>CM056586.1:54160678-59108178 GCA_029721435.1 Gymnothorax reevesii
TAAGGGATGGTTTTGAGCTTCCCCTGTTGTCAGTTCACCAGTTGCTACAGGTGGGTACACAAATGTTGACCTTGAGCTCACCACAGTGCAGTTCGTAAAGACTGAAACCAGGTGGTCAGTTAATAAGTTACCGGCATCGTTATCATCATTAGAGTTAAAATTTGCATAGTTGCGATTGCGTTGAACACGTGGCTGTAAATGATCCAGAGTTTCTAGTATTTGTAACCATCTGAATGCCATGATAACGAAATTCCAGCGCAAATTAGTGCGGCTCAAGGGAGGTGTTCCCTGCACTCAACCTTCACTCAGAAAGAGACGCTGTCTTCAGAGTGAGTGAGGTCTCTGAAAGCAAATGAGTGTTAAGGCAACCTCTGACTCATTTAGTATAACCTGACACTAACTAAGTTTTAGTACTCACTCGTACTCAATTAGTGTGAGTGTCGTAACTGAATACGGGCCTAAGTCTACATTATGAGTTTAATGGACAGGTCATATTCTATAAGTTAGTGGACAGGTTTACATTTAAGCATTCATGCAATGCAGTGACAGCAGACAAATAAATGTATCGTAATAGACAGAAAAGCCAACACAGCAGAATATATGTATCATTTTTAAAATTCAGCTCACTCAGTCTTCACTATGATTGTTTGAAATACCCACATGTGCATATTGAAAATAAGCATCATATTTTGGATTCCACATTTGTGCATTTTCTGTTACGTTTTGATTCAGCTAACCAGGAAATGTTTACTGTGAAGGCTTTAGAAAAAATTCATGGTTATCCTAATGCTCAATGCTGGCAATGCACCTTTGCATTGCATGCTGCAAGGTTTCCTTTTTGTGGTTGTCAGTAGTCTAGTATAGGCTTGCTTACGATAATCAAGGGATTGCTAGTGTTTTTTGTATCACAGCAAGGTAGTATGCTTTCTACCAAACCAATTAAGAAGAAATAATCATCTTTCTCATCTTTCAAAGTCTTAGGTAGAGAATATATAAATACCCCAAACTTAAAATTGATCAGTTTTGCTACTTGAGTGCATAATGTTAATTTACCATATCAACAGCAGTTCTGGGTAAACAGAATTATTGAAAAGCTTGGAATGACCTAAAACTGAATGTTTTTTTTTAATTTTTTTAAATAAATAAATGTATTCCCTGAGATAGCACAAGATTAGCCACAAAATAAAGCCAAGATTTAAATGTTACATTTTTTATTCACAAATTATGCAGATTAGTGAAACCCAACCTTTGATAGCAAATAATCTGGGTCAGTGTTGACCAAATTTAGTCCTCTAATCCGAGTTCAGCCCTGTTTTTCTTTTCTCCCCGGATATTACCTAATTAACTGCGGAATTAATGCTTCTGATTGGCCATACTGTCTTTGCGCCTGACTCCCTGGTAAAACGGCAGTGAAAAACCAACAGTTCTCAGACCTCGAGGACAGTGATTTGATCCCTGCTCCTGCAATGCGCTGCGTGATCTCAAAGCCTCATTACGTTCTATTATAAGCTTCATTGTTCAATTCCAATTTCTGCTCAAATGACATTCGATTGTTTCAACGGTTCCCTTTCAAAATGACAAGTGACCTATATCCATCATTAACGTGAACGCATCTGCCCTACAAAATAGCAGGCGGACGCACATTGATGTTTTTCCACAAGTCCTCTGCATCACCAACAGCAAAAAAAGATCATATTTATGAGAGCGCTCATGGTTTTAAAATGATCTTCAAACTGAGAAAATGGACGTGCTTGAAACAAATGTATGGATGGGATTTTTCCCTGGAGGACAGCAAACAGCTCTTCAGCTGGACGTGATGAGGTAGAGAGGCCAGAAAAATCCAGACGGCTTGCTTCTTAGATTATTAGCAGTGCTCAGCACATGCATATGCAGAAACCCACATCGATTCTGATCTGACCCTTCTCAATCATGTTGCATGGCCACGCATCAGATTTGTATCCAGTCTTGAGCCACTTGAAGTAGCTCAATTCTGATTTGAAGATCTGGTGAAATAATATAATAAGATTAATTGAAGATCTGGTGAATAATAATAAAAAAAACAGATTTTATTCACTTCTGGTTTATGTGACGTAGCTCATGACTAATCATGCAAATGCGCTAATTTGAAACTTCAGAAACTTCTCATCATATTCATCATAAGTGCTGCTAAAGCGAAAAATATCTTCATGTTGGTTGCTACCCTATCAAGCACAGCATCCTAAAAGAAAAAGCTCTTTCAAGGAAGTTGTCATGCGACACCTATAGGGAGGAGGACATGGAACAGGAAGTTATGTAACTAAGCAGGATATTGAGAATAAAATACACAATTATAACAAAGAGAGGGCCAACAAAACAGGACTCATCTCAAGAACTGATACAATGTGGGAAACTAAGAACACAAGACAGAATTTCTAAAACACTACCAAAAGCCAACCCCAAATTATCAACTAAACAAAAGCACAAACCCAATTCCAAACAAGTAAGGATGCTGTGTAAAAAGCAAATAAAAACAGAATTCAATGATTTGCAAATCTCATAAACTGACATTTTATTCACAATAGAACATAGACAGTATATGAAATGTTGAACGTGAGGCATTTTACCATTTCATAAAAAATATTGCTCATATTGAATTTTCTTGGCCAGATTTTTTGTTTTATGATGGAAATGTTTTCTATTAGTGAATGGTCTGGACTGCAGGTAAGCTAGTTCAGCACTCAGAATCTTCGCCATGTTGTTGTGATGGATGCAATTTGTGGTTTGGCATTGTTTTGCTGAAATATGCAAAGCCTTCCCTGAAAGAAACATTTACTGGATGGGAGCATCTGTTGTAAAGCCTCAATATACTTTGCAGTATTGATAGTGCCTTTCCAGATGTGTAAGCTCCCCACGCCATAGGCACAAATGCAACCCGATACCATCAGAGATGCAAACTTTTGAACTGTGCGCTGATAACAAGCTGGATCATCCCTCTCCTCTTTTGACCGCATGACACGCGTCTGTGGTTTCCAAAAAGAATTTCAAATTTTGATTCATCTGACTACAGAACAGTTTTTCATTCTGCCTCAGTCCATTTTAAATGAACTTCGGCCCAGAGAAGACAGTGGCGTTTTCTGATCTCGTTCACATTTGGCAACTTCTTTGCATGGTACAGCTTTATCTTGCATTTGTAGATTGCTTTGATTGATTGTTCCTGAGCCTGTCATGGTTTGGTCCTGCCGGCATGAGGAAGCAAGCCGGCGGGCACAGGGACCATGTTTCCAAAACTGAATTGAGAGACCCAAGTGCACAGGCTGAGTAAAATATAAATAAAGTTTAATAAAACTCATTAAACACCCAGGGGAACAGCAGCGATATTCAGGGCTCCAATACAAACGGCCAGCAAACAATGAGCCAACAGAATACAGCTGCACTGCCAGTGTGGCAGTGCAGCTCTTAAATACACTCAAGTCACCTCCACCTCAACGAGCAGCAGCTGTAGCTCGTTGAGGTGGAGGTGCAAACAGGAGAGGGGAGGGCCTGCAGGGCCAGACCATCACAGAGCCCATGCAGTGTATTCCAGTGCAGAATCATCCCTGTTTTTAATGCAGTGCCACCCAAGGGCCCGAAGATCACAAGCATCCAATATTGACCTACGGACTTATGTCCCTTTTGCACAGAGATTTCTCCAGTTTCTCTGAATTTTTTGTTTCACATTTTCAGATGCAGGTTTTTGCAGATTGATGAATCTCAGTCCATCTTTACTTCTGAGAGTCTCTCCCTCTCTAAAATGCTCTTTTTATACTCAGTCATAGTACTGACCTGTTGCCAATTAACCTAATTATTTGCTAAATGCTTTTCCAGCTGTTTTTTTTATTAGTACTGCTTACTTTTCCAGCCTTTTTCTGCCCCGCTCACAACTTTTTTGAGATGTGTTGCTGCCATCACAGTTAAAATGACCTAATATTTTTTTAATAAAATGATATATTGTCTCACTTTCAACATCTGATACGTTGTCTATGTTGTATTGTGAATAAAATGTTTGTTTATAAGATTTGCAAATTGTTGCATTCTGTTTTTATTTATTTTATTTACAATTTAAACAGAATCTCAACTTTTTTGAAATTGGGGTTGTGACAGATAAACTAAATAAATAAACTAAAATAAAAATAATACCAAAATAAGTAATACCAAAACACCAAAAAACCCACAAAATACAAAGAAAAAGTACGGTAATTACAAAACATAGGACATGAGAGTAACTTTAAACTGGGAAATGCCTGAGCTAGGGAATACAGAAATATGCGGGTGCAACAAAGACTCGGAAACGCAAGAGCTAGGGAAAATAACAATGCCCAGCGACCACTGAATAGAAACTAGGAGTTTAATCCGACAAACAGACAGGTGATTACAATCAGTGTTCTGGTGAGTTCGAACGACGAAGTGGAGACTTGATTACAGATGGGGGGCGTGGTCACTGGCCGGCCATAAGTTCATGGCCTATTGTTATTTTGCTAAATTTTGAAGAGATTAAATTTATTCTGTGCAGAAGATGGCCACAAAGCTGCAAAATTCAGGCAAGGATGTGAATCAAGATCTTGAAAGGAATGCACAACTGTGCAAGAGTCTTTGTGGAAAAATAAATGGCTCAGAGGTCCTCAGCTGAAAGTTTAATATTTATATTGATTTAAATATAAGGATTTAGGATATAATATAGGATTTATACTGAGTTTAAGTTGCTTGGAAATCTCAACTTGAATGTTTAACTCCTAGAACTGACTGCCAAGCTTCTAGAGAAAGCAATTGCTATAAATCAATTTGGTACACATTCTAGTGCACTCGATAACGGTTGTAGTTTCAAAACTGAAAGATGGTTTTCAAAAAGTGAAAACAGAACACTGCACATCTCAAGTGCTTATGGATTGCTTATACAGTGTATAAGCTGGTTGATAGCAGCTCTAAAATGACTTCCCTATGACTGAAGAATGCTCCGCGGAAACGTTCAACTGAGTCAAGGATGCTTTCACACCTCAAATGGCAAAACTGAAAAGTATGACCTGACACAGGGCTGATAAAGACTTGGAGTAAAAAAAGGCTTCTGCGCTGGAAAATAACGGAGGGGCGAAAGCTCCAGGCTAAACGGCCCTTTCGGAAATTGCCCTTGGTATTGGTTTACTTATTGCTTCGGAATGACCACCTTTTTCTCGCAGAAAATGGGCACGTTATGGATAGCGCCAAGAGCTAAATAGACCTCCTGTTATGTCATGAACATAATACAGGTTTTACAGACTGTAAATTCCATTTGTGTAAACCGTTGCTTAAGTGGAGCTGGTGAATCGATCACTTTTACAGGAAAGAATTTAATATTTAATCGATGGCAATGCAGAGTTTGTTACACCGGACATGTTATAGCCTGTGCGCTTTCCTATTGCTTTCACCGGAAGCATCAGAAAGCTTGCCCAGACATTGGAGATGTATCAGGCTGATCCCGGTCATGGATAAGTAAAGCAATCATTTCACAAGCATCCAATAACGCACCCCAAGCTCTGCAAAACCTACGTCTGGTCTAACTGCAGCCCAACTCAGCAGACACATACAGCACCTCTCCGGTTAGCTTCAACTGTAGTGGCTACAATCAGGCAACATTATGATAAAACTGTCACATTGATGCTTACCAAAGTAACACAAGTGTATAATTGCTGCATATAAGTCAACCATTTTTAATTAGCAGAGCACGCGAACTAACATGCAGTAGCTGATAAGCGGTCATGACTTTGAATGTAATCTGTCGCGCAAAAAAATTAGTTTCACGTCCGGCGTGAAAGCTGCTTAACGCGCCCATGACGCCTGAATTCATGTCTAAGGAATCCATCATTTCTACAGGAAAGAATTACCTTTTTAATCTCCACCTTTATCGGCTTTTTATTACCCACAACAATTTCTAAAGGGGGATGAAATTATGTCAGGGTAGTGCAGAGAAATAATTTGTTATACCAGACCAGTGTTGAGAGTAACTAATTACCAAGTAACTAATTACTGTAATCAGATTACATTTATCAGTAACTCAGTAATATAACGCATTACTTTGACAACTTAAGTAATCAGATTACAGTTACTAACAAATAAATTATCTAGTTACTTGCATTACTTTAAATTCTTCAACTTTCGGCAGGACAGAAGGCCTGACAAACTACTTCTTCTTCTTCTTCCTTTTAGGTATATTGGCGATTGAGACCCAGGACAGAAAAACAAAGCAGACGTCCGTTTTCATGCACATTTTTGCCAGTACTGTAGCCTTGTACTTGACTCACTTTTCTGTGAAGTGCTGTTTGGGCTGATTTTTACAACTTTGCTGTTGGCTTTGCTGTATGACAGAGCATGAAAGAGAGATCTTGAGTGTGTCCTCATTACTAGAATAAAGATTTTTGCTGAACTGGGCATACGCCAGGTTTTAACATGAAATGGTTAATTAATTAACTTATGGTGAATTTCAGACTGATGATGCTGAGTAATACGAAAGTAATGTAACTAGTAATGTAACTATTTACTTTCAGCAGTGAGTAACTGAGTAAAGTAAGGGATTACTTTTTTAAAACGTAACTAGCAATTTGTAATGCATTACTTTTTTAGAGCAACTACCCCAACACTGTACCAGACACGGTTGTGTTTCTGCGTTTCGCATTGCTTTCACGGTTGCACCAGAGATCTCGCCCAGACATTTGTGAAGTATCCGGCTGATCCCGGTCATGGAGAAGTAAAGCGATCACTTCACTGTAGTGGCTACGATTGAGTAATGTTATAACGAAACTGCTGCATTGATGCTTACTGAAGTAAGACAAGCATACCGATCAGAATTACGGCATATAATTTAACCAGGAGCATTTTTGATTAGCATGGCAAGCAAAATAACATGCAGTAGCTGGTAACCGAGCGGTCATAACAACCACAGAGACAAACCCTTGCAATATGGGTTTTACAGACAGCAAGTTCTGTTACTGTGAACAGTTGTACCAAGCATCCAAATTACAAACAAGTATTACAGGTTAGGTTCAAATGAGGTTTACGTTCATACACCTTCTGTAGAATTTCCCTTGATATCACTCTTGCACATTTAGGACACAAACATTAGCAACAGTAACTTGGCTACGTTAGCCGCAGTGCTACAGCCACAATCAACTGGCTATCACGTCAGGTTGGCTTATGCAGTAAAAGCAACTTACAGCTTCTTTGTCTGTGAGTCACAGACAGTCACGACCAATACAGGCTTTATCTTCAGATATTTTACAAAGCCTGCGTTTGAGGCCAGTTGTTAGTGCTAACTATCATTAGCAGTCCTGCTAGCCACCCATAACACATTAGCTTCACTTACATTATTTGTTGTTATATCATTACTTACAGCTTGTCGCTCCAAGTGCTTGATCGATGCAGCTGCTTCAGGTTTGAGAAGCAGCTGAAACGATTATCCTGTGTCGAATTATCCTCTATTTATAAAGCCGTCTTTGGTGAAATGCTGAGCACAATCAGCTAACGTTCCCTTTAGCCATGGCTGATTGCTGCCAGCAAACAAAGAAAGCTACCCACTGATTTCTGGTGGCATCATCTTTTGGAAGAGAAATAAGTGTTTTTCTTTGCGTCCAAAAGTAAACGGACAAGCAGCTTTGGGAGAGATGCTGACAAAGCTGCACCTCAAATGATCTGTGGTTCTTTTTTGTATTTCTAAAAGTGTTGACGCTACTAAGGCATAGTATTATCTCTCGTTGTTAGTGCCTGCTAGAATAGTTTCTGGTTTGGGCAGGTCCAGCGCTGTGATTGGCTCTGGCTAGGTCTGTACTGGACGGCACAACCTGACTTCAGGTTTTGCCCAGATCTCGCGAAGATCTCGGGAGGAGCTGTTCAGAGAGGAAATCACGTTCATGAAATCACGTCCTTGGACTACGGCAAAACCCCTGTATCTTATGTTTACAAACTTTTCAGAGGTTGAGTATGGACAACTAAAATTATAACATTACTAATATATTTCAAAAGAAGGATCAGCATAATAGGTACCCTTTAAGACACAAGCACCTCTGAAGACTTCTGTGCGAGTTTTAGTGGTTTACACTGGCAGCAACAGTAGATGTGTTTTTGTCATGTAATATCTTCTGCATTTGAAAGAATACCTACATCTACTATTGTCTATTCAGTTTTAACACGAAACTGTAGAACAATAATGCGCTATACTGAACAAAAATATAAACGCCCCATGTCAAATATTGATGCCACATGGAGTTAACAACTCTAAGTTGTTATGCTGACTTTTACTCATACAATAGGGATATTTCTCTTGATTTGTGTACAATTTTTTAATCCATCTCTCTGTCAGTGAGCATTTGCTCAGTGATGCCGTGACAGTATAAAGAAACTGGTGAGTGTAGTTGGGCTGAACGGCCTGTTCTCGCCATTCATGTTATGTTATGTTATGTTATGTTATGTTATGTTATGTTATGTTATGTTAGTACATGGGTATGCCATTTCCAGACAGTGATCAGACAGAATAGTAGTAGTAGGAATGTCTGAGTAGTACTCAGACATTCCTTATACTTGGGACAATAATAGGCCACCCCAAAATGTCAAATTTTATCAAAAGTCATCTTGCCTCAGATGTCTCAGGTCATGTGGGAACATGCCATTGGCATGCTGGATGCAGGAATGTCCACCAGAGCAGTCTGCATGCAGTTCCTTGAAGCAGAGCACATTCCAGTTCTGGACTGGCCTGCGTATTCGCCAGAGCATCTTTGGAATGTTCTGAATCAACGTGTTCGTGTCTGTGTTCCAGTTCCGGATAATGTGTGCCAGCTACATGTGGCACGCCGGGAAGAATGGAATAACATTCCACAGGCCACGATAGACAACCTGATCAACTCCATGCGAAGGAGATGTGTTGCTCTGAATGACGCAAATGGTGGACACACAAGATATTGAGCATTCAATTTCTTCAACCTGACCCCCAACATATTCAAAGGATTGTCACTCCTTTGCAGATGCCAATATCAAGAAGTAATGGACGATGATCTGAAGATTAGTCATTAACAAAAATGAATTTTTATTTGCTTCATATATTGCATAACCCTAATGTTCATAAAAACTCAAAAATGTGACATGGGGCGTTTATATTTTTGTTCAATGTATATGAGCCTATTGTGGCGATAAAAATGAATGTTAAAAAACATGAAACAGCAGATAGATGTTGAAATTTTCAGAAACAGACCTTGTTAGGTATTCTGTTTTGCTATTTTTTTTCATTGCCACAACCAAATTTCCAAACCGCAGTTCAAAAATGTAGATTGTGGCAGCAATAGTTAAAAGCTTCTGTAATGAATCATAGTCCAAGTACGTTACTTCCCTCCAGATAAGTTTCCTCTACTTGCAAGTTCTTTTTGCACTTGATCGGCAGAGTGACAGTTCATCAGTTGTTTCTGGTAACTCTGGCCATTCTACATGCACAATTAACAAGAAATTTGCCATGAAAATGCAGACATGAGCAGAAATAGAAACAATTTGAAATGCACCCTGTGAAATTCAGTATGCCAAAAAAAATAAATAAATTGTGAGATCATATTTGGCTTGCTTATTTTTCCATTTTGTTCATAATGGTTAATTTTCTTTGATGTATTTGCCAAAAAAAAACTTTGAGATCCAGTATAAATGGCTACTATGATGATTAGCAATTGAACTAAGCAATCCATATCAAAGCTCATCTGCTTGCATCTTGTATATAGACCAAGGATGATTTTCACAAAATAGAGATTGTGACTGAAAGGCGCATAACATACACTCCTAGCAAAGAAAAAATAAAAAATGTGAAAATATTACGCTTTATGACAAATCACCGGTACTTAACAAACGTTTCCTGGAGAGTTTGGGTTTAATGAGAGTCCTGCTATTCTCCATAGGGTTCAAATCTGGCCTTTGACAAGGCCAAAGCATTCTAAAGCACATTTTGGTAGTCTTTACTAGGCAGGAGCATTGTCCCGCTAGAGAATTGCACCTGATCACTTCTCTTTGGAAAACAACTTTTCAATCATAAGAAGCAAGCCTATCTGCATTGTTCTTCTGAACTTCAGATCATTAATTCACTTCTCACAATGAAGCATCTCATCACAACCAGCCATTGTCAGGAGTTCCTCCACTGTGATAGAGATGCATTCAGTTTGTGTATTTCTCAAAAGATCTTTGAAGACATCTCGCTGGAAGATTGCCATGCAACTCAACTTGTGATTCTTCAAACTTCAAATTGTGATTCTTCCTCTCAGTGGTGATACCGCATAATTCTGCAGAACCATTCAGAATCAAATTTTCCATGGTATGCAAGCTTTATCCTGTCTTCGATGTCTTTCTGAGACATCAATGGCTTTTTAACATATTTTCTAGGCACACAATATGCATTACTTTAGTTAACTGTTGCCTAAATTCTGCTGCCAGTATATATTTCAGCAGGTGGTTGTCCTTGCATGAAGAGGCTTTGGTGCTTCCCAACTTAATATGCTCACCTGAGCAAGTATCTGGCAATTGAAGAAAATTTTTTTGTTATCCACACTTTTCTGAACAAATAAAAATAGAAGGTTGATCTCGACATTTTAATTATCACACTAATAGCCAGTGTTTTCAGATTTTCACTGCAATCAGCGTAAATAAGGGTCAAACCCAATTTCTAGTACAAGTGACATGCTAGGTTTTCTAGATCACAGGAGATATCTCCCTGCTCTGTCATTCATGGTAGCATTTATGATCAGTTGCCTTTAATGGGCTGCATCAGGCGTGGCAGATCACCAAATAATGACAAATCTTTTAAGAAAAAAAAAATGTCCCAGATGATATTTTCAGAAAATGTTGTACACCCAAACAAGTGTTAGTTCAAATTCCACATCCAACATTTTAATCATCATGTTTCTACCTATGCGTGCAAAAAGACAACATACTAAGTTAATTTCTTTGATTGCAGGTTCCTCCCAAGCAGCTCACTTCAACAGAAGTATACCAGTAAATGATGGCATGGAAGGCCACAAGAGTCAGGGGAACATTTTTTAAATTCTTCCCTATTTCTATTTTTTTGACCAATGACTAGGTTTCAAGGCCATAACAAGCTTAATATTAGAGGCACTTGTAGAGTACAAACCTCCGCCAAGGCAGCAAAATCCAAATGTGCATGAATAGGAGCAAAGTTGAGTTATCGTGTGTGATAGGATTTAAAGATGGCTGCCATGGCAGTTGACCATGTTGTTTCATTGATCGTGGTCAAAAGCAATAGGGTCCATGTTTGATGTAATAGCAATCCACCCACAAAATTTCAGACAAATCTGTGCATTACTTTTTGAGTTATTGCGTATAATAGGATTGCAACATGGCTGCCGTGCCGGCCATATTCTTTCAGTGATCACGGTCAAAATCAATAGGGTCCATCCTTAACCCGTTGCCACTCCGACGGCCTGTAATCAGGCCGTCAGGGAAGTTAAAAAAATACTACGTCATTTACACAGCTTGTATGCAACTGAGATACTCATGCCGCATATCGTCAGAAAGCTAAGATTCTTGAGATTCGAGTGATGCCAACCATTTCAAAGTATAATCATCACAGCAGCTTTAATCAACGCCAATGTCAGACCACAAACAAACAAATGAACAGTTACAAAACTGATGTAACTCACCAATGATGCCACCTAGCACTCCTCCAGTCCATTATATCCCCTCAAACATGGTCTTGTTACATCCACGAAGCTCCAGTAAATGCAACCAAGAAAAGTTTTTAGTCCAAAACACACCATTATACCGGTAAATATCCATGAACAGCCGCTGCGTCGTTTGGAATGAGTCGGTGGTTATCCACAAAGTTCGCTGCATTAGTAGTCTTTGCTTCGCTGCAGAAATATACAGTCCAAATCCATTTGCGTTAAAATGGAGTCTGCACTCTAACCTTTCGATTGACACCTCACTCGACCAGTTAGTAGCTTCCCTGCCCTGTCTACAGCCTGCTATAGCCAAGGAGTGCCTGTGTTGAAACGAAGCTCATGCCTCCTTTTTTGCGTGTAGCCCGAGCAACCAGCAACCAATCGAGACGACGATTGTTGCATTGTAAAGCCAAGGAAATTCTGCTAACGCCGATATATAACTTGTTGGGGTGGCTACAAAGCTGAGGCTGCTTGTTGCTCGCGTAAGAGAAAGGACAGAATATGGCTCCGCTGTGCGTAATGCGTGCTTTCGCGTTCCGCAAAACAGAGCAAGGCAGAGTGAGATTTCCAGCGAATGTTTGTTGGTTGTTTACGGAGTTTGAAAGAAAAAATAGCGAAAAGGTTGCGAAAAAAATCATTTTCAGTTCAGAAGCTGCAGAGCTGTGCACTCGGCGTGCGAGTGATAGCTCAGGGGAAGAAATATCTGACCAAAACCGTGATGGCTCCGTAGCAGAGGAAATGTTTCTCGAGGGAGATGACATTACTCTTGACAAGTAGGCTACGCATCATATTATAACTTATATTTCATTATATAATAATATTACGTTTATATTTTATAATAATTATTATTATCATTATTAAAACATTACATTACGTATTATTTGCATCTGTCACGGAAGGTGGAAGGACGTCATGTTTTTACCGGAGTTGGTGATTCTGTTTGTTGTTCTGTAATTCTCGGTAAGGATTACGGGAAAAGGGTATTATAATATTATGCTGATATTATGATGATTATATTATTACCATATTACGCATTATTACCTCCGTCACCGAAGGTGGAAGGAAGTTATTTTTTCGCCGGCGTTGGTTGTTGTGGAAATTTTTATTTTCATCCATGTAAGAAATCAGAGTGAGATAAAGTAAGTAAATAGGATCCATTTTACTATGTGCCACATAGGGTCTTCCTTACAGGCAAGAACAAAGACAAAGGAATCTCTCCTTTGCTTTGGATATATTTAAAAGAACTAAGTCAGAATCTCCTTCCCTTGGGGTTTATATGCACAAATTTATGCCTCGGTAACCTTTTCATTTTTTTATTTTTTATTTATCATATATTGTAAATAGTTTGCTATGGAAAGGTTATTTGTTTGTTTACATTTCATATAAAAAAAAACATTTTTTACATAACAGCACTCGTTTTGACTTTTATATGCACAAATTTGAATTTATGGTTCTGTAACTTTTCATTTTTTTAATTTATCATATATTGTAAACATTTTGCTGTGAGTTTGCTGCGTAAAGGTTATTTGTTTGTTTATATTTCATATAAAAAAGCATTTTTTTACATAACGGCACTCGTTTTGACTCTTATGTGCACAAATTTGAGTTTATGCTTCAGTAACTTTTTTTCAGCAATATTGATAGTGAATCTGGATATGGGATTGGATTCCTCTAAGTGTCACCTTTCATTAGAACCCAACATTATGACTGTACGTTGAAGCATTCATGTTTTATGCCCTTTTATCCTAGGTATGTGACCATGGTTATCCAAGGGTCCTTTTGGGGTCTCCAAATGGCCATTTTTGGAAACGCCTAGACGTGGCCTTAGAAAAACATGTGTAAAATGCTCATTTTCTGTAGGATTGTTTTCAAATTTGAACTGGAACTAAGTAAGGCTTCATGCTGTGGTCCCATTGTGTTTTTCAGCTAATAAGTCCCAGCTGCTCTCATCTACAGGCATCTGTTTGCAAAAAAAAATTTTGGCGAGAGTAAAAACCTTCTACTTCAATGTGTTCGAGCTTGGATTACTCAATGGCAGTAGCACTTAGAGTGTTTCTTTCAGTTGGGGGAAAAACTTCAGAGTGTTTCCTTTCAAATGAGACCATAACCATCCATATAGTCCAAACGGTTCAAGAACAGCGTTCAATTTACTTTGGGTACGCTTTTGGTAGCCATTTTAGGCAAATTTTCCCAGAGTTTTAAGGGGAATCTACCCATAAAATTTCAGACAAATCCGTGCATTACTTTTTGAGTTATGTTGTTCACAAACAGACAAACGGAAAAACAGACAAACAAACAAACGGGGCGAAAACATAACCTCTGCCCCAATTTCGTTGACGGAGGTAATGATGCTATTTTTTGCTTAATCTTCCCACCTATTTTTGCCCAGGAGTGTACACTTACGTAAAAGGGACTTTATTCATACTCAAAATCCATGTAATTGTGCTATTAAGTTTGAGCAGTAATATAATAGATTCATGCCACCATTGTAGTGCAAGAGGTAAAGCACAACCACAGCATGAGATGAAATTCAATAGTCTGGGACATACACTTGCAATCAAAACTATTTAACCCCCATTGCAAATTAGGTTTACTGGCAAAATTTACAAACTTTCTGCTGTTTGCAATGAACAAATCAAACAAGAACAATTTAAATGGCTCAACACAACAAATATTACAAGTGGCTTCTCGAAATTGAACACAAAATGCTACTTTTAAAGACTACTGCAGGCTCAAAATTATTCAACCCCTTCTTGACAAGCATCTTTAACACTTAGAAGAAAACCATTTTGCCACTATGACCTGCTGGAAATGCGATGTATAGGCAGATGTCAGCTTTTGGCGGCATTCCCAAGTAATCTTAGTCCAGTCCTCATGGAAAATGGCCTCCAGATCACTAATATTCTTGGGTTCGCATGCTGCAACTATGTTCTTCAAATCCTACCAGAGATTTTTTATGAGGTTCAAGTGAGGCGACTGTGATGGGCATTCTAGAATCTTCCCAGACTTTTTCTGAAACCAAGCCTTGGTGGATGTTGACGTTTGCTTTGGATCATTGTTCTTTTGGAAGGTCTAATGATGCCCAAGCGTCAGCTTCCCTATAGATGGCATGACATTTTCTACTTGGATATCCTGGAACTTGACTGAATCCATCTTTCCCTGCACACTTTGCAAATTTCCAGTGCCAGAGGAAGCAAGGCAGCCACAGTGCATCAAAAAACTCGCAAAATTTCTCATTGTAGGCACGGTGTACTTCTCAGCATATGCTTCTTTATTCTTCCTACAGACATACGACTGATTCATAAGCCCAAAATATTCCAATTTTGTTTCATCACTTCACAGAACAATATCCCCAAACTTCTGTGGCTTATTTATATGGTTCTGTGCATATTGGAGCTAGAGCTTTTGGATCAGTTTTGGTATATGTCTTGGAGACCTTCAATGTTTAGTATGCGCCCTACTGTGCAAACTGAAACCCCAGTGCCTCCTGCCTCCAAGTCTTGTTGCGGGTCTCCTGCAGTCACTTGAGGGTTTTTTACCACCCGTCTCTTCAGGAATCTGGTGACAGCCATTGATAACTTCCTCTTTCTGCCACATTCTGGTACTGTAGCCACTCCTCCTTTAACTCTGAACTTCCAACTGTGTCTCTATGAAAATTCAGTGCCTGTGCAACCTTTTTGTATCTTTTTTTCTTGTTTGTGCCAGGCCATGATGGCCTGTATTAGCTTTTTGGACAATTCTTTTGACAGCAATATTTTGAATATGCAATCAAATGTCACTGTCAACAAACCCCTAGCGCCCTGGTTCTCCACTCTCCCTTTACCAGGGAGTCAAGTGTTAACACATTCTGGCCAATCAGAGGCAGTAACTGTTCATTTACTTGCCTGGGATAGCAGAAAACCTGGGCTGGATTTGGATTTGAGGTCCAGATTTGAGGATCCCAGCCGAGCAAGTGCAAGTATTTGATGTGTTCTATCTAAAGCAAACCTGATGCATCTAATTAAGCTCTTGATTAGCTGCATTAGGTGTGCTTGAGACAACACCTGATTTGCAAATATGCTCTTATGAGGGATTCTGTTCGGGGGGGTTGAATAATTTTGAGACTGCAGCAGTGATTTTACAGTTTTTCTCAGTTGCTTTGGTACGTTTCTCAAATCAGAAATTAATTTCTCAAAACTACTTGTTCAATCTTCACATTATCTTATCACTTTTGCACATTATATTAGCACTTTCTTATTATTTTGACCTATTTGCAAATGCTTTGGTAAATTTATGCAATTGATTAAGTAGAATTCTCAGCTGTGAGCCATGTTGATAAAAACATTTAGTACCATTTGCTTTTGAATAGTCTTATCCCCAAAACATCTTGGCATTATTTCATCATATAAGTCATTCAATGCAAAATGAATGAACGAGTTGTCATAATCTTTTGTCAGATATATTTTTTGTGCATTTCTCAGGGACTTCATTTGTGAAATGTCTCCCTAATAGATAAAATTGCTCTCACTTGAATCTTGGCTTTCAGTAATGCCAGGGGAAGGTTTGAAGTGCCAAATCCACCCATGATCAAGTTCACAAGGTGTATTTGATGAACCTTAAATTGACAAGCATGTGTATATATACTGGGCACAAAACAGTGTTACTATTTCTGAAAATGGAGGAACAAAGAGTTCATGAGCATGAACATGCAGGGAGACGGAGAAGAGGAGTAAGAATGGGTGGTGGAAGGCAAAACAGAGGGAGAGGACGAAGGAATATCCTGGATGAAATAAGGGCCACACTCATTGACCATGTTATCAATCATGGTCTAACCATGGCTGAAGCGGGTTGAAGAGTGCAGCCAAATGTTGGAAGAACAACTGTGTCATCAATTGTCCAAACATTTCGTCGGGAGAACCGGTATGAATCTAATGTATCATGTATTGAACTACAGTATACATACTGTGGTGCTTCATTCTATATCCAATTCATGCGGACATGCTGAAAATACATGCTCTCCTATTTGTAGTGTTGCTCGCTCTTGTGATTTTTGTTCCTAAACAGGACCGCAAGACTACCTCACAGAGGTGGCAGAGGGCCCATTTTTACACCTCAGCAGGAGGAGGCTGTTTGTGCCATGGTTAGGGAAAATAACTCCATTAGATTACGGGAGATACAGAGTGCAGTGATTGCAGACAATGTCTTTGCCAACATCCCAAATGTCAGCATAAACAATCGACAGAGTGCTGAGAACACCAGATTGGCATGAAACAGCTGTACCGTGTACCCTTTGAACGTAATGGTGACCGAACAAAGGAGCTGCGATTCCAGTATGTTCAGGTAATGAACTGTGTTCACTCAATAGGAAAAGGTACATGCTTTGTTCCACAGACAAAGCATGTACCTTTTCCTGTTGAGTGAACACAGTTCATTACCTGAACATACTGGAATCGCAGCTTTTGTTTGTGGAACAAGCAATATGCTTTGCATTTCATGTAACTATCTTTATGTGAGAACCTTTTTTTTTTGTCCTCTGTAATACAGCGTGTGATGGAACTGGAATCAAGTGAGCCATTGCACACCTTCGTCTACTTGGATGAGGAAGGCTTTAACCTGGCCAAATGCGGAAGGCATGGTCGCAATCTCATTGGCCAAAGGGCTACAATCAATGTGCCAGGCCAACGAGGAGGGAATATAACAATGTGTGCTGCTATATCTGAGAATGGTGTTCTCACTCATTCCCATCATTGGCCCATTACACCAAGCATCTCCTCCACTATTTGGAAACCCTCCACCGGGATCTCATCCCTGAGGAGGAGAGGGGCATGATTGGTGATGCTCTACCGAAGTTTGTTATAATTCTGGATAATGAGAGTTTATCGCTCTAACGTCATCAGGCAATGGTGCGATCAGGAACCAGTCGCGAGAACCAGGAAATGCAGTAGAGCTTGTTTTATTAATAAAGGGGGAGGACCCCCGTAGTGCAGAAGGCAAAAGTACAGAGTCCACAATCCAAAAGTCAAAATCCAGTTGGGCAAAAATAGTATCAAAAACCAGGGCAGCAATCACAGTAATCGTAGTCGGAGAGAAATGGGTCTGGTACACAGGAATAGTTCTATCAGAGAAGCAAGCCAGAATCCACAGGACGTAATCCGAATCGTTACCAGGGCAGCAAACAGAGATCTCGTAGTCGGGCAGAAAAATGGTCAAAACACAGATGCAACAGTAATCCAAAAACACAGAGGCAAAAATCAAAAGTCAGGCAATCCAGTCAGAAAGATAAACACTGAGAAATCGAGGCAAGAACCATGGCACAAGAAAACTAGGGAGAACAATCTGACTAGAAAGTAAACCAAACAGACATCTTATATACACATCCGGGTGAAACACATGACCAGGGAGAACAGGTGCAATCAATGATACAAATGTCAGGAGTGACACATGAGGAATAATCTAATTACATGAATTTGGCAAATGCCAAAACGCAGAAAGGGATCACAAGACAATCCTATGAACAAACAACAGCTCCGGTTAAGGAGTACTAAAAGTGCATTGTCTAAAGAAAAGGAAAGCATGAGATATAAGTGGAAAACTGCAGCAGAGATAATTAGGGATAGGCAAGGAGGCGGAGATTAGAATTGAGCGACTGCTGAGAGATCGTTAGTCAATTAGTATGTGCAGTATGTATGTCTGCACGTATGTATGTATGTCCCAAGTGCATGTTAGTAAGTTAGTAAAAATATACAATGTTAATGAGGGTTAGTAATTATCGAAAACAACAAACTGTTAGTATGGTTGGTAGATAGTAAAAGAGAGAGGAAGGAAGCACACGAGATAATGAAGGAAGATTGAAAACCCAGAAACCAATAAATCACCCGAATGAGTGGCACGCAAGACAAGGGACCATGAGCAAAGATACACACATGACAAGACAGGGGAGACAAAGTCCAAAGCATGGCAAAGAAAACATGGCATGATAACTAATAAACTAAAACGTGAAGAATAATAAAACAAGGAAATCTAAAATACCAAAAACACAATACATAATCCTAAGAATGATCAGACATAAGCAATGGTCAAGAATGCGCAGATCAATCTAACATGGCACAAGGCCAGGCACAGAACTTAAACATGGACATGGCAGAAACGGAATCACAACAAAAGGTTTGCGGCCTACCCCAGGATGATTGAATTCCTCCCTCCCTATTCCCCCCTTCCTCAACCCAATTGAGGAGTTCTTGTCAGCCTGGAGGTGGAGGGTATATGATCACCAGCCCCATACACAGATGACCCTGCTGGAAGCCATGGGTGCAGCATGTGAAGACATCACTGCAGACACCTGCAGGGGCTGGATAAGGCATGCAAGACGATTCTTTCTTCGCTGCATCGCAAAGGAAGATATCCGTTGCGATGTAGATGAGAATCTGTGGCCAGACAGGAGGGAGCGTCAAGAGGTCTAAATGCCCTGCACTGCATGCCACATTTTGAGTGTATTCCCTCCCTCCAACTTGTGCTATAATTTTTAAAAGATGTCATTTCAATAAAAGTACATTGTGAACTGTAATGTGACTCTATTGTATTCTTCCCCCTTACTCTGCAAACTTGTAATTTATGAGCCAGACCAGAAAAGGGGTGACCTTGTATTTCCAGTAAAAAGAGAAACTAGTGTTCAATTGACAATATGACTAAGCCATTTGACTGTCTTGTTCATAGACAATGAAACAAGGACTTTACATTTTGATGGCACTGACATGTTCATTGACATAAATACTCTCTTTTGAGAGGGACAGGATTTTGAGAGGATGACAAGCTTTTGCAAGTAATCCAAAATTTGGTGCAGTTTGTACTCATTGTTTTGAGAAATGCACTTTCTGTTCTGCAAATTTAGCTGGTGATTCGAGAAATGAGTCAAAGCAACTGGGAAACTGTAAAAGGCATTTTGTGTTAAATTTGGAGAAACCACTTGTAAATGTGTTGAGCTATTTAAAATGTTCTTGTTTAATCTGTATCACAAACAGTTGTAAGTTTGTAAATTTTGCTATGAACCTCCAATGGGGGTTGAATAATTTTGATTACTACTGTATTTCTTTGCCAGTATCACTCAATCACCTTCACAAAATGGTAATCATTTCTGAAATGCCTATTCCATTATCCTGCCAAGATAATTTGTTATCTTGTCCATATAAATTGTCTTGATAAATTCTAAACTACTGCAGATATTGGAGAAAATTATGAGTTCTAACACAGTCTTTATTTACTGTGTATGAATGCTATAAAATTGTTTAATTCCATCTTATGATTCCATCTAAAATTCCAATTTGATTGCTGGATTGCCTTTGAGGAAAGCAGCATTTTACTAGGGCAGAATTAAATTAATTTAATTTAAAAAATTGACTTTTTAAAGCAGCACAGTTTTTGTGATTTGTGTTTTTTTTTATATATATATATATATACAGTGATGTACTGTCAATATATTGCCTCATTTGAGACAAATACAATGAGTAGATTTCAGATTTATTCTGTTCTGAAAATCTGATGACCTATTAATGGATTGGTAACCTGCCCAGGATTCATTCCTGCCAGATAGATAGATGGATGGATGTATGGAAGGAAATCTGACAATTCCTGACAATGATACTCATAGAGGTTTAAACTATATTGTGACTCGTGTGAATACCAATGATGAAATGAAAATACTCACAAATTAAAGCTGACAGACACCACCTTAACTTCATCATCACGGTACCCTTGCTAAAGTATGGAACCAAAAATAAAAATTATCCACTGTCCAATGGATTACAGTGCTCACTGTTAAAGTGGAATCACATTAAGATCATAAGTGGAATTCACATCAAGAAGATGGACTCAAAATTAGCGCCCTATATCAATCTCATAAACTGACAGGGTGCACATTTTAAATATAACATGTTCATAAAAAAAAGATGCAACTCAGCAAGAAGAAAGGAAATTTATACAACACTGATCAAGATAAGTGAGTGGAATGAGAAAAATGGATGGAAATCTTTTCAATAGCAAAGAAATTACTTCAAACGAAAACCTCAGAATTAGCATTTTTAGTTAAACGTTCCACTGAAAACAGCTTTGCAGCACCGTGCCTTAGGTGGTTAACTCAATTCTTGCGTGTTTTGCATTTTCCATGTGGTAAAATGACGGCCTATCTCCAGCAAAGGCTGAAGTTCATTACCTAACAGCATTACTGGCACACACCCCGCTCTTTCTGCAGAGACAGTCAAACCACTGCTGATGTCATTCAGTTTTCCAAAACAGTTCTTAATATAAGAGGGTTATGTCAAAACTGACAGGGACTTCTAAGCACAATGATTCTGGCTTTAATCACACTCATCAGTCTTAGCTCTCAAGTAGGGAGAGGTAAGTACCTGCTTATCTATAACATGCACAATGAGCACTATGAAGATTTATTCCTGAAAAGCATGTGATGGGAATTAGTCACTGAATTTCATGAAGTATTTACTCAATATTATTGTGTATGATATAATGTTTTAATATTACTTTTAAAAATTTATAAACATATTTGCAAAATGAAATCTTTCTCCCTTACTACAAGAACTTGTGGAATCCATTATATTTAGCCTCTCAGAGAAGGCCTTAAAGCAAGGGAAAGTGATCACCACAGTGGCATAACCTCATACTATATAACCCATTGGTCTCCAGCCCTGCCCCTGAAGAGCAGGTTTTTGCTGTAATTTTGCACTCTTGCTGATTGGCAGCTTATCAAAATCTTGTCCTGGGAACTGAGAAGTGCTTTGCTTTGGTTGAAGTGAAAACCTTCAGGATGGTTGCTCTCCAGGAACAGAGTTATGCAAGGCTGACACTTGCACGACTTTTGGCCACGATTTTGTCGTGGCAAGTCGTGCCATTTTGGGGCACGAACTGGGAGGCTCCCGCACTGTTCACGACTAGTTCACGCATTGTTCACGAATAGTTCACGAATGCGTGCCCATCAGTGTCCACATTGACACGAACTGGAACGACGAGTTTCGTGACCAACATTTGGAACATTTAAAAATTCTCGTCCCGACATGGCACGCAGTCACGACGGGTTTACGCACACTTTACGCCAGTTTACGACCAGTTTGCGCAATGCGTGCCACAGAATCGTGCAAGTGTCAGCCTTGCTTTAGAGACCACTGAGTTTCTGACCTTTTTGCTGGCTAAAATAGCATAATGATCGAATTATGATCATTATAATGATCATAATAATGATCATTAATATGATCATCATAATGATCTCTTATCCAAATCCATCTCTATCACTCTTGCCTCAAGGGCCACTGGGTGTGTCTACCAAGTAAAGATCAATAATTTGCGCACAAAATGAAATAAAATCGTGACTAGACTGCGCCCAGCTATGCGGACAAAGTAAACCGTAACAAACGTGAAAAAAGCATTACTTAAGTGCCGGAAACTGACAAGCCAACAACATGCAGCAGGACATGTCCCCCTGACACGCTCTCTCACTCTTGCCTCGCTCTTCTTGCTCTCCCTCCGTATCTCTCTCCAGCCCTGCGTGTGCGGCAGCCCTACAAAGTGGTGGCTGCAGACGGAGAGGTGCAGCTGCGCTGCTCCTACCACGCGCGGGGAAGACCCGAGGAGATGCGTGTGTCCCTATATCGGGGGGAACACAGGGAGGAGCGAGTGTGCACCCACTCTTTCAACACCACCCTGTCCGACCTACGGAACAACGGCCCCATTCTCTGCAGGGGGGAGCTGAGCCCTGGCGGGGTGGATTTAATCATCTCTGGGCTTAAGGGGGAAGACACTGATATTTACCACTGCCAGATAGAAATCCTTTACCCTCCGCCCTACCTCATAAAATTCGGGAACGGCACCCTCATCTATATTCCCGGTAAGGCTGCATTTATAATACATCAATCCTGCTTTGAGCTGTTAGGTCTGTGGGTCACTGGGGTGGGCGTGCCCTCCTCTTGGGAGGCATGGGCCCATCTACGCCCTAACAGTGTCTGGGCTACAATCTCTTATCTGTAGCACACTCTGGGCCAGTCTCAAAGACATGGCTTAAGCGTAGTCCTGGACTAAAGAGAGTTTTATATGGAGATTTTGTATTGAAAATTGAATTTACTCTAGGATTAAGTTTAATCTTTGTTTGTGAATCAGACCCTCTGTGTTTTTGAAACTGAAATGGGGGAGGCATTTTTTCAGTATATTTTGGTGTCATTCACAAGAAATAATCAACATAAAGGGAAATGCAAGACAGATTATAATATGGATACATGGAAAGTCATTTTCCCATCCCAGCGCATGTAAAAATCGCTGTCCGATTACCAGTTAAGAGCAGCTTTTAACCCCTTTGCGCAGAATAGAAACAATTCCATTTTTTTCCCTGTTGTGCATTATTCTATTTAGGCTTTATATCTCAGCGTTTATGTCACAGAAATTTTGGAAAATTATTCCAGTGAAGCAAAATATTTGGAAATTCAGTTACAGAATTATTTAGGAATTTTGTTTCGGAATTTACGGACGCTGTCATTTATTCACGTGCTATTGGGAAGATGATGCTTTCCATTTGTGAATTTGAAATCATGAGAGCGTTGTGTTCAAGTGCTTTTCTTGTTGGGGCGAAATGAATGGCTAACCCAACTGCTAGCTGGCATCTGCTCAGGGTAGGTAAACCCAAACAGAAACAACATTTTTAGTTCCCGTCGCCCAAGCTGCGCAGGAGCTATGGTATTGGGCTTCGTCCATGTGTCTGTCACTCCGTCAACAAAAACTTTGATATTTCACCTGAACAAACGGTGGGAGCTGCTGGGGCCGCCAGTGCTCTATATTAAATATGATGCAAAGTGTACGTAGAGAGCACATTAAAATTGTGAAAAATGAACAGCTAACAGTAGCATAACAGTTAATAAAGGAAATATTTTCCATTCGCGATGAATCCTTTCTTGCTCCCTGCCATGTTAAAAAGGTGAAAGATTCTAATTTCGGCAACTCATGTATCAAAATTATTTCCGAGTTCTCCAGTGGAAATTACGACATGAGAGGATTCACGTGCAATTTTCACTTCAGTCACTCATATTTACCATAATTTCTATTGCACATGACGGCACCATATATCTGTGCAAAGGGGTCTTTTTATGATTCCCAGGTTACCCTTTCTTTTGATAGTAAAATAAGAATTGCATGGGTAAGATTCTCTGATTCCATCTTTCCAAAAAGACAAGAGTGCAGTTTTGAAGCCAGACGTTGTGCACAGTGTTGACAGCAAAGGTGTTCCATTGTGGTTATCTTGGCATACACTTCCTGCTCACGCGGGGTGCCCCCCTGACACTCAACTCCATCCAATTACATGGTACACTGACGTCAAGCATAAAAACGAAATTGTTTTCTTCCCCGAAGGCCTCAAGTCTTTGAGATAACATCTGTGACTCACTGATGAAGACAAACCCAATGTCATAAATATACTGTATCTGAATCAAATGCTGTCCCTTTTGGTTGCACACAGAGAAAATGGACTGTCCAGCCCCTCTGGCCCAGATGCAGGAATTGCCCTACAGCACAAAATCCATCTTACCAATTCTAATGTTGGCTTTCTTCATCCTCATCATCATCACTGTCATCATTTTCTCCTACAAGGTAGGTGTGCCTACCTTACATGAGGCTTTGTAATTTTTCTGTGCTAGTATGGCAAGGACCTTGGATCTTTTGGCACAATTCCTATACGGTTCATTTAATTTGACATAAAAACTGGCCCTCACGGAAGAACTTATAACCATTTTGAATGATTCTGTCTTGGAAGCGCATGCCTTTAAATTGTGTAACTTTCCTTATGCTTACCTAAGGACCTCGCTATACACCGCCAAGGGAATGTGGTACAGTCTGGGCTTCACTCTCTGCAGGTTCTGAGTTTCACTGGTCTCTTTTTATTCCCTCACAGTTCTTCGAGAGGGGTCAAAGGAGGATCATGTACCCGCAAATGCCACCAGTGATAACAAAAAGAGTGGACTGCCGTTTTGGTTATGAGAACTTCTTATGACCAAATAATTTCATGTGCTGCTTAATATTTTAAATATCAGAAACAGTTCAGTTTTTACATCCATTGAACTGCCATTAGTTAACATTATATGTTAATTATTGTATGTTTAGCATACTTCACAATCTGAGGTTTGTGAACGGCCTTCTGTATTTGCAGAGTATGGGCTTTTCAAACAGTAGCATGGAATGGTTTGGATAGGAATACACGTTAAACGTGTAAATATCAAGGAAATGTATTTTCCATTCAAATGGCATTCTGGCTAATGTTCACATGATATTACCGCTCATATTTGGGCAACAAACCAGTTGCTGCCACGTTCGCAGAATTAATATATACTGTTTAGGTAATTTCATGCGATGTTTGCATCCTGCATTTTCAGCTTATATGTAGCAATTTTCGCGCTGAACAACGATTGTTCACCAGCAGATGGCAGTCATACAAATGGGCTTCCGTAAACAGTAACAAGCTGAAATATTTGTTATTTTATCTCTCATAAATACTATTTTAAAAACTTTAAAGTGTTTGGGTACAAAAATAAAAGAAACACTTAAATCCTCCAGTGGAAAAAGGCAGGCTGCTAAACGGCATGTGTGAGGTGCAGTGAGATGCAAGACAATCTGGATCCATAAAAAAACACAAAAACACATTTATGGACCATGAAAAATCATCAAGTACCATTCTGAATCCTCTGTGCATTTCATCATGATTTTAGCACAGTGCAGAGAAGATTTCCGCCGTGTACAGCTTAGCTAAAAGGATTATATTTGCTCTTCTCGAGAACAAGAATTTGTTTCACAAAGTGCCCACACATTTCCTCGACACGCCATACCTGAAGATCATCGTGCTCTTCACACAGTCAGCATAAAATGAATATATAGTACTTCCTGTCCC
This sequence comes from Gymnothorax reevesii, assembly GCA_029721435.1. NCBI lineage: Eukaryota > Metazoa > Chordata > Actinopteri > Anguilliformes > Muraenidae > Gymnothorax > Gymnothorax reevesii. The sequence continues at coordinate 54,186,266 of CM056586.1, forward strand.
AAGAAATTCTGTTGCACAGAGATGACTGACAAAACATGTAAAGTGGAACAGCCTCTTTTCTCGGTATTCAACCTAGTCAATGATGAGCTTTTTCATCGGTTTATTAGATCTTTAGTATTGAATGACTTTTTGTAATGTGTGGGCGGCAAATTTTTCTGTGAATACTGATGCAGTGTGTAAACAATTCTGATTACATGGCCTTTCAGAGACCTACACTCAGAGGACTCTTTATTTAGGTACACCTACATACCATGCTTGTTAATGAAAATGTCATGCAGATATCATTAAGAGGTATAGTTGTAAAGACCAAATATCAAAATGGGCAATAAACGTTATCAATGACTTCAACACAATGACTGTTGGCGCTTGGCTGGGTGGTTTGAATATCTCGAACTGCTGATCTCATGAGCGTTTCATCAGCCTCACAAGTTTACAGAAAGTAGAGAGAGAAAAAAAATCTGTCATGCAGCAACTCTGGGAGCAAAAAAACTGTGTTAATGGGAGGTATTAGAGGAGAACAGCCAGACTGGCTAGCATAAGCTAACAAGAGTGCAAACTGAACTCAAATAACCATGCGTTACAACAGTGCTATGCAGTGGAGCATCTCTAACAGCACAACACGTCAAACTTTGAAGGAGCTGGGCAACACCAGCAGAGAGTAACAGTGGGATCAGACCTTGTCAGCAGAGAGCAAGAATGTGCAGCAACAAAGGGCAAAGGCTCACCAAAACTGGACAGATGATGAACGGAAAAAGCTTGCATCAGTTGTTTAATCTCAATTTCCGCTGCAGTATGCAGACGGTAGGGTCTGATTAGAGTACACAACACAAATCCATGGGTCCAATTCATTCTCGTGTCAGTTGTTGAGGCTAGTTGAGGTAGCGTAATGACGTATCATTTTGTCACATGGCGTATTTGACCCATTTATACTGTGACCACCATTTAAATGCCAAAAACCTACCTAGGTGTAGTTCCCAACCATGCGCATCCCTTTATGGCCACAGTCTACCCATTTTCTACTGGCTACTTCCAGCAAAATGACATGCCACGTCACAAAGCTGGCTAGATCTCAAGTTGGGTTGAAAATCGTAGCAATGAGTTCAATGTACGCCAGTGGTTTCGCACTCCAATAGAGCACTTTGGGATGTGGTGAAATGGGAGACTCGCAGCATGAATGGCGCAGCTGATAAATCTAACGCAACACATAATGCCAGCATGAACCAGTGTGTTGGCAGCACCTTGCTGAATCAATATCACCAAGAATACAGGCTGTTCTCAAGGCAAGGGAGTCCTACCCAGTATTAGAGCGGTTTACCGAATAAAAAGCAGCCACTGAGAGTTAAGTGCAGCACATTTTAATTTGAACTTAATTCAAAGACTTTAGATGAGTAAGAGTCAGTGCCAACTTAAGGGTAAGCCTAGTACTGTATCTTGCACTGAAGTTCATGCTTTGCAGACCGCTGTATAGGCCACTCAGTCACAGAACAGCGTCCTTCTTTGAAAACACAGAATGGGAATAGGATGGGCCTGCGGTTATGTCTGTATTAGGCTTGGATCCAGCAACTTCCAGTCACAGAGTAGCCTGATTTTTCACAGGGAGGATCAGGTGTTTAAGCGTCTCTAACTGCTCCTCTTCTGAGAGCAAGTCAAACGCCTGCTCAGCCACCTGAAGGAGAAAACCAAATCGCAGTACAACCTGAGTCTGCAGATAAGCTGAAAAGCTAATGTAAAATATTAGAACTCATCCCATTTAATTAGAGTACTTTTCAAGACATTTCATCTCATCATTTTACAATCACTCAGCGAATATTACCATCCAGAGAAACTTGCAGTAGTGCAGTATTACTTTCAGGAGTACAATACAAATTGATTTTTTTTTTCAAATTTTCAACAGCCATTTTACATAAGACCTTCAACAAAGACATTTGGCAAAGGAACCGACAGAAAGCTGGGCAGAAACGAGATCCGACATCCCCAAAAAAATCAGGCAAGTGAGGAAAAACAAGTAGGGAGAATAAGCCTGTTCATAACCCATAAGTGTGACCTATTAACAGAACAAAGGTTCAGGACACTCACCAGGACAGGGGTGTACCCCAGTGCTCTCAGGTGCCGCAGCATCATCACCAGCCTGCCCCTGGGATGGGATGACCCGAGACAAAAGAAGGGCGGGGGTGCAAACAGCACTGCCACCCTGAAATGTAGGAAATGGGTGAGGGAGTCAAAAGAGAAAAATGGACAAGCATCCATTTCCATTCGCAACAGGAGAGTCGGCTCCTGATAGAACGACCAGTTATCTCTGCTCATTGCAGCTCTGCATGTTAATCAATGTTCTTGACCACACCATGCGCAGCAATTCAGTTTGTTCAGCATGGTTTACAGAATTAAGGACACAGAGACAACTTGAGCTGAAATTTTTGCAATAAATAAATGAAAGGTCTGAAGTCCAAAATGTAGACAATTGACATAAACATTAAAACACCAGCACTACATTAAAATACGTACCCGAGCAGAAAAAGAACTCAATGGGAAGATGTCCACAGAACTTCAGCACATTTACGTAAGTACATCAATGCACCTGCGAAACCCCAGCAGAATGAGTAAGACTACCTTTGAGCAGGCTCTGGAAAGAGACATTCCCCTTTGGGTGGCAAGTGGATATCTGTCCTTTGCAGAGGCAGTGTAACCAAACAGTCTGAAACACAGAGATCCAGACAGACGCAAGACCGTTTACCTTGGGTAGAACTTGCGTAATCTTGAAACACAACACTCACTTAATGAATGATACATTTAGTAATGTCAGTCCATTATTAACAGTTTATTAAACAGTTATAAGAAGCCTTGAAGCGTGAACTGCAGTTCTCCAATGGCGGTAGACTTTCTCTTATTTGTGCAATCCATGATTTGTTTTGTTGATGCGGTGCTGTTGATATTTTGAAATAACCAATTCCTCTAGTTTCAGAAGAATAACTTGTGCAACCAGGCACACAACAGTTTGCCATTTTAAAAAAAAAAAACCTAAAACACTGTATTTCACTAGAAATATCTTAGTTACACATGGACATTTGACATTGTGACGTCAAGGGCAAAAGCAATTGTTGATTGCAGGCTCAGACAAGGAGTCTTTCTGAGTGATTCATGCAATCTTTTAGAAACTTATTCCCTAGGATATGGATGGACGATGCACCATAAAAATGGTATCATTATGTTCTCAAATTCATGGAATTTAAAAAAAACTGTCAATTTTAGGGGCTCTGTGTTCCAAAATGTTGCATCCAGTATAACAGGGTTAAGCATGACAAATAAACAATAACAGAAAAAAATAAGGAAGGAGGCAAACACTTTTTCACTTTGCTCTAATTACCTATGAAGTATGTTTTTTCAATGAAAATGCCCTCCTCTATAACAGCATCTCCAGCGATCCTTTGTATTAGTTTACCCCAGTCCCTGGTGACTGTGCGGCTGGTGCAGGGAGGGTCAATGATACCAGGTGGCACAGAGAGGGCATCAGGAAATGGATGGTCCAGTTGCAAACAAAGGTCCACGTGACGCAACTTTCGCTGGTTCGACAGCAAATACTGGCCATCTATATTCCGATAATGCATCAAGATCATGTGTCTGAGATTACACAGAGCAACAAGGGCATCCAGAGAATATATATACAAGAAAAGAGCAGCTGCATAGTGAATACGCAATGTCTTTTGTCGCTTAGATAAATTAAAATAACATGTAACTAGGTGTTGTTATTCTGCTCCGTAGGTGAGAAGAACCAGCGAGCTCTTTGTCCGTTGCATGATAAACAATTACAACTTTTCAGTATCATGAGGATTATTAATCTAATGTAATTCTGTAAATAAAACTAAAGATTAAATGAAGTTTTCAGGAGAGCAGGATAGTAATTTGGAAAGTATTGCAGTCCTTACCTTTGGTAAGCTCCTCCAAAGTCTCCTTGCGCAGCAACCCCTCAAATGGGGCACGGGGAAAGTATCCCAAAATGCACAGAGAATAAACACCTCTTAATAGGTCAGCGGAACTCATTTTCGGAAGATATGATTCCAAGAGACTAGTCATCCTCTCCAAGAACCTGTGAAAAAGGCAATGGTTGCTACATGGTTTTCGCAACTATCTTATCTACAGCAAGCTGGTGCAGAGAAATACTCTTTCCCTCAGAGTTTTCAGCTTTTATGATCCAAAAGCATTTCGGTTGTGCGCCACTGTAAAGTCAGGGCATCCACTCAATGTCCGTAATGTACAACCCCAATAAAAATTCTGGCACATCATGACTGATGCGGTGTGCCACTCATTCCTTCAGCAAACATGTCGGAAGACGCATACTATGGTAGTGGAGAGGATGTGACTGTGTTTCAAGAGGAGCAAATTCCTGGCCTGCTTCGCGCAAAGAAAATGACTAAAGAGATTGCTGAAATCACTGGATTGGGTTAAGAATAGTCCCACTCATTATTAAAACCTGCAAGGATGGTGGTTAACTGTCAACTTTGCAGAAAAAAATGGTTCAGGGATAAAAAGAATGACGAATGATCCTGATTGGATATCACTAAAACGCTTAGTAAAGTCTCATCATACAAAAATTGACGGTATACCTCCGGGCTTAGATTAATTATGAAAAGTATGAGTATTTCCACACGAACAATGCATCAAAACTTGGACGGTGGAGCAATGGAAAAATGTCATGCAATCCGATCAGTCCAGAATGACCCTATTACAGAAAAACTGGTGCTTCAGGGTGAGAAAGGGGCCCATAAAGCGACGCACCCACCATGCATAGTGCCCACAAGCTTCTGGAAGCAGCGTTTTCAACTGGACTTGCTTTAATTGGTCAAGTCTAGGCTTAGCAACATTATGCAGCAATAAAATGAAATAAGCAGACTACCTGCAAGAACTGAATGACCAGGTTATCCAACCAATACATTTTTTTAAATCTCGGGCAGCACAGGCATATACCAGCATAACAATACCAAGATTCATCTGGCTCAAATTGAGGAGGAGTGATTCAACACGCATGAAGAATTATCTTTTACATCCGCCAAGGAGGTTACGTTTTTGATTCCGTTTGTTTATTTACTTATTTTTTTGTCTGTCTATTGAGCAGGATATCTCAAAAACGGTCAGATAAATTTTTACCAAACTTTGCAGGATGTTAAAGTAGCACAAGAGGAACAAGTGATACAATTTTGGCAAATCTAGGCCAAGTACAGCAGAGATATAGGCTAAAGTTCAAATCCAGCTATGCTGGCGGAGGTATGGGCTCTCGTGAGTCCAGCCCTAGTTACATATGAATTGGCCACCCGAGAGTCCTAACCTTACCATAACCTTGTGCTAGAAAAGGCTTTATGGAGGATCAATACAAGATCTTGAAAATAAGTGCTCAAACATGGCATAAAATTTTCAGAACAACGCCACAACGACTGTATGCCATGATCAAAGCAATAGGCGGTCCAACAAAATATTACGGTGCGCGACTTTTTTTTGGCCAGGCTGACATACATCACAGGGATGTCAGCATATCTCAACAAGGCATATTCTTTGACGTGTTACACAAGAGTGGCTCCGTAATCAGAGATGTACACATGCTAGACTGGCCTGCCAAAAGTGCAGACCTATCTTCTTTTGAAAACGTGAGGCACATGAGCCTGGCTGTTGGAGAAGCAGAAGACTTACGTGAAGGAGGAATAGAAATAAAAAAATTACACTTTCAAAACCTAAACAACTGGTGTTCCCCACTGATTACAATGGGCTGACTTTACAAAAGAAAAGCCAGCCCAAAGCAATCGATCACAGAGAGAAGAACTTACTCTTGCTTGTGAGCTTCAGGAACATGATTTAGCTCCGAACAGATTTTCAGAAGACTGAGGACATCTTTCAGGGTAAGAGAATTTGAGTTCAGGATCACTCTCTCTACATAGCTGTCCAGCAGTGCCACTGGACGGAAGCGAAGATCCTCAAAGATCAACATGAAGAAGACCAACTAAGGGCCAACAAGATGAGAACAGGCTGGATCAGATCAAAGCTCAGTTTAAAATAAGTAAGTCATGTGTTGCACAGCACAGGCCAAAATGACTGCTGTACGATTAAGTTTGTACTAAATTTATATCTCCTAATTGAGCATTACCATTCAAGGACACAAAATTAGGATAATCCCATTTCAGACTGATCTATACTTGAATGCTCTTAATGTAGGTTTTCTGTAACCTGAAAGACTCATAGGCTGGTGAAGAAACTATGCTTGACAATGGCAAAATAAAAAATCTACTGATTACGTGCAATTCAGTGGGGAAAATACTTTCGGAAGGCTTTATTTGACCATAGAAAGTTTACTGAGAACATGTTTCTTCTGTATAGACACCCTTGGGGGAATTCAAAGAAGAAAAGTCAGGACAGAATTTGGAGATGGAGAAAGATGGAAAGGAGTAAAGCTCCTGGAGTGGCTTAAGGTCTTTCATTTTGTTTCAGGGAAACATTAAAAAATTGACTAAAAATAACCTGCTTATAGTTCCACATGTCAAAGGTGGTCGTGAGGTACTCAGCGACAGCAGAGAGGAGGTGCATGTCCCTGTAGTGCAGGTTCTTACAAGCCTTCAGAATATTCATCAGCCTGGTGGAAGGAACAGTGTGGATGTTCTCTGCAAAAGCAGACATCAAACGCAAAAACAAGGTCAAGAAGTCAAGCTAATGCAAGCACAGACTGCCAGAAAATAACAATGGTCTTTAACATGGAGGTTGCTCCCTCACCTGCTATTTTCTTGCAGCAGATGTCTAACAAGGGCTTTGAAGAGAAATTCATTGCAGCCAGTGTGATAACCATATATTGGGCATTGGGGAGGCTGAATTGATCCACCATGGACAAAGCCTTTCCCTGCAGGAGATCATTGAGTGTGTTTGCAGTGCACAGAGGGTAAAAGGCTAAAAGTTACTGCATTGAGGAGGTGTTACCGCAATCAAGTTAGGCCTAGTTTATGACACATCTACTAACTGACTTAGCCTATACCTATCATGCAGAGTGGACTAAATGTTCATTGCAGTGGATAGCTGATACCATTAAGAGTCATTCCATATGAAGATTTGGCTCAAATTTATTTTGGGAGTACTTCTACATTTATAATGAACACAAGCAAAATTTTAGGGTCCTACACCAAGGGTTTTCCCCCAAAAATCGAGGGCCATGCCCATGTGAATAGCAAATGTGAATTTACATGGATTTGGGAGGCCAATATTTTTGTAACAAATCATAGGTATGGGCTGAAAATTGCTACCCAGGGTAAACTGGGGGTTCATGCTTTCAGAATCTCATCAAAATTTATCTCTCTCTTTTCATTTTTGAGATATTGGCCTCACAAATATGATACTTTTTAGGCGCGGAAATCAGTTTTCAAGAACCCCCTTGAAAAAGCCATATTTAACATTTCTGCAAGCAATTACTCACAGTTAGGATGGTAATCATGAGAAATCTCCATTAACTGTTCCTAAAATATAGAGGAGATCTTATGACCATCCCAGTAGCACCACCACTGAGCCAAACTCTTCATTTTTAAAAATGAAATGACTCAAAGAGTTTTAATGGGAATCATGTCAAATCTGCAGTCAACATTCCTGTTGCACTGGCTCTATTATGCTTACTGTAGTGCCACCATTAAGTTAAACAACATTTCCAAGTGCAATTAGTCAAACTGTTTTAAAGGGATTAAGATCAATTCCGCTGTGAACATGTCAGAGCATAATAGAGCAATCCTACTGTTCTGATGACACTACGACTGTTACTTTGGCACCAGCCTTTGACTTTTTCAAAGATTAAATTTGTAAAACAGGTCTTATGGGAATTTGGTGAATTTTTTCCATGAATATTCCTAGAGTCCATTGTGGTTCCCCTGTTGATTTTCTGGACCACATACCCTTTCCTGTACCATCCCCCCTAGACCAAACTACGAATTTTTCCTATGGGGAGAATGCTACAGTTTCAGGGATATACAATACTGTAGCCAACCCTTTGCATTTGTCTAGTTTAAAGTCATATAATGTAACCACGTAGCACAGGATGGGACACTCACCTCCAGCTTTCTCTTCAAAGGCAGAGGTGTGTCCCTCCCAACACAGCGCATCAGGTTCTGCAGCGCTACCACACCCTGAATCCCTGAAACCCTTTCCTCCACTACCAGCCTGTGGACATTAACAGCACACCACATAATTAACACAAACTACCAGAATTAAAACTAGCATAAACTGAAAGTGAATATAAGAACACATCTTTCTGGTTACAACCATCAAATTGATGCAGTTTAGCGTTGTGCCAGTGTTTCATGCTACTGTTTTTATGGCTGATGTAGCACCCCACCTAAGCCCTTTCCTGAGAGCATCCACATTCCTGCAGCTGTTCATAATTCCCAGGCAGCTGGCCAACACGGACAGGGTCTTTTCATCACACTCGCTCAGCTTTTCCTGAGAACAAACAACAACACAGTGTATTAATGCATAAGCATCCCACATTTATGCAAAACAAAACTGCCAAAACAGTCACTTAATTGGATTTTAAGGGTATAGGTCGTTTGGACCCATACCAGTTTGACCCTAACTGAATGGACCCATTACCAATGGGACCCCAGACCATTTGGACCTCTGACCACTTGGACCCCCGACCAGTTGGACTGCTGTGGATTTTCTTCAACATATTGAGATTCCCCAATCCTCAAGCAATTGGAGAGAGACAGATTCTTGAAAAAGGAAAAATTAGGCTTTATTGTGTCATGTTGAAAAATGCAAAGCCGAATTCCTCTTGTGCAAGAGGAACTGCGCCCAAGACAAACTGCAGAACTGCTCAATGATCTGCAAGACAAACTCCCCTGTAGAACTGCAATTTTGCTCTTGTGCACACCGTTTTATACCGCAAATATGGTCCTTCCCCTTTTCATTCTCGCACTTACAATTGGACAGGCAACCTGAGATTCTCTGTTATTTCATACTTCAGGAATGCATAGCAAAGACGCATCCGCGTAACCTTAAGAGACCTACAGTCACACTTAGAAAAAATATAGAGAGATACCAAGACAGATGAAAAAGAAAAAGAATTCGATGCATATCAAATTATTACGAATAATTCAATTGATTATGTTTTCAGTAGCAACTAATGATTTTGCTGAACAAATATTGATCAAAGCTACAGAAATCAAATACATCCTCTGATTATGTTTTTTGAATCAAAAGCCTGCTTATGTGTGTGTGAGCTGCTCATACAAGTGTGAACTGAATAGCAAGTGTGAACCACTTGTATGTATGTGTGTGTGTTATATGTGTGCTGCCTACATAATATGGTTATTGATTATGAGTATGAGCAATGAATGAATAATGATAAAAAATACATAAAATAAATATTAGTAAATATAATCAATAATGCTGAATTAATATCTTCAACAGGACCTCAGACCCTACCCAGTTGAACCCCATGCTGTTTGGACCCCAGACCCTAACCATAACCTAGCCTTAACCCAACTGGACAGGGATCCAACTGGTCTGGATTCTAACTGTCCAACAGGTACAGGGTTCAAATGACCCGTTCCCAGATTATAACATGCCCAATAAGGGTACTGCAATAATTGCGACAAGACCAGTATTAGCATGCATGTATACATAGCCAGCATGACATAAGTGGGAACCTCTCTGTGATTTACCTGTACAGCACGCAGAAGTGTCTGCACCAGTCGATTCCGCTGCGGCACCCCAAGCTTCACCACAGCCAGCAGGCTGAAGGCCAGGTCCTCACTCCTCATCCTCAGAGCGCTGTGCATTGCGTATGCGCAAAGCTGCTCAAACATAGGGTGATCAAACATCAGCTGTCGCTCATACCTTCTCTGCTCCTCAGACATCTTCTTGGTCGTCTGCCAGATGTGTGTCAGGCTGTTGCTCACGTTCCGTAATGTCAGGTTGAACTGGCCAATTAGGTCCAAAACGTCCGAAGGAGAATGGCACTCCTTCAGCCGGGTAGAGAAAAGTGCCATATTCTCCGCCCGAGTGGCAAGAATAGAGTTAATATTCCCCTGAGGCATGGAAGGAAGGTCCGGGGCATTGCCAGGATTTTGTGAGCTGTCAGACTGCACAACAGAAGCATTCAGACCCTTCCAGTTACTTTGAGAGCAGAACCTGATAGTTTTACTGTGATATCCTGCTGATGACCTCAGAGTCTGCACTACTCTGAAATAAGAATGAAGTCCTGCATGTCTATGACCACGTAGTGCTAAAAAGCTGCTACCTAGTCCCTGGAAGCGGGAGCCGTGTCGGAGCAGCCCATCACTGTGCAGCAATGCTGAGCATCTTAACAACTCATGTCCCAATTTATGAGCCGTCATCCTCATTACACCCTAAACAGGAAAAACAAAATAGTATAGTTTAAGAATGGAACAGCAGCAAACAAACAAAACAGAAATAAACAGACTAATCAGAGCAAAGCCTTCATCCATAGTGTGACCTATTTGCTCCACAGCAGTGAAATTCCTGGGACCTATCCCAGCATGCATTTTGCAAAAGGCAGACTTACCTCAGAAGCCATCAAACTATCACAGGGCACACTACCATTCATTCACAGGGTCGTTCTAAGGGCAATTTAAGCCCTATTCTGACTGGATTAGTATAACCTCCGGATCTCAGGGTCACATTTTTACTAAGATGTGGGATAATTCTAGTGGAGCATGCTGACAGGATAAGACACTGAACCCGAATTACTGCCAGTGCCCCAAAAGTGAATGAGAAGGTGATCAAAATAGCTGGAAGAAGTAATATACAGTATTGTCCAAGAGTCTTAGGCAGCCTATGTTATTTCTAATTTTAATCTAACTTTAAATGTTAACTTTTTACTTTCCGCATTGACTTCCAGATCCTAATAAAAAAGAAAAAGTTTTATAAATAATTTGCTTGCATTTCATTTACTACAGTTAATATAGATGTCGAGATTCCCGTGACATAGCTCTGATGTCAACAGCATCAAGGATGTCCCATAATTCCCATTAAAACCAACACGATTAATGTAATTGTTTCTGTCCGCAAATAATACAAGCATGTTTAGATCGCTAGAATGTTTGCCGTTTGCTCATGCAATTATCAAAAATGTTCAGTTTACATTCGATTGAATATTAAGTGTCGGATAACAGGTACGGAAGACATACCACAAAATCGATTCAATATTGAACAAACGAACGAGCTATTTCATTAATCTTGTCTTACACAGCACAACTGGTTACTTAATACCTTCACATGTCAAGTGGGTGCGAGTAGACATTTGAGGTTGGACATGTGATCCGGATATTGCGCAACGGCAGGACTGTCCCCTTTGTCTGCTGGGAGATGTTTGTCTGTTTTACTTCCGTTTCCTGCCTGTAAACGAACTTTGGGAGAAAGCGACGCCAAATTCGTCATTTTTATTTAGGATATGTCAATTTAACAACCAATCACTGTAGTCTAGGTTTACTTTTGGATCGTTCACCAATGTTTAATCTTAGAAACGTGACTGGCGACCCCGATTTAACAGATAGTTTAGGTTTGCTTGATCGTTGGCAGGCTATCTGTTAGCTAGCTATTGATTTGAATAGCTTGCTAAATATACAAGCTAACACGAGATCAGTGAGCTAACCGTTCACTTTGCTGACAGGAGCGCACCTGCGTGACTAGGAACGAATAGGCCGACTGCGAAATCGTTGCCTTTCTATTCATCATGGACGTCAGTTTGTCAGTGTCACTACTGCGAGATCAGATGGGAAGTGTTATTGAACAAGCAGTGACTGCAGCTGTGGAAATGGTATTGGGTGAGATGGTTAAAGTCGTGGGTTGCAAACTCGAAGAGTGCAGCAAAGAAATGAGTGCGAAAGAAAAGGAGAACGAAAGTATCAGGCAAATGCTGGAAATATCGCAGAACCAGATGAAGACTATGCGAAAATACTTGAGCGCAGTGATTGCCAGAGACGAGCGACAAGTCTTCATCAATCAGAGGAATGCGCAAAAAGAGAATGAATTGCATAGGACACATCGTCTGGCTACCGGACAAACTCAGCATTTCCGTGGTATGAAGCGTACTGTGAAGGGAGCCGACGGAACATTGCTTATGAGTGAGAAAGCGAAAAAGCCTTTCACGCCGAATCCAAACGTTTCTCCGTCAGAGGGTTCAGTACAAACCGCAGGATCCAGGGACTTATCGACTCCAAAGTCACCTTCCCCCCACGAAGTCGTCCAGGAGTCCGCTACAAGGCTGGGGAGAGAAGACAAATCCATTCAGCGCATCACGTTAGAGGCATCTGAGCTGGCACATAGGAAAGGTACGGCATGTATCAATTGAGGATTTGTTTAAAGTAAAACAATACAAAAAGAATATATGGATCCCGTAGCTTTGGTAGTGATGCATTTATAGTATTTCAGCAGCCTGCTGAAATACCTCACTCACAGAATCTTTAGGTTGCAGTTCAGCGCTAGTCAGAGTATAAATGAGTTCTCTTGGGACCATATGCTCTGAAGGAGTCGAATTATATCCAGACACATTAGGATCTCTCTCTTCTAGGTGAGTGCAGGGTCGACCCAGAGGTGAGGAGTGGAACTGAGGGAGAGGGGGATGCTTTGGAGTCTGTGTGGAGTGCCAGACCACAGTCTGCTTCACAGGAGGACTGCGTCGAGACCCTCAATTCTGACCTCCAGTCTTCGCATGAGATGGTCAATACTGCCCTGGCAAACCCAAGCGGCTCTAAGGTTTGGGATGTGCCAGTGCGTGCTAAAGAGGAGGAGGCAGAGATTGAGATCATTTGTATTAAAGAGGAGCCTGATGAGCTGCAGTCGTATTCGCAGAACCCCCTGTCTTCACCTGTCCTAGGGGGTGAGCAACAGGAGAGCCTTCAGGAAAGAACCCAGCCCCTCAATGCTGAGCACGGGGACAAACTATCTGAAGCATCTCTTGCTGTAGTTTCATCGGTCATATGTAAGTATAAGCCTGCAACCTGCAGCGCGATATTGGGAGGTATTGGTTGGGGATGTGATGTTTACCCAGCTTGGAGTATTTATATGCTCTTGTTCATGGGTCACTCCATGACAGTTCTCAGGAATTTCCCTTGACTTCCCAGATTTTTTTTTTTTTTAGTTTGGGGAAACGACAGACCCATGAGTAACAGCCAGAGCTGGAAAAAATGTTACTTTTTGCTTAGCAATTGGGAGATTCACGCTAATGAACCTCGAGGAAATTAGTGATACCTGGCAAATTTAAACAAAAAAATATCGCTGAAAGCACAGCATTCAGAGAACTGTCTCTGGTGTCATTTTGAAGCTTTTTTCAGGCCCTGTAAGCCCATTGTACAAGCTGCCTCTTGAGGCTTACAATAAAAAAGTTATCAGGAATGAAAAAATTCAAAGATGCACCCCCAAAAAATTGAGTCTTTAAATTTTCCTTTAATATTTGTCAGGGGGATTTTTTTGATGTAAGTGTGTACATTGGTTGGAGGAGCTCTCTCACAGTTTCTGAGAAATTAGCAATTACATATGAAACGTCCATTTGAAAATGCGCTAGTCCGAGGCCAATTCACACAATACATTGTTTACAGTCAAACCAACCTGCTTATTTTCAACTGGGCCTCGGGGAGGCCCATTTAATTTGTGTAGGGGGTGGTAGGAAGATTTCATGAATTAATTTCCTGGCTTCAGTTTCTTCAGGGGAAAAAAATGCTGGGTCCCATGTACCGTGGTTAGTCAGAGCAGCCACGGCACCTTGAAAAACAGCAAAAACCAATGAATATTCCTGTTCTGGGCCAAGCTAAAAAAAAAAAAAAAAGCACCTGAATATGTGCAACAAAATATTCTGTCTCAACCAAATCTTCCACACCCCATTTCATTCCAGTTTCTAAGGAAGTGGTCACTGTCTGATCTTTCTCATCATCACCTGAGAAAAGACAGGGTCATATAAATCTTGTTGTTGGGATGATGGAGTAATCAGGGATTGGTTCAGCCTTAAGTGGTTACATGACAGTGACATGATGGCCAATGTTGAGCAGTAAACGGTAGCAGGAATCAAGCAATACAATCCAGAGAGGTATGAAGTCCGTTACCTTCCTTTGCCCACATGGATTGTTCCCATCATACATATTCCTGACCCACCAGACATCCTCATCATTGACCACCAGATGTTCTAACCACCGTACAGTCAACCACTAGCAACAGGAAGAACATACTCCATCTCAAAGAAAGAAACTATGGCTGCTCCTTCTACATTGAAAAATATCTTCTAAGCTTAGGAATCATGACATTTGGAGAGAATGAACTGTAGAAACGTTTTAAAGGTAATCTGCTTGTATAAGTAAGGGATAATTAACGAGAAGGTGTGCATTCCACAGTTTTAATGCACGACGCGGAGGCAAATAACCACCCGACGCGAAGCGGAATGCTCACCTTCGAGTTGATTATCCCGCTTATACAATGGTCAGTTGCCAGCAGTATCAACTCGCAGCATTCAGAAATTTTTGGTGAAAGTTTTGCTTTTGAACTAAAAAAAAAAAAACGAGCTGGTAATCATTAAACAGGCGCCGCACCTTCTCATACCCAATAGCCTACTATAGGCCAAGTTAAATTGAACCAGCTATCTTAGTTCATCTTACGTTCATGGAGAAAGAGTTTTTGCACATGCTTACATCCATTTACCAGCTGATTTGATAACGGATTCCAGCTGAAATGGAGATTATTCATAACGCAACATTATGTGCGATTATGCAGACTTTAGCTTTCCGCAGTCAGCGAGCTGAAGTCTGCTGGCATAGCACGTAGCTAGCGAACTGTCAGCAGTTGCTGACCCATGAAGTGGACACGTTAGCTTCCTTTGTAACCGTACACAATTACAATCGTTTAATGAATAAAGCCTGATTACTTCGCTGCTATATTATTTCCGGTCATTATCGCTTGAGTACCTATAGTTTACCGCCCCTCATGACGCAACTTATGTGACGCCGCTAAATTTACAGGAGAAAAATTTGCAGCTAGCTTACCGTTGTACCCAGTCAAATACTAGCTCTAACGTTGCTATGGTTACAAGTTGGCTTGTGGATCTTTCCCTCCACTTCCCTGAGTCCTGGACCGTATGAGCCCTGTCCCTCACCATGAGCGCTGGCTGCTGCTGTCCTGGTCCGATCCGGTCCGGCCCTGGTCCAGTCCTGCACCATCCTCGACTTGCCACTTTCTGAAGCTACCGATGCCACTGTTTAGATGGACTTAAATGGAACTCTTCTGTCGTTTCACTCCCTTTTTACTTTTTTGTTCTTAATTAGCAAGCCCGCGGAGGATGGGCTCCCCCTCTATGGCCGGGTTCCTCCTGAGATTTCTTCCCACTGGGGAGTTTTTTCTCACCACTGTTGGAGGATTTTTCTCCCTACTGGGAGTTTTTTGCCTCATTTGCTGTAGTGGGGAATAGGCTGGGCACTGCCTTTTTATTTCTTTAAACTCTCACTGTAAAGCGTCTTTGTGACAGTCTCTGTGAAAAGCGCTATACAAAATAAATTGAATTGAATTGAATTGGATGAATTTCGAATAGTGAAACGACCGTAGCCGAACTACCTGTGCGGTTCCACGGTTTTAATGCATACCTGCCAGCCAATCACAAAAA
Source organism: Gymnothorax reevesii (assembly GCA_029721435.1). NCBI lineage: Eukaryota > Metazoa > Chordata > Actinopteri > Anguilliformes > Muraenidae > Gymnothorax > Gymnothorax reevesii. Next base: position 54,201,882 of record CM056586.1, read on the forward strand.
AGTATTCACCCAGACCATGGTATATATCATGGGAGGAAGAAAAGCTAACCAAGAAATTCACTTATTCTTCAAAACATAGTGTTGCCACATTGCAATTATCCTCTGTTGGATGATAGTTTTAGGATATCTAATTTGAATATTTGGGCGCCGGGCTCTCAGTTTTTATCCTGGGTTCAACTGATTCCTGTTCATGCTATAATAATCGCTGCTCTTGACTTATACGGCCTGTGTTGAAATGACTCTTCTTGGAACTTAAGCTACAATCACACAATTGAAATTGCTTAACCATTCTCATTGGTTATCAGAAAGTCTTACATTCTTCTATCATGTTTCTTCCATTGTACTAATGATATATTATTAATTCCTCTTGGTCAGTTGACAAAATTGGTTGGATCTCCTCTGGCTGGTACAGTAGTATGTGATGGGGAGATTGTTGTTGCATTGCCTTGTGTAAACAGGGCCTCAATGGGTAGCCTGAGGAGATTGGTCCTACAATGAGCTTGTAGGGCTTAGAAAAAACGCTTCAAAATGAGACCAGAGTCAGCTCTAGGTGCTATACTTTCGGAGATATGGTTGTTTACATTCGCAAAGGAATCAATAATGAGCTCAAAGCTCTTTATTGTGCAATGAATCAAGTGGCTTGGAGCAAATATTTCTCCAGTTCTGACTGTTACTCATATGGGTCTCAATCGTTTTCCGATATTTGGGGAAAAAAAAAAATCTGAGCGGTCAAGGAAAGCTCTTAGTTGATTTGACATGGAATGACCCTCATGTCGGTTTCCTCTCTATACTTCGGCTTCCTCGCACAATCCAGAGAAATTTCCAAATTTCTGAAGCCTACAAATGAAAATGATCCTCTTCGAGTAACTCTGGTTTATTCACAGAATTGGGATATAGCAGAAAGCACGTCTCCAAGTCTTGAAGCGGTTTTGGCGCCTGGCAGTAGTGAAAACGGAAGAAGCAATTCACCGGCACTGACAAAGTGCCTTTCCAGGGTGTGTGCTGGCCAAAAATTTCACTTAGCCACAGTGGCTAATCACCCCCAAATTCAGTTAGCCACAGAGAAAACCATTTAGCCACACATTTTGCCTTCAATTTTAGTTAGAAACCTTAGAGAACTTGGATTCAGTCATACAGTGTGTGTACACATACACAGACTAAGTGCACAGAATTCCAGAGACTAGTAGGTCTGCATCATCTTGTCAGTGACACCTGTACTATAGTGTTCTGGCCAGGTTCTCTTCCCATCAGGGTGGTTACTGGCAGTTACAAGAAATTTTCCAATAGAGTGGCAATAAAATTTGTACAGGCTGCAAAATGCATCAAAAATCACATTTTTAAACTGTGATTAAAATTCAAACATAGACGGAAATCTATTACACATTTTTGAACAGGTAGGGATGACCCTGTTCAAATTGCGTGGTGAGAGAACACTGTACTAGTGTCCTGACCTCTGTTGGTGTTGGCTTTTCTGCAGCCGTAATAAGGTTTGCATGCTACAAGAGATGAAAAGAATAAAACAGAGAGTTGTTCAGAAAAAGGAATTGCTGCATATTTTTTCACAGAAAAATTCTTACGGAACTTGTATGACTAACACCCACCAAAACCTTACGATGAACTGCACTCAGTCACATGGTATAACAATATCGTGGTGACGGAGAGCTGGTTCAAGTGCCGGGTAACTATTAAGGACTATTAAGGTCTAATTATCTGACTGCTACTTAAGACAAATGGGAACTTGATTGATAGAAGTCCAAAATCAATTTGATGACAAATAGTTGAATTACAAACTTGATAGGGCCAGTTTACCATGCTAAAGATCGTCATTCTGTTATCCCCGCTTCTGGCCAAGTGATCATTCATTACATGTATTACAACATGAACAGATGCAACTCAGGCACGCTGATTGCTGTGTAATTCAGGGTGTGGAATGGATTAAAAATTATCCCATACAGCCACTATGAATTCACATCTACACACCAAGATGCAACCTTATTTAGGCTCAAACAGTAAAATTTGCCTTGAATGCCATGATCACACACTCAATTTAGAACTTATCTTCTAACAATTGGTAATCATGATCGTTTGTCAGAATTATTTTACTAAAACTCATAAGACATGTCAGCTTGAAGTAACAAGAAATGTGAATATTTACTTAATGTAAATTCCATTTGCTCAAGAGTGCACCTTGTCCAGGCTGAAACATGATTGCCATCTAGTCAAAATTTTACCTGAGTAACAAAGTAGGTGTGGACAAAAATGTGTTGTAGAGGAACGTATACAAATTTGAGGGAAATAATGCCATAGGTTTGGCTAAAAATCGGTTGAAATGTTCGTATTCAACTGCACACCATGATAAAGGTCGATGTTGTATGTACTTCTTAGCTTAGTCTTCTGGAATAGTCTGGATGCACCATTCGCCATAAAGGGAAACGAAGATGATTATCATTTTTTCGACCGCAGAGTTTGTAGTTGCCAACTCGCGCTATGGATTTGTTTCTGAAAGCAATAACAAACAAAAAGTAACAAAACCATCATACTGACCGTTTGCTTAAAGTGTCCTTCTGTCTCAACGTCAGCGGCATGCAGTCGGCTGCTTGGAATTAGGCTGAAAAGGACTCGTGGTCGAGTCGCACGTTACCGACAGGCATTTTGTCATTTTAAAGCCGCGAAAAATGCTATCATTGTTGTAGACTTACGAACAGTTAGCAGGGTAGTCGACTCTTAGTCGTGGTTGCACTGAACTCCGTTCTGAAGAGTTGTCCGGTTCTGCCTCGAGTAGTACGTTGGCTGCTCAAGCTAATAATCTCTGATATATTACCGACTAATTTGCGAATCTGTTTTCCGCTATTTTTTACCTGTGACTGGGGAGTGGTGTTTACAATACTGGGCCATTCGGACAAACAGCTGGTATACCAACAAGTTTGCCATTTGTTTAGTTATAAGTGCTCGGAAGTATCACGATTGCGGGTGGCCTGCTTGTGTAAGGTAGCCCAAGTGACATGAAATACCAAGGCAACGCATCTTAAATATCAGAGCTGAAAAAACAATAATTTCATGGGTTGCACTGCATTGTATTTGAAGGCATCAAAACTAAAGAACCCCTAGTGATGTAGTGTGATTTTGCCAAGGGTTATCTAGAGCTTCTAGTAGTTCCGGTAAACGCAACCCATCATTTTCAACAAACTCCTAATATATGTCCACATAGAGGATGTCTTTATCGTTAAAAATATACAAATAATCATTATCGATCGTAAATTAATTTCAGGCCTTTTTCCTTTGCACGACAGAACTGAGCTCGAAGTTGCGCAGGTTTCAGTGCCGATCTTGTCCCACTGACATTAATGCGCTGCTTTAACTAGTGTTTGTTCAGCAAGCAAAACACTACCGCATGCTTACTTTCGCTCATCTGTGGCTGTCCCGCCAGATTCATAATTTAATATTATTGAGGTGGTCAATCTCGAGTCGTTTTCATTGTTTTTAATATGGTGGAAGTGTGTGAGGTTCCTAACCCGGAACTCCCTTTTCTGACACGTGAATTACAACACGTGAAAAGTCCCGAATGGAATGATGAATCGTCAGCCAATCAGTGCGATCGGAATTAACGCCATAAAGATAATTTATGACTGATGTATGATAATTAAGCATGAACCAAATGTGATAGCGAGCGCTGGCGGCGAGTGGGCGATTGGGCTTGATGTTGGCATAAGGTTATTGATGTAGGTTATTACTCCGCCACTCTCTCCATTATGCTTACGCCAATGTGGCGCTTTGAGGCCAATTCTCGGTCGCCACATGCCCGAGCGGGTAGCGCGCACCCTGCAGCTTTCTATTGATAATTACGGGAAAATAGCAATCCAATGCATTTCAGCTGTAAGCGGTCATGGATGGTATGTGTGATGACAGCTTACAGCTGAAACGCGTTTGATTATCTGTTTGCCCATATTTATTAATAAAAAGATGTGCCACTCTGTGTCAATTCACACAATTTCAGAAAAACCCCATGGTGACTGACTCGGATTTCGCTGAAAAAACTACTAAAAATGAGCAACACTAATTTATAAATGACATATAATATATGCATATATGATTTTATAGCTGCATAATATAAATCTTGTCAATATGTAGATAGATGTGAAATCTCATTAATTAGGGCCCGGAATGGGTCCTGGCACCGAAGGTGCGAGGAACCTATTGTTGTTGATGGGATTTTTATTATTAGGGCCCGGGCCCTGGCACCGAAGGTGCGAGGAACCTATTGTTTTTGATGGGATTTTTATTATTAGGGCCCGGGCCCTGGCACCGGTCGGTGCTCGGGCCCCAATAATAAAAATCCCATCAAAAACAATAGGTTCCTATTGCGAGAAGGTGCGAGGAACCTATTGTTTTTGATGGGATTTTTATTCTTCTTCTTATTAGGGCCCGAGCACCGACCGGTGCCAGGGCCCGAACAGTTCCTGGCACCGAAGGTGCAAGGTCCCTATTGTTTTTGATGGGATTTTTATTATTGTTCTTTGTTATTATTATTATTATTCTGCTATGAGAAAGCTTTTTTGAGGGCTTTGCCATGCCCGAAAACTCACAAAAATGTGCATATCCGTTAGGCGTGCTGAAAATTGCAAACTATTCATGTTCTTGAGCTTGGTCGTGCCCCGATGGCTCAACAGCGCCACCAAACACACGGCCATTTTGGAACGCAACTGCTTGGATTCTCACGAAATTTGATGTGGTCATTATGAATTTTTTTGTAAATTTTTTTGGAATTTTTTAGCCCAACAGGAAGTGAGCTATGAGCCATTTTCCTGCGTCTTTTCAGATTTTATGAGCGCATTTTTGAAGACCTTACCATCGGTACAATCTCGCAAAACTTGGCTCATAGGTTGAAAATATGACTATCTTCGATTTAATAGATCACTTCTCACTGGTTGTGACATGGCGGCTCTATAGCGCCCCCTAATACATATTTGCATTTTTCAGGGTCTGAAAATTTCGAAAATTTCGAATTTCGATGTTTTGCCATGAAACAGGAAGTTGGTTTTACTCCCACATACTTCGTTGGATTTGCCTGAAACTTTCCAAGCTTGATTAAATTGTCCTCCTAAGTATAACTATATGCTAATATTAGATCGAGATGTGCCAGGTGGCTCCACAGCGCCCTCTAGATACGGCCATGTTAAGATAAAAGTGCTTGAATGTTCATGAAATTTGGTGTGATCATTGCATTAGTCATTCCGAACAAAGCTTAATTTTTTGAAATTTTTTGGCCAAACAGGAACTGAGCCATGAGCTATTACCTGCGTTTTTCCAAATTTTACGAACACAAGTTTTAAAGCCTAAGAATGCTCCAGAACTTGCAAAAAGATTTTTCCGCCACCCCAACGTGCACGAGGGGTGCGAGGGCCCTTTCAACGCTGCTTGCAGCTTTAATTAGGGCCCGAGCACGGAGGGTGTGAGGACCCTCTTGTAATTCTAATGTTTATTAGGGCCCGAGCACCGACCAGTGCCAGGAACCCATTGTTTTTGATGGGATTTTATTATTAGGGCCCGAGCACCAACTGGTGCCAGGGCCCGAACGGGTCCTGGCACAGAAGGTGCGAGGAACCTATTGTTTTTGATGGGATTCTTCTTCTTCTTCGAGAATGCGTTTTTGAGGACTTTGCCATGCAAGAAAACTCACAAAAATTTGCACACACGTCAGTCGTGGTGAAAATTACAAACTATTATTATTTTTGTGTTTAAACATGCCCCAATGGCTCTATAGCGCCACCTAACACACGGCCATTTTGGAACGCACTTGCTCGGATTCTCACGAAATTCGATAGGACCACAGCAGTAATGATAAATTTTTTTGTCAATTTTTTTGAAATTTTTTTGCCGCACAGGAAGTGAGCTATGAGCCATTTCCTGCATTTTTTCAGATTTTACGAACACATTTTTGAGGGCCTTATCATACTCAAAAACTCACCAAACTAGGCTCATAGACTAAAAATATTAAGTTCATTGATTCGATATCTCATTTGGCACTGAGTATGACATTGTGGCTCTATAGCGCCCCCTAATACATAATTGCATTTTTTGAGGGCCTCAGCATGTTCGAAAACTCACAAAACTTTGCAAACATATTAAGCTGGTCATACTTTTTACTAGGATATAGGGTTTACAGATAAATGTGGCAAAATTGAATGACAGCGCCACCTAGAATATTTCAGAAGCAGCCCTCGCAGCGTGTTTAACCTACATGAACGAAATTCGGTTCAAATATGCCAAGACCTAAAAAAAAAAAAGTCTCTTGGTGCCGTGACCTAGACTCAACAGAAAGTCCGCCATTTTTAATTGAAATTCCAACTTTTTTTTGATTTTTTGCCATTCACAGGTGTCGTACTTTAACAAACTCCTCCTAGAGATTTTATCCGATCAACTTAAAATTTCGCATATGACATCTAAAGACCTTGTCGATGTTAAATTGCGAAGCTTTTTTGGATTCATCGTACTTTGTATCCGTGGCTTTGCGTCTCATTTTGATGTTCCGCCATGAAACAGGAAGCTGGTTTTACGCGCACATGCTTTGTGAGATTTGCGTGAAACTTTACAGGCTTCATAAGAGTCTACTTCTAAGTAGAACTATATGTTGATATTAGATTGGGTGTGGTCAGGTGGCTCCACAGCGCCCTCTTGACACAGCCATGTTGAGATAAAAGTACTTGAATGTTCATGAAATTTGGTGTGATCATTGCATTTGTCATGTTGGGTTATGGTAATTTTTTTGGAATTTTTTGGCCAAACAGGAAGTGAGCTATGAGCCATTTCCTGCATTTTTCCAAATTTTATGAACACATATTTGGAAGCTTTAGAATACTCAAAATCTTGCAAAAAGTTGCACAAATTATAATTGTCTTAAAATCTTAAGAAGGAGAGAAGGAGGAGACACGCCTGATTCCGCTATCTCTGAAAGCAGCCTGGGCCGGTACGCGCAAGCGCAGTAAATGGCAAAGACGGATGGGAAAGAAGATGTTGCAGTTTCATAAACTGTTGACTCGTAGCATAAGACTATGTTGCGGTTTTTCCAGTTTCAGAAGCGGGGTATTATTTTTCAGTTGCTATATCCGCGATTAATGTAGGCATTTCAAAGTTTTTGTGTGCTGAGGCTACATTTTCTTTGGTAGGCCTGTAGCTGGCACATCAATGTGCATGAGGGGTGCGAGGGCCCTTTCAACGCTGCTTGCAGTTTTAATTCTTCTTCTTCTTCTTTGTATTCTGCTGCAAGAGCACATTTTTGAGGGCTTTGCCATTCACGAAAACTCACAAAAATTTGCCCACACGTCAGTCGTGGTGAAGATTACAAAGTATTATTAATTTTGTGCTTGGACATGCCCTGGTGGCTCTATAGCGCCACCAAACACGCGGCCATTTTGGAACGCACTTGCTCGGATTCTCACGAAAATTGATAGTCATAGTAGTCATCATAAATTTTTTTGTAAATTTTTTTGAAATTTTTTTGCCTCAAATGAAGTGAGCTATGAGCCATTTCCTGCGTTTTTTCAGATTTCACGAAAACATTTTTGAGGGCCTTATCGTACTCAAACTCACCAAACTTGGCTCATAGACTAAAAATATTAAGTTCTTTGATTCGATATCTCATTTGGTTGTGACATGGTGGCTCTGTAGCGCCCCCTAATACATAATTGCATTTTTGAGGGTATCAGCATGGTCGAAAACTCACGAAACTTTGCAAACATATTAAGATGGTCATAATTTTTATTAGGATATAGGGTTAACAGATGGATGTGGCAAAATTGCATTACAGCGCCACCTAGAAAAATTCAATGAAGCAGCCCTCGCAGTGTGTTTAACCTACATGTACAAAATTCAGTGGACATGTGTACTATGCCAAGACCTAAACAAAAGTCGCTTGGTGCCATGACCTAGACTCAATAGGAAGTCCGCCGTTTTTAATTGAATTTGCTCATTTTTTTTATTTTTTGCCATTCACAGGCGTCGTACTTTAACGAACTCCTCCTAGAGATTTTATCCGATCAACTTAAAATTTCGCATTTGACATCTAAAGACCTTGTCGATGTTAAATTGCGAAGCGTTTTTGGATTCATCGTACTTTGTATCCGTGGCGTCGCGGCGAATTTCGTTGTTCCGCCATGAAACAGGAAGTTGGTTTTACGCGCGCATGCTTTGTGAGATTTGCGCGAAACTTCACAGGCTTGATAAGAGTCTACTTCTAAGTATACCGATATGTTGATATTAGATTGAGTGTGGTCAGGTGGCTCCACAGCGCCCTCTTGACACGGCCATGTTGAGATAAAAGTGCTTGAATGTTCATGAAATTTGGTGTGATCATTGCATTTGTCATTTCAAGTAATGTTAATTTTTTTGCAATTTTTTGGCCAAACAGGAAGTGAGCTATGAGCCATTTCCTGCGTTTTTCCAAATTTTAGAAACACGTTTGGAAGCTTTAGAATACTCGAAATCTTGCAAGAAGTTGCACAAATCATAATTATCTTATTGTTTTCAATTTTATACATCAATTTACACTAAATTTGGCACAATGGCTCTTTAGCGCCTCCAATCAGATTTTTAAAAGAATTGCTCTTTTGAGGGTCTCAGCATGTTCGAAAACTCACAAAATTTTGTAAATGTATAAAGACCATCATTCGTATTACTCTGACAAAAAACTTGCATATAGACATAGCAAAAATGTCATTATAGCGCCCCCTGGAAAATTTCAAATGAGCAGCCCTCGCAGCCCGGTAAACCTACATGTATGAAATTCGGTAGACATGTGGAATATGCCGAGACCTAACAAAAAGTCTCTGTGTGCTATGACCTTGACTCAACAGGAAGTCCGCCATTTTTAATTGAAATTGCATCTTTTTTGGATTTTTCGCCATTCACAAGTGTCGTACTTTAACGAACTCCTCCTAGAGCTTTTATCTGATCAACTTACAATTTGGCAAGTAATATTTAGAGACATTGCTGATGTTAAATTTTGAAGCTTTTTTCGATTCATTGAACGATGAATCCGTGGCGATGCAACGAATTTCGATGTTCCGCCATGAAACAGGAAGTTGGTTTTTATCCCACATACTTGGTTGGATTTGCCTGAAACTTTCCAGGCTTCATAAAAGTGTCCTATCAAGTATAGATATATGCTGATATTCGATTGGGAGTGGCCTGGTGGCTCCACGGCACCCACTAGCCACGGCAATGTTAAGATAAAAGACCTTGAATGTTCATGAAATTTGGTGGGATCATTGCATTTGTCTTGCTGGGTAATGGTATTTCTTTTAAAATTTTTTGGCAAAACAGGAAGTGAGCAATGAGCCATTTCCTGTGTTTTTTCCAAATTTTACGAATTCATGTATGAAGGCCTTAGAATGTTCCAAAACTTGCAAAAAGTGGCCCTAGTTGCAACTCTTATGTTCCTTCATTTGCCAAACCAAATTGCGCGTAATGTGGCACGATGCCTCTGTGGCGCCCCCTAATAATTTTCTCAAAATAAAAACCCTTTTGAGGGTCTCAACATGCTTGAATATTTTCAAAAATCAACAAACCCATGAAGCCCGATATTACGATTATGGTATATATTTTGCAGACAGGGAAGCCAAAATGGAATCATAGCACCCTACAGCAAATTTTTGCACTCCCCTCAGGAAAACATATTGTATACAGTCTAGTAGTGTCCGATGACTGTGAATGGACACCTGCACCCATCAACATCTCGCCAGCACCCCAACGTGCATGAAGGGTGCGAGGGCCCTTTCAACGCTGCTTGCAGCTTTAATTTTGGTTTTGTTTTTAGCTCGCCAGGACGAATGTCCAGAGAGCTATTGCCGTACCCCCGGCGTCCGCGTGCAGAAAAACTTAAAAGGCAAGGTGCCCATAACTTTTGAACCGTGAGAGATGGGGCTTTCATACTTTGCATGTGTACTCCTTGATGCCAGACCTACCTACTGATGCCAAAATTTCTGACCTTGTGACCTTGACCTTGACCTTTGACCAACCTTTAGAAAACTTTAACCTTGCCCATAACTTTTGAACCGTGAGAGATGGGGCTTTCACTTTGCATGTGTACTCCTTGATGCCAGACCTACCTAGTAATGCCAAAATTTCTGATATCGTGACCTTGACCTTGACCTTTGATCGACCTTTAGAAAAACTTTAACCTTGCCCATAACTTTTGAACCATGAGAGAGAGGGCTTTCATACTTTGTATGTGTACTCCTTGATGCCAGACCTACCTACCGATGCCAAAATTTCTGACCTTGTGACCTTGACCTTTAGAAAACTTTAACCTTGCCTATAACTTTTGAACCGTGAGAGAGAGGGCTTTCATACTTTGCATGTGTACCCCTTGATGTGGTTTGATTTACCTTTCTAGCAATCCAATGAGCAGTTTTCTTGGGATGTTTTCTTTGTCTTCCAGACCTCAAGCTGACCTCTACAGTTTGTATTGACTGCCACTGCTTAATTACATTATGAACAGAAGAAATCGCAACCTAAAAACATTTGCTATCTTCTTATAGCCTTCTGCTTTGTGGGCATTGATTATTTTCATTTTCAGAGAGCTTGACAGCTGCATAGAGGACCCTATGGCATCTGATTGTTGGGTCAAGGTTAGAGGAGTCTGGGTATTTATAAACTTCAAAATTTTCATCACCTGGCCTTTCCTAATGATGATTGTGAACAAGCCATAGCCCTACCAAGCTAAATATGACCTGAGTCTACAGTCAAAGTTACCTGAGAGCTCAAACCTTTTGGGGTGCCCAAACTGCACGGTGCTCATTTCCTTTATTTTACTCTAGAATTGTACAAAACAAAAGTAATACACCAATACTGCTTAAAATGTCCAAAAAAGTGTTGTATCTTTAAATTTATGCCACTCAGAGATCATTTGATCTTCTATTTGCTAAACTATTCTTAGGAACGGAAATTTTGATCAGATGTGCCCAAACTTTTGCATACAACTGTTGAAAAGGATTTGCAAATCATTGTATTCTGTTTTTATCTACGATTTACATAATGTGCCAACTTCACTGGTTTTGGGTTTTGTGTATATATATATATATATATATATATATATATATATATATATATATATATATATATATATATATATATATATGGGTACTTTGTAGATTTCAGTGCGTGCGCTCCTAAATTTTGGCTCGCGCTCCTAACATTTTGAACTTGGGAGCACAGCGCCACCAAGGAAAAAAGTTAATTTTGAGCCCTGCATTTTAAAGTTTGAATGAAGTCTATAGCTGAAAGTACGCTGAAGTAGTTGAAGTTTAAACAGGCTGAAAGTTTCAAGGATTTGAACATTCTCTCCATTCAGTTTGAATGAGGAAAATTTTTCAGAAAAAGCTTAATATTGTAAAAAGTATAAATAACTTCAAAAAAGTTGAATGGAAGCCCGAATGTCCTGAACGAGTTGAACGTTTTGATATTTGGGTTTTCTTGCACAAAGTATGAAGGACTAGTTGGACTGCAAAAAACGGTGGAAGAACTCAGAATAATAAGAACATATAAAGATTTGGATAACAACAGTGTGAATGCTGACTCAGCATTCACACTAAGAACGGTCAGTAACTTTAATTAAAAAAAAAAACGAGGGTAAACATCGGGGTAGCTTTTCCCAGGTGGAAAAAGATAATGAAGGAGAAAGACTCTCAAAGGGACGCTGAAGTTGCCTGCTTTCTTCTCAACCAGTAAGTAATGTTACTGTCTAAATTACAAGCTTTTTTCATTGCTTGGTTGTTTAACTCGTTATGTAGGCAGCATAACAGTAGAACATGTGTAGGTAAACGGTGTCGTTGGTGAATAGAAGCATAGGCTATGTTTTATGGAATAAGGGTTGGATTTCAACGTGCCCACTACCTCCATCAGGAAAATAGACAACGGTGGCAAATGATAGTCTCACGCCTGCCATCAATGTGTAATATTATTGTTTGACAGGCGTCTCCGGGCAAATCCAAGATGACAGACTCAAGTTTGACAGTTGTTAGGAGCAATTTTAGCGATTTTGATGATTTAGCCACTGAAATTCAGTCAAGAAAATTTCTAGTTTAATATCTTGTGCTGCTATATGTGTTAATCTATGTTACTGATGACACACTGGGTTGCTAGGGCACGAGCAGCACGCATTCGCATCAATATTCTAAATTTCCCTCTCAATAATAAAATTCCCCCAAAACATATTGGCGCCTCCTTTTACCCCACAAATTACCCCACGGGCTTCAATAAAGTATATCTTATCTTTTAAAATCGTACTGGCAAATAAAAAGCCAGAAAAAAGTGGAGATTAGACATGGAATTCTTTCTCCACAAGAGTTAACCACTCCTTTTTGTATATTTCCCCATTTAAATCTACCAAGGTGGATACTGCAATGCCCTGTATTGGAATTTTGGCATACTCGTACAATATGTGAGTAAGCTGACCAGTGGGGAGAGGGGACAATCACACTGTGGCACGGTACCGAACAATCATACCTTGTGCGAAAGCGGCCTGAGAGTTTGTATTAAAAACAAACACTCCGCTGTAGACCGCAGATCAATGTGATATTGAATGACATGATGTCATAGCTTCTTAACGGGTACCGTAGTTGCAACACGCCTTTGAAAAAGCAAAGCACTAGAGGGCACTATTCATTTGAATGCAAAATACAATTTCACAGCTTGATGGGGGAAATTACTAGACATTATACCTTTAAAAATCACAGGAATGGGTTACAGACTGACTTTCTTTTTGCATGCTCAGAAATAGTCATTTTTTTCAACTTCTCGTTTCGGCAAAATGAACACTATTGTAGTGTCCAGCATAATTTCCTGAGCATGTCGGGGGGGAAAAAATAAAAAAAGTAAGCCTATTCCTGTAATTTTTGATGCAAAATTAGCTAAATAAAGAATAAATAATAAAAAGAATGCTGCTACAGGGATACATTTGGAATTAGGAATTATTAGAAATATACTTGTATCAAGACTGGCGTTATGATTTAAATCCATTCTAGTCCAGTGGGTCCCAAACTTGGTCCTGGGGCCTCCCTGTGATTCGCTGATTTTTGTTCCACACTTGATTACAATCGTAGGATTTTTACAGGCTGTTAATTTGTCTTATTTGGGTGCATTTAAATTTAGAGCAGCAACTTATCCTCTTTTGACATTCAGTATTTTGATAGATATGCATGCATACTGTGAGGAATAAATTCCATATCCACATTGCGATATATGAGTAACAAGTGTACAAAAAGAGGGAAAAAAAATTTCCCTATCAAAAGAAAAAAAATCACTGGGTTCCAAATTGGTGAAATTGTGGGCACATGGTTGCAAAAACTTACAATTTACTAGACAAGCCAATAATAGTCAAACTTGTTTTATGTTATGTTTTTGTTATTGATTGCAAGCAAATTATTTTGAGAGAATTCTTATCACCTGTGTTGAGCAACCTGATTTGGTGGTAAGTGATTTACTCAGTGCCTGACTTGATCAGTTTAAAAATGTTAAAGTATTATCTGAAATGGCTTGCAACATCGGGGGGAAAAAAACCAAAACTGTATATTCAAGGATCTTTTATTCTTCATGGCACACGTGGAAATTTCCGGCAAATAACTTCTTTAAACTCAAAATGCAGCTAATTAGGACAAATTAAGAGCTTATTAAAATCCTATGTTGGAATGCTGATCGGAACGAAAAATGGCATACACAGGGAGGCCCTGGGACCGGGTTTGGGGACCCCTGCTCCAGTCAATATACTGTAGTTAATCTCCTTTTGTCTACTTCTACTTCTAGTACCGACCAAACAACGCCTAGTACCAACCGACTATACAGTATAACCCCTATAAAATCAACCACAAAATTTGGAGCCCTGATTACACACACATAATAAATTACCATTACGCTTAATTTCATTACTGTAACAGCCTTGTATATGTTACGGTAATGAGTGGCAGTCCCATGTTGCTAGCAATAATTAGCATAGCTAGCATGACTCGGCAGAAATATTTTCACTCACAGTTTGGCTCTATAAAAGTTTCTTTTCCCACAGAACACAAAATAATTATCTTCAAAACTATTTTAAATATACCCTGTTATGGTAATGAAGAGTAGTAGTGTGCCAAGGGGTGTATATAATTACAATCTTTAACATATCTACCGGAAGAACTTGAAAGATGATCTCACCTAATAGCCATTTTGTAATTTCTCTTCCACACAATGCATCATTGGACAAAAAAAGACTTTATTTATTGGAACTTTTGGATTTTAATGGAGCCAAATATCTTTTTTGGAAATGAATTGTTCATACTCCGGACATGTATTTGGCCCAGAAAATAATCATTCACAAATGGTTGGCCCAAAATGGTAGCACTGCGAGTTAAAGGGTATAACCCCAACATTTTTTTGTATTTATATGTATATTAAATTATGGGGATGTATTGTGATCATTTTGGGTTTAAGGTAAAAAAAAAAAAAATAAATAAAAGTCCGGACACGTTACCGTAATGAACTTTTAGGTTGAAATGTCATAAAATAGAGAATAATCCATCAAATGTAAAGACAACAGTAGTCCTACAATTGGTACATACCATAGGTTGATATATAATGCAAAAGTATGATTTTTTTCAGTAATTTAGTCTATCAAATCCTTACAGACATGAAAAAATGCAATTTCGTGACAATCACCCATATAGAGGTTGTAAAACCACGGGGTTTGTTCATTTAATATGATCCGTCAACCTTCTAACTTCTCGCTCAGTGTGATTATTTATTTATTTATTTAAACCTCCACGAGGGAGAAAACACTCAACACATTACACAATGGCACGCATGCCACACAACATCACACAAAGATACATCAATACAATCAGTACTCATAAAAAAGAAATCATACTTGTAAAATAGTATTCATTACCATTAATCGAATTCCATTAAAAATAAAAACAATACTATGATGCATAAAACATTAGCCAAATTCCATCAAAATAATAGACAATAGACTATAGACAGGGCTTACCCCGAAATTAAACGTTATACAAGATTAAAATGATTTCACAAGGAGCTTGGCGAGCTTGAATTCATCAGAGCACCGTCTCGCAAAACCTTTACAATACAATAGCCCCCTAAGGGAGTCGGCCACTCCGTCTTCGAATTTGACTGACCTGGCAACCGACATACTCAAAGCCACTGCCACCGAGTGAGGCCAAAGCTCCTCAGCCTCTCTGTAATAGACCCCGTGACACGAAGTCCGAGCATCTCAACCGCCAGATCACGTGCAGGACAATCAACCTTCATTATTCTGTGCCAGAGAGACGCAGTTTTTAATTTTATAGTCTCTGACACAGAGCAGATATCAAGGGCCCGGAATAATGCCGAGTGACGGTCAAATTTGCTGAAGCCGAAGGCTCTTTTTATCAAAGTGCCCTGCAGGGAATCTATGTCTTTACGATCTCTTGCAGATAGAAGCACTGAGCCAATTCCATAAAACAAAGATGGCGCACATACTGCATTCCGCAGTCCGACTTTAGCCTCAGAGCAAAGCCCTGGATAACACAAACCACACTGAGAAACTATAATATGACTTCCTACAAATTCACGACCGTCTCTCAACATGCCCCGAAAAATTACCCCTACTACTCATGACGATACCTAGGATTTCCATAAAGTCAACATTATCTAATGTTATTCCCCCAAGGGACCAGCGTGGCTCGGACTGAAAAATATTTGATCCAACTATCATACAGTTAGACTTTCCAACCCCAAAATTAAAGCGCCAGGCTTTAGCATATGCATCACAGATGTCAATCAGCTTCTGCAGCCCTGTGACACTAAGACTAAAAAGAGTAATGTCGTCTCGCATCGTGTTTGAGTCTTATTTCAGTAAGAGAGCCTATGTTGTCCGTCTCAGACCAAGATGCTCAGCGGCAGCAGACGATGGCCCAGAAACAGGCCCGCTGGCGGCATCGGATGAGGGAGCAGAGTCTGTTCGAGGACCTCAGGCACCGCAAGGCAGAGCTGAAGCGCCGCAGCCAGCACCGACGCCGCGAGCGTGAGAAGAGCCTACCGCAGCCGCTCCTGGCCGCCCTCGAGAGGGAACGCAGAGAGAAGAACCGCATCCGAGTGGCCCGTTGGCGCGCCAAGCGCAAGCTGCAGGCGGGCCTCGTAACATCGCAGCCCACAGCGCAATTCAGCTACCCGCCGTCCGCTCAAACTGCTCACGCGCAGCCAGGCGACAAACTCATCTGTCACCCGCAGTATAGCGCAGGACCACAGTCCAGCACCCTTCTGTTCAACAGCCCACAGTGTGAAAACAGCTCACTCTTCTCCTCTCTGCAGTTTAACTCCAGTCCACTGCTGCCCGCACTGCGACACGACTCTTTGCTGTCCGAGAACCCATAATGACATCCCTCCGACTGGATACTCCGGAAGCAGACCCTTGGCTCTACGAGAGAAACTTAAGTTGAGAGATAAGTCTGCAGGAGCAGATGCAATGGATTGCATTGTACCGGTATTAATGCTATTCTTGCCTTTCTGGCATGTGGCACAGCACTTAGCAGAAATTTGAACGTGAACAACTCCGCCTCCCTCCAAAGTCCCACCCTCCTCCGAGAGAAAGTGAGCAGCGTGAATGAAGCTGCTTTCACACCGGACGCGAAACTAACTTTTCGCACGATTACATTCACAGTCAATGCGAAGATGCGAATCTCGAGCGTATTCGAGTCTTTGCATTGTCTTTGAATGTAATCTGTCATACGAAAAATTTGTTTCGCGTCCGGTGTGAAAGCATCTTCAAACGGGGCAATGGAGTCAGATTTAGAGGCACCGGTTAGTGAAAACTAACCAACAGTAATTACATAATATTCAATTCTATATGTGTTAACGTTATAAAATAAAATGCCCTCGTAACGTCTGACGAACTACCATTCACGTTAGTAATTATAGCATTTCAGCGCCTGTTTGTTTACAGTCAGATGCTTTGTGTTTCGGCACAATTCAGACATGTTGTCTTGCAAAACTGCAGTCATAACGTCTTACCTCACCAGAATTGTCCCATTAACGTTAGTCGTTAAATCAAGAACAGTTGCAGTTGCTTTGTTTGCAGGTTAACTTTGTTGAGTAGCTGCCTGCTTTGTCTCTACCGCTCTTCTGCTCTGCCAGAGGCGCGTGACTCGCAAGCAGTGACAGCGGGTGGCAACTGGAAGGGGCACAGTAACGGATGATAAACGGGAAGCTCGGCTTATTCGGACGAAAGAAAATGATTGGTCAGACTTTTATCAGAAATATATGAGAATTGAATATCGATTAGTTTCAACACCTGGTGGATTTCTTTTACATTTTAGTGTGCCATACGTTTATAAGGAGCATTTTAAGATTACATAAGAAAAGTGTAAAAATTCCAGAAAGGTAAGAATAGCTTTAAGTAGCATTGGCTTTACATGGAAGGAGCAATGAGATGAGGTATGTTTTGGCCTTCTGTTCTGAAATATTTTTCACAATGTCGAGCTTCATGTCAAATGAGCTTTTATTTTGAATGTTTGTTGTCACACCTGGAATTCACGATACATTTGGGTGGGCTAGTTTTTTGTATTTACTTATAGAAAGCACCCTTAATGACCTGTACGATTGACAAACCTGGATATAGGTCTTTGCGTTCTGTGGAGTTTAACTAACTCCATAGAGCAGGGGTCCCAAGTCTGTCCCGGAAAGGGTTGGTGTGGGTGCAGGCTTTCATTCCAACCAAGGAGTTACGGTTAGGTGTAACCCAAAATGAAAATTTCCTTAATTTTGAATAAAGACTGGATTTAAGGTTTCAGTGTTGATGGCTATGATGAAAAGAAGCATTTTTATTGAATTTACGCAATTAGGCTAATTGGGTCTCATGATCCAAGATGGCTGACACCCGATATGTAGAAATGCATAATTCCATTTTTCTCAAAAACCACTTCATGTATTGATTTGTATTTTCGTACACACTTTATGGATATCATATTGAAGGTTTTGAGCCAAAGGATTGGGAGATTGGACAAAAAATAAAAATTTTAGGGGGTCTAGAACGGGACCTCAAAATGCAGTCGTGTCTGAGGGTGTTTTCACACATAGGGTGTTTAGGTCGACCTGACTGACTAGGCCAGCCTAATTGGTGTGGTGCGGGTAGTGTGAACACAACTAGCCCCACCCGAGGTCGACCTAAACAGCCGTACCAGGAGCGGTGCTCCAAACCAGTGGTGTGAACGCGCAGCGAACCCGGGGTCGGCCCAAGCCCAGAATTTCCTCTCCACCGCCATAGGGTTATAATGTAAAATATCAGCTAGCTGAAATGGGATACAAGCTAGGTGTGAATGAGCCCGTATGGTTACACGGTATGCCTTATGTAATGTTTAGTATTATCACATTATGCTAGCAAATGTAACTGCATTTAACATCAATTCGTTCATGTCTAACATCACAACTTACCTGGCTGTTCGCCGATATCTGCATATGGTGAGGGGGGCCTGGTTTAACAAAATCAATCTGCGCCTTGTTCTGGTTTGTCTGGCAATTCGCATTCGAAGTCTCCAGTGCAAGAAAACGGTGTTCTATACACGCAGCCATCCCTCGTTTTCAAACTCGAGCATTATAACTTCCCAACACTGAACAAGACAAACTACACTGCTCAAAAAAATAAAGGGAACACTTAATTAACACAATGTAACTTCAAGTCAATCACACTTCTGTGAAATCAAACTGTCCACTTAGGAAGCAACACTGATAATCAATTTCACATGCTGTTGTGGAAATGGAATAGACAACAGGTGGAAATTATTGGCAATTTGCAAGACACCCCCAATGAAGGAGTGGTTCAGCAGGTGGTGACCACGGACCACTTCGCAGTGGATGGCAGCGATAGTGCTGCTTTTTGCAGTATTTATATTTTTACATTTTTCATACCTCTATAATTAAGACCCTGTCCTCCGAGATAACTAGAAGAATTATTTTGTAAGATTTTATTAATCGCCCAGAAGCCATCGAATAAGTGCATACATCAACCACCATGAATGGATCTACAAACACGAATCTCTATTACAATTTCCCAAGATGCCAGAGTGTGCGCGTGCATAATTTCAAGTGTCCACCCAATCATTGTTAAACGTCATTTTAAAACGGCACCCCCTGGTGCCGCGGGGGACAGATGTCCCACTAACCCCCTGACCCTGGATCAGGGAAAGTCTTTGAAGAGAAATATACAGTACGTGATTGGTCAGTTGTGGTAGCGCGCACAGAAACAAAAGCTGAGTTTATTAAAGAAAGATTATAACCACCGTGTTGTACTAATTATCGCTGATTGCGACTTCGGGGTTTGTTTATCCGGCTCACTCGATTAAAGCCTGTCTATGATGAACTTGCTTTGTAGTATACCCCCCAGTATACTTTTTTGAAATTAAGAAAGGAATTGGCAACGCTTTATAAACAAGAGGCTCCTCAGAGCCTGTACTCAGGCCGGGGCTGCGTTTCAATCCGAAATAAGATACTCCCTTCACTTATTCCCTCCACTCGAGTAAGCCCTTCCCGAGCGAGGGAGGGCAATAGAGGGGACTTGGGGGGGGGGGGGGGGGTTGTGGGAAATCGGATTGGAACGACCCTCGTCGCGTTTTTTTCCGCACTTATACAGTTGTCAACAAGCCAGCGGGAAGTTTGCGTTACCATGGAGACGAGTGAGTTTGTTGCGTGTACGTTCTACCTTTTACAGTTCACGCGGAAGCGTATCGCGTGTTCGTGGCAAGTAGAGGACAACGTGCTCGTTTGACTGCTGCGGCATTTGTGACTGTTTTATGGGAAAATAAAGCTGCTTTCACACCGGACGCAAAATGAATTTTTCGCAGGACAGATTGCATGATCATACGATGGATGCATTTTGCGTGCATTCGCGTCTATGCATTTGAATGTAATCTGTCGCGCGAAAAATTCGTTTCGCGTCCAGTGTGAAAGCGGCTTTTAGCTCCGCAACAGTCCTCATGGATGCTATAGGCTAGTTACAGCAAAAATGAACGTAAAGTCTCAAATGCTGAAACAAAATGCGAAACCGATCCCCTCAACCCCCAAACTTCGCTGTTTGCATATAACTATGTCATAGATTGCACACTACTCGAACACAATTCTTAAATGGAATGGTAATTCCTCCTTTTGCCATCTGAAATAAATGGCTGACGTGAAATTTTGACCGAGGGAGAATGAGCAAGGCATTCTGGGCAATATCAAAGCTTGGAGGGATGTTCGTTGTTGGCTTCGTTTGAGGGAGGATAATCGAGGGCTTGAGCAAATGAAAATGCGCCCTTCCCTCCGCAAAATTGGATTGGAACGACCCTACAAGTGGCAGCCATCTTGCATCCGGGATTTTTTGGGGATTCCCCCCTCGATTGGAGGGCGAGTGAACACGACGAAGCAAGCATCTTTTCGGATTGGAACGCAGCCCGGGTCTAGGCCTATGCCAATCGCGAAACCGCGCGCGCGCATGAGCAGGACAATCGCGACCCTGAGTAAGTGCTCAGCCAATGATAACACATTCAGTACATGGCTTCAGAACAAACGTTCCACAGTCTTACAGTCCCATCTGTTTTGTTATTAATTCTTGTCCCTTACCGATAAAATTTATCATTTCAGATAAGGATGAGCGCATTCGTAGAAAGAGGATTTATTTTGGGGGCCGATTGCGGGTGCACGCGATGCATCGGACTTAAATTTTTAGCGCACCGGAAACCCGGGTGCATACCTGCACTTTTGCACCCGCTATTTCGAGCCCTGGCTAGGTTGGAATGAAAGCCTCTACTGAAATTTGAATTTTGCTCAAGACCAGGCTTGGTTTGTTTCTTAAACTTGTCCCTCAGATGACATAGCTATGTTTAACCATGCATCTGGAAAATACAAAATTGTATTTGTTGCAGAAAAACTATGGGAAGGAGGATAATTACAGAGGAAATTTTATGTGTTGCCATATGTAAGTGTTTTTAATAATTTATTAATCTGCGGCTTCTGTATATGTATGTTTTGTAATCATTAATTAATCTTTAAATATAGAAAAGTTGTTTTTTCCTAAACATTACCTGGCTTCATATAGGTAGAAACAGCACTTTTAAGATACGATAACCATGTGTAACTCATCAGTGTCGTGTCATCATAACTAATAGATGGATGCGGAAATTTTAAATACTTGAATTCACGGGTTTGTTTCTTTCCCGGGCGTTTGCTGCATATCATTGAGAGACGTTTGACAAAGCCATTTGGATTCCGAATTATATTGTATCTCGGAGCTACCATTTACGAAGTATTCCAACGATTTAATATCTTGCCGTTAACGTCTCGATGCAAAGGGAGTGTGTCGCCACGTTATATTTAATTTAATCCTTTTATATTTTTAGATTTTGTCTGATTTACTTTAAATCATTTATGATTTAAGTTTGTCACTAATAAAAATATGTACTTGAAGAGAGGGAGACATGTTGGACAAGGACCTGCAGTCTCTCCAAAGTTTAATATATTCCTAATATAATGATGTCAAAGTATTTACAACTGTCACCGCATTTACTGGTCGTATATTTGATATTTTAAGGAATTTTGTTGGTAATATTCAACTACAGAGACAATTCAAAAGAACACAAGACTTATGGTATTGTGTATGTACGTGTAGGGGGAAAAGTAAATATGCAGTTGAGGTGCTCATTTCTGTTTGTTTAGAATTGTGACAGTTGTATTTGCTCTCAGCATTAGAAACAAGTTATTTTGAAGTATGGATATTGAAGGCTTTCCAATGTGTTTAATAAACTACTGGACTTAAGACTCGTGTTCCTGTGTTTATGTGTATATGTGTGTGTGTTTTCTCTTCGTCATTGATGATAATTTGCGAGATTGTTCCAGGTAGAGCAACAGCAGCAGTGCAAGTAACGAGGGGCACTAGGCTGCTCATCAGGTACTTGCTGTGGCTCCAAAATGGTTCTGGAAGCGCATTGAATCATGAACCTGGAGGGAGATCTACCTTGTTGGCTGAAGACAGATGGATGGTATATGTGAGATGTGTAATGAAACATCACTGAAAATTTTTGTTATACATAACAAAATAATAAATGGTAAATTAAAGTTACCTAATGCTTATTTAGCTCCCTGATGTATTAGTTACCTCCGCCTCCAGCGAAGTTGAAGCGCAGAGGTTATGTTTTCATCTGTTTCTTTTTTTGTTGGTTTGTTTGTGAACAGAGTAACTAAAAAAATTGGGGGTGGATTTGGATGAAACTTGGTGGAATTATGAAGTATGGGTGAAAGACAAACTGATTAACTTCTGGTGCATGTACATCAAAGGTCAAGGTCAGGGTGGCCCTTTTTAGTAGTGACCCTGGGCTTTGTGTAGCCGGCGTAGCATTAGGACCCTGGGGTAAGCAGGAGAGGATAAAGAGGGCGTGACTTAATAGCGATCTGCTTGCATTCTATGAGTGGATTGCCTGTGTGGCTTTGTGGATGATTCAAGTTTGGCCAATACTGATAGCGCTATTGGCAGAGGTATGCGCTCTACTGAGTGCTCTCTAGTTAACTGTTAATTATTTGGTAGTTAATGCTTATTACTGCGTTAACTAATGTGCCCTTACTGTAAAGTGTTACCGTCTAATTTTGATCAAAACAGAGTTAGGACCATTTATGTACTTAACCAAGTTTTGCCTCCTCACATACAGTAAGATACAAAAAGAATGATCACTGATTTCCCATGTCTTGCTACAGCAAACCCTAGCAAGTCATTCATATCTAATCATTTGTGAAGCAAAAAACTAGCAAGTTGGTCTTATTGGGTTTTCCACATTCACTATTTTTTCCACATTTATTTTTTGTTGTGGCAAGACCAGTCAGTACCCCTCCAGAGCACAGGACATCCCGGACAGGTTGAGCAGGACATTCATGGTCTGAATTCATAATTCACATAATTCATGTGCTAATAATGACTCAAAATTGGCATCAAGAGGGAAGCTGATGGAGTTGGCACTAACTGTCAAACTTCACTGTAACTACATAATTGCAAAGTTTTAGTCCATAATTTTGATAATTGACATTACTGGATGGAAAAACCTAATTAAGGCCTACTGCCATGGACACTGACAAAAAATGAAAAGGGAAAAAAAAAACTCCCAGAATGTTTATTCACCAATGAATAAATTACATCCTACATCCATTTACCAGTCTGACCCACTGAACGCACCTGCAACAGATTTGGCAAATTGGCAGTCGCCTAACAGATCCGTGCCAGATATGGGCTGTAAACCAATTAATAAATTCCTGCCGAGTTAGTTTCATTGTCAGACAAAAGCTGAACCTCTGATGGATATTTTCTGTTTTAACATCTTTTTGTTGCTTACTGGGTTTTTCCAGAATGCTCAAGATCACGATCCCCACCCAAACATCCCCATCCTTCACATGTGAATGTTCACAGACTGTTACAGGACAGTTTGAACAACAGGAAATTATTAACAACAATGCCTGTGGTTTTGACTGTGATTCTCTTTGATTCCAGAAAGGGCACGAGATCCCCCACAATAGTGATGAAATAATTGGCAACAGGTCAGTAACATGGCTGAGCATAAAACAAGCATTTTAGAGAGGCAGTCTCACAGAAGTGAAGATGGACAGACTCACCAATCGGCAAAAAAAGCATCTAAAAATTGTGGAACAACTTCAAAAAAAAGTTCTTTACTGTAAAATTGTGAAGACTTTGAATCTACAGTACATGATATCATCAAAAGATTCAGAGAATCTGGAGAAATCTGTGTGCAAGGGACAAGTCCGAAGGTCGGTATTGGATGCTTGAGATCTTCGGGCCCTCAGGCGGCACTGCATTAAAAACAGGCATGATTCTGCACTGAAATTCACTGCAGGGGCTCAGGAACACTTCAAGAAATCATTGCACGGTGAACTGTGTTCAGAGACAATCTACAAATGCAAGCTAAAGCTGTACCATGCAAAGACGTAGCCATATGTGAACAAGATCAGGAAACGCCTCTGTCTTCTCTGGGCCAAAGTTCATTTAAAATGGACTGAGGCAGAATGGAAAAGTGTTCTGCATTCAGATGAATCAAAATTTTAAATTCTTTTTGAAAGCCACGGACACTGTGTTGCGCGGTCTGAAGAGGAGAGGGCCCATCCAGCTTGTTATCAGCGCACAGTTCAAAAGCCCACATCTCTGATTTTATCAGGTTGCATTAGTGACTATGGAGTGGAGCTTACACATCTGGAAAGGCATTATCAATGCTGAAACGATAATCTTCATCTTGGGTAGTGGTAATCTGCCACGTAAAGATACCTCACTACTTGTGTTTTATTTCAACTCATTAGTGCATACTGGATGATAGTACTCGGAGGACATAGTTGAGGCAAAATACAAAAGCCAAAACCACTGAAGTTGGCACGTTGTGTAAATCGTAAATAAAAACAGAATACAATGATTTGCAAATCCTTTTCAACCGATATTCAATTGAATACGCTGCAAAGACAAGTTACTTAATGTTTGAACAGGTAAACTTTGTAATTTTTTGCAAATATTAGCTCATTTGGAAATTGATGCCTGCAACATGTTTCAAAAAAGCTGGCACAAGTGGCAAAAAGACAGAAAGTTGAGAAAGTTGCTCATCAAACACTAATTTGGAACATCCCACAGGTGAACGGGCTAATTGGGAACAGGTGAGTGCAATGATTGGGTATAAAAGCAGCTTCCCTGAAATGCTCAGTCATTCACAAACAAGGATGGGGCGAGGGTCACCACTTAGTGAACAAATGCGTGAGCTGACTGTTGAACAGTTTAAAAACAACATTCTTCAATGAGCTATTGCAAGAAATTTAGGGATTTCATCATCTACGGTGCTTAATATCGTCAAAAGGTTCAGAGAATCTGGAGAAATCACTGCACGTAAGCGACAAGGCCGAAATGCCCGTGACGGTACTGCATCAAAAACCGACATCAGTGTGTAAAGGACATCACCACATGGGCTCAGGAACACTTCAGAAAACCACTGTCAGTAACTACAATTCATCGCTACATCTGCAAGTGCAAGTTAAAACTCTACAATGCAAAGCGAAAGCCATTTATCAACAGCACCCAGAAACGCCGCCGGCTTCGCTGGGCCCAAGCTCATCTAAGATGGACTGATGCACAGTTCAAAAGTGTTCTGTGGTCTGACGAGTCCACATTTCAAATTGTTTTTGGAAACTGTGGACGTCGTGTCCTCCGGACCAAAAAGGAAAAGAACCATCCGGATGCAAAGTTCAAAAGCCAACATCTGTGATGGTATTAGTGCCCAAGGCATGGGCAACTTACACATATGCGAAGGCACCATTAATTCTGAAAGGTACATACGGGTTTTGGAGCAACATATGTTGCCATCCAAGCAACGTCTTTTTCATGGACGCCCCTGCTTATTTCAGCAAGACAATGCCAAGCCACATTCTGCACGTGTTACAACAGCATGGCTCCATAGTAAAAGAGTGCGGGTACTAGACTGGCCTGCCTGTAGTCCAGACCTGTCTCCCATTGAAAATGTGTGGCGCATTATGAAGCGTAAAATACGACAACGGAGACCCCGGACTGTGGAACAACTTAAGCTGTATATCAAGCAAGAATGGGAAAGAGTTCCACCTGAAAAGCTTCAAAAATTGGTCTCCTCAGTTCCCAAACGTTTACTGAGTGTCGTTAAAAGGAAAGGCGATGTAACACAGTGGTAAAAAGGCCCCTGTGCCAACTTTTTTGCAATGTGTTGCTGCCTTTAAATTCTAAGTTAATCATTATTTGCAAAAAAAATAAAAAGTTTCTCAGTTTGAACATTAAACATCTTGTCTTTGCAGCGTATTCAATTGAATATAAATTGAAAAGGATTTGCAAATCATTGTATTGTTTTTCGAAATGGTATTGTTTTAATGTTTTTTTTTTTTTTTGATCTATTGTGATTGGACAATTCTTGTGGCTGTCATGTTCACACCCACCGCGACGCTTCGTCTCGACCAGAGTCTCGACTGTCAAATCACCCACCGCCCCTTCAACCTGGTAGCTGAGCGAGATGGCAAGTTCAAGTGGAAGCGCGGAAACTGAACACAATTCGGTTCTTTCCTTACAAAAACCGCCTTTCTCAAGGCGTTCATTGGAGGAACAAAGGAAAGTAAGGGAGCTTGGCCCAGACCGACGCGATTTAAAGATTCAGCAGCAGGCAAGTGATCGTGGACGAGTTTACACCTGGGGCTTCTCTCGCACTTGTTACGACAAACGGAGTTGGCTAGCTGCATGTGGCGTGAGCAGTGCCGTTTATTCCTTCCCCTGTTTATTGTTCCGATTTGGCAGATCCCACTGAAAGTGTGACCAATTGACAACTTTGTTTTTTGAACCAATATAAAATATTCCATCCATATAGAATGCATGCACGGGCGGATGTTTATTTCCTGGCCTTCTAGAATTTTCATCAACTCGTGTTTGTGTCCCTCATCAAAAAGGTAAAAATTTCCGTCCACAGTAATAACGTGAGTAGCTCTTGGTACAGCAAAGCTGTGAATGAGATTTGGGCGGCTGCTGGCAGGGTATTTAAAACCCTTTTGTGCAGATGTGTCCGCCAGTGGACATGGATCTGCAGATTTATGCACGCAGTTACAATATTCTATCACTAGATGGCCCACCCGGGTCAGATATTGAATTTTCACGAGTAAGCAGAGTTCGAACGCGGTTTATTAAATGGACGAGTTCACTCCAATCCCTGGATAGATCAAGCCAACAACCTTGGTTTGACTTAAAGTGGTTGGCCCATCCATACTACAGGGTGGCTCAAAAATGTGTCCCTCCTTCCTTTCAGAACTCCAAGGTGGTTGAGGAACTTGGATATGAGTGGGCAGGATTGGCTAATTATCCAGTGTATGAATTTTATTGCCACAAAAAAAATCCCAGGTAAAAACTGAGCATTTCAGGTCACTGTTCAAGAGCAGATATTCAGGCTTTTAGAAAGTCCTGATTATTGTGGATTAGCGGGTTGGTCACTGGTGTGCCTTCCCTTTTCTCTGCTCATCGTGCCATTATTGGCATTGGCTCAGACAATCTTGTCACCATTTGAGTTTTTAACTTTTTAATTTCATCCTGTTAAGTACAGTGGGACCTGTTGGTCACACTTTGTGTGGAATGTCATTTATGTATATAAATATGTAACTTACAACAGCTGTAAGGTACTGGAAATACTGTAATACTGTCTACAGGCTTCATACACTCTTTTCCGAAGAGAAATTCAAGGCAGTTTTCATGGATTTCCAAGGTGCATTTTCATGCTTTTCCAGTACCTTACAGCTGTTGTAAGTTACATGTTTATATACATGCATGAAAATGCACCTTGGAAATCCGTGAAAGTGCCTCAAATTTCACTTCGGAAAAGAGTGTACGAAGCCTGTAGACAGTATTACAGTGCTGTGTTTTTAGATTTGTGTTTTGTTTTTTTTTTGTTGTTGTTGTTTTTCTGTTTAACTATGTTCCAAAACCTCAAAATCCTAGTTAGTTAGTGGATTATCTTTAACATGATCGCTTTTACAATCAATCTGTAAGTAATATGAGAACAGATACAGTGATCTGTTGATATAGGGGTTACATCCTCAATTCATAATAAAAAAGGGTGCAAACCCTGGTAAAATCTATAGACTACTATAGACTACATTTTCCTTCTTAATAACTGACTGTGTCGACATCAAAGCAGCTCTCAGGTATGCTGCGCCAAGGTAAATTGCGCCCCCCCCTCAAAAAAATTTTTTTAGCACCAGCTGCCACCGATTATTGCATCGTTTAATTATAATAATTTTTATTGTTGTCCTTCGCAAGCTTCGTCCTGGAATATTATCTCTTAACCCCTATGCTCCATCCTGAGACAAGAGCTCAGAGAATGTACAATCGGTCTCATATGCGCATTCGCAGTTTAATAGAACTGCATGTAATTATTTGCATCGGAAGCGGCCAATTCAGCGTTAATCAATTAAAGCTCGACACAAAATCTCAGTTAATTCATGAATCTTTTCCTGACGCGTAAAATAACTTGCTCGTCATATATCTTTTAATGCAAACGCATTTTAATAGTTATGAAACGCTTTCATGCAAGATGTGTCACATTTGGCCTCAGTAAATGAACTAATGTGCTTTAATTAATGCATTTTCTTAACTAGTCATGAAAACAGGCCCCTGATTCTTCTCCTATAATGAGGTTGGTGAACACCTGGCACAGGATCTGAGACCATTCCTCCACACAGAATCTCTCTAAATCCTTAGTATTCCAAAGTCTCTCCTCTTGTGGATTCTCCTTTTTTCAAGAAGATTTCTTTTTCAGGAATGTCTTCATATTTACAGTTCTAATGTCATAAGTCATAAATAATTTAATGTCAGATATTTGTTGCGCTGTTAGCCTATATAACTTATGTGATTAAACACCATTACCATGACCATTCTGTTGCCTCACCACAGGTGTGTACACATGTAAACAATGGAGAATCTCTAATTAATTTGATAGACTACTGGAATCCTGGGAAAGTAAGCATAAGTTATGGTGTCCTCAGTTAGCCGTTGACAATCTTTTGGGAGATGGCTCCGGGTAGCGTGTAGAGCAGGAGTGCGATGAACAGGGCAGTGATGAGGAGCACCAACGCAATGATAATGTACTTCTTGTAGTTCTTCCAGATTAGATGGAGAAAGCACTTGAAAGGGTTCACGAACCATGAAAAAGACGTGTCTGGTCGGCTGAAAGAAAGAAAGATCAAATACTGTCAAGAATCGCAGGACAAAGCAGTGTAGTACTTCAAGTATTGGATCTGTCAGGACATGTGAAAACCTTGTATGAAAAGCCATTGAGAAAAAAAAAAAACTATTCATGGTTTTAAAGGAGAAAATGGCATATGTTGAAAGCATACCCTGTCTGAAAGAGTATTACCTGAATGTTTGAAACTAACCAACTGGAAAGTGAAGTCTTTTTTTGACCAAATTTCCTCCCAAACAAAAATGCTTACAGTTCTTGAAACACTTTGACCAACAAGCATGATCATAGTCTCGTTTGAAAGGTGAAACTCAGTAAATTGCTCTCTCTATTAGGCAGAATTGCTGAGAATATTACTGAAATTGAGAAACAACACGGGAAATATAAGTTTTTGCCTGACAAAAAGATTCTGTTTCCTCTGCTCCTGTGGCACTGTGACCAAGCCTCATCAACCTAGAAAAATAATACAGAAACAGCCAGACACTTAATCAACTGCAGGTTAAAATATTTTGGGCTGTTGCTCGCGAGAGGGTTCATTTCATGCATGTTTCCCCAATGACTTACAGGGATCAAAAATGCTGTAATAAGCTAGGTCGTATATACAATACTGTTGCCTCAAGCCAGTTTAAACAAATTTTTTAGCATCAATAAACATGAGATGAGCCTTCAAACACGCACTCAGGCGACAAAAGGAGCTCTCTAAGATTGCTTGTAGCTGCAATGTGGTCTTAAAAGATAATGAAAACATTAAATAGCGGCAGAAGTGAGGGATGAAAGTATCAAGATCTACTATTTCCAAACACCTGTGTGAAAAAGATCTGATTGGTCGTTTTGCTGCCAAGAGCTGGCATCATCAAGAAAAGGCTTGAGTTTGCCAAGAAATTCAAGGATTGGACACTGATGGACTGGGAACAAGTCCTTTGGACCAATGAATCAAAAGTTAATATTTTCTCACCCATGCGCAGAACTTACTTGCGCCATGGAGTTGGAGAACATGTAAAAAATGACAGTTTAACCCCATCAGTAAAACATGGAGGTGGTAATATTATGTTTGGGGTTCAGGCCGCTTGAAAGGAACCAGTGATCTCATAAAAATCAATGGAATCATGGATCAAAAGAAGTATCACAGCATCCTTGTGAGGCAATCATTGCCATCTGGAAGAGACCGATTGGTCAGGGATTTTATTTTTAACAAGATAATGACCCTAAACACACTTCTAAGTTGTGCAAGAATTATCTCAGGCGGTAAGGAACATCTAGTGACATGAAAGTTATGACTTGACCTGCTCAAAATCCAGACCTTAATTTCATTGAGCAAATCTGTTAATTTTGTTAAGCGTATAATCATAAATGCACCAACACGGCACAATTTTCCTTTTCTCACATTGTCGTAAACTTATCTGCTGATTCCCCCCATGGGGAAAACGACATTTTTCCGAACTACACTCATCTTGTATGCACCCATCTTTTCCACATCTTCTACACCTGCGAAAATCTCTTCTACACACTCCAGTCACATGCGCTTTACTGCACCTCTCCTGACCAATAGCTTTTCAGCTGCTTTGCCCTGCGCGCTCCCTGCACGCTACAATACATTACATTACATTACAGGTTCTTAGCAGACGCTTTTATCCAGAGCGACATACAAATGCGCACAACATCAGTACAAAAAGTGCAGAGCTCCTAGGAGACAAGTACAAGTGCTAACAGTAAGTGACAGAACACATTCCATTGTTACAGATCTATACCAAGAACAAAAGGGCAAGGTCAAGTGAACAAAATGGCAACAAGATCAAGTACAACAGAGGCAAGTGCAACAAAGGGGCAGGGTCAAGTGCAAGAAAAGGGCAATAAAATAAGTGCAACAAAAGGGCAACAGGTCAAGTGTAACAAAGGGGCAGGAAAGTCAAGTAAACTGACAAAATAGGGTGCAACAGAATGAAGGGAAACCAAATCGAGAGGTAACAATCAGGAAATAAGGTAAACAGAATTAAATGCAACAAATCAAGGGACGTAGAGACAGGATTCAGAATACCACTGATCACGCCCTTAACGGTTGGTTCTGTCACCCACTGGGAAATAGTTACCCTTGTAAGGTCAAACACCTTCATTTTCAATACTTTATCTCCCTGTTTCATTGCATGGCAGTCCAAAATCACTGGACCTCCCTGTGACACCCATATTGCTTTCATATCTCCAGTTTCTTCTTTGGAAATCTCCCTGTTGCATGAGGATTACCAAACATATGATTTGCTTCACCACCATTCACAGCGGCCTTCATTCCTGCAACAAATATCACTTCATTTTCATTCAAAATTCCCTTTTTTCTTTTCTTTTTTTACTCCCTCAACCACATTCCAATCTATTTTTTCAAATCCACTCGTTTGCAATCAAAACTCTGAACCAAAAACTGTGCAATAAATATATTCAATATCAGCAATCAGTAAACTTTCATTTCATTTCAAACTTGCACCAAAACTTTATTCAGGGCCTTAAATTAGTAGTTGGTCAGTTTCTAAACTCCAGGTCATACTTTTTGACAGAGTACGGTTTCAACATCTGCTGTCTTCTCTTTTAAAAAGTGTACGTGTGAAATGTAAAATTATTTTTACATAATGGTACTGATGAATAGTTGTGTATAATAGCCATTGTCTGCTCTCAGAACCAAATTGTTGAATGATTATTACATTGATCAGTGCAGGCATTTTTAGTTGAACAGTTACTGGACATACTCAGACCACAGGGTTAAAGTACATACTTGGGTTTTTCCAGGGGCTCAGGTTCCTTGCGAGCACGTCCCACTGGGTTCTTCTCTGCCTCTTCTCCTGTCACCAGATGGAATTCTGCTTCCACCTTTCCCTGAACAAATGAAGTACCAGAGTCAAATATACAGAATAAAAGACAAGATGAGAAGGAAGAGTAGAAGAAAGACCTCACCGTGAGCTCCCCAGACTTGGCAAATGGCCACCATCCTCTAGAGCGCTTCTGCTGAAAGATGGATATCTTCTCATTGCACACCATCATGTCCATCTTGCAGGCCTTGGCTGACTTGGCACCTCGTGGGAAGCCATGCAAATCCATCTCCACAGTCCCTGAGAATCAAGAACAAGATTCAGTGATGTAACAAGCAACTCCATGTATACTGATCCTGGGGGTAATACAGTGTAATGAGATATGAGCCCCTGATGAGAACTGCACCTCTTGGGTTCTCCACTGCACAAGATTCGAAGGACAACATGCCCTCTTGAATTTGAAGCTAAACCCCTTTGCACAGAAGCCAAATCTGGTCATTTATGCATTCCCCAAATTAAGGCTTGAAAATTCAAGATTTGAGCTCCACAAAGAAGGGAAAATAGCCTAAATGAAAAAAGGCACTTATAGCATTTAGAACACCATGTTATTTCAATTTTCATCATTATTTAAGTACAGACTAGGGCCACAAACATGAAAAATCCTCAGGACAACTTAGCATTGAATTTGCAAAAAAAAAAAAAAAGTAAAAATTCTGAGAACTAAAAAATGGCTGGGACTTAAATAACAATACATTTCCAGGATCATAAACTCCTTGACCACAAGTGTACAATATGTGAGTGTGATGTTCAAAATCAACAACATTATGAATAAGATGGCTATAATTTACCCATAAGATGGCAATCTGAATGGCTCCCCAAATGGCTTTCCAAGCTCTCCAAGTTATCTAAGTGGCTTTACAAGTGGCTCAGCAAATTGCACCAGTCAAATCATTAAATATTCAGATTTTTTCCACAAATTAATTGTGTTGCATGAAGCTCAATATGAATTAAATATTTTCAACTGGACGTTAACACGGTTCCATAAATATGTGCGGGGATGGACATCATTCAGAGGGGAAAGGGGGGTTGGAGCACCGCTGGGGCTGATGAGTGCATCTGTGACACTGCAGCAAGACTGGAGGGCCTTCTGAGCATCAAAATACTTCAACGCCATGCAATATAACAAATAGTAGAGTTCCTGATGACAAACAGCTTGTTGTTTGCTGGGGTTTGGGTGAAGGAAAGTGGGGGTGCTTTATGCCCGTAAGAGACTGGAGACCAGAACTGGGGGATGTAAAGTTTGCGCAAACTATCTGTGAATGGCCGGACAGGAGGAGGCAATAAACCCGGTCTCTGAGCTGGGAGTGGGGGTTTGCATGGTTTCTGCACCTTTGAGGTCACCCTGCATGGGAGGCCTTTGGCTTACCCAGTGCTCCATATTGCCCTCAGTCATCTGTATAAGACTGGACCCTAACTTCATGACAACTGCATCATACTCATACATTTTCCTGGCTTGTTTGGTATGTATATTTTTGTTCTAATTCGAGGAGTTGAATGGCATATATTTCATATCCAATTAAATTATAATTCATTCACTTTTAGAAGCTCCCTAAATTTGGGTAAGGTAAAATCTGCTCTTGGGTAATGAAGTTTCATTCCTTTTGTCTGAATGACCCCTCCTTCACAATCAAATGGCCTGACTCTGTCTCAGTTCTCAGACCTGTAACCCAATATCCCACCTGGTTAACTTATGGGGCTCTCTCGTTGGAGGAGGGGGTAGCTGGTTTGGTTTATAGGAAAGAGAAATGAGCTGTTCGGGGAGATTCGTATTCGATTCCTCCCTGCGTGCGTGTGTAAGTGGCCGGTCAGTGTAGTCGGGGAGAGTCGTGTCCGGGCTCTCCCCTCACACGTGGGGCTTTTCCTGCAGGTATGACTTTATCCTCTCTTTCTAAATTGTGTGTAACTTATAATTGGCTTAATGTTGATTTGGGTTTATGTATTGCTGGTTCTGGGGTTTTAGCCTTAAGAAAACCCATAGACGAAAAGTCGGTTATCCGTTAAAATTCCTGTTAAAAGGAACCCATGGGCGTATATAAATCTGGGTTCGACATATCTATATTCCAAAAGAGGCTATTGCAGCGATGGCTGACTTGCAACTTCTAATCTAACCAACGAACCAAGGACATGGTGTTAAAACCCGGGAACATTAATGTAGCGACGATGGTTGTCTGTTAGGAATTCGGGGTATAATCAACTTCATGTTTTCCCGAGAGTCTGAGTAACTGGTTTTCACGGACGAGTCTGATGGCGTAGCTGCCCTGAGATTCATGCATGCTGTCCCTAAACTATAAATTCTAATCCAAATTTGGAGTCAGATATTTAACGAGGATATAACTAAAACTGGTACTCTAAATGCATTCTGGAGTCAGATTAATTGTAACCATAGTGTTTTTGTGCCCCGCCTTTGGACGGAGAAAATTATCCATTTTATTGTGACTCACCCCAGCCAGGAGGTCGCGCGAGTTAACGCCAGCAAAAAGAACACGCAAGACCCTTCGACCCCTGCAATGTCTGTCCTTGGTATTGTTTTGTGGGGTTTTACATCTCCGACAGGCTCCCCAAACCCCCCCCCCCAAAAAAATTTACTCATATAAAAGCATTGAATTTTATCCATTTTTCACCATAGTCCCATTAGCCAACGCACCCTCACAAAAAATTTCATTCCACCGTCAGAATGTTAACACTGCAAGGAGACAGTGCACTGCTACCAACTATTAGGTCATGGGCAAGGGAGAAGGAGGAGGAGGCATGCAAAATAAAGGAAAAAAAAAGTGTATCGACAAGGAGCATTACATTACAGGAACTTAGCTGAACACCAGGCTGCATACTGCACACATGGAGAAATGTGTGAATAAGAACAAATGGCATGCAGGTCCATTGACATACACATCAATATGCTATTGTACTCCCCTGTATTCAAACTCCTCTCTACATATTACACATTATGCATCTTTAGTCGCCCCTTCCTGAAATCTTAGTAATAAGGCAAACTACCTTCTCGCTACCTTCCACTGACAGTCAAAGTTTCATCAGAT
The DNA here is from genome assembly GCA_029721435.1 of Gymnothorax reevesii. Classification (NCBI taxonomy): domain Eukaryota; kingdom Metazoa; phylum Chordata; class Actinopteri; order Anguilliformes; family Muraenidae; genus Gymnothorax; species Gymnothorax reevesii. The sequence continues at coordinate 54,236,532 of CM056586.1, forward strand.
CCGTGCAGCTGATCAGCCAATATATACCTAATACATCAGCCCAACAATAATCTTGGGACTTTCCATGCTCTATTAGGAGCAAGTAATTTAGTACAACTCATAGTAATATTGAAATCTGCCTGATATACACTACTTATCAAAAGTTTTCGCACACCCCTAGATCTTGTCAAGTCTTTATCTTACATGTACAAAACCCAAAACCAGTGAATTTGGCACGTTTTGTAAATCGTAAATAAAAACAGAATACCATGATTTGAAAATCCTGTTCAACCTATATTCAATTGAATACACTGCAAAGACAAGTTACTTAATGTTCGAACAGGTAAACTTTGTAATTTTTTGCAAATATTAGCTCATTTAGAATTTGATGCCTGCAACATGTTTCAAAAAAGCTGGCACAAGTGGCAAAAAAGACAGAGGGTTGAGGTATGCTCAAACACTAATTTGGAACATCCCACAGGTGAACTGGCTAATTGGGAACAGGGGGGTGCCATGATTGGGTATAAAAGCTGCTTCCCTGAAATGCTCAGTCATTCACAAACAAGGATGGGGCGAGGGTCACCACTTAATGAACAAATGCGTGAGCTGATTGTCGAACAGTTTAAAAACAACATTCCTCAACAAGCTATTGCAAGAAATTTAGGGATTTCATCATCTACGGTCCGTAATATCGTCAAAAGGTTCAAAGAATCTGGAGAAATGACTGCACGTAAGCTACAAGGCCGAAAACCAATATTGAATCCTTCGATCCCTCAGGCGGTACTGCATCAAAAAGCGACATCAGTGTGTAAAGGACATCACCACATGGGCTCAGGAACACTTCAGAAAACCACTGTCAGTAACTACAGTTCGTCGCTACATCTGCAAGTGCAAGTTAAAACAATGCAAAGCGAAAGCCATTAATCAACAGCACCCAGAAACGCCGCCAGCTTTGCTGGGTCCAAGCTCATCTAAGATGGACTGATGCAAAGTGGAAAAGTGTTCTGTGGTCTGACAAGTCCACATTTCAAATTGTTTTTGGAAACTGTGGACGTCGTGTCCTCCGGACCAAAGAGGAAAAGAACCATCCGGACTGTTATAGGCGCAAAGTTCAAAAGCCAGCATCTGTGATGGTATGGGGGTGTATTAGTGCCCAAGGCATAGGCAACTTACACATATGTGAAGGCACCATTAATGCTGAAAGGTACATACAGGTTTTGGAGCAACATATGTTGCCATCCAAGCAACGTCTTTTTCATGGACGCCCCTGCTTATTTCAGCAAGACAATGCCAAGCCACATTCAACAGCATATAACAATCTGACAACCTCAAACTAAAAATAGATAGGCTGTCTCGAAGGAGCTCCTGACAGCATCCGTATTTCATGTCGCTTCGTCCCTGTGAGGAGCTTTACATTAGAGTTGTCGTCCCTCTCTTATTATATATTTTCAAGTAGAATTATATTTATACAACCCCAATTCTGAAATAGTTGAGGCAAAGTGTTAATTATGAATAAAATCAAAATGCAATGACTTTCAAATCACACCAGCCAGTATTTTATTCACAATAGAACAAAGATAACATAGCAAATGTTGAAAGGGGGAAATTTTACTATTTTATCCACAAAATGAGCTCATTTCAAATTCGCAGGCTGCTACAGGTCTCAAAAAGTTGGGACAGGGGCCTGTTTACCACCGTGTAGCATCCCCTCTTCTTCTTAACACAGAGTGGAGGCATCAGGGCATTGAGGAGACAAGTTTTTTTGAGTTTAGCCATTTGAATTTGATCCCACTCTTGCTTAATACAGGCTTCCAGCTGCTGGAGAGTTTTGGGTCTCCTTTGACAGACTTTTCACTTAATTATGCGCCAAATGTTTTCAATTGGTGAAAGATCAGGACTGCATGCAGGCCAGTTCAGCACATGTACTCTTCTACCACAAAGCTATGTAATAGCTGTTGTAATAGCTGCAGTATGTTGTTTTGAATTGTCCTGCTGAAATTCACAATACCTTCCCTGGAATAGATGTCGTCTGGAGGGGAGCATATGTTGCTCTAAAACCTTTATATACCTTTAAAACATGCAAATGTCCCACACCATATGCATTAATGCATTCCCATACTATCAGAGATGCTGGCTTTGGGACTGAATGCTGATAACAGGAGGGGTGGTCTTTCTCCTCTTTAGCCTGGAGGACACGACGCCCATGATTTCCAACAAGAATGTCAAATTTGGACTTTTCTGACCACAGGACACTGTCACTTTGCTACAGTCCATTTTAAATGAGCCTTTGGCCAAAAAAAAAAAAACCGCGGCACTTCTGGATCATGCTCAACAATGGCTTCCTTTTTGCATGATAAAATTTTAGGTGGCATCTGTGGATGGCACGGCGGCTGTGTGTACAGACAGTGGTTTCTGGGCCCATTTTGTAATGTCAATGACAGAATCATGTCGGTGAGTGATGCAGTGGCGTCTGAGGGCCCGAAGATCACGGGCATCCAGTAAAGGTCTTCAGCCTTGTCCCTTACGCACAGAGATTTTTCCAGTTTCTCTGAATCTTTTGATGATGTTATGCATTCTCGATGATGAGACTCCGGTGAATGTCACCCCGTTTGAGCTGAAGATGGAGATTTTATTTTTACCTTTCCTGATATCAACACTGAATCTCGCACAGGGACTGTTCGTGAAGCCTCAAACAAGCAGGATTGTATACAGTCGTGACATTCTTCTCGGATTTAAATTGCACAATCACCCAGTGAATCTACTTGTGGACTTTTTTTCACCTAATGGCAAGTACATGTTTAACTGCGATAATAACTTCACGCGCAGTTTTTCGAACATTCATGTCGGGAGCAAACGCAAAAGGGGGATGATGTCGTTATAGTAAGTCTTTTAAACAATAACGAAGCTGAGCATGGTCCTGTGGTAGATGGCTTCATAACTAGGTGTATTGACTGCCACATTAATTGACAGGAAGAAAAGACCAGAGACATGATCATTGACTTCAGGAAATCTCAACCCAGCAGCCCTTCTTATACTGTTATTCAGGACAAGCAGGTTGAGATTGTCTCTGAATATAATTACCTGGGAAATATTATTTATAACAAACTGAGCTTTGAATCAAACACTGATCCCATCTTTAAAAAGGTCCAGCAGCGCCTGAGCTCATCTAAAGTTTGTGATGTTTCAATGACTTTGTTTTACAGGTGTCTTATTGAATCCATTCTCACGTATTGCTTTGTGGCTTGGTTTGATTTCCTCACCTTGTCAAGTAAAAACAGGCTGGTAAAGCTCATCAAAGTGGCAGGTAAAGTGATTGGGGTGCAACAAGACCAGCTCCAGGATGTCTACCTCAAACAAGTAAGGAATAAGGCCAAATTTATCCTTGACTGTCCTGACCACCCACTCTATCAGGAGTTCAACCTCCTACCATCTGGCCGTCGCTTAAGGATATCAAAGACAAGGAAGCGGCGTGCCAGAGTCTCCTTTATTCCTGTCGCTATTGACAGGCTTAACCTCTTAGGCTAGGCTTTGTCTGCATACCCCATATCACCTGTATGTTCTTGAATTTTAATGCATTCCTTTTATTTTTCATCTCCACATGCTTTAGTATTTTTATTACATTGCATGTCATTGCCTTGTTATCCCCCGCCGCGCGGAACGCGCGAAGCGACGGGACATAGTATTCACGTCCAAACCTCCGTATGTCCCGAATCCTTGTCAGCGAGATATCTCAAGAACGAATTGGCGGATTATCTTCACATTTGATGTCAACATGTATTAGGGTGATACCCCAGCGCTAGTCGATTTTGGTGACCTTCGCGTCACTCTCAAGGTCACACCGAGAGATTGCTCATTTTGACACGATTTCACATTTTGTGGCAGGGGACAAAGACACGTTAGTGGCAAATACTTGTTTTTATGATGTCTTTGCACGCCTTAGCACTTTAATACACTGCAATTTTATTTATTTGCACTTTGATGCATTGTTTTCTTTTAGAATGTTTATTGCTCATTTGTTTATTCCCGGTGCTATTGTTGCTGCTGTGTCTAGCGTGTGTGTGCTGATCTTTGTTTGATGGTGTCAAATCTGTGGTGTGGTCGACACCTGCTGCAAACCTAATTTCCTACTAGATATCAATAAAACTGAACTGAACTGAACTGAACTGAACAAAGCCTTTGCAATTTGACGTTGACGAACATTGTTTTTAAAGTATTCCACAATAGTTTTACGCAAGCCTTCACAGGTTGGAGGGCCTCTGGCCATCTTTACTTCTGAGAGACTCAGCCTCTCTGAGACATCCCTCTTATAGCCAGTCATATTACACACCTGATGCCAGTTAACTCATTTACTTGCTAAATGTTCTTTCAGCTGATTCTCTTATATATTAATAGCTTTTTCAGCCCTTTTTTGCCTGTGTCCCAACTTTTTTGAGACCCATTGCAGCCAGAAAATTTGAAATAAGCTCATTTTGTGGATAAAAGTGTAAAATGTCTCAGTTTCAACATTTGTAATGTTATCTATGTTCTATTGTAAATAACATATTGGCTCATGTGATCTGAAAGTCATTGCATTTTGATTTTATTCACAATTTACTCCTCGTCCCAACTATTTCGGAATTGGGGTTGTATTATTATTATATGATATTATTATATTATAATTATACAGTCATTGACTTAAATTATCGGTGAATCCAATGCTTTATCCGCCTTGGACAAGTGATATTCACCTCGGCTGAGCCTTGGTGAATATCACCTGTACAGCTTTTAACAGAACCAGTACTGGGAACACAGGAGTCTTACCTAGAAAATCATCGGAGGACAGCCGCTCAAAGTCCCACACCTGCATCACCAGCACAGCTGGCAGCTTCTGCTCAGTTTTGTCCAGTGAAAAGATGCTGTCACGCTTGCTGACCACCACCACCTTCTCTGCTGGCAGGTAATGAAAGGGGAATACAAAACGCCAGTTGAAGTTGCCCTCTCCAGTCAGAGAGTTGTAGTGAACATCTGTTTCCTGGCAGTCATCCTCTAGACCCTTCAGCCACCTATAAGGAAAGGGACCCCAATAAGGGGGATGTGAGTGTGAACAGTTGTGGAGCTCAAATACAGCACATTTGTCGAATGTAATTTTGGGCCACACTTTAGATGAAGTATTGCTCATAAAGCACTTATACAGCATGTATAATGCCTTCATAAATGAGACATGTCTTCACAAATCAGACATAATGTCTTCATAAATCATACATAAATGTCATGCTTTGTGAAGGGTGAAATAACACATCTTTATTCAGCAATGCTAGATGTGATAATGACAATGTCACTTAGCTGACAGTGTTACCCTTTATGCATTTAGCCACTAGCTAAGTGACACTGTCAGTGATATCACATTTGGCATCACATGCTGAATATGGATGCGTTATTTCACCCTTTACAAAGCATGGCATTTGCTTATGTATGATTTATGAAGACATTATGTCTCATTTTATACATGCAGTATAAAGCATTTATGAGCAACACTTCATCTAAAGTGTGATCTAATTGGGTAATGTATGGCTAATGGCTTTTCCCTTGACCCATTAGCAAGGGCACAGAGATGCCAGAGTACTGCCGTGGTTATAGTCTAAGCTCTTTCTTTGCGCACAGTAGAGGTCCTGCTGACATTAGTGATTATGCTCAATGCGGAAGCGATGTCACCAATTCATGGCAACTGAATAATATTTTTTGTGCATATAAACAGTAAGCTCACCCTTTAACATAAATGTCACTTGATTGTTGCCCAGTGATGAAGTTGGTGTCCTCAAGTATGACATCTTCTGTGTTCCAAATAATGATCCTCAGCTCATACCTTCGTGAACATAAAAGCAAGTAGGACATTTACCTGAGGCTAAAGAGAAGTTCACTGTCAGTGTTTTTTCAACAGAGTTCCTGTGTGGCGCATACAAATGAGGAGCAGCCTCACCCTTTTGGCTTTCGCGGAGAGATGTCAACTGCGGGGCCGGGAGGAGGCATGTCCATCGGAAACATGTCCACCCACATCTGCAACTGCCCCTGGGAAATTTTTGACACAGACATTCTAAACTGTCATGGTTCAAGCAGCCTCGTAACACTAGATTCATGTCAGTCAACAAAGGGGGCAGAAAAATTTGCATCACTGATCACCTGGTCCATTCCTGGCCTCTCTTTGTGGTACAAGGTGCGAGTTTCAATGTGTTCCGGGATCAACTTGTGCCCAACTGGAAACTCAGACCAGCGATTCAGAATCTTCAGTGCCAGATGCTCATATGATTCTATTGTCTGATCTGTATGGGAGCAAGAGAGAGCAGAGTTAAAGGCTTCACATTTGTACAAACAGCCTGACTGCTGAGAATTATGTCAAACAATGAAGGACAGAGTGCCAGTATTTCTATTCACTGTCAACTATGCCAACATATAGAAATAACATTAAAATGATTTTTTCCTCTACAGTTATGTCAACTGAAAAAGTTGTACCATACTATTCTGATTTCCTAAAAGACAAGAGATGCAAATCTCAATCAAAATGGATCATCTTTGAAATGAGATGGAATGGAGATTCAGCATAAATGTGTGGCAAACATGCAGAAACTGCTTTCATACTATTGAGTCAGCATTGACCAAAATCCCCCGGGAATGTTTCAAGCACTGAGCCAAATTGATATCGCAAATAATTCAGGCCATTCTCAAGGCAAAAGGAGGCTTCATTTGCATTACACAGGAGTACCTTCATAAAGCTGTCGCTGAGCGTATGTATATACTTTATACAATAAATGTTCCCTGAAGTACAATGCGATGAATATACAGTATTTACATATTTTGGAGGCATATACATCCTAGAAATGTTCAGGAATATCAGCTGCCCAATATCATTTTTAAATCCTCATACCCTCATCCACAAACACAGTCTTCCCAGTGAAGACTTGCTCCCCAATTGTGATTCTGCCGGGCTGAAAGAGTGGTTGTTGCAAGTGGTTCTCCTTGCACAGCTTTATTAGCAGCTGCGAAGGCTTCAGGGAGTCCCTCCAGGCATTGTAGCCCTCACTGAAAAAAAGAAGTACTGTACAAGTTGCTTAGAAGACGAAACAAGAGCAAGATAAGAATGATTTGTGAACAAAGAAGCAGCGACAATGTACCAAGTGGATGATATGGATGTTCAATTGATAAAGAGAATTTTAGAGAATTGAGTCAAACACCTGAAGGGTTTTGGATTCTCATACATACATTGCATATTCAGAGGGTAGCCCACAGGTAGCTCGATGGCGGGTGTAGAACCGATTTTCCAGGTCTATCCGAGTTTCCCCGATCAAGTCATCAGACCCAATTGTATCGTGATCATAAATAGAGACAATCAACAAAGAGTCCTTGGGGAATGTGGCTTGGATCTCAAAAGACCTTATAGTGGGGGGGGGGGGGGGGGGGGGGGACAAAGCAAATATGGAGAAGGTATATATCTTTAAGACATTGCATCAGCAAAATACTGATTTTACAGAGGTATCACTGGTTGAAAAAAAAAAAAAAAAAAAAAGGTGAATGTGAGAATATTTAAAAAATGTTGGTTACCTGCCGAAGACTGGATTAAGCTGTTTTGGAATGTAATTATCTCTGTCTTTGATTTCAGTTTTTCCCAGTTTTAAGGCAATGTAGGGATCAGATTTCCCATCTGAGTCAGCAGGGTGGAGATTATTCGCCTGAGGATGTTCCAACAAAATGAGGTGCAACACTTTACACGAAGCTAATTATTCTACCTGTATGGATTAAAGGAGGTGCACACTTACCAAAACAATATAGACTCTGATTAGAACCTTGACGGAGAAGTTTGCTGGAATTCCCTGGTTGACCTTAAACATACCAGCACCTGGCCCTTCCTCATGTCTGTCCTTTTCGTCCAGCCTGTAAAGGCAGAATCTCCCCTGGATGCAAAAAGATGGTTATTGCATGTTTCAAATGTTGACTCAGTTGCAGAGGGAATGAAATTGTTTAGGTACCTTGAATTTCCCAACAATCCTCTCGTTGCTGGAGCTCTCTCCCTCACTGGCCTTTCCGCGGTACAGTTCAAAGGTGTTGACCCAGTCATCGAAAGGCCCTAATTCAGCCTCCAGCTCCTTATCATACAGCTGTTGAAGTTTATGGGACAACAGAATAGGGTCCTTATCACAAAGGTAGAAGCACGATTAATACACGATCTGTCTCCTGATAGAAATGGACTGAGAGAAATGATGTCAAGAGCAATGAAATGATCTACCTGGAGGGTGGCCAATTTTGGGCGAATCTCTGCGGTCTTCAAACTGGGAATTTTTTTTTTCTTGCCATCTCTGCCTGGCAAGGTGAACTGATCCTGCGATCCACACACTGGAAACACAATAGACTAGTAATCTGCAATGTCTACACAAGTGACACGCGAAAACACACACGTACACGCACACACATGCATGCATGTCCAAACATTTCAGCTTTTTGTTTCCATGCACAAGAATCCCATAGCTATTGCTATGTCTGTACATCCCATGATCCTCTCGCTCTGAAACCAAATACCCACGGAAGAAACCCAAAGTTAAAGACAGACAACAACTTTCCCAACTACATCTCTGTTTTTCCAATCATGCACCCAGGAAAGGAAAAGATGTTGCCGTTTCACACCTGCAACCAAATCCCCGTATCACCTCACCCTGAATGCAATCCATAGTTCACCATAAGGTAAGCATGCCGTCCGCAGGGTTTCTTGAGTCAAGTCAAGGCACTGTATTTAGTTCTTAAGAAAATATAGCGTGCACATCCACTCAACTGAGGTGCAGGACAATAAGAAAATCAGCAAAGAGATAAATGGTAACGTCCGCACACAAAGACAATGCTCCCCAAAAAATTTATTCTGTCATCATTATTCATTTATTTCATTATTTCATTCCGTCATTTATTCGATGACAGAATAAATTTTTTGGGGAGCATTATCTTTGTGTGCGGACGTTACCATTTATCTCTTTACTGTATTTAGTTCTCCCTTCCTTTGTTTGTATAAGGTACAAAATAAAGGGAACTTTCGAAGTGAAAGACCGTGCAGTTTACAAGTTTCAGAAAACCTTACCAAGGGAACTTAATCCTTCCGAGAGCAAGCGCTGAAGCGGTGATACTGCAATACACAATGGTGCATGTGCAGTCAAGATGCAGAATATTGAATAGAAGCATTGGGTTTGGCCCTTGCACTGACCCTTGTGCCAACAGGGCCTGCCATTGATCTTTTTGCTCCGGCAAGCATGGTTTCAGCAAACTGTGCAACTATGGCTTCAAAAGCAAAAAGCTGTACATGCTTACCATTATCATATATGTGAGGGAATTCGTGGGCTTCCTTTTGTTTTACCTATTTGATACACATAAAAATGAACAGCATTCAAGTCGTTGAAGTTAATGAGCAAACTCTTTATGACTGTTTGACCACGGTTTTCTTGCCTGCTGGATCTTTTCAACAGAAGCATAGTACTTTGACCACCAATCAATGACGTTTTCAGCAGACTCATCCACAATTGTCCTCCTTCTTCTCTTGGTAGACCTCCGAACAGTTCCTTTGGGGTCCTGAAGAAGATGGACAGTCATGAGACCGTGCCATTTTATTCCATGTAAAACTTTAGAATAAAATTAAAATGAATAGACGTTGGAACTGCTGCTGATTTTAATTTTTCTGATAATTCTGTACCTTTTTTTTCTGTGTTTCACTCTTTATCAGGGGTGCAGAACTGGGCACTTGCTCTTGCTCAATGGTGATAGAGACATTTTCAGGGGGCGCTGCCTCTATCAAGCTGGTGTCTTGGGCAGGCTGGGACACAGCTGAAGTCATGTATAACCCAAAAATTCAAAAGATGTTACCAGCAGTGTAAACGATGTCCTGGACAGCCATCCACAGACTATGTCAATTCTAATTAAGTTCTTAATGGAACAACTAGCACTGTAAGCTACGCAACGTAATTTACTTCAAGCTGGTTTTTTAGGTCTTGAATTTGTTGCTATTTATACGCTTGAAACAGATAAAATTAGACCAACTTGTTATACTGGTAATAGAAGAAAATGTTTCTGATGTGAAATTTTGATTCAAACTTTACCCAGTCTGGCCGGGCGAGGTGGTAGAGCTGGCGGAAGAGGCAGAGGGACGTACTTCAGGTGCTTGAGGCAATTGATCCCATGGTTGCCTACCAGTGTGCTCCGTCCGAAGGCACGCCAGTCCACAACAGTGATATTGAGAGGAGGGTGGAGGTTCTCGTTCTCTGGTAGTTCCTATTAATGAGTTGGTGGGAGGAAAAGGTCACTATTACACACATCTGGGTAAACCTGGTCCACTGAAGGCATTTTACATCATAAAATGATACAGAATAAAAGTTTTTACCACGTCGAAGGCGTCCACCAGGACACTGAAGTTTGGGAATTTCTTGAAGCTTGGTATGACCGAGGAGCGCACCTCCTTCCCTGCACACTCTATGAACACCTGCGGTCTGTCTACAGAGAGCAGCTGCACCTTTTTAAGCTCCCGAAGTCCCCAAAACAGCACCTGTCCAGCAGTTACACTTATTAGTATACTGCAGCAACACACACCTGTGACAACACAGGACCTGAACATGTGTATCTAAAGCTGATCTGAGCATAATTTCTCTCTGCAGGTCTCAGAAGTGAAGTCTGCCTGCAGTCTCTCTCTCACTGTGCAGAATTCAAGAAAGTAATTGACAGCACCACGAGCTTACCCTTACGTTACTTAAGTATAAAATGGTTCTTCTTTAACTCCCACATTAATGTTCCACCAGTTTGAGGAGGATGAAAATAATCTTCATGATCAAAAAAAGCTAAAGTTGGCAGAATCAGTTGGATACAATGTTTATTTTAACCTTGGCCAGAGCGGTCGCATGGGCTGTGTGATTCCGCAGACCCTTGTGATTCGCCTAGAATTCAAGAATTTAAAAAAAATTTTTTTTTATTTGAGCTACAACATATTGCATGACTATTTTTGACCCAACTTGCTTCTTAAATGATATTCCTCGGCATCAATTCTATTATGCTCAATCGAGGCCGGTTGAAGAAAAAATGAAATGCTTCAGTCAACACAGTTGCCTTTATTTAACTCAGTCCATACACAATATTACAGGAGCTGTGTCACAATTACTGCAGATGCTTAAAACTTCGAGGGAAGTGAATCCGCTCGACTACAAGTCAAAATATACTTCCATCCGTGCTATTCCATCCTTGTTTTGCATTGTATTTATATATTGAAGTTGCTTGGGCATTATGCTTTTAATATCAGAGTTTTCTATGGAAATTTGAATATTCAAAGCTATACTTCAGCGCTTTAGCCGAAGGATATGAAAAAAATAACCCATTTGCTAACAGCAATAATCATAAAAGAAGGTATTCTTTTTCCTCTGTGTTTATTGACAGTTGGAAAGCCAGCTTGCATTCTGTGTATCCTTTGGCTAGAGCGCCAAAATAGCGCTTTGAATCCTTGAATTTCCACAGAAAACTCCTTCCAATAAAAAGCATAATGCTTGAGTAACTAAAATGTGAAAATACAATGCAAAATGAAGGTGGATTGGCAGGGATGGAATCAGATTTTGATTTGCAGTCGAGCATTTTTACTTTCTTAAGAATTTTCTTTGGCTAAGTAAGTTCTAAGCATGCACAGTCATCGTGACGCAGCCCCTTTAAGTACTGAATGTTTTCCCAATGGATAGTGCATGATATAAACAGGTCTCTTGAGGGTTAGTTTATCAAAACGCATTTACATGGTTAAAATGTCAAATAATTAAGATAAAAAAAAAAAAGTATGACTGAACTTATTATAAATAAAAATGTATCAATCATGCAATCAATAATTACCTCATTTCATGATAATACAGTATACTGCGTATGAGTTCCATTGCTGTTTGATAGTGTGTGTTGAAGATGAGTTCTATCTCACCTCTATTCTGTACTTGCTTAGTGCTGGCCGAATACTAGCAGGCACTGGGTAGATCAATCCATCTGGCTCATCTATCATTGGCAAGGCTTGTTCCCCAGCCTCTGGGATCTATTGCAGGTCAATATATCAGTACTGCAGTCAGTTACTTCCTAGGATATTCCTAAAGTACCTGAAAGCTCACAGATATATTACTTCCAGTAAAAGACGTGCTCTGTCAAATGACAAAAGATGGCGTGGTCACACAGGTACAGTACATCATAAATAACATTAATTAGAGGCCACTATTGGTGCGGACACTCCGTTTCAGCATAAGCACATGGACAGCTCTGAAAAGAGAAAGATCACTGCCTCAAACCTGCATGAGCTCAAAGGCTGCCAGTAGATCCCCTCCAGTCTGACTGCCACAGAAAAGGGGGCTGTACTGTAGTTCAGGGACAGTGTAGGTCTCAGCAGACAGCTTGACCTCAGGCACTACCAAGGTGGAGCCAAGGTATTCAGACTTTCCCTGAGGGGAATGAGACGCAAATGTGAAAGATATGCAAGTTCACATGGGCAAACAGATCAAAAAATTTCAGAATAATGTTTATCGATGCAAAATTGCAAAAGATGTGAGGATTTCATCCTCTACAGTATGTAATATGTTGAGAATCTGGAGAAACCTCTGTGTGTGACGGACAAGGTCGAAAAGCCATATTAAATGTCTGTAATCAAAAGATTCTCAGACAGCACCGCAGTAAAAACAAGATTCGACAGGGAATATCTTGCCTAAGCTCAGGAACATTTCTGTTAACCACAGTCTGTGAACACAGTTTGTTGCTGGATCCACAAATATGACCAGTGATAGCAAAATGAGTCCTAATGACCAAAAATTCAAGATTGCATTCTCTACATCATCGCGTACATGACACTAAGTGATGCAATTGTGCTTGTGACATGTAATATTACAATGAATACCATAATTCCTGAACGTGACAAGAGCATTGGTGAGTTACCCTCTGAAATGAAAGTTTGTCGAATTCAGCACACGGAAAGTTAGGTAAAAGGAAAACAGGCCACCTTGTGATGCATTAACAAATGCAGGCATGTAACGTGGCCACACCGTCTTTCTTACCAGGGCATCATCGTCATACACTTCGATGGTAATGCGGGGTGGTTCCTCTTTGATCTCTGTTAGCTCACTGTAGATCATGATTCGGTTGAACAGCAGCATTTGATTCCATGTAGGAGTCAGCGTCTGGTTAATGACCTGAAAGAAAATGGTTAATCAGAGACGTATAACAGTGGCCCACTTCAAGCAGTCCAACTATACTGAACAGCAAAAGAAACATCACACTTATGAAGTTTGTATGATACAGTGCTGAGAATTAGAATGCTGGATTTTTTTCAACATTCCTGAATTAAAGTAGAGATGATGGTCATGCTCCCAATAAAATCCGCAAACAAAACTGAAAGCATTTTGCCATGTTTTAAAACTGACTCTCTTTTAATGAACATGGTAATGCTTGCAAACACATCCTCGTGAAAATTGAGATGCACCTGATTCTTGTTGGGCCTATGGGTATAAAATTCATCCACAGGTACCAGTGTATCATTCGTTTCCTGAATACAGCAGTCAGGCAAAGACTTGCCAGAAATCAACGTGAGCAGGCAATTGGAAGTCTCCATGTTGGTCAATGCCCAAGGGGCATTGCTAATGAGTTTAACTACAGTATTTGAACTAGTGAATGGATAAGGCAGCAATGCGTCACCACCAACAGTGCCAATGACCATCCACGCAGTGGCTGCCCCAGGGTCACGATGCTTTGACAAGACTGGCATATACAGAGGAAAAGCCTACAGAACTGGTTTGCTACAGTGACCGAAATGCCTCGGCAGACCTTTGGGACCCACCAAAGGCCCATAAGTGCAGACATGCTTCGTTGCTGCTTGAGGTTTAACAACATGTCCTGCTGACATCCAGTTAAGCATCCCATCTTGACAGATTGTCACCAATGGGAACATCTGCAGGAGGCTCAGCAATGACAAAATTGGCCTTATCAGTTGTGGAGGACCGTAGTCTTTTCAGATGAAAGTCGTTATTGAATATCTGTGGTAGAAGGGATAACTAGGTTTGGCATAGAAGGGGAGAGTGTTATATCAATGTCTGCGTGAAGCAAAGAGATGCATGGGGCGGAAAAGCTCTGAACCAGAAAACTGGAGCTGTGGTGTTTCAAAATGTCAGACCAGGTTGAGGTCATGAGGGCACAGTTGCCCGGTAAATCAATTAAGTTTTACAACCTTTTGTTGTACCGTACTTTGCCCGTCACCAACATCACTTGTTTCAACAAGACAACACATGTGCTCACACTGCTAAGTTACCCAGAAACTTCCTATAACAGCACAACACCCGATCACTACCTTGGCCTGCCCTTAGTCCAGATCAGAATACAATAGAACACTAGTGTAACAAGATCCAAAGACATCTTAAAGAGGTACAAAAAAGGCCGATAAATGCGGCGCAGCTCACTGTAGCCTTTCAGAGTGTATGGGCCTAGATCCCTATAGCCTTCATCAATGGCCTAGTGCATTCCATGTACAGAAGATGTGCATCCATAATCAGCGCTTTTGGTTGGCATACAAGGCACTGATTTAATCTCAGAAGATTTAAGAATAAATCTGATCACATGATCACAGACATCATGACAAACCTGCTGCAGGCAATGGTGAGACATCAGATGAAAGAACTGTCTCAAACTGATGTCCCAATCAACTTTGTGAATATTTGTTAATTAAACAGTTTATACCAAAATGTTTGTGACGTTTGTTTTGCTGAACAGTATACAAAAAAGATTTTGTTTCTGTTTGCCATAGAAGACAGGTTTAAACTGAGTTCCAGGCCTCACCGCAGTGGTCTGGCTGTGTGACATGAAGGAGACTTTAGCAAAAGGGTCTGAGAGGCCACTGCTGTCCCCTGCAATGAGGCCACGGGCCTGGTACATGTGCGCCCGCAGCTGGAACTGGTGCTGGGCTGGCAAAAAGAACAAAACCATTCACATACTTCTGCTTAGTTCTCTCTGTTCTATCCAGGCACATGAAAAACAAGCAAAGAACTGGATAAGGGACTTCCAAGCACTTCTAGGGAATTAAAAAAAAAAAAGTCCATATAGATGTTTTTTTAAATCAATGGAATATCAAATCTTGCAGACTGACTGAGAAACAAGAGGGTTCAGGGACCATATCCCACAGAGATATCAAAGCTATCTCTGCGAGCTGAGGTGCCTGATACTGACCGTGATAGCGCAGATGGTCTGGTGGGGGATTGGTTTGCTGTTCGAAAGGCCTGTCTGTGACGCGGCCACTGATATCAAAACCTATAGGCAGGTTTTCTAGTATGTGGACAGAGTCTTTGCTGTTCCCCAGCCATAGGTACACATCCATTTTGGCCTGCACTGTCCAGCCCGTCAGACGCTTGCTGGGGGGCTGGGGATCAAAGTGAGTAGTGTATTCAAACCCTTTTGAATGGACTGTAGGCCACACATAAGTTGACGTGACAGACATCCTGAGCTGTGGTTTATCAGCAATTCTAATCTGCCACAACACTGATAAATCAGAACCATTGAGGAATTTCATCAAATTGAAATAACAATCAATTCCTGATTAAATGATAATAACAATATATACACATTACAAAGCAAAACACTCAATGCTGAACTATGGCTCAGATCCATTTTTTATTTTTTTTGCCCTGACAGTATGCAATAATCTTTGCTTGCAACCCATACTGTCAGTGTGCTCCTCACACCCAAATTATGTTATTAAAACAAAGACGTCAAATATGTACAAAACAAGTCATTTATGACAATTCCCTGGAGAATAAATGAACCAGCAGTATTTTTGTTGCAAAGCAAAGAGTGTTTGTGGTGGGGATTGCATGAGAGTTAGTATGTTCTTAAGATGATAAAGAACAAAAAGTCACAAATTGATAGCAGTGAAGTTCAACAACAAATAATAATAATAATAATAATAATAATAATAATAAATCTGATCAGAGTCTTCTCACTGATTACATGTGGTTTCTGATCAGATATGTATTCAATTTAGGACAACATACAAGAGTGTCCCAAGTCAGATAAGGGAAAACATTTGTTTTTTATATCCCCATACATATGAAAAAAATCACATCAGATTTCTGCCAAATGTAGGCAAAAATATAGTATCTGATTTGGTTTGTTTCACCACGTGGTGTGAATACGGGCAGGATTTCTTGTTGGCCACAAGGGGGTCATTCCACGCCAAACTGAACAAAGCTCCCCACCAACCCCCTCCGATTTCCATGACACTTATTTTGCGAGTAGCTCTTAGGACCAATAGTGATATACCAAAATTTCAGAAACAACAGTGAAATAGCTTCCAAGATAGGCATGATTTAAATTTGATGACCACGCCCATTTTGCTTGCTCCATGTCCAATATTTAGAGGCTTGCGCATCAGTGAAAAGCTCAAGCAAAAAATCTATGCCTTGCTTGCTTTTAGCTTCACCATCAGAAGCACTAAGGAATATTTCATATCCATTTTAAAAATAGTTGAAAATGGGAAATAAATTTGCACTTAATTTGTGGAAGGACTTTGCAATATCCTCTTCTCATCTAACAAACACGGTATTCCAGTTGCTGCTGCCGTTATATTGTATGGACACGTGGTAAATACCAATATGCATTGCTACCCTAAGGTCGACTCAGTTTATCAAAAAATTAAAGCCTGAAACACAACCTGCAAGCAAATATGCAAAATTTGCCTTTTTTTTCAAATTCGAAAATGAAAAGGTTTACAGTTGATGAATGAGACAAGATTTAATCCATGCAATCTTCATTGACATATAAACATTTGAACGAAGTCCCAGAGTTGTGACCAAGTCATCGTGTCCAAGTCAAATCAAGTCTGATAGAACCATGAGCTGCATTTCATGTTGACATTGACCCTTTCTGATCCTAAATGTATCTAAGCTTTTAACTCTCAGCTTTCCCCACTCTGCTTGTTAATTAGTTAGCTCATTGTCTAATTTGTTCCCCTGCCCCCTTTCACTCCTCATTGCTCTCCCTCGTCTGCTTTGAGTTTGAACTAATGACCAGTGACTTGATTTGACTTGGACATGATGACTTGGGTCACAACTCTGCGAAGTCCTATCGACTAGCTGAGCCTCCTTCCATGGGAAATCCAAGAAACCTTGATGTATGGTTTGATGAAATTAACAAACACGTTAAATCGACTTTCTTCTGTGCTATTCCAGAGCTAGACTGCAGTAAATCAGTTTGAGCAGTATTGTGTCCAGAGTCGGCAGGCGATCTTACTCTTCGAGAAAGAAAAAAGAGAAGAAATTGTGCATGAATAATTAATTTGTCCACTTCAATAAAAGAATGGATGAAGATTGGTTTCCCTGGTCCCAACTCTTTGGATTGGAACACTGCCTGTGGGACAGGTGCTAACATTTTCTGTACGCATACATGGAACTTTCTCATTATAGTGCCACAGTTCCTACCACTAAACCCTCACATTTGACTGAATATCATCGGAGAGCTGTTTCATTTATTTTACTGATATATATCTACTGATTTACTGCAGCCTAGCTCAGGAACAGCACAACTTATGCTGTTACGCAAAAACTCAAAAGCAGAAAGTCGATTTAGCGTATTTGACGTATTTGTCAATTTCATCAAACTATACATCAATGTCCATTGGATTTCCCATGGAAGGAGGTTGAGCTAGTCGATAGGACTTTGTTCAAATGTTTATATGTCAATGACGATTGCGTGGTTAAAATCTTGTCTCAATCACCAACTGTCAACCTTGTCATTTTCGAACTCGAAAAATATGCTTATTTTGCATATTTGCTTGCGGGGCGTATTTCAGGCAGATACTGGCCTCTAAACATTGGACCTGGAGCAAGCAAAATTAGATTGGTTGACCACGCCCATTTCAATCATGCATATCGTGAAAGCTTTTTTGCCATTGTTTCTGAAATTTTGGTATATCACTAAGGGCTATTCGCAAAAAATGTTTCATGGAAATCGGAGGGGGTCGGGGGGGAGCTTTGTTCGGTTTGGCGTGGAAAGACCCAAGGCCTAGTTGTAGCGACATCTTGTGAAAATCAAATGAAGTCAAATAACAAAGAGTACTGACAGCAACCATTCATTTATGGTATCTTTGTTTGGCAGCTTATTGTGCATTATAAGGCACTGCAATATTTGGGCTCTGAGGCAGGAGTATAGTATATTTTAAAGGTCCAATACGATAAAAGTATCGATAAGTATCCTAAAGTATCAAACAATAACACCTGTATTATTTCAGTGCAACTGGTGTTCAGTGGTGCATTATTGTGTTTCTTTTTTTAGATTTCACAGGTACCCTCAGAAACAGAGTCTTGATCTTGCCACAGTCTCGCCCCTTGTCGTTGTATGGGCTGGAGGAGTAGAGTAAGTGGCGGGCCTTAATACGGGCATAAGCCACCCTCTTGTTATTGCTCAGCATCCACACTAACACATCTGGAATTGTGTGCTGGGGCTGAGTGTGGGATAAACACAAGCACAGTGAAGCATGTATTAGTGACAAGTAAAATGGCAAAAAAAAAGTTCTGATCATATACTAGCTGCTCAATATGGGAAAAATACTGAATTACTACATTCTGGAAGGCAGACATGAAATAGAAAACAGTAGATCTCATTCACAGAAATGCAAGCACACACATGAATGTTCACATGTAAATACAAATGAGTGTACTGTAGTACATTCTACATGGCTACACACCTCCTCCACCAAGAACTTCAGGCGCTTGGTGAGTTTGAAGGCATCCTTTAACATGCTTTTCAAACTCGTAGTCTTCCCCTTTTGATTAGTGATGGATGTCACTTCACTGCCCATACTCTCCTATAAAAGTGAAATCACTGTCAATGACTAAGACTGAGATGTGCTCATGATAGAACCAGGATATCAAGCATTAAAGGTTTAATTTATCTGAATTTGTGATTTAAAAGGTTCTTTACTGAGCTTTCAGTTAAACCATTTTTCCCCCAGAAAAATAAACCTCCACAGCAGGACAGGAGATATTTTTGTACCAGTTCATCTCTGCACAGTATTAAACGTTTTTTGTCCAAGATAGTCAGACCATTCGCCTTCACTTTCTTCTCTGCAAAGGCAATAAACTCCCTGCAAGAAGAAATAAATCGGTGAAAACAGTTGCTGAGTTGCAAGATATTTTACACACATCCATTTAATTCATTGATGCAGATGCGCATCTATAAATATGGAGCTATGTCCAATCTGTTACCTGACAACATTGCATCCTTTCCTTCCTTAATTCCACCAAACAGATGACATTGAGAGAAAAACACGACTCGAGAATTGAGGAAACATTTACCAGGCAGAAGGAATATCCTTATTCCAGCAAGTACCAGTTTAACCCCATTGCGCGGAATACAAATAATGCCAATTTTTTCCTGTTACGCCTGAGCCGATTTAGGCTTCATAAACTCAGTATTTGTGTCGCAGAGACTTTGGAAAATTATTCCAGTGAAAAAAAACATTCGGAAATTCAATTACAGAAATATTTAGGAATTAAATTTTGGAATTTACGGACACCAGCATCAACATCTGCACAAAGGGGTTTAAAGCCATAATATAAGAACGTGATATATAAATGTTCACTTCATTTCCATTCGTTTGTTCATGTCAGTTATAGAAAGTGTGTAGAGTGTGTAATGGAGAAGAGGATCCACAGGTTGATCATTTACACAACTAATTTGAATCAATACAGCCTGGCATGGGCATCATTATCGAATTCAGGCGCAGGAGAAATTGGTTAAAGCACCGCATTGCGGAGCAGAAGTGACAATCACAACGCGGGTTTGAGCTCCTGTCGTATCAACCGGCAGTGGTCAGCAGCTGTAGCACACAATTGGCCATTGTGCTACAGGGATGCCAATTGCGAAGGGTCTGCCGGAAAGGGTAATATAAAAATGGTTGCTTTGTTTGTTGTTCAAGCGCCTCCTGTTGATCAGCCGCACGCTCATCAGGGGAATTCTAAACTTGTTCATGTTCAGGTATCCTCCGCCCTCACTCTGAACTTGCGAGGATTCAACCAATGAGCGTATAAGAAGCAGCAGTTTACAGGCACATACTTTGGAGGAGAGCCGCAAACCTTCCCCATCTCCTGAATTGAAAACAAGGGGTCGCATACGAGCAAGCCTTATACAGTTTCCCAGTTGGGCATTCCAGACTCGGGTGGGATTGAAGATGCCAAATATTTTTAGAAAAAAATAAGTAAATAAAAATAAAAAGAATGTGTGAAACTGAATGAAATCCAAAGGATGCTTTTTATGTAAACAGTGTCGGATCTCCAAGAGAAAAGCTCATGTGGAGATCCAATTGCGATATGATGAGACACGTGAACTCTATCTTCACAATTAAAGAACAAGAGTTATGAAATAAAGAAAAAAAAACATGTGTTACTTGTGTTAAGCCATGACAATTCACTGACTAAGGGCTAAATGCTGTAAGGTGAAGTTGAGTCTTGAATTTGGTACAGCAGTCAAATTTGCATGGCAACACACAAAATGTAGCCATTGTAGCCAGTTAACATTGAATATATTTATGTCGAAAACATGAAAATGGTCAATATCAGGTTAGCATGTGATAAAAAATTACTGTAATGTAAAAGAACAGATTAATGGTTAATGCTGATGTAATTTTCACAATGTAATATGTAGCTAATAAACTACAACCCCAATTCTGAAGTAGTTGGGACAAAGTGTAAATTGTGAATAAAATCAAAACGCTATGACAGTACAGGATTTTACTCACAATAGAACAGAGATAACATAGCAAATGTTGAAACCGAGAAATTTTACAATTTTCTCCTCAAAATGACCTCATTTCAAATTTGATGGCTGCTACAGTTCTCAAAAAGTTGGGACAAGGGCCTGTTTACCATGGAGTAGAATCTATTCTTCTTTTTAACACAGAGTGGAGGCATCTGGGCATTGAGGAGGCAAGTTTCTTGACTTTAGCCGTTGGAATTTGATCCCACTCTTGTTTAATACAGGTTTCCAACTTCTGTAGAGTTCTGGGTCTCCTTTGACAGACTTTTTGTTTCATCACGTGTCAATGTTCTCAATTGGTGAAAGATCAGGACTGCAGGCAGGCCAGTTCAGCACACGAACTCTTCTACTACGAAGCCATACTGTTGTAATACCTGCAGAATGTGGTTTTGCATTGTTCTGCTGAAATACACAAGGCCTTCCCTGGAATAGATGTCATCTGGAGGGGAGCATATGTTGCCCTAAATCCTTTATATACTTTTCAGCATTCATGGTGCTTTTTAAAACATGCAAGTGTTCCACACCATATGCACTAATGCATCCCCATACCATCAGAGATGCTAGCTTTTGAACTGAACGCTGATAACAGGAGGGGTAGTCTTCCCATTCTTTAGCCCGGAGGACACAACGCCCATGATTTCCAACAAGAATGTCAAATTTGGACTCGTCTGACCACAGGACACTTTGCCACTTTGCTACAGTCCATTTTAAACGAGCCTTGGCCTACAGAACACGGCGGCGCTTCTGGATCATTCTCAACACTGGCTTCCTTTTTGTATGATAGAGTTTAGGCGGCATCTGTGGATAGCACAACGGACTGTGTTTACTGACAGTGGTTTCTTTAAGTATTCCTGGGCCCATTTAGTAATGTCAATGACAGAATCATGCTGGTGAGTGATGCAGTGGCGTCTGAGGGCCCGAAGATCACAGGCATCCAGTAAAGGTCTTCGGCTTTGTCCCTTATGCACAGAGATTTTTCCAGTTTCTCTGAATCTTTTGATGATGTTATGCACTGTCGATGATGAGACCTTCAAAGCCTTTGCAATTTAACATTGAGGAACATTGTTTTTAAAGTATTCCACAATTTTTTTAAGCAAGCCTTCATAGGTTGGAGAGCCTCTGGCCATCTTTACTTCTGAGAGACTCAGCCTCTCTAAGACATCCCTTTTATAGCCAATTCTACCAAATCATTATGTACATCCGGGATAACATGAGATGCGCACGCACCGCCGCGGTTCAGTGCACTTTTCCTTCGCTGTGTGTTCGATGGCAAGATTTTTGCCTCTCCGCTTTCAACAGAGTTTCGCTACCCTTTTCTAAGGTAAGCCTTATAAGTTCACTTTATTTTCGTTTATTTTGACAGTAGACATGTTCAACTATATCATTTAAGTGGTGTGACGTGTCACACATCCAACTCGGCATTCTAGAAGCCTAAGTTGTTTCAGTACTGAAGCGAGAGTACAAACGAGCTTTGTATCTCTCTTTTCCGCTTCAGGTTACAACAGACGTGTTCTGCTGCTCTTTGGCAACCATTTGGTTTGCCAGATAGCCTTCTGAATTGCCTCGCTGGAGTGTGACGTGTCACAACTCAGAACTCGCTCGTAATGAGCTTGTGAGCATCTGCGTTGCGTACAACGAGTTTGTAAGCGAAATTGTTCATCGGGTAAACTCTAACCCTTTGACCGTCGATCATTGTTTTGTAGATTGATAATGTCTGACACTGAAGGGGAATCTTCAGCACCTGTTTCGCTGACACAAATGAAAGCCCTGTTCTCCGACTTATTGTCAGAAACTAAGAATGATATTCTCCAACAAGTCCAAGAGTCTATTGAACAGATTTACACGGACTTTGAGTATACCGAGGAGACTGAGAATCCTGTTGAACAGGACAATTCACAGGCTGACACACTAAGTGAAGTTGGCTCCAGCCATTCTCTAGCAGCCAAGCTTGATGATTTTACTAGAAAGTCTAATAAGGATGAAGCCCCAATTGATGACATCAAATCCTGAGTGGAAGAGTTCAGCACAGCAGAAAAAACCTTGCCTGCACTTAACAATTCCTTGGCAGAGATTGTTAAGTTTACTGAAAGACAAATTGCCCAAAGAGAAGGTGACAGAGCTTCAAGGGAAATATTTGAGGCCGGAGCATTGCCCTAATTTGGTATCTCCCAAGATAAACAAACAGTTTTGGCAGCAACTGCGCCAAGAAACAAGAAATACAGATTCTACCGTCCAAAAGGCTCAAGTTCTTTTGATGTCTGGGTTGTATGCTGTTCTGAAAATTTGCAATGAAGCTAAAGGGGATGAAAGGAATACCCTGACTCACGCAGCAGTGCTTCTTTTGTCTGCGAACAGGGAGTTTAACCTGGAAAGAAGGGACGTTGTATGTCCTGACCTGAACAAGCAATATGCAGCTCTTTGTAATCCATCAACTGCTATTTCCACTTTCCTGTTTGGAGACGAACTGAACAAAGAGGTTGAAGAACTCACAAAATCAAACGTAAAAGTAACTCCTAAGCAGCGTACAGAGCCGTACAAATCTGCAATGCAGAGAGGTGGCCGTGGCAGAGGTAGATTCAAGCAGGATGGAAGGGGAAAAATACTCCAGGTCAGCTCCCCCTTTAGGGGCAGGCCGGGGCCAGTCGAGGCCCCAGCAGTTCACCAAGTCTCCACAAGCTAAGTCTCAATAGGGCCTACTGCTAAGGTGGGTGACTTGCACAATGCCTGCCTTTCAGTTATCAGGGATCAACCCCCATTTTAAGCAGGGGGCTTGAGGGATTATGTCAATGAGTGGACTAAGATTACAACTGATCCATTTGTTCTGGATGCAGTTGCTCATTGCCATATTGAGTTTGACTGTATCCCTGATCCAGTGATCAATGTTTCTAGATCACATGCATCATTCAATCAACACGAACAGCAAATTATTGACAATGAAATTGTAAAATTTCTTGACAAGGGTATCATCAAACTATCTGATTTTGAGCCAGGTGATATTTTGTCGCCCATTTTCATTAGACCCAAGAAAGATGGAAGCCATAGGGTTATCTTTAATCTCAAAAGGCTGAATGAATATGTATCATACCATCATTTTAAAATGGATACCCTTGATACAGCAATTAAGCTTGTACGCCCATGTTGCTACATGACTTCTGTTGATCTCAAGGATGCTTATTACTATCCCCCGCCAACACGAAGTGGGAGGGGGATATAGGTTTGACCTCCGTCCGTCCGTGTGTGCGTCCGTCCGTCCGTCCGAGATAAAGGGGACAGCTTTACTCAGAAACTACTACAGATACAGTAACCAAATTTGGTGTGTAGCTTCAGACCATAAAGGCCTTGATTGAATTCGAAAATGAGAAGTGCACGATTGGCGGGGGATGTTGTAGACCATGTCGACTTGTTCTATTCCTGTTGCAGTAGAGCATCAAAAGTACTTAAAGTTCTGTTGGAGAGATCAAGTTTATGTTTTTTTCTGTCTATCTATGGGGTTATCAAGCAGTCCTAGGATTTTTACTAAGGTTATGAAACCTATATTTGCTACTTTACGAAGTGAGCATGGTCATACTTGTCTTGGCTATATAGATGATTCTCCCTATATTGGGGAATCATTTTCAGAATGCGAGGAAGCTACATTTCATGCAGTCCAGCTTCTCAGTAGTTAGGGTTTCAAAATCCATCCACAAAAATCAGTCATTGCCCCATCTCAGTCAATTGAGTTTTTGGGTTTCATTATTGATTCTTCTAGCATGACAGTTCAACTTACGCCTCATAAGAGGAACAAAGTTTATCAACTTTGCCTGTCATTTCTAGTTTCTGATAAGCAATTTTCTATCCGCCAGGTGGCTGTTTTGTTGGGTAATCTTGTATCAAGTTTCCCAGGAGTTGAATTTGGACCTATGCATTATCCTTACATTGAGATTGACAAGGATTACCATCTCAGGCTTAGCCATGGGAATTTTGATGCAAATATGACATTATCCCAAGATAGTTTGAATGAAATTCATTGGTGGCTTGATAATGTTCATTCAGCTGTAAAGACATATTTACCATTCCAGTCCTAATTTTGTAATCTACACTGATGCATCTGAGACTGGTTGGGGTGCTAAGACAGCTGATAGTAGGTCAACCGTAGGCGTTTGGTCCAAGCCTGAAGTTGCTAAACACATTAATGTGCTAGAATTATTAGCAGTGAAATTTGCATTATCATCCTTGTTGGATGCGGAAACAAATGTTCACATTAGAATTGTGTGTGATAATACCACTGCTGTAGCTTATATTAATGCCATGGGTGGTTGCAAGTCTGTAGAATGCAATGCTGTTGCTGTGGAAATATGGGATTGGGCCATTAGCAAAAATATCTGGCTCTCAGCTGCACACATTCCAGGTGCCAGTAATGTTGATGCTGATCAACTATCCTGTAATCTGAACTTGGACCTAGAATGGATGCTTACTAGAAGTGTTTTTAACAGAATTGTTGATGTTTTTGGGTTACCAGATATAGACCTATTTGCTAGTCGGCTGAATGCCCAAGTCAGTGATTATGTCTCATGGAAACCAGACCCAAAGGCAAAATTTATTGATGCTTTTACCATTGATTGGTCTATGCATTTCTTTTATGCGTTTCCACCATTTTGTCTTGTTTCCACGTGCATTCAGAAAATTCACCAGGAACAGGCCACAGGGGTTTTAATAGTTCCCCTGTGGACAAGTCAAACATTTTTCAGTGCAGTTCTGGAAATGCTTATCGATACCCCTCGAGAGCTGAAGGCACACAGTCGCAGTCTGGTTCATCCAACTCTAGTGAATGCACATCCACTACACAATCATCTAGATCTGTTGATATGCAAATTATCCGGCGATCCCTGCAAAAGTCAGGACTTCCGGCAGGTATTGTGGATGTCATCATGCAGTCATGGAGGAAAAACACCCACAAGCAGTACAAGGTCTTCATTGAAAAAATGGATTCAGTTTTGTGGTAAAAAAAGAAATTGATCCATAGTGTCCCACTGTAAGGTGGGTCTTACAATTTCTACATGCTCTGTTTGAAAAGGGATTGAGCTATTCAGCACTGAATACTGCTCGCTCGGCAATTTCCAATATTAACTTCAACAATGGCTTAGACTCTAAATCTGTCTCTATTGGCCAGCATCCTCTTATATGCAGGTATCTCAAAGGTGTTTTTTTTCAAGCCTGTTCCTAAGTACAATTACATCTAGCCGGTCGAAAGGGTTCTGGATTATCTTTATTGACTCTGGCCACTAGATTAGATTTCTAGGAAGGAACTTACCTTAAAACTAACCATGCTTATTGCATTGACCACAGGCCAGAGGTGCCAGACTCTAACCTTTCTTGATATTTCAGAGGGTTATATGCATAAAGATGACAGCTGCTATGATTTTGCATTGACAGAGCACATAAAACAGGACAGGCCAGGAAAGGTTTTTGGAAATCTTAGACTTTATAGGTACACCGTGAGGGAGCTCTGTGTCTATGAAACATTGGAGTATTATTTAGGCATAACTGCAAGCCAGCGGTCATCTGGTAAACTTCTGGTTTCATATATAAAACTTATGGGGAGGTAACTTCCTCCACTATTGGTCGCTGGATAAAGACATTGTTAGGTCAAGCTGGGATAGATACACAAGTTTTCTCAGCTCATAGTACCAGATGTGCTTCAATAAGTAAAGCAACTTCATCTTTGTCTGCTGATATCATAATAGCTACTGCAAGCTGGAATGAGGAGTCCACATTCAGGAAATTCTATGACAAGCCTGTAGCTCTTACCAACCAAATGAGTGTAGCTGTGTTAAAGCAATGAAAAATTACACATTGTAGAGTTCACTTGATGGTTTGCCATTGAAATGATTGGCGATACTGGCATTTTGTGTCCACTGCTTTAAAATCTCATGTTATCCCGGATGTACGTAATGATTTGGTAGAATTGAAAATTAAACGAGACTTCCATTGAGAAGTTGAAGTTTGATTGCAATTCTGCCAAATTATTAGTAGTACAGAAGGGTTAACATGCCCATATTCTACCCTCCTCACCCTGCTGGGGATATTTTTCCTCTACGAAACCTGTCTCTTGAGAGGTTTCTTGTGACCACAAAATGGAGTTAAAATACTGAACCGCGGCGGTGTGTGCGCATCTCATGTTAACCCTTCTGTACTACTAATAATTTGGCAGAATTACAATCAAACTTCAACTTCCCAATGGAAGTCTCATTTCATTTTCAATCATGTTACACACCTGATATCAGCTAACTTAATTACTTGCTAAATGCTCTTTCAGCTGATTCTCTTAAATATTAATAGCTTTTTCAGCCCTTTTTTTGCCTGTGTCCCAACGTTTTTGAGACCTGTAGCAGTCAGAAAATTTGAAATAAGCTCATTTTGTGGATAAAAATGTAAAATGTCTCAGTTTCAACATTTGAAATGTTATCTATGTTCTATTGTAAATAACATATTGGCTTATGTGATCTGAAAGTAATTGCATTTTGATTTTATTCACAATTTAAACTTCATCCCAACTAATTCGGAATTGGGGTTATATTTCCTAGCTGTCTACGAATCCTTAACAAATAATTGGCTCAACTATTTATGAAGATTGCACACCTTGACTGACTCTACAGTTAACAGAAGACCAAAGAAACAAGGAAGGATAGACTGAAATTGGCCATTAGAATGAATGCAAAGATACCTGCTGCTTGACAAAAACTCCTTAAATGCCTTGAGGATGACGGACTCCGCTCGTGAATCTGAGACTTTGTTCAGCTCACCAGCTTTAGCTGTCCCCTCCGCCTAGATTGGTCAGATCACATAGATCATAGCACTGCATAACAGAAGTGTAATACCTGAGTAATACCAAGCTTATGATATGATCAGCATCACATACAAGCCTGATCGCAATGTTCTCCAACATGTTAGAGTAGTACAAGCGGAAGGTCTGGTCTTTCCAGCGGCTAAACAAGTGGACACACGGTTTCTGGTCTCGAATAGGGAGGTACATGTAGCTCCTGCGGACATGAAATACAGTGACGAACCATAAAAATGACAACTTCAGTGCCATTTAGAACCCATTTCAACACAGTGAAGTACAGTAGAGTAAGTACTGGTAAACACCTATTTCCTTCCATGAGCAGGGGCTTTGCAGGAGGGGTGCTGGACTTGCATGCAACTGGCTCATGGGCTTCAAGTAAGGGAGCGCTCTCAGGTTCTAGTGGGTCAGTTACCCTCTCCACCTTTTTCTTACTGGCACTTACTTGGGGGGCGCCATCAAGGAAGTTTCCATGGTTCCCTGCACAGCGATGCAATACAACCAAAGATAAATTTTAGATGAAGTGTTGCTCATAAAGGCCTCATACAGCATGTGTAATGCCTTCACATAGAAGACATAATATTATGGTTTTGGTTTTTGGTCATGTTTATGTTCATGTTCGGTGTTCATGATTTTGTCTTTTATTTATTCTTTTTGGTTATTGCTATATCCAGGTTTTTAGTTCATTCCATTTCTCAGTTCCATTGCACTTGTCTTCACTGTCTTGTGATCTAGTTGGTTCAGTCCGTCTTCCCTGTCTGCGTTCCCACTGACTTCGGGGTGATTTAAATGAATTCCGGTGTTTAAAATATTCCTTTGACTCTTGTTTACTTCCATCGTCTTTCTGTTCTGATTACAAACAAGACTAACATTTGTATTTTGTATCATAGTCTACTAACACAACCAATCCATGTATACAGATTACCAACTTACTCACGAGCACTCTAGTTAAATCTGTAAAGTTGCACCGCTACTAATTTAGACTAATCAGCAAACCTCTCAGCAAACGCCCTGTTCTAATCTCCGCCTCTTGCTCAGCTCTCGCTGTCTTCTCTTGAGTTTCAGCGAGATCTCTCGCACGTGCTTAATTACTTTCCTGCGCTCATTACCTGTGCGTGTAGAACTCCTGGACCGGAGCTGTTTAAATGTCATAGGCTTTCTGTGTGATTCCCGTCCGTGTCTTGGCTTTCGCCTATTTTCGTGGTTAGGGTTTCCCTCAGGTGATTCCCCCATTGTAATTAGTCTGATTCGGTTCATCCGTTCCCTGCATAGCATGTGACGTCCCCTACGTGTATTTAAGCAGCCCTTTCACTCACAGCTCTTGTCAGAAAGTTGATAAAAATTTCTTTGTGCAGAGCGCCTTGTATGCCATTGAGCATAGTTTCTCTTCTACTGGATTGTCCGACTTTGATTCTTGCCATTGCCCTTTTTGTATTGTTTTTGTCTTTCGGGATTTCGACCCAAGATTTATGTGTTTGGATGCCCTGTGTATGACCCTTGGCTTTGTCCATCGACTACAAATTTTTGCTTATCGTTTATGTACCATTGCTCATCTCTCTTACTGATTCTGACCCCTGCCTGTCTAGTCGACACTGTTTTTGGATTTCGTATTGTGGCTTGGCAATTCCTGTGTTTTCTGGCTTTGACTCGAACTCCATTAAAGGCATATGTCACGGTCACGTTTGTCTAGGGATATGATTTCACGTATAAAAGAAGGCAGGCTGGCCTGGACTGGTGAATATGGAAGGAAAGCCGGAACTTACCACCCCCCGCGACGGCACCGTAGCATTCCAGCACCAGCTCAAGCTGCCGCACCACCAGCGAATAGCTCCGCGTCGGTTAGTTCTTGAGTTCAATATAGTGGTCTTCTTTCTTTAAGCACGGCAGTAGTGGGTGACAAAATAAAGAATACGGCACATACTGGTTGTTTGGAAGTATGCATTTAGTGACGACGTCCGTCACTTCAGGGCTCTGGCACATCGCAGCAGAAACCTTTAATCATGGTCCATTTAAAAGGGACACCCCTCCCATGACCAACCACGGCCCAATCAGGACACAAGGCATCGTCCCGACTTCTCCAACCAGTCACTAATCACAGTACGCAGCCGCCATGCCACTAAATGTGTGTTATCTATGCCTACATTTCTCTACCAAAGAGAGGAGCTACTAGTGTTTCCATTATGCCTCGTTCCCGGATCCGAGGGCATAACAGTCCTCCCCCCCTCAAAAAGAAAAAAGCTAATATAATTTTGTGACCCACATTTTCCCTCTAATCCTTATAAACATATGTAAGGATTCTACCAAACACATCCCCCTCTTTTTTTTTTTTTGGTGTTTTTTTTCCTCCCATTATATTTTACAATCCGAAACGTGTACCCAGAATAAAGCACTATAGGTTTGAGCCTAACCAAAATCATGGTATAGCATTAGTCACCATACTAGGGAGTCAAAATAAGCTATAACCCCCCCCCATTCCACTCTGCAACTGGCCTAGAGAGTCTACACTCAACCCAGACCACACAGAGAAAAGACTAGAAAACATTACCCCAAAAAGAGGAGCTCAACACCACACCCTTCAAAGAGGTCTTACAGCAGTCAGAGACGGGATAATGCGTCCGCTATCACATTCTCTTTTCCAGCCACATGCTTAACTACCAGGCTATATGGCTGCAAAACTAAACTCCATCGGAAAACTCTGGCGCTCGCTGCCCTAAACTTTACCAAAAATGCCAAGGGATTGTGGTCAGAATAGACAATGACCGGACCACCCACACTAGAAACATACACTTCAAAATGCTGGACTGCTAAGACTAAGGCTAAAGCCTCCTTCTCCACAGTAGAATAGCTTTCTGATGGCGATTCAACTTCTTAGAGTAGTAAGCCACAGGTTTTTCTAATCCAGCCTCATCTGCCTGCAGAAGAACTGCCCCAACACCAACATCACAAGCATCCACTGCCAAAGCAAATGGCTGGCAAAAATCAGGAGCTTTCAACACTGGGTCACAGGACAAAATAGCCTTAACCTGATCCAGCGCTTCCTGACAATCCTCAGTCCAATTCCACTTGACATCCTTGCCCAACAGGTTAGTCAACGGAGCAGTAACGGCTGCAAAATTTGACGCAAATCGACGAGAAAATCCACACATCCCAAGTACACGCATCAACTGACGTCGAGTGTTAGGTGTGGGGAGCTCCATAATCGCCTGCACCTTCGCCAACCGTGGCAGCACAGCCCCACACCCCACCAAATGTCCAAGGTATGTGACCTGACCTCTTCCAAACTCACACTTTGGGAGATTGACTACAGTTGAGCAGATTCTTATCGGCCAAAAAGAGCCCCAAGATGGTCTAGATGACTCTGCCAGCTCTCACTATATATGACCACATCATCAATGTAAGTCACCACATTGTCCAAACCCGACGTGACCAGGTTCATAAGCCGCTGAAACGTCGCAGGGGCGTTTTTCATGCCGAAAGGAAGAACCCGGCACCGGTATAAGGCGTCATGGGTAACAAACGCAGGGACATCCCTGGCCCTTTCTGTTAATGGCACTTGCCAAAACCCTTTGAGCAGATTCAGTTTGGACACAAACTTAGCCTGCACAATACGATCAATACAATCCTCAGTTCGAGGAATAGGGTAGGCGTCAGTCCTAGTCACGGCATTTACCTCACGGTAATCAATGCACAAGCGTGAAGTACCATCATTCTTAGGAATTAAGACAACTCCATTCACCAACCCCAGGCTCTATGGCCCCAATCTTCAACATATAGTCAATCTCCTCATGAACTTTCTCTTTCTTGAAAGGGGGAAAACGGTAAGGAGGTTGCTTTATATGGGTGGCCCCACCGACATCCACATCATGCTCAACTAGAGAGGTTAAGCCTGGCCTATCACGAAACAGGAAGGGATGGGCAGCCACCAGGTTAATCAAATCCTGGGCCTGAGCCTCTGACAAATGTGTCAGCTGATCTGGCAGCTGCTCACATGCTTGAGAGTTGTTCAACCTAGCACACACTGGTTCTGGGGCTAAACACTCCCCTTCGCTCTCACAGGTCGGAGGAGCCTCTACAATACACGCAACAGGATTGGCTGGATCACGCTCCACATACAATTTGGATACAATAAGTTGACGTGGCAAAGCAGAGTCTTTTGCCGCTGTTCGGGTGTACTAATAACATAATTGCAGGTTCCAACCTTCCGAACCGCAATATAGGGTCCACTAAAACGCGTCCCAAGTCTTTCCTTACCCACTGGGGTAAAGACAGAACCTTGTCCCCAGGAGCAAAGGAACGTTGCACTGCCTTACGATCATAACGCCTTTTCATCCGTTCCTTAGCCCCCTCTAAATTCTGGGCGTCCACCTTCCAAGCGGCACTCAACCGATCATGAAAGGTAGAGACATACTGCAAAATATCACCAGGGGCATGTGGCTCCAGGAGTCGCTCCCGCATAAGGCCTAGCGGACTCCGAACTTCATGCCCATAAACCAATTCAAAGGGACTAAACCCTGTGGATTCATTCACAGCATCACGGATGGCAAACAAAAGAAAAGGCATCGCTACGTCCCAGTCTTTAGGGCAGTCCACATAATAAGTGCGCACCATTGACTTTAGTGTCTGATGACACCTTTCAAGGGCCCCCTGGGACTCAGGGTGGTAAGCAGAGGACAATACCTGAGTGATGCCCAACTCACACATAATATTCTGGAATATTCTAGAGATAAAACTAGTTCTGCGATCGGAATGAACCTCCTTAGGGAGCCCAAACCTTGAAAAAAATTGCAATTACGCGTCAATGACTACAGAAGAGCGAATACTACGCACTGGCACTGCCTAAGGGAAACGTGCGGCAACATCCATAATGGTCAATAAATACTCATTACCCTTCTTAGTTTTGGGAAGAGGACCAATACAGTCAATAATTACGCGTGAAAATGGGGCCTCCAGCACTGGTGTAGGCTGCAACGGAGCAACGGGGAGAGAGTGACCAGCCTTACCCGCTATCTGACAGGCATGGCAGGAACGACAAAAATTAACCACATCACGGCGAACCGTGGGCCAATAAAAATGTTTTAGGAGGCGGGCCGAGGTCTTCCTCACCCCCAAATGACCAGTGAAAGGGGTCTCATGCACTAACCGCAACACCTCACCCCGAAAGCTAGATGGAACTACAATTTGCACATGGACCCACCAAATCTCATCAGCCAGGCGACCTGCAGGCCACCACTTGCGCATGAGAATACCTTGGTCCATAAAGTCCCCAACAGCAATGCTCTCACTCTCTTCCAACGTCACAGCCCGCTTCCACAGGGGAGCCAGCAAAGGATCCTGGCTTTGCTCTTTGATCAAAACCTCCCTAGAAAAATGTGTGGCATCTGCCACTTGAGACAAAGAGAGACCCAAACTTTTATCAGCAGAGGTCCCTTCTCGGCTCACAGTTTGAGCAAAAACCGTATCAATCAAACTAACGGGCTCCTCTTCCCCACTGCCAATTGGGACAGAGCGCACCTCATCCGCAGGAATCAAGGCCTCACGAGCTTGGGCTTTAGCTTTATGTGCCTGAGCACGTGTAACTACACATGCTGTAAACACTTCTGGATGTTCCCGTTCCAACTCCAGTGTTTCTGGGACTTCCAGGGGACCTGAGACTACCACCGGAGTCACACACACCTCAGACCCTGCTAAGTCATTTCCCAACAATAGGCTAATGCCTGGCACAGGTAGTGGAGGCACCACCCCAACAGTCACTGGCCCGGTAATCACATTAGATTTTAAATAATCCGTGTGCAATGGAACGCAAGCGTACTGCCCCCCAAAACCTTTAATGAGTGCTGATCGGGAAGAACCCTCACTAAGCAACTCAACCACTCCTTCCAACAAGAGGGACTGTGCAGCACCAGTATCCCGCAAAATGGTAAGGGACACTTCCTCTCCACCCTGGACCACAGATACAGTCCCCACAGAAGTAAAAGGCTGATAGCTCAGCGGGGGCCTCTCCTTGGAACCATTCCAACCCGTTCCTGCCTCACCCTTCGTCAATGAGGCCACCAACGCAACCACTTTAGCTCGACTTTCCAGCTGGGAGCGCTGGGGACACTTGGATTTCACATGACCAGGCCATTGGCAACCATGGCATATAATGTCACGATCCCTTTTAAGCTGAGGACAACGGGGCTTAATGTGACCAGGTTCCCCACAATGGTGACAAACCACAGCAGATGTAGGCTTCCCCCCTCCAGGCTGCAAAGCCCCACACGCCTTACCGCCAGGAGGGAGGCCCTTTCCCAAGTTCTGTCTACCCTGACCATGGTCAGTGCGCCCGCCACCACCTTGGCGAGTTAAACCCACTGACCCAACATGGATGACCTCATGAGCATCTGCAGCTTGAGCTGCCTCCAAAAGAGTATTGACCTTCCGCTCACTAAGATAGATTTCAACCGCTCGAGGCACAGTGTTTTTAAACTTCTCCAACAGCACGAGCTCTTTCAATTGTACAAAATTGTAAGTCTCAGTAGACTGAAGCCAACGCTCACCTGCCACCCCTAATTTTCGAGAAAAATCCAAATAAGACTCCCCGTCCTGCTGTTTCACAGTACGGAATCGCTGCCGGTAAGCCTCAGGGACACCGCCATACGCAGACAAGACCGCTATTTTTAAGGAATCATACTCCAAGCCCATGCGCGGATCCAGAGCAGCAAAAGCAACCTGGGCCTTGCCCTTTAAAACACTCTGCACCAATAATGGCCACTTAGCTTCAGGCCATTCACATTCACAAGCAACCACCTCAAAAGCGTCAAAAAGGTATCAACATCTTCCTCAGAAAACTTGGGCATGAGAGATATAGCAGACCGTATGTCAAAACGAGACTCCAAAAGAGGAACCCCCTTAGCGGCTTGAGTTTGCTCCACCTCAAACTGAGCCAACCGCTCCCGGGACTCACGCTCATCTCTCTCTGCCCATAGTACATTTTCCCTCTCCTCATCTGCCTACAACTCTTCCAACTCCAGTGTGGCAACAATAAGTTTAGCTAGAGCAGGTTTCAGTATACCATTCGGCACCTCCACGTCTTGCTCAGTCGCCAGCTGTAACAACTGATCTTTGGTGAGCTGCCGAAATTTGCGGCGAGAGGGCAATGCCATCTCCGCAACAGACTGTTCAACAACGTCCAGTCCGTTACAGGACATTTTCAGTTAAGTAGGAACAACCGCACACCGAGGAATCCAATGCAGAGTAATATAAAAAATAGATATATAATAGTATCACATACACACACCGAATCGCAGAGACTACAAAAACCTAATGCTATGACAATAATGCAGTGCCACCAATGGGCTACCACAAATTTTATCTTGCAAAACAATAAAATCTAAAGAGTACATGTACATGAACACTCCAAACATGGGCATGCTGCACAAAAAAAAAAATGCCCAAAATATTATGAGAGGGCCAATAACGCGACGATTAGAGCGTTTAGCAACAACCGAAGAGGAGACATCTCAACTCTTGCACTCGTTTTAAAACACGAATACCACAAACAGCAGCACACGCAAGAGAAATGTACAAACCTGTGCCTAGCCTGCTCAATCCTTCCAAACCAATCATTAAATTTCGGGGCTGGCCAAATAGCAAACACTCCCAAACGCTAAGAAAATTGGCAACACGCTAATGAAACACATCGCCAATTTACCCCACAGAAAAGGCATTCCCTCACATGCATTAGCCTGAGGACTCAACTGCCCGCACCAAGAGGCAAACTACTGCGACTCCGCTCACCTGCAGCCAACTTCAAGCGTTAATTAACCCAAGCTATCGACCACCTATTTACTCGTCAACCCTGCAATACTAATTATCAACACAATTATGGTTAAATTGAACTACAATTTTAACTAATCAACGCGACACGGAAAACTTGCGGAAATAGGCCTATATTCCAAACCAAACCTTACTCCTAAAGATATTAAGTGCCAGTAAATACCTTGCATGTCTTCAATGTGACAACATATAAAAATGGTATCAGTAGGTAGGGAAATCATTCATCTTCACATCGATATGTTATACAAATTTTTAACGACATCGAAAAATATGGATTTTGATGTTAAAAACTCACTCAACCCTCAAACTGTCGCGCGAGCGAAAATCTGATGTCATTAGAGTAAGTTCCCTTTCTTGTGTACACGTGACGTGTGACGTGTGACGTAGCACACACAACAGCAATAGCGGAAAGAATCAAGTTGACAGCCTCGGAGAGAAAACGCCGGAAAATTGCCCTTGATGCCAAAAGAAGACGATCCCTCGTATATATTGGGAGTGCTATTGATCGGTGGAAGAGTCTGAGAGAGCGACTGGGCATTGACAATGATGAGTTGGCCCTATCTTTGATGGATTAGTTGAAATACCGTGTTGGTTTCTCTCAGCAACATTTCTTGCGCTACTCGAGTTCATAAAAGTAAACAACGTAAATGGTAGTGTGCCTCGAATGGGGGAATTATGTTTTGCTTATTGTGTTTTGCTTAACGTTTGACAGGTTATTGCAGTCGTGAAATCGTGATGTATTTAGAGAGCAATCAGAATTTAATCAACATGGGACCCGATGTTCTCGTTATATGTTATATGGTCTGCGATATAGTAATTAAATGTCAAGGATCTACAGAAATGATAGTCTGAAGTAGATAGCCTCTTCAAAACAAATATGGAGCCAAGATAAAAGACCTATAAATATCATTGCCCACTGAACATTACAGAACTCTGTTTGTTGCATGTGATGTGCCACAGTAAATTCAAAAATTATTTTATTGCATTTTACTGCAGATTACGTGTCAGAATGTTGCCAGATAAAATATAATTTCCAATAATTCGCCACAACCTTTTGTAAATACATCAGTTAGATTGTGTTATTTTTCTTCGATTAAAAAAATCCAAGTTAACAATATCTGGGTTTTAAAAAAAAAAAAAAAAAAACAACAATGACATCCGTAAGACAAAAACATTCCTGCTGTAAAAATAGACTTTGTAACTCCAAGAGAAGCCAATCTATGACATTCAATGAGTGTCAGAACGTAGGTCTACAGTACCGTTCATTTAGCAAAATCTTCATGGAAAAAATCAAAGAATCGATATACTTCAATTACATGACGCTTACGCATTCATAATATGTTCAAATGGTCTTCCATATGTCATGAAGAGATTACTCGCCTCCACATTCTCCAGAAACGTTCCTGTCTGTCTTCTTTTTCGTCCACGCGAGGCCATCTTGGTTTACAGTGCGCGATTTCGACCCACAATGCTTTGCGCGGTGAATAATCGAGCCGATCTATTTTCAGACCGGCAAACCCCTTTTTGAAAAATTGCATTTCCTAAGGTTATTTTTGGTCAAATATTTTTCATAATTTTTTTTGGGCCATATTACAGACAGCTTGATTTTTGGAATGAAAAAAAAAAAAAAAAACACATGCAAGGTACTTACTGGCACTTTAAGTACGCGAAATCACATAAGTTACCCACTACACAGTGACGAATTGAATCAATATCGCTAATTAGTTTGCCACTCACGTCACTACTTGACGCAGAGTGCTAAATTAGCTTAGATACACAAAAGGACCCCAACTGTTTGGCTAACAACTTAACTCAACAGTTTGATATTCAGCTCCCGGACGAAGCTCCCCAATTGTCAAGGTCACGTTCGTCTAGGGATATGATTTCACTTATAAAAGAAGGCAGGCTGGCCTGGACTGGTGAATCTGGAAGGTAAGCCGGAACTTACCACCCCCTGCGATGGCACCGTAGCATTCCAGGACCAGCTCAAGCTGCCGCTCCACCGGCGAATAGCTCCGCGTCGGTTAGTTCTTGAGTTCAATATAGTGGTCTTCTTTCTTTAAGCATGGCAGTAGTGGGTGACAAAATAAAGAATACGGCGCATACTGGTTGTTTGGAAGCATGCATTTAGTGACAACGTCCGTCACTTCAGGGCTCTGGCACATCGCACCAGAAACCTTTAATCGTGGTCCATTTAAAATGGACACCCCTCCCATGACCAACCACGGCCCAATCAGGACACAAGGCATCGTCCCAACTTCTCCAACCAGTCACCAATCACAGCACGCAGCCGCCATGCCACTAAATGTGTGTTACATATGCCTACATTTCTCGACCAAAGAGAGGAGCTACTAGTGTTTCGATTATGCCTCGTTCCCGGATCCGAGGGCATAACACATACATTTTTTTGATTTCTGTCTCTCGCGAGTGGTTCCCGAATGCACTGTCACACGTAATGTTTTTAAAAATTATACATAAGCAAATGTCATGCTTTGTAAAGGGTGAAGTTACACACTCTTATTTAGCATGTGATGCCAGATGTGACAATGGCGATGTCACTAGCTGACAATGTCACCCTTTATAGCATTTAGCCACTAGCTGACATTGTCAGCTATATCACATCTTGCATCACATGCTGAATAAGAATGTGTTATTTTACCCTTTTCAAAGCACGACATTTGCTAATGTATGATTTGTGAAGATATTATGTCTCATTTATGAAGACATTATACATGCTGTATGAAGCTTTAAACTGTGACCAAAAAAAAAAAAAATCAATATATGCAGAGGGGATATAGCATAGCTATCTCTCTGTCTGTCTTTCCATCCATCTGTCTGTAAATGTTCTGTCCACAGCACAACTTGAAAATCATTTGATATTATTATCAATAAAATTTACCAAACACGGCAGTTGTATGTTAGAGTGGTGCTATTAAAAATAACCTTTTCTATTTTGGAATTTTTGACATTCTTGCAAGGGCCGGGGGGATATGTCATTCCCCGATGTCTCAAGTGTTAGGTCATTCACTGAATGGGTTGTTTATTGGCAATAATTTTGTTAAATATGGGAAATGGTAAATTGTTAGGGAAACAAGCAAAGAACAGGGAAGATCAAGGACATAGTTACCAATGCTGAATTCAAAGCTGATAGGTTTGTCACCAATTTTCCTTTCAATCATAGTTGTCTCGAATATGGCACCAAAAAGCAAGAAGGTCTCCTTGCCCTCCTCATCGATCTAAGGAAAATAATTAGACAAAACAATGAGTTCACTCATCCCAGGGGCCCTGAATGCAGCAAGGCCTCTCATATGCAGAATCCGCTACAGTGCGGGCCAATGCCAAAACCTACTTCCCGAAGGGCTTTTTTCAAGCAAGATTTGGCACCCTCAATATGACCATTCAACAGTGAAAATAAATAAGTGAGAGAAAGAGAGACACGGAGATATGATGGCATATCAATGTCATAAATCACAAAAGAAAATAAAACCATCCCCTCAACCCAAAACTTTGTGTCTGCTAACTGTCATGCAGTCTGTTTCACATGAGTCACACACTTGGATGCCCGAGCTATATGTGCAGTCAGTGGCGGGTCTAGAACCGGGAATTGGGGGGGCACAGACACGTCCATTTATGACAACAATTAGTTCTGCCAAGTTCTCAGTCATTTTCCTTTACTGGCGCGTTTTCCAATTACCGTAATTGGCAACTGAAGACACGGCTTCTCTCCAATATGGAATCAAACAGCGATGAAATCATGGGCTAAATTTTCATGATTAACAAAAGGTTCACTCCGAGAGCACTACACACTTAACAGGTGCTGATTGTTCTCCCCGAAATGTAAGAAGACAATCAATCAATATATATATATATATATATATATATATATATATATATATATATATATATATATATATATATAAATTGGTTAAGAATGTTATTACTCGCATACAGTAAAAACGGCCTGCCAATATATCCTGTATTGGCCGACCCTGTTATGTTCTGTTCATCTGTTGCCATGTCTTGATCCATGCCATGCGTTGTTCCTGTTTATTCCTGCATATTCTCCCATAGTCCATTCCCTCAGTTATATTCCGGTCCATGTTTTGTCTCTTACCATGCATTGCACTTTGTCTCCCCTGTCTGGTCTTTTGTCATGTGATCGCTCACTGCCCCAGTATTGTGTACCACACTTTCGGGTGATTTCATGGTTTCTGGGATTTCAACCATTCCTTCCAATCTCGTTTACTTCCTTCACCTTGCTTTTCTATTTAACTAACAATACTAACAGTTTGTTGTTTTAGTTTAACTTACTAACCAAGACTAACACTGTTTATAGTACTAACTTACAAAACCCAAAACCAGTGAAGTTGGCACGTTGTGTAAATCGTAAATAAAAACAGAATACAATGATTTGCAAATCCTTTTCAACCTATATTCAATTGAATGCACTGCAAATACAAGTTACTTAATGTTCGAATAGGTAAACTTTGTAATTTTTTGCAAATATTAGCTCATTTGGAATTTGATGCCTGCAACATGTTTCAAAAAAGCTGGCACAAGTGGCTAAAAAGACTGAGAGAGTTGAGGAATGCTCATCAAACACTTATTTGGAACATCCCACAGGTGAACGGGCTAATTGGGGACAGGTGGGTGCCATGATTGGGTATAAAAGCAGCTTCCCTGAAATGCTCAGTCATTCACAAACAAGGATGGGGTGAGTGTCACCACTTAGTGAACAAATGCGGGAGCTGATTGTCGAACAACTGTTCAAGAAACAACATTCTTCAACGAGCTATTGCAAGAAATTTAGGGATTTCGTCATTTACGGTCCGTAATACCGTCAAAAGGTTCAGAGAATCTGGAGAAATCACTGCACGTAAGCGACAAGGCCGAAAACCAACATTGAATGCCTGTGACCGTTGATCCCTCAGGCAGTACTGCATCAAAAACCGACATCAGTGTGTAAAGGACATCACCACATGGGCTCAGGAACACTTCAGAAAATCACTGTCAGTAACTACAGTTCGTTGCTACATCTGCAAGTGCAAGTTAAAACTCTACAATGCAAAGCGAAAGCCATTTATCAACAGCACCCAGAAACGCCGCCAACTTCGCTGGGCCCAAGCTCATCTAAGATGGACTGATGCTAAGTGGAAAAGTGTTCTGTGGTCTGACGAGTCCACATTTCAAATTGTTTTTGGAAACTGTGGAGGTCGTGTCCTCCGGACCAAAGAGGAAAAGAACCATCCGGACTGTTATAGGCGCAAAGTTCAAAAGCCAGCATCTGTGATGGTATGGGGGTGTATTAGTGCCCAAGGCATGGGCAACTCACACATATGTGAAGGCACCATTAATGCTGAAAGGTACATACAGGTTTTGGAGCAACATATGTTGCCATCCAAGCAACGTCTTTTTCATGGACGCCCCTGCTTATTTCAGCAAGACAATGCCAAGCCACATTCTGCACGTGTTACAACAGCATGGCTCCGTAGTAAAAGAGTGCGGGTACTAGACTGGCCTGCCTGTAGTCCAGACCTGTCTCCCATTGAAAATGTGTGGCGCATTATGAAGCGTAAAATACAACAACGGAGACCCCGGACTGTTGAACAACTTAAGCTGTATGTCAAGCAAGAATGGGAAAGAGTTCCACCTGAAAAGCTTCAAAAATTGGTCTCCTCAGTTCCCAAACGTTTACTGAGTGTCATTAAAAGGAAAGGCGATGTAACACAGTGGTAAAAAGGCCCCTGTGCCAACTTTTTTGCAATGTGTTGCTGCCTTTAAATTCTAAGTAAATGATTATTTGTAAAAAAAAAAAAAAAAGTTTCTCAGTTTGAACATTAAACATCTTGTCTTTGCAGTGAATTCAATTGAATATAAGTTGAAATGGATTTGCAAATCATTGTATTCTGTTTTTATCTACGATTTACATAACGTGCCAACTTCACTGGTTTTGGGTTTGTACTAGCAAAGCACTAGGGATTGTATCGCTGCGCATTACTAATTGACTAACAAGCTCTCAGCACTCGATCTGTTCTAGTCTCCGCCCCTTGCCTTCACTCAATTTACTTTGCTTTGCTTCGAGCAGATTTTCTGAACCTGGCTAATTACTGTTCTGCCTCTCACTCTGTGCACGGTAGAACTTCCTAACCGGAGCCGTATGTTTGTCAGTAGGCTGTCTCTGTGATCCCTGTCCACATTTTGGTTTTCGCCAATTTCTTGTAATCAGGAACTTCCTCATGTTCATTCCTTTGTAATTAGTCTGATCCAATCCACCTGCTTCTCCCTTGTAGCATGTGACTTCCCCTATGTGTATTTAAGCAGTCTTTTCACTTACAGCGCGTCAGAACGTTTTCCCTGTGCCCTGGTTGATTATGCCTTGTATTCTTAGTGTCATACTTCTGACTGGAATGTCCCCGATTCTGATTTTGGCTTTTTCTTTGATACGCATCTGCCCGTGTACCGTACCTGTTTTGCCCGACTGAGTTTTGTGTTTGCTGCCCTGTGTACAGTTTGAATTACGTCCCTGGGATTCTGACTTTGGATTGTGGACTCTGTATCGTTGTCTTCTGCCCTGTGGGGGTTGACCCCCCAACTTTAAATAAACTAATTTTTGCCGAAACTTCCTGGTCTCACATTTGGTTCCAGAACTATACCACACAGACCCTGTATTGGCCGAGTTCAGCAAGCGCACAAGCAGTTGCGGACCTAGCATTTAGCTCTTTAATGAGTCTTGAAGTCGTGCACTTCAGAAGTCATAGCCATATTATTGTCATGATTGCACATCATACTCAACCAATAACTAAAAATATTATAAATTCCTTATTTTTGCACACATTGCCTTGGTATTGTCCTTTCGATTGCGGCATTAGGCTGCAGCCTCGGGCCAATACGGCGACCCTCAGGCCAAGGTAATATGGAAATAAGCAATTAATAACATATTTTATACATATATATAATAGTCTTTGAGGAGAAATCAGAGCTTGCTGATGGAGTATGGATAATATTAGTTACTCATGTAATTGTGGGTCAGTGACGGAGTGGAATGACCACCAGGTGACCGCTATTAGGAACTATTAGCAAGTATCCTTCAGATGCAGTCACGGAGCTTTGACCTGCAACCTAAGTTCCTTATTGGTGGGTGTGTTATTTTTCACATTGCCACCTTCAAAACATTTTGATAAAAAATAACTAACTAGATAACTTCAGTGAAATCATGAAAATAAGCTAGTCTAAAATTTTGAGAAACTGATGAGGAGGGACCTTTAATATTAGTCCTGCAATATGGTTAGAAGTAGATGTTTTGCATTGGGGCCATTGAATACTTCATGTTTGCACATCTCATTATGACATCAGGAGTTCAATCACATAATCCTGGGTGTGGCTCAGGTGGTTTATTTCTTTTTATGTGTGGATTACTTGGGTTGTTACAGACATCTGATGAAAATTTCATGTCAATAGCCCCATTAAAACTACAGCGCCCTCAATTACTATTGGCACCCTGGTTATGATGTGTTCTTTAGCTTCTAATAAATTCATTTTTTTCTAAATACTATAGGACCACAATGAAAAAAAGAGGAAAATCCAACCTTTAATTCAAGTGCATTTATTCAGTGGGAAAAAAATCCGACATTAAGAAATAATTCTTTTACATCAAATCATGTGTGCCACAATTATTAGCACCCCTGATGTTAATACTTTGTACAGCCCCCTTTTGCCTACAAAACAGCACCTAATCTTCTCCTATAATGTTTCACAAGATGGGAGAATACAGAAAGAGGGATGTTCTACCACTCCTCTTTGCGCAATCTCTCTAAATCATCCAGCGACCTGGGTCCTCTCCTCTGCACTCTCCTCTTCAGCTCACTCCACAGGTATTCAATGGGGTTGAGGTCTGGGGACTGAGATGGCCATGGGTGGAGCTTGATTTTGTTTCTTGTGAACCATTTCTGTGTAGATTTGGCCACATGTTTAGGGTCATTATCTTTCTGAAAGACCCAGTAACGACCCATCTTCAGCTTTCGGACAGAGGCCACCAAATTTTGATTTAAAATGTCCCGGTATTTCAAAGCATTCATGATGCCATGCACCCTAACAAGGTTCCCAGGGCCTCTG
Organism: Gymnothorax reevesii; assembly: GCA_029721435.1. Taxonomy (NCBI): domain Eukaryota; kingdom Metazoa; phylum Chordata; class Actinopteri; order Anguilliformes; family Muraenidae; genus Gymnothorax; species Gymnothorax reevesii. Next base: position 54,280,048 of record CM056586.1, read on the forward strand.
GAAGAGACACAGGCCCACAGCATGGCCAATCCTCCCCCACAGTGGGCACGAGGTGCTTTTCTGCATACTCATCTTTTGTGTTCCGCCAGACCCACTTAGAGTGTTTGTTGCCAAAAAGCTCTATCTTGGTCTCATCTGACCAAAGCACACGGTCCCAGTTGAAGTCCTGGTACCGCTTAGCGAACTCCAGACGTTTGCGTATATGATTGTGAGTGAGAAAGGTTTTTTCCATGCATGCCTCCCAAACAGCTTGTTAGCATATAGATAGCTCCTGATGGTTGTTTTGGAGACTTTGTGACCCTAAGATGCAACCATTTGTTGCAATTCTTTAAAAGTGAGCTTTAAAGAACTTTTCATTTCTCTTACCGTCCTCCTCATTGTGCCTGGTGGCAAAATAACCTTGCATCCTCGTCCAGGCTTGTTTACCACTGTTCCAGTTGTTTTAAACTTCTTAATGATTCCTCTGACAGTAGATATGGGCAGGTGCAGGTGAAGGGCTATTTTCTTGTAGCCATTGCCTGACTTGTGAAGGTCGACACACATCTGCCTTACTTGAATGGTGTGTTCCTTTGTCTTTCCCATGTTGAAGAGTGGATAAGAGAAATGGCCTCTGTGTCACGTCATATTTATACCCCAAGGAAAAAAAAAGTGATGATTTGCTAAATAAATGTTCCTAGATACTCTGATTAACTTTGTAAACTACTGTAGAAATGACAGAAATACTTCAATAACATTTAATTCCTAGGAATTGTTAGGGGTGCCAATAATCGTGGAACAGGTGATTTTATGAATAATAATTATCTCTAAGTCAGGGATTTTTTTTTCCCCCCTTAAAATTCACTTGAGTTGAAGGTTACATTTTTCTAGAAATTTTCAGTGTGAGAGTATGCTTCTGCAATAAAAATTTTATTTATTTTAAGGCTTTTAACACATCTTAACCAGGGGTGCCGGTAATTATGGAGGGCGCTGTATATTTACTGAGAAAAATGTTGACGCGTTCAATACTTATTTTCTTCACTTTATATACAGTACACTTTTTTTGTGACTATTGCCATTGATATGCAGCCATTCTGAGTAAACCAGAAACAAACCAGGAGTAGGGAATGATGAAAATCAACTGCACAGACATCAAGAGAAATTCAGTCAAAATTTGCCCGATTTCCCAGCCCTCTCACCTGAGGCGGTGTCTCAATTGGCGTCACCTCTGCACCCAGTGCGCTTCCCTTTTCCTCCTCCCCACCTCCTCCAGCCCCACCTCCACCAGCAGGAGAGGCTTTCGGGTCTTTGCCTCCTCCTTTCCCTTTGCCATCCTTAAGTGTGCCTTTCAGCTCCTTGACGCGCTGTGCAATCTTGGACTCTGATGGCCCGGCTCCTGACAGTATTTCCACAGACACCTCGAGGTAGACTCTTCCCCGAAAAGCCACTCCCTCACCCACACCTTCATTCAGCTCCTGGGTGTCATCTCCTATCGCAGAGCTCCTGGTGGACCCATACAAGTTGATCCAAGCTGGGCCAAAAGTTGGGAGGAATCCTGTATAAAAAGGGGAGGTAATACCAGAAAAAGATAGTACTTGGTACAACACTACATACATATAACTAGAAAGTGTTTGTAATGTATGTACTAACGTTAACTAACTCGCTTAGCTGAAGCCAGAGCCAGCAACAACACAGCCTTGAGAGACACGTGCTTCAAGTCTGCCCCTGTGGCTCAAAAGGCGGGCCCTTAAGCCCCTCCAGAACCACAGCTGGATCCCACTGTGGCACCAGTGGTCTGGACACGGGGAGAAGCCTGCGCGCTCCCTTCATAAAACGGCAAACCAGTGGGTGCTGACTCGCCGTTCGCTTCCCAAACCCCACGTGACAGGCGGCGATCGCTGCAAAGTACACCTTAATTGTGGAGAAGGCTTTGCCTTTGTCAATCAGGTCCTGCAAGAATGACAATATAGCACTCACAAAAAAGCGCGAGGCATGCCCTGTAAGCTTTCACCCCTTCTGCGCGCAGTGAAAGACACCGAATTCTGGGATAACCCCAGAAAGATTGCATCTTGCGCTGGGGACAGCATGCTTTTCTCCGCGTTTATCACAAAACCCAGATCGACTAGGTGCTGTGTGAGAATACGCGTGTGCGCCCTGGCTTCCTGCTCCGATTGCGCCAAAAGCAGCCACTCGTCCAGATAAGTGGCCAGACGGATGCCCCGCTGTCTCAGCGGGGCTATTGCTGCCTCCGTGCACCGCACAAACACCCTCGGGCTTAATGACAGACCGAAAGGGAGCACGCGATACTCGTAGCAGATCCCCTGGAAAGCAAACCTCAGATACTTTCTGTGGGGAGGATAGATTGGGATGTGGAAATACGCGTCTTTCAGATCGACTGAAGTGAACCAATCGTTCTGACGTACAAGACGCAACAGGGATGCGTGTGTGAGCATCCAGAACTTGTATTTCCTGAGATATTTGTTCAGAGCCCGTAAATCCAGGATAGGGCGAATGCCGTTCCCCCCCCCATTTGGGGACTAGGAAATACCTGGAGTAGAAACCGCTCTGACATTGTGCGGGAGGGACGACACAGATTGTTCCTTTGTTTAACAGTGAGATAATTTCCTCCTGCAAAACACGAGCTGACTCTCCCTGAACCTGGGAGTGTATAACGCCGGCGAATCGCGGGGGGACAGCGGCAAATTGCAGCCTGTACCCCCTCGAAATCATCCTTAACACCCAGGGTGGGGCTGCCAGTGCGGCCAATCTCCGCCATCTGAGGGAGAGAGGTGATGTGCACTGCAGCCCTTCCACCACAAGAGGGCCCAGCCATGGTGCGGTGGCGCCCTCTTGTGGCGGAATGACAAAGCCCCCAAGTGACGTGCCCTGCAGCCCTCCCACCACAAGAGGGCCCAGCCGCGGTGCGGTGGCACCCTCTTGTGGCGGAATGACAAGGCCCCCGGGGGGCGTGCTTATTTTGACAGATTTGGCTTTTATTTTCAGCTGCGCCCTCGGCACTCGGCCTGGCTGCGACAGCGGGACACAATTTATTCTCTTTGAGAAAGCTTGTGTGTATGTGCGTGCTTGTGGACATGAGAGAGGGGCAACCGCTAAACCCCACAACGTCAAATGTCCATTCCTCCCGGCTTGCACTGGCACGGTCCGAGGCAGCCGGGAGATAGGGCCGTGGGGAGCCCCTGGGCGCATGCCCGAAAGGCAAACAGGTGGAGCCGGAGAACGGGGAACTTCCAGCTGCATCACCAGTGGAGAGGGGGGGGGGTCAGGCCGCTCTCTTCTTTTTCCTGGCCTGGCTGCTGGCGGCATGCGCGGATCGCGCAGGCGCAGCCGCAGCCAGGGCCGAGGGCTTTTTGGACCAGCCGGGCCGACCTGGTGGGGCAGGCGGGGCGGGCTGGGGCCTCAGCAGTTTCGGTATTTTAAACTATGAAACCTGTGAAGCAGCCAGTGTGAAGGTTTTACGCTGTGCAGGCGGAAGAGGAGCAGGGGGCTTTCGAGGGAGGCAGAGCTGGAGAGCTTCCTCCTCCTTCTTTTTAGCTTCGCACCGCCGTTGCATAGAAGCCAACGCGGAACCGAAGATCCCCTCCGGGACAATGGGCATGTCCAGGACGTCATCCTTCTCCCTGTCCGACAGGTTGGCGAGGTTGAGCCAACGTGCCCGTTCCTGCAGGACCATGGTCCCCAGCGCTTTTCCCGTGGCCTGGACCACGCAGCGTTGGATACGGAGACACAGGTCGGTGATGACCGGTATATCCTCCCATGTAGCTGGGTCCTGGGTTAGCGCAAAATCCTCGCACAACTCAGCCTGATAAGCCGTGAGCAGGGAGAGGACATTGAGCGCTCTGGCCGAAAGCGCAGCCGCCTCATACGCCTTTTCAGTCAAGGCTGACTGAAAACGGTCCGACTTGGACAGCAGACTAGGGCTCCGGGAGGACACCGCTGACGGGCGGGGGTGAAGGTGCGCCGCCACGAGTGGCTCCATCGGAGGCATGCGGACCAAACCCAGGCTCTCCATCGCCTGACAATCGAGGGACGAGGCACTAGGAACTGGGCTCCTGCTGCTATAAGGGCGGTCTTTCCACGAGCGCGCAACCTCATCTAGCAGCTCCGGGAAGACGGGGAGAAGTTGTTTCGTCGCACTCTTGGCCAAGGGTAATTTCTTCCCCTCGTAGCGGGATCTGGTGGTCTCAGCTACGACAACGGGCCAGGGGATGTCCAGCCGGGCAGCAGCTCGTTTGCACACGTCAAGCATGTCCGAGCTGGGGAGAGGAGAAGCTGGTGTGCTACTTTCATCTCCATCCCGAGATGGTGACGGAGGCCGCGGGCTGCGCGGCCTGAGCCGCAGTAATGAAGACGTCGTCATCTTCTTCATCCTCTGATATGAGGAGTTCAGGGACGCCATCTTCATCATCCCCATAGTCCAGTTCTAGGACGTCTTCCTCACACGGGGGATCCGCGGCTAGGTCGAGCTGGGAGCCCCAGCTAGCGCTAGCCTCCGGAATCGCCGCCGTAGCGACTGCCAAATCCTCTTTGCCCTCGGCGGCAGCGCCGTCGGAGGGGAGGAGGGGGTCAATTCCAGACAAGCTAGCCTGGCGGGCTAGCCGTCTGCGGAGACTTTTCGCCGTAAACACCGCGCAGCCGGGAAGTTCGATAGCCATACGGGCGTGTTCCAGCCCCAGGCAGCTCGAGCAGACCTGGTGTGGATCTTTACTCGAGATCTTGTTCCCACAGCGACAGGGACGAGTCCCGGAGTCTCCGTGCCCCTTGGTATGGGGGTTTTTGGCCTCCATTCCTAGCTAGCTGGTGTGCAAGCCGGGAGACGAGGCAGCTAGCTGGTGTGCTAACTTTAAGAAGGCCGAGAGGTAGCTGGTGTGCTAGCGCTCGGAGCTCGACGTGCCGTGGTGAGGCGTCGAGTGAAGAAAACCGACAGGTAGCTGGTGTGCTAGCCTTCGGTACTCCACGTGCCGTGGTAAGGTGTCGAGGACAGTGCTGACCAAGCCGTGGAGGGCGGGAGAGCACTGAGTCCGGTCTGGTGTGACCGACGAAGCAATAAGGTATCCAAAGCTAGTTGCGCCCGGCGACAGAAAATCCGTCTGTGGACAGTTAAGCTAACTAGCCCTGGACGCGAGATATGCTCCGAGTGAGAAGAGGTGTTTGAATGACGTGGTGCCGTCCGCATGAACTATTTAAGGTGGGTGTACCACCTGGGCGGACGGACACCTTCACCAGCCAATCAGGATTGGCGTAATGAGATTAATGCTTCTGAGGCTGCAGCGAGGCGTGCATCTCATAGTGAGACATCGAGCGAAATATTATGAAGGAGAACTAAGAAAACATGCGGGAAATGAGTAACCCAGAAGGTTACCTTTATCACCATCCTGCTCATTGGCAATTTTTCTCAAGTCGATGAAGTGCGTCCCAATTGCCACATCATTCATGCTCCCCTCATCCCACACCTGGATTTTCACCCGCTGGCACAGTGGAGGGAACATCTCTTTAAACACGATCTGCTCATTCCACACTGGGTCTGCTGAGCCCTTCTGGGTCGAGGTCCGACCCTGTCACATCACGACAGAGGGAGAGAACAAAAGACAGATTAAAAAAATGTAGACTCAGTCAGACCTCTCAGTTGAGGGAAGTAATTCATTTGTTTTAAATATTTGGGGGGAATAAAAGCTAAACAAATGTATTTTCCAATTTTAAATTAGTTAGCCTTGGTAAAGGAGAAAAAAGTTCGAAATAAATTATTTTCCCCCAGGCACATCATTTCATTTACAAATCTTTGGGGAGGAAAAAACTGGATACGGTTGAGATTCCAGATAATTTGACAAATACATTTGTGAGCTGTAAGCTAAAATATTTGTAACTCCTGGACACTCAACCCTGAGAAGTAAAGAAGCATTTACCATCTGGCTGAAGAAAGACACTACCACGTAGGGATCAATGAGGTCCTTGCTGTCCCCAATGAAGGCCTTGGTGACATTGGCCATGATGCCGGAGTTATTTCTTGGAAGCCCTTCAGCCCGGAAAACCTTCACATAAAAACGAGCCCATGGCCGCTCCGAAGGGAAGCCCTCAGGAAGGAGTAGGTTACTAGGGCAAGAAAAGTTTCAGTCATGAAAAAAAAAAAAAACACTTTGGTTTATCATAAGTGAAAACCTGGAGTATTCATTCACAGTAGCTATGGAATAATATAAGTTGTACAGCTCTTTCAAGGGGTATATGGTGTGATGTACCCTGCCTCTGAATCTATGTTCCCCAAGGTGAACACATCTTCTCCTTTTTCTGTTAGGTATTCACGCAACATAGACAAAGATAAGGTATTTGACTTTTTTGTATTTTGGGGGATTACTTTGGCGCGTTTCTCAAGAATGTCGTCGTCTGTGTGGCTAGCGAAACGTTTTGATGCCATTTTGACAGCTGTCAAAAGCAGACGAAACGTGGTAAACAATTCAGATTTACGTTCAGTTACATCGGCAAACAAGCGGTTGAATCGAATTCAAGGAATTCAAAATCATACTCTCAAGGGGTATATGATCATATACCCCATGAGTCTCAAGGATAAGAATTAAACGTCTGTCAGCCAATCAAAATAAAGGATTTTAACGTTAGGTAAGAATGAATGATGTTCTTCTCTGATTTGGCACTGTAATCTCTAGTGAAATGGTCAGGCTAGATTGTGCCATTACAGTCACTGTTTCACTGGAGCTGTGTCTCAGATAGCCACTGTGATAACTTTAATTTGATTAATTCAAAATGTAGACCTTGGATTTTCACTGTAAAAAGCCTATCGAATTGTTAAATCCATTGAAGTATACTGAGTACAAATGAAAACGCACCACTTGAAAAAAGTCAATATTTAAGTTCAAATGAACTTCAATATAATTTTTATACAACAACAACACTACAGTGACGTCACCCGACATGCCAGGTGCAAGAAATGCGAGAATTTCAAGTTAACTGTAACGCTAGGCAATTTTTTTGCAAAAACGCAACATCTTGCACGCACACCACGGGAAAAATGAAAAAGCATGTAAATCCGAATAAAATTTCACTTCTTTGCTGACACTTGTGAAACGTCAACACTATGCCGCGACTTACAGCCCCTGAACGGGAACGTGCCATAGGCATGCTTCAAATTGGCGCCAGCACCAGGGAAATTGCCACACAACTACACTGCGCACACACAACGATCGCAAGACTCCATCAAAGGTTTCTGCAAACGGGGAGCACTCGGGACCGTCCTCGACCGGGTCAACAACGTGTGACAACGGCACGTCAGGACCGTCAGATCGTACGGGATCATGTCCGAGACCGAACACTACCAGCGACAAGAACGGCTGCTCAAGTCCAAGGACGACGTGGATTCATTCACCCCAACACCGTACGGAACCGTCGCGAGCTGCAGGCCTGCGTGCACGACATTCTTATTTCGGCCCCATATTGACGGATCGTCACCGAAACCAGTGTCTACAGTGGGCAAACAGGCACCAGAATTGGCGACTACAACAATGGCACGGTGTCATCTTTTCTGACGAGTCATGATTTCACTTAAGGAACGCAGATGGCTGTATGGCCGTATGGCCGTATACGTGTTTGGCGGAGACGTGGTGAACGTTATAACGCCGATTGTGTTGTTCAAACGGACCGTTGGGGTGGTGGCAGCGTTATGGTGTGGGGTGGAATAAGCTACCGTCACAGAACCCCTCTCCATATCTGCAGAGGAAGGGTGAATGGCGTCTACTACCGGGACCAGGTGCTGCAGAACCATGTTGTGCCGTTCTTCAACCAACACCACGATGTCCACACGTTCCAACAGGACAACGCTAGGGCACACACTGCAAGGGTGTCCATGCAGTACCTTGCACAGCAGAACATCCCTGTGCTTCAGTGGCCAGCTCTGTCACCCGACCTCTCCCCTATCGAGCACTTATGGGATGAAATTGGATGACGTCTTTCACGTCGACGCCAGATGGAAAACATCCGAGAACTTGAGGTTGCCCTTGTTCAGGAGTGGAATGCTATCCCTCAGAACACTATCCAGAGACTGATCAACTCCATGCGACGACGATGCACCGCATGTGTCAATGCAAATGGCGGTCACACCCGTTATTGACTTTGCTGTTTGACCCCTACACCAGTTAAACCTCTCTCACGCATTACCATTATCGTCAATGAAATTGAATGATGTTTACATGTCTTCTTAAATCATTCATTATCTCAAATGCATCATACGTTTATACATCACATATCAATTCATGGAGCTATTCCAGATTTCGTTTTCATTTGTACTCAGTATATTTCATGGACTCAGATGAGATAATCACATCAAATAAGTTGTTAAATATACTGTTTTGAGCAATAAGGTTTTGTTGCACTGTGGTCAATATACTGTTAAAATCACTTACTTTTTATTTCATTTGCATTTTCCATAATGCATTAATGTTTACAGTACTGGGGTTATAAATAACTAATTGCTTAATATTGGTAGAAAACAGGAGAATGCAAGTTAGACCATTAATCCATTTTTTCTTTCAAAATCAATTGAAATCATTTTCCAAATTAAGTTTGGATGTGTCCTCACTTTTCAATCTGCTCCTCTGCATTGCTGCTTTTCTGGGAGGGCTGTGCCGCATCACCCTTCCCTGCCACACTGATGTCACACTTCAGGTAACCTTTGACCCCCGCGTGGATGGCCATAGGGTCAGTCAGCACGGCCCACTTGTTAGTGAACTGATGGCCTGAGAGAAGGAGTAGTCATGGATGATGAGGGTTTTAAATAGCATAATTTAGACATCTGAAGCCAAATGCTTGTAAAACTCACCAGGCTGCTTGTAGACTGTCCCCACATCCAATTTAAAGGATCCAATGCAAAATCCACGCATAATTTTTGAGTGCATCACCTTATGAGGAGCAAGAATAAACAAGATTGCTGTTTTCTGAACTCAAATGGGTTAAAATATCATCAAGATTTAATCTTGCAATTGTCCTGAACCTGCTTTTATTGTTTATTTCATGACTAATGAGCCAAAATGTTTTCATGACCGCTTTTGGATCAGTACATGAGACATACCTTGTGAGTCGTTCTTTCTTAATTGCTGTAATACTGCAGTAGCATTACATTGAAGCATTATGCAGAATCATCTCACACTGAGCAGATTAGAATGTCATTCCATTTTGATTATACAATGTAAATGAACAAATCATCAGTAGATCAGTAATATTAATTCAGCAAATTAATTTGTCAAAGCAAGCAAACCGCATCAAGTAGGACAGTGACCTGGGCATGAAGAAAAAGGAAAGTTAGAAACCAAAATTAAAGGAAAAGAAGAGAATCAATTTTAGCTCCTGAAACATAATGAAATGACAGAGAGAATATAAATGATTTCAGAGAACATATTTTTAAAAATAGAAAAGGATTCTGCTATTTGAAACAGTGAATGCAAGAATTGCTGAGACAATTAAGAAAAGGAGATGTTTTTGCCTCAGGGTTGAACATGTAAATTAAGTAGGCCTGGATAAGAATGGAAGTAATTGAAACAGGCTCCAGACAATCACAAACCGCTAAAGACTTGACTCTTCTCCAATTCTTGCTCATGGTATTCCATGGAGATTCCTCATCCCTGAATGTACTTACAGAGAGTTTGATGACTTTGTCAAAAAATGTCTCTGTGGGCCCGAAGAAATCAAACACAAAGTACTGTTTAAAGACACAAAACAGCAGGTTAGGCACATTTCTGATGAACATAAATAAAGCAATGATTTTACTCCCAGAATTGAGATTCAAAAAGTGAGAAACCTCATTGTAGAAGGGGGCATTTGTCCCTTCTTTGACCGTGGTCTGTTTCTTTTCATCACCAACTTCAATAATAACACAGGGGTCAATGTTCTCCCCCACGAGCTGCTTCGCCTCTGTGATGTTGATGGAGATCTAGGAGAGGGGAGGTATGATTTCTTCACTGCTATTAAAATGTCTTAAATACAGCTTTGATATTTTTGGACAATGCCAGCCTAAAATCTCACCTGAAAGCTCTGTGGCTTGCTTTCAACACCCAGAATCTTGGTCTCCAGTTTTGACCTGCGATGTAGATGGAAACTGATTTGCAAGGACGTGAGCATTGTTTATTACGAAGTTTTCAACAACTATTTTTTTCCCCTGCAGACAATGTAACTACTTACATTTGAATCCTTGAGTTTCAAAAGGGCTCAACTACAAGGAACACTCTTTTTCAAGAAAGGGAAATTTTCTTTTTCTTTTTTTTTGCCCATGTGTTATGACCCATATATTTTTAGTTTATTTCCTTACAAGAGAGTGTCATTTGGATATTTTTGGCTGAAATTACAAGAAAATTCCCCTTTCTGTTACAAGATATGCAGACCTCTAATGCATTGGAGTTGGGCCCTTTGGAAACTCAATAAATCATTAGAAAACATCCATTCCAAAAGCCGAATGTCATACTAAAGGCCTTCAGGAGAAGAGCGTTGCTCAAGCTTATAGCTTAGATTGCAGCTTTTTTGATGCTGTTATTGTACAACTCTTAGACATTATATGACAACTAGGGAGTAGATGAGAGGTACCTCTTACGGGGGACCTCTGGCTCTGGTTCCGGTTCCGGCTCTGGTGGAGCAGCCTGGCTGGCATCTTCAACTCCCTCAAGCACAACAGGAGTGCTGCTTTCTCCTTCAGCACCATCTAAATACGACACAATTTATAATTGAAAAAGCATGTAGCCCAATGTGGCAGTACAGAACCATAGACAATAAACATGGAATAATCAGGGTTCACAGTGCAATGTAAGCAACGAAACCAATGTCAACACTGGCAATGAACTGCAGCATGTTTACTTTCAAGGCCTTACCCAGAGCACCTTTATTTGCAAAGTGTAGACCATCCTTCGCATCCTTCTTCTTCTTTTTCAGCTTAAAAATCCCCTTTCTATAAACCGCAGAATGACAAGTATATATTAAACTTAATAATAGCTATATACATGCAGTGTTCGTCCATGTTTTCTTTTGTAATGATGTTACAGAAGAACACACGCAGTCAAGAATGAAATAATAATTTGTTAGCAAAATACTGATCATTGACATTTTCCAACAGGAAAAATAGATGGAAGACGCTAGTGTCACATGCTCCTGCTTACCGATGATGTAAAGGACTCTTGTTAGAATGGTCCATTTTTGTGAAAAAATTCCCAGGAGCTCCCACAGAAAGCCTTCACACATTCACCACCCTGAGCCTTAAACCTCTATTTCTTCATCTGTCTGGCCATTCACAGAGAGAGACTGCATTCCAGAAATGCTGGCACCGTGTGATTCTGCCAGCCTCGAGTCTCCTCAAGTAGTACCACACCTAACCTTCCCTCCCTGCACCTCCTTTCCTGCAAGCCAAGACGCAAATAAACCTATGCTCCACCTTTGATTTCCTGTTTTCTATTTGACTTTCAGTGGCTTTATGATACGGTACACTGATGCGTGATGTATTCAACAAGTCAGGTGACATGCAATATCGATGCTCAGCAGCCACGGCTGCTCCTCTCAGCTGTCTCCCTAAACCAGAGAACGTGTCCATCGTCCACTTCAATTGAGTACCCTTGAGAACTCACTACCTACTAAGACACATGAGGAGGTATTCCTTTAACATCAGGAACATTCCCCCCTCTCATTCATCATGAAATGCGTAGCAATAAAAAACAAAAAATCTTAAGTTGTCTATAAATTTATAAATAGCAAGTCTTTATTCTCCGATATACTCTCATAAAGCCTAATTTTATTGAAGATTCAAAACCCAAGTGAAAGCTTATGATGTAATGTGTAAAATCTGAGAGCATAGGTGTTCCAGGACAAGGGCATTTGCGGAGCAAATACTCATGATGTCATGTGACTGGTCACACGCCATTAAGAAGAAGAAAAAAAAATTTCCAATAGGAAATGTTGTCAAACAAGTCTTAGTTCCTCCTTTAAATATGAAAGCAAGATAAGATATTGAGCCGCAGATTGCAGAACTCAAAAGAAAATGGATATTTTAATACAGAGTGCCTAAAATTACTAGTCAATGCTTTGGAAATATCCTCAAGGCATGATTGGGTTTGCTCTACACCAAGAAAGAATATTACTACTGTAATTAATTACATTTCAATGTAAATATGTATTGAAGTTCAGTTCTACAAACTGCTGCCACCAATTTTTGGACAAGTGCACAGTGCATTTTCAAGTAATGATTTTACAATGTAATTTAATTGAAAACTAATGTAAAATTAGTAATTTAAGACAAAATAGTCAAATTAAGTGTGTATCAGGGTCAAAGGACTGCTTGGTACCATTTCCTCAGTTCTCATAGCAGTTCTTATGATAGCTGATCATGACCTCAGATAGTGATTCATGATCATGAATATCCCAAGTAGCTGAATATTTATGATTGTAGTTCCCTTCTGGTAAAGTGAATAAAGAATGAGAGGATCTAATTCTGAAATTACAGATATTTTTCAGCTCTGCTTGTTTTCATGATTGACTATGAAACAAATTGATTTTGCATTCACTTATAAAATTATCATAAACACCATTCTAAAATCATCAAAGTACTATTGAATAAAATGCCAATGTTCTTGAAGATTGTTATTAAAACATTACATTAGCATCTCAGCTTGAGCTATAATTATTGACATAACACATGAACCAAACTTAATTATCCTGACCCTTTCTGTGACAGTACTACCACTTTAAAATGTTGAGAAACGTTAACCATCCAGAGCCATGCAAAGTGATGGTACCACAAGCTTTCAGTGGCCCATGAAGAAATATAAATCATGCATACTTACTTCCTGAGGCTTTGAGTTAATACCGACTTAAAGTCTGTAAGTTCCATGTCTTCTCTTTATTTAAATGTATAGTTTAAAGTGTATCATGCAGTCTAGTTATGGAAGTTGGCCAAATCAGACTGTTCAGAAATATTCAATGTAGTTCTGGGACTTTGATGTGTTAAAAAATGACAGAATTTGATGAATCAGAATGTTTTGCGGAGAACATCAGTTCGGCAGGGTGATATTTCAAAAGAGAGCATTACAGCCCATTATTCCACCAAAGCGCGGCGCCTGGCCTGCAGGCAGTAAGGTAATTTCAGTGTGACCCAATGGGAGTGGGAGTAAGTGAGACAGAGGGCGTAAGCCCAGCATCCAATGAGCTGGCTCATTCCCCCAATTTCCATTTTTACTACCAAATTTGGGAGAATCTGGAGAAAGAGGTTTGTTTTGCACATACATGTATGAAATATCATTAACTGCGAGTGCATGATCATGGATTATTTAGGAACTGAAAGGTGAGCAGATAGACAAGTTGATACTCTGTGTTCCATAGTTGTTAATGTGAAACTTAACAAACTTATTGACTTTTTTATTAGGCCAAGCAGTCAATGACAAGCATCATGAATTTTGAAATGGTAAATAAAGACTTCATACATTTTAAATGGGATGGTATCAAAAATTATGACCTCAGCTCAACTAAAATGGCTTCATATTCATAATCTGTCTTTTTTTCCTCAAGTTGGTCCAGTAAAATGTTTGATATAAGCATGGAGAACAAACATACTTTTAATGCTAAGGACTATAAGCGAGCGTATAGACATCAGACTAAATGTTTTGTAATCGCAATCAATATTTTTACAGGGGTCTCGGCAAAATGGACCAACATTGCAGAATGCCACACTCTTCTTCAAATTCAAAATGAAACCATTCCAACTAAGATGTTTGAGAAGGCAAAGCATATTAATTACTTTGGCATCGGCCCCTCATAGTGTTTCTGAGATGAGGAAAGTTGTTATTCCAGACTAAAATACAGGGGGACTTCACGTCAAACAGAGAATGTTTTTGAACGGACCATTTTACACTTTGCCAATGGGCATAAAATGTAATCAAAATATATTCATGTCATTTTGATGGAGGCAATTATTTTTTTATCACCATAATTACTGTTTACTTTCAGGGCAATACTTCAACATTGTGCTTGAACATACATAACAATGAACACACCACGAGGATTATCATTTGAGTCATCTGTTACCTGAGCTTCATTAGTTTCATTATTTCCCTCACAATGACTTGTGGCCAAATATTTTAGTTTTAACAAAACCTACATTCACCTTCCTAAAGAAAGAAACTGTGATACATTACTGCAGTGAATAGTACAATAATGATTATTATTCCAAATTTATGTGAATTTTAATGCTAATGCCTCTCAAGTATTACAATAAACCAAATGTTCTCTTAGTCAACATCATTAAGCATATTTCACTTGGCCGTTTTCTGAAACAGCGTGCATATCGATTTATCTATCCAGCAATGTCAATTTATATACAGGCTATCATTGATAACAGAGCTAAGCAAATAATAACATTTATGATAAACATCACTTCACGCCAAATCTGAATTACAAGTTACTGAAACATTTAGAAACGCATGAAAAACAAATTAAATTGAGCAGAATATACATTAGTAGTAGTGTAATATGTAATCGTATTTCATGCAAAATTAACTGCTAGAGCACTTCCATGTTTGCAAAAAAAAAACTTGTTTGCCAAGCGTGTGCAGGAACAGGATCTGAGTCGTGAATAAACACAGCTCAGGGACACCGGCTGTTTGAAAGATTTCGACTCCATGAGCAATGCTAAAAAAAAAAAAAAAACAACAACTCAGTTTTCTAGTAATCAGAAAACAGAGCCAGAAATGGCATATAATCCAAAACCACAGTGACAAGCAATTTTGACACTACAAAAATATAAATGTAGGATTATTGACTTTAGCAAGGTCTGTGAAAGTCATTAGGCTTGCAAAAAAAATATACGTAAAATATTTTGGGCCACTGAGCTGCATAAACATGACTTGGACTTTTGACTTCATGAAGCCCCGCAGGGAATTTGTTTCTCCAGCTTATAATGCCAAATCTAAGTAAAATGACATAGAAGACACATTACATTCCCCCAGACCCCAGTGTGAGTTCACACCTGCTATTGCAGAAGGCACCAGGCATCAGCTGAAGTGCCCTTTTGCCTTTATATGCCCTGTGCCTGTAACGAGACAGCCGAAAATGGAGGAACTGATTCAGGGGGTCTTATGCGAAGCAAACTGCAATGTGCTTGATGGGGTGATAATAGAGATATGAGAGGTTGACTGTGGGTAGTCCGGTGAGATTTGAAGCAGTGTGCGTGATTTTGGTCAGTGGTTTCCTGTGAAAGACAGGAACATGGTGGATGGCATCTGAAGTGAGACTCTGGTACTTGAAAGTTTACAGTGTCAACTATTTCTCTTAGAATGGCAATAGGGGTTTTGGGATATGTGAACCAATAACCATTTCCTTCATTTAGCTGACCTTCAGCTTTATAGAGTTGCTATTACAGCATGTTGCAAGGTTGCAAATGATCTATTGGTATTCCAGGTGTTATTGTCTTTCAGGAGCGATGCAGTGTTATCAAAGTATTTGAAGACTGTGGTCGGTGAGGGTTTGATAGAGTCATTATTGAACAAAGTTTACAATAAGGGGATAAGGCAACATCCCTACTGAGTGTAACTGTTGTTAGTGATGAGGTATGGGGATGTCGATGTGCCTGCTTAGAAGGGGGGCAGTTTCGTGATCATCAGCTGTCATTGAATGATGTTAAAAGCTGAGCTGAGATTGCCAGAGGATTCTGGAAAAATTACCAGGAAGGTCCAAATATGTTATTAGGGAGTGGAGGAGACATCCCATGGCCTGCCGTTTCCTGTTCTCTTTTGTATTCAAATTTGTGCTGGTCCAGGTGTGGCATGACAACAGGATGAATTGATTGTACTGGTGGTGGATGTTTTCTACAAAGTTGAAATTGTGGTGGTGAAGTATAATTCTTGGAGAGTGATTGGAGAATGGGTGCTAGCTCTGAAGCGCAGGTCTTGAGCACCTTTGTAGGGATGCCGTCAAGCATTGGTGCATCATTGATTATGCACCTGCTCAGCTGGAAGTGCACATTTTTTGTTGTGAATGGGGCTATACCTGTTGAGTTTGATATCGTAAGTTAGTTCAGTAAGTCCTGTTAACTGTGTCAAGATGAAAGTGCAGTGGTCTGTGGCAGATGCAGCCAAGTCAGTTGTTGAGAGTATATTTTGTGTACTTTTGCAGTTTACTGCATTGTCCTGTTGAACTCTGAAGCACCATTGAACAAGTTCAAAGGCATCTGCCTTACTCGGTGCACATAACATAACCCTTCACTATTCAGAATTCATCACAGTACTTGGTCAGTAGTCGAATCATCAATAAATTCAAGCAAACCAGCTCAACTGGCAGTCATATATGCCATTACACTGCCTTTGGCTTGCTTCACAAATGAGCTGGTATGCTTCTGATAATGACAAATACCTTCCCTTTCCCATACATTTTTCTTCCCATCATTCCAGTGCAAGTTGATCTTCATCTCCTCTGTCCATATGATTTTGTCCAAGAACTGTACAGGCTTTTTTTTTTTGAGGTTTGTTAAAGTCTACCATGGGGCTTGCTGCACAAAGCAGGATCATAAAATTACCAAGATAGCTGCAGAAATTAAGACCTTTAGCACCTATTCTTACTTCAGACCATGTGTCTGATTATAGTGTTTTTTTTTTTTTAAGTTTTATTCATATCATCAAGACAGGAAATCAATCAATCTTGCTTAGTTGAACAGGGCCCTAGTCTTCCTGTTTTTGAGGCACTCAAGTGATTATAATCTTAATATAATCCCTCTGTACCTACTCTGGAGAAGCATACTCTTAATATTTTGATGCAGATATACCTTCCTCAAGATGGACATTCCGGATCTGGCCTCCTATTTTGAGGTTTTCCTTACTGGGGAAGTTGTTCTCCATGGTATTTTCAGACTTTTGGAGCTGATCAGTGCATTCTTTCTTTCTCAGGAATGTGCCAAATAGTATATTGCTAATTTACACTTTTAAAAAAGAGTGAGTGGACTCTTCACAGAAACGTAATTGACGCAGACAGAAAACAGACATTTTAAGATTCCAAATTAAAATTTGATTTCGAATTATGTCATGTCCTGATAGGACATTTAAGAGGAGGCTTCCAAACTAGCCTTATGGGAGCCTACCAGCAGTAAAAACAAAGAGGAAGACTACCTCTCAATTACATGGACCGCCTGAGCAAAAACACAGGTGCAGAGATCAAGTCATCCATGATAGACCGCATACTGTGGTGAGGGATTGCCAATTCTGATCGGACTATTGTCTGTTCAAAGTAAGGAATAATGCATTAGTTTTATATAGCGCTTCTCTGGACACTCAAAGACGCTTTACAACAATTCAGTCACACATTCACGCTCTGATGGTGGTAAACCACATTTTTATAGCCACAGACTGACAGAAGCGTGGCTGTCAGTATGCGCCGATGGCCCCTCCGACCACCACCAAACATTTGCACACAGCCATACAAGAGTGTTCCTGTATTGCATATTTGTGGGTGGGGGAAACGGGAGTACCTGGGGAGAACATGCAAACTCCACACAGAAAGGCCCCAGGCCGGATTCGAAACCACAACCTTCTTGCGGTGAGGCAGTAGTGCTAATCACTGTGCCACCGTGCCAAAGGACAGACATTAAACTTCAATTCCAGGGTATTGCAATGCACCACAAACAAATGTGTGTGTGTGTGGGTGTGTGTGTGTGTGTGTGAGAGGGGGGCGGAAAGGTATGAAAATACCCTCAAATGAAAGTTGAAAATTTGTCGCCAGGTCATATTGACCAGTTCATTCAAAATTCAATTAAATGTCACATTTAAAATTTAAAAACATTCATTTTCTATAAAGGTCAATGAGGTTTACGTAAAGTGTCCACTCACTATGGCGATATAATGTACTCAAAACATAGGTTTTGCTCGTTCTCTGCTGGGTTTCTGGTGATCTTTCAGTGCAGTGATAGCTTGCTTCACAGGCATTGGCAGCTCAATAGACTTAATCTTGTGAGTAAATAGATAGCAAATGTAAATGCCACACTTGAAGTCATGAGACCATTTATCTGCTGACATGTAAATGAAATAATGAGGAATCAACTCATACCTGACCATTGCTTTTGGTCAGTTATAAAGGGGGGTGGGGGGCATGGGCACATAGAAAAAGTCCTGTAATTTTAACTGTTCACCTGATTTCAATGTAAATGCTGTGAAAATGAAGCCATAGTCAGCATTTTGAGTTCATGTTCATACACTGTTCTTTGTGCACCATCTCAATTATTCTTTCTACTGTTGCCCCAGTTGTTTTTGAAAACTGCCTATTGCAAAGCGATGGATGAGTTCCAATTTGCAGAATCTACCCAAGAATAATTATTTTAGAGGGAAAACCAGCATATACTTTTTACTGCTTTGTGTCTACAAGACAGTGTGGTTCTAGGCCAAACCAAAATGTGATCATGCAGTGATGTTTTGAAGGCAATGGAGAGACAGAGCCATGACTGTCCACAATCACCAGTGCATGGATTCTCAGCCACATTTCAATTCTAGTGGGAATTTACAGAGCTAGGTAAAAAAAAAAAAGTCATAAGGGTGGACCAGACCTTTTCAAATAAGCATTCATTGCATTGGCTGACCACACAGAGTGAAGTTAATGGCCTTCAAAAAATTAATTATCTTCTGTTGCCCACCAGTACTTACTCAATCCTATCACATCTGACAAAGCCTCAGAGACGATGAAAATAGCACCCAATCCATACATATTTAGCAGGGACCACATACTTCTGTACAGAGCAAGGCCTTTACCTGAATTGTCGGCACAAACAAAATCTTGCCTCTCGATGTATAGAGTCCATGAACACATGGGTCTGGTTCCAGGAACAGCCCCCGCCACGCTGCACTTCCCATAGCAACTTCCTGCAGACCTGCACAATTACCATTTAGAGCCCATTCCCCATTCAAATACTCAGAGACGAGACAGCAGTTTAACCCCATTATGAACATTTAGTGTTAAATCATCCAAGATACTTTATGGGCCCAAATTGACCCCAGAGAACCCGATGGATGGAGTAAGCTGAACCCAACAGACAGGAAGGCATAACTGTAACTCTAAGACAACACAAATATCATAATAGAAATCTATCAGAGGTATTGACTTAACATTCAATGGCAATCTGGTGCCTTTTATATACCAGGAGGCAGAAAAGAAAACAAGCACAGTTCTACAATACACAAGTGTATGACTTCACATAACTTCAGTTTAACTTCAAACCTAACAGTTAGACACAATCTATATATGTTTACAAGATTACATTACACGGGAAAACATAAATCTGTTCATTAAGATCAACACAATGCAGTCTGACGCACCTAATTCCACAGTAGTACTTTTGTAAGCTATAACAAGTACCATTTCAAGATACTTTGACACTGCTTCAAGTGGCAGCCTGGGTGGGTGCCAGCATTTTTGACCACACCAGATTTTAAGGAAGTTAAAACCATGCACACTCTTAGTTGCAATATGCTTTGGTCTGAGTAATTAATAGATCTTTTGCGAGGGTGCACTGGTTGTGCACTTCATTTGAGGTGGAAAATTAAGAAGAGCAAATGAGTAATGAAAACATCCACACGTGTAAAAAGTATCGGTGTGTGTTACAAAAGCACATGTAACCAAAGTCTCAAAACTCAAGAAGACATCAAAAAACTTTACCTTCAGCCATTTCAAATCAATGCCTTTGTCACTTCATTAAAAGGTACAGTATAGAGCTGCAATGTATTGTAAAAGCAAGAGATGCCGCTCAGGTCATTTGACTAATTTATCACTCATTTAAAAGCCTAGTCAGGGTCACCCAGGATAATACAGCCATGACAATTAATAAAAGCACATTTGATGCATGAATGTATATCCTAATTTCATGAATTATAGCTCCACGTTACAGTCATCATTACCACAGTGAATTTTATGCTTGAAACTTCTCCAGGCATAGATCATACTGGAATAAGGAAATTAAATCAGCAACATCAAACTGCAGGACAGCCAACTGAAGTTTCAAAAAGAAATAACCTTTTATTTTCCCATGTCCGAGCCACTGCAAACTATTTTATTGTTCATCTTTTTTGTAGTACAAGAAAACCAGGAAGAATCAAAAGGGGTAAAAGAGTGTTTGGGTCAAAAGAAGCTCCAGTTAACTTTTTCAATTGAGTGTAAACGATCTGCATGATTTAAAGCAGAAGAGACTCCTCACTTCTTGTCAAACTTAAAAAATTACTTGAAATACTTTAAATATTGCAAAAGGCTCTTTAAACTAAGGAATAATATGCAGTCAGAAGTGTGAGGAACATGCCATATTTATCCACATCAGATTATTCTGCACACGAGACCATTTCATCACAGTTGCTCTCAATTTCAGATTGACAGAACCTGTTGGCTTTTTCCAGAGAACCAATGAGAGTAAATGCAAAGAGAGAGTCCATTGTATACCATCTGATAAGGGAATATCTGAGGTATGCATAAAATTTCCCCGAAAAATTTCAAATGTGCTGCCTTCACTTAGTTCGAATTAGCCCATTACACTTACTGCAGGAGCATCCATAGGGAATATACAAGTTGTGCAGTGTTATACATGATCCAAACAAATCATGAAACAATTTGTAAAGCTATAGGTTTCAGTGGACCAGACTGAATGTCCCTAAAATTGTATGGCATCTCAAAACAGTATTCAGTTTTCCCAACACTAAAAATCTAGTTAGCTTAGCACCCCAACTTGTTAACTGTACACTATATACACACCACAATGGGCAAATGGATAAATACTGACCGATATTATACACAAAACTTTTAATATTAAATTTAGATTTTTATGTCCAACTATAGGCATGTTACAAAATATATATAATACCATCAGTGCCGTTGTCATACAAAAATGCCTGCCTTCATTTGTGAGCAAATATTGTACAAAAATCCTACTTGGGTTTTCCCTGTATTATGACTGAATACACACCACTGCAGGTGGAACCTGCCTACGACATGCAAGAGGACCAAATGGAAGATTTTGAATTTTTCTGATAAAACCTGCAATCAAATCCGTCATGTTCAGAGTTTACGGTCAAATTATAGCAATTAAACAGTCAATAGTTGCATTTTCTTTCTCCCTCCCGGGGAAAAAAAAAAAAAAAAAAAAGTATCTGCCACTAACGTGTCTTAGTCCCCCACCAGGAAATGGCAAATCGTGTCAAAATCAACAGTGTCTCTGTGTAACCGTGAGAGTGACGCGAAGGTCACCAAAATCGACTGCCGTCGGGGCACCACCCTAATACAAGTTGACATGAAATTTGAAGGAAATCCGTCAATTCGTTCTTGAGATTTCTCGCTGACAAGGATTCAGGACGTACGTACGGACAAACGGACGGTCGTGAATACTATGTCCCGCCACTTCGCGCGGCAGGGAACAAAAAAAAAAAAAAAGTCATGGTAGTCAACTTCAAAACTCATAAAAATCAAACCACATCAAGTTAGTATAATGATAAATATCTGTGTGCAGAACCAGTCCCAGACATGGGTGAGATGGATGGTCAAATGGGCCACGATCCGTTCACTACGGAACCCACCTGCCATCTCCAGTACTGAGCCATGTCTGCCCCATGCTCCAATTAAACACCCAGTATGCATCCTCATCTAGGTCAGCAAAATTGGTACACCACTCCTTGTGAGTGTGTGTGTGCGCCTGTGTCACACGCACATGTGGTACTGAACATAAATGAAACTACGAGCACTGGGGAACCTCGGACTCCTTGAGCTGGGCGTTGGGGGTTATCGGTGTCGGCAGGGCTGTAGCGGTTTCTTGTCCCTCGGAGCTCAGGCCGAGCTCCCTGTCCATCAGCTCCAGTTCACTTTGGTCCAGAAGCTCAAAGTCCTCCTCCTCGGCGGGAGTGGGCGTGTCGGCCGGAGTAGGCGTGTTGGTGGGCGTGTCTGTGGGCGGGTCATTCTCGCCCCTGTCCGCCGGGGCAGCGGCAGCGTCATCCTCGGGCTTGCGCTCCGGCTCGGTCTCCAGGGCTTGGGGGGCCTCCTCCGGCAAGAACTCCGCAATGGCGGGGCCCTCGTTGGCCTCGCTGGAGCGCAGCAGAGCCGAGAGCGTGCTCTGAACCACGCTCGAAATAGCCGTACTCACCATCTCTTCACTGAATGCCTCCACCAGCATGGGGCTGGCCCCCACTCGCGCCGCCCCTCCCTCGCTGCCCCCCCGCCCGTGCCCGTTGAAGTGTGTGTTGACGAAGTGCAGGGGGGATGCCAGGTGCTGGATCAGGAGGCTGGCAGGACTCTGGGCCTCTTGCCCCAGCGGGTCCGCGGCAGCTCCCTCCCCTCGGTCAGGCGAGCCCAACCGCACCGGAAAACGCAGAAGATTCTGTTCGACGGCAAACTCTTCCACGGAGGGGAACTCCGGCAGGTCGCTGGAAAACGCCTCCTCGTGCTCGCTGTTCACACTCTGCACGTCCAGATCTGCAGGATCACGAAGAGAGAGAAACTAGCTTTCGGAGAAGAAAACGTTCTGGATTTTTTTGCCCAGGCAAATCTTTCCATATATTTTTTTCTTTTTTTTTCGCATAATCCTGATAGCTGACCAACAAACAAAACAAAAAAAACAATAAACAAACCCTCTAGGCAGAGCTAATAGGAAACCGATATTGCATCCATATACCGCATATATCAATCAATTCACACAAATGGGCGCACAGTGACCACTTCATAAGGCACACCAGTAAAACGGTTAGTCAATGCATCAAAACAGTCAATTAAATAGTTGCAACTTGATATCGAGGGCTGACTGCAATAAACAGTTATGTCCAGATGTTATATATTGGCCCTCAATATGCAAACAGAAGGAGACATGTTTTATCTAGGAAACAAGTGAATCTACTGACCATCACAATTAGACTTTAGGTACAGGTTATCGTTCTAACCAGAAATCCAATCCCAGCAATTTCAAAGCATTTGCTTGAATAAGCTGAATTAACAACTTGAGGAGCTGACAATAAATTGTGTTCAATCAAACTTATTCAATTGAATTATGTTCCCTCAAGTAGATTAAGTCAGAATTTACAGATATACAGCTTGCAAGAATTACAAAAGGCACAATCATTTCTTATAAACAGTACATTTGCAAAATATCATACCTTCGGAAACATCGGTGAGCTGGGGTGTAGTGGCTCGGGATACAGAGAATCCACCACTCTCCAGTATGGACGCCTCCTCGTCAGAGAGCTCAG
Source organism: Gymnothorax reevesii (assembly GCA_029721435.1). Taxonomy (NCBI): domain Eukaryota; kingdom Metazoa; phylum Chordata; class Actinopteri; order Anguilliformes; family Muraenidae; genus Gymnothorax; species Gymnothorax reevesii. The sequence continues at coordinate 54,303,252 of CM056586.1, forward strand.
AGTCTGTGATGGCCATGGCCAGGGCTGTGGTCTTTACATCCACCTGAGCAATTAAATGTAAGATGTCATCAATAGCAGTTTTCCAGCCTGTTATCATGAATGGCACACTCCATCAAGTAAGTCTTCTTATAACCGTCAACAGCCCTGTGGATGGCCTCGGCTCAATAACCCAAGGCTCTCAGTGATAACGTCTCCGGTTCCAAGAAAAATGTCAGGGGTAGGACTGAACCAGTGATATTAACCTGTACTCATGTTGCTGTTTAACTCCACGGATGACCTCCTGCAACAATACACCAATCAGCCACAAGATTAAAACTACCTGTCTAATAAAGATAAGGTCCTCCTTGTGCAGCCAAAGCAGCTCCATCAACCTGATATCACTTGAATTCCCAAACTCAGGGTTTCCCAAAAGAATATTTCCCCGAGTATCACACTCCCACCACCAGCTTGCCCTCTTCCCACACTGCATCCTGATGCCATCTCTTCCCAGGTAAATGGTGCACATCTACACGGCCGCAGCACTCAAAGTAAAAGAAAATGGGACTCTCTGGCTGGCCGGCATGCTAAAAAGTGCAATGCATAGCAAGGTAAGATGCACGGTTTGTTTTGATGCATTCCTTTTGTAAATATTATTGAAATTTTCAGGGAGTTGTGCCGCAGTGGTCCTTTCATTGGTTTAGACCAGAGAGGATAGTCTTCATAGCGCCAAAAACCCTGTCGCTGGTTAATGGTTTGTCCCTCCTTGGACTACTGTCTGTGGGCACTCACTTCTGCTGACAGGGAGCACCTCAGAAGTCTTACCACTTCAGAGATACTCAAACCCACTCATCAGGCCATAGAGACCATAGCCTGAGGGGGTCCCGTGTACACGAGAGGTCCAGAAAATTTCTTTTCGTATTATTGAAGTACACTATCTGGCACATCAAAAAAGTTTGGGTAGACTTCTGGTAACCTGGCAATAAGCGAGAAAAAGACGTCATAAACCACGCCAATCGCCGCTCGTTTAGAAGCAAAATTTTGGGGTAGGGGAAATATGATTAGGCATATCTCTGGAAGTATGAGTCACAGAACAACGAAACACCACATGTTTGTCTTGAACTCCTCTATCCATTCCAATAATCATTATGCAAATGAATATGTTAATTAGGTCATCAGAGGTCAAAAGGTCACGAAAATCAGACACAAGTAAAAATTTGACCATTACTCCAAATATAGCTTGGCAAATCATACCTTCTTCTACTTTGACATTAGTAGGGCATGGACGAGTTAGAAGAGAGGCTAATGAGTCGTTTGATATGCATTTTAGGCCCTTATATGCTTGCTAACATGGCGCAATATCAAATGAAACAAGTTATTAATTGAGTAGTTGGGTATTGCACACTGAAAACATTATCTAAGTCTAGTGCAAGTCGCATTTCTGAGTATACTATATTCTTTGAGTACAAATCCCCAGAATGCACTGCTCCGCACATGCTCAGTAGATGGTAGTCATTAGTACTTAGCAGGGGGATGAACATTCTTACATTGCACTATTTGTTCATCTCCCTGTGGACTTTGGCACTTGCAGAAACTGATGCATGGAAGTCCAGCTTTGCGACAGGCACATCTGTCAGTGCTGCATTTCTTACAGTTGCAGAGGATCGTGTATTCCTCAGGAATTGGTATCCAGCCCTCAACTGGCAGCAAAAGTTCATCTGTTTTCTTGAAGCCAAAGGCACTTGGATTCAGTTCTGCAGGCTCATGGGGTGTAACAATGTCACCATCTGATAGGTTGCAAAGTAGGCTTGACGGATGTGCTGTTGTACTGCATGGCTGGTTGGGGGAAGCTGATCTAAGGAGATCCCTTTACTGTGATGGTAGAAGTAACTCCTCAACTGATCCATTGTTGAACATATGGAGTTCCTTTACAACACGTGAACCAAGCATGCCACACAGCTTTCTGTGAATTCATCAGTACAACTTTGACCAGAATCAAAGTCTTTGAGATTCTCGACAGGATTGGCAATGAGGGCTGCATGCTTGGTTCCCACTTGACGAGTGTAATTGCAGCCAGTCAAGGTGTGCACAAGTGGTTGCAAATAGCACAAACTTGTACCAACCCTCGGCGCAAGTGTGTGCACTGGAATGTATCTGGTTGAATCCGCAACACCTGCTCTGATCCAAAGTTCCTTTAGAACTTCAGAATGGAGAGTATTCCAATAGCACATAAGCAGAACGAAAACGTCTGTGTCACCAGACAAGACGAGAATACGTTCCATTCCACTTCTGACTGCATGCATTACATAAGGGACGATACGGGCATCAGCCTCTTCTACCTCTGGACACAGGTCTGGTATCACAGCAGCAGAATTGCCATTCACGAATTCCTTACAAGGAACACTGCCAGATTCTCCAGAAAAACAACTTGCAACAACATGGACCGTGGAAGGTGTTGTAACTGCATGCTTTATGGCCTGCTCTTGAAGAAGCATCTGAAGTTTGAGTTTATTGTTGCTGGAAGACCAGAAGTGATTCATCTCTACCAGTAAAGGCGTGTCGCAATGGATGTTGTTCATTTCAATTGGGGCTTTGTTTTGAGGACGATTTCTCTCTGAATCTTTTATGAAACCTTAGACATAAGAATCGAACACTAAATCAAGCCTGTCTGATCTCTGACCAACTGCAGAGATATAGTCCAACTGTTCACAAAATTCTCCAAAGGTCTGCATGTCCTTTGTTTTTATCTTCCTGATATTAGCCATCACATCAGCTATACAGGCAGTCTGTAACCCGCTCTCCTTGGTGGGAACTCTCTCATCATCATCTGTCAGTTTCGTCTCTAGTTCTTGGACAAGGGCATTCTTTTGTAGTTTTGTCATCAGTCCTTCCTGATCAAACAAGTACGAAGTAGATGTATCGTCCACCGTCCTTCCTCGGGCACGGGCGACTTCAATTGAGCATCTCAGCTGGCCATCCTCCTTCCTTTCTCCAGAGGACTTGCCTGTCTTCTCTTTTGCAGGTTTATGTATATTGAGAAATGTCTTCAGGTTTGTGCGATGAATGGTTGATGAGAATCTCACTGACTTTTCGACAAAGCGCTCTTTTCTCAGAGTTTCATATGCTTTGGTCCCAATGTCCATCACTGCATTCGCTTCACAACAAATTTATCGGGAATGAAGGCTTGATATACCCCTGGTGCTGTGACTGGTAGCTTGCGCATATCTTTTAGATATAGCGAACACCACCTCAGATAGTTTGTAGAATCAAAGGGGCGAATATTGGAAGCAAAGCCTGAACTGCCTGCAGATGCAATGCCCAATCTCCGTCGCGGTCAGCACGAACAAGGTTTTCAACCAGCTGAATGAGGTAGATGGCTGTGTCCCAGTACTCGAAGGTCTCACTGCTACTCCGTATAAACTGGTCGAAGTTACTGATGAGGTCAGGGCTCTTTCCCTCAAAGTTCTGGAAAATGGCAACACGATTCTTCTTGGGGAGACACCAATTTCACTTTGCTTGATCCAGCCTCCATTAGCAAGGCCTATGAGCTGACATCCCCTGAAACTGACAGGATGATATCATTAGATGTTTATAATGTAATGTGAATATAGGCCACTAGATGGCAGTATTTACCTTTTTTTTGTTAAGCTGAGACTGGAGTCATGTTTAGACATGTCCTGGACATGTCTGGGGCAAGTCTCAGAAAATTAAAAAAAAGAGGTCTAAATGTGGGTGGGGTCTGCAAAAGAGTATATAAGGAAAAGAATTGAGACAGTAAAGTAGTAGGAGAAATTGCAAGAAGATGACCAGACCTGCCATTCTGTTCAAGACCTGTGACGTTTTCTTTTGTGGATTTCTTTGCCTAAGTTTGACAATTTTCTCATCCAGGACATCACCAAGCCGCCCCACGAAAAGGGACTGTAAATATTTCTTTTTGTTTTTGTTATAATTCAATCTTGGTCTTCAGTTTAGTTAGTAGTTGTGTTTAATTAAATGTGTTTAAGTTTTTAAAACTGTGTCTGTCATCCCTTGCTGTTGCTGTTGTGTGTAAATGTAATAACAAATTGGGGCCATAACAATAAGAACACCAAGGAAAACGTTACCAATGCTACAAATGTATGCGGCAATTCACCTGTCCAGCATTGAGGCATACATGTATATAGGGATTGTCATACCTGAATCCAAGCACATGGTCCACTGAGCACAGTATGAGCATTGTTTTACCTTAACTGGTTGCTAATTACTGTTATTTTGATGAAAGAGACACCTACCTATCTAAAATGTGGCCAAATAAGGTCATGAGGATGGGGATCGATTGCAATTCTGATAAATTTACATTTCTTTTGAGATGCAAAGCATGTTCTCTAAAACAAAGGGAGAAGTGATGCCATCTGTCAGAATGACATGCTTACTGGGCTCACCAATTCCATCTTTTGGTGAAGACTTAAACTAAAAGCAAAATACACAAAAGAATCATGCCTCAAATAATCTATGTCGTGCTTCAGTTGTAATAATGATATGATAATTGGCATTGAAGGGCCTAAACTGCATATCAAACGACTCATTAGTATCTCTTCTAACATGGCCATGCCCTACCAATGCCAAATTAGATGCCTTTCATGATTAAACAAACTGCGTTTGGAGTAATGGTCGAATTTTGACTTATACCTGATTTTCGTGACCTTTTGACCTCTGGTGACCTAATACACATATTCATTTGCATAATGATTATTCGAATGGATGGAGGAGTTCAAAACAAACATTTTAAGAGGTGTTTCGTAGTTCTGTGACTTATACTTCCAGAGATATGTCTAATCATATTTCCCCTACCCCAAAATTTTGCTTCCAAAAGAGAGTCGATGGGCGTGGTTTATGACGTCAATTTCTCGCTAATTGCCGGGTTACCAGAAGTCTACCCAAACTTTTTTGATGTGGCAGACAGTGTACTTCAATAATACGAAAAGAAATTTTCTGGACCTCTCGTGCACACGGGGACCCCCTCAGGCCAAGGACTAATAACGATCTGGCCCTAGTCAAAGTCATTCAGTTCCCATTTCTCCCACATCCAACATGCTGGCAAGGATAATCGACTGCTAGTTTCCCATCCAAGTTCTGCCTGGAAACCTGGATGTGTGCTGCAGTCATGAGATAGCACTATTCGCTGCATCTGTGAATGGTTTTAATTTTTTGGTTCATTGGTGAATTTTAGAGTCTTTCCTAGAAATCAGCCCACTTTTTTCCTTGATTTTTTCAAATATGTGTACAAGTGTTGTCACAAGCCACACATGAAAATGTTGTTAATATTCACCCATCCATTCTCTATACCCGCTTATTCCTCACGAGGGTCACAGGGGAGCTGGAGCCTATCCCAGCTGACGATGGGAAAAAGACAGGGACCCATGCTGGACAGCTTGCTAATCCATCGCAGGGCGCACACACCATTTGTCTCACACTCAAACTTATGGGCGATTTAGTGTCTCCAATTAGCCTGACATGCATGTCTTTGGGGGAACCTGGAGTACCTGGAGGAAACCCACGAGAACACTGAAAGAACATGCAAACTCCACACAGGCCTCAGGCCAGATTCCAACCCACAACCTTCTTGCTGTGAGGCAGCAATGCTAACCACTGTGCCACCATGCTGCCCTTCAGTTCAAATTCATTCTTGATGAAATCTTAAAATAAGGGAACAATATCCAAACAAATTAAACACTTTTCATCTCATGAAGCTTCAACTGAAGTGCTTATCAGCCACTAGGCAGGATGAGGCCCGAGCCAATTTTCGACAAGTCCCTAAGTGCACCGCAGCAGGGCTGGCACTGAATGGTACCCAGCTTCATCTCTTATTGACTATAACTTGTAACCTGCAGGAGGGAAGCTAAAGCAGGCTGAAATAAAGGCAATTGTTATAAGCCTAGCAGAGTGGAGCCCACCCAATTAAGCGGAATCAAACAGTTACCACCTGCTGCAGTGAACTCCTAGTCACAGCCCAATAATGACGCAGGCAACACTTGGACTTGCGATGCGCAGCACTTCAGCTGAGCCTGAGCTGAAAGCGAGCACATTTACAGACCAAGCCACTGGTAAAGGCTTGGATTCAAAGGCCAAACCACTCAGGAAAATTCACAGGCTGAGTTGCTGGAAAGGGCTGAGCTTCACATGCAGCAATGCTCAAAAGGGATGAGCGTCACATGCTGCAATGCTCAAAAGGGATGAGCGTCACATGCTGCAATGCTCAAAAGGGTGGGAATTTAGCAGCTGGGTCACACAGAAAAGTTGGGATTCACCAGCTGAGTCACATAGGAGAGCTGGATTTTACGTGCTGTGTCGCACAGGCAAGCTGGGATTCACTAGCTGAGTCACTAAGGAGAGCTCGAATTTTGCTACTGTGTCCCACAGTCCAGCTGGGATTCACCAGCTGAGTCGCTCAGGTGAGCTGGGATTCGCCAGCCGAGTCCCACAGCAGAAATTTTATAAGACGCGCAGTCCTGCCTCAAAACTTTCGTCTCCAAAATTTTGCATTCCTGCATGTGCCTGTCATACAGCCAAGGTGCCACAAGCTAATCTCAACCCTCTGGAGAACTGTGAAAGAGCGAGCACACAGCGCACACAGAGGCACACGTGCGCACTAACCGTGGGGGCAAAGCAGGAAAGCTCCTCTTCGCTCTCGCTCTCCGTCTCGACCAGCGGCTCGTCTCCGTCCTCGGACTCTTTCTTCACCTCTAAACACACACACACACACACACACACACACACACTTAATTACAGCACAGCCAATCCCTGCAGTGCTCTTACACAGCACAGCAGAATCTGCATGTGTTGTTGCGATAGCCCTGTCACAGAGCCCTTAAGGACACCGCACTCACTCTTCTTGTGAGGCTGTGCGTCTCCCTTCATACTGTAGTCCAGTTTCATCAGGATGGGCTCCAGTCCAGTGTACATCTTCTGAATCAGCTCATGGTACACCACCAGGGGCCAAAGCAGCACACTCAGCACTGTGGGGGAGGGATGACACCAAAGCCTCCTTACTGCTTACACTTCACTGCTCACCGAAAGAAACTATATCACCCCAAACTGTATGGAGCCACACTTAACATGGTCATAACATAATCATGACATTTAATCCATACAGCTTTTTTTTTTCTTACATACAACTACCAATTTGTTCATCAGACCCAAACGAGAACAAACTGGAACATCTGCCATATATTCGCATCATCAATTTCTACATCTGCATGCAAGCTGAAGCAGTCAGTCCACAAATGTGGGTACAGGCACTTTAGCATAAACCCAGTCCCTTAAAACTGTGCCATTTGAGGCCTTCGTATCCATGATCAATGGATACTTACAAATGATGTAGGAAATCATGATTCCAGGCACGTAATGCCCCACCACAGCCAGAATGAGGCACCCTGTACAAACCAATGCACAGAACTAAGAGAAAAAGGAGAATTATATTAGTGAATGAAGCTTGTTTTATTGCATAAGGCAGTGCTAGCCAACCACCCACCTCCCTCCAAATCAGGCAGAAATGAGCTCACCCTGCCATGGTTTAAGCTTTTATACTGCTGGGCCTCCTGCATGTACAAGCAGCAGGCGAGATAGCTCTCTGCCAGGTGGTGGCTGAGTTCAGGGACACTCAGAAGCCTTGGGTGCACAGTCATGCTTTCTCTAGATCAGACATACAAAAAAAGACAGAAATGTCACAACTCATGCAAAAGAGATGGCAACCCTCACTCAACATCAAGCGCAATATCAAAAACAAGAAAATGGCTGGGCGTTCATTTGTAATATTTAAACTTTCTCATTTACAATTCTAAATGCTCTGATTTGCATTTCACAATGTGAAATCAGGTACCACAATGTGGTACCAGAAATTTCCACACCTTATGTGTTTATGGACATAAATTTTCAGAATATTGCTCAATGCAATTACGTGCGAGACTAAAACACACTTCAACGTGGCAAGGCCTGCGCTACTGGGCTATTGCCCCAGGACCTCTTTCCATGAGCAGCAGGGCTCTACATAATGCCAAATTATTGTGCAGTGACTAAAGGACATTGTGCCACCAAGTTAAAGGTTAAAACCACAGACAAATTCTGGAGTGAATATAAACTGAGTAGAACAATTGCTTTCAACGCAGGGAAAATTCAACAGTGATGGTACCTTAGACTCGTCACCGCCTCAGGGAACTGGGCTGTAATTTCCACACACGCAGTATGATGGAACAGAAAAGGACACATAGATCCAAGTTTAGGTTTCTGGCATTTCAACACCAGAATTCAGGAGATATGGATAAAACTTCAGATCAAAATCTACCTCACTGACTCCGTTAAAACCCATTGTGTTATACTTGTAAAAAGACGAAGGGCATTTAAGTCCAAAGTCCTACCATGATGTTTAAAAGGCACATGATTTTACGTGTTTAATAACATACAGTACAATTTACGTGCCGCTATTTATCAATAGTACATCAGTTTTGGCAAAATGTTATTGGACAAATTACCAAGCTAAGGTGCAAGCGAATATGTGGATACGCTATGTTTGACTCAGCTGAATCTCGCCCACCTGAGAGACCGGGCAACTTGTGCTTCCACCTGTCCAGCAGCACAAGCCCGAGAAGGGACACACTCAGTAGGAAAACAGGTCGCAGGGACGTTGACGACAGAAGCCTAAGATACAAATAATGAAACGTCAGAAACAACAGTAAAGCTTTCACACTGGAAGCGAAATGGATTTTTCGCACGACAGACTGCATTCAAAGTCAATCGTCTTTACACAGCCTTTGAATGTAATCTGTAGTGCGAAAAATTCGTTTCGCGTCCAGTGTGAAAGCTGCTTAAGGAATAACGTAACAATTTCCTTTATGAACGGCTTAGGAGCAACCAACATAACATAGCGACATGCCATTCGCAAATAAAACTTGTTTACAAACTAGCGGGCTAGCTAGCCAATGCTACAACCTCCTCACTGAAGTAACGTTAGCGAGTTGGCTAACTGTCTGGCAGGGTTGCCCCAACGGCATGCAATGCAACATTGTGTTTCACGGTTGCATTATTTAATCACTGCAAATACTGCTTTGTTCATGATCCCCTTATTCGGACTGACGTTACAGAAATGGACAATTTACCAGAAGACTGTGTTCAGGGAAAATGCAACGAAGATGCTGTGCAGCGGCCTCTCCCATACTAGCAGGCGCTGCATCCACAGCATTGCCGGCTCATATTGTGACAGCCAACCCTGGAGTCTCTCCCGCAGCTCCACCAGCTCCGGGCTCCCATCCGCAACAGCCTCTTCGCCTTCCTCGGCTGGGAACAGTGATTCCAGACCCACCGATGAGGAGGAAACAGAGCGGTGTCCAGCCTCCTCCCCGCTCGCCATTTTTCCTCCACTGTGCTGGGTTATTGTGTTAATCACGGGTTTGAGTTGGGAGGGTCGGTGGAAGCTCGAAAAACGCAAGAACCAACAGACCTTACGGGCTCTTCCTGTCACGGGTTTCTGTTTACGCCTCAAAAGGCTGACAGCCTGCGCTAATCGCTTTAGCAACCTGAGGTAGCTAATGTTATCCGACCACGATATCACCTCTAGCGTCCAAAGGAAATACCTAGTAAGTCGCATTTCGATAGTTTGGAGAAAAATGGGGTACAATTTCCAGCCCCTGCATTTAGATTGGGAATGATACCTTTGAGAAGTGAGGTGATGGAAAACAATTTTAATCAACTGCTCTGAAAAACTTATGAGAGTTATCCAAAAATATGTAAAATTACAGGATTTAATGTGACATACTATGTTTTACCGTCAGAATTTCTGTAAGAATGCAACGATAAAACCGAGTCACAGTTCTGAGCAATGACATCTGTGGATTTAACAAGCAATAATGTTGTCCATCTTGTTTTTGGAGGAAATGGATGAAGAATAAATTAATAAAGTACAATTCATAGAAATTTATTAATGCTCAAATTGAAACATTGATGAAATAGAACTATCAACATTTTATCATTTGGAAATGTACAGTCAGTTCCAAGACTGATCAAGCTGTTCCAGGCAGTATCAACCACCAAAAAACCAAACATATAAATTTAATTTCCAAGACAAGGCTATTCCAAGCTTTGATCATAGATGTAGTCTCATCTCATCATCACAGCAAATCTTACTGGGTTTCACTTCGAGATTTTTGACTAAGTTGTATATTTGCAATATGTTTTACCTCTGCGGTTTTGATGCACTGGTGGACATTTTGACAATGAAAACTTTAGGTTATTTACATAACCCCGGTTCTCTGAGTAGTATGAGTGAGATGTGTCACTATGGGATGCACGCCTCGCTGCAGCCCTCAGAAGCATTAATCTCATTACGCCAATCCTGATTGGCTGGTGAACGTGTCCGTCCGCCTCAGGTGGTCCACATACCTTAAATAGTTCATGCGGACGACACCACGTCATTCAAGATAAGCACCTCTTCTCACTCGCCCCAGCAAGAAGGGTTGTCTGGTGAGACATCTCACTCATATTACTCAGAGAACCGGGGTTATGTAAATAACCTAAAGTTCTCTTTCATAATATTTCGCTCGATGTCTCACTATGGGATGTAGTAGCTCCGATAAGTAAGCTTATCCACCTTACATCCCCCGGGAAGAGCTGAGCGCATGACGGATGCACCGAAAGTGCATGGATGTCACTAACTCGCTTAGCTGAGGCCAGAGCCAGCAACAACACAGCCTTGGGAGACACGTGCTTCAAGCCTGCTCCCTCCAGTGGCTCAAAAGGAGGGCCCTTAAGCCCCTCCAGAACCACAGCCAGATCCCACGGTGGCACCAGTGGTCTGGACACGGGGAGAAGCCTGCGCGCTCCCTTCATAAAACAGCAAACTAGTGGGTGCTGACTCGCTGTTCGCTTCCCAAACCCCACGTGACAGGCGGCGATCGCTGCCAAGTACACCTTAATCGTGGAGAAGGTTTTCCCTCTGTCAATCAGGTCCTGTAAGAATGACAATATAGCACTCACCGGACACTGAAAAGTAACGTGGCCGTTCCTGTGACACCACCCCTCAAACACCCTCCACATGCAGTCATACAAAAAGCTAGTGGAGGAGGCCCTAGCATTATGTATAGTGGAAATGACACGCTGTGACAATCCAACAGCCGAGACACTGAGCCATTCAGGGGTCAAGCCCACAAAGCCAGGCGTTCTGGGTGCGGTTGGAAGACCCCCCCACCCCGCGATAGCAGGTCCCTGCGCAGCGGGAGCTGCCAAGGCTGAGCGCACAGCAACCGATATATCTCCGCTGGCCAATGCATCGCCGGCCAATGCGGAGCAATCAAAATCAGCGCGTGACCATGTTCCCTCACTCTGGAAAGAGTGGGGGATATCAAGGCCAGGGGAGGAAACACGTAAAGAAGCTCGTGCGGCCAGGCATGCGCTAGTACGTCTACGCCAAGGGGAGCATCCATGCCGCGCAGAGAGTAAAACAGTGCGCACTGCGCGTTTTCCCTTGCCGCGAACAGATCCACAGTGGCCCGACCGAACCGGGCCTATATCTGTTGCACAATCTCCGGGTGCAGAGTCCACTCCCCGTACACTGGCGCGCACCTGGACAACAGGTCCGCGCCTGTGTTCAAGACATTCGGGACGTGCGTTGCCCTCAAGGAGAGGAGACGGCCGCAGCTCCACAGGATCAGTTTGTGTGCCAGCATGTGCAACTGACGGGAGCGCAACCCCCCCGACGGTTGATTTATGCCACCGTCGTCGTATTGTCCGTCCTCACCAGGACATGATGACCCATGAGAGATGGAAGGAAATGTTTCAGGGAGAGGAACACTGCTGAAAGTTCCAGAAAATTTATGTGAGACTATGTGGAGGCCCACACTCCAGCGGCCCCTCACAGACCGGCCCTCGTGAATTCCGCCCCAACCCGTCAGGCTGGCGTCTGTAATGACCACCTTCCTGGACAGGACGGCGCCCATTGGCACCCCCTGGGTCAGAAAGGACGGGGCCCGCCAGTGACGCAGCGCCCTGGCACACCCTGGTGTGACCAACATTCTCCGTGCGCCGTGACGCACGGGATCCAGCCCGCATGAGGCCACCTAAAGCTGGAATTCCCTCATGTGGAGGCGACCGAGACAGATCACGAGGATGGCAGACGCCATCAGTCCGAGTAACCGAAGACATAATCTGAATGGAACAGACCTGCCTGGATGAAAAAGCGCGAGGCATGCCCTGAAAGCTTTCACCCGTTCCGCCGAGAGGCGCGCTGTGAAAGACACCGAGTCCAGGGATAACCCCAGAAATATTACATCCTGTTGCCGGGGACAGCATGCTTTTCTCCGCGTTTATCAAAAACCCCAGATCGAATAGGTGCTGTGTGAGAATACGCGTGTGCGCCCTGGCCTCCTGCTCCGATTGCGCCAAAAGCAGCCAATCATCTGGATATGTGGCCAGGCAGATGCCCTGCCGTTTCAGCGGGGCTACTGCTGCCTCCGTGCACAGCACGAACACCCTCGGGCTTAAGGACAGACCGAACTCGTAGCAGATCCCCTGGAAAGCGAATCTCAGATACTTTCTGTGGGGAGGGTAGATTGGGATGTGGAAATACGCGTCTTTCAGATCAACAGAAGTGAACCAATCGTTCTGACACACAAGACGCAGCAGGGATGCGTGTGTAAGCATCCTGAACTTGTATTTCCTGAGATATTTGTTCAGAGCCCGCAAATCCAGGATAGGGCAAATACCGCTCCCCCCCTGTTTGGGGACCAGAAAATACCTGGGGTAGAAACCGCTCTGACATTGTGCGGGAGGGACGACACAGATTGCTCCTTTGTTTAACAGTGAGATAATTTCCTCCTGCAAAACACGAGCTGACTCCCCCTAAGCCTGGGAGTGTATAACGCCGGCGGATCGCGGGGGAACAGCAGCGAACTGCAGCCTGTACCCCCTCGAGATCGTCCTTAACACCCAGGGTGGGGCTGCCAGTGCGGCCCATCTCCCCCATCTGAGGGAGAGAGGTGACGTGCACTGCAGCCCTTCCACCACAAGAGGGCCCAGCCGCGGTGCGGTGGCGCCCTCTTGTGGCGGAATGACAAGGACCCGGGGGACGTGCACTGCAGCCCTTCCACCACAAGAGGGCCCAGCCACGGTGCGGTGACAAGGCCCCCGGGCAGCGTGCTTATTTTGACAGATTTGGCTTTTTTATTTTTATTTTCTCGGCACTCGGCCTGGATGTGACAGCGGGACACAATTTATTCTCTCTGAGAGAACCTGCGTGTGTGTGCGTGCTTGTGGACATGAGAGAGGGGCAACCGCTAAACCCTCCGCCGTCAAATGTCCATCCCTCCCCGCTTTGCTCTGGCACGGTCCGAGGCAGCTGGGAGATAGGGGCGTGGGGAGCCCCTGGGCGCACGCCCGAAAGCCAAACAGGTGGAGCCGGAGAACGGGGAACTTCCAGCTGCATCACCGGTGGAGAGAGGGGCGGTCAGGCCACTCTCTTCTTCTTCCTGGCCTGGCTGCCGGCGGCTTGCGCGGGTCGCGTTGGCGGAGCTGCAGCTGGAGCCGAGGACTTTTTGGACCAGCCGGGCCGAACTGGCGGGGCAGGCGGGGCGGGCTGGGGCCTAAGCTGTTTCGGCATTTTAAACTGCGAAACCTGTGAAGCAGCCTGCGCGAAGGTCTTACGCTGCGCAGGTGGAAACGGAGCTGGGGGCTTTCGAGGGAGGCAGAGCTGGAGAGCTTCATCCTCCTTCTTTTCGGCTTCGCACCGCCGTTGCATAGAGGTCAACGCGGATCCGAAGATCCCCTCCGGGACAATGCGCATGTCCAGGACGTCATCCTTCTCCCTGTCCGACAGGTTGGCGAGGTTGAGCCACCGCGCCCGTTCCTGCAGGACCATGGTCCCCAGCACTTTTCCCGTGGCCAGGACTGCGCAGCGTTGGACACGGAGACACAGGTCGGTGATGACCGGTATTTCCTCCCATGTAGCTGGGTCCTGAGTTTGCACGAAATCCTTGCACCACTCAGCCAGATAAGCCGTGAGCAGGGAGAGGACATTGAGTGCTCTGGCCGAAAGCCCAGCCGCCTTGCACTCCTTTTCAGTCAAGGCTGACTGAAAACAGTCCGACTTGGACGGCAGGCTGGGGCTCCGGGAGGACACCGCTGACAGGCGGGGGTTAAGGTGCGCCGCCACGAGTGGCCCCATCGGAGGCATGCGGAGCAGACCCAGGCTCTCCATCGCCTCACAATCGAGGGATGAGGCACCGGGAACCGGGCTCCTGCTGCTGTAAGGGCGGTCTTTCCACGAGCGCGCAACCTCATCTAGCAGCTCCGGGAAGACGGGGAGAAGTTGTTTCGTCGCACTCCTGGCCAAAGGCAATTTCTACCCCTCGTAGCAGGATCTGGTGGTCTCAGCTACGACGACGGGCCAGGGGATGCCCAGCCGGGCAGCAGCACGTTGGCACACGTCGAGCATGTCCGAGCTGGGGAGGGGAGAAGCTGGTGTGCTACTCTCATCTCCATCCCGAGAGGTGACGGAGGCCGCGGGCTGCGCAGCCCGGGCCGGAGTGATGAAGACGTCGTCCTCTTCTCCATCCTCTGATATGAGGAGTTCGGAGGCGCCATCTTCATCGTCCCCATAGTCCAGTTCCAGGACATCTTCCTCATGCGGGGGATCCGCGGCTAGGTCGAGCTGGGAGCCCCAGCTAGCCTCCGGAATCGCCACCGTAGCGACCGCCAAATTCTCTCCGCCCCCAGCGGCAGCGCCGTCGGAAGGGAGGAGGGGGTCAAGTCCAGACAAGCTAGCCTGGCGGGCTAGCCGTCTGCGGAGACTTTTAGTGGTAAACACCGCACAGTGTTGACACGAGCCGAGGACTTCGATTGCCAGCCGGGTGTGTTCCAGCCCCAGGCAGCCCGAGCAGACCTGGTGTGGATCTTTACTCGAGATCTTGTTCCCACAGCGACAGGGACGGGCCCAGGAGTTTCCGTGCCCCCCGGTATGAGGGGTTTTAGCCTCCATTCCTCGCGAGCTGGTGTGCAGGCAGGGAGTCGAGGCAGTTAGCTGGTGTGCCAACCTTGAAGAAAACCGAGGGGTAGCTGTTGTGCTAGCGCTCGGTGCTCGACGTGCCGTGGTGTGGCGTCGAGGACAGTGCTGACCAAGCCGTGGAGGGCGGGAGAGCACTGAGTCCGGTCTGGTGTGACCGACGAAGCAATAAAAGTATCCAAGGCTAGTAGCGTCCGGCGACAGAAGCTAATTCAGATCCGTCTGTGGACAGTTAAGCTAACCAGCCCTGGATGCGAAATATGCTCCGAGTGAGAAGAGGTGTTTGAATGACGTGGTGCCGTCCGCATTAACTATTTAAGGTGGGTGGACCACCTGAGGCAGACGGACACTATCAGGATTGGCGTAATGAGATTAATGCTTCTGAGGGCTGCAGCGAGGCGTGCATCCCATAGTGAGACATCGAGCGAAATATAATGAAAGAGAACACTTTATTATGATGCGAATTGACCCAGTAAGTTAAATTTTGACCTCAACTTATTTTCAGCCAAATTATGACTTACTAGGTATTTTCATTGGACGGTAGCACTGGGCTGATATGGTCTGAGATACGTAATTTATCTCTAAAGTTATTATTATTGTCCCCCGCCACGCGGAACGCGTGAAGCACCGGGACATAGTATTCACGACCGTCCGTCCGTCCGTCGGTCCCGAATCCTTGTCAGCGACATATCTCAAGAACGAATTGACGGATTTTCTTCAAATTTGATGTCAACAAGTATTAGCCTGATACCCCCGGCGCCAGTCGATTTCGGTGACCTTCGCGCCATTCTCAAGGTCACACCGAGAGATTGTGCATTTTCACCCTGATAGCCTTGTCAGCGACATATCTCAAGAACGAATCGACGGATTTACTTCAAATTTCATGTCAACATGTATTACTGTGATACCCCGGCGCTAGTCGATTTTGGTGACCTTCATGCCATTCTCAAGGTCACACCGAGAGATTGTGGATTTTCACACTGATAGCTTTGTCAGCGACATATCTCAAGAACGAATTGACGGATTTTCTTCAAATTTGATGTCAACATGTATTAGTCTGATATCCCGGCGTCAGTCGATTTTGGTGACCTTCACGCCATTCTCAAGGTCACACCGAGAGATTGTGCATTTTCACACTGATAGCCTTGTCGGCGAGATATCTCAAGAACGAATTGACGGATTTACTTCAAATTTCATGTCAACATGTATAACTGTGATACCCCGGCGCTAGTTGATTTTGGTGACCTTCACGCCATTCTCAAGGTCACACCGAGAGATTGTGGATTTTCACACTGATAGCCTTGTCAGCGACATATCTCAAGAACGAATCGACGGATTTACTTCAAATCTTATGTCAACATGTATTACTGTGATACCCCGGCGCCAGTCGATTTCGGTGACCTTCGCACCATTCTCAAGGCCACACCGAGAAATTGTTCATTTTGACACGATTTCACATTTTGTGGCAGGGGACAAAGACACGTTAGAGTCAAATACTTGTTATTATTATTATTATCTCAACCTGCCCTCGTGGCTGTGTTGGCCCCTGCCCCTGTTTCTCATAACTATGCTGCCATAGTCTTATTCTGCTGGGGTTTCCTTATCGCACACAGGCACCTCTGTCGCTCCTGCTCTGTGTGCTCGCCATACAACTCCACCTCCCTAACAATATATATATTTTTTTTTCTCCTCCTCCTGCTCTGGGCACTTGCCCTGAGCTCCAGATCAAGCTTCACCGAACACCCCCTGGCCCGGAGCTCCAGCCTAAGACCAGCTGTTACCATCTTGTTTCAGCTACAGGACCAAGAGGGTCTTCCTGCCTCATGATGACCTCCATTGCTAATTGTTTTACATTAGCCAAGACATCTGTTGGACAGTTTTAAATATACAAATTATTTTAGCACTGATTAGATGGATTTCAATGGAACTCTTGTCATTATCTTGTTATCAACTAGCTAGCCCGCGGAGGATGGGCTTCCCCACTATAGCCGGGTTCCTCCTGAGATTTCTTCACACTGGGGAGTTTTTCTTCACCACTGTTTGAGGATTTTTTCTCCCTACTGGGAGTTTTTTTTGCCTCGCTGTAGTGGGAATAGGGAATAGGTACTGGGAATAAGTTGGGCACTGCCCTTCAGTAACCCATCTCTGACTGTAAAGCGTCTTTGTGACAGTGTATCTGTAAAAAGTGCTATACAAAATAAAATTGAATTGAATTGAATTGAATGTGTTTGTAAATTCTTGCAACTCCTGCTGGACGTCCTTCGTGTTACACTGGTTTTCTAATCAGTTGTTTCATGTGGTCTGGTTATTCCTGAATGATCTGGTGCGGTGTTTCTCAAACCTCTCGTGGGGTACCAATTGTCCTGCGTGTTTTAGATCTCTCCTTGTACCAGCACAGGTGATTTAAAAACACTTTATTGAGCGGCTTCATGCATTGATAACGACCTGACCATTTAAATTACCTGTGCTGGAGCAGGGAGAGGTCTAAAACAGGCAGGACAAGTGGTATTCAAGACATTTGGAAAACACTGATCTTGAGAAGTATTTAAACATGGTTGCGGTTTTATTTTTCTGCGCTGCAAGATTTCCTTTTTCACTGCATGGATTTCAGTAACTTGGAGGTCCTCAACACCACGGATCAAATATGAAGCTTTTCTGGCATATGTTCGTTTTTGATGTTCAGGTTCTCTGTACTACTTGATCTTTGCATTGCATAACAACTCACAAGTGATTTGTTCATTAGTATGGTAAATGTTTAGATTTAATTTTAAAAAGTAAATCTTGGAAAAAAACAGAAAGGGCCGACAGAGACTGCCCATGCACATGGCCCAGAATTTTGTGCCATGGCCCTGATTTGGAGAATTATATAATCAAAACAAGTGAAAAAGTAAGCACAGCTCACTAATAACCTCAACCCTTGTGCACTGAAGAGATTATGGCATATTTTCATATAAATTGGCACTGCACCCCTGCATGACTGAAATTTGAAAACAATCTGATGAGCAGTTTCTAAGAAATCGGTCAGACAACATTTGCAGTGGTAAATTTTCTTAGTTCGAAGTATGGTTAACAAAATTAATTTTTGAAAAAATCATCACATTTTCATGTAACTTGGCACTGCGCCACTCCATGTAGTGTAAAATGCATGACTGCTTAATTTGAAAACAATCTGATGAGCGGTTTTTGAGAAATCAGTTGGACAAACTGGTGCGGACGGACAGAATTCTTTGGTATATACCAAATGTATAACAAGGCACAACTCAAAGCAAATGGTTGATTGTCATGCCTCTAAATGCCCTAAAACTTGATCTTTGACCCGCTGACCTCCAAAATCTAATCAGCTCACAGCCACCATGGGGAGTTGGCATGTCTGATGCGGGGAAAATCCCTCTACTCTCTCGGTTGATATAGCATGGGTTAGACATTTGTAACAGACGGTGTGATGAACATATGAATGGACAGACAACAGGAAAATAGAATGGGCGGTGGCCTAATAATAACTTACTGTGATTTTTAACCCCCAAAAGACCGAGTGGGGTCATTTACTGTATGACCCCAAGAGTATATTTTTATGTGCCATCTTGGTATATTAAATCAGAAAAATGTTTCCCCCCGCGAGTTTGTCAAGCTATTCCTCTTACAACTTCTCATGGTTTTTAGAGGAATTGGACCATTGGTGTGGCAAGGATAATTGAAAGATTTGTGGGGTTATTTACAACCACAGAGATATATGAGTGAAAATTTCCTGAAAATGTTTCTTTCTTTTGGCATGTCCTAGCTAAATCAGTTAGCTGATGGGCGGGTAGCTGTATACCTAATCGTCATCCAAGGCATGTTAAAGCTGCAAGCAGCATTTGAGGGGCCAAAGCCACTCTCTAAGGCTCATGTGACAACAAAAGAGTTGATTTTCCACTTGAGGGCTGATCCTATGGCATTTCTGAACATGTGAAGAATTTGCCATGTGAATATGGAAAAGTGTAATATTTACAGCGTTGTATATCGCGTTAGCAGAGAAGCATCATTATCAAATTTGAGGCAGCAGTCTGCAGCCCTTACAACAATAGGAGACTTAATTAGGAGGTTTTTCCTGAACACTTGAGAATAATTCGCCACTTCTCTCAAAAAATCCAGCATTTACATCTGACTTCCTGTATGGCATGTTTGTGGTTTTGCATGCTTTGTCCTATCCATGCCATACTCTATGAACTAACCTAAAGAGATCGTTCCCCCAAAAATGAAAATTCACTCATCATCTACTCACCCCAAGGCTAATCGAACAGTCCATTAATTATTTTCGTCCTCAAAACACTTTGAGTCACAAAGAAAAACAGCATTGAAGACAAATCGAAATCAACTGAAGTCATTGGTGACCACTCTTTCAAGCATAAGAAACAACATTTAAAAAACCCAAAGTGCCTCCATACTGCTCCTGCGGTGTAATACAAGTGTCCGTAACCCCCAACATTCGAATTTGACTCAAAAAGACGTCCTTTCACCATGTTTTAGCCTAAATATCCAAATGTAGCCACTTAGCTGGGAGCCCTGTTTATTTTCACAGAGGAAGTTAATCTCACTACCATGGCCAAGGAGGGTAAATGACGTTACAATGGCCCTAAACATCTCAAATTGGAGAAACGCACTGCAGTTGTGAATGTTAGTATTCACTGACTGAACAGCTTAACTGTGCTTAACTTAACTGTGCACCGCAGTTAGCATTTTACCCTGATCGTCACGTCCGACACCCAGTTGTTTATACCAGTAAATAATGCAAATGAATTGGCTTTCATCAGAGGGTGAGAGGCTGAATTATCATCCTGATACCTAATGGTGAAAGACAGTAGTTTATCAGACATTTAATACAATGAAAATCTTCAAAAGTGTAACTAAGCAATGTTTCATTATTATTTGTGACAAACTGCAAGTACTGCAACAACAGTGACCGCTTATTCACTCAAATACCTCTTATAAAGCGAACAGTATTACAAAATAATAAATAAACAGCCACAGTTTAAAAAAAAGTTATAAAAGTTATAAAAGTACTAGTATGTTCTTGGAGTCCAAATACCTTACTTTAAAGTAATTGGCACAGCATTACAAATACACATTCATGTTGAGTTACGAGTAAGAAATCAAATATGCAAAGTTCCTTCTTCTTTCATTACTCAAATAGTTTTCATTTCCATTCTTTCGATGAATGATCTGGAGAAATAAAAAAAAAAAAGAGACATTTATTTGAGAGTTCACGTACACATTTGTCTGAGGCCAAGTATGATGTAATCAAATAGTAGATATAATTGGATCTATGTGGCTTAATTTCATTAGTGATGAAGCTTAAAGCGCATTTACTTCACAACTTAATAATATATGACGATCATGGATAATGGATAACACATATACACAACCCCAATTCCAAAATAGTGGGGACGAAGTGTAAATTGTGAATAAAATCAAAATGCAATGACTTTCAGATTACACGAGCCAATGTGTTATTTACAATGGAACATAGATAACATTTTACATGTTGAAACTGAGACATTTTACATTTTTACCCACAAAATGAGCTTATTTCAAATTTTCTGGCTGCAACAGGTCTCAAAACGGACATTGGCAGAAAAGGGCTGAAAAAGCAATTAATATATGAGAGAATCAGCTGGAAGAACATTTAGCAAGTAATTAAGTTAACTGGTATCAGGTGTGTAACATGATTGGCTATAAATGGGATGTCTTAGAGAGGCTGAGTCTCTCAGAAGTAAAGATGACCAGAGGCTCTCCAACCTGTGAAGGCTTGCATAAAAAAATTGTGGAATACTTTAAAAACAATGCTCCTCACCATCAAATTGCAAAGGCTTTGATGGTCTGATCGACAGTGCATAACATCATCAAAAGATTTAGAAAAACTGGAAAAAAACTCTGTGCATAAGGGACAAGACCGAAGACATTTACTGGATGCCCGTGATTTTCGGGCCCTTACACGCCACTGCATCACTCACTGGCATGATTCTGTCATTGACTTTCCAAAATGGGCCCAGGAATACTTCAAGAAACTACTGTCTGTAAACACAGTCCGCCGTACCATCCACAGATGCCGCCTTAAACTCTATCATGCAAAAAGGAAGCCATCGTTGAGCATGATCCAGAAGCGCTGCCATGTTCTGTGGGCCAAGGCTCATTTAAAATATACTAGAGCAAAGAGTCAAAGCATCCTGTGGTCAGACGAGTCCAAATTTGACATTCTTGTCGGAAATCATGACGTTGTGTCCTCCGGGCTAAAGAGGAGAAAGACCACCCCTCCTGTTATCAGCGTTCGGTTCAAAAGCCAGCATCTCTGATGGTATGGGGATGCATTAGTGCATATGGTGTGGAACCCTTGCATGTTTTAAAAAGCACCATGAATGCTAAAAGGTATGTTAAGGTTTTGGAGCAACATATGCTCCCCTCTAGATGACATCTATTCTAGGGAAGGCCTTGTGTATTTCAGCAGGGCAATGCAAAACCGCATACTGCAGCTATTACAACAGCATGGCTTTGTAGTAGAAGAGTCCGTGTGCTGAACTGGCCTGCCTGCAGTCCTGATCTTTCACCGATTGAGAACATTTGGCGCATAATGAAACGAAAAGTCCATCAAAGGAGACCCAAAACTCTCCAGCAGCTGGAAGCTTGTATTAAACAAGAGTGGGATCAAATTCCAATGGCTAAGCTCACGAAATTTGTCTCCTCAATGCCCCGACGCCTCCACTCTGTGTTAAGAAGAAAGAAGGGATGCTACACCATGGTAAACAGGCCCCTGTCCCAACTTTTCTTGAGACCTGCAGCAGCCATCAAATTTTAAATGAGCTCATTTTGTGGATATAATTGTAAAATTTCTCAGTTTCAACATTTGCTATGTTATCTTTGTTCTACAGTGAATAAAATACTGGCTGATGTCATTTGAAAGTCATTGCGTTTTAATTTTATGAACAATTTACTCTTTGTCCCAACTATTTCTGAATTGGGGTTGTAATTTGCCCGTGTCTATTGATTGGCTGCCATGGTTCATTATTTTCTGGATTGTCAGTTCCATAAATCTGTGATAATTTATAGAATCTGAGCTTTCAATTCAGATGAAAAAAAAAGGCTAATGCAGATAAGGCAACACAACAGCATGCATCTCCAGTGACTGCAACAACAGATTGAAACTTCCCACAAATCTCTCAGTGGAGTTTATTGCCCCCTGGCAACTAGGCTGGGAAGAAGGGCTGGCCTTAGGTCCAGTGGCCTGCATACTCTTGTCTGAGAATGACTGAGTGCTGGGCCTTTGGGCGAAGCAGAAGTAAACACTACAGAGCATTGTGGCAGCATCACTCACCCTCAAAGCGAGGAGTTTTTGTTATATACTTCCAGTGGGTTCTTTTACAACGCCCTTCCTTTAAATTACCAGCGCTGTTTGTCACATCAATATTAGATTGTCCAGGTAAAAACATTATTACCCCTTAAGGAGAAAGGCAGGATGCTTACCTTTGGCTGGGGAAAGGTTGTCAAGAGTTGAGGGTGGACGGGCACGCCTCCAGTGATTAAGACAAAAGGGCATCAATACCTGCAGGGGTCAAAGCCATTGCCTGCAGTAGGTCAGAAAGCGAAACTATGCCCTTCACAACATCTTCTGTGTCTACCATCACGAGGCGGTGAACCTGAAGGAGAAGTGCAACAGCGGTCAGAATAATGTCAGTTCTGTGTAATCCTGCAGAAGCAGAGTAAAATTCAGATACAGCTGCAGTAAATTCTTATCAAAAAAACCACTCAAAATTACAGGGAAGCTCAAAGAGTAGAGTGTTTTAATTGCGAGCAATAAAGCGTGTGCATAATACATATCAGAATAATCATCCATTGAATGGTTAGTTAATGGCAAACACTCAGCATGGGCTTTGTGCAATCATTTTAAAAGTTATTTGTAATGGAGGCGGCACATTATGGTTGCTTTGAATATAATGGTATGGTTTTTAACTCAGTGACCCCAAAGTGCACCTAATCATCGCAAGTAATCCATGACACCCATGTTCTTTAGTGCCGCCCAAACCGTTTCCCTCAGGGCTCCTGGGGACAACATGCGCCAGTTCTCTTTTATTTCAGAAGTTTCACTCTTTTATTATTGCAGTTACAATGCTAAATGGTATTGTAACCATTTATTTATTCTTTAGAAGCCAATACTTCACTTGTGAAGGGGAATTGGTATCTGTTTCCAGAGTTGACAGCCCATTGGCTTTGTCCAGAGTGATGGATGCAAAAGGGATTCAGGTTGCATCTTCAGATTGTACATTTTCTTTCAGAAATACTTGTGTCCTTTCAGTGGTTTAAAGGTGACAGGTACAAAATGCAAATGGAAATTAAGATTTGAGAAAAATTATACATCAATAGGCCTTCCCGAAAAGTGCATAATTTTTCCATAAAAATTACAACTTAACTTTTATGAACAATCATCTAATTTTCATCGGGTCTAGAATGAGTCTTCTTTCATTTTGGTGTGCAACAGCAAAAGCACTACCGAGCTAGTAGCACTGCAACATTTAAACTTCATGTTTTCTTTGGGGCGGGATTTTTGTGGTTGTCAGTTTGCTCAATGGCGAATGGCGGATTACAAGGATTTGCATTTGGTTTCACTGCCGCTATCAAAAACAAAATTGCTGCTCTGAAACTCCATTATCGATCAAAACAGCTGAGTGACCAAAGCAGAAACACATCCCACAATAAATATCTATGCAGCTTCTGGTGGCCGGTGTGATCTTAAGGACGAATATGAAAATGGTGCAGATGTTGTAATGGATAATCGCAGGTTTGCTTGCCAGCCAAGTCAGCTTTTACGCATACAGGTGATTCTATGTGCTGCATAGAGTTTAGGCCTTGGGTTATTAACTGCAAATTCACTGAAAGAGTATGGAATTTATGTTCTTACATCATTGTATTGAGGCACTGCAAACTAGATAGCATTTAGGTACATTCAGTTGCATGTCAACATTATTGCCTAAGGTGGGTGAAGCAAGTTTGCCACTGGCTTTATTTTCTGTAATCATACTATGCTGTATGTGATGCTATCAACAATAGCAGAATAATTTCCGTGGAAAAAACACAAACATTTTAATCTTCGAACTTAAAACTAGATAACGTTTCTAATATACTAGTCGGTAGCCAGAAGCCTAATTGAGGCAGTGGAAAAAGTCTAGGCTGACACCAGTAAGAAAACAATATCCAGATGTGACACACGTCATTAGTTGTGCCCCATTTTTCTGATTGCCATTTGTTTCAAGTTTCTCATGAATGCTTATGGAATTCAGGCTGCAATGTTCATAAACAATCAAGACAGAGATGTCAGAGAAAGGCCCTGATTTGTCAAACGGGAGCATTAGAATTTTCTTTACTTTTGAATACAAAGGTATGGGAACACTCATAGAGCCCGAATTACCCTCAGACTATTTCAATTAATGATATCTAACAGGTTTAATGACACTTTTACCCAATTGTAAAAAAAAAAAAAAAAAAAAAATCACCAAGTGCAGCTTTAAGTAATTATATCCCCGAACGCCGAATGGCGTTCCGGGGGATATTATGTTTTTGGTCCGACCGCCGCTGCACTACGTGTTAACGGGATAACTTCAGTAATATTTCAATTACAAATTCCAAATTTTGCACATAAGTCAGTATCATAAAGAGCAAGAATTGATTTGATTTTGGACAATTTACGATGTCTAGATTGGCCACCAGGGGCCAAAAACTGATTTCAGTGTTAACTCGGTAACTGCAGTAATATTTCAATTAGAAATTCCAAGTTTTGCATATAAGTAAGTATCATAAAGAGGAAGAACTGATTCGATTTTAGACAATTTACTATTTCTAGATTGGCCACCAGGGGCCAAAAACTGATTTACAAGTTAACGCGATAACTGCAGTAATATTTCAATTAGAAATTCCAAGTTTTGCGTATAAGTAAGTATCATAAAGAGGAATAACTGATTCGATTTTTGACAATTTACAATTTCTAGATTGGCCACCAGGGCCAAAAACTGAAAAAAAAAAAAATCACTGTTTTTATCATATCTCTGGATATATTTGTCCGATTGACCTCAAATCAAGTGCAAATGAAAGGTCATGACCCGAGGATGTGTCCCACGATGACGTTATACCTGTTTGGTTCAAAATTTTGACACAAGGTGGAGCTTTGTCACATAAAATTCACCATTTCTCCTATATCTTTGGAACAATTTCTCCAATTGACATGAAACTATGTGCAACTGCAAGGTCATGACCTCACAACGTGTCACATGATGATATTATACCTGTATGGTTCAATATTTTGCCACCAGGTGGTGCTTTGTGATGGAAAATTACCATTTTGGCCATATCTTGAGAACCATTTGACCGATTGACCTGAAATTAAGTTCAAATGAAAGTCTATTCAAGGTCTATTCAAGCATTGGGGAATTGGAGGATTGGGGGCGTTCGGGGATATACCCCCAGCCGTTGCCTCCGACGGCATAAGCCTAGTTTAATTCGTGGAGTTGGGTCCTTATTGAATTCACCAATTCAATTTTTTGTGCACTGTCTGAAATAAAGATTACTGGTAGAACTCTTCACACAGATCTGATCATGTAGGTAATGGATATCTCAGAGTAAAAGTGCTGAACAAACATCAGGTTTTATGTTTTAATATTTCCCGCCTATGCTTCAGAAGTTACATGTAAAAATTGATCCTAGATCAGCGCTTTTGTATGCAGAGGCATCTGTTCCTTAAAGCAGGAATACTGAGTAAAATGGAAAACAGCACTGAGTAACACCTAAAACCCCTCATGTCTGGAACATGGACTGAAGCAGAAAGAGCTGTTCCAGATTTAATCTGTGCAGTTATCCAGCAAACTCAGTAATCGTTCTAGGTTGAATAGCCCCGAGCTCTTACCTTTGCCTCCACAATACGATCGATTATCACTTCCAGGGTCTCATGGGGGTAGCATTTGATCACTCCTTCCACATAGCACACTCTTCCCCGCAGTGCCTCTGCCATAGTAATGTCCAGGTTATTATAGTTCTTCTGGGCTGCCAGATTCTACCACAGATTAGAGGGGGACAGAATCTTTGCAACTGCTGACAGATTTTAAACTTGGTAGTCAAAACAGAAAATATTAAATGCATTCATTATAAATTATATTATTTTACTTTAGAAAGATGAAAAAACACCAATCATGGCTTTCAAAAATGAACGTTCTTCACCAAGGAAATCAATCAATGGCAGAAAAAGAAAGTAATATTTACTCATGCATAAGGAACAATATTCTACTTTAACAAGTATTTGCCACTTATGTGTCTTAGTGCCCCGCCAGGAAATGGCAAATCGTGTCAAAATGAACAGTGTCTCGGTGTAACCTTGAGAGTGACGCAAAGGTCACCAAAATCGACTGGCGACGGGGCACCACCCTAATACATGTTGACATGAAATTTGAAGGAAATCCGTGAATTCGTTCTTGAGATATCTTGCTGACAAGGATTTGGGACGTACTTACGTACGGACAGACGGTCGCGAATACTATGTCCCGCCGCTTTGCGCATTCGCGCGGCAGGAGGACAATAATAGTAAGCCAAACCAGCTGTCAGATAACCTTGTATGCAGCTCGTGGGTAACTGCTGAAGCCAGAAAGGCTAGGGCTAGGTTGTTGGATGGGAAACAACCTGAGTGAACTAAGCTTCCATTAGTTGTCAGAGAAGTTGTTAAGGAGGAAGGTATACTTTGCCAAGGGACCAACAGATATATTGTCTCATCAAAGTGTTATAAAAGGTGGTGTTTTTTTCACGAAAGATTATAGCAGGTTCCTGACTCACTGTGGTCACTAACCATCCCAACATGCTTTTAAAAAAGTACAGTAAATTATCGCTAGTTTCCTGAACAAATTTACAAAAAAAGGCTGTCTTCTGTACTTGCAGCACATATAGCCAACATATTGCTCTCTATATCCAGTCATTAAAAAGAATCACTTATATTGCAACCCACTTTGATTCTACCTTCACTAGAATATTCTAATGTGATTTTTAGTAACTTAATGGTGAAAAGTAGGTCATGTTGACCTAGCTGGCTGCGAAAGTCAAGAGCTCCAGCTACATCAGCTGACTGCATAGCACTAAAATATTTTACAATCAGTCCACCCAAATGACACATGATCTGCTGTATTTCAAATGGCCCCCCTCTGCACACCCAGATGCTCTTCCTGCATGCATGGTGACAGTCCATAGCTCATCTTCTTTTATCTCATAATTGTAGTTGTTTACTTTTCCCATAGCCCCGCTCATGGCATAGCTTTGATATTACCCTATGCACATATCACTTCTGCGAGATTTCATTGGCTGAGAGGTTGGGGAAAAAAAATTGCTCCTCCTTACTTCACAGCATTAATATTTAGCCAACCTACATATAAAGTGTAACTCTGGTTAAATCTGTATGGCTCAGTGCTGTAACAAGCCAGCCAAGTGCCACTCATATAGCTAAGTTCACCTTACTTAGCTAGATAGTTAGCGCGCAGTTAATACTTTTCCCATGATGTAACATTAGTTTGTTAGTTAGTGAGCTAGCGTCAGCTAGCTACTCAGTTGACTGAATTCACAAACTGTTGCTAGTTCAACCTTGAATGTCTGTGACTCAGTGACTGGCCAAGTCTGCAGAGTGATAAAGTTAGCTCATTTCTAACATAAAATGGGCGTTAACAGAAATTATATTTACAAAAGTATCTATTACATGATGCAATTCAGTTATGTGATAAACTGAATCTTATTCTCTTGGTCATGTCATAAGAAAGTTATGAAGCTCGTTAAGGAAATTTTGGTATGTTGCTTGCTCGCAGCAAACACAAAATTCATAACTTTCAGATGACACGCTCACTTGTGTAAAATCCTCTATATAGGTATGTTTGCCGCTGCTAATATAAAACCTCTCATCAACCATACCAACTCCTCAGCTGTTTATAAGAAAGGAGGAGAGTGCTGTCACCTCACAACAATAAGCTCCTTGCTCTGAAATGACCAGAACCTTTCCGTGTGGAGAGAGCATGCTCTCCCCATGTCTGGGTGGGTTTCCTCCTGGTAATCCTGCTATGATATACAATAAGCAGGTTCTGTATAATTTTAAAACTGCAAATTTCCATTCCTGGCAGATCTGTTCCGAGCACCCCCTGTGGGTGCAGAACTGTGCCATGTCAACAAAAAGTGTATTGCCTGTTTGAATTAAGTGGTCCTTACCAAAATGGAGGGTTTTTTTTTTGAATATCAGTTCTGAAGAAGTGTGTTTAATTTGGAATGAATCAATTCATACTTGCTTTAAATGCATGGAAATTGGAGGAACAATAATAAATTCCTCAATATTTTTTTTTCTTCCATAGAACATGATTCTGCATCTGTGCTCAAAATGAGTAAGAGATGGTGGAAATGAGGACCCAGCCATTGACAGTAGGCTCCCATGAGCAGTTCTGTAGTACGTACAATCACATCAAACCTGGAGTAGAGGCCAACCACCTTCCCTGCAAGTAAAACCAATAAACTGAATCAGAAGAATGAGATATGCCTTTCGTCTCTGTACTGCATCCCATTCATTCAGAGAAAAGAATGGTCATTATTTCTCCAAATTGTATTCCCCAACAAAGCTTGTATAAATTGAGTCGACAACTCCAATCCTTTCTGAATCTGGAATGTCCAATAATTGAAGTATGGTCAATCATGCTTATATGTGACTCATCCTGCCATCTTGGGAGCAAAGACAGTTTGTGGTTCTCTGTCACTCAAAACTGTGAGCCGCCACTTCTATCCACTCTGTTATCACAGTCCTAACGTGCACAGAATGAGGGCGGAGGAAACCCAAACGTGCTTGTTCAGACGGCAACCAATCGGAACCAAGATGACTGGTAAGAAGCACTTGAGCACAGAACAATTCTGACCCAAATGAGTCTCATCATCCTGAAGCCAATTATACACTGCTCCCATGAGGCTGATGGCCAGAATCGGGAATGGCATGACCAGATTTGATCTATGACAATAGTAACACAGCACTGCAAGTGGCGCCTTTACCCGAGAGCCAACTCAGCAGCCCAAATAAAAGAAAAAAAAAACTCACAAATTCACTGGAACGTGAGCAGTTTTCACGTGCCCACTTGTAAACCCACCTTTTTCGTTAACCACAGGCAAAGCAGATACTCGTCGCTCCACGAAAATGGAGAGGGCATTGTAAACTGTAGCACTTTCTTGGACCGTGGCAATATTCCTGAATGTTCCGATACCAACTTCCCCGATTTTCATTTGCATGTATTGTGGCTTTGGGATCATCGTGCCCTGCATGAGAAGAAAAACGTTATGAGCATTGCTCATAGATCCCAATATAACATTTTAAAGCTTATTCAGTGAATGCAGGTGTGTTATATTGAAATATCATTGAAGATAAAAGCTCTCACAAACAGATGCAGGAACTTGAGGATTCGCTTGTGTGTCATTATGTGCAGCACGTTTCCTGACTCTGGGTCGATCACAGGGAGTCTGTGGATCTTGTATTTCAGCAGAGCATAGATGGCATCAAATAAGCTGTGGGGCAAAGATTGACTCTGTTGTCATCCCAAAGTTTTTGTATTTAGCCCCTAACTTGCATTACATTCTGTTATTATTATTATTATTATTATTATTATTATGATGACAAAGAAACAAGTAGAAAACATACAAAACAGCCAGCCTTAAAAAAATAAACAGAAAAAAATACAAATAACCAATTACACAATAAATGAACAGAATAGATACATAACAAAGCACAAACTCTGGACACAAAGGGATGAGACAGAAGGGTAACTAATAAACACGACAGTGAAGAGAGACAGAAAAAAAGAATAGGTCTGTGTGCGTTTTTGTGTGTTTGTGTGCGCGTGTGTGTGTGTGTGCTGTACATGTATGTATACATGTGTGGGACAAATATGATGGAAGTGTAAGAAAAAAAAAACATTTTAATAGCATTAAGTCAAGAACAACACATAACCATGCAGTGATATAACAAAGGTGAAACAAATTGCTGCCAATAATGGAATGATTCTATGAGAAATAAAGATGACAAAAATACTTCCAATAACATTTATTTCCTAGGAATTGTTAGGGGTGCCAATAATTGTGGAACAGGTGATTTTATGAAAAATAATTATCTCTAAGTCAGGGATTTTTTTTTCCCCCATAAATTCACTTGAGTTGAAGGTTACATTTTTCTAGAAATTTTCAGTGTGAGAGTATGCTTCTGCAAAAAAAATTGAATTTATTTTAAGGCTTTTAACACATCTTAACCAAGGGGGCCAATAATTATGGAGGGCGCTGTATTACATTCCATTACATTCTGCTGGTATCTGTGCTGAATCACCATTTTTGTACAATGTACTTTCTGAATCATTTCTGGTGACAAGAGAAAGCACTACTTCCCATTCTGCAGCTCTGCAGCCATGAAAGTGACAGGGCTGGCTTACCAGGCATCAGGGGTAATGCTGATCAGTCCGTCAATGGAGTACTGCAGATACACTGCTGGAGCAGGAGAAAAAACACACAGGCCAATCAGATAGTTTCCAAGGTCTAGTACAAATCAAGCTCATGTGCTTATTCATGCACAGCTGGGTCACCTCTCCACGTCTCAATCTTGTGTTCTTCCAGTCCATAGATCTGCACCTGTGAGAGACATATTCACATATTATCACATCATGAGCAGCTGCATGAGTGCTACTAGTAATCACTCCAATTCTTTTTGTATGTAACAGTGAGCACAAAAGAATATGAAGGCATAAGAAAATATTGAATTCACCATTCATCTGGGTTGCACTACAAGTGCCAGAAGGTTTCAGGATTTTGTGCCAAAGTCTGCCCCGAATTATTTATTAAGTGCAGTTGTATCTTGAGTTGGCATTTGAGCAAGAACCAGCTCCCGACACAGATTGAAAGTGTATCCCAGAGTTTCTGCCTTCAGTTATCGGCGCGAATCAGCATAGTTTGTGCACCCCTGCCATACAGATTTAGGGGTAGATATTGGTTCTAGATGAGCGAAGGAGTGCATCCCCAGACCACTCTAGGAAAACCATCAGTCTAAATGAAAAGTCATTTAAGCCAGCACCATTCAATCACCAGATTTCACCTGTATGTTCAAATCACCTTTTATTTCAGGAGCCAATCCAATTATTATGAGGCTTACCGTAAGCCTCTAGACATCGCATCTCATAATGTCACAATTTACCTTGAGCTCCAATTGCACCTTGCGACTTACACTTTTTCAGATGCCATGCTTTGTGTCCTTTTTTCAAGGTATCTGCTAATTCAGCTGGATATACTGGATACTGAAGTAAGTTATCCCATCCTTGAATGGAACCGGATAGCTAAAAGCCCATTTAACGAGGCAACTCACCATAGGAGATTTGTAGTACTGGTGGAGAATGTTAATGAAGTCTGTGATGGTCAGCATTCCTGGGGAAAAGGCACAAGAATGGATAAGGATAAATACAGACCAGTAGAAGCATCCATCCATCGCCATGTTGGATGATATACAAATCAACAATGCCGTCTCCAGTGGCGGCTGGTGAACTGGCGATAGGGGAGGCTGAAACCCATCCCTTAAAAATAATGATTGGTCATGACCTGTTTTTAATCATTCATTTAAATTACCATTTCAGGAACCCAGAAAACTTAAAACATTGTCAGGTGTGGCCAGTTTTCATTAATAACGCATAACTTGATGCATTCGGCGTCAGTTTTTGTCGCATATTAACTTTCCCCTGCTGTAGTCAGCAATTACTCAATCAAGGCATATGTAAGAGATTCTCACGCAGAACTGAAGTCCTTATGCATGGAGGTTAATCATTTTCACGTGCGATTATGACTCCAAACTTCTTACGCTTTTGTGTACTCAGGGTTTGGAACCAATGCGTATGTTTCATTATTGTTTAAATTGTTAAAATTAAAGCTGCAAGCAGCGTTGAATGGGCCCTCGCCCCCTTGCGCACGTTGGGGTTGTGGTGAGATCCTGACGGGTGTAGCTGTACACTCACGACCATTGGGCTGGTCAAGTGCAGGCTTCAACTTGAGAGAAAGTGTCGAGCGAATCGGACAAAGCTGAAGGAGTTATGATAAGTTGATACTTCATCCACCAGAAGGCGCTCGGAGTGTAACCAAATTTGGGCAGGTGCATTCAGGGGCAGACCCTAAGCACAAATGTGAAGTTTTGAACAAATCGGCCAATTTCGACGTAAAATATGGCATCTTCTGTTTCCTTAAGGGGGCATGATGAGCTAGATTATTTAGCAGCACATCGAAGCGTTCAGGGTGGGGCTTTTACCATGTACAGTAATTTTAAATCCATTTAGATGAAGTATGAGGGAGAGGGAGCTGCTCGAATGTGTTTGGCGAGGCATCTGAAATGGGGACACCACGGCGGCTAAGCCTATTTAGCGACAGATATGCAGAGCACAACTTTTGATCAGCATGGTCTCTTGATGATCTGACATAAATATTAGGTGGATTGGACGGAATTGCCAGGAGGAGTTCGTGAAAATACAATGTGTGGAAATCAGGCCAAAATGACACGTTAAAATCAAAATGGCAAGTTTTTCAACGTGTTGAACAGGGAGAATAAAGTTGATGGGTTCAGCTATGGGTCATCAGTACAAGTGAAAGTAAAAACTCGTCACTTCTTGTTAGCGGCCACGCCCATTGACTTACAGACCTGCAGAGCACAACTTTTGATCAGCGTGATCTCTTAAAGTTTACAAATAAACGTGGTTTTGATTGGTTGAAATCTCTAGGAGGAGTGCGTTAAAATACAATGTGTAAATACAACGTATTTTCAAGACGAGGGGTGGATAGCTGCAGCGTCACTACACGGACGCAATTATGCGTAGCTGCACAGTATTTATGAGGTAGCTTCATTAATTTGTTCTGCATGTAATAGAAGTGGAATGAGGTTGATGTGTTCAACTATGTGTCATCAGTAGAAGTGAAAGTAATCACTGGACACTTCCTGTTACCACAAGGGGGCGCTAGGAGCAAAGTGGGAAGTTAATGCATCAGGACGTTCAGGGCGGAGCAATTATTATGATCAGCTAGTTTGAAGCTAGTACAGTCAAGTATGTGGGCGTGAGAGCATTGGGAATCCCAAACGTATTTTCATGGCGAGGGATCCAAAGTCACCGCGTTGCCACACGAACGCCATTACTCGTAGCTATACCAGGTTCATAATCTAGCTTCAGCAACTTGTTCTGCATGTTTTAGAAGTAGAATGAAGTTGATGGGTTCAATATTGTGTCATCAGTAGAAGTGGAAGTAACGAGTGGTCACTTCCTGTTACCATAGGGGGGCGCTATTAGCAAAGTGGCAAATTAATATATCAGGACATTCAGGCCGGGGCCCTTGTCATGTTCAGCAAGTTCGAAGCTTCCAAAATCAAGTATTTGGCTGTGAGAGCGTTGTGAAATTTTTTCCTCAAGTCACAAAAATTTGTCACGCCCTTTGACTTACAGGTCTGCAAAGCACAACTTTTGATCAGCTAGGTCTCACAATAGTCTGTACCAAATTTGAAGTCGATTGGCGAAATCCCTAGGAGTTCGTTCGTTTTAAAATTCAAAAATTCAAATCAAAATGGCCAACTTCCTGTTGGGTTTAGGGCGTGACTCCAATGAAGTTTTTTGTATGCCTTGTGACAAAGCATATAACCACCAAATTTCGTCTGCCTACGACAAAGTAACCAAATTTCCCTATGGGAATTTTGAAACGTGTTTAGGGGGCGCTATTTCGGCATTTGGGGTCAAACCTGTGCGACCGCACAAAAATATCAAATTTCGGATGAGGCCGGACATATGTGGAAAGTTAGACATGTTTTCACCATTGGGAAAGGGGCGAAATTTGCCCTTGAAATGTCGGAGGAATAATAATAATAATTAAAGCTGCAAGCAGCGTTGAACGGGCCCTCGCCCACATGTGCACGTTGGGGTTGTGGTGAGATCATGACGGGTGCAGCTGTGCACTCACGACCACTGGACAGGTCAAGTGCCGGCCCCAACCTGAGAGAAAGTGTCGAGTGAATCGGACAATGCTGAAGGAGTTATGATAAGTTGATATTTCATCCACTAGTAGGCGCTCAGAGTGTAACCAAATTTGGGCAGGTGCATTCAGGGGCAGATACTAAGCACAAATGTGAAGTTTTGAGCAAATCTGCCAATTTCAACGTAAAATGTGGCATTCTCTGTTTCCTAAAAGGGGCGCAATGAGCTAGATTGTTTAACAGCACATCGAGGCGTTCAGGGTGGGGCTTTCACTACGTACAGGAATTTTGAATCCATTTGGATGAAGTATGAGGGAGAGCGAGCAGCTCGAATGTGTTTGGCGAGGCATCTGGAATGGGGACACCATGGCGGCCAGGTCCATTTAGCAAGAGACATGCAGAGCACTACTTTTGATCAGCAGGGTCTCTTGATGGTCTGAAGAAAATATTAGGTTGATTGGACGGAATCGGTAGGAGGTGTTCGTTAAAATGAAATATGTGGAAATCGGGCCGAAATGACACATTAAAATCAAAGTGGCTGACTTCCTGTTTGGAATTGACCGATGGTGCCGGAGACTTTTTTGTTCGAATAGGCAACATACACATGTGTATCAATTTTCATGTACCTATTCCAAAAAAACCCCTATGGGGAGGGGTTTTTAAAAATTTCAAGGGGGCACTATCGAGGCATTTTGCTGCCCTCATGGGCACCGCCCCAATCAGATATTGGAGCTTGCCACTCTTGACCAGCATATCAATTTGCATGATGATACGAATTCATTAGGAACATGAAAAACACAATCGTATTTTCATGGCGAGGGATCCATTGTCACTGCATCGCCACACGGACGCCATTAGTCTAAGCATCACAGCATTTGTAAGGTAGTTTAAGCAAGTTCGTCTACATGTTGTACAGGGGGAATAAAGTTGATGGGTTCAACTATGTGTCATCAGTACAAGTGAAAGTAGAAACTGGTCACTTCCTGTTAGTAGCCACACCCACTGACCTACAGACCTGCAGAGCACAACTTTTGATCAGGATGGTTTTTCAATGTTCATTAATAAATCTGGTTTTGAAAGGATGAAATCTCTAGGAGGAGTGCGTTAAAATACAATATGTGGAAATCAGGCAAAAATGGCACGCTAAAATCAAAATGACCGACTTCCTGTTTGGAGTGGACAAATGATGCCAGAGACTTTTTTTTGCGTCTTGGCGAAATACACATGTGTGCCAATTTTCATCTTTCTACTCCAAAAAAACCCCTATGGGCAGGGGTTTTTGAAAATTTCAAGGGGGCGCTATCGAGGCATTTTGCTGCCCTGATGGGCAAAGCCCCAATCAGATGTGAGAGCTTGCCACCCTTGACCGGTCTATCAATTTTTATGATGGTACAAGTATATTAAAGACATCAAAAACCCAAACGTATTTTCATGGCGAGGGATCCATTGTCACCGCATCGCCACACACACGCCATTACTCGAAGCATCACAGCATTCTTAGGGTAGTTTAAGCAACTGCTTCTACATGTTGTACAGGGGGAATGAAGTTGATGGGTTCAACAAAATGTCTTCAGTGCAAGTGAAAGTAAAAACTGGTCACTTCCTGTTTGTAGCCACGCCCACTGACCTATAGACCTGCAGAGCACAACTTTTGATCAGCATGGTCTCTCAATGTTTAGTAATAAATCTGGTTTTGAAAGGATGAAATCTCTTGGAGGAGTGCGTTAAAATACAATTTATGGCAATCAGGCAAAAATGACACGTTAAAATCAAAATGGCCGACTTCCTGTTTGGAGTGGACAAATGATGCCAGAGACTTTTTTTTGCGTCTTGGTCAAATACACATGTGTACCAATTTTCATCTTTCTACTCCAAAAAAACCCCTATGGGGAGGGGTTTTTGAAAATTTCAAGGGGGCGCTATCGAGGCATTTTGCTGCCCTCATGGGCAAAGCCCCAATAATATGTGAGAACTTGCCACCCTTGACCTGTCTAATAATTTTTATGATGATACAAGTTTATTAAAGACATCATAAACCCAAACGTATTTTCATGGCGAGGGATGGATAGTCGCCGCTTCACTACAGGGACGCCATTATGCGTAGCTTTACAGCATTTATAAGGTAGCTTCACCAATTTGTTCTGCATGTAATAGAAGTGGAATGAGGTTGATTTGATCAAGTATGTGTCCTCAGTACAAGTGAAAGTAATAAGTGGTCACTTCCTGTGACCACATGGGGGCGCTAGTAGCAAAGTGGGAATTTAATGCATCTTGACGTTCAGGGCAGAGCAGTGATCATGTCCAGCAAGTTTGAAGCTACTACAGTCAAGTATGTGGGCGTGAGAGCATTGGGAATCCCAAACATATTTTCATGGCGACGGATCCAAAGTCGCCGCTTTGCCACACAGACGCCATTACTCGTAGCTATACAGCCTTCATCATGTAGCTTCCTCAACTTGTTCTGCATGTTTAAAAAGTAGAATGAAGTTGATGGGTTCAACAATGTGTCATCAGTACAAGAGGAAGTAACGAGTGGTCACTTCCTGTTACCACAGGGGGGCGCTATTAGCAAAGTGGAAAGTTAATACATCAGGGTGTTCCAGGCGGCGCCCTCATCATGTTCAGCAAGTTTGAAGCTTCTAAAATCAAGTATTTGGATGTGAGAGCATTGTAAAATTTTTCCCTCAAATCACTATAATTTGTCACGCCCTAGCAGGCACGCCCTTTGACCTACAGATCTGCAGAGCACAACTTTAAATCAGCTTGGTCACTCAATGATGTGTACCAAATTTGAAGCCGATCTGGCGAAATCCCTAGGAGAAGTTCGTTTAAAAATTCAAAAATTCAAATCAAAATGGCCGACTTCCTGTTGGGTTTAGGGTGTGGCTTCAATGAAGTTTTTTGTATGCCTTGTGACAAAACATATAACTACCAAATTTTGTCTGCCTACGACAAAGTAAGCGAATTTCCCTATGGGAATTTTGAAACGTGTTTAGGGGGCGCTATTTCGACAATTGGGGTCGAACTTGTGCGACCGCCCAAAAATATCGAATTTCGGATCCGGCCGGACGAATGGGGAAAGTTATACGCGTTTTCACAATTGGGAAAGGGGCAAAATTGGCCTTTGAAAAATCGGAAGAATAATAAAAAAAAAAAAAAAAAAATAATAATAATTAAAGCTGCAAGCAGCGTTGAAAGGGCCCTCGCACCCCTCTTGCACAGTGGGGTGGCAGCAAGATCTTGATGGGTGCTGCTATCCATTCACAGCCATTGGACACTGCTAGTCGGTGTACAATGTGTTTTCCTGATGGGATTGCGAAAATTTTCTGGAGGGCGCTATGATACCATTTTGTTAGCCTGCGCCCAAAATCTACAACATAGTTATTGGAATACCGGGCTCCATGAGTGTCTTGATTTTCGTAAATTTTCAAGCAGGCTTAGACCCCCAAAAAGGCAATTCTTTAAAAAATCTGATTGGGGGTGCTATAGAGCCATTATGCCACAATTAGTGCCAGTTGATGTATTACATTCAAGAAAATAAGACAATGATAATTTGTGCCATGTTTTGCAAGTTTTGGAGAATTCTAAAGCCTTGAAACGTGTGTTCCTAAAATTCGGAAAAACGCAGGAAATGGCTCATAGCTCACTTCCTGTGCGGCCAAAAAATTTCAAAAAATAAAGCATTGCTCGAAATGACTAATGCAATGATCACATCAAATTTCATGAACATTCAAGCACTTTTATCTTAACATTGCCGTAGGTAGAGGGCGCTGTGGAGCCACATGGTCCCTCCCGATCTAATATTAGCATATATTTATACTTGGGAGGACAATTTTATCAAGCTTGGAAAGTTTCCTGCAAATCCCACAAAGTATGTGCGAGTAAAACCAACTTCCTGTTTCATGGCGGGACATCAAAATTCGCCGCGACGCCACGGATACATCATCGGATGAAATCAAAATAGCTTTGCAATTTAACATCAGCAAGGTCTTTAGATATTATTTGCCAAATATTAAGTTGATCGGATAAAATCTCTAGAAGAAGTTCGTTAAAGTACGACACCTGTGAATTGCGAAAAATCTACAAAAGTTGCAATTTCAATTAAAAATGGCAAGCTTCCGGTTGGGTCTAGGTCATGGCACCAAGAGACTTTTTTTTAGGTCTCAGGATATTCCACATGTCCACCGAAGTTCATACATGCAGGTCAACCACGATGCGAGGGCTGCTTATTTGAAATTTTCCAGGGGGCGCTATGATGCCATTTTTGCCATGGCTATATGCAAATTTTTTATCAGTGTGATAGGAATGATAGTCTTTAATTTTGTACAAAATTTTGTGAGTTTTTGAGTATGCTGAGACCCTCAAATGGGCAATTCTTTTAAAAATCTGATTGGGGGCGCTATAGAGCCATTATGCCACATTTACTGCCAATTTCTGCCTCACATTGAAGACAATCAGACAATTATGACTTTTGCAAAGTTTTGCAAGTTTTCAGGTATGCTAAAGCCTTCAAACGTGTGTTCGTAAAATTTGGAATAACGCAGGAAATGGCTCATAGCTCACTTCCTGTTTGGCCAAAAAATTTCAAAAAAATAAGCATAGCCCAAAAAAACAAATGTAATGATCAGACCAAATTTCATGAACATTCAAGCACTTTTTACTCAACATGGCCGTGTCAAGAGGGCGCTGTGGAGCTACCTGACCACACCCAATCCAATATCAACATATAGGTATATTAAGAAGTCGACTCTTATTAAGCCTATAAAGTTTCGGGCAAATCTCACAAAGCATATGCGCACAAAACCAACTTCCTGTTTCATGGCGGAACATCGAAATTCGCCGCGACGCCACGGATACAAAGTTCAATGAATCCAAAAAAGCTTCGCAATTTAACATCAACAAGGTCTTTAGATGTCATATGCAAAATTTTAAGTTGATCGGATAAAATCTCTAGGAGGAGTTCGTTAAAGTACGACGCCTGTGAATGGCAAAAAATTTTAAAAAGTTGCAAATTCAAATAAAAATGGCGGACTTCCTGTTGAGTCTAGGTCATGGCACCAAGAGACTTTTTTTTTGGTCTTGGCATAGTACACATGTCCACTGAATTTTGTTCATGTAGGTTAAACACGCTGCGAGGGCTGCTTCATTGAAATTTTCTAGGTGGCGCTGTAATGCAATTTTGCCACATCCATCTCTAATCCCTATATCCTAGTAAAGAGTATAACCAGCTTAATATGTTTGCAACGTTTTGTGAGTTTTCGTGCATGTTGATGCCCTCAAAAATGCAATTATGTATTAGGGGGCGCTGTAGAGCCACCATGTCACACCCACTGCCAAATGAGATATTGAATCAAAGAACTTAATATTTTTAGTCAATAAGCCAAGTTTGGTGTGTTTTTGAGTATGATAAGGCCCTCAAAAATGTGTTCGTAAAATCTGAAAAAACGCAGGAAATGGCTCATAGCTCACTTCCTGTGAGGCAAAAAAATTTCAAAAAAATTTACAAAAAAATTTATGATGTCTTCTATGACCCGATCAAATTTCGTGAGAATCCGAGCAAGTGCGTTCCAAAATGGCCGTGTGTTTGGTGGCGCTAAAGAGCCACCGGGGCATGTCCAAGCACAAAAGAAATAATACTTTGCAATTTTCACCACGACTGACGTGTGGGCAAATTTTTGTGAGTTTTCGTGCATGGCAAAGCCCTCAAAAATGCGTTCTCGCAGCAGAATAAAAAGAAGAAGAAGAAGAAGAATTAAAGCTGCAAGCAGCGTTGAAAGGGCCCTCGCCCCCCTCGTGCACGTTGGGGCGGCAGCAAGATCTGGATGGGTGCAGGTGTCCTTTCAGAGCCATTGGACACTGCTGGACCG
The DNA here is from genome assembly GCA_029721435.1 of Gymnothorax reevesii. NCBI lineage: Eukaryota > Metazoa > Chordata > Actinopteri > Anguilliformes > Muraenidae > Gymnothorax > Gymnothorax reevesii. The sequence continues at coordinate 54,343,156 of CM056586.1, forward strand.
TGTACAATGTGTCTTCCTCTAGGGAGTGCAAAAATTTTCTGAAGGGCGCTATAATACCATTTCAACATGTGTGTGCACAAAATCTAAACATATTAATCATAATACTGAGCTCCATGAGTGTGTTGAATTTTGCAAATTTTCCAGCATGTTTAGACCTTCAAAAGAGCAATTCTTTTTTAAATCTGATTGGGGGCGCTATCGAGCCACTATGACATATTTAGTGCCAATTGATGGATGACACTGAAGAAAATAAAACACTTATCATTTGTGCCACGTTTTGCAAGTTTTGAAGCATTCTAAGGCCTCAAAACGTGTGCTCGTAAAATTAGGAGAAACGCAGGAAATAGCTCATAGCTCACTTCCTGTTTGGCCAAAAAATTTCAAAAAATTAAACATTGCCAGGAATGACAAATGCAATGATCACAACAAATTTCATGAACATTCAAGCACTTTTATCTTAACATGGCCATATCTAGAGGGCGCTGTGGAGCCACCTGGCACCTCCCGATCTAATATTAGCATATATTTATACTTGAGAGGACAATTTTATCAAGCTTGGAAAGTTTCAGGCAAATCCCACAAAGTATGTGGGAGTAAAACCAACTTCCTGTTTCATGGCGGGACATCAAAATTCGCCGCAACGCCACGGATACATCGTTCGATAAATCCAAAAAAGCTTCGCAATTTAATATCAGCAAGGTATTTAAATATTATTCGCCAATTTTTAAGTTGATCGGAAAAAATCTCTCGGAGGAGTTCGTTAAAGTACGACACCTGTGAATGGCAAAAAATCTAAAAAATTTGCAATTTCAATTAAAAATGGCGAACTTCCTGTTGAGTCTAGGTCATGGCACCAAGAGACTTTTTTTTAGGTGTCGGCATATTCCACAAGTCTACCAAATTTCATACATGTAGGTTTACCGAGCTGCGAGGGCTGCTTATTTGAAATTTTCCAGGGGGCGCTATAATGACATTTTTGCCATGTCGATTTGTAAGTATTTTGTCAGAGTAATACGAATGATGGTTTTTATACATTTACAAAATTTTGTGAGTTTTCGAACATGCTGAGACCCTCAAAAGGGCAATTCTTTTAAAAATCTGATTGGGGGCGCTAAAGAGCCATTGTGCCAAATTTAGTGTAAATTGATGTATAAAATTGAAGACAACAAGACAATTATAATTTGTGCAACTTTTTACAAGATTTTGAGTATTCTAAGGCTTCCAAACATGTGTTTCTAAAATTTGGAAAAACGCAGGAAATGGCTCATAGCTCACTTCCTGTTTGGCCAAAAAATTTCAAAACAATTACCGTCACTCGACATGACAAACGCAATGACCACACCAAATTTCATGAACATTAAAGCACTTTTATCTCAACATGGCCGTGTCAAGAGGGCGCTGTGGAGCCACCTGACCACACCCAATCCAATATCAACATGTGGGTATACTTGGAAGTAGACTATTATCAAGCCTGTGAAGTTTCGCGCAACTTTCACAAAGCATGTGTGCGTAAAACCAACTTCCTGTTTCATGGCGGAACATCAAAATTCGCCGCGACGCCACGGATACAAAGTTCGATGAATCTAAAAAAGCTTCGCAATTTAACATTGCCAAGGTCTTAAGATGTCATATGCGAAATTTTACGTTGATCGGATAAAATCTCTAGGAGGAGTTCGTTAAAGTACGATGCCTGTGAATGGCAAAAAATTTTAAAAATTTGCAAATTCAATTAAAAATGGCGGACTTTCTGTTGAGTCTAGGTCATGGCACCAAGAGACTTTTTTTTAGGTCTTGGCCTAGTACACATGTCCATCGAATTTTGTACATGTAGGTTAAACACGCTGCGAGGGCTGCTTCATTGAAATTTTCTAGGTGGCGCTGTAATGCAATTTTGCCACATCTATCTGTGAACCCTATAACCTAGTAAATAGTATGACCAGCTTAATGTGTTTGCAAAGTTTTGTGAGTTTTCAAGCATGTTGATGCCCTCAAATATGCAATTATGTATTAGGGGGCGCTATAGAGCCACCATGTCACACATAGTGCCAAATGAGATATCAAATCAAGGAAATTAATATTTTAAGTCTATGAGTGAAGTTTGGTGTCTTTTCGAGTATGATAAGGCCCTCAAAAATGTGTTCGTAAAATCTGAAAAAACGCAGGAAATGGCTCATAGCTCACTTCCTGTGAGGCAAAAAAATTTCAAAAAAATTGACAAAAAAATATAAGATGACTTCTATGACCCTATCCAATTTCGTGAGAATCCAAGCAAGTGCGTTCCAAAATGGCCGCGTGTTTGGTGGCGCTATAGAGCCACCGGGGCATGGCCAAGCACAAAATTAATAATACTTTGCAATTTTCACCACGACTGACGTGTGGGCAAATTTTTGTGAGTTTTCGTGCATGGCAAAGGCTTCAAAAATGCGTTCTCGCATCAGAATAAAAAGAAGAAGAAGAAGAAGAAGAATAATAAAAATCCCATCAAAAACAATAGGTTCCTTGCACCTTCGGTGCCAGGACCCGTTCCGGGCCCTGGCACCGGTCGGTGCTCGGGCCCTAATTAAAGCTGCAAGCAGCGTTGAAAGGGCCCTCGCCCCCCCTGTGCACATTGGGGTGGCAGCAAGATCTTGATGGCTGCAGGTGTCCATTCAGAGCCATTGGACACAGCTGGACCGCGTACAATGTGGTTTCCTGATGGGAGTGCAAAAATCTTCTGGAGGGCGCTATGATACCATTTTGACTTGCCTGTGCACAAAATCTACAACACAGTAATCGTAATACAGGGCTCCATGAGTGTTTCGATTTTTGTAAATTTTCCAGCATGTTTAGACTTTCAAAAGAGCAATTCTTTTATTAATATTATTGGGGGCGCTATAGAGCCATTATGCCCCATTTAGTGCCAATTGATGGATGTATTGAAGAGAATAAGACAGTTCTAATTTTTGGATGGTTTTGCAAGTTTTGGAGCATTCTAAGGCCTTAAAACGTGTGTTCGTAAAATTTGGAAAAACGCAGGAAATAGCTCATAGCTCTCTTCCTGTTTGGCAAAAAAATTTCAAAAAATTAACAATTGCGGAGAATGACTAATGCAATGATCATACCAAATTTCATGAACTTTCAAGCACTTTTATCTGAACATGGCCATATCTAGAGGGCGCTGTGGAGCCACCTGGTACCTCTCGATATAAAATAAGCATATATCTATACTTGGGCGGACAATTTTATCAAGCTTGGAAAGTTTCAGGCAAATCCCACAAAGTATGTGGAATTGAAAGCAACTTCCTGTTTCATGGCAGGACATCAAAATTCGCCGTGACGCCTCGGATGCATCGTTCGATGAAATCAAAAAAGCTTCGCAATTTAACGTCAGCAAGGTTTTTAGATATTATATGCCAAATTTTAAGTTGATCGGATAAAATCTCTAGGAGGAGTTCGTTAAAGTACGACACCTGTGAATGGCAAAAAAAATTTTAAAAAGTTGCAATTTCAATTCAAAATGGCAGCCTTCCTGTTGGGTCTAGGTCATGGCACCAAGAGACTTTTTTGTAGGTCTCGGCATATCACACATGTCTACCGAATTTCATACATGTGGGTTTATCGGGCTGCGAGGGCTGCTTATTTGAAATTTTCCAGGGGGCGCTATAATGCCATTTTTGCCACGCCTATTTGTAAATTTTTTATCAGTGTAATAGGAATGATGGTCTTTGAAATTGTACAAAATTTTGTGAGTTTTTGAGCATGCTGAATCCCTCAAAAGGGTAATTCTTTTAAAAATCGTATTGGGGGCGCTATAGAGCCATGATGCCTTATTTACTGCCAATTTTAGTTTCAAATTGAAGACAATGTGACAAATAAAATTTTAGCTAAGTTTTGCAAGTTTTTGAGTATGCTAAGGCCTTCAAATGTGTGTTCATAAAATTTGGAATAACGCAGGAAATGAATCATAGCTCACTTCCTGTTTGGCCGAAAAATTTTAAAAAAATCAACACAGCCCAGAAAACCAAATGCAATGATCTGACCAAATTTCATGAACATTCAAGCACTTTTATATCAACATGGCCGTGTCAAGAGGGCGCTGTAGAGCCACCTGACCACACCCACTCCAAAATCAACATATAGGTATATTTGGAATTAGACTATCATTAAGCCTGTAAAGTTTCAGGTAAATCTCCCAAAGCATATGCTCATAAAATAAACTTCCATTTTCATGGCGGAACATCGAAATTCGCCGCGACGCCACGGATACAAAGTTCGATGAATCCAAAAAAGCTTCGCAATTTAACATCGACCAGGTCTTAAAAAATCATATGCGAAATTGTAAGTTGATCGGATAAAATCTCTAGGAGGAGTTCGTTAAAGTACGACACCTGTGAATGGCCAACAATCCAAAAAAGGTTGCAATTTCAATTAAAAATGGTGGACTTCCTGTTGAGTGTAGGTCATGGCACCAAGAGAATTTTTTGTAGGTCTCGGCATATTCCACATGTCTACCGAATTTCATACATGGAGGTTTACCAGGCTGCGAGGGCTGCTTATTTAAAATTTTCAGGGGGGCGCTATAGTGACATTTTTGCCATGTATATATATAAGTTTTTTGTCAGAGTAATACGAATGATGGTCTTTATACATTTACAAAATTTTGTGAGTTTTAGAACATGCTGAGACCCTCAAAATGGCAATTCTTTTAAAAATCTGATTGGGGGCGCTATAGAGCCATTGTGCCAAATTTAGTGTAAATAGAAATATAATATTGAAGATAATAAGACAATTATAATTTGTGCAACTTTTTGCAAGATTTCGAGTATTCTAAAGCATCCAAACATGTGTTTATAAAATTTGGAAAAACGCAGGAAATGGCGCATAGCTCACTTCCTGTTTGGCCAAAAAATTTCAAAAAAATTAAAATAACTCGACATGAACAATGCAATCATCACACCAAATTTCATGAACATTCAAGCACTTTTATCTCAACATGGCCGTTTCAAGAGGGCGCTGTGGAGCCACCTGACCACACCCAATCTAATATCAACATATAGGTCTACTTGGAAGTAGACTCCTATAAAGCCTGTAAAGTTTTGCGCAAATTTCACAAAGCATGTGCGCGTAAAACCAACTTCCTGTTTCATGGCGGAACATCGAAATTCGCCGCGACGCCACGGATACAAAGTTCAATGAATCCAAAAAAGCTTCGCAATTTAACATCGACAAGGTCTTAAGATGTTAAATTCAAAATTTTAAGTTAATCAAATTAAATCTCTAGGAGGAGTTCGTTAAAGTACGAAGCCTGTGAATGGCAAAAAATTTTAAAAATTTGCAAATTCAATTAAAAATGGCGGACTTCCTGTTGAGTCTAGGTCATGGCACCTTGAGACTTTTTTTTAGGTCTTGGCATAGTACACATGTCCACCGAATTTTGTACATGTAGGTCAAACACGCTGCGAGGGCTGCTTCATTGAAATTTTCTAGGTGGCGCTGTAATGCAATTTTGCCACATCCATCTGTAAACCCTGAATCCTAGTTAAAAGTAAGACCTGCTTAATATGTTTGCAACGTTTTGTGAGTTTTCAAGCATGCTGAGGCCCTCAAAAATGCAATTATGTATTAGGGGGCGCTATAGAGCTACCATATCACACCCAGTACCAAATGAGATATCGAATCAAAGAACGTAATATTTCTAGTCTATGAGCCGAGTCTGGTGAGTTTTTGAGTATGATAAAACCCTCAAAAATGTGTTCGTAAAATCTAAAAAAACGCAGGAAATGGCTCATAGCTCACTTCCTGTGAGGCAAAAAAATTTCAAAAAAATTTACAAAAAAATTTATGATGACTACTATGACTCTATCAAATTTCGTGAGAATCCGAGCAAGTGTGTTCCAAAATGGCCGCGTGTTTGGTGGCGCTATAGAGCCACCGAGGCATGTCCAAGCACAAAAATAATAATACTTTGCAATTTTCACCACGACTGACGTGTGGGCAAATTTTTGTGAGTTTTGGTGCATGGCAAAGCCCTCAAAAATGCGTTCTCGCAGCAGAATAAAAAGAAGAAGAAGAAGAAGAAGAAGAAGAAGAATAATAAAAATCCCATCAAAAACAATAGGTTCCTCGCACCTTCGGTGCCAGGACCCGTTCCGGGCCCTGGCACCGGTCGGTGCTCGGGCCCTAATTAAAGCTGCAAGCAGCGTTGAAAGGGCCCTCGCCCCCCCTGTGCACATTGGGGTGGCAGCAAGATCTTGATGGCTGCAAGTGTCCATTTAGAGCCATTGGACACAGCTGGACCACGTACAATGTGGTTTCCTGATGGGAGTGCAAAAATTTTCTGGAGGGCGCTATGATTCCATTTTGACTTGCCTGTGCACAAAATCTACAACACAGTAATCGTAATACGGGGCTCCATGAGTGTTTTGATTTTTGTAAATTTTCCAGCATGTTTAGACTTTCAAAAGAGCAATTCTTTTATAAATATTATTGGGGGCGCTATAGAGCCATTATGCGCCATTTAGTGCCAATTGATGGATGTATTGAAGAGAATAAGACAGTTCTAATTTTTGGATGGTTTTGCAAGATTGGAGCATTCTAAGGCCTTAAAACGTGTGTTCGTAAAATTTGGAAAAACGCAGGAAATAGCTCATAGCTCACTTCCTGTTTGGCCAAAAAATTTCAAAAAATTAACAATTGCGGAGAATGACTAATGCAATGACCATACCAAATTTCATGAACTTTCAAGCACTTTTATCTGAACATGGCCATATCTAGAGGGCGCTGTGGAGCCACCTGGCACCTCTCGATATAAAATAAGTATATATCTATACTTGGGCGGACAATTTTATCAAGCTTGGAAAGTTTCAGGCAAATCCCACAAAGTAAGTGGAATTGAAAGCAACTTCCTGTTTCATGGCAGAACATCGAAATTCGCCGTGACGCCACGGATGCATCGTTCGATGAAATCTAAAAAGCTTCGCAATTTAACGTCAGCAAGGTTTTAAGATATTATATGCCAAATTTTGAGTTCATCGGATAAAATCTCTAGGAGGAGTTTGTTAAAGTACGACACCTGTGAATGGCATAAAATCCAAAAAATTTGCAATTTCAATTAAAAATGGCGGACTTCCTGTTGAGTCTAGGTCATGGCACCAAGAGACTTTTTTTTAGGTCTCAGGATTTTCCACATGTCTATCGAATTTCATACATGTAGGTTTACCAGGCTGCGAGGGCTGCTTATTTAAAATTTTCCAGGGGGCGCTATAGTGAAATTTTTGCCATGTCTATATATAAGTTTTTTGTAAGAGTAATACCAATGATGGTCTTTATACATTTACAAAATTTTGTGAGTTTTAGAACATGCTGAGACCCTCAAAATGGCAATTCTTTTAAAAATCTGATTGGGGGCGCTATCGAGCCAATGTGCCAAATTTAGTGTGAATTGATATATAAAATTGAAGATAATAAGACAGTTATAATTCGTGCAACTTTTTGCAAGATTTCGAGTATTCTTAAGCATCCAAACATGTGTTTATAAAATTAGAAAAAATGCAGGAAATGGCGCATAGCTCACTTCCTGTTTGGCCAAAAAATTTCAAAAAAATTAATACAACTCGACATGAACAAAGCAATGATCACACCAAATTTCATGAACATTCAAGCACTTTTATCTCAACATGGCCGTTTCAAGAGGGCGCTGTGGAGCCACCTGACCACACCCAATCTAATATCAACATATAGATCTACTTGGAAGTGGACTCCTATAAAGCCTGTAAAGTTTCGCGCAAATCTCACAAAGCATGTGCGCGTAAAACCAACTTCCTGTTTCGTGGCGGAACATCGAAATTCGCCGCGACGCCACGGATACAAAGTTCAATGCATCCAAAAAAGCTTCGCAATTTAACATTGACAAGGTCTTAAGATGTTAAATTCAAAATTTTATGTTGATCGGATAAAATCTCTAGGAGGAGTTCGTTAAAGTACGAAGCCTGTGAATGGCAAAAAATTTAAAAAATTTGCAAATTCAATTAAAAATGGCGGACTTCCTGTCGAGTCTAGGTCATGGCACCTAGAGACTTTTTTTTAGGTCTTGGCATAGTACACATGTCCACCGAATTTTGTACATGTAGGTCAAACACGCTGCGAGGGCTGCTTCATTGAAATTTTCTAGGTGGCGCTGTAATGCAATTTTGCCACATCCATCTGTAAACCCTAAATCCTAGTAAAAAGTAAGACCAGCTTAATATGTTTGCAAAGTTTTGTGAGTTTTCAAGCATGCTGAGGCCCTCAAAAATGCAATTATGTATTAGGGGGCGCTATAGAGCTACCATGTCACACCTAGTGCCAAATGAGATATCGAATCAAAGAACGTAAAATTTGTAGTCTATGAGCCAAGTTTGATGAGTTTTCGAGTATGATAAAACCCTCAAAAATGTGTTCGTAAAATCTGAAAAAACGCAGGAAATGGCTCATAGCTCACTTCCTGTGGGGCAAAAAAATTTCAAAAAAATTTACAAAAAAATTTATGATGACTACTATGACTCTATAAAATTTCGTAAGAATCTGAGCAAGTGCGTTCCAAAATGGCCGCGTGTTTGGTGGCGCTATAGAGCCACCGGGGCATGTCCAAGCACAAAAATAATAATTCTTTGCAATTTTCACGACGACTGACGTGTGGGCAAATTTTTGTGAGTTTTCGTGCATGGCAAAGCCCTCAAAAATGCGTTCTCGCAGCAGAATAAAAAGAAGAAGAAGAAGAAGAAGAAGAAGAAGAAGAAGAAGAAGAAGAAGAATAAAAATCCCATCAAAAACAATAGGTTCCTCGCACCTTCGGTGCCAGGACCTGTTCCGGGCCCTGGCACCGGTCGGTGCTCGGGCCCTAATTAAAGCTGCAAGCAGCGTTGAAAGGGCCCTCGCACCCATCGTGCACAGTGGGGTGGCAGCAAGACCTTGATGGGTGCAGTTGTCCATTAACAGCCATTGGACACTGCTAGCCTGTGTACAATGTGTTTTCCTGATGGGATTGCAAAAATTTTCTGGATGGCGCTATGATACCATTTTGTTATGCCTGTGCGCAAAATCTACAACATAGTTATTGGAATACCGGGCATCATGTGTGTGTTGATTTTCGTAAATTTTTAAGCACGCTTCGAGCCCCAAAAAAGCAATTGTTTAAAGAATCTGACTGAGTGCGCTATAGAGCCATTATGCCACATTTAGTCCCAGTTGATGTATCAAATTCAAGGCAATAAGACAATGATAATTTGTGCCACGTTTTTGCAAGTTTTGGACCATTCTAAGGCCTTAATACGTGTATTTGTAAAATTTGGAAAAACGCAGGAAATAGCTCATAGCTCACTTCCTGTTTGGCCAAAAAATTTCAAAAAATTAAGCATTGCCCGGAATGACTAATGCAATGATGACACCAAATTTAATGAACATTCAAGCACTTTTATCTTAACATGGTAGTATCTAGAAGGCGCTGTGGAGCTACATGGCCATTTCCGATCTAATATTAGCATATATTTATACTTGGGAAGACAAGTTTATCAAGTTTGGAAAGTTTTAGACTAATCCCACAAAGTATGTGGGAGTTATACCAACTTCCTGTTTCATGGCGGGACGCCGAAATTCGCCGCAATGCCACGGATACATCGTTCGATATATCCAAAAAAGCTTCGCAATTTAACATCAGCAAGGTCTTAAGATATTATTCGCCAAATTTTGAGTTGATTGGATAAAGTCTCTAGGAGGAGTTCGTTAAAGTACGACACCTGCGAATGGCAAAAAATCTAAAAAAGTTGAAATTTCAATTAAAAATGGCAAACTTCCTGTTGGGTCTACGTCATGGCTCCAAGAGACTTTTTTTTAGGTCTCAGGATATTCCACTTGTTCACAGAAGTTCATACATGCTGATCAACCACGATGCAAGGGCTGCTTATTTGAAATTTTCCAGGGGGCGCTATAATGCCATTTTTGCCATGCCTATATAAAAATTTTTTATTATTGTAATAGGAATGATAGGCTTCAGAGTTGTACAAAATTTTGTGAGTTTTTGAGCATGCTGAGACCCTCAAAAGGGCAATTCTTTTAAAAATCTGATTGGGGGCGCTATAGAGCCATTATGTCACATTTACTGCTAATTTCTGTCTCAAATTGAAGACAATCAGACAAATAATATTTTTGCAAAGTTTTGCAAGTTTTTGAGTTTGGTAATACCTCCAAACCTGTGTTCGTAATATTTGGAATAACGCAGGAAATGGCTCATAGCTCACTTCCTGTTTGGTTAAAAAATTTCAAAAAAATAATTACAGCCCAAAAAAACACATGCAATTGTCACGCCAAATTTCATGAACATTCAAGCAATTTTATCTCAACATGGCCGTGTCAAGAGGGCGCTGTGGAGCCACCTGACCACACCCAATCTAATATCAACATATAGGTATACTTGGAAGTAGACTCTTATCAAGCCTGTGAAGTTTCGTGCAACTTTCACAAAGCATGTGCGCGTAAAACCAACTTCCTGTTTCATGGCGGAACATCGAAATTCGCCGCGACGCCACGGATACAAAGTTCGATGAATCCAAAAAAGCTTCGCAATTTAACATCGACCAGGTCTTAAAAAGTCATATGCGAAATTGTAAGTTGATCGGATAAAATCTCTAGGAGGAGTTCGTTAAAGTACGACGCCTGTGAATGGCAAAAAATAAAAAAAAATTGCAAATTCAATTAAAAATGGCGGACTTCCTGTTGAGTCTAGGTCATGGCACCAAGAGACTTTTTTTTAGGTCTTGGCATAGTACACATGTCCACCGAATTTTGTACATGCAGGTTAAACACACTGCGAGGGCTGCTTCATTGAAATTTTCTAGGTGGCGCTGTAATGCAATTTTGCCATATCCATCCGTAAACCCCACTTTCTAGTAAAAAGTATGACCAGCTTAATATGATTGCAAAGTTTCATGAGTTTTCGAGCATGCTGATGCCCTCAAAAATGCAATTATGTATTAGGGGGCGCTATAGAGCCACCATAACACACCTACTGCCAAATGAGATATTGAATCAAAGAACTTCATATTTTCAATCTATGAGCCAAGTTAGGTGTGTTTTCGAGAATGATAAGGCCCTCAAAAATGTGTTCGTAAAATCTGAAAAAACGCAGGAAATGGCTCATAGCTCTCTTCCTGTGAGGCAAAAAAATTTCAAAAATATTGACAAAAAAATTTATGATGACTACTATGACCCTATCAAATTTCGTGAGAATCCGAGCAAGTGCGTTCCAAAATGGCCGCGTGTTTGGTGGCGCTATAGAGCCACTGGGGCATGTCCAAGCACAAAAATAATAATACTTTGCAATTTTCACGACGACTGACGTGTCGGCAAATTTTTGTGAGTTTTCGTGCATGGCAAAGCCCTCAAAAATGCGTTCTCGTAGCAGAATAAAAAGAAGAAGAAGAATTAAAGCTGCAAGCAGCGTTGAAAGGGCCCTCGCCCCCTTCGTGCACGTTGGGGTGGTAGCAAGATCTTGATGGGTGCAGGTGTCCATTCACAGCCAATGGACACTGCTGGACTGCATACAATGTGGTATCCTGAGGGGAGTGCAAAAATTTTCTAGAGGACGCTATGGTACCATTTTGACATGCCTGTGCACAATCTACAACCCAGTAATCGTAATACCGAGCTCCAAGAGTGTGTTGATTTTTGTTAATTTTCCAGCATGTTTAGACCTTCAGAAGAGCAATTTTTCTATATATCTGATTGGAGGCGCTGTAGAGCCATTATGCCACATTTAGTGCCAATTTATGGATGACTTTGAAGAGAAGAAGACAATTATAATTTACGGGGTTTTGCAAGTTTTTGAGCATTCTAAGGCCTTTAAACGTGTTTTCGTAGAATTTGGAAAAACGCAGGAAATAGCTCATAGCTCACTTCATGTTTGGCCAAAAATTTTTGGAAAATTAACCCTTGCCCGGAATGACTAATGCAATGATCACACCAAATTTCATGAACATTCAAGCACGTTTATCTTAACATGGCCATATCTAGAGGGCGCTGTGGAGCCACCTGGCACCTCCTGATCCAATATCAGCATTTTTTTATATTTGGGAGGACACTTTTATGAAGCTTGGAAAGTTTCAGGCAAATCCCACCAAGTATGTTGGAGTAAAACCAACTTCCTGTTTCATGGCGGAACATCGAAATTCGCCGCGTCGCCTTGGATTCATCGTTCAATGAATCCAAAAAAGCTTCGCAATTTAACATCGGCAATGTCTCGTAATATCCGTTGCCAAATTGTAAGTTGATCGGATAAAACCTCTCGGAGGAGTTCGTGAAAGTACGACACTTGTGAATGGCGAAAAATCCAAAAAAGTTGCAATTTCAATTAAAAATGGCGGACTTCCTGCTGAGTCTAGGTCATGGCACCAAGAGACTTTTTTTCAGGTCTCGGCATATTCCACATGTATACCAAATTTCATAGATGTCGGTTTACCAGGCTGCGAGGGCTGCTTATTTGAAATTTTCCAGGGGGCGCTATAATTAAATTTTTGCCTTGCCTATAAGTAAGTTTCTTGTCAAAGTAATACAAATGATGGTCTTTATCCATTTAAAGAATTTTGTCAGTTTTTGAACATGGTGAGACCCTTAAAAGGGCAATTCTTTCAAAAATCTGATTGGGGGCGCTAAAGAGCCATTGTACCTAATTTAGTGTAAAATGATATATAAAATTGAAGACAATAAGGCAATTAAAATTTGTGCAACTTTTTGCAAGATTTCGAGTATTCTAAGGCTTCCAAACATGTGTTTCTAAAATTTGGAAAAACACAGGATATGGCTCATAGCTCACTTCCTGTTTGGCCAAAAAATTTCAAAAAAATTATCATTCCCTGACATGACACATGCAATGATCACACTAAATTTCATGAACAATCAAGCACTTTTATCTCAATATGGCCGTGTCAAGAGGGCGCTGTGGAGCCACCTGACCACACCCAATGTAATATCAACATATAGGTATACTTGAAAGTAGACTCTTATCAAGCCTTTGAAGTTTCGCGCAAATCTCACAAAGCATGTGCGCGTAAAACCAACTACCTGTTTCAGGGCGGAACATCGAAATTCGCCGCGATGCCACAGATACATAGTTCGGTTGATACAAAAAAGCTTCGCAATTTAACATCGACCAGGTCTTTAGACGTCATATGCGAAATTTTAAGTTGATCGGATAAAATCTCTAGGAGGAGTTCGTTAAAGTACGACACCTGCGAATGGCGAAAAATCTAAAAAAGTTGAAATTTCAATTAAAAATGGCAAACTTCCTGTTGGGTCTAGGTCATGGCTCCAAGAGACTTTTTTTTAGGTCTCAAGATATTCCACATGTCCACCGAAGTTCATATATGCAGGTCAACCACGATGCAAGGGCTGCTTATTTGCAATTTTCCAGGGGGCGCTATAATGCCATTTTTGCCAGGCCTATATGTAAATTTTTTATCAGTGTAATAGGAATGATGGTCTTTAGAATTGTACAAAATTTTGTGAGTTTTTGAGCATGTTGAGACCCTCAAAAGGGCAATTCTTTCGAAAATCTGATTGGGGGCGCTATAGGGCCATTATGCCACAGTGACTGCCAATTTCTGCCTCAAATTGAAGACAATCAGACAAGTATAATTTTTGCAAGTTTTGCAAGTTTTCGAGAATGCTAAGGCCTTCAAACGTGTGTTCGTAAAATTTGGAATAACGCAGGAAATGGCTCATAGCTCACTTCCTGTTTGGCCGAAAAATTTCAAAAAAATCAGCATAGCCCAAAAAAACAAATGCAATGATCAGACAAAATTTCATGAACATTCAAGCACTTTTATATCAACAAGGCCGTGTCAAGAGGGCGCTGTGGAGCCACCTGACCACACCCACTCCAATATCAACATATAGGTATATTTGGAAGTAGACTATTATTAAGCCTGGAAAGTTTCACGCAAATCTCACAAAGCAAGTGCTCATAAAAGCAACTTCCATTTTCATGGCGGAACATCAAAATTCGCCGCAACGCCACGGACACAAATTTCGATGAATCCAAAAAAGCTTCGCAATTTAACATAAGAAAGGTCTTTAGATGGCCTGTACCAAATTTTGAGTTGATCGAATAAAATCTCCAGGAGGAGTTCGTTAAAGTACGACGCCTGTGAATGGCAAAAAATTAAAAAAAGTTGCAAATTCAATTAAAAATGGCGGACTTCCTGTTGAGTCTAGGTCATGGCACCAAGAGACTTTTTTTTAGGTCTTGGCATAGTACACATGTCCACCGAATTTTGTACATGTAGGTCAAACACGCTGCGAGGGCAGCTTCATTGAAATTTTCTAGGTGGCGCTGTAATGCAATTTTGCCACATCCATCTGTAAACCCTATATCCTAGTAAAAAGTAAGACCAGCTTAATATGCTTGCAAAGTTTTGTGAGTTTTCAAGCATGCTGAGGCCCTCAAAAATGCAATTATGTATTAGGGGGCGCTATAGAGCTACCATGTCACACTCAGTGCCAAATGAGATATCGAATCACAGAAAGTAATATTTCTAGTCTATGAGCCAAGTTTGGTGAGTTTTCGAGTATGATAAAACCCTCAAAAATGTGTTCGTAAAATCTGAAAAAACGCAGGAAATGGCTCATAGCTCACTTCCTGTGAGGCAAAAAAATTTCAAAAAAATTTACAAAAAAATTTATGAAGACTACTATGACTCTATAAAATTTCGTGAGAATCCGAGCAAGTGCGTTCCAAAATGGCCGCGTGTTTGGTGGCGCTATAGAGCCACCGGGGCATGTCCAAGCACAAAAATAATAATACTTTGCAATTTTCACGACGACTGACGTGTGGGCAAATTTTTGTGAGTTTTCGTGCATGGCAAAGCCCTCAAAAATGCGTTCTCGCAGCAGAATAAAAAGAAGAAGAAGAAGAAGAAGAAGAAGAAGAATAATAAAAATCCCATCAAAAACAATAGGTTCCTCGCACCTTCGGTGCCAGGACCCGTTCCGGGCCCTGGCACCGGTCGGTGCTCGGGCCCTAATAATTAAAGCTGCAAGCAGCGTTGAAAGAGCCCTCGCCCCCATCGTGCACGTTGGGGCGGCAGCAAGATCTGGATGGGTGCAGGTGTCCTTTCAGAGCCATTGGACACTGCTGGACCGTGTACAATGTGTCTTCCTCTAGGGAGTGCAAAAATTTTCTGAAGGGCGCTATAATACCATTTCAACATGTGTGTGCACAAAATCTAAACATATTAATCATAATACTGAGCTCCATGAGTGTGTTGAATTTTGTAAATTTTCCAGCATGTTTAGACCTTCAAAAGAGCAATTCTTTTTTAAATCTGATTGGGGGCGCTATCGAGCCACTATGACATATTTAGTGCCAATTGATGGATGACACTGAAGAAAATAAAACACTTATCATTTGTGCCAGGTTTTGCAAGTTTTGAAGCATTCTAAGGCCTCAAAACGTGTGCTCGTAAAATTAGGAGAAACGCAGGAAATAGCTCATAGCTCACTTCCTGTTTGGCCAAAAAATTTCAAAAAATTAAACATCGCCAGGAATGACAAATGCAATGATCACAACAAATTTCATGAACATTCAAGCACTTTTATCTTAACATGGCCATATCTAGAGGGCGCTGTGGAGCCACCTGGCACCTCCCGATCTAATATTAGCATATATTTATACTTGAGAGGACAATTTTATCAAGCTTGGAAAGTTTCAGGCAAATCCCACAAAGTATGTGGGAGTAAAACCAACTTCCTGTTTCATGGCGGGACATCAAAATTCGCCGCAACGCCACGGATACATCGTTCGATAAATCCAAAAAAGCTTCGCAATTTAATATCAGCAAGGTATTTAAATATTATTCGCCAATTTTTAAGTTGATCGGAAAAAATCTCTCGGAGGAGTTCGTTAAAGTACGACACCTGTGAATGGCAAAAAATCTAAAAAATTTGCAATTTCAATTAAAAATGGCGAACTTCCTGTTGAGTCTAGGTCATGGCACCAAGAGACTTTTTTTTAGGTGTCGGCATATTCCACAAGTCTACCACATTTCATACATGTAGGTTTACCGAGCTGCGAGGGCTGCTTATTTGAAATTTTCCAGGGGGCGCTATAATGACATTTTTGCCATGTCGATTTGTAAGTTTTTTGTCAGAGTAATACGAATGATGGTTTTTATACATTTACAAAATTTTGTGAGTTTTCGAACATGCTGAGACCCTCAAAAGGGCAATTCTTTTAAAAATCTGATTGGGGGCGCTAAAGAGCCATTGTGCCAAATTTAGTGTAAATTGATGTATAAAATTGAAG
Source organism: Gymnothorax reevesii (assembly GCA_029721435.1). Lineage (NCBI taxonomy): Eukaryota > Metazoa > Chordata > Actinopteri > Anguilliformes > Muraenidae > Gymnothorax > Gymnothorax reevesii. The sequence continues at coordinate 54,359,468 of CM056586.1, forward strand.
ACAACAAGACAATTATAATTTGTGCAACTTTTTACAAGATTTTGAGTATTCTAAGGCTTCCAAACATGTGTTTCTAAAATTTGGAAAAACCGTCACTCGACATGACAAACGCAATGACCACACCAAATTTCATGAACATTAAAGCACTTTTATCTCAACATGGCCGTGTCAAGAGGGCGCTGTGGAGCCACCTGACCACACCCAATCCAATATCAACATGTGGGTATACTTGGAAGTAGACTATTATCAAGCCTGTGAAGGTTTGCGCAACTCTCACAAAGCATGTGTGCGTAAAACCAACTTCCTGTTTCATGGCGGAACATCAAAATTCGCCGCGACGCCACGTATACAAAGTTCGATGAATCTAAAAAAGCTTCGCAATTTAACATTGCCAAGGTCTTAAGATGTCATATGCGAAATTTTACGTTGATCGGATAAAATCTCTAGGAGGAGTTCGTTAAAGTACTGTGAATACTTTGCCTGTGAATGGCAAAAAATTTTAAAAATTTGCAAATTCAATTAAAAATGGCGGACTTCCTGTTGAGTCTAGGTCATGGCACCAAGAGACTTTTTTTTAGGTCTTGGCCTAGTACACATGTCCATCGAATTTTGTACATGTAGGTTAAACACGCTGCGAGGGCTGCTTCATTGAAATTTTCTAGGTGGCGCTGTAATGCAATTTTGCCACATCTATCTGTGAACCCTATATCCTAGTAAATAGTATGACCAGCTTAATGTGTTTGCAAAGTTTTGTGAGTTTTCAAGCATGTTGATGCCCTCAAATATGCAATTATGTATTAGGGGGCGCTATAGAGCCACCATGTCACACATAGTGCCAAATGAGATATCAAATCAAGGAAATTAATATTTTAAGTCTATGAGTGAAGTTTGGTGTCTTTTCGAGTATGATAAGGCCCTCAAAAATGTGTTCGTAAAATCTGAAAAAACGCAGGAAATGGCTCATAGCTCACTTCCTGTGTTGCAAAAAAATTTCAAAAAAATTGACAAAAAAATATAAGATGACTTCTATGACCCTATTCAATTTCGTGAGAATCCAAGCAAGTGCGTTCCAAAATGGCCGCGTGTTTGGTGGCGCTATAGAGCCACCGGGGCATGGCCAAGCACAAAATTAATAATACTTTGCAATTTTCACCACGACTGACGTGTGGGCAAATTTTTGTGAGTTTTCGTGCATGGCAAAGGCTTCAAAAATGCGTTCTCGCAGCAGAATAAAAAGAAGAAGAAGAAGAATAAAAATCCCATCAAAAACAATAGGTTCCTGGCACCGGTCGGTGCTCGGGCCCTAATTAAAGCTGCAAGCAGCGTTGAAAGGGCCCTCGCCCCCCCTGTGCACATTGGAGTGGCAGCAAGATTTTGATGGCTGCAGGTGTCTATTCAGAGCCATTGGACACAGCTGGACCTCGTACAATGTGGTTTCCTGATGGGAGTGCAAAAATTTTCTGGGAGCGCTATGATACCATTTTGACTTGCCTGTGCACAAAATCTACAACACAGTAATCGTAATACGGGGCTCCATGAGTGTTTCGATTTTTGTAAATTTTCCAGCATGTTTAGACTTTCAAAAGAGCAATTCTTTTATAAATATTATTGGGGGCGCTATAGAGCCATTATGCCCCATTTACTGCCAATTGATGGATGTATTGAAGAGAGGAATGATGAATGCAATGATCACACCAAATTTCATGAACATTCAAGCACTTTTATCTTAACATGACCATATCTAGAGGGCGCTGTGGAGCCACCTAGCACCTCCTGATCCAAAATTAGCATATGTTTTTACTTTGGAGAACAATTGTATCAAGCAGAAGAAGGTTCGGGCAAATCCCACAAAGTATGTGGCAGTAAAAGCAACTCCCTGTTTCATGGCGGGACATCAAAATTTGCCGTGAAGCCACGGATACATTGTTCGATGAAATCAAAATTGCTTCGCAATTTAACATCAGCAAGGTCTTAAGATATTATTTGCCAAATATTAAGTTGATCGGATAAAATCTCTAGGAGGAGTTCGTTAAAGTACGACGCCTGTGAATGGCAAAAAATCAAAAAAAGTTGCAATTTCAATTAAAAATAGCGGACTTCCTGTTGAGTCTAGGTCATGGCACCAAGAGACTTTTTTTTAGGTCTCAGCATATTCCACATGTCTACCGAATTTCATACATGTAGGTTTACCAGGCTGCGAGGGCTGCTTATTTTAAATTATCCAGGGGGCGCTATTATGACAATTTTGCCAAGCCTATATATAAGCTTTTTATCAGAGTAATAGGAATGATGATTTTTATACATTTACAAAATTTTGTGAGTTTTTGAACATGCTGACACCCTCAAAAGAGCAATTCTTTTTAAAATCTGATTGGGGGCGCTATAGAGCCATGGTGCCAAATTTAGTGCAAATTGATGTAGAAGATTGAAGATAATAAGACAATTATAATTTGTGCAACTTTTTGCAAGATTTCGAGTATTATTAGGCTTCCAAATATGTGTTAATAAAATTTGGAAAAACGCAGGAAATGGCTCATAGCTCACTTCCTGTTTGGCCAAAAAATTCCAAAAAAATTACCATAACCTGACATGACAAATGCAATGATTAAACCAAATTTCATGAACATTCAAGCACTTTTGTCTCAACATGGTTGTGTCAAGAGGGCGCTGTGGAGCCACCTGACCACACCCAATCTAATATCAACATATAGTTCTACTTGGAAGTAGACTCTTATGAAGCCTGTAAAGTTTTGCGCAAATCTCACAAAGCATGTGCGCGGAAAACCAACTTCCTGTTTCATGGCGGAACATCGAAATTCGCCGCGACGCCACGGATTCAAAGTTCGATGAATCCAAAAAAGCTTCGCAATTTAATATCGACAAGGTCTTTAGATGCCATTTGCGAAATTTTAAGTTGATCGGGTAACATCTCTAGGAGGAGTTCGTTAAAGTACGACGCCTGTGAATGGCAAAAAATTAAAAAAATTTGCAAATTCAATTAAAAATGGCGGACTTTCTGTTGAGTCTAGGTCATGGCACCAAGAGACTTTTTTTTAGGTCTTGGCATAGTACACATGTCCACCGAATTTTGTACATGTAGGTTAAACATGCTGCGAGGGCTGCTTCATTGAAATTTTCTAGGTGGCGCTGTAATGCAATTTTGCCACGCTCATCAGTAAACTCTATATCCTAGTAAACAGGATGACCAGCTTAATAGATGCGCAAAGTAACGTGAGTTTTCGAGCATGCTGAGGCCCTCAAAAATGCAATTATGTATTAGGGGGCGCTATAGAGCTACCATGTCAAACTTAGTGCCAAATGAGATATCGAATTAAAGAATTTAATATTTCTAGTCTATCAGCCAAGTTTGGTGAAATTTCAAGTATGATAAGGCCCTCAAAAATGTGTTCGTAAAATCTGAAAAAACGCAGGAAATGGCTCATAGCTCACTTCCTGTGCGGCAAAAAAATTTCAAAAAAATTTACAAAAAAATTTATGATGACAACTATGACCCTATCAAATTTCGTGAGAATTCGAGCAAGTGCGTTCCATAATGGACGCGTGTTTGGTGGCGCTATAGAGCCGCCGGGGCATGTCTAAGCACAAAAATAGTAATATTTTGCAATTTTCACCACGACTGATGTGTGGGCAAATTTTTGTGAGTTTTCGTGCATGGCAAAGCCCTCAAAAATGCGTTCTCGCAGCAGAATAAAAAGAAGAAGAAGAAGAAGAAGAAGAAGAAGAAGAATAATAAAAATCCCATCAAAAACAATAGGTTCCTGGCACCGGTCGGTGCTCGGGCCCTAATAAAAATCCCATCAAAAACAATAGGTTCCTGGCACCGGTCGGTGCTCGGGCCCTAATAAAAATCCCATCAAAAACAATAGGTTCCTCGCACCTTCGGTGCACCGGTCGGTGCTCGGGCCCTAATAATAAAAATCCCATCAAAAACAATAGGTTCCTCGCACCTTCGGTGCCAGGACCCGTTCCGGGCCCTGGCACCGGTCGGTGCTCGGGCCCTAATTAAAGCTGCAAGCAGCGTTGAACGGGCCCTCGCCGCCATGCGCACGTTGGGGTTGTGGTGAGATCCTGATGGGTGCAGCATGGTCTCTCAATGTTTAGTAATAAATCTGGTCTTGAATGGATGAAATCTCTAGGAGGAGTGCATTAAAATACAATATGTGGAAATCAGGCAAAAATGACACGTTAAAATCAAAATGGCCGACTTCCTGTTTAGAGTAGACGAATGTTGCCAGAGACTTTTTTTTGCGTTTTGGCCAAATACATATGTGTATAAATTTTCATCTTTCTACTCCAAAAAAACCCCTAAGGGTAGGGGTTTTTGAAAATTTCAGGGGGGCGCTATCGAGGCATTTTGCAGCCCTTATGGGCAAAGCCCCAATCAGATGTGAGAGCTTGCCACCCTTAACCGGCATTTCAATTTCCATGATGATACGAATTCATTAAGAACATCAAAAACCCAAACGTATTTTCATGGCGAGGGATCCATTGTCACCGCATCGCCACACGGAAGCCATTACTCGAAGCATCACAGCATTCGTAAGGTAGTTCAAGCAACTTTTTCGACATGTTGTACAGGGGGGATAAAGTTGATGGGTTCAACTATATGTCATCAGTACAAGTGAAAGTAAAAACTGGTCACTTCCTGTTAGTAGCCACGCCCACTGACCTACAGACCTGCAGAGCACAACTTTTGATCAGGATGGTCTTTCGATGTTTATTGATAAATCTGGTTTTGAATGGATGAAATCTCTAGGAGGATTGCGTTAAAATACAATATGTGGAAATCAGGGAAAAATGACACGTTAAAATCAAAATGGCCGACTTCCTGTTTGGAGTACACCAATGATGCCAGAGATTTTTTTGTCGACTTGGCCAAATACACATGTGTACCAATTTTCATCTTCCTACCCCAAAAAAACCCCTATGGGGAGGGGTTTTTGAAAATTTCAAGGGGGCGCTATCAAGGCATTTTGCTGCTGTCATGGGCAAAGCCCCAATCAGATGTGAGAGCTTGACACCCTTGACCTGTGAATCAATTTTTATGATAATACAAGTTTATTAAAGACATCAAAAACCCAAACGTATTTTCATGGCGAGGGATGGAAAGTCGCCGCGTCACTACATGGACGCCATTATAACTGGTCACTTCCTGTTACCACAGGGGGGCGCTAGTTCCAAAGTGGGAATTTAATGTATCTGGATGTTCAGGGCGGAGCAATGATCATGTCCAGCAAGTTTGAAGCTACTACAGTCAAGGATGTGGGCATGAGAGCATTGGGAATCCCAAACGTATTTTCATGGCGAGGGATCCAAAGTCGCCGCTTCGCCACACGGACGCCATTACTCGTAGCTACACAGCGTTCATAATGTAGCTTCAGCAACTTGTTCTGCATCTTTTAGAAGTAGAATGAAGTTGATGGGTTCAACATTGTGTCATCAGTACCAGTGGAAGTAACGAGTGGTCACTTCCTGTTACCACCGAGGGGTGCGATTAGCAAAGTGGGAAGTTAATATATCAGGACGTTCAGGGCGGCACCCTCGTCATTGTTAGCAAGTTTGAAGCTTCTAAAATCAAGTGTTTGGATGTGAGAGTATTGTGAAATTTTTTCCTCAAGTCACTACAATTTGTCACGCCCTACCAGCCACGCCCTTTGACCTGCAGATCTGTAGAGCACAACCTTTGATAACCTTGGTCTCACAATGATTTCTACCAAATTTGAAGTTGATTCGGTGAAATCCCTAGGAGGAGTTCGTTTTAAAATTCAAAAATTCAAATCAAAATGGCGGACTTCCTGTTGGGTTTAGGGTGTGGCTCTAATGAAGTTTTTTGTATGCCTTGTGACAAAGCATATAACCACCAAATTTCGTCTGCCTACGACAAAAAAAACGAATTTCCCTATGGGAATTTTGAAACGTGTTTAGGGGGCGCATTTTCGACAATTGGGGTCGAACTTGTGCGACCGCCCAAAAATATCGAATTTCGGATCCGGCCGGACGAATGGGGAAAGTTATACGCGTTTTCACAATTGGGAAAGGGGCGAAATTGGCCTTTGAAAAATCGGAAGAATAATAAAAAAAAAAAAAAAAAAATAATAATAATAATAATAATAATAATAATTAAAGCTGCAAGCAGCGTTGAACGGGCCCTCGCCCCCATGCGCACGTTGGGGTTGTGGTGAGATCATCACGGGTGCAGCTGTGCACTCTCGACCACTGGACAGGTGAAGTGCCGGCCCCAACCTGAGAGAAAGTGTCGAGTGAATCGGGCCAAGCTGAAGGAGTTATGATAGGTTGATACTTCATCCATCAGAAGGCGCTCAGAGTGTAACCAAATTTGGGCAGGTGCATTCAGGGGCAGACCCTAAGCACAAAAGTGAAGTTTTGAGCAAATCGGCCAGTTTCTACGTAAAATGTGGCATTCTCTGTTTTCATAAGGGGGCATGACGAGCTAGATTGTGTAGCAGCACATCGAGGCGTTCAGGGTGGGGATTTAACTACATACAGGAATTTTGAATCCATTTGGATGAAGTATGAGGGAGAGAGAGCAGCTCGAATGTGTTTGGCGAGGCATCTGAAATGGGGACACCATGGCGGCCAGGTCCATTTAGCGACAGACATGCAGAGCACTAGTTTTGATCAGCATGGTCTCTTGATGATCTGAAATAAATATTAGGTTTATTGGACAGAATCGCTAGGAGGAGTTTGTTAATATGCAATATGTGGAAATCGGGCCAAAATGACACATTAAAATCAAAATGGCTGACTACCTGTTTGGAATTTATCCATGGTCCCAGAGACTTTTTTGTTCACATTGGCAACATACACGTGTACCAATTTTCATTTTCTAATTCCAAAAAAACCCCTAAGGGGAGGGGTTTATCAAAATACCAAGGGGGCGCTATCGAGGCATTTTGCTGCCCTCATGGGCACCGCCCCAATCAGATGTGAGAGCTTCCCACCCTTGACCGGCATATCAATTTCCATGATGATACGAGTTCATTAAGAACATCAAAAACACAAACGTATTTTCATGGCGAGGGATCCATTGTCACCGCATCGCCACATGGACGCCATTTCTCGAAGCATCAAAGCATTCGTAAGGTAGTTTAAGCAACTTCTTCTACATGTTGTACAGGGGGAATAAAGTTGATGGGTTCAACTATGTGTCATCAGTACAAGTGAAAGTAAAAACTGGTCACTTCCTGTTAGCGGCCACGCCCACTGACCTACAGACCTGCAGAGCACAACTTTTGATCAGCATGGTCTTTCAATGTTTATTAATGCATCTGGTTTTGAATGGATGAAATCTCTAGGAGGAGTGCGTTAAAATACAATATGTGGAAATCAAGCAAAAATGACACGTTAAATTCAAAATGGCCGACTTCCTGTTTGGAGTAGACAAATGATGCCAGAGACTTTTTTTTGCGTCGTGACCAAATACACATGTGTACCAATTTTCATTGTTCTACTCCAAAAAAACCCCTATGGGGAGGGGTTTTTGAAAATTTCAAGGGGGCGCTATCGAGGCTTTTTGCTGCCCTCATGGGCAAAGCCCCGATCAGATGTGAGAGCTTGCTACCCTTGACTTGTTTTTCAATTTTTATGATAATACAAGTTTATTAAAGACATCAAAAACCCAAACGTATTTTCATGGCGAGGGATGGATAGTCGCCGCGTCACCACACGGACGCCATTATGTATAGCTTCACAGCATTCATAGCGTAGCTTCACCAATTTGTTCAGCATGTAATAGAAGTGGAATGTGGTTGATGTGATAAAGTATGTGTCCTCAGTACAAGTGAAAGCAATAAGTGGTCACTTCCTATTACCATAGGGGGGCGCTAGTAGCAAAGTGGGAAGTTAATGCATCTGGACGTTCAGGGCGGAGCAATCATCATGTAGAGCAAGTTTGAAGCTACTACAATCAAGTATGTGGGCGTGAGAGCATTGGGAATCCCAAACATATTTTCATGGCGAGGGATCCAAAGTCGCCGCTTTGCCACACGGACGCCATTACTCGTAGCTTTACAGCGTTCATAAAGTAGCTTCAGTAACTTGTTCTGCATGTTTCAAAAGTAAAATGAAATTGATGGGTTCAACAATGTGTCATCAGTACAAGTGGAAGTAACGAGTGGTCACTTCCTGTTACCACAGGGGGGCGCTATTAGTAAAGTGGAAAGTTAATACATCAGGGTGTTCCCGGCGGCGCCCTTATCATGTTCAGCAAGTTTGAAGCTTCTACAATCAAGTATTTGGGTGTGAAAGCATTGTGAAATTTTTTCCTCAAGTCACTATAATTTGTCACGCCCTAGCAGCCACGACCATTGACCTACAGATCTGCAGAGCACAACTTTAAATCAGCTTGGTCTCTCAATGATGTGTACCAAATTTGAAGCCGATCCGGCGAAATCCCTAGGAGGAGTTCGTTTTAAAATTCAAAAATTCAAATCAAAATGGCCGACTTCCTGTTGGGTTTAGGGCGTGGCTCCAATGAAGTTTTTTTTATGCCTTGTTACAAAGCACATAAAAACTGAATTTCGTCTACCTACGACAAAAAAACCGAATTTCCCTATGGGAATTTTGAAACGTGTTTAGATGTGAGACCTTGGCACCCTTAACCGGCATAACAATTTCCATGATGATAGGAATTCATTAAAAACGTCAAACACCCAAACGTATTTTCATGGCGAGGGATCCATTGTCACCGCATCGCCACACGGACGCCATTACTCGAAGCACCACAGCATTCATAAGGTAGTTTAAGCAACTTCTTCTACATATTGTACACGGGACATAAAGTTCATGGGTTCAACTATATGTCATCAGTACAAGTGAAAGTTAAAACTGGTCACCTCCTGTTTGGAGCCACGCCCACTGACCTACAGACCTGCAGAGCACAACTTTTGATCAGGATGGTCTTTCAATGTTCATTAATAAATCTGGTTATGAATGGATGAAATTTCTAGGAGGAGTGCGTTAAAACACCATCTGTGGAAATCAGGAAAAAATGACACGTTAAAATCAAAATGGCCGACTTCCTGTTTGGAGTAGACAAATGATGCCAGAGACTTTTTTGTCCGTCTTGGCCAAATAAACATGTGTACCAATTTTCATCTTCCTAACCCAAAAAAACCCCTATGGGGAGGGGTTTTTGAAAATTTCAAGGGGGCGCTTTCGAGGCATTTTGCTGCTCTCATGGGCAAAACCCTAATCAGATGTGAGAGCTTGACACATTTGACCTGTCAATCAGTTTTTATGATGATACAAGTTTATTAAAGGCATCAAAAACCCGAACGTATTTTCATGGCGAGGGATGGAAAGTCGCTGCACCACTTCGCAAACGCCATTATGCGTAGCTTCACAGTATTCATAAGGTAGCTTCATCTATTTGTTCTGCATGTAATAGAAGTGGAATGAGATTGGTGTGTTCAACTATGTGTCATCAGTACAAGTGAAAGCAATAACTGGTCACTTCCTGTTACCACAGGGGGGCGCTAGGAGTAAAGTGGGAATTTAATGTATCTGGATGTTCAGGGCAGAGCAATGATCATGTCCAGCAAATTTGAAGCTACTACAGTCAAGTATGTGGGCGTGAGAGCATTGGGAGTCCCAAACATATTTTCATGGCGAGGCATCCAAAGTCGCCACTTCGCCACACACACGCCATTACTCGTAGCTATACAGCGTTTACAACGTAGCTTCATCAACTTGTTCTGCATGTTTTATAAGTAGAATGAAGTTGATGGGTTCAAGTATTTAAGTAGTGATTTGTTTGTTTATTGGTTTATTTGTTTGTTTGTTTGTTAGTTTGTTTTTTTTTTCCTGTAAATATTTGACATTTTGGACATTTTTCTTCACTTTTCTTCACTTTGGTTGGAACTGGGTTTTTTTTTTTCTTCTTTGTTGCACTGTAAATAAAACTCCTTGCACCTACATGCTATTTGCGGCGGAGCCATTTTTTCTTTTGATTATTTTTGGTGCATTTTTAGGCGACCCGAACCCCTGTTCGGTTACACCCTGCCACACGCCTCCTTCCCTCCACTAGCCTGGGTGTACACCTTGGGCAAGTGTTAGCACACCCCAAGCCTCCCTGGTCAGGGTACGACATTGGCGGTTCAGGCTATCAACTCGGTACCAGTTCTGGCAGTCGGCAGTGATGTCTATGTCAATTCGGCAACATCTCTGGCAACAAGCAACAGAAGAGTTATGCAGTCGTCTCAACAATGTTGTGCCACTGAGCAACATAATCTTCTGCCAAGGGACACTATTGTGCACCGTTTAGTGTCGTCATCGTAGGTGCAGCATCACTTTAATCATGGAAGTAAATTCGAATTTGACAAACCATATTACCGCATTCGGGGTAGCCGATGCGCCACAGGACACGGCCGTGGTGAACAAGAAGCGAAATCCGTGCAAATCACAATCACTCTCACTAAAGCTTGGTGCATGGAACGTAAGGACAACAAACGACAGTGATGGTTCAATCAGACCGGAACGTGCGACAGCCATCATAAGCAAAGAATTGGAAAAAGCCGCCATTGATATTTGTGCCTTAAGTGAAGTTCGTCGACCTGGAACGGGAAATCTTGTGGAGAATAGCCATACAATCTTTTGGAGCGGAAGTGACAAGAAAGAAGCAGGTGTGGGTTTTGCCATTAAGAACGATCTCCTCGCGCAGTTTGATTTGAATCCAACCCCAATAAACGACAGACTTTCCACACTACGAGTAATGTTAAAAGGTGGTGACTATTTGATGCTTATCAGTGTTTACGGACCAACTATGCAGAGGATTCAAGAAGAGAAGGAGCAATTTTACGAACACCTTGGAGATTGTGTAGAGAACGCAAGAAATGACAGCATTATTATTCTAGGTGATCTAAATGCCCGTGTTGGAAAAGACTGGTCATCCTGGCCCTCAGTAATTGGAAAACATGGAGTTGGAAACATGAATTCTAATGGGCTCATGCTACTTGAATTTTGTTCCAGGTATCAGTTATGTGTCATGGGAACCGTGTTTCAAATGAAAAACAGTCTTAAAACCACTTGGCAACATCCACGCTCTAAACATTTTCACCAAATTGATCATATCCTTGCCAATGCAAGTGCAAAACAGTATATCACTGTTGTAAAAGTTGACACCACAGCTGATTGCTTTACAGACCATAAACTACTAACCTCAGAATGCAATTTCAGAATTCAACGTAAAAAGAAAGGTTTGAAACCCCCTAAAAAGTTTGATATCATGTTAACTTCAGAAAAGAAACGATGTTTGAAACGGTTTCTTGATGAGAAGATTCCAGATTGTAACCTTGATTGGGAAGAATTTAAAGTGACTGTGCAGGAAGCTGCCAAGCACACTTTCAATCAAAATCAAAAGAAGAAAGTATCAAATGACTGGTTTGACGATCAAGACGAGGAGATACAACAACTCTTGAAAGATAAACAAATGAATCGAAATGAACTACGCGAATGCATCAGGCTTTTGAAAAATCAATGGTTCCATGAAAGAGCAGCAGAAGCTGAACGTTACGCTCAGTCCAAAAACTACCGAGAATTCTACGCAGCTATCAATAAGATCTACGGTCCCAGGAGCAAAACCACACACCCAGTACGATCGAAAAGCGGCGTCCTTCTTACATCAACCCTAGACATCAAAGAGAGATGGGTAGAACACTTTAGCGAGCTACTTAACCAACCAACAAATGTTGACGCAAGTCTTATTGATGATATCGAACAGCTCCCAACCGATGTTTCACTTGATCTTCCAATAACTGAAGGAGAACTTGATACTGGACACTGGACACTGGACACTGTATCGACATAACATCAATCAGCTTCGGACAGTCCAACAGTGTCATTTGAGGAAAATACTGAGGATAAGGTGGAGTGACTTTGTAAGTAACGAAGAGGTGTTACGAGGAGCAAATGCTGAGGATATCGAAATCACCTTAGTTAAAAGCCGTTTGCGCTGGCTTGGTCACGTATCTAGAATTGATAACAATCGTCCTGTAAAATCCCTCCTCTACGGTGAACTCGACAATGGTATTCGTCCTGTTGGTCGACCGAAACTAAGATATAAGGACACTTGTAAAAGTCTTCTGAAGTCGGGAAGAGTTTTAGATCAATGGAAAGAATTGGTTACTGACCGACCGCTCTGGAGAAGAAACACCGGACATGTTCGTGAAGCTGTGGATGAAAACCGAATTGCACTCTATAATCGAAGAAAGGAGCACCGAGCTCGAAAGAAAGCCTTGAATAGAACTTCAACTTGATATAATTGATCTCTATTATTTATTCTTTAAAGTGTTTTACCTGTATCGGGTCTTAGGCGTATATTTTTAGAATTTAAAGGCAGCAACACATTGCAAAAAAGTTGGCACAGGGGCCTTTTTATCACTGTGTAACATCGCCTTTCCTTTTAACGACACTCAGTAAACGTTTGGGAACTGAAGAGACCAATTTTTCAAGCTTTTCAGGTGGAACTCTTTCCAATTCTTGCTTGATGTACAGCTTAAGTTGTTCAACAGTCCGGGGTCTCCGTTGTCGTATTTTAAGCTTCATAATGCGCCACACATTTTCAATGGGAGACAGGTCTGGACTACAGGCAGGCCAGTCTAGTACCCGCACTCTTTTACTACGGAGCCATGCTGTTGTAACATGTGCAGAATGTGGCTTGGCATTGTCTTGCTGAAATAAGCAGGGGCGTCCATGAAAAAGACGTTGCTTGGATGGCAACATATCTTGCTCCAAAACCTGTATGTACTTTTCAGCATTAATGGTGCCATCACATATGTGTAAGTTGCCCATGCCTTGGGCACCAATACACCCCCATACCATCACAGATGCTGGCTTTTGAACTTTGCGTCTATAACAGTCCGGATGGTTCTTTTCCTCTTTGGTCCAGAGGACACGACGTCCACAGTTTCCAAAAACAATTTGAAATCGTCAGACCACAGAATACTTTTCCACTTTGCATCAGTCCATCTTAGATGAGCTTGGGCCCAGCGAAGCTGGCAGCGTTTCTGGGTGCTGTTGATAAATGGCTTTCGCTTTGCATTGTAGAGTTTTAACTTGCACTTGCAGATGTAGCGATGAATTGTAGTTACTGACAGTGGTTTTCTGAAGTGTTCCTGAGCCCATGTGGTGATGTCCTTTACACGCTGATGTCGGTTTTTGATGTAGTACCGCCTGAGGGATCGAAGGTCACGGGCATTGAATGTTGGTTTTCGGCCTTGTCGCTTACGTGCAGTGATCTCTCCAGATTCTCTGAACCTTTTGACGATATTACGGACCGTAGATGATGAAATCCCTAAATTTCTTGCAATAGCTCGTTGAGGAATGTAGTTTTTAAACTGTTCGACAATCAGCTCACGCATTTGTCCACTAAGTGGTGACCCTTGCCCCATCCTTGTTTGTGAATGACTGAGCATTTCAGGGAAGCTGCTTTTATACCCAATCATGGCACCCACCTGTTCCCAATTAGCTCCTTCACCTGTGGGATGTTCCCAATAAGTGTTTGAAGAGCATTCCTCAACTCAGTCTTTTTTGCCACTTGTGCCAGCCTTTTTGAAACATGTTGCAGGCATCAAATTCCAAATGAGCAAATATTTGCAAAAAATTACAAACTTTACCTGTTTGAACATTAGGTAACTTGTCTTTGCAGTGTATTCAATTGAATATAGGTTGAAAAGGATTTGCAAATCATTGTATTCTGTTTTTATTTACGATTTACACAACGTGCCAACTTCACCGGTTTTGGTTTTGTATAACGCGTACCTGTCAACTTTTACGGATTCATTAGCGTTTAAATTGTTTAAATGAAATAAGATCATTTGAAACACATTTCTTCAAATGATCTTATTTCATTTAAACAATTTAAACAATCGTGAAACACATGCATTGCTTCCAACCGCCTAGTAAAGAAAAGCGTGAGAAGTCAGGAGTCATAACGCAGGTGAAACTGATAAACCTCCATGCACAAGGACTTATATTCCGCACAAGAATCTCTTACATATACGTTGATTGAGTAATTTCTGATTACAGTAGGGGAACGTAAATATGCCACTAAAACTGACACCGAATGCATAAGAGTTAACGAGTATATGCGTTATTAATAAAAACTGGCCACACCAGGTAATGTTTCTGTGATGGTAATTTAAATGAATGATTGAAAACAGGTCATGACCAATCATTATTTTGAAGGGACGGGTTTCAGCCTATCCAGCTGAATTGTTTTAATATCGAAATACATTCCGGCAGCAATCAAGATGCATTTGAGGTGCATTCTGGTTCATTGGAGGCGCATTCAGGACATTATGGCAGGATTTGATGTGGCTTGCCGTTTCGATTCTCTCTCGAATGCAATCAGAATGTTTTGAATGCTGTTGGAATGCCGTAAGAATATTTATAATGCAGTCTGAGCGTAGTTAGAATACACTTCAAATGCCGTTCGATATTTCTCCACTTCGATTGCATCTGGAAAGTTTTGAGCAGGAGCAAAACCTTCGGGCCAGCCACAAGAATGGGCCCGAATATTTGGAATGCACTCAGAATGCAGTCAGAATTTTCAGAACGCACTTCGAATATCCAGAAATGTACAAAGAATTTTCATTCAGATGACATTCCGGCTCATTCCACCTCTAGTGTGACCAGGGTTTAAGTTGTGAGGTGGCATGAAGGAGCAGTGGGTTGCATCACAGCAAAAACAGTTTGTGGGTTTAAGCTAGATTAGGGGCCTCTCCACGTGGTGTTTGCAAGTTTCCTCTGTTTGTTTGTCGATTCTAATCTTCTCCCTCAGTCCAAAGACAGGCTAATCAGACTGAATTACCCAAAGATGTGAGTGAGTGAGTGAGTGAGTGAGTGATCCCTGCCATGGAAGTTAAAGGTTGGATAATGGATGGATGCTCAAGTGCTCTTACCCACAAAACGCTGCCGCTTGCTATCCCACAGAGGGGCAGCCCTCAGTCCATTAGCCACCAAGGCTAAGAATGCCTTCTTCACCTGCACAAGGGGAGGGAGGAGGAGTCAGTTACACAAATTCTCACACACCTGTGCATGTAAGGATTCATGAAGACAACAGTTGCTATAGACCTTAGTGGCACAGGTGCAAGAAAGAAGCTTTGATTTGTAAATCAGGACCAGGTGTGTGCTTAGTTTGTGTGGTCAGACTGGGTTAGGTTGCCTCAGATATATTCAGCAGCAATAATTTTATAATAATACAGATACTGTGCAAAAGTGCTATCCATAGGAAAGTTTCAAGGTGAAAACATCACCAAAACAAGAGGGACATAGAGGCTTAACTCATATTTGCCAAAACACTTTGCTGAAACCCAAACCTTTACAGATGATGTTCTGTGGACTTGTGAGTCAAAAGTTTAAATTCTTGGCTTACTCACAACATTAGACTCAGCATTTCAAAATAAAAATTTAAGACGAAAGGGTGGCTTCCTCAATGTTTAAACGTGAGCCGCCTCAAAATGATGTGCCAGGACCTTAAATGAGTGCTTCATACCTAACCCATTAAACTGAATGTTTCCACTTAAGTTTACCCTTCAGTACACTGAAGAAAAATATAAATGCCATGTCAAATATTGATGCCACATGGAGTTAACAACTCTAAGTGACCATATGCTGACTTTTACTTGCACAATAGGGATATTTCTCTTCATCATGACTCAAATGTCTCAGGTCATGCAGGAACGTGCCATTGGCATGCTGGATGCAGGAATGTCCACCAGAGCGGTCGCTGCGCAGATGAATGTTAATTGTCAGACGATAGGCTGTTTGAGAGTTCGTTTCCGACAGACGGGCAGTACAGCAAATCAACCTCATCCACGTCGGCCACGTGTGACCACACCAGCGCAAGATTGCTACATCCGGCTCATCCACTTGCAGGATCGGCTCAGATCAGCGACACGCACAGCGGATGAGACGTTGGTCTGCACAACAGAAGCGTCACACCACAGATAGTCCGTAACCGCCTGTAGAAGCCAACTTGCACGCTCGACGTCCTCACCGTGGTCTGGATCTCACCACTGTCCGGCTTCGGAACAGATTTGCATGGGCAAACGCAAACGTTCGATGGCCCTTGGCACCGTGGAGAAGACTGCTATTCACAGACGAATCCCGGTTCCAGTTTTTTGTTAATAAAAACTCAAAAATTTGACATGGGGCGTTTATATTTTTGTTTAGTGTAGATTTAACATCAGAAAACCATTTTTTTCATATTGCTGGACAATGTCACATACATATTCTGTATATGCTGGCATCAGCGTTTCACAAAAGCTACATCGCACTTATATTGAGAGATATACTAAAACCCAGGATACCATGTTTTTTTCAGCATTACATCAAATGGAAAATATCTACAGCTTGAACACCATTTTATACACATCTCCCTGTAATTCAGCTGGATATGCATGGGATAATTGGAAACCTTGGGATCACCACAACAATTTGACATATCCCCGAAGTTTCACAAGTTTGAATACAGCAGCTAAATCCATGGGTCCGTTGGTTTTATGGGGTCAATAACCCTTCAAAGTGGCTGAGCTAAAACAATTCTGCAAAGAGTGGGTTGAAATTCCTTCACAGTTGTGTGAAAGACTAATCATTGGTTATCATAACAGTTTTTTTCAGTTGCAACTGTTCAAGAAGGCATAACTTATCATTAGGGTTAGGGTGGGAAATTACTTTACCACATAGGATACTTGGGTGATGAATAGCATTATTTTCTTCAAATGAAGTGGTAGTTTAAAAACTATTTTGTGTTTTATCGTGTTCTATAAAGATGTGAAACCATTTTGTGTGAGACATCAGCCTCACCTTTAGTGTGGTGTCAAAGATCACCAGTTTGGAGCTTGCTGGAATGGTGTCATAGCAGCAGTGATTCTTCATGAAGTTCATGTAGACCTCAGCATTCAGATCTTGGTCTGAACAGATAGACAAGAAATAGCACTTCTTCACTCAAAACATGTCTATTTCCAGTCAATCTATGCAACATGGGGACAAGTCAATCTCTTCTAAAGTGGTCAACTGTTCTCCCGCAGTTGAGTAAACAAGTCAACTAATCAGGAAACGTCCTTGCTCATTTTTGCATGCAGCAAATTTCACATTTCGGGCAGCAAATTTTTCAAGCAATCACACCTACATTATAGTCCCGCAAATGAAATGCTACTATCAGTGCTTCTGATGTCACATATCCAAGAGCAGAGTCAAGCGCAGGACCACTGAAAACGCTGAAGTTGGCCTTTAACAAAACAGAGAAAAATAAAAACTTCCAGAGCTGGAGTGAGTTTTCTACAGAATGATTCCTGATCAGGCAAGACCACTCAGGAACTGGCAAAGCTGAGTGAAGGGGACTGGTCCCAGGTCAGTAACCCGGATGGCAAAATGAAAGAAACAGGGCACATTGGGCAGATGCATGCCTTCAAACGGGAGTGAAAAGAAGCCACTCGCCTGGACCAAAGACTCAGGAGGAAGTATATGAACCTTCTTAGCAATAGATATATTACATTTACATTACAGTCACATTACAGTTTCTGATTGTGTCATTGTAATGGGCAGGGGCATAAAAAATTCCATCATAATCCATTATTATCTGTCATTAAAAATAAAATTGCAAAGATGATAATTTTTTTTAAATAAAATAAACAGAATAATTTATAGATTATGCATTAGCTGATGCCGACAACGATTCATGTAGACACACATTTCGTACTGTGTTAAATACAAACTGCGTGGATTTTCGAACTTACTGCTGAAGAACTTTATAAAACATAACAACTGATTTCTCCCCCCACAGAGTAACAGTGCGCAAAGGAACAAGGCTTTCAGTTATTGCTGGGCTTCACTAAGCCTAACAACCGCAGTCTCGCTAAGCGGTCCTACGAAGCTGCTTATCAACTCGTTATGTCAGCCGGGGCTTTCCTGACCTAGATATCTGCGTGTTCACATAACAGAGATGTGAACTCAGTCATAGCATTCAAGATATTGAATTTTTCATGCTTTTAAAAACAGACCAATTTCCAGGAAATTCCATAAATTCAACAAAATGATTAAACAACTATCACTTCAATTTACCAAAACATGAAAACCTTTTGAATAAATTTGCACGAAGAACAGTAAATATTGTTCCTCTCAGTTCTGACAGCTTCAAACAGTTGATCAGAATCCTAAAAACTCTCCTGGTGAGTTTGTACTTAAAGTGAGACCAAATGTTTTTATCGAATTCAAAACTGGGCAACTAATCAGTTTCATTTTGATTTAAAAAAATATATATATTCTTCAATGCTATATACAGTAATAGCATATAATATGCTCTTACAGTACACAATCTGCATTAGTTAGGAGTTCATCAAAGGAAAAAAGCTCACTTGCCTATTTTTGCCACAGAGTGTACACACAAATGTGAAACTCTATAGTCACCTGCTCTCTTCATGCTTGGCCCTTCATTTGGGACTTGACCCTGTAAAAGTATGAGGGGAAAAACAATCTGCATCAGTTTACCTCACCCAGACAACTCTCTCGAGTATGGCTTCAATCAAGAAAGAAGTGTCCTTTCTGATCCTTTAATTGAGATTTAAAAAGTACATTTCTACGTGTTTCCTTTCATTTATCTGTCAATAGGAACTTAAATTTATGAACCAAAACATTATGTCCACTCACAGCTGAAGCGAGAAGACTTTATTATCGCATGACAACAGCACATGTCCAGGATGGCAAACAAACCAAAGACAGCAAGCGAGCACTCTATTCTTGCAGTATACATGTTGGATGCAGGAGAACCAAGTCATAATGGCCAGATGATTGGGTCAGAGCATTCCTGAAGTAACCACTGAGCACAGGTAGCCATTGTATACAGTGTAATACAGTGATTCCCAAGCTCAGCCCTGGGTACCCCCGTAAATACTTTTGTTGCAACCGCAGGTGCCATCTTAAGATGTTAACAAGTTTTGACTATTTTTTAATTAGGTGCATTTCATGTTGAGAGCAGTTATTTGCCCACAAAGGCCACATTTTGACAGAAATATCCAATTACTAGTATACCATGAATTATTAAAATTTCAAATGCATAATGCAATACAGTATATTAGAAACAATTGTATAGAAAGAGGAAAAAAATTCAAAAAACCAAAATAAACCAATTGATTCCTAATCGGTGAAAGCGTGCCCATACGGCCATAGTACTAACTGTTAAATGGGAAAGCAAATAATGAGATTCATATCGGTTTGGTGCCATGTTTATTTTATCACGTTCAAGCAAACTATTTTCAAAACACTCAAATACTTGTGTTCAACAAACTTATTTTGAGCTTTCTGATTTTTTCACTGCCCAATTTAATCTGCATATAAATTGTGTTACCCACAATTGCTTATATTACTAAAAAAAAAATTTTTAAAAAATGTTCCTTTATGCGATACAAATATTTTCATCAAATTACAGCTTGAGAGGTTTAAATAACTTCTTTTAACAAGAAATGCACCCAATTAAGACACATTTTAACTGCTTGTTAAAATCCTGTGATTACAATTGTGGTTCAAATACCACCATACACAGGGGGCCCCAGGCCTGAGTACGAGAACGATCGAGATGATGCAATTTTCAGGAACAGCCGAAACTGAAGTCAGGGCAACTTCGTAACCAGCGCTGCACGCATTTCTTTCCATTTTTCCTAGTATGACCATCCTAGATCCAGAACAATAAGGAAATAACAGGAAAGAGATGGGGTATCATCTGAAAAAGTCATTAATGGGCATCAACACGTTGATTCACATACTCCACTAACACCCCCCAACAGTTAACGCGTAATGTACACCAATCAACCAAAACATTCGGTCCACCTGCCTAACATTGTGTAGGTCCCTCTTTCGCTACCAGAAAAACCCTGACCTGTCGAGGCACAGACTCCACTAGACCTTTGAGTGTGTGCTGGGTATCTGGGACCAAGACATTAGCAGCAGATTTTTTCAGTCCCTTTTTGCAAGGTGAGACCTCCAAGGATCAGACTTGTTCAGCATATTCCATAGATGCTTGATTTCGTTGAGATCTGGGGAAGTTGGAAGGCAATTCAACTCCTTGAACTTATTGTGTTCCTCAAACCATTCCAGAACCATTTTTGCAGTGTGGCAGAGGGTAGGATTCTGCTGAAAGAGGCCTCTGCCATTTGGGAATACTGGTTCCATGCAGAGTTGTATTTGGTCTGCAACAATGCTAAGTGGTACAAGTCAGCGTAACATCCACATGAATGGCAGCACCCAAGATTTTCCAGCACAATATTACCCAAAGCATCACACTGCCTCCCCTGGCTTGTCTTCTTCCCATAGTGCATCCTAGTGCCATCTCATCCCCAGGTAAGCGATGCAAAAGCACTAGGCCATCAACATGATGTAAAAGAACATATATTTCATCAGACCAGGCATCCTTCTTCTATAGCTTTGTGGTCTTCTGATGCTCATGTACCCATTGTTGGTGCTTTTTGCAGTGGACAGGGGTGAGCATGGGCACCCAAACTGGTCTGCAACTGAACAGCCCCATATGCAACAAATTGCAATATGCAGTGTGTTCTGACACCTTTCTACCGGAACTAGCATGAACTTTTTCAGCAAATTGAGATACAGTAGCACTTCTGTTGGATTGAACTACAGTATCTCACAAAAGTGATACACCTCTCACACTTCGACAATTTATTTATTATATCTTTTCAAGGGACAATGTTACAGAAATGAAACCTAAATATATTCGAGAGTAGTCACTGTACAATATGTGTAGCAGTGTAGATTTACTGCACTGTCCAAATAACTGTACAGTCACTATTTCCAAAATGGGTGGCAACAAAAGTGAATACACCTCTCCATCAGCATGCCAAATTGTGTCCACAGTGTCAATATTTAGTGTGACCACCATTGTTGTCCAGTAATGCCTTGCTTCTCCTAGGCATGGAATTCACCAGAGCTGCACAGGTTGTTGCTGGGATCCTCCTCCATTCCTCCATGACAACATCACAGAGCTGGTGGATGTTGGACACCTGCTGCTCCTCCACCTTCCTCTTGAGGATGCCCCACAGATGCTCAGTGGGATTCAGGTCTGGAGACATACTTTGCCACGCCATCACTTTCACCTTCTGCTTCTTCAGGAAGGCAGTTGCCATCTTGGAGGTCGTTATCATGTCGAAAAACTGCCGCGTGGCCCAGTTTCCAAATGGAGGGCATCCTGTTCTGCTTCAGAATGTCACAAAACATTTTGGAATCCATTATTCCATTAATGAAGCGCAGCTCCCCAGGACCAGAAGCACTCATGCAGCCCCAGACCATGATGCTGTCACAACCGTGTCGGACTGTAGGCTGCACACTCTTGTCTTGGTACTCCTCACCAGGGCGCAGCCACACATGCTGGACACCATCTGAGCCGAACACATTTATCTTGGTCTCGTCAGACCACAGAACATGGTTCCAGTAGTTCATTTTCTTGAACTGGTTGTCTTCAGCAAACTGTTTTCGGGCTTCCTTGTGGGCTGGCTTCAGGAGAGGTTTCCGTCTTGTCCGACCGCCATGCAGACCGACTTGGTGCAGAGCACGGCGTATGGTCTCAGCACTGACAGGCTGTTCTGCCACTACAGCAAACTCATTAGCAATCCTGCCAGCACTCCTGCATCTGTTTTCTGAAGCCAACTTGTGCACCTGACACAGAGCACGAGGACTCAAACTCTTCAAGTCGACCCTGACGAGGCCTGTTCCAAGCAGAACCCATCTTGGAAAACAACTGAATAACCTTAGCCACCGTGCTGTAGCTCAGTTTCATGGTTTCACAGATCTTTTTGTAGCTTAGTGTGCAGAACAAATCTCTTTTTCAGAGAGTTCTTTCCCATGAGGTACCACGTTGACCATCTAGTGACCAGAATGAGCGCGCTGCACCCAAAGCACCACAATTTAAATCTTCAACACATTACATAACCTCATATGGCTCAGTTGAACAGAGAAAAGCATGAACATGATGAAGAAGACACGTTTCATTGCTTGGTTGACCGTTACCAATTGGGGTATGTACTCATCTTTGTTGCCACCCATTTTGGAAATGGTGACTGTTTGTTCAATTATTTATTAATTCTGCTACACATATTGTACAATGACTACTCAAGAATATATTCAAGTTTCATTTCTATAACATAGTCCCTTGAAAAAACATACATTAATTTTCAAAATGTGAGGGGTGTACTCACTTTTGTGAGATACTGTGCATGTACCAGCCTTCACTCCTCACATGAAATCAGAGCCCTGGCTGCTCATGAACTTGTCACCAGTTTTCCTTCCTTGGACCACTTTTGGTAGGTACTGACCATTGCAAACTGGGAACACACCACAAGAGCTGCAGTTTTGGCCATCATCATTTGGCCCACATGAAATTCGCTCACATCCTTACATTTGCCCATTTTTCCTGCTTCTAATACATCAACTTTGAGGGCACAACATTCACAGGCTGTTTAATATATCCCATCCACTGCCTGGTGTCACTGTAATGAGATAACCAATGCTATTTACTTCACCTGTCAGTGGTCATAATATTTCAGCTGATTGGTTTAAGCGTTCGCTGCCCCATAGGTCAGCCCTTTACTTCACTGGGGTAGGCCCAGGACAAGGAATCTATATTGTCTAGCATGCGTGATGATAGTTAAGCAGATGGTCTCCAGTTATTCTACAAAAGTGTTGCGTTTATATTTTTGTGGAGTGTATTTCTTAAATTGCGGGCGTGAAAATTCTTATTACTATATGAAGGCATTACGTTCATCTCAACTTTAAAACTCACACTAGAGACCAACAGGCCTACCAATACTACAAAACTTACACAACGCAGAAAGAACCACTTCTCAATATGTAGGAACTTTCAATTTATGAGTAATTTATTGATTTTAAGGTTCCCAAGTTATTATTCTTCAGTCCAACAGAGAGTTAACACTGTGGTCACATATTTTAGCTCACACGATCCCTAGCTAACACCTTTAATCAGAAAACAGCGTACATACACCCTCTCGAACAGATACACTCATGTTAGGCACCCTACCTGTGTGAAGGGTTCCATGGTCAATTGCAGAGCTCCAGAGGCAATGGTCTTAAATTAAAGCACTGCACAAGTTTACAAACACAGTTGTCCTGTCCAGAACGTTTGCTAGCTCCACTCCTGTCCCAGAGAGCTACATGGGCTATATTAGGAGCAGGAGCTGTGCAGGCATCCGGTGGACTGGCCCAGCAGGAGGGCGGGGTGACAGCACATGCTGTTGTAGCGAGGGTCTCTGTGTACACAACAGCTATGCACTCAGACTATAGTGAAAGGGCAGGGCAGGCAACTTCGCTCAAGACAGCAGCCTGAGGCTGGAGCTATAGCTTGGATTAGTTTGGGTGATGACAAGGCATTGACACAATACTGATCTCTGAAGCCAGGTACGAGTCATAGGGACTATATCATGAAGCAGGATTACAAAGCCAGTTTGTTTGCTGCACTGAATATAAGTCAGAACTTTAAGTCACTGACAGCAGTTAAAAGTGCTGTTTTGGGATCGAATCGGCACAATTATTCAAGAAACTCTGCTATCCACCTGCATGATAAACGTCCTATTTTACATATAAAGGGCATACAAACATGTATGATACACTGGACACAGAAATAAGGAGACATGGAAAATTAAGGTGTAAGAAAATGACAAGCAGAACTAACCAGGGAGCCAACAAAGCCAAGAAGTACCAAAGACTAGAATCGAAATGGATAGACTGCTATTTTTATCTCCTGAGGCCTGGCAGATATAAAGCTTCACACAACTGGCACAGAAGTAGGGCAAGACAGGGCAATCTATGTTCAATCTATAAATCAGGGTTATTGCAGAGAGAACGACCAAAACTTCTACATTCAGGATAGTGGTAAAAGCGACTTGTCGGGTAGGGCACCTGTTGCATCTTTGGGAGCAACAAACTACACACTATCGCCCACATGTATACAAAATGTTACATCAATTCTTTTAAACTGTAGCTTGTAGATGCGTGTAGTAGCCATAGTTCAGAAAAACACCATCACATTCACAGGTGACCGTCCACACTTTGTGTTCTACAACCATAAACAGATGCCGGCAGTATAAGAGGCCCAGTGTGCAGGGGCCTGTTCCACAGTTCAAGATTACACTCAGCAGTATTACTGCACAGAGTAAAACCAAGAAAGCTCCTAAACTGGAACAAGGACTTAAGTAAAGAGTGGTTTCAGGTTTTCCTTCAGAGTTATTTGGCTAATTCAGCCATCAAACTTTGTGGAAAAGGCCCCATGTCTCAGTAAAGCAAATAAATGCAGAAGACCGCCAGAGACCGCAAAAGTCTGTCGATAACGGACACGCATGGACAAAGCGGTGGAATATGCAAGAGATGAACGGATGGACAGACATGGCCTAAATCAACAATCCCCCGACCAAGCTGCCCCGCAGCTGGGGAACAAAAGGATTTTTTGAAAGGCTACAGCAAGTACTTTGGGAGATATTCTCCAGATATGGGGGTCAAGGTCACAAGTTAAACGTCCTAAATGTCCTGAAGTTGTTAGCCAATTTTAATAATTGTATTGGTTTCCTAGACCTAAACTTAGAAGGTTTTGATGTGCTACATTTAGAGATCGGATGATTTTTCAGACAGTCTCAAATTGTGGAAAAAGGTCATTAAAAAAAAAGTCAAAGGTCAACGAGACATTCAAAACTGCACAACAAGAGGATACGGCCAAGTTACAAAAGCCTTCTGTCAATAGTGTTCGGAAACCAAAAACGGTCATTGATAAAGGGTCAGAGGTCACGAAAAAGGTTAAAAAAAAAAAAAAGATTAAACTTTGGTAAAGGTCATAAATTTGTTGTAAAATGGTAAGGCTGCTGCATATAGTTTCAGAACTAGTTTAGTCCTATTAGTTTCAGGCGGGTAACAAAATGAGGGATTGGATTGGTCAACCATTGCCAGAGAATTAGCAAGTCATTGTGGAAGAGGAGAGTCATTGCGAAATAAGAGAACTAGTTGTGCAATTTCATAACTACATTGCAATTTTCTGAGCAAGTTCATTCATTTTTCTGAGCAATTTCATTTATTTTCTGGTCATCTTGCATGCTGAATATTTTAACCTGACAAAGTTCAAGAATATAACCGTATTGGTTGTGTAGGTTTAGACTTGTTGAAAAGTTGATTGCAGCTTGACCCCCCAAACATTTTTCAAGCGCTTCCTGCCCTTTCCTTTCCATTTTGAACTTCACTTTTCAAATGTTGTCACAGCCATAAAATTTTCACACCCAACAAAAATATGCAACACAGTGAGCTACAATAGCAGTAGGACAGCAAGGTTTCAGGGAAAAAATAATTATTTTTAGTTTAAAAAAGGCCATTTAAGTCAGATTGCTATTCGCACAGAGGAAGACAAAATGTGCAGGTGTACTTAAGGTGAGAACCTTTAAGAATCAGAGAAATTGGAATGATAAAAGACAAGGTGATCACTTCTGTGCAGTTTTCCTACAAAAAGCTATACAGACTCAGATTTTCATTAGATAAAAAAACCTAAGCAGTCACTTTGCTCAGTCAGACACTTTAATTAAATGATAAAAATAGATTTATTTCATTGATTTATTTTAATTTATTACAGCAATTACCATCAAATTCCAGTTCAAAAACTCACATGCTCTGCCGCGTACTAGAAATGAGCAGCTGAAGGTGAGAACCAGCTCTGTCCTCATAGGTGAAGAGAAAAGACACTTTTCTGTCGGATTGGCTGGTGCGACGGCACACAAAGGGTACACTTGATTGGTGGTTTGTTTGGCTGCAAGACTGCACTTTCTCCCCAACACCAGCAAATTGTCACACAAACCCCTCCGGATCTGATCCACGGGCTCCCTGAAAAGAACTGTTATGCATTCATTATTTTGGGCAGAAATTTCTGTGGTGTTTACAAACCTAAACGGTTTCTTTTTTTGGTATCTGTAGAGTGAGACTGTAGACAAAGAGAGCTAGAAGAATGTATTGAGGTGGCAAGTGTCCTCGACTCCTCGACCCCAGCTGTCTGACCCTGACAGCTTGTGTGCTTTTTATAAGGCCGCGGTGCATGTTAACAGAGAGGAGTGAGAGGGGGAGGTGAGGTTTCGCTCATATAAAGTCTCTGGTGTGCAAGCTCTCGCTGGACAAGCTGGAGCAGCCGGTTGGGGTGCTGGCTCCCGTGTCGGGGGGGCTGGAGACGGGCGACAGCAGGTCATACTCATCCAGCAGGGGGCTGGGCTGCTGACTGACCACCACACTGAGACAGGGGCAGGGAGAGAGGGAAGGGAGAAATAAAGGGGAGAGAGAGAAAGAGACGGGTGGATACCGATGAAATGAGTGAAAGGAAGGGATGAGCAGAGTAGGGAAGGAGGGGAGGACAGGATTGGGCAGGAGAGAAGGAGAGAGAAGGAAGGAAAATACCAAGCTTACAAAATGTAAAACACGATAAGACATGCACAATTCTTCCTGTGCAATGAACAAAGCACAGAACTG
Organism: Gymnothorax reevesii; assembly: GCA_029721435.1. Lineage (NCBI taxonomy): Eukaryota > Metazoa > Chordata > Actinopteri > Anguilliformes > Muraenidae > Gymnothorax > Gymnothorax reevesii. Next base: position 54,386,015 of record CM056586.1, read on the forward strand.
GTAAGCCCACCTCTTTAAGGATTTTGCCATAACTTTGGCCCATAAGTAGTGAACTAAATATTTGATTGGTTCAATCATATCGTGACATGGCATTTGCACAAAGACAATATTCAGCAGATTTACAGCACTCCAGTTCCAGGGTAAAGCTCTGTAATTGACAGAGCGGTAACAAAACTTTGGCAATTATAATAAAGTAGGCATACGGACCAGCCCTCCAAGGTAGGAGTAGCGCACCTCTGGGGTGCAGGATGTCCGAATAGTGGTACTTACCTCGACCTGACTGGCGCCTCCTTAATATAGAGGTTACTGCAGGAGTCAGCCTTCTGACTTGAGACTGACACGACCGACCACTGAGACAAAGACAGATGCCACAGAAATTAACCAATCTGGGTATGAAAATTTTAGCTTCAAATTTCTGTTATGCGCAATTCAAGATAATAAACTTAACATCAGCCATTTCAGTACCTATTTCTTTATCGAACATGTCTCGAAAGAAAAATGTCGGTATATCCAAATTTTTGACTGGTATTGTATGTGAATGAAAATGGAGGCTCACTGATGATGAGAAAGACTGATATATATGGAGTTGGATTGGTGGATGGAGGGACAGTAGAGATAGGAGGAGAGAGATCAGGATGCAAACGCAGCACTCACAGGATGGGCAGAATCCAAGGGGTTTCCGAGGTGAACTCCTTTCTGACACAGGCTCTGCAGCAGAGCAATTCCTATGGAGACAAGGAAAGCACAGTCAGCACAGGTTCACAGTGCACTCCCACGTAACACAGGGAAGCACAGATACATTGTGCCCTCCTAGTGAATCATACTTACAGAACAAGAAACAAAGGTCGGGAACCATGGCCTTTAAGCTCATCATAGATTACACAAAATATTCTCACAACATTGATGCCGTGCAATGCCAATCCAGAAGAAAATCATGCTGAAAACCTTTGCAGTTGGCAAGGATAAAAGTGTTAGTCAAAGTTTAGCTTTCCTTTATGCATAAAAATCTATAAAATCAACCACAAATTGGTATGCTAAATTAAAATTAAAACTGAAAGCATGAGCTGTAAATTAGCTGGCCTGTATTACAATGAAAACAATTCAGCCGCGCAATATTTGATGTTTCACCACATGATCTATATATTATTCACGAGTTGGCGATTTGTGTAATTTCACACATCTCCTCCGAAACCACTGTTAACAATGAGTCCGTTTTCCGCATACACCAGTTTTACTGTGTGACAAAGATGATGCGCCAGGTTTTGAGCTTAGTAAGTGAAAACTGCATTTTGAAGCCGTTTTTGCAAATAAAATGGGCTAATTAAATCAGCTGTTATCGTGCCCATGAATATAGCTCGTGCATAGCATGGGTATCGGCTAGTATTAATTAATTCTTCAAAATAAACATGCCAATTTTGATTCCAGTTACATATCTCAAAAAAGTTGGGAGAGTGATGAATTCACCACTTTGCAATGTCGCCATTCTTGATCACAGCCCTTAATTAAGGTTTAGGGACTGAGGACACCAAGCGTCCCTTTCTTCCTGCAAACGAGTCATAAGATTCACAACAGTATGGGTCTTCGTTGTCACATTTTTGCCACACGTTCTCTGTGGGTGATGGGTCGGGACAGCAGGCAGGCCAGTCCAGCTCCGGCACTCTCTTCTTAAGTAGCCATGCCTTTGTGCAGTTTTGCACCGTCTTGTTACAATTTGCATGGGTGTCCATGGCAAAGATGTCATCTTGAAGGCATCATACTGATTGATCCAAAATCTCAGGGTTTTTTTTTTCAACATAAAGGGCACTAATCCTGAGCCTACGTCTTGAGATCACCAATAGATGAATGGCAGTTCTTGATGCAGTGCCATTTTAGTGAATGGAGATTGCATGTAGCCAGCAAAGGCTTGTACCCTGGACCTTCATGCACTGAAATTACACTAGATTACTTGACTGACTCTTTTAATTGTGTAATGCGCCATAAATAAAAGGGTAAATGTTCATATTCCATCCCATCTTTCTCTGATAAGAATTGTTTTTAAACCTTCCGATTGATTTTCTCCCCACATTTGTGGGCAAATGGGCAAACCTCAGTCCATATTTGCTCCTGAAATACTAGGCTTTCCCAAGATGCTGCTTTTGTACCAAATCATGATGACATTCACCAGCTGACATCAGCAGTTTCAAATCACATTATTTTGATATTTTCTGACCTCATTATTCATCTTAAATTACCCCAGTCTCAACTTGTTTTGGGACGCATTGCAGGAATGCTGTATGATCCAGAGTTTCAGATACAAATTTACAGATAAAATGAAGTGGACCAGACAAACCATTAAATATCATACCTGCAGTGAAATACAAGTCAGTAAATATGGAAATCACAGATTGCTACTCTTACGTACATTTTCCATAAAGTTCAAACATCTGTTCGAAATTTGGGTTGCAACTAGAAAAAAATAATGCTGGAAAGACAAAGTGCATTAAATAAACATCGATCATATTCATCCACAATCTGTGACTGGCAATTTTAATACCATCAACAGACGGATATTGGTCATGCTGGCACCAGCAAAAATCAAAACCATGTTCCTCTATGAATTTTTTTAAACATTATTTTTCCACCTCCGCAGGTAACGACAGATTTGGAAACACCAATCATGTTATTAACAGAGTAAGGACATAGTCAGCATCCAGCTAATATTAAAGCACATAAACATTGTATTGTTGAGCGAAACAGTAGAGATGTGCCTCCTCAGTCATTTTAAAATGACAAAGACACCGTCAGCAACACGCTGTAGGCCAATTTCTCCTCAATTTCTTCTACTCAACACTAGAGGGCACCCTTTGCGCAAAGATTCAACCTTATCCACTGACTGCAAAGCTCCAATATAACCGACCACATGCATTTTCTAATTACCCAGAGACCTAATAAAAATTACAGTTCAATTTACCATGACATCAGCTTGACGTCCCTTGGGCTTGAGAGAAAATATTTTGACACACCAAAGTTCAGTTCTTAGCAGCTGCTTCATTGCACAATTTGGAGCCATTTGGAGGATGTGGGGAGGGTAAAATTACATAAAGAAAAAAAACATGGAGTATACATTTACTTGCAAGAGAAAAGTATGCTTCCTGCGTATAAGGCGCTAAAATGCCTTTGCATGGGGGGCTGTACTATGAACTATGCCAGTATGCCACTCTGAGGTGCCGTATGACGGGAGGCATAAACTCTGAACTCAACTCTCCTTCAACACATATGAGCAGGAGCAACAAACTGACCTTCGCTTCTGAGCTGCTCAAAGATGCCTTATGAAGAGAGGATGTGAACTCTGACCTTTGCTCCTGTGTTTACAGTACTTCTGCTCCCACTGGTTGAGCAGGATGTTGAGGTAGCGGGGCTGCTCAAAGAAGCTCAGGTATCGCGATGATGTGGGTGAGGGGAATACGCGCTCAAACTCGCCCCTCCTGGTCAGTTCGTCCTCCGTCTCGGTCAGGGCTCGAACATCCCGCGGTGTCAGGGCATCCAGCACCGTGGCGTAGAATGCCTGGAGGGGAGACAGGTCGAATAGCTGAGGGAGAAGGGCACAGACATGGGCAAACAAATTCATTTTGTTTTTGAATGTACCATGATCAGGTCAGTCCATGCAATTCTGTGTACTTTACGCATCAACACGTTCTCACTCCAGACTCGTCACATATTAATGCTTGGTTATTGGTTAGGACCCTTTGGAGTCACTTTTTAAGGGTACGTGTACCCCTTTCCCATCATTTTTCAGCGCGCGGGGTAGTCCGGTGGACTTTAACGCGATCCTTAAAAAGTAAAGGATAGGGCTCAAGGTTTGGGAAAGGCGATTGTGCTGCTTAAAAGGCAGTCATTATTTGCAGTTCCAATTATTAAACAACCAACTGAAAACAGGGATCGAATCCCAGTCTCCAGTGCAAAATTCCACCATTTTCTTGTCCAACCGGCTCTCCTCTTTGCATGGACCCCAATACGTATAGACGCCATCTGATTGGTTCCCCCACTTTTCTGTCACAGCCTATGACGCCCAAAAGTGACGTAAAAGGACTCCTTTTCTCATTGTATAGTGACACCCATAGCGTCTGACCGAGCTTCAATATAGGACGCCTTGGGAGTGAGAATGGGTTGTGCATATCCAGCATGCTTGCGAGTGCGTTTTCAGACGTGTATTTGCATGTTTTTCATTATAGATTTAGTACCTGAGGGTGCCGGAGTGCGTTTGTGTACGTCTCCGTGTGTAAGTGTGCTTGTGTGTTCATGTGTGAACATGAGCTTGTGCGAGTATAACAGGTACCGCATTTACGCTGCGTTGGCTCTGGCTCAAAAAGTGTGCCCTCTTCAGCTTCTCATCAAACATCACATCTCCAACTTGTCGCGGTTTCTCCCTGTACCAACCACTCAAACTATCGGAAAAAAAATAAAAAATAGAAATGCAACGTTAAAAACAAAGCAAACTCATTGTTAATTCCTCCTCAAGATTGACAGGGAGGCAGTGAAGTGGTATGATCCTAAAGCAAAAAAAGCGCCCGCCCATAGAGCGATGGCCTCCATTTGAAATAAAATGGGAGGCACTCCTGGACTGTGAGTCAATAAATGAGATGTGGGTATTATTTGAATCACAATGCAGATTCATTCCAAAGGTGTCCAAAAGCAAGCTGAAAAAGCAGAATCCTCAGTGGATGAACAAAAGTATTCCTAGGATTTTGAGGGAAAAGAGGAATCTTTATAAGATGTACATAAAGGATAACAATGAGAACGCTAAGGCTGAATACTGTAAAATGCGGGCTGTGGTCAAAGCTGAGGAATGCTAGAAGACTGTATGAAAGACAAATTGCAGAGGGGGCAAAAACTAACCCTAAGCGCATCTTTCAGTACTGTAGCAGAAAAAAGGAAGTTAAAGAGCAGTCAGTTTAACTTGCATTCCGCGCAAAATATTGGAATCTATCATAAAAGATGAGCTGGACTCAGGGATAGCCAAAATGGTTTTCGTAAGGAAAGGTCATGCCTGACAAACCTCCTGGAATTTTTAATTTTTTTTCTTTTTTTTTTAAATTTGGCATCTCCAATCCCACCCGAATTTGGAATGCCCAATTGGGGAACTATGTACAAAGCTTGCTCGTATGTGACCCCTTGCTGCCAACTCAGGATAGTGAAGACAGTTCACGGCTCTCCTCCGAAGCACGTGCCTGTCAGCCACTGATTCTTATACACTCGCTGGTTGAATCTTCGCAAGTTCAGAGCGAGGGCGGAGGATACCCGGACATGAACCAAGCCAGAGTCTTCCTGACGAGCGCCCGTCTGGCCAACAGGAGGCGCTGGAGCAACGAACAAAGCTGTTATCGAATACCCAAATCCGGCAGTCCCTTCCCAATTTGTAACCCTGTAGCGCGATAGCCAATTGTGCGCTACTCTGAAAAAGCTGCCGACCCCTGCCGGTGGGTACGCCGGGGCTCGAACCCGCGACGTGGTGATCACCTCTGCACTGCAGCGCAGTGCCTTAACCGTGTGAGCCACCCGGCAGCTCCTGGAATTTTTTGAAGAGGCCACCAAGACTTATGACCAGAACAGGGCTTATGACATCATATACTTGGGTTTTCAGAAAGCATTCGATACAGTACCGCATAAGAGACTAATTTTTAAAATGAGCTCCATTGGGAGTTACAGGAGGTATTCTGGAGTGGATTCAAAACTGGTTACAAGACAGAACACAAAGAGTGGTGGTCAGTGGTATCTCATCTGAGCTAGGTATGGTGGGGAGTGGCGTCCCCCAGGGATCGGTTTTGGAGCCCCTGCCGTTCCTCATCTACATTAATGACCTTGGTAGTAATATTGAGAGCAGATTGGTTAAATTTGCAGATGATACTAAATTGGAGGGTTTGGCAAATAGTTTAGGGTCCATTAAAGTGATTCAGGATGATTTGGACAGAATCCAGAATTGGGCAGAAATGTGGCAAATGAAATTTAATCTAGCAAAATGTGAAGTTGTACAAACCATGCAGGTAATAAAAACATTAGACGAGATCACTTCATGGGAGGTTTAACACTGGAATGTGCTGCACGCGAGAAAGATCTGGGAGTGATTGTTGACCAAACCCTCACAGGCTCTAGCCATTGTGCCGTAGCGCTTAAAAAAGCCAATTAGATGCTGGGATACATTGCCAAAAGTACTGAGTACAAATCTAAAGAGGTGATGCTTCTTTTGTGCAACACATTCATCAGACCACATCTGGAGCATTGTGTACAGTTCTGGGGACCATACTTTAAGAAAGATATTGAGGCTCTAGAGAAAGTTCAAAGAAGAGCCACTAAGCTTATTCCAGGTATAAAAGATGAAAGCTATCAAAAGAGGCTTTAGATCCTTAATCTCTTCAGTGTTAGGAAAAGGAGACTAAGGGGTGATTTGATTGAGGTCTTTAAATATGTTAAAGGGATTAACAATGTGAATTATGTAGGATTCCTTCAACCAAGTGTTGTGAGTAGAACTCGGGGTCACAAATGGAAGTTGACCAAAGGTAAATTTAGCACTGATATTCGGAAATATTTCTTCACCCAAAGAGTAATTTCAATGTGGAATAGCTTGCCTGACCATATTGTTGAGGCAGAGACCTTGGGGGTTTTCAAGAGTAGGCTTGACTTTAAGCTAGATACCATTGTGCCACTGAGTATCTGAAGGGATATGTTCACAGTAGTATAAAGAAACTGGCGAGCGTAGTGGGGCTGAAAGGCCTGTTCTTGCCGTTCATGTTATGTTAACTCTGATGATGAACTGCACAAAAGTGTAATCCATTGCCTCAAATTACGAATAAAATGAAAACCATAGAAAACCTTCAGCAACAAGGCTTGGCAACCCTGCAATGCAACATCTACTGAGGCTGTAGTCATACACATTGATCCAAGAAATGAATTAGATAGGATTCCAGCTCCACGGACCCAAGCAGGTACCATTCCAGCACACCAGGCACAAATAGGGATTCGGACCACAGAACCAGACCTGCTGGCAGAGCTGCTGATACTGCTGTTCCAGAGCGGTACCAGCTCCTCCTGCTGGGGCAGCACAAACCCGGCCAGGTTCATTAGGTCTCGGACCATCTGGCCCTTAATGCTGGCGTCAAGAGCTGTGTTGGAGTGGAGACTGTGAGCGAGAGAGCGAGAGGGAGAGAGAGGGAGAGAGAGGACTGATTATCTTGAAAAGGTGAATAATCTGCATAAACATGAATAGAGCCATTAAGAAAAATTAACACCTCGTCAAAATTATGGGATTGCAGTTGTTGTTGGAGCAAAAATCAGCATACACAGGGAGTCCCCAGGAACCACTAATAAGGTGATTAAGAAAAGAAGGTTCAATAAAGTTCAGGGCTTGTAAAGGAGCCTGCGATATGCCCAATGGAGTACGTTTGCTGGCGAGAGCAGGAGGTACCTGGGCGAGATGTTGACCTCCAGAAGCCAGGGATGAAGGTTTTCGTCGAGCATGATGTCGAAGCCAAAGAGCTCATGGCAGCTGTAGGGAGAGCGCACGTACATCTTCACCAGCGTGTTGACATATGGGTCAGACCTGCACACAGAAAAGACAGTGATGAATGAACGAACTTTCTCCTGGCAGCAAAACATCGACGAAGGCAATAGCACTTGGAAAACCGCTTACGCGATGATTGTTTTTATGACGATGTCTTTGATCTTCTCCCAGATTAAGACAGTGTCAACGCCTCTGTCAGCAAGATATTGCCACAAAGCCTTCAGAGCCCTGCAAGAAACATTGAGAAGCAATAATACATTTTAAATTATTCTAGTTTAATACCACTTTTTGTCACACAAAGATGATCTCAAAGTGCTGCACAAAAGAATAAATTACAAAACAGAGCAACAATCGACAATGAAATGATGACAGTATTCTATACCATAACATAAGCAAAACATTCAGACTGATTGTAAATCAAGCCTATGCCTTAAAAACCAAGTGGCGCTGCAACTAATGCAACAAGAGTTGTCAGAAAGACAACAAAGCTCGCCGGGGCAAGGTTAAAGTTTTTCTGTACGCGGACGGACGCGGACGCGGACGCCGGGGGTACGACAATAGCTCTCCGGACATTCGTCCCGGCGAGCTAAAAATGACCTGCCACAAGACTGCTCAGCTACAGAAGGTGAACTTCAAAAAATATGTTTGAGCTTTATCCCAATGTTTTATTATTACCAAGTAATTGTCAATGAATTAGTTTGCATTAAAATTAAGGGTGTTAGATTCAATAGGTCACAACAAGAAGATTGGCCATTTTTCAAATAATACAGAAAACTTGACTGTTGGCTTTTGCTTTAGCAAACATACAAATGTTAAGCAACGCGTGATGTGTAATGAGCAATAACACTGTGCATGTGATTTTTTTTAATTGATACAACACGCCTCCAATTAATTAACTGAACATTCCGCAATGGCTAAATAGTTGCATATGCATTGGGAAACACTGATCTTACTGAAAACGAGACAAAGCCATTTATGAAAATATTGTTTTGAATAAGGGCTGGGCAGTATCCCGGTTTTATGACTTACACCAGTATATTTTTGAAGGAGGTATGAATTTGAGACAATACCCCCATACCGGTGTTTTATTATTTATTATACTATTATGTGTACATCGCTCACTCTGCTGCTTTCCGATCAGGCATTTTCAGACAGCTTTCACTGCTCGGGGTGCGCTCCCCCCTCACACAACAAAGTTTTCATGAACATGACTGACAACATGCCGGTAGAGGCGAGCGACTTAGCAGACAGTAGTATGGCGGTCGACAGTGTTTCCCACAGATCAAGGATCTATTTGTGGTGGTGTGGTCCGGGGGGGGGGGAACAATGTCAAAAACCACATTTTGAATGGAACTGCAAAACTATAATGTAACACTATATATACACACGAATATGCAAAGCTGCAACTGTAAACACTATATACATACATGTATAAATGCTATACAAATGTACTTGAATAGAAATATTTACAGAATAGAACAATAGATTAATTATGTGCAAGTATTGATGAAAATAGCCTGCATTCAGTTAATTTTTACGTAAGTTAATTTTTACATATATAGATATACATTTCAATAAAAAGATATAAATAATAGCCTACATTTACTCTTAGTTTTCATAGATTCATAGATATACATAGTAATAAAAGATATGAATAATAGCTTGTATTTAGTTTTTACTTAGCGGCGCAAAGCGGCATACACCTATTAGGTGTGCCTAAGCGCCCTCATTAATTCACCGGCGAGTTTAGGCCGAACATGCAATAAACCAGTCAGAAAATCAGCTCTCTTCAGGTGTAAGAGGTAGGTGCGCCAGCGGCGCAAGCAGTGGCAGCATGACAGCAGATTTAACAGGTGGAAACAAGAGAAAAGATTTTCAATGCGACGACTCAGATATCCTAGTTCCAGAAGTGAACGCGTGAGAGCGCGCAATAGATGGAGACACGTCTCCTCCTTCATGTGTAAATACTTTATTTTACATGAACACCTGCAAAAACCATTACAATAAATGAACCGCAAATGTCATGCAGATGTTTTATACTGAAGCACCCGCTACGAAACAATCAGAAAGAGTTTCTGAGGTTTGAAGTGCGCAAAATTACGCATGGATATATCCAAGACCACTTTTTTGTTCAGACCACTTTTGGGCTTATTTGACCACTTTGTACCGGCACGTTTTACCTTCGTCGTTCGAGCCACGCCTCTTCCACCACGACTTTTTCTTCTGCGTCTTCTCAATTTATGGGCCCACCACGACTTCTTCTTCTGCGTCGTATTTATTTATAGGCGGCGTTACAACGCATACCGCCACCCAATGTGCCAGAATTGTAACGACACGCGACATTCACAAAGCAAACAGTCCGGAGGCGAGGTTGAGTCAGAAGCCAAAAAATGTATTCGTGGCGGCCAAAATTTATTCGAGGCGGCCCACCCGCCACAATGAACGAGTGGGAAACACTGGGTCGATGATGAACAGGAGCTGGTTCCGAGGGGGGAAGAAACGGCTCTGTAATTTGGAGGTATTTTGGATATACGATTACTGATGAGGAGCAACAAGACGCTATCTGTAAAACCTGTCACAAGCAAGTTGTTTCAAAAGTCGTTTCGTGGATGTATGCCAATGTATAGCCTGTCCATCACGTTTGCGTGAGATGGCTTGTTGCAGTTCTCTTTAACTTTACTGGTCTCATCTTTTTTGTCGACTGTTTATTAAATTGTCACTTATCTTATTAAGCGCTCTCTGTCACTAGAACTATTGTCACTTAACACGTTGACTGCCGACTACGAGATAACTCTTAATGGCCGGGGCTAGACCTGAAAATTCGGGGGAAAATATCCATCCCTTTATTGACAGTCTGGTTTTCCTTTTTAAAACGTTTTCCAATACAAGAAAAGTCAAGTGGCAATTGAAGACACGGTTTTCCCCCATGCAATCTAACGGCGACAAAATAATGGGCTACATTCAGTTCAGTACAGAAAAATAATTTAATTATAATTAGGTCTATGCACCGGCACTCGGCGACGATATTTCAGAACTCTTCAGCGAATGAAGGTAATTCTGGTAATGAAGGTAATGTAAAAGTACATGCTTTCATCCGTTAACATTTTCCAGTCGGACAGCTGTCTTTTTTTTTTTTTTTTAATAGTCAATGGCGTGACCGTGCTGCAAAAACAGGTGTACGTATTTGTCACCGAAAGTACCTTAATTCGCAAAAGAATTCTGGAATGCTGCTCTCGCTGGAAAAAAAAAATCCGTAGTTGGGTGCTACTGCATAGACCTATTTATAACTAGATTTAGTCAGTAAGCATGGCTTACAGGATACCCCCCGCAACAACAAGTGGTCGGGCAGTACCACAGTCAATGGACCTTCCAGCAAGAGAAAACATTTTCAAAATCGGATGAGCAGGTAATGAGATCTAGGTCCGGACGCACAGACGCACACACACAGACACACGCACGCACGCACACACGGACGGACAAAGCAAATCCAGTATACCCCCCTAAACTTCGTTGCGGGGGGTATAATTACATTATCTTTCTGTACTTAATGTAGCCAGAGCTGCCAACTCTCACGCTTCTTAGTGGCACGTTCCAGTGCAGTAGTCAGCAATTAATAAATTAATGCGCATTTAAGAGATTCTCTTGCAGAATTACAGTCGTTGTGCATGAAAGTTAATCAGTTTCACGTGCATTACGGTTCATTTTCCCACTAGTGACATGGAAATCAATCATGTCTCGAATTCTTTCTTTACTCGGGAATTGGAAGTCATGGAATGGCATAAAGACATTTCAAATAGTCTTATTCCATTCAAACAATAAAAACGATCAAGAAACAAATGCATTGCTTTTAATCCCCAATTTAAAAAAGTGCAAGATGTCCAGAGTCGTCATTGCTTTCCGTGTTAGTGAAATTCACCGTTATGCAAGGGAAACAAACTGCCACGCACAAGGACTTAAATTATGCGCAAGAATCTCATTAATGTACGAGCTGATTGAACAGTTGCTGACTTCATTGAATATGCCTTCAAAAGGCGTGTGACCTACGCCATATACATGAGAATGCGTATAAAGTAAGCAGCCCTGATGGAGCCCATTATTTTGTCACTGTTGGATCGCATGGGGGAGAGAAGCCGTGTCTTCAATTGCTGCTTGATTATTCTTGAATTATTTTTTCCCTTATTTAAATCTGTGTTCATGCATAGCCGCAGGCCTGTGTTCTTAGCCAGGGTAGGCCTATTGAATCCTTTTACATTTTGACTTTCACACAGTTCTGCAGGAGCAGAGGTATACATTTAGGTATCAATTAACCATCTTTGGTATTTTTATTTGAATTTCTTTTCATGTGAAACATAAGGCCAAGGTTCTCATTCAGGGTTCGCCTGTAGCTACCTCATTGCTCTTTACTGTTCTGTTATTTGCACAGCTCTTGAGCTCTATGAACAGAATTATGCCTATTTGTGTAAAGTATAGGCTATTGTTGTAGAGATTTGATTTTACATAACTGTGTATCGCTTTCCATCAGAAAAGATATGCTGCTTACATTTATTTTCACAGCTGTGCCTTCTTGAGCAGAGAAAGAAAATCTGTAAGGTTTTGTATGTGGTCTAAGTCTTTAAATAAAATAGGTTTTGACATACTGATGATGTTGAGTAAAATGAATCCCTTTTTTTGCTCTGTATAAAATATCGTTTTCATACCGTATACCGCCCGTCAGCCAAATAATACTGGGGTATGAGTTTTAATCCATATCACCCAGCTCTAATTTGAATGTTGTCTTTTCAACAATGACTGGAGAAGCAAGATCTGAAATTGTGTTTTCTAAGTTTTACTGAAGCTAAGGGCAATGCATTTTGAAACCAAAAGCAGCAAGGGCCCGCTCAGAAAATTGAGTCACAAAGATTAGGTATCGACACCAGAGATACATGCAGTCTTGATATGTCTGAGAAAAATTAAAGCCGCAATGTATTGTGAATAAATTTGCTTATGTTACATAATTCTGCCATTTTGCTCAGTAATTTTGCCATGTGAGCTATAGCAGACCAAAGTGAATTGGTGCTGTGCCAGCACAAACTGCTAGGCTAGGTCTGTTCCATAAAGAACAAGCTTTGTCTCATGTTAGTTGAGCTGAAATTATTGCCACCCTTGGTTTTTCAGTCTAATTCAACATTAAAGAGTTTTAAAATAAGTTTTCATTGATTATCCTTTTTGAAATGGGCATGATTCTAGGAATAATACCATGAAACAAAGCTATCCTATAAAAGCTTGTCCGTAAAATTACGTTTTTTGTAGTTCAGCTAGTTCAGCTGATCAGTGAGTTTTTGCCTGCTGCGGCCGTACACATGGTTGAGGAGGAAAGGATGAGGAAACAGGCCTTTGATTCTTAATATCAATATTCTTGAAATGACAGAACATTACCCTCCCAATACAAACTACAGTCCCTTCCTCACCACTTATGGCCCTGGCATGCCTTATCATCGCTGTTACTCTGATAGTCCAAGTTCTTCTTGTTCACACTATAGTTCGTCAGATGCATGAACTTATTGCTGAGACTCTTCAAGGAAGAAGAATACCTGCAAAATGAATGAAAAAAAAATGAATATGCTGATTATCTCCAAGGGTCCCCATCTTTCAATAGGTTTTATCCAAGCTTTTACAAATGTTAAGAAATGGAACATCAGTCAAAATTTTGCTACACTAACCATACCATTTTTAATTTCAGAAAGACACAAATGCTCTGGATTTCATTTAAAAACAATTAATCATCAATATTGCAGAAGAGGAAAATGTACAAAAGATCCACATGATCAATTATGCAGTAAATCTGATCATTCCACGTTAAGTCACCCTGAAATCCATTTTAAGGCATCTTAAAAATACATGAAAACAAAATCTTAGCAGTTTGTGCATACGAACCCCACTACGAACCCCCGGAAAATCTGAACAAAGCAGGAAGCACGGAACACTTTTCTTAATTTAGTGTATAGCCCTAAAATACTGAAATTTGTGACAATTCTGTGGAGCTCAGGATATTTCCCGCGGAATGACCAATTTAATTTATTCTATGCTTCTGATCAAACCTTCAAAATTGATGGAACAGAACTCTATTAGAGGTTGCCATTTAACATCATGATTGAATTATCTGCAGACGTGACATTTCTTTGTAAAGCAAAAACAGTCTGGATCCTGTTGGTGATTGAGTGTCCAGAATGACAAACAAGTGTTGTTGAATCAGTAGTGGTCCGTTGGCAGTATCAAAGGCCTTCAGTGACATCACCCTTGAATGTTTACAAATCCTTTCACCTTTTATTTTACCTGATTAGCTACAGATGCTCAGATTAGTTGGTAGAATGACTGTCAAATGTATTTTCGATTGCACTGCCGTACGTCGCACCACAAGGATATGAGCCGTTTTCTTCTGCACATAAATGACGACATAAATAATACGATAAACCGCAGCTTTCTGGATCAGTTTAAATTCTTTTTGCCTTACAAGCTTGTGCGCATGCGTGACCATGATGTATATGTTTCCAAATACAGCAATAACAAGTACACACCCAGATCAAATCCAACATTTTAACCCCCAGTCATTGCTTACCTCAACAATAAATAAAAAATAAAAAAATCGTACTTGCAGCTGGCAAAGCGGACGAGACCATCGTTAAAGATGTAGACACGTAGAGGGTCGTACGAGGTGACGTACACATAGATGCGCAGGTCAAACTTATTCCCTCCGATGAGGTAGGGCTTGTGAAGGTATCTGCGGAATTGGTCGAAAACAGCATGAAGCAGTTATTTAGCCAGTTTTCTGTACGAAAAGGCAAAATCCTCGTGTCACATTAAAAAAAAAAAGTTCAAGACTACCCTTTCTGAAGTTTCTCAAAACTTTTGGGATCTATATTGCAAATACGTGTAAAATATCCTTCCTCCATGGCAAAGTTTATTTATGGAAACAGCACAAGTACTCGCACTCCAAAAGGTGATTTTCAAAAAGCCGAGAAACTAATGCAAAAATTTATTCGGACAAAAAAATGAATGTGCGAGGTGAAAATAGTTTAAAACCACAAACGTTTTGGTGCTCAAAATTCTTGCACTGAGGATGGTGAGCACCGAAACGTTTGTGGTTTTAAACTATTTTCACCTTGCACATTAATTTTTTTGTCCGAATAAATTTTTGCATTAGCTTCTGGGCTTTTTGGAAATCACCTTTTGGAGTGCGAGTACTTGTGCTGTTTCTATTATTTTTTTTGCTGGCGCACCCATTCAGCCCGGATTTGATCAAGGCGCAGACTTCACTTTACTGACGGAACTCAGGAAGTTTATTTATGCAAATTTTCTAGAAAATCTGAGATGCCAAGGACAGTACGTGAAGATGTTTACATAAAATATCTTGCAAGCATCATCAATGCTACAGGTCTTCTTTCGATCAATCGTAAACCGATTAAAAGCCATCAAAGCACACTTTCCAAGAGCACAACCAATCAAAGAGCAGCTTACTTTTGGACCAACAGGGGCCGTCTGTTTGGCAGCTGACTCCACTTGTGAATCACCTGGACCCCGATTCCTCGTGCTGAAGCTGGCTGCCAGGATAGTGGGAGAGTAACATCATCATTTTCTTCGCCTGGCAGTCTCCTGCACAGTATCTAAAATACAAGTCGACGCACCGGTTTGATGATCCACTTTTGCCGTGTCCCAGTGCTGTCCCAGGCTTTCCGCAACAACTTGATGTCGTGTGGTAGCACAAAGGATCTTGGGAAAAAGCCAAATTCCTGCTTGCCAAAGCGCACTTGCATCTTCGACAGGTTGCGCCACAGACGGTCCTTTCGACCAATCTGGAAGGACCCTGGGAAGTGATTCAACTGGGGAACAAAAAATTAACCCCTTAAACACTGATTTTTACTTTAAAATCTCCCTTTACTCCTTCAAGATCAACAACGCCACCCCTGATATGTGGGTTCACCAATTGCAGCTGCTTTATTCAAACCTGCGAAAATATAGGCCTCAGTTACATTCTAGTGGAGATCCATAGGTTTCCAAACATCACAAATATGTCCCGCTGAATTACAGTGAATTGGCTGTAAAATGATGCCAAAGAGCTAGATGTGTTCCATTTGATGCAATCCTGTGTCATAAAAACATGACATCCTGGGTTTGAATATTTCTCTCAAAATAGAAAGATTCACTCTCACTTCGAACCTGCTTAATAATGAAAGCTCATGGGCAAGCTTCACAAGTACACTTTAAGGAAAGAACTGGACTCGATTGATTTTTGCACAAAGAATATTCACTCAAAATTGAACTTAATCACAGATTAGCCTTCTTCAATTCAAACTGTCCCTGAAAAGATACATCAGAGATGCAAAGTTAAAAAAAGGCAATAAAAATAAAATTAAATGACTCAATTTAAAATACAATTAAATGATAATACTACAGCAGAGCAGAAATCGCAGCACAACACAATATAAGCTGCCAAACTCACCTTCTGGTACTCTTGCAAGGCCCGAAATCCAGGTGACTTCATGTGGTGACCCCAGCAGCCCAGCCAGTCATGGCTCTCTGTAATTTAAAAAGAGCCAAGCAATTTTCTAGATGGAACAGTCTCACAGCCTTTTTAATAATAGTTAAAAGTCGACTCACTCTTGGTAGTTTTGAAATGTGACCTGATGACCGTGTGCTTGACCACGTGAGGGGTGACGGAGCTCAATTTCCATTTCAGAAACTTCCTCAGCTCATCTGGCAACATCTCCACTATAAAAGACATTAAATCAGTATACTGGCACATGTGAGGACACAGTTACAGCAGACACGGTCACATCAGCACGCACGCACGCACGCACGCACGCACGCACGATTCAAGCACCCGAATCCCCAAGGGCCCATGTAATCACATGGTTACAGCTGCACTTTCACACACAAACACTCATTTATAGAAATTGCATTATAAACTGCCATATAAAGTGCGGTACCGTTCAGCAGAGCCAATTACCTGCAATACCACACACTGCTGCATGCTCACATCAACAACTAAACAACCCAACTCGTCTGTAAATCTGCCATCATGCACAAGCCAAACAATGAAACAGCTGTTTTCCACTTCTGTTAATTCAATCTTAAAACACGCCTACATTTATACATAAGAATAAAATAATACACTTGCTCATCACTCAGTCCATTAACAAACTAAAAGATGCATAAATACACATTTATTCTGAGCTTTAAGACATGCATCCAGGTTCAGTGCAGGAACAAGGTTTAGAGACTGCTAACGTGATGAATAGCAGCCAACACCCTCACCTCTCTCTGCGGCCGTGGCAAAGTACAGTGTAGGGGGAGTGAGGGGGAACAGGCTTGGCACCAAAGCTGGTCTTAGAGTCACACCATCCTCAACAGCAGGGGTTACAGGGTCCTCAGTGCTAACAACCACAGCAGGTCATCGGGAGCAATGATACAAACAAGCACACACATGCCAATGCACATAGTACATACATGCAAACAAAACACAAAACACACACATATGGTCAAAGCTTGCATTCAAGCACAGATGCTCTGCTAGAAATTGATTAGCAAATCAGGTGAGAGTATTTTTCTCTGCATTAACAATAACCCACTGGACAACCAACCTGATTAAAAAGAGATTAAAATAATAAAATGTATAACTCACGTGAAAGCCATTTAAGGTAAGCACTTGTGGCACTTGGTAAAGAAATCGTACGTTGCTCAGAGAGTAAATCACATTGCGCTTGAGGTCATGTGCCACATAGTCTTTGGCTTTGAAAAACATACAAATAAACCAATCAGGTGGGATGTCATTTCAGGACAATGGTCCACTAGGACCAGCACAATTTGGTCACAGAAACGACATCCCCACCATTGAGGGATGGTTCGACATTTATCAGAGATCAACAATTGGTCGACCATTCCACTAGCCTCTGTGCTTTCAGCCTTTTCACAGAGTAACCCCTCAAACAAAAAAGATTATTCCTCTTCAGAGAAACACCACCTGAGTCATGCCCAGTGTTTCTCTAGATTTTCTAAAAGCTTCAAAAAAATGTCAGGATGAAAACTCTGCAGATGTACAGGCTCAAATAGAACCCAAAATTTCCTCTCAATATTTTTTGAGTACCATCACGCTGCACTGCCCGGCGAAAAAAAGTGACCCTTTGGCTTAAAATAATTGCAGTGATTAGTATATTTCAGCTGGCAACAATGCTCTAAACCCAAACCTATGCAATGCTTTGCTTCATATTTGTAGAACAACTATGTCTGAAGACGTATCCTGCGGTCATGGAAAAGATGAAATCGTGTTTCACAGGGTAAAAAATGACTGGCCTGCAACAAGTAAAAAGCATTACTAAAGAGACTGCTGAAATAATTGGAATCAAGTCAAGAACTATCCAATGTTATCCCCATTGAAAGTCTAGCGATGTGCCACAGAAGACCTTACAGAGTGATTTGACTCTTCCGTCATCAATACAAGATCTCGACCAAAGATTAATGCAAGTCTGGATGAAAATAAAATGTTGTGGCGTAGCAAAGGTTAGCTGCAACAAATCAAAGCTCAAGGTGGCCCAATGAAATGTATGAGTGAGCGACTTCTTTTGCCCAGGCAGTGCATTTAGGCTATTATCGAAGCCGATGGGGACTGTACCAAAATGTCAATTACATACTTGAAAATGACAATGTAATTTTACATTAGTATTATAAAAGCATTGTAATTTTCCACATACTGTATACAGATGTTAAGAAAACTTAAAATGAAAATGTTATTATCCAATTTGCATTTTCATTTTCACATACTCGTACGAGCGCTCAATAACCAAATAAAATTAAAATGAAATAGCCATTAGACATTTCAAAAATTTTCAAAGTCATACCTTGCTGTACAATGGATTTTCAAAAAAGGTTAAATCAAATCAAACTTAAAATACATAATAAAGGATGAAACTTGACCGTCTACTTCTGCAAGTAATACTTAAGTCACAATTTAAATTATATGCTATTTTCTAACAATTTGAAAATGATAATGAAAAAGGAATTTGACTTTTTAACTTATTTCATTTTCAAGACTTAATCTGTTGTACAGTGGACAATATGCTAATGCAGTAAGTAAAACAGCGCCCCCAGTTCATTCCATTTACATTTTAATGTCACCACATTCTTTTGGGGTCCTCTCACCAAGGACTTCTGTAGCGACCTTACCAACTGATCACTAGAGGGGTGAAGGGGTGCACTAGTTAGACGCGTGTCAACCATAGGTTGTCCATCAGGCCAGAAAAATCAAACATTAAGTACCTTTGGGAAAAGTGTAACCCTATTTAATTCCGTATCGTGAAAATATGACTTTTAGGTATTTACCCGCACAAAAGTACCTGTCACACCACACAGATCTACAGATCAACGCAACAGCCACCGACACGGTCAAAAAACTGTATGCTTTCCCCCAAACACACCTGCCTGTAATTGGCAGGCCACACATTCAAATAGAACAGAAATTGTCTCAAAGACAAACTCTCCCTGGTGGTAGATAATGGAATTGCAAGCAAAACAAAACAATAGGACATGAATGGGAAATTATAGTGCGTGGGAAAAAAGGTAAAAAATAAACAAATGGCTCCAACAACTTCAGCAAAGGATTCATGCTTGTATCAGATTATAATGGGTTCTCTTTTCATCCCTGATGTGACCGTTACATCTTTATTTATTTATTGAGGTGAGTTTAACCCTTAGTGACAGGGAGCTTTACGCCTGCAAGTGCAGTGGTGTTGCCAGAACTGTAAATCAGTAAGGCCCAGAACATCCCTTTACAACAATTATTAGTCCTGGCTTGTCCTCAATCATTTTCCTTTATTAACACATTCTCCAATTATAATAATAACAAGTCGACATGGTCTACAACATCCCCCGCCAATCGTGCGCTTCTCATTTTCAAACTCAATCAAGGCCTTTATGGTCTGAAGCTACACACCAAATTTGGTTGCTGTATCTGTAGTAGTTTCTGAGTAAAGCTGTCCCCTTTATCCCGGACGGACGGACGGACGGACGCACACACGGACGGACGGACAGACGGAGGTCAAACCTATATCCCCCTCCCACTTCGTGTTGGCGGGGGATAATAATCAATTGGCAATCAAAGTCACAGCTCCTCTCTTCCATAGGCTGTATAAAAAGATGGATGCAGCACTCTGGTCTGAAAAAAGAGGCCCATGCGGAAGTACCGTAAAATGGCATTCTATTTAATGGCCAGCAGATGGCGACGTCGGCGGTTGGAGAAAGAACTTTGATGCTATAGAGGTCAATGAGAAAATGACCCAACTTTCCAACTTGATTTTTCATTTAAATAATATTTCACATTATCTTATGGTAGCTATAGTAAGTTTCAAGTCTCCTACAATATATCATGATGTTCATTTTTAGTAAATTATGGTCGCAAGTAGACTAGAATAAAGGATAAAGCCAGAATACGCTTTAAAGGCGTGGCTATCCTCTAGTCCTCATCCAATATGGTCAGATCCACCTCTCATGTCCCTCCCCGGATCTCGATTCTAGCCAATAGAAATTACATCCGGTTTCAAAATGACAACATGGCGCAATTCAAATTGCCAAAATCAAGGCTTCCTTTATGGTATGCTGAAACCAATTTGTGACGTCAAGGTTGCTTTCATCCATCTTTTTATACAGTCTATGCTCTCTTCATGCGATCTATCGGCGACAAAATAATTGGCTAAATTCAGAACAGAAGAATAATTTACTCAAAACTAGGCTGATGCTTTCCAAAAGACAAACTACTCTGAAACGTCCGCAGTGCCTTTTCTGCACATCAGGCAATTTAACTTACACTTTCCGGTCATTTACATTGTTTAAATGAAATAAAATACCATTTGAAATGTCTTTATGCAAAACATAGCTTCCAACCCCTGAGCAGTGCGACAAGTCCGGAGTCATAATCACTTTCCATGTTACTAGAGGCGAAAACGACTGTAGAACACAAGAAAATGAACCACACGAGAATCTCTTAAAAACGCGTTGATTGAGTAATGACTGGTCTGCATTCCAATAAGATAACGCATTTCACTTAAAGTGTGGGTTGATTAAAAAGTGGGACCCGGCAATGAAATATAGTTTTGTTTGGCTAATTAAACATTTCAATCTTCACTCATCTTATGAAGCGCAAGATTGCTGACTATGGCGTGAGTGTGATATACCACAAAAAAACGAGAGACTCACACCATAAGCCTGAGGGCTGACAGATATGCAATTTTGAACGCTGATTAAAATGCGCCAAATTACAAGTCCAAATGAATGATTGTCATCCTACCTAAACGGGGAGAACTAGCAGCACCTGATAATGTGGAGAGTTCTCGGAGTGAATAATGTTAATTATGAAAAAGACTGAGAACAAGTCAGGACTTACAGTTGTTTTAAAAGGCTGTTCTTTGCCCCACCAAATTTTCAGTTGTCGCTACGCCACTGTGCGAGTGCCAAGTAAAGTGAATACATTCTGGCAAGGACTTTGGTTTAATGTGAGAATTGGTAGGGACACGTAAAATCTTTGCAAATCTGAGTGCAGACACTGCCTTTACTGTATACAGAGATTATCCGAATTAGTGTTTCTCCATTTTTTTAAATTATGCTACGCCAGGTGCCTCCAAAAAGTTCATACAAAGATGCCACATTGCCACAACTTGGACTGACAGCTGCAAACCGTCTCAGCGCACTCATGAAACCTGCTCAGATCTAGTAACCTAGACAATGATACCAAGTGAGTGGATATATAACTACGTTAGCAAGCCAGCTCGCAATCCTCTCCATTAAGCATCTTAGTATGCAGTAACTTAATTGCAGCCGCGATAAACACCTCAAAATGGACCACCGACTATGAATTGGACAAGCCGCAAATCGAGCGTTAGTCGGACTGGATCATGTTTGATTACGATTACGCGTTTCTTTCATTTCCCCCACTGAGCCAAAGCTGGGTGGGACATTTTGACTTTAAATATTTATACTTGCTGAACACCACGAGACTAACTTTAATGCTTTCCTTATAATTCCACAGAACAAGTCATAATTATGACCTCACCGGAAACCCTGATACACCTCTATCCTCAACAGCTTGCTGTTTCTCTAGTTTGCTGCTGTGGTTCCAGCTCGTAAAATATTTAATTAATAATGGCACCTTTGCGGGATTTCTCCATTGAAATTCACCTCATAATCTGACATATCCATCTGGCTTATATTTACTACTGCTAGTAACCCGAACGAACATGTGACAGAAACTAGGTTTAGTTCGCTAGTTGAAACTAGCGAACATGTTTAATTAACATTCGTTGACATTATTTTCCGGCAAAAATATTAGCAGCATGACTTAACATGGAGCGACTTTTTTCCCCTCACGCTCTCAGACAATGAAATTTCCACAAAAGTGATACGTACCTAAGGTAATATTAATGTATGTCATGAGTTGGGCCATACATGGGAAGAGTGCGAAGTGATGCGATTAAGAAAAATCTGGACCAAATGCCAAATTACGGTTCTCCTCGAAGTGCAAATGCATGCAATCAAAGCTGGCGATTCAGTTGCGCGTCTCAATGCCCGCTTTGGGCAAAAATGAATATTCATGACCTGAATAGCATGGTCAGTTTACTCTTTACTTTTACGCCAACTTCGGGCGACCAAGTCGCGTTGCTTGAGTAGTAGATTGCGAACCAAAATGACCCCTGCGCGCGCATGTTTTCATTGGTCCGCGCACGAATGGGAGGATCACGGACACGAGTAACGCCAAGGGCCGTTTCTCAATACCAAGAATGCTAAGAACGAACTTGCATTCTTGGGGGGGACGTTCTCGCTAGTCGTTCTAATCTAGGAAGGGTGCACTTCCAAGGCTACGCGCACTCAGATCACTGTCGACGGTTTGAGACGATGCGTTCTCGTTGGTATTACGCAATACGCCGGCCAGTGAGCCTTTTTCCCCCAGTAATGTTATCTGTGGGGGAAGAGGGGTCGGCGAGCGGGAGCTAGTTAAGGTGCTTAGTTTAGCAACGTTCCGCCGGCTGTTGCGGAGTTTCTCTACTACAAAAACACTGCAGAATATTCGACATAAAACATCGTTAAGCAGCCAATATTCCACTTGTACTCAGATAATAGTTCCTCGCCTGAAAATTAGCAGAATAGTATTTAGCTAATAGCGAACGAATACCGACAGATTGCATTCAAAGTCAATGCAAAGACTCAAATTCGTATCTTTGCATTGACTTTGAATGGAATTCTGTCGTTTGAAAAATTCGTTTCGCCCGAAATCACAGATGCTAATTTACATATAGTTTGGCTCATTGACTGTGAATGGACAAACTATGTACATTGCTAATTTAGTTAGCAACTTCTCTATTGGGAAACGTAACCCTGCCCCTCTCTCTCAGGAGCGTCCCTCTCCCGCTTAGATGCCGGAAAGAATTCTGGGATATGCGTGCTGTGAAGTTCACACAAGTTAGCATCCGATGCATCCTCAGAAAAATGGGCGTATCAAGAACACTTCCGGGACTGGTAACCGGTCTCGTCGTGATGCGAACTTTGAATTGAGACAGTACATGGTCTCAGAGGGATGACGTTTCTCAAGTTCACAAAAACAAAAGTACAGAGAAGAACCATAGATATATATACATATATATATATATATATATATATATATATATATATATATAGATATACATATATATATATATATATATATATATATTTTTTTTTTTTAAGTGTATATTTATATATTAAGTGTGAATTAATTTTGATTAATCACGATGAAATATCATTCATTTTTAATCTATATTAGTCGTGTTTAATTTTGCATGAGCAAAGAGACTCAAGAAACAAGGGAATATATATGCACTTAACCGCTTTGCGCAGAAGCCAAATCTGGCTATTTAGGTGTTACCTTACTTAAGGCTTTATAATTCAAGGTTGCAGCTTCATAGGCTCGTAGAACAGATGCTTCACTTGAGCGTACCCATATTACAGTGACGTGCGGTGGAGGTTGGTTTGGAGAGGCACAAACCTCCCCTTTGCTTGATTAGCAATCAGACGATTAACTAGTTTAGTAAGACTATTCGGCAGAATGACGGGCCAGTTCAAGTTTCTGCGGCGTTATTACTCAGAACATCGAACCTGAAATGCTCAACAGCAGATTTGCGCGTACTTGCTTCCAGGAAGCCGAAGCAATATGTCATCAAAAAATATTAACGCAGTTCGACTTATGCAGAGTTCAATGCTTAATCAATAGCCTATAATGTATTCTCCTTTAAATACGCGCGTTTACACCCAAACAATAAGCGGATTAACAAAATGTTTAAACGATATACAGAATTACCGAGAGCCGAGAATTTTTCCTAATTGATTATTCAGATTTCCATCCTTGCAGTCTCCAATTGCAGAGTATACGACAATGAAGTCATTATCTCCTCTGTCAATATCAGGCTTCCATAAAGTTGGGTCTTAATTGTTTTCATTGGCTATCAGGAATAGTACGTGGGAACAGGTTCACAAAATCCTGAGATAAGTTTGGGTCACTGCCTCACCTCACCGCACGTCTCTGGCTTCCTGTAAGCAAATACTTGCAAATCAGCAGTTTCGTGAGCATTTCAAGTTCGGTGCAGCCTACTAAGTAATAACGCCGCGGAAAGTTAAAATGGACCGTCATTCTGCCGAATAGTCTTACTAAACTAGTTAATCGTCTGATTGCTAATCGAGCAAAGGGAAGGTGTCTGCCTCACCAAAGTAACCTCCGACTGCACGTCACTGCCATATATAGACATATATAGGCCTATATATAGAACACTAGATTGCTGATAGGGTACACTCAAGAGTAGCATCTATTCTAAGAGGCCATACACCCGGAAGTAAAATTCGCTCATAGACTCCCATTCATTTTCGCCTACTTTAAAATGACATTTTCAAAAACAACTGCGTGCGAGTCAGTGTTATTTTGGTATCGCTGTGCAGAGCAACATCTTGTCTCCCTAAATATGTGCTTTTCGGAGGATGGACAGCGGCACACTTTATAAAAGGAAGATCGAAATGTGACTCGATGTTAACGTTAAAGTGCAGCAGAGAAGTGTCGTTTACGCGACCGAGGCTTCTACCTCTGATAAGATAATTGCTTGGAAGTTAGAAACGTCGATGAATGTCCGAATACGTCATCAAATTACACTCTGGTTTCCTCACTTCAAGGTACCCTGGTTGACTATTTGACATCAACCGAATTGTTCATATTGAATCAAATGGCTAATCGCAACGTTGATAAAAAGAAGCGCTGGTGAAGCCTTTCTCCCCTCCTTGCCTTTTGGAGCTCTGTATGAAACAGACAAGGCGACTTGTCAACTGTTTTAAATATTATGCAGGTGAGAAATATTGTCGTTGAATGTCAATTACAAGTAGCTAGCTAGCTTGTTAGCCACCTTTTTAATTTTATTAAGTCAATGCAGTCCCCGCGACGCCAAGGTAGCTCGCTGGTGACCGATACAGTCGCTAGCGTTCGCTGTCAGTAACGTTACCGGTCTGTTCAAGTCAATGGGGCAGCTAACTAGCACATAACGCGATTTTTTTTTCGATTTAAGAGACAACTCTGCGTTTATACGTTAACTTACGCATGAAACGTTTTTTTTACAGCTCGTCAAATTAATATTGCTGCAAAAGGCAGCCGCACGTCTCGGCATTTTCTCGCTTGTATCAACTTATTTGAAATTGGCCTCATAGGAAACCATTAATTATTATGAAGAAGTTGGGTGTATCAATATGGCGGCCGGGTGCTTCACTTTGGATAATGTAAGTATGACGACATCAGCAATCTAGTGTTCTAAATATATATCTATGAGCGTACCCTATCTGAAATCTAGTGTTCTCTATGAGAAGAACGTATATTGAGTAACGGCCAAGGTTTCAGCCGCGTGACGTCACTACTCAAGAAACGCCGGGTGCGTAATTTCTTTTCCTACGTTAGTTGAGCGTATATCCAAAAAGTGGGTGTGGCCTGCCTCGAGGTGGCCACTAGAATGTCCTTGATAGAAGAAAACATGACCTATGAACAGAAAACGCGCGATCAGCTCGTAGGTTAGGCTACGTAGGGTTAGATTTTGTAGATGGGCCTGTCCACAGAAATGGGGTACCTAAGGGGCATGGTACATTAACAGTTAAATAACACGTTACAGTGTTTGACAATTCACTGAATTGTATGTTTATTGTGTTATACATATGACAAAGATATAATAAGAACATTTTTGAAGTAATGCTTTGCCTAGTTTTATTTTTACTTGCAGAAAGAAGAAAATGTCCACACTGGTTTTTGACATTGTTGGTGACATTGTAGATGTTCATTTGAGGGCGGTTTCAGCCCATCAAAGGGCACCCTTATTTTGAGTAAAGTCGTCAGCTTGAATAAATAACTTAGTTTCTTTTAGTTTCTCTTCGTTTTCTAAAAACATTTAATGACGGGTAATTTAATGACACCCTATTTGAACAGCTTATGTTCGTAACGATCGTCTGTCCTTGCAGTTACGAACATAAAAATGGGTCAGACTGGGATATATTTGCGGAAATAACCACCCATACATGTACGAAAAGTAAGAGTCCATTTGTTGATATACGATACAATTATTGATTTCGGTTTTCTTTCCTTCTGATTTCTTTCAATGATTGTTAAAAATTTTGCGTTGCGAGTCTGTCCAAAAAATATTACGTTCGTAACCTCACCTAAACAAGAAAAATTCATACGAATCTACGACTGTGAACTCAGTCACAGCTGAATACTAAATATGCGTCTGCGCCTCGACGTTGACGCCATTGCTTGAAGTCATGCAAGCATCGTCTGCAATGCTGGAATGATTTTCTCTGGATCTGTCACGAATATTACTTACGTTACGTAAGTACTGTTACGAACGTAATAGAAAATGAGCAATGATCACATCATTTATTTGACATAATCAACACAGTAGTTTGGGCGAATAATGCACTTTGAAGTCTCAGATTGGACTGCAAACATGGAGCAAATTCGCCGGCTCTTTATATAGATTACACCTACGGAGCATAACATATCACCAAATCTACCTATTTCTGCCATTAGCGGTCTCACTGACTGTACAGTTTTGCGGCTGTAGTTTTTTTCGAAAAATGTATCTTTTGTTTGCCTAGCAACTAACCGATGCCCCTGTCAGAGTTGGTGGAGTAGAGTAGTCTAGAATTATTTTTATTTTATTGGGCAGCACTGGCAAAAAGTTTGAGCCAGCAGCAGCAGGATACGCAGGCACCAAAACGGAGGCAGTGCCAGGTCCGCAGGAGCTGACTCACAAAATAAGACGCGTCATCTGCTGCAATTGCTTCAGACCCGTCTGAGGGAATTGCACCAGGAAAACGGAGGTCACCTGCGCAGACTATTACGATTAGACTAAATGCTACGCCACCCCAATAAATAAAAAGGTCATCAGAAAAAAGTTCTGCACCTCCCTGGCCAATTGTTTTCTAATTCCGTGTCATTATTATGAAATAATTAATCGGAACAAATAAGATATTCCATATGGTTATGTTGTTATAAATGTTGAATCCGAATGTATGTTCATCAAAAAAATGTTTGTTATCGTTATTTTTGTCGTTCTGAATTGTTTAACTATTTCTTTACCCGAAAATATCGATGTAAATGTTAACAATAAAGCCGTTTTCACTTTGGACGCGAACGAATTTTTCGGACGACAGATCACATTCAAAGTCAATGCAAAGACGCGAATCCGCGTGAAACACGCGTATGCGCGTCGTTGCATTGAATTTCAATGCAATCTGTCTTGCATATTTAAACCATTAAATATGCCACGTGGGAGTAAATTATATTATTTTCGAGGAAATGTCTCAGCAGTTTATCTTATCTGTCCTGTTACATACGTAAGTTTCAGCTAGTTTTGGAAAACGAATATTGTTAGTTGTGGTGTTGATTTATGTAAGGTTTTTTATTGATTGATGTTACTGATGTGCAATGGAGTTTATTTACCTCAATTTTTAACTTTGCAAGGTGTTTGCTTTGAGTGTTGAAAAACACTATGTGCCAGAATTTGCAAGCCGGAAATCCACAAATTGCAAATCTGGAAGAAAATTTGATTTTTAATACTACTCAATGTTTTTTTTATCAGTGTTATTGTTTTTATGACTTTTAGAATAAATATATATTTTCACCTACTTCTAATAAGCATTTTTTTTTGTTGATTTTAGATTGAAATATCTGTCTTGTAACATACGTAAATCGGTGTTGCCATGACCATTTCAACTGTGTGTTCCAATGTCATCTTTGCTGATATTATCCTTACGACTGCAGACCTTCAAGGTCCTTTTAGTGACTTATTAGGTTGAATCTTTTTTTCTCCTTTATTGGTTTATTTTTCGTCTTGTGTGTCACACTTATGTACCCCATTTCTGTGGACAGGCCCAGATTGAAGTCTAATATCGAGTGTAGGAAAAGAAATTACGCTACCCGCATAGGTTGCCCGAAGTCGGCCTTCAGGCCAACGCCCACTGGAAGCGTGAGACCCGCGTCAAAAAATTGGTTACATTAATTTCAATGGAGCCACGCCCACTGGCAGCGTCTGACACGCGTCAGATTTTCACTTTTCGCCACTGCTCTATTTTTACTATTCGCCACGGCTGAATTTCTGAGGCATCAACACAATAAAAACGAATTTGTCTTTTAGATTATTTAACTATTTCGCCTTGTCATGGTTAGTCACACATTTAGCGGCAACCTCACACCAGTTGTCAATCTGCTTTTTAACCAAGTCGCAGCTTTGAAAGGAAATCCGTTATTTTGCGGGCATTTAAGTTATCAGGCGATCTACAGTTAGACAGTACATAACTCAAGGTACACTGATGAGAACTTTACACTGCTAAGTTAGTTAGCTTGCTAATTTGTTGCTTGGCCTTTAGCCTTCAGATAGCCCCGCCCCTTCAACCAATCAAATGCTAGAATGCATGAATAGATTGTCTTGGACATTTAGCCTCCACAATTGGGTCTTATATGGCTTGTCTGGAAAGATAATAAGAACAAGAAATATTGACTGAAATATAGGGAGGGATAATCTGGCTTCCCAAAATATTGGTAGGGACATGTCCTGACCTACAAATGTCATGTCCTGTCCTTCAAACCTACGCCCTTGAATTCTGGGCCACTAGCCTGTCCGCCGGGAAAGGGTCAGTCCAGCTCAGTTCACCCAGTGAGTTAAACCTCACCCCCTCCAACTTATATGAAATTTGGTATTAGGTAATTCATGGCGAGAAATGCCAGAATTTCAAATTTCATCCATCTTGGACCAAGGATTTTCGAGATATGGCAATTTCAATTTTTCACATTTTTTTGTGAAAAGTGCGTGCCCACCAAATTTCAAATTGGTGTATCGCAGCAACCACTGATCCGATTATGAAAAACAAGGTATTTCAGTAAACAGGACCAAAAGGAATCTAAATCTGGCATTTGTTTGTGCATTTGGGTACTTTTGAGTTGGATCACCTTTTGACCTATATTTTGACCTTGAAATTGATATAGTGGGACACACCCAACCTCTTTGACACCATTATGAAAAATGTAGCCCTATGTATCAACTACAACATAGAAAACAAGAGGCCCATGAGCCTTTATGGTCACCTGAGTTTCACAAAAAAATGATGTTATTGCGGTCAATGAACCAAATATACCAAAAAGTATAATTTTCCATTATAAACTATAGTAAATTTCACCCCCTCCGCAGGGGCAAACATGGAGCTTGAGGGTCATGAGGTTCACAATTTTGATAAAGCACCTCAAGAGCCTTCAATCAATGAAGAGTATTCTTTTCCAGCTTATACAATATTTCAAAAATTTCAGCCAATTTGACCACTTTTAGCCCCGCCCCTCAGAGCCCCTGGGGGTGGGCACCATATTAGTCACAATTTTGATGCATAGTCGACCAAGGAAGGTTCCTGCAAAATTTTATTGAAATCGGATGAGCGGTTTCTGGGAAGAAGTAGAAATGTATTGACCAGTTTTAGCCCCGCCCCTCAGAGCCCCTGGGGGTGGGCACCATATAAGTCACAATTTTGATGCATAGTCGACCAAGGAAGGTTCCTGCTAACTTTTATTGAAATCGGATCAGCGGTTTCTGGGAAGAAGTAAAAATGTATTGACCAATTTTAGCCCCGCCCCTCAGAGCCCCTGGGGGTGGGCACCATATAATTCACAATTTTGGTGCATATTTGACCAAGGAAGGTTCATGCAAAATTTTATTGAAATTGGATCAGCGATTTCTGAGAAGAAGTCAAAAATGTAAATAGAAAATTGACGCATGACGCACGATGGACGACGACAGACAAAAGGTGACGAGAATAGGTCACTTTGAGACTTCGTCTCAGGTGACCTAAAAATTGGAGGGGTTTTCATTTTCATTTTCATGCAAAACCATGTAGAAGTTGGCATACCCATTCCTTCAGAAATCCATTCAGTGCCCGTTTTGTATACTTCCATACATTAATACACAGAGTGCCTCAGGTTGATGTATTCCGAGATATATTGTCAATCACTAAACAAAAGTCAATGAAAATTTCACAGCTGTCTCAGTCTTATGATCACTGGGTCTGATTTCAAGAATGGCACGCTTATCACACAATGTACATCAGATTAAGGAGTCCAACAACAATCATCTCTGGATGGCCAGTGGAAGGTTTTAGCTGGTCTCTT
Organism: Gymnothorax reevesii; assembly: GCA_029721435.1. Lineage (NCBI taxonomy): Eukaryota > Metazoa > Chordata > Actinopteri > Anguilliformes > Muraenidae > Gymnothorax > Gymnothorax reevesii. The sequence goes on from CM056586.1 coordinate 54,416,272, forward strand.
AGGACATCGTGATCAAATAATTTCAGTTATGTAAAGTGACAAAAGCTAATTTTAATTATCGGAATTTTTAAACAAACTACAACGAGGGACGGATGCAATTAATCCTGCATTGGCTAACTTCCAAAGTAAAAGTCACTGCAAATGTCTAAGTATACTTCCTTTTCATCAATACTACAAAGTTATAGATCAATCAAAATAAATAAGTTTAAGAAACACTGGAGTACTTACATTTTTCTGAGGAATTACATGTAGAAAACATCTGAGGAAATACGGATTATGATTCTGCTCTTTCTTTCTTTAATACTCAGGGGCCCAGTGTCTGTGTGTATGGTGCTCAGAGCATGTGGCCACATGCTTCAGATGAGAAACACTGACTTGTTGCTGGAAATTACCAACACAACATGGGCATAGTAACTGAGATAAGGAACTAATTAAGATCGCCCACGCTAACTTACAAAACCCAAAACCAGTGAAGTTGGCACGTTGTGGAAATCATATATAAAAACAGAATACAATGATTTGCAAATCCTTTTCAACCTATATTCAATTGAATACACTGCAAAGACAAGTTACTTAAGTTCGAACAGGTAAACTTTGTAATTTTTTGCAAATATTAGCTCATTTGGAATTTGATGCCTGCAACATGTTTCAAAAAAGCTGGCCCAAGTGGCAAAAAAGACAGAGAGTTGAGGAATGCTCATCAAACACTTATTTGGAATATCCGACAGGTGAACGGGCTAATTGGGAACAGGTGGGTGCCATGATTGGGTATAAGAGCAGCTTCCCTGAAATGCTCAGTCATTCACAAACAAGGATGGGGCCAGGGTCACCACTTAGTGAACAAATGCGTGAGCTGATTGTCGAACAGTTTGAAAACAACATTCCTCAACAAGCTATTGCAAGAAATTTAGGGATTTCATCATCTACGGTCCGTAATATCGTCAAAAGGTTCAGAGAATCTGGAGAAATCACTGCACGTAAGCGACAAGGCCAAAAACCTACATTGAATGCCCGTGACCTTCGATCCCTCAGGCGGTACTGCATCAAAAACCGACATCAGTGTGTAAAGGACATCACCACATGGGCTCTGGAACACTTCAGAAAACCACTGTCAGTTACTACAGTTCGTCGCTACATCTGCAAGTGCAAGTTAAAACTGTACAATGCAAAGCGAAAGCCATTTATCAAGAGCACCCAGAAACGCCGCCAACTTCGCTGGGCCCAAGCTCATCTAAGATGGACTGATGCTAAGTGGAAAAGTCTTCTGTGGTCTGACGAGTCCACATTTCAAATTGTTTTTGGAAACTGTGGACGTCGTGTCCTCCGGACCAAAGAGGAAAAGTACCATTCAGACTGTTATAGGCGCAAAGTTCAAAAGCCAGCATCTGTGATGGTATGGGGTGTATTAGTGCCCAAGGCATGGGCAACTTACACATATGTGAAGGCACCATTAATGCTGAAAGGTTCATACAGGTTTTGGAGCAACATATGTTGCCATCCGAATGTAGCAGGCCGAAGGAGGGCCCGGGCGGGGACTTGAACCTCCAGACTCCCGGGTAAGAGTCATGCGCACTGACCACGTCGCCAAAGAGCCAGGCTCATTGGCAAGGTAGCCAGGGCATGTACTTATTAGGAGACACTTCCAGTGACAGAACCCTTCAACTGTCACAGCAAGGTAGCCAGGGCATGTACTTATTAGGAGACACTTCCAGAGACAGAACCCTTCAACTGTCACATCTCTCCCCCTCTTTCGTGAGCGTGTCCTCACGCTCCATGCTTGACGCATGCTGCCATCCATTAGGATGCCCCAGATCCTGCCAATTAAACCAGAATGTAGCAGGCCGAAGGAGGGCCCGGGCGGGGACTTGAACCTCCAGACTCCCGGGTAAGAATCATGCATGCTGACCACGTCGCCAAAGAGCCAGGCTCGTTGGCAAGATAGCCAGGGCATGTACTTATTAGGAGACACTTCCAGTGACAGGACCCATCAACTGTCACACAAGCAACGTCTTTTTCATGGACGCCCCTGCTTATATCAGCAAGACAATGCCAAGCCACATTCTGCACGTGTTACAACAGCATGGCTCCGTAGTAAAAGAGTGCGGGTACTGGACTGGCCTGCCTGTAGTCCAGACCTGTCTCCCATTGAAAATGTGTGGCCCATTATGAAGCGTAAAATACGACAACGGAGACCCCGGACTGTTGAACAACTTAAGCTGTACATCAAGCAAGAATGGGAAAGAGTTCAACCTGAAAAGCTTGAAAAATTAGTCTCCTCAGTTCCCAAACGTTTACTGAGTGTCGTTAAAAGGAAAGGCGATGTAACACAGTGGTAAAAAGGCCCTTGTGCCAACTTTTTTGAAATGTGTTGCTGCCTTTAAATTCTAAGTTAATGATTATTTGCAAAAAAAAAATTAAGTTTCTCTGTTTGAACATTAAACATCTTGTCTTTGCAGTGTATTCAATTGAATATAAGTTGAAAAGGATTTGCAAATCATTGTATTCTGTTTTTATCTACGATTTACACAACGTGCCAACTTCACTGGTTTTGGGTTTTGTAGTTACCAGCCAGAGGAGAGAAGTAATCAGACAACTGAACTGCAGAGTAAACATTGATTAGAATCTGGGCTTGTTTATGATCCTGCTAAAAATGCAAGGTGATACCACAGCTGGACAAGGTACAAGTAGACTCTGTGTACAGATTTTACATACTTCATACACATATCTACAAGCAATCTTGAGGTAGGCCTCTATTCTATCCCAATTTGCTTAGGTATCAAAAAGAAAACCCCTCCAATTTTTTGTTAAATGTTGTAGTTGACACATAGGGCTACATTTTTCATAGTGGTGTCAAAGAGGTTGGGCATGTCCCACAGTGTCAATTTCAAGGTCAAAATATAGGTCAAAAGGTGATCCAACTCAAAAGTATCCAAATGCACAAACAAATGCCAGATTTAGATTCCTTGTGGTACCCCTATACATAAGTACCTTATTTTTCGAAATTGGACCAGTGGTTGCGGAGTTACAGCAATCTGAAATTTGGCGGCCACGCTCTTATTCATAAAAAAGTGAAAAATTGAAATTGCGATATCTTGAAAACCGTCGGTCCAAGATAGATGAAATTTGAAATTCTGGCTTTTCTCGCCATGAAGTACCAACACAGCAAATAAATTGGAGGGGGTGAGGTTTAAAAATGCAATTTTTTTGGGTGATCTGAGATGGAGTAACCAAAAATTCATGTGGGAACCAATAGGAGTGCAGTTATCCCCTGTAGCGCCAGGAAGTGCGAAAATAATTCCATCCGCAGTGCATACTCGTCGACCAGCACCACTACCCGCATGCATGCAGTTCAAGTTCGATTTAGATTTAAAGATTTATTCCAAACCAAAATACCAATTATACACAACAAAAAAAAAAAAAAAAAAAGGAATTCGGGGTATGATCAACTTCATGTTTTCCCTAGAGTCAGAGTAACTGGTTTTCACGGACGAGTCTGATGGCGTAACTGCCCTGAGATTCATGCATGCTGTCCCCAAACTATCAATTCTAATTCTAATTTGGAGTCAGATATTTAACGAGGATATAACAAAATTGGGTATTCTAAATGTATTATGGAGTCAGATTAATTGTAACCATTGTGTTTTTGCGCCCCGTCTTTGGACAGAGAAAAATATCAATTTTATTGTGATTCACACCACCCAGGATGTTGCTTGAATTCACGCCAGCCAAGAAGAACACATGAAAACTTCAGCCCTCAGCAATGACTGTCCTTGGTATTGTTTTGTGGGGTTCTACACAATATAATATCTCTGATTTCATTTTCATTTACTGGATTGAGAAACATACTATTACAAGTAGAATTTCTGTCAAATAGATCATCTAGTGACTCATTATCGATTTTTCCCCTCTCAGAGATTTTTTGTGCAAGTTCAGGTCCAACCCCAACAAAGAATTTATTAAAACCATCAACCACATCCTCCATGTTGCTAATAGGTTTATCATTATCTATAAAATAATCTGGAAATTTCACACCATTTGAACCATTTCTAATAAATGAGTTGAGCACCTTCCACATACCCTTGATATTGCACTTATTATTTTCAAGTAATTTGGTGTAATAATCTTTTTTACAATTCCTCAAAACACAAATTAATTTGTTTTTATATTTCTTATATTTTGCTTTGTCATCAGTAGTTCTAGATTTAATGAATTGTCGATATAAGAGATTTTTCTTTTTGCATGCATTTACTAGCCCTTTTGTTAGCCATGGATTATTTATGTGATTTTGTTTCAGATTATATATTTTAATTGGACAGCTTTTATCATAAAGTTTTAAAAATATTTCTAAAAATGAATCATAAGCTTTATCACTGTCTTTTTCTTGATATATTGATTCCCAATTTTGAGAAATTAGATCAGATTTGAGAGCCTTTATTGAATCTTCCGTTCTAAATCTCAAATATTTGATGTTGCTTGTGTAGGTTACCTTTCTATAATTGACATCTTACAATACAAAAACAGGAAGGTGATCGCTGGTATCATTAAGAAATAGCCCACTCACTGTACTGTTCTCCAAAATGTTAGTAAATATATTGTCAATCAACGTAGCACTGTGAGAGGTTATTCTGCTGGTTCTGATTATTTTTGGAAATAGACTCATGCTGAACATTACTTAAATTAATTTTTCTGTAAATTTATATTTTTTTAACATTTAAAGGGTCAGTATTATAATCTCCACATATGAACAGGTCCTTCTAGGTATTTAAGGAAAACTATTTTTCCATCCACTTTAATATTTGATCCTGGAGCCCTATAGATACAAGTTACTATAATATTTTTCCTTTTGTTCATATTGGGTTCAATTGTTACACATTCAAGTATATCTTCCACAGACAATGACATGCTTTCTATCATTTTACAATCAAAATTTTAAGGGTCACTAAGGGTTTGATAAATTTCTTTATTAAGCCTGTATTTCTTTGTGTGGTCTCTTCTTTTGTTATGGCCAAATAAGCAGGATCGTAACAAGGGCGCTAAACATTGTTAGTGAGATTAACATCATAAAAAAATCTCAATTACTTTGATGAACCTCCAGGGGAAGCAGCAGAAGAGAAATTGTTGATCGAGGAGCATTCGCATACATCTGGCCAAAAAAACAAAAACAAGAGTTAAGGCCCTCATAAAATTACACTAACCAAATGTAGGGCTCCAGTAAACTGCTGATGTCACTTCCTGTGACATTCGCTCACCATAGTGGCTAACAGCATGCTCACCGTTGTCATCCCCACTGCAGTTGCCCTCCAGCTCATCGGGCAGGTCCTCCTCTTCAAACTCATCCAATAACATAGAAACAGTTTCCTCACTGGATGAGAACAAAAGCACTCAAAGCAATTCACACAAGCAATTAGTCATTTTTGTGCACTTAAATCAAGCAATGAAAAAATACTGTCATCCACAGGAATCCTGTAAAAGTAAGGGAGGGAACTTCATACGTGTGAAAAGCCACATATTTCAGACCTTCCAAAGTTCCCAAAACAACACTGTTGCCTTTTGCCATTTTTGATTGCAATAAGGCCGAGTCAATTGCTATTTCTGACCATGCAATATACCACATAATAAGCTATTTGCTACATTCCCGCATAGATTGTATATCCCTTCATCTCCACTCCGGTACATCACTGAAGAAAGAACAGGATTAGCCAAATAAACTACCAAAGACCTCAAAGAAAGAGGTCTAAATTTGGATATCATTGAAATGACTTAATTTCTTGGCTCAGTTTAACACATGGTTTAATCATCCAAGCAGGTCCACGTATGATGCCTCTACGAACACTTCAGTGACCATAACCTTGCCTTTCCCCAACACTCTTAAAAAACGTAGTTGGGAGCAGCCTCGGTTCCGAGGTAATCATGACGAAGCACAGGATGATACCAATGAGGGAGCTCAACTAAGAAGAAATTGATCGCATTAAAATGAACATTCAACCCCCATTGCGAAAAATACAAAATTACATTATCCCCGTTCAGTGGTTCTCTCATAATTCAACATCAGATCCAAACTCATAACCTTCTTGCTGCGAATTGACAGATCCGTCCACAGCAGCACACGTTCCTTTTCATGATACTTCAATCCATGCCGAACAATCAAACATGTGCACACCTCTTTCCAGAAACCAGACAAATTATGCACACCATGAAGAATTTAAAATGTGCTTGCGCTGACCAGTGGCGTGCACAAATAGACGGTAGGTGGTGCGCCACAGCACTTGCCCCTTTGCCCTTTATCAATGAAAGTGCCCTTTTGAAATTTTGTTTTTTTTTTTTTTTTTAATGATTACATTTATTATTATTATTATTATTATTATTTATTTTTATTATTATTAACACTATGGTGGGGCCAGTGTTGAAATGATCTTTTAGAAAAGCTGTGTGATTAAAAAGTACTGAAAAAAATGCCCCGAAATGGGCCACCTCCTTACGCACTTCCGACCTCTCTTCCTTTGTCACGTGAACACGCGCGCAGTGCATATAAATGCGCTGCAGGAGCATATCAGCTGAGCGACTGGAAGCCACAGTCTTGTGCCCCACCAACCAGGTAACTCACAGATCAAGTGAAATCGTACAGTTTGCCCTCCAAGCCCAACCTATTATCATTTTGTTGTGCAGTAGCATGTCTCATACACGGTGACGGTCCGTCGGCAGAAACACAGGGCCAGCGATAACCTCACCTTTCACTTCTTAATGACAGACACCTCTTGCAGTTTACCTCCCCGATCAGCAACCGTTGCTCAGACTGATTGGAGGAACCGACGAGAATCTAACATGTTTTTGAAAGCCGTGTTATACATTGCACTATGAAATTATACGGCGTTTAACTTACTTCCGCACACCAATGGCTACGGAAAAAAATATCAATAGCCTACGTCTTTATAATTTCTGAATTTGCGTAAATTAATTCCGGACGTTCATTGAGCAATTAGCCATGAGAATCTGTTCTATATACTCTGAATGTGACAGCCAAAGTGCGTAGTAGCACAGCTGAATGAAAACGAAAATAATTGCTGTGAAGTCCGTGAAAGTTTCGGATTTTTTGCAGATTGTCATCCTTGCGGATTCACATCAATTATATCAACATAGCCAACAGGCAATCGCTTTGTAATTAGCATTTCTTAATCATTACGTGTCACGCATTGGTGGTGGCTACTCGGTTAATTAACTGTTTGATTGTTAATCAATCAAACCTAATCGCAAACAGTTCAAGAGCAATTATCCGGAAAGGGTGATGTTACTGAAGGCCTTCCTTGCATCTCACGGTACGCCATGGCTCATACAGCACCAAACAACTGAGCATTTTTTAGCCGACTGGTCACCTGATTAGCTAGTTTAATGCTATAGCCCAAACAATGATAGATAACGTGAGGACGACCACCACAAACAATGTCGGTCGACTTTGCAAATCTCTCTGTTAAGCTGAACGTTTTCTTTTGTGTAGGTTTTGTTAGGCAACATAAATGAACGCATAAAGAAGAATCAGGCAGTTCCCCATTGCCTGAGAAAAATATCCCCATAAAGGCTACCCATGTGCCTTCTTGTGATGAATGACAGTAGTCATGAATTGCATTGAACATGTGCGTGTAATGTTTATTTTATTTTTTTAATCTCACACTATAATAACATGTTCCATGTGTGCAAAAAAGTGCCCTCCCTCTCCCCCCTGAGCACTTGCCCCCCATAATGTCTGTGCACGCCACTGGCGCTAACCCATCATAACAATGCCTTGATAGCTGAAAAGAAAAGAGATTCTTTCTCAAACTGAGAAATGCAGGGTAAAGCATAAGGCTGCACATGTACACAGGTCTTTCACACAAAGAAGAGTAATTTTCAGCACATGGTAGCAGACATTCTCAGTGTTTTGCCATCCCTACTCCTAATCCTCTCTGGGATATGAAGGCATGCGAGAGGAACTTACTCAGGGACTTGAAGACCCATGGCACTGTGGTCCTCCAGCAGACATAAGGCGTAGCTTTGATCACTCTGCTGGAGGTGAAGACTCTTGTCCTTGGTGAGGTTTATAGCAGCTATCTGATTAGTCACTGAGTAAACAGAAGCACCTTTGCCATCTGCCTCCCTTGGAATTACTGTAACATCAGAATGAACCTGGCTCCCTTCGACATGCATAGCAGCAGGTGGGTAAGCCAGAGTAGGACTGCACTGGCTTGAAGTGACATTAGGGGTGTCCGAGGTATGGTCAGCAACACAGGGTTGCTTATCTCTGCTGACAGGGCAGAGTGGTGCAAGTTTGGCTGTAGGGATATCATTGGCAGGAAACGGAGAGATTTTGGCTGAGTCAGTGTTCACAGGCCCTCCCTTCACTGTGGAAACTGAGTCAGACCCTGGTGGCCCAGCCAGCCCATTTGCTGTCCTGTTTCTCTGCAGTGAACTGCTCCAACTCAGTTCCTCAACAGCCATCGAGAATGGTCCATTACTAGCATCATACTTTGCATGATACTGAGATGGACGTTCAGCCACATCTGAGACTGCTTGTGCCATACTGTCAAACTTAAGTAATTCCTTATCCTTGCTATTGAGCTCCTGTATCAAATCTGAGCATGGGTACTGCAAAGGTCCAGCAGACTCCCCAAGTCTGACCACAGTCTGCTCAGCCCCTTTGTTACCAGTGAAGCAGCGCAAAGCATCTAGGGAGGACTTGAACGAAGACCAAAGTTGACAATAAGGCCCAGGGTGTGAGGTCGCACTGATAGCATTTTGTAGTGAGGCCCTTCTACTGTTTCTGACTCTGAACTTGTTGCCACTCCACGGTAATGACTGGTCAGCGGGCATAATACTCTCAATGAGGGCTGAAGTCTTCCTGGAGGTGGCCCTTGGCAGGGAATGATATGCTGGATTGACGATTTGTTGATTCCGCTTGCCCAACAGCCCTGGCCGAACCTGCAGAGGGTACAAACGCTCAGAGGGACAACTCTGTAGACAACTCTGGGAACCAGCCAATTTATCCCCATATATCACAGGGGCATGGGGTGTCTCACTGAAGACATGGCCACCAGGAGAAAGGGTATTGCTATTTTTGTTGCAATTTAAAATGTCATAACTCCGTGATGTTTCAAGGCTGACTGAGGACAGAGCAACAGAGGCACGATGTGGGGATGTCCCCAAGGCACAAAAATGGTGGCTGTGCTTTATTCTCCTATTGAGTGGGACAGCGCAGTCTTGGGGGTTCTGAGAGTAGGATATTGTTCTGGTTAAAATTTTTGGGTGGTCAGAGCTGATAGATGCTCTTTTGGCAGCAGATACTGAATGAAAGGCCTGTGCTTGGTATTCTTCAGCTCCATTGGAGGCCATCAGTTGCCATCTTTGATCGTCCTGGCAGGGACTTCAGCACATTATGACAAGAACAGCAGAGGCAAGGCGGGCATCACTCCACTAGCTATTGAAAAAAATTAAAAACAAGGAATAAAGCAACAGTAAGCCTGTATATTACAAGACATAAATTGTCAGTAAGAAAGTTCTCATCAATCTGCTCTAATTGGCCTATGGTAACATTGATCCATTCAATAACATACGGATTTCAACCTTCCATTCATTTGTAGTAAATTCTAAAAGCCGTTTTAGCAGGACAGCCCAAGTTTTCAACCTGCTCAGTACCAAGGATGAGCAAGCACTTTTTCGCAGTAAAGCCTTGCCCACTAGCTTCATGTGAAATGAGGCTGGAAATGCCCTCAGCATTCAGCCAGCTGCCTGCCTTAATAGTTTTACACCAAATAGCAAATATTTGCTTAGGTAAGTTACTATTTTATTTTACTCATAACCTGCAACCCCGAAGCTATTCAGTTTTGCTATAAAAAGCAATGATTAATTTCTGCAACGTTTAAGAACAGTAACATGATCATTTCCAAGCATAAAGTTAGTTAAACTGAACGGATTTAGCCACCCTGTCAACGCCATGTTGCCTGCTAGCTCTGAAAATGCCAAGGAAATGAACTGTCAGCAGAGGCATGCTTTGAAGTAGCATTGGTATATAACGTCGCTTGAGTGGAATAGCGGCAAGGACTGGTTAATTGTGCCATTTGCTAAATGAAACAGGAAATTATCGTCAGTTATCTGCCACGCTGCTGTCATCGTAAGCCGGTGTGAGAGCCAGTTGAGTAGCCAGCTAGCTTTGGCTTGCTGTTACAATTTTAACAAGCGCTAGCCTCAGCAAATTCTAATCCCTTGGCAGCAAACTAGCTTGCCAGTTATTAGCTCTACGTAAGCAAGCCAACCAATCAAAGTTTGTTTATACACGTAATCAATGCTGGTGGCAAGCATGCAGATGATGTAGCCATTTCACCTTAATGTCTTAGTTAAGGTTGACTGACAGCGGCATGTCACGATGGATCAGGCTGGTTTCACACTCTCGAACTGCTCGTGTTAGTGCATGTCTCAGCAAAAAACAGATTGACATTTCCAAACGTGCCCCTTATCCCAGATTACATTCAAAGTCAATGCACAGACGCGTTTTTGCATTGACTCTGAATGTGATCTGTCGTGCGAAAAAATCGTTTCGTGTCCAGTGTGAAAGCAGCTTTACTCGACCAGCTATGGTCTGAATCGGAACGCAAACAGCCCCCCCAAGCCCCAGTGTTAATGTCAAAGTAGACACTCAAATCAGCAATTAAGTTACAAACTGTTGCGTTCATCACTTTACCGGAGGCTGGGGAAGCAGCGCAGCCGCAGAGTTGCATCTTTCCGAGTGATCGCCATGAACGTAATTCATTGTCCCCCAGTCTTTGGCCACCTTCGACCGTCTCTTAGCAACGGCGTTGCTCCGCCGCGGTGTCCGTCCTGAGTGGGACGACCGGCGTCTCTCATGCAATCACTGCCATAGATTGAATAACTGTGCTCAGCAACACTAACGTTACCCGCTTGGTGACAGGAAAAAAATAACACGAATGGCACGAATATGAATATAAGAGGTACTTAATAACATCAGATCACTAGAATTGATACATTATCTTACAATGAAAGCGAAAAGAAAAACGAGAAAAGCGGAATTATGATGGAATGCCATGGGTTTGCGGCAGGCTGCACTGGTTTGATAGGAATTCTTTTGAAAGTTATTTTAACAGGCTGCATTATTTGAACAGTCGGTTTTTATATACGTTGAATTTGGATTACGGATAAATGGATTTGGAAAAATAGAGCTTGCTGGGACAGAGGGTGTGAAGAAGAAAAAAGCTGTAAATAAAAAAAAAGAAGAAGGGGTGTTTGTTGTCGGAATAAAGGCGGCTCTGCCTGGTAGCAGGCTACTGCAAATGGTCTTTTCCTGGATGGTCATTTGTTAGGGAAATTTGTGAAAAATGAAAGCTGAAATGTGAAGATATTAAGGCTAACGTGGGGAAGAATAGTGATTATGGAATTTCGGACCACTAAACAACGTGCTAGATCGAGTACTGACTATTATGCAATATTACAAAAAGGCTTAAAGCTGCGGTCAAGTGAACGAAAACTTTAACTGTGTTGTCAGAGTCGTCTTACTTTGCAAGGGCTCATTCTTTTTGGAAGAGTTTGTTTGCGGGGCAAAACGGCTGAAAACACTAAGGGAAGAGACCAGTAATTGATATGAAAATCTTAAACACTAACTATTAGTGTCATTTGAGCTCAAAAATCAAATTTCCATCATTTTTTCTGCTAGGAAAAGTCCAGATCTTAAATGTTTTGTTCAACTGCCTTTTCCACTGATAAACTAACTAGGTATTTCCAGATCACAGGTGAAGACGTTTCACTGAGGGTCATGCCATGAAATCGGTTCACTGGAGCATAAAAATGGAGAGTAAGGCGGAAAGGACTAAAATTCAAAGGAAAATGTCTCATGCAGGGGCAACCAAAAGAGTGAAGGTCGAAAAAGTAATTATGGGGAAAGAACCGGCGATAGTCCAGGCAGTTGAAAAGTGGCAGAGATACTGTTAGAAAAGAAAAGATAATTTCTTGGGGATTTATTACCCGCGCACGACGAGGCGGCTTGGGTATACAGTTTAGCACCTGTTGTGGTTTTCTTCAACATATTGAGGTTCCCCCATCCTCAAGCAATTGGAGAGAGACAGATTCTGAAAAGAAAAATTAGGCTTCATTGTGTCATGTTGATAAATGTAAAGCAGAGTTCCTCCTGCGCAAGAAGAACTGCCTTGTCCAACTTTTTCACCCAGGTCTTATACCCTTATTAGGCCGTGGGCTTTTGTTTGTTTTCTATTGCCACACTCGGAGAGTACACAGTTTTTCACAATTGACAGATAACTTTCTTAGAAGCACCGTAAACAAATGTTTGGGGTTTGACTCTTGGACGTTGATGAACAGGAACAATCTAAACTTTACCTTTTTAAGCAGCCAAATGCTTTGGACTACTAACAGGATCTCCATGACAACATGGAAGTTTACAATGGAAAAGGCTGACATGCCGGCTTTTAAATGACTTCAAATGAGCATATTGATGTTTTCTCCAAAAACGTGCTTAAAGATATAATGTAGGCTTCTAAATAATCAATCCCTAACGTTGCAGGGCTTCTTTAAAGTTTCGAAAATGCACGGTATTATTCATCCACGTAAAGTGCACAATCTCGTATTTTTTCCACTCCAGTGAAGATTGTATTCTTACGTGCGTTCATTACATAAAAGTGTATTTAACCTACAATGCCAAATAATTTAAATAAAATTTGGGATTGGTGTTCATACCGTCTGTGTCTCATTTATACCACATTAACCATAGTATAATTGTCGCTAAATGAGAGGAATTGATTACCTTGGAGTTTGGCTTGGACGACTTCCCTGCTGAAAATTCCAGCTTTGACCAGCCTAGGCTGGTCAGGCTGGTTTAAGATGTGTTTTGGACAGTTTTAGCGGGTCAACCAGCCCTTCACCCGCTGAAAATATCAGCTTAACCACCTTCAAGCTATAGAGACCAGCTACACCAGCTAGGACCAGCTAAGAACACAGCTCCGACCATCTTAAACAAGCATAGAATTTTAGCAACTAGAATTCTAAGCTGGTCTGAGTTGTGTTATTAGCTGGTCTCTATTTATTACCCCCCCCCTCCAGGTTAAGCAATGATCATGTCTGTGTGTGTGTGTGTGTGTGTGTTTCTGTCACTCTGTCTGTCAGCCCGTGGCCATTACCTGCCCCCCCCCCCCAGGGAGAGCCAGGTTAAGCAATGATCATGTTGCAGGGAGAGTTAGCTAGCTAGCTAGCTGCCCGGGAGAAACTACGCCATGCCACGGGGACCAGCGCATTGTTCGTCTGTCCTCGTATTAAAATGGAGGCCGCTGCGGCTCGTAGGCCTATTCGCTTCATGCCTGAGGAGCCTGGATTGTCGTGTATTATATTGTTTTCTATGTCTGCTTTGGTAATTTTTGTATTATTTTTGCAAAATGAACATTACGTAGAATTTCTGTGAACGTTTGTGCTGTATGTAATTATTTCGTTATAAGTGTGTAGCTAGCATGCTAGCTAGCTACATGGAGCTCCGTGTTGTGACACGGACCCCTGCGAACCATAATCGCGATGCATTTTCATAAAACAGTATGCTAGTTTGCATTGAATAATTGTGTTGCCTAATTGTATGAGATTTGTCGGTTGTGATGTTATTATAGGCCGTAGGCCTATTTGCTTGATGCCTGAGGAGCCGGGATTGTCGTGTATTATATTGTTTTCTATGTCTGCTTAGGTTGTCTTTGTATTATTTTTGCGAAATGAACATTACGTAAAATTTCTGTGAACGTTTGTGCTGTATGTATGATCGTGTCTGTGTGTGTGTGTGTGTGTGTGTGGGGCCAGGTCTGCTATCTCTGATTGCCTTGTTTATTAAGCTTTGACAGAAGTCAGGAAATGACCGCACAGGTGGCAAGGCACCTATTGTCAGGCAATCATCCCACAACTTGTACAGACAATTGAACAATGAGAAGAAAAAAAAAACACATATATATATATATATATATATATATATATATATATATATCCACACACACACACACCCACACACACACACACACACACACACACATACATACACACATACATACATACATACATACATACACACATACACATATAGTAATAATAAAATAAGACAGTTTATCAGCAAGTGTAAGTAACATCAGAGGGACAGACGACAACGTGAACAATGACATTTGCCAACCCATGTACAGGAATCATCAGATGAAAAATAGTTATTGAACTTTTCTTAATAAAAATGAAATTGCTTTGATTAAAAAGCACCTGTAGTATCAGAAATTTGATAGAGGTGACTGACATTCCACAAATAAAATAATCTGTTAAAATACGAATGGCGAAAAGTTTCAGTCCTAAATTTTGGAATTTTCATTAAAAATGTATCCTCATTTTGAAATAAAAAAAATGATTGTAGTTTATGTCATGTTCCCCCTTCAAGCATTTGCACAAGAATACACAATCAAATATATCACGTCCGTAGCCTAGCGGTAAAAGATCAAGCTTCATTAGTCGGGCTTTATAATTGCTTTCAACACAATCATTATAACCAAGAATGTACTTAGTGGCTCTCCATTGCACACCTTCAATATGAAGGAGAGATTTTTTTGATGATACGGCCCAAGATTGGGTGGAGTATTCTAAAAGTGGTCTAATAAGCGAAATATACAGTTTTCGTTTTGTTTGAACTGAACACGTATGACCACAAGTTCTTTGAATTAATCCAAGCAGGCGATTTGCTTTACTGACCAAGACATTAGCATGTGCATCCCATGATAAATTTGATGACACCACAATCCCAAGATCACGCATGCAGTCGACTTTTTCAATTAGATTACCATTCATTGTGTAATGGCGAAGAATGGGAATTTGCTTCCTTGTAACGCTCAATAGTTTACATTTACCAGCGTTAAATTTCATGTCCCATTTATGACTCCAATCCAAGATGTTTTCTAGGTCGCACTGCAGGTGTGAACAGTCTTGAGTGTTTCTGATCTCTCTTATGCATTTAGAATCATCTGCAAACAAGGCAACCCTAGTCTCAGGACTTACACAGTCTAGCATGTCATTAATATACAGCAGAAACATCAAAGGGCCCAATATTGGTCCTTGTGGAACCCCTGATTTAACGGGAGACCAGGATGATAGGGCACCATCGACAGCAACTCTTTGTTTACGATTGGAGTACGACGTAAACCACTTTAAAAGATTTCCATGAAATCCATATGTCTGGAGTTTATATAAAAGTAAGTCATGGGGGACGGAGTCGAAAGTAGATGAAAAGTCTAGATATAAAATATCAATTTGTCCGGACTGATCTAAGAATTTGCCAACATCGTGAAATACCTGGATTAACTGAGTTGTTGTCGACCGACCCTTAACAAAAACCATGTTGTAGGTGATGTAGAACAGGCACTACAAGAGGATAGACAAAATTAAGTATGCACCTTTCCAGCACCTTGCTACAAATGCACATTAACGATACCGGTCGATAATTACTCACATTTTCTTTGTCAGATTTTTTATGGACTGGAATAACATTTGCTCTTAGCCAATCAAGTGGTAATTCTCCAGTTTGAAGAGACTTCTTAAAAAGACTACAAAGTGATGGAGCCAATTCACGAGCACATTCTTTTCAAATCCGAGCTGGTAACCCGTCAGGCCCATATGCTTTATTTGTATCAAGGTTAATCAAAACTGATTCAACTTCATGGACAGTAATCCTTAAATCACCCAAATGAACATGTTTGAAGACGGTTATATCCGGGTGTTGTTGTGTTCCAGGGTTCTGGCCTTTGGCCAGAACAGTATTGTTTATGGTTTTAACAGTTTCATGTTCCAAGACTCCATAGTTCATAGTTCATGTTCATGTCACAGTTTTAACAGTTTCTTGTATCTAGTCATTGCATTTCATTATTTACATTCCATGTCCATGTTTTTACTTTTCCATGTTTTTGTTTTCGCCAGGTCTGCCATGCCACTCCACCGCTTGTCTGCGTTCCGCCCCGTGCCTTCGTTGTTGCACATTTCTGAGCTCTGGTTGGCTTTGGTATTTCCACTTCCTTCCACGCTGTGCTGGATTCGGGCCTCTCTAAGCTTAATTGAGAATTAACTGTTTTTAAGTTACTAACATTTACTAACATTCACTGGGTGGTGTAATTCTTAGACAGGCACATTACTAATATTACTAATTTAGACAGGGAGTTTATTGTCATGATTCCTGCTTTGCTATTTCAAGATCTTGCTGTGCTTTTCTGTTCTTAACATTCATGCTTGCTTCCAAACTGCATACTGTTATGGCCCCAATTTGTTATTACATTTAAAACAACACAACAGCAACAGCAAGGGATGACACACAGTTTTTAAAACTTAAACACATTTAATTTAACAGACAAAGACAATAACAACTAACTAACAACTAATGAACCTAAAGACCAAGATTGATTAGGAAAAAAAAAGAAAGAAATATTTACAGTCCCTTTTTGTGGGGTGGCTTGGTGATGTCCTGGATAATGAAAATGCTCAATCACAGGCAAAGAAATCCACAAAAGAAATGTCACAGGTCTTGAACAGAATGGCAGGTCTGGTCATCTTCTTGCAATTTCTCCTACTCCTTTACTGTCTCAATTCTTTTCCTTATATACTCTTTTGCAGACCCCACCCACATTTAGACCTCTTTTTTTTTACTTTCTGAGACTTGCCCCAGACATGTCCAGGACATGTCTAAACATGACTCCAGTCTGAGCTTAACAAAAAAAAAGGTAAATACTGCCATCTAGTGGCCTATATTCACATTACAATACTTAATTGGTACTTAAGCTGAGCACGCTCATTCTCTTAATGAGCAGGTCATGTCATCCAATCTCTGTCCATGTCTTGATCTTGCCATGCCTCTTGTTTCTCTCTCTCTCCAGGTGTTACCCCTCATGTCATGATTTTCAAGCCTTTATCTGGATGCGGTGGAAGTTGGCTGGCAGACAGTGTCTCGCATCTCGTTGCATGTGCAAGTTTAGCCAAGCTCTTGTTGTCATAGTTCCCTAGCATTTCTAGTTTCAAGTCTTGTCCTAGCCTCTTGTTTTGTGAATATATATATATAGTCTGGTTATTTATTTTTCTTGAGTATTTTGCCTGGAGTTTCCAGTGCCTTTTTGTCTTTTTGCATTCATTGTTTATAGCTCTGTGTAGCTCACCTTAGTTTGTTTTTTGCAACCCTTTGGGCCAAGTTTTTTGTTGGCCCTCATGCCTGTTTTGTTTTGGTTTATAATAAATCCTCATTCCCTTTTCCCGCATCTGGTGTCAACTGATTCCATATCAGGTGTAGCTTGTTGAAGGTGGTCAAAGCTGGTTAAGCTGGTATTTTCAGCTGGAGTCAGCTGGTGAAGGGCCGGTTGACCGGCTAAAACTGTCCAAAACACAGCTTAAAACAGCCTGACCATCTTAGGCTGGAATTTTCAGCAGGGTTATCTTGATGGTTATCCTTTTGATATTCAATTGCATGGAACACACAGTGTAAACTGCATTGTAATATTACCGTTAAGTTTTTCATCACAAGCTATTAGTAATACAACTAATATATACACCTAAATGATTTATAAATTGATTACACCACTTGAGACCAGCATCCTCAGGCATCACGTCATCCTTGACAGATCCTCTGACAGGACTGTCTGGGGTCCTGTCAAATAACTTCTTTGTTTCTTGTTTGCTCACGTTTATTCGTGCACATGAAGGCGTCTGTGGAAAGATGGAGTGCTGCATGCATGTGGCATCTGATGCAAACACCCCATTAATTACATTGTCACTTAAAAGTTGGGACAAATTTGTGTTATGTGCTAAATAATGGGTGACCCTTAATACTACCGAAAGAGAAATTGCAGAAAAAGCTATTTGTACTTTTAATATAGGTTTAAATGAAGACCAAGATGTTCTTAGCATGCCATGCAATCTGGGATACAGAAAATGCTACATGCAATTCACAAATAAGGACATCGAAAGAGCACGTAGGAGGAAAGAAATCAGCCAAAGATGAAGGTTTGTAAAAAAAAAATGCATTAAATATAACACTAACACTGAATGATATATTGCATGTTGCATGCATATCTCAAGACTTACTAAAAAGCAACTGAAGCTCTGAACAGAAAAGGATAAAAATGTAAATCAATAAATAATGTTAACTTGAGCATAAAACATAAGAGAATAGGAACAAATAGCCAGCTGTAACTCAACACCACAAACTCACGATATACAAGTGCTGGTCAACGAATTAGAATAATTTGAAATAGCGCAATTGATGCATTTTTTGTGCAGAAAGCAAATCAGGTGTTCACCGCGCCTGTCCTACTTGTTAAGAGTAATCACAGAACTCGCTACCTGTAAAAGATTTGCTCAGCTGAGCTTTCCAAAAGGCCCATTTAGGCCATTTAACTGTGACACTGTTGTTTCATTGAATTATAATAATTCATGTCATTTCATTGAATTAGAATAAGTGCTCGAATTTTTGTTTTCTGTGAAGAGTATTCACTGTGCAGTATAAAGTCAGGGTTGAGTAGAATTTCTAAGTTGTAAAATCAATCACGGGTAAGCAGCGCGACCTCTCAACCGGAATAGTGGCTCAAATTCAACCCTTCGCTAACAAGGCTTGACCCAAACTAAAAATTGCTGAGCAGCTCGGTATCAGCCAGTCTTCCATCTGCAAAGCTCTAAAGCAAGCGCACCAACTGTTCCGGCATCCGAAAAACTTCTGCTCGTGACAACAAGCAGCTGAGAAAGATCGCAGTCAGCAACCGGTTCAAGTCCATTTCTGAGCTCAGCGACTTGTGGAACGAGCAGACTGGCGCTAACGTCTCGAGATCAACCACTTACCGTCGTCTGCGTGAACTCGGCTTCAAATCTCGCGTTCCAGCAGTAAAATCGATGCTGAACAAGAAACAAATGGAGAAACGGCTGAAGAGGGCCAAAGAACACGGCGAGTGGACTGCTGAAGACTGGCAGAAAGTGGTCTTCAGTGACGAATCACGCTTTTGCATCTCCTTCGGTGACCAAGGTCCTTGTGTCTGGTGTTGTGGTGGTAAAACCTACAATTACGAGTGCGTAAAAAGATGCGTCAAGTCTCCCCAGAGCGTTGTGGTCTGGGGATGCATGTCCACTCGGGGTGTAGGGAAACTCTGCTTCCTCAAGAAGACTGTCAATGCTGCCGTATACCAAGATGTTCTGGAAACGTTCCTGATTCCGACTGTTGAGGGACAGTTTGGCGAAGAAGACCTCATATTTCAACAGGATCTTGCACCGGCTCATGCGGTAGAGTCGACCAAAGATTGGTTCGCCGAAAAACAGCTTGAAGTTTAGGCATGGCCGGCCAACTCGCCTGACCTCAATGTTATTGAAAACCTTTGGGCCATCGTCAAGCGGAAAATTCGCGATAGAAAGCCGACTACGCTGGACCAACTGAAGCAGAACATCGCCACTGCCTGGGAAGCTGTGAGTGCGGAAACTTGTGACAAGCTGGTCAAATCGATGCCGCGGAGACTTCAGGCAGTCATACAAGCCAAGGGGGCAGCCACAAAATACTGAGAAAGTGATGATTCTAATTATAATAAAAATTATTCTAATTCAGTGAAAAAGGTTTCTCAATTATTCTAATTCAATAAAACAACATTGTCACAGTTAAATGGCCTAAATGGGCCTTTTGGAAAGCTCAGCTGAGCAAATTTTTTACAGGTAGCGAGTTCTGTGATTACTCTAACAAGTAGGACAGGCGCGGTGAACACCTGATTTGCTTTCTGCACAAAAAATGCATCAAGAAAATTTAACAATTGCGCTATTTCAAATTATTCTAATTCGTTGACCAGCACTTGTACTTAGTAATACTGCAGCAAGCGACTCGATGGTGTGAAGTACAGTTCAGGAACCACACGCGATAGACAGAAATCCAAAAACGTATGCCTTTTAATGGAGTCCGATTCAAAGCCAGAAAACACAGGAATTGCCAAGCCACAATACGAAATCCAAAAACAGTGTCGACTAGACAGGCAGGAGTCAAAACCAGCAAGACAGATGGGCAGAGGTACAAAAACGATAGGCAAAAAGTCATAGTCGATGGGCAGAGCCAATGGTCACACACAGGGCATCCAAACACAAAACTTGTGGTCATACAAAAATAGGTCGAAATCCAGAAAGACAAAAACAGTACAAAAAGGGCAATGGCAAGAAACAAGGTCGGACTATCCAGTAGAAGAGAAACAATAATCTATGGCATACGAGGAGCTCTGCACAAAGAAATATTGATCAACGTTCTGACAAGAACTGTTCTTCTTCTTCTTTCCTTTTTTTTGGCGGTTGACAAACCAACTTAAGGTGTATTACCGCCACCATCTAGAGTGGAGTGTGGATCGAGATTATGCAGGGGAAAAAAGAAAGAAAAATTAAAAAAAAACCTAGATTCTCTTATACAAACCAGTTTCTTTTAGAAATATAATGACGTCCGAGAATATCTTGCAAGTGGTTTTCCCCAACAGACCAATTAGTGAAAAATCGTGGTGTTCTTTCTTCTTTAGTGACTGAAACAGATGATTTCTTTCATGACTGTATTTTCTACACTGAAGCAGCACATGAACGACCGTTTCTAACTGTTCACAGTGAATACATTTCCCAGTTGGGTGCTTCCCTATTCTATATAAATTTTGATTAAGCCCTGTGTGGCCAATTCTCAAGCGAGTTTTATTTTCCTCCCTTCTTTTCCAGCCCACCATCCTACCAGCACCAACTTGTCTTTGGATGTTATACAGATGTCACAATCGTCCCAATACTCCTGCCATACAGATTGAGCATACTTCCTGATAAAAGCTTTGGCTTCAGATTTACTTAATGGGACTTGCATGTCTATCTGCTTTATTCAAAGTATTTGTGTAGCAAGAATGTCCACCTGCTCATTACCCTCCACACCAACATGAGCAGGAACCCAAAGGAAGCGTGTTGATACACCCTTGCTGTCCATACTATACATTACGTTGAATATTTAATTGATTATATCTGCTCTTACCACTGATTTGCCATATTGTATGCTCTTAAGTGCCGAATAGCTGTCAGAAGCGAAAACCGGGTATTTAATTTCCTTCTCTTCTATCCACTGTAAAGCCAATAATATTGCCACTAGTTCAGCGGTATAAACTGATATATGGTCTGATAACCTTTTCTTTAGGAGATATATACTGCAGCACTGACACACCCTGTACCTGGATCCTTGGAGCCATCTGTAAATATAAAAACTGCACCTGGAAAATGTTGTTCAAAATATTCCTGGACTATATACCAAACCGGACTATGCTCCGATTTCTCCTTCAATTCTTTTTGAATATTCAGGTCAATGATAGGCAAAGGGAATAACCAGGGAGGAATGTGAGAGATTGCAACTGTGGGGCTGTACTATAGTTGTTTTAGTCCCAAGTTCTCTGCCTTTGCATCACAAATCCAGCCGAAACTCATAAAATTGGACTTGTTATATTCCCAACAGTCTTCTAACGCACTCTTGACAGGATGTGTAGCATATTGTCCCTGGAGATTAACCCAGTATGCTAGCATTAACTTGATCCTTCTGATCCTTAAAGGCATTTCCCCCATTTCAACCTGCATAGCTGATACTGGAGATGTTTTAAAAGACCCACTACAAATCCTCAGGGCCTGAGCCTGCAATATTTCTAACTTCTTCAGGTTGGTTTCTGCTACCGACATGTATGCTATGCAACCATAGTCCAAAGCAGATCTCATAAGAGCCCAGTATATGTTCAGTAAAGATGCTCTGCTTGCTCCCCACTTCTGCCCTGACAAATACCGAAGAATATTAATCACCTTTTTACATTTGCTCTTGACTTTATCCAAATGAACATTCCATGTGAGTTTTTCATCAAACCATACACCAAGGAATCTAATAGCTTTTACTTGCTCAAGAGGTTGTTCAAATAATTTTAAAGAAATGGCAATGATTTTATGTCGTTTTGAAAAACAAATCACTTTTGTTTTTGCAACAGATAGTTTGAATCCCCATTTATTTGCCCATTTTTCCACAACCAATACTGCCTCTTGCATTTTCTTATTGGCATATGATATTACGGTTTCTTATCCACAAGGCTCCATCATTCGCTTACAGAGATTTCCTTAGATTTGGTTCAACCTTTAAAAATATATCATTAATCATTATGTTGAACAACAAAGGGCTGCATACACTACCTTGCGGAGTACCATTTTCCACCGTATATACACTAGAATATTCAACACCAACTTTAACCTGGATTTTCCTATCAAACAAAAAATTTAACACCCAATTATATATTCTTCCTCCAATTCCTAAAGACTTTAGTTTAATTAGTAGCCCTTCCTTCCAGAGCATGTCATATGCCTTTTCAACATCAAAAAATACTGCTATGACGACTTTCTTGTTGGTCTGTGCTTTCCTGATGTCTGACTCTAAGCACACAACTGAATCCAACGTATTCCGACCCTTACGGAAACCACTCTGATAAGGAGACAAAAGATCTTTGCTTTCTAGAGAATACGTTAGTCTTTCTGTGACCATTCGCTCCATGATTTTGCATAAATGGGATGTTAGTGCAATAGGTCTATAACTAGATGGATCTGAAGCGTCTTTCCCAGGTTTTAAAACAGGCACTATAATTGCTTGTTTCCACACGTCAGGAAGCCGGCCAGTATCCCAAACTAGATTAAATAGTCTTAATACTATGCCCAGTGTGTCGTCAGTCATATGCTCCAACATTTTGTAGCATACTCCATCTTTCCCAGGGGTGGTCTGACGAGCATTCATTATTGCCCTTCTCAACTCAAACATCGTGAAGTCCAAATCTAATGGGTCTTCTGACACCTCCACTTTCTCCAACAGTGTGGGGTTCTCCATTAAAATTCTATTTCTACCCTGCCTGGCCTCATCCGCAAGATTGTCTGAAGTGTGTATTTTAAAAAATGTGTGGGCCAGAAGTTCTGCCTTTTCTAAATTACTGAGAGCCACTCTGTCCCCACTGTTCAGCACTGGTAATTCATAATTTCGTCTGATACCCCCCATTCTTCTGATCATGCGCCAGACATCTGACAGCTGTATTTCTCTTCCAATGCTATTTCAATACTCCCTCCAAAAGGTACGTTTTTTTGTGTTCTTATAGTTTTCCTAACTACTGCCTGTGCCCGTTTGTACTGGATGAAAGAATCCTGAGAGTGCAGTGTTTTAAGTTTCATGACGGCTTTATTTCTGGCTATAATTACTTCGCTACATTTGCTATTCCACCAAGGTACACCGAGCGCCTGTACTCTTAGGGATTGTTTCCTCAGCGGCCTGAATAATTACAGCGACTAGTTCAGCATTAAACTTGTTAACATCCATTTGGTTCTCCTCATGAAATTTATTACACCTGATTGCACTCATGATTTGAAAAACATCCCAGTTAGCATTACCCAATTTCCACCTAGGGATTTTCCTTCCCTTCTCAATAAAAATCCTTGTATCTATTTTTGTCACAACAGGGTAGTGATCACTGCCTATTGTAATTTGTTTCATTACAGTCCATGTGCTTACCCCTGCTATTGCACGAGACAGGAATGTCAGGTCAAGTGCTGTTTCCGTATTTTGTCTGCTATTGTATCTAGTTCCTTCCCCATAATGAATTATGTGAATTGAAGTCACCATCCTACATTATCCTTCATTGTTCTGCCAACATCCTCTAATATTTCTTGGCTTAGTTTCCCACATGGATTATAATAATTAATTATGTCTACCTTACCTCTGTCGGTCCATACCTTAACCACGATTGATTCGTGATCAGTGCTTATATGATTTATTTTGTAGCACATTCCATTCTGTATGAATGTTGCCACTCCTCCTCCTTGACCTGATTCCCTGTCTTTTCTAACTGAGACGTATCCCTTTATTGTAAAATCCAACAGTGGTTTCAACCAGGTCTCCTGTACACAGATTATATTAGGTTTCTCTTTCAAATTGTCAATATATTTTTGAAATTCTTGGCCATTAGCTATTAGGCTCTGCATTTCACTGAAGTATAATTAGCTTCATTATAATTGTCCACCTCCTGTCTGAGACGGTGGTGTATCTCCATCTAGTATATTTTTCACCATTTCCCAGTGCAGCCCTTTCACATCTTTATATTTCTCAGCTGATCTTACAATTATTCTGATCTTTTCATTTTTGCTCTTTGTCTGAGCAGTACAATTCATAATCTCTGCCAAGAAGAGAACAAAACTATTCCTATTCACAATAAGCTTTTCCTCCTGCAGCTTATCACATCCATTACATTTCTTTGTTTCTTTGTGTCTAGTTTCATTTTGTCGTGGAGCCCGTGTATCACCTGAAACCTTCCTCGCTGCCTCTGCATAACTAACTCATCTGCAGTAGCCCTAACACGCTGCACCTCAGCCGCTCTCTTACTCACTTTACACCCACGATAAGCTGAACTATGCTCCTCTCCACAATTGCAACATTTCAGTTTTGCACCTTCAGCACATTTGCCATATTCATGTTCGCCACTGCACCTACCGCATCTTTGCTTTCCCTTGCATATAGTCCCTACGTGTCCGAATTTCTGACATTTAAAACACCGGAGTGGTGGGGGAATATACAACCTCACATTGTAACATATATCCAATGTAGACCCTTTCTGGGAGTTTCTTCCTCAAATGTAATCATAACAGACTATTGCTTTTAATCCCATTTCTGTTTATTTTCAATCGTTTGACTTCGCTTACATGCACATTTTTGATACTTTAACATCATCTTCACATACATTTACCGAAATTCCCGTTACAACTCCCCTAACGAATTTCCCATTATTCATCAGAGAACATTCCACTTCCTTACCGTTTATTTTATTCACTAATTGCTTTCCCCTTGTTGTCCTCCATCCTTACATGTACTCAACAGTGATCCATTCCTCAATATCTTAGCACTCCTTACTTCCCCAATTTCCTGACATATATGTTTAGTTAGCTTTATTGGACTCCAATCACCAAATGAGCTCCCCGTTTGCTTGAGTTTAACGATAACTTTGTAATCCTCTTGCTTTCTACCATCGTTTCTCTCACATCGAAATCGCTATCATCGGATTTACTATTGTAATTCTTTTTACGTTTCTTTTTGCCAACAGCAGATGTCCAGCTTCCATAATCCCCGCCATCTTGACGTACGTCCATCATTCCTCCTATCTCACTTCCCTCTTCCATCTCTCGTCCATTCACAGTCCAGTGTTTGCCAACCGCCTTCCCTCTCCTGACAAGAACTGTGAGTGAAAAGACTCCTAATATACACACAGGAAAGGTCACATGCTATACAGAGATCAGCTTTGGTGAATGAGGCTAATTACATCGGGAGAATCACATGAGGGAAACCCTAACCACGAAAATTGGGGAATCACAAAGACAGCCTATGACATTCAAACAGCTCCGGTCCAGGAGTTCTACTTGCACAGAATAACAAGAGCAGGAGAGTGATTAAGCACGTGCGAGAGATTCTCGCTGAAACTCAGGGAGAGGAAAGCGATAGGCAAGGGGCGGAGAATAGAACAGGGCGATTGCGGAGACGTAATTTGTCTATTAGTAGCGGTGCAGCTTTACAACTTAAACTAGAGTGCTCATTAGTAATTTAGTAATCAAATATATATACATGGTTAGTTGAGTTAGTAGACTATAATACAAAATACAAATATTAGTCTTGTTAGTAATCAGAACAGAAGGGGGAAGGGAGAAAACGAGATACGAAGGAACATTTTAAACACTGGACTTCATTTAAATCACCCGAAATCAGTGAGCAGGCAGACAGGGGAAGCGGACTGAACCAACTAGATCACAAGACAGGGGAGACAAGTGCAATGGAACTGAAACATTGAATGAACCCAAAACCTGAATATTACAAAAACCAAAAAGAATAAATAAAAGACAATAATCATGAACACAAAACCAGAGCCATGACAGATGGACGCCGGAGCCAACGTGTTGTGGATCAGCTCTCTAAAGGGGTGCAAACTGATTGGCCACTGTTTAATGGTATAACAATATTGAGCTATTGTTTCTCTAAATGCTTAGCTCCTGCTACAATATGCGGCATGTTGTCGACATATGCAAACTCTGGATGTTTAGGATTATATTGTGCCATCATCAACACAGCTCATTCTCAGTCTGCATCAATTTTCATAAGAATATGTCAAATAATCAAAATCATTAGAAGAATACAAACATTTGCTTTACCAATCCTTCGCTCTGTTGCTGCTCTCCTCCTCGTGTTGCGTTTACCAGCATAGACATAATAAAGATTTATTTATTATGTCTCTTTATTATGTCTGTATACCAGAGGTGCAGGCTTTAGAACAGAGGTGGGCAGCGAGGGCCGTATCTGTCCCTGGTTTTCACACCAACGTCTGGTCTTTAATTAGTTGATTGTCTCAATTAGCCAAACCATTTATGAAATCTGACGTTTCATGCGCATTTCTTTAAATTATCATGAAACTACAAAGACTAGTCTTGTCTCTCTTCATAAAACATTTTCCTTTGATCGAATCATTGCGAAAATCTATATTTGTGCATGCAATCAATTAAATCAATTTTTTCAGGGTAATTGATAGGAATAAAAACCTTCATACACACCGGCCCTCCAGGACCGTGATTGCCCACCCCTGCTTTAGAATGTTCGGTACCCTTCGGTACGAAGAACGTGATTGGCCGACTAAGGGGTATAGGTTTATGGGGCACTAGAATTTTTTCTGGGACAGGGGTGATCTGTTCAAGCCTGACGGGCTGCACCTGAACCGGAGGGGTGCCTTTGCACTGGGCCAGCGTATGTTGAGGGTAGCACAGGATTATTTAAACTAGGGCCTTGGGTGGCAGGGAAGTTAGTGAGTGTTACACATAGGGAAATGCAGACTGCCCCGATGGAAGCTGACGGCGTAACATGCACTAACGATGATTTACTTCAAAAGCAACAAAGCGTAGTGGGAGGCTCGAGGCGGCGGCCACATGGGAAATCAAGGGGGAAGAGCATTAGTAATAACCTGAAATGTTTTTATGTAAATGCAAGAAGCATAAAAAATAAATTTCCAGAACTTGAGGCTGTAGTGATCAGTGAGGGCTATGACATAGTTGGGATTATAGAGACATGGCTATGTGAAGAGGATGGAGATGAATATAATATAGAAGGTTATAAGCTCTTTAGGAAGGATAGATGTAATAGGCGAGGAGGAGGCATAGCACTCTATGTGAACGAAAACATTAATGTACAGGAAATTCCCGAAATTGAACATTCCTTGTCCTGTGAAGATGTCTGGGTCAGGCTCATTGGCAAACACGAGACAGGTTTAAACATAGGAGTATGCTATCGACCACCAGCTTTGGACAGTACAATCAATGAAATGCTTTTTAGGAGGATTACGCAAGCTTATAGTGGTGGTGGGACTATTATCATGGGAGACTTAAATTATCCTGGTATCAATTGGGAAATGGTGAAAGGACAGGGTAGGGGGAGGAAGAATTTCTAGATGTTATAAATTATCATTTCTTGGTGCAATAGGTTAATAAACCTACCAGAGAGAAGGCAATTTTAGACTTGGTGCTCTGTAATGACCCTGATAGAATTAGAAATGTTGAGGTACTGGAGCCACTTGGGACAAGTGATCACTCTGCTGTTAATTTTGATGTTTCAAGGGAAGTTAAAAAGATGTATTCTAAAACAAAGATTTTCAATTTTAGGCGAGCAAACTTTGACAGGATGCGCTCATATCTAGCTGAAATAAAATGGGATGCACCCCTGGACTGTAAGTCCGTAAATGGGATGTTGGAAAGATTTAAGGGGGTTTTACTTGAATCACAGTGCAGATTCATTCCGAAGGTGTCCAAAAGTAAGCTGAAATAGCAGAATCTTCAGTGGATGACCAAAAGTATTCGTAGGATGTTGAGGGAAAAGAGGAATCTTTATAAGATGTACATAAAGGATAACAATGAGAATACTACGGCTGAATACTATAAAATGCGGGCTGTGGTCAAAAAAGAGCTGAGGAATGCTAGAAGACTGTATAAAAGACAAATTGCAGAGGGGGCAAAAACTAGCGCTTCTTTCAGTACTGTAGCAGAAAAAGGAAAGTAAAAGGGCAGGTTAAGTGCATAAAGAATAAAAATGGATTGCTGCTATACAGGGCCGGAGTAGGACTCATTTTCAGCCCTGGAGTTTCATGCCTCAGACCGGCCCACTTTAGATCACGACCTATTATTACTAAAATCATGTAATTAAAACCTTACATGTTAAGTTTACAATAGCGCACTGTTCTGTAAAGCCTTGTAATTCAGTGTATTTTTCTAAAATATTTCCAATTCAGTGCAAGTAAGGGTTGCTTTCACAATGTAGATTTATTTCAAAATGAGTGCACATCTCCAACATTATGCTTTACAACACATCCTTTTCAACAATATCAGAATCTATATTCGGTTCAAATAACTGTTCACAGATATCCAACCCTTAAAAAAGCACAAATATTGGGGGAATGAAGAGTCACTTCTTATTTCAGTTTGCTGGCTATTGTGTGAATATTCAATAACTGATGCTGGTGAATATTCAATAACTGATCCTGGTATGCCATCTAGTGATAGAATTTTGTAACTGCGTGCATAAATGGCAGCTCCGCGTCCACCAGCGGACACATCTGCACAAAAATACAGCGTTGTTCTTCTTGAACACGCCAAATTCAGACAATGCGTAAATGATTAATTAAATTAATATTTTCATTTGAAACGAGTAACTAAGTTGCCAGTGTCAAAGTAACGAAGTGAAAGTTTTCTACTAACGTATATACTGTCACGAAGTGCGTGTACATCATACTATGCAACTTTGAAAATGGGAGTATTATGCACCAGAACTCTGAGTTAAGAGCACTATTAAGCTGCTTACTGGACGTAAAAAGAATTTTTCGCACTAAAGATTAGGCTACGTTCAAAGTAAATGTAAAGACGCCAGTGCAGAAATTTCGCGTGTATTTGCGTCTTTTCATTGACTTTGAATGTAATCTTTCGTGCGAAAAATTTGTTTCATGTCCAGTAACCAGCTTAATAGTGCTGCACCTGATTTTACTAATTAAGGTCTTTATTGAACCGCATGATTAAAAAGCTTAAAGAGTAGCGCCATTCCAAACACCCGAATTCAGCAGGAAGCTTCGTTCCAAAATAGATCTTTGAAACTTGCATCATAAGAAGGAAAAAAAAAACCAAATGAAGCTAGAAACATGCAACAGACATCTTTAAACAGCCAAGACGCTGTGGAACTAATAGGCTATTGATATAGCATTATGAATCAAATTGCCATGTTTTCATGATCAAGGAATCTAAAAATGAAGATAAAATAAATGTAAGACTAATATCTATGGTGGAAGTCGCAATATGGAGGGAAATGTTGTGCTTGGCGGAGGTCTGCGCTCTCCGAGTGCTTTTCTAGTTTAAATTATATAACGTTATGATATATGCCACAACGCTCATTTGTCCTTTCAAACCGCGAGCTCGTTTTAGTGAAAAAGGTGCCAATATTTGCACATTTGGCTGCGTCTGTTTCCAGAGCTTTTCTCTTTTAAATTCAGGCCTTCTCTGCGCTACCCTTGCTCTTTCTATTTTCCATCTTTCAAACACCATTGACTGAGTGCGCGGACGTGTTACGTCAGGGTGCGTCTGCAAAAAAAAAAAAAAAAAAGAGCTGCCAGTGGAGGCAGAAACGGCCCAGGCACAGCTGTAGCAGCATTCATGATCAAGCCATTGCCATGACTAAACACCAGCCAAAAAAAAAAAAGTGAATACCTCGCGGCCCAAACATCAGACCGGCCCACCGGGAATTGTCCCGGTCCTCCCGATTAGCCACTCCGGGCCTGCTGCTATATGATAACAAGCATATTGCGGATGCCTTAAACAGTTACTTTGTTGAGAATATTACCTCAGAGGGGGTCTTTATTTGGCCAGAGGTCACGTCAAATGCTCAAGATTATTTAGCGGAAATTGAGGTTCGGGATAACGAAGTATTAGACAAGTTGCATTAATTAAAAGCAGATAAGGCGGCGGGTCCTGATGGCTTATATCCTAGAGTGCTCAGGGAAGCTGGTGAGTTCATCTTTAAGCCGCTATCCGCCAGCTTCAGACGGTCTTTAGAAACTGGAGAAATACCAAATGATTGGAAACAGGGCAATATTATACCAATATAGAAGAAAGGGGACCGTACCGAGCCAGGAAACTACAGCCAGTGAGTTTAACTTGCATTTTGTGCAAAATATTGGAATCTATCATAAAAGATGAGCTGGCCTTATTTCTTGAACGTAACAGTATCTTGAGGGATAGCCAACATGGTTTTCGGAAGGGAAGGTCATGCCTAACATGCCTAACCTTCTTGAATTTTTTGAAGAGGCCACCGGGACTTGTGACCAGAGCAGGGCTTATGACACCATATACTTGAATTTTCAGAAAGCATTCGATACAGTACCGATAAGAGACTAATTCTTAAAATGAGCTCCATTGGAGTTACAGGAGGTATTCTGAAGTGGATTCAAAACTGGTTACAGGACAGAACACAAAGAGTAGTGGTCAGTAATATCTCATCTGAGCTCGGTATGGTGGGGAGTGGCGTCCCCCAGGGATCGGTGTTGGGACCCCTGCTGTTCCTCATTTACATTAATGACCTTGAAAGGAATATTGAGTGCAGAATAATTTAATTTGCAGATGATACTAAATTGGGGGGTTTGGCAAATAGTCTAGGGTCCACTAAAGTGATTCAGGATGATTTGGATAGAATCCAGAATTGGGCAGAAATGTGGCAAATGAAATTTAATCTAGAAAAATGAAAGAAAAAAAAAAAGTTGTAGATGTAGGTAATAAAAATATTAGACGGGATTACTTCATGGGAGGTTTAAAACTGGAATGTGCTGTACGCGAGAAAGATCTGGGAGTGATTGTTAACCAAACCCTCACAGGTTCTAGCCATTATGCCGTAGCAGTTAAAAAAGCTAATCGGATGCTAGGATACATTGCCAAAAGTATTGAGTACAAATCTAAGGAGGTGATGCTTCTTTTGTACAACACGTTCGTTAGACCACAGCTGGAGTATTGTGTACAGTTCTGGGGACCATACTTTAAGAGAGATATAGAGGCTCTAGAGAAAGTTCAGAGAAGAGCCACCAAGCTTATTCCAGGTATAAAAGATGAAAGCTACGAGAAGAGGCTGAAGATCCTTAATCTTTGTAGTCCTTGGAAAAGCGCACAGTGTTGCACCTCACGAAATTACCACTGCGCGGGCTGCGCCGGACGAAATGACCATTGCGTGGGCTGCGCCACGCTTCGCCACCTGCGCTGCACCAAGAAATTAGAGCCCAATGACTTAATAGGATGCAGTAGGTGGTGCTAATATACCACAAAGTTCATCAGTTGTCCTGAACCATGAAGATGGACTAAGATTGCCAGCCCCATAGGCAATGAAGTTTAATATCCAGGGCAAAAATCTCAGACTGAAGTGGATTGGCTGAGACATCCTTCGAGCGTGCCATACAGGCAACTAAGACAACCATCAAAAACATGGTCATAGCTCAAAAACTACATGTTGTATCTTAAGGATCCATTACAAAATGCTAAAATGGATGCACGGTTTTACACAAAGTTGAAAAGCACCACAGCATTCATAGCAGTTGCACATAATTTTATGTCAATTGGAGAAATAGTTCCAAAGATATAGCAAAAATGGTGAATTTTATGTGACAAAGCTCCACCTTGTGTCAAAATTTTGAACCAAACAGGTATAATGTCATCGTGGGACACATCCTCAGGTCATGACCTTTCATTTGCACTTGATTTGAGGTCAATCGGACAAATATTTCCAGAGATATGATAAAAACTGTGATTTTTCCAGTTTTTGGCCCCTGGTGGCCAATGTAGAAATTGCAAATTGTCCGAAATTGAATCAGTTTTTCCTCTTTATGATACTTACTTATATGCAAAACTTGGAATTTCTAATTGCAATATTACTTCAGTTATCGCGTTAACATGTAAATTAGTTTTTGGCCCCTGGTGGCCAATCTAGAGATCGTAAATTGCCCAAAATCGAATCAGTTCTTCCTCTTTATGATACTTACTTATGTGCAAAACTTGAAATTTGTAATTGAAATATTACTGAAGTTATCGTGGAACAGTGATTTTTTTCAGTTTTTTGCCCCTGGTGGCCAATCTAGTAATAGTAAATTGTCCAAAATCAAACCCATTCTTCCTCTTTATGATACTTACTTATATGCAAAAGTTGGAATTTCTGATTGAAATATTACTGCAGTTATCACGTTAACACTGAAATCAGTTTTTGGCCCTTGGTGGCCAATCTAGACATCATAAATTGTCCAAAATCGAATCAGTTCTTCCTCTTTATGATACTTACTTATGTGCAAAATTTGGAATTTGTAATTACTGAAGTTATTGCATTAACATGTAGTGCGGCGGCGGAGGCCGCCGCGGCCGGACCAAAAACATAATATCCCCCAGAATGCCATTCGGCGTTAGGGGATATAAATATACTGCTCAACATTTGATAGGAATACTATGCAGCTGTTGTTATTAGGTTCAACTGAAACAAATGCCATCAATTTGTGTCCTCATTACCCATGCCCAACGAGGGGGCATGGGTATACAGTTTAGCACCGTCTGTCTGTGTGTGTGTGTGTGTGTGTGCGTCTGTCTGCGTGACAGCTCCACCGCCACTGTAGCTGGAGTGACAAAACTTTGTGGAGTAGATGATCTGCCACTCCTTCTCGAAGGCCATCACGAGCAGGTCGCACAACTTGTGCAGAAACTGCACGCCCCAACATGTCCCACACATGCTCAGTAGGATTTAGGTCAGGTGAGAGTGCAAGCCATTCCAGTCTCACAATTGTCTCCCACTCCAGGGAATCTGCCGCTACGATAGCCCAATGTGGACAAGCATTGTCATCCATCAGAGTAAACTGTGGGAAAACATTGGTCTTTCAATGGGATGGAGGATCTCATCCCTGTAATGAGCTGCAGTCAGCATTCCATGCCTTAGGACATAGAGAGGTGTTCTGCCAGCCATGGATATGCCACTCCAGACTATCATTGAGCCCCCAGCAAATCTGTCATGCTCAGCGATCTGTTGCCTCTGGAATGCTTCTCTGACACATCTCCATGTCCTCGTTCTTCGTTCGGTATAATCCTATCAGACACTAGACTCGTCAGTAAGGAGCACTGTCCTCCAATCATCCAGGGTCTAACTAACAAAATCTGTGGCCCACTGCAAGAGCTCCCCTGCATGACTGCACATGAAAGTCACCTGCAGAACTAGTCCATATGACAACAATCCTGCCTCATGAAGGCGCCGATGCAGTTTGAGTAGAAACATGCACACCCGAGACATTCTGCAGATCATTTCACAGCTGCGTTGCAGTTTGCATCGGAGGACATCTCGCCTGAATGACCAAAAATCAGTCATTAACGGCCCCAGGTGCCTTTTGTCAACAACCCTCATGCTGCCAGGCGACACTTCCAGTGTTTTGACAGTGGGTCCACATGTGAGATACCAAGCTTCGTGAAACATTCAAAAGTTTGTACCACCTCTTCCTGCGTAGCACCTTCTTTCAGCGTTCCAACCCCCCTTGCCACATCTTCATTGCTCAAACAGTAGCTTGGGAGATGCCATTGCATTCTCTCTCACATTAAATAAAGAAAAAAAACCCTGAAATTTTCAATCAAACAGGCAGTTAGCTCTGATTTTCTTAAATGCAAACACCCACAAGCACACCAATGTACAGCAATGCACACGCAATGCATGAGCAAAATGTAATTTCTTAAGCACGCGACAATCAAAATTTTTGAAGGGACCGTAAATTATTCACGCAGTTCAGTTCGTTCCACCAAAATGTAATAATTCACGAAATATCCCAATCAAATGTTGAGTAGTATTCTTTCAGACATTTAGTTTCCTGCTGTCAGTACCATGGTCAGAAAATTCTACCATTTATTTTAACTGGTAATATCTAAATGAAAAGTTATACAATTCAAACATATAAAGGGATCAACAAGAAAATTTGAGCACAGGCATACTTCACAAGTGGGGCAGTTTAAGTTTGAACTGAGTTTCTCAGTGACTGTATGCATAAGTAGCTTTGCCCCAGTGAACAAAGGATTTTACGAATATTTTTGTGTTGCTCCAGGGTGGGAGGAACATAAATGCTAGCTTTCAACTACCCCACTAATTGAAGGTACCGTATACCAAGGGAATATGAAAATGTGTATTGTGCACAAGCCAAGTGTAGGCTGATATGCCAACAACATAATTCAGTGGAGTCTAGGTTATAAAAAAACAATAGACAATAGGAGACAAACAGTAACTTTCAAAATTATTACTAAAAAAGGCTTCAGAGCCCAGCTACGTTCGAATTCACAGAGTATTAATTGGCCATAAATCCGTAACAGTGGACCCTTCTGATCTGCACGCAACAATATTTTCTGAGACATTAAATATTTTTTCTGACATTCAAGTTACATGGTTTATATTAGCTATGTACAAATGTGCTTAAAAATTAAACTAGGAATATCCAATCATTCCGTGTTGCTGAAGTTGTACTGATGACAAAACCTTAGTAAGCGCTCATTGGCCACTAAGTGAGGCGTGGGGCCTCCTTTGCAATCGGAGCGCAGGCACAGAAAGTATGTATACCCGCGACTTTCTTTGCAGATTTCGATTTGGAATTTAAAAAATAAAAAGTGAAATTATTAAGATTGTTCACATGAAAAACTTCCAGGTGAATCAATCCCAAATAATTCAAAAAAAAATAGTGCCATGGGCCCTGTAGCTCACCTGACCACTCAAGGGTGTGTAAGAAGCAGTTTAACTCAAACTAGATGTGTGATGAATCTTGCCACGTACTAACTACATAGCAAATTTCAGCTGAATATGTGCATAAATAGCTTTCAGGTGGCCAATTATGTGATTTTCAATGGCGGCCATGTTTTCAATCGGATCGGAATGCCTTGAACAAACTTTGGTGTCCTCATGGGTAGGAAGGTACCTGTCAAGTTTCAGCTTCATAGGCCCAGTGGTTTCTTCGGAGAAGATGATTACGAACGACGAACGATGACAACGAACAAACAGGCCATGACATAAGCTCATCTGACTTCGTCAGGTGAGCTAATAAAAATGGCAAGCAGTTTAGCTTACCAACAGTTTTATAAACTACAGTTTTATTAACTACAAGCAGTTTTTTTGTACATTCACGATATTTAGAATCCATGTGAATTCATGTAAAGATGGCCCCTGGCAATATATTGCACGATAAACCTTCCTTTATGCAAGAGTAACCCCCAGGAGTTGTAGCATTTCAAGCAGCTGTGTTCATTAAATGACAAAAATATCTGGTTGTGTGCTTAATTGACATCAAATCCTTCAGTGTCACTTCCAAAATAAGTAGGATGGCAAACCACTGATGGCACATTTTTATTTGAGAATGCTGAACATCTTCACATAATTTTATACATTGCATGTACTGTACATGTTTAAGCATTAAGTAACTGTGCCACAAAAATTGCAGTTTCAACACTAAGGTAAATTGATTTTTATTATCCACTGACCACCTGTACTCCCGTGCTTCAAAAACTACCCCATATCAGAGCAGGAAAAGACCTTAAAAAAAAAAAAAACAAAAAAAACACTCTGCAAGTGAAATTACTTTTTTCTTTATATCATACTAATAAGCTGGGCGGGACAACTTCCAATGCAGTTCAACACCAGAACACACACTCCCTTCTCGAGACATTACCCCATGATAAGAGAGTGATAAAATGGAAATATTCTGTGATCAGTGCTTCTATGATGTCAAACAGTAAGAACATTCCAAAAACAACAGAAAATAAGAAATGAGGTATGCTTGAAGAGTATTTGGGGGGAGAAAAAAAAAAAAAGTGTTAACTCATTCACATAGATTCTATCCTCAATTTTTGGACTTTTGTTTTCACTTCACCTGGTTGCACCATTGTTATGAATAAATATTGCTTCTAGTATTATGAGTGACGTGCTTCACAATGAATGGATCAATGGTTACCACATGAATGAGGCCCTCTGCTTTGATCTACTGAAGTTAGTGTATCAAATGATCCACCCAAGAAGAGGTTCAGCAGTCAGTTCATTGCAAATCAAAAGGATCATTTGCTTACAACTGAACTTACAGCAAAGTCATTATGGATAGGAACAGGGACACCAGTCAGTGTTAGGTGTAATCCCTTCCCTGAGGGGTTCACGTTTAAATATGAACGGACTTTTCAAATTTTGGTCAAAATTAGAGATGCAGACCTAAATATTAATTTTACATCTATATAAGCCAATAGATTTTGCTGTAACAATTATATCCGAGTGCTTCTCAGGTTATCCACCAGTATGCCAGTGGCATGTTAGAAACATGCCTCCACAAAGTATGTTCAAAATACTGTAAATATGAGAAATTAAAAATACGTAAATGAAAAATAAATGTCCACACCAATGGTATGGTGCATAAGTCCTCTGCAATACAGTTATTAGTCTTTTTATTTGTGTTTCGGAACAGTATAAATTTCCAAAAAAAAAAAAAAAAAAAGCCAGACATTTTTGTACTCGATATAGTATTGCCTCATTATCATGGCTATCTGAGATCTAGAAAGTAGCAAGCGTCAAAATCTGCTAGTGTGCTGAAATACTTTTGTCACAAACTACCAGCCAATATACTAGTAACACTGCAAGACAGTATACTGGACAGAACTGAAATCTTTGTAAAGGCGAAGGGCATCACACCAAATTTTGATCTTATTTATGCATTAATAATATTATGTATATTTATATAGTATATAGCATATAGCTATTGCATTTTTTTTGATATAACAACTTTAAATTTGATTATTTTCGAAAGCATCTTGGCTTAAGGTTTTTTTTTTTTTTTTTTCCCCCCCTCCATGTGCATAGGACTGTTGCACAATACCATACTTCGTAACAGAACAGCCCAAGTAATAAAAATTTTTAAAAAAATCAAACCAAACAAAACTTGAGTTGTTGACTTGCCCTTAAATATCATTTCACTGGAAAAAAAAAAAAGCTTTGCAGACCATCATCTCAACTACGTCAACTATGCAGAAATGTTCCACCAACATTCTACTCCCTCAGATTCAGCATCAACGAAACTCACGTCTTTAGCGAATACCAAGCAATGCATTAGCATCATTAAAGACTTTATAAAGACAAGCCACATAACTACTCTTGGCCATTGATGGGGAAGGTTCTGTGTAGCCAATAGCCACCTCATTACCTCAGTGAACATCTACAATCTACACAAGTGGCTTAACTGTAATTATTCTAATTTGCTTGATGAAACATAATCCACTGATTTAAAATTCATCTTGTACTTCAAAAATAAAAAAATAAAAAATTCAGTTTACACTTTTCCAGAAGGATTTATTCCCAAACTTTAATTTAAACCTCACCTAAACACCTGACTGTAATGTAAGCCCAATATATGAGGCACACTTCAAAGATTAAAAAAAAAACAAAACCCAACACCACAACCTTTAACATACCATTGATTAAAAGCACTTCCCAAACAGCCATGTCAAAAATGTCAACTATAGGTCTTTCATGTCCCCTGGACTGAACTTTAGAATCAGTGCGGCCCAACATTACGAGCTGCAATCAAAGAGAGGTCCGTAAGTAATGGACAAGGACTCAATCTCAAATGCCATAATTTCTACCAAGTTCACTACATGTGGATGTATGGAGCGCACACACCCAAATCTCAGTAGCAGGTAGAAACATGCAGTGTGATATGAGAAGGAATTGCAGCTTTTTAAAATTGGCCACTTCCAAATACTTTTGGACCACACTGAAGATTTGTCCAAGGAGGTGCTTCCAAGATGAATGCATTTAAAGGATTCCCTGCAATCTACATCCTACTCAACTTGAACACAACTAATACTGCACTTATCAGGCACATCATATTCTGCACAGGTTCTGTAAGAACACAATAGCCAAATGTCACAGCACTGGGTACCTTACTACTTCAGTTCTAGGAGCCGTGAACATCAGGTCTTGTCACAAGCAAAATCCTCAACCAGTCTTGTGAGAATATTTCTAAATTAATGTAAAAGTGAAACTTTTTGAGGCACTCCTTAGTGAAGTTAAAAAGCCTTTATTGAACTTAGGTCAATAAAGGCTTTAACTTTACTAAGGAGTGCCTCAAAAAGTTTCACTTTTACATGGCTGTTTAGATGCCCAAGTTTTTTGATGAGCACCCATTTTATAAACTTGGACATCTGACCCAGTGAAGCATTCCCTTCTCTCTCTTGATTTCCAAATTAATGTTCCAGCAACACCTCCAATTTCCTCCACCATCTCCATATTCTTGTCTGAAGAGCCACCAAGTTGGCCAATCCCAACATGCAAAATTAATCCAAGATTATATGAACACAAAAACAAACATTTTGCCGCTTTAAATTGACAGAGTGGACAACATACACTCTCAGAAAACAATTTTTTTTTTTTTTTTTTTTTGCCATTCCATACCATTCTTCAGGAAACAGCACCAAGATATCGTTCAACTTCGAAGTACAACAAAACGGTGAAAGATCTTCAAATGCTGTTTTCAAGCATGTGCTTCTACATACCAGCACATGCTCAAGGAAAGAAATGTAGTATGAAGCATGTCTGACAACACGTGTCCTCACCACCAGCTAAAAGTGACCCACAGTGCTCCTGTTCTTAAGAGCCTTGCCCCCTGAAAATTGATATGCGCCACCAGAAAGGAATATTCAGGGGTACACCTGCTGATAGGGATTCATTACTGTGCTCATATATTTTTCAGGAACACGTGCTGCCGGACAAAAAAAAAAGCTAGCATGGCCCTTTCCTCCAGAGTGGGAAGGATCTTCACCCATTTTAACATGTGCACAGACATAAAATCTCTCTCTCCAACCCACACATTGTTTCATATTAGAATAAGTGCAACCAATGATCCTTCCGATATGAACTACAAGTAGAATAGTAACTTATCCGTATTGTCATATTTTACAGGAAGATATGCATTTTTAAATCCACTAAAAACAGACCTGTTAGTTTATCCATTAAGTCCTTCATATTACCATTCACTAGTCAGGCTCTCCAACTGGGGATTAGAAAAGACTGCGCCTTCCCCAGTGGCACCAGTGTCTCAGAACAGCAGGTCCACATATTAACAGGGATGTTGGGACTTAGATGTGTGACCTGTATTATGGGCTGCAGAGCACGAAGACTCTCAGGCAGATTTGGCACACTGGGCCTGGCGGAGACCAAAGTAGGGGTAGTGGATGTGTTAGCTATTCCGCAGCTTATGGAGGAAAAGGGCTGTATGTAGCCCGAGTCGAATGGAGCTGCAATGGAGTGGTCCCGGGCAGTTTCTGGGTCAGAGTAAGATAGTGACGCTAGCAGTGAGCTCCAGAGGCATAGCGCAGAGGTTGAGGAAGGGGAGCGGCCGGCAGACGAGGGAGCAGTTCCTATGCGCCGTCCCTGGCTTTCATTTCCCAGAATGCAGCAGCTGTGGTCAGAGGGCAGGCCGATGATGCCCAGAGGCAGGCCAGGGGGATCATCCGAGGTTTGGAAATTAACAGTGCAGACAGAGCCGTGACCATTGGGATGGCAGAGCTGGTGCAGCACAGCAGAGGAGGCGATGAGTCCCGCTACACTGGTCAGATAAACCAAGCCGAGCATACACGTCAACTAAAGACAGAAAGAGCAGAAAGACAATGTCATCATTCACGTTCATATTAAAACCTACAAAGAGACCAAGTCATCTACAGTACCAGTCACAAGTTTGGACATACACACATTTTTCTTACAAGACATATTAAATAAAGAAATGGGTACAGTTTATTTTGCGAAAAAGAGACAATTCTTAAATCCATCAAACTAACCAGCATTTTCTGTCATATTTACAGAGAATATTCTCATTCTTTTCTTTTTTCTTAAACAAGAGCAGTTATATGGCTATAATGAGTTTGCTGTTGAGCGGCTGTCCAAGTTCCCAAAGATGTGCTGCACTTGTGGTTTGCTTTTCATCAACTTTTTGGCCCAATAAGTTCCAAAACAGCTCGTCTTTAATTTGGCAGTGGGAAAATGGAAAGAACTTGTTTGTCTGTTCACTTTGCAAAATATGGCTTCTTTGAGAATTCTAAAATTTTGGACACTATTCAAACAAGCAAATTATTCTCTTTTAACTACTGACTATTCACCTCTTACCAGATTGCATTTGAGATTATGTAGCGAAGTTAAGCCATTTAAATTTCTCTAAAAACAGAGTGCTGTGACATTAGCAAAGTGTGTCCAAACTTTTGACTGGTACTGTATATCCCCCCCGCCACCATCCTACCCACAGTACATGAGACACTCAGTCCAAATTTGTTTTTGTGGTGTTGTAGGAATTTTGATATTACATTCCAGGCACTACCTTCACAAAAAGAAACTCCAACGGCTCAGAGAGAGAGAGAGAAAAAAAAAAAATATCAGTCGGAGGCAGAGAAGTTAATATCCAAGCCAAAGTCTGCTTACTTTTTTGTGCAGAAAAAAGGATCCCCATACACAGAGTCCAAGACGCACCAGTCAGAATTAAACTAACAGTTATGCTGGCCCAGGCTAATCAGAAACATGCAAGAGTCCACACTCAGGCCTAAAAGGTTATGAAACAAAGCAAAGTAGGAGCAAGCAAGGATAAACAATTAATAATAATTAACTGAATCCAAAAAAAAAAGGAAAAAAAAAGAAAAAAAGAAGATTCCACAATGGTAAGTGGGGAAAAAAAAAAAAAGAAGAAATTTGTGAAGGCACAACTACATTCCCTCGAGAACACGAATGCCAAATTAACCCACTAACTTCCATAATCTCAGAGTTCTGCTCCAGAAACGAACAGTACTACAGATCGGGATGGACTCACGAATAGGAGCTAGCTTCAGTATCCCCCGCCAACTTCGTTGTGGCTGGGGATAATTACCACTCAAGAGAACTTTTAGGTTAGTGATCCATCAGTAGTCAGCTGGCACTTAAGCACTATTCATTGTACCAAAGCCCCAAAAACAGGGCTTAAAGCAAAAAAAAATCCCAGGACTGAAAATTTCAGACGTGGCATAAGACATTCTGAAAGGGGCTCTAAGCTTACAACGGTCTAGCCCTGGCCCCTGTCCTAGACAATGGCAATATAAGAGAAATATAAACAACATTGTGCGCCCAGCAAACACCAATTAATTGGGTGATATGCTACTTCACAGTTCTCAAATGCCTTAATTGTGAATGTGTACAATTCATGCTTCATTTTAACATAAACACCTGCTGAAGTTGTAGTCTGTCTATTGCTAGTCTGGTCTATTTCAAATATAAAAATTACTGTAGGACTTTAAAGCAAAAGTGCGTAGCAGCAGACCTGCCAACCTTGGCAATTTTTTTTTGAGTACACATGCGCGGGCGCGAAGCACCCGCAGGGCCCACGGCGCAAATTTGTGTCCCCACGCGCCTTTTAGGGTGGGAGCAAATTGTATGTTGACTTACACTAAATGGAGGCAAGCTGTTACAACCTTTTAAATAAAAATGCCAGTCCAGAGAAAAAGTAGTATTACCAGGCTGTAATGTTGCATTGGCAATATTGACAAATCTTTAATATACTAACTGCACCTGCTCAGACTTAGTTAACACTAGTCTAGCAAAACAGTCTAATCATGTTATTCTTTTTACACACTACTGAGCAGTGCATACCATGTGCACTGCATCTCCACTGATATCAAGCAATGCAGGGTTCTCCTTCCTGACCATTGTCTCCACTCCAGCCTTCTTTCCTCTCATGACAGCACAGTTGTCCAGCAGAATGCTGACAGCTTGGTTCCAGTTTAGGCGATAGGATTTTATGACATCTGTCAGCTCGATTGTGAGGGTTGTTGTATCAGCAATATTGGCTTTTCTTGAGGCCAAGTGATGAGTAACAACTTTGCCCAAATCCTCATCATAATAGCGCACCAAAACGTTCAGCACACGGTCCATGTTTGTATTGGTGGCTTCATCAACATTTAGTGAAAAATAAATGTTGTTCAGCTTGTCAGATAACTGCTTTTTTATCTGAGTGGAGACTCCGTGAGTGCACACATATGACGCCTGTGTGTTTGAAACTGTTAATCTAGACAGTGCATTTTTGTCCTGTGCAACAGTTTTAATCAGTTCAGCAAGTGGCTGTGCTACCGTGAACGAAAGATCGTGCTCTGCAATAAATGTGCAGATACGCACTTTATGATTGCACACACGATCTGTCATTGATTGGCGAGCATCCTCACTCGTTGTTGACGCACCTGGTAGCACTGTACAGTGTTGGAGCGCTCTGACAGCAGCCCTGTGACCTGGTACATAGTTCTGCTTGAAAAGCTTTTTTTGCCGTTTGAACAGTACAACAGTTTTCTGTTGCAAACACAACAGAAACAAGCTCCTGGTTCCTTCCGTTTTTGACACCAGGACCTGAATGGCTTTCCTGTGTCACCTATCTCATCCAACCAAGCCCACCTCCATTTGTTTTTGACAGTGCTGTCAATATTAGTCACGTCTGATCCTTCCTTCAGAATTAACCGCTCCATGATTTTTCGCAGACTGAACCGGTACCACAGCAGTGACAGCACACGTGGGTAATATTTTGAGTCAAACAATGCAACGCGGTGAATACACCAACCAATCATGATACAGTAGTTGCAGACGCGGTTTACCCAGAATAGGAGATTTGCACACGTAACAATGCTTTTTTTAATGCAAGATAACGTAAGAATACATAACAACAACGAATCACTGACCGATCGTGTGTGCAATCATAAAGTGCGTATCTGCACATTTATTGCAGAGCACGTCCTTTCGTTCACAGTTGCACAGTCATTGATTGATGACTTTATTAGAAGTTTGCTGTTTCATACAGTTTCATAACGGTACAGTTCACTAGTACATGGTCAACTAAAACTAAAACACACAGGCGCCATATGAGTACATCCATGGAATTTCCACTCAGATAAAAAAAACAGTTATCAGACAAGTTGAACATGATTTATTTTTCTCTAAATGCTGACGAGGCCACCAATACAAACATGGACCGTGTGCTGAAGGTTTGGTGCGCTTCAATGATGAGGATTTGGCAGAGGCGTACCGTCAGATGTCAGGAAGGCCTTCAGTAACATTACCTTTCCTGGATAATTGCTCTTAAACTGTTTGCGATCAGGTTTGCCTAACAATCAAACAGTTAACAGAACAGCCACCACCAATGCATAACACGTTATGATTAAGAAATGTTAATGACAAAGCGATTGGCTTTGTTGATATAGTTGATGTGATTCGGCAAGGATGACAATCGGAAAAAATCCGAAACTTTCGCGGACTCGGCAGCAATTATTTTTGTTATCACTCAGCTGTGCATCGTACCTTACAACGCTCTTTAGCTGTCACTACATTCAGACTATAGAACGGATTCTCATGGCTTATTGCTCAATGAACCTCGCGAACTAATTTACGCAAATCCAGAAATTATAAAGACATAGGCTATTGATATTTTCCGTAGCCATTGGTGTGCGGAAGTAAACGACGTATAATTTCGTAACGCAATGTATAACAAGGCTTTCAAAAATAAATTAGATTCTCGTCTTCCAATCAGTCTGAGCAACTGTTTCTAATCAGGGAGGTAAACTGCGAGAGGTGTCTGTCATTAAGAAGTGAAAGGTGAGGTAATTGCTGGCCCTGTGTTTCTGCCAACGGACCGTCACTGGGATTTGGCCACTGCTTCCTTCCCAGTAAATATAGGCTAACGTTATATATTTAGATCATACCTGATGTTCACATGGTGTAATCCACTTTCGATGTTTAAGAAAAAATCCACTGACTGCCATTATTCCTAGTGATTTCATCTTTTGGACACTGTCATCCATACTGAGCGAATTTCATAACTTCTCCGTTAAAATCCGCAGCACTATGAATCATGAAGTCACATTGCTGATCTGCCATTTAAGTTACTCCAACACGACACAACAAACGCTAGCTGGTTGACGCTAAGATAATGCTTGGTGTCAGGTTACATCAGAGCTCAGCAGCCAGCGGCACCCTACTGAGTGCACTCTGAGCTGCGTATCTTCATAGATGTTTAAATTTACATTATTTCCTTGGGGAGGGATGCATCGCAGTTTGGAAATCACCTCACTAGCAAGTATATACAGCATTTTAACATTTTTTTCATTGACATCGCGGCCATGGCTAGACCCCCCCAATATAACTTTTTTTTTTTTTTTTGGCAAATCTGCATCGATCTCGTAAATAGCCCCTAGGGAATCTCCAGGACGGAAATCCGTCCCCAGGACGGAGAACTTTAAGCCCTGCAAAAATGAACAGGAGTGAATTAAGATCATTAACCTGCTGCAGCAGAATTCATGATTACAACAATTATGGCAAGTCGCCCAGGTCCTGAAGCATAATAGAAGCTCTAGACCATCACACATCCAGAACCATGTTTGACTGTTAGCATGAGTGAAAGCTGTGTTAGCTTTACACCAGATGTAATGGGATCAATGTCTGCCAAAAAGTTCCACTTCTGACTCATCAGTCCAAAGAATATTGTCACCAAAGCCCTGGGTGTCATCAAGACATTTTTGGCAAATGTGAGGGACACCTAAGTGTT
The DNA here is from genome assembly GCA_029721435.1 of Gymnothorax reevesii. Taxonomy (NCBI): domain Eukaryota; kingdom Metazoa; phylum Chordata; class Actinopteri; order Anguilliformes; family Muraenidae; genus Gymnothorax; species Gymnothorax reevesii. The sequence continues at coordinate 54,461,001 of CM056586.1, forward strand.
CATTTTGGCCAGCAGGGGTTTTCGCCTAGCAGCTCTGTTATGAATGCATTTTTTTCCTAGTCTCTTAACCATAGTGGAATCATAAATACCGATGATTAACTGATGCATGCAAGGCCAGCAGTTCTTTAGCTATTGGTTTGGGTTCTATAGTGACCACCTGAATGAGTCATTGATGTGCTCTTGGAGGAATTCTGTTACGCTGGCCACTCTTGGGAAGGTTCAATCTGTTCCAGGTTTCCTTCATTTGTCGATAATGGCTCTCACCAAGGTTAGCCGGAGGACCAGAGCCTCAGAAATGGCATTATGACCCTTTCCAGACTGATGAAAGTCCACAATTTTCAAATCTGTTCTCAATTTTTTTATATCGCAGCATCATGTGCTGCGCTGTCTACCTCACATTGCCAGACAGGTTCAATTTTAGTGGTGTTTAGAGTCAACTAGGCCAGCTGTAATCACATCTGGGAGTGTACAGTGAAATTGAACCCAGTTATCAAATAAATTTCTTGATGTAGTAACAAAGGAGAACATTACTTCTTCACAGAGCCTTTTTTCCTTCACTGAAAGAAATCATTTTAAAAAACTGCATTTTGTGTTTACTTGGGTTATCTTTGTCCGCTTTCTAAAAAGTTTGATGATCTGAAACACTGAAGCCTGACATATAGGCATAAATAGAGGATATCAGGAAGGGGGAAAATGCTTTTTTATAGCAGTGTATATTCAGGGTGACTCAAAGAAAAAAAACATCTGATTGTTTGTGATATTGGTGGTACACAGTCATCAGGAAATGTCCTCATCGAGATGATATTCAAAATCAAAGCTGATATGTCAGCAAATTTCTAGACCCAATATCATTAATTTTTATCCAAGAAAACAACACTGAGTTGAAGTTACAAACCAACCCAACCAGAGACTTTGTTTGTTTTCTTGTGATAAAATGTAGAGTTCCCACTGACGCCTTCTCACCTTTGTAAAGTGCAGGTAGATAGCTGTAAACGCGTGTCGCCATGCCGACTGCTCCAGCAACACGCAGAGGTCAGTGTAAGTGAACCAGCCCCGCTTCAATCCCTCCTTCTCAGCAATGCTGGATTAATGAAAACAAAGACTAAAGCTAGTTAACATGGTTCCCTTTTCAGAATTTACATTTAAAAGAAAAGTGCATTAAAAACAAACAGCCAAGATGTTGGGCTGTCTTTGGACACGGTTTTCCAAAGTGTTTTCTAATGGGTTTTGTAATAATAATGAAGGCTTTCCAATTGTTGAGAACAAACTGTAACTGATATGGCAACGGAGAAGAATAACTTGATCGCCTAAACCAGATCTGGTTCCTTCCAGAACAGTAATTACAGGGATTCAGTGGTAATTTAGCCTCCAGGGTCGACTGAAAAGCTGCAACCTGCCATGGCTCCAAGTCTTTTAACACCTACACCCAGAAAATTCATAGCAACTTATTTCCCATGCCTGAACACAAAGTACTATGAAGCCAGAGCTGGTCAAGCTCAAAAAATGCACATTCAGCCTGATGTCTGGGCAGATTGACTGATAGCTGAAAGCAAAGAAGCCAATTCTTCTGTGTTTTGAGAAAACAACAGGCTGCAAAACAGGAATTGCTTAGCTACGTAAAACAGCAGCCATGAACATGAATTACAAATGAGAGTGATTTAAATATATCATCAGAATACATTTTGTCCCAATGAAATAAGCTATAGCATAACTTAAAAAAAGCCTGTGTGCACATGTAAATTGTACATAAAATGCATTGTTTAGTTTAATGCTCATCTCACCAAAATAAGTTAATGAAGGGTACTCAATAACTAGTTAAACTGCACATGAGATGACCTTCAAGTTAAACTTCAAGGAAATTAAACATGGAAAAATGCGTGTACAGAAACTTATCAAATTAAGTACCTTGTACTTTAGAAAGCTGGAAAAGTTACATGCAACCAAAAGCACAGGGTTATAAATTCCATCTTGGGCTCCCACACCACTGTTCTAAAAGAATGTCCCATACCATAGGGCAAACCTACCTGGTTTCTAGTTGACTCAATATGTCAAACAATTCACAAGGTTCAGTAAACAGGCTCCAATCCTAGAAAGACAGGAACCAATGACTGGTGAGAAGCTGGCATTACATTGCTGTGACAGATATACCAAGGAAACATCTGGAAATTAACATTGGTTTTACTCAAAAGGAGGTAGCGCAGTTGATCGAGTCATGCTTACAATGGCTTTTAGGAAATTCATCTCAAGGGTGTTGACCGTCTGTACATCCAGTTTCCCAGCAGCACCCCATTCGTCATTGAAAACTTCCTCCTCTTCTCCTTCATCGTACAGGTATTTGCTGGCCACCATCTACAAAGCAAGACAAGTTTTCATTTACTGTACAGTATCTTCCATCTTTCTGTCCCCAGCAGAAAGAGCATAAGAAATAGATAATTTATTCAACCAATTGTAAAAATACAATGGAAATTGTGTGAACACAAGAGCTCAAGACAATATAAAATTTAAGTTATGACGGTAGACGATCAAAATAGGCAGGTGAAAGATAGTATGAAATAAATATATAACTAGGTAAGAAATAAGAACCTCAGATAAGTGTAAAATGTCTGAGTAAGAACAGTGTAACCTATGGGAATATATGCAACAGGGATACAACACACATAAGAGACCGTATGTAAAACAATTGAAATATCCAACCGAAATGGAATGAAACAACCCAAGACAAAACCTAGCGAGTGTTATGAGCATTAAAAATTAACTGCAGAAGGGTAAAAACTAGTGAAACGTTTGGAACCTCTAAAAGCGCGTAGCCTATTGCCCGAGGGAAGGAATCTGAAATACCCAAAAGCTGGATGGGAATCATCATCTAAAATACCCCCAATGCGCTTCAGCGCTCGCTCCTAATACAGTGAATACAGTGCTCCCCAAGCACTGCTTAAGCAAGACATTCACACACCACAAGCATATTTTAATTAAGTAAAAAAATGGGTACATATTTTTACTTATTTGCTTAGTGAAGGCAGCACTTGTAATAGTGACCACCATGGCACTGAATTGAACTCAGCCATGCCAGAGCTGACAGGCCAACCGGCCAGCCATGTGAGCGCAGCACATGATTGGCTTCACGCTGCTCAGAGAAACTGAAGGGATGCAGTCCGTTTGGGTTAGCACCGTTCGTTGATTAAGCGGCTCCAACTGCGCATCCCGGCACCTGCCAATTGCTTTATAAGCTAACATTTTGCCACGACAGGGTGCAAAATAATAATCATTCAAAAATAGGAAATGTAAAAAAATTTATATATTCACACAAGGACAGGACGGTGCACAAGTATTCAGACAGTCAAACAGCTTCTTTTCATTCTGCATGCCATCACAATCGATTTTTAGTCAAACACTCAAAAGCTGAAGCCTGATATTAAAATTTTTCATACTTTGTTAACAAGAGCCATCTGGCAATGGTGGATCCCCCCGGCTGTAGGTTGTGTAACCTACAGGTTGTGTGGACAGACGGACAGACCGAAACCCCCAAAAGGCACAACTAGACCATAAGGAGAAGCTCCATACCAAATTTGGTGCTTGTAAGTGGTATATAGGGGTGGGACGATTCTGAATCGCGATTTTTTTAAGGCGTAGTACCACCACCTGTTGCCGTGGGGTGAACATCCGAGCTTTCCCTCTTCCTTTATTAAACCAGACGCAGCCTTGAACGAAAGTGCCAAACATCAAAGGGCGTGAGAAATGCTTCCGGAAAAAAACTTGACTGACATCATAATTTTTCGGCTACGTGCTGAAAGGAGCCAAGCAAATGAAAACAGAATCATCTCCTATTAACCAATTAGGCAACTCGAAGAAAAGTAAACCTGTTCCCGTTTACTTTGCTTGATTAGCGATCAAATGTGGATTCGTTTACTCTAAGTTGAATGAGTAGAGCTGTTTATTAAGACATGTTTGATTGCTGCATTTAGAAATTTAAATGGCACAGATTTGCATAAACACAATTGCCATGGCCACACCATTTCGTGCGAGTGTGATAATTCATAGTGATCTCACGTTCATGTTTCATCTGCTTTTCAGAATTTTTTCCAGCCTGTGTATTTTTTAGAATCCAGGGCGATCTTTACAAATCTGTTTTAAATTCATCTTGAATAATGTCCTAAAATGCTACAATGAGAGATGTAATTCAGAGGAAGATTTTTTTTTCTAATTATTCAAATTATTGGCATTCTTTCAATCTAACAAGCCCAGTTAGGTTTTTCTGCATTTCGCCATCACATCTTAATCTTTATAGGCTACTTAAATTGCTTGATTGTTATTTAAGCAAAGTACACGGGAGCAGATTTAGGGAAGGGCGGAGCGCCTGCAATTAGCGAAATCTAAACTCAGGCTTCTTCCCAACGGCATTTTAAATCGTTTAAGCCGCTTCAGGTGTGAATTTCAAGAAATTACGTGTGACTGCCTACACATCCCATGACTGCAAGTGGTCTCATGACACTTTAAAAAAATCCTCGTCTTTTTAGAAGATCTATAATGACATAATAAAAATAAAGAAATTTATTTTCAGATCGCCCTGGATTTCCAGCATCAAAAAATACACAAGGTGGAAAACATTCTGCAATGCGGATGAAACGTGAATGGGAGAAATAAATCATGAAAATCATACCACAAAATGGTATGGCAAAGGCAATCATGTTCATGCTGTGCTGTTCTATGTCCATTTAAATTTCATAATGTGGCAATCAAACATGCTGCCTCAATAAAGAGCTCTAGTCATCCAGCAAAGTAAATAAGTGAATCCCATGTTTAATTGCTAATTGAGCAAAGTAAACAGGGACATGATTAAAGTAGCCTAATTAGTGAAAAGGAGACAGTTCTGTAGTCCTTTACTTGCTCCATGCAGCAAGTTTTTTTTTTTTTTTCCGGAAGCACCTCTCACGCCCTTTGATGTTTGGCACCTTCGTTCAAGGCTGCGTCTGGTTTAATAAAGGAAGAGGGAAAGCTCGTATGTTCGCCCCACGGCAACAGGTGGTGGTACTTCGCCTTAAAAAAATCGCGATTCAGAATCGTCCCACCCCTAGTGGTATAGTTTTCGAGTTCTGGTCCAGAAACGATTTTATCACAGACGGACAGACAGGCGGACGGACAAACTGATCACTATATCCCCCGCATTATATGCCGGGGGGATAAAAACTCTTTGCAGTCAATTACTGGCTGAAGGCTGCAACTGATAATTACCAGTACCACTTATTTTTTTTAATCCAGGTTCCACAAGCGCATTTACTACAGTAGTCTTCAATAGGATTTAATTTGCAGTAATGAGACCAGCTAAAAATCTTCAAACAAAACAACCACCAGAAAATGCGTGTCGGGACACAGATACCCTCGCATCCGGGATGGTCGAAAAATTTTCCTAAGTTCAACAACTTTGAGATGAACACCATTTGGGTGCGCACCCACAGTATAAGCTCAATGAATTCTGGTGAGCACTTTTTGAGAAGAATAGGCCACACCCTGAATTACTGCAAAGGCAGAGGGAAAACTGACCTAACTGTTCAAAAACCTGAAAACTCATCAAAATTCAAAACACACCAGAAATTCAAAAGCAAGGTATGAGATGCACACCTTTAGTGTCCCTACTGAGCACATGTATAAGTTAAATGGATTCTATAGACCAGTTCTTGAGAAGTGGATAAACAATCAACATCCTATGGACATAGACGTACAGCTGGACAAGGGTAACCCTACATAACCCCAGCCCTATATGGCGCAGGGGCATAAAAAAATAAAATAAAACAAGCTGGTCAGAGACCAGAAAAGTCCCCTGCCAAAAATTGAACACATGTACGGACAACCTAAAAAAAGAAGAAGGAAAAAAAAAAAAACCCTCCAGTTTGCAAACTGTTCTCAGCTATATCCACAGAACCCAGGACAAACCAACAAGTCCCCACCATATTATTATTATATATTTTTTAAAATAATCTGTCTGAATTGGAACCATTGCCCAAACAAAGTTCCCATTTCAGATTCTACAATTTTCCATTTCAGAACGGGACCAATTTTTTAGGTTCTAAACACATTTATTATCTAACCAAATCCTCCAAAGGGTTCAACTTTAAATGCCCAATCTAGTGCAGAGCCAGCACGCCATTGGTCAGTAAGGCCATCCATATCCAGATTTGTCCCCCCCCCACCAACTGCACCAGATCAGAGGGTTATAACTGTGGTCCTGGGGACCTGCACAGCTTGCTTATTTTTGTTCTGACTGACACGGTAAATTTCAGTTTCTCACATCTCTTATCTATGGTTGTTCACCCCTGTCACACTGTAAAATCTTTAGGACATGCCTGTAATCTACCACTGTAACTTGTGCCAATAAATGTCACATCTCAATAAAACTCATGAAATTAAATGTATAAAAGAAGCAGTTGCCTAGAAAAGTCCTAAAATGGATTTGCCATTCTCCATCCCTGCCCTTCTCTTAATTTGTGTACCTTACTTGTTTAACAACCAGTTGCTAACCTACTAAATGTCTCTGTTTATTGTCAGGCTCCCAGCTTTGCTTGGCTTGGTATGTAGGAACACCTAATAGTTTGATTAATGCCTTGTCTGCATTTATTTTACTTTGCTCAAGTTCTGCTGCCCTGTTTCTATTCTGTTGCTCTGCATGGCTGATATTTATGTATGTGTACTGCTGCTTTATGTGTATGTGAACTGCTGCGCTGCATGGCTGATTATATGCATGTATACTGCTGCTTTTCATGGCTGACTATATGATTAGATTGCTATCCGTCTGCATGTTGCTGTTCTGTGCTTTTTGTACTGGCTATCATGTATTGTTATGATGTCCTGTAAATATTGTAATGATTGATTTTAACTTCTGTTATTACTGTTTTAGGTTTTTGTTTTTTTTTTTTTACATCTTGCCGAAGGACTGCAGTTGCGAATTAGCCAACTGGCTAAAACTGGCACATTTACAGTAATGTTAATTAATGTGTATTGTCCTTTTACAAATAAAATAAAACAAACCAAACCAAACATACCATAGAGATCAGGAAGAGATCAGAGGAGGAGATCTGTTGCAGGTATTCAGGATTTCTGTGTCTAAGCCGTTCAATGTAGACCAGGGCCAGCATCATAGCACAAGGGGAGATACAAGCTTCTCTGGAACACAAAATAATACAGCTTCATCTGATGCATACAGGCACCATACCACACAACAACTGAAGTCAGTACAGGGGATTGATGGATTGGAGGCTTATCCTAGGGTCGTTCCGAGCTCATACCTGGATACGTGTGCAGCATACTTCTTCTGAAGCTTTCGGATGGGACTAGGGGCGGATTTCTGAAGCAGTTCCACGGCAATGTCTTAAACAAACAAACAAAAAACACTTGTACATGTATAAAGATTAAAACTTTATAGATAAAGATTAGTGACTAGATGAAACTGCCATTTCAACAAAATGCCGAAACGTGAAACGGAGATTGACGTGTCTCTTTGAACTGAATGAATAATTATAAGACACTGATGTAAAATGCTAAACCCTTTAACTGAAGCAACACATTTAAAAGATGAAATATAAAACAGCGCACACAGGTGAAAAGAGGACACAGTATGCACCTGGTTCAATTTTAAATGGACTGCAACTGGATCCATTTGTTTTAGAAGCAACCAGTCACAAAACATTGCATTCGGTGCCAAACTTTTAGCCCCAGTTCAGACCTTCACTATGAAAACCATAATGACGGTACTTACCTGTGACGGGGCAGGAGAGGGCATCCAGGGAGCAGTCCTTGTCTAGGCCATAATAAAAACGCTTTCGCACACGCTCGGACAGTTTCTGATGTCCGGGGATAAACTGCGCGGGAAAATATATTTGTATATTAATGGACAAGCCAATTCAGCAACACTCAAAATGCCATTGTTTGATATTCTAGAGCTATATAAAGTCCAAAAATATTACCAAACTTGATTTAACACAAATCTGTTGAGACAATATCTAAGCAAGGTCCCGAACATGAAAGGAACGAGTACAAATAGCTAATTCATAACAAGTCTAACTAAAGTTGATCATCACAGCACAACACAAGTAACGTCGCCAGCCAGCCAACTAACTAAACGTTACACACAGTGCCTTTACATTCACAGGTGAGTTACCATCTACCACTACGGATGGCTTGCGAAGTAGCGAACGTTACATTACAATGCATCACAAGTGAACTTCAGCCGCTTTCGCACCGGACGCGAAACGAATTTTTCGCACGACAGATCACATTCAAAGCCAATAAAAAGACGCGAATACATGCGAAAACTTTTCGCGTCTTTGCATCGACTTCGAATATAATCTGTCGTGCGAAAATTCGTATTGCGTCCAGTGTGAATGCGCCTTACGTAATATCGTGCACAACGAATGACCACATCATCCCAAGGGACCGAAACAGAGTCAGGCCTCCTCAACAGAGCTTACCAGTTTTTTTTCCAATTTAATTTATTGACATCTTTATTCAACCAAGTATCCTAACCTAATCAGCCACTCACTTTGACTTGAATGTACAATGTAAAATGCACTTGCTTGCAGCATTAAGTTTTCGACCACGCTCATCTGCATCAAATTAGGCGAGCCCAAGGCCGCACTAAAGCCTCGGGTTAGTAGTAGCTTATAAATGCCTTGCCAAAAGTTGACCATGGAAACGTGAACTGTTGGCAGGCTAACGTTACCTACTGACGACAACTGGGCTTCGGAAAACGAAGTAAAGGGATGTCGCTGTATCACACACTTCAGGAACTTAAATCACGAACAAAATTGTACTGCAACAGTCAGTTAACTGTAGTTATCTAGCTAGCGCGTATAGCGATCTGCACACTGTAATAAGTCGAAGTTAACCAGATTAGCCAAGTTAGCTACTTATTTAGCTATCTGTTACCGAGGCCCACCAAAGTAGGCTTGCGATATGGCAAGCAAGTTGTCTTTAGTCGAAGGGCATCAGCGCAGCAAATCATTTCTCGGATGAATGTAATATTCACTGGCCGCAGTCGCTAACGTGTTGGAAAACAGCAAATGGAAATATACGCTCAAAACCCGTTTTAAGCTTAATGCTAAACCGCTTCGCTAAATTCAAGGGTACCTCCTAGGCAAATAGTTTCTCAAATAAATGTTCTTTACCCACCGTAAACTCTTGGAAATCGGAAAACGGAAATGTCCGCTCATCAAATAACTCCTCAAAATCCATCTTTAAAGGCTAGACATTAAATCGCAAAGGCTTAAACAGCTAAACCAGCAAGCTATCTCTACATCCAGCAAGGGGCCGCACCCGTCCCGTGGTTCCTCCTTGCTTCAGCAACAGTGACACCCTGCGAGCGTTGTATGTAGCGCTGGAAAAATATTATGTAACAGAAATACGACAGGATTTGGGCGTTACCTCCCGCGATTTGACTCGTCTGTGCGCTTTGATGGGGAGTAAATTTGGCATTGCCAGGATGTCGACGATGTAATACATTGGTAAATCAGGATATTACTTTGAGCGACAGTTAATATTTTGACTTTTGTCTTCTTTCGCGCAGAAAATCTTAGTAAAAAGGCTGACTATACACAGGCTATCCCAAACATAGCTTAAGGTGCAAAAAGTGATTTTATATAACCCATAAAGACGCAAAAAAAGTATTTGTTTATATACACCAAGTTGCTGTGCATAATGATGATGATGATTATTATTATTGTTGTTGTTTTTGTCGTCATATTTGTTTTGTAGTGGTATTGAAGGCCTAACCTGCAAGTGGAGAAATGAGAGTGAACAAAACTTGCTGATGCGAGATCAGAGACACCATAAGCGAGATGCAGAGGAACAGGGAGTTTATTTTAAAAAAAAAAAGAAACAGGCTTTGAATGCTTAAAAACACAAGAACCTGACTAAGCTAGACTGAAATCATAACCACTGCACTAAGTCACAAGACTCTGTCTGCCAGCCAACTTCCACTGACTCCAGATAAAGAGAAGGAAATCAGCACATGAGGGGCAAACCTGGAGAAGAAACTAGGGGCAAGGCAAGATCATGAGACAAGGACAATGATAGGCTGACATGACTTTCTCATTAAGAAAATGAGCGTGCTCAGCTTAAGTACCAATGAAGCATGCAGATTGGAAGGAAGCACAGAAAAGCATAGCAAGATCTTGAAATAACAAAGCGGGAATCATGACAATAAACACCCTACCTAAATTAGTAGTATTTAGAAATGTGCCTGTCTAAGAATTACACCTCCCGTGACTGTTAGTGAACGTTAGTAACTTAAAAACAGTTAATTGTCAATTAAGCTTAGGCAGCCCTGAATCCAGCACAGCACAGAAGGAAGGAGAAAATTCCAAAAGCCAACTAGAGCTCTGAAATGTGTGAAAACGAAGACATGGAGCGGAACACAGACAAACGGTGGAGTGGCTGGGCAGACCTGGCGAAAAACAACAAGTAAAAACATGAACAAGAGACATGAACTATGAAATGTAGAATCCTGATACAGGAAACTGTTAAAACTGTAACATGAGAATGAACATGAACTATGCAACCTGTCACAAGAAACTGTTAAAACCCAAAATACTGTCCCGGCCAAAGTCTCAGGACTCTGGAACACAACACTTGCATTCATATATAGTGCCTTCAAAAATGATTGGCATCCCTTTGTCAAAAAAAGTTAATATAATTAATCCTCATTATCTTTTATTCAAAATGTTTAACAAAATTTTAATCCTTAGTTGAATTAACATAATTTAAACAAACATGACATTTTTATCATGAAACAAGATTTTTTTTTAACAGAAATATTTGTGCCACAATTATTATTTTTTATTTATTTACTTTTCTTTACTTAAACAGGGAAACTCATTAAGACCAAGGTCTCATTTGCGATAGTGCTCTGATAATCATGCCATCATAAAAAAATGATATACAGTATTATAGGCGATAAAATCAATATACATTAATACATTTTAGACATTCAACTGATAATGTCAAGGAACTTTATTTAAAACACAAATGGACCTCAACTTCCAAATTCTTTATCACATTTATAATGTTTCTCCTATGAAATTAAGGCATTCAATTTAAAAGTCTGTTGAAACCTATTCCATTCCTTAGGATCACAATAACTAAAGGCAGTTTTGCTCACCTCAGTACTGACTTAAGGGACTTCAAGTTCCAACCTATCTTGAGACCCTGCCTATATAACGAGAGCGCTGTGTGATAAAGAGTGTCAGGTAATTAGGTAACTTATGTAAGATTGCTTCATAAACAAATGTCAGCCAGTGATGCATACTCCTAGTGGTTAGGGGCGGCCAGCCCATTGCCTGATACTGAGTACAATGACGCATTCTAAAATGATCACCAGCAATAAAGCAACATGCCACATGATGAACAGTGCCGAGCTGTGTCAAGGTGGTAGAGGCACCGTGCATACAGATAATATCACCATAATCAAATACTGATAGGTGAGTACACGGAACTAAAAGCTTCCTATTATCACAATAGATAAATGATCTACAATATTTTCATTGTAATGTGGGAAAAAATAGCCACTAGATGGCAGTATTGACTTTTTTTTGTTAAGCCCAGTTTGGAGCTAGGGTTTGGGCATGTCCTGGAGGAGAAAAGTCCCAGCAAACTGAAAAAAAGTCTGGAAGGTGGGAGGGGGCTGCAAAAGAGTATATAAGGAGAAAAATTGAGAGAGTGAAGTATCAGAGAAATTGCAAGGAGAAATCGTGGAAGGATACATTTGACCAGATCTGTCACTCTTTTCAAGACCTGTAAAGCTTTTTGTGGATTTTTGCCTGTGTTGGAGCATTTTCCTGTCCCAGAACATCGCAAAGCATACCCATCTCAAGGGACTGTAATTATCTCTTTTTTTTTTTGTTTGTTAGTATTTCAATCTTGGTCAGTGGTTTGTTTAATTAAATCTGTTTCAAGTTTTTAAATTTTGTCTGTCATCCATTGCTGTCCGATAGGTCATAGCAAATTGGGGCTATAACAAATTGGGGGCTCAAGTCCGGGATAGACCATTGTATGAGTCCTTTATTGAAAATCTAACATTTCAAATTGTGAAATTGTTTTTTTTTTTTTTTGAATTTTCCTAGATATATATTGACAGATCAACAGCAATGGATGATTTCATGGTATCACCCACCATAGAGGTTTTGAAGTCTTTTAAAAAGACTGAGCTGCTAGAAATATGCAGACAGTCAGAGCTGACAGAGGTAAAACTAGCCATGCGAAAAGCAAGACTGGCTAGAGAGACTGTTGAATATTACATTGATGAAAATGTGTTTGCACCAGGAGATCTGGAACAGTTTTCAGTGGAAAATTCAAATGTAGAAATGGAACTTAAATTAAAAATGCTAGAGATTGAAAGGGAGGAAAAAGAAAAACAAAGAAATTTGAGAGGGCAGAAAGAGAAAGGAAGGAAAAAGAAAAACAAATCGAAATTTGAGAGGGCAGAAAGAGAGAAAGAAAGATAGTTTGAGTTACAAAAATTAGCAAGAGAGAAAGAGAGAAAGAGGAAAGAACAGAAAGAGAGAGACAGAGACAGAGAGATTTCGATTTACAGAAGTTAGAGAAGCAAGGCTCCAAATGGAGCTACTGAAAATCAAAATGGAAGCTGAAAACAAATTTCATGCTAGCCAGGAGGTAAAGCTGGTGCCTCCATTCTCGGAGAAGGAGGTTGGTTAGTATTTCCATTGCTTTGAGAAGGTAGCTAAAAGTTGTCAGTGGCTAAAGGAACACTGGCCCCTGATGTTGCAAACTGTCCTCAATGGTGAAGCTCAACAAGCCTATTTGGCTATGTCTGCAGATGATTCCTCTGATTATGAGGTTGTCAAAAAGGTTATTTTGACAGCTTATGAGTTGGTTCCAGAGGCTTACCGACAGAAATTCAGAGGTCTGAAGAAATCTGACAATCAGACTTATGTGGAATTTGTTAACGAGAAGAAGGTTTGCTTTGTAATGTGAATATAGGCCACTGGATGGCAGTATTTACCTTTTTTTTTTTATTCAGCTCAGACTGGAGCTATGTTTAGACATGTCCTGGACATGTCTGGGGCAAGTCCCCGAAAAGTAAAAAAAGAGGTCTAAATGTGGGTGGGGTCTGCAAAAGAGTATATAAGGAAAAGAATTGAGACAGTAAAGGAGTAGGAGAAATTGCAAGAAGAAGGATACATGTGACCAGACCTGTCATTTCTGTTCAGGACCTGTGAAGTTTTCTTTTGTGGATTTTTCTCACCCAGGACATCACCAAGTCACCCCACAAAAAGGGACTGTAAATATTTATGTTTTTGTATTCAATCTTGGTCTTTAGGTTAGTTAGTTGTTAGTTATTGTCTTTGTTCATTAAATGTGTTTGAGTTTTTGGAACTGTGTCTGTCATCCATTGCTGTTGCTGTTGCTGTAATGTTGTAAATGTAATAACAAATTGGGGCCATAACAAATTGGGGGCTCGTCCGGGATAGACCATTGTGTGAGTAATTTATTGAGAATCTAACATTTCAAATTGTGAAAATTGTTTTTGTGAATTTTCCTATATAAATATATTGACAACAGCAATGGATGATTTCTTGGCATCACCAACCGTAGGGGTTTTGAAGTCTTTTAAAAAGACAGAACTGTTGGAAATATGCAGACATTTGGAGCTGACAGAGGTAAAACCAGCCATGCGAAAAGCAAGACTGGCTAGAGAGATAGTTGAATATTACATTGATGAAAATGTGTTTGCACCAGGAGATCTGGAACAGTTTCCAGTGGAAAATCCAAATATAGAAATGGAACTTAAATTAAAAATGCTAGAGATTGAAAGGGAGGAAAGAGAAAAAGAAAGGGAGGAAAAAGAGAAACAAAGAGAATTTGAGAGGGAGGAAAAAGAAAAACAAAGAGAATTTGAGTTCGAAAAATTTGCAAGACAGAGAGATTTTGAATTAGAGAAATTCGATAGAGAAGAAAGACTCCAAATGGAGCAACTAAAAATAAAAATTCAAACTGAAAATAAATTTCGGGCTAGCCAGGAGGTAAAATTGGTGCCTCCATTTTCGGAAAAGGATGTTGACAACTATTTCCAGTGTTTTGAAAAGGTAGCAAGGAGTTGCCAGTGGCCAAAGGAACACTGGCCTTTGATGTTGCAAACTGTCCTCAAGGGTAAAGCTCAATAAGCCTATTCGGCTTTGTCTGCCGATGATTCCTCTGATTATGAGATTGTCAAAAAGGTTATTTTGAGAGCTTATGAGTTGGTTCCAGAGGCTTACCGACAGAAATTCAGAGGTTTGAAGAAATCTGAAAATCAGACTTATGTGGAATTTGCTAATGAGAAGAAAGTTTGCTTTGAACGCTGGTGTACTTCTATGGAGGTAAAGGATGATTTCAACTCACTAAAAGAGATGGTGTTAGTTGAAGAATTCAAGAACTGTGTTAAGGATGATGTTAAGACCTACCTTTATGAGAAGCAAGCACTGAATTTGCAATCAGCTGCCAAATTTGCAGATGAATATGTTCTCACACATAAGTCCAAATTTCAGTCTAGCAGTAACAATAGATGGTCCCAATTTCAGAAAAAGGGTTACGGTGATACCCAAGATTCCTCACCCAAAGACAAAGACAAATCTGGTGATGGTGCTCAGAAATCCAGTAACAGGTCTGATCAAAGTGTGAAAGCTGACAGTGACAAAAGTGGTCTAGTTTGCAATTATTGCAAGAAATCTGGTCATGTTACAACTAACTGTTGGTTCCTTAAAGCTAAGAAAGAAAAAGAAAAGGATACCAAACCAAATGCCTTTGTGAAAACAAGGTTAGAAACCCCTGTAGTAGATAACCGATCTGCTAAATTGCCTGCTTCTTGTGGGGCTAAAAAGCCTGATACAGCTGACTTCGCGAGGGAGGAATTTCTTCCATTTGTGTCAGAGGGATTTGTGGCTCTGAATGAGCATACTACTCCTGTCCCCATATATATCCTAAGGGATACCGGAGCTTCTCAGTCACTTTTGTTGATGGACTCCTTGGAGTTACGTGATGAGACCACTTCAGGGGATTTCATACTTGTGCAAGGTATTGAAGGGAGGACTGTATCTGTACCCCTGCGCTCTATATTCTTGAAGTCAGATTTAGTTACAGGACAGGTAAAGGTGGGACTTATGTCGAGTCTACCTATAAAGGGTGTTTCTCTGTTGCTAGGCAATGACCTGGCTGGGGGCAAAGTAGTTCCCCCTGTACATCTTACTTCACAGCCGAGCACTGAAGATGGGGATGAGGACCCATCTCTGTATCCTTCTTGCGCAGTGACTCGTGCTATGGCCAAGAAGGCTAAAGAAGAAGATGTTGTGGTGCCGTCCAGCACATTGAATAGTCAGGACTCAGGTGGTTCGCCTCATGACTCTGATTGGCCTGCTATGGTTTCTCTGTTTGAGAACTTATCAGACACTTTTATCAGTTCATTGTTCAGCCAGCCAGATGGGTTTGGTGATTCTGATGTGTCTGGAGACTTGTCTCTGTCCAGAAAGCGGTTGATTGAGGAGTAAACTAATGATCCTGAAATTTGTGCACTAAGGAGGAGAGCCCTTCCTGATAAAGAAATAGACGCAGTTCCAGTTGGGTATTATCTCAAGGATGGTGTGTTGATGCGGAAGTGGCGCCCTCCTGATATCCCTGCCAATGCAGATTGGACAGTGGTCAGGTAAATTGTTGTTCCGAAGGTCTACAGGAATGAGATCTTAACAATGGCTCATAGTTTACCTTTAGGAGGTCATCTTAGTGTTAACAAGACTGTTGATAAGATCATGAAACACTTCTTTTGGCCTGGGCTTCGAAAAGACGTTTCCAACTTTTGCAAAACCTGTCGCACTTGTCAGGTAGTTGGAAAACACCAGTTAGACCCACCTGTAGCTCCATTGCAGCCTATCCCAGCATTTGGGGAGCCATTCTCTAAGGTCATTGTTGATTGTGTTAGTCCATTACCCAAGACTAGATCTGGAAATCAGTACTTGTTGACAATCATGTGTGCATCTACCAAATTCCCCGAAGCCATCCCTCTACGTAACATCAAGGCAACTGCAATCTCAAAGGCTTTGATAAAGTTCTTCACGTTGTTTGGCCTTCCCAGGGAAATTCAGTCAGACCAAGGTAGCAATTTCACTTCTGGTTTGTTTCAGCAGGTTGTGTATGAACTAGGTGCAAAGCAGATTCTTTCTAGTGCCTATCATCCAGAAAGTCAGGGTGCCTTAGAGCGGTTTCATTCCACTCTCAAGACAATGATGAGGACTTATTGTTATGACCATGAGAAAGACTGGGATGAAGGGGTTAATTTGCTGTTGTTTGCAGCTAGAGAAGCAGTGCAGGAGTCTACTGGATTTAGTCCATTTGAGCTAGTGTTTGGTCATGAAGTGAGAGGACCTTTGCTATTATTGAGTGAACAATAGCAAGAGAAAGAGCCGCATATCAGTCTGTTAGACTATGTTAGCAAGTTCAAGGAAAGATTGCGTGCAGCTTGTGACCTTGCCAAAGAGAACTTGAAATCAAGTCAGGGAAAAATGAAAACTTGGTATGATCATAAGGCTAGAAGCCGTGAGTTTAAACCAGGAGACAAGGTCCTTGTGTTGTTTCCCTTGCAGTCCAATCCATTGGAGGCTAGATTTCATGGTCCTTATGAAATTCTGACAAAACTCAATGATCTCAATTACATTGTGAAGACTCCAGATAGGAGAAAACCAAAACAATTGTGTCACATTAACATGCTGAAGCCTTATCATGACAGAAATGATAGGGTTGCTGCTGTCACTTCAGATTCTCCTATGGTCAAAACGTGTGAAGATGAGGGGGAGTTTCAAGATGATGAACCTAGAATTAAAGCTGAAGTTCTTTCATGTAAATTGTCAAATTCTGAAGTGTTGCAAAATCTTGATGTAAAACTCCAGCACTTAGAACCCTCACAGAGAGATCAGTTTGAGAGGTTGATCAAGAAATATGAGGATCTGTTTCCTGATGTTCCAAAGAGAGTTTCTATAGCCTCTCATGATGTAGATGTTGGTGATGCCAAACCAATTAAACAGCATCCGTACCGGATGAATCCTGAAAAGAGAAAGATTGCTGAGAAAGAGGTTGAGTACATGTTAGAACATGATATTATCAGACCCTCCAACTCAGATTGGAGTTCACCCTGTGTGCTAGTTGCAAAACCTGATGGAAGTACTAGATTCTGTACAGATTATCGCAAAGTCAATGCTGTAACTAGAACTGATGTGTTTCCAATACCTAGGATTGATGATTGTATTGATAGAGTAGGGCAAGCAAAGTTTCTGACCAAGATTGATTTATTGAAGGGTTATTGGTGTGTGCCTTTAACTGAGAGGGCCAAGAGCATCTCTGCTTTTGCCTCACCATCTGGGTTGTACCAGTATGAAGTCCTACCCTTTGGCATGAAAAATGCCCCAGCCACATTCCAAAGGATGATACAGTCTACAATCGCCGGATTGCCACACAGGGGTGCGTACATTGATGACCTGATCACATGGAGTGACTCCTGGGAAGAACATCTAAAAGATGTAGAGACGTTGTTCCAGCGCCTGACCCAGGCTAACGTGACTGTTAACCTGAGCAAGAGTGACTTTGGTTGTGCTACTGTCACCTATCTTGGCTACGTCATAGGCCAGGGTAAGGTGGCACCCATAAATGCTAAAGTCCAAGCCATCATGGACTTTCCAGTTCCTGACAACAAAAAAGCTTTGCGCCGCTTCCTTGGAATGATCGGGTACTACCGCAAGTTCTGCAAGAACTTTGCTGAGATTGCTCTCAGTCTAACTAACCAACTGAAGAAAGGCGTAAAGTTCACTTGGGATGATGCATGCCAGAGAGCCTTCGATTGCCTGAAGTCTCTGCTGTGTCACTTCCCCGTGCTCAAATCTCCTGACTTCAACAAACCGTTCTCCATCGCGGTCGATGCTAGCGACCAAGCTTGTGGATCTGTGCTCCTACAGAGAAGTGACTCTGATGACATTGAGCATCCCGTGGCATACTTCTCCAGGAAGTTCAATCGCCACCAAACAAACTATTCCGCAATAGAGAAGGAACTGTTGGCACTCGTCCTTTCTTTACAACACTTTGAGGTTTAAGTTTGTACAAGGGAAAAGCCAATGATTGTGTACACTGACCACAATCCGTTAATGTTTTTGAGTAAGATGAAAAACAAGAATCGGAGATTGTTGAATTGGAGTTTGATTTTACAGGAGTTTGACTTGGAAATTAAGCATGTGAAGGGTACAGACAATGTAATTGCTGATTGCTTATCCCGTGTTTGAATATGTATATATATATATCACGTGTTTATTTGAATATTGTATGATATGTATATATAGAAAAGTGTCCACTTAACCATTTTGTATTGAAAAGAAAAATTTTGCCTTTATGAGTCAAAATTTTTCCCTTTTGGAATGGAGGTGTAATGGGAATATAGGCCACTGGATGGCAGTATTTACCTTTTTTTTATTCAGCTCAGACTGGAGCTATGTTTAGACATGTCCTGGACATGTCTGGGGCAAGTCCCCGAAAAGTAAAAAAAAGAGGTCTAAATGTGGGTGGGGTCTGCAAAAGAGTATATAAGGAAAAGAATTGAGACAGTAAAGGAGTAGGAGAAATTGCAAGAAGAAGGATACATGTGACCAGACCTGTCATTTCTGTTCAGGACCTGTGAAGTTTTCTTTTGTGGATTTTTCTCACCCAGGACATCGCCAAGTCACCCCACAAAAAGGGACTGTAAATATTTATGTTTTTGTATTCAATCTTGGTCTTTAGGTTAGTTAGTTGTTAGTTATTGTCTTTGTTCATTAAATGTGTTTGAGTTTTTGGAACTGTGTCTGTCATCCCTTGCTGTTGCTGTTGCTGTTATGTTGTAAATGTAATAACAAATCGGGGCCATAACAGCTTTGAGTGCTGGTGTACTTCTATGGAGGTCAAGGATAATTTCAACTCACTAAAAGAGCTGATGTTAGTTGAAGAATTCAAGAACTGTGTAAAGGATGATATTAAGACCTACCTTAATGAGAAGCAAGCACTGAATTTGCAATCAGCTGCCAGGTTTGCTGACAAATATGTTCTCACACATAAGTCCAAATTTCAGACAGCAGTAACAATAGATGTTCCCAATTTCGGAAAAAAGGGTCACGGTGATACCCAAGATTCCTCACCCAAAGACAAAGACAAATCTGGTGATGGTGCTTAGAAATCCAGTAACAGGTCTGATCAAAGTGTGAAAGCTGACAGTGACAAAAGTGGTCTAGTTTGCAATTATTGCAAGAAATCTGGTCATGTTACAACTAACTGTTGGTTCCCTGTAGTAGATGATCGATCTGCTAAATTTTCTGCTCCTTGTGGGGCTAAGAAGCCTGATACTGCTGACTTTGTGAGGGAGGAATTTCTTCCATTTGTGTCGGAGGGATCTGTGGCTATGAATGAGCATTCTCCTCCTGTACCCATATATATCCTACGGGATACCGGAGCTTCTCAGTCACTTTTGTTGATGGACTCCTTGGAGTTACGTGATGAGGCCGCTTCTGGGGATTTCATACTTGTACAAGGTATTGAAGGGAGGACTGCATCTGTACCCCTGCGCTCTGTATTCTTGAAGTCAGATTTAATTACAGGACAGGTAAAGGTGGGACTTATGTCAAGTCTACCTATTAAGGGTGTTTCTCTGTTGCTAGGCAATGACCTGGCTAGGGGCAATGTAGTTCCCCCTGTTCATCTTACTTCACAGCCGAGCACTGAAGATGGCGATGAAGACCCACCCCTGTATCCTTCCTGTGCAGTGACCCGTGCTATGGCTAAGAAGGCTCAAGAAGAGGATGATGTGGTGCCGTCCAGCACATTGAATAGCCATGACTCAGGTCGTTCGCCTCATGACTCTATTCAGTCTATGATGGTTTTTCTGTTTGAGAAATTATCAGACACTTTCATCAGTTCTCTTTCAGCCAGCCAGATGGGTCTGGTGATTCTGATGTGTCTGGAAGCTTGTCTCTGTCCAGAAAGCGGTTGTACTAACGAAGAGAGCGATTCCTGATGAAGAAATGCACGCAGTTCCAGTTGGGTATTATCTCAGGGATGGTGTGTTGATGAGGAAGTGGCGCCCTCCTGATATTCCTGCCAATGCAGATTGGGTAGTGAACGCTCACGTTACTGTGCACGAGACGGTGCGCGATTGAGCATGGCAGCTTGCTGCTAGATAGCTAAAAAAAAACCGAAAACAAACTTTTCAGCTCTACAAACTTTTTACAAACTTTATAGATTTTTCCCTTTTCTCCCTTTCCCCCCTCACTTTAATTTTTAAATTTCTTCTTTTTTTCTCTATTAATCTGGAAAACACTACTGACCTGGATCACCTGGAAGATTACATCGACGACTGCTACAACAGATTCTGCATCATGGGGCGTTCGCAAAAATCCAAGAAACCACGTACACAGGATTCACCTGCCTCAGCTACCTCTACTGCTTCCTCACCATCGACATCGCCGAAACCACCCTGCTGCTCCGAGGTAAACGACATGCTCATTTCCATAGACAATAAACTTACCGGACTGGACGCCAGAGTGGCATTAATCGAAGTACTACACAGAGAATTTCAACAACTCCGCCACAGCCTGGAATACAGCCAACAACAAATAGACTCACTTACAAAGGAAAACAAATCACTCCAGCACTCTGTCTCAGCCATGTCGACCCAGCTCTCCTCTGTCGTCACTCAGCTTGCCTCTGTTACTACCGAAAACAAGATCATGAAAGAAACGATTCTGGACTTACAGTCACGCAGTATGAGAGACAATTTGATCTTCACCGGCATTCCCGAACAACACGCAGACCATCCGGAAGCAGCAGTAAAGGATTTCATGGTTAAACAGCTTAAACTCCCCATTGAAACCGTCAATCTCATCACATTTCACCGCGTTCACCGTTTGAGACAGAAATACAGCAACGCCACCCAACCACGGCCCATTATCGTCAAATTCGAGCACTTCAAACAAAAAGAACTGGTACAACAGCAAGGCAGACAGTTAAAAGGAACGGACTATGGACTCAACAACCAGTACCCACCAGAAATCAACCACAGACGCAAACAGCTTCTACCCATCCGTAAACAAATGATGAAAGAAGGTAAGAAAGCAGTCATATCAGTGGACAAATTATACATTGACGGTCAGTTATTCAAAGATAAGGGCATCACCCCCTGGCTATTCTAAAAATGTTCTAACCCCCCCCCCCGCGCTTCATTATTATTGTTATATTATTGTATTGTAAATTGCTATTTAATTTGCACCCAAATCTCACTGCACAGTTCTCTTTCTAGCTTTGTGGGTATGCGTTTTTTTTTCTTTGTTGCCTGTTTTATTGCTCTATTTTGTTGTTTGTTTTATTGCACTGTTTTGTTATTTGTTTGTATTGGTGCCATGCGCACACATGCACGCGCACACATACACACACTCGCACACACGCACAGACACAGATACGCCCATACCAGCATTGAGCTCTATATAACAACCTGTTCAACATGCCACCCCTCAAATTTGTAACTTGGAACATCTGTGGTATTGGCTCTCAGACAAAAAAAATCAAAGAACTCAATCACCTGGACTATTTAAATGGAGATATTTGTTTATTGCAAGAAACTCACCTCTCACATATAGACCATAAAAAATTAAAAACATCACAATTTGTCCACTCATTCTCCGCCCATTACAATTCAAAACAAAGAGGTGTGTGTATATTAATTAACAAAAAAATCTCATTTGTCCATAATACAACCATCACAGACCCTGATGGACGTTTTATCATCATTAACATATCAATCAACAATAATCCGCTAACAATTGGTAATATTTATGGCCCGAACACTGATGATTCGTCCTTTTTTCACAACTTCTTTTCTTCTATCTCAAACATTTCCAACTGCCCAATCATAATAGGAGGCGATTTTAATACAATTATAGACTCATCACTTGACAGATCTAATAATACAAGCAATAAACGCAACTGGCAATCCACCGAGACAATAAAACAGTTCATGAGTGATTTTGGTCTTGGTGATGGTTGGCGGTCACAACACCCAACTGCCAGAGAATACACTTTTTACTCACCAGTCCATCATTCCTACTCCCGCATTGATTTTTTTCTGACCAGTAACTCAATTATATCAGACATCACCGATTCAAAAATCCACCCCATCATTATCAGCGATTACGCACCAGTTACAATTATATGGAATCCCAACAATCAACATAAATACATCCCTAGATGGCGCTTTAATATATCTTTACTTAAAGACCCAGAGTTTGACAGTTACCTTAAAAGAGAGTGGGCATCCTTCCTAGAAATAAATGATTCCCCAGGGTCATCACCTACACTTCTTTGGGAAACAGGTAAGGCAGTTCTAAGAGGCAAAATCATTTCATTCTTCGTCCATAAAAAGAAGAAAGATAAAGAACAAGAAGTCAGACTAGAACAAAAAATCAAACAACTAGAAACGTTGAACGCAAATAACTCAACGGAAGAAACTCAAAATGAATTAAGAAAATATCAACTACAACTAAATGACATTATAAATAAAAGAACTCAATTTCTAATTCACAGACTCAGACAAGAAAATTTTCATCATAACAACAAATCTGGTAAATACTTGGCAAATCAAATTAAACGAAACAAAGAAAAAGCAACAATTTCCACCATTAAGGACTCAGCGGGGAAGCCTACCAACGCACCACAGGAAATAAATAAAATTTTCAGAAACTTTTATGCTAAACTATATTCATCTGAAAATGATCCAAAACAGGAGAACATAAATTCATTTCTTAGGAATATTAAACTTCCAAGACTAAATACAGAACAAGTCAATAGACTAGACTCACCAATTACAGAAAAAGAACTCTTCACTGCCCTCAACCTCATGACAAACAACAAAGCACCAGGTCCTGATGGCTTCCCTGCTGAGTTCTATAAACACTTCTGGTCCATCTAAGCCCCACTCTTCATTAAAGCAATAACTGAAATAAAACAAAATTCTAAATTTCCAGCACATATGAACACAGCCGGAATTTCACTCCTCCCAAAACCTAATAAGGATCACACCCTGCCGTCAAATTACCGCCCCATCTCGTTAATCAATGTAGACATAAAAATCATCAGTAAAGTTCTTGCTCATAGGATAGAAAAAGTCATTTCTTACATAATTCACCCAGATCAGACCGGCTTCATCAAAGGCAGACAGGCTTCCAATAATACACGTAGACTGTTTAATTTAATCCATTATTCATCATTACAACAGAAAGACACCATCATAGTCACTTTAGATGCAGAAAAAGCTTTTGACAGGGTAAACTGGAAATTTCTCTTTACCACGTTACAAACATTTGGCTTTGGGGAATCATTTATTAACTGGATCAAGATTCTTTACACTGCACCTTCAGCCACTGTCACCACTAATGGACTAACATCACAAAGCTTCACACTGCACAGGGGGACTAGGCAGGGTTGCCCACTCTCTCCCTCTTTATTTACCATTTTCATCGAGCCCTTAGCAGCAGCCAAAACCTCCATATCCAAGGAATTCAAACACCCCAAACACAGCATAAGATTAGTTTGTATGCTGATGACATTTTACTCTTTCTTCAAAACCCTCAATCATCTCGACAAGAAACAATTAAACTCATTGAATCATTCTCCAAGATCTCCGAGTACTCTATAAACTGGAATAAATCCTCTATCCTCCCATTGCATAACACCAGATGGGATGCGGCAGCCCACATATCACCTATTCCTCTATGCACGGGCCACATTACATATTTAGGCATCAATGTTTCCCCCAGGCAGTCGGAGCTGACTAAACTTAATTTCACTCCACTACTAAAAACAATATATGATGATCTCCAGCGTTGGATGAACCTTCCACTATCCATTGTGGGTAGAATAGCAACTATTAAAATGACAGTACTTCCTAAAATAAATTATCTTTTTTCAATGATTCCAATGCACCCTTCTCCCACCTGGTTTACCACTCTAGACTCTGCAGTCACTAAATTCTACTGGAAAAATAAAACACCGAGGATCCAACTGACCACACTTCAAAAACCAAAACTACAAGGCGGCCTAGATGCACCACATTTCTATCACTACTTTCTGGCAAATCAACTGCAGTATATATACAGGTGGACACACCCCAATCATTCAGACTGCACCTGGCTAGACATAGAACAAACACTCTGTAAAGACATCCAGATTTCAGACACTCCATTTCTCAGTCAATTGATCAAACGTCATTCCTGTTTCAATACAATAACAATAGCATCGACTCTGACAGCCTGGTGGAAATTTCACAAAATCACAAACTCCTCTCTCTCGCCATCCAATTTCACCCCCATTTGGAATAATCCAGACTTTCTGAGTAATAAAAAACCACTTAACTTCCACACATGGGCAGAAAAGGGCATCACGCATCTTAAACATATTTTTCATACTAACACCCTGGTATCATTTCCCCATCTGGTCCAGGAGCTCGGCATCAGGAGTGATCAATTTCTGGAATATTTACAACTCAAATCTTCTATTCAATCGAAAATTAATCTTAAAACAATCAGTCTATGCCTCCCCCCAATAATTTCAGAATTTATGAGTATATCCTCTCCAAAAAAACTTCTCTCCAAAATATATAAAATAATATCACAAATTGACAAAACCATATCTCTACCTTCAACAAAGTGGGAACAAGACCTCTCCATTGCTCCTGATGCTGACTTCTGGACCGAAATTTGTAAAAATATTTATTTCATGACTAAAAATGTCTAGAAATGTCAGCCAATTTACCCAATATGCACACATACACATACACACTTACACACACACAAAAAAAGCAGATACGTCTATTTACCCTAGTCTTTCCAATTTATTGATTTATTATTACTATCATTATTATTATTTTTATTATTCTCATTATTATTAGATGATTAGTTTGGGATAAAGAGGGAGGGGACACTGATAAAATATTTTAAAAAAAATGTATTCCACCTTTTCATTCATTATGGTTATGGTTATTATTATTATTATTGGTTGTTGTTATTATAGTTATTGGTTATTATTATTATTATTGTTGTCATTGTTATCATCATTGTTACCGGTGTCGTCGTTATTGTTGTTGTCATCACTGTCAATAATATTGTTATTGTTATTATAATAATTATTACTATTATTACTATTATTATTGCATAGGCTCTGCCTCGGGTCCCCTGGGCCTTGGTGGGCCGGGCCCTGCCTGCAGCTGAATGATCCCGGTGGGTTAGTGTCCCTCCCCCCTCGTGGCCTCCTCTCAGCCTTGATGTCTCCCCTGGGCTGGGTCCGTGCTGCGCGCTTCACTTTTTTAATGCATCTCACATCAGCTTAGGAAAACAACAAAACAAAACAATAACAAATCAAAATTAAAAAAAAAAAAAAAAAAAAGAGAATAGGGCAAGTGGGGCATGCATGTGGCGGCCGGTCGTAGGACGGGCCCTGCAATGGCATGCCCACACTGTTTTTAATGCACCACAAGTCCAGACACAGACAAACACAACCATACATATATAGGGCAGGTGGGGCGAGCGGCGGGGGCCTGGGGTGCCTGGGGTGGAGGAGTTGGCCATGAGGGGAAGATTGGTGTGTGACTTGGGGCCAGTGCCGCATTATGTAGCTGCTCCCCTTACATCCCATAGCAGACGTGGGTGGGGGCCGGCCTGCTCTGTGGCTGTGTGGGGATCTGAGGCAGATCTTTGTTTCAATTCTTCCAATTGTTCACTATTATTATTATTATTATTACCATTACTATTATTAGTATTTTTATCATTATTATAATTATTAATTACTATCACTATTATTATTACTATTATTATTCTTATGTTTGTCCCTGCCATTAATATTTGTTGCACGCACCCACCCATGCACACACACACCCACGCATTCATGCACCCACAATCACTGATTGTTGTTTCTTCATGTTCTGAATGTCTCTTTATGTATTGTTTTCTTTCACAATAAAAAAAAAAAAAAAAAAAAGATTGGGCAGTGGTCAAAAAATTGTTTCGAAGGTCTACAGGAATGACATCTTAACAATGGCTCTTAGTTTGCCTTTAGGAGGTCATCTTGGTGTTAACAAGATTGTTCACAAGATCATGAAACACTTCTTCTGGCCTGGACTTCGGAAAGATGTTTCCAACTTTTGCAAAACCTGTCGCACTTGTCAGGTAGTTGGACCCATTAGACCCACCTATAGCTCCATTACAGCCTATCCCAGCATTTGGGGAGCCCTTCTCCAAGGTCATCGTTGATTGTGTTGGTCCATTGCCCAAGACTAGATCTGGAAATCAGTACTTGTTGACAATCATGTGTGCATCTACCACATTCCCTGAAGCCATACCTCTATGCAACATCAAGGCAATTGCAATCTCGAAGGCTTTAATAAAGTTCTTCACGTTGTTTGGCCTTCCCAGGGAAATTCAGTCAGATCAAGGCAGCAATTTCACTTCCGGATTGTTTCAGCAGGTTATGTATGAACTAAGTGTGAAGCAGATTCTTTCCAGTGCCTATCATCCAGAGAGTCAGGGTGCCTTAGAGCGTTTTCATTCCACTCTCAAGACAATGATGAGGACTTATTGTTATGACTAAGAGAAAGACTGGGATGAAGGTGTTTATTTGCTGTTGTTTGCAGCACGAGAAGCAGTGCAGGAGTCTACTGGATTCAGTCAGTTTGAGCTAGTGTTTGGCCATGAAGTGAGAGGACCTTTGCTATTGTTGAGTGAACAATGGCAAGAGAAAGAGCCGCATATCAGCTATTAGACTATGTTAGCAAGTTCAAGGAAAGATTGCGTGCAGATTGTGACATAGCCAAAGAGAACAAAATCAAGTCAGGGAAAAATGAAAACTTGACATGATCATAAGGTTAGGAGCCGTGTGTTTAAACCAGGAGACAAGGTCCTTGTGTTGTTTCCCTTGCAGTCCAATCAATTGCAGGCTATATTTCATAGCCCTTATTAAAAATTCTGACAAAACTCAATGATCTCAATTACATTGTGAAAACTGCAAATAGGAGAGATCCAAAACAGTTGTGTCACATTAACATGCTGAAGCCTTATCATGATAGGAATGCTAGGGTTGCAGCTGTCACTTCAGATTCTCCTATGGTCGAGACGTGTGAAGATAAGGGGGAGTTTCAAGATGATGAACCTTGAATTAAAGCTGAAGTTTTTTCATGTAAATTGTCAAATTCTGAAGTGTTGCAAAATCTTGTTGTAAAACTCCAGCACTTAGAACTCTCACAGAAAGATCGGTTTGAGAGATTGATCAATAAATATAAAGATCTTTTTCCTGATGTTCCAAAGAGAGTTTCTATAGCCTCTTATGATGTAGATGTTGGTGATGCCAAACCAATAAAACAGCATCCGTACCGGATGAATCCTGAAAAGAGAAAGATTGCTGAGAAAGTAATGGTTGAGTACATGTAAGAACATGATATTATCAGACCCTCTAACTCAGATTGGAGTTCACTCTGTGTGCTAGTTCCAAAACCTGATGAAAGTATAGATTCTGTACAGATTATCGTAAAGTCAATCCTGTAACCGGAACTAATGTGTTTCCAATACCTAGGATTGATGATTGTATCGAGAAAATAGGGCAAGCTAAGTTTCTGACCAAGATTAATTTATTGAAGGGTTACTGGTGCGTGCCTTTAACTGAGAAGGCCAAGAGCATCTCTGCTTTTACCACACCATCTGGGTTGTACCAGTATGCAGTCCTACCCTTTGGCATGAAAAATGCCCCAGCCACGTTCCAAAGGATGATACAGTCTACAATCGCCGGATTGCCACACACGGGTGCGTACATCGATGACCTGATCACATGGAGTGACTCCTGGGAAGAACATCTAAAAGATGTAGAGACGTTGTTCCAGCGCCTGACCCAGGCTACCCTGACTGTTAACCTGAGCAAGAGTGACTTCGGTTGTGCTACTGTCACCTATCTTGGCTACGTCATAGGCCAGGGTAAGGTGGCACACATAAATGCTTAAGTCCAAGCCATCATGGACTTTCCAGTTCCTGACAACAAAAAAGCTTTGCGCCGCTTCCTTGGAATAGGCACTACCGCAAGTCCTGCAAGAACTTTGCTGAGATTGTTCTCAGTCTCACCGACCAACTGAAGAAAGGCGTACAGTTCACTTGGGATGAAGCATGCCAAAGAGCCTTCGATCGCCTGAAGTCTCTGCTGTGTCACTTCTCTGTGCTCAAATTTCCAGACTTCAACAAACCGTTCTCCATCGCGGTCGATGCTTGCGAACAAGCTTGTGGATCTGTGCTCCTACAGAGAAGTGACTCTGATGACATTGAGCATCCCATGGCATACTTCTCCAAAAGAGAGTAAGTAAAGTACCAAAAAAACTATTCCACAATTGAGAAGGAGCTTTTGGCTCTGGTTCTATCCTTACAACACTTTGAGGTTTATGTTTTCAAAAGCCAATGATTGTATATACTGACCACAATCCGTTAATGTTTTTGAGAAAGAAGAAAAACAAGAATCGGAGATTGTTGAATTGCAGTTTAATTTTACAGGAGTTTGACTTGGAAATTAAGCGAGTAAAGGGTACTGACAATGTAATTGCTGATTGCTTATCCCGTGTTTGAGTATGTGTATATATCACATGCGTTGATTAGCATATTGTAGTATATGTATATATACACAAGTGTCTATTTAATCATTTTTGTATTGAAAAGAAAAATTATGCTTTTATGAGTTTTTCCCTTTTGGAATGGAGGTGTAATGTTAAGCCCAGTTTGAAGCTAGGGTTTGGGAATGTCCTCGGCATGCCTAAGAGGGGAAAGTCCCAGAGAACTGAAAAAAAAAGTCTGGAAGCTGGGAGGGGGCTGCAAAAGAGTATATAAGGAGAAAAATTGAGAGAGTGAAGTAGTTGGAGAAATTGCAAGGAGAAATTGTGGAAGGATACATTTGACCAGACCTGTCACTCTTTTCAAGACCTGTAAAGCTTTTTGTGGATTTTTGTCTGTGTTGGAGCATTTTCCTGTCCCAGAACATCGCAAAGCAACCCTATCTCAAGGGACTGTAAATATCTTTTTTTTTGGTTTGTTAATATTTCAATCTTGGTCAGTGGTTTGTTTAATTAAATCTGTTTAATTTTTAAAGTTTTGTCTGTCATTCCTTGCTGTCCGATAAGTCATAACACATTGGGGCCAAAATATCATAAAGTAACCCAGTTTCCCTCTTATGAGCCATTCCGGGAGAAAATGGCACTTTTTGAACAAGTTGAGGAGTTGACCCCCCAGGAATTGAATGAAACTTGGCAGATAGGTAGATACAGAAAAAGCCAGATTTTTAGGTTCATATCTCAAGATATCTGCCAGTCCGCGCCACCGGAAAGCCACTAAAGTAGCTCAGTTTTGCTTTTGGCACCATATTTCACATCAATTATAATGATTTAAGGGTACACAGTACCGGATGTGTAATACTTTTTTCATGACCTGTCACACTTCAAGTCTGGATAGACATTAACACCACATTAGCACCAAGTTAGGTAAGTATGTTATTGAGCTAGAATTATTTGAGAAATCATAGTAAAAATCGAAAATGGGAATAGGAATAAAATAATACCCCAGACGTATACCAAACTAGAATGCTTTTTTAAGTGTTTACTCACCACTCTAATGTGGAAAGAAGCCACTAGATGGCAGTATTGACTTTTTTTTTGTTAAGCCTAGTCTGGAGCTTGGTTTGGGCATGTCCAGGGCATTTCTGATCCAGTGCAGACTCTTATTCAGCCTTCAGCCAAACACCTTCCCCACAATCCAGGGTTGTGTACATCATCACGCAACTCACCGGAAAAGCTAAGCAGTGGGCGACAGCGGCTTGGGAGGCAAGGCTTCCATGTGTCCAGGCATCGGCATTTCTGGAGGAGGAGATGAAGCGAATCTTCGACAGATCAAGACATGGTCATGAAGCTGAAGCTTCTGCACATCCATCAAGGTAATAGATCAGTCTCTGACTTTTCTATCGAGTTCCAGACCTTGGCTACCAACAGCGGATGGCAGAAGCGGGCACTCTACGACACCTTCTTGAATGATCTATCAGACTGCATCAAGGATGAGCTGCTGACCTGTGACCTGCCCGAAGAGCTGAACCGGCTGATAGACCTCGCCATTCGTGTGGATACGTGACTGGAAGAGCGGAGACGTTCCACAAGCCAGCTACCCCCCACGTTTACCTGTCATGACTCCTGTGAGGCGACCTTCCCCTACCAGAGCCACTTCGGTAATGTCTACCGCCAAGGAGGAACCTATGCAGGTGGGTCATGCTCAGCTGTCCAGTGAGGAGAGGGACCGGAGGAGGAGGGAACGTGCCTGCTTTTATTGTGGCTAAGCAGGGCATTTTGTTCCTGAGTGCCCACTTAAAGGGCAACGCCCACTAGTAAGGATAGGATCACTAGTGGGCGCAACTCCTCTTGAATCTTCCTCCCGACATCGTACCTGTCTGCTGATATTGCTGGAGTGGAGGGGCGGGGCCATGAAGACCATGGACCTGGTGGATTCTGGAGCTGAGACTAACTTCATTGATGCTCAGACCGCCCAGGAATGGGGTATTCCTGTGGAGGAAGTATCGCACCCCCGTGTGGCTAACTCCCTCAGTGGCCAGAAGATCGGCCACATTATCCATTCCTTACCTCACTCAAGCTCCGGGTTTCAGGTAACCACCAAGACAGCATCAAGCTCAATCTCATTGATTCGCCTCACTCGCCCATTATTCTCGGTCACCCATGAATGGCAAAACATAATCCAGAGATGGATTGGGGTAAGCACGAGATTAAAGGCTGGAGCCCGTCTTGTCATGAATCTTGTCTTGTGAAGGCCAATTCTCATATAGTTGTTTCCCCTGTAAAGGAGATCCCTAGTCTCGAAAAAGTGCCTGTTGAGTACCATGACCTCAAGGAAGTATTCAGTAAATCTTGTGCTACCTGCTTACCTCCTCACAGACTCTATGACTGTACCCTTAACCTCAAGTCGGATACCATGCCCCCAAGGGGGCGTCTGCTTTCACTGTCCCGACCGGAGACCCAGGCCATGGAAAAATACCTGAAAGAGTCGCTAGCTGCCGGAATCATCTGGCCGTCTTCCTCACCAGCCGGAGCAGGCTTCTTCTTCGTTGGTAAGAGGGATGGGTCACTTCGTCCATGCATTGATTATCGTGCTCTTAATGTCATCACGGTTAAGAATCGTTATCCCCTCCCTCTCATGTCCTCTGCATTTGAGCTCCTCCAAGGAGCCGAGATTTTCACGAAATTAGATCTTCGCAATGCCTACCATCTGGTTCGTATCAGGGAAGGTGATGAGTGCAAGACGGCATTCAACACCCCTACTGGGCATTGTGAGTACTTAGTCATGCCCTTTGGACTAACTAATGCACCTGCCGTGTTCCAGAATCTTGTTAATGATGTGCTTAGAGACATGTTGAATCGCATTGTCTTCGTTTACCTTGATGACAGTCTAATTTTCTCCTAGAGCAAGGAGGAACAAACCAGTCATGTTTGCCAGGTCCTCAAGTGCCTCCTTGAGAACAGACTGTTTGTCAAGGCCGAGAAGTGCAAGTTCTCCGTAACTACCACCACCTTCCTGGGATACATCATTGCCACTGGGAACATCAGTATGGACCCTGTGAAGGTGAACGCGGTTACGGAGTGGCCACAACCCTGCGACCGTAAGTCCCTGCAACGATTTCTGGGGTTTGCCAACTTCTGCAGACGATTCATTTGGAACTACTGCACTGTAGCAGCCCCTCTCACCTCCCTCACCTCCAGCAAAGTGAAATTCAGTTGGGACCAGCGATCTGACCATGCTTTCTCGGAACTCAAAAGATGCTTCACCACTGCCCCCATCCTCATCCTTCCTGACCCGGATTCCCAGTTTATTGTGGAGGTGGACGCCTCTGACATATGGGGTGGGTGCTATCCTGTCTCAAAGATTCGCCATGGATAATAAGATTCACCCTTGTGCCTTTTTTTCTCAACGTCTCAGTTCTGCAGAGCAAAACTAACACATCGGCAATCAGGAGCTGCTGGCTGTTAAATTGGCCCTGGAGGCATGGAGACACTGGCTTTTTCTCAAGCTTTAACTTTCATATTATTTATCGCCCAGGTTCCAAGAACATTAAACCAGACGCTCTTTACCAAAGATTTGACTATTCCACTAAGGAAGCGATTACCGACACCATCCTCTCCATGGAAGTGTTTGTTAATGCTGTCACTTTGGACATTGAGCGCCAGGTGAGGGAGGCCCTCAGGGATTCTGCCGCTCCTAGTAACTGTCCCACCCAGTGTTTGTTTGTACCCCCTCAGGTTAGAGCTAAAGTTTTAGAGTGGGGCCACGCTTCCAACCTGTCTTATCACCCTGGCATCAAAAGAACTTTGAATTTTATTTTGAGACACTTTTGGTGGCCAGATATGCGTAAAGATGTCCATGATTTTGTTTCTGTCTGCTCAGTCTGCGCCCAAGCCAAAGACTCTCATCAACCCCCACAAGGTCTCTTACAGCCATTACTCACACCTCACCGCCCCTGGTCACACATTTCACTAGATTTCATTACCGGCCTTACTCCTTCCAATCATCACAACACCATCCTTAGGATTGTTGACCGTTTTCCCAAAGCTGTTCACTTCGTCCCCTTAACCAAGTTACCCGCAGCCTCTGAAACTGCCACACTTATCATTAAACATGTCATTCACATACACGGTATCCCCACTGACATAGTCACCGACAGAGGTCCCCAGTTCACTGCCCGGTTCTGGAAGGCTTTTTGTAATGCTCTTAGTGCCTCTATAAGTTTATCATCAGGTTTTCATCCACAGTCCAACGACCAGACTGAGTGGGATGTGTCTGTGCTAGGAACCGGAGTATGCCATTGACTGTCATACCTCCTCTTCCACTAAACTGTCTCCTGTTGAGTGCTGTATGGGGTACCAACCACCCCTGTTCCCCAGTCAGGAGGAGGAGGTTGCGGTACCGTCAGCTCGCGCATTCATTCAACGCTGCCACTGCACGTGGAGAACTACTCGTCAGGCTTTACTTAAGGCCAAGAGCAGGATGAAGGAGCTGGCAGACTGCAAGCATACTCCGGCCCCCGTCTACCGTGTGGGTGAAAGAGAGTGGCTCTCCACCAAGGACATTCCCCTCCGGGGAGGTACACGTAAGCTTTTTCCTAAATTTATTGGGGCATATACTGTTGAGCGTGTCATTAGTCCCTCAGCCGTCAGGCTCAGACTACCCCTCTCTATGCGCCGAGTGCACCCCACCTTCCACGTTTCCAGGATAAAGCCAGCTTTGTCCCACCCCCTGTCTTCTGGCCCCGACCCCCCACCTACCCCTCGAGTTGGGGATGGAGGTGAGACGTACACGGTACGTGCCATCCTGGACTGGCCCGGAGGAGAGGAGCTGGATCCCCTCTCGCTTTATCGTGGACAAGTCATTGATAAGGGACTTTCATAAGGACCATCCCAGACCACGCTAAGGTGAAACCTCAGTCAATCTTATAGGTCAGTAGTATAAATTGTAGGTTAGTTGTTAGTTTGTTGAATTAAATCTGTTTAAGTTCTAAAATTTTGTCTGTCATCCCTTGCTGTCTTATATGTCATAGCAAATTGGGGCCATTACACTACAAAACCATAATTTTCAGTTAATATTTCCTTGGAATCTTGCTGGGTTCATGCAATGGATGGCTGGAAAGATGGTCAAAATTGATTTTGGTGCATGTTTGTGGCACATTTTCTCAGTGACCCAGATGTGTCCCATAGTGATAAATGCTGTTTGTTGTACTTTTGGAGCTCTGTTCTCAGGAATATTAAGAATTTCTTTGGTAGTATCTACACTTTCAAGCTGGACGGAGCCAAAGTTAGAAGAAAACTCAAAATGGACCATTTCATTGCAGATTGTGCCTGTGTTTTGGTGGCATTATTTTGTTTGTCCAGCAAGATGGAGATCTGAAATTCTCTGGATACATAGTCCTTTGGGGTACATTACAGCATTAGTAAAATCTCAATAGTAGTATTTTCATTGAAGATGATTTTAAACATCAAAACTCCTCCAAGGGGCACTGTAGGCTGGATGCAAGTGCTGGCCATCCCCAGCAGTGTACCAAAGAAATTGTTTTGAATTGTGATACACGCAGCAAGTTTTCACAGAAACTGAAGAGCTTAGTTTGGTACTATGCTGGGTACACAGCTTTCTGACTAAATGAGGCGCTCTAAGGAGTTAAAGTTCTACGAGTCTAATATTCCATATTCCCAGACATACATCAAAGTTCCGTCTTTTGAAATATATGAAGCGCATACACAGTAATTCATAAAGTTTGTAATCCCTTTGGTATAAAGCTTGGTTGGTTGTAAACTGGTTGTTAAGGAGGTAGGCAGGAGGACACCAGACGCAGGGTCCAGAAGGTTTTATTAAAACAAAAGGCAGAAAGATGGCAGACAGGCCAGGAACAAAACACCGTGCACATGCACTGAACAGCTGGGAGGACTAAGGTACACTGCCAAAGGCTGGGGGAAAACAGAAGAACATACTCCTCGAGTGGCTAGGTAAAAAAACAAACACTGGACCTAAACTAAACTGATGGAAACACTGGGAGACTTAGACAAGGGGTAGACAAGACATGGGCGCAGCCAACACGAGGCAAGGAGAAAACTCAGGAAACAAACACAACAAAGTCCCGTCTGAATGTCTCTTCAATCTTCCCTGCTTAAGTACACATGGGAGGAGGAGGGGAAATGGAGGGCAATCTCCCGTGGAAACAGAAACACATGGGATTAATGAACAAAATCACGAGGACCGGTTTAACCATAATGACTCGGGACAAGACGCTGAGACAATCAAACCAGACAGTTTGGATTGAGGTAATCTAAATGTGACGAGTAAAAAACCACGAGAACAGCAAACAAAAGCATAGATTTAAACGCAATTAATCAGGGAAAGCCTCGGAAGGAATTTACAAACGCTAGAAACACTCACACTCGCTAATGAGCTAATAGGTTAATACAATGTAAAGAATTATATGCACACTTATTTAAATAAGTGCTGGTTAGTATGGTTAGTAATGGCCCTATCAGAGAATGCATTCACTCAGAGTTTTGCAAGACCCAGAATTAAGCACAGGTGGAAGCAATAAATGAAATACCAAAGCCGAAACCGAAAGAGGAAACGTGATTGGACAATGAGACTCAGGCATGCTGAAGGCTGTCACACGACATCACTGGAGTCAGGGCAACAGGGAATCAATGGTCAGACCGCGGGAATGGAGCTGAAAAACAAATCAAGAGAGACACGGGGAAAAAAACACACAAGCACGAACACATAACCATAACACTGATGGTGACTGTGAGCATTACAAACACACAATACATGGGTTATTTCCAAGTACGGGTACAGCGCAGTCAGAAATGTACAGCACGTCATGAAACATGCCCAGTCCAAAATTTTTAAATGCCAAAAAAGAAGTAATGTAAAAGGCGTAACTGTGTACGGACACTTACATAAAATAACAGTCTATAATTTGAACTCTGAAAAAAAATGATGTGAAATCATCTATGAAGAAACAAAAAATATTGAACATTTTGGTGCAACATTTTATTGATGAAGAAATCTTTGGGGAAGAAGCAGCTGAATTGATTAAAGATGTGCAGGTGCCTGCAACAGACCTGCAAAGACTTGAGTTTCAGCTGCTCATGACAGAAATGGAAGAGAGAAGGTTGGAGAGGGAGAGAACTGGAAGATAAAAGGTTGGAAAAGGAGAGAGAACTGGAAGAAAGAAGGATGCACTTGCAGTACGAATTGGAAATGAAGAAAATAGAATCAGGTACTGTCACAAAATCTTTTGAACTTTCTGATCATTTTGATATGGTCAAACACATCAGACTTGTTCCTCCCTCCCTAGAAAATGATGTAGACCAATACTTTACCCATTTTGAGAAAATTGCTGAAAATTTGAAATGGCCAAAAGAGCATTGGACAATGATGTTACAAATTGTTCATACTAGTAAAGCTAGGAAAATCTATAACCATCGGTCCAACAGTGTTCTGATTATGATTTTGTCAAATCTGCCATTCTGAAGGGTTATGAATTGGTCCCCGAGGCTTACAGGCAAAATTGTGGAAGTCTTGCAGGGAAGCCAGTCAAACTCATGTTGAATTTCACAGGTTGAAGGAACAGTTGTTTGATCAGTGGTGAAATTCCATGAAAGTTGAGAAAGATTTTGACAGAATGAAGCAACTTATTCTGGCTGAGGAATTAAAAAGGTGTATTCGGCCTGATATCAAGACTTTCCTTGAGGAAAAACAAGCTAATATATTGCAAGATTTTCCCACCCTGGCTGATAGTTTTGCATTAACTCATAAGTCTTTTGTCCAAAAATCCACTTTTTCTACATTTCAAGGCTAGTCTCAGTCAAGGACTTCAAGTAACACTTCTAATAATTCTAAGGCCACTTCTTAGAGGAAACGTTCCAGTGAGAAGCAATCCTCTGATTCTTTACCTTCTGTGATTTGCCAATAAAGCAAAAAGCAAGTTCACCTTATTTCTGAGTGTTATGCTCTCAAGAAAAAACAAGAATGAGAAGAAACCAAGCCAACTGCTTTCACTAGGAGATAATCTCTTATATCAATGGTCAGTTCGCCTGATCTTCTACTTTCTGTGTCAGATTCTATTATGGAGGGTTTTGAGACATTCATCACTGATGGTTTTGTCCCACTTTCACAAGATTTTTCCTCATCTGCTCCTGTTTGAATTCTAAGGGATACTGGGTCTTCCCAATCTCTTATTTTTGCAGATATTCCGCCTTTTTCAGACAAATCGTCTACTCAGGCTAATGTCCTTATTCAAGGAGTAGAATGTGGTTTTACAAGTGTACCTCTCCATAATGTTACTCTCAAATCCGGCTTTGTCTCTGGTCCTGTTACTGTTGGTGTCCATTCTTCTCTTCCTTTCAAAGGCATTCATTTGCTTCTTGGTAATGATCTTGCTGTGTATAAGGTTGTCCCTACCCTGTTGTAACTGACACTCCTTTGATTGATCAAGAATCTGACTCTATAGATGAGAAAATTCCAGACCTCTATCCTTCATGTGCAATTGGCCAAAAGTTCTATGGCCAAAAAGGCTATACAAGATGATGCTGACCTGGACTTCAAACTGGCTGACACCTTCATTGGGCAGTCTTTTCATCAGGAACCTTCCAGTCCTGAGATGTCTGGGAAATCTTCAGACTTGTCCTTGTCTGATCATTCTTATGACATCCTGTCTCGGAAACAACTTATTCAAGAGCAACAACAAGCTTGTGATCTAGTGCATCTTCTACCACAGGGTGCAAGCGAACAAGAGGCTACTCAAGTTCCTGTCTGTTTTGACTAAAAAATGGTGTGCTTATGAGAAAGTGGCGTCCACCTGATGTTTCTGCAGATGAAAAGTAGATGATTACCCATCAAATTTTTCTTCCAAAGTCTTATTGTCAAGAAACTCTTAGTCTGGCCTATGACAATCCTATGTCAGGTCATTTAGATATTAAGAAGACCCTTCAACGAGTCAGGAACCATTTCTTCTGCTTCCATGAGGTCCAATATACAGAAGTGCTGCAATTCCTGTCATACTTGTCAAATTGTTGGGAAGCCGAACCAGAATATTCCAAAGGCTCGACTTAAGCCTATTCCTGCTTTTGAAGAACCTTTCAGTCGAATCATCATTGACTGTGTTGGACCATTGCCAAAGACTAGATCTGGTTGTGAGTACCTACTGACTATCATGTGTGCTTCCCCTCAGTTTCCTGAGGCAATTCCACTTCGTAATATGAAGACAAAGATTATCATCAAGGCTCTTACTAGTGGCTACTGGAGATGTATCAGGCTTACCCTGGGCATGGATAAGTGAAGCGATCGTTTCATAAGCACCCAAAAATGCACCCCAAGCTCTGCAAAATCTACGTCTGGTGTAACTGCAGCCCAACTTGGCAGACACATACAGCACCTCTCCGGTTAGCTTCAAATGAAGCTTGGCGAAATTCAGTCAGGAAGACTCTCTCTTTCTCGCGCTCGTCAACCCCGTCAAGTTTGTTCATGCATGTTTACTCGAGATTCTCCGCAGACAATATCCAGGGCTGTCAATGAGCAGTCAGCTGGCATTACAGCTGATTGCTTCTATCCAACCAGGGCACACCTCAGTCGCGTCGCGTCGCAATCATTCTGCTGCCATCTTTTTTAAATATGTTATTTTCTCCGCCCTAGTTCACCCATGCTGCCACTCGCTGACCCTCATCCGCCCCAATGCCACCCTACTCATCAGACCTCCCATTCCGCCACTCCAGCTTCACCAGTCTTCAGCCACCACCGCCACCAGTGTCTTTACTCTTCGGGGGATTTCCTGCGGCTACTCTGAGCAGTGCTCCCGATCTTCGAGTCTTCCCAAAGAGTCCAAGTGCCAAAGACTTGTTTCGATTATAAGCATGTTACCCCTTTATGCTCAAAGGATAATCAATATTTTCTTGATTTCAGTTGAGTCTCTCCTGGTTGAACTGTAGAGGCAACAATCAGGCAACATTATGATTCAACTGTCACATTGATGTTTACCGAAGTAACACAAGCATACCGATCAAAATTGCTGCATATAAGTTAACCAGGGGCATTTTTAATTAGCAGAGCACACAAACTAATATGCAGTAGCTGATAAGCGGACATGACTATGAATGTAATCTGTCGCACGAAAAATTAGTTTCACGTCCGGTGTGAAAGCTGCTTCACGTGCATATTACGCCTGTATTCGCGTCTTTGCATTGACTTTGAATGTAGCTAATCTGTTGCACAAAAAATTTGTTTCGCGTCCGGTGTGAAAGCTGTTTGACGTGCCCATTACGTGTATTTGCATCTTTGCATTGACTTTGAACGTAGGCTAATTTGTCCTGCGAAAAATTCATTTTGTGTCTTATGTGAGAGCAGCTTTATGGATAGTTAGCGACAGCTAGAGAGATTTCGATTATTTTATGAACATAATACAGGTTTTGCAGACCGTAAGTTCCGTTAGCATGGACAAGTTGCTTATGTGGAGATAGCAAATTGATCACTTCTACAGCAAAGAATTACCTATTTAATCTCTGCCTTTTCAGCTTTTTATTAGCCACAACAATTTCTAAAGGGGGATGAAATTATGTCAAGGTAGTGCAGAGAAATCATTTGTAAATCAGCAGAGCTTCTGCATTTTGCATTGCTTTCCTGGTAGCACCAGAGAGCTTTCTCAGACATTTGTGAAGTATCTGGCTGATGCCAGTCATGGATAAGTGAAGTGATCACTAACTGCAGTGGCTACAATCAGGCAACGTTATGATGAAACTGCCACATTGATGCTTACCAAAGTAACACAAGCATACCGATCAGAATTACTGCATTTATGTTAACCAGGAGCATTTTTAATTAGCACGATATGCAAACTAACATGCAGTAGCTGGTAACCGAGCAGACATAACCACAGAGACAAACTCTTGCAATACAGGTTTTACAGACAGCAAGTTCTGTTACTGCGAACAGTTGTATCAAGCATCCAAATTACAAGCAAGTATTAAAAGTTAGCTTCAAATGAGGTATATGTTCACACACCTTCTGCAGAATTTCCCCTGATATAACTCTTGCATAATTAGGACACAAACATTAGCAACAGTAACTTGGCTACGTTATCCACTGTGTTACAGCCACAGTCAACTGGCTATCACGTCAGGTTGGCTTATGCAGTAAAAGCAACTTACAGCTTCTGTGTCTGTGAGTCACGGACAGTCGCGACAGATACAGGCTTTATCTTCAGATATTTTACAAAGCCTGCATTTGCGGCCAGTTGTTAGTGCTAACTATCACTAGCGGTCCTGCTAGCCACCAATAACATGTTAGCTTCACTTTCATTATTTGCTGTTATATGTTTACTTACAGCTTGTGGCTCCAAGCGCTTGATCGATGCAACTGCTTCAGGTTTGAGAAGCAGCTGAAACGCTTATCCTGTGTCGAAATAATTGGTATTTTGGTTTGGTTTGAATTATCCTTTATTGACAAAGCTGTCTTCGGTGAAATGCTGAGCACAAACAGCTAACATTCCCTTTGGCCGTGGCTGATTGCTGCCAGCAACCAAAAAAAGCTACCCACTGATTTCTGGTGGCATCGTCTTTTGGAAGAGAAATGTTTGTTTTT
This sequence comes from Gymnothorax reevesii, assembly GCA_029721435.1. Lineage (NCBI taxonomy): Eukaryota > Metazoa > Chordata > Actinopteri > Anguilliformes > Muraenidae > Gymnothorax > Gymnothorax reevesii. Next base: position 54,501,263 of record CM056586.1, read on the forward strand.
CACGCCCAAAAGTAAACGGACAAGTAGCTTTGGGAGAGATACGGACAAAATTGCACCTCAAATGATCTGCGGTTCTTCTTTTGTATTTGCAAAAGTGTAGACGCTACTAAGGCATAGTATGATCTGCCGTTGTTCGTGCCTGCTAGAATAGTTACCAGTATGGGCAGGTCCAGCGCAGTGGTTGGCTCTGGCTAGGTCTGTGCTAATTGGACGGCACAACCTGACGTCAGGTTTTACCCAGATCTCACGAAGATCTTGGGCGGAGCTGTTCAGAGAGGAAATCACGCTCACAAAATCACGTTCTTGGATTAGGTTGAGCTATAACATCTCCTATCACTGTAAACCTCTTAATTGTTGCCCTACCTGTGGAAATGGGTATTTTCCACTTTCAGATATTTTCTTATATCCATTCCCAAATTTTCGCAGCTCAGCAACTTTTCATCAATTAACTTCACTGTGTTCTCGGGTCTTTCCCATTGTGATGAATTGCCAAAAGAATTTGACCGGTTTCACCTCATATTTTTTTCTCAGTGGATTAGGAAGTTATTCTGAAGTTCTTGATCAAACAAGTGAATTTAAAAATGGAAAATATTGCTGAAAATATGCTTCACTGAAGAAATATCAGACAAGAATGTTTAATCAGGAATAAAATTAAGAAATTATTATTATTATTATCAGGATGTACCCATGACCACTGGTTTTTTGAAAGCATTGTAGTCTTAGATCATTGGACAAAAATAGTGTGAAAATTACTCGCCAATTCAAATGGTTAACATTGACAAATATGGTTGGGCTCGTTTCTGTGGCTAGCATAGAGCCTTAATCTTGTACCTCCTGGGCTTCCAATCCCGCGTTGGACTCATGCAGTCTGGAAGAATTTGATGCAATTAACTATCAATTCTATTTTTCTCATGAAACGTAATATTTCTAAATTTGATTTGTTTTCAAGGAGTTGACCTAGTCTGTAGTGTTCAAGACATTACTCTAGAGGGCCTACGACCCTAACTTCTGGTTTTGGAAATTGGAGCGTGCTGTCTTGACACACAGCTAATTGAGTGCCCTTAGATTGAAAGGAAAGAGGCTGGTAACACAAAAGCCAACATGCAGTAATGCTAAATTAATAATACATTAGAGATATTCTTAGATTTTGTTTGTGGTAGGATAGCCTATATTTTTCTCGAAAATCGCGCATAGACATCTTTTAGTCTGTATTCGCAAGACATTTGCGCGGCACCTCGCGCTAAGAGGTCTGGTATATTAATTTTGACAGGGAGCCGCATCCACATGCCGCACCCCCCAGTCCAGGCGAAAGTTTCGGACACCCCGTTGTACTTTTCTATATCGATTTCAACGTCACCAAGAAAAAATGTGGACACAGAGATGGAATATTTACAGGTAAGTGTTATCATAATAATCAGTTTCTTAGACCTAATAGTCTTCAATGTAATTTTAGTTAACCCATAGGCCTATATCCTTCAAGCGAACTGAGCCTTACGCACGATGAAAATGCACATAGATTCTGAATCCACGATATGTCTTGACAAATAGCTAATTGAGTGCCCTTAGATCGAAGGGAAAGAGGCTGGTAACACAAAAGCCAACATGCAGTAATGCTACATTAATAATACATTAGAGATATTCTTAGATTTTGTTTGTGGTAGGATAGCCTATATTTTTCTCGAAAACCGCGCTTAGACATCTTTTTGTCTGTATTCGCAAGACATTTGCGCGGCACCTCGCGCTAAGAGGTCTGGTACCTTAATTTTGACAGGGAGCCGCATCCACATGCCGCACTCCCCCCCCCCCCCCCCCCCCCCCGTGTTTACTGGCACGTCAGTGCCTGTGGGATAGAGTCACTACTGCAGATTACTTTCCATCTGGATGCTAGTCTGACCCCTTTGAAGTCTCCCTTAAATGAAGAGGGTCGCAACTTTTCAGTCTGACAAGGCAGCAAAGAGCCATCGCTCTCTTCTGAACGCACTGCGCTTCCCAGTGCGCCTGGACGTCTTGCGTTAGACAAAACTTATGAACAAGGATCTTTCCTCTAAGAAAAACTGTGTTTATATCTTTATTTTATTTAAAGCATTCGAAGTATGTTGTTCCAGTCGACGCGTGTGCCTTTGCTTATTTTTGCCCTTTTATTGGCGGAGTGCCGGAGCTCTCCGTTTAAGTTTAGTCAATTGGACCGGTGGGCTAAGGCTGGATTCCAGTATTTGAAACTGAATTTATGCCGAAGAGTCTCGTCTTTGTCTGAGACCGAATGTAAGAGGCTGTCCCACCTTCCCCAGAGCGAGGTGGCGGTCTATGTCTCTGAGCCCCACTCAGAGAAAGTAATAGCGGTTCTCCCTGACTCGCATTCAGCGGATATGCACACATCAAAACAAGGTGGTTTTTCGGTACCCTCGGTCCTGGACATTAGCAAGAGACACCAGGAATTCAATCTTGGGTCCACTGCACATGACGTGGTATTGGTTTTGGATCCCAGTCCAGGCGAAAGTTTCGGACACCCAGTTGTACTTTTCTATATCGATTTCAACGTCACCAAGAAAAAATGTGGACACAGAGATGGAATATATACAGGTAAGTGTTATCATAATAATCAGTTTCTTAGACCTAAGTCTTCAATGTAATTTTAGTTAACCCATAGGCCTATATCCTTAAAGCGAAATGAGCCTTACGCATGATGAAAATGCACATAGATTCTGAATCCACGATATTTCACTTCGCCTGTCAATACATAGCTAGACCATCTAAAATGTAGCACACAGACGTTGCATACACTTGAGCAGTTGGGACATGACAGCCAGTCATCATCTTTTTTAATAACCTGAGGAAATACTGAAAATTAACTTGTTTTTAAACGCTCTTATGTTTCGCCGTTTTTTATAGAATAGTTTTTTTTAACGTGACAGTTAAAAGTTATTATTTTAGACCTCTACATACTACACAAAGTTGAAATGTGTTACACTACTTTAGGCAACTGTCAATCAATAACTCCCTAAAATTCATCAGACAGGCGTAGCAGGCCCTTAAAGTTGGGCCATGAAATCTTATAATGAATCTTTCATACAACTTTAAGAAACTCTAGAGGTGAATTTGTTATTAAAATATCACCTGCAGGACTATGTCCCCGTTTTTCTACAGCAACATAGATTTTATGTGATTATTTAATGTGATTGGCTGGTTTAAAACAAATAATTTATTCTACGGCACATAATACTTTATTCATCGGGAGTGACTATACGTACGGCGGCCGTGTGGCCAACATATAAGATGGCTTTACGCACGGCGGCCGTGTACACAGTACTAACAGGCTATACGCACGGCGACTGCTACCGAAAATTAAAGTAAGACGTGCCGTATTCGAGCGTATCTAGCACATGGTCATTTTAATCTCTGTTGTCTGTACGGTGGCCGTGCGTATAGTCACTGTGAAAGGTAGCTACACGGCGGCCGTGCGTATAGCCAGTTAGTGAGTTATATACACGGCAGCCGTGCATATAGCCTCGGCCTTATTCATCATATAGGCCGACGTTCTTTGGTTTTACTCGGTCTTCTATCTATTCGACTGGCATTAGATTTTTCGGGAAGGCACGCTTAGAAGCATGTGATGGTATTTGGTCCAAACATTGCCATCTGTTTCAGTTCAGCAAAGCTTTCCTCTCCATCCCCGAAGCGGGGCACGCGGACGAGTTGAGTAAGTCAAACAGACATGATGCAAGGGCTTATCACATTAAACGTTGGCAGGAAATCATGAATCTTTTCCAAAAGAGATTTAAAAATGATTTTAAATGGCCTGGGGTCAATCGTGTTTGAGTTTGAGATGTAATGCGCCCGTTTTTTATAGAATATATGCCGTCTCCTGGGTTGAAGCCGTAGCCTACATCACTACCTAGGCTACTTTCAGCATGAATGGTCGCGATATGAGCAAATGAGTCTGGAGATAAGATAATTTTTCTGGCCTTTCCTGTTTAAAAGCCGAATCAATCATAGCTTCATTTTATGCACACCAGACAGACCTTAGTGGGTTGAGTATAGAGACTCACCTTTATTCCAGTGGGAAATAAAAGTGCGTTCCAGGTGAGACTGCATTCACTGCAAAATCCCCCAATTCTGCTCAGTAGGATTTTTTCCCAGTTCGGGTCGAGATTGAATATCGGTATCCGATATTACGCTATGTAACTTAACCTCTTGAACAACATGAGATCAACTGACCTTATACGGTATTTGGAAAATGACCGAACTCCCAATGCAAAAAAAAAGGACAATGATATTCGCACTGATACACGTGGCCAATGCGGAGTTCTTTTCTTTGGCACACTTCGCGCTTACTACGTATGGCCATGGCCAATGTTGAAATTTTCCCTTGGGCACAGCTTAAAACATAAGTTTGGCTTTGGACACACTTAAAATAAGAGTGTGCGATGGAGCAATGTACATCTTGGCCACACTTATAAGTGCGTCTAACGCGAATTTCGATCACTTAATAAGAGCGAATAGTCAACTCGGAAAAAAAGAAGAAAGAAAGAAAGAAAACATTTGGTGAGAGAAGCCGGGTTTTGGTTGGCTCGTAACTTGTCGCAAAAAGAAAAAGAAAGCATCATCCTAACTTGAGTTCACTCACACTGCTATAATGCAACAGGATGTCATTTCTTAAGTCATAGTAAACTGCTTTCAATTCATTATTGTTACAATCTAAATGTGCAAAACAAATGCATTCAGTATGCTCTTTAGATGGAATGAACTAGGAACAATAATTTTAGATGTGGTGTGTGTTCAACATGAGCACAATGCACTCCATTGAAAAATGTGTAGTGAAACGAGGAGGTCTATTATCCATTTATTAGTACAAAACAAAATGCATTTGTTTGTATTAGGTCAGCATTTCCTTGATTAGCTTTCATGACGCCCAATCTCCCTGTACACAGATATGTAGAAGTTGATACTTTAATGAGGTAGAGCAGCATGTCCAGCGTGTAAGAGCTGGGGGTAGTTCCCTGAGGGGTTTCCAGTTCCCCTGAACCCCTCTTGGGCAGAGTTAAGTAAGACAGACACGCTGCCATAGCTAGAATCATGCATTTTCAATAGGATCCATCAATTATTCACCCTAAGGGTTGTCTGTCCCTTGAACTCAGCACCCATCCTCAAAAAAAGCACTTGGATTCACTGGGTTTTAAGATCTCTTAACCTGCACTGCCTGCCTGCCTGCCCCTGGGCTGACCCCCACCTCCAACAGTGCCACCCTGTGTCTGACCCCACAAGTCCAACCCCCCCCCCCACCCATTACCCGCTACTCATCCATATTCTGCCCAAACTCTGCTTCATTCCATTCACCTTGACCTATGACTATTTTTTTCTGTCTTTCTTTGAAGGGGGGAAACTATATAAGGTACGGTCAGGAATGATCACGATAACATTCCGTAATTCACTGTTTATTCACTGTCATATAATCAACAGCCCTTTCCATTGGCTCAGCCGACCTGGCTATGATCTAATTTGCTACCTGTTTACATTTCAACAATTTCCATTGCAAGCTGCTTATGCCTTTTAAAGTCATGACAACACAGTGGCAAGTCGATAGACGGCACTGCTTCTTCTTCTAAGTCATGTATAAACAGAATTACTTCTGTTCCAAACATCTCTTAGTCTGTTGTTCACCTGGCATTTGCTCCTGGCATAGTCTTTATGACATATTAAGAACTGACTAAATGGCATTTCCAACATTTACTTTTAATTGAGCCAGTTGTTAAGGAATTGATGATTACTACCTGACACTTATGCAAGTTGACCTTCTTGTTCCTGTGACCTGATAGATCTGAGTCTGGGAGTTTTTTGGAATGAAATTTAGCAGTCTGTTCCAAATCAAAGATAAAAGAGTTGAGAACAGAGGAGAGCAGGAGGGTGGAAGAAGGCACTGCAAGGGCTAACGGGGAAACAGAGAAGGAGTGGAAGCTATTATGCATCCCAGTCCCACAAACCATGTTATTTATGCCTAGATCTGAAATTGTAGCATGTGTGCAAGCTTTCAACCACCTTGTCTGATGTTGTTAGGAGGTATGTGTGTGTTTATGTGTGTATGTAGCATGTTTGTGTTAGGTTGGTGATGATGGGTGATCCAAAACACAATGAGCAATTACAAATAGGTAATCAACCCTGGGATTGTGTTTAGTTACTCAAATCAAAACCACCGCTGGGATCCTCACTGTTCTCAGCCACACAAGCTTTAGTGGCTTTACTGGACAGGTTTGTAGTGAGCCATTTCTGTTTACTGTTGCAAACACTACACAGTTTGATGAAAAGGATAACATTTTCTGACTCATTGAATGTGGTTTTGACACATTGTGAAGTCAGTGAAATCCAAGTTCCATAAAAACTGCTGTCGTACGGCTCTTGTGTGGTGTGGCATTTTTCATTTTGTTGTTTGGTAGATTCAGTAAGATGCAAGGTCACGTCTTAAATGGTTGCATTGTTTGAATCTTTTGTGTGGTTAGTGTTGTGGTGATGTGGTACGATTTATGAGGCTGATTTGTGTCACGGCGAGGGTTACAGTGTATATCTACAGTATGGATTTTCCATTTACACAGTTTTTCAGGTCAAGGTTTTTATTTCCATACTTGAATATAAAGATATTATAAGCCTTTTTTTCTTATTTTTATGAAGTTTTCATGCTCTGTTTATAATCTCATCAATAAAGATATTTTTAAAAAATGTGAAGAACTTACAGATTTTTTCTTAAAGGATTTTACGGATATTTGCTGAAGATAATTCAGGTGAGAACACAAAGGGGTCGACATATGATGCTGACTGTGTTGCATCTGTGTTTCAGTGATAGATGTTGTCAAATCCAGCAACAGATGTTATGTGGCTTAGCATTTTTGATAGATTTTTTGCTACCCGATTGATATGGTGGTAAAGCCAAAGTGTTGAGCTGTGGAACTGAATGTGATTCTGTGCCACAGAACCATGGTGGTCAGTGATGGTCATGTGGTTGTATTCTAATATTGAGTATGTACATTTTCATGTTCAGTGATGGTTGTGTCATTTAGTGCCTGCTTTTATGTCCAGTGCTCAGAAAAGGCTGTGTCATTCCGGTCTGACTTCTTGTCTGCTGTACAGTATGTCTGTGTCCATTGAGGTTGTTTGGGTGTTGTCTGGTTGGTGTTTTGCTTCAGGTGAGGAGTGTCTAACACTGGCTCTGAAAAGCCGTTGTCAGAACCAGCTAAAGCGACGCCAGAGCCGCAGCGAACGCCTGGGATTAAAAGGGCGTGCCCGCAGGGGCACAGGACAGCGTGGCGCGAGGGCAGAGCGCAGTGGCGGCCTCTGCGAGATTCACTTTCTCCCCCTGGTGGTGGGAGGGCAGGACAGCAACCGTACGCAGAGACTGCACTGTGTGGGTGAGTTCCAGTTAGAGGACCATGGTGGTGCATTTACTTTGTCTGTCAGTTATCTCACCACGTTCACCTACATGCAAAGGTCAGTCACTCTTTATTGAGCCCCGTAGCATAATTTGCTCTCTGCGTCCATCCCACCTTAGCTATTTAAAAGCAGTGGGCAGTCTCAGTGCTGTGCCCGGGAAAAACCTCAGTCCTGAGACCAGCACCTTGGTCAAAGTCAGTTGCAGAAGTACACCTAACCCGATATACTCGTGCTTCTGCAGATCACCCGGGGTTTGCCCGGTGCCCTCCGCGCTTGCCCATGTCCAGCCCCAGTGCTCCGATTTCCAGCTGCGAGCTCAACAAGAACACACGACGCTGCCACCAGCAGCCGCTGGCCACACACCTGTCCTGCAGGCTGTACCAGACGTGCGACCATGCCGTGCTGCTCTCAGGTAAGCCTGCCAGACTGGTATGCAGGTATACCACTGAGAGACACATGAGCTATATAGCCAACAGTGCAGTCACGACAGGGCTTTTCACTGTCTCTTATGTCCATGTGCCCAGGGGGCTGGCAGGAACAAATCACCTTTCACCAGCACATGCAGAACGTGCAGATCTTCTACAGGATGTTGAGGAGCAACGGATTCCACAAAGACCACATCAAAACCTTCTTTGCTGGCAGTGGGCAGGTGGCAGGTGAGAAGACTGGTGGCACTGTGGATGTAATGGCGGCCGCAAACAAAATCCCTCCTGCTGCATTAGTGAATTACATTAAGAGGTGACGTCTAGACTTAGCCCCAGAAAGTGCTAAAAATGCCGTCGCTTCCAGCATTAGAGGAAAGAATCCTTTAAGCCCTGGGGAATTAAAGAAAATGCCTACAGCATGCTACTGTTGGGAGCACTTCCCTTTGTTCACTCTAGAGTAGGTTTTGGAATGTTTTCGTTCAGTGACCTAAGGGAGTGTTCAATGTCTCCTTGAGTTCTAGTTTTGGCCATTCCATTAGCATTTTAATGTTCAATCCAGACCACCCTAGTTACATATTTGTGATTTTCAACATTGATTTTAGGCAGTTTTGTGTGATCCACTCTTGGCTTCCTGCCCTGGTCTGTATTTTCTCACATCTTTTCAAATATCTTTTTTTTTTGCACTCTCTTATATACTCTCATGCACTGTATATCAGACAGGGTACAATTTTACAAAATAAAAGCTGTGATTCTTTTCTGGAAGGACAAACATGCTTTGCTAGTATAACTAATAACATTGAAATAAAAGTTTAAAATATTGAGGATGTTGACGGAGTTGAAAGTCTTGCTGCACAGCATGACTAAATATACAGTACTGAATTGAGCATGTCAAGATTATAATGTTTTGGGCTGTGGATTCAATGGGTCCATCTCCAAATGTTTTACAACATGGAGAAAACTATACATGAAATTTCATCTCTTCATAACTTGCTCCACCAAAGTTTTTTTTCAGATATTTACACTTGGGCGAATCATTAGCATTAAAGAATAGCATGCCATGCTGGGCAATCTAGGGTAGGATGATTTAGGTAGAAGATCTGGGAAAATTAAATTTGAGATAGACCTTTGTAGTTTACAAAATTTTGTGAATTTAACAGTTCAATCTCCTGGCTGTGTCTGTGTATAACCAGAAATGCTCAACCACAAAGATCTATTATCACTCTTACGGTTTTGAATAAATATCAAAAATGCACATCTGCCAAAAAATTTGCCGATAATGGTAAAACATAATACAGATTTGTAATGAGAAGTGTTGACCTAATGGTAATAATCGCAGAAAAGGGGCGGCTGCCTTCTTATGAAATCTCAAGCCTCTTATGGCTCAGCACAGAGGAAAAGGTGTTGACTCCAGTAAAGTAACATCACAAGGAATTACAAATTATTTTCCTGCTCCAAACTGCTATTGAAGAACCGCCCAATCAAAACCAATTTGGGCCTTTGTTTTGATTTGAAAACTCCCATCAACATGCAAGTTGGTAACAATCAACACACAAATGAAATGCATACGATAAAACAAGTTGGTCCAATAAAACTACACCCAATGGACCATTTTCATCTGGTCTGTAATAGGTAGGCATGTTTCTAGTGACAGTAAAAAAAGCAGTTAGCAGAGACTTGATACAACCTTGTTGTGCCACCAGGAACATAAACGTTTTGTCTCCAGCTGGCATGAATTTAAGCATTGCCTTTATGACATTCTTTTTTGCAGTTGGCTCATGTGCGCTTATGAAGTGTACAAACTGTGAACTGGGGGTCAACTAGTATTTTTTTCCATCATCTCGTACTTGTCCATGTACATATAGACAATCATGTACAAGCAATTCATTAATACGAGACTATTCAGTGGAGCCATCTTCAATTATAGCAAGGAATGAAACAATAAAAGCGTTTCAACAAAAATATAAGACTTCATATAGGCGCTATCTGGAGCATGCCTTCCTAAAAGATCCCAGATTTCATCACCTGACAATGTTCTCTGTGTTTTATCACAGTTTTTTTGCTTTGAGAGGTCAGTCCTTGTTCACTCTTCTACAGTCATCTTTCCATTTGATCCTGTGACCTCCCAGAGTGGACAAACTGGACGGAGAACCTCTTGAAGTGAAATCGATTGTGAATTTCTTCAAAGCACTATGCATTTTCGAGAAGTTTATCTTAGCTGCTCTCTGTTTATGAAAAATTGACATCAGGGCGTAGAACCTGTTAACACTGAAATGATTAAAAGTGGAGATAGATCCAGTTAATCCTCAGACCAGCAGGTTTAACAGTCCATATAACAGAAGACACACTGGCTAAACATTTACATTTACATTTACTCTGACAGTAGACACGGTATCTCTCGTATACTCGCGTAACCACAATTAGAGAAGCACATACACAGGGCACAATTTTTATTGTTTCCCAACGTTTTCATCTGTTTGTGTATCCAACCGCTTCCGGCTGCCTTTTTCCAGAGGAGAGCACTGAGGGGGTGTACCCAGCCACGGAAAAGGAAGTGATCCGAAACCACATCTCCTACATATGCCGCAAAGAGCACTGCGCAGACTCGCTGGTGCTTTACCTCAACAGTCCCACACGCAATGATGGCACCATGCTGCTCTGGGACAGCAACTACAATGGCATCGTAAGTGTCACCCCCCCACACACACACAGAAAGAAACAACTAAGAAAAATAAAGATACTTGACCCCAACGGATTATAATTAATGACTAAACATGCATCAAAGCCGGAAGTACTCATTCAATTTAAGTATGTACACATTAAAGGGGAAGTGTGGTGGTCAATAATCCATCTTCAGAGAGAAAAATGCAAGGCTACTGCTTATAGTTATTGCCTTTTTTCTCCAAAAAATATTTATAGCTGTCAGATATTAAACTTTGAATAGCTGAAGGAGTAATGGATTTTACAATCATAGATATCCCATATGGCGGTACCAGACGTGACTTCAGTTCGTTGATAGTGCCTGGCATAATTCCACGCTTAGGCACACAGCCTCCATCCAGAGGGACAAGACCATTGATCACACATCGTTTTGTTTACCTTTATGTAACTACCAGATATTTTATTCATGTGGCTGTTCTATTACACCCCTCCACACTTTATCGTTTGAATGTGGGGTATATTTGCATATGTGGTGCTAGCGAATATGATTCTTCATTCTTCCGCAGAAGTAAAGGTGTATCGCTTCACGACGAAGACGCCCTAAATTACCAGCCCAAAGAGAGCAAAAAGAAACTGCCCTTTGAAATTATTTTTTGAACAGCCATAACCATAAATTATGTTTTACCTTAGCTGTCTTGTGATCGATGTTGTGCTAGAGGGCATAATAATTCTGCTTACATTTACTGTGAAAGTCTCACTTAGAAACGATTGCTGACAGTCCTCAGGTACCCAACTTACCCTGTGCAAGACATTTCTTGCAAAAACAGTAACAAATCAACAATATAACATCACAAACAGGGTTTCCCACCAGATAACCAAAGGTCTAATGGTGCGGGCCATGAATTATTTAAAGTTGAAATAAATACGGAAATCAGAGTTGGTGTGGGACAAACACAAGTAAAATTATTGCCCTCAACAATTTTCATCAAGATGTTGCTGTTATGGTACAAATGGCTGACTTGTAAAGTGCCCCTTTAAGTCCTAGACAAGGAAGGAGGTGGAAGTAAGTGCTGCTGACATGCAGTGACAGAAGGAAACAATAGTTGGAAATCAACAGAATGCCGCTGCCCCAAAATGCTGGAATGATGGTCTTATCCTCCAGCTAATGACTGCAATGTACGGCGAAAAAATCACCGGTGCCTCTTCAGAGTTGTTATTGACAAGTGTTTAGGCAAAGCAAGGAAGTGTTTGACCGCGTAAGATGAGTTATGACTCCTCTGTTGTTTCACCAAACAAATTATTGGTGGATTAGACTGTACCGCGACAAGGGCTGACATTGTAGCTTCTGAGCCAAAATATGGCAGAGAAGATCTTTACATTGTTGTGAACAAGAAGTGCGGGATTGCGGTAGATGACAGGGTGAAAAAGGAACTACATCCCTCCTGAGCCTACAATATCATTAAAGAGTAAGACGCCCGCGGCACACCCTTTTGTTACAAGCACAAACACACCCTAATGTCAACCACTGAGAACCTTCACCAGAAATCCTCACACAATCTTTCCCATAAAACCTCTCTTTCATCTGCTGCTAATGCACCTCTTTCTGGCTTGCACCCACTTTTAATTATATTGTCTTCTTACCTTTCAAACACACTCGCCCCCCCTTCCCAAATCCCACCCCCTCTTTTTAGTCTAGTTAAAGAAAAAAACATCCCACCTTCTCCTCTGAAGGTGTTTAGTAATCCTCACCATATGTTCCCTGTGGTCCAGACGGAGTCGCTTCTCCCGTAACAATGAGTGCAAACCCTCAAGGGACAAAGAGAACAACCTGATCCCCTGCCAGGGAGATTGGGACAATGGGACACAAGAGACAGGGGCTACACGGAATCAGGAGAGCCAGACAGCCAAATCCCGTATACGGCATTGACACTTATGACTTCCACTCTGCTCAATCAGGCATCGAGTATTAGTCCAGTATTTACAAATCAGATAACTGTTTCAGGACTAATAGATAAGGCTGCTTTGTTCTGTAGGTCAATTTGTGGCAGCTGCTAGGCTGTCTGTGTGGAGGGGGGCAAAATATTTCGGAGGCATCTGCTCACACTACTTTTGATTAAAAGTAATGTAACAGTGAGTAACAGTAAAGTGGATGTGAATGAGAGTTGCGCGACGGCTGGCTAAATGCAGGGGCAATGGCCTAATGCACATTTCCAACCTAATTTGAGCCCAGATGCTGGTTAAAATGAAGAACCTAAGGAAATGAAGAAAAGATGTTCACACTGTTAACTACAGTGAAGTCCAAAAGTATCAAGACAGTAACCCAATTGTAACTTTTTTGCTCCATATTGCAGCACTTTGGATTTGATATCAGTGAATATGAGGATAAAGTTTCAAAGCTTCAATGTACAGTTATTTTTCTGTACATCCGTAGCATGTAAGCCATGTTGCATCACATTTAAATACTTGCACACTATACTTTGCATGATACATATTACAGCGGTGTTTGATTTGCAAGGTAAGGTACAAGTCCGATAAAAAAATGCGCTGACCAGGAATTAGTGGATTAGATAACTGAGGGATGTATGGGAGAATATGTTTCAATACAATACACAGGCCTCTTTTTGTACGTACTTATAACCTCTTCCCCCCTCCCCCAGGCGGAAGCTAAGGAGCGTTACTCAGTTGGCGAGCTCCTGGCAGACTTGGCTGGTTGCCGGGCGAGTCGGGTCCTGCTCTTTGTAGACCAGAGTTACAGTACAGTCCTTGCCAAGAGACTGAAGGGGTCACTCAAACACCTGAACGTAGCTTTGCTCATCGGCTTTCCCTGGACCGAGATAGCAGAGTACTGGGGATCTTCCAACCCTTCTCGCTGTCTCATAGACCATCTCAGTAAGGTAAGGACAGGGGAAGAGTAGTGGGGAGATGAATGAATTGAGGAGTGATGTTGGTATCGGTGATGGAGAAGACTTTGACTTGGGAACGCACATGTAATGAGATCTGAAAACATTCATATGAAAAGAAATCTAACGAATAGTTTTGTGCAAATATCTCGGACACGCACCAAAAACAATGAGACAAAGATCATTCTAAAAAAAAATAAAAAATTAAATGGAAAAATAATCATCAAATAATTGAAAATTGAAAAATGTGCTATAAATAGCAGTAAAATGTTGAAAGCTTATGTGAAAGTTCGGCATGCATGACTACCCATTGTCTAAAAATTAGGTACGCTGCCCTGAAGTTTCGCTGTTTGATCAGTGAATTATCTATCACTGGATTACTCGATGCACTGGCTGGTGGGTGGTGCTGGATAAATGTACAGTGCTTGGTTTTGGCTGCTAGGAACAAACGGCAACCTGGTCACAAGGTGTTTGGTATTACAGATGAGCAGTGCTCTAAAATGTGTGTCTGAAAATATTTGAGATAAGGCATGGGCAATGTAGTCGCAGAATCATGCTTTTTATTTGATTAGCACGCCTAGTTCGGCAGTTATATCAAATTTTCACAAGCCTGGTGCGTTACGCTGGACAGACTCATTTGCGGTCAAATCGTGTTCATGCAAATACAGATGAGATGAAATCGCCGTGGCATATCCATCTCGCTCTGTGCAGCGGATCTCCGGCTCTCCATAGAAAATTAATAGAATCTTTTGCCATGACATCCATCTCCAGTGCATCTCCACGTTAAGACTATAACGCAGTTATGTTAAGAAGATGCCATTCATGTTTCCCTGCATGTCTTCCTCTCCCCAGGATACTGCAGCTCCCGGCCTGGCTGGCTCCATGGCTGCGCTCCTCAACGTCACGCTCGCCGGTGCTCCCTGCAATGCCACGCCCCCGCTTACCAAGGCTGAGATTCGTAGGGAGTACATGGGCTGCCAGAACCTTCCGACAGCTCTCTGGTACCAGAGCCGGCGCCGCCTGGTGGATCGGAGGGACTGAGAGGACTCTTCCGTCTCACTGATATAGAGACCCATGACCCAGCCTCTGTAAACAATCCCAGTGTGCCACCATGGATGTCCACTTGCAATATAGCTCCTCTCTAGTGAACCTCCTTTAGAAGAGTTCTTCACGTCACTGTTCTTTTACAGTGAATTAATCGACTGGGAGCAACGAGAGATATAAAATAAGATCACTAAGAGGAACCATCATCATTAAGAATACAGCTGCCAATATGTACTAAACCATGAGGTTCACTGTCCACTCCAGCACCATCAAACGCACCACTTAGCATAGGACTATAAATGCTTTCCTCATGCCCATTTCTGCATTTTATTTCTTCCCACGCTTGCACTTATTGACAAACATCAGCCCTCCATGGACATTGACCAGAGGGCCCTGAACTCAATGTGGCTGACATCACTTTGGAGGAAAGGGGAGGGGCTCTCAGATGGCTCCTCCCACCAGTGATGGTTGCCGGCTGACCTCACGGGAAGCTGCGCGTAAGAGCACTGCGGGGCGTTAAGGGGGTTCAGCCGAGGGCCACCATCGTCTCCTGAAGAGAGAGCCTTTCCCGGGTCACTGAGCAAGTTGTGGTTTAAAAAGGCAACAACACTACTCCCTCCACTCTCCAAATGCCTTCTAACATACCAGGATGAACCTTCCCCAGCTTAAAGCACCCCAACGGCGCAGTGAGATCACTATGATTTAATCATGAAAATGCTGCCAGGCTGAGGCCAGCCCACAGAGTTCAGGAACAGTTCGACACACTCGTGCATCAGAAATTACGCTTCGCCAGCTTTTCTCTGCTGGTGCACCGCAACACACAATATCAGGGGTACCGCATAGAAAAATCTTGTTGAAGAATTGCAGAATATCAAACTAATTTAAAATCCAAACTGGGGTGGGGAACCTCATCCATAAAGGGCCTGTGTGTGTGTGCAGGCTGTCATTCCAACCCAACACTGCCACACCGGATTTCACCAAACAACCTCTGGAATCTTTGCTGAAGAATAGTAGAATCAGGTATGCAAGTACCTGGTTGGACTGAAAGCCTGCACTCACACCAGCTCTTTCTGGATAATGTTTCCTTCCCCTGATCAAAAGGAACAATTTCCACGCATACAAGCAAAAGTGTGTTATTGGAATGGGCATCTTTGAATTAAAATCACTCTGAACAAATATTTTAAGAATACTTAATCCGGCATTACTGACATGTCAGTGGCATCTGTATGTTACTTGCTTTGAGCGATGAGGTTCTGTACATTTGTGAGATGTGTCATGGAGGGAATAAGTTGGGAAACATTGGCCCTCACAGACAATCAGACACTAGGAAAGGGAAGATTACACACTAAACATGAGACAGCAGCTGATTGCTGACAGGAGAATATCTGGCTGCTTAAAGGAAAGCCAACACCACTTGATGCACTCTCATGCCTATTGCAACAAGCGAAGTAGGCAGTGACCAAAATGTATACATTTATAAATATATTATAATTATTCCTAGCCATGATTACACATTTTAAGAAAGGTCATGTGTACACCAGATTCTCATGTAAAATTCGTTCTTGGATTTGAGAGATTTATGGAGGCATCAGTAAATTAGTAACACACACCCTCCATATCCCAACTTATGACATGAACTCAAGATTGTAGGGGCTTGAACTCCACGATACTACCAAGCTGCGCACAGAAACATAGCAATTATCTCAATTAACCTGAACGGTTAGAGGCCTGAAGAAACTGGCTTCTGAATGCACCATCGCAGAAGCTGTTCTCTGTACATATATCAGTCTTTCTGTGCCATGACTTCTGCTGAATGCTTTTTCATCGCTGTAAAGAGTTCTCAACGATAATCACTGCTCTCAAACATTTTAAACTATGAACCATTCAAATGGCTGTACATATTTGTAATAAATTAACTTTTGTACATAGAGGTTTTGTGTCAATAAATGTGTATATTGTGACCCTTAGCAGTGTATAAGAGGCGAAAACGCTTCTTTAATGCAATGGAAATGTATATTATATTTATACATTTCACCATTCCATGCTCCTACACAGTCAAGGAAAAGGAATGCAAAGATGGAATAAATCTCACATCATCTTAGCCAGGCAGTACAGAAAACATGCATTTCTCAAAATAATGTTTATTGTAAAGAAATATGACAAACAGCTACAAATTCACAAATTTCACTTTGGATTAACAAATTAAATTTGGAACAGCGAGCAATGAAATTCGAAATGAAAATATAGCTGAGAACTAACTGCCAACTGGTCAGGCTTACGATGCATCACGAGCCAGACAGTTTTATTTTGGCAGAAGTTGTGACCAATGGAGCTCAAATGTCAATAAAATGGAAAACGAAACTAATCTCAAGAAATAAAAAATTCTGTCAACACCATGGCGCACCAGCTAAACGACTGCTAATCACAATTACCCAAAATTAAGAACTGGACAGGCTAAAATGGTGCCTTTTTTTTATATATGCATCTGGATGAAGATAGAAGACCATTCCCTTCGTCAGCTATATAGCGAGAACTAATACTAAACCACCACCGTGTGCTTCTGTAGTGGACTTTGCTGCTTACAAAGTTATGTATATATACACATATAAATTTTTAACACCTATCAATATATCAGCAAGTTTATTGCAATATGAACATTTTCTCATAGATAAAGGAGCAAATTCAATTTTCCACAAAATTCTTGGAGAAAAGATTAAGCGATTAAGGGAACATATACAGAGCATATTTGTTAACAAAACATTATTGAACAGACAACATGGTCAGTTGCAGAGATTTGCACTGAAAGATATACAAACCACAGTGTTTAAGGCCATGAGTATTTGGGCAGTGGCAACACATAATAAGAGCAGCAGTTTCTACATGGGGGGCAATACCCGCAGATTAAATCGGACAGTCTCAAACATATTCAGCACTTCAACATCCAGCGTTGTGTCCAGCAAAAACTGATGTGGAAATACTAATTGGACAGCACTGTATGAGGAAGATTAACAGTCAGAGAACATGGAGCAGGTCAAGCGTCTTTCTGGCATATGACGCACACCACAGATCAGTATAACAATGAATATCAAAGATATACTTGTCAGGATTAAAATGATAATCCCCCTGCTTCTTAAAAACCCAACATCTGTGTTGGCTAATGTTCCTTATCTCCAAGAGATGAACACACCATTAGATATTGCATTAGATATGGCTCCTTTCTTCCTATATTTTAACTTAATGCATTCAGTGCAAGGTCATTTCATGAGGCAGTTCAATAATTCTGTCCACTTCTGAAAGTCTTTTCAAACACATAATGCCATATAATGATTGCACAGTTCCTCAGACACTTCCAACTTCAGCTCCGTCCGACATTCCAACATGCTGCTTAAGCCTAATTTCTAGTCGTCCAACTCCGTCAATGCGCAGACACGCAGTTGAATCGACGACTTTTGAGACTTCTCCGTTGCGTTGCAAAGCAATTCATCGCTAGGACAATAGGGGGGCGTAGAGTTTTTTTTTTTTTTTGTTGGAGACCCGCCTACTATTTCAAGACGTCTGAGCGGCATTCTGGGAATGATGTAATTAGCTGGCCAATCACAGGCTTGCGCTATCCGTGGGTTCTCTGTCCCTTTGACGAATAGTTAGAAAATTTTGGAGGTGACTGTCATGCGTCTAAGAGCGTGTCGGAGAGAGATTGCGACGTCGGAGAAGGGCTCTGCGTTTCTGCGCATTTACGGAGTTGGACGACTAAAAATTAGCCTTAATTGTAGTGATTATTTACCCTAAAGGTTTCAGACAGTGAAACTTCCAGGTGGGATTTACTGTTCACACTTTAACAATAAAACGATAATCAAAATGCAAGGGAAGAGTTCTTTAATAGCCCAGCTGATGTCGAAAACTGCAGAGCACACTGCAAGACTACAAGCAGAGACAGAATATCTCATTAAAAGCATTAGCTGAGGTACAGATTTCTGACTGATTCTCAGTTTCCGCAGACAGTAAAAACCCATGAAATTAAATATTTTCTCCACATCATTTTGAATATTTTTGAACAGAAGGCATTATTAAATATTGTAATTGTCATTTCAATTTGCAGTGTTTTGCCAAAAATGACATCATCCCAGGAAAAAAAAAAAAAAAAAAAAATTTGTTGGAGAATAAATTACATTCTGTAACTAATCCTGATTGAAGCTTACTTAGTTTCTTCTCAGAGAACTAAAATGAGAAGTCATCCATATTTCCATATTTTTAACTTTCATTTCTGAGGATTATTTAAAAATAAATACATTTCTGCAACCCAAGTTGCAGTGAAAAGAAACTTTTCAAAGCCACACCTGAGTGTATGTAAAATTTACCGCTTTTAAAAAATACTACAACAGCACAAATCAAATTAAAATGCAAGAAAACCTGAATAAATATATGATAAAATATCTATTGGAGCAGGCGACACAGTTCAGCATTCGAGCAGTCCAAAATGTCGAGCGCGAGTTGGCACCTGAATAGTAAAAAAAAATAAAAAATACACAAAAACGAAACCCTGCTTGCTTTCCCTCCATCTCTCTCCCGCTCAGTGCCCTTTGTGGCTTGAGGTTGGCTGGAGTTTCTCCGGCTGGCGATCCTTGTTCTCCGTATCCGATCCAGAGTCCGTTTCGTGGGCCTGCTGCTGCCTGAGCCACATGTCTGCGTAAAGCCCCCCCTTCTCCAACAGATCCTCGTGTCTGGGGCACAAGAGTGGGTCGGGACAGTTAAAACACTAAAGAAACCAAAATGGCTTTCTTGTGGCGAATCTGCAATTCTGCGGTCACATCTCCACTTCCTCTGGCTGTTCATGTCTTATTTATTCTGCTTGTTTTCATCATGGACGTTAGACTGAGGTCAAGTTCTTTGAATTATGTGAATGAGTTATGGCTGCAGTCGGACACAGAAACGAGGGCCACGGTGCAACCTTATCTGCCTGTGGAACAGTGAGTGAAACCATACGGGTCCCATGGCTTGGAACCGTCTCCTCTAAAACCACTTAATATTCAAACCATGCCTGACCGAAGCCAACCACGGCTAGCGTGAGCAATTTTTTATATGTTTAATTTTTATTTAAACACAGACACACACAATATATACCTGTGTGTTAGTTTTATACATATACACAGTATATGCAGAATTGAGCAAAAGTCTAAGGCACCCTAGACTTTTTAAAATTCAAATCTGTATTAGAGGTTTACTTTTTGTTTCCATATTTGAGTTCCTGACGATAAAAAGTAAATAAGAAATTCCAAATGCTAATTTAAAAATAGAAGTTTCAAAAATAAATGTTTCCATTCCATTAAAAATAGTCGATACAGATATTATAGTCTTGACAGAGGTTTGCAATTTCTTGGAGGGACAGACGCAAGTGAGACAGTCAGTCTGCAGAAGAATGGTGGCAAGTTCTCCACTCTTTAATGAGTAAGCAAAAAGCCAATCATCACACCAAATATTGATTTGATTTAGTTTTTAACAGTCTAGAGCTCTGTTCAGCACATTTCACAGTAATTAGAAACTTTTAATTTCATAATTTTTGCAAGCCTATTTACCCAAAGAAATTGCTTTAAATGTGCCAAAGACTTTTGCACAGTACTTTATGTCACAACAGAAACTCATACCTAAAGCACACATTAGTAATCCCCTCCCAACCCTTCACCGCCATTTTATTTTTTCCACATTCGCCAGATTTGGAAGCCCTTCATTTCTTGTCCCACGCCTTTTAGGAATGTGAGACACACCCTGAGGACAGGAAGGTGTTCAGGCCGTCCATCTAAAAGCATTTACCTCAGTCACTTCCTGTGTGCGTATTCCTCTGGCCAGTGTTCCTGTGGGATAAAAGCCTGCAAGCTGTGCTTACACCTTACGCTGTCAGTCAAGGTTCAGTTGGCCAGTGTGGGGTTACAGCGCTGCAGCCGATAGGGAGCTGTGTCGAGGCTCATATATCAAAGGGCCAATCAGACAGGAGTGCACCGCTGTTTACCCTCAGCCCCCATGGGGCAGATAAACTGGGCTGGAGCCATTAGTTTGGGTGGGTGGGGGGTTGTGGGGTTGGGGGTGAAGAGAGGTGTCCCACGGCCACCTGAGGGTGTACTGCAGCCTGTACGGTCACCCTAAAAGCACACATCCTGTCTGAGGACGAGCACAGACACGGACGCCTGAGGTGAGCGCTGATGAGGAGATAATGACACAGGGGACGGGGATAAATTTACACTTATCCGTCTTTCGTCAGGCTGGTAACACCGGAAGGCCTCTCTAGGATTCTGAGCCAATCACATGCAGATGCTCCACAGGGCAAACCCTTCAAAGGATCAGATAAGGGCAATATCTCAAGCATACCTCAAGCCTAGGCCTAGATGAATTTTTTTTTCAATGATGAGACCAATAAAACTCAATTTTGTCCAGAACTAAGCTAAACATGTAAAACAGACCCAATTTTAATGATGTCTGCCATCACATGAATACCACACGTGTCTGTCCTCCATAAAGGGTATGGAACGGTTCAATTAACTTTTCATATCCATACCTGATTTACAGTAAATCCTATAGGATGAGGAAAACTCAGAATGTTCATACGTCGTTTCGTCTGAATCGATTTCTCTCCTCAGTTGGCCAATCAATCTGAAGCTGTACATGGGCATCGATCACTGGCATAGGCAGGGACTGACGAAGCAGACCTTTCCATTTTCTGAACTGTAAGCCAGTTTGAGCAAATCTGAGGAGTTTACGAGCACATCTGCGCGAAGTTTGATGCACGCATCCTTAGAAGTCTACACATTGCTGTAGTGTGCAGCCCCGCTGTGATCTAATTTACAGTAAATTAACTCTGAAACAAATGATCAGTATAGCTGCAGTGTTCAGCAGACAGAACAGTTAACTCAATACTCACCGCCCTCGCTCAGCGATCTGACCTTCTCTCAGCACAAGGATTTGGTCGGCTCCGATTATGGTGGAAAGCCTACAACACAAATAATCTCTTCATCCACGTGTGAAATACCGAAGACTATGAAATGCCTAAGGTAAATTGTCTTGGGCAAGACTGGGTAGGATTCAATTTATGCAACACAAACAAGACACAATGACAACAGTAACTAGATCAAGAATCAGCAATTCTTCGAAATATGCAGCAAATGGACCAAAAATAGTTTCTGTGGTCTGACACCTATATGACAATAGGGGTTTAGAACTACAGTACCTAATGTGTATTTTCACCTATATTAAGCAGTGTTTAACCTCATAGTAGGTTCAGTAACTGATGGCACCACCTCTGTCACCATTCACAAAGTTTGCCTTTCCCCTTAAGGGACAGGGCAAGATGGACAGATCACAGGAATCACATTATACCACCAACTGTTCAGATAAACACAGGACATCGTCAGCTCAACTTTTAGCCTCTCCAATTCAACTTGTACATTCCTAAAAGAGACCCGTAACTCAAGGATAATGAAACTATGCTTTCTCAAGTATGTTTCTTGCTCAGAAAGCACAGTTTTTACATCAAAATAAATTTGAGAGATTTATTTTTAAGATGTAGTCCATTACCATGAATAGAAATAATAATTATTTGAGGTGAAAACGTGCAGGGCAATCTAAATGAATGGCAGTAATGGAGTGCAGTTTCAAAGATAAGGACTTGGTGAAAAGACAATAGTTTATTCCTAAATGAAGATCACACTAGGCTGAGCTGCGCATTTTTGTTGTTGAAAACGCATTTTTGTTGTTGAGGAAATGTGTGTGCAGTAATTGCTCTCAGGTGAGCACCACCCCACTCCCGCCTCTGACGCCACGTTCCCCGTCAAGCAGCTCAAACCCCCGTAAACCGCACACCGCCCACTTCTCCGGGGCGCCTCCGCAGCGAGGGCCCCCAACTTCATCTTCAAACAGAGTTTGGGTGGGGGTGGGGGGAGCGCGTTACAGATCGCGTCAGTCCAGATCAAAGCTCTGCCTTGCACTCAGAAAGCTGTGCAGGATCAAAGCTCGTGCGCTCGGATCGCGACGTGTTTACAATGATCTTTCTGAAGAGAAGACAAAGGGAAAAAGATGGATATGGACAGAGAGAGAGAGAAAGAAAGAGAGGTAGAGAGGAGGAAAGAGGAGAAGGAGATGAGGCTGGGCTGTCAGAGGCTGCAGTCAAATATGTCCAACCGCCAGGGTGAACATAAAAGGCAACATGGCACCCGCAGGCACACACACACACACACACACACACACGCGCACACGCACACGCGTTATCCACCAGGGAGGCAGTCACAGACACGGAGAGAACTCTCCGTGAACTTTACTGAGCCGCGTAAAATATTAATAAACTTTCTTTTACGAGTGAGGCTGAAGTCTCACGCCGAAAATCGTTAAAATTGCAGATGTCTGCCGAGACTGGGCAGAGTGGAGTTTATTCCCTTAAACACACCTCGAGTTACTTCACACGCCAGCTAAGGACCACGCTCGGCACGCCTAAAACAGGAAACACCCTGAGCCAGCACCACTGAGCATCATCCTCTCCACTCAGGGACAAGGACAAGCTGTTCAATTTAATTAGCATCAGGGCCTACACAAAACACTAAAGGAGGAGGCATCAGTCACCTCTCTGTCAATAGATGTTATCTGTCCGATAAGCCAAGGATTTAGGGCGGTTAAGTAATCAATTTAAATTTTTATTTCCATCAGTATTTCTATCAGGTCTTTCAGACAGTGCAGAAGGTAAAAATAAAAAACCTATCATCTGCGAACTCTCGTTAACAGTCCTAAACATTTTCTTCTCCAGAAAAAATTACAAGACACCTTTTCTATTCCTGATGACAAAATATATAGTGTTAAATAAATGACGAGTGTTAGAATTAAATATAATCTAGGATAAAAATATACAGAGATTCACTTTAAAAATGTATTATTTATGATATATAAGTAAATTATAAGTTTTATATAAACACATTAAACATACAAGAGTTTGTCACTAAAGTGACTATATGCCCCACCGTTATGTCACCAAAACCGACTGGTGTCTGCGGATTCCCAATAGGAAGGTTGGTACCAAAAAGAATTGAAATAAGTTGACTCCTTCTTGAGCTATCGCGCTGACAATGTTCGGGACAGACGGACGGACGTATGTACGTACGGATGGAGCTGAATACTATATCCCCCGCTTCGCGCTAAACGTGCGGCGGGGGATTAAAAAAAACTATTTAGTCAAGAATATTGCTCAATTAGTGTCGACAAAAAATGCCTATTGGCACTTGGTCACTTTCAAGCGAACGGCGCCTCAGAGCCCTGTTTGCGAAGAGGGATTCAGAAAGCAGCAGCATGATTGGTTGAGCAGTAAGCCAGGTGGGTTTACCTGTGAGCTACTACAATGGTGGTCCTGTTAGTGCACACCTTGGTGAGGGACGCCTGAATGTTGCGCTCCGTCTGGGTGTCCAGGGCAGATGTGGCCTGCACAGGGAGGATGGCAGCGTGAGACCATACAACATACCTCATTGTACAGCAGGTCAACTCAATTCCAGGTCCTCAAGTCCACATTAACTGCTGGCATTTACTGCAGCTTTGTATTACAACTAAAGCTATGTGTCTACATCCAATTCAACGTATGGGCTTACTTCCTGAAACGAGGAGATACTTGATGAAATCATGTGGTGGAGAGCACAACTGGAGCAACAACCTGCAGGCACTTTGGCCCTCAGGACTTAGAGGTGAGAAGTTGACTGTAAATGCTCTGCAGGTTTACCTCATCCAGCAGGATGATCTGAGGAGCTTTGAGGATGGTTCGAGCGATGGCCACCCTCTGCTTCTCGCCCCCGCTCAGCTTCAGCCCCCTCTCACCCACCTGTGTATCGTACCCTGCAGAGGGCGATAGACTGATGACATGGCATCTCATGGACCCATAGACAGAATTAAAATATGTACGAAGCAACCGTGACGTTACCCATTGGTTTCTGCATACCATTTAGGAAGCCTCAATTTTGGCAATTTGAACAGTGCCATTTTGTTATTTTGAAACCGGTTGTGATTCCTACTGGACGAGAGCGGGAACTAATGGTCCAGGGAGGAGCGAGGGGCGGATCTACAGGTAGATCTGACCTTAACTGACGAGGACCAGAGGATGGCCACGCCCCAAAAGCATATCTGGCTTTATCCTTTATTGTCATCTATTTGAGACCATAATTTACAAAAATGAACATAATCATATATTGAAGGAGACTTGAAACTTGTGATAGATACCATAAAATGATGTGGAATATCATTATTGAAATAATAAATCAGGTAGGAAAGCGGGGTCATTTTCTCATAGACCTCTTTAACATAACTTCCTGCAACCACCCACATTGCCATCTGCTGGCCATTAAACAGAGTACAAATTTAAGAGATTTCCGCATTGACTTCACTTTTCAGACATGGGTGCTGCGTTCAACTTTTTATACAGTCTATCCATAGATATACAGTCTATACATGGACCCTGGGTGTCCAAGACCAATTAGCGCAAGCAGATGATCCACTATGTCCACACCACAGACCATTTAAATAGCTTAGTCACAATGAGATCGATATCTTGTTCCAACAGCCGACATGCCTTTCAACCGTGTAGCCCGATTCAAGACATGCGAGAACAACCTAGCAAATTCACAAAGACAAAGCAGACAACCTCAGCTCAAGCCACAAGCTGATAGGGTCGGAAGTTGCTCACCTTCGGGGAAAGTCTGGATCTTGTCGTGGATGTCTGCGGCCAGAGCTGCATCCTCTACTTCCTGGTCAGTTGCAGAGACGCGGCCATAACGAATGTTGTCGCGGATGATGTCGTTGAAGAGGACCGTGTCCTGTGGGACCACGCCAATGTGCGTGCGAAGTGACGTCTGCTTCACCTGCAGTTGAACACGCGAGCACGCTCAGTGAGCGTAACACCAGTGCCAAAACGCAGCCACTTTTCCCGCCTCATTCACCAGTTGTGAACAGGAGCATGCATTTAGTTGACGAACCAAACTATAGCGAAAACCGTAAGTTCCCACAATGTCCTAAAAGACAACCGAGAAGCTCAAGAGTGAAGAAGAAAAACGAGACTTTTTGTACAGCGGTGGATGATTCAAGTGGAAGACAATCCTGAACCTAGAGACCTAAAGTCCTTCACGTCGTCAATCCAACCCTAAAAAAAGAGCACACCTCATTCAATAGTTAAAGATTTCCATGAGCTAAGAAAACGTAGAACCTGGTCAACTATATCAAGGATGAATAAAGACCTCTAAGACAATTTAACTCTTAAAATGGGGTAGGGCAGCCCTGGTGTGGCATGTCAGAACAGATGGAAAATCCAAGACTGTTTCTTCAACACTGAGGAAATTCAACAGAACATAGAGGTCTATATACAAGCTAGCGCAGATAAAACTCTGGAGCATAGGCACACACACACAAGAGGAGTCAGCAAGGAGACCAAAAAGCACGTCAAGAATAACCAATTCAAATTCCTAGGACAGACTTCTTTTTGTTTTCCCTCAAAAGAGCTGGTTTATCCATAACTATATGCTAAAAACATCACACTCCATCAACACACCGGCACATCTGCCCACCATCATGTCCTCAAGGTGAAATGGTCACTGGGATTTGCTCAGCCAATGTGTGTCTTTGAGGGGATTGCTCACCCCATCCCCCTTTCAATATTTCTTTAGCTACGGAGGCAAGGAAGCCTACCGCATTTCCCCCCCACACAAACAGAAGGGACTCAGCCAAAGTCACTAACATGTAGCCTTTGTAGAGCCTGCTAATACAGGCAATAGGTTGATTTATGGATGGCCTAAAAGCTGTGGCTGAAACATGATGAAGCACATTACAGTCTTCAGAGGGACCTTGTCTTCCATTCTGACAGCTGAGGCAACAGTCATGCCTGAGCAGCCTCTTATCTACAGCATTAACAGAGAGGCTAAGGGCACAGAACACATACGGCAACAGGAACAAACAGTCAATATCCAATTAACCCCTGATCAGAAAAACAGATTACGACATAAGTCATAATGGTAAACACAGACATTCACAGAAATGTTAGGTAATATAGCCTATAGCCAGCTTGAGGATGAGGAATGGTATACTATTCCTAACTTAAACTAGGACTGCCATGCTGATTGCAAAGATAGTTCAGCATTCTATGTTGACATATACTTGAAATTGATGGGCCACAATTTTTTGATGAAATAAAATACGCAAAAAAAAAAAAAAAAAGAAAAAAGAGCCAGAGAGACATCCAGGGCCAGTAGCACAAAGACCAGGAGATGTTTGTTTGAATAAGAGAAACATGCATCATAACACACAGGATTTCATGAATGGCAGCACAATACAAATGGCAGCTGACCTAATCAACTATTCTCAGTTCCCCTTCGACCTTCTGACTTTTTTCCCCTCCACAAAGCGAGTGTCTTTTTCCAATTAATTATCATTAAACAGAGCAGGGCGAGATGGGGCCAATCACAGCCAAATGAAACACAAATGGCCTCTTCAGAGCTCTGTAGAAAGCCGACTCACTGGAACTCTAAATAAGCATGAGTGCAGCATTGGGATCCATTTCCTGTCGTCTATGTTGCAGTCACAGCAGTTAAGCATTTATTAATGATTGTCAGCAAAAAGAATTATTGAGAGCTAGTTAAATGATGTTGTTAACAGTGTGAAATTCACAATTCTCAGAGCAGTGGTGGCGCAAATAATTGTCTGGTTATAATCATTAAGGGCATTGTTGCATAAGATAATGCCTTAGCCTAATGTTTTATAAAACATTGCACATTCACAGTCTTCTCTTCACAACGCAGATTAAAATATACTTATTGGCCATACAAGAGGAAGTACAAGGACAGTCAGAAACTATCCTGCTGTTTTAATAATTTTTTTATAGCCCTCATAGTACAATAAATGTGCAAGGGTTTCATTTGGTAGGGCAGTGTGCGTCAAACATAATCCCAAGTAAAACTAAAAGTAAAGCTGCCAAAAATCTGACATTCAACCATGATATCAATTTACACACAATGAGGACAGCGTACAACTGTGGTTCACAAGCTGGTCCAATGCAGATTTGGACTAGGGTCACCCCTGCGGCTCCTAACACAAGCTGGAACTACTCAGGCTGAAGGACAATGGAAAAACTTAAGCCAACTAGTATTTTGACTGATGTCAGGCTATATTACAAAAACAAGTAGGTTTACACGTATGAGTGCTCTTCCACAATGTAATCAGTCCTGCATACAATCATCCTTTCACTCAAATTTCATCTTTCATTGGGATTGCAGTCTTCCGAGAAACAAAATCGGAACAAACGTTTCGGAATTTGCGATAGAATAAAAGAAAACCGAAAAAGACTAGTTTGAGTGTGCAAAACATGAAACATAATAAAATTGATCCCACTTGACACAGCCCGTGCTTTGTGTTCCTGCTTTTCGGACCAGATGCGCTCATGTGCGCAAGAGCTGCAACCATTTAATTTCAATGGACGGAGAAGCTCCGACAAGCTGCCCATGTGCGCCTAACCTGGACCAAATGTATGCAAAATATCTTGTTTACATGAAGCGCCGCAGCCTGGTCCATTTAACACTTCACAGACACGTCCTGGACTCCAGAGCCCTCTCTCCCCTCTAGCCGCTCCTTTCCAAAAAATCAGGAGTTTGGTAATGAAGCGCAGAACCCTTCAGAAGAGGGTTCAAAAAGGCCGACCTTCTGAGGCGCTTCCTGTAGGATTGGGCAAAAGAACGCCAGGGCCTGATGTGCAATATAGAACACAAAGGAACATCTGTGGGGAATGAAGAGGGCGAATGCTGATTAGCACGGCGCTGGCTGCAAGCGGACGCTAACACTATTCTGCTATACAACAGGAAAACGAAGGACTGCGCACAGAGGGAGATTGGGGCATGGAGAGCGCTTTAGTTCAAGGACATGACACCTACCCGCTTAGATTTGCTAGCGCAACAAATGTTGTTGTATTGCTTCCGTTACAGAGACAGTCCCTCATTTTGTTTGGCAGCCAGCATGCGTGCACTGAACATGTGGTTTGTCAGCCACCCCAACTCCGTCTGTCAGTCCGTCCGTCCCCCTGTGCACTACGCTCATAACTTCAATGGCAGCCCCCCCAACATGCTGCCAAACAGCCATCAAAAGACCTTAGTAGTTCCTTTGAAAAGAAACATTTATGATCCTCAAACATTCTTATATTAAAATTTTAAATATTTAACACTCAAATATTGACCCCCAAATGCAAGCCACTACAATCCACCCACCCACCCCCTCCCTCCACCTCCATGTCAAAATTATTTACTACACCCAAAGAATGTAGCGTCTTGTCTGGCTATTTTAGGCAGACACTCCCCGTAACACCTAAGTGGGTTCAAAGCCATTGCTCACTTCCATCTTCAAAACCCAGTCAGATGCGAACAGTAATACTGGAGGTGTCCATTATACTTCAAATCGCAATTGAACCAGAGAATCTTAATCATAATTATACATTTTTGTGTACCCCAATATCTGTCCAAACTTGTCATCTCTAATGAATTGTTATTCAAAACGTCAGTTTTCAACTTGTTCTGATCCAAGATCCCACCCTAAAAGGCATTTGGTAGCCACATCACAACTTGAAAAAGGGCGGGGGAAAGAAAAAAAAGTCCTTAGTATATAATTCTAAAACAGTAAATCGGACATGACCACCGTCACTGTATCAAAGCGTTGGCCATATTTGGCAAGACTTCACTTGCTGCCTGATACCAATGGCCTGCCAGTGGAGAACTCTATGGTCTCACCCTTCGGATGCCATTGCAGTTCTCAATAACCATTCAGTCTTAGATTCTGTACATTATTAACACATTCTAGATCACAAGGACCCCATGACATTGCCTACCCTACTAATTTTAATTCAATGGTCCTTGGACCCCTATTGAAACCGCTAGCTATTACCTCAGTACGCCATGACTCCATTCATCACATATTGGTGATCTAACAATTTTATAGGATAAGCCACTGACACACTACTATCTCATTCGCAGAACAGTTCTGCCATGGACACCCTTCCAGTCCTGGACTAAGTGCTGTGCTATTGCATAGCAGCAGTCTATGACAATAGTAGAGAGACGGAGAGTCGCCCATGGATGGCCAGCAATCTCCTTAATGAATTAAAAAAAAGCAGCGGTCAATTAGTTTTAGCCTGGCCATGCCATTCTGGTGGTCAGGAGAGAGTGTCAGGCCTAAAATATACGGTCCAATAAAAAGGTCATTTAGTTCAGTTTTCATTCCGCTTAGATTAATTAGACAGTCCGTTCCCCTCTGGTCGAAGCGGACCCCCTAAAGCAACCGCTCCCAAAATTGATAGGCTTTGTGACCTTACACATGTAAAGACCACGCCAAATACGAAATTTGAAATTTGAAATTTGTGGCCCGTACAGCACTGTCAAGATAATCCCTACAGATGCGGCCGTGGATGCGATGAGACTATCGCTGATCCATAGTACCCCCAATTCGTCTTCCAGAGATACAACTAGCATATTAACACTTGGCAGAAGGAAAAATGACCATGGCAATGCAAATAATAATGCTCATCCCCTTGCCATGCACTCCAATTCCAGTTCAAATGTGCAATTAACACAAAGAGCTCCTGAAATTGATTAGAAACAATAAAATACTAAAAACCAGGAAGCAAGCGCGAAAGTAGATGTGAACACAGTAAATCCAGCACAAAAAACTGAGTCCCTCAATCTCCGCATTGTGCAGAACGTTCAGGCTCTCGATCTAGGTCACCTCTTCAATAAAACCCTGAACCGTTTCTCCTGGCCTGGCACACTCAGTGTGTGGCCAACATGTGGAAGCGTTAAGAGTTTCATAATTAATAGAGTTTGGTGCTAAGGGCTTGCGTCTGCAACTGGGCTCAAAATGCTCATCTCCTCTCTCATAAAAAGATCACAACCCCGGCACACTTCGGTCAACATGGTTTCAATTCTCTAAAACCAAAAACAAACCAGTACAGAGCCCAATATGTGTTTTTCTTCCAAAACACAAGTCACCAAGAGCAATTTCCAGACTTCAAGATAAAAGACCTATTTAGGCCTTCCAGGAACTAAGGGGAACAATAAGGGAAAGCGAAATGGGTAATAAATCACATATCAAGAAAAGAAAGGACTACATTTGTTCATTCGTAATGCTCCACCTCTCTGCGTATGAGAGCTGAATTTCCATGGTAATTAAAGGTGTGTGATTATAAACTGCAGCACTTCAGCCTCTAATTGCACATGTCTGGCACGTCACACTGTAGCCAACGGCCTCTACTCAATCCCAAACAGATTTATGCATCTCTTGGATCCCGTTTATGACACACATCTCACAGAGTACATCAGACTGGTAGGTGGTCTCTGGCAGCCAGGTAAACAGGTTAGCTAGGTGATACTAAACCCCTAATACTGTAATTACTGCATCTGCATTCCAGTCAGACTGAGGAGGACTACTCAGGTTCAACGCACGTGTACGCACTAGCTCTCCTGGTTTTGGTTTCAAAATCACCCTGTCTTTCTAGTACGGCATCGGAGATACACTCAGAATACACTTGAGTAGTTTTATTTTAGCGCTTTACAGCACAGACCCAAAATGACCAATGAGTACTTCGTCTTATTTTGAAGACCGAAAGCCATTAGGAACTACTTGCAAGACAAAAATTTCTAGGCGAGGATAGGAAGACCCAGAAAAATTTCGAGTCTCATTAAAAAGCTAAAACATTTGTTAAGGCAGTTATTTTCGCAGAGTGTACCGGATTGTGAGCGTGTAAAATGGTGCCAAGGAGCAAAGGAGTTCTTAAGTTCATCCATTTAACACCTGCTGCCACAAAGACCGATGCCACCAAAATGCCTGAAAAATTTGTCAAAGCCTCGAAAGAGAAGCAGCAAAGTTTTTTTTTCCTTTAACAAGGGGCACTGCTTAATTTCGACAAAGTAGATACTTAATTGTCTTTTCAAAGCTTGACTATGGGAAAAGCTCACTGTTCTGTAAAATAAAAGGTGACGTCCCAAATAATGACACTATTCAATCTTTCACAGGACAAGCGACTCAGTAAAATTGCCATCAAAACAGGAGTAGAGCATTGGCATCCAAAGAAGCGTAATAACTTGTTTTTCACATCAAATAAACAAAAATCCACAGCACAGCACAATTCAAGACCCAGAGATAGGAAAGGCACAGAAATGAAACGTCTTAGGAAAAAAATAAACACAGACGCCATACAGACAACGTGTTAGCAGTATCAATCGGAGGACACTTCAAAGCTCAACTGGATCCTCGGCTTTTGATGTGGTGAGCATTTGATCTGAACAGCACAAAGAAAGATTATATCCAATTAAATCTTAAAAGGGTGCCCAGGCCTCCTTCTCCAACTCCAACCGACAACACAGGAAGAAGCTACTCCAGGAATGACAACAAAGGTTTACATCAACTGCTGGGGAGGACAATCACATCTGAAAAGAATGTCTGTAGGCTACACTTAAATTAGCATGTAACAAAATTAATTCCCCAACAGTCTGACACAATGAGAAGGTGGCACTGGAACTCCACTGGCACACAAGACAGCCATAATTTTGTATCAAACTTCAGAAATGCCAACACAGTATCACCTGGAGTTAGAGCGTAATGACAATTCAACGTCCACAGCATGAATGGTTTGATGCGCTAAGCATCATATGAATCACTTCATACATTCTGACCCTGGCCTTACTCCGCCACACCACGCCATATATGGCAAGGGCATTAAGATCAAACTGATATTTTTGTGATTGAATACACAGTTTAATATTAGAATTTGAATTAAATTTGATTTTTGAGCAATCTTTCGATAGCACAATTTAACAATTTATCACCTTAGAGATGTCCTGCCCATCGATCCGGATACAGCCCCCCTGGACATTGTAGAAGCGGAAAAGCAGTCTGATGATGGTGCTTTTGCCCGACCCCGAAGGGCCAACCTGGAGAGAGAGATAGATAGAGAGTGAGAAAGAGAGAGAGAGAGACAGATGGAGAGAGAAAAAAAATGAGGCAGCATTAACTAAGACAGCCACACAAAGTGTGGTAATACACCCACATGGCAGCCTTATCAATGGCATGTTATTGGTCTAATAAAAGATGTAAAATTGATGTCACCATTATCTTTAATTACAGTAGTTATTAATCCTTGTCAATGACACACAACAATGAAAAGTATCTGGCACAAAAGATTTTAAATCACATGGCTAAAGAAAGAAGCAAGAGAAAACCAAAAAATACGGAAATACAGCACCACATCACCAAAATGAATTGGGATCCTCTGCATCTCTATTGCCCAACAAGAACAAAGCAAAAATGATTTGACCAAAACTGTACCATGAATAACAGCAAGCTGTATTGTTCAGTGCCACAACTCAGTGAAATTTTCCAATATTGACCAACAAAACAAAAATGAAGAGGTTTCAAAAGTGTTTGTACCCTGTGGGGTAAGGACACCCTTTACATAAGTCTTGTAAAGGGACGTGGAAGTTCAGTCACAGCTCTGTGAAAAATATTTCAATGATCACCAAAACCAATAGGGAACCTCTTCATATCACCACTCTCCCACAAAACAAAAATGAAAAGGATTCACCAAAAATTGTACTCGGCAGAGTGAGAACAATAAATTTTGAACCGACCAATGGATAGCCTGGGGCGATTGCAATATACACCAATTTGGGGTGCATTTCCCGAAAGCACAGTTGCATACATACCAAGTTGGAACCAATGACTGTGAATGAACGAGCTACGCAAGTCAGCAACTCAGCAACTACGCTTTTGGGAAACTCAACCCTGGAGAAGTGGGCGAACAATAACGAAGCATAAGCTGCAAGGCGACAACATGCAGTCCTCTGTATTCACATAGCGACTACTATTCTTACTTTTTAAAAGACAGGGAAACTTCCAAAAACAAACTGCAACAGAACATTAGCATCACTCTACCAGGTGCATAAAAACATCCATGAAATCACCCGTGTTTGAAAAAACAGAATGCCCGAAGGGGAAACTTGACCTACCAGAGCCACCGTTTGACCAGGCATCACAGTAAAGGACACGTCTTTTAGAATCTCCTTCCTAAAGAGTGGAAAAGGAAGACAGGTGTGCAGACCTTGATGTGTGCCCTTGTTATGAGATAATCAACACTATTTACTGCATCTGTGGTTTTAATCTTTTGGCCTATCAGTGTATTTACACATTAATACATTTTCCTCATGTTTCACCAAAGAATATCAATGATCTTCAAAATTTCTGAATGGCTGAATGGTCAAAAATCCCTTCACACTTGTTCCCTAGCCTTATCACAAAACAAAGAAAGACTCAGTGATATTTGCCAGGGGTGTTTGGCCAAAGAAGCAAACCCCTTGTACCAATAATTTTGAAGCCTACCGTTTCCATAAAAACAACATTACTTCATAAAAAATACTGAAAATAACTACTGAAAAAAAAAAAACCCAAATGGGTTTCCTATGTTTCAACTTAACAAGGACCATTAACTGTTGTTTTTTCCTCTCAAGCTTTTTTCGCAAATTTATGAGGTTTTCAAACAATTCTGGACTTGACTGTGTACGACAAAGCTGGAAAGCGAAGGGAACAGCCAGTAGATAAGCCCCAGCATGTGTTTCTTCTATCCAGAACTTGTACAGATGCAGGCGACTGGAATAAAACAGTTGATAAGCCTTTAGCCTCTAAACAGAGATCAGGGGCGTCAAACTTGAGTCCTTGAAGGCAACGGAGGCTGCAGGCACTTGTAGGGTGTGGACTCTATTGCCGATGAGCATCTTGAATTAATGCCTTGCAAAAAAATGGATGCAAAACAAAAGCACCCAGGTCTCAGACCAGTTGTTCTCAAATTCAGTCCTGAGGACTGCTGTGTTAGCTGGTTTTCGTCCGAACCACAATTGCAACTAGAAATGGTTTTTACACGTAAAAACAGATGTCTCCCCCTTCCCCCATTTCACATTTTAGAGTTATAGTCCGGAAACGAGTCCCACCCTTCAATAAGCCTAAGTCCAAATTGTTGCCATGGAAACAGAAAAAATAAAATTCAAAAGCAGTTCAAACCCGACGCCAATGCCAACGGGAATTCAGGCAAAAACAATATGTCAAGACCATCCAACCTCTCATACAGTATATGGCCTCAGCATGACTGAGGGCAGCAGAGCTGTAACAATTCATTGACTCATTTATCAAACAAAAATTACTTGCCAACTATTTTGATTATCAAGGAACTGTTTCAGAAATTTTTCAAACAAAAAGATCAAACATTTTCTGGTTCCAGCTTCTTAAATATGCTTTGCTTTTTTTTTTTAATGATGATAAATGAAAAGTCTTTGAGTTTTGGACAGTTGCAAAAGTAGCAGTTTTAAGTTGTCACTTCGGGCTCTGGGACACTGATGGGCAGTTTCCGCAAATTTTTGACATTTTATTGAACAATTGATCGAGAAAATAATCAGCAGATTACTCGACATTGTAAATAATTGTTAGCTGCAGCCCCAAAGTGCAGAGATTCACAAATCTGGCCTCAAATGTAAATTGGGCCTCAAGGCCATAGTATGAGGAACAGGAGCTCAGCGCGTGATGGATATGGACTCAAAAATCGGTCACCAGAAAGAGCAAACTTCTGGCATCTCCTCACTCTACTGCTCAGGCCAAAATACTGGATTTTGTCACAGGCTGACAAAAGAAAGACGATGTGCTCTGAGGGAACACCAACCCTTCGGTGTAGCTGAAATGCACGTTCTCAAACTCCACCTTCCCCAGCTGGAACAGCAGATTCCCCGCATTGACATCATCCTTCACCTGGAGAGACAAGAGGACAACCTACCACGTGAGTCGCCAGGGTGCAATAATCGCATACGGCTAGCGACCAGTGCGCTGCCATTTCTACACCTGCATACACAGCACGGTGAATTTTTCTCACTGCTTTTTATTAATTTATGTATTGGAAAGCTGCCAGCTGGCAGGTGTTGAGAGGAAGTGGACCTATTTGCGATACTTTTAGGGCCTGATTTACTAAGACCTTTAGCGCATGCAAAATCTTTTTGCACCTGCAAAACCAGAAACCTTGCCACTGATTGGTACAAGGCAAGTACCCTGGCCAATCATGGGCAATGTTATTGGTTTTGCACGGGCAAAAAGATTTTGCTTGTGCTAAAGGTCATAGTAAATCAGGGACTTAGTGTCCTCAGCATTGGACTGTGTTCACCTGTGTGTGACTGAAAACAGAGGGGAGAGGGACTGAAAGCAGGCTACTCACCTCATCTGTATGTGAGAGCTGACCTCTGGACCCCAAAATTTAAGAATACCCACAAAGGCCAGTTTTGATCAAAGCATGGTTCCACAAATAGAGCCCCGCCTGAGCAGGATTCTGCTGCAATCGCGCTCCCCCCCCCACCTCGGTCACTCACTCCTCATCCTTTCTCATCTCCATCACTGTATAGTAAGTAACAGCTTTCCAAGGGGAACCAAACTTAAGAAATCTGGACATCCAATAATGCCTTTGTTTTGATTCTTCTGGCCATTAACATATCAAGGGGATCTAAAGGGGCTTTTGACTGCGGAGCGCTTTGCAGGGTGGCGAGTGTGTGTTTTTCTAGAGTTTTCCCACAGACAGACCGTGCCCTGGGCCAGACTGAGGGCAGAGCAGGAGCAGCAGTTTGAAGCATCCCGCATTCCCTCCCAACCCCCTTCCAGTGATGTATTTTTTTAAATGAACTGTAACAGACGAAAAAAATAAAATTCATCCCAAGCCTCAGGCAAAAACAATTATTTTCTGTAGTGTTGCCTCCATACAAATAAAACCCAACAAAAATAAAAAACAACAAAAATTACCTCTTCCTCCTCTGTAAAGAGCTTAAACATGCTCTCCATGTCAATGAAGGCATTCTGGATCATTCTGAAAGAAAAAAAACAAAAAAAACAAAATCTACGTTACACAACTATGTGCCGCGACATTTTAAACAAAAAGATTACAAAACTCAAAAATGTTACATACAAGGACACAGTTAGCAAGATGATCCTCATTCACAGAATAACATCAGTAATCATCGTTAAACCCAAAAATCCTTTCAGACATTCATTACTGTGAAGCAGCGAAACTGAATAACA
Organism: Gymnothorax reevesii; assembly: GCA_029721435.1. NCBI lineage: Eukaryota > Metazoa > Chordata > Actinopteri > Anguilliformes > Muraenidae > Gymnothorax > Gymnothorax reevesii. The sequence goes on from CM056586.1 coordinate 54,537,831, forward strand.
CCAATAAGCTCGTGGGACCACAAATGCGCGATACCACTGCTTCAGTTTACGTTAGTGAGCTTGTGAGTTTACTCACCTGTAGTAGGTACCAAACCAGTTGAGAGGGGTGTACAGCTGGATGATATAAGTCCCAAAAAGAACATAGTCACCCACCTGAAGTGCAGGAAGAAGGTTAACGTACGGCGCAAAGAAAAAGTATTTACCCCTTCCCCATTTAACCTTTGTACATATTTGCCACACTTAAATGTTTCAGATCAAAATAATTTCGATATTAGAGAAATATAAACCCAGAGAACACAAAATGCATTGTTTAAATGATGATTTCATTCATTGAAAAGAAGCTACCCAAGTCTACTTGGCCCTATATGGAAGAAGTAATTGACCCCTTAGTTACTAAATCAACCAATGAATCAAATTTAACTCAGGTTCCGTTTCACTGGCGACACCAAGGCATGATGACTACCAGCCCTGTTGAATCTGATCATCACTTAAAAAGAACCCGTCTGCAATATCAAGTACGCAAAAAGCAGAAGATAATGCCGCCACCTAAAGAACTTCGAAAACAGTCGAGAAACTAAGTCATAGACATTGATCAGCCTGGAAAGAGATGCAAAGCAATTTCTAAGTCTCCAGCAAATGATAGTGAGAGTAATACAAATGGACAGTACTTAGAACAGTTGTGAACCTTCGCTGGAGTCGCAGGCTCACCGAAATTCCTCCCAGTGCACATCGATGACTCACCCAGGAGGTAACTAAAGAACCCAGACAACCATCTAAAGAACTTCAGGCCTCACCTGTCACAGTTAAGATCAGTTTTCATGCTTCTACTACAAGACACTGAGCAAAATTGTATTCAAGGGGAAGCTGCCTGGCGAAAAACACTGCTGAGCAATTTAAACACAAAGGCTATTTTCCAAAAACATCTTGATGATGACCCCCCCCCCCAAAAGCTTCTGGGAATCAAAGAGGAGCTTTTTTGGAAGCCATAGGTCCCTTTATGTTTGGCATAAAGCAAACACAGCATTCCACAATAAGAACATTATACAAATAATCAAACGCAGTGGCGGCAGTGTGTTGGTCTTGCTGCTTCAGCAACCTGGGCAACTTGCCATAATTAATGAAACTTTAAATTCTGCTCCCCACCATAAAATCCTAAAGGAGAATTTCTGACCATCAGTTTCTGACCTAAAGCTCAAGACCAGTTTGGTTGTGCAGCAGGACAATGATGCAAAACTCACAACCAAGTCCACCACTGACTGAATGACAAAAAAAACAAATGGTTCGAGAGTGGCCTGGTCAGAGTCCTGACTTGACGATTGAGATGATGTGGCATGATATTATACGAGCAGCAACCGCCCAATGTGGGTAAATTATAAATTGGTTTGCAAAGAAGAGTGGGCCAAAACTCCTCCACAGCAATGAATAAGACTCACTGCCAGTCATTACAAATGTTTGATTGCAGCTGTTGCCACCAAGGGTGGCATAACCAGTTTTGGGGGAGATTATTTTTTCACGATGGTGATGTAGATTTTGAATAACTCTTCACCTTCAATAAATGAAAGGATTGTTTCAAAGTTGCATTTTGCATTTGTCTTTGGCTTGCATTGAGATTAGTTGGATGATCTGGAACATTTATATATGACCAATAAACAAATATAGGAGAGATTCGGACAGAAGCAAATAATGTAAACGGTCTAGCCCAGGTAGACAGCTATCTAAGTTATCACTCCTTGCATGTTTAAAGACTCCCCAAAAACCACTAAACATAAACAGCGATCCAAAACTCCAGACGCCATTCCAGGTTGATGAAACTCAAACAGGCAAACGGTCTCTGTCAAAAATACATACACTTTTACACATGGTCTCCCAGTCAAATAATTGTCAAACCCTTCACATTCAATGCCCATCAAACAAATGTTACACTCCAAACACATTTTCTCAAGACACATGCCATAGAGCGCTCATGAATGAGCACTCCAGGCAACATGTCTTGACTGGAGCAGAAGACATGCGGCATACTCAAAAGCATAATAGGATGTTTATCCTCTATAGGTATAAAGGATGAAAAATAGGACAGTTATATTGCTGCAGGCTCATCCCACTCAGCCAAGACACATACCCGAAATTTATTCTCACTGACAAAGTAGGCACAAAGCAGAGACCCCGCCAGCAGACCCAACCCAATTATCAGGTTCTGTGTCTGGTTCAGTAAAGCCAAAGAGGCGCTGGTCTTCCATTCTGCAACCTGAGAAGAGGACAAGAAGTGAGATAAGCAAAAAAAAAAAAAAAAAAATAGCAAACACAAGATCGTTTGTACATCCTAATTACTTGTGGACTGACTATCATTACAATTTAGGTATAATCCAATCCTAACAATCAAGACCTCATTCATCAGCTGAAGATCGTCCAACAACTAATTGGTAGAGTCAGATACAATCAGTTAGAATCAAAATGAAAAAAAAAAAAAATACCGTGCTAGTCGCACTAAAGACCCCTCGGCTGTGAGCATATAGTAACCCAGGAAATTTTTGTGGGCTGTTTAATTTTGTGGATTTTGTGAGTGGTTGTGTGGCCAAAAGGAGAATCGAAACGTGCCGATTTTCAATAGCGAAATTCTCAAGGCGATGCCCAATCTGTACACCAAATTTGAGAAGTTTCCGCCAAATAATAAACGAGCTAGAGCGTTAACGTTGGACGGAAAGACAGACAGACGGACGGACAGACGCCACAGGGGACGACAATACCCCGATGACCGTTGTCGGCCTCGGGGTAACAACTAGACAGTAAATCTCTTGCAACAGCGTTGGGATGCCTTGACGTACACACATTAATTTTCACTGCGTACCAATGTCTGAACAATTCTGAGAATTTCTGATTGCATATGTTCACACATAATTTTGAAAAAGGGAAAATCTCCATTACCTGGTACTTCAGGATGGCATCCTGGAAGCGATTCACTTCGTAATTCTCCGCATTGTAATACTTCACCTGCATGAATAAAAATGGATACACAGCTGAGATGGTGAATGGAACAGAATGATGAGAGGAAGGTCAGCGTCAGTTTTATTCCACCCACTCCAATTATTGCACGAGTGACAACAGGATTAAAAAAATAAATAAAAAAACACCATCTTGTTGCCCCCCTTTTAAAAAGGTGCTGTATCACATTGGTAGACCCTATTGAGGATATTACACATTCAACTGAAAAATCCTCTGCTACCATAATATATTTTCATGATGCATAATACCACCAGGTGACAATAACATCATACTGATGAGGAAACCCATCTTTTAATTGCTTCATAATGTAAGGCACAGCATGTTAGTGGAAGTAGTGGGCCAATACCGTTTCAAAGTTCAGCAGCGAGTCCACAGCCTTGGATTTGGCATTGTTGTCCTGAGTGTTCATTTCACGCCGGTACTTCGTCCTCCATTCCGTGATGATGATGGTAAGAGCTGGGGATCGACAGGTTAAGTAGATGAGGCATTACTTGATGACCAAGTGCCCTCTGTACCACCTGCCACTCCCAAGTAAATAAATAAATAAAATTTCTGTTGTTATTCTGTTTCCTCCCCCCCCCTCGTATTTAGTCTATATCTTAAGGTTGTTACAGCCGAACATGCACTGTCACTTTATTGCTGCTTGCAGAACCCCGTATTACCATTGCTGGTACAGCGCCCTCCATAATTATTGGCACCCCTGGTTAAGATGTGTTCTTCAGCTTCTAATAAATTCAGTTTTTTTTCCCCAACTAAATAATATAGGACCACAACGAAAAAAAAAAAAAAGAAAAATCCAACCTTTAATTCAAGTGCATTTATTCAGTGGGAAAAATCCCACATCATGAAATAATTATTTTGCATCAAATCATGTGTGCCACAATTATTAGCACCCCTGATGTTAATACTTTGTACAACCCCCTTTTGCCAACAAAACAGCACCTAATCTTCTCCTATAATGTTTCACAAGACGGAAGAATAAAGAAAGAGGGATCCTCAACCATTCCTCTTTGCACACTCTCCAAATCATCCAGTGACCTGGGTCCTCTCCTCTGTACTCTCCTCTTCAGCTCACTCCACAGGTTTTCAATGGGGTTGATTTCTGGGGACTGAGTTGGCCATGGGAGGAGCTTGATTTTGAGTCTGGTGAAACATTTCTGTGTAGATTTGGCCACATGTTTAGGGTCATTATCCTGCTGAAAGACCCAGTGACGACCCATATTCAGCTTTTGGGCAGATGCCACCATTAAAATGTCCTGGTATTTCAAAGCATTCATGATGCCATGCACCCTAACAAGGTTCTAGGGCCTCTGGAAGAGAAACACGCCCATAGCATCACCGATCCTCCCCCATACTTCACAGTGGCCAAAAAAGCTCTATCTTGGTCTTATCTGGCCAAAGCACACGGTCCCAGTTGAAGTCCCAGTACCACTTAGCGAACTCCAGATGTTTATGTTTATGATTGTGAGTGAGAAAAAGTTTTTTCCGTGCATGCCTCCCAAACAGCTTGTTGGCATGTAGATAGCGCCTGATGGTTATTGATGGTTGAAGACTTTGTGACCCCAAGATGTTACCATTTGTTGCAGTTCTTTAACAGTGAGCTTTGGAGAACTTTTTACTCTCTTAACATCCTCCTCACTGTGCGTGGTGGCAAAATAACCTTGCGTCCTCGTCCAGGCTTGTTTACCACTGTTCCAGTTGTTTTAAACTTCTTAATGATTCCTGCGAAAGTAGATATGGGCAAGTGCAGGTGAGTGGTCATCTTCTTGTAGCCAATGCATGATTGTGAAGGTCGACACACATCTGCCTTACTTGAATGGTGTGCTCCTTTGTCTTTCCCATGTCGAAGAGTGGATAAGAGAAAAGGCCAGTCATATTAAGTGCCACGTCATATTTATACCCCAGGGAAACAGGAGATGATGATTTACTAATTAAAATGTTCCTAGATACTCTGATCAACTTTGTAAACTACTGTAGAAATGACAGAAATACTTCAATTACATTTTATTCCTACAAATTGTTAGGGGTGCCAATAATTGTGGAACAGGTGATTTTATGAAAAATAATTAATTCTTAGTCAGGGATTTTTTTTCCCTTTAAATTCACTTGAGTTGAAGGTTACATTTTTCTACAATTTTCAGTGTGAGAGTATGCTTCTGCAATAAAAATTGAATTTATTTTATGGCTTTTAACACATCTTAATCAGGGGTGCCAATAATTATGGAGGGCACTGTATATATACATAACTTTGCATTACCATTGTTGGTATTTATCACTGTAACTTTCTTGGTACTCTACAGTGTCATTATGCTCCTTTTATGGAATTCATTTGCACTTCTATAAGCACTTCAGTAATTTGTAATTGTGTTCTCTGTATTGTTACATTTCTTTAATTATATTTCTATCCTTTATTTCTTACATTTTTAATTATTGTATATTAGAAAAGAGACCTCAGATATATTATGTGATCAACACATTAAGAGCAGCTTGTTAGACTACTGTAGGAATGTTGTGTCATGCTGGATGTTTTGTATAACTTATTGTATAGTGTTTTTATGTTTTATGTTGGACTGCAGAAGGAAATTAGCCTACTACTGCTAAATCTGGTTTCTCTTTGTTTCTTATAAAGGATTAATGCAAGCACATGCTGTCCTTACATAAATAAAGTTCCTGTAGATCTCCTACTCACTGAGATAGAGGAACATGCAGATGAAGACAATGAGGCCAAACCAGGCGTTGAAGTTTGAGATGAAGAATACGATGGCGATTACGATGTCAGCGATGGTGGGGAAGATGCTGAACACAATATAACTATACACACACACACAAAAAAAAAAAAACGCACAAGGTTTAGAATTCAATTTCGATACAGATTCATTGATTTCCTTCACAAAACAGGCATGTAGCAATGTGCTCATCAAGAGTAAGCCACTAAGTTCCAAATATTTTACAGCACCTTTTACACAGCTAATCACTGTCATTATTACGAGATTATTAGTTGGTCATCCTCTTATTATGTCATCTTCCATGATTAATGCGGTGCAAACCACTTAATGTACACACTCCATTCAACTTCAACTCGTGTACAACTTCACTGAGAAAATGGCCATGCATTTTTGGTTTAGAAAAATTAGCAGCATTTTATATTACATTCAATTATTATCAAAGGTTGATAGTAATAAAAATTATAATCATGCACCAGTCCGTTGCTCAGGGTAGCAGTATCTCGGGGTGCAAGCAGGGACAGAAGCACCTGAGCAGGCTGTTGATGGAGGACGTCCCGCGGTCGATACTGCGCAGGACGTCCCCTGTCCGTCTCCCCAGATGCCAGCGGAGCGAAAGGGAGTGCAGGTGCCCGAACAGCCGCACCTGCACCACGCGGTTAGTGTACTGCTGCACCCGGATCCACAGGAAGGAGCGCATGTTACTCACAAACCCTGAGGCACCTGGAGAGGGCAGATAGGGAGGGAGGGCGAAGAGTCGGGTTGGACGCTCAAAAGCAGCACCATTGGTTCACTGGACCTTACACAGATTTCAGAGCCTCACTTTGGTGCCACATTGAAATACGATTCCAGAGGTGCTGATAAAGACCGCCCAGTTTCCAGTACTATCTATCCATCCCAAATGCGCCCGTCCACCTGACTGGCCACCCGCATGCACGCCTGTTAATGATGATTAGTGACTTGCATGACCGAAATAATCAATTGGCAAAATTTCAAGCTGATATTGCTCAGATATCAGGAAATACGATGGAACTCTGGTGTTCCAGGAAATTAATGGGTTAATTAATTTATTATTGCAAATAATAAAAAGCCCAAAGTCAATCCAGTTTTCCATTCAAAAGAGATCTTAAGGCATATAAAATTTGAAAAGAATCTATAACATACTGTAGTTTTCCAGTTATTGCGTAAACACAAAGGATCTTTGGCAGACGCGGACACAGCGTGATGAGGTTTCCATAATCGGTTTCACCAATATTTAAAAAAAATAAATAAATAAATAAATAAATAAATCATCCCAAGCACTAGCTCTTGACTGAATACCCAGAAGTCTTGGCTGAAAGCAAACACAGAGAATCACAGTCAACAAGGTACTGGAGACTAGTGCATATCCTGGCCTACCTGCTCCACCACCCTGCAGGAACTTGAGCACCACATACACGCACACGGTGGTGGCCAGAGTCTTCCAGCTGCTTCCATCAGTCAGCTCATTCACTGAAAGACAGAACTCGAAAAATAAAAGATTTATTCATAAGTTATAACAATATTTTACAGAAATAAAGGTCGTATGTCAATCCCAAACATAACCATGACAGACAAGCAAAAAACATAATTTTCGCTGTGCCCAACGGCAGTATTTACAAGCAGTCCTAATACAACACAAGAGTTCCACAGAAGTGGATGTGCCGCCTGCGATGGCATCAAAGTGACTTAAAGTAGCATTATTATGGAATGGCGATGTGAAATTAGTCTTATATTTTGCCATTTCAGACATGATGAAATATAACTCCAGAGGGTGAGGCTGTTCTTGCTGACGCAGACAGATTTGTCACTCCTTCCCATTCGCATTAGTCTATCAACAGCTGGACTGCAAGCTTCCGATGGAAGTTGAATTACCAAACATTTTACAATAAATTTCACCTTGAACAAATTGGTAAAAAAATAGCACATCTCAGCATGTATAAGCAAGTGCATACTCTGGAAAGCATACTGAGCAAGTAGGGGAGGAAGTTGAGATGTATGTTAATGTGCTGTAGAGGTTACTTCAGGGAGGAACACTTAATAAAAATACACTTCAGAAAATAAAGCAAAAGATTCTCAATTTCAGTGCTCTCTAGAGGGAGAAAAAGAAAATAAATCCAATGGAAAAAAATAATATGGCAGAGAAATGCAATATCAGAAAAGAAAAAAAAAAAATACTCATCTTGCACATAACTGCAGAACCTTTTCATCATAAAAGAGAGTATGGATATGACCAAAAGCACGGATTTGAATCAAATCCGACCATTTTTCGAAGACCTGTGGCCTGGATTGTATGAACCAATCAGAAGACAGCAAACAAGCCTGACTGAGAAACCTGGGTCATAAGGTACCGGAGTAAGTATAAATGAAAACGAATAATTTTACCAATGGTAACTGTCCATAAACGATCAATCAATCAAAATGCAGCAGCTTCATTAAATATGCACAGAGCTGTCCCAAAATTGAGCTTTGTGGAGAGACCTTGATGGTAAACTGAGAGAGTTTCCTTCAAATTCCACAATTCTTTCAATAGTAACGATTAGGGGTGTTACGATTCTGAATCGTTTTTTAAGGCATAGGACCACCATGGGGCGAACATCCGAGTTTTCCCTTTTCCTTTATTAAATCTGACACAGTCTTGAACGAAAGTGCCAAACATCAAAGGGCATGAGAAATGCTTCTGGAAAAAATACTTGACCGTTTCGGCTACATGCTGCACGGAACCAAGTAAAGGACTACAGAATCATCTCCTTTTAAGCAATTAGGTTACACTAATGTTGTCCCGGTTTACTTTGCTCAATTAGCAATCAAATAGGTGATTTGCTTTTTTACTTTGCTGAATGAGTAGAGCTGTTTATTAAGACGGCATGTTTGATTGCCGCATTCTGAAAGTTAAATGGGCATAGATTTGCAAGAACGCGTATTTGGCCATTTCATGTTTTGTGATCATTCGTAGCTCACATTCGCGTTTCATCCTCTTTAATGTTTTCCACCTTGTGTATATTTTAGACGCTTGAAATCCAGGGCGATCTGAAAATAAATCTCCATTTTTATTTTATCATTATAGATCTCCTAAAAATACCACAATGAGAGATTAAATGCTGAGTTGGGATGTGGCGATGTTGAACAAGCATTTATTTATTTATTTTTTTTAAGCGTGATGGGGTGTGTAGGCAGTCGCGTGTAATTTCTTAAAACATACACACTTGAAGCTGTTTGAAACGATTCATAATGTCGTCTGGAAGAAGCCTGAGTTAGATTTCGCCAATTGCAGGCACTGCCTTAAATCTGCTCCCGTGTACTTGGCATAAGTAACAATTAAAAAATTTAGCCAGTAGCCTATAACGATTAAGATGTGATGGTGAAAAGCAGACAAACCTAACTGGGCTACGGTGTTAGATTGAAAGAATGCCAATTGAAATAATTAGAAAAAAATATTCCTCTGAATTACATCTCTCATTGTTGCATTTTAGGACATTATTCAAGATTAATTTAAAACAGATTTGTTATAAGATCGCCCAGGAGTTTAAGCATCTAAAAACTACACAAGGTGTAAAACATTCTGAAAAGCGGTTGAAACGTGAATGTGAGATCTAAATGATCACAATCGCACAAAATACCGTGGAAATGGCAATCATGGTCAAGCAGTTTTGTTCTATGCCCATTTAAATTTCAAAATGCAGCAAACAAACATGTTGTCTTAATAAACAGCTTTACTCATTCAACTTAAAGAGTAAACGAATCCACCATTGGATTGCTAATCAAACAAAGTAAACAGGAACAGGTATACATTTCTTAGGGTTGCCTAATTGGTAAATCGGATGACGATTTTGTTTTCATTTGCTTGGCTCCTCTCAGCACGTAGCTGAAAAATACTGAGGTGAGTCAAGTTGTGTCTGGAAGCACTTCCCTTGCCCTTTGATGTTAAGCACTTTTGTCCAGGACAGCACGGAGGTTAATAAAGGAAAAGGGAAATCTCGGATGTTCGTCCCATGGTAGCAGGTGGTGTTACTACGCTTTCAAAAAACATCGATTCAGAATCGTTACACCCCTAGTCACAATCTGGAAACCTTCAACCATCAACAATAAACAATCACAGTGCAGTGGCCTCATTAAATATCTGTCCCCAAATCACGAACTGTTCTTTCAGTAGTTACTGTCCCAAAACTATCAACCAATCACAAGGCAGCAGCCCCATTAAAAATGAGAGGATCTATCCCAAATTGAACTTGCCCAAAAATCCTGGTAGCAAGAAAGCTGAATAAGTGTGATTCAAATACAATCATTTCTTCAATAGTTAATGTCTGGAAACCATCAACTAATCAAACCGCAGCAGCCTCATTGAATGCTCACAAATCTGTCCCAAAATCGAACTCACCCGAGAGACCTCAGTAGTGAGTAAGCAAAGTAAGTTTCATTCAAACCCAGTCATTCTTTCAAAAGTTACTGCCCAGAAACCATTAACCAATCACAAGGCAGCAGCCTCATTACGCTAGTGCAGATCTCTCCAAAAATTGAACTTGCCTGTGAGACCTTAGCACCTAGAAAGCTGATGAAGTTTCATTCAAAATCGATCATTCTTTCGATAGTTATTCTCCGGAAACTAATGAAGCCACCAACGCATGACAAAGGAAAAGTGGTCTAAGTGTCGAATTGCTTCACAGGCGAGACAATAAGGCCCCGATTCACTATGCAGGAATACCAAGATGGCGGAATAATTGCGTGGCCCAACATCTGGAAACTCGCCCCCCCCCCCAGCCAACTGTAGTTCTGAGCATTACTTTAATGTATATTGTATACCTGAACATATTGTTCATTATTATTATTATTAGTTTGTCCTAAACTCTAATGGCTTTATACATTTATGTCATTAGCATTCAAGGAATCACATCAAGGCATCATTTCAGCCATTATCTGTCAACCTGGCACATCCCGAGGGAGAATCAGGTAAAATTTAATTGAACGGCATGATCGTAGGGGAGATCTGCCCTGGTTGCGGAAAACTACGGAGATGTAGGGCCGCGCGGGTAAATCTCAGTCGCCAAGACATCGGCATTCATTGCAGTTCTGATTGTACACTGGGAGAGAGGAGGGGAGAGAGAGTGTCGAACGGGAGAAAGTATAAAACAATAATAGAAAATTCCTGGAGAAAGAACAAGTGCCTTTCTCTCTTCTTTGAGGATGGTGCGGGGGTAAATCTTGGCACCGGGGTGGAAATGGGGGGCAGACAAACAGCCCCTTGTACCGGCATGTAACTCCACTAAAAGCCCCTAATGCCCCCTAATCGTGATTGGCAGGGTGGGTGACCTCCACTATCACACCCCCCTTGAGTGACTCTGTTGCACAAAAGCTCCCTTTTCACCCTCTGGTGCTTTCATGTGGCTCCAAACGGCAGACGCCAAATGCTCAGTCCTGCCCGGTGACAGGCAACAGAGCCTCCACATCCCTCCATTGTGCTCATTTCTCCATTTATCTTTGATTGCAGACATTAAAAATTGGTGTGGAAAAGTGCCCCCAAGTCCAAGTTTACCTGGGAGGGGTGCAGAGAAAGGCGTGCAGAACTCGCTTCTGAGCAAAGGAGAGAGAGAAATGGAGAGTAAGAGACAGAAGACTGTACCTTACGTGAGCAAGAGAGATTGAGAGAGAAGCAACAAGAGACGGAGAGAGCGCAGAACAGAAGGCTTAGCACTGACTGCTTTTGTTCCAGTGCTCTGAGTTTAGGGGCTTTTTGGCTGAGGGGGCACAGTGTGCTTTGACTTTGGGGTTGTGGGGCCGGTCCCACATCCAGCTGGCAAGCCACGAGGGGGCTAGAGGGACAGAAAGGGCGGGGAATACGACACGCCCACAAGTCACAGCGACCTTCCCTGCAAGCAACATGCTCAAATAAGTTTCATATTTTTCCAGGGGCAGTTTTATCAGGGCGTTGTGCTTCCAGCTGCTCCGTGCCAAGGACAAAACATACACTTAGATTGAGTCACTCAGATGACAGGCAATGACTGCAGAGCTCGAACCTTCAGTAAACGGTAGTAAAGCAATCAGGCAATAAAACATGACTCCTTTAAACAAATTGAAATCACTACTCATCAGTTACCGTTCCCAGCTTCCTACCATTTCAGTGTGGATCATAGGCAACCCAAACTGCTCATCTGTTTGTGGGGGTTTCACCCTTACATCTTCTGCTCAGTCCATTTCGATAAGCTTAGTTCAAACTGCTCCTTTCATTGACCAAACAATGCACAGTAAGTTGAAGTTCAGTGTCTACCCATAATTGACTTGAAGGACAGTACATGCCATTAAATTGTCACAATGTAGAATGATGAAAGCAAGTACTCCTCTCTCAGTGCAGCACAATTGCTGTAGCTCTCAGGAACAACTCTTCCATCAAGAGTCATCATCTGCACCAGTTATTTCTATGATGTGCTTTCATACGGCTGTTAAAAAAATCACCCACAGACCTATATTCTCGCTTTTACTGCTCCCTGCTGTCAAAATCTGGTATTACATGACAGCTCACAGAAAACAGCGTGGGCCTGATGAAAACGGATTTAAGGTGCAGATACGAATTTAAGGTGCAGATAACTGGAAACAATTTGAAACCAACAAGAGCTAGCTTTGTCAAGACTGTTTGTTTTTGTCTGCATTACAGGTTTTATCAATTGAGCAATATAAATAAAATGGAAAATAATCAGAGGTTCAGGCTGCGAAGTAGCCGAGACAGTATAGTTTTTAGTCCTGATTTTGATCATTATTTTATTTTATTTTTCCACACTCAGTGTTTGCACAACAAAATTTCATATGTTAGAGCAACCAAAAATGGCAGCTAGCATGGGTTCCTACGGTCACCCACAACTCAGGTGACATAAATTACTCCAATTGGGCACATGGTGGTGCTACAGCAAACCAAAAAATGTTTTACCTCAACTCTTGGACAGTTTGGCTCGGAGTCAAAATTCCTCTTTTAACAGATACCACCACTCCAGATGAACAAAAAGCTTGGACAGAAATTATGAGCCAAATCGGGTTTTCAGTCATATGGAATTTTTTTTTTGTAAAACCTTTAAAATCTGCCTCTTCCTTTACAGTTTTCTGATGAACAAAATTTGGTACAAGGCGTCCTCAGATCAATATCTTTATATATCATAATAACCCTTATTGCATTTACTCTTTTCTCCATAACGACAACATATAACACCTATCTGTACATCAATTGACTTTTCCCCAAGCCTCGACAAGGGTTGTCATTTGTAGTTATTATGGGGAAAGGGACGGGGGAATCAATGGGGAAAAGAGTTTAAAATGTAGTCATAATAAGCCAATACATTTTGTGTATGTGACCTCAATTGTAATAATGGGGCATAACTCCTGAATGTAATGTCCAATCATCAAAAAAAAAAAATAAAAAATCTACTTCCAGGGGAGAAGCAGAGGCCACCAAAATTTCCAATAAACATATCAATAGGTGATGCTATAGCAAATAAATGGTCAGTACTCCTAAACTACTTGTCCGATCAAATTTTGTATGCTGTCTCTGGTCAAACGTCCCTATAAAGGCAATAAAGAAGAGATGGCACTATCAGAACGGCTATCATTAGCCAGATCGTCACATAACACCAAAAATATTATGTGCCCTGAACAGTAGCTTATTTCAAAAATTCAAATAATGCATCTTTATGGAGTCCAAATTCATAATTGCCTCATAATGCTCTGGCCCTATTAATAGCTGCTTGCGGATGTATTTGTAATTATTTTATATTTTATACTGAAATCTTATATTCTAATTTTGATATTTATATTTTATATACTGTATATATATATATATATATATATATATATATATATATATATATATATATATATATATATATATATATATGAAGACAACATTATTCAAACAAATGGGAAATGAAACACCCCATGCTAAAGCAGATGCTCTCACCGATGTTCTTGTTATAGATGGGCACAAACACATTGATGGCCCGTTCTGCAGCCAGCAGACCCAAGCACACAAGAACCAGGCCCTGGAGCAGCACACTCCCTTGGGGCCACATGTATGGCACCAACAGGCGCACTTTCTTCCCAAAATCCTTCCATGTCGACTGCGATTCGGCTCCAGCTAACAGAGGCTGTAACCAAGAGAATAGACCATGTGTCATCATAAACAGTCAGTAATACACAGAAAAAAATGACACAAAAAGCAAGGCATTCATACACGGCTGAATGTAATTGTCTTTACTGCTCTCCAGCCCTCATCTATTTGAATCAAAATGAATTCAAAAGGAGCCCAACTCCATGAAACAAGGAGTGAAGTGTGGCCAAGATCATAACATGATATTTTTGACACTCAAAGTACCCCACCAGAGGGAACAAATGACAAAATACAGTGCCAAAAAATGACTAAATGACTAATTAAATACAATGAATTTGGGCCCTTCTTTAAATAAAAAAAAAGAACCTTCAGCATGGAAGGTTGCAAACACGTCTTGTTCCTCCAGGATAATTCATTTCAAAACGTGACATAAAATGAACAGTCCAAAGGACCTCTCTCTCAACTTCCTAACGTCAAGAAAACTTCCACTTTCCAATTAGAACCTTTTTTCAGATACCTCCATTTTAACCATAATATGAAAAGCCATACCAAGCAAACGATCCACTACCTTGCATTCAAAGCGACCAAATTGAACCTACCAATCAATACTCAACAAAATCATTGTTGAAAATTTCTAACTCTGTGACTGACCAGTTTTTTTGCCATTTTCACCCAAAATAAATCAAATGAACAAAATTGGCTGTTTTGTTTTTTTTGAAGTACTGGGGGAGACCTAAACACAGCCATTTAAATTGTAACACTATCTTACTTAGTTTTGGAGCTACGATACAAAATACACCAATTTTGTAACTCTGTTACCACGTGACCTGGCCCTTAAGTAGAGCAGGCCTGGGTCACCAAGATTTCTTTATCTTTTAACTACAATTCCATTTTCAGAACTCACATTGGAAGAGAGCTTTCATGCAACACTTGAAATAAAACTTAAAATTTAACTAATAAAAAGCAATCCAAACCAAATCACGGATCTGAAAAAAGCATGTCATGATTTCAAAGTTGGTGTCATACCAACAGAAGAAATGTTATCAACTTCTTACGTCTAGCAGGTGAAAAATGGTCAGGCGTCATTCACGACCAGAAAGTAAAAACAGGAACTAGAGGGGAATAAAACATGCATAGGTACAGATATTTCACAACCAATATGTCACCCATAATCAGTTTCTGACAAAATATATTTGACCTACATGTATATTTACCGAAACCGAAGGACTGGCAAATCTGTCTTTTGATGTGTAGTTGCCGAACATTTGAAGCAGGCTAAAAAAAATAACGAAACAATAATGTATTCCTGTTCTCTATGCATTTTCTGCACCTCGTTTTGTTCGTCGAGTTCGGAATTGCCAGGTGAATAGATAGGCGCATCCGACTTTTCGAGACGTTCTCACGCAAATTGCAGATCTCAGCATATTCAGGACAGCGCAATTTTCAAAAGCGCTCTCTTCAACATTTCCGATTCTACTAGGCACGAGTTAACAACATCGTTTACAAAACATGATGCAATGGGAGAATAACGAGTGACAAAAGGTCGCAAGAGTTAAGGGGGCACCACTGCAGTAATTCAAGGTGGGAAAAACTGGTTTTATCAGGAATGCCACAGGCCACATTATGTTACTCATATGACGAACAGTGGAGCCCCCTTAATTCATAGGACGACATCCGTCGAACGAGCATTTACTAAAGTATTCATGCATAAGTGCCAATTTTTGATTAAAGGTGGATTATTTGCTTATTACAGTTTTGTCGAATATTCCATTCCGATTGATCAATTACGTCATGCTACGGTTTGTTACTTCTCAAGAGCAGGCCGCTGCTCTGAGGAACAGACCATGTGCTATGGGCGTGACGCAGTTCCAATGAGAGAATTTAGCGGACGATTTTTTTTTTTTTTAAACATAAGAAATAAAACCAATTTCGAATCAGTAAAATTACTAGAAGCATGCAGAGCATGTTTGGGTCGAGCGAATTTCGAGCGGTCGGTTGATGACAGACATACCGGTATTGCCATACTTTTTATTGCCATATTGCCAAATGAAGGACTCGCGTGCTCGCCCCAATTATGAATCGAAATTTTACGTCAAATTATTGATTTCTTTAGCAAGAAGCCATGTACTAAGCAGGATAATATATTTTGCAAAATAAACTCCTTCCAGGTAAAACAAGACCCCCTACAAGCACATCACCTTGTCAGGGTTCATTTAGGCTAGCAATAATGACTGTCTGCACATTATCCCTTACCATACATTACAAAAACTGTCATAATCCCCACCTACATCAAACCCTTTATGACCACAAAAATATGGCAAACTAATTTTGGGGGACACAAGGTGAACTTAATAACTCAAAAGCATATTTTTCCTAGTAGGCCACATAATGCATTTGAGATTCTGAATTTGAATGAAGTGTAAAAAGAGGTCTCTCACAAAAGACCCTGCAGGCACAGAATGTTCCGGAGGTACAGGTGTGGTTGGGGAAAATCACAATAGTAGCCAGGTGGTGCTTGGGGGCACATCCGTATGCATGTCTGTAACATTCAAAGCTTTCACGACTCATACAGGGGGTAGTACCTGCCCGTGCTCCACATCCCGCTCATCTTCGTTGATTAGGAGCATGTAGGGTCTCCGCGGTAAACCCGGAGCTTTCAGACCAACGACGAAGAGGATCCCCGTGCCAATGTAACGGACCAGCCAGAGTCCAAAGTCAACCTGGCGTGATTAGGATTAATATAAAACTGGATGTTACCACTAACCAGTCAGTTCAGTTGAGAAACTAATGGAGTGTGGTCAAACAGTATCCATTAAAATGTATAAGCCAAAAGATTAAAACAGGCAGATTAGGCCTTCTTTGCATGGCGTGAAAGGAGAGAGAGAGAAAAAAAAAATAAAATGAACTAAGCTCTGAAGATATGAGTACTAACAAGACACAATTTAGGTACACCAAACACCAGTTTTAGGATACATTTTCAAATATAATCAACTTAAGTTTCGTTTTCACTGGTAGGAGAAAATGAGCAGCCCACGCAATGGAGTAAGGTCATTGCCATCTTTACAGTCATGACCATTATCATACTCAAGATCACAGAATTCACTACACTAACAAACAATACAAAGAGCCGAATGGGTCATGAGTTGGATGAAGACAGCAGCCAATAGGGAAGAGACATAAGTGGGAGGAGTCAGGCACAGGCCGCAAGCAGAGAAGTGCGTATTCAAGCGTGACTCAGCAATCTAAGGAACATGCGGCTTGTTTTTCCCCTCTCTGCCTCTGCATTTTTATGCTTCATCATCGGAGACAGCACATGCCTAACCTTCCTCAAAAGCAGGACACAGAGTCAAAGTTTATTTTACACCGACAAAAAAAATCAAGGACTAAAGAGCAGCGTCATCTTGACTCATGGATATCTGAAGATTAAATAGTCGGTGAATTTACATAAGTAAATTAAATTGACAGCACTGGTGCTTACTTTGCAAGAAAGCAAATAAAAATCCAACACATCGGTTAATTACTTTAAACTGAAAAATATCAAATATTCCAAACCAAATAACCTACACAAGGGAGCGTTAAACTACAGATCCAGGCCTTTTGTATACAAGAAAAGCACAACACATTGTTGATTACAGATGGACGATATGCCTAAAATAGTGATTACAATATATTGACACAAACACCTAAATAATGATTTTGCAATGACAGTGTTAGCAGCAAAACCAGTATTTAAAGTTTTTTTTTCATTCTGGAGCTTACAATGGTGGTTTGTGCAGTCCAATAGTCCTCGCAAACCAAATTTCATGGGCCACAAGAATCCTTCCAAGATGAACAGAAATGTGGTGTTCATTTCACAAACTGAGTTGGATTGTTTATCAACATCTGACCTTCTTTAGCCTTGATGTTGAAAACCAAATAAAAATTGATGGGAGAGACAAATTGCTTCTTTTAATTTTACATTGAAGACAAGAGTGAAAAAAAAAAAAAACAAATCACACAATTGATCATGTCTAAAATGATCGTTTTGAGGCATTTCAGGACGTTTACAGTTTTTGTGAGGACAAAGACAGCCACCACCCCAACAGGACAGATTTAAAGAGCCCTAATCTTGGAAACTGCAGCCGAAACGGCGGAAAAATATATTTGCAATTTTCTCAACTCATTGATACCTCCACTATTTTTTTTAAATCTCACAAAATCTCTGATATAGGGTCAAAAGACTTTCACGCTTATAACAGAATACCCATTAACAACTTCAGACGCAGCTCAGTCTCGAGAATGCATTCTCCACTCAATGCCAATACAAAAATCACCAAGGAAGAATTCCAGAAGATAAGCAGTAGCAAGAGCCAGTATAAAGGTCCCATGAGAAACAAAATGTCAAGAACTTGCTTTTAAACCCTTCTAAAAGACTTCTACTGTGTAAATTTTAATCCAACACCGTTTTTTTTTTTTTTAATTCCATTCATGAGAAGTGTAAAATGCAAATAAAAACCTTGCTCAGAAACACCCCTTGAAAATTGCTAAAATGCCCTGAGCGATCACATGATCTATGTAATGTT
Source organism: Gymnothorax reevesii (assembly GCA_029721435.1). NCBI lineage: Eukaryota > Metazoa > Chordata > Actinopteri > Anguilliformes > Muraenidae > Gymnothorax > Gymnothorax reevesii. The sequence continues at coordinate 54,556,220 of CM056586.1, forward strand.
ATCTCCAGATGGAAAAGTTGGTTTAGTATGCTGTACCCCGTACATTCATCTCAACCGTTTGCATTTTTCACTCTCAAATTCAATACAAATGAAGAGCGATTTCTCCAACAGTGCAAGTGAGAATGAGAGAGAAAATTTGTTTTCTGAGTCTGATGCAAAAATTTCAGATTTGTCAAAAGATCGTAAAATCCAAGCCAGAATTCAGGCAGCTGGAATAGTTTGGCCATACCATTGAGCCCAAGGTGGAAGCAGGTTATGGAAGCTTAGCTCAATATCATATCCATAGGATACAAAATGGTCATTTATCAAGTCATTTATGGTGCTAACCAGTTGGCACAAGATGGGGTTTGTACGCCAGTGGCGCCTGGTGAACCGAAATTACTGAAGCAGCAGCCCATCCATAGAAAGTAATGACTGGTCTAGACCAGTTTTCAATCGTTTGATTAAAACAGTTTGGACCACATGGTGTAGCCAGCACTGCTCATTAAGATGAGACAAGCACTAAGAAGCCTTTAGTTGTTTTCAATCATTTTCCTAGATTAACACATTTTCCATCAGCAGTTAGCCGTCAGCAGTTAAACATACAGATTCCTTCTTGATGCAATGTTTCAATGACTAAAGAGAAATGTTTCATTAACTCTCCAAAAAGATAAACTATGATGTAACTTTAGTGCTTGTTGAAAGGACATCCAGCTCTATCAAATCTTACCTTAATGATTGCGTAATCATTACAAAGACAGCAAAAATTAAAAGCAAATATCCGCAAACGAATAAAGCTTATTGAAATGCAATTTTGTGTCAAAATGATACGTTTTCTTACTTGTGGTTACCCTATTGAGGAAAACTGCCCACACCTGATAATATTGAGTTTTTTTAGTGGAAACGTATTATAAATTTAAATGAATGATCAAAAACAGTTTAAGACCGATCATTATTTGTGTCACCAATTTTCATTTCACCAGCTGTCACTGGTGCACAGTACACGTATGAATACAGCAGTGTGTGTGACGTAGCTAGCTGCAGCTTGCTGAGATGTACAAGAGCGATTCCAAGGTATTTTGACAATATCCCCTCTGTGACAAGACACTAAACCGCCACCCAAACCAAATTCTGTTGATGTATTAAAAAGTATTTTTTACAATTTATGTAGAGATAGAAGTGCACGACTATGTTCGGGAGGAAAAAGCTCAATTTTCCCTCCATTTCCATTAGGGGATAATTTTAGTGTCTGGCACACAGGGGACATTTGGTTGACAATACCTTGGAATTGCCCACGAGGGTAAATATTTACATTTGAAATTGTGTATTTCTGCTGACTATAGCCATTACATATAGACTACTATGCATGCTAACTGCTTCTCACTGCACAGTAATAAAATTAACTAGCCTTGTGCAGTCTGACTTTACTTAAATGTAAACCAGACATGTCTCAGTACAGCTTGCAGCAATGAGTATGTGGTTTCATTTGAGCAACAGGTAAGCATGAAATGCTACCTTCTGGAGATTACGTGCACGGTCATGTGACTCCCATTTATGGAAAGTGAACTTTAAGGGGCGGGGCTTAACAAGGTGAGATGCACAATCATTTTCGGAAAATCTCAATTATTTCTTGAAGTAGAGATTTTACAAAACCCAAAACCAGTGAAGTTGGCACATTGTAGATTGTAAATCGTAGATAAAGACTGAATACAATGATTTGCAAATCCTTTTCAACTTATATTCAATTGAATACACTGCAAAGACAAGATGTTTAATGTTCAAACTGAGAAACTTTTTTTTTGTTGCAAATAATCATTAACTTAAAATTTAAAAACAACACATTGCAAAAAAGTTGTCACAGGGGCCTTTTTACCACTGTGTTACATCGCCTTTCCTTTTAACGACACTCAGTAAACGTTTGGGAACTGAGGAGACCAATTTTTCAAGCTTTTCAGGTGGAACTCTTTCCCATTCTTGCTTGATGTACAGCTTAAGTTGTTCAACAGTCCGGGGTCTCCGTTGTCGTATTTTACGCTTCATAATGCGCCACACATTTTCAATGGGAGACAGGTCTGGACTACAGGCAGGCCAGTCTAGTACCCGCACTCTTTTACTACGGAGCCATGCTGTTGTAACACGTGCAGAATGTGGCTTGGCATTGTCTTGCTGAAATAAGCAGGGGCGTCCATGAAAAAGACGTTGCTTGGATGGCAACATATGTTGCTCCAGAACCTGTATGTACCTTTCAGCATTAATGGTGCCTTCACATATGTGCAAGTTGCCCATGCCTTGGGCACTAATACACCCCCATACCATCACAGATGCTGGCTTTTGAACTTTGCGCCTATAACAGTCCGGATGGTTCTTTTCCTCTTTGGTCCGGAGGACACGACCTCCACAGTTTCCAAAAACAATTTGAAATGTGGACTCGTCAGACCACAGAACACTTTTCACTTTGCATCAGTCCATCTTAGATGAGCTTGGGCCCAGCGAAGCCGGCGGCGTTTCTGGGTGCTGTTGATAAATGGCTTTCGCTTTGCATTGTAGAGTTTTAACTTGCACTTGCAGATGTAGCGACGAACTGTAGTTACTGACAGTGGTTTTCTGAAGTGTTCCTGAGCCCATGTGGTGATGTCCTTTACACACTGATGTCGGTTTTTGATGCAGTACAGCCTGAGGAATCGAAGGTCACGGGCATTCAATGTTGGTTTTCGGCCTTGTCGCTTACGTGCGGCGATTTCTCCAGATTCTCTGAACCTTTTGACGATATTTGACTTTTTGACAGGAAAGAATTACCCATTTAATCTCCGCCTTTTTCGGCTTTTTATGACCCACAACAATTTCTAATGGGGGATGAAATTATGTCACGGTAGTGCAGAGAAATCATATGTTATACCAGACACATTTGAGCTGCGTTTCGCGATTGGTTTCACAGTAGAATCAGAAAGCCAACGTAGATATTTGAGATAGGGATCCGGCTGATCCCAGTCATGGATAATTGAAGCGATCACAAGCAGCTGCTTCAAGTGAAGTGGCCACAATCGGGCAACGTTATGATGAAACTGCCACACTGATGCTTGCCGAAGTAACAAGCATACCGATCAGAATGACCCCATATAAGTTAACCAGAAGCATTTTTAAGTAGCACGGCGGCACGCAAACTAACACGCAGTAGCTGGTAACCAAGCGGTCATAACCACAGGGGCAAACCCTTGCAATACAGGTTTTACAGACAGCAAGATCTGTTACCGTGGACAGTTGTACCAAGCATCCAAATTACAAACAAGTATTAAAAGTTAGCTTCAAATGAGGTTTATGTTCACACACCTTCTATAGAATTTCCCCTGATATTTCTCTTGCATATTCAGGACACAAACTTAGCAACAGTAATTTGGCTACGTTAGCCGCAGTTAGCCACAATCAACTGGCAGTCACGTCAGGTTGGCTGATGCAGTAAAAGCAACTTACAGCTTCTGTGTCTGTGAGTCACAGACAGTCGCGACCAATACAGGCTTTATCTTCAGATATTTTACAAAGCCTGCATTTGAGGCCAGTTGTTAGTGCCAACTATCGCTAGCGGTCCTGCTAGCCACCCGTAACAAGTTAGCTTCACTTACATTATTTGCTGTTATATCGTTACTTACAGCTTGTGGCTCCGAGCGCTTGATCGATGCAGCTGCTTCAGGTTCGAGAAGCAGCTGAAACGCTCATCCTGTGTCGAATTATCCTTTATTTATAACGCTGTCTTTGGTGAAATGCTGAGCACAAACAGCTGACTTTCCCTTTGGCTGTGGCTGTTTGCTGCTAGCAAATGAAAAAAAAAATAGGCGTGCAATGCACGGAATACCCCTCAGCCCGATGTCAAAGTTTTTGGAGATGCCCGCCCGCCCAACCGCACAAAGGATAGTAATACCCCGTCAGCCTTGAGGGCTGAGGGGTAAAAAGCTACCCACTGATTTCTAGTGGCATCCTCTTTTGGAAGAGAAATGTTTTTCTTTGCGTCCAAAAGTAAACAAACAAGCAGCTTTAGGAGAGATACTGACAAAACTGCACCTCAAATGATCTGCAGTTCTTTTTTTGTATTTCCAAAAGTGTCGATGCTACTAAGGCATAGTATGATCTGCCTTTGTTAGTGCTTGCTAGAATAGTTTCCGGTGTGTGCAGGTCCAGCACTGTGATTGGCTCTGGCTAGGTCCGTACTAATTAGGCGGCACAACCTGACGTCAGGTTTTGCCCAGATCTCGGGATGAGCTGTTCAGAGAGGAAATCACGTTCACGAATTGCGGCAAAACCCCTGTATCTTATGTTGAGAAACTTTTCAGAAGTTGAGTTTGGACAACTAACATTACTTATATGTATTAAAAGAAGGATCAGCATAATAGGTCCCCTTTAAAGATCTCACCTGATTTTGTGTAGTTTCCAGACTCCACCACCAGAGGGGGCTGCTCCAGGAGACGAAGGCGATGTTCTCTGCGGCAAAAGCCATGGCCCAGAAGAGCAGCAGGACTGTGCTGTGTCCTCGTGTCCGATCGCGCACCAGAACGCGCCGTCGTTCCAGGCTCAAGAGAGCAATGGCCCAGGCCCACCCCAGCGAGGAGAGAAGCCCATATAGCAGCACAAAACCTGGGAGCACCCCGCCCCGTGCTGCCCGCCAGATGACGTAGCCTAAAAACTGTATGAGCAGCAGAACCGACAAGACCAGCTGCATTCCATACAGACGTGACCGCGGGATAAACTTTGGCTCCATCGGTGTGCCGTAGCGCCGGTAACATGCGCAGTGGAAGGTGCCAAAGAAGAAGGAGAGGGTGAGCAGCACCGAGGGCACCAAGGTAAAGTAGAAGCAGGGAGAAAGGCCCATCTCCACCCATGCCTCAGCCATTGAGCCACCATCTGCACAGTAATTACCCAGGACTGTCATGGCTGAAATATCTGCAAAAAAACAAAGTAGTAGAGGGCCCACGATTAGAGAGAAGTATCCATGTACAGTTTTCAGTTCAGATGGACAAACGGTCATTCCGTGTCAAATCAACCAAGAATTTGCAGACATCTCTTGGAATTTTGTGAATGTTTGTGGATGAGTGGGGACCTATGAGTAACGAATAAATCTGAAATATTTTTGCTCAACGCCTCCTAATTAGTGAGTGATTCGTTAATGAAGTTTTGACTAATTAGCAAACCCTCACAACTTCAAATGCAGGCATCTCCCTTATTATAACAGCTAGAGAGTTGATTCCGGTCTCATTGGACAGCTCTTTTAAAGCCCCGAAAGCCTTTGTCAAAGTTTTCTCAATAGAGTCAAATGGAAAAAAATTATATCGACTCAAATTCTTCAAAAGGTGTATTGCAAAAAATATATTTTCAAATTTCTTAAAGTTCCTGTGAGAAGTAGCTTAAGATGTTAAGAAGCTCTCCTGTTTTGTGATGGGCATTCTAACGGTCTTTGAGCTATGAGGAAATATGTGCAGGTAAAGCAGTCGAAATTTGCCATTTTCGTCATATTTTACTTTTTATTTTCAACAAAAATGTCTTTAAAGCGTTCACATCACCTTACAAACCGTATTTATACCTTAAAACACTACAGCAAACAGGTGTCGTGCCAATTGATAAAATATAATGAACCATAATAATTGAGTATTAAGAGGGAACGTTTTACCAGCCCATATACTTTGTGATGAAGACCCCCCCGGCAGAACTGCCCAATCATTCAAGACTGAGCATAAAATAGCCATAAATTACTACATTTATAATTCCCTAAATTACTGAGATGAAGTTTTAAAAAGTATTGCGCATAGCCCAAATAAAATCTCTTGTTTTATGATTTGCAAATCAACATGTATTTAATCTTCCACCGACGACATGATTTGTGGGTAGGGTATGGCAGGTAAGTTAATGTTGGCAGAGGATTCTCCGTCTGATATTGTTGCCAGTTTAAACACGGTGTGCGACTCCTAAGTAAACAAAATCAGCTTGATTCGGACAGTTATTTTCTAATTTGAGCAGTGAACTTTCCCTTCCATGCTCAGCGAGTGAGTCAGAACACTGAATAGCATTGGCACAAGGATCTGGGCAACTCTTCGTCGTCTATTTTTTGTACCAAAATTAAACCATGCTCTCAACGGTGCTTCACTGGGCAATCTGTATCGGCTATTTATTCAAACACAACAGCCCCACACAATTTTCTTTCTATGAAAGACAACATAGTCTTCAGATATGCGGACACACTGGAGTCGACCAGCAGCCACATGCTGCGAACGGACTCTAAACAATAACACTTCGCAATGTAAGGGGTAATAATAATGGATCATCAGCAATCGACCACAGGAATTAGCGGAGCAAAATTCACCAATGGTCAGCTAACTACCTAGCAAGCTAGTTAGCAATCAGTAGATGCGGCTTTGCCTAACAGGTTAGGTCACGCTTGTTATGAAATGATCGCACTCACCTTCTTAGAAGAAGCCAGCAATCTAACTTGACTCCTCTGTGATTTTAAAAACGGTATCCGCAATGAGCACTGATCACTTCTTTAATTAATACGCATCAAGGAAAACCGTGTCAAAATGACAAAAAAAATGTACACAGAAACATTGTTGCAAGACGATTAACATTATTGTGTACCTATCAATGCCATACACCGCCCCACGCAGGGCGCCATCTATAATTCGGCAATCGACACTTCCTCAAGTTCCTTACTCGAGGTTTTGAGTTCCAGGGTCCTAGAGGCCACAGAAGAAAAAGTCGATCGTTCCTCGCATTGAGATACGAAAGTGCTCTTTTTACATTACGTTGTCCCAGCAGGCGGAGTTAATTTTATGCACCTCGGCAAAGCGGCGTCCAGCCCATAAACGCAGAAGTCATAGGATGCATCTCAAATCCTAGGCTGTATCCTGTGAAGGCTGCATTTTTAGGGTTCGTCGCTTAATTCCATCCGCCTAATTAACGAAACCTCATGTCATCTCCGTTAAACAGCTTTGTTTTAAGCGAGTCGTCACTGGTTTCCTTAACTTTAACCATAATTCTAGCCCCCGAACCTTAACCAACCCTAAATTTAAGCTTGTCTTTTACCTTAAATGTCAGTTTACTGGATGGACGTAAGTGACGACCCCTAAAAATGCAGCCTTCAAAGGATGCAGCCTAGGCTTTGAGATGCACCCTCTGACTGTATGAGTGATGAAGTTACACCATTGGTCGGTCGAGTGTTGGAGTTTCCTTATTAGCCGCAGGGGAACTAAAAGATAACGAAGGGTCAAACGACTTAAGCCGCGTTTCAGCCAAACATTTTTGGTATAGAAGGGTAATTCGGGGTAAGACGTCCCCCTTAAAGCTGCAGTTCATAATTTTAATAAAAACGCTTTTTTTGAAAATATTTGCCGAAACAGTTCCTCCATATGGACAGAAGTGCTCAGAACATTTAATCTGTAAAAATAAATAAATAAATCAGGTTTATTAGGTCCCTCTAGGTGCTTCTAATAACATCGGCAAGAATCCACCAATTAACCAATCAGAGCCAAGAGGAGTTTCTGAAGCAGTGATATCAGCAATGTTAATCCCGGATAATCAAACTTCGCGATTAAATGTTAAAACGGCTTGCCATAGTGCCGATCACTTCTCATGCACAAACAGTTCAGCCTCTTTACTTTCTCCTCCTTTTGTTTTGAATGTTCCTTGTTGCTTGCTCATGGCTTCTGATGACCTCACTTGCACATCAGTTATTAGCTGAACAGTTGTGCCCGGTCGACAGATATGCAAGAGATACGAGAGCACGATTAAATATATAAAGGTAAGTACATACCTAGTGAAAAACGATGTTTGATAAGTTGTCCTAATAATTACTTTTTGCCATTGTTAAGGCTATAAGTTAATTTCATTGCAAACTACCAATGCTACCAACGGTGCAAAATGGCAACAAAAAAGTGTTATTAAATAATATCAAATGGCACTGAAACAATGAACAGTAGGGTTATTATTTTACAGATATGTACTGTATTGTGTAATGAAAAACATGAACACTGAATCAGTTTGTATTGTACTTTATTCACAGTTTTCACTATATGCTACGTATATGAGGACATTTTGTAGCAAAGGATCAATCTTACTAGGACTGTCTCTTCATTGGCGGCTGTTTTACTTGGTGTTAAGGCGGAGTTTCAAAAAACTGCACAAGGATATTTTCTATTCCCAACTTCATTGGAAAGTGTAGCAGACATCACATTTTAAAATAATTATTATTTCATATTATTTCATGAGAAAACAAAAAGTTGATTGAAAACAAAAAGGTGAAACATCACTTATTTTCAGTCTTCTTACTTTTGCAATTGAAAAGCGATTTGCAAATTACAGTTTATTTACAGTTTCCTCATTGTCCCAGTTCTTTTGGAATTGAGACTGTACTTTCACATCTTTTCTGACTGTGGGGTCTATTCTCCCATGCGCTTAAGTCGAAAAAAGCGCGTAGCTACGCGCTTTTCAGCCTACGCGTATTCTCCCCTCGACTTAAGTCTGTGCATTACGCGCCTTGAAGGCAGTTACGCGCTTGGGGCGAAGCAAGGCCAAAATCGGGGCGTTTCCGGGTGTTTCTCATGCAAATAACACTTACGCGTATTCTCCCCCTGGCTTACAAGCTTTTTCTGTTAAGCGCTTTTGAGGGCTGTATTAGGGTCAAGCGCCAACATTAGGCAAAATTGAATATTGCGTTTGATGTCGGTTATAGGCCGAATTCTAACATTACTTTTATTTTATTTAACATGGTAAAGGTTGAGACATTTAATATTCGATTGTTCTTCCTTATTTCTAAACAACATTTCTCAATGCCATGATAATTTATCAAACGAAATCATCACATGATATTACGCATCAGCCTCTTCTCCAATCAGTTAAATTACAAACGCAAAACAATTAATTAATACCAGTATAGGCCTACGTAAGACCATCATTCTACCATGCTCCCAAAATCTAAAGCCAAAATGCCAGTCCTGCATTTGCTTGCACTCTTGCGTGATTGGGAAAGAGTAAGGGGAGCGTGCCGAGCTCGAAGATGAACATGCATATATCGGCTTCGTTTGGACATCCTGGGACAAACAAACATCGAGTGCATCCGGCGCTTTCGCCTGGACCGTGCATGAGGCAATCATCTATCTTTGCCGACTTCTGGATGAACAGCTATCCAGCCGCAGCAATTATCCACAAAGCATACCCGTGGTCATCAACGTCAGAACAGCGCTGTGGGTCGTTCCAGAGGGTGGCTGGTGATGTCATACACATATCAGAGGCGTCTGTGTCAAGGTGTCTGACGCAGTTCGTTGGCGCTTCAAGTTCTTCTCCATGCACTTCCACTGCAGAAAGAGTGGATGCCATCCCCTCCTCCTGTGCAGTGAAATGCACAGGGGATGATGGTTGCCCACCACCTGTTGCGTGTACACTTCTCCAGTGTGCAGAGAACCTGGCTTTTACAGCGCCCCGCAGATCTCTCTATTTATGCTTTAAATCGGGGATACTGCGCTTACATCTCCCCACCGAAGCCACATCCAGAACGATTCGCAGCTTAATTCCTCGGATCAGCCTTCATTGCTTGCTTGCCATACAACACCAACATCTGTGAAATTTGGTTTTCGGCTTTGGCTCGACGTCGCCATCATTGTCTTCCATGTTCTATGAACAAATGCGACTGCCCTGTATGTTCGTGATAATCTAAAAAGTTGTGATATTCTCACGAGTGAGGGGATTGATTTTCTAATTGAGGATATCTGTATTAACTAACTCGAGTCCTAGTAATTTTTTACCATTGGTAATACTGTGTAATTTAATGTGTGAATGAAGATATTATTAAATAGGCTACTCTAGATTGAGCCCTACCCTGGCAAATACCAAAGCACTATCCATTTGTTAATCAATTTTAGCCTTTAAAGAATAGCCGACAGGGGAAGAATCATTATCAGTAAATGGGATGATTGATTATAATAAAATATTAGGCACAAGTTCAAGTGAATGTGTCGCTCAAATCAAATAGGATGATAGGCTATGGATATGGAATTCCGTCATTACTGAGGCGGTTTCGGGGCGGGGAGATGACCGCGTGCTGGGTAAGAATCCTTGTTAAAGCGTTTCCATGTCCTTTAGTTGCAAACCTGACATCGCAGTAGTTTTCAAGTGCGCAATTTCTAAATGAGATCATATAAACTGTCTTTGTGTGACTAGAATGTTCCCTTTGTGTTCTTCCCCCTCTTCCACGGAACAAACAGGCTGGTGTAGGAGGGGCACATTTTCAATGATCTGATTGCGCTGATTGAGAAGCGCTAAATTCTTTTTTTATTATTTCATTATCGCGGCAATTTGTTTATATGCATAGCTTTAATGCCATGGTGGCTAGAGTAAGAAATAACAAATGTTTGTCACAAACATATTCCCCGCCGCCGCAATTTTATGTGTCCGAACGGACGGAGCCTAATGCTATATCCCCCGCTTCGCGCTAATTGCGCGGCGGGGGATAAATAAAGAGATGTCTGAATAACATCTTGTAATTCGGCCTACTATTACAGCGGCATATAAAACCTCATATCTTCACAATGACAAACTTCACAGCAAAATAAAAAATAAATATAATATAAAATAAAATTCTAATTATAATAATATAAATGGATAAATATAGTTTAAAATAAAAATGTTTAATTTTGCATGTAAGAATAGTGGACTTACGAGTTTTCGTTTCTTATCAGTTTGGAGATACGAGGTTTTATCAGCAGGCCGACGATATTCAAATTTAAAGTCTGGTTTGCGTTTTCCATGGACCACAAATGCGTTTTCATGGTTAATCAGAAAATCCTTTTTCCATGTTTTCCTGATAGCCATAATCAATGAGCTTTGTACAGAGTCTGCCTCTCTTTTGGATCAGTCACACCTCTTTCATAAGGCCGCCTACATTCTGAAGTTAAGCGCTGTGGGCGTGATCGAAGCGCGTTGGGGAGAATACGCGTAACTCAAAAGCGCTTAACTCGAATCACGTAAAAAAGGACTTACGCGCAAATGGGAGAATAGACCCCTGTATGTGCTCACTATGGGGTCTATTCTCCCATTAGGCATCCACTCTTCCTGCAGTGGAAGTGCATGGAGAAGAACTTGAAGCGCCAACGAACTGCGTCAGACACCTTGACACAGATGACTGTGATGTGAATGACATCACCAACCACTCTCTGAAACGACCCAGATGCCAGGAGCAACTGCGCAGTTCTGACGTTGATGACCACGGGTATGTTTTGTGGATAATTGCTGTGGCTGGATAGCTGTTCTTCCAGAAGTCGGCAAAGATAGATGATTGCCTCATGCATGGTCCAGGCGAAAGCGCTGGATGCACTCGATGTTTGTTTGTCCCAGGATGTCCAAACGAAGCCGATATATGCGTGTTCATCTTCGAGCTCGGCGCGCTCCTCTTACTCTTTCCCAATCACGCAAGAGTGCAAGCAAATGCAGGACTGGCATTTTGGCTTTAGATTTTGAGGGCATGGTAGAATGATGGTCTTATGTATACTGGTATTAATTAATTGTTTTGCGTTTGTAATTTAACTGATTGGAGAAGAGGCTGATGCGTAATATCATGTGATGATTTCGTTTGATAAATTATCATGGCATTGAGAAATGTAGTTTAGAAATAAGGAAGAACAATCGAATATTCAATGTCTCAACCTTTACCATGTTAAATAAAATAAAAGTAATGATAAATTCGGCCTATAACCGACATAAAATGCAATATTCAATTTCGCCTAATGTTGGCGCTTGACCCTAATACAGCCCTCAAAAGCGCTTAACAGAAAAAGCTTGTAAGCCAGGGGGAGAATACGCGTAAGTGTTATTTGCATGAGAAACGCCCGGAAACGCCCCGATTTTGGCCTTGCTCCGCCTCAAGCGCGTAACTGCCTTCAAGGCGCGTAATGCACAGACTTAAGTCGAGGGGAGAATACGCGTAGGCTGAAAAGCGCGTTTTTTCGACTTAAGCGCATGGGAGAATAGACCCCTATAGCAATCCCTGCTGAGTCTCACAAAGTAGATGTCTTTATCACTGGACTGACTCTGGGATGCCACGGCTCGGGCTGTCAGCTCAGTGGTGATGCGCAGGTACAGTTCCAGACCGCTGTTCAAAGTTCCTATGATCCAAGTCTGTCCCCTCTGACTGACACAGTGGAGAGCCTGGATCCTGCCATGCATTTGTTTCCCAGTGCTCTCAAGTTTTTCAGCAGCAGCCTTTGTCATTCTCATCCGAGAGGGCTGCGGTACCATATGTTATTAACTTGTTGTCTCGAAAAGGTATTCCATGGATCCTGCTTCCCCGTCAATCCCATCCTTTCCTGCCAAGATATTGAAGGTATTTCATCTATCCTCTGTGGGACATTCAGCAGCCAATCAGATAATATGCCTGAAGCAAAGGCAACCACCCATTTCCCACCATACTCTAAATTTTTTTGAACATGGCATTAGGAGATCTCCTACGACACATTCCAATTTGGCCCTTGACCATCAGTGTGGACTCCACCTACAGGAGCAATGTAGTTTCCCTGTAAATGCCTCTTCACTTATTGTAGCTCCACACCACTCCAGTGTTCCTGTCTGTGCCATGAAGACATTCCTATGCATGTTGACCAAATCCAGCTCACCCCTAAGAATGTCAGGACCACCAGGGGCTTTTTCTGTGCTTTGGCAACACAAGTCTTTCCCTGGCTAAATCTCCCTAGAACCAGTAGGAAGAGAAAAGCTTCTGATAGTGGTCTTAGCCTCACACCTTCACGTCACCCGGGTCTACATACCTGGAAGCACCTCAGGTTCCCTGTCCAGGCATTTACTGTCTCAGGAGCTGACATGCCTATGTTCTGACAGTAAATTGCTATGAATAAGTGTATTCTTACTCTGGCTCCCAAGATGATCATTCAAGACATCACTAGCAGGTTGAGATTCTGGGATCCAACTATCTCCACCTAACTAAACATAATTAGCAAATTGACTGGGTTAATGGAACTATCTTAAACTCTGCTCCTAGTTCTGCAACATGACAGAATAAAAATACATCACAGAATCAGTGCCCCCAGGCATCTTCCTTGCCTGCTGGTACTGGTTTCTTCTTCATGGGAAAAAAGGTGGATCCCTTCATCTCTGCATTGATTTTTGAGGTCTCAAACCATTACATTCCAGAACTGATATCCACTACTACTTATCATCTTAACATTTACCTTTCGTTAGGAGTGTTTTTTTCTTATGAAACTCGAATTTTGCAATGGACACCACCTCGTCCGGATTCTTGAGGGTAATGAAGGCCACCTTCAACACCCACTCTGGACACTCTAATATTAAATGTTTCCTGGGGTTGGGAAATGTCAGCAGAGTTGCAGTGCTGAATTGTATCTAGAGTTGAAATGCAGCTTTAGACTCTGGAATCTACTGGGATAGCAACTTGGGAGACTTGAGAGCTGTAAGAGGGGCTGCAACCAGAATGTAGTTGCAGATGAATCAATACTAAAAGGTGGTAAAGCCCAAGAATTGAAGCACCTATTACTAAAACCCCATGAGTCACACTTGACTTGACTTGACTTGTGGGGTTTTAGTAATCAGTGCTTCAATTGCTGCACCTGTCCTCTACACATTGGCTTTGGCTAATCCTGGACAACCTTGACCTTCAGTTTGATCCATCTCTAGTTTTCACTTGGAAACCACATTACCCAGAAAATGGAATGACTGATGAAACTCACACTTTTCATTCCTCACCACTTGCCTGGCATTCTGTGGTGATCGCACTTTGGCACTGCTAAGTTGTCGATTCTGGTGGCCCACTATGAAGGATGTTTAGGACTCTGTGCCAACATGTGTCCAATGTGTCCCCCCCCCCACCGCTATGTAGCTTTGTGCACACTACAAGTGAGGTAAAAAAAAAAAAAAAAGTGTGCAACATTATAGATGAGCATTCTTGTTATTTATTTTTCTTCTTGAGCTTTCTTTTTAAATTATATTTTTTTTCCAGCTGTTGCTGTAGCTTATTATTTTAAAATAACATTGATTTTAGTTTAAATTGCCAAGTCCTGATTTATAGTAGTCCATGGAAGTACAGGAGAACAGATAATCAGGTTTAGAAAGAATATAGAATTTCAGTTTGGCAATATTACAGCATTTAAAATAAATGCCTGCTTTCAACCTTTCTCTCAAATTTCATACCTGAGGCAGAAAGATGATTCGATGGAAAATTCTATGAAAAAGAGGATCTGCCGCAAAATATTTTGCATAGCCTTATTTTGACAATAAATTCTCTTATACTGACATCTTGTGGATAAATTTGGGCTTGTTGGCTGAACAACTGATTGCCGAAGTAAGCTTGTTGCTACCCTGTGGAATAAATTGTCATTGCACGAATAAAATGCATTTCTGGATCAATTATTCTGACAATCACAAAGACAGAAAGAACTTGAATCAATACGAGGTTTCTAGATGTATTCTAATCACGAAAATAATTGATAAGGTTGTGTGCGAGCATGCATGTGGGTGTTTTGCCGTTTATTTCGCAATCAATTATTTAGATATATGTCTCTCTCACGGTGTGTACGTGTGGCTACGGGTATTCACAATAGTCCAAGTCTTCTCAAAATGTTGACAACCAGCACTATCAGTTAAAGGCGCGCTGTTACCTGCTGATACTCTTTCTCTGAGCAAATATAGTGAATGCTGGAAGCCTGGCTTTTTTTTTCTTCATAAAAATGTGGTTTAAAGACAATCGAATTTGCAATCACTGACTACCAGTGCTTTCTAATCTCTCTTCCCCAATGCCCACAACACCCATTGTGATACCAAATGCTTTTGTCATGCATAATTATGGTGTGATTTGAATGCAATGCCACAACATAGATTTTGTTGTCAAATGATTGTAGCAATAGTTTTTTAATGAAAACAATATATGCCTCCCTGCAACAGCTGTCAAGCCATGTTCAACTAATTGCGTCCTGCTATTTATTGTTCTATATTGCCTTTATATTTGTGGTTTCCCCAGAGACTGCAATCTCCCCTAGATTCACTGGTGCTAACTTGATTCAATGCGTTAAATGCCATCATTTATGTAAATCACTCTGTTCAGTCCCTGAAAAATAAAGATAATATGCAGAATGTAATGAAACTGCCATGAAAATTTTGTGACAGGTGGCAGAGATCCTGATTATCAAGCACAGTAAAAAAGAAAACTCATAAATTATTCATGACTGTGTTACATTGCCTGGTATCAACTTGTTTCACTCAAAGCACTGTGGTCTTTCGAACATGTCGTAAATGCTGATGCATTACATCTTAAAGACATTATAACGCAGTATACATCATATCAGTACTGAAAAATGCTCTAAATTCACAACAGATGTGCCCAGCAAATGTTAATAAGGATGTTAAAATACAATGAAAGGGTTTTGCCTTTTCCCCGGGGATATGGATGTTTCCATATTTATTTTATTTGATTTTTTAATTAATAAATTTGTGACAAAGACATGCTTGTCCCACTCTTATGAATATTGTTGAAGAAACAATTGCACTCCACGTGGCATTTTGGGAGTGTCTTGAGAGAGTAATGGCTCTTCTCCTACACAGGCTGTGTCTCAGGGTGCTTCTTCGCAAAACCTTGCAAAGAGTGAATTCAGCACTTGACCTTTCATAATGTTTTCTTGAGTTGCAGTTTCATAAACCCCAGATCTCAACAGAAGTTTCAGTGACCACAGGCTACCAGGAAGAAGACTGAGCTCAACATTGCAGACCAAGTAACCAGCAGGAGTCACCAGATAGAGGCAAAATGCGGACCAGTTTCCACCTGAACTTCCCCATACCCAGCACAACACCATTGCAGAAAGCACATGACCCTATGGAGCCTGAGGCCATAGTGGACGATGGCATGGTCAAGATTCGCTCAGGCCTATGCTCAACCAAAGTAGGTGTCCATTTTCAAAGGTATTGCAAATAACTGTGCTGAAATATTCAGTATTTTAGCCAAAAAGTAACAAAGAATTATTTCGCTTGAATTGATATTCTCATCATCTCATAGCAAATATTCTCTCTCTCTTTCACTCACTCACTCACTCACTCAGACAAAAACACACACCGGCCTTGCTGACAGAAGGACACGTAACTGAGTTTTGCTGTAATTTAGTTGTTGAACCCCTTTTTGGAATGGGATCTGTATCTGGAAAAGCTAGTAATCCCAGTGAAAAAGAAAACATGAAAACCAGCTTTCATAGCCAGCATCCCCAAACAAAGCCCAGTTTAAATGACATGCTTTACTTTCCAAATCCCAGCTCCTTTTTTCATTCGCTTGGGAGGGGGAAAGAATAATAAAAAAACTGAAAATGCAGCCGCTTGCTCTTCAGCTGCACAAAAGGAGGGAAAAATGGCAGTGAAAAAATATAAAGGGTATGGTATATGTGCCCATGTGTGTTTGAATGTGTGCGAGCTTGGGGACCATGAGGGTCAATCTTATCTTCTCCCTCTAACAATGGACTGGTTTCTATGGCAAGACAGTCGGCGATCTGGTTTATCTCAGCCTTGCTTTGTATCTGTGGTAATGGACCTTCTGCCTGTCAGCCGCTCGTTACCGGCAGCTTTGTCCGCGATCACGGCGAAGCGCTGTCCGTCGCTCCGCTCATTTCTCACCCATTGTTGCGATCTCCTGCCTCTTCGCCCGGCCCGCTGGGAAGGCCCCCGGTCCGCGGCTACCTCTCTCGCGTGGCACTTTTCTCTTTGTAATCCAAGTGAGCTGCAGAAATGCAATTTACAAAAGGGAGAGAAGATGAAAAAAGTAAAAAAAAAAAAAAGTCCAGTCTCCGGGAGAAGGCCCCACTATGATGGGAAGGTGCCAGTCCACTCGCAAATGATTGGTATTTTTGATTCTGTGCCTGGCTCCAAGGGAGCCGAGATTTATTCAGCTATAGCCTATTTGCCATCTACCATCTCAAAATAGTTTTCCCTTCTTTCCCCTCTTCCATCATATTTCTATGTGGTCTATGGTTCTCAGTCCCACTCACCTCACATATATAGGATTTACGCTACATAGAGTTATTTACACTTCCAATGCCTTGCACAGTCAATACACACATACTTAGCATCGCTGGGCTTAAGGGTCCTTTTAGAGAGACACACCTGTGGCTCAGCCATGACAAATCTCCATCTCAGTTGAACGAAAAGAAATGCAAAGTGGAACTAGAAGGGACTCGGAACAGGGCATCACCTCCACTGCAGCATCATCATCGACAGCGCTGCAAACATGCACATAGACATTCTTTTGGATCCTAGATCAAGAATATGAGTTGGATCTTAACCTAAATGCAATCACTCCTGCCTTAGGAGTCAACTTTCATTGACATCCATCCTTAGCTTTATGTGATATGCCTTTGATCGATGAATGAATGAACAAAAAAAAAAAGGCCTATGAAAACATTAGCTCCTGGTTAAGGTAATATGAAACAGAGACCCCAGAAGGCCCTTAAGTGTATGTGGTTCTCCTTTGATCACCAGTTCAATTTCGCTCATATGACTTTGTAAAGATTCAGTTTACCTGGAATTGCAGTGCTTGGGAGCTCCGATAGTAAAGCACTCTTACAACGAAGCCTACGGCAGGAGACAGGAGTGTCTAATTTACCCTTAAAAGGGGTCATGTGCAAGCATTACATCACCCGCACTATCAAACTTTATTCATCTTATCTAGTGCTTCATTGAAGACCGAGTGTTGAATCCTGTGTCCTGATTGGACACCCCAAGCCGAGGATATATTGGGTGGGTATGGATCAGGAAAGGGGTAAAAAACTAAGAGCCTTAGTTTTAATTCCATGCAACTGCGACATAAATGATCAATCACAGAGTCACGAAACAAAAGAGTCGATGGTTATTAACCCTTTGAGCTCCGAATACATTCTTAAAGAATTAAAAATGTAGTTATCCTGAGCTGTTGAAAACCTATCATCTGGGAACTTGTTTAAAAGAGCTACCAGTCTGTCTCCCCTCTTCACATTAGAGCTCACAGCTTAGAGCACAGGGCTGTCTGTCATGATGAAAACCTCTCCTTTTCTCGCACAATGGGGACATTCATTTCAAGCTGGGTCTCCTCCAAACCCCGCACTTCCCCCTTATGGACCTATCTGAACTCCCATGACGGCGTTGAGTGAGGGGGAACAGGTGAGTAATCACGGCTGGTAATCACCGGGTGGCTGCCGACTGGAATGTGACACTTGGACACCCACGTTTCGCTGCAGCCATTACTCTCAGCCAAGTGCAGAGAATGGGATAAGGATCTCGTTCGGTCAAGCTGCTTCTGCTGAACACAATGAGCTCCCACTTCGAAGTCAATGAACTGTCCTGGAATTGAGCACACTCCCAACATCCCTCAGAGGGTCAGATATGATCAAGAACAAGTGATATTAACACATCCTGCGGGAGGAGAGGAGGAGAGTGAGGTAAAGACAGCACAGAGGGCGTTGTCACAAAACATTTACTGTTTAATACATACATACATACATAAACAGTATGACACAACCTTAAGCAATCAAACCACAGCTAGGCTAGGAGAGAGGTAGAGAGTGAGAGAGAGAGAGTGAGAGAGAGCTGTATTCACACGTGCTACACCTGTCTTGTCTGCTTTGGCAATATGTACAATATGTGCTGTGTTTTATGCCAATAAAGCACAATGAATTGAATTGAGAGAGAGAGAGAGAGAGAGAGAGAGAGAATACCATTCTGTGTTGATATCTGGGTCTATGTGGGGACAACAGGTCCATCTTTCTTTTCAGCAAATGCTGGTCTTGTGCATACTGTAATACTCACAACACCTCAGAAAATAGATGGCTTACTCGGTTAAGGTAAGGATGGTTGTAGGATAAACCCCATGGTCCCTGATCAAATCTAGCTCCATGGGGTGACACACAATTGTCACTAGCTCTGGCTCAGAGACAGTCTCTCTGATTCTGTTTTTCTGAAGATGACACCACAGCTGCGAGAAAAAGGAAAAGTGAGGGCTCATGGGAAGTTTGGAGAAACGCAACCATTGCATCCTGCCTGGCTGTTTGTCTGAGCTTGTGTGGGTGTTCATGTCTGTTTATTTTTGCTGTGGATTTATTTTTTTTCTTTTTTTAAATATGGTTCTAGCTCACACCTTCATATTACCTCGGAAAATAAAAAGAAATCATTACTCATGGTAACATATGGCATGTGTGAACACTTGACTCTTTCCTTTGATTATAATTTCTTTAGATAGACAGACACTGAAAATCAGTACTCCTCTCTCTGCTGGAACTTGGATGCCATTTATTGACAGTTTATGTTATAGACTTACTTCAGGAAATTTTAGTGATGCAAGCCTAATTAATTTGGCTTGGAATTGACCAGTGGAATCAAATTTATAACCCTTAAATAAGGGATAAATAAAATTTAAAAAATGTATGTGTTTAGGGGGTGATGATAGGAGACAGGGAGGGGGCGTGGGTGGGGACTGGGCATATAGGTAACGAGGAAGTATGCAATAACAATCCATTTGCGCTCCTACATTATTTTTCTTGAAGGGCAGTGGTCTTTATTGCTGTTTCTAGAGATCAGCCATTTTGCTGGTCTTTATCGCAACCATAAGTTGGGCCATCTGAGTCTCTACTGCAACAGTTCTCCCACAGAGACATCTTTGAAAAATCAATGCAGATCTTAAGTTGTAGTATGAGTTAGGCTTTATTTGGGCTGGCGTTAAAACCTACAGGGCGATAGATCTTCAGGAATGCGATTGGGTTGATCACCATCAGGGAAAGCTTAACACGACAATATTCCAATGTTGTGGCATGCTATACAAGGTGTAGCTCACAAGGGGGCAGTGTAATTCCATGTGTTAAACAATGAAATGTATTTTTTCCCCCCCATGACTTCTAGTTAGAGGCTGGCAACTTGACAATGCCACAGCAGGGCTGGCTGTACTGATGAATATGGAGACAATGAAGTGATTGCACCAGGGAAGAGGTGATCTTGTTTGCATTTGTCGAGGTCCGTTTGTCTGTCAGTTCATTACTCTTATGTGGGTGCTTCTTTGGTTTATGGATGATACTGAGTCAACAATAAATATCAAAAATGCTTTTACAGCTCAGGATAGTCTATTAGACCAAGCATTAAACAATGTTTTGCATTTTTGGTTCCATTGCAAAGTTAAGGATTTATGTATTTTTTGCCTAAGCCCTCCCGGCTTCCCAGTACTTTTCAGCAGCTACAGTTGCTCCTTAATTCAGTACACTGGCTGCCACTTCATACAAATCTACTGAGACATGGGACTCTAAATTTGTTCACCAGGCACAGGCGCGGCGAATGGGGGGAGTGCCGCTCCAACGGGTGTGGATCCAGGCTTATTTTGCTATTTCGTGCCTGGTGCAGCCCGGCCCAAGTACTCCTCTGTCCTTTACCTTTAAAACTGGAATAAAGAAGCCTCTGTCCTATATCTGCAAGATGCGTTAATGTTGCATTTTACTTTGCTGCTTCTGGCATGTTTTCTGCACCGCTTACGTCTATATTAAGCATTACGAATATGAGTTAGCTGGCTAGCAAGGGCATTCGCGAATTATTAACATTAGCGAACTTGAATGGAATTTTGAAACAAAACTACGTCAGATCATTCAAACTTATGGAGTTTGAATGAAATACGAAGGTTGCTCATTTATTTCTTCTGCCTGCATCACTGGGAAGAGAAATGATGGATACCGTGTTCCAGTGGCGTAGCGTAGAGGCGCTGGGCCCCGGTGCGAGAATGGCGCTAGCCCCCCCCCCCCCCCAGAGGTGTATACTAACGAAATACATGTAAATCGTAACAGGGCTTAAGTTTTTTGAGGATTTGTACTTCACCTGAGTTCTTTTTTAAACCTGGACTTTTACTTTACAACATTTTAAACTTAAAAATTATCATTTTACTTCGTTACTTTGACACTAGCCACTTCGTTACAAATTAAAATATGAACGCAATTAATCGTTTAAGGTTTATCTGGATTTGGCGTCTTCGAGAGGAACAACGGTGCTCGGCAGCAGGGTATGTTAGTGCGGGGACACGGAGCTGCAAATTTATGCACGTAGTTACAATATTCTATCACTAGATGGCCCACCCGCATCAGTTATTGGATATTCACAGTCAACAATCGTCCTCTGTAGCCAACCACTTCAGCTACAGTGAGCCAGTAGGTATCCAAATCAGTAATTAAGAAAAATCAGTTTTCTGAAAAACGTAGACACCCATAATTATTAGGGCTATTAGAACCATGGAAAGTGAATATTTGCACTGCATCTCTACATCACACAACACGTTAGGCTATTTGAACCATGAACAACAGTGACAATACATTGCCAATCAAAATGCAAAGAAGATCCATACGGATGAACAGTATATTTCCCTAACAGCACAACAGTGGCCAAATCAAAAAGTAAACAGATAGATAGACACACATCCTGGCACAGCAGCCATTTAACCACAACCGGCAAGCTGATCACTTGCAGTAGCCTAATAAAAAACTGCACTCACCCATTCAGAAGTTAACTCTGGGTGCCTTCTGCTCTGCAAAGTCGTTGAGCAAGAGGGCAATGAGGTGGTAGCATTAGCCTCCAAGTCTGACTGCTGCGTGTCGCCGCTATCATTCACAACGCTAGCAGGAACTGGATCTGGACAATATGAATGTTTAAAAAATGCATTCAATTTCGCCAATTTGGAGTTCCGTACATCGAGCTCTTTTTTTCTTTTCTTTTTTGAGCACCGCTTTTGTGCTGCTCAACATGGTGTTCAAGACTTTTCACCTCTAATACTAGGCTAATGGGTTAGCGGATCTCTCAAAAAAGAACACTTCACGAGCAAGCGCGTAGCCTACGAAGCTACGATCAGAAAGGATTAAGTAAATGTCAACTAATTGGACAAACACATTTCCCAGCAGGCCATGTTCTTTTGAAAATGTTGAGAATAAAACGATCAAATATATGATTAGTAATTGTGATTATAACGGACAAAGTATCATTACTGAAATACAAAATACATATATCAAAGAAAAGAGGAAAAATGGCCGGTGTGTGTGTGTGTGTGTGTGTGGGGGGGGGGGGGGGGTACCATGACTGTGTTTTATAAAATAGTGAAGCAATCTATATACTAATCAACTCACATTTGTTATGATGATATCATTGGGTTTAACAGAATGTCGGGGCTCTCCTACGTGAAGTTGAGTTTTCTTTATGTGCTGTGACAAGAGGAAGAGTGGCCTGGCTAATGACCGTGGGCCCTCAGAGCACGTCGGGGCCCCGGTTCCGCGCACCGGCGGCACCGGCAATACCTACGCCACTGCCGTGTTCCCATTATTACAGCCTGTTGCTGCTTAAAATTTAGTGATTAACATGCATAGACAACAATGCAAAATACGTTACACTCAGTACGAGATCATAGCAATCAGGCTGTATTCCATTTCGCCAATAAAAACGATAAAACTTAAGTGACAATAATAGTATTAAGAAGCTTGCACACTGGACACGATGTAAATTTTTGCACGACAGATTACATTCAAAGTCAATGTAAAGACGCGAACACATGCGTGTATTCACGTCATTGCATTGACTTTGAATGTAATCAGTCGTGCAAAAAATTTGTATTTGAGTCCAGTGTGCAAGCGGCTTATATATATATACATATATATCCACGCACTGCCTGATGCCAAGGCAGTTTGTGGTTGGCTGAGAAAGATGTGAAGTAGTTACTTTGCATCACAGATTCAGCTGCGTTGATTAAGCCAGGTCGGTGCTCAGCCAGGTTCTGCCTGTGAGGTTTCGATGACATGTGCGCACTGTGCGCCGGTCAGCCAAATTACCACTGCACAGACAAAAAACCAGGTTGGAGCTGGGGAGCTCTCCGCGGCAGAACCTTTATCCACGAAATTGTAACTGTGTCATGATGAATACGTGACACCTCCCCCTACTACGCCGCTACACCCCTCTTGGCACGAGACCGTCTACCAAATTGGCAAAGTGGCTGCGCACGGTGTTGCGCCGCATGAAATTACCACTGCGTGGGCTGCACCTGACAAAATTACCACTGCATGGGCTGCGCCACCCTGCGCTGCGCCAAGAAATTAAAGCCCATGGTCTCTTATTCCCTCTGTTATGGCTTGAAAATCATAACAAAGAAAACCAGCAATGATAACTAAAACAAATTTATTCTTCACTGATTAGGTCCAAAAATTTCTACTAATAATCCACTGTGTAATCTTATAATAACACTCTAATGCCACTACGTAACTCTGATGCCAAAAAAAAAAACCTCTCTCTCACTGAGCAAAATCACAGCATTTATAAAGACTAGGATTATTCTGGAAAGATAACCAGTCCTGGGTGGAAAGTCCTGGGTGATCCAGCCCCCTCCAGGCAAGAAGCCAGAAACTTCTGGAAAGCACTATTCTATTTCATCACAAACAAGTGGTATTGCATCAGATCATGTTTTGCTACAGACACACCACCAGAGGGAGCTAAATGATGAAAAAAATAAATTACTGACCAGTCAGGCAGCAGAA
Source organism: Gymnothorax reevesii (assembly GCA_029721435.1). NCBI lineage: Eukaryota > Metazoa > Chordata > Actinopteri > Anguilliformes > Muraenidae > Gymnothorax > Gymnothorax reevesii. The sequence continues at coordinate 54,579,736 of CM056586.1, forward strand.
ATTTCCATTTACAAATGATATACACTGCGATACATAAAACACTGATGCATAACACCTCCTTTTGCCTGGCTGCTTTCTGCATTCACGCACAAATGTACAATCTTAATTCCAACAAAGTTCACACATTATGGAAAATTCTGATAAATAAAAAAAGACTGATTTTAGAAGTATATCCCACTTAAACTATATTGAACATGCAAATGTATCGTGACATGGGCTCAGAAATACTTAAATAGACCTTTTCTAGACAGCTGCATCCATAGATGCCAAAGCCATACATCAACAACCAAATGTGCCGTTGACTTTTCTAGCCTAAACGTCACCTAAAATCGACAGGAGCACACTAGAGGCATGTTTTGCAGTCCTACAAGTCAACATTTCAAGTTAAAACGGTCAACATGCTTCTTGGATCTAAGACAGCAAGGACATCTCATGCTGATATGAGCATGAAATCCAAAAGCTGGTGTCAGCTACAGTATGGGGGTTCATCAATGCACGTGGCATGTGTGAACTGCACATTTGTGAGGGCACCATTAATGCAAAAAAAAAAAAAAGAATGAATTTTGAAGCAACAGGTGCTACCATCTGGGCATCGTCTGCTCTGGGAATGTGCTTTTTTTTTCCAGCAAAACAACATCAAACCACATTCAGCATTAATTACAGGAGCATGACTGCAGAAGTAGAAAGTGTGGGTGCTAGATTAGCCTGTCTGCAGTCCCAATCCTATCTCTTAAAATGTATACGGATCGGTCATAATCAGGGTGCTCTATGGCATGTCACTGTCATGAAAATAATTTCTCTGCCCCAAAAACCCAAAAACTGTTAATGCTAAGTGTATACATCTGTGTTACTAACCTCCAAATTTCAGGTGCAAATCTTTAGTAGTTTTGCAGAAATCAACATTTAAACATATACCTGTCAGGGCGTATATTGTATGTCATGGACGCTACCATAAATTGATCGTCTGGTTTCACTAGATTTCACTATTTGATAAAAATAGTTTTACTATTTGATAAAAAAGAACATTGTTCAAGAACATTCTTATACACATGGTATATTAATGGATGTATATGGACATGGGAACTAAACTGACAGCAGGTATCCTTCGTGTCACGGACACGCGTAGCGTCTGTGACAGATGGTTATTCCCTACTATAAGGAATGGTGTAAGATTGAGCTACATTTATGACCAAAAGGTGTCTTATCATATAGCTTGACACAATGTGAAAAGATAACCCCTCGGCATATATGCTATTGGCTCTATATGGAGATAAGAACTTGTCACGAACACTACAGGTTTTTTGGCAGATCAACTGTCTTCCAGCTAGAATGGTTGTGATGAAAACACATGCATTATGCGCATACCAAGCTCTCTATACCATAAATGCCAATCCTTTGGTAATCAAAATGAGACAGCATCTTGTTGTATAAGGTAGTTTAAACAACACTGGGTAATAACACAGTAATACATGTTGAGTGAAATTCTATAAAAAAAAAAAATGCACAATTTCAATAAATGCACGCCATTTCGGATATTTCACTCCAATTTTTATGATTTTTTTTGCACATACAAAAAACAATTTATAGTTACAAATAAATGTTCAAGTTATAGCAGGTTTAGCACACAAAACAAAAAATAAACACACAAAAATAATCAGTAACACCTGGTGACTCATCATAACACTAAAATCCCAGATTGCACCTTCACCAGATCCACTCTTTCACCTAAAAATGTCTAGCATCAAGTCTCAATACACCATTGTGGCGTTCACAAAAAGTCTAACCCAAAACTACTTGTAATATGCTATTTACATATAAGATAGTCATGTTATAAGACTATAACATCCAGTAAAACTGTAATGCACCCTGATTGTGACGACCCGATATTTTTGCACTTTATTAGGCAAAATACATGGCAAAAAGGGGCCCGCACGGTTGAACAGCCAAAGACCAGCATAATTAAGAAATTGGAGAAAATTGCACTTGCTGGACTTAATGAGTGTGATTAAAGGTATAAGTATAAATAAAACACATCACTACAAAAAAAAGGTAAACTGTGATTTTTTTTGGACCTTGTCGCTGAGATCACAGAGTATATTTTCAAAAAGTAATTAAATCCATGTTAGAACATCAAATAATGTGTTGTTATACTGTGTTCAGTACAAAAAGGAGTGGATGAACCCTTTTTCAGTTTCTTCACATTTTTTTTTTTTTTTTTCGGAATTTGGGTTGTGCTTGCAAAACATCCATACGTGCACATACACACATACAAACTTACTTCCCTTTATCCCTGATAGCAAGTACAGTGCTCTGGGTTGGAACTGCAACTATTCAAGCCTGCACTGGTGTAACTAGCATGGATCTATCCCAGAGAGATTCACTAGTCCAGGATTGTGCTGCTTTAGGCGTCAAATTCAGGAACTTTCCCAACTGTTACTGCTGTACCCACTCCTAATTTTACAGCAGGACTGCCACTCTTTTGAGAAAGGAAACAAACTCACCCTGCCTGTCATAACTTTGACTTTCAATCCCCATGCATATGTAATCACAGTATTTTCATCACACAACAGCCTTTGCTGTTGTGGTTCTATGTGAACATTTAGTCCCCTACAGTCTTCATGCCCTGTGGTTTTAAAGGGTTGGTTATCGTCCATCAGGATTTTTATGTTTTAACTGTAGGGCATCTTGCCTGCTGAACAATGCGCACCTCAGTCTCTCACCGAAAGGAAGGCCAAGACCCTCACCCGTCGCTTCACGGGCAGCAGAGCATGCTGGGTAAACATGGAGGATCGCTTACATAGCAGTGGAATGCTGCATTCTTTCCCCGAATTTGTGTGACATCCACCTTTAGCAGGGCAGGAGGTCTACTGAATCATGCTTATGTGCCGCTCTCACCTGGCACAAGCAGAGCTCAACCTGACATAGGTTTCCCTGAATTCCGGACACAAGACAAGCGTACTTGCGGTGCACCCCGGGAAAGAAGGGATTTTCCTGAAAACATCAGGCTTATTTTCCCAATGCTCAGTACATAAAATGAATACCTGGCATGAAAATATCACTACGTGGGAGAAATTCCCTCTTACTGATGAGCGCTTGCAATCTCAGACAATATACATACTTCTAGGGTTTCTCTAGGATTATTTAGGAGTAAACCTTTCAGGAAGTACACTGCTAAAAGAAAAAGTTTCAACACACTAGTTTTGTGTCCTGAGGCACCAGATCTGGAGGCTGGTGAATCAAGTCTGGTGTTCGGAGGGTGTTTGCTTTCAAACCAAATGTTGGTGTTTCGGCACACTCAAAATGAATTTTAATTACAGAAAACAGGGTTTCTTGAGTGAGGTCTGGTGTCTGGAGGGTGTTTGCTTTAAATCCAATGTTGGTGTTTCGGCGCACTCAAAATGAGTTTTAAACACAAAAAACAGGTTTTCTTCCAACTCAGGAAGTTCACTTTTGTTCCTGTCGAAGTGCAACATGCCATAAACTCAAATCAATTAAAAGAATCTCCTGGTTATAATAATCAAAATATAGCCTATGACCGGAAATGATTTTTGCATTACATTTTGTTGTTGTTACGCAGTTAAGAGAAAATTCAAATGGAATGTGTGAAATGTATTTCTATTGTTTATGCTTCCATGCCCTGGGCAATCTCCTCACTGACTTGTAGGCCCACACACTCACCAAGGAACACAATCTCCTGTGCCTCACCGAAGGGAATGGGAAGTCTATCATTTTCGCGTTGAACAGTATCCAACGCAGGATTGCCGCTCATTCGTTATCGTCCACATTTATGTCAGTCAACAAAAAAAAATACAGATGTGCAGGAAACCTATACAGAATTTTTTTTAATATAATAACAACTCACATACTGTACATGCAGCATCACATGACTACAATGTAATTGTAGAAATGGTTGATAATTATGAATGAATGACTTATCCAGTACACTAAATGCTGTTTCCATACTAATGCCAGCGGTTATTAAAGCAGGGCACAGCACTGTGGTTAAAGCACTAGGTTCAACATTAAAGACATTCATGTTCGCACCCATGCAAGAACTCAGTTCATGTGTGTGCGGTACTTTGCCTTTCCCAAAGGACATTCGTACCTTGAGTATTTCAGTCTAAAAATACGTACATGCATATCTGATCGTTGTAAAGTACGGACGGCAGTCTCGGAGCAACATTATTAGATTTAGGCACTGAAAGTACTTAGTAACATTTAAGGTTGGGAATAAAACTGGGGTCTGGCCATAGACTGTGTAAAAAGATGGATAAAGCAACAATGATGTCACCCACTGATTTCAGTATACCATTAAGGAAGCCTCGATTTGGGCACTTTGCGGGGACCAGAGGATAGCCACGCCCCAAAAGCATATCTGGCTTTATCCTTTGTTCTAGTCCATAGTCCATTTGGGACTATAACTTACAAGATTGAACATCATGATATATTGAAGAAGACTTGTAACTTTTGATAGATACCATAAAATAATGTGGAAAATCATTATTCAAATAATAAATCAGGTGTGAAAGTACGGTCATTTCCTCATAGACATCTATAGCCTTGAACGTCTTTCTGGAACTATTGATGTTGCCATCTGCTGGCCATTAAATAGACTACAATTTTTTGAGATTTTCACATTGGCTTCCCTTTTTAGACCCAGGTGCAGCGTCCAACCTTTTAGAAAGTCTATGGGCCAGGGTCAGGTTTAGGCACAAGAACTACTTGGTTATGTTTAACTCCTTGGTTATGTTCAGGGTACGGGTTAGGATTATGGTCAGGGTGAGGTTTAGGCATCGATATGACTTGGTTTGGTTCAGACACCAAAACTACTTAGTGAAGTTTGGGAGTTGGACCGGGTTCGCCATTACGGGTACCAAAAAAAAAACAGAATAATTTCACTAGTGCTTGCGCTAATAGCCGAGTGGAAACGCAGTAGTTTGAGGGACTGACTCGTGTGCGTCGAATATGGGTTTCAACAATCTGAAACAATTAAACCTATTTTCTAACCAGACAAACAAGCAAACAAGTAACATTTAAGTTGACCCACGGATTTTTTTGAATTTGGACATGAGTTGATACTCATTGGAGACACTTTGTTCTTTGACCATACCCACTTTAGAATGACAAATGCTATACATCATTCGGCATAATTTAAAACCAGATATTTAACTGTCTAATTTTTAGAGGTCACTTAAATTAACTTCTTTATTCATGTCATTTGGTTGCAATCACATCTGGAAAGTCGTAAGACCTCTGCATTTGCTTGACTAGTCAATGTTCCCCTCTGGGGCCAATGTTGGTAATTTGTTCATTCCCTATAAGGCTAAAAAGAAATATGGACTCTCGTTTTTTTTTTTTTTTTTTTTAATAAGACTGTCTGCATGGCTTCTTGTATGTTCATCTTGAGTTCTGCAGAATGCTCTTCTGAATGGCTGTTTTATTACAGAAGCAGTGAGGAAATTGTTATAAATGAATTAGGCTAGGTTTACATGATGATGGTGTGAACAGAAGACGCAAAAGTGGCGTCGCGTCTTCACTTTTTATTTCGCGTTCAGACGAGCGTTCTCGGGAGGAAATCTGTGTACATACGGTGACGCAAAAAGTATGTATAAATCGATTGGGTATGCATGCATGCAAGATGGCTAGGTGGTGCTGTGATACACTAACAAAGGGCGCCATGCCTACGCGCATGCGTAGAATCTTCCTTCTCCTCGTCACTGTGCCGCGAAATCACAAATCCTCCTCTGTGCGCCAATAGCATGTGTACAGATTCTGTACATTTGTAGTAACGATTCCTGTACATTTATTATGGCTGCCAGAGTAGCCTGAAGGTCCGAAGCATGGATGTAATCCGACCACTGATCTATCCGACATGTTTGTTAACTGCGTGACGTAAACGCCTACGCGACGTGAGCAGAACAGCAGATCTGAGCCAGTTTTGCGTCTTGGCCAGTTTAGACGGAAACGCTACGCCGGAGCGTATCCAAGTTTTCCACTTTCGAGGGTGGTTTGAGATTTTTGCGTCTTCAAGCCCCAAAAACGCCGTCACCATATAAACAAAAGGCACTTCCATTAAAATATTTTATCGTCTATACTCGCAAGCGTCTTCGTGTAAACTGGGCCTTAGAGAAACACAAAACTCTGCAGACTCACAGCACTCATTAAAGGGTCCCTGATTTTGTCCAAAGTATATTTAGCCACAAAGACAATGTGACATATGCAACTGACTTAGCAGTCAGTTAGCAGTAGTCAGATTTCTATTTCATTCAATTAATTGAGCATTTTTTTTCTTCCAAACTGGCAATTATTGCAATTTGCAAATCTGAAATGACCTACAGGTGAGCAGTGATCTGGTGTTTTTCATGTGAATCTCTACGAAGGATCAGGTCTTTATAAAATGTTTTCCTTCAGGTTTGCCGAGAGCGTCAAAGGTATAAGTATCAACCTTCTTTGAAAAATGTTGACTTGTCCATTATGTTGCATTACCCAATGCAGAAATATAGCAAGATTGATGACCTGTCTGGAATTCATAGTAATGAGCCAAATTTCACAGTGCCTTGTAACCCTCCCGATGTTGAAAGCGAGTATTGCTGCAAAATATTCTTAAGCATTGGATATTGTACAAAGCACGTGTGTAAAATTCATTGAAATATGCTCTCTGATAAATTCCCTGATACTAGTATTTGAAACCCTGAGATTAGATGTCCAACATGTGATCACAAAGTGGAGAATTTGAGAGCACTGACCTCACATTATGATGCACACTGCAGAAAATCAATTTATTGTTTGTCTGATGAAACACAGTGATGAAACTTTTGAAGTATATCCTTCATACACTTTTTCATATAAGCAGACATCACAGATGTCACCTCATTAAAAGATGAACTGAAAGAGAATATTGAAACAGATTTGCCAAACACTGCTCTTGATATACAATGCAGTGGCTGTAATGAGAGTGATGACTATGGAGCAAGATGTACAAGGTATGATGTTACACAAAACTTGACAATCACTTTTCTAAAGTAGCAGGAAGTTAGTATGCTTGGTTCTAGCTCAATACAAACCATAAATGAGGATTGTACCAATTCTGTTGATGTGTCCGATGAACACATACTGACTGAAGAAATACAGACTTGTGAAAAACATGAAATTGACAGTAACATTTTTGGGGAAATTTGTGAATTACTGCAACATAATATTTTACAACAAAGTTTGAAAGAACTGTCCACGCTGTGGAAAAGTAACAAATATTATGGAACTATTTTCTCCTTTTTAGCCTATTGAGTACAAATTTGGAGTTGCAATGAAAAACAGAACATTTATATACAGAGGGCTCCAAAACTACTGGCACCCTTGACCGGTAATGCACGAACAATAATAAAAAAAAAAAAAGAATTATTGAGAAACAGAATATACCAACATGAGTGAAATACTTAGTTTCAGTGGAAACAACCAAAATCATAATCATTCCATGCAAAATAAATTTCAATAAAATCAAGCTTTCTTAATGATTGGCACCCTTCAATTGGTACCAAGTGCAACTGCCTCAGGCAAGGATAACAGCATGGAGTCATTGATTTTGTTGTCACAGAACCATTTCTATGTGGATCTTGAGGTAAGCTTTGGGTCATTATCTTGCTAGGAAGTCCACCTACGGCAAGGTCCCAGCCTTCTGGCAGGAGCAACCAGATTGTCAGCCAAAATATCCTGATACTTGGTGGAGTTCATTATGTCATTAATCTTTACCAGTGCCCCTGGACCTCTTGAAATAAAACACCTCCAAACATGACTGACCCGCCATCATATTTCACCATGGGTATGAGGTGCTTCTCTTTATATGCATCCCCTTTTCCACACCAAACATGCTGATGCTGTGTCTGACAGAAACGTCTAATTTGGTCTCATCTGACCAAAGCACCTTGTTCCAGTCATAATTTAAATGCTGTCTGGCGAACTAAACGCGCTTGCTTCTGTGTCTTCTGGTCAGAAAAGGCTTTCTTCTGGCAACCCTTCCAAAGAGCCTGCGGTTGTGGAGGTGTCTCCTTATGGTGCTTTTTGAAACCTGGTGACCCCAAGATGCCATTAAAGCCTGCGATCCCTTCACAGTGATTCCTTGGGATTTTGTTACTTCTCTCACCATCTTCCATAGTATCCTGGGGGGCAAATGTGTTCACTGTGTTTGAGGTTTTCCACAGTTCCATATCTTTGGAACTGTATGATAATTGCCCTGACAGTGCTCAGTTGCGTATTCAATTGTTTGTGAATTTTCTTATAGCCATTACTAGATTTATTAATGTTTATGACCAATTGACAGTTGTTTTGTTTTCTTCAAGGTGTTGGATGACAATGGGACTTTGTATCTGTGTTATGTCATTTTTATACCCGAGTAAAACAGGAAGTGATGTCAATCAATCAATCAATAACCTTTATTGCAGGGAAGTCCCACTGAGACCGAGGTCTCTTTTGCAGGGGAGCCCTGATTACAGTAAAACAATTACAATGACAGGTTAAAGACAAATAGCACACATAAGATACACACAAGTCAGAACAATTTCAGATTAGGGAATAACAAGCTTTGAACTTTGAATAAAACATAATAAAGTTATTAAAAAAATGATAATTCAATAAAATAAATAAATAAACATATAAGAACATAGAACAGAGTAAAATAAATGAGCAAATCCTACCATCAATTAAAAGCAAATACATCTGGCCTCCAAAAGCAATATATCCAACGCTAATTTCTTGAAAGACACAAAGGCTGTCTAGCTTCAATGTATCCTGGAAATTATTCCACATACAAGGAGCGAATGCACTAAAAGGAGTACATCCCAAATTTGTTCTAATCCTGGGAGCCTCCAACAAACACCATTCACGTGATCTGGTATACCGAGTTCTGATTTTGAAGGATAAGAGATATGAGATATGAGGGAAGTTTGCCTAGCAAGGCTTAATAGATAAAATAAAATTTAGCTTCCTTCTTAAATGAAGGGAAAACCATCCCACAGAATTATATAACACAAAATGATGGGTTCGGAAACCATCGCCTGTGATGAAGCGCAACGTGCCATGATATATTGCATCCAAGGATCTTAATGTACTAACAGAGGCATGTCGGCAAAGGACATCTCCGTAATCCAGTATAGGAAATATTGTTGCCTCTACAATCCTCTTCCTATTGTCCAAAGAAAAACAGGACCTGTTTCTGTAAAGAAACCCAATTTTTATTCTAAGTTTCTTGGACAGGTTGGACACATGCGTCTTAAAAGAAAAGTCATGATCCAACCAGATGCCCAGATATTTGTAAGACTGAACCTGCTCAATCTGAGCCCCAGTCACTGAGAAAATGGAGTCTCCTGACATAATTGCATTCTGTGCTGAAAAGATCATGAACTTTGTTTTATCAGTATTTAAAACCAATTTAAGATCAGCTAGAGCATTCTCTATGACGTTAAAAGCAGATTGTAGAAATGTGAGGGCCTGTAAGCATGTTGGAGCAGAGGAATAAAACACTGTGTCATCAGTGATTGTGCAGGCGTAACCTTACGCTGCGGCAGGGAAACGGCATCAGGGCTAAACGAACGCCGCTGCTGGACCCCCACTTCAGGGCTGGGCGAAGAACTCCTCAGCACCGCGTCAGCAAGGTTGGACTTGCGGGGCCGGATTGCCCCTCTCCTCGAAACTGACAGCAACCGAGTACCAGCTGGACTTACAGGGGACGAAGGGGATGTCACTTCCTCCTCAGCGAGAACGGAAAACCTGTTCGCCAGCTGCAGATCCCAGACTGGCGGCACACGAGACGAACGCCTCCCGCCGCGTGATCCGACCCAGGGCTCAGCCGGGTTGGGTGTGGAGCTGACAATGGCCCTGGGCTCGCTCCCTGCTGGATCCAGGGGTCCTCAGCTCGGAACGGTGCTGCTTCAGTGGGGAAGGCCAAGGAGACGCATTCAGCCGTGGTGGAGACACTCGCAGTAGCAAGAGCTGGAGCAACCAGGGAGTCGATGAGCTGCTCATCTTCCTTTATCTGGTAAAGGATAGAAATTCTTCCCTCCAGCTCCGTAATTTTTTGCGAAAGGCGAACGCAACTCCCACAAGCTGGCGGAGAGGTGAGTGGAGCCATGTTATTTAATTTTAGCCTGCTGGGCCTAATGGCAACCAGCCAGCCGATGCAATAAATAATACTTTAAATCAGTGATTCCCAAAGTGCGGGCCGCGGCCCCCTGGTGGGCCGTGGTGGTACTGCAGGTGGGCCGTGAGAGGTCATTAAAAATATTATTCATTTTTGCAAATATGATTTTTTATTATTTTTATAGTAATATATTCATTGCACGATTTTAAAAAATATTTAGAAGTAATAACCTATTGAGTGTTATTGACCTCACAATATTTTAGGAACCTTATATAGTTTATGATCGGAACGTAGCTTTCTGGTCATCATGACCGGGGGTCATAATCGGAGGAGCACGTACTGTGTTCAATAATTAATTCTGTCTTGTGTGTACACAACAGATTATCCCCCTGCTTTCATTTCAATCCTAAATCTTTATAATAATAATAATAATAATAAATAAAACACAATGACAAATATTGCTGTTGTTTTCAATTTATTTTATTTTCTTAACAACAATTATTGTTGCTGTTAAGTGTTCTGAGAATGCATAATTTCGTCTATGTACTGTTTATAGGACAAAGGTGGGCCGCGGACATTTTTTAGATTGTCAAGTGGGCCCTGATTTGGAAAAGTTTGGGAACCCCTGCTTTAAATATTAACTAATAAAAGAATAAATGAATAAATAAAAAAACAAATAAAATGATAGAATAAGTAAAATAATAAAATGTTGAAATAATGAAATGTCAAAACGATAAAACGCTAAAACAACAATAAAATAATAATGTAATGATGTAATGGCTCAATATAGTTCCTTAAAACATAGGAAGCATACACCTAATAGTGCGAGGTGCAGATTTTTAGGATATCATGAAGTAAAATAATGAAATGGTTTCACACTCAAATACCTTGCAGTTTAATATTACCAACATTTCACCGGACAAGCTGGCTTCATCAGGGTTTGTGGCCAAGGCGAACAATGTGCAAAAGATTTAATTAAAGGTTGTGCTCATCCAGGTGTTCTTAATCAGTTGTTAATCAGCCATAGTCACACCCATTCATCAGTGTAGTTCAAACAGATACCAATTTCCACATCCTATACTAAAAGACAACAAAAAAAAAGCCTAATTTACACATTAACACTGCCAAGATCTGTTTTTCTGTATGTTCTGGTTTTATGTTTTATTAGCTCCCGCCGCCCGAGCGGTGCGGGAGCTATGGTATCGGGCTCCATCCGTCAAAACTTTGACATTTTGCTTTGGTGGGAGGTTCTGGGGCCGCCAGTGCCCACTTGGTTTATTAGTTGATTGATTCTTTTGAATTTGGTATTATCTGCCACACCATTGCCGTTTACCAGTTCCGTGCACATTGTTCTGCCTGTGATGTCTTGCCTCTCTTTTTGTTTACTGCCAGTGCACGCCCCTGTCTGCGAGCTGTCACACTTCAGTGGTTTCATAAGTTCCTTCACGTCTTGTTTGCTTCCTTTAACACTAATTACTACTGAAGTACTAATACCCCTAACACTCCGTGTGTTTGTCTAGTTTATCTACGAATCCATATTAATATACTAATCCTGTAAATAACTATCATACTAACTTGCACTATTTGGGTACTATTATGATTGCACAAACTACTAACTTTAATGATTGGATCTCTCCACTTTCCACTCTAATCTATAACTCTGCCCGTTTCGCTCAAACCAGTCCTTTGTCTTAGTTGCAAAGTAGTTGCAGAAACTCTCTATTGCTAATCTGTTTCTCCCGTCTTTCCCCACTTAGGCACTCCCTGAATGGAGCCGTTATTGTTTAAAATGTCTCGTGAAACTAGGCTTTGTCATTGTTTCCCATTTTGTATTGTTAATTACCTCTTGTATTTTACCCTCTCAGTAAATGTTTAGATTATTCCTAACGCCTGTTGCCCCGCCTCACTCGTTACTTCCCTTGCATATAGGAGTTCCTCACTTCTGCTCTTTCTTTTTCAGAACTTTTCCTGTGCTGAGTTACCTGTATGCTTGTGATACCCTTCTGTCCGATTCCGATAACTGTCTGTGCCTGCCTGGATTTGTTTGCCTCTTGTTATTGATCAATTTCTGTACAACCATGATTTCTGTCTATTGCTGCCTTGGCAGCATGACCTCAAATTTCAGACTCTCAACTATCCCTCTGGTTTGGAATTTTGTGCTGTGGTCTGTGTCTTTTTTTTTTTTTTTCTTTTTTGATCTTCTGCCTGTTTATAGACCCTGTTTTAGATTTCCCTTCTGTGCTGTGTCACTGTGATTTTTAGAGATGATACAAAACTTTCTGACCTAAACCTACCTAACCCATCACACTGGGGACAAAATGGCTTCATTTTGGCACCAAAAGCATCTTTTTAGCCAAATCATCAAAGATTTTTATGGCCAATTTTGTACAGGATATTGATACCTTTGAGTTGGTTGGGTGTGGGTGTTTGTGTTTTTTTTTTTAATTTTTTTTTATTATCAGGTGGAGGCACCTAGGTGGAGGCAAAAGCTGTGATCTAATGTACTCATAAAATAGCCTACTTTGACTGACAAAGTCTTAATGATTTTTCGTAAAATGTTTTGTTTTTTAAAAAAAAAAAAAAAAACTAATGACACGTAAAAAGTTTTGGGTCTTGTAATTATGGCATTAGAATGCTAGAAATTGTGAATGAGTCCTGCGCCCAACATCCATGCGCAAATCAAACATCTTAGGAGAAATATATGCTCGCAAAACTTTTTGCAAGCGCTTTCAAAGCACTCGTGAGCTATATTGTATCCTGCATCTTTGTTCCCTCGAGCAATATTTTAGCCTGTGAGGAGAAATACATGCTTGCAAAACGTTCTCCTGCTCGCGCGCAAGACTTTCCACTGCTCGCTCGCGTGTGGAATTTTTTTCAGTGGCTGATTTGTGAGTGGGTTTTTTTCAGTGGCTGATTTTTTTTTCAGCGTGTATCGTGTTACGATTTTTGAAAACTAACTGTAAACAGGCTATTCAGAGCTATTAAGGCTAACTGGAGTGCTGTTCAGGCACCTTTTTTTAAGATTTGTGAACCTTGTTTATGAAAAATGGTATAACAACAATCCACTGTCAGACACAGAGTTATATTGAAACCATTCGACAGTCCGACACGGAGTTATATTAAAACCCTGTCTGACTTTTGGAGGCGTAGACACTGCAATATATTTTTGGGGAACACTTATCCAAGTCACTATTTTTCATGAACATGATCTTTATGGCATAATGGCATTTGCCTATTTATAAATTAAGTGAAGCTCGCTGACTTTGCAAACAGCTCGCTCAGAAAATGAGTACTACGAAAAAAAAAATGAGCAAGGAATTCAAAAGAGCCTAATTGACCAGCAGCGGGTCAAGGTTTTAAATAGAAAACATGACCGGCAATCAAAACGTTTTTGTAGTTTAGCCAAAAAAGCATGCCTATTAGCCTGAATAGCATTCCGGTTAGACCGAACAGCTCTGAATAGACTGTTTACTGTTAGCTTTCAATAATGGTAAGAGCCTATATTCATCTCTCAATATTTTGAGGTCTGCGGTCTGCTTTTTCAAGACACCCTGTTGCGGACAGATAGCTGTTTCAAAGTCTGCGGACGCGTGGCTATAAATGCAAATCATGGAGTGTAAGGTTTTACAATATCTGCATTGCCAGTCAAGCACAGGAAATAAGGCAAGCTATGTTACAAAAATCATACACTGAAAAGTATTTATACATTTTCTTCCATACAAAATTAACGTTACCTCTTTGCGGTCAGCCACGCTTTGGCTACTGAGGGAACTGGCGGAAGTTATTCAGGGCTATGTGGTTTGTTCCATTTGTCCTAGTGATGTGCCGTACCTTGCTGTCCGACTGTCGAAGTTGCTCAACTAATTACTATCGGGGGTTGGCATGCCATCAGGCCCGCCTCCTTACTGACAGTAACCGCCTCCTCACTGACAAAAATCAGCCTCCGAAAAAAACCCACTCGCAAATCAGCCACTGAAAATAAATTCATTCGCGAGCGAGCAGTGGAAAGTCTTGCGCGCGAGTAGGAGAACGTTTTGCAAGCATGTATTTCTCCTCGCAGGCTAAAATATTGCTCGAGGGAGCAAAGGTGCAGGATACAATATAGCTCGCGAGAGCTTTGAAAGCGCTCGCTAAAAGTTTTGCGAGCATGTATTTCTCCTTGGATGTTTGATTTGCGCGTCCTGCAATTTAATCCTGCAGTTGAAGATATAAACCTGAAAGATGGAAGCCTGCATTTTGAAATTGTAAATTTTTGGTGTGAATTTGACTAAAAAGCTGCATTTGAGTGCCCTATCAAGGACTGTAAACCCTCCAGTTTTTTCCGGGGGAGGAGTTATTTTACACCTCTTTCCCACTGTCTTCCCGTTCAATATTTTTATTTTTTTTTTACCCTTTTAAAAAAGGCTAGTGATGTGATGGCGGTAGACATTAGACCGCCTATTTAATTTTTTTTTTTTTATTATAAATTCCCCTCTGTTAAACCAGGTGGCAGTATGTAGCCTAATATTATTCAATAAAGAAGAAACGCAGCTGCGCAGGAAAACATCCAATCACTCACAAATCTGAGAACGATCCTTTCTTTTCAAGAGGGATGGTTCTGTGTACCCTATGCTAAAGGAGGTAAATCAGAAGCACTGACACACCTTTCCTTAACATTTAAAGAATTCGAATGCACTCATCATGGCTGCCACGTAATTACCTCCAGATCATTTTTTAGGAGTTAGGAACTTTCCAAGGCAAAAGAGACTATTTGGACGCAGTCATAGGTCCAATTCCAAAACGCTCCCTCACCGCTAGTACTTCACTACCGACTGTCACTCTGTGTGAAGTCTCCCTCACAGCTATGGAGGGAGCTTCATAAAGGGGGAGGGTGTAAAAACATGTATAAACTTTGGGATGCCCTTGCCCTTTATCTGATGGGAAGTGATTTTTACTGTACTGTCTCTCTGGAGTGCATGTGAGTCCAGGACAGCATTGTTCTAAACTAATGGAAAAATTCACGTAGGTCAGGTAAATGAAGGTCATTGGTGATATTCATGTAGGTTTTCCTGTGGCACCTGCCCGAAGAAATTGACTTCGTGCTTGAATACCTGACAGCGCCCCCTCCTGGCATAGCAAAGAACTCCACCTTAATGCCATAACAAATTCTTATTTTTTCTCATCAGTCCAATTAATATATTAAGTTTCCAAAGGTTTGACTGTGGCACATCGATGGAGATTCTGTAAAATAAGGTACAGACGAAAGCGCCTCCTATTGACAGTTTTAGTTGAGATTACACATCAAATATCTGGCTTACCGTATAGAGTGCCATAATAATTCTACCTTTTCTTGAATATACATGGTAGATTCTGAAGATATACCAAATTTCATATATCTATCTAGCTGGAGTAAAATTTTATGGACTCCTAAAGATGGTCCCAAATTAGCTGAAAAGGTTGTATTGGCAACTTTGACAGGGGACTGCACTAAAATATTTAGTTATGCCATAGAAATTTTTGGCACCTTTCACACACCGTGTCAGATGGTATAAATCAACCTACTCATTAGCTCCATTCTTGTCTGAAGTATTGAAATATAAGACCTCAAAATAGGGCCCAAGCAGCTGAAGTTCACTTTTCAAGGCCAAATATCCCAAAACCCGAGCAAGATACCGGAGGTGTTCTCACATTATGCTATTTCATGTTCATACACCTTTACAATAAAGCATAGTTTCTCAAGGCATGTCGCTGGAGTAAAACAAAAATAAAGTCCAAAAAGTGAATTTTCATTTATTTTTCCCCCAAACTGTGAGCCCCTGCCACACAATTCTTCAAGTTACCACTCCGTAGCAACTGATTGTTGTGTTCCGGGGTCTTGGCCTTTGGCCAGGATTGTATTGTGTATGGTTTTAACAGTTTCATGTACCAGGATTTCATAGTTCATATTCATATCACAGTTTTAACAGTTTCTTTTATCAGGACCAAGCATTTCATAGTTTACATTTATTGTTCATGTTTTTACTTTTCCGTATTTTGTCTTTTGCCAGGTCTGCCCAGCCACTCCACTGCTTGTCTACGTTCCGCCTCGTGCCTTCATTGTTGCACATTTCAGAGCTCTGGTTGGCTTTGGTATTTCCCCCTTCCTTCTGTGCTGTGCTGGATTCGGGGCTGTCTAAGCTTAATTGACAATTAACTGTTTTTAAGTTACTAACATTTACTAACATTCACTGGGTGGTGTAATTCTTAGATAGGCACATTACTAATTTAGACAGGGAGTTTATTGTCACGATTCCTGCTTTGCTATTTCAAGTCTTGCTGTGCTTTTCTGTTCTAAACATTCATGCTGCTTTCAAACTGCATACTTAATTGGTACTTAAGCTGAGCACGCTCATTCTCTTAATGACCAAGTCATGTCCACCAATCTTTGTCCATGTCCAATGATCTTGCCATGCCTCTTGTTCTCCTTCTCCAGGTGTTGCCCCTCATGTCATGATTTCTTCCCCTTTATCTGGGTGCAGAGGAAGTTGGCTGGTAGACAGTGTCTCAAGTTTCCAGTCTTGTTCAAGTCTCTTGTCAAGTCTCATGCTCATGATTATAGTTCTTGTCTTGTATATAGCATTCTGTTTTCTCGTCATTGATATCTTTAGTCTTTTATTTTTTGGATTTCTGCCTGGAGTTTCCAGTGGCCTTTTGTTTTGTTGTTTTTTGATCTTTTTGTTTCTAGCTCTGTGAAGCTTTCTTTAGTTTGTATTTGGCAACCCTTTGGGCCAAGTTTTTTGTTGGCCCTTGTGCCAGTTTTGTTTTATTTCAATAAACTCCTTATTACCCTTCACCTCGCTCCTGGTGTCTACCTGATCTCGCATCACTGATACAAAGGAAAGTTTAAGTACTTAAATATATACTGTATATTCATTAGAAATAGTTCAGCAGATTGAACAGATTTCCCATTATACTGCATCTCATAAGACTGGTTTTTTTTTCTATTTTGGCCCCAAATTTTTGGTTTCCAGGTGGTGCTGCAACCAAGCAAAGCGACCAATGGCAAAATAATTTGGGGATTTTCTGTGATACATGTGTATGTACTTACATGCAAATTATACTGTGGATATTTGTATATGTTGTAATATTAACAATGAAACATTGCAGAATTTTTTCTCTTTTTTCCTGTCAGACCACAATTTTTCAAGTGATAGAGTCATAGAAATTATTTAGAAAGTTTTTTGCATGAAGACCTGTAACTGTTTTGCAATACCTGTGTGATCTATGCATGCGAGCCTTTCCATACCTCAACAAGCAGTGTTTCATGACTCCCGATGAGGAGTGTTCCAATACTGTCCACAAGGTGTTTCATGACTCCTGATGAGGAGTGTTTCAATACTGTCCACAAGGTGTTTCATGACTCCCGATGAGGAGTGTTCCAATACTGTCCACAAGGTGTTTCATGACTCCTGATGAGGAGTGTTCCAATACTGTCCCCAAGGTGTTTCATGACTCCTGATGAGGAGTGTTCCAATACTGTCCACAAGGTGTTTCATGACTCCTGATGAGGAGAGTTCCAATACTGTCCACAAGGTGTTTCATGACTCCCGAAGAGGAGTGTTCCAATACTGTCCACAAGGTGTTTCATGACTCCTGATGAGGAGTGTTCCAATACTGTCCACAAGGTGTTTCATGACTCCCGATGAGGAGTGTTCCAATACTGTCCACAAGGTGTTTCATGACTCCCGATGAGGAGTGTTCCAATACTGTCCCCAAGGTGTTTCATGACTCCCGATGAGGAGTGTTCCAATACTGTCCCCAAGGTGTTTCATGACTCCCGATGAGGAGTGTTCCAATACTGTCCCCAAGGTGTTTCATGACTCCTGATGAGGAGTGTTCCAATACTGTCCCCAAGGTGTTTCATGACTCCCGATGAGGAGTGTTCCAATACTGTCCCCAAGGTGTTTCATGACTCCCGATGAGGAGTGTTCCAATACTGTCTACAAGGTGTTTTATGACTCCCGATGAGGAGTTTTCCAGTACTGTCTACAGAGTGTTTCATGACTCCCGATGAGGAGTGTTCCAACACTGCCCAGGAGGTGTTTCATGACTCCCGATGAGGAGTGTTCCAATACTGTCCACAGAGTGTTCCATGACTCCCGATGAGGAGTGTTCCAATAATGCCCACAAGGTGTTTCATGACTCCCGATGAGGAGCGTTCCAATACTGTCCACAAGGTGTTTCATGACTCCCGATGAGGAGTGTTCCTATAATGTCCACAAAGTGTTTCATGACTCCTGATAAGGAGTATTCCAATACTGTCCACAAGGTGTTTCATGACTCCCGATGAGGAGTGTTCCAATAATGCCCACAAGGTGTTTCATGACTCCTGATGAGGAGCGTTCCAATACTGTCCACAAGGTGTTTCATGACTCCCGATGAGGAGTGTTCCTATAATGTCCACAAAGTGTTTCATGACTCCTGACAAGGAGTATTCCAATACTGTCCACAAGGTGTTTCATGACTCCCGATGAGGAGTGTTCCAATACTGTCTACAGAGTGTTTCATGACTCCTGATGAGGAGTGTTCATTACTCCACACAGTGTTTGCAAACTCAAATTGTGTTGTGTTTTCACACACCACTCTGTGTTTCAAGACATTACATGTTGAGTGCACTGGTTCTTTTGAAGTTGTGTTTCATGAACTCTGTTAGTGTTTGTTTCAATAGTTAGTGAAGTGTTTTCAGACACTATAAAAAGAGCGTTCTGTAACACCTTCATTGGTGGCAGCTAAGTTGCCACCAATTTGGGGGTTTTAAAACACTTTCTTTTAACAGTGTAGTACATACTTTTTTAGAGGTCCCACAGAAAGGAAGAAAGCCATCTTCAGGTCCTATAAATCAAAAAGGATGATAGACCAAATGGCAAATGACACTAATAACTTGTGCATCCAACGTTTGCTGCTAGCAGTGCCTAAATCCAACGTAACACAGAGGTCACCAAATTATTGATCTGCCTCTGTGGGATCTGATCAAACTTTGCCGAAAAAGCAGCAGAAATTTCATTGTGAGTAGTGCTAGGATGATCCCGATGGGGAACTCGCTGATCCAGAATATCCCAAAGATGTTCGATGGGGTTCATGTCAAATGGATTAGGAGGCCAGTCTATTACCCTTACGTCATTAGTGTTCAGGGTAATCGCTGTCGGGTAATCCTCGCTGTGTGAGGACAAGCATAGTCATGAAGATGACATGGCGGGTTTAGCAGATGTGGGGCACAATATGTGGTTCCAAGATCTCATCCACAAAGCGTTGTACTGTCAGTGTTCCATCAACAGATACCAGTGGAAACCTCCAGCCATATGCTATAGCTGCCCACACCATCACACCACCGCTGCCGAATTGATCCACTTGCAGTGCACATGGATCAGCATACCGTTCTCTTCGTTGCCAGTTCGATAAAGGAACTAGCGCGACTCGCCCCTTAACATAACGTGAGGCCATTGTTCGATTTTGCCAATTTTTGTTGGCATGCGCCTGTCCCCACTGACAACGAGAAGCAAATCTGCGATCTGTCAGGAGCATCCCAACATGCGCCCTGAAGAGATGCCTTCATCCCAGAGCCGTCTTCGCACCACACGAGAACTGATATGGTTACAGCTACAAATCTGGCTGCACACATTCCAACTGTCAGCATTCCGATATCCTGATTCCTGTTTTGCTATGTCAATCGCGGCATCGTGATTTTTCACGAACTTTAAGTTTTTATGCCCGCCGTTTAATAGTCGGGGTTAGTGTTGAGAAATCCATACGAAATTTTTTTTTTGCTCACTCTCCTTTTATGAGTAGGAAGTCGGACAAGCAAGGAAACTCGTGCAAAATTTCAAGCTTAAAAATTCAGTGCATGTAACTCATGACAAAACTTACATTTAGAATGTTTTCATTTTTGTCCAAAGGTCACCAGTGACTTCATTCAGGGACTGAATGTTGGAAATTGGATGGTCCTGTCGCTTAACTCATTCCCTACGGCGCGGCGAATTCTACCATTCCCTACGGTAAGCCAGTGCCAGTGGCGTGGATGACCATTCGCAATCCGATGAAAACAGGAAATCAGTTGACGATCGCGGTCATGTGCCACCTGTACTTCAATACTTTATATTGTGCAATTTTCGGAAAAAGTATTCCGTAAAAACGCGATAATTTTATATGTTGTATTTTGTAGGGAATGAGTTAAACAGCTATTTCTCCTCTGAGAGAAAACCTCCATTTTATAAATCTTTCCATATTCCATTGCTTCAGCTCCCCCGGCTTACATATTGGTTTTGGCAGCAGTGCAGGCTTGGAGACATGGGGGATGGACTGACGAGGTTGGCATATGGCTGTCGCCCCCAACCCCCTCCTGAGCTTGGGCACCCTGGTCCCATTCCTGGGTGCCCCCAGCGGACGGCTGTCCCCCCATCTGAGTGACACCTTGGCCCCCTGCTGGCCCCTGACTGACAGGTCCCGCATGGGCGATGGTGATAAGGCTGGGCAGACCATCGACAGAGTCAATCACTCCATCCACCAGCTCAATGGCCTCGCGGCCCCGTCTGAGAAACGGCACTGCTATTGAATTTTCCACATTAACCATAACAATGCAATACACAGAGGAGAGACGTCTGTATTTATATTTATTTTTTTGTTTATTTCTTTGTTTATTTCAGAATTCAGAACATGGCATTTTTGGGAGACATCTCTGACATTTGGTGACTGTATTCCGATAGAGCAGCACCCAAGGTGTATGATGGATCGACAAGCCGAAATCTAAAAACGGATTATGAAGATAATTCTCTTTCACCAAGATTGTCTTTTAAAATGGGCTGCCAGCTTTAGGAGTAGTATTTTTGGTGAGGGGATATTGCGTGTGTGTGTGTGTGTGTGTGTGTGTGTGTGTGCGTGTACATTTGTGCGAGCGATTTTGTTGTATAACCACATCCACTCCGGCACCAGGTGTTTGCCCTGCAATATGAAATATTCGATTCTCTCAATTCAAAACAAAGGGCGACACATCTCGCAGGGAATCACCCCTGCTGTACACCTATTCAAAAAGAGGAAATGAATGCGCATAAAATATTTGAATATAAAATACCTTTTGATTTTAAAATGCTCTTAGACATTTTTGCTCTTTCACACATGACATGAGCATAAATCCAATTTCTTCAGTCTTCCTTCAGATGATGAAAAAAAAAAAAAGTCGGTAAATTTTACAATCATCTCAAAATTGACCTTTTAAAATCATGATCAATCTTTGATACTGATTACTATAATTTTCGCATGTTCTGCCTGCTTCCAAAGAACTTGATTCTATGTTAAGAAAGCAGAACCAGAAGAACTAATGTGGGCCTGCAGGTAGTAGCTTTCTGCTCAATGCGAGAGGCGTTTGAATAGCATGAGGTCTGAATCGGGTTGTGCTGCTTCCTGACGCACAACCACAGGAAAGATGCCCTGCAGGTGTACTTATGCTCTCCTGAGTTCATCTCCTTCATACTCAGTGGGTATCACAGTGGAATTTAGGGTACATTTGAAACATTAAAACAATTTGAGTAACATTAGGTCAGACAGAGGATGTTGAGCTGAATACGTGTGAGTGCGGCTGTTTGTTAGTGTTTACTACAATATCCTGGCTGCAGCTCTTTAGCAGCGTGAGGCCTTGCTGTTGTAAATGTGGACAGGATTTTGGCTAGACTGCACTGTAGGCTACAAACGGCAGGAGGGTATCGACTCGCCTTTCCTTTTCCTCCAGTGATGTCAGAGTATTATGGAAGGAACCATAGACGGTACAAAAAGATGGACGCAGCGCTTGGGTCTGAAAAGAGAGGCTGATGCAGAAATCTCTCAAAATTGCATCATATTTAATGGCAAGCAGATGGCGAGGTCAGTGGTCGCAGAAAGAAGTTCAATGCTGTAGAAGTCTATGAGAAAATGACCCTACTTTCCCACCTGATAAATTATTACAATAATGATTTCCCACATTATTTTATTGTATCTATCACAAATTTCACATCTCCTTGGACATATGGGGCTCTAATTTCCTGGCGCAGCGCAGGTGGCGTAGCGAGGCGCAGCCCGCGCAGTGGTAATTTCGTACGGCGCAGCCCGCGTAGTGGTAATTTCGTGAAGTGCGCAGCCTTCGGTAGACGAAGGTGCGCCGAGATGGGTGTGGCGGCGTAGTGGGGGGAGGTGTCACATATTCATCAAGACGCAGTGACAATTTCGTAGAAAAAGTATCCGCTGGAGTTGCGCAGAAAACTCGCCAGCTCCAACCTGGTTTAATTTCCGTGCAGTGGTAATTTGGCTGACCGGCGCAGGGTGCGCACACGTCACCGAAATCTCACAGACAGGTTTACAGAATGTCAGGCACATTTCAATGCAATAAATAATTACAGGAGGCACTATTTAATGTAACTATCTGAATAAGGACATACATTATAGTATATATATCGATTGACCTGATGTCAGATTAAAGGCGGTTGCCACGCGTAATGGAAACTTGATCTGGCTTAATCAACGCAGCTGAATCTGTGATGCAAACTAACGACTTCTCATCTTTCTCAGCCAACCACAAACTATATATCGAATTCTTGCGTTCTATACTCATTAAAGCCGCTTGCACACTGGACGCGAAACGAATTTTTCGCAAAGACGCGATAGTCGGACAGGGTTTTAATATAGGCCTAGCTCCGTGTCCGAAAGTCTTAAAAGTTCTAATTTTTCCGCGTATTCCAGGAATTATTAGACGTGCAAACTTGGCTATGTTTGTGTTCGACCTTCACAAAATGCAAATTGATAGCTATCGACTTTTCTTGGTCTTTTTAGCCTATTCGTCTGTTTTCGTTGAAGATAGACGGCAGTCTTTATTCGGTCTTTCTTTTGAAAATTAGTCAGATGGACCGAACAGATTCACGCTTTATTTCCACAGCTGAGATAAAATAGCGCGTGAGCAAATCAATTCCATGACCATTGACAGTGTGAAGAAATGATCGCATGCACGATCAAGACTGTCCGACACGAAATGCAAAATACTCCATGTCCAGCAGCCAGCAAAAAGTAAAAGTATTGATATGAAAACAGATTTATAACGAAATAAAGAATAAAAACCAACAAACAGGATATCCAACAAAGATGATAAATAATTCGCCTCCGCCAATAAATAAATCGCAGTGTTCATTGGATTTTCTGTTATTAAAATGTTTCTTTTTATTCTATATTTCGTTATCAATCTGTTCTAATCGTCCTCTTTTTTTTTTGGCTGTCAGACACGGAGACTTTGTACATTGTCTCGCGCCAGTGTCGACTCGCTTTATTGAGCAGAGCTTAAATAGAAACATTGATTGAAATTCTCGGTACTCCTCTTGAAGAACTGAGCCCTCTTATCAAACACTCTCGTTTAATATCTAAAAGAGTCAGCAGATTTGAAGAAATTAAAAACAATAATAGACTGTCGGACACGGAGATTTATTAAAACCCTGTCAGACTTTCGAACACAAGACGCAATCTGTCAAGCGAAAAATTCGTTTCGCGTCCAATGTGCAAGCGGCTTAATACTAGGCTACTATTATTGTCACTTAGGTTTCAGTGGGGGAAAGGAATACAACCTGATTGCTATGATCTCGTACTTAGTTAAGATCACATATTGAAAATAAATGTGTCACGTATCTTGCATTGTTGTCCATGCATGTTAATCCCAAAAATTAAAGCAGCAACAGTTCGTAACTAATGGGAACACGCTATGCATCGTTTCTCTTGCCAGTGAGCAAGATTTGACTCGGCTGTGTCGCCTTCTTTGCCAACTTGCGCTGGAAGGAGGGGCAGAGGCGGGACAGAGGAGAACTTGCGCCAGGCTACGCCGGGCACGAAATTGCCACATACGCCTGGACACACCCCGTTGGCGCGGCGCACCCCCCATGCGCCACGCCTGCGCCGCGCCTGCGCCTGGTCTACGAAATTAGAGCCCATGATGTTCATTTTTGTAAATTATGGTCCCAAATAGACTTTATGCTTTAGGGGCGTGACTATCCTCTGTTCCTTGTCAGATACGGTCAGATCCATTGATGGACAATACATTTATGGAATGCACAATACTTGCAATTGCAAACAATACAGAAATTTGGAAGATTGTGGAAGAACAGGAGAGGACATTCAGTTATTCTTATGTCCCCAACATACATTGAACATAAAACGTGTTACATTAGAGCATGTGAGCCAGCAACACTTGAATGATATTCCCTATTGAAGGCCACTCGACTTTGATGCTGATAACGGCATCACTCTCGTATTCATATCAAGTCATTACGGAGGAGAATCGAATAAAGCCTAGAAATGAATGCATAATTACCAAATTGCCTGCTCCGTGACCCCTTTCAGTCACAACCTCCATGTGTTCATGTTGATTGCGATGTCACATTGTTTTTTCCACCGAGCCCCTTGTGTCCCTTCTTGGCTGCCATACCCTCATCTCCGCACCAACACATCTGTGCCAGTATGAAAGCCAACTGTCGTTTCCATAACAACCATCATCAGGACAGCTCTAATGCGCTCTGTGTCGAAGCGCTTTGGAAAAAAAAAAATGTATTAGCCCTGAAACCGATCTTTGAGAAGAGCTTTGGTCTCTGAGGAACATGGGTGATGTCACCAATATATCACATCAGACACAATACAGCAGCTATCACCAGGTGAAAACATATTCTTCTCCATGCAACTGCATTGAAAATACACTGTCAATTCAGCAATGCCGTCGAGACAATGGCTCATTATAATGCCTCTTTGGAAGCGATTGCTGTTTTTACACGACAGTTTGTAATAAATTAGCTTGCAATTTGAACAAAATGAATAGGCCTCTTCTCTCTTTCCGGAGTTGACAGACCATCTGTTCTTCTGTACTATGTGGTTAAAGATTATGTAAAATGCTTGAATGCTAAGGGGCTGTGCCCTAGACTTGCACGAATACTTCAGGCTTTAGGTCTAAAATAGAGAGGTAAAGCAGACACACTCTTGAATACTGGACTACACCAGAACAGGAATTCAAGTGTTTCCACTTTACCTCCTCATGCATACATACTCATGGCCCATGGGTGAGCTCTGGAGTTGCACTGCATGATGAATGCTTGCTAGTAGCCACTAAGCAGTTTGCAGTTGGTTCCCATGCTAACGTTAGGATCTATTGTAATTCAAGGATGTGAAAGTTGAATTACAGCATAAAACAGACCATACAAACAAAACTAATCACCCCACAACCATGGCCCCATCTGGCTGGTTTTCCACTGGCTCAGCTAAAGCTTGTGGAACATTTTCATAATTGGTTGTTGCGCTGACATAAAAAAAAGTACTCTCACAAAAAATGTATGTCGTAGGACAACTTAAGATCATTTAACCTTTCAGAAAATGTGTCTGAGATGTTATTGTGTCAATGCATCCTTCGTCTACAGGCTGCTCTTCACTGCAGGGTTTGCTGGACTGAGTGCATTATGCTGGCGGTCCAAGGGAAGTGGTAATTCAGCATCACCAATCAAATGGACATCACTGGGCTCCACCATTCCTGGTGTGCTGCCAGCAGCGACCTTCCATTTTCATGCTTTTTAAACTCCGCACGGAACGCCGCACGGACATAAATCAGTCTCCCGACGCCTCTCTCACAGAGGCAAAGGAAGTACAGGGGGAAAAAAGAAAAGCGACAGGAAAGGACTCCAGACACATACAGATGAGATTCTCCAGGTGAGGTATTGCCGCACTGTGTTGACTTCCACTTTGAGCACTTGAGCTGAAAGTGACTACATGAATGAGTTTTTTACCCTCAAAAATTATAGCCTAAAAACCTTTTGAGGCAGCATGTCAACTGCCAACAGCACATTAATACTAATTTTAGAGAATATCATAACACACACTCTGTCAATAAAGCGTTTGGAAATCTGTGAGTTAATTGTTTTATTATTGTGTTTATTTAGCCCGAGTGAGTATTTATACTAACTCAGCTGTTGTCTTTTCATACTATGAACTCAGCAGTTGGAGCAAGTACATATGAGTTTACTTATCTTACAAGATGTTTATTAAAACCCCAGAAAGGTGCAGCTCTGTGTTTTGCTTATCACCAAATGTAATTAGCATTCAGTTGTTTTGCAGTTCTTGCAAAATTTTGCATTCCACATCGGCACGTGTGAAATAGTCTCACGTAGTTGTAATATCTGTGTGTTCCAGATTCCGTCAGGGATTATTGGATGTTCGTGTTACGTGTGGAAACCATTTAGATATAAAGTGATCTGTTTTCTGTGGCCTTGGCAAAAAACAGTACAGCTACCGTATGATGGTAAGTGTTTGCCTGGAGAGAAGGCAGGTCTGCCACAAAATTCAGCCACATTTGAAATTCTGCACCTCCAGCCATGGTCTTCATCTTAGCCGTCTCCATCTGTACCCGCTTAAAATTCATGTCAGTGTCATACATCTATTATGGGGGGGGGGGGGTCTTCAGACGCCTGGAATAGAAAGTGTGAATTTTGAAAAATGTAATTTGAAATGTATGAGCTTGAGATAAATCAGCAGTGCTCTTGAGTAGTAAGATGTCAGTTGAAGCGAGGTTAAGAAACACCTGTTGGTGTGTCAGGTTCTGCTCAGCAGAAATAATGAATGAGCCATGTTCAGACACCAGAATGCAAGCTGCGTGAAGCCAAGTTGTCCTGACAGCTAAAGCATAAGAGCGGGAGAATCGTCACTTAAAGCGCCCTCGTGCTTCTCCAACCTGGCTCATTCTGAGAGAGCGCAAAACATCATAGCCTGTCATGATTTTTGAAAAATCAAAACCCCGAAACTCAACCCCTGAAGTCATACCACTCGTGTTTGACTGAAAATCTCCAATTCCGAGTCAAACAGATGCACGGCAGGGAAAAGCCAACTGGCAAGGCCTTGACGCTCCTCGCAAGCGGAATCCAGGCGTGAAAGAGGCGAGTTAACTGCAAACAAAGAGCGCGGATGTGAGGGGAGAGGAGGATCAGAAGGGTTTAGCTGAGCTTTGGCACCAAGGTGTAGGAGAAAAAAAGGCCTCGGAGGCGACAGTTGGGCCTTTGCAGTGAAGGCATGCCCAAAAAGGTGCCAGGATGGTCCGTAGATAAATATCAAAGAGTCCTTCCTGCAACCCCTCACCACCCCCCCCCCCCCGCCCCCACCTCTAACTCTCTCCCCGAAAATAAACGTGGAAATAAGTTTGGGATAAAAGAGGTGAAACAGCGTGCACAATTTCTCTTTCTTCTCAAACGCTGAAGCGGATCAGCTTTTAGATATAGCTCCTTTTACTTGGGGACCCATATATGGAGCGAGGAGAAAGGGGGGTGGGGCCTTTGGAACGGTAGACGGGGGAAAAACCGACGTGCCGTAACGTTGAATGATTCCCGCCGGTCGGAGCCGGGCCTGAGAAAAGCTCTCGCTCTCTTTATCGCCGTCAGATGCCATTCTGTCCCCTCCGCTGTTCCTCAGTTGCACATATAAATATTTAAAGAGCCCCGGCTGCAATCTCATCAATCTAATAGTCAGTTGTGATTACATCGGCTGAATCTCAGATTCGCACTCCGAACGAGCAGCACCCTAAACCGCGTGCGGGGCCAGTGCGCCTCTCCCTCACAGCAAACAGACCAAGGGGGCGGGGGTGCGAGGTTGTTTTTTTCTTGGGTTAGTGGAAGTGGGCTGGCGGGGGGGCTGGATACAACCACCATCTGCTCCCTGACAGTCCTGCCCGACATTCAAACTGCACCACGGAGAAATTCGTGCAGCTGTAGCAGTGTTCACATGGTGGGGAATATCGCAAAAAAGGCCTTAGCTCTGTGCGCTAATGTGTTTTTGATGAGCTTTATTATTATTTCTTTTTTTTCCTGAGCCCTACCCAGTACATTTTAAACACATACTGGAAATAAACTGCAGTAAAAGCCTTCAGTTCTGTGCCTGGAGATTGGTGATGTCCACAGCAGCATATAAAGATAACTCATTTCCATTGGCCTATGCTTTAAATTAATGGGCTGACCTGGCGGTAGAAATCAAACACATTCAGTACTGTATAAAGCCTTATAGAGAGTAGACACATTGATGCTCATATCTTGCAAATGCCATCTCTGTCAATTGAATTTTCCTGTTGTGCAAAAAAAAAAAATTACACTACTGTCATAGTCCTGAATGATTTCCATTAATCCGCATCGGGGACAGTCCATTAACGACCCATGACATGCAGAAACACCTCTGTCATTGCGATGAGAATTAATGTCCTCGTATTATACTTCATATGCCAGCAGCATGTGTGAGTGGCCACTAAACTGGTCCTCAGCATCTATCCTTGTTCAGCAAAGACCATCATTAGAGTCTACAGTTCTGTCCTTTTTTCAGTTAATGTTCATGCTAATATCTGATTGTTATTGTGCTGTAAATACCGTATGCAATCTCTCTTTAGCCAGAGTGGTCAGTGGGCCGGGGGCCGACATCTCTTTTGACCACTGGAAGAAACAGGTATACCCTCCGGAAAATCAGCCAAATGCATGAACATAACATGAAGCCAGAATCTCATTCTTGCCATACAACGAGGCTAAACACAATATATACCACCATGCTACTGATATTTCCAGACCAGGAATCAAATGTGAGGCAGTATACAAGTAGTATATTTAGTTTATTAGTTTATTAATAGCTCATACAGTAATGCAAGGACGGAACCCCTTAAGGATAGCACAGTTCAGTACAGATGTGGTAAGCGAAGCTGTTTGCCGAACAGTGGCTCCCAGGATGACAGCAAGCTGGAGATCGTACTTCACGAACAACGATCTGTCCCACTGGAGGATGGAGTGGCTTAAGGGGAACTTGGTTCCAATCCTGATGAGGGTCAAAGGATTGGGAGTTTGTTCCTTATAAACTGGACAGAGACTTGGAAGGGTTATGAAGAACATGGTCCCAATCCTGTACCCAGATTAAGCTTGAGAGCTTTTCCAAGTTAACTGAGTTAGGAGGAACACTTCTGGGAATTGCTGTCATTTAAGATTATGTTAATAAAGATAAAGAGTTTCCACAAGGAATATAGACTGTGTCATGGTTATGGTTTTTGTGTTCATGTTTTATGTTCAGGATTATGTCTTTTCTTTATTCGTGTTGGTTATTTGTATTCTCAGGTTTTCTGTTCTTGCCATTTTCAGTTACATTGCACTTGTCTCCCCTGTCTTGGAAACTAGTTGGTTCAGCCCGTCTCCCTGGTCTGTGTGCCTACCTTCTTCGGGTGATTTCTATGGTTTCTGGTGTTTCATATTATTCCTTCAATTCTCGTTTAATTCTTCACCTTGCTGTTCTCGATTACTAACAAGACTAACATTTATATTTTGTTTCATAGTCTACTAATCCAACTAATCCATGTTTATATTACTAACTCACTAACGAGCACTCTAGTCAGACATGTAAAGTTGCACCGCTACTAATTAGTACTAATTCAGTCTCAGCAATCGCCCTGTTCTAGTCTCCACCTCTTGCTTAACTTTCCCTGTCTCCCTCTGCGTTTCTGCGAGATCTCTCGCACGTGCTTAATTGCTTTCTTGCACTCATTGTCTGTGCACTTAGAACTCCCTGACTGGAGCTGTTTAAATGTCATAGGATGTCTGCGTGAATCCCGTCCCTGTCTTGGCTTTCGCCAATTGTTATGGTTTAGGACTTCCCCATGTGTACCTTCCTTTGTAATTAGTTCTCATCTCATTCACCTGTTCCCTGCATAGCATGTGACTTCCTCACTGCAGTTCTGACCTCGTCGGAACGTTGATCAATATTTCTTTGTGCAGAGTCTCGTATATGCCGATGATTATTATTTCTCTTCGACTGTTTCGTCCGACCAAGATTCTTGCCGTTGCCCTCTTTGTATTGTTTTTGTCTTTCTGGATTTCGA
Organism: Gymnothorax reevesii; assembly: GCA_029721435.1. NCBI lineage: Eukaryota > Metazoa > Chordata > Actinopteri > Anguilliformes > Muraenidae > Gymnothorax > Gymnothorax reevesii. The sequence goes on from CM056586.1 coordinate 54,609,747, forward strand.
CCCATTTTTGTATGACTACGCTTTCTGTGTTGGATGCCTTGTGTATGACCCGCTGCTTTGGATATTGACTACGACTTTTTGCCTGCTGTCTATTTACCGTTGCACCTCTGTTTTTCTGGTTCTGATCCCGGCTTGTCTGGTCAACTTTGTTTTTGGATTTCGTTTTGTGGCTTGGCAATTTTTGTGTCTATTGGTACTAACCTGGTAAACGTATGCCTTTATATTGGTACTAACCTGGCATTCATTAAAGGCATACGTTTTTTGGATTTCCCTCTCTCGCATGTGGTTCCTGAACACACCGTCATAGACTGCTTCTTTGCACAAATAGCAAATTACAATCCAGCAACTTGCAACACAAAGCAGGGGATTTAAATACATGTCACTGGGCCGTTGGGATATAACCACAAAATGAGATACAGGAGAATAGACACAAAATGTAAACCAATCAAAGGACACATACTTCAAAAAGAAACACAAATTACTGAATAGAAAAGAGAAACAAAAGGCATTCAAACAAGCACTGTGAGACTTCTTGATTATTATTGTGTGGCATAGCAAAAACCAATGTTTTGAATCAAGGATTGCTTATGCTTTTCACTAAGGTCCAATAAACAAATTTAAACAACTGAATTTATTTTTAATCAATCAAAAAAATTGTTTTAGCCTTAAATGTAATTAAACTTTCTATGCATTAAGTTACACAAAATGCTTGACCCTGAAGTATGTCAGTTTTATAAATCTTGAGACCAGCCTACTAGGTCAGAGCATTTTACTTGTCAAGCAAAATGTAATGTAAAATAAGCTTTGTTTTTGAAAGAGATAAAAAAATGTTTTCATCTCAAGACTACAGTAGTTGCAATAAGAGTGAGGAAAGAATTGTCCAGTCCAGATTCAAACTCGTAATCCCTCTGTCTACCAGTCTGATTCTGCCATGACTTCTACACACTAACTGCTCTACTTGTGGTTTGATCAATGCGACACCAGCCTGACCTTAACAGCTGAACTCACAGACAGACAAATTTCTTAGCGAGGCTGGGAGATGAGGGACTCCAGGATTCACCTGCCATGGAGAAAAAAAGCTTGCTGCCCTCAAAGATGTGCCCATAAATCAGAGCACAAGCGCTGATGATACCTCTGAATTTACCGGGCAGCCCAAGGTTGGTCCCGTACCGGTTTGCACCAGCCCCTTGCTCTCCTCCATGGTGGTCCCTTAAGCTAATAAAACAACCAAAGACAAAGATCATCCGGTTTCTTTCACTGCCTCAATTAAGCGGCCCCTTCTCACAACCATCATTCTTCAGAAATAGAGACAGGCAAAAATGTTCCTTCGCGGATCTCAGGCGACTGCCCTGATTTACAAACCTAGAAAGAAAAATGAAACCTTAAGTTACGCTGTTCCGCATTACATATATATGAATATGGTGAGCCCCAGGCATTGATGTGTGAGCTCCACCTACTGCAGTCAAGGATGACCTCATTAGTCCTGAGCCTAAATATGAATACTTAACGTTCAATGCATCCAACGTTTGGGGTGAGGGTTCCATTAATGCAATGCTTGCTTTGTTTGAACTTAAACCATTTACTCAAGTTTTCTTCGACTGTTGGCTGAATATTAAGGCTTGTTGAAAATGACTCAACATTTTTAACATTGTTTATGTTCAAAATCTATTAAATTGCAAAAACTGCATTCTAAAGTATTATTTGAGGTTAGGAGTAATTATGTTGAACAATATTCTTGGTTAGCTTAGAGGCAATTAGAACATGAGATTGAAAAATTAACCTGCTGTTACATTGATGTTCCTCAAACTGCTTTGCTTTCTATGATAATATGATTCTGATATTGCAAAAAAATATGAGGAACTATTTTCCAAGACCCTATTCTGCACAAAATCTTTGCACTAGGGAATGAATGAGAGGGTATATTTGTAAAGTTTGAAAGTACTCATTTTAGCAATGGAACTCTTCTGCTGGAAGCATTTCTTGAGGAATCACCGCACACATTGTGCAACTGTAGAAAAATGTGCCAAGCAACATTGCAAAGGCTGCAATATGAGTTGAACCACAAACCAGTAGAGCAGAGGGGTCCATCTGATTGGATGGAAAGGCATTCTCATTACTGCAAAAACACACCTGAGTGAGCAAGGTCAAGAACTAGCATGAGGTGGTGCTGGACAAAGGTTAGTTAATAAAACAGGCTATTATCCATTCTTGGCTAAGATCGAACATGAATGATATTTAGTGAACAACAATGGCGTGGAGAAAGATTGTATTGTAAGGCGTGGCATTTCGCTTTTGATAATCTCTTTGGAGTAATCAAGCCTCAGGGGGCTGTCTAGCTTTTAACTTGAAAGAAAGCCAAGCCACAGTAAACCCTTGATACATTACTACTCATGCTGAGCAGACCAGTCAGATAGCAGTAAAACCGGAGGCCAATTACTTTACCTTTGGCAGTATAACTCATTCTTAGTGCCACTGAGTATTTGGAAAGTTTTTTTTTTTTTAAGAAATCTTAATAAGGGCAAATACAGCCACCCTGTGGAGTTGTTTACTTGGTTGTTTCTGGGCCATTTTATGTCAAGACTGAAGGCCTAACTGCACTGTGATCTCCAAACAACCACACCTGCAGTCTCCTTATCCCCCATCATCTGTGTGGAACAGCACTTTCCCTGTCCAAGAGATTCCCTGGTATTTGCACAGACAACAGGCAGGTTATAATGCTTTCCACCCTGATCTGTGTGCCGTACCCTGACTCAGTGAGCAAAAAGAGAAATCCAAACACCTAGATGAATGAAAATCTAGATTTAGCTACTGTTTGACATGAACTGAGATGAAAATATTCGAGATTTGAAAGCAAAAAGTCCTCCCTAGAATTTTGTTTTATAATCACTAATTAAAACTGATTAGCGAAATCAGCTGGCTGAATTAATGGGTAGACGAAACAAACCGAAGGACTTTTACACTCTGACCACTGGTATTAGAAGCCTGGGTTAACTCCAGTGTACAGCCAGGTCCATAAGTATTTGGGCAGTCACACAATTTTTTTTAAAATAATTTTTTATCATTTTGGCTCTTTATGCCACCACGATGGATTTGAATGAGATAATGACACCACACTTAACCCTTTGAGTTCCGAATACATTTTCAAGGAATTAGAAATGTAGTCATCCTGAGCTGTTGAAAGCCTATCATGGGTGACTTGTTTAAAAGAGCTCCCGCAGGGGAGCTCTTTTTAACAAGTTGCCACATGATAGGTTTTCACATCTGACTTTGATATCTTACATCATTGGGCAACTATAGTTGCCAATGGCGCTGAAAGGGTTGAACTGTAGATTTACTTAGAGATTTTGAAAATATTTTTTGAGGAATTGTGTCAGAATTAAGTCTGTTTACATGTTGCATGACCACCCCATCCTCCCAGATTCCTTCCCCAGTGAAGCTCTGCAGGCCCTCACCACAGCCATCTTCAGTTCCTGCTCATTCTGGGGACGTTTTTTTCTTTCAGTTTTGCCTTCAGCAAGTGAAATTCATGCTCAATTAGATTCAGGTCAGGAGATTGACTTGGCCTTTGTAAAACATCCTACTTCTTTTTCACTTTCTTTTGCAGTTTGCTTTGTGTCACTATCCATTGGCACTCTGTTTGACAAGTTTGAAAGCATTTTGCTGAATGAGAGAAGATAATATAGCCCAGTACAATTCAGAATTCATCCTGCTGTATTTGTCAGCAGTCAAACTACTTATAAACATGAGGGAAACTGTTCCATTGGCTGCCAAACGTGCCCACACTTGACCTCGCTATGAGTTGGTATTTCTGAGATCATGGACAATTCTTGCCCTTCTCCAAACTCTTCTCTTCCCATCATTCTAGTTTAAGTTTTTCATTGTACCATGTGTCCACAGGAAGTTGTTTTGGCGCAAGTTTTTGAAAAAAAAAAAAAAAAATTAGCTGCAAAAATCCTGTTTTTGAGACATAGACATACCAATTGATCCTATCCTGTGAGAAACCCTTTGCATTTTCTTTGATGAAGTCTTCTCTTGATCATAGAGTTTTATGCAGATGCACTTATTTCCAAGATGAGAGTTCCGCACCTAGTTAAATGCTGTGAAGGGGTTTTTCACCAGGGAAAAAAATTTTTGTTATCCACAGCAGTTGTTATTTGTGCTCCTCTGCACATTTTGGTGTTCCTGAGTGTGTTTTTACTCACAGGAATATACCAAATAGTTGACTTGGCCACACTTTTTTTTTTTTTTTTTTTTATCGCTCTGATGAGTTGGTTTTCATTTTTGGCATTCTGATAACTTGCTTCACTGGCTATGAGAGCTTGTAAAATTTCTTATTGAAAGATAACAACTGCAAATGCCACACTTGAAATCAACTCTTGACCTTTTATCTGCTTGAAAATGAAATAATCAGGGAAAAATATACACCGGGCCATGAAACTGTTGTGCTGCCAACTGTCATTTGCTTTCAGTCCCATTAAATAAAAAGTGGTATGATTGACCGGTCAACCAATGTAAATTCCATAAAATAAAGCTAAAATTCTGTACCTTAAGTTCACATTCATCACTTAATTTAATCTCTCATATGCAGTGGTAAATACCAAAAATAACAAGAAGTTTATTCGTGTCTAAATATTTAGGACCTGACTCTAACTCAAGTTTTAAGCAGACACAGCACCCAAACATAGACTCACGCATACACAGCTAGTGCATCAAAATGCAAATGTAGTACTCCGGTAATCAGTTGCCCTTACTCTCTCTCTCTCTCTCTCTCTCTCATTCTTTCTGCCAGAATAACAGTCTTTTTGCAGTTTGTTGCTATGTGGAGACGCCATGGCGACCCTCCCCAGCACTTGTGGAGAAAAACAAGGCTGCACAACTTCAAACCAGTCCCCAGACCCCCTCCATGTCTTCACTTACAATGTTTTACTCTGTTCCCCGTGATCACACCTCTGATTCACATAGCTGAGTGAACACTGCACAAGCAGAGTCTTCTGACATGCAGAGCTCTTCTAAGATGCGTTGGGCTACAGAACGGTCCCCCATGAAAAGCTCACAAAAACCGTAGTTCCCAAAATCTAGTCATAATCAAATGCATGATGTTTAGGAGATTTTAAAAAGTGCAGCAGTCCCTTAGATTTGGAATTGACCATCTGCAAATGTGAAAATTTTGGGAACCATTCTCGTAAAACAGCCTGCAACCACTCCCTAAACCTACCTAGAGTCCTACCTTGCGATGACTCTCGACAATACTGTCAGGCTCATGTGAACACAGGCTATGCTGTGCTGCTTTCAGTCTTTAATTGATGTCACTGCATTATCTAATGCTCTAGAAAAGAATTTGGTGATCTGCAGGTGTAAAAGAAGGCAACCACAAAGATAAATTTTTCTATAAGGTGCTCAGTCAGGGGAATAATTTAGAATTGGAAAAGCAAATAATTGTGGTTATTTTCATGACTAAATAAATAACATAATCATTTGTTTTTTTGTTTTTTTTTTCAGTGTGCGGTATTTTGCTTTCCGGTTGAAAATCTAAGAAGACTTTTTGTCACACAAGCTACATGGTAATGTCCTCAACGGGTAGTGATGCAGCCACATTACTTAGGTTTAGTGCGAAAGTGAAATAATGCATATGCGGTCGCGTGTCAGATGGGTATACGGTTTGGACAGAAGGCAGTTTTCACAGACTGTGTGCCAGCCTGGATCACTCTCATCTCCCTCCCATACCTACTGCCGAACAGCTTGAGCCAAATACCGCTGAGTTTAATTAGCGCTTTAGTTGTTTTTGTTTCTCTGAAGTTTGAGCATTTGTCTCTGTACACACACAGGCACACACATGCACACAAATAAAACACAAAGCAAAATAGCAAACAGTAAAGCAAAAAGAACAACTGAAGAACAAATGCCACCATACACAGAAAAAGACTGATAAATAGATCCAGGAATTATTGCCTAAGTGTTAATGTTGATATAATTTGTGTACACTGAAGTGAATTACATAATCTAGACATTGTTTTTTTTGGCGAACACCTGCTCAAAATGAGGGACAGAGTGTTCCTTGGTGAAACTACCTACCTCCATTTCCCACAATGCTCCTGGATTGGAACCAGATGACAGAGACTGAAATTTGGTCTGTTTCAGTTCTGCCCCCTTGGGAGGTGGGGGGCAGGTGAGCTGGTGAGGTTGACTGGGGCATGGTGGGTTGACCAAGGTGAGAAGGGCAGGGGTGTGTGGTGTGGAGGTGATGAATGTGGGATGCAGCTCTTGCTTATGTGGCAAACTCAAGCATTGGCACCAAGTTCATCTCCAGCTTAAGCTCAGTTTATGCCCGCCACAGTATTCCCGGAGTGAGGGTGCACATGCCAAAAATTACATCATCGCATCTTTTGCATTGTGCGGGAAGGCCCCGCAAGTCGTTGCAGAGCTTGGATGTGAATTTTGTAACAAAGCACGTTCAGCAGGTGCTGAAAATTTCATTTCACTAAAATGTTAAGCAGTACCTCTGTCTTTAGTACTGCAGGCTACCAAGGTAAAATTGGCATAGCCTGTTGTTCAATTTTCACCGAACATTAAGGGAACCTGATCAAAAGCCATGAAAAGTGTTTAGCTGCCTAGTCAAACTTTCTGTAATTGATAGAGTAGATATTGAGAAGCAATGACCTTATCTCTATCCTATACTTTTGTTTGCTATGAATTTGTGCAAAACATTTTTAACTGCTGTAGCATTCGGTGCTGTCTTCTGACAATCAAAACTGCTAAACTAATTTACGCGGATTGAGCAAACCCGGTCTGCATGAATAACTGCTGAAGATGGATTTGTAAACAGTTTAAAAATGACTGCCAGATGGAGACTTTTTGTTTATCTGTGAACACTCTTATTGTTCTTATTGTTTCCTTTAAACATAACATAATATTTGAACGCCCCCTGGTGTTTCGGAGAATATTGAATTGAACAAGAGCATAAACGCCTCAGCGCATGCTTGTAGCTCGTGCATTATCTGCAGAAGGCCACGTCACGGTGTCTCGCACAAGCATGAACAAGGTTTTAGCCTTATACTGCCCAGGAGGGAAGAGCGCTGGGCAAGGTGTGTCAGGACTGCATCTGCTTTCCAAAACTCTCTCTTATTCAGAAGCTAATGAACCTCACCCTTTCTTTTGCCATCTCTTCTCTCTTATTCTCCCATTATATCTCTCTTAATCTATTTCTCTCTCGCCTTATCCCTCACTTCCTCATTCTCTCTATATCACTGTTCATGCCTGTACCATCTCCATTTATTTTTTCTGCTTTCTCGCTCTCTATCGGTGTCTACACCTCCCTCCCTCTCTCTCTGTCACCCCCCACTCGCCCCTCCACCACTCTGACATCTCCCTATAACTGCACATTATGGATAGTGTAATAGACACACATGCTGAGGCTCCTGGAGCCTGCAGCCTGACAAATGGAATGAATTTCATGTACATTTCAGACCTGAGAATGCGGGATTTCATTTGTTCTCTCTCAGTTTCTGGCTAGGGAAACATGTGCAGAACCCTAGGTGGGAAAAAAAATTTCCCCACTTAGACTATCCACTCCTAATTTCCCATTCCCTCCCTCGCAGTCAGCTTCATCAGTACAGTCTGCAAAGAGAGGGGGTAAAAAACAGATGCGCTAGATAAAGCCAGCTTTGTGGCGCTTCCAAGGACCTCGAGGTTTCAGGCAGGCCCCTGGAGTCCAGCGGCTAATATGCCACAAGCCCTGGCATTTAATCCTTTTATTAAATCCAGTTCTTATTAAAAACATAACTCATTATAAAAAAGGTCATTTGTGTTCCAAAGCGCGTCAGGCTGCCCCCGCTGTGTTTTATCCTTTCATGTTTAGGATGCCCACAGGAAATGAGCCTTCCTCTGCCACACAGCGAGCAGAGGAGCATACGGCAGGTTCCGCGTTTGACCCACAGAAGAGCCTGTTTTCTGGATTTGTTTTTCCAGTGCTGTGGATCCCTACTGCTTTCAATGACCAACAGTGGTTGTTACATTTGCATTAGAAGGTTCTGCCACAACAGTCTGCTCACATAATTGTGACCTCCATGACCGCTTTGGGAATGTATAAACCCCACAGTCCCAGCTCGTCTCTTAGTGTCTGACGGGAGACACGGAGACAGCAATAGAAGTATTCTCTTTGTACTCATCCGCATCAGAGTTATCCATGCGCTGATGTCCATGTTTGATGTAAAGGGAGTCTTTGCGTCCCCAAAAGGAAGGCGATTCAGTTTGCGTGTACAGGTGTGTATATTTGGGATCGAGCAGAATGCTCGTCCCTCAGCCCTCATCCAAAGGAGGTAATCAGACAGGATCTGGTGGTGGTGGTGGTGGTGGTGATAGTCCTGTTGGAGGGGAAAAGTGTGCTTGTGTCAGTGGTGGTTGGTTGGGGGTTTTGGAAATCAAATTGAAGCCCTGAACAGCTGGGCAGGACAGTAAACCCGTGTCCCCCGGGGGCTGTTATTTGGAGGTTTACAGGAACATGCAGCGTGGAGAGTGCTGTCTGAGAGAGGAGGAGAAAGAGACTGGGAGGGGGAGACTGCTGTCTGAGAGAGGAGGAGAGAGAGAGGGGCTGGGAGGGGAGGGGTAATCAAACCGCACTCAATCCCAGCCCCATTCCATACCTCTGAGCAAAGACATAAACTACAATCTTTCAATTTCCATTTGGGAATCAATAATGAACCGGGAGCTGACACGGATCCATAATTACACTGCAGCTCCCCTCCGTCGCTGCGGAGTTCATGTTTAATGCATGCATGACTGTCTGAGCTCGCCACAGAACAACACCCACCACTCTATGCCCCCCCCAACACACACACACACACACACACACACACACACACACACACTCTCTCACACACACACACACACACACACACACACAGCCTTGTCTTTGTGGCATTGTGAGGACACCAGACCAGAACATGCTTTCTGGGAACCACCTTTTCTGTTGGTTGTACAGCACTGAGAAAAATCAGGCAACATCTTGGAGCGAACCCCCCAACACACACACACACACACACACACACACACACACACACACCCACACACACACACACACACACAGACACACACACACACACACACACACACACACTCACGCACAAACCAATCCAGATGACAGTGTGAGTGCAGAGAAAGTCTTTGCATGGCTTACAAGTCTTTCAAGAATACAAGAATATTGATTATTCGATTTGCTAACAGCACAATTATTGATCCAGTTAACTACAGTACACTGTATGGACAGTGGTTACATGCAATGATTATTGATGTCAGGGCAAATTTCCTGCCCTTTGTTTCCAGTGGACTCTCGACCAATGATAAAAGGTCAGTTAACAGTTAAATTCTACTCTGCCGTCTATGGCCTTTCATTCACATAAGTGCTTGTGAACTGCCTGCAAGGGTGGGTTTACAAGAACAAAGTGAGCCAGGGAATGTTCTGGAAATTCATGATATCACTGCAGGGAGATGCCTCTGTGCAGAGAGACATGCAGAGACTGCACCCCCACTGCCACCGCCCTCTCTAACTGCTGCTGCCCCCCCCCCACTCATTCATTCACAACATAACCCCTCCGGCAAAACACACTGGCAGAGGCTGAAACACTGCAACAGGGCAGTGAAGGGGAACTGGGGCACTCACAAATTAGCCACTTTCTTACCCACAATGCAACAGGTCCTCTCAGGCGAGAGAGTTCCTCAGCAGGCACAATGGACTCAGGAAGGCAGACCGATGCATGGGCATCTGTCCAGATCTTTCGCAGAACTTGACGCCTCCCTCGCAGATCAAAGCCGCGGGCAAAGGACACTGCTCGCAGTACGCCTGCTCACTGTTGCTATTTCCGAAAAGAATCTCAAGGGGTGCCTGGCAGACTGTACGGTCCAGCAGCAGCTGGGCTAAAACCAAAGTCTAGAGAGCCGTGTTACCCACAGGAACCCCGAATGCCTCAGGAGCCCACTGCTCACCCATGTCCCCCCACCCCCCGGGACTCAGTGTGAGAGAACCTGGCTCAGGCATTCCATGAAATAGGCCGTCAAGAAAAGATAAAAATGGAGAATGACATTTTGTAAGAAACCCTTCATCTCTTTACAGTTTTAGATTTCAAAAGAAGGATTATTTTCTCAAGACACGATTTGAGAACAAAAAGGTCCTCACAGCCATATCTACAGAATGTAAACATTTCTTTTGACAGATTATGAAATATTCAGCATGTCACACATGCTGCTGGTTATAATTTCAGTTCAAAATTTCTGTGTTATATAAGATAAAATGCCATTTTCTTTACAGGCTCAAGATTTATAATAGAACAGTGGACAATGGCCACAGCTCTGGGAACAGACAAATTGTACTAAAACAATTTCCTGTTTAAATATTATGTCTATACAAATAGCTGGAAGGACAGAGTATGACTGTTATGCAGAACAGGGATATATTTTTGGAATTCTTCACACGTGCAGTTGTTACATCCAGGGCAACAAGCCTGAAATGCCCAGTCACACTGGCTCAGAGGTCTGTGGTCTGAACAAATAATATTCATTGACCTATGAAAAACATGACTAACATTCTTTACATTTGTCCACTTTCTAAAACTCAACTGTGTAACCTCTGTATATTAACACTGTCCTTCTCCCATTTTGGTAAATTGTCCAAAATTTGTGCGTGAAAATCTCAAATTTCAAAATGGTGTGATGATCTGGTGGTGGTGATCTACACAATATAATCAATAACAATAACAAGAATAAGAAGGGAAAATAATGTAACTACACAGTGTGTGTGCGCGCAAACACGTGTGTGTGTGTGTGTGTGATGAGACTGACTGATTGTGTAAGCATTGAATTCATAGGCCTTAAAGTCTTCCCTTTGTTTCATCCACAAGTGACGCTGCCTTAGGCCTTTCATTCACATAAGAGCTCATGAACTGACAGAGTGATGGATTTGCAAAAGCACAGTGTCAGTGAGCCAGAGAGTCTTCCGGAAACCTGTGACATCTGAGCTGAAAGCTGGGGGCTGCTTGAGCAGGGTTGTCCTCTGGGACGTTTTGATTGGCAGTTACCATTCACGCCACGCCAGTTTCAACTGCGACCGGCCTTCCTTTGGAGTGAGGTGCGCTTGGCTTTAGGTTCACCCAGAGAGGGAGCGTGGGTAAAGCTGCAGCACCTCGCTGATTGATAACATCTCCTCTGATAAAGACAGGGACTGACTGCGCACGTCTCACAGAAAACATATGCTAGACTGATCCCTTCAAAATATTCTGATGATGTTACCAGGGGCGATACTGAAAGATCACACATTTGGGCCCCGACATCCCAGAAAATGTATAAATCTAATATTTTTTTGCGGGCTCCAGGGACCCCACTGGAATTATCCTTCTTCCCGCCTTTCAGTTTTGAGAAAATGTAGAGCATAGATAAAAGATAAGGACAGTTTCAAATTTTGCTCAGCTCACCTATCCACGACTAATCTCTTCCCAATGCATGTCTGCGCATCCTTTGATGTAGCCTTTGATAGCGACCAACAGCTGCATTATTCAGTGCTTCAGAATAACTTCCTCCCAGATTAAAGTATTAAAGATACTCTGCATTTCATTGACATTTACAGTGTGGATGTGGCTTGATTGTTCAAGCTGTGTGCATCGCCTTATTGAATTAACTCAGGCTGGAATCACACCACACTCAGCACAATGGGCAAGATCAGACATTCTGTTTGAGATTGAAAATTTTATTGAGGGTTTCTTGAAAAAGTGTTGAAGACAATTTGGGATAAATGTGATGTTTTGTATTGTGTGAGTGTGAGTTCATTTTTATTTAGCACTTTAGTTCCAGCTCATGTCCATTATATGACAAAGCTAATGTACGCTTTAAAAGACAGGATTGTTCAGGGCAACCCCTAGCAAGTTAGGGGTTTCTGCTGAAGTTTGTCTTGAAAATGCCAAACCATACAATTTGTTGCAAACATTAACTTTTTGATTATCTATATCTTGAATTATCTATTCATGAATGACTGGAGGAACAACATTTAGTGCATCTACCCTCCATTTGCCTTAAAGCACGTTTATTGCATTAAGTTAGCATTTTCCTAGGCTGTTGAGTCACAATTGCGCTTTGAAAAGCTTAACATTTTTTGAAAGGTCTCCTTAAATTCATTTGAGATGACATTGTCTTAATTGTAATAGTATGGTAATAACTGTAGTATCATTTAACCTCTTAAGCCCCAGCCTCTGTTTTAGGTTTCTGTTTGAAAATAACATACCCAAAATGAATAGAGTATATCTCTGTTTGTGTAGCATGAAGTATCAGAGAGGGAGACATGGAAATGTGGAGAGAGGGTTGATTTTCAGACGCTACACAGATTTTGATATTTGAACATTAATATGCTTGGCGTTTGAGTTGTGCTTGGTGTATGTAAAAATGACTTATATGTGCTTGTAGCAGAGGCTCTCCTGTTTCATTTGATGTGTAATATGACTATATTGCTACTTAATTAGCGCGGCGTTGTAGGTATTTTGCTGCGGTGAGTCTCAGGGTCCCCCAATTGGGGGACCCTGGAGTTTAAGAGGGTAACTTCAATATTTACTCATTTAATATCTGTTTCTATTAAGAAAGGTACCCAAAATTGTCAATAGACTAAATGAATACAAATCTATTTTAATAGCATGTTGGGTACTGTCACTCAGGTATTAGATTGTTCCAATATTTCATCTTTGCTGATGGCAAGCAGTCTGGAAACTTTGCTCTTGCATCAACATTGTAACCGTAATGTATTTTGGAGAAGCCGGGTTTTGGAGTGCTATTACATTTGATTGCCCCATGAATAAACTCTCAGTCATGAAATTTGAATTAATCATGCAGTGGGGAAGGAGGATGTTTAATTATTCGCAACCAGAAATTCCTGGGAACTTCAAATCTAAAATGTGCTTTCATGTATGGTACGAGAATGTTTGACGAAGGAATTTAAAAAATTGGAGATCGGCAAGTCAGTGTGCATCTGTTACTGTTATGAACTGCAGTGATGGAACTAGCCACTGGGGCTGTTTAATAGTGTAATGCACTGGATGTGGCTCAAACAGAAAAATCTTAAACAGTGTTTAGCAGAAGAGTAGTCAGGGAGAGTTCAGGTCAGGCAAGGGACGAACAGGAACAAATGGAAAAGGCAAGCCATGGTCTGGGACAGTTCCAAGATCAGAACCAGGAAAACGATCTGGGGGTTTAGAGCTTGATGGTGATGCCCACTCTCAAACTGAGGCTTGGAGGTGAACAGCCAACGCGCCACTTTGAGCAGGACTGAACAGGGAGACGTCCGAATGAAAAGGTTGCTAGTGATTCTAAAGAAGCAAACAAAATTTAGTATGAATTTGTCAATAGGTGGTGCTTTTGGGGGGTATGGTCAGAACTCCTAAACTTCCCATCCAATTAAATTTTGCATGTTGTGTCTTGGTCAAACATCCTAATAAAGTCTGTAAGGAAAAAGTGATAGCACAAGCAGGATGGCGACCATTAGCCAGATTATCATAAAACTTGGAAGGAAATTTGCTACGAACTGGAAATGGTTTCAAAAGATCATATATTGCATCTCTTTACAGCCTCAAAATTCACAATTGCCCCATGTTGCTGGGACCCTGTTAATTGTCACCTGCAGTATTAGGTGTTTCTCATGAAAACAGATAATGAAAAAAGTATCACGAATAAGTTTGATAGTCAAATGTGTCTTTTTAGGTGAGTGATTTGTTGTAAAAATTACATCAGCAATGAAAAATGCACAAGTCTCTGAAACTATGCCAGTGGTAATCATAAGGGTTTATTCTAATTTTGCTGCCAGATGGGGATTTACGCCCTGGACAATAAAGCTTAGAGAGCAACATATGGCAGATTACAGAATTAGGGTATCAATCTATCGGATGCCTTCACAGGAAAAAAGTAGGAACACTGCATGCATATTATTCTTTACCTACACATGAAAATAATTCTTGCACACTCGATAACATTCACGGAACGGATAAAAACTGAAAGTAACAAGGATACAATTTGCTCACTTGTTAGGGACTGTGTGGTGTGAATATTTACAAGCTCGTGCAGGCAGTGCTCGCTCGACAGTGCTGTGTCCATAGTAACAGATACAGAGCCATTGGGAAAAGACTTCTAACTCATTTTGTGTGGCATCTTATAAACACCAGAGCAGAAGACTGATAGCATGAATTAAAGAACACTAGCCTCCAGTTTTTGTTTAAAATTCGGAGCTCGGGTGATAAGATTTGTTGCCAACTTATGAGCTCCATCTGTTCTGCAGAGTTACTCGTTCTTAATAACACGGCAGAGGACAGATGTGACAGAGCAGAAGCAAACAGCAGGTAAAATTTTTTAATCAAAACGTGTAAAATATCAAGCGCGAGATAGCATCTATTTCGATGAGAAATATGCAACATGTTGATTTTGGGTGTAGGGCCTATTGCTTTATGGATATCACAAGATGCAGAAGCCAAAAAAACCCAAAAATGCAGGAGGACACAATATTTGTGCGGCTGCCTATCGCCCGCAGTTGAACTTGTTCTCCTGATTTTCTGTTTTTTTTTTTGCTTGTCTGTTTGTTTGTTTACCTATTGCTTTTCAGAACATTTGGCACCAAACAAGTGCCCTAAATGCAAATCAATAAGAGCTGCTTTTCTTTTGGCTAAATGTTCAGTTTTATTTAAGATCTTACTGAAGTTTTTCTGACCCACATGATGCCAGATTGACAGCTGTCTTTCAACTTGCTGTGGCGCTAGAACTGGGAATTGAGGGAGCACAGACACATCCCTTCATAACAAGAATTAGTCCTGGCGAGTTCTCAATCATTTTCCTTTATTGAAGCATTTTCCAATTATTGTAAATGGCATCTGAAGACGCAGTTTTTCTCCATATACAATCTAACAGTGATTAAATCATAGGCTAAATTCTGTACAGTGGTGGAACCAGAACTGATAATTGGGGTGCACAAAACATCCATTTAAAACAATTATTAGTCCTGACCTGTTCTCAGTCATTTTCATGATTAACAGAAGGTTCACTCCAAGAGTGCACCACACTTAACAGGTGCTGCTTGGACTCCCCGATTAGGTAAGATGACAATCATTCACCTGGACGCGTATTTGCTGTATTTAAATCAACTTTATTCAAAATTGCTTACCTGCGCAAATAGCTTAAGCCGCATGGTTTTTATACCCTATTTAACTGCCGAGTGCCACTTTTTTTTTTTAAAATCAACCCACGCAATACCAAGAGTGAAAGGCAATATT
The DNA here is from genome assembly GCA_029721435.1 of Gymnothorax reevesii. Classification (NCBI taxonomy): domain Eukaryota; kingdom Metazoa; phylum Chordata; class Actinopteri; order Anguilliformes; family Muraenidae; genus Gymnothorax; species Gymnothorax reevesii. The sequence goes on from CM056586.1 coordinate 54,625,028, forward strand.
TCATTGGAATGCGGACCAGTTCAATCAATGCAAAGCATTGGCCTATGAATAAGTTAATTATTTTTCTGTACTGAATTTAGCCCATGATTTCATTGCTGTTGAATCGCATATGGAGAGAAACAGAGTCAGTAACGATAACTGGAAAACACATCAAGGCGTCAATAAAGGAAAATGACTGAGAACTCATCAGGACTAATTCTTTTCATAAGGGTCATGTCTGTGCTCACCCAATTCCCAGTTCTAGTGCCGCGGCAGCTTTCAAACTCAAGAAAACGTCAGGCCATTGCTGAAAGCCTCACCTTCTTAAACACTGAAATTCTCTGTCAACTCTTTGAAATACTCCTTTGTCATAATTGGTCCAAGATATTTCGGCCTTCTCTCAGAGACAACAGACATGTGCCATGAATTAATTTTGCCTGTCTTTTTTAATAATGAATTTGGAATAATTTCATGCGATAAACTCATAACACGCTGCTGAAAAAAATACATGCATTATGTGAAAATGCATTTCCGACACAGTCTCAGAATTTCATTATTAAGTTGGTCATCATTTTCCGTAATTTATGTCGGCCTTGGGGTTAGTAAATCTATCTCTGGTGTTAGTAAAAGCCAGTGCTTTGACAGCAGCTGGGAAATGAGAATGGTTGATTTTTAATCTCTGACAGGGAAAGCACTGAGCATTTGTATGGACAAAGACACACTCTTAGAAATAAAAGTGCTAACTACAACCATATAAGGTTCTTTGGCTTGTCCTCATGGGAGAACCCTATTTGGTGCCTGGTACCTTTGTAGAACCCTTTATAAAGGTAACATCTGGAATTCTTTTGGAGGGTTCTACCAAGAACCCAACATAACAGGGTTATACCTACAAAACCCAAAACCAGTGAAGTTGGCACGTTCTGTAAATCGTAGATAAAAACAGAATACAATGATTTGCAAATCCTTTTCAACTTATATTCAATTGAATACACCGCAAAAACAAGATGTTTAATGTTCAAACTGAGAAACTTTTTTTGTTTTTGCAAGTAATCATTAACTTAGAATTTAAAGGCAGCAACACATTGCAAAAAAGTTGTCACAGGCGCCTTTTTACCACTGTGTTACATCGCCTTTCCTTTTAACGACACTCAGTAAACATTTGGGAACTGAGGAGACCAGTTTTTGAAGTTTTTAAGCTGGAGCTCTTTCCCATTCTTGCTTAATGTACAGCTTAAGTCGTTCAACAGTCCGGGGTCTCCGTTGTCATATTTTACGCTTCATAATGCGCCACACATTTTCAATGGGAGACAGGTCTGGACTACAGGCAGGACAGTCTAGTACCTGCATTCTTTTACTACGGAGCCATGCTGTTGTAACACGTGCAGAATGTGGCTTGGCATTGTCTTGCTGAAATAAGCAGAGGCGTCCATGAAAAAGATGTTGCTTGGATGGCATCATATGTTGCTCCAAAACCTGCATGTACCTGTCAGCATTAATGGTGCCTTCACATATGTTTAAGTTGCCCATGCCTTGGGCACTAATACACCCCCATACCATCACAGATGCTGGCTTTTGAACTTTGCGCCTATAACAGTCCGGATGGTTCTTATCCTCATTGGTCCGGAGGACATGACGCCCACAGCTTCCAAAAACAAGTTGAAATGTGGGCTCGTCAGACCACAGAACACTTTTCCACTTTGCATCAGTCCATCTTAGATGAGCTTGGGCCCAGCGAAGCCGGCGGCGTTTCTGGGTGCTGTTGATAAATGGCTTTCGCTTTGCATTGTAGAGTTTTAACTTGCACTTGCAGATGTAGCAACGAACTGTAGTTACTGACAGTGGTTTTCAGAAGTGTCCCTGAGCCCATGAGGTGATGTCATTTACACACTGATGTCGGTTTTTGATGCAGTAGCGCCTGAGGGATCGAAGGTCACGGGCATTCAATGTTGATTTTCGGCCTTGTCGCTAACGTGCAGCGATTTCTCAAGATTCTCTGAACTGTTTGACGATATTACGGACCGTAGATGATGAAATCCCTAAATTTCTTGCAAAAGCTCATAGAGGAATGTTGTTTTTAAACTGTTCGACAATCAGCTCACGCATTTGTTCATTAAGTGGTGACCCTCGCCCCATCCTTGTTTGTGAATGACTGAGCATTTCAGGGAAGCTGCTTTTAAACCCAATCATGGCACCCACCTGTTCCCAATTAGCCCGTTCACCTGTGGGATGTTCCAAATATGTGTTTGATGAGCATTCCTCCACTCTCTCAGTCTTTTTTGCCACTTGTGCCAGCTTTTTTGAAACATGTTGCAGGCATCAAATTCCAAATGAGCTAATATTTGCAAAAAATTACAAAGTTTACCTGTTCGAACATTAAGTAACTTGTCTTTGCAGTGTATTCAATTGAAAATAGGTTGAAAAGGATTTGCAAATCATTGTTTTCTGTTTTTATTTACGATTTTCACAACGTGCCAACTTCACTGGTTTTGGGTTTTGTACATTCAAAACAACAAGAAACAAATGCAGTATAATTGCCCACCTTTGACCATAAAAGTCCTTAGCTGGAGTCAAGAAATAAGATATCAGATTTTGCTTACTGTTAGGAAGTCAGATTGATAGGGAGAGAACACACACTGATTTTGGAGGCAGTGGGATTACCAGCTGATGGGGGGGGGGCGTGTCTCACGCATTATTGTTTAAATGAATTCAGGTGACTTACCTGAGAGAGAGTGTGGTTCTTGGTTTTCATTTGCCTTGGATCTGACCGGAAAGCACGCGCCTGACGAAAGATTCCCCCTTTTTGGACTGTGATTTATTTCCTTTTCGGACAATTTAGTTTCAATATTAATATTAAAACAAAAATCTGAACGACTGGAAGACGGTGCGGGAGAGCTGATCGCTCACGAAGAGCCATAGACGGAGCTGGCCGGGAGAGACGCGGAGTTAATTGGGAAATTCCTGGTAAGCTGGTTCTCTTGCTGCCTCCAGTTAATTACATGCAATATTGCCAACATCCCCATATAGATCCAGTTCCAGTTATCTCCACACGCAGGGTATAGTTACATTCAGGCCCCAGCTGGTTTACGGATTAGGATCTCCTAGACCTGTTATAATTTATTTGTAGTAAAATCTGATAGGCTGGCATTGGTGTCCTTTTGTGTTTTTGCTTTGACGTGCGGCGTGCGCGGCGTTTTGGGAGAACCGGCTTGAATATGTACCACTTACCTTAATTCAATTAAGTTTCTGATCCTCTGCGACTTCAATCTGGCCTCTAACCACACTTTTGTGTGAACAGTAATCACTATTGATATGTCGCACCTGTTTTGTTGGGAAAGGCAGACCATATGATGCAAACCATATTGAAACTAGCTCTTAACCCCCACATGACAGTTGATAGGGTGGCCTGCTCCACGGCTTGACACACCAAACCTCAGCCTTTCCTCCAGGAGATTGGGGTTCAAGTCCTGGCATCACCAGCCCTTGTGCTATCCATACTGAAGGAAAAATTGATGGTTAATTGCCCATTCTGTTGTGATTCCGTTTTTGCCATGTCCATGTTCAAGTTCTGTGCCTGGCCTTGTGCCATGATTTATTGACCCATGCATTCCTTGACCATTGCTTATCTCTGACCTCTCTTAGGTTTGTGTATTGTGTTTTTGGTGTTTAGGATTTGTGTTATTTTTCATGTTTTAGTTTATTAGTTATCATGCCATGTTTTCATTTCCATGCCTGGCACTTCGTCTCCCCGTCTTGTCATGTGTGTTATCTTTGCTCACGGTCCCTTGTCTTGCGTGCAACTCATTCGGGTGATTTATTGGTTCTATTTCATAAGTGCTCCGCCCTCTAACGGGCTCCACTATTCTTTGCTATTGGTTACCCCTACGAGGCTCCGCTTCGATGCCTGAGAAAGAAAATTGAACTCACCTGCTCCGAAGGAGGGGGAAGCATACTCACCTCCCATAAAGCCCCGGCGTTGCCAATGCTCGTCCCCCTTTTTCACTCAGCCTCGAGAGAGTTAAGAACTCATAATGATTTGTGTGTGAAATGGATAAGCTGTGCCAACAATGTGCCTCCCCGATGGTGTCCGAGGATCAGCATGACGACTGCTTCGTCTGTCTGGGCTTGCGGCACCATGTGGAGGCAGGTCCCTGTGCTGCCTGCGCAGCGCTCCCCCGGGGGAGCGTGAGCATCGGCAGCAGTTGTGCGGGCCGAACGCGTCCTCCGGGCCAGCTCGGGGCCAGTCTGTGAGCTGGTGGCAATGGTCCGCTCTAAGCCCTGGGACGCGTATGATAGAAGGATGATCGTCGTGTGTATGAGGAGGAGCCGACGACCCTCTTCATGGACTATGAGCCGCCCCCTCGAGCATCGCTATCCGCTGGATGACCTCCCTGGGTTATTCCAGTCCACGGTGGAGAGGATGGAGGTGCCCCTACCACCGCAGCCCTCCAGTGATCAGATGGACGACTTGACTATTGGTTTGCTGGCTCAGTCAAAGTCGAAGCCACGCCCCAAGGTGGATATGTCCCAGGATGGCGCTTTGGCTACGCAGCGGGACTGGAGGAATCCGATGGCCAAGTCCCCAGCTATGGCGCATGCACCGCATTCAGATGTCGAAGTCCCGGCCGTTTAAGACGCGGTGAGATGGTGTCTGCTCCCAACCGCTTCCGAGAAGGACAGGATGGCGGCGGTCCTCTTTGACCGATGTTATGCTAGCACAGTTCAGGTGGTTGCGCTAGCTATCAATATGGCCTTCCTCGTCGGAGCAGCTGGGCTCGCACTTACGCCCGCAACAGCAACCCCGCAGGCCCAGTGTATCCCAACCACCGCTAAGTCGCCACCGTCGCCGGTCTTTGGACGACCGGTCATCCCTGGCGTCAAATTAACCGATCCTGAGCCTCGACGCCCTTTACATCAGCCACAGCAGCTGCCGGAACCGCACCAAGGGTGCGGCGTCTGGTCGTGCAGCGCCTGGAAAGCTTTTTAATAAAAAAAAAAAACGTAACCAGTATGTAGTCTCTGGGTTGTATTGCACACACTGATACGCTGGCTGTTTCAGGTGTTTGCACACAAGGTAATCTGGTACAAAGGGGTTTAGCGAGAGAGAAATGGAGCGCGAGGCTCGTGTTTTCTCTTCGCATTCACTAAACTCTGATCCTCGAATCGGGGACTCGCCGGCTAATAGCTTGTTTAGGAAGCACTGGTTAGCTAATCGCCAGCAGGGGTGGCGTGGTCCTACTCGTGGAGGTAGCACACGATCAAACTCCGGGGTTAAACTAAAACTTAAAACACATCAGTCTGTGTTGGCTCAAATTAAAGTGAAGCTCTTTTTCCTGGTTCGGTACCAGTGCAAATTGCAAACGATTGCAAATTGAGGCAGACGGCCAGGACGAATCCAACGCTTCTAGCTGGGCTGGCTCCAGCAGAGTGTTTGGTGTAGGTCAACAGGCTTCTTCTTCCGGGTTGCACGGAAGTGGAGCGACTTGCCATTTTGGCTCGAAGGCGCTTGAAGTGGCGAAGAATACTGAGGGGTGCAAACCTGTGGAAGAGATCTTCACTTGTTTAGTGCCACAGGTTGAGGCCTGTTCGGACGTCAGCGTTTTTAAAGCTAAAGACTGGGGACTCCCAAACGCGGAAGTAGCTGTGCCCTCGCTACCTCTGGTGAGTGAATCAACGGGCAGTGTGCACGGGAACGCAGCAGAAGTATTACTGCTGTTATCCTCTAAGCCCTTTCGAGCAGGGCCCCCAGTCGAACTCTCCCTCAGGGGGAGGGGCGTCGCGGGAGGGCCCAGATTAGCAGGAGCCATAGAACAAACAGCTTCGTCCCTTAAGAAGTATTACCAAGTTTGGGTGAGATTGTGCGCCCCCCTCCCAGGCTGGCTGGACAGAGCATTGCAGAAGGGGTACGCTTTGCAGTTCCAGTGTTGTCCACCCCCATTCAAGGGAATTGTGCAGACAAGGCTCCCCAATGCCACTTTAAAGGAGGCCCTGAAGGAGGAAGTGAACTCGCTCCTACAGAAGGGGGCGGTAGAGCCGGTCCCTCTGTCAGAAGCTCGAGCAGGGTTTTATTCCCCTTATTTTCTGATCCCCAAAAAGTCAGGAGGCCTCCGACCCATTTTGGATCTACGGGAACTGAACACTCACTTTGCGCGCAGACCATTTCGGATGCTGACGGTGAAGTCTCCGCTGGAATGTGCCAGACCTGGCGATTGGACGACGTCAATAGACCTGAAGGACGCCTATTTTCATGTCCCAATTCTGCCCCTGGCAGGGGTTTAGCGAGAGAGACATGGAGCGCGAGGCTCGTGTTTTACCTTTGCATTCACTAAACTCTGATCCTCAAATCGGGGACTCGCCGGCTAATGGCTTGCTTAGGAAGCATTAGCTAGCTGATCGCAGGCAGGGGTGGCGTGGTCCTACCCGTGGAGGTAGCACACGATCAAGCTCCGGGGTTAAACCAAAACTTAAAACCCCTCCATCAGTCTGGGTCGGCTCAAATCAAAATTAAGCTCTTTTTCCTGGTTCGGTACCAGTGAGAAAACGATTGCGAATTGAGGCAGACGATCAGCACGCAAAAAGCATCGGACCTTCTCCGAGTGCGTGGAGGCAGTGTTAGAGCCTCTCCGGCGGGAAGGGGTATGGATCCTAACCTATCTGGATGATTGGCTGATCCTAGCCCACTCCGAGCAGATGGTAGCCAGCCACACGGCGCTGGTAATGTGGCATATTACTCAGCTGGGTTTTGCCATCAATTACAACAGGAGCACCTTGCAGCCCAGTCAAACAGCGGCTGCAATTGGACTCGCGGTCAATGACTGCATGTCAGTCTGTGGAAAGAATAGAGGCGATTCTATCCCAGACCCAGGACATTCCAGAGGCAGTATCAGTGCCAGCAATAAGGGTCATGTCGTTGCTGGGAATGATGGCTGCTGCCCATTCAGTGGTCTGCCTGGGGCTGCTGCACATGCGAGACCTGCAGCGCTGGTTCATACGCCTTCGCCTGGACCTAAGGCGGGACCAACAGCATATGCTCCACATACCAATGCGAGTGCGACAGGCACTGACATTCTGGGCCTCACCCATTCGACTCCGCGAGGGGGTTCGGATGGGGTGCATGGCACACTACATCCAGATATTCACGGATGCCTGCCAAACAGGATGGGGTGGGACTTGCGGCTCTGCTTCTGTCGCAGGTACATGGCAGAGTCCCCAGCGCCATGTCAACCATCTGAAACTCATGGCAGTTCAGAATTTTGCCCCGCAGTTAGAAGGGAGGCATGCCCTGTTGAGATCGGACAGCACAATAGTGTGGCCTATCTCAACAGACAGCGGGGCGTCAGATCGGTAGCCCTGCACAGGTGGGCCTATTCTATTCTAATCTGGGCGGACCGCCATCTGTGCACTCTGACAGCCCGGCATGTTCCGGGCATTCTCAACACCCGAGCAGAAGGGCTATCCAGGGGAGCCCTGCTCGAGGAGGATTGGAGCCTTCCACTGACGACGACAGAGCAGATGTGGAAACTGTTCGGTCGACCAGTAGCGGATTTGTTTGCAAGCAAAGAGAACGCTTGTGCCCTTTTTTGGTTCTCATTGAGACCCGCCAACAACCCTCCCCTGGGGGCGGATGCATGGGCTCATCCAGGGTAGCCCGCCGGCCTGCTTTATGAATGCCCACCCCGGCAGCTACTGATGCCAGTGCTTCGCAGGGTACGGGAGCAGCGGCTATCCTTGATTGTGGTAGCACCGAAGAGGCCGAACGCCAGGTGGTTCCCAGATCTTATCCAGCTGGCGGTGGCAGACTCGTGGTGGATTCCAGACCTTCCCTCAACCATGAGGCAGGTGTCAGATGCCACTCTTGCCCACCCCCTCAGGGCCTGGAGATGGAAAGTGAATTGGGCCTGCCCGAGGCAGTGGTATTCATAATTCAATGTGCACGGGCCCCATCTACATCCAAGGCTTATGCGACCCATTGGCAGATGTTGCAAACTGGTGTCAGGCGAGAGGCCTAGACCCATGTTCATGCCCCCTTCAGGGAGTGTTAAATTTCTTGCAGGCGCTCTTCGAGAGGGGCAATGCAGCTTCCACCCTAGGGGTAGTGGCTGCGGTGGTAACGGCAGGGCACGATGGGTTGGACCGCTTCATGGCCAGGAATCACCCTCTAATAAAGCGGTTTTTAAGAGGAGTTTGCAGAATTAGCCCTGTGCACCGCGAAACTCCGCAATGGGACCTGGACAGGGTGTTGGAAGGCCTGGCTGGACCACCCCTTGAGCCTCTGGACCAAGCAGACCTGCACTTGTTGTCTATTAAGGCAGCCCTCCTGGTGTCGACCAGGAGGGTAAGTGAACTGAGTGCCCTCTCTGTGCACCCGTCTTGTCTGACCCTAGAACAGGATCTAGAGTCAGTGGAGCTGCGTCCAAACCCATCATTCCGGCCGAAGGTCGTAACCACTGCTTTTAAATCTTCAGTCCTTCGGCTATAGGCCCTCTGCCCACCTCGACATGCTACCAGTGAGCAGGAAAAGATGCACACGCTGTGCCCAATGCGTTTGCTCAGTGCTTACTTGGAGCGAACCGCGGGCCTCAGAATGGGGGAGCAGCTGGTTGTGAGTTATGGGGGGGGGCAGACTCAAAGGGCCCCCTGTCAACACAACGCCTCACCCACGGGATCGGTGATGCGATCTGCAGGGCCTACTCAGCAGCAGGTCTGGTGGCCCCGGCAGGACTGACCGCACACTCCACCCGCGGGATTGCTTCCTCTACGGCACTACTTAGGGGTGTGTCGGTAGAGGAAATTTGCAGGGCAGACTCTTAGTCATCAACACCTACTTTTGCTCAATCATATCTCAGGGATATGACAGCTGACTCAGTAGCACATGCGGTCTTGGGAACCCTACCGGAAGGGCACCCTGCCAGCACTAACTAGCAATTGATCATGGCCGACCTGGGGCGTGGCATCTCAGGGGTGCCCCGCCCGCAGCTGTTAGGCGTGCCATGGGAAAAGTGACATGGTCTCTCCCAAGCATTGGGGTGGGAGGCCCCATTGGGGGGAGAGCCCCTTCCAGCAGTAGCCGTGGTTATGTTGGTACCATGGTCTGGGTGTGGCACTCAAGTGTGCCTACCTGGAGGGTATGAGGCCGACATGGAGGAACGCCATCAGGGGAAGTCCCCATTTTTCTCAAGTAACGGCTGATATCGGTGGTCCGCAACCTGACGCGAGGCACTCTGGCGGTGCCCGCCCACAGGTGTGGGTCCTGTTATTGGAATAACAATGGTCAAGCCCTGCCTTTTTCCCTGGGAGGGGCCGGACAAGGTAGGGTCCCTCCCAGTGCCGGGAATGGTTTGGGTGCTACTTTGCCACCACCTGGGGTGGGGTACGCAGTCTGGCGGTGTGCGCCCCAGGGTGTGGACAGGTTTTGCTTGGTTGCAAGAGGATCTGCGTGGCCAGGGTCCACCTGGGGTACATCCATCCCTAACGGCCTTTGCCTTAGGTGTAACCAATAGCGAAGCCCGTTAGAGGGCGGAGCACGTATGAAATAGAACTAATAGTTACCCTGGATGTAACTCCAGTTCTATGAATACGTGCGTAGCCCTCTAACAGCCTGCCTAGGTGGCCCTGAGTGTGGGATGCTGAGTTTCAAAGGGAGACAAGCGTTAGCAACGCCGGGGCTTTATGGGAGGTGAGTATGCTACCCCCTCCTTCGGAGCAGGTGAGTTCAATTTTCTTTCTCAGGCGTCGAGGCGGAGCCTTGTAGGGGTAACTAATAGCGAAGCCCGTTAGAGGGCTACGCACGTATTCATAGAACTGGAGTTACATCCAGGGTAACTATTAGTTTCTGGGTTTCAATCTTCTTTCATTATCTCTTGTTCTCCCTTCCTCTCTCTTTACTATCTTACTAACACGTACTAACAGTTTATTGTTTTTGCTAATTACTAACCAACACGATTATTCTGAAAGCAAACGTTATCTTTCAACAACAAAAAATAATACTGCATTTTGCATTTCAATTTCAGAAAAATCTATTGGAAAAAAAAACACTCCTGAGAACAAAATTACTGCATTTGTGGGGAAAAACATGCACATTTAGGTGGCATTTCTGCCCTTTGGTTGGGCTGTCTAATGGTTTACTCTTAGTGCCACAGTTTTTGTGTTTAGGCCATATTAAAGTGTGAAATGGTGGTACAGTGGTTAGCACTGTTACCTCACAGCAAGAAAATCCTAGGTCCAATTCCTGGCTGGAGCAGGGCCTTTCTGTGTGGAGTTTGCATGTTCTTCCTTTGCCTGCGTGGGTTTCTCCTACCATCAAAACATGTCCTCTTAGGTTTATTTTCCTGTCGCTGCTCCTGGCTAAGGCACTGGTATAGAATCTGGAATCTGGTCCCCTGGCACTGCATAGTAGCTGCCCACTGCTCCTCAGGGATGGGTTAAATCAGGGCTGCCCAACCCTGTTCCTGAAGATCGATCATCCTGTAGGTTTCTACTCTAATTCAACACACCTGATTCAGCTTATTAGCAGCTCGTCAAGATCTCTAACTGGGAAAGCAGGTGTGGTTTGCTTTGGTTGGAGTGATAACCTTCAGGATGGTCAATATCCAGGAACAGGGTAGTGCAGCCCTGGGTTAAATGCAGAGAATGAATTTCACTGTACAGCTGTATATGTGACCAAAAAAAGCAACTTTACCCTTAATAATTGTGTCTTTTTGTCAAGAGCACAAAAAAGCATTATAGACAAAAACAAGTTTTAAGAAGTCATAAAAGGTACTGCAAACAGATAAGCAAAATCAAAAGGATATGATTCCAAATGAAGATAACTATTTTTTGAATGGCTTTAAAAGTTTTGAGGAAACAAAAATGTTTCTGGCTGCATCTGAATGTGATCACTGTGTTTGTTCTCGTGGGATTTTTTTTTGTGTTTACAAAGCTGTAATCTTTTGTTTTGAATTCTTTCTTTTTGAATCCCTTTGTTTGCCAAAAAAAAAAAAAAAAAATCAAGGGGTTGATCGGCCTGGTGGTCAAATGGTTAGGGCATGCACACGTGCCTTCAGCAGCAGGTCACTAGATCGATTCCTGGCTGGCTGGACTATTTACTGCAGATCACTCCCCTGCTCTCCCCCCAACCCCCATTTCCTGTGTCTCTCTCACTGGAACTGCCAAAAAAGGCAAAAATCACCACACAAAAAAGGAGATCATGGGACATGCCTCCTTTGATTCTGCTTAGTCAGGTTATGACATGTTCATCCAATCACAGAGAACAAGCGTTCCACACAAAGAAGGCGTAAAATTCATCCAAATGCATTGATAGATAGGATTTCAACATTGATTTCTGACTGAAAACCCACTGATATTTGGTTCCAACATTCAAGACCTTTTTTCAACCAAATAAAATTGTGGTTAGCAGTGTTTCTTTGCATCACAGATATATAGATGCAGGTCTGTGTGACAGATAGAGGTCTATTCAACATGTATTGTTTAATTACATAGCAGTGGTGGATGGGTGGCATCACATTTATCTTTTACAAGAGAGAGCAGGGTTCAAGGCTTAGTTCTAGTACCCTGTTTAAGTGTCTTTTCGACGGGAAAATTCTCCCTGGGATGATTATATTTGTTTATTTGCCTCTTTATTGAGCAAGATTAATTACATTAATGTAGGATGTATGGTGAGGATCTTATACTCATGTTTTCAACAATCCTTGAAGTACTCTTTCTTCCAAAATGGGTTCTCCGGATCAAAACAGTACTTACCGGAACCTTTGGAGTCACAAAGAACCCTTGAAAAACCCTTTCTTCAAAAAAGGGTTTTTCAGAAGCAAATGGTTCTAAGTAGAATCTCAGCCCTTAAGGAGGAACCTTTTTGGAACTCTTATTTCTAAGAGTGCACTAGATAAAACATACATTGGCATTTTAAAGTTTCGTAAATATTCGAGGTTAAATGAGACAGAATTGCGACATATATCCATATGACCCATAACATTTTTTTTAATCTCCACAGCCAAATTCTGAGATGATCAATCCACTCCTCGGTGGGTCCTATCTCTCTGACTGTGTGGCAGAAACGGAGCACAGGCACATGCTTCCTCCGCGCTCTGACATATGCGATCCTATCCCACTCTGCGTTTTTCCTGGCGGGCTGCTGAGGCTCCTTAATAGAAAACATCAACATACTAATGAGGGTGGATGGCAGACAGGCTGAGGTTCTCCGAACAGAGTACATCAGCCATGCTGATGACACATTAGTTGGGTCAGTCACACTTTGCCTCATGTTAGAACGTGGAGAAACATGTTCACACGTCCTTACGTAGACACCGAACAGCCGGCTGTGCAAGGATCTGGATGTCATCTGTGCGATCGCTTCCCTAAACAGATGCTGCCGCATTCATGAAGACCTTCTGTAACACCATAACTAAATACAGGGTTTCAGGCATTAGCAATTACATGGATAATACTAAGTAGTACTAAAAAGAGTTTCTGTTGGAAATTAAATGAACCAATAGCCAATAGCCTATTATCAAGTCATTATTGCAATGACTAATATGTTTCTGCTGGCAACAACTCTTTAACCCCTGACTGATGCAGCGTGTCACATTTTTTTTAGCAACCATGCATCTCATGGCAGAGGAAAAGATGTTGTGGTTTTTCAGAGGATTAAATTATTGGATTGCATCAAGCAAAGAAAACAACAAATGAGAGAGCTGAAATAACTGGAATTGGATAAAGAAATGTCCAACACGTTATTAAAACCTGGAGGGATAATGGTTGACCATCAGCTATGCGGAAGTAATGGGCTGGAACAAAGTCCTGAATGATCGTGATTGGAGATCACTAAAACCCTTGGTAAAGTCTCATCGTAAGATATCGACAGTTAAAACTCATGGCTATGTATAATTGTGAAAGTAAGTGCATTTACACATACAGAACGGGTAAACAATTTGCAGGATTGGGACTAAACAGCTGCATGGCCGCAAGAAAGCTACATGCTAATGAGGCTAATGGGGAGAATAAACAACTGTCACAATTACTGCACAGGCTCATAACTTACATCCTAACAAAGTGAATCTGCTCGACTGCACGTCATAATCTGATTCTACCCTTGCCAATCTGTCGTTGTTTTGCATTGTATTTATATATTTCAATTCCTCAGGCATTATGGTTTTTATATTAAGGAGTTTTCAATAAGTATTTGCAGATTCAAAGCGCTATTTTAGTGCTTTAGCCAAAGGATATAAAGAATGTAAGCTGGTTTACCATCGCCAATAATCATAGAAGAAAAATACCTTGTGAGCATGCGCAGTAATTGTGACACAGCTCCTTTAAATTTGCCGGTGAGCATAAGGATTGGATTGTGGAGCAAAGGAAAAAAAGGTCTTGTCATCTGATGAGTCCAGATTTACCCTCTGCCAGAGCAAATGGTGCATCAGAGTTAAGCCGCTTTCACACCAGACGCGGAACGAATTTTTCGCACGACAGACTACATTCAAAGTCAGTGCAAAGACGCGAATACATGCGAAACGCGTGCATTCGCCTCTTTGCATTGACTTTGTATGTAATCTGTCGTGCGAAAAATTTGTTCCGCGTCCGGTATGCACGCAGCTTAAGGAAGGAGGTCCATGAAGCGGTGCACTGATTATACAGAGTGCCCATTGAACCAGCCTCTGGAGGCAGTGTTATGATTTGGGGTTGCTATTATTGGCCAAGTCAAGGCTCAGCAACATTATGCAGCAGTAAAATGAAGTCATTGAATGTACTGAATGATCGGGTTATCTAATCAACGGATTTCTTAATCTCTGACAGCACAGACATATTCCAGGTTGACTGTAAGATTCATCAGGCATAAATTGAGAAAGCTTGGTTTAGTGAGAATCATTTTCACGCAACCTCACTGAGTAACACAGACTCCTGACCAAGACCAATTGAAAATCTATGGGACGTGATGGAGAAAGTTTAACAAAGTGGTTTGACTCTCCTGTCATCAATACAAGATATCAGCCAAAATTCATGCAGCTCTCATCACAGATATACTTTATAACATTGCATAAGACTGTCAAAGCAATACCATGACAAATGCGCGCTGTGGTCCAACATAGTATTACATTTTCTTTTTTGGCTAAGCAGGGTATGTTAACATATTAAACAGCGTACCATGCTCTAAAAATGTCCATTTTAATATTTCAGAGGCCCCCCAACTCCCTAATGAGATTAACGGAATAATATAAGAAAAATGTAATATAGATATGAAAATTTTGAAAATACTACATTTTGCTTGTATTGAATAGCATGAAATAAAACATGGGCCAGAGAAGGGAGGCGGGGGCTGGTTAGAGCCATATTTCAGCTTGAAAATTTGTGAAAAGGTGTCAACAGAGGATTTGAGGGCATGACCCCCAAATCCTCACGCCACTTCCCTCCTCATCTCTCCTGGCCCCTGAGGCAGTAACACACAGCACTGTGATTCCTAATGCTCCCACTGCCCTGAGGGGAATTCTGAGTGCAGTTAATATCATTAGCAACTGGAAAGTAATTACTTTTTTACAGCTCAGAGATTAACCTTGGGACAGATGTACAGGAAACGTTTCGTCCACGGTCAAATTCCCCAGAAGCTCAGCACACGATCTGCTTACAGAAATCCTGTGTGAAGTCTCCCCAGAGACTAAGCCTGGCTCTCAAAGCCCCTGTTTGTCCATCTAGCAGCCAATAAAAACCTTTATAAGCCTGCATTCCATCCGCCGGCGTTTGAGACCAGCCTTCCCTGCCAGACGTACGGTAGGTACAGGGAATTAATGGTTAAATGGCATTCTAAAAGCCTCGCACAGGAGTGAGAAGAGAAACAGAGCTCAGACATGAGCGGAGGCCCCCTGGTTGGGGGTGAGGGGGTGGGGGAAAATGTTGGGAGGGGTTGTTGGGCATGGTGAGGGAGGGGGTGGACCAAACAGTGGGGTACATCAAAGCTCTGGTCTAATGAGCCTAGACTCCTAAATGAAGCTGGCTGGAGGTCCCAGCTAATGGGAGCTCATAGGGAGATGAGAGGGACAGTGTGCCTCTGTGTGGGTGGTGTGCGTGCACGTATAAGAGGACAGTGTTGCTGTGTATGAGTGTGTGTGTGTGTGTTTGGGTGTGTGAGCATAAGAGAATTTGCATGAGAGTGTGTGAATGTGTGTTTGTACAAGAGTGAGTATGACTACATGTTTTAGAGTGAGTATGTGTGCACGTGAGAAAGGGAGTTGTACAGTATGTGTGAATAAACTGTCTTTACTGAACCAGTTCTCCTGACACACATCAGCTGCTACTTAGCATAAACCTGACAGTAAACATCAAGCTAAAGTCACAGCAGTGAAACCCAGCCAGCAGCCTGCTGTACATCACGCAGACTGGCTACATACTTTTTACAACCGAGCAAAGGAATCACTGACGACGCAAACAATGGACATTAATATGTTACCAATCCTTTATTAAATAATAACAATAAAAAAGAACATTTCTGTACAAAGTATATAAACAGCAATTGAATATCTGAGCAGTGCCAGGCTTTTCACTTCTCTTTGTTTTATGTTTTTTTTTTTTTTTGTGTGTCGCTCCCTGTCCCAGACAGAAGAGGTAATACTATCTCAGCTCCCAGGGTAAAGTGAATTTTAGGTGAGCTCAAAGGCACTTGGCAAAGGGTCAGCAAAGACTAATTAACGGATGGCTGAATAGAGTTTGATGCACGCTTTTTTTTCACGAGCGTCTTTCAGCACCTTTCAATCAGCTCTCCGTGGATTTAGACCGCTGGCGTAGCGGATTGGTCCTGCCCCGTGCCCGCTGAGCTTGCTGTGTCTCTTACCAGCCCGGGAGTTAGCGCGAATGCTACAGATCCGGGCAGCGGTATAGCAGAGAAACGAGCAGTTTGCGTTTGTTGTTTTTCAATTCAGGCAGGGTAAGAAATCTATAGAGAGCAAAGCAATGCAAGCTTCACAATGCCAGTTTATTTTCACCACGATAAGCACTGTGTCCTGTCAACCCTCTTTTTTTCTCGGAGTAGGAACAGAGCAAAACAAAACAACAAAAATTGTACAAAAAAATCAGTGAAATAAAGAAAAAATGAGGCCTAATCCTCCAAGGCCTCAGTGGTTATTTATCCAGGAGCGGTTTCAAAATGGCTGTCCTCCCAAAGCTGGTCCTTTAAGGCTCAATAGTCTTCGGCTTCTTTTGCCACTTTCCATTGTTTGTCTCTGTTTTCAAGTTCCAGTGGCAGACAGAGTGGTGATGCTGGTGGAGCTGCAGACGTCTCTCCACCATTGGAGAGGGGCGTCTCCCTCCAATTTCCGACGAATATCTTTATTTGCCACAAGCCCTCTGCAATCGAGAGGTTGCACTAAAATAAGCTTCACAGGTTACAACGCATTATGCCGCGAGTTTTTTCCTTCCGTCAAATAAAAATTAAACACCAAAGACAATTATTTGACTAATTCTATCTTACAGAATATCTTGTCCCTAATTTTAGGAAAAATACTGCTTTTTTCTTCTTTTTAAGACTGGCGACAGTCCAAAAAACAAAACATTGAATATTTACGAACACTCGGAAACTTAAGATGAAGAGGAAGATTGTGGCAGTCGACGCACAAGAGAATTATTGCAAAAAAGAGCACAGATGACGACAGGGGCTGAAGCTTAAGAACTGAAGCTGGTCTGTCACAGATGCACAGGTCTAAAACTAAACTAAACAGTCCACAAAAGTAACAGAATCCTAGGCCACTTTTCACGCAAAAGAGGAAAAGTTTTGACAAGTCACCACCCGTCTAAGTCCTAGCATCACTCTTCTAACTTAACCGGTTTTAAAAAGTAGAGCTTTAAAAATCTATATTTTTATTTTTTGGGATAGGCATTAAATTGATATGTTTTGATATTTTTATCCTATCTTTAAATTCGGAGCACCCAAGAGAGCAGTCCATTGTGACTGGTTCCCAAATCGTTACCCTTCACCACCAGTGGCTCCAGTGAAAATGCTTGGTTCCAGTCTAGTAGCAGTTGGGGGTCATTGCGTGGAATTGTGGCTCAGTCCACCTTACAATGAATAGCTGCTCTTCCGCAGGTAAGAAAAAGATGAGAACAAAGAGTAGATTGAATTGAGGAGTATTTTCCTCTTGTTCTTCTTCCTGCCTTAGGTGAGCAGGTGTAGCGGCATATTGTAGCCTCCACAGTGCCCCCTTCAGGGCTCTGAGCAGCAGCGCTGCTGGTTTATCTTCACTTTGTGCTTGATACCATCGTAGAGCTCGAAGTTGTAGTTCTCCAGGGTGGTGGAGCTGCGAGAGGAGAGGCCGTTGTAGGAGCATGTGCAGTAGAGCAGCAGGCCCGCACATACTGCCCCCAACAGGACGCCCAGGGAACTCATCACGATGATCGTGACCAGGATGGGGTCCAGGGTGTACAGCCAGGAGTTGTCCTTCTCTGACACAAGGGTCACCGGAGGGTCAAAGGAAGGCCCAGGTGTACTCCACTCCAGGAACGGAAACCCTGAGAGGGAAAAATGCAGGCTGTTGTGAGCACTGGAGAACTAAGGTTTATGAGTTTATGTGTGCGAGTGCGTGTGTATGTCCAAGTGTGTGTGTGTGTGTGTGTGTGTGTGTGTGTCCATGTGAATGTACATAGGAGTCTGTGTGTGATTGGGTCTGCCTGAGCAGTGAGTTTCTGGGTGTATGTCTGCATAAATCAGTGTTTTCTTTATTTGTGTCTTTTTGACTGATAATATTGTCTCTCTGAATGTTTAAAAATACCCACATGGCTGTGTGAGAGCTGATTGTGTGAGAGAAAAAAAAACTCATACCACTCCTGCGCCACCCTATACACCACACCCTGTTGCAGGCTTACAAATTCAACAGCAGTTTGGGTAAGTGTGCGAGCATTAATTGTCTCTGATTCAACAGTCAGTTGCAAGGTGCAGTCTGACAAGCAATTTGTCTTTTTCTGTGCTTGGACAGTGACACTGGGTCGGTGGGCGGGACCTTATTATTTAAATCCCAGGTTAAAGCGTAAATCAGTGCTCCTAAGTTATGGTCTCGATCCTGGCCCAATCCATCCATGACTTCATCCATCTGTTATCTACCCTGATTATCTAAACTGGCTAGGGATGCAGGAAGGGGGGGGGGTTGGAGCAGGCACACCTATTCATACACCATTCCCTCATATACCCATATCAGCGGGCAATTTACAGTCTCAAATTAACCTCATTTGCATGCCTTTGGATTGTGGAAGGAAGCTGGAGTTCCCACAGGAAATCTACATGAACGCGTGGAGAGCATGCAAGCTATCTTGGCTGGTGCAAACAAACATCTCCACCACTTGTTTATTGCTAATTTAGCTTTGGCAAAAGTAATATGAGTCATCTAGTCACTGACAGCCAAAAGGAACCAGGATCTCTTGATTATTTCATTATTTTCCCGAAGAAAGAGCAGGAGAAAGGCATTGATGAAAGATGTGTCAATGAACAGGTTTTGTTCCAAGCAATGATTCGTTTTCTGTTTTCTGGTATAATGGATGCCTAATGGGATAGAATTGCCCCTACTGTGGGTGATATGCCCATTTTTAAATCAAAAAACACTAACAAACAAAGAGTGGTTTTTTGAAAGAGTGAAAATGGTTCTTAAGAGTAATGTAAATGGTCATTGCTCAGAAATATTACCAGAAAATTACCACTCAATTTAGGTTTGTGAGCATGTCTGAGACTTTCACTCAAAAAATCCAACTGTTACAGGAGGATAAATAGACTTTTTCCAATTCCTTTGAAATAGATTATGCTATTTGGATATATAAAAGAATGTCAAATTGTGTCTAAATACAAATTATAAATCAATATATTGGCAAAGGTTTTCTATTTTATGTCAAACTGCCAAGGCCAACACACAAACTGAGAGACAGCTGCACTGAGGTTCATGATACTAGGGGGGAACACTGTGTGAGATTTGCTATCAATCAATACTAAATTGAAATATAGCTGCAAGCAGCAATTAGGGGGGCAAGCAGCCCAGCAGGGTAGGGTCGCTATGGTAACTTAATGTGACTAGTTTAAAAGCATGGTTGTAACCACTGATAGCGACTTTTATATGAATTGAACGAAGATTGGGTCTAACTGAGATATGAACTCATATGTTCATAACATTTCAAATGTTGAAACTTAGACATTTTATATTTTTATCCACAAAATGAGCTTATTTCAAATTTTCTGGCTGCAACAGGTCTCAAAAAAGTTGGGACACAGGCAAAAAAAAGGCTGAAAAAGCATTTAATACATAATAGAATCAGCTGAAAGAACATTTAGCAAATAATTAAGTTAACTGGCATCAGGTGTGTAACATGATTGACTATAAAAGGGATATCTTCGAGAGGCTTAGTCACCCCGAAGTATAGATGGCCAGAGGCTCTCCAACCTGCGAAGGCTTGCGTAAGGAAATAGTGGAATTCTGTAAAAACAATGTTCCTCAACGTCAAATTACAAAGGCTTTGAAGGTCTCATCATCGACAGTGCATAAAATCATCAAAAGATTTAGAGAAACTGGAAAAATCCCTGTGTGTAAGGGACAAGGCCGAAGACCTTTACTGGATGCCCATGATCTTTGGGCCCTCAGACTCTACTGCATCACTCACTGGCATGATTCTGTCATTGACATTGCTAAATGGGCCCAGGAATACTTCAAGAAACCACTGTTAGTAAGCACAGTCTGCCGTGCCATCCACAGATGCCACCTACAGCTCTATCATGCAAAAAGGAAGCCATTGTTGAGCATGATTCAGAAGCGCCGCCGTGTTCTGTGGGCCAAGGCTCATTTAAAATGGACTGTAGCAAAGTGGCAAAGTGTCCTGTGGTCAGACGAGTCCACATTTGACATTCTTGTTGGAAATCATGGGCGTCGTGTCCTCTGGGCTAAAGAGGAGAGACCATCAGCGTTCAGTACAAAAGCCTGCATCTCTGATGGTATTGGGATGCATTAGTGCATATGGTGTGGGACACTTGCATGTTTTAAAAAACACCATGAATGCTGAAAGCTATATAAAGGTTTTAGAGCAACAAATGCTCCTCCCCAGATGACATCTATTCCAGGGAAGGCCCTGTGTATTTCAGCAGGACAATGCAAAACCCCATACTGCAGCTATTATAACAGCATGGCTTCATAGTAGAATAGTCCCTGTGCTGCACTGGCCTGCCTGCAGTCCTGATCTTTCACCGATTCAAAAGATTTGACGCATAATGAAATGAAAAGTCCGTCAAAGGAGACCCAAAACTCTCCAGCATCTGCAGGCCTGTATTAAACAAGAGTGGGATCAAATTCAAATGGCTAAACTCAAGAAACTTGTCTCCTCAATGCCCACACGCCTCCACTCTGTGTTAAAAAGAAAAGGGGATGCTACACTATGGTAAACAGGCCCCTGTCCCAACTTTTTTGAGACCTGTAGCAGCCATCAAATTTGAAATGAGCTCATTTTGTGGATAAAATTGTAAAATTTCTCATTTTCAACATTTGCTATGCTATATGTTCTATTGTGAATAAAATACTGGCTAGTGTGATTTGAAAGTAACTGCATTTTGATTTTACTCACAATTTACTCTTTGTCCCAACTATTTGGGAACAGGGGTTCTAAGGAGACGTGGTGTTCAGATCATCTGTAGAAAATTTGGTGAAACTGAAAAAAAAATGGCCCGTGAAAAATTTAAAAACCTTTAAATAAAATTCATTATGGGTGTTATATCATTGACGCTGCCATGACAAGCAGCCATATCCCGGATTTGTAACCATACAGGATATTACCAGATGCAAGAATTATTTTATTAGGCAAATACATCAACAGTTAGTAGCCAAAACACATTTTTGGCTCATTGCAGCTCTCTCCTAACCGTCAAATGATGCTTATTTTTATTTTGCTCCCTGAAAATGGGATCTGAAGTCACTGTACATATTTGCTTTCGATACATCAAAGCATCGCTGAACTTTGACCTCAATTCCTGTTCTGCCGCTTTGCTGTCGACTTCAGTTTGCCGTAATGGGTGAAAGCTTTCAAAAAAAAAAAATTCCATATAGACACCTTTGAGGGTCTTCTTTTAAGGATCATCTGAGCCAATTCTGGTGAAAATTGCAGATTTTTTGTTTTATTTTTCAAACTTTTTTTTCACTTTTCAATATTTTTTAAAACGAAAAACCCAATATAGGAAAAATCAACTTCATACGCTTGGTCCAAGAAATCCATCGGTATCTCATTTTTGAAAATCGGACATACAGTCCAAAAAACGTACATAAATGCACTTAACGCTTCAGGTGCAAATGTGAAACTTGTTTAACTCAATCAAGGGACTGTCCCAAATAAGAATGCCATATTTCAAAACTTCCTACCATATGGTCCTAAGGGCTGCCATAGACACCCTATCCACAAGAAGAAGTTGATGACAGAAACATAGTGGGTGCCACCACCACTTTGAGGCTTATCCCCCAATTACTTTCAAATATATAACATTGATATGTCCCAAATATAATGGTGGCCTGAAATAGCAGATTGTAAGAAAATACCATTATTGATGACAAATCTAAGCCAATTCAAGAATACCTTTGTCCCAAAAATCATGAAGTTCACTGTATGTCTACGCAGTTGTCTCTCAGTTACTGGTCTTCAATGTTGAGCTCACCTTCGCCTATTCGGTCACTACTCTTGACAGGTTGCTCCTCTCCGACATCTATCGGCCTTGGATCTGTGAGGGAAGAAGAAACAAATGAAACCCAGGTTCATAACTCTTTAAGGCAGAAAAATCACACATTTTTTTCATAATAATATTCGGGTAATTATATTCAGTTACGAATTCTGATGTAACAATCACTGCTGGTAAATGAAAGTACATCCCCATTTCCAGTAAGTTGGGATGCTGTGTAAACAGTAAATAAAAAAGAATGCAACAAGTGGTGCCAGGCACAACAAACCCCGCCGCTCGCACATACACTGACCAACTTTTTTTTCCGAAATTCAATAGGCATCTATTGTGGATCAGTGGCAATCCCAAAATCGAATTTGGGGTGAAGCTGGCCATTAGTTTTGTTGCTAAAGTGTTAACAAACAAATAAACACAGAAACACAGAAACAAATGCACAAACACACAAACAAACACAAAACAAACCGAACCAAAAACAATACTCCCCTCCCTTCGGGTGAGGGGGGATAACAATACCCAAATCATTTAAACATTATATTTAATTGAAAATAGAACAAAGACAACATATCAAATTCAGAAACAGATAAATTTTACCGTTTTGAAAAATATCTACTCATTTAGAATTTGATACTACTAACACGTTTCAAAAATGTTGGGACAGGGCATGTTTACCAATGTGTTGCATCACTTCTTTTAAACAACACTCTGTAAGCATTTGGGATCTGAGGAGACTAAGTACTGTATTTTTGAAAGCAAAATGTTTTCCTGTTCTTGCTTTATGTTGGGCTTCAGCTGTTCAACACTTCAAGGCCCCTATTGTTATACTTGCATTTTATTATGTGCCAAATTTGTTAGAGGGTAACAGGCCTGGACTGCAGGCAGGCCAGTTTAGCAAATGGACTCTTTTACTACAAAGCCATGTTGCCGTAATACGTGCAGACTGTGGTTTGTCATTGTCATGTTGAAATAAGCAATGTTTATCCAAAAACTGTATAAATTGTTCAGAATCAATGGTGTCTTCAGAGATGTGCAAATTAGTCATAACATGTGGACTAATGCACCCTCATACTATCACGAATGCTGGCCTTTGAACTGTGCCCTGATAAAATGCCGGATGGTCCCTATCCTCTTTAGACCGGATGATGCAGCATCCATGATAACCAAAAAAAAAAAAAAAGAAAAAATAGAAAATACACATTTTGATTGGTCAGACATCAGGACAGTTTTCCATGTTGCCTCAGTCCATCTTGAGCCAGCAGCATTTCTGGATCTTGTTTGGACATGGTATTATTCTTACATAGTAGAGTATTAACTTGCATTTGTGACTGCAGTGAGAGACTGTGTTCACTTAAGATGGTTTTCAGGAGTATTCCTGAGCTCTAGCATAAATTCCACGAAAGTATCCCGTGCCGCCTGAGAGCCCAAAGATCAGAGCCATTCAATATTTGTTTTTGGCCTTGTCCCTTTTGTACAGAGATTTTGCTGGATTCTCTCAATCGTTTAATGATATTATGTAACATAGATGATTCAATCCCCAACCTCTTTGCAATTTTACATTGTGAAAAGTTATTCTTAAATTGTTGAAGTTTTCGCTCATGCAGTTTTTGGCAGAGCAAAACCCTTGCCATCTTTTTTTGTGAGGGACTCAGCCTTTCTAGGATGCCGTTTTTGAACTCAATCATTGCTCACCTGATACCAAACAACCTAATTAGCTATGAAATGTTCCATTTTTTCTTTTTTTTGCATCACATAACTTTTCCAGCTTTAATTCTGTTGCCCTTGTCCTGGGCAGCTTGAAACTAGTAGCTGGCATCAAATTGAAAATGAGCAGATATTTTTCACAAAACAATAAATTTCACTCTTTCCACATTTGATATCTTGCCTTTGAACTACTTTTAATTAACTATAGGGTTTAGATGATTGAAAAATCATTGCATTATGCTTTTTGTTTACATTTTACAAAATGTCCTAACTTTTCTGTAATTTGGGTTGTAAAAGAACAAGCCCCCATACCAAGAAAACTGAGAAGAGCACTTCAATAAACCTACTCCCTGAAAGACTAATGTCCCTGAATGAGACAACGCATAAAAATAGAAGCTGTCAGTGGTAACTACATTTTTAGAAAGTAGACCGCATCTCTGAAATATAATAAAAACATTGCTTGACAAGTTTTTACAATGAAATCTGCATGGGTTGTTTTCTAAATACGGGATAACCAGATCTCCAGCACACTCTGTCCACAGCTCTGAATACTTTCCTGATAAAACAAGGCAATCAGAGATAACAGACCTGGCCCCAGCCACGGGCTGACAGACAGACTGACAGACACACACACACACACACACAGACATGATCATTGCTTAACTTGGCCCCCTAGGGGATGGGCCAGGTAATAAACCTAACACTAAACAGTCGTATAAGCAGGCAAGGTTGTCTTCCAGGATTGACCAGAATCGGTATGAAATCTTACTTGCGGGGGGGTAAAGCAGTAATAATTTTAAATTAAAGTGGTATCACATTGATTTATTTACATTTTAAATGAAAAAATAAATAATATGGAGTTAAATTGTTTAAGTAGCAAGACACAAGACTGCAAAAGTTTAAAATGATCATAAATTACTACACTTTTTGGCCAGGTGTGGGCAACTCTGCCCCTGTAGGGCCACAGTGCCTGCAAGCTTTTGAGGTATCCTTTCAATCAACAGGCAATTAACGCCGGGAAAAGAAGTAGTGAGAACTCATTAGCCAATCAGTGACAAAATCAATTACTCGTGTGGAAATACACCAAAGACCCGTGGACAATGTGGCCCTCCAGGACCACCATCGCCCCTTCCAGGTAGTGGATTTTAACATGCACCCTCGGACATTAGAATACCCTCTGAAACTGGCACTATTTCACATATCCATCATTTTTCTTCACACATAGGAAATGGATGATTCATTTTTGACAAATAAATGTTGATCTCCATCTTTTTGTATTGAGTTTCTCAGTTGAACCCGCATTGACTAAGCCATTTGCACAAGGGCAGCCCTGGTAAAACCTGTTCAAACGTGGGTAAGGGAAAGACAACTGACTTGCATTCCACAAGAGTACATACACTGAAAAAAATTTTGTAGAAAAATAGCATTTTATTATTACATTCCACACAACATATTTCCAATGACATGAAATTGCACAAGCTAAAATATTTCATATTTTTTGATCTTCCAAACAGGCTTGAGCTGAGGGGCAGCATTAACACAGCTCACGAAGTGAGACAATCACAGTCAAAGCCCCGCATTCACAGAAATAATGCAAAGTGCACACAGCAAGAAAATTTGCCAGACCCCTACTCCCCCATCAATTTTACTCAAACTTAAGATGGAAAGAGATCCCTTGGCACTCAGTCAGAGACTGAGTCAGGCAATCGCAACACAATCCAAAAAAAAAAAAAGATCTGAGGTCTCAGTAATGTCTGAGATAAAACAGTCTGACTGTACTGTCTACTTGTCGATGGCAAGCTTTAGCCTTTAAGAGAAGATACTTTAACGAAGCAGATCTCAGTGCTAATGCAAATGAAAAAAGAGTGAGCTGGACTGAACCTTCACTGTTCAAACACAGCGGGACATAAAGACAGCTGTATTAAAGGGGTCTGTGGTGGGGTGCTCAAGTGGTTTTAATCCAGTACATGGTGTAAGTGGATCTGCAGTACTGTGGAGATACTGGGCCAGTTGGGAGCTGACCGGACTTGGCGCTGGCTTTTTTGTTTTATGAATCTAAGGAGCCACTGAGTGCTTCTTCTCATTAATATTTCTTGCAGCAAAAAGGGGCAAGAGGGTAAGAAAAGCTAATGCCGGGATTAATATACGTATGTTTCCAGGGCCATTTCATAATTAAAAATTGCAAGAGCTCTACGAGAACCTGTGGAAGGCATCAAAGTACCTTCGGCTCATTTAAAAGCACGACATGAGATCCTGCCAAGCTACACAATGCTCTTTGGTCTCTAAAACTGTCTGTATGTGAGAATTTTAAGATTGAAGTAGCTAAGCATGTTTAAGCCGAATGACTTGATGCACAGTAAATGTGCAATGCGTATGGTGTAATATTATTTAAGGAAAGTACACATCACATGTGTACACCCAAGAAAATGCCTGAGTAGGACAGGCATTACATGCATTTAGCCTGAATCAAAACCAAAATCAAGAATTAGAAAAAAAAAAAAAGGACTTGATTTAACTGATGACTCTAACTGGCAATTTAAAATTGTTTTTTTCAAGAAGAAACATAATTTAGAGGCACAAAATTAACAATAAATGTTCATTAATAAGGACAGTTTGGTAAAACCTCCCTGCAAAATTAGACCAAATGTAAATCAATGTAATAGTCTACCATTGGGTATTCAAATCACATACTACTCACAGAGCTAACAGTAGGCGAGTGCACGGATTCAAACACGGACCTGCTCTTGTTGGTTAGACTTTTCACCCAGAATGCAACAGGTTACCAATGCTGCAATAGTGTTGTGGCTGCATGTGGCTGGATTCATTACGAAACTGTGAGTGACAGGGGCAGTAATGGAGTATCCACGTGTTGGATGACAAAGAGAGTCTTTTCTGGAGGAATGGAGGTATTAGGAGCAGCGGGAGAGAGGTGAGAGGGGAGGGGCAGGTTGTGTTCCTCTGCCAGTATGAAGCTCAATGTGCTTTTGTGTTTTAGACATGCCACTTAAGATCCCAGCTTATCCCAGCTTTCAGAAGAAAGACTGTTGCTAGAGAGGGTGCCTTTGATCTTTCCTATCTCCTCACATATTCTTTTGTGAGCAGGAGATTAATGGTGGAATTTCAGCCAAACTCTCCATGAGAGGGGATTACCTTCACCCGCTGCCAGATGTAGGAAATAACAAGATATTGGGATTTCTATATTGAACTACCCCAGACTGAAAAGAACCCCTTGATAGAACGTATGGAATTAACTCAGAGGCCAAATGAGAAGATTGGACCAGCCTCCAGTCGATGTCTCGTAAAAGCACAGTGAGACGCATGTTACAGGCCAGGATTCTATCATAGCCTTGTCTGGTATTTTTCCGAGAATTTGTCTACTGAAAATCTCTGTTCACAGTCATTTTCATTAACATTCTCCTTTGTTTAAACTGGCTTTTGTTTATAGCAGGATGTGTGCTGTAGCCAAGGTAGTGATGCTTTTCAGACTACAATGAACAGGCCAACAGCAAGGAATACTGTACATGTGATATTGTCAAGACCTCAAATTATCACCATAAGCACCACAGTATAATGTTGCTGAAAAGACCTACAAAAGCATATTTCAATAATAAACAGTTCATAAACAGCAAAGTCCTTTGTCAAATTGGCAATAACGGTGGGGCGATCAGTAGGATGCAGAAAACAATAAGTTTAAGCCAAAATGCATGAAGTGGCGCATTAAACGACTTGAGGCTATTCTGCTTAAAGAAATAAAAATACGTATGAATTAACAGCTAAGAAAGTCTATACAAGTTGAAAATGAATCTGACAAGAAAGCTTTTAGCTGGACACAAGGGTAAAAACAAACCAAATGCAGGTTAATCCATATTACACCCACCCAAGACACTCTCTAATGGATTTTGATGTCTCGCACAGCTTCCAGTGCATTTTAAAATGCAGGCTTAGCAGTGCTGCAAAAGTTCACAAAAAAAAACACAGAAAAAAAAACCCAGCTACTGAATCTTCCAACGCCCCACTGCAATATGGTGGAAGGAACGGTCTAAACACCCACCCACCCACGCACAATGTGAGAGCTCTTAAGCTATGCAATCCATTAATGAATCACTTCCTGCTGCATTGTATTTATGGAACCAGACAAGATGGCCTTATAACAGCTGTACACTAGGTAAGTGTCACAATTATGTTTGGCAATTCCACTGATATGCCGAGCTCAGCCATTAAAACGAAATTCACCCTTAGTCAACCCGTAAAAAATACACACGCAGAAAAATAAAAGCAGAAGTACTTGGGAGTCTCAGTAAATAGGAGGTGAATGAATGTGCCCGATACCCCATCTCCGTCCGTGTGTTTAAGGCCAATGTAAGAGCGTCATGTCAGGTTTCTGAGAAGAAACAAGGCTGGATAAGGCAAGGTATGAATCCTTTTGCATATCAAAATAAAAAAGCAAACAACTCCATCCGCCAGGCAGATTCTGTCTCTTTGTCTGGCAGCCCAAAGAGACATTTCATCAGCAGCCGAAAGCGCACAAGTCCCCCAGCCCCCCTTCGCCCAAAAATATGTTTCTCTTGTCTGTGTTCTTCAGTAGGTGAACTTCCACTTTTTTCCTCCATGACAAGAAAACACAGCTGCTCTTGTTTGTCCTTCTAATTTTATACTTCAACAAATAAATATACATTCCAAAGGAACAAGACTGAAAAAAGAAACACCCCTACTGCCTTGGATCCAGTTAAAATCTGCCTGGCAGTAAAACAGGAACACAGCTGCTTTGGGGGGCAACACTTGGGCCTCTCCGACACCTCGCCGTTTCGCTCCGGCAAACAGATGAATTTAAAGAGAGCGAATCCTCCGTCAGGGAGATGAGGGGTTTCATTTTATGGTGACTGGTTGAGCTCTAATATTGCACTCTCCCTCTTACTGTCCCTGTCACAGGCCTTCTTGGTGCCATGGAAACCATCTAGCACACCTGAGCACTTCCTGCATATGGAAAGCAGGGGTACCAATGGGCTTTGGAATCCTCCGGCGAAAGCAGTCTGGCTGGATCTGCCATCCGGCAACATCACAATTCTCCGCACCCCGAGTTGCACCATTCACCGCGGTTTGAAGTCAGCCTGGCTTTTCACTGGGGTTAACTACCAGTCTGAGCTTTATACCAACAAAAAGACGCAGTCCCCCCCGCCTTCGAGAAAGCAAAATGCAGCTGGAGGCAGTGTGGAGATGGGATTAGCACCCCCAGCACTGGCTGGATGTTCTCCTAGAACAGAAGGTCAGGACAAGAAACACGAGGCCAACAAAATCCCTCCTTTTCCAGCCTCTGAAAAAACACAACAAAAAAAAGCCTCTGAAAAAAACACTCGCACCCAATTTGTGAGGCATTCTTCGTCGTCATTCATGTTGTTTTGAAGCATTTTTTTTCCCCCTCAGATGCAGCATCCGTCGCAAGAGAGGCAGTCAGTAATTATTTCCTAGACTCTCCCCGTCCCTTCAAAGTTATCAGAGTGCATGTTCTGAGCGGGGGCCGCAGTTAGCAGTAGCATTAACTGGCTGTAGGGAGGTGGGGCGAGGGGTGAGAGAGAGGGAGAGTGTACGTCCCAGTGTAAAGCCCTCAGCACTGCGAGCAGCGGTCCTCCTTGTCTAGTCTAATGGTGAGCATGGGTTCGACTCCTGCCCCGTGTGTCGGGCCGTTGGGGTAGTGGGAGCTCTGGTAGGTGACTGAGTGTTGGCTCTTCTTGGCTGCCAGGTGGTACCGGTGGCAGCAGAGCACCATGATCAGAGTGGCAGACACCAGCAGCAGAAGGGCACCTCCACCAGCCATTACGTAATACCAGTAGGTGGGAATGGGCTGCACTGACACCGTGTCTACGGTGGGTTCAGTCCCGCCAGGATAGGCTCCCCCTGGTGGAGAGACACACAAGAATTGGCTTGCGTAGGGGAGGGCAGGAGACTGAACTTGATTCAGCCCAAACAATTAAAAAAAATGTACTTGTCTTTCTTATTTCTTTTACAAAAAAACATACATTTGCTGCACATAGACATGCAATCAGGCATGCATGCTAGCATCTCTTCATTGCTTTGCTTTTTTTGGGTTAGTGCAAGCAAATTTTTTGTCTCAGGACAGCGCTTGATTTTCCGTAGAGGTCATTTGCATACGATTTCAGGGGAGAGGCAGTTTTTGATGACAAGGATTTAAAAAAAAATTTGCAGTTTAACACAATTTCTCAATAATGGAGGGGTTCCTGAGGACACTGATTCCTGAATTCATGGGTCAACCAATTCAGGGAACTTACCAGTGCCTAAAAAAAAGCTGCCAGTTTAAAGTAATATAGTAGCATTCACACAGCACGGATGTGAGGAGCTTCACAATGCGGCACTTGGAAACACTGCTGAATATAACATGGTTTAAAAAAAACAGAATTCATCTAAAACAAATTGGTCGAATACTGGCTCTTTTCTGGCTCGTCTAAATCCCTGTTTTAAACAAAAGAAATGATCATACCTCACTGAGAACAAAACTACGCGACTTTGCTGCCGAGGCCAACCTTGAAGATGCATCAGTAACATTATATCCTATTTGCTGCCAGTGTTTGGTGGGAGATGCTCATTGGGGGTAATGCAGCACCAGAAAGCAGTGAGACGACAAAGGATGGTTTCTGTCTGCATGGATGGGGGCGCTATTGGCGAGTGCACAGTTATTCCCACAGTCATGGCACATGCAATCTTCTCCATCAGCCTTTTCCGCCTCAAGTCGAACTCCATGATGGAAAACCATCCCAATGGCTCGCCAGAGAGACTAAGAGCACCCATTCCACATTCACAAAGAACACGACACCGAACACCAACAAAATAGACCCATTCAAAAAAGTAAAAACACTTGATTCCACTCTTGATCTATTCCAGATTTATCTGGCAGACTGTTACCACAGATTAAAAAACTCTTCCTTCAACAGTTCTGCTGGAGTCCATCACAGATCGAGCTGCACGCTCGGCTACAGAGGGTAAACACAACGGGCTGCCACAAACTTTGCACTTCTAGTGGAGTAAGCAGCTTCAAATGACTCCATGTATGGTGCTGAATTCAAGAGGGCGAAACAATAACATGGGAGGAATAAGCAATTACGGTAAAGAACATTCCAGATACCTGCTGCTCTGCACATTAATTAGATGTGGCCATTTGTAGACTGTCAGTGTGCTGCCTTGGTTTCTGAGTCTGTTCACAATGATGAGGAGATGAAAATGCTGCGGACAGCTGTAAATGAGTTTTTTTGATACACCTAAACCTCAAAAATGCGCAAGCTTTAAAATCATCTCTATCACTGCAGGGGAAAAAAATACCAACAAAAAAAGAACGCAGAGGATAGAAAGTCTTCGAAAGACACTATTCGCCTTACACATAGCACTGCCTCAGTAATTGCTTCATGAAGATTTTATTGACCTTTAAAGGAGACCAATGGCACTGGGGGGCTGGAATGTGGCTGATGTCATACATGCAGGGTTGCATGCTGGGAACTTCAGACAAAGCCTGAATATCAATGGCGGCAGAAGTAATTTGTTACCGCGGCAGCATTAATCACGGACAGCGCACAGTTCTCACACACTCCGAGCCTTGCTCAGCCTGATTCTGAGACAGGGCTGTCTGCTCCGGGCAGATTTAGCTTCCAACAGTATTTGCTTTGGATTCAAATCCTTTTTTTTTTTGCATTTGACTATGCTTGCTGAGTGCATTGGAACAAATGAAACACTCACAAAAGTGTAAACCCAGCCCATCTGCTCCTCCTAGCAGGCTAAATGTGCCAGGCAAGAGCAATAGAGCACACATGAGTGTTTGAATCATAAACAAATATTAGTTGAACCAAGGAGTGGTCATGAATGCATTAAGATGTGATTACAGTACTGGACAGGCAGCTGGGTCTGCTGTGACGTGAAGCACTCGACCGCAGGGTCGAATGAAACGTCTAAGGCCCAATCTAACACCGCGGGTATGATGCACTGACATTCCCACAAGAAAGAAAATAGAGTGTAACTGAGAAGATAAACTCACCGGTCATGTCTGGAGGAAAAACTGCAGGGTAGGGTTCTGGGAAGAGAGAAAAATAAACAACTTTTCAGAGAGCAGGTAAAAACTGTCGGTCTGCTTGTGACTAGCCAGTGGGTGACAGTATTCATATTCGGGAAGGAAGAAAATCATTGGCAGAGTCTGCAGGGAGAGCTTTAGGATCTGTAATGAGTAAAATAAAATCATGTCCTGACCTTGGTTTTTTTTTTTTTTTTACATTTTCAAAACTTAATGATTCCATGGTCGGCTCAGTTTTATTTTATGCTGCGGGAGAGTGAGGTTTTGAAGAAAGCCCTGATAGTAATGGCCAGAGTCAAGCTATGGGGTGCACAAATATACTGCTAAGGCAGCTACTGAAGGAGACATAGGATGGGTGCCACAGCTGGTGAAACTGAGGTGTCAAATTGTTTGGATATGGAACCGTCTTGTTCACTTGCCGGAGAAGGTCAGACCAAAAAGATCTTTAACTGGGACAGAGTTCACTGCCATCATTGGTCAAATGACGTTTCGGTAATATTTCCTCTCTCTCCCTCTGAATTAAGTTGTATTTTTAGGAATAATCTGCAGTGCAAGACAAATAAAGTCAAAGAAAAGCTACTGAATATATTAACGGAACAATGGAAAGTAGAGATTTGGCTCAGAAACTACATTCAGATCTATGATGAATTCTATACAGAACCTTACATTACTTTTAATTTAAAGAGAGGGCAGAGGTCACTGTGTGCCCAGTCAAGAACTGGTACCCTGCGACTGGCACTTGAGGAAGGTAGATACAAAGCTATGCCTGAATAGCAATGTGTTTGTATTCTATGTGATCTTGCAGTTGTTGAGGATGAATTTCATTTTCTGTTTCACTGCCCTGCATACAGTGACTAGAGGAACCATCTGTTTGAAGAAATCCAGTTAAAAAAGCCTGATTTGTTTTGGTTGTCTGAAGGTGAGATGCTATGCTGGTTCTTTAATGAGGAGCCTTTCACTACTGAAAGATTTATAGAGGATGCATGGCAGTTAAGACAGAGAACACTGTATCCAACCTAATAAGATGTCTTCATCATGAAATGGACTGTCCTGAGATTTTCTCTCTTTTTTTTTCAGAATTGTAATAGTGGATTTGCCATGTAGCCATCCTGTTACATCTTCTCAGTGTCCTATGAGCCCACAAGGCTGGGCACCATACAGGTGTAAGACATTTAAATAAATAAAAATCAATCAATCAATCATATTCAACCATTAAGCACTCTTATACAGAATGAATTACAAAGGTAAAACTAGTTTCCAGCGCAGAGGCAATCAATGGTGGTGAATAAATCATCCTGCTTTAGAATAAACACTATTCAACTGGTTATCAACAAGGTCCCAAGAGAACGGTGCGGGGGAACTGCAATATTTTTCCTTGATTGCATTGGAATGATGCAAATACACTCATGTTTGACGGCTGAAATAATGATCACATCACAGGAGCAGCAAGTTACTGTGTAACGAGGCATTAACGCCCGAAACAAAACAGTGCAATTTTTGAAAATCGACACCAAGAGAACTATGAGTGCACTGGTACCTGATACTCGGCAACAAAAATAAACCTCCAGGTCGATCTATCATGAGCTTGACAACGCGGAGTGGCAGCACACTTCAACCTCAAGATATGCCTATTGATTTCACAGGCAATCAGCACCAAAAAATGTGACTTAAATAGCCTGCTAAGAGGTTATTCAAGAACTCAACTCTCTCAAGCATATAACAATAACAATTTCAAGTGCTCATACCTTGGCTGCCCAGTTGTTTATTTCTACACACTGTAATTCTATTTATTTTGGCAGGCTTATGCGAATGTGCTCAGAATAAAGTGAGAATCTTAAGCATTATATTGAGCCCCTGGAGGTGTCTACGGCTTTGTTCAGGCACACAGAGAAAGGCACACACCGGCTACAGGACTGAGCTGTGGTTAGGAGAGGCCATATTTTATGACTATGTCTTAACCCTTTCAAGTGTAGGCACATCTAAAGTAAACAAAACATAAATATTTAGGGAGCAGAGATGGTGATGGCTTGTAGAATGACAGTTCAATGACAAACTAAAGGAATGCAAAAATTTCAGCAAATGTAATACATTACAACCCAAAGTAGGAAAAGTTGAGATAGGATGTTATAATTTAAACTGAAATTATCTTATGTATAGTGTTTAAAACAATGTTTGAACAGTATAAAACAGCACACTATATGATGTTTCACCAGATTAATTTAATTAATTTTTCAAAATAAACACTTATTACCTCTGCCTTGGATGTTATGTTTTTGGCTGGGTTTATTGGCTTGTTTGTCTGCTTTTCAGCAGGATTATTAAAAAAAACTACTTGGTGGAAGAGTGTAGCAGGGGCCAAGACAGAACTGATTACATTTTGGAGCAGATCCAAATCACATGGCAGACGTGAATTATTTTTCACTTTTGATAAAGGTGCGAGAAAAAGAATTTGGTCTTGGTGGACTTAAAATCCAGCAGATGGTATTAAAGTTCAATAGTGACAATTATGGACATCTGATGGTCACACTATCAGATTCGTGCATCATAGAGGACTGAATTATCAGTCTAGGTGAAAGATCTATGCTCTCTTAGTGCCACTAGCTTCAATTTTGATTCTTTCCACATATTGACAAACAATTGCGATTGAAAATTATTAACCACTTTTTAATTTTGCCATTCCTTTTCAAAACTACATTTACTGACTGAAGACACCAAGTGATTAAATGTTTCAGTAGTAATTCCATCCCATTATTCTAGAAAACAAGTCTGGATGCGCAATAGTCAGGGATCTTTGCGGTCGCATTCTTCTACTGTGAAAATGGCAGGAGTGCAGACAGGCCAGTCCAGCACTCTCACCTCATTCTTAGGCAGCCATGCCTAAAATACATACAGAATGTGGCATTGCATTGTCTTTTTGAAATATTCATCCCCAGAAAAGATGTCATCTTGAAGGCAGCATACGTTGCTCAAAAATATCAGCGTACTTTTAAGCAGAAATGGCCTTCACGGCAGGGCGAGTTACACTCGTCATAGCATAGCATGACGGAGCATGCCTTTTGGACTTGTTGCTAGTAACAGCCTGGATGGTCATTTTTTGGGTCCGGCGCATATAGCATCCATTTCCTCTAAAATGACCTGAAATATTGTTTCATTGGTCCATCGCAGATGCCTCTAGGCCCAGAGAAGTCATTGGCACTTCTGGGTTCTTTTAAAATAAGTTTTCCTTTTTGCACAGTAATGTTTAAACTGGCATTTGTGGATGTAACTATGTTTTGAAGTACTTGACAAAGGTTTACAAAAGTGATCTTAAACCTATCTGGTTATATTACTTAGGGGTAAATGACGGCCCTTGATGCAGTGCTGTCTGAGTAATTGGAGATTACGGGTAGTCAGTTTCAGATCGCGCCCAAGCCCATTACTCACAGGAATTCCTCTCTTTAAATCTGTTAATTATGTTCTGCACTGCAGAGGGTGAAATATCCAAATCTCTTCCTATCGTCCTTTGTTTTTAAACCTGTCAATGGTTTTCTCATGCTTTCATGGGAAAATTAATAATTCTTGACCCATCTTTGTTCCTGAAGCTAGTCCTTCAGGAACAAAGATGGGTCAAGAATTATTAATGTTCCTGCATGCTGCTTTGGTAACAAATCATCTGTTGACATCAGTTCTGTCAAATAACATCATGATTCAATTTATTTTTTCTGCATTACTAGTTCTAAGCTGCCCATGTCCCCATTTGTTTTGGAATGCATTGGAGCCGGAATGGCAGGAATGGATGTACTGTTTATTTACAAATAAAATTAAGTTGACCAAACGAAACGTCAGATATCTTGTCTTATGCCGTACAAGTCAAAGTAAATTTAGAAATCTTTGCTTCTGTTGTTGAGTGTATTTTCCAACTGTCCCAGATTTTTCTGAATTGGGGGCGCATTTTTTATTTTCTAAAAATCCAGGCATTTGTTTTATCGCTGCAAATGAATTAAAATGCATAATTGGGCACAACTTTTCCACCTTTCACTTCTGTCTTGCCTCCATTGGGTCTGTCTTATTTCACAGTTCATTTTCTATGTTTTTTTTGTGATTTCTAAGAATAGGCAACAGGCACCTGGCACAGTACCGCAGAATTGTTGAGTATTTTTTTTTCATTTTTAACTTAGTCCGTTAATCACAATCCAACATGCGAATCACGGGGAAGTTTTCAGACTTTCAAGAAATGCAACAGCAGCTAGCAGCTGCTTCAAAGAACAGTAATTATACCTCGTTAGCACCTGACGCGCTGGACGGCTAAGTCTTTTCAGCGCTGGCGCGCCTGTAACAGCTGTTCTGTGGGCTATGGTAGAAATGTACAGTGTGTTCAAGACTTAAGTAAAAAGTAGTGATTTACAACTGTTTATCAGTCTCAGGAAGGCAGCCGAGGAGGCTGACAGATGAGGGAATGCTTATTTAGAATGTTTGGAATGTAGAGACAATTAAAAAGAACACAGCAGGGAATTCTGGGAGTTCTCTGGCGGAGGCACTCGGGTGTTGAGAGTGCGCTCAACAGCATTAATTGATAAGACCATTCCCAGCAGGCTCTGGTGTGTGTGTGTGTGTGTGTGGCGGGGTGAAGGGGGCGAAGGGGGGGGTGGAGTGGAAAGGGATTGGGGCACCAGGCTGAGGGAAGGTGGTGCGATTTTGGAGGGATGATGGACCAGGCAAACTGGAATTTAGAGCTGCTGCAATGAGTGGGCATAATCACATTATAGGACCAACACCATGGCCACCACACTGCCTCTGTGGGCCAGGTTTTGGGGAAAACATGGGGGAGCGAGGGGGGGGCAAGAGAACACAGAGGTCTGTGGAGAGAAGCTCGAAAATGCAATCGGCTCAATCTGTCTGCTCTGCATTATCGCGAGAGGGCCGGTAAAAAAACAAAGAAGAAAATGCCCAGCGCTCAGCTCTTTAAGACTTTAAAGGCACCTCCATTTAAATAATAAGCAAACCTCGCGCATTGGCTGGGAAGCTGGCTGTCAAATAATTCCCTCAGATGAGTGAGTAATGCTGTGTTTACAAATAAGGACGGCGAGAGAACGAACGAGAGAGAGAAATCTAATGAAACATAGATTAGAATCAGAGCCCACGGGACATGCGCGGCCTAGTTTCTGTTTTTTCTGTTGAAGGAAAAACATTAAGCGCTATCGTCTCCTGCTTTCTTCTCCCTTTTTTTTTTTTTTGAAATTTGCCTTTGAAAGGAGCAGTGTGAACGTCTTCCTGGCTCAGTGTTTGCGGGGGCCGGGCGTGACACTGCGGGGTGGGGTGGGGGGAGGGGGTGAGAGCGAGAGGGGGGGGGCGGTGGGAGGGTGATGACTGTGCGAGGGCTTCAAGATGTGGAGACTTACGTGTGCATTCTTCCAGAGGCGTGCTGGAACTCATGTGGATGTTGTCCATCCAGATGTGGCCCCTGCTGCCGTGGTCGAAGAAGCCTTCCATGACGACCTGCCGGGGTCAGAGGAGGAGGAAGAAGAAGAGGCGAGGAGAGGCGTGAGGTGGGCGGGGCTACCTCGGTCCCCGACACAGCTGCCGCGATCAATCCCATCCGCGCCCAGTCGAAGGGACTGCGGTGCGACACATCCTATTCTCACAATAGGCCTTTTATGACTGTCTGCGTGATTTAATGGCAACTTTATGACTCCTCCTCTGAGCTGCCGTGGCCCTGTGTCGTAACTATAGCGAGCGGTGAAAGAGACAGTTATCGACTGTCATGCCTGCGAAATGTGTTTCTGGTTAAGATTCAGTGACACAAATCCCTTCAGAACACATCCCCGGGAAACTCAATGTATACCACCCAGTATATCATCAGAAAATCCCATTAATTTTAGTGACCAATAATTCTTTTTGCTAAAGAAAGATTCAGGTCTTTGGATGCAAAGCCACACTTTGTTACCTCTGCTTCTCGTACTGAGAGGATGATATCGCTCAACAAAACAGATATGCAGCAGGCAATAAAGACACTGCCTATGTGAGCACAGGAAAGATTCTGCCTTTCCTTTTCCCGGATAAAAGCTCGAGAAAAATCACAGACACCCATTAAGAAGTGTTCTCTCAAGACACAAGGTGTAAACAGCATTAGCAATATCACCCTGGGCAGCCAGCACAAATAGAATTTTCAGCGACACATTAGCAAAGAACAGAAACTCCCGACAGAAAACGAGGCTGTTGGTCAGGCTCTTGTTGCCATGGTACCTGGAACTCTTTAGGGGAGCGGGGTAGGATGGTGCGCCCCTCCCTCCACACGGGCCCCTGGTCGCCCTTGAGGGCCCAGAGCAGCGTCTCCTCCTGGTCGGTGTCCTGGAGCAGAATTCGGAGCGCCACAGCCCCCTCTCCCTGGAGCTGGTAGGAGAAGATTAGGCAGACAGGCCCAGTTTCGGGCTCCACCTCCGGGCTCACCAGCCGGGCTCGCTGCTGCTCAGTCTTGGGGCTCGCCTCGATGTAGAGGTACTTCCCGAAATCTATAGGGGGACGCACATTGACAGCGACGGCGTCAGAGATACATCATTTCCCGTGGGTCTGAATTCATCAATAATATAGAGGGGCTTTCAATATTGCCCAGATATGTTCACTGAATGAGTGCATGCTAAACACTTGGCTTTGCTCCATGTCGCTAACGTGAAGAGAAAAGACAGAATGGCCCCTATGGGAGGATGATTTGTAACAACACAGCGTTGACTGAATCACCCTCCTCTGTCATTATGCTGATGACAGAACAAGCTCCTGTCTATTCTGTTGTCTTGTACTGTGTCGTACACAGCTGTGTTTAATAGGACTGTTTTTGGGCTGGGTTCTGTGTTTAATAGTCCTCTTTTTGAGCCTTACTCAGTGAGGCATGATTTTGTGTTTGGCTGGGCTGTGTTAGGCTGTATTTGAAGAAAAACGTAACTGTATTTTCAAATCTCACTCACTGACATCGGAGACGCAAACCGTGAGCATCATAATTCATTAGACAACGAAACGTTTTTGTTACTGTGGT
This sequence comes from Gymnothorax reevesii, assembly GCA_029721435.1. Taxonomy (NCBI): domain Eukaryota; kingdom Metazoa; phylum Chordata; class Actinopteri; order Anguilliformes; family Muraenidae; genus Gymnothorax; species Gymnothorax reevesii. The sequence goes on from CM056586.1 coordinate 54,663,434, forward strand.
TCAGTTTGTCGAGTCGATCATGAGATCTGAATCCAACTAATTGTGCAATTAACATGCTGAAGAGGAGAGTGAAGGCAAAAAGCCCTTGAAACAAGTCAGAACTGAAGATGGCTGCAGTACAGGCCTGGCAGAGCAACACCAGAGAAGATACACACTGTCTGGTGATGTCTGTGCAGCACAAACTTCAAGCAGCCATGCATGCAAAGTATATGTGACTAAATGCCAAAATAAAAAAATTACTTAACTCTACAGTAAAACTGTCCAAAATGTTTTATGAGCCCACAAATAAGGGCAGGACTGAGCAGGAAAGGTGCTGTCATTTCTGATGTGGACGGTAACACACTCAAATTAAAACAGTCAGTCAGCCTTATCCTCACTGCATCTTTTCACACTCAAAGTGCTTGAGTACAGAAGCACAGTAAATAAAGAGGCACTGTCTGAAGAATTATAGAGCTCACTGCGGCTGTATACAAAATATACTACTGCAAAGCAGAGCACACAGGGCAATAAAGTTCTTATCCTTCGCCTGTTTGACTAACTCCACTGGCCACACTGATGCCAACATCACACCATCATCCTATTCAGCCCTCCACTGCGGGAACTAGGACTGCATGGTAGATCAATACTCGGTGTAGAGTGGGAAAGTACTTCATCACTCATCAAATGCACTCACCCTACCGAGCCCTCAGGCAATCCCGCAGGTGTAAGTCACCTTTAGTTTACTGCCTATTATGCAGAAAAATAAGACCTGAGAAACTAGTGTTTTTTACACAATGAATAAATTATTAGAGAATTTTTTTTTTGCAACTTCTTCCAACAGCTCAGGAAAAAGGACCCCACTTCGTAAAGACAGCAGTGCAAATTCTACACATTGGCTGCAACTAAATAATTTGCCAGAATAGGCCGTCTCTCTCTGCTGCCTTGACATTTCAAAGCTGGGAAAAGTGCAATTAAGAGGACTTTGGAAGTGCTTTCGCGGGCAAACAGCTGAAAAACTTTCCGAGTGATCCGATAGCTGTGCTTGGCAGTAGAGATTATTGCCTCCGTCTGTGACACGCGCTTATCTGATGTTCGAGAGTCGCCGCCGATCTCCCACTTTCCTGGAGGAAAATAAACCTGCTGAATAGCTGACAGCTAGCGCGCAGCTGTTGCCACGGTTTGCTGAATCTTTCATCGACGATGTTTTTTAAAACATTCACAGGAACAAGGAAATTTGAGCAAAGCTGTGATAAAAATGCCTCGATGCTGCAAAAAACTGCAAAAATACATAACATATTTTATTGATGCGGTAAGAGCTTTTCTTTTTGATCCTAGGTGTGTACAAAGGGAAATTAATAATAATTTCTTCAAGGAGAGTTTAAGCGCATGGAACTCCACTTAGCATAGCGTGATCTGCCTTTGAGGTAAGTAAGGAGCTCTAGGCTCCCTTTGGGAGTATCACTTTCCAATGAAATCCTCCCCACTAATGTTAATTAGAGTTTCTGTGCATTAAGCCCCCCTCCCTCCCCTCCCCCCCCAAATAGTGTGAGAATTACCATTTCAGCTTGGCCGGGCAAACAAGGTGCTTTTCGCAATGGAACAGGGTGATCCTGCCAATTGACTTGGCCCACAGTCAGCACTGGGGCTACACTACTCCCACAACAAAGTCTGCCCAGCGGAAAAGTCACTGATGATAGCAAAAACTTTTGTGTTACGCAACCACAACAGAATCACATCATCAAAAGCCGGGCGATTTTGCAAGAATAAAGTTTTTTTAGTACAGCTGGAGTGATGTGAAAAAGCCAGGCAATGAAAACCTCAAATGAGAATCGTATTTCTTTCTTTCTGTGTAATACCATGTCCAAAGAAAATGTATTAAATTTGACAATGATAAATTCTGTCATATTACTGTTACAGAAAAACCCCATTACAACACCTGGGCCTGGGCCATCGTAGGCCTCTGTACCTGTTCAAAAAATCATATGAGCCAAGTTGGGCTGAAATGGCCATATCACTCTCTTATATGTTCTTCAGCCTGCCTGCACAAATTGTGTGGCCAGCTGTTTGGTGACTGTGAGCTCTAGAGTCAGCACAGGAGAAGTGTGAGAAGCAGCGCATGTCCTGTCCAGCACCTGCTGCCCTTACGAGTCCAATGAAAACCATAACAGGCGTATAAGAATGTCTCTTTATTACAGACACATGGAAAACAGACCAGGCTTCTCCATCCATTATGGAAGGAGGGAAAACGGGGAGGAGGAATGGCAGAGGCAGAAAAACAGAAGGAAAGAGTGATGAGATGAAGAGAGGGACACTGTAGGACTGGATTCACCTGTTATTGCAATGCTCAGAATTCATGCTGTCTTACAAGGGGAAGGATGGGAGTGAGTGATTTCCCACAGAGGTGTAATAAGGGGCTCCTCAGAAGGGGGGGGGGGGGGGGGGGGCAAGAGCCCTGTTTACCAGAGGAAATTAAAGCAGTAGAGAGTAAGAAGAAAATGCAAGGGCATTGTGCCTGTGTGTGTGGGTGTGTGCTGATATATTTACATGTGTGCTCATTTGCATGTTCGCACATGTGTGTGTATGTATGGGTGTTGGGCTATGTGCCAGGTAAAAATGGACTTAATCCACAGAATGATTAATCCTGAAATGTACCTGAACCTGAATGAACCGGAGAAGTTGATCATTTAAATAATTACTAGACGAAACCAGACATGGAAAAGGTTAACTAACAATCCTTCCTGGATTCGTCCACTAAACCCAGCAGAATATGGTAATCAGCGTAATTCTTCAGCCAGAAACGAACTAAATCAGCTGGCTGAGTGAACGGGTGGAACAAACAAAATGGCAGCACGTTTTCTATCTAAACCCCAGACATTCTGCCCGCGCTCAGAACAGCGAGCAGTCCTCAGAGCTCAACCGAGAGAGACACTCACCGTCAGCGCCCAGAGTGAACTCCAGACCGAGGCTGGGGTCGGGAGGAGCTCCGCCGCCGCTGTGGAGGGACCAGTTGAGGTGAGCGGAGGGGTCGTGGTTCCACCCGCACAGGCTGTGCTCAAAGTCACACAGGCCACTGAGATAGGGGGGAGCCGTGGCAGGAGCTGGGGAGGGGAGCCAAAAAATGCGCTACCGTCAACAGGTGAGTTGAACATCCCCGTCTTTCTGAGCAGATCCTCTCAGCTATTTCAGGGGGAACCATACTGGTTAAGTCCACCCTCAAAATCATAATTCTCTCCCCCGTACAGCAAGCTACACGGTCAGGCTAGCCTGTGCTATGAAGCTGCCTTGCTAACCTGGCACCCTAAGCCATAGGGAAGGTATTAGCATGCGCCATCAGTTCTCTGCACCGAGCCCTGTCACCCAGCTGGCTCTTACTGTCAGGCACTGAAAGATTACAGAGAGGAACCGGGCTCATCTGCATGGATCCCCGCACGCCCTTCCAAGGTCCTAGATCAGCTATCGATTCACGTGCAGGGAGGGAGCCAGCGCTTCTCACTGCAGATTATACTAACGCTAACGCCGTCCTGTGGAATGTTCACTTCAACCCCACCCCCCACCCCCACCCCCACAGGGCTGATAGCTCTCCCAGGAACAGACCATCACCACAACACGCGAATCGAAGGTACCGGAACGCTGACATTCTCTGGAAAGAAATTAAATATTTCTGTATTTCGGCATGTAATTTCCCTTTCGCACCTAATCAGGAGGACAGAGAACGATCTACAGGGGGACGGAGACAGACCAGCACATCGAAATACTGAGCATCCCTCGGGTCCGCGGCCCCTCATCGCTCAGTGTCGGCCCGAGACAGGTATTGATCAGTCAGAGTGGCATCAATCCCCTTCCACCCCCACAGTGAAGCGCTAACTATGCAGCGCAGGTTATCAATCGCTCTGACGAATGACAACCACAGGCAGCCTGCTGTCTCTTCCAATGCCCAATCCTCTCCCGTCCTCTATGCCCGTCAAGCCAACACAGAGCATAGGCATGGCTAGCACGCCAACTCACTACACACTGCACTGCTGAGGAGCACACACTGATATGCATACATTGAAGCCATAAGACCTGTTAAATACATTGCTAATAACTTAAGACCTTAGAATCACAGGGTTCTAACTAACATTTACAAGTGCTGAGGAATTTGCTTGCAAAGTTTGGCTGCTTTATGTACACTTAGGGAACTGGAACTTTGAATTCTGATCTGAACCCAATTTAACAAATGAATTGAATACCCATACTTAGTCATTCGATAGAACCATTTATTAACAATTATGTGCAATAGTTTACTAAATTTTGACTAAAATAAGTCAGTAAGAACCCTGAAATTCTAAAGTCGCAAACTGTATTCACTTTGGATACATAAAACCTTTCCTAGGTGATAATGACTTGAAATACACGTCTTTCGCAGATAAGTATACTCAACAATGACAAATACTCACACAATACTGTACCCAGCCGTGATAAATTCACTACTTCCTGGTAATAACTTTATCCGCATTAAACCTTGAGCAGACTAAAGATGCACAGTTTTTAATTATACTCAATCATAAATAAATGGTCGTCATAATTGCATGGGACTTTCTTGTGTCCTGACTCTTTGATTATCAAACCTCACATTAGGGGGGTCAGTAAGAGGGCGGGGCTTACTCACTTTGCTCCACCCTCTGGGCGGTGCTCTCTGCTTGGCGTGGCATCGTGGGCGTGGGCGTCACCATGGCAGCAAGGGAGGTAGATTCTGAGGAGACAAAACAAGCTGCAGGTCAGAATGGCAGGGCTCATCATGCTGACAGTGCGGTCACAGTGATCTGTCAGTCAGTCTTGTCGTCACGGTGACCCGTCTGTCAGTCTCTGTGAAAACACAGGTTTCCCACGCACGGACGCTTTTGTCACGGTGACCCGTCTGCAGGTCTCGTCACGGTAACCTGTGTGCGGGTCCCAGTCTGTGGACACGGGTTCCCCACACCAGTGAACTGATCACCACACTAATGAAGGTTCCAGATTGGCTGTCCTTGGCCTGCTCCTATTCTGTGCACAGAGCCAGACTCCAGCTGTTTGCCTACTTATACAATAACACTGTAAGACTCTCACTGACTGAACCGCTCATAAATCATCTCCACTGCGCTGTGGACGATGAACAAACCCATGATTAGAACAAAACAGCACATGCTACGGAGGTGTGGAGAGAGGAACAACTCCAAGCCTCTCATGGCCCCCCTCTGATAACACACACACAAGCACACAAACAAGGAACTCGCACATCGCACATGGAAAACTACTCAATCCTCCAAAGTACTCGGCAAACCATTTCGACAATGCCTGCCAACTAGCCCCTCAAAAAAAAGGAGAGAAACATTGTGATTGGGAACAGATGGATGGAAAGACACTCTGGGGGATGATGAAAAGGAATGCAGCACTTTTGAGGGACCATGTGGCGTGTGGGACTGCCCCTCCGCAACCCACCACATCACTGCAGCCTCCAAAAACCGCAACCCCGATCACACACCTCCCCCCCCCACCCCACCACACCCGCTCCTCTCAAACCCTGTAACCCATATTCCTCTCGCATCTCATCACTGCCATTTCCAATCCCACAGTTCCAGTCCATAAACTTCAGACCAAAATTATTCCCGCTCTCGTTCAGATTGTTTTCCCTGCCGAGTCACACGACCCCTTTTCCCGTAAACCGGAGCCAGTATTTCGCTCGGCACGTGAGCGCGCTTATTACAGAGGCGATGAAATTCCTCTGAACAGGTAGAGGGGACGCGGTCTTCAGCTGAGGAACACGTGTAGCATCTTTCTAATGCCGCTCAAAGTCGTATTTGTAATTGTTCTGCTCCAGAATGACAGTATCCACCCCCACCCCCAAGAGCAGCAGGGGGGTGGGTATGGCCTCCACCACTCATTGCAGGGATGCAGGGCGAGAACGTGAGGGTGGGTAGAGGTAGCGTTGCAAGCAGCTCTGCGGAAAAACCCAGAATTTCATCATCGATCTCAATTCCCCAAGGCAGGAGATGAACAAACTCCTCTTGGAGATGAAATGTGAAATCATTGGCAGACAATTACAAGCCGTCAGCATAATTAGTGTCATTACTCTACAGTTCGGGGCCTAATTGGCAAAAATGTGCGGGGGATGGGGGGTCATTATCCCTCCGTGTCATGGGGAGATGAGACGAAGACGCCCGATATATAAATATAAAAATGTCCATAAATATGCACATGAAAGGAAGTCCCCAGCTGGTAATATTTCTGACATTAAAGTGAATTAATGTCGTGCCCTTTACTGATGTAATTAACCCCCCATCAGTGCCCTGTGCTACTATGGGGCTGAAGGTCCAGTGTATGGTGCCCGCTCGTCTTTCACGAGCTATCGGGCCTGTCCCACTGTCCTTCGAGTCTCCAATCCTTCCTCCCTTCCTCTCTCCTGCTCCCTCTATCCACACAATTAACACAGGCAGGTCCCCACAAAAGGCTCCATTAGAATTCATACACTCTCGTTTCTCTTCTATTAAAGGTCAATCCTTGTCACTGAGTAAACATCCTGACCTTTCGGTGGAGCTGGGAATGGTTTCGAAACGGGCACGTGGATTTGGGGGGGGGGCACACAGAGAAGAGAGTTGCCGTGCCCAGTTTAGGTACCCCCCAAATCCCCCACCTGGACCCGAGGGGGGTAAAGGTCTTCAAAAAGGAATGCATGGGAAAGCTGACTCCAGGGAACTTGATTGCTTCCGGCTCTTGGACACAGAACCGACTTCCTGCGATCCAGAGTTTGTTACAGAGTAACTGGAAACCTGTCGAGACCCTTGAGTGCTTTTGGAAAGGGATTGCTTCCAAATGCAATGATTCAAAATTCTGACTGCTCCGAACAATGAGAATGTGGCGTTGCAGCGTAGGGACTTGGGAAAATAGGAACGTCACCGTGACGGTGAACGGACATTTTCAAAACACAATGACTTGCACCCGACCATATGCAAGTCACAGAACTGTCTCTTTCTCTCTGGGGGAGAGGAACGAAGGGGGCCAAGATACCTGAGCGCCTCCAGGACATAGGAATCTGCCTCGCAAGCACAAACATCCCGCGTCGTCCTGCTAGCGTGGCGATGGAAAACACATGCTTCGCTCTCGGGTCGTAAACCACCCTCCTGCTGCCAGGGCTGTTACTCAGCGTGCCTGCGACAGTCAGCCCAGCAAACACACACACACCCTCCCTCCCTGTCCCCTTCTCAGCTACCACTCAACCCCAATCTCTCCACCGCACTGGAGGGCAGCCACAATCAGCATCCAAACCCACTGACACAGCGTTTCTGCAAAAGGAAAAAAAAAACCTTCAATTATGTAGAAAGCCTCTCTGTAAATCTCTCTCTGGCAGAGGTGCTACATCTCTGTATATCTGGCAAGCAAAGCTGGGAAGCATGGAATTCTGGGAAGATGAGCACGCTTTACCATTCTGTCCACATTTATAGAGGACACAGGAGAAAAAAATGGGCTGTGACAATGAGTTACTAACTCGCACACACAATACGCACACTCGGCGGAAATAGTGAGACGCTTAGCTATTTGGATAATGACACAATACCTGCGTTTTGGTTCTGCGTATTGACAGAGAGGATTTTACAACGACGAAGGTGAGGTGAGAGTAAACTCCGAGCTTTAAGTGATTGCGGTACTAATACTTCTGTAGCTTCCCCTCTACTTGGAGAGCGATGTAAACAAAAACAAAAACACAAATTATTCTCAGGCGCACGCACTCACAGACTCAAATGCTGCACAAAAACAAATGCATATTGATGTAAATAATGCAGCTCTCTTAAATGAATCTTCAGGACAGAAAAAAAAAAACTGTGACTAAAACCCTTCAGGACTGCTGAACAATAAAGCCATTTCAAGAAATAATAACCCAATTAAAGCTTTAGTTTTTAATTATCTACAGAGAAGGCATCATTTCACAGCAGCATCATGCTTTTGTGTTTCGCGGTTAGCGCTCATCGCAGGCGTCTCAAATAGCCAAACATGCAATGTAAGATAACAGAGGCACCGAGACAAGTTCTCCTCAGAAATGTACTTTGCCTGCAGTAAGAAGTTCCACAGTGAATAATATCATCAACTAGCGATGTAATGCAATTGATATATTTCCCTGAGCAATAAAAAACTACTGGTGTTCAATCCATCAAAAATATTTCACGAACGCCAAACAAGAATATTGTCACCAAAGGTGACATTTAATGATTTTCATTTCTTTTTGCAATCAACTCAAGTTTTAGCAGTCAGCCTTCAACCAAATGGCCCTATGGAAGCAGTCTTTGACTATCCTTTGCTAAATTTACATTTACAGCTGCTCGAGTCACTAAATTTTCATGGCAATCACAATACAGTTCAGAGATATAAAATTTGAGTATTACATGTTTACATCATGCAGTATGCACATGCAGTGAGAACCAAGGGTATCTGCATGGTCACAAAAGGGAATTAATTCTTATACAGTTCACTCTATATGGATGGGAATGTCCTCAAATTAATGTAGGATATGGGCATCCCTACATCCAACAACATGGGAATTACATCCCTGTGCAAATGTGTCTCTGTCCGTCTACCAACTGTCCTCACTATATGACTGAATATGAGAGAAAGAGAGAGAGAGGGAGGGAGAGAAAGAGAGAGGGAGAGCTTCACGAGAACAGACTAACACAGAGCAGAGCCAAAATATTTACATTAGGATGACAAGCATAGTGCATCAGCCAGACACTGTGAATTTGGAGGGTGAGAACTAGAGGCTCGTGAGAGAGATGGAGGGAGGGAGATAAGTGGTTGGAAAAAGGGCCGATACTCTGATACACAATCCAACTCTCACAAACAAAAACCATCCTGAGAGAAGATGTTAGTGTGATGCGCACAGCAGCTCTAACCAGGGAATAAGGGTGTTTTCACACATAGGGTGTTTAGGTCGACCTAACTGACTAGGCCGGCCTAATTGGTGTGGTGCGGGTAGTTTGGACACAACTAGCCGCACCCGAGATCGACCTAAACAGCCGTGCCCAGAGCGGCTGGAAGGGGTGGTCTCGGAGCGGCGCAGCAAGCCCTTTAGTTTGGTGCGGTGCACCGAACCAGTGGTGTGAACACGCAGCGAACCTGGGGTCGGCCCAAGTCCAGAATTTCCTCTCCACCGCCATAGGGTTATAATGTAAAATATCAGCTAGCTGAAATGGGATAGAAGCTAGGTGTGAATGAGCCCATATGGTTACATGGTATGCGTAATGTAACGTTTAGTATTATCACGTGTTTGCTAGCAAACGTAACTGCATTTAACATCCATTCGTTAATGTCTAACATTACAACTTATGGAAGGCTGACACTTGCACGACTTTTGGCCACGATTTTGTCGTGGCAAGTCGTGCCATTTTGGGGCAGGAACTGGGAGGCTCCCTCACTGTTCACAGCTAGTTCACGCATAGTTCACGACAAGTTCACGAATAGTTCACGAATGCGTGCCCATCAGTGTCCACATTGACACGAACTGGCACGACGAATTCACGCATAGGTTGCGCATAGTTTGCGCACAGTTTACGCACTTCCTGCATTGGCACGACGAGTTTGCGCAATTCGGACGGTGTCGTGCCGACTTGGGCATGCCATATAAAAAAAGGGCCTCCCCAACCCCTGGTCATTTTTGGATTGGCTGTGGAAGAGACAACATGCTGAATTCCAGAGACACAATCATTGCAGAGAAGAGAAGATGCCTATACCTGGCATGTTGTCTCTGTGATATAAGTTGTCTCTTCGCTGGCGATCTCTGGAATGGTGAGCAGTGTCCAGGAAGCCCTATATATACCCCCGTACCGACGCGAGCGCCACTGTCATGCAGTAGTCGTGAACTACTCGTGAACTCGACGTGAGCTGTTTGTGACAGTCGTGGCATGGTGCGCACTGCCACGCACTGGCACGCATCCTCCCGCATCGTCTCGACGAGTTCACGACGAGTTCACGAACAGTTTGCGCACAGTTCACCACCCGGTCGCGAAATTTTGTCGTGATCACAATTTTGAACATTTCAAAATTCTCGTCTCGACATGGCACGCAGTCACAACGGGTTTTTTGTGACACTTCACACCAGTTTACGACTAGTTTGCGCACTAGCACGACTCGAGTCATCTCAATGCATGCCACAGAATCGTGCAAGTGTCAGCCTTGCATTACCTGGCTGTTCGCCAATATCTGCGTATGGTGAGGGGGACTTGGTTTAACAGAATCAATCTGCGCCTTGTCCTGGTTTGTCTGGCAATTCGCATTTGCCGTCTCCAGTGCAAGAAAACATTGTTCTCCACATGCACCCGTGCCTCGTTTTCAAATTCAAACGTTATAACTTCCCGACACTGAACGAGACAAACTATTTAGATTGCCAAAGGCAGTAACGTTAGGCATATCAGACGGCGTTGCTGTTGAGTCTCCATCATCCACATGTGTTCTGTTTACATCTCGAGGCTTCATTTCAACCTTCTTTTCCGGATGGAATGGTGCTACACACGTCATTTTTGTCTGGTTGCCATGGATACATGACGCTCCATTCTGGAGAGCGGTGCACTTGGTACGGCGATAAAAAGCGTATGTGAAACCGAGCCACTCCATTTGAAAATTGATACATGGTATATTGGGTCGACCCAAATATGTGACTGGGTCAACCCAAATATGTGTGAAAACCCCCTAAGTCGAGAAGAGGAGGAGCCAGTCAGTACATTCTACCTCTTCTCCTGTCATTTTATTCCATTTCATTTCAAAAAGGGTTCTTCTCTGAATACACGACCTGCGATATTTTGCTTCAAAGCCTTCCGTCAACATCTATGTCTATTTGGGACTTGAGAAGCACATTTCATGGAAAAGGAAGGAGGAAGAAAAAAAGTCTTCAAATTGCATCTGAAATGCACCCCCAAGGGAGTCCATCTGAAAATATGGAGCATTTGCCAGGTCAAAGGGCGCTAAATATGGTGCGCGAATAGCTGCACACACCTCCGTGCTTTTCCTTTCTCACAGAACAACCTTCCTGAGCTGGATGCTTGCCACTTCCTGTCCAGCAGTATTATGACACACAGAGGTATTCGACAGGTTCTTTAGCAGTGAAAGTATAGGGGTTTGAGAGCATAGGAGTATTACCCACATTGGGTCAAGTCTGAAGGAATGGTGAGCACTCAGGGCTTTAACTGAGACCTTTAGCACTTTAACTGAGACCTTTAGCATGAGCTAAACCTTTTATCATTCACAAAACTAAAATCATGCAACCTCTGGTACAGAAACAAAACCGCAGCTGATCATTGGTAGAGTAGTTAGTTTTGCGAATGCTAAAAGTTTACGCACTCGCTACAGGTCATTGCATATCAGGCCCTAAACTGCCTTTCTGTCATTCACCTCTGCTTGAACACTACTGTTGTTCCTACTGTGCCCAGGAGAGGTCACCGTCTCTGCTTCCCCAAACTCCCTGAGTGCTGTGTGAGCTCTCCTTGCATACCGCAGACAGACCAAAGCGAGTGACACCATTCCATTTCATTATGAATAATAGAAAAGCTCACGCCGATCAGAGTATTTGAAGTCCGTGGACCCTTTCACGCTTGGGTTTGCACAAGCTGAGCTGAGCGCCAGGCATTTCTTTATCCTCTCATTTTATTAAGAGGCAGTTTTGACTCTCCCTTGGTAGCGTAGCGCTTTGGAAGGCCCGTGAACTTGGCCTTAGCAAGCGGATCACAATTGAGGAAGCTTGGCTACGCTCCCACTGCTGGTCATACTGTACGCACAGCTTAATGTGTGTGTCTGAGGAGCCCGAGCGACTGAACGGAACAGCAGATGTGTGTTAGTGGTAAACAGCTATGCTCAGTGGTCCATAGCTGATTCAGTTCTCTGAATATTTAATTCATCTATTCCCCTCAGCGTAAAGATGTAGACCTAAAAGAAGAGGCAAGCTGTCAATTACCTGACAACGGGTAATGCGCTCTCTTCGTTATTCTGCTGTTCTGACAGCTAGCATTTAGCCACAGAATGGCTGGTCTCCTGTTCCGTGCAGTTTGATAATGGGCCATGAAATAGCAGTCACTTCTTGACACTAATGTTGAGGAGGAGGACAAATCTGACAGGGTGTCAGAGGAGTTCCACTAGTGTGGCAGATATCGAGGAGAGAGACTGTGTGTGTGTGTTTGTATGTGTGTCTGGGCAGGTTTTTTCATACTTATGGGAAACTAAAGACCCCACAGGGATAGTAGAATCTGTAAAAGCTAGCATTGTGGGGACCTTTTCTGGATCCCCATGAGGTAAAAGCCTAATCCTGAGATTAGGGCTCAATAAAGGCTGGGGCCTATTATTAGGTTAAGGTCTAGTTATGAGGTTAGCAAATAGAATGAGGCTCTAGGGTAGGGAGAGGTATTAAACTTAGGCTGAAAGTTTGGTTGTCTTGGGGGGTTTGTAGGTTAGGGTAAAGGTTATGGTGAGGGTTAGAGTTTGGGCTAGGGGTATGAAGATGGAATTTTGGAGCAAAAATATTTTTTCCATCTTCACCGGTATAGAAAAACAAATGCATGAGTCTGTGTGTGTGGGTGTGTTCCTATGCATGTGGTGTGTGTCTTTTCATTCTTAGTCAGGTGTGTGAGTGAGTGTACTCATTTATGCAGCAGTGCTTCTACGCATGAGGTGGGTGTGCTTGTGCGAGTAAACGCATGTGTACAGGTGTGTTTCTAAGCATATGGAGTGCGTGCAGTAAGTATGCGGGTGTGTGCAAGTGTCTTTGCAAAGATGTGTGTGTGTGTGTGTGTGCGGTGTGTGTGTGTGCGTGCGTGCGTGCGTGTGTGTGTGTGCATGTGTGTGTGTGCGTGTTTGTATTTATGCAAGTGTATATGGGTGTGTGCAGGTGTGTATGTATGAATGTGTGTGAGGGCATGCATGTGTGCAGGTATGTCTCCAAGAATGTAGTGTGTGTGCTGCCATTGTATGTACGTGAGTGAGCACACAAATGTGGGCAGTCGTGTGCTGCATTTATATGAATACGTACATGTGTGTGTGTGTGTGTGTGTGTGTGTGTGTGTGTGTGCGAGTGCATGCATGTGCGCAGGAATGTTTCTAAGCATGTGGTGAGTGTACATGTGTATGCATGTGTGTATGTTCGGGAGCATGTGCGAGTGAATTCCCTTGTTGGGTCCTACGCAACAGAGTGGTCGCCCTCAGCTGCATTTCCAAACAGCTTTCACGCAACTCAAATCACATCTGCTGAGCAGACCTGACCGGCAAAAAAAACTCCACACTGACTCAAGCATCTTTGCGTCTTATTGTGCCTCCAAAATCTCTCCTCTGTCTCTCTCCCACTCTCTCTCTCTCTCTCTCTCTCTCTCTTTTTGACAGCACACCCAGTCCCTTTTTCAAAGCACCACACGGATATCCTTTATTCACACTCAACCCGACTCTAGCAAACAGAAGCCAAGACACTGACCACGCCACATGCAGCAGCGCCAAATCATGTGACAGGACACGCAGTATCCAATCACAGAAGTGATAAGATCAGCAATGTCCAATCACAAAAAAGAAAAGATCAGCAATGTCAAATCAGAGCAGAGAGAAGATTGCAGTGTCCAATCACCAAACAGAAAAGCTCAGCAGTGTCCAATCACAAAGTGGAGAATATCAGCACTGTCCAATCAAAGAGTGGAAAGGATGGGTCAAGGATGGTTATTTGTTGTAGCCCCATTCTCTTCTGTTTTGACACAATCCAGAAAACTGCTATCTAAGGCGCCAGTGCTAGAAAGCCAGAAGCCCCGGCCCCCATCATTAGCGACCATCTCTGCCTAAGACAGGACTACAGGCTGCACAGAGAAACACAGGCTGATCTCAAGAATCTCTTGTTATAGTCAGCCTCTGACCTCATGCAGGAGGAGAGTGACCTCAACAGGACTGACACAGATCAGACACTCTCAGGGGAAGCAGAACCGTAACTTGAGAGACCAGGTGAAGCGCGTTTCATGCAACCTCTCAGTGCTGTGACTTGGAATTAAAGGGCAGAGGGGGCCAGTTTACACATGTACACACGCTCACACACTTAAATGTACATGTGTGCAGGTGTAAACACACCAATACACACACAGACACTCCCACACCTAACTGTACACATGTGCAAGCATAAGCACGGCAATACACACACACACACACACACACAAACACACAAATCCCGTATGCGCTGTTCACTCAAGTCAGAGGATACAGTTGACTACATGACCACCGCAGAACATCTGGAACAGATTCTTAAAGACACCAATGAGCCTGTGCTAATGAAGAAAGTAAGAGAAGACTCACCTGGCAGGTCACAGCCCAGGACCTCCAGCCTCATCCCGATTCCCGCCGGAGACCATCGCTCTGGGTACACCCGGATGAACTGCGTCAGGATTTCTTCGAACCTGCGGATCTCTGGGGTGTCGTAGTGGGTATTTCCTTCAAACACCTGTGCAAGAGAGAGCAGTGAGACGGCCTATAGCAGCAGCAGCTGCAAACAAACTACACTTTGCTTAGTACGAAACTCTGGATAAGAGTGTCTGCTTAATTTCATTAATTTCATGGAATGTAATGCACAGGGCAAGGCTTTCCCAGCTCGGGCTGTATAACAGTACATCATTCACCGGTAGATAGACGATTACTGCACCTGTGCAGGCAGAGCTGCATTCAGAATTGAAAAAAATACTGAAGTCAAAAGACTGTGCCAGGGGTTGGGTGGTGCCTGTTGGTTAGGCTCACTTAACTTCGATTTGAGAGAATATCGATGGCCATCCATCATCATCCTAAATTAGTTGCAATTGATGTTCTCACGTAAGAACGGCTTTGAAAATAGGCCAAGGGAAAAGTACAGAGAACAAGGTCTTGATGTTCTCAGTGGCAATGACACAGCAAAATAAGTCTTAATGAGCATTTCAATTATATTTCAAGACTTACTCCTATTACTTTTTCGCAAAATAAGACGAAGAATATTGTCAATGAGCAGAGACAAGTTTGTTTGTTAAGCCAAAAGCAATTTAAAATAAGCTATTATTTTCTACTTGAGTAAAGAAATGAGATTTTAAGGCACAGGACAGGAGTAGAATGCTTTTTGAGAGCGACCTTTTGCAGAGAAGGGCCCTGAGCAGAGGTGAACTAGTGCAGGGGTCAGAAAGTAAATGATCAGACCTCATTTTCTCAAACCCATCAAACAAACCAGCTGAGATTCAACTAGTTCCACCTCCTGGCAGAAGATCTGAGCCAGTTGATTGGAACATAGGACGCTGGAAATACTGGGGATGGCTTCTTTCTGAACCTGGATTCTCCATACTGGGCCCTAAGTCGAGGCTCGTGTTCGTCTCAACCCAATAAAATCCACGGACCCATATGTGGGTCTGAGAGATGCAGCTGATGTATTCAAACCAGTAAAACTTCAGGCCTATTTTTACAGTCTTGTGGTGATCCCAAGGTTTCCAAAAATCTCAAATGCTGAATTACAGGGAAATGTGTATAAAATGATGTACAAGACCCAGATATTTACCATTTGAGGTAATGGAGATGGCGTCCAGGATTTTGAATATTTCTCTCAATGTAAGTGTGATGTAGCTTCAGTAAAGCACTGTAACTATCAGATACAGATGCAGCATGCTTGCAACATTGTCTTTCAATATGAAAAAATGCTTTTTTCAATATTGAATCTGAATACGGGAAAACTTAAGTCAAAAAGTCAGCGTTTAAGGGGTTTTCAGAGGTTGTAGGGCCCTAAGTAAATGCCTGGGTGTTCTGTTCACTGTGAGGAGATCCAAGGCCCCTATGAAAATGCATGTGTGTTCACCTTAAGGATGTTATAGGGCCCTAAGTGAATGTGTGAATTTACCTTGGGGATGTTGTAGGGTCCTAATTAAATGAGTGTGTGCTCTCCTCTAGGAGATCGTAGGGCCCTAAGTGAATTTATCTGTGCTCACCTCAGGGTGAGTGTGCACACCTTTGTGAGACTGTAGGGCCCTTAGTTACAAAGGTGTGTGCTCACCTTGGGCAGGTTGGTCTTGCTGTCAGTGATGTAGCTCCACTCCCGGCCGCTAGTGCTGTGGGCCAGACGGTACTTCCTGACGAAGGCGCGGTTGTCCGCGCTGGTGCCACCCTCCCCGCTGCGGGCCCCTTGCGTGATGATACCCCGCACCGCTTTGATGGCCCCTAGGTCCACCTGCAGCCACTCCTCCCCTGCCACTGGCTGCGTGGGGTTGGGGAACCACCCCGAGCGACTGGCCACCAGCCGGGCCGACCCGGGAGTCCAATGGATGTCCCTCACGGAGGAGGCAGAGATTTGGGAGTTCGGGAGCAGTCCCGACAGCATACCCTGCATCTCCGAACAGGGGGCGTCTGAAGGAGGAGGGGCCAGAGGACATACAGGAAGTGAGGGCAGGGATGATTGACAGTTTAAGGTCACCAAAATCAATGTTTCATGGTGCTATGACAGGGGGCAGGCCAGAGATATAAATTATACATAAAGAGCAAAAGTAAAAAAAAAAAAAAAAATGCACTTGGGTGTGTTGTGTATGAGAGCAAGAGTTTCTGAGTGAGAAAGTGCATGGGTGCTTGTTTGTGTAAGAATGTGTGTGCGCATTGGCTTGTATAGCTACACTTGAGAGAATAAAGTCTCGAGAAGCCACATATGTTGTGAGGACATTTGGCGTTGTGAGGATATTTCGAGTGGTCCGCACAGAGGATTACAGCAAATTGGTTAGTATTGCGGTTACATTTATGGTTACGTTAGGGTTAGGGTTCAGGCTAGGCATTATTTGGTCACTGTTAGGGTTCAGTTAAAGTGGCACAGAATGAATGACAATGTCCTCACAAGTATAGCTATATAAACGTGTGCATGCCTGTATGTGTCTTTGTGTATGTGGGTGTGTCTGAGTACCTGTGTGTGCATGAAAATGTACGTGGATACGAGCGCAGTGCCAATGAATATGTGTTCACATGTGCTGGTGCATGAGCATCCTGTGTCAGATCACAAGCCATGTAAAGGGTGTAAAGAGTCATGCGGAAAAAAAGGGTCCCAAACGCGCAGGCGACCGATAAAACCTGTCGCCAACACCGCGAACACAGGCCGCCAAACTCGCCCTTGAAGCAGTGAGAGAACTGAATAACTGAAGCCACACTGAACGCGCCTGAACCTTGCGCTTATATTCAGAGCACACTCTGTGTCTAAATCACAGCCGACTGACTCCAGGCGCACAGGCACACTCGGAAGAAAAGCAATCACAATAAATGATAGATTTCAGCCGCAGCCTATAACCACTGAAGTGGTGGGAGCGGAGGAGAACTGATCTGAAACAACAGAGTGAAATTCACCTGCGGGAGGGAGGGAGGGAGGGAGGGAGTGGAGAGAAGGGAGCAGAGGTGAGAGACACACGTAACCACACAGGCAAGCAGTGCAAGTAAGTAACTCCAATGTTTGCCTGTGTATTCAGACATATCCGCGCAATCATGTCATTATGCTGATCTAGAGCAATTGGTAATTTATGACTAATTATTTCCATTCTGTTATTTTTAGGACTGTATTTTACGCAATGCTATTTCGTCTTACCGAGAAAGTACAATTTGAAGTTGGGTTTGGTTTGAGAGACAGAGCAGGGAAACAGATGGACAGATCGAGCCGATACAGAGAGGACAGAGAAAGAGAGGGAGGACGGGGAGAGAGAGAGAGAGAGAATGAGGGAGTATGAAGAAACAAAAACAGCCGTGTTATCGCTGGCCTGTTGCAGTGGGAGTGTGGGCGTTGTGTGTGCTTGTGTAAGCCTGGCCGCGCCGTGAGCTGTAGCGCAGAACACAGCTGTACAGCGATAACCCAGGCTACCCGAGGGGTATTCACAAGGGTGGGGGGGGCTTCAGGTCGCTTCAGCCGGTCTCCAGGCCCTGCAGCGGCCAGTGTTACGTTTTATAAGTCCTTTGCCACTGAGCTGAACATGCAAAAAATAACCATTAATCTTCCTCAGCGTCTGAAAAAATGCAGGAGCGAATAGCTGCTTAATACAATAATGATTGAGTGAGACGAAGGCACTGCTGCCATCAGAGCTAACTATCCCTTTTACTTCTGCTATTTACGGATGCAAAGTGAATTACAGCCCAGTAATGACTCGCAATAATGCTATAAATAAAAAAGCAGAACTACTTTAGCATTGAGGACAGAGATAGGGTTTGATGATGAAGTGTGTAGAGAGCTTTCAGCACAGGACACAACCACTACTCACATTTTCCCTTGACTTGAAGCACAATAAGCTGCAACGGGTGACACGCTTCAATGTTTTAAATGTTCAACCAAGTCTTTCAGTCACCAGGAATCCAAGCGCTGGCATCAGATATTCAGAGACGGGTCACTGGCACTGAGCCTTCTCCTACCCTCAAACTGATGAAATGGTTTTGTCAGGGAATGGGTCATTTGAACTAAGGCTGGGCGATATGAACAAAATCCAATATCCCGATATCGGTGACCAAATACCTCGATATCGATATTTTGCCAATATCATCGGGACAAATGTTAGTACACAGTAATATTTTCCATAACCATTCATAAGTAATGTTGGCATAACGATGAAACAGGCGCAGGCAACAGCTTCAACAGTCTTGCAAGTGCAGAAAAATGCAACCCATTACTGTAATTCAGGTTTTAAAACCAGAAAAGCCAACACTTATTTCATATCACGATATTACGATAGTCAAAATCCGTGACGATATTTTACTTTGAATCACGATATCGATATAATATCGATATATCGCCCAGCCCTAATTTGAACCCTGACCAGTTGGACTCCTGACCCTAATCGTTTGGACCCCATACATTTTGACCTTAGACCAGTTAGACCCCAGACCAGTTGGACCCCTGACCAGTTGGGTTAAGATTAGGGTCTAGGACCCAAACAGCAAATGGGTAGGGTCTGGGTCCAACGGCTCTGGGGGCCAAGTGGTCAGGGCTCCAACTGCTTTGGGTCCAAATGGTCTGGGGTCCAATCGGTGCTGGGTCCATTCAGTCAGGGTCCAACTGGCATGGGGTCCAAATGACCTATTCCCGTTTTGTTGCATCACAAATCTCTGGCCTGAAAAATGCTGAACACAAAGCCGGAACTGGGGTTTCTTGTCCAAACTCAGTGTACCTGTAATCTGACAGCCGTACAGCTCCAAGCGCAGGGCTATTCCAGTTTTCCATGTCTGCGGTCGGATCCGGACGAACCGGGCCAGGACTGGCTGGGGGATCCGGTTCAGCACCACCTCTGAGGGGTCAGTGTTGGCGTGAAATATCTGTGGGGGGTAGAGGAGTGGATTCATGTTCAACCTGATCTGCAGTACCCCTATTATCCAGCTGACTCTGGGCAATGTTGCTTAGGAACCAGGATTCACTTGCAAAGGGCACAGATAAAACTGCATATGAGAAACCAGCACACACACACACACACACACACACACACACACACACACGCATATACATTCACATACATACACCCACACATACAGATTTTCACAGGAGATTGCACAGATTAAAGCACTTGTTCCCCAGACTCTCGATGCAGCTGAGCGGAGAGCAGGTGTTGTGCCCACTTCAGCACCAGCAGCTCGGCTCCACAGACAGCAGCAAGCAGACAAGTAAACAGAGGCCTCACAGTTCTCTGATACACTCAGGAAGCGGATGCGCTATGGAGGCTGGAGGGTGCGACAGGCACAATCTGATATCGCCGGTAAGTGTTGTTCAAGGATCGACAAACTAATGCTCGTTCAGGTGTGATATTACAGTCCACCATGAATAGCAGTTCTGACGCTGCAATAGAGAATGTCATGCCTTCTAGTTGTCAATGTTAGCTAGTTAATATTAGCAACCTCTTCATGGAGATGAGAACAGATGTGCAGAGATGCCTGTTTTCCAGAAAACCCAAATATAGGTTTTGCCGAGTGAATTCTTCATGGTTTTCACACCACTTTCACTCTTAAATTGCTCACCTTTGGAGATTTTTCCAGTTCGAACTGCTAGCCGTGCGCGATACACAATTGTAAAGCCTTCGTGCTTCATGACATCACTATAGCAGAGCCCCTGTTCATTAGAGGACCATACTGTCACAGCTGAATGAGTATTATGTTGTTGATCCTGGAAAAACACTTACACGACGATTCAGTATGTGTGTGAGAAAGCGATACAGAGGGAGATGAACCCCCCGACCCCCGACCCCCATATGATCTACCCCTCACCCCACTCCAGCTGCCCCCCCCCCGCTAGTGCAGATTACCATACTGTGGTCTCAGGGGAGAACACAGACAGTCCTGCTCTGCTGCCCACTGGTACAAGTCTGGCCTCAGTGGTATCTGGTGACACCAGGCCCAGCTGGCCAGATCCAAACCATCCTTCCACCCCACCCCCACCCCCCCCCGACTGCTCGGAGACCTCCAGGGGCCGGGACACTTTTGGAAAAGCAGTGAGCAAGAGAGAGGAAGGTAACAGCGGAGACGAGGGCGGGACACACAGGATGCGCGCGCGGTCGCTGACAGATGTACGACATCCGTTTCCATGACCCCGCGGCCCTCCGAGTAAAATAACCAACCACCCGCTCATCTTCCACATCACCACCAAACCGCCCACACCCCACGGTCAACCACAAAACAGCAAACTTGTTTGCCTCAGCAAGTGTTACAAGCATCTTGTAATGAACCTTCAAACCTGATCTTTTGTTCTCCCAAGCAGAAATATTACCCAATTTTAAGTTACACTTCGCTTGACAGGAAATCTTGCAATGAGTCAAAATATCTCACCCCACATCCAATGATGTTTTCTTATTTAGAATAGAAATAACCTCTGAAGTCTAAAAATAAAATAGCGGTGAGAATTGACTTATTTTCAGGGTTTCAGCAGCTCAGGCAGGAAGCATGGAGCGAGCTGTGACAGATCCACTCTCTCGGCCCGCCTGCATCTTTCAGGGTCAGGCTCACAGATTACCGAAAATGACCTGACTCCAGCCCACCCAGCACTACCCAGCTTTGATCCCCACTCACGGTTCTTCCACATCTGCCCCGCTCACAGTCATGTCCAGCAAACGGAAAACAGGAAGTGCCCTGGCGCAGGGTCTTCTCAGGGACAGGATAATAAAAAGGAGTGAGGTCAGAACAGGAAGTTGACACCTCTTAAATTCTGCACGCTATCGTTCTGCGTCATTATTAGTGCACCTGCGGCCTTCATGTCCCCTGACAGTCGTGCATTGTAGAGCAGAAGGTGTCACGCACATGTGGTGCGCACACTTTGTGAGGAACCCACACGATTCCCTCTACAGCTGAAGGAAGCTGTGGAAAGGAACCACGGACCGATTTCTGAAGATCAGGAACATTTAAGAGATGGTGTAAAGAGAGAAAATGTTCACCCCCTGCAATTTGGCAAAGCCTCACAAGTGAGTGTCAGAATTTTTGCCACCTTAAGAGGAGTGCACACAAGAGTGCCACATGAAGGGACCAGGGTGCGTAGGTACAAAAAAGATGCGTACATCACTTTCTTTGCAGATTTCTGATTTAATAAAAACAAACTTGACATTAAAAAAAAGGAAATTATTAAGATTATGCACAATTCCAATAAATTCCTAGTCCATCCTGATTAAAAACATGAGAATTCCATACACTTCATTTTACACATAGGTTTATAAATTAGGTTATTTTCAACAAAATGTCATTGTTATTTTTTTTTGCGTACGTGTTATTTAGGTATGAAATCCACGTAAATTTTTACAAATAAGGCCCCAGATGTTTAGGTCAGAATAGACAAACATACCTTATTGTTCATAACATTGAAAATTGACCCGAGACCGAATTTCATCGCCTGCCCTTTCTGACATTCCATAAGGAATCCAAAAAACCATGAGAGCCTTTGCCGAAAACACAACGGCCTTGCCAAGCCAAACAGCCAAAAGGGTTAGTGGACCTCTGAGATTCCTCTCACTCTATAGCAGCTCTTGTGCAAACCAGCTGACTATGTTTACTTGCATTTTATAGAGGTTACAGTTGTTTGGCTGGATTGTTTACGGCGCAGTAGCTTGAAGCCCTGAGAGGAGCGGAGAGGCCCAGAGGGCGGGAGAGTGTGTGAACACCGGCAGCAGATGAAGAACACCTCCCCGCTGACAGGGCTGAGAGTGTTATTCCCCCTGTCTGCAGTTAGGCTGGATTATCCCTCAGTGTGTCAGGCTGCCCATGGGGAGGCTGAGGGGCAGATGTGTGCCATATGACCCCTGTGTGTGCAATTACATGTAGAGAGGAGACGCCAACGAGTACAGACATGTGCATATGTACACATACACACACACACACACACACACACACACACACACACACACACAAACATATATACAGACACACACATAGATATGCACATACGCACACATACACACATGCATACATACAGACACACAAACAGACATGCGCTTATGCACACATACACACACACACACACGCAGACACACACAGACACACAAATAGATGTACGTACATACGCACACATACATACGCATGCGCACACATGCGCACTCACACACACACACACACACACACACACACAAACATATATACAGACACACACATAGATATGCACATACGCACACATACACACACGCATACATACAGATACACAAACAGACATGCGCTTATGCACACATACACACACACACACACATGCATGCATAAACACACACACACACACACACACACACACACACACACAAGCTTGGCATTCGCAATGCTCCTCTTTCAGGAATGCCAGATATAATATGCTTCCATACCAATGTGACTGGTGACCAGGCATGAGCACCATCAGGAGCAACTTAATACCCACTCCTGCTGCGCGCACTCACACTGGCACTGGCACTGGCACTGGCACTCACACACACACTCACACGCACTCACACTCACACGCACTCACACTCACACACACTCACACTCACACTCACACTCACACTCACACACACATACATTCTCTTTAGAGTTTCATTTGTGTATTTCAGAGCTGGAGCTTAAAGGAAGAAACAGTTTGATCGTTGACTGCTTCTCACTGCCTTAGCCCCTTGAGCAAATGACTTGAACTGAAATACATCAGTAAAACACCGGTATCAGCTAAGGGCAAGGCAAATATGAAAAGAAGTGTAGTCTAATGATGGTTTTGGGGAAATTCCAAGATTTATATTCTTGCAGCTGCAGTGCTCAAAGCTATATAACGCAGAGGGAGTTTAAGCCCGGCAGGTAGACACAAAGACACAGTGGCAGGTAGAAACAGAGACAGTGGCAGGTACCATGCAGGAAGTAATTGCCCATTTCAGATAATGAGAGCATTCAGCACCTGAGGCCCAGTACAGACATCAGCAGGATGCTGTGGTGCTGTTGTAGTAGCATTAACAGAAGCGCAACAGGCCCAACACAAACACTAACACATGTCTATGTGGGTGCTTAACAATTGTGCGAGCCTCCAGGAATCACATGATCTCTCCATGACATCAACATGATGTCATAATACTCATAGTGCAGCACTTGGAAAGGCAGCGCAGGAGGAACTACGGTACTCCACATTGTACAAGTGCTAGCTTATTCCACGAGCCCACCAGAAACGGGCGCTTCGATCCCTCCCGTCCACCTCACGGACAGCCCCCTCTGTTTCCAGGGAAGGAGGGGATGGTGGGAGAAGATGAGCTCTCCCAGAGGGGAGTCAGGCTGCCAGTGGAGCACCACGTTGCAATAGCGGAATAACGAGTATCAACGGAAGAGCAGCGGGACGTCGCTCCCGGGTACGAGCGCCGCGACTCCAGTGTAATCCACAGAGAGGGAGGCAGGGTGGATGGGCGCGGAGGGCAGACCGGAGGTGCGTACCGGTAATGCATCAGGAAGAGCGCAGAGGGAATAGCTGGGAGACGTCTTCTTTTTTCATTTACCTGTCACACAGTGGCAAGCCTGGTACTGAGAGAGAACCTGTCAGCTGGGAAATATTCCTCTACCAGCCTGCTGCTACCCCTCCTCACAACTCGCCGATTTGTGCGATTGTTCAGTCCACATAGCTAGTGTACATGGTTTGTGCCTATTGTGGAACACAAACGATCATGGATAGCATTTATGCATTTATACAGCATCTATTCAAATTTCTGGCATAAAGTATTAAGCCGCTTTCACACCAGACGCGAAACGAATTTTTCGCACAACAGATTACATTCAAAGTCAATGCACAGACACGAATACACGCGAAAGGCGGGTATTCGCGTCTTTGCATTGACTCTGAATGTTATCTGTCATGCGAAAAATTCATTTTGCGTCCGGTGTGAAAGCAGCTTTACTCATCTTTTTCAGGTGTCCTCCAACCAAACTGCTCCATATCGGTTGCTTAATAAGTACAATAGAAATATTGAGATTTTTAATATATAACTATTAGCCATGGGAAAGGTTACTATTAGCTTAACAAGTGTAACTTTGAATTTTGAGTCTAACCACCTGGCAATGTTTCAGTATTATTTAGCAAAAATAAATACATAATTAAATGAATAACATAAAATAATGTAAAAGGACATTTTAAGTCTACATGCAAGACTAAAATGGCGGTTGAAATTTATTTTAGCTTTTTGCAGTGAACACGTCATCAAATGGCTACGCAACTCTGTTCCAGAGATCTCCAGTAGGTTTATCTCAAAAAGATTCACCTCATTTAGCTTAAGATGTTGCTGAGCTGCCAGTCAGTACAGCCAAGTAAGCTCAGCCAGGGTGGCAATGAAGTCTGAAAGGAGAGTGGAGAGAAACAGGAGTTGAGCTGGTCTGCACAACCACCAGAGTATGGGGAGTGGGAGGATCATTGCTTGTCTAATGAGGATGTAAGGAGGGTGGAGATCATAATGAAAGCCATGGGTGCATCCCTTTTTGGGGCCATCTGTCGTTCACTCCTCCAAATCAATAAGAGAACCCTGCATCTCAGGCCTGATGGCAACTTCTGCGAGGAAAGACGCTCCAAACTGAAGAACTGGCGAAGAAATCAAAGCTGGGTGGGAGAATCTGACCGTCAGCATGATGTATAACCAAGGAAAAGAGACCAAATCTTCATTCAGCACGCAGACATCTCCATAGGAGAGGAGGACTACAATTTCCCATACTACACTAGTACCAAGGGTCTGACATCATTCATTACCATTAACTATCGGCAGTGACGTGGGCCAGATTACTCATCTCTGATTACTGATATCGATCCTTAATGAGAGTTTGAGCAGAAGCCCACTGAAAAAAGTGCCATGTCGATGGGCATGATGTAAGGCTGTGGGGCATCACAACATGGTGGAAATTACTGTATTACTGTCAAAGAAGAGGCTGCCTACCAGACAGTGATGAGTTCAATAGAGATGTAGTTTATTCAGTCGAAGAGAGTCACCCCGCAACATACACAATAAGAGTCAATACAGGACGATTCTACTGCTCAGTGGGTCGGTCTGCCTCAAATGCATTTAAGTTGGTATCACTCTTTTAATATGAAAGGTTAGAAAGTATAGCCTTGAGGAGGTCTTCAGGTCATCTGCTTGAACTAATGAAATAACACGGATTTAGCACTTAATACAACACATCAGGTTAGTGCTCAAAATCACACAATGGCTATTTCTGCTTTTCGCTTCAAAAAAAGGGATAATTTGGTCTATAATCTTGCTATTGCCAAGAAGGCAGATTCATTGATTAAATTTGTTCCGTTGCTTGCTTAAGCACGTCTCCTCATGTACAATGTATAACACTTTGCTTTTGAGCAAAATTTGGCCTTGTTCCATCACTCACATTAGCGTCAGAAGTCAGCAACATTCAGAGTTATTTTAGAAAAGTTTGTCTAACTGAACATTAGTGCAAAGGTCTACATACACATTAAGGTGCTTAATATTGTTTACTTAATACACAGCTAAAGCATCGCATACATACAATATAATAAAGTTGATAATATTTTTGTCTTTCGCACAAGTGCACCTGATGAGGGGTCTATCTTGACACAGGGTGGAAGCCGGGTCTGTGGTTCGGCGGCTATCAGATAAGGTGGTCATTTTTTCTGCTTTCGGCAGCTCATAGTGAGCACAGCCAGAAGGGATTAAATTATTTAAGTGTCAGGCATGGGGTGGATCTCCGCGCTGCGGCCGAACTTGTGGCATGTAATGAAAACATAACAATCCAACTTGCTACAACTGCCTCCACGTGACGAACAGATGTGTTGCTCGCAGAGAGACAGATACACACACACACGTACACACACTCACAAACAAACACTGAGGGCAGTGTCTGCAATGATAATGAATACTGGCACATCTCTGTCCCAGGGGAATGAACACAGGAACACATAGGAGAATCCCCATTCAACAGAAAGAATATTTATGTGATGTGGCAACAAAGCGCACAAAACCAAATGTGTGACGCAAGTTGTTTTTGTTTGGGAAGGAAGGGCGGTGAGCCCAGATTGGGGGGGCTGGGACAGTTTGGCTCAGGGACTGGAAGGTCAGAGTCACAAAGTCATTCAGAGAGCAAAAGCAGGGAATTATGCATGTAAAGACATTTTTCATTGTTTAGATAAGCTGCTCCGCAGAGCAGATTGTTTTTTTTGTGCATTTTATGACACTGGAGTTGGGACATGTGGTCAGCAGTTGCAGTTCTATTCAAGACATTATTTCCACTCTCTCCCTCTCTCACTCTATCTCTCTCCCTCGCTCTCCTCCTCCTCCACCTGCCACCTTCGTTACTGCTTTATCCTTCTCCCAATTTATACTTTCTCTCCTCTATCATCCCCTTCTCTCTCTCGCTATTCCTATCATCGTTATTCCCTCACTGGATTAAGATGTCAGCAGTAGGAGCTGCTTCCAGTTGGCAGGGCTCCAGGACGATCTCTCAGAGGAAACAGAGAGGACAGAGGGAGGCTGTTTTATATGGGGTAATACATCTACAATGGAAGGCACCGCTGCCAGAGTTTTGCATTTCCGACACCAAACGACTGAAGACTCTAACCAGAGTTCAAACACTCTAGCATCCTTGCCGTGCTCCTCAGCTCCAACCCATGATGCAACAATCCAGCTCCTCCCTATGTCTGTAAGAACCAGTGATGAATGTCAGGCTTCCATTTCTATCTGACAGTTGAGGAGAGAAACGGCTTTAGAGGGGATGAAATCTCTGCTGCTGTTTTCTTGCTGCTTTCAGGGAACAGGATTTGTGTGGGGAACTGCCGAAAGGATTTTCAATTACCAACAGACGCCAACGTTCCTTCTGTTTTGAGTCCGGCGAGACCATCAGTGCTGCTCGACTTTAAGAAAACAAATTTGCACATGTCAATGTTCGTGCAAGTGTGGGATTAGGACAGAATTTTGTGAAAATTAATTTTGAATGAGGTTTCAAACAGGAAAGTGTGCATTGTGATTATAAACAACGGACAACAGAATCATCAAGCTATAGTGGGCATGTTTACGATGGGTGAGCCGTGAGACCACAGTCAGTCAAATGAATGAGGAAATAATGTTTGCATCACAGCAATGAGGGAATTACACTGGTCAAGTATTACAGGATAGGGATCTGCACTGTTTTGTTTTTTAAATCCAGAGCAATTTAAAGTATTTTTGGCGCTGTGAAAGCAAAATGCTGATGGCGTACAGAATAACTGAAAAGAGCCTTCTAGACACAGAAAGAGGAACAAATTGATTGAGTTTGCTCATTTTCACTTTCACGTTCATAATTTGCATTCCAGGCTTAAACAAAACCCCCCAAAAGGGCTTTTTGCCCCTCCACCTCCAAAAAAATAGATAGGGGCTAGAAAGCCAGGGGAAGTTCTGCAGTGAGATCAATCTTCACACAGCAGCTTAGCAAATTTCATCTTCCTACCGTCAGCCTGGGTTTTCCCTTCACCTGGTCTTTGTCTGCATTAGTCAAGGGTAATTATTCCTGAAGCTTATCTTTACACCCCCCTCCCTTCACCACGCGCAGCACACCTGCTCGACAAAGATAACATTTAGTGCGGTGGGGAGACCAGGAGCTCTGTCTTCATTAAAATATGGCAGAGGAGCCTTGTGTAACCTGCTCTCCCTCATAACTCCACAACCCAGTCACACTCCAGACAAGAGCTGTGGGTGAGACTGCATGACACCAAGCTTAAAATGGCTGCTGTAAAGATGCCAGAAAGACTCTTATAAGAGAGAGTCACCAATGACGGCGGTGTGAGTATACTGTAAGCTAAAACATGGCTCCAAACTGAATTAAAAAATGTAAGGATTCCTCTTGAAAACAGTGCTTGCCACAACATCCGCAAATAGACATGGCCGTGTTCCTGGCTTTCTTAGTGAATATAATATTTGGGGAAAAATATGATGCTCTTCATTAATATTTTTCCCTTCAGTGGTTGTTACCAGCAGGACAAGCCTCTGCAGATTGGCTGGCAGGATGAAGAGAGCGAGGGAGGGAGGTAGAAAGAGAGAAAGGGAGAGAGAGAGAGAGAGTGAGGGCAAGGAGAGTCAGCGTAGCGTCCTTAGCTCAAACAGCAGCAGTGGAGAGAGGCTGAACGTGACGAGCCTCCTTAAACAGCGGTTCTCTTTTGTGCCATTGGGTGGGGGGGGGGTGCACTGTCCGTGGACTGATTTACTGGAGTGTAGGGCAGGCAGGTGCTTTAGCTGCTGTTGTTTTCCTAGCATGGGTGATTACAGCCCCCCTAAGGACACCACGAGCCAACCTCCCCACCACCCAGAGTCGGGGAAGAGCATAATGCCGATTGCTCCGTATCTGACAGCTCACAATAACCACCCACCACCAGCCCAAACAGCTTCCCAGCATCCCCTCCACCTTGAGGCCACTGCCCCTCCAGTGCCCCCACCCCATCCAGTCTCGCTCATCCACAGCAGCCCACGAAAACAGGAAGTGGTAAAGGACCAGCTCCACAGGAAGAGGAGAGGGGAATGGCTCCTCACCCCTCCCCCCGGGAGCGTCCCATTCGTCCTCACAGACTGGACGCGCTCGCCCCGCCTCCCTGTCCCACTCTCGCCAGCTCAGCACTTTCTGCTCGGATCTGAGGGAACAACCTTCACCTGCCCACACACTGCCCATAAATATCACAGATGCGCCAGACTGATACGGCACGACATAAATCTATATTCTTCCGTCAAGCCCCCTACATCTAAAAAACACCTCTCCAGGGCATATCGTGAACAAATGTCCAAATGTGGCTCCACATAAAATACTGTCAGCAGCAAGTGTCAGCAAACCTCTGGAAACGTGACCCGAAAAGGCTAAAGCACCAACTTTCCACCTAGGCAAGTCTACAACGTACAGTATGAACCGGAGATAAACAAGCATGATTATCCCATGACAACCTATTAATATACATAAATCTGGACTTCAATAAAACTCAGACTAGTTAATACAGAGGGTTTTACGGGGGGGAAGGGGTCCAGCCATAAAGCTGAATTTATTGTGAGATTAAAAGAGTCCTGGTCAGCAGGGGGTCAGTAATAAAGACATTAGCCAGCCGTCTCGGCCACGCGTAGCGCCAGTTGGTCGGGGGGGTTTAAAATATTGGAGTTGTTTTTCTATTCCCTCCACAAATCAGCACTGCTCCCTCAGCCCTCCCGTCCGCCTCCCTACTCTGGTGCATTCCTCCGTCTCTCCCCTCACATGCACTGGGGTCAAAGAGTAATTTCTAGCTTTATTGGAGACAGAGCAGATTACGAGGCTGTCACACAGTCAGTGTACCCCCTGTGGAGTGCACTGTCCCTTTAATTATATCATTGATTCCACCCCACTAATTCTGCCTCCTCTCCCACCCTCCCTCCCTCCTTCCCTCCCTCCAGGATTTCTTATAGTCTGTAGCCTCTAAGTCAGTGTTTCTCAAACCTCTCCTGGAGGACCACCTGTCCTGCCTGTTTTAGATCTTTCCCTGCCCCAGCACAGGTGATTCAAATAATCAGGATGTTATCAATCAGCTTTAGAGGGTCAATAACGAGCTGATCATTTTAATCACCTGTGCTAAAACAGGGAAAGATCTAAAACATGCAGGACAGGTGGTCCTCCAGGAGAGGTTTGAGAAGCACTGCTCTAAGTGCATCCCAATTCTCTATAAAACCCTCCTTCTTTCCTCCACTTGTTTCCTCCCTCGACACTTGCAGGTCAAAGGAGAAAGGCAGGGGAAAGGACAGTTTCGTTTCAAGCATCTGGTCCTTCCCTCATTCTCTGCTGGCCTCAGTGCAGAGGATATTAGGAAACCGCCCAAAGCGACCCGCGCAACATCTCTCTTCTCAATGCTTCGGAGCAGAGGCAGCCGGTGGAAATCCCCCAGAAGCCCCAGGGGCGGCGCTTTTGGATGGAGGCCCCACATAAGGGCCCAGCATAAACACTGCTGTAAAGAAGCTGAGTGAAAGAACCAGGACGTGGCGCTGATTTTGAAACAAGGAGGTCAAGCCTAGCACCCCTCCCACAGGGCGAGCTCACAGCTCTGTTAGCAGCTACAGGGTCTTAAATACAAGACCCACACAGGATCCCACACTCAAGAGGGAGCGCAGGCAAGAGCAAACAGGTGACCATGACAGCCTGTGAACATGTTTGATGAATAGCGGAGGTAGATAAGCAAGCACAAAGGGCCTTTCAGTTTCCTCCAGGAGAGAGGTCGGCTTTACTCCCACTGTTCCTGTAGAGGCAAAGCAGGGCTGCCCAGTCCTGCCACTGGATGCCTGCCATCCAACAGGTTTCCGCTCAAACCCCAACAATACAAGCCACCATCAGCGAGAGATCATGTTGAGCTTAAGTCAGAAGTGTCAAACAAGGGTGGTTTACACGATGTACCATCTCCAGGAACAGGGTCGGTTGTCACCATGTTATGGCCGCTTTATGTTTCTAAGACATTTGTCAGCAGACGTGTTAAAAAAAGTGTGAAACTGTACAGATTCTTTTATGCTTAAATGAGTTGGACAATGTCTGTGGCGCAAACTGTTTCTACCGTGTTGATTGCAGTTAGTTAATTCATTATAACTGCGACCAATCAATCTTTTTGCAAATGCTACTAACTATATCAACATTCCATATCCATGGCAACCACCAAACTCTTAGTCCATCAAGCCAATGAAAGTATAAAACAACCAACAGCAGCGTTAGCGACGTTACAAGTATTCGACAGGTACAAGACTCTGTCGGGCAGCACTTTTTTTGTCTATCTGACACAATTTTGATCATCAGACACGATCCACAGACTGATCTTACAAGTATAAAGTGGCCTTTTGACGAGGAGCGCGAACCCCTAGTTCCTACCTTGTGGTTCTTGCCATGCCGGTAGATCATCCAGTCCTCTCCGTTGGTGCTGACCTCCAGCTTGAAGGCGGTGACATAGTAGGACTTCGCCGTCTCCTTGGAGATGGCCCCCTGCGTGGCAATTCCAGTCAGGACCTTGAGGAAGTTCAGATCCACCTGGGGAGAGAAAACACACTAAGTTGTGACGAATGTCAGCTATTTCGCCGTCTGTGTTGACCGGGACATTAACATTCACATATGCAAACAAGTAGCCCTGCAAACACTCACATACACACACCCACACGCAAGCACAAACACGCAAGAGCACACACAAGGGGGGCAAGAAAGACACCAAGACATAAAAGTCAATAGAATCAGAAGATCAAAGCTAATTATCTATTCCAGAGAGAGGAGCCTCATCAATCATCGGCAGTTACATTCAGCGCGGCTCGTGCTGCATCATCAGGCCGTGCCAGAGAACAAAGTGCGGCGAATCGGCCAAGTTCTGCGAGCCGTGCCACTCGATGGAGGGTTCTAGAACACTGCGTTCTCTGTCCCTGATGGATGCGGTGTGGACGGGAAGGGTGCTGTGCGGGGTTGGGGGTGGGGGAGTGGAGGAAGGAGATCAAAGTAGTATTCCCGATGCCGGGGAAACGTAACGGGGAGTTAGATCCACGCTGTCAGTCTGACAGTACAGAACTGACATCTTATCCGCGGGTCACAGCTTGTATACCAGAGACCTTAACGCTAGCACTTTGCGTCTCTTCTGCAGGATGGGCTACAGAAACGATGAACGAATAAACGCATGTCTGCACGCACACACACACACACACACGCACGACCGCTCGCGCACACACATCCACAAAGTCACACTAAGTAGGCTGAGGGCACAGAGCCAAGCCATTCTGGCATATCCAACAGCTGCTTGTGGATACTGTGCCATCAGCATCCCAGTGGAAGGGGGGGAAACAAGGGGCCCCTCTCACCCTCTCAGAGGTGCTAACACGGGACAACAGCTGGGACCCCTAGGAACGCTGCGTGCACAAATCCACGGACCACGTGCTTCAGAAAGATGTACAAATAGGAACTGACCGGGATTCAGCAAGAGTGTTAGCACCCAAGGTAACATAAAAACAGTTCTTCCCGTTATTGCCGTTCCTCCCTCTGAAAGCTCAGATATGGCTTGTAAGACTCTTCCTGTCAGGCCCAAGCCGCTCGACTCCCCCGCAGGATTTATACCCATGGTGCATTGCTGTTTAATGCCTGTCGTAAATAGCGGCAGGCAGGTTTACACCTCACTGTGGCCCTTCATCTTGCAGGGAGATCACCTGGGGGAATCGGACTCCCTTCCCCCAACAGCAGCTCAGACCAGAAGCCCCCCCTCCCCTCCTATCCCACACAGTTACTGCTGAATGCAACTCATTCATCTAAACCCACAGCCCTGCCCTCTGGACATTTCAGCTTCATATAGTGAGCAATGAGCCCTAACAAATTCTAACCATGAGCTGGTCAAAGCCCTTTCTATCAAGCTGCATTCCATTTCAACCATGCATTACTTCTAACACGTGGTCAAGCAATGCACATTAAT
This sequence comes from Gymnothorax reevesii, assembly GCA_029721435.1. Classification (NCBI taxonomy): domain Eukaryota; kingdom Metazoa; phylum Chordata; class Actinopteri; order Anguilliformes; family Muraenidae; genus Gymnothorax; species Gymnothorax reevesii. Next base: position 54,696,237 of record CM056586.1, read on the forward strand.
GATATTTTGACATGGACTTTCATTCTTGTAACTTTAATCCATTTTTGTCCCAGAAAATATCCTACTGATCGCCGATCAAGGCCCTCAGCAGTCATGCAACATTCCATTTCCTACAAAATGCACATGCCGGTGGACAGTTCTGCAGTACTGTTGACAACATTCACTTTGCATGTATCTCTTTATTTGTAATATGTTTAGGGAGCTTAAAGCAACATCAGCAGGGGTGTAAAGTCCGGGTTCAGAAAGTAAAAATCCTCCCCAGAACTTAATTCCAACCACCTGGATTTACTTTGGTCAGGAGATAGAGCCAATATGAGTGATCAGCTCATTCTGTGGGAGGGAGAAAAACCTGGCAGGACTTTTACTTTCTGACCCCTGGATTTCACACCTCTGAATATCAGACAGTACAATGTGAAGAGAAACGAAGCGTAGGAGCAAGAGTGGAGGACAGACAAAATAGATCGCGCAGCCGGCTTTGAATGATCGACAAGGTAGCACACGATGAGTATATTTACACTGCTCAGCAGGCTACGCCATTGCTAGCACATCAGGCGGGACACTGGGCACATTTATGGATGAGGACGAGGTCCCAGTCTCCAGTACCTGGAGATACTCCTTGCTGCTGTCCTCGCTGGGAGTCCAGCCATTGTCGTCGTTGTTGAGCCGCGCCTGTCGCGGAGACCAGCGGCCGTCGTAGAAGGAGGAAGAGGCCGAGATCTGGTCATCCGAGATCTTCCCAAACTCCATACCGAGCGGACTGCTGCAGTGGAAGGCTGGGAGGGAGAGAGAGATGACGAGGGGGATCGGAGAATAGCTTTATATGGAGAGTGTGAAAATCAACCGCAGCCACTACTTAATCTAAAGCAAATTTCCTTTAGGCAAAGAGAGAGAAAGAGAGAGAGCATGGATGGATAAATAGATAAAGTGAGAGAGGGAAACGGAGAGACACTGAGACAAGCACAAAATAGGGGAGAGAGAAAAAATAAAAAGAAATATATCAAAACAAGACAGCGAAGAGACAGATGAAGAGAGGGAGAGGAAGTCAATAGGGCAGTACTCACTGTCACTGACTTCCCTGTGCGTCATGTTGTAGCGCGCAGAGAAGCCATCTTTGGCCACCGCCATGTCAGTGTGAAATGTGAGTGACAGGAGGCCAGTGGAGGACTGGATCTCAGGAGGGATCTTCGTGCCACAATATCGACCAATAAGAGGGCCCACTGCCAAAACACAGACCACCCCACATCAGAAATTAAATTCAGCTAAGGAATGAAGCTCATACGGAACTTTAGAGCAAATTGCACAGTGAACCCAACAAGTGAAAGAGCGGCAGTGTACTTTCCTGCAATGGTTTTACCCTAAAACTTCTAAACCTTGATTACTACTAAAAGAAGTCCTAGTCCAAGGACAAAACAAACGCATTTCACTTATTAAGTCCTTTTTAAAGAACCGGACAGGCTACCTCAGAGTTAACCACAGAATGAACCTCAGACAGAACCATGAGTGAACCGTGAAATGAGCCGAGGAGTGAAGTTAGGGATTAACTGCACTGAGCTTTCAAAGTGACTGAGGAATAAACCGCACGGTGACCCTCTGAATGAACCTGGGAAACCCCAGCCGAAAGACCGCGCTGTGACTGCTCTCGCCAGCCTGTAAACATCTGCCAGCCCGCTCTTCTATACGGCGAATCCCTCCCCACAGTCACGAACCAGCAGACGAGACTGGCCTTTAATAGGATAAGTCCTGTCTCTCAGCGGCAGACAGCAGCTCAGACAGGGAGGTTTCTGTGCGGATGAGCTTCCACTGGGGACCCAGTCCACGCAAGGGGCCAGGTCAATTCATCCGGCAGCGAGACATGATAAGTGGTTTAGTCTTAATAATAACCTATGTGCTTCCCATTCCATCCCCCGCAGCTCTGGTGGCTTAAGCTTGCTCTCCTAGAGCTGGCTTGATGGATGCGTAAGACTTTATTCACATTTTTTCCCCCGTGCGCTTGTTTGATTTAAGATTCACTGGCCAGGCTACGCAGGGTGGCGCGTCTCCGCCTCGCGGTATTTTACATCCCTCCGCATCTCTCAGCCTCACGTCGACGCTAAAGAAGGGACCAAACAGCCAAGCGATCGATCGAGAACATTGATTTTTCCTCCTTTTGGGGAGTGGAGGGTAGTTGAGAGTCTTGAGCAATGGCAGATATAACTGTCCTTATTGATGGGACGTGGAGATCTGTGTATATCAATGCACAGCCCGCAGATAAAGAGAGGAAGGCCCCGTAAAACATATTCCACCTTCTACTCATGAGCTTTCCTACTTCCACTTGTAAGGGATATTTCTATATCCAAACATTATGTAACAAAGGCTAAAGGTCTTGTTTCTCGAGCACTTCTGTCTGTGCTATTCAGACATGGCCCTACAGTCCCAGGGTTTCCATATGCAATACCTTCACTTTCAAAAAAAAAAAAGGAAGAAAGCACTTCTTTTGGAAGGGGACAGAAGAAAACGACGCTCCAAAGATAACACCCCTCAGGCTGTTTGGTTGGGGCATACGCAAGGCTTGGCTGAAAACGATTAAGCCAAATTACCTGCATGAACAGAGGTCAATACATAGGTGTAAAATTCAGTAGTCAGAAAGAAACAGCTCCACCATGTTCTTCTTTCACCCATAAACTAAACCTCTCGTTAGTTTAACTCTTGACTGAAGAGCAAGAGAATCCTGGAGTACCGAACACAACACTACAGAGGACTTCAACAATCTAAATCTGGGTTTTCCACCTCTGATAAAGATAAGAGGTATACCACAAACACCAGGGGGGAAAAAAATCTACCACTGCAATAAAATACTAAAAGAAATGGGTCGCTGAAAAGCCAGGGCTTCCAAACAAGATCATATATTCGCTGCATGAAAAAGGGCACATTCTAGGAGAAGACCGCTAGTGAACTTTGGAGGTGCACTGACAAAGAGAGGGTGAGTGTCACCGAGGAGCTGGTTAAGAAAGTCTTGGGGGAAATGGCTCACTCGCTACTAGCAGCCTTATTATGACAGATGTAGGAAAAAGAGCGCTTTATTCTGATCTTTACCAGACAAGGATTAAGCCCCTCTGCGGCATTATACACGGCCTATTTTAACCCTGTGATAAAGGTTAAAGCCTGCCTTTGCTGCTCTCCTCTACCGCCTGTACTTCCCTTCAGAATCACACTGGACCTGCTGCTCCTCGGCCCGGCAGGCCAGATAAGAGCCGGGGAACCCTATGGCTGTTCTTTCATCGGTTGCGCACCACGCTAAAATAGCCACCACAGAAGAAGCAGGCCCTGCGACACTGAGGCCATGTCTGTCACTAAGAGCTAGAGAGGCCTGTATGTGAGGACAGGGCCCTAGTTGCCGTGTAGTAACATGTTTACTGTGTGATTTGTGGAGCGATGCTCCATTGAGGACCCACAGTCTTTACCAAATAGGCCCAATATGTCGTTTAAGGAGTAAAAGCACAATTCAGTTAGGGATCCTAATGTTCATATGAGAACATTCAAACGCTGATGAAACAATTATTACTGACAACTGAAAGCAATGAAGTTCCACAACACTGGCTTAGAAATCTCAAAAAAAAATCAACAAATGGTTCCTCAAAGGATTATTTTATTATTCTTGAAATATAGAGCTCTAAAATGCTTTTGGAGGATGGGGGAGAACAGCTATGAGAGATAATGAGCCTTTATAATAGTAATTTCACAATAACAACACAGCATCTTTCTGAGACTTGTTTCATTTGAAACACAGATGGACTCTTAATGAGCACTGTGGATTTATGGCTTTAAAAGCATCTGCGGATGTTTCACGAAGGCCAGACTCACCCTGCGGCAACCCATCCCGCACCTCCAGCCAGTCGTACTTGCAGTCGCCCTCTCCGACCATCAGGGGGTCGTTCTCCAGGTCGAAAGTGAGGAAGGTGATGGTGACATCCATGCGAGGTGGTACGATGATGATGAAGGTGCACTCCAGATTGTGGGGGTATTTGTCCGGGAAGCCGGGAGACTCAATCACACCCGACAGGCTGGTGAAGTTGCGGGAGCAGAAGTCTGAACCTGTGAGTCCAAACACATAAGGTTTGGGTATTAGGTAAGGGAAACAGGCATGATAAACAACAGAAAAGCTCGACTCTACAAAAACAAACTGTAAACCGTTTTGGCGAGTTGCTTCAGTTTTAAGATGCATGTGTCTTCACATGATACATCTGTGTTTTGTTTCGATGTCTGCATGCAGAATCTTCTTCCAGCCAACTAAATTAACCTTTGTGTGCTAATGAGAAAACTTTGAACCCTGAAACTTGAGTAACAAACAGCAGTAACCAAAGCACAACACAGCACCAGCAGCTTAGCATTCTGAATGCAAATGATTGTCATGATTAAAAGCTGTGCTGATTATACTGATGCAGATTTGTAAACAGGCACTGCTGCGGGGCCACACAGAACGCCTCCTGAGTCGGCACGCTGTGCCTTCTGCAGGCACCCTGATGCGCAGTGAGGCTTCCCTGCAGCAGGCCCATCGATCAGGGCAGGTCTGGGAGTAGACAAGGACAGAAGCTAGTGCGCTAAGCTATTGCGCTAATAGAAGCAGCCCACAGGGAGAGGATTCCCAAGGAGAATGTGGGGCAGTGTAGCGCAGGGAGTAGGGAACATTATTATTATTTACTTTTTTAACTGAGAACGAAACACCATCTGGGAGCTCAGGTGCAAACCTGGCCGCATTTAGTAGGAGAGTGAAAATTTTCCAGGTGACTATAATGTAGCAAAATGATACAGTCTCTCATCAAGACCTAAAGTGCATTAGTGCTAAACCAGCCTTTCATGAGAAAAGGCTGAAAAAAGATTTTCAACTTGGACATAGCCAGGAATTCTGGATCCTTCTTTTTTTTTTAAATAACCAAAGGTTATGTTTTGGGCCCTCGACAGCTGTGAGCACATAGATGTAGTCTCACCCACCTGCTACTTATTTTAACCCTCAAATTCTTATTTTCTTTACTCTCCTGCCATTTTTTATGTATTTATTCCCAAACTTTACATAGCTAACTTATTTATGGTTTCTATGCAATTTTTAATAAGCGCTTTGTGAACTTACACATTGTTGTTAAAAATGCTATAAAGGGACTCCACAGGACTAGAACCATCTGCCTTTTTCAGCCCACTTGCGCAGCCTGTTTTTACTGCTCTAGAAGTTGAGATTCCAGCTTTTGTGCAAAAGGAACTGTGCACACTGCAACACAAGTTTTCTGCACAAGTGTTGCAATCTTATAACTAGAGGCACTCAGAGATTGAAAACCTCTGCCAAGGCAGCCCAGTCAAAATCTTGCTGAGTGAACAGGGCTCATAAGACATTTAAGGTATCTGCAATATAGGATTTCGAGATGGTTGCTGTGGTGGCCACTTGATATTATTTGTAGGCCATATTGTATTGATATTATTGTATTGTAGGCCATCAAAATCAATATGATGTCGTGATTCTGGTTCTGCTTTGCCATGTTCTGACTGCCATATGTGTATTTTGATTCCTCGCCATGTCTGACTATTCTTTAGAATTATGTATTGTGTATTTGGTTGCTTTCCTTTTCATGCATTGTCTTAGTTTTGATTTTTCCAGGTGTTACTCATAGCCATAGTTTTTATTCCAGTCCATGTTTTGATTTTCCATGCATTGCACTTTGTCTCCCCCTGTCTTGTCTTTGCTCTAGTCTTTGCTCACAGCCCCAGTAATGCACGCCACTTCTTCGGGTGATTTAATGGTTTCTGGTTTCAATCTTCCCTCCCCATCTCGTTTGCTTCCTTCCCCTTGCTTTTTCTATATTACTAACACATACTAACAGTTTGTTGTTTTTGTTCATTTACTAACCAAGACTAACATTGTATATTAGACTAACTTACTAACGAGCACTCGGGATTGTATAGCTGCACTTACTAATTGATTAACAAGCTCTCAGCACTCGCCCTATTCTAGTCTCCGCCTCTTGTCTCTCCCTAATCTTTGCTGCTGCATTTCAGTGGAATCTCCACACCTTCTTAGGCTTTCCCTTCTCTTAGTATCTGTGCACGGTAGAACTCATTGACTGGAGCTGTATCATTATATACAGGTTTGTCCCGTGAGCCCTGTCCGCCTTTTGGCTTCTGCCAATTTCATGTGATCAGGTTCCTCCTAATGTGTTGCTCCCTTGTAATCAGTCTCACTGCTTCCACCTGTGTTGTTATCATGTGACCTCCCTGAAACGTATATTAGACGTCTCTTCACAGCACTGCTTTGTCAGATCGTTCTCTGATGCTTTCTTGTGCCATGGCCATTTTGCCTCGTACCCATTGTGATTATCTTTCTGACTGGACCGTCCTTGACTACCGAGTTTTGCATTCTCCCTGTACTTTGCCGCCTTGTGTTTTGAACCTTTTTCGCCTGACTTTGATTTTTGTGATTGGTGCCCTGGTTACAGTTCTGGATATCACCCTTTGGATTCTGAATTTGGATTGTGGACTCTGTACTGTTGTTGGGGGGTTTCCCTCTACAGAAATAAAGCCTCCATTTTGCATTTCACTAGTTCTCGTGAGTGGTCCATTTCGTAAAACCTCACATATGGTCCATCCGTGATGTTAGAGCAATCCACCTATAAAATTTCAGAGATATCCATTCATTACTTTTTGATTCATCTTGTGCATAGACAGGCAGACAGAAAAACTGACACCAGCAAAAATATGTCCTCCTTGGCTGAGCCATTAAATCTCAGTAGAAAATATTAGTTTAGTTAAAAATCCAGAGAAGAGGAATTCTCTCACCCCACTGACAAATACTGAAATGAGGCAAGCTCTCTCTCACCTTATTGGCAGTGTTTCCGTCTTACTTAGCAAGGAGGTATTAATGATATGATAATGAGCTTAAATATGAGATTAGAGACAATTTGTTCTCGTTTTTGAAGTGAGGAGAAAAATGAATGGATAGCCTTGCAGAGACACAGTATACGCAATGATTCCGGTCCTTCCATGGGCTGAGCTCCTGTTATTTTATGAGCCGGAATCCCGATGCTTCTGGGAGCCGGGATCCTGTTGTTCAGCAAGTCTGCAGTGCGATGCGACACCTGGCTGGGCGAACAGGCTGTTCCCGCACAAGCTAATGATGATAAACATTATGATAACGGCGGCGCCACGGGCTTGGAGAAACTCGGAGAGTACGTGACAGCGTGCAGGGTGAGCAAATGATGCTAATGTTCATTAGGCAACTGTTTAAACCGACTGAGAAACAAACATCATTTCCCCTTTTAGAAGGCACATTCGGAGTCCTCGGCATGATTTATTTAGCTCTTGTGGCTCAGCTTTCGCCATTATGCAAACTCTCTCATGCTGGGTGGCTGGTGGAGTATCATTAATAAAAAATAATAATATCTGGATATTTTCATTCAAGTTAGGTACCTCGGACTCATTGGTAGGCTGCAAGCGAGTCGGTTCAAAGAGGCCTGACCCTAATTTGTTCTTCAAGAGGTTTATTATAGTGGAACAGTCTTTGTCCCCATGACATGAACAGGCTGTCATCATTGACTCCAGCTGTCTGGAGATCACAATCACATAAGACAGTAATGTTCAAGGACAGCAGCGGAACATACCACCCAATATTTTGGCTGAGGCTCGCAGTTCATTATCAGATGACATTATCACCCCCCCGCCAAACCCAACCCCCTGCCTCCTCCAGACTCCTCCCCTTCCTGTCCCTCCAGCACTTGTGTAACCCTTCCTCTCCCAAGCACACCTCCTGGATGGCTCGTCGAATCGATCAGATCGCGAGAAAAGAATCGCAAGAAAAACGGGGAACCGGGGTCTTTAGTGTGCCGCAGACAGATTCTCTGTCACTTCTACCGCCCTTAGAAAGCGATAAATAATCCCACAGAGCCTCCGCCGCATGGCGTCTGTTTGCGAGGGCGCGTAGTGGAAAAGGACCACCGTGCGTCTCATTTCATGTTTTGCCTCCTACGGAGCCCCGCTGCTCTCGTTCATATTTCATGCTGCCGTTCATATTTGGTACGCGGTTAAATTTTCTCTTTCATTGTGGGCTACACAATGCGGAGCGGGACATGTTCCGGATTCGGAGGCTGACAAATTCGACCTGACAAATCTGAAGGGTCCAGAGTCGGCCCCGGCGTCCCACGACTCAAACATGCAAATGCAGTCAGAATTTCGCATTCACCTTGCACTCATATTTCATAAGGTTTGCAAACAGAATCCTGCTGATTCTCTAATCTGGAGCCACCAGTCGCACACAAACGCAGGTACGCACACATGCATAAATGATGACACGCATGCAAATTCTCAATTACTTTTCTGTGGATGAACACATACACACAAACACACACACACACAAATCAGCCAGGTAAAGGACAGCTTAATTTTCTCCGGCTGTAGAAGAGAACCGCGCTGTGTGCTGTCGACAGGGTCTGGAATTGGCAGTGGAGAATGAAACAGAGGGTGATGGGGGGGGGGGTGCCCTTCGTGACGGCCACATGCGTAGGGATCAAAGCACAAACAGCCAGTAATCCTCTGCTCTCCCCTCTTAAATAACTTTGAAACCTTAACTATTTATACTCCCTCAGAAGCTGTGACCATGGTAACACCACACCAGGTCATAAACATAAGGGGCGGGGCCAAACTTTCCCAGACTCCTCCCAAACTCCTATCCCATCTTCATACCTTAAAGATCCAAATACGATCAGCGAATGTTTCCTGTGGTTTTTGTTTTCCTTCCGTTTTCCGTTGACAGCTATGCCTGTACACAAGTAAGCCAAAACCGCCATTAAATTTCTAAGATCTAAAAATATGGGTAGTGGCCGTGGCCAATTTGGTGGGTGACAGCATGACCACCCCTGCCAATCCGCCCCTCCTCCCCAGGGTAAGAAATGACAGGCCACTGACCCCAGCAGTGATGACTCTGGGCCTCTTACAAGACCAGCCCTGGAGACACGACTGGGAAAGGAGGACTCCGGTCCAAAAAAGCTACCAATCCTCATCATAGACTCCGTTACACCGCCCCCCCCCCCAAAAATCTCCTCCCCTTGCCTTTAGCAAACCAGAAACTAGGGGTGATGAGATGTTTCGCATTAGTTGCCTCCCCCCCATCCCCTACCCCCACTCCGCCTTTTTATCTAGTGACAAGTCAAGTCTTCATTACCGCCAGATACGTGCATTATGGAGCTCTCCCGTAAAAGAGCAGTTCCTGACTGCCTCCATCCCTTCACGCCCACCCGCGGATATAAATAAGCTGCTACACGTTCTCTGTGGCGATCAGCCTGAGCACAATCTTCTCTTTTGTGTATAAAAGGAAGGGTTCAAGCTGGAGCTGCCTGGCTGCTAACTAGAGCCGGAGATGTGACTAAAAACGATTATCGCAACAATGTGACCCAAATACCTCAATAGCAACACTGCAATGACAGTGCTGCAACTGAAAAAAATTGAAATTATTCACTTGTTTGGGCTTTCAGCAGACATGCATATGAATAGAGAAGCATATGGAGTGATTCAACCACAACTTAATTTGGGAACCTTCAACACTCTACGGTGATAAGTTTAGAGGTACTATAATTTTGTGCAGGAACAGTATACTATTCCCGATATCACTAAAATTTTAATTTGCGCCAGCAAGATAAGAGTAATGACGATGTTGCTTTCGAATTTGGTCATTTCTTAGCTTTAGTGCCAACTCCTCCAGTGCAAATGTCGTGCTGTGGGGTAGTTTCAGCCGTTTGATTGGTGTGAGCGAGGCCCGTTCCACACAGATGGCAAGTGTGTGTCTGTTCATCTCTACCCCGGGTCAGACGGGATGATAAGAGGGTTAAAGCGTCCCGGCTGCCAGCGTTAGCCTAGTTCCCTGAGCTCTGTGCGTGTGGGGAGTGCCCCCTCTTACCGTGTCTGCCCGCCCCCACACCTTACGTTTACACACGCGCGTATGGCCAGCCGTCTTCATGTGAACTCGAACACGTGTGCGAGCACGCATCATCGAGCTTGCCCCGTCAGCCTTTTGTTACTCCTCATTAGTTCCGCGTTTGTGAACACGTCAAAAACATCCCGCCCGGCTCCTCGCCCCCCTGCAGAGACAGGGGCAGGGGGACGGCGACAGACACGCCCCCTCCCCCTGGACAGCCACACGCTCGACACATGCGATTCGTGGCGAGCAGTGATTCGGCGGGCGCCCATGAGTCAGAGGGCGCTAGCGGGGGGATGTTGTGGCGAGTTGCTGGGTAGAAATGGGAGCCCCACTTTCGGTTGACTGCTCTCCGAAAGCAAACGTCAGGCCCTGCAAGGGACGTACTCTTGCGCGGGACGGGAATGAGGTCGGCTGGCGCACCGTCTGCTCAGTCTCCGCCACATCGCCACACGCTGCCGCCTTCTCCCCTCTGGTGACCAGCTTTGCACGATTACCTTTGCATTTGTGCAAGTCTGCTGCCCTTCTGAGCCACGCAAAGATTTTCTGACCTTTTCACATGTATTCCCAACCTATTAAACCCAGAGATGTTCAGTCCTGAGGTTATTACCACAAATATCACACAGAATTTACTAACCAGAACATTCTATAATGTTGCCGTCACAATCACTACTGACATGTGAAAGCACCACAGTTCTAAACCACAAGAAATTAATACACCAGAAAACCTACTCTTCAAAGGCACAGGATGTCAGATAGCAAAAACATGAGTAGACTGTTCCACAGAATTGGTATCACCTCACTAAGAGCCTAAGAGGAAGTATAATACAACTTAGCACGGCAAACACAGCAAAAAAACAAAGCTACAATGGCTGAAAACAATACCAGCATTTTTTTGTTTAAAACCGGAATGCTTAAACATAACTGACCTCCTCCTCAGCATGCCTGGATAATTTAGAATGAGGCCAGTGACCCCCAAGTGTCCTATTAACTCTCTAAGAACGGCTGCAGAATGGCCTCGGACTGCACTCATTTCGTAAGGAAGTTAGAAGTGGGGCCCTCATTAAAGCCCTATTGTGCATGAGACAGGAAGGAGGCAGCTAGCCTTGATTAGCCATTTTAGTGGTAGGAGGACTGCTTCACACGAAGCTCTTGGAGGTTCAAGGGGGCAGTCAGAGGAGAAGAGAATTCCCTGGTTGTCAGGATGGCTTCCATACCAAACAGCCACAGGTGGGCAAGTTGTGGGGGGCAGTTTGAGAGCGAGCCCTAATTGGGTCTTCCTGCTCCAGTCTCCCAAACACAAATAGAGGGGGCAGAGGTTTGAAGGGAAGTCTTCCAACAGTAACCGTGGCAACAAGCAAAAGGAGTCACGTGACCCCACAGAAATGGTTGGGGGGCACAAATTCAGCATGACTGAACCGCAAGGGTCTCGGAAATGAGGCCGAGGCTGCGGGGGGGGGGGGGGCGTGACAGTGTCCCCAGCCTGCCCTCACAGGGCGGATCTGAGGGCGGAGCTCCCAGCCCAACACTACCCACACCATGCAGGGGGAGGGGCTCTGAACGAGGGGTCATTGGGATAGGCCATTATCGCCCTTAAATTCCTTCCAATGTCCCTCACCTTAAGCACCACCATGGTAATAAGCCTTGGATCTTTTTTTGTGTTCCTAGACTATTTTAGACCAGCACTTAATGATATTCGAGCTTCTACTTTTCCTGGCACATTCTCTATGATCATCACCCTTTTCAAATCAACCCATCAACTCTAAAAATGCTCTTGGAGCAACAATGCCTGCCCCAGTGGCAGAAGGAGCGTTGTTCCTCAGTAATCTGCCCCCTGTTCTGTTTATCCCCCCAAACCCCTCCCCATTTGCCCCCCACCCATGGAGGCTACCACCTCGCTACGGATGCTAACTTACATAATGGCCCCAGCCCTGGCAGAGCAACATGAACAGGAAGAATTCCCACAGATATCCAATGGCGCAACGCCGCTGAAGAGCAGCCATGCCGACTTCCTGCCGAGGAGGAAGGTGGTCATCTGATCCGATTTTCGTCCAGCCGCTGGCCAGTCGCCGGGGTGGACACACCTCTGTGCTGTGTATTTGTGTAAGATTCTATCTACTGGAGAGAGGCTGACTGCCCCCCCCCCACCCGTCCCACCTCTCTAGTAACACTGGTAAACTCCACACCATTATAAATAAACAACACTATTCTATCAGTCAGCTCAGACTCTATCCCTCTCTCTCCCCCCCCCCCACTTTCTCTCTCCATATCTCTCTTTCTCCCTCTCCCCCACTCTATCCATCTCTTCCTCACTCCCTCCCGTGCCCATCCCCCTATCAGTCTTCCACACTCTACGTCCCTGCCTCTATCTGCCCCTCTCCCCCTCCACTCTACCCCCTCTCTCATCCCTCTATCTCCCTCCACTCTATCCATCCCTCTCCCTCACGGCCTTTCCTACTCCCTGTCTGCCCATGCTCTCCATTGCTCCCTCTATCTGTCTCGCTCTCTCTCTCTCTCTCTCTCCTGAGCTGGTAAACAGCAGAGAGCAGCAGTATTTGGCAGGCGCTATGGTATGCTAAAACAAACACCAGTATTTGGGAGTGAGGGGGACTGAACTCCATCGCTGACACACACAGGCGCGGAGATGCAGACCGCAATATCATAATCATACCGGTCGCGTTCCAGCACTCATTATTCCCATCCCCTTTCTCTCTCACATATACACACACACGCACGCACATGCACGCTCACATTTTTCACTCTCACCCCCAAAGCACAGCAATATCTTGTTAGTGCCATGGCAACCGCATTCCTATTCCAACCAGTCCCTTAATTACGGTCTGTTTACGAGGGAAATTTTTACTTCCTCGATATTGTGTCCTTTTGCGTCTTGTCCACCGCAGAACCTGTTAATGAGAGTCCAACAGATTTTGGAGGTTTCTGAATAACGGTGAAAACATTTCCTGACTGACCAGGAGCTCTTCAGTGGTAGATGGTGACTTTTCCATTACGGGAACCGTTGGGTATCAAGGCCCCCCCCCCCCCTGCCCCCAGCTCTAAACTGTATGTATTTTGAATTCACTGTCATTTCTTACCGTCATATTATTTTTATTATTATTACCCAGTCCCACCAGAAAGGTGAGGGGTCGGTTTGGTTTGTTTCTGTATTCGTGTGTTTGTGCCTTTATTTGTTTCTGTCTTTGATTTTTAACATCCTAGCGGCAAAACTCATGGCCAGATTCACCCCAAATTCGATATAGGGATTGCCACTGACCCAGAATAGATCCGTATTGATTTTCGTACTAGTAGGTGAAAGTAAGCGTGAGGGGCGGGGTTTGTTGTGCCTGGCACCACTTTATATTATTAGTATTATTATTATTGTTGCTGTAAAGTTTCCTCTCGCTGGGGAGTTTAACAATGTGCCTGACAATCCTACAAACACCCCAATCCTTTAGCTCAGTGATAAGTGGTGACCAACCAACTGACCAAGTTAGGTGTAAAAGAATTGTGGTTACAGTCCCAGCCAACCTTCCCCCCTCTGAACCCCTGTTATAGCAGGAGATCAAGCAGCAATTAAATTGCCATTTGAAGAGAGCTTTCACAACGGATGAAAAACGAAAAACAGTCTGATTTCTGTCCCCTCTTTCATGCCCTTGATCTCCTGCATTCTCTCTCCCCAGCCGTTAATTAGTTACTGAGATGCTGAACGGCCCAGCAAAACGCGAGTGAGATCACATGGCAATTGGGGTTGGATGAGGTCATTCCTCAAAGACGTTTTCAGGGCTGTGAACAGCCACACAAAAATTAGACTAATGAACCATTGTGGCCATGGAGGACCCAAGTAGCTTATGAAAGCGACTATTTCATCTCTGTGATGAAAAATTGCAATAAAAGGAGACTTCACACGGTAATGCTCAGGATTCTATGAGCTTTGAGGAAACGGGGAAAGGACGTGTGTATTGCCTCACTTCCTGCAAGGACTGAGCGGGGCCAACAGAACAATCTTGGGCAATGAATGCCAGTGAAGTGGACCATAACACCAACTGTCTGCCTTCCTGTCATACACTTCGCTCTGTCAAAGACGAGTCATTTCTGTGAGTCAGCATACACCAACACCAAAACTCAAAAAACACGAGAAGTTAAACAGTGAACATGGCAGAAGACAAGTTAGCAAGGCCGCTAAATAGAATAAACACAAATGGGGAAAGAGTGTCTTTAATTTACCCTAAAAAGCCCTTGATTTGTGTTTTTGTCGACATGCGTTCATAGATGATAGATATCAGATAGATAGATAGATCAAAGCAGAGCATTGTGAGCTCACCTGTCTTGAAGATCTCGTAGCGTAGAGAGAAGCCTGCCCCCTGGTGGGCGTAGTCAGAGACAAACTTGATAAGGAGCACGGGGCCAGAAGAGATAATGGCGGGTGGGGCGATATTGCTGCAGTGTTTCCCCAGCAGGTCGGCGCCGTCCGAATTTCCGTCCCGGATCTCAATGAAGTCATACCTTGACAACAGAAGAAAATGGATGAGAAGAGAGGAATCACAAAGTGAGCAGGAGGTTGTACAGCAAACACAAGGGCACAGGTCAGTATCACCCAGCATTTCAAGTCCCACACTCAGATCTGAAATCTTATTTCTATCATGATTTTTTAACATAGCCAATGATATTACCAATGAGGAAAGAGTATGTAAGTAATTTCAAGAGTCGCTAATGGCATTTGGAAATTTCACTAGTCAAGCAACATGATTGTGGCACCATTTCTGTCCCACTGATATGAAACACATAAGCATGCATGTAAAGCAAAAGGAGTACTTCTGCACTTGAATATGTGCTTACTTCGATGTTAAAAAATGACCATAAGGTAATGCTTAGTTTTTGCATTACAATGGCCATTGGCACCACAATTGTCAAATCACAGCAGTATGTTCTACTTGCGAGGAAAATAAAAAGATTCCAAACAATCAAAATAGTAGAATGGTTCTTAATACAGACTTTTTTGAATGAGAAAGAGTCAGGATTACTCAGCGTAATTCCGGCAAACACAGCCTTTTATCTCCACTCACAAGTAGTCGGACCCACACACAACAATTGCATTCTTTTCTGAAAGGTCAGAGTGATTTTTAAAGCTGAGACCAGGTCACCTGCCATTACATTCACACAAATGCAGCTTAAAACTACCAAAGCATACAAAATTCTACACGAGATTCTATCCCAGCAGCATTCCAGATTGCCCTATCCGTAACGGAAAAAATATTCAAAGCCAGCTCACTCCTCTAAAACAGGGCTGCCCGACCCTGTTCCTGAAGATCTAACATCCCCTAGGTTTCCATTCCAACACAAACAAATCCCACCTCATTTAGAGAGCAATATCATTGAGCTGCTGAAAAGAAGAATCAATTCTGCCAAATAAGGATTGAAATGAGAAACCTACTGGATGGAAGATCTCCAGGAAAATAATTGGGTAGCCCACTCTACAAGATGCAGCCTGCTTATGAAAATAACACTTGAATAGAGGGTTTTAATGAAGTGAGTGGTTCCTGCGTCATGCGTTTTTAAATGACACATATTGATTTATGCGAAGTCCATTTTCTTTAGCTCTATGCGGCGTGTTTTTAAGCGTGAACTACTTCAGGCACTACTGAAAAGTGTATTTTCAATGTTATACAAAGTTTCCAAAGCATGAGTCCATGTGCGGTATTTCCGTAGAGTGCATTCTAAACTCCCAGTCTTAGCCAAGGCCGTCCACAAATGAGTGCCTTAATGAGTTTGTTTTATATCCGCCAGTTTCTAGTTTCACATTACAAGGCACGTCGCCGGAGGAAATTATTCTGAATGAAGCTGTGGTCAGGCTGCAACTGATCTCGATTAAGCATAAAAAAAGAAACGCATTCATTTTGAGCCTCTAGAGCAGAAATACCCAATTATCGCAAACGACTGAATTAAAAACAAATAAATAAATAAACAAGAATTACCTGACACCTTCACACTAATGACAGTGAAATGAAAAGGCAGAAAAAGCGACATCTCGGAGCTGTGAATGGTGGTTAGTGGTTTTATTCCCCCTTCGGAAAGAAAATTGGAATGAAAGCTATAGTTGTAATGGAGACGGGAAAAAACTGCCAAACGATTAAAGACTATAGAATCCAATAAACAAATGTAAAGTGGTGACACTACCACATCCCAGCTGCTTTAACCCGAGGATAAAACAATCGATCGTGGAGAAGGGGAGAGTGCGGTGCGTTATGTTGCAACACCTGATTGGCTTGATCTGGTTCATTTAGCCCCCAGCGTTGAGCTCCACCTTACAACACAGCCTCAGAATGGATAATCATGAACAGAGGAGCCTCAATGAGGTGTAATCAGCTCTATCGGTGAAGAACACCCATACATACATTATCAAACGAGTTTATTTCTGGCCACAGTCACAGTCGGGGCGGTAGCCTATCCCAACATGCAATGGGCAGGAGGCAGGAAAACACCCTAGACAGCCCGCCAATCCATCACAGGGGATCACACACCATTCACTCACACACTCATACCTCTGGGCATTTTAAAGTCTCGACTTAGCCTGGAAAACATGTATTTGGGCAGTGGAAAGGAAGCTGGAGCACTCGGAAGAAGTACAAGCAGAAATAAGGAGCAAGCAGACAGCACAGAGATAAGCCCCAGGCTGGATCTGAACCCGCGGTCTTCCTGCCGTGATGCGAAAAAGTGAATGTGTCAAACCGTCGGCCATATTGGGTTAGACTTGACTTGCTGCCTGCTACTGTTGGCCTACCTATGTAGAACCCTTACCCTTGTGATGTCACTGCAGTCCACAAGCCATTCAGTTTTACCCAAGGTGCCACCCATTTACTAGCACATTCCAGATCACGAGGACCCCATGACAGTGTCCGTTTTACGGTTTTTAATTCTATGGCTATGCAACCAAAGGGAAGAACATTCTTATGAAATATTTGTCATCTTGCGCTGGCGAAGCCTTTGCGTTGAGAAGTCCAGAGCAGGCAGGCTTGCAGTGAAATCTCCAAATAACAAACTGAAAGGGCAACAAGTGCAAGATCAGGGAGCACACGCAATCTGTTCATGTGACAAAAGCACTCTCATCGCACTCCCGATACCGCTTCGCAGCGTGGGACATGCTCATAAAAGCTGGCACCAGCCAAACCATTCCCAGGGTCCACGACGCGCAAGGCATCATGCGCCAATTCTTAATGTTTTTTTTTTCTTTTTTTTTGAAAATGTGTTTATGAGTTTATTTATTAATAAATCAATCACGGCTGAAAGAAACATTACAGCCAAAGCGAATGCATTCCCCTGATGAAACCGAGCAGCTATTTTCCGTAGCTCGTGCTCCCGCAAGACCACAGAAGAAGAGCGCCTGCCAATTGGAGAATCTCTCAACGGAGACAACTGGTACATTGTGGGTGCTCGGGGGGTGGAGCAGCTAATACAGTGGTAACTTGAGGAAAGCTGGCCAAATGTGTCCCCTCTGCTCTCCACTCCCAGTCACAGATGGCAGAGCCACAATAAATGGGACGAGGCTACAGGGATCCAGGCTGCGCGCACACGGCAGGGGCTTACGCTGTGCATACTTGGGCCTCATTTTGAGAAAATAAACCCTTCATTGAAGAAGAGAACGCCATGTTTTAGCTTGGCCTCTCCGCTCAAGAATGTGGTTGTACGCTGTAGGGGACGGGGGGGGTCACATAGCTGGCAAAACTGCAAAACTGGGCACTGAGAAACACAAAACCTGACACCCCCCCCCCCACACACACACACACACACACACACACACACACACTCCCTCCTGAGATAGACTCTAACAGGTGTCTCTCAGGCCACCACGCCCCCATCCCTCAGTTCCCAGAAGACCCCCCCCCCCTCCACTGAGAGCAAAGATTCCCCCCCCAAACACACGCCACTGAGGGCCCAGGTACAGGGTGGCAGACTGCTGTAGGCATGTGTATACTTAGACAGGAGAGGCCGAGCTTCTGAGGAATTTTTTTTTCCTCCACAATTTCTATTTCTCGGCAATAAACGACAACCTTACAGGGCCCTTCATCAACTCTCAGAGTATTTTCTTGTTCTTTTTTTTAAAAAAATTCTAACTGTTTTCAAGATCTGTAGCGCTCAGATACCAGCTGTGATCGCCACGTAAAAGTCAGCACCAGGATGTTTCGTTAGGAACATTCTAATGTTATGTACTGTCTGTGGCCCTGTTTTCGCAGCTCAGAGGCTTTGTGCAGCCGTTCAGAGCGCCCAATCAAAGAGGAGCGTTAATGCTGTTCTCTTTTAAGAGCTGCTGGTGGCCTCGGGCGAGATTAAGACGCCTACGGCTCCCCAATCATCCACACTCTCCCAATTAACTGTGATGCCACCGCCGCAGATATGGCGACATTTTCTCCGGCGATGAAAACAGGCATATTTAACAGCTCTCCACGCCCATGCCAAATACAAACTTGCCAGTGGAAAAAAAAAAAAAACATGGTATAAGCAGAGAAAATGCACATAAAAGCAATCAGATTTACATTGATTTTTTTTTCTCTTCAGGTTTTACTTGTTGTTTTGTTGGTTTCCATGGATTAGTGGCAAAGGGCACATCTCAGCTGCAGAATTCGATCTACCTTTCCAGTCCTGATGAATATATGCATGTGCCCTGAGAGGAAGAGCAGAGAAACACTATCTGTGGGGCCCTTTTATTTTCTTGATGCTAATGCCCACACACTTTTCAAAAAAGTTTGGGTTTTTAATGATGGCCTTCATGGCCTCCCATATATCCATCTCCATCTACCTCTCTTCTCTCTCTTTCTGTCATTCCTTCCCTCATTCCTCCCTCCTTCCCAGCTATTCCTCTGCACGAGTTTCTCAGCTGGCTGTATCTGTTCGCCCGTCCACAGCCGGCTGCTAATTGCATCTCGCACATTCTAGATTTTCCTCGAGCTGTTTTTAACCCCCCTTCCACACCTGCACATTCCCTTCAACAGTCATGTAACCTCCTTAGACTGAGCCGCGGAGCCGTCCTCCGAGCCTCGCTCCCAAACGTAAACACCCCGCTGACACCCAGGTTAAACAGGAAAAGGGCTCCCTACTACTCCCTACTGGCCCAGCTAAGCAGAATAGTCACTGTTCCACTTCGCTTGCAAGCAACAGAAAGCATTGTCTCCCTGTTACCGAGCAATTTATCCGCTAAAAAGTATAGATATTTTAGTCTTTCAATTTACTCCACATTGTCAGCGAACAACAACGCGCTATTGAATATGAGCCCTGTCAGCAAGCACTTACTGTATTTCCAGCTGCTTTCAATCAGAAACAAACATTCTCCAAAAAAAAAAAAAAATCTTCCTCCTATAGCAGCAGAAGGAAATGCTAGAACCAAAATTAAATAAAGATGGAGTCTGCACACCATCCCACGGCCAGCCCCAGGGAGGTCTAATCAGCCATAAGTGCCCTTAAAATATTAAGTAGATGTTTGAATATATTCCCAGTAGATTCATATGGCTGCCATTCTCAATCCTGGAAAACAAATAGTGACCTCCATTCATGTCTGTGACTTAATGCGCACTTGAATGGCCCAAATGGCTTCAGGATAGAGAGATGCGTCTCAAACTCGGATCTGGGGCATTGATTTGAGCATCCACATGTCTGCGATCTCTTCCTCTAAGTGCTGTTTAGTTATAGCAGACTGTCTTCGTTTGACACAATTTCCTCTAATGCATTCACTGTTCTGAGGCCATTTCCAATATCAGAGGCCCGCACAAAAATCTGGAGAAAACACAAATACTGTGCACTGCAAAACTAGTCCAAATGAAAGCCTACAAAAATAAGCAAATGTAATAATAGAGCCATTTTGAAAAGGCTTTCATGCAGAGTTCTCGGTTATGTCTGGACATAGCATTATTTTCCTTTGCTTATTCCTCCAAATATTTTTGCGATGGCTACCATTGCGTATTGTGCAATTTTGTGTACCCAGCTGAGGCTGCTGCAGGCCCTGGTAGGTGCAGGTTTTGCCAATGAATCAGACTCTGAAATGGTTGCGAGTTACTGGAGAGGAATGCAAAGGTAATTTTCAGAATGTTCAGATTGGACTGCAGGCGGCATACAATCTGCAGCTCAGTTAAAAGCAATCCTGGCTCAGTGTGTGCAGAGAGATGAAATCTGATTTAGGCACAGACCCGAATGAGTCTCGGAGCTCAGCAACCGACAGACGGGGCCGCAGAGGAGCTGCTATGTGAGTGTGACATCACTGCAGTTTCGCTGGCTCCATGGCGAGCAGCGGACGGCTATGACCTCACCATTCCGGGCCAACTCCCGGCTGCCCATCGATTCCTCATTACAACCGGAAAAACACACATTGATCACTGAGCTGCACCCCTAGGGAAGGGGCGATTTCACACACACAGACACACACACACACATACAGAAACACTCTAAGAGACATTCACACATTCACATCATCACATTCATACACATAAACGACATACGTGCACAGACGTACTCACTCATATACCAACTCATATAGAGACTCAGTTCGATACATAGCTGCATTAACACACAAAGCCCTAGACACACTCACATGCATCCAAGATACAACCAGACGGACAGACACACTCACTCTCTTGTCCTTACAGCTCAGCGTTCTGTCACTACTCATAAACTGCGGCAACGACTGCACCTTCACACTTACAGCAAGGAAGCAGCCATTAAAGCCGGTGTAAATCATCACCCGCCGCAGACACAAACCATAAAAATCCTCGTAAAACAAAGGAATAAAAGTTGAATTTGCGGAAACCGACGTGTCATTTGAAATCCCGCACATCAATTTCCACCACACCTCGAGTCAGCCAGAATTTTCCACGAGCAGATTGGATGAGCACGGAACACGGGCAGTGGAAGAATCCATTTGAGGCCGGCATGGGGCACACGAATAAACCAGCAGTGCTACATAACCGCTAACACACTGTTCCCCAGGAGAGAATAAAGAAAAACAACAGGGCACAGCAAGCCTGCTTTCCTCAAAACTGGGAAAAAGTGGTGCTCCGAGCAGGCGCCAATTACACCCACTGGGTGCAGGACTGGATGCGAAGAAAATCGATCAATCCGCCCTTACTTTTCCACAGAGGTACTCAGAAACAGGCAGTCACGCGGTGCACTTCAATCGACCGGGAGGCTACAATGGTTGGTGGGCGGTAGTTTAAGGACTCTGGGAACAAGCAAAACCTTCTACCTCAAATCGTACCACTCATTTCCATCTTATGAGGACCAACATCTGCAGAACGAGGTCCAAGCTGAGGAGACCCAGTGAATTTCACGCTGGAACACCCCGGACTGCTGTTCTGTTTGTTAAGGGAAAACATTCAGGCTCCATTTTACAGGTGGTACTCTCACAGCCACTGAGCAATATGTTTTTAATGATCACCGTTTATCTTTCTTGGCGATGCTTCTGAAAAAATAAATACAAGCAAAAACAGCCTAGAAATTTCCAGGACTTAGCAGAGCCGAGGCGCATAGAACAGAGTCTCGGAAAAACACCTCGGCCGCGAGGCTGTGAAATTACCATTTTTAGAGCTGTTTGAAAGCAGTCATAATGGCAGGACTGCGACAAAAGGGGATAAAAGTGAATCAGTGAACTGTTTAGAGGCGCCACAGATCAGATCTGAATTCCCACCTCCTCGGCCCTTGTTTGAACGGACTCCACTTATCCGTCTGTGGGGAGAAGAAGTCGAAGAGAAGCCCAGAGAACTCTTCCCTCTTATTAAAGTGGGTAGTGGATAATATCCGCAGACCTAATACATCTCCCAAAGAGAGGGGCTAAACCAATCTGCTCACCTCCATCAAGAGGGAGAGAGAGAGAAAGTACGAGAGAGAGAGAGAGAGAGAGAGAGAGAGAGAGAGGGGGATAGACCAATCCTCAAAACTCCATTGAGAGAGAGAGTGTATGGGAAAGAAAGTAGGGTTAGAGAGAGAGAGAGAGAGAGACTGGGGGACAGAGAGAGAGAACGATAAACTAATCTTCAAACCTCCATAGAGAGAGAGAGAGAGTGAGCGAGCCAAACAAAGATAGAGAGAAACTCAGGAGAGAGAGCTAGAGAGGGATAAACTAATCCTCACACCTCAATCACGAGGAAAGGAAAGACAGAAATAAGGATGTACCAATCTACACAACTTCCTCGAGAGAAAGAGAGCGGGAGAGGCAAACTATTCTTCGCACCTCCATCGAGAAAGGGATAGAGAGACAGATAAAGAGACAGACAGATGGAGGAAGAGAGGGATATAGAAACTGAAAGAAAGCAAGAGCTAGGGAGGACGAGAGAGAGGAAGGAAGGAGGATAGATAGAGAGAGGCCTTTGACCTTAGGGGTTTAGGATTGGCAGGCTTATGAGCAGGTCTCTCAAGTCACACCTTCGCCTCTGGAACTGTAGATTGCCTTGCAGATATATGGTGATATATCATCCAGCTTTCATTATATTTATTCCTCATCAATCTATTCATGAGCCTGAGGCCAATGGCAGCTGGCACTGGGCCTGAAGTATGGGCCAGAATGAAATTGTGAATTATAACAGAGACCTTTAAAGGCAAGGTGCACTGCAGAGACATGGCTGCTGTCGGGGCGATTCGAGCCAGGCCCACGTCCCATTCATCCGAACCCTGAGTCAGCGCTTTTCCCCGGCGAGGCTGCGCAGGATTCCGCAACGCCAGAGCTTCCGACAACCCCATCAGGCCCTGGGATCCACAAATATCATCTCGTGGCCGCTGGAAGATGTGGGGGGGGCAAGGAGACGGGGGAAGGGGTAATCACGACGTGCTCCCAGGACGAGATGGATATTTCGCGGCGCGTAACACTCCACCAGCCCACGGCGAATGCTCGCGCTGACCACATCACTCAAACGCACTTAAGCTGAGGCTGGGACGAATGAGTTTCAGAGATCTCTGTGAAAAACACACGAATACGCTTGTACCTGCATCAGTCTCCTCTATCGAGTACATGAGCACTTCAGCATGGACATGACTTAAGCCCTTTGAGCGCTGAATACAGTTTCAAGGAATTAAAAATGTAATTATCCTTAAATGTTGAAAACCTATCAAGAGCTCCGTGCGGGAGCTCTTTTAAACAAGTTGCCACACGATAGGTTTTCAACAGCATCTGGTTTTGATATCTTATACTACTGGGCAACTATAGTTGCCTATGGCGCTCAAAGGGTTAAACGGTTGAAATTCTTATGCAGTTCAAGAGTCGTGGATGTGCACTGCCTAAATTTAAAGCGGTCAGTTAGCATGAAAACAGAGTGAGCCCTATGGAGATTAAATGTCCTAGTACCGACAAATCGGAGTTTAAACATATTAGCAGTGTGAGTTGGACTCGCCACACCACCACCACCCCATCTCCAACCATATCTCCAGGACAGCCGGAATGACTAAAATAAGTTGGAAATATCAGAGACGGTCAACTGACGGTCTTATGAAAGCAGGTGTCCATCTCAGACGCATCATTTCAAACCCTGGAGCTGAGCCCTGTCGACGCGACACCAGCGAAAATCACGAGCTTCCCCAGAGCGGCGTCATGCTGACTACAGGCAAAGTACAGCAACCATGGACAGTCCGCAACACACAATCCCCCGAGCGAAGTCGGCTCAGACCTCCACCAATACAATCATTTCTGACTACAGCATGAAAATCCCAGCTTGATTACACCACTTTATAGGGGGATCGACAGCCCCGTGACCAATCAGAAGACAAGAAAATAAAAGCCACGATCAGGAGCTCTTCCTGAGCGAAACCTATCATTTTTTCATGGTGCATAAGGCAATATATTGATTTTTGAACACTGAAACATTGCAATTTGAATGGCAATACCGTCAGCGGATATATTAAGCACGTACAAGTCCAGTTCAAGTTGTGAGTAGCTTCTGAGAATAGTCCCACTACTTACTTTTACATTCAGTTGTATTAATTGTGATACATTGCAAAAACAATATCTTCCCAAGCGTTTCAATCTTGTATTTAGACTTTAACACTTATTTCCATTACCTTTTTTTCTTATAAAAATAAACTCAGCCACTGATGTGAAGAATTTTTTACTAATTTCTAGGTTCGTCCATGAGGGATAGTGAATTTATCTTACCCCAAGGACAAATCTAGAAATGAGCCACAATTACTTCACTCCCGTGGCAGAATTTATTTTTCAAAGAAGGGTGATAGAAATATGTTTAGGTCTAAATACAAGATTGAAATGCTTGGGAAGATTTTGTTTTTGCAGCGTATCACACAAGGTGAAAAAATATGCATTGAGATTCAGATTGTGCATCTGTCCCTCACTTAATTAGGAGTCAAATGAGAGCCCGTGAGTAGCGTCTCGAAAGGGAAGTTAAAAATGTTGAGTACAGCCAACACAAGTCGCCTTCACGCCCTCCGTGTCGCTTGCTGCATCTCCAACATCAGAATTTTCTCGCTATGAACCGTGGCGCGAACATTAAAAGATGCACATAAAAAATGCAATCTGCATCGCCCATCCTCATCCCGCTATTGAAACTCAGCACGGAGAGAAGTGTGTTTGCGTGTTTGACAGGGTCCGTGTGTGAGTGTGTGTATTGAGTGTAAGTACGAATGCATGCACATAGCAAAGCATGCAAATATGTGTCTGCATGCGTGAAATCTGTAGGTCCGTGCGTGTATAAGTGTATACACACGGTGAATGTCTGCGACACACGCAAGTGAGTATTCGTGTGCAGACAGCACTGCATACGAGTTTGAGCGCACGCTTGAGTGCACGGGCACATGCCGTCAGAACGGCCCGCCCTGTCTGCTCCCTCCGCCTGTACCCTGAGGGTCCCGAGTTCTGGCCCACAAAAAACTGCCACTGATTCACCAGAATGGTGCCCTCCTCCCCCCACCCCAATCCCACTCAGGGGGTCAGAGTGACAGCATCCATCTCTCCCCTCTCCACAACGGCATCCCTATCCCAGCCCTCACACAGCCATCCACCGATCTCTGGCCGTCTGACTCAATCTACATCCGCGAGGAGGACCATCCGACACAGCAGGACGGGACAGCGATGATTCTGGGTTCCAGATAAAGCAAAGGTCTGCACCCTTCACTCAGGGCAAGAGCTTTCACACGCTGCTACAGCGGTGCTCCAGAGCTAGCAGTGAGGAAACACTTCAGCTGCAACAAGCTGTGAACTTCAAAGCAAAAATAGACTCTGGTTTCAGTGCAAAAGATGCTTACAGACTCCCATGGACACAAACACAACCTCTGTCGCAGGCACATATACCCAGCTCACCTCTTTGAAACAGAAAGAGCTACTGACCTCACACTAATGGAAAACCACATAATGAAAGGACACTCTGCTGAGCGGACGAACAAAAAATTCTGTTAACTTCCTCACAGCAAGGTAATTCCGGCTAACACTACACAGAGAGCTACCCCACCTCACCTCATTGAATCATAAGTTAAGTTAAACTTACTTAAATAGAAAATGCTGCTAACATAACACCATAATCAAGCCACAAAAGCCTCAAAAATAAACAGAAAATGCCACTTGCAGACAGCCTCACAGAATCATTAAGTCAACTTACTGTAACATAGGCAGAAAAAAGCAACTAACCTTAAGCAAGCAGCAAAGCTAGCTAAGATCATAGTACCACAATCTGAGCTAACTTCTCCGCAACTTCACATCCGACTAACCTGACAGTACTATAAACCAAGCAAACTTCACAGGACTATGAGCCAATCGAATGCCCGAGAGCCATAAATCTGGCTAGCTTCACTGTGAAAGCAAATCCACTCCAGCTCACAAAACATTAATTTCTCACTTCCCCTAAGACGCAAAACACTCAAATAACCAGGAAGACTATCCTCTGGAAGGAACACAGGGTCGCTGTAAAGTGCGCTACCGGCTAGCTGTCCCAAGTCGCTAGACTACTATCAATCTGAAATTTAATTACTCAACCACTCCAATAACTGGCCCCATCGTCCTGTTGCCCTATCCTGTAGAGCCCTGCACATGCATATAAGGGCCCACAGGGACTGTGTGAAGGTCAGTGGCCTAGTTTACAGAGATCTGTACAGGACAAAAGGCCGTAATCACCTGCAGTTCACAACACACAATCCTCACAGCTCAATTTCAGCCTCGGCCACCCCGTCTTGCACATGCTCCTGTGCCACTGACCTTCTTACTGCTGCAAACACCCCCTCTCTTCAGCAGGGTGTCAAGCATTTTCAATGGCAATGACTATCTGAGCTTACTGCAGGCTCATGGCAATATAGCTCAGAGAGCAAAAAAAAAAATCAACCCAATGAAGAACAGTTTTTCTTCAGTTTTTCCCCCTAAATTCTGATATAGTGTTACTAGTCATGACCCTGGGATGAGCGCGCTACTACTCTGCACAGGCTTGCCAAGAGTGCTCATAAATACGTTAAATTTACTCGTTAACAGCTTAAAATTGGGGAAGAAGAGAAATCTGCTCATCAGTCCCTGACTGCGCTAATGTCCACGTACACTTTCATATTGATCGGCCAAACGATACAGGAGAAAAATGGATTCAGATGGTAAAGCAGCAGTTTTATCATCCTGTAGAAGGATGAAATCCAACTGAATCAATCACCAGGAGTGACTGCTACATCAGTGCAGGAATATTCCGTCAAAAACATCCAAATTGCTGAACTTATCAACAATCACTGAACTAATGTCATCATTTTGAAAAGGTGATAGCCAGACTTCAGAAAGCTCGCTGCACTCTCAGTTATTTTTGTTTATCTCAAAGCCAAGGTAAAGGC
This sequence comes from Gymnothorax reevesii, assembly GCA_029721435.1. Taxonomy (NCBI): domain Eukaryota; kingdom Metazoa; phylum Chordata; class Actinopteri; order Anguilliformes; family Muraenidae; genus Gymnothorax; species Gymnothorax reevesii. The sequence continues at coordinate 54,722,935 of CM056586.1, forward strand.
CTGTACATTAGCGCAAAAGGCCTAAATTATCCATTTTTTTTGAGCAGGCTGGTGTTTTCTAATGGACCTATAAACTAGGTTTGTTTCTCTTGGGAAGCTCCGCCTAAAAGGATAAGAAACACGTGGACTCCTTTTCCCAACGATCACGCGAACAAGAAAGCGCAGGAAAACGCAACATCACAGCTGCAGAACCATAAAACAGAAGATGCTGCCACTTTTTTTTTAGGGAACAATTCCTCTTTTCATAAAATGGAAGAGCTTTACTGACAACTGAAAGCCATTTCAAAAAGGGCTGAAATACATATACTTACCTCAACGAAAAGGAATATTTTGACAGCACAGAAACTCAGCAGAAAAAAAATACAAGCAGAATTTCCAAAAGCCAATACTCATAGTGTTGTCGGAACTAGTCCTAATTTATTTGTCTCAAAACTGCGCATGCCTTCTAAAATCCTTAAGTGCTAGCTGATTGGACATAAAAACCAGCTGACACTGCAGCCTTTTTTCAGAATGTAGAAGGAGGACACACCAGTGCTAACTGACAGAATGCCACATCAGGGATAGTGGAGACTTGCATGACCCTGTGACACAGTAATAAGAGCCATTGTGAGATCAGCTTCTCTGTACAACAGAAGGTAGGGTGTGGTAATCTGACCACAGTACAGCATTTAGAGGAAAATGTGCCACCAATACCTGCAAATCCACTGAAGGCAGCACTTCCGTCAGCATAATGAGATCTGCTGAAATACATTTCGCACATAGAAACCAAATCATCTACTTCCTGTAAGATGTAGCATGCCTATGATTACGACCAAGCAAGATTTCAGCAGTTGTGAGCCAAATACGTCATTACCCTTACACAAAATCAATTCAGCACCACCTACAGGAGGAAAAAGAGAGCGAAACAGAGAGAGAGAGATAGGGACAATCAGTAAATCTAGTCATCACTGTTTGCAGGCACTAATCTGATCTATGAATAATGTGGTGTCAGTCACAAAGCTGGCCTTTCGGCACCTGATAAGATTGGAGATATGGTGCACAGGCCAAACACGCTCAATAGAGGAGTCGCTGGGAATGTCCAGCCCCTGAGCCAGATATAACAGCCAGCACTTTACAATACTTGACCAGAACAAGGAGGGCTGGTGGTTCCAGCACCAGCTAAGTCACTGTAAGACTGCAACAGTTGTATCAACGTGCAGCTAGTGGACTGTTGAGCGAAGCCTTTCGGATAAACACACCAGCAAAATAACTGTGACCAATATGATTGCTAGAGGAGAACACCTGTGTAAGAGCATATTAACACAGCACTTTGTGTTTGGAAGTAAACACTATACAATAATGTACTTCATTAAACATAAACATTTACTTTTTTCCCCAACTCTTCAGCTGCCTGTGCCACTGACATGCAATTCTCCATCTGACCAGCAGAGGGCAGTACACGTCCCAAGCAGATACGCCGGAGAACGGTACAGTCCAGCAAAAATAAATATCATACACAAATCTTTAAAAACACACCCTTACGGCTTGTTTATTGAAGCACAGAGCTCATTTGAAGAATTATTTAAGAAAGTGAGACCTAGAGCTAATCTTCCATCGTTACTCTGCACTCTGTTTGACCTCGAACAGTAGGAACAGCAGGGGCATTAGACCTATTTATTTCTGGAAATGCAAAATGCGCCACGCTTGTAAGGGAAAGCTGTGAAAACGCATTACGAATAAGGGAGAAAAAGCAAATGCTATTTTTACAGAAAATGGAGTGGGATACCCTCATTTTTTACGGCCCTGGCCCATCTCAGTCTTTTCCAGAGTCTGTCAGCTGCAGCTGATTAATTGAAAAAAGAGATACATTTTCCCTCCTCCAACAACCCACACCCAGCCCCCTGTCTCTCCTGTGCACACACTGAGCGCCACCCGAACACCTGCCCATCCCCAATGCCCTTGCCCAAGTCTCACCTGCAGTCCAGCTTCTCCAGCTCAAAGTGCGGGTTAAAGTTGAGGACGATTCGCTGGGAGGGTTCTGGAGCAGTGATCACCCATTGGCAGTTCTGGTGTGGTGGGTACTCGTGTGGGTACCCTGGGGAGGTGATGTACCCGGCGTCGCTGGCGTCCAACTGGCCCCCGCACGGCTCAGCTGAGGGGGGGGGACAAAGAGGGATGGCTTTAGAAAACTAGGAAAGGGCAGTAAATGTGTCTGCTTGCCTCTAAACACATCATTAATAATCACTGTAAAATCACCAGGGCTCCTGGTCAGCAAGCAGCTTAAATTTCACTTGATAGCTGGAGGGAGAACGGCGCAACGAGACCTGGCGCCCCTCAACCTGACGCCCCGCCCACTCTCACACTGACTGCCCAATGGCTAAAAAACCTTGAACCCTGAGTCGTTCAAAGGAGTTATTCTCCCACCCTCCAGTGTGTAGTTTGGTGTACAGAAGAACGATCTGCAAACAAGGACACATCTCCCAGATCCTATCGCCGTCTCGCTGGAATAATAACGGCCCTATCAGATGGCTCGGTGGCGGAGACAGGAAGCGCGGGCACACTCTGAGGGTTAGGGTTCAGGGGGGTCCCCTCAGAGCTGTGAGCAGATTTCATTTGTCACAAAGCAGGCATTTTCTTCCCACACTTGAAAAGCTTGTGTGTTCGTTCTCCGTGGCTCACACCACAAACAGAGGAGCCACTCATAAAACTGGGTATACTTTTTACTTATCATTAATCCCACTCAAAGGCAGGTTTGTAAAAAAAAAAAAAAAAAAATACATTTACAAAGGAATTTCACCATGACAACAGCACTAAATCACTTAACCCTATCCTTTCCAGACTTGTGCAATGCTCTCTGCAAAGGGCAATTACGTTGCAGACCTAAGTGAATGCATATCGGGTCAGCAATCTAATTCTCTTTAATTCTAAGTCATTTTAAAAACAATATTGGTATATTTGTCACAGGGATTTCAGGCAAGTCTACCTAAGGGATCAACATACATATGAATCTAAAAATAAACAGGACCGTAATCCTCTCCACCCACACCAGTGACTGACAGGAACACATTAACATACAGGCACGAATGTACAGGCTCCCACACACACAAGCACAAGCGCACACACACGGGCACACAGACAAACACAGGCATACACACACTCACGCACACAAAACACAGCTGCGGTAGCTCCAGCGGTAGCACTACATTTTGTGGCTCAGAGAGAGGAAGCAGAGAAGAGCGAAAGGAGAAGCGAAATGCGTGACCGACAGGTCAGGGTGTTCACATGGCTTCCACATGGCCGTATGCGAACAAATACAACTCCTCCGCAAGAGGCGCTCCTCTTCAGAACATAATGAACCCCTATGGACCGCATCCACTGACCACCATCTCTTCTCATCTAACCAGGTCCATTGTTCAGCCTAATCATTCTAGGGGAAAAGCCTGTCCCCATTCAAAGAGAAGATCACAGAGCTGAGCTATGGCTGTCCCTTCAAAGGCAAGACAGTCCTTAATAAAGGATGAAAAAGACCAGAAGCTTCAAGTGTAAAAGCCTATAAAATGGTGACATTTCAAATGCTATTATATTTCTTAAAGGGACATCTCAGGAATTGTGACATTTGGGATGAAGCCCCACCACCTTTTTCCATTCACCCATGAACTAATTCTGGCTCATAAACGCATACACACACACCCATGTGAAGCACACTCATACGTGCATGGGAAAATCAATAATTCATCATTCTCAATCCAACCAATCTTCCAGCTAAATGGAACCTTTAAAGGGATGCCCTCTAAACTGACTGGACAGGCGCATAAACGCTAAACGCGAACATAAACGCGAGCATCAGCACCACAGTTACAGTGATATTACGGCAGAGAATCATCCCCAGGCTATCAGCAGAGCCCCAGAGAGCTGCAGTCCTCTCAGAGCCCGATTTCTCTCTCTCCGATGACACTGTGGAGAGTTTCCCTCTCCTCATCTCCCCTCTGATTTCTACACCCACCACCACGGAGCAAACTTAGCGGCGAGGCGCTGTCATTCAGGAAGAGGGCTCCTTTACCCCTCCGTACAGGGAGGGGGGGCCGAGAGAATTACTGTGTCTCTCCAGCTCCCGGAATCTATCTATCTTACCCCCGCGCCGGGATTATGTCCACAAGAAAAAAAGCTGCGGGGATGCAGCCGAGCGCGAGCCTCCATAAGAGGAAGAGCGCGCGACCGCGCAAGCGCCTCCGCGTCTGTCAGGACACGTTCCGCAAACCTGCCAATTAATTACCATTACCCGCGTAATCTCCACACCACGCTGTCACTGTTCTGATAAGATGCATGAGCACCAGGGTCACATAACTCTTTATATAATTTCCCCGCTCCCACCTTAATTAAAAACTACAGTCGCAGCGAGGTAATGAGATACCCAATAGCGCTGTTCAGCCCATCCCGTCGTTCGTAGGCAGGGGTGGGTCAGAGCCCACTGGCTCTGCTCTCCGGTTTTAATCAAACTTCACAGAGGCTGGACTGTGAGAAGGAATCGCGGCCGAGAAACAACTGACTGGTGCCGGTCTGTCACAGGGTGGAGCTGGGAATTGGTTTCTCAGGAAGTAATTTTGGAGATATGAAAGTGAAATATGAAAATCATGCACAGAAAGTTGTCTCCCTCAGGCAGTTTTTCCACCCCCCTGTCCTAATATTTGGGTCAACAACAGCCAGGGACAGAGCTCAAACTGAAGAAAACTGGGAAAGGAATTGTACCCGTTTTTTTTTCCAAGTTGAACAATTTTGTAAGCATTCATCAGCCAACTAATGGTCCAATAACTTGCGCAACAGACAAAAGGTAATTGATTAACAAAATTTATGAGATGCACAAATTCTGTTGTCCTCAACAGGAAAAAGGAGTCTGACAATCATGTGGTTGTGATACCTCAGGTCTCTATCAAAGCAGCTACAGGAAGCTAAAGACTGAACAACAGGGACCCCCCCCACACACACACACACACACACACACAAACACACCCAGGATATGATCTAATTCTCCTTCCTCAAAGCTGCAGGAAGACTTCAAAAAGCCATCGCTCCGCTAGTGCCGTTGTTTGTGCATTCAAGCTGCGACCGCACCTTGTCCCCATAAATAACTCTAAACAACACTAAGGAGCTGAGAGGGGAGCGATATTTGGGCTGCATTAATTATGGATTTCTGGCCTTGTTTTGAATTTCATTCCAATCGCACATTTTCAGCACTTTTTTGTCCGCGCCTCACTAGATTAAACAAGTCCTCTCTTCTGGCCCGAATGCAAATATCTGACCTTGTTTTCGCAGATTTACAGATGACTTCGCTGCTGACAGAGAGCAGATTTTTCTACCGACAGCCAATGAAAGCAAAGAGAAATAAAGGAGCAAGAACTACTGTGTGGGAGCACACATTATGGCGACTGTAAGATATGCGAATGTAGCGCTCGAGGCAAGATCAGCTAACATACATGGGAGGTTGTTCTAGCCGGATTGGCTCAGAACCTAATGGGTATTTTTGCACCACAGAGGGGCCCTGTTTCCAGCAAGATGATGAAGTTTGCTGGATAACTGCACTGAGAAAAACCCAGAATGCTTTAAAATCTGAAGCATGGGGTTAAATGAAACTGAATCATACTGAGTTCACCTATCATAGAAATCCAGTTCAGCTCAGCGATGCTACTTCAGTAAACATCTTCCTGGATATGTACTAATCCTGACAATTCTCAAACTAAGCCCTCAAGGTCTTTTGTGTTTACTGTCAATCCTTAGCTCAATTAAGGTAGCGAAGCACTTGAGTTCAAGCTCTTCAATCGTTTTTCCTTGAACCAAAGATAAAATTAAGGTTTGGCTCATTATCATTCACTCCCTCTTTGAAATGTTCATCATTTACAGCATGGTTATTTAAAGAGCCAATTTGTCCACAATTTTTCCAATTAGGAGAGACTAATGCTCGGTAGAAATAAACACAATCAATCAATGTTAGCTTTATTTTATGTAACTTGCTTGCACTACGGCAGCACAATGTGAATATATCACTTTTATTGCTCATGCCACATATCACTGACGTATTTCTGATATAAGATTGCTTCAAAGGGTAAATAATCCCTCCAAACACGACAAGTGTCTCAATAAATAAAATCAGCTGATGAAAATCTGCATACTCAAGGATCACTGGGACCTATGTTAGGAATCACAGTATTAGAGCACAGGAGGAGTAAAATTTAAGTATCTGGACACCAGCCAGTTGTCCTGATCAGTGTGACCTTTACATCATCGTAGTTTAGGTGATTTGGCCTCATCTTATAAACAGTCTGCGGTATGTAGAGCACTAGTTCCGGAGGAGATCTGTCCATACACCAGTCATGATGACTGCAACATTTCCTTGTTCTCTAGGAGCACTGCTCCATCCACTGACCTGCCGCAATTGCTGATAACAACACCTTGCAACATACGTAGCTCACGATATAGCATAGCAGAACCTACTTTAGGGTGACAAAATGTAACATAACATAACAATGAGACCAAACCATCCAGACCAACAGTGTTTAGTGATTTTCCAGCCATCAAAGAATATCTAATGTTCATTGCATGCCTACACAGTAGATGGTATCCAAAATCATGTCAAACCTGGCCTTGAAAGCACCCGGGGCTTCACCCCGCTGCTCTGATGTTCCTCTCCCCTGACCCTGCAGTCTCTCTCCCTCCCAGCCGCATCAGCATTAAGGTAGAACACACAGTTCTCTGGCAGACAAAGATCTGAGCTCCACAGATGCTGCCAAAGCAACACATCTGTCTCTCATCACTGAAGAGTGTGTCAGAAGGGCATTTGGCCCAAACCAAAGCTGCCCCCCCATCCCGCACTAAAAGCCCGCTCAGGCTGAGCCCCCAACCCACCCATCCACCCATCAAACACACAGGATGAATCTATCCCTCACACCCCAACTAACTTCAAATCTAACTCCAGCTCAGAGCAGGAGCTCCCAAGCCTACAACCTCAACTGCCCACCCCATCAAATACTCGCACAACTTGAACCAAACACAACCCCCCCAACCCCACCTATCTCCCATCAAACGCTCGCTCATGGGAGCTGGGGGGAGTGGGACCTCCACCAGGTGACTAAACATGAAAGCACAGTGGGAAAACATAAGAGGAGGTGGAGAATGGGGGGAACCAATAACCCCTTTCAAATCAAGATGAGATGAAACAGCAACAAAGAGCTAGCATGGGCCGGAAGGAGAAGGGTACAGAGGGGGTATATCCAGGACTGAGGTTTTAATGAGAACTTAGTTATTCAACCCACTGTTACGCGCGCGCTATGAGAAACACAAAGACAAACGCCCCAATGCTCACAAGTCCATTAAAGGTCAATAAAAAAATGTCACCCTGAAAAAATCCTCCCGCTTGCTGGTGCACTTGTGCCCTGTGAACATCTGACAACAGCAAAGCAGGACTGATACAGCAATCACAGCAAAAAAAATATCAAACCCAGTTTTTTAGCTGAAAAAATCCAGCACTTCAATTGTTGAATGCTCAGTTCATTGAGCAGAATAACAAGGGATTGAACTGTATGCCTTCTCAAAACAGCAAGCAGCCCTCCCCTGTAAAAATGGAGGGAAAAGATTATAAATCAGCTGACTTTTCTCTAACAACATTACAGGTGGTCAGCTGCTTCTTAGCCATCCATTTCACACCAGAACAGGCAGAGCTGAAGACTGAGTTTCACTGAAATTTGTGACTACAATATATGCTGAGTCTCGCTGTTGCTTTCATAAGAAGCCCAAACTTGCAATCTATCCATTTAACTGATGAAAAGTACCTTTTCAAATGGTCAGCACTGATTAACTCATTTCCACCAGTTCTGCTATGTGCACACTTACTCAATGACAATTAATTGTTACACGAATCTCAGTCAAATTCGCACACCCATAGTCAAGATTTAGTCCCCATTGACTCTTTAGATAGACAGGTGACACCTTTGAGAAACTGGCTAATACATACAGATCTGACTTTAACTGGACCAGACTACCAACACTTTAAGTACACGTATAGTGAATGTTCTCAGTAACATCAAGGATTTTCTTGTAAAGGCCTTACAACACCAAAGCTGTTGACTTTGAAGATGGCTTGAAGCAACACATGAAACTGTGTATGTGCACGTTTGCTGACCACCCGAGTTGCAACTGTAGTACTGTGCTCTTTCCACTAGGCGCTCAAGAGAGAAAAATGGCAAGAACAATCGCAACCAACGAATAACTAACTTGCTTCGCAAATTTGTAGCGACCAAAAGATAATGTAAACATGTAACAATACTGTCTGGAATGTAATTTTTCATGCTTTGTAATAACGTAGTGCTTTATACTTTAAAGAAATATTACAAGATAATAATAATTAATAATAATTACAATAAAGTACAAAATAATACAGTATTAGTCAATTGTATGTCCGCTAAATCGACTTAAATTTCTAAACCATGGAGTCAGGACGGTCCTAAATCATAGTACAGTTTTTATATTTTATTTTCATTTTTATGGCAGAATTTAGGCAACCACTAAGGTCGTGAGATAATCTACAGCTCCATAATAATCCATTAATCCGTTATAATGAATTATAATTTCTTATTTAAGAAGTGCCTAAAAATAAGGTATTTCAATTCGGTGACAGAGACCCCAACCCGGCTATTGAATGACGAAAGCAAAAGCAGTGAAAAGCTGTAAAGACCAATAACATCGGAAAAATAAAAACAGCTCATGCTTCCTCGTCGCATTCTCCCCCTTCTTACTTGAATCTTACGTAATTCGGGCCATTAACCTGTCTCAGGTGAGCAGATAACCAAGATCTTCAGCCTGAGTGAGCCCAAGACTGAGCGAATAAGGCGAGGGTCACGAGAATGCTCATTTCTATCAGCCCGCTGCCTTCGGAGAAAAGCATCATCCCGAATGGATTTGCTTATGAGAAAACCAACAGCTAGAAACAAAACAAGCCATGTAGCAACAAAATGTAACAGAAACACTGGGGAAAAAAATTACGAATTGTTCGCATGAACATTTAAACCCGCCAAAATTTAAGAAAGATGAAATTTTAACGAAACTGAGGGGTCTGTGTTCGATTTAATTAACTATGAAGCTGGTGTCAGAATGGTGTCAGAAAAGTATTTACTTTGAACGGGTTTTTGTTTTGTCGCTTTTCTCTGAGAGAAACAATATCAGATTAGGTCAGTTTTCAGTTTTGACCCCAAGAGACATACTGTTGTTGTTGTTGTTGTTGTTGTTGTTATTATTATTATTATTATTAATAATGATGATCACATCAAAGTAGAAGCATCTAGTATAATAAATACGTAGGAAACAGCAGCAGCAGAAGACGCACAGGCAATAATCCGGGCCAGAAGTAGCCTAAATTTTAGTTGTATTCAAATGAAAACATAAATTGTATTAGACAAAGATATTTTCACGTTACATTAGGCCTGTTTATGAGCAATGAAATTGCTCGCTAACCAAGTGTGCGTTTAAAACTTCATTCCACCGAATTCTGAACGCGGCTGCCAATATAATCATAATTCATAAATTACATTGACCAAAAAGTCGCAAAGTTTTACAGATCATGAATACAAATAGATCAACAACTGTGTGCGTGGCGCTAAAAGAAGCTGCTCTCGTCCTTAAATGAGCGAAAATCATTCACTTAAACCTCTGAGCATCTGCCTATGATATTCAACAACAATGGATGAAAGCTTACTCCGCTTTGAATGAATATACAGTTATTAAGACTAAACGCCACATTACAATTCCTGATAACAAGACACCTACCCCAACAAAACTGGATTGCAACTGTTACTCAGAATCTTCATCAAATAATATACCATTAACATCCGCTCAACAGCCGTTTATGGAGCCCGAACGGTTGGATTTTATGAGCCATGCGTAAAATTGCGCACTCACTGATCCATCTGGGCATAAAACACCGGCTAAGGCGAGCTACCTTAAAATATGAGAATGTAAAAAAAAAAAAATCAAAAAGAAAAAAAAACATGACATGGTATCAATCCCTTCGGGCTATATTGTAGTACCCGGGTAACCAGGCACATCATTTGCTCCACTTTTTAGGAAATAGGATTACCAAACAAGACTTTTAAACCCACTCCCATTAAGAAAAGATAATCCCACAATCTCAAGGAAGCTCTGTCCGTTGTTATATAATAAAACAAGAATACCCCTTTCAAAGTACGAGAATTATCGTGGCAGAGATATATACAGAGGCGACACACTCCAATTCACGGAGATGAAGTCCCTCGCGGCATAAATCTAAATGCTTTCGTATTACCTTCACAGCGCTCTTCACACATAAGAGCGGGGTCAGTTTTTGCATATGCCCGAAAGACTAATATATCTATTCCAGAATATCCAACAGCGCTCGCCAGAAATCTAGCAGGTATCTCAATTTCTGCGCATAGTACCTTAATGTAGTACAGATGTTGTAGTATATATAAAAAGGGCATTCTATGGGCAAAAGAAACGGAACGAACTCCAAAGCACGAGGAAATAGTATACTGTTTTTAAAAGGCGAGAATAGAGGCAAGTCGCGGTTCGGAGCTATCACACTTAGAAACACTCAATCGTATTCCTTCATCAGGTAAATTAAAATAGTTCATCATTTAGGCAGTGCGTAACTATTTTATTTTTCGGATTAGTTTGATTGGTTTGTGAGGTATATGACAGAAATCAACAAAAAAAAACTTACCACTACTTCCGCGCGCTCTTGGGGTCATACAAAATGCCAATACAAATCCAAAGAGGGACTTGAATAAATCCATGTTGGTGTTTTCACCCTTCAGCTGTGGAGAAGTTACTGTCAAAGTCTCCTCTCTCTTAAGTTCTTCCAACGTTTTCCTCTATGAAGCACTGCGACTGCTTAAAATCATCGGCAAAATTAGGGCTCAGACACTCGGACGCTGTTTCTTCCAAGTCTTCTATTTCACAAACAGTCGATAAAATCTATTCTCTTTTCAGGTTGCATCTCACAATAGCCGAATACGGCATGACGAGGGTAACGGGAAGCAAATAATAACAGAAGTAAGTAAAATAAGTCGAGCGGCTAAATAACCCTGACTGAGCACATCACACAATGAAATAACATGGTTAAAATAACATCTCTCCAGATTCCGCAGATCCGCAGTTATTTCTGGCCCCACCGGGTAGGCGATTTTCCATCCGCTAAACGTAAAATGTGGCTTTCGGCTACCACCAATTCCACTCCCCGAAGATGATTTACTCGATTGCTTTTTCTCCTTAATCTTGTTTCGTACTTTGTTGGCAAAACATAAAATACACCGACAAGGAAAGGGCTACTGCTAGAGCGCCGAAGTGATCTTCCATATGGTGAATGCGGGATCAAGTTCGCCTCGGTTTAGAAAGTAACAGTGGCGTGCTACAGCGCTCGGTCTATCTGAGCAACCTCCGCTCTCCTCTACACGTCTGTTCTCCGCTGCGCCCGTGAGCCGAGTCTACGAGAAGCTCTGCGGCAGCTTGAGCTTGTAGGCTAATAGCATTAAAGCGGAGCAGCTATCGCATTACAGTCAGCGCCTCGGCCCGCCTCCCTCCCGTCACTGATTAAAGAGGGGCATTCACTGACGTTTTCTGGCTTTAAAGTTATAAAAAAAAGAGAGGGAGGTAAAAAAATTTCAGGAGCGCTATCCATCGAGAAATTTTCCAGTACAAGACCACGATTTCTTTTTAGTGCAGCCCATCACGTTGTCAGCGCATGCTTGATATGTGAGGATTGTCTGTGAAGATTAGCTATGTGCTTTGAAAACAAAGCTGAGGCAGATAATTACAATGGTATGAACAGTATAAAGGAAGGACGCAGTGGATAGAAGCCGAATTAATGCTTGAGAAATCTTTCATTCTTTAAGAACAGTAAGCCTATCAACTGGACGCCAAAAGCTGTTAAATACAGACTTGCCTAAACGAGTATTATTGCATTTGTCCAACAGGTAAAAAAAATGACCCTTGGCTGTGACGATGATGAAAATGTAAGTTAAAATGCATTTTTGAATTTTATCTCTGCTCAATTAATAGCTCCCTTCAAACTAGTAGATATTAAAAGAAGACAGGGGGTCTGACCTTAACAGAGCATGATGTTATTGATAATGCGGTGTCAAATCGGTATTCACGCTGGGTTGGCAGTCGACCAAAGAGAAACGTACATCGAGAGCGGGCATGCAGCTCATAGGAAAGAAAATACGTTTTTTGACAGCTCAATGAATGCAAACCAAAAGAAACTGCCTGCTTGCAGGACTCATGATACCGCAGATGTTCTCTCACTCGTCTGCTCCACAAGTGGTATGAGACCTAAGTTAAGACTTTGTGGCATGGGCATAGTCATATAGTCGTACTGGGGAAGCATGGCAGAAAATTAGGTTTAATCTGAGATGGAGCAATCAGAGTTTTCAGTAGTTTGGCTGCTGCAAGTAGGCTACAGTTATGACGCACCTTTCCTAAATTGAGATGGGTCTAAACCGACGGAATAGTTTCAGATAATTCACAAATTACTCGTCTTAATTTCCCCTTTTCAAATGGGAAAATGTGGATGTAGAGCCACAGACTGCTTTGGTGTAGATCAGAGCCTTCTTGCGCTTGTTTTTCAGTCTATCACCATGAGTGCTTAGTGTCCTCTCGTCAGTTTAGATGGAAACGGTAGTTTCCTGATGAATAGGCAACCCCTTGAGTACCAGCTCCTTCAAAATATTTATGCTCATCTCAAAGAGGGGAGGGGGAGGGACATGATGAGCTTGGGAAGAGCTGCTCGGTAGAGGCTTCTCTCTCAGCCGCAAACAACACTTGAAAGCTGGAGGCCTATCATTCATCAGTCAAACCCAAACCTGATGTTATTTATCTGCTTACAGGCCCAGCCCTGACCCCAGCCGGTCCTCCCTGCGTTGGCATCAGATTCGGCACACAAATTACTATATGGGAGCTTTAATGATACAGCAAATCCCTATGCAGGTCCAAAAATACGTTACCCACAAATGTCATTATGCATCCTCCCACATGCTGCCTATTTATATTTCACGTGATGCGATAAGTGGCGGTTTGGGGGAATGGGCATATTGCCAGCTTTGACATATAGGGCTGGTTTCACCGATGAAAATGAAGCTTAGATCTGGCCTAAAATTTTAGACCTTTGGGCTAAACCGGTTTCTGCAAAACTGGCCCAATTATAGAGTTCTATAAGTGCCTCTCCCCCCACCAAAGGCTTATTGGATATCCCATTAGGGTTCTCAGTTCCAGGTGAATCGGCGGCTATGGAATGCTGATCATATGACAGGTCACGTGATTAGCTCACTCCCCCCGTTAGCTTTCTGTCATAGCCTGATGGCTGCTCCTCAGAGTGTCAGCTCACGGCAGGAACGGAATGAGGCTGGCGTTCCGCTGCATCTGGACATTCTGTCAATCACAAGACAGCTCCGTAGCCCACTCAGGGGACCCGTGTCACATGTCTGGGGGAGGATACACTGATCTCACCCTCCAAAGCATGAGCTGCTCCAGCAGCCATGAGCGCTATGAGGCAGAGAGAGAGAGAGACATCATTATCAAAGCACAAGATCCTGTCTGCACGTTCTCTAGTCCTCTGTTAGGTTGCAGCGATCTGTCCAGTTGGTAAAGGCCCACGTGGTCCTGAGGAGTGGCAGCAGATCTCTGCATGTGGTCTGCCTACCCTCACACTCAGAAGAAAATCAATGGCCCACTTTATCATGAGCTCAAAGTCTCTGATAACCAATCCTTTTCCAGAGCATCAACTCTGTTTAAAATTTTCGTTTTGTCTCAAATTCGTCACGTCGGATGGCATTTCGCCACTTAGTGCAGAGCTCTTGTTGTTGAGTGAGGTGTACTCTGTAAGGGTTTCAATGAAAACCTACGAACTGATAGACCTCGGAGTAGGATTGCCTATGACAGTTCGATGCAATACCCAAACTCGCTTCTGATTCTACTTTTGCACAGTATGGCGTAGCACTGTTACTGAGTCTCTCGTGTGAAGCCAGGGCTTGCCCAAGATGTTCCAGTGCGATGGTCCATACCACTGCCTGAGGTTCCTCACTGCTACAGAAAGCAGGAAAACCTGGCCTGACTCAGAGTGGAGTGCACTGACACACTTAATAACGTTAACAGAGCAGTGATGGAACTCAAGCGAAGAGATAGCGGCTGTTGTCTGGCCACAGGACACAGACAAAGGGCTGTTATCTGTGTTTACACGGGAGATTAACAACTCTGGAGATAGCTCCATCTCTCTCTCTTTCTCCCTCTCTCTCTCTCTCTCTCTCTCTCTCTGTCTCTACTCACAGATAATCAACATTTGCTACACTTGTCATTGTATTGACAGACACCACATGTTCAAATGATGGGATGACACAGGGCTGTGGTTGAGATAACATGTTTTTTCCCCCACAGAAAACACAGAAGCAATCTACCATCCCATGAGACCCCATGATGTGGTGCAGCTTCAGATATTAACCCCTCACCCCTCGCTTTTATGTACGTAAGAATGCCATTTTGTACGCAATAAATCCAAATGGCAGCTCACATAAACTATATAAATGAAAGGACTAAATTCAGCATCCTCTATCTTTTACACTCTGCGCACATTAATAAGTTACAGTGACTGTATGTGGGACCAGTAAATTAGGATGTCAACACCACGTGAGTATGACTGACGTTGTAATTTACTGCCTGCCTCCGTTGATGAATGGTTTCTCCCGAATGTCTGAGAAGGGACTCAACCTAGCAATGCCTTTTCATGTCCAAAAATGTCCACCAGTTATTTTAGTTGCAGGATTCTCTATTCCTCACCCATCACACACAGACCCCAATGCAATTATTGCATCGGAATCCTCTAATCTCCCTGCCCTCTGACTGTGGTTGTGTGGAGTCCAGCTGTACTCCCACACATCTGGAGTCTGAGCGGGAAGCCACAGTTTTTCATCTCCATGACTTCATCATTTTATCTACAGTATCCACACCATGAAGATGGCTACTGCCTCTGTCATCAAGGCTGGTATTGTATTTGGTATGATCATTTAAAACAGCACCCAAGGACTTTGGAGAAGAAGGGAAACACTGAGGATTCCCCTGCATTCAACAACATCCTCCCTCCTGGTACTAGTTGTACAAGTTTAATGAACTTGATGGTCAAAAAAATACCCCCTCACCCCCAACTGCAGCAGAGGAGTAGGAAAAATATTTCCGACTTATTTTTCTGGAACCATTTTGGCGCCCAATTTCTGATAAATACATAAGTGCGGATCGTTCACATCTCTTGGCTTTCTAATGAAATGAGTGTAGTGAATTGCGTAGCTGGTTTACTAAAAGGTTTTCATGTACTATCTGTTAGCCTGCCGGCATTCTTCTTCCTATGCATTATTATTATTATTATTATTATTATTATTATTGAGCTCGTACCGATGTGTCGGCCTTTTGCGGCTTACATAATCGCGTCTGATTTGCATTCGCAGCACCGCGGGACTATTCATGTTTACACCGTCAGGGGGCAGATCTTTGCCAGGGGAAATGACTCATAAAGCTGCAGAGAAGCGCAGCGCAAGAACAAACGTCATGAGCAAAGTCAAAAAAGAAAGATGATTTCATTCCTGGTAAAATAGCCACTTCGCCTAAAATATCGCACCACGCTCACGTAGCCTACAGAAATTTGTTTGGTGTTCACTGCGCTTTCCACTGCGACCCTAGTTTGACAGCAGTGATAATAGTCACGGCGAACAGATCTTCCCAGATAGCGGGAAGACAGGAATGATGAAGTGACTACTGCTAATTGTGGCATTTAACGCGTACATTCAGGGACGTTTTAAAAACGAAACAGTTTGTTGTGAGGCTTTGAAATTTAAAACAAAGATGCATTGCCCGACATTCAAGTTTTTAGTAAAACAAGTTTTTAGTCAAACAAGCTTAATGTTACTCCTCGATGTAGGTAATAGTGGGGGACTGGCGAACTCCCATATTGTTGCTGAATGTGTGAAATATAAATTGCAATTTTGAGCCCCACCCTCGCACTATACCACCCCCCCCCCCCCCCAAAAAAAAAAAAAAAAAAATTGGTCTTTATACCAATAACCAATTTACCTCATCCCATCTCAGCACTAACATTGTGGATCCAGAAATTAAGGTCAGCCCCACCTTTGTCATCACCACCGCATCATTTATGGTGAGGATATTCTTTAGATTGACATGAGTCAATTGTCCACACAGACGGTTAACTTTCCAGCTGTGTGTGTGTGTGTGTGTTTGTGTCTGTGTGTGTGTGCGCATGTGTGTGTGTTACTAAATGGCTACAACTCACAGCACAGTGCAAGGTTACAATATGTGTTTTGAGCTGGGTGAGAACCCTTGGTGTGTTACATAAAATAAAATAAACACACGCAGACATGCACGCGCGTGCCCAGACACACACACACACACACACACACACAAGCAAACAGTCTGTCCAGTGATGTTTACCTCCTCCCGGGGTTTAATCATTGATAAGGAAGACTTAAAGGGTACAAATTGATAGGATAACCTTCTGTCCCACCCAAATTTCCTGTCCCTTGTACAGGGACAAGGTATTGGGCAAACTGCCTCTGATTTTGAGGCTAAAGGGTTGAGTGCACCACTTATTATGAGAGAGGTTGGACTGCAACTCCTGATCTCGGATAGTTACAGGCACTGATAGTTTTTATTGCTACTCTGCTCTTAATTCATCAATTAAGGTGGTTGATTGCACAGTTAATTTTCTTGGCCACATTGCTTTGCCTGAACTGGGAGCTTGTTAACAAGTAAGCTACTCAGAACCAGGATTTGTAGTGCCTTCAGCTGTGAACGAGATGCTCAGCAGGTGGACTTGATTGCCCTCCCTTCGAATACTTGCAGCAGGGGGTCCACATCACCTGCTGATCCATTTCAGGATTTCTGCTCTCAGTTACTTATTTAGCTGAAACATATCTCAATCTGACATTGAAAGAAGGGACAACTACAGCCGTACACTGCAAGTCTGCTTCATGCCTTGAAGTCTGCTTCATGCCTCTACTTCATCACAGCAAAATATTTGGGAATATTTTGCTGTGATGAAGTAGAGGCATGAAGCAGACTTGATTAAATTGAGAGATTAAAACAACCAAAACAAAGATGGTTGAAATAAAAACCAGCATTTAGTTCGACCCTCCAGGACCAATGCTGTGCTCCCTTAACCAAGAATCCCTCCCTTCCACCTCTCCCTCAGTGTTACTTGGGCCTGTGGTCTGGTGTTTATCTGAGATGCAGAGCGACAGAGTCGTTACGCTGTCTCTCCCTGCCTTTATCTCCTGTTCCCCTGTTGCTGTTAACCTCTCTCCTAATTGCCTGAGGATTTCTGCGTCACTCAAGCGTATTTGGGTGGAGGAGGGGTGTGTGGGAGTTTGTTTACTATAAATTTCAATGACCAGGAAATTGATGGAGCTTTTATTTCATGCTCTCAAAAAAAAGAAAAAAAAATGTTCTAAAAAGGTCCAAAGGCTTTTCTCTGGTATTTAACACAAAAGATGCAAAAAAAAAAAAAAAAGTTTCTAACTGGTGATGTACTAATTTGTACTTTTTCTCATTCAACAAATATTTAAAATTATTATGTTTTTAGTTTTGCTTGTGAGAAATTTGTTTCTTGACTGTTTAGACAGATCACAGATCTGTGATTAAAATGTTCTTGTTCTTCTGTATTATCATGCCTGACGAGAATGTTTAAATCAGAATTAAGAATGTTCCAGCTTGATTCTAATACTGATTTAACAATGACCACTGGTAAGTGAAATTAAGAACACTGATGTAGCATTTTTTAAAAAAAGGGTGGGGGGGAAACATTCTGAAAATGGTTTTTCTGCCATATTTTTATTTACTTACTTTTTTGAAGTGTATCATTCTATCCTTTCTGCTTATCAAAAAGTTCTAAGTTCCTTATAATCTTACATGCAGTATCGACAACAAAAGAAAGCTGAAACATGTTATGGCATACTGGCCTATGCTGGCTAGAAGAGGTTTCCATGGGACTTTCAAATTTGTATCATGAGGCTATAGTGTGAGTTTTGAGGGAAAATATCAAGGGTTTGGAGCACAATGGTTATATGTCCAAAAATGTTTTAATTTTAGGTCATGTTTGTGCTCCAAGGAAAAGCATCAGAAATCACTTCCATTGGTATAAATCTCAAATTTTAAATTTTGGACATATAACCATCGTGCTCCAAACCCTCGATATTCAGAGTTTGTTTCCAAAATGCAATAAGTGCCAAAATTTACAAATATTGAGATAATACCATGGAGCGATAGCCTTGTTCCTCTTATGTATGATGCAAAAATCCATTTTTTGAAATTCATACTATAAGTTGTATTTTTATTTTGTGTTTTTCTACAAAATGCAATAGGCAGCAACATAGAAAAAGCTGATTTACTCAAAATGAGTAAAACGGATATACTGGGCTTTGGAAACAAACTCCTCATAAAGACTATGAAACAGCCGGAAATCTCTCATATTGCAAGCAGTTCAAAAGTATTTGGACATTGACATGTGAGCATCTTTTACTTTTTTGTTCTGCACTTCAATGGATTTTCGAAGAATGAATAAGATGTTGTAGTCTGCAGAGAGACTGTTCGCTTTAATAAGCATGTATTTACATCCATGTTGTTAAACCACGCAGGGATCGCAACCTTTTTTGCGGTCATTACTGGAATACTGGTGGACATAGCAGTGTATTTTGTTCTTAAGTGTACAGGCTCACTGACTACGTGTTTACATTGCATGAGGCAGAACTGTCATTGGTGTCCCAATGAAACAGGAGCTGAGTCAATAAGGTCAATGTGCCTCAGTCAATACGATCGATGCTGGCACTTTATCTCTTACTATAGGGACAACGAGAGCACCTTTGTAAACTTTATATCCCACTGATGGGTCAATACACATCAATGGGAGCAGGAGCTACATTCCTTGAAACAGAGTCAGCTGGAACTCTAGAAACCACTGTAGAAATCAAGTCAAAACAAGTTACATAATGATCCATCAATAGAAGAAGAAATTGTAGAAACCCCTGTAGAGTTAATGTTTGAAAACATGAGCTACAGTATTCTGTGCTGTTAAATTATGCAATATTTCCCTCTCAATGCAACAAGGAGGCTTGAAACAAAGAAGGACTCTTATGGTAAACTACACTGGGAATAAGAACCTCACCTACACATTTCCCCTGCTTAAGGAAACGAAAACGAGGGCTTTGACAGGGATTTTGTGGCCCGTCAGAATATTTTCATTTACTAACATGCCATCACCGCGCAATCGTTACATAATTTTTTGAGGGTCTGTCTAACCGCTGCCTCCCACAATGTTCAATCATCTTCTGTTAAGTCATCTCCTGAACTCTAATGAACTCTGACTGGAGTTGAGTGAAAGGCGGACATTACACTGTGTGATACATACACAAGGAATGACTGGCACAAACCTCAAAAACTCGTTTGAATAAATCATCCCCAACAGTTGAATCCCTTTATTGGGATCATTGATAACTTCTGCCTCTGTACATGCAGTAGCTACATCTGCAGTTTGAGTGGCCAAACAGCGTCATGTTACAGAGAGTGAATGTAGAAAGAGAAAACAAGGGGGAAAAAACCAGACACGACCATACAGAGGTTTATACCACTTTTCCTCCAAAGTTTAATATGTGTCAATTCACAAGAAGCTGAAAGTGAATAAGCAAATAGGCTAATACAGAGCATGAATCACCAGGTTCTGTTTTCTAAATGAAAAGAGGGTCGTTGCTCCTTCAGTGTGAGGAAATGATAAAGGAGAGGAGATGAGGTGTCACCTGTGCACTGATACAGAGCTCAGAGGGAGACAGACTGGTTTTATTTCTCTCTGAGCTCACCTGCTCCTCCACACGAGAGACAACACACCTGGAGCGGGGGAGGGGAGGGTCTCAGCACCCTGAGAACGAGATACAGGAGGTGAACTCAGCTCAGAGGAGGGAGTCCAGAGGCACCACCATGGAAACCAGATTTCCCAGGTCAGGAGGAGGCAGGAGTGTCCTGTGGCCGACAATAATCTGCTCCAGGGACTGGCGGGAGCCCATGGTTGAATGAGGGGTGGGAAAGTTTTAGTGTAAATAGACTGGATGGGGGACGTGTGTGGAGTTTTTGGGTGTGTGTGTCTGTGTACGTGTGGGGTGATGCTGGACATGTGTATGTGTATGCGTGGGTACGTATGTATGTGCGAGGGTGGGTACATGCGCGTGCATATGTGTGGGGGGGAGTGGGTACACGTGCGTGTGAGGTAGTGGGTGTGTGTGTGTGTGGGGCAATGGGTCCGTATGTGTTTGTTTGTTGGGTGGTGGGTGCGTGTGTGTGTGGAGACGTGGGTACATCTCTATGTGTGGGGGCTGGTAGTGTGTGTATGTGTGTGTGTGTGTGTGTGGTGGGGGGGGGGGGGGGGGGGCTGTGGGTACGCATGTGTTTGTGTGTAATGGGGGGATGGGGTGGATAATTCAGGCACAGAGATGAGGACACAGGAAATGAAAGAGGGAAATGAGCAGAGAGTGGGCCTCAGATCTGATTTAGCGGTGGCGTGTCAGGGCGATGGCTGGCTGCCCACTTGATACGGCCGGCTGATTAACCAGCCCCTAATTGATTGGGAAGCGTGGATTGATGGACAGCGTCACATCGCCGCGGCAACATCTGCGCCGTCCCCAGCTTCCATCATCCGGAGCGGTACAGATTCCGTCGCTTTTCCGGCGGATCAAGGTCAAGGGACAAGCTCGAGGAGCGAACGACAATGCGCGCGGTTACCCGTGGAGCCCCACACTCAGCTATCCCCTCCCGACAAATTACACAGTAATAACAGAGAATTCCCAGCATGCCACTGCAGAAATAATGTGGAATCCTGTCTCCGCATCCGGCGTGAAGCCCCCTGTCTCTCTGCATTAGCCTTAAGGGCCCTGACAAGCGTGGAGACCCAGCGCCCAGCCAAACTGACAGAATATTGTCTGAAAAGCATAACTGTTTTTGAGAGTGGGGGAGATTTAGATTGGGGGTGATTACAGTGCTATAATTCCACTAATATATTGGGGTCATCAGTGGAGGCGCAATGGGACGGCCTGGGACCAATACTCCATTCGTGCAAGTGGAAATTCACTGATTTAATATCTTGTGTGTCAGCTTGCCTTAATCATTCTAGTTTTGAAGGGAATAGGAGGCTAAAAATAAGCGTCAATAACCACATCACAACTGACGATAATGATCAACCAAAGAGTGAGATTCAACTGAGCAAGGATGTGTGACCAGAATTGTGCTTATTGTATTGTACAATATCCTGTCATCTGGCCTGTGCGTACATGCCTTTCCTGAGCAATCAATAGCTGACACTTGCTTTCCCAATCACACGCAGATAACATGCAGTTAACCGTCCCTGAGCCAGATTTGATCTTCGACTAGACAGGGCATGTTTGTGACTCAATTCACACAATGGACTTCCACCTTTGACTCTGCCCACAAACGGCCATCGCCCCCGGTCTCCTTGTTCCACCTGTTTGCACATCTTTCTGCAAACAAAGCCCAAAGCATTGTGGGAATGCCACGTGAGATTGAGGTCCAATTCGGCTTTTTTCAATCCAGCAGCAAACAACAGACTCCCTCCCTCAGAAAGCAGCAAATATAAAGCAGCTTGAGCTTCACCTTTCGTTCTGCTCCCACTCCGCTGAGTATAATACCTGCAATAAAAAGCTAAAGCACCTTTGATGTTAATGTGGATGAGACGAGACTGTTTTCAATGAACTGCAGAACAATCAGTAAGAAATGAGTAAATCAGAGGAGGGCTGGCAGAACTAAATGGAGGCTTTGATGTCACTGTATGAGTCAATGGGGGGGGGGTGGGGGTGCTGGGGTCAGTAAGGGGGTGGTTACAAAGGTAATACAAAGGTAATAGCGAATTTTTAAAAAAAGTAGTGCTCGTAAGTAGTAAGTCGGTCTTTCACTGAGGATTATTTCAGATGCGACTACCACACAGACAGCGACATGGATTAGAAATGTCTCCAAGGCCCAGTTCAGACGCCATTAAAGCCCACCATTTTATTATTGCGCTGGGGTCAAGATGTCACATGCACGTTTAACAAAACAGCACCAACACTGGCCGCCTTTATGGAGTCATTCTTCGACCAATCGTCACTGAAACCTAACAGCGCCAGCTCACGCAAATAAGATATCATTGTATCATGTGAGAAAATTAAATTAAGGCCCGGTTTGCAGAATTATGTCTTCCGCGAAGAAGGAATTATCAGAAAGTCGATATGCTGACTAAAAGCTGACGGTTTGTTTAAGGAAGAGAACAGACCGCTGAGGAGCTGACAAAACACAAACACAAAGTAATTCCAACCAGCTTTTTCAGTGCTTTATCACAGTGGGCAAGCCTCCGCAGTTTAGCACAATACACTTAGTGAACCCATTTCACACACACCGTGTCTCTCTTTAAAGCATCAGTAACACAGCAAAGTTTTATAATGGTGTCGTAAAAACAGGACAAACGGCCGTCGGTAAATTCCTCCAAGCGTTCAACTCTGACAGCAGAAGGATGTAACATTTTCACAAGATAATCTACAGAGCATCATAATGGTCCAGCGAGCATCTGGCCCTTGCACTCTTGATCAACAAACCCACAATCAATCCAACAGGAGTGTGACTGCGTGTCATTCTGTCGGCCTCTCAGGTTAAATATTAGTCTGTCTCTAAATCTATGTCAGGGCTTTTAGTTTGCCGATGGGAGAAACAAGCAAAAATAAGAGGAAGTGCATAAATTTTCACCCATTAAGAGGCTGGGCTGTGTAACATTCCTCCATGTTTTCAAAGTTAAGAGGATGACAAACGTGAGGTGGTAAGTGGGGGTTTGGGACAGGGTCGGATGTTAATCAGATCTGGATATTTCAGAGACAAGCTTTGCTTAATGCCAGTGCCAATTCAGCTGCAGATACACGTGTATTTGCGTCTTTGCATTGACTTTCAGTGTAATCTGTCGTGCGAAAAATTCGTTTCGCGGCCGGTGTGAAAGCAGCTTTACTCAACCACACGGACATCCAGCTCCAGTCCCGCACAAACACTCTCACTCTGTCAGAAACACTGTGTGTGTTTGTGTGCATTGTAGACTATTGCAGTAAAAATGACCAAACACGACTGCGGTGATAAAGCACCAAAGGAATGATAATGTATGTAATTTTAGTACCAGTAAATCTCTTCTGTGCCACTACTTTGTGCCGATTTGTAATTTGATATATTGATTTAATTATTTCAGAATTCACCCAGCTGTTTCCTGGTGCCTCTGCACAAGCTCTTTTCTTTGTTCCTCATGACATAAACACACACAAACACACACACTCACCCGCTCCGCACAAGTCTTCCAGCCAATATTAGAGACAAACCGCATATTCTGTTTCTAAGCAGTTCCTAATTGATGCATGCCATCCTTTGTTTCATAATTTAAGAGATTGTCTCATTAGACTGCCGCTCAGTAAGGGAAGAGCATCAGTTCTCTTATAAACAAATGGAAAACGTACCTCAAACAGCTTCTCTCCATCACATTGTGACTGTCTGTATCTCCATGCATGAGAACACACATTCAAAACTGCTACTTCGATTAAGTCAGTTCGAAGACTGAAAATCTATCTTTATGTTAATCAGATAGACATATGCAGACATAACAGGATTTTAGTTAAAGGTTACACACAAAACTGTAAATTATTCCAGTATCACACTGACACTATGTGTGAACTGTCAAAATAGGGCTAGGAATATTGTGCACGCATGCATTTACTGTCTGTATTTTTTTGTAAATGAATTCCAAGTTTATGCATGTGACAATATCTTTGCTGTTTTTGGTGTTTTTGCTGAGGCAAGGCTGGCAATTTCAAGACCGAACTGCCAAAACCAGTATTAAAAGGCGAAAATCATGGTCAAATTCGAGGTATAGAGCTTGACAATGGACAACCCTTCTGGTGAGGAAAAGATTCTGCCCTCTGCAGGTTTCAAATTTCCCTGTCCAGTCTAAACTCAGCTGGGAGAAGGAGAGGTTAACATACAAAAAAAAACAAAAAAAAAAAAAGAGATGCACTCAGCTATCATTGTCCAGAACTCTGGATACCCGAAATACATTAGTATGAGTCTATTGAATATTTAAAAAATATGAATATGATACATATGAAGACCACAAAGGAAGAATGATCAGTCCAAATGTTGCATTTTTTATATTTTATATATTGTATAATATACTTAGTCAAAAAAGAAACTTCACACTCATAAATTTGTAAATATTTTCTTGAAACTTTTCATGAAAGAGTTTTTATTATCACTAGGGGTAAATGCGTTGTCAAAGACATCATGACACACATCAACTCCGACGTGCACAGGTACGTAGCACGTGTGAGCCTACTTTAAGCTGAAACCTTGTTTTCTCATGTTCCTAGTCACGTGACCATATGAGAGATGTGCAGCTGAGCTCACATTAGCACGTTAGAGTGACACCTCAGAAAAACAAGTTTTTACAGTTAATTATTCTTTGATTTTCAATGCCATGGCTGTCAAACATTCAGCATGAACGTGCCATTGGCATGCTGAATACAGAAACATCCGTCACTGACGTTGCAAGGGTTATGGGATGCAGTCGACAGACTATCCATGATCTTCGGACATGTCACCACAGCTGACCGACCTCGTTCTGGTAGCCAACGTGTGTCGTCAAAAGCAGAAGACCAACAAATTGTCTTACGTCATTTGCATAATCGATTTGTCACTTCAACGTCCACTAGGAATTAAATTTTTAGAGGTCGTGTGACTGCCCAAACCATACGTAATCGCCTGCGCACTGCTCTTATTCTAGTTGTAACTTACTATTTTTATTCTTGGACATTTCCGTACCTTTTCCGGTGGAACTGATTACATTATGGACATTATTTTTATGATACACCATCTTTAATGAGTAAAGAATTAAATAAAATCATTATTTAAAACCTCATTTCTTGTATGTTCAACTTATCGACCTCCAAACGAGTGTGAAGTTTTTATTTTGGCTGAGTATATTAGAATATTTAAAATATTATGCAATAATCCATCCATTTTCTATACCCGCTTATTCCTCACTAGCGTCACGGGGCGAGCTGGAGCCTATCCCAGCTGACTACGGGCAAAGGCAGGGACTCAC
Source organism: Gymnothorax reevesii (assembly GCA_029721435.1). NCBI lineage: Eukaryota > Metazoa > Chordata > Actinopteri > Anguilliformes > Muraenidae > Gymnothorax > Gymnothorax reevesii. The sequence continues at coordinate 54,748,145 of CM056586.1, forward strand.
CCTGGACAGGTTGCCAATCCATTGCAGGGCACACACACCATTCACTCTCACACTCATTCCTATGGGCAACTTGGTGTCTCCAATTAACCTGATATGCATGTCTTTGGACTGTGGGAGGAAACCGGAGTACCCGGAGAAAACCCTCGCGAACACGGGGAGAACATGCAAACTCCACACAGAAAGGCCCCAGGCCGGATTCAAACCCACGACCTTCTTGCTGTGAGGCAGCAATGCTAACCACCATGCCGCCCTTATACAATAATATGATATATAAAAATATATATATATATATATATATATATATATATATATATATATATATATATATATATATATATATATATATATATATATATATATATATATATTTTTTTTTCATATTTTTTTTATTTGTTTTGTGCTTTGATTCTAAGATCGTTTTGAATTTTTAACTAATTTCTCCACAATGCGAAAATGCGACTCTGATCATTGTTTCATTGTCGTCTTCAAATATGAATAAAATTGTGATCTTAGATTTGGGTAATGATATAATATCAGCACCAGAGGTTTTTTTTTAAATAATTGTTGCAGTTTTCTTAGTAGTTATTGAACATTTAAATGATATAAAAATAGCCCAAGCACGTTAAATATTAAACTACATGTATCTTCTTACAGATTCTGCAGAACTGCAAGAGCCTTCCTCTGACAGGATAAATTGTGCGTAGGTGAAATTGTATAGGGCAGCATGTGTGCATGTTTTTGTAAATGCGTGCGAGCGAGGGATGGGAAATGGACAGGGGGGGATGGGGGGAAAGCTTCGGATTCTCAGACATTAAAATGAGGGAGCTCTCGGCTGTCGGCCTGAGCCTCTTGACGTGACCTCGACAGGTGAGCAGCGCTGGAAGTGACAGAAACTCTAACGAGTCAATTACAGTCATGCGCTGGAAAATTCCCCGCCTGCCTTCGCACCAAACTAGGGCTCAGCGTGCGCAGGCTTCCTGTCCCGATCGAAAAACGCCAGCCTGTGGGCCGACCCGCTTGAGACAGAGGACCAGAGGGCGAGTCTTTTCCTTGGGGGAAAAGACTCACTCGGTGTGAGCAGAGAGAGCAAGAGGGAGTTGGAGAGAGAGAGAGAGAGAGAGAGATTTTGAGAGAGAGAGAGAGGTAAAGACAAACTCTCACACGGCAGGACTGCAGGCCATCGATTGATGCGGGGAGAGCCAGGTCTCCTCAAATGTAGATGAACAAATGAGGAAGTGTGGAATCCCGCTGATGAGATTTGCTTGTATTCATCCTCTTCTCTTCTCCGGAGAGGATCGTGGGGTATTGATTCTTACGCGCGGGGTGTGAGATGCTTTAAAAACATGAATAAATGACAGATTGAGTCTGAAAGAGAAATTCTGCCCTTTACAGTGAAACATTATTGGAAAATTGCCTCTCTCCACCCAGTCAATCTATCAACTAAAGCTCTTTTTTGATATCTTTGTAAGACCCAGCTATTCATTTTGTTCCCAGTAGGACCCTTAATCAAAAGAACCATTTATTCTCCTTTACTTGGACCAGCGCTACAAGGGGCATGAAGTAAAAATAGAGTTAATTGTATTTTTTATTTTAATTTTGTGAACATTTTCACTGCTATAAGCACTTTCATCTTGCCACACCAATCACTTGCATTATGAGAAAAAGTAAAACACAAACGTTTTCTTTTTCTGTCAGAGGATTTACCATTTTCATCGTCCCATTTACAGCAAGCAGAGGGACAGCCTTGATAAATCATACTGTAAAATATGACCCGTGAGCCAAAGGAAGGGCCTCAGATTCCATTACACAGCAGAATTCAGGCTGCAACAGGCTGTCAACACTGCCACCTATGGAAAGTCAAGCTCGAGAGGGAACTTCATCAGAAGGTTCAACAGTTTCAGGTCTGGCACTATTTTTGACGCCAGGTATATGACGGCTTCAGAATGTCGCTACATTGAACAGGACAACTCTGCATTTACATCATGCGAGCAATAAGGGTAGTTGGATAAAGTTGAAGTCATTACACTTAAATTATGCCTTGGGCCAAAATCACCAGTGAAAGGGATATCAGATTGCGCTTTACAGGCTGGCTGACATTGTGCTGGTGAATCAGATAAGCTCCGTGTGTTTGGACACTTGCGGCTCAATGGCCGCATTGACCGTTTTTGTAAGTGCCTGCAGACGGGAAACTCTGCTGGGCACATTTGTCGACAAGAGGAGGAGGCCGAATGACACAGATAAAAATAGAGATAGGAAGAGGGAGAGAGGCTGAGGGAGAAAAGCAGGAAGAAATCGAGATGCGCAGATTAGAGTTTGAAAAGAGAGAACGGGCAAAAAGCTTGCTGAGCCGTCAATTTTCCCCTCTCCATTTTGTGTGTGTGTGTGTGTGTGTGTGTGTGTGTGTCTCTGCCTGTGAGTATGTGAGCTTGCTTAACTCAACAAGGCAGTTGTTTGCTGTGTAATACAACATATTCCAGTGCCTGTGAACTGACAACCTAGAAGATCAGCATAAGTGACACATTGCAGAATGACCTAGACAAGCCTAATGAGGGTGTGTTCTTTACAGATTATCATCAAAGACCTGCTGTATTTAGCAGTGCAGAGGAAAACCACAAACTGTAATAAAATAACTAGAGGCTGCCTCTGGCACACTCAACACTGGACCACAACTCTCGTACAGCAGCTCCATCTGGCACAGGGGACGACAACTCAATTCTCACTTCCGTTCTTAGAGACTTTTACCCTTTATCTAATCACTTTTCAGGATTGCTGTGGATTGTGTTCTTATTGATTTGCCCTTTCTTGGAGGCTTGACATCCTGGACTGATAATTTGGCACAAGACTCCAAGTGCCAGGTCTCTCGCCATCATTTTGCATAGAAAGCCATAGACTGCAAACATGAGCAATCTCTCCTTGTGTTTTCATATTATAAAACTATGGCACAGCTTAGCAAATTAGAGCTGGCAGTAAAATGATAATTAAACATAGAAAAGTTTATTAACACTGGGGCATAATAACTTTCGGTTTTCTGTGAGTTATTAGATGGCGCATGCTGAAATGGCAACAAAGAAAACATGGCGACGGCCTCTTGATCTACAGTGATTGATCATGCGGCATTGATTGTTTAACCTCTCCCATAAATTTTTTATGCATGATGACAAATTATAGGCTGGAAAGATTAATAGGGCTTATCTATAATTCAATACATCTGCTCATATTTATATTTACATCCATCTACCCTGACAAACGGATAAATATTTCCAGGGAGCAAATTTTAAAGACTCCTTCCACATGTAAATTCATGTTACCATATATTTTGCCAATTTTCTGTCACCCTGATTTTGCAGTGACATTTCATACAAACTTTTTTTTTTTAACAGGAGGGCAACTCAGAGCTTTGAAGAGGTGGTCTCCACTATTGATGGCTATCTGCACCTGTAACTTTGAAAATGGACTGTTTTTTATATCTGTTTCATTCATTCTGCCAAATTCATTTTTAGCCTTAACACTCGCTATGAGCCCATGTACTGAGCCTGGTTGTTTCAGCGCTTTAGTAGGACCCCAGGAGCATTGTGGTTAATTAAAACCTGGGAATATGTTTTACAATTGAATCTGGGTTGGATATAACCAATTAATTTGACAAAACTAAAGTAAAGCATTCTAGCAAAGCACCAGTTATTCCACAGTAGTGCCTGAGCAGCAGGATGGAGAAATCCACATGACTCATCGAGTTTATCTGATTCTGGCAGAATAGCACACTGGTTTTTCCAAACTCATGCTGTCTGCTCTCTGTGAGAGACACTCAAACACCATGATTTTTAACAGCCATTAGAAATATTGTTTCTGAAAGAAGACGTAGTTCTTTATTTCACCATTCCTGATTGTGATTCTTAAGCTTGTTTCCCAGAACAGCCAAACAATGATGTGTGACTTTAATGACTCAACTTATTGATCAGGAGAAAACTGACAAACATGTAAAAAGTAACTGTGTGGGTAAGGAGGAGTCAGTGTTATGACATCATCAGAGAGCCATGACTGTGGTCTGCTCTGAGCAATCCCAGAATGCCCTTGACTCAGTTTCTGAGCTGACTCAGAATGGCCCAGGATCCCTGTAATCAGACAGTACAGTCCTTTATTCTGCTATTCTCTCTGCCTTAACCACTGATCTATATAGAATTTTATATATATATATATATAGATAGATAGATCAATGGCCTTAACCCATAAAAAAAGCTGCTGTATTCAAACCTGTTGAACTTTGGGCCTGTTTTCCCAAGGTTTCCAATGATCACAAACATGTCCCGATGAATAACTGGTAAATGTGAATAAAATGATGAACAAGACCTTTAGATTTTCCTCTTGATGTAATGCTGTGGCCATAGAAAAGGTGTCCAGGGTTTGAATATTTCTCACAATATAAGTGTGATGTAGCTTCAGTGAAGTGCCGCAACCTGCAGATACAGAATATCTTTGTGGCAAATATAAAAAAGGAAAACCTTTTCAGACTTTGAACCTCCTTAAGGGAAAACTTAAGTGAAAAAATAAGTGTTAAGCTGCTTTCATACCTGACACGAAAAAAATTTTTTGCACGACAGATTACATTCAAAGTCAACGCAAAGACGCGAATACATGCAAAAACGCGTGTATTCGCGTCTTTGCATTGACTTTGAATGTAATCTGTCGTGACAAAAATTTGTTTTGCTCCAGTGTGAAAGCGGCTTTAGGGTGTTAACACTCCATAAAAGCATTTTGATTTGGCCTTTACTTGAAATAATAACTGATTTATTGTACTCACTCGGCCTCATGAGGAGGTGCATAAGAAAGGAAACTCTACAAATGTATCCCACGGAGTAAACGATTGGAGAAAGAATACACATCTCGTTGTGGGAGCTGGGCAGTTTTGATCATTCTTCCTCATTTTTAGTCACTCTTTAAAATTAGATATAAGGTCCAGACTGTTTCCCAGTGGTGCTTTTCTAAATTAAAGATTTAGAAATAAAGATTGATTGATTGATTTATGGTCGTTATTTAAATAGAGACTGGAGTCTGGCCGTGAATCTGCCAGCAAAGTACATGAAAAGGCTGAGGTGATTCATTTTGAAAGCTACTTTAGTGCTTTATTGAGCATTTTAAGGTGTTGGCTCACTGTCTCTTATTTATTTATTTTTGACCTTGCAGCAGGTTATTTAAAGAAATAAGACTATTTAATTTCCTGAATGTTTCATTTTATTTTATACCCTTCTGTCCTGTTTTGTGTGATCAATGTTTTATTGCGATTGCCTAATGAATGAAAATTCTTCTTATCCATACTACATTCTATCACTGATAGAAAAAAGATACAGTAATAAAAAGGGAGCCTTTAATGTCCATCAAATTTAAATGTAAAACGGTCTTTGGTATATTGGCTCAATTAAAAAGAATGCACAATCTGGCCGACGGTAAAATAAAACACTGAGGGATTTGTACGTAAAAAGCCACATCAATAGTGCTTGAAAACACAATAAAAGGGAAAGTGATTTAAAAAATTGCACAATAAATCTCTACAAAATCAATTAAATTGATTGCGTGAGTTAAACTTGTGCCCATGTCCAGTGGGTACTCTTCCTGCAAAGTTGTCGGTAATGTAAACTGGACCAGTGTCAGGTTTAGCTGATGAGTGTGGCCATGGCCTTTGGGTGAAAGCTTCCTTGAAGCTGGATGTCATCACTCCCGTGTGATATGCTTTATAATGCAAAATATAAAATGGCGGCAGTAAAATGGCAGCTGTCAGTGAATAAATCCATCACCGTTCACTCTTCAGTGAGATCTCTGGCAGTCATTCACAGACTCCCTGCTACCCCCCACCCCCCATTCCAATTAGCATGCGGAGGTTTTTATATGCAGTAACGACTGCCAGGATTTCATTTGCTGTGTTGAACCATCTAATAATCGCAACTTTGGGCTTATACACAACCAGGGACATTATAACCATTTTACAGACATAATAATTTTGTACATCTATTATGTATGCTCAGAGGAAAGAAAATGCTAAATTACTGTCTCCTTGCGAGAGCAGTATTTAAATACAAAATACAGTAAAGATATCACCAGTATGATGTTATGATATTCTAATCCAAACCGGCCATTGCACAGTGCACATCATATCTCGGGCTGCTGATGATAGTTTTCAAATTAATAGTAATGAAAAGCTAATTAATTAATTATCACAGATGTGAAGTACCAGTCTTGGATTCTGAATGCAAACTCAGGCATGTGATTCACAAACTCTTCATCACAAAAATTTTGCAATGTTGTTTTCAGCCACACACCGTCTGTCCTGGGTATCTCTTAACTGTGCATTTTGTTGTATTCTTTAATGGTGCAAAAGCATTGCCAGTCTGCAGGGCAGCAAAAGTTCCCCCACTCGTTGGATGCAAACATTTCACCTGCAAAATAGAGTCCTTACCTGAACTCTATCTAATACGGAGTCCCTAGACGTGTCTTGCACCTGCCTGATTGTTATTCAAGTAGTGTTAGCAAACAGTATACAAGCACACTGACCTTAGATCAAGCAACAGCTCTCCTGAAGTATACATTCATCTGCTCAAACTCGACACTTAACACTCGGCTCAAAATAAACAAACTGACCCGGCCACCTTAGCTCAAGAGGAACACATCAATGTTAAATAAAACACCATATTATAACCGTTCCTTTCGCTGTCACATGCCTCCAAAGACATTCATGACTCATTTTGAGTTTGCGGGACTCAATTTAAAACTCAGGTTCCTGAGGTAATGCACCTCCGCTTTCCTGCCTACATATTAGATTAGAGAAATGCATGTGCATTTTGCATAGTTTAGTGAGTTGCTGAATGTTTGGCTAGGTCGTGCCAGCTGAGAGGGAGGGACGGCTAGTTGCCACTTATTGAATAACTGGGAACACATGTATGGAATTCCCCCAGCAGTGTCATCCTCACCAGTACAGCAATCCGCGTGATTAACCCTTTAAGAGGGAGAGCGATCACAAAAACATACATAATCTGAAATTCTGTGACATTTCAGAGCAGAATCGCTGAAGCAATTGCTACCTGGTAATTGGTGGTAATGTTCTCGAACACTTGCTTGATACAATGCTACTACCAAGTCCTTTTGTATCAAAAGTGTTTGGTACACTTTAGTGGTTGGACAATGCAAGATTTGTACAGCTGAATGACCAGTCTCATCTCTCGGTGGCTTTATTTACAATGTAATATTCAGCATTCACAAAATGTCTGTCTAAGAGCGCTTCCTGGACTCACAAGTCATTTAATTAAGGTGCTCTTTGGATGGGACACTTAATATGCAACACCAAGAAAAACTCCAAGGCACTCTCATTTAACAAAAGTTAAAAAGCCTTTATTAACATGGCTTGGTCATATTAACCTTAAAAAACTCCTATGCGTTTCAGCATCAAGCCTTCATCAGGGAGTCAAAAACTCCCTGATGAGCAGAATTCATGATTCAATCAATTATGGCATGTTGCCCAGGTCCTGTAGCAGCAAAGTAACCACAGACCATCACAATATCATCACTGAGTTTGACTGTTTGCGTGATGTTCCCATTGTGAAATGCTGTGTCAGCTCTACACCAGCTGTAACAGGACCCATGTCTATCGGAAAGTTTAATTTTTGACTCATCAGTCCAAAAAAATACTTTTTTGGGGGGGGGGGGAAGTGAGATGAGCCTTTGTGTTTTTTGGTGAGCACTGATCTTTGCCTGGCAGCTCTCCTATGGATGCCATTTCTGTCCAGTCTCGGTCTTATTGTGGAATTGAGAACTCTAAACTTAACTGAGGCTAGTGGAGTCTACAGCTCTTGAGATGTTGGTCTGGGTTCTTTTATGATCTCCTGGATAAATTGTTGATTTGCTCTTGGATGAATTTTGGTGGCCTGGCCAGTCCTGAAGAGGTTTCTCCATAGGTAGATAATGGCTCTCACTGTGGTCCACTGAAGTCACAAAGCCTTAGAAATGGCTTTGTAACCGTTTCCAGACCGGTGGATTCCAGTAACTTTATAACTCATCTCTTCTTGATTTTTTTTTTTTTGGGTTAAAAACATCATATGCTGCTTTTTGTCTACTTTACTTTGCTAGACAGTTTCTATTTAACTGGTGTTTTGATTCAAGAAGGCCAGTAGTAATCATGCCTGGGTGTGTCTTGTGAAATTGAACCCAATTATCAATTAAATTTGTTTTGTTGGTAGTTTAAGAAACTTAGGGGGCAATTATTTTTTCAAACAGCTCCAGGTGGAGTTGGATAGTTTTTTTCCCTTCAATAAATAAAGTCATAATTTTAAAATTGCATTTTGTGTTTGAGGGCGTTATTGTAACGTAATATTGAAATAAGTTTGATGAGCTATTTAAGTGAGAAAAATATGTAAAAATTGAAGAAATTGGGTGGGGGGCAAATGCTTTTTCACCACACTGTAAAGCTTTCCAGCACTATCACGCTCAGCTTTAAGGGAAAAAAACTATGTTAGATGTTAATGTAAACAAGATGTTAAACATTTTTGGAAAAAAAGGTCCTCTTTGTTTCTCAGGAGTTGAGTGTTGAGTAAAATAGATGAGCAGAAAGATTTACCTCCCTGACATCCACAACCACAGTTTATGCCTTCAGCCTCTCGGAGAGAAAACTTGCGCGCCTGACTGGGTATCATACATAGCTGACGAATCAGTGGAGCAGGTTGGACATTGGCACGAAAGGGTCCTGGTGGAGCACCCTCTGCCACAGGAACTGGGGTAAAGCAGCACACCTAGGTCACGGATGCGTACCCTTCTGCGGCCCATCAGATCATAACCCTGAGAGGACCTGTGTGGCGTATGCTGGACCCTGGGGGCCTGTAAATCACGCCACGTCAGAACCGTGCTCACTGTCATCACAGCGGAGGGAAACAAGGAAAACATACTCTGCATAAACATCATGTCTGTTCTGCTAACCCCTGCAAAGCAACCAAGACTGCAATGGGAAGGGGAGAGGGCCAGGTGATGTGCATTTGAGCTGCGCTCTCGGAGGCATCAATCGCTCAGATAGAAAGATCACATCATTCATAAAGTGTTTTTCCTCACACTCAAAGTGCTTTAGAATGACGAGGGGCTAAACTCACCACCTTTGTGTACTATGTGCATGCATGGTAGCCATTTTGCAACAAAATAATCAGCTGATGTATCAGCTGTCGTCCCCGACAAAGTGCATTGTCTGTGACGCCACAATAACATATATTCCATAAAATGCCTTCTGCCATGTCAGATAATGCATAAGAACTGCTGAATTGATTTCCATTGTAACGATTCTTACGTTCGCAGAAGGACACCAGTAGCGAGTCTCGAATCCAACGAATGAGTTTTATTGAACAGAAAACCAAACAAACACGTCACGTTGGCCGACAGAAATGCCACAAACTGAAGTGAACAATGCAGGGAAAAGGAGAGCATGGAGCCAACAAAAACTACACTTAGGAAGCAGAAAATAATAACTAAGAAATACTGCAGGCTAAAGGGGGCACAAGACCAACAAAAAACTACACTCCAAGAACTGAACTATAGGGTAGTATAAGCATGGTACAAAGACTGGGCCTGAAAGTCATGGCATGAATACAGGCAAGGAATAATAAAATACACATGAAACAACTAGCATGAAGACACAACAGACCAGCTGCCAACTGGAATGCCTCCACGGAATATAAAGGAACAAGGCAAGGAACGAGGAACACCTGGGCAGAACAGGGAGGCAACAAAGCATGTGTGTAAGACATTGGACAAAGGCTTAATGACATAATGAGCACATTATGAAAATGGGTGTGCTCAGCTAAGTACCAGTGAAGGATGCAGATTGAAGGAAGAGTGAAAAAGTTACGCAGCAAAGCAAAGCGAGATCTGAAATAGTAACACAGCAAGAAATCATGACAATTGATGCACTACCTAAATTAGTAATATTAGTAAAGTGTCTGTCTGAGAAAAACACCTCCCGTGAATGTTAGTAACGTTAGCTGTTAGTAACCTAAAACAGTTAATAGACATTAAGCTTAGACAGACCTGAATCCAGAACAATGATGAAGGAATAAGGAAATACCACAGCCAACCAATAGCGAAGAAGCAGTGTGTGCACGAGAGAAAACAAGACGTGGACTCGAACGTAGACATGAGGAGGATTCCATTTGGCAGTACGGAAACAAAACCTGGAACAGACAAGGCAGAACAGAACAAGAACATAACATCGATAACAGTGAGGGCAAGTCTCACAACCAAAAACACAGTTTCCCAGAGAAAGAAACTATTTACCACTACTTAAAACAGCATATTTTATATGCGTTTTTAATGCCTCTCAGTATATTTTATTGCAGACAGTATGAAGACAAATATCTAATGCTTCATCTAAAAAGAGTTGGGATGTCAGCAGTCTGGGACTGGTAACGAGGTAAAACTGTTGAATAATGATGCGATTTTACATCAGGTAATGTCAGCGGGTGATAGTAATCAAGATTTGGTACAAAAAACTAGCGTCCAGGAAAGGTCTAGTCTTTCAGGAGCAAAGGTAGATCAAGGATTGCCAACTTGCCCATTAATGCATGAGAAAACTATTGAGGGTTTAAAAAATGTTCCTCATGGGAAGATAGGAGGGGATTTGAATATTTCACTCTTTATCGTGCACAACATAATTAAAAATAAAATGATTCTGAAAGAAATTCTGAGCACCAGGCGCAGGAGAACAAGCCCAAATTGAACACCTGAGATCTCCGATCACTCAGACAGCACTTCATCAAAGACCATTATTTACTGTATCTATAAGTGAAATAATGAGACCTAAAACTGTGCAAAGTTCCCACACTAAAATGTTGCATATAAATGAAATAAGTGTTTTATTGTCAGAAATATTTGTTTCTAAAATTCTAGTTCCATGAAACTGATCGCAGATTTCACTATATAAATCAAAATCAGCCCTAAATTTTGCTAACATGTTCAAGTCTATTTATTGAACATTTTTAAAGTAATTTTTGCTTTAATAAATCCCAAATCCACAGGTGAAAGTGGTGAATGTATTTTTTTTTATTGTATGCAGGGTTCATAAGGCTCCACAAGCTTTGTGTTAAGCACGGAAAAACTCACAAGATAATGGCAAAAAAATTTCCAGAAAACTTCAAACTCACATTTATCAATACACAAACGGTCTGTTGAAATCACAAAATAATAAGCTTTGTTGAGTTTTTTTTTAAAATCTAAATTTCATCAAAAAAACAGCAAAATGACAATATAAACAGTGAAGTGAAATATACATTGTAATTTGCTAATCATGAAGTTGCCAGTAAGTCTATACAGCTCTGAAACATGATTTAATGTTACACTGTTGTGAATGATAGAAGTCTATTTCTGAGTGTTATCAAGCGAGACAAGAGTGTGTTTGCTATTTAAGGTTTGTGTGTCCATGATACCTCAGTGGAAGAGTAAGTGTGACTGTGAGCAAACATCACCATGACGTGTGACCTCGCTTAATGACCTGTAACTACAGCTTGAGGATGGGCTGGATCATAACATTTGTTTGAGCCACTCAATTCACGGCTAAGTCAACACGCCCCAGTTGTGGGTGCATACTGGCACGATTAGGCCTTGCTTTAAAACAGGGCTGGAAGTTTCATTCACGGCACAGGTTGAGTTAGCATGCTTTTAATGTATAGGAAGACACTACAATGCTGTCAGCTCACCACTGCTCGGTATGGCTCAGTTTCCTTATAGAAATGTAACATAAGAAATGATGAGGGCGTTAGTGTGTGTATGTGTGTGTGTGGGAGTAAGGTAGGGCAGTGTTTGGGCCACATACGTGACTACTGGCAAAAGCTCGGAGGTCATCACCCTTTTCCATCCACTTCTGTTCAGGTTGTACATACAACTGCTCTAGTTTGCCTGGTCACTCCATGGGACAGGAGCCAGGACAGCTTCAGACAGCAGGCAAATGTGGCCCAAATCTGATTTTTTTTGCCCTTATGTGACCTGCATCCAATCTGTTAAAGACAGTTTGAATAGCAGAAATCAGATTTTTTAAAATCCGACCCAGGCCACTTTCAAATGTGGTCCTAAATCCCATACGAACCTGATATTTTACAATGTGACGGCTGTCTGAACAGCCAGCTCGCATTTATACCACCTTTACGCCACTGAAATGCAACAAAGGTCAAAAATCTGCGTCCCAGGATGAGGAGCGGCGGGAAAAACAATAACAACAACAGCCATGACGGAGGACAGAGTGGAAAGGGGACAGTGTAGCGAGACTGAGATCTTAGAATTAATAAATATTTGGGGTACAGAATTATTTGTGTGTAATGGTATTGACTTCGGTTGTAGATAAACTTTATCAGTGCCACACACGCGCAGAGACGAGATGCCTCCATTTTTACTTCCCTAAACAGTGTTTGCCTGCATGGTCACGTATTACCTCAGGACCTCTTTTGCGCATGCGGGTCACTTCAGGGTCGCATTCAGTTCATACTCAAAACTGATAGAAGTCGCATATAATGTGCAATACGAACGAGCTCACAAAAAAAAATTGGATTTCTCCAAAAAATCCCAATTGTGCATCAAGACCTGCTGTCTGGACGTAGGCAAAGAGAACTTTTCAAAACATGGCATGGGGTAACTCTAGCACAGAAATGTCAGGGGAAGAGAGGAGTGAGAAGGGCGAACAGTTGCCTGGATGGGAGGAGAAAGGGGACGGCGGTGGGGTGGGGTGGGGTGGGGTGGGTGTCTTGTTATGTCTCCACACTCTGCCACATCTATTAGAATGTAACAGATTGTGTATAAGAATACCGCTGCAGGGTGGTGGCTTTTTAACATGACGGGGACGTAAATAGCGAAGGAGGCTACTCTGTTTCTCATAAAAAAAAAAAAAACAATGGGCTATATTACACTAGGGTATAATTTTTGAAGAGATGATACTGTAAATGAAAAGTACAAATTGCCTGGTATTTTATACATAAGCAAGGCTATGCAAGCTAAACAGAAAAAAATAAATTGCTTGCACTGACTTGGAGACAGAATTTGGGAATTTTACCTTGCACAAAGCTCGCAGCCACCACTGTACAGCATAAATAATGGAAAAGAAGAAAAAAAACAAAACAAAACAAAAAAACTATAGTAAATACGCACCATCTTATTCCCTATAATTAGCATTTTGTGTTGGTTATCTGTCTTGGTGATAAAGAGTGCTTTTGGTGGCATTCATTAATAGCTATCATTTGTTATTGCAAACGAGTATTAAAGAGCAAGATTTCTGAAGACAAAAAACCAACCAGGCCGATGACTCAATACTTCTAATTGTCTTTCTTGTAACTGTAGAGAAAATTATATATTTGTGGAATAACCCTCAAAAATATTATTATTCTGCGGTAGACTACAGTGCTGGTAGCAGATGAATTTACCTCTTTATTCACAGTTACCCACATAATGTACAATGTGGGTATGTATAATATTCATATTGACAATGTGAAGTATGGACAGCTATTACCACATATTGGATGTTACTTTTACTTCTGTGCAGCTCACAGAAAGTGTTTCCAGAAAGGAGGCATCAGGCTGTGCTTCTAAAATTTGCTTCAAGACACAGAGACGTATGTCACCTGTGACTTGCAGTCAGGATCTTGTCTGGTGTACAGCAGTTACAATCCAACCTATTTTCAGTGAATCCTTCTACTTATTGTGTGTTTGAGAGTGTAAGTCTTAATCCTCAGTCTTCTCGGGTCTACAGTCTCAGTTCTACATAAACATATTGATCCGTTTCAGGCAGTAAAGGCCTACATGAGTTTTTGTTTATTTCTTTTCTCAGTCTGATCGCTACAGACACCACCCCCGCTATCTGAGAAAAGACAAACAAACAGAGAGTAACTGAATTCAGAAGAGAGAGTTTAAAGGGTTTGAATATGTCGAGAAAAATAAGCATAATAAACCTGACCCCAGAGAGTTTATTTTTGCTACGGGTCTCAATTATGCCCATTTGTGAACTTTAATGAGGGTGACATTTTTTATGTTTGGAGAAACCTGTTAAAGGTGATGGTTTTCAATGGAATCTTCGTCAGTATTTACAAAGATCTTCATCCAACATCGCAATCTGGAGCCATCTCTCTCTCCTCTCCTTGGTTTTGTTTAAATTCCCTGTCTGGAATGTTTCGAGGACGGCCGTAATGTGCATCGGAGTAATCGCACACCCAGGAACGGCCCACTTTGGAATGTGTAAGCCTTGAAATAGGGGGAAGCCTCCTTCACAGTGTTCTGTGTAGTTTATGAATGTCTTGAGTGGGCTGAGTGAATTGGAAACATGTCTTCTCAAGAATTATGACTGAAAGAACGAAACATCTTAGAATGAAGCTCAGCATATGTAATCAGACTGTGTAAGTATAAACATATGATGAACTCAGAGTAGCACTTGGCGGATTTGGATCAATCCGAATCTGCATTTTGGCAGGGGCATAAGCAGTCCCATAATGCATCTGTGAGCAGCAGAACCGTGAGATGAAAATCAAACCAAAGCAAGTAATTGGTTCAGAACTAATCCCATAGAACCATCTGAAAGCCATCGTGCCGTAAAGTGGAAACAGACACACATATTTTATCTGTTTATATGTAGTGAGTAAAATTGAAATGGAGATGTGAAATGGATGGTAGAAATCTCCATGATTGATTGTGTATAGCAGGTTTGTCAGTTCTCGGTTTTGAAGATGAGATCTTGGGTGTCGTAAAGAAAGCCTCCTTCCGTTAGATTGAGTCCTCAGCATACCTTTGTTTCATAACCACTCTTCGAGTTGTTCCAGTCTTGCTTGATTGTGGCTCAAAAGTTGACCACTAAGCCCCGCTGCAAATTTCTATAACAGCATTAGATCACACTTCAGATGAAATGTTGTTCATAAAGGCTTTATACACCATGTGTAATGCCTTCATAAATGCAACATAATGTCATCATAAATCATACATAAGCAAATGTCATGCTTTGTAAAGGGTGAAATAACACATCCTTATTAAGCACGTGATGCCAAATGTGATATAACTGACAATGTCACTTAGCTAGTGGCTAAATACTATAAAGGGTGAGATTGTCAACTATTTGACATTGTCATTGTCACATCTGGCATCACATGCTGAATAAGGATGTGTTATTTCACTCTTTAAAAAGCATGATATTTGCTTACGTATGATTTATGAAGACATCATGTCTCATCTATGAAGGCATTATACATGCAGCATAAAGCCTTAATGAGCAACACTTCATCCAAAGTGTGAACCAGCTTTATCTCCTCCTCTCGCGGGTCAGCAATCAACACCTGAGAAGTGTTAATTCTTTAAAACACATAAAAATTGTGTTTTATGGCCTCTGTGGTTTGCACGGACCGCTTGGCAAAATATCAATACGTACCATCAATGAAAAAAAAAAAAATGTAGTCCCAAAGGTCTGGAAGTGCTTGCAGTCACAAACAAGCCATTTTCAGTACGAAAGAGATGAGAGTTTAGTGAAGAGCCCCCAAAGATACGACACAAAGACAGGAAGACATACAGACTGACAGATACATGCTCACAGGAAGAGCAGCCTGACACAGTCAGCAACTGTTTATACCATGAGACCTTTCAACAATGTGGACATCCATAAAAAACCTGCCCCGTTTGACCCCGAGAATTGAGTGAAACAAATTGGGGGTGGGTGAGGGGAAGAAAATGTTCAGCACGGTCCACAAAAAATACCCCCGATTCCAGCATGGTATTTCAATGACAGCATGGTATTCTCCAGCAGTGCAGCATGCACAGAGGAAGCAACCATATTTCCACAGCTATATGTTTGTATAAGTTATGGAAATGCATTCCATCATTTTACGGTAGGAAAAAGAACAGTCCATGTGAATCTGAGCGCGGCCAAAGAGTACGTGTCAGAATATACTACTGACCGGGTGAGCAGAGAGGGCAGTAGACTGCTGTGACTTTGATTTTGGAAACACATTTAATCCTAAATTTTGTAAATCTGAACTGCAACCATTTTCACTAATGCCTGTTAATATTTCTTATCTTTCTCCAATAATTACCCATGTATTTAATTAGTTGTTTTGTGGTTTCATCATATCCTGGCACCATTTACAAATCAGGACCGCAGCCTCAATGTGTCTCTGAGAAGATAAAGAACTTGGACCTTTTTGAAGCCATAATAGGTCTGTTTCAGTTTGAAAACTTCCTCTGGGAAGCATTCTGCAGTGGAACAACACAAATAATACCAATAACACATTTGTGAAATGTATTGTTTGAGAAAGAATGTTCACCACTTGGCATATAATTTTTCAGTAAAATTTTCACTAAGTTTAACCGTAACTGTTTTAATAACCGCTTACATTTCAAGGTTCACAAATCATTTTAAATATTGCCACAATCTTCCCCATGTTTGACAATATATCACTGTTCTCCAGGAAGTTATTTCAGAGGCTTCCTTAGATGGATGACAGATTTTAATGCCCAGACATGTTTAAAGCATTCCATTGCTATGGTGCCGATATCCACAGGAACTGATGTCACTTCACACTCCTGTGCTTTCACGACTGGAAGTCACGGCATAATCTCAGGAGTATTTTCATCGCTTTCCCCATCAGTGCAAAACAAAGGGAAATGGTTATGTGTTATACCATATATAATACATTATACTACACACAGCATGGCACAAAAGTCAGACAACATTAAAAATGCATTCCCATAATTCTTACGTGCCCTTTCCAAATGACATCGGGACAATTACTCACCACTGTTTGTTACTCAACTGAAACGCACATTCAGACAGATAAAAACTTAATGATAAAAACCTGCATAAATATGAGGATGAGCATAATGAATGCAGAAGCTTCTTTTCATTTTCCTGGCAAGGTTTGGGCCCAGGTTTAGGCCTTACAGGCAGAAGGGTCACTGCAAATCAATGTAGAGTCATTCTGTGTGATCACCTGTATATCTCATGATGAAGCATTCTGACCATGATGAGTGTGGTCTCTTCCAGAAAGACAATGGCTCAAGCCTCACATGGTATAAGGGGTCACTGAATGGGTTTTATGGGTATGGACATGATTTGAAGTCTAAACCACCACCTTTAGTCATCAGATCAAAAATAAGCTCATGACAGATTTTGGAACGTGTTGGACAGTGTTCTCCATCACCATCATTAAAAGGCCACATGAGGGAATATCTCTCGTAGGAGAGGTACTTGATCCCTCCAGTGAAGTTCTGCACTTGCAGTCTGCATGCCAAGATGCATTTAGCTTGTGGAGGCCGAACGTCTTACTGAGATGGTTTATAGACGTTTTTCCATTAATTTGTCAGCAATCTGCATATCTAATTTATTTTAAGACATTTCTTTGATTACGTATCCGGTCTAAACCACAGAATACAATTTCCAAGTCAGTGTTTAGTCTAAGCACACCTGAAAGAAGGCTCTGTAGTTGAATGAGATTTTGAGGTGAATGTAGTCTGATTCTGTCCATCAGACCAAATGCCACACAGCAAAAAATTAAAAATACGTCCATCTTACCAAGAATTTTAATCTTGTATTTAGACTAAAAACTCTTTATTTCTGTCACTTTTTCCCTACAGTAAGACAAAAATTCTGCCAATAAGGAGAGATAATTTTGACTTATTTCTACATTTGGCAGCGGGATGAGAAAACTCCACTTGCCAAGCATATGGTAACTTAAAATAAGCTCATGTTTTGTGCTTCAGATAGAAAGAGGGAAAAAAAGAGTTATGCCGCAAAATAAGACTGAAAGACTTATGACTTGTTACTTTTTGCATTGCCCAATTGGCATAAGCTTAATTCAGCACATGATTATAAACACACCTTTGCCACTGCAAACCATGGCAGAGGCAGCATCATGCTGTGGGAATGCTTCTGCGCGGCTGGATATGGGAGGCTTGTGAGGCTATGGGGGTAAACAAATGTGACAAAATGTACGGAAATCCTTGAGGACACCTGAAACACTCTGCAAGAAGCATGTGACTTCGAAAAAGATTTGTTTTCCACCATGGCAATGACGGCAAGCTTACAGCCAAAGCTACACAGGGACGGATGAAAAACGACAAAGTTATAATCTAGACTTTGGACTTGGCCACTCGAGGATCTCTATTCAGGACTGAGAATTTGTGGCTGGACTTGAAAATAAACCTGTTCACTGGCAATTCCCATAAAATCCGACAGAGCTTGAGCATTTTCAGAAAGAAGAATGGAAAAATAGCAGTGTCCACATGTGCAAAGCTGATTTTGCGAGTTGTCAAGGTACTGACTGCAGCCAAAGGTGCATCTACTAAACACATGGCCATGGAGTGGAGACTTTTTTTTGCATATTATTTAATATGCATATTATTATGCATATTATGTAACGTGTTTGGACCAATTTGGAAATATTTGCCTTCAGTTTATGAAGAATGCATACACACTATTCACAGTAAATACACCCTCAGAGCAGTACATAACACATGCTGAGTGTTATATAACACTCTGCATTGTATAAAACATACACCGCTTCATACATATTAAGTAAACCAAACACACTATAAGCACTACATACATACTCAGAGTACTATACACATACTGTAATTCAAGCAGTATATTCACGCTGAGTTTCACAGACACACTTTAACCACAAGTTACTTTCAATCGATTTGTACACTCACTCGTAACCAGGGCCGGCGCAGGCACTTTTGCCGCTCTAGGCGAATATCAATGATGCCGCCCCTCTAGTTGCAGTGTACCATGATAGTAACACCACACAAATACCAATACGTCATACAAATAAAGCTAAAACCAGCAACATATTAACGACAATAAGCCACACACACACGCACGCACACACGCGCGCGCGCGCGCACACACACACACACACACACACACACACACACGCACGCACGCACGCACACACACAACGGAAAGCCGATCCAGAAATAGTGCGCCCAAAGTGTCAACAATTACAATATGAAGGCATTTTAGCGATCCATATGTAAATAAGGCAACTAAAAAGCCTGCCTATAACCAGACAAACACCGATAACCTCCTTTTAAAATATTTATAGCAGACACCTGACAACATACCGGCTAGCCCGTCTCCAAATGAAAAAGTCAATACACCACTTTCTCCTGTGAGGCAAACACACGTGCTTACACGCATGGCAGGCATCATCAACAACGTTATAAACATGAAATGCAAAGTAAATTCGGTGTCTCCTAGACATTGCTTACCCACTGTAAAGAAACTGCCAGAGACCGAACTAGTGGCATTGCTGATGACCAGTAGAAAGTACTGGATTCAAAGGAGCCACCGAATTTACATCGCATTTCATGTCTCCGTGAATGCTGGGGACGATTTGTCGAATTTTGCTAGCCAGCTATAAATGAACCTGTAGCGTTTAATATGGAACTACAGACCCATGTGCACACAATATGTAAATCCGCGTTGGCTCTGTATTTCTGCAGAGAGAATATTTCCGTATTTTCGTGCATGAGTGAATTTGCATGAGCGTGAGGTATCGCTCCAAACCTTTCTTGAACCAGTTTCAGCTGCAACCCCTACTGAATTAATAGCAGTCTATTCTCTTCCCGGGTATGTAATCATTTTGCGACTTCAGGTATTCTAAACCTTTACGCCATATGAAGGTGAAGTTTAAGTTTTGAACAGCTCTTTCAAGCTAATTATTTTGATTTTGACTGAATGTAACGTTACCTTTGAAGCCCACGATCTTAAGCGTGTAGGCTCGCCAGCCAAATACATTCACACATACCAATTAGGAAAAAATGTGACAATTCTAACGAACGTTAGCATTACTGACGACGCAGAAGAAACGCTAGAAATTAGCGAACGTATTTACTGACGATCTGGGGCTAACTAAGGGTTAACTGCTAAAGATTAATATGATGAGCCAAAACAAATAAACTGATGAAGAGCCGAAGTTTTGGTCAACGTTTATCGGTGTATTGTTAGGTGGGTTTAGAATTCGGTTGAGGTGCGCTTCAAGCAACCAATCAGAGGCGCCAAATCGGGCCTTATGCAGATAACGTGTAGAAAAAAAATTCGGCCGGGGAGGGGGCGTGTGCAGATGGTGTGTGCGTGTGTGTGCGTATGATTGAC
The DNA here is from genome assembly GCA_029721435.1 of Gymnothorax reevesii. NCBI lineage: Eukaryota > Metazoa > Chordata > Actinopteri > Anguilliformes > Muraenidae > Gymnothorax > Gymnothorax reevesii. The sequence continues at coordinate 54,768,273 of CM056586.1, forward strand.
ATATTCCTCAGCCTTTCAATATCTCCCAGAATGATTGAGCCTGCCGGTCTTTGTTTCTCCAAGATTGTACTCACTTGCCCCATTTTGCCGCTCCTGAGAAAGTGCCGCTCTAGGCAATTGCCTTGCTCGCCTATATGGCCGCGCCGGCCCTGCTCGTAACACAGCTCACTCTCTCAGAACACTACTTTCCAGCAGTGGAAACTAACAGGGTAGATCCGGAACATGGAAAAGCGGCTCAGATCAGCGGCGGAGTGCAAAGCCACAGGGAATGTTCCAGACATCGCAGCAGAGGTACTCTATCCCTCCACAATGAGGGGGAGACTAGCCCCCGCTGCCAATCAAAACATGGTGCCCATCCCTTGAGGCAGAGTGCTAATTTCTGAGTGTGCGCCAGTCAGTCAGCTGAGACCTGCTCACAAATGTGCCACAATGGAGGGCAGAGGCGGGACCCCACACAGGCGAACTTCAGGCCCTTGTGGTTTGCACTCTTTCAGAGAAAAACCTAATTAAATTCTGGTATGGTCACAGTATCAACACTACTGCTGGAGTAATGCTTTCACTTTGGAACATTTTCTCAGCAGTGTGAATCTGATCTTATGTTTTCTCCAGTTTTATGGTGCTTTAGCTGTAGTGCGGGTGTGCATGCGTCTCTGTGGACAATGCACTCATCCAACCCCACACCCCCCTCCATCTGATGGGATCGATGCCCTGTCCCGGTGCAGTGTTGAGGTGAACACAGATGGCTACTCCACGAGCGGAGTTTGATCATGCACCAAAACTGTATTCTTCATGCATTCGATGTTGGCATTCCTCAGCTGAGTTCAACAGTCTATTGTATGATTTCAGGATACCAAGAAAGTTACAGCTGAGAAGCAGCAGGCGCAGAAAGAAAATGATCCCTTATAGAGCGGGGCTTCTGCCTGGCATGAGCCGGTCTCAAGGGAGCAGTGTTCTTTTGTTAACAAGCACAGAATGGCCCCCTACAGCGCTGTGAAAAACCATTTGCCACCTTCCTAAATTTCTTCTATTTTTACTCGTTGGTCATATTTAAATTTTGTATTTCACTCTAAAATTCCCACATGCATGAGTATGTATGTGAATGGTGTCCGCGCTTTATGATGGATTGACGGGATGAGTACTTGCCTTTCGTCCATAGTCAGCTGGGACAGGCTCCAGCTCCCCCACAATAGTGAGGAAGAAGAGGTATAGATAATGGATGGGTGGATGGATGGACAATGCTCTGCAATACAATTTCTACTGCAATACTTTCACATGTGGAATCGCTGACTGGTTGCATGGTGTCTCGTCCTGTTCTTGCTACTTCCTGTTTGCTCCTTCTAACTTCTGCTTCCCGCTGATCATGTTCCTGCTTTCAGGCAGAATTTAGACTTGACTCATGGGGCTAACACTTTCCATGGTTACTGTTGTAATGTAAAACAAACAGTCTCAGGTAACCGAGTAAGTGGATAGGGTACTAGGGCCATTTTTTATCACCTCTCTGAAATGTCAATGGTCTTAATGCCCGTCCTCACCAAGAATGATGAACATATTGGCAGCTATAAACATAACGTTTTAAAAATCGCCACGCGCATGGTTAAGTCTGCACCACAACTATAAACACAACAATGGAGACAAACAACGTTGTTGGGATCAGAGTGATGTTTTCAAGCTACAAGAAAGATAGAAACCTTGACAGCCAATCAAAATCTGAATTTTCAGGGTAATGTATTAAAAATAGAAGATGACATAGTCAAGAGATGGTTTGCAGAATATTATTTACAGCACTACGTGCATGATACTTTTTTGCCATATATAGTTAAAAGCAAGTTGAATGAATGGAATTAATTCCCATTTATACAATGTAGGTACAATACCTAATTAAAATATAATTTGATTTGATCCATGCTAAGAATGATGCCTTTGACATGTACCAACAGGATTAGCACATTGCTAACGCACACATGCATCTTAATAATATTCAACTTGAGGCAGCTGGCATTAGTAACTATATGCACATGTTCATATAACACTTAACTTTCATTACTTGACACATAAATTAATGTTTGCACAAACTACAGCTACACATCTTCCCCATTTAAGGACAAGGCTGAAATCATGAGTTAGCGAGAGACAGCAAACAAAGGTCAGGCATAGCGACATGCTTTATGGTGAATAAGACAATCTAAATGTCTTTTCATAAATAAATTACTACAACTTTTAAAGAAGAGAAGCATTTGGCCCCTTGGGCCAAGTTTAGGACAAAGAGCATGCTGTCTGCAAGAGTTCATCAGATTCAAAGCAGCACATTTTATTTACAATGTCTGCATCCCCAAATTTTATCCAATTTCATGGCTTTCATTAGATCACCTCTCTCGTTACTATGGCTGTTAAATACGACTGACTGAACAACGCAACTTAATTGGAGTTGCTTGTTAATGTGTCTGCAAGCTTTAGGTAATGATCATCAGTTGACTTGGATGGGTTTTATTGATGAGCATGTTCATCATGGTCTTAAATTTTACAAATCAGAAAGCAGCAATAATGGGGTCCCACATGCATATGTTCATAACTCATGCAATATTCTTAATGAGGATTCAAACCAAGGACCATTATGAATATAAGCAGTATTGGTGTATTATCAAATAGATTTTTTTTGCATACAAGGCACAAGGATGCAAATTAATGTTTAAGCATGAAAAACAACTTGACATTTGAAGGTATATATATATATATATATATATATATATATATATATATATATATATATATATATATAATTTATATTTTACTAATTTACAATATGCAATTAATCAGCTATGGATTTATAATTCATAATTAAACATTGTCATTTCAACATGCCCGTTATGTGCATTGTGTTTGAATGTGGTTGTTTTGTGGACTTTTAAAGAGTGAGATGAGTAACTTGTTAAGGCTCTCTGGGAGCTGTACACATTATTTGCTGTATTTGTACTGACTGTGCGCGCGCTTGGTGATTAATAGGTGAATAATAAGGAAAAGCTGACTGCATAAATTTCACATACAGACAAACTGTCTTTGAGGGACTTTAAACAAAGAACCTGGCTCTGCGTAAACAGAGTGAAAACAAAAACTTCCAGAAATCTGCAACCAACTAGTGATTTTTAATTAGGGCTGCGGCAGGAAAGCATACACACAGGTACAGACCCTTGAGCATAGAGGAACCACACTAATTTTACATCTGAATAAGTATTCATTACAGAATGGGCACACAGTTTCTCTGATTATGCAGCAAAATTAATTTTTTCAAGTTATATACCAATGTATGACCAGGGACAGATATGTAAATTATTTTACAACACACTGTCAATGATTGTTAATCCGGGACTGAAAAAAATCTGAAACCTATTACATTTCCTATTGTAGAATTATTCTGTGTGAGTACATTGTGCTATATTGAGCGCTTTAATTACACCACTGATATCATGCTGATGTAACAAATTCTTTACAGGGGAAATCATACTGAAGCACGAAATATTACAGCATAGACAACCAGTAGAATAAGTGCAATTCTAGAACAGCCACATTACACTTTCTTGCAGCTCTGTGATTGGACAAATTAAGCATATCTTGGAAAGTTGGTCCTAAATGTCATTTGAAATGATTTATTAGTTTTTGGTAATTTTATTAGGTTTTAGTGAAATTACTTGCGTGAATTATTTGTCGTTGTGAAGATCAAGCTCGAGGCAGAAAACCTCCACACCACTGAACTCATAGATAGCTTGGTAGATTTTTCGGAGATAAAAATTTCGCAAGTTTAAGAAATTTTAGCCTACACTCTCAAAACAAAAGATTCCATAAGGAACCTTTAAAGGTTCTATACCTTGGTACATATATGGCATCCTCAAAAGGTTCTATATAGAACCATTTCAGAGGGTTCAATCTAAAGAACCCTTGGGGTTCTTACTTTTTTTTATAAAAGGCTTCTTCATAGCACATTAAAAAGGTTCATCCATACCTCAGACCTTTTACCTTTATTTTTCAGTTGAAATGGTAAAAGGACGGCACTTATACAGCGTTTTCTAGTCACATGACATGACCCCAAAGCGCTTTACAATTATGCCTCCGCCCCTGATGGCGGAGGCTGCCATGCAAGGCGCCAACCTGCACATCAGGAGCAGTTTGGGGGTGTAGGATGAGTGTCTCCTGGAAGTTTCCATAAACGGTCGTTGAAGTTCAAACAATCCTCTCGTGAAGGACATGGCACCTTTTTTGAGCTAAAGGTTCCATTTCTTTAGCAAGGAACCCCAATGGTTCCACATTGCACCCTCAAGAACCCCCTTTTTAAGAGCATACCTGTATTTTCCCTATCCAGATACTTCAACATACTTCTAAGAGTCATACATTATGGTTTGGGAATAAAACATTGAAATTGTGTTAGTGTATATGGGCCAGGTGTAATTGATGTAATGAATCGGAACAGAGCACACTCATGGACACAGCCAAAGACACCAGGCAACATACCTTCCCAGACCTAAAATCACAGCTAAAAATAATAGGTACAACTAAATGTAAGGTTTCCTAGTTAACTGGCCTATTTCTGCCATATTAATGTTCTTCTGTCTTAGAAGGAACAAGAGAAGCAGGTCAGCCACCTTCGTAAACTTTGTATATTTTAACATCGTACATAATCGTGATTTAATTTACTTTTTACTGTTTTTTTTTACTGTTACTTTTTACTTTACTGTTGCAATGTTGGTGATAGATACGTATGAACACTTTACAAGAACAGCACAAATTTCTGGAACCAGACTTACAAAGACTGGCAAGAGAATCCACCTGAGGTTGCATCATCTTATGAATCGAAAGTGGCCATACTTGGACAAGACTTCCGCGTCACAGCGCATAGACCAGGTCTACAGTTTATGACACTGTTCCTGGATATCCATCATCCCACAATTTTTTCACTTCAACTAATTCAAAGCACAACACATTAAACCACTATGCATCTTTCAGAGGCGCTAATTAGCAGAAGTAACACTGCCAAATTTGATTTGAAATCAAAACATACTGGCAAGCGGATCCCAAGGAGCAGGGCTACATTCGAATTGAGCTCGTAAAGTTATTGTTCGTAATTCTAGATTTGGCGAAATAATAACCTCACAGAGGAGCTGGCCGTTTTGAACTGATAGATACGCCCTGATTTGGTTCTCCTCACACTGTTGCTGTTGGATGTCACTATCACCACCTCATATCTGAGCATGAAGAGCTGTGATGTTACCATGACAACGGCTAGTTGAAAGATGGTTGCTGGCTCTCCGGTATCCCTCTCGCCCCCTTTCTGCTTCTAAAGCGCCGAATTCTGAGGGAGGAGGCGGTGGATTTAAAGCTGAAGAAGATTTAAATGTATGCTATGTTAACAACCAGGATAAGTCTCAACAACAGAGCGGATTAAAAACCTGAGAGAGTTTAACATTAACAGCGAAGAGAAAACTCACTTGCTTCCCCGCCATTCACCAGAACTGTCCAACCGATATTAGCTTTGCTCCTAAAAGAGCATTTACATGCGTGCAGGGCTTTTTCGCATTCCGAAAACTGTTCACGCGCAATTACATTCCCTATATTTTTGTGTCCAAAAACGTTCACCACAGGAACGGCATATGATGAGAACACGAGCTGTGAATTATTAATCAATTTCTGCGGGGATTTCAGAGTGCCTAACTATGACAACTATTCCGAGCATTGGAAAGATCACCAGCCTCTGGAAAGGGCGCCGCACCAACAATTCATTTTTTTTTCCAGAACGTTGGTTACGAGCAAATTGGAGCCTCCTCCTGATTCTAGTATTTCCTCTCTCACTGTCAGTAAAAAAGAATGACCCACAGCCTAAAATTAAAGCAAAAACATTACAAAGATATACAGAGGTTGTTATGAGATTCTCAAAAACAGATCTATTAGTGACGTATTTATTCCAAGAGTTCTGCCCCGTCTATGCAAATCGAAACTTCTGATTCTTATACTGGTGCTCAAATGAACCAAACTGATGTCACCTCAGTACCCACGTCAGTGGTTTATATGCTCTAATTTTTAGGTACAGCAGTCAAACGGTAACAGCTTGAAGCGTCTCTGCCCAGGGCTGAAGTTACTCGTGCAGTCACTCTTTGTGTTCCATCTATTACTCACGGAGAAAAACCGTTAATTTTCAAATTTAATTCCCTTCCTCCGAAATCACAAAGCACTTCGAGCGTGCATTCGGTTGCCCACGTCAATGGAGTGGAACATATTACAAATAAACACAGCCACTTCGGATAATCACGATTAAGAAATAACACCCTTTGGATTCATAGAGTACCATTAAAACGGCACAAAATTAACTCAGAGCAAAAGCTTGCAACAAGGGATTAATAGCCAGAGACCTTGGTATTTACTGGGTTTCTGTGAATGTATCTCTTTTTTTTTTTTTTGACAACTTCCGATTGGGATTCATACAAATACATATTCCACTGGTATCCCCCTCTCTGCCCGGTGTAAATAGTGTCTGAGTAATATGTCCTAGAGGGGGCAGTAAAGAGCACAGTGCCGGGCTCCAGACCCCATTACGGAATGACGCTGTGCTCTCTGTCAAGTTACCTTTCAAAGCAAGGAGTGTGATTGACAGACACTAACAACCTGTGGTGTACTGAAGCTCACTTCTGGAATTACAATTCAAAAGAAATCTACAAGTCCGTCCAGGGAATTAACTTATCTTCTATTTTCAGATTTTAAAAATTATCTGAGAACATCCAGCACTGTGCGTCTAAATAATACAGACAGACACAAAATAACAAACTGCCAAATTAATTCAACTGCCCCCCCGCTCACCCCTCCCCCACCCCCCTCAAAATTCCAACCCCTCCAAACCTCTCCTCAGAAAAATCCAGCATTTGAGAATAATATGCAAACAGGCGGATGAATGCATTTAGTCAGTGCCTTTCATTCCGCTCAGTGGCCGTGCACACATCCATAAACATGCAAGATAAAATTGTGCCACTGCAAATTATACACGTACCGTATAAACAAGCTTACAGCCTCGCCAGGATTCGAATTAGGAGGGATCCAGCAAGAATAAGCCCAATCAAATGCCCCATTGTGGGCCACAATAGCAGACCCCCTCCCGCCCCCACAGCGCATTTCACCTTAAAGGGCACCTATTATGCTGCGTTTCCAAATTTATATTTTGATCTTGGACTCCCCTAGAGTACTCCTGATCGTTCAAAGTCCAAAAAAGGGTCCTTATTTAGCTCATACTGCCATCCTCAAAAAACCCCATTTGTAGACCATTGTAGTCTTTGCCTGAAACGTCTCGTTGGAGCGGCTCTTCTGCTATCGCCCGCACTCCCCGTATGCCCATTCTCTTCTTACTGGCCAGCACTGTGGAGGGCGGATCTAGGCGGGACGGGGCAGCAGAACACAGTTTTCCGGGTCCGCTTCCCCAGTGTGAAACTGAGACGCGTCTGCCATCTGAGAAGGTAATCGACGGGCAAATTCCGCTATCAAACGCAGTACATGTGTATAGATCTAATGAAATGAACATGTTCTAATAAACGCAACGGCGAAAGTGAAGGACACAGTGCGAAAGTCTAGAGGCTCAAGCTGGAATTTGCTGTCTACCTACGGCTACTATGTGAGTACACCGGTGTTTCTACTCTATAGCTAGGATTGAGGGAAAGCTAGAATCCACCCCATACAGACACATTTGTAGAACAGGTCGCCATACCCAAGTGTAGACCGGAGGCCGTAGAAATCTGGTGGGTCTGAGTTTAGAGGGAAACATGGACAGTGAGGAGCAGCAAAATGTACACTAACAATGTATGGACTGCTTAGGTGTGCATTATAAGGACCTGCTGGTTCTTGTGCATAACTGTGGTGTGTCATTAGCGTGGAGTAACGAACAGCTTCTGTGCTGGTATATGACGAAGGGGCGAAAACTCCACGCTAAATGGCCTTTGCGGAAATTGCCCGCGGTAATGGTTTACTTCCTGGGTCGGAATGACCAGTGTTTGCTCGCAGAAAATGGGCACGATAAGCCGCCTTCGCACCGGACACGAAATGAATTTTTTGCAAAACAGAGTACATTCAAAGTCAATGCAAAGTGCATTGACTAGGTTGGGACTTCAGCCATGAAGTTTACTACTCTTACTGAAGAGTGTCATAGGATATTTAATGACCACAGTGAGTCAGGACCTCGATTTAACGTCTCATCCGAAAGACAGCGTCTCCTTCAGTACAGTGTCCTCATCACTGCACAGGGGATTATTCTGCCAGAGGGAAGATCACCACCTACTAGCCCACCAACACCTCTTCCAGTAGCAACCTGGTTCTCCTCGGTGTTCTCCCATCCAAGTTCCAAGCTCAAACCCTCTTAGCTTCAGCCACGCGGCTGGAGCAGATCAAATAGTGGAATGGCTGCTGGCTGCTGTAGACGCTACTAAGACATAGTATGATCTGCCCTTGTTAGTTTCCAGTGTGGGCAGGTGCAGCGCCGTGATGGGCTATGACTAGGTCTGTATTAATTGGACGGCACAACCTGACGTCAGGTTTTTCCCAGATCTTGTGAAGATCTCGGGAGGAGCTGGTCAGAGAGGAAATCACGTTCGCAAAATCATGGTCTTGGATTATGACAGAACCCCTGTATTTTATGTTTAGAAACTTTTCAGAGGTTTTTCAACATTACCTATAGTTAAAGAAGGATCAGCATAATAGGTCACCTTTCAAGGTAACCAATTCATTCCTTATCTTCAACTTTTTCCCCCTGCATCATTCGCCAGACTGTCCCAATAAAAGATGTGTGTGTAAATTTTAATGTCGTCCTCGACCCCTAACAAGAATAAATTCCGAAAGAAAGCAATCACTCGATTGTTATGATCGGCCATTGTGGCTGCTGGACCGCGGCCATTTCGTTGTGCTTACTACTTAATATGCATGAGCGATTTGCATGAGAAGTCACGTCTGATCAGTCATCAGATTTGACTACTAGTACATGAATTATGTTTTTTCATTAGAAATACATTATTATAAATATGTCGAGTTAAAAATATGGGACGATTTCAAGTATATTAAAGATCTGAAAATGCTAGGAAAGAGGGAAATAGGGCATTTTGCACCAGGCATCAAGTTTACTTATGTCTTCGGCAAAAGTTTGGCCACATCTTCATCGGAAATATCTCCAAATCTGGCTTCAAAAGTTTGCCAGCGATCACTTTGGCCTTTAATATTTATCCTGGTCTTCAAAGGATCTTCTTCCTGGTCTTTTCTAGCACTTTTACGGGCTGAATCAGTCAGATATTTCTTTGGCCGCGGCATTGCGCTGTTGGCCAACTTCTCTTCATTTCTGCGTCCATCACGCTCATCCGCTTTTGTGTGACATCATTTTTGCACTGTCATGAATACTAATGAGGTATTTCAAATGGCGCGGGGAGTTTTTGCGGGTCACAAAAACTATTTTCACTTTCTATATTCGGGTGATTGCAAGCGTTCTCGGAAAAAAAAAAACATTTACTTACTCCCATTTGTTTTGGTCATATCTATTAAATTATATACATATAAAAAAAGAACAGGTTGGTTACCTTTAAGCTCAGTCACTGGGCCCTGCGATCCACCGAATCAGCCACTCCAGCATCTTACAGGTCCACACTCAATGAAAAATGCAGAGTAAGAGTGTAAATGTAAGCGCTTGCTCATGCCTCCCAGCACACAGAGCCCCACTGAAGAAGGGAGTTAAGACCCAGAGCTCAGGTCAAGCTGTTGAGGAGATAGTAAAGCCAGATTCAGAACTAACTCAAAAAAACCCGATACCTGGCCAAAACCTTCAAGGATGAAAGCAGTTAGAAAATTCCACCCGTCATCGCGTGTCATCGCAGATACATCTCGCCCCGCGTAACTCAGCATGACCTTTCTGCTCTGTGAGAGGGAATAAATAAAACTTCAACAAATGAAGAATGGCATGGAGAGAGTGTAAAAACTAAAAATCCCTGAAAGGTTATGGCAGACCACAAGGGAAGCACAGAAGGAAATTAAACTCAGGGAATTTAATGGATGTGTGGCACCCACAGCTCTCTGATGCATGCCATATGAGGTTCTCATGTCAGCATGCAGGAGAGAAGCCGCCAAGTGGGGGGGGGGGGGTGAAGATAAACAGAGACTGCGGTTGCATTAGCCCACAGAAGCTGGAACCGTATCCGGACATCCGCAATGGTAACCCAGTTCATGAGGTCACTGGCTGGAAGCCTGTCCACAGGATCTCGGGAACGCGAATAGGTCACTATGATGACCACATTAGAGAGTGAGGGTCCAGGACATTCCCAAAGACAGGTCGGTCATGGAAGGGATAGCCAAGATCGCTCAGTTTCTGAGAGATAGTTGGAGGTCAGTCAGAGAAGGCTGGGCCCACGGGTAAGGTGGAAACAGCTGTCGGAACATTAACTAAGACCAAATTTCACACAGTTACCATCACAACTGCAATTTATGAGGTTACCGACGGGAATTTACAGAACTCAATAACGGCAAAATCCAGAAACACCAACACTGAGCAAATAATTCACTGGACCAGTAAAAACACAATGGCCTGTGATCACTATCCACAGAACTGATACTTGACCTCGCACACGCAACAGTACCTGCATAAATTGCCTTTGTGTGTCATCTCTACTGCCTGCCAAATTTCTAGCATCTGGCCCAGATCAGTAGCACACTTTGTTCTTTACAGTGGGAATGTGTATAAAACATATTATATATTAAAGCCATAAGGCATGCAAAGCCATGGTACCATAAATCATAAGCAATCGCAAGACTAAGCCAAGGCGCTGTAAAGGCAGTCTGGATATAGGGAGAATCATATGTGCGGAAACACAGAAATGTGTTACCCAGGGTTGGGCAGGGGAATCAGGTGCACTGATTATTGAGAGAGGGGTTAAGGAGCATTTAATATTGAGAGTTTAAGGTGAATTGGAAGTATTTGTGAATATAGGGGTGAAGCTTGGGTAATTTGTCATTCAATGTATGAATTAAGAGTATTTATCATTCAGAGTATTTGGAGAACTGGGAGTATTAGTGAATCTTGCGGTAAAGCAGGGGTGACTTACAATTCGGTGCATGGAGTAAAGCAGGAGTATTGGTTATTCAAAGTACGAGCTGAAGCAGGAGTGCTTGTAATTTAGAGTGTGGGGTAAAACAGAAGTATTTGTTAATCATGGAATAATAATGTGAGATGGGCCAATTTGGAATATTTGTGAGGATAGAGTGAAGCAGGAGCATTTGTTATTCAGTGGTCTCCATGGTGAAGCATGAGTATTTATTAACCAGAGAATGAGTTTAAGCAGGAGTTAGAATATGTATTGAATTCAGAGTATCTGTCAATCAGCCTTAATACGGTGAGCTGGAGTTATTTGAAATTCAGGGTAAGGGGTTCGTTGGGCAAATTTGCTATTCAGGATACCGGGTGGAGCAGGAGCATTGGTTATTATATGTAAGAGCAGACATATTGTTATCTTGGAGTGATATCTTCATAATGGAAATGGCTTTGCGGTTACTAGGAACTGATTCACATAGCTCAATAGTTAAAACATTCAAAAACAATACTTCTTTCATTATCTTTGCTAAAATAATGAATACTGTTCTGCCACAAAGTATATTTACTTTAAACTTGGACATTGTTCATGTTCATACTGCTTCAAATGCTGAATTGCTTTTCGCATACATGGTTGACAACAGATAAATACTCCCTTGGGACATTGCCAAACAAGCAATGATTTTTCCCTGTTTAATTTCAATACAGAAATCTAACGCTCTTCATATTTATGGGTTAACAACAACAAACAAACAGTTGGGTAAGCCATAACTAACAAACAGAATCTCTGTTACTGCTCATTGCATCTGACAATCAGCATGAACTGTCATTCTCCACGTCTAATCCTGGATTATTGGCTAGCCCCCTGGAAGGAAACATTTGGAACGCAGTGAGCAGCAATATCGGCTATATTTATCATTTCACTGTGCAGAGACCCATATTAATAATGATTAGCATACTGAATACAGAACAGTGGGTGGTAAATGTTTTCTTCAAAGGCCATTGCAGCTCTGTACTTTGAGAGAAAACTAATGCTCTGTAGAGGGAAAAGTACGCATGATTAACTCAGAGGCCCAACTTTTTATTTAAATATATTTTAAACTCCTTAAATAAGTGCACATCTCTTAAGTCTTTTCAGAGGCTACTCACAGAGGAGGTCAAATGCTTATTTAGCCATTTCCAGAGACTATGGTTCTCTGCAGTAATACAAAACCCAAAACCAGCGAAGTTGGCACGTTATGTAAATCGTAGATAAAAACAGAATACAATGATTTGCGAATCCTTTTCAACTTATATTCAATTGAATACACTGCAAAGACAAGATGTTTAATGTTCAAACTGATAAACTTTTTTTTTTTTTTTTGCAAATAATCATTAACTTAGAATTTAAAGGCAGCAACACATTGCAAAAAAGTTGGCACAGGGGCCTTTTTACCACTGAGTTACATCGCCTTTCCTTTTAACGACACTCAGTAAACGTTTGGGAACTGAGGAGACCAATTTTTCAAGCTTTTCAGGTGGAACTCTTTCCCATTCTTGCTTGATGTACAGCTTAAGTTGTTCAACAGTCCGGGGTCTCTGTCGTCGTATTTTACGCTTCATAATGCGCCACACATTTTCAATGGGAGACAGGTCTGGACTACAGGCAGGCCAGTCTAGTACCTGCACTCTTTTACTACGGAGCCATGCTGTTGTAACACATGCAGAATGTGGCTTGGCATTGTCTTGCTGAAATAAGCAGGGGCATCCATGAAAAAGATGTTGCTTGGATGGCAACATATGTTGCTCCAAAACCTGTATGTACCTTTCAGCATTAATGATGCCTTCACATATGTGTAAGTTGCCCATGCCTTGGGCACTAATACACCCCCATACCATAACAGATGCTGGCTTTTGAATTTTGCGCCTATAACAGTCCGGATGGTTCTTTTCCTCTTTGGTCCAGAGGACTCGATGTCCACACTTTCCAAAAACAATTTGAAATGTGGACTCGTCAGACCACAGAACACTTTTCCACTTTGCATCAGTCCATCTTGGATGAGCTTGGGCCCAGCGAAGCCGGCGGCATTTCTGGGTGCTGTTGATAAATGGCTTTCGCTTTGCATTGTAGAATTTTAACATGCACTTGCAGATGTAGCCACGAACTGTAGTTACTGACAGTGGTTTTCTGAGGTGTTCCTGAGCCCATGTGGAGATGTCCTTTACACACTGATGTCGGTTTTTGATGCAGTACCGCCTGAGGGATCAAAGGCCACGGGCATTCATTGTTGGTTTTCGGCCTTGTCGCTTACGTGTCGTGATTTCTCCAGATTCTCTGAACCTTTTGACGATATTACGGACCGTAGATGATGAAATCCCTAAACTTCTTGCAATAGCTCGTTGAGGAATGTTATTTTTAAACTGTTACACAATCAGCTCACGCATTTGTTCACTAAGTGGTGACCCTTGCCCCATCCTTGTTTGTGAATGACTGAGCATTTCAGGGAAGCTGCTTTTATACCCAATCAAGGCACCCACCTTTTCCCAATTAGCCCGTTCACCTGTGGGATGTTCCAAATAAGTGTTTGATGAGCATTCCTCCACTCTCTCAGTCTTTTTTGCCACTTGTGCCAGCTTTTTTGAAACATGTTCCAGGCATCAAATTCCAAATGAGCTAATATTTGCAAAAAATTACAAAGTTTACCAGTTCGAACATTAAGTAACTTGTCTTAGCAGTGTATTCAATTGAATATAGGTTGAAAAGGATTTGCAAATCATTGTATTCTGTTTTTATTTACGATTTACACAACGTGCCAACTTCACTGGTTTTGTACATATAGTGCATGTAATTGCCCGTTAGGGTGGGTTTTCCCAGTGGAGTTCAATGCATTTGAAAAGTAGGTATTGAAGTCAGCACCCTTAGCATTTACGGTCTGACTTGGGCCTTCACTTTCTACCTTTACAAAATGAATGAACTTTGATAGCAGGTTTTTGCACTCGTCAAGGGAGTAGCAATGCATTTTGGGCCCTCCTTTCCAGTGGAGTATTTGTCTGCTGGCTCCAGCTGTGAATGCTCCAAACTGTGTGCCCCTTCAATGTATTCAGAGCTTTCACTCCCCAAGCAAATGGCCTCACTTGTGTTTGCCTCATTAGCTGCTCTGGAAGAAACCAGTAAAGTGAAGAGACTGAGCTCTCCCCAGTCTACGCAGACCCCTCTAAAACAGTGGTGGAGAGATGAACTTCCAGAAGCTTCACCACAGCTGGGCTCTTTTCCAACCCTGTCCCTGAAGAGTCCCTATGGGAGAGAGCTCACAGCCTCACCATGAGCAAGCCCCTCATTATCACGGAACTCCACCTACGATTCGACAGCCTTCCGCAGAACCGCCGTCTCTGACGTCCATCCCGTGTTTACACCGCCACAATTGTGCCCTGTGTCACCAGGCCCACCCACCCAGGGTTCACCGCGGGTCCCAGGCGATAATCTTCTCCAAGGACACCGTTTTTCAGCAGGAAGAGTTTATCAGGTCATTAAATGGTGAAGCTGTCACTCTGCTGCAGAAGATTGCTCCGTATCAGAGGAGAAACAGCTCCAGTCTCTACTGCACGTGCTCAGTCTGCAGCTAGCCGCCGTAACGCATGTATAAACCGCAGACGGCGGGGAAGAAATGCCACATTCATCCTGACATCCAGGGACAGGAAGTTTATGCATTTAATATTTCTGTTACATAAAAATAATAAAAACAGTGTTCTGGATAATTTATACTGGTCTTGGATTATTATATTTTGTTTATTTTTTCAATGTCGTTTGTCGTGTAGGTTTGACCATATTAGAAAAGAAAATTCGTGAGATTAAGAACTGCGACTCATATCCCCTATTGGGGGATAAAAGTGAACCGTGGCATTTGAGGAGGATGTGGTTCAGATTAAGAAGTGCTCATTTTACTGAGGGGAAGCAACACAGAAACTAGACGCTCTAGACAGCCTGAATTGCTCACCTAGATCTGTATGAAAATTAACTAATTCATAAAATTACAGAGACATAATCTACTGCAGCATAAAAGTCACAAGGAACAGGATCTTAATGAAATACCTAAAACATGATTACGATTCCGACCTCGTTCGATAATTTTGCAAAATCGTTTCGCAAAAGAAATAAATCAGTTTGATTCAAATGGAAATTCCAGGGGATTCTAATTATCAATTCAAGATGAGCAAATTGAATGTGATGGTTTATTCAGATGCAATAGTGAAATACAACCAAAATCATCATATTTGAGATGTTTGAAGGCGAATTAACCCTACAAAGAGCCATTGTACAATTTTCAGACTTTTGTAGTGTGTTATTTGCTCATCATTTTAGCGATTGAAAGTTTTTCTCTCATTTAGTTTTCACTACATAAGCCAAAAAAACACAAAATCTTCAAATTTGACATATCCAAGGCCAACTCCAAAAAGGAGGCATTGTATGATCTTGATCCTCGGAGACTTTTGTATAGATTCATCTGCTGAT
This sequence comes from Gymnothorax reevesii, assembly GCA_029721435.1. Taxonomy (NCBI): domain Eukaryota; kingdom Metazoa; phylum Chordata; class Actinopteri; order Anguilliformes; family Muraenidae; genus Gymnothorax; species Gymnothorax reevesii. The sequence continues at coordinate 54,783,842 of CM056586.1, forward strand.
CATTTTGAGGTAACAGTTTTTTCTCTAGCTGCTTACATTCCTGAGATACAGCAGAAAATTGATGGTTCAACTCCTATGTTCTATTGTTAGTAACAGCGGCCATGTTATTCAGCCAGCGGGCATTATCAACACTATTTTGAAAGTAGACATCCAAAGGGTGATTGTGGCTAATTTTAGTCTGCATCTGTTTAGTAGTTTCAGAGGAGAAGACTTTTGAAAATTGTTAACGACAGAGGACGACAGACACCAATGGCAATAGCTCACGTGTGCCTTTGGTCCAGGTGAGCTAAAAATGGATAAAATGAATCCGCAAAAGAGGCCAGGATATAGACTGCAGAGATTAAATCGAACACTCACAATGCAGGTACAATGAGCATATAGAATAATGGCAGTATGGTTTTAACACAAGAAATAAAAATGAATAGTAGGCCTTTCAAGAATGTTCATACTAGGGAAAAACGAGGTAAACAAAACTGCAAAAACTGGACAGCTGGGCAACCAATTCCACACATGACCAAAAAAGAGAAAAAGTCAGAGGGAGGAAACAGAGGGATGGAGATCGGCAAGTTGGACTAATCACTGCACCTGTTCAGAAGTACAACAGCAGGTTGTAAATCGGTCGAACCGACAGAAATTCACCACGCATATCATGTGGTCTTCATGTCTAAACACAGGCGGCGTGCGCATGGTGGATCTCTATGAAGCCATAGGATTAGAAACCTCTCATCGACGGAAGAACACTAAAATCTTGATACTAATCCTCCTTTCAACAACTGATGGAGTGAAATCAGAGATGAGACTGAGCAGTGATAAAAAGAGAAAATCCATTATATTCCACAGGTCATGTAACCCGCTTATGTTTTCTGGATCGAAACAGGTGCCAAAAAAAGTTTATCCATCTAGGATATCTTCTAGGATTGTTTTGGTTGCTTAACAGAAGTTGAGACAACAAAATTGCCTTTTTTCCCCATCATTGTCATTTACATCTAATTAAAAAATAAAAGTCCAGTTTGACGGACACTGATCAAGACAGCATCTTGAAAACTGGCTCAAATGTTAGTTTGATATTTTAACATCGAGAGACTTCTGGAAAAGTAACAGTCAATTGCAATGTTTAAAATGCTGAAGATATTTGGGTGCTCAATGAGAAAATTATACAATTTGCCCTCCGGCAAAAATTAGGTCTCCTGCACCATCCAAAAGATCTCCTGAACCATCATAAGGTTTCTTACCATATTAATGGCCTCATGCAAGAAGGGGGTAAGTGGCATTTTACAAATTTTACAGGAGAGCTAAAAAACTGCCACAGCACCACCTGTTAAAAATTTAGTCCACTGATACGAATTTTCAAAAAAGCATTTTAACCCCTTTAGGATAGGAATTGAGACTCCAGACCAGGTCAGGAGATCTCAGTTATTCCAAAACAACCAAAAAAGTCATCTTAGACTGAAGTGTCCTTGTTGTATGAGGCCATCGATATGATGAACTTTCAACAACCGTCCTAAAGTTTCCTGCACCATCCTTAGTTTGACTGCATAGACTCATGAAAAACAGCTGACTGCCAATACATTCACCTTAGGTTAAAAACACAGCTGCGGCTGAATGAATACTGAATAGACCATGAGGAAAATTCCACATCAGTTACGCGCAGGTAGGACATACTCTGCAAATACCTTCTGATAATTAGGATCTAAAAATGATCCCTGCGACTAAACAGTCTGGTGAAAATGATTACGAAACCCAGCTTTATGCTTTTACAGAACCAGCCACGATAATGGTAGAGCAGAGCAGCCAGACATCAAACCTTTACCTTCACCAGTCTATTACCAGTCACTGCAACGGGGGAGACACTTTAGCTTATACATTCCTGACTACTTTGCTTCATCTGAAGGATGCACTGAAGTGCTCCCCTGATACCAATAATCATGGATCGTGTCTGACACAGGAAGGCCGCTGTACGTGACACACGAGTAATGATGAATGGATAGACATCAAAGCACGGACACCTAAGAGCTCGTAGGTGAAATCAAGCTCGCCGTCCTCAAGCTGCATACTCTCTCTCTCTCTTTCTTTCTCTCACCCTCTCCCTTGATCAGGGTACAATCCTATTCTGGGAATGAGGCTACCTCTCCCCTCAGCAACCAGCGAGTAGCACAGGGAGAGCCGTTGTTCCTACTCATCTATCAATCTTATTAGACAGGCAAGAGAAACGGTGGAATACTAATGAACTCCCAGCGCGTTAGAGAGCGAACATTTTATTTTAAATGGCCTCGGCATTGGCGCGGAAACCCTGACCGTCAAGCTAAATTCACTTAGCAAGGCCAAGGGCGGTGATTCGTTGGGACACTAGCACGAGCCGGGGGGGGGGCTCATCTGTGCGCAGGCTCACCTGGGAGCTGAAGGAGCGAGCGGAGAGGCAGAGAGGTTCCAGTCGACGGACATAATCGCCTCACTCTCACTGTCCGGACCTGAATTAATGCCACACAGAGCCAGCCAAAACGCTTGGGACCCAAATTCCGAAGGAGTTGGAAAGGTGCGATTGAGGGGTGGAATTTCATTGTTCTTTTTAGCGTGCCCCTTTGTAAACCCCAACACCACTGGCAGCCAGCTTTCATGAATATGAGGACATGTTACGAGGAGACCTTCTGTAGACATGAATGCTTCAAAAACAAACAAACAAACCAGCAAAAAAAAAAAAAAAAAAAAAAAAAAAAAAACAGATAAAAATGAGTCGAGAGTCTCTTAGGACTTCCAAATTAAAACTGGTCAAACGCTTTTTCGGCACAGCCAAATTTCATTTTGCATTTTGGAAATTGGAGCGTAATTGCTCGATCTCTCCACAGTTCTGCTTCACTTTAGTGTGAGTGGAAAGGCTGAAGGTCCGTTGCATTAGCAAGATGAAATGGAGGGAAACGCTCCAGAGAGGTTAAGAGGAAAATGTCACACTGACTGTATTCATATTTAACATGGAAATAAAGAGGCGATCACACACAGTCATTTAAAGGTGTATTTAATGAAAAATGTGATATAAAAACAAGGATACTGATAAAATAATTGCATAATAATGCAACACAACTAGTCTCACCATGATTTCAGGAATAGAAGCCATAAACCTAAATAAGAGGCCTGTAATGACCATGAGCGCGTGGATAATATTCCTAATAGCCCAGACTACTTCAGATCCTTCAGCTCCAGCACGTCCTGTGGGGATGAGCGTGGAGTGTACCGCCCAGGAGCCTGTAATGTCTTCCTACTGCTAGCAGAAACATTACAGAGTAAAGGACTGTTCAAAAAAACTACATACATACAGTACATACGTAGATCAACACATGGTCAAAAAACTTGATGAAAAAGGCACATTTTTCCACTCTTTAAAATTTCAAAATGAGGCTTTGCTCAGCTGCAACCCAAATTCATACAGAATACAATACCCTCTCAGTACAAAGGAGGGCTGTTATTCAGAGTGTGAACGAGAGACAGACCCTAATGTAGCTACTTTCCTCTTCCTTCCGGAACCTTCCACACAATGACGGCGGCCAGGCTTCCTGTCACATCCAGGGGGGGTGGTCTGGTCTTTGATGTGGGCACAATGTCTCCCCACTCTCCCTTCAGATGCTTGAAATGATAGGAGAAGGAGAGGTTTCTTCTAGAGCCTTCTCAACACTCCTGTCCTAATTCATCCTCTCATTCTGTCTGTCTCTCTCTCGGTCATCCCCTCGATCCACCTCAGTCTCTCTCACTCTAGTTTATGAGTCTGTGGACACTGCGTATTGTACTCGCTGATTGCACTGGTCTCTTCTCACATTCATGATTTCAAGGCTATACAAAAAAAAGACAATTTTAGAACACAGCGGCATTACACTGACATACCTTGAAAGCATACTTCAATCATATCCATCCTCACTTTCCCTCTATTAATTACCTATTTTCAGGTCTGTGATTAAAAACGCACTACAGAAAGCACAGTAGCCTTCATTGATAATCAAAAGTGACGTGATGACAGGCAGTAAATGTGACACACACCCGGGCATGTAGAACACACTTCGTGCCCAAGGACCAAAAACTACTGGTGTTAATCTGTCACAAGTAGCTAAAACGCATAACAGAGTCCGGTTAGAAAAGCCTGCACTTGGCCCAGGGAACATGGTGCATTTGACTTGCTGGTAATGACAGGCCCACGGACTGTAATTTTCCAAGGCGAAATGCACTTAAACCCACACATCTGTCTAAGGGCACATCCATCACGCCAGATATACTGCCTCCGCTCCCACTGCCACAAAAAAGACATTCTCCTGAAATGAGTCCAAATCGCTCCACAGACGCCGAATTTAAAAATCACCCGCAATCACATTCTCTCCTGCGCTGCTGGGGTAAAGGCGCTGTTTGAACGTATCCATCATGCACCGGGAGCCTGGCTTCGCAGCAATAAAATGGCAGTTGAAAATCTACGCCGCGCCACAAACTGGCAGACAGACAGTGGCTGTCTCTGTCGTCGTACAAAGCTAGCGACGGAAAAGCAAGAACAAAACAACATAATGCACAAGATGAAAAGACCCCTCCCCCCACATCTCTTCTCTGCTGATGACACTGCAAACACAACCTGGAGATTCAGGCAACACCCCTCTGCTTCCACAAAATCTACAGCGGCCGAGCCGCTACCCTGCTCTCCACATAGAGTAGGAACCGGGTCCCTCCGATGACGCAGTCTACAGGGGTAAAGACGGGGAATTTTTGGGATTTCTACACGGCCGCAGTCTGCCGGGGGTCCGGCCCCCGCCCATCTCCGTACGTGTAGCGGTCCGGGCTGGTGTTTCGGTACCCCGGCCCGCGGTTCATGGTGTCGTAGCGCGGTGACCGCAGTGGGAAGGTGGGGGAGGGGGGCACGTCCTGACGGAGGGGGCCTCTCTGCTGGGGCGGAGGGGGGTAGTATCCAGGGTCGCCCTGCCTGGGGTCGCCCCCTCTGCGTTCAGGCCCGCGGGTGTAGTTATCTCGGGACGGGTGGCTGGGGTATCCCGCCTGGGGGGCCGGGTATTGGCTGGGCTCTCGATGACCCCCCCAGGGCTGCAGCGGGTAATCGCTGGGGTCCACTGGCCCTCGCCTTGGAAAAGAGAGAGATAAAGCACTGAGAGGCTCAGCAAAAGACAACAACAAGATATCAAGGGCAGGACTGCGGAAGACTTTATAGCAAAATACAACAATGCATCCGATTATCAGTGCAAAGGAAGAGCCACAACACGTCACTGTCCAATTTTTGGTTGCCAAAAACATTTTGCACATTAATAAAGATCATATTAAATCACGCCATGAATGTTATAAAAAAATGGCTAATACAGTTATACAGAAGAAAAAACAAAAACAAAAAAAAAAAAAAAAAAAATAGATATCAACCATACTGGGCTCCCATCCTTCCTCCCTGGAGATATGTCCCCTACAGGGGGACCTCAGGGACTGGCTGTAATTATAAGACCCCACTTGACCACTTACCCCCCAATACACCAATCCCACATAAAACACTGAATTTGATGGAGCTTCTTTTTTATTTAAGCTTTTGTATAATTCAGTAACAGAATGAGGGACGGGTTACCAGAAGCTTGCAGTAAATTCAGTGACTTGGCATGATTGAACACACTTCAGCTTGTAAAAACAATTTTGCCGAATAATTCACAAGCAAATCTTGCCAGGAGGGGCAGCTCATTGACATAAAAATTCAGCAGAAATTTGCATACAATTTCTCACAAAACTTGTTCTGACTGAATATTTCATTGGCTGGCTCGACACAACAAATCAAATTTAACCTGTGCATTTAAAGTAAAAAAAAAGAGGTATTAAGGTCGGGGCTGTCACTAGTGAGGTAAAAGACTGTGACGACTCCAGGAGCCCACAGCTAGAGAGGGAAAGATTCCCACAGCTACGCTCCTGCATTCTGGCCCAAAAACGCAAGGTTTAGCTGCCCAGATGAGGGCAGGGAGGCAGAGGCTGGCGGAGTAGCTCACAGCGGAGCGGCAGCACACAGACCTGCAGTAAGAGCCGCGCAACTCTGTTTCCGTCACTCTAAATGATTAGGGCTAATCCCCCGCTAACGGCAGCTGCTGAGCAGCGGCTGGGGACGACTCCGGTTTCACAGCCGAGTCCACATTTCTCCGGGCTGACAGCCTCTGCTGCCGTCGCGGGTCACACCAGCGATAGACGCCCATCACGGTACGCCTCGGCTGGACCCCCGCCAGCTAGCTCGTCATATAGGGGGAGAAGGGATTAGGAGGTGGGGTCAGCAGAGACTATTCCGGCTTTGCTATATTACCCCACCCCCCCAAAAAAAAGAAAAACCCTGAAAGGGGGCCAGACCGTGGGGAGGACAATTTTTATTAACTTGTTCATTTATTTTATATTTCTAGCACAGTCCCTCAAAGCATTGATGGTTTGGTTAGTTCGCGTCCAGCCAGTGACTATAGTCACAAGCATTTTCATGGAGCCCCGTTGAGTTCATCGATGCCCTTCCCACAGGTCGGCTTCATCCACTGACGCATAAACACTCAACGGCTTCACCAGGGGGGTTGATGAACTCAACACATTAATTTCGCAATGGGTGCATTCGTTTAAGTGCATCATAACTTACAGAAAATGGGTTTAGAGACATTAAATGTGATTTTGTTTTATTGGATATCAATTTTCTTTGTCTTTGCATGCTAAAAAAAAAATTCCGTTATGTTGTAATTTAGAGCCAAAGGGCTGATGAAATTGAACAAAGAACAGCTGCGCTTCTCTATGGTTCTTGCAATGTTAATGTGCTCAGAATTTAAAGGTGATAATCACAACTTTAACTTCACCTTTAAGGTTTTCAAATCCTGTACACTCAGGAGCAGAGGAAACAATCCAAATTTTGCACCACCACACTAATAACTGTAAAATCCACCGGTATGTGTCTGGTGTATACCTGTGGTAGCAGGAGTGCCATTCATTATCTCTGCCAAGGAAGTTAGGTCTTTGCCGGCGTCGGTTCGTCTGTCTGTCTGTCGGCGTACAAGATAACTGAAAAAGTAATGACCAGATATCTCTGAAATTTTGTGGGTGGGTTGCTATTACATGAGAGATGGACCCTATTGAGTTTGACCACGACCAGTCAAACAACATGAAATCTTGACACGCGATAACTGAACTTCACTCTTTTTTTTCAGGTTGACTGGTGTCACATCAGGGATGGAACCTATTCTTAAATTTCTTATGAGCCATGCTCCCTCAGCAAGATTTCGACCATGCCGCCTTGACTGCGGATTGAACTCTCAGACTGCCTCTAGTTAGAATTACATTCATTCATTAAATGAGGGCATGCGCCCGGTACAGCATATTTCGTCCAATCCCTTGGAAGACATCACACCTGTGGGAGGATGAGGGGGGGGGGGGTGGTTAGGGGAATATAGCAGTGGTGCTCGTTGGGGAGTGTTGCCTGGACGACCTACGTCAACAAAGACTTTAATCCATCCCTGGTCCGGACCACCCAAACAGCTGAGCGTCTATCAGGTCTGCAGCACAATCTGCACCTGGCGGTTAGCCTGTCAGTCATCCCCAAGGTTATTGGCTGAGGCTTCTGTGATGTCACCCGCGCCCTGACCCCAGATATGGACGTGTGGAGAGGGAGACAGGCGAAGGCTGCAGACATCATTACTGGACTCGATTACCGCCGAGTCCGCATGCTCCCGCGCACAGCACCTGGCTGTTAAACACGCTCAAGGCCACCCAAAGGGAGAATACTCTCTCAGACACGTTTGCGCTTAGACAGAGTCATTGCTGAGATTGTACATAAACCCGCAGAGATGGAACAGCATGGCAGTAGCTGGTGCGGAAGGCAGTGCGGGGGTAGGAGAGGGTGGTTTCGGGTATGTCAGAGGAATGCCTCGTTTGAGAACTCTGTCAGCTCTAAACAGCAGCTGGGGATTACTGAATGTACAGCTGGGGGGCCTCTAAGAAACTCAATGGAGAGGGCCTAGCTAACTGCACATATATGCACACACAGTTACACACGTGCACTCGCGTATACACACAAAGACGCACTCAGTCATACACACCAGCGAGCTCACGCACACTCGTATGTACACAACTCCATCCACATGTGTGCACGTGCATGCTGCTGCGAGAACACTAAAACACGTATGCGCAGATACAGCTATGAATACACACACACACACGAATGCTCAAATACAGCTATGAATACACACACACACACACACACACACACACACACACACACACACACACACACACACACACACACACACACACACACACACACACACACACACACACACACACACACACACACACACACACACACACACACACACACACACACACACACACCTCTGTACTGCAGGTGGGAGCCATTTGGGGGCTGGTTCTTGGGACAGGGGACAGATGCCCAGCTCCTGGCAGGCTAGAACCCCGGTGGAGGGCAGGAAATGGGTTAATCGAATCGGATGTAATCACTCAGACCCGTACGCCATCATTACCACCCCACCCCAGCACTGGGATTGGGAACTCTCTTCCGTTTGCTAATAGAAAGAATTCCTGTTTCGTCAGCAAGGCAGCTCGCGCCTGCCAGAGAAGTTAGGAGGAAATGTGATTACATTCCCCATTTTCCCAGCTCCTCACTCACCCTCCCCCTTACCACCCCTCCCTCCCAAAAAGGGCTCTCCACCAAGCAGCTGGCAGGATCCATCTCTGGGGCTCTGATAGTACACCATCTCTCCGCAGTGCGTGGACCTAAGTGCACTCATCCCAGATGACTAACAATAAGCTTTATCAAAGATTCCGAGAAACTCACCAATGTTCTGACCCATTTTCAACAGGCAATCAAAGCTACTGATTCTAAACTTAGTCCTCTCACAACCCACGTATTAAAAGAGGAAAAAAACCTGCGAAAACACAATGACAGCCTGACAATACGCGGTGCGGGTTATGAATTATCATATCATGAAGGTCCTGCCAATATGCGAATCGCTGTTACAGCATTTCTCGAGAAGACGGGTGTCGTTGAATGAACAGCGGCCTTGAACAGAGTGAATGAATAAATGCTGCTGTCGAACAAACGCTTCGGCTCAGGAACTCTGGAGATCACCACAAAACCACTATATCCACATTCTCTTTAATATGAGATAATGTGTAACATGTGACCCACAACTCATAAAAACGGCTATACCCTGGAACACATTTTACATGATAGCAGCCCACAGCAAAGGGCAAAGTAATATTAGAGAGCATATATTTGAATAATTAGAATGATATATAGTGACTGCCTATAGAGAAAGAGAGAGAGAGAGAGAGAGAGCATTTGAGAGACCAGAAGCATTTTGAAAGTCACCGTTTTCATTCAGGTTCCGTACACCTCCGTACACTCATGAATGGATTTGAAATGAACCAATCAAGACTGTAGACTTGCAGCTTTAATTTAGGGTCAAATGTCTTGCATCATTTGGTCAAAATGGCTCACCAGCCTTGGAGGAACTGCACTCTCTCTTCCTCCATAATCCCATCCCAAACTTAAAGGAATAAATGTAACTGGATTAACTAACAAACTACCATAATCAAATTTAAATACATGGGTACCAATCCTGCGCATTCATGGACTGCCTGGCCTCTGGTACCCATAATCATCACTAAATGCTGGGTTCGTCCTTGGTGATGGTCTTCTAAGCCTTCACTGGGCGACACGGCGCAATAATGGTTAGCACTGTTGCATCACAGCAAGAAGGTCGTGGGTTTGATCTGGATGGAGTGTTCTCCTCGTGTTCGCGTGGGTTTCCTCAGGGTACTCTGGTTTCCCCCACCCACAAAAACCTGCATGATAGGAACACTCCCTGATCCAGGAAGTGGCTTTAGAACTGGAGTTGGTCCCCGTGTGCTGCTCTGTGGCTGCCCACTGCTTTTAACTATAGGATGGGTCAAATGCAGAGGACAAATCACCCCACGGGGTTCAATAAAGTGTATCCATCTAGCTGTTTTCAGATGAAAAGTAATGCTACTGCTTTTGGCAGCAGTCACATTGACAAAAAATACAAGAGAAGAGTTCCACTGGCAGTATATGAATGCTCATATTATAAAACTACCTCCACCATGGTGACAAGTTCAGCAAGGTCTCATCAGTCCATAGGAGGATGCTCCAGAATTGAACAGGGATTATCAGATCTTCTCATTCTGAAAAACTCTAACCTGGTGTTCCAGTCTTTGTTGCTTAGTAATGGTTTAAATCTTGTAGTAGGTGCACTATGTTTATTCAGGTTAAGTCTCCTCAAGATTGCAGACAATGACAAAGATATGCCTACCATCTTAATGATGTCCTTAATATGGCAAACTGTTGCGAAAGGAGTTTGCACCATCAGAAAAATAAATATTCCATAATCTACCATATTTATTACCAGTAGCTTTCCAGGCCTTTTGGTGCTCCTGAGCTCACCAGAGCATTTTCACTATTTAAAAATGGGCCAAATAGTAGATCAGACTACACTTGATGGCCACACCATTCTTGATTTCTCAGCCTGATGATGGTTTGCCTTATTGGCAGACACAGCCCTTTGGACTATAAAATGGGTCTATATTGACTACACTCCCTATTCGAGAACAGTAACAGATTGTAAATGTCACAACTGAAATCAACATCAAACCTTTTATCCGCAAAGTGGTGACTGAAATAATGAGCGAGTAGCACACCTGGCCACAGAGCAGCTGAGACACTAATCGGTCCCTTACGAAAAGTTAAAAAAGCTGCAATTCTCACAGCTATTTGGCAATAAATTCCTTCAAAACAAACTTTAAAGTCAGAGCTTTGAGTTCATATGCATTATTTCAATGTCAATGTGTTATGGTGGACAGCTAAATTAACAATAAAATAGCAAATACCAAAATACAGAATTTATGGGCCAGACTGTTGGTGGCATGTTACACTGCTAAGAATTTCTTAACAGTCTACAACCAGAGACAAAATTGTTCATAAGTCACAGGCTAGCATGAACCATCACTAATGCAATATGCCTGTGCCCAGCAGCTCACATCGAATAAGCGCATGTGATCAAAGCATGGAAAAATCTCTTATTACTAACAAGGAAACTTCATTCCTTTATCAACTCACTATGAGTGACCCAGCTTACCAATTACTGTATGGCACTACCAAATTGTAGAGAATATATATTTTTTAAACAACATATGAACAGAAGGTGTTTCAAGTTTATATGGAACAATAAGCAAAATAAAATTAAGCGGACATATCTCTGTATGATTATGTATCTAGCGATTAAAAATGACAAGATTTAAAAGCTTCGAATCATTTGCTTAAATGGACAGTTTACCCAAAAATAAAAATTCACTCATCACCTACTCATGCTGATAGGGGTGGGAGATGTTTTTCAGTGCAAAAAAACACTTTGGGAATTTCAGAGGAAAAAAGAAAATCATATGGCCGAATTGTAATATTATGATAGGTAAACAATGATTTTTTTTTTTGGAGATAAATGTCTGACAAAGGCATCATTTTTATAAAGGGTATAGCTGATGAAGGTGGTAAACTCATGTCATGCATATTCATACATATACGAAACTAATTGTATTTATGGAACGATCTACACATACAATGATAAAATCAACTAATCAAATCCTTACCACAAACATGGAAACAGAAAATTAGAAATGGTACTAAATGCCAGATAGCCTGTAGGCTACATAATGGCAAATTGGCAAAAGAAAACAAAAATTAAATTTTTACCAAAGAGCCAAGAACTTAATTATGCCTCGGTGGGCATGCGCGCAAGCGGAGCATACGGTGCTTTGTTTGTTTGTCAGTCAGTCTTTCATTCTGTCTTTTACCAGGAGAGCTGCCCTGCTGATCAAAATCAAGTCCTAGAATATGGCTCTACGGGTTAAATGCCATGATGTCTTGGATTTAAATTTGCCAGATTTTTGAGATAGAGCTTTGTTTTCGACTTATAGCACTATTTGACACTTCCATAGACTCCAACAGGAATCGAGGAATGCGGAAGTAATGCGTGTCGTGGGGAAAGCAATTGTTCCAAACAATGAATTAATTTTCATTGGAACACGCTTGCAGGTAAGTTTATGAAATGACAGCATTTTTGGGAAATTTGTCGCATTACCTGACCCCTAATGAATTTTCTTGTTAGCGCATTTTCTGTAACCAGCTTTAGTTTATGTTGATCGTCAGATAACAACCTGTTATATACATATTAAAGTTAAAGTACATGACGTGGGGAGCTCATAACGATCAAGCATAACCACGGCATTTGTTCTTTTGGCTACCTTAAATTAATTGCAGTTATTAGTGTTCGTTCGAGTAAAAAGTTTATGTTCGCTTATTAGATTCGCTGATAGTTTCAACCGCATTTTATTGCTAACTAGTTAAATTTTGTTGCCTACCACACTACTTCTGTTCACTCAAAGGTTCTGCGATTCAGTGCGAAAATGATTGGAAACAGCTTGAAATGACAAATCTATTCGATACACCGATTTGATCGCATAGCAGCAAGTAACGTCATTAGGCTACGCACAAGTTTTTATTCGCTTCAATGCTGTTAGGTGGGAATGCATTTTCGCCGCCTTTATTTGCATGAATATTTTTGGCGTATTTCGGGTAATTCGATTGACAAGTGGATGGAAACGTAGCTTATGTCAAGCATGGACGCACAGCTAGGGCACTCTGACATTTCCACACAGAATTTTATAGCTTCATCAAGGGACATACTTGTCACTGCTGTAAGCACCGAGGCATCAGCACCTTCGGTGCTTTCATTGCTACGAGCACTCTGCCCGTGGGCATCCACAGGTTCTAGATTCAACCCACATGGGGCCCAATTTTCAGCCCAAGTTTAAATTTTATTGCTTTATGTAACTTCGCTTTCATATCATAGTGAACAATGCACCATTATGATGTCATCACATGCACATCTATGATGTCATCACATTTTTATGGTGTTTCCATAAACACTAAGGTGGCTGTCACGCGACCAATATTTTTATAGCAACTAAAACTAAGTAACCATCATGGGGAATACGCTGCGCTAACATTCCACGCTCAGTGGAACACGAAGTCGCCTGCAAGACTGAGCCAAATAGCGTCGCTCACATTATGATGCAGATTAAGCGTTACTTTCTCTTGCGGCTTGGCATCTGTTTTTTGGTATACAGGACTCCTGTGGATGAATTGGCTTGGGTTCAAAAGGGGGAATCCCCAGGAGAGGGCATACAGGGGAAATCCCCCCTGCATGTCAATATTATAATATAGTGGCCTGTTTAACAGATGTCACTCATAGCTTTGCTCACGTTATGCTGCAGATACGCGCCCGGCGGAGACTAGCACTGATTGGCCGGACATAGTCGCCTGCAAGACAGGGCAAATTAGCGTCGCACACGCCATGCTGCCGATACATGCCCGGTGGAATCTAGCACTGACTGGCCGGAAACACACGCACACACACAGAGGCCACATGGCTATTATAATATAGATACCACATAAGATTTTAGATGGCAGGGAAAAAATGTTACTGACACAAATCCCATGGAATCAGGCCCTCTTAATCACATATGAAACAACGCTTGATTCAAAAATGAGATATTTCAAATACAGATGAATGTACACATTCCTGGCAAAAAAATATGTTCAAGGAGCTGTGTCACAAACACTGAGCATGCTCAGAACTTACATCCTAAGAAAGTGAATCTGCTTGATTGCAAGTCATAATCTGATTCCATCCTTGCCAATCAGTCTTTCTTCTACTTGTATTTGCATAGTTCCTCCAGCATTATGCAGTTTATTTTAGGGAGCTTTCTATGGAAATTGAAGGATTCAAAGCGCTGTTTTAGGCCATAGCCAAGAGATACGAAGAATGTAAGCTGGTTTCCATTGCCAATAATCACAGAGGAAGAAACAACCTTCTAGATTTTGACTTGCAGTTGAGAGGATTTACTTCGTTAAAAGTTGTGAGCATGCACAGTAATCGTGACACAGCTCCTTCAAATATCAGGGGAACTGAATCATCCTCGTTACTCTGATTCTGCCAGGAAGGAGGAAGAAACAGTAAGCATATGTTTTAGTATTGTCTGTTTGTTGCTTTCCTGTGGACAAAGGTTCAAGAGAAGTTATCTACGCATGTCATTATTCTTCAGTTAGACTAGTTTATAGCGTTACTGGGTGATATATCCAAACGCTCTCAAACGCAATGCAACACAATCATACTGCTGGGGCAAGTATTTATTTTTGGGCCGACGTCACTGGAGATTCCAAGAATTGAGAGATTCAAGACCTTTGTCCAGCCTTATCTCAGAACTGACTATGTTATGTAACATGAATCAGGAAGATTAGCTTGTGTCAAAAGATGGACTTAAGTGAACAAGGCTAAAGGATAGAATAGGTTTATTAACTCTTTCCTTCACTATTTAAAAAAGAATAAAGACGTCCTCGGGGGGGGGGTTGAAAAAATAAATGGATGGTAAAGTGGAAGGTAAATTGATCCATCCACTGATGATATGGTTAAAGAAAGGCGGTAGGGAACAGTAGGGACTGCACCGCAGTACAAAACTAATGCAAAGCTACGCTGAAAATGCACAGTATTTTCGAGGAAGTATTTTCTACTGCATTAAGAATGTCCTGGATCTTGGTGTTGAAAAAAATAGATATTCACTGTCTTCTAACAAAAAGTTTAAAATAGAAGCTTAAGATGGATTTTGGAGAGCCTCATTAACAAAATCAATGTTTCCATCAAAAGCAATGAAAAATTAGGAAAAAAAAATACACATACTGCTATACCCCTATCCATCTTTTGGTCCAGTAAAACCCCTTCATACATTAATTTGCCATTTATACAGATAATATCTGTAGGTTTAAACAAATAAAATCACCCACGACAAATATCAGCAGTTATATTTAAAAGATGTCAGCACAAAATCTAACCTGATTTGACCCCAAAGCTTTCCCATATGATCAAAAATTACAAGATCAACTGAAATGTCGAAAAAGAACGCGACTGGTCAAAGTTATTAACCAACAGCTTCTTTATTTACATTTTACAGCGTCCGGTAGTTCAAACTTCGGACATCTCATCTCCATGCCAATCTTGGCCAATGGCTGACACGCATGACCAACAAAGTTGAGTGGCTTTGGTGTGATATTGAAACCAACAGTTACGCAGCTTTCTCTAGGTCAGTTCATAAGTTCAAAATGGCTATCTCCACTAGTTATCTCTGATTGGCTAACAACCATATTTACATTGTTATATTATAGCAATGAAGATCAGCAAACAATTAAACAACAGAATGGAAGACGTGTAGAAATTCTACTTCACAGAATATCCGCACAGTTAAACAAATGCTGTCCTTAAAAATATTTCACCGCCGGATGTACTCTAGCCAATAATGTGAGGTCTAAAATAAAGCCTACAGCCATTACTGAGAGTAATATCACAGAGAGGGGTGATTATTTTTTTCATGACACTCAGCAGAGGCAATAATGAAACTAAATTCTGAACTGTGATTTCAGCTTCAGAACGCACATTAGACTTGACGAGGACGTGTTACAGGAAACCAAAAAGAAATTGTATCAAAGAAGCCGTTTTCATCCGCGCAGCTCCGCATATTTTATTTGTATCGGATCATTTCTCCTTTTAACTACTGGGAAGGAACGCCGACTGAGAAGACCTCATATTTGATTTTACTTTCAAAGTGAGAAATGAATGTTAGCGCAGATTTCATGCCTTTTCAGAGCTCCACTTCGTCTTTTCTTCTACTTACCGCCGCAAATTTCATTTTTTCAAGAAAATAGGGCACCGCGCTGAAAAGCAAGCGTACCCAACAGCTTGGTTCCTGTGAAACACTTTAGAACTCAGTGTATGAAAGTTGAGGTAACCGAGTTTCCATTCCCAAAAGCTGATTTTATTACATCTCCTCCATTTCAAAATAATTAAGTTACCAGGAAATAACACTGCCGCTTTATTTATTCGGCACACATCGGCTACCAAAACAAAGAGGCAATAAAAGGCAGCAGTACAATGATAAAGAAAGGAAAAGTGTTTCTGCCATCCATCATGGCTGAGAGACGGCGGTCGGAGGCAGCGCGTGGATGGAGCGATATAAATACTCAAGTCGACTGTCAGTCTCGGCATTTCAAGCTCCAGACTCCCAGAGTGCATGTGGGCACACGTCTCTCATCCTGAGGGCAGAGGGTCTGTTGCTTCAGCTGTCCGAGGGACTGGTGCGGCCACCAAACCTCACCTCACACAAGTCCAACTGACCCCAGAGGGTCACATGACATTTCTGCGTTTCACCCAGAAGATCGTGGGATTCCTGACCATCACAGCCTGTGTGTTTGTAATTAGAGGCTTTGAATACCTGATAGTGGAAGATGAAGCCATGAAAATAGTAGTGCAGCTACACATCGGCTAAGGACGGCCCCCACCAATGACCAGGCACTGACGTAATAAGAAATACTGACGGAGGAACACCACAGGATTCACAGCCAATAACAACAGCTATTTTTTCCTCACATTATCCTGTTTTTAACAGGGAAACAGTAGCTCTTGCTAAAACAAATGCTACTTTACTGAGAAACACTATGTTCCCAACTCCTGTCTCATTCCCCCTATAAAGTGGTTTCAAGACTTGCCAATACGAAATGCAAAACAAACAGAAAAAAATCGCTACCAGTGAGACCGGACCAGGACACACCAAAATCTGAAATTGCATGTTTGACAGAAAAGTGCGCATCTTCACAGCGTTATATGCTGCGCATGCGGTGTGCAGCCACACAGGGTACAGAATGTCTGGGGGACTGTGTAAAGGGTCGTTTCCGCCCGGCGCAGAACATAGTGGAGCAGAGGAGACATGGCTGGTGGATTTTCATGGGCAAAAAGGAGGGCAAAACGGAAAATGTCAAGCTGTGAGTAAAATAAGTTCAGCCACCGACCCCGAGCGTGACATCATATATTCCATCTGACATCGCAGATAAATCTAGCAGCACATTTTTGGTCTGAGCACTCTACGGTAAAGACGCTCTCAAAACGGAATGAGGCACACACATCACTGTGCGATCACAGCGTGAACAGGGCTATGTGCCTCGTTCCACGAGGAGGATGGCCTCTCACAAAGAAATTATTGTAGTCTGTTCAATGCCGTAATCGATGCAGATGAAAACATTTGTATTTAGCCATGCATATCCATCTTCTTTATTTATAATTATAATCATACAAGGTTTCAACTTGTTAGCTGCATAATACCATCATACAAGCGAATGTTGACAACATCTTAAAAGCCATTTATTTATCATGAAAATACAATCCAACCAATATTCTGGTATTTGGAAGACTGCTTACATAACCTCTACCCTAATTGTAGGCTGTTAATACTGCATTAAAAAAAAACGGCTAAAATAATCGATGATTAGAAGACAGCGAGTAGGCATTGTCGTATCCATCTGCTCTTCGACGATTGGGTTATGGTGGATATCTTTTGATTATGCTCACAAACCTGACACAACAGACCTGTGGCTTCAAACTGCTGCTGGGTGGCAGGAAAAGGTCAGCTTGTGAGGGTTGAGAGAGAGAGAGAGAGAGCGCACGGCTCCAGTCGGAGAGGAGTCTGCGTTGGCGGACAGCGTGATGAATGTGTGCCGGTGAGCGCCGGAGCTGAGGCACGTACAGGTGCGTTTAAAAGGCCGCAGCTTTGCGCTCGCCCGCGCGGAGACAGGAATGGAGCCAGCGCTCCTCTCATCTGAATTCCTATCTGAACGAGAGACGTTACCCCAGAGTGAGGCCAGGAATTCCGGGGGTCAGCACCTGTTTTGAATCACGTCTCGGGTCTTTGAAGTGGAGCCCCAGAAAAGCCCCAGCGAATGCCAGCCTTCTAGAACATTCCACTGCGCATTCTGTGGACTTGCAGCTCGACGTGATGCATGGTGTTGCGATAGTGCTCAGTGAAAAGCCAGATGAATTAACCCCGGTTTCATTAAACTATTAGCGCACCGTTCAGCCCCCATTACGCGTGCGGACCCTATAATGTGCAGCTGGCAGAGAAGCAGAGGGGAGCCCGAATGCTTTACATGAGGGCTGTCCTAACGAAAGTCACGCCTGTGTGCTCATCGAGGTGATCAGGCCAGACGCCCACATTTCACAGCTGATCGGACACGCGGGGTCCATTCCTCTTGCCGGGCTGCGGTTGCCGGGGAGACAGTGACTCCGGCCCCATGCGTCGCCAGGAAGCGCAGTTTGCGTTGTGACGAGGGTGCGAAAGGCAGATTGGACGGCTCAGTGAAAATGGCTATAGGGGCTGTCATTATTCAACATGGCCACTGACTGGACACTGTCACCCACCACCCAAGACGCTGGCTCAGCACCAGATGAACACGCGTGTCAGTGCGTAAGTGAGCGTGACACACTTAGGTGCGTGAGCAAGCGTACGTGGGTGTGTGTGAGTGCGTTTGTGTGAGTGGATGCGTGCGCGTGACAATGCGAGTGAGCGGGTGGGCGTGCGCGTGTATGCGCATGTGTACAAGCGCCGATGAAACAGGCCACCGTGCCACAGATGGAGGGTGCTGGTTGCCACAGCAACACAGCAAAGGCAGGACAATGAAAATGTGACAGTCTATCGCACATCTAGTCTCCAGCACTGGTCTGGACTCAATCTCACTCCTCTATAAATATAATCTCTTTTCTGTCAAATTAGATTGTGTTTCACATTTTATATTTTTTTTGCTCATTTGCAAGCAACAGTTTTATTTTCATTCTTTGGGAGGAAGCGTGGAAGAAAAAGAACAACGATTTACCCAAACCAATCCTCATACCTCTAACACCATGATAATAGGTATGAATAATAGCTAATAATCATGGAGAATTGCTAATTATCATCCTCGGCCATTTTTAAAAGGGTATCGAGGAAAACTAATGAGAAATCTCCATTCCAGATGTTCAGTAATTGTCAATAAACATCTTGGTCATGGACTCCTGGAATAAGGTCACAGTAGGATAATAACTAGACACCCCCTCACCCCTGACTTTGAACTGGGATTGGCACAAAGCGACCTGACCTTGAGCAGAAATCACACAAACACTGACCTCAACTAAACAAACAAGCTCCTCGCCGACACTAACCTCTTTCGACACACACTGACCTCACTACACAAACAAGCCCCAGGTTTACACGAAAAACAATATGTCAGGCAGAAAAACAGTTTGAGGAGACAGATATTCCTAATAGAGTAAAAGTGAGTCAATGGAATATTCCACAGAATAAATGGATCAAAAATGCTGCTTACTTTTAACAAATAATTTTAAATGTACTGTAAAAAATTTCTCAGTTCCACTAAACATATTATTAAATAGTCTTTGTACAATTAACTCATGTTTTGTTCATGTATTTAGTGAGACACGCCATTTAAACTTATGTAAATAGCCTAAAATGGCACAATAAGTTAATTGAGAAAAGTGACAAATAATCAGTTATTTTACAGAATAGATGCCCAAATATGGAAGTTGATGAAAAAAAACTATTTACAGCCAATAATATGCCCTGCCACCATGGAATCTCATTTTTAAACCCACGACTAGTATCATAAACAAACAAAATGTCATTCAAGTAAAGTCTTTTCTGGGATAACTTGTCCTGACCAAACCAAAAGGGCGGGCAGAACGACGGACAGACAAACTCCAATGTAATATCCCCCGCTCAACTTTGTGTTGTGGTGGTGGATAATAAACAGGTAACTTATTGATTTTACTTTTCTGAGAAGAGAGGTGAAATCAAGTTCACTTGTTACAGACTGGTCAAAGAAATCAAGAAAATAAAAACGACAGAAGCCGCACATCAGTGGGAATATCCAGAGTTACGGTGGGTGTGATGAACCGTACACTGTCCTCCAAAAAAAAAAAAAAAAAAAAACGCAGAAAATCTGGTTATATTCACTGGGCCACAGATTGCACCTAAATCACTCAATTATCACCCCAAAAAGGAAGCAGAGGGGCACCCATAAGAGCAGAGAGCTGTGATTCGCTCTGATAATCCCGTAATCTGCAGGCGGAGGTTAAGGGCTCTTCTGATTGGATAACTGGCAGACACATTATTCCTCTAATGGGCTTAATTGGGTTCATATGGAGGAGGAGGCGCGCACAGTTGTGCTCCGGATAGCCTGCCGCTGGGACGAGCAGGGGGGACAGCTGGCCCCAAACGAGCCCCTGACGGAGAGTCGGGCTGGGGGTAAAATAGGGGGCCTGCCCCTGGGGGTGGAGGGAAAGCGCGGCTGGGACAGGAGATTTATGTCCCGCAGAACATAAAAAATCCGCTAATGTAATGGAGCTCAAACAGAGCGCCACAGCTATTTGTAAGGAAATGGCTGTAAATGAAGGCCCCGAGGCCTCTTATGCAAAGTTCAGCGTTGGGGAAGAATAGGGAGGAAAAAATGAATTTTTAAGGAATAAATCCGCGGCGGGCAGGCTCCATTCTCCTGGGTGCTGATGCTTTGGGGAGACGGGAAGGGGTGGGGGGGCAGATTTATCGGAGTCTCGCTGTGTTTTGCTCAGACACCGAGGAGTTCATGTTCCTTCACTGCTGTTCCACAGACAGAGGTTTCAGTTGCAATTAAAACAGTCCATTTTGATCAGGCTCTAAACTGAGACCTGTGCGCTTAAAGCCTGTAACTCCACGAGGACACAGTGTCCAGAGAGGCCAACCCCAGGGACAGCCTGCTTTTTTTTTTTTTTTTTTGGTGGGGGGCTAATGGGGTGATTTAGGGTCCCGAAGTCACACAATACATAATTCATGCGCTGTGTTTACCTTCTGTTCTGAGGGCCGTGTTTGTTTTGTTTTGTTTCGAGGAGAAAAGCACACGTTTGCTCTGAGATGTTCGGGGTCTGGGGGGCCGGTTCGGTTATACTGTGGCCTTGTTCCGTCGCGAGATGAACGCAGGTATCGCTTTACGCCCAAGCGTCTGCATCCTGGTCCCCGGGGAGCTGATCAGGTGGATTTTCCTGAGATGGAGGCCTCGCTAGGCAAACACTCCAGATTTAATAATGAGCTTTAAAGAGGATTACTCCGCACTCCGAGAAGAGGGAAGTCCTCCACTCACCCTGCCCCCCCATCCCCCCGTCGGCTCGGCGTCAGAGGTCACACCAGCTCAAAAAGGCGGAGACCGGGGCTTACCTGCTCACGTGCGTACAGCCAGGTCCATAAGTATTCGAACAGTAAAGATATTAATGGGCTCCGATTCCTGAACGGCACCGATTATAGGAACATAAGTGCCCTCAATTTAAAGAGACTGTCAGCTTTTATTTGAAGGTACTCACACCCATTTAGGTAATTAAAGCACTTGAGAACTGAGTCCGTGCCCAAATACTTAAAGGGACTATGTCAGCCAGGGCACATGTGCATAATGAAGCGAAAAACTTGAAAACGTTAGCCTAACTATTTCATGTAAGGTGTAAGCGTTTCAATCGGTTTATATAGTGTTCATCCTTGAGAAATTTATTGAAATTTTTACCAAAAAACTATCCTTATTGATCGTAGAGCCTATTCGTGGCATCAGTTTGTCATAGTTTGGGTTATTGTAGCGTTAGTATTGTTTTTAAATCAGCCTGCATTGATTGTTATGTCGTCTTATGGCGGCTGTCGAACTGGAAGCGGTTGTAAAAGGATCTATGACAGCTGTATGTCAGACAAAATGTTGCAACCAGCAGATTCTGCGAACATTAGACAGTTGCTTCATAAAAATCCCCCAAACTTCTCAAGGATGTACGCAATGCAAACAGATTGAAACTCCACCACGAATTCACTGATTTACCTCACCTCACACTTTCAATGCGTTATCTCCCAAATTAATATGGATGGATAGTATAATTTATTCTCTGTGGGTTATGGCAAAGATAAATGCAGTTACTCTAGCAACTCCGCGTTTGCAGGCCATCTTCTAAACTTTGGATTTGCATTTCTGCTCCCTTGATATTGCACTGCATGTATGAACGTGTTTATCGACTGGACTCTACAACACATGAGCCCCACCTGACATAGTCCCTTTAGGGAGCTCACTGCTGGTGGAGTCGGGGGCTTGTGCAGACGGGTGTGGCCTTACCTGGGGAGGGAGGCGTACTGTCGCTCCACGTCCTCATACCGCGGTGCCAACCGGCCGTCCTGCCCCCTCATCGGCACCTGTCAGGGACACGGGAACAGTCAGGTCAGTGGGACAGGTAGGTTATGAGGGTCCGAGATGATGGAAGGTTTGTCACAGGGTGCCAAAATTGGGTATTTAAGGAGAGACCTTCCCAACAACTTCACAGCCCATGAAGACCTAAAGGCCATAAACCGAGAGTTGTGGCTTTTGCGATTCAGTGTTGGGGGGGCGGGGCAGGGGGAGTCTATCTGTCCAGAATAAGAGCATGCTGGACAAGGTGACAAAGTTGGCAAGAAAATAGCGGGAACTGATGTGAAAAGTATCACACAGCTTTCTGATGAATACACAAATAATGTGGCCTTGAGGATTTTGGATGATACATCTCACCCACTCTTCTCTGAGTACTCCCCTCTGCCCTTGTGACCCCGTTAAAGAACGCCCTACGCAAATACTAATAGAACTATGGCTTCCTTTGTACGAAGAAACATTCAGATACTGAACAGGTTGAATGCAGACAGAGAGACACTTTAAAGTAAGCACTATGAACTTACCTTGTGTGTGTTTGCATGATCTTATCCCTTTTTTAACATTATTTATTATTGTCTGCGTTCATATGTCCAATGTGTCTTTTAATGATTTCAGGTTATTCCCAAGTGCAAGACGAATTCCCTTTGGGGCAATAAAGGTTTCATTCATTCATTCAATGAGAAAGTGATCTGAAATCACGTTTGGGTTATCTCACAACTCCAATGGCAGACGGTGGGCCCCAGTGGAGACAGTCTGGTACTGTTTAGGAGGGATTTATTTGTGGCTGGATTTTTTTGGTGGGGGTATTTAGTTTAAACACTGAGCTGAACTCTATCCAGCCCCCTAACGCCCACTGCCACCCAGCCAGAGGAAAAGCCAGATTACCCTCACACATCTCAAGATAATCTATCCCCTCCACCCCTCAAGATAATCTATCCCCCCCACCCCTCGAGACGGACTAATCCCTCAGATTCAAACCAGAGAGACGCTTCATATGTTCCATGGTTACTGCCCCCATACACAAAGGATTTTAACTTTCTTTTCATTTCAAAGGACCCGTTTCTCTCCTGTACTTACTGCACATTCAGCGGTGGAATGAAAACCTACAAATCAGAAAAATGTTTTTTCCAGACGCATTTCACTTAATGACTTTTCGGCACGAAACATGAATAGTAGAATACAATGCTAATAAAATGATAAACACTGGCACAACGCCTGCTATGAAATTACAGCAGTGGATTTAGGCACCCCCAGGAGATAAGGGTCAGGGCATTATGGGAAATGGAGTCCTCTTTCTCCCTGGGTTATGTGACGGAAATGGCGAAATCTATCTCCATGTGCCGCCTTGAGCCACACTGGTCTCAGCCAGTCTCATGATGGCCCAGGAGCGCAGCTGCATGTTAAGTAGATACTTTGAGCACTGAGCAGCCTTTAAGAACACTGCACCTCACAGCGAAGCTATTACTGGGGTACTGGGGTGACTGAGGGGCCATGGGAAGAGGCAGAAATCATCATGACTGTCACAGGTGACTTCATATCAACTACATTTCTTTCCTTCCCTCCCCTTCTCTCTCCAGATTAATCCCTCCAGTTCTGTCTCTCCTCTCTTACTTCCTCTCTCTCACTCCCTCCATCTCACTCCCATCCCGCCTCCCCGAGTCACTCTCTCTCCCGCATTCCCAATTTCTCTCTCCCTCCCTTTCTCTCCGTCTTTGTAACTCATGCCCTCTCTCCCTTTCAGTTGCTTTCTCTCATTCTCCCTCCCTCTCTGCCTATCCATCCGTCTCACTCCCTCCCTCCCTTAAAGTCTGTTTCTCTGTCCCTCCATCCCCATTTTGCTCCCTCCCTCCCTTCTGGTCTCAGCCCATCTCTTCCTCCCCCCTCCTCATTCCCCTGGTGTGGCAGATCACACATACATTTACCCAGAGCCCATCTTTCTTCATATCCTCTCTGATAACAGTGAGATTTGAGGGATTCCTGTATGACATTTTTCAACAAAATATTCCCACTAACAGCCCTCATACCACATCATACGTATTTACATTTATATGGTGTGTAACACTGCTGAACATTACCACAGACATCTCATTACTAATACGCGGCACACGCAGATCACAGACCGGTTACTGAGTGCCCTGGACAGACGGCTGGAGGCGGTAATGTATGCATGTTCTGCAGCAGTCGGGTCCCGGGGCCAGCTGAGCAGCACCAGCACCAGCACCAGCACCGCAGGCAGTGACACGGGGCAGGAGTCAGGAGTTACAGGGCACCAGTGTGGGGCAGGTGAGGAGATCAGGGCACTGGGCAGCCAGCGCTGCCTCTGGCCACAGGAACCATATGGGCTCAGCAAGGGACAAAGGCTCCCGCAAGCCGCGCGAGGAGCTGCTTTTCTGGGCATGAACTCTCTCAGGTGATGAGCTGCTGTGGCTCTGTGGGAACACAGGGTGTGCTAAACCCCCAGAGACCTCAGTATGGAGGGGCCAAAGTGAGGTGTGCGGTGCTGAAAACACTCTACAGGCATGAAAAACACACAAGTGCACAAACAAACACACACACAAACATGTGGTTTTCTTGTTTTGAGAAGACATCTTACTAACTTACATTCATTCCCTAATCCCTACTCAGATCTTAACCATAAAAACACTATGCCTTGCCAAAACCTTCACCTAATCTTACCAAAAAAGATAAAAGTTACCTTGTGGGGACCAAAAAATGTCCCCATAGGGATGAAGAAATCTGGTATTCCATCACGCATGGGGAAACTCGGTCCCCACAGAAGGAATGCATACTCGCCCACACACACACACACACACACACAGGGCAGCCCCACACAGATGCGCCGAGTCGTATGTCCCGGCCCGTCGTGACATACTCGCGGCTCGCTGCGATGCGTGCAACGCAGCACTGACACCCCGCGGCCCCTCAATCCCTGTGCCATATGGTGAGGAGAGAACACGCTGCCCTCTCCATCCTGGCAATGCTAACCCAGTCCCCCTGCAAGGCATTAAAATCGCCCCCTCGCCCACCCCAGCGGAAACACCTGAGGGCTGAGCGAAAACTGCCCATTTATGGCTGTTAATGACCAGCTTTTCTCTGCTTGAACACTGAGCCAGTCATGCTAATTTGCAGTTGGCAATGGAATGTGAGGCATTAGTTTATTTTCAGAGTGCGTGCATGTGCATGTATAATGCGCTTCTCATTAAAATTGCCAATCCACTGCCGGTGATGCATGAGCGTATACAGTATTTTGTCAAACAAAGAGCCAAGTAACACACAGACAAGTGACAAATTAATGGAAAAATCTACATAAACAGTCTTAATGGGGTGTTGGGCCTCCACAGGCTGCCAAATCAGCTTCAACGCACCATAGCACAGAGCCTACAAGCAAGGGCGTAATCTAAAGGGGGGACAGGGGGACACATCCCCCTTAAACTGAGATCGCACTATTTCGTTCCCCTCAATAATGTGCAGTGATAAAAGGAGTGAAAAAAAATAAAACGTATTGCAGCGGACACAAACATTTCAGTTCTTTGGTCTCAACCTGCCCGACGAAGATCCAGAGTGATCGAAACGTTACCATTTTTTCCAATTCAATAAAGTTTATATTTTTGGAGCTAGAGCAGTGTGCAGACCAATCTATTGTTCATATCTGACACACTTGTCTGGCACCAGCTGATTACCTTTTTGGATGTGCGCACCCACTCTCCAAAAAGTTCTTTGGTCCTACCCAATCACAAACTTATTGTTACTCCAATGTCTGCAAGCCATGAACTTTACTGGGGAGATATGATGCACTTCTTTCAAAGGTTATTCCCTCATTTGGTGTTTTGATGATAGTGACAGAGACTGCCAACAAGCATTTCCAAAAATCTCTCATATGTATTCAGTTGTTTGAGATCTGGTGACTGAAAGTGTATGATCAGGATCATTCTGATACTGACAAACCCATTCGGTGAGCCCTTGTGCTCTGTCGGGCTTCAGCCATTGTGATCCTGGAAAAGGCCACTCTCATCATGGTAGGGATGCTTCATCATCGGATTTAAAGGTGATCACACAGAATAACTCTTCATTGATTCACAGTGACCCTTCAGGCTTTAAAGGGAATGAGTGGATCCAATTCATGCCAAGAGAATGACAGAAACATCTACATTCGTCATGTTAATCCACATATTTATTCAGATTTCTTTCCCCATAATCTGTCAGCTGTCCATACATAGATCCCAGAGGAAAGCAGTCAAGAATTCATTTTTTAATGCAGTGCTTTTATGAAATCATTTTTGCAATGTGGGGAATAATTTAAACACTGTTCAGTCGAAATGGACAGGCTTACCTACAAATTACAGCCGAAACAGTGCTTTACGATGAGGGAATTGAGTAAACCATTTTTGAATTACAGCCTTTTAAATTTGCGCCAGCGTCCAAACGTTTACAGATCTCAGTGTAGGACATACATAGGAGACTGGTTTAGCTGGTGAGGAAGGCACAAGCAATTCTGCTAAGGAAACTGCTGTGGCCTGAAAAAACCCAACTGTCATTAAAAACATACTGCAGCAACAGCCGATAAATCTTCTCCACGATCCGCTTCTGATGTTAAAGAACATGAGATCTCTTCAACTTTACCATACTGAAGAAAAAATGACAGTTTTATCTCAAAATAAGGAAAGCACAAGGAAAAAGGGCCCACAATCTATACTGCATCTGTATGGCACAGTACTGGCTGGTAAGTAAGGGATAATTAACAAGAAGGTGTGCATTCCACAGTTTTAATGCATGACGCGGAGGCAAATAACCACCCAACACGAAGCGGAGGGTGGTTGCCTCCGCGAAGTGCCTTAAAATCGTGGAATGTTCACCTTCGAGTTGATTATCCCGCTTGTACCATGGTCATTTGCCAGCAATAACAAATCGCAGCATTCAGAATTTTTTGGTTAAAGTTTTGCACAAAAAAACTGAGTTGGTAATGATTAAACAGGCGCCGTGCCTTCTCATACCCAATACTATAGGCCAAGCTAAATTGAACCAGCTATCTTAGTTCATCTTACGTTCATGGAGAAAGACTTTTTTGCACATGCTTACATGTGTTTACTAGCTGATGATTTGATACCGGATTCCATCTGAAACGGAGATTATGCATAGCAACATTATGCGCGATTATGCAGACTGTAGCCAACTTGCCAATTACAATGAACTTATGACGGTTTCCATAGAGTCTGCAAGCTATAATCAGTCTGCTGGCATAGCACGTAGCTAGCGAACTGTCAGCAGTTTCTGACCCATGAAGTGGACACGTTAGCTTCCTTTGTAACCGTACACAATTACAATCGTTTAATGTATAGAGCCTGATTACTTCGCTGCTATAATATTTACGGTCATTATTGCTTAAGTACCTATTGTTAACCACCCCGCAGCGCGCAACTTATATGACGCCACTAAACTCACTGGAGATAAATGAGCAGCTAGGTTTCTGTTGTACTCAGTCAAATACCAGCTCTTATGGTTACAAATTGGCTAGTGGATGAATTTTGAATAGTGAAACGACCGTAGCCGAACTACCTGTGCGGTTCCATGGTTTTAATGCATACCTGCCAGCCAATCAGAAAAAAGTATTCACCCAGACGATGGTATAAAATCTGATAATCGGATGATCTAAGAGAGAATATCAGGAGTTGATCAAGTTTAAATATGAAAATGTAAGCAAGAGGTTTTGTCACGAATTGGCAAAATGTGAAGCCAAGATGGATGGTCTCGCCACAAAAGGTTGGGTGCTGAGGAGAGAAATCAGTACTTGTACTTAAATATAAAAATACAAGACAACAATGTTTTTGTTGTTTACAGACTATGAGCTTTGAGAATTATTGCATCCAGGTCAAAGAACTTGTGCAGGAATTACAGTTTAACTTATACTTAAGACCACCATTTTACAGAAAGGTCCTTTGTTAAGGGTGGAACAGCAACTCCCGGCACTCTCTTTATGAATCTGCTGAGGTTGGTCATAAGGTCAAAGTTCTACCGCCTGAATTTCCACCCCACAAGATTATAACTGCGGACAGAGACAGCTGACACAGCAGAATACTGACCCGCTGTGGAGCTCTAGTGCCTGTGAGCCCCCTCTGGTGTTACTGCTTTCTGATTGGACGAGAGGAGTGAAGCACAGCGCCACCTGCCGCCAGTCGGCATGACCACACAGCCGACCCACTACGCCAGACCTGCCCAATGAAGAGAAGCAGGGAACAGAAGAAACCCTCCCGACAATCGCCCGCCCGCCAGCTCCAGCCGTCTACTTATCCCGTCTACCCAGGCAGAGCCGAAGAGACCGCTGCAAAATGGCGCTTGTTAAATGCTAATAAATGTACTAATGACTTCATTCACTGAAATTCGTAATCCACTCAGCACTGCCTAATTACAACACACAATCTGACTGCAGTTTCTTTTTAGTTCTGGAATTACGGTTATGAGGGACTAAATGAAATCATTTATCCCAGGATTTGAGCCTTGTAGTAAAGTCACACATGCCCATAACACCGAACATAATCTCAAGTCACCCAGGTAAGAGCTGAATCATGGCTAAATGGCCACGTTCATAATCTTCTTCAATATGCCCACAGCACATCAGAGACAAGGCATGATGATGAAAGAAAGGACATCTGCTCTTCCTATGACAGGTCTGCACTCGGTAGGTGACCTTCTCCATCAGGGATAAAGACTAAGATCTGTAGAGCGATGGGCTCCTCACAGTGCTGGAGAGGAGTGAGAGAGACGTGTGGAGATTAACAGCAAGCAGAGGACAGAGAACCGGGAAACTATTGGCTGTCCTTACTTCACAAGCACCCAGACGCCCAAAACTGCTAACCATGCAACATCTAGAACCAAAGATGGAGGACGGGGCCTGGTGAGAGGATACTTCACCACTCCTGTAAATCCCCAATTTCCTGTGGAGAGAAGGATCTTATCGAGGATCAGAACATCGTGCTAACCCTTTCTCTGGGCCAATCCTTCCATCTGGGTGCTCCAACAGTCCACCGATAAGAGCAGCCAAGGGCAGGTCTGCTCCAGGATCTCAGGGAAATAAGGACACTGTACTAAATGTGAGACTAACACTACAATTCCCATAAGGCCCTCCGAGTCTGGATGACTGTTATCAAAACTTACCCACTAAACCATGGGAAATCTCGCCTGTGATGCTAATCCAGCCTTTAAGGAGTTGGAGACGGAGAGTGAACGGATTTTTTATTTTGAAGAGAGTGGGGGGGGGGTGACAACAGCAATCTTCAGAAGGCGACAAATACAGCAAACTCCTACGCTGTCCCAGTACCCCGGCCAGAGATGAGACGTGTGTGTGCGTGTGTGTGTTTGTTGGAGGTTGGGGGACTCAATTCCCCTGAAGCTAATGGCCAAAAGAAAATGATTTCATGCCAGGGTGGGCACAGGAGACGCACGAGTGAGGAGCGATTCAGCCAGAGGAGAGTGACACCCCGACTCCTCTCACTCCACAGTCCCACCCACCTCCCTCGCCGCAGGACCACACCGTCCCGGACAGAAATGGCATCCTCAGGATGATTTATAGGAGTCACACGGGAACAGGAGTCCTGAGATTTACAGCACAGGCAGATCGGCACACAGGAGCTCTAATTGAATACAAGGCTGGCGAGAGGGGACAGTGTCAGATTAACAGAAGGAGGAGGTTTGTTAGAAATATGCAAAGATGTCCTGGCAGGTAATATTTAAAGAGCAGCGTGGCCCTGAAATGGGGGGAGAGGGGAGGTGGTGGGTTATTATTAATATCAGCTCTGATTAATGGGCCCCCCGTAATCCATCAGCGACGCTGGGAAATGCGCCAGGCCGCCGATACATTAAGTCATTTAAAATGTGCTGTGCAGACAAATCCAGGCGAAGGAACTGCGCACCTCTTTCATTTGCTGAGGAAAGGGCCTTTCCTGTAATGGCTGGCTATGGCATTTTGTTGGGAAAGGGCACATTGCTGTGCTTCAGTCTGCTGCAGTTGCCATTACCTTGTGCTACGACCTCTAAACTCCACACTCGGACAACAGCAGTTGTGCCCTGGACACACATTTAGGAGAACAGTCCTGCTCGCATGGGAGTTTCCCATGCCAAAGCAAATCTTGATTTCCAGCGACATGATACACGGTATTTAAAAGGTGTTGGCATTCATTCATAGTCCAATATGCCATTTCAAAATGCTTACACTGGCAAATATTAACAAAAAAAATAGGCGTGCAATGCACGGAATACCCCTCAGCCTGATGTCAAAGTTTTTGGAGACGCCTGCCCGCCCACCCGCTCGCCCAACTGCACGAAGGATAGCAATACCCCACCCTGAAAGGTAAAAAGCATGCATTGGACATTCCCCATCCTCCCATCGGTTCAGACCGGCAACAGAGTTTCCCCTCACTGAAGCTCATGCAGAGACGATCCATGTTAAAGATCATGGAGAAAGACCCCAACACAATTGATGCTTCAAAGGCAAAAGGAGAGTGGCTGTAGGAGTACAGCATGAAGGGAGTAAAAATTGAAGAGAACTCAAGAAATGCTCCAGTTTCATTAAGAAGGCTGGGAGGGTGACGGTGATGAGCCCTACAAGCGAAGGGAGGCTGGAGGAGGAAGCTCAGTAAAGACCGAACCACATATAACATGTAACATATGAAACACGTGTAACTTGTGTCAGGTAGGCCCTCAGAACAGCACATGTAGGGCTCCCACAGGAGACACACGAAGGACGGCAGACATCTTCATCGACATCATAAACTTTAGGTAAATGAAACCAGGAGTCCCGACACGCTATGTAACGTTTATGATGTGTTGTGTCATGGCTGTGTCCTAAATTCATTTCGCAGACGGGGCGACAGACTTTGCTGCCTTTGAAGCCAGACGGCGTGATTGAGAGCTAAAGTCTCATCGCTGTTAGACGATACCCAAAGTCGTCTTTTCCCCAGAATTACTGTAACAACAAACTGGAGCGGCAGAAGTCCAAACACTGTGAGCTGTGGACAATCTCCTGTAACTTAAGTCCTTCTGCTCAGAGCCGCAGTGTGGAGACTTTCTCCTCACCCCTACACCTGGATGTCGCAGGTCGAGCGGGTGAGACACAGAATGTTCCAGATAAGGAACACCTGGCCCGACAAAACACTTCCATCCTTTGAGGAGCCGACACTCGACAGCTCTGAAGCCGCCACAACCTGTTCGGCGGCTACACTCGCCGAGTCGCGCCGATTCACAGCACAGCTGTCTTTTTCACATGGATCGCATTCGACAGGATGTGAATTTCTCTCTTTCACCCCCACACACAGCGCATATAATGTCCCAGAGCTGTGAAAGTGACAGCTGAAGGAACCCGCGCCGATTCATTGCCGAAGAATAAAAAATAAAAAAAAAACACAGAATAAAAAAACCTCTCCGTCTCCCACTTCCTCTCCTCGGCTGCCGTAATTGCCGCATTTCTTGAGAGCCATCAATTTCTAATCCTAATTAGTGCGTGCTCCTGACGAAGCAGCGCCCGCTGGCTCCGGGCACGCCTCCCGTTAGCTGTAGTCATGACAGCGAGCGAACTCTTGGCGAGCGCCGATAAGATTTCCCGATTGCTTTAATTTTTCATAACTTCTTTTAATGAGGTTCCATTGATTGGAGCGAGGTAGAGGACGTGTGCCGGGGGGACCGATGGCGGCTGGCTCTCGGACCGTCGCCCGCCTGGTGCCCGATGACTGCGTTCCATGTGGAGCTTTCTTGCCTAACAGTAGCATTCCCACCATCAACAGTGTTGATAGGAGGGCATGTCCCCCTAACACATGAAACATGCACATACACTCAGCAGCCATACCACTAATTCAATCTGCTCTAGCCGCGTAACTGAAACTATGCAGGTGTCGGCTTGGTTAGTACTTGGATGGGAGACCACCTTGGAAAACGAAGTTGCTGCTGGAAGAGGTGTTGGTGGCTCAGTAAATTACGATCTTCACTCTGGTAGTATAAATCCCAATGTCCCAGCACAGTGATGGGTGATACTGAAGGAACTCCGTCTTTCGGATGAGAAATTAAAAAGAGATCCTGACTCACTGCGGTCAGTAAAGATCTTATGACACTCTTTGAAAAGAGTAGGGGGTCATGGCTAAATTCCCGACCTGACTCCTTAAAACCTGCCACCTAATCATTCCCTGATCTCATTGGCTATGCAACTTGGCCTCTCCCTCTCCACCCCCCTAGTTAAATAGAGGTTAAATAATAAAAAAAATAATAATAAAAAACTGAGGGGCTAAACAGAGATGAGCGTCTGGGTGGCTCACCTGTAATGCACAGAAAGGGTACAGATAAAAAAAATTAAAAGGGCACAAATTCCCTCGAAAATTAGGACCATTTCAGTCTCTGTGTTTTTTTCTCCCCAGGGTTTCGCCCTCTCGGGTGGGGCTGCTTATGCAGGGGACTCAGCCATCAGTCTACTGAGGTGCATCTGCTGTGCTGGCGGATTGCAGAGTTTTAATTACGCCCAATCGAATATCTTTATTAGCGCTCGCTGGAGAGTAAAACATGTTTGTTTATATTGCTGCAGACTTACAAAATCCAGACTCCCAATTTAAAGCCAAAGATAACACTTAATTCAAAATGTCAAATATTCTCTCACGAAAAACTAAACCAATTAGGAAAGAGAATCAGATACGTCTGAATTTAGACCATCATCGCCAATGAAGGTTAATGCATAGAAGCTTACTGGTCTTATTTTCTCTCTATCAAATAAGCAAAAATTACTTAATACTTATCGCCAGCTAATTATAGCGCTAATCGTGATGTGCAAATACTCGTTTCTCCTCCCTGAATCACTGGCTTTCCCGCTGTGAAGCTGCGTGCTGAGCTTCAACTTGGATTTGACTAGCGGCCCAAATGAGTCAGACAGAAAAACTAACCTCCCCAAACAGTCGCTTTCAAAACTGTCCCCAGTACAGCACTCCATAATAAAACTTTTTCCAGGTATTTTTGTCATTTTCCCAGGAATTTGCCTTCCCTTTGTTCTTTTAATCCAGAGGAAGTGCTTTTAAGGAGGGAAAGCTCTGGGATGAAAGGGCCATTTAGAGTGAGGCAGTATTCCTCTCCATCATACAGCACCCTGCCCCCTCTCTGGACTAATCTTCCCCCCACTGCCCCTCATGCCCCCTCTTGCTTTATCAGCTGCCAACCTGGCATCCTCAGTCGGAGGACGGCTCTGTGGTTAACAGAAACCCTGAAGTGCAGGTATTTCAAAGCCGGGCAGGTGTGCAGGGAGAAAGTAATCTCGCAGTCCTTTGATTCTTTCAAAGCCCTTGCCCCTCAGCTAGGCCCTTCATTACGCCCGTCAATCGCCTGCGCTTGAACTGCTAACGGCGCCTTCGCCTGGTCACCGCGCCGTGTATTCATCCGACTGACATCAAACCGCGAATGCATTATTTAACAGAGGACTACATTTGAGTAAAAAACGTACACACAGACACACACACACACACACACACACACACACACACACACACACAGTATGACTAGTGGGGTGTCCTGCTACATGTCCTGCTGATTGCCAGTGAGGGATATAAGCTCATAAACATATTCTTTAGGATAAACGGCTCGAGTGAAGACCTATATTCGTTGAGGGGACAGACACATATAAACACTGTAGAGCACACGCGCGAGGATGGGTTTGGGGCTACACGTGTCCCCACATCCCTGGTGAGGGGAGATCTGTGAGAGGACATCAGGTTCGGGCTCAGTGATAGCGGTGATACGGAGAGCAGGGAGCAGGTGGACAGGGCGAAGGGCTGGTGATAGAGGTGTAATGGAATGGAAGCGACACTGTTTTCTCCGCTTCACTGAAATGATTGCCAGCACCCTCCCGCCTCGCCCCACCCCCCACCACCCCTCTCTAATCCACCCCTTCCACACCATTACAGGTGAGCTCAATAACACTCGCTCTATTGCTTATAAAGCACCAAAGGAGATTCCTGCTCAAGCTCAAGAGGAAACAAACTCGTCATTTCCTTCCTAAAACAAACAAAGCCAGATTTTTAACTACATCAACACATTTTGGAGCTTCCCACTATAATCCTTCGCAACTGATTTTACACTGTAAAAAGTCTCCCACGAGTAATGAGAGAGTTCAAATCCATCGACGAACAGACAACGGAAAAGCTTTAGAAAGTCTGAATGTCGGATATGCCGGCACCAGCCAAAGTCAGACGGCGACCTTTAACTAAGCGCTAATAAGTAGCCTGACCTTATCAAGTGCATTATGTGCTAGAAGTACCAGTCACTCTGTGTGTCCTGGTCCACTCAAAGCTGTGAGATCAATGACGGCGAGGCCTGCGTTTCCTGGTAAAAGTTGCAAGAAAGTTTGCGCAATCAAAGCAGGATACAATGTTTTACCCAGCATTCCCCACGGTATAGCTGTGCCCTACACAGGTCAAGCTCAACAAGCGGAGACCCCGACTACTGCCAAATACATCTGAGCTATTACATTATGGGCTAATGTCAATATGATTTATTTATTACCATGGCTTCCTTCCATTGTTCTGCACACAATCATCAGTCAGCCGATGAGCTGCAGAATTAAGATGAGGAGAATACCAAGGAGTCATTGCAGCGTAACATATGGTAGGGCAAAGCATTCCCTTGGCACAGAATACGACAAGGAAAAATACTTATCATCATTCAATTGCAAAAGCGGCAGAAAGCTTTGTGTTACAAAGCAAAGAAAAACGCCTGGAAGTGAGTGGAAACAAATCATTCCATTGAGCTCTATTATCCTGGGGGTCACAAAAATTAGCAGGTCAAAGCGAGAGCTAAACGAGAAATTCTGAAGATATTACACACTGGAAGGAGCCAGTCTGCAAAAGAATCAAGTGACAGTTCACTGAAGTCAGCATTTCAACGTCATGCCAACACAGGAAAACATTTTTAATAAAAAGGAATTGAAAATGAGACCTCCCGGATTTAAGTAGCAACACTCAAACACATTTTTTTCCATAAAAATAAATACGGAACTGCTAAAGGAGTTTGCATGACTAATAAGTTTAACAGGCAACCCAGACGAGCAAATAAGTCCCATTTCACAGAAAATGCTGCAGGTGTACTTACAGTAGTTAAACGCTTCCACCTTCTCTCTCTGGAAAATTTTTCTAAAGCAGATACGCGTGTTGGTTTTTGAGATGAGTGTATGGATGCCAAGTTGCAGACACATTTGCAGGCATCACCGAAGTCGGCACAAAGGCACATACCTTGATAAGAATTCCAATAAAAAGTTATGACACAAATGTAGTAGAAATAAATGGGGCACAGCTTGATCTGCCTCTGCGGCAAAACACATTCCTCTGCCTGCTGCTACACTGCAAAGCTCTCTGCTGCAAATAATATCTGTTGGCGCTTCACTCTCACATGCTGCAAGCTAACACCCCACCTCATCCATCTCTGAGTTTACACCCTGGAATGGGGCTGGGGCTGGTGGAAATACATTATATTGCTTGCGCTACGCAAATTTTAACTGTGCCCCTTAGTACAACTGGATGAAAGAAGCAGATGTGGAAATTGAGTCTGCACATTCATTACACATAGGGTGCATCAGCTCCCCCCGTCACATCCTCAGAATAAAGGTGAGATATTTCTGAGGTTTTCTATTTTTTTATCCAATACATTATGACACTTAAAGGAGGGGGATCTTGAGAAAGAAAGGAAGGCTGATCGTTCGGTTTCTCTGCCTCAGCTCCGCAGAAAGAAAGCCTTGAATACTCAAGCTTTAAGCTTAAAGACAGATTTTTTTTTTTTTTTCCGGGGAGGAGGACAGTAGGAGGTTGTACAAATCCCATTTCTCCCAGAGGATCGTATGATATTTTCAGCAGATTTTCTCTCCAGGTGGCTCTGGGGTTTTCCATGTCCTGAAGGCAGTATATTCAATCCTCTGCAATACTATGTAACCTTAATTCCAAGTAACTGGTAACAGATTTGGTTTGCAAGTAGTCAGCACTTGCATTGAGGCCTGCGGTTAAACCGGACGTGACACCTCTCATGTCAACCCTTTCACTGTGGTGTTGTACTGGTTCCTCATTTTTATCAAATCTGTTTCCAAAGCATTAGGAGCGGTGGAACAGGATGAAGGCTGCACTGTTCCACTCTCAACTCAACCCAGCGGCTTCAAATCGGTCTCATCACCCCAACAGAATGGACACCGTCTCTCTATTCTCTACTCTTCACATCTGCCTCCCCCACCAGTGGACAAACCTTACATACAGACAGGGCTCCACTTCTGCAGATGTGGCAAGTCCTAAAAAATGCAAAAAGGTCTTCTGTGTTTTTTCATCTCCTCTTAAATTGTTTTAAGCTGCTTATTGCTTTACATGTGACTTTTCCCAATGCATATTTCTCAACATGTAGCTGTGTGTACCTCTGTGCAAGTGTGTCGATAAAAAAGAATTCTTGGTGTATGACCTGTGCTTTATTGGGACCCTTATTTAAGAATAGTGCGCTGTCGCGAGCGAAACCCCTCAGCCTTGCACCTTATTGGCGGCCATATTAATTATCGGAGTGGGACAAAAATTGATAGGGAGCTTCCTCTAACCAGCCCCAACATACCACCAAAAAATGAGAACATTTGGCCGAGGTGTTTTTCAGTTATTGTCCGGAAACGAAAATGAAGATGGCTGCCGTGGCCATATTGATTATCGGAGCGGGACACAAATCAATAGGGAGCTTCCTCTAACCACCCCAACGTACAACCAAAAATGAGAAAATTGGCCAAGACGTTTTCAGCTATCATTTGAAAACGATAAGTTTACGGACAGACAGACGGACTCCTCTCGCCACGACAATACCCCTCGACCGACTTTTCGTCGGCTGGGGGGTAAAAATCAATTGATTTGACTCAATTAAATGGCAGACCTGCATTCCTGAAGTTATAGGCATCTTAATTAATTAACTGAGAGGTACAATGAGCACCATAATTCATGGGCCAGTGACAATGTTTGATTCTGGTTCTATGCTTCAGTAGGTTGAGTGTGAAAGGATAGAATGACAATGAGGTTTAAGTGCAGACTGTCAACTTTAATTTGAGGGTGTTTCCATCCATATAACATGTAATATTTAGAGATGAAAGCAGCTTTATTTACATAATGACCCCCCATTTTGGTCACACATCCTTTGCACACAATGACTGCTTGAAGCCTATGGCGTATAGATGTCTCCCCTTATGATGCTTGGCCATGACCATACACCAGCCACCTTTAGTTCATGCTTGTACCCTTCTCCTCTTCAGCAAGTAAAGTACATGTTCAAGTGAATTGAGATCTGATGATTGACCTGAAGAACAGCCCCAAAATAACAACAAGAGTTGTCAGAAAGACAACAAAGCCCACCAGGGCAAGGTTAAAGTTATTCTACACGCGGACGGACGCGGACGCGGAAGCCGGGGGTACGACAATAGCTCTCCTCCGGACATTCGACCCGGCGAGCTAAAAAATGTGTCTCAGTTCGATAAATAATGGCGCTCACTACATTTACCCACTGTATACGATAGCAAACCAGTTGGCTATGAGCAGTGAGTCAGGCAGAGCTGGAGAAAGCAACTCTTAACAGAGCATCTTAAGTAGTTAGCATCTGCAGGCAGGATGCTGTGCTCCAGACCAATGATGCTGCCTGTTGGAGTAGAATATAAAGAGTGCAGGGATGCCTGAGGCAGCCCCGCCAGGGGTATGGGACGCATTAAACACCGCATTTGCACAGCGACTACGTGCCGCATCCTGAGGAGCGAACAGTTCCCAGCAGAGTCAGACCGAGGCAGCGACTTCGTACCGGTGAGTTTCGAACAGGAGCAAGTATGAATACAGGCAGAACATACCCTGCCTCAGGGAGACGTTTTAGACCATTTTAATTTTCTTGGGTCTTTGGCCTTGAGATCCAATTGGGTCCAAAATTTGATATGGTTATTCTTTTACCATTGCACAGTTTTATCGAAAATTTTGTCAAATTTCATTGAACGGTTTTTGCACCACACTGCTGATGGTCGGACACAGACACACAAACAAGTGCCAAAAAAAAAAAAAAAAAAACCAGTCTCGGTTCAAGCAGGGTTACAGATTGTGGCAAAAAGAATTGGATGCAAGCTTTTCAGATAAACTCCTCATAACAACACTGACTGAAGACCAAAAAATTTCAGATCCTGTTGCAGAAATTGGGGATATTCAGGAGCTAATAAACATCACAGTTAAGTCAGCTTTACTTTGCACAAGCATCAGAAATATAAGGTTGGCCCAATGTCTCTATTCTCAAGTCAAGCTTTGGCTGTAGTACATGTCATAATTACAATAACACAACATAAAACATATCTTTATATTGAGAAAGTAAAGAGAAGGTAAAAAAGAAAGAGAGAATGTTTCTGTGCTTTAAATATTTCACGTCTTTTCTAAATATTATGTGTGAGGAAATGCACAAAGATCGCTTATTCAGTTCTGACAGTGTACAACATAACATCCATACAGTGCATTTTCTCATGCTGCGAATTTTTCATCCTGTATCGAGGGATTGCATTTTTTTATTTGCTGGATGGGAAATGGAGAACGACACTAAAACTCCTTGGATGACTGAGTTCCTGGCAGATCTCAGGGCGAGGTTCTCTCGCTCCTCTTTCAACTTCAGTTTCTGCGCCGCCCCCCCCCCCCCACCTTCAAGAGTATGGCGTAGGACTCCATGGTGTGCTCTCCATTACACAGTGTCACCTTACTGGCCTCTACGGACATCCAGGTACAAGAATTCATTGGCAGTGATTCGCGAGGTAGGAGGTGCTCACAGGTGGTGGCTTCACATTCAGCTCATGAGAAGCTTACAGATGTCTCCAATTGAATTTCCTGCAGGTGGCCTTCAGCCGACACTGAGCTGCTTAGCAGGAGGGAATGCAATGCCAGTACCTACTGTTCGCCTGAACCCAAGTAGTCCTCAGCTCCTCTATTAACCCACTCAAGTTTGCACAGTGGTTTCGGTGGTGCAGTCCATTGAAGCAGTGAGGACAGTGGTTAGTCAACAGGGCCACTATGAGGTCAGCTGTTCACCTCAATGCCAACTGGTGGCTTTGCCCATTAAGCCTGCTCGCAGGAGGCTCTCCAGTGCAACTCTGAGCTTTAACTAATGCCCGTTTGTGAAGGCTGGGATCAGGCTTGGGGCCTAGATAGTTTTTCTCCCACTGGTAATACAGACGAAGCTCAACTCAGGACTGGGGACCCATGTGCTTTGAGTCAGCATCTGAGGTTGTGTATTGCTCACAGTGGGCAGGAGTCGTCACATGGAGCGTCAGTAAGGGTAGTATTAGCCGCAGAGTCTTCCCAAGACTTACAAGCAGTGCTGACAGCTCTTCCATAAGGTCAGTTGGTATCGCAGTAGGGGATTGTTGAAGTGGTACATCATCTGCAACTGGCGAAGTCAATGCTGGCCAACCCTCCTCGTCCACCACAGGGACAAGTGGATAGGTACTCTGTGCCCATTTCTGCCGTAGTGGGTGTAAGTCGGGACTAACCTGAAAAAACCTCCTGCATCAGGCGTAGTGGATCACCGGCTGGTACCGGCTCTGATAGCTGCGGAAAGATGGCAATAGCATCCAAGGGCCCTGTGTTGGAAACCGTAGTTCTAGACATGCAGCACTGACAACGATCCATCTCTGCATGTTGATCATAGTTTGCATCCTCTGGTTATACTTTCGTGGCAGCTGAATTACTCCAGGATCTCCAGGAATGCCTGCGGCTCTGGTCTGCATTGCAACGAGGCTGGAGTGCACTCGTATCTGGATTGTTGATTGGTTGACGTCCTGATGGACCTCTGTTGAGCTTGCGCACTTGTTAGTGCATACCAATTCTCAGAAAGCATCTGGGGGGGGGGGGGGGGGGTGAGAAGTGACATCTAAACAATACTCCAGGCGCTGCAGCAGATGTCCTGCATCTCTGTTTGGCGAGGCATAACGCGAGCAGAGCAGGAAGGCTTGTCACACGCTACAACTAACGTAGCATAACACTCAAACCAGGCCAGTGGTTGAATTTGACAATTGTACCGGGCATCTGCAGATACTTCACCTCAAGGCTGGTCAGAGGAATCTTCAGGTATCACAAAGCAAATACAGCTGACCCAGCTTGATGGACCTACAGGGCTTGTATTTGGTGGCGGTTAGGGAAAGGGTGGCCACTGCAGCACATCCAACAAGAATGCCTGAGAGGACATTTATTGATCTCTTGAACTCACAGCGATCCAGCTGGACCTTCTTCTAAGGGTACATAGCAAGCTGCACTTCTTTCTGGACACTCTGACCTTATTTAATGGCGCCCTGCCCTTTACGAACACCATTAGGTCCTCCCCATGAAATAAACAACCGTTGATTCGGGCTTCGTCTCAGGAATTGAAGAGCCCAATGGCAACCATTTCCGAACCTGTGCAGGAATATCTGAAACTTTTCAGATGAACGATCGGTTTTTGGTGGCTAGCCACTGGCTTTGTCATGTGACCCACAATAATGCTTTCACAGTAAAACAGAAAACGACTAAGTTAACCTAGTCTTGACCAAACAAATAAAATGAGTTTTATGCATCTGTCGAGGGAACAAGGAAAACATCATCTTTTCCCTAATGGGTCTGTAGCTACATGGTGTGAAGTACCACCGTGCAATGCATAAACTCATCGCAAAAATGGTTCAGTTTCGGCCAAATGTTTTTGGTGATTTGGGTTGCAAAACCATTTGAAACACAATATTCCACTGATATAGAGGTTCATGCCCAGCTTAATCGCCATTTGGAGATTTATGCAATATTTTCCAGTTCTGCAGTGTTTAATGGCACCCATTTTCAATTTTGTAGGTCTTAAAACAATAATCTGAAAGGCTATCTCAAGTCGCCCGGTAGCATTAATCCTACTGTGTCACATAGCTTTCAAAAATAGTGATTTAGATATATGCTCAGCTAATAGTATAAAAATACATTTTAACCTGGCAGAAAAGAAAAGTGTGTTGTCAAGAGCTTAAATGCTGCGGCTTACCTGCAGAAAGATGAGATTACTAGCTAGCAACCGAGTGTATTCACCTAATTAATTTATGTAAATGTTATGATCAGGATTTTCCTGTCCTGTTTCATCTTCATATACAACATCTGTGATGATCAATTTCGTATGTAGACAGAG
This sequence comes from Gymnothorax reevesii, assembly GCA_029721435.1. NCBI lineage: Eukaryota > Metazoa > Chordata > Actinopteri > Anguilliformes > Muraenidae > Gymnothorax > Gymnothorax reevesii. The sequence continues at coordinate 54,825,171 of CM056586.1, forward strand.
GCAGGAAATTTCTGACATTTTTGCATAATATATATTCTCTCTCTCTCCCTCTTATGAAAACATCATCATTGTTTTTGATCATTGTTTGCCATAGGTCACTGAAGACACATATGTTGTCTGCCCTATTGCATTGGGTTGCATTGGGTTTTCACTCGTACCAAAAACATTCCTTACAAGATGGGTAAAGTTCCGCTGAGCAGTAAATATCACGATCTTCCAGTCCTGTGTTGTTTTTCTACATGCCATCGGTGATGAAGGTCGTGTGTCTTCTGTGGGGAGAACAAGTTTTTTCTCTTTCTGTATTGTGACGAGACCTATTGTGATCCGTCACTGCAGTGTTATATTGTTGTATCTTGCTGAGTTTTTTATCCACTGTTCCCAAGAAAATAATTATGGAATTTGTAGAGTCTGCCTGCCAGAGCAATGGAGGATTGCAATTTGTCACATGTGCAAAAGCAAAAACATACAGTACTAAAAGTTTGTTCTTGAATGTTTTATTGTGAAATAGTATGCATGCAGTTTCAGTTTAATTTGTGCAGTAGTAACCATATAAATTAATCAAAAACAAATTGTACCCTTCAGGTGCAAATTTGCCCACGAATTTGCATTCTGCCCATTGAAAACCCGGCTGAAACAATGACTTTGTCTATGAATATATATATGTAGGTATATAAATGGAATGAATTCGTCTTTGGACTCGCATCGGGATTAAGGACTGAACTAATGTTCATTAATTAACAGCGGCGAAGGTGGTAGTGGTGGTGGCAGTAGGGGCCTGAACGGAACTGAGTATTTCTAACCCAATCAGCTGGCCGCGCGGCCCACGGTCTCCCGTCGCCAACATAAATGTGTACCCTGTGACCTTAAAGAAGGTCAATTCTGTTCAACGTTAAAGTGGATATTTTGTAAAAGATGGCAAGGAACTGGGTGCATAAAATGTGACCATCAGGTTAAGGAGAACAAGTGAACAATTTTGAGCTTGTAAATCAAGTATAAAAAAACAGGTGAAGTACCAATATTTGACCTGCTAAAAGTGTTATTCCACTTTTCAGATGGACGGACGGATGGACACACACATACAAGGACGGGGCGTATTCCTATGTCTCCCTTTCGCCAGAGGCGACGGGAAAGAAAAATATATCAAAGTGCGTTGTCATGTATGTTTGGACTCGCGCAGTAGCCAGTGCTTAAAATTACCAGAGTAAACACAATGAACTGCAGTAAGGCAGCAGAGGATCTGTTTGTTTATGCACTGAGTTGGTGTTGCCTCTAGTCAGAAACAGTCAATTGAAGCAGGTCTGTTATTTTAATTACCAATTTAATTTAGCTTTACTTAGTAATTACAGCATTTTGTAACGTTAAATGAAGCTGAAATAAATAAGCAGTGCAAAGGGAGAGAGAAATGCAGAGTCTCCTGGCGAGACTGCAGCTCGTTTACCCATCATCAGGCGCCAGAAATACAGCCATCTTTCAGAGCAAGCAAACATCACAATTTGAAGTGAAGGCTGATTTTCAGTTTCTTAACAGCAACGTTATGAATGACACCATTATTCCCACTGAGGGCCATTGGTGAGACACCATCTAATAACCAGCATCCTCAATTCTGCCCATGAGTTTCTTTCATCTCAGCTAATTAACAAAATAATAATTATAATTAGTGCTCACTGGTCACTAAAGGGATGTAGAGAGGGATTTTCCAAGTAAATTTCGGTATGTTTTTTTTTTTTCTTTTGATGCGCAAAGTATCCAGAAATTTTGGATGTCATTCAAAAGGGTAAATTTCATACAAAGAGGAAATCCAAGGTTTTTTTTTTCCTCCCAGTTTCCAACAGCTCTAAGTATCATGCAGATATTTTCAAAGAGGTTTCTAGATTTAAGATTTCTAGATGCTGTCTTCTGATATATAAATAACCTCTACAGATCCACATTTTTGAGTGCTTACTGAACTGAAATTTTTTGTACACATGTGGTCAGCCAAATTCGCAAGTTAACCAGTTTGTTTTGAAACAAGACACCATTCATGGCAAAAATTCAGAAACTCAAAATTATACAGTTAATTACTCTCTGATCACATCAAAGATGACATCAAATAAACTGAACTCGAAGAGGACTGGCCAGAATCTTCAGTCTCTTTTTGATGGTGAAGCTCGAGAGGTTGAAATATTTACCACAGGTCATCAAAATAATTTTTGGTTCATTCTTTCTTGAAATAATAGGCAGTCATTTGCAATCACAGGCTGATCGAATTTGTAGTCTTGGATGAACATTGAAGCCAAAACTACATTTGCATTAATGTTCCGCAATTTAATATACCTTTTGTTAAAGTGCATTTAAAAATGCGCATAAATTTAGTTGGCCTCGGCTAATTAATTAGGTCACGTTTTTGTCAAACTATATTTCCACCGACATTTGATGCCATTCCTAATGCACTGGTTTATCCATTTTTATGGACTTTTATGAGCATGTTTGCCAAAAATGTATTTGCATTAATCTTTCCTTATTCAATAAACTTTGTTTGGAAGTCCATTCAACAAACAAATAAATTGTGTTCACAGTGTATAAAACCAGTTTTATTTCCTGAACAAATGAGTAGGATATATTAGCTGTTATCCCTCTAAAATGTAAAATGCATTCAAAAAATAGATATTAATAAGACTGTCTAGTCAACATGTATCCTCAGACCCTGTAAAGCTATCGCTCCCAAAATCGATAAGCTTTGAGACCCTGCTATACTCATATTAAACATATCAGTCGAAATTTGTGGCCTGTAGAGTGCTCACACGCAAATTTCTACAGACGCGGCATGATGATCGCTGATCCATAGTATTCCCGACTCATCATCTGGTAATACAAATATTTCTGATAAATAGTGTTAAGACAATAAATTCCCACATAATTTCGAAAATTACCCCTGAATACCCCACAAGGTGGAATTTTCACATTCAACGAGACACCACAGTCATGGTCACCAACCTACTGGACAGACAAACAGTAACAAGCGAGAGCGGAACAGTAAACAGACTCAGCTCTGCACAGAGGCAAGGGGCACAGTCAAAGCTATATTTATATTTGTACAGCAGTATTGACTGGAATGCACTTTACAGAGGAACAGACAGGGACCTGAGCAAGAGTGAGGCATGATCCGCCAACAGAACTATCAAACACAGCAAAACAAATCCAAAAAGGATAAAAAATTAAGCATTTCAAGGAGAGGCAAAAAAAAAAAAAAAAAAAAAAAAAAAGCTCCCAGCCCCATAAAGCACCACAGCGTAGGCCGGCTGCCAGATAGGGCATTTTTAAATTAGATTGCGTCTGGCTTATCAGGCCATTTCTCTTCAGACCAACTGCTCTCTGCTGATGGCATGGAAAACGTGGGCCATAAGCTGTGTTTGTGAAGCAGGTTTATCAGGGAAAAGGCTGTGTTCACCAAATGTTGGGAGTGAAATAAGCAGCCCCGCGGGCCGCTCCGAGGTTAACGGGGGGAAATATTTCCGAACGGCAGCAGCAGCTCTCTTTTTAATAGGGGTTTCACCCCTCCAGGGAGTCGCAGGAGCTCTGAACGGCACAGTAATCACAAACAGATCTTCCCATGGCAATCAACAAAGAGCGTCTAAACAAACGCACACACGCCGCTGCAGAGCTGTTAAAAACGTTAAGCAAACGATCCCGAGAAATTTTGATGCACGCCAGCGTCTGCGCTTTACCGCGCGTGCCAGGACTAAACAACACATCATGTACACTGAGCAGAGCAGCGCGAAACCGTACATCTGGGAGTTCTGATGCAGTTAGCGCCCGAATCTTTGAGTTGTGCCGCACACGTCTGTCGGTACACAGAGGAGGTGTCATCACACGACTTTAAAGACAGCACCCATAAATGTGCGTAATGTTACACTGACTGCGAAAAAGAACACCAAAAAACACAACCCCATCTCTCAGCAGCCAGGCAGGAGACCTCGTGACTCAGTCTTTGCGTTAGACTAGGCTGATAAAGGTTAGCAAGTACTTTTAATTAAAATACTGAAAAGTTCACCATTAGCAGAGGGAGAAGAAATCAAATTTATTACACTTCTTATGTCTTTTTTTTTTAGGGAGGAAATCTTTTAATCTGTACCCTCCACCCACACATAGGCAAATGAACACAGAAATTATAATGGATGATAAATTATCGGCTGGGAACCCTACCGGCCATCAAATATCAATCAAGGAACAGGCCACTTAGGCATTATTATTACCACACCATAATGGACTCCAGGAATGGATGTTAAAACTTTTGGAGAAAGCATGTCTTCCTTTCACCAAATGCACGTGATGAAAGATTTTAACAATAAAAGCACATTATCATAAAAGCTTATTACTGTTCCATTCAGACTTTAACTCCAAAAGTGACAGGTTAGTGTTGGTTCAATCGCAAAGATAAAGCAGATTATAATTGGCAAAATCTCGATAGAAATTTCTATTTTTGCATGAAAGCAGCATTAGTAATTTTTTAAGAGTAAGAAACACGGGTAACTTTACAGGTACAATAAACACAGAGAGAGCTGTGCGAGGAAGTACCATGGAGTTTCTGCACTGCGAAAACTAACTATTTTAAGAGATATGGGGGGGGGGGAATTTGTTTGAAATAATTTTCCAAAACTAAACAGAAAAAACAAAGTATAGGCACTGGTGCCAGGGAAGGAGAGAGTGAGCTCCTTTTTAAATGTTTAACTCAAAGAGACTACCATGGCGCGGGCTCAATCCACGGTCGTACCAACCAGCAGTGGGCGGCAGCTTTTTCAGAACAGCGCATGATTCGCTAAAAGCGCTGTGGGAATGCAAATTGGGAACGGACTACCGGAAAGGGATATTAAAAATGATTTGCTTTGTTCGTTGCTCAAGCGCCTCCTGTTGGCCAGCCGGGCGCTCGTCAGTGAGATTCTGAGTTTGCTCATGTTTGGGTATCCTCCACCCTCGTTCTGAACTTGCAATAGTTTCGACCAATGAGTGTAAAGATGCAGGGCCTGACGGGTGCGTGCTTCGAAGGAGAGCCGCGAACGGTCTCTCTCTCCTGAGCTGGCCACAGGGGGCTGCATGCGAGCAAGCCTTGTACATAGTTCTCAAATTGGGCATTCCAGATTGGGGTGGGATTGGAGATACCAAATGAATTTAAATTAAAAAAAAAATTTGAAAATGACTACTTTAGTTTCAGCAAAAGACGCTGTGGATGTTCATAAGAACTGTGATCCCCCATGTTATGATGTTCCAAACAGAAGCACTAAAGTAGATTTTTACTTGTATATGTGAAGTGATCTCTGCAGCAGAAGCGACTGAGAAGCCGGGGTCCTTCTAAATATGTCTTTTATTTTCATGAGTCCCTTTAACAGCACGAAACTGAAACAGGGAGGTCGTTACTATGGCAACACACGTGATCTCCGGCACGCTCAATGCAACCGGTGTTTATGAATTAAAAACAAGTGTAGTATGACGGTGTCAGTCTCTAATCCTGTATTAAGACATCTAATAGCATTTATCCTTCTCCAGCATGAAAAATACTGTATCTGAATGTTAAAACTGTCTCGGGTAATATAAAATGTGTCCCCAAGTAATCTCAAGCACTTTGATAAATCCCACAATTTTTGAGTTCAATTTAGAATAATTTATTGTGGCAGCCTCCAAGTTAATAAAGTGCAGGTAAGCATTTGGTAACACTTCACAATACCATCTCATGACCTGCCGTCAACTGTGAGCATGTGTTATATATGTACAGATTACACAACATAAATTTCATTAGGTATTATTTGAATAACATTTACGCTTCGCGATTAACATAAAAAAAAAAACTACAGTTTATTAATGAATATTCAACACAGGCATATACTATTACTTCCACTCCAATATGCATCGGCGTTAACCACTGTACTTGAATGCTTGAACACAGAATTAGAGCTGCCCAGATTACCTTCTTGGCACTTACAAGTCATCAATTGCATCAGCCAAAGCCAATTCATGTTGATTATTGCTAAATGCTACAAAATGCCTTCTGTAAATACACTATGAGGCTTAGGGTTTCAGTACTTAAGGTGCCATCTTATTCGACCTCAGTGATTCCCCACTGTCTTAACCAAGTGGGCAATCCCCATGGAAGGTAAACAATTTACTATATATAAAAAAAAAAAAAAAAAAAAAAAAAAACAGAGCACAGTCTTTGTCTTTGATGAAGGACGTAATTAAGAAGCACGTTACCCTTCACAGTAGTCCCAGAATAAAACTATACAAAGTGCTGGCAACATTTTATTGTGTAACAAGCTACAGCCAGAGATGTCTGATCATCTTCAGCGTTACATACGCAGTAATACTCTGCCTGCCAGAGACAGGCTATCCAATGCACATATAATAAGACTAAATTCCAACAGCGATGGACTTTCCCTTCATGGTCATAAAAATACCAGGATTCAAGGACAACAGCTGTATTCAGAAGAGCGCCCGCCCGAAGTAACAGACCATTGATGACTTGACTTCACTGTTGCGTGGGTCTCCGCGGCGAGTCCAGACATGACACGTGTGCACTTCCCGCGCCGTCACATGCTGGTGAATCAGAGCGGCAAACTGGATTTTCTTTGATCAGGCCCGAGGCTGGAGAAGACGTTCGGAGAGCAAATCCCCGTGTAAACGCAAGCGTCCTGACAGAGCAGGAGGCTTTAAACGGTCAGAGGCGCCCCAACCACATGGTCAGACGGCAGGGTCACCGCCAGGCTGCGAGCCAATTAAAATTCCTATATTGTTACAGAGCGCATGCTAGTGGCCCTGGATTTAATTCCCTGCGAAGAGTTCATGCAGGATTTTGACCCAGAGATCGCCGCAGCGCCCTGCGTCCCTGCAAGCTCAGAGCAACAAGCTCTGCAGTGTTGATATAAACACCTTGGAGGTCACTAACTCAGACTTAACCTGTTCAGTGCAGGGGTGTCCAATCTGACCCAAAAAGAGCCACAGCAGGGAAGCATGGCTGTTTCTACCCAGGACCAGCAACAACAGATTCTGCTTAAGCAAAATCTTCATTGAAGGCCAGGCCATCATGTGCTGTATTGCCGAGATTAATAAAAACCCAACCCACACCACTCTTTTTTTGGATAATATTGGACATCCAAGGTTTTGAGAAAAAGCCAGTCCTACTGAAAGCCAATAACAATTCCACGTCATTTTTTACCTGTCTAAAACGCAGCTCGGAGAATTCAGGAATTGTTACAATGTGATTGATGACGAGTCCCTTGACAAACATATCATCACCACCGACTGTTACAGGCGGGGGAAAAAAAGCGCATTTATATGTAGCCATTACTACATTTTATGTGCAGCCCAAATATAAAACCGTACCCATCATTTCATCAGAGTTGACTGGAAGAAACACAAACACTCGCTCGCTCTCTCTAGGCTACAGCGATCCCCCTGCTCATAAAGGGCCCACCACTGTGCTACGGTCTGCGCTATGTGCTTAACGGCCTGTTTATAGCTTTGTTTGCCTCCCGTGGGTGACTTTGATGTGCAGTGTGTGCGGGTCTGTTTGTGCGTCCGTGCACGCGCGCGTGTTCAGCAGTCTCCTCAATGCTCGGCAGTATAACAGCTCCATCAGAGGAGGACCGCACCATCTGGGTCAGAGAAAAGCTCCGGAATATTAACATAACATAACATAACATGAATGGCAAGAACAGGCCTTTCAGCCCAACTATGCTCGCCAGTTTCTTTATACTATAATGAATATATCCCTTTATTCCAGCGGTCGGTAAGCACGTCGCTAAATAATGCTCACCCCTGCACGCCAATTGTTCTTCCTAGCATAACGGTGACACATGCAATTTGGTTTTAATTAAAGACGGCAAACACGCTATACTCTGGGTACCTCTCCTCTACAGAGCTTCGGGCTGAAGTTATAATTACGAACCAGGACTTGAACCGCAGAAGGACAGGAAAGTAAAAGTCACTCAGAAAAAGTCCAGTCATGCTTTTCTCCCCCTTCTCAGCACAGCAAACTCATTTTCCTGGCTGAGGGGATGTTCAAACTGGCCATTCCAAGAGGTCAGTCTAAAATTCTGGGGAGGACTTTAACTTATTGAACCTGGATTGTCCACCTGTGGTTCGAACACTGCAAGGACAAAGAGTGAAACACCTGCATCAGCGTCTCAGATCTCTATATACCTCTGGATGTGTCTAATAGTGGTCAGGTTGAGTGTTCACAGGAAATCACCCTCCTAACTGTGGGCAAGTATCTCTGTCTGAGCCCCTACCCTCAGAGTGGGGTTAATCATTACAGCCGTACAGGTGCAGAATCTCTCATCTCTGCTTCCCTCTTAGCCCACGTTAACCTGCTCAGTGCTAATACACTTATCTGGCAAGCTCTCCAGCTTCCTGTGCAATCGTTCCCAGGGCCAGCGGCTCTTATCAGAAGCTCTCCCACCCATCTCTCTCCCTCCCTCCCTCCCTCCGCTACTTGCTCTCTTCTTCTCTCTCCACCATCAGACCAAAGGAAGGAGACCCCTGTTCCTGGAGGCAAACCTGCCGTACTGAGTGGGGTAAGGGTGGTGATAATAGTTGGAGGGGGCCGATGTTGTTGTAAGAGTTGCTAAAAATTCCCATCTAGACCCCTGTTGGCAAATCTTAATTTGACACTTAATTAGGCGCACATAATTAGCAGTTCAATAAAATATCTAGCGGTGGAGGGAGGTTTGTCGCATTGTTAAAGTTCGGAGTGTAAACTTACAGGAAGGTAGATGTCAAGGAACGTAATTGGGAACCACTGATATTGATGACTGCGGATTATGGACCACCAAGAGTAGCAGTCGATAATAACTGATCGCTAGTGGAAGAGTAACAGCCTGTGTATATTTGGAACTTCCCCTCTTCAGGGCAAAATCTAAATTTGGGTCTGTTTGTCAGAAATACAGCATATTCTTCAGTACATACAGTATAATAGTCATCTTGTTTGTATTAGACTAGTTTGTATTAAAACTCCTCTAGCACTGGCATTAGAGCAATGAAATTAGACAACCAGTGACATTCCTCTGAGACAAAAAAAAAAATCATTAAGCTCTTTCTATCAGATGCTGACAACTTACAAAACACATTTGCAAATGTTAAACAGTTGAAGGCTAATGCACATTTAAACTTTCCAGCAAACCATTTTCATTTCTGACAGAAGAGAGCCTGCCAACGGTACTGCAGTTTGTGGGGCAGCAAAGGGCTTCCAACACGTGTTGGTCTGAAGCGAGAGCCCAGGAAGAGCAAGGTAGTGAATGGATGATGCCTAAGATTTAATTAATGAGAGATCTAGGGCAAGATGCAATGGGTGCTCAATGTACAGGGGAGCCAAAAACCTCAATGGTAATGAGAGATGATGTGCTAACGCGAAGCCACATTGACTGCAGCAAAAAATGGCTGCCACAAGCTGCCTGAAAGTGACGTGAAAGCGATGTGAAACAATATGCAGCATTCACAGAGTCTGAAATACAAGCATACAGTCACTTAAACAAGACAGTCCGTCGCCTGCTGATTGATGTGTATCCCTGGACCCCCGAGAACGATCACCCCCAAAATCGATACCACATACACAAGGCCCACGCCATACATGAAACTGGAGATATCTCCCCCCACGGCAATGCAGCCGCTCACTGATATTCACAGACATTTAAGAAGAAACTAGAAAAGTTAATAACCTCAAAATAGCAAAAGGGACATCTTCACGACCCCATGCAAATGTGTGCAAATTTTCATTGAAATATATCAAACGGTTTTTGAGTTATGATCCAAAAATGGTGGGAATACCAACGCGGACGTGCAGGCACACGGGAAACCGGACAAAAACAATATGTCCCCCCTCCCTTCGGGCAGGGAGACATAAGAAATCGGTTGAAATTTGTGGTCTGCACGGATGCTGCGGCAGCAGCGGACTTGTTGGATGCGGCGTGACAATCGCTGACCTGTAGTATCCCCGACTTGTCCTCTGGGGCTACAATGATGAGCAGCAGTTCTAATACTTCAAATGTTGGGTGCTAACCCTGTTCTAAATATGATGGATTGAGACAAAAAATGCATGCCTGGTAGCCTCCTTGTCCTCTGATCTGTTCCCCTGTTGGCTTGTGGCATGTTTAGCAAATATTCTAAGTACATTTGCCGGGTGTTTGGTTGATAAACAAGCAGCTGAATCAGAGAGCCTGACTGTCAGCAGCAGAAGCTCATGTCAATGTTCAATTAGCCGTTTCCGAGAGGGCATGCTGGGATATCTTCTGTGCGCACCAGCTGTAGCTGTGTACTCCACAGCACAATGCACATCAGAATACGCTGTCGACGGAAATGGGCAAGAAGGAGCGTATCTGTTTCTGGTCTTCAAGCCAACGTCTGGCTTAAATTACTCGTGCGACCCAAAACAATTATTCCATCTCACAGATTGTCCTCATTTCTCAGTGCAAATATGACAACCAAAAACCATAGTTGTGGCTGCATATAAAACAAATTTACAGATATTTACTCTATGGGTGAACGAGGATTGGCATATACAGCAAATTATATTTGGTAGCAAGGGTAAATGGTTTCGGGGGGCGGGGGTCTGAGTGCTCACCAGCTCTACTGTGATCTGGAACAGTCTAGTGAGCTTATCAGTGGCAGGGGTCAAGCAATCGAACAAAAACTTTTGGATTCAGGACTTAGTGACCAAAAAAAAAAAGAATGGTAGAAACCTGAGTTGGACAGTTAAATAACACTAAGTAGCCTGTATTTTAAGATTTTCAGCACAGTTAATCACTGCAAGTAAGGGTCAAATTCAGTTTCTACCAAAAGTGACAAACTAGGGTTTTTCCAGGTTGCAGGTGAGCTGCCTTCGACCACCATCGCCCAACCCTTCTTCAGACTGAGAAGAAAAAGCGATCTGAATTTGTCCCGCATCCATCTCTGTCATCAGGGGTCAAAGGGCGAGCGGGTAAGCGAGAACATATGTCTTCTCGGAGTGACAAAGCGCTACAGGGCATCAGGCAGGAGGTCCTACACGTCCCCACATGAGGAACAGGGCTGAGCGCCCACTCAACACCTCACCTCAGCCTGTCCGCTCCTCAGCCTGACTCACACTCTCCGGCCTAATGGAAGGTCTCAGGCAGGGGATGGCTGCTGATGAACCAACGGGCTGATATGTGACAAAAAACAGAAAAAAGCACATGGACTCAATCTGAGCCTATTAAACTGAGTCATCTATTCGTTTTTCAAAGCATATTCTTAATTATGTTCTCAAAGTTTTCTAATCGGGTCAGAAGAAAATCTGCCACCAAGTACATAGCCAAGAGCAAGGCGGGTGCAAATACTGGGGAAAAAAAAAAAAAAAATGTCGTGAAAGGACCAGACAGCATCACCTACTCACATCAGGCATTTTCAGGTCACAACTACCAAATCCTTATTTCTCTCCAAATATGTTCCCAACCAAAACAATACATTACTGAGAGTCTCCTCAATCTAAGCACAGGAATGTCAAGACTTGTGCTGGTTCAAGACATCACTCTATGAGATGCATCTTTGGTGCACACATACAAGTCTTTATAAACATGTGAGGTACTGTTACCCTGCTTATAATCCTACATTAACTGCTAACGCTGGATGCCCAGCGAAAAGACAACAACTTCCTCATAGTGATAGCGATGCACAATTTTTCATACAGTTATCACTGCAGCTTCAGGTTTCAGAAACTTTCTCTGTGGAACTTCTAAGGCCCCTGAAGTCGAGTAATTTACAAGAGTGCGGTTAAGCACGTCACTGCACAGGGAGAGTAATGAGATTACTCATCGCCACGGCGACGACAGACTCTACCGTGTGAGCGGAGCGCGTGACTGACGGGTCGGGGCAGGGGGTAGGCAGACACAGCGCCGGCCCGCCGGGCCCAGACATATTCCGGGGCCCTGAGGGGCAGTTAGGGGCCCGTACGGAAGCTCGGTGGCGTGTAATGAATACGGCGGGGGTCAGGACCCTTATCGGACCGCCTTACATCATCAGCATGCTGGGAGTACTAATGCTCTGCATGTCGGGCTCTGGGTGGATCGACCAGATAAGATAAACGCACAAATCCATCTTCATGATTCCAAGGCTCCGTTTATTCAATTATGTATAATAGCTTATTAAGTAATGCCAGATATGTCTGCGGGAACATTAATTTATACTTCAAAGGGCCCGCAAAACTCAGAAGGAAAATATTATTAATAGAGCTACATGCTTAATGTTGAAGCAGACAACAAACAAGAGCGGGGAGACTGGCTAAAGGGGGTCATGCGCTGGCTGTGTGGCGCGAGCTCTCCTCTGTAATCTGTTCATTACCGCGTCACAGACCAACAAACCGCATCCCGCTCACATAATAATGAATCCTCGCAGATAAGACGGGTGTTTGAGCCTTTATCGGGACCTCACATGTGCCGGAAGCCTAGCTTCACACGCGCCGCCCCCTGATGTGTACAATTCACCATTCTGCTCATTCATGAGAATGTAAATAAAGAATTTTGCCCGCTAAGCAGTGAAACGGACCCGACGAGGCGCGGTGACTGGACCCGGGTTGAAGTTCTCGGGAGCAGCGAATGCCCCTCATCTGAGAGCTGCTGTGTGCTACACACCCATCTCCACGGAATGGAACCTGACTTGCGTTAGCAGTACCATGTTCATACTCACATGAACTTGGCGTTACTGTGGCGTTTAAGAGCCGCTGAGCAATGGACTCCACATACCACTCATGAATTTGTGTTTATCCGGACAGAGGAACATCAGAGAGGTTGGGAGCAATGATGAAAACGGCTCATTAGACCTGAAGATGAAGGCCATTTTCCTACCGCTGAAATGAATCTCGAGCTCACTGCTCACCTGCAAACTACATAGCACCAAGGACCATGTCCACCCCCAGTCTTTAAGCCCCAACAAATTAACATGACCAGGCAAGTTATTCCATGGTGAGACTACCTTCTGACTAACACATGACGTCTAGGCGGACTTCCTGGGTGCCGATTCTGCCCGCGAGTAATGTAAACAGAACAAAAACGTAGAATAGAGCCAGGAGCACAAGCGTCTCACCATCGCGTCATGGCAGCTGCTGTCCTCACATGGGTGAGATGTGGGCTAATATTACCGAGCAGAGATATTAGTAACATTAACCAAAGCAGAGATACTGCGCACAGACTGGGACAGTCTTTCTCACGGTGCACAGAGACTGCTGTGTATCTGCGGCTGGAAACAGTTTTGACAAGGAGCCTTCCCCTGTTTGGCCTTTGTGGTAAGCCAGCAGTCTAAACTAGCCAGGCATTTTTTAAACCTAATTGTATTAATCCCAAGTTGACATGAGAACAGTCAGCGTTTCGAAAGAACTGCTCACTGCAGCACATCACTGACTCTGGACAAAGACTTTACTCTCTGGGAATGAAAAAAAAAAAAAAAACCCAATAAACAGCATCCGGCTGACTAACGTGATCGAATAGCACCAGGCATCCAGGCCAGTGCTGAAGTCTGCACAGAGAGATGCCAGTTAAAGTCAATTAACGGGAGAATCAGTCTCCAAATGAATTCTCCGGCCTGCTAATCTCATTGCGGCCATATGGTGATCGAGACAGTGGATTATCTGGCTGAAATTAGCGTAGCGTTTCATCATCCGCCGTCTAAGATTCCTGACATGCTCACTCTGTCCACGGTCAGGGTGAACACAGTGAGATCCTACAGCAGAGTTACAGCACAGAGCAGATGTATGTGGCACAAAGGTCAGGTGCTCTTTAGATTTAACTTTTACATCCACATTTGTACTTTTAGCAGGTACTCAATCAGCCTCTCTATTTTTGCACATTACCCATGTATTCTGCTGGATATCTGATGAAGCTGTTCGCAATAATTACCTTGTTCATGAAGACAAGGGCAAAGTCTTACCTTGAGGCTAAACCTAGCACACTATAAATGGTAGCCCAGCTCCTGATTTGACTACACTACACTGGTGCTTTCTCTGGCTCTCTGCACACATCTGTCCATTGTGTGGAGCCAGGGAGGGGAGAGGGAGTATTCTCCATTGTGTCATACCCCCTGAAGGCTGGAAAAAAAACAGGAGTCTGACTTCCTCCTGAGACGGAGTTTCTCCACAGGAAATAAACCTGCTTTTCTGTGCGGAATGAAGACAATCCCGCCTGGTCACGCAGCTCAAACTCATTAGGGATAAACGTATCCGTGTTCTCGAGGCCGTGAAGCGCAGTGTCATGTCCAATGTTATTACGCTGGCAGGAGCCATGCGATTTCCATTAAAGCGACCTAACGGTCTCACTCATTTCCCCTGAGTCACGCACCAGGCCTCTCCTCGCAGAGGCCAGAGTACTGTTACCAAACCTGCAGGTGGTAAAGGCTCCAGCCCACGCTGCAGCAGGGCTGCACCTTCTCTGTACTGCCATGTTCTCCTTCTGTACTCTGAACAACACATTCTCCTCGGCACCACTGAACCTGTGCACCATTTTCTCACAAGTGCTCAAAAGCCTGTGCTATACTTTCTCATAAGCACTCATGACTGTGTAAAACAATATCTCCAAAGCACCCTGAAGTGTGTCATATTATATCATTCGCGTTCTGAACTGCGTGCGACACCCGCACTAGCGCCCAAGTTTGAGCAACGCTTTATAATTAGCATCCACCGTACAAAAAAAAAAAAAAACTCTCACGAGCACCCCAATGTCAGTGCTACACTTTATCATTAATGTCCCAGTGTGCAACGCTCTCGCTAGCACTTCATAATCTGAGCTACACTTTATGTTAGCACCCCTAACTGCGAGCGACACCTTCTTACAAGCACCTCAGAGACTCCGAGACACTTTCTCATCACGTTCAAAACCCTGAGCTAATTTTACCGCAAGTTTCCTCTAGAGAACACATTTGCACTAGCGCACCAAACTCTGTGCTACTATTTGAGAAAAACTGACCATGGGTCAGTCGCACGACACCAGTGGGCAAGTCACTCAACGTGCCACTGGGAAACAGAGCTGCACTTTTTCATATTGTCCAGTTCTTCCTCAAACCTCCACCTCTTTATACCAGAGTCCCCTGTGACATGATGTGAATGAAAGCTTATCTGGTCCAGGTGTTCCCATCTTTCAGCATTCGCTGGTTCACTTTCAGTTCACAGCAGAGCACGAAAAGGCTGCGACAAGAGCCAAAAGCTAGCCTAGCCTTGCTTATTTCCTTTGTGGAAAAGAAAACTCTATATTAACCCCTTTGTGCAGATACAGACGCTGGTGTCCGTAATTTCTGAAATTCAATTCCTAAATGATTCTGTAATTGAATTTCCAAATGTCTTGCTTCACTGGAATAATTTTCCAGAGTCTCTGTGACACAAATACTGAGTTATTAAGCCTAAATAGGCTCATGCATAACAGGAATAATTTGGCATCATTCGTATTCTGCGCAAAGGGGTCAAGAGGTTAAGACAACTTGAACAATGGTGGCCCCTTCAGCTCTTACTCGGACTATCAACGATGCATGCAGGCTCGAACACAATGACTGGTTTTATTATCGCTGTCAAGGATCCCAATCGAGTATGACCCTTTAGTCACGTATTAATAAAGACAGGCTGTCGGGAATTACACATTTAAATGCTTTCTTAGCAATTCAATGGGCCTAATTGTCTTTTAAGTGGCAATTCCTGGCTATGCAAATGCGGCATTTACATCGACAGATGCGGAAAATGAGTCAAAAATGAAACAATTAGTAATAATTGCAATGACTGCACAGAAACCTCAGCTGAACATGATGTCATCGCTGCTTATTTCAGTTCGGCTACTGCTGGCTAATTTGTCCATTAGCCTGCTAGCTATTTCTTCACAAATTCATCACAAATAATGGCATTGTTTCCACTGATGAATGGGATGGACTAACATGCCAACTGGTAACGAAAACAGGCAAAGATCTAAAAAAGGATTTATCAGTTCAGTCTTAACTCACAAGATAACTCACTAGCAATGGGAAAAGCTCAACTAAACCGTTTCATTCAGATTTGATGCGTAAAAACTATGCGGACATCCTGGCAAGATTAATCAATCAGGAATTCTGGACCATCACATCTCTTGACAAAGGGCTCTGTTGTTGGAGCGGCCCAGCTCGTTAAAGTGAGCCCTGTGGCTTAACAGAGGCCAGGCTGACGAGGCCTAAGGTACACAGCGTATAGAGCCGTCAGGGTCAGGGCCAGGCTATTCGCCACACAGCTGGGGCTATTTAGCACCCCACACAAGCCCAAACCACAATGAGAGCACTTATTCGCCGAGAGATGCAGCGTAATAAACGCTTAACATGTCAGAAATGCCTCCAGCTCCGCTGGCTAACCAGCCAATATGAGCTCATGCATGTCGGCATGCAGGCTGGAACTGCCGACCACTTAAATACCGGTTGCGATTTTACTTAAACAAATGGGTTTCAGAAGACTATAGGAAATAGAGAGGCTACATATGAACCACAGGGTTTTTTTTTGTTTTGTTCGGGGAGGGGGCCTCATGCTTCTCGTGCTTTAAAGGAAGTTACGGGGACAGATGCAGAGGAAGGGCAGTGGTGCTGATGATCGCCCTGGATTAGAGGGGCCCGTTCTCTCTCAAGTTGAATCCTTCCTCTGTTGACAAGAACTGCGTCTGCACACAATCACCCTTAAAGCCGCTTAAGCGGGTTTACTAAGAGCATTCTCGAGGTTTCATCCAACATTCCTGGCCTAACAAAGTCAACGGCCCAAACACACAGTCACAAGATCCGCTTATTTTTGGCTGAAGGGACGCCACATCAAGAGCTCGGTCCATAAAAGCCCC
Source organism: Gymnothorax reevesii (assembly GCA_029721435.1). Taxonomy (NCBI): domain Eukaryota; kingdom Metazoa; phylum Chordata; class Actinopteri; order Anguilliformes; family Muraenidae; genus Gymnothorax; species Gymnothorax reevesii. Next base: position 54,841,967 of record CM056586.1, read on the forward strand.
TCTGCAAACAAGTTCAGAACAGCTAAGTAAGAAAAATATTATGCGGATAGATCAAAAGGGCTTGTTTCACTTTTGAAGTGAAATGAAACACCGACTCCAGTTTTGGTGACGTGGCACAGAAATACAATTCTGAGCTCAGGGCAAACAGGAAATAATGGAGGCCATCCAATCCATGCCAGGTAATTTTATGAGGTTTTTTTTTTTTTCCAAGAAAACAAAAACAAGATGGACAATATTTCTCGATTTGCCCAATATTGGCTGTTGTGCAGTGAACGATGCTTTGTGAATGAAGCATAGATGAGTGAATTACAAAGACTCCTAATTCAGTCAGTAGGAGTAACAAAAGGGCTCAAGACATTAAGACCAGGCAGGTAAGAGGCTGATGGAGTATAATTAGCAGACACTCCGCACGACTGCCTTCCACACCCATGCGGAATCGGGTCCTGCCCATCCTGATGGAGAACAAGACCAGCTAGGGTGGCTAAGTCACTAACGGATATTAGGTTAGCATTGCTACCCCTGATATACACACTACATTGCATAAGCAGTGGCCAGTTATACTGTCTATATATATATATATATATATATATATATGTATATATATACATGTATATATATACACACACACGAAAGTATATATATAAAATAAGTTAAAAAAATAAGTTGAATATAGTTATATTGCCTGCCCAAAAAAACAAGTCACTAGTAGGATTTAACTAAGCAAATAGGTAACAGTCTTCCATTTAATAATTACTGCAGTTATTAATATGTTTTAGCCCTAATTGATGCAGTGAGTTGCTTCTCATTTCTTGTACAACAAGTATTTGCCACTAACGTGTCTTAGTCCCCCGCCAGGAAATGGTAAATCGTGTCAAAATGAACAGTGTCTCGGTGTAACCTTGAGAGTGACGCGAAGGTCACCAAAATCGACTGGCGCCGGGGCACCACCCTAATGCATGTTGACATGAAATTTGAAGGAAATCCGTCAATTCGTTCTTCAGATATTTCGCTGACAAGGATTCGGGACGTACGTACGTACAGACAGATGGTCGTGAATACTATGTCCCGCCGCTTCGCGAATTCGCGCGGCGGGGACAACCATGTATGCTGTGGTCGTGGAAACGATGTTTGTTCTGTTTCAGATGGGTCAAATTATTGGGTGGATCAAGCAAAGAAAACAACAGAAATGGCTTTCGCTCCTAGATTGAAATCTGGGGATTATTTTTGAGGCCAAGTCAACACCTTGAACTCGTTGTTCCTTAAACCATTTCTCAACCATTTTTGCAGTGTGGCAGGGCACATCCAGCAACAAAGAGGGAATACCGTTCCAATGACGGGATGTACTTGGTCTGCAAGAATGACCCGCCTACCACTTACTTCAAAGTATCATCCTTGTGAATGGCAGGACCAAGGGTTTTCCTGCAGAACACTGCCCAAAGCATCACACTGCCTCTGCCAGCTTGCTTTCTTCCCATAATGCATCCTGGTGCCATGTCTTCCCCAGGTAAGCAACACAAAGGCACCCGGCCATCCATATGATGTAAAACAAGACTGGATTCATCAGACTAGGCCACCTTCTTCCATTGCTCCAGTTCTGATGCTCACACGCTCATTGTAGGTGCTTTCACCGGTGGACAGGGGTCAGCATGGGCACTCTGACCGGTCTGCGGCTCTATAGCCCCATATGCAACCAACCGTGATGAACTGTGTGTTCTGACACCTTTGTAGCTGAGCCAGCATAGACCTTTTCAACAATTTAAGCTACAATAGCATATCCGATCGGACCATAAGAGCCAGCCTTCATTCTCCACGCGCATCAATGAGCCTTGGCTGCCCATGACCTTGTCACCAGTTCACTGCTATTACTTCCTTGGACCACTTTCAGAAGGTAATGACCGCTACAGACTGGGAAAAGCCCCACAAGAGCCGCAGTTTTGAAGATGCTCCGACTCAGTCATCCAGCCATAACAATATGGCCCTTGTGTAAGTCCCTCAAATCCTTACACTCGCAAGTATTTCCTGCTTCCAACACAAACTTCGAGGACACAATATTCACTTGCTGTCAAATATGTACTCTATCCACTGACAGGTGCCATTGTAATGAGATAATCAATAATATTCACTTCACCTTTCACTGGTCATAATGTTATGGATGATTGGAGTACCTTTCCTACATGAGTTACAGTGATGTAAAGTACCCTAAAACTACATATCTCAGTCTCTACCCTCATTTTCTTTGTTCTTAATAACAACGCGCTGGACTTCTGCGCCAAAAAAAAAAAAAAAAAAAAAAAAAAACAATTTTACTGCCTGATTGCACTTTAGAGGAAAAACGGCCAGTTCAGCATGTTGACACTACCCCACCTCTTCACCAATAATCTCCAAATGTTTATGCACAAAATTCGAGGAACCCTATTGGAAAAGTTTAAGTTCATCTAAGTCTGAAAACATTGACTTAAAAGGGAAAGTGAGCCGACTGCAAGCTCTCGTTTTTTGGACAGCGATGGTATTGTTGATATTCCAGTGGATTAGGGCTGTAATAAAAATGTCTAAGCAGCAAGACAAGATCAGCTCCCTGACTCAGTCCATCTGCAGCAAGCTGTTCATAACGGGGGAAAAAAAAAAAAAAAGAAACAGCGTGTGGTACAGTACGTGACAAAAAAAATGAAGGAAACGGGAACGTGTTTTTGAGGAGCCTGCATATGAGAATCAGAGAGAACTGTGCGGACAACTCCTTCCCGGAGTATTTATAGGATTGTCGTTATCTTTCAGAGGTTTAGCAGCTCTACGAATATGAGAGGCACAATGAAAGCCTGCGAGTCCTCAGCTCTGTTTTCACAGCGCTCTGTTTTTTTGAGTGATAATGAACACGAAGCTAAGTCTGGGGATATTTTCCTCCGCTTACAAACAATCATTACATCAGAGTGATGGCTGCTTTGTAGTCACTTTAACCAAAACACGTTTTGAATGAAGGCCCTGAAATTAATAGGCTAATACATCACCTATAAATGATACGAGCCGGAGAATATGAAAGCATAATCCCTCTCCGCACCACGTGACATTAATGTCTAAATAAAACCACCACAAAGGGAGAGAGAGAGCCACAAAACTTCTTCAATGTTTCAGCTCATTAGCCCCTGATTCAGTTTGCAATCTTGAGTTAGTTCTATCTGCAGTGTATTTATAATCCCACATAAATGGCTTCTTCTTCCAAATAGGAGAAAGCTGTTTAAACCCCTGGGTAAATAGTTATTCAGCATAGAAAAAAGAAAAGGAGAAGAATTCAGAGGGCTCTCCAGCTCCGGCGAGGATCCTGGCTGTTTATGCACATCTGAAATGTAATATGAACGCAGCACATTATGTCTGCATCTAGGTCAATCCTGCTCTCATAAGCACATCAACGTGCTACAAATACACTGGAGCCGAAAACCTCCGCTCTGATGCTGCTGTTCAAGAGTTCTACAGCATCACAACTTTGTGTGAGTGTGTGTGTGTGAGTGTCTGCTCCTTAAGCTGCTGAGTGAGGAAAATCATCCAAATCGTCCTTCACATAAACATGACGCAGAGAAAACAAAGCCGCAGTGTGGCCGGAACTCTGGGTAAAGCAGAAGTGAACTCCAGAGAGCCCCTTCTGTGGTTTCCTGGTACACCGAGTGCTGAGCCGAGCCAAGCTGTTTAAAAACCATCCTCAAATCTGCATGAGTTCTCTGGAGTTAGGAAACACACAGAAGGTACTGACCTTATTCAGGACAAAAAACATAATTCTCCACATGGGGGTGCGTTTATAAGCACGTACACACAAACATGCACATAAATGCATGCAGGCGTGCAAACACACACACACACACACACACACACACACACAAATGCATGCGCACACACACACACACACACACACAAACAGACTCAAACGCACGTGCACACACGCACGCACGCACACACAAGGGAACACACACACACACACACACACACACACACACACACACACAGCCACACAGTAGCACATCTGGAATACATTGCAGCAAATATGAGTCTTTGCTGTTCATCAGATTCCTAAAGAAACAGTACAACAATCCAACAATGACACTCCGACACTGCAGGAGCAGAACAGCCATGGTGTTGCCCTTCCTCTCCCTCCAACGTGACACAAACAGCAAAGGCAATCATCTCTCCTCCCAAACGCATTAACTTCAGTCATGGCAGGTGATGAATGTATTAGAAGTGTGTAGTATGTCATGCCATGAATGTGTTATAAGTGTGTTATGCGCAGCATCACACCATTTTGCCCGTAGGATACACTGACAGGGTGTGACAGTGAAATACTCAGCTCTCAGGCCCAGGGGAACCTATACAAACAGTATAATTTCATACTTAAATACATACACACTTCTTTTGCCAATTCCCAAGATATCTCGAGTTCAGTCTGAGGTGTACACAAACTAAAAGAGAGTTCTGGGTCACAGGGTCAAAGGTCATCATCCTGTGCCTTGTGCAAATGATTCTTTCTGATGCTGTGATGAACAGAGCTGAGTTGGGGTGAAAAAATATGGCATTAAATGGCTGGCATGCAGGGGTTAAAGGTCAAACTCACCCGGTTGGGGTCGTAATCAGGGCCTCGTCGTCGAGCCTCCAGCTCCTCGTAGGCTGGGGCGGCCCCCTCCCGTCGAGCCTGCTGGAACTCCCGCTTCAGCTGCTGGATCCGATCGGCACTGCGATGAGACGGAAATGAAAATCCGCTTTATTACAGGTCTGCTTCACCCATCCGGGAATTCGGTCTTCACTGAAACTGACTATTTCCAACACAAGCCCGCATTAAAGCTGTTGCACATTGAATAGCAATTTTTTTTATTCTAAATCGTAATTATTCTTCTCACATTTGAAAAGCAATTCATTTCAAAGCACTGGATGTGCCGAAGTTAGTGACAGCAGAATTCTTGTAATTGCGCACAATCTCAAATCCTAGAGAAAAGGCCTGACAGCCACTTCAATACAGGTGGCATTTCTAAAAACGGCAGATTTTCAAATAGGACTTAGTTCAAAGTCAGAAGCCATTTTATACAGACGGTAGATAAGGCTAAACAATGCAATTAAAAGCGGTAGTCTTCACAACTTCACATGATCGACTGGAAATTCAGATGATGTACCAACACGGTCACATCATGATACATGTCGTGGCCAATCAAAGAGGCAGCATTTACCGCGAGATTTAGGGAGAAAATAAGAAAAAAATCCTTTATGCTTCTGCAGAACAGGTGTACTGAACGAATCCAACCTGATGCTGGATAATCGCCACCTGAAGTACTTAAAGCCAGCGGGTGGCAGCAGGATGCGTATTAACAGCTTCTAATGCTTCTAAAGAATTCTTCGTTTGAAAATCTGGCTATGCTATGAAGGACTGAGCATCATTCACTCGCGTAATACGCAGGGCGAAGTGAGATTACGTGACAGCAAAGAGAACAGGGCTCGCTAGACCCTGTCTGACAGATGCATAGAAATGATATTTCACCAAGATTAAAGACCTTAGGAAAAGCACGATGCGCGAAATAAGATTGGATGGGCGGACATCATCTACGCCAACACAGCACAGCGCTGGTAGCATTTCACCTCGGGCTCAGCGAGGGGCAGAAAACCTCCCGCTTACCTTTATTTCTGACGACAGAATAGGAACATTTTCCTCTTTTTAGACCAAATATTGTTTGGGCGGAGGAGGAAGGTAAGAGGAGGGGATTAATTGCTGCTGGTCTTCTTACGGCCCCCTCAGACGCAAATACGAGGACCAGCATCATCTTCCAAACCCTCAACCTTGAAGCGCTAAGCTATCATTGCTCAATGACGCAAGATTTCGAAATCAAAGCTGTTGAAAACCTATCATGTAGCGACTTGTTTAAAAGAGCTCCCCTCCGGGAGTTGCTACATGATAGGTTTTCAACCTCACAAGATAATTAAACTTAATATATTTTTAGAATTTATTTCAGCGATCTAAAGGTTAAAAACAAACCATTATTTCAGCATGGGCTCTTCCCGCCAGTACTCGCGCTCGAATCCTTGTAGAGCAGAGATCGCCCAATCAGAGTCAGACTCTTCTGTCCTCCCAGGTGATTAACTAAATGGGTCGTGCTCGCGATTGGTCAAGACTCGCGTCACACTGGACTCCCAGGTAAAAGGAGGGTGCAAAACCAGCTGTTAGCCATCATGGGCCAAATCCTCAGGAGCAGGGTGCACAGTTTTCCTGAAGAGCACCTGTTGCGCAAAGCGCTTGTTGCCAATACTTTCAGGACCCTGTCGGGTGAACTGCGCTGAGCGTCTGCTCATCAAGGCTCCTTCAGGCCATTGCCTTGGCTAATTCGAATAATACAGAGACTGAAATGTCTTTAATGTGCTCCTCTATGTTGTACAAGTGCGTCAGAACAGAACCACGTACGTCACCAGACTCACAGAGAAGTCATCAGACACCTTGTCTCCCAGTTACAGTTATAGACAGCACAATAATTCATAAGATGAGACACATTTTTTTTTAATGTTATTTAGATTTTGTTGGCCGAGTCGGTCTTTGGATCTGAATCTAACTGAATGTGCATTTTACATGCTGAAGAGGAGACTGAAGCCAAGTAGTCTCAGAAACAAATAGAAACTAAAGTTGGATGCAGTACAGGACTGACAGAGCATGACTGGTATCCACTATCTGGTGATGTCTATGCATCACAGCCGTCAAGCAGCCACTGCAGGTAACCACATACATGTTCAAAACTGTAAAATTTCTGTCCATGAGATGCCCCCCGGGACAAAATTTACCAGAGTTCAAACACCTGAAAAACTGTCAAAATTTTATAAAATTCAGAATCAAAGTAGGAGATGCACAACTTTAGTGTCCCTACAAAGCACATATATAAGCTCAATTAATTCTGCTGAGTAGGTTTTGGGAAGAAGTGGATAAACCGTAACCTCAATGAACATGACCAACCCCGTACGTAGGTACAGACAAGAGTAAGCCTATATGCCCAGAGCCATATATGGCAGCAGCACAATGATTACTTTCTTCTACATCATGTTAAACAGTCAAATACTTTACTTAATGTAACTGGAAATGGGTTGGGAAGAACGTCCAAATGTCTCAGTCATTTCTCAACGGTCCAGCCGACATAGATAAACAAAATCTAAATACTGCTGACAGTCTGCACTTCCACCTCATTGTCAAAATATCCCACAAAAAGTGTGTCACTACCCAATGAATTTGAGTGCTCACTATATAAGCACAGAGGCCTAACCTTGTACATTCTGCATAGTGCTGCAGGAGTTCTGAAACATTTGAGCGTCGAAGTTTCACACGGACTGTTCACAAATAACTCACCAAAAATGCCAGTTAAACAATTCTTTTCAGAGGCAAGCACAAAAAAGCTTTTAAAGTTATTCACAGGCCAATTACTAGCCAAATAAATTGAATGAATCTTCATTATAAATTAAACAGTATATGAATAGGTTCTGTTGAGACCTGGATTTTCAATGGGGGGGGGGGGGGGCTGTGTGGCACGATACTTACACCCCCCCCCCCACTCGAATTCAGTTTCCCCCACCCCAAAAAAAAGAAAAAAAAACTGTGAGCACCCCACCCAAACCCACTTAGCCTGATATCTTTGGAAAACCTTTTAATGAAATATAGACGGAGGTGGTCCACGGCACGCCTTTAGAGCCAAAATGGGGATCCCTGCATCTAAACCAAAACCAGGATAAAAAGCTCTGGGGGGGGGTTTGGGAAACTCCATTTTCCAATGTAATTGGACCATCCCGAGTGGGAACCAAACGCTTACATAAACACCAAACTAAAACTACAGCAAAACAATTAAAGAACAACCGCCATATTGTCCGTCGTACAAGGGATTCAAGCTCCTCTCAAGATTCCTCAAATTCCGGCCAAGGCTCACACAGAGAACAACGACAAACCCAATTTGGGCACTTTGCTCCAGTGAAAGGGTGAAGAGCCTCCCTTTATTACATCTTCTGTAGCAGGGTCATTCATTAGGCGCTCGGGCAGCGGCGTGTTTAACTAGAACTTGATGAAGGGCGACCCGGGAGAATGAATGCTGCAGGGTTCAGGGACAGGATTAAATTAGGACTTTATTCTTCTCCTCCCCACATCGTGTTCGGAAACAGTAAGAGTGGGACGCATTCCACAGGCAGGAGGCTGTGGGAACGACACAGCCAGGCTGGAGAAGGGTTTGAACTGAGTCCTTGCTCAAGGACTGCTCCGCCATCTTTAAGCTCTCTCTCTCTCTCTCTCTCTCCATCCCATGCTCTCCTCCTCTCTCCAGCCTTCCCTCTCTTCTCTGCCCAACAGTTTCCTCCATCTGTCCCCACCTTCCTGTTTCCCCCTTTCTCCAACTCCCTGGCTCACACCATTCTCTATCACTATTTTCTCCTTCCCTCCCTTCCCCCCCCCATTCACCCCAATCTACTTCATTCCCCCACTGAGTCAGCGGCATTATCTACTCCTCTCCCTCCCCATCATACTCTCCTCCTGCCCTTCGCTCTTCCACTACGTTCCCACTCATCCCTCTCTCCCTCTGTACCTCTCCCTCCCCCTGCTGCTCCCACTCTCCACCTCTCCAGCATTTCCCATCTACTTCCCTCCCTCTCTCAATCTCTCACATCTCCATCCCACACCCCTCCCTTCTCCACCTCTCCATCCCTCCCTACTACCCTCTCCATCTCCAGCCCTCATTGATCTCGTACCTGGGGCATCCATATTTTTGCTTAGAGTCTCTGTCTGTGTCAGTTGACTGCCTTTCCAGAAAGCAGAGGAAATGGCCCTGAACTTTGAGGCGCAGTCAGGGCTGTGAAAAGGTACCTGCCGACTACGCCACCTATGGGACATGCTGACCGTAAAAATGCATTTGCACACTACATAAATGCAGTTTCGTACCGTGCAATTTATTGCTGTTTAAATATAATGCCAGTGAGTCAGAGAAAGTGAATGGAGAGAGAGAGATGGAAGAAATGAAAGTGGATAAGGCAGGGAGAGAGAGTGAATACAGATAGAGGAGACTGGATAAAACCCAAGTGAAGACGCAGAAGGAAATCGATCCCGCGCATCGACACGTCCTTTTAATTCCCCCCGTACGTGACAGGATCCCGTTACACAGAGCGGTGCGCAGCTGACTCAGCGATTGGTGCGCTGATCCGCACCGGCTTTCATCATCTTTTCAGCCTTCCATTAATCAGGCCTGCCGATAAATCCACTGCAACGTACGCTCACCCGACACTCCCAGCCGAGAGTTTTAGCCATGGGTTTATTTTTAATCGTCAAACACCCGGAGAGGAGTACGACCCAGATTATGTTCCAGCAGCATTAGGCAGGTATTTTATGAATGAATTACAACGAATGAGTGAAGGGAACAGCAATTCACCCTGTATTTAATGGACAGGTGCTGGCTTACCATGTTTAGCGCAGTCTACACTCCGGGAGAAAGGCACCCAGAGAAAGACGGCACAGAATTACGCCTCTCTTTGCCCGCCTCCAAATTTCCCTGATTCTCCATTTGGCTGATGGAAGGCCTCAGAGAGCAGGCTGCTGTCCAACTCCCCCATCCATCTCCCGCCATTTTGTGCTTCTCTCCACTAACACTCCCTCACGGCGAGCACGCACAATTCATGAGCCGCTGCCACCGCAGAAACCGGCAAAAACAAGAACAAAACAATACAAACAAAAAAAAATAAAAATCTAATTACAATTAGAATAAATTACAAAAAAAGAACCCCAATCATGTTCTTTTTACAGAAATCTCTATAGCGGACGGGGGAAGGAATGCGCCATTGGAAAACAGGACTGGTGTGTCTCCATCGCCCGTCGAGCGGGAGGTAATGAGAACGGCTTGGATGTGCGTAGGCTCTTCTGCGGCTGCTACATTACATCTCCCCAACGGTGGAGGGGCACCGATGCAGCCGGTTTGTGTAAACAGGAGCTTTTACACCAATTTACGTCCCTCTGACTGTACTGCGAACAGGCGGCGGGCGGCTCCGTTTGTTGGCGAGGCTGCACTTTTGGAGTATGTCAAATCTGAGGCACGCTTCAGTCAAATTCAGGCAGAATGTAGACCCCAGCGTTCAGATATATTGAATGTAGAATGTGTCTTTTGTTCGAATCAAACAACAGAGACAATGCACTAAAATAATAATGACTCGCACCGAAAAATAGATTTTTTCTTCACTGCCTGCACACTCATTTCTGACACAGAAACAATAAAGATTACATAGACCCACTTACACGGGCACACACACATACATACACACACACACATGCACACGCACACACATATCAACATGAATGAAATGTTGTTCTACATGAAACATGTAGTAAATAAGCAAAGGCAGACCTACTCTGATAGTACCACTCTATCATTTTACCTGGAGCCACATGAAACCGTAAAATCAGGACCGAGAGGCTCTGGGTTTGGCAGAGTGGAGCACTGCCCTGATGCTCCTTCACTCCATACTGCTGATTCCCTTTGATCCTGCAGCGCACTAAAACAGGATGGAAGGACTTCAGCCACAGTCTCACCTGGAGTGGGCCCTGGCTCGCCTTCATTTTCTCTAATAACCCCGACAGAGAGGCGCTCGTATCGCTGGCGATGCGGGGCAAAGCCAGGCGACCCATGCAGAGCGAGAGCTGGTTCTCACTGGAAAATAAGCTGACTGAAAACTGCTCTACTAATGCAGAAAACATGCAAATATTGCAAATACATGGCTAATGTACCGTACTACTTCATTTAGCGTCACCTCTGTAACCTCGTATCGTGCCCTCAGCTCCCGTAACCCTCTTCAGGGCACACCTAGCTCACCATCACCCTCATCCCCTCCCCCGCATTCTGTGCCCGGCCGGGCGGGAGCGTTCGGCCTGAGACGTGAGCGGAGAAGAGCCTCATTCCTAAAATCCATTAGCTAATCCCAGGGAACATAATTAGAGCTGCCATTTTGATTGAGCGCACACCTCACCGTCCAAATGAATAACACTATCAATGTTTAATTAGAGTCTCAAACAGCCCGTGGCTCTGAACGTAATCATACACTCCGTCTGCAGTGTGTGTGTGCGCGCGCGTGTGTGTGTGTGTGTGTGTGTGTGTTGGGTGGTGGGGGTGTTAGGAGAGCGAAGCGGAGCAGGAGTACGGCAGGCCCCCACCCTCACGCACTGACGCGAGCGCCACACCAGCGCTGGGCTGTCATCAAAACTTAATTTAGCTGCCGCTCCGCTTCTGCGCAAATGAAAGTCAGAGGGTGCATTAAAGAAAGTTCAGTAAAGGGTAAAGATATTTATTTTCCTCTTTTCCAGGGAAGCTGACAGCCCCATATAAACAAGAGAGAGAGAGAGGGACTCCGCCACGTTCCAGTGGTTGCGAGCGGCCGAGAGCAGTTTGGAGTTGGGAAATCTGCGAAATCTAAACCTAAGTGAGTGTGAGGCCAGAAAACTACAAGCTCGGACACCTGATTCACTTACTTGCTTGAGGAGAGTGGGCAACTGGGCACTCGGAATGGATTCAACAGGAGCCATTACGGCTCTGTGATGTCAGAGAGCTGGTTCTGTGATTTCAGACCAACAGGGGTAGGAAGGAAGAGATGAGAGGTGACACTTTGGGGGAAAGAAATCTGAGGTGTGTCACTGTGAGGTGGTTATTCGACAGAGAGCAGGTACTCACAAAATGATTGGAGACAAAAGAAGTTTTAACATAAATTCGAGAATCGAGTAATTTCCAGAAAGTCATAAAAAACAAATTCCATTTTCTCACTCGTTACATAAGCGTAGGTCATCAGGGCTCAGACGAGCTGCATAAAATCCATAAAGACTGGCGCAATTAAATGAAAGTCAACTTTTAATCAGAATAATGCCAGTCAGATACATGGGACCCTGGAAATGACATATTGTACTGTTAGCTGCAGAGCTGACTTCATGAAAAAAATGTTAATTAAGCAGAGTAACATGCTAGGTTGCAGGGTTGTATGACATACGCAGATCCCCCACCAAGAAATGGCTAATATTCCAAAACAAAATGAGGGAAACAGAAGAAATCATTCCCTAACAATAAAGGACACAACAAAGTATTAATCGGAACGTCAACACTATAAGATGCACCCACGTATTAGATTTTGTTGGAAAATATTGAATGGATTTGGCCCTCTTGGCCTGGAAATTCAAAAGGTTTAAGGGACAAACCAAAGTATGAAAAGGCATGTCTACAGAATAAGATGCATCAATAAATTATACGTCGTAGAAAAATGTTAAATGGTTTAGAAGTTCTGGCCTGAAAATGGAGCCTGATTGATGGACAAATGTAGATGGACACGCGGAAGGATAACTCTCATTCCAATTTTCTACTTCCACCTTATGGCAGGGGATACTAATGTTTAAACTAAGCCTACACTGTCGGCAGCCGACAGCAAGGGGTATATCCCCGAAATTCCCCAATCCTTAAAGCCCCCTTAATCAGATTTCCCTTTACTAGACCTACAATATGAGACAAATTTGAGGTCTGCGTAAATAATTATTCCAGAGATAAAGTAAAAAAAAAAAAAAAAAAAGAAAGAGGTAAAGTAAGTAAGTAAGCAAAAAACAGATTTTTTTCAATATATAGCGCCACCTGGTGGCAAACCTGGGAGCGCATACTTGCCGAAAATCTAATCAGTTTATCCTCTCTACTATATCTACCCATATGCTAAAAATGATAGTTTGATAGTTTTCTGTTGTTCACAGAAAAGGAAAAATAACAGGCATAAGTGCCATTTACACATTCTGTCATCCAATCAAAATCTTTGACAGAAGTCATGGTGGTTCTCTGATGTCACTCACAGTCCGAATTCAATTCTACAAGAGCTATTCCAGCACTGAGAAGTCACAGAACTGGAATAAGATGACATCGGCATGAAAGCACCATGGAAGTTGGAAAACTTGTCTGCCGGGCATGAACAGACGGGTGCTCGTGCTCGAGATGAAACAGACAGACAAAACCTGAGCACAATCGCTCCTCCCACATGGCTCTAGTGCATACGTCCACAAACGCTCACTATACCACAAATTTCAAAGGCCATTTTTCTCTTTCTAATGGTTTACCGCTGAAAGAAACGTCCGGGTCAGCAGATCTTAAGTGCTCTGTAAATGACGGCTTAAGCCGTGGCCATATAAATTTGGCAGAAGTGACATCTTTGGACAACTGAGCTGCTCTCCCTCTCAGGAACTGCGCTCCGCACTCAATTTACTGTTTAATTTCAGAAATGGACTGCAAAAAAGCTGTCAGCCCCAGAGAACAGGTCCAGGCTTTGCAAACGGACATCAGTGATTTACGCGCCTTAAAACACCACCAATATCCTTTTAAGAGCAGCTGACTGAGAAAATCGGCCATAGGGCCCCAAAACATGGAAAGTGACATCTCACCGATTTTGATGAAACTTGGTGTATGAACAGTACTTGGCTAGTCAACAACTTTCCCCAAATATTTCAGCATAGCATTTAGTGGTTGCCATGGAAACCAGTCTTTTATTTTTTTTAGCTCAAATGTGCCTGTCAGCCAGCAATAAATAAGAGTACATTTGGTATTTTTGAGGGCAGAAAAATTGTCATAAAAGTGCAGTTCAAAAAAGTATGTTCTACTTAAGCATGAAGCAGCACAACTCCCCTTCTTGGCAAAGTTCAAATTTTGGGGGTCAAGTCAATTCAGAATTTTTTTGAAAGGCCTGAAATGGCTTTGCGAAAATGATCAAAAAACAAGCTCCCCTAACGTGAAAATTGTGAGTGAGCAGACCGGATCTGTGAGCCAATATTCACACAATGTACCAAGAAACATTGTATCTAGCCATACCTGTCAAATTTGCTCGCATCGCATGTATAATGTGCCTGGAGGAGCTAAAACTTTCTGAATTTTGTCCATTTCCAGCCTACTCAGCAGGCGATTATCCCGTGCAAATGGTTTTAACATCGTTTTATTGGTGCGTATTTTGTAACTCTTATCAAGTCTTGGTGGTAAACAATCTGGAGACAGACGTGTAATATTATGTAACTACCAAGATCTATTTTCATCACAGAAAAGACCCACTGACATTGAGTCTTTGATTATCATCTGTGTGGCAAACCTTAACCCCTTTCTGCAGATGTAGACGTTCGCGTCTATACATATGCAAATTTAAGCACTTAGTTTCAGTACTCGACCACGAGATGGCACCCCCAGATCAGCTATTGAATATTCACAAGCAGGCAGAGCTGAAACGCGATTTAGAGTATTGAGAAGTTTCCTCCAATCCCTGTTTTTCGTGAGTTGCATGAATTAAACTCCTCAGCTATGCCTGATGTGCTAACTGATCAATATCCTTGACCTTAACTTGCCTCAGAAAAAAACGTAGTACTCTGTAGCAACCATTTTAGCTACAGTGAGCCAACAGTATTCCAATTAGTGGTTCAAAATATATGTTTTGTGAAGCAAAAAATCCGACATAGTATTGATTCTCTCACATTCTACTGTCAATTACAGTCATCACAAACAAAATATGCGTATTTCCCTCCCAAGGATTAACGCGTATATTCCTCCATTGACAAATTCAGCGCTCCTTCTATCCATTCAAGTACTGGTGTCGATAGCCAGTCACTCAATTGTATACTCATCTGGGTAACTCAACAGTTATAGTTCACGCCCTTGTGAAGCTTCCCCGGTAACGATGTATTGATAGACTCGTTTCTTATCCAATTCCCGAGTGTTTAAACTTTCCTCAATAACTGAAATACATTGATCGGACAATAAGAATAGGATACAAAGCTAAGCGTAAAATTAAGGTCGGTTGTGTTCTTCGAATGTTGGCCACGGTTGCGCAGCTGAAAATGATGCGATATCAAAGAAACAAAGACACTCGAAATCGGCCCGAAGAGTTCAATTTCATTTACGAGATAAATGTTGTTTGGACGCAGTCAATGGGAATCATTCCGAATGAAACAGTACTGGAGAGTTCCTTCTACCTGATACATCTGTCTCTGGAGGAGGGCATCAATGTAGAAAACAGGTTATTCTTCTACTCTGTTTGCATTTTGCTCAATATGGCTTTTTGCTGTAGAATTTATACCGTGTTTAAAGACATCGAGTGCCGAGGTTTTCGTTTCTCCAAATGCATGCAGACCACGCACGTCGGTAGATCCCTTGGTACGTTCATTACACCATTCTGTTGAATATGGAGGCATATGTCGCTTGATTTTTCCTGAAAGTGACATTTCTGTTCTGTTAAAATAAGGTGTATTTCAGAATTTAGATATTACTGAGTTAGTGAGATTTTACCCCTATGAGGTGTAAGGTTATGAGCTCGGATGTGAGAGCGGTTAGCTTTTCATAGCAGCGTGAATGTTATAGCTGTTTAATCAGCACTTTATTTAATGCTTGGGGGACTTTGAAGAAAAATGGACAATATTGTTAACTTTATTATAGAGAAAAGGCATGTTTTTTGTTTGGAGAGGTTACTGATAACCAATGATGTTCAACTGCACTGATATTGATAAATTCATGCTAAACTCAACCAGAAAATCATTAGTTCATGTTGAATTACATGCCCCAAAAGTTCTCCACCAAAATCATAAAAATAAACTGAAATACGATGGGAGTCTAAATGTTTCAAGTGTCTAGACTCAATTGAGCCAAAGTTTTTCTGTCTGTGAAGCTGCAATCTTGAATTATAAAGCCTTAAATCAGGTAACACCTAAAAAGCCAGATTTGGCTTCTGCGCAAAGGGGTTAAACACAAATCCTGGCAGTGTTCACATTATGACATAATGACTGTAGTGGCATTTACACCTCAAGGAAAACATTAAACACTTTTTGCTTGGACAGATGTGAGTCTGAATAAATTTCGGTGTAATTGTTTATTTTTTTGTGAAGAAGGAAAGGACGATGGAGTCTGCGAATATTAACAGGGTCTACATGGGCTGCCCGCCTGGATGTAGGATTTAAATAATATATTTGTGAATGATAACATCATGGAGTATTAGCATAGTCCACGATGGTCACTCTTTGAATGTGATGTTCACATTTTCCCTCACATTTTCTGAGCATTTCTTGAAAATTGGGATAAGTATGTTTGATTGTATTGGTAGTTAATATGAAAAGCAATAACTTTTAAAGATATTTCCATGGTTCACTGGAGTCACTCTACAAAATTATGTCATATGATGACAGAGTGAATGGATGATCTGCAGATGTGCAGGGGTCTGATCAATTTTACCATTTTAACTTGTTTTGTTTCATGAGAGCAGGGCCACATTGGTGGGAAAAGTATTGGCACTTCATCTGAAAGGTAACAACTTTTAAAGAAATGTGGTCCTCACACGTCAGTCTTTGATAGTCAGATGATGACTGGGTCTATGGATGACTGGCAGATGTGCAAGGGTCTGATGAAATTCCCCATTTTCACTCGATTTTCCGTTTTTTCAAAATAGGCCCACAGTCATGTGAAACATACTGGCACATGAAATAAAAAGCAACAATTTGTTTAGACATTCAGATGGTCTAAAGGAGTGTCTCATTACATGTAATGTATTGACCGGGTCAGTGGATTGTCTGCAGATACAAGGGGAGCATGTCAATTTCACTGTTATCACTCAATCATGCTATACTGTATCTAAACATCTGCGCAAACTGTATTGTTCACAGATTTACCCAGCATAAGATGCGAGCAGATTTTATTCAATGGATTTGAAGCAGACATGTTCCATTTTAATATCTATGTAATGAAAACAGCCAATCACGGTCTGCTCACTGACAGGACACCAAGCAATACTATCGATATTTCATATTTTTCCCCATTTCTGGAAAATGTATAAACTTGATGACACAACTGTGCATTACAGTTGTAATGTACCTATAGATGTTACACATGTACAGTCAAATTTGGCCATTATATTGATATATAGTTTTCATATGTGACTTAATACTACCATTCTCTATCCTAATGTGGAAATGATGCAAATTCAACCAAATTGAGAGGCCACACTGGCTGAATTTAGCCCTTTTTTAACAAAGCCCATTTCCATGTCAACCATAATTAATATTGTTGAAACAACTGATGTATTTGCCATTTTTCATAATAATAAGCATGTGTGAAAATTTCATTTAGATCTGCCGACCTCGACTTTCCACCCCATTGCTGATTCTCTCAGTCTGCTGCTCTTCAGTGGGAAAGAAAAAGCTAAAGCTGAAGGTATGGAGAACCTACTGGGACTGCAGCTACCCATGCACACAGATATACAGGCATCAAGAGCAGCTTCACTCCTGAACGCTAATAAACGAGAGGCTTTTTACCGCCGTCCTCGCATCTCAGTCCAGACTCTTCTGAAATCCCCTGGTGGCAGTAAAACACAAAGTCGCCCCGATACTATGGCTGGGG
This sequence comes from Gymnothorax reevesii, assembly GCA_029721435.1. Lineage (NCBI taxonomy): Eukaryota > Metazoa > Chordata > Actinopteri > Anguilliformes > Muraenidae > Gymnothorax > Gymnothorax reevesii. The sequence continues at coordinate 54,859,360 of CM056586.1, forward strand.
AAACCCACAGACCGGCTCAGATGGACAAGCAGCTATGGTTTATGTGAAATCTAAATCTATAGCAAGTTACTCAATTAAATAAAAAAATGCTTGTGAATCTGGAAAGGAGCCAGAAGACCATTCAGCTGAATTTCCCCAGCCTTCACCCTTTCAGAAAGTGTATTTTTGGTTTTCTGTCCTCACTGGGTCGCCGGGGAGGGAGATACGAGCGGGTCCAGATGGAGAGAAAGTTTCAGCACTGACTCTTAATTCTGGGTCACAGCGAAGTCATCAGGACCCCCCCCCCCCCCCCGCTGCTGACATGACCGTAATTACATCACTCAAGAGCAGACGTCTCAGCCAGATCAAACTGACGATAAACACTGCTCTTCCCGCTAATCTGTCCCCACAACTACCGACAGATAATGAAACGTCATCCCGATGGGCTGCAAAGTGACAAACTGGAGTAACATACAATTAGCAGGAGGGCTTACAGTGAGTGAATGGAGGGGGGTTGATTTTTACGGGAGCCGTGCGACAATATTCCGACGTTCCCAAATGTCAGGGAGCGGAACGGTGAAGCAGAATTCTCCTCTCCTCTCCTGGGTGCCCGTATAAACACCACAATCGCTCCACTGCTCCCTCCCTCCCTCTCACTCATAATCTCGCTGTACCGCGGGCCGCCGGGTGAGCGACATTTTCCCAAATGAAGTTTGACCACAAAAGATAGCCTCTTCTGACAGGCCCCAGCGCTATGGCCACCATAACCAGAAGTGACACCTCTTTTTAAAAGCCATTTGCAATCGTGGAAATAATGAAAATGATTTTGGCTGGTATGACATTGTTTAGACAGCCGTTTTTTTTGTTTTAATACCCCCCAACCCCTCCTCCTCTCTCGCAGATGCACGTCAGTGTTGAGATTAATCACGATATCGCTCTCTCACCCTCTCTCACTCACACACATGCGCGCGCACACACACACACACATACGGGCGTGCAAATTTAAATTCATGAGACCTCTGCCTCCCTGAGTGTTTCACCGCGAGAAGCACCAGAAGGGCAGGTAACGGCACAAAAATCTGCACAAAAAGCAGGTGAGAACGACAACGCTCCGACAAGAGGAAACAAACGTGGAAACTAAAACATCCGCTGAGCCGTGAAACCTGTCAAACACGCCCGGATCAGAGCCCTGCCTCTCGCTGCACACATGAAAACACGTTGCTAGGCTACAAGACGCACTGATATAAAAACCGCGAGAAGCGAATAGGCCGTGCACATGCATGAGCATGCATACGCTTCTGCGTGTTTATTTGTGGAAGTGCACTCTTTTCTTTCTCCACAGAAAGGAAGGTTTTCATCAAAACTAAATTGGGATATGAAAAAATAAAAACAAATGACTTCGGTCAGAAACAGCAAGCAGAGAAGACAGGCAGTGAAAGGCAGGACTTGAGCAGAATAACACAGTCAGGGCCCCTGCTCTAGCCCCCATCTTACTGGTCTCTAACTCCTCAGTACTGGGCCATTCAGTAGGGGAGCGTCACAAAACAAGGGAGCGCTGTAAAAAAAAAAAAAAAAAATCAACCTTAATCCATCAATCAACTTCCAATGGATAACCAGGGCAATGAGAGGACCACTGAAGTACTTCATTGGGCTTTCCAGCTAAACGCTAACATACCACACAGTTTACAACATCAATCTCCAATTCCTGGCCTATTATCAGATTTTCACCCATTGTCAATGACTTAAAATATTTGAAGAGAATTTCCCAAATATACCCGTTTCAGTTCCTCCAAAATCCCAAGCTTAACAGTCTTCTTAATATATTTGAAGGGCATATTCTACAACATTGAGATCAATAAATTGGTGATAAATTCCAGCCATTAAGAGTTGGTTGCAAATCATCCCATATATAATCTAACCACGAAAAAACGAAAACGGCTGTACTGAAATTAATTTAGCACCGTTTCCTGAAAATAAATGCTGAAAAGTACATGTCAGAGAATATGAATGGATGAGTGCAGTAAACGACGAATCGGTTGCCCGGGCGCCCAGGACAATCAGTTTTTCACGCGGACAAGTAAAAACAAAATATCAGTTTCCCGTCAGATAATCACTTTTTTCTGCGGTTCATCCAATCAAAAATCGCCAACCAATAGAATGCCAGGTTTGGTGTTGACATGAAATTATCGCTGCCTCGCTGCAGGCCCATTCGTTTAACTTCATATAGTGTAACGTGGGGCGGTGACGTTTACACAGACCTACTCTGAAGATACTGTCGTCTGTGGCTATGCTGCAAATGCGCGACCGCATATTAAACTACGTTATGCTGTAGATTTTGTAGCCATCTAGCAAGGTAGTACCGTTAACTATGGAGAATCTTTGTAAATAATTGTCATAATTAAGCGGTGTTATTTGTTTTTTCCCTAACCTCACTCGATAGTATGCAGTTCCAGTGATTGCTTTTGAGCTAGCTTGCTAGCTAGCCAACGTCCCAAAAATGAGAAAATGCAGTTTGGACGCACGGAAGCTAGCTAAGATCGTAAAGTTAGGGCCAAGTCAAATCATATCGCTTAAACAGGATTTTTCAGGGATAACGATAGTGTGACAGAGTGGTTTTTAAATCCATCGACTCTCAGCAGAAGGTGTAGATCTTTCACCATTATTGCCCTTCAGTTCTCGTAATGTTTGCAGTTTTTCCCAAGCTATGTCTGTAATGCAGCTCACTGCAATTTGTATTATGTCAATTGTTTGCTCCATGCACATACGCATTTGCAACACAGCAACGATATGAAGTTCGGCTTTCCGACACGGTTATTAACTGACATAATTTAAAAGTTAAATTAAGGCATTGTCTCCTTGTTATTTTAACTGTAAGTGGAGTCCTGCGCGCATTTAAAGGGACATTGTGTAGGAATTACTCCCATCCAGCGTTGGAATTGTGTATTAAATTCAAATGAAAAATGTACTCTAGCGCCTCACTTTTTTAAACACGTATTGCAACTACGGCAGACACCGTGTATCAAAAAGTCCTGTCAACGCTGATGGATGTATTAATAGAATTGGTACTACTGAACCGAAAGAAAAATCCGTATAGATTTCCTATGGATCACACTCATTGGTCGCGCTGTCAAATGTTGATAAAGTATATTGAAAATTTTAAAGGCACGTACAACTGCTGCCTACTGAAGTTAAATCTGCGGTCCTAGAGGCATTTTTCGTACAGTCAGGTCGATCTGAGGACGAAACATAAAATAACGCCTCTTCCGTGTCTTTGAAAAGATATCTTCTAAATTAATTATATCTTTGGCTGCAACATGTTCAATGTGAGTAATGTTCTGAGAGATTATAGTTGGGCATACCAATATGGCGGCACGGTTACTTCAAAATTATGACGTCATCAGCGATCCAGTTCTTACATATAGATCAGTGGTTTTCCTTCATTGAGGCGTTTTCCAGTTATCTTCATTGGAAACTGAAGACGCGGTTTATCTCCAAGCGATCTAAAAGCGATGCAATCATGGGCTTAATTCAGTACAGAGAAATAATGTACTTATTAAAAGGTTAATGCTCGCCTCGATTGAACTGGTCCGCATTGTAATGAAATATTGCCTTTCACTCTCTGTATTGCATGGCTTGATAAAAAATGCGCCACTGTGCTGTTAAATATGCTTTTAGAAGCGTGCAAGCTTCTTGCGTGACAGTCGACAGGTCTACAATTTTTAACAACATTGATTTAAATGCAGCAGACATGCAGATGAATGATTGTTGCCTCGCCCCCCCCCAACAATTCCCCATTCGATTTGCGCCACTGCCAACATCATAAAGTGCAATAACGGCATTCTTTCCGGACCGCACAGGAAGAAACGTTGAAGAGTACAAAGAACTCTGGTAGCGAATGAAAAATAAAACTAAGTCTGCCAATCGAGCCGGGAAAATTGATGCACTGAAAACAGCATTATTAAAATATGTCCATAAGTGTAGCTTATTCTTTAGTCCTATATGACAAAAATTAAGCACGTTTTAGGAACTGTTTAGCCGTTTCATTCTCGTATAGGAGATAACTACCTTTCGTAGTTATGAGCCTGTATGTTTACGTGGTTTCTGTAACTTTAGTCGCTATGAACGCCGGCTTTTAGTCACAGTAAATGCCAGCTAAACATACAGGTCCCCCTGTAACAATGAGGATGCAGAATTTTAGCAAGATCTACTATTATGCTGCTAATGGTAACATGCAACACTCTGAGACAAAACTGAATAAAAGTTGCGTTTTGGCTAATTTAGGCAGTACAGTTGACTTACTTGTCGAGGAGAAAGCTGGCAACTTCAGCGTCCCTTAGAAAAATCTTTCTACTTCATTAGCTCCTTCCACCTGGGGAAGGCTAGCCCGATGTTCACGCTTGTTTTTTGAGCACGCCGGTGGCGCTGCCTTTTCAATTCTTTTTCGTTTTTTTGCGGATAAGGATTCACTCCTGTGCTGCTGCTGCATATGAATGGTCCAGCATAATGCTGCAGTAGTACTGATTTTCAAAGTCACCGCGATTGCCTCTCTTCCTGATTTCCTCCGGTGTCTCAATCACTCTGCACTGGCTGGCAGGGCAAACGTGGATTTATTCCGCATTTGGTGCTTTTTGTCCATCGCCAGCAGCAACAGTTTAAAGATGGCTGACTGTCATGGCGCTCCCCTACCAGCTTACCCGTCCAATGTAGAAACAAGTCTAAAATTCTTCGTTTACAAGAATATATCAGATTATTAGCGGAGGTTATAATACACCAATGATGACATATATATTAAATGCAGACTTTAGAGTTTGGCAAATGAAGAGTTTGGTTACAAAACGCAATAAGTGCCAAAATGACAAAAATTGAGATAATACCATAGTGCGATAGTCCTGCACTTCTTACACACGGTGCAAAAACAGTAATTAGAAATGCATACTATACGGTATATTTTTTCATGGTCAAAGTTTGTGTTTTTCTATAAAATGTAATTGGCGCCAGCACAGAAAAAGCTGATTTACTCAAAATGACTAAAATGGATATATTGCTATATATGGATTATATATTATTGATATATATATTTTGGAACCAAACTCTTCAAATATGTCCCTTTAACTTTGGGTTACATTTAACATGGACGGAACTCTGTTGTAAACTTATTGTTAAATTATGGATAAAATAACTGGCAAAAAATGCACGTTTATGACCGTGCATTCGCAGACACTGAAACTGCCGCAGTTTCATTTATATACTTAGGTTTTTAAGTCTTTGCCACTGATCCCAGTTGGAGCAACACTCAGTATCATCCTGTTACCCATTGTATCAGGGCAAAAATGGACTAAATGAAGACCACAAGTAGGTACCGGTAAGGGCACTTCATAATGAAGCTGTTCCAATCTTTATACACAAAGCATAGGCCACATTCAAATTCATAAATGTGTATAACGGATATAATCTGTCTTGTGAGTATAACGGATTTTGGCCGTTTTATGCATATAGCGGATTTTGCTCATAACGGGCAAAATTAGCTGGTCCGATTGAATCCGTAGTATGCTAGTTTTACAGTATCTGTACTTTAATATGCATTAATCCTGGCATCAGTTTCACGAGAAACACTCTCGACAAGACAGCTAGCTATATAAAATGTGACAATTGCTGAAGTGGAGCAAGGGTAAACTTTAGGGACGTGGCAAACCGATTTTAAATAGCCTTACCGTGGCAGGCGCTGCAGATGGATTACAAGTGCCTATAACACGATGTTCCTTAACATATTGTTCTTCTTTGAGAGGCAACATATATACAGTGCCCTCCATAATTATTGGTTAAGATGTGTTAAAAGCCTTAACCCCTTTCTGCAGATGTAGACGCCCGCATCTATAGACCTGCAAATTGGAAGCACGCTGTTATTGTACTCGATCAATAAATGGCACCCCCGGATCAGTTATTGAATGTTCACAAGCAAGCAGACCTCGAACGCGGTTCTGAATATCGGGAAGTTCACTCCACGCCCTGTTTTTCAAGAGCTGCATGAATTTAACTCCTCAGCTAAGCCTGATGTGCAAACTGGTCAGTATCCTTGCCTATAGTATCGATCCAGCAGTTTAAAAAAACGATATCTTGACACAGAAAAAATCGTTATCCTCTGTAGCAACAAGTTAAGCCACAGTGAGCCAACAGTATTCCAAGTAATGGTTCAGAAAAATCAGTTTTCTGGGGCAAAAAAATCGACATGGTATTGATTCTCTCACATTCTACTGTTAATTACAGTCGTCACATACAAAAAAATTCGTTGTTCCCTACCGTGGATTTACGCGCAGATCCATTCATTGACAAATCCAGCGCTTCATTATATCCACCCGAGTACTGGCGTTGATAGCCAATCACTCAACCATACGCTCAAGCTCTTCTGCGTAATTGTATAGTTACACTTCATGCTCTCGTGAAGCTACCCTGGTAAAAATGTATTGAATGGCTCGTTTCTTATCCAATTCCCGAGTGTTTAAACATTTTAGAGCAAGTGAAACACATTGATTGGACAAACACAGAGCATACAAACCTATGCGTATCAGCAGGCTCGGTTGTATCCTGTCTACGTTATGCACATTACGCGGTTAAAATAGACGCGATTTATAGAAAACACGTTCGCAAAACTGGCCTTGAAGTGTTCAGTTACATTTAGGGGATTTAAATGAGATAAGGATATGGTCAATTGGAATTATTTCGAATGAAACAGGACCGGAGGGTTCCTGCTACAGGATACTTCATTCTCTGTAAAAAGGGATTCATGAAAAAGGTGAGGCTGCTACTTTGTTATTTTTTTGTTGTTGTTGTTGTTTTGTTTTTGGAATGTATACGTACTCTCCAAAGTCGAATGTCGAGGTTTTTTTTCCTGTTTAAAACGCGAACTGCCCGTGCATTTGGGTGGACCCCCTGGTACATTCATTGCACGTTTCTTTTGAATCCAGGGAGGCAATGGATTGTTCCCTGAAAGTGGAGTGTCTGTTCTATTAAAATAAGGTATATTTCAGAATTCAGATATTACTGAGTTAGTGAGTTGCACTTGTTCCTTATAAGTGTTGAAATGAGTTTGTAAGCTTAGAAGAGGGGACTGGTAGCTTTCATTACAGGGTGAATGTTCTAACCGTTTAATAAGAAGTTTATTTAATGCGTGTTTGTGCTGGCTTGGGGCACTTTGAAGTAAAATGGCCAAAACTCAAAACTTTATTAAGGAGAAAAGGCATATTTTGTTTTTGGAGAGGTTGCTGGTGACCATTGATGTTCAACTGCACTGAGATTGATAAATTCATACAAAACTCAACCAGAAAATCATTTGTTCATATTAAATTTCATGCCTTAAAACTTTATTTGTGTTATATATATGATTTTTTTATGATTTGACAGGACTTCATTTTGAGACTTCGGGGAGACACTTGGATAGGTGTATAATTTGGCTAAAAGCATGTAGGTAATCTAGAATGTAATGTTGAAGATAAATTGTACTTGTGGTCAAGGAGTTTATGATCCCAGAAATGTATAGTTTTAAGCCCCAGCAGTTTTTCAATCCTCAGAATTATTTTTTTTGCAATTTCAATGGTGAATTCTCATGAAGATTTTTTATGTTTGCAGCTCATTTTCTCTACCATAATCATGAAATTTAACTGAAATACTATGTAATTCTAAATGCTGTAAGTGTCTTTTCAGAATTGAGCCACATTTTTCCTCTTTATGAAGCTTAAATCTTGAATTATACAGCATTAAAGTGGGTAACCCAAAAATAGCCAAATTTGGCTTCTGCACAAAGGGGTTAAAATAAATTCATTTATTATTGCAGAAGCACACTCTCACACTGAAAATTGTAGGAAAATGTAACCTTCAACTCAAGTGAATTTTAAGGGAGAAAAAAAATCCCTGACTAAGAAATAATTATTTTTCATAAAATCACCTGTTCCACAATTATTGGCACCCCTAAAAATTCCTAGGAAATGAATGTAATTGAAGTATTTCTGTCATTTCTACAGTAGTTTACAAAGTTGATCAGAGTATCTAGGAACATTTAATCAATAATTCATCACTTCCTGTTTCTTTGGGGTATAAATATGACGTGACACAGAGGCTATTTCTCTTATCCACTCTTCAACATGGGAAAGACAAAGGAACACACCATTCAAGTAAGGCAGATGTGTGTCGACCTTCACAAGTCAAGCAATGGCTACAAGAAAATTGCCACTCGCCTGCACCTGCCCATATCTACTGTCAGAGGAATCATTAAGAATTTTAAAACAACTGGAACAGTGGTAAACAAGCCTGGACGAGGATGCAAGGTTATTTTGCCACCACGCACAGTGAGAAGGATGGTAAGAGAAATAAAAAGTTCTCCAAAGCTCACTGTTACCATCAGGTTCTATCTACATGCCAACAAGCCGTTTGGGAGGCATGCACAGAAAAAACCTTTTCTCACTCACAATCATAAACACAAACGTCTGGTGTTCGCTAAGCGGTACTGGGACTTCAACTGGGACCGTGCGCTTTGGTCAGATGAGACCAAGATGGAGGTTTTTGGCAACAAACACTATAAGTGGGTCTGGCTGAAGACAAAAGATGAGCGTGAAGAAAAGCACCTCATGTCCGTTGTGAAGTATGGGGGAGGATCGGTGATGCTGTGGGCCTGTTTCTCTTCCAGAGGCCCTGGGAAGCTTGTTAGGGTGCATGGCATCATGAACACTTTGAAATACCAAGTCATTTTAAATCAAAATCTGGTGGCCTCTGCCTGAAAGCTGAAGATGGGTTGTCACTGGGTCTAAACATGTAGTCAAATCTACACAGAAATGGTTCACCAGACACAGAATCAAGCTCCTCCCATGGCCATCTCAGTCCCCAGACCTCAACCCCATTGAAATCCTTTAGAGTGAGCTGAAGAGGAGAGTGCAGAGGAGAGGACCCAGGTCGCTGGATGATTTAGAGAGATTCTGCGAAGAGGAATGGTCAAAGATCCCTCTTTTCTGTAATCTCCCATCTTGTGAAACATTATAGGAGAAGATTAGGTGCTGTTTTGTTGGCAAAAGGGGTTGTACAAAGTATTAACATCAGGGGTGCTAATAATTGTGGCGCACATGATTTGATGTAAAACAAGTATTTGCCACTATCGTGTCTTAGTCCCCCTCCAGGAAATGGCAAATCGTGTCAAAAAGAACAGTGTCTCGGTGTAACCTTGAGCGTGACGCGAAGGTCACCAAAATTGACTGGCGCCGGGGCACCACCCTAATAAATATTGACATGAAATTTGAAGGAATCTGTCAATTCATTCTTGAGATATCTCCCTGACAAAGATTCGGGACGTACATACGTACGGACGGACAGTCGTGAATACTATGTCCCGCCGCTTCGCGCATTCGCGCAGCGGGGGACAATAATTATTTCTTAATGTGGGATTTTTTTCCCACTGAATAAATGCACTTGAATTAAAGGTTGGATTTTCCTCTTTTTTTCATTGTGGTCATATATTATTTAGAAAAAAAAACAAAAAAACTGAATGTATTAGAAGCTAAAGAACACATCTTAACCAGGGGTGCCAATAATTATGGACGGCGCTGTATCTGGGGGTAAACACAAATGAAATAGAAAATGACAGAATTGTGAGGCTGCTCTGTGGAATGTCAAATATTACCAGCAATAATGAAAGTGTTTTGCCCTCCAGGGGTACGCAGAAACCAAGTGACTGAAAACAATGAATTATGATAATTGGAAAACATGTCAATAAAGGAAAATGATTGAAACCTCGCCAGGACTAATTCTTGTCATAAAGGGATGTTTGTGGGGTGTACTCTGACCGGCTCAATACTACGTGAGGTCAATTTATTGATCGATGACGCAGCATCAGAGCAATTTCTCAGCGCCGCTATGCGGATTTGCCAGTGCCTAGCTAGGAGCAGGGCAAGGGCCAGCCTACTTACTCATTTGGACTGAACGCTGCATCATCACGCTATATAGCTGCCTTATTTTTCACAAACAAGACAGCTTATTTGTGAAATGTGATTCCTTGTTGTCTGGACTCAACCGTTCGCTGGTTTTTACAATCAAAGGCAGCAGAATGTTGAGGCATTTTCAGTCAGTTTATGCTGACCAGTTGTTCCACAGCCTTCCTCGCGTCATGTTGTTTTGACCTCCCCAATATGGCGGCAGTAAAGACCTATTTGGGATGAGCCAATGAGAGATCTAATTTTTTTAAATATATATGGGGCCTGCAGCGAGGCAATGATAATTTCATTGGTCAACACAGAACCTGGCATTCCATTGGTTGGCAATTTTTGATAGGAATGTACCGCAGAATCATTTCGGACAACCACCATTCCAGGCGGGCAACTGATTTTCATTGAAGTGCTTGTCTGTGGACAACCAGTCAAAAAATGGATTTGTCGTTCGCTGGATTGTACTGTTACTTAGCACAGAAATGACTCAGGGGTGACCAGAAACATTGTACCTGTCCAACAAATTGAAGCGACTCATTTCTAGAAAAATCTACACTACCAGCCCCAGCACTGCCCACCGCTGTTCCTGGGGATCTGCCGTCCACCTGGGTTTCACTCCGACCCTCAACAAAGTGCAACTGAAGAGTTCATTTGCAAAAACAGATAAAGGTCATTCTTATGAATTAATAAACTATCGCAGTTTGATGAATATCACTTTGACTTCACAATAAAAAACACAATTTGGGAAGAGCAAAATTTTGCGATATCTTACTGAAATAACCCCACATTACTTTGATTGATATTCCCTGAAGTGCAGAATTAAAAAAAAATATATATATATTTTGGAAAATAAATCAAAATGCGAATGCACATTACTGTTTTTGCAAATGAACCCTTCAACTCTGTCAACAGTTGACGATGGTGTTACGCTCCTCATTAGAATAATATGAGCACAGACAGCAGCTGTAGGAAGCAGAGTTCGAGCAGCCGTCAGTTACACCGAGCAGCACAAACCGACGCGAGACAGTGAAAGCCTTTTTGTCATCCAGCACTACCTGTGAGAGAGAAGGATGTAAGAAAGGGGGAGGGGGAGCAGAGAGATGAGGAGGAGGAGGAAGAGGAGGAAGGAGGCAGGTTGCAGAAACACTTAAGAGGGCCGGCTCTCGCCATCCTCTTAAAGGTCTGAGGCAGCAGCCTGTAACACTCAATCACGGCAGAGAAGCTGGGAATGGCTGATTAATTAACATGGGGGGAGAAGCACTCCTGCACTCACCCAAGCAACACTAAAAGCTTTTCTCTCCACTCTATTGATTTATATAATTATTTTGATAGTGAGACGCGGGATTGTGTACAGGGAGAAAAATACAGGGAGGTGAAATAGCCGCCAGCAAATGGTTGTGCTCCCCCCCCCCCTCTTCAGGTGAGGAGAAATGGCCTTCTCTTTATAAATACCTCTCAGGCAGAGTTTCCACGAAGCGAAGCATCTGGCGCAGCCAACACTAGTAACCTGGAGATTTCACAGGGTTTTTCTGTGTGATCCAAACAACGAGCAGGCTTTAGTGCCAAAGCACTAACAAGATGCAGCAATACAGGAAAACAGCAGTAAAGAGCACCAGGAAAACGAGTCTCAGCGTTCAGTGTAGTGTTAAATGAATACAGCTGCTCTCTCTGTGTTCAGTGTAGAGCTAAAGAGAGTGGAGCTACTCTCTCTGTGCTCAGCGAAGTGTTAAAAAGAGTACAGCTGTTCTCTCTGTGTTCAGTGTCGAGCTAAAGAGAGTATAGCTGCTCTCTCTGTGTTCTGTTTAGTGCTAAAAAGAGTACAGCTGCTCTCTCTGTGTTCAGTTTAGCGTTAGAGAGTACAGCTGCTCTCTGTGTTCAGTGTAGAGCTAAAGACAGTGGAGCTACTCTCTCTGTGGTCAGCGTAGTGCTAAAGAGAGTACAACTGCTCTCTCTGTGTTCAGTTTAGTGCTAAAGAGAGTACAGCTGTTCTCTGTGTTCAGGGTAGTGCTGAAGAGAGTGAAGGCGCACACTGTGTTCTGTGTTGTGTTAAAGAGAGTACAGCTGCTCTCTCTGTGTTCAGTGTAGTGCTCAAGAGTACAGCCGCGCTTTCTGTCTTCAGTGTAGTGTTAAATAAAGTAGAGCTACTCTTTCTGTGTTCAATGTGCAGTTAAAAAGTACAGCTGCTCTCTCTGCGCTTTGTGTAGTGCTAATGAGAGTAGAGCTGCTCCTGCTGTGTTCAGTGTAGTTTTCAATAGAATAGAGCTCCTCTTTCTGTGTTCAGTGTAGTGTTAAAGAGAGCAGACTGCTCTCTCTGTGTTCAGAGTAGTGTCAAATAGAGCAGAGCTTCTCTGTGTTCAGTGTAGTGTTAAAGAGAGTAGAGCTGCTCTTTCTTTGTTCAGTGTAGTTTTAAAGAGAGTAGGCCTCCTCTATCTGTGTTCAGTGTAGTGTTAAACAGAGCAGACTGCTCTCTCTGCGTTCAGATTAGTGTCAAATAGAGCAGAGCTTCTCTGTGTTCAGTGTAGTGTTAAAGAGAGTAGAGCTGCTCTTTCTTTGTTCAGTGTAGTTTTAAAGAGAGTAGGCCTCCTCTATCTGTGTTCAGTGTAGTGTTAAACAGAGCAGACTGCTCTCTCTGCGTTCAGATTAGTGTCAAATAGAGCAGAGCTCCTCTCTCTGTGTTCAGAGTAGTGTTAAAAACAGTAGAGCAGCTCTCAGTGTTACAGAGAAAAAAGCTGCTCTCTGTGTTGGGTGTAGTGTAGTGTTTAAGAGATTAGAGCTCCTCTTGCTGAGTTTAGTGTAGTGTCAAAGAGAGCAGACCTGCTCTCTCTCTGCCCAGTGCAGTATTAGAAAGTAGAGCTGCTCTCCATGTTCAGTCTGATGCCAAAGAGAGCAGAGCTGATCTCTGCATTAAGTGAAGTTTCAAAGAGTAAAGCTGCCCTGCCTGTGTTCAGTGTAGTGTTAGAGAGTAGATCTGGTCTCGCTCATGTTCATTGTAATATTTATCCAGCATATTGTTAAAGTAAAATGGCTTTCCATATGATCAGCGCAGTAGTAGAGAGAGTAGACAGGCTTTCCATCGGCGTTGCGCTTGATAGTAGAGTTGCCCCGTGTTTAATACGCTGTAAACAGGAGACGTCTGAACTTCCACTCTTCCGCACTCTATTATTGCTCTTCTTTCATTCTCTCGAGTGGGAAAAACAAAAAAGCACTCTGATTGGGCAACAAGGTTATGGAGGCCATGGTTGTTATAGTAACTTTTTAAGTTGAAAGGAGCAGCGGCTCAGGGCCATGGATCCGCGGCTCTTCAGTAGCCGAGGCCACTGGGGGACTGGGGGGGACTGGGGGGGGGGGCTTTCAGATGAAATAACCACGCTCAGACGAGAACACAATTAAGCAAATATTGCGTTATTTTAAACTGTTCGATCTTTTTCCCTCAACAGGAGCATTCATTTTATTTATTCTGTGAAAATCCTTTAGAACGACTCTGGGCTCTGAAAGGTTCCACACAGCTAAAAGATGCCTCACCTTTCCTAGGGAAGAGAACCCAGTTTTCCGCTGCCCAGCAATCGTATGGAAACATCCCTGGGATATGAGGAAACAAGGAACCCTCCCATCTTTCAAACTCACATTCACCCGCCTTCTTTTACTTGTATTTCATTACCCCCAACCAGCTTCAAAACATGAGCTTCGCGACAGCTGACGATTATGTGGACAGACGCGTTTGCTGCTACTTGTTTTAGCCGGGTTAGAACGCGCTAGTTATTGGCTGCGCAGAAAATGCAACGCAGGTGAAAAGTAAGCGAAGATCAGCAGGATTGAGCAACACATGGAGAGCGAGGAAGAGAATATCACAGTAATTAACAATCCCGAAAAACGTTCATCGCTGCGATGCAGTGGAGTGGCCTGTTCATGTCTAGTGGGAGGCAGACTTTATTTAATTGCATCTTTCTTAAAATATCCAAGGCTTATTGATGACTCTCAATGCTCAAAGACTCGCAACGCCTACGATTTGTGGCCAGTGGGTTTCACACTTTGTAACACTTTTAAGGTGACAAACTTTAATTACAGGGATGCTGAAAAAGTGTTGCCACACACTTCCTGGAATGAGGCCCATTGTGTTTTTTTAGTTCATCAGCACTTTTTTAGCATTCACTAACTTGAAAAATAATGAACTTAATATTAAAAATGCCTGCCAACACCTCGTTTATATTACCTGACCCTATTTAATCCTTTAACTGATGCAGCTATCAAGGGAAACGCAATCCCTAGTTCGGACACTCAAGAACGTCGGCATGAAAGTAATTCCATCAAACAAAGAACACCATCATTACATTCACTCATGAAACCCGCACCAGTCACATACGTCACACCATCTGCGTTGCTGCACGCCCTGTATCTATTAGAGACTCAATATTAGAGACCTTCTTGTCAATCAAGTAACCACTTACAGAAAGGTGGTTAATGATCAAGATTGATCACCTACGAAACAAAAAAAAAAGCTATCAAACATCTTAATTAGATGGTTGATCAAGATTTCCAACCAAGCAGATAAGTTAACAACATACATAGAGTGGAAGAAAATGAGGACTCCCATAGCTACCTCGCATCCTATCATTCAGCTAACTGGTCATCTGTTGTGACAACATGCTACCTTTAGCCCATCTGTTAGCAGAAAACACAGTTTCCACAATACAACTATAATGTTACAATGAAGAAAAAAAATAATCATGCAATAACAGGTTTCATTAAAGGAACAGTCCACCGTATTTTCATAATGAAATATGTTTTTCTATGAAATGAGACGAGATGATACGTACCTCTCCGAGCTTTGAGCGACCACCCAGTCAGCCAGACGCGCTGCCACTCCTGTTAGCATTTGTAGCTAGACTCATTGTGGTCAACGGTATTTTTCGGGGCTGTAGTTTGATGCGACCAAAGTCTTCCACGTTTTTTCCTGTTTACATAGGTTTATATGACCAGTGACGTGAGTTCGGGTTCGGTACGCAAATCCAAACGTGGCTTTTTCTATGCTGTGGGAAGTGCGTACTATAATGACAGGCGTAGTAACACCTTCTGCGCGCTTCGACAGCGCATTGATACCTTCACTTCTGATTTCTTTTCTCTCCAACGACCCCCCCTACTTCCGTAAATAAAACCAACGTGACTGCACTGCACTGCTTGGTACACAGTCAGGAAGCCAGAGCTTGCAGAAAATTATACCATGGTCATTTGCCAGCAATATCAAATCGCAGCATTAATCTGAAACGGAGATTATGCATAACCCAACATTATGCGTGATTATGCGGACTGTAGCTTACTGCTACCCACAATTACAATGAACTTATGACGGTTTCCGCAGTCAGCGAGCTGAAATCAGTCTGCTGGCATAGCACGTAGCTAGCGAACTGTCAGCAGTCGCTGATACATGAAGTGGACACATTAGCTTCATTTGTAACCGTACTCAATTACAATCTTTTAATGGATAAAGCCTGTTTTTTTCGCTGCTACAATATTTACGGTCATTATCGCTTGAGTACCCATTGTTAACCGCCTCGCAGGACGCACTTATATGGCGCCGCTTAATTTAGTGGAAATAAATGAGCTGCTAGGTTTCTGTTGTACCTAGTCAAATATCAGCTCTAACATTGCTATGGTTACAAGTTGGGTAGTGCATGAATTAGGCGCACTACCTGGCGGCCACCATTCGAAATTCATGACACTACCCAAATTGAAACCATAGCAATGTTAGAGATGATATTTGACTAGGTACAACAGAAACCTAGCAGCTCATTTATTTCCACTAAATATAGCGGCGCCAATAAGTGCGTCATGCGAGGCGGTTAACCAATGGGTACTCAAGCGATAATGACCGTAAATATTGTTAAGCAGACGAAAAAAACAGGCTTTATCCATTAAAGATTGTAATTGAGTACGGTTACAAATGAAGCTAATGTGTCCACTTCATGTATCAGCGACTGCTGAAGTTCGCAAGCTACGTGCTTTGCCAGCAGACTGATTTCACCTCGCTGACTCGTACACAAGCGATAATGATCGTAAATATTGTAGCAGCGAAAAAAATCAGGCTTTATCCATTGTAATTGAGTACGGTTACAAATGAAGCTAACGTGTCCACTTCATGTATCAGCGACTGCTGACAGTTCGCTAGCTACGTGCTATGCCAGCAGACTGATTTCAGCTCGCTGACTGCGGAAACCGTCATAAGTTCATTGTAATTGTGGGTAGCAAGTAAGATACAGTCCGCATAATCGTGCATAATGTTGGATTATGCATAATCTCCGTTTCAGATTAATGCTGCGATTTGATATTGCTGGCAAATGACCATGGTATAAGCGGGATAATCAACTCGTGGAATGCACACCTTCTCGTTAATTATCCCTTACTTATAATTTTCTGCAAGCTCTAGCTTCCTGACTGTGTACCAAGCAGTGCAGTGCAGTCACGTTGGTTGTATTTACGGAAGTAGGGGGGGTCGTGGGAGAGAAAAGAAATCAGAAGTGAAGGTATCAATGCGCTGTCGAAGCGCGCAGAAGGTGTTACTACGCCTGTCATTATAGTACGCACTTCCCACAGCATAGAAAAAGCCACGTTTGGATTTGCGTACCGAACCCGAACTCACGTCACTGGTCATATAAACCTATGTAAACAGGAAAAAACGTGGAAGACTTTGGTCGCATCAAACTACAGCCCCGAAAAATACCGTTGACCACAATGAGTCTAGCTACAAATGCTAACAGGAGTGGCAGCGCGTCTGGCTGACTGGGTGGTCGCTCAAAGCTCGGAGAGGTACGTATCATCTCGTCTCATTTCATAGAAAAACATATTTCATTATGAAAATACGGTGGACTGTTCCTTTAAGGCGACCAATAGCTTCAGAAGAGACAGTCATCACAGATTACAGAAGGCAGAAATGCGTTACTGGCATCAAATAGAAAATGAGCAGGCAGTTTTCAAGAAACAATATAATCTCCCCTGGGCACTGGGGTAGGACAGGTTGGACCTCAGCCTACCACGGGGACATGGACGACCCCGCCCACCAGAGTCTGGGGTGACACCTTTGGGAAGTGTTCGCAGCCCCGCAGCCGCCCCTGCTAGGTTTACAGCGTATTCTATCTAGTGGTGGCGCCACGGGCAGGTGGAGCTCGTCAGCCTGGGAAGGCAGTCAACCTAGGGGAAGGAAAACCCTCATCACAAACCTCCGCTGCCTTGCGGCTATATTCACCCATGGAAAAGGCTTCAGGAGTAAACCTCAAGGAAAAATCCGGAGTCGGAGTCCCTAAGGCAGTTCGAAGTTGTATTCAACTCGTTCTGGCAGCTCCTGCGACGGCACTGGCCCCAAACTGTAGCGACTCTGTTGTTACTTTGGCCCCATCAGTGACGTGGAGAGGGGGGACATGATACATGGGCAACAGCCTGTTCTCCATAAAACACTGCCCAGGCTAGCATCCGATTACACCGATTACACCACACACTAACACACCTCGCACTACACCTGGAGAGGACACTCCAGCTACACCCATGGCGTCGACACTACACGGAGAACGGCAGTTTACCGGTGATAAGCTACTGCTTGATTGGCGTAGAGTGAAGCGCCAGGGGTCGTTCTCGTCGGTGGGAGGGACCTTCGAGTCCCATTGGACAGCTATCGTCCGCCTCAAGCTGGGCAGCCCCCAGCCAATAAGGTACTGTCCCGCCACGGTTTGCTTTCTCCATTGGGTGCATGGAGATCAGGAGACATGACATCCGACAGGCAGACTGCAAACTTTGCACCAGGCAACAACAAAAATTATCAAAAGAAACCAGTCCTGAAACTAGGCTGCTGGAACGTTAGAACAATGCTGACAGGTCTCTCGGAAGACCTCCAGGACGTCAGCGACTCTAGGAAAACGGCCGTCATCAATGACGAGCTCAGGAGGCTCAATGTGGACATTGCCACCTTGCAAGAAACGCGACTAGCAGACTCTGGAAGACTGAGGGAGAAAGATTACACCTTCTTATGGCAGGGGAAGAGCTCCGACGAACCACGCCAGCATGGAGTGGGCTTTGCAGTAAGGAACAACCTGCTGAATATGGTAGAGCCAGGCAACAACGGCTCAGAACGACTCCTCACTCTCCGCCTGAACACCACGGCAGGCCCTGTCACTCTTGTCAGCGTGTATGCTCCAACACTCTCCGCTACACCTGACATTAAAGACGAGTTTTATGATCAACTCACAGCCACGATCAGCAACATCTCTAACAAGGAACAACTTATCCTTCTGGGCGACTTCAAAGCCAGAGTAGGAGCTGATCAACGATCATGGCCTTCTTGCCTTGGAAAGTTTGGCATCGGCAAGATGAATGACAATGGCCAGAGACTGCTCGAGCTATGCGCTTATCACAACCTCTGCATAGCCAACTCCTTTTTCAAGACTAAACCACAGCACAAGGTCTCCTGGAGACACCCGCGCTCAAAGCACTGGCATCAGTTGGATCTTATCCTGGTCAGACGAACTGCCATTAAGAACGTACTCCACACACGCTCTTACCACAGCACGGACTGTGACACAGACCACTCCTTGGTGTGTTGCAAGGTCAGGCTCCATTCGAAAAGGTTCCACCGTGGGAAGAAGCAAGGGAACCCTCGCATCGATGTCACCAAGATGAGCCAGCCTGACCTTGTAGAGCAATTTGCTGAGAGGTTTGAGAATGAACTAGGATTCTCACAGCCAGGGGACTCCGCCACTGCAAAGTGGACCACCTTGCAGGATACTATGCACCGCACTGCCTTGGCCACCTTTGGAAAAAACACTTCGAAATCGCATGACTGGTTCAAGGCCAAATCCGCTGAGATGACCCCCATTATAGAAGCAAAGCGTGCCGCTCTAACAGCAAGCGGTCACCTAGCGAGAAAAATTTACAGATCCTTCGAGCTGCAAGGAATAAAGTCAAACACACTGCAAGACACTGTGCCAATGACTACTGGACAGAGCTCAGCGAAACCATCCAGACTGCAGCAATTACTGGGAACATAAGAGGGATGTATGAAGGCATCAAAACAGCAATGGGCCCAACCCAGAACAAGACAGCTCCCCTGAAATCCACCACAGGGGAAGTCATCACAGACAAGGGACAACAGATGGAGAGATGGGTGGAATACTACTCTGAACTCTATTCCCGACAGAACGTAGGAACAACTTCAGCCCTTGACGCCATAAAATGCCTACTTGTCATGGGAGAGCTTGACAACGAACCCACTATTGACGAACTCAGCAAGGCTATCAACAACTTGGCCTCAAGGAAAGCTCCAGGCAGTGACGGGATCCCCCCTGACCTGATCAAACACAGCAAGACTACACTATTACAGCCTTTACATGAAGTCCTCTGTGAGTGCTGGAACGAAGGGGCCGTACCACAAGACATGAGGGATACTAAGATAGTCACGCTCTATAAAAACAAGGGAGAATGCAGTGACTGCAACAACTACAGGGGCATCTCCCTACTCAGCATTGTCTTTGCTCGGGTCATTCTGGTCCGACTACAGAAATTAGCTGAGTGTGTCTATCCAGAGTCGCAGTGCGGCTTTCATGTTGAAAGATCAACAATAGACATGGTCTTCTCCCTTCGCCAGCTGCAGGAGAAGTGCAGAGAGCAGCAGATGCCCCTGTACATCGCCTTCATTGATCTGACCAAAGCGTTCGATCTCGTCAGCAGAGAGGGTCTCTTCAGAATTGCATCTAAAATTGGCTGCCCTCCTAAACTACTCAGCCTGATTGAGTCCTTCCACACCAACATGCAGGGGACTGTGCAGTTCAACGGCAGCACCTCTGAGCCATTCAAAATCAGCAGCGGCGTCAAACAGGGCTGCGTGCTTGCCCCAACCCTCTTTGGAATCTTCTTTGCCTTGCTACTAAAACATGCATTTGGCACATCAAAAGAAGGGATTTACCTGCATACAAGATCAGATGGCAGGCTTTCCAACCTTGCCCGCTTTCGATCCAAGACCAAAGTGCGTGAAGCCCTGATAAGAGACATGCTATTTGCTGACGACGCAGCAATAGGCTCCCACACTCAGCAAGAACTTCAGTCACTGATGGACCGTTTCTCCCAGGCTTGTAAAGACTTTGGGCTTACAATCAGCCTGAAAAAGACTAACGTCCTGGGACAGGGAACAGAACCACCACCAACCATTACGATCGATGATTACGGGCTTGATGTGGTCCATCATTTCACGTACCTAGGCTCCACTGTCACCGACACCCTCTCCTTAGACGTGGAGCTTGACAAGAGAATTGGAAAGGCGGCCACCACACTTGCACGCCTCACTACACGCGTGTGGTCCAACCCCATGCTCACAGAGAAGGCCAAGATGGCAGTCTACAACGCCTGCGTCATCAGTACACTGCTATACGGTAGCGAGACATGGACGACATATGCCAGACAAGAAAGACGCCTGAACACCTTCCATATGAGAAGCCTCCGCCGCATCCTAGGAATTTCGTGGCAAGACAAAGTCCCAAACACAGCGGTCTTGTCTCGTGCGGGTCTGCCTAGCATGTTTGCCTTACTCAGGCAACGCAGACTCCGCTGGCTGGGTCATGTTCACCGCATGCCGGACGGCCGCATTCCTGAAGACTTACTGTAAGGTGAGCTGGCCACTGGAAGCAGATGCACTGGACGCCCACAGTTGCGATACCGTGACGTTGTGAAGCGTGACATGAACGCTGTGGATATTGACACAGAGACCTGGGAAAACCTTGCAGCTGATCGGTCACAATGGAGAGAAGCCGTGACCAAGCACCTTAAAACAGGAGAAGACAAGCTGACACAAGCCGCCACAGACAGGCGGGTCCGCAGAAAGCTTTGCGTCACCTCTGTCCAACAGCCAGCATACACATGCAATACTTGCAACAAGGACTGCCATTCACGCATCGGTCTTCACAGTCATAGTCGCCGATGCTCCAGCCGAGCACACAACTAGGATGCTTAACCCATGGTCGACTCTGACCGACGGAGGCCAAAGAAGATATAATGCTCCCAGTTTAAACATCTAATATGTTGTCTTTGTGCCATTTTCAATAAAATGTATGGATTAAGAGATTTGGAAATCATTGCATTTTGTTTTTATTCATATTTTATATCGCGCCCCAACATTTTTGGAAATGGGGTTGCAGTAAGATTATATAAAATTAATTCCTGCAAAACTGTTATTTCAGCTTCAAAAAAAGTTTATCCAGTCAAGAGCATATGTCGCAAAATTACTGACATAAAGAATAGTGTAAAGGAATTTGCATATTTGGGGAAAAAAAAAAGAGTATTGCCTTTAGTTAGTGTTTAGTGAACTCTTTTATTGTCAATGTCCACTTCCTGTTTCAGTGAATATAAATATGAAGTAACACACAAATAAAAACCTTCTGTCATCCATCAAAATGGTTAAAACCATTACAGAGCTCTCAACTTAGATGTTACAGAAAAAAGCATTTGATTCGCATAGACTGGGGAACAGCTACAAAGCGGTATTCCGTCAAAATTAGCAGTAAAAACATTCAGAGAGCTGGTTTATGGGTCATTCCGTGTGGTTTCACCAGATAGTGGTTGCCACACCATTTTCAAATTAGTCTTAAATTTGTATGTCACTAGATAGTCATGTATGTACATGTATGCATTGCAAATCGGTGTCAACATATCTACAGGGATGCCTCTAAGCTAGACCTTGTGACACAAAAAGGGCATTATACTTTTTGAAAGTAGTCATCTTTAACAATTAACATTTCAAAAAGAACAAAATATACATAATACTGCCATTGGAATGACTACTAATACTTGTATCCCAATTTAAAGTACTGAAAAGCAAAAAATGATTTTGGCATCACCCATGCCATTTTGAATAAGAATATCTCGGTAACTACAAATATAACCCTGCTGCTTTTTTGTACAGTGATAGAAGACAGATTGAACTGTCTTTTAGAAAAAGTTGGGGTCTCTGTCACCTGTCCCACATGGAGATTTTTGCCACCAAAAAAAGCCAATTAAAAATCTCGTCCAACTTTGGGAGCTCATATTTTCCAAACTGAGGTATCTAGAAAGCTCCAGTTTGATAAGTTATCACACAAGTTTGTGTAGAATGGAAGCCAGGGGTATCAGAACACTTCTGTGCAGTATTTGTAGTACCTTTAAGGCCCCAAACCCCACTCGCGAGTAGGTTTTTCTTAATTGTTGGCATTTTTAGCAAGCCCCCATGGCCTGCAGAGTGTAGGGAAACACCTGGAGATGTTTGTGGAGCACTAGCTACATGCAGAGCCCTTGTATACCAACTCACAGCTCTCTGATATGTCTAGAGGCTGAGAATTAACCACTTATAGATGCAAAAAACCCTGGCGAGGCTTTTCTTGGCTTTTTATTGCCCAAATTCTGAAAATTTCAGACCCCCATAACTCAGTAACTATTTGAGCTACAGGCCTACAATTTTGCATAGAAAGTACTTTTGTGAATATCTAGTGGCATGTAAATTTGAGACTAATTTGAAAATGGTGCAGCAACACTCCCAAGGAATATCTGGTCCATCATGGTGTTTCACCATCTCGAAATTAGCAGTAAGACCCCACCTCCATGACCAGAGGCTTTTTGAACGAGCATCAGGAAAGAGGCTCTTCCTGACACCAAGACTCAAAACCCAGCAACAGAACTTTGTAAAGAAAAATTAAGAGTTAGAGCTAGACTCAACATCATGTGATTGGATGAGATAAAAAATGGAGCTTTTAGGCAACACCATTAACATGTTTGGCTCAAATGGGGGACTGCACACAAAGAAGAGCACCTCATACCCATGATGCAAGATGACGGCAGCTCTTGATCCTGTTTTGCTGCCATTGGTCCAGGATTTCTTGTTCATGTCAGTGCCTTCGTCAGAAGGCTGAGACTAGACCATTAAGCTAGTATCTCACTGAGCGGCGAATGCTAACAAATGTAACGTTAGCAAATTTTGGATTCGCCAACTTTTTTTACGAAAGTTAGCGAAAATCAGGATAGACCAAGGTGTCATTAGCAACGTTTAGCATCAGTTAGCAACATTCGACAATGAGCTAAAGCACACATCAAATTGACAAAGAACATCCGTGGTCTCGGTTGAAGGGGGAATTTCATGATATAAATCCAAAAGATCACAATGAACAGGTGAACACAATGAACACAATGTTTGGCATGAAAGAGTAGTCTTAGATCCATACTCAGGTGTTCCAACTAGGGGTGTCAACGTTTACAATTTTTTCTACACATGTACACGGGACTTCTAACTGATGTGTACCCGGTTACACGTTGGGGATTTAGGAGCTTTTTCTATCGCAGTTGCGCTATATAACCACAAAAAGTAAAATGAGTTGAAAATAAAATCCGATATCATTTTGACAGATGATAAAACGTACAAGTCAAAGCTAGACGTACAAGAAATAGGGTTAACCTTTTTTAATCATTGTTTTAACGATTGCTCACTTTTGCACTTTTTTTTTTAAACTTAAAGTGCAAACTGCATCCCTCTCTCGCAACGGGAGCTGAATTTTAATATTCGTCTCATAGTAAAAGTAATGTGGAATTGACTAGAGAAAGCAACTCAAAAAGAAGCCAAAGCAAGCTGAAGTGAGAGGAAAAAAATTCACCTTTATATACTCAAAGTAAAAAAAGTAGAGGGGGACTCACAATTATTCATTTACATTGGCGAAAAAAAATATGTTTTTTTCCTCCTCTTTAGACGCGAGGATGTGTGATCAGGTCGTGAAAAGCCGACAGAACACCAACCAACAATATAACGTACAACAACACGCAACAATATAGGCTAAAATAACGAGCCATTAACAGTTTTTGTTTTCAGCCGCACGACATTTGCACATGGAGAAGATGAGCGCCGCACTCTTCTCAAGTCCTCTGCAGCCTATTCTTGATGTGGCGCGACACTGGCTGTGGCTGCGGGTTTTTTTTATATCAAGGCAACATTGCGCCCCATGCATTTGTGTGCGCTAGTGGGAACATTTAAGTGTATAGTTAGTTAATGTTATTATCTGAAGCCTTCAGGCAACATTATCACCCCTAAAAATAGGCGACTATATGTATTGGTGAGAAATGAACTAGGAGGAGGAAGAGGAGGAAAAAAAATGACGTGTACACGGTTATTGATTTTTCTAAACGATCATGATTTGTTATCCGTGTAACCGTTTACACGTGTAGATGTTGACACCCCTAGTTCCAACCGTGCAAGACACTGAAGAAAAAGGCTCAGTCCCGTCATTCTCACCAGAGGAGGCCCCAATGGATACTTAAAAAAGAGGTGCCAATATTTCTGAATGTGCATTTCCACATAAAAACTGTGTTACTAAAGGAAATTAGATTCTGTTCCAAAAATCTGTTTGAAAATAAAAGCCTGAGGCTTACCCATTTGTTTTAGCCCAAAATATATAGCAACACAGTGCACGAGTGGTTCCTTCAATAATTGTGGAGTTACCTGTATTTTAAAAACGCATTCTAATGCAGAGGTAGAGCATCTCCACAATCTACCATGAAACAAGCTCAGCGCCAATGCAAGCTGCCAGGCCTAACAATCCTTGTGCATCAGTAAATGGCTTATTGAGTCAGGAGTATGTATGAATCCTCACACAGTCACTGAGACTGTTCAAAACTGTATTCCGCCGTGAAACGTGCCGAGGAAACAGGAGTAAGAACTTAAGAACATAATGAGGCGTAATGAGGGTAAACAGGCATTCAGACTGTCTAACCGCACAGCTTCACAGACGACAAAAACGCACCCATAACACAGGGCGTTCCTCCCCTTCTGAGCAATGTGCGACATTAGCGCTCACCCCCCCCCCCCCAAACCCCGCCCTAAAAACCTCCCACCCCCCTCCTCTAATGTATAAGCCAGAACCCCCACCACCGCTCATGAAGCTTTAGCATGCTGGCTCAGTCCTTGTGCCATAAGCGCTTTGGCCAATGGCCCATACCCAAGCCCTCATCCTCTTGGGTTAATGTCCTGAGTCCGGCCCGGGACTGTGTGCTGGGGGTGGAGACGGGAGGTAAGGACAGGGTAGCCAAGCGCAAATATTCCATTTCATTTCAGGAAAATGTTATCAGAGTGAATCTGGAGGAGGACTTGTTTGCGAGGGAAGGCAGCCCTGACTAATCGTGCTCTTTAATCAAAGGCATAGGCCTGGTGTCATTGGGGGGGGGATTTGTGAGGCCAGAGCACTGGAGTTTGGACTGGTACAAGTTTGCTGCAGGAAAATGAACACAAACGCACTGGTGTGGGACTTCATCCTGAGGTAAACACGCTGTCCTGCGCTGTGAAACACTCCATCTCCGCCGCTGAGGGTAATGAACCGAGTCAAACCGCACACTTCCCAGGAGGCCTCAGCCCTCCAGGACTATCACACAGGCTGACCACACTGCATATACAATACTCTAAAAAACTCCATGGGTACTCAGATTTTTTACATTAATTTGGTCATCAGAGTACATTTTTTTTTTTTTTTTTGCTTGGAACAATTTACATGCCAATTCCTCATGAAATTCCTCAGGATGGCGTATCGTAGAGAACTGATGCTTCAACAAAGATCACTCAGACAGTGATGGCAGGCCAGATTAAATAATGATTTGTTTTGATGCTCTTTACTGAAATTATTAGAATTATTAACGTTTCATTTCATTATTTTTGAAACCATTCTTGTGTTCGGTAATTTTTTTGACAAGCCCCCATGACTTTGGCACAGTAATGTGCACCTGACACTCACATCTCATTGGTGGTCGATCTCACCTGTCATTGGTGGCCGCGGGCGGGGCTCTCTGCTTGTTGACCTTCGCGTACAGGGCCTCGGTGGGGGCTGTCTCATTCGAGGGCTCCCTGCTGTGGGTCAGCTGGGGGAGGGCTGTCTGTGGAGACGGGGTGCGTTCGCCGTGGGGGGGTGGGTCGCGAAAGTTGTTAATTCTGGCGTAGTTTGGGTCGTAATCGTCGTCCTCCACGTCGAGCAGTGGGGGGCGCTCTCGAGCCTGCTGTTCCCTCAGCTCCTGATGTTTGGCCTCGATCCTGCAGAGAATGAGAGGGGCAGGGTTACACAGGAGAGTGAGTGTGTGTGTGTGTGTGTATCATCTCTGCCTTACAACATCATCTCTGCCTTACACCCCAAAATATGTACATAAAGCACAACACAGCATGTAGCAGAAAACAAACTCCACAAGCAAATCACCTCATTAGTTCTGAATTGAAGGCAAGCGCTTACGATGTGCTGGTTCAACTTGTATGCGCCAATTGCTCAGACAGCATAACTCTGAAAGAGGCTTGTGTGCTAGAAAGCTTTGACATCTAGAAATAATTGTGTCCTTGGATATGGATGCCCCTGCCACCCAGAGTTTGAGAAGCCCCTAAAATTGTGAAATTATCCAACTTTGTCAAACAAAATATGAAATGCACACCTTCGATCCATCTAGAAATCATTTACCACAGCTTGATCATTTCTGTCCAGTCATTTTTGAGGAGAAGGGGATAGACAACATTCCCTCTACAATGCTGTATGTACTGACGGACACGCACAAGGGTAACTCTACATGCCCATGCGTTGCATGGTGGCTGCATGAAAACGCGAAACGGAGTGTTTCTGCAGCAGAGGCAGAAGACACAACCCACCACCTGACCCATTTTCTCTCTCACGGTGCAGGGTTTGGACAGGGTAAGAAAGCTGTCCTGTCCCAGGAGCGTAATCGCAGATTCAGCTCTATGGTGAACACAGCCCAGGCGACAGCCAGTGGGAGACAACTGAACGCACACAATAGGCATTAAAGCCCTCAGCACAGTCCATGTTGAATACTGCGCTTCCCTGGCAAGATCCTCTCATTCATTGTCTTATAACAATCTTCACAATGACAAACTGATTATCCAAAAAAGAGAAAATGTTGCAAACAACTGAGCCCTGTGTATCTGAATGAGTCTTACCCACACCCCCCCATCCAATTACTGAGATTCCCAGTCTATACCTGCAGTGGGACAGCTGGGTGATTAACTGGTCCGATTGCTTAATTGAGCCGTTGGAACAGTGGTAAAAGCCTGAGAGCGTCCCTGTTAGAAGCTGGGCTAATTTGGGGAGGCTGTCTGGTCCCTGTGACAGAGCTGCCGTTTCGTCTGACAGTGTGTGTGTGGGTTCAGGGGGGGGGGTCACAGTGTCAGGGACAGAAATTGGATCGAGATGGAGGCTTCAAACACAATTAAAAGGCTGATAAGGCTGTTCAATAGAGGGAGGGACAGAGCGAGAGGGATGTGTGGTTTAAGAGGGCCTGCAGCTTCCTGTCCAGTGCTGAATGAGGCCGTTTAAAAGTGGAGAGGAGAATAGAAGTTTGTCTTTGTTTGTTAAGAACACACACAATGACAAACATGCACATGCATTCACTTACGCAAACACACACATGCCTGTGCGCACTCACACGAAGACAAACACGTACTTGAACGCATTTAATGCCAAACATGCAAGTACTCTATTGACACACACACCAAAGTACATGCAACGACACGCGGATTGGCGCATTAGCAAACAAGCAGTAGCAGCATGACCCGATCCCTCTTGGTCGACTTACACCTTTCATGTTACGGAAGAGCAGTCACAAGTAGGCTTAACAGATAAAGTCAGTACATGTCAAATGTCCTGTTATGAAATGTATAAAATAGATGTTACGACAATAACATAACACTGACTGACAAAATTGTGACAGCGTCGTGTCACTTGAGAAAAACCGAGTTCATCACGGATGTCGTCTTGAGACAGCTTTCGTGTCATACAAAAGTGATATGTCAGCATCTTCATGAGGGGCTAGAGTCACGCATGTACGCATGCCCGCACATACGTACGCAAACCCACACCCACGCATGCAGATGAGATCTACATTCCCATGGGATCCCATTTAACCAGACTCAATAGAGTGCATAGTGGGACGATTTTTCGCTGTGGAATAGAGTGTGAGGACAGAACAAACGTTTTGGTGGGTGTGGGTGGAAAGAACGACTCGAGGGAATCTCTCAAAATGATATATTTGTATTAAAATCACTTGAAACTGAAAGTGATTTTGTTTATTTTGTTGGCCAGTAAAATTAGTGTTAGTGCAGGAGCAACAACTAAATTAGGCTATAGATATGATTACTCTTAATAGGTTTAGTGGTTTCGATCTCTCAAAGGATAAACTCTGATTCAGGCCACAAGCCAAGACATGGAGGATGAAACGACAGTTTAAACTCGGGGGCTAAATGGACCTGATAAGCCACCTGTGATGCCAACTCAGACAATGGAGTTCCAGAGTGTTTTCTCATTAGAGCTCACTAACCGGGGCATTTATAAAAAGTCAAAACTAAAAACAGACATGTTTCTCAGAAAGTAAGCATTGAGTAAGTGCCAGTACCAAATACAATTGCACAAAATTTCAAGTGATTTGGAAAACCTGACGAAAATTGATCTGTAACCTGAAGGCATGAGTAAAATTGGTCAAATGAAGCCACTGAGCATAAGAAAAAGTAACGCATAGCTAATTTTAGCATTAATAGTTTGTTCAGCAAACAAGTTAACTTAGCTTGCTAGGCAGATATAACCAAAATTAAAACAAGCCATTACTTCATGAGCAAGTACTTTGATGTTTGGTTTTTATAGGCCAGATTTACCGGCGTTTGGTCTAAATAAGGACAATTTTTCCTTGTAGGTCTACGCTGCCTGATTTTCTTTGTTCTTCACATATAGCCAAGGGCTATTTGCAGTTTATTACAGGCCAATATTACCCAGTGGTTTCATTTCCAAGGAGACAACAAATAAACACAGCCTAAAGAAAACAGGTGATTTGCCTCTCTGCATGCGGGTCGCGGCCGGGAGTAGGACATGATTTTGCATATTTCTGCTGGCGCGGGAGGAACCGGGACTAATCACTGCAGGGTGGGAGCCGGACTGACAAACCCGCCCTGCACAGATCTCCATAAGCAGCCGTACACACACGCCTGGCCACACAAGCCCACACAGAAGCCCATGCAAATCACACGCATACACATACAGGCACACATGCAAGCAGACACTGTAAACACACCGAGATGCACAACATACACACAAACCCACAAACACACACATAGGTGAGGTCAGCCCAGCCCGCACCTCTCTCTCTCTTCCTTCATCCGGTCCAGCTCCTCCTCACTCAGAACCTCAGACTTCAGCTTCAGTGGAGCTGCTTTCGTCTTGTCTTCTTTCTTCTTCCCAAACCTGAGAGAGAGAGAGAGAGAGAGAGAGATAAGGGGAGTGAGAGAGCACAGACACTATCAAATCCCGAAATCCTCACTCTGCACAATCACACCGAAACACATTTAACACCATTTTTTTCAAAAGAAAATGCAAAAGATAAAACACCATAAGCATTCACTGCATTCAATGTGCAGGGAGAGGAAGTGAGAAAGGAAGAGAGAGAGAGAGAGAGCAAAAAGGGGGAAAGAGAGAGGGAGGGAGAGAGTGTGAGAGCGAGGATGATAACTGAAACTAAGTATAACTAAGTAATTTGATAAGTATGAAAAACATAATTTCTCACATGATCGCATTAATATTATCTTAATTTCACACACTGTGAAAGACAGAGAGGGGCGCTTCTCTCCTCTGCTGCCTGCAGAAAACCTTCCGAGTTCTGCGGCTTCGGCTAAGCCCACTGCAGCTCCACCAGCAGCAGGAGTTGAAGGCCGTTACCCATCCAGACCTCCAGAGCGTCAACTGCCCCCGAAACACAAACACATGCCAAACAAACAGCGTCTACGACCATGGAAACTTCACCCCATCAACAGGAATATAAACAAAATGCTCTTACAGTGAAATTAATGGCTCCAGAGAGGCACAGCTCTTCACCAGGTTACCTCATCGGAGGTAAAGATGCCCAGAAGAGACGCGCAATAGTGGAGTACGAAGTCAGTGACCGAAACCGCCAATAAAACTGGCCAGGGCCACGCTAACGAGAGAGCTGGCGCTGTGTGTGGCCACCGAAGCCTGGCATAGATTAAAACTCTCCCCTCCCCAGCCCTCTAACGTACCTCTTCATCAGACACAAACACTACCCATAATGAACACCTTTCCACTCCAACTGAGTGACAAATAAAAATAAAACTCAAATACTAACACAAAAAATTCTGCTGTAAAAAGAGGCAGGGACTCATTACATTTACACCCGCCAAAATCATAAATTTAAAAGAGGCGTAGACTACATCACTAATGACCTGTATTCATAGAATTATTGTCCAGTAAATTTTTAAAACATCCCATTTGTTTGATAAGCCAGATGCAGTGACTGCTCATGTACTGTATATACAAAATGGGAGGCACTGGATGTGTTTCTATGGTCACTATATATTTTCATGCGGCTCCAAGAATTTTCAAGCCTACGAAGATCTCATTTGAGCTGATTTGACTTGACAAAGATAACATAATGAAGTCTCAGTCTCAATTCAAGTCAATGCAACTCATCAGCACTCAAACACCTCATCAGCCAAGTAGCGTTAGGATACTATAAATAAAAACCAGAGACTGAAAATAAAATGCAGGGCTCCTAATGAAAACACCATTAAAACACAAAGGGAGGCTGATTCTGACGATGACAGAAGCGGTGTTAACGCGCAGCATTTCTGGTTCAGTAAGTGAGCAGTGAACTTGTCACTTTATTTTGTTGGCAGCAGGTCATTTCTCCAGAGTAGAAGATGCGATTTTGTGTACCGTTCAGTGGTACGCATTCAGAGTTAACCAAGCAGCACAATGCGGTCTCTCGGCCAATTGGATAACTGTCACTGAACCAAGAGCTGTGGCCCACCCTCCTGCAGTTTAATCCTCTTCTCCAAAAAAAAAAAAAAAGCTGCCTTTTCTGCACACCACAGATAATAAATCTGCATACAATATTCACCACAACCTGGCTATCTAAGCTTTGTTAACAAGCTAAGATTGTTATATCTCCTCGAAAAACAGCCAAGTGCACTCTCTGGTTTTAAATTTGAAGGCCTGTCAAAAGATTGCGTTTCTTTGGGCTCGTCTGTGCTCCTTCTGATACTGAATCTGAATTTAAAAATACATTCATAAGGAAGTTCCTGTTTCTGAGTGCACACTTGCTCACCCCCCACCCACCTGCCCCAAGAGCCAGACAAGCCCAGAGGATTTTTTTTTTTGTATTTGTGTTGAACTAAAGCAAGAAAAACAATCAATTGCCTGCAACATTTTTAATGAGATCATTTTCGGTCTGAGGCTCCATTAAAAATATGTGCAATATCACCATAGAGTCCCAGCAAAAGGAGGGTCCGCTTCTCGCTTTCAGAGGCACAGCAAGTGAAATTTTTTTCCTGGATTCACCAAAGGAGAGGCCCTCTCTTTCCTCGTCACACCACACGCTCACCTACGGTTTTTAACCAAGTAGCCTTTGCCATGGATGAGTCTTCGAACAACAAACAGTCCGCTAATACCCAATCACACGCAGGCTCTGTAGCCACACCCACCCCACTCCACACAAGCACACAGAAAAATAAATAAACTTACACACAAATAATAGATAAACAAACAAACAAATAAATACACAAATAAATAAATTTTCAAAAATTCAGAGGAAATAGGCAGAGCAGCACAGACTTGTCAAATATACGTAATGACAGGGCTCTTCAGCACATCACAGATGCCACTGCACGTGCTCAAGTTGAGGTATTTTCCAGGAAGAAGCACGCGTAGTTCGCAGGCGTTTGTGTGCGCGCAACACGTAGCTGCGCTCAGAAGTCGGCGTGCCTCGGTTGATGATGTAAGCGGCGCTGGCACTTTCAGGAGACAGAACGCAGCGGCGGCGGCGCTGAGGCTGTCATGTCAGGAGCAGAGCGCTCCTTTTCTCCCGGTGACACAAAAGCGCTCACGCTGCGAGGTACCTGCCGCTTCCCTACAGGTGAACAAGCTTCTCACTTTCGGGGAAAGAGAAGAAGAGAGGTATCTGAGTGAATCGCTCTCCGGGGGGAAATGAGAAGTAAAAAACCTCTTCCTGATCATCACAGCCTGTGAGAGCGCCTCAGAGACCAGGTGTGAGTAACTGTTAGACAGAAGAGCGAGGGTGGGGGGGGGGGGGGGGGGGGGGGAATGGGTGAGAGATGGGGTGATGAGAGTAGAAAGGTGAAGAGGATGGGCGCAGTCACTCAGATTATTTTCCCTTCTTTTTTCTCCCCTCCGTTCATCTTTGCACCTCTCTGCCCAAAATGATGGTGCTGGTCCTGAGTTTAAGCTCTACAGATACAGTGCAGAGCCCGGCCCTGTATCATCAGTGCTTCAGCGGTCCGCCATTTCTACTCACAGCCATCAGCAGGGCAACTGAGAGCAGAGCCAGTCTGAAGATCCTCAATTACAGCTCTCTCCCGGAGATGAGTTTTGTACTAAATCTGTGAGCAGAGAGCTCTCCCAGCTCGAGCTGGGATATATTACAGACTCATTCCAAGAAAAATCACAGAGGAAAACATATAAACCCTCGGGCACATCTCCAAAAAAAAGATTAAAAACCGCAGCTATGTTGTAATAAAGAATACCAATGCATGTTGGCAAAAACTGCCTTCATTAGGGTATTAAAAAAGAAAAAAAAAAGCTTATTCCAGGGCTGAAATTTAAAATGCTGTCCGCTGGATACTTTATATACACTTACTGTTTTCCCCCCAATTTATCAAATAGCAATTACAGTATGCAAATAAAAAATACATCAAAAAAAGTTCAAGGATGTTGTAACAAAATATTTAACTGAACTTCAAAACGTTTCAAATTCCCAAGTCCCCAATGTTCGGAATGCCTGGACATCGTTGGAGATTTTGCCTGCTTGCATTACACAGATCCAAACACACTAAATACAGGGTGTGTTAAATTTTGCAGATTCATCAAAATCTGCTCGTGTTTGTGGTTTTGGCTTTCTGAGGATTATGTGACTGTGAGAGCTCCATTTTTACACTGCCTGTTGGGAACTGTAGCCCCACCGTGTAACATACATCTCCGGGCCAGTGGCAGGAAACAGGCCATTTCTTTAACCAATGTGATACATTAGAAGGCAACAGTTGACAGGCAGCGTGCCATATGGGAGAACTCTCTAACAAAAGACATGAGGATATTTTCTGATGTGACCTCTGGGGTCAGCTCCTGGAGCACGCACCGAGGCTTCGACATCTCCCCGAGAGATGATCTATGGTCCCCTCCGCCCTTTACTCAACACCACACGCAATGATGGATTTACTCGCTGCCATCGCTGCTTCGCCGCTACAACTCACTCACTGTTCCAGTCGCCCGCTCACAAAGTGCACAAAGCAGTAATTATCCGGGAGAGATTACCAGAAGGGCTGCTAACTATGACCTTGAATAGGGTCTGTTCTGCCGATTTTGATTCAATTATGGAAAATGGTACTCAAAGCAAAATAAAAAAAGGAAACCCTGAACAAAACTGGGTCTGCGATCGATGTGCCGTTTTGAAACGCGCGGGGAGGGCCGGTTTGATCACAAAAGGTGCACCCGACGCTTTTATCCAGAAGTCCCTGTAGAACCACTTCACCCAGGAGAAAAAAAAAGGAGAAGTGAAATAAACACAACAGCGGGGCTCAGAAGGGATGAAACAAGAGAGGGACAGATTTCTGTTCCAGACACAGCCCTTCTAATCTATCACACACAGGTGAGGCTCTTCTAGGACAAGGTCCTTTTTAAAAGAATAAGGTCTCGTCTTTACCTTCCAACGTAAAAAGAGTGCAGTATTATCCTTTGTATGGAAAGATCAGGCTCCTGTTACTCACGGTGACCGCGGCTGTGTTCAGTACAGACGTGGCAGAAGGTCACGGTAAGCATTCATAAGCGGCCTCACAACCTTTCAATTACATTCGGGAACACGATGGAAAAGCACCACACCCTTGGTAAGAGCAAAAACAACAAAGCGCATGAACAAAGCCGGCCTTTAGTGCTAATTCAGTCTGCTCTGAGATGGGTAATACCTCTGTTTTACATGAGTGAGCCTCTCTCCAAATACAACCTGGACACAACCACATCATCCCGTCTAAGTAACAGCTTTCACAGCATCACTTTTTTGGTCGTTGGCAATGAGATGACTATCTTTATCTAGACAAATCTGGATTTCATCTTTTTTTTTTTCCACCAGGAACTACAAGAATACGTATACGGTACACCACTAGAAAATTACAGTATTTGCCAATCAACTGTAGTTTCCACAGAAAGCAAAGAGTTATTTATCAGGAAGCTAGGCCGCTTCAGTTCAGACAAACCCCAGGGAAGATATTCTGTTGGCCTTATCAACACTTCAGAAGAGGCCTACTCACCTTGGTCCTTACACGGAGAATTAGGACTATGGGTTTTTCTTCTCAACATTAATGCTGACCACCTAATGCTTTCTAACGCATTATTATCGCCAGCTATATCTCCTAACCAATGAAATTAGAACACTGAACTTCCCCACCACCAATCCCCTCATTTTAGTTTGTCCGAGCTGGGTTCCCCACCAAACCAGTGGTGCTGAGACTCCAGCCTCCCAGCCACCCAGCATTCTTGGCGAATCACTACGCACATATAACCTAATTACAGTCTTTATCTCATTAGGCTGGAGCTGTTCAGCGGCGGAGCTTGGCATGCACCTTCCGCACATCCTTTTAGCTCTCATTAAAGCGCGCCAGCGCCGGCCGAATGCTAATGCACCGCCCCAAATTAATACACGCGTGCAGACACAACAACCGCTGTCGAAATTATGAAAGGTGCACATCAATAACGCTCGCCGCTAATAGGCAGCGCGGAGCGAGACGTACATTTGAAGGAGACAGCTGTCATTATAGAGAGAGCTCGGCGGACGGATGGCTCGCCGGACCTGCGCTCGACGCTTCCACGGCGACTGATTCCTCTGATCAATAATAAATGACGGGCTGCCGGCCGCCGGTCGGTGAGGCGGCAGTCATCCGTTACGGGGGAAATCCGCCCCGAAAGCGACTTAATGCAGATGAATCCATGGATATCGCCCTGCTTTATTGTGGCATAAATATGCATCGCCAGACATACTTTTCCCTACAAAAGTCTGGTGAAATAATGAGTTCTCTCACGGAGACACAGCTTCAAACAAGCATTCTGACACCTAGCTGAGGAAGGGAAACAATAACAAAGATGGAGGGAGCCGGAGAAAATTTGAGTAAATAAATAAAGAAAAAGGCGGTAATTAGACTGTCAGTTCGGCGGCTGCCACGCTGGTATCACGTCACCGGCGACAGAGCATCGAACGACATTACACGCGATGTCGTTAAGGCAGGCGGAGCCCAGCGGGCAGAGAGAGGAGGTGAATCTGAAACACAGTCTCCCAACGGTAGCGTACGCCGGGATACAGTAACAGTCTCAGAGAGAGCGATGGGGAACATTATAGGACTCTGGAGGCAAAACAGTGCTGTGCTGCATGAGGCTAACTTTGGTTAACCTTAACCCCTTTGCTGAAGTTATGCCAATTTTTTCCTGTTATGCATAAGTCTATTTAGGCTTTATAACTTATCTGACTCCGGTGACCATTCTGCAAAATTTTGGAGAACTTTTAAATCCTTGTCTCAGCTCCCCTCCTCAGCATTACCAAGTAGGACTACTAAGGATTCTGTCATTATTTCAGATAAAGGGGAACTTTGTAATATTTTCAATACGCAGTTTGTTAATGCAGGCCACCTCTTTGAAAATTTAGGGTTATTGCCAGCTGTTCCTATCGGTGATAGCAGGCCTTTTGTACCTGTACTGAATAACTCTGGCCGTTTTTCCTTGCATCCTTTTTCTGAAGAGGAAGTGCTTGAAGAACTTTTTAGCAAAGACCCTAAGCAATCCACTGGGGCGGATAAATTGGACCCAAACCTCTTATTGCTGGCTTCACCATTGATAGCCATTATCCTGACACACATTTTTAACTTAACATTGTTGACCGGTTCAATTCCTGTCTTGTGGAAAATGACTTTTGTTCTTCCCTTACATAAACGTGGTTCTTCATATGTTCTGCATAACTATTGACCAATTTCAAAGCTACCGTGCTTGGCTAAGGTTTTAGAGAGACTCATCAATAATCAAGTTAGAGCATTTTTATCAGACCATGCTATCTTGAATGTGTTTTAGTCAGGCTTCAGACCAGGTCATAGTACTGTATTAGCTGCAGCCAGGGTATTAAATGATATTGTTTCTGCCTTGGACAATAAGCAAGACTGCGCTGCCCTTTTTTATTGACCTTTATTGATCAAAGGCGTTTGACAGAGTTGACCATTTTAAACTTATAGAGCGGCTAACTGCAATTGGGTTTGATATTAAATCTCTGAATTGGTTTAAAGATCATCTATCTGGTAGGTGTCAAGCTGCTGTGGCCGATGGCTATCAATCCAACTTTATTTATCTTAGCAAGGGGGTTCCACAGGGTTCAATTTTGGGGCCCTTGCTGTTTGCACATTTTGTAAATGAGTTTGGTGCTAATTTTCTCAATAGTAAAATCTGCCTCTATGCAGATGATACGGTCATCTACTCAGCTGCCCCTTCTGCTGATTTGGCTCTTAAAAATTTGCAGTCAAATTTCCAAATCTTCCAGAAGGATCTTTTAGCCCTTAAACTAATTTTAAACTTAGTTAAAAAACTAAATTCATGCTCTTCTCTCTTAAACCAGCTGCTAGGTTCCATAATGGTAGCATCATGACAGTAAATGGAATCCAAATCAAAAGAGTTCCTTACTACAAATACCTTGGCATTTGGGTGGATGACAATCTTAATTTTAGGAAGCATACTGATGAGCTGGTCAAGAATTTGAAGCCAAAACTGGCTATGCTGTACAGGACTAAAGCCTGCTTTCCTAAGAGTTGCAGAAGACAGATTGTTCAAGCAAATATTCTCTCTAGAATAGATAATGGTGATGTGATTTATATGCACACTGCACCCTCCTTGCTTAAGTCACTTGACTCAGTGTACCACGCTGCATTAAGGTTCATAACTGAAGATGGCCTCTGAACACATCACTGTACACTTTATTTTAATACTGGTTGGTCTTCGCTGGCCATGAGAAGGGACATTGTTGCCTTTTTATATACAAGGCATTGTTGGGTAAACTGCCAGGATATCTTACCAGTTTGCTTACCGTGAGGAAGGGGGAATACGGTCTGCTCACTCTTGACTTTTTGGTTTCAGATGTCCCAAGGGTGCGTACTGAACTGGGTAAAACTGCTTTTATGTATTATGCTCCACAGACGTGGAATAGGATTCAGCAGTTTTTAAAGTTTGAAAGTCTTATTTCAATTGATTGTTTTAAATGTCTTTTATTGGCTGCCACAAAGCAGGAATGTACATGTGTAATGTAGTCATTATTTTTATTTGTTGTACTAGGTGTTTTCTGTTTTTTGCTACTGGGCTCTGTTGCAAAAGAGAGCATGCTCTCAATCGGACTCCCAGTATGAATAAATAAATAATAAAATAACTTAGCATTTGTGTCACAGACTCTGGGAAATTAATCCACTGAAGTAAGACATGTGGAAATTCAATTCCAGAATTATTTTGGAATTAAAGTTCGGAATTTACGGACGCCGGCGTCTATATCTGCACAAAGGGGTTAAAAAGGCAGTGAACACTGAAACAGGAGAAGACCTGGGGGAAGAGGATCAGGGCAGGAATGGGTTTCGGTGGACCAGGCTGTTCCCATCAGACCGGAGAGTAAACCAACATCTTCCGCGGTGTGACGAGAGGAGCGGCGTATGCTGGCAGAGACCCGAGAAGGATATCAGGGACAGCCTCTCCAGACACTCGAGGGTCCATGGAGACCTTTGAACTTTGAAGCAGAGTTCTTCTGGAATGTTAAACATTTTTGCACATTTTAACCCTCAGAACGCTGAAATAAATTAAGAAATATAAATGTGATTATCTTGTGCTGTTGAAAACCCGCATGTGGCTCCCGCAGGGAGCTCTTTTAAACAAGTCACCACATGATAGGCTTTCAACAGCTTTGATTTTGATGTCTTACGTCGCTGAACAACTGAATAACAATAGATGCATTTAGTGCTCAAAGGGTTAAGCAAGTCCAGAACCTCAATGTACTCAATTACAAGTAGTGATCAGTCACATCAGACTTCGAATATCCAGCAAAGAAAATTCTAAAGACAGTATTTGTGACCTTACATTATGACAGAGTGGGAGGCAGAATTCTCTTATTTTTTAGCCCCAGAATAAATCATTTCTAGAGTCATCCCTGGCTGTATGGGACTCCAGTTTCCCCCTATGGACACGACCAAATTCTTCGATCAGATGTCGGGCTTCACCAATCTCAGTTCAGGGAGGCCATTTTTCCATTTAGTACTGAAATATTACTCTGCAGAAGGTATTTTATTTGCACACAATAACTTGTGAGATTGAAAGACATAAACATGAAGTTTATCATCTCCGTCTGCACTGATGGCTGACGTGTGGGCAGTGCTCTTCTGAGAAATGGCAGCTGTGTATCACAGAGCTGATTTAATGAGGTTCTCACCATCTATCTCCATGCTGGGCTCTGGAGCTGAATCCCCGAGGGCTGCAGTGTGTGCAGACGCTCGGTGTGTTTCAGCACACATTAAGTGTTTAATTAGAGTCGGCGCTCCACTAAAGAGTTCGCACGTCTCCTTTCTCAGGTCTAAATTGGCTGCGGACGGCAACACCAAAATCCTGGAGAAAGGCGACTGCAGTCTGAGACCCTTTATGCAGAGTACATCCGATCTTCACACAGAAATATCAATGTGTCCCGTTCACACGCAGAGATATGCAGCGATGCGCGTGTTTTAATGTGCTAATGTGCAATGTGACACGCGTGTGCGCACTCACACGCACGCGCGCAATAGTCTGATTTTAATCTATGCTACTTTAATAAAAGCCAGCACTATGGCCACCAAGTCAACAGATTCAGAACTCAGCAATGACTGTAGTTGGCCTCCCTCAGGGAGCAGGTGATGCGGCTGTGCCTGGGTACAGCCCTGCTTAAACCTGCTGTTCTCTCACAAATTTCACCTCCCAACTCTTCAGAAAGGGCGTCCTTTTGAGTTCCTATTGGCTGACTGAGAGGTGATGCGTGACAGTTCCCGCTCTGCCTGACCGTGTCACTGGGGTGGTCCCTTCATAAATGTAGTTCTGGCTTACAAAATGGGTGCCAGTGCCCTTTTTAATGCCTTTGGTCCAGAATATGTTCACATCTGCATTTATTTTTTGAAACCTTGATAAATGGATAAATCCCATTCAGAGGAACTCTGAAGACTATAATTTTAAATATCTAACATTTCAAGATCATTTTTGCCTTCAAAAACCACTGTTTAGCCGATATCCCCACATTTCACGTGTGAGAAAATAAAAATTTTCACGCAGTTTCCAATCTTCCATTTTCAAGCTCACAATTTTATATGGATATTGAAAGAAACTGAACTCCGAAGGAACCCACAAGCAGTGACTGAGAAAAACGTCATCCCAAAATGAGAGTCATCATGAAGGAAAGTTCAGCCATGATCCCCCCAATGGTTCCCATTTAGTGAGCCTGACCCATATACGCATGTACAGTATATATAGTACCTGCCTCATATATAGCACATTAAATCGGCATATATTCCAGGGAAGCTGCCCTTTAATAGAATAACCAAGAGAGAAATGAGACGCATCATCTGTCGTCTCCAGTCTCTTGGCATGGGAGCGGATCCTCCCTGAGAGGCGGATGCGTAGCGGCCTTTAGCGAGACGCTTGGAGCCTCCGGATCCCCGCAGTGGCGGAGGGAGCAGGCTTCACGCTGAGGGCCTGCCAGGTGCCTCTAATGGGGAAATGAGAGTTTATCAGACGGCGCTGATGGATTGTTTCATGTACATACACAATAATCACGGCTAATTGGGGTGCCCGTGTCTCACTCACTGCTCAGCATGCAGTCTGTGCTCCTCCTGAGTCTCGTCTCTCCAAAATGGAGAATCTGCTCTCCTCACCTGAAGAACTTGCTGCTCTTTCTGCGATGACACCCTTCTGTAATCAGAATAGTGCTCAAGTGCACCAGCGTCATATTGTTTCTAGTGAATTCTGATGAGAAAGTTTGCCGCAGGCTTCTCTGAAAGAGTGAGTGTTGTCATGTTTTTGTTTTGTCCGGAGAAAGCTGTTTACTTGGTCTTATTTGGGGATGGCTACGGCAGTGGACCATTGTGTCTCTCTTCTGTCCTCGATTTTGTTTTCGAAGTGCAAAAATACATTTGACTTGGCTGTCTCTTTGAAATGGAACACTTTTGCTTCACTAAATGGGTCAGAGAATGGGTAAGATTCTTTGGATTTGGAGTTTAGTATTTTTTTTTTATAAATGCACTGCTGTTACCATCTCTCCAGGAAACCTCTCACCCTGAGGCATTCTGTCAGAGAACTACCACTTTTTCAACTAAAAATTACTCCAGGTACAGGCATTTTGGCTAACCTTGTTTGTAAGCTCAGTAATACTACACTAATACTACAAGATCTTGTTATTTTTATTTTAAGAAGATACGCGCATCTCTCGGTAGGGTGCGAAGTCCAATATCAGGATACTTCAGATCGACAATTGACAGTCTGATTAAATCAAACTGCATTCAACAGCTCTCCCATGTAAGTTTACATGACTGAGAAATCTGTTTAAATCCAAAAAGGGGCTGTGGTTAAAACAATATATTTCTGATGGATTGGCCCTCCTACATTCATTAGAATCGATGCCAGGGCAGTTAGGACCGACTGCCATCGAGAAAAGGGTCTGAATTTATACCCCTCTAAATTTGTACCAAGAATCACCAGCTGGTGACTTACAGAAGACATTCTCCAGCTCCACGAGATCGAAGCCAGAGAGATGACGTCATCACAACATACCTCTCGTTTGCCGTCGGCCTCGATCTCTGCATGAGGGGTCAAGACAATGAGATGCAGTTTCCATAGATACTCATTAAAAAACAGTACATAGTTGCCCAATTGCATCATAGAATCACTCTTCTCCCAAAGTTCCTGAGCAACTCACTTATGCTGACGCACAAAATCCCCTTTCCTCTAGCCGACAGAGCGTTCACGCCAAGTTTGTAAGCGCATTCAATTAAAGTAAACAAAACATAAACACTATTTTCAGCCGCATATTTATTGCGAAAGAAGATTACTGACAGAGGAAAATGTCTTATCAGTGTAATTACCCAAAGTTCCTTTGTGGAAAGCGAATATGGTCTGTGATAGGCTGTTGCGGTGTACAGTGTAGAAGAGGGGGGCCAGTGTAACAGCTAATCGGCACCTGGCTGTAATGAATTCATTAGCCTGTCTGGCGTAATTAGGGGAAGCGGCCGGATGAGCACTGAATATTCAACAGGAAGCTCTGGACCTCTGGGCCACACCTTGGCAAAACAATGTTTATACTCTCATTAGCATCTCTACACCAGCTCCTCAGCCTCAAATATATTTGCATGTACTCATCCTCCAAACATCTCACAGAAATGTAGATGGGACTCCAGAAAATGGTTTGCCTGCCTTAAGCAGGGACTGCCTGGACTGTGACAACAACAAAGTGCTGCGAGTCCCACACTGTTAACTTGGTATGGATATCATATCCAACATCATTTCATTTGAGGGCATGTTTGTCATTCTTCCGTGAAACTTGAAGTACTACGAAACTACCATTGTGCTTCTATCCAAATATTGACAGACTGTTCTGTATGTTCACGTCTGTGACCAAAGGAGCGACAGACCTCCCCAGTATCATGGTGATACGAGCCAGTTTTGTGCTGTATTTGATGCCACACAGTCGGCTTTAGTGACCCTGACTATGACATCAATGTGACACCTGCACAGGTGGGTTAGAGGCTATGGCAGGGCTCAGTGCACACATACACATACAGACGCACACACACACACAACAACAAAGGGGGGGTGGATTCTTCTTCGCTGCGGCTCTAGATACAGTAAATATAGTACATGGCGAGGGAGAGGAGAGAGCTGTGGGGACAGATGCGCGGTGCGGAAAGTATGGCTGGGCTCGATAAAATAAGAAGCTTAGCGATATAAGCAACACTGAGTCTTCAGGAAGCGGTTTAATCTCTCAGCAAAATGTTATCTCAATAATTAGATAGCTGCGTATTTTTAGCTGGGACCTCAAGCAGAGCGCAGTATGGAAACGGGGGCGTTTGCTCCTGTCTGTGGCTGGTCCGGGACAGCGGGCGAGAGCTCGGTCAGGAGGGGCGAGCGTGACGCGATGCGGGGCTCGGAGAAGAAATCGCACCTCAGAAAGGCGACGCGCTGAATAGTGATAATGAGGATAATAAAGCAGCAGCCATTGGGGCTGGAGGTTTTGTTCTCTCGTTTCGCTGCGTAATTTATTACATTCGGGGCGGCCGCTCCGCACATCTCGGCCAGGGAAAATGACTGGAATTACATCTCCTCCAGCTCCTATTTATTCCAGGGGGCTCTTATTACAGGCATTATTTGCAGAGAGAGAGGGGACCTGAGAGTAAACAGCCCCCCAGCTCCACACTGTCTGTGGGTCTGCAGGATAATGATGATTGTGGCTCCCAGAGCAGCAGAGGGGAGCAGGGGTTAATAGGACCCCCTCATCCAGTGCTAATGTTGGGACGGAGCCTGCTCAGGCCTGATGACCCCCCCCACCCCCCTCCACACACACACGCACACACACACACACACTAATGCACACAGGTGGACAATGAGGCCAGCCAGTTCGGACAGGAAGCCTCATGGACAGAGCTGAGCCCCGGAGCTCTGGCTGCCACTCAATACAGACGGCTCATACAAAGGTGAGGGGGGCGTGGGTGGGGGGTCTCGTTGGCCCTGTGGAACATGCGTTCCATGAGGGGCTACAGATGTAAGAGATGTGTAGGATAAGGGGAGGCGGGGCCGAGGCAGGAAGTGGGCCGTAGTGAGGGGCAGCTGCTCTTCAGGAGGACAGGAAACAGGAACAAAGCTCTGAAGAGGACAGAAGTGCTCTCCTTTAATGTGGGTACAAAACAGCGGCCTCTCTCCCTCTTCCTCCCCCTCGCTCAGGCACACAATAACACAAACACGGTCACACAGGCACGCAGGCGCACACGTACACAAGTCGGCACACACAGAAACACACGCAGACTCAGTCACACGCGTGCACAGCATACAGCGCCACACGTGCACACATTAACACGTGCAGATGTGGACTCACATGTTCACACACACTCACAATAACACTTACGATGATGCTGACACACACACATTCACACTTACACACACACACAAACGACCACAAATCTACGCACCCACAGGCTTTCAGTTACACACAGACAGACAAGCACACAAACAGATAACACTCATATGAGAGTGAGTGCATCTGTAAAAGAGTTACATATTCTTTTACAAATACACTCATTGACATATGAAGACACACTTTCACACCAACAAGCACACACGCACACACACACAGACACACTTCACAGATAGACACAAAAACACACACACACACACACACACACACTCTTTGCAAAGACAGACACAAACACGCACGCACTCACACGCACGCACACACACACACACACACACACACACACACACACACACACACACACACACGCTCACACACACGCACACACACACGCTCACACACAGGCC
This sequence comes from Gymnothorax reevesii, assembly GCA_029721435.1. Lineage (NCBI taxonomy): Eukaryota > Metazoa > Chordata > Actinopteri > Anguilliformes > Muraenidae > Gymnothorax > Gymnothorax reevesii. Next base: position 54,902,936 of record CM056586.1, read on the forward strand.
CTGAGGGGACAGACAGCAGGGGCCGTCCTGAGTGACATGTGACATGATAAAGGTCCCCTTTCACTGGGCCGCAGTGGCGTTAGCGCCCTCCCTTCCCCTCTCCCCTCGCTCTGAAATTGCCCCATAATGAGCCCTCCTTTACGCCTGCCTTTCATGTCATTATTTATTTCATTCATCCATTCTCATTCTGCTTGGGCTAAACCGCTTCAGACCCACGAATCAGACCGCGGAGCCCAGATGAGACCTTTCCAAATACTACAAGTGCTGCCACTGCCAATAACACTATCCACACCACATCAAAGTTTGACAATTAACCAAGTCACACACAAAGGGCAAACATACACTTTATGAATATGTTGGCATGTATTCAAAGCCAAAATAACGCAGGCCTTCTCATGCTCCAACGACAGTGAGCCAGGCGCAGACCATAATTAAGAAATGTGTTTAAGGTCAAAAATTCTCACAAAATGGCTCGGCGTGGAAGTGCAAACTCTACGGGCAAACGCTGAATGTTCCAACCATGCAGCTACCATAGTACTGCCAACACTGCAACATGGACCAAACATTTCAGCTCTAATATGAGAACATGCTGGGTTAGCGAGGTTAGTCCATGCGTGCATAGCAGATAAGTGTCGAGACTGAAAAGCAACAAAACCAGAGCCAGAATCAGAGCTTCTGCACAGAGACTCAGACAGAACATAGGCCCAGATGTGCAAAGCTGAAAGCACATCTAAATATCACACTTAGCGCTCCTAATGAGCCTCTACGATTGGAGCAAATAAACAACATACGCCAGTGCGAGCCCTCGGGGCGAAACCGTGACAAATAAAAAGTGGGAGGGGTAGAAAAGAGAGAGGAACAATGAAGACTTGACCTGGATTAGATGAAAATAATGTGCTCTGAAGTCTATTAATCACGGGAGGCATCAGCGAGAGTTTGAGCAATGTGCATCTTAATCAGTCATTGCCCCGTCTCTTTGAAATAACAATCCATCAATCAGCCTCCTCAGCCGGAGAGAAGGTTCCGTACCGAGGCGGATAAGCACCACAGGAAGAAAAAAAAAACAAAACAGAATAAGCGTGGCATTTACAGTGCCATTCTGTCTTATTGTTCCTTTTTCACACGTTTTAGCGACAAAACAACAGCCATTCATCTCTGCCATTTTGCCTGGAATGATATTTTTCGAATTAGCCGATCCCTTTCGGAAAAGACGTGCCGCATTGTCTTCGCCTGACTTGACGGAGCTGAATGGGGAGAATGAGGCGGTGACGTGTTGCGGGTTCAGCCCCCCCCCAAACGCTGCCGTCGCCGCGGCCTCTCCGCTGTCTTGCTCGCCTTAGGAGATGAGAGAGAATTATTGATGCTAATTTCCTGCGCCTCTCAAAAGGCTGGACAGGTGAGCTCACCTCAGCAGGACAGATCAAAGGCCTGGGGGGGGGGTGCAGCGTGCAAATGGAGGCCCCCCCACCCCCACCCCCCACTGCTATTAGAAGCCCCCGCGGCTCAAAGAGTGCACCCGTTCATGGCTGCGGACATCTGAGGGAGAGGCGGAGGGGGCTAAACGCTTGGGGACTTGCTGCCGCCGCCCGCTGGGCCGTGACAGAATTAGAAACACATGGAGGCCGAGGTCGGCCAAGCCTTTCGCAAGCTTCGGCTCTTTGAGCATTCAGAGGTGTTTAATCTTCTCACTGAGACTCTTCAGTCATATCGTCTTTGAGCGGGTAATGAAATAATGTCAGAGGAAGCTAATCAATCACTTTTCACTCGCAGCAACGGTTGATCTGGGTTATGACTGCATCCTGGCGCCATTTTGGCCCTATGGAGGCTCGCACTTTGGCTCCCGCTGACAAACATAGGCAACAGTGGCTTTCTGGAAAAGGATCTGGACCTGCCGTCAAATGCTGCAACATCAGTGCATGCTACTTTCTACACAAAATTTTGGAATTCCTGTGATATTACATAATGATACCTAAATCCCATCTGAGGCCCTTCACTGTGAGAAAATAAGACATTAGGGAACAGGCAGCACAGGCTGTGTGGGAAATTTCAGAAATGTACTACACCACTGACACAACACAGAAATGTAGCAGTGGTTCCAAACTCTGGAACTGAAGTTTTACCATCCTGCCGGTTCTCTTTTGAACTGCCAATCTGGCATGCCTGACTCTAATAATTGGCCACTAGGTGAGACAGCAAGCTGTTGAAAGAGTTGAGCTTTGTCTGAGTCATCGTGAAAACATACAAGACGGTAGATTGCCAGGAACAGGTCTGAAAACTACAGTACGGCGCTCGCAGAGCTGCGCAGCCACGCTGCAGACGGACCACTGGCCAAAGCTGCCAACCAGGAGAGGGAGTCAATCAAAAAACCCCCGGCAAAAAACCCCTGGCAAGACTGAACTGCCAATTAAATTCCAGCATTTGGCCTGCTGATGTTTCTTGGCACGAGCCCAAGATCTGATTGGAAAATTCTGCCCAGGGAGAAATGACACCAGAACAGTTCTCTAACAGGTGAGAACAAAGCAATTCCCCTGAAGCTGGCATTCTACCGAACACAAGATGTAATCCCCGGATAGCAGAATTGAGTCCGTGGAGTCTCCAATCATAGAAGTGAAATTCCTTCCGGCTCTCCAGAAGCCCTCAGGGCTACTGGGGATCACACAAACAGAATCTTACATTAATATTACACTGAAGTCCTCAATTGCGTTTCACGACAAGGCAATGAAGGGGCTGGCAGAGTGTCAGTACCCTGCCGTCACATTAGGGGATCAGCGCAGGCCCTGATGAAGTGAAGGAAATGGAGCTTCATTCCTCGGCTTGACGGAGTTTCACTGGCAGCTGGTTTCATCCGGAAGCAGCGTTCAACCCTGCAAGCACCCAACTATATTCTCATCTACCTGTGCATTGTGTCAACTGTCAATTGTGGGAGGGAGACTTAGCAGGGTTTGTTTGAGGGGAGACTTAGGTCTTTGTACGATTAGCGTGAGCAACCAGAACTCATCCCAATACCCTCACCATGAACCCTGAAGCGTGAGGGAGGGCTGGCTGTGAGTGGATGTTTGCAGGTAGGCCTTGCATGTTGTGGATGGATTGACCTGTAGCATCTGGCAGAACTTCAGACAACCCAACTGGTGCCGTATCCACAGCCTCAGAGCAGGGCTGCGTCAGTGGCCCACAGGCAGCGGCTTCTGATGCCGTTTTCAGCGTGCCTACAAAGAAGTAATCGACTCCGCCTCCGCTCCCCTCAAGCAAGCTGTCCTTCATACTGCCAACGCCACTTCATGAATACATTAGCGGCTTTTGCGACTGACTGGCGGGTAATTGTGGATTGCACCTCGTTCCGGGGCCTAACGAGCGCTAGCCTGGCTGCAAACACTCAACACAAAAGATGCCGCTAATTATGTACCAAGATGCTGTCCTGGGTGATGAACACATGCGGACGACAACTGTGCATTAAAATGGATGCCGAAAAAACTGGCACCGCCACCCTGCGACAGTCGCACGCTGTTCCTGTGAGCTGGTGGAGTGTGGACCGGAGCCAACCCCAGCAGTGGAGCTGGGAGAGGTTGAATAGATGGGCCAGGACACAGAGTGGATTTAGCTCAGTATCTTTAAGGCTGCTGTGAGTAATATTGGAGGAAAAAAGCAAGAGATCTTGACCATTAACACCACTGCTCCTCCCTCTTTTCCCCTCCTCTCTCTCCAGTAGCCCCTCCCTCCATGCCCTTTGTGCTCGTTCACGAGTTCTGTCACCAGCGGGTATAAATTAAGCACTCCAGTATGTTTTATTGTGAAGTCATAAACACTGGTAAGGACAGTGAACATTAATAATTTACAGGTTACTCACAGACACCATCACAGTCGATGAAAATGTACTTCGCAATAGAGAGATGACAGAGAAACGAGGCTGCATTTCAGTGAGTGAACCAGCGTTACATACGCAATGTTCGCATTAGCCACCAAACCTGGTAACTAGCCGTACACACTACAAAAGCTACCAAGCTTTTGAATAACATGAACCTTTTCTTTGCATTATTAGAGTGAACAAGATGAGAGCCTTGTCTCCAGTGATAACTACCCTCCAGGCTCAAGCAGAGGATGAGGGGTGTGGACAGACTATAAATAGTCAAGCTAGTTTGCATCCCTGTATACCAGAGTAAAGTCTGCTTCTCGGCTACTAGCTACCGACTGATCTAGCTTTATGTGGACAGTTATCCTCATTGCGACCTCCAGGCAAGGCTACGCTAAGCTACAACAGTATGCTAGGCTGTCAGACAGATGCAGGAGCTAGTCATTGAAGCAACAGTTAAGTATTACACACCGTTGTCTATTTTTTTTTTTTAACAGAGGGCTAGCTTTTACATCTTTACAAGTGGAGGGAGGTTGCTGTAGCTAAATAGACGTGCAGATCAGTGCTAATGCAGACGCATGCTAACAAGCTACTGATTAGCACAATGCCAGCAGATCTTCCAAACACTTATGCCCGGCTTATGCACGATGCAAGTATTACTCCACCTCCTTCTCGGTTGCTGCTTTTCAACTGTTGTCTTTAGTATTTTCTTCAGCGACCATAACACTTAAGCAATTGCGACCAGCTAAGGAACTAAAATTAAAGATGGAAAGATTTTGATATTTTCGGATTTTCTCTTTCCATGTCCATCAGACAGAGATCCCGAACAGCATGTGCGTGAGAAGTGATTGACACAGCGTTAAAAAAACTCCTCCAGGCTGTGATTGGTTAATTTTGCTCTGGTGCCGTGGATACATGCCAAAGCCATCAGAAGAACTGGGAGGAGATCTCTCTCATAGATCACCTGTCTCATGTAGCGCTGTCAGTACAGGGAGACCGTTTCCGCTAATATGAAAAAAAAGCAATTTTTATAGAAGACACCAACTGCAGCTTTAAAATCAAAACTTCAGTCTAAACTTCCAAAGACATGCACGTTAGGCTAACCAGGAGCAGGAGACTCCGAATTTCCCACAGATGTGAAAGTGTTAGTAAACAGAGCATGTGCTGGGAGGTCCTGCTGCTCACACCTTACATGCAGTGACGGACTCCAGCGCCCCGGGTCCCTGCACAGGTATCAGCTAATTTAATAATCGGTGGATGGGCTGGGCTGGCTCTCCCTGAACATTTCACCAGTGCCTGTACAATCTTATAACCCCCCCCCTCTCCCTCCATGGGGCAAGTGTCGTTATCCCCCAGCCTAAAATGAATGGAGCTCCTGAGCTGTGCTGCCACTCTGTTTGAGGGATGAGTGAGGAGAATTCCTGAAGTGTCCCTCCCCCCCGATTTACAAATGAGCCTCCATGACAGAGCGCGGGAGAGAGAGGGAGAGAGGAGACACCATGACAGATGAGTTTTATCAGGAAATAAATAAATGTATGAGCGCACCCCTCTCTCTTTGAACAGAGACATTTTTTCACCCGTGAAATCTGACTGACTTGAGAGCACATCAACAAAAAATAAAGGCGAAAATCATTTCAAGTAATCGCTTGTTTTTTTTTTTTTTTTTTTTTTGGGAGTGGAGGGGAGTAAAACCATCATTTATTTCCTTTTTTTTGGCAGCTGCCTTTAGGCTGACTGTGAGGGCTGTGATAATGCAGACAAAGTGGGCTCGTCACATAGAGATGAGATCTCGGATGTTCATTCTGAAGGAAGGGCAGAGGGAAGTAAGCCTAAGGAATACAAAAACTCCCCCCCCCACATACTGTGACCAAAAACTTAGACACTTTTAAGCTCAGACAGGACAGGGGATGCGGGCGGAGGGACGTGTGTACAGGCTGCTAATCCTCAGACAGCCCCCTCTGACCGTTCACTCACACAATCACACCAATGGGTAATGTGACTCAAATTCAAATGCTAATGCTAATTGCACAGAGGGAAAGGTTTGCAGTCAGATTCAAACAGGGCACCCAATTACAGAGGATAAGATACTGCTAACTGCACCACTGTCCCACCCTCAATAACTTCATTATACATCACCCGCCTGTTACTATACCTCCGAAATACTACTGTGCAACTGAAATACAAAGCTTATAGCACATACTATCGGTTACACATTTGTACACACTATTCTTTCTTTTTCAGTGAAATTCCGGAGGTTAAATTTCTATAAATAATCTCAGACAGAACAGATTACTTCACAAAATTGAGTTAAAAATTTTGGATTTTTAGAGAAGCCCCTTATGGCAAAATAGGCAGATGATTCCCCATTAAAATCAGGCGGCTTCGGGTGCATTTAACTTACTGAACTTAAATGTGAAGGAGAGATGGCTAAAGCAGAGAAACATTACAAGTATGCTAATTTGCTTACAGCAAATGTTGGTAATTTTTGATAAATGTAGATTTACGTTTTTTCATCCATTATTTTTTAGTCATATCTCATTAGAAAAGTGGATGTGACCAGCGTTCTGGTATTGGTGCCATATGAGAAGGGGACATTCCTTAAGTGGAAATAAATTTAAATCTAAATCTGTTAATACAGTGTACAATATAAATATAATTTATAGTACACCAGGCTTTCAACAGAAGTGCTTGCTTTTACAAAGCAAGATGGCCAAAGGCACTCTGGGAAGGGTGAGGCCATCGGGGAGCTTCCAGAAGTTACCACCTGATGTACAGCGAGAATGACGACCAGTTATCCCACTTTTCCTGGGTGAATAAAAAACGGCCCCGATTTTCGCCAATGCCGACCAGGTCGCCCTTTTAACAGTAACACCACAGCCGGTAAAGACACATTACACATTTGTCCGGGCTCATAATCACCGTATTCCTACCAGACTTATCACTTACAACAGCTTTTCAACACATTTTCATCAAGCGCCACTGATCCTTGAACACATGAGAATATTCAAAATTACTCAGCCTCCTTGGAAATGTGCGGTGTTAAATTTTTCAGATTCCACCTTCACACAATTTGCAGTATAGTCTCTCACAATCATTAAAACTGAGGCAGTTTATAAAATGTTATCACCAGTGCTAATCTGCAGAGTACTGGGAGCTCTTAAGCATGCTACAATAGGCACATTATTTCACTCAGATATGCATTTTGTCAAGCACAGAGACACAAGGGGAAATGCTCTTCACCTCATACTGACACAGGTAATTCAGTAATAATGAGTCTTCTAGCAACAAATGAACTTCAAAGACTAAGAGATGAGACCAATTCCAGGACAGGTGGGAAATAAAGTTGGAGGTTTGAAACAGTGGCAGGCACACCTCCAACAGACAGCAAGAAAACCTTTTATCATCCGTTCCTGCTGAGGTGGTGAAAAGGGGCGGAGGCCAGCGGTGTCTGAGGAGGAGCTAGCCGAGTGAATTTTCCCCTGTGACCTCACAGCCACGCCCCCCCAGTACAGCAGCCAATCATCTCTGAACTCCACCAAGTCTAACTGCCTCGGCTGGTCTCGCTCCATGGTTCATTTTTTACTAGTAAAGAGCTATCCAGTGTCCGGAGATAACGGAGAGTTGCAGCCGTAAATAGCAGGCAATCGCCAAAGCTTGCTGCTAGGGAAGCAAAGCTGCTTTGCAGGACATAATGCAGCTCGCAGTGCTTCTAGATTTCTCCGGTTCTCATGAGAGAGACAGGGACTAGTGTTAATCTCAGGAAGGCAGTAGAGACAGCCACATGATACAGGGGCGGACCCCCGAGTCCAGCCGTACAACATGCCGTACAACCCCATCATGCAAGTTCATCTCCTCTCCACTGCTACAGCCACTGTCCAACACCGAGCTCAGAGGACCAATACCCAAACAACTACCCCACAATGCCCCTGGCTTGTAGCGCAAGAGCACTCTGAAGCATTCAGACAGTAGAGATGCTCACACCCCTCCCATGTTTTTTTTTTTTTTAAGTCATCAATATCCCATTGGTCATGCCACCAGACTTCAGCTACCCAGACAGTGGAAGAAAATGAGTTCGTAAGCACATTAAAAATGGGATGCAAATCCTTCCGGCTTGGTGCTGTTCTTTTTTTAAAAATATTCCAAGGACACCACCCATCCCGTAGATGAAAAAAAAAAAAGAAAAGAGAAACTGCCAAGTAGAGAAAGCAACGGAGTATTTTCATCACTGGTTAGAAATGTGAGTCTTGTGACGCCAGGGAATAGCTGTACGTATGAATTCATACTTATGGAGGTGAAAATACACAAGCCAATATAGCAAGAGCAGCCACATCAAGGCGGAATTTATCAGATAATCTACTTCAGAACCGAGAGGCGCCATGAATTTAGAGTCTGCCGAGCCGCGCGGGATCCGCTGGGATAAGACCTGCGCAGAACCCTGCAGAAAATAATCAAGCAAAGCAAGTTATTATTTACTTAAAGTTCAAGATTTGAAATTGCCTCAAAATTACAGCACAGTATCGTTTGTAATAAATGGAACTTAAGAGATATGAACTTCAAGCAAAGCAAATGGACTGCAGTGGCATTACAAATATGCTTGCATGATACATGGGGATAAACAGTATGAGTGCTATTCCCATATAAACCCATAATGCAAGTCCTATGAGAGAACTGAGGAAATAGAGTGAGAAAATGGGTTAAAAATAATAGGCGGGAGGAAATGAAAACTGTTGGCAGAGCTCAGACAGTGGTGTAAATTTGTCAGAATGGTGACTGATGTTTGGATGCAAGCCTTTTTTTTTTTTTTTTTGCAGGCACCTCTCGCCCAGTCCCCTTTTCAAGGACTTGAGTGCATTTCTGGAAGAGGACGACCTCCCCCTCTCTGGCGGGAGCACGAAAGCCACATCAAAGCGGTACCAGTGCACTAATGGGCTTGGTTCCATATTGGCACTGCCAGAGCTCCAGTTTTCAGGCCTCGAAGGGATAGCCCGCAGACTCGCAAACAGTGCACTGGAGTGGGCGCTTTTATGTCTGCAAAACCCAAGGTGAAATGAGTCCAGACTCTTAAAATGTGGCTGATGGAACCCTATGTCTTGGCTTAGGGAGCAGTATTCCCAATTCCTGCCGCTCGTAGGGAGGGAAGATGTTAATGAATGTTTTATTTACCGCCGAGTCAACGTCTCCCTGTCTGCTGGCCATGAATGCCGCTGAGAGATGATTGAGGTCTGACACATTAAAAAAACAAAAATAAAAAACTTTCCAAACAAACATCTCATTCTTGGCAGCCATAGACAGAGACATTGGTGGTTTTAAGAGTGCAAAATGAAAGGCTGGGGCCGCGCCGCAAACATTTAGTTCGTGTAGAATTGCCCGTACAATGCCTGGCGCGCTCGATGCAAACCCTCCCCGAGAAAAAACAACTGCCATGAGCCTCTCGCATCTTGCTGTTATTTATTTATCCACTTCGCTCATTAAATAGCATTTAAAATCTCCCTCGAAAACAAGTGGAGCCATCAAGGAGTTCCACAACTTGATTCGGAAACTCTCATTTGGTGAAGTTATTGCCCATGAATCATCTCGGCACACTGCTCAACATGTACGTGTTAGCGTCTTAACGGCAAGAACATGAATCATATCTGAATGTTAATGGGCTTCTCAAAGGACATCCTGCCCTGCTGGGAGACAAATTAGTATTTTCAAAACATGACTACTTACCGTATCCCATGCATTATAGGGATAGAAAAAGTGTCAATACTACATTGTAGACTCAAAAGCTGGTTTTAACAGATGAGCAGTTTAAGTGGCTTGTATGGTGTCATTAATTTCACCAAATACTTGGACGCTGGTAGGCTGATGAAGAAATGCAAAGATGCAAAGAAATAGTGCGGACCGCACACCTGCCGAGGGTGTCTTCAGAAAAACGGCACCATTTGCCCCTATTATTCAAATCAACAGCATTGCACAGTTAACACATGATAATCATATTTCAGTGCAAACTCCTTTCAAACCATTACCGTTATTCAGACGTTTTGCTGTCTGATTCCTGAGCAATGATTATACAGCACTTGCATTCAAATTGTTTTTGGTAAGCTGCAGCCATGGACTGAACAGAAAAGAACCTCAAGGCCAGCCCACGCCACCTGGAACATCCAGCCCAGGGCAGCACATAACCGCACAGAGGGACTGCTGAGAAACATCGCTGTGATCACGAGCAAGAATTGCTGGCCATGAAGCACACATCTTCGGCTGGGGCATTGAGAATGGAGGGTGAGGTGGGGTAAGAGCAGCAGTGGACATGCAATTCTGCCCCACAAGTGCACGTCTCCTTCAGGAAATCCTAATGACTGTCTCTCCCATTCACTGAATGGTTAAACAGGAGGAGTAACCGCAGTTTCACCGAACGGCAAGTTTAAAACTTTAATCACTGACAGCCAAACCAAAGGAAGGAATACTGAGGTGAGTCACTCACTGAACTTCCCCAAAATGACTTTCAAAAAGAACAAATTTTTCACAAACAAAAATGCTGCCAGTATAAAGAGAGTGTGGTATAGAAAAGATAAAGGCTACTGAATGCAACTAGTGCTCCATCTCTCTGCTCATTTTCTTTCCCTCTCTCTCTCCCTCCCTCCACCAACAGCAGGCCCGATTGTGAAAGGGAATACATGAGCAGCGCCATCTGTGCCGTGTCCTGGGACCCCATTTAGAGTCTATTACAGGACAGACAGTGGGGCTGAGAGCAAAGGGCTCCCACAGTGTTTGTACAAACACACCCTGTACGTCCCTAATAACACCAGCTACCGCCTCTCAACCAATACACACACTCCTGTTCCTCCTCTTATTACAGATCACATTCAAATACACGCTGTACGTCCCTACTAACACCAGCGACCACCTCTCAACCAATACACACAGTCCTGTTCCTCCTCTTATTACAGATCACATACAATCACACCCTGTACATCCCTACTAACACCAGCTTCTGCCTCTCAACCAATACACACACTCCCGTTCCTCCTTTGATTACAGATCACATACAAACACACCCTGTACGTCCCTACCAACACCAGCTACCGCCTCTCAACCAATACACACACTCCTGTTCCTCCTTTTATTACAGATCACATACAAACACAACCTGTACGTCCCTACCAACACCAGCTACCGCCTCTCAACCATTACACACACTCCTCTTATTACAGATCACATATAAACGCACACTGTACGTGACGACTAACACCAGCTACCGCCTCTCAATCATTACACACACTCCTGTTCCTCCTCTTATTACAGATCACATTCAAATACACCCTGTATGTCCCTACCAACACCAGCTACCGCCTCTCAACCAGTACACACACTCCTCTTATTACAGATCACATACAAACGCACACTGTACGTGACGACTAACACCAGCTACCGCCTCTCAATCATTACACACACTCCTGTTCCTCCTTTCATTACAGATAACGTGCAAAAACGCCCTGTACGTCTCTACTAACACCAGCTACCGACTCTCAACCATTACACACACTCCTGTTCCTCTTCTTATTACAGTATGTGCAGACAATCCTGTTTCCTCCGCTTATTACAGTTAAAATGCGAACACTCCTGTTCCTGTGCTCCTTAAGGATGACATTGAAAAACTCCTGTTCTTACCCTCATAACAGATGACATGCTCACACTCATGCTCCCCCTCTCTTTACAGACACATTCCCTTAACCTCTTATCCTGTGAATACTTGAAAAGAGGAAGAAAACGTACAAAGACCGCGAGCAAAACGCCCTCACCATCTCACTTCAGGCATTAGTGCTACCCCTGACCACAACAGTCTTTTAATTGGGCTTGGACACGCCGGCCTGTTGAAGACGAGGGGTAGTTTATTCGAAGCTTAAAACATGTGCCTGACTGTCTGTATGCAAGACGAAATCATGGTATTTCACAGATCCAAAGTGGCCAACCTCAAGGGCTGTATCTTCCAGAACAGAAAAAAAAGCGTGCTATCGCTAGCAGGACCCCTCAGCCCCGAGCTTTATTTGAGCATGTGCATCGTTTGTGCGCTGTATCACTAGAAAGTAAGTGTGAGAATGTTGTACTATTTTGCTGCTGACCTGCTATCAGTGCTTGTGAAGTTCAAAGCACTTTCTCCATGTCGTGCTACCTTTCCCATGTAAGTTAAGGACTTTTTCCAGCTGATGTGCCAGAGAGGTATCCACATTGTGACAAGACTCGACTAGCTAATGTCCGTGATCCGAGAGATGTGATGAAACCAGCTGCAAGTATCCACATTGTGACATGACTCGACAAATGTCAGTGATTCGAGAGACGTGGCTGGAGCAGCTCTAAGTATCCACAGTGTGACATGACTTGACTTATGTCCTTGATTCGAGAGAAATGACAAAACCGGCTGTAAGAATACACATTGTGACATGACTCGACTAATGTCCGTGATTCAAGAGACATGGCGGGAGCAGCTGCAAGTATCCACAGTGTGACATGACTCAACTAATGTCCTTGTATCGAGAGACGTGACGATGAACCAGTTGTAGGTACCCATACTGTCACATGACTGGACTTATGTCTGTGTGATCGGTGAAGTCATTTTGGAGTTATTGCGCGGAATGTGATTTCAAGACGGTGGCTGAGAGCATCAGAGCGCGACCAAAATCGATAGGCTTCTGTAGTTCCACACCCCCAACATGCAATCCGAAAGTGAATGTGATTGGTGAAGTCATTTTGGAGTTGCGATATATGAAATTGTTGACAGACAGACGGACTGACAGACGGAGGCCGTCGTGACGACAATACCCCTGGCCCTTTCGGGCTGAGGGGTAAAAAAAACTGTCTTGTCTCCTCCATCCCCATCTTCTCCCTCGCAATGTTATAACATCCCAGGAAGAGCTAAAATTTCAGGAGTTTGCCTGACAACAGTCAAACAGAACCAAGCACAATTACTTACAGCTAATTATTCAAAAGTGCACACCCTGTTTATAAAAAACATGATGCATAAATAAACCATTCTATTGTTGCACCGAGTCGTTTATGAGATTCTTAAACTCTTACAGCCCCTGAAGCCAGATAGAGGTTTGGCGGTTGTCTGGTTCATTAAACCATTGTAGTGCTGACATCACAAACTGCACTCATCCCTGATGGAACAATGCCACCATGACCACAAAAGCAAACTGTAAAAGAGTACTAATTTATCAAAGACGTAAACAACCACAAATATGCAAGCGCTCGTTTGGTGAATCTGCATTCAGGCACATGTGTACATGTTAAAAGCACTGTTATTTTCACCAATTTTTTCCAGTCCTGCAGATGAGCAGTTAGTCTGAAGCCCTCTCTTCGTCACTGCCATGTGCAAGAGCGAGGGCAAGCGAACAGTCGCTGTCTATCGCATGGCCGGCTGCAGCGTGCCTGCAGAATCTGGGCGCAGTTTAATCCAACTGCTGCCAAGTAAAGCAACTACTTTTCTCTGCGTCATTAGACTGGGGAATTCTACTGGATCTACGAGTAAATGTAACCTAAGAAAACAAGATTAATTGACTCCAGCTTGAGGAAAAAGAAATTAGAATCTCCTTCCCTCTGAAACCCAATAAGTCAACTAATAGTGAGTTTCAAAACTTCCTCAGGTGGCCTTCTAGTGGTAGCCCCACAGAACTGCAGCTACCCTGCTTTTAACCCTTTATTAAATACAAAAATGTGAAAAGTGTTCTTAGCCGCATATTCTGATGCTGATGTAACTGCCTCAACTGGGAATTGATCTGAAACTCTAGAGCACTGATTTAAGGGTTGAAAAAAGCACACATTTTAAAAATCTGCTCTTCAAAGGGTGAGCTGACAGGCTGTGGAGGAAAAAGCCATCTGTCAGCTGCGGCGAGCGTAGCAGCACTCCCGGGACTTTAGACCCTTAAGACTGACCGGGCCTTTACTCCGAACCTTACATGCCTCCCAGTCCTCTTGATCCACGCCCATTTTTACACTCACACTCCTCTTCGCTGACTGGAGAGCCTGATAAATGGCAGCAGTAAAGAGCGGCGCAAGCAGCCGAGTAAAAAGCGAGTTTCGCCATGGCCACCTGGTCCCCCCTTAGACGGCAGGAGGGAGGCCTGTTAGCACCGACTGCCATGCAGCAATTTGGTTGCTCCTGAGCACATATGGTGAGAGGGAGAACAGCCAGGGAAGAACCCGAGAGAACAGCTAAGGAACAGCCAGGGGGAATTGCCAGGGAGAACAGCCAGCGAACAGCCCGAGAGAATAGCCAAGGAACAGCCAGGGAGAATAGCCAGGACACAGCCTGGGAGAATAGCCAAGGAACAGCCAGAGAGAATAGCCAGGACACAGCCTGGGAGAATAGCCAAGGAACAGCCAGGGAGAACAGCCAGGACACAGCCTGGGAGAATAGCCAAGGAACAGCCAGAGAGAATAGCCAGGACACAGCCTGGGAGAATAGCCAAGGAACAGCCAGGGAGAACAGCCAGGGAACAGCAGAGGAGAAACAACAAATATCAAAAAACATGAAGGGGTCTAATTCACAGCCTGCCCAGTGCAGCACACAGTGCCAAGTTTCACACAGATGAAGGGTAATGGGTGACACAGAGAGGGAGGGAGAGAGGGAGGAAAGAAAGATGGAGAGGGGAGAAAAAGGGGGCGGGGGAGAAAAGGGGAGAAGGAGGGAGAGAAGAAAAGGGCAGGGCGGGAAGGTCAGGGGGCGAAGAGATGGATGGAGGGAGAGAGAGAGGGGAGGTAGAGAGAATGTCCGGCAGCCGAGCCCTTCATTATAATGTGATGCTCATTTGTTTTGATGTTGAAAACAGTCTTTTCAGCTGCGGCACAAAGGATGTGAGCAACAACCACCGGAACAAACAGCAGATCTGAGGAGTCTTCAAAGACACACACGGATGCATGAAAACACCATTTACAGACTTAAAAGGGGAAAATAAATTGCAGGCTAATTTGTTCTGCTTCGGAGTTACACGCCCTTTTCTTCCCCCAGGCCGGCGGCGAAACGGCAACATCGGCGGGCTAAAATCACCCCCGGCAACGCAAAATTAGAGATAATTAAGTCATATTTCCTATTCGACGCTGCAGAACTCGAGGAACACTGTGCCGGCGCTGGGAGAAACACTCTGTTAAACCGTGCCTGTTGAGTACGAAATCTGGAAGCTTTTAAAGCGTCTGCCGGTTCACCCCAGATATGGTTTTCATTTGCAGATTAAGTTTGGCTGTGGATTAAATTACATTTAAGCGTTTTCAAATCTTTATCATAATGCTGTAATGGAACATGCCGCAAACTAAAAAACAAATCAGACTCAAGGCTACGGTCGGATGAGGAAAAAAGAAAAACAACACCTCTGCAAAAATGCGAAGATGATAAAATATGAACTTACAGTCTAGTAGTAAAATGGTATTAATAGCGTTCATTTACACATGCACGCGTGCGTGTGTGTGTGTGGGAAAGAGACTGTGAGAAACAGGGTGTGGAAGGGAGGGAGAGAGAGAGCGAGAGAGAGACAGAGTGCTGGGGGGAGCATTGGTTGGTGAAGGGGAGATTTGGCAGAAAATCTTCATGTTCCATCTGTTGAGAGGAGGAAAGGACTCCGATGGGAGCGATACACCACCTGGGGCCCTACTGTACCGTGCCTCCCTGGGGGCCACTTCTATCTCCCCATGGCGTGGCGCAGCGTTAACGCGGTCGCTAACGACCGGCCGCGCCGGACGCCCAAGCTCAATCTCCAGCTCCTTACACATGCTAATCAGCACAAAATGCTAATTTCTTACCCGACCTTAAAAACTACACTAAACTGAGTAACATCTGGCGCTGCTAAGGAGAGGCTGTGTGCCTTGGTGTCCGTCTGTGTTCAAAAACGCACACAGGTGAGATTCACATCCTGCTTTTGGGAGGCATATTATTAAAAAAAAAAAAAAAAAAAACAATCGAAAATCCAAGAGAGAAAAGGAGAGATCTTGAGCGAAATGTTTGTCGGCTCTCCACATGAACAGAGGTCAGAGTTCAACGAGCACTCACTGAAGAGGAGAGGTCTGACTTCATGCCAGGACTTAGCGACCCAATCCCACACTGCTTCTTCCTAAATACTCAACAGGTCTTCCATGATAACCCCACGGACACAATCTTCAGGGAGGTTAGAGGTGATAAGCAGCCGCAATGACCGATGAATGCGCGCATTGAAATTCCGCTCACTCCAAGAGCAATTTAAAATGAGTTCAATTTACAATTAATGTTCAGAGCTCATGGAGTTTTAATGATACCGACTCCAGCTCTGCTGCTAATACAGACTCTCCTCAGTTCACTTGTGCCACAGCAATGCTGAAATTGCTAGGAGCTGCACAAAATGTACAACAAATAACAAGCTGGCGCCTCAGACCGAGGCTAATGAAGTCATATTTTAAGGATGTCGTTTGACTACAGGGCAGCTGCTAAGATTAAATTGCTGGAGAAAATGTACAAGCGAAAGATTTTATTCTTCAATGAAATGCCAGGAAGCCCTTTTTTCTGAGAAAAAAAAAAAAACAGCCCACTCAAGAGACACACAAACAAGTGAATCACTTGCAGCTCGTATTTGGCATGATAAGAACACACTGGTTCCCCAACATACGGTGCAGATTTTTCTATTTGGATGGTGATACCATTCTTATTCCTTTTGGCTCTGTTCTCTGGCAAATGGAAATGAAAGGTTTGAAAATGAGGTACAAGTGAAAGATGTCAGTTATAATTTTAGATCATCCTCATCCATATTGAGTGATCTTCTAACAAACTACAGCAACTGTGAAGCATACTGACTGTCCAAACTCTTATAGACCACACTATATCCCGCAGTGTGACCACAACATGGATTTCGCTAATCTTTCCTTATTCAGACATCACAGCAGTGCTGTGAGTGATCACGTGTGCACTGCTTCACAGACCTCTGTAGGTGAAGGTGATCGTACACAGGGGACAGGTTTAACATAAGGCCAACAGTGCGACTCTTTATGCCAACATACCCCGTCCCAATTGATGGTGAATTGCTGGTCTCTAACAGGGTCTGTCGCCCCGACCTCCCCAAAGAGAAAGGTGGTGAAATCAGGCCGCCGCGAGTCTCGTCCTCCATCTCCGATTCCATTTTCACGGTAACATCATGAACGGGTGAGAGAGTGGCGGGGGGGGGGACGTGGTCAGATTACACCGTCTCCATGGAGAAGACAATAAAAGCAGAGCGTGGGCGGGCGAGGACAGCGGGGGGGATATTTTCGGCGAGTGCGGAGACGCAGACGGATCCGGGGGGAGAGAGGCGTGACAGCGTGCAGATAGGACGCAATCACCGGCGGCGGCGGTTTCCTCTCCGCTAATAAATACGGAGTGCCAGCGCGACACCTCATCACTCTGGGGACACGCTCCGCTCGATTAGGGCCCCCCGTCATGGCAGGAGGGTAGTGAACACTCACCCACACCAGACCCCCAAACCCTCACCTCTACTGTCACCAGGAAACCAAGCACAGTCACCCACACCACAGACTCTGAAACCCTCAGCTCTACTGTCAGGAGGAAAACAACTCCCTCTGACTTCAACAGCAATGGCTTGAGTGTCACTGAACCACAACTAGACAAAAAAAGCTTGCAGCGCTGTATATTTGGTCTCATTAACAAAAAGAAAAAAAAAAAGTTTATCATCCCCGCCGACATCAGAATTCATGGCTATATAAAAAAAAATTAAGAAACAAAAAAGGGCAAACAGCATTATTCTCTTAGAGTGTAGCGCGAATCTTGCCATCTGCAGACGGACACTCAAGGCATTTATTTGGAAAAGTTTTGTTTTTGTGTTGTCACCTGAGTACCTGAAATTAAACACGTCTAGAAACCTAGAAAAAACACGTCAGGAATGCATAAGTAAACTCGATATAAAAATATATTTACTAAAAAAATTATTTAAAAAAAAAAAAAGAATCTGCCTGCATCACATTTTTCAGATGAACAGGACAAAAGACAAATATATTTGTTTAGAGGGCCCTTATTATACTCTCAGAAAAAGTGCATCATTGTACTTTTAGGGGTACAATGACTTGTCACTCAGACAGTCCCCTCTAGGGTATGCCTGTTGTACCCTTGAGAATGTACATGTTCCTCTTTAGCACCCTGAGGGGCGCACATAGTTACTGTGAGGTCCAATAATTAGCTCATAGACGGACTGTGCCTTGAGTGACAGAAGTGGACTTGATTGTAACCCCATTTATGAAAGTGAAGCGATCATGAGCTTATCATAGTGATGATTCAATAAGTACCAGTCAGTGGCTTTGAGCTTTAGTACAGCTGGTACAGTGGTGTCTGCTGAGAAAGCATGTTACTGTAGCACAGAGCTGTGCACTATAAACCTATGCAGTATTTAAAGTGGTTTTAAGAGTGGATGGCTTGCCCTTAGTTAGGAACTTGACACTCTAAGAAGCCCAGTCATCAGCCGGCATTCATTTACTCATTGACATTGTCAGAATCGCAAACGAAGGACGAGCGAGAAGAGAAATGTCGGTTCCATTCCCGGCCCCTTTATTAACGTAATAAGCAATAAAATTAATGTGCATTTCACCATCCGCTGGATCATAATCCCCCCCTTCCCGCCCAGGGCTGCTCTCGCCATAATTACAGTGCCAATAAAAAGGGGGGTTTCCAATAACCTTTACGTCCGTTAGCACATAAACCACGGACAGGGCCCAGAATAAACGCTTATCTCGGCAGAACAACAAAGCGGTGCGTAATGACTGCACATGGGGGTTGGTTAGGGTCTGAAGCACATGGGACTAAGAGGGATTATACCTCCAGCGCAGAAGTGGCAGCTCTGCACTCGATGATGTCATACTCACTTCACCTGCTGAGACGGAGCAACAGCCGAGGCTAGGGGAGACTGTAACCGTGGCGATACAGCTGCAGGCCCAGCCAGAGCAGTACATAGTCAGTGTGTTCATTTACTATATTAGCTCATGTATGAACACACACTACATTCAAGGGTCCCAGTGTGTCTGCAGAGCGCTCTTAGAATAAAAAAAAAGGCATTAATTTCTTTGTAGGAAAAGGGTATAGCAGCTTTAGCCAACAACGCCAGTAGAAATTAAGCACGGTAGTATTCCATAGGATTTTACCGTGATTCCAACAAATACATCTCATTCCAGGTTGGAAGCCATTTGAGCTGCTAATTAGCAGAGTGGGGTGAGAGTTGTTAGCCTTGAAGTGTGATTCTGCTAGATGTTGGGAGAACAGGGCCAGGAGCCATGGAGGTAAAGTTCATAACATACGTGCAAAGCTAAAAAGATGACAATTATGAAAAACATGATTGAGTGGCACAGTTTTGAGTGGGAACGGTGATGTATTTGTGCGATGAATGCAGACGGAAACAGCGGTGAGGAGACGGCCTAAGCTCTCTCCGCAGGACGACGTGAAGGCACGGCCAGAGCCGCTGCATCACCGCCGTCTTCTCCCCGTGGTGCTCCGGCAGAGCAGCCTAATTAAAACCATCAGAAAAGTAATTACCCGTCAGGTTCGACCTGATGGGACGTCCGCGGTCTGGTTTGCGGAGTCAATCATCTGCGACGTCCTCAGTCTTGCGATATTTGCCCACTCGGCTGGGCAGATAATGGGGTGGGGAAGGGTGTGTGTGTGTGTGTGTGTGTGTGTGTGTGAGTGAGTGAGAGAATGACGCAGACCTGCACTGGCACCAGAAGAGCTGGCAGAGCGCCGAGTCTGCCCACCTGATACTGAGCTGGGCGTGAATCACCATATGGAGCAGTACTGTATATGATGTCACTCACGGAGCATACGACATCATTCCAGTGAACACTAGAGCACTCTGCAGCATGTAACATCATTGCACTGCATATTACATCACTCAACATGTGGTACTGCTCATCACACCACACACAGTATTATTACCTGCAGTGTGTCATTCCATACCATACACAATATAATACACCGACACACAGTATTACACTCCACATTGTGCATCATTCCACACCACACACAATATTAAATTCTGAACAGTTTGTGTCATTCCATAAAATATATAATATAATACATCGGACACAATATTACACTCTATACCGTGCATCACTCCACATCACGCACAATATGACATACTGAAGAGTGCGTCATTCCATAAATACACAATATAATATACCACACACAATATCACACTCTACACTGCATATCACTGCACACAATATAATACAGTGAACACAATATCTCACACTACACTATACATCATTCCATATAATACACTGAACACAGCATCATACTCCACACTGTGCATCATTCCACACAATATAATACACAGTAGGCATGGGCCAGTATGAGATTCTGACGGTATGATAACCTTCGGCAAAAATATCATGGTTTCACGGTATTGTAGTATTGCTACTA
This sequence comes from Gymnothorax reevesii, assembly GCA_029721435.1. Classification (NCBI taxonomy): domain Eukaryota; kingdom Metazoa; phylum Chordata; class Actinopteri; order Anguilliformes; family Muraenidae; genus Gymnothorax; species Gymnothorax reevesii. Next base: position 54,923,179 of record CM056586.1, read on the forward strand.
CAGCTCTAAAATGTATTATTTTTAAATGTCTAGGTAAAAAATAACTTTTTACCCCACTGAATACAATCTACTTTATTTTGAAACAACATATAGAATATTTGGTATATTAGTAAACATGTGCCCCTCCTTGAATCGCCACCTTATCGTGGTGGAGGGGTTTGAGCACCTGGATGATCCTAGGAGCTTTGTTGTCTGGGGCTTATTTGCCCCTGGTAGGGTCTCCCAGGGCAGACAGGTCCTAGGTGACAGGTCAGACAAAGAGCGATTCGAAAACCCTGAATGAATGTCAAAAAAATCAAGGAAGCTTACGTCGCCCGGATTGGTGTCACCGGGACGCCACCCTGGAGCCAGGCCTGGGGTTAGGGTTGGTAGGCGAGCGCCTGGTGATCGGGCCTCTGCTCACGGGACCCGCCCGGGCATAGCCCGAACGAGTGACGTGGGCCCACTTTCCCGTAGGCCCATCCCCTGCGGGAGGGTTCAGAAGGGGCTGATGCCTTGTGTTTTGGGTGGCAGTCGTGGGCGGGGGCCCCGGCGACCCAGTCCTCAGACTCTGAATCTGGTTATGGGGACATGGAATGTCACCTCACTGGGGGGGAAGGAGCCTGAGCTTGTGTGGGAGGCCGAGCGATACCGGCTAGAGATAGTCGGGCTCACCTCCACGCACAGTCTGGGCTCTGGAACCCAACTCCTTGAGAGAGGCTGGACTCTCTTCTACTCTGGAGTTGCCCGCGGTGAGAGGCGGCGGGCTGGTGTGGGTTTGCTTATAGCCCCCCAGCTTAGCCGTCAGGTGTTGGAGTTTTCCCCGGTGAACGAGAGGGTCGCTGCCCTGCGCCTTCGGGTCGGGGACAGGTGCCTCACTGTCATTTCGGCTTATGGGCCGAATGGCAGTGCAGAGTACCCGACCTTCTTGGAGTCCGTAGGAAGGGTACTGGAAAGTGCTCCCACTGGGGACTCCATCGTTCTACTGGGGGACTTCAACGCCCACGTGGGTAGCGACAGTGTTACCTGGAGGGGTGTGATTGGGAGGAACGGCCTCCCCGATCTGAACCCGAGTGGTGCTCTGTTATTGGACTTCTGTGCTAGTCACGGTTTGTCCATAACGAATACCATGTTCAAGCATAAGGGTGTCCATCAGTGCACGTGGCACGAGGACACCCGAGGTCGGAGGTCAATGATCGACTTTGTGGTTGTGTCATCTGACCTCCGGCCGTATGTCTTGGACACTCGGGTGAAGAGAGGGGCTGAGCTGTCCACTGATCACCACCTGGTGGTGAGTTGGATCCACTGGCGGAGGAGGAAGCTGGACAGACTTGGCAGGCCCAAACGTGTTGTGAGGGTTTGTTTGGAACGCTAGCGGAACCCTCTGTCAGAGGGGTTTTCAACTCTCACCTCCGGGAGAGCTTTGACCAGATCCCAAGGGAGGCTGGAGACATTGAGTCTGAATGGACCATGTTCTCCACCTCCATTGTTGACGCGGCTGTTCGAAGCTGTGGCCGTAAGGTTTCCGGTGCCTGTCGTGGCGGCAATCCCCGAACCCGGTGGTGGACACCGGAAGTAAGGGATGCCGTCAAGCTGAAGAAGGAGTCTTACCGAGCTTGGCTAGCTTGCGGGACGCCTGAGGCAGCTGACCGGTACCGGCAGGCTAAGCGTGCTGCGGCCCGGGGTGGCGGAAGCAAAAACTTGGGTATGGGAAAAGTTCGGGGAGGCCATGGAGGAGGACTATCGGTCGGCCCTGAAGAAATTCTGGCAAACCGTTTGGCGCCTCAGGAGGGGAAAGCAGTACCCTGCCAACACTGTTTACAGTGGAGGTGGGGAACTGTTGACTTCGACTGAGGATATTGTCGGCCGGTAGAAGGAATACTTCGAGGACCTCCTCAATCCCGCTGTTACGCCTTCCGTAGAGGAAGCAGAGGCTGGGGACTCAGAGGCTGACTCACCCATCACTTGGGCTGCAGTCACTGAGGTAGTTCGGCAGCTCCTCGGTGGCAAGGCACCGGGGGTGGATGAGATCCGCCCTGAGTACCTCAAGTCTCTGGATGTAGTAGGGCTGTCTTGGTTGACATGCCTCTGCAGCATTGCGTGGCAGTCGGGGACAGTGCCTCTGGATTGGCAGACCGGGGTGGTGGTTCCTCTATTTAAAAAGGGGGACCGGAGGGTGTGCTCCAACTATAGGGGGATCACACTTCTCAGCCTCCCGGGTAAAGTCTATTCCAGGGTGCTGGAGAGGAGAATAGAGCCGATAGTCGAACCTCGGATTCAGGAGGAACAATGCGGTTTTCGTCCTGGTCGTGGAACACTGGACCAGCTCTATACCCTCCGCAGGGTGCTTGAGGGTGCATGGGAGTTTGCCCAACCTGTTCACATGTGTTTTGTGGACTTGGAGAAGGCATTCGACCGTGTCCCTCGTGGCATTCTGTGGGAGGTGCTTCGGGAATATGGAGTCCAGGGCCCTCTACTAAGGGTCATGCGGTCTCTGTATAACCGGAGCAGGAGCTTGGTTCGCATTGCCAGCAGTAAGTCAGACCTGTTCCCGGTGCATGTTGGACTCCGGCAGGGCTGCCCTTTGTCACCGGTTCTGTTCATTATTTTTATGGACAGAATTTCTAGGCGCAGCCAGGGGGTGGAGGGAGTCCGGTTTGGGGACCACAGGATCTCATCTCTGCTTTTTGCGGATGATGTTGTCCTGTTGGCTCCTTCAAATCAGGACCTTCAGCATGCACTGGGGCGGTTTGCAGCTGAGTGTGAAGCGGCTGGGATGAGAATCAGCACCTCCAATCCGAGGCCATGGTTCTCGACCGGAAAAAGGTGATATGTTCCCTCTGGGTTGGAGGAGAGTTCTTGCCTCAAGTGGAGGAGTTCAAGTATCTTGGGGTCTTGTTCACGAGTGAGGGAAGGATGGAGCGTGAGATTGACAGACGGATCGGTGCAGCGGCAGCAGTAATGCGGTCGTTGTACCGATCTGTCGTGGTGAAGAAGGAGCTGAGCCGAAAGGCAAAGCTCTCGATTTACCAGTCAATCTAGGTTCCTACCCTCACCTATGGCCATGAACTCTGGGTCATGACCGAAAGAACGAGATCTTGGGTACAAGCGGCTGAAATGGGTTTCCTCCGCAGGGTGGCGGGCCGCTCCCTCAGAGATAGGGTGAGGAGCTCTGTCACCCGGGAGGAGCTCAGAGTAGAGCCGCTGCTCCTCCACGTCGAGAGGGGCCAGCTGAGGTGGCTCGGGCATCTCTATCGGATGCCCCCTGGACGCCTTCCTGTGAAGGTGTTCCGGGCATGCCCCACCGAGAGGAGGCCTCGGGGAAGACCCAGGACACGCTGGAGGGACTATGTCTCTCGGCTGGCCTGGGAACGCCTCGGGATACCCCCGGAAGAACTGGAGGAAGTGTCCGGGGAGAGGGAAGTCTGGGCATCCCTACTTAGACTGCTGCCCCCGCGACCCGGCCCCGGATAAGCGGTTGAAAATGGATGGATGGATGGATAGTAAACATGTGCCATGTTAAGTTAAAATCAATAATAAAATATTAATAAAATAAATAATTGAATTCTTCTAGATAAAATTAAAATAATTTAACCTAAATCTCTAATGATGGTTAACTCTGCTGCAAAAATTTGTGTGCTTTGGTAATAAGCACATACCACCATCACTACTACCAATAATAATAATAATAATACCAAATAATGCAGCAATATTGATTCTATTATTTCAATGTTGATGCATACATACACACAAATAAGGGGGGAGAGAGAGAGCACGAGGGAGAGTCTACTCGCGTTTTTACTTTATGCACACACACGTGCTCTTTTTCCATACAACTCAAATAGTCGCAAAACCCCAGGGAGCCCGCAGGCTGTTTAAAACAAGACTGGGTGCAACCTAGTATATGGCTCGGCCGCAAAGTGCTGTATGAGAATGTGGGCCCAAGAACAGGGCGCTAAATGAGGCAAAGCTCACGCAATTGTATGAAGTGCGAGTTTAGTAATGACCTGGAGCTGACAGTCTTGAGGAAGGAAAATATATCAAAAGCAAGTTATACATTTGAATAGACAAAGAGCTAGAGTAAGGGTAGTAGTTATTGATTTTGTGAATGTGAATTTCAGAGAGACCGCAGCAGCAGATGTAGATGGCAGTTAAAGTATGTATGAATGTTCCTGAATCATAATGAAACAATGAAGTTATCATTACAGTTGCGCTAATTGGGGACATGACGTCACTTTCGTGAACACATGGCAGTTCCTATATAGTGAGGGTGTAAGAACGAACGTCAAAGTTACCTTTTTTCCCCGTGTTTCTCCTTTGAGCATGTTATGGACAAAGAATCCACAGTTTTGAGTAAAACCGCTTAGAAAATATGTTTGAGTGAAGCAGCTGCCATGTGATTACATAAAGCATTAGATTATGTTGGTGATGGTTGAATATGGTTGAGTATGTGACCAAAAATATTGAAATTCAATTAATTTTAATAAATTTATGACCTATTGAAAGCTCTTGAAAAGGCCTTGTAGTTGACACCAAGATTGTGAGAATTAGCCGAGAAATAAGAAAGTTTTGGAATTTTATCGTGCCCCCAATTAGCAAATTGTTTGGTATTTATTTCAGTCACTGTGGATAAAAAGAGGTGTGTTGCGAAGTGAGCAATTTAGGTCAATTTTATCTCAAATATAGTAGACAGTCAAAAAAAGATATAATCAATGCATAAAGAAATGAAATAAAATACAAGAATTCGAAAAGAAAACATGAATGATTTTCATTAGTGACAGTTACAGCCTGACCGGGTATTGCACTTTGTCACATAGCTAATATGATAATCAGAGGTGTATAAAGTACTGGAAAAAATAATGAAGTAAAAGTAGAAGTACCATTACTGAAAGTTACTTTGATAAAAGTTTAAGTTACCCATAAGTAAATTACTTGAGTAATTTATCAAAAGTAATATATAATTTATCGCATCAAAAGTATAAAGTATAAGTACGAAGTATTTTTCATAGTATGCATAGAAAGAAGTAAAGCAGCCTCTCCTCGTCCTCTCCTTCTGCTGTTTACTCAATTTTCAGGAGAATGAGAAATACAGTATTCAAAAACAAACAGGCAGTCTCTCCTTTATATACTTCTTCTTCTTCTTCTTTGAGTTTACTGGTAGTTTAAAAACCACTATAATTGACTATAATTAATAGTAGAATTACATCGTATCAATACCATGCCGAATTTTTGCTTCAGAAAGCAGATTTTTCTGAAGTACTAATTGGGATACCATTTGCTCACTTTAGCTGAAGAGGTTGCTGCAGAGAAAGATTATTTCTGAAGCAAGAAATTATTTTTTGAACTTCTGGATAGATACTATGGGCAATAGTGATGCGCGGGTCGGCCCGGAACCTGTGAGTCCCGCGGGTCGGGTCAATATTTTAATAACATTTAGCGGGTGAGGGCGGGTTGGGCCATAGTGGCGACATCTAATTCCCACGAAATTGCGAATAAAAAGTATAATCGGTTATCGGCCACTTGAGGGCTAGACATACAGCCTAGATAATATGCTCTTGTCAATCGATGTAACGCGACCTTAAGCAGAATAGAATGCCAATTGTACCTCTCCCTCTTCCTAGTCTCTACTCTCGATGAGCACGAACTCACTGGTGCGCGGCTTAATCCTCCACGGTTAGACTGAGGATCTAAAGGTTGAATGATAGCTCATCTTATAAATCGTTCTGCAGTCAGCAACAAAATATTATATAGGCCTAGTAGGCCTAGTAGTAATTTTATTGACCTGTGGGTCCAAACAACACAGACAAAATATTTTTTCGCCACTTCACAGTGAAAGGCATATGGCGATTCGCATTCAAAAATAAAATCAACGCAAAGTGGAGGATTACTTTAGCATTTACGCGATGATACAAATAATGTGCGTGCTTCTCGAAAATGAAAAAGCATTTCCGAGAATGTATTTGCTTTATACGATTAGCGTTTTCGTTTTGTTAGTGATATTGCAGGGCACTTCCAGAAAATGAAAATTAGGAATGTATTTTAATTTTCAAATTTTAAAAAAAATTGCATACATGGACTTGAAAATTAAAATGCAACGTGGAGGATTACATTTGCATTTTCATTATGATACAAATAATTCCCTTGTATCTTGAATGAAAATGCATTTCTGACATTGCAATTTCATTTTAATTTTGTTAACTATATACTTCCATAGAATGTGTTTTTAATTCCCCTATTCAACCTCGCAACTGATACTGACCTCCATGCTTGTTAACTCTCGTGTCGGTTGCGAGATTGAAGAGGGAAATTAAAAACACGTTCTGATCATTGTTAAGATTCTATAGCTAGATTGGTAAGGTGTGTTACATTCTATGTCAGGGATACTCACTCTTTTCCAGATTGAGCCGCTGTGGGTGCAGGCTTTCATTCTAACCAACCAGTCTCACACCTGATTCTACTAATCACGGGTCTTTAGCAAAAGCCTCAAGGGTTGATTAGTAGAATCAGGTGTGTGACTGGTTGGTTAGAATGAAAGCCTGCACCCACAGCGGCTCAATCTGGAAAAGAGTGAGTATCCCTGTTCTATGTGGAATCTCACAACCGGTGCCAAAGAAAATAAGCATTGAGGACTGAAACAAACCGAACCAATCTGGCGTGAAAGATTATTAGCCTAATGGTCGAATTGTGCTCGTAATGCCACAAAATCGAATTTGAACTTTTTAAAAAGACCGAGAATCTAGCCAGGGCAAGCACATCATATGCTTCCGCTATATGAATATTTAATGAACTTTTTGCTGTCCATTAAAAGAAAATAGGCATTGTTTTTGTACGATAGCAACCAATAACCCCAAGAAATTAATTCACTCACTCATTCAAACAAGTCATTGTTTGTCAAAAAATTGCGCATTGTGAACATTCTATATGTACAAAATGTGTTTTAATTTAACAGTACGTTTACCTGATTATTGCAGTTTATTGCTAGACTGGATACCAGTACTGGTCGTGTTATGTTTGCGTAGTGGGTAGAACAACCTAGTGGAGAAGTAGCTACTTCAATGATGGGGTGTCCAATCCAGCTTGGCGGGATCTTTTAAGCTTAATATTTTCTAAAATTAATTGTTTTTATTGGTGTCGGTAAGAGTCGCTCTGATAGAGACAGTCAAAGCGGTCATCACAACTGCTTCTGTTCAAGTGAATCAACTCATGAATTCTTCCGGTATTCTTGAAAACACTGAAACATAAGTGCTGGCTCCACTTCCACCGTTCAGTGAGGCACGTTCAATTCCACTTTTTAAATTCCGTTTCTTCTGCAATCTCTCAAATAGATCCAACAACAGCAAAGTATTCAGTTTCTGTTGCAATGTCTCAAAGCCGAAATTCAGAGACCCATGAATTTATAATGCAAATACATAGACCAGTAAATACGAGTGAAGTCGACACAAGGCCAGCCAGCCAGCCAATCGTTGGCCAACCAATCTTTGAAGTTCTCCTCCATCGGTCAACCAGTCGCTGAACAGCTAGTCAGCCAATCATTGGCCAACCAATCGTTGAAGTGATTCCCAACCGGCCAACCAATCGCTGAACTTCTTCCCCGCCGGCCAGCCAATCGTTGCACTCACTCACTCACTCACTCACTCACTCACTCACTCACTCACTCACTCACTCACTCACTCACTCACTCAGCGATATTTTTCACTCACTCACTCACTCACTCACTCACTCACTCACTCACTCACTCAGCGACATTTGCGTTTCTATGGGCCTGGCCGCTGCTCGGCCCAGCCGAAAAATGTCATGATTTTGAACTGATGTACACAACGGTGGAAGTCTTAAACAAAGCTACAGACGTGATGCCAGCTAAGCTAAATTTTAGCACTGCAGTAAAAGTATTTATTTCGCAGAAAATGAGTAGCTACTTCTCTGCCCTTCTCCGCTCTGTGAAGGGACATTAGAGAGGAAACTAGCTGATGTTACCCACGTTATCTGCCTCGGTAGCAAGACTAGTATTTATTTCACCAATGCTAGACGAGCCAACTCTCGTAGCTGGTTGCAAATGTTCATTTCAAGACAGGGTTAACGTTACCTTGAATTTGGCAAAGAGTGCTCCAATAGATGTGAAATCATATTTGAAGTATTGCCTCCTCTGGCCGCCACTCTAAGCAAGCATGCTTTGCGTCTCGGATATCCTTCCTCCTCCAAGCTGTGGCCGTCTGTTTTTTTTTTTCGGTACCCGCGAAATTCCCATACTGCCAGAGATGCCAAGTCTCACGCAATGTTTAGGGCTTATTCACCGTAGTCCACAATTATTCATTGAATGCTTAATGAGATTCTCACGCGGTATTAAAACTTGTGCATTGAAGTTTCAGTTTCACTCGCGTAAAGGTGGACCTCCCCACAAGTAACGTGGACAGCGATTATGACTCCGAACTTCTCGTGCCTCTCTTAACTCAGGGATTGAAAACAATGCATGTGTTTCATGGTCATTTAAATTTTTTAAATGAAATAAGACCATTTGAAATATCTTTATGCAATTCCATTGCTTTCAATCCCTCAGTAAAGACAAGCGTGAGAATTCCTGAGTCATAATCGATTTCCGTGTCACTTGTGGAGAAATCCACCGTAATGCACGTTAAACTGATTAACCTAATGCACAATGACTTAAATTCCGCGAGTGAATTTCTTTGGAGCACGGTGATTGAATAATTGCTGACTACGGCACAGGAACGTGAATGCCACTAAGAGACGAGAGCATCTTAGCATCTCTGTACAGCAGACTTCCTCTTTTTCGACAGGGGAAAAAGTTCGAGGGGGGGGCGGTTCACCTCTTTTGGCCATCATACGCAGAGCTAACTGACTGCATACTGCTTACACCAACAACTGGAGGGGGATGGGTCGTGTCACTCTATGCTACACACTGCCTGAGGGATTCCTAACCTGCACTTTCTGTCTTGGACGACTCATGAAAAACTGCTCATATCGCAGGAACGGTATAATGGAAAATTTTAGTGGTTTTGAAACCGTGAATTTTTCAAACCATGGTAGACCTTGAAACAGGTAACCGGCCCATGCCTAATACACAGGATGCAATGTCACACTCCACAGTGGGTATCATTCCACATAGTGCTGCACGATTAATCTAATCGCGATCGCGATGTCAAGCAGTGCGATTGCATAACCGCAAAAAAGGCGGCGATTTGCGATTCAATCTAAATAAGAGTGCTGCCAGTGAACGTAACTGTGTCTCCATTAATTGTGTGGAGTCTGTTGACGTTATGCCCACAAGCGCTATCCTGAGCTGTGTCTGAGTAGTCAAAAATTACGTGCTATAGAATAACTCCACACCATTTTTCTTCAATCTATGTGGAAAACATCCGAAGATGAAGGAAGGGTGTAATATGGAATTCCTACCGCTTAGGAAAACAACCGCGCGAATAAGAAAATAAGAATGCACTTAAAGCAGGCAACGTGAACATGATGGGGTCCCATCCATTTCTTTACGCGATTGGTCAGATGAATAGTTGCCCCTTTAAATACTGCTGCGGCGCAGAATTGTGGAACGGCGTTATCTTCTTTCTTTTCGAAAAGAATGCGTCTGTGTACCCCATGCTAGAGGTGGTAAATTAGGAAGAACTGGGACACCGTTTCTTAACATTTAAAGAATTCAAAGGCTCTTATCATAGTTGCAACGGCACGTAATCATTTCCGGATCAGTTTTCAGGAATTAGGAACTTTCCCCAGCGAAAAAAACTATTGAGACGCAGCTGAGGTTCGGGCAGCAGGTATGGTCACGTGACTACTCGCCACAGTTCTCAGAGATCAACACTGGCGCCGAATAAACTCATGAGCAGGAGCGCACAAGCAAGCCCAGACTGAGAGTGAGTTCGTGGCCGACAAAAAAGCCCGCAACATCTACCATCATATGCAGAGATTAGGCGCGAGTGTCTCGCCTCTTAGTGGCATCACGTTCCTGTGTCTTAGTCAGCAATTATTCTATCAACACGCACTGAAGAAATTCGCTCCCGGAATTTAAGTCATTGTGCATTACGGTGGATTTCCCCACTAGTGACAAGGAGATCGATTGACTCTCATGATTGTCTTTACTGAGGGACTGAAAGTAGTGGAATTGCATTAAGACGTTTCAAATGTTCTTATTTCATTTAAGCAATTCAAACGATCATGTCCACCTTTATGCAAGTGAAACTGAAACTTCAATACACAAGGATTTTAATTCCGCGTGAGAATCTCATTAATAAGCGTTCATTGAACAATTGCGAACTACGGTGAATAAGCGCAAAAAAAAAAAAAAAGAAAAAAAACGAGCGAGACTTAGGCCGAGTGCGTGAGACTTGGAATCTCGGCATATGACGATACTTTGATTTCAGGTACTGAATAAGGCGTGTTGTGTAAAACCTGCGAAGTTAAAATCTCCACATCCCGCGACACCGCTACCAATCTGTATCAACACTTGGGACACCAGAGAGAGAAGCATAAGGAATGCATGTGATGAAAGCCAAGCAAAGTAAAGCCAAAGAGACACTGAAATCCGCTAATGCCCAATGGTGCCACTGCTTTTGTACTTTGCTGAAATGCTTTTATTTTTTAAGGGTACTGGACAAACTTTTTGCTTTTTGTAGTACTTAAGTAGTACTTAATAGGTTTACAAAAATTCCTGCAGAAAGGCATCTAAGTTTACAATAGTGCCACTGCATTTGTACTTTGCAGAAAATATCCTGATTTTCAAAAAAGGAAAAACCTTTTTTGGAAAATGTTATTTTGAAAACAGTGCTATAAACTTGTTTTATATTTTTATACACCTTAATGTTTGCATTTTTTGAGTTGAGAAAAATACCCTGCAAAGTCATCATTATTCTCTGCACTCTCCTTGATAACAAAGCAAGTAGGCTCAAGATATCATTTATAAAAAATCATATTGTCATCGCAATTGCAAATCGCAATTTGGTCCACTGTGATCGCAATCGCACATTTTTACCAAATCGTGCAGCACTAATTCCACATAATGTAATACACTAAATGCAATATCACACTCCACACTGCATCATTCCTCACAATATAATGCACTTAACGCAATATCACGCTCCACAATGTATATCATTCCATATAATGTAATACACTGAACGCAATATCATACTACACAGTGTGCATCATTCCATAAAAATATAATGCACAGAACGCAATGTCAAACTCCACACAGCGGATCACTCCACACCACGCAAAGTATAACACATTGCCCAGCACTGGGACTTCAGTTTAGGCCGTATTCCATCACCTGTCAGCCGAGCAGAAATAACTGCTTTAGACCCCCACAGCACAGCTGAGCCTTTAAAAGCAAAAAAAAGACCAACAGTTTAAACACACTGATGTATCGCGCAATATTAGTGGAAAAGCCACAGTCCCACAATGCAGCAGCATTTTACAAAGTGCTGGGCCGAGCATTACTCAGCTCCTGTTCAATACAAACTATCCCTGCAAACCAAACATTCATGCTTCAGTCAACCAACAGCCACAGCTTCCTGGGAAACAGCTGCTTTAAACACTACTGAGCAAGTCTGGGATGGAGCTCAACACACAGAGGGATGGAGAGAGAGAGAGAGAGAGAGAGGAGAGGTAGAAAGAGGGAGAGAAAGACAGGGACATAGGGCAGGGAAGAGGGGGAGAGAAAGAGGGATTTTCACCTCAGCAGCCCAAATCCTTTCCTCTTGCTCTTTTTGTCCGGCTCCTCTCCATCCTCAGCTTTCTTCTTCTCTTTCTCCTTTCCTTTGGCTTTCCTCTCCTTCTTCTTGCTTTTGGCCTTCTTCTTCTTGTCTTTCTTTCCATCCTCTGCGTCTCCAAGGCCCTGTCTGGAGGACCCGCTGGCCGGCGTGTCCCGCCCAGAGCTGGGGTCCGAGAGGTCGTCTGTGAGACAGACAAGGCACAATCACGCCAACACGCCAACTCTAGACCGCAAACATCTGCCTATGAGAACACAACACTGTCACAGAGCTACCGCACAGTCGCACACACTGGCCATGAGCGCACAGTTCAGTGTCTAACAAACACAACCGCAATACGCGACAGCAAAACGAAGTTACACACAAGCACACATTCATTGCTCACACCCACACTATAGTGGACTGAGTTTTTTTGGGCTGCCTTAAGTGCTGATTATTTGGGGGCAAAGCCCTGCTATTTTGAGTTCTCCGCAGTTCTACTAATCTGCAAAGCATTCCTGACTGAAAAAAAGCCGCACAATTAAGCTGACTTGGCTTGAGAGTAAACACAAGAGCAGAGCTGATTTGCGGTGCTAAAACAGTGGATGCACTGCTAAGACACCAGATGATTATTTCACTGTAAATCTGTTGAAGGAGCTCGCAGAGATTAGGAAGGTGCGTTAGTGGTTGTGCCCGGGAGTTATAGTCACAGGAGGGGTCTCTGCGACCTGTAGCAGCCTGACTGTCAAAACAACTGCAGTTATTCACAACCGGGACAGTGGCGCAGTAGTGCAGCCAGAAATCTGGACCCGGTGCCAGCCACGGCGGGATTTTAAATAACGACATTCGTCAAGCACGGGCTGGGGAGATGAGACATACCGTACGCCCAGAGACTTGCAAAAGCAAATGTCTTCACAAACTAAAAACCCTGACAGTTCGCCAAAAAACAAGAATTCCGGCCACGTAAAGCTTAACAAAAGAAGAGCTTAAGCCATTTTATAGCGATTGATTTTTCAGCTTCTCGGCTTTAAAGCGCTCTTTTTTGGGGCCTAATAGCATGCAGATGGAGAGGGAGACGGGCTCGTAATTTCAGGGCCGCTGACAGACCCATCTGTTACAGCCCGTCCACAGTGAGGAGGCGCCCAGCGAGCCATCAATCTCGGCCGGCTCCCCTCCCTCCGAGCCCGCCCCTCTCGTTTCCCTCGCTCCCTCTCGTGGGCTGTCAGATGGTCACTTCAGAGAGTGAGGAGGGGACATATGTAAATTCACTCAGGCATGTTGCGAACTGGAGGCCGTTTGGTGTTTAAATGCGAGCAGGAGGTGGTGTATGGAGGGAGGGTTGGGTGGTGGGCACATTGGCAGGTGAAGCGGGCGCTGGAGGCCTCTTCCTTGTTTTTGTCGGTTTTATTCCCTCCACCACCCCCCAATCTGGAATTTTTTTCAGCTAAAAGATACCGGAAAAAGAAGCCGGAAAGTAATTTCAAGTGCCTCCTCTTCTGCAGTTTGAATGTGGTTTGGCTCACACCACCGCCTTAAAACTTCCAAGCGCCTCTCCGTCCTCTTAGATGGTCCGTGCAGAGTGACTTAGCTCAGTTTTTAAACCACAGCAGATCTGAGTTTCCAAGCAATAACAAATGCTGATCCCACAACCACTCGAGAACCCAGTAGAAAAGCAGTAAGGGATGACGAACCAGGTTCCTGGAGAACCACAGTCCTGTGGCCCTTCAATCCAACCATTAGAGACACAAAACACCCCTTTGAACTAATGCAGTCTTGTCACGAGTTCAGATTGAGAAAAGTTTTCCTTTATCTAGAAAATTCATCAGCAGGTAAACACACAGCTCCCTTCTCAATGCAATATGCAGCGATGAAATAGGCTAGGAAATTCAATAAAAAATATTTTAATTACTTCGCAAAAAAGGTTAACTACTTTCTTGACTTCAAAATTTGCTTCTAGCTTACCAGTGGTAGAAGATTATAAACAAGCATCAACAACTTAATAATTTTGATTGAAATGCAATTTAAAGTCAAAATGATGGGTCATATTTCTTGTCTTACCTTAAGCAGAAGAACTAGCCACACGTGATACGGTTCGGTGTTTTCAGAATTCACATAATGTCGATAAAAAAAATAATTGAAAAAGGGTCAAGAGAAATCATTAGATGAAAGGGATGTTCAGTGCCTCCTGTATTCAGCTCGCCAGCCACCGCTGACTCCAGATATCACAAAGAACAGGGCATGTGAATGTAGAATCAGGCGTAGCTAAATTAGCGTTGAAATGAAAGCTCAGACGATAGCAGAACTGCAGTAATGGGGCTGTGAATCACTGATACAGCTCGTCTCTGGGCGCTGCGGCGGGTTCACGGCCCGGGCCGCTCTTTTCCAGCCTTTTCTCCGCTCGGCACTTCACTTCCCCGAGGCCCACCTGCTCCCAGAGCGCGGAGCAGGAAGAAGCTCACAGAAAGAGGCCAGCGGCGGTTATTTTTTAAAAAGAGAATCGGAATGTGCGGCTCTTAGCTCTTTAAAAGGCGCTATTATATGGAGAGAGAGGCTCCTCAAAGGCTTGGCCTTGGAGCGCTCGGCTCTCCGATACACAGCGGAGAATCCTTTTGTTCCAGCAAGTGTCTTTTAAACTCGTCGAGCAGAGTCCGCAGACGGCTGCAGGACTTCATTCATGAGAGGAAAGCACAAAGCCTCCATCACTGTAAGCAACCGCACAGATGCCTGGAGTACAGTAGGTGTTTGAAAAGAGGGGCGTCTTTTCCACCATGGGACTCCAAAGGGGGTGACAGCGCAATGGTCATCTCACAGAAAACCATCTGCTAACCCATCTTCAACTGGGCCACCTTAACCACAATTTGCTACATTGAATCCACAAAGTTGACATTACACAGGAACCGTTTGGCGTTAAAGCTCACATCATCCTCCAAAGAGGCGTATTTTTTCAGTTCCTCAGTCTTTGCCTGAAGCCTTTGGATTTTCAACCAAATAACACCATATTTTTTTTGTCTGTGACTGACTGCACTGCGCTCCTACTGCGATTTACGATCCCAATCCTGAGCGCACAATCACGCTCTCCCGAACACGCTGGGACGGCTGCGCCAGAGGGAATGTTCCGGAGATGGCGCGAGAGGTAGACTACGAAGCTTATTATCAAATGCAGCTCTAATCCAGCGGGGAGGGGACGTGCTGTCACCGCAGCCGAATGCGTGTCACTGGATCGATAAGTGCAGCTACACCTGTCGAGGTTTACATTAGTGAGCCCCTAAGACAGGGGATTGGCTCCTGCAACAGCAGCAGTAATGAGAGCAGAAGGGTACATGCTTCATCTTTATAGCAAACCTGCTTCCGTAGCAGTTTTACTCCAATTGAAAGGCGTATATGCCCGCGAGTGTACGCACTCTTCAACATCCCGGCCACACAAGGCTATAAACACTTACGCTCAGCCTGGGAGTCTCCATCAGTCAAGCTAAATTGAAAGCTAAGTGATTGTAGATCTAATTGAAACGTTACGGACGGCAACTCTTAATTGGGAAATGTTGCATTCGGGGATAAGCTTGCTGCATGTTGCCGAGCTCTGCCTGTCTGGCGTCAGCTTGAGTCTCAGCCCAGCCCAGAGCTGACCTGTGAGGACTGACGCAAGGCTACAGGTGGTGTTTCGGAGCGTCACTCAGCTGTAGGCCCAGGTCCGGCTCCGTGGGCTCCAGAGGCTCAGGTTTCGGGACAGAGGGGTGCTCGGGGGAGGAGGAGGGGTACGGGGTCACTCTTCCGGGCGCTCATGGTTGAGTAATGAGGCGGGTGGCTGGTTTCTGCAGGTGTGTGTTATCCATCCTCTCCCGCAGGGTCTCCGATGGGCCCCAGTCACAGCAGCGGCTCCACAGCCAGGCCACTCTAAACGCATGGTGACGGACGAGCACCACACACACCGCTGACCCCTCCACCCCGGACACACACATCCATGCAAAAATTGTACACATACAGTGCACGGACTTACATGCACACACACACACACACACACACACACACACACACACACACACACACACACACACACACACACACACACACACAGTACGTACAGAAACACATATAAACACACTTAAAAACATGCGCAGATGTAGACACATTCAGAAATATGTACACAAGCACATGAGAAAACATACAGAAGGACAGTTACACATGCGCGCACACACACACACACAAACACACACGCACACAACAAGAAACACAAACACATATATGCACACAACAAGAAACACAAACACATACACACACACAAAACAGACACATACCACTGGATGCAAAATGTCACAGGATCTCCACTGAGATCCTATCACACAAGCCTGTCACTCACTCATTTTTGTAAACTGAGCATAAACAGGAGGCATAAAATGACCAAAAGTAGGTTATCATCTTAAATCATGATATATTCCAGCATTTCACTTTCAATACCAATGTCAAAATATTCTATATCTACTGAATAGTAAGCATCATCCTTTTGCAGTTTTTTCTTCCCCCAACTGAAACCTTTCTTAATGCTATTTATATTGTAATTGACAACATTTATTCACTCCCCGCCCAGCAAAATAATAGAGTATTTGCGAACCCAAAACGACCAATAATTTTTACATTTGAAAAATTCCTATTTCAGTTTCACATAAAGACATAACACTCAGGGTTTGTATTTTCAGCGACAGTTGTATGCCTGGTACCTTTCAAACCCTTTAACTGATTAAAATATCCCACATTTCAAATCCAGAACCTTCCGCACCCCTGAGGACCCATGAGAAAGCCACATCCATGACAGGCAATCGTATCTCTCTGTCATTCTCACCTGAGCAACGACTTCCATGACATTTGTGAGAGAACAAACTCCTGTTGCTAGGAGCCCACAAAACTGAGCCAGGCCTTTTCCCCTCCCCACACCTCCAGCTGTCCCGTGCAGTCACTGCAGCAGAGGACCTCAGTCACCACACAACCAGCACAGATACGGCTTTAACAACTTTAACGACAAGGCCAGCTGGATCCCTCTTCACTGTGAGTGAAGAGCAGAGATGCTTCGATAGGTGTTCGATTTCTGAGCACAGAGAAGGCCATATTTTTGGAAAAGACTCCACCAACAGCCAATACATTTGGAGCCCTTCCGCATCTGTTCCTGTAATGCTACGGGAGATATGATGGCCTATAGGTTTTCATTCTAACCCTAAAACAAGAGCCCTCAATCAGAGGCCATCTCTCTGAGCTGCCAGTCAGTAGAATCAGGTGAGCCAAACCAGGATTGGAATGAAGTTTGAAATGAGAGTGGATCTTCGGGAACAGCACGAGGTGGGCCTGCACCAACACCAGAGAAAAGGTAGGCGGGGGCTCGTCAATGAGACACCTTTTCTAAAGAGGCTATAAGGAGGTGAAGGAGTAATTCAGATAGGGTGAGATGAACGCCACGGGCGAATATGATATTTTTTTTGCATTCCCCATGTTGCATTCCTACCCCCACCTCCCAATGGAAGCACATGGATGGAGTCAGCGTTAGCGTTAGCATTAGCAAGGTGCCGGTCGGGTCTCACCATCGTCCATGTCAGGCGGGCCGTCGTAGGATTTGTCGATGGCGGCGCGGAAGCTCTCGTTGCAGCCGCGGCCGCGCACCATGAGGGGCCGCGGGCGGTGGAAGGGCAGCTCGCTCTTGCGGGCCTCGGTCATGGCCGTCTGCAGGCTCTCCAGGGAGCTGGACTTCTGTAGGCCCAGGGTGGGGCCCAGCTCTGTGGGGACTGGGGCTCTGTTTGCTGGAGAGGGGGCAGGAGGGAGAGCAGTCAGCGTGTGTGTGTGTGTGCGTGTGGAGAGGGGACAGGGTGTGTGTGTGTGTGTGTGTGTGTGTGTGCGAGAGTGTGCGTGGAGAGGGGACAGGAGGGATGGCCGTCAGCGTGTGTGTGTGTGTGTGTGTGTGTGTGTGTGTGTATGAGAGAGATAGAGAGAGAGAGTGTGTGTGTGTGTGCGTGTGTGTGTGTGAATGAGAGAGAGTGTGTGTGAGTGAGAGAGAGAGAGTGTGTGTGTGTGACAGAGAGAGAGTGTGTGTGTGTGACTGAGAGAGTGTGAGTGTGTGTGTGAGTGAGAGAATGTGTGTGTGAGTGAGGGAGAGAATGTGTGTGTGTGTGAGTGAGAGAGAGAGAGAGTGTGTGTGAGTGTGTGTGTGTGTGTGTGTGTGTGTGTGTGTGTGTGTGGGTGTGAGTGAGAGAGGGAACATGAGGAGGACAAAAACAGAAGAAGAGCAGCAAAGGAGAGGAATATCAAAAAAAAAAAAAGATAGAAATGACAAGTTAGGAAGATTGAAAGACTAATACCCACAGAGGAAGAGGAAGAGAGGATGAGGAGGCTGTGGCATTAAGCACAGAAAGAATAACAAAGGCTGAGGGCACAGAGATTCCCAGGGGAAAGAAACAGTTAAAGAAAAGGTCACATGGCTCATGCAGGAAAAGGCTTTTACACACAAATACTCATTTATTTCCTCCAGCATACGGGGTCTGAAGGATGCCAAGGTCAAACACATGCAGCGCATGCACACACACACGCGCACACGCACACACCCCTCACTCCAAACAAAGTTCACACTTGTGAAGGGCAAGACAGGAGTACGAAAGGCAAGAGGGACTCTGGTGACCTCAGGGTCAGGGACTCTAAAGTCCCCAAATCATGAGAGAGGCTTTTGTGCACTTAATGAGTTAAAGTCTGGAACACAGGCACATCTTCAGAGGAGAGAAAAACCCTTTAAAGATGCATTTCCCAGATGGGGCTTGAAGACCTTGTTTCTGGTTGTTCAAGGTGTTATAGTGCCTTATGTGTCCAATTCATACACAACGCCATGTTTACAGGGACCAAAGAGGGAACACAGAGTCTGGCTGGAGAATAAACACCCTGCGATGCAGCAGGTGCAGAAAAACACCGCCTTCCGAGGAGTGACAGTATTTCAAAATACCTTTATCACAAGAAAAAGGCCTTTCATCAGAAGCAAACTTTTTCAACCGATAGTATAAGTGCCAACACCGCCAATGGTGAGTGCAAAACAAATGCCATGACCAATAAATGGTGACATAACTAGTTCCCCCCCCCATGTGTCAAAGGGTGTGGCCCGTGCTAAGGCTCTTGGTAAATCTGGTCCAGTGTCCATCGCAACTTCTAACCAACTTGATTGACACCGCCATTTGCAACACCGTCATTTCACGTTAGGCAATGGATGAAGAAGAGGTGGGCGAGCTCGGTCGAGGTCAACCCAAACTGCACCCCACCCTTTCACCCCGCCCCCAAAAACCTCCCCTCCTATCAGCCCCTGCTTACTACTGAAAGTGGCACGGTAAAGGGAATCATTAGGTAAAGCGAATGTGGGCCCGAGGACGCGTTCATGAATCAAGCGGTCCTCATATCGACAGGAGAGCAGCGGGCGCATCCCAATGAGCTTCACCTTCAGACTCTAATGCTCCCGCTTTGTTTAGCTAATGGCTGTTTAAATGAATGTGGAAATGAAATCGCTCCTCTAATCGAGACGGTCCCGGACGGGCGAGGCGAGCCGCCTGCCCCCGTTTCTGCACTGCTGGTAATAAATCCCGGCGATATTTATGCAGATGCATAACTCCATAAGGCTGCTGCTGCCGGGAGAGATGACAGATGAGGGGACTCGACATTTTTAACACTAAGGGTTTACAGTTCAGCCCTTCGGGTCAGTCGCCCACGGTGGTGGGAGGGCTGAGGGATTGGTCACTCAGAAAAGTGGCGGGGAATAGAGTGGGGGCAGTTTGTTGGTTGGTGCCGATTTTAGACGAGTGCGGGAGGGTGAGGTTGAGCAGGAGGTGCACATTCCAGCAGTCAGACATTAAAAGTCCCGCCAGGTGTCACATTCACTCGTAAACTAAAACAGCTTTCGCTAATCAGTACTTTCCCATGGCAGAAGGGTGGTTCTAATGAGCAAATCCACGTGTCGTTGAAGGACAATACTGGGGAGGACTTTCTGAGCCCAGCCTGCCCATCTCTGGAAGTTGGTGATGACGGTCTGACAGAGCGCAGTAACTCAGAATGCAGACTAAAGAAATGCCCGGCTGCATCTCCGTTATAAAAGCCCACATAAAACACATAAAGCCATAAACCCATAAAAACAGGCAGACACCACTGGGACTCATGGCTCACTACAGAAAACTACACTCTGCAGAAACTCATGGATGATTCAGGGTTCTCAGGTGAGAACTTAAACACAGGGAAAAGTTTTCATGTGAACCACAAAATGTTTGTCCGCGAGCCTCGCACCGAGCTGCGCTGATTAATTAAACTGGAACACCGAACATTGCTTATCATACTGCATTTCCAGGAATGGGTAAACAAGCTCTCTGTCTGAGATTCCATTTAAGACAGGACCTCAAGAACATGTTAAGTATGTTGTTATAGCTATTTTAAACACAGCTGGAGAGGAGCAGCACTGTATAATGCGCAGCGACTCGTAGAAATAAAGTGGGATTTGCTGGAAAGGGGGTAATAAACAGCAAGGATGTTCCACCAGCCTCAGCGATAGAAATACTCACTTTGAAAGCGGGATTTATGTCACAAATGTAATTACTGCTGTCCAACCGCGGGCTGATGGAATTAATCGGCTTTCAGGGATGCCGTGTGGTGCATCGGGGATGGACCAGCCTCCCTGTGTGTGTGTGTACACTTCCAGGGTCAAAACTCAGAAAAGGTGCGAGGGAAATGCTTCTCAATGTCAGCCCTCGTGCTCCCAGAACTGTGGCCTCCTACAAACTTAGCAGTTTTAGTACTGAGTAGATATCCAGGGCATATTGCTAAACAGACAATGTGTTTGGATATGCAAGCGTGTCTCAGGTGAGACCAGAGCGATTACGGCGAGGGCGGTTTCCTCTCGTCACTGAAGTGCAGGCCCTCTCTCGCTCGTCAGCATGTCGAGAGCCGGAATGACAGCAGGGAGTGACTGAAACCCCATTAAGGCCGAAGACGAGACAGAGCCGCACTTACAGTCACAGGCTCCACGAGAACCGTCGGCTCCACTGAGGTCCCTACAGAGTGTGAAATCACAGTTTTCTCCTCTTTGAAAGCCTAACGCGCCGGATAAATCCCACGTCATAACCGATTTGCCTCGATTATCCCTGTGTATCGACCTCCTGCGTGGCAAGCCTCAGGCGGAGCCGGGGCGAAGTCCGCGGAAGTTGTGTTGTGTTGTAGTAAGCTGGGAGTGGAGAGCACAGCCTGAAAGAACCTTCACCAACACCCCCGAACATGGCATTCAGAAACATTACAAATGTAGGGTAGCAGAAAATAGCCTGTTATGCGCATGAGTACAAGGTGTGAAAAGAGTACTCCATTAAGGACACTACAAAGGAATCTATTTAAAATATTTCTACGTAAAATGTTTGTTTTCAAATTGCTGATGTCTCACCTCCAACAGCTATTTATATTGGAGTGGCAAGTCCTAACACCACATTAAATTTGCACCAAAAACCTATCATTAATAAGTACAGTAAATGTTTTAGCAGCTGGCCCGTGTTCTGTGTTGGCATTAGATGAACTTCAGGAGCCACAAACAATTTCTCAGGCCACTACTTGGTTACAGTGGATATATGCGGTAGTGCCTCCGTAAAGCTAGCTACCCTGTCCTGGCATCAGTGTGACAAGGGTAACGTAAAAGCCTCATGTTACACACACGCTTTTTCATGAAAAGCTTCTTTACCACTTTACTCATAAATCTATTTTACAACTAGCCCACACCCAATGATGCGCGCACAACTCCGCGAAGACTAGCCGAAAATTCTCGTTAACACCTTAAATTAGCTAATAAACTGGTTTCAGCCCCCCTCCTCAGTCCCTGCTCATACTGACGCTCAATGCCCGTGGATAATTTCAGACTGGCCAAATGATTGAGGAGGAAAATTGATAAGAACAGACAGGCAGAGTTGGCTCATAGTAGAATAACACTTTTACAATTTTCAAGTGGACTGGAATTTTACATTCCGAATCCCATTTTCGGGATGGGATATCGGAAATTCCCAACTTTCCCATCCGCGTTGAAGAAATGCGAGAATTATGGGGGTGCCAGAGTGCCAAAAACCGTAGAGGGAAGCCAGCTGACAAGTTTCATAAATAAAAACATTAGCTGGAAATATCACTGTAGTGGTGCCCTAGGTGGGCACTTAAAGCGCACTCATTATTTGTATAAACCCCAGCAGTGCAGCGCGGTGCTTAAGGATCTGGGCTTGTGCCCAGGTGTGCAGGCTTGGCATCCTGCTCGTATATCTGAGTCAGGCTCTTTCACTACCCTGTAAATACTCAGTATAAATGAGAAAAATACTCCAGCTTGGAAACAAGAACAATAAGCTAAATACCACTATTATATAAAAAATATTCAGGCCTGGAAACAAGAACAATAAACCAAGTCCCACTATTATTATGAAAATACTCAAGCCTGCAACAATAAGCTAAATGCCACTATTTTTCCGTATATTAGGGTTCTCCGCATTTTTGAAATCACCTGTCAGTGCTGTAAATTATAGGTGCTTGCCTTGCGCGGCACGGCAAAAAATTAGCCACGGGTCTGTGCTGCCAGGATGTCGAGACACTTGGAAATGTATTCACAGAGATTTTAAGCACTTGCAAAATAAAAGACAAGTAATCCCTTAATCAATGACATTTACAGAGCATATTCAGAGGAATTATCAGTCATGAATAAAGTTGTGAAGGGCGCGTTTGCTGTCATCACATTCATTGAGAACTAGAGGTCTATCTGGCAGTACGGTCAGCCGTAGACGCGGAGTAGAGTCAGATCCAAACAGAAACGACTGGAACGCGGTTGTGAAACCTTTGCGTTCCAGCAACACTGACTGCACATTATCAACGCCAGGCAACTCTTTCATTGAGTTAGCAATAAATACGCACACTACCGTCTGCTATCAAAAAATTAGGTATTATTTTTTTTTTCTCCAAGCTCTTTAAAGACAGAATCACCAGCGTGAGTAAACAAGATCACGTTAAAGCCAGCTCAGTGCGTTTACATGTACAGTTAAGTCGAGCTACAGTGATAGCTCGATCAGGGCATTTAATCAGACTACTCTCCTTGTTCTAGTATTCAGGCATGTTAGGAAATTAGATTTACTGGCCGAAGTATGCCCGTCGCAGGTACTATAGGTGGCGACATGCCCCCTATCGAGTTTTGGTTCGCGGGTCTGGTCTTAATACATTGGTGATATTAACAGAGTTGAGCTCACTCTTTTATGTAAATAGCGACCACAGGACACGATCACACAGAGTGGATGTATGTGGACGCCATAGGCAGGCTGGAGGAACAGGAGGGACGTCTCCGAGTGAAGCCATCCAGATATCGCATGATATAAAACCCAGCAAAATGAAATTAGAAGAGACACCAGAGAGAAATAAGTACGGGAAGAACCTACAAAAAACACTAGGTGACTGAGGGAGTTGGTGACTGAGGGAGTCAGGGCCGGCATCAGTCCGAGATACAGGAAGTGACATAAATTGCAGTGTGGGTCGATCAGAACGGGGGGCTCTTTTCCCAAACCTGTGCTCCTCCCAGACACTGAGCCCCTGACTGACCCTTCACAGAGAAATTAGTCCATCTATCCAAATCAAGCCAACATGGCTGCCTTCAAGTCAAATCAATTACAAACTCTTTCTCCATTGTGGAGGCGGAGAAAGAGTCAGAAGGAGAGGAGAGAGATGGAGGGAGGGGGAGGGGGAGAGGGAGAGGAGTAGGGAGAGGGAAGGGTGAAGGAAAGATAGGAAAAAAAAAGGAAAGTAATGACTTTGAAAGGCCCGGGTTAGACTGAGGGACATCTGCTGTCAAAGTCAAGATTGCACGTGGGAAATAGGGACGATGAGCTACAGTTTGGAGTGATGGGGCTCCCCTGAGCCGGGCTTCACCGAGCTGCCGATGCAGAGGCTCTGAGCCGCGCTGGGACCCCGCTAAACCTACCGAGCAGCCAGAACGGGCCACGGTGGTGAACA
The DNA here is from genome assembly GCA_029721435.1 of Gymnothorax reevesii. NCBI lineage: Eukaryota > Metazoa > Chordata > Actinopteri > Anguilliformes > Muraenidae > Gymnothorax > Gymnothorax reevesii. The sequence continues at coordinate 54,946,872 of CM056586.1, forward strand.
CAGCCCAGGGTGAGTGGAGACAGAGACCCAAAAACATAAAAGATCAGTGATGCGCTGACACTGAAGAAGAGGGAGGTGCTGTAAACCGCATCTGACTGCAGGACTGCTGGAGCTGCTCTTCGCTCAAGGGTGAGAGATGGCAGAGAAAGTTCTGGACGGGACCCAAGGAAGAGTGAGGTATACACACTACCTCCAGCAGAAGAGCTGCAGCAGACAGACACACACGCACAAAACACATGTACATAAATGTACACACGCACTCACACGTCATCAGCAAGCCCTGGCTCCGCTTCTTCAGATCCGTGAGCTGACTCACGTGGAAAGTTCTGGAAGGTGCTATTGCGGCTGCCAGGTGGCCCGGTGAGGCGTTTAGCATAAATTGCTGATCTGAGGTCAGCTGTGCGCTCTGGGAGGGGGTTAAGCCCCTGCGGAGAGCCTCATCAGCAGAACACAAACAGAGCATCAGTCACAGAGCGGCTTTCACTGAGCCTCTTCGCTGGATACAGGGCATTACTCACACACACCATCACTCACAGCCACTTCTGCTGTCACATGTGCATCGCACAACTCACCCCACCTCACACACACAGGAACGCAAGGGCGGTAATATTCCCACAGAATCTCAAAGACACATAACTCTCACCAATTTTCTCTGCCCCATATACACAAACACACGCAGGTACACACATGGTATCATTCGAGGAACATCTCAAACACACACGTGACTCTCTCGTTCCCTTACTCGCAGTAAGCTCACCCTTTTAACGAGCTCCGGGCTCATTAACGACTGAATGAAACGTGTGAATGAGCCCAAGCCCGGCGTCAGCAGGAGTTGCTGGCGTTACGGGGAAAGCCGCAGACGGATAGCTCTCAGTTTTTCCTCTGACTCGTTTACACAAGCGCAGCCTCCGACCGAAACACATCTGCAAGCTTTTATTTCGTGGTTCATCAGCAGTTCTGCTCTGTGCTTTCGGGGGAGAGCGAAAAAAAGCCTTGAGAACGAGCCATAGAGGGTGAAAATGATTATACTCATTTAATAACTGCATTACGCAGAGTGTTTAAAGTAGCCTGGGACCGCTGGATGATCTAGAGAGACACGGACAGGCGTGGCCTGAGTCACACCACAGCAGCTGTGTGCTGTGCTGACATGACCGTTGACCTGTGGGCAGCACCTTTAAAGCCCATAAACAAGAGTTTGTTTAATCATTTTTCAACCTCTGTGTTAAAGTACTAGGTCTCTATTCTAGAAAATTTTAAATCTCAAATATGAGATGGTAAAAGGTCACCCACTGGTAGAACGGAGGGTCCTCGAGGCTTTGAGAGAACACTGACAGTGTAGTCGATCATGACACAGGTACACCCTACAGCTCATGAACAACACATTGTGTGTTGATATGTAATGCACATGCAATGCTCCAGCGGATAATCTGTTGTTACAGAAAAGCCTGCCAATTTATGACATCATATATAGATTGAATTATAATCTGACAAAAAAAAAATTAGACAGTAAAGCAGTGGATGCCTTGATGCTGGGTAATGACTACAGCATAAATGGCTCTTTCATGCCCCCGTCCCAGACAGGCCCCTGATTAACTGGTTCACTTCTAAAGCCAGGGTGTGAGAACAGCTTTCATTGGCCTTGGTGAAAATGAACACACTTCATTTTATATAGATCACAGATTTTTGGCAGCTCAGTGCCTTAACAAGGACACACCGACAATGACTCGGCACAGCACAGAGAAAAGCTTAAAGCCACTTATGTCGTACATACTTGGCTACAGCAGCTTTACCTCAGTCCTATAGAGATGTAGCCAAATCGTAAACACAGCTTTCGCTAGGCCCTTTATTTTTTACAGAAATTTTCCCTGGCTTCATTCATTTGGCACACTGAAATATAGAATAACTTAGTATTTTCCGTAAGTATGAGAATGCTTGGCATGAGCACCGTTTCCATGACTTCAGCGGGTAATGTGAGGTGTATGGTTGCTGGCAGTGAGGGCGAGTGGTTTTGGGGTGTTTCGGAGGGGTAGTGGAGAGATCCATGGGGAATTTAGCAAGGGGGGGAAAGGGAGTGTCTGTGCGCTCTCGCCCTCGAACTCCCCACAGCCCCATTACACAAGCTCTAAATTTGGACCCCCTGTGCTGGACAGGAGAGGATGATGGAGATGGAAAAGAGGTAGATGCGTGGAAAGGTCTTCCCTCTGCAGTTGAGCACAATTAAGAGAGTTCAAGTAACGGAGGGCAGCGGTTACTCCCTGGAGTCTATTTTCCACTCCCACTGGGAGAGCTGGCTGCCTCCCGTCTCTCTCCCAGTACTGACCCGTCCCTCTGAGCTGCTTTGTGTTAAGGGCGGAAAGCCCACCAACTCCACAAAATCTCCAGCTCTATCAAGCCCCAGACCAACACCAATCCGCTCAGGCTTAGCTTTATAATACTGCGCGCTATCAACGTGGTACTGTAGTTTAAATAGCAACAATCGAGGCAACAGTTCAGTAACGCAGAGAGAATATTTTGTATGAAGTAAGTAGGGGAGTCTTCTCTCATTTGCCCACTAATCCTGCTTGTTTACCAATTCATCTCCAAAACAGGCGAGCAGGGAGAGGCCAACAGACAGCAATAATCCCGCCACATCAGAGCACGTGCAGAACACTGTGCTGGTGGCCGTTCGGTCACCAAAAAGAATCCGACACCAGGAAGTCAGTCAAGACGGTCCCCTGCTTTAATAGCTCACCACTGCAGCTGCATACATTTTGCGATTTTTGACGTTTGCAAGCTAGTCTGAGAGAAGAAACGGACGGAGCATTTGGAGATTAAGATGTAACCCAATTTTGCAGGGAATTGCATTGAGGAGTGGAGCACAGATGGGGAATCTAGTGGTGTCTGGACGTAGGAGCGAATCCAGGGTGGACGTCAGCATTGCCCCTCCCTCGAGAGAGAAGAGCGGGACGGGAAGAGGACTTGGGGCCCCTTCCCGTTTGACAGGGAGGTTTTAGTCAGATTGAAATCCGAAAGTCCGAGCTCTTAAGACCATCCCGCTAATTAAATATGTCAAAGCGCATAAAGGAGCGTTTGGAGCAGGCACAGAGCGACGGGCCGGCGAACGCACAACGTCAGCAAAGCCTTCGACAGGCTGTCAATAAACATTACTCAGAGCATCAGTAAAACCCGGGCAAAATGGATGGCTTTATTAGACATATTACCGGTCCTCTTTTACTGTACCCACAGTGAAAAATCACACAAGCCAGAGGAAAAACACGCTCCATTACTCAAACTCCGGTTCCTCGCTCTGGTCATCTCTGGGTCAGAGAATAAATCTACGCCAGAGTCAGAAAGTATGCTCTGAGCGCATAGACCCGTCCAAAGTAGAAGCCAGTTATTATAAGTACAGAGCAAAGCAAAAATAATCGCTATGGTAATAAATCACATGATTAAGTCCAATGAGTGTGCAGAGCAGGGCTGCTGGGGTTGTGGGGTGTCACCCTATTAAACCTTAAAGGCTTGAGATCTGGAATACAGTTAGGCCCGAAAATAATTGGACAGTGACACAATTTTCATGAGTTGAGCTCTACATGCCACCACATTGGATTTGAAATGAAATATCCACAACAGAATTAAAGCGCAGACTCTAACGTTTAATTCAAGGTGTTGAACGAAAATATCTGATTGAAAATTAAGGAATTGTACACATTTTTATACAGACACTCCACATTTTAGGGGCTCAAAAGTAATTGGACACATAAGCAAAACCTACAGAAAATGTTTGTTTTTTTTCAATATTTTGTTGCGAATCCTTTGGAGGTGATCGCTGCCTGAAGTCTGGAACCCATGGACATCACCAAACACTGGGTTTCCTCCCTCTTGATGCTTTGCCAGGCCTTTACAGCAGCAGCCTTCAGTTCTTGTTTGTTTGTGGGTCTTTCTGCCTTAAGTCTTGTCTTGAGCAAGTGAAATGCATGCTCAATTGGGTTGAGATCCAGTGACTGACTTGGCCATCGCAGAACATTCCACTTCTTTGCTTTAATAAATGCCTGGGTTGCTTTTGCTGTGTGTTTTGGATCATTGTCCATCTGTATTGTGAAGCGCCGTCCAATCAACTTTGCTGAATTTGGTTGAATCTGGGCAGAAAGTATATCCCTGTACACTTCAGAATTCATCCAACTACTTTTGTCTGTTGTCACATCATCAATAAACACAAGTGACCCAGTGCCACTGGAAGCCATGCATGCCCATGCCGTAACACTGCCTCCACCATGTTTTACAGAAGATGTGGTGTGCTTTGGATCATGTGCTGTTCCCTTTCTTCTCCAAACCTTCTTCTTCCCATCATTCTGGTGCAGGTTTATCTTTGTCTCATCTGTCCATAGAACACTGTTCCAGAACTGGGCTGGCTTCTTGAGGTGTGTTTTGGCAAAGTCAATTCTGGCCTTTCTATTTTTTGTACTTATAAATGGTTTGCACCTTGTGGTGAATCCTCTGTATTTACACTCATGAAGTCCTCTCTTTATAGTAGAGCTAGAGACAGCTACACCTACTTCTTGGAGAGTGTTCTTCACTTCAGCGGATATTGTGAATGGGTTTTTCTTCACCATGGACAGTATTCTTCGATCATCCACCACTGTTGTCTTCCGTGGACGTCCAGGCCGTTTTGAGTTCCCAAGCTCACCAGTGCACTCTTTTTTTCTTAGAATGTACCAAACTGTTGATTTGGCTACTCCAAGCAGTTCTGCTATTTCTCTGATTGACTTTTTCTTTTTTTTCACCCTCAGGATCTTCTGCTTCATCTCCATTGAGAGCTCCTTTGACCGCATGTTGTCTGGTCACAGCAACAGCTTCCAAATGCAAAACCACACACCTGGAAACAACCCCAGACCTTTTCAAGTCAAGTCAATTAGTTTCACTTCTTAATTGATGTCAGGTTAACGAGGGAGAAGCCCATGCAGCCTTCTGAGTCAATTGTCCAATTACTTTTGGTCCCTTGAAAAGGAGGTGGCTATGTTTTAAAGAGCTATAATTACGAAACCCTGTGTCCGATTTGGATGTGGACACTCTCAAATCGCAGCTGAGAGTGTGCACTTTAAGCCCATATTAATTATATAATTGTATTCTGAATATGTTTTTTGTAAACAGCTAAAATAACAAAACTTGTGTCACTGTCCAATTATTTCTGGGCCTAACTGTATACAATTGGAAAACTCTTAACTGGACAGTTAGGCGCAGATGTAACAGAAAGGTTCGGGAATTGAAAGCAGTGGCGTAGGAAAGCACAATATTGGAGTCTTGATAAAGCTATAATAAGAAAAACCTACTCAACAAATGGTTTGGCCACAGCATGTGGAAGCATATGGGCCTTGAAATCTAGCACAGAACTGGCACCATGCCATGCCTACTACAGAGAGCAGGCCAGCAGGGCTACATGCTTGGCTCAAGCAGGGGCCAGCAACAAGACGGCTTCATTCAGTCTCGTGCACCAGTTGCCATGCTATGAAGGAGACAGGCTGGCGAATCGCTGTACCATACTGCACATGGCTGATGTTACAAAATAGTTTGAGTCGTCAGTGAACAGCGAAAGATTTCACCAAGGAGCAGAGATGAATGACTGGGCATTCAAAGGAGATAAAGAGTGGGTGTGAAGGAGAGTAAAAAAGTGCATCCGCTCTGAATCAGAAAAGCCCTGAAAATAATATCATGATTTAACTCGAACACGGAGGACAGTCCGTGTGCTCCTGTTAAATGCAGACAGTGCACAGATCTATCAGTGCATTCCAGTGAGTACAGGCCACAGATGTTAAAGCAATGCAGGGCTCAAATGTTTCAACTGATTGGAGCGATGCCAACTTCAGAGAGAGAGAGTGTGCGAGTGTGTATGTGTGAGGGTTTGCATGCATTTGCCTATGCGTATGTGGGTGCAAGAGGCAAGGGAGAATACGTGTGTGTGTGTGTGTGTGTGTGTGTGTGTGCGTGAGACAGAGTGTGCGCGTGTTTAAGGCGGAACAGGATCCGCAGCACAAGTGAAACCATCTGGTGTAAATATGTTCCATTTGCTGCAGGGCGGGGGGAGTTCAGGGGAGTTTGGGGGGTACGTCAGGTCTCAGAGCATTGCCCAAACTGTGCCTCTGATCACCTTGTTACCCCCTCATACCGACAGGAAATGCCCCAGCTGTGCAGGGCAAGGGACACAGGACACTCCCGCTCCGGGACCCACCACGCAGCGTCTGTTACAGAGCCCCAAAATCAGGCAACAAACCGACCATCACACAACCCCCAGGTACTGCTATGTAAAGTCAGGAAGAGCGCATATTCAGCATGTTACTGGATAGCACTGAGAACATGAATCATCAGCAGTAGAGTCCTGATTTATTCAGATACATCATGCAAGACTCAACCATCCAAGATTCATTTCCTTCTGATTCTTAACCCTTTCAAACCTGCATATATGCATCGTGACCTTAGAATTACAGGGTTCTAACTGACATTTTGGCCAAAATTGAGATAGCTTTTGCACAGAATTGGGAATAAATTGTTATATCGAATGATTAAGTGTGGGCATTCAATTCATTTGATCAATTGGGTTCAGATCAGACTTACAAAGTTCAAGTTCCCTCAGTGTACAAACCAATTCCTCAAAACTGTACAAATGTTATTTAGAACCCTGTCCAAGGTCAAAATATTCTTACATTACTTTTTTTTGTTTTTGTCAGCAAATTTCCTGCCAGACAATTTATTGCGGGTCTATTTGAAATGTGAAATACGGCTTAAAAATGATCCCTGATGTGATGAATCCCCCAGCTCTAAGCAGGGAGAGGCCATGTTAGGTTTCTTCCAAAATGTTTTTACCTTTGAATTTGCTCACAAGTAAACTTGAGAGAAGTTTAAAATATCTAAGTATCAGAAAAGACGAAAAGAACGAAAAAAGTTTACAGATGCGCAAAGTGTGAATGCTGGCACAACTATAAAAAGATGACGTGACAATGGGAAATGGAAACATATATTTTTTTTCTTTATTAAATAATGATATGATGGAGATAATGTAAGTCACTCCCACTCCAGAAAGCTCAAACACCAGCGGTCAGTACGTTTTAGATGGTGAATTTTCCTGCGTTCCCCTGACAGTAATCGATGGAAACGCACACAGTGGTTCACATTTTCCTCAGCAGAGTGTTGTGTAGAAGTGTGGGCAGATTCAGCAGCCCCGCACCTCACCCTCTCCCTCCAGCTGCAGGCTGCACCCCTCCTACAGGGTCCGGGTTTAAGGTTCCCCCCAGTGATGAGGGAGGCCCTACATCAGCAGAGTGGTGCAGTGTAACTGAGCCCCAATGTGTGTGCGTGTGTGTGTGTGTGGGCGTGTGCGGGTACGCATAAGCTTGGGTGCTACCATAGAGAAAGTGCACATGAGTTGAGTTCAAGAGTTGAGGTGTGCATGAGCAAAAGTGAGTGTGTGTGCTGACTGCGTGCATTACTGAGTTTGCTTGTGCGGAGGCATAAGTCCAAGCGTGTGCATGTGTGTGTGTTCTTGTACTTGCAACAACACAAGAACCAGAAAAAGTTTTTTTTTTTTACAGAGTGGGGACATTTTTAGGAAGTAAGGACATCTTCATATGTCCTCACAATTACCAAGTCAAATTGTGACTTACTAGTTAAGGTTAGGGGTAAGGTTAGAATTAGATAGGTTACACTGCTTATTGGTAAGATTAGGGAAAGGCTTTAGAGACACGGAAAGAATGAATGGAAGTCAATCTTATGTCCTCACAAGGACAGAAGTACAAGATTTGTGTGTGTGCGTGTGTTTGTATGTGCGTGCGAGCCTGTGCGGGAGCAGGAGTACATTCCTCACCTGACTTGTGACCTGCCAGGGTTCCCATGTTGCTTTCATCTGCCACTGGAGGAGAGAGAGACAGAGAGAGAGACGGAGTGACAAGGGGAGACACTTTCAACTGGAGTAACCTTTTACCGCAGCGTAATCACAGCCACATGGCTGCCTGCGTAACTGTGATCAATACAGACCCTCTGCCAATGCTTTCTTCTGCCTGGCTCACATTAGATATCAGACAGGAGCGTGTGTGTGTGCGTGTGTGTATAGGTGTGCGTGAGTATATCTATGAGTGAGTGCGTGTGCGCAGGGTGTCTCGTTCCCCCTGTTCACACAGTGGGTTCTCCCGGTGGTGACAGCAGAGCAGGGCGGTGGGGGTCCACGCTTTCCTTTACATGGGTATACAGTGGGAATTTGAACAAACAATTTAATCCCCACGGCAAACAGCGCAGGAAAGAGCAGGGCCAACGCGGTTATTTCTGTCTCCCATTTCTTATTTTCTGTTTTTATTTTCTGCAAAGCAGCACGCACGCCGACCGAGTGAAATTGCTTTGCACAGACAGACGCTGCAGGGAAAGGTCCCCTGTTTTTGGAGGCCTGCATTGTGTGGGCAAAAGCAGACAGCCATCCCTTTCAGTCTGCAGATACGGCATGAAATTGCAACTGGGAGTTGAAAATGTTATGTTCTGCAATTTTTTTTCCTTCAAACTTTCCAATTTTGAACTACAAAAAATGTATCCACAGCCCTGACCCCTTACAGCCCCACCTCCCCCCCAGACTCCCAACTCTGCACCTGGTTGGTTAGCCGACAATGGAATAATAATAATGATGATGAAAAAATAAAATAACCGTTTTTTAAATAGTTTATTTTGATCAACAAATTGCTAATCAAGAAAAATTGCTACAGAAAAATAAGAGTTAATAAACATGACCGTAAAACACAGTGAAATACACAAAAAGATAAAAATAAAAAGACAAACTAATCATAAAATATATAAATGAATAAAAATAAAAACTTGAGTTAAAATTAAGCAAAGACCATTTCTAACAGAAAGCCCAATTGTAGAGGTAGGTCGTAGGTTCTTTCAGAAATGTCCACAGGTTCAGATCCCACAAGATTCCCTAACAGCCACAAGAAACTCACCCCACAGTCGGGGGCGTATGAAGTAAAAGCCTCCTCATTTGTCTTAGTTCTCCACCACAGAACAGACAGTCGGACAGAATTAGAGGACCTGAGTATTGCTGTGGACAAGTCCACGCTCAGCTTTAAAAACCAATAAAAGTGCCTTAAAATCAAAGCTAAAATTAACCAGCTGGCGGTGTGATGATTTTAAAACAGAGGTTATGCAAACACATTTCTTAGTGCGTGCGAGTGCCCTGGCAGCAGCATTTAACACTACCCTTAGTTTATTAATAACACTAAATAACAATAACACTGGGAGGTCAGTGAGTAAGGAATTTCAACAATCCAGACGAGAGCTCACAAACACATGTTAACTTTTCTTCACCTCCTTGGAAACAAAGGGCTTAATTTTGGGTTGTTTTTAAAAAGGCCAAGAATCGCTCTAGACAGCGACATGTTTCCATTCTTTTTCGCCAGCTGACCCCACCCATGATGCTGTTCAATCAGACTGTCTGGCCCATAATTCCCTGTAAATCGGTTGTGAAAAGCTGCGCAGACAGCAGAAGGCTCGGTCGTATTGCTGCGTTACACGACTGTGGCGAAAATGCAGAAGAGCAGAGGAGGTGAGCGGCGCGCACGCATACACACACACACACACACACACACACACACACACACACACACACACACACACACACACACACGTCGCAGAGAAGAGGGGGCTCAGGAGGCAGTAAGGGTTCTGACAGATGTGCGTGTTCTGCGTCTTCGGTGGCTTTGAGTTGTTGTCCTGAGAAACGGGGCTGTGCAGGAACACGTGCAGCTGTCAGAAGAAGTGCACCATGGGATATCGTAATAGCTTTTCATTACACTGCAATTTCTTTTAAATAACGCTGTTCATTTTTTATGAGGCCTATTTCCCAGTAGAAAGAATCAAGGAAAAAAAAAAAAAAAATAGAAGAGAAGAGAAGGGAGGGAGGGAGAGAGGGGGAAGGATGGAGAGAGAGAAGGAAACAGAATGCGAGAGGGGAGAAGAGAGTAAGATCGAGAGGTCCAGTGTTTCATGGGATCTGGACAGTTAGACGTGTTTGTGCCAGTCCTGTTCATGTTATGCACACACACTGCATCACTCAATTTATTCACCAATCTCTTCAAGGCCGACACCTTGACACCACTGAACCGCTGTACTGACCCCTTAAGGAACCACAAACACCCTCCTGCTCGCAAAACCCAAGAGAAATACATCATCCCCTGATAAACAAAGGCTCCCACATCAACAAATTCATCAATAACCCAAGTACTGTACACATGCTGCCCGCTTCACGTCACAACTACAATACCTGTGTCTGTATATGTCTGCACATATGTCTGCGTGAGCGGGTGTACATGCACATTCGTGTTTGCCTGCATTTTTACGCACTTGTTGGCGTGAGTATCTGTGTGGACTGGCGCATGTGTGCACGTACTGGAGTGTGAGTGGGTGTGTGTGTATGGTATAGTTTTTCCAGACTCAGCCCAGGGAATGTGTCATAGTCTGGCAACAAAAGCAGGCTGTGACATTTAAATAAACATAAAAACACAGACCATTGGCTGCGCCACAAGACCACTGTTAATGATTTAAAAGCTTCCGGCCGTGCAGTAGAGCAAATCCATTAAAGGCTAAACAAATCCCACAACTCCCAGCCCTAAGTCCTTCACCCCAAAACCTCCTTTTCATCTGTGACCTTTTCCGCTTTTTTTCCTCATATTCCCGTGAAGACCTCATTTTAAATGAAGCCAATAAAATCTAGCTAGTGGAAAATGAACATGAATGCTCTAAAATTGCAGTCAGATGAGCAAAGGTTCAGACTGAGAAACACCACGCAGGTAAGTCGTTTAGAATCCCGCAGCGCTGCAGCGCATTCCACTGGGCCAAAAAATTGGCAATAAGTTTTCAGCAATGCCTTTGACGTTTACAGCCTGTAGACTGGCATGAATTCAGAGATTCTGTGAGGCCTTTTGAAATATGACACAGTTATATTCGGGATGCAGCCTGTACAAGCACCAAGGAGAAAAGGACAATTCTTTGGTCTCATTCAGCCCCCTCCCCCAGCTGCATCACATAGCCAGGGCCCTCTGTGCCACGGCCATTTCTTTGTAACTGGCCCTATGACTGATTCAAGAGGCGACAAATTGGTACTGCTAACTTCCGCAGTGTAAAATCCTCCAGCACTGAGCTCTGGGTTCAGAGAAGGTGATGCATGATGTCGATCCTGCCAACCTAAAACATCCATGTCTGTGTGCCAGTTCCTTTAAACTAAAAACAGCATATCGACATGCAATTAAAAAGGGCAACAGCTTTAAATCTTGTTCAAAAGGTAAAAGAAAGCCTAGAAGGAGCACAAGTACATGAGCCCTGCCTTGTGGGAGGACTCATGGTCTATGTTTGTTGTTGCCATATGACAGGTTTTCAACAGCTTTGAACTTGATATCTTGCATCATTGAGCAACACTATTTGTATTTAGCGCTCTGAGGGTTAATCACGGGGGCGTTTTTGTCCGTACTGTACAACCCGTGTAGTTGCGCCAGCCTTTCATGTTCAGTGTCACAATATGAACAGAAACAAACTGCGCTGTAAGTGACTCGCGTGCCTCTCGGTCGCCTCTGGGGCTCAGTCGCACCTCGCAGTTCATTCCGCAGGCTCCGGAGCACGGAGCGGCGTCTCGCCGCTATAACACTGACAGCCCCGCCGTCCTACGGGCCGACGGGATCACGTCCTGCTCAGAATCACTCAAGATGACAGAAAAGAGTTTATCCCTGACAGTGATCCACCTCAGACGCACACGCCCCGGGTCCGAGCAGCACAGCGCTGGCTATCACACCAGCACAGACCCGCTATTAACATGTCAATCACCCCTCCAATGCAAAGCCAGCAGAGGCATGAGAGAGCCCTCACAGGCTCGTCTCAGCGAGGAGGTTAACGGGAATCCTACAGTTCGTGCAATAAACAGGTGGCCATGTTTATCGCAGGCCACAACAGCTTTGCACAAAATTAGGCTGACAAAACCTTAATGCTCAGAACAGTAGTAGTAGTAATTATAATAACAATAATAATAATAATCGCCGTCATCCAAGCTCATTTGGCTGCTGCAATTAGTTCCTTTCATATAGCAGTGAGCCATTCACTCATTATTAAAGATTGCTGTAATAGGAAGAAAAAAAAAAAAAAAAACACTTTTTAAATTCCTGTGGTCTCTGAGCTGTCCCCATTCCTCTTAAATAAAAGCACACAAGATCAACGACGACATGGATAAAATTGGAAAATTGAGCCTTTTCCCAAATTATCTAACAGCGGCTATTCCTGCTCTTGATGGTGAAATCTGACAGGAATGATAATTTCATATCACTGGACTAAGCCGCTTGATCAAGGATAATCAGGACCCCAAAGGCAATCTAAAATTTGGCTCAGATTCAGGTGCGTAACACGCTGGTCATTATTCAGCAGGATGGACAGGTGCGCCGACCAGAATCACCCTACAGCTCCTATCAGCCCAATATCCTCTGAAACCAGCTATGAAAGCAGCTCTTTCTGCGAGGAGAGAGAAGATAAAAGAATGTGAGAGAAGACCTCAGTAATGAAACCAATCAGTCGTCTTTGGCCTCGCTGCTGGTGCGCTGTGCTGTGGGAACCCAATATGGAAACCTAATGAACTGTAATTCAAAATCTGCTGCATCCAATGTTTTAGCAAAATGAAATATTCCTCCCCCCTCCGTCTAATGAAAAAAAAAAAGTTAATAGGGTCATCTTTGCCTAATATGTAAGAATGTGCTGCGGTTTTCCATTTTAACGGTGTGCATTCAATTTATACAGCCATCAGACCCGTAAAGGAAATGAGTTCCAGCCACTAAGGATTCCATTCTGTCTGACTGCCTTTCAATCCTTTACAGCACTGAGCGCATGTGCCAACCTCGACCCGCCAATCAATCAGTGATGCGCCAACCTGCCCATCTCTTCATCACATGCCTAGCCATCAATCTATCGTTAATGCTGCAAACAACTCATCTCTTGGTAACACATCGACACGCTCATCCCTCAAGTAATGCGCCAACCTGCTCATCTCTCAGTAACATGTCAACCCACTCGCCTTTTAGTAACACACCATCCTGCTAATCTCTTTGTAACACACTAACCCGCTCATCACTTAGCAACAGGCCAAACCACTTACATCTCAAGCTACACACTAACCCACTCACCTCTTAAGTAACACACCAATCCATTCATCTCTTACCAACATCCAATCCGCTCGTCTCTTAGTAACATGCAATCCCACCGCATCTCTCTCAAGTAACACGCTAACCTACTCAACTCTTTGTAACACCCAATCTGCTCATCTCTTAGTAATGCATCAACCTGCCCATGTCTTAGTAACATGACAACCATTCGATCTCCATGCAACTGACAAACTGCTCAGTTCTTAACAGGCCGACCCGCTCGTCTCAATCTGCTCATTTTTTAATAATTTTTAATCAATTCTATCAATCTACCTGTAATGTGCAAACATGTGCATCTTTCAGTGACGCGTCAATCTCTCAGTAATGCAGCAACACCTGCTGAGCACAGCTGGAGCTGAGTAATATTCGGCCTCACTGTTAACCTCACTGCTGAAGTGGAAATACACTCAGACACGCAGTGAAACCCTCACCCACATGCACACACATCCACACAAGCACACGCGCGCGCGCACACGCACGCCCACACACACACACACACACACACGCGCGCGCGCACACACACACACACACACACACACACACACACACACACACACACAAAACAAAAAGATATCCATACAAGCTCACACAAAAAAAACCCAGTTTCCACATATATAATTTGGCTTTGCCCAAAGCAGGGCATATGAACCCCCTCACCGTCACATGGGATAGGCCATGTCTCCGGGCTACATGCAGGGTTACATGCACAGTGTTAAACGCACACGGCGTCAGTGCTAAGAGCGTTACGGAGCCAGAACTGCTGATGAGGCAGAGAGAGAATATAAGGTGTCAGGGATAAATACTGCAACAAGGAATAATGGTGCAGTATAACGGCACCAAGAGTCATGTGGAGGTGTTAGAACATAAGGAATTATGGGGCAGTGTCGGGATAATGGAAAACAGAGAGAAGTATTGGAAAAAAGCAGAATCATGCTGCAGGATGCGGATATTATTAATATGGAGGAAATACAGAACATTAGAAATGAATGGAACAGCTACCAGGGCCTAGTTATGAGTCGCACATTCATAAGGTCCCAGTGACCCGCAGCAAAGGCAGAATTTTCCTTCACAAACCGCTGCCTGGCCTCCGCAGCTGCTCTCAAGGAAGCACTGCACAAGAAATTAGCATTTATCTGCTGGTTAACACAGAAATATGCAGAGAGGGGGAATAAATGCTATTTAGCAACTTGCTGGAATTAGCCTCACTGTTGCTGGGTTTTGCCTACCGCCACCTCTCCGTCTTTCGTAATCGACTTCATTATCATAATTATCTTCCCCCATCAGCATCACCATTAAATGCAAGTCCAGCAAAAGGCTCCTGGTCGGTGCAGAATATTATGCTCGCTTACTGCATTATACTGTTTCTAAGCTGAAACGAGGTCATTTTCCTGTCGGAGAGAAATCCCCTTTTGCGCATAAGTCTTTATCACACTCTCGGCAAAATGTTCCTCCATTTTTTTTTTTTTTGGATATGCAGGGATAGCTGGAATGGGCCTGCTTTTGTTTCCACCTTTTTTCCTCATTAACTCACACTGGAGTACGAGCAGAACCAGAGGTGCATTTTACAACAGAAATAAATCGCGAACAGATAATCTCAATGAACCGTTTTTTTTTTTTCTTCTTTAACTGAATGCTCAATTTTTAACTATGGAAGCAGACTTTTTTTTTTTTTTTTAAAGAAACAGGCTTGTTTTTTTCTTCAAACTATGAGCGCTAAAATGCACATGCACACAGTTTCCGACCTTCATTCGGTATCGACCGGTAAAAACTGAAGGCCATCTAGGAGCCGCACTGAAAGGTCGAGTCGATCTGTTTCGTTCCTCTTCCAATAAAATAGCCGTCTTCGCCTCCAGCTCGTAGTCACACAGTCCCTACCGCAGCACCCGAGCACGAGACTCTACCCCTCCCAGCCTTCGAACAGTCCGTTTAAAGAGTGTTTACAATACCGCGATAGCATGCCACGCAAGTATCGCGCACACTGTGGAGGTAAATCCTCTTGTTTACTCCCACAAGCTACACAAGCAGGAGTCGTCTGCTGGGAATCTGGATGTGCTTTACGACAGTTAAAACACCGGAGCTCAGGACCCATAACAGTATAACATTCCCTCTCAGTTTTCACAGCTCGCTCCTCGGCTGCACTACAGAGGAGAACAAAAAATATAAAAAATAAAATAACACCAGCGCGTCCCCGGGACCAGATTTATTTTGGCGCCGCCAAGGTGAGTATTATTACGCCTCAAATTTCTATTAAAAATAAGATTCAAAGTTTCTATTATTCATGAAGTACAGTAGAGGGGACTTATTCTGGCCATGCATTATTAATATCGCCTCACCCCCCTCATCGGAGCCCTCCAATTTCGTGCAAAGTATTCGGAACTAAATTACTTCTACAGTCATGTGGAACTGTGCTGAACCTCCTCCGCACAGCCCATCCTCTCCCTGCCTGTAGCCAGTGTATACCGGCAGGGGTGTGCAGTCTTATAAGGAAAGGCCATTTCTGGATGGAGGTTTTGAGTAGAGATATACCAGATTCCAGCTAAATAACTAATCACTGTGTTCAATCAAGATATTGATAAGCACTATCAGGTCCAACAGTGCCCGGATGACACAAAAGCCTGGGACTACACCCGCCCTCATTGAGTAAGAATGGACTGCCCTGGTGTGCTGGCGAGACAGACAGCAGCGCTAGGTTAAGTGCGGGTAATGCACTGGAGTGTTTAAACAAGGGTCAGGCGATGCAGGATCTGCTGCGAGTCTGCACAGCGCGCGCCGGGCGGAGCCTCCTGTTTTTTCATTAGATTTGCCATATTCCAAAGGTCCGACACAAATTAATTGCGTTAGGCTTGAGAGGCCCATTGATCTGGGGTCCCAACATGCACTTAGGCCTGTCAGCTGGCATTTAATATCACAAAGAGATTACCGTCTGCTTCCTCACAGCTCCCCAATCATACAGCATTCTCCCCTCAGAAACACAGAGCAGAGAAACAGAGGAAAGTGCTGAGGAGCGAGGTACTGAAAAATCGGTCAGGCGAGTATCTGGGCACCTGTGTGTGAGTACAAGCGCAAGCATGCATAACATGTGCGTGTATGTGTGTGTTTTGCCGGGAGGCCAAGGTGACCCTGTGGGCGCAGGAGAGAATGAGGATGTATGTATCTGCACGAGCGTCACCACACTGCAGCCGCGGAGCAGATTGTGAACACACAGCCGTATCACAGCCTGCTTTATCCACTGACTGAACACCAGCACCATAAATCTTCTCAGACGGTGGAGAGGAGCCGAGGCGAACCTGTAGTCTCTCGTGATCCAAATGTGCAGTTCACTTTATTTCGGTCAAGAGTACACTACTGGCCAAAAGATTGGAAGCAAGATCAAATTTGTACAAAAAAAAATCAGTTACACTGGCATACTTTGCAAAAAAATGAACATGATTATTATATAAAGAGTCACTTATCAGAATACATTTTTACTCAAATTATCAGGCCTATATTACTAGGCCCATAGTCCTGTAATGAAATAAAGTGAATAATGCAAACTGTGATTTGTGTTTTTACTTTTTCACTGAAGTTCACTTTCACTTTCTTTTGTTAACATTTATTCAGCAATGGTCTGGTAACATCAATGTATACAGCACCGAAAGGTAAATAGAGGAAAATAGTGTATATCAATGAAAGAAAAATCTAATCATGCCGTAAATACATCCCAGAATCCATAGATTTCATACTGGTTTTTAAGAAAGGCACTGTGAACTGAAATTTGAAGTTGCTTCCAAATTTTGACCTGTATTGGCCTTGCTTCCAAACTTCTGACCTGTAGTGTGTATATTTGTGCGAAGGGATAAACAATATATTTGAGTAACATAAAAAGTGAGGCAACAACGAGAGAGGCCAGGATCAATGGCTTAGATCTGAGCTCCAGTACCGGCCAACTGAACCCTGTTCCAAATGAATGGTAACTTTCAAGCAAAAACACAGATGCAATAAACCTGCACGAGATAAAGGGTTTTCCCTCATCAGGAGTCACTGTGTGAGGATTTTTTAAAGCTTGCTACTACGCTATTTGGACGGTAAATATTTTGAGGAGGAATCAGGAGAAGGTTATGACACTGCATTGTTTGCGTTCAGCCGGTACTCAAGAGGCTGTACTGCACAGACTCCGGCTCTAAACTGTAAAACATCATGGGCTGCAAAAATTGCACTTCCGTTGTGCAGAAAAGCTTCACATCGAGCCCGAAGAAAGACAATGGTCAAAATTACTATGACCTGGCCAATATTTCCTCGGCTGTCTGCAGTATTCTGCAGCATAGGAAAGAAATCACAGGAGAACGAAAATTACTTCAGCAGCTCACCTAAGTCCATGCTTTTGGAGGACTTGACGTGATTGTAGTCCGCCTGGTTGGGCTTCTGTCCGTCAGGGAGCTGCGACTCCGCGGGGTACAATCTGCGATTCGGCTTAGGACTGCAGGAACACAGGGGCAGAAATGGGGGGTAAATTTGAACACCAATGAAAAGTTATCCAAAACTAAACCTCAGCCAAGTGTTGAATCTGAGGGACTGCAATTAAATGTGAAAACCTTGCTGTGGGTGGCACAAGAATATCTGCATCGTGAAACACATTTCTGGTGTTAGCCACAGATTGTACAGTCAATATTTTCAGAACATGCTGGTTTTCTCTTTGCATGTTCATGCAACAGGCAATGTAAGCGAGTAATTAAATGTATCTTTTTTATGGAGACATAATCGTACGTATATGTTTATGCAAAGCAAATAGCGTGAGGTGTATCGTACACTGACCATGCATTGTGCGGCAAGTGAAGAGAGTCAGTTGCTGTGTTAACTGGAGGACCACATTCCGACACGGAGAACTACCCTTCACTGAGCTTTAGCAAGAATAGCAGAACTGCCACTGACTGCAAAGTTTGTAAATTTAATTGCAATCCTGAGAATCCTCGATCCATTCACCTATCTGTATCAGAACAGAAAAATACTCTTAACTCCCAAGAGATGACTTTAACCTACAGTTAAAGTACCACCCCACCACCTACACCCTCCCCAACTCTGACATTACAGCGCCAGGAGGCCTGTGAACTCAAAATATAGTCATGATCCCTCAATGGGAGCCACCTATGATCCAAGCTGGACTGTACACAGTGCATTAACCCATTCAGCGCCGTGGGCAACTCTAGTTTCCCAATGATGTAAGATAACAAAATCACACGCTGTCAAAAGCCTATCATGTAGCAACTTGTTTAAAAGAGCTCTCACAGGGGAGCTCTTTTAAACAAGTCTTCACATGATAGGTTTTCAACAGCTTTGAATTTGATATCTTGCGTCATTGGGAGGAGCTCCCTCGCAGGGGAGCTCTTTTAAACAAGTTGCCACATGATAGGTTCGACACCTCAGGATGACTGCAGTTTTAATTCCTTGAAAATGTATTCAGCGCTCAAAGGGCTAATATGTGGGTTTGTTTGGATGTGAGAAAGACCACAAACATACAGTAAGCAGGAGTGTGGAGCAGGTTTATAGCTACCTGTAGGACTGTGTGCGATATGGAGCGGAGTCCTCAAGCTGTGCAGCAGGAGGCGGCGGGGGGAACTCCTCTTCATCCTCCTCTTCCTCCATGTATCCATGCCGTCCGTTTGAGATCGGTTCTGGAGCTGGAGAGAGAGAGAGAGCGAGCCCGCTGAGCGACAGTGGAATTCAGCTCGGCAGAGAGAGCTTGACCGGGTGAGAAAATGGTCACAGGACAGCCACAGTTAATGCAATCAGGGCCGGCACCATCAGAATCATGACATAACATAGCATAGCACAGTGCAACATAACATAACGTAATGTAACATAACATTTACAAGTTTAAATCCTAATCCACCAGCTATAAACTGGACTATGCAGGGGCCAATCCTGCCCTGGAAAAATTCAGAGTTAACCGTTACACCTGAATTTCACTTGAATTTCCCCATAAATAGTTTCAAAGTTAGAAAAAGCATTTGTTTTCACATTGTAGAACAATTTCAAAAACATATTCTCCATCTGCTGGTTGTAGTGCTTCAATGACGGCACATTGAATATTTTTCTCAAAATAAATGTAAATCATGTTTTTTTATGGCCTCAATATTACATCAAATGGAAACAGGGCCTAAGATGACACTCCCAAGAGCAAACGGCATATTGGCAAAACCCCCCAGAAAAAGCTCCCCAAAAAGACAACCCAGCTACAGTATTTCCCCTGACAGTCTTATGAAATTGTCACAAACTGAACCCAACTTCATCTCATACATGATTGGACTGCCTATTCAATACGCAACAATAATGAAAAATACACTAAACTACTTTTCATGTGGTCAGTAAAAAAATCTATCAACTTACTATTTAATTAATTGATATTTTATTGATTTTTTTAGTTACATTATTCAGCAATACTTGATCATGACTGAAAGAATCAAATGGAAAAATTTCAAGCTGATATTGCTTACATATCAGGCAATATGATGGAACTCTGGCATTCCTAGAAATTAATGGGTTAATAAATGTATTATTCTTATTAATACAAAGCGCAAAATCAATCCAGTTCTTTATCTTGATAAGATCTAAAGGCAGATAAAATTTGAAAAGGATCTATAAAGTTATCCCGTAAACATGAAGGCCCGGCGGCAGATGCAGCGGTGATGATGATTCCATAACATCTGCGCCGTTCCCCCGTCATATACTGTATATCCAGATCTTGCGCATCATTTCATTAACATTTCAAAGTAATACAGCAGTATATACTTGAGATGGCTGTAGACCTTGTAATCTCCACTAGAATTTAAAAGAAGTTCCTCAGGTTTGGATAAAAAAAGCTGCATTAGACAAACCCATGCAAGTGTCCAAAGGTTTTATGAGGTCAAGGGTCATGCCCAGGGCCTGACAGCTGTAAAAGTTTTAGTGTAGCTCTCCTTAGGCTTATACTGCCTTCCTTCTGAGTATCGGCCAGATGTGCTAGCCCCTTGGTTAACGTCAGTCCCAAACCCCTGCAACTGGAACATGAAGTGCACATGCAGCTAGCAGAAATAGCACCAAACACGCATCGACTTTGAAAGGTCACACCAACAGTTAAGATCGCACTGACTGTGTTAACCCTTTCACTGCCGCTTACTGGGAATAAGACAACCCTTGCTTACCTTAAATTTTTGTGCTATCACAGCATGATATTGCATGTGGATTTTCACCCCCTTTTTTTGAACCAAAAACGCCAGAAATGGACTATTTTATGTACAGAAAACATGTTCAAAATACATTTACCTTTCCAATGACACATACCTTTGCTTAGTTTTTCCAAAAGTAGAAACAGAAAATGAGGATAAAAACCGTATTTCGGTTTGTCAAGACAAGACTATTTCTCCTCTACGGGATTTATGTACAAACGCAGAAACACGCGCATTTCTGTACAAACGGAGATACACGCGCATTTCTGTACAAACGGAGATATACGTGATGCAGCACGCACTGCCTGCAATAACCTGCATAAAATAAAATAAAACTGTGCATAACCGAAGGATTGGGAACTACGAGAAGCCTGATGACATCACTGATGCGTTGTGCGATACCAGACTCGTCCAAAGGGGTGTATTGTAGCGGAGCTTTGACACTTTTTGTGAGGGACTTTCTCTAGGCGCTAAATAGCGACAATGGTAAGTGATGCGGGATCGGCGCTGTCGCGGAAATGCGAAAATGGTAATGTAAGGGTTAAGGCCATGCAAACATGTAAGGTGATACAGACTGTTAAGGTCACACCAACTGTTTAAGGGATCTTCAGGGTAAAAATTTCACTTTTTCCCCCGAAAATTTCAATATTTTTGATTTTCACATAAATAAAGGAATGCAGTGAGATTCCAGTAAACACCAAAAATCTGTTCCTGTGTCTCAATTGTTACTTGTGACTTTAAATGCAAATTACGGAAAATGACAATTCTGACTGATTTTCAACCTTGTAGCATTCATAAAATCATTAATATTCATCTGATTGCCTTGAAATTTTGACTGAAGTTGTACCTGTAGGAGATCTAAGAAATGACATGATTTCAATGATTTTTCATCCCTATTCCCTAGGGGGTTAATTTAGAAAATGAAGCAAGTTGACGATAGCGACTCTCGTTATGGTTACACAACATCGCTCACTAAATGTTCTAAAAAAAAAAAAAATAAATCCTATGTCATTTCATAAAACTATTTTAATCCTTTTAGACCTTTCATATGAGACTAATTTGAGTAAAATCTGACCATGGGTTATTGAAATATCAGTGCCACAAAATATTTTCAGATTTTTTCATTTAAGTGCTGTTTCCATGGCACCCATGTAAATTTTTATCAAAATACAACACATTATGAGGTTAAAATCATGTTGAGTATGTTTATTTCTTTGTCTTTACATTATTATGGTTATTTCTACACTTCACCCTGAAGCCCCCTTAAGCTTCAAGCTTCCAACCTGGCCTCGCTCTCCCAGTCAGAGCCACAGCGGCTCGCTTTCGGTTAGCGCGCACAACAGGAGAATTGTTTTGAATTAATAACGCAGACAAAAACATTAAATAATCACACAGCAATGCTACAAAAATGACAAACTGCCGGCGAGGCGGGGGGGCGGGGTGGGGGGTGCTACTTCTGGAATAAGAGAAATAAAGACGGTGACATATTGAGGGTGATTATTCCAGAGCGATTACTGCGGAGGAGCCGAGAAAAAAGACAGCGCTCATAACGGTAAAAAAGAAATAAAAAAAGAACACCGCGCAGAACTAGAGGGCGATTAATTTTATAGTGAAATAATGAAGCGCGTAGATGGAAGCGGGAGAGACTACTTTGTTTGGGAGTTAATGATGCTCCGCTCCGGATCAGATTGCGGGCTGCTTTCGAAACGGAGCCGGGCTGGGCTGCAGATAAGCCCGTCTGTGAATCTGAGTCACAAGAGCGACCGGTGGCAGGGATTAAAGCAGCAGATAATGGGAGAGGCCCAGCCATTTTTCTGACTCCGTGGTGGGTCTTAAAAAGAAGATCCTCGGCTTGGCTGTTCGACGGCTGGTACAGGTTTGGTGTGCCCGCAGAAGACTCAAACTTACAAGCTAATGTGCCCAGCTGTGGCTGGAATGCGCAGATGCCTCAGGCTTCAGTAGCTGCAGGTCTGGAGCATGCGCAGGTCTCCGCAGTACAGAGCCTGTATCCAGAGCAACTGAACTCCCGCTGCAGAGTAGGCTACAGCATATGGCCTGTATGCATGGCAGGCTGCAGTTCAATGCCAGTATTCAAAGAAGAATGCAGTGTATAGCCTGTATGTGCAGTAGTCCACAGTATATAGCCTGTTTGCGCAGTTCTGTGCATAGTAAGTTACAATGTATAACCTGCATGCACAGCAGGCCGCAGTATATAGCCTATATACACAATAGGACAGGGAATACTGCCCTTCTGTGCATCAGGACACATTACATGGCATGTATGCACACATGGCCACAGTAGAGGGTCAGTAAGTGCAGTGGATGACAATATTTGACTTGTCTTCTGTAGCAGGCCAGTGCACACTGCTGGAGCGCACTGTATTATTCAGTGTACTCCATGAATGTGCAGACCCTGTAGTAAATGTGCCTTGATGTTTGTGTGATTGAGTACCTGTTCCCTGGCTCTACGGACCTGGGAAAGCACGGCTAGAAAAACAGATGCATCTGTGGCATTAGCATAAGCAAACACAGTAATCATTTTTCATTTTCCAGATTCCATCGCAGGGTTATTATTTCTGGATATATCAGGCTGCTCTGCTCATGCGGTGGGGAGGTGATGTATCGCTCCCACTTGCACACACTCCGTCACCTCCACGCAGATAACTCGCACTAAAGATGAGCTGCTGCTGCTGCTGCAAACACACCTCTGCTCACAGCACCTCTGCAGGGGCTCATGACGACCCACTCACACTCCACAGCGCTGGCACACACACAGAGACACACACTCGTGCATGATATGCACACATGCTTCTGCGATCACGAAGAAAAACATACATACACAAAACTAATCTCACTATAACAAACCCATGCACACACAGGCACACACACAACACTAATCTCACTAAAACAAATACACATCAATATTAAGCCACCCACAAACATAACATTATTCACATCAGAACACACACAGAGAGATACACACACAGAAAAACAAACAGACATACACACGCGTGCACACACGCAGGCAAGGGCACACACATACGTACACATGCGCACAGACACACACACACACACACACACACACACACACACACAAATTATAAACACACACATACCCTTAGTTTGTACTATCAGACTTCCTTTCGATTCGTCCCACAAACAAGCCCCTCAGGCTTGCAGCGACGTATATGTTCAAGTGTTTCTGCATTTTCCACAAGTGCACTCAGCTCCTACTCACACAATGTAAATGTATGAGAGCGTGGCAACAAACACAGGTAACGCACACGCACCTGCGCCAGAGGAAATGAGCGGCGCATTATGCATGCAGGTGAGATGAGAGGCGTGCGCTACTTCACTGATAATTACTCTGTGCATTTTCAGACGTGTGCTTCATTAAGCTGCTCTTTAACATGCCGCTCGGAGCTCTGACACAATTTCACCACGGCGCTCCGGCTCTTATTGCAGCAGCTCCACAGCATTTCAGCGTGCGCAGGTATACAGGCCCGTAGCAGGATGGACAGCACATCCGCCAACGACAGAAAACCCATAATAATTATTCCAGAATCATTACGCACAAATTGAACAGAACAAGGGATGAAACAAACAGGCCCCAGAGCTATCAGATGAACATGCTAAGTTGCCGTGGCTTCCTGCTCTTGTGATGGGGACAAGCGTTCGTCTGACTCTGTTTTATTTTCCTGCATCACAGGTTAAGGGAGCACAAGTCTGAAATAGAACTACACTTACCAGCAGGCTTGGCAATAGGCTACGAGCTATGGGGACACCACACCCACACCCCTGACCACAGCATTGACAGGTTAAAAATAAAGATGAAGTATACTATAGTAAAAAAAAAAAAAAAAAAAAAGATCTATGACTCTTTATAAACCTCTTTTGAATGTACCATTGTGCATTATCTGAATCAATTTTTACTCATGAAAACATGTACAATGCAATGGAGGCAAGAGATGATGACGCTTTGGTGATTTTCAATAGAAAACAGCTTGGTTTTATAACAGGCTAGTTCGGTGTAAAAATCAATTAAACAGTCATTCCTATTTTAATCGGGTCACGTGATCTCTGAACACAACGCCGCACGCACAAACGCGCCCTAGTTAGAGCACGATTCAGCGACTGAAGAATCTCAAGGTCGCAGCTCTCTGTCAGCAAGATTAAAGCTGGCACAAAAAAAAAATAATCCACAAGCCAGGAAATTCAGCTAATTAGTCTTCCTTGTTAACAGTCTCCCACACTGTCTGGAAGGATACAATGGAAAATATGACAAAATAAGCAGCGCTATCGTCTTTGCCATTCTCTTCATTATGAGAGAGTAAATGGGCAGCAGATAAATCTGGTAAACTGCAGCTGTAGAGATGCTTTAAACCTGAGCGATGCCAGATAGTGAATGTTCCCAACCGACATTCCCAAGGATCTGCATCATAAATACATGGTGCTTTGCGTGAGTGAAAGCGGGTTTATTTAAATGTCTGCCGAAGTGGGTCTGTATCGAGAGGGGTATTATCGTGGCCTTGGACTGACGGTAAATGGAGGAAACCTTGAGAAGAGCAGGACTCTTTCATGTCGAGTGAGGAGATCGATCACATGAGCGTGCCAGGCCGAGACGCGCTCACATCAAAAGAGATCACATGAGCCAAGCGAGAGGCTCACGAACTTTCATTTACTCACTCTGTCAGGCTCTGACAGCTTGCTCTGTATTTGTGTGTGTGTGTGTGTGTGTGTGTGTGTGTGTGTGTGTGTGTGTGTGCGTGTGTGCGCGCGGACGTGAGTGACCGTATTCGTTTGTGTGCATATATGGGTCATCCTCACTAAAAGGTAACAATTCCTGTCCATGAGACTTTTTTTAAATAATATAATTTTTTTTAATTTCCAGATTGCTTTTTCCAAGTGATATTTCCTAGTTTTATGATATTTCATACTTAAACAAAATCCCTGACTTCTTTTTAGTTCACACTGATCAATTATGTTCCCCAAAATGGCAACAATCTGTTGTCCACAAACCAGATGCCAACATTTGGCGATTACAAGAACAATTTCATTGTCATTGTTATGAAAGTTTTTTTTAGGACAATTTTTTAACTAAAATCAATTAAGCAATGTAACACAATCATTAAATCCAATCATTTATGTATTTTCATGCAAATATTTGGTAACAGTAATCTTGTCCATAATATCACTGTCTGTCCTGTTACCAAACAGAGAAGATGAAAAAACATAATGCTCCCTAGAGTATCCCAGAAGACACTGTCGTCATTAGGTCACTTCCTGTCAAGGCCCATCATGGCACCATGAGCTCACACACATGCTGATTGAAGAAAGTGTTCAAACTGACTGGTAAGTTGTTTCATTTCATGTGTACAAGTTTGAAGTGTCTGTGATGTTACTGCACATTTATCAAAAAAGAAATCTATAAAACAACATGCATATTTGTGAGAATGCCCGAATAGCAGACTGGAAGATTGCTACATGGTTTCAAAGTGCCTTAGGGAGACATCATTGCTAATAAATGGAATTACATCATTTTATGTCCATACTGTTACTTTCTGTTCTGTTACCTAACAAAAAGTAACAGCACAGACTCATATAGTAACAGTATAGACAAATGCCAATTCAAGTAATTTTTGAAAAGGAAATTGAAGGTTGTTTTAAACACATAAGTCGTATTTAAATGTAAAGACATTTAATTTTTATTATTCAATGAAGTTTAGTAATTTTCTAAGAGATCATTTGAGATTATTTAGGGTAATTGGACTCAACAGTAACGTGGCAGACAAAGTTTGGTGACAGCCGATACATTGTCCTTTGTTACTAACTTATTGTAAATAATTATTAAGATTGGTGTGGGTTTTTTTATAATTATTCCGCAGATTTTGTGACCTCTCTACAGCCCAAACGGCTGAACCGAATTCTACGAAACTTTGCATGCTGGTAGCTCTTTATGAGATCTGGGCACAGAAAACTTTTGGGCTCATTCTGCCCATTCGTTCAGAGCCCAGAAGGGCCCAAAGTTCAAAATTTTAACATGGGAAAATTTTTCAAAATGCACCTAGAGACTTGCATTTAAAAAAAAAAAAAAAAAAAAAAGATGCGCAACGTCATTATGAACAAAAAACTAAATCACCGCAACTTTGTAGGTCACGTGGTTTGGCCGCCATTTTGATTTGTGACTTTTTCAACTTTTTGAACCCCATGCATCTTTGAAAACTAAAAAAGTATCTTCTCCTTCAATCCTTGCAGTAGAGAGCTGAAAATTGCACTGAATATTTTTGAAACAGCTTAAGAGAGCCTTTGTCGGCCATTTTGCCATTTCCCTTCACTTTTTTTACAATGAGCCCTTCAACTTGCATCAAATTGAAGATGATCTAATGTTCAAGGGCAGATAACTCAAAAACTTGGACATAGAAATTCTTCATTTTTTTACTACAGTAAGTGTACATTAGTGTCTACAAGATAATAAAATGAAATGGGTCGCGAACAGTCATTTCTTCTTTTTGAAATTAACCAAATTTAATATTTTTCAAAATTCTTGTGAAAAAGATTCAGTCAAAACGGATTGACCAAATTCATTCATATTTTGTTACCACATTCTAAATAGATCAGTTTCTGAGAATTGTTAGAATCTGTCTATGCTGTTACTGGCTTGTCCGTTCTGTTACTTTGCTTTTCTCTCCTGTTACCAGGACTAAAACAGCTAAAAATATAATGGTTTTCACATTGAACCTGCATAAAAACAGACAGGCAATAAAAACATGTCACTTAATTATCTTTAACATATAAAGTGATGCTATCACAGTGGCATTGTAAAAACAGGAGTATTAATAACATTTCACAAAGTTAAAATTTGTGTTGAACGAGTGCCTTTCATAGGTAAATAATTTGCTAGGTGCAAAACAAGCACCTCTTCACATCTCCTTAATGTACCTGAAGTCTTTTTGCAGTGATCCATGTGTAATTTCATATCAATCTAGGATTGGCATAAGATATAATTTTATCTTGGTAACAGCATAGACATTTACTTCTTGCATATACGATTTCAAATAATTTTAGTGAGAAAACTAAAGCTAGTTAAGCTCCACAAGTTTGCATGTGTTTTTTGTATTCATTCCATAATTTAATTGATGAATAAAAATGGTTGAAATCGATTTCAGATTTTTCACTTTTGTATGTCTCAAAATGTTAGCTTTTCATGAGAACGACCCATATATGTGCACGAGCATGAGAGAGAGAGTGTGTGTGTGTGTGCGCGCGCGCGAGCGTGTGTGTTTGTGTGTGAGAGCATGTTTGTGTATGTACGCGCACGTGTGAGAGTGAGTGATCCTACGCATTTCTGAGTATTTATTAAACCCCATTTCCTAGAAAGTTGGGATGCTGGGTAAAATGTAAATAAAAACAGAATGCAATGATTTTCAAATCATTTGAACATTATATTTATTTGAAAATAGTACAAAGACAACATATCAGACATTGAAACTGAGATATGTTAGTGTTTTTTGGAAAATATGAGCTCATTTTGAATTTTATGCCAGCAACATGTTTAAAAAAAAAGTTGGCAGAGGGGAAGGTTTACCACTGTATTGCATCCTGTCTTCTTCAATCAACACTTTAAGTGTTAAGGAACTAAGGACACAAACCGCTGAAGTCTTCAAAGCAAAATGTTTTCCCATTCTTGCTTTATGTAAGATTTCAGCGGCTCAAGACTTTGCAGCCTCCTTTGTCATGGAGGTCAGGACCGCAAGCAGACCACTTAAAGCTATTCTTACCTTTCTGGAATTTTTACACTTCTCTTTTGTAATCTTAAAATGCTCCTAGTAAGCGTATGGCACACTAAAATGTAAAAGAAATCCACCAGGCGTTGAAACTCATCGATATTCAATTCTCATATATTTCTGATAAAAGTATGACATATTTTCTTCGGTCCGAATAAAATTATTTGCCGAGCTTCCTGTCTGTCATCCGTTGCTGTGCCCCTTCCAGTTGCCTACCGCTGTCACTGCTTGCGAGTCGCACACCTCTCTGGTAAAGCGGTAGAGACAAAGCAGGTTGCTACCCAACGAAGTTAGCCTGCAAACAAAGCAGCTGCAACTGCTATGAATTATACCAAAACACGAAGCATCTGACTGTAAACAAACAGGCGCTGAAATGCTATAATTACTAACGTGAATGGTAGTTCGTCAGACGTTACGAGGGCATTTTATTTTATACCACATATAGAATTGAATATTATGTAATTACTGTTGGTTAGGTTTCACTAACCGGTGCCTCTGAATCTGACTCCAATGCCCCGTTTCAAGATGCTTTCACAACGGACGCGAAACGAATTTTTCGTATGACAGATTACATTCAAAGTCAATGCAAAGACGCGAATACGCGTGAGATTCGCGTCTTTGCATTGACTTTGATTGTAATCTGTCGTGCAAAAAGTTCGTTTCGCGTCCGGTGTGAAAGCAGCTTCATTCGCGCTGCTCACTTTTCATCGCGCGCGTCAGGGAAGGAGGGGAGACTCAGAGGTCAGGCAGGCGGAGGAGGGTGGGACTTTGGAGGGAGGCAGAGTTGTTCATGTTCAAATTTCTACTCAGTGCTGTGCCGCATGCCAGAAAGGTAAGAATAGCTTTAAGCAACCAGACTCTTTTACTGTTGAGTCATGTTGTTGTAATACATGCAGATTATGGTGCTTGGCATGGTGTTGCTGAAATGTATAAGGCCTTCCCTTAAAAAAGGCATCTGGATGGCAGTAAATGTTACCAAAACCTCTATATAACATTCGCCATTATGGTGTCTTCACAGATGCGAAAGTTACCCATGCCATGTCTACTAATGCACCCTCATACTATCATGGATGCTGGCATTTGAATCGTTCGCTGAAAACAAGCCGGTTGGCCCCTCTCCTCCTAAGCCCAGAGGATGTAGCATCCATGATTTCCAAAATGAATTTCACATTTTGATAAGTTAAGCCACAGAGCAGTTTTCCACTTTCTCAGAACATTTTAAATGAGCTCAGGCCTAGAGAAGAAGGCAGTGTTTCTGGATCTTGTTTATATATAATTTAATCCCCAGACATGGCAGAGTTTTAACTTGCATTTGTGAATTCAGTGACAAACTGTTTACTGACAATGGTTAGCAGAAGAGTTCCTGAGTGTATGCAGTGATTTCTGCTACAGAATCACTACTAGCACCTAAAAACCGGGAAAGTGCACCCTTTTCAGAGAAATTGCAACAAAAACTTAGAATACGCCGAGGC
This sequence comes from Gymnothorax reevesii, assembly GCA_029721435.1. NCBI lineage: Eukaryota > Metazoa > Chordata > Actinopteri > Anguilliformes > Muraenidae > Gymnothorax > Gymnothorax reevesii. The sequence continues at coordinate 54,976,490 of CM056586.1, forward strand.
TTACTGAAGATTTGAGGCCAATTCTGTTAACCTTGGAAAAATTTTACCGAAAAATTTTTAGATGTACGAAAAAACACGAATATTCGCCAAATTTTGGGGGAACTTTGGAATGGTCAGTATGGTAGTTCATCCTGCAGTGTCTGTGCTGCATACAGGAACTGGCAGAGGGCAGACCACCACCATTATATTAAGAGGAACAAAAATAAATTCAGTATTCAGAATATATTCAATCTGCAAAAGCACTAATATGCAAACAAATCAGATACACAATGTAATTTTTAAAAGAGAGCACCTTGAGAGAAAGTGAACATCGAGGTGTTGTCCAAACTTAAGTAAACTGGACAGACTTCGGGATACCTCGGTAAAAAATTTTTTTCAGAGTTGGCCTCAAATCTTCAGTAAACCTCGATGTATTCTAAGTTTTTGAAGGAATTTCTCGGAAAAAGGTGCACTTTCTTGGTTTTTAGGTGCTAGTAGTGAATCCTGTTTATTTTTAACGGAGAGCCGCTTGAGGACTTGAAAATCACAGCAATTCAAATTAAAGTACCACAGAGGATAAAATCTCCAAATTCTTTGCCATTTTAAGATGAAAATATTCTTCTTAAATTGTTGAATTATCTCCCCATGGAGTCTTTCATAGAGTGCTTAAGGCCTCATTACTTATGAAAGACTTTTTATGCTCAATCATGTCACTGACCTCGTCGGGCGGGGGTAACAATAAAATGTATCCGTTTCAACATTTGATGCATTGTCTTTGTCCTATTTTCAATTAAATTTTAAGGCTTTCATTGATCTGCAAATTACTGCAATTACATTTAACACAGTGTCCCAACTTTTTGGGTTGTTTGCACGTGAGTGTGAGTGTGTGTGCGCGCGCGCATGTGTGCGAGAGAGTAATTATTGCGTGCATGTATGTGTATGTGAGCATGTTCGTGCTTTGTGTCTCACAGACTGAGTAATTATGCATTACTACATGCCTTTGATACCTCAAACAGCATGCAGCAGTCACATCAACATCCAGAAACACAGACACACAGACAAATGCTTATGAAACCAATGATACAACTGAAATGCTAATCGCTTGAATTCATTTCCTACATTAGCGCCAGTTTTCTCCTCCACTGTGTGCAATGCTCATTGCCACTGCTTACAGATCTCACCACATTGTGCAGATGTAGCTGACAAGTAATATCAGAGTTTAAGATTGAGTCCAAATTAAGCAGCTTTAATTGGATTCCATATTTCTCAGGCATTAGAACCATCAGATAAGTCATGAAATAAAACCATTCGAGCAGAAATCATTCATCACCAAAACAGCCAGCACATCCAAACTAAATCACGAAGAAATAATAGAATATCTGCGCAAGGCGGAGATGAGTTCAATTAATACCCCAGACACGTACAGATCCCAGCACAAAATTAATCCTCTGGCAGTTAGTGAGGTCATAAATGTGCAATTAGAATGTTCTCAACTGCACATTCTAATGCTGATGTCACAATTATTCCTGCTGACTGAAAGCGCTTTAGTTCTAGAATACGCCTGCTGAATGTGATTTAGGCTACGTCCACACCATTACGTTTTCGTTTTAAAATGCAGTTCTAAACAAAAAATGACCTCTGTCCACATTAAAACGCAATCCCAGAATTTTAAAACGAAAGCAAGTTTAGCACCGTTTTCGAGTGGCTCTGATTTTGGGGTTAAAAAAACGCTAGAGCAGTGTGGAGGCAAGGCGAAAACGTAGCTAAAATTTAGCATTTTAAAATGCAAATGCATTGGTGTGGACGGAGCCATCGACTGTGACCCTTTGCACAGTGGGGCAACGGTACACTCACCTCCAGCCCTCTCGTAGAGGTTGTTCAACATCATGGCCGGCAGGCTCATTCCGTTGCCCGTGACGCCCGGAGAGAGTCGGCCAGGGCCGGAGTCCATGGCTCTGCTGTGCAGGGTCGAGGGCTCATAGTTCTCCTGCGATTGGGCGAGAAGAAAATTCTCGTCAATGTTTCAAAAAAACTCCTGGAACTTTAGAAGCCACGGTTATAGGTACAGATAAGCCCACAACAGAGAACATATATGACAGATACTCAAACAGATCAAGAAACAAAAAAGAAAAAAATAGACAGGAGCACAACAGCCACTATATGACCTAGCGCATATGTAATTCAGTGGCGCAGTTAAGCTGTCACAGCTTTGACTGATCTCAGTCGCTTTATAGATACCCAGTCAGTTTTCTTTTTTTTTCCTGGAAAGAATTGTAACTCATTTCATTGTGCCGCCCCGGGCCAAAAGCACATTAGGAAATATGTTAATACGGCTGTCAGATGTAAAATGGAGGAGACGGCGGAGACGCACATTAGAGGCCTGTGCTAATGCGCCGCTCAGACACACAGAGGCAGCCTCCGCTAATTGCGCATCATTAGGCAAGCAGAGCGCCTGCGTATATATCTTAAATCACGTGGCTGTAAAACGCCTTCTGTCGCTGCAAAACAAGCCGCACGCCCCGTCTAATTGTTCTGCCCCATTTGACTGCGTGCCTGTGTGTACATGCTTGTGTGTGCGCGTGTGTGTGCATGTGTGCTTGTGTGTGCGCGCGCTTTGGTAATTGCTCTCCGTGTTCTTGTTTCAGGTAGGTGAGTGACAGGGATATCGTGGATATGGGAGGTCTGTGTGCTTCTTCCTCGTTGGTGCCGGCGGCGCGTGTATTTATAATACCCTGCGGGGAAGAGACGGCTCCCCGGCACAGCTCAGCATGTTTCTCCTGATACACGGAGCACGACGACACCCCAGCATAAGGACACGACACAAATACTGCGCGGCGCACTGAGCGCAACTTGCTCTCCTCTGTTTAAAAACAAGTGGCTTAACGCCGTCTAACTGCCAGCATTTTACAGCACCAAGAGCTCTACTGCAACTACATCATTTCTGCCCCACAAGCCAACCAGTAACTTCTGATTAAATCCTCAGTAAGGTTTTATGGACTGAAATATGAACATCTCCATCCAGCAGGTACATCTCCAAAATCTCCCTTCAGCTCAGAAAGACTGAGAATTCAACAGTTAATGAATGAAAATAAAAAATGTTTATTTTAATTTTTAAATACCCCACTTCAGCAGAGAGTGAGTAATGCAGCGTGGATGTGTGAGTGAAGGAGAATAAATGTGTTTGACTGTGTCTAAGGGCCTGTGCATCTATGGGGATGCATATTTGTACACATGAGCATGTGTGTGTGTCTAAGAGTGCAAGCTTGTTTGCGAGTTTGGGTTTGGAAGTATGCACGGGCATGTGCGCATTTGAGAGAGCATTTTTGAGTGAACACAGGTGAGAGAGAGAGCACGCGTGAGCATGTGAGGGAATATCAGCACGAGTGAGAGTATGTGCGTGCGCGTGTGCGCGAGTACCTTGTCCGTGAGTATGCATGTGTGTGTGTGTGTGTGTGTGTGCGTGGAAGGAAGCGTGTGTGTCTGAGTGTAGGTCTGAGAGAGAGTGTGAGTGTACACAAGTGTGCAAGAGAAAGACAGACAGGGAGAGAGCAAGAGTGCGTGAGAGAGAGAGAGAGAGACAGAGAGAGAGAGAGTGTGTGTGTGTGCGCGTGTGTAAGAGTGTGTGAGCGTATTTGAGAGAGAGAATGTGTGTGAGAGAGAGTGTGTGTGAGTGTGTGCGTGAGTGAGTGTGTGCGTGTGTGTGAGTGTGCGCGCGCGTGTGTGTGTGTGTGAGAGAGAGAGAGAAAGAGAAAGAGAGAGAGTGTGTGTGTGTGTGTGTGTGTGTGTGTGTCTGCGTATCTCTGGGGTCTGAGCTCCCCTGACAGTTACAGCAGTAGTAAGAGCTGCCAGTACAGAGACAGGGACGGACAGTAATGAGATTACAGGGATCAATGCACATTCCCACGCCAACTTCTCCATTTGCCTTTTTCCCTTAAAAAACCAAGAACACACAGCTTGCAATTTCACAAAGAGGATGTGAGAGCATCAAAGAAATTAGCAGGAAATCAGCAGTGAATGGGGGGTTGGGGGCTGGATGGCTGGACGGCTGACAGGAGGGTGTCAGAGAGATCTGCTGGCACAGCGGAGATTCAGCCCATCCAGATATCCCACAATGCAATGTAAGCACAGGTTCAGAGCACCGGGACATCATCTCACTGCCCGTCTGTCACTTCCTCTATTCCCTTCTGTTCACAGGAAGCACCGTCCTCTATGGGTCACAACAAAAGCCCTCAACTCATTGGCCGTAGAATCAAAGCGCCGGATTCAGACAAACGCGCTAAAAGCTTTCACACTTTGATTCAATGGAACTGTGACAGAATCATACATCGGATTCCTAAAGAGAGAACAACATGCACAGAGATACAAAACCCATCACCCCTCCTTGGATGACATGACTCACAGCAAGTAAAGCTGCCAATTCCAGATGGGGGTGACAATTTGACGATGTCCTCAAACTTACAAAAGCTAATTTTCTGAAATGGAAAATTTGAAAAAGGCAGAGGTCCAGAATCCCCAGTGCATCTGGAGTTTCTCTCCTGTTTAGATGCTGGGTGTCATCATTAGTAAGAGAGGGCCAAGATTGTGCAGGGAGGGGGGGCACACATCAGCTTTGCAGTGTAAAAATAGATCTCGTCAGTTGGACGGGGCCTTTGGAGAGCAGGGGTGGATCTCCACTGAGTGTGAACACAGGGCTCAGTGTGGAAGCGGCTCGGCTGCCAGATGGAAGTTGCAGATCACAATACACCCCCCACTACCAGCGGTCTTAGAGGGCCACCCTGACCGCTAGCGAGGCCTGGCCTTTCTAACAGGCCTGTCTAATCTGGCAGCGAACATTTGGAGGCGTGCTGGGCATTCGCCCTCTTTAGCCAGCTGCCCACATTATCCCTTTAAGCTGTGACATCACAATTAAGTGATTAGAGCATTCTTAACATAACATCCTAATGCAGTTGTTACCATCACTGCTCGTTGAACCAGTATTGCTTTTGCCAGAAGTCTTTATGATGTCATCTTAAGTTCCGAAAACACCAATGTGTTTTCATTTTAAAACGGCGTTTTAAAATGCCAACGATTTGCGTCCACAAAAATGTTTTAGCGCTGTTTCAGAAATAATTTCCATCCATACAAACACACCCAGAACTAGATAACCCGGCCGCCACAGGCACTGAGTCGTGTATCTCTCCGATCCTCAAATTTTGGACAAAATGGCTGCTGGCAGCCACATTGGACATCCAAAATTCATGAAAATCAGTCTTGAGCATTGTCCAATCAATATCTTCACCTGTATGAAATTTGGAGAATTTCTACTCATCGTTTTCAAAAGTCTCCACTTTAGAGGTTTGAAAGCGTTAGAGTGGTGTGGATGCTACATAAACATGTGGAAAAAGCAATCAGTTTAAAAAAAATAAAAATAAAAAATACACGTATATGAATGGACAGAGCCATAGACTATTTGTAACCAAATATTCTTCCGCTGATTTGACAGTCACAACTGGTAACTTAAGTAGTGGAGTCCTACAACTCCGACAGAGTTCACTCGCTAGACTGCGAATACAGTAAAACATTCCAAAAACATTCAGAAGAAACATACTCTTGAGGGCAGTGATTCTCATTGTTGATTCGAGAGACTCCAAGTGCATGCTGGTTTTTGTTCAAACTGCGACTGCAATAAGTATTCTAAGCATCTAAGAATACTAAGCTAAGCATCTAGCATCTAATTTTTCTTAAATGAGCCCTTTTCATGTGTGATGAGGTGATTTACCGTCTTTGGCCAGCTCATCCAAAACAGCTATTGCTGCATGGCAAGTGGAATAAAGACTGTGCATAATTGCCATCATATGCAGAGAGGATGCAAATTTAGTGAAGGTAATGAATTAATGGTGTTCGAATAAAATAGATGAAACTGTTTTTTTTTTTTTTTTTCCAATTTTACGTAATGCAGGGTGGTTCATTTGCCTCATCTTTTCATTCGTCATTAACTGGCTGTGTGATTGAGACCATGTGCCCCACACATTCAACAATCAGAAACCAATTTGTTTATTCTTTCATTTCACAAGTTATTATTTTCCCCTCTTTTTATGTTGTAAACTAGATAACTCAGTTGCCGCAGGGACCGAGTCGTGTAACTCCCCGATCCCAAAATTTCAGACAAAATGGCCACCAGCAGCCATATTGGACATCCAAAATTGCCGAAAATCTGTCTTGAGCATTGTCAAATAAATATCTTCGCCAGTACAAAATTAGAAAAAAATCCTATAATAATTGTCGCTTCCAGAGCCCGGAACAGAAAATCTCTGTGGGCGCGGCGGCAGCCCCGGAACTGAACCATAGTATCTCCCGACTATCCTAGTCGGGGAGATACAATAAACATTTGCAATACAGTGCAATATAAATTCAGTACTTTTCAGGGCATTGATAGCAATTTCTGACATAATGTGGCTAAAGCCAGAAGATCATCACAATAAATACCAACAGTGCAGCTAAGAAAAAATGGACACAATTTGACTGCAATTCTGGCAGCAACATACACCACCATTCACAGTGGTCCCTAAAGATCGCCGGAGAGAGCCACTGATTTTATAGGGTATATCTGGGACGAGATGGGCGACTGCAGAAGGGAAGATGAGAATGCTGAAGGCGATGTTCATGAGGGGGTCCTGGGTCAGAAGGAGGAGGAAAAAAGGAGAGCATTTCCCACGGCCCGCGGCTCAGGCTGGGGGTCCGGATCGGAGAGAGCAAGACGGTGACGGCCAAACCAGTGGTGCTCCTAGGGGGGTCCCTCATCAATGGGAGCTCAGCGGCAGTCTTAATCAGGCCACAAAGAGGATTTCAGCCCCGTACTTAAAACAAAAGGGGGCTGTGGGGGGAAGAGCTCTCCTCGAGCCGTTCCGCAGGCCTCTTTTCATTACGGGCTCCCCCTGTGCTAATCAGATTATGAGGAGGGCTGCTGAAAGGATGTGATTAGATCTGGCTGCGCTATAATAGCATTTCCCCATAGATGCTGAGGTGGAGAGGCTGCTGGGACCGCCGCATCGCGCCTCGCCGATCCGCTAAAAGCACCAGCATCCCTCCCTGCCAAGGCTTTAAAAGCCCAGAGACCTTCACCTCTGTCCCCCTCACTGCCCCGCTGCCCGCCGCGTTTCTGCTAAATTAGCATCCCTGATGCTCATGAAGACACCTGCACACAATGAGCGCGCTCAGTGTCCTGCAGTGTAACCAGCAGCAGAGCCACACTGATTACTTTCATTAGCTCTAAATGCAGGCATATCTGTGGGTTTACTGGGAGACGGGAAGAGCCGTGATCTCCGGCATTTCCACAAACGGTCCCCGGAATCATTAGCATGCTAGTGGTGCATGATGTTTGATTATGGACGCCTATGTGGTCCAGCAGAGTGGCCCTCCCAGAGGCGAGATGAAACTTGTGGCCACACATACAGGTACAGAGCAGGTGAGGGGAGATACAGCGCACAGGTATTTGTACCCCGGTGATCCCAAAGTCTGGAGCCCAACAGAGGAGTTCATGTGGTGTATATAACAGAGCTGGTCTCTGTTCTGCACTACTTCCTTAGGCCTGGGGGTATCTACACAAACACATACTGCAGGCCTCTCTACAACAGGCGGTAGCAGCACTCTGCTGTGTTACACGAGAAGAAAAGCCCAAACGAAGCGCTCACAGATGATAAACCAGTGAAGGGGAGTTACGACTCAGCCTGGCCAACTGAGAGCTGCAGAAAAGTGCCACTGAAAATGTGCAACCATCACTGACGTAACCGTAACCGTTACCGCCAAATCAGGGCTCTTCCTGTTCCCACAGATCCTGTATTTGCACACCTGATTCAACCAATCAGGCGCTGATTGATATCTCAGACTGTTGAGGTGAGGTTCGTCAGGGTTCGAGGCAAACCCTGCTGGGTGATAGAACTGCAGGGAACAGGGTCGAGCAGCCCTGCTCTGGAGACTGTGAGCCCACCCGACCCCCCCATACGCCGTCCGCTCCTCCTGTGTGATGGATCACCTATTGACTCACAGCAGCTGATCAGCAGAGCCGTTCATTAAACACCGTGGCTCCCCCAGCACATCGGTCAAACCCCCCTCTGAACACATACACACACACACACGCACACGCACACGCACACGCACAGCTGTCACCACCAATAATCATCTATCCTAAGAGGGGGTGGAGTGAGTGTGTGTGTGTATGTGTGTGTGTGCGTGAGACAGGAGAAGCCCCCGAGCCTTGGCCCCAGACGCTGCTAATAAACACTCGTGTGTTCTGCAGGAGGAGAATAAAGGCGAGCTGCCACTCATCACAATGGGGCACAATAATCATAAATCGCCCTCCTCTCCCGGCACGGCCCTCACAATCAACCCCAATTACGCAGCAGTTAGGGGCCCGTATGGGCCAGGGGGGGAGAAGGGGGGTGAGGTGGGTCCCAGGACGAGCACTTGACCCTGTGATCACCCCCGTACCCCACCCCGCAGCTCCGACAGGGGAGCGGGGCCGACTGACAATTCTGGCTTTCGACAGTCTCCATGGAAACAATGACGGACTCTCACCCTTGCACCTCTTTTATTCCACCCTGAACAATAACCCTCCCCGGCCCTCTACATACAAAAGGGCCCGAATGAACACACTTGCACTTCCTGTGGACCTATGGGCCTGCAGATTTACCCACCCATCCTGCAACACTGTGTCTCCTCTCACAGTGGATTATTCTGCCACCTTCATCTCTATTGTTTTCATTTTATTCTACCCAATGCTACGATTGATTTAAACCCTTCTGAATAATTATGACCGATGTTGGGTAGGCTACGATGAACTCGTAATCACTCCTACTTAACCTTCACTCACCCACCCCGCAGAGGATGGGCTCCCCCACTGTCGCCGGGTTCCTCCTGAGACTTCTACTCACGAGGGACTATATTTCTCCCCACAGGAGGATTTTATTCTCTTCAGGGAGTTTTTATTTTTAGCTCATAAGCTATTACGGGGACGTAGGCAGGCATCTGCCTAACTGTAGCACTGTAAAGCACATTAATGACAGTTCTTCAGTAAAAAGTGACATATAAATAAAACTGAATGGATTTGACAACCATGAGATCATAAATACTGGGTATTATAGGGCTAGTCCCCCCCCCCATTAATTTCGTTCAGAAAGGAAAATTAATATCCATCCCTTTATGCAGTTTTTGGGTGCCAGCCAAAGCTTTCCAATAAGTATGTAGTGAATTCTTTAAGTATTTGGACAGTTCTAAACTCTAAACTGCGCGGCGACTCCTGCACAGTTCATCCCATGTGCACGTAAACATCCCAAAATTCAGCTCAAATTACATCTGTATAGACTGAACCACGAGGGAACTGAAGCCCCTTTAAACTCAGCCGTCGTCCAAACACTTATGCACCTCAGTAAAAAGTACAGCAGCTGCTGCACATGGGTGTTTCACAAAATAACGCTTTAATTAACTGCCGCCCCGAGTCCTTAACATTCATACGCTGTGTGAGAGCAAAGTCAAAGGACTCTAGAAGAGCACCGTCTCCAAACTGCTCATCATTCCCCAGCCCTCGTACAGCTGTCACCATCACCTTGTAGAACAGAGCCCAAGATGCCCACATTCTCTCCACTGGAAACTGTGCCTTGAAATAAGATAGATGTTCACACAGATTCATTGAGAGGTAAGGAAAGTGCCAGAGAGACGCTGTTCCCGTGCAGTAATGCAGCAGACAGCACTGTTACAGCTTATCCCACACAGCGGTCTGTGCTGTGATGCAGCGGATGCTGCAGTTTAACACTGTAGGCCAGGGCTGCCCAACCCTGCTCCAGGAGCTCTACCAACATGCAGGTCTTTCTTCCACCCCTTACAAATCACACCTCATTCAGCAGAAAGAGCTCCACTTCAGCAAAAAAAATTTGTTCAGCTAGCGCTTCCAAATTTGGCTGCAGTCAAAAACTTTTTCCCCAATTTTGTTAATTCTGAGTATCTCAATAAAATTCACATGCATATTCTTGAAGTGTAAAAATGTCCAAAGTACTGAAAGAAATTAAGACTAAGAATCCAATCCACTCCCTACAAAACAATTTATAATCAGAATGATGTAACTGTATATCAGCAGCCACGGCGTTGATCTAATACTGACCATTCCCCTGCAATCAACATCATCTCACGCGGGTAACTTCAAACTCATTACAGTGTGGATCCACACTAAAGTCGCCCTTCCCTTGGAACATTCTGTTTAGTCCTACTTCATCTGATAGTGAAAAGAACCCTCCCGTCCTTCTTAGAGCCTGTTTATAGTAAATCCACAGGCTGGTGAGCACTGCATTTAAGTGAACCATTAAGACAGGACACAACATTTGTGTGTATATCTCTTCAAGACTGGGAGTGATATCTGAGTGCCCCTCTCTTTAAGAAGTTGTGACGGATGCTTAGTTCGCATGTTTTTAATGATATCATTGTCTTAAAGAAATGTGACTGATGGAATGCTTCATGATCCGCTGAAATACAAGTGGGGAAGGTGAAATCCATCAAGGGGGGGCTTGAATTTTAAAAAATATAATAAGTAGTTTCGAAAACTGTGTTTTGGACAATTACAATGGCTGGCAACCTGAGCAAGGGGAGCGACATCTATACCTTGTACAGTAGTTACTTCAACAAAAACAATGACATTTAAGATTCAGACCTAAAAAAAAATGTAATTGCCAACCCACCAGCCAAGGCTCAGAATAATAATAATAATAGTACTTTTGTAATAATAATAAATAATTATTTAAGGTAAAAACTTTTTTCTTCGTTGATTTTTTTAGTATTGGTGCACATCTGATCAAAGGCAATAATTCGCTATGAAAGCCAAACGGTTTTCATTGCGTGTTACTATTAGCAACCAAGGCAGAGAAATTAAGGTTTTGGTAACCACCAACAATTTTCAAGTTCTTCAGAAAACCCTCAGATGTAAAGGGGGTCGTTTAGAAAACAATGCCTCAGGTTTTAGAATGCTTATATAGAGAGCACCTTAGGTCTTCCAGGGTTATGTGAAGTACTGTACCTGGCCCATTCGTTGGAGCGAGCGCACCAACACCAACTGGATCATGCCCCTCAGGTTCCCCTCCATGGACATGGACCTCCGCAGCGTCTCCATGGCCTCGTGGTTGGACTTCCCGATCAGGGACTCCCCGTTAACGGCGATCAGCTGGTCATTTACGCGCAGACGGCCATCCTGGGAGAGACAGGAGAGTGGGAGCAGGTTATTATGAGGGCGCTGGAGAACGGACCCATGATATTTGACTTTCAAGAAGGACAGAAAAAAGCTGCTCCAATCATGAAGCGCAGGGTTAGCACTGCTGGGGATGGGTGAAAGGTGTGAGTCATAACTACCACAACCTCGAGCGGATACACACAAAACAATACTGTTTACAAGGTTTTTCTTCCCGGTGGCTCGAATATATGACCAGAATGTGGAATGGCCACAATGGACCACCATTGAAGGAGTCTTATATTTTTCTTTTTTTAGTTATCGCGCAGAACTTTCGTATTTTATCTAACTATATCAAATACAATTCCTCAATCACCCAGCGAACAGAAAATAACTCTCATGGTGTTATTGGAATGTCTTGCTAATCGCTAATGCTATAAGGTTGCCACCATACTGCAGCGACATCGTGAATACTTTTCGCACTAGCTGTGCGCGTGACAAAGGGGGACTCCCCTCCACCGCTTCTCCAGCAGGTGGTGTTGGGAGGGGGTGCCAATGGGGGCGGAGGTTATCCAGGTTATCTCTAGCTCTCACGACTACAGTACCATTACCAGACATTCATATTACATGCAGAGAAGAAAGGCCTGCAGTTTGTGATGGTGAATATTAAATATGGCTCGGAGAAGAACTCCTCAGATCTCCCAGCGTTATCTCCAAGCTCATGTGTGAAACGCTGCTCCAGAGAGGGAGAGAAGCAGAGCTCAACTCCAAACAAAGCAAACGCAGAGATCACAAGCCGCCATTCTTTGATGCGTACCGTTGTGGTTTTGTGCTGGGCCTATTTTTTGTACAGAAATTACAAAAGGATCAGAGATGAGTAATCGTGTACCGAAGCTGGGCGTGTCATGACCGTTTCATAGCCCTGATCTCAAACAACCCACATCCTCGCAAGTAACGAACCCAGAATCTTTTAAAAGGTCAAAACCAGTTCCATAACCACCGCGCAGAACTCCCACCTGCTCATCTACAAAAGCGTGCGTTACGCCACCACTGCCCCGGGTGCTCTTCAAGCAGAACTGTCGACAATAAAACAGACATATGTTTTCTTTTTCCTCGAGAGCGCCACAGCGCCATATGAGGAGATTACAATAACAGCTGTTGAGAATGGGTCTCTGGATTAATCCTGAGGTTAATATCCCGTGTATCAGCAGAGAGGGGCGATTTAGCCAGGACGCACACCTGCGCGAGCGCCAGAAAATACCTCTCAGCAGGAGCGCACAACAACAGGCCCGCGGTGCTGACAGCGCCGGGCTGATATATGGCCAAACGCTCAGGGCGGCTCCGCACACTTCCCTACACATCCCATCTGTTATCCCCAAACCCTGACCCCTGATCCCACCCTTACACTTCCTGCCCCGGCTTGGCTTGACCTCCTTAAAACCAGGCCGGGCCCTCTTGAACCCCATTATTTGGGGTCGCCTGAGCTATCATTTTTTTGGAGAGGGCGATGAGGGACAGGGGTAGTGATGGGTTCGGCTGTTAAGAATGAAAACCTTCTGTTACTTCAGCTATATTTTTTGTGCTTACAGTTATATGAACACTGTACGGTTACTTAAGCAAGAAGCCATAACTTTCAGTTTCTCAACACCTTCAACCACTCATAGCGGCATCATCAATCAGTGTAGCGCAGAGCCTGTCGCCACAGTGACGGGCATCTTGCTCCAGCCCAGGTGTGCCTGTTTACACCGGTGCTGCTCCGTCTGGGGCTCATTTGTCCTTCTGCCTCAGCAGACAGGCTGAAATGAAAACGAATGTGTTCTGTAAGCAGCCTTAAGGAGCGAACCGAGGATGGAGAGCGGACAGGAAGCGAGGCAGGAAGGTGCTGATAGCGATCAGACATGGCCGGTCAGCGGCCTGACCTGCCTTACATGAGTGTGTGCGCGCACGCACGTGAAAGTGTAGGATAATGTCCGTGGTGCATGTAGGTGGTATATGAAAAACAGCTTAACATACAGCTGTGAGCATGATGATCTTGCCCTTTGAAAACAGAATAAAATAAAAGCACTAAGGGTAAGAAATAGATGAGTAACCGAAGAATTTCACCGAATGCATGAAAAAGGAATACGATGTGCGTTAACCCATTAATGCCTGAACTAATTTAAAAAATACTCAGAGAGCAGGTCTTAAGAACCATTTTATTCACAATGCACAGTTTTGTTTCTGAGACACGTGTTCAAAAGTTACGCTTTCTGCATTTGAATGCCTTTCGGGAAACTCATACATATTTCATGTTTCTAAATCCGAACAGTGCTCTGTGACCACTGAGTGGCCTCTGTGATCATTGATATTCAGTTTTCCAAGCTCATTTCTTTCAGTTTTCAGTCAAATATGGGTTAATCGGAGCTACAGAAGAATGCCTGATGTCATGAGAAACAGCTCTTGGCAGGAAGACTGTTTCTCTCAGGAAGACACTGGGGAAAATCCAGTGAAGGTGAGACTGAGTCAGGGCAGTGAAATACGACTGCTGTGTGTTATTAATGACCCGAGAGGGCCAAGCCAGCGGGACCCCTCACTACCCGCCATTTACGGAGCGGCAGGAGCTCCGCTCGCTGATCCGACCGCACTCGACCGCACACGGGCTGAAGGAGCGGCGATTTATGGGCCATGTGGACCTCACTGGCCGCGATTGGACTGCACATCAGGAGACCGGCTCTGGCCTCGGGAGAGAGGAGGGGGGACTCCGCCCGTAAGGCTCAGCGGCGTCAGTCAGAAACACACAGCAATGAGTAAATGCTGGTACAGTGGTACGACAGGTAGCACAGATGCCTTACGACACCAAGGCTTTCCGGGTCTTTCTGTGCGCAGTTTGCATGTTCTCCCTGTGTTCGCTTGGGGTTATTTTCATTCCCTCCAGTTTCCTTCCACAGTTCAAAGACATCCATGTCAGGCTAACTGGAGACTCTAGATTACCCTTCCTTTAGGTATAAGTGTGTGAGTGAACCAGTGACCCCTCCACTGGGCATGGCCTTACCTCTCACCCATTGCATTCTGGGAAGGGCTGCAACAGCAAAACCTCCCAGCCAAAAGAAGGGAAAAAAATGAGAACTAAAGAGAGATGGTGTATCAATTAATCAAAGAATCATGACCCAGTGTAAAATATTATTCTGGATAATGTACTGATGTTATCACCAAACAATGTGTGTGATGAGAGAGCACGTCAGAAGGTAAAGGAGAAGGGGGAGAGAGCGAATGGAGAAACCAGGCGATCACAGAAAAATGAAAGAGGTAGATTTAAAGCAGGTGAAGGGGGGCTCTCTCCAAGCGATGGTCTACATGACGTGCACAGTGGCGTTCGACGCACACGACCGCTTCTGCTCGGCATGAAATCACGCGCGGCCGCGGGAGAGCACACGCACCCTGCGGCCGATCCCAGGAAGGATCCTGCTAATTAGCAGGGGTCTTTTAGAGTTTTTAATTAGCATTAATGCTTCTAAAGGGGTAGGGGTGTACTGCTGCATTGTAATTAGCTGGAGTGCAATGGTGGGCGCGTCATAGCTGCTTGGCTTCAGAGAGTCTGAAGCGCGCGCGCGCACACACACACACACACACACACACACACACACACACACACAGCAGAGCTACACAACGATACAGCTTTAAATTCCCTGATCACTCGCACCATCCTGCTCCTCTGTCCATGAGAGAGAGAGGGGGGGGACAGAGTGAGGGGGAGAGAGAGAGAGAGAGAGAGAGAGAGAGAGAGAGAAAAGCAGGAAGCTTTATGGAATATCAATTAGAGAAATTATCAGTTTCATAAAGGATTTTAGTTCTAAAGAATAAGCACGCATTACAAGTTGGATGTTGCTATTGATGATTTAGATTTGCTTGGAAATTAAATAAGGCTGAAACTTGGGTTAAGAATTCTCATGAATATATTAAAATTGGAGAAAACTTCTCATTTGGCCAGTGGAATTAGAAGCGATTTGAAGAAGCGTCTGAGGCAAGCGGCAGATACAGCAGCCTTCGCCTGTGCGACTATAAGCAGAGCTGAGGCTAACATAGACGGCTGCCATGAAAACTATACTATTCTAAAGATTTTTTTTTCCTTCTTGGCAGCTGATTTAAGCTGTATTTGTATGGTTATTTTTAAGCAAAAAAGGCTTGAGTGGGCTGGATCGTCTAAAGAAGCTCTTTGTCTTTGGCCAGCTGGTGAGAATTACAGCGCAGGGTCCCAGAGTTTAACTGTACGAACAAAAGGCACAAAAAGAGAGAAAGAGACACTAGGAAACAAAAGAGCTAAACAGAGAGGATGAGTTTTAGAAATAGAGAGAAATTGAGATACGGGGAGGGAGAGAAAGAGGAGGAGGAAGACAGAGGGAGCTTTGCAGATGAAAACAGTGACTGCAGGAGTGACAGGGAAGGAGCGAGACCAGGAGAGATAGAACGGTACAGAGAGCAGGGGCGATTGGTAGGTGGAGATAGGTGGTGTGAATGGAGGGGGAGAGAGAGGTAGAGGCAGCTGGCGTGGATGGACAGGGAGAGGGAGCAGGAGAGATAGTGAGATAGAAAGGAGAGGAAGAGAGAGCTGCTAGGAATGAGAGACAAAGAGAGCTGAGGTGAATGGAGAGGTAGGAAGAGTAGGAGAGATGCTGAGCAGAGAGATAGTGAAATGGAGTGAGCAGGCGTAGATAGAGAGGTACAGAGAGCAGAGTGATAGAAAGGTAGAGAGCAGGTGTGGATGGAGAGAAAGAGAGCAGCAGGGTTACTGAGGTAGAGAGAGCTACAGTGGACGAGGAGGTATAGCAAGCAGGAGTGATACAGAGGTACAGAGAGCAGGCGTGGATTGAGAGCAGGAGAGATATAGGGGTAGAGTGAGCTCTAGTGGATGTGGAAGTATAGGGAGCAGGAGAGATGGGGGGTTGAGAGAGCTGTAAGGGATGAGGAGGTATAGGGAGCAGGAGTGGTAGAGGGCTAGAGAGTTGTAGTGGATGAGGAGGTACAGGGAGCAGGACAGATAGAGGGGTAGAGTGTTGCAGTGGATGAGGAGGTACAGGGAGCAGAAGAGATGGAGGGGTAGAGAGTTGTAGTAGATGAGGAGGTACAGGGAGCAGGACAGACAGAGGGGTAGAGTGTTGCAGCGGATGATGCGGAGTAGGGAGCAGGAGAGATAGAGGGGTAGAGAGTTGTAGTGGATGAGGAGATACAGGGAGCAGGGGTGGTAGAGGAAGAGAGAGCTGAGTGGATTAGGAGGTATAGGGAGCAGGAGAGATGGAGGGGTAGAGAGTTGTAGTGAATGAGGCGGTATAGGGAGCAGGACAGGTAGAGTGGTAGAGAGTTGCTGTGGATGAGGAGGTATGGGGAGCAGGGGAGATACAGGGGTAGAGAGTTGTAGCGGATGAGGCGGGATAGGGAGCAGGAGAGATGGGGGGTAGAGAATTGTAGTGGATGACGAGGAATAGGGAGCAGGAGTGGTAGAGGTACAGAGAGCTCAGTGGATGAGGAGGTACAGGGAGCAGGTGAGATGGAGGGGTTGAGAGTTGTAGAGGATGAGGCGGTATAGGGAACAGGACATATAGAGGGGTAGAGAGTTGGTGTGGATGAGGAGTTATAGGGAGCAAGAGTGGTAGAGGTAGAGAGAGCTGAGTGGATGAGGAGGTATAGGGAGCAGGAGAGATGGAGAGGTAGAGAGTCTGGCCCGATTGACTGTATCAAACTCTAAGGGGGGTGGATCACACTGCTGCTGAAAGGTCGTGGACAGTCTCTGGCGAGGTCAAGGCTACAGAAGGAGAGGGGTCAGAGGTCAGGGAAATTGAAACAGACGCCAACTGCAGAGTGCTGCCGGCAGGGCGGAAAGAACATGTTCTGCTCGATTCCCGAAAGCCCCACTCCAACAATTCATCACCCCCCCCCCCCCTCTCAGGCCGCAGCACTCACCCATATCTACAGCCCTGTCAGATACAGTCCTGTTGCCCTCACACTGGGCTGCCTGAAGCCAGTGTTGTGTGAGCCTGCACTGTCTGAACACTGTCTGAGTCCTTTCTGGAGAATATTGTGCAAATGCCTTGTTTGTACAACAACTGAGCTGAAAACAAAGGCACATTTCCACATACGTGGACACTAACCTATCCAGCTACACCACCTCAGAAATGGGCACAAGCAAATCTACTCCCCTATTTTGCACTAAAATTTTCAAGTGTGGGGCAGAAGCAGGAGTTTGGGGGGAGGGAGGGGTCCGCCATACCTTGTGGGCCGCCCCTCCGTGGATGATGGACTTGATGAAGATGCCCAGGTCCTCCCCAGTCTCTCGGGACCTGTTCCCCTTCAGGCTGACCCCTAAACCAGCCGACCCAGTGTCGTTGAGGGGCACCTCAAACATGAGCTGCTCCTTCCCCTCCTCCAGCGCAGGAGCGCGCTCAGCTTCTCCTTTCTGAGAGAGAGAGGAATACAGTTAGAACTGCTCTCCCATTTTAATCAATTGGTCAACAGGCCTAATACGGAAATGCCCGTATGCGGATGCGAAAGGGTTAATCAAAGGGGAACACAATTCAGATCAAAGCCAACAATCCAAAATGATGAGGCTCAAACAGGCCAAAACAGAGACGTAAAATCAACAACGATCACAATAACAAAAGAGAGAGAAAATGAGGAGAGAGAGGGGGAGATAGAAATGGAGAGAGAGATTGGGGAAATGAGGTAATACAGGCAACGGAGCGCACAGTGAAAGGCAGGCTGAGATGGAGGGAGAGAGCATGCAAAAAAAAAAGAGGGAGAGATGGCAAAACAGAAAAGCACAGGAAACAGACACAAGTACATAGGAGAGAAGGAGAGGAGAGAGAAAGTATAGGAGATGGAGGGAGCGGGAGAGAAGGGGGACAACAGCGAGAGCGAAAGAAAGAAAGGGTCATTTCATTTGAACATGAAAAGAGCCACCCAGAAGCGCGCTATTTCCAGGAGAACATTACAGGCGCTTCATGCTTTCAGGTTTGAAGCCACGGGTGGGGAGAGGGGGGTCATTTAGGAATCATAATAATAATAATCCGTCCTCCAGAACACCCCCCCACCCTGCGGCCCCCCTACTCTTCACAATGGTTCATTTCCCCACCGCCCTCATCCCCTGCACAAAAACAGCTGAGTAAAATGGCCTGAGCACCTGAAGAGAGATTTCTCTCGGAAATGAAAAAGGGAAGAAGCGGAGAAGAGAAATGTCCGTTATTATCGCCGCGCACTCAAAACACAGTCCCTTTGTCGCCAGGGAAACTGCCCGATAATGAGCGGCCGCCGAGCCGTTCCGCTCCGAGACATGTTCCCCAGAGACAGAATACAGAAGGAGGGTAAAAAAGAAAGAAAAATGGCAGAGAGGAAAAAAGAGGGAAGAGAGAAACGGCTCACTTGATGCGCGCGTACGGCACCTAATCGCACGCTAAAGCAGGAGACACAAACTCACGACAGACAAAGCTAATGAACCCTGTATTTCCCGTAATCGGTTCCGCAGTGTAGAAGTGCGTTTTTCGCTTGCTGTTTGCTATGCTGCATTTTCAGCCATATTTCTGCCAAACACCTTTTTCTAGAGGTTAAGATGTAGCCAAAGAACTCATTCGGTCTTCAAAGAGTTGGAAGCCCTAACTGTAAATAGAGAGAGAGAGAGAGAGAGAGAGAGAGAGAGAGAGAGATAGGGGGATGATCCACGGAGTAAAGACTCGCTAAGTCTGCCTCTGTATGGGTCAGCAAGTCCTGGTTTAGCGCTGTTTACCCTGAGATCAGGGGTATGAAATGGCATTAAGGCCTCACAAAAACTCAGCATGTCGGCAAAAACGAGACACGCCGTATGCCGCAGAGGAAAACTACCACCAGTCCTCCAAAACCCTTCACAATTCTTCAAAAATCTCCCGAACTTGGCTGCCATTTTGAATTCATAAAACATTAGGTACACACGTTCAATTAAGAAATAGACATTAGAATTCCAGTGAAAGCATACGTTTCAAGCCCTTGTTTTCTCCGTGATTTGGTTCTGAAATCTTCACGGACGGTGTATAATGTTAGTCTCTGTTGGTAACAGCACAGGTTCTGTAACGGTCCTGCACTGGTGGGCAGAGTCAGTCTGGGCTGTAGGGAGGGTGGCACTTATAATTCCCCATTACATTTTTATGGTGCTCCAGAACAAACTCACTGCCAGGACCTCCCAACATTACTCTACCACCTCTGGACATTTTTCACCGCAGTCTCGGCTAATAAACCTGGATTCACTGGTCAAAGCATGATGGGATGTGTGTACTCTGTTACAGCTAGTTCTGAATAATAGGCTATGAAAACACACCTTACCAACCCATAATACAAGAAGACACTGCCCTCAAAAATTAAATGTTCAACAAATTTAAACCTTGATGTGTTTATTTAAGTAGCGAAAGAAATGAAAAATAATCAGATATCGTATCTCGGCACGGTTTCCAATTAAAGACAGTTCAAAGATGATACACATTCCACCACTTTCATTTTTTATTTGCATTCTCTATATTTTCCCATTTTCTGAAATGGGCTGTACTTGAAAATATTGACGTGAACTGGCTCCAGGAAACTGTGTAAAGAAAATTTCAAAGAAGCAAAGCCTATATCACAAAATAAATACAGTTTAAGTTATTCTGAGGTGATATAACATAGTTGTGCAGAACAGCTCAACCTCATCTTTGAGTAAATCCAACGTTTCAGAGTCCTGTAATGAGCTAATCCACAAGGATTATCCCCCCCCCCCCCCTCTCGGTTGGTGGTCCCAGGTGAATATCCCTCTTGATGCTCATCTTGGATGCTCTATACCCCAGGGCTCAGGGCGGGGGCACTAATGAAGCTGATCATGGGGGGTGGGGGGCAGTTGGGGGTCATGGAATATGACCCCCCAACTATATAATACTTGAGAGCTCCAGCCCGTCCGCGGCAGCCTGGTGGAGACACAGCGGTACGTGTACTGTAAACACAGCTCCAGGCTCAGTAAAGCACTTGGGCCCAACCAACAACAAAATAGCGGATTGTTCCAGAAAGACTCAACGCCAAATTTCTTAAGAGCACTCCACTGTTCTGTCCAGGTCTTACATCAATACCTTCCCAATCCCCACAAAACAGAACGACAGGAATCAAAACAGGAGAGCGAGAGCACGTCGGAGAATGGAGAGGCTGACCTGCGAACGGCGACACTGCACAATTAAATCTCACGCGGGCCATCATGCGTGTTTGGCTGCTGGGGCCCCACAGACTGGACTCGTAAAAACCCAGCAAGAAAGTGGCAAAGCTGCGAAAACAGAGGGAAATTTCTGTGCCATTCTGCGATATTCAGCAGAATTCTTCCTGCACGGCGGTCAGATACGGTATTTGGACAGCTGCTATCCTGTTTGCCCAATAAAAAGGTAGACGATGGCGGGGAAGGATATGAGGAAAGGGTGTGTGCAGGACCAACGGTGCGGGACGCTTCAGTCGAGAAGGGAGGGGACGCCCCACTCCGATCGCAGGACCCCACAACATTCACCCCCCCCACCCCCAGCAGTTTGGGTTAGGGCGCCCTCCCCGGGGTGAACAGGAGCGAGACTACCAAACAAAAGCCACAGACACAAGTTCATTATTTCCACAGAAGTGCCAGTTAGGCTTTGAAAAACGACACCGGCTCCCCATCAAACGCTCCTCGAACAAAAGAAGCCGCTATTATTGTGGGGGAGGGAGAGTGATTACAAGCATTCTCTTTGTCACTCAGAATTAAAACATCAATTTCAAAGAGCCAGATTAAAGGAGCGAGCGACATTCAATTAAGATGGGATCTGCCGCGTTTAACTGAGGGGCGGAGTCACATGCAGCTGCAAGCGCTGCATCGATTAATCCTCTCAATGCGCCCCGCAACTTAGCCTTGCGGACTTCACTATATTCTAAAGGCTCTCACACTTAAGGAATGTTCCAGAAGGCTCCACTCAACCTCTCACATCAAAGCTTCAAATAAACATCTCAGACCCAGGGAATATTCCAGAAGACCAACCACTTGAAAGGTCTGAAATATAAGCAATACCCTAAAAGACACCACTCAACCCCTCACACTTCGCATACATTCTCCACTCAGTGGCTCAGACCTTGAGAACATTCCAGAGGATTAAAGTCTCTTTTCAGAGTATTCTGTAAGATTCTGCTCAACACCACACACTTCACCAGTGTTGGAGCAGACCTCTGGCAGTATCCAGCACCTCAACAGTACACTGACAGAGAGCACAAAGTACTAAAACACCACGGAAACCTGCACTGCTCTATTGCCCTGACAACCAACAGTGGTTACCATGACTCCCTGAGAGAGGACTCCAGATTCCACCCTCCTAGCAGTCACAGAGAGATAAAACAGAAGCAAACAAACTCTGAAGGGAGCGCGGCGCGGCATTGAGGTAGGGCAGAGCGCCAGGCCTCAGGTCGACCTCATCCCTGGAAGGGTTACAGTGCGCCGGACAGTCGACACCTGATCCGACCTCACCTTGATTCTCCACAAGCAGCTCCTCGAAAGACCCACGCAGTCAATAAGGGTAAACGCAGAGCATTTTTACTGTGCTTTCCATTCACCTCTCGTCTACACACACTCACAGCCAACACAGTTTATCACACTACAAGGCAGGGAAAAGAAATTCTATCTCCCACACCTGACCTCCCTTATTGACTCAGAGGTATGTTTCCTGAATCAAGTCAAATTAAATTTTCTAGATGATGCAAAAAACCCCTTCTAAAACCACACAAGCACAAGCCAACACAGGCACACACACACACACACACACATACACACACACGTACACACAAGTATGCACTGTGCCAGGGTTGTCAGTGTGAGAGTGCTGATAAATTTGGTAAAAAAAAAAAGCTCTCTGCACCTATTTCAGCTCTCATGCAGGATTAGACCCCGAAGAGACACTCATTTCCCTCCTGGTCACCATTGAGATGTGTGGAACAGGACCTTACAGGCGGCGGTTCAGAGTTCATCCTGTGCGTTTGGCGCAGGAAGCCTGGCTGTAGTGACACAGGGTGACCCAGCAGCACCCCCCGACCGTTCCGCGCGCCCCCTCAGTCCAGCTGCCGTGTGCCCCTTAACCCCCTCCATCCTGCCCACCACCGGGGGAGCAACAGCTCAAGGTCCTGCTCGCACCAGGCCATCATCAAACAGGCTAGCGGCCCCGCTAGGGAGGCCTAACGGCCTGCTATGGCTGACAGACAGGCCACATATGGACCAGTGGTGCGCTCAGGCTCTACGGGCTTCAAACAAAACCCCAGCCCCCCTTTACATTTAAACTTCCGTCACTCACTTCAGAGAGCAGCGGATAAACAAGCACAGGGAGAGAGGAAGAATGCAATTCCTGCTTTGGACCAAACTCTACTCCTGACTTCCAAGCAAAAGAAAACTGAATTCAGTTGTGTTGAAATGTAAAGAGAGCTGGAGTTGGATGGGATCTGGTCACTGTTTCAGGCTGTGGGGAAAAGAGCGATTGGGTTTCAGGCGGTTTGGAGCGCGAGAGGCTGGCGTTCGCTCCGGCGTGTCTGCTCTGCGGAAAGTGATCTCCTCTGGAGTTTTCCCACACTCTCCTTGCCAGAGTAACTGACTCTACCTCAACGGGCTCCCGTAGCAGTGGCTCGCTCGCACTGCTGAGCATCGCTCACCGCTCGACCATAACCGCTGCCCCCCCCCGCTCCATATGCGGTCAAACCGGCTTTGAAACGTCCAGTTGTGTCCCGATCTGTGGTGCGGAAAGCGCGCGGCTGCAACAAATAACAACGCTGCGGGTCAAGACACTTTACTGCGCCTCGTCTGGGCCTGCGATTAAATGGGGGGCTCTGAGGCCTTTACCGCCACCATGGGACGGGGGAACTGGGGATGGAGTAAGGGGGGGGGGGAGAAGGTGAGTGGGGCGGAGAAGGAGATAAATAGGAAAAGTGTCTTTCATCCCCCTCAACAAAGCACAGTCCAATAACAAACCTCCTGACTGACTTTTATGATACGGTCTTCATCCAGCCACGTTAAACTCTTCGACACGCCAGTGCACACAAACACCATAAAAGTCAAAACTACAGGACGCTAGCGGAGGATGCACTCCAGGCGAATCATTAACACCCTCTCCCCAAAACGGACATTACCCCCCTGTCCCCACCCATCCCCCTGCCCGAGACCCCCTTCAAGGCCTCCAAAAGGGCGTCTCGCAACAACACGACGCTCACTCTGTCAAGAGAAGGCAGACGAGGTGAGGACAGCTTTACAGAGCGGATCACTTCGCTTCCCGAAGCTTGGGGAGAAGAATGCGTTTCTCCAGCTTCCTCCCACAGCGTCCGTCCGTCCACCAGTGACCGCCCCGTCAGCGCGAGTGTAGTTATTCGGCGAGATTTATCACCGCACAGAGGGCAGCAATGAAGCGCACATTAACAGATATACAATATTAAGCTGTGACAGCAAGTATAAACACAGGGGGAAAAGCTTTCAGTCGGACTGGCCGCGTCCTCTCAAGAACAGTGATCGAGCGATTTAAGCGCCACATGAGCCATTAGGAAGGATACGCCATTTTTAACAGAGGCACAGAGGACATGAGGAGGATACGCAGAAGACAGTGGGAGAGCGGAGAGCACAGGCTGCAGTGAGAGCCGCTAATGCCTGGATCAGAACGGTGGAGGGGGCCTGATCCATCGCATGGAGAGGCCTGCTGGATCAGGGCTCAAGTTTGGGGGAGAGGGGCTCTGGGTGCGACAGATGGAGATTTGCTGAGGAGCGGATCCTGTTCTTCTGCCCAGTCGTGTCCAGTATCAGCAGGACAACACACAAATGCACACAAGCACTCAAATGTGACCACTGACACTCGCTCACACATGCCTGCCAATGTTACACACGCACACACACACAAAAAAAATCAACTTTGAACAAAAGAGACACACATGCAGACCGGCATACATGTCGAGTGAATGAGCGTGCATCCACCCACACACGTTAGCATTCTGCATGCACCAGTGAGTCCGCTCGATGTTAATAAATTCACTTCAAAGCAAGGAGAACAAAGGTGGCGAAATATGAGAATTTTGGCGAAGAAGTTGATAGAAGGAATCAGGACTGTGTTTCTGATTTAGCCATTTGTTTTGGCTGGGGTAGAGCGTATGTGTGCAGAGCAGGGTGACCGAGGTGGCTAGCTGCTGTGCGGCTAACAGGGACTTCTGCAGTGTGTGGGAGGCCATGGGTTGGTATGGTACTCGCACTTGAACATGCAGAAACAGATGATGAGCCCTCCATCAGCGCCATTACGCCTGCTCGTTAGTGCGCTGAAGGGCTCTAGACTCGCCCGAAATCATGATACATGGAAAGCATTACACCTACAGCATGTGCTGACGCTGAGCCAACCGCACGCCTGTTCAAAATAGCAACTGTACTGCACTCAGAAGTGGAATAACTTCTCGAATGCACTTATAATAACAAAGCCGAGCGATTGTCCATTTCACATGTTGCGAGGCCGATCACAAGACAGATGCGCTGACGGCCATTTTCTCGAGCATTTTGTTGATCTGACCCAAGGTTCATACACCAAGAGCAACTGTGAAGGCACCTGTAGTAGTGATAACACAAAGCTTGCATAAAGCTGGCCATAGGCTGATTTAACAACACCAAGTCTCCGAATCTTACATGCCTGGTGGACAACTTTGACTCGGTCCCCCTGTCTTTTTATGTTCCAACAATGGTCTCTGGCTCCATTTTGAACAGCTTGGCAGGGCCTGGAAGGTGCACATCTGCAGTTTTAAAACTCCTTTTGGAAGCCCGCTGAAAATTACCGCGCAACCTCGCGAACACATCTTTTCAGAGATATTTTTTAATGTCTTTCAGAGAAATGGGACACAGTGGCCCCGCCCTGCATGACAGACAGCCTCATTTCCCCACCATTCAGCAGCTCTGCTGGGGACGGGCAGGGGGTGGTAAAGCCCCACTCCGAGTGAAGGGAGGGGGGTAAATGGGTTTTATTGTCCAAATGAAAGGAAGAGAGGCCAGTGAAGTAAGAGGAGGAGGAAATGTAAAGATGGGACCCCAGCTCCAGTCCCTCTGAGGAAGAGCTTTTATTAACTCTGAGTCACGCTGATGAGAGTCTGCTGCCCTAACCTGGAAGTGGGCTTTGCATCAGAGCCAGGGCTGCAGGTGCATGCGCGTATGTATGTGTGTGTGTGTGTGCGTGCGTGCGTGTGTGCGTGCGTGCGTGCGTGCGTGTGTATTTGTGTGAGAGAGTGTGTGTGTGCTTGTGAGAGTGCGCATACTTATGCACACAAAAGGAATCAACGCTTTTATTGAGGAAGCAATGCAGGTAAGGGGTGGAAGTGTGCAGCGGAGATTAGGAGCTGGGCGGCTGGACCCCCCTCTCTGTAGGAGGGGAGTGAGTGATTTGGAGGGGGGGGAGGGTAATTGACCGGTTCCGTGGGCCGCCTCGGGCCTCTGAGGGGCAACGATGAACAGCAGGACAGGACGTTAGCTTCGCCCTGTGGCTCTCGTTGTGGTTCCTCCCATTGCGGTGGCGTGGCTCTGAGTCATAAACAAGTTGGGTAACGCATGGCCTTGGAGGGGCAGCGTGTAAACTCTGAGCTCCGCAGAGAGACAGTCAGCGCCGCGGGGGAAAGAGCGTTCGTTTCTTTAGTCCTTTGTTACGGAGTCAGATATAATTACGGCTGTTACTCTATCGCCCCTCTCCACCACTGGTCCTCTCAGCAGGACGGGGGTCTTGTTAAACCCCCAAAAGTGAAGCGGACAGACGGGTCCCTGCATTTGGGTCTCTTCCCAGTGGTCATAAATACTGCTGAGTAATCTGCAGTGAAAGGGTACTGCTGAGCACAGGTGTAGAGGGAACCCGAGAGGCCATACATCTAAACTGTACCACAGCATGCTAGCAGGCGTTAGCCTAGCCATTACCCCTGTCGTCAGCAATTTAACCCATTAAGACCGAAGGAGCCCTCTAAAGAAGCATTTTAAACGCCAAGGCATTGTTTGGAAACAACCAGCTGGCACCAGATGGTTTTCTGAGAAACGATTGGATTGTCAACATTTACTAAAGCCTTTCTTCTTCAGCTTCTGCAGCAGATAGAAAAATGAAATATGATGATGAAGCCATTTGAGAGCGGAGGCCTTTGGCTTTCATTTTAAAACTATTGCCGCTGCCCAAATGTTCATTAACATTTTTAAAAAAAATAAATAAACATTGATTTGTTTACAGGTGGCAGTGCACAAAACTAAGTGGCACAGTAACAACTAGTCAATGTCGCTGCCCTCACTCAGGGCATCAGCCATCATCAGTGTCTGAAGAGCAGATCAAACAAAAATCTCATGATGTATTTAGCTTTCCCTACTTATATTTAAGGGAATCATGATGCGCTTCATTGGCCAAGTTTTTTAACCCCTTTGCGCAGAATTCAAAATATTGCCAATTTTGCCTGTTATACACGGGCCAATTTAGGCTTTATAACTCAGTATTTGGGTCACAGAGACTAAAAAATTATTCCAGTAAAGCAAGACATTTGGAAATGTACGGTGCCGGGGTCAATATCTGCGCAAAGGGGTTAAAAACAATGGCATAATCTACAACATGCTCACGTCACATCAGGCCTTCAAGAGAAAAGCACGAAGACGTCGCATCAGGTCTTAAAGGGTTGATCGTAAATACACACCACTGGCACCAAAGCCCTGGACTCTCGCTTCTATAAGGAGACAGCTGTAAAGTGCCTTGTTTCAACGCAAACCCGGGTGAATATAGCGATGCGTTTCTGTTCAGTACATGCAAGGTCATTTCACAAGGCTGGAGGAGAGGATGGCCCTGACAGCAATCATGGTGGGGATGACCAGTGAGCTCCATAAGTCTTGGGACAAAAACATGTTATCCTGATCTGACTCTGTGCCTCGCAATTTTATATTTATAAGCAAATAATCCACTCACACATCTAATATGACCAACGTACGGAATTCAACTTATTTAAGGATCTTTTCAGACAACGAATTCTTCAAAGCGTTTCAATCTATGTAGGACAGCGGCTCCCACCGTGTCCATTGGTTTTTGTTCCAACCACAATTACAATCCCACAATTTAAATGAGTTGCTTTTTTCCCTTTAATTGTGCTACTTAAGATTATAGGGACTATTTACCCTTTTAACCTACATTATGTCAGAAGTAGACATGCATGCCCCGAAGAGCTCCATACTCAAATTGTGCTGTATTTCAAAGGACTTTTATAGCATAAAAAGAGGGGAAAATGTGACTCAAGAAATTAACAGGTTTCTCACTGTTGAAATTGTGGACAAATGACCAATAAAACTAACCGCTTGATTAAGAATTCAAAGACCAAATTATAAGGAGTCAAACCTGTCCTGTTTGGTGTTATTTTTGAGTTTGGAAATTATTTGGGGAAAAAAAAAAAAAAAAACTTAAAATACCTGCGTTCAGAAACCTAATTAGCACCTTATTGATCCACCACTGAATTTGATCAGTGAAAACGTACTGCTGCCACCTTGGCTTGGCTGGCTTACTTGGAATATCACTAAATAAACACAATATAAAGGCTGGCTTTCAGACATCAGGGAGTGCACTGCCATTTCTGTTAATGCAGTTGGAGAGAGTACAATGTCTCTCTCGCTTGAGAAGAAACTAATTAAGAAAAATCAAAATTGCTCCTAATGGGATTGCAAGTGTGGATAGAACAAAAGCCAGATATCTCAGTGGGGTCCCAGGGCTGAGTTTGGGAGCCAGTGATGTATAAAATACAGCGTGTTTTCTGCACAGCCCCCCACAGCCTCCCCGTGTGTCCCCAGTCCCAAGGGTTAGCTGCGTACAGTCACAGACTGACGCGCAACGGATACGTGCAAGAGCAACAGGCTCTCACCATCAATACAACACCGATCAAACTCACGACCGTAAACATTAACCCTTTGTTGCATGGCTTTTTCTCTCTTTGCCTATTAAGGGTGGTCAGCAGGTTTGGTAACTTTAGTAACCGCTATGCAACTAAGGGTTAAAAAGCCATAGAAAAATGGGTGGTTCAGCAATGATCAACAGCAAATCCATAAATAACATCAAGAGAGTGGGTAAGAGGGGTGGGAATGCAATTGCGTTCCCTGGGGTTCAGCTGCTCCACTGATACACTGCAAGAGGTTGCAGTATTTTGTCTCAGGTTTTACCCTGATGGCTCAAATTTTTCCGGTGATATCTTTTCTGAAAAATCACAGAACCCTCATCCCACATCACCCCCCCACGTCCATCCTCAAGACTTCATATCAGTAATATTTGGGGTGGGGGGGCTCGGACACCTGCACTAACCTCTCCCCCACCTGAGGCCACAGTGAGAATATGTAAGTGCTCCTCGCGGTCCAACACAAAGGAAGACAGACGCACGGGCTGCCTATCACGCCATCTGTGTCTCAACGCTTGGGTTTGTGTGAGAACCTGCATTATCAGCCACTACAAAGGCGGACACGTTGGACCTGTCGATTCCTCTGATAATCCACAAAAGAAATAAAAATAAATACTCCGGGACTGCGAAAACAAGAGAGGCCACGACACCTTTTTCCGGAGCGCTGGATGCTGGCAGTATCTCCCTGGCAACGGGACGAGCTGACGGCCGAACCTGGAGGGTTTGTTATTTTTTAAATGAAGCGCTGGCGGGGGGGGATGTTAGAATTTGGAGGTTGTCCGGCGTGGGGGGGGGGGGGGGGGAGGAGAGACGAGCAGGAAGTCGCGCATGCTCCGGCACTTCCTGTGCGGCCGCTGGGACGTGTGCTAGGTGGCTGGCGACCCCTCAATCCCCTCAACCCCCCCGACCCACTTCCTGCAGCCCGCTGAACAAACATCGGCCGATAAGCGCCGGCGAGCGATGGACGTGCGTGCGTGTGGACAGAGAGCAGAGTGTGCAGGAGTACAATACAGGAACAACAGGACAGATAAGGGGCGGGGAGAGAGAGAGAAACAGAAAGAGGTAAGTGAGTATCTGAGCGTGTGCACGAGCACTATAAACAAACAGCGAGAGAGACAAGATGGCCAGAGAGCGCTAAAGTTCCCAGTCCGAGATCAGACACACACAGGGACAGAGAGATACGGCGTGAATCAATAGTCCTCCGACCTTCCATTTGGATGGCAGGGAGCTTACAAGCTGCAGGGAGGCAGGGGGGAGGAGAGATAAACGTACATGCACAAACACGCATGTGCTCACCGATACGAATGTGCGCATACATGCACAAGAAACAAGTACATATACACACACAAGCGGACACAAACGTACACACACACCCCCTTTAGGGTTCACCTTACCCACCTTAGGGAGGCAGGTAAATGTCAGTGTGCATCTAAAATATCCACTTAATACGTCCCACATCAATCATGCAAATCTAAGTATGGCAGGTAATTAGATTCATCTACATCATTTGCTCGACATCAATCATGCAAATAAAATAATTCGATTATGGCGTCATTGATTACCGTATTTTTCATGATACCCAACCCTACATACCCTGTGTCTACATACAGAGTACAGTCATTAGATTCCCTCCTGTGTTAGAGCCATGACCTTTAAAGCAGCGCATACCCCCCCCAGACCTCTGTCCTTCATAATGCAGGAGAGAGTGAGAGCGAGAGCGAGAGAGAGAGAGAGCAAGGGAGAGAGAGATAGAATAGAAAGACAAAGAGAGAAGCACTACTGCCCTCTGAACCCCAGTAAAGGGAGTAGGATAGTAAAAGGTATTTTAGTCTCTTTGAAATACAGATGTTTCATTTTTGTCTTCCAAAGTTCAAAGTCAGTCAGTGTTCAAAAACTTTCAAATACTAGCAACCAAAGTGATATCAGCGACAGAATGTTCACTTCTTAATATTGTACTCTTGTATTTGTGACCTCTCACGACACTTTTTTTCTGACATTATGCAAGGGGTTACTATCAGACCCGAAGCTCATGTCCCTCAGAGAGGACTTATGAAGAGTTCTCAGGTCTCATGTTCTTCTGCAAGTATTAAATGGATTATGTTCCTATAAAAATAAAATAACCATATTTAAATCCTTAAACAAACAAGCCACAGTGGGCGATAATGTAGCAGTGAGAAGTTAGTGGAAGGATGAGTGTTAATGCCGACTGATGGTAACCCAGTGCTACAGCGCCTGCTGCTATGGCAGGTGCAGAGCACGACCACAGTATTTGAACAGAGACTCTATATAAAAAGGGACACAGTTCCTCTGTGCTTGCACAATATAAATGCTAAAACCCTCAAATAAAAGTAGAGTGTCTGTGATCTAATCCCTAATCCAATTCAGATCCAATGTGTAGGTGTACGAAGCCAAAAAGCACAGAGAGCCCCACGGGAACTGAAAATAGTTTGCAGGACTCATCAAGAATTGTGCAACTTTCTGGAAACAGCTTATTATGCATGCATGTATTCTGTGGGGTATTCATATATGTGCAGGACTAGGAAAAGGGGTCACTTGGGATTTTTTTCCTTTCCGAGATTAACAGAGTCAAAGTTCACCCTGTTCTATTTAACCGAAAATGCATGTGCAAAGCAAGAATTTCAAACTACTGTACTGCCAATTTACAACACTCTGCTGTGAAAAACTTGGATCAAACCTTGATTTTGTTGGAAAATCTCAATTTTCATAAAATGACCCAAGTGACCCTTTTTTCTAGTCCTGCACATATATAATATATCATAAGCTACAGGTGACACCAAATGTTCTATTTGGAATATGAGGATTAAGAATAAAACATTTTAAGTCAGAAACATTGACAGCTTTCTTCATGGTGCCAACATTGGTACGCAGATAGCTACACTGTTTCTGCTTTCTAGGACAAGTAGCTTTAAAGAAATTGTTTAAGATTTGATGTCAGAGGTCAAATCAAGGTCTAAAGGCACGGTACAGTAAACCCAGAATAAAAGCAAAGAACCAAGCCGTTTAGATCCTACATATCAAATGTCAGGGGATTCATTGTATAAATAATTGAGAAATGGATTAAAATGGCATTTTAAAGATGGCAGCTGCAGCGGCCACATTTGACAGGAATTGAAACGATTTATGGAAACTTTGGTCACCTCATCGGCTGGAGCCTGTCTGCAGATTCAGCTTCAACAGTTGTGTAGTTTCAGAGAAGATGACTTTTAAAGCTATTGATGAAATTCAGGGGCTGGTCCAACAAAGGTAAAATCAACAGGCAATCCCAGAATAAATGGGTTGAGTCTAGCAGCAGAGTACCTACAAACCAAATTTCAGTTGAACTGCTGCAGAAATTGACGAATGGGATAAATTTGGCATTTTCAAGATAGCTGCCATGGCAGCCATATTTGAAAATGAAACACAACAATCCATGTCCAATTTGGTGTCATCACTGGTTGGAAGATGCACATGAAGTTGCAGCTTCGTAGGCCCAACAGTTCTGGAGAAGATGATGTTTACAGACACCTATGTTGAAAGCAATGACAACAGACAAGCAGGCCAAGACATAAGCCTGTTCAAACATAGGTTCATGTGAGCTAAAAATTCTGCTACAGTCCACGTACTTAAAGGCTTCCCAGCTTTATTCTGATCAGAGTGCGTTGGCTAAAGGAACCCCGAAATGAGCCCCGCAGACCAATGGTAGGCCTGACGACACAGACTCGGACGTTAATGAGCTTCTATCTGCAGAGATGAGTTAGGGCTTCATTAGTACAGATAAGTCATGTGCAGCCGCACGCCTCTCACCAGCTCTCTGGGGAGGAACAGCTCATCCTGTCGAGACACCACCAGGGACACCGTCTCGCCCTGCTTTGTGCTGCGCAGCATAGCCACCAGCTCCTCCTGCGTGCGGCCCACAATGTCCACGCCATTCACCTGCAGACAGAGAGGGGAAAGGAGACCGTAAAGAGGGGACAGAGGGGACACGTGGCTGATAAAGTGGAGACAGAGAGGGGACAGGAGGCAAATAAAATGAAGATAGAGGGCAGACAAAGGGAAATAACATAGGGACAGAGAGGGGACAGGAGGGCCCTAAAGCAGGGACAGAGGGGGGGGTGGGAGAGCCGTAAAGCAGGGACAGAGGGGGGGGTGGGAGGGCCGTAAAGCAGGGACAGAGGGGGGGGTGGGAGGGCCGTAAAGCAGGGACAGAGGGGGGGGGGGTGGGAGGGCCGTAAAGCAGGGACAGAGGGGGGGGTGGGAGGGCCGTAAAGCAGGGACAGAGGGGGGGGTGGGAGGGCCGTAAAGCAGGGACAGAGGGGGGGGTGGGAGGGCCGTAAAGCAGGGACAGAGGGGGGGGTGGGAGGGCCGTAAAGTAGGGACAGAGGGGGGGGTGGGAGGGCCGTAAAGTAGGGACAGAGGGGGGGGTGGGAGGGCCGTAAAGTAGGGACAGAGGGGGGGGTGGGAGGGCCGTAAAGTAGGGACAGAGGGGGGACGGGAGTGCCTTAAAGTAGGGGCAGAGGGGGGACAGAAAAGCCGTAAAGTAGGGACAGAAAGGGGAGAGAAGAGCAGTAAAGTACGGGCAGAGGGGGGACAGGAGGGCCGTAAAGTGGGGAAAAGGGGGTAAAATAAAGTAGGGACAGAAAGGGGACAGAAGAGCCGTAAAGTAGGGGCAGAGAAGGGATAGGAGGGCCGTAAAGTAGGGGCAAGAGAAGGGACAGAAGAGCCGTAAAGTACGGACAGAGGAGGGACAGGAGGGCCGTCAAGTAGGGGCAGAGAAGGGACACGGGGGCAATAAAGTTGGGACAGATTGGACGAGGGGGAATAAAACGCGGACAAAGAGGGGATGGGAGGCAAAGAAGTAGGTACAGAGGGAACCAGGGAACAATACAGTACAGTCAGATAGGGGACAAGGGGTGGTAAAATGGGCATAAAGAGGGGACCATGGGGCAATATAGTAGGACGAAGGGCCAATAAGAAGGTAAAGAGGGGACAGGAAGGTAATGGGGGGGCAGATGGGGAACAGGGCATAGGACAGGTGGGGGACAGGGAGGGGACAGGGGCGATATTGAGGGGACAGGACATGGAGGTGTCCATTTGTACAAGGATATTTACAGAGGCAGGTAAGCTTAAACGCATCGCTCAAGGGCACAAGGCCAGAGTCTCCACCGGGAGCCGAACCAGCGACCTTCAGCTTGCATGCCAGTTTTAAGGCCCTTTGTGCTGCACTGCCACCACAGTAAACATCCGCACGTGTTGCACAAACAGAGGGAGGCTGTGACTGGCTAAAACTCCAGGCTCTCTGTTGGCCAGCCTCACTGCCATGGCCTAAATAATGCACTGAATAGGACAGTATAATAAATTACATAACATGCCGGTAGTGCAAGCGCCTCACAATCGCCAACCTTGGCAAGCCAGGGAGCTAATAAGCATCAGGTTATTGAGCAGATTACTCAATAACAGTGCCATATATTTAGCCTTGAATAATAGGCTCAGCATTATACATTCAATGGTCTGTTTCCCTCGGTTACATATGTATAAAGGAAAAATGCCCTATTTATCTTCCTCTGTCACTAGCCAGGTGCAACGACGCCTCCATAAAGAGGCTAATTTACTTCTGAAAGGGAGTAATGCATCTCGTGTACCAAACCGCGGGCTCCGACGGCCTATTAACTCACAATCGCTGAAAAATACAAATCCCAACAGGCATGAATCAGGGCCGTTTCTGAATGGCTCAATGACACATTATCACCGACCAGAAATGAATTCCACTCTTCATAAGCTTGATGAGTGGCATAAATAATGTCATCTCCCGTACCATTAAGCTACTGTCTCCACTCTCTGATCAGTGGCATACTTATCAAGGAACTAAACAGACATCAATCTTCAAAAGCAGTGGGAGTACGAGCAAAACTCAACAAAAAAAAACTCAATAGGGGGCGTCATAAAAGTCAGCATCAAAGACGATATGAAACGATTTCATAATTGGTTAATTGCGGGGTTTGTGTCGCATCATCCAGTCCATTTCATTGCAGTCACACATCAGTCAGGGATGATGCCGCCATAGCTGAAAACGCAGCCAATCGCACTGAGGCCTACGCTTCATGGCTAGATTACCAGTGTTTAGCTAGATAACAGCACTGCGTACAACCTGGAGCTCTCCCCTGTCCTGGGACATAGAACGAGGTAAGAGCAGCTAACCTGGGTTTCACTCAGTGCAGGCTGTAATTATGCTTAATGATGCATGATACCCTGTCGCCTCATGTTATAATGGCAGTCACACTCACCTATTGCCCGTCTATGTTCCCATATTCTCATTTTACAATATGCCTGTTTCGATTTTATGATGCTATAGCGATATTGTTCCCGTTTCACCAAGTGTTTTAACTTGTGCCCCGACCTTGAGTATTCCAAAATGCAGTAGAGCCCAAATGAAATGTATGATTATGCGCTACAATCATAAAATTCACTCGTCTGTACTGCCTTTAGACTGACCTCCAAAATCCGGTCGCCGGACTGCAGGCGGCCATCTTTGACCGCCGCCCCCCGGGGAAGGATGTTCTTCACCAGGATGGGACCCGGCCCATGCACAGACGAGTCCCTGGTTACCACGGTGAAGCCTAGACCCTCCGGACCTGCAGAGAGAGAGGACATCCCCGAGTGAGCGAAAGTCTTCGACACTCGAGTGGGAACGTGGGCGATGGCCTTAACTTTGTGCTACTATTAGCAGTATTTATAGTTACATGCAGATACGTTACTACTGTTACCTGGAGTGACTTACTGAAACCATGTTCATTCAGGTATAGCTCAACAGCAGAGGACACAGCCAGTTAAAGCCACAATGACAACCCATAACCGGCTATAAAATAAAAACGTAAAATGAGGAAAAATCAATGTTAAGTTGACAAGAAATAATTTGGACATGGACTCTTGCCTACCTTCATTAAACAATGATTCCCTTTATTCTTTTAGTATTAATCACAGACAGTCCATAATCAGTGGGACGACAATTGCTAACAAGAGCCATCAGAAGATGGCATATACCCCCAGCCCCCGCAAAATCAGGGAGGCCTCGGGTACCTTGTACTAATAAATATCTTCTCAAAGTTTCATGAAAATACTTTCAAGTTCTGCTACGGGAATGTAACTTTCCCCATCTTTCTGAGCCTGCTCCATTTTTTTCATGGAGCTGAAAATCCCAAATAGCAAAAGACACCCTTTTTAATTCACAGGTACGTTGAAAGTTTTGTTACTGAGTTATGCCTCAGAAATGAGCTACACCCTAACCAGAAACTAAGTGTAATTGGCTATAGAAAATATCAGCAATTCCTGAATGATAAAAGTCGCATCTACAGGGTTCATTAGATCAACATGCCAATTTCATAGATAAACATTGAGCAATTGTCATGTATTTCTCTGGAACCAGTGACACTCGCTTCAACTTTCTGCCATGAAAAAAAAACAAAAATAAGAAAAATTTCTTAAATTCTAAATACCAAAAGGCATATCTACATTGTATATCAAATCTACACACCAAATTTGGTGAAGAAATATTATACGGTTATAGAGTTATGCTCCGGAAACGAGCCATACCCTACCCAGAGACTAAGTCCAACTTGTTGCCATGGAAACACAAAAAATAAAAAATCAGAAATTCCGAAATATGAAAAGGCACATCTACATGGTATATCAGATCTACACACCAAATTCCGTGAAGAAATATTATACGGTTATTGAGTTATGCTCCGGAAATGTGCCATATCCTTGCCAGAGACTAAGAAAGACTAAAAAAAACAAAAAAAAAGAAAAATTTCTTAAATTCTAAATACTAAAAGGCACATCTACATTGTATATCAGATCTACACATCAAATTTCGTGAAGAAATATTGAACGGTTTTTGAGTTCTGCCCCGGAAACAAAATGATTACGGACGGACGGACAGACAGGCATGGCTATCGCTATATCCCCCCGCATTATTTGCCGGGGGGATAATAAAAATGTATATTAAAGCATTGGTTCAACCCTCCTATTCCATTAAATAGGCAATGGCTCACTGTTTTTCGGAATACGGTTTCTGTGGAATGCACCACAGCCATACTAAATAAGTCACGTCGAAACAGAATCTTAATCTTATGAAAGATTATTGAGTAAAATTAATGATTCGATATCAGAGTAAATCAGAATTATTTGTCCTTGTCTTCTGTGTAGCCTCTGTCCTTGCATGACTGATGAACTATTATTTTAATTTTATATACAAGAGCTGAAATGTGTTTTGCAGTATTTGTTTTGTCCATGATTAATATGTTATTGTGAACCTACATTTGTGATTTTTGGGGAATAAATTAAAAACTCTGATCATAAAAAAGAAAAAACAAACTAAATGAGGAAAACTCAATCAGTCGATCTGAATCCTCTTTAGAATAATAGCAGAATTACAGTTAAAAAAATACAGTTTAACATATTGTATCATACATGGCAGCAATTTCACATGATAGGCCATGGTAGCTATGGCTTTGATTCTGCTGTTTTCTTCCTGTCTATCGGCCAATCGATCTGGCACTGATCACAGGCACAAATAAGGACTGGTGAAGCTGATTATTCATTTTTCCAAATTTACGCCGTTTACAAGCAAATTTACATCGCATACGAGCACTTTCCACAGGTTTGTGCAGAGTTGCGGCGCGTGCATCCCCAGGTGTGGACTAGTGTAACATTAAGCATAAGGTTTAAGTGCCAAACTAAGTACAGAAACCAATGCACAACTGCAGCAAGAGTCAGGTCTGAAAGCACAGCGTTCAGGATAGTAAAGCCACGGACAGTGACGTCAAAACTGCTACAACAACTGCCAGCTTTAAAATGTGCACCTCACTGTTCACACTATAGAGCAAAGACTGTACAAATGGTGCATAACTTACAAAACTGAAAAATGCTTAAATTGATAACCAAGGAGCAGTTGTTTGTAAATGCACCTGTTAAAAATCAGTAACACGGATGTCTATGTTTTGTACAGAGAGATATTCACAGCCATGAGGGTAGATGCATAAAGATCTATGTAGCTGCACCACAGCAAAATAGAAAAAAAAAACACAATTCACGGCATATAAACTGCAGTTTGCCAATACCCTTCACCTAAGTACAGGGCAAAAAGCCCTTCAACTCCATGTTCTGCGTGATCGAAAGGCGCATATTTAACATCCTTTAAAAGGCTATACATTTCTGAGAGTCGCTGACGAAGGAGTGCGTAGCTTCCTTTCATAGATTAGCTGCATCCATAAAGCAACCTTTAAAGTCAATGCGCTGGCGCTCATCGATTATGCTTCTATTTACGTCCGTATGGATTGATGATGCCATTTTTCCTATCTGTCACCCTAACGTTCATTTGCTAATGAGCGCCATGTCTGGAATGCATAGAGTTTGACAGCAAGTTTTGACAGCAGTGACCGTGCTCGTGCCTGGGGTGGGTGAAGCAGCGGGATGGATTTATTCGGCAGTACCCAGCACTCTAATTCTGGCTTACTGAATACTATCGGATGCTGTGGTTAAAGCCCTGGAGCCTAAAGCAGCCAGTCCTCAGTCTGGCAATGCCACAGCGCCACGCATGTTTTCATGAACGCGGATTAGAGGGGTGTGAGGCTTAAAGGCAATAGTTTAATTTCACGTGTGAACAGATCACAAGGTGACTGCTGGGGGGAAGTTGCGGAGGATGACGGCGGGGGCGAAGCACAGCAAGGCATGCTGGGATACCCCTCCGCTGACTTTGCCCGGCAGAAAGGGGAAAGCCATGAATATTGAAGCCAAGTCATGCACAAATCTCATCTGGCGACGCGTCTGACTGGATCCCGTAAAATTGAAAAGACGGGCCTGACACAAATGTCACAACCGAGCCAATAACGTCCTCCGCACAATAACCGTTTTTTTTTATTCCCGCAGACCACAGTTATGCAAATATTATGCGACCGATGAAAGACACCATCGGCGACCTGCGAGATGCCGACGGGGATGGGGCCGCCATGCCACTCGTGTGACACGGCGCAGTAAGAGCGGGAAATTAGCGGAATACGTGAGCCGTCATACAGACGCAAGGAGCAACAGGACCCTCAGGGGAGATACAAACCTGTGACCTGTACTGCTGATAACTGCTGGGCTCCAACCCTAGTCACACACAGAAAGAGAGAGAGAGAGAGAGACAGAGAGTGGCACAAAGAGAGAGAAGGAGAGCATAGAGGAGAGGAGGTAAAAAGGTGAGTCATAGGAGAAAGGATAGCAGAAAGGAAGGAGAGGATGCAGCAGGAAAGGATGGACGGAGGAGAGGAGGGACAGAATACAGAAAGAGTGATGAAGAGAGAGAGCACAGAGGGGTGGAGGAGACGGAGGGGTGGGGTGTACATGGGTGGGCAGGGAGAGAGAGGTGAGACAGACAGCAGCGGTACAGAGGAACAGAAGGTAACAGACGGAGGACAGGAGAGGTGCAGATAAGAGGACGAAGGGAAGACAGACACTGAAAAACAGGCGGCCCTTCCAGAGGCAAAATAAACACACTCAGCCCCCAGAGCAAACCTCGGCGTGGTTTACACTCCAAACTTAGTCCTGCCTCTTTACAGTCAGCACTTCTCTCCTCTGGCAATAAATTCATATCTGGAATGGCTAATAGCCTGATCTATAAGGGCGTAATAGACTTTGAGGAGGGGGATCGATGCCGCATGTATACGGCTGCCGAGGCCGTCAGTGCTGAGCGGGCGGAGGAGTGAGCCCTTCAGAGGAGCGATGGACTGGAATAAACGCCGTCGCACTCGTGTTATAGCGCCGGAACACAGAGGCGATACAGGTGCCCTGATGTGCATCATTACCGCACGGTGAAAAATGCAGCGCGGAGTGTAAGGAAACACATTCACACAGCAGCCTCTCCCTGGCCTGTTCTGCATGGTAGGGGGCAGAAAGCAGTGATTTGCAGCTGACACAAAACACGCTCGCAATGGTGCAGTCTTTTAATGCTGATAAAAGGTTCCTGTTACGCGGCGTAAGGGGAGTTGGACGTACCTTTCTTGAGGTCGATTTTCAGCCTCTTCCCCCCCTTCCTGTTGGCAAACCCCACAAGCGGTGAAAGGGCGGGGCTGTTCCTGGGCAGGGGGCTTTCGCTGGCCCCCCTGGGGGTTGCCGGGAGACTGGCAGGGGGCGGGGTCGTGGAAACGCGGCCCTCCGGGTAGGGGTGGGGCGCCTGAGGCTCACCGGGGCGAACGGCAGGTTCAGCGTTTCTGGCTGGCGGTTCGGCAGACCGAGGCGGCGGGGCCACGGGCTTCACTCCAAGAGGCCCGTGAGCTTTGACGAGGCCCTCGGGGGTGAAGAGCTGCCCGATCAGGCCCCGCTCGTAACGCTCCTTGTTTGGGCCGGGCAGAACCTCCAGGCGGACGACAGGGGAGCGCATGGCCAACCGAAACACATCCTGGGACCTGCGTGGGGAGGGGGAGGGGAGCAGTGTGACATCATGACAGGATATGACCTCAAGCACAGACAACCAGATGCAGTCGCACAGCACTGTGATGGACCCCCTCTGCTCAGTGTGCTTAAAATAGAGGCAGCCCTTTTTTCCATTATTATAACTACTATTCATGTACGCTCTCCAACTCAGTGTGAGCGAGACATTTCAGGAAATAAGTATGTTTACAGCAGCATCCTGCAATAAAACATCCATTTCGGAGGCAGAAATAGCCTCATAATAACACAGGTGGCAGCGCGGGGCCCAAGTAAAGAGCGACATGCTTCACTTCCCCTCTGGAAGGGAGACGGCCCCGCACCGTCAGAGGCTCCATTTCAGCACCGCTAACGCAATCATGAGGGCCGCCGCACGTCCACGCTTCCCTCGCCACACGCTGTTACAGACAACAGCGCTCGAGCTCTGCGCTGCCGCTTTCAGGGCTAACATTAGCCTCCTCCATCCCCATCTCCAGCAGCATTTAATGGGCGCGCAGGCAGGAGGGAACATGCTCTTCCAAAAAAGCGCCGCACTGACGCCTACGGTTCTGTTCCTTTTGATGTGAGGCCCATAAATGGGACTGTGCTCCACTGCCAAAGCTGGAGAATCCAGACAAGGGAAAACAGAGGTCCTGCCATGTACAGAGCCAGTCTTAAGCCTGGACATGCTTCACTTGTGTTTAAAGACTCCGTCTTGGGCGAAATTTAAGCTGCCAAAATTGCACAAGGTTAGGTGCATGCAGTCTGATATTAAATGTCATTTATTTGACAAAATAGTAGCCAAATTTTGTGGTTGACGATAATGCCCATATTAAGAAAACAATGAAAACAAACTCTTCACATTTTTTAAATGTGAATTATTATCAAGCTAATTTAGGACCTGTTGAACAAAAAGCTCAGTGAGAAGCAACACTGCTCCAGTAGAGTCGTGGGAACTTCTACTGCTGTACTGGTGGGAACTCTCTGGACCATACAGCCGTCTTCAAAGAGAAAATTTATTTGAGTATGCTTGACAATAATGATAGATAATTGTGGTTACTTGGATGTATTAAAGATTTGGATCTTTTTCCTGTAAAGTACAACTAAAGAAAAAATATGCTTTGAACAAAAAAGTATTTTCTTTACTGTCTTCTAATCTCTGCCTTTTTGAAAATATGGGTGTGCCTGAACTTCAGACAGGTTCTGTATTTCTTCAGCTCGTGAACTTAAACACTGGGGTTCAAACAGGATTTTGCATCCCTGTCCAATGAGTAGCGGCCTCATTTGGAGGAGAGAGTTTCTGCGCTCTGATAGGGCATTTTGGAATGGACCTCTGCTGTGATTGGCCAGAAGTTCCCTGATGAAGATGGGCAAGAAAAAGGAGCTTACTGTGCGAAAGACTTGTCCAGCAGTTCGGTGTCATTTATCTTGACAATGCACTCGTCGTCCTGGAAGATACCCTCTCGCCGGGAGCGGCTGTTCTCCTCCACGCCGCGAATGTGCAGCCCCAGAGATCTGCCGAAAAATACAGGAAACACACAAACATGCATTACATTATACACATTACCATTTACAGTAACATTACCGATATTTAGTGGAGGCTTTACTCATGTTGATGAGACTAAGCAGGGGTCAATACCACTGTGTCAATACCCCCTGCAGCAATTTGGAATAGACAGCCCTGCCAAAAGTCCCAACAGCTGGACTGATCTTGTGGCAACACTGGAGCCTGAACACCCAACCCTCTCAGTCGACTTCAATATGCCTCAGCCTCCAAGTTGAGAGGCGGCCCCAGACACACACAGAGAAAGTGGGTGTTATCCTGGTTAGTGTAAGAGTGTGAAGCCTCGTGCTAATTTCAGGGTCACCAAAAGTCCTGAGGTCCAGGCCGTAAGTGCACAGGACTGCCTATGGACAGCCTCTAAACCTCAGCTGTCCTCACCTCCTCCAGTGATTTACAACAGAGCAAGAACAGAGAGAGCCTACAGCCAATCATGAGCCTGCTGAAAAAGCTTCACACCTGCAGTCCACAGAAAAAAATGGCACCAAACAGACCCTTCCAAAGCACAAAGGCCAAAAGTATGGAGGTGTCAAAGTGAGTCAGACCATTTTCCAGAGGACCAAAATAATACCAGTGAACAGAAGTCCCAGCACTATGGCGGGGCGAACGCAGACTTGTAACAGATGTTGATGGTTATAAAATAGAACGGAAGCAGTGTTCTGAAGCGATGCATGACGCGGTGCTTTGTAAAATTGCTACCGCCAAAACCAGCCGGCAGTAAACAAGTAATAAACAACCCATTTCATATTATAACATCATATCAAAGCCATGTTTGGAAAAAAAATGTGCTTCTTACATACTGCACAGCACTGTAACATTAGCTTTCAATACTGATGAATATTCTACGGTGTATCACAACAACATTTCGAGACACCGTAGCCAAGCAACCACACTTTCCAATATGTGAAACCTTAGTTGCCATTTAACATCTGCTTCCTGGCTATGTATAAGCATTTTTTTTTA
The DNA here is from genome assembly GCA_029721435.1 of Gymnothorax reevesii. NCBI lineage: Eukaryota > Metazoa > Chordata > Actinopteri > Anguilliformes > Muraenidae > Gymnothorax > Gymnothorax reevesii. The sequence continues at coordinate 55,018,525 of CM056586.1, forward strand.
ATCATGCATAATAAATAGCAATGTATGCAGCAAATTCTCTCTGACAATCTATAAAGCAGAGGTTCACAAATCTGTTCAAAGCAGGCAGCGGCATTCACAGGTTTTCCATTTTCACCTTAAAATAGGAAACAAATTCAGTCTTAATTGAAGGAATGAGGTGTTTTTACTGTGTAATTGCCCACTTTAAGGGAATAATTAGGCTCCAATTAAAAACAAAAAAAACAGCAGCCTATTGGATACTGCAGCCTACTAGGATCAAGGCTTAGAACTGGTACGGGAAAACCCATAAGCCTCCTTTTCCACCAAGCAGTCCAGTTCAGTTCATTTCAGTAAGTTATACATTAGAACAGTTAATTTTAGCAAACGCACCGTCAAATTTTGTGGATGGCATGAAAAAAAAAACATTCCAATTCAACCCAATTTTTCATGTGTTGGGGCACCCAGCACACTGATCCAATGCTAGAAGATGAGAGCTGAAAACACTGAAGTCCGCTGACACTCAAGAGCGAATCATCACTCTTGCTCGAACAACTTAGGATGCGGTTGACAAGACTATTATTATCACAAATAGCGACCCTGCCAACAATTATTAGTACCGTCTACCATAGAAATGCAGCCAAATCTAGGATTTAGGAACCTTACAGGTTATGAACCAGTTCTAAGGGTACTATACCTAAAGTGTTTCGAGGAAACATGGCTTTACAGTCTGAAGACCATTTGGGGCGGGGCGGGGCGGGATCTCTTTTTGTACTTGTCTGCAATTTCGTTTTTGACCTTTCGCAATGTTCTCAAAACCTGCTCCTGTAGTATCTCAGTCCTGCAAAAATCCAGATCATTGCATTTTTTCAGCCGAGGTAATTAAGTGAACAATCAGCAGTATTGATTGGCCAGACAGACTGCACATCTGCCTCAACGATGAAGGGAGACAGGAACACCAGTTCCTAGCCTTGGAGGACTGAGATTTGAAGATTAATGAAATTCAGCAGGTGGATTGGGTGTACAGCAGAGGAAAAGGCAAGACAGGGACCCGACCAGAGAAAACTACAGCCCTGGAACCAGAGCTACACTCTTGAAATAAAACTACAGACCCCATAAAGCACTGTGCAAAACAAATGCAGGAACACAGGTTTTTATGTCTCAGATGCATCATGCCAGGCATGTCCTATTAAAGGAGCAGTGAGCTGACATTTGAAACAGAGCAGAAAACTAAGGGAAGACTGAGGACCCCTAAAAATCATCATTTACTTCAGACTGTTTCCAAAGCAAAACTTCCCATGCAGAGACTCATCACACATAGACTCACACAGACACAGGCTTTACAATGTTGTGCCCCAGGGAGAAAGACTGGAGGCTCATCAACACATGCCACATGTTCTCCTGTTCCTCCATATCTCCTGGCTTTACATGTTCTCCTGTTCCACTACATCTCTGAGCTTTACATGTTCTCCTGTTCCTCTGTATCTCCAGGTTTTACATGTTCTTTTGTTCCTCTACATCTCCAGGCTTTACATGTTCTCCTGTTCCTCTTCATCTCCAGGCTTTACATGTTCTCCTGTTCCTCTTCATCTCCAGGCTTTACATGTTATCCTGTTTCTCTGTATCTCCAGGCTTTACATGTTCTTTTGTTCCTCTACATCTCTGGGCTTTACATGTTCTCCTGTTCCTCCATTTCTTGAGGCTTTAAATCCACTGCAGATGGGGCAGCCTGGCAGGGTTCACAGCTGCCACAGACTCTGTACTGTTGTAGTGGTTTCCTTCACACATTTCCAGACTTACAGTCAAAGTGCATAAAAGATGGGGATTTTGGCTAATTAAGAAAAAATAGCATGCACATCCACACAACTGAGGTGCAGGACAATGTGAAAATAAGCAAAAAGATAAATGGTAACGTCCGCACACATAGACAATGCTCCCAAAAAATTTATTCTGTCGTCAACGTTTCGATCACAAAGTGATCTTCGTCAGGATAAAAGAAAACAGCACACTCACATCTCTATAAGCACTTACTCAGATTCACAATTGAATACAATCATTGACATCAGGTGTGCTCAATTGCTCAGATCAATCAACAGGGCACAGATGTAATCTGCAGAGTGAGCAGGTAAGGTGTGTGTGCTGAAGAAAGAGCACATAGAACACAGAGAAACGTACAATCCCAAGACAAGTATATATACATTTTTTGTTTTTTTTTGGCTTATCCCACACCACACATTGTCCATTCAAACTTTCCAGGAAAAAAATTACGGGCAAGAGATCCATTAAAAATTGCAACAAAACAGTTAAGGCACTGCGCAGCAGTGCAGAGGTGATCACCACGTCGCGAGTTCGAGCCCCGGCGAACCCACCGGCAGAGGTCGGCAGCTTTTTCAGAGAAGCGCACAATTGGCTATCGCACTACGGGGTTTCAAATTGGGAAGGGACTGCCGGATTTGGGTATATAATAATAACAGCTTTGTTCGTTGCTCCAGCGCCTCCTGTTGGCCAGATGGGCACTCGTCAGGAAGACTCCGGGTTGGTTCATGTCCGGGTATCCTCCGCCCTAGTTCTGAACTTGCGAAGATTCAACCAATGAGTGTGTAAGAATCAGTGGCAGACAGGCACGTGCTTCGGTGGAGAGCCGTGAACTGTGTCACTATCCTGAGTTGGCAGCAAGGGGTCGCATACGAGCAAGCTTTGTACATAGTTCCCCAATTGGGCATTCCAGATTCGGGTGGGATTGGAGATGCCAAATTTAAAAAATAAATAAATAAATAAATAAATTGCAACAAGAATAGGATGTTGTCTTCCAAAAATTAACTCTTTCGAATTTAGTCTCTGTAAAAATATTCTCAAGTGAATTTTGAACCGTACAAATTTATAGAGGTCACAGATCAACAATGCTCCCAAATGAAGCAAACAATAAATCTACTCAGGCTATTTACCCACGGTGGTATGCAGCAAAATATCAGAATAAAATATAGCTAAGCAAATTTTGCTCTTTTGATTGGGATGTAATCTTTTAATTTATTTTGGAAAAGAAAATTACACAAATTTCTATATGGCGTTAGCAAAGATACAGAAAGGCCACCTGTGAGCATAGTGCTCGCGAGGTATACCCACCTCAGCGCTAGCTAGCAGCCTGTGATTGCTAAAGCAGGGTGGCCATTTTCACTGCCCCATTCTGTATTTTGCAAATCCAACTGCATAGCCTCCTCAACCTTGTCACTTCTCTAAGGCCTCGCATAAACAGGCAAAGATATATTCCCGCTTCATATCGCGTGGCGGCAGATTCGCAGAGGCCAGGCTTTTGATGTGCGTGGTCTGAATGCCTATTTGATCCTTGGGTGAGTGTGATTTGTAAGCAGGAGCGGGGATTCAGGAGCCAGACGTATTTCGCCTGGGTGTGCTGACAGTTTTACAAAGCGCAGACTGTTGATCTAATCGCCTCCACTTAAGGAAGCCGAGGCTTTACAGGCCCAGATGCAGAGCCGCTCTGAACAGGGGCTTTGAAATCGCAGCCGCAGTCAATATTATCAGCAGATATTATTGGCAGGAGCGTGGCTGGGCAGGCTTAAGGCGGACATGTGTCCAAAACCAGCAATCCCTTAAGGAACAGGGAGCTGCGGTGGGCAGTACAGAGATCTCAACCCAATACAAGGCAGTTTATGTGCTTTAGCCCTCAGGTAATGAATTTAAATCCCAGATTAGAGGCCAAACACCTTGTTTTCAGGGACTAATTCCAGGGAACACAACATGTTCTTACAGGTTTACCAGATTGATTGAATGATTATGTTTCAGAGCACTATCAATACCTTAAGGTCATACCATGCCAGTCTTTGTACTCTAATCCAAGCAATTTCGGGATCAGGCACCATCTATTCACTCATATACACAGATCTCTGGGCAATTTAGAGTCTCCATTTAGCCTGACTTGCATGCCTGTGGACTGTGGAGGAAACTGGAGAACCCAGGGGAATTCCATACAAACACCTGGAGAACATGCAGACTCTGCATAGAAATGACACTGGACAGTCGCTGTAATGGAATGGCTGGTCAGTACCACATTTTCAATACAAGGCAGCACTCTTGTAAGCTAGGTGGGTCTTATCTGGTTGAAAGGAGTCCAGATTAGGTGGGCACCACAGTACAGCTGGATGTGAGTTTGGGACAAAGTTTAAGGACCACACAAGCCACGATGGAAGGTAGCAGATCCTCTTCATACAGGGGTTTACCATGAAAGTTCATCACACCTTGATGATGACAGAGCTCTCCAGCTGGAAAAAAAACTGCTGGAGTGAATCTTCTCAAAGTTCTTCGCCAAAAACATCAGTTTGAGTAAAAGCGGCGAATCTCGTCCACTTGAACTTCTCAGCCTCGATCAATAACAGTGGCTTCAGTCCCCCTGCAGAGCTCTAGATTATGAACTTCAGCTCAGGAGAGCAGCTCCATCACCCTCCCGCCCAGGACGACCATCTCCACCATCTCCCCCCCACCCCACCCCATCTCCCCTTGTCCATGGTGCACTCCTGTCCCCTTTGGCCCCTGTACTTAACTTTTAACCCTTCTCATCTTCCCTCAGCAAAACATCTTAATGACTTTCCCTGAGAGCAGGGCCCCTCTTCTCCACTGACCCCCCCCCCCCCGGACTCCCAGACCCTTCCGGATGCCTTCAAAGGGCCGAGCCTTTGACCAGCGCTGCATCCTCAAAGAGTGCTCCCATTACAGAGAGGCCATTAAAGCGTGAAAGCACACCCCCCTGCTTCCTCTTCACCTCTGACCCCGTGATGTCACGGTCCAGTGGTGTCCCGCGGGGTCTCCCCATACCTTAGTAATGCTGATTTACCCTGAACTGTTTACTAGCTCCTTCATATTCTCTTTGATTTTTTTGATTTTTTATAAAACTTTATATTCCATATTTCCCAGGCAGCTTAACAGATCTGAAGGGCAACAGTGTCTACAGGGAGGCTGAATAGGAGAGGATGAGTTCAGTGTGTGTCTGTGTACATCGGTGAGCGCCTGTATAGAGGAGCAGAGACGAGGTAGAGGAGCAGAGACGAGGGAGAGGAGCTGAGAAGAGGAAGAGGAGCAGAGACGAGGTAGAGGAAAGGAGCACAGACGAGGAAGAGGAGCAGAGACGAGGTACAGGAGCAGAGAAAAGGAAGAGGAGCAGAGACGAGGTACAGGAGCAGAGAAAAGGAAGAGGAGCAGAGACGAGGTACAGGAGCAGAGAAAAGGAAGAGGAGCAGAGACGAGGAGGAGGAGCAGAGACGAGGTAGAGGAGAGGAGCAGAGAAGAGGAAGAGGAGCAGAGACAAGGAAGAGGAGCAGAGAAAAGGAAGAGGAGCAGAGACGAGGAGGAGGAGCAGAGACCAGGTAGAGGAGAGGAGCAGAGAAGAGGAAGAGGAGCAGAGATGAGGTAGAGGAGCAGAGACGAGGAAAAGAAGCAGAGACGAGGTAGAGGAGCAGGGACAAGGTACAGGAGAGGAGCAGAGAAGAGGAAGTGGAGCAGAGACGAGGAGAAGGAGCAGAGATGAAGAGGAGCTGAGACGAGGAGAAGGAGCAGAGATGAAGAGGAGCAGAGACGAGGTAGAGGAGCAGAGACGAGGAAGAGGAGCAGAGACGAGGTAGAGGTGCAGAGAAGAGGAGGAAGCGGAGTGACTCACCGGCCGCTCAAAGACGAGCAGTATGGCACCACATGAATCCCCAGAGGGCCCTGGTCCCCGGCTCCATTGATCTCCACCGTCTTCGTCAGTTTGCTGTCAAAACACAATGGGAGAAGATCATGAGAACACGACTCACCCAGTCCACAGGGAAGCCCTTTACATCACACTACTGCCTCACATTCGCTTAGCATTTTATCCACCGACCGGCAACTCCCAAGCACTTTGTGATGGTGAAGACAATCCAGTAACTACCACCGCTGTAGACTACAAGAACAACACATTAACGAATCAGCTCAAGAAGCAATGTTTCTACCAATTACACTGGAGGACGATGAGCTGATAGAGTGGATATCACTGGCAGGTGATTAAATACAAATAAACTTATTCTCTCGTACATCACAGCACCTGCTTTAAGAGGCCCAGAGTAACCTTCTGGGGAACAGCGTGCTCCCGCCCTTATGCACCCCACACTAAATCCTTTCCCTTATGTTCAAACCAGAAACCCACGAGGGCGCATGTCCCGTGTCTTCTGGGGCCCGCAAAACACGGTCATGCCCAGGGTTTTAAGTCTTTATATAACTGCATGTCAGCAGCTGCACAGGCATCAGGAAACATTGCAGGTCCCACTATATACCTGCTTTCTGCCATCTACTCTAATCTTTTTTTGGGTTCCTTTTCCTCAGTCTCCTGTTATTGGCCGCAGTGATGCTGTGATGCACACTGCACTCAAATGAAGGGAGTTCAGGAAGTAAAGAAAAGAGAGGCCATCTCCCCCTGCACCTCGCTCCATTCAACCTTGAACAGCACCTTCTCACATGCGCTCCACTCATTCTCCCGCGCACTATACACTCACTCACTTTCCCACCAACTCAATGACCCACTCACTCACTAACAAACCACCAAGTAAGAAAGCTAACCAGCTAACTAGCATGCTCACCCACCCAACCGGTGTTTTGTGATCCCTCGACGGCTAAGACACCAGAGCTCGAGGAACAAAGATCCCAATCCCAACTAGATAACTCCGTCGCCACAGGGACCGAGTCGTGAATCTCCCTGATCCCCAAATTTCAGACAAAGTGCCCGCCAGTAGCCTTATTGGACGTCCGAAATTAGTGAAAATTCGTCTCGAGCATTGTCCAATCAATATCTCCGCCTGTATGAAATTTGGAGAAATTCCTGTAATAATTGTGGCTTCCAGAGCCCGGAACAGAAAATCTTTGTGGCGGCGGCCCTGGAACTAAACCATAGTATCTCCCAACTATTGTCGTCAGAGAGATACAATAAATGGCCTTTACATCAATAAACTGGCCTGTTTATCCAGTCAGGTAGAGCAAACACTTTCTCCACACAGCAGAGCCAACACATGGCAGTGGGCACACCTCCTCAAGGGCTTTCACTGTGAACAACCCAAACTGATCAGCCCATGTACGGGCGCTCAGTAGACCTGCGTCTCATCATCAGCCCATGCTGTGGGAAGTGCTTGGAAAGGACACCTGGCTTTCCCAGAGATGCTTCCTGCACTCAAATGTGAACTTCCATCCAGTTAAACACTCAGCGAGTGGAGTTAATGAGTTTATCCGTCTGGCCGCTCGTGAACTCAGCTCTCGTTAAACAAGCACTGACCTTCTGTCCTTTCCCTCTACATCGCGCTCCTCTGACCAAACGCGAGCCGGGTGACAGCAGTTGGGGTCCGTTTTGTGGAGGACACAGAGCCCGAACACCACTCTCCACTGAAGGACAGGTCATGGGGTTTTGGTTATGGGGGGTGAAGAGGTCACAGCAGCCGTTCAGCCCATCCGCCTCTGGCCCAGCCAGAGCCCTCTTATCGGTCACCCAACCAAGAGTGTTTTCAGTTCAGCCTGCCTCTCAATGCCACGGCCCCTCATCACTACTCTCTGGGGCCCCTCATCACTCCTCCTCAGACCCCGGGACATAGGGCCCCTGCAGACCAGCCCTTGGCGTACAGACATAGAAGCCGTACCGGGGAGAAGAGTTAAAGGAAGTTAAGAGCAGCAAACGGAGGAGAGCCGAGCCAAGCGTTCAGCTAGCTCAGGTAAACAAGCGCCAAACACTCAGAAGGGAGGCTTTTCTGAAGAGCAACTTCATCAACGGAGCCGAAGTTTGAATTAATCAAGGCCAGGCAGAGTGAGGGGATATCAAAGAGGACTGCTCGGCACTCGCAGAGAAGGGGGAGAATTAATTAAGAGGGCTTAATGAATATCACATGCATTAATATAAGGGGGGGGGGTATAAATAAGCAAAAATACAGCTCCCTGCCCCCCACCCCCCACCCCTCCTCTCAAGCCTCCCCACCACCCACTCTTCAAATCCATTTTCCGCTCCGCTCCGCTCCAACAAGCTGCATTAACGGCCAAACAAACGAGCGCAGGGCGAAAGCTGCCTTACTCATTTACAGAGCCAGGACAATGAACGACAGACTGAAAGAGGAGAGGGAATAAAGGTAAAAGGGGGGGGGTGGAGGAGTGAGGAGTACAGGGTGCTAAATCTACCCATCATTCACAACAAACCAGAGAACCAAATAAAGGGGAGAGAGGGAGAAAAAGAAAAAAGCATTTTATTTTAACTAGGGCTCTCATGCCTTTTTCCAGCCTAATCTTCAAAGCGCCGGAGCCGAGAGCTTTGCAGGAAATACTCATCACCAATAACAACAAAAGAACATGAGGGAGATGGAGGTCTGCGCTTAAACTGGGGACTGGCTGTCCGCCGACGGGGCGTATGAAAGGCCTACAGAGCGAGGGTGCTGCATCGCGGTGCTGGGGTGGCCGAACCATCTCAGTATCAACAGGGCTTTTTTATGATCAACTCTACTTCATTAATAATCTCAGAGGTTTGTCAGCAACTCGCAATGAGATCACAAATGTGTCATTAGAATGTTCGTACCTAAATATGCTATTGTCATGGTAACAGTGCCTACTTGTAACTGAATGCAAAGGAGTTCTAGATCAAAGAGTTTTGATCATTCCATAATGTATACTCTTCTAGCAGACCTCCAGAGAAGAACAGAACGGGGAAATTTGTGTGTTCTGGAAGCACTTAGCCTCTATTCAAATGGGCTCCACCGAAGCTTAAATTAGCATTGGCTTGCTATGAATCTTCACTCCTTCCTGCAAACACCCTGCTACCCATGTACATATGTTTGGCTTCCAAATGCTTGTTTAAGGCTGGAATCCCTCAGAGCGAGCCAGGGAGGGGTGGGCTCTTAATGACCAGCGTCATTAACACCGCTCACTGTGTCCTCATTAGACCAAGCGGGGTCAACACGCGGCGGCCCCCAATTTACATCCTCAGTGACAAACGCCAGTGCAAACAAGCTGGCGTGCGGAGTGCGGGGCTCGTTAGCTCAGGGGCAGGTCTGCATCACCTCTGCAAGCTGAAAAACACGAGCATGCACATGGCTAAAATCTGCCCGGCACAAATAAGCGAGGGCCGTGAGATCAGAGCAAGAGGGAGCAGGAGGCGGGCGCTCCGCGAGCCAGCGGACGTCAATCAGGAGGCCGAGACTCATTACCGATGCCATCATGATGCAGCACCTCGCCCACACGCCACAGATGTCAGTCACGCAGGGTGGTGAGAACAGCTAGAGTTATCCTTCAACCCCACCACGCCCAGGCAAGGGTGAGAACTTCATCCTCCTTGTTCTAAAGCAGTGTGACTGTCCACATGTTCAACTGTGCAACATCAAACATTATGTTCGTTCCAGAGCCAGCTCACGGGTAAATTTGCTCCATGAAGAACATCACAACTTGCGCACAAGATCTAAAGAGCCTAGATCAAATACCTCACAATGAGAATGACCACTTTTTAACAATTTGATGCCGATTTTTCATATTAATTTATTTATTTTTCAGAATATAAGGTCATTGTTCCATGGCTCTCTACTGCCAGAATCAACTAGAGTGCAAACCTCCCCCATGGCATCAAGATGGCTGCCGTGGCAGGCATATTGTTTGACTGATCATGGTCAAAATCAATAGGGTCCATCCCTGATGTAATAACAATCCAAATCCACCCACAAAAAGTCAAAGATATCCGTTCCATTACTTTTTGAGTCATCTTGTACACAAACAGACAAACCAATGCGTGCAAAAATATAACCTCCTTTGTGGAGGTAATTATGACATCGTCATTAGAATGCCAACACAAAAAATCCTCCCTCCTTATACTTCCTCAAATGCAAAATCACCGTCAGCATTTCAGATGGAAAATCCTACACACTAATGGAGAAGTCTCTTCTCAGAACCAAAATCCCTACCACACAGTGAATGAAGGCAAACATCTCCCTGGCACACAATGTGAGGTACAAGCCAGAGGGATTATCGACAACCCCAGAAACAGTGTCCACATTACGTGTTATCGTGTCTGTGCACTGAGCTGCACTGGGACAGCCTCGACCTGCGGCTTTCCAAACACATAGACATACAGAGAAAGACAAAAATGCACAAACATACACAAACAGAGACATACATACAGCACAGCACGCTCAGAGACACAAGCTTATGCACACACACATGCACTGACATAGAGACCGGCATGAAAACATGCCCAGACACATAAACAAACAAACACATTGCTTGTGAACACTTTGAAATTTGCTTACAAACCGCTTACATTCAGAAAAAATCTGCTTCATCAGCCCCTTCCTATGCCAATGCTAAACGTTCGTGTGCAGTTTCAGACTGACTGGCCAAAATAAGAAGAAAAACAGATTCAGACAGATGGACGGACAATTTTCCTCACTTTACAGTACAATAGGAAACTCAGTGCAGATCTAACTTCGAATTTGTAAAAGGAACCAAAAATGTTTGTGGGGAGCAAAGCAATAACGGTAGTATACTATTAAATACAGAATAACATTATCTGATATTGCGTGAACTGTCTACGGTTCAATGTACATGTGCAGTGGTGCAATCGGTATTTGGACTGTAACAAGCACTTCCTACACAGTTCATTGGATACGAATGTAAATAACCAAACATTAAAGATCAGTTTTTTTTGAGGAACTTTGTCGCAATGTACAGCAGCTTTGGCTCATAGAGCATCACCGTCCAAATACTTACGCACTTCACCAATCAATCATGTCCGCACGTCTGGCACATTCAACAGTAACTCTGACGTGTTCACACCGACTCCTCGGGAGGGCGGGGTCATTAGAGAGCCCGCCCAGTCAGTCAGCCACTCCTGTCCATCAAACCCACCCCACTGCCACCCACACTTGACTGATGCGCCCCAGATTTCTGCGCGGCGTCGAGAACGCTGGCTTCAATTTCACAGAGAAGGCGGCCAGTGCCTCGTCCGCGGGAGAGCCCCATCGCCCTCTTCCGCTGAGCTACTTCAGTATTTATAGGAGCGGTCAACCTCATCTCACTCTTTTACTTATTTATTTCATTTCGTTTGGCAATTTCAAGGGTCGTTTGCTCCCCGCCACAGCCCGTCTGTCATCTGTGGGCCTTTTTTTTTTCCCCCTCTTCACACTCCGAGTTTGGAGCGACAGTATCGCATTGCGCTCGGCGCCATGGTTACGGCAGGTTGCTAGGGAGCAGGTCTCGGGTAAGGGGGCCCTGTGAAACTGACAGGGGTCAGAATGGCAGAAGCTCTGCAGACTGCACTCTCTCTCTCTCCCCCTCCATTTTACTCCATCTCACAAACTCCCACTGACTTCCTGTCTCTCTCTCTCTCACTGAAACTCTGGCCAGGATTTGCCGGCTTTCTGCACGACATCACATTTCTCCTCTCTAACACCATGAATGTATTTCTGAGTTCGGACGAGACATGAACAAACTAAACTCTTCACTAAATGACAGTCTCGAGACCACCACCGGCTCTATGCTTCCCTCCCTCGGAGACAGTCAATAGACATTAAAGGCCCAGAACTAAACGAAGAGGACCATGATCGGGTAGTTTAGGTACATAGCAGGGAGGACTGGACCGTGATCGGGCACCTTAGGGTATGAACAAGACAGAGGCGACCATGAATGGACAGCTTAAGCTCAGAGCAGGATATTGGGGACCATGATTGGACACAGACTGAGAAAAGGACAGAGGGGAACAATGATTGGGCACTTCAAGCCCAGAACCTAACGGGAGGGACCAAGATAGGATTTTGGCTGAATATCGGCCTGAAGAATACCTCAAAATTGGAGGAGGATGGCGATTGGCCCCTGTGCCGGGACAGCGCCAGGGCGCTGCGTACGGGATCAGTCTCCTCCCGGAGAGAGCAGCAGAAGAGCAGCAATCTCTAACAGGAGGGCAGCTCATTATCCGCAGCGTAGCCACAGCTCTCATTTATGCACACGCTCGTTTGTTGTCTGACCCCATTTCCGCCAGCTTTGGTAGTTGCCTAATGATTTATCATTTGATATGCAAGTTCAACACAAGCCTTGATCACTCAAATATGAGGCGAATTAAAATCCTCGTTAATGATGGAGGGAATGGGGGGGGGCTGTAAGGGAGTAATGCAAGGCAAAAACACACACTCTTACAAATAGAGACATACACACGCACATACTCTCTCTCGCTGTCACACACACACACACACACAGAAACACATGTGGACTCTCTAAAAACAACACACACATGCAGACACAAACACACACTCTCTCTATCTTACAAACAGACACAAACACACACACTCTCTCTCTCACACACACACAGAAACACATGTACACTCTCTAAAAGCAACACATCTATGCAGACATGCACACACCATCTTGCACACACAGACACAGACACACACACACACTCTCTTACACACAGAAACACACGTACAATCTCTAAAAGCAACACACATATATGCAGACACACACACACACACATTCTCTCTTACACAAACACTCTCTCTCTCACACAGACACTTTTACCTGGGGGTGATTTGGCCCCTCTTGGCTGAGGGCCCCTCTGCTCTGTACCTCTCCTGGGCATCTCCCTGGTCAGCAAGTACGTGGATCGGGCCCTGAGAGGAGACACAAGCCTGACTTTATTCTCGGCTCACCCTCAGCACAGCTCTCAGAGCTCACGGCTGGTCCTATTCGCTGCCAGCCGTTCGGGTTGAAGAGTGAGCCTCTTCAGACGCTGATCCCAAACGATTAGCATCGCCACAGGCAAACGCACCCCAGACAGACCGCAGCATTTCAGCCGCTGCCCATCCATCTCTCTCCCTCTCCCACACTCTCCCTCCCTCCCTCTCACTACACTTCTGTCTCTCAAAGCAGGTTATTTCTTTAATGATCAACAGCACGCACAGCCTGCGGGGAGACTAACAGGCAGAAGCGCATAAAATAAGATGTGAAATTAAGACAGAAGCAGGCAAGTGAGGGGAAGGCCTCATCGTGTTTCTGTCCCATCAGCTCCCATCTCTATTACCATGATATACATCTATTTAGCCACAATAATAAAACCACCTGCCGAAAATTTGGTAGGTTCCCTTTGTGCCACCAAAACAGCCCTGACCCATTGAGACATGGACTCCCTCGACCTCTAGTATCAGGCACAAACACATAAGCAGCAGATCGTTGCGAGGTGGGGCCTTGTTTGTCCAGCACATTCCACTGAAGCGCGATTGGATCGAAATCTGGGGAATTTGGAGGCCAAGTCAACACCTTGAACTCAAACCATTCCTGAACCATTTTTGCAGTGTGGCAGGGGCATTATTCTGCTGAAAGAGGCCTCTGCCATTGGGGAATACTGCTTCAATGAAAGAGTGTACTTGGTCTGCAGTAATGTTTAGGAAGGTGGGATGCGTCAATGTAACATCAACGTGGTTAGCAGGACCCAAGGTTTCCCAGCAGAACATTGCCCAAAGCATCACATTGCCTCTATCGGCTTGCCCCATAGTGCATCTGAGTGCCATTTCTTCCCCATGTAATTAATGCACACGCACCCCTCCATCCACATGATGTAAAGTAAAACGTGGTTCAACAGACCAGACCACCTTTTTCCATTGCTCCTTGGTCTAGTTTTTATAGTCATGTGTCCATTGTCGGCGCTTTCGATGGTGGACAGGGGGTCAGTATAGGCACCCTGACAGGTCTATTGCTACACAGCCCCATACGCAACAAACTGTAACTATGTATGCCATACTGGGCCATGTAACTATGTAAGCCATAGTGGGCCATGTGACTACTGGTGCAGTGACCGTCACCCGCCCCCCAAAACACTGTTCCTGGGCACCTCTGCCCACTGGGTTTGCCAACATAACTCCTCAGAGAGAGCGAGAGAAAGGTAAAGTGAGAAAGCAAGAGAGAGAAAGTAAGAGAAGGAAACAGAAGGAAGGAAAAGGTAATAAACTCTAATCTTAAATAGCAGGCACGGCAAATCGATTTGTTTGCTCGGTGCATCTGACGTTCCGTAAGAAATGCACGCACTTCAAGCAATTATTTAAGACACAGACATGAAACAAACTGCAGCGCGGCTGGTTTTTAATAAAGTCGTCCTGTCTTAGTCCTGTCTCTACTTCTCAGTGCAGGCGTGAGCGGTTAATGTCTGCGTGTGCACGCATGTGGGTGCGGTCGTGCGAGCGTGCATGTCCACGTGTTCACGTGCGTGCATGCGCTTGTATGTGTGTGTGTCACTGACAGGCGCTGCAGTAATCACCGGAGACTCAGTCGTCAGGACTGCCCCGGGTGCATGAGGGATGATGAGTGATGTGTGCTGGGGTAATGCATCAGTGTGTCTGACAGCCTGTGCGAGGGGGGGGGTCTCTGTGAGCTGGCCCTAATGTACTTTCTAAAGACCCCTGACCCTATCAATTCTGTACCCCATCTGTCACCCCGCACTCCATACCCGCCTGGTTAAGCCACAAAAACCACCCTCTATAGAGGCATGGGGGCTGGGGATGAAGAAGGACAATTCCCAACATGCATTGCTGCAGTAAGCAACCACAGAGACACTGGGTGCATCTCAAAGCGTAGGCTGCAACCTTCGAAGGCTGCATTTTTAGTCATTTAATTCCATCCGCCAAACTGACATGACATCATTTTATCTCTGTTAAACAGCTTTGGTCTCAGCGAGTCATTTCTGGTTTCCCTAACCCTTACCTCAACTCTAAGCCCCAACCCAAAACCGAGCCCCAATCCTAATCTTAAACCTAAATTTATCCTTATCCCTACCCCTAAATGTTTGAAGGATTGAGATGATGATCCACAGAAATGCAACCTCCGAGGGATGCCACCTATGCTTAGAAATGCACCCAAAGTGGTGAAGATAGTTGAAATGAGGCAATCCGAACTTCTCATATCCCCATAAGGACGACCAAATAAGGATATCAGTAGTCTTAAGGACTGTCAAGGTTTCCAAGCCAAAATGCATTTCCGCATTCTTCATGAGACACATCGATCTCGAGTAAACTCGCAGCGGGAACATGCGGTGCGGGAATTTGTGCGAGAAATAAGACGTTTAAGTTGTGAGCAGAAATAAGTCGAGTAGTCGCAGAAGGAAAGGAGAGTAATTAAAAACGCTTGGGAGTGGCGAGGGAAGATTGGATTCACCTGAGCACTTTCCGCGAATTACTCACTTTCACCGTTCAGCGGAGGACGCACATTTTCTGTGCAGCTTGGGGTTTTCAGAGCGTGATAAATACTCGCTGTTAAAGGCGATTACAGTCTTCAAACGGGATGCTTTCATTGCGCTGCTCAACGATCTCTGCCAAATATTTAGAGTAATTGTACTGGCGCCGGCATCGCTGTGGATACAGTCCGCATCTCTCATTCAGTACAGCTGAATTATTGAGCCATATTTCTCCCAAAAACACTGCTTACACACATTCTGTCAAGCTTTTGCTAATCAGTTCTGTACGCTAGTTCAATACATTCCTTGTGCTAATGTAACTGTTCAATAATACAACAAGGTACAAAATATTACCATAAGTAATTATTCTCACTGTTATTAGCTTATCTGTAAGCATGCAGATCAATAGATAGACCAACGCAAAGAAGTAATATGAAAAGATGTTTTGCTTTCTGAAATGAACTGATGTATTCCACTATTTATTACAAACAATTACAAAAGGACATTCATCACTGGAAGTGTTTGGGTTGAGGAAATTTAAAGTTGTCCTTGATAGAGTGAAACTTTTGTAAAGTGAACAACAGCTTGTTATGCCAAATTGTTGAGAAGTTTTGTTTAGCTCTAGACTGGAGATTAGAAATACAACTTCTGGGTTATGCTTGATTGCAGAGGAAAAAAAAACAAAAAAAAAAAAAACTTTGCATAGCACTGAGACTAAGAATGGAAAATGAACAAATTAAACTATCGTGGGTTGGCAGCAATATGCACAGGGTGACCTCAAAACAACTCCAAGTAATTATTTCACACAAATAGAACCCTTTTACGTCAAAAATCGCTCCACAGCAGCAAGTTACGTCAACTTTCATTTTAATCTCCACACAGATGTCAACTCAAAAATTACTAACACCTTTCGTCTAATACGAACAAAAATGACCAAAATTCAAATGTAAAAATTTGGTGTCGTTACCATAAATTTAATTTGTAGTAATGTAGTCATTTCTTTTCTTTCTTGTAATATTGCCCCCCCCCCCCCCCAAAATTATTGACACCTAAATATTACACCATAAGAGGTGCTTGAGAAGAAAGTTTTTTTTTTCCTTTCTTTTTATCTTAAGTCTCAAGAACTCAGAGCTGTTATCATTGCAATGAAAGACAACAACAAAAATTCAATGAATTGGAACCAATAAATGTGGCCTGAGAGACTTTTTTGCAAAAAATTTTGGTTTCACAAAAATCAGTTTTTCCTTCAATCTGTGTATTTGAAATTACATGCTATACTTTTGCTACTATTTGTAATTAAATATCAAGAGGATAAACAATATGGCACTAATTCACAACCATTTTTTGACAATTACCAGGGCGCTGAATACACTTGAGTGACTGGCTGTACCAGTTGTTTATTTTATACAATCATTCTTGCCCATTTTCTTGAATAGTGCCAGCAATCCTTAAGTCGACTATGCATAATAATCTAGTCCATGATGAATAACCGAATTGTCCTAGCATTAAAGTCAAGCCATGTCTGAAGGTCTTCAGGGTGAAGTGAAACATATACTCTTCCAAAAAAGAAACTATACATTGTTTTTAGCATCAATTTATTATACATGAAATGTTTTGACAAATGTGGAAAACATATTGAAAAAAAAGTGTAATCAATAATTCAATATTTGTATAGTTTCTTTTTTGGAAGAGTATATTTCAATATGTTTTCCACATTTGTCAAAACATTTCATGTATAATAAATTGATGCTAAAAACAATGTATAGTTTCTTTTTTGGAAGAGTATATAAGTATTTCTATAAATAAAAGGTAACTGAACAATGTGAAGTTTTGTTGTTCAGAAGACAATGCAGTACTGCACTTGAGACAAGGTTACACCAAAATGGAGCAGGAAATACTGTAACAGCAGAACGATTCTGAATCAGCATTTCAGATTCTATGTGTCATTATTAACAGAAAAACTGAAAGGTTGCAATAAAATCTCCATAATAAATGCATGAACAGCTATGAGCACCACTCAGAAAATGACTGCGGAGTTTGTGATAGAGCAGTGAGGAACAGGAAGAAATTTAGACAGTGTTGCTGGGTGAAAGACTATGGTAATTAAAAAAGGTGGTTGCATGAAAAGGCCATTTTTGTATCTTTAATGACAAGCCATCAACTCCAGTAGTGAAAATTGTAGGGTCCTGTCGCACAAATGGTGCTGAACAGTACCTTTGGTTTGATCAGGTATTAGGAAATGAAAAAAAGACCTTAAAAAATCTTCATGTCCTCTATCCTGCTCAACTAACAATCTGAAGTCCAGGGGATGTTTTAAACACTATGTAAAATGCAAAGACACAGAGCCGGCCTTTTTATCTTCTGTATAATTAGAAGTTTAACACGATCTCAATCAGATTACATCCTGCTAAATTAATAGATCGTGCCCACTTTCACTCTTTATCTTGTTGACAGAGGATAATATATGATAGCTAAAACTTCCTCTTGCTCGCTTTTCGGTACGAGCTCTTCCAAAAACACAAAAAAATGCATGGTAAGAGAATACGGGCCAGGCTAGCGACCTTAACTCACAGAATCGCAGAAACCTGATATACTGTTGATTTGATATATTAGCTCGGCCTCTGAGGTCAACAACCATGATATTCGCCAGCACTTCCGAGTATCAACAAACTATTTATTCTTAATATATAAACCATGTGCCATCCTGAAATACATCATGTTGATACTTAAAATGGACCTGTACTCAGCACTGGCATTTATGTGTTCTTCTGTTTGGGGTATCATAACTTCATCAAGCATAACTCCGCTTATTTTAAGATCCGTTTCCACCCCCCTCTTCCAATGACCCTATTCCCCCTGCAGTACAAGACTCATGTTGTCAGTGCATTTGATTTTCAAGCAGAAATTTCTTAGCAATTGTTCTTTCCCCACTTCAAGCATTGCAATTAATTAGCATGAAGCACACAGCAATATTGCAGCATGAAGCAAAACTGCAAAACTGCAGGTGAAATAGATGAGAAGAAGGGGCACCACAGTGAAGGTGGCAAGTGACACAAATCTCTGCTATACTGGTACCTCCTGGGCACCCTCACTCCCACACCCACCACCCAAGGGAAGTGGAAGCCTCAACTGGTCTCCCAGACATGCTAACCACAGGAAACCGCGTAGTGCGCACTTAAATCACAGGCACTGCTGGCTAGCCCTCAGCTAGCCGGATCGGAAAAACATCACCCCTCCCCCTCAGGAGTATATAGGTTACATGTGGGAATGGGGCATTAAAAATAACATGATTTGTTTCAACTATTAGGCCCAAGTCATTTCATAGCAGGAAAATACTCCCAGTCCAATTAGCACTCCGCGTGAGCCGTCTTCCAGAAACACCTTGGTAATGGCCCGCAGAGAAGGTGGAAGTCAAATAAATAAATAAACAAATGAGTGACAAACTGAAACCTCTCACTTCCTGCCAATCCTTTGCTTTTCAGAGTAACAGTGAACACTGAGGGAGCTCCGAGTCTGACATAATCACTGCAAGTGTCGAGTGTGAGTGTATGTGTGCTTATGTGTGTGTGCGCGCGATGTAAAGTAATTCAACACTCCAGAACGATTCTGGGAGTATTTCCCTTAATGCAGGCATGAGTATGACTCACCAAGCAGTGGAGTAATTAAATCTTTCTTCCACCAGCAGCCTAATCCGCATAAATCAGTATAACATGTAATAATGGTGGCTTTTCTGCAGCCTGCTAGGAGGCTTTGGGCCAAATGAGACTATTCTTTCGAAGAAGGTGGTGTGGAAAAATCCAAAAACAGAACTCCAGAACTCCAGAACTCAAGGTAAGGCTGACCTTTCTAGTGTAGCCACCCACAGAACTGCATTCTCATTCCCTATGTTTACACTCAGTTCTTAAATAAACCTCTTCTCAATTTCTGAGTGTTCTCTAACCAAATGCGACTCACTGTGAACAGAAACAACGTTTCAATACCAGAGTCAGGAGTGAGTACTGAACACTCATCTCAACCTGTTGTCTCCCAGAAAAGGCCGAGCTGTAAGAATGAAGCCATTACCGCCCAACCCCCCCAAACTCCTCCCAGTAAGGTGGGGCTTGGTGAAGCTAGGCACATAAGCGCACCCCTCACTTTTTTTTTATTTATTTATTTTTTTTTTTTAAATTTGGCGTCTACAATCCCACCCGAATCTGAAATGCCCAATTGTTGAACTATGTACAAGGCTTGCTCGTATACGACCCCTTCCTGCCAATTCAGGAGAGTGAAGACGGTTCACGGCTCTCCTCCGAAGCACACGCCTCTCAGCCATCGCTTCTTATACACTCATTGGTTGAATCTTCCCAAGTTCAGAACGAGAGCGGAGGATACCCAGACATGAACAGGCTTAGAATCTTCCTGATGAGCACCCATCTGGCCAACAGGAGGCACTTGAGCAAAGAACAAGGCAATTTTTTTTTATATTCCCTACCCGACAGTCCCTTCCCAATGTGCAACCCTCTGAAAAAGCTGCCAACCACTGCCGGCTTGTACGAAGCGGGCCTCAAACCTGCAATGTGATAGTCACTTCTGCTTCTCAACTCTGTCACTTCTGAAGTGGTCCACCCACCTATCAGGCTTCAGCTCTGGAAGGGGGCTGGGCCTGCAGTGACGACTCGTAGTGGTACAGTCCTGACATACTAATGGCACGCATGAACCATGTAATTTTGATGTCTCTATTTGCATGTTAAAAGCCGAGCGCTTCCATGTACGCTACGGTAATACAGCCGTCGCCACCGCCTTTGAAAGCTCCATGTCACTTTGTGCATTGTTATCGCCTCAATCCTCCCCTTCTCTGCCACTCGCCGGCTTCTGGTATCGCAGCGAACAATAACTTGTTTTGACTAGATAGGAGAGAGAGCCCGGACAAGCAAATTAAGAGCATTAATTAAATGCCAAGGTTAACAATCAGAATTTGAGCTGGTTTGTTTTTTTACATTTTTATTTATTTTCTTTTTTTGCTAGAGGTGTCAAAAAAAATGGGAGTACAATAAGAGTACAAAAAAAAAGATGGATTTTTGACTTTGTACAATAAACTACAGAGCAAAAAAATCCATTTTTTCATGAGTTTAGTTTCTAGAACAGTATCTTTTTTAATTGAGTTTCACTGTTTTTCAAAAATCTTAGCATGCCGTCTAGAACTCAGTTGTGCACAATCACCAGAGGTAATTAAGACATCAGCAAAAGAATGTTCACTTCAGAACATTCCATTCACGCATTTGTGACCTCGCCCCTTCAGTGGTTAACTGACACAGTAATCCACTGCAGTCAAGGCCAGCTATACAGCTTTAAGTGCCCCTCTCAGAGCACAGAAAAAAGGCATCTGTTAACACGCTGAGGAGACTGTGTTTCCCTAGGACAGCAGACGTGTACCAAAGCCCTAATCGGGTACAGAAAAGGCAGCACTGTTCCCAGTCGGAAGAAAAGCAGGCACTCAGCCCTGCCACAGCCCAAGCGCATAAATATTCATGCCCTCCATTCCCACTCATTACCAACTAACGAGAGCGTCATGAGGGAAAGCCACTGATCTTTACCCATTTCACCGTGACGACACAATTAGGACAATTACAGGGCCAGGGAGTAAACAAAATGGGTCGAATGAAGCACAGCTGCAGAGGAGAAACCACATTAACACTGGGCAGTGTCAAGTCCTCAGCTCCACGGGAAACATGGACTATTATACAGTGGCGGAACAGTTTGGAAATTCCCTGTGAAACCCAGGGCAGTGCGCGCATTCGGTTTAAAGCCACGTCAGAGTTTATGGGCTGTCCCGGCCATGTGGCTCTTTGAAGTGGCCCACAGTGCCCTAGAGATTGGGAAGGAGGGTTAAAGGGAGTTAGAGGGCTGTGTTCCATGAGACTCGGGTCTTACACTGACAGAGTGTAAGACCCGAGTGGGGCCGATCCATAGGGGTTAGGGCCAGGTAAGAGCGTGTGTGCTCGTGTATGTGTGTATGTGTGGAAGTCAGGACATTTTTTGCCTGTCCTCAAAACTACAAAGGTAAATTGTGACTGATAAGTTAAGGTTCAGGATAAGGTTTGAATTAGGCACAGGTTAAGGTTAAGGTAAGGGTTTGGGTCAGTCATGCGTTGCTTATTGTTAAGATTAGGGAAAGGCTGTAGGGACACACAAAGAATGAACGGGAGTCAATTTAATGTATATTTAATAAGGATCGACCGATACATCGGCCGGCCGATATATTAGGCCGGTATTTGCATTTTTTACTTGAATCGGCATCGGCCGATTCGAGCGTGGGTTCGCCGATATATTTTTCCGCGGCATGATTTACAGACAGGCATCCAGGGGCAGCTTTGTGTTGCCGGAAGACCCTGCAGCACATGCAGACGCATTACCCCTCCCCCACTGGAAGAGTGGTGAACACAGTGGCTGCTTCAGAACAAGGTGTTTTAAAATTTCAATTAGCCTGTCACTGTTAAACTTAGTTGAAATATTGCCACCCACTTTGAAATAGGAAACACGAATGCCAAGTAATTGCCATGTAGTACACGTGCTTTGTGAGTCAGAAAAACGGGAATGCTGCTGAATGCTTCGTCTTTAAAAGTGCTTACCATTGTATTTAGGGAGCTGTTGACGTCGTTGTAGGCTAATATGTACAGCTGTAACGAACACCGGTTTAACGATTAAGTAATGTCAACGTTGTCAATTCAGTAACATGGTGTTTGTAGGAGTTTAATTCATCGAACACGGGGGTGAGGTTAAACGCGTTTCGTGTCGTGTGAGTATGTGCAGGGCTCGAAATTGCGGCCAAAATTAACACTGTGCGACCTTCGAATTAAAACAGTCGCACCTGTGCAACCGCTTTTCTCCCCTATTAATCGCCTCTTTTCGGGTACATTTGGTAGTCAGAAGAGATGCCAGCCGCTGCTGCAGCTTAAATAGAGATGGGTGTATATCTCGGAGCAGTGCATGAATCTACTTGACATACCGCAGCCGAGCGCACCCAGTGTGTTCCCTCGAGCTGACAGGGACCATTCTGACCAATCAAAGGGGAGGTTGACGTCTTAAACCTCAGTACTAATTATACACTCAACAAAAATATAAACGCAACACTTTTGTTTTTGCTCCCATTTGTCATGAGATGGACTCAAAGATCTAAAATTCATTCCAGATACACAATATTACCATTTCTCTCAAACATTGTTCACAAATCTGTCTAAATGTGTGATAGTGAGCACTTTTGCTTTGCTGAGATAATCCATCCCACCTCACAGGTGTGCCACATCAAGATGCTCATCAGACACCGTGATTAGTGCACAGGTGTACCTTAGACTGTCCACAATAAAAGGCCACCCTGAAATGTGCAGTTTTTGCTTTATTGGGGGTCTGGAGACTCAGAACCAGTCAGTATCTGGTGTGACCACCATTTGCCTCATGCAGTGCAACACATCTTCTTCGCATAGAGTTTATCAGATTGTCGATTGTGGCCTGTGGAATGTTGGTCCACTCCTCTTCAATGGCTGTGCGAAGTTGCTGGATATTAGTGGGAACTGGTACGCGCTGTCGTATACGCTGGTCAAGCACATCCCAAACATGCTCAATGGGTGACATGTCCGGTGAGTATGCTGGCCACGCAAGAACTGGGACATTTACAGCTTCCAAGAATTGTGTACAGATCCTTGCAACATGGGGCCGTGCATTATCTTGCTGAAACATGAGGTGGGGCTCATGGATGTATGGCACAACAATGGGCCTCAGGATCTCATCACGGTATCTCTGTGCATTCAAAATGCACAATAAAATGCACCTTCGTCCATAACAGATGCCTGCCCATACCATAACCCCACCACCACCATGGGCCACTCGATCCACAACATTGACATCAGCAAAGCGCTCACCCACACGACGCCACACACGCTGTCTGCCACCTGCCCTGAACAATGTAAACCGAGATTCATCCGTGAAGAGAACACCTCTCCAACGTGCCAGACGCCATCGAATGTGAGCATTTGCCCACTCAAGTCTGTTACGGCGACGATCTGGAGTCAGGTTAAGACCCAAATGAGGACAACGAGCATGCAGTTGAGCTTCCACGAGACGGTTTCTGACAGTTTGTGCTGAAATTCTTTGGTTATGCAAACAAATTGTTTCAGCGGCTGTCTGAGTAGCTGGTCTCAGACGATCTTGGAGGTGAACCTGCTGGATGTGGAGGTCCTGGGCTGGTGTGGTTACAAGTGGTCTGCGGTTTTGAGGCCGGTTGGATGTAGTGCCATATTCTCTGAAACGCCTTTGGAGACGGCTTATGGTGGAGAAATGAACATTCAATGCCCGAGCAACAGATCTGGTTGACATTCCTGCTGTCAGCATGTCAATAGCTCGCTCCCTCAATGCTTGCGCCATCTGTGGCATTTTGCTGTGAGACAAAACTGCGCATTTCAGAGTGGCCTTTTATTGTGGGCAGTCTAAGGTACACCTGTGCACTAATCACAGTGTCTGATGAGCATCTTGATGTGGCACACCTGTGAGGTGGGATGGATTGTCTCAGCAAAGCAAAAGTGCTCACTATCACACATTTAGACAGATTTGTGAATAATGTTTGAGAGAAATGGTAATATTGTGTATCTGGAATGAATTTTAGATCTTTGAGTCCATCTCATGACAAATGGGAGCAAAAACAAAAGTGTTGCGTTTATATTTTTGTTGAGTGTAGAATGGTTAATATTAGCCGTCAAACAATCCATTTTGCGGGAATGAGAGTCACTATTGTAGCAATGTACGAGATATGGACGGAAAATGAAACGAAGAGCAATGGAAGACTTTTTTCTTGGTACCGTTAACGTTAAAAAAGTCGAGTCGGGATCAAAAGTTACTGGAACTGACAATCATGACGGTGATTCGGGTGAAGCGGCGGCGAAATCAGTTGTTCGTTTTCGCAAAGAGTTGCATCGAAATGTTGAATGGCTGAGGTTATAAGAAGGTGAAATGCACCGTGTTCATTGTAAAGATAATGGCTCGAATCTCGCTGTTAACAGCGCATTATCTACTGAGTCCAAACACTTTACACGTGAACGTCCTTCCAAACATGGAGAAAGAACAAAACACAGAAAATACTGTGACAAATGTGCGTAAACGAGTAGATCCGTATTTCTGTTAATAGTTGCAACTTATCAAAATATGCTGCCTCGCGGCTCGGCGTTTTGCGCAGCCCTAAAATCCCCGTCTCGATTTCTTCGCTCATATCTTCAGTATCCTATCTGCAAAAATCATTAACATTTTTTTACAGCGCGTCTTTAGACCAGTAAAAATGTATATATTTGCAAGTACACGCAACTTTTTCCGGAAAATGCAGAAATTAGAAGACAATTGCGTGTGCAGTGGCGTCTCTGGAAGTGATAATTGGTGAAGCCCGGACCATGCCTTTGCATCAAGGATTGTTCCTGGCTTGTACTCAGTTGTTTTCCGTTATTAACACGTTTTCCAATTTTGGCAATCGAAGTTACGGTTTCTCTCTCCGTGAGATCTATTGACGACCAAATAATGGGATAAATTCAGATCAGATAATTTTTTTTAGGCCACTCAAAAATTGTTCAACGCTTTATGAATGACAAACTGCTCTCAAACGTCTGCGCTACCTTTTCCACACATCAAGTGATTTAACTGGCGCTTCATGATGGTTTTATTTAAATAAAATATAAGACCATTTGAAACGTCTGTGTGCAATTCTGAATAACGCTGATTTAAATGCACGAAATTACGCTTCCAGATTAATGATCGTCGCCGTATCAAAATGTACCGTACCGTCCCGACAGTGGCGTAGCGTAGAGGCGCTGGGCCCCGGTGCGAGAATGGCGCTAGCCCCCCCGCCCCCAAAGGTGTATACTAACGAAATGCATGTAAATCCTAACAGAGCTTATGTTTTTTGAGGATTTGTACTTCACTT
Source organism: Gymnothorax reevesii (assembly GCA_029721435.1). Taxonomy (NCBI): domain Eukaryota; kingdom Metazoa; phylum Chordata; class Actinopteri; order Anguilliformes; family Muraenidae; genus Gymnothorax; species Gymnothorax reevesii. Next base: position 55,043,625 of record CM056586.1, read on the forward strand.
GAGTTCTTTTTTAAACCTGGACTTTTACTCTACAACATTTTAAACTTAAAAATTATCATTTTACTTCGTTACTTTGACACTAGCCACTTCGTTACAAATTAAAATACGAACGCAATTCATCGTTTAAGGTTTATCTGGATTTGGCGTCTTCGAGAGGAACAACGGTGCTCGGCAGCAGGGTATGTTAGTGCGGGAACACGGAGCTGCAAATTTATGCACGTAGTTACAATATTATATCACTAGATGGCCCACCCGCATCAGTTATTGGATATTCACAGAAACAATCGTCCTCTGTAGCCTACCACTTCAGCTACAGTGAGCCATTAGGTATCCATATCAGTAATTAAGAAAAATCAGTTTTCTGAAAAACGTAGACACCCATAATTATTGGGCTATTAGAAACATGGACAATGAATATTTGCACAGCATCTCAACATCACACAACACGTTAGGCTATTTGAACCATGAACAACAGTGACAATACATTGCCAATCAAAATGCAAAAAAGATCCATATGGCTGAACAGTCAACCATATTTCCCTAACAGCACAACAGTGGCAAAATCAAAAAGTAAACAGATAGATAGACACACATCCTAGCACAGCAGCCATTTAACCACAACCGGCAAGCTGATCACTTACAGTAGCCTTATAAAAAAAAAACTGCACTCACCCATTCAGAAGTTAACTCTGGGTGCCTTCTGCTCTGCAAAGTCGTTGAGCAAGAGGGCAATGAGGTGGTAGCATTAGCCTCCAAGTCTGACTGCTGCGTGTCGCCGCTATCATTCACAACGCTAGCAGGAACTGGATCTGGACAATATGACTGTTTAAAAAATGCATTCAATTTCGCCAATTTGGAGTTCCGTACATCGAGCTCTTTGTTTCTTTTCTTTTTTGAGCACCGCTTTTGTGCTGCTCAACATGGTGCTCAAGACTTTTCACCTCTACTACTAGGCTAATGAGTTAGCGGATCTCTCAAAAAAGAACACTTCACGAGCAAGCGCGTAGCCTACGAAGCTTTGATCAGAAAGGATTAAGTAAATGTCAACTAATTGGACAAACACATTTCCCAGCAGGCCATGTTCTTTTGAAAATGTTGAATAAAACAATCAAATATATGATTAGTAATTGTGATTATAACGGACAAAGTATCATTACTGAAATACAAAATACATATATCAAAGAAAAGAGGAAAAAAGGCCTGTGTGTGTTTGGGAGGGAGGGGGGGATTGTTACCATGACTGTGTTTTATGAAATAGTGAAGCAATATATTTACTCATCAACTCGTCCCTTTCAGGATGGTACTATTGGGTTTAACAGAATTTTCGGGGCTATCCCACGTGATGTTGAATTTTCTTTAAGTGCTGTGACAAGAGGAAGAGTGGCCTGGCTAATCACCGTGGGCCCTCAGAGCTCATCGGGGCCCCGGTTCCGCGCACCAGCGGCACCGGCAATACCTACGCCACTGCGTCCCGACGTGTTCTCGGAGTGAATCTATTGCTCAGTCCCTCAAGGAAGTTGCATGTCGCGATTACAACTATTAAAGCAAATTCAACCAATCCACGCTAATTTCCCGCGGACAAAAAAATAAATTGCCAAGACATTGCAACTTTCATTGCCACGTTTTTAAAAATTTACCGCAAAAAATAATAATAAAAAAACAATAAAAAAGCCAGGAAAATTCTGAAAGGATTGTTTGTCAATTATGCGAATGATTGCGTGCAAGTCAGGGTTAGTAATTAAGGGGAGCTTTGGGCCGCGCCAATCTTTAGTCCTAGAGACGCGCCTGGGCGTGTGGCATAGGCAATCTTAAAACAAACATATCCAACTCTTTATAAAGTCAGCTTATGTTATAATAAGCCAACAAGTAGCAAAGTTACTGCTATGGACTGATTCATATTGCAATATTGAGGCAAAAAATGGACTAAACGACTTTATGTCAGATCTGCATTTAACCTTAACACAATTGAAGATTTGATTCGCATCAGTGTGGTGGGTCCTCTTGACATATTTGATGCCTCAATCGCAGTGAGGAGATGTATAGAAGGGCAGAGCAAGGAGACCCAATTTTAAATCCTGGCCTCCAGATATGGAATGAAGCCAATGTAGTGGAAACCTTCGTTAATCAAACCTTTGTTGATCAAACTCAAGACTCTCATATTGTTTAATAATTGTCATTTGTTGGAGACAGTTGTATTGTTAATGTGGAGTGTTATATTGTAGTTTCTTTAAACATTAAAAAAAATATATATTTCTTGGTGCTTCTTTGATTTCGGTGTGTGCGCTCCTAAATTTTCGCTCGCGCTCCTAACTTTTTGAACTTAGGAAGGCAGCGCTACCAAGCAAAAAAGTTAATTTCGAGCCCTGCTGTGTGTGTGTGCTCTCTCCTTCAGAGCAGAGTGGCGCAGCCATGTCTGCTATCAGAGAGGTCTTTAGCGTGCACTAGAGGAACTTAAATAATGAGAGAAATGTTTTATATGTAGTACTAATTTGTGTCAGTGTTTTGTGAAAACGTATTTAGAGCCATTTGCTGCCGTTATCAATCCAGCGGTAGTGGAGTTTTTCAGACAGCGTCTGCTCAGCTGATGTGTGTGTGTGCGTGCGTGTGTGCATGTTTGTGTGTGTGTTTGTGTGTGCGTGTGTGTTTGGGGGGGGGGGGCGTCTCACTGGGGAGGAGCAGCCATCACATCGATGGCTGGTTGAATCTTTTCAATAAATGTTTTTCTAACTTGAGACCTGTGATATTTTTTTATCATTGTGTAATTTTTTTTGATGTAAATTGAGGGAGCAAAAGCAGTATCGGCCACAAATATCGGCCCAAGAAAATCGCCAGTCCATAATCGGTCATCGGCTAAGGGTGATGGAAAAAAAAAAAAATCGGTATCGGCATCGGCCCTATAAAATCCATATCGGTCGATCCCTAATATTTAATATTTAATTTAGTAAGGGTGTGTGGGAATTTATTTATGCTTGAAGTAGTGCATGCATGCAAGTCCCTGTGTGCATAACTCCATGCATACACAAGTGAACGGAGCACATACATGCATTTACCCATGTACGCATTTGTGCATTTCCACTTGCATGTGCACTTAGGTGTACGTGCATTTTAGCTTCTGCGCATACCTGCATGTGATTACACATGATCGCATGCATCTATGTGTACGTTAGCATGCTAATGTGAGCCTGTTTGCGCGAGCGTGCCAGTGGGAACGCCAGTGGATCCCATGCACGTCTTCATGTCTCCCGTTTTCTGTCACAGGTTCAGACGCTGCTGAGCTGCAGCCTTCCGTCAGTGAAAGTTGCCAGTATAATTACCCCCAGTGGGTCGCACAGAGAGCGCTGGCGGAGCTGATGCTAATTGGCAGGTTGTGAATGAGAGCATGTTATATTAAGCATAGAGCGATTTTAATCTGAGCGTTTGTTTCCTTTGGAGAGTGATTTGAGAGCAGTGCGAGAGGCTTGAGGACCAGCGTGTGACATTAGGCAGCTGCCGGGCAGCTCCGGCCCCCGGACTGAGGTAATGAGGCATATTCAGCTGCCGTAAGAGCTGCCACCACACAAACCGGCAGTCAGCACCAGACCCAACCTCATCTCATGGTGGGGTGAGGGCTCTGTTACCAGGGTGGACTGATTTGCGCTTGACAGGGAACAGGAAGATTGTCAGGCTGAAGTCCACGGGTAGTTATGATAATTCCAGTTCGGCTGTTGGGCCCTTGAGCTGGGCTCCTAAACCACACATTGGTGGAGGAGAAAATAGCCCCTGCTCAGCCCAAGTCAAGATGACCGTAAACCAGGTTTGCATAAACCATCTGCTAAATGACCACAATGCAATGACCAGGCCTTTCAAATCTCCCATTCCCATAAGGACCCGACTGGTGGGCGTTCATTTTTGACCGCATAATCTGGAAATATGACAAGCGGCTAAAATCAACTGCTGCTTTCATAATGGCACCAAGTCAGTGTAGGTGGATTATATCGAAGCACCATTGGGGCCAGTCTCGTCACCCCACAGTTAAATTTACTGGGAGGCTGCATGAAGAAAGAGGGTCAGAAGTCCATCATCGAAGCAAATTACAGCAATAACACAGCACACCTGCAGCCAGCATGCACCACTAAAAGCTTACAAGTGAGGCAATCGTATGATGTGCACCATAGACACGAACTCAGCGCGAGAGTAATCGATAAAATCTCTGGAGCGTAACTGCAGTGAGCATGTGAGTTCACAGGCTCAACCAAACAAGTGCTGTCAGTGAATGACAGCAGGGTAAATAGCTAAAACTACAACATCCTCCCAGTCAGCAAAGTTCATCGTTTGGCCTATTGATGGCATTGCAGGAAAGGGTGTAAATCACCCAGCGGAACTACTCTAGGCTCCAGGAATTTTACACTACTCAAATGGGAACTTTTTAACTTAACTGCATTTTTGAAAAAGCTAAATTTGGCCTAAGGGTGGTACAACAGGAATGGTCATTAAGTCACCTGAACAACAGGATTGCTCTTTTTTGCACTAAAGGCTCAATTCCACCGGGAGCGTCTTGGCCATGTTACTGCTGCGACGCGGTCGCCGGAGTTGATCCGCGGCTATTCTAGACAATGGTTGAGATTCCACCAGCCGCGCCACGGCACGTCTCGGCAGCGTCCCAGAAGCGGCTCTCCTCGCTGCTCCGCCGAAAATACGCGCCGAATCTATTTCTACCGCTGGCGAGCCGCAGTGGCGCCGATTTGAATTTAGCAGGGATACGTTTCCCATAGTTCGACCATACACATTTATTGGATCCAACTACGTTAGTATTTGTGCAAATGGGAATCGCACACCAGATCGTGCCAGGCAGGAAGCAACTGTCAAGGGGAATACGCTTTTAACTAAAAGAAACCAGCCACAAATCTTTGATATAAAATTCATTTCTAACTTACTTTAAAAAGTTGTGATTTTGTTTTAACTAAAACACGGGCACAGTTTTTATTTATTTTTTTTTTAATCTATGTTCATGGCTGAACTGTAGTAGGTTAACAGCTCAACAAAGACAGAAATTACACTAAATGCAATTCCAGAGGAAAAAATAACAGACAGCATTTCAGGTCGTCGCACAAATACGTGACCCCGCCTGTGAAAACCCCGCTGAAGTCGCCAGATCTAATTTTGAGATAAAGGCCGTCAAGTGGTCCCTATGATAAAAAAAAGTCAAAAATATGAGATGTGCGTTTATTGGTGTAAATGATGGGTTACATGTTGGGGTTTCAAAATCTAGTGTTCAAAAACTCATTTCTAACAACATACATATTAAAATAAATGAATTTATTGACACTACGTTTACGTTTTTTAACGGAGAAATACCGGAAGTTGGTTTCCTCTAGTCTCGTTTCAATCGGCTTTAGTTTACCTTCGGCAGATAAACACTCGATAGTTTGGGTGTCATTCGGTTTAAGTTGTCCTTTTGAACCATTGAAAATGAATGTAGACCATAATATACCTGTAAATGCGCACCATGGAAAAGAAGGTCGTTTCGTGGTATGGCAGAAGAATTGCGACTTAAGCCGGGTGCGGGTTTCCCCATGGATTATGTGGCATCACCTCGGAAATGTCAGCAATTATGTGTTTGCGTTTATAGATTAACGTCTTGTGAAGCTAACCAGTTTGAAGACATGTCATGCCAGCAACTTCGCGAAAGAATCTGGTGTTTGGACATTGACGACATGCAGACCCAACGTTCTGGGGTGCGTTTCCCAAAAGCCTAGTTTCTAACGAAGTTAGCGACTTGCATCGTTCGTCCATTCACAGTCAATGGGTCCAACTAGGTAAGTTAGCATCTGTTATTTCGGTAAACGCATCCCTGGAAGTATCTTTTTATCCGATATTGTGGCGGCACCCGAAACCAGAGAACGCAGCATTTCTGGGATATTATACAAATGTTATGCCATAACCTTGGAGCTGAAAGAGATTTTGGTATTGATATGCAATTTTACTGATAAAATATCCAAATTACCTCAATGGAATTATACTCAGCAACAAAAGTTTCTGTGACACCAATATTGTTAATTATTTTTCATAACGCAATTATGAAATTGTCATACATGGTGATATCAGACTGAAACAGTACACGTAAACACAACATTGAAACGGAAATCATGAAAATGCGAGAAAATGACTTGGCACGTGAAAATGTGCGTAAATCATGCTTGTGGATGGCAATAAAAGAGGAGAATTTTTGGAATGTTCACATTGTGCCTGATGAACGACGGAAGCATTACTTATCGAAAACACAGCCATTTCGGATCAGGAACTCTACCGTCTAAATGCCAAGACTGTCTGAAAATGATCGGTGGAGGGCCATTGGGATGATTGAATCCGGAACCTCGCAGAGGGAAGTTGCTCATCGCCTGAATGTCCACCGAAACACCATTTGGAACTTATGGCAGCGTCATCAGCAGACAAGACATGTCAGAGACCGTCCTCGCAGCGGCCGTCCACGAGTAACCACTCCCAGACAGGACAACTGGATTCGAACAACCCATCTCCGAAATCGATTCCAACCTGCAACCATAACTGCAAGAACGATACCTGGTTTGAGGCGACTGTCTGCACAGACAATCCGTCGCCGTCTCCGTCATTTTGGCATTGTCCCACGTCGGCCAGCAAGACGTCCAATACTCACAGTACAACACCGACGACTGCGTCTACAGTGGGCACAACAACATCGACGGTGGATCCAACGTCAGTGGGATCTTGTACTCTTCACTGATGAATCAAGATTCATGCTTAACCGATGTGATGGTCGTTTACGTGTATACCGTCGACGTGGAGAACGTTATGCCAACAACTGTGTTCAGGAATTTGATCGTTTTGGAGGTGGTAGTGTCATGATTTGGGAAGGGATCACGGCTAGAAACAGAACAGATTTGCTTGTTATTGATGGAAATCTGACAGGTCAAAGATATCGCGATGAAGTGCTACGGCCATTGGTGGTACCGTTTTTGATGCAACATGGTCCCGGAATAACGCTGCAACATGATAACACCAGACCACACGTTGCAAGGATTGTACAGCAGTATCTGATGCAACAACATGTCAATGTCCTGTCATGGCCAGCCTGATCCCCAGACATGTCCCCAATCGAGCATCTTTGGGACGAGATGGATCGACGTTTGCGGCGGTTGGATAACCCGCCAGCTACACTCCAGGAATTGCGACAACGTCTACGTCAGATTTGGAATAACATCCCACAGCAATTTCTGGCACATCTGATTCGGTCCATGCGCCGGAGATGCGTTGCTTGCATCATGGCACGAGGAAGTCACACCCGGTATTGAAGTGTGAAGGTCACAATTGGTTAGACGTCAGACAAGTGCTTCATGACGCATGAAAATGACATTTTTCGTTTTGAGTGACGTTGGCACTGAAAAGTCAGTGTTTCTCCTGTTAAATAAACATATTGATTGCATTGAGATCTTTGCGTGTCATTTATAACATACACATAAATGGTGTCACAGAAACTTTTGTTGCTGAGTATATTTTTGCTCCGTTATTGCGGCTGCAGTTAAGTTTATTACTGCTGTTGCAGTAAAGTTTATATGATACACCTTCCTTCCTTGCATTTCAATGGGATTTATGCTTTTTGGTCATGCGCATCCTTATAAAGACTTATTTTGTCAAACTACTAAAATTTTCCCATGTAGGCCTATGTATCATACGTGGACGAAAAGAGGAGAATGCAAGCTTTAATTTGGTATATGACACATAGTCAGGAAAATTATGGTTCAAAAGTATGGCTGTTTTAAAAATGTACTTATTTTCAAATCGTAATTTCTTGAACAACAGTTTCTCTGAGCCTGAAATTTGCCAAAACTTTAAAATGACCTTTCTCGATCAATATTAGAGATATCAGTTAGATTTTTTCACAGAATATTCCTTGCTTGATGTAGAATGACTTTGTGTAAAAAAACTGTAAATCACCAAAAAATGACTTTAGCTGGGTTATCACAGGCAGGGTCACATATGCGAAATCTGAGCAAGTCGATTGTATCACCTGGCAGGACGCTGCGCTTACGTTCCGCGTTCAGTGGAACATGAAGTCGTGAACAAGATGCAGCAAAATAGCGTCGCTCATGTCACGCTGCAAATACGCGTCAGGTGGAATCCATGGGTAAGACATTCACAGCAAAATTGATCGGATTCGCGTTAGAATAGTTTACTTATTGAATTTGGCAATGTAGTTTCACAAATAAAGTGCTACGCGAAATGTAAAAAACTAGAACCAAAAAAAAAAAATCAATAACTTCCTCCTCAATTCAAGAGGAATGTTGTAAAAAAGATTGGGCAGAATTCTCATTAAAGCTCAAACTTATTGCCGATTGTTATTTATTTTATTTGTTAGTCATTTGCCTCGTGGTGGTGCAACAGCAGAGGTAAAATGGTGACCAATCTTAACATCAGCTGGGTCATTCCGTGTGGTTTCACCAGATAGAGGTTGCCACACCATTTTCAAATTAGTCTTAAATTTGTATGTCACTAGATAGTCACAAAAGTACTTTCTATGCAAATTTGTAGGCCTGTAGCTCAAATAGTTACTGAGTTGTGGGGGTCTAAAATTTTCAGTAATTGGGCTATAAATAGCCAAGAAAAGCCTCGCCAGGGTTTTTTGCATCTTTAAGTGGTTAATTCTCAGCCTCTAGACATATCAGAGAGCTGTAAGTTGGTATACAAGGCCTCTGCATGTAGCTAGTGCTCCACAAACATCCCCAGGTGTTTCCCTACACTCTGCAGGCCATGGGGGCTTGCTAAAAATGCCAAAAATTAAGAAAAACCTACTCGCCAGTGGGGATTGGGGCCTTAAAGGTACTAGAAATTCTGCACAGAAGTGTTCTGGATACCCCTGGCTTCCATTCTACACAAACTTGTGTGATAACTTAGCAAAGAGATTTTTAATTGACTGTTTTTGGTGGCAAAAATCTCCATGTGGGACAGGTGCCAGAGACCCCAACTTTTTCAAAAAGACAGTTCCATCTGTCTTCTATCACTGTACAAAAAAGCAGCAGGGTTATATTTGTAGTTACTGAGATATTCTTATTCAAAATGGCATGGGTGATGCCAAAATTGTTTTTTGCTTTTCAGTACTTTAAATTGGGATACAAGCATTAGTAGTCATTCCAATGGCAGTATTATGTATATTTTGTTCTTTTTGAAATGTTAATTGTTAAAGATGACTACTTTCAAAAAGTATAATGCCCTTTTTGTGTCACAAGGTCTAGCTTAGAGGCATCCCTGTAGATATGTTCACACCAATTTGAAATGCATACATGTACATGTACATACATGTAATTATAAATTACACATACAAATGTACTAACTTGAATTTTCATGATTGATTAATTTTAAAATAGCAACAATAATTTTGAATTTTACAGTATCAGTGCAGTGGGATTAAACATGTTAAATTTAATTGAACAATGTCATCTTACAAGCAAAATAACCTGTTCCTAAGTTATGTTAGTCTGTAAGATAAGAAGCTCTGAAAGGACTTTTCAACTTCTTTTCTTGCTTTTGAGTCAAGCTAGTACATGTATGTATTGCAAATCGGTGTCAACATATCTACAGGGATGCCTCTAAGCTAGACCTTGTGACACAAAAAGGGCATTATACTTTTTGAAAGTAGTCATCTTTAACAATTAACATTTCAAAAATAACAAAGTATACATAATACTGCCATTGGAATGACTACTAATACTTGTATCCCAATTTAAAGTACTGAAAAGCAAAAAACGATTTTGGCATCACCCATGCCATTTTGAATAAGAATATCTCAGTAACCAGAGGTGGACAACCCAGGTTCAGAAAGTAAAAGTCCTCCCCTGTATTTAGTTCCAACCTCCTAGATTTGCTAATTAAAACAGCCTGTCAGACCAGAGGTTGTACTAGTTAAGAAAATCAGCTGGTTGAGTTGATGGGTGGAAGTAAAACATGGTGGGACTTTCACTTTCTGACCCCTGGAATGTCCACCTCTGTCAGTAACTACAAATATAACCCTGCTGCTTTTTTGTACAGTGATAGAAGACAGATGAAACTGTCTTTTAGAAAAAGTTGGGGTCTCCGGCACCTGTCCCACATGGAGATTTTTGCCACCAAAAACAGCCAATTAAAAATCTCGTCCAACTTTGGGAGCTCATATTTTCCAAACTGAGGTATCTAGAAAGCTGCAGTTTGCTAAGTTATCACACAAGTTTGTGTAGAATGGAACCCAGGGGTATCAGAACACTTCAGACATCTTCAGACGGTCTTTAGAAACTGGAGAAATACCAAATGATTGGAAACAGGGCAATATAATACCAATATATAAGAAAGGGGACCGTACCGAGCCAGGAAACTACAGGCCAGTGAGTTTAACTTGCATTTCGTGCAAAATATTGGAATCTATCATAAAAGATGAGCTGGACTTATTTCTTGAACGTAACAGTATCTTGAGGGATAGTCAACATGGTTTTCGGAAGGGAAGGTCATGCCTAACAAACCTTCTGGAATTTTTTGAAGAGGCCACCAGGACTTACGACCAGAACAGGGCTTATGACATCATATACTTGGATTTTCAGAAAGCATTTGATTCAGTACCGCATAAGAGACTAATTTTTAAAATGAGCTCCATTGGAGTTACAGGAGGTATTCTGAAGTGGATTCAAAACTGGTTACAGGACAGAACACAAAGAGTAGTGGTCAGTGATATCTCATCTGAGCTGGGTATGGTGGGGAGTGGCGTCCCCCAGGGATCGGTGTTGGGACCCCTGCTATTCCTCATTTACATTAATTACCTTGATAGGAATATTGAGAGCAGATTGGTTAAATTTGCAGATGACACTAAATTGGGAGGTTTGGCAAATAGTCTAGGGTCCACTAAAGTGATTCAGGATGATTTTGATAGAATCCAGAATTGGGCAGAAATGTGGCAAATGAAATTTAATCTAGCAAAATGTAAAGTTGTACATGTAGGTAATAAAAACATTAGACGGGATTACTTCATGGGAGGTTTAAAACTGGAATGTGCTGCACAAGAGAAAGATCTGGAAGTGATTGTTAACCAAACCCTCACAGGTTCTAGCCATTGTGCCTTAGCAGTTAAAAAAGCTAATCGGATGCTAGGATACATTGCCAAAAGTATTGAGTACAAATCTAAGGAGGTGACGCCTCTTTTGTACAACACGTTCGTTAGACCACACCTGGAGTATTGTGTACAGTTCTGGGGTTCAGTTCTTATACTTTAAGAGAGATATAGAGGCTCTAGATTAAGTTCAGAGAAGAGCCACTAAGCTTATTCCAGGCATAAAAGATGAAAGCTACGAGAAGAGACTGAAAATCCTTAATCTCTTTAGTCTTAGGAAAAGGAGACTCAGGGGTGATTTGATTGAGGTCTTTAAATATGTTAAAGGGATTAACAAAGTGAATCATGTAGGATTCCTTCGGCCAAGTGTTGTTAGTAGAACTCAGGGTCACAAATGGAAGTTGACCAAAGGTAAATTTAGCACTGATATTCGGAAATATTTCTTCACCCAAAGAGTAATTTCAATGTGGAATAGCTTACCTGACCATATTGTTGAGGCAGAGACCTTGGGGGTTTTCAAGAGCAGGCTTGACCTAAAGCTAGATACCATTGAGTCATTTAGTATCTGAAGGGATATATTCACAATAGTAAAAAGAAACTGGCAAGCTTAGTTGGGCTGAAAGGCCTGTTCTTGCCATTCATGTTATGTTATGTTACTTCTGTGCAGTATTTCTAGCACCTTTAAGGCCCCAAACCCCACTGGCGAGTAGGTTTTTCTTAATTTTTGGCATTTTTAGCAAGTCCCCATGGCCTGCAGAGTGTAGGGGAAACACCTGGGGATGTTTGTGGAGCACTGGCTACATGCAGAGGCCTTGTATACCAACTTACAGCTCTCTGATATGTCTAGAGGCTGAGAATTAACCACTTAAAGATGCAAAAAACCCTGGCGAGGCTTTTCTTGGCTATTTCTACCACAAATTCTGAAAATTTCAGACCCCCATAACTCAGTAACTATTTGAGCTACAGGCCTACAATTTTGCATAGGAAGTACTTTTGTGACCATCTAGTGGCATGTAAATTTGAGACTAATTTGAAAATGGTGCAGCAACACTCCCAAGGAATATCTGGTCCTTTCACTTGGAATGACCCAGGTGTTATCTATACACAAGTTAGAAGCTTTAGCGACTAAAAAATAAAACAAAACCAACCAAAACCTCCCCTTTCAGTTCCAAGCTGGTCATTGGCTCATGTTTTAGGGTCATTTTCATATTTACAATGACTGATGCAAAAGCCATGTTATGCTCTGCTTCTCAAGAAGACCCCAAATGGACTGAACTGTGTTTGATAACATCGCAGGAGCCATTTCACCTGCTGCACTAACACGGGTGGCAGCGAGCATCTGCAGACCAGCATAGACGTTGACTGTGAGAGAGGACGCTCAGCCAATCCAGTGCTATGGGCTCTATAACTCCTCCCCACTGAATTCACACTGCAATGAGACAATTGCCACATTCCCATCATCTGGCACGGCGCGAACGAAAACTCCCGGAGCCGGTCCAATTCCCGGGGCGCATGGGCAAGGGTTAAGAGATGGGGCTGAGCTGGCTGCTCCAAGTTAACAGCGAGCGGGTAGCGACCCCCCGCCCAGAGAGACAGGCTCAGATAGGACGCTGGGCCTGCAGCCATGAGCGGAGAACAATAGCCGAGCGCGTGCGTGGGTGAAGGCCAGCGAGATGTTACTGCGAGTGAAACGCAGCCAAGAGGGATTGGGCGAGTGAGGCAGGGAGGAGTAGAGAAATCAGAGAGAGAGAGAGAGAGAGAGAGAGAGAGAGAGAGAGAGAGATTGGGCTTTCTCTATTTGAGGGAGAGGGTGGTGCACAAGGGCAGGTTGGCAGTGATGTGCAGTATTAGAGTTTAACCTCTCACATCTTTAACGGGTCAGAGAATGGCCAGTCACACTGATATTAAGAAACCTGCATCAAGTTCAACGTGACCTATTGGATTCTGCGCCCTGAAATAAAGCCATACAAAGTAGCATCAACTTGTTGCCAGCAGTCTCAACGGAGAGAACTGGAACAGAAAATAATCTGCTCTCGGAAGGTGCTCTGAGGAGAGAAATATGATGCAAGATTCACTGAGGTAGGAGGAAACAAAATATTCTCAGCAGGAACTCCTTTGAACAGGCAAGTCAGGCAACTTCCAAGGGCAGAGTTTTTAGAGTTTTGTCGGTCAGAAGGGCCCCGTGAGATTTTCTGCCCAAGGACGCCCCTGCTACTAGAATCTAAAATGCAATTCACCATTCGCCAGACTGTGTTCCGTACCATAGTACACACCATCTAACCATCTACATATCTGATCTAACGAGCAAATAAACTATGCTAGCTTTGATTAACCCATAGAGCACTGAATACATTTGTGTTATTCAATGATGGAAGATATCAAAATTCAAGACTGTTGAAAACCTATCATGTGAAAACTTGTTTAAAAGAGCGCCCCGGGAGCTCTTCTAAACAAGTTGCCACATGATAGGTCTTCAACAGTACAATATGATTTAATTTATAATTTTTTTGAAAATTTATTTCAGCGCTCTAACGGTTCAATCTTTTGAACAATAGTTCATAACTGCATTCTGGGATGGACGTATCCGTCTGTCGAATTAGGAGCAGTCATATTAGTCATTACAAACTTATATCCTGAGCTAGTTGGAAGACAATAGGCTTCCCCCACTCAAGCCTGGTTCCTGTTTGTGAAATGTGCTCCACGACTAAAATTTGACTTCATTTGAAAATTTGAGGATGGGGGTTTCCTGCAAAGATGGCAGGGTTTACCCAGCAGCCCCTGTTGCACAGGAGCACTGCTCCTTTGTTTAGCATGCATAAAATCCATGACCTCCGGGGTGGTAACGGTTGTGACACTTGACTGCTGTGGGGACCCAATCAGATGACCACGAGGACCAAATCAAGTGATCAGTTGACCGTAGGGACCCAATCAGAAACTTCAAATTCCCCGGACTCTCTCTCAGGCCAACAAACAACAGTTCAGCCCAGGAGATAAACAAGACCAAAGAAGTGCTTCTAATTGGGTCTGGAAGGAGAATGAGGGATAAACTGAATTTAAAATAGAGGGAATAAAAATTGCCATCAATAAATTTACTTTCATCTATTCTGAGTCATCTTTTCCAAAACATAATTACTCTGACTACATGAAATTCAAGCTCATGTTCCCAAATAACACCCCATAATCAAAAACAAAGAGTCATGCAAAAAAAGACAGAGGAACCATATTTATATGTAGACTACAAGCATAAATATAAAATACAAATGGCAAAATCATATTTGAACGTCAACGCTTCAATGACAACAAGAAAAATATGCGTGAAGTGTTGTATTCGTCAAAGCTGCTTTCCACTGGATGAGCAAACCTGAGCTCTCCTGCACTGTTGTGCCGTGTCTCGGGCCAGGAACACAGGACCACATGAGGGAGCTTCAAACGGTAGATGGGAATGTGAGCTGTGGTTTACGATCGGAGCTGAACACCTGCTTATAACATCAGAAACCCCTCAAACCCCCAAAATCCCCTCTCCTGCCCCCCATCCCATCTCAAACCCTCCCGAGTGTCCCCGCATACCCTCACCTGCTATCTGCACGCCCCGCTAACTCAAACGCAGCCCCCACAGCAGTTTATTCCACAACCGTCTCCAGTCTCTAACCGCACTGTTTGCAATCACAAATGTCACCCTGAGTGGCGTAATGGGCGCAGCGTATTGCGGTTAGCTTTGACAGCGGGGCTCGATAGTGTGTATGCCCTCTGTGTGTGATTCGCCTGGGCGGGAGCAGCGGACTGTTTCCGGAGGACTTGTGCCCCAGGTGTGTGGAGTCTGCCGAAGTAAAACGAATTCAGACGAATGAGATGAAAACAGCAGAGCAGGGGCTGCTTAGCCACGGGCGCGATGTTAGGGAGTAGGGAAGGGGCGAGGGGAGAGATGGAGGCCACAGGTGTGGGCAGCCTGCAGACAATAAGCAGGAAGCAAAACAAGAGCCTGGTGCTAATGGGCTACGCATTTACAAACAACAACAACAGAGGGCGGGGCTGGGGGGTTACACTGGAGAGTGAGGGACAATGGGGGAGGTGGGGGGCTGGGGGATGGTCTATCTGTTCCAGAATGTCCGGGAAGTGTTCCGGAACACTGACAGAACACTGCAAGGCTCTGACATTCCGCTCCGCGCCCCGGGGGTCTCCAAATCCCGCGCCCGTCAGCCTGTGAGGGTCGCTTCCTGTACACACCTCCCCCAACAACCCCGGACAGATGGGTGACCCCTGACCCCGGGAGAAAGGGAAGGGAGCGATCCATCTTAGTTACGGGAGCGGGCTTGGCGGCCCGCGTCCACATGAAAGCCAGAACGAGCCGCGGAATCTCGGTGCGTGCGAGGAGCCCTCGTTTGCCTGCCGCAGCTCCGGAGCCAGCGAAACCCCACTCAACCAGCTTCTGCTCTCGTATGTAACCCAGAACATCGCTTTCATAACCCCCGCCGTGTCACTCGATACCCACGGAATGTGGCTGCCCTTGTTCCGTCTCCAAAACACTTCATCAAGAACAATAAGAGTAGCGCTAATGGCTACAGGCGAAATTTAAGAAACAAGAAAAGGAAACAGGCCCTTCAGAGGGCGCTTCTCTCTCCTGCATACCCACAGCAGTTAGTCATATCCCCTTTGTGCACACCGTGCGCACCATTCTGTGTTTTACTGAAGAAGAACACATATAGTGTGGTTTGTTAGTATTTAAACACTGACAAATCACGAACCGCATCGTAATTTGATTGCATTAGCACCCATTATGAACGGTGTAGAATTTACTGGCCCTAAAAATTGTGTCGCCATCCCAATATTTACGGAGCGCAGTCAACCCAAGCGGTGAAACCCATGGAAACCTGGGAGTGAGATACTGCACACGCGGTCAATCAGTGGCACCTAAATAACTGCCGGGTCCAACCAAACACGTTCCCTGGGTCTTAATCATTCTGAGAGACGAGAGAGACACATATTTCACCTGCCGCATCCCTCACTCTCCCCGGCAGATTTGCCCGGAAATCCCTCGGGCGCAACAGTGGCTCCAAAATGAGAATAAAAGCCGAAGCCCCGGGAGACAGTGGAGCTTTGGGCGATGAGGACGGGCAGGGGGCGAGTCGGCCAGGGGCGCAGCTGGTGCAGAACACGAGCATTACCGAAAGATCAGCGCCACTCATCATTGAAGCACACATGCACCTCTACACGGTCCGGTGCTGTGTGTGTGTGTGTGTGTGTGTGTGTGTGTGTGTGAGCGTATGTGTGAATGTGTGTGTGTTCGTGTGTGTGGCGGTGCACAAACAGAGCGTTACACCCCCCAACAGCACACCACACCACTCACCTATAAAAGCCAGACTTAAAGACCCCTGCAATGAACAGAGAGGTAATAAAAGACACCCATCTATTTCCAGCCAGACCATTAACCCGGACAAAGCGGAGAAAAAAACCAGTGTCTGCAGAGAGGGGGAAAATGCCCATTTACCCACTTTTCCCTTCCCAAAATTCAATACATAAATATTAATACGGGAGCGGAGATGAGTCTCCCGCTTCTTTAACGTAATTGTCTTCCTCCAGGAGCCATCGGCTTTATGAGAGAGCAGTAACCGTGTGCTTCATAAAAGAAAGAAAGTCAGGTAAAAACTCTATGCTAGATGGTTGCGGGACCAGAAAAGGTGTGAAATATGGATTCTGCCCACACTCCTCCTCCCCCCTCACTCCCTTTATTTCTCTCCCTCCCTGAGATGGCTGTAGATTTCCTTCATCGCAGTGGCATTATACTCCATCTTGGCTCTCACCGTTGCTGGGGCTCTGCCGCTGGGCTCCTCAGGCTGGGGTGGTCCAGTCTCGAGGGGGGGGGCCAGGGCAGAGTCACTACTGCTCCTCACCAGCAGGGGGTTGTCTGGAGTAGAGAACAAACACAGGGAAACATGTATTACACAGACCACAGCACAAGGTACTCACACTGACACATATATTACACAGTGCACAGCACAGAGTACTCACACTGACACATGTATTACACAGAGCACAGCACAAGGTACTCACACTGAGACATTTATTACACAGAGCACAGCACAAGGTACTCACACTGACATGTATTACACAGACCACAGCACAGGGTACTCACACTGACACATGTATTACACAGTGCACAGCACAGAGTACTCACACTGACACATGTATTACACAGACCACAGCACAAGGTACTCACACTGACACATGTATTACACAGTGCACAGCACAGAGTACTCACACTGACACATGTATTACACAGAGCACAGCACAAGGTACTCACACTGAGACATTTATTACACCGAGCACAGCACAAGGTACTCACACTGACATGTATTACACAGACCACAGCACAGGGTACTCACACTGACACATGTATTACACAGTGCACAGCACAGAGTACTCACACTGACACATGTATTACACAGAGCACAGCACAAGGTACTCACACTGAGACATTTATTACACCGAGCACAGCACAAGGTACTCACACTGACATGTATTACACAGACCACAGCACAGGGTACTCACACTGACACATGTATTACACAGTGCACAGCACAGAGTACTCACACTGACACATGTATTACACAGAGCACAGCACAAGGTACTCACACTGAGACATTTATTACACAGAGCACAGCACAAGGTACTCACACTGACATGTATTACACAGACCACAGCACAGGGTACTCACACTGACACATGTATTACACAGTGCACAGCACAGAGTACTCACACTGACACATGTATTACACAGAGCACAGCACAAGGTACTCACACTGACACATGTATTACACGGTGCACAGCACAGAGTACTCACACTGACATGTATTACACAGACCACAGCACAGGGTACTCACACTGACACATGTATTACACAGATTACAGCACAGGGTACTCACACTGACACATGTATTACACAGATTACAGCACAGGGTACTCACACTGACACATGTATTACACAATGCACAAGACAGGGCCCTCACACTGACACATGTATTACACAGTGCACAGCAGTGGGCACTAGGGGTGTCCCGATTGGATTCGGTTCATCGAGAATAGGATCGCAAGTTATGCGGTTCGATTCGATTCGTCCAGCATTAGTTTCGGTTCGATTCATAAATTACTTACTTGTCATTTTATATCATCTTGAAACGCAAGAAATCTAGATGTAAATACGTTGTCATTACGTTCGCGGAAGTGCATGTTATGTTGATAGTGATATGGGTCATGCTCAGCAAGGTTAACTCTGATTGGACCATTTTCTCTCAATCGGCACATTTACAGTTTGCAAACAAAACGGGCTGCACGCGTATCTTGGCAACGGAAGAATGGCGAACCATAATAGCTTGTCAAGCTTTGCGAGGGCATTAGCCATCAAATATCGCAAATTCTACCAAAAAAAATTAACATTGACAAATGGCAACCAATTTCCAGATCCGTATGGTATCAGTGAGTGGGCAGATGACGTCAGTTGGGGGCCCAGTATTCCGTGGCCTGATATTTATACCCATTTGATCGAGAAACCTGCCGTGTTCACTAGGGAGGAACTACGCGCACACAAGTCACTGGATGCTTATGACTGCGATATCTGCGGGCATAAGCAGAATGATAAATACCACGACAGACTTGGAGTTTTGTCTCTCGAAATCAGAGGTCCTTCCTGGTCAAACACAAGGGCATAAAACCACCGTGTATGAAGAGATGCCATTACATTTTTCCTCTTAGTGGCATTTACGTTTCTGTGCCGTAGTCAGCGATTATTCAATCAAAGCGCACTGAAGAAATTCACTCGCGGAATTTAAGTCATTGTGCATCAAGTTAATCAGTTTCACGTCCATTACGGTGGATTCCCCTACTAATGACAATGACATCGATTATGACTCAGTAAAGTCCAGCCTGAGAATTCCCAAGAGATTAAAAGCTATGGAACTGCATGAAAACGTTTCAAATGGTCTTATTTCATTAAAACAATTTAAACGATCATGAAACACATGCATTGTTTCCAATCCCCGAGTAAAGAAAAGCACGGGAAGGCCGGAGTCATAATCGCTTTCCATGTGACTTGTGAGGTGCATCTGTACGCAAGTGAAACGGAAACTTCAGTGCACAAGGATTGCACAAGGACATTCCGCATGATAACCTCATCAAGCATTCAATAAATAATTACGAACTAAGGTGAATAAGCCTAAAAAACGCGCAAGACCTACGCCGAATGCATGAGACTTGTAATCTCTGTTTATGACGCATGGGTTATGATAAAAAAATAAGCAGAAAACTATATCCTGACAGCTAATTGTGCCTGCATGGCAGGCTTAGTATTATTTTGTATCGTTGGCTTGCTAGCTAGCGAGTTAGACTGCGTAGTTGCCATGCAAACTACGCAAATCCATGTGGAACCGGTGGCACTGAGCATGCATTAACGTGCCAGTGGGGCTTGCTACAGCCTTAGTCACTGGGGAGGTCCATATATGATACTGGTGTAGTGTTAAGCAAATCCATGTGGAACCGGTGGCACTGAGCATGCACTAACGGTGCCAGTGGGGCTTGCTACAGCCTTACTCACCAGGGAGGCCCTTATGGTACTAGTGTCTAGAAAATCTAAAGTGATCTTCCTTGAATAAGTGTAGGGCCTCTGTGCTGCAGGAAGTGGATGGAGGGGTGTTGACTGTTTCCTGAACCAGTAAGCTCCTAAATTCTCATTTGGCACATGACACAGGACTGTATTTTTACTAACACGCAGTAGTTTTATCCAGTGCCTCACCCCACTTTTTCTGTCTCTCTCCGAGGATCTTTCCCTCCACTACCCTGAGTCCTGGATCATCCGAGCCCTGTCCCTCACCATGAGCGCTGGCCGCTGCTGTCCTGATGCGGTCCTGATCCAGTTCTGCACCATCCTTGGCATGCCACTTCCTCGAGCAACTGATAGCACTGTTTAGATGGACTTTAATGGAACTGTATTGTCATTATCTTATTTTGCTTATAACTATATTAACTAGCTAGCCCGCGGAGGATGGGCTTCCTCACTATAGCCGGGTTCCTCCTGAGATTTCTTCCCACTGGGGAGTTTTTTCTCACCACTGTTTGAGGATTTTTCTCCCTACTGGGAGTTTTTTGCCTCATTTGCTGTAGTGGGGAATAGGCTGGGCACTGCCCTTCCAGTAACTCATCTGACTGTAAAGCGTCTTTGTGACAGTTTATCTGTGAAAAGCGCTATACAAATAAATTGAAATTGAAAATTGAAATTGAAATGCAAACATGAAATCTGCTTCGGCTTACCATTATTCTCACATATTTCATTTAATATCTGTAACCGTGAGACGCGCGTCAAAAAATTGGTTACATCAATTTCAATGGAGCAAAGCCTGCTGGCAGCGTGTGACACGCGTCAGATTTTTACTTTTCGCCATTGCTCAATTTCCTGAGCGTCAACTCAATAGAAACGCATGTGTCTTTTAGGATAGCAATTGAACTATTTCACCTTGTCATGGTTGGTGGCACACACGCATGCAGTTGTGAAACCGATATACCTACTTTTTAACCAAGTCGCAGTTTTGAGAGGAAATCCAGTATTTTGTGTGCATTTAAGTTATCAAGCGATGTACAGTTAGACAGAACCTAATTCCAGGTACACTGGTGAGAATTTAACACTACTAAGTTAGCTAGCTAGCTAATTTGCTGCTGGGTGAAGTAAAGTTAATCATAATCTTAATTTACTAGACAGTATTTCTTGTTCAATGTTCCTTGTTGCTAAAGTAAACCAGTGAAGGCCTACTAAAAGGACTGTTCTTAACCTCTTATTCTCAAGTAGACTACTGGTTTTTGTACTGTCACATGTGACACATTACGGCATATTGTGATAACAGAAACTTGTAAGGTTTTTCTGAATGCTTCTTTTTTGCATGTTCTTATTTTGTTTATGTTCACTGTGAGTGACAGTGAGACTGGCTGAGCATTAGTTGCCAAAGTAAAATGATATTACTCTGTATTTTGACTTTGTCTTTAATGAAGATGAATTGAACCGAAATGAATCGAATCGAAGGCCTTGAATCGAGATTTGAATCGATTCGTGGGATAGGTGAATCGTGACACCCCTAGTGGGCACTCACACTGACAGATGTATTACACAGAGCACAGCAAAGGGTACTCACGCTGACACATGTATTACACAAAGCACAGCACAGGGCACTCACACTGACACATGTATTACACAGTGCACAGCGCAGGGTACTCACACTGACGCTGCATTTGCATTTTCCAGAACATTCTCTGGCTACATGTGGAGGTTTTCCTCTTTACTGCATAGGAATTATTTCCTGAGATTTAAGCCATTTTGCAGATGGATTGCGGGGGAAATGGTTTTTGAAACAACACCAATCACCACAGACATTTGTTACGAGTACAATGTTTGTGCCAGTGAGTCCACAAATTTGATAGCAAAGGCAGCACAGTTCACATTTATGAGTCCATATTACAGTTTACCAAGAATTCTGTGGAAGAAAGCATTTCCAGCATTTTTTTCAGGTTTTAAACGATAGAGTAAACTCTCGATACTGAATTTTAAGAGCACCTTGGAGGTATGTGTGCTTGCGTGACCGTGTGTGTGTGTGTGTGTGTGTCTTCAGCACAAGTTGGAATAAGCAATTAAGACCCAGTGGCAAAAAAACTGAGGGAAACAGTTCATGTTCGTCTATCTTGTTTTCTACCTCATTGAGCTCATTTTCAATAAAAGGATGAGAAAGATTTCTGTTAGAAGCAGACGATTAATTTGAATGACTGTCAATTTCACATTCGCCACTTTATGCAAATGTGCAACTTAACAGAGTGTGTGAATGATTGTTAATGATCCCCAGTCTGTCTACAGGTGATGCAACAAAATTAATGCGATAAAAGCACCACCTGCAGGTCAGGCAGAGAAAGGACGGAAGCGCGTGAAGCCGAGCTTGGACAGGGGCCCTATGCAGACCACTCCGGCACCAAGCCTCTCGCTCCGTCAGAGATAACAAGCTCTTACTACTGCCGTACTGCTCCGAACCACAGCGTTTAATTCCGGAACATTCTCAGCAGCTCACTCTTTGAAACACTCCATTTATATGCCGTGACAGCACTCACTCTGGGTCCAAACAACACTATTACACAGCAACTCTGGAAGTGCATGAATCACTTTGTACTGAGTATTTATCCTTTATAAATAATACAGAGGGATCAGCAGACTACATGTGGCGTGACTCTGAGAAAACTGCGTTGCTGCATAATTCGCAGTGTCCGCGGGCTGATTCGTGATCAATATACCAGCTGTCGGTCACGATAAAGGAGAAGTCTCGCTCCTGGATCTCTATGCACTTTCAGCAGCCCAGAGAGGATGGGCTCCACTGGTTTGGATCCCCCCCCCAAAGACAGGCTGGACAATGAGGCGACACGCAGCTACGCTCTGCCTGGCCAGGACTCCAGCCGCTCATTCAGAGCTGCCTAAATAAAGCCAATTACAGCCTGCGAGCAGCCGCCCGAGAGCTAGAGCCAGGAGTGGGGGGGGCGGGGGGGCGGGTTGTTCATTCAGCAGGTCTCAAACCCTGCTATCAAAGCCTGAGCACAACACACAAGGGCCAAAGCAAGAGAGCCTCTCACCTCAGATACGTCAGACCTGCAGAGGCAAGAGTCACTGCATAACGCTATCAAAGCATAAGTCTTCCAATTCTCCCTCAGATACAGCAGAAAACAGGCTAATTTTTAGACCTATTAGCAGTACGTGATACACTGTTTTTAACTGAGAAATATCAGGTGACAGAGACCGTTATCATTGGCGTAACAGAACCTGATACTGCCCGTTTTCAACTGAGAAAAAGGAAAAAAAAAGCACAGGCTGACTTTACACCTGTAACACACACAACACAGGCTGTTGTATCTGAAAAATAGGACATCACACAGGCTGTTTTTATCCCTGTAACACACATCACACAGGCTGTTTTTATCCCTGTAACACACATCACACGGGCTGTTTTTATCCCTGTAACACATATCACACGGGCTGTTTTTATCCCTGTAACACACATCACACGGGCTGTTTTTATCCCTGTAACACACATCACACAGGCTGTTTTTATCCCTGTAACACACATCACACAGGCTGTTTTTATCCCAGTAACACACATCACACGGGCTGTTTTTATCCCTGTAACACACATCACACAGGCTGTTTTTATCCCTGTAACACACATCACACAGGCTGTTTTTATCCCTGTAACACACATCACACAGGCTGTTTTTATCCCAGTAACACACATCACACGGGCTGTTTTTATCCCAGTAACACACATCACACGGGCTGTTTTTATCCCTGTAAAACACATCACACAGGCTGTTTTTATCCCTGTAACACACATCACACAGGCTGTTTTTATCCCTGTAACACACATCACACGGGCTATATCAACAGAGTAGTAACAGACGGCACAGGTTCTTACTTCAGAAACAACACAGGGACCTCAGCTTAATCTGCCTCTAATGAGGTACAATTCCACACAAAATCCCCCAGAGAGCGGGGAAATCGGGAAAAATACCTCCTCTTACCCCCCCCCCCCACACACACACACACACTTTGTCTCACAGTTAAACACATCAGAGAGAGAAAGCGAGAAAGTGCCCCGTGTGCAAACACAGCTGCAGTCAGATGGGGGGCTGTGCTAAAGAGCCTGTGTTTGGTCCCCTAATTCAGAGTCTGTCCCCAGCAGGGTATACGGGACAATGCCAGCGAAAATCTCAGACTAGCCCAATGCCCAAATAAGCCTGACAGCTGTTCCAGCAAATGGGTCACAAGTTTCAAACCCAGCGCATTATCAACCACTGATGAATTATCACTTTATTCTGTCACTGGTCAAGGCCGGGTCAGAAAATTCTGATCACACTTGAGGATTGAACTCACGACTTGGGAATTCTGTTCCACTGCTATACCAACTGAGCTACTGAGTTCAGTTGGGAGCAATTTGCATGTTTAATCTCAAAACCACAATGCGCATGACATCTCACTACAATGAACAAGAGGAAGATCAATCCTAAAACATAAAACACAATCCAGAGATGTCTCTGACAAATACTTCAGACTAACACCACATTTCCAGATTGATAAAATGAGGTCAGTAATTGGAAAGAAAACGGTGGCGCATTTGGGGTGGGGGTGAAGGGCGGGTCACACACAAACTCAGTAATAACTGTGAGGGGCATTTCATATTTTCCTCACTGACCAACTCCGCTATACCGCAGCCTACTAAACATGTACTCAAAGCAGACAGAAGTGCATTAAATCTAACCATGCTTCTGGAATGGGATTCATTTAATCAGACTCCCAAAATTATATTTCACCTTTTCTCGGTACCGACAAACACAAACAAAGCCAGAAACTCATCAACATGCCTCCAATCTGTATAGCCCACAATAATATAATTCACTCGATCTTACGTTCAGCACACTTGTCACCAAACATCAGCAGAACGCCACAAACTCATACAGACTTCAGGAAAACATTGAAAACCGCATCCATCAAATGAATAAGAAAGCAGGTATATCAAGCACATAGGACAAAAACCATATAAAATGCGTTGTATCTGGAGTATTTTCAAACCCAGTCCCAATATTTCTGCGTGTGTGTGTGTGTGTGTGTGTGTGTGTGTGTGTATTTGGCTGTGAGGCAGTGGTGGTTTCCCCCATGGGGACACAGTACAGGACTCCTCTGTATAACTGCACTGTAATCAGATGTCTGGGACTCTAATCAGGGCCATGAGGAGCAGCGCTGCAGAATGGCCTCATCAGGGCTGATTGAGTAATGAAGCCGAATCAGAGCGCTTTTGGGCCCCAGCACCGCTAACCGTGCTAAAAGCAGGGGCCGCGGTGCTCTGCCGCTCACCGCCAGCGACTCTGATTACATTTCTCAACCGCCACATTATTACTCTTCCAGAAGCTTCCGCTAGCATCAATCACCCGTGCCCGTAAGTAATTAGTCTGGCGATCACAGCGAGAACTATGAATACAATTCTGCAAGGATTTTTAACACATCTCATTGCATTCTCTTCCTCTTTCAGATTCATCAAGCAGCCGTACAAATGTCTCATTTCTACCTTGGTATAATTGGAAGGCACACGTTATACGTCAGATGTCTCTCTCAGTGGTAGATGGAGGTTTTCGGAAAGTTTAGTAACCATGGGGCTGTTGTAGTCATTTCCTTCAGCCTCCATCCTGTGTTTGCGCTCATTTTTGGGAGTAAGTGGATCACTTCACATCAGCAGCCAAAAAATTTCCACATTAACTGTGTTTTCAAATGAATGTAAAATTTTAAGCAACTGCTAATAGAATCTCAGAAAGCATTTGATGGTGCCACAGCAAACTGTATTCACCAACACAGGTCTTCTGAAAAGCATCTCGGTTCATAATGCAGCGCTGCCTAAGGGCTCGAACGTCACGTTTCCAATACAGGCATTCAGTCTCATTTTTCACACATGGACCTTCATCAAATTTTGAATTTGGGAACATTTAGAAATCACTTATTTCTTTTTTAATTAGCATTTAATAGATACTGTCACAATTCTTGTGAATATGAAACTGTAACGTACTTAACACAAACCTTGGAGTATCTTACACGCACGCGAACGCACACGCACACATAACTATAACCGCGATGGGAAGCAGAGTCTCAGACCCAGCCCTTGACCCAGCATTGAGTCTTTTCCTCATGGGGACCAAAGAAAGGTCCCTACAGAGCAGTTTTTTTTATCCAGACTTCACCATCCTTGTAGAGTCCTTTCATCCCCAGGAGTACTGACAAACCCACAAGCACATGCGTGCGCACACACACAGAAATCTGCACACTCCCGCGCACACACTCACGCACGCACACTCAAATACACACACTCAAATACGCACACATCCGCGCGCACACACACACACACACACACACACACACACATATGCATGCGCACACAAAACAGAGCGTTTTACATGGACTTGCTTTGACAGAAGCAATGTCAGTTTGAGAATCTGTCACTCGGCTACTCCATACCAAGCCTCAAAGCCCTCTAAGAGCCATACAGACTACAGCCATTTACAGCTTCACAATGACTGCCTGCAGTTTTTATTTTCTTGAGCCTGTCATTTTCAGTCACTCAGGTAGATCACTACCTCTCAAACAGAAATCTTAATATCAGCTTTTTCCTGAAAAGAAACATCAATAATTCAGCATCAGAACTCCCATATAACGCATTTACAGTAAAATATATTGTAGCAGGATGCAAGGTGACATATTAGACCATGTAGAACTCTTAACAGGTGAGACAAGACAGTACTTACAATGAGAGAGATCGGCTAAACACACCAAGTAAAGATAGATATCCTCTGTATGCACTCATCCTTTGTACACACTCAGTACAGACAGATATCCTCAGTTCTCACTCAGAACAGACAGATATCCTTTGTGCACACTCCATGCAGACAGTCATTCACTCTGTGCATACTCTGTACCTATATTGCGATCCTCAGGACATACTCTGTACAATCTGATATCCTCAGTGCTGAGTCAGTACTCACTCAGTACAGACATATATTCTCAGTACTCACTCAGTACAGACAGATATCCTCAGTACACACTCAGTACAAACAGATATCCTCAGTGCAAACTCAGTACAGACAGATATCCTCAGTGCACACTCAATACAAACTGATATTCTCTGAAAACTCAGAACAGATAGCTATCCTCAGCACACAATCAGTACAAACTGATATTCTCAGTACTCACTCAGTACAAACAGATATCCTCAGTGCACTAATGATACAAACGGATATTCTCTGTACAACCTTGGAACAGATAGAGATCCTCAGTACACACTCAGTACAAACTGATATCCTCAGTACACTCTCGATACAAACTGATATCCTTTGTACACACTCGGTACAGTTAGAGATCCTCAGTACACACTGTGTACAGACAGATATCCTCCGTATACAATTGGTACAGGCATATATCTTCTGTACACAATCTGTACAGACTGATATGCTCTGTACAGGCAGACATCCCCTGTACACACTCAGTTCTGACCGGTATCCTCAATACACACTCCATGCAGATACACATCCTCTGTACACACTCCGTACACCCAGATATCCTCAGCACACATTCATCACTGAAGCCCAGATGACACATTGTTGAGACCTACATGTCACAAATTTGTGTCTATAAGCATGTGCACATATGTGCATGAGCGTGTCCCAAAGTCACATAAAAGGAGTCCGCTCTAACGCTTATATTGTCCGCACTGCTCGCTCATGTGGCCCTGATTACACGCCTCAGCAGCACATCCTCCTCTGAGCTGCTCCCCTGAGGTCAGGTCCCAGGACAGGGGGGTCAGTGGGGAAAGGTTTCATGTGTCAAAGGATATTTACCTCCATCAAAACCCCTCAACAACCCCAGTCCTTCAGGAAGAGTTTCCCCAGAACTGAAATAGCTAAAACAGGCCGGGGGGCACTCATGCGTGGGGTGTGTAAGGCTCCTAATTTAGGCACACATACAACACACCAACCCCACTGCACTACAGAATACCAGTCTCTCTGAGGAATACAGGTCCCCACGCCTTCTCTTAAGAGGAGAACGGTTATTCTGTAATTGTGGAGTACGAGTTCCTCAGAGACCCAACTGTAGAGCTGAAAAACGCAGTTCACTGAAGTGCACAGTAAGGCCTACATAATTCAGTACAAGTAAAGCTGACAGGCTGACATCGTGAAATAAGGATTGCAGTTTCTGAAGGGGTTCTTCACACAGAAGTTATTCAGGAAAAAAAAAAAAAAAAACACAGGACTGAAATAAGCGGCAAACTGACGAGGCAGTCACCGGGACTTCTCCAATTATCTTCTTCCTGAGCAAATGACAGGCCTGTGGAAGAAGGAAACCTTTGAGAAATTGTTCACTGGGGTTTCCTCCTGTGCTGAGAGGAAGACGTTGCTCTGGTCGAACCCTGTCGCAGCACGGCTCGGCAATCTTCTGGGAGTGGATACTCCTCTTCCTCCGCGTGAAGGGTGATATCCCCGAGCACAACCATACAAGCAAAACCACACAATTTGCCCACCCCCTCACCATCAGACCGAGGATGCTGCTCTCGGCTAACCCCAGCACAGGACACCTCTGAAAACCACAAAATTGGGATAATCTTCTTACTGAAAAGTCCGGGCGGAAAGAAAGTTCTGTGGTCTAATATAAAGATGGTACACAGGGAGAGTTTCATCGTCTCTCGCAACAAGGGAGGATTTATGGCCCGGGCTTAAAATAACTGTACTACACAGAGACTTCCAGAACTTATGTATTTCTGTAGAATCTCAGCATTTTAATTCTTGAGTTTTGCATTATGCTTATTTTGAGCCAATGTTTTTCAAATGAGCCAAAATGGCGAACTTATTTAATGAGCCCACTGGTAAGTTACCTTCATCCTCCTCAATGATCTGCCAGGACAGCTGTGCCCTGCTCCTGAGGGTTCAGGTGACAGAACACACCAGGGTGTCCAACTCTGACCTTTAACCCCTGAAGAAAGGGCTGTTAGAAATTAGGGGGAATTAGCCGGGCCAGGAGAAGTTAAGTGGGCAGAGCCCTTTCATCATCGGCCCAATTCTGATGCCGCTTCCTTCCTCCAGAAAAATTTCTCCTCTTAAGTGGCCGATCGTTTCACCCGTCATCTCGGAAACGTGCGTCCACAGCAATGTGGGTCACAGGGCAAATCCAAAGCAGTACGACAGCTACTGCTGAGGCGATCCCAGCGCTGGTGGACCTAACTGGGTTCAAGAGTTCTTGCAGGGGTGTGTCTGCTGTGTGCTGGTGTACGTGTCCATGTGAATGCGTGAGTGTGCGTGCCTGTGTTACAATGAGGTTTGTGTCTGGGATAAGCATAGTAGCCTTTAGCCCTGTGCATAATTCGGGGCTCTCAGCATATGTGTAGGTGTGTGTGTGCACCTGTGCATCCATGGGGATGTATCTGTGCGCGTGCGCGTGTGTGTGTGTGTGTGTGTGTGTGCGCGCGCATTTCTGTGCGTCCGTACGCATGCATGAGCAAGAGACTATAGGCGCAGGGTAGCTAGCGTAGGTGAGCCCTCCTCATGAGCGATCGATAGCGCACTCTCCAGCCCCAGTACCAGCGCTCTGCCCATGTTCGTTACCGGGCCGGCTGATAACATCTTCCCCCCGGCACAGAAAAGCATCAGTAAATGAGTGTTTGCAGTTCGGAGATCGATACACCTCTAATCACCTGACACGGTACAAGGAAGGGGGGGCAGTACTCCGTCAGCTCAATCTCACAGAGCAAACATTGCTGAGAGCATGACCTTATGACTGCATCACAACTGCTTCCTGTCGTTGTCCAATAGCGTGGCTGCGGGAGCTCCTTTAAACAAGTCGCCACAAGACAGGTTTTCAACAGCCTTTATTTTGATGTCTTACATACATTACTGATAACAGGCAGAGATGTCAACTTGTTTTAACTTTGTTTCCATCTTGAAAATTCCATCTGATTTCAGATGAGATGAAGGCTGCATTTCCCAGCTGTATTCTCAGTCTACTTCACAGTGGAACAGCCTACGATGACATGGTAGCCGAGAAATGCAGCCTTCGGAGTTTGCAGCCTACTCTTTGAGAAACAACCTATGACTCTTCAGTTCTGCGGTAGGCCACCCCTGTTCTCCAGTCTCTTCCTGGTCCTCTCACCTCCGGATTCCACTGTAGTTACAACAGCTACAGCATTTATTACCGGGGGGCCCAACACTGCACTTTAACCCAGGCCACTGTGGTGAAGCCAGACATGCAGCTGCCTGTACAGTGGCGTACAGGAACACTGCCCGCCCAGGGCTGCCTGCAGTTATGAAGCCCAGAGCTTGATTACAGGACACAGGAGCAGAGGGCAGCGTCACACACAGGCCTGCAATACAGCACATCAGGCCTCTTCTGTAAGGAACACGTCAGGCCTGAGGAGTGGGGAAACCTTCTCTATACTCAATTGTGAGACAGTGTGTGCACACCAGTGAAGGCGAGTGTGTGTGCTGTGTGCATTAGTGAACAAGTGTCACCACTAAACGAGGCCATGTGCCCCGCCAGGTCACGGAAATCGACTGGGGTTGGCATATTACACTAATGCACATTGAAGCCGAAGAGGAATGAAATTGGTCAAACCGTTCTTGAGATATTGCGTTCACAACAAAAGGCACGTGACGGACGGACGGACGGAGCTGAATACTATGTCCCTCCGCTCGCTACCGCGGCGGCAGGGGACAATAAGACAGTGAGCAAGCGAGAGAGCAAGCATTTGTGTGCGTGTTTCTATGTGTGAGTGTGTGTCCATATCTGTGTGTATAATACAATCTAGCATTCAAGACTACAATGGCAACAGCCAAAAATCTTTCTCACAAGCTAAGCCTGTTTAATCATACAAGTCATAATAGGCAGGTTAAAAAATCTGTTTTAATAGAAAGCTTGGTCCTCCTTTTACTCATGCAGATTATGGAGCGAGTCAAAATTTTAACCGGAAAGCCACTTACAATGCATCACCTTACAGCAGCTCAGTGTGCAGTCAGATGAAAACAAAATCTAATTGATTTCTTCTCCCATCCTAATTTCGCAGTGAGGCACACGGAAGCTCACCGTTAAAAACATGGAATCGATTTTCCCCGTAGTGGCTTTTGCGGTGCTGGAAATTATTGGAGGAATAAAACGGTTTGCTTCAGCATAAAAGAACATTAAAGCAGCGGTCTCACCCCTGAGACCCCACCGGTCATCTCATAACTAAATTAGTGCACTGGAGGGGGGAGGGGGGGCACAATTGGATTTTAAAAGGAGCTATTCTTCCTCTATTCATGGCTGGCTAGGCTAAGGGCATCCACTCAGAGTGCAGTGCTAATCCAGTTAGTAGAGGAGGGAGCTGGGAGGTGACGGGAGCGGGGCATGAGAGAGGCAGGTGTGGGGTAGTGGCTCAGGGGGATGGAGAGGCGAGACACCGCGGAGGAGAAAGGAGAGAGAGAGAGATGGGATGATGATAGGTTCTGGGTCAGGGGAGGAGGGAGGTTGGGGGTTCTGGGTCAGCAGCGCGTCTCACCGGGCTGGGCCAAGTGATTGACTGCTCACTGCTAGTCAGTTTCTCGGACACGGGCCCGGAACATTTCACAGAACAAGTGTGAAGCTTCTGCAACTGAGCCAGAATCCAGCACAGCCACAATATACTCACTCCTAATAAACAAGAGGTACAGACACACACACACACAGATACACAGCAATATACACGCACAAACACATGTGCAGGCGCACACACTCCGAAAAAAACAAGAGGTACAGATACACACACAGATACACAGACAAATACATGCACAAACACGTGCAGGCATACACACTCCTAATAAACAAGAGGTAGATACACACACACACATGCACACACAAATACACATGTGCGTGTACACACACACATACACGCACACGCACACAAAAACACACGCGCACCCTGTATACACACTAACACGCATGAGCATGTACAGACATACACAAACATGCACACACAAGCAAAGGCAAACAAACATGGTCACACAAACCATCAGTCAGACTCAAGCATGACTAACTGAAACTGACTCCCATTTAAGATGGATATGCCAGGAATAATGGAATTACTACCGCTCTCCC
Source organism: Gymnothorax reevesii (assembly GCA_029721435.1). Lineage (NCBI taxonomy): Eukaryota > Metazoa > Chordata > Actinopteri > Anguilliformes > Muraenidae > Gymnothorax > Gymnothorax reevesii. The sequence continues at coordinate 55,075,406 of CM056586.1, forward strand.
TCTCTCTCTCTCTCTCTCTCTCTCTCTCTCCCTCACACCCCCTCCCCACACTGAAGGCACAGATGTGCGTCTGGCTGAACTGATGTGACAAACAGCTTATTTAACACCGAGGCAAATGAAAAGGGAAAAGTTTGCTCAGTAAACTGACACCTCCTCCGTGATGCAGGAATTCAGAAACACGAGCTGGCCCAAAGAACGTGCGAACCGCACTTAAATCCGCTTTCCGAAGCAATAAATTACACGCCCAGCTTCTCATTACTCTGCGTTTAGGGTAATATAGGGCGGTGAGAGAGAACACACACAAGCACATGCACGCAAGTGCACACACACACACACACACACGCCCCAACTGACACCCCCACTGATGCATTTGCTAGTGCACATACACATAGGCATTGTAACAGCAAAAAAGGTGCTAACAGCTGGCAAACATAATAAACCACTAAGGTCATACACTTTTAATGGAATAATCCAACAAATGTAATAAATTTCCCATGAATGTAATAGCAGTGCCTGCTGCATACGTAATACGAAATTTACCAGAAATGTAATGAATTTGTGGGGTTTTTTTCTGTTTGTGGGAAGATAGAATTAAAAAAAAAGTAGTTGTCACTAACATGACCATTCTAAATACAAGCAAAATTGGTCAACTGGTTCTTGAGATATTGCATAAACAAGGTTTGGAAAGGCAAAATCTATGTAATTGCCCTATGACCTTGAAAATGATGTCAAGGTCACCAAAATCACCAAAATTACAGAGGTGGGGAGCAAAAAAATTAAAAGCCGCAGATTTTTATTATGTTTGGAGTCTATTATTATGTTTGTGGGTGTTAGAGACAGCACACAGTCAAAGAGACACATGCAGACAGACAGGCAGAGAGATGGACTGACACAGGAACACCACAAGAGAAACACACTGACACCAACAACATCAAAGCACAAAAAGACACAGAGGAAGACTGATGAGAACAGAGCCCGATCCACAATAAAGAATCTGGGATTTGTTCGCCTGATCACTGCCCCCTCAGACTGACTGAGGAAACGCCCACATGTGCCCGGAGTATGACTGAGATCAGAACCATTTTGTACGAAGTACACTCAGAGGCTGACCGAGACTAATCCGTGGTGTAAGTGCACGGAATGACTGCGATCAGACCATTCAGTAAATTAAGAGAATGACTGAGATCAGAACATTTTGTATGACGAAAGAATGACTGAGATCAAACGATTTTGTGCCCTGAGAGAATGACGGAGATCAGACAATACAATATACGAAGAGAAAGACAGAGATCAAACCGTTCTGTATGCAAGGAGAATGTCTGAGATCATACCATTTTGCACATTTCAAGTGAATGATATCAGATCATTTTATACGTTGAGAGAATGACTGATATCAGACCATATTGTATGTTCAGATAATAACTATGATCAGACCGTTTCATACATTGGGAGAATGGACTGATATCAGACAGTTCTGTATTTTGAAATAATGACTGAGATCATGTTGTTTTGTACATTGAGAGAATGACCGAGATGAGACCATTCTATACATTGAGAGAATGACAGAGATGATGCTGCTGTGTAAATGCGGAGACCGACTCCACTCTAGCGGTTAAGTACACGCTAAGGGTAGATGAGTTCGGATTTGCTGGGTAACAGTAAATTAAAGACACATGTCTAAAGCAGAGCTCAGGCAGCAGGAGCTGTTTACTTAACCCTTTCAGCCCAGAGGCCCTCTCCACCTCCAGCCCGAGCCGTCTCCCGGGCTTCCCAGCGGGAATACGTCCGTTTGAAAGCCCATACAGCGCCTCTCGCACTTACAGCTTTCACACTTACTGACACACCACTGACGCCGAGCAACACAGGAAATGAGAGAAAAACGGAGAAATGTTTTGCTTAATTAAAGTGGCAGAGGAAAATGTCAGAGCCTGGAGTGCGCAGAGGCTCGTGGAACAGAGGGAGCGCCGGACACAAGCTTTAGGGGCCGAAATTACAGACCTGCAGGCTAAACATCGCAACACTGTTTGCTCCACACGTGGGAATGATGTTAGGAAAAGTTACAATCGACTTTCCATTAAGTCCGTATATACCCTGCTTATTCCCTGGTCAGGGTCGCTGGGACGGGTATCTATCCCAGCATACAGTGGGTAAGAGGTGGGAACACACCCTGGACTATCAGCCAATCTATCACCGCGATCACACCTTATTCAATTCAGAGGATCCCATTAGTCTGACGTGCATGTCCTTGGACTGCGGGAGGAAACGGGCACCCGCAGGACACCCACTCACACACAGGGAGAACATGCAGCCTCCAAACACAAAGGTCCCAGGCCAGGATTGAACCCAAAATTATCTTGCCGCGAGGTAACAGCGCTGACTGCTGTCCCACCATCTCGCCTCAAGCAGCTCTTCAGTAATCATCACAATGCCTCGCGTTCCTCAAGTATTTACGCTAAAAGAACATTCCAGTGATGAGAAGCAATCATCTCGACCACCACAGAAGTGCAGCACTCACCTGAGTGATGCACTGCGGCCGTTTTGGCCCAGAATGCTCAACATATTAGTGGAGGTGGAGTAGAAGAGGATGGAGATGAAAGTCCCTTACTAAGGCAGAAGGGGTTAACTGAAAGGGTTTTTCAGAGATCTGCTGCTTCAGCGATAAATGGAGTCACGTTGCCCCCCCTCGGTTGAGGGTAAAGGGGGGCAGGGAGGGTGAAGCCAGGAGTCTCGGAGTAATCACCGTTAATCTGATTAGCGCTGGGGCTGCATGGATTCTGCGATCAGCACACAGCTGTGCCCATCTCCCTGAGCTAATACACATATGCTCAATCCATATGAACACACACACCTAAACCAACACAGAAGCAGCCTAGTGCCAACCTGGAACATTCTGGAAGGAACAACTGTACACTTGCGAAACTTCCTAGGTCAGGTAGCCCTTTGGAAATCAGACATTCACGCCCACCCCAACAAACACACGCACACTTCCTGTAGTGCCTTTTTCCCTTCAACACTCGTAATGCTCGGCCTTTGTCCCGAGCTATGTACTATCCAGTTTTCACTCCAGCCATTACAAAGCTCTCCTCATTCAACAATCAGTCACCATCCTGAACTGCTACACAGCAGAGTCAGCTGTGTTAGATTAACGTTGGAATAAAAACCTACAGGATAGTAGATCTCCAGGATCATGGTTGGCAAAGACAGCCCTAAGGGGACGCACTTCCTGGTTTGGGAGCCACAGAGTAAAGACTGTGATTGGGTATGAGCTCAACAGGGGCAATCCTTCCCCCTGCACTCCGTGACCTGGATGCAAATATCCCAGCATGCACTGTGGATAACCATCACCACCACAGCAAGCAGACTGGAATTCAACCCGAAGCTCTCCCACGAGTGTCGTTCCTCTGCTGTGATGAGGACTGAAGGACAGGGGCAGTGGAAATCCCCACAGCTGCAGGAACGGGGGTCGTATTCCCAAAATAATACATTCCTATGGGTCTGAATGAAGTGGGCCTGTTCTTCCAAAACGCCCGCAAGAGCCTCCAGCCGCCCATAACGATCCCGCACGAGATCCCGAGGCCTCAGAAGGCAGACAGATGCGAGTTTTCTGGAGCGCAGCGATGCTCCTGGGGCTGAGCCGCCTCCATTGTTCTATACGCCTGTGCATGATGTCATGTCTGACTGAGTAGCGTCCACCCCGTTTCGCCCCTCCAGACTCCGACCCACAGGAGTCTGTCACACGGTCGCATGCAAAAGATAGGGGACTTACTGGATTTGAGGGCGGAGGAGTTGACCTCGATCTCCCCTCCACTGATTGGCTGGAAGGCGGACAGCTCGGCGTCGTAGGGTTCGGGGCTGGGACGTCCTATCCCGCTGCCAGCCCCGGGGCTCGCTGCTGCCCTCTCCTGGAGCTCCTCCTCCTCGAACACGGCAATCAGCTGCAACAGAGTGAGCGCACAGTCAATACTGGGACTAACCACCACAACAAAACTCACAGAGCACAGCCTTACGGAGCACAGCACAGCCATTAGAGCACAGCCTTACAGAGCACAGCACAACCGTCATAGCACAGTTCTACAGAGCACATCACAACCGTCAGAGCACAGCCTTACAGAGCACAACACAACTGTCAGAGCACAGCCCTACAGAGCACAACACAACCATCAGAGCACAGCCTCACAGAGCACAACACAACCAGAATGCAGACAGATGACTGTGTTCCACTTTCCTGAAGCTGGGTAAATACAGACGAACTGAGGTGTTCACACGAGCAGAGCATAAATGAGCTCAGGCAGGGTGGGTGCAAATAATCCTGAACTTTTCTTGATATGCCTGCTGCGGTAAAAATTTACGCCAAATAATGGTGTAATACAGGCCGCTTCCAGTCAAAACGCAATCGTCTGGCTTCAAGAGGTGGATTACATTGCACAAGCTGCATGAAGTAATTTCACGGCCATTTTTTAACACTTTTTTAAACTCAGAAGAACATTCATGACAAAGTCTCTCCTGACTTCAGTTGTTTTGGAGAAGGTTCCTTCAGAATTTTCCTGGCATACTCAAAATGTGTTCGATGGATTAACAAACTTCACCTGTGTTGTCAAATGGCATGGAGGGGAGTACATAATGACAGAATTTTCATTCTTGAGTGAACAGTTCCTTCAGACGGGCAGTTCACACTCAAAAAACCACTAATGTGGCTGAATTAAAATAACTGTCAGAACAGTGGGCCACAATTCCCCCACAACAATGTGTAATACAAGATGCCAGTCATCGCAGCCGACTGATAGCAGTTATTGCTACCAAAGGAGGCATGGGGGGCAACTATTTATTTCTTCCCCAACATAGGCGATAGAGGATTTTAATAACTCCTTACCTTCAATAAATGAAATGATCATTCAAAAGCAATGTTTTGCATTTACTACAATTAATAGATTTATTAGGTAGATGAATGTGAAATATTTAAATATGACAAATAAGCAACAGAGGAAGAAACTAGAAAATTTTCCCAGTTCTGAATGAACTTGACTTCGTAGATGGGCATACTGATAGAGTATGCCCAGAGCAAGGACACACACAAAGGTACTCTTCAGATCACCAAGAGGAGAGAGCCAGATAACATTACATACGCAGAGTGCGTGCACACACACACACACACACACACACACACACGCACACGCACGCACACACTCTGAGAGCCCCAGATTACGCACAGGGCTAAAGGCTACTATGCTCATCCCAGTAGACTCATATCCCGGCAAAACAAAGATGTGAGGCGAATAAACATGAGCTGAATAAGTAATCCTGAATATAAAAACACCAGACTAACCCAGACAGTCTGCTCTCTGAAGCAGAGACCCTTTCTGGGGGCAGGTCCAGTGTTCATGCCTGTATGGAGAAGCATTTTAAACATGCCGATCATACCGACCCATCTCCCCAAGAGCACACCTGATGATTGCCAGCATGCTTTGCTCCATTGACACACTGGGGAGCGTCATGTTTCAGTTCCCACACACAATCTACAACATGCTATGTGACTTAGCCTGCAGCACACCTGTGCGAGCACCGTTCCAAAGAGTACACAAACACGCAGCAAACATGGCAGAAAGCCATGCTACACACTCTGCCCTCTTAGAGACTCGCTGTTAACTCATTTGGTGCCAATACGTCTTTGACGTGAACCTACGTTAATGGCGCTTGGCGTTATACTATTTGCCAGAATTTCAGGACCATCTACCTCCACCAGATGGCACTGCAATTTCATCACCACGCTCGTGGACGCTCAGAATGTTCTTTTGTTTACATTTCCCTCATGTATTCAGTGCATAGCAATGACCTGCTGGACCACTGAAAGTGTGGTGCCAAATGAGTTAATGGATGATATTCCTGCATTAAGGAAAACTTCCTTTTCATTCAACTGCAGAGGGCTACAGTTCTGTCTACGAACACCGAACGAAGCCCGGAGACCCGCTGTCACTAAATCGGTCCGACTCACAGGTGAGTGGACCATGGGGCTGTGAACACTGAGGACAGACATGCGTTCAGCAAGACTAACATCAGAGGCAGTCTGTATTTGCAACAAACCACGTTACTTTAAAGAAATTTTACATGAGCAGCTTCACCAACAAACAAAATGGAAGTTTCTAAACCTTCATTTTCAGCTTTGCATCCACAATATTGTAAAACTTCATAGACAGCTTTGCAGGGTGTGATATGATCGTTCTGTGCTGTAATGAAGGGCAGTGAATTACGACAGTCAAACGATGGGCTAACTTCCCTCTGCAACTTTCCAGTCAGCAGCCATTTTTTTTGCCAGGCTCCACCTTTCCAGGGAGTAGAAAAAAGTTTAACTTTATTGTTAAAACTCCGCAATGTTAGCTTGCATACACAGTCTCGAGTGCACATCAGGTCGCAGTCGATAGTCTCACACTCACAGAGCTGTGTACTGAAGACGCTGGACAGCACTCAGAGTTACACTACACTGCACATTACTCAACGCTCATCTCCACCAGCACATCACACAGCACCCCTCTCTCAGTCCCCAGGATTTAAACAGGTGCAGGTGCTCTTGCCTCGAATAGCCCTGCCAATTACCACCCCTGCATGTTAAACACCAGGGCTGAGAGACAGCAGTGTGTGTGAGCGCCAAGGATCCGTCCCCAGGGAGAGCCAGTATCAGGCAGTGCCATTAAAACTGAGCAACAAGTACCGGCCTGAGGCTACACTCTTTATATATGTACTGCATGCTTGTGCGTGTGTGTGGGTGTGTGTATGCACACATTTGTGAGAGTGAGTGAGTGAGTGTGTGCGTCTGTGTTTGTCTGTGCGTGTGTGTGCGTATACATATATGTGTGGGTATATCTACATTTAAGTGTAAGAATGTGTGCGCACGTGTGTATACGCAGGTGTGGGGGTGTATGTGTGTGTGTGCGCGCGTGTGCACTTGAGTGTGTACATGTATATTAAACACATAAACCCTCACTCTAATCAATTCAGTGCTAGTTAAGTGTTTAATTGCTGTGATAAACTTCCCAGAGCAGTGATGTCCTTCACAGAGCAGACAGAGAGAGAGAGCTGTGAGTCAGCTGGGGTGGAGGTGATGTGGCCAGCACACAGAGGCCATTAAATCACACACACGGTCATATTCCCGTCCGCTTTGACTGACGCGCTGCCAACAAGGGACGAGGCAGGATGACTGCGCATTACCTAACGTTACCCGAATAACCCCACTCGCTCTGCTCACCAGCCAATCAGCTCCCTCAGTGTGGCCAGAGTGGGCAGGCCTGCTCAGGTGTTACCCATCATACCCTGGGGCGAGGGGTCCTACGAGAGAGAGGCCAAAGATGCCGACTGGCCGAATCAAGTCAAGTCAAGCTAAACTTTATTATCCCCCAAGGGAAATTCATTTGGTCCACTCTAACACTCTATTGCAACAGCTATGGTATTAAAATAAAAAAAAAAAAAAGACAGAGAAAGTACATAAAAGCATACAGTGATCACATCCTACCAAAGTTTGTCTGAATAAATAAATAAATATCAGAAAAAAGCGCTTCAAAGTTTTCCTTCTATCTATTGTTACATAACCTAATTGCTGCAGGCACAAATGACTTCTGTCCACTGAGAGCATCAACAAGTCACCAGCAGTATGACACTGAGTTTGGAGAGTTTGAGCAGGAGGGGAAATGGAAACTGATATAAAGACAGAAGAGAAACAGAGAGCAGAGTCGGACAGAATGAGGATAGAGGGAGAGGGAGGAAAAGGGAGAAGAGGAGGAGAATGAGTGAGGGAGGCAGAGGGATGAAAACAGAGTGAGAGAGCAGTAGAAGAAGCGCATGAGAGAGAATAAATACTGAATTAAGTAAACCAGCCTCAGTGACAAACAACCACAAACACCTGACAGCGCCGATGAGTCAATTCTTCTGGTTATGATGCATTAGAGCATCTCCGCTGCAGCTCTCATTCACTGCCATGTCAAACTACAGCTCAACGTAAGAGGAACACCAGGGGGGACAGAGAGAGAATGTTTATGTGAGTGTCTGTGGGTACGGGTGAGTGTTCAGGGACTGTGTGTAAGGGCGCTCATGTGTTTGGGCATATGTAGTGCGAGAGATGATGTGGTGTTCTCCTCCCTCTCAGTGTCATTCTCTCAAACGTCACCTCTTCCGCACTCCCCCTCCATCCCTCACACCCTCACTTAATCACAGCCGCGCAAGAACACGCCCTGACGCCCCAATGAGCTGACATTCCCCACAGAAACAGGGAAGCACAATCGTGATTAGTGTGGAGAGCAGGTATCAGTCAGAGAGCTCGCTCAAGAGCAGGTAACCAATCAGGAGCAAACACACGCAGCGGGTGATTAGACCGGACTACAACGACCTGACGACCCCATCGCCTGGGCAGCATGCGGACCGCGAGCCCTCAGGTGGGGGCTGGTGAACAACGATCCCCGTGAAAGGAGTCAGCTGGTGCCCACTCGAGCACTATTAGCCAAGCTACTCACCCTGACATGCGCCAGTAAGTGACTTTAATCTTCATCAAATTTCTTCCTGAATAGTCTCATGACACTTGGAGAAGCCAAGCTCGCAATTTTGGGTAAAAAGCGCACTCGCCTAAAGTGCTACTCGAATTTAAGTACTAACAGCAGAGAGAGGGCTTGGTGGAAGTTCTAGGCAGTGCCACATTTCAGAGTGAGTGAATGAGTGTGTGTGTGTGTGTGTGTGTGTGTTCAGCTACGAGTGTCCATTTTACAATGGCGCAGTCTTGCAGACACTGCTGTGTCCACAAACAACTGAATTCTATGGTGAGTACTGAGCCGCCCTTTACCCTCCCTGTCTGTGACTGGTACGTGATGTCGGTCCCTGCAGCTCATGCCCAGAGGCCGTAAGGTGATTATTTGCATTACGCCTCAGAAGGATATATTCGAGCGCGCCCAGTGTCTCACAGCGAGGAAATTAAAAAGAGCGCACACTGAGCAGGAAGTGCGATTACGCGCGATAACGAAACGCAGCGCACTACGAAGGGGCGTTACCATTTCACTGCGCTCCTTCTCACGCGGAGCTCCTGAATCTCTGTCTCTCTCTCTCTCCCTCTCCCCCTAACCCTACAGAGCACAATAAAGCCATCACTACTAATGTGCCAGACATGTGCTGTGAAATATCTATCCAATAAGGGCCCAGCGCCTCTGACACTCTCTACCAGCTCATAAACCAGCTCGAGCAGCCCAGTGCGTGTGGAGGAGTACCGCCCGCTATGGGGGGGGGGATTGAGAGAAAGAGAGAGGGAAGGCAAGAGAGGGAGAGAGAAATACAGGGGATACAAGTACAAGAAGAGGAGAGAGCAACAGGAGAGGATGAGAGAGGTACTGAGAGAGAGAGAGAGAGAGTGAGAGGAGGTGAGAAAGATGAGGTTGGGCAGGGAGCCCTGATGAGAGAGAGTTAAAGACAGGAAAGAAGGATGTACTGGGGAGAGATGGTGAGAGGGGAATAAAGGCAAACAGACGATGGAGAGGGCAGAGACGGATATGACTGGTCTGAATGCAAGGGGAGTATTGCTAACGTACGGCTGACGCACGATGCGCCTCAGAGCGTTAGCATTATGGCGGCGTACTCAGCTGATGCGGCGCACATAAGGGCCCACAAAGGATTGTGGGACGGGAGCTTGGCAGGGCATAAATCCCGTCTCCCTGACTGGGGCACTCTGCTCACATTACTGTGAAAGAGCTGCACACACAGAAAGGGTGGGGCGAGGGCAAATTTATAATGTTTACGGTCTAGCAGCTGCCAGCGAAAGTCGGCCATCGATGCAGTGCGTGTTTTTATCGTCCCCTCACTAATCAAATCGATTACCGCTAATACGCTGCGCCGGCCGGCCTATAAAATGTTAATCAACCAAATGCTCTCCATTACAAGCGAAGAGAGCAGACGTACAGGTGCATTTGTAAATACGATTTTTCCTTCTCGATATCCCGGCAGCCAGAGCGAGAGTCAGCATCCCGCATTCTGCTGTGTCAGGGAGGCCAGACCCACTTCATTATGGAGCTCACGTACCCGGCTACCGCTAGCAGAGCTGTCAGCCAATCAGCAGATGGAAACGCGCACCCAGCATCCCAATTCCTCTGCATGAGACCGAGCCTGCTCACACCAGATTATGCATCGCGTTAATCACCTCAATACATAGCTGAATCCCAGCATTTCAGGCCAAAATCAAACAATCTGAGCAATGATACACCCTCCCACCCATCGTTTCATCATTGTGACATCACAACTGAAAAACCTATAAAGCCCCACGCTACTCAAATGAAGTATCTGTGTATGGATGAGCGGTAGCAAGCAAGGCCCCCACGACATGTTCTTCAGATTTGGCGAATAGTCGTGTCTTGGTTTAGCTGAACGTGGAGGTAGTCGAGCAGGACAGGCCGGAGAAACTATGCAACCAACATGACCATGACATCATCATGACTGTTGTAATTATTAACATAAAAATAATGAGAAGATTATGGTTTTTTCAATTCCTATTTTAAGCAATCATAAATTTTCCACTCTTTCTGTAACTACAACTACAAACCCTCAGATGAAAATGGTTTCTCTTTGATGAGAGAAATTTGGGAACTAAGAATAGGGTGTGTGGGAGAAATGTTTCATCATTGATGTAATGATATAATTATCATCATGTTTCCTTACATTTTTTTTTACATAGCAATAATATCAGTGATATAACATACCCAACAGGCTCTAGGTTCAAAGTCAAACGGGGTAGAACTCTCATTTATACATAAAAAGTCTTTATTTCTCTTGCGAACACACTGATGCCCCTCGGCCAGCGATGAATCAGCTCTGTTGAATAATGTAGCTCCTTGTCTTCGCTTAAACCTATTAGAAGACAGCTGGAATCCCGGCTTTATCACGCCTGCAAATCATACGAGCGTCTGACACGACCGCAGGCCGAGGACACGACCCCCCAGACGCCAGTCAAACTCAATTATCTAAATATTCCACACATAAATATCAATTTAACTCATCGCTCCAGGACTTTGTCTGCTTAGCGCACCAAACGCTTTTGTCTGAAGCGCGCCAGTGTTACAGAGCAGCGATTTCAAAAATTTTAGCCTGCGAGTTGACGATTCAGAGTCAAAAGAGTCTTTGGGACCACCAAACATCCGCGGGTCAACACACTCCTGCATTTTGTGATGACCATCTGTATCAGCTGGGGACTGGAATTCAACGTTAGCGGTGAGCAACTCACCCCTACAGGCCGGTGTTTGGGAAGCTTAGAGCGGCTCAGAGACTTGCTAACGGCTCCGTGTTTAATGTTTAGCTTCTGATGTGGACACAAACAGTGCGGCGAGGAGAAAATAACCGAATGTTTATATCGGTCTCTCGAGCTGAACTCAGACTTCAGACGCAGTTTTGTCGAGCGCCGAGATGCTTACGCTCTCCGAGCAGAGGGAATGCTGGGTAATGCCTAGCTGCTGCAGACGTCCGCGACCTATGCAGTCAGGTCACAGGCTGAGTGAAGATGTGCACCTAAACTGGGACTCAAAGAGAGTGCATCATCCTCTCCATCTCTCTCTCTCCCCCTCCCGCTCTCTCTGTGTTTAGAATTCAGCCTCCCTCTGTTCTCCCTCCCTCTCCTCTCTCTGCGCTGCGGACTGAAGGGACAGGCGAGTCCTCAGGCCCAGCGCTCCGCACACACAGACCCCTCGCTGTGAGAAGATTGACAGCACCACCTAGCTCTGAGCCAGGATAACTGCAGTTCCTCCAATACCCCTCATCATGTCCTCCTTCCATCTCTCATTTATCAATACACACCTGTAAGCACAGACTCTCTCTCTCTCTCACACACATATACACACCAATGCAACATAATTCAGACTGTCACTCTGCATCTCCCAAGTGGGGTAAATAATTTCCCTGCATTTCTTCAAAACAAAGCACAGATAATGCCACTGCAGTCTTATTGTTTGCACTAATTAACCCTAGTTTCCATGGGTATGGCATATAGATAAAAACTTAAACACACACACACTGATACGAACAGACACACACACACACATCCCCAGATACAAACAGATAGACACACACACACACATCCTCAGATTCAATCAGAAACACACAGACAAGCACCTAGCCCAACCCACACTAATACACACACACACACACACACACACACACACACACACACGAGTGATCAGAAGCCACAGGTCCTCCAGCACAGACAGGGGACCTGAGGGTCAGTCCTGGTGAGCGGTGAGCAGGTCTGTGAGCTTCGACATGGTACAGACATTCCCAAGCCGTCTCAGGCAGCGTCACACGCTGTCGCTCCGCAGCGTTTCATCTCAGTGCGTCTCCTTCTCCCCGTCACTGGCCGCGGCATGCGACAGCTTCATTCTACGGCGCCGCCACCCGTCACTCACGTGCTGCTCGTCCCGCCGACTGACTATAATACCACACTCGCCGCTTTCGCACAACAATGGCGCTCCGCGGAGAGAGAGAGAGAGAGAGAGCCAGCCTGAAAACAATACAAGCATTCTTAACAAACCCTGCTGCGCATTTCCCTTTCAATCGTCATTACAGAGATTCGAATCTTGATGTAGATTTTAACATTTTAAGCGGAACCAAATTTATAAAAGGGAATAAACGGCGCTCGAAACCGCTCAGTGCCGTAGGCAGTCAGATTTTCCGCTGGCGCGCAATCAAAGCGGGGTGATAATCGTGAAAAGACGCAATGTTTCGGAGAGCAGCTCGGCTGTTAAAAATCAGCTGCATAGCCCTCCCGCCAGGCTGCTGCTGAGGAATAATCAAATGATGACGACGATGATCGTGCATCGATCAGCCCGCAAGATAAACAGGTCACCCGGACCCGAGGATGCGCTCATTAGTTTCTCCTGGTATAGATCTTTCCGGATCTTTAATCGGGATGGACTGGGATCAATGCGAAGCGCGGGCCCCGGGGCCTGGGGCCCATCTTAGGCAGGGCCAGTAATAATCTGTTCATTGAGTTTCCAGAGGCGAGGGCCCATTTAACCCACTGTCGCCGAGTGAACCCGCACGTCCTCGGCCTCTTGTTAACACACAGCGCCGACGGATAGGAATATTAATGTGCTCTCCAATACCGCCCGCATTATTATTCTACAACTGAAAACTGCCCTTTCTGTTCACTATGGAATGCATAACCAACTGCTTATCTCAGTGGTGTTTATGTGCGTGAGCCTGAATGTGTATGTGAATTTGAGTAAGAATGTATGCGTGGGTTAAACTGTGTGTCTGAGTGCGTTTGTGTGTAAGAATATGTTAATGTGAGTGTACACGCGTATGCAAGCATTGCAATTTGAACAGCCTGCATATGCACGCAAGTGCGCAGACACACACACGCATGCGCGCACACACACACACACACACACACACACACACACACACAAGCCCACATGCACATGTTCACAGGTGCTCAACTGTCAAATCCTTCCATTTAAACAGCTCATTAAAACATAGCTTTCCGCACGGCTAGCGAGGAGCAAAGCAGGAAATACACTATATGGGTCATGATAAAGGTGACAGAGGAAAATAATGCGAGGCAGTTCCCAGACACCTCAGCTAAATGAAAACAGGATATGTAGCACTGGTCTGCGTCCTAACCCAGACGGCCCTCGGCGCTGAAGAGCGGGTTTGATCAGACAGACGAGCCGTGCAGCACCGTGCAGGACAGGGAGGTGAAGGAGGGGGTCGCACATTCCAATCAATGCACATTCGCCCTCTGCAGTCGTGCTCCTGCAATGTTCTCCTCTTTCTAAAGTTCAAAGACTCGGTTCAAAAACTCCACCAGTGTCTTTTACATCAGTGTGAGAGGGTTCAGTTATGAACGCTGCAATCACATACTTGCAATGTTCCAGTCTTAAAGGATATAAAACAGATGAACACAGAGTTTATTATGTGGTTTAAAATGCCAGTCATGCTCAATGGTATAACTTACTCAATGTTTAAGTGAATGAAGCAGGCATGGGAGAGCGTGTATGTGTGTGCGCGCATGAGTACGGCTTGTGCATCTGGCTAGCACTGCTGACCCTAAATCCAATTTCCCTCCAGCCAAACACCAAACATCTCCTTCTACAGTTTAACTGCACTATCCATTCCTGCAAATCATCAGATCCATACTCACTGCGGCCGGGTTTAAAGTACAGAACACACTTGATTAAGAGTAAATCTCCTCCAGTGGAGAGGCTGTTTAAACGAGGCCATAAACCTTCCTTCAGGACCACCCTCGACACAAAGCTGAATGCATAGAGGAAGCGGATCCATTGACCTCAGTGGCTGCATCGATGAGCCACGCCCAGGAAATCAATATCCACATAGACCCAGGGGATGGGAATGGGGACCGACATGACGCTTGGGCGCATGCTCACCGACACATTTTCATGACAGACACCTTCAATCAACCCTGAGAGTTTGTGGAAATTTCACCACAATTCATGAAGACGCCTGCTTTGTGAAATGTTTCCAAAAGATCCCAACCAATAACATGACAATATAAGGACACTATAAGCACCCTTGAAGGTGAAGAGGAAACTTGTATAAGGACAGATCTAGAAGATGATGATGCGATGCGCTGTAGGATGAGAGCGGTGGGATTTCACACAGACCCTCAGCAAACACACCAGCACAAGCAGCAGAAGTTCGGTGCAGAGGAGTAAAATCACAGCTCACAGGAACAGTTGGTGACTTTGTCTGTCTCACAGTTATGGCAGACACTTCATAACCTTACCGTCCAGCTCCAACGGCCAGTGGGGGGCGCCATATGGCACAGGAAGGGATGCCAAGTCCCGTGCTGGTGACCAACAGGCCCCAGAATTCCAATTAATTCACATTTCCTTGGGAAAAAGCCATTCGGAATGAGTGCTTGGCGAGAAATAATCATGGATGTCGCATGAGCCAATGCATCCAAAGCAAATAGAGCAAGCGAGGAGAGCAGTGTGGGTGAAATAAACAGGCCTAAAAAAAGCACCCAGATGCCCCGAATAGGAAGAACACCGTGCAGACAAAATGGGTCACTGGTCAAGGTATGTAAGGAAATGGTTGCTCGGAATACAAGATGGTAATGTGACAGTACAATGCATTAGATACAAATGTTCACTAGGCATTCATATAACCTCTGTTCCAAAATAACAGGGACATTGTGTAAAATGTACATAAAGACGGAAAGCATTAATCTGCTAATCCCTTTTAGCCAGTATTCAACTGAGAAAAAAAACTCACCAGCTTATTTTTTTTTTTGCATTTATTTTTTTTTTTTTTTATATCAGCCATATTTTAAATATGATGTCTGTGACACATTCCAGGGTGCATGATCATCACTGTATTACATTAACTCCCCTTTTAATAAATCTAATTAGTCATTCTGCAAGTAAGAACTCTGCTGGAGTTTTGAAAGCAGAATTTGTTCCCATTCTGGCGTGAAATTGAGCTTCATATGGTCATCAGTCCACAGTGTCCATTGTTTTATTCATTTTTCGCGGCATGTTTTCCCTGGGAAATATGTCTGGGCTGCAGGAAGTACCTGTACCCTGGGACGATGAAGCCACACTGTTCTAATAGGTGCAGAGAGTGGCTTGGAATCATCTTGCTGGAAAAAGCAGGGCTGCCCACAAAAAAAAGACAGCATCTAGAAGGCACGCATTGTTCCAAAATGTGTATGAGCCCTTCTGCGCCAAATTTGCCTCCACTGATATGCAAGTTTCCTATGTTGAGAGCTCAATTGCAGCCCAAGACAGTGACCGAGACTGACCTTTGAACCTGTCATTGGTAAGAGTCGGGAAAGCCCCCTTCCTCTGAGGCCACGGGAAGACAAAGTTAATCATTTCAAAAAAAAAATCTGAGAGATGGACGTGTCAAACCACAACATTCTAAGTTCACCCTCTGTCTTTTCCAGACGAACTTGAACCCAGAGAAATGTGCGGTGCTTCTGGATGGTGTTGAAATAGGGCAGAGCAGAGCAGAGCTTTAATTTGTATTTGATGATCTGACAACAAACTGTGTTCAGTGACACGTACCTTCTGAAGTACTTACAGGTTCACGTGGTTCATCCAAAATGTAGAGTCGTCTGAGGTCTAGAGGACCACCTGTATCCAATACCAGTATTGAGCCTCGTCATTTTCTTCAAGACGGCTCCAGTGTCCCTGAACTCTCAGAATTGTTTTATCGTATTAAGGATTGTTAATGGTGAGAGGCCCAAAAACCAAGAAATCGCCTTCGAGAATCACTGGTGTTGATCTGTTTGACTATTGACAATTAGCTCAAGCAATTTTTGGGAAAGTGATAGACCTCAAACCATCTTGCTGGTGAATAACCATGTCTTTTGTGACTGCTCATTTGATATCCAATCGTAACAGAATTGTGTAACTAATTTGCCTCTTTTCCAGAAGAATGTTCCGAATCATTGTTTATCTGAAGACTCCACAACTTTTCCAGACTTTCCATTCCCTGTCCCAATAGTTTTGGAACATGCTGCAGGCATCGAATTCGCAATTTCAAACTAGGGGTGTCAACATCTACACATGTAAACGGTTACACGGATAACAAATCATAACAGTTTAGAAAAATCAATGACCGTGTACACGTCATTTTTTCCTCCTCGTTCATTTCTCACCAATACATATGGTCGCCTATTTTTAGGGGTGATAATGTTGCCTGAAAGCTACAGATAATAACACTAGACACAGTCCAGTCGGTCGCCCACGACTGCGACTGGTGTCCCCCGGGTGCGCAGCTGTTGTTTTTCCGATTTGGCCGAAATTCCAGAGCAACCTACCTCGGGACCAGATACGTGTGTATGAAAAGTTTCGTAATGATATCTTCATAAATGTTCATTCAAAGTGCGTGACGTCTTTTGGTACGGCACACGATAACGATCACGGCGCACAGGAATTGTCGAGAGGAAGTCACAGTACAGGGCATAGTACAGCAATGATGTGAGATTTTTTTCAGAATTTTATGATATTGCAACAGGCTGTGGTGAAATTGAAAGTCCCATTTTGGCGTATTTAGATGGCGCTTGAGAGCCATTTTTTTGTGTTTGGTGGAAAATTTTGAGAAAGTAAATATCTTTGAAGCCACAAGGAATTAACTGCAAAATTTCGTTTGCTTTTCAGCATGTTTAAGGGGTCATATTTAGGTTGGAATTTGCGTACGCATGGAAAAAAGGCAGTGGAAGTGGGTGGGGACCCAGTCTTTGACGCCTCATAAAACCCAAACCGTTCGACTTTTGATAAAGTTGTACAGTAGTTTTCATCGGCAGTGTGTGTTTTGTCATCTATTAGCATTTGGGATCGATACGATGAACACCCTTAAAGGAGTTTGCGTTTGTGCGAGGGCAAATTTAGGTCAAATTTAGGGGAAAAAGGAAATTTTGATATACAAATTGCGGACTTCCTGTGCGATTTAGGTAATGGGTGTCGATTGTTCATTTTTAGGCCTTGATGAGATGAACAATATAGTGTTGGTTCCATCTCTCTATGACTTTCCTACCGGTCGTGGTGGCCGTGTAAGTGCCAATATAATGTTTCTTGGTGGCGCTAGAGAGCCATTTTGTGACCTGTGGGGATAATTATTTAATTTTATCAAATTAGCCATCATGGTTGTCACACATGCAATATGAAACCTCTGAGTTGAGTACTTTAGAAGATATGAAGGAATGTCGAAGTTTTTGGAGACCAATTTAGGGGAAAAAGGACATTTTGATATGCAATTTGCAGACTTCCTTTTCAATTTAGGTCATGGGTGTCGATTTGTCATTTTTAGGCCTTGATTAGATGAACAATATAGTCTTGGTTCCATCTCTCTATGACTTTCCAACTGGTCGTGGTGGCCGTGTAAGTGCCAATATAATGTTTCTTGGTGGCGCTAGAGAGCCTTTCCGATTTGGCCGAAATTCAATAGCAACCTACCTCGGGACCAGATATGTGTGCATGAAAAGTTTCGTAATGATATCTTCATAAATGTTCATAAAAAGTGCGTGACGTCGTTTGGTACGACGCACGATAACGATCATGGCGCACAGGAATGGTCAAAAACGCTATATGTCCCCCCGGCGAACATAATTAACTAATAATACACTTTCATGTTCCCACTAGTGCAGTTATCCGCATACAGATGCATGGGGCGCAATGTTACCTTGATATATATATTTTTTAAAAAAAACCCGCAGCCACAGCCAGTGTCGCGCCTCATCAAGAATAGGCTGCAGAGGACTTATGGCTCGTTATTTTAGCCGATATTGTTGCATGTTGTAGTACATTATATTGTTGGCTGGTGTTCTGTCGGCTTTTCACGACCTGATCACGCATCCCCGCATCTAATGAGGAAGAAAACACTTTTTTTTCCGCCAATTTTAGTGAATAATTGTGAGAGTCCCCCTCTACTTTTTTAACTTTGTGGATATAAAGGTGAAGTTTTTTCCTCTCACTTCAGCTTACTTTGGCTTCTTTTTGAGTTGCTTTCTCTCGGCAATTCCACATTAATTTTACAATGAGACACATATTAAAATTCAGACGCAGCTCCCGTTGCGAGAGAGGGATGCAGTTTGCACTTTAAGTTAAAAAAAAAATGTACAAAAGTGAGCAATAGTTAAAATGGTGATTACAAAAAGAAGGTTAAACCTTTTTCAGCTTTCACTTGTACATTTTCTTATCTGTTAAAATGATAGAGGATTTTATTTTCAACTCAATTAACTTTCTGTGGTTATACAGCGCAACTGCGATAGAAAAAGCTCATAAATCTCCGAACGTGTAACCGGGTACACATCGATTAGTAGTCCCGTGTACACGTGTAGAAAAAATTGTAGCGTTGACACCCCTATTTCAAACATGTACTAAAATCACAACAGCTGACGGGGAGAAACCTACAAAATATTTTCTTTGTGCCGTTTTCAACAAAGTGTAGGTGAACGATAATCGACAAATCATTAGGTTCAGTTTTCATTTTTGTTTCACGAACTGTCTCAATTCTTGTGGAATTGAGGTTGTAGAACTTCAGCGATTTTGATACATCTCAAATATGTGGGAACTGAATATTTAATGTCAGTATAATCTTAGTGTATTAATTTTGAATGCAATACTTCAACTTCAATTAAATGTAATGTTATTGCTCAAGTATAAGAAGCAGTAGCTTAGCTGGTCACGTTAAACACCGCTTTCCACATGGCCTCCATCATAAAAAAAAAATACAGCAAGGCCTAATATATACTGAGCGTTATAGTTCTCAGGAGTACTAAATCATATCATTAGCCCAGCAGTGCCGAAATACGCTAAGCACCATTTCCCACTCCGCTACCTAATGTCTGTACCGTATATAAGGCCTCCAGCGTACCCAGAGGGCACAACTCACTTCCATTCATTTCCTTCAGTACAAATTCAAATTAGATTCAGCTGGATACTATTATGTTTTATACTTGCTAGCATTACATTATTATGTATCATCATTTCAGTGGCCGTTTGCGATAAGAGTGGTGTCGGCAGCCTCGGTTTCGGTGCCAGATGGGGCATAAGCTGAAGGTGTCAGAGTAGACGTGCGCTAAAGGCAGGCGGAGGTTTCATCGCCGAACGGCTGCGCGTGTCTGAAGGAGTATCAGAGAGCATCTCGCAGACGGCCCCGTCAGGGACATTGTCATTACACAGCCGACTGCTTCCCGACCGGCGGCCTGTCTTTATCATCCCAGCTCACACAGAACATTCTCACAATGCTCCAGCAATGTCCTGCGAATGCTACAACTGTGCCAAAAAGGGGTCACGTTGTGAGAATGTAATGAATTCAAAGGGATTATTTATAGGGTCTACATTGCAGTGTTAATAATGTAACGCTGATAAAATATTTCAGTAAAGTTGCGAGAACATTCAGCGAGCAGCATTGTGGAAGGTGTGATGGGTCTAGCCTCGCTTGAAAGACAGACATGAAAATGGGGCAGAGCTGCACCAGAGCAGGGGGGTACACTGAGGGTGATCGACAGGCCCACCCCTCTCCATCTCTTCCCCCTGACTGAGAATAACACAAACCAGGAGGTCTTCAGTCTGGGCCAGCGCAAAATATTTGGCAATGCCTGTATCAGACAGGCCCAAGGGCGCATCCGAAAACTCAAAGAGCACGGAACCTTCCTCAAGAACAGAAACAACCCGGAAACAGTTTGGCAGGCAGCCACAACGAGGAGCGTCCAAGTGGTCTGTGTCATGAAACAAAGGAGGCGATTATCTCCTTTGTTGCTTCCTTCCTGCAAAGAAATACAGGACCACCCTTTACACAAAGGTCCATAATCCTTTGCAGGTGTAGCGTTTGGATACATCATTGCTTTGCAGTCCCCCGGTTGGAACAGTCCTGTCATTATCAATCGCCGTCGAGCTCATGACGCACGGAAAGGAAGGAAATCTGATTTTTCTCAAGCTTTGCCCAGATACCTTCAAAATCTTCCAGTAACTTTCCCTTGACCCGTGCGCAGCCTGTTCTAAGACAAGTCCAATGCACCGTAAGTCACTGATGCCGCCATGAGCCGAAAATCAAAATTCATGCAGGAAGACATGGGGGTGGGGGGTGAAGTACAGCTGTACGCAGTTGGGGGGGGTGCCGTACTGAGGCAGATTTACAGGCCTTTCTCTTTCCTGTATCACAGAGCAGGGAGTGAGGGCCCAAATTGTAGCAGGACTGTACACCGCCGCACATGACAACTCTTATTATTATTTATAAGCAGTCATAAAGCAGGAGGATAAACCCCCTATAAATCAGGCGGAGCCGCGAGGTGCGAGAGGCCCGCCCCCTCGTATTTCACACTTCTCATGTGAGTGAAAGCCACCTGCATCCATCACTGAGACGCCGCTGACTATTCCTCATTCTCCCCTTCAGCCCCAAACCATTCTTCTCCACTGCCACTGCCGAGCGGTAATCAGCAGCTCCGCTCCAGGGTGGCTGTGCGCCGTCACAGGCTGACTGTCATCCGTCACTCCGACACGCAGCGATGCTCCAACACATGCACGCACTGACGCACACACATGCGTGCACACGCAAGCAATTACATGCGGACACCAACTTCCAGACACAGTGACAGCACAAGCCGTACTCTCACACATAGGCATACAAACACGTACAAACGCGCACATACGCACGCTTTCACCAACCCACACACACATTGCGACTGATACAATCTCACAAACGCAAACAAACGAACAAAAAGTGCCACACACGTGCATATAAACACGCTAACAGTTACACAGTAAAAGAGTTCTATGCTGTCACACACACTGCGACCTTCACGGCGCTCCGTGGGCCGAGGCCTGGGGAAGGAGTGTTATTATGACACAGTGGTGCTTTACTCCGCAGAGTAGAGAAGCCATTAGGCGCAGAATAATTAAGGCGTCCGACAGCAGCACTCGAAGACATTTTTCCTGATTATTCCTTCATTCTTTCTTTCCTCGGCTCGGAGAAGAAAGAGGCCGATTAAGTTTCGGCTAGAGCATTTTAAAAGCAGGAAACATTTGCATCTCTGTCCAGTCTATCTAGCTCTGGAGCGTACAGGCAAACGGCTGAGGGGGAAGAGAAATGAGAGAAACATTCTCATGTGGAGGCACACCTTAAACCTTACAGCACTACAGGCAAATATAGTAGCCCAGTGATGTAAAATATCGATGGCCTCGTGTAAGAAGGGCGTGAATGACACTTCGGTCAAAAAAGACTTTTTGGTTGTTTTGGAATAACTGAGACAAGCCCATCTGCAAGTCTCAAATCCGCATTCTAAAGGGGTTAAAATGCCTTTTTACAGAGTAGATCCGCAGGCAAATTTTTTTTACTGGTGGTGCTGTGGCAGTTTTTTTGGCTCTCCTGTAAAATTTGTAAAATGTCACTTATGCCCTTATTGCATGAGGCCATAGATATCAATATCAGGTGCTGTTAAAAACCTATCATGTGGCAACTTGTTTAAAAGAGCCCCCGCCAGGGAGCTCTTGAAAACAAGTTGCCACATGATAGGATTTCAACAGCTCAGGATAATTATATTTCTAATTCCTTGAATATTCATTCAGCAGGTTTAGCACTGAGAGAAACCCAGGTTGCTCACCTACAAGATGCACGACGGCACAGAAACCAAAGATGCCGTCCGAAAGCGAAGGCCAGGAAGTCTCGGCAAGTGCAGCAAAAGCAGAGCACCGGTCGATGGCACACTTGTAATGATCATTTTCCAAAGCGCTGCTAACACTGCCGATGCGCTTAGCAATACATAATGTGATTTAATGAGGAGCGAGGTCTCCAGGAGGCAACCAACAACACGCACCACTGAGGCCAAATCGGCCATGTTTGATCGTTTCATTTTGCCAGTCTTTTTTTTTTTCCTAACCCTTAAAGCAAAACAATACAAAGCAATTACACAGACGTCTGGACGCGTATCCGCCAACGCCGTGTGGTAAATGAGTTCGCTCCCGGCCAATCAGACCTCTTCTAATGGCTCATCACGGTCGTAGAGAATGCAAACTCTTCCCAGTGCGGCAGGGAGATTAGAAAACAAGAGGAAACGGGTTCAATATGAGATGAAAGGACAGACGCGCAAGCAAATTACCTGAGCGAGGAGGACATCACAGGCATCCGCTCATTACAAGTCTATTTTTACGCATTCAAGGGGGTTAATCACAGGCAAAGAAGCGTAACCAATTCTAAAAAGGCTTCCAATTTCACCTCCTTAGCCACCGTCACATACATTTAATAATACAAATTCAAACAAACAAATAGCGGATTCATATTCCAGGCTCGTTGGAAGTCGAAATTTTGTCTACCATTTTTTTTTTCCTTCTTTAAATTGGCTTTATTTCAGGAAGGAAGATCACCAGGTCTCTTCCAAGGAAAATAAACGGACGCCATTTCTGGATTTTCCTTTCTCAGATCACAGACGGGTGTAACAGGGGTGAAGGCGACAGGTTCACCCCAAGTTGCCAGAATTTGGAGGGCGATTGATTTGAGCCTCGGCGAAGAGAAGCACAGCACTGGTGGGAGGCCGCAGGCTACATCACGCACTTTAATTATGGGATGTGAAGGCGGTGGACCCTGAGGAGTACAAGGATTCAATCTGCCTTTTCCCTGTCACCATCCCATATAAAAAATAAAGAGGTCGAAATGACTGTGCGCAGGAAATATTCCCACCTGTTTGATATTTTACATTTCAGGTGTTATTTATTTATACTTTCGGCCTACATCATAATTCCAAAGGAGTCGTGTGAGATGAAGTATAGCAGTGTTACACACCTTAAAAGTCCACAATATGATGTCATCATGCATGACTTTCATTTTAAATACCCATTCACCATCTTTTCTTTCCTCAGATAATCCAGAATAACCACTTTGCAAAGAGTCGATCACTCTTCTACATCAATCTGCAACCTTTTGCTCTATAAGAGTTAGGGCTGCACGATATACAGAATCACGATAACCGCAAGCGAAATAAAAGTAACTGCCACTATGAGGCAGACAGATGAGTTTGTTTATTACCTTTTCTATGACACATACCTAATGCGGTTATTTGAAATGCTTGCGGGAAGAAAACTGATTTGAAGTCCGCTAATTACCAGCGAGGTTGATAGCCTCCATCACCTTGGCATAATTAGCTTACCTTAAATCAATTGTACTTTCAAGGGCTATGAATTATTTTATTTTAAATTAATCTTGTTCAATTATCATATAAAAATGCAACAAATTTGCAGCCCAGATTCGTCTGAACTTGTAGGCCAAGTCTTCGCTGCATTTGTCTCTTGCGTGCAATGAGAAAATATAATTTCTCTCACTTTCAAGTTCGAGATGCTTCACAAAATGTTTTCCACTTTGTGTATGTTTTGAAACGCTGAAAAACCAAGGCCATCTTGAAATGGTTTATTTTTACAAAATCTTTTTAATGATATGTAAAAGTTCTAGGCTAGGAGAGGTGGAATTTAGAGCTCTGCTATTTATTCAGATTATTAACATTCTTTCAATCTAACGCAGCAGCCTGGTTAGGTCCCTCTGCTTCTCATTATCTCCTCTTAATCATTATTGACCACATTTTAGTTTTGATCAGGCTGAATAAACGGCTTGATTGCAAGTTAGGCAAAATACACGGGAATTGATTTAAGGTTAGCCAATTAGGCCAAGGTGACGGAGGCTGTCCAACCTTGCTGGCAATTAGCGGACTTCAAAACGCAGTTTTGCCAGAAGTATTTCAAATGACCGCATTAGGTATGTGTCATAGAAAAGGTAATAAGGCAAACTCGTCTGTCTGCCTCATATTGGCAGTTATTTTTATTGCGCTCGCGATAACCGTGAATCCATACATTGTGCAGCCCTAATAAGAGCAATTAAAGGAGCACATCACTCTAACCAACGAATGTCCAATTACAGACACAGTGTTTCTGATCTTAAAGCAGAGCCACCATTCAGCTATACATCAAAGACTCTGACATCAGCCCTGCTCGTTCAACACTGCAACAAGCCCACTTTTGCTTTTTTGAAAAACCTGACTTGGCCGTATGAGCTTAAATGTTTCATAAATACCCATCCAGCCTAAAATAAGAGCAGCAAAATGCTGCAGGAAACAGACCAGAGCAGTCAAGCAAATCTCAGATTAGAGTCCAGCACCCATCAGATTTACAGCTCAAGAACCAAAAATAGACCCCTGTGGGACACCTGCTCAGTGTATTCTCAATCCATGAATCAAGTGACATAATGCCATTCCGCATATTTGTGACCTTTATAATTACTTTACTTTTGCCTGGCATGTACCTTATCCAGATCCTTGAAAATGCGCAGGCAGTTTGACAGCAGGGCCTCATCAAATTGAATATTGCCAGAATGCAGGTCACAAAACAGAGCAAGCACTGTGAGTCCATGGTTTGAATTAACACAAGGCTAAGATGCATATGCAGCAGTGCAAACTATGTGCACAATGATTATACAGTATAAAAATGAGCTGCAGGTCCTACAGGATTCACACAACATGGATGTAAATATCAACAATTTGAAAACAAATTTCCTTCATAAACCTCATGAGCAGCTTTCAAATTCCAATTTTCAGGAGTACACATTTAAAAAGCAAAAATAGCCAAATTACATTATCCAAACAGCCTGCACTGTATTTAGGTGATTACTCATTACGACCATAGGTCTCTGAGCTCCACTGTACCTCAGTCCACACCTCAAGCACAGGGATCTTCAATTCCCCCAGGGGCAGCTTCATGCTAAACTCCAAAAATTCTGCCACAAGCACAGATTCCTCATTCAAAACTGCCATTCCTGCTTACATTGCAAAGTCTCAAAAATATATAATAATGAGGACTATTTGTTAACACACCAATATTTCACATGTAATGCAATGGCAATGCTTCCGTCTCTGACCCAAAGTAGAAGGTTTACAAGTTCACAGTGCAAGTTGAAGTGTGACAAGTTAATTAGAATTTACAGTGCCGTGAAAAAGTATTTTCCCCCTTCCTGATTTCTTACTTTTTTTCCATATTTTTGACACTTAAATGTTTCCGATCATCAAACAAATTTTAATATAAGACAAAGATACCCCAAGTAAATACAAAATGCAGTTTTTAAATGATGATTTTATTTATTAAGGGGGAAAAGCTATCGAAACCTACCTGGCCTTTTGTGAAAAAGTAATTCCTCCCCCCGCCCCCTTCTTAAATCATGAATTAATTGTGATGAACTACATTTTTTGAGTCCAGTTTCACAAGTCAAACCCAGGCCTGATTACTGCCAGACCTGATCAAGAAATCACTTCAATGGAACCTGTTTTACAAAGTTAAGTAGGCTAAAAGATCTCAAAAAGCAACACATCATGCCGGGATTTTAAGATATTCAAGAACAGATGAGAAAGTAATTGACATCTGTCAGTCTGGAAAGGGTTACAAAGCCATTTCTAAGGCTTTGGGACTCCAGTGAACCATGGAGAGAGCCATTATCCACAAATGGAGAAAACTTGGAATAGTGGTGAACCTTCCCAGGAGTGGCCATCCCACAAAAATTACTCCAAGAGCGCATCGACAACTTATCCAGGAGGTCAAAGAAGAACCCAGAACAACATTTTAAGAACAGGCCTCACTTGCCTCAGTTAAAGTCAGTGTTCATGATTCAACAATAAGAAACTGGGCAAAAATGTCATCCATGGGAGAGTTCCAAGGCGAAAACCACTGCTGACCAAAAAGAACACAAAGGCTCATCTCACATTTGCCAAAAAACATCTTGATGATCCCAAAGACCTTTGGAAAAATATTCTGTGGACCGACGAGACAAAAGTTGAACTTTATTGAAATGTGTGTCCTGTTACATCTGCCGTAAAACAAACACAGCATTTTATAAAAAGAGCATCAAACCAAAAGTCAAACATGGTGGTGGTAGTGTGATGGTTTGGGGCTGCTTTGCTGCTTCAGGACCTGGACGACTTTGATGGAACTATGAATTCTGCTCTCCACCGGAAAATCCTGAAGGAGAATGGCCGACCATCAGTTCATGACCTCAAGTTCAAGCGCAATTGGGTTATGCAGCAGGATAATGATCCGAAACACACTAGCAAGTCCACCTCTGAGCGGCTTAAAAAAAAAAAAAAGATTTTGGAGTGCCCTAGACTTAAATCCGTTTGAGATGCAGTGGCATGACCTTTAACAGGCCGTTAATGCTCAGAAACCCTCAAATGTGGCTGAATTAAAACAAATCTGCAAAGAGTGGGCTAAAATTCTTCCGCAGCAATGTGAAAGACTCCTTGCCATTTATCGCAAATGTTTGATTGCAGTTGTTGTCGCAGAGGGTGGCAAAACCAGTTATTATGATTTAGGGGGCAACTACTTTTTCCACACAGGGCCAAGTGGGTTTGGATAGCTATTTCCCCTTAATAAATGATTAATCATTTAAAAACTGCACTTTATATTTACTCTGGTTATCCTTGTCTAATATTAAAATTTGTTTGATGATCTGAAACATTTAAGTGAGACAAATTGGCAAAAAAAAAAAAAAGAAATCAGGAAGGGGGCAAATACTTTTTAAGGGCACTGTTTATTTTACAAATAAATACTTCATTGTAAATAATTATTCAATGCATCAACTCAAAATTCACAATTTGAAAAATACTCTCGCTATACGAACAAAACAACAGATTTCCATGAGCAGTAATGGAAATCCTCCAGCTTTTAACTTGACAGATAAATACCTTTTGAACAGAGCAAAACTTACTAAACGTCAGCCTTTTATTTCCTTCGCCCCAAAACACTTCTGGTTGCTATGGCACCCTCCTACACTTCGCACGAGCCAGCTCTCCAATTTCGTCTCCATTTTACATCAGCAGGTTCAGATTAGATCTTACCATCTTCTAAATGAACAAAAAACTTTCAGAAAAATCTATTACAAAACAAAGACTGAGACATTACCAGTTGAGTATTTTCTTAGTATTTAATATTTCAATAGTGACATTTTGGTTCTGTGATTACGCTTATATTGATTATCCAAATGCGCAAGGAAGGAACTAAATATAGTACTTACGTATGAGGTCAAGGATACTTATGCACTTGATAGTAACCTGGCTAAGTCGGATATCAGCTGAAATAAGTAACAGTTAAACAAGCTGGGTAACAAAATAACATTCAGCTGGTTGTGAAGCTATTAATACTGCATTGCCACACTAATGGGAAGCTACAAAACCTCTTCAAACATTAAAAAGACTGCAAAACTCTTAGGTGGTTAATGGTTTGTTTAACAAGTCTAAAAGAGGCATATAGATACGAGTAGTTTCTCTCCATTGCTGTAAAGAGCACTTTAGTTGCAGAAATGTAAATGCATGAGAACAGTTACACATCAATAGCTTGCAAGCCAACTGCACTGTCCTTCAAATAAAATATTGGAAGATGGTTGGCTTGCACAGTCGCTTTTTCCTTTATGTAGTGCTCTTGAGGCACAGTTGTAGCTTATGCTATCAAAATAGAAATACATTTGAAAACTTCATCGACTTGGCTGATTTATCACAACCTTAAATGGGTATTAGTAGCTTAGTAGTAAAGCATTACCTTCATGTGCAATTCACATGTTTAGTGCAAATCAATACACAGCTCTGCATAACCACAATAAACAATACAGAGGCCTTAAAATTGACAGTTTAATAGCCCCCTACCTCCCCCTCCCCTTCCCATCTAGTATCAAGCCTTGTCTACAACAGTCCAGCCAGAAATGTACTGTAAATTATGTATCCCTCATTTCTCATTTATATTTCTCCTCTCCTCATGTAAACAGCAGCACATAAAGGAATTATAACAAAGAGATACAAATTACAGTAAATCCGATATTTGAGTTTGTCAAACTGTGGACCTTTAGGGCTATTTTAAATTCAAGTGGAGACCGGAGAATCCAAGGTTTCAGAAAATTTCAAATATGTCCTGGTGAATTACAGGGAAATGTGTGTAAAACAAGTATTTGACACTAACGTGACTTTGTCCCCCGCCAAAAAATGTGAAATCGCGTCAAAATGAACAATTTCTCGGTGTGACCTTGACAATGGCGCGAAGGTCACCGAAATGGACTGGTGCCAGGGTATCACCCTAATACCTGTTGACATAAGATTTGAAGTAAATTCGTTGATTCGTTCTTGAGATATGTCGCTGACAAGGCTATCAGTGTGAAAATCCACAGTGTCTCGGTGTGACCTTGAGAATGGCGCGAAGGTCACCGAAATCGACCGGCGCCGGGGTATCACCCTAATACATGTTGACATGAAATGTGATGTAAATCCGTCTATTCGTTCTTGAGATATCTCGCTGACAAGGCTATCAGTGTGAAAATGCACAATCTCTCGGTGTGACCTTGAGAATGGCGCGAAGGTCACCGAAATCGACTGGCGCCGGGGTCTCACACTAATACATGTTGACATGAAATGTGAAGTAAATCCGTCGATTCGTTCTTGAGATATCTCACTGACAAGGATTTGGGACGTACAGACGGTCGTGAATACTATGTCCCGCCGTTCTGTGCGGCGGGGGACAATGATGAACAAGATGTAGATATTTTCCATCTGATTTAATGCTGAGGCCATAAAATCATGGCGTCCTGAGTTTGAATATTTCTCTCAGTATAACTGTGATGTAGCTTCAGTGAAGCGCTGCAACCTGCAGACACAGAAGATATATGAGAGACACTGCCCTACAATATGAAAAAAGAGCCTTTTCTAACTTCGAACCTATTTATAAGGAAATTTTTTTAAAAAATATGAGTTTAAGGGGCTAAAATGTATAAAATATTGGCAACCCGCTTGCAAAAGCTTTTCAGTATTAGGTCGACAGTAAATATATGTAAAACAAAACTATCAGGTTGCTTATCTAACAAAGCTTATAGCCACCAGACACTTCGAATTTCACTATGACAGCCATTTATGGTTAAACTGAAGGATAGCTTTAATGCATTTCAGCTGAAATTAGTCCTGAACACTGGTAATTCATCAGCAAAAGCAGAAAACAGGTTAGCAGATGGTTGTGTCAAAATGAGACGTGGGATCAGACTCAAGACCCTATACTGAAATCCAAATGCTAGACCCCACACTACGCTACACACAGATCCCAAACTAATAACACACACACCCCACTTAAAACACTATTCTCCACACAACATTTAACGCACAGTCCACATGAAACACAACACAAACATTGTGCACTAAACATTAAAGCCTCCATGACATACTACACACAATAAACATGAAACTCCACGCTACAAACTGCGCACACACCCCATACGAATCACTAAACACAGACGCCGTGCTTACAGCACTGTACAGAAAATACGGAAAGTTCTGGTCTGCTCATAGCCAGCATGATTACCACAGCTTTGCTGCAGAGCTACATTAAGAGCATATTTATGCCAACGATTCATCTCACTCACTTATCCTGTACTCACTCGCAGTACATCAGCGTTCACTGAAATTTGGGTGGGGTGGCAGCGTGGGGGTCATTCAATCGATAGGACTATCAGCAGGATTAAAAGTGCGGTTTGCCTCAGAAGAGCCCGGCACATATCTAAAAATGTTGAGAAATCATAGTGGGCCGGCGGAGGGCCAGGCCTTCAGTTTAATACTGTATTTCCCCAGCCCTTTCCCCATAGTGGTGCACTCAAAATTTACAGAGTTACATGGCACAACCCGAACAAATGCAGGCGACAAGTCAATATTCACGTCCATGCTACATGCTGGCTTTGAGCTGACAAGAGAAGTTGTCAATGGATAGGGTGCAAATGATCTTTTTTAACCTTAGTCCATCAGCTTCTGTTCATTTTGTCATAAGGCTGACACGCAGCATCGAATGTCCCATTACTAGTCAACCATGGCCCCGAATGTTCTTTAAAGGTCTTACAAAAAAAAAAAAAAAATCAGCATTTGATGGATGTTTACTCAGTCTTTGGTGAATGAGGTTTGCCCGGTTTTAATTCACCTGTACTTTCGAATATATTCAAAAGAATTTCTCACAAGATAGACCTCACCTGACCAGATGGTACTCTGGAGCACACTCGTGGGGAACCACGGCTGTTGGGACGGTTCGAGCTCTGAGGAGCGGGTGACCCAACTCTAAGAGTAAGGGGTGTTTCGGTGCCGGGTTTGGAATGGACCGTCCCAATGGAGGGATTGATTGACTCATTACATGTTAAACTCACTCGGTGGGGATGGCAGGGCAGCCTAAGGGTAGGATGTTTCACTGGTAACAGTGGAGTTGCTGGTTCGAGCCCCTGGTGAGGCCTGGGATACTGACTTGCATATGGAATTATTTAGTTAGCAGGGTCTGGCCATTGGGCTGTTTCCAATTCGGGAAATTCAACCCCAAATTTGCACCGCGGCTGTTTCCAATTCGCACATTAGCCTGGCATGTGCGATTCTGAATAAGTGGTAGAAACAGGAAGACCCAAACGAGACGCTCTGAAACATGGGGAGAACATGTGAACTCCCAAACAAGGTGGATAACGGCCTCCCGGAACTACAGCGGCCATACACATGCATTGTGACAGCTATGTCTGAATAGGTGCATTTAAGAGGAGCCTTTATACAATGAGACTCGTTCATTCCTCAGCCCCCTGAAAAAAGAGCTTGGCTCCAAGTATTAGGAGTTTTCTTCCTTGAAAAATAGTTATGATAAAACTCATCATCTTTCTCTAATTATGCAACAAAAATTCTGTGTTAAATTATCTTTAAGTCCCCCAGCAGTTCTTTCAGTCTCTTCCAGACCATGTTGCCTAGATACTGGATAAATGGCAAATCTATTTTAATATCCTTTCATATCTTTCCCAAATATATTATTTAAACATTTAATATCCCCTTAAACTCAATCACCCAGCGGATTGTTTAGACCCAGTTCTTATTGCCTGCCGGATCGAGCCAGCCTAATATCAGCCTCCCACCGTACGACTGATGCGGCAATCAAACCTTACCTGAGGGTGTTTCTGAAAATGCGAGATGCCATGCGGATGAAATGCATTTCCCACTACAAAGTGTCTGGTAATATGGCAGTAATATTGAAAAAGCCATCAATAAAACATGCACTCCACACTTATTCAACTCGCATTAGCATTCTCGGGTCTGTTAGGAACCTCAGCTAAACGGACAATAATTCTTTTTTTCCTCCACCTAATATCGGTGAGTCTCTGGGCGGGATATTTTGTCTCGGAAGAGCGTGACCGAGGTCCCAGACTCTCCTTGAGGGATTCTTTGCAGTGTCCCAGTTGTCTCAGAGCCAGCCCGGCACCTGGGGAAAACGGTTTCCGAGTACAGCGGCAGACCTGCCACAGGTGATTAAGGGAAAGCGTCCGAGGGCGGAGAGACAGTAATCAAGATGTCTGATCCTCTCTCCCCACTTCCGCTGGCCCCCAGCGCCTTAACTTTCCCATCTCTGCTCAGCAGCATGCGCGCTAGCTGTTGCCACGGGGACCGCAGTTTGTCCCGCGCGAGGGTGGGCGAAAACACGATGAATTCGGAGTCCCGTGCAACCATCCGCAGGGCCCCAATATCGCACTAGGACAGACACAGTATTATCCCGTCTGCTCGCACGGAGATTCAGGCCAGAGTGGTGTCTCCCTTCATTTCTTTTGAACAGATGTCCTCACTTCTCCTTTACTGCTGTCTGGCTTGGGACGGACTCATCTCCAATTTCAGAGCGTCGTCCTCTACAGATCAAGCCCCCCCCCCCGCCAAATTACACAGAGTTTGTTAAATCAGTGGGAGACCGATAAAGCACACAGGTGGTGCACATCTCCCCCTTCCACCCCTCCTCCGCCCATACTGCCGCTCGAGGGGCCCCCATTGAGTCAGGAATCCTTCAAGGCGGAGGAGACAGGAGGTGAGGCTTTTAATTAGGACTGTGATTGGGCCTAATGAAGTGGAAGCACTCGAGCGCTCCTTAAGCTAACAGAGCTTGTGACACCGAGCTCGTCCGTCTCCCGCACTCATCTGCATCCCCAGCCCGCCTCTCTCCAGGACGCAGATGAGGCTTGTGGGCCGGCCGGCTTACGGGCCCCGTCTCCGAGCCCAGCCAATTAAGGCCCGCAGTTATCGCATCTGGAGTGGTTCAGTCTTCTGCGCTCCTGAGGTGAAATAACGGTGTTAATGCATGTAAATCTGCCTAACGCTGTATCCTGATGCCTGGGTTTAACACTGGACCCACCGCCAGGAGACTGACGGTTCTATTTGCTAAAATCCCACCTCAAAATGGAGTCCCTCTAAATGCTCGATTCTATACATTAAGAATTCATACATGTGAATAACCCCCCAAACCTTTTCATAAGCATGCGCTTTTTCAAATGCAAATGGCCTTCCTTAGAGGTTTAGACTTAAACGCTCGTCTCAGGAGGCAAGTCGACTGAATCGAACAAAAACAGATATATGATTTAAAAATCAACCCTGCAGCTTTTCAATTTTTAAATTTTCTTCAAAGCAACGAGAAGTGAGCGGATATATACGACAAGTTGTCACAGAAAGGCGATACGCCTGCCTGTGCCTTACATCACCGACAGCAGCTTAGGCGGAGCACATTCATTAAGCCGATTAATTTCTATAATGACGTTTCGCACAAAAGTAAAAAAACAAAAAAAACGATGTGGGAAGGGCACAAAAGGCGCTTCCTGACTGGAAGGGAGTGAATGGGAGCAGGTGCTGTTTCCCTCCTTAATTGATAAGGAAGGATGATAAGGCAACTTTCTTCTGCGCTTCATACACTCCTTCAATTAACCCCTCGCTCGCCCCTCCCCCCTCCGCCGACGGGCCCGGCAGATGAGCGGGGGAGATGTGTGACTGCAAGACGACTCGGGCCATTAGCAAGGAGAGATGCAGACAGGAGCGCTCCGCATGGGGTCAATCTTCCGCGGCCGCAGGGCCCCAGCTTCCTCCCTCGCTTTCTTAGGTCACAGGCGTCTTCCTCGCCGCTTCCACACGATTCATTAGTTCCCTCGGCTTATTTCAGCCGCGTTCCCCCTTCGACTCAAACGAGACACATAATATACAGAACCTTCCATATGATGTACAGAAAATCCTCGTCTTATTAGCCTGTCTCTGTCAATATGCATTTGTCTGTTATTTGTCTTGCTTATAAAAACCGTGGACCTAAGAACCACTGTCCATGAACTAAGTTAATTGAGAATATTACCTGGATGGGTGAGGAAGTGCTGGAAAGCTGGAAGGGGATGAAAGCAGAAAGGAAACTGGAAGGGGATACAAGCAGCAAGGAATCTGGAAGGGGATACAAGCAGTAAGGAATCTGGAAGGGGATAGAAGCAGTAAGGAACTTGGAAGGGGATGTCTGAGGTATTCAGAGTGCAAGCATTACTACATATGGCCTTATTTGAGTCCATTACCCAGAGCTGGGTATCCGCAGAAGTGTAAATGCTCCCCGCAGCCATAGGTAGGGCAATGAGATGGGTCCCCACTCCCCCTTCCAAGATAAAGCTTCCTTTGACTCAACCAAGGACATCATACACGATTACACCAAGACTTGGACAAATAGATGGCAAAAGATGGAGAAATGTCTCACAATAATCACACCATAGAGAGGGGTCTACTGTGGAGCCTACAGTGTGTAGAGCAGTGGTTCCCTAATGCGGTCCTGGGGACCCACTGTGTATGCTGGTTTTTGCTCCAACCACAGCTCGAATCTCAGAATTCTGAGTTGTTAATTGTTTTTAATTGCACTAGTCTTGTTCATCCTGATTATTTACCCTTCTAGACCACATGCCAAAACGGGCCATGATAGAAAAAAACTTTCAGAGTATGCTATAATGGAGATCACTTTTCTGACACAGCAAAGCGTAAATTTAACTTGGCTTGGCATGCTTACTTGGAATACATCAAAATAAACAACATGAATTTTGGGCTTTGAAACATCATGGAAAGCATAGCCATTTCTGTCATAATGCAGTTTAAGGGGGTAGAAGTCCCCCTCATCTGAAAAACGACTAACTTAAAAGAACTGCTTGTTAAAATTCTGGGACCGTAATTCTGGTTCAAACAAAACCCAGTTTATCGGTCCTGGGGACCCCCTTTGGGTGTACAGTACCCACAATTAAAACATTAATGTGCATGTTTTTTTTTTCCCCCACAGTCACACAGTAGAGAGAGACAGGAAAGTTTGGGGAGAAGAATGGGGAAGACGTGGTAAATGACCCGAGCCAGAGTCGAACCGGGTCACCGCAGGAAGGCCACAGCCTTTGTGGTGCGAGCGCATAGACCAATGAGCCACCGGGGCGCATTAATGTGCATGTTTATGCACAAACACGTCAAACTAGATCCTTTTGAGGTTCTCTCATTATCGCTGAGACGGTCCTACAGGTGAGGTTCAACAGTCTATTTGATGCAGACTATGGCAGCGGTAAATCAGCCTCTCCCCAAGCCCCCAGGACAGCAGTTTGCTTATCTGCAAAGTAAACGGTGAAATAAAGATGCAACAGCTTCTGTTTTGCAGACAGCAGTGGAGAGTGATGCTCAGGTCGATCTCGTCTCCGAGCCTGCGGGCATTTCCTTCTTCTGTGACAGGAGGCGGACAGGTCAGCTCCCCCGGCTCTTCACTGTCCCGTCTCTCAGCCCGAACACTTTGTGCCAACCGTCTTCTGCCAGGTTTTTAGCCAAAGAGGACCAGCCGCAGGCTTCGATCACCATCAGGTGTGAAAGGCCAGGATAGGTCGTACCGGTCAACAGCAGGATAAAACTCCGTTCTCAGCGGAGCCACAGAACACAACACCGAAATCTCATTGGATCACATACACTGTACTACACTTACATTTCAATCATATCAAACAAAGAGACCATTTGACTGGCTCTATACTGGTATTAATTTTAAAACAAGGATAATATCCAACAGCAGCTCCTTGGATAACTAGGTAATGCCCCCAGACTTCAAAAGTTACTCTCTGTTTACTTGCTTTGGTATTCTGTTGAAAGCAGTAGGTCTCTGGCCAATTGAGTAGAATAAAATTTTCTTCCCATGTTAGTGTGCTACTTGTTTTAGCATGAGGCTAGCTACACAGGTCAGGAGACAGGGACAAAGCTCATGCGCCAATTCAATCAGCAATCTCAGCTAGAACACAGAGGCCAAAGGACAGCCGTCCATATGTAACTGTACCTCCAGATAGTATCTGACTTTACATATTAGATCCCTTTTAATGAGACAAACTGTCCAGCCAAAGCAGCAGAATGATTTCAGTTTTCCTGCCATGAACCAATTCCCTGCCCATTCCCTTTCTTTCAAAGCACAAGGTTAAAACTGCAGTCTGCCAATTGCCATTACTAATTCAGAAAAGACTCGACTGAAGTCCAGAAATAAAAATAAAAAAAACACTGCATTCTATTTCGTGAAATGCAGACTGCTAGAGAGGTCAGAGATGCCAGCGAGTCAGGGAGAGTTTTTCCGTGTTTTAAACGCAAATCTTCAGCACGTTTCGTCAGAGAAAAACACGTCTCCCGTCATCTGTAGCCAGCTCCTCCTCCGCTCAGTAACAGGGGCACGGCGAGTGCATCCGCTTCTCCTCTGCTCGGCGCCTGCAGTGACAAACCCATTTCGCAATCTGTTTAATTGTACTTCTCACACTCGTTTTAATGTGCCTTCCCCCCATATGTTAACATTTAAATCAATTTCCTATTCCATAAAGCGAATAACTGCGTTTATAAACTTTATAAACCGGGAGTCGGATAGGTAATTATTCACCGTCGAACGATCGATGCTCCCCACTTCAATGGGGCAATGTGCGGTACAAGTCTCTAACTGGGCACCTCTGGAGCTGCTAACGGGGCTCGTTAGCTTTCAAGGCTCAGAGGGGGAGGGCTGTAACAGGTGCGCAGGCGACAGCCACCATCTTAGACTGTGTATGTGACAGCAGGGCCCGGCTGCCTTGAGCGGCGTTCGCAGTCTCCTGGCAGGAGACAACAGGACCGGCAGCTGCTAATTTGTGTAGAAATGGCCGCCCTCTCTCCGCTCCCCGCCTCTCAGCTATGCCCCTTGGTAAATCAGTCTGGTTAGACCGTTAGCTTAGCCTTACGCTAGTGCCGACTAGCTTTCTTTCCCTGCCGTTAAAGGCAAGCCAACTGCAGTGTTACGGGCCTCCACCACAGTGACCTACAGCTAGTGATGTCCTGAAGAAGAGACTGATTGGTTGACCAGTAGGGCCTTGACTTAGCTTCAATACTTCATACCCATCCAGTTGAAATCTGTTCTTTGAATGAAGTCATACTTTTCGTGAGCCACGTTTTCCTACAAACGCGCTTTGACAAAGTCCCACCGAGAACTGAATGCTTTTATCATCGCTGTCACTCAAATGAATAAAATACGTTACATCTAAAAATGCAAACACAGGAGCGCAGGCGGTTGGGCGCATGGATGCCTGGCGCAGGTAACTGGGGGATTTTGAGTACTATAGGGGTCCCAATCTGCCACTTAACACAGCAGTGTCTGGCATGCGCTCATGCACGATCGCACACAAAAGCGGCGAAGCAACAAAGGATCGGGCTATTCTAAAGCAGGCGTTCAGCTAAAGAGGAGTGAATATAACACCATTTGCGACGCGCCCAATTACAGCTCCCCCACCTGCTCTTTGTTCTCTCTCCTCCTTAGGATTCTTAAGAACAGGCCACCACGAAGCTCTCCATCTTAAATGCGCTTTTCAGAGACGCCCAAATCGATTTCAAATTCCCCCTCATCGAGGCGGACCCTTGAATTGCTCTAACAGATGGTTTACTCCATTAGGCTTTTCTGTGTAAAAGGCGGTGAAAAATAAAAGCTCATTCGACGGGGAATAGCAGCTGCATTATTCCGCTCCATTGCACAGCGACTGAAACAAAACGGAAGAGCTTTGCATGTCGCAAATTACTAATCGACACAACACTGTAAATTAGTGCGCTGAAATTGAATTACCACCCCACTCCCCACCCCCCCCAACCCCAATTAATTTTCTGCTGTTACATTTGAATTTCCACCAGGTGCTGAGCAGGAAGCAATGAATGTTCTGGAATAATCCAGGATATCACTGCTAGTGCCACCATTTGGTATAGTTCCCTCCACTTGCAGAGAAGTGTGACCAAGCGACAGCGTGCGACACAGGTCCCACATCATTTTTCATCCCGGGTAACTGAACGCCATGTGGTGAACTCGGTGACTGAGTTCACGTTAAGAAGGACTAGCGTAGGCGAGAGACCGCCGCACTCCATTAGCCACTAATGAGCACTTTGATTCAAAAGCGAAATAATCACAGAGAACAGCTCCAGTCGGTCATTTCATACTGTGCGTGACACGAGGTCAGGAGAGAAGGGTCGTCCAGTGTGCAGACAGGTAATTAATCTTACAGAATATGCAGCTGACCTAAGAGCTCCACTGTACTGACACTCCATACTGCACTTCCAGGTCTATGGCTGTCAAATTAAATACAATGTTCCAGACCCCCATACAACCCCCATAATGGTGACAGTTTCACAGCACAGGAAAAGATGTGATATTTAATGGAACTGCTTCTAGCCCCCCACAGCCATAAACACACCGAAATGCATCAGGGCCCGAAAGGAAAGATTGAGCGGAGTCTAACATGCAAGCTGCACTGTTGAGTAAAGGCAAAATCATTGCAATCTACAAAAGTATATCCATGCATATATCCAAGGAGGATTCACACAGGGAAAAAATGCATGCTAGTCATCGCAACTGATGTACACTGTTGCAACCTGTAGCTCTAGAGGCAGGGAACCATCCTAACAATTATAACTTGGAAATAAACTCGCTGAAATAATGTGGCCTTCTTGACCCATGAAACACTGGAACGGGACAACAGGCAACAACACTGAACAGTAATAATAGAGAAAAATCAGTATGGCTTTTTGAGGACAACCCCCAAGAGGGCACTCTGAGCACGGGAATCATCTTTTAATCCAGTAAGAGGGGAAGACAAACATGAAAACTGCACACACTGCTGCTACCATCTGTGTATCCCAGCGCGCAGCAGCACTCTGCATGCTGGTGCTAACAGCCGCAGCCCATCCTATCTCAGTGCCGCCCACAGCATGCTGGTACTAATTTAGCCTATCCTATCCCAGATCACTGCAGCTCCTGCACATGCTAGTGCCAATTTAGCTGCAGTCTATGGCAGCAAAATGTTGCTATCCCCACTCAGTGTAGCTTCCGTGTTAACTGATGCCAATTTAGCTGCAGTCTATCCTTGCTCACTACAGCTTCTGAACCTGCAAAAGCGAATTTAGCTGCAGTCTATCCCAGCTCACTGCAGCTTCTGCACATGCTGGTGCCAATTTAGCTGCAGTCTATTTCAGCTCACTACAGCCTCTGTGCTTGCAGGAGTCAAGGTTACACAAAGGTTGCCTCCCTCATTCTGTATGCACAGGCTGTTGCCCTCAACTCCTGGGGAATGCTGCAGAATTACACGCAAATTTATACTGGTTTATAGTGAAAGCATTATTTTAATTAATTATGCTTCAGAGAAACACTCAATCCATCTCGCCAGAAACAAAGGTGATACTTACAATTTAATTTAAATGACTTAATGAGTAGATTGCAGTCATCAGAAAATTCATTTAAAGTACGCAGAAGATCTGAATTCACCATTAATAATCACAGTAATACACAGGATTTTAATAGTGTCTGCAATAACAGCTACCTACAGCCCTGACCTGTAATTGAGGAAAGAGGCAGGCCCCCCAGCCACCTCTACCGCAAAGACAACGTCTCTTTCTCTCCAGTATCATACAGCCATATCATTATCCCCCACAAAACTACACTTTCATACACAGCAGGAATGTCTGGCAGAAAAACAGGTTAAGGGGAGGGGTTTCACAGAAATGTTCTGTATCTTTTCAGAGATGATGAGACGGTGACATTTAAGTATTAACTAGTTAAAAGTACATTATGAGTAAGCACTGAATTTTAAAGCAATTTTAGCGCAGTGAAGCACATGCTTCTGGTCAGGAGTAAGAGTCCAGGTTCTCTCCGCTGGCTCTCCCACTAAGGCCTGCAGGGCTGAGACGGGAGCCCGCACTCTTCACCTGCACGGATCCTCGCGTAAGCAACTGCTGGTACATTAGGATGGAAGTCTATTAAAGCATTTCAAGTTCCTCCAATTTACATTTTAATGCACCACATCCATTTTACAGAGCAGGATGGAGAACGGTCAAAGCTGTATCTACAAGAGACCTTCATGAAGGCTGAAAGGTCCAGGTGCATTTGCTCAAGATGAAAGCAACGCTTTCTCCAAGAACCACACATCACATGTGCGCCGAACAAAGTGCCCCCCCGCCCCCCAATCTTATTTTCGGTTTGATTTACAGCTCAATGAAGGAGGCAGAGTAGGAATCGTCAGGGAGACTGACAGTGATGGATGGGGATTTGATGCCATCCGTCGGAAATATGGCAGCTGAGTTTTTATTCATCGAGACGCGGTTATTGTTTTGTTTCTCCACGGCTGCATGTGCCGCGTTTATTAGTTTTGCGCGCTAGTCTGCCCGCAGCCACAAAACAACAGAGCACTGAGACAGACACAAAGACAATTTGCTTCATAAAATTGGCTGTGGCCAAGCAAAGTGATTGATTCTGGTTGTAATGTTTTATGTATTCGGCCTTTGCGCGATCAGGAGAGACCAACACACGGAGATCAAGGGCCTCCTTTGCAACAGAGACCTGACCGGTTATAACTCCAATTACACTCACAATTCAGACATACATTTTCAGATATTATTAAAGATTCGAGTGAATGACGCCATTTTAACGATCGGCAGATGCCGAAATGCACACAAGAGGAAGTAAACAACTGTGCTGTCCTCAGGAATGATGGATAATGACAGATTGGTTGTTTAAAGCACTAGACAATACAATTTAAAGCAATAACTGTCCCCAATCCTTTACTCCAGAAAACAAAAGGATGAAAGTTTCAGACTGTAATCCGATTACAAAACCACAGATGTTTGGCCAAGCAGAGAAAACTGCACTGGTGTTCACACTAATGCAGGCAGAAACTGCTCGAGGTTATTACTTTGAGTCGAGCAACAGACAGAATTTTGCCAACTTATGTTGAAAATGGACTGAACTGGACAACATACTATCATGCGATTCATGGATGCGACGGAGGCTCCTGATAGAACCCAATTACCTTCCACTGGGTGGACTGGCGTTTGATAACTCTAACCCAATTTCAGCAGATTTATCAGTCTTCATCTTTGTTGTCATACCTTTAATTTGCTCCTGAGAAAATATAAAGTCCCTCTTTTGTTGAGTTGACTCAGAGGGCTACCATATTTGCTAGACAGAGGCAGGTGCGCACACACACACACACACATGCAAGCACAGTAAAATATTAAGTGTTAAATCATATATATGATATAAGCTTATGATAAATCTTATGATCTTATGTTTCAATACATAGTCAAAATATGGCAGCATCCATGAACTCACTGCTTACACTAATTAGCTGAGAAGTTATGGAACTGGAACTGAGAAAAAAAATTATTTGGAATGAAGAGGAATAAGAAATATCAAAAATAGAAAATTTTGCTAATTCTTCATCTTCAATGGACTTCAATGGGGAAATGTGCTTTTTAGCACCAGAGGCTCAATAAACTCTAATGGGTGCTTTTGCACTGCATAGTACTGGCTCCACTCGACTATTCAGTTTATGTATCAGGATTTTTGCACAGGATCGCAATTCTAGGCCAGTTCGACCAAGGCAAGTGATGTGACGTCATCTTCAACACCACGCAAAACACAGCGTAACCTCACACGACACAAACACAGGAACAATAAAGCGTGTCAAAAGGCTGGTGCTACTGGTTTCCGATAACAATGTTAGGTGGCTATTTATTTGGCTGCTTATCTGGTGCCCAATTTGCTTGAACTTGGCTGCTAATTGTCAGCGAGTTGCTGTGCTTTGACAACCAGGCCTTTACTACTTCCTTTATTTCATAGCTAATGATAATACTGTCTTGGCTGAAAGTTGCCCTCTTATGTGGCCGCAAAATGAAAGCTCGTTGGTTTAGATACGCATTTACCTACGTGAGTCACGTCTTAATGTTATCACTTCAGATCGTGTTGCAGTGAAAATCATCCCATTCCGCCGTAATGTTAAT
Source organism: Gymnothorax reevesii (assembly GCA_029721435.1). Lineage (NCBI taxonomy): Eukaryota > Metazoa > Chordata > Actinopteri > Anguilliformes > Muraenidae > Gymnothorax > Gymnothorax reevesii. The sequence continues at coordinate 55,116,987 of CM056586.1, forward strand.
CATGTTATGCAAGGCGACGGTTTGTCCCGTGTCATGTGAATAACGATTCCTTCTGCCTAATCAGTGTTCTGCAGTGCATTGACCTCATGTTTAAGTATCGGCTCAGCTTGGTTGGGTGGCACTAAAAAAAAAAAAAAAAAAAAATACTTCGTACCAGGTACTATCAACAATTGAAATGCATAAAAACCCGAGTAGAGTAGAGTTAAGCTGTACTAAGCAGTAGAAAAGCACAATATGACTGCGGTAAACACCGAATTTGCCATCAACAGGGAGGTGCTTTAGGTCCCCCATCCTCCCTTCTACACTCCCCCAGCTGAGGAGAGACAGAGGAGTCCCATGTGTGTTACATATAAAGCACGAATATACGGGCAAATACACGGTCCCGCAAAATATCCACAAAACAAACAGACAAATGATACACAATTAATCCACAAGATCACAGTTCTGTTTACTGTGAAATAAACTTGAGGGCAACACACAGATCCATGCCTGTTGCCCATATTAATCCCAGTTTTCATACACAAATCTGTTTCATGAAGTTCGAACTTAAACTTCTTTCTGCTACTCACACATTTCAGGGAATTTTTTTGGTCGTTTCCATCCTCCAAATCAAAACTCGCCAAACTCTGACTGTATATGATGCAGGTGCATGCAAACAAGGCCAATTCAACGGAGAATGAAATTACATCAAGGCAGATCGTCAGGCAGTGAGATAACGTTACCCTAAAATAACAGGGGCAGTGGAAAAGATGCATGCAGCTAGTGTAACTTTTGAAGGAAAAGAATAGGCCCTGATCACCACAGAGGAGGAGGGGCGGAGCTTTCATATGATTATGATGAAGAGGAGGATGCTGGATGGAGGACTGTGCTGTTAAAAGCAGTGCAACAGAAATAAAGGCTCTATAACAGTAATAGCCATTTGCCAATGGTACCAGCCAACCAGCAAAGAGCACCGAGCATTGACAAGGTTAGCAGCCCGTTTAATTAATATCAGATGTCTAAGAATAAACTAGGGGTGTCACGATTCAATTCGGTTCATCGAACATCGGTAAGTTATGCGGTTCGATTCGATTCGTTCAGCATTAGTTTCGGTTCGATTCATAAATTACTTACTTGCCATTTTATTTCATCTTGAAACGCAAAAAATCTAGATGTAAATACGTTGTCATTACGTTCGCGGAAGTGCATGTTATGTTGACAGTGATATGGGTCATGCTCAGTAAGGTTAACTCTGATTGGACCATTTTCTCTCAATAGACCCATTTTCTGTCTGCAAACAACGGGCAGCGCGCATATCTAGGCAACGGAAGTATGGCGAACCATAATAGCTTGTCAAGCTGTGCGAGGGCATTAGCCATCAAAGATCTCAAATTCTACACAAAAAAATGAACTTTGACAAATGGCAACCAATTTCCAGATCCGTATGGTATCAGTGAGTGGGCAGATGACGTTAGTTAGTGGCCCAGTATTCCGTGGCCTGATATACCCATTTGATCGAGAAACCTGCCGGGTACACTGGGAAGAAACAACGACCATACAAGTCATTGTATTCTTATGACTGCGATATCTGCGGACATAAGCAGAATGATAAATACCACGACAGACTTAAAGTTTTCTGTCTCGAAATCAGAGGTCCTTCCTAGTCAAACACAAGGGCATAAAACCGCCCTGTATGCAGAGATGCCCTTTTCGTTTCTCCTCTTGGTGGCATTTACGTGTCTGTGCCGTAGTCAGCAATTATTCGGTCAGAGCGCACTGAAGAAATTCACTCACGGAATTTGAGTCATTGTGCATCAAGTTAATCAGTTTCACGTGCATTACGGTGGATTTCCCAACCAATGACAATGAAATCGATTATGACTCGGGAATTCTCAGGCTTGACTTTACTGAGGGATCAAAAGCTATGGAACTGCATAAAAACGTTTCAAATGGTCTTATTTCATTTAAACAATTTAAGCGACCATGAAACACATGCATTGTTTCCAATCCCCGAATAAAGAAAAGCACGGGAAGGCTGGAGTCATAATCGCTTTCCCTGTGATTTGTGATGAGGTACACCTGTACGCAAGTGAAACGGAAACTTCAATGTACAAGAATTTTAAATCCGCATGAGAACCTCATTAAGCATTCAATGAATCATTACGGACTACGGTGAATAAGCCAAAAAAAAAATGCGTAAGACCAACGTCGAATACATGAGACTAGGCATCTCTGTTTATGACGCATGGGTTATGATAAAATAAATAAACAAACAGAAAACTACGTCCTGACAGCAAATTGTACCTGCATGGCAGGCTGAGTATTATTTTGTATTGTTGGCTGGCTAGCTAGCGAGTTTGACTGCGTAGTTGTCATGCAAACATGTAATCTGCTTCGGTTTACCATTATTCTCACATATTTCATGTAATGTCTGTAACGTTAACCGTGAGACGCGCGTCAAAAAATTGGTTACATCAATTTCAATGGAGCAAAGCCCACTGGCAGCGTGCGACACGCGTCAGATTTTTACTTTTCGCCATTGCTCAATTTCTTGAGCGTCAACTCAATAGAAACCCATTTGTCTTTTAGGATAGCTATTTAACTATTTCTTTTCATGGTTGGTGGCACACGCGCATGCAGTTGTCGAAACCGATATACCTACTTTTTAACCAAGTCGCAGTTTTGAGAAGAAATCCATTATTTTGTGCGCATTTAAGTTATCAAGCAATCTACAGTAAGACAGAACTTAACTCAAGGTTCACTGGTAAGAATTTAACACTACTAAGTTAGCTAGCTAGCTAGCTAATTTGCTGCTGGGTGAAGTAAAGTGAATCATAATCTTAATTTACAAGACAGTATTTCTTGTTCAGTGTTCCTTGTTGCTAAAGTAAACAGTGAAAGCCTGCTAAAAGGACTGTTCTTAACTTCTTATTCTCAAGTAGACTACTGGTTTTTGTCCTGTCACGTGACATATTATGACATATAGTGATAACAGAAACTTGTAAGGTTTTTCTGAATGCATCTTTATTGCATGTTCTTATTATGTTAATGTTCACTGTGAGTGACAGTGAGACTGGCTGATCATTAGTTGCCAAAGTAAAATGACATTACTCTATATTTTGACTTTGCCTTTAATGAAGGTGAATCGAACCGAAATGAATCGCATCAAAGGCCTTGAATCGAGATTCGAATCGAAGGATAGGTGAATTGTGACACCCCAAGAATAAACCCAGGGCACATGTTCCTACCAGCGCCTGATGCAGTGGTGTCTGTTTTTTTTTTTTTTTTCCTGGAGTCTCACTTCCAGAGTTCACTACAGCACCATCTTACAGCAGCCATCAATACCTGCTCAGAACTGGATTCCATACTTAGCATAAACATGTCTGAGGAACAGCTGAGTATGAAACGTGGAATGAGACCGAGTAGAAACTGATGTTCGGCCGGTCATAGTTTACGGCCCGGCCACGCCACTTTTAAACAAGCTGCGTCTGAGTCTGCAAAGCAAAATCTTGCGTCTCTGGGAAATTGCTCTCATTCTACACAACTTCAACGAAAAACCAGCTTGTCAAGCTGAGGTATCCCAATACAGAAAAGAAGTCAACTGTAAAAACAAACGTTTCACGCAAATACGACCTTCGAACTGGCCAAAAATGCTTTAATTCATCAGCCGCAGGCATTGAGACGGACATTAACAAGATGGATTAACAAGCCTAACAAAGGCATTCATTCACAAATGGACTGAACACTACGGATCATTGAAGCAACTACTGTGCAAAAACATCATTAAAACCACATCACAGTTCTCCAAAGTCACGATTCTGAAGCCGATGTGTCCATCACCAGGGTAACCTGAAAGCAACATAGTTTGGAAACACTAACTGAGATGAATAAATCCAAAAACCCAAACTCTTAACGGACGACGCAATAGCTTTATGGAGGGGAGATGAGAGACTTGAGTCGGTCGTGTTGCGATGTAGAAGACCCTCCCAGGGCAGCAGATGGCTGGAAGACAGACAGACTGATTGAGTGAATCCTGCTGGGCCAGAGCTGCAGTAGAGGTCAGGGTGTGTGATTGGTGGGCATTATCAGAGGATGGCAGGCGTACTGTACGGCCATCAGGGAAAGGCAACAGCCATAATCCCTCCCACAACAGAGCGCCGAGCAGAAGCTCTCCCCCCCGCTGTCCTACACAGAGGCACAGCAGTGAAGTACAGCTGACCGCTAACAAAGTTACAGCAAACTTCCCACAAGCGCTCAAATAGTGTGAGGGGAGTTTACTTCATAATACTCCAAAGTCCCTAAGATTTTTGTACAGTAAAATACATCATACGAACGCAGTTTCTTATCTAGCTAATGTTGGTCGTTCTTGTGCTTTGTCGCAAAACGGCAGGAACTTAGCCAATCTTTGCTATAGATATAACCTGAACTTTAAGGAAAGTCTCATGTCGAACATAAATCGCATTCGCAGCAAACTTGCTTTGTCCGCATCCAAAACTTTGTTAATGTTTTCCTTGAACTAATGGATCACAAATCGTCGGATCTAGATAATGCAGGTTTCTCGTGTGACGTGCATCGTCAGTATCCAAAGTCTCTGCGCTCATTAATGTAGTTGATACTTTTATTATCTTCGTCTAGTTAAGAGTTTGTTCAATTTAATTGTACTCCAAGTATGAAATAAAGATATATACATAAATATCTATTGGAAATCACTCCCAGAAGTCAAGCAAAAGCTTTCAAAAAGACAGAAAAGACAGACAACACTTAGCCAATATCTAGTTAAAACTTGAGTACGAAACCAGCTTGCTTCTCAAAGGTAGGTTTAAAAAAACAAGGTTGTGCAAAGTCAAGATGTTGCTCACAAATCTGCTCTTTTCTTGTAAAACCAAGGAGTCCTGTGGTGTAATCAAAGCAAGAGAAAACGGGAGCAGAATCAGCATTCGCCAACTCCTAAAATAGGCCAAGTGATTGCTGTGGCTTTCACACAAACATTCTGGTTGGAAATGCAACAAGAAACATGCACAAGCAGATGCAAGCACTGGAACACACACACATATAGATGCAAGCACCGGAACACACACACACGCACGCACGCACACGCACACACACACAAGCACGCAGATGCAAGCACCAGAACGCGCACGCACGCACACACACACACACAGACACACACACAGAGACACACACACACGGATGAGAGCACCAGAACACACACATACCAGAAGATGCACACACACACACACACAGACACACACACACAAACAGCACTTGTAAATTGATGACATCTTCCGAGCAGCTTGTCAGTGTCATTTGGAGGCTTTGTGTAATCAGTCATTATTCAGTGGCTTCCATCTGCTGCTGAATGGTAATTAACCCCAGTGAAAAGGTGAAAAACACGATAGTTACGCACTTCACAAAGTTCAGAGTGTTTCTATCATATGATGACGAAGTTACAGACCATCTGCATGTGATTATCATTAAAAAGTCTCAATCAAGATGAGAAATAAACAATGAGAACTGACAGAAAGGAATGTTAAGAGTAATATCAGGGAGGCAGATGAGGTGTGTGTGGGTGGGGGGGGTTGAGTCCTGTCATCAGCCCTTCAATTAAAAAGATAAAGTTTTAAATTAGATCAATTTATAAGTCACATCACCATTGCCCTCAACCACCATCAAAGCAACATTTTTATACACCATAAATCAACAAATTTCAATTAACACTAATTATCTTACACAATCAACACGCTATTAATGTGGTATGCATTAAATAAAGCAGGGACTGGCGATGGCCTTACAGACGTTAAGCACAGGAAAAGACTACAGAAACAGCTGGTGCAGAATTCATACAGTCATTTCATTACGAGCATGACAGTGGTCCGATGGCTAAAGCTCTCCATAATTAACAGGAAAATTAGAGTAGATGCAGGGATCTGTCACAAGGTCACATTTGGATTAAATTTCCCATGAAATTAGACTTTTAATTTCCGTATGACAATTATTTTTGAAGCGGGCAGGTCCTTATGATTCTGACAGCACTATAGAGGGCGATTAATGCTGACAAGGGTCCCTCTATTGTGACATCAAAGGAGCAAGACAAACTGACCTCAGTGACATCACAATAAGTGACATCAGCTTGAAGAATTGTCACACTTGACAAAATGCATTTTCTTTCTGTGGCAGAGGAAGGCTGTGGGTGGTACAAGGGTAAAAGTTATGAGGAATGAGAAAGCTTGATTATTACATGTTTGAAACTTTTATGCTTGTCTTCTGTATAAAGGCAGGCAGTGGGAAGGAAGGCTAACCTTAGGGGACTTGAAGCACAAAATGAACTGTAACGCAGCGCCTCAGCCCATCTTTGATGGCAACATTTCAGAATTGCACAGAAAAAAGCAATTAACTCATAAAAATGTCAAATATAATAACCGTAATAAGCCGAAAGTGCATTTTAAAAGCCGGAGTACTGTGAAAAATGGAGGAGACAGGTTTACTGGAGACTAATTTTAACACTGCGGACGTGACTAATGACAACAAAAAAATTTCCCCCAGCACAATAAAGACAAAATTGCCCGTACTTTTCTCACAGCAAGAGCAAAAACATAACTGACGTTAAAAAGGACCGTGAAAATGGCCAGATCCTCTAACCTATAATAAGGCTGCATGAACTACGCATCAGCTCTCCAGGGCAGTTACACAAATTGCTTGAAAGTACTTCTGATTCATTGCCTATTGTTCAGCTGGTACAAATTTGCTGTCTGCAAAAAAAAAGAGGGGGGGGGAAAAAACATTATGACCAATTCTCTAAAATACTTATGCAGAGTAGATAATTATGCATTCCATCCAAATTAAATTTCACTACCAATTAGCGAGGAGAATGTGCTGCAAACCAAACCCACACAACTTGAGTTCCACAGTTGAAATAATACAAGGAAATAACACGGCGCACTCACGCCGTCTAATGAGGGGGAGAAAATGAATTAAATTCAAAGCAAATCGAGCATCATCGCAGAACAACAGTGGCCCAAATAACTCACCTCAACTCAGGAGAGGGCAAGACAGTAGAGGAATGTAGGCACACCGTTGGAAACACAAGGAACAAAAGCAAAGGTGAAAATAAAAATAAACATTTAAATGACCTGTCCAGTGACGATGCCCCTTCACAAATGGGTGGGCACATCACCTAACAACCCCAAAAACAGGGCTGAAGCCCCATTGGTTGATGCAGGACACAAAGAGTGCTTGATAATCTGGTCTAGCAGGGTAGCCTGATTGCAGGCTGGAAACTGTAGAGTGGCTGGTTCGAGCCCCAAGTGGAGATATAAATCTGACTTGCATCTGGAGAGAAGTTGGGGAGAAGTCTACTATATTGCCCTTGACCACGACCTTTGACCCAAAAACCAATCTCGCAGTTATTCCCTGGTTCTTCTCCATCACTCCTTGTACCTGTTCTATCAGGCATTTCCCCAGGGCATCCAGGACAAAGTGAAACATGTTCTCACTCCCCAGCCTAAATTCATTTATTTTACATTCATTTGGAAAATCAGAATCGCGGTCCAAAATATCCTCCAGTGATTCACTACGTCCGAGGACTCTTTGTCTCCCGAACATTTGCAGCTGCCTGCCATTGTTAATGACATAATGTGGTTAATAAGGAGCAGCAAACGGCGCGGTGAAACTGGGAGCCAACCTCCAGCTCGAGAGCTGCCAGCGTTTGGCACCATCTTCGGGCTGCTAACAGATCCGCAGACTTATCACAGGCCTTTGTGAATTAGTTGGAATACTTAATGAACTCATTTACACAGTGTTCTGCCTGTTCTGGAGTGGGCATCGCGTCCCCAAAATCCACACTCAAATCCAAAGTTACATTTGTATCCACCACCGCAAGCTGTCGCCATCAGTGGTATGTGGCAACCGACCGCAACTTCACCCAACTGTTGGGTTTCCTGCTCTACTTTCAGTTACACAGGCAGATCAGATCGCCTCACCTCCCTGTTCCTCTCGGCAGTTTTCCACTCTGAATCTGCATGCGTTTCAACACACACATTTTACAGCAGAAAGTCATAATCTTCTGAATGATTTGCGCTCTCGAGCAGCGGTGGTGGCATTTTTATGTTGAGAGGGTAATGGAATTTTTTTTCTCCATTCACTGAAGAATGGCTTTTCACCATTACTGCACAATGACACACTCAAACTTATGCAACCTGTTTACAGAAACCCTACCCTGACAGAGTAAATACACACTTACTCTGCACACCTGAGTCCAACCTGGTCCTGACACAGCTCAACCTCTACACTGTATAAGAATTACTGGCACCAGGATCTAGCAAATGTATAATAATACTAATACTAATAATAATACTAATAATTTATTATTATTATTATTCTCTTATTCGGTCAGTACTTTAACCCAAAGTGAGCCGCAGTTGATTAGATAATACAGAAGCAAATCCCTGCTCGACTACACCGTGTCCCTAAAGCTCATGCACCACAGAAAAAGTCAACTCAGATATTCAACAGAATGTGTTTATTCAAAAGCCAGTATATCTCCCCCTGCAGCTTAATTAATGCCCTCAGCTTGTGGGGCATAGAATGCACCAAGTTGTTTAGAACGGAAGGCTCAAAGTTGCCCCACTCCTGCACAGCCCTGGCAATGAGCTGCTTCATGCTGGTATGGGGTGGGCTGTGAATGGCCCGACTGCTCAGGATGCCCCAGGAGTTCTCAATCGGGTTGAGGTCCGGGGATTTGGGTGGCCATTACACTTTGCCCACAAAGCCAGGAAGCTGTTCAGAACACCACAGCTGAGTTGAACAAGCAGTATGTGCGGGGGCACCATCTTGCACGAAGACCATTTCCGCATGCCTGTTGAACATTTTCCTAGCAGTGGCGGGGCTCGATTTCTTTTTTTCTGGTGAGTATGAGAAGTAGCACTGGCTGGAGAATGTTCTTGACATAATACTCGGCATTAATGGCGGTGCCCTGGGGTACAACATGCAACTCCAAAAGCCCCGAAGAAGACATCACCCCCCAGACCATGCAATGGGCGCTGAACTTGACTTGTTCAGAAGGTGGCACTTTCTTTCGATCATCGGTGTAGATGTGGTCATTTTGGCTGTTGGGAGTTGTAAATGAGTAGAGTGGGCACTCAGAGAAAACCCAGTTTTCCAAGTGTCTTTGGGTCATTGTGGCATACTTCTTTGTAAAAGCTAGCCGCTTCTCCTTTTGCAGGTTGGTAAGGCGAGGAATCCACTGTCTTCTGTATGCTCTCAGACCCAGTTTCTCAGTCAGAAAACAATGGATGGTACTCTTAGAGACTGCTTCCCCAAGATTCTTCAGTCTTTGTCTGAGTCTGCGGCAGGATTGCTGTCTCTTTCCCTTAGCCTTTTGGATGAAGTCCTTGACCCTGGAACTCAGCACTGAGGGGCGACCTGCACTGTGCTCCTCTTCAAGGGAGTCACAACTCTGGTGTCTCTGCCACCACTTCTTTACCCATCGGATGCTTCTGCCAAGGTCCTGAGCTCCTCCCTGCAAGGTTTCCCTGCCCTGCACAAGGCAATGGTTTGAACACGGACCTGAGACTCTGAAAGAGCTGCGTTTCCTGATTTTTATTCGACCATCATTGCGGTGATACCAAAAAGGTTCTCTTAGTGACGGTTCTCTTTTGGTTCCTTTTGGTTATGACCTCTTGCAAACAGATGAATTAATTAAACAACCTCACAACACCTGGCTGACCAGATGCAACCCATTTTAGAGACAGACATGTTGCCTACTGGGGTATATGAACTTTTGGGACACAGTGTAGTGAGTGGATAGAAGCTTTGTTTGAGAGCCCAACAGCTGCACTGTTCTTATGGTGGCATCAACCACCAGCCATCCAGCTGCTTGAAGGCGCACTCCTTGTCTACACGAGAAATGTCCACTTCACAAATAGCAGAAAAGCCCATCCCATGACATGGTTTCACATTGGCCCCTTCTGGTACCTTTCTAGTACGAAAAATGGACATTGCTCGTACATTGGAGAAATGCAAAATAAAATTCACATGATACCCGGGTGCCAGTCAAAGACCTCAGCCGCAAGGCAGCCCCTAAAACATGACATGCAGGCGTAGCATGTGTACACAGGCGGGCATGTGTGTGCGCGCGTCTGCATTTGTAGGGGTGGGTCGATGCCTGAGTGCGAATTGCATTTCACAGCAATCACATGATTTCAGCGCTACAATTTTTGGCGTTGCGTTTGTGACGGTAAACTAAGGCTATACACTTAACTAGTAAAGTACAACAATAAAACAGTGATTCACAAAAAATTTGGATTTCCACAGAAATAAAACTACAAATTACAGTAAGTATTCCTCTCCATAACCATGGCATACCTTTATCGGTTCTGCAGCAGTTGAAAAAGATCACAAAATCTTGTTCTCGAGTTTGTTCAGTTAGAAACTTAAGTCAGTGCTCACACTTCAAGTACTCATTTTTTGGTCCGACCGCTGCCGCCACGCCGCCCTGCGTTAACGCGATAACTTCAGTAATATTATTTCAATTAAAATTTGTTTTAGTAGTAAGTAAGTATCATAAAGAGGAAGAACTAATTCGATTTTGGACAATTTAGGATTTCTAGATTGGCCACCAGGGGCCAAAAACTGAAAAAAATCACTGCTTTTATCACATCTCTGGAAATATTTGTCCGATTGACCTCAAATCAAGTGCAAATGAAAGGTCATGACCTGAGGATGTGTCCCACTGGCATTATACCAGTTTGGTTCAAAATTTTGACACAAGGTGGAGCTTTGTCACATAAAATTCACCATTATTGCCATATCTTTGGAACCATTTGTCCAATTGACATGAAACTATGTGCAACTGCAAGGTCATGACCTCACAACATGTCACATGATGACATCATATCTGTATGGTTCAATATTTCGCCACCAGGTGGCGCTTTGTGATGGAAAATTACTATTTTAGCCATATCTTCAGAACCATTTGTCCGATTGACCTGAAATTAAATTCTAATGAAAGGTCATGACCTGAGGGGCTTTATATTGTATTGGGTCTATTCAGGGACTGGGGAATTGGAGGATTGGGTCATTCAGGGATATACCAGAAGCCGTCGCCTCCGACGGCATATGCCTAGTTTATAGGAGTACTGTTACTTTTAGAAGTCATATAGTCATGCACATACACTACCGGTCAAAAGTTTGGGATCACTGGGAAATTTTCTTGTTTTCCATGGAAACACACATGAAACAGAACATGTTGACATTGTCTGAGTAAGAAATAATGATTTTAATGGAAAATTATGAACATGTACTTCAAACTTTGCCATCATCAAAAAACACCTTCACTGTTGATACTGAAACTGGTGTTTGACGGGAGCCATTTAGCGCAGCTACTAGTTGACAACCTGTGAGGTGTCTTTGTCTCAAACTACACACTCTCAGATATTTGTCTTCTTGCACAGTTGTGCATCGGGGCCTCCCACTCCTTTTTTCCGTCCTTGTTAGTGCCAGTTTGTGCTGCTCTCTGAAGGGAGTAGTTGACAGCATGGTAAGATTTTAAGTTTTCAATTCCTCGCATTGAGTAGCCTTCTTTTCTAAGCACAATAATAGGCTGACTGGTCTCTGAAGGGAGTTCTTTCTTTCTGGCCATTTTGAGCCTGTAAACAAACAAACAACTGCTGATTCTTCAGGTACTAAAACAACCTCAAGAATGTCATGCTCCCTTTTGCGCTCCCTTATTAGTTCAACGGTTTTCAGCTGTGCAACACATTGATGCAGATGACTGACAATTGCTGATAATAGGCCTCTACGCAAAAATGTAAATCATTCTTTGAAAATCATCTGATTAAATTTAATCGTTTGTGATATGGATAAAAATGTTCGCTAAATGGAAAAAAATATTTGTGAAATGCATGAAAATGTATTTTTCTTTGGAAAACAAAGAAATTTGCAAGTGATCCCAAACTTTTGAGTGGTAGTGTATACCTACCTATAGCACTCACAGTTCTGTAAGTGTAGATAATAATGGAACTCGTACAGCTACACAAGTACGCTTGCAGTACTCAGTCATTCACCATGAAATGCCCTCAGAACAAAATCACGATTAAGATGGTAGGACAGCACTGACTGAGAGGTTACAAACAGGTCAATTTTTTCAATCCAAAGTTTCTATCCAAAGTGGCTCCTGGAGAACGGTGGGGACAAGATCCCCAGTCAACGAGCTACGGCTTAAACCAATATTCTTCCAGGAGCCAGGGCAGGCCTTCACCCACCAGGACCTTTTCACCAAAGGTTATCCATCCAAACTGCAAGCGTAATGGAATCCTTCTCCTACTTTGAATAATTGGATATTTTACTGATTGACCATGGCACCCTGGCGTGTAGAATTTCAACAATCCCAAGGGCCCAAACTGATTGGGAGCGCTGAAAGAACTTATACTACAATGACCCAGTTATGAGTTGGCCACAGAGAGACCCAATGAAAGGCTTTATGTGCAATAACCGCAGAATCTGTGCTCATCTCTGCAAAAATCAGCACAGTATTCACCTTCAAGCACTAACGCAGTTCTCACTGCAGCCATACTACACACACATAGAACATGGTGCAGCAGGAAGACTAAATAAACGTCTACTTTTGGATCAAAATTTTGCTTCAAATGCAGGCAAAATACAGGATATCATCTTGCTGAAAGCAGTATTAAGGTGCTAAAAGCACCCTATGCCTCGTCTCAGGAGAGACCCGGATGTGCGTGAGAATGAATCGCTGATGGAGAACTAAAGGGGCAATGAGGCAGCACTAATCCTAGCCGAAACTTTAACATAATATGGTGAGAAATGCAAGATTTTTTTGCTCTCCAATCACCACAAACCCTGCCAGCTCCGTAGCAACTTCGCTCTAAAGGGTACAATGACTCCCACTGAGAGGTGCTGGGACAGATCGATCAATTCTCATTCCTGCTGAAAGTACTGCCACCAAACGCTGACAAGTTTAATCGCCACCAGCCAGAATCTGACAGTTTAAACTTTTTTCAGATTTCGCTGACATTCCGCCCGCACATTTACATACAACAAGACCATAATTGTTTGATTAAAAAGCAAAAATCGTAATGAAGTATAATTATAAATTACTGCTAATTTTTACCAACATTCTGCTGACATGTTTACATTTAACTGGACCTTATTTGATTGAGTAGAAAACAAAAATCAAAAAATAAGGGGAATTATGATTAAATCTTGATAACTTTATGAATAAATTGATGTCTTTCTAACTTGATGATCATCAAAATGTGAAATGGCAGCAGGTCATCCTTCAAGAACCAAGGGAATAGAGGGACTTCACATACAAAATAAATAAAAAATGGACAAAAGCACATGCCTGAGCCTTTACAGGTGTCCAAGAAAAGAGAAATGGGTGTGCAGAAAAACAGTTAGACATTAGCGAGAGAGACAGACAGTGGAAATGAGGTGCTAGCGGCACAGAGTGACAGTAAATGGGGACTTTAGTGGTAAATGGAAGGGTAGCAGCAGTAAAGTGCTCCCTCTGCTCCATCAGTGACTCCTCAGGAGGCTGAGAGTGCAGCTCCGGTCTCCCTGGATTATACAGGGACCTGCAATCCAAATCATCACCGTTCATCAGGGCCTGGCTCATTATTGTTATTTTCCACAGAGCGGAGGTGCGTGAGGAGGGTTCCGATACCGGTAAAGACCGGGCCGCGCGTCTACGGCCGGGAATGGGTTTGGCGTGCGCGTCAACGGAGGGAGCTCATAATAGTTCTGACACAATTCATACAGCCCTATCAAGCGTGCGCGTGAACAGTAATTATCTTGACTCAATCAGCAGCTACACTCAGATAGCTGCGGTGTCATGTCCAGAATGTTACAATACAAAGACACAAGAGTCCTGCATTACCTTTGGCATTTCCGTGAGGACAATATTTCCAAAAGAATATAAAGCTATGGTCTCTCCCAGCCTGCCTGCCCACCTTTAGACCACCCATTATAGCATGTGCCATCCAACACAGACCAAAAACTCCAGCAGAAACCCAACACACCATAGACAAAGTATTCACAGTCCCAGCACATGCCAAACCCAGCGCAGCCACGCCTTGTACCAGTCAGTACCAACATCCGAGAGTGAATGGACGGCAATGTGAAATGGCTGATGTAGAGGTTTGTGGTAGAGTCATAACACTATTGCCATTTCTAAAAGCATAGGCTGCACTTCTAGGATGCCAAGTCATTGCATGCTGTTCCATTCTGAAGACACCTTTGAATACCAGCAGCATTAATTTCGCCCGATATCAGACGGAATTGTCAGCATGCAACTGGCTTGTCAACTAGTCGACAATTCGGTCTGACATCAGGCAGGATGAAGGCTGCATTTAATAGGCCTGTGCTTTGAGAAATGGCCTATTACTTGGTTGAGGTGGACAATCCAAGTTCAGAATCTACAAGACCTCCCTAGAATTTTGCTCTTACCACCTGAATATGCCCATTAGAACAACCCTGCATCCAGGAGGTTACTTCAAGTCATGAACAGCTAGCTGGGCTCGTGGGCAAAACCAAAACATGGCAGGACGTTCCAATCCCTGAAATGTCCACCTCAGGTTGTCCCCCACACTCCTGGATCCGACAGACAATCATCCTCACTGAATCTTCTCACCATCCCCAGCACAAAACCCATCTGCACCGTTTTAATATTTTCACTCAATTTGCATATTTGTACAGCTGCATGGCTGATGCAGCCAAATTTTTGTGTTAGCTAGTAAAATGGACGAGATGATGTGAAGCATTACAGAAATAAACCCTTCCAGCAAATTTCTAAGCACATAAAACAGAGGCACCAACACCAATGGAATCCCTCCATACATTAGACCTAAATCTCTGGTGGGCGATCTGGTCACGTGATCCGCGCAATCAAAGAGTGCCTCGCTTTTATGAAATGCCAATGGCAGGCGGGGAATTCACAGGCCATAGATTTCGCTCGGCGCTCGGTACCATCAATGGCTGCCTGATAACATCAGAGGCACGGTGCCAGCACTTAAAGAGCAGTGTGTTCCCCTCTCCTCGGGCCTGAATGATGATTAGCCAGGCAATCAGCAGCCCCAACTGAAGAGCAGAACATGCCGGAAAGGTGAGCCTCAGTCAGCCGCAGATAACGAAAGCCGGGGGGGGGGGGGGTCGGTTCTACTCTCAGGGGGTCTTGCCCAATGCAAGCACAGCCTTCCATCTCAAAAACTTACACATACGGACTTAACCTGGTAATGAGAAAACGATGAAGAGACCATTAGGCAACCGAGGCAAAAAATATCCAGGACTGGATATTAAGTTGTAGGTCAGGGGTATTCACCCTTATCCTGAAAGGGGTGGTGTGGGTGCAGGCTTTTGTTCTGGTCTTACAGTTACACACCTGATTCTAGTTATTGACCCCACACGTCATTACTAAAGACCCTGATTTGTAGAATCGGATGTGAAACTAATTGGTTGGAATGAAAGCCGCACCAGCTCATTCTGGATAAGGCCGAATACCCCTGTTACAGGCAGCACAGTGCAGTCAACAAGATCTGTCAGTTTCTACTCCCAAGAAGGAATCTGCAGAACAGGAGGCAAAACCAGGAGTCGCTCTGAAGGAGTCTGTGATAAAGCTCTATAACAGGGAATCTCAAGTCTTCTCATCAAATCCAACCTGTCCCTGGTTTTCAATCTTTTAAGATAAACAACTGAGAAATGGTATAAACTGTTACTAACAAGCAAGACTCCATTGACAAGACAAACATGTACAGGCAGAGAGGAAACAAGCAGGTCTCGGCCCTTGACGACTGTGATGTACAGAACAGTTCAAACAAAACGAAAACTGTATATTTTGCTTATAAGACGACTTTTAGAATACTCCACCCAATCTTGGGCCGTATCATCAAAAAAATCTCTCCTTCATATTGAAGGTGTGCAACGGAGAGCCACCAAGTACATTCTTGGTAATAATGATTGTGTTGATAGCAATTATAAAGCCCGACTAATGAAGCTTGATCTTTTACCGCTGGGCTACAGACGTGACATATTTGATTGTGTATTCTTGTACAAATGCTTGAAGGGGGAATATGACATAAACTACAATCATTTTGTTTCATTTCAAAATGAGGATACATTTTTAATGAAAATTCCAAAATTTAGGACTGAAACTTTTCGCCATTCATATTTTAACAGATTATTTTATTTGTGGAATGCCAGTCACCTCTATCAAATTTCTGATACTACAGCTGCTTTTAAATCGAAGCTATTTCATTTTTATAAAGAAAAGTTCAACAACTATTTTTCTTCTGATGATTCATGTACACGGGTTGGCAAATGTCATTGTTCACGTTGTCGTCTGTCCCTCTGATGTTACTTACACTTGCTGATAAACTGTCTTATTTTATTATTACTATGTGTATGTGTGTATCTGTGTATATGTGTATATATATATATATATATATATATATATATATATATATATATATATATATATATAGATATATATTTTTTTTTTTTTATTTTTTTTTTTTCTTCTCATTGTTCAATTGTCTGTGCATGTTGTGGGATGATTGCCTCACAATAGGTGCCTTGCCACCTGTGCGATCATTCCTGACTTCTGTCAAAGCTTAATAAATAAAATAAATAAATAAATAAACAGGACTCCAGACATCAGCATGGTCGGGAGCAGATTTCCCTCTGCGATGGAGCAGCCTGTGGCCAGGAGACCCCTGGGATGAGAGGCAGGGGGTGAAGTATGGAGAGAGGGATCGAAAGATGGAGGACAGGAGGGAAACATGGATAGAGGGAGGGAGGGAGAAGGCCAGCTGGCAGAGATGACTCCGACCAACTGCATGAGAGCAGCTCCCCCTTCTCCATCAGATGGCTCCTGTAGGCCCGTGTCAGCAGTGCACTGAAAAAGACCTGACAGTAGTTGTAGACCAATGCCTTTCAGGTTCTAGCCACCATGCTGTAGAAGTACAAGAAAAATCTTTGAGGATGCTGGGATATTTCACCAAAAGTACAGCGTATAAATCAAAGAAGATTAAACTATACCAACGTTGTATCTCGCTTTTGTCAGACAACACTTCAAAGAACTGTGCAGTTTTGGTAACCACACAACAAGAAAGATATAACAGCTCAAGAGAAGGTTAAAAGAAGTGCCACGAAGTTAATTCTTAGGTATAAATGATAACGGCGACAAGGAAAGATTGAAGAATGTTAACCTGAACATTCTTGGAAAAAGAGGAGTTTGGGGTGATCCGATTGAGGCCCTCACATGCATGGAAGGAGCAATTAAGTTAACTACACAGAGTCACTCTGAAGGTTAAGTTCTGATTGTCGAAGTCATAAATGCAAGTTAGCCAAAGATAAATTTATCACTAATTTCAGGAAGTATTTTTCCACTCAGAGGGGTCACAGTGTGGAATAGTTTGCCAGGTTGTGCTGGAGAGGCAGAACCTTATCAAGACCAGGCTTGTACAGTGTTAAATACCATCTGGTCCTGAAGTATACTTAATTTTGAGTGCACTTCGCAGTAGAATAATGGCGAGAGTTGTTCTGCTGAATAGTCAGTCCTGCCACACTGTATTGTTAAGATTTGAAGAGCTCCAACAACAATAATACACAGACTCAGAGATCCAATGACCACAATACAACAACTGTGATTCAAAAACTGAAATAAAATGACTGCACTGAAACACTGGTGACAATACGACTTCAAAGTAACTACTATGTTTCTACTATGTAGAAACTCCTTCCCTCGGCAGTGTAAAAAGTAGCGGTTTCAGGTAGAATGCATTCTGGTAGCGCATGAAAATCTGAGCGCTTCTAAGGAGGGAGTAAGACTTAATTTATATATATATTTTTTTTAAAAAAAGCTAATTCCAATGAGCGCTGGCAGAGAGGACGAAAGCTACGACAGAGACGCAGCCTTCAAATATTCGACATCACCGTTCCTTCAGTTTCAGAGCGATCACAGAGGAAAGGGAAATTTCAAAACCGTTAGTCGAAAGACCCATCACCGAGCCACAGCCGACAAATACATGAGGCGAGGCCCCCAGCTAGAAGTGGGGAAGCAAAGGATTCAAACAGAGAAAAAGAGGAGGGGAGGGATAGGGAGGGATGGAGAGAGTTAGTTTGTCATTGGATGCCATCATGCAGTGACATGAGGAGATTGAGAGTTGGGCCCGGGATGCGGTGGCAGTGAGATGGAGTTTGTCATAGGAGCCGGGGCTGCTCCGAGATGTGGAGATCGCTCTTCATGAGGGATGGGGTGATGAGGAACGCCAGTGTAACGCGCTTTAAGTCTCTCTCCGTCCCCAATCCCGCTCACCTGAGCCCATCGCTCATCCCCGATGGCTGATAACCGTGACCAGCCTTCACTTAGTCACACCGCCGACACCACCGCCGCCGCCCGTTGCAGTCCGCCTCCCTCCCGCCTTCATTCCCCGCGGCCGCTCGGCCGTGACCGCATCATACACTCGCCATTATCGCGGTTCAGGGCCGGAGTCGATCGAGGCCACGCTTCATATTTCTCGCCAGGATTACCAGTGCCTCTTCTGCTACACTTAATGATAAATTAAACGAAGAGGCGAGAACGACAACAGGGAGAGACAGACTAAATGGACAGGCCGGTCAATGGAAACAGAGGCTGCGTCCAAACAGTAATAAATTTAGCCAAACGGAACTCACCGTTTAAGCTCAGACCGTGTCTGAACCGTACGCCACCCCCTCCACGGTAAATGAACGTTGCTTTTGCTCACCAGACAGAATCCCACAAAGGCCTTGTGGCCAGACGGAGGCTCTATTAAGACAAAACTAAAGGCAGCCCTGCTCCTCCACAGGAGCAAGTGTTTAATTGACTGAGTGATTCACCCCCACTTGGCCAGTCTGTAAGGCCTGGCACTGGTCCCTGGGGGGGGGGGGGGGGTGTAAGGACGAGGAACTCCCTCCCGCCCCGTGGCGTTAGCCGCAGTTCACCACTGCCACTCGCTGAATATTTACGAGGCGGGCAGGAGAGGTGAACCAATCCCAAGAGCGCCCCGCTGTGGGCTAATGGGACCATAGCAGGAAGCGGCGTAATCAAACCGCTGCACTCGGCTCCTGAGGGGTAGCTGGCAGCCCATAGGCCCAGGGTGTGCCCCACCTGGCAGGGGGGTGACGAGGGCTCTTTGTCATTCGGATGGACAGAATATGTTCCGTGTGTGCCACCGTTACCTCGTCAGCCTGCCCAGCTAACCCCCAGCTGCCTTACAACAAATGGCTCCTAATTAGTCTTGATTAACCTACAGGGAGGGCAGCCACATTAAGTGGCGGATTTCTCAAACAGAGCACTACATTAGGTTTTTGTAGGAAATCTGAGTAAAAGAATAAATATACGAACAAGAAAAGAATATGCCTACTGTGTCATGAGAGACTCAACACGGAGAGAAGCATTTAGAAAAAAAAATCAAAGTGAAGTCTCACCCCGTTAATAAAACGCAGGAGAAAAGTCGGAGGGGGGGGGGACTCCTGGGAGTAAGTGAACTTTGCTGCCCTGTGGCACCTCAGTGATGGAGCTGGTGTGGCGGGGTGATGTTAGTTTTGTAATTGATATTGGGGGCGTGGGGGTTGTAGTTTCTGCTGTCAGGTCCCACTAAAACTGCAGCCGACCTCCTAATCCTTGCCTGTACGCTTCCAGGCGTCGAACTCTGATCCGCAAACAATCTCCCCGACAGCAGAACATCGTTTTCTGCAGCTCCCTTCTGTCCCGCACACATCACGTGTGGCAGGTACAACAGAGCCCTCACCTATGTACATGCCCCCATGCGTTTGACAAGGACAGACCCAAAATGCACTTCACCACGGGGGTGAAGAGAACGAGCGGTGACCTCGGAGGGCGGCTCTTGCTCCGACAGCCAACACCATCTCCACGCATTCCAGAGGAGGGAAAACAAAAACACCCGTCCCGGGCGGTTTTCCTTAATCTAAAAAAGATTACTGGCGAAAGCAGGCGAAAACACCATCTGCCTGCAGCGAGGAGCCCGCTCAACATCCCTCCCGGAGCGGCTGAACCCTGAGCTGCAGACCGCACTGTTCCGTCAGCCATCAACTCTCATGTCCACAGCCATTACAGATGGGAGTTATTTACACTGAGATTACCGT
The DNA here is from genome assembly GCA_029721435.1 of Gymnothorax reevesii. NCBI lineage: Eukaryota > Metazoa > Chordata > Actinopteri > Anguilliformes > Muraenidae > Gymnothorax > Gymnothorax reevesii. The sequence continues at coordinate 55,137,108 of CM056586.1, forward strand.
CGAACACAGCCAGTTCTGTCAAGTCCCTCACCATGTGATCTGAGTGGGGGTATATATGATGGGTGATCCATGGCCAGTTTAGGAGTGACACTCCCCGAGCTCGAAAAGGTAACATTCATAATAATTAATAGCTGATTAATTTTATCAACATAATGGCAAAACCGAGAATCCAAGACTGAAATTCATGACATGCCGATGTAGTAACAAATTTCAACGCCTGCAATGAATAAACATCATGAAAATACTTAAAACAAAAGAGAACACTGAAATAAAGGAGGACACTCCTGAGTGTGAGCCCCGCGAGATTCCTCACTGCTGGTGAGAACCTGTGAATGGGAGAGGTAAACTGGCCACCGATGCCTCCACATCAGATCTACTCTGACCCAGCAGACACTGCGGCTCTCCAGCACCATCCAGGACCAGGGTTACCCACCTCTGCTCTAATCCCTCCCCAGCAGGCAAGTCCTCCATGTTTCTCAAAAGTGCAACCCCGCCAAAGCACAGACCAACCAAAAATCCCAAACAGCACCAGCCACGAGAGGCATCACCGTTCCCCAAGTACAGGTCTGGTGGTGACTGGTGACAGCAGATGTGAAGAAGGCATCAGTGTCGTTCCAGTCGAGTGGAAGTCAAAGCAGTGGTCAGGGCTGCAGGGGTTTAAAAAAAACCCAGTACTCCAGTGCTTACGAGGCCAAACTGCGAACGTTCCTCAGTGAGACACTGCAGCCAGGGGGGGACAGTAAAGTAAGAGCCGTATCCCCTCTGAAGCACCAGCAACCAACACAGCACCTACCCGCCTGCTCCGAAACCGCAGCAGGGCAAGACATGTGCGCAGCTCAAAATTGAAAAAAAATCACATTAAAAGCCCAAGAGTAGAGTGTGCACGCATACATGTCTGCATATAAACGCTGTTATATGCATGTGTGTGCAAGCACGTTGAAGCAAGCATTAGCACACTCACAAAGGTAGCTCCGCATGTTAGAGTAGCACAGCGGAGCACAATGTGTAATGTGCCCAGCGTTAGCGAAGCATGCTAGCAAAGCACAAAGAGCTATATGCACTGCATTAGCAGTGAGTCTTAGAGGAGCACCCCTGCATAATGTGCCCAGTTTTAGCAGAACACTGGATGCCAAGCATAAGTAATATCAGTTGTACAGATTAGCTGATTGAGGGATATAGTGTGCCCCATGTTAACGAAGCAGAGGGAATATTTCGTGTAGCATTGCGAGTGTTAGCGGAGTGCAAGGCATTGTGTGCCCGGCATTAGTGGAGAAACAGGCACCCTGTGCCCACTGTTAGCAGGGCATGTTAGCGGAGCCCAAAGCACAATGAACGCAACATTAGCAGAGCATAATAGCCGAGCTTGGGGTATGAAGCTCCCACGTTAGCGGAGAAATAGGCAAGCAGGCTATAATGAGCCCAGCATTTGCGGAGCATAAGGCATGATGAGACAAAAGTTACTGGGGAAACTTAGCACAGCACAAGGCATACTACGCCCAGTGCAAGCAAACCGCAACGTGCCCAGCTTTAGCAGAGCATTAGCAGAGTACGCTAGCAAAACACAGTAGCAGAGTATAATGCACCCAGCCCAGCTCAGGCCTTAATGATTGATTTTCAGCCCCGCCAGGCCGTTCTACCCGTGATGAATGACTGCAGGTTTTAATTAACCTTCCGCACACACACATCAATATTATTTCAAACACCAAACACTGTTTTCCCTTTCTACCATTATACAGTAACCTTTACAGCTACAATGATTTGGGTGCCTTTCAGAAATATCACATTAGCAAGAAAAACACAAAATAGAAAAAATAAATAAACACATTTTCCTAGGGCATTGGATAGTTCAGATCAGAAAACCTAGTTCTCAAGTTTGAATTTATTCTGCTTCAGTTAAGAGGTCAAACAAGAGAGAAACAGATTGCAGTACTCAACACAAACTCTAGAGGGCAGGAAAGGGAAGAGTTGATTTGCAGTTTCTGGAATCTATAATTAACAGTTGTTTATTCCTTTGCATTATTCCCCAGAATAAAAACGCCTTTGAAGATTGGCATAATGGATTTCCCATGATATCTGAGAAAATATAACTTATTGTCATTTTTATTTTAATAATGTTGGGGAAGAAAAAGCACAGATTCTTCCCTTTTTTGCTACCAATTTAGCACCAACATGAATTAATTGCACAAGTCGGAAACCAAATGAATATTCTAATTTGAGTTTTCACTGTGCAATTTGTGCTGACAGAAGGATTAGTAAAGTACTGTTTTCGTGCCTGTGGAATTATGAATATGTATACAAGGACTTTTATTAGCACATCTTAAGAATGTATAATTTCAGTGAGGGCTGGGACTGCGGTCTCATACACAGCAGGGCAACCCAAAAACAGAACCGAGGCACTGAATGAGGCCAGAGGGAGTGTATGTGAAAGTGCAGTCAGAAACACAACACAACTCAAACTCCCAGCGCCCCGCTGTCATCTTACAGGAGTGGATAATAATGAAATAGCACAAACTCGCACATCCGAACTCATACTTCCAGAGAATTCCGCTGGCTGGGCGGAGCGGATGCGTGTTAGACACGTTACAAATTGCTACTTTTCAAACTGTCAACATACGGCAACCAGCGGCTTTTGGTTGTGTGGGATTCCAGACCTTACAGACAGGAAATACAAGATCTGTCACACAGGTGAAACCTGCAATGCAACCACGCATTGAGAGGAATGTATCTGTGCTGGCCACTCCCTCTTACGGCACTACGTTAGTGTGAGCGCGCACACACACACACACACACACACACACACACACACACACGTGTATGACAAAAAAAATAATCCCCACTGCCAAAGCTGCCCAACCCTTTTTCTGGATATCTACCATCTGGCTATCTGCATCTCCACCCTCATCTGAAACGCCGGACCACTAATGAGCAGCTCAACAAAATCCCATCCTGTTGCAATCTCATGGCGTGTGTTGTTAGCATTGCAGTAAATACTCACATAATGGTACTGCTCATCTCTAGAAATAGTGTAGGGCAGCCCTGCTTAACCCTCTGTTGCCTAGTGGTTACTGAAGTAACCAAACCCACCACTCTTCATAGGCAAAGAGGAGAAAGGTCACGCAGCAAAGGGTTAGCACCAGGTGTTTCTTGCATTACAGTAGTGTTGCCATTATATCGTAGCGGTGTAGAAGCAAAGCACAAGCAAATGCCTGCACATACAACCCCAATTCCGAAATAGTTGGGACAAGGTGTAAATTGTGAATACAATCAAAATGCAATTACTTTCAGATCACATGAGCCAATATGTTGTTAACAAAAGAACACTGATAACATTTAAAATGTTAAAACTGAGACATATTTCATTTTTAACCAAAAAACTAGGCTTATGCCGTCGGAGGCGACGGCTGGGGGTATATCCCCGAACGCCCAAAATCCTCCAATTCCCCAATCCTTGAATAGACCTTGAACAGACTTTTATTTGAACTTAATTTCAGGTCAATCGTTCAAATAGTTCTGAAGATATGGCCAAAATGGTAATTTTCTATCACAAAAGCGCCACCTGGTGGCAAAATATTGAACCATACAGGTATGATGTCATCATGTGACACGTTGTGAGGTCATGACCTAGCAGTTGCATATAGTTTCATGTCAATTGGAGAAATAGTTCCAAGGATATAGCAAAAATTGTGAATTTTATGAGACAAAGCTCCACCTTGTGTCAAAATTTTGAACCAAACAGGTATAATGTCATCATGGGACACATCCTCAGGTCATGACCTTTCATTTGCACTTGTTTCAGGTCAATCAGACAAATATTTCCAGAGATATGATAAAAACAGTGATTTTTTTTCACTTTTTGGCCCCTGGTGGCCAATCTAGAAATTGTAAATTGTCCAAAATCGAATCAGTTCTTCCTCTTTATGATACATATATGCAAAACTTGAAATTTCTAATTGAAATATTACTGCAGTTATCGCTTTAACATGTAAATCAGTTTTTGGCCCCTGGTGGCCAATCTAGAGATCGTAAATTGTCCAAAATCAAATCAGTTGTTCCTCTTTATGATACTTATGTGCAAAACTTGAAATTTGTAATTGAAATATTACTCAAGTTATCGCGAAACAGTGATTTTTTTTCCGTTTTTGGCCCCTGATGGCCAATCTAGAAATAGTAAATTGTCCAAAATCGAATTAGTTCTTTCCCTTTATGATACTTACTTATATGCAAAACTTGGAATTTCTAATTGACATATTACTGCAGTTATCGCGTTAATACTGAAATCAGTTTTTGGCCCCTGGTGGCCAATCTAGACATCGTAAATTGTCCAAAAAAGAATCAGTTCTTCCTCTTCATGATACTTACTTATGTGAAAAATTTGGAATTTGTAATTGAAAAATTACTGAAGTTATCGCGTTAACACGTAGTGCGGCGGCGGCGGCCGGATCAAAAACATAATATCCCCCGGAACGCCATCGGGGATATAATGAGCTTATTTCAAGTTTTCTGGCGGCAACAGGTCTCAAAAAAGTTGGGACACAGGCAAAAATGAGCTGAAAAAGCAAGTAATATATAAGAGAATCAGCTGAAAGTTAAGTTAACTGGCATCAGGTGTGTAACATGATTGGCTATAAAAGGGAGGTTTTAGAGAGGCTGAGTCTCTCAGAAGTAAACATGGCCAAAGACTCTCAAACCTGTGAAGGCTTGCGTAAAAAAAAAAATAGTGGAATACTTTAAAAACAATGTTCCTCAACGTCAAATTGCAAAGGCTTTGAAGGTCTCATCATCGACAGTGCATAACATCATCAAAAGATTCAGAGAAACTGGAAAAATCTCTGTGCATAAGGGACACGGCCAAAGACCTGTACTGGGTGCCCGTGATCTTCGGGCCCTTAGACACCACTGCATCACTCACTGGCATGATTCTGACACTGACATTAGTAAATGGGCCCAGGAATACTTCAAGAAACCACTGTCTGTAAGCACAGTGCGCCGTGCCATCCACAGATGCCACCTAAAACTCTATCATGCAAAAAGGAAATTATTGTTGAGCATGATCCAGAAGCGCTGCCATGTTCTGTGGGCCAAGGCTCATTTAAAATGGACTTTAGCAAAGTAGCAAAGTGTCCTGTGGTCAGACGAGTCCAAATTTGACATTCTTGTTGGAAATCATGGGCGTTATGTCCTCCGGGCTAAAGAGGAGAAAGACCAACCCTCCTGTTATCAGCGTTCAGTTCAAAAGCCAGCATCTCTGATGGTATGGTGATGCATTAGTGCATGTAGTGTGGAACACTTGCATGTTTCAAAAAAGCACCATGAATGCTGAAAGGTTTTAGAGCAACATATGCTTCCCTCCAGACGACATCTATTCCCGGGAAGGCTTTGTGTATTTCAGCATGACAATGCAAAACCACATAGTGCAGCTATTACAACAGCATGGCTTTATAGTAGAAGAGTCCATGTGCTGAACCGGCCTGGATGAAGTCCTGATCTTTCACCAATTGAGAACATTTGGCGCATAATTAAATGAAAAGTCCATCAAAAGAGACCAAAAACTCTACAGCAGCTGGAAGCTTATATTAAACAAGAGTGGGATCAAAATCCAATGGCTAAACTCAAGATATTTATCTCCTCGATGCCCAGACGTCTCCACTCTGTATTAAAAAGAAGAGGGGATGCTACACCGTGGTAAACGGGCCTCTGTCCCAACTTTTTTGAGACCTATAGCAGCCATCAAATTTGAAATGAGCTCATTTTGTGGATGAAATTTGAAAATTTCTCAGTTTCAACATTTGCATGTTATCTCTGTTCTACTGTGAATAAAATACTGGGTGGTGTGATTTTAAAGTCATTGCGTTTAGATTTTATTCACAATTTACACTTTGTCCCAACTATTTCGGAATTGGGGTTGTACACACAGACATACAGACAGAGAGACACACACAAATGCTAATATCCACCATCTCTATCACAACCAGGACAAAATAAATCCTGGTCTTGATTAAAGTGTACGGCCCAGTGCACTGTAAGCCAGCGGTGGGACTGTGGGACCAGTCAGACTGTGAACACAGGCTGTGCTGACTGACCCATGTGACAGGAGGCCGCGGGGGTCATGAAGTGCCCGGTTACAGGGCAGGGTCGACATCGGCTAACCGTATCACCTGGAACAGTTTCGCCAGCCTCCCCCTGACACAGGCAGGCCAAAGGGCGCCTCTCCATTTCAGACACATCCGAAACGAAGATTAATGACCCCCTCGCTTCAAAAGAGGCCGCGACAACACACTTACAAAAATAAAACAGAATCTGTTGAAGCGATTAAGATGGTCTCATCTAATTTATGATTATAGAACTGTTGAATTCACCACCAGGTTGGCACTCAAAAATCATGATTTCACTCATTTCTACAAAGAAATTTCAGCAGAATATGACAAGCTAAGCTCAAGATTTGCAGCTGATCTGAGAAATGAACGAAAGAGGTGCAGCAACAGGACTACAGGGTGCAAGCAGAGGTTCTGCAAACTACAGAACAGAACAGTCCTGTCCCTGACCAAGCAAACAGAGTCCAAAGATTTACAAGATTCGCAGCCCATGGCAATTCCCAAGCTTGTCGCCATGGCGATGCCTCCAACTAAATCTCAGGGTCCAGACCTGCACTCCTCGCAAGATTGCAGTGGAGATTTGTGGGTAATGCAGAAGACGAGTCGGCGCCCAATCCTGCAGCACCAATCGCCATGAGCAGAGAGTGAAGGATTTCAGAGCAGCTGAGTTCAAGGTTAATAAATAACACAGCGGAGCCAGTCACACTGGCGCAGCAATACTGAGATTGAAGTCGGTAAGATTAGCTAATTATGCAACCTGTCTCAGGCATTTTTTTTTTTTTTTTTTTAAAGGGTCAGAAAAAAATATGCATTTTTGCAGATAAGGCACTTCATGTTGAGAGCTGCTGGCAGCTTTCCTTTGTAACAGGAGATTTCAGACAGTGAAGCCGACTCCTGGGCCGTTCTGCCGCGCCATCGAAATCTCTGCGATGGCGAATCTCTGCACACTGACATATGCAAAACGCAGGTAAACAACGGAAACTGCTCACATGGGTCAGACTCACTGTCCATATCTCCAAGTGGCAGCTCAACAGAAATAAGACTTTTAAACGGCATCACTCCCCTGAGACCCTTCGGCTGCCAGTTAGCCTGAACTTCACCCGCCGCAGAGCGTGCACAAAGACGTATACGGCACTGGATGATAGGTCCACTGGTCCTCTGGTTGTGGATTAAATGACACGCCCAAACCTGCCAGTGCAAAGTGTCCTCACCCCCCCCCCCCCACAGTGATGTGCAAAGCAAGCACTGTTTACACCAGCACAATCCGTCAACGCCAAAGCCAACATCAGGCCTCACAAGCAGTGCAGTAAAGTCAGGCCGCAAAACAGGCAGGAGTCACCACTGAGCCAAACCCCCTTCCCTTCAGATCTCATCAGCTCAGCATTTTCACAGATGATTTTTTTAATATAAAGATCCCCGCCTTCAACTCCATAAATCAAACATGCTGCCTTCAACCCCATTAATTAGACAGAGAAAATCGAGTGCGCAACATGTCACAGGAAACCAAAAATCTGCGGCGAGTTAAACTTAGGACGACTTAATTGTGCCAATCTTGCCCCAACACTAAGAGCACCAACAGATACTAGCTTCCTGTCCGATTACTTTGTTAATATTTGTTAACAAGACCAAATTCACCGTAGAAAATTCTATTAAGCCTGCAGCTGTTATCTGCGTTCATGTGACTCTTTCAAAATCTTACAAGAAATAACGGCGCCGGCTCTGTCCATTGGATCACAGATGAAAAAGATACTAACTGCTGGGCTCAGGAGCAGAGCAGCACTCACACTGCCCCCTCTCAGAACTCCGGACGGTTGGTAAAAAGGGACTTGTGGAGACCCCAACGAATCAAAGGAGCCTGTAAGAAGGTCCAAGGGGCCCTGCAGCCTACCTTATCCTTGTCCTCCACCAAGTCAGTGAGAATGTCATCTGGGTCCAGGATCCCTCCATCGCAGTACTCGACATGGTGCGTCCGAACCAGGAAGTCCCCTTCCTGCAAAGGACAAGAGACCAGTTACACATGTATACTTCTGTCCAGGTGCACCGCACAACCCAAACATTTGACATAAATTTGCACACCCCAAACATTTAAAACACTGGTCACCAACCCTGTTCCTGTAGATCAACTGTCATTGCAGCCTCTATCTGGGACACCTGACTTTACCAACTGGCAGCTGAACATGTTCTCCAACAATTGAGTGGTGCGCACCGGAGGTACTGCATATGGGCTTTACTTCTCCAACTTTATAAAGAAATTATATGGTTGACATTAGAAGGCCATGACATAAAGGATGGAAGACCGACACAGCAAGCAAGAAATTAAGAAAGGTACTAATCGGGGGACCGATGCCTCCGTTTACTCTAATGTTGGACTTAGATATGACCTTAATTAAGTCAGTGAAATTAACTGACACAATCATTAGCCAATAGGTCCCCAGCATCATAAATTGTACAAGTGGGTCAATGGAAATTTTTCCTGAACAAACACAGATGAATTCCTAGATGAGAGATCAGGCTGAAGAAAGGACAGAATCGAGTCGGACCTGCTGTCTATGGCGCCTGGCAAGTGATGAGTGAAGTTAGAGAACAGGCTTAAACTCTGGGGTAACGTTCCATGCATACAAACGGTGTCCAGAAAACTAAAACGGAAAAGACTGTTGGCCGCAAGCCTGAATTCTCAGGAAGAATAGCCCGATCGGTTCTGCGCACTGCCACCCCCCAGCCTCCTATTCTTCGCACTGACTTTTAGATGGGAACACTTTGTCTGTGTGTGCTTGTAGTGTGCAGCACTGTATCTGGGCAAAGAATCACAGGCTGAAAACAGGCTCATTAACTGGAGTCCTCTGGCACAGCTCCATCTCCACAGCATTGGTCCTCTACACACCTCCTTGAGGGGAAGATTGAGGCCAAAACTGCAGCCTGCAGCCATTCCAGCACAGGAACAATGATCAAGTAGCACTGCAGCCCAGCTGAGAAGGATACATATATTATCATTTTAGAAGAGCCAAGGTGGAGCTGAACGGCTGGTGCCTCCAAGTGCAGTGTTCCTCCTGCATTAACACAAAATCAATGAAGAATGGAAACTCAAGGATCCCTCGCAGCCATGGCAAACCAGGCCACAGAGGTAATGTGATGTTTGTGTTCCCCGTCCCTGAAAGTATCACTTACTGCCAGCACAGCTTAATCTCAGCATAAACAGGAGAACGTGGTCTTCAAAGCTGCACAGACAGAAAAACCAGTTTTGCAGTATGCCTTTGTCCACAAAGCAAGACTCATTTCATATGACAGCCTGATCACAATTACAGCGTGCTGCCAGAATCATGTACAGGACAAGGGTAAATATACCAAAGAGAATGTTCCGGACCAACTCGGCTTGAAGAAAGCAAAGTGCCATGAGGCCTTGGGTGCAGTTAAGGAAATGAAAAACACATCTTTGCACATCTTAAGTATCTCAAGGTAAGTTCAACCATGAGGGTGAAGTAGGTGATCATTTTTCCAGAATGTTCTCAGGATATCACAAACCACTTGATACAGTTGTAGGACTGCTGCATTTTCCAGTCACCTCGAAAAAGGGCATAGTTAGAAAAACACAGCGATAGCTTCGCTTTCTTTCAGTCAAAGCTCTTCATAACATAGGGCTGCCATGCTTGAAATATTTGAGCATCATGAAAAACGGATACGATGACAGCCCTTGCTGATTTTCTCACAGAAAGGGTAAGAGGATATCGGACTGGAGTGTGTGAAAACGGCCACTCGGAGCAGTGCGATGTGCGATTTCTGACCCGATGACACCACACCGATAGCGCCCTTCCTGCTAAAGGACAAACCCGTCAGACGCCTTACTCACATTTCTCCCACAATGAGTTACCATGACACCCTCAACGGTGTCACCAGCGCCCAAGACACGTCGTAGATACCGGTGACATTCAGAGTCCAATCTCTCAGATCATTTCCGCTAACCCATACACCCCACCATTCTGCAAAATCCCTCCAGCAAGCCTGAACCCCAACCTTTTAGTAACAACAATGCACTTGACACATCTACATAAACCTGTCTTTTGTTGAGAGTCGTTTCACCAAAGTTCAACAAAACTGCAACATGGTGGCAGCCAGCGAAGGCAGTACAGCAGGAGGGAGAGATATGGAGAGGTAAAAGGAGAATGATCTTGTGGGGAGACCAGGGCTTCATGTGGGCATCATAACACGAATCTAATCAAACTATAGATTTCCAATGAATGATTAAATTAATTTGCTATAAAGCACATTAAATCCACCAAACTAAGACACATGCATCAATACAGGGAACTGAATTAAACACATGCATTGATACAGGGAACTGAATTAAACACATGCATTGATACAGGGAACTGAATTAAACACATGCATTGATACAGGGAACTGAATTAAACACATATATTGATTCAGGGAACTGAATTAAACGCATTCATTGATACAGGGAACTGAATTAAACACATGCATTGATAAAGGGAACTGAATTAAACACACGTATTGATTCAGGGAACTGAATTAAACACATATATTGATTCAGGGAACTGAATTAAACGCATTCATTGATACAGGGAACTGAATTAAACACATGCATTGATAAAGGGAACTGAATTAAACACACGTATTGATTCAGGGAACTGAATTAAACATATGCATTGATACAGGGAACTGAATTAAACACATGCACTGATAAATTGAACTGAATTAAACACATGTATTGATACAGCAAACTGAATTAAACAAATGCATTGATACAGGGAACTGAATGAAACACATGCATTGATACAGGGAAATACTAATCAGAGGGAGTTGGGGGCAAAATTCTCCAAACATCAAAGAAACCCAAATTAATTGACTTCTCTTAAATCAGTAGTCCCACACTCCAGACCCAAACCCCCATGAGGGCACTTCCATCTTGCCCCAACTGGCCTAAAACTGGTCCTGCAGTGTGTGGGGCGACTACAGCACCATAACATCATCTTAAATCATTCTGACTGATGTGGGTGAGGGATCAACTGAACTAGTCGTTAGGTTACAATGACCGATATAAACAAGCTATAAATAGCCTGTACATCCATCTATGCATAATTCAAACCAGGAAGTCAGAACTCAAAGGATATGTCGCAAAAAAGCACAACAAAGGTAATGAGAGAGGACTGAAGGCAAGGGAGATTAACTGTTGAGGAATACAACACAGCCATATATAAAGGGAGCAGTGAAGAAATAAATCACTATAGGTTAATGAGTGATGTCCAATAAGATGCAAAGTCCAACAATTTCAAGAACAAGCAATTCGCATTTTCACATTGATACTCAAGGCCTGGCTGCCCACTGACTGCCCAATCACTACCCAATAGATATTACTAATGATCTCTCCCCCCCCAGCAGCATTTCACTTAGCAAGACCAAGTTTAATAATATTTCAAAATTAAATAAAGGGGAGAAATGATGAAAAATCTTTAATTCCCCAGAGGGAGAAAAAAACAAGTCGACATGGTCTACAACATCCCCCGCCAATCGTGCGCTTCTCATTTTCGAACTCAATCAAGGCCTTTATGGTCTGAAGCTACACACCAAATTTGGTTGCTGTATCTGTAGTAGTTTCTGAGTAAAGCTGTCCCCTTTATCTCGGACGGACGGACACACACACGGACGGACGGACGGACGGAGGTCAAACCTATATCCCCCTCCCACTTCGTGTTGGCGGGGGATAATAAAACTTGATCCAACAAACCAAGCTGCCTTATCCCAGTATCTGTACGCAAGTTCAGCTAATCTTGATCACACTCAACGCACATGATCAATTCTATTCTGTTTTCAAGCTCAAGACACCGAAATGAACACAAGCAGCTCTATACAACACTGACTGTCCTCTCTCGCTCCCTCAGCTGCCTGCAGATGAAGCAGGAGTCTCTCCACGGACAGCAGCTGTTAGCGCTTATCGCTGTCCTTTCACACAGATGTTGACTGTAAATTCTAGCCAGTTTCTTATTTTATGAAAATGCCAACCAGGGACTCCAGTGCTTTCATTAAAAGGAGGGCTTGCGCAGGGTTCTCCGTCTGGGTAGAACGGGAGAGTACACAGAGCTATTCCGCAATGGCGACTTTTGCTGTGTTTACTTCGCATATAAACAGCTGTTCCCTCTTACAGAGGAGACCGCATCAGCTGGAGGAATTTAATTTATAGCGCAAATATTAGCACGTGACTCTGCCAACTGATTAGCGTGGAAAACCAACGAAAATAGAACCATGGCAGAGTGGGCCGTGCATTCCATCAATCCGACAAAGTCAAGGGCCAATGAGCATGCTGATTGCACTCGGATACAATTTACTTATAAATCGTGGCCCTTAAGCCCATGAATTAAGAGCTAATCTGTATATTATGTAAACCACTCTAGCACATTAGGTTTAATTACACAGCCAAAAATAAATAAATAAATAATGCATGGCTAAGTAAACCTGAAAGCTCAGCTAAGCTATACAGTGCTGTGAGAAAGTTCTTCCCCCCACACGTTTGACACATTTACATGCTTCAGATCATTCGACTAATTTCAATACAAGACAAAGATAAGGAGTAAACCTGAAATACTGCTTTTAAATGATCATTTCATTCATTGAAAGTAAAAGAGTGATTCAGAACTTATATCTCTCATAAGAGAAAATAACTGCCCCCTTAAAGCCAATAACTGGTTCCCATCTCCCTAAATAGCCACAACTGCAGTCGCACCTTTGCAATAAATGGCAATGAGTCTTTTACACTGCTGTGGAGGAACTATGGCCAACTTTTCTTTTGAGAATTGTTTTAATTCAGCCACACCGATGAACTGCCTGTTTAAGATCATGCCACAGCATCTCAACCGAGTACAAGTCTGGACTTTAACTGGGCCACTCCAAGAACTTCATTTGGTTACTTCTGAGCCATTCAAGGGTGGACTTGCTGATGCACTTTGGATAACTGTCGCCCCGCATAACCCATCTGCGCTTGAACTTTAGGTCACAATCTGATGGCCAGATATTCTCCCTCAGGATTTTCTGTTAGAGAACAGAATTCATGGCTCCATAAATCAGGGCAAGTCACCCAGGGGTCATATTCATGAAGGGACAGTTACTTCTCAGGGCAATAATCCCTGAAGTCCCAATATGGAAAGGACCATCATTTTCAGATGTTAGATGCATTCATGATCGGGAGTCAGCCAGGTCAATGGCAAGTGCCCAGTTTATTTGAAGAATATGACCTAGTCAGCCACGGTGCAAACTCAATCAGATGTTTTCATCTAAGTTACACTTCACAAGAAGAGATAAGCAGAGCAAGGATAGTGAACTGACAACTTTGCAACTGTCAATATTACAGAAAATATTCCTCGAACTGCTTTTTTTGACTGCACAAACAAGCAAAAAAAGCGAGAAAATCACAGAAGTTAACAACAATCCTTTGAATTGGTGAATGGGAGAATGCTGGGGGAGAAATGAGGGAAATGAGGTTTCTTCTGAACTTACCTGAGTGTCAAATCAGATGAATCAACACCACCGCCATTTTGAATCTCGACTGCTGTCCCTTCATGAGAGTTACATGCTCACTTTCCTGCCTGAAATTTATTAGATAACAAAAGGGCCAAAAAGACCACCATAGTGTTTAACTGTTGGTTCTTATTCCAAAAAGCTGTGTTAGCTTTTCGCCAGATGGAACGAAAAGCGTGTTCCAGAAAGCTCATCTTTTGGCACATCAGTCCACAGAAAATTATTCTGTAACTCTTGGGGGTCAGCTAGATTTTTTTTTTTTTAAACCAAATAACAGACAAATCCTTGTGTTCTGTTTGGCCAGCAAGGGTTTTCGCCTTGCAGCGCTTCCATGAATGACATTTTTGTTTCTTAAATTTCTTCAGATCGCAGCATCATTTGCTACTTTCTGCTTACTACACATTGCCAGACAGGTTCAATTTAAGTAATGTTTAGATTCAGCAGGGCTGGCAGTATGCTGGGTGTCACGTGAAACTGAACCCAGTTGTAAAATGTGTTTAAGTGGCTAATTTAGTCAATAAGGTGGCATATATTTTTTTACATAATGCCAAGAAGGGCTGGACAGCTCTTTTCCTAAGTTAAATAATTGAAATCATAATTTTAAAACTGCATTTTGCATTTGGTTATCATTCTAAAATATGTCTGATGATCTGACACATTTAAATATGCAAAAATTGAGGAAATCATGAGGCGAAATTCTTTTTCACAGCACTGTAGCATAGACGTACCTTAACCAGCACTGACAGGTTCTATTTATTGGACTCCCATATCAACGCTAGATATCACAAATTACACACACTGCATCAAACAATAGCACGATAGCAGGCTTCCAGCCAGCATTTGAACCGTAAACTTCCAACAAAAGAATTTCAGAAATCTAGAGGAAGAAAAAAGCAGCACCCAACACTCACACGTACATTCACACACTAAGTCTCATTGACACACATTCACGTGCATGTACAGAATCTAGTTTACACACATTCACGTGCACGTACAGAGTCTAGTTTACACACATTCACGTGCACCTACAGAGTCTACTTTACACACATTCATGTGCACCTACAGAGTCTAGTTTACACACACTTACGTGCACCTACAGAGTCTAGTTTACACACATTCACGTGCAGCTACAGAGTCTAGTTTACACACATTCACGTGCAGCTACAGAGTCTAGTTTACACACATTCACGTGCAGCTACAGAGTCTAGTTTACATGCACTCACGTGCAGCTACAGAGTCTAGTTTACACACATTCACGTGCAGCTACAGAGTCTAGTTTACACACATTCACGTGCACCTACAGAGTCTACTTTACACACATTCATGTGCACCTAGAGTCTAGTTTACACACACTTACGTGCACCTACAGAGTCTAGTTTACACACATTCACATGCAGCTACAGAGTCTAGTTTACACACATTCACGTGCAGCCACAGAGTCTAGTTTACACACATTCACGTGCAGCTACAGAGTCTAGTTTACATGCACTCACGTGCAGCTACAGAGTCTAGTTTACACACATTCACGTGCAGCTACAGAGTCTAGTTTACACACATTCACGTGCAGCTACAGAGTCTAGTTTACATGCACTCACGTGCAGCTACAGAGTCTAGTTAACATGTACTCACGTGCAGCTACAGAGTCTAGTTTACGCACATTCACGTGCAGCTACAGAGTCTAGTTTACACACATTCTTGTTTGTAAAACAGAGTTTAGTTCACACACATTCCTGTGCGCGTACAGTCTCATTTTGCACACATTCCTACAAACAAAGAGTTTAGTTTACACACAGTGATACATGCACACAGTCTCAGGTAAACGCATGCTCATTTTTAACGTGGGCATCACCGCATAAGAGCGCCCATACACAGCACACACACACACACGCACACAAAAAAAACAAACACACACACACACACGCACGCACACATGCATGCGCACACGAACACACACACACACACACACACACAGGTACATGCACGTACGTGCGCGCACACACAAAAAAAAAAAAAACAAACACACAGGTACATACACGCGCGCTCACGCACACAGGCAAAAAAAAAAACAAACACATACACACACACAGACACACGCACACAGGTACATACACGTACACGCACACACACACAGCAGACAGGAGTGTATGCTGCCGCAGTTGGCACTGTAAAGGTGGGGTCAGGAGTGCAGAGACAGGGCCGCAGGCAGGATGATGGGAGGGAGCACGAATGAGCTGCATTTACACAGACCGTCCTGAACATGACGGCTAACAGCAGGACTCCCACCGCATCTTGCTCTCTATTAAAGATGTCAAAGGCCCATTACCCAACCTAATGTCATTGCAATCCGCAGAAATGTAATAGTAATAATGATGATGATGACGATGATGATAATGGACAGGGCTGCTTATATATCAGCAGTACACTTGGCCTCAGCTCCAGCTGAGACACTCATTCATAGATATGAGAAAAGAAAACGAGTCATTTTCCTATGAAATTTAATAAAACTCATCTCTTTCCCGCCTCCATGGTACAGATGGAGGACATGGGGCCCGCGTGGCACCAGATTGCCACTGTTCCAATCATGAGAAAATGGCTGAAATTAACATTTCGTGGGGCATTGCCCAGGATTCGGCACGAGGGCGGGAGGGCGAAATCGCGGGTGTAAATGAGACAAGGGGGTGAGGTGAGCATTTCAAACAGCATGTCCCCTCCCCCTCGCCCCACCCAATGAGCAGAGGGCACCACTGCTAACCAGGGGAAATGTGTGTCAGGCACACGAAGGAAAAGAAGCTTCGAGAATTTACCTCAGGAGCCTGGATTCTCCAGTTGTCTGCATATTGCGGATAACTGCATATGGTAAAACCCACAGCCCTACCAAAGCTTTAACACAGTCAAAGGCAAGTAGAGCTGTGCTGGGGTTCACCAACTGCAGTTAGCCAGCTAACTCAGTCATCCTACATCATGAAACAGGTCTAAGGGCTGGCCCAAATCCGCGCATACACAACACATTGTATTGATCATTTCCAGCATCTTCAAATAAAGTGAATGGTGACACTATGCAGGGATATTGGATCGATTGCCTGTTTGCCCCGTGTCTACTGAAGGACAAACCCTGACGCTCTCAATATTGAGCCCTCAAGTGATTCACATCTTTTTATAGGTAATGCTCTCCCATCTTAATCTTGCTTTAAAAGTCAAATCACTGCAGGCCCTTCTACAGGCTCAACTGAATTTAATACTTTATACTAGCAGGCCAGGCTTTACCAAAAAAAAAAGAAAAGAAAAAAAAAAGCAATGTATGATAGTACAATGTGTCTGTACGATGGTACATCTCTGTGAATTAACCCAACACATATGAGGTCACAACTGCAATAAGCTTGACATCTGAAATGAGCAACTGCTCATTAAATCAGAATTTAGCTATAACCAAATAAACACTATGAGTCATAATGATCTTTATTTCATTTTTGGACAGGCCGAAACAAAAATGCTGCCAGCACATGAACAGGGAATAATTATTTTGCTTTTTTCAAAGTCTTTTTTTCATAGTATCAATGGATGCAATCAAACTAATTCCACAGTTCCCTTCCCAGCACAGCAGTTCCCATAACGGAGAGTCAGGATGTAGGCATTTGTACTGATCCACATGAAGCTACTGAAATCCAATGGTTTGTAAAATCAAAGAACAAACAACTGTCGCCAACTGCTTTGTAAAAAATTTTCATTAGCAAAAGCCTCCTTCATTAGTGCTGACAGATTTGCCATAATTTTGCCAATTCAGAAGATTCCAGCGCCCAAAATACCCTCATAAATATACTAATGGCAACATCCCCAAGGGTATCGAGTACAAAAGCTGAAGCCCAGTGCAGTGTAGATCCACCGTATCTGTTTAAGTCCACTGCAGAATTGTCCACTGTGAACATTTTCATTTCAGTAATTTGCATGTGTATTTAATAAAGACTCAACGGAACAGATTAGCAACAAAACACTTTTTGGACCGCCAATATGAATTGCTGCCAAACACGTTAACATTAGAGTAATACCACGTGCCATTACCAAGCAGGGTAACTTCGCTGAGCGTCGACAAATCTTTTTTTTTTTTTACGCTTGCAGAGACTGATGTCAGCCGTAAGCCATTTTCCAACCTGAGGAATGGCCACATAAATGTAATGCTATTACACAAGAGCTCTTTCAATATCATCACACATGCATAGTTACAGTCAGGCTTTCATTTCATGAACAGATTTACACGCAAGCCAATTTCTGTGGACCTCTCTCTCTAAAGCCGTCTAACATTAGGACAAAATGGCCGAACACACATCGACAGCAAGCACGCCGCTTGTGAAGTTGCCAAAGCCAGGGTATTCCTGACGGGGTCGTAATAGAGTATATGCAGGCCTACCAAAGAAAACGTAGTCTCAGCACACAAAAACTTTGAAATGCACACATTAATCGCGGAAATAGCAACAGAAAAATTAAACCCTGCTACCAAAACTGTAAAAACAGCAACGTAAACTGTTGACTCGGTGGCGCAAGACTATGAAACTGCAACATTTTCTATCGCATCCGTCTTTGCCATTTACTGCGGTTGCGTGTACAGGCCCAGGCTTCTTTCAGAGATGGCGGAATCAGGCGTGTCTCCATCGGTTGGTAAGTAAAACTTCCAAATATGACGTTATTGTTAATGCAAATGTATAACAATGAATTGTAAGACGTAGCTGCTACATCCACATTCTCGTAAATTCACTTATTTTAGCATATCACCGGAAAGTCGCTAGATTTAGTGAGAAAGTCGCCAAGTTGGCAACACTAAGACTATAGCGAAATCGACAGTGCAAATTTCATCGTGCATTTTCGGTGGTGAAAAGGTGATACTCCATTACTGAGTAAGTGACTGACAGGCCTTCCTGAAACACACGTGCGAGAGGGTGTGCAGGCACAGGGCATAGTAGGTCCTGTGACTACAGGAGGAAAACCAGAGTCAGCTCTTTCTCAAGAGGGACTGCTCATTTGTTTTGACCTAATGCAGCCCCGCCCACTTCACCGACTTCCATATCAATTTATGTATTTATTTATTTTTATTTATTTTTTTTTTTAAAAATACCCAGTTCAACAAATAGCCGATTCAGGCAAAGGCAAAAACATTGTCATTAGTGGCCTGCTTACTGCTAAGAAAAATTAAGAGAAAGCAAAATGTTAAGACAACCTCTCCCACCACATGATATACTCCCCATCATGTTTTCATTTTAAGGATGGGAGTTAAGCCTGCCAAGCTAGCAGCAAAAAACAGACGTCTCAACGTCTCGTTTTACTTACCGCCACTGAACCGCTCTAAGCGGAGTCACAAGATGAAACGGGAAGTTAATAGACAAAATAGCCAGCTGGCTGATGCCCATGATTCTGTGATGAAAAAGGTCAATAAAAATGGGAATCCAGTAACTAGCAGCGATAGACTAAATGTCATTAAGCCGGTCCAAAAAGAATCACAATGGAGCCGGAAAATCACCAGTAAGGAACAGTCCAATTCATATGCCGCAATTCCACAACGGATGCCCCTCCCCCTCCACCCCATACGTGCTCACTGCCTCCACCTCCCCCACTCAGGTGGAGAACAGCGCACACCTGAGAATAACCGACAGCTCAATGTTAACTGCTCTCATTTGATCGGTCAGTAAATTCACTTATATAAACTCTCCAGCCCAACTGCTCTGTCACATCAGTCAACAGGTCTGGAAGGAAAATGATTGACGGATCTATTGCATAAAATGAGTGGCTGTCATTTTAAAAGGGTATGACAAATCATATCCTTCCGTTAGCATTTTATTATTATTTTTTTAAATCCCAGTCACTGTTCGCTGTGAGAATGAGGGACGGTGAAGATATTTGTCAAATTCCATCAATCTTGAAAGGCTGGCTATTTTCGACCCTCTGATAAGTGTTACATGAACATGCTATATGCACTGACTAGTAGCAAGCTGACGCTAATGTAAGAAACGAACCGTTTTTACTCTTCGTCTGTCGAGCAGAGCCCTGCTGATAAGGAGACTAGTCCCAGCCAGACCCCTTGCTTAAATAAATCTTACGTAAAGAGTGAGACCGATTATAATGAATCTGGTTACACACATGGGTATCTATTCCTCAAAATTGTCGCTATTGCTAAACAAGGGCAGCAGAATTCAGATAGCATTGAACACACTGGTCATAGACAAGGGAGCCAAGCATCATCAAATGCAAGCAGAGGTAACAGTGGTAGTGTACACATAACCCCAGCATCAACACTGCTAATTACTGAACATAGTAACACAGGTAATGAACAGATCAGACCAGTGCAAACACTCATACCTTACATATTACAGTCCCTAAAGAGACCATCGTTGCCTTCACTCTGGGCCACCAGTAGTACCAAGCAGAGGGAACAGCAGTCCGATCCAGTATCGAGGACAAGTTAACAGACAAACCAGGGTCAGTACAGACACAGTTTCTCAATCTTCAAAATTTTGCTAATTCATCTTATTTTCAAAAGAAAATTGTCAAAAAAAAGTTTAAAAGTATTCATAGAACTCCTAGAATTCTCCTGTATAATGGAACATTAAAAAGAGCTGTTAGAAGAATATCACCTAACTGACTTGGTCCTGGCTCAGTAAGTCATCGGGTGACTATGCTTTCTCTTGGCGATGGCCATGAGAAGGTCAAGGGTCGTTTACAGGTTGAGTCAGTCCAGTCAGTATGTGGACTACATACAGCTGTCGACTCTTGAATCATGGAAACGACTTCAGTAATTTCACATTTTTTGTAGAGGCAACAGTGAAGGATTATGTTGTTAATTTCTCGCGGACAAGAGTCCAAGGCCTGGCTTTTTATTTTTTTTATAACCAAACAGTCCATATCAGAACTACTGGGTGGTGTGTCCTGCCGTGTTTCCCTCTGCGAAACAAGACCATTCTGCAAAGGCTGATGGGAAAATCCATCATCAAATTATGGACTACATCTCTCATCACTCCCTCTGAAATCCATTGCCTGGAGCCCTGCATAATCAGTGTAGAATACAGGAATCATTTTTTCAGAGCAGGCTTACATTACATTAAGGTCATTCTGCTGAATCAGGGGCAGTGAAGTAACACAAAGGGTCTCCAACAGGAGAGCTATTGCTCAGCTGACAAACACCCAGCTGTAAAGGCTCAAATCCAATTACCCAAATCCAATGGGTGATATCGGAATTCTTTGTTAGTCAAAGCCTAAGTGATTAAACAGGAAAAGGGTACAGCAGCAGTCCATTGATCCAGGTTTCAATAAGACTGTAATGGCGAGGGATTCTCAGGACCTGAAGAGCTGCTTCTCATTTCAGCTCTTCAATATTACGAGGGACTGGACTGCACAAAAGCCTGGGCTCCCTATTGATGGGATCCGCATGTCCCTCCTGATCCACAACTGCAATCCTCTTCAATTCACAAGCTTTAAAACCCTGAAAGGAAAGCTACTCATTTGCCAGAATCACTGATATGAACCGAGTGATCCGTTACACAGCGCTTAGACAAACTTCCAGCTGCAGAGAAAAACCACTCCCAGTACAATATGAATGAGGGAGCAGAACTCCCCATTTTGCGACGTGTTTGCATGACCAGGCCCATGGAGTGAGCGCTACCTGGTAACGCTCTGGTCCTGCTCTGTACAGACACCCTGCCAGCAGGAAGGCAGCGCCAAAGGTCCCCGGGGAGGGTTCTGGCACAGGAGCACATGACAGGGCTGGCTTATACATTACCTGTGATGCCAGCGCTAGTCTCATTCAGCAGCTTGTTTATCCATTATATTGAAGATTAAATACCCATCAGTAACACTTTATTGATATTATATGTTACTTAGATAAGTGATAGCCTGTTGCCAGTTAATGCTACACATACATACACACAATGGTAGCTTCCAGAGGTGTGAGTGTAACCAGTCTGCCAATGGGGGGCACTGCAGTCACCCAAGTAGGGGAAAGTCCCTCAGGTAGCCTGGGTCACTGCAAGACAGCTAAGATAAAAAGGATGGAAGTGCCATCCAGCAATGAGAAAGACTGACAAAATGTTAATAATGAACTGCATAGGAGAAGCAAAATTAAAATTTCGCCTCTTCTAGAATTACTCTTAATATATTTTTATTCATCATGACGAATTAACACAATTACATGATGTCATGTCCAATCAAATGTTAAAATGAGTCTTTCTAAGGATTGACTGAACATGAGTCAACAGGACTTCCATCTTTTCTATCCCTGATGTGTAGATACAACCTAGAGAACCCCGTTTGACAGGAATAGAACCAACACTTCTGCCTCACTGCACATAAACTTGAGTCGTTCCAGATTTATTGATCCTCTATACATCCGAGCCAATTCCACTGATAAAAATCTCCATTCCCAGGGAGCTCTGGCTAAGTTCATTTAGAGCTCACATAAAAAGAACAGTATTATAAAAGAACAACAATCCTAACAGTAGAAAATCCAGCAATGTTACTGGTCCACAAATAAAAAACAATCCGGTCCAGTTGATTTGGGAAGTTGCAAATCTGTTTTTGTAAAAAAAAAAAAAAAAAAAAAGACGACGTTTATGTCAGTAGTAGAACCGGAGACCAATGATAAGGTCAATGATGACTGAATCCAGGGCAAATAATGAGCGATGTCAAGGCCTAAACATTTTCTTGGTCACGATTCAGGAAACAGACATTCTTTTTACATTTTAAAAATATTTTTCAGCACCTTGAGCACCACAAGAACAAGGGTTGCCACTAAACGTGGCCACGTACCCCGCCAGGCCACGGAAATCAACTGGGGTCGGCGTATCACACTAATATACATTGAAGCCAAAGATGAATGAATGAATGAAAAATTTTGTACTTTTGATTTTGGGTTGAATCACTCTAGCCCTGAATTCAGCATCTCACGGATGATACAAAAATGAAAGTTCCACAGAAAAATATAAGTGTCTGTCACCTGTTACAGCAGGTGCATCCCAATGGATCTTTAATACATGGAAATCGCACTTCGAAGCAATAATTATGATAATGGTAACCAAGCCATGAGGCTATTTGATGAACTGTACAATGACAGCACCCTCCATTTTTGATGATATCTGTATGCTGCCCCCACACAGTGATGGAACAGTAAAGCACTATGGGCCCAGGGCCAGTAATTTCCTCAGTAGCCAACAATTTTTTTTTTTTTTTCATTTTGCTGAGGAAAACATAAAAACATAATAAGCTCGGCCAAAACACAGCCTGACATATTTTCATGTATACATTTAAAATTTGTGCTAAATAAAGACTAAAATTCACTGGGAATCCAAAGTTGTTGGATCACTTGCATTAACTTGGCTGAACTACTGCCCAACACCTACACTAAGCCCAAGAACAGAACTTTATCTGGAAATATAGCATTCATTAAATTTATTAATAATTATTTGAATTTTTTTCTTTTGAAAATTGCTAGGCTTTGTCCTGTCATCCTAAGGAAGGTCATAAACAAATTTGAAATGAGAAAAACAGTGGATTCTCAAGCTGTCACAAAGAAATCTTTGAGGTGGCATAAAAACTGATTGACCGATTCCCCAGATAATTGTGCATGAGGTATAAAATAATTCCTTAAAGCTAAATTATTCAGATGCAAAGACTGTGAGCACACCATGGCCTTGTCAATGGTCGGACAGCGAGTCACCGCACACAGCGGCAGTATGGATATGTTGAGGACACCCCGAGCCTGTGAAACATTTGTCAGCAGTGCAGAAAGCTGAGGCCCTTTCCTGTACTACCCCATATCACCGAGAGCAAAAGCACCTCCAGCAGAGGTGGGCCTCGAGCCCAGAGCTCATTCCACTTCGCTCACGGCCTCCATCTCCCCTTCTGCAGAACCACAGGGGGGGCAAAGTTCACGTTGTTTCTAATACGCCTCTTTCAAACACTATATTTTCTGGCAGGGCGCCACCATTTCAGCGCTATCAGCTGGGGTTTGTTGTTTTTTTTTCTCTTTTGGCTAACAGCTCAGCGTTCTGGCAGCAGGCGTTCTGAACTTAATGAAAAACCCACTGCAAGCATTTATCTTAGTAATTAGGAGGTTCTTTTTATTTCCCCTCCCCAACATGTGGATAACTTCCTTAATGACTCGCAACTACTTCCTCCCTTCGCCCACAAGTCGCTATGCCAACAGCAGGCTGGCAGCTGTGAGCCAATCAGCGACACTTCCTCCATCAGAGCATGATCCAGAACCTGAGCCAGGGGAACTAACGGAGTGACTCATGAGCCAAAAAGCCAGAAGTACAGTGTTTGCATTTCCCCATTTCCATCCGTGTAACTGTAAACAAAAAGCTATCAGGTTCCGAGTTTGAGGACCCAGCCCATCAGATAGGTAAAAATCTACTTTACTACGTTAGAAAATCATATCGACATGGACGGAATTGAGGCTAGAAGATTAACCTGGTATCAAAATGAAGGTAATAATGATACCCTTCATATGTTGTCACTTTTTTTGACCAACAGCCTATTCTATATGGTGATATGACCCTTGAAAGTTTAAAAAGCATTTTTAAAACTTTTCTCCAGTACATTTTCAGAAAACAGATTATACATTCAGGGTAGCAATGCTCGTTTTGATCACGTCAAGTCATAGATTGTACATTGGGTCCCATGCCATGACGTGGGCCACAGAAGTGTGACAGGGTCAGAAGGGTCAATTTCAAAACTCCTACAGCATATTACATAACTTCAGCCCAATCAAAAACAGCAAACAGAAATGTTTTATCTCATTCCATTTACATGTTATTCAGAGTAACACTCATTTAATTAACAGGTAAATGCATTGAAAGCCGCTACTAAAAGTCTGTTTCTCTCGGAATAGACCCTTTTCACAAAAACTAGTGTTATTTGATTAATATTCATTCAAATTTCACCCAGGTTTGTTTTATTTTGTAGATAACATCCAGTTCATAAGATACACTCTGCCTTACCCTGGAGTAATAGAACATTATAACCATAATCTAGCTGCTTCTCCGCCGCCACCGCTCCACCACTGCTCCGATCCACCCCGTTATTGCTTTTCTAAAAGGGCTGCTGAACCAAAAGTATCCCACCAAATCAAACTAAGTTGGCGGCAAATGTAAGAGAACTTCAACAGCTACAATTTGATACCAAAATTACAAAAAAAATAAACTATGAATCTTAGAGAAAATACATCTTGAATAAGCAGTTTCTTAGCACAGATCCACCTTTTTTGAGTGCCCACATCATGACATGCGACCATTGGTGCAGTTTGGCGTTTGAAGCTCTGATTTATCCAGTGATGATGATTCTCCAAAGTTGGCAAAATAAAAATATGAAAGGAACAAAGAAAAGATTTATGCTTGAGATTATGACACCTAGAGTGGATGTAAAATTGATTTGGTTGCCATTTTTAACTAAAATATATTTTTCATGCCTGAGAATTTCATGTGGCCATCTCTGGTACTGGAGGTTATGAAGGCTCAAAAATGCTGAAAAAAATTATGGCAATTAAAACGTTTGAAAGTTTGACCCATCCCTATGTACTTCAAGGGCCTGTAACTAAGAAAATATTCAACATATGATGGTTGATTTTTGCAGGGCTTCATTAAATATGCAAAAGTCACTGTGCAGAAAAAGTCAGCTGATTCTGTAGGGGTCAGGTAGGAGGCACTGTTTGGTTTTTCATGAAATGACCCCCTTGTATTTCCGTTCGTCATCCTATCCGTCTGTCCATCTGGCCGTCTGTCCCTCCACCGCGTTTGATTGCCAAACCGGGCATCAGCCATCCCGTTCCTTTACAGACCAGAACAGACCACCCAGTTCAATATTTCTCAGTGAAATTTAATCTAACGCTGCATCGTATTGCATAGATGAGCCTTTTCACACTTCTGCCAGTTCTCCTGTCGGTCTGTCCGTCCCTCCACCGTGTTTCGTTTCCACGCCAGATATCAGCCTTCCCTGGTGGGGATAGGAGTAGTTCATGCTTGTTCAGCGTTGGGTCTCAATGACACAAAATCCAGAAACAGCACTGGTACACCAGGACCTACAGTGCACACAGCAGCAAACTATAAGACAAAGTTCCCCTTTTCTAACCAAAGAGCCATAGTCCCAAAGTAGCCACAATTCCAACGATGGATATATTTCCTCCTATGTGGCGAGAATTTATTACTCATCCAACTGAAAATAGAAAATCTGTATGTTACCCATGTCAGCTCTCTGCTTCCCCTTGAATTTTTTAACAAAACAAAGTTCAAGTAGTCTTAATACATTCCATATTTAGACAGAAAATCCCCTTTTAAATCAGAGCATTAGCTCTCCATTTAAAGTAATGTCATTCTTCTGCAAATAAGATGCTGTTGAGAAATGCAAGTGGCGAAGCACAGCACTGAAGTATGGAAGATTAGTGTGGCATTTTGCAGAAGGGTGGCCGCTGCTTATAACGCTTTAATCCCCAAACACATTATGTGCATAATTACACTGCTACAAGAAATGCGCAGGATTACCAGGACCAAAAAAAGCGAGGGAGCAGAGCCGTGCGAGACTTGAAACCAAAGCGGGGTAAATCTGGTCATTAGCTGCACTGCTCCGTGCTCGGGTCCGAGAAATGAGAAGGGTAAAACACAGTCATTTTATACCACGACATGGAGCTCCCACCTCAAAATGGCCGCACAGAATGAGAAACCAGCAGAGCGAGGGCCAGCAGGTTTTATTTGTAAACCGCGCTATCGCCCGCACCAGGATCATGATTTCCACTCAGTGACCGAACATCAATCACAGTAATAAAAACCCATAAACTGCACTTGTAATGATAAAGGCTGAACACAGAGGGCTGGACAACTTGAATGCCATGTCAATACCGGAGCCTGCGTTAGCCAAGCTCATATAGGCTAGGCCTATATTTCTCTGATCTGCCACATTTGCACGCTCCAAAACTAAAATATGGAGCTCAATGGAGTTATCCATAAATTCTCGCGATCACTAGAAAATAAGTTAGGGGTCTATAAAAATCCATTCGCTGCGAAGCTGGTGCATGCTTTGCATAATTAATGCAGTGATAAGGCACAAGAAAGGACCATGACAACCAAATCATAGGCTCCGCCGTGAGGTGATTTAAACAAGCAGATTCTACACTTGCTTAGAATCTGCAAAACTCGCGTGGAGCCCCAGTACTCTTGAAGGTGAAATCTTCCGAAATCAAAGCGACAAATTTGATATTCCATCGGTGGTCGCCGAGGTTTGGAGGAGAGGGTGCCAAATAAGCCAGTGAGACCACATACCAATCACAATAGCGGCTCTCTCTGACTAAGCATTTCTTTGCAGCGGGTGGTAGATTGATACCACAGCTGACAGAGGGTCCAGTGCCAGCCTTGAGCAGAGGGTCAGGCAGATGTGTTTTCTACCACAGCACAAACTCGCGCAACAAGACTCGCCCAGTCACTGCAGCTCTGCCGAGAAACACTGCTGCTGCTCTACGCTGCCTTAGCAAGCAGAATTTATTTCTGCAGAAATTCACAGGAGACAATCTAATTTTTTAGATACATTATTTACAGCAACATTTTACTGAAGCTCTTCATCTTTTTGCCGAACAGGTCATATCTGAAATTTCAGTCCAGCGCAGGATTTAAGATTTAGAATGCCTTGGTCTTGAAACTGCCTGTGCTCGAATAGCGATCAGGTCACACGGTAACGGAGTAACAAAATTGGTATATTTTGTATCATAGCTCCAAAACTAAGCAGGATAGGGTTACAATTTAAATGGCTTTGTGTAGGTCTTACCTAGTACTTTAAAAAACAAAAGACGCAATTTTGCTCATTTGATGTATTTTGGGTGAAAACGGCAAAAAACTGGTCGGTTACGGAGTTGTATTTTTTGAAGTACTAGGGAAGACCTACACAAAGCCATTTAAACAGTACCTCTATCTTGCTTAGTTTTGGAGCTCTGAAACAAAATACACCAATTTTGTAACTCCGTTACTGCCTGACCTGGCCCATAGGTCATGCATTCACATTACATAACTGAAACGAGAGTTGATGCAAGTTTCACCCCTCCGCTGAAAAGTGCAGATGATGAAATTAGCGCCACCCAAGTCAAGGTTGTCAAACTCCAGTCCCAGAGGGCCATAGTGCCCTCAGACCTTCAGAGCTGCCTTCCAACCTGCAGCCAATGAAGGCCTCGGGAATAACTGTATGGAGACTCAGACTACATGTTTAAGGAAATCCACCACCCGGTATGTTTTCATTTCAATCTTCATTCGGAGCAGTTGACACCTAATCAGCAGCTCAAAGAGACCAGCAGCAGTTCGGTGTGGTGTGCTTTCTTAGGGCCGGAGGGAAAACCCACAGGACAGTAATCCCAAGAATCAGAATCCGTTACCTCCGCTATAGCCAAACAAACATCTTAAATAAGACTCCCTCATGCAGAAAATAGGGTAAAAAACATGAAACTGCAGCGTGCACTCAGATATAGACGTAAAGCTTTATGGGACCCACCCATAACTGTGCCTCTCCATCGTGACCCTGACCTGTCCACTCCAGACTACAGAATGGTCTCAATGTCGGCCACTGTGATGGAGAAACTGATCGTGACTTATGAGCTCAGGATGAGCAATAACACGCCTATAAACAAAAGGCTTGGACAGACTGTGACGTATCCAGTTAAAGACAGCTAACCTGAGCTAATAGGTTTTGCCCATTCACAAGGACACATGGCTTCCAGTTTAGCAATAATAAGCAGACACATCGCAGCAGGGCAATACAGCGATATTGAATCAATATTGTGATATTAGATATTTTCTGGGATTTTCGATAGCATAATATTGTGATGCGACATTCAGGTTTTCAAGGCTGCTTTCCAGTAAATGGAAGCAGTTTTCTGCACTGATTTGACTGTTCTACCTGTTGCCGGTACCTGCTTGGCCCCCAGATCCACGTGACCAATTGCTGAATATCAAAAATGACAAAGTGTAAATATTTTGTGAGAGCATCAACAGTTGTCCCAACAATATCGATATCAAAGTATTCACTTTCAGTCGATGGTATTATATTTGACTTCTTCCATATCGCCCAGCCCCATGTCACAGTCCATTCTATTCCCATTTACAACCTCAAGCAGAGAGCAGCCACTCAGTCATGTTCTGGATATGGTCTGTTTCTAAGCAGCATTCAATTTCATATGTCAAACAAAAGAAGAAAAAAATTTTTTTTCCAAGTTTTCAGGTAATGAAACAATAAATTACAAGTTCCCTTCAGGCACTGAAAACCACTCGTACTTCCTCAAGAAATCAATTTCAAATCGGTTGTATAAATGCTGTGTATCAAAATAAATAATCCGTGGTCATGCATGCAACTTAGGTGCTACAAAGAAAAAATAAATAAATCACACTCCAGATGTGACCAAAGTTTCAACCAAGTCTCCAACCGCACCTTCAGTACCTTAAACTGTTGTTCAAACTTTGGCCAAAGAAAGCAGCCTTTTCTTTACTTGTGGCGCAGATTACACTTGCGGCCATTCCTGCATTTACCTGTAATTCCAGGCCCCTGTAGCAGCTACACAGGACTATGGAAACTCTGGTTTCCCCAGACCACAATAATGTTTCCAAGGGAGAACAGCGAAATGATGTTGAAACTGTCAGGGTGACTGAGTCGATACCAAGCTGAGCCTCTTGTACTGCAGATTACATTTTTATCAATATGCTTGTTCAACAACACAATCCCTCCAGCGGCAGTGTCAATAACCTTAGAAAACAACTAAGTTGGAAGGAGGTTATTTCACCCTTGTCTGTCTGTCTGTTCATACAGCAGGATTACAGAACTGGTTTGGACTGATTCTGATCAAACTCTGTGGGAAGATTATAAATGGCAAAAGTACAGGCTGATTCGATTTTCACAGGTCAAGGTCAGAAGTCAAGGTCCATATTGCAGAAAAGATCAAAAACGATGCTGCAGGTGGAGTTAAGCGCTCTACCGAGAGCCCTTCAAGTCACAAAAAAAAAAAAAACCACGTCTACGTGCATGCATGAGAGAATGAGCAAGCGGGTAAGCCTGTCCACACATCCATGCACATGTATCAGGGCACGCGTGGCAGTGAATGTATGACCGTGCACATTTGCGTAAACGCATGTGTGTGAGCCCCTGCCTGAGTGCAAAAAGTGTGACTGAATGTACACATATGCTTGTGTAGGTGTACTCTACAGTCAGTGACCACTTTATTTGGTGCACTTTACAAATACTGGGGCCCATCCGCTTCAAGGCTGAATGTGCAGTGTATTCAAAGGTGCTCTTCTGCACAAAGCTGCTGTACTGTATCTCAAAATCATTTCAGTTACTGTCTCCCTCCTGCCAGCTTAAATCAGGCTGGACATTCTCCTCTGAACTCTTCATGAACAATCATCCTCACCGTTTTCTGCAAACTCGACAGGCAGTTGCCCATAAAATCCAGTTTCTCAGACACTCAAACCGCCCTGTCTGGCACAAACAATCATTTCACGGTCAAAGTAATTTATGGCACTTTTCCACTACGTGATACCGGCTCTGTTCGCCTTTTTTGCTTCTCCATTAGGATACAGTACCTGCTACTTGGTACCACCTTCTCTGGTACCTGCTCTCCTGGGGATCAAAAAAAAAAAAAAAAAAAAAATCGACCAGGTACTAGTAGGTACCAAAATGTGACGTTACAATATTGCAGCCCACTGATTGGTCAGAGAGAATTGTCACTGCAAAAGACAATTCCGTGGTCGACTTTGGGACATCTCATTCCAGTTAGTTTGACGAGTCTCAAGGTAAGCATATTTATTAGATCGTCGACCATCACTATCATAAAGGGCAAATTCAGCGTTGTCGCAAGGAAAATGGCCACAAGTGCCATAATTGAAAAAGGTCATCAAAGTGTGTTTTTTTTTTTTGTTTTTTTTTTTTTTTAAATCTTGTATAGTTTCAGACAACTTGTTCAAAACACTGTGTTGCCTTACCTTTCAAACACGGTTTCGCTTGTTCACCAGAGCTGCTCCATTCATGAAATGCGTTTCTCTTTGTCTATGACCCCGTTTGTGTTCCCCCAACTAATTCCCCTTGAGAAAGTAATGTGATGCTACTCCTGCTTTAGGAAAATGACGCAGAAAAATAACTTTATGGGTGCTGACAAATCACTTTGCTCTGAAAGTTATCACAGATGAGATGACGCATCATAAAGTGATGAGTTCTGATTCTCTGCCATCTCCTGCGATTTGCACATTTGCAATGTAGAACTCAGCTCTGCAGTGATCACTTAATTATTCCATGCTTTAACAATCCGTTTGTTTTGCTGTCATATTTGGAGTGAAATGTACATTCGCTCTCCATGCCTTTTACGGATATTATTGCTTTGCGTTGTTAGGTGGTACGCAATTTAATGTGCAAATGAATCGGACATGACACCGGCTGCTATCCCCATGCATCAGGAAAATGTCAAACAGAAAATGCAATTCAACACTTGCCAATCTTTAGTGCCATAATGTGGTGAAGGTAGTGCGTCCCCTGATTTGAACACATAAATCTCTAACAAAATCGACTGACAAAATGTAAACTTGATATAACTGCAGCTATGTGTCATGTTCAGGATGAACTTGTGGCAGTTTCGTGCTACGCCGCTATGATGACCAGCTACCATGAGGCAAGACTATCCTGTAATGGAAAACGACCCCCCAGAAAAGTACCCCGTAACAAGGCGGGTGGTCTGCACACTATTATGCATTGAGAAGCTGCTGCAAGATTGGCCGGTTAGAAATTTCCATCAATGAGCAGGTGACTGTGAGTACCTTAAAAAGTAGCCACTGGGCATATCTTAGTGTGTGCATGCGTGTGTGTGTGTGGGAGTGAGTGTGTGCATGAGAGAGTGTGTGTGAGTGTAAGTTTGTGTGTATGTGCGCGTGTCTGTGTGTGTATTTCAGTGTTACAGAGCTGAGATTTAGAACACGCGTGCGTGTGTGAGAGAGAGCATAAGTGTGTATGTGTATTTCGGCGCATATTACAGAGTTAGAGAGAATGTGTGTGTGTGTGAGAGAGAGTGTCTGCGTGAGTGTGTGTGCGCTGTATTTCAGCGTGTGTTACAGAGCTGAGAGTGAGAGAGCAGGCACCAGGCTGCTGGGCTGATTTCCTCCCTTGTCCAGCACAGGATGACTTATTCTTCCCTGCAGCCGGTGAGCGAGGCCACAATAGAGATCTCCACCGCTCTGCAAATGGAGACCCGAGGGGGGGTGATAGTATTCAGCAAACCAGGGGCCATCCATCCAGCGTAGCATGCGCCCGTACATCAATCCCACCCCACACACACACACACACACACACAGACACAGGAGGGAGGGACGGCCGATAATGGGGTGCAGTCAGGAATACTGAACAGCTCCACAATAGCGCTGGTGGTGGACGGCCGAGGCGCACCTGGTGGAGCAGAACGTCTCGCGCGTCCCCACTGCACCTGCACCGCCAGATAAAGCCGATACCATCAGCGCCGCGACCACGAAACCTCCCGACTGCCTTCACCCGGGCTCACAGCCACACAATACAACCAGACACCCACATCAGGCTTAAGAACGTCTCCCGGGCTTCCGTGGTGCCATAGACCCTGGATCCAACTCAAAACAAAAGCTCCAAACATGCTTTATATTACTTCAGCACTCATTAATTTGCAGCTATGACCCTGAGCGACACTGGGAACAGTACATACGCCAAGGCTAAACAAACTGATACAGCATGTGTATCACAATCAATGTTGTGTAGTTTGCTCTACAGTAATGAATGTCAGATTACCCAGCAAAACAGGAATAGTTTCAGGGGAGAAAAGCTGGCACATCCATCAGACGAGCAGACAGGCAGCACAGAAATTACACATGCTGTAAATCGTAGCAGGTTCTGCAGAAAGCTGAAGGCTGAAGCAGTAGGGCTGTTTGTGAAGGCGAGCTTCAATCAGGGAGCCAATACACAGCCCTGACAGCGGAATGCGTTCACTTGGAGCTCAGAGGGCAAATAACAGAAATGCCATTATCAGGGCCAGGGGCCTGTATCTCAGAACAGGATAAGTGAGTTTGCTGTATAATTGCACAGAGCGTGGGCCAGTTCCTAAAACCACCCCAAATTGCAAGCATGGACTGAAGTAAAAAGAGCAGATCTGGGTTTTGCCTTGCCTTGTGATACAGGCCCCTGCTTCACCACGACAGAACTGCAATCAATCAGTCAACAGGCAGGGAGGTCTGGCATTGCAATGAGATCTGATTAGTCTTTACAGCTACGGCCAGTACTAAATGCAATTACGACATGAACCTGGCTCATAAAATATTCTTTGAGAAAATTAAAAATGCGCATTACAGTCATTTTAATATGCAGTAATTCAAGGCTCAGTGTTTAACAAACTGAACACCTGATACTCAGAGGAGAGATAAGGTGCGGCAGGGGGCCCCAGCCAGTGAGAATCTGGAAGCTTTTTTACGGATCAATGGCGGGTTTATCGCTGGACTCAGTAGAGGTGTCAGATTTGCATAATGCAGCAGGGGTCGTCATAATCGGTGCCAATAAATAAACCTGATTACAATTAAATAAACCTTTTAAGAGCAGTCTTTCAGGGATTCGCTGCAGCTGTAGTTGAATTTTTTCCAATCACCAGTTGCGAGTCACACCAACACATTTAGTAAAGGACATTCTGAAGGCAAATTTGTGATCTCACACCTTAAAGGGACATATTATGGAAAAACTCACTTTTTCAGGGATTGTGCACACACATATCAGTATGTGAACTGCCTACCAACCCACAAACTGTGAAATAAGACAAACCACTCACTATTCTGTGGGCTGCCTTTTTTGTAAAATGTGGCATTCGGCATGCCATTCAGATTTGGCTCCTCTTCCTTCGTCACATGATGACTTGTGAGATTTATTCCTCCCTCATCTGAATATCTCCACCCACAGCTAATTTTTAATGGCAACATCCCAGCTTCAATCAACCAGAGTCTTAATGTGTGCCTTCCACTTTTTGTCTGACCGCTTTATATGACTAACTTGGATCAATACAATGCAGGTCCAGCAACAAACCTTATGTTAAAGGGGAGCTATTACACTTTTTGGAAGATATAAAGAGGCAGTGGTTTCGAGTTACGGTGACTGCATGTCGCACTTCTTCATAAATGTAGCATCCATGCTAGCTTAGTCTGAAGATGTTACCTTTCAATACTCATTGAGCATTTTAATAGCCAACTTAACTAGCTACTTATTCAGTCATCTGTATGTAGACACTTGGTCGTACTAGCTGGGGAATTATGACATCATCACTCACAGTTGACACAGTGGCTCTGTTCGCTCGCAAAGTAGAACAGAGGTCATTCCACAGAGGGGACACTCACTCAGAACAGCCTATTTTGCAGAGGGTTGAGAATGACAGCAATCAAATTGCCTAGAATTTTTTTTTGTTTGTTTTTACTAAAAGTTCATAAACTTCCCTTTTGGACATACATTATGAGCCCTTACAACATCAAATAATTTAACTTGGAAGAAAACAGCAAAATAGGCCTTCTTTAAAGGTTAATCCTACATTGGAGAGGAAATGCCAAACTACAATCAACAACACCGGTGTTCTGGAACTGAAGATCCTGCCCACTCTTAAGATGCAATATTATATGCAATATAACTTCAGGACTTTATCTTGAAAAAGACATGTTTTGGTTTGTTTCCATCATTTGGATTAGTTCTGCATCGTCTCCCTTTGGTGTTACTTTCAAATGGCATCACTGAAGTTCCCACGCTACAAAGAAACTAGCCTAACATCACAACTTAATTTGAACATCACGCATGAATGAAATGAATGCCTAAGTCACATTCCTCAACCTTCAATAATCCGGTGGATATAGTTCATAGAATAGATTGAACTCTTGGAGCCTGATCTGTTTTGTAACTACTTATGCAGAAAGGACTGATGTGGGTACAGGCTTTCATTCCAGCCATGCAGCAACACACCAGATTTGACTAAACAACCCCTGGTGTCTTTGCTAAAGACCTTGATTGGTAGAATCAGTGTGTCACTGCATGGCTGGACCTAAAGCCTGTACCCATAACAACTCTTTCCTGGATAAGGGTGATTACACCTGCAGTAGATGAAAGAGAGTTCCTTTGAGACACAAGGCAGCAAGCACTAATGTCTGAATGAGTCCACACTTCATTGTTTACATTACCCCCATAAAACCAATGGACCTATATATGGGTCCGTCAAATGCAGCAGCTATATTCAAACCTGTACAACTTTTGGCCCATTTTAAATTCTAGTGGCGAGCCGAAGGTTTCCAATAATCCCAAAAATGCTTCACTGCGCTGAATTACAGAAAAATATGCATGAAATAATGTACAACAAGAGTGTCCTATCGTATCCATGAAGGGCCAGTGTGGTAGCTGGTTTTTGTGACAACCCAACCCTAATACACCCAATTCTACTTACCAAGATCTTGATTAAACCCCCCGATCAGTTAATTAATGGAATAAGGTGTTTTAGCCCTGGGCTTTAACAAAAACCTGCCACCATACTGGCCTTCCATAGATAAGACTAGATACCCCTTATGTACAAAATCTAGATATTTTCCCTTTGATGTAATGTTGCGACCATAAAAAACATGGAATCCAGGATTTCAATACTTCACTAAATGTAAGTGTGTTGTAGTGTCAGTAAAGCCCTTCAACCAGCAGATACAGAACGTCATACTGTCCTACAATATGAAAAAATGTTGTTTTTTTTTTTCTGGCTTTGAATCTACTCGAGGGACAACTTTACAGAAATGATTTACAGAGTTTAAGGCACTAAAAGCTTACTGGTTAAGGTGCTTCACTTGCCCCCAAACGGTTGTTAGTTCAAACCCCTGTGTTGCGACAATAGTATGAGCTTTGACAGACAAGGACAGATGTGACTTGTTCCATCTCTCCTCAGCGTGAAATACAAATTAAAATACGGATTTGTACTGCGCTGTGATTCTTTAACCTCTGAAAGTGTTAAAATCTAAACGGAGAATCGCATCACACTGGCTTCATTATTCAGACACACAACAGAGGTCAGGAGTATGAGCCTCCCTCCAATCAGAGACCAGGAACCAAGGGACTGCAAAAACTAAAGCCCCTCAGTACTGCACATGCATCATTGATCTGGAACCCTTCAGAACAAGCCAAAACGATTTTATTCCGATTCATTTTCTCGAGGATACAACTTTCGCAGCCATCAACTCTTCTGCAGGGTTGTGGAGTGCATGATAGGTCTTCATTTTGTCTGAAAACATGTAATCCGCCCCTGCTGGTTGTTTTTGTGTGCTGCGTATAGATTGTGCCATGGCCTGGCATTACCAGGAATAATGAAAAGCAACAAAAGAATGATTTTATCATTGTGTTAGCTTACTGCAAAAAATGAGGAAGAAAATGAATAATTGAAGGTCTTAGTGTCAGTAATGGGACACTACTATTGTAGGAAGTACTACAATAATTTGGTTCCCTTGTTGACTTGGTTCTGTTCTCTATTCCAGAACTACAAGCACAGCACCCCCCAGCCTCTCATCCTGATCTGAATTTGATGACAATACTCACATTTTTTTTATCAAGAGGAACGTGTAGGTGGCATGGGAGAATGTCTGTATGTGATATAGCTGGAATGCATCCAGAGTCCATGAACCGGAATGTTTATTCAAAGGCATGATCCACAAAATTAAAGGACTCCTATTATGCCACCAGGTGCACAGCTAATTAGCCAGTATGATCCAGTTCAAAAATCTCCCCTCACCCAGAATAATGAAATCTGATGGACTGCTTGGCTGAAGTTGATCAGTTCTTCTTGCCTCTGGTTGGTTACTTCCCCAGGTGATGTCAAGAGGGGAAAGATTTTGAAATGGCTAGTAATAACTAATTGGCTGTGTACCTGATGACATGATAGGGGACCTTTAATGCCCACAAGTGAATGTTGCAAGGGAGGCAGAAAGCGGACCTATCTACACGATCACATCCCACCACAAAATTTCTGTAATCCCCAACTACAGTCCAACATTGCCCTGATGTGAGGAGCATCTTACCGCAAGGTGCAAGACCTCTCTCACATGACCAAAATACCACAGCCTCTTTTAACTTAAGTATATAAATGCTTGCGTTCTGAGCTCGGGTCTATCCCAACAGAAGTCAGAATGGGGGGCTTTTCCTGATTTAAGTTAGACTGAAAACTAACTGTTTGGATTTTCTCCAATATGAGAAGAGGCAAATAACATCACATTGTGGATTTAATTCTTGAAGAAATTGTTTGACGCAAAGCTGCAGAGGGAATACAAAGTATATAGGCGTTAAAAATGCCTTGGTAGGCGCACAAAAAGTTCCATAAGAAGCCATTTCAGGCGTCTGCACGACAGAAGGACCCGAAGGTTATTTTGGCTTTCATATGTTGTCAAAAATTGGTCCAAATCTTACCGCAATAAGCAAAAGTCGATATCGTGTCATTTTCTTGTTGAATTAAACAAAAATGATACGTGCAATAATTGATCACACTCACAATAAATATGCAACTCATTTGACTGGCAACAAACAATCTCAGCATGAGTCCTGGCGCTGATATTCCACTTGACTTGGAGTGGTCACATGACACAAGCGTAAGTGAAAATAAATCCAATTTCTGTTGAGTAGAGCTCAGGTATTTTACGCCAGGAATAATTCACCTCCAGAAAAGAAAATTCATTTCATTATTTTCAGATCCACACATACTACATTCCAACAGAAGGCGATGAAAAAATATTACCAAGCGAAATGACCATATTACCTGTTCCAGAATTTTTCGGTACCGTTGAGTCGCCTGTTGGATGAGGTCGCGGACTGTCCATCCATCCTTACAAGGGACAACTACCCCAGTTCTCCCGAAAGTTACAGTCACTTTCATGCTTTTCTTTTAATCCCAAAACAATGTTTCCCTGTCTTGTCGCAATGTCTCGTTGCCAAGATTAGCGTTACCTCCTTCGGGATAAACAGTTGACGAACTGGAGTCTGTACAGATGATCTCAGGTTAATTCTGACAAACCTGATACCCAACATAAAACTGTATAACGTCAGGCCCAGGAAGGAAACGCAACAAGTGTCATTTGCGGGTCAGACTGGAAGTTCGCCAGCACTTCAAGAACATGAACCTGTCACTCGGGCAACGTTAACTTGGCTAAAGCGAATCTAACATGAGCCAAAGTCGGCAAACCAACGCGCTGACACGCCAGGTGATCGCTAGCTCACGCTAGTTTATAAAGCTAGCCAAGGGAAGTTAAAGTCACGCCAAACTGTTGTATTGCAGAGTTACAGCTATTGGAAACAGAATGTAAAGGTCGACCAACGCCAGATTTGCATGTAATTTATAGTGTCCAACGTCACTTTCACATTCATAACAACATATCTTGGAAAAACTTCTTCCTGGCGTCTTTCCACTTTTAATTTCGGAAGCTAAGTGGCTGCAGTGATTTTAATCATATGGAGATGAGAGTTAAAATGCAACTAAACCAAAGACATCAAAATATCTCCACGTCAGCAAGACGTCTTTACACGTAGTTTTATCGACCTACAGAGATTACTTGTGTGAAGTCAGTCAGCGTTCAGGCAGCTAGCTTTGGCAGTGCTAAGATTTAGTTGCTAGCTAACGCTGTTACCAGGAACAATGAGCATTATCTTGCCAGACATTGCGCTAGCTTGCTAGCTACAGCCTACCTAACTTTAGCTGCCAAAGTAGCCAAGTAAAACGCCACAATTTATTATTATTCAACCAAACGCTACTCGATTTCAATTCATTCGCTAGTTCGGTCGCTAACGTTACCAGTATAACTGAAGATGGCTGACTAAAAGTTACTTGCAGATCAAGACTTCAGAAGATGGAGAACCGCCACGGGTAGTCAAGTTTAATTTGCCCGTTCGGGTTCCTCTCCTCCTTACTGAAATTCCAGTTCCCGCTTTATCCTGAAAACGTTTCAGCTTGACGTTCGTCAGAACCCGAGCAGAATTAGTTCTTTGAATTTTTTAGCAGCAGTCTGTTGTTTTTCGGTGTAGAGCCAGTTAGTTTTAAAGCCAATATTATCCTAAAAACACTTGTTTCCTGAATCCAGAACTCGTCCGCGCAAACCAAACATCCAAACAATCCCAGGTCACTCGCTTTCACACTTTATTAAAGGGCCAGTACGATCTATAAAGTGCCAAAAATTATTAAGCTTCGTTCAGTTGTCTTTGCACCCTTAACGTCTCACAAGACGTATTTTTGCACTAAATGCCACCTTGCTGAAGTCTGCATGTACTAGCTAAATTTGTTTTATTCATATATCGGTCCCTTTGGTCGCAGGCCAAATGATTTTCTCATTGGATTATGGTGGGAAACCCTCTGATTAAACTTTCAACTAGCTATCAAGGGGGAATTTTACACATATAAATATATGCATGAATCCGCGATGACAAATTACGATTCAGTTCAATTATACAGATGCTTGTTTTTATTTAGTTAGAGGGACCCAGCTGTCACACATTGTAGCTGACAATATGAAGAGAAGATATTTGATGTTTTACCTGGGCAACTTCATTTTATTCGTACATATGCATGAATCCATTTCTGCAATGTGCTCCAAAAATATGTGGGTCGGGAGCAAGTTATGGGTAGTAATGAGGTAAAGTTTTTGAGAAAATATGTGATTTGACACTGTCAGTTGGTGATACTAATTCCTATGTTATACTAAAGCAAAACCAAGGAAAGGCCTTGTCCTTCACGAGCAAAGATGGTCCAAGGATTCAATTTTCTGTTTTTTTTTTTGTTGTTGTTTCTGTTTTTTTTTTTTTTTGTTGTTGTTGTTGTTGTTTTTTTAAGAAATGGACACTGTTTCCAGCAACAAGTCGAAAAGCTGTGCTCTGTTATGGTATCGGGTTCTGTCAGCGCCCTTGGAAAGGGTAACCTGCATTCCTGTGAATGCACCTGTAATGCTGAAAAGCACGCTGAAATTTTGCAGCAATATCTGTCTTCAAGACAACATCTTCTCCAGGGATGCCAATACATATTTAAACAAGATAAAGCAAAAACCGAATTCCGCATGCATTGTAAAGACATGGCTGCATAAAAAGAGGGTACTGGACTGGTCCACCTGCTGTCCCAACTTGCCGAAAAGAAAGGTTGTGTCACATTTTGAAATGCAGACTGTCACAATAAAGAATCTCCATGTACCTTAAAATGTGTTTGCAGGATGAATGGGATAACATTACACCTGGTACACTCAATCACCTGGTGTCTTCAGTCCCAAAACATTTTTTAAGTATTTTTTTTAAGTGAAAAGAATTGCAACATTACACAGTAGTAAATAATTTACTGAAAGTATGTAGCAGGAATTGAAATGGAAATAAAGTTTTTATTTTAAAAAATCAAAGAAATTCATGTGGTGAAACATCAAATAATGTGCTCTTGTATTGTTTTAGATAAAACACTGGTCAACTTTTTAAATAACTGATTTTAGATTTTATTTTAATTGGACACATTGCCTAATTTCTTTTGATTTTGGGCAGCATCCATTCATTTAATAATTTATTTAACGTACCTCTGCTCCCCCCCAGATCCCTTCCCTGAGTGGACAGTTGCTGCACTGTTTTAACTCACTTCTACTGCTGTCATTACAAAGGGAAAACTGTATCAATGGACCTTATATTTCATTTTACATTTTTGCTTAACTGCTACAGTGAACCAGTAGTGTAGCCAGAGCTTAAAAATGTGCGGAACATCCCTCTACAACAATTATTAGTCCTGACTTGTTCTAAATCATTTTCCTTTATTCAAACATTTTCGTTAGAAGAATAATCTGCTGGCAATCATAGAAACAGCTTCTTTCTTCATGCGATCTAAGGGTGACTCAATAATAAGCTCAATTTGTTTCAGAAAGGTAATTTTCACATAAGTAGGTATTGGCCTTACGCTACCTTTTTGGCACATCAGGCAATCTTGCCTGAGTTTTATGATTGTTTAAACTTTTTAAATTAAACCAAACACAAAGCTTTAAAAACACCTTTATACAATTTTGAATGAGGGTTATTGAAACGCATCAATTGTACGTCCAAATGAATGGTTGTCGTCTTGCCCAATGAGGAACATTACCAACACCTGATAGTGTGGAATGTTTTCAAAGTGAATGTATTGTTAATTAAGAAAAATGACTGTGAATATGTCAGGACTAATGATTGTTGCAAAGGGATGTTCTGTGCGTACACATTTTTTTTATCTCTGGCTAAGCCACTGCAGTGAGCACGTTAACATTTATTTGTAATATGTCAAGTTGACTGGGTGCTGTGAGGAGAAACCTCCCGGTGCAACGTGTTAGGGTGATACTGGCCTTAAGCTTAATTCTGTTTTCACATCAAAAAGGACTTTATGCCGGAAACTGCCCCCGTGATCACTCCTCTGAGCTGATATCCCTGGTGTCACTAAGCTGGCCAGGTGATGAGATCTTGCAGCTCTGGACTCAAAATAAAATAGTTTTCTTGTTGTCCTGAAAGAACCTCAGGCTGTTTTACTGATTGTGTCTGCTATTTGGTCATTCAAGTCTGGTTCTCTCTCTATTTGTGCAGCACAGTAAATAGTCTTTTTGACGTTTCACAGCCAAAGCTATCCTGCAAACAAAACTGATATTATTTTGATTCCCCATTGCATATTTCAGGTGAAGTTTGCAGTTTGTTTGTCCATTATTTACCACATTCTTCCACAGAGACCTGGAAGCACTCAGTCTTTCTCTGAAATCTCAAGTTTTCTGCTGACTACTTTCCTTTGCTTTGAGTGCTGAGCACCTGTCCTGGAAAAATAAGAACTTACACTCTCTGACCAATCATTGCTCATCATTACCTTGAGTATCACCTCTGTTCCGACTGAAATCATGAAGTATCACCTGTGTTTCAATTGAGAACACTCAGTACCCTGTGAGAGTACATTCAACTCAGAACATTTTATTATTGACTAAAAAGATATTGAAAACCTCATGAGAGAACATTGCAATCAAATTTAAGACATGTTCTTGATATGCTGAATCAGATTCCCGCAATGGGAGAAGTCAGGGCTGATGCACCACACTGCAGGAATCCACAAATCTGGCCCTCAAATCCAAATCCAGCCCTGATTTTTCTACCTTCCAGGCACTTAAGTGAATGAACAGTGCTACTGATTGGCCACACAGTCATCTCACCTAACTGCCTGGTAATGGGAGGGTGGAAAACCAGCAGTTCTTGGCCCCTGAGGACCATGATTTGGGGAGCTCTGCACTACAGACACTGAAATTA
The DNA here is from genome assembly GCA_029721435.1 of Gymnothorax reevesii. Taxonomy (NCBI): domain Eukaryota; kingdom Metazoa; phylum Chordata; class Actinopteri; order Anguilliformes; family Muraenidae; genus Gymnothorax; species Gymnothorax reevesii. The sequence goes on from CM056586.1 coordinate 55,179,023, forward strand.
CAAAATTATCTTAATTATAATCACTTCAGGATTCATGGTCAATTTTTGAGTCATACAAAATGCCTTACACTTGATCCTGATATATGGTACTGTATGGTTCCACAGTTGTCTCGTAAATACTGAGGTCATCTGGTGTGTACCAGTTAATTCTACAAAACTAGGACTTGCAAACACAAACAGCATCTCTTCAGCTACAAAGGTATCTCTCATCAATTGCCATGCTTTCATTGTTAACTTGGGCAATGAGCTTTTTATTGTTGGATAATAAAAAGCGAAATCCTCTTGCCATAACTCAGTTAATTAATTACCTTCTGGGCTGAGCTGGGCTTAATTTCTTTGTCTCTCTAAAATTTGTCTGTACTCAGTCAGAGAACTACTTCATCAATGTGGCATCATCACTGTATGTACACCAGTCAGCCACAACATTAGTACCACCTGCCTGATAGAGTCTATGTCCCCCTCCTGCCGCCAAAACAGCTTCATTATACTAACGCTCACTTGACTTACCGGACCCAGGGTTTCATAGCGGAACATTTCCCAGGCAATTACAGTCCCTCCACTTGCTTCTCTTCTTCTCACTGTGCATCCTGATACCATCTCTTTCCCGGGAAAATAATGCACACATACATACCAGGCAGATACACATGATGTAAACAAAAATGGGACTCACTGGACCAAGTGACCTTCATGAATTGCTCCAAGGCAAGTTCTGACTCTCGCATGCCCATTGTAGGTGCTCTCTGCAATAAGCTGGGGTTTGAATGGGCATTTCGACTGGTCATGGCTACAAAGCACTATATACAGCAAGGTGCAATTTACTGTGTATTGTGACACATTCCTCACATCATTATTATTCTTCATGACTTGTGCCGCAGTTGCACTTCTGTCAGTTCAGACCAGCCTTCATTGCTGTGCATCAAAGAGCTGTAGGCACTGAACATCCTGTCCCCAATTTATGGTTTGTCTCTCCATGGACGACAGTTAGTAGGAACTCACCACTGATGACTGAGGTGCCCCACAAGCCTTGTCGCTTTATATATGTTTTGACCCTGTCATCTGGCCATGACAATGTACTTGTAAAAGTCACTCAGGTCTCTTTTCTCCTGCATTCAACACATCAACTGCGAGATCCGACAGTTCACAGTTCACTCTAAAGTCTGTCTGCTGACATTGACATAATTTTCTTAGATAATCAATGTTCTTTGCATCATCTGAAAGGCTTTAATGGTTCTGCATATTAGTGTATATTTTCTCACATATTTTAATATACAAATCAATTGTAGGTAAATCCTGTTTTACTGTCATCTTTTCCCAATGAGTCTTTGGTACAAAGAATAAGTCATTTCCAAATCTTTCATTCCAAACCTCAATGAGCAATCCTCTGAGCCAGTCCTGTGAGGGACTGAGTGAAGGGGCCATCTGTGGGTTTGAGTCTGCCAGTGCTGTCATTGGTCATTTACACCAAACCCTACATGTGAAATCACTATGTTAAACTCACCAACCCTGTCAGCAGTGTCTTCAGAGTTCACAAAATCACTCTGAATATTTTTACACTGATGGGCAAACAAGTAAACAATACTATATAGAGAGAAAGCTTTGTTGGACCTATTTCTATGAGTTAATTTGCTTCATTATAATAATTTTAATAACAACCGTTAGCAGAACTCATTCAACAACTATCTTTGTTATCAACTTGTCATTAAGGGCATGATTATTCATACTTAAGTGTCTTAGTAGAGACAGGACACTTAGCTTGTGTTCTCATTCAAATGAAAAACGGTCGCCATTTTTTCTCTCTTTTTAAGAAGGCTGGATATTTCTATTAAAGAAATCTAGGCTAAGAACCTTGCTCGAGGACACAATAGCAGTTCTGCAGCAAGAATTTTACCTGCAGCATTTCATTTACATGCACAGATCTCCAATCACATGCATGTATATTGTACGCACAGGTATGTACTGTAAATGTGCACAGACACACATATGCACGCATGCACATTACAGGTAGGTGTGCACACATTGAGGGCCTGCTTGTGATCATCCCTTTAATGCAACTGATTTTCTCCTGTTTTTGGATGCATTGACATACTTTTTACAAAATTTGATCATTGTTAAAATAAAATGTAATGTGACCTTGGCAATGGTGATAACCTTTTATTCAAGTACCATTATATGCTTAGATTATCTTAATGATAATTTCATTTTATGCAAAGTTTAATAACTGAAATGAACACAATTCAAAACTTTTTTTTTCCAGTTGTTTGTCACGAATTGCTTGCTGTAGGACATGCATCCACACATATGGCCCAGGAGACATAATGGGCTCTAGATTCGTAAACCCAGCGCAGACGCGGCGAATGGGGGGTGCGCCGCGCCAACGGGGTGTGTCCAGGCGTATGTTGTAATTTCGTGCTCGGCGTAGCCTAGCACAAGTACTCCTCTGTCCCGCCTCTGTCCCTCCTTCCGGCGCAAGTGTCAAAGAGGGAGGAGAAAAGGCATAAGTGGCTTTAACACAGCCGAGTCAACTCGTCACCAATAAATTGAACTCCTCTCCTCACCTTTAAAGTGTTGAAATAAAGTAGCCTCTGTTCTATATCTGCATGATGCATTAATGTTCCATTTTACTTTGCTGCTTCAGGCTTGTTTTCTGCACTGCTTACATCTATATTAAGCATTACGAATATGAGGCATTCTCGAATTATTAACATTAGTGAATTTGAATGGAATTTCAAAACGAAAACTAAGTCAGATCATTCAAACTTATGAAGTTGGATGAAATACGACAGTTGCTCATTAATTTCTTCTGCCTGCATCATTGGGAAGTAAAACAATGGATAGCGTGTTCCTATTATTACACCCTGTTGCTGCTTTAAATTTTGTCATTAACATGCATGGACAACAATGCAAAATACGTTACACATTTATTTTCAATATGTGATCTTAACTCAGTACGAGATCATAGCAATCAGGCTGTATTCCTTTCCCCCACTAAAAACTAAAAACCTAAGTGACACTAATACTAATATTAAGCCGCTTGCACACCGGACGCGAAACAAATTTTTCGCACGACAGATTGCGTTGCTGCGTTGAACGCAGTGTCTACGTGTCCGAAAGTTGGACAGGGTTTTAATATATCTCCGTATCCGACAGTTGGATGGTTTCAATATAACTTCGTGTCTGACAGTCAATTATTGTTTATAATTTCTTCAAACCTACTGAATCTTTTAGACATTAAGCGTGAAAGTTTTGATAAGAGGGCTCAGTTCTTCAAGATGAGTACCAAGAATTTCATTCAATATTTTTTTTTGAGCTCTGCTCAAAAAAGTGAGTCGCCATTAGCGCGAGACAATGTACAATGCCTGTCGAACATTAAATGCAAAATACTCTGTGTCTGACAGCCAGAAAAAAAAAAGATGACAAATAGAACAGATAGATAACGAAATAAAGAATAAAAAAGAAACATTTTAACAACAAACAGAACATCCAATGAACACTGCGATTTATTTATTTGCAGGCCATCTTTTTAGGATGTTCTGTTTGTTGGTGGTATATTTTTATTCTTTATTTCATTATAAATCTGTTCTCGTATCAATACTTTTACTTTTTGCTGGCTGCCGGACATGGAGCATTTTTTGCATCGGACAGTCTTGATCATGCATGCAATATTTAATTCACAATGTCAATGGTCATGGAATTGATTTGGTCACTGACTACAAGCACTATTTTATCTCTGGTGTGGAAATAAAGTGCGAATCTGTTCGATCCATTTGACTAATTGTCAAAAGAGAGACCGAATAAAGACTTGGCTATCTTCAACGGAAGAAAACAGAAGAATAAACAGACACGTGTATTCGCGTCTTTGCATTGACTTTGACTGGAATCAGTCGTGCGAAAAATTCGTTTCGCATCCAGTATGCAAACGGCTTTACTGAGCATAGAATGCAAGCATTATATATGTGGTGAGCTAAGAAAGATGTGAAGTCATTAGTTTGCATCGCAGATTCAGCTGCGTTGATTAAGCCAGGTCGAGTTTCCATTACGCGTGCCAACCGCCTTTAATCTGACATCAGGAAAATCAACATAGATACTATAATTTATGTCCTGATTCAAATAGTTACAATAAATAGTGCACGGTAATAATTTATTGAATTGAAATGTGCCTGGCATTCTAGAAACCTGCCTGTGAGGTTACGGTGACGCGTGCGCACTGTGCGCCGGTCAGCCAAATTACCACTGCACAGAAAGTAAACCAGGTTGGAGCTGGCAAGTTTTCTGCGTAACTTCAGCGGAGACTTTTTCTACGAAATTGTCACAGAGTCTTGATGAATATGTGACACCTCCCCCTACTACGCTGCCCCACCCATCTCGGCGCACGTTCGTCTACCAAATTGCCAAAGTGGTTGCGAACGGTGTTGCACCGCACGAAATTACCACTGCGCGGGCTGCACCAGACGAAATTACCATGCCACGCTGTGCCCCCCTGTGCTGCGCCAAGAAATGTGGTTTCGTTTCTCCCAGATTGGCTAAATAATCTTCACAGATGTCTCCATATAAAATAGAGGAAGGAAAGCCATCTGTTATTGGCCCGAAAGGTCCCTCATTTACGTCACAAGGCTATACGGTCTTTCTTTGGATATAGAGTGTTTTGGGATTTATTTGTGCAAATTTTGTAAATCACTTTATGTTGCAATGGCCAGTGTATTACAGAAGATTATAATTGTGTTTTGGGAGTCAAGGTAAGACGGTTGTTCCCTGCTAGACTATCTTTAGAGACAACTAGAAACATCACCCCATGCTATGCAGGGGCAGTGAAATATAAGCTTAGTAGACAGATACTGCATTATTACAATTTGGGCACCTCTCAATGTGCTTCCTCTCAGTATTACATTTAAATAAATCAATGCCAGCAAAAAGGTTTTCTCTGTTAATCTGTGGCTGATACTCAGGTTCCTGTTACACTTGAAAAGCCACTCTGTCCTGCTGTTGGACCGTTCCTGTTTCCATGTTCCGCAGAATCCTTCCCTTTGAATGTGTGTGATGTCACTCACTGAAATCATACATAATCGGGAAACACTGTGACATCCTAGCTTGTAAACTCATTTGGCAGTATCACAAGAAAATTACTCACAGCCGAAGTATTTCAGTGACAACTCAGCCCAACAGCCCATGCAGTTTATTGTGACTAATTTATGGTATATTCCCATGGAGCTGACGCCATTTGTTTGCCGGTGGTTTGGCGTATCGTCCTACCAGCTGGACTAGTTTGATATGTAAATATGTTTTAGCCTGCACATGCTGGGCTCGGTCGGCGGTGATGATGTCATCATTTACCAATGCTTGGTGTGTAATTCAAGGTTAGGAGCCAGAGTTTGCTGAAAGAGCGTAGGATGCTTGGACATGTGGCTTGACCATTACTATAGGGCCCTGCACACGAAGAAAGAAACTGAAAAAAAGGATGTATCAAAAATTGAGAGCTGGTTTCATAATGGGTTGTTTTTCCAAGACACAAGTTCCTTGTCCTAGGCAATATTATAAGAAACAATCCCCCTTCAGAATGCAATTTATTTTATGACTGAGCCTAACCTGCGTCAGCATGAAACCATCCCACTATACCACTGTCATATAGTATATATTGACCACGCTCAACAAAAGACAGACTGCATTATCTTCTCCACTTAACAATGCAGTCATTGAAAAGAATAATGGTTCAAGTTCATAGTCAGGCCTACAGATAGCTTGTAGTGGTTTGTCCTCATACAGTATCTTGGCTCTTTGTCCTTTTCATTCAGGCAATAATACGAGCATACTGGGCTGGTGTAGAAGACAGGAGGGTGGAAACAAATTGAGGCATTTTATCGAAAAAAGTGTTGGACAAAATGTATTAACAAGGGGGGGGGGGGGTGGGGGTGGGGGGTGAAGGCTGGGTATGGCGGTGGGGGGGTTTAATGGGCAGTAAGAGGAGGTCTAGTAAAGATTTTACACTGAAACATTTCATTTCGTCCTAATTTGCAGTTTTGTGCAATTTTCGCCTGGCAGCCTGTGCCAGCGCCTCCCACACATGGCTTAATTAACCACGCTCCTACCAGTACATGATGCTGCGAGAGAGAAAACAGCTGGAGCCGGGAAAGGAGTGGAGGAGTGGAGGTGGAGGAGAGCAGAGCGAGGGAGGGAACGGCGGGACTGGAGATGGGACTGGCGGCTTTGGGGAGGGGGAGGGGGGGGTGAGTGCTCAGTCCTCCTGATGGGGTCTGCTTTTGTGTGGCCGCCACAGCAGGTAGAATCGATACTGTCGCTTATTCGCTCTCAGGACTTCGATCAGCGAGCCGCGCTGAAGAAAGAAGGGAGAAAAAAGAGCGAGAGGTTCTCAGCGGCAGTTGCACTTCCATATTTGCGCAGGGAGTCTGAGGTTGGGCTCCGTCAATAGCAGTCATTTACCTCTGCTCACGCCGCCCGGCCCCATCTCGGCACAATCAGCAGTATGGATCGCTCACTGATTCATGCGCAGGAGGGCTCTGCTCTGCGTTTGTAAATGGCTGTGTGTGTCTATGTGTGTGTGTCTGGGTATGCATGCATTCATTTGTCGGAGTGTGTGTGTGTGTGTGTGTGTATAAGCATGCATGTGTGTGTGTATATGTGTATGCCTCGGTGTGCACACATGCATGTGTCTGAGTGTGTGTGTGTGTGTATGTGCACATGTGTATTCACATGAGTGTGTGTACTTTTGTATGCATCTGTGTGCGTATGTGCGTTTGTGCGTGAGCATGTGTTTGAGTGCCTTTATGTGCACGTATGCCCGTGTGTGAAATTTCAATTTTTTAATCATTCTTTATTCAACTGAAATACATTCCTACCTGAGCTTCCAGAGGTGATCAGTGATGTAAGCACTTTAGCACGAGCGCATGTCTGAGGATGACTTGACTTTACAAAAAGGTACCATCAGCATGCTTAATTAAAATATTTGTTGGTTAAGCTACTTGATTTGAGATGTGACAAATTAAAAAAAAAACAAATTCTATTGAATACCTTTCCGTTTTAGCCTTTTGTGGTTGGTGACTTATGCTTTAATGAGCTTGACTCAATATACTCTAGATGAAAAACTATAAAGAAAATTCCATGTGTGCATTGTGCAGAGGCAAAGACCCGGGGTCAGAGAGTGAACTGTCCTGCTGTGTGATTTGTCCACTCATGCACTCACCCGAATGATTCTGTAATGAGTTCAGACTCCTCGTTGAAGAGTACTCCTCTTGATGCTTGGAACAAAATACTGGGCAGGACTTCGAACTTTATGAACCTGGACTCACCTCTAAAAATATGCTGCACAAGCAGTTTCCCGTACATAATCATTATGCAGTAACTGTGCTGACGGGATTAGCCATGGGAATGGCTCCCAAAGGGAAACATCTTTCACCTGTGTGTCCTTTCACAGGATTCTGGGGAGGTCAGCTGTATTCCAGGGCTTTAATATTCAGAAGAAAATACTGCTATGAGCCGTGATAGTAAAGAAGCCTGAGGTAAAATTTCAAAATTTGACTTAAACTTTTGTCTCTGAGGAGTTTGATGTTAAATTTGATATCGACCCCTCTGACAAATACAGAAATAATTACTGTATTTAATCTTTTGTCCCTGAAATGTACTAAGTACCTCATCAACTGGATTGTGCTGTCAGTACATCTCCACACAGACCCCCCAGGCTGCTCATTTTTTTCTTTTAAACATCCAACTCTACCTCCCTCTTCTCTTGGTCATGGCCACAGTTATTCGCATCATGGCTGAAATGACTAATAATTTCTCCCTTGCTGTGGTGTGTAACCAGCCAATGCTAGACAAGCCAATTCTCTTTATAGATCAATTTTCTGCTCTCAGTTCATTATTTTTGGAACACTGTCAAAATATAAATCTGATTCAGGGTAACGATTACAATAAGTGCTATGCATTACTAAATTCTGTGGGATAGATTGGCCTCAAAATTTGACCAATCCTTGCTATGCAGCGGCAGGCAGTATGTTGACAGTCAGGGTGTAGATGGAGACCTTCCCTAGCTCTGAGGCTATAGAACCATGGTCATGGCCAATGACACCGCTCCTAAACAGAAATACATGTATTTCAGTTTTCAGTTCCCTGAGGTTGTACATCATGGCTTTTGGTATTGGTGAGGAACATGGTGTACCATGAAGAAAATGGATTAAAAAAGTTACTCTTTCCCATGGCAGAGAAATTGGGAAATGATTGGAGGATGATAAGTGTTGCAAACAGGAAGTGGAATTCCCTGCTGTTGGAATAATAGGTGTAAAGCAGCCCCTCCCATGGCCTGTGGTGCTCGGCGACGCTTCGTGACTGTGGGCAGGAGATAAGGAGGGGGCTATGACACGCTGGAGCACCGCCATGTTTTATCGAGGAGGAAAGTCACTAAATCAAATCCTGTTTGGGAAAATAGCGGCAGCTCTGAGTATCCGACCTTGGTCAGATCCCTGTGGAAACATAAGGGAGTATGTAACTGCTGGTAGAAGCAGTGTTAAAAATCGGTGAAACCCTGGACCCACCTTATGTTCCTCCATGTTCTTAGTGAAATTTGGGGTATATGGTCTCTTTTTGAGGGCATGTTTATCTAATATCTGAAATTAATCATACCCAAGTTACTAAGCATTATAAAAGCTTGTAGGTACATCACTTTGTGTGTGCACTATTTGTTAATTGAAAGATTGTTACATTTATTTGAGAAAAAAAATCATTGAGGTAACATTTTGTTCTGACATACAGCCCATAACATAATCAACTACCAGATTTTGGCCAAGAGTTTTGAACGGTAATTAGATTGAATGAACCTTCAAATTCTCAAATGTACTGTACTGTACACGGCACTGTACTGTATGTATGTACTGTACATATTTACATCAGTTTCAGTCTAGATTTTCCCTACCACTCCTCAAGGGCCTGTGACAGTGCACTCTGTGTCTGCTTTCGTACCCACCTACACTGGATCCACAGGTCTTAAACTGCAGTGCCTGGTGCATTCCAATCCATTCCTGTGGAATGGACAAATGCAGAGAACTTTACTCAGTCCTTCCTGGGAACTTGAGTCCCAGATAATCAATTCCATATGTTTCAGTGGAATTGCTTTATCCACTGGAACAATGCAAAGTGAAAAAATATGTCTTGGAGAGGGACATGCTTTTTTTTTTTTTTAAAAAGCAGTTTTTGGTTTCACAGTATTACGCAATGTGTTTGAAACAGAACACGATGTCAATATTCTCTGATGGGCTGCAAGCAGAGAAAGAATGAGTGTCTTTCCTAGCTCAAAGAGTAAAATCTTCAGCAAATATGTTTGTGGCAGCCTCCAACCTCAACCATCCAGAATTCCACTGACACGAGCAATTCCTAAAACCAAACAAGGGTTTATTTTCCAGCTGGGCTTTCTGGCATGATAACTTAGCGAGGCTCATTTTCCATAACAGATAACTGTAGTTCCTAAACCCGAGGGCCACTGAAATGCATTTTTACATTGATACTTCGGCTGTGTAGAGACTGCAAAGGAAAAAAAAAATCAATGCGGCAGGATGAGGGCGTATCCCATGGTGTCTCTCGGAACCAAAATAGATACATGAGGTGGGATTATAATTTTCTCACTTAGAACAGCCCTGCACACCGATATTCCTGAAGAGATATACTCAGCAACAGAACGGTGACAGATGCGCTAACAAGCACCTGGGCCTAATGGAACAAATTAGCACATTGTCACATAAAACCCTTTCAAAGGCAAAAGAAAAGAAGCAGTAATTAAAACTACAGGAAAAGATTTAAAAAAGAGAGAAAGTGTATTGTAACATATGAAAAATTTGTCTAGGCGCTTGACAAATCCTGTAGTATGAAACCATGGCAACAGTTGAATCACCATGGTATTTCCAAAATTTTCTGCTAATTAGCAGTGATTTAGGCAATTATGAGCTCTATTCATATCAGAACAAAATAAGATAAACATAATAGTCGTAAGTGTAATATGAGGGATACAGACTCGCTGATTTTTAGATTAGAATTAGATCTTTTTGAAAAAGGCTCACTGCTTCACATGATTTCTTCATTCATATTTAAAATACAAATGGCAGCTGAAGGTTCACATTAAAAGATGCTTTGAGAGCAGCAGTATCAATATGCCCATCTCATGTGCAGTATTCTCAAATGAGGCTCTAATGACATATGCCTTGAGGAGGTGGGAGAAATGTTGTTAAAGGGAACAGGGGAACGGCAGGGGGAAGAGTCCCACATGTAGCTCAGCTGGACTTTAGGCACTGATCTAGTTATTTTGCCAAAAGCGGAGCTTTTTGTAAGATATGTTGGTCGGAATGTTTGTTTATTGTTTGTTTGTTTTTTTGTCTGTAATCATTTTTCTTGAACACTTTTCTCTGCTGTGCGCGTTGCCTGCTCCTTGTCATCTCTTGTGCAGTTGCCTACCAATGACTCATCACAATTCCCATCATTCGGGGGACTCCATCAAGGTCAAGGTCAAAGGTCAAGGTCAATTTTTGGTCAATTTGAGGGGTTGACAAAACCCTTATTTTAACTTGATTTGAATGTAGTGTATGGTCAGGCGCTTAGCTGGTTAGTTTTTGGTGGCGATCGGCCTTGACCTTCATGGTTCTCGCTGAAAAAAACACGACCCTTTTGGCAAGATACCGTTCAACCTACGGTTGACATCCTTCATTCTTTTCTTCTATCCCTCTGTATAAAGGTCCCCTCCCTGTCATGTCACCATGTGCTCAGCCAATTAGCCATTACAAGCCTTTGCAAAAACTGTTTTTCCTCAATATTACATGGTGAAGTGACTGCCCCGAGGCAAGGAGGAGGCTGTGCTCAGAATGTAGACTTGTCCACTCACTCACTCACTCACTCACTCACTCACTAAATAGTGTTTACTACATGGCTGATATACTATAGTGCTCTGTGTAGTGAGTGAGTGTACACTCCAAACACAACCGGACTGATAAACTTCAGCCATTAATCATTTCATTCATTATTTTGGGTGGCCCCTCCCTCTTGTGAAAAGACAAAAAGACACAAAAGATAAACTTGAAATGGCTTGTAAAGACTGATTGGCTGAACACCTGGTGATATGATAAGGGACCATGAATGGCTCACAAGTTCTGGAGGCCCCAGTTCTAGTCACCTCTATGATCTTCATAATCGACCCCGCTAACAAACACACCTGGGGATAGGAGCAGGCCTAGAGAAGCCTCACGTCAGTGATGTAGCTGCTGCAGGTCACTGGTGATGTGACTCCCTACACCTATCCCAAAAGCTCATGGACTCGTTCTCCTCTTCAGACAACTGATCTGTGGGATATCTCAATCTCCATGGTGATGATGGAAGGCAATTCAGGGATATAATATGACAGTTAAAAGGCGTGATTGTTTTATCTATAAACAATTTTTCTTACAATAATAAATTAACTTATAGAACACAAAGTCTCTTGGATGGAAATTATAAAAATAGTACACAGAGAATATGGGCCATGTTTCAGGAAGGATGATTACTGAGTTAGCTGATTAATTATGTGGGATAAAGCCCAGAACCCAACCAAATCTTGAATACTGACTGCAGCAAAAATAATTGTTTCAAGTTTTGCACATTGCAATTTTCCATTCCACTCAGTCATGCTGTTTCATAAAATCGTCCTTGTAAAGTTAGATAAATCAAAAAATTTACTAGGAACTCTGATATGACCTCGTAACTCTAGAACCTTAGTCTCCGAGGGCTTGGGGCAGTGGCATCCCAAACAATTGTAAATAATTTTGATTGATGGGCGGTTTATGCGAGGACAGTCAAAGTCGGGAGATTTTTGCTTTTTGTCTGCTGTATTAATCAAAACAAGTGTGATTAACTGGCAGAAGATTAGTGACAGACACAAGCCCTCCAATATTTTGCCTGCTCCATTTGCAAATGCAACCTTTCTGCACGTGCTTTTGATATATTGCATATACTGTATTGGCACAATGATTCATTGTGCAAAAAGGGGTAGGGTGAAGGTATTGGAATCCCATCCGTTTATTTTTTCTTTATTTGCTTATTGCTTTGTCAGCAAGATTACCAGAAAACTACAGCTGCAATTTATACCAAATTTGGCCAAAAGCTGGGCCAAATTTTAGATCAAATTGGGCCCAGGTCCAGGCCAAAGGTCACGGAGAGGTCAAAATTGTTGTTTGTCCGTAACTCAGTCAAAATGTTCCAATTTACATAAAACCTATGCTAAATTTTTTTTTAATGTGTAAGATATGAACCTATCCATTGCTACAGTGAAAAGTGCCAATTTTCAAAGATTGGCAGCGGTCAAAGCTCAGAGCCGTGTGAATGAATCGCCTGATTTACAGGATATCACAAAAACTACTGTGGAAAGCCACTTGTTACTATTAAACACATGTGGGAAATCATACATGGAGATTGAAATGAGACTGAGACCTTTGACCTTCAGTGACTTTGAAAGGTCAAACCAAAGGTGACAAGATGTTACATAGCTTTATCACAAAAACTATTGTACATAGCCACTTGGGTACTATTAATCACATAAAGGAACTCATGTAAGGCAAGTAAAATGACATCATGACTTTTGACCTTGAGTGACCTTGAAAGTTCAAGCCCAAGCGCACACGTACCTGAAAACTAGATCAACTCATTAAACAGCTAAAATATGTGCTTGAGGCGAGGTTTTCCATTCCTGACACTGCATCTTGTGACACTTATTTTCAAAATATAGTGCTAAACAAATTTATTAGACCACCTGTCATAAAAAAAATGGGAATATTTAAGAAATTTGTCAAAAACTTGTTTAAAATTAAAAATAATTTTGTTATTTCTTTAGCAAATAACGAACTGAAACCACTAAGTAGTCCTTATTCACACATTAAAAAACAATATTTTGTATGGCCTCCTTTGGCCTTGATAACAGTTTGCATTCTTGCATTAAACCACAAAAAACAATTTTTATGCAACATTTGGCATCTTAATAATAAAAAAAGTGCTTTACTATTTTTTCAGCTTTTTTGTAAAGCAGTAAATTTGAAAATTCATGAATGACAACAATAATTATATTTTAGCAATAAAAATATCATTTTAGTAAAGAGCTTGCGCATACTCGTGGATTATCCATTACAGAAACATAAAAATTATTTTGGTAATTACCAACACTGCTCATTTTGGGCAGCTGTAGCATAAACCTTACATTGGGTGGTGGTCTGATAAATTTGTTAAGCACTGTATATTGTATCTTTATGAAATGTGTCTTGTAGGAAAGGTCACTGCATCATAGACCATATGTTTTTGAGAAAGATAAGAGAATGAATAAATTTCCAGGGTTTAAGGGGGTTTTACAAAACCCACCAATTCATTTTTGCCAAAAACTACTCTGGGACCCTCGAGGAACAATCAATAAGAACAGAATAAATCATATTTTAAAAAAAGTCTTTGTCTCATCCAAGATGGTTGTTTATGGAAAAAATAATCAAATACTTTCACTGCCAAGTCTTAGGATATTTTTTAGCCTGACCAAATGTTTCACAGAAAAATATTACTCAACTGTTACAGAGTACATATGCTTGTCCTTCGACTCATATGTAGTCTGTTCAGAGTCTAGTAAATGCCAGTAATTTTTTTGTTTTAGTCTGTTTCATAGTTTATTCTGGCAACACCCTAAGTGGCTTTCAGTAAAGTTACCTGTGGCTTTGTGGGCACTCTGCAGGTGTGTTTGAGGCTTATTTTCTCAAAATGTCACATGAATAAACTTTGTGTTCTATGAATTCTAGATGAGAATGAAGTTAATCAGAGGGGAGGAAATGGGAGGCTGACCCTTGGGGTCGCTGCGCCTTTCGCACTGTTAGAAATAAAAAATATTTTCGAGCACGAAGCAATTTATTCTTTTGTGAGGAAGAAGGGGGTCTTGAACACAATGAACTGAAAGTCAGAGCAATCGCTCACATCTTCTGTGGCTCAGAGAGGTCAGCATCTGATGCACTCCTTTGCACTCGGACTGAAGCAGATTTAATGATATTCCACGACCAAACGCAGCCCATTAAGCGATGCAAATGTTCTAATTGCAAATGCATAACTATTCCGATGGGCAACTGCACAGCCCACGCAACAGGGCATCTTGCAGAAATTTCATATTATCAGAATTGTGATTGAAAATGCATTCTATTTAAATGAGCCATTTGCCGCTACATATCAGTTTCTCATTGGCAAAGCCTATTCATAATACCATCTCATTTATTTCTCTCATCAACTAATTACACATACAGTTTATTTGGCTATAGTTGAATGGATCCTCACAGAAGTTTTTCTGGTTTTTAAATGATCTGGATGGATAGAGTGAAATCATGGACGTTGAACTATTTCAGGGTGCCTTTGGAGAGTAGAATTGGTGCAGCTTGAAATTCTGGGCAATGAAGGAGTACTGTATCTCTCTGAGCCTCCATTGTACTGGGATTTCATTGGCCCTTTCTTACCCACCAGCTGTCATTCCACGAGTTGTGATCGTGGATTGTGATATACAGCGACATCAACGCACTGAAGTTTTCTGTTTTTCTTCCTCGAAGATGGGAAAAGCGAAATTTTGTAGCTTTGTTCTCATGGGGCAGATAAAGTGAGTATTTGTTTTGGTTGAAGAGGTTTTCGCATTATTGTGGATGCCGGTGCTTTGATGATGCCATCTCAGGGCGAGGCAATCAGGACAGCTGACACTCTTCACCAAAAGTAGAACCAAAATAAATTCAGCATTTATGGGAAATGAAGAAAAATACATTATTGGGCAAATGTTTCTTTCAAGAAGAATCGTGCAAAGTACTTCCTTTGTCCTCTTTATTTGTGTTGTTTAGAGAAAGTATGGGAACTGAATGCTGGTCGATACGGGTCGATGTGCTTGAATTAGCCCATTGAGATGGAGTGTTGAGCCCATTTACCTGATCTTGTCTGGACTTGTGCAGCAGGCCTGAACTTCAGACTGCCTCCCCACCATGAGCTTTTACACTGTGCCCCTGTTAACGATCCAGCACGGCCTATGCCTATAGGAGACCTTACTACGTCAGCATTGGGTCTTGTGCATGTTTCACACATCACAGAGAGAATGTGTTGCCATGGTTACATTTCAATTCATTTAGCTTTTCATTGACTGGTGCTTTATTGTCTGTGGTCTTAGCATCCTCTCTTAGTATCCACAGTTGTTCTTCTACTCCCTATGCAAGAAAAAACAATTCATTCTACATTTGCAATTCCACATTTTTAGCAAAACATTGAGGCCATTTTTTGCAGGCCAGCCACATACACTTATATCTGATAATCTGATGAAGTAGCCTATTGACTGATGTGGAACTGGGAACATTACAAATATTTAGTGCCATTCAAGGATACATCAGTAAATTGGTTTATGGAAAGACAGTAAATGGATGAGTTATCATCACAAAGCATCATGTAGTAACATTCTGTAGTACATAGAACAAATGTTTCATGGGAAGTTGGTTGAAAGATAAAGAATATATCAGTGAAAACAATAATAACCCCATTCGTTTATAATTCCGATTCTGTACTGTTGAGCTGGTGCGACTGTTGGATTCGGATACTTCATGGTGAATGCTGCCCCCTAGAGGTTACTGATATTTTACCAAGACCCGAAAACAGTGTCAGTGCCGCTACTCATGTTGCTACAGCGACACCGGCAGAGATGACAAAAAGGATTATATTGTATATATTTGAATTTTATACCTAACCTGACCATTGTGCTGTCCCTAAGTATGCATGTACATGCGTGTTTTTGTGTGTGTGTGTGTGTGTGTGTGTGTGTGTGTGTAAGAGAGAGATCGAGCACACACGTGTGTGTGTGCGTGTGTGTGTGTGTGTTTGTGTGCCTGTTCATGAATTAGTGTCTGTCGGTGTTTCAGGGTTTGCGCTCATACATGTGTGCATAAATACTCATAAAACCCTCCTTGCTGTTGTCTGACGCAGTGTTTAGAGGTGAATGTTGAAGTTTCTTGCTCTAAACTGGGGTCTTAAGGCAATCATAGTCATGCAAAAGTGCATTAGGGCTCAGTAATAATCTCCACAGATGCCAGTAAGAATATTAGAACACATACTGAATTGTGAAAATGCACCACAGCGGTAAGACTACGGATTCAAACCCTGGGTAAGGCACTGCAGTTTTGCCCCTGAACTGAGATCTGTGAGCAATTACATTTGCACTGGATGAGTGCATCTGTTGAGGAAATAAATAATGTTTGAGAAAGTGCTATTATCAGAACAGTGAAAGACATTATCTGGAGGAACCTCCTGTCCTCTGCAATTAATTACTGGCCCAGTCATAGGTCATAAAGAGTTTGTTTTCTTTTCAGCTGAAAAAGCATTCAAGATTAAGATGAAAGAGGAATCCATTTTGGTTAGAAGTTTTCAAAGCAATTTAAAGCACTGATGAACACGTACAAGCAGACCTGTAGCTGAGCCCTATTTTCTCATTTTTCTTTTCCTCTTTGTCTTGGGGGTGGGTTGGTGGAGGAGGGGGATGGGTATGGGTGGGGGGATATAGATTATGTTGATTATATGTCTGAGAGGAAAACAATTAGAGACAATATCCTTCCTTTGATTTAATCAACGCTGAAGTGCTTTCAGGGTGAGTCAGGGGACAAGGAAAAATAAATATTGATTTTAAAATATTGGGGTCAGAACGATGAGGGGATGAGTAGTGCGAAGAGGACAGTAATTATGGACAGGATCTCAGAGACTGCAAAACTGACTAACAAACAGATGGCCACGAAGAATCAACATCTGGTTTACAACACACAACCTAAGAAAGGCGAACACACTCACATGCACAATCTTTCACATGCACTGAAACACACACGCGCGCGCAAGCACAAACGTGGATGCACCTTCACACTCACCGCAAACACTGACAAAAGCGAACACACACTTTCAAACGCAAGCAAATGCACACTCTCGGATTGACACACACATGTGCGAGCGTGCACACTCACGCAATCAAACAGGCACATACTTACACGCACCTACGCAATCATGCAAGAAGATACTCATGAAACAGTTTCTCACACGAGTACACTTCCTCTCCCAACCCGATGTCCCACCAAAGCGTTGTAGCAGTCCCCACTTCCTTCTGTACTTACAGTGTGTGTCTTACTGCTCTGTCCTGAACATGCAGGGGTCCCCAATCCGCAGTCATCTTCCCGCGAGGGGATCGGTTGATCGGACTGGGGCCTCCTCCCTGATGGTGGCACTGTCACTCAGAGCCAGCAGAGGAGAGAACGAGAAGAACTGTATGTAGAGCTAATGCTACACACCAGTGTGGAAGGCTGTGGAGGGTGGAGGGGAGGCAGGAGAGAAGGGGATTCCTAGTGCCAGTTCCACACCTGTAACACAAACGGAAAAGCAGCCCCACACTACCCCACCCGCCACAAACCTTCCTTTGCTCCAGAGCAGCCATTTGGGGACATTTAACACCTCGTCAGCCTCAGAATGTGAATGTTGACAGATTAAGAGAAAGGAAATAAATAGTGTGGCAGAGCGCATTTTTTCTCAGGCGGTTCGAGCATCCGACAGGCACCGGGAGCAACTCCAGATCCGCAGGGACTCGGGGTAGGCGTCTCTGGTTTCTTGCTTTTGGTGGTCGTTCGAGGGTGGAGGGAGTATTCGGGCATTCCCCAGTACTTTTGTGGGCACGTGTGGGCCTCTACAGAACACAGGCCTTGTTATTTCATCCACGAGAGGGGATTACCGACCTCTCCGCGAAAACAGGAGAGACTGCAGCAAGGCCGGGTTGAGTAAACAGTTGGGCTTGTTGTCACATCAGAATGAGGGGGCCTTGTGTTCTCTCCCTTTCACTCTGACACTGTCGTTTCTTCATCACATACGCAGTCAGACACACTCTGTCTGCCCTGTTTAATGTAACACAAGGGGCCCTGTTCCACTGCATGCTGAGCTGATGGACCCCTGGGGCCAGATAAGACACTCAACAGTTCCTCATTTGATGGCACAAGTGACACAACACATAAAAATACGCCATATGAACCGTTCAATGGTACTACCGCGATAAGCATCAGCAGGGACATTTCCTTTGGCTACGTCATACGATTTAGCCAAGCACCCAGCAAACCTGCGCAGATACATAACTGTTCTTTGGGCCCCTTTAGCTGTAGCCAACAGACCCTTCATATCCCAGAGAACTGACGGGTCAAAATGTTCCTTCAGATGAAGCTGTTTCTGAGACATTTAGATAAAAGCAAATAAAGTGGTGCAGGTGGGTTGAATGAACTCTTCGCTCTGTAACAGTGGGAGGAAGGGGCTAAGGTGCACTTCACGGTTAAATTGGATTTTCTGAATGGCTCTGGTCAGAAAGGTTGCCAGCCTGATGGGGCCAGAGAAAACCTATTTAACTGAGTGTGTACAGGTCACTCTCGTCTGAAACTCCTGCCATTCGACACGTTCTGACTTCTCCCCAGGACAGTCAAACTCATTCCCTCAATCCAAAAACTTTATTATGAACTGAATAAAATTCACTGCAATTAAGGCTCTTTTTTGCGTGTAGCTGTCAAAACATCAGATCCACAAAGTTGCTATTTCTTTAAATGAAATGATGACGGAACCAACTGTGGATCATCTACTTGAATGTTCTGACAAAGATGCACTTTCCCAAATTAATCAAGAGATAACTCCCTGGATACCTCTTATGGGAACGAGAAACAGGGTTAAGTACACAGAGAAAGGACTGCTTACAGAATTAAAGTTATCTTTCCCTGTCTGCGGAGGGAAGTGCAGGGTGTAAATCAGTCATATGTCTGATGTAAGATCACAAATTATATCAGGCGTTTAGTGTCCACCGGGCCCTCATGTCAGCATCGCCCCAGCTATCTGGGGTTATCTGGAGAGAAAGAATGAAGTGCAACTGTCAATCTGTTGAGGAGCTGCAGTAACTACCAATATGCTTTGTCTGAGCTCGCAAAACTGAAGGGTGCTGTGCCAACTAGAATTGAAGCACCTATTACTAAAACCCCATAAGTCACACTTGACTTGACTTGTGGGGTTTTAGTAATCAGTGCTTCAATTGATTGAATTTTAAAGGTTGTTCAGTCTGAGTATCAATTTGACTTGGTCTTTAACCATGTACCTCTCTGTACAGTGCATTTTGCATATTTAGAAAATTTTCTGTTGGTTGTTTTTAAAAATATCCTTGCCTTATGTTATTTTTATAAGTGTGAAAACCGAAAAGATGTTTTCACAGTTTTGTCGCTGCCCTGTAAAGGGGGAGGTATTGCTATCGCATATGTCTGTTGGGCATTTAGTCATACATGAATGCCCGAATTGTATAAATGGGTGATTGCTGTATTTTTGAATGAGATGTAATGTAACTTGTAGTAGTAGCTGTTAGCTGTTTTAATAGCTGTTTTACTGGAAAGTGAACTTTTCATCTTGTGGTCGTGGGCAGGTTTGCGATGGTAGGTGCAGCCAGTTTTGGATTGTACACATAGCAGCGAAGGAGATGAATTATTCCCGCATAATCTGCCTTCAAGGCATAATAAACGCGTTGCAAATGCACAAAGCAGATGAAAAAATATAAAGAGTTTGATCACAAAACGGTTTAACCACCAAATCCACATTCTACTCATGTACAATAGTAGAAAAGACCATTATTCAAAGTTTTACGGAGATGGTAATTACACAGAAAGAAATTTTCTCAATTCAGACTCAGTGGAGTTAACCTGTTTTGCGATAAAACTCTTCAAATATTTAAAAGGAATTTATGCAGTGAAACTAAATCAATGTGCCTAATTAAAGCCACCTGGTCCTTTTAAGTCCATTTGGATTTTTTTTTGGGATCGTTTCACCCTAAAAAGATCCAAAACAACCTCAAGTCGGGTTTCTGGAATGTTTCCCCCCAGATTTCTCAGTTAATATTCCTTAACTTCATTGCTTTAAATTACCAGAAGTGATTGAATCAGCATTAGAATGCTAAGAAGACTCCAGTGACATGTCTGCAATATTACACTCTAAGATTGTCAAATGAATTCTGTTTTATTTCAACTACATTTCCCTCTCTTTCAAAGAATAAATGAATTGGCTCCTGGCAGTCTCGTAAAATCTGCGCACTCATTTAGTCAGTTGTTTTTTGAATTGTCACGAGAAATCATAGGTCCTATCTCAGCCAATTACATGCTCCCTTTCCACCTCCTCCAGTTCCACCTCCACCTCAGTCAGTCAAAATCTCCACAAGTCTGAGTAGGTCCACCAAAGACCGCAGAGCCTTTCTTTCAATGTCATAAAGGCCAAACCCCCTTTTTGCTACAAAACATTTAAAGGAGAAGGAGCCATTCTCAGGAAGCAGAAAGCAACAGAATTTGGTCGGGATATCGATTGATCACCATTCCCCTGACTCAACAAGCTCCGTCTCGTTCGCCTTTGAAGCTCCCGTAAGCTGACTGTGTACATGATGTGTGTTTAAAGCAAAGGGTTGGGCGTATATAACAGTAACGTGACTTCTGAATGAGGATGAGAAGTCTGCCCTGAACTCTCATTCTCTCTCCTCTTAAATCTCGCCCGACCGAGTCAACATGGAGTTCAGAGCAGGAAGTCGAATATAAATTCTTCAAAAAAGACAAGTCTTTACTGTTTTTTTTCTTAATGTGTAGTGCTGTTGAGAGCTCAGTATTTGACTCACTGCTGTAGTTTTTATCCACTTTGAAGGATAATTTCTTCCCTTTGTCTATGGTGAAGAGCAGTGGCACCACACTGACCTTTCCTCTCATAAATTCTCTCTCTCTCAGCTGCGGCAGCGGTCCGCTTAAATTGGCAGCCTCTCCCACCAGCACTTGGCAAAAAAATGTTCTAACTGTCTCACTCCCTGACAATTCTGCTGCAGTGTGTGTTTTTCCCCCTCCTCCAGATCGCCGGGCTGGCGAAAGACAGGAGTAGAGTCAAATGTTAAGTCAGAAATCAGCTGAGTTGCTAAGCTAGTTGAGCCTGGGTGATTTTTAGAGGACAGTATAATGAAAACATCTTTTTCGGATGAGAAGTATTTTCCCCCTGACCTTGACTTAAATCCACACCTATGATGCGGTAAGTTCATTCCATTTTCTGCCTCCATCAGCAGAGGACAAATAAAGTGAAAAACAAAGCGTTGCTTCCTTTTCACTCAATTTCTTACAAAGTGATGAAACATCAAATGAAGGGAATTATATTTGTGTGACAATTTTTACACAAGGCTGTTGCAAAGATGCTTTATAAGGTAACAGATGGGACAAGGGCAACCTAGCCCAAAATTGTAAATACAAAGCAAATTACTTAAAAAGGTAAATAATATATTCAAATGATTTTGCCATTTCTTTTGTACAAGAGAGAGAAAAAAAAGCTGAGACTTTTATGACACTGGTTTCCATGGCAACTGAAACACTCTCCTGAACCTGGAAACAGTATCATTACAGGGCGACCCCCTCCGTGTGATGCGAGTGGCAGTAGGCTGGAGACTCTATGCGTGTTAGCAGGTAATTGGCCTCCGAACTGAGCGGGGACTCTTATCTCAGCCTGTCTGCCAGCCCTTTTACAATCTGACCTCACTGCCACCGTATCTGTCTGCCTCTTTAAAATACAATGCTCTCATCATTAGTGTTTTTGGTCAAGTTAATTCTTATGGGGTTTGGGAGTTGGGGGTTAAGGTTATTTGGAGTGATTCTGAAGCTTGATGTGTTCTTCCTGCCACTAAAAACAGAACGTATTTTGTGAGACAAAAATGTTGGAAAAATGGCTCCAAATTGCCTCAATTCTTCTTAAGAGAGAGAGGATTGAAAAATGGTTCATATACTGGACACAGGCTAAGAAGGAACCCTTTCATGAATGTAGTATGCTATATACAGTATCAGTGAGTCATGCATAGGGTAGATTTGTATTTCTACGTGAGAAACCTGACATTACATTTCAACGAATCCTTATTAGAAAGAGGGATCTTGTGTTCTGCTCAGAATCCAGGCAACTAATGATAAAGCGTGGGACTTCCATATGGTTCCCCCAGCAGGCAGTATTAGCATCACGTTTGGTAGTTCACCATCGCTGTTGTAATTAGCCAAACCAAGCAAACCCACGCAAGTTGTCCACCAGCAGGCCACTGAAAAAGAATTCCTGGCATGATGTCCCAGCTCGTTCAGGTCCATCAGATTGACCTAATTTGGATTTTTCACAGTCGAAGTTTCCATCGAAAAGTTCTGCGAAGATCTCATGAGTCATGTGACTGTCTGCACCACTCCCCCCAGAGCCCCCCAGGCTTGCTGGTGTCCATAAGCACGCCACACATTGCAGAGCAGCTGTCGCTGATTAAATATTCATGCACAAGTTCCTGTGAAAATCATCATAACTGAGGGGAAGGGGGGGGGGGGGGGGGATGGAGTGTTATTCAACTACAAATGAAGCAAAGAAGAGCTCAGAGATTCAGAATTGCTGAGGATGGGTCCAGAGTTCTCCACTCTAAACCTGGCCATCATTCCTTTTATTCCCAAAATGGACAGGCACAGCCTCCACTCAGAATAATTTCCATTGTGCTTTTCCCTCATGGTTACAGCAGAGTCTGCGGTCTGCTGGGGCCAATCTGCCCCCCTATAAAAGGAAATGTGGGCCAATGCTTTGGCGGCGGATGATAATTAATGCATAACAACACAGACACGAGGCTAACCCCATTACAGTTTGTACTGCTGGAAATATATGAGGATATTTTATTGAGGTTAATCAGATGCTGTTAGAGGTTAGCATAAGATTACACTGGGTCAAATGCACTTACAACAGTGCATTATGTGAAACAGTTCATGCACTTCTATAAGTTTATGTAAAAAAAAAAAAAATATATATATATATATATAAATAATAAATAAATAAATAAAAATTCAGCTGTCCAAGGCAGGGGCCTGCAGTACCACACTCTTGATTCTGAACTATAGCCTGATTTGTTTATGCACTGAGGAGTAGGTTTTTGAGAGAATGTTTTTACAAATCTAAGTTTGTTCTCAAACTCCAGTTGTGGGTAGCAATGGTTAACTAAAGGAATAAGCCCCGAGAAGCAGTGGGTTACAGTGATTTTATAATGGCGGAGGGGCGTTCTAAGGCATGACGTACAGTGGAGTGCCTTTGTGCCCCGCCATCGTTATAAAATCACTGTAAGACACTGCTTCAAGGGGCTTATTGCTTTTATAAAATGGCTACCTTACATATAGCCCATTAAATAAACACAAAAGAAAAATAATCAACAATTTATTGGTAATAATGCAACAATAAAATTGAGAACTATTCATTCTTCCACCAAGCAAGATAGAGTGGACAGAATGTTTGGCAAGCAACACAAATGCTAAGATTGCTTTTTTATCTAGCGCCATTATGTCACATCAGGCTATTTGGGCTCGTTATTGTAGATATACTATGAAAGCAGGCTATTTGGAAGGTCTAATTTGGTCTCCCGAAGGCCCCGTTAAATAATTTTACGTTTGTTTCGGTTTTTGAGTTTCCTTGCTCTCAACTCCCACCGATCGGCCATCATTACAACCAGCAGCAAGAGTAGGGAACAAGATTGAATTTCGTCCTCTACACTTGCCGGTGTCCAGGAAAATATGATGAATTGTGCATTAGTTTGCTACCTTTTCAACTAGCTAGCGTTCACTGTAATGGATGTGGTTATCCTACACATAGCCCATAAAATAAACACACAACAAAAAAAAAAATCAACTACTTATCGCTAATACTGAAATAGCGAGCCAGTTAGCAACGTAGCTAGCAAGCTAAAATGATATTGAACTCTGTAATGCAATAGCTAGCTAACTGGTCAGCGAGTTAAAAAAGGCTAAACTTCGCTAACACTGAAATAGCGAGCTAGAAGTCTCAAAACAACCATAACCTAACAAGTCAGTTCAGCGCCGAGTCCTTGGTTGCGCAAAAGGATATTTTGTGTTGCGGTCTGCCTCAGAATGCAGTGGGTACCAGTGATTTTATACCGGCATGGAACGCAGCTCAGCCAATGACATTTAAGGATGGGAAGCATCCGTTTCATAATCTGCATTATAACGCTCAGTTAAGGACATTCTGATCATATTTTGTTTGGTCAATAGGAAGTTTATTGTGTTCCAGAACATGTTTTACATGACAGGGAGAAAAATACGGCACTCAGCACCCAGTAAAGCTAATACCAGTGATAAAACAGGTTAAAAAAAAAAAAAAAAAACCACACACACAATGACACAATTGAAAGAAAAACATTTGCAATCTTACACAATAATTACAAAGATACTCGTACTGAGGTGTGCCTGAAATTCAGTTCCCCCACAGAAATCGATTTGACTTTAGCCTGCTATAGTCTGGATTAATGATTAACTTAACACAGCTCTGCTTAATTAGGGTGGAATTTAATGGAAATTTAAATAATCAATTCACAGAACGAAAAACGTGCCAGACATAACAACTTTCACCATCTGCCCATTTTCCTTATACTGAAGTGCAGCAAGACTCATTTTCATAAGTATATTACTGGTTTGGTTCCATCAATAATACGACCATTTTCGACCAAGTTTTTTTTAACATGCTGATGGATTATAAAGTTCAAACTTTCGAAAATCCTTTCAAGACTCAAGTAGAAGAACACTCTGCCAACACAAGCTGCACCTGAACCATTAGGAGGCATTCAAGCTGCCTTGTTCATAATTATCACCATATAATTATGTTATTCACCAATCAAATACAGGTACTGTAGACACCCAGAGCAGAGAGTGCCTGAAAAATCCTAGTACATATGGCGTTCGTATTAGGATATTTATGGCAAATCCGTGACAGGATGTGAAATTCATTTCTCTTGCTGTGTGAGGCCTGCTGTTTTAACATAATTGTGGATGAATTCAAAGCCTATTTCCCTGCAGTACATTCATACCCGTATAATGGTGGATATGTGCAAGTCTGGTCTCCGTGGGGTTTGAGATGTGAATGAAAAGGTTTAATGAGTGTTATGCAGGCCTCCGCTTCCACACATCCTCCAGTCAAGCAGCCTGCGCAACAGAGCTATTCAAATGATAAAAATACTTGATACTTAGTATTTTCCTTTCTGGCCATCCATTGTGCACTATCGCTTGGATCATCCATAATTTTCAAACATAGATAATAAAATTTTGGGAGGGAAACTTGCATCCGTGTCTCAGTAGATACGACTTTACAGAACACGACTCTGAACTCAAGTGACACAGCGAGTAGGCGATCCCTCTGGACTATGGTGTCCGAGCAAAGCGTCCTACTTGACCAGCCCCCTCAGCAGCTGGCGAGGTTGGGATGAGAAGTTGACAAAGTTCTGTCCCAGCTCCGCGACTTGACCACCTCTATTGTTGGACCTCGGCCTCCACCAACCTCAGAGTCAGCTCTCACAGGACAGCGCCCCCGTCTCTCTGCTAGCACATGTGGTTATCACTCCAGGAGAAATTTTATGGGCCACCAAAAACATGCAGAGGGTTCTCGCATTAATACTCCTCGTATTTTGCCCATCAATCTGACATGGCCCATACTAATGCCACCAAAGTAGCATCAGAAATCCTGCTGCTCACAAGCGAGGCATTAGATTGGGTGGCTGCAAGGGGAAGTCGAGAAGACCATCTGCTTCTGGAACGGTTCTGAGCGGTCTTTTACCACCCACTGGATGGATGTGACTGCACCGAGCAGTTGCTGGAACAGAGGCAGGCAAACCAGCTGGTGACCCAGCATGCCCTCACCTTCCACACTGAGGCTATATCTAATAGGTGGAACACAGCAACCTTCCGGGTCACTTGAGGGAAATACCGATGGAGCTGGCATGCCACAATGAGAACCTGCAGGAACAAATGTGTGCCACCACCTCTTCACCCCTTCAGTCCTCAGTGCAGCTGTCCAGGAGCGGCCTGGACTGGAGCAATGCCAGTGCACGAGGCAGTCACTTTACCTGCATTGCAGATGGAGGGCCACTGGATTGTAGATTGCTATGCCAGACTGAATGCACAGGAGACACCAGAGTTGCTGACTCCTTGAGGGCTGTCGTCATCAAGTTATGTGACTCTACCCGCCTTCATCGTCTCAGTTCGTCCATTTCTAGTTCAAGCCACTGTTTACCCAGGACTGCTAGCCGATCACTTTGACTGCCCTAATGCAGTCCGTGCCCCAGTGACGTGCTATCCAGGGTCAGGTAGGGTAAGCAGAAACCTCACCGTTAAATAAACGATAACTCTATTACTTTGCTTGATTAGCAATCTGAGAATTGATTAACTAATTTACAACACTAAATGGCAGAATGGCGCGCCAGTTCCTTCCACGACATTATTGCTTAGTGCATTGAACTTAAAATACCCACGAGACAGCAAGCTTGTTCATATTTGCTTAGAGAAAACTAATGCAATGCCATTAACAAATATTAAAACCTTTCTTATGCGGCGTTCGATGTGTGGTCAATATGTTTACGATAATATTTCCTCCCCTCAACAGGTACTTTTTAATGCCATTTCTAAAAAATAGGGAGTTTATTTTCAGTCTTCTTTCATAATCTGATAAACAAACGATCAAAATAATATACAGAATTACCGAGAAAGTTGAGATTTTTTCTGAATTAATTCCTAATTTAATTCCTAATTAATTTCCTAATTTAGTCTCAAATTAAAGCATAAAGGTAAATTCATCTTTTTGTCACGATCACCTCTTAATCATTACAGGCTCAATTGACCAGCAAAAAGGTCAAATTGATTGATTGACAATCAGGCATAGTACGTGGAAACATGTAGACAAAATCTAGTGATAAAAAAGGAGAAGTCACTGCCTACCCTGACCGCACATCCCTGTCCTGCCCTAGATCACATCTCAAGTTCAGCTCAGTGTTTGGGCCACTCATTAGGAAATACTACTCTTCGTGCTTCTGCAACACAATCCTTGGTCCTCCGTTGCCTCTGGTTGCATCAACACAACCCTACAATTCATATGATGAATCAGGTAATCACTGCCTGGTCACCTCATTGCTAAAAGACCTGCCTACACCTTGTCATTGTCACAACCTCAGTGGAGAGCCCACCAACCTCCGTACAGCCTTCCGTCCCCGTAGTCTATCAGGATTTGACAGCAGTACTCTCCAACACTCAAACCCTCAGCCACTCATCAACTCTTGGACTGCGCTATCATGTTCTGGCTCCACAACTAAACCCTTTGTCACTAGAGGAGAAGTGGGCTATAGACGAGTATGTTCGGAGAGCAATGGCGCATAGGGGCATCTGACAGTCCACTTCACCAGCTTCCTCCAGCATCTTTGCGGCTAAGACGGACGAAGGACCATGACCCTGCAGAGATTACTGCACCCTCATCACAGTGACAGTGAAATGTCATTACCCATGCCTTATGGTACTGGTAGCAATCAAGCAGCTCCGAGGGTTCCACTTCTTAACAAAGCTGGACCTAAGGAGTGCCTCTGATCTGAACTGCATTTGGGAGGGAAATTAATGTTCAGTACCACCACTGGCCACTACGTATATTGGGTAATGCCTTTTACTTCCGGTTCATTCAGGGTTTTGGTGCAGTGGCAGCGCCTTTGACCTCACTCCTCACTGGGATGCCTGAGCACCTCCACTGGCCTGCAGCCACTGATGGGGCCTTCGACCATCAGATGACCTTTCCATGTTAGACTCTCTCCCAAAGCATCTTGACTTGACCCTAAAATTCATTGCCAAAGTGAATGCCTGAAAGATCCACGTGGAAGCCATCTTGTCCCAGCAGCTAGGTAGCCCCCAAAACTAGCAGTAAAGCTCATTGAAGCTGCGAGGAGTGAGGCACAAGTACAATTAAGGTGACCGGGAGCTTTTTTTGGTAAATATGGCCCTGGAGAAGTGGAGGTTTCAGATGGAGGGAGCTCTTTTCTTGTGTAGATGGACCAAAGGAACTTGGAGTACTTTCATGGAACAAAGAGGCTGGACTCCCATCAAGCCAGGTAACCTTTATACTTCATCATCTGTCTTCGCCTCACCATTGTTGACTGCCTGGGTTTGAGAAAAGGCAAGGCTGACACACTGGATCTGCAGGGGGGGGGGAAGCTCCAGAGAGAACCCCAGATCATATCCTGCAGCCAGCTTAATCTTCCTGGAGGGAAACTTGCATCTGTGTCGCTATGGATACGTCTTCACATTGAAACAGATCTCAGTTGGTAAAGGACACCCACAACAGTGGATTCTTATTATGACTCAAGCAGGAACAATCAATATTCACTTTTCAAAAACCACTTGACCAAAAAAAAAAGAGGGTTTAGAACCACAATTTATATTTCAGGATGAAATTGCTCGCTGAAATGTCAAGATCTTTAAAAGGCAAATATCTTCGAAATGTCACTTGAATTCTTGAGCTATTTTCCCCTTTTCTTCGTCTTCACGATGGTTTCAAATGAAAAGAATTGCTGGTGTTCTGGGTAAAGTGTTTTCTTTCAGGGCGAGCTCGCAAAGTGACATAATTCTGAATATGCGCATATTATTATACAGCTGTTTGTGTAGATATGAATATGGCTGCTAAAACAAGGCTTTTAAATATCTAGAAACACAAGAAACCTCTTATATTCACTGAAAATATGCAGTGCTAGATAAAAAAAACTTACCACATTTCAGAAACAATGAACAACATGGCAGATCTGATCCTTGCAGTTAAATTAAAGGGAAGCAATGAATATCACGTGTGTGAATACAAAACTCAAGCACACTAATTAACAGAGAGAGACTGTGAAGAAAAAAATGGAGATTGTCATGAAAGCACAAAGCATGTGACACACAATACATGCTGAACAACTAAAAAATGGAAACAAACAAGACAGAACAAACTGTACTGTATTCACAGATATTCCAGGCTTTTTCAAACATCAGTGCAGAATAATTAGGTCTTAATTATTAAATATAAGACAGACATGTAAATCATTCTTTTATGTTATATGTTGGGCAAGTGATAAACTGCAGTATGGGGTAAAATACTCATCGACTAATGCTCAATTCATTTGTTTATTCATTTTCAGAATCAAGGCCTGCCCTACTAATGGATGTCTCAGAAGTATAGGGAGAGTGTTCATCAAATTTTAGTATCCCGCTTCAGAGGCCTAAAAGGGTCTCTTTACCCTGGCATTGTTCCTCTACGCCCCCCTCCCCAACGATAAAACAGATTTCTAAATGACAGCTGTAAAGGGTGAAATATTAGGCTCATCTGAAAAGACTGAGCGGCTGCACCACTTGTTCAGGCTTAATTAATGCACTTTTAATCAACTCACCATCCATAGGGGGAACAAACTCGAGCCTTTGTTATGGCCCAGGAAACTCCAGCTCTCTAATCCCCCTGAATGCTCACCTTAATTAATCCTGCATGCCCCAAGCACATCACCCCGCCGCTCTTAAAAGAGAGAGCGGCTTCGACGCTTGCCTCTCCGGTTAAAGATGAACAGACATTAATGTACGGTACGGAACGGTACAGAACGCGGCGCTCGAGCGTGCGAGGGAAGCAGCCTTTAGTTTTTTGTCAGTGAAATATGGCTCCCTCATAGCGCAGCATAAAAACAAGGGCTATGAACCCGACAGGCCTGGAGATTGTGGAGGGGTAGGGGTCTTGATTGAATGAGCTTATTAGCTTTTATGGCCGCTCCTGTAATAAGGGTGGCATTTGGATCATTTGGAGTGATGATGCGGGCTGCTCCTTGCTCAGGGTGTGCTTCGCTCGTGCATTTGTTCATGTTCCATAATGGCACACCAAATCCCTCACTCCGTAACACCCCCCCCCCCACCCCCCTCTCATTATGGACCTTTGTCACCATGCAGGGAGGAAAGCAGGTTATAATGGAGTCAGCCTGTGGTAAATTGAAAATGCTTCACAGTGAGATATTACAGGGCAGGTGGAATTGTGTAAATGAACGATTTATCGCTGAGACACTCATCAATAATCCGTTATTTGTTTTCTCCCCCCCCCCCACAACTTCCACTCATACCCAAGGCCTGTTAGGATGTCGGCTTGTATCATCTTGTTTGTTCTTATCAACCTCCTGTCGTTATCTCTCATCAGAGTGTTTGAGGCATATACGACCCCAAAAAGAAGAATCGCGGCCAGACAAAACGCTGCAGATGAAAGAAAACCTGCTGTGATTTATTTACTGCTCGCGAAATCTCATAAATAACAACCTGATCATGAATTTGCACCACAACAATTAGAAATTATTCATCACTGCCAAGGCTGCAGTTCGAAGGAATAGTCTTTATGCTGGAGGTGTTGCACACAGAACCTGCAATGTATTGCAATCCAGTCCTATTACAGCATTTATGACCATGTATTGTGTGACATAAAATTGTATTGAATAATTTACAGCCAGCAGAATTGTAATTAACATATCAGTATTAAGCATTTACAAATGATTAATTGCCTGCTAAATCAATGTGACGTGTAGCAGCTTTGTTGCACTGAATGCTATTTAATGACTTGATAAGTGTGCAGGCGCTGGTAATTCCTCATCAAACATGGTCAAGTTCGTTTTCAGAGACTTTCTTCGCATTTCTGACCATGTTCTTGACGCCCAGCCGCGTAAATTGTAAAAAGAACTTGACCCCTCAGACTTCCTCCGTCTCCCCGCTTCAGTACTGTTAATCTTACCCAGCTATATCCAAAGCCTCAATTTCCACTTAAAAACATAATTACACCCATTGACACGAGGGGATTAGCACACAGTTAATTGACTCAGCGAGCATGGAAATGTAATGGACTGTGCTAAATTTGAATAGGATGCACCATATAGGAAGCATTCGCTCTATCTACATGCTCCCTCTCCCCAACCAGGTTACACGTGACCAGGCAGATTGGGGTTGTGACCTTTGACCTTCCCGTTGCCCAGGTGAGCCACATCACTCTCCTCAGGCCGTGAGATGCACACAGCATATGAGAATAAAGCAGCCCAGTTTGTCTGACACGGCCCAGCCAGCCTCAAGACACGCTGTTAGTCATCCTCTGTGCAGCGGGAACAATGGGGCCGGCTCTGCCTCTGATTGGCACAGTAGGGTGGGGATTGCACAGTCCCTGATTGGATGATTGCAGGCAGCGGGAGGTCCAATCAGGGCCTTTCAGTGAGTGCAGTTTGTTTAAGTGGACAGGCAGGCAGTTTGGCAGTGTCAAAGTCTCAATTCAGTCTTCCCGTCTCTGCACTGGCTCCAAGCAGGGTGTGCCCAAGGTGGGGAGTGGAGTGTTTTTCAGCAAATGTATTTCCGTCATTACTTGTCAAGGTAAGGGGCATATGCATGACAACTACAAATCAGTATTCAGGCCTTGATAATCCTTGAAAATATCAACAAATTACAAAGATTGTTTTTTTTTTTTTGCACATATTTCCGTTGAATAGTTTACTTTTCTTAACCAAACATCTGTCTCAAGTTCTGGGGGACAAAGCATGCGGTGGAGCTTCGTTGTCTAATGAGCAATTTGACAAGCAGCATGTTCACCGTGCAGAATGCTGGGAAAGAAAGCTCCTGTGGGGAAACGCGTACAAGCCTGTCGAAACCGCGTGTCACAATCACTACCTCCACATAATTAATCACATATTCAATTACCGCACGTCTGACAACGGGAGTGCAGACAAAGAAATATGCAAAGGGTGCAGCGCTGTGTTTTGCCCAGCCTCTTCAACTTTTATTTTACATTTTTTATTTTTCAAATTAATCAACACGAAGATTGTGAGCGTATTCTGTTTACCTCCGGGGAAGCAGACTCAACCAATTCCCTTCAGGATGATTCCTAAAGTGACTGATAAAAACTTTGAGTATTTTTCCAGTGCTCATCATAACGCCACTGATGCAGGCTTACAGATGATACACAGCACTGTGAAACTTTAAATTGTTTTCTGAAACAGTCAAAAGCTACGCAAGCGTGACTGACACTGAGGAAGCTCTTTACGGTGCCGAGATCTGTTTGATCAAACTGTTTGCTATAAAAAAAGAGAAATGTGTGCAGATGGAGATCAACATGGATATTATTGATTTATGTCATAAATTCTTGTGAGATCTCTTTCCTATTTTCTCTCTCTCCCTCTCCTCCATCTTGCCGCCCCAATATCTTGTTTGTCGATAGTCAAACCCTCCAGAGTATCTCTGAGCATCATTGCTCTCCATTCAATGAATACACAAAATAGCAGCTCACACAACACAGTAGTAAAACCACAAAACACCCTCAACCAGGCAAGTAGCAGAGGTCCAGATCTTTTTCCTCAATGCCATATTTTGCGAAAATTGTTGATAATAATCAAATAGCACTTTTTTGAGAAACAACAACCATTATCATGATGTGATGCCATTATGTCATCATCTACAACGTAGTAGTAGCATTGAACGTATCACCTACCTATTATCATCCTCGCCACTTTGATGTGCAGCTATTATTACTAATCTTAAATTACAAAATAATCAGGGCATTTTCATTCTGCCCACTTTACTGTGCAGCACTCACTAGTATTTCCCTCGAACACATTATTACAGCTTTAATGAACTAAATGAAGTTTGGATATTGTATTTTTTTTTTCTTCTGGATGTAACACATAAATAATGTATACTTAACATTGAGTTGGAGAATTCAGTATCAGTGCGTTCTCCATAATAAATATCAATTTAGTGTTCCCATCAAAGAGAGTTCTGTATTTTCTGAAGAAAAAACAAAACAAAACAAAAAAAAAAAAAAAACAAGTACCACAATAGAGTTTCAATCACTTTCGCACACACGGCTCCCAGTTGAGGTGCTGTTCTATACCACAGTGCCATCTAGTGGTTACGAATACGACAGTCTGTCCTTGGGGGATATTATTGCTTTAACGTAATCCAGCGTTTAATGAGGTGTTACCTGCAGCATACCGGACCTGGCATCGCTCTTACCACCGTGCTGCCCTCCCGCTACACATCCAGATTACACAGCTTTTGCTTCGAGCTCAACATACATAAATATTATCGGAATCACCTTGGGTTCACTCATAGTACATTGCAGCAAAACATCAGTGTTAAGAACACAGCTAAAGGGGCACAGAAAATGCATGGCAATTCCGTCACAATTCACTTATCAAAAATTAACAAAACGGGTCAAGAGGTGGTCCAATATAAATCATTCACCCTTTGAAGAGTTGGTGTTTAAGATTTTCTTTCTTTTTTGACAAAAGCCTGAGTTACAGCTTTCTTTTATTCAACCACACAAACAGATCCCTACATAAATGTACACTGAGGAACGTTCTGATCTCATATTACCAATGTCACTCCTTTTAGGGTTAAGAATACGCTGGGTGTGGGATAAGAGGCTGAGGACTAAAATCAGATGAGCAAACTGGAGCTGTGAGCAGCAAACAGCTGTTGTTCATGTTTCTGTGGAGGAGGAACCTGTGATTGTACCAGGAGCAGTGTTGCCTTCATCACCAGAGAGCCGAGAACTGCCCTACCCCCTCATGAGGAACGGCCTGGAAATGCGCACCATCTCTCCACAGCACATTTAGAGCTCATTGCAATTATTTCAAATATTTACTCAGTGAAAAAAAAAAAAACCTGCCACAACTACAGAAACAATAAAATAAGATAAGGCTGGGAGAAGAACAAACACGCACAAACCAATACATGTCTTGTCACGGCCCTAATGATATTGCATTTGCGAAATTGAGCTCCGAACAGACCGGGGCTACAGAGACTCATCCATCAGGGGTGATTATATAATTTGGGTATAATTGCACCCCTCCCACCCTCCTCACAGTACCTCAAACTCCTGTGTTTCTGATCCCCCCCAGTTCCTCCACTGAACGCTAATATTTCTGTTTATCCACACAGACAGTCATATGCATATCCGCCCTGTTCCACAAGCAATCAAATTATAGTCCCCCTACGATAAATCACTGACACGCTGTTTATTAAACAAAAAGAGCTGGATTGAATTATTAATGACAGAGATTAATCTGCCGGCTGTTGTGTTAGCAGAGAGTGCCGCCGTGGGGTGTGGAGGGCCACAGATAATTTTCCCGCCGCTTTTGTGCACGGACCTCTGACTCCTGCTTGAGATCGGAGGTGATACGAAATGAGCAATGCCGCTAACGATCGGCCTGTCAGGGGAAGTTTCTTATTATCGGCTCTGATTTGCATACGTCAGTTCTCTGAGGACAGCAAGCAGAAGCAATCAGTCATCGTCCCGTTATGAGCGAGGACGGGAGATGCATTACGGGTGACTGTGCAGTTTTACTGTGGCGCCCTGTAAACGCCCTGGTAGCTGTTTTACAGCAACGACCGATGCATGTCATCGGATTGCAGGAAGAAACCAGGGAAGCTGGAGAAAACTCACAAGGACACCGGGAGAATATGCCCGCTCCACTCAGAAAAGCTCTGAGCAGGATCTGCACCAGTGGCGGCCGGAGAAATGGCAATGGGGGAAGCTCAAACCATCCCTTCAAATTAATGATTGGCCATGACCTGTTTTCAATCATTCATTTAAATTGCCATTACTGAAACTCCAAAAACTCTCAACATTATCAGGAGTGGTCAGTTTTCATTAATAACGCATACCCGTCAACAGGCATTCGGCATGAGTTTTAGTAGCATATTTATGTTTCCCTGCTGTAGTTAGCAATTATTCAATTGACATGTATGTAAGAGATTCTTGCGCCTAATTGAAGTCCTTGTGCATGGAGGTTTATCAGTTTCACCTGCGATTATGACTCTGGACGTGTCATTAGGAGTTGGAAGCAATGCATGAGTTAAATTGTTGAAATGAAATAACATAATTGGAAGCAGTGGATTTGCATAAAGGTATTCGTAATCAATGAAAACTGACCATAGCTGATAATGTTGAGAGTTACGGAGAGTTCGGTAATAATAATTTCAATGATTAATTGAAAACAGGTCATGACCAATCATTATTTTTAAGGAATGGTTTGAGCTTCCCCTATTGCCATTTCACCAGCCGCCACTGCTCTGAACTCAGCACATCTTTGCAGAAGCAATACTGTACCATCTACCACCACGCGGCCAAGAAGTTTGTTTAACTTTGGGGAGTTTGTAGGGGTCACGGCTGTACCTGTGAACACAGGTAAAACTGTATGAAAAAATCACATGCAGCCTGCACTGTAGCCTGTCCTAGGGTATACAACCATATAGTAGATTCTAAATTACATCATCAATCCTTCCATCCATTAGAAAACTCACTCATTCTTGGTCAGAGTTTTAGAAGGGACTGAAGCCTATCTCAGCACACAATGGTCAATGGGAAAGAGCACACTCTGGGCAGTACACCAGCCCATTACAGGGATCAAACATTTTTTACTCACTCTTGTATTTATGGTCATTTAGAGTCTGCAGTTAGCCTGATATGCCTGGCTTTGCATGGTGAGAACAAGCTGGAGAACCAAGGGAAAACCCCACAAAAACACAGGGGGAACGTACAAACTCCACAGAAGACACATAGAGGTCCCAGACAGACTAGTAGCTACAATATTCTTGCATTTAGCTTACAGCTAACAGCACCACCCAGTGTGCCACCGTGCGGCCTGGATTACATCAAATATCTTTATCCTCATAAAACCAACGGACCCATATGGGTACATAAATTTCAGCTGCTGCAAAACCTGTGGAACTTTAGGCCTATTTTAAATTCTAGTGGACAGCCCAAGCTTTCCAAAAATTCCTTGAATTACAGGGAAATATTTCTAAAATGATGTACAAGATTTTGACATTTTAAATTTGACGTAATGCCACGGCCATGCAAACATTGCGTTTTGGGTTTGAGTATATCTCTGATAGTACGTGTGAAGTAACCTCTGCGAAATGCTGCAACAAGCAGAAACAGGGTATGCATGTGACAGTGACACGGTGACAATATGGAAAAAATGAACTTTTCAATGAGAAATTCAAGTAAAAATCTAAGTTTAAGAGGTTAATCCTGTATAGTCTAACTTTTACAAATGTTTTCCCTTATTTAGTCTCAAAGTCAGAAAAGGCATTTTTTTCATCTTGCAGGACGGTGTCATACACATTCTGTATTCGCTGGTTACAGCACCTCACTGAAGCAATTTCACACTTATACTGGGTGAAATATTGAAGCCCAGGATGTTTTATAGCAACAGTATGATCAAATGAAAAATCTCAAAATCTTGCTTGTCATTTTATATTCATACATTTCCCTGTGATTCAGCAGGACATGTTTCGAATCCTTGGAAATCTCAGATCTCCACCAGAATTTAAAGTAGGCCTGAAGTTCCACAGGTTTGAATACAGCAGCTGCACTTGACAGACCCACACATGGGGTTAAATGACTGTAAGTTGTCATATTGTTTATCTCACATTAAGTAAATATAGCAAAGATCTAAGATTACTTGGGACATAATGCATTAATTTCTTATGCACCACTGTCCCTGGAAACAAGGGTACTTTGATTATCAAAGAAATCCTTGTCACTATGACTCATACTCTTTAAGAACAAGATTACTTTGCCTGCATGTCATTGTCTTGCCGTTGTCTTCTTGAAAACAGATGGCTTACTGTGACTTGTGATCGCAGGATAGTCACGGTATGTCTTGAAATGAAAAAGCTGTGGCTACATGTTAACTGTGTGCTTTGTTTCTAGTGCCATTTTAACAATAATTAACGAGAAGGTGCACATTCCACGGTTTTAATGCAGGACGTGAAGGCCTCCGCAAAGTGCCTTAAAACCGTGGAATGCTCACCTGTGAGTTGATTATTCCGCTTATACCATGGTCATTTTTATTTGCCAGCAATATCAAATCACAGCATTCAAAAATTTTTGGTGAAAGTTTTGAATTAAAAAAAAAAAAACAAGCTGGTAATGCCAAGCTAAATTTTCAAAAACACTTGCGTGTGAGTTGGTTTTATTTTGGTATTGCTGTGTAGTGCATTTTGTCTCCCTAAATATGTGCTTTTTGGAGGATGGAAAGCGGCACCCTTGCTAAAGGGAAGATCGAAATGTGACTCGGTGTCAACGTTAAAAAGCGAGCAGAAAAGTTAATTTAACGTGACCAAGGCTTTTAATGACCCTCTGATAAGATAATTGCTTGGACGTTTTCACCTTTATAAGAAACGTCGATGAATGTCCGTATACGTTATCAAGTTACTCCCTGGTTCCCTCACTTTATTGTACCATGGTTGAGCATATTTGCCCTCAACCGAATTGTTCATATTGAATCATATGGCTAATGCCAACGTTATTGAAAGGAAGAGCTAGTTAACTCAGGCTACTCCTTTACTGAGCATCATCTTTGCCCCTGTCCCACTTACACACTGCTTTCAAAAATGATCACTGCACTGCGTAGATCGAGAGGATAAAGAAAGGTTTTCTCTCCCGATTTCTAACAGCCTAGCCTTTCTCTCCTCCTTGTCTTTTGGAACTATGTATAAACAGTCAAAGTGACTTGTCCACTGTTTTAAATATTATGCAGGTAAGAAGTACGTCGCTGAATGTCAATTATAAATAGCTAGCTAGTTAGCCACCTTGTTAATTTTATTAACTGCTCAGTCAGTGAAGTCCCCGCAACAGTAGTGATACCAAGGTAGCTCAATCGCTCACGTTTTCTTTCAGTCGGTGGTCTATTCAAGTCAATGGGACGGCTAATTAGATAGCTTTATTAGAGCTTTATTAGAGCCCTTCATATGAATATTGCTATAAAAGGCAGCCGCACATCTCGGCATTTTAACACTTATATTGACTTATTTGAAATTGGCCTCATAGGAAACCATTCATTTTTATGAAGAAGTTGGGTGTATCAATATGGTGGCTGGGTGCTTCACTTGGGGTAATGTAAATATGACATCATCGGCAATCTAGGTTCAAAATATATATATATATCTATGTTCCAATCACATACCTGTACATGTGGTCTCATGAGTTCAATAAAGGAATAAGCCCCGAAACGCATTGGGTTACAGTGATTTCATAACGGCGGAGGGGTGTTCTAAGGCAAGACGCACAGCGGAGTGCCTAAGTGTCCCTCTGTCATTGTAAAATCACAGTAAACTACTGCTGCAAGGGACTTATTGCTTTTATAAAATGGTTACCCCACATATAGCCCATTAATTAAACAAACTAGAAAAAAAATCAATTTATTGTTAACAATGCAACAATAAAATTGAAAACTATTTGTTCTTCCACCAAGCAAGATAGTGTGGACAGAATGGTTGGCAAGCAACACAGACGCCAAGATTGCTTAGTCATCTGGTGCCATTATCATGTCACATCAGGCTATTTGGGCTCGTTAATGTAGATATACTATGAAAGCAGGCTATTTGGAATGTCTCCTTCGGTCTCCCAAAGGCCCAATTAAATAATTTTATGTTCATTTCCGTTTTCGAGTTTCCCTGTTCTCAACTCGCGCCAATTGGCCATATCATTACAACTAGCAGCAAGAGTAGGGAACAAGATTGACTTTTATCCTCCACACTTGCCGAAGTCCTGGAAAAATATGTTGAATTGTATATTAGTTTTCTAGCCAGCTTGTCAACTAGCTAGCGTTCAGTACAGTGGATGTTGTTACATAGCCCCTAAAATAGACATACATGAAAAAAATCAACAATTTATCGCTAATACTGAAATGGCGAGCTAGTTAGCAACATAGCTAGCAGGCTAAAGTGATATCAAACTCTATAATGCTATAGCTAGGTAGGTAGATAGCCAACTGTTTAGTGGGTTAAAAGGCTAAACTTCGCTAGCACTGAAATAGCGAGCTAAAAGTCTTGAAACAAACGTAACCTAATGAGTCAGTTGAGCGCAGAGTAGTTGGTTGCTAGGCCAGGCACAAAGAGATATTTTGTGCTGGGGTCTGTCTCAGAATGCAGTCAGTTACACTGATTTTATACTGGCATGGAATGCAGCTTAGCCAATCACATTTAAGGATGGGAAGCACCCGTATTATAAAGGTTAATAATTTTGGGTAAAAATGCAGTGGCAGGTTGCTATTCTTAAAACAAGAAGTTGACTGCTGTGTACCCCCTAACTTCAGGAATCAGAGTCTGGGAGTCACTGAAATCTGCATGTATGGCACGCTCATTCACACTGAGGGATCTCATCTCCATCCATCCAGCTTACCATCACTGCACCTCAAAACTACTAAATCTATCCAGGACTGTCCACCCATTATCGTCTCCCATTATTCCAAGGCAGTATCTCAGGGAGGCTAGAGCCCATGCCTTTGAGAAAAATTTGATATGAAACTGGCCCAAGACACAGGAACAAAGAAGCCAATTGTTCGACTGACTCCAGAAGGCATTATGATGCCTTTAATATAGATCTTTTGACTGCCTGAGAAAATCACTTCTGGGTTCATGTTTATTGCATATCCAGAGACAGTGACCTCACTGACATTTAACATAAAAAAACAAGATCAATGGATTTTTGAAGGTGAACTTCCAGGATGACTAGGCAACCTCTTTAAATGATAGATACCATTATTAAACATGCCGCTCAGGTTAACTGAGTGAATTAAAAACTAAATTAGAAAATCAAGTAAAAAATGAATTCCAACCGTGGAAGTGAGTGGCTTTGTTATTACTTGTACTGAACAGGGATCAATTATTCTTTCAGGATAATTTTTGGGATTAAAATGACACTTCAGAGGATTACATCCCTTAGCCGCACAAAATAACCACCTTCCCCCCACCCCACATCCTTTGGATTCATCGCTACTGCACAGCTCTCATCCATGAAACCAACAGCTTCCCAATGACCCTCAATATTCCCGCCCTCGATGCGGATAGTGACATCTGCTCTTTGTCACAGCTTGGGTAGAAGGCAGAACTGCGCAAGTGGGTTCAAACAAAAAATAACGTTCACGCAGCACCCAAACAAAGTAATTACACAGGCTAAAGAGACAGACTCTTCTGCCTGTTTAGCTTCCGCATAAAGC
Organism: Gymnothorax reevesii; assembly: GCA_029721435.1. Lineage (NCBI taxonomy): Eukaryota > Metazoa > Chordata > Actinopteri > Anguilliformes > Muraenidae > Gymnothorax > Gymnothorax reevesii. The sequence continues at coordinate 55,218,930 of CM056586.1, forward strand.
TGTCAGGATCTTCTCACAGACCTAGGGGTGGAAAGACAGCAGACAGAAGCTTCCCCCTGTCACTGGAGTGGCAGGTTTATGAATGACTGAACACAGATCTTCTTAATAACATCATCTCTACATGGACATGAACAGGGCTGTCTCACACCTCCAGTACATCAACACACACCTGCTATCAATCCCCATATCAACGCACCTACAATCAACCTCCACATCAATGCACCAACCATCAGCCCCCACATCAACAAATGTACCATCAACCCTGACATCACCAGACATACCATCAACCCCAGCATCACCACACATATCATCAACCCCAACATCACCACACATACCATCAACCCCCACATCACCACACCTACCATCAAGCCCTACAACACCACACCTCCCATCAACCCCTAGATCAACACATACCCTCCAATATGCTCCAAATCTTCGCACCTACCATTAACCTCCACATTAACACATCCACGCCAATATGCCCTGTTACAACTCCTCAGTGTCAGTAACTAGCTCCTCTCCTGGTCCAGCAATATGTGTGTTTTTGCGGTTTGTATCTTTTAATTGATTTTTTTCTTGCCTCCTCCCCGGCGATATCATTTCTATGCCATGCCCCTTTTGTGAGTGTCTCACTTATATAATTTCTTTGTGGTGTCAGTGTGGTCATTGGATTGTCACAGATCACACCCTTTTAAACCTTCCAAGCTGTTCATGTCTTCTAGTATTGCGCAGAGCTCTTCTTCCTTGTCTTTTGGTAAAGTCATGGTAGAGAAAAACATAATTACTCTTTGGAGTACAATTGATAGGAACAAGTTCCCAAGCCTTAAATTGGTCTCCAGGATTAGAACCGCATTCCTGATAATCCTTCATTCCTGCCTCTTCCTCTGAGTCAGTTTATCAGGATTACCTCTCAGACTTTCAACTGCCTCCAGGACTAGTACTGCATTCCCACTAAACCGCTCAGTCTTGCTGGCAAGCAGTCTTGTTCTGTGAGGGGGTTCGCCACCTGGCTTCTGCAACAACCAATTCCCTCCCAATACCCCCCCCCCTCCCTCCATAAGCTTACATCAACACACCAGCCATGAACCCCCACATAAACAAATCCAATCCAATCTATACACCTAAACCCTAACCCCACCCACATCAACACAAGACCAAAAACGACCACATCAACATATCCATTCCAATCTCTCACCTACGTCAACACACCCATCATCCAAAGTCATCCACACATCCTAACAAATAAGCATCAGCACTCTCAGCCTCCATTTTCTTTTTTGAGCGCTATTTATACTCCGGGGTTTAGTTCCACAGGGTGGATAAAGATAAAAATCCCACCCCGGGAGGTCTGCAGGGTGAGATTATGGAGTCCAGCCAGACATTTGGGTGCACAGCATGCCCTGCAGGTTAAAGCCAGTGTCACACAAAGCCCTTCTCTGCCTCGTCACCGTCAGGCCACATCCACATATGCCATCAATGCTGGGGAATATCTGAAGGTCAGCCTTCAAAGATCAGAGCACTGAAGCTAATCTCCACAAAACAGAAATAGAAAGTTTTCTATAATTTATGGCTGCTGGCGAATCTGACAGACACTGAATGACTAGTCCCCCTCCTACATCATGGAACCGGGGCTGTCAGAATCCTTCCTAAATTTTGTATAGGATGAACGATGGCGGATCTGATACAATGCATTCCAAGGGCATTTTTCTTGTGTTTTTCAGAAGATAGATCATTGCCATTATGGGGGCTTGTCCAGCTGCAAGGCATCTTGGGTAAAGACATATTATTTACAGATCAGTAATGGTAACTCTCCAGGGGGTTAATCTACCAAATTTTCCATGGCCTACTTCAAATGTGGAGCTGGCTCTTTTATTCTCAGTCACTCTCATATCTGTTGCTTGGTTTCAAATTCCTCTTTGTGTGACAGCTGTCTGATCTATGGAGAGCTACAAGATGCATGTGTTTAATAAACCTTTATTAACACTCTGCATTGCGACTGGGCTCAATCTACTTTTCTTAATATTGTCGAAATTGATGCTGATGGTCTCTGAGCCTGGGCCGCTGTTATGATTCTATCTACCCCCCCCCCCCCACACACCCTGCCGTGCTACCCGCTCCACCCCCCCCCCCCCCCCACCCAAGATGATTCACACACTTTGTTTTGCCTCACATTCCTCATTCGCTGCGTCTCTCAGTTGGTCACTCATTACGGTTGTAAAGGCATGGAGGACGTCTGACTTCACCCTCAATGCTAAACTTCTTCCAGCTTCTGAGAATCGCGAGACAAACAATGGAAAGCCACACCTCTTTGGAAGCAGGTCCCAACCCATTTGACCTCTCAACCAATCGGAACTTGGGGCAAAACATTTCAGGAGTCTTGAGTTAAGCATAATAGAGGCAGTTTCATGTGGTGCTTTTAACCTGACCTAAAAAAACAAAGCCCAGAGTAAACATAGGACAGTGCCAGCAGACCTGAGTGAGAAGAGGGTAAATTATAGTCAATGTGTTCATACGCTGTGTACTCACTCGTAAAATGCATTTCTTCACTCTGCTCCACGCTCCATTATGGTTTTCTCACACCCTAATGTGATTCCCAATCCTGTTCCTGTTGAAGATTGAAGGCTGCCAAAAACAGAGCTGTTACAAACGAACAGCCTGCGAAAATATATGAATGATGCATGTAATATGTTATTTCTGCAGTTACGGAATGGCTGTTTTTTTCCTGTTTGGTGTGAATTGGTGTAAGACAGTCATTGTGATGATACCATAGAAATGGAGAAAAATGTTGACAAAGCTCCATCTTTGTCTCATTTTGCTCATGACCACTTTAACAAGGAATGAATAGATCTCACCAGTCTGAGAGGAATAATCTCTATTTCAGTGAAACTTTGCATAAAATGAGCCAAATTTCAGGATTCTTTATTTGGGTGCTTGCATGACTCACATCTGTGATAAAGGGTTCCTGACAGAAGAGGATTCCTCCAGAAACAAGCTAAGGTACACAATTTTTTCTAAGAGTATAGCATCATGTTTCACCCAATGTTTTCGAGACCTCCGGTCCTTCTTTACATTATAGCTACTGTGCAGCCCCACTGACCCAAGGTCAGATGAGCTGTAAGTGGCACCATTGATAATACATATCGAATTTCCCCAAAGATCTCATTTAAAATCTCAATTCTCCACAGTAGGCGCAAATTCATGTTAACCCTTTGAGGTGTGAGATCACACCGGTGTCAGACGCATTTTGTTTGAATGGAGAGACATGGGTAAGCACACAGAGTACATGCTCCTCAAAGACGAGGCAAAGTGATTTAGAGTGAGGCACGATATGTAAGTCAATGTCATTGTGACGGAGCTAATGTCCGTCACTTAAAAACAAAGACTCAAACGCTGTGGTTTAATTGTTTATTGTTCAAATGCAAGGGGGAGAGAGTGTGATTGAGCGCGTGTGTGTGTGTTCTCCGAAGTCACGGGAACCTGCGTTGTTTGGCGGCGTGGTCTGTGGAAACATTAAAAACTGTCTTAGTTTCGTGTGCTCGGGGTGGCCAACTGGGTACAAGTTAATATGGACACTTTATCTTTGATTTTCATTCATTACAATCGCCAAACGCTGAAAGGATTGTGGCAAACAAAACTTACCAGACATGCCGCCGACTTGCAGCAGGTTCACCGGGCGAATGGAGAACCCGAGTTTGGTGCGAGACGGCTACTTCACTGTTTCCCTTGCGTCATATTGCGTCACCCATACCATCTCGCGGTTAGAGAAGGGGGGGGGGGGGTTTTCATGTATTCTTAAAACTTGTATATTGGTGTAAAAAGAAGACTATGATGGTAAAAACATGAAATAATGCATTTTTTTAATTATTGACTTTGTGTAAACGTAATTAGCTATGGATAAAATGTAATGTTGGCATGATTGTAGTTTTGGGGATTAAATGGGTCAGGCTAGTCAAGTTAAAAGGCCTGGGTTTGACATGGCTCTTTAGTTTTTGCCATGGGGTGTACCACTGAGAGTACCTAGACTCAGCCTTTAATTATTATGGGCACTGATTTATTTGGAATTCTGATTTAGTAATTGTTTATGCTTTTGACAATTTATTTTTGTTGGTTGAGTTATTCTATTATGAGTCAACATTTTGATAATTGAATTCATTTGAAAGTTTTTTCCCTTTATTTTTATTTATTTATTTATTTTTTTTGAGCTGAGTGAAAAATAAAAGAGGGAAAACTCCTCATTTGACCCTCATCTTGGACGCAGTGTCTCCTTTGCCTTCTCCGCTGGTCACCAGACTTACAGTCATCAATTGAGTGTAGGATCATAAAAACATGATTAAAACATAGACTGTATAAAAAGATGGATGAAGCAACCGTGAAATCACCCATTGGTTTCAGCATACCATTTAGGAAGCCTCGATTTTGGCAATTTGAGTAGAGCCATTTTGAAGCCGTATGTGATTCCTACTGGATGAGAGTGAGAATTGAAGATCCAGGGAGGAGCGAGGGGTGGATCTACCAGTGAATCTGACCATAGCTGAAAAGGACCAGAGGATAGCCATGCCCCTAAAGCACATCTGGCTTTATCGTTTATTCTAGTATATCCTTTGAGTATTTTAGTCAAAAATGAACATCATGATCTATCAAAGCTTGAAACTTGCGATAGATACCATAAGATAATGTGGAAAATCATTATTTAAATAATAAATCAGGGGCAAAATACGGTCATTTTTTCATATACATCTATAGCATTGAACTTTTTTCTGCTGCCATCGACGTTGCCATCTGCTGGCCATTAAATAGAATGCAATTTTAAGAGATTTCCGCATTGGCTTCAGTTTTCAGACCCGGGTGCTGCGTCCATCTTTTTATACAGACTGTGGATTAAAACATTTTCAACTGAACATTCTAACATAGAAGCTGCAACTGGTGATTAAAGGCAATGGAGCTCTCAGAAAACTCAGAATAAAAAAGATTCCAAAATGCAAACTCACAGAATAATTGAGTTCTGCGTCCCACTGCTATTTCCCCGACAAGAATACAGACTGTGAATCAGGGATCAGGGTTGTATGTAAAGTAAGCATGAATGCAGAGCTGTACCAGTGTATCTCAGCACTGTCACGCAACATGGATTCCCCTGCTGTTCCACTCAGCACAGAGGTCACTGCTGATGTTCTAATTGGATGACTGCATCCCTCCCTCTTCCCGACCAGAGAGAGATAGTGAGGGCTGTCGAGGGGCCGATTGTTTCCGGCTTAATGTGATTGGGAGAGGTGGTTAGCGGATAGATAGCATGGCGTCCTGGCGGGAGGCAGCGCTGGTCGGGAGAGGGGAGCAGCTGCAGTATGGTGGTGGGGGAGCTGAAGGTACCTGTTTCCTGTTTCCCACACCAGATGGGGACCGCTTATTGGAAACAGAGCTGGAGACACCATCCAGCCCATCTACTGCACCCCAGGGCCCAAATTAGAGCCCATTACCAGAGTTAGATTGAAAATGAAGCGGAGGAACAAAGCAGCACTCCGTTTGCTTAGCCCACCTTGCTTTTTGTGGTCTTTCCCTGGGCCAGAATTTGGAAAAGCGTTGATGATTATTCTTCAGAAATGCACCCACCTACGGGCTGAAAACCATCTGCTGCCATTGGAGAATTTCCAAGACCTAAATATGGACATACTGTGGGCATCTCCATATATTACATCAATGTAGTTTCAAGCCCATTACATAGCTACTATCAAAAAGCATACAATTCTAAAATCTAAAACCATTAGCAGACCCACAATGTAAACACTGACAAGTGTGGTGAACTCAAATGTTTTGTGGAAACTGATTATTTAAAAAATATTGAGTATGCAAACTTACTGATCTTGTGTTCACAGCACTTAAAAACATGTAAAAAATAACTTTACCTTATTTTCTTTAAGTTCCTTCCACATAATGCAATAAAATTGGCCTACCCAATTTTTTTTTTGAAGTTATCGGTTTCCACAAAAAAATTGAGTTCACCACACTATCAGGGTTTACAGTGCATGATTAGCTGTTGTTTTTCTTTCCTGAAACATTCATCTTTCCCTGTGCTATACCGCTAACATCTGAACTGCATTATATATAATCACCAGCCATATTCCAAATGACCTCAGTAAGCAATACAACCATCATACTATATTTCTATGTGAGGGTATTTACCCTCACTCAAATTAATGCATTCAGTAAAGTTTGACTAATAGAGTTTAAAATTAATCTGCCCAATGGATTTGTTTATCTGGGTTATGCTGAATGCATGCTCAGTGCATTTGGATTGCAATCAATTACAACAGCTGGAACATCAGTGTTTATCATCGAGAATATAAAGTGTAGTTCTTGCATATTTGCTGAATAATTTTTCTCCTTGATTGAAGTGCCTATTAAATTGAAGTGATTTAAACGTCTTTTCTGAAAACGCTAATATAAACATGAGATCATTTTTTATGGCAGCTCTGTTGACAATGAAACTACATTTGATCGTTGCATACATAGAACACATTATATACTGTCTGAATATCCCACATCCTCTGAATGCAATCTATGCTCTCTCAGTAGCGCCCAGTAATTTTTTTTTTGCTTCAAAATATATTTTGGTAAAAAACATTCCATATTTTTTTCAGAGGTGGGTAGCTTGTGAGCTTTTCTTATCTTAGGACTTCCATTTATTCCTAAAAAGGCATAATTTAATCACTTTCAACCATTAGTTTGCCATTAAGGGGAGAGAGAGCACATTTTATAATTTCACTCTGAACTCTAAGAGTTTCCATGGATATTAGCTCTGCAATATAACCAAAATACACAAACTTATGAACAATCTCTTGAAATTTAAAATGTTTCAGGAGTACTCCACATAGACTCAAGAGCGTTTGAAACACCCAATATACCAGTCAATAGCACAGGAATCCCGTGGGTGAAGGAAAGAGAGTCAGAAGAGCTCTTTTGGATTTGCACTCTGATAGTTTGCACACTTATAAACATAACAGACCTGTGTGGAGGAGAGGCTGGGGAGAGTCTGTGAGGGGGCTGGACTGGCTGCTTAATTAGACTTACAGGAAATCAAATGCTGAGTGAGGAGCAGTTAGCCCCTGACTGCAGTCAACTTGAAGGTCATCGCCCAGTGGGGTGGTGGGTGTTAAGAGGAGGAGGGAGTCAAGGGGGAGGCGGTGGCAGTGGTGGGGGGGTCTTATCGAGCAATATTAAGTCAGACTTGCCTCTGGCATATCTCCCAGAATCACTGCTTGCGGAAATCGTTTACTGAGCACACATACATTTATATTTCCCTCCGTGGGCAGAAGTGTATACTACAGATGCAAGTTCAAGTGCTCAAGAAATCTATCCAAACAATGCCAACAAAGCTAAGAATATCAACATTTATTAATAATAAAAAAAAAGGAATAAAGTGCGCTTCAGGTATTTTCACTGGGAAAGTAGCCGCCAACATGCTCCTCTCTTGTAATTTTACGAGTAGAATCTCAAAGGTTTTGTGAGACAAAATGAAGAAGCACTCGATTAAGCCAAGTTAAATGAATCCTTCAAGGACCCAGTAAAAGCTTGGTGAGTGGGGTTTTGAAGCGTGTATAAATGTGTAGCAAGATCAGCTTGCAGTGCAAAACTAATTAATAAATGCACGGCATGTACTGCAAAACATCTGTATCTTTTCCTAGAATTCAACTATGCTTATATAAAGAGCTTATCTCCCCCTTGAGCTAGGCCTGCCGGATTCTGAAGAGGCCTCATTTAAAACTGGACTGAAGGATTGTTGAGAATCCAAGTTAGAGACTGTGGTAGAGCTACTGGGAATGTGAGAGAGTATGGGAGGGATTGGATGCTTTTTTTTTGACAGACCAGTGTTTGTCAGGACTGGCTGTCTGATGTCTGTGTGTTGATATGATCCTGATTAGAGAGGCTCTCACAGTCCTCTGCAGCAAGCCCCTGGTGGGTTTCTTTCACCACTGAGGCTAGCCGTCTCCTGAGACCCACTATCTCAAACACAATCCATGGATTACGCTCCGTAAAAGACAAGCAAACTTGTCAAAGCGCGACTGTTTTTAGAGAGGGGGAACAACGAGGGAATGGGCATAAAACCCCCACAGACAGACACAAGCACAAACGCAGATCCCACATCCCACCGAGGGACGATGAAGATATCTTCATGCATATCAGATGTTCTGCCATCCCGACGCGAGACACGTCACTGAATGACAACCGCGGCACCACCAAGGGAGAGCTTCTCAGCTCGAAGAATCGAAGCAGGTCATTACCCCATGCAACCATCCATGGAAAAGAAGAAGAGGACCACATAGAAGAGGAAGACAGAGAAGAAGTAGATGAAAAAAATGGAGGGAGAGAAGAAGAAGAAAAACAATGCAATGATGGGGCTGTTTCTCCGCTTCAAAGAGCTATTCTTTGTGGTCAAGGCTCAGATGAGGAGGAGAACTGGGAGGCGATTTTATCGCATTTTAATGCCTTGGTGCTGAGAGGAGGGAAGTGCTGTGTTAACTCATTTGCCCCATGAAGGCAGGATATTACTGGCAGGGCGGTGAGGGGAAGAACAGGGCCGAGAGGGGAGAGGGATGAATTTTCCCCTCAGCTCTAGTGGAGGAGGCAGCATCTGCAGAGCTAATGCGCTACACTGACCCCAACATTATCTCGCACTGCCACACATACATCTCACTCGCCTATATCACTCACCTCGCCCGCCCAGCCTCCACCGGCGCTAATGCAATTTTACCTGCACAGCGCAGCACAGCTGCTCACCTGATACCCAGGTATCTCGAAGAATGCATCCGCACACACACACACACACACACACACACACACACACACACACACATGCACGTACATAACCACAGGTAGTAGGGTGTTGAGAGTGCTGCGACCCCATGCTGGTCACTTGATGAATTGTGATCAGAAATGAATAACAATGACAATTTGCTCTTTTTTTTGATAAACATAATGTTCCAGACCAGGAATCAAGTATGGAGGCAGAGCACAATCCAATAAGTAGTTTTATTCACAGCTAATACGGTAAATTGGGGATGGAACCCCTGAGGAAGAGGTGGGGATGGCACCCCAAAATAGGAGAGGGCAGTTCAGTGCTGATGTTGTGGATGAAGCTGAGCTGTTAATCGCTGGCAAGTGGCTTCCGGGATAACAGCAAGGTGGAGTACACATCTCACCAGCACTGAACTGTGCCACAGGAGGATGGCGTCGTTGAGGGGAACTTGGATCCAATCCTGATGACTTCATAAGGACTGGAAGCTTGTTCCTAACAAACTCAACAGAGGAACAGAGTGAGAAGGGTTAACAAAAACACAGTCCCAATCCTGGAACCTGATTAGGCTTGAAAGCTTCTTCCTGTTAAACTGACCTGAGCTGGGTTAACTTGTACTTGGTCCTAATCCTGGACCCTGAGTAGGCTTGGAAGCCTGTTTGAGTCAACTAAGTAAAGAGAAAAGTTTTTTGATATAGCTACTTGAGAAAGACAAAGTGCTTCTACTAGGAATACTCACTGGTTTCTCGGTTTTTGGAATTATGGGTGCGTGGGCACCAGCGTGCATGTATGCTCCTGCAGTGCCCCTTGGTAAAAATACCAGTGTGCGCCTCTTCATACATATAAATACACATAAACAAATGCAAATATATATGCACATACACAGACATAGGCACATCCAAATACTTTTATAAACACACACACTCATATACACATACAGATGATGAAGTACAGGCATGTGAATGCATAAACATGCATCCTCTGTGAAAGTATATCAATGCTGCCAGCCTTGATTACAAATGTGATTTAAAAATGTTTGAAAGCAAGCACTCACATATAAAGTCTTAAATCACAAATACTAACACCGTCCAATTAAGCACTGTCCAAAAAATGGACGACCATTGCTCACAAAAGTGATTCCAAATAAAAGAAAGTCACGACAAACACACATAGCACGTTCATGCAAGCTGCCGTACATCTGTCCGTCTTCTGATCTGCAAATGGTGTTTTGAAATGTGGAAAGTTTGCCGCTCCAGTCTGCATTTGTAAACGACAGGAGACTGAGTGCATCTGCGGCCAATCAGGAGCGAGGATGGTTGCCGGCAGTCAGTGACAGCAACAAGGATACGGTCGCTCTCCAACGCGTACATTTCCCAGACACCTCGGCAAACGTGCTCTGCCGTCTCAGTGAAGTTGGAAAGTGGCCTGCAGCTCTGTTTTATAAACTGTCACACCACCGACATTATGACCAGACAGCCCATGTGCCATTTCAAGGAAGGTTCCTAAAGTCTTAGTGTTTGTCATTCAACAGGCAGAGGCAGTGGAGTCTTTGAGGGCTATATCCTCTCGGTCACAAAGAACTGGGTGGGGGGGGCTTTACTTTGCCCCTAATGCATCCTGAAGGTTTAAAAGCTTGGCTTAAGGGCAGTTTGGCACCAAGGCAACGTTGAGTTTTGGGATCTGTGTGGTTTGACTAGTGCAGTCAGTGACTGAGTCTTGATGATGTCTCTGGAAGTCAAAGGTCTGAGCAACTCTGTGTTGACCACAGTATGATCCACCCTTTAAGCATATTTACACGCACACACATCCATGCAGACCCAAACACTGACACTCCCATGAATTCCAGCGCAAACATACAAGCATACATGATCTTCAACAAGGCTGCCAATCGTTTAGCGGTACCCATTTGAAAGCTGATAGTATTTGCACATTGAAATTCCAAAGAGGTATCGCGCCACAACTCAGCGTAGTTACAACAATAGCACGAGTGCCAGGCGATTAGAGAATGCGAGGGATGCTGTCCGTTGTGTGAACTGGAAATCTGGAACGGTCCCAGCTGTGTATCCTACCTGTAAGAGTGTGTAAGAGGACGGCTGACTCCTGTGATGACAAGCCCACCGTCCCCCGTCCACCCGAAAATCTGCTCAACATCACACTCGCTCACTCTGAACCATTTAAAACAGCACGAGAGCTTTTTGTATAAAAACTGAAATAAACTTCCCCCAGGGAGTCATGGCTTTGTGTTTTTACAAGCATTGGAAGAGCCCAATGTAGAAGCACGAAATTGAGACCTTAGGCTTGAAAGCAGGTCTGTTGCTTAGCCTCTGGGGCACTGTAATATTTCTGGACATGCTGGATGCTAGAAAAGAAGAATAGCGTACTTCAGTAAGCGCTGCATTGATTGTTCAGTAACAATGCCAGAGACGTGAGAATTCATGGCCAAATTACCTACCTGAAAAGATCTTTCTGTTCTGAATTAGTCACATGGGATGAATTAGGCCAGAAAAACGTTCAAACTTCAAATCTAGCTCTCTGTTTTTTTCCCCACTGGTTATCTGTTTACATTGCCGAATAATTTTTGGAATAATATTGGGCTTTGTCTCTTTCTCTCTACCCACTGTAACTGGTAAGGAGACAATTGTGTGCATGTGGACATATACACACACACTTTTACACGCAAGTACACAAGCGCCCAAAGGGCACACGCTCACACACACACACATATGCATGTACACATGTATGCAAAATGACACCCAGGCTCTCACTAGCATGCACAAACTCAAGTGCCACTCTTTCAACACGATTATGTCAGACGGTCAAAGTTTCATTTACAAACTGAGGTCACCATAGCTCTGAAAAGATTTTAATGCTGAGACCAGGATATCTCAGAGGGAATTGTCTGTGGGTGAAGCTTTTAGGGTAAGCTGTCAGCATCTTACTGACGCCACGCTCTCAGGAATGACAGAGGAAGAAAGTTGCAGGGTCAAAGATGCAGTCCCATTGGTTTTGCACTGTCAAACCTCATTGCACAACCTCGATTAAACGGTTAACACAGCTAAAGTTTGTTTTTTTCTTGTGACAGACAATGATGGATATGGTCTAAAGGTAAAAGTTTGCCAGAAATATGGCTGAGAGCTGGGACTAAGATGCAGCCATCAGAACCCATTAGTTGTGTCGCCGTGCATAAATGCTGCTGCATGCTAAGCATTACCTGCTTTCAAATTTTCAAGAACTCATCATGAACGTGACTTGATTTTCACTGGAAAGTAAAATAATGTTGCATTACTCTGTAATGTGTGTTTCTATATTGCAAGCAAGGTGTATAATTTATATACCCATGGGATACCACTGCAGTGTCAAACATTTGCACCATTTTAGCTGAACATTAATTTTTTTCTGAAAGAGCAATTTGCCATGTTTCACACAGCAAACCAATTATTTGTCATTTAGTAGATCCTCGTTAGCTGTAATAGTGACAGTCTCGCACCTCCTGCGAGGAAGGTGCAGACGCACCCCCGTCTCGCTCGATGCTCACAGGGCTCCCGCAAACTCCCAAGGACCTACTTGAGTAACAGACACTTCACTCTCATGCGCTGGAATTTATTGACAGCCTTGTGAGCTCTGTATTGCAATTCCACCCCTCTCAACCCCTGTCTTCACATTACCAACACAATTAGAAAGGTTTGAGAGTCAAAAATGTTTAGAAAGATGAATTTACCGTTATTTAGCAATTACTGTAGTAAAATTTAGTAAAACAAATTCTACTTTTACTACTTCTTTTACTACGTCTACTACTACTACTAAGTAGTACAAAAACTATTACTAAACTATTTTAACAAAAAAGCTTTTTCTGTATGTTGTGAGTAACTAACAATATGTGGACAAAGCTTTTTGGTTAAATAGTTTTGTAATGGAATAAGACAGCAGTAGTGGAGTAGAAATCCCTTTTTTGTTGCATTGCAGAGGTGCATTTTATTGAATGACATCAAAATTTTGTCCAACTTTTGGCCACATACAGGAAAATGCGTTCCCCCCAGAGACCGTCTCCCTCTCCCAGACTGCATTTTCCATTGTATTAAAATCTGTGTACTCACTTGTCAAAGTGATTTTTTCAGACGCACCTTCTCAACTGACAAAAGCTTGATTGGAGTGCGTAGAAGTCAACCAATCAAGTAACTGGAAGTGGCCTTGCAAAGCAGTGTGGAGTGATGTTATCCTGTTGGACAAAAAGTCTCCACCTTCATTAATGTCAGAGAACACTTCCTATCAATCCTTCAGTTCTTCTTGAAAGAAAAAAAAACACACTGTAGTATAGATTGACAGTTTTGCATTTGTTGAGTAATTCATCTTGAATGTCAGTATAGATCTCCTTGTCAATCTTAGAAACAAAGGATTAACACATTCACAGTGTTTTTACAGTTTCTGACGATGGCAGAATTATCTGCTTGTGTTTCGATTTCTCTCGATGTGAAAATGAAAATGCTAGCCATACAAGGGAAAAGATGAGAGAAGATGTGGTGGGGAATGAGGTGGAGGGCACGAGCAAAGGCTGCCCCTTGAGGAGTGAATATTTTCTCAGTATTCAGCTCCAGTTAGAGCATATAATGCCCATCTGCAGTTCTCCATCTCCATATCCAGAGTCCCAGGTAAAAGCAGCCTTCTTTGATTTGTACAACACATTCTCATGCTGACCCATCATATTGTGATGCTACCTGACCAAGTGTCGTTATCTGATGCAAAAGAGAGCTTTTAGCGTTGTAATTTGCAGCTTACAGTTGGGATTTGGTTTTCAGGTTAGGGGTTACAGGGTAGGATTCCTAGATAAGAGCGCCAAAAGCCTCCTTTTGCGTCATATGTCAACGCTTGGTCTAGTAACGTCAGTTAATGATGCGTCGGGATTAGACTGAGTACCTTTGGACCTGCAGTGGGGCCTGCACTCTGACGTGGACAGACATGAAACAGACCTCTGCCCTGGTTGCTCCTTGAGGATGAAAGAATATTCAGCTGCAATGTCAGTGGCAAACTGTCCGTAGAGTCTTCTTGTCTCTCTCCCATTAGGAGCTTGGAAAAGCTCTGGCTTCCTCACCATGCTTACGGGGAATTAGCAGGTTAGATACTGCATGCCTAGGTAACTGGATGGGTAAAACATCATTTAACCTCTTGTAAAAACTTTTCTGGGGGCAAGTGAGCAGGATGTCAACAATACAAAAAATTTCCCTTTTAACATCCAGGCTTAGTGAGCATATGCCACAAGACTCTGGAATCTTGAATATCATAGATGTTGAATCGTTTTCATGGGAAAAATTTGTCTTTATTGTAATAAAATTACATTTCATCATGTGATAATGGCTAAAGTTAGCATTTTTGGGTCAGGATTGTTGGGAAATGAGGAAAATGACTGTTAGTAACTCTCTACACTGCTGTAGTTACAGTTCAGTTGCACAGGTATTATGGGAACATAATGAAACATATAATCCAATATTTTAGTTAAAGGTGTAATGTGTCATGTGCCAATGACGTCGAGCAGTAATAATCTGTCCGGTTTCCTCCCAACACACCCTACACCACTATGCACTGCTGTTTAATATCTATAAATGAAAATGCTCCATTGGCTGCAAATTTGATCCTTTTTGTTATGAAATTGAGTAAAGGATCCAAAAGTTTTTTTTTTTTAATTCTCATACGACCATAATTTATTATATTGAAACACGTGAATGGACATTCTCTTCATTTCAGGAACTCATATTATTGTTCAGGTTAGCAAAGTAATATCGCCCAAGAAATATAATTTAAGCACTGAAACTGACTACGGACATAATTTAAAATATTGACTAGAATTTTTTCTGCTGCAAGCAAACAAGATAAAATATTGAGTTTGAACTTGGCTTGACTTTCACACTGACTGCAACGTGTCTGGAGTTTGTGGACCGATTTTACAGCAGCCTATTCAATCAGTCTTCAGTATAAATATGCATGTACCCTGTTCTTTATGTAAATGCATCTGTCAATGAACTAGCCAGAACAACTAATCAAAACATTGCAACCTCTAGACAATGAATCCTTCAAGCATGTTGATAATTACAGTACTTAACGATCCATGTGCTTTTGTAAGCTCGTGGGTTAGAGTATACGCGTTCGAGAAGGTTAGTTCAATCCAAAGATCACTGCAAAACTTTAGTAGTGCGTAAACATGTGATCTGTCATTCAGATTTTGATTCAAGTCGCAGTAAGGCCAAAGAAATTTCATAAGGCACCGCTGCCTTTAAACAATAATTAAAAACAAAATAGATGTCAAAGACATACAAGATACACTAATCTTCCCTCATTAATTTCTGCCTATTGTAGCTTATGCATTGCAGTTATAAAGTCCCAGAAGGTCCAAATAGTTTCAGATGGATAATTTTGCAAATTCAATATACCTGAATAGGTGTTTGACAAATTAAGACAGGGCTTCCATTGATATTGGCCATATGCTGGTAAAAGACTACTGATTTGTTCAGTGCATAATTTTGATAATAATGCTTGAAAACTGATTCTTATTTATTAAGAAAATATTATGTTGTGATGTTTTTGTTCTAGGACACTGAAAAATTGATTGATGGGCTGATGGGTAGAATTATAGCTCTGGATTGTATTTATGTCTTCTCAAAATATCATGTCAGCCTGTCCGACAAAACTGTGACTAGCAACATCTAAGCAGGCTGATAATCCACTAAGATTCAAACATAACACTATTTAGTAAATGAAAATTTTAATTTACTAAAGTTTAGTGAGGAGATGGGTACATTTACGGGAGTGCAAGGTAAATTTTTGCTTGGGTAAGCAATCAAATTATATCTCAAAGACCAGAGGCACCAAAATAGAGTCAGTATTTTTGTGACTTAATGTTCTCAGTTTAAAATGTGATGAAACAATATTTTGCAAGAATCTTCAAAATTATATTTTTATACCAAATACATGCGAGAATACTGCCTGTTTTGCCATTTTAGCTACAGCATAGTAAATAGTATTAGCATAATTTGGGGCGAGTTGTCTTAGTGGCTTTTTTGGCTAGTTATCACAAAAATTGATGCCTACCCAGATAGCAAGCATCTCTGCTCCTGATCTGCCCCGGCGCTGAGCCAGATCAGCTGGAGGCGGCACAGAGCCGGGGCAGATCTGGAGCGGAGGTGCTTGCTATCTGGGTAGAACTTACAAAAAAATTAATTGTGACATTTGTGTAATCAGCCCTCTGGGATTCTGTTGGAAGATACAAGATTTGGCGAGATTTCGAATGTTTTAGCCCTTCTAGTGTGTCTGTAGAGATTAGCGGTCAGTAAACTACTGGAAGCACACTCTCCTTCGGGTTGTCATTACTAAGGAATAATCTTTGATTGTTATCTATAGGCATCACTTATAGACGATGGATCTAAGAGGCCATGTCAGTAAACATAAACATACATCAGAAATTAATAAATATATCATCTTTGGAAATTTTTTTTTTTCTAGTGATCGCCAAGACTTATTCCACAGTTGCTTATGACCGGCTACAGGCTATTGATTTTAATAACAACCTCATAATGGGATGGAAAAGTTCACCTGGATGTTTTAGGATTAAAATGCTCGTAAGTTATCCAAGGAAATTTTTCTGCTGTCTTTATTGAGAAAAAAGGGCATTGCAACAAAGCAGAATACAATATGGTGCAACTCAAAATCAAGCAGCAAACTTTCTTTGCCAGAATTAGTTTATGTTGGCAAGTTACGAAACATAGCCATCCTAAAAGCTAGCTTGATTGCAATACCAAAATAGGATGATGCAAACACCTAAATTCCATACTCTTGTAGACAACAGAGTTGCAGCGAATAAACCAAGGTCTTAACTCTGTGAAGCACATTTAATCACTTGTATACATAAACAGACTGGCAAGCGAGCAAACCATAGTTTGCCGCTTGCAAAATCTGCATTAGTCCTAATTTGTCCATCCACTTATATCAGGAGCTGTATTGATATTCGTTGAGAGACGTCCTTTTTTTGGTCACTGTACCATTGTGATCGATAGTGGAGTTTCTTAACAATAAATACATGTTTGAGGGCAATGGTGAAATCAAGTGCATAGGCCAGGTAGCCACAATTTCTCACTCACCTTTTAGCGAACTGGCAGTCTCTCACCCACAGATATTTTGATACTGAGTAACATGCTGTTTCAGGGTTATAATGCTCCTGACTCAGGGGTGTTATTACTGTTGCGGACCAAAATAAATAGAATCATTTCAGACGTGACAAAAAATAGTAGAAAATTCATAAAATCCAAATCAATTTGGGAAAATAAATACCTTTATTCTGCATTTTTTAGGAGGCCTTAAAACCTAATCCATAAAAATCTTGTATGTATAACCTTTAAATGTTACTGTAAATGGATTATTAAATATACATTTGTTTATTGAAGCTAGATTTCAGAAGTTCTCAAGATGCTCAATGAATGCTTTTTTTTTTGGCAATGTTATGAATTGTATTGTGGTGAGAGGTAAGAGGATAGAGAGGTAAGAGGGTATACGGCTGTGAGCTGGCAATGGATATGGAATTGTGGAAAGAAATAATGTTTTAAAGGAAGAAAATAAGGAAGGATCATGGTAAGAATTATGAGATGAAGACAATTACTGACAGTGCAGTATTTAATGAAAGAGGACTTGACCCTCAGAGAATTTTGAAAAAAAAAATCAATAATTACAGACAGTGAATCAGGGTTGTATTTATTCGCTGAAAAATCCAAAGTGACAGCCAAACTTACATTGTCTGACAACTGGCCCACATATTAATGAGTGCAAACATTCTTTTTAACTGTCCATGGCTGAATACTGAGATAAGCTATTGAGATTAAATGAACCCAAGATATGTACCCAATACCTTATTCATTTAGTGTGGTATTCACTCTATTATGAGAAGTAGTACCCAAGATATGTTAGAAAGAGAGAAATGTATGACAACATGCCCCCCTCACCTCAGCGAAATGCGAGTTTACTCAGGGCACATAACACTTGGTTGCTAAACTGCCAACTTCTTTTTCTCATTTCTACTTAACGGTTATCTCTATTATCATCATAATCAGGTGTGCCTCCCTTTCGCTGTGTGCAAAAACACGTCCTGTTTGGTTTAATTAGATGTTTCTTTGTTCCCTGTCTCAGACTTTAATTAACGTAGGGAGCTAAATTAAAGTTGTGTAATGAGATGTTATCCAAACTCTAGATATTTCCCTGGTTCTCAGAGATGGAGACAGGCGGGGGTGAGCAGCAGTTAACCGCAGTAATAGTGATTTGTCCCTTAGTGCTGTGATGGATCGTGTCAAGAGGACCACAGTCAACACCCATAATGATCATTAAAGGGATCTCAACAAGACAAAGTGCATTTGAATTAGCGTAGCGGAGCCATTAACGCAAAACTATTGCTGTTAGCTATCATTTGTTTAGCTCGGTATATTCCCATGCATGCAAAAAGCCTATTTGTTTAGATTATGCACATCTTTATAAATGTCAGACGTCTCATCTGTGGAGCAGGCTGGTTCCTTTTTCTAATTTTCAGGGGGATGGAGGGAGAGGCGAGAGGAGGGGAGGGTGTGATGAATGGAAGATAAGGAGCAGATCTGGTGACAAATACACCCTGAAGGCTGTGATGCTAACCATGCCTGGAGTTCAAGAGAAATGCATCAACACTGAGGTCTGGAGGAAAGGAAGGTCTTCACAGCGATAAAACATTATTATTTCAGTGGGTGGTTTGTTTACACTGCAGTTGATGTTTTTTTTTTTTTCATTCGTGAGGTGCAAAGCTTAATCTTTCAATGTTCTCTGCAAACAACACTCAATAACAATGACTGAGGAGATCTTATTACATACAAAAGATGCTGAGCTGAAAGTGCAGAGCACTTTACAAGATTTTCAACTTGCTTTTCCACTGTAAATATGATGTGTGCAATGGAGTTACTGTACACTGCCTTATTCTAGATTGGTCCTTCTAGGTCATAATTATGGTCATACAGGGCAAAAACAGGCTGTGCAAAGAAAGTCTTAGCTTATTATCCTCTTGGTCTTTCACTCAAAATATTCACAAAAATCAAACCTTTTCATTTAAACAAAAGTGTTGAAAAAAAAAAATTTTTGACATGAAATACTTTTCTCTAAAACAAGTGTGCCTCAATTACTGGCACCCCTGGAAAATTCTATGATAAAATTGAAGTATATTCTAATTGAAGTATATTTTCAACCATATTTAATTTTTTAAGATCTCCTATTTGATTAGGAATGGTTAAGTGGTCAACCACGTCTTCCTGTTTCATTGGGGTATAAAAGTAACCGGCAGAATGCCCTCAGTCCTTCATAACGATAGTAAAGACCTGAGAATGCAGTGACAATGTGCAAAAAAAAAATTGTTGAGCTGTCAAAATCTGAAAATCGAGTGTGAGTGTTACTAGCTTTTGTAATTCCTTCCTAAGCTTTCCCTGATCAACTGTGTTTAAAGCTATGCTTTGTCCTTTGGTTCTCTCATAGTGCTTTTTACTCATCACGTTTAGATTACCTTAATCTAAATTGTCTAGTTGGATTGATTGTCTCAGCGTCTTGTCTCGAGTCATTATTGTTTACCTAGTTCTCGTGTATTTATTAATCCCATGTGTTTCTGTTTCCTTTCGAGATTGCATTCCAAGTCCCCGCCTCCTCTCGTGGCTATTTCTGTGGCAAAGTGAGACGCGACATCTTACGGAACTTGGTATTGGCTTTGCTGTGCATTGTGAAATCTACGCTCCTGTGCCTTCCCAAGTATGTCCTTTGTATGATTCCCAAGCCTTGTGTTTTGCTGCACCCACGTCTTGTCTGCCCCTTGTCTAAGTCTCCCAGTGTGTCTGTCAGTTTAGTTAGGTCCAGTTTTTGTTTTTCTAGTTTAGCCACTCTTGGAGTGAGTACTTCTGTTTCCCTCTGCCTTTGGCAGTGTACCTTAGTTTCTCCCATTGTTCAGTGCATGTGCATGGTGTTTTGTTTCTGGCCTGTGTGCCCACTTTCTCCTAGTGTTTTAATAAACATCTTGGATCCTGCATCTGGTGTCCACCTGACCTCTCCTTAATGTGTGTGTAAATTGACCCTATGCATTGCGTGGAGGATGGTTTGACTGGTCAAAAAAATTCTCCAAGGATCAAAGCTGGAGAATTGTAGATGTTAGTTGAGTCTTGGGGTCAGAAAATCGCCAATATAACCACGATGCCACCTACTTCACCTCAAGTTGTTTGGTTGAGATGTCAGAGATTTTGCTGTCCATCAAAAACAAACAAAAGTAAATAGAGTTTGCCTGTCATTACTGGCACTTAGTTTCAATGTAACTGGGCTATCTACTCAGAGACTAAAATTGATTTTTTTTTCGGCGAAAAATAACAACAGTGGATTTGGTTTAGACAGAAAGGTAACCATATAGAGAAGCACCCATACCTACAGTGAAGTATGGTGATAGATGTTTGATGTTGTGGGGCTCTGGACATCTCTTTAGTATACATGGTATCTTTGATCCCATCAAATGTCAGCAGATATTAAATTAAAACCTGACAGCCTGTCATAAAGCTTAAAGCGGGCTGTGGTTGGACCTTTCAGCAGGACAAAGACTCGAAGCTGACCGCACAAGCTGTAAAGGCCGGTAGAATTAGGAGGCCACTTGCAACGACCAGAGAGAAAGTGAGCAGCAAGGACACTGTACAAACACAGAGAAAAATACTGATCAAACGCATGTACTTGCACTTCCAAAGGAGGTATAATAGTCCCAGAAAAGGAAGCAAAGCGAGATAGAAAAAAGGGAGAAGAAACTCCAATAATCAGACGTTAGTAAGTCATACAAAACCTGACTACAGATAACTTCAGCTATAGCGTGAAGCTAAAAACAGACACTCTAGCGAAGGGGGCCTGCTGGACTTCCTGCTTATATAGAATTCGGGAAGGTGCCACCCCAGCTGGGTAAAGAATCCGATAGCCAAGGAATTTGATATCGTCCTGGGACGAGAGCCGCAAAGAAAAGTCCAAACCACACGCACACCTCACAAACCATGACACAAGCTACACACAAATGGTTCACTGACCACAGAATAAAAGGTTTTCCATGGCCATCGCAGTCGCTTGACCTAAAACCCAAAGAATATCTGAAGGATGAGCTGAAGAAGAAATTCTACTAGCATAGACCTCGGAAAATGTGGGACCTGTACGGACATGCAAGGAAGAATGGTGTCAGATTCTTTGCCATATCTTCACCAACTTCATCACGCATTACTGGAGTTGACTCAGAACTTTCATGTCCCCAAAGGGGTGCTCCACAAAATATTAAATGAAGGGGTGCCAATAATTGTGGTGCAGATATTTTTGCAAATATTTTAAAATACTGGCTGGTGTCCCTGTCAGACAGACAAATGGACCACTCAACGTATTAACATAACATGAATGGCAAGAACAGGCCTTTCAGCCCAACTAAGCTCGCCAGTTTCTTTATACTATTGTGAATATATCCCTTCAGATACTAAATGACTCAATGGTATCTAGCTTTAGGTCAAGCCTGCTCTTGAAAACCCCCAAGGTCTCTGCCTCAACAATATGGTCAGGTAAGCTATTCCACATTGAATGAAAAGATCATTTTGAATGAAAGATCATGAGGATAAACAATTAAGACTTTTTTTTACATTCAATTTTGCTCATTTTCACAAAAGGGTGTCAATATTTCTGGACGGCACTGTAAGTAATATTTGATAGATCTGTATAACTGTTGAACAAACTGATACTTTGTATATTCCTAAACCACATCAAAATATACAGCAGTAAATATCGATGGACCTCGTGAAGGAGGGAATGTGTATTAATACCCTTGATTGATCTGAGGGGAAACAGATGAAGCATTAGCAGGATAGCTCCCCGTGTGTTTTTGTGGAAGCACAGAAGGAGGAGGAGATCATATTGCCTCTCCATCAGCCAATGAGCCAGTGATTTGATTTGGATAATGAAACTGCTAATAATATTCATAAGAAATGACTCGATTGTTTTGCAGCATTGGGAGAATGTAAATCTTTAATTAAAAAGTTTCTAGCCATTTTTCTTAAACTCAAATGTTATGAATGCAATTAGAAACTAATTAAAAAGAAGGGGGAAATATTGCAGCTACTGCAGACAACTTCCACTCTCTCTACCATTCCCTCTATTCTGCCTGAGTGGGTCTCGGCATTTGAGATAGAATGTACCAGCTTAGGTTACTGCCTGTGTTGGGAACCTTGTGTTCAGAAGGTTACTGATTTGAACCCACATGATACAGAATGCAGTTTAAGCATTTTGGGAATGATAGTTTCATGTAACTATTTCAATGGAAGGATTTCTATTCAGAAAATGAGTTGTATCGCCCTACTAGGCAGTCAGTGGACAGGAAGACACAAGGGTACAGGTATTAGCTCTGGGATTTGGGGGGTTTCACAGAACAGAATTGCAGAGTTACTGCAGTTGGACAACTGTACAGTTAAACCCATAACAGCTCTTCCTTCTTGTATCAATGTTTCAGATTATCAATGATTCTTGATTTTACTCTGTACAGAATCGAGTTAAGGCATTTCCAGACATGCAGCGTGAAGCAGTTCTCTTCTTTGCATTGAAAACAGACAGGTGACAAATTAAAGGGGAAAAACACCCAACCAAATGCTTTGACAAACATGCTGATGCTTTCTTTCCTTTTCCTGGCATAAATTGGATCCAGTTGTCTCCATGAAGGCGGATTGGTCACTGCAGATCAATGGAGAAGTGTGCTGAGTGATCACCTTTACATCCTATGATAAAGCATTCCTACCATAATGGGAGCAGTCTCTGTTAAGACGACGATGGCCCAGGCCCCACATGGTAAAGGGAGTCTCTGAATGGTTTTAAGAGTATAGAAATTATCCTACTCTACCCATTATCCTACCTGTATAAAAATTAGGCTGTTGAATTTCCTTTTTGATAAAAGGCTGAACAGAAGTTTGGATGCTAGTCAAATAAATAAACAAACTGCTTTGCAGTGTAAATGGCAACCAGATAAACAATTAATGTTGACCTGGGCCCAGCTGCTAAAAATTATTCTTTTAAGTGTAAAAAGTTTGTGTTGCCCTGATTCATTCAGCTTGCCATTCTGCTTGCTGACCTCAGACCAGTCTCTGACTATCCCTACTGATTCCTACATGTTCCTGTCTGGTCCTGTCAGACCATGGGCCGCCCAGTCTTTACTCTGAAACTTGAGAGCCCTATAAGTTTCCCTTCCGTTTAAATCAACAAAGGACAATTTTGTTGCCATCGTTCGTCTGAATGTGGTTCTGTTCTGCTGTTTGTGATACAAAAGCACACCTTTAAAAAAGTAAAACGTTCTTTTTTAGAGATAATGACGTTTTATTAGAGAATGAGACCAAGCAATGTACGGGAGTCTTGAAACAGAGAGGAGGAATCTTTTCACTACAAGGTCTGATCATTTTAACCCTTTGATGCAAAACATATGCACACCCCTTCTAATGCACAACATGGGTCCAAAATGGCCCACATTCATTTTCCATGTGATTTATGCTGGGTGTGTGTTTCTTTGTTGTATCTTTTTGAAATCAAATTTTTTTTAATATGATTGACTATTCCAAGTATTCTTTAATATCTTGTTATTGATTAGTACATCATTATTTTCATTTTTCCTTTCTAATTTTATGAACATGAATAGGTTTGGTATTATTACATCAAGTTTACACATTTATCCAATGTGATTTTGAATTAAATGATGTCATACACTAACTATAATTTGCTTCAGTGGCTTGAGCCAAACAATCATACATTCAGTATTTGAAACATTTTTATTTTTCATTTTTTCACACATACACATACTTCTTATGACAGATAACATGGCTATTGAATTGAACTACAGGCCTCCTGCAAACAGCTTCTGCAAGGCAATATCCCACCTCTTGTCCCCCCCTGCAAGGAGGGTCAAACCAATAAAAGCCATGAATTCTTCTTTGTTGATGCCTCTCCACTCTTTCCCTTTTGCTGCAGGTGCTCTTCGTCCCTCAAAATTGGCGCATTTTAGAACCTCCACAATGATGTTCTCACTAATAAATGTATCCCAGGCATCTTTGGGTGAAACAGCTGCTGATCCAGGGGCAGGTCCTGGGCAGCTCCTCAGAATGTTATGACTCCTTGTTTTGCCGTGAGTGGGAGGATTCTCATTCCAGTATGATCCGCTTTTACTCAATCTTCGTGACTGAGTCTGCGTTTCCTCTCCAGTGGACTCATCAGATGAGTCTTCTATGTCAGTGTTTCCCAATCCTGTGCCTGGAGTACCCCTGCCCTGCATATTTCAGATGTCGCCTTGATTTAACACACCCAGATCAGGTCATTAGGTACTCCACTGATCAGCTGATCAGTAGTGATGTGACATGTGAAGTGAGGCCTCACAGCCTGTGTCGAGCAAAAAGGGGCGTGCTAGATCAAGCCCCGATTCGAGGCTTGCGTCGATACCGTAAAAATCACGTGACTGATGACAAACGGGGCCTCGGATTCTGTGGGACACGTCATCGGTTCATTTTGAGCATCGCTGCCGCATAAAGAGGGTTCAAGCCTTGCGGCACTTCGTGGGTTTTGAGTTGGCGTTTGGTGTTGGTGACAGGAAGATTGCGTTGGTTAAGTATCAAGAGTTAGTGGTTAAAGTTCAGTTACTATATCATAGATTATATCAGTTATTATTATTATTATTATTATTATACTGAATTAGACTATATTATTAGGTTAGAATACTGTTTAGCAGGTTAGTTGACTTTTGTGTCAGATGGATAGGTAAGTAGGTAGGTTGGTAAAACCATCTATCTATCTATCTATCTATCTATCTATATATATATATATATATATATATATATAAATATATTAATCTCAGGCTATAAATCTGTATTACCTATACATCTATATTAGTATATTTTTATCTATATTGCTTTATAGAGTGTAGGCTACTTGTAGGCTAGGTGTAGGCTAGGTAGGCTTCTGCCTGTAACCATGGAGCCACCCAGAGAGCGGAGGACTTCTCCTGTCTGGGAACATTTTGAATTGGTTGCTCAAAACAAGGTAGGTCATAATTGTATTTGAGTTTGTAAAGGCATCATTATTATATCCTCCATAGCCTATACATAATCTTTTCTTATGCGTTTCATTGTCATAATGAAAGTAAAGTGCTTGAAATGGTATATGGACTACATTTATATAGTGCTTTGTAGTCACAAGATACGACCCCAAAGCACTTTACAACTATGCCTCACATTCACTCTGATGTCAGAGGCTGCCATGCAAGGTGCCACCCTGCACATCAGGAGCAGTGCAGGGTTCAGTGCCTTGCTCAAAGACACTTCGACACAGGGATCGAACCGGGAACCATCTGATTCCTGGGCCGCCCGCTCCACCTCCTGAGCCATGCCGCCCCACTTGCTATGTCATAAGGAGCTCACTTACAGCAGCAACACCTCCTCCACGATCAGGCATTACAGAGCAATCCATGAGAATGCCCCGTCTGCTGGCAGCGGTTCAGACACCAGTCAAAGTGATAGATAAACTTTCTTGAATTATTTATATCATGTGGTTAGCTCATATAATGTACCCCATTACATTTTGTTTCAGATTCCAGAAATAAGATGGTGGATGATGCCCTTGTTAATATGGTCATTAAAGACTCCCGACCATTTTCCATTGTGGAAGATGTGGGTTTCAAGGAGCGCATTCATACGCTGGATCCAACATACGTTCTACCAACCAGGCAGGTGTGTATGGTATGTGTATTAAGTGTTTTATTGCTACTAGAACATGGTATGAATATAGGCCAACAGTTCATATTTCTATTCACAGACCCTGAGGAGGTAAAGGAGAAAGCCAAGGAGAAACTCCGACAAGTTGTGTCTGTCAGCCTCACATCAGACATGTGGACGTCCATCAACATGGAAGCACATCTTGCCGTGACCTGTCATTTCCTCGATGGAGAGGACCAGCTTGGGACCATTTTGCTTGGGGTAGAGCATTTTCCAAGCGCCCATACTGTGGAGAACTTGGCTTCAGCTCATACGAGGTTCATGGAGGAGTGGGGCATACAGGACAAAGCAAAATGTCTCATAACAGATGCTGCTGCCAACATGATTGCATGTGTGAACCTTTTGAAGGTTAGACATGCTCTCTGTATTGCACATTCTTTTAATTTAATAGTGGAAAAGTCTTTTGATGAAGTTCCAGGTCTGTCGGAGTTGGGGGCCAAATGCCGCAAGATGGTTACTTTTTTCCAAAGCAGCACCACTGAAAAGGAAACACTGACCCAAGTAAAGATGCAGATGGGGAGATGATAATAGAGGTAGACACTAGGTGGAATAGCACATACAGCATTCTGGAGTGCCTGTATGACCTTAGAGAGCCATTTGGAGCAGCTCTAGGCTCTTTAAGAACTGAAATAAGCCTGCCAACATCTTTGGAGTATGCCACCATCAAAGAGGCCATTCAGGTTCTCGGTGCATCTCAGCAGGCTACAGTGGAGCTTTCCTGAGAGAAATGGGTGAGTGCATCTAAGGTAATACCTATGCTCAAGATGCTAAGTCACACTACCCAGACAAAGACTGACAGCCTAACAACAAACATGACAAGGCAACTTGGTGCCAATCTGGTACGCCGGGTCATAGACCGATCGTTGAAAGCAGAGGCAATAACTGTTATGACAATGCCCACTCTTCTGGACCCCAGATTTAAAAAGCTGGGATTTTTCATCTCCACAAAACTGGATGAAGCAATAACCAGGCTGAAAGGGAATTGTGCTGAGATTATTAGAAATACTCCCTCTTCAACCCCCATCCAGCTACCAGAGACCAGAGAATTTAGTTCATATTATGTAATATCAATCATTGATATTTTTTCCCCCTTGTACACTCGTAGGTGACCTTTGGCATCTGCTGGATACCACTGTGGGACAGAGCAGGCAGAGCTCAAGTGCAACGGCTGACACCATGATAGAAGTTGACCATTACTTGTCTGAAGTTAACCTGGCAAGAAATGAGGATGCACTCATATATTGGAGCAAACAAAAGCACCAATATCCCCATTTATATCAGCTGGCACTGACATTTTTATGCACTCCGGCCTCCTCAGTGCCATGTGAGAGGGTATTCTCCAAGGCTGGGGAGATTGTTTCTAGGAAAAAGGAATTCTCAAAAACCCAACACAGTTAAAAAGCTTCTTTTTTTTAAATAAAAATCAATGATTTCTATTTGTCCCTTTTCCCATACTGCTCTCTTGCAGGTTGTCCTTCACTCCCAGTTCCATAAGCACTTTTGCACTCCCAGTTCCATAAGCACTCTTGCATTCAGTGTCAGTGTACATTGATGCATTTCTTTTGAGTGTTCAACATCATCAGACCGCATGGACTGTCAATGGAGGTGAGAGGACGCTGGCGCGTTTGGCTGCCGCTTCTCACTCCGAACGAACGAACGAACGAACGAACAAATAAGGTAAAGCTAGTGTGAACTTAACAATTACTCACTTTTCCCTGAGTCCGGTGGTTTCTGTTTCCTGCCTTATGATCTGGACTGTACTTTCACCTGGTCGCCCACCTGTCGCCTGTCACGGCATTCAATCGACCGTGACCACCATCGACCTAGCTCCCGGGATTGGCCGTAGCCCGACCTCGCTGTTTTCTGCTCGAGCAGCGGACTACGACCCGGTTACTGGCCGACCTATATTCCGAGGCAGCCTGCCAGTGTTGTGGCTACTGTTTGTGGCTTCTCTGCTGGCATCTCCGCGACTGTTGCGATCTTCGGCTCCGATCATGGCTCTCCGGTACAAGTCCATGCAGCTCCTCAAACTTAACCACCGCGCACCTCCCTCAATGGACATCACTACAATCCTTAAACAACTCTGTCTCCTCCGTCGTCGCCCCTACATTCACCGAGGCTCCCGCCGCAAACTTTTTTACAACTTCACTGCTGGAAACTGTATTCCCTCTCTCTGGACAAACCGCAGCTCTCACCTCCCTGGAGACCGGCACGACAACAACATCCGCACACGTCATCTACGCACTCGTCACGTGACTCCTTACAACCTCCTGCCTGTTTTAACTTCCGCCATAAGGATTTCACAACAAAAGCCCCTCAAGACAGCTCTATTCAACGCAAGATCACTCAACAATAAAAGCCTGCTCATTAGTGAATTCATCATGGACAATAATCTGGATCTTCTCTGTCTCACTGAAACCTGGCACAAACCCATGGACTACTTCGCACTCAACCAGACCACCCCACCCGGTTACAACTACATCGACAACCCCAGACTGGAAAGACGAGGCGAAGGCATCGCAGTCATCCACCGCAGCGACACCACCCTCCGCCCCATCTCCATCCCACCTGTTTCGTCATTTGAACATCTGGCTTTTAGACTTCCCGGGTCCAAATCTCTCACCGTTGCCGTCATCTACCGTCCTCCCAAAAACTGTTCATCATTTCTCTCTGAATTCACTGACTTTGTAACTCAGCTTTCCTCCATCTCCCCATCTATCCTGCTCCTCGGAGATTTCAACATCCACATAGACTCCCCTACGGCTAAATTCACATCTGATTTCTTGGACATTTTAAATTGCCTCAACCTCACTCAGCATGTCACTTCACCCACACACACACATGGACACATCCTGGACCTGGTCTGCTCCTCACCTTCTCTCACCATCCATAACCTGTCATTGACTGACCTCACAATTTCTGATCACCTGGCCATTACTCTGGACATCGTTACTCCCACTCCCACCGCCAAACAAACTCGAACAATAACCTTCCGTAACCCAAAATCCCTCCCTCCCAATACTCTCTCCTCCTCCCTATCCCATGTCATCACCAACTTTCCCCCTCCCACAGATTCTACTGCTTCTGATCTTGTCAATTTCTACAACGACACACTCTCCTCCTGTCTCAACCAGTTAGCCCCTCTCAAAACTGCCACAGTCTCTTTCTACACCTCTGCCCCTTGGTACACCCTGGATCTCCGCAACCTCAAGAAACAACGCAGACAGCTCGAACGACTCCATAGAAAAACCGGTCTCACAGTTCACGCTGAAGCCTACAAACTTTCTGTTACAACATACAACTCCGCTCTCAAAACTACCCGCTCCAACTTCTATTCACAACTCATCCACTCCAACTCTTCTAACCCCCGCACCCTTTTCTCCACATTCGCCAAGCTGACCAAACCCAAGGACAATGTCACTCCCACATTCACAACAGAAAAATGCAATAACTTTCTCACATCCTTTCATTCCAAAATCCAAACTATTCATAGCTCACTTGCATCCACCACTTCCACTCCTATCCCTTCAGAACCTGACATTGCTCCACCCACATCTCTCAGTTTTTCGTCCTTCTCTCTTCTGACTGCCTCTGACACCACTAAACTCCTTTCATCAATGAAATTTTCCAGCTGTCACCTTGATCCCATTCCATCTCCTCTCCTAAAACCATGTATCTCTCCTCTCATACCCCTCATTACTAACATCATTAACACCTCCCTTTCCACTGGTTCTGTCCCATCCCCGCTCAAACTAGCCACCATCACACCCCTCCTGAAAAAACCTGGCCTCAACCCGGAAAACCTGGACAACTTCAGACCTGTCTCCAATCTTCCGTTACTTTCAAAAATACTGGAACGTTCTGTCATAACTCAACTCCAACACCATCTCCACTCCACTCAACTTTACGAAACATTTCAGTCTGGATTCCGTTCACACCACAGCACAGAAACAGCCCTCCTCAAAGTCACCAATGATCTCCTCCTTGACGCTGACTCTGGTTCCATTTCCATCCTCCTCCTCCTCGACCTCTCCGCCGCATTTGACACCATTAATCACACCATCCTCCTCCACCGTCTACAGTCTATAGGCATTTCTGGCACAGCACTTCTCTGGTTCATCTCCTACCTCTCCGACCGTCATCACTTTGTCTCCGTCAACAATTCCAAATCCCACACTTCCCCAGTCAGCCATGGAATTCCCCAAGGTTCGGTGCTTGGCCCCCTCCTGTTCACAATCTACATGCTCCCCCTTGGTCAAATTATTCGCCACCACGGTCTCCATTTTCACTGCTACGCCGACGATACACAACTGTACATTTCTACCAAATCCATCACCCCTGTCATCCTCTCCACCATAACCAATTGCCTCTCTGACATCAAAACCTGGATGGACAAAAATTTTCTAAAACTAAACAGCAATAAAACAGAACTCCTCATCACCGGACCCAAATCTCTTCTTCCCTCTATACAGAACTTTTTCCTCCTCATCGACGGTCACTATGTCACCCCCTCCCCCTCTGTTCACAACCTTGGTATCATAATGGACTCCACCCTCTCATACCAATCGCATATCAACCACATCACTAAAAAATCCTTTTTTCACCTCCGCAACATTGCACGCCTCCGTCCCTCCCTCTCCCAGACCACAGCGGAGACACTCATTCACGCCTTTATCACCTCCAGACTTGACTACTGCAATAGCCTCCTCTTTGGACTTCCCTCCACTCATCTCCACAAACTGCAATATGTCCAGAACTCTGCTGCCCGCCTCCTCACCCACACCGGCTCCAGAGAACACATCACCCCTATCCTCCAACAGCTCCACTGGCTCCCTATCCAATACCGCATCCAGTTCAAACTCCTCCTCCTCACCTTTAAGTCCCTCCATAACCTGGCCCCTCCCTACCTCTCTGACCTCCTGCAACTTCATTGTCCCTCCCGCCCCCTCCGCTCTGCTGACTCCACCCTCCTCACACCCATCACCCGCACAAAACGCCGGACCTTGGGAGACCGAGCCTTCGCCGCCGCCGCCCCCACCCTTTGGAACTCACTCCCACAACCCATCAGGAACTCGGACTCACTGCAAAACTTCAAATCCCTTCTCAAAACCCACCTGTTCAAACTGGCGTTTCTTTGATTTTATATTTTGCTGTTGTTCTCTTTCTTTTGTTTCTTTTGTCATTGTTTAGTCCTTATTTTGTAAAGCGTCTTTGAGTGTCCAAGAAAGCGCTATATAAATCGAATTTATTATTATTATTATTATAGCACTCAACTAATAATATTTCCATGCAACCACACGCTTTTATATTCATTGAGACACAGTGGCAAAAATGGTTTATTTTATTCATCGACATTCCAGGATACTCTGGCTCAGGGTTAATATAGTCTTTGCACAGCAGGTGTCACTAGTGAAAACGATTCAATGAGGCTTCGGGTAATGAGCCTTTTGGTGAGCCTTTGGGCTGAAAAGCCTTGTTGGTTCATGAAGCCTTGTTTCACCATCACAACTGATCAGGTGTGTTAAATCAGTGAGGCCAAACCCTGCTCCTGCAGCACCCCTGTCATGCACATTTTATAGGTCTCCCTAATTGAACACACCTGATTCAGCTGATCAGCTCATTAGTGGAATACATAATGACCTGATCTGGGTGTGTTAAATCAAGGAGACATCTGAAATATGCAGGGCAGGGGTACTCCAGAAACAGGGTTGGGAAACACTGTTCTTTGTCATTAGAGGAGTCTTCTTCATTCAGTAGAGCTGGAGTCAAAGACACATTCACAACTCCAGCTTGAACCTAAGGCACAGAATGTAAGGGTTTGGCCTCGCAGTCCCTCACCCTGCTGCATTCTTCACCTCCACCTTAATGGGCAACAGGTGTGGCTCGTTGAAGTGGAGGTGAAGGGCAGCTTATTTTAGGGTTGGCTGTGCATTAGTGATTGCTGCAGCATTCTGAATTGTTGCCCTGCTGTTTTGTGCTGCTGCTCCCCTATTGTTGTGTTTTTTTTAAATATTAAAGATCTTATCTGCATTTGGGTCCCTTTCCCAGCCTTTAGGTCCATGGTCCCAGTGCCTGTCAGATTGCATGTTGCATCTAGCGGGACAAATCCATGACACAATCTGGGTCATCATCAGCACTAGAGATTTCAGACTCAGAATCAGGACTAATTGCCTCCTCTTCCTCATCTGGACCTTCATGCAGCATCTCTACAACCATATCAGCAGTAAATCTGAGAAGCGCCATGCCCTGAATACAGAAAATCAAAAGCACAAAACATTTTCAAATGCATGATAAAACAAGGCAATCCGAGATAGCAGACCTGGCCCCAGCCACGGGCTGACAGACAGACAGACAGACACACACACACACACACACACACAAACACAGACATGATCATTGCTTAACCTGGCCCCCTAGGGGAGGGGCCAGGTAATAAATTTATTTATCACTTGCCGGCATTTATAGTGACAGGACCTGTCGCACTTGTTTGAGTTTTATTTTGGTAACCTAGCTAAGATAGCTTAGCTAACGACAATAGCATATGTCAACAGCTAGCTAGCTATTAGTATTGAAGATATTTCCCTTTCTGACAAGTAATGTACTTATTCTCAAGGTAACCTAAAACTAATCAATGAATATAAACAGTTATTTTTCAAAAGTCATCAAATATTTTCTTTGGATTTGAGTAATTGTAAAACAAGACATGTATCAGATGTGCAAATGTGCATTCCTAATTGCAAACAAGTCCAAATTTCACAGGTTCCCACCAGGTACCATAGTAAATTCATATGGGTCATTTCTGACCCATGTGTGTAAACCTGATGTAGACTTACAAAAGCTATATTAGTTCATAAAGTAAGAGAGGAAAAAGAAATATGATTTGTGCTCAACAAAAAAACAATATTTACTGATTACTTGGAACAGTAAATGATAAAATACATTTATTTCCAAGATACAGTATAGAAACACTCAGCCATACATGAAATAACATGGTAAATGGATATGGGTCATTTTGGACCCGTGTTGAGCATTAGAGGGGTAGCGATAAAAAAGGGTTTTTATTAAAAAAGTATTAAAGGAAAAAATATAGGAAGGATGCATTATGATCAAAAACAAGTTAATTGAGCAGTTCCTGAAATACTGAATGATGAAATTAATTTATTGCAAAGATAAAGCACATAAAACTCAGTCGGGATCCAGTTGGATCCATGTTGTGCATGAAAGGGTGAAGACAGTTCCATATAGTATTTGAAGGATATTTCATGTACTCTGAAGATGAAACCGCAGGCAGCTGAACAGCAGGCAGCATGATTAGTCAGCAGTAAGAATTTTGAGGACACTGATGGACCAACGTATCATCTAGTGCTGTCCCTGATCCCCACAAGAAACTCTTGGATGAAACTGTCTGGATGAATAATAGAATGCAGAAATGAAGCAAAGAATGGGCCTCTTTTTTGCTTCATGAACAGTTAGGCACAGTCCTTTATGACCCAACCCAGGTTACACGTGGGTATGAAAAAAAACCCTAAAGCCGTACTGAGGTCTGGACTGCACAATGCACATTAGAGAGGGACACTATAACTTGTTCAGACTGTTTCCTTGTGAAAACTTTCACTTTGGGATGTTCTGCTATGACCACACATCATGTCAGTCATCAAGGCGCTTGGGGGAGGAAATGTCTCAGAAGGACATGAATATGTTAATGTTCCAATCTGTGCAGCAATCTGTGCAGGGGAAGGGGAGTCAAGAGCCCAGCTGACACATTTCAATCCGCATCTTCAACTGGTGACCGCGGTGCTGCCGGGAAGAGAATCATTTAGTCACATTCGGATGCTGATATAAAAGCCATTTACCCGGTGAGAGAAACAGAGATTAAAAAAAAAATAACCCACAGGAGGAGAGCAGAGTTTTTCCGCGGGAAGAATTTGCATTTATCTCATATCATGTGATGATTGGAGATTTAGGGGGGGGAAAAAAAACATTATGCCTTTTCCCTTGAAATAAGTACAAGTAAAATTCATGTGAGGTTATGCTATAATGACCTCATTACTTGACAGCGACAGTGCCAACTTGGTCTATGACCTCAGTGAGATGAGGTCTGTGCTCATCATAAACTCAATAAACTCAGGGCGTTCGGATCATGCCGCCGCAGATGACATTCTGCAGAGTGATTCCTATTCACCCGCCTCGCCAAACCTGCGATTATAGCTTCACACATCTCATGCTCAATTCGTTAATGAATTAGTAATCTGATGAGATGATTGTTGAGTCAACCCGACGACCATTATGATTTTCAATAGCGCACTTAATGGCTTCTAACCTAAAGGCAGATTGGCATTCCGTCAAAGCAACGCAGCCAAAGGGATACTTTATATAAAGGGATGCAATGCTAGTTTAAGGAAAATAAAATAAAGCGATAGAACGAAGCCATTGCTAGCTAAGGGCTTCCTCAAGCACTGCATTCTTTGTGATTGAAAGCAATCATAAACCTTTACTCAGAGCCCTAGAAAGACAGATAGCTGTAATTAAACAGACCATAAAAAGGATATGGCTTGTTTCATTATTTTAACATGTGACTCTGTGTTTTTACAGGGAGTTTGTTCAGGGGAACCCTGCCCCCTCGCCATGACAAACACACCGTAGAAATTGCCCAAGTGATGTGGCAGAAGCAATAAAGCTCCTGTTATGGCGCTCCAGCAGGGCAGGAGATAACAGCGCTTCCTGAACGATGGCTTTGGGACCGCCATAGACATGGCGCCAGGGCAGAGTTTGCACAGACCCTCCAGGTGTGTGTGTGTGTGTGTGTGTGGTCAATGTTTACCTACCCTTGTGGGGACAGCATGTCCCCATAAGACATGGAATTGCAGATTCTTTATCCTTATGGGGACATTTTCAGGTCCCCAAGAGGAAACTGAGCTATTTTAAGGTTAGAGGTTGAGGTTATGGTTAGGTTAAGGTTAGGGTTAGGGTTAGGTATGTATTGTTGAGGGTTAAGGTCAGGGATAGAGGTTA
Organism: Gymnothorax reevesii; assembly: GCA_029721435.1. Lineage (NCBI taxonomy): Eukaryota > Metazoa > Chordata > Actinopteri > Anguilliformes > Muraenidae > Gymnothorax > Gymnothorax reevesii. The sequence goes on from CM056586.1 coordinate 55,253,556, forward strand.
GGGAATGAATGCAAGTCTATGGAATGTCGCCACAAGACATGAAACCCCAACATGTGAGTGTGTGTGTGCGTGTGTGTGTGTGTTTGTGTGTGCGCGCGCAAATGTGCGTGGGTGTTTGTGTGTGTGTGTGTGTGTGTGTGCGTAACATGCTGGAGTTTCTGGGTTTGAAGGAGCAACAAGGAAACAAAAGCAGAAAGATTCAAGGAGATTGTATCAGGTCATTATTAGAATTTGGTTCCTAAGCTCGTGACAAACAGCCTAGCACACATCCAGAGACCACACTCATTAATAAATTATGGCTGAACATATTTTCAAATACAGAAATGAAATATTTCAAACAGATGTCACAGTAATTGTTTTGTGCACTGTGAACTAGGGCAGCATTTCATTAAATTTTTTTAAACATTTGAATGTTTGACATATGACCATCATGGGCAAAAGAGAGCTGTGTCTGTAGATGGATTTCATTAATGAGCATGTCTTTAAACGTGCAGGCGTTAGCCAATAAAGCAAATTTTCATCTGTAAACCCTGGGGATACATGCTCATGGATTGTAGGAGGAAGCCAAAGAAAACCCATGCAAATATTGGGAGAAAATGAAAAATTGATGCAGAGAGGAAGCTGGGGCTCAAACCCAGGGCTCCTTCTTGTGTGACGCTGTGCAGCCTAAGATTACGACACCTGTGTTGTTGTGACTGAAGAGAGAGTACGCTGCTCAGGAAATACAGATATGAATGACCATGACGTCTAAACGTGGCTTTGATATTGATTGGGATTCCAGCTACAGTTTTTGCAAATAATGTGCTCAAGCAAAGGGCGGTTACATTAATGTTAAGGTTTCATAGCCTTGCCTTAATTAGGCTTATGCCGTCAGAGGCGACGGCTGGGGGTATATCCCCGAACGCCCCCAATCCTCCAATTCCCCAATCCTTGAATAGACCTTGAATAGACTTGCATTTGAACTTAATTTCAGGGCAATCGAACAAATTGTTCTGAAGATATGGCCAAAATGGTAATTTTCCATCACAAAGCGCCACCTGGTGGCAAAATATTGAACCATACAGGTATGATGTCATCATGTGACACGTGGTGAGGTCATGACCTCGCAGTTGCACATAGTTTCATGTCAATTGGAGAAATAGTTCCAAAGATATAGCAAAAATGGTGAATTTTATGTGACAAAGCTCCACCTTGTATCAAAACTTTGAACCAAACAGGAATAATGTCATCGTGGGACACATCCTCAGATCATGACCTTTCATTTGCACTTGATTTGAGGTCAATCGGACAAATATTTCCAGAGATATGAAAAAAACAGTGATTTTTTCAGTTTTTGGCCCCTGGTGGCCAATCTAGATATTGTAAATTGTCCAAAATCGAATCAGTTCTTCCTCTTTATGATACGTACTTATCTGCAAAACTTGGAATTTCTAATTGAAATATTAATGCAGTTATCGCGTTAACACGTAAATCAGTTTTTGGCCCCTGGTGGCCAATCTAGAGATCGTAAATAGTCCAAAATCGAATCAGTTCTTCCTCTTTATGATACTTACTTATGTGCAAAACTTGAAATTTGTAATTGAAATATTACTGAAGTTATCGCGGAACAGTGATTTTTTCAGTGTTTGGCCCCTGGTAGCCAATCTATAAATTGTAAATTGTCCAAAATCAAATCAGTTCTTCCTCTTTAGGATACTTACTTATATGCAAAACTTGGAATTTCTAATTGAAATATTACTGCAGTTATCGCGATAACACCTAAATCAGTTTTTGGCCCCTGGTGGCCAATCTAGACATCGTAAATTGTCCAAAATCGAATCAGTTCTTTCTCTTTATGATAGTTACTAATGTGCAAAATTTGAAAGTTGTAATTTAAATATTACTGAAGTTATCGCGTTAACACGTAGTGCGGCGGCGGCGGCGGTCGGACCAAAAACATAATATCCCCGGAACGCCATTCGGCATTCAGGGATATAATTATTTTCAATATTCGGGCAGTTAAAGAGATCAGTTCTTTTTCTAACTTCGTTCGGTGTTTCACTATGGGAATCGCCTTGGCGTGACCAACCACGGAAGCTCCAATGACACAACGTCTGTCAGAGACAGACAGGTCGAGCTGTGCTGGGGCCCCGCCCCCTCCTACTACTACAGTCGACCTGCCCCTAACAACTCATTCTCGCTTTCTTCCCGTGAGGAACGAAAGGAAGCTCCCTCAGCTAATCTAGCCGAGATAGCCTGGACATCCGTTTAACAGTTCATAGACGACCCGTAAAGGACTCACGTCGCCGAACGCGGCTCCAGGTTCGGTTTGGATTAGCCGAGTAAGTACTTACACGGTTTGTTGAGCAGTGTCCGCGTCGCGGCGAGCTGCTTATTCGGTTACACAGTATTAAGTCATCGGAGTAGCCGACAACTGTTTTAACTTTGTGGCTACACCGTGTTAGCGCTTTGCTGTAGTCGGCTACTGTGCAGCATTATACTCGCTGACTAACGCGTTACGGCGAGTCAATCGGGTTTTCTGCTAGCACCATTTGTTAGCTTACCGAGTACCGGGAGTTTTGCTGACGTGTCACGACGAGAAAACTTCTACGGTACGCGGTTAACTTGGACTAAACCCCAGGTGCTAACGCTAATACCGACGAGCTGTACGCTAAATATTTTCCAGGCACCATGTCTTCGGCCGCTACCCCCGCCAAAGGGTCGGATCCGAAGGGGAAAGAGGCTGTATCCCGCCCATGCCCCGCGTCATGCGGAGCGTCCATCTCGGGCAGGGACCCTCATCCTGTGTGCATTGCATGCATGGGCGCTAAACACGCTCAGGCATCGCTGGCCGACCCCCAGTCATGTTCCCACTGTGCGTCGATGCCAGAAAAGGTCCTGGAAAGAAGGCTGAGAGTGGCGGTGGCTAACAACCAGGACCCAAACCTGGCTGGAGCCGCCCCACAGACAGCAACCATCACCCATCAGCCGCGAGCTACTAAGAGCTGGGCCGACATGATGGAAGATGAGTCCCCAGAAATGCCTCCCCTATTCGAGGACCTCCTTGAAAGGGAGCCTGGCGGTGAGGATGCAGAAGGCGATGCCAACTCTGACCTCCTCAATATGGATGAAATGGAGGAAGAGGAGGATGATTCCACCTTTCCTGTCCAACAGTCCAGACCCCCCAGCGCATCAGATACTGCTCCGTCAGTGGACAGTAATCTATATGAGGTCTGCAAACGGGCTGCTGCAAAGTTAGGAGTACAGTGGCCAGCAGCCCAGGACGCTGAGGGGACAGAGAGAGATTTATATGATGGCAAAAGGCTCCCACCTGCCCAGCCACCATTAAAGCAACTCCTGCCACCAGTACCTGCTTGCATGAGGGAAATGAGCCGGTACTGGTCCAGCCCATTTAAGAGTAAGCTTCCAACCAAGGGTTACTCCAAGCTTGAGATCCACGGCATGGGGGAACTGGGGCTGGCCGAACCCCCAGTAGTGGAGCCGTCGGTGGCTTTTCACCTCCACCCCAACCGACGCTCTCTCTCAGCCTCCTCCACCTGTTCTCTGCCCAACAAAGCAGAGCGCCTCACTGCCTCTATTTTTCAGAGAATGTACAAGTATGCAGCACAGTCAGTATGCTCCCTGAATGCTACTACACTGCTATCTGCATACCAGGCGGAGATCCTGGAGGAGATGGGTCGACAACTGGACTCCGGGGCAGCTAACCCGGCCCTCTGGGATGAGATTTGTGTTGTCAATGACCTCATCCTACGCTCCTCACGAGGCGCGGTACAAGGCTGCGGTCGAGTGATGGGGCTGGCAGTCTCAGGTGAGAGGGCCTTGTGGCTGAACCTCTCAGGCTTGAGTGACGGCCAGAAGGCGGAGGTGATGGACGCGCCATATGACCCCACTAAAGGTCTTTTTGGTCCTGCGCTCGAAAAAATGAGGGAGACCAGCACCCTCAGGAAACAGGAAGGTGAAGCCTTTGATCTCTTTCTTCCACGGAAACCCACCCCTCGCCCCCCGCAGGGTCCAAGGGCCGGCTTTGCTGCTGCGGCTGCAGCAGTGAGGGGGAGACAGTGGGGAGGCAGACCACAGAGGCAGACTACTGGTCAGCAGGCTAACCAGCAGCCTCAGCAGCAGCCTCAGCAGAACCAAAGGCCATGGGGAAAACATTCCTTTGCTGCAGTGGCAGCAAGAAACCGCCCCCAACAGCCCGGGAGTGGGAAGAGAAAGCAGTCGTCCTGACTATCCCAGCTTTCCCCCCCTTCCCATGAAGAAAAGAAGGGAATCAGGGGTGAATCAGTTCCCCGAAGTTCACTGTTCAGAGACTCTGGCAGTTTTCAATGGTCCACGGGTCTCTCTGTTCCTCTCCCCTCACGTTCAAGAGGAGGAGAGTCGGGGACAGAAGGTAGTACAGTGTCACCAAGCACTCTTGCCTTGTTTAACAGAAATAAAGTTCAATCCCTCGCAGCCAGGCTCAGAGCCAAGGGCGAGTTGCTTTCCCAAAAGCAAAAAGAAAAACAGAACAAACATAAAGCTCCGCCATGCCCCCTCAATTCCCACAGGGGGAGCTCACGCTCATGGGTTGGGAGACAGATCACGCCAGTCGCGGCGAGTGACGTCACCTCAGTGCGACAACGTGAGCACGTTACCTGCGCGGGCGGAAAGATGGCGCGCATGCGCAGTTCATCCATGGGTTTTGTCAACTATTTCTCAGGGGTACAGACTGCAATTCGCTATGAAACCACCCAGGTTCAACGGTGTGGTAGCTTCAGTAGCCAAAGGCGATGCAGCTCGAGCGTTACAGGACGAAATCGCGTCGTTATGAAACAAAAATGCGATCAGAGCCGTCCCAAGCGAAGAAGCTCAACAGGGTTATTATTCCCGTTACTTCCTCGTTCCCAAGAGGGAGAGCTCATCCCTTCGCCCCATTTTAGATCTCCGGGTGTTAAACAGACACCTACGAAAATACACGTTCAGGATGTTGACACACAAAGTGCTCTGTCAATCCATCCGTCCGGGCGATTGGTTCGTTACAATCGACCTCAAGGACGCGTATTTTCACATCGCCATTTATCCCGCACACAGGAAATTCCTCAGGTTTGCTTTTCAGGGCAAAGCCTACGAGTATCAGGCCATCCCATTCGGGCTGTCATTAGCTCCCAGAGTGTTCAGCAAATGTGCGGAGGCAGCACTGTCTCCGTTAAGGAACAGCGGCATCAGAATATTTTCGTATATAGACGATTATCTGATATGCTCTCGATCGCGAGAACAAGCGGTCAGAGATTCAGCTACGGTGATAAATCATCTCAGGGATCTCGGGTTCAGGATAAACTGGGCGAAGAGCCGAGTGGAGCCCACACAGTGCACAGAATACCTGGGTCTCAATATAGACTCTCTCTCTTATCGCGTCACGCTATCAGAGGGGAGGTTAATATCCCTAACACGGTGCCTCTCCCTCTTCAGGCTGGGGAAAGTCGTGTCATTCAGACTGTGCCTACGCCTGCTCGGCCTCATGGCGTCAGTGATTTCCGTGGTACATCTGGGACTACTGATGATGAGGGATTTTCAGCGTTGGGTCGCGGCATTGCGCCTTTGCCCACGCCGTCATCTCAGCCGCAGGTTGAAAATAACATCGGCATGTGTAGCGGCTCTCCAGCCGTGGAGGGACACAGCGGCTCTCGCGGCGGGGGTTCGGCTGGGCGCGGTGGCGTCCAGAGTAACCATGACAACGGACGCGTCCCTGTCAGGATGGGGAGCGACCATGCTGGGCAGAACGGTGAACGGGAAATGGGATCAGAGCTTGGCTCGTTCTCACATAAATGTTCTGGAGCTTTGGGCAGTGTTTCTAGCTTTGAAACATTTCCTGCCTTTTCTCCAGGGTCACCATGTCCTGGTAAAAACAGACAATTCCACTGTGGTGGCATATATAAACCGCCAAGGCGGCACTCGGTCACTGCAGCTGCACAGATTAGCTCGGAAAGTAATCTTATGGAGCAGTACCCGGCTCCTGTCTCTTCGAGCTACACATGTACCGGGCATTTTGAACAGAGGAGCAGATCTTCTGTCCCGGGGGAATCCCCTGTACGGAGAGTGGAAACTCCACCCGCAGGTGGTGGAACAGATTTGGCTGAGATACGGCCGGGCAGCCGTAGATCTATTCGCCTCGCAAGAAAACGCGCAATGTCCACTGTTTTTCTCCCTTTCGGACGCAAATGCACCTCTGGGTGTGGATGCCCTAGCACACCCGTGGCCAGACGTGCTCCTCTATGCGTTTCCCCCGCTCAGCCTGATCTCCCCGACTCTAATCAGAGTGAGAGAGCAGGGCCTGTCATTAATCATGATAGCGCCACGGTGGCCATCCAAACATTGGATGGCAGAAATAATACAGCTGCTGGCGGGCGAGCCGTGGCCGCTCCCCATACGCAGGGATCTTTTGTCCCAGGCGAACGGGGAGATCTACCACCCGCACCCAGACCGCATGGCACTCTGGGCTTGGCCCGTGAGAGGTGGAATTTGAGTGCTGCAGGCCTGCCAGCACATGTCATTGATACCATTCAAAACGCAAGAGCCTCCTCCACTCGCTCTCTTTACAGTGGTAAGTGGCGGGTTTTTGAGGAGTGGTGTGACTTGAAGCAAATCATCCCTTTTCAGTGTTCAGTGGTGGACCTGCTGTGTTTCCTGCAGGATTTGATGGACAAAGGTAAGGCCTTTTCCACTGTCAAAGTGTATTTGGCTGCCATTTCAGCGTGCCATGTGGGCTTTGGTGATAAGCCCGCTGGGCAGCATCCCTTAGTCTGTCGTTTTATGAAAGGTGCAAGACGCAAGCTCCCAGTTTCCAGACCCCTGGTTCCCCTGTGGGAAATGTCCGTGGTGCTGGACGCCCTCTCTCTCCATCCATTTGAGCCTATGGAGGTGGCAGAGATGAAGTTTGTTTCACTGAAAACAGCTTTGCTCTTAGCTCTAACGACAGCTAAGCGGGTGAGTGACCTACAGGCTTTATCCATTCGGCCTGCCTGTTTACAGTTTGCACCAGGGCTCACCAAGGTCTGTTTTAGGCCCAACCCAGCCTTCGTGCCTAAAGTGGTGGAATCAGGTTACAGGTGTCCCACAGTGGAGCTGTTGGCTTTTCACCCACCTCCATTCTCCTCAACAGAGGAGAAGAAGCTCAACACATTATGCCCCGTCAGGGCACTTCATGTGTATCTGAGTAGGACAGCAGGGTTCAGGAAAGATGACCAGCTGTTTGTGTCCTGGGCCACTCCCCATAAAGGTAAGCCGTTGTCTCGCCAGAGATTGTCCCACTGGATTGTGGAGGCTATATCTCTGGCTTATGGGAGTAAAGGTTTGCAGCCTCCCCAGGGTTTAAGGGCTCATTCCACTAGGGGCATGGCCACATCATGGGCCCTGTTCAGGGGAGTTTCAGTACAGGACATTTGTGCAGCGGCAAGTTGGGCTACGCCCCACACTTTCGTAAGGTTTTACAGGCTGGATGTCTCAGGGCCATCTGTAGCACAGGCTGTGCTAGAGGCAAACAGGCCAGGGTCCGCATAGCAGCCACTGCCGGGCTTTAAATTGTTTGAGGCATCGGCAGACTTATGCAATCCGGGAGCGGTCTATATCTCCCATAGTGAAACACCGAACGAAGTTAGAAAAAGAATGTTGGGTTACTTAACGTAATCCCTGGTTCTTTGATAACAGAGTGAGGTGTTTCACCATCACGTCCCTCCTCGCATAGACACGGAAAGAAACCGGTCTAGAATGAGTTGTTAGGGGCAGGTCGACTGTAGTAGTAGGAGGGGGCGGGGCCCCAGCACAGCTCGACCTGTCTGTCTCTGACAGACGTTGTGTCATTGGAGCTTCCGTGGTTGGTCACGCCAAGGCGATTCCCATAGTGAAACACCTCACTCTGTTATCAAAGAACCAGGGATTACGTTAAGTAACCCAACGTTATGTTATTTAACCTGGGAGAGGAACATTACCATTCAGACGACAACTAATCAGACCTGTTATGGTCCAGACCAGGACTCAAGTCTGAAGTCAGAAGCACAATCCAACTGGTAGTTTATTGACAGCAATATGGTAGTGATCGGGGGCGCAACCCCAGGATAGGAGAGCGGAGACGGAACCTTGAGGAAGATAGACAGTTCAGTACAGTTGTAATTGGCTAAACTTGAGCTGTAATTGCCGGTCATGTTTCTAAGATGCTGCCAGGTGATGCATAGGCTCTGTCAGCACTGAACTGCTTTTGACGATGCAGTGGTTGCTTTAGGGGGACTCATCCCATTCCTGGCTCCAATCAGAATTTGAAGCTTGTTCCTAACAAGCATGACAAGGAGAGCAAGCTGGATGGGCTAGCAAGAACGCACTCCCAGTCTTGGAGCCTGATTACGATTGGAAGCTTTTTCTTGATAACTTGAGTAGATGAACAGGAACCGAATTCAGTAGCGTTAACTCGGACCCAATGCTGGGCCCTGATTAGGATTGGAGGCTTGTTTGAATTAAAGGGGAATTAAATTATGCTGATCCTTCTTTTAATACATACAAGTAATGTTATAATGTCGGATGTCCGCACTCAACCTCTGCAAAGATACAGGGGTTTTGCCGTAATCGGAGAATGTGATTTCCTGAACGTGATTTCCTCTCTGAACAGCTCGTCCCAAGATCTTCACGAGATCTGGGAGAAACCAAACGTCAGGTTGCGCTGTCCAATTAGTACAGACCTAGCCAGAGCCAATCACGGTGCTGGATTGGCCCACCCTGGAAACTATTCTAGCAGGCACAAAAACTGCGGATCATATTACACCTTAGTAGCGTCTACACTTCCGGAAATATAAAAGAAGAAGAAGAAGGCGTACACACCGGCAGGGGTCGGCAGCTTTTTCAGAGTAGCGCACAATTGGCTATCGCGCTACAGGGTTTCAAATTGGGCAGGGACTGCCGGATTTGGGTATATCATATATCAGCTTTGTTCGTTGCTCCAGCGCCTCCTGTTGGCCAGACGGGCGCTCGTCAGGAAGACTCCGGGTTGGTTCATGTCCGGGTATCCTCCGCCCTAGTTCTGAACTTGCGAAGATTCAACCAATGAGTGTATAAGTATACGTTAGCGCCCTCCTCAAGGGTGATATGGATTTCAACGCTCGAGCCGGTAGGCGAGAGCGTTAAATCCATATCACCCGCAGAGAGGGGTGCTAACCTACTTACACCACGTGGGCAACGAATGGACTCGTCCATTCTTAAATGCACGTGTGTTACCTGCACGGATAAGGTTAAATGAAAACGTGGTTTGAGAAATGAAATCAGTGTTGAAAATGAATTCGGACGAAGAGCTTTGTCAGGCCTCGCAAGAAATTGCAGCAGAACTTAATAATGCAAGTGATGATTCTGATCGTGAATTGTTGGAAGCATCTCAAGTAACTGAATTACGTGAACATGAAGGTAAAACTAATGAACGTTTTCACATTTCCGATGATAATGAAATTGAGAAGCGTGCCATGGAAGCTGTGCCTGTTAACACGCAGCGACGGGATAAATGGGCATACAACAGTTTGACGGTATGGCCGTGTTGAAACCCTTTTGACACCATTGCAGAGGTAATTTTGAAATATTGTTTCGAGGCGAAGCCGAGAAATAATATTTCAAAATTACCGATGTCCAAAATCCCGTGGGGAGATAAGTCAATGACCGAGGCGTAGCCGAGGTTTGACTTATCTACCCAAGGCTTATATGGTCCAGCTGCCAAATATCATACCCGGTTGTTGTCCAAATAGTAACCTCTGTTATCCAAATAGCAACCTCTGCACGTGCAGTGAGGAGGTTGATACACAGAAAAGCAACCTGCCAGAACAATGGACATAACATACCCTAGTGGTGTAAGAATCAGTGGCAGACAGACACATGCTTCGGAGGAGAGCCGTGAACTGTCTCACTATCCTGAGTTGGCAGCAAGGGGTCGCATATGAGCAAGCTTTGTACATTGTTCCCCAATTGGGCATTCCAGATTCGGGTGGGATTGGAGATGCCAAATTTATTAAAAAAAAAAAAGAAGAAGAAGAACCGCGGATCATTTGAGGTGCAGTTTCGTCAATGTGTCTCCTAAAGCTGCTCGTCCGTCTTTTTTTTTTGGTTGCTAAACAAAAGCACAACTGTTTTATCTTCCAAAAGATTCCAGAAATCATTGGGTAGCGTTTTTGTTTGCTGGCGGCAAAAAGCCACACTCAAGGGGAACGTTAGCTGTTCGTGCTCATTTCACCGAAGACAGCTTTGTCCAGACAGGATACAGGATCGATGCTGGATATGTGTCTCAGCTGCTTCTCAAACCTAGAGCAGTTGCATCGATCAAGTGCTCAGAGCCACAAGCTCTAAGTAACGATATAACAACAAATAATGAAAGTGAAGCTAATGTGTTTCGTGTGGCTAGCAGGATCGCGAGCAATAGTTAGCACTAACAACTGGCCTCAAACGTAGGCTTTGTAAAATATTTGAAGATAAAGCCTGGATCGGTTTCAACTGTCCATGACTCACAGACGTGGAAGCAATAATTTTTACCATTTTGTGTTGCTTTACTGCATAATGCTGCATTTGATTTGTACCGGGAAGTCGGGATTTCCGAGCTCCCAGTCGGAAATTTTCATTTGAACGCCCCCTAAAGTTGAATTTCCAACTCGGAAAGTCAGAGATTCATAACCTACTCCAAGTTTCGAGTTCCGAGTTCAAGATGGCTGCACCGTAAATCAAAAGTAAGCGAAAGCTGTAATTACAAACTTTATATTTGCAATTCTGGGTAATTTGAGTTTCATTAAATCAATCGTACACACAGTATTGACAAGAGTTTATGGTGGACTTATTGCTACTCTGTTTGCCAGTAAAAATACTGAGTAATACGTTACTATCAACTTGTATTGCAAACAATAGCTAATAAAGGCTATCCTGGCTTCAGAACGCAGTCAGCTCAGGTATGGTGTTATTCCCTGCCCCAACTTCCAACTTCTGAGCCAAATCAAACGCTGCAGATGCCTACCTAACGTAATAGCCTGTTGAATGTGACTTTAATGCCAACATAGCTAAGTTACTCTTGCTAATGTTTGTGTCCTAAATATGCAAGAGGGACAGAGTACATTCAACAGAAGGTTTGTGAAAATAAACCTCATTTGAAGCTAACTTTCTATACTTGTTTGTAATTTGGATGCTTGGTACCACTGTTCATGGTTATGGAACTTACTGTCTGTAAAACCTGTATTGCAGGATAACGTTTGTCACTATGATGACTGCTCGGTTACTACCGTATGTTAGTTTGCGCTCCGTGCCTCTTAAGAAATGCTCCTGGTTATTTAATATGCAGTAATTCAGATTGGTATGCTTGTGTTACTTTGGTTAGCATCAAGGTGGTAGTTTCATCATAACGTTACCTGACTGTAGCCGCTACAGCTGAGGTGTTGTGTGTGTCTGCAAAGTTGGGCTGATAAGGCTGCAGCTAGTCCAGACCTAGGCTTTGCGGAGCTGAGGGTACGTGTTTTGGTTTGTTTATTGCTGCGTGAAATGATCGTTTAACTTATCCATGACCGTGGTCAGCCATGTACTTTGCCGTGGTGTGGGTTTAGCTCTCTGATGCTACCACGGTGAAAGCAATCGCGAAATGCAGTATAATGTGTCTGGTATAACAAACGATTTCTCTGCATTGCTGTGGCGAAATTTGATCCACCTTTGAAAATTCTTCTGGTAAATAAAAAGCCGAAAAACAAGTGGAGATCGGAAACAGATTTTTTTTGCGGGAGAAGTTATCGATTTGCTTGCTCCACATTAGCAATGCTTATACAGTTTGTGTGTTTTGGCTATGAACTCATTTAGTAGCTTGTTGTCAGAATTGCGTTTTGTTTTGGTGGAAAATGGTTAACAGGAGCTTTCAATAGTTTCCTCCGGATTGCTAAGTGGGTATATAACATGACTATATAACAGTACAGCCACATGCATGCAAGGCGAGACAGAAGGAGCAAAACACTAAAATTTCAACCAGCCACTCATTGAAATCCTGCTGCAAACATTGCGACAATACTTCATTTACTTCCTCCTCCCATTTGGCGTCAGATTTGGGATCAAACAAGTATGGTCTCATTGCAATACATGCCGTGAAGAGCCGTCCTGAAATATCTGCCATCTTGGTTTCCTGGTTTGGTTAGGTTTGCACCCTCCTCCGGATTCGAATTAGCCAGGCAACCAATCAGAGCAGTGCCTCATTAGAATAGCCTCCCTGTCCATTTCAAAACAGCTTGTGTTTAAGGCCGGCACAGAAGAGGTGAGAGAAGAGGCCTGGATGTGTGTGGTTTTTTCTTTGTAACTGAATTCTTTTCATTATTTTAAAGACCTATTGGTTATATTTTGAAAAACTAAATACAGCATAATAGGGGACCTTTAACTAAATTAATAGAATGACCTCTTAAGGAAAAGGCTGCCGCTGAAGTGCCAAAAGTATTGAGTACAAATCTAGGGAGGTGATGCTTCTTTTGTGCAACACGTTCGTTAGACCACACCTGGAGTATTGTGTACAGTTCTGGGGACCTTACTTTAAGAAAGATATTGAGGCTCTAGAGAAAGTTCAGAGAAGAGCCACTAAGCTTATTCCAGGTATAAAAGATGAAAGCTACGAGAAAAGGCTGAAGATCCTTAATCTCTTTAGTCTTTGGAAAAGGAGACTCAGGGGTGATTTGATTGAGGTCTTTAAATATGTTAAAGGGATTAACAAAGTGAATCATGTACGATTCCTTCGACCAAGTGTTGTGAGTAGAACTCAGGGTCACAAATGGAAGTTGACCAAAGGTAAATTTAGCACTGATATTTGGAAATATTTCTTCACCCAAAGAGTAATTTCAATGTGGAATAGCTTACCTGACCATATTGTTGAGGCAGAGACCTTAGGGGTTTTCAAGAGCAGGCTTGACCTAAAGCTAGATACCATTGAGTCATTTAGTATCTGAAGGGATATATTCACAATAGTATAAAGAAACTGGCGAGCTTAGTTGGGCTGAAAGGCCTGTTCTTGCCATTCATGTTATGTTATGTTATGTTATGTTATGTTATGTTATGTTATGTTATGAAGTACTACTTGCATTGAACAAAGATGATAGAGTATTACGATTAAACATTGACTAGAATAAATTGCATAATCCAGCAACTTGCACATGAACTAGAGGGCTTAAATACTCTTTTTTGCCATCCTTAAGTGCACAACTGCATAACGAGATTCAGCCGAGGGGGAGGGAAGCACGGGACATAAAGCTATCACAGCGCACATACGCTCAATAGACATGCAGGCTGCTGTGTTGCAAAGAGGCAAACAAGGGATTCAATTGAGGGTCTTGACACAGACCAAAATTTTGTGTTTGTATTTAGTGATAAAAAAATAGGCTTTCATTAATAGCAAATCAATGTAAAACCATTGCCACTCTCCACTTTCTGAGCTTTCCTGTGATAATGCACCAAAATTGTTGCCAGAATGTTATGCATACCAGAATAATTTGGCATAGCAATTCTGCACTGTGCTGCAATGATTACTCATCTAAAATGCAGATGGAGAGGAAAGAGATTGGGGGACAGTGTGCGTTTGTTTGTATATGTGTGTGTATGTACGTGCGTGTTTGCGTGCGCACACCCGCATGTGGGTGCTCGCGCATGCATGCGTGCATGTGTTTCTGTGTGTGTGTGTGTGTGTGCGTGTGTGCACGCGCACATTTGTGTGTTTTGCCCGTTTATTGCTTAATTTATTTTCTCAATTAGGTGTCATGGCCGATCAGCTAGTTCAGATGGTAGACATACCTGATGAATTCTGATCAGCTAGAGTTTTCAGTTGGGATGAGAGGCAGATGATGACAATTGCACAATTTACGGTATAGCATCCATTTATGTTTGTAAGGATGAATGATTTCTGTTTACTTGCGTATGCCTCTGAATAATTTTTGTCTCAATGCATAAAAGGGATATTTATTCCAGCCATGGACCAACTTTGCAGATTTGTAGGTTTATAACTTGTTAAATTTGTTTTGCAGCGGTTTTTTTTTTTTTTTTGAACCACACACCATTCCCTCCTACACTCACACCTATATACGATTTTTGAGACTCCAATTAGCTTAATATGCATATGTTTGGTTCACTGCAGCCGGAGTCGATGACAGGTTTCACAAACACTTTCAATGCGGTTTTTACTGTATGAACGTTTTTTTGTTCAGAGGCTGTGAAACCTTCACAGAGTAATATTAAAGCCGGTCATACTTCAGATAGTGAGGAACCAATAAAAACAGAACCTGGTTGATTGGAATAAAGGAGCCAATGACATCAACATCCTTGTTTAACGAAGATTCGAGAAGCCGCTCTGGATCGCTGAAGATTTGACGGTAACCAGTTGTTTCGCTACTTTGACTTTTCGCTTCTGTGCTTTCGCTCCTGCACACTGTACTTTAGCTACTATGTCCAAGTCCGTTCACTACTATGATCTAATGAAGATCTGGGCCCTTATTCACAAAGCATCTTAGCGCTGAAAGTAGGTCCTAACTGCCGGATTTAGGAGGAACTCCTAAAAAAATGGGCGTGTCAGTCGTAAATTTAGGACTCCTAATTATTTTTACTAAGTGTTATTCACAAAGCATTTTAGACCTAAAAGTAGCTCCTAAGTCTGGGAGAGCTTAAAAGTAGTCAAGAGGACTCCTGACTCGCTAAAACCTATTCACAAAGAATCGGAAAATGGCTGCTGCTGTTGAAAGACGGAAATTCTGAATGATGCGCAGTCGTTAAAACGCTATCGGATCGACCGTGAAAGGATTTTATTTGTTGTTGACTTGGTGATAGAGAGAATTATGTTTCAAGCCATGAGAAACAACCCAATAAGCCCAGAAATAAAATGTTTGGCAACACTTTGTTACTTGGTCACCGGAAAAATGCAACTTTGCAACGCGGAAGTTTTAGTGATTTCACAATCATCTGTCAGTCGCTCAATTCAACAAACAATTAATGCACTCTGTGAACCCCATATCATCCGACAGTTTATCCGGTTTCCAATGGACATTCGCCAACATCTAGCTGCAATTCTTGCACATCTCAGGTATGCCCGGTATCATCGGTGCTATTGATGGGACCCATATTCAAATTATTTTTCCAACCCAAGATGAAGAGGTAGGCCTATTTGTAAATAGAAAAAAAAGTTTGTTCCATCGACACCCAGATAGTAGACTGTTTGATGCCGAATACAATATGTTGGACATTTTTGGGAAATGGACAGGATTCACGCACGACTCTTGCATTTTAATGGGAAGCAGCTTATGCCAATTTTTTGACAGGCATTATGTGTCTGTGGAATGCCACTTGCTCAGGGACAGTGGCTTTGGTGCTGTACCGCCTCCTGATATGCATTAATTATTTTATTACGCTATTGAGCGAGGGAAACATGTAACCCTCCTATTATCCTTGGGGTCAATTTGACCCCATTCAATGTTTATCATTCAAAAAATAATAGTTGACTTTTTTTTGGCTTCATATTTCATGACTTTTCCTAATTTGATGGGTACAACTGATTAAGAATAAAATTATCATGATGATATTTTTTCAATGTGCTGAACACATTTTGCATGCATTGGTGTTCAAGCTGTTTTAGCTGTATAAAACTTGTAAGTCTGTGTGTGTGACCTAACATCCCCACACCTGCAGGTGCAGAGTTGATTCATGGGGGGTGGGGAAAACAACTATTCCCATGAGAACTTCCATACTTCTTGTGGTGTGGGCATGTGGTAAACAACTTGACATGTGAACCCCTGCCAAATTAAAGAAGCCAATGCAGGCTTGTGAGCTGCTCACATCCAAGTCTTTCTAACTACACACGCCTCCCCTGTAAAATTATCATCTCAAGTACAATATTTTTAAATGATGGTCATATGAAGAGCTTGAATAATGACTCTATGTCTTCAACATGGCTGACTGTATGTCTGGTGGGACACCGTTAGCAGCACGTCTATCTTGGGTGCAAACATGACATGGGGGAGGGGGAAACAATATTCTCATGAGAACTTTCTCGCACTATGGGCATGAAGGTGTGTGTGTCTGTGTGTATGTGTAACCTACTGTACTCACACCGGCCGAAGTAGAACTTATATTTCCTGCGCTGTGGAGAGTGGATATTCCCACAAGGACATTGGTAGTTCATGCAAAATAAGGGAGGAGCAAACATTTAAAAGCTTGCATGGCAGCCCTCTATCCAAATCATTCCTCATTGTGCTCTGTGTGTACTGAAATCTGCCCGCTCTCTCATTTGAAAATGTCTGGTAAAAGGTTTACTGTCCATGAGGTTTTGGAAGGTTTTCACTTTGACAGTGAAAGTGACATAGAAGAGAATGTGTCTGAGACAGAAGATTGTGTTGAGGAGGACCCTGATTTTGAGGCATTCTCATCTGATGAGAATGAGAGTGTTGACCCTCCCGTTGTCTTGAAACCACCAGCAGACACGATCCCTTCCAAAAATGGGAAGATAACACGGTCCCTTTCCCCACTTCAACAGCCGGGTAGACTTAGCGCTGCTAATATTATTTTAAAACATCGATAAAAATTATTTTTTTAAGATAGGTGGCACGGTGGCACAGCGGTTAGCACTATTACCTCACAGCAAGAGGGTCGTGGATTCGAATCCGGCCTGGGGCCTTTCTGTGTGGAGTTTGCATGTTCTCCCCGTGTTCCTGTGGGTTTTCTCTGGGTATTCTGCTTACCCCCACCCACAAAAACATGCATCATGCATCAATTTTATGTAAATCATTTTCTGGAGGCAAATATCCCTGGGGTCAAATTGACCCCGAGGGTAAAATGTGTTAGTAATATTTTATGATAATAGGAGGGTTAAAGGATCATCATAATAATACCAACCTATGTCATATTTTGTATTCATATTTAAACTGTAGGCTATAAATTTTAAACCAAGCTTAGCATGCCTTCGTATAGGCTAAAATCTCAGACCTCCCCTGCGATTGCAGCCCATACCACCGCTTCTAGCAGCCATCCGAGATACGGAGGGTAACGCATCAATCTGTGGGCTGATATTATCCCACGCATACCGCTTGGATTTGCTGTTCACCCCCAAGCCAAATTTCCCTCTGATTAGGCTACATGTTTTCGCTCCAGTACCAACTGGCCCAGCAGCAGTAACTCCAGTTGGGCTTTTGCGTCCTTACTGAACTTTCATCCATGACAGTTCAGGGCAAACAAACTTGAACGGCTCAATATTTAAATGATCGCAACATATTCTCATTCTCATTCATTCATGACGCGTTTCATCAATAACTCTATTAAAGTTTTTACAATTATCTCTTTCCTCTTTATTTTGAAATGCATTGGAAAACTGCCGTACCCGTAGCAACTGCCGTTATTTTATGGGACAAACCAGCTTGGACTATTTTCTCATTTTTTCCTCTATCGGTTGTAAGCAGGATATTTTTTAAATGGGCTGCTCTGCCACCAAACAACCAATCACCGTGCTCATTGTCCCAAGACTCGTGCATGAGAATTGACGTCAGCCATAGCAACGGAGATTTACTCCCACCTATCTCAGAGCTACTCCTATTCTAGGAGTTACCAGTTTTCTTTACTAAAAGTTGCTCTCAGAGGCTTTGTGAATAACCTTTAAGATTTTACTCCTACATAAAATGTTTTAGCGCGACTTAGGAGTACTCCTAGCAGTAAGATAAGATGCTTCGTGAATACGGGCCCAGATCGAAGACAGCTGCGTCCGTATACGTGGACGGAGCCCAATTCTATATCCCCCGCTTTGCGCTAATTGCACGGCGAGGGATAATAATTCATGCATAGCAGAAGGAGGTACAGCACCAAAGCTACTGCCCCCAAGGAAGTGCCATCCCACAAATACATAATGCCTGTCAAATAATTGGAGTAAGCTGCTTTCCATTAAAATGCGAGTGGTGCGCGGATCCTTGGCATTTCGTAACAATGTCAAAAATATTGTATTCGGCATCAAATACTATCAGGGTGCTGATGAAATTAAACTTTTTTTTGTATATACAAATAACTCTTCATCTTGGGTTGGATAAATAATTTGTGGGTCTCTTCAATGACACCAATGATACCGGGAATACTTGAGATGAGCATGAATTCAAGTTTGATTCTGTGTTGTTGGCGAATGTCCATCGGACAACGGATAAACTGTCGGATGATATGGGGTTCACAGAGCGTATTGATTGTTTGTTGAATTGAACGACTGACAGATGACTGTGAAATCCCTAATTGTGCACGTTGCAAAGTTGCATTTTTCCGGTGGCAAGGTAACGAAATGTTGTCAAACATTTTATTTCGGGGCTTATTAGGTTGTTTCTCATGGTTGGAGACGTAATTCTCTCCTTTACCAAGTCAACAACAAATAAAATCCCTTCACGGTCGATCTGATATTTTTTCAACAACTGTGCATCATTAAGAATTTCCAAGTCATTCCGTCTTTCAACAGCAGCAGCCATTTTCCGATTCTTTGTGAATAGGTTTTAGCGAGTTAGGAGTCTTTTTGACTACTTTTAAGCTCTCCCAGACTTAGGAGCTACTTTTAGGCCAAAAATGCTTTGTGAATAACACTTAGTAAAAATAATTAGGAGTCCTATATTTACGACTGACACGCCCATCTTTTTAGGAGTTCCTCCTAAATCCGGCAGTTAGGACCTACTTTTAGCGCTAAGTTTCTTTGTGAATACGGGCCCAGATCAGCTTGTTAATTTGAACCCCTTTTCCCCGCCCTTCATTTTTCGTTCACATTTCTTTGAAAACTTCAAAGTATTAAAGTAATAATGCTATGGGAGAGCTTCTAAGTAAACTCTTTTACCAGTATTCGTTATGAGCACCAGTGAAGCCAAAAGTTGGATAAGTGAATGGACTCGGGTGCAGGAGTGTCTGTTGCCGATTCGATCTTTGTTGTTCGTCGGTATTGTGTCAGAACCCAATAAAATATTCTCTGTTGTAATGCAAATGTTTTTTTTTCTTTAAGAAAGTTTTACTACTGATTCTGAAGTGATATTTATGTTAACCCGCATTTATCAAGGGACTTGGACATAGTAACTAAAGTACAGTGTGCAGTAGCGAAAGTACTGCAGGGAAAAGCCAAAGTAGCGAAACCACTGTAAACCGGTTTGAGAGTCCGTTCTGCATCTCTAAAGGTTCAAGAGGCTGCTCTGTTTTTCGGATTTGACCTTTGATGGTCTGCCCCTTCAACAAGTTATTGGTTGGCAGAGATAGGGTACAACCATGCCCTGTATATAGCCAGATACATAATCCATGTGCTTCCCGTCCTTGTCACAGATGGTTGTGACTATGTTGATGTCGGCCACACTCTCACATGCGAGAAATTAAGGTAGATGAGACTAATGGCTGCCCTGCTCTTTAGAACTGTTCATTCGCCAGCCGGGATGTGTTTATACAGTCGTGATTGGGATGATTTGGTGGAATTTCCAAATTATAGTAAAAAAGTGAAATAAAAACTGTCCAGCTTTGTAAGCTTTTTGATGTGTGTGGGACTAGTGTGCAAACCATTCAGTCCCATGCTGTGGAAAGATATTTCCCGCTTATTTTACCACAGAAGCAACAAGACGGTCGCTGCATTGCTAGACTCATTCTGCAAATTCCTTTAAACAGCTTGATATATGCTATTTCTGAGATGCTACAGAAGAACTGGAAGTCAAATACTGTGTGACTAAACAACAATGGCATTTTACTACCTCTATTGAGAAACATTGCCATCTAGTGCTGTACTTCAAAAATGGATTCAGTAAACAAGCAAACGAGCTAACAAAACCAAGAAGAAGAAGAAAAAAAAAGAATTGTTGAGCAAATTAGAGTGCTATAAAGGGAAGCCAATATCACACGATGTTGTCTTTTCCCCGTTTCCAGTTTCCTGAACAAAATGAAAGAATTTAATTTTCAAATGTAATCATGTCAACATTTTGTCCCAAGGGGATTGACTGTGAATTACCAATCAAATAGAAAATTTCCAAATATAAATACAGCAAATCCTTCCTCTGGAGAGATATATTTTTGGCTTTATTTGGTCACTTCAGGCCTTGCCAGGACTCTTCTCTCTGCCCTGCTCCTCACTGTTTTTCGTCACCTTTTGAAACAAAGGAGACATTGGGCTGATGAAACATAACAGCTGAAAAACTTCAGTTATATTTTCTTTGACTACTAACTGACCATTGCTCTGTATGAAAATCATTTTACTTGGCACTCTCAGAATGGCAGTCTGGTTTGACTTGGCTGCTTCCTCGTAGAAACCCACCCCAGCATGACAATTCCAATTTGAACACGTCTGAAGTGGTGTAAGACATATTTTTGGCACTTCTCAACAGTTTTAGCCAAATGCCCTCTTGTCAGCAAGCCCACCCCATTGGCCAGCAGCTTACTCTACCAGGCTAACTCTAAACCAGGCCTCCTAGTGGTCAAGGCACTGGCGTCCCAAACAGTCCTCAATTATTTTAAGTGTATGTGGGCAGATTTTATTTTATTTTATTCTTTTCTGCTACCTGCAAAACTAATGTAAATAGGTTTCAAGAATTGGCACTTGACATGGGCTGTCTAATATTCTACCTGCTCCATAAACAAATACAAAATTTAACAAATTTTAGAATCTGGCTTATATTACCATAATAATGTAATTTTTAATTTAGTTGCAAATTTTTGTTGACGTATTGATTTCAGCTTATCGATTTTTCAACCATAACAGATGTGCGATCAATGACAAACTATTTACATATGTAATATTCACACACACATATTAAGGTTTAAATTTATTTTCAAAAAGAGTATCTTTAGGAAATATCTGTAAGTATAGGCTACTGCATTACATAGTATATGCTTTTCAGTAAGAAAAGAGGCTCTTATGTCTTTCTGGAGAATAACATAATTGCTTCAATTTCAGAGGTGAAGCTATTCAGCCACAGGCCAGGTATTACAAACAATGGCCAACTAAAAGTGCTGTAAAGACAGTTTGAAACTAGATAAGAATACAAGTGAGAAAATAGGTTCAGTTGAAAATGGTAAGAATACTAGAGGGATTTTTCTTGACGGTTGAATTTTTTGCTAGTGGCCAGCGCAGTGCTAATACAGAGACAAACACAGCCATGATGTTTCAAGGAGTCACAGACTGCTCATAGAAAAGAAACATTTCTAAAAACACAGATTAGTGAAAGAAGAGGTCAGAGGAACACCAGGTGCAGGATGCAGAAGTGTTTATTAAACACAAAACACTGAGGGAAAAAATGGCAGACAAGCCAGAAACACCGTGCGCAAGCACTGAACAAATGGGAAAACTAAGGTACACTGCCAAAGGCAAGGGGAAACAGCAATACACTCTCCAAGAGAGGATAAACTAAGAAAACAAAAACTGAACCTAACTAAACCGACGGACACACTGGGAGACTTAAACATGGGGCAGACAAGACTAGAGGGCAGCAAACAGAAAGACTCGGGAACCATACACGGGAGACACTCAGAATGCACGAGGAGCTGAGACTACACCATGTAGCACGAAGACAATACGGAGGATCCGTCTGACAATCGCATCTAATGCTGCCACATTTATAATCACGAGAGGAGGCGGGGAGTCGGAATGCAATCACGGACTGAAACAGAAACACATGGGATTAATAAACAATAACACGAAAACCGGGTTAACAATAATGACTCGAGACAAGAGGCTGAGATGATCAATAAAACTTGACAGTTTAGATTAGGGTAGTCTAAACGTGACAAGTAAAAAGCACCACAAGAGAAGCAGAGGGAAGCATAGTTTTAAATGTAGTTAATCAGATACAGCTCAGATTGAAATACAAAAGCCAGAAACGCACACGCTCGCTAAATGAGTTAATCAAGGTTAATACTTTGTGACAAATTATTTACAATCACCCTTAAATAAGTGCTGGTTAGCACGGGTTGGTAATATCCTATCAGAGAGCGCATTCACTCAGTTTCGTGCGACCCAGAATTAAACACCGCTGGAAGCAATGAATGAAATACCAAAGCCGAAACCGAAAGAGGAAACGTGATTGGACGACGAGACGCAGGCATGCTGAAGGCAGTCACGCGACATCACTGGAGACAGATTGGGAGCGGATTGTCAGACGGCTGAACTGAGATCTGGAAAATAAGAAACGAAAGTAAATCACAAGCACAAATTAACACGGGACAACACACGAAAGGGCAGAATCATAACAGATTAGGGCAGCGCTGAAGAGATGAAGTCTTTGCAGATCCAGCACGGCTCGTTCCTGCTGATTGGGCTCACATGTAGATCATGCCCTCATTGCAATCGGACATTACAGTGAGTTCCATCATAGGCGTTATTAGTGGGGGGGATGGGGGGGACATGTCCCCCTCTACATTCAAAAGGGTGGTGTTCGTACCCCCCCAAAAAATGAAACAAATCAAACATTTACTTAATATTAGTATGTAACTCTGTAGTCACACTTTATCGACGAGAGTGTTTTGGAATCGTTGTGTATTTGATTAGTTGCGACCCGTAAAGTTCACTCTCATGTTCGCTGAGCATCTCACGTCTCTCCCCCCGAATGTCAAAACAAAAGGCAGGGATAATTAAAGGTAATGCACCTACCCGTATAACTGTAGGGATTGTGTCCATAGGCCGATTTGCCAAAATGTTGAAATATCCCTTTAAGATCAAATTGGTGAGTGCTGACAAATAGCGAACTATCATAATCGTCCGGCCTGAAACATTCAGTAAACCATGTTCCTAAAACTTCCCGGGACGAAAATTGTATATATAGAAATTATATAATGAACGTTACCGCACATTGACAGCTATAGTTTTTTCAGCGAGGACAAAGTGCCCACTTCGACAACTGATAATGTGACCCGGTTCGGCCCAGGATGGTTTCGGGGAGACTCCTGACTGGGCGGAGGCGGTGCTCGACTCGTTGGGAAATTCAAAACAAGAACAACCTAAACTGAGCCATGCGGGATTGCACCTTTAACCAAGAAGGAGCCTTCAGTTGGTGATTGTGCATTTAGAAAAACTAAAGAGTGTGGCGTGAGACAACTGAACAGCCAAAACTTTCGTTTAAAGGCGATCTTGAAGTGAAGAGTTGCCGGGTAAATATACTGCGTTTGTTGTTTTCGTAAAGTCTGAAAACGTGTGAGCTTTGAAGACGTGGACGTTGGAAGTTTAAGATAGCATTGTGAGAGACTCCGCTAAAATGCTAGCCGTAGCTTTCACCAAGAAAGAACCATGTTAATTCTCCACCGTTGCTAATGCCTAATGAGGACGAACTTGCTGAACTGCGGAGGCGACTGTTCCACCTGCTGCACTGGTTTCTCCACTCAACGCTTCCGATTAGCTTCTCCTGTTTCACGGATTCGTGAGGTAGTGTCACTTGCATCGGAGCAAAATCAAGGATTTATGTGCACTAACGTTTGGTCCCCAATGCAAAGCCAAGTGCTTGGTTATTGTCTGAACATTTCCAAGGTTTAACGTTAGTTTAGCGCCAACGCTTTCATTTCACTGATAGTGATTGTTTCTTAAAGTAATTTTACTTAAATTAATTTCATTGTTGAAATTTGAGCTAAACCAATGAGGTTCTGATGTTTCCGGTAATTCGCGTCTATTTGTATTTCCCAATTTTCCTGTTGGGTGAATTTTAAGAGAACCCAAGTGAAATTTGTGAGACTAAAACATTTAAAGGTTAAATAAGTGAGTTTCTTAATTAGAATTTAAAAGGGTACAAACTAAAGTAAAACATTTTTTGCAATATCATTTTGCAAGGGTTTCTTATACACTGGTACATTGCCTTGTGTTTATTGGTGACTGTGAAGTTACAAATGAGATTTGAGTAGAAAAAAGTGTGAAAATTCATTATTAATTTTAGTGTGTAAAAATATACGTTTGTATTTATTGACACAACAGTAAAATCACTTTGAAAAATATTATGACCTGGAATACAAGTCATAGTTTCACAAAACAGTAAAAGAAAAGATTTTTGAATGCTGAAGAGACCAGAACTTAAAACATTATTTTTGTTTTTACTTGGCTGACCTCCTGCTATAGAAAGGATGTAAAGGTTCCCAGTCATTGAGAAATGTTTTTTTTTATTATTATTATTATTATTATTATTATTTATCATAATTTTTTTTGCATGCAAATTTTTCTTTTGGCAAGTTAAAAATCTGATTTTACTTTCCAGAATGAGTAATTAAAAAAAAGTTAGTGTTGAGCCCTTGATTACTAACATCAGGTGTAGCATTACTAAGCTGGGCGGTATTCCACAAAGCTTGCTAACTGAGTAAGCCTGGTTTTTGCACAAAGTAAAACCTAGAAACTATTCAAATCTGGAACATGGACTGAAATAAATGTAGCTTTTTGGGTTTTACTTTGTGCAAAAGCCAGGCTTACTCACTTAGCCAGCTTTGTGGAATACCCCCCTGGTTTCCACCGGATGTGAAACAAATTTTTCGCATGACCGTGTATTCGCGTCTTTGCATTGACTTTGAATGTAATCTGTGGTGCGAAAAATTTGTTTTGCTGCCGATGGAAAAAGCACTAAAAAGTGCTGCACCTGATTTTAGTAATCAAGGTTTTTATTGAACCCCGATTAGTTAATTAGATGATTCAGGTGATGTAGCGCTGGGCTAAAATAAAAACCTACACACACAGCGGCCCTTCGTGGATAAGATTGGACTCTCCTCACCTAGACAGTGCTCCTTGTCTAGACAAAATGTTAAGTAACATTGTAACCAAAACCTTGATTAGAAATCTTTTGAAGATGCATGTTTTTGGAGCATTTCAGCCTTTATCTTAATAGACTGCGCAGCACTGAACATTGTCTGCTTGGGAGTAAAAAAAAAAAAAGACCCTTAAAATCTTGTCCCCCCCAAAATTTGAGACACAGTAATGCCATTGAGTTCCATGGGTATTTGGACAGCAAAACTGTTCAAAGAGCTGATATTCCCATACTATCTGCATCATATAGGAGCAGTTACCTGTGTACTTTTGCTGATAGTGTGCCTCACATTCTTGTATCAGATCCAACTCACTGGCTTTAAAGGCAAAACTTGGGCCACTGCTCATATATTAAAGGACGTTGTATTTCTAATGAAAGTCATCATTATTTTCTTGGCTCCTCAGAGCCTATGCCAGTGGTAATGTCAAAATGGGGATATTTCACCGAGGCACTGACAGCTATCGTATGTTTTTCAGTGCCACAGCAGGAGTAGGCAACAAGCCCAGGGAAGTGTTTCAGATTGATTTGTGAGGGCTTGGGCTGTAAATCACAGAATTGCAGGAGAACGGTAGGTAGGGTCTCAGGTTGCCGCGGGTTCTGGGGTTTTTAAAACCTGTAGCAGAGGGAAGCCAGATGACTGAGTGATTGTGTGCTGCCTTTTCCTGAGAATCAAGTGTCCCACTGCAACCTTTGATCCGTCAGACAGAAATCGAGAGGGGGGGTGGGGGTGGGGTTGGGTTGTGACAGGATTGTGCTTGGAGGCATTGGCTGTTGGGTTTGAAATACAATGACACATTTTCTGGTGCATCTGCTTTCATATCCCAAAATGTAATATTCTACAATGTATAAGTAAACCTATATTGGTGCTCACAGCCCAGCTGAAATGAAAGCCTGCATACATGCCAATTGTTTGAGACCAGAAATACCCTCTAGAATCACCCCTTCATTCAAGTACATGCGTGGTTGTTGTCCTGTCGAATAAGGTGCAGGGCTCACTGTACATAAAACTATTACAGCGCTAGAATGAACATAACTACTGGTACCTCCCAAGGACCAAACACCAACCCTGTGTAGCAGGTAGCTTCCAAGGTCACAGGGCATCAATATTTTTGAACAAGGGCTGAAAACAATGAAAAGGTATGGCATCTGAGTTTCTGAAGTGGCGGCTGTGGGCAGAGCTATTAATCAGCTATTAAATCTTTCTATTTAAACCTGGCCATTCGGCTTCAGACATCCAGAGTTTATGTCGCTCTGCAATAAAAAGGCCCAGTGTGACCCCTTTATCTGTTATCAGTCTTGTTCTCTAATTTTTTGTGTGTCCTGGAGTGGAGCTGTTTGAGGAGGAGAAGTGAAAGGACCTTGTATGCACTGGTCTCAGCCAAAGTTCCTGGGGTTAGCTGAAACAGACTGCCATGCTGCAAAGACAGTTCTACTTAACACATATTTTTATTGCAGTGAGATATAAAATTCAGCCCAGCGTCATCCCTACAGGTCATATAGTGACATTTCCTGACCAATGTCGATATAGAACACAAATGGAGGCTTTTAGCGTCCTTATTTGATGGTGCCAGTTTAAAAAAAAAAAAAACCCTAACCCCCAACCCCCAACCTTTAACCCAAACACTTACCCTAAGTGTTAAATAAGGACGCCAAAAGTCTCCTTTTTCCTCATATATATTGACACTTGGTCAGATAGCGTCACAATATGACGAGTTGAGATAAGAATTTGTTGTAAAATTATAAAATAGTTTTTTTTTTCATGTTCCCTTCATCTTAAAAATATCAATCGGCAACAATTTCAAATCTTCACACAAGTCAAAACATCTCACCTCATTGGGAATATTTTGTTTTATTTATTGACAAAATTGTATAAGGTAGTAATAAGCAATGAAAATACAATTTTGAATACGAGATTAGAAGATTTATTTATTTATTTGGTAAATGAATTCATTAATTCATCATTTTTATTGTACGTTGTACAAAACTGAACAGTTCTTGGCCAGGACAGCCTAGAGCTTTGTCCAAACTGATCATTATAAAAGATTATGACTTCTTTGCTTGGTACCTGAGCAGTTTATAGTTGCATCGTGGTTGAAACATGACGTTGAATATTTATTCTATCGCACCACAATCCACAATCCAAGTGATAATGATAATAAACACTGCAAAAGGCCATTTCAAAGCATTCATCCATGACAGTGTTATACTTTTTGTGGAGAGGCATTTTAGTCTTCTCGTAATTGTGCATACATATTATGTCTAAGTTAATGTACTTTCCTTGCATTGTTATTCATAGGGCATAGTATAAGTTTCCAACCCGGTGTCAGTCCTTTTGATGAATGGATGTCGTATAATAAGACTCAGTAAGATTTATGAAATGCTTGTCAGTGCAAAGATTGCTGACCTAGTCGTGTTCCTCCCTCTGAAATTAGACAAGAACCAGGGGTCCGGGGCACCAGCTGCAGTGAGTCCCCGACTGAGCCACAACTCTGTTTTGGGACCTTTGAACAATAACACTGTAGAACCTGAAAGTTTGATTTGGCTGGATTTTACTCAAAATACGTGTCAATTCATATTGTTGGAACACAGGCACATTCCATGTGTAAAATTTGGTTGATTTAACAGCAAGCTTATACGACCTGGATGCTCTGTTGCCTGCCTCGAATCTCCTTTGTTCTGCCCAGCAGGGGGTTTGGAGCCATTTGCTCTGGCCCTCTGAAACTCACAGACCTCTTCTCAATTAAAGTCAGGATCAGTTACTTTTAAGCTGCTTAAAACGATCTTAACCTCTATCAAATTCATAATATATTTCTGTTCAATATCCTAGGAAGGAACCTGTTATATATTGATAACGCAATTGGGCTATAATATTCCATCTTAAGGCTTTTCCATGACAACTGCATCATTTTAATACATATTCATATCATGTTTGGTCTCTTTATTCTCGGGGGAGTCCAAGGAGTTGAATGGAACATGTTTCATTTCCCTTGGAATTATGGTTCGTTTGTAAGATTCATTCAAGCAACTACCCTAGTCTCCCTGTGCAAATTATCTTATCACCTAGGCCAGTAAAACTCTGATTCGGCCAACCTTCCCTCTACCTTTTCGGAGGCGTGGTTTGGAGTCTTTAAAGGTACGAGATCCTGAGGGGGCGTGCTCTTCTTTCTTGGCTTCTTTTTCTGTCTCTTCTTGGGGTAAGTCACCTGTTGCCTTGCTCTGCGGAGCGGGGGAATATTTGAGTTCTCCCCGACCACGTGGAGCGACTTTAGCTCCGCGTGGTCATTCATCTTTTCCAGGTATGAAAATACTCTAAATCCTTCTAAATTATATGTAACGGTAATTGGCTTATCATTTATTTCTTTGATTCAAGTTGTGCCTACCTGGTAAATTAAATTATTGTTATTCCTTTTCCAGCCTGCGTGTTCTCATTGTAAATTCTTTCTGGCCTTGTTGCGATTGGGACTTAAGGGGAGACTCCTACCAAGACATGTGTAGGTAGCGATACTTCTAAGTTAGATTGAGATTGGGTTCTACCTTTTAAGGGGATATGAAATTACCGGCTCTTAAGATTTAGCTATTTGTTAATCTTTCTAAGGGGCCCTTTGATATGCATAAACCTAGGTTCGTGGTACGTTCATACTCAGAGCCATTTGCCTGATGTTGCTACCATGACAGTCTCTTCTATCCAATGGATTTATCGTCGAATTAGACCAGGCAGAGACGCCTATTTTAACCCTAGGGGGTGTTCTGCTTAGTAACAATGGTTTTCGCAGACAGAGTTTGGGTGCATAACTGCCCTGAGATTCACGCATGCTGTTTCAAAATTATCAATTCTAATTCTAATTTGGAGTCAGATTTCTAACGAGATTATTGCTAAATTTTGTAGTCTAACTGTTATATGGAGTCAGATATCGTAACCATTGCGCATTCATGCCCCGTCCTCGGACGGTGAATAAATATCCATTATATTGTGATTCACACCAGCCAGAAGAATGCTCTAATTCAAGTTAGACTAAGAGAACACGTAAGGCCTTCACCCCGGCAATATCCGCCTTTTGGTTATTGCTCTTTTGGGGTTTTACAACACGTTCCCTGCGTAATCGCCCTAACTTCCCTGGAAATATTAGCTCCTCCAAACAGCATGAACAGGGACTCGGCTATGTGTTTATTGCTCTAAACTACAAAGCGAATCCCTGGTTAGGCGAAGTCTAGTCGGGGACAGAAGGTTGCAATTTACCAAGTGTTTCCAGAAGTTTGAGGTCCATGGCAGTCAGGCTTGACTTGTTTATTGAAAAGTTCTGGCCAACTCATTTCTTTACTTATGTTGTTCTTTACAAAAAAAAAAAAAAAAAACACCAATACGTTCATCCTTAAGCTGACCAATTCCATTCGATAAATGATTGTGTATGTGGATTTTGAACGTGGCACTGACATTAATAAATTCAGCAATCTCATTTTTCATTGTAAACATGCATGTGTATGTAGACTTCATTATTAAGGAGGAATACATTATTTCAAAGTAAATGTTTGCATATGCTGCACGAGATGAATTTTGGGATCAATGAGAAATTAATTGTAAGAACTTAGCAATGAAAATTTAGCATTTTTTAGGCGGCCAGCGGAGAACCTGTGAAGAATTTGTTTCTCTCAGTGGTGGCTTTAATATATTTGTCCTTTTGTGCATCAACTTGTTTTTGCTCCTCTTTTTAGGTGGCAATGCTTTCTATAACATGAGGGCTTCTATGAAATGTAATCAACTTGATACCACAGGTAATTTTGCTTATATTACAGAAATGCCCCCCATCTCAGTACAATGGCTTGCATTCTGTACAATTGTACCTTTGACAATACTAAAAAAAAAACATTTTCTTCAGTACTGAGAATTTCGTGTAATTGGTAGCTGTCTGGTGTATTCCTTGTGATTTTTAAAGCTGCGGTGCAAATACAAGAACATTATGTTACCTTCTGAGTATGTCACACAAGCCGGCTAATAAAAATAAGCACTTAACTTTTGTCTCAAAGGTATTTCAAAACAGTAATGTAACTGATCAGTTGGGCGCATGAATAATTCCCTTGTATCAGTTAACATTCATCTCAAACACTAATTCCATTAGAAATACATTCTTTCTGAGCTTCCAGAAAAGATGATACACGCATTATACTAAATAGATTCTGGGGCCCTATCTTACGCCAGAGTCCCTAAACCCGTTATTTGGGGATTTATCATTTCGTAAGAGGCGTTCCCCTGTGAAAGTTGCTATCTTGCACACCTGCCTATTTCCCTAAAACACCAGCGCTACCTGTTATATTATGCATAGGTGTGGTTTGGGTGTTACGCCAGTTAAACCAATCAGTGTGCAAGGTGCTATTGACTTTAGGAGCAGGCTGCGCTATCCCAAATCCTCAAACCGAAATCTGTGATGGAGGGAGGGAGGTTGCCACGTCTCTTTGTTGCCGAAGTTAAATTGCTCGTGCATGAGGTCAAATCCAGACAGTGGAGAATCTGTTTTTGTTTAGTTAATCATAAACTGTATTATTATTATTGTTATTATTTGACTTATTGTTTAGTGTTTAGTATGCAAAAAAAAAAAAAAACATATGTTGTGGATTTTCTTCAACATATTGAGGTTTTCCCATCCTCAAGCAAATGGAGAGAGACAGATTCTGAAAAAGAAAATTAGGCTTTATTGTGTCATGTTGATAACTGTAAAGCCAAGGTCCTCTTACGCAAGAGGAACTGCCCCCCAGAAGAACTGCAGAACTCCCCCCTGAGGAACTGCCTCTCCAGCGTTTGCATGCCGGTCTTTATAGCTCTCATTCTCGCACTACCATTGGACAGGTAACCTGAGATCCCAGTTAGGTAATCCAGGAATTCAGAGACGCATGCGCATTACAGTGGACAGCCACACCCAGGAAGAGATACAGGGACAAAGAAGACAGCCAAAAAGATACCAGTGGATGAATTCAATGCATATCAAATTATTACAAATAATTTAATTGATTGTGTTTTTCAGTAACAAATATTGATTTTGCTAAACAAATGTTTATCAAAGCTACAGAAATCAAATACCACTTAGATCCTTCGAACCTCCCTCTCCCAGGGCGCAATTCCAGGCTAGATCCCTTTCCCCAGAGATCTTTGCCCAGGCTTCCCCACATTCAGAACTCTGCCTTCTGCTTCCCGGTGTCTCCTTTTCAGAGCCCACCGATCACAGAAGCACCACTCGCCTACTAACGCATTCGCTTTTGGCTTATGGTGGCCTGACTGTACATTGAGCCGAGCGCGGCGGCCACCCCTCTCTGTGGTCTTACTGCCATCTGCGACCCGACCGGCCGGTGACCCAGTCCATAGCGATCCTCAGATCCCGTAGTGGTTGCCAGTCACCCTGGTGGGAACCGACGGTCTGATATCCACCCCACTTCGCTATGGGTATAGAAACTTTGACCGTTTTCACCAGCCTCGCCTGTTCACAGAGGTCGTCTCCAATGCCCCTCTGCTAGGTGTGGGCTGTCACCCACGTACCACATGCCCACAACCTTACATGCTACAAGCACGCCGACTACACGGTACCACGGCAGTATGTTAATTCATACTTCACTGGACACGGGGGCCTTCAGTCCTCTCCCCTGCACTATAAACCGTCTTTAACGTGCCCTCGGAACTTTGCAGTCCTGCCGCTGCCTGTTGAAGACTAGATTCGGGGGGCCCAATCCCCTCCCTAATCCTCTGATTATGTTTTTTGAATCAACTAAACAGAAGCTTGCTTATGTGGGTGTGAGCTGCTCATGCAAGCGTGAACTGAATTGCTTGTATATGTGTATCTGTCTGTCTGTGAACTGCTTGTATGTATATTTATCTGTGTGTTTGCACTGCAGTATGTGAACTACTTGTATGTATGTATGTGTGTGTTATGTGTGTGTGTCTTTCTTCTGCCTACATAATATGGTTATTGATTATGAGTATGAGCAATGAGCAATGATTGAATAATGATAAAAAATATATGTAATCAGTATTAGTGAATATAATGAATAATGCTGAAGTAAAATCTTCAACACATCAAGCCTACGCCTTTTGCAATTGAAACTTAATAATAAGAAAAAGAAAAAAATGCATTTCGCCATTCACCTCTGACTCCCTCTTCTGTCTGAACTGAAGCATAGAAGAAAAGCCCATTTTAGAAAAATAAAATTAGGTCTATGCACTGGCACTCAGCGACAAGAACGCGGTGTCATCCGTTCACATTTTCCAATCGGACAGCTGTCTATTTTTTACAGTACGTTGCGACCGTCCTGCAAAAATAGGTGTGCGTACTTGCCGCCAAAATTACCTTAATTCGCAAAAGAGTTTTGAAATGAAATAAAACTACAGAGAACCTTGTGGAATCATTTTTTTATTGATTGATTTAATTATTATTAATTGTTTATCCTTGCTTGCTCCTACTTTACTTTCTTTCATAACCTTTTAGGCCTAGAGTGTGTGTGTGCTTGCATATTTCTGATTTAGCAGGGGCCTGCATAACTGTACCAGTGCGTCATGACATATAGCCTATCTAAAGTCATGCAAAGCTGAATGTCTGTACCAAGGACAAGATGTTTTTCTCTGTCTCTAAGTTTGTGTTTATAGAAAGCTCCGGAATGCATAACAAGATAAACTGGAGCCGAGGCTGATAGAGAAGACAGGTGCTCTCCTCCCCAACGAGATGTATGTGTGCAGCCTTACGACAGCGTGACGTAGGTGGCATAAGACAGCGAGGGGTCTCCAGATTACATCATGATGCGTAAATCAGCGCGGGGGGAGGAGAACGTCATGGAGTACCCCTACAAAAACCAGAGAGAGACTAACTGTATCATCCTCCATCTTGACTTGACTTGTATGGGGATCCTTTGCTGCAGAAAAGTAAACGGACTTTGACTTGAATATTAACTTCTCTGCCTCTGACTGATTTTTTCCCTGAGTAGTCTGGGTTTCTTATGTGATGGTGATACGAGGAATTTAATGTTGAAATTCCTTTAACATTGGGGGCTCGTCCGGGATTCCAATATCTCACCTGCACTCCCTGGAGAATCGGCGCCGACTGAAATTCCGTGCACGGTCGTCTTGAGAGACGTTAAAGAAGGGAAAGTCCTCAACCCGGAGCGACTGGCAAGGCTCCTTGGGTGTGTAGTGAGGCCAGGAGGGAGGTTCTCCAAGGTGTGTGGTGGAGGTGCGGGTGAGTGACGGAATACTTACTGAATTTGGCTTAGTTGCTGTGTGAGACAGAGGAGTTAATATTGCCAATTATGGGACAGACGAACAGTAAGTGTGGTGTTGTCGTTCTTGTAGTAAGGACTGCTGTTCTGGGACTAATGTTGACGTGACTTTGACTGAAACTAGGCAATTTGTTGAAAGTTGACATAATGGTTCTGGGAATCATTGTGGGTAAAGGAGTTTGGGTTTAGTTGAAATAGAGCATTGTCTGCGTATGTTATCAAAGCAACAATGGTGTTAGATCGTAAGAAAATTTAAGCCTTGGATCTTTTCCAATGTAAATGAATGTGAGAGAGGAAAGTGCACTGAGGTGTGTGTGTGTGCGCGCGTGTGTGTGTGTTTATGTGTGTGTGTGTCCTGAGCTCAGATTGCGTTTCTGTGTGGAAATCAATGTGAGTGAACCTAACTCTGTGAGTGTCTCTAAACAACTGCATTGCTGGCATATTTGTTAGTTCTGTCTTTGTTAGATTGAATGCAATTGTCATTATATTCCATGAAGTGCTCATATAAATGTCTACAATGAAATTAGCTTTTATTCAAAATATTTTAAGGTGCCTGTTGAGTAGCCAATATTTACAGTATTTTATGGAATCCTCACTGTAACTACAGGATTAGTAAAAAGTGAAATTTCTAAGAAAGAAGTGTAAATAAGGAGTGCAAATTTGTAGGAGTTAAGCCATTTTACTGACTATGGAGTAGTTAAAGGACAAAGTTGCAGAAGTACACAGAATAGTTATTCCTTATGAAACCGAGCAAAAGTCACTATTTCTTGATAAAATAAATGCTAACTCCTCCTAAATGATCGGTTACTATAAACAGTGGGAAGTTTAGATGAAGTAACAATTGAATGTAAATTATACAAACATGGACAAGTGTTTCTAATGTTGTGGCTAACTGAATTTCTTTAAGAAGCAAGACAAAGTGAATATTTAAATGCTCTAATATTTGGCAGTAGTAATACATTGCAGAGAAAACTACCAGTGATATCCTCTATGAGCATGGATTAATTACACTATTTACACTATTAATTTGTGAAATATTTTTAAAGAGCTAGAAAATCTAAGCACTTTTCCATAAATAATTAGGCTGTGTGAGATTGGTGGGCTAGAAGCATATCTCTGAAAAGAAAATTAAGGGAAAGTGGAAACAAAAATAACCGTGTGTTCAAAAGTTGCCGAAGTACTGTTTAACATATTTACACAATAAGAGACCGTGTGCCAAATTCATTTGCTGCAGAACGGCAGAAGTGTTTTCTATCATGCATTGAAAAATTGCAATTGCTATCTAAGGGTGATGAACAAATGTGACTGAAAGTTTCCCTGACCAAAGAAATGCAATTAAAAATCTTTTCTCCATTTTGAACAGGAATTGTCAACGAGTATCTTCATGGCAAAGGAACTGAGAAGTGAACCTTAACCTGTTTATTTAATTTTTACAGGGAATGATCCGAATGAGTTGAATTAAAACAAAATTGTACATTATTGTTTGTCTCTAACTCCTCTTGGAACTTTTCCACAGAGAGCACTGCTGAAGAGAAGTGAATTGCTGGCCAGCTGGGAATGCTTTAGCTTTAGAGTTTACCTTCTAAAATAGATTTGGGGAAATACAATTTGAAGTATTAACACAAGACAAAATTCAAAAGTCCTCTAGTAACGTGATCACATAATACCTTGCTTGCGATTTCTAAATTTATTTTTGAATAAGTACCGTTCTATACTAGGAGGTGACTAAAATATAAACTTTTTTTTTTTTTTTTTGGAAATTGTAACATAGTCTAAAGTGACTCCACCCGGTTCTGCTGATGATGTAGGAAAATGTAAGAATGTTTGGGGCTAATAAGCCCTGACTGTGCATTTCCTCCATGCTGTTAGCGGAACCCTAGCCTGAGGTGGATTGCTTAATCACAATTCATTGAGAGGAAAAAATAAAAATGTATTCTCCATTGTGTAAAAGAAGTCCTATCTAATAATACCCTTCCCAATGGAAAGCCTATATTACCAAAATCCCTCTTCCATATTGCTGTAGGTTTGGTGCATGGGCAGTGCCATGTACCAAGAGGGGGGACCAAAGGGTTAATAGATGAGAGTACTATCACTTCTTTACTAAAATTTTTTTTTATGTATACACTTAACACCATGTAAAGTGAAGAAGTGATGTGGTAGTATTGATATGATCTTTATCTAAATGAAGTGAGAAGCTATAGATGCCATCACAAGTGGAAAATTTTGAGTAGGGAAATTGTTCCTAGATAAGTGATTCCAAAAGCATTCTATAGTGATAATGGGCCAGAATTTAGAAATGAAGAACTGGCTCGTTTGGGAGTAAAAATTGAGAATAGAATTGAAAAAACTTGCAGATCATCCACAATTAGCAGGATTAGTGGAGAGAACTAATAGAACCCTGAAAGCAAAACTGCGCAAAGCCATGGCAGAAACTAAAATGGAATTAAGTAGCATGTCTGCCATTATATTAACTAGCATGAGGATAACCCCACAAGCAGGGATTGGGGTTGTCACATTATGATGCAGTATGTGGGATAACCTTTTGAGTTGCCACATTTATTTATTATTATTATTATTATTATTATTATTATTATTATTAATTTTAATATTATTATTATTTATTAAATAGAAGAAGCGACTCTGGCAGAGTATATGAATAGAATGTTGACTAACAAAAGTGAGATGCGAAATATGCTTCCTCCTAGATCAGTAGCGGAATTGCCGCCTGGTGAGATAAAGCCTGGAGATTGGATCCTGGTGCGAAGTGTCGGAAAAAAGCGGAAGTGGAGTGAACCGGCGTGGAAGGGTCCATATTAAGTGCTCCTGACCACACCGACTGCAGTAAAAATCCAGGAGAGGGAGGCGTGGATACATCAGTCACATTGTAAAGGTGGTGTCTCCTCCTCCAGCGGGTGTGTAGGTACATCTGGGTGAGTCAGGATAGACTTGGAGGGAGTCCGGCTACAAAGGGGGGCGTGGCATATAGAGCCCGCCCGTCTCAAACCCGGTGAAGAGTTTATTTACGCTCCAAGTCAGTAGAGACTCCGCGACTTATTCATTTAAAAAAAAAAAAAAAAAGGGTTTAATGAAATGGCTTCTCTCTCCCTGTGTCTGCTTATTGTAAACATATGTTGCGCCTACAATGAATGTGAACAGTATAGTTAAATGCACCATGGCAGTGTCTACTGCACATAATGGATTAGTTTCAATGGACCCCAGTTTACCCCCACTTAATATAGTCGATGTGTCAAAGGAAATGGCACAGGGTTTGTGGGAGTAACCCAGGTGTGCCAGGGGAAGCTATTGATTTTGAGTGGGTATCCACAAATAAGCGACGGCAACAATTCGGAATGACTAACCGCCCTGGGGGGAAGGGTTAGCATCTGGGGAGCCATTTCCCTATGATGTAATGAAATTGTTTGCATTAAAGGCTGCACCGACGAGTGCTTGGAAAACCCTGATTGTAAATGATACACCAATTTCTTTTCTATGTGACACGGGGGCATGTTGAACTGTTATCAGAAAAGTAAGTGCAATTTTTTCCACATCGGCTCAGCACTAATATGACACAAACTTGTGCTGCAAATGGGGCAATGGGACAGCGTAGCAACAGAGGAACTCAAATTTGAGGATCCTGAGGGGATTGCTACACTCTGCTCTGTAATAGTGTCCACACAGTGCCCAGTGAACCTCCTGGGGAGGGACATAATGTATAAACTGGGGCTTGGGGTGGTTCCTACAGGTCCTACTACGTGGGAGACAATGCGTGTGTTCAAGGAAAACGAACACAGTGAGGTTGCAGGGGATCAGATGGTGGTTCTGGGAACCGGACCCCAGCAATCTACTAAGCGTTGCAATTTGCAGATTCGCCCCCTCGTAAGCCGATTACAGGAATGTTGCAAATAGTGCTGCGGAGAGGACTGAAGACCCCCGTGTCTGGTGAAGTAGTGTCTGGTGAAGTATGAATTGACATATTTCCATGGTACAATCTAGTCGGCGTGTTTGTCGCATGTAAGGTGGTGGACAACACGTGGTACGTGGGTGACAGCCCACACCTAGCAGAGGGGTGATGGAGACGACCTCTGTGAACAGGCGAAGTGGGTGAAACTGTCAAAGCGAATGCGTCAGTAGGCGAGTGGTGCTTCTGTGATCGGTGGGTCCTGAAAAGGAGACACCAGGAAGTAGAAAGCAGAGTTCTCAACCTGGGGGAGCCTGGGGGGAGATCTCTGTGAAAAGGGATCTAGCCTGGAACTGCGCCCTGGGAGAGGGAGGTTCGAAGGATCAAAGTAGTTTTCAAAGGATCTAAGTGCAAAAATTATGTGTCCAAGTTGGAATTGCAGGATGCTACTTCTGCTTATTGTATCTGTTGACAGCAGCACAGGGGGGGATCTGTCAGCTTATTGGGCCAGTATATGTACCTATATACCCGCTAATGATGAGGCAGGAGGTGTGATTGATCAAGCCTTGCAACGTTTGAAAGACATATCTGATGCACAACAGCGAGACCTTGCACCAGTAGTGACAAATTCTAAGTGACTGGCTTCTGTCTGGGGGTTGGGAAACGGGAATTACATCTGCAATAAGTCTTATAGCTGGGGGATTCGCAGTACTGCTCTTTTGCAGTTGCTGTGGAATTCCGATAATTAAAGGAATGATATCAAGAATGTTGAGTACTAATCCACAGTATCAGAGGTTTCTATTACAGGACAAAAATGAGATGTATACTCTGCCCGAGAAGCTGAAGGATTGTTTGAACAAAAGAATAGAGAGTAGTGGTGATATGTTGACACATCTTCCCCGTGAATGAAGCACATGCTGAAAAATGAGAGAAGTGGCATGCTGGCGGATAATCAATTATAAACAGGGGGGAAATGTGGAATCATTTTTTTATTGATTGATTTAATTATTATTAATTGTTTATCCTTGCTTGCTCCTACTTTACTTTCTTTCATAACCTTTTAGGCCTAGAGTGTGTGTGTGCTTGCATATTTCTGATTTAGCAGGGGCCTGCATAACTGTACCAGTGCGTCATGACATATAGCCTATCTAAAGTCATGCAAAGCTGAATGTCTGTACCAAGGACAAGATGTTTTTCTCTGTCTCTAAGTTTGTGTTTATAGAAAGCTCCGGAATGCATAACAAGATAAACTGGAGCCGAGGCTGATAGAGAAGACAGGTGCTCTCCTCCCCAACGAGATGTATGTGTGCAGCCTTACGACAGCGTGACGTAGGTGGCATAAGACAGCGAGGGGTCTCCAGATTACATCATGATGCGTAAATCAGCGCGGGGGGAGGAGAACGTCATGGAGTACCCCTACAAAAACCAGAGAGAGACTAACTGTATCATCCTCCATCTTGACTTGACTTGTATGGGGATCCTTTGCTGCAGAAAAGTAAACGGACTTTGACTTGAATATTAACTTCTCTGCCTCTGACTGATTTTTTCCCTGAGTAGTCTGGGTTTCTTATGTGATGGTGATACGAGGAATTTAATGTTGAAATTCCTTTAACAACCTGGTCTGCCGACCCATCAGTCAAGAGTAGGAGCAATATTTGCTTTCAACTCCAACATATAATATCTTCAGTTCCAAAACGACTACTGAGTGTTATTTTTGGGAGAGGTGATGTTTGGGGACACGCACCTGCCCCAACTTCATTGAAAGGTTGGTGACATCATATTTCAAAATAGTAATTATTTTCAAAGATCAATGAAGTTCATTAGACAAAACATTATTTGTCTTCACATTGAATTTGTTTTCAAGTAAATATGGACTAAATGGGATTTTCAAATTATTCACCTCCGCCAAGGGAGGTGTATGTTTTTGCCGGTGTTGGTTGGTTTGTTTGTCTGTCTGCTAGCAGGATATCTCAAAAACGGCCTTGTAGATTTTAACCAATTTTTGCAGGATGTTAGAGTAGCACAAGATGAACAAATGATTAAATGTTGGCATATCTTGGCCAAAGAACAGCTGAGATATAGGCCAAAGTTCAAATCCAGCTATACTGGCAGGGATTTGAAGTGTTTCCAATGGGTCGGATTTCCAGTCGGTGTGCTTTTGGGTTTTTCTGCCACCTGGCTGTGGACTGCAACAATACCCTATATCAGCCAATGAAAATAACTAATGCACAGAGTTGCCTTGGCGCGGCGAAGCTGCTGTGCTCTCTGAGTGCTCTTGTTGCTTGCTGTTTTTGTAGTTATATTTTATACAGTACATTGTCTCAGTTCTTCTGGAATACATGTTGTTTTTATTTTTGGTCAAAAAACCTTCAAATGGTTCAGTTATGGGTGCCTGAAGGAACAGAGCCTGTTCCATGTTGATTGTCAAGAGGTCAGTGTGACACAAGTAGAAGTACAATTTTAGATGTCTCCTGTGAGACATTTTTTCACCATTAACGGCATCAACTGAAGGCCTGCTTCCATAATGGATGTTGGGGAATGGATGGTACTTTTTTTGGTTGCAAAGGACTGTAATTTCAACCTTGGTGTCATCCATTCTCTCAGCAGAATCCCATCTGCACCTCTGTGACTTCTGCTTAGCTTGTTGTAATTGCCTGATGAGTAGTCTGTCACTCTGAAGTGATGGTGTCCAAATGGCTTCCCTGCATCTTCACTTACCTAATTCAAGACTTTTTTTTTAATGGTAATATGGTTAGAACTTCGGAATTTTCCCTCTTTTAACTTCTACTATCGAGGGATACATAAAGAGCTACAAAGGGTTTCCCTACAGGATGAAGCCAAAGATTTCTTTTTAGAGCTGGTCGACCAAGTGAATCACAGATTCTGTTGTACAGGAACTCGGCTTGGACTGTTCTTTGATCTGACATTGATTCCACTTAATTACGTTGGCAGTAAACATGAATCATGTCTATGGCTGCAACGATTTAATCAGTCCATCTGACTCAATAGATCCAGCTGGTCAAGAAACAATCTGGTCCGTCCTATTCTGCATAATGACTTAAGTCAGCATGAATTAGTGAATTGCTAATGTGAAGAACTGCAGAATTGTAATTCAAACAGAACTAACAGAATTTCTCTGTGAAGAATTATTGATCTGAGCACATTTCGGATCGTAACATTTGGGTACGCTATAAGGAAACTGTAAATTCACTCTTTACGTGTAGTTT
Organism: Gymnothorax reevesii; assembly: GCA_029721435.1. Taxonomy (NCBI): domain Eukaryota; kingdom Metazoa; phylum Chordata; class Actinopteri; order Anguilliformes; family Muraenidae; genus Gymnothorax; species Gymnothorax reevesii. Next base: position 55,293,659 of record CM056586.1, read on the forward strand.
TCAAGTGAAACAAAAATATTTTAGAAACAGGATTGCAATGGACTGTTATATCAGAGGTGCCTTGTTTCTGGAAGGTGACCATCTTGTTGTTTTCAGTTTTTTTTTTTTTTTTGCCAACCTGGGCTATAAATATGCTGCTAAATGAGTATCTGTTTAGTGAGGTGAGCTTTTACTTGCCTTGGAATGAAAATCCACAAGAAAATAGATCTCCAGGAACAAGGGTGGGAACCATTAGTCTACACTGGCTTCACTTACTGAATGTCTGCTGCCATATGTAGGGAAACTGTACTAGGAAGTTCTCCGATGGACTATATTTCAGGCAGGAATCTTACATGAGATTTAACCATTTATCACAGAATGACAGGCATTCAACTTTGGTGGTGATTCTAGATGAGTGGTGCTCTGGAACCCTATTTTGTCAGTTTACTTGATTTTCTTGCCCCTTTGTTACACTTGACCTTTTATTGCACTTATTTCATTGCCCTTTTCTTACTCTGGACTCTGCCCCTTTGTTGCACTTGCCTCTGCACTTGACCTTGACCTTGCCCTTTTGTTATTGGTGTAGATCTGTAACAATGGAACGTGTTCTGTCACTGACTGTTAGCACTTATACTTGTCTCCTAGGAGGTCTGCACTTTTGTATTGTTCTTGTGCACTTTTATACGTCGGTCTCGATAAGAGCGTCAGCTAAGAACCAGTAATGTAATGTAATGGAACACTTTGCGCAAGCATGATAGTGCCTGAGATCACTAACCCCCACCCCCCCAACAGGGCCTGAGATTCTGTACGTTTCAATTAATTAACTCAATATGACCAGATGCTGCTTATGATGAACATTGTTATTCATGACGAAGGAGGCTGGGGATGTGGGGGAGATGAGATCAAGATCTTAAGTGGGCCAAAGTAGGTGCGGAATGGAGGGCATGGAGCCAGAGAGATGAATGAACACTGCCTTGGTCATAAAAGCTCACCAATCAGGTGGGAGATGCTGAAGTCAAGAATGATTGGACAGAAAATGACTTATGACTAGCCCCGACTTCTTTGCCTGCCTGAAACAATGCTGAGGCTCCATTTATAATTCTAGACCCTCACCTGAATGTTATGGATACCATATTTGCACCCACAAAGGAAGCCCACGCAAACAAACACATGAGAACACTTCTAATTTACTTTTTAGGAGCCAGCAACTCATTTTCAACACAAAGAGTGACTGATAATAATGTTCTGCTTAATAGCCATAAGATCTGTGAGAGAGTCCTTACTCAGACTAACATCAGTAGCCTGGGCTATGTTGACACACTATCCACAGATGAAATGAAACCAACCATAGGTTGCTTAGGAAATGAAGGCATGCACCTGGAACAGTTGAGCTATTGGTCTAAACAGCTGAATTGAGGTGAAATGTATTCTGACTGGGTTGCTGAATGCCCCTATACAATACGTCACTGTAACGAAGAGCACTTCGCTACTTATAGTGGCTGGCTGTAGCCATGTAAATATGCACCATGGGGTTTTATATATTGCACTTTTTAAACAAATAATTTAACTTTGTATAATAGTGGCACTTTGTACTTTATTGACAGCATTGGCACTTTATTGATTTGCACAGAACATTTTGCACATTGCATATTTGCTCATTTTTGTATCTTGTATTTATTGATTATTTATTGATATTTATTGTGGAAATTTTGAAAATCTTTTTTGAAAACATGGACCCTTGATTGTCTTAGCAGGTTTGATAGAGAGCACATGGCTTGCCCAGAAAGAAAAGGGAAACTATTAGCTGGTGACAATACAAACAGATTTTAATTGTCAAACAGCAATTATATGTGGGTTCTGTGCAAGAATGCTTAAATACTGTGCAATGAAGCAAGTGCTGAAGTAGAATCATTTGAAAAAGTAGTTGAATTGTTTGTTCATTCACTTACCTTTCCTGTCTTGTCTGCTCCAGGGTGTTCAGGCCTAAAGACTCCCCAGGCCAACGAAAACCAATATAAAGGCTCCGGGAGAGACTAAGCTACATGATAGGAGGGGGGATTTGGGCACATAGGATGTGCATTAATAACTCACTGTAAATATGGTGGAGGATCATGCTGGGTTAAACAGCAGTAGATGGGGGGGCTGAATTAAATGTTATTACCTTTTCTACTTTGTTTGTGTGTGTGATAAGAGTCAGTTAAAAACATTTAAAGCACCCTGTTGATGGTAGTTGCCAAGGCTCATTTCCTGTGGCACAGTATAAAAGGCACCATTTTACATCTGTCTGTGCTGCTGGTGATGTCATGGTCCTGTGTTGCTGCAAAAAATATACTGCTGATGGTGAATAAAACTTATGGTCTGGCACACCTTATCTCCTCTCTCTGCGTCGTCTTGCACTGAATTCTTCAACCGCTACATGGTCATTCTAACAGTCACTTTATCTAGTAAATTGAAAGTAATTTTATTCAAAATTCAGACTTGGCTGTATGTGTCGATTGTATTTTCTATAAACACTGGGAGAAAAGTAATGTATTCACATAAAAACAGGATTGATGTGCAACATGGAACAGGCAGGCTTGCTGCTACCATTTAAGTAATTTTACTGTGGAACTGAGGCTGATGTATTGTTCTTACCAAATTCATGCGAACATAAAGCAGTGAAATGGCCGATGAAATTTGACGGTATATAGCTGCACCATAACTCTGAGCTGGTTAGCAGGTATTTCCTCAGATGATGATGGCAAGCTGTGAATATTTTCTGTCTCATAATTTTGGTTCAGCTTAATAGTAGCAGTCTGACCATTTGTTTTTTTCTCTCAGTCATAAGCATTGCTTTTTTTTTTTTTGCCCACAGAAATGTCACTCACTGGATGTGTTCTCTGTTACCTCACCATTCTCTGTAAACTCAACAAAATGTTGTCTGAGAAAAATCATTCTATGGTCAAAGTCAAGTAGATTACTAAAGTTCCACAATCTGATTAGCTTCTTGACAATATCTAATTTCTTCTATGTATTCAATTACTGCGACATGATCAACTGATTATATACAGTATTCTCATTGTAAAGTAGGTGTACAGGTGACCACTCAGCATGCGTGCCATTTTACAATGTCGATAAGATTGGATAGAATTTGAGTTAGCATGAGATAAAACTATAACTTAACCTTTTGTTGGTTTTAGTGTTCCTCGCCTCAACAACGGCTTTAATTCTTTGGCCTCTGTTGATATTTTTGAAACAAGAATGCACTTCCTGTTTGGCTTCCTGCTTTGCACAGCAGCTCTGCTGGGGCCAGCATAGTTCTTTATCTCTGTGATGAGTGACAGGAAACGGAGGGAAATGCAGCTTGACCTTCACTCCTCCTCCTTCTGTTGTAACAAGCCACCACCCATTTAGAGATATCCTCCATCATTGCCCCCTCCACCAGTGCTGGTGCGATTACTCAGGTCTTTCTCTCCCTCGGTTTACGCAAGGTCAGACAGTATTTATCTGCTTGTGTCATTCCACATGGGCTGCAATAGGCCCCTCCTGTGGTGAATGCACGCTGATAGGACACATTTAGATTTCACCGTGTGATTTACTGTAAATGTAAAATAGTGAGGTCACCGTGATTGTTTGATGAATTCCCAGTGTGCGATCTGAAGTCTCATTACACTGGAGACTACAAGACTCAAACTGCTGCCATTCACTGATTGGGGGATGGTCTGTTGAGTGAATCTGATCAATTGATGATGAGGATTTGTGGGTTGTTGCACTATTGATGATGTGCATGACAATGTTGCCATGATGATGATTTCAACATTGATAATTTATAATACTGCATGTTGTTTCACTCCCTATTGTGTGAGTAATATTTTAATTCAGTTAATTCTATGAGCATGTGGATATTACATATCGTAGCAAGCTTTATAGCGGCCTATTATATTATATATTTTTTCAATATCATTAAGAAAAAAATCATGAGCAGTTTTTCAAATGAAAGCAAATCCAATGGCAGTGACTTACTATCAATAAAATCAAAAGCAATGCAAAATGTTTAAAATGTCAAATGTCATTCGCAGTTGTAATGTGAATATAGGCCACTAGATGGCAGTATTTACCTTTTTTCAATTCAGCCCAGACTGGAGCTAGGTTTAGACATGTCCTGGGCATGTCTGGGGAAAGTCCCAGAAAAAAAAAAAAAAAGAGGTCTAAATGTGGGTGGGGTCTGCAAAAGAGTATATAAGGAGTAGAATTTAGACAGTAAAGTAGTAGGAGAAATTACAAGGAGAAGGATACATGTGACCAGACCTGTCATTTCTGTTCAAGACCTGGGAAGTTTCTTTTGTGGATTTTTGCCTGTGTTAGAGCATTTTTTTTACTTACCCAGGACATCACCAAGCCACCCCAACAAAAAGGGACTGTAAATATTTCTGTTTTTCTTGTAAATCAATCTTTGTTATTAGTTGTAGGTTATTATTAGTCTTTGTCTGTTAATTAAATGTGTTCAAGTTTTTAAAACTGTTTCTGTCATCCCTTGCTGTTGCTGTAGCTGTTGTGTTGTAAATTGTAATAACAAATTGGGGCCATAACACAGTTGTGTAAGATATTATTAAACATGTTAAACCTTAAGTCATCCAGTTAAAAAAGCGCTTCTGATGATAAAAATAATTATAATTTGGATGCAGTCTGGCTGATTTTTTAACCTTTGACCTTTTCACCTTGCTATGCTTGAGGATACTGCCTTGACCCCTGTGGATTAATAGACTTCTGAAGGCTCAGTTGCAAAAACACAAGTGGTAAAAATGAAGAAAGGAAATGAAGTAGGAAAGCCTTTAGTACAGGATGCAGTTATTAGACACATTGATCTTTGCTGGAAAAATGGATTTTGAGACCAAAGCTAACAGGGCGCTCTGTCCAGCATCCAACTGAGAGGATAGAGTATCAGTGACAGATTTGCCTCACCTTTTCGTAATTACATGGCAAATCCTTTTCAAACCGCTTTCATATCAGAGAGCAAACACACGGAGGGATGTGAGATGTTCATATAAAAGCAAACACTATGTTTTGTAGAGAATCGGTGGATCATGCAAAGATAACAGTGCAGCGTCAGTGATATTGGCTGCAGTTCTGAGCGTCACCTTAATCCTCACTTTCAGCAGAGCTCCACTTCAAACAAGGTCGATTTGCGAGACTGATAAAATAATGGGAAAAACTTTGGAGGAAACCAGAGAATACACGAGAGGCTAAACTCTAGACAATGCACTCGCCACGCTTCTGCCTGACAAAGAGTCCCACACAATCCACCTCAGTGCTTGACCTCAACTTCAACTTCCACTTCCAGTGTTCAAATGATACTGATTTACCATCAGTGAACTGTTTAATAATGCTAATCGACTGTCGATTAATCTTCTAGATCACTTATGTTTGCAGTCCTCAAGGGGCAGAGTGTGTTGATTTTCCTGCTTCAAGTCTATTCACACATCATTATGGTTTTTCATTAACATTGCAAAGCATTTCTTAAACTAAGTAATGACTTTGGCGCTTGCTGAAGTAAGGGGAAAAAAGAAAATAAGAAAGAAACACTTCATTGTTTGTCAGATGAAGTAGACTCTGATTGAATTGAGGATTTATACTCATCTGCGGATGCCTTTATCTGCATTTTTATGTGTGCGGGCTGATGTCCTATGTCCTCAATCGGCCAGATTGAGAGCTGTTTAATACGAAGACCATGCTCAATGGCACCATAGTATGGAGGCTGATTGCACCTTGTTCCTTCAATCACTCTCAGGGTTTAAATATCAGTGGAGAACAATGTGCCTGGGATTGGGGGCACAGAAAGTACAAGAGTGAGAGTCAATGTCCCATTCAGAGCCCATGCGTATTTACTCATGAAGATTTGAGCACTGCCATTGAGATGTAAGGTGGAAACATTTCAGTCAACTCTCAGGAAGTTCTTCTGAAAGGGAGGAGACGTCTGTGCTGATGAGCTAACCCAGTGCTCTCAGCTTGTCTCAATTTCAAAGCCTCATTGTTGCTAGCCCTCTGAGCACGAATCCATGAATCCTGATTGGCAGGTCGGTGGCAGACCATCTCAGAATAACAGCATTTGGCCTCATGGGCCTTATCTTCAAGCTAGGAAAAAAATGCAAAGATAATGTCACATCATTAACTGAAATAAAGTGAATTTCCCCTTTCCAAACAAGACTGTCAGCACATCCCTATTAAATTTCTTTTTATTTATTTTCCGCTATTGAAAAATCTGGTGTGCCGTTTATCACATCCCATCCCAATTCCATTTTACACCGGGCAAAATGAGCTAGCGAAAACTAGCAAAGCCTTTGATTTGTGCACTTAGCGGCTTAGTATATCACCCTGATGATAGTGGATGGAAAAACACGTCCCCTGGTTTCTCTGTTCCGAATATCGGCCTGAATGTAACAGATGGAAATGGGATTTTCCCCTTTTGTCAACCCTCGCACCCGTTAACCCGAAGCCTGACTCCCATCACTTCTCCTGTCCGGTTTATTTATCCTCATTGTTTGGCGTTCTGGCGATGTTTCAGGCTGATTTCTGTAAACATATGGGCCAATGCTATCTGTCCCAGCCCAGCCTATAAATTGTAATCAGCCTCAATAAGAAACCACGGCAGGAAAATAAGGGAGGAAGAGAATAAAGGAAGAGGGAGAGAAATAAAGACTCCCTGAGCAGGATGGAGAGATGTCAGAATTTCATCTTGAAATCTAGTTTGGATAAAATCCAATTCAGTGTTCATCCATGGAAATTTTTGACCCTTTCAGGGTCAGGATTGAAATTATGGAGCCAGAATGCTCCCAACTGAAGGTTTTAATGCTGATGTAATGATCATTTCTGAAGTTCATGAACGCCAACTTAGAATTTTGAAAACTTACTTAGCTTTGAGTCAGTGGAGAAGGAGAGGAATGGCCTGCCAGTGATTCACTTCAGCAATGGTTACTTTTGACTGATGAGTAAGTGTCTACCATTTTGAATGTGTTCGTTGTCATTGCAATAACAGTAACTGCTCTGGTTCTGCCAAAGAGTAATGACACTGGCAGATCGTGTACCTCGAGGGCATTAGAACATTTTCATATTCTATCTTCCCCATGGGCAAACAGTGCCTTTCAATTCACTCCGGCTGCATCATTTGAGGTCATTTCCAAGCTCGAACATTAAAAAATAATCACCCTGTTTGCAGTCAGGGCAGGAGAGGCCTTACATCCTCACCAAAAGCAATGTGATGGTTTCTATTATTACAGTGTCCTTTAGGGACAATTAACTGAACTGCTGTGAATAATGTACACGTTTATATCCACTTTTTTTCCTATGTGAGAATCAGGCCTGTCTCTGTGGGAGGAAGGGAGTCCAGTGCGAACAGTACTGAACATTATTGCAGCACGCTGCTTTCACACTGCTGCTGCCCATGAAAACGGTACCTTTTCCAAGGTGATGTTTAAAATGTCTCATTCTCCACTTGCAGTGATGAATAACTGACCCTGGAGTTGAGGTTCCTCTCCTAATCCTCTCAAAACTGTCTTTCCTGAGGGAGGCGGCAGGAATCCTTTTACCTTGAAGGAACCTCTGCCTTGTGGCTGGTGAGTTCACTGCATTGCAATGGGGCCCAGGCTCCAGCAGTGACCTAATTCAGGGTTCCAGGCTCGTCACTGTTGAGACACTGAGCTCATTCTAATTTCCTGTTTGCTTGCCTACTCGGCCCTTGCCTAACATGGAAATAATTTCATGTCTGCCCTCCCTAAGGATACACCAATCCATGAAATGCTCCTTGAAGGAGATAGGAGCCAGAAGCTAGGCAACTCCTGAAGGATTCATGAGCCAGGAAACACAAGTGCGTCCTTTATAGAAGTGTTGCGATCAATCAGTAGATTAACCCCTCCCAATTTGCCACATCTGTTATTGACTTTCCTCACAAAAAAGAATTGTTCTTCAAGTTCATTTGATCAGTAAATTTCAAGTATCTTCCCTGAGTGTACAAGTAGTATACTTGTACTTAAGTGTTCTACTTCAATATTTCTTGGGTCTCAATTCACTCTCTTTATTTTTAAGTATGCTTGAAGCTTAAGATGCACAATGAACTTTCAATACACAATTAGTTTACTTAATTTAAAGGAGGACCCACACGTTTTGACTTAATCTTATAGTAATTAACTCCAACATAATATCCACGGTCAATTTTTTGCCTATTCATGCCCCCTGTTCTTTTAAATGACCATTAATTAGATGGAATTGCTGTTTCTAGGAGGCCATCATTAATGCCACAGTGGCATGAGAACTTGCGAAATCATAACATCACTGCGGCTGCCACATGCATTCATGTGCATGATGCATGTGATGTAAAAATGTCTGAATACCTGTATATCTAAATAAATTAGACCAATTTAAAATTGTTCATTGAACGAATCAACTGTTTGATTGCAAATTGAGCTAAGTAAATGGGAAGGAGGTAAAAGCAATTGTCATGTAGAGGAGGATGATTTTGAAAACCTTAACTATGCTTAGTTCAGCACGCAGTTTTCCTGAATGTTTGCTTGATTATTACATTTTGCCTTTGTGTGCGATTCTTGTTCAATTATTCAATAAAAAATGCTTAAAATTTGTGGCACAGATTTGCCTGAACGTGCTTGCCCTGTCTTCAGTAAATTTGTCCATTGCCTGCAATGCGAAAATAATTTCTCTCTCACATTCACGTTTGATGCGTTTCCCACAATGTTTTCTACTTCGCGTGTATTTTTAGACGCTTAAAAAACAGGGCCATCTTAACATGATTTTATTTTTAAGAAATCTTTTTTAATAATACTTGAAAGTTTTCCATTGAGAGGTGGAATTCAGAGGTCTGCTATTTATTCAGATTACTGACATTATTTCAATCTAGCACGGTAGCCTGGTTTGGTTTGTCTGCTTCTCATTATCTCTTCTAAATCATTATTGACTTGACTTTGGTTTTGATTGGTCAGTTGGCTGAATTAATGGCTTGATTACAAGTTAGGCAAAGTACACGGGAATTTATTTAAGGTGAGCAAATTATGCCAAGGTGACGGCAGCTGTCCAGCCTCGCTGGTAATTAGCAAGACTTCAAATCGGACTTTTCTTTCCAGAAGCATTTCATATGGCCTCTGATGTTAGTTCACCTCCAAATTAAAGTTGATTCAGATAGAAAAAGCTAATAATCTAGCTCGTCAGTCAGCTCCATAGAGGAAGTGGGAATATCTTGGTCATTCAACAATCTCAATGCAGGACCGCAGGACAATGGAAACTCATGGCGCTAATAGCCGCACCGATGTCACGATTAGGGGCACCCCAAGCAGATTTGGGGTGAATTTTTGTCTGCTGTGCTGAAAATGGCACGGTCCACTAGTTTGGTTAAACCGCTCATAAAAATTAAAGAAATCGCCAAATTAAAAAAAAAAACAAAGTCATAGGAGCATTTTTCACGATATATTGACATAATAACACCCAACTTTCCCAGCCATGATAGCCCTCCTTTAAAATTTGTAGTTCCTGAAAGTATACTTTGAAGTATACAGTAAGTAAACAAGATATGGACTTTATGAAATATTATAGTAAATGACACTTTCAGCCCAATATTTCATGACTATTGTACTCTGCTATATACACACATAGGGATTAAATTACTTGCTATTCACTCTGGTGTTTGCATGAATGGACAACCCTGCATGAAAAGACTCAATCCCTATACCTTCTGGCTGTAAAATAACAGTATAACCCTCTGCACCACAGAGATACTTGAATATCCATTTAGTCATTTAATTACCATAATTTTATAAACTAAAAATATACTGATGTGTACTTTCACAAACTAAGAGGTCAAGTCATATTAAAGGTCCTCTATAATGCCAGTAGGCATACAGCTTATTAACCATTATGAGCCAGTTCAAAATCTCCCCTACCTGACATCACAAGGGGGAGTGACCACCCAGAATAATGAAACCTGATTGACTGCTTGGCTGAAGTTGATCAGTTCTTCTTGCCTCTGGTTGGTTACTTCCCCATGTGATGTCAAGATTGGAAAGATTCTGAAATGGCTTGTAATAATGAATTGGCTGTGCTCGTGGTGACATAGCAGGGACCTTCAAATAACTAAAAAAATACTCAATGTAACACTGTGGTGTCACTAGGTAAAGCTGTCACTTTGCAGCCAGATGGTACAGGAATCAAATCCAGACCATATGAGCATCTGATGAAATTACATGCAATAATATGGTATTTAATTCCAATGCTTGTTTAAAAGGGTACAATGGACATAATGTAGTCATAAAATACTGGGCTGAAAGTTTTATTAATTATATTATAATTGAAGCACCTATGACTAAAACCCCATAAGTCGCACTTGACTTGACTTGTGGGGTTATAGTAATCAGTGCTTCAATTATTTCCATAAAGTATATCTCTATTTACTATAAACATATCTCAAAGTATATTTCCAAATATGAAATTAAACCACTATTGAACTCAAAGTTTAGTAGTCTTACATTCAAAATGTACTTAATATACTCTTTCAAACTTAAAGTGGGCCAATTTAGTCTGAAGAAGTGTTGTTGCCGTGCACTCAGGAATATACCACTTTTGTACTTGGGAAATATACTTGAAGTTTACTAATAAAATGAACTAGAAGCATACTTCTTTTTTGCATGGGTTGGCTAGAAACTGACATTTGAAAGTGCAAGAAATGGCAAAGAAATTAAAAAGAAAATGCCTTGTGTGCTTCTAAGGCCATAGTGTACGGCAAAAGCAATGATCATTTTAGAGGGCCACTGTCCATCTATGTCTGCAACACGTTTGTTGTCTAATATAGAGACTCCTTTCTATGTCTAAATAATTTTGTATAATAAACCTAAATTTATTGATACATGAGAGTTCAAACAAAGCCACAGAATTGGGCAATATATGAACGGCGTGTCTATTTACTGAGCAAAACTCCCCCAAAAGTAACAGGTTTGGTGATAAACTGTGGGAATCCACAATAGCAGTGCACCAAGCTGCTTCAAGCCTGCCTGCAATGAACTGAAAAAGTTAGTGATAATTAGAAGCACTTGGCGAGAGAAACAAAAGTCCAAATATCAAAAAAGATTAGAGGTAAGGCAAAGAGAAGCCAGGGGCACATCAGCAGCCTGCCACTCTATCAAAGATTTTTCCTGAGTACGGTGAGAAAATGATTGCATCAGAGACAAATCAATCAAGCTGCAAGTTGTAATGACATAACATTATCTTACTTGCTAAATTGGCTAATATAAGGTCATTGTCAGAATGCTAATGTTTTGGGAACACAGTATTATAAAAGGTTAACCTTTTTACCTAGCTGTCAAATCAAGCCAATCCTTCCTTAAGTGTTTATGAAGCACAGGGGTAGTCAGTCAGACTGGGTCAAAAGCCAGAGGGGAAGATTGGGGTACAAAAATCACTAAGCTTGGTTCTAGTCAAACACAGGCAAAAAACTAGGGAGGTAGAATTCAGTAAAAAAATTTCAATTCGTAGTCAGCACCAAGAAGCAAGCTAGGCAGGAGCAGGCATGAAGGGTAAATGAATAATAATAATAATAATAATAATAAACAGAAATGGAGGAAACAAAGATCAGAATCAGGCAGACTTCAAACAAGCCTTGTAAGACACAGAGTTACTGGGACAAACTTACATTGAAACAGAGGTAAAAGGAGACTAAACACACACAGGTAAATGAGTTAATGAGAATCAGGTGGTGAACACAGCAGGAGGAATGTAGAGAGGGCAAAGTTACAACCGAGATAATCATTCAATCAGGGATTCAGTCACCCAGAGAAGCACAGAACATAGTAGAGAAATGAGGAACAAAACACATGGAAACTGAAAGGAAACTGAAGAACATTGAAATGGAGAAAACATGAAATGAAACAGACTTCGAGAGAAACATTAAAATTAACAGGATTGACAGGAGACATTGTCAACATTTAAATATTGGTAATATAGTGTATTGATATCAGTATTTATGGAGGAAATTTGATAGTTGACAGGCGACACAGGAATCTATATTTTTTTATTTTGGTATTTCCCAGGCAGCTTTTCGTTACTGTATTGCCATTCATTTGAGTTATGTTTAGCTGTGTATTGTTGCAATGAGTTCACACAAATTTTCCATGAGCAATATATTTTATGAATTATTCCCCTGTGGATGCAGTACCCAAATATGCCTGCCTAGTTGCACATCAGGTTTGGATGGGGAAGTATGACTTATGCTAAATTAATGCCACCATGTAAGACTAAAGAACTCCATCTTTTCAATAGTTCTGGGGCACCACCCCCTCATGAATATTCAATATACAGTCATGTACTCCAGGCGTAATTACAATTACTGCATCATTTAGACGCCTGCATCAGAGCTTACTGCCCATCTAAGGCAAAGAGACCATTTAAATTTTCCATTATTGTGGCTCAGCGATGACATTGATTAGACTGACAGTTCGGTCCTGGTACCATCATTGTTCGAATTTGCCTCATGCCAAATTCTGCTGCAGAACACATCTTTCCATTAACATACTTAGCTTAGTGTGTGTGCTAAAACTAAACTGCTAGCCCGTTGACATGAAGGAGATGAGTTTAATGTATACAGTAATGCTAAGCAGCTTGCTCTCCCCTTATACAAGCTGTTTAAATCTGTAATGAGTAGGAAAATGTAGATTTATTCAAGACAAGTCACTGTTCTTCCTGTCTACAATGCCAGCCACGTCTAGTGAAATATCTGAAAAAAAAAGAATGTTTAAATATATGTGTAAATTGCTTAAGGCAATAGAGGAATTAAGACTGTTGAGGAAATGCTAATACATAGTCTAAGAAAAAATAGTGATGTAAAATTGATCTTTAGTGATGAAAAGTTTAGGTAGGGTGTTGGGACGGAGGGAACCAACAATGGCACTTTAAAGGGGGACAGAAAGGGGCAAGTGGGTCAAAATAAGCCCCTGGAAGAAGGCACGGTTAATCCACTCCGTGGAAAGACTAATCCAAAATCAACACTGTGGTCTCTTGAAAGTCATTTATTGGTCTTGCAAAATTTCCTCAGAAATCAGTTGAAAATCAGTGTCTGTAGACACGGTTACTAATAGCGACAGTGTTAGTCTGTTTAGAAAAGTGTTCTTCTCCATCTCACCCTAAGAGATCTTCTGTTAATGCTAGTGTTTTTCTGGCTGCGCTCAATTAGTTTAATATGTCTGAGCGGCTAATTAAGCTTTTATCCTCTGTGCAATGTCAACTGTGAGGTGTGTTAGTGCTGCTAGAAAGATGACAGCAGAAATTAAATAACCGTCCTTCTGTTTATTTGATTGGTGCTAATGTTTCTAAAAAATATACATGATGGTCATCTCAGGGAACATAACCTCTCTACTGATTTTTCCGGCATATACAACTTACAAAAATGGGATACTATCCATCCATTCTCTATAGCCGCTTATTCCTCACTAGGGTCGTGGGGGGAGCTAGAGCCTATCCCAGCTGACTTCGGGCGAAGGCAGGAACCCACCCTGAACAATCCATCGCAGGGCACATGCACTATTTGCTCTCACACTCATACCTGTGGGAAATTTGGTGTCTCCAATCAGCCTGACATGGCCGTTTTTGGACTGTGGGAGGAAACTGGAGAACCTGGAGGAAACCGTCGTGAACACAAGGAGAACATGCAAACTCCACACAGAAAGACCCCAGGCCGGATTCAAACCCACAGCCTTCTTGCTATGAGGCGGCAACGCTAACCATTTCGCCTCACATGGGATGCTATGTAAAAATAAAAATAAAAGCAGTGATTTGTAAATGATCTTTGACTTGTAGTACATTCAACGCAACAGCACATTATTTGATATTTCAACATATATATTATATTTTATTGTACTCAGGAGACATCAAGAACCAACCAGTCCTGAGACCTGGCTTAGTAATGACTAGCACACCATGTGATGAAGGATGATAACCTATGTAGGTTACCTATGCTTTATAAATAAAAGTAAGTCAATGCTGCTTTTTCCTATAAGGTATGGCCAACCCTCAGGCTGATACAGAGATCAGTGACAGATTTGAAATCATCTTTAGTTCACGATTGACTGTATCAAGCTTTTTTCAAAGTGGTAGGGGGTGTAGTTACATTTTGTGTTTCAAAATGTACCACACATTCTCTATTGGGGACAAGTCAGGACAGCATGCAGGCCAGTCTACCACCCGCACCCTCCTCATTCGCAGTCTGAATATGGTTTTACCTAGTCTTGTTGAAATATGCATGGGTGTCCCTGGAAAAACAGTTGTCTTGAAGCCAACATAGGTCACTCCAAAATCTCAGTGTACTTGTCAAAATTAAAGGTGCCCACACAGAAGTGGATGCTAACCTTGCCAAGGGCACTGACAGAACCTAATACCATGACAGAGCATGGCATTTGGACTTCTTGCTTGTAAGTCTAGATAATCCTTTTTTCTTCGATCCGGAGCATATGGGATTTAACCACAATATAGTTTGCACTGAGTAACGGTCCACTGCAGTTGCCTCCTAGCCCAGAGAAGTTGACAGCACTAAAGGGCACTGCTAAGGTAAGGCTTCCTATTAGCAAGTAAAATTTTAAATTGGGATTGTGGACATCACTATTAAGCTAAGGACTGAGCCCTTACCATTTACGCACAGAGCTTCCTCCAGATTTTTTTGAATCTTTTAATTACATTATGAGCCATGGAGGTGGAAATATCCAAATCCCTTCCTGTCTTTCTTGGATGAACATTGTTTATAAACCATTAAATGATTTTTCCAACATATTCTTACAATAAAACAACCATATAAGTTGATTCTTCCCCATCATCTCATACAGCGCATATCATCGTTTCTGATACCATCCATGGGACCATTTCCATGTTTTCTCCATTACTGCAGGTAACAACAGCTGTGCATCTTGCTGCAAGTATTGTGCCATACAGTAGAAATGGTTAGGAAGCATTGCATTTTTGTTTAAAGTTACTAGATGTCTTGTAGGTTAAGGTTATGGTTAAGGTTCAGGGTGTGGGTAAGGCGATTGTGGTTTTTAAAAGAGTTGTGGCATTTTAAAAACAGTCGCAGGTTACAATTCCAAAGATAAACTCTGACTCTGCCAGTATTTTTTAAAATGGCCTGCTACTGGAAGCATTTTGATAAAATCAATGATCTGTCGATACCTAATTTTGTCAGAAGATCGGTACCTGTGCCCCCCACCATATAACACTGAAAACCTTGATTGCTGGAGTACATCTTGTCAATGGCTGGGAATGGGTTAAGCTACCAGAAATGAGAACAAAATGCTGGTCTCCAGCAGGAAAATCCACAATTTTATACACCCTGCCATCCTCCTAGACTGCAAAGCCAGGGAACTGTATCACTATTTAAAGATGTCAGCACACTTTGAACAGTCATCTTAATCTTTTTTTGGCTGGCTGAACTCTCAACCTATCTGGTCATTTAATTGGGAGGACTGGCTCATTTTTCTCACACACCTGTGGGCAAATTGTCGACACTTGGCCCATGTTCCTTCCCCGACAACTAGGCCTTTCCTGGATGCTGCTTTTGCACCAAATCATGAATACAATCACCTGCTGACATCAGCTGTTTCAAATCACATCATCAAAATCACATCATCATCATCATCATTTTTTTCTATCTTTTTTTTTTTTTAATCTGATTACTAGCCCTTAATTTCCTCCATCCCTACCTTTTTTTCGGTGTTGCAGGCTTGAATGGCTGGAATGGACAGCAGGGCATTACACGAACGAGCAGGGCATATGGTCCTAAAGTCTCAAACCCCACCTTTGGGAAAAGAAAAATACCAATATGTGCAGGAAACCTTGCGAGTGAAATGAAACTAAGTGTATTAAAAAAAATATATATACTCTGATTAAAGTCCGACTGCTAGGTTTCTTCCCATGATTTGGTTATCGTTTTATATATAAAGAATAGGCTTTCCACCCCAAAGGTCCTATAACAGATGCATATCATGGGATGTGAAATAAAGGTGAGTATTGAATTGGCAGTCCAATCTAATCAAGTTAACTGAAATCTGATGCAAATGAATATAATTTGTCTGGATCTTGAGGGGGCAGGAAGAAAAAAAATGTACCAGGAGAGATAAAATCACAAGCCGCCTACATTTAAAGATTATAGCCCTGCAGCAGGTTGTCCAGGTCATCACTAAATTGATCTGCTTTAGTCGGTATTTGGAGCTGGAGGTGATGTAAGAGATAGCAAGCCAGCTTTTATCAAAGGAGCACTGCCAATGTGGAAATGCATGGCTGATAACAAGCCACAAGGCTTTGGCTTGAGGAATGTGCTTCAATAAGCACATTGTTAAAGATTTAGAAAATGGCTCCCTGTAATCACTCTGGAAATATTTCTGCTCCAGCGGAACACTCTGCCCTGCCAGGAGGGACCTAGACCCAGGATCTGAGATTATCAGTTTCAAATCTCAATGGCAAATCACCTCAAGTATTTCATTTAAAATGCTGCAAATGTGGCTGCAGCTGATGCAGCTTGTGCTTGATGTGAACCGAACACTGACTGAGTTGGGGGGGGGGGGGGGGTCAGAGCTACAGCAATTCCGAACTGCAGCCAGATACATTGTTCCAGGGTGGAGCCTAATTCCCATCCAACTGTCACAGAGACATGCAGTATGTCTCAGGCAATGTCTTAGACGGAATTAAATCAAGTGAGCAAATCGGAGTTTAAACTTCTGCCAAATAGAAGTTTGTGGATCAATAGTGCCCTCTGCAGTTCAATTTTGAGAATGCAAGCATTCGCCCTTCCATGGCAGACGTGCAACGAAGGGCGCACACACACTCAAGCACACAAACACAGAGCAAGAGAGGGAAGAAGAAAGAGTTATTTCTATGAGAGAGTGGATTAATGAGAGATAAAAATAAATGGAAATGGGAGGTGGGATGCCAGGTACTGCGCCTCAGTTATATAGCCCAGCAGCACAAGCCAATCAGCTTGATTGCTGACAGGATTGCGGTAAGACACGACCTCAGGCTCACAGATAACAACAAGACTCTTACCCTTATATCCTTGCAAAGAATAAATTTGCTGTACAGCTATCCGTGTTTTACTCTATTACCCTATTGTCGCTTGAATGTTGCTATTGCTTTAAAGCTAAGAATTCAAACCAGCCCACCAATATACCCAGCACACATTCAGAGAAACAGTGCTGAGTTTCACGAAGATAAAATTGCTGAACTTGGACCATAAAGAACAGTACATGCACATTCCTGGAAAAAAAAAAATCTACCAACATTTTCATGTACATGAAAAATATTACAACATCATGACAGGCATAGAAAATCAGTAGAAAAAGAATGAACAAGAATAATAGTGATGCATTCATGTCAAGTTGTGCAGTCTGTCCTGGGGAAATACAACTCCAATTCTGAAAAAAGCCAGCACTTTATGGAAAATGCAAATGCAAGTAAAATCAAAAAGGACTGATTTGTAAAGTCCATTCACCCTCTACTAAATTGAAAACAACAACAACAACAACAACAACACATTTTGAGATATTCTCACGCTTGAAATTAATTGCTTACTGAAAATGTACCATTTGAACAACGCAACAGTGTCCAAGACGTTGGTACAGTCAACTGTTTACCACTGTGTAACATTGGCATGTCTTTTAATCCAACTCAGTTAGCATTTGAGTACTAGACACGTGTTGGTCAAGTCTAGCAAGCAGAATTTTACCCCAATCCTCCTTTATACAGGTCTTCAGCTGGGAAACTGTACAGGGCTGTGGTTGCTGTATATATTTGCTTCATACTGTGCCATACACCCTCAATCAAAGGCCGATCACAACTGCTCACAAGCCAATCTAGCATCCGCATTCTCTGCTCGTGCAGCCGTGCGCAATCTGCTCAGAATGTGATTGTGAGTTATCTTGCTGGAGAATAGAGGGGAGTCCCTGGAACAGCGGGAATCATAGATGGTATTTTATAGGTTGCTCCGAAATTGGCGCATATCATTCCAACAAATCATTATAAATGTTGGACTCGTCAGACCACAAAACACAATGTGGACCAATGTACTTTTGTCCATCTCAGATGACACAGAGCCCAGAGAAATCAGCAACGGGGTTGATATTTGGTTTTGGCTCTGCATAGTTAAACTTTAAGTTACGGTACATCAGTAACTGAAGAGGCAAATGGTACTGACTGATAATGGTCCACAAAAGTATTTCAGAGCCCACATTGTGTGGCCATTATACCCACATGAAGGTTCCTGACGGATCTTACGACTGAGAGATGGATGATCACGTGTGGTCAGAGATGGTATTCAGCCATGGCCTATGCGATGAGCACTGAGATTCGCCTGGATTTCTTTCATCCTTTAATTATATTACGTACTGTTGAGGGGAAGGTTGTTTACAAAATAGTGGATTATATTCCACATTACTTTGCAAATTGGTCAACCTCAATCAGCTTTTTTTTTTTTTTTTTTGGTTCTTTTTAGACTACAGCATGATTCGGTCACCTATTCACCATCATCAAACTTTTTTGGGGGTCTGTAGTAATTGGTGATTCCAGTCAACATATACACCAATCTACTATAAAATTATGACCACTGACAGGTGACGTGAATAACATTGATTATGTCTTTATAATGGTACCTATCAGTGGATGGTATACATTGAGTAGCAAATGAATATTTTGTTATCAAAGCTGATGGATATCAAGCAGGGAAAACAGGCAAGCGTTAGGATGTCAGCAACTTTGACAAGGGGCAAATTGTGATGGCTAGAGGAGTGGGTCGGAGTATCTCCTAAACTGCTTACAGGACGTGAAAGGACCTGCTGCTTATGACTTGGTGCCAGGTACCTCAGCACACTTTCAGAGCTCTAATGGATTCTATGCCTTGACGCATTAGAAGTGTTTTGGCCACGGAAGGGGAACTTATACAATATTAGGCACGTGGTCATAATTTTATGGCTGATTGTATGTGTTCTTTAAAATATTGAAAAGTCGGTCATTTCCCATAATTATTCTCCATTTTGTGAGAACAGTTACTATGAATTGATTGCTTATGATTAATCAAACACACATTTCTACTGGAGCGCATCGTATTTATCTATCTATTTATTTGTCAGAATAACATGCAAACAAATGTTATTCTTGTGCTTTTGTGCTCCTAAATTTTAATGTGAAAATTAGGCAGAATAATGCATTAACATAGTTCGGCAAACACCTCTTGTAGGATCTTGTAGGAACTATTTTGCCAACGGCTCTATAAGGTGCGTCTCTGATTATTTTGACCTGAATTTTGATCACAAAATATGAAAAGAGATAGTTTCCTCATTCAATCCATTCGATTATTTGCTGTGATAGATCCCTAATTTAATTTCTGGCACATTCATTCTCAGTCACCCAGCAATTGGAGGATTAGCTCCCTACAGCCCATCCTTTTTTTTTCTTTATCGGTGCCATTTTGGAGTTTTTTTTTTTTGGCCAAACGTGCTTTCTGTGGAAGTTCAGGCCTTATCTTCACCAAATTCCTCAAAGCGTTATGTGACTATTAAAGGACATCTAAAGTCGATTCTCAGACGGGACGTTGAACGTCCAATGTTTACAATCAAATCACTTGCCATTGTTGCATGACCAATCTTGCATTGCCACATGACCAATTTCATTCATGTAAACCAACGTTCTGTGTACATGCGAAGATAATCCTTTTATTTCGGATCGTTTGTGCAGGTGCGGCTCGCTGATTGGCTGATAAACAAAAACAATGGGAATCGACTTTAAATGCCCTTTAACTTGATATGTGCTTTGAGAAGTGCTGCTAGTTCTCATTATGCAGGCGTCAAGCTTATGTTATCCACAGGGTGGCAGCAAAACATGACTCTTCTGTAAAATGAAAGAATCAATTCACATTGGGCCAGTTTTTGCAAAGACCTTCTGCATATGCAAAACCTTATAGCACATGCCAAACCAATAAGAAGATCAATTACTGGTCTTGGTATTTTTTCCCCTTTATTGTAGGTTGCATTATTTTAATTTTACACATGCTAATAGGTTTTTCACATGCCAGAGATCCTTGTAGTGTGTATCATGAATCACAATGGCACTTCGACAGCCTTGCACCCTGCGTGGCAGCTGCAGCAAATGTCTACAAATTATATATATATATATATATACATATATATATATATATATATATATATATATATATATATATATATATATATATATATAAAATAAATATTTGATTATTGGTTGATATTTGATTGAGTGGTTCGGAAACTAACCTGCCACAGGAAGTGAGTGACTAAGTCTCTATGCTGTAATGCACCAATGAGGAAAATCAATTATCTCATTGCTTAGTCCAACATGCCAAGAGTTCCCTTAGTGGTGACAGAACTGCATTAAGCATGTTATATGCAGTATACCTCTCCTCACTCAGGCATGATGGGAGATTTCAGAATAGATATTTGTTTCTATTTAAAGATTATGCTGAAAAGAAAGTCGATGTCCTACTTCTGAATTAAAATAGTAAGGAGGATGGGTAAATAAGACAAATACCGATATGCACGGTTTCTTGGATTATTAGACAAAGCTCTGAGGAAATCAGCA
Organism: Gymnothorax reevesii; assembly: GCA_029721435.1. Lineage (NCBI taxonomy): Eukaryota > Metazoa > Chordata > Actinopteri > Anguilliformes > Muraenidae > Gymnothorax > Gymnothorax reevesii. The sequence goes on from CM056586.1 coordinate 55,314,248, forward strand.
GGCAGTTTTGGAATTTTCCAGAATAAGCTATTCTGATGTCATTTTCGAGGTTTGGCTTTCATACTGACAGTGTAATGAAGTGGGTTCGGATTTTTGGCAATAGGACGATGTCGTGTTTGGCTGTGAAATCGTTTGACAGATGAGGGACTGCTGCAGAGAAACGTTTCAGCATTTTATTACTTTATGTCTAGAGGCATAAAAAAGAAAATTTGTGCGAAATCCACTATTTTCAGTCTGACATTATGTTGTGCTCAACAATGCGAGAACAAATACAGCTCCACAGCAGTCAAATTTGGTGCACATTAGACCAGGTGTTTCATCCTGTTCAGCAGACAGATAAAGAGAAGGATGGACACTGGTGACTGTCTAGATATCTAACATGGAACATAGGATTTTATAAAACAGGAATATTCTGCACCCAGATTCATTCAAAATGACTGCTGCCCTTCTGCACTTGAATGGTAACATGGCGAGGTTCTACTATTATTGACAAAATGACTGACTCGGCTTAACAGGCAGAAAAGTAAATCATTGACAATAAACACATACCGACTGGTGAATGTGAGGGCGAAATGATTTAGAGGAGCCGTGGCATGTTATTTTCCATTCTGTCAATTTAGGTATTCTGCCATTTTCACAGCAGTGTCTGCGCTAACAAAGGTAAATAGTAAGCAAATGTCAAACAAAGCAGCAAGTGCAATTAATTGAGCTGATCTCTGTCACTACGTACCTGGCCAGAGGAATGCAACGCCGAGTCCGCATCTTTAAAGGTACCGAAGACACAAGCAGAAAAATAATTTTTTTTTTTGGCAGAACGAGTGACTTACAACCCCAATTCCGAAATAGTTGGGACAAAGTGTAAATTGTGAATAAAATCAAAACGCAATGACTTTCAAATCACACCAGCCAGTATTTTATTCACAATAGAACAGAAATATCATAGCAAATGTTGAAACTAAGAAATTTCACAATTTTATCCACAAAATGAGCTTATTTCCAATTTGATGGCTGCTACAGGTCTCAAAAAAGTTGGGACAGAGGCCTGTTTACCATGGTGTATTATCCCCTCTTCTTTTGAACACAGAGTGGAGACGTCTGGGCATTGAGGAGAGAAGTTTCTTGAGTTTAGCCATTGGAATTTGATCCCACTCTTGTTTAATACAGGCTTCCCGCAGCTGGAGTGTTTTGGGTCTCCTTTGCCTTTTTGTTTAATTATGCGCCAAATATTCTCAATCGCTGTCATCTGGAGGGGAGAATATGTTGCTCTAAAACCTTTATAAACCTTTCAGCATTCATGGTGCTTTTTAAAACATACAAGTGTTCCACACCATATGCACTAATGCATCCCCATGCTATCAGAGATGCTGGCTTTTGAATTGAACGTTGATAACAGGAGGGGTGGTCTTTCTCTTCTTTAGCCCGGAGGACACAACACCCATGATTTCCAACAAGAATGTCAAATTTGGACTCGTCTGACCACAGGACACTTTGCCACTTTGCGACAGTCCATTTTAAATGAGCCTTGGCCCACAGAACACGATGGTGCTTCTGGATCATGCTCAACAATGGCTTCCTTTTTGCATGATAGAGTTTTAGATGGCATATGTGGATGGCACAAGGTCTGCGTTTGTGGTTTCTTGAAGTATTCCTGGGCCCATTTTGTAATGTCAACGACAGAATCATGCCGGTGAATGATGCAGTGGTGTCTGAGGGCCCGAAGATCACAGGCATCCAGTACAGGTCTTCGGCCTTGTCCCTTACTCACATAGATTTTTCCAGTTTCTCTGAATCTTTTGATGATGTTATGCACTGTCGATAATGAGACCTTCAAAGCCTTTGCAATTTGATGTTGAGAAACATTGTTTTTGAAGTATTCCACAATATTTTTCAAGCAAGCCTTCACAAGTTGGAGAGCCTCTGGCCATCTTTACTTCTGAGAGACTCAGCCTCTCTAAGACATCCCTTTTATAGCCAATCATGTTACAGACCTGATGCCAGTTGACTTAATTACTTGCTAAATGTTCTTTCAGCTGATTCTCTTATATATAAATAGCTTTTTCAGCCCTTTTTTGCCTGAGTCCCAACTTTTTTGAGACCTGTTGCAGCCAGAAAATGTGAAATAAGCTCATTTTGTGGATAAAAATGTAAAATGTCTCAGTTTCAACATTTGAAATGTTATCTATGTTCTATTGTAAATAACATATTGGCTCATGTGATCTGAAAGTCAATGCATTTTGGTTTTATTCACAATTTACACTTTTTCCCAACTATTTCAGAGTTGGGGTTTTAGATGACAAAAGAAATTGCAGAGAAGATGTTTCTTTTAGTTATTTTTAATATGGTTTCAGAGATTAAGACCAAAGATGTATGTCCCCTGCTGAGGGAAAAAAAAATGAATCTCTTGGTCTTCAGAGGACATGTATGAGAAAAATCTCCAAAAGAATGCCAAATAAGCTCAGGAGAAGATATATGTGAAGTGGATTTGTAGGTGAAAGTCTGTTGCTGATGAGGAGAATAACTGCTCTCTGGCTGGGTCTCAGCTGAAGGAAGGGTGATATATGGGTCTGTTTTTCAGGGTGTCTGTGTTGGGGCTCATAGTTTCTGAAAGTGACCTACATATTGTTTTCTCACAGGCGCTCTTTGAGTGGTTGGAACCAGATGTGGAATTAAAAGAGTGGGGCGCAGTGGGGAATTTCATTAGAAGGTTCCCGGGCCTTCCATGCTTGGCTCACTAGCAGTGCAGGGTAGCCGCTGGCCGCAGCTTGTTCTCATTATTGCGCTTTGTGACGAACTTTGAGTTCAGGGTGAAGTTTCTCCACTGAAGATGGGGGAAATCTGCTCTGATAATTGATGAGGGAAAAATGAAATATTGTGACAATGATGTCACAGACCAACGCTACCATTGAAATGTAAGCGGTATTACTCGACTGCCGAGCGATGAAGTGGGATCTATGATCTACTCATTGGGCTGGAATTCAGTTTCCTATGTTCATTGTTACTCTATCCCTGCTGGAGCATGAGGTCACCATGTTTAAACATCGAAATTATGGCAAAATCGCTTAGTCAGTTTGGCCAAAGCACACTGGCCATAATATCATTACAACCTTTTGCCTATATTATTGCCCTCACAAAATACTTGCCTGAGTAAATTCTGTGGTATAAAATGACTGATTAAACAATTCAATTGTGCATCTATTTCTTTTGTTTTTCTGCAAAATATCACAATTTGTGATAAAAAATTAACAAATTGTGCTTTCAGCATTATCATTTGGGTTGATTTTGTGGTTTTATTTGCGACATTGGTGTAAAGTACGCATTTATTTCACTGTGTTTGGACCAGTGGAGAGCAATGTGAAGCAACAGAGAGAAGGGAGCTTTCAGTGCTTCCTTTCTATCACTGCTATCACTATCACTGCTTCCTCATGTTGGAACTAGAACTGCTTCCCCAAGTTAGAACAAACACTGCCTCCCTGTTTTAGAAATACTGCTTCTCCGTGTTAGAACTATCACTGCTTTCCCGTGCAAGAACTATCACTGCTTCCCCATGTTAGAACTATCACTGCGAACACTGCTTACCCGTGTTAGAGCCATCAATGCTTCCCCATGTTAGAACGAGCACTGCTTCCCTGTGTTAGAACTATCACTGCTCTAGAGATATAGAGGCTCTAGAGAAAGTTCAGAGAAGAGCCACCAAGCTTATTCCAGGTATAAAAGATGAAAGCTATGGGAAGAGGCTGAAGATCCTTAATCTCTTTAGTCTTAGGAAAAGGAGACTCAGGGGTGATTTGATTGAGGTCTTTAAATATGTTAAAGGGATTAACAAAGTGAATCATGTAGGATTCCTTCGACTAAGTGTTGTGAGTAGAACTCGGGGTCACAGATGGAAGTTGACCAAAGGTAAATTTAGCACTGATAACATAACATGAATGGCAAGAACAGGCCTTTCAGTCCAACTAACCTCGCCAGTTTCTTTATACTATTGTGAATATGTCCCTTCAGATACTAAATGACTCAATGGTATCTAGCTTCAGGTCAAGCCTGCTTTTGAAAACCCCCAAGGTCTCTGCCTCAACAATATGGTCAGGTAAGCTATTCCACATTGAAATTACTCTTTGGGTGAAGAAATATTTTGTTAGTTCTCAGAGAACGTGTTAGCCAATAGGCTTCCATGGGACAACCTCTCACCCCAGCTCATACTGGCATCAGTGCAGTGCAGTGCTGTGTGTGTGAGAGGGGGTGGGGGGGGGAACAAGAGACAGAATTTCTGAGCGAGTTGAAGAAAAAAGTAAAGCCCCGCCCAGCCATTTTTATTTTGCTACAGTATATGATCCAGTCATAAGAGGTTCAGTTATGCTGTTTCGTGAAACAGGGTCTCGATCTGCAAGGTTTAGCAGCTGTAATGTGGTATGATAATGTTGCTTTGAACATTCATGCTGAGGTCACTTGGAAAAAGGAACGCTTAGTTGACCCTGAGAAATATCTTTGAAAAAAGTGTCATTAGTTCCTGAAATAATTAAAAGGGAAATGAAAGGGGAAGAGCCCTGTTTCTAAGTTACAGTGTTTTGTGTTTCTATGATACTGTATTTTTCCATAGTAATATGGGTCTGTCCATCTGTGTGTCCCTTTGTTCACTGATAAACTCACAGACTGTGACCCACCCAGCTGTCTGTATATTAATGTAGACAGAGTTTAGTCATGCCAATATTTCTGCAATTTTCTTCCTAAATTCCTTATCTACAAAGTAGTATACACTGACCAATCAGAAGACACTTGGAATTGTTTGGGGTGTGTTTTAGACAATCATTTAACAGATGAGCCTTTGGAATTAAGAACTTTGAATAGGTCAATGACAAAATTTCCTGCAAAGAACGCAAAATTTCAGGAAAAAACAACATTGAAAATTTTAGCTGAGGCGTTAGTTTAAGGCCATTTTGATTATGCTGCCAGTCTCTGGTATAGCAGTGCAGTATGACTGAATTCTTGCATGTATTTTTATTGAGGTCAAATAAATCATCCTCTCTATCTCAGCCGGAGGGCAGCGGTGCATTTCTCCTCTGGCTGTTTTTGGAATGCTGCTGTGGATCCCAAAAGCTGAGCCATTTGGATCTGATCCGTTTAACAGGTAAACACACTCAGCTCTCATTTCTCTGCGCCTCCTCCTTGTTCAAATATTTTCCCGGTGACTGCGGTAAACCCAGGTCAGAATGCAGACAGTGCCCCCTCCCAGTGCTGCCCTCCCCACGCCCAAGGACTAGTGTACAACACAGACTGACCCACACATTAATGCATTGCAGACACATAAAGTGAATGTCGTCCTTGCCCTGCCAAGGATCCCTGTTCTCCCTGTCTGCCCTGGAGGCAACGCAGGGTCAACTGCGGTCAGTTGCACTCCCCTTCATCATAGCAAAGAGCACTCTGAGAGCAAAACATCCCGCGCCAGAGTCACGACTGTGATGTGTGTATCATCGGTCTATCTGCAGCTTATGCGCAAAGTTTCAGGGATGTTCTATGAAAACTCTAAGAGGAGTTGATTTCAAAAGCCAGGTACCTTCTGATGTGACGGATGGACACAAAGATGACGCCACAACGCCACAACATAATCCCCCTTTTGGGCTTTCGCCCGGCAGGGTATAAAAACTACCCCTCTCTACTTACCAAGCTGCTACTCTCATGAGAACACTCTTTATAGGGTATCGGGCTGTGCCTGCTTAAGTAGACTGAAACTCATAAAATATGTCTGCAGGATGGTTTTCGCATCAGAATGTGGTTTGGCGTGGTGCCGTGGGAGAAATGGGCCAGTTCTGATAGTCACATGACCAACTCCCTGCTTCACTTCACATTTACAGTATTTCAGTTTGGAGCCAAAAGCCTGCATTTCCCTGACTGCATCACAACTGCCAGCAAAAAAAAGTAACGGCAAACAACAGAGGAGAACTGTGATTAGCGACGGCAAGATTTAAAGACTATTTTTTACAGGTGAACGTGATACAGTAGTGCACTTTCTGAATGGCAGTTTACACATTTTTACTGAATCCTAAAAATATTGTGCTGCTTCTGCAAAATGAATCATTAAACTGTTCTGTGAAGGTTTTAATGTTTCATCTTTGGGGTGGTAATTGCTCTTATTTTATTGCCATAGTTTAAATAGAGGGCCTACTGCTCAATTTTTTTTGCTTATCATGGGAGTTAGGAGATCACTTTTGTCCTGTGTAGCTCTAAAGTCATTCAGGCTGTTATCCTTCCCAGCTTATTTTACTGGATATTTAAGTGAGCTATATTTTATCCATAGTTCACGGCAATCCCAGTAGATTTCAATCTGAAGTGATTTTCATCTGCAGAATATTCTATTCCCTCTAAACTCTACTCTCTATACACAACTTTACTCTCTCAAGTTTACTCTGTCCACTCAACTCAAGTTTACTCTGTCTACCTCGCTCTACTCACTCGAGTAAACTTTACTCTCTCAAGTTTACTTTTGCCATTAAAGTTCTCAACTCTCTCCACTAAGCTCTACTCTTTCTCTCTACTCAACTTTACTCTCTCAACTCAAGTTTTCTCTCAACTCTTTCTCCACTCAGTGCTACTGCCTTTACTCAGCTCTATGCTCTCTACTCAACTTACTCTGCCAACTCCAGCTCACTACCCAATTCTATTCTCTCCTTTACTCTCTCAACTCTACTCAACTGTATTTCCTCTTCTCAACTTTATTTCACTCTCTAAGTTCAAGTTTACTCTCTCCACTCCATTCTACTCACTCGACTTGACTCTTTCGACTCAATTGTACTCAACTCTTTTCAGCTCTTTTCAACTTTATATTCTCAACAAAAGTTTACTTTCTCTTCTCAACTCTACTTTCTCTATCAACTCAATTCTAAACTTAGGTTGACTTTCTCATCTCAACTTTTCTCTCCCAACTCAACTCTACTGTGTCTACTCAACTTTAATTTCCTCACCCAGCTCTACACTGCACCCCTTAAATCCCTTTCTTTTTCCCAATTTTTTTGAAGGGTATTTTTTTTTCCAGAGAGAGTACCGTGTAGTTTAATACATACATCTTCCACTCCCTGATTTGTATTATTTATTAACAGATTCATGATTCATCATTGCTTCCTTTAAGCATCTTGGAAAGTTAACAAAATTTAAAACCCTCTATTTCCGTTGGAGTGGATTTGTGTTTGAAAGTCTCCAGGCTGCTGCACACTATCGTAAACGCCTCTGGTCTATGGAATCCCAGGGTTGCACGGCACTCTATTACATAAACAAATAGATCACTTTGTTTGTCAGGTCCCCACGGTAGAAGAAACACTTTGCATAAATCCTCTGGACCAATTTTGTCCATACACACATATCCAGATAACGCAAAGGTCACATGATTGGATCTGTGTCATCAGGTCACAGGATTGCTTGTGCAGCTGTGTTTCATCTCACAGAGAGGGTGAGCAAGCCCAGGGGAAAAGGCCTGACCCCCCTGTTGAGCTGGTATTGGACATTGGATGCAAAGGGACTTTCCTACAGAATATAGTATTATGGAGATCAGATACTGGGTCTTTGTATGTCCATTACAGGGCAGCTGCTGGCTTGAAATTGATGGTAATTTTGCAGTAGCATTCAATGTGATTTGTGCTGTAATGAGAAATCAAGCTAACAGTGGGGTTTCAGCATAGCACTGTACTGTAATAGTGCTTACGGACAAGTACATATGCGCCACTAATGCCATGGGGCGCCTTGGGACAGTAAGAAAACTGCACAGAAAGCAGATTTATACATTTACCTTGACTAGAATTTCACTGCAGATAGTATGACGATAAGCTATTTACTGTCAACTTCATTTCATTTGAAAGTATATATACATCCACCCCTACCATTCAGTCTTGCACTGAATTCAAAAAAAAAAAAAATGGTGGGACAGGGGCAAATTTAGGACAAGTAATGAGGTAAAAAAAATTTGAATAATGATTTGAACCAGCTGATGTCAGCACATTATTGTATTCCATGATTAGTAACAAAAGCAGCAGGAAAGGACAGGTCTAGCTCTTGACGAGCAAAGATGGACTAACAATCACCAATTTGCTAACAAATGTGTGATAAAATCAGTGAAAGGTTTTAAAACAAAGTTCCCTAAACCCCCGTTCACACAGAGCTGTGACTTTAAGAAGATCATCCCGATCAAGCCACGATGAGAAAAACTATTGGATCGGGGCGGATCGGCGTCTAAATCGAGCAATTTGGCAAATTATGGTCTTCATTATGACCGTACTACGATGCTCCCAAGTCCAACGCGCTGCTGACACACTTCTACTACGATGTTACGCAGACCGTTGCTGACCAGCGGCCGCGTTTACCGCGTTTATACTAAGCTGCCGCTAGGACATTGAAGATCATACTACGACGCTATGCAGACCTAGAAGACTGTGCGACGATATCGCCACGGTGGTGCCGCTCATATCACGCTTGTAGTACGCTTCTAGCACGATTTTGGCGATGATATATATACACGCGCGTATTTTGGCTGAAAACAAACCCTGATCCGATCCGGTGTCAGAGGTAGTGCCGCAACATCTCTTGTTTGTGACAGACAAAATGGTACAAATGCACAAAAGAATCATTTAATTTAGCCTTCATTATACTGAGGAGTCCCACTGAAATTAAAAAGTATACATATCGGGGGGAATGAAATCACTTCTTTGAGTTTAGTGGCAGTTATAATTTTCAATAACTGATCCTGATGTGCCATCTAGTGATATTATATTGTAATTGCGTGAATAAATTTGCAGCTCCACCTCCACTGGCGGACACAACCATAGATATACATAACACTAGATGGCTCAAGCACGCTGCGAGCCAATGTGAAGTAACGTCGTCACAGTGCGGCCATCTTGGGACAGGGCTGCTCGATCACTCATAACATTACAGCCAACGGAGCACGGACTTTGAAATAACTGTAAATTGCTCAACTCTCCCAAATTCTCGACTGATTTTCAAACAAACGGCTTGGTTTGTTGGGTAAACATCAAGAGATGCAGTTATTTAACTGCATACTTAAGAATAATTAAAACCATTGAATTCGATTTAAAAAGTACATTAAGGTTTGTAATAACCCAATCCGTTTGTAAATCCGTCAAGAATTCAGCGAGTTACGAGTATTTAAGCAAGTAAATCATCCACCTTACCTCCGACTGCAGCACAGCGCACCAGAGCAGTCCCCTGTCCTAAGATGGCCGACCAGTGACGACGCTGCCGACCCTGCCTTGAGCCATCTAATGTTTATATATTTCTATGGACACATCTGCACAAAGAGACACCATTGTTCTTCTCGAACACACCAAATCCAGATAATCCATAAATGATGACTTAAATTAATATTCTAGTTTGAAACGAGTAACTAAGTTGCCAGTGTCAAAGTAACGAAGTGAAAGTAACATACTATTCTTTTAAATGTAGGAGAGTAAAAGTCCCAGTTAAAAAAAACCTAAGTACAAATCCTCAAAAAATACAAAAAAAAACAAACAAAAAACTACTTAAATACTGTAAAGAAGTACATGTACATGTACAAACTGCTGCCTGATAGGTCGTTTTGTGATCGGCGTAAGGTCATGGTAGGTCTTCGTAGGATCGTCAGGAACGTACAGAGATCGTGGTGGAAACGTAGTAAGAACGTAGTGGGAGTGTTGTAGGAGCGTACTCGATACGTTCCCGACTGTACTACGCTTTTACTGCGCCTTTATTATAATCATGAAAATCTCTCAACGATGCTTCCGCGCTGCTTGTACGATTACGGCGCTTCTACTACGTTCTTTTTACGACTTCACCCTGATTCTTGTTGGCCACGATCCCGCTATGCTTGTTTTGAGCATGTTCAAAATAAGCACGGCGAGAGCGTAGAGCTTCTCGATCATGAAGACCCTACCGCGATCATACTGCACTTATGAAGACTCCACTACGTTTCTCCAGCGATCGGCCACGTTTTCGGCCACGCTTTTATCGTAGTAGAAGCGGCGTCTATGTGTGAACGGGGGGTAAAGAAAGACAGGGAGGGATTTGGATGTTTCACCCACTTTGGTGCATAACAATTCCAAGATTCAAGGAATTTGGAGGAATTTCTGTGCATAAAGGACTAGGCCGCAAGCCTTACCTGAAAACCTGTGATTGCTGATCACTCAGATGACTGTATAATGAACTGACATTTTTCTGCAAATGATAAAACCACAGGGGCTCCGGATTACTTGGGAAAGCCTTGCAAAAATGAAGTTTTACCTTAAGAGTGTCCAAGGAGCAGCATCAGCTTGGGCTTGGAGGCATCTGTGGTGGACCATTAATGTACACAGTGGAAACATATATTACGCTGAGACAATATTTCTGGTCCTTTTGGAGGAAATGGACGCTGTTGTGCTTCAGACTTAAGCAGAAATGGATCACCCAGACTGTTACCTGCAATGAGTCAAAAAGCCATTCTCTGTCATGCTGTAGGTTTGTGTAGGTGCCCTTGGCAAAGGTTGCTTGCACTTCTGTGATGGCAACATTAATGAAGAAAGCAACACTGAGATTTTAGAGCAACATATGCTGCCTTAAAGTCTTCTTTTCCAGGGACGGCGATGCATATTTCAATGAGAAAACAAAATTACAACATTCATGCATTACAAAGGTATAGCTGCATGAATGGATTGGTGCAGTGTCTGCAGTGATGCGGGCATTGCATCAGTCAGTCGTGGTGAAGAAGAATCTGAGCTTGAAAGCGAAGCTCTCCATTTACGAGTCAATCTACACTTCAATCCTCACTTATGGAGCTTGTCAATATTCTGAACTCATTCAGATTTGAAAAGTCTCCATTCGTGTTCGGCTAAAAAACGAAATGCAGAGTGTTCAAAAATGAGCAAGCATCTGTTCATTTTGCTTTCTAAAATGAACAAGCATGCGTTCATTTTTGACCGGACTGCATCCAAAAATTAAAGCTGCTACCCTCTCTCGCGTTACTTAATCTGCTCTCCATTCCGCAAAATTTACACCAACATGCGAAAATATTTCCTTTTTACGAGAAAAAAATTCCCCGACTCCCATCCTGCAGAATTTAGAAATATATTGTAAGGGACATGCCTATTAAACGGCAGTTTTCACGTCGACTAAAACATCCTACCAAATCTCCAGTTTCTAGATTATATCTTTACCAATCGTCAATCTTCCGCTATACGCTGACACTTTTCATCGAGTTCGATAAGATGCTTTAACACATTCCACATTAAAGGCCGGAGATAAATTGTGATTCAATGGTACCGGGGTACGTTCAGTCAGCCAAAACATTCAAATGTTGCTGTGTGAATACTTTACTGAAATGAACATTGCTTCCTTACAGTGGCAATTTGTATGCAAAAGAATGTAAATAAATTAAATTCAATACATTAAAATATGCACTGTAAAGATAGAAAGTATATTAGACAACATGACTGATCTGCAGCAACCCCTATATTCTGCACATATAAAATGCTGGTGAGGAAAAATAGACCCCTGTCACCTGTAACAAATTACCTCATATATGGGGTTGTTTGTTACAGCGGGGGTAGTTTGTTGCAGGTTGTGGGGCATTTTGTTACACTAAGAATTTGCTTAAGTGAGACATGTTTCCCACTTAAGTAGGCAAGTTAAGGGGGATGCCTTACTACTATTATCATGGCATCTTTCTGAAATACAAAGAGGTTGAAAGTCACTCAGTGAGGTAATTTGACCTTGCCCAATTTGTTACAGGTTTTGAGGCAAGTTCTTACTGTAACATCTTCGGTGTATCAACTAGTCCATCAGCAACCCTTCGCCACTCTCCCGACATTTTGAAATGTTCCAGTGCAATCTTTAGATGGGTGTGTCATGACACAGTGGCTAATGTCTTCCTCTCTCATAATCCAGAAAATCTCCATTATGTATCAGCTACGCTTGAAGTGAATAAAAATCTCCCAAACACCAAGAAATTTACATTTTCGATCATTTTTCTGAAACACCAACCTGCGACTTTCGACGTACGTCCGTCTGTCATGTAAAGACGCAGGTCACCTACGCGGAGCAGCAGGAAAAATTAGAGTGCCGTTTGTATCTTATTATCGGAACTATTTAGAATGAAACAACATGGAGGACGTGTAACAACTAGACCCGATCTCCCCTACAATACCTGTCGGACATTAAATGCAAAATACTCCGTGTCTGACTGCCAAAAAAAAAAAAAAAAAGAGCAGACGATTAGAACAGGATGATAACGAAATAAAGAATAAAAAGAAACATTTCAACAACAAACAGAACATCCAATGAAAACTGCGATTTATTTATTTGCGGGCCATCTTTTTTGGATGTTCTGTTTGTTGATAATTTATTTTTATTCTTTATTTCATTATAAATCTATTCTTATATCAATACTTTTACTTTTTGCTGGCTGCCGGACATGGAGTATTTTGCATTTCGCGTCCGACAGTCTTGATCATGCATGCGATATTTAATTCAATGTCAATGGTCATGGAATTGATTTGCTCATTGACTGCAAGCACTGTTTTATCTCTGGTGTGGAAATAAAGCCTGAATCTGTTCGATCCGTCTGACTAATTTTCAAAAGAGAGACCGAATAAAAACTGCTGTCTATCTTCAACTGAGGAAAACAGACGATTGAAAAGACCAAGAAAAGTCGATAGCTATCTATTTGCATTTTATGAATGTTGAAGACAATCATGGCAGAGTTTGTACGTCAAATAACTGCTGGAATACTCGAAAAATTTGAACTTCTATGACTTTCGGACACAGAGTGTGGGATCTCTGTCCGATAGTCGCTAAATTCGTCATAAATGCACGAAGTCCCACACCAATGTCGACTTACTTTATGAAGCAGAGCTTCAACAGAAACATTGATTGCAATTCTCGGTACTCATCTTGAAGAACTGAGCCCTCTTATCAAAACATTCACATTTAATATTTAAAGGATTCAGCAGATTTGAAGAAATTATAAACAATAATCGACTGTCGGACACTGACTTTTATTGAAACCATCCAATTGTCGGACACAGAGATATATTAAAACCCTGTCCGACTTTCGGACACGTAGACACTGCAATTCTCATTTATTGTACAGTATTTTTTTCAGATTGAAATCAGAACACATGAAACCACCGATGACAAGTCCAGATCTAGATAATCAGAAGAGCAAAGTAAAACCTTGTGTACAGTAGGCTATTATAAAATCAGCATGTCTGAATGCTAATAAATATTTATCTCTCCCCCCCCCCCCCCCTTCCCCCTTTATGAATATAAACCTTATTATAAGGGTGTTATCAGTTCAATTAATGAATAAGCTTGTTTGCAAGATAAACGACTGAGTAGCCTTCTGATGCCATGGGGATTAGGTGGTTCAGGGATACGAGATCACGGAGTGAGACCTGAATTCATGCGACATGCTGGAATACCGGTGATAAGACTTTTGGATAATGTGCTTTAATTAATGAATTTAATTAATTCTTCATTTGTTTATTATACTAAATTTAATATGTTTTTGTTTAGATGACCAGAATATGTTTTTGTTCAGAGAACAGGGGCAGGTCGCATATAATCCCATTCCTGAAGCGTCACCTAAATTGCCAAATGATCTTTAGCGGGTGGATTATACCCAGTATATGAAAAAAAAAACTACCAATGACAATGAGAACAATTTGACTTTATTTGAAAAAAAAAAACTAACAATGATAATGAAAACTATTTCACTTTAAGGAACTGAGAATTTAAAATAGGCCTGTACAAGCGTTTATATAATCTGTCATCCATATTTAGTCGTCGTTCACAAAAGAATATCTGTGCCCATAATCTAAAAGCTGACTTCACACATTGATGAACGCATCAGACCCTGGGCAGGCATCGGAGAATGAACACATTGGGAAATGAACGCATCAGAAAATGAACAGAAGGGGTGTTCATCATCGAACGCAGAGACCAGGTTTACGGCCTCGAACGCATCCAAAAATGAACAGACTTCTGTTAAAAAATGAATGCATTCACTGTTCAGAATATTGACAAGCTCCCTTAAGGTCACGAGCTTTCGGTAGGGACTGAAAGGACAAGATCACAAATAAAAGTGGTCAAAATGAGCTTTCTCTGTAGGGGGGCTGGGCCGACTCTTAGGAATAGGGTGAAGAGCTCAGACATTCAGGAGAGGCTGAGAGTAGAACGGCTCCTCCTCCTCATTGAGAGGAGTCAACTGAGGTGGTGTGAGCATCTGGTTCGGATGCCCTTGAGAGGTGTTCTGGGCATGTCCAACTGGGAGGAGGCCCCGAGGAAGACCCCGGACACGCTGGAGGGATTATATCTCCCAGCTTGTTTAGTCTGCTACATCCGCGTCCTGGCCCCGGATAAGCAGAAGAAAATGGCTGCATGGATGGATGGATGGATGAATGGAACGTATATCCATACATTAATCCATAATTAAATCCACTTATACCAGGGCTGGGTCATGGGGGTGCTGGAAGCTCCCAAACACAAATCAGTTGAGAGGTAGCAAAACAACCTGGAAAAGTCTCCCGCGCATCACAATCCTTTCTACAGAGAGATGGATAAATCTGTTGAGGGTGAATACAGTAGCTAGGAAACAGTATCAGAGTGTTAAGGAGAAGGCAAATCATCTTCATGACATTTACATTAATGGAACATTGTCAATGTGCAAAATTTAAATTGTCTCAGCAATTCTAGATGCAAAGCATGAGGTAATGAATGTCTACAAGAGATTATGCGCGCATCCAAGTATTACAACAGAAGCAGGACAAGCAATAACGTCAAAAACTGGAGAAGAGATGTCCGCACATTGTCAAATGAGCTCCCAAAAAGATGCTCTTTTATTGCGCAACAGTTTCAGCCGACGAGGACCATATCGGCCGAAACTGCTGCGCAATAAAAAAATTCTGGGAGCTCATTTAACAGTGTACGGACACCTCTATTCCAGTTTTTGATATCAGACTTAATACCTGACTGGCTGAAATGAGATCCCAGTGGCTGGGTCTGCTTGATTATGATTTACCAGGAACTCCAATAGCAATAAGTAGGGTGGGGTGCCTCCTGCATCCGGCATGATGCACAAGCAGAACCATGTTATGCAGCTGCAGTGCTGTCTAATGTTTTGCAATGGATTATTTCTGTAAGGTGATATACACAACAGCTGGTTTCATATCCATTTTCGCACATTAATGGTGAAATTCTGTGAAACTGCTCCGAGTACAGCAGTTGTGATGAGCAGTGTAGTTTTCCAAGAGGCTTGTCATAAGTTGGGCTGGCCATAGGGAGACATTTTGGCGAATCCCATGTGAAATGTTGTGACGGTCTGCAAAGTTCAGGGGAAAGATGGGGGAGATGAGATCAAAGCCTGGAGCAGCAAAGTCAAGCCAGATCTGATCTACTGCATCCCAGCAGAATCAGACAATTATGCAGCTCAGCTCAGCAAATTTCTGGTTTATCTCACCTCCTCCAACTCAGTGGTATAGACCCCCATTTTAGGACTTCCTCGTGTACGGACGTGCCAGTTCTGCAAAATGCAAAAATATGTCAACCTCAACACTTATTTTTCTCTTCTATTCAGGTTTTAAATCTTATTAGAAAAAGATAATAAAATTTTAATTGTCCCGTGAAGCTTAAAACAAGTTGATATTGTCAAAAGGAAATAAGATAAAAATTATTTTAAGTCTCACTTCATGATGAAAACCATTGTTGAAACAGCCCTCTTAGCAGGAAGGCTCATAGCCATCTCTGTCCTTTTATTGCATAACTGTAGCCTTTGTATCAAATCATCCCTGCCATCAGATAGCTTTTTCCCTTTTTTCTTAAATACCATTATGGGGATTTAGAGGGACCAGGAGGGAGTGGGGAAGGTGGTGGGGGGGTTAATGTCCCCCCTAAGGAGCAAATAGGGTGAGCAATACACCCGACCCAGAATGTGATCTGTGCCACTACTACCCACTCCGCCTCCACATTAGGAAGCCAACCACTTTCCCGATCACAATCTAATTCCCCTAGGTCTGTGACATACGCTTTATTTCACTCCAAAATCCAAAATCCATTTACGCATTTCACCTGAGAATTCAGCATATCCGTTTTTTGCAAGGCAATCTTTCGGACTTAAATAAACTACGAATGTACAACAATGCTGTCCAATAGTTTATAGAAATCCCAAACACTCTAGCAGGACTTGCGTCATTAAATATTTTTACCATTATTGCCTCAAGAATGAGATCCTTTGATCATTTTACTTAATCCAGTATTTTGTAGCAGTGTACCAGGGCTCTTTTTTGTGTGGGGTAAATATGTCGGCACATGTAATTACGCATTTGTTATGTATTGGTATGGGCAGATTTATCCCTAAGAATGTGGAATTTAATTTTCTGTGCCGACAGATGAATGGCTTCCAACAGAGAGGAAGCCAAGCACAGAGAACTGGGCTGTTAGAATCTGGTTGGTCAGAAATGACACAATGTGTTCCTGTTATGGAACTTTTACTCATTTTTGTATCATGTCCTAGCCTCGCCTCTGATTCAGTGTTTTGTAAGACCATCTGTTTAACAGGAGGCTACTGTACCTCTTATATGCAGCCCTCAACCACTGACATGTACTTGTGCACACGCGCACACACACTTTCACGTACACGTGCAGGTCATTCCAAACGTCTGGTCAGGGGTGACGCCCTCAGCCCACTGCAGCTATTACAGGAGAGTTGAGAGCTCTGGGAGTAATTGAGGTCTGGCCACTCTGTTTATATTCTGATTTATTTCCCCCACATAGAACTCTGGAGAGTTTCACTTTAAAACAGGTCTGATGTGGGATGGGGGGTGTTCCAAGAGCCTCTCCTTCGATTTTTCTCTCTCTCTGCCTCAAGGACAATCCTAAAAAAAAGTTTTTAAGTAGGGGTCTACTGTGATTCCTTCCCTCTCCCTCGAACTCTTGCTCAAAAAAATGTAAAATTAAAGTTAAGTTCATTACATTCATGAATACATATTGCCGAAATGTTGATATAACAAACAGAGAGAACACATGACCACTGAGTGAAAACACGTTTGAGGTATTTGTGTGTGCGAATGCCATGTCTTGCGTCCTCTGCCTTTTTCTGACAGAGGAAGGAAGCCCAGGAATTTTCGAACTCAACACATTGACTCTAGCTGACCTCAATAATAATTCCATCTGCCTGATGGATTGCATAATTACACATTCAGGTGATTTGAACAAACCATTACTTATTTGCCCTGGAATTTCTACCTCTGCTCTTTGTACGTCACTGTGCAGCCCTAATGGGGTCGGGGTGAGGCTCGCAAAGGTCATTCAGGGGGCCCTAATGTCTTTCTCCATCCAGATGTGGAGCTGCTTTGAGCTGCTCTTACCTGGGACTGGGAGCCAATACATCCAGGTGTGCCTCACAGGCATGTACTAAAAGAAGAATATTGTTGTTCACATCTATGTACCGTCAGGTCCATAAAAAAATTGGACTGAAATTGTTATTTTAGCTTTTAGCCAGAGCATCTTTCAGATGAAGTTGAATATGAGCTCAAAGTGCCGACTCACAGCCTTAAAGGGACAGTAGGCAACTTCTGCTGCTTTAACTTATCGTCATGTAATAAATTTAGATTTAATGGTGTAATAGTTATAGAATAATGACACAATCAGCAGTTAGATTGATTCCCTAAAAACCTTGCTTCCATAATGCCTGCCTCAAAGTACAGTTCCTGGAAAATAAAGGCTGGACATAACTCATTCTGATGAAGACCGCAAGGTCGAAACATCAATAAATTGACTATTTGGGAGCATAACTACAGTGTGCAGACTCTACTTTCCTTGCTTGGACTTAACTCATTCCCGACGGAATACTTTTATATAAAATTGTCACGTTTGTACAGAATACTTCTCCCGAAAATGACACAATATAAAGTATTGAAGTACAGGTGGCTCAAGACCACGATCGTCAACTGATTTTGTGCTTTCATCAGACTGCGAATGGTCATCCATGCTGCTGGCACGGGCTTACCGTAGGGAATGGTAGTATTTGCTGCGCCGTTGGCAGCGGCTTGCCATAGGGAATGAGTTAAGACACAAAGGAAATGTGTCAACCGTTGCACAACCAAAAGAGTTTTTCCCAGTAGCCATCCCGGTTTTCCCGGTGAGCCATCGTAGCTATCCTCTGTAGCACTTTCTAAAGTTTTTCTGCAAAATGATAACTGAAAAATATTGAACTGGCAAATCTGATCACATGCTATATGCATACGGTGCGTTTTAGTTATACTATACTGCCTGAATGTAAACTTGTCTTTTAATTTGCTTGGGGGTTTTCTTTCCACAAGCTAACAGGATAAAAAGCCCCTGAAGAAATCAGATACTGTGAGCTGAGCTACCAGCCCTATAGCCATGGCATACTGCATGAGTACCTAGTCGGGCTGGCTGTCAGGCTGATCTTCTTGTTCATGCACATCAGTACTTTTTAGCCCATAAAATTGGGATGGTGTGGGGTAGGCACAAAAATGGTTGTTATTGCTACAAAGTTCATGCAATAGTTTTGGCAAAAACCTTTTTAATCAATGCTAAATGTCCACCCTTCTAATAAATCTGAATTGAAGAATAGCATACAGAGCCAAAATGAAGGAGATAGTGCCTCTATCTAGATACTTGTGAACTTGACTGTATGTAGTGTCACATATGCAAGCATTGTGCCCTCTGCTTTTTCCAAATTATCTGACACCAGCCAGTGCCCACTTTTGGAGGGTTATGGCCCGGATTGCTAAGGCTCTATTTTGGTGAGGGAACCATTTGTAAAAAGCCTGAAACAAACATAATTGAATGTAGTTGAAGACAGTATATGAAAAACAAGGTATGTAATTTAGTGCAGACAAGTGTTTGCCACTAACATGGCAATATCCCCCGCCGCCTCAATTTTATGTGTCCGTATGGACTTGCGGACGGATGGACGGAGCCCAATGCTATATCCCCCGCATTGCGCTAATGGAGCGGCAGGGGATAATAATTATGGCTTGGAAAGTAGCTTTGCTGCTCAGTAATGTTTACTAAAAGAGTATGGCCACATTCACAGAAACCATGGACAAACTTTTAAGTGTGAAACGTAAAACAGGGAAGATTAGTGGACCTCAACCTGTGTGGTGAATGTTTATTTAGGATCTGGGGAAAGCCCCCCATGTACTCTCATCCAGATGACCAGCAAGCAGACCTCAGCATGGGGACTTTTGTGTTTATAGTTATCCCAAACAGTACGTCTGCTAGACCTCTGATGCCCCCAGAGAACAGGCAGTGTGGGGAAAGAGCATGAGTTTTGAATCCCACAGCTGACTACAGAGTCAGAGAAAATCATAACTCTAAATTATTGTTAAAAACTACGATTCTGCATCTTTTTGCTCTTAAAAATAAAATGGAAACTGTCCTCAATTTAACTTGGTTATAATGTTATCTGGCTAGACCTTTCCATTAGATAACGGAAATTGATTTCCGTTAGATGCATGACTGTTACAGAAAATCACCTCTGATATTCTGGATGACAAAGGCTCAGGAATCCAGAGATACTAGAATTTATTTTTTGGAAGTGCATTTTGTCTCAGAGACCTTTCCACTTAGAAAGCTTAATGCAGCCGACACATTTAAGTGAGGTCTGGTCAATAAGTAGGAGGAGATAGATCATGGAAACTTGGGCTACCTTTCAACAGCTGCAGGTGATCTTGGTCCCGGTTTGTCCCGCGTGGATACGCCCATGTTGTTCCAGTAGCACGAAGCTCTGGGATGTGGGAAAAGAGCAAGAGTGAGGTCAGAGCGGATGTGAGTGTGGGACCATAGGGCTGAACAGCGGTTGACAAGCACTGATGTGGAGCACAGCCTCACCCCACAGAACCTTCTGGAATGAATCCCAGGTCCCAAAAATTCCAGATGCTCAGTGCTTGTCTTCAGTCCCTTCATAAAGGTCTTTAGCAAGATAATTGATGATGTTGAACACAGAAAAATTGACAGAAAAGCAACAAATGTATTTAACGTCTTATTAAATACAAGTTACTTTGTAAAGCCAACCCGTTTGTATTTATTTTGCATGAATATAAGCAACGTACCTGTTGGCCTCTGGCAGCTCTGCCATTCCTGCCAGTTTTCCAATTCACTTCCATTCCTTTTCAGGACCTCACTGAAGTAATTTTGTGGGGAAAATGTAGGATGATATTAGATCAATAATATTTTCTTTTAAATAAAAGTTACCTCTTGTTTAAGCTGTAAAGCTGTTTTCGAGATTGGCTACATGCCGATATCACGAGGTAAGGAAGCCATTGTCAGCAAAAATTTTGGAAAACAAAGCACCAGACTTCCAAACAGAAATGAGGCAATGTCTTTGACAACTGACATTTTTAACGGAAGACTGGAGGGAAGTTTCCCAAAGAAGGAATTAAGACCAAGAGGCAGAAAAGCCAATGTCTGTTTAAGGTATTTTGTAAGTCTGTATGAATGTTTTTATCCCTCCTGACTCCGTAAAATGGGATTGATGAGGAATTACTCAGAAATGAGTCTGCAGCGTTCCCGCCGGCAAGTATGGGGGGTGAAAGATTGGGGGTGGAGAGGAAGTCTGTCTCCGTGTTGCTGGTGGGCGAGATTTCTGCGAGGGAGAGCGGGTCAAGATGTCTGGGGGACCACTTTACCGAGACCTGCATACCCAGAAGCACAGCTCATGTGAAGTTCATAACCCCCGTTTAAAAAGAATTAATTATAAATGACAACCGATTGTTTTTCTCATTGTGCAATCAGGGCTTGCATATAACATTTCACATGAATGTTGAGGGGAAAAAAGCTCTAATATGAAAAAAGGAATCAAACAAATGTCATTGGCTAAGTCTGTGGATCTTTATACTCGCACACTTTCTTCCCATTTTAAATTTGTGGTTCCTATCACACCACACACGGGTGAATGTAGAGTTCTGGCACATTCTCTCCGGGTCCCCAGTGTTTGGGGGAGGGGAGGTAGTGGGACGATGGGCTCATGGATGTGTGTAATGAGGTCATTGACTGGGGGTGGGAGATGACTGATTCCACTAAGACACAGATGTGCAAACCTATGAGCAGAGTTCAGAAAGGGAAAGGGCGCAGTCAATACACCCCCATGCTTTTGTCGTACAGCAGGGTAGAAGGGTGGCTTCTCTGTGCCCTATTTATGGTATCTCTGATTCCATGTTCCGCTTTTTCAAGGGTGGGGGCTGAAAGAAAATGTATCGCTCCATCATACTAGATGCCCCATAATTTAAAAAAAAAAAAAAATACCATGAATCTCATTGTCGTTGCGCAACTGAAGTTGCCTACTGGCTTGTATCCAATGACTCACTTCATTCCACTGCATTTGTTGTTTAGCTGACTTTTTAAAAATCCAAAACGACTAACTGTTGATAAGATAAAGACGGGCTAAACCCTCCCAAGGCATTATTGGGTAAGGGGCCTAGCTCATCAGCTCAAGAGCTCCACTGATCTTATCACAAACCATCCTGACCAATGCTAATAACTTTAGCCACAAGCATTTGTGCATCCAGGCCATCAGCAAAGTTAATGTGTGTCTCTGAATAACAGAAGGAGCTATGACTGAAGCACCTTCAGAGTTCCTCTTTCAGCTGACCTCCTATTTTTTGCTATTCTCGATCACAAACCTCAACCTCATCGCCAGTCGATGATCACCATACAACCCCTCGGCTATGATTTACCGCATGACATATCAGAGTTGAGCTGGTTAATCTTTACGATTGCCAGAAACATCTCTGCTCCTCGTTATCATGAAAGGACAGAGAGAGGGTCCGAGTGAGTCGGTAATGACATTGTGCGCTCACTCATTCGCCCCGGATCACTATCCATTTCCTTACAACTGCATCTGACGCCTCTCACATTAATTGCTTGCTGCTTGCAATCATACAAACATTTCCACTGCTTTAATTTTTTTCCCTGGCAATGGTCTGGCTTACCCCATCAAGTAGCATGTGATTTTTGTCACTGACAAGAGCCAGTGATGTTTCAGATGTGAAAATTGCTAACTTTGCAACTAAATTCGACTCAGTGTTGGGTGCTGTTGAAAGGGGCACTGTAGGAAAAAATTCTCATGGACGAGGCTTTGCGCACTTCCCATGAGAAAGGCATTCAAATTTTTCCCAAGCTGATTATCATCCTGGTCAAGCTATGGGGTGAGATTTGGATTTATCCCTAGCCTAGCTTATTATGTTGTGGTATTAATTGAGTTTTCATATCAAAACAAGCTGTTCCATCCTCTAAATGTTTCCATCGATAAAGTTTGACCCTAATCTTTTAGAGTGCATTTTTCTCCTAAATTCTAAGTCAGTGTTCTCAGTCGATTGTTTTGAATTACCATTAGAGGTGGTGACTCAAGTATTTTCATTAAGGAAAATTCTAAATAAACATTTATGACTTCAAATGAAAATGGGGTTAAATGCTTATTTCTCTTGACAAGTGGGACTGAAAATTTACATTCAAATGAGAACAGACACATCTATCACAACATATTCTGTCTGTGGTTTATGACCCAATCATAAGGATTTATATTCCTAAAAACAAAAAAACAGCAAGCACATATCTGCCTCTCTTTTTGAGATTGTATGGATGTTATGCTCTGAAAAGAGTTACAAACATTTTGTTTCATATCAAGGCCTCTTCTGTCAGAGAATTATTTGTTTTAGGTGTTGCATTTATGTGATGACGTAACAGAAACCAGGCTTTTGCTTTATTTTCAAATCATTGCAACCACAAAATGTCCTCAGAAACATCCTGTTCTAATATTAATATTCAGTTTGGATTTCTGTGGTAAACTGGGCCTAAATATTTAATGTAATTTCTTTCTTTTCCTGTTCTGAGGTGCATTTTGAATTCTGTTAATAGGCAGATTGAAGGGCACCAAAACTCAGTGCAAGTGTGCCCAGTAAGAATAAAGTAAACACTCGGGAGGTCAGTGAAGCAGATCTTCAGCCCTCATCTTCACACATTAAAGGCAAATAAACACATTTTGTCAGTACTTGACACTACGAAAACATTAGACATGAATTCAAGGACGTTGCAAGAAAACCTGGTTCTAGAGGTCCACCCAAATTCCACTTGAAAAGAGGAACTGTAGTTTTATAGGGGACCTATTATGCTATCTTCTTCGAGTCATAATATTCTTGGATGTCCTAAAGGGAGGATTATAAACTTTTTAGCAAGAAGAATTTGATTTCTGTCATTCCTAACCCTCGGAAAAACAGACTGTTCTGAGACGTGGTCCCCTCTATGGAATTAACTCAGTCCTAATGTTGAAGATCATATTTCAATATTTCTCATCA
The DNA here is from genome assembly GCA_029721435.1 of Gymnothorax reevesii. NCBI lineage: Eukaryota > Metazoa > Chordata > Actinopteri > Anguilliformes > Muraenidae > Gymnothorax > Gymnothorax reevesii. The sequence goes on from CM056586.1 coordinate 55,337,572, forward strand.
TATTCATCAGTAAATCAATAACCATATTGAATAACCATAATAAAAATAATCATAATCAGTAACCATATTATGTATGCAGCAATAACACACACACGCGCGCGCACAAACAAACACATACAAGCAGTTCACACATGCATAAGCAGCAGGCTTCTGTAGCTTTGATTAGTAAGCAGGCTTCTGTTTAGTTGATTTGAAAACATAATCAGGTGATGTATTTGATATCTGTAGCTTTGATCGATATTTGTTCAGCAAAATCATTAGTTGAAAACATAATCAGTTGAATCATTTATGTATCCATGTGTATCTTATACCTTTGGGTGTATTTTTACACTCTTTTTAGTGTTATGCATGCTTATCTTTTGGTTGCAGTTCTCAAGGGAAGTTGGCAGTGTTTTGGTTTGCCTGTCCTGTTGTAACGTGAGAAAGAGAAGACGGAAATACCATATTTTGAAGATATTTCCTGTGATGAAGGTATAAAAACGGGGTATGATGAGCAAAATGTCAGTTCTTCTTACGCAACAAGAACTCAGCTTTATATTTAGCAATATACCTCAATAAAGCCTAATTGTCTAAAGAATCTGTCTCTCTCCAAATGCTTGAGGATGTGGGAACCTCATAATATGAAAATATCTCTTCATGAAAACCACGACACTAACTAGCCTGCAAACCGTCCCTTTGTGTTAATGGAGAGCAACATTGTCGAAATCCTCCAGCTACAGGCAAGTCTCCAAATACAAATGACTGAACAAGTGGCGAACAAGCTAGCTAGGTATTATGCTACACAATGAGAGCGGAACGATAATAGTAGCATTGGAAGCAAGTATGGACATAACCTTCACAAAGAAGTGTGACATTCAGTCACAATGAAAGTTAAACTAAACTTTTAATTCAGTCTGTAATGTTACGAATGATCCAAAGCTAGCTTCTGTATAGTAGCAACCTTTAGCTAACACTCCATTTATTATCTAACTCCATTAAAAACGGACTGAATTCCATTTGGAAATATCCTCCATTCTACAATGTATTTGTTCCTATCGTTGTGTATTTTACTTTGCCTCGGGCTGAACTAACAGCAAATTCAAAATTCACAGTGAATTTAGTAGCTACCTAGCTAGCTAGGTACTAATAATGGTAATGGCTGTTGCTGTGTCAGCTGTTGCTGTTGTTGACCTCCGGCTGTGCTGTAGCGCTGTTGATGGTGATCATCTTGCTTGAGTTGAGAGAGGAAGTCTGTGGGATTGAAGCTGAGAATTTATGCTTGTGTAAACGGGGTTTTCTGAAAATAATTTGTGTGTTAAGACTCAAACAATAATAGAGATTAGATGACTTGCTCCTGAGGTATAACCTTTGTCGCAGTAGGGACAGGGAGAATCTTACCCCCGTCTTCTTTTTCCCCCTTTTTACCCCTGTAACAACTCGGTGAGCAAACAGCGAAATTGAGAACAAATTAAATGCTAAATAATTGTCTAACTGAGTGAATTGTGCGACATACGAAGTAAAACAGTTTTCAAGGACTGTGGTACTGTCGCCTGGTTTTTCAGTAACTGTTAGCTGATTTAGCAAACGAACTCTTGCAAGCTCTCAATGCCAAAAAACTAATCGAATTACCTGGATATCGAACTATAACCCGGCTTGGTTTCATACTTAGTGGCTTGCCTTTCATACAGTCTTCTAGCCAGCGGCGTAGGTATTGCCGGTGCAGCCGGTGCGCTGAACCGGGGCCCCGATGACCTCTGAGGGCCCACGGTGATTAACTATGCCATTTTTCCTCTTATCATAAAAACACATTAGGCATGTACTTTAACAATTTACATCATTTCAAGTCCTCTGTTCAACGCAGGCTTCTCTTCTGTAAAGAAAGGAGTTGATGAGTTTATATATTGCTCCACTGTTTTATACAACACAGTCATGGTAACACCCCCCCCCCCCACCCCACCCCCACACACACACACACACACATTGGCCATTTTTCCTCTTTTCTTTGATATATGTCTTTTGTATTTCAGTAATGATACTTTTTCAGTTATAATCACAATTACTAATCATATATTTGATTGTTTTATTCACAACATTTTCAAATGAACATGGCCTGCTGGGAAATGTGTTTGTCCAATTAGGTGACATTCACTTATTCCTTTCTGATCGTAGCTTCGTAGGCTACGCGCTTGCTCGTGAAGTGTTCTTTTTTGAGAGATCAGCTAACCCATTAGCCTAGTATTGGAGGTGAAAAGTCTTGAGCACCATGTTGAGCAGCACAAAAGCGGTGCTCAAAAAAGAAAAGAAAAAAAGAGCTCGATGTACGGAACTCCAAATTGGCGAAATTGAATGCATTTTTTAAATAGTCATCTTGTCCAGATGCAGTTCCTGCTAGCGTAGTGAATGATAGCGGCGACACGCAGCAGTCAGACTTGGAGGCTAATGCTACCACCTCATTGCCCTCTTGCTCAACGACTTTGCAGAGCAGAAGGCACCCAGAGTTAACTTCTGAATGTGTGAGTGCAGTTTTTTTTTATTAGGCTACTGTAAGTGATCAGCTTGCCGGTTGTGGTTAAATGGCTGCTGTGCCAGGATGTGTGTCCATCTATCTGTTTACTTATTGATTTGGCCACTGTTGTGCTGTTAGGGAAATACGGTTGACTGTTCAGCCGTATGGATCTTTTTCGCATTTTCATTGGCAATGTATTGTCACTGTTGTTCATGGTTCAAACAGCCTAACGAGTTGTGTGATGTTGAGATGCTGTGCAAATATTCATTTTCCATGGTTCTAATAGCCCTAATAATTATGGGTGTCTGCGTTTTTCAGAAAACTGATTTTTCTTAATTACTGATTTGGATACCTACTTGCTCACTGTAGCTGAAGTGGTTGGCTACAGAGGACGATTGTTTCCGTGAATATCCAATAACTGATGCGGGTGTGCCATCTAGTGATAGAATATTGTAACTACGTGCATAAATTTGCAGCTCCCTGTCCCCGCACTAACATACCCTGCTGCCGAGCACCGTTGTTCTTCTCGAAGACGCCAAATCCAGATAAACCTTAAACGATGAATTGCGTTCATATTTTAATTTGTAACGAAGTGGCTAGTGTCAAAGTAACGAAGTAAAATGATAATTATTAAGTTTTAAATGTTGTAGAGTAAAAAGTCCAGGTTTAAGAAAGAACTCAGGTAAAGTACAAATCCTCAAAAAACTAAAGCTCTGTTACAATTACACCTCTGCTTCGCGGATAGGCCTGGGGGGGGGGGCTAGCGCCATTCTCGCACCGGGGCCCAGCGCCTCCACGCTACGCCACTGCTTCTAGCCAATAATTATGGACGTTCACCGGGGTTTTTTAGGCCCTTCGTTCTCTATCCTGATTGCATTGCCGCATAAACACATTGCCAAGCTTGAATACAGTGGCTCCAATAAGTATTTGTACACTACTTGAAAATTTGACTACATAACAGCTTTTGTATATTCGACTAAATGCTTGCTGTTGTGAGTAAAAGTGATTAAAATATTTGATAATCAATATATTTTAAACAAATATTTAATGTCAAAATGGCATGTTTGGTCAGAAAGGCAATTATCTGACCCAATAAGTATCTGTACAGTTCCATTAGTGAGTCACAAAACTTATAATACTCACCTAAAATTGACTCAAGATGTTTACAGGACACGGTTGACTCACTTGGTCTGATTTGGTCAAGCGTGACCATACTGGACACTCCCTCTGTACACAGACTGGCCTATGTAAATGGCCTGACCATGCCCATAATGTATTCCTGTGATATATAGCTAAGACAGGCGAGATACCCCGTCGAATGCGGGAGCAAATCATTCAGCTACATAAAGAAGGCCAAAGCACCAGAAAAATTGGAACTCGGCTATCGTTACGCCACACGACCGTGCAGTACATCATCAAGAAGTACAAACAGTCTGAACGCATAGCCAATGCAGCCAGGAAAGGACGTCCCAGGAAGACCAGCCAGCGCACTGACCGGTACATCTCCCTGCTGGTACAGAGGGAGAGACAGTCCTCGGCCTCCAGTCTTGCCACCAAAGTGGAGGAAGCAATTGGAAGCCATGTTTGTGCCCAGGCCATCCGTAACCGGCTCCATGAAGTACAGTAGTGTACAAATACTTATTGGAGCCACTGTATATTTCATACAGAATTGTTCATAAGTTAAGAAATTGCCATTCATGTCCATCAAGTCAACTATAGACCATATATTCCTCTCATACCAAACTTCAAAAAATAAGGATTTACAGTGGCTCCAATAAGAGCCACTGTATTAACGCGAACCAGGATTTTTGCCTTCTCGCATTTTATTATTACAGAAAAGGTTCTTCTGATTAAAGACATTGTAAATACCCTATCTTTGTATTTTTCTCTGGTTACTGTGCCTTGGTCAGCTGATTAAAGTTTCACTGCTTGTTCGAGTGTTAAGGACAGCTTGTTGGGGGAGATACCGTGTTCTAATTTGCTCACACAGTAAAGGACTTGTTTATTCGGTCCATTTTAATTAAGGGGAACCGGGGCTTTACTCTTTTCTCGGTTACCCTTGGTTATATTTACGGCTAGCTAGCTACATAAGTACTGTTTGCATTTTTGGCTGGGGATCTGTGATTTAGCATTTAGTTACTAGGGCAGCAGTCATTTGACTCATCCGTTTGGTTAGGTTGGAATTCAAAAGGTAAGTTTTTACCGGAGTGCTCCGCCTCCTCCAGTCTCTCCTGGTCGTTGGAGCCAGTTTGTTTCATCTGGATTCTCAGCTAAACCCTGTGATATTTTTAGTTTATCAAGTCCCAGTACTATTAATATACTAAACTCAAGCCAGCTTATTAGGAGTGCTTATTACATATAGAGTTTGGCTCAATTTGATATTTCATTTCTGTTATCTGAAATTTAATTTAACTTAGGAAAAGGAGACTCAGGGGTGATTTGATTGAGGTCTTTAAATATGTTAAATGGATAAACAAAGTGAATTATGTAGGATTCCTTCGACTGGGTGTTGTGAGTAGAACTCGGGGTCACAAATGGAAGTTGACCAAAGGTAAATTTAGCACTGATATTCGGAAATATCTCTTCATCCAGAGAGTAATTTCAATGTGGAATAGCTTTCCTGAACATAATGTTGAGGCAGAGACCTTGGGGGTTTTCAAGAGCAGGCTTGACTTAAAGCTAGATACCATTGGGTCATTGAGTATCTGAAGGGATATAAGGGGCGGAATAATTCTCACGAGCCTGCATGTGAAATTTGTAATGTGAATATAGGCCACTAGATGGCAGTATTTACCTTTTTTTTTTTGTTAAGCAAAGACTGGAGTCATGTTTAGGCATGTCCTGGACATGTCTGGGGCAAGTCTCAGAAAATTAAAAAAAAGAGGTCTAAATGTGGGTGGGGTCTGCAACAGAGTATATAAGGAAAAGAATTGAGACAGTAAAGTAGTAGGAGAAATTGCAAGAAGATGACCAGACCTGCCATTCTGTTCAAGACCTGTGACGTTTCTTTTGTGGATTTCTTTGCCTGTGTTTGAGCATTTTCATCATCCGGGACATCACCAAGCCACCCCCACGAAAAGGGATTGTAAATATTTATGTTTTGTACATAATTCAATCTTGGTCTTTAGGTTAGTTAGTTGTTATTGTCTTTAAAAATTAAATGTGTTTAAGTTTTTAAAACTGTGTCTGTCATCCCTTGCTGTTGCTGTTGTGTTGTAAATTGTATTAACAAATTGGGGCCATAACAAAGGGAAGGGGCAAACCTGAATGGCATGCTGAATGGCGTGTTTTATTAGAAAGGCAGCCCTCAATTTATTGACTGCGCTGTCTTATTTCACAGTTTGGGAGTTTGTAGGCACTCAAGATACTGAAATGTATGTACACAAGAACTGAAAAAGTGAGTCATGATGTGTTCCCCATAAAGGTAACCTTTAAAATGTATAGCCAATCATATCCATATAAATATATTTGTGCATACATACTGGGCATCCTGAGTTCACCTTTTTCATTAATATATAGTGCAAGCACTACTCCTTCACACAGAAAAACAGATAATTCCCCTGAAAAAGTGATCCCAGTCCAGGACCCCTGAGTAGGATTCTAGGGGTGATTGTTCTAGATATGGCCATATCTGAAACTGCTTACTATCTTGCCATTGTTTATATGAATAGACTGCAGCGGACTCGATTCTAACTGAATACACTGAGTACTTAGCATACTTAAATAATGCACTGCTCGTATTTATATGGTTTTTCTGAGTGTGGGCATGCCCAAGATCATTCTGTCCTCCATGTGTACTTTTTACTTAATATTCTGTGAAGACTTTGTCATTTCCCCCATACTTATCATAAGGCATTCACCGTTGTAAGAAAAGAAGCCTGCCTCCTCTTGGATCCACACAAGAGTGGACCAGTCTCTGTGGGACTGCCAAAAAATATTGCTTTCCTTGTTGAAAACTGTTTTCCCAAATCTATGTGCTGAACCTCCAAAATATATGCATTGTCTGGGGATCTTAGTAAAAGGCATTCAGAGAAATTTTTTCCACAGTTAAAGCAACACTATGTAGTATTCGCCAGATTCGCTTGCGGTGTCCTCCTACAGTTGACAAACGGTATTTTCTGTAACAACTGTCGTAAAATCTGTCGACACATGCATTTTTTGAAGAGCCAACGACACCAGCGAAATTTCTGAAGCAGGACATAATAATGTGCAATCTAATTAACCATGTCTTCAGACCAGGTAAAGGAGACTTAAAAATCAGTCTAACTAACATTGATGGCGAAGTCCACACTACAACTATAATGACAATGATAATTGCAAACAACATTGTTGGCGAGTCGGAGTCACTTACATGCACAGCTGCTACCAACCCTAGCCCTACCTGGCATCAATTCATTTTTGCTCTGCCTAGAAGTGAGTGGACGTCGCTTACATGCACAGTCGCTGTTCGAATAGGGAGTCCCTTTGTAGAATCTGACCAGAAAGTTATCTTGCACAGAATCAATTAGCTTGTGCAAAATAACAAGAGGGCGACGGGGAGTTGACCGAAAATCCCTGAAACGACATGTGTACATGCTAACCCAGATCATTACCCTATCCTTCCAAAATAAAACACGACAAATCTACCTTTAGTACTCTATATGGGAGTGAAGTACACGTTTATGATCAAGCATTTCGACTGGCGACTGAGGCAATGTATGCCAGCTAGCGATAGCATGACAACTAGTGTTGTGGTTTTCATTCAGACATATTTTCATATTATGAGGTTCCCCCATCCCCAAGCAATTGAAGAGAGACAGATTCTTCAGACAATTAGGCTTTATCGTGGCATGTTGATCAATATAAAGCCAAGTTCTTTTTGTGCAAGAAGAATTCATATCTTGCCTTTCACACCCAGTTTTTATACCTTCCTCACAGGAAATATCTTCCAAATATGGTCTTTCCGCTTTCTTATTCTCATGCTACAACAGGACAGGGCAAACCAAAACACTGGCCACTATCCTTCAGAAATTCAAGCAAAGATAAGGATGCACATCACTACAAAGGACTGGAAAATTACAGTCAAGAGAGGAAAAATACAGCCAGATGAATAGGATACAAGTAGATACATAAATGATTCAATTGATTATGTTTTCAGTAACAACTAATGATTTTACTGAACAAATATTGATCAAAGCTACAGAAATCAAATACATCACCTATGTTTTCGAATCAACTAAACGGAAGCCTGTTTACTAATCAAAGCTACAGAACCGCGCTGCGTATGTGTGTGTGAGCTGCTCATGCATGTGTGAATTGAATTGCTTGCATGTGTGTGTGACTGTGTGTAAAGTGCTTGTATATGTGTGTGTGTGTGTGTGTTTTATGTGTATGTGTGTGTGTGTGCGTGTGTTACTGCTGCTTACATAATATGGTTATTAATTATGATTATTGATTATGGTTATTCAACATGGCAACTGATCAACTGATGAATATGAAATATTGAAATATAACCCTCAACATTATTGCATGTCAGATAGATAAGATAGGTAGATAAATCGCTGTAGAGGATAATTTGACTGAGCATAAATGGGGTACTAGATGATTTCAATGACACAACCTGACACAAAGCAAGTTCAAACACACTAGACCAAGATCTAGAATGAAGAAATTAAGGTAACAATTCATACTTACTTGTCCAAAAGTAACAGGTCAGGTCACCATCAGTGGGACATCCCTCCTCTTTCAGCTCTCGCCAGCGAGTGAAAGCCGGTCCAATGTTGACCCTAGTCCGGGCTCTTATTTTATTGCTTCTCATTTTCTTTTAAATGTCTCCTCGGACAACACCTTTGCCTTCTTCGGTTTCCTCGCCGCTTCAGCCATTTCAACGACTTCCAACTTTGCTTCATTCTACATTTGTTTGCTGGTCTTGAGAGACGTGGGGGAGGGGGATTGTGGGATGTATGCCGTAGAGCAGTAAGTAAGTTTTATAGTTCTTGTTGGGCCTGGGTTCCTACCCGAAACCCAAACATAATGCCAGTGAAGGCGATGCAGGCACAATCGAGCCATGACAAAGGTGGCATTCAACCTATTGTGAGCTGATGTATCACCAGAATAATCTTGGAAATATAGTTTGAGAGCGAAAAACTACATAGTGTTGCTTCAGAACCTTTTTATCCAGTGCACTTGTCTTTCTCTTACGAGAAGAGACCAGTACTCAGTTGGGCTGTAGATAAGTAACAGGATGTTCAGTAGACAGCACATTCTGTATTACGAGGATACAGCAGCTCAGAGGCAGTTTTGGACACAACCTATGTCAGCAGCACTTGGAGAAACAGATAAATCTTTGAGCCACACATCTGGATCACTATTTATGGTATGAGGCAAAATGCCTCACTGCATGAAACAAAAAAAATAATGGCTGCTCATTGCTTTGTGATCCCTACTCTGGACACTGCTAATGGCCCAAGAAGAAAAAGCTAAATTCAGAACACATTGCAGGAAACAAGACATTTTGACGCCATCAGGATTTATAAGCTTCGCTATAAAGACTGTTGGTCTAAAATGTTTTGTGCATTGTGATTCATATTCGATACAAAAAACACATTCAACTGTCTTTGAGTGATTTCTGAAAAGCTCTGATGTTTACATTTGATATTGTGAAAAGAGCTTTTCAGAAATTACTCAAAGACTGTTAAAGGAGTGGAAGACCCTTTCAAACCATAGGGCTGCTTCCTGAACAACAAATGGGGCAGGGAAATCCCCCTCCACTCCCCCTTCCCTCCCAAAAAAGCATGCTGGGAGTTGGGTGGGTGGACAAGTTCTACTGCTCAAACAAATTTTTGATGGGTCAAAAAAAGAACATCCCACGATGACCCGCTGGGCCAATAAGATGGAGAGTATGCGCTGACTATGTCTGGTTGACTTCCTGCTGAGTTTCCCCAGGGATTCTCTCTCACCTCTGCAACTTCACCAGTAGTTTTCTCTGCTCATCTCACCACAGTGATTTGCGTGACTAACCCACTGTGTTTTTGAAATAGATGAGATAAAATAGCATAACCCCCTCTTTCAGTCTTTTAAATCTAAATCAAAGCTTCCATAGGCTTTAAATGGTCAACGATCATACGAAAGGGAGGTCCCAGAGTAATATGTTCAAACAGGGGTCTACAGCTGCAGTTCCCCACACAGCAGTTGGGTCTGGCCCAGATCCGGCTTCTAGTCAGCATTGCTGGGCAACTGCTTGCATGGCAAGTGGTATGTTGACCGGATGTGGGCCAGTTCTGGCAATAATGGCACCGTTTATATGATGGCATGCCACATGTGGGCCAATTGTGTCCGTAGCTGGCCCTCTGCTGGCCCATGATCTGGGCTACTCAAGGGCCATTGTTCTTATTGTATGTGGGCCAGAACTGGGCCGTGTAAAGTGCAATATATGGGCCAGACCTGGGCCAGGCTAGCCAGCGTTGCCAGCGGTCAGCGGCTGGCTGGAGAAAGGAGAGGAAAGACCGCCTACCTGATAACGTAGGGATTTTGAGTTGTCCGTTCACCAGTGAACGGGAATTACTGATTAGCTTAAGAGGTGTCGATCAAAATTAAACTGTCATGGAATGTAACGCAACGCATGGTTACGCCGTAAACTGCCAGAACAAAGATGGCGAATGTAGAGAACGACGCTTTGATAATGAAATCGCTTGAATATCTTGAAATTCACGACCGAAAGATTACTCTAAAGAACGAACAACTACAGTCAATCAATCATTTACTACATGGTAAAGATGTACTTGGAGTTTTGCCGACTGGCTTGGGTAAAAGCATGATTTTTACTGTACTTGGTTTGTCCAAAAATTTGGAATCAACGTCAACGCGAAAGGCAGAAAGTATTCTTGTGATTTCTCCTCTGAAAAGCCCCATCTCTGACCAGCTACTAGATTTACAATCTTTATAATACACTGCTGCAGAGCTGAACAGTGAAACATACCAAGATGTACGTATTGGTTTAAAAAAGGGGTCGTCCGTCGCGGCTCGTTGCACAAGGAAGTGGGCGGCTACTCAAAATCCCTACGTTATCGTGCAGGCGGTCTTTCCTCTCCTTTCTCCAGCCAGCCGCTGACCGCCAGCAACGCAGGCTAGGGCCAGGCCAATAAAGTTATTTGGGTCTTGATTTTTTTCACTAGGCAAAGGCTTGTATATGTCTTATGATTTTAAAATGCTTCATAAAACATATCAAACAAAATTCATAATTTCTTTTGTTCTTTATCTGTCAATGGCATTGTGCCTTCCGATGCTTGGCAGTCCTCCGCTTATACATTCTTGATAATGAGGGGATGAAGATGTCATAATCCAGACAAGGAACCAGATACAGATTCAGAGTACAATCCAATTATGCCTTTATTGATAGGAATATGGTAATCACAAGGGAAAGACCTAAAGCCAGAGGGAAGGAAGGAGTCAGCCTAGCTTAGGTGGTATCGACTGGTGAGGGAAGTGGGTATGTCCATGCGAAGCCAGTGGCAGGAAACAGCTGTTGAGAGAAGAAGGCACTGGATGGATCTTGACGAGGCATTAATTTCAATGAGAAACTGTGCTGAAGATCAGGGAGCTTGAGGCCAAGAGTGGTGGTGAATGGCTCCTAAAGCTAGTGGAAGATGGAAGCAGTCTGGTGGGGACCAGTTGAAGGGGGTCTTAATAGACCTGAGCACTGTCAAGGGAGTTGGCCCTGCGGGATACCCACAATTTAACTTCCAGCAAACCAAAGGAATCTCTGCAGTTGTTTACAGTCCTTAGGGACTGGCCAATCCAGCAGAGCCTGTACCATCTGGTGAACCATCTTCAGCATTGTGTCACAGTGAAGCCCCAAAAAGAGACAGTGTTGCAATGGAAATCACACCTCTCAGGTTTTAGATAAAGCTAATTTTCCAGCAATTTTTGAATTACCTGTTGGACAAGCCAGGTATACTCCTCCGGGGTTGTGGAGAAAACCAGGATATCATCTAAGATGACATAGACGACCCGGGAGAATATGCCTCAGAGGATATCATTTATGAGATTCTGTAACACAGAATTCTTAAAGTGTCTAAAACGCATAGTTTTATAAATTTTAATTTAGTGATGATTCAGTGCGACACATTTCTAAATTGGAAAGTTTTCAAATAGGTGTCAATACCAGAGGGCAGACATTTTTACTTGGGGAATTTAAGGCTACATTTGGAGTGCACACTCGTCCACTTGCTCACTTACTCACTATATTGTTTTCAGTGTACAACATTCACTACATAGTGTCCTTTATAGTGGGTGAGTGTGCATTTCGAACGCATTATCCAATCAAAGGCCAGTGCCACAGTGCTTGTGTGTCAGTTATTCTCCTTTGTGACATCAGTTGTTCTTTTTCCTTTCATCTGGGCCATGGAGGAGTTCTGAGGGCTTTCAATAAGCTTGCCCTTTATGGCTTGGCTGCCCACAAGCTGTTTTGATTGAAGCTGGCCTGATTAACAATCAAACAATTTATCAACTGAATTAGAAATGGTAATGAAAGGTGAATTCCTATTGCCACCATTTATATAATTGATATGCCATTGTAATTCCAAAACTTTCTTTGACTGTGCAGCATTTGTTTTCACCGTCCTTGGGATTCTCTGAGCAACTGTAGCTGATCAGGAGATGTAAACTGCGAAAGGTTACAGTTATTAAGCATTTTTAAAGAAGAGGTTTCCGGATTCAAAATCAGAAGATTCCCCAAGTAAAAATGTCTGCCCCCTGGTATTGAAGCTAATTTAAAGGCTTGCTGGTTTAAAAATGTGTCGCACTGGATCATTTCCAAATTAAAATTTATAAAACTATGCATTTTAGACACTTCAAGAATTCTACTTTCTGCTGAAATATACTTTGCCGAGGTGCTGTCTCCACCTTTAACTATAATGTATCAGCTGCCATTAGCCAGCAGGGCAGCTGTCACATTACTTATGTTTTCTAGCTGCTTAACTTAGCTAACGGGTTAGGTAGTTATGAGACTGTAATTTTAGGTTCAACGTTTGCTCGCTAATATTTTGGGAACTTTCAGGTCGTCTCTCTCCCCAATCAATTGTCAGTGGTGATTTGTGTTGTGTAAAAGAGCTGATAGCTGCAAAAAGTTTGTCCTTGCAAGAAATTTTAGAGTACAAGTTGGCTCATGAGTTAGATGGCAAGCCGGCAAAGTTAGCTGGCTGATAACTAACCCTACCTAACCTGAGTAGAGGACATCCTGACTGTAACTTGAAGTAAATAAGCCGGCTAGCCGGTCTAGTAATGTTAACCACAAGGCACGCAGCGAAAGGGGGATGTTTTTCAACCCAGTTGAGTAGCACTTTTTTCCGAGGCCAAATTTCCTATTGTGCATGCGGATACGGAAGTTCAGAAGAATAGCAAATTACAGTAAGCTCATGACTCGCGTAAAAATAACCACAGCCAATTCTGGGAATTCTGGGACAGAGACTGCTGGCGATGGTAATGGAAAAGAGAGTGGAGTCGATGTCGGCTTTGAAGCTCTAACAGAAGGCAACCAAAGCCATGACTATTACTTTTGAGCATTATATTGGTTGAAAACCCGGTGTTGAGATTGAACCAAAGTGGTGGATATGCCAATTAACATGTAAACGGAATATTCCCATCACTCAGTGCATATAAACAGCTTATTTGGAATATTACCTTAACCCGAAAATGGACCTTAATGCCGAATCCCTTCGGCGAAACAGCAAATACATCAGTCTTTAAAACGAATGACTTGAGTGCTTTTTTCTGCTCATCTTTCAAAGAAAAGCCCAAGTCTAACTATTCCTGAGCCAATGCCACAGCCAATTCAGACGAACGGTGTTCCTTTGCCACAGCCATCTCAGTTGTTTTGCACCGTCTCAGCATTGTCGTCATCGTACTAAGCCAGCCCAAGGACTCTCTACAAACATCCCGATCACTTGGTAGTACTGGGGCCCTGTGGCTCGTGGCTAGACGTACCGGCTGAGCAAAACAACTTGCTACCGCTAGGGTACATCTAGATTTCTAGGCTACTTGTTTCTGGTATTGATTTGAAGAACAGCATTGTCTTTTTTCCTAAAACGTGGACAACTCAATACAAATAAAATTTACACTATTTTCTTTTTTGTAATTTCCAAATGAATCAGAAACAGTATTTTCACTCTAACCTATTTTTACCATCAGTGACACAGTTATAATGTCAACAAGAGCAACATGCCCCCCGTCTGTATGTTGATCAAGGGCATATTGAGATGGCTGCTGTGGCGGCCATATCAGATATCGCACGATGCTGGTTTTCGAAAGGAACCTTCCTCTACCCACGCCCAATACGCCATTAAGAAATGGCTTCAATCCGACAAGGGATTCTATAGTTATCCCACGGAAACGAAAAGTTAACGGACGATGGACGGATGGACGACGGACGACGGATGGGCATGGTGTCGACATAAAGCCCCCTTTCCTCTTTGGAGGGCGTGGGCATAAATATGCATCATAGGCTGCAGCAATGATTCCAGAGTGCATGGGAGGGGTTGTCATTCAAACTGCTGCATACATTCACATGTATATGCTCATCAATGCAGCAATTAAAAGGAGTGAGTCAATATACAAGCTACTGGTTGCAGTAATTGGTGCACAAGGCCTCGTAAGTGCCAAATATGAGAGAAATGAAAAACAGAACTTACCAGTAAAACCTTCTGTGGTCAGTCCCAAAACATCACCAAGAACAGGTATCAGTTCTTCAGTTTCCACTGCGGTGGACATAATACATATCCTATAGGGCCGTATTGGTTTTCGAAAGGAACCTTCCTCCATCCACCCCCAATACACCACCAGGAAGCGGCATCAATCGTACGAGGTGTTCTTAAGTTATTGGGCGGAAACGAAAATGCAGATGGCTGCTGTGGCGGCCATACTGGATATCGCACGACACTGGTTTTCGAAAGGAACCTTCCTCCAGCCACCCCCAATACACCACCAGGAAACGGCATCAATCCGACGAGGTGTTCTTTAGTTGTTGGGAGGAAACAAAAATCAAGATGGATTCTGTTGCGGCCATATTGAATATCGCACGGTGCTGGTTTTCAAAAAGGTACCTTCCTCTAGCCACCCCCAATATGCCGTCATGAAATGGCATCAATCGGATTAGGCATTCTTTAGTTATCGGGCAAAAAGCGAAATTCAAAATGGCAGCTGTGGCGGCCATATTGAATATCGCATGATGCTGGTTTTCAGTAGAAACCTTCCTCTAGCCACCCCCAATATGCCACCATTAAATGGCATCAATCGGATAAGGCATTCTTTAGTTATCGAGCAGAAACGAAAATCAAGATGGCTGCAGTAGCGGCCATATTAGATATTGCGCGATGCTGGTTTTCTAAAGGAACCTTCCTCCAGCCACCCCCAATACACCACCAGGATACGGTATCAATCCGACGAGGTGTTCTTTAGTTGTTAGGCGGAAACAAAAATCAAGATGGCTGCTGTGGTGGCCATATTGAATATCGCACAACGCTGGTTTTCTCAGAGAATCTTCCTCTACTTATCCCCAATATGCCGTCATGAAATGGCATCAATCGGATCAGGCATTCTTTAGTTATCGGGCAAAAAACGAAATTCAAAATGGCAGCTGTGGCGGCCATAATGAATATCGCATGACGCTGGTTTTCCGTAGAAACCTTCCTCTAGCCACCCCCAATATGCCACCATGAAATGGCATCAATTGGATGAGACATTCTTTAGTTATGAGACGAAAACAAAAATCAAGATGGCTGCTTTGGCGGCCATATTGGATATCACACGACACTGGTTTTCGAAAGGCACCTTCCTCCAGCCACTTCAAATATGCCATTAAGAAATGGCATCAATCGGACGAGGGATTCTACAGTTATCCCACAGAAAGGAAAAGTTTACCGACGACGGACGGACAGACATGGTGTCGACATAATGCCCCCTCCCTCTTTCGAGGGCGGGGGCATAATAAAAACTTGAAACTCTTTCATCTACCTGGTTTCAGGATGATAATTAATCATTATTGCTCACTAAATGTTCATCCCTTTTGCTGATCTATTGGGTTGAGTAGCTCATTCTTGCAAGTGCACTGGTATTAATCTGTTGCCAAAATTGTCAATGGTGGCTATTGTAAAATGATGTATACCTATCTCATCGTGGTGGTGTTATCAAAAGTTGTTATTGTTGCTGTATGAGGATTGCACTCAATTTCGTTGTTCCAATGACAATAAAGTATTCTATTCTATTCTATTCTATTCTATTCTATTCTATTCTATTCTATTCTAAAAGCCTTCATAGAAATGGATAATTATCCTCCCAAAATGGGGATTCCCCAGCCTTAGTCACCATCTCCAGTATCTTTCTCTCCCATAACAAAACCCTAATGTTATTTTAATGTGTAATCTGAGACTTGAGGCCCAGTGAGACATAGCACAGGCTAAACAGTACCTGTAAAGTACTTTAATCTTCTTAGAAATAAGTCTTCTTTTTGACTTGGTTTTATCTGTCCACTCCAATCTTCTGAGGAAATCACTCAATTTAGTGGTTCCTTTCTTTTCAGACTGGCTTAGTGGTCCAAGGCACAACTATGCCGCAGAAATTTTTGCTGCAAACATTTTGGAGGGGAATACGACTAGATGCTTGGATAGTCCTCTAATCCATTGGGGTCTCCCCACATTGGTTCATATCCTGCTAACTACTGCGCATGCAGCAGAGAGATGTAAACTCAATAATACTGTGTATGTTTATCCATAAACCTGCACATGCTCATGCACATACTCACACAGACTCCTGCAAACACACACACACGCATGCAAGCACACACACACACACACACACACACACAAGTGCACAAAATGATGTGGTGGCCATAGTTCACCAATGTCTCAGTAATGACAATCAATATCAAGACTCAGTTTAAACAATGTGAGCAATACTGGCTCTTATGATTAACTGGCATTTAAATGGACAAACATTGAGGGATTGCCGCAGAAATTTGCCATATGTGTTGACCTCCTGTGCCATATATCATCACAATAATGGAGAAAGGAAGCAGACAGACCTTATCTCTCATCCAACCTGACTCAGATATTGAGGAAGCAAACCATTGATAGTATAAATGAAACTAAACAAAAGCCACAAATGCACCCTTATATGGTCTCCCTTGCCTTATAATACCTCAGAAGTAATCATCTGGATGGTAGATCCGCTGCTGAAGGACCTATTGCGTCAAGGAATCTGTTATACTGAAGTGGTGTCTTTGAGACCATCAGGCTGCTCATTCAGATGGTCTGCCCGGGAGATTACCTCATTGTTTTCCTAATGGAGAGGAACTGATCTTTCACTATCCCTCTCATTCCCTCTCTCCCCCTCCTCCTCACTTTTTGATTCACTCGCTCACCCTCTGTGTTCTTCTCTCTCTTTCGCAGTCTCAATTTCTCACATCTTGCTATGTCTGCCTTTGTTGTTCCCGGTCTCCACCCCTTCCTAACACACACACACACTCTCTCTCTCTCTCTCTCTTTCACTCTCTGCTCACCACTCAACTTCTACACTTGCACTAATTTGCTGCTCTTTTTGTATGTAATTTTTGGTGATGCCCAAAAAAGGCTAGTCAACTGACCCAGAACTTCAGAACTTGGAATTTATAATTCTAAAAAATTGTGACTGAAGTTAGCCTCTGTATTCTGTATTTGAGTTAAGTATGGATGATATTAGGGATGAGTCCATACTGATATGAACATATATACGCAACCTGGCTGCTCTAATCACCTGTGGACAAGAAAATTCTGAAAACTATTATTCGAGGGAAGAATGCGATATGAAATCTAACATATAAAAATGGTTTAGCTTTCAGAGAAACTCAAAGGAAGACATTTGCTTCGACTGTTTCTGTAATGATCTGTCCTGCGCACTGGGCAGAGTGCACTGAAAAATCGAAAATGTGGGACTGGATTCAGATGCAATGATAAAGCTGGTTTTACGCCTTTTCTGTCTTATGGAAAAGGCAGTAAAAGAAAATGCAAAACAAGCAGGAAATGATGTTCCAAAATACCTATAAAAAGGTGTTGTGTGTAAAAATCACTACAGCGCTTAATAAATGTAGTTTTAGAAATACACAAGTAAATGGTACAATGTCTGTAACAGACTAAAGCTTAACAACAGGCTTACGAAGACTTCACAATGACTAAGAATGAAGGTCAGGCTTATATAGAGGAATCAATGAGACAATGAAAATGAGTAACATATGCGAATGATTGGATGGAACGTGGAATGTGGCCCTGGTCTTAATAGACCTGTGATCTGGAAAGCTGGGGGTGTGGTGATACAATTTCGCATGAATGATAGCTATCTTCGTTTTCTCTTTGAGTCTGAAAGTTATTTAGGATACTTTGATGCACACAGGAAAAGTGATATGATGTGAATTGTTCCAAAACAACTCTTTCTTCATACTGCAAAAATAAAAACTATGGAGCTATTGCAGCACAACTGAGGAATTTGCCCCTAGATAATAAATTCTGTGAGATTTAGTAAGTTTTACCTTAGCTGTGATAAATAACTTTCTTCTGGTGAACCTAAGCTAAGAGACACTCATGAGAGATAAATGCATTGAGTAGTCAGGCAAACAGGCATCTTCTTGCACATGCACATGTATGCACATATACATCACACTTTTGCTCATACACACACACTGGCTGAAAAATCTGCTTGTTTAATTCTTGCGTCTTAACAAATAAATCATCATTTTGGCAACAGCAGGTTTATTCCAGGCTGTTAATTAATATTATAATGTGTTCATATTAATCTTCTGGATTAAATGTCATCTGGCAAGCTTCTCCATCTCCGTCCACCCCAATTCCCTCCTGACGCACATAGCCAAGCCAAGTTTCCGGTCAGATCTGAAGTCGTAGAAAGAAACTCCAAAACTGCTGTCTTCCCAAGAGAATAATTCAGGGCAGAATTGGCTTTGAGGGCAGCTGTATCTTTGGGTCCTCTCCAAGTGGACTTGAGTTGAACTTGTGTTGCATTATATACGTTGTATTTGTCAGACCTGCACTTCTTTGCCAAGATCTGAGTGGATACGTGTTCTCTGAGGCCAAAGTTGAACTGACATTCCTCTCAGAGAAATATGGATATCATGTGAACATACTTATGATGTAAATGGCTGCTTTCATTTTTTTATTCAACTGCCAGTCAGACACGTTGGCTTGACCTCTGATTTAAAAATACTCAACATTAAAATTGCTCTTTTAATTGCTGCAAAATGCTGATAGTTTACAATTTATCTTATAAAATTGCTTTGTCCTGCATCCAAACATTTCTTATGTAAATGCAATTTTTTCCACATTGAACAGCTGATCTAATTCAACTTGCACTGGAAAAATTTCAGGAGGCAAATAGATTGGAATCTCAGTTTACAGTCAGTTAATGTGTTGATTCAGAGAGAGCAAAATAAAGTCAGCATTATCGTACCCAGCCCAATCCTCCTTGGCTATTTCACTTTTGCCTGGAGAGTCACGATTTCCAGTCCACAGAATGCCAATGGAAAGAGTCCAACAAAGCTTTTTCGAGGACCTTGCTTTTTGTACAGTTAACCATTCAGAGCTCTAATGTATTTACAGAGCAAAATTAAAAACATTGCTGTCTGTTATCTTGTTAACAAAACACAGTATTTCCCTCCTTGTGACAGGAAGTTATGGTTAGAGTTAAATCCCCATCCTTTCCAATAAACCCTCTGAGGTTTTGTAATAAAGATGCATAAGCCCAAGCTGTGGTTTGAGAAGTTAAGTGCGTCATAACCTCTTCTGCTACAAGGGAAAGTCGCGCATCAAACGGGCAACTGTATACAAATCAGCTCACATATGCCCAAAGCAAACTGTATTTTAATTGGTAATCTTTTTCACTTTCTCACGCTCCCTCTCCCTTATTATATATATATATATATATATATATATATATATATATATATAATATAATCAATCTGTAATAAGTTAGCCCAAGATATCAAATTGATGAAATGAGAGTAGTAATTTTTGTTTATTTCGAGCCTTCGGTGGTTGACCGTCTCATGGGATCACCTTCTCAGAGGCACCAGGAAGGTGATCTACCGCACCAAAAACCTCATTGACAATGAGGTTTGTATTTGGGATAAGGCAATACTGCATTTCGACTCCGAACTCAAGCACATTAGATTGAATATGCATGGTAATTATTATGAGATTAAATGCCAGCTTTAGTTTGCAGGTATTTTCACTCAAATTTTTAAAACAATTTCACCAGGGCTTGTGGCTATTTTTTGACCCCAGTGTTCTTATTTCAGCCAAGCTTGTTGATATTTGGCCAGGAACTGTTCTTGCCAACATTAGGAGGAATGGGCAAGCACATGAATCCTCCAATTCACATTATGCCTGTCACATTATTTTCCACTTTGTAGTAACACCACTAAATACACCCTCCCTATGTCGGCGAATGGCATCAGTGACAACATATTCTCAGCTTTTTGCATCTTGCAGGTGCCCAGTCTAACCAAAGGTGGTCACTGTTGTTCAGCAAGCTTATGAGAAAGAATGCCAGCTTTCCCCCATCAGCCTGTGGAAACGTGTGCTTTCAGAAATGTAATACTTCTGGTGAAACATACCCACTAATTGGTGGCCCCAAAACCATCATCTGGGCCATTACTCGTTTAAATTATTTTATGTTTATTGCTCAGTCTCAGCTTCTTGCCATTCTTGAAACTTTAACACTGAGCAAGCCCAAACATCAGTCGATCAGTCCCCTATTAGCCATTTTCAAGTACAAAATGTTATTTATGTACTTCAGTTGCAATTGGAAAGTGTTTTTGCCATTGGAAAGCTTATAGATTACACCATGTGACATACAGACAGTGTAAACATTCTTGTCTGAAACCTGTCGCACAGTCCAAACTTCTGTTATTTCACTCAGCAAGCAGGCACACGCACGATTACATCAGCAAGGCAAAGCCTTTATGTGGTGGGAAAATGCTTGTTTGTGTCCTTTTTTTGAGACAATCCAGATGGTTTACAATTTGAAATTTCATGAGGTGACTAAGGTAACCTAATACATCTGATGATGTCAGAAATGTTTCTGTCCCTAGCAAACAAGGGTAAACATAAAATATATATCAGTATTACAGAGAACAGCCTCAAAGTATACAGTAGGGTAATACAGGCATCCTGCCTTGCAAAAATACTTTTTTAGATTTGTCTTGCTAGTCACAGCCAGTCATCACGGTACCACCTGTTCTGTCTGTTTTATGTGACTTCTCATGTCTCCTTCACCTTCAAGGATCAGGTCAGTGGATACGTCAGCAGGGAGGAAGCTTGCTGGTGAGGAACTGGACACAAAGATACGTCAGTGCATTTAATACCATCTGTTCTTACACAACACTGCCTCCCTCAAACCTTTCTCCTTTCACAAGGCTTTTTTTTTCCCATGAGATGAGACGTCGGCAAAATTATTCAAAGTAAGTGTTTCACAATAGAAATGGCAGAAAGCTGCATATAATTCAACAGGTGGTCAGTGTCTCCTCACAGACAGGCGATCTAATCATGATTGATCAAATTTAATTCTGTGTATTGTCAAGTCACATGATGAACAAGTGATAAAGAACAGAACAAATTAATATGAAATCAGAGGCTATTTGAAATTGGTGAGGAATGCACCATCTCACAAACAGGTTTTCTGCAGACAGAATTAACACACGGCTTATCTACCTAAAAGGGCATTGAAAGGAAATGTAAACTAAACTAAATTATATTCAACGGGGACCAAACCCTTGTCTGGAGCAATTTTATCACACACAATAGAAGCACTCAGAAGAAAAGATGTTGAGGAAGCAAAAATAACTTTGACATTGATTCCATTCAAGATCTATTTCAGAAATCATATTACCGCGCAAAAATTCCTATCGGAAGCACATTGCAAAAGTAAATAAATAAATAAAAATAAAACCTACAGAAAAGTAATTATCCTGGGCTTTCAGGCTAATGAGTCATTCTGTCCGTGCATGATAAGGTGCCATGTCTCCACATTAACTGAGCCGATAAACAGGGAAATCTCCATCCTCGGTGCGCAAGCCCAACCATTCTTGTAGCAACATGCCTATGCAGGAACTCAGGCCCTGCAGGATCAGGGCAGGACTTCCCCCGACCTCACTTCAAAGAGCCTCTTTGCTGATTTATTACCCCCAGTCTATGACGCCGATTACGTCACACACGCCTGCTTTCAGAGATGCTGTATGGGCAAATATTATGACACAACATAGGGTCTTCAATCACTAAATCCACCTCGTCTGAACCACGGGTGGATCGGCATAAGGCTGAAGTCAGATTGGGGCCAATATGAGACATACAAATGCTGAATGAGTTTCACATAAACCTCGAACACAGGGATATAAAGAATCTCATTTCCTCTTCTGTGGAAAAGGAGGAATTCAAATAAGGGTATCTAAGGTTGTTTGATTATCAATCTGCCCTCAAAAGAAAAACAAGTAGATAGGTTGACAAAGCTAATGCCAAAAACGATCTATACAAAAGTTTAAATTGTGCTGATGATCTTTAAATATTGAGAAGGTTCACAGGGTTGGTCGTGGGGGAGATTGGCAGGGCATACAGGATCGCAGATGCCTGCGTGGAAGACCAGGGTTGATTTTGCATTCTGTTAGTTTAATCTTCCAACCTGCAACTCATCAACAGTTTTTGACAGCTACAAATGTCTTTTAAAGACCATCATCACCTTACCGTAACCCTGAACCCTAACCTTAACCTGACTGTAATCCTAAACTATACACAGTAGTTACTTTAACCAACGGCTAAATGTTTTCCAAATAATTTGTATTTTGTGGCATAGTACTGCAGTTACCTGCGGTAAGGCACTATACTGCTGTCATGAACAGTAATTGAGGCAACGCAGAAATGGTCCTACAGGTGGTATCAGAAACTGTTGCATGGGTGTTATCTGATAGTTGGGAAGAACTGACCGATATGGTTCTTTTGTTGAGTACATTGATGATTATGTATTGTTTTTACACTAAAAAGTTTTTCATTTTCTAACTATTATTTCACGATTCAAGCTTGACTGGGTTTAAGTTTTTCTTTCTTTCTTTTTTTTTTTTTACAGTGTATAAAATTATGCTCTCCGTGGGATATTGTTATTGACTCCAAATGACTTTAAAATAATGGCCAGCTGAAGGACTGACTGCACCACAAGTGAACAGGTGACTTCATTTCATGAGCTGAGGAAGGATTAATAGAATTATCATTGAGGTTCTAACCGTATATAGTGCTTGTTTATATTGAAATATACTTTCAAAAGAAAATGGATTTCAATTCATGCACTCTCATCTCCTGTTAAAAGTCCCTTATGTGAGTGCTTACCTTTATTACAGCTGGTAGAAATCTTCCACTGAGAGATAAAACTATTTAGAGTAAATTCTAGTATTCCAATTGGGCAGGAAAATTTAAAGGGGCACTGTCATACAGTATCAGACGGATTGTTCAAATGTCCACATCAATGCAACGAGAAATAGGAGCACACAAACCAACATTTCAAAGCTTTTGCAAGAGGAATGGATGTTTTAAAAACTGCACTAAATATACTCCGACTCCTGCTGTCAGCAAGAAAAAAAAGGGTCTTTTTTCCCATGTTTACTATGTACGCTCAGCCCTGACAATGCCCCCTTAACTTGCCACGCATATGGTGACTTAAAATACAACAATTTAACTTGAGAGAGGCTAAATTAAAAGTCAAGCCTCACAGAAAGCTGAAAGGAGTTGTTAAGGCAGACAGTTTTTGCAGCAATTAAAAAACAAACTGTCGTGGTTCTGGATGTTTGTGCGTGTGTTTTGAACTTTTCTTTGTGGCTCTCGTCCCGGGGCGATATAGTTTCGTGGGCATAGTTCTAGCCAGGCCATTTTAGCATACCGGGCCAGTACGCTGACGAAGGCATGCCGGTACGCTGGAAAAATACGCCGGTGTGCAAAAAAATTGCTGCCGGTACGTTACAGGTAGATCACCAGTACCAGTATCAGTAACAACACGGATGGCTTCAGACTGTACCGATCAACCTAGTTTTATCAATTATCGGAAGATAGGCCCATATAGCCGCTGCTGTCGCAAGTAGCTTAAAAGAATAGCACATTAGGCTCAGTACCAGTTAGCGCGCGAACAGCCGATCATGGACGCTTGGCTGGTTCATCCACCTTCTGGGACTAGTTCCCAAAATGAAACCATTGCCGCGGGTGTTTCGACATCAGATAGAATGAATATGGGTAAACTGGGACACTTTCTGAAAATTTAACTTCAACATAATTTTTGATTATGAACCAAATGTCTCAGCCCTTCATATGACACCATTCTAAATAGCTTAAGATCATTACGCTAATATGTAGGAGAAAAAACAAAGAAACATTAAACACTGGATGAATGACCCTTCACCAAAAACACATTGACCCAAAACCAAAATTTCCAGGCACTATTGGTAAAGTGGGACACCATATATTGGCAAACTGGGACACTTGCAACACATTCCATTTTTATTTAAACACAAAAATAAAAAAAAACAACAATTCATTTCGGATGAATATAAATATTAAAAAGAACCTTCCTGAACATAAAAAATTTTATTTAATTTAAACATAACATAGTTCATAATTAAATGTTATTTTGGACGACCCAAGATTCTGCTGGCCAAAAATGTCTGTGGTGTCCACTGGAGAGATCTTTGAAGAACAAACAGCGAACAGCTGTGTGAGGTGGGGGGCATTTGTCAGTGGCTAGACATCAAGACAGTCACGGCGAGTAAAAGCCTCCTCATCTTCAATGATGCAATTCTCCTCACCACAAGTTTCATGGAACCAGTCCTCGCAAACCATTCACATGATCCAATCCTCACTCTCCTTGGGATCATTCTTGGCACCGAATCTGGCTTTGCAAATATTGCAAATATTTGAATATGAAAATATATAGATATGGTTGGCCACGCCCCCGGAAGTGATGTCATCAACACAGAACCAATCTTTTTTAATCTCATACCTATGATGAGCTCAATGATGATGTTTAGTAATAGAAGTATACATATGTAAAGATAAACATGATTAAGCTTAACTGTCCCAGTTTGCCCATTGTTCCACTTTAACCATATTCACCCTAGTTTGGAAGACGATGATGCTATCGTCAGAGTAGAGCCTTTCAACGATGGCGGACCTTGCTTGAGCGAGTGTATATTGCCAGCTAGAATTAGAATTAGCTCAAGGAAATGTTAACTGTCCGATGGATCCCGATCTTTTCTGCCACTTTAAAGTCTCTTTCGTTTATCATGCGCAATTGGCACAGTTTAAAATAATCACGGAAACTAGGTAGCTATATACCTCAGAGATACTGATATTGCAAATTGATAATTTTGCTGGCGTCAAATTAGCCACAAGTAATTGGACTAAGATTGCAAAGGTGACGCTGACGCACCATGCGTGTGCACTTCGAGTATGTTGTATTGTGAAAAACACTTCAATAAAGTTGAAATCTAACTTCGATCTTCATGTGTCTGTTGTTTTTCCTCCTTACCTTAATAATTATTATTATACTATAATAACATTATAACATTATAATAACATTAATTACATTGAATCCTGTAAATATTTACTCTGTCCATATATATATATATATATACATATATATATAATTATGTTTTTTGATTGTGCTTGGTGTATACTGGTTGTGCTTGAGCGACTTTGCCATTATTGTTTTTGAATAAAACTGCCTAACAGAGCGCTGTTTCATCCATCTTAAATAACATTTGAATTGCGCAATTGTTTCAAAGCTCCGCCTAACGAACCAAACCGGTCACCTGATTCAGTCTGAATGAAGCAGTAAAGAGGTTCGAACGTCATCAGTCACGTGGTTTTTTCCCTCTATGAAGCAAGCTCCCGCAGAGTGCTTCAGAAAAACACCCTGTCGAGTTTGAAGCGTGCTTTGGAGCCTCGGTATCAGCGGTAACATCACTATATACATTGTTTGGAGGCCTGAGTTCTTGCGTTTGGTCTGTATTGTTCTCTGTGTTTGTACTGTTTACTCGCTGCTTACGCTCTCTCTTTTTGCTACTCCTGGCCTCCTACACTACCGGCCATTACACAAACTGCAATCGGTAGAATTCTTTGGAAGAACAGAGCTGCAGAGCCCATGCTCCACAGTTTTAAAGATCACCACAAAGTGGTTCTGTATCTTGCCTTTAGCCAGTCTTAGCTGTCTTATGTGTTGAAAGGGAAGTGAAATGTTCAGGAAACATGTGGAAGTGTCCACACTTCAGTGGTCACCACACCTCTGGAACCACAGGCTGATCTCAGGGGTAATTTAGTGTACCTTTTTCTAACTGAGACAGAAAGTTTCCTCTCTGGGTAATGAAGAGGCCGTGTCTTTACCAGTGAGTCACCTCCCCAGGGACTGCAGTACGGACACAGTCTGGTGGCTGGTGTGGACTGACAGGTCATTAGTGCGGGGGCTCAGACAACCTCCACATGATGATGATAATGCCTTGCATGTATTTTCTCATTCTCACGGCCAAAAGACTACATTAACAATTGTTTAAGTCCTATATCAATATCATTTTTTCAGAATGTGATTGTTTTATGTTACTGTTTGCTTGACCAGCCAAATGTATTGCCCCATGCATGGAAAAATCACAATTTCACACCTCATCTGCAATATTTGCGTACTTTGTAAAATGGTCACAGAAATAAGGCTATGAGAGCAAATAGCAGACAAATATGATTCTATTTTAGAAATTTGTGAAACATATTTTTTATTTCTGCAAAGCAGTGACAATGAGGGAAACTCATCCATCATTGTGTAACACCCACCCCGGTGATGCTTGGCAGCCATTTTGTGGCAGAATGCTCAAAACCTGCTGAATTTGAGAGGGAGAGACTGTTTTCAGCCAATATAAATGTGGGACAATTAGGAAGGTAGAGTGAAGCAAATTAAGAGTACAGCCTGAACACCAGGGAACCTCCAACTCCTTGTAATTACAGCCACTTACTGTAATCTTTAATGACCTCTGTGGACATGGATTCTAAATAGGGCACTGCCTATCTCAGGGTGGGCCAAAATAATGACAGTGAACAAAATATTTTGGGAGCCACATTTCGCTGACATTTATGAAACAGCCAAGTTTATTTTCAAGACTATTGGATGCAGTGTAAAAAGATAACTGCTAGAGCAGGGTTGCCACATATTCCCATGTTTTACATCTGAGTTTATTTACTTTGACCGTGGTGATATATGCCAGGAATGTCCAGTTCCAGGTTACTCCTGGCATATCCCATTACTGAAGTCAACTTCTTGGGCAACAGAGATCTAAACAAATCCTCAATCACTTTAGAGTCTTATTCACCCTGTAAATGTGAATCCACAATCTCTCATATGCTGATTTCACCTCTGAGATATTACGTCTATTTAAAACCAGCATGGGGACCCCATTCAGAACGGGCTAGTGTGGGTGCAGGCTTTCATTCCAACCAAGTAGTGATACTCTCAATTCAATTGATCAAGGCTCTTGGCGAAAACTCTATTGGGTAATTGGTGAAATCAGGTGTTTCACAGCATGGTTGGAATGAAAGCTGCCCCACACTGACCCTTTCTGTATGAGGCTCCCCATACCCTTGATTTGAAACATACTAAACTAGACAACTATGAATGGGAAGAGCTTTTTTTTATTTTATTTTTTTGAAAGGCAGTGGCCTCATGTGTCATCACATGTAAACATATATTTCCATTACCTCTTACATATTTATCATCTGTTGAAAATCCTCATCTTTTTAGTTTGGCTAAATTTCCTAAAAAAGTGGAAAATCCAACTAAAGTGCATTTATTCAGTGGGAAAAAAAACCCACATTAAGAAATAAGCCTTTTACATCAAATCATGTGTGCTACAATTATTAGCACCCCTGATGTTAATACTTTGTACAACCCCCTTTTGCCAACAAAACAGCACCTAATCTTCTCCTATAAAGTTTCCCAAGATGGAAGAATACAGAAAGAGGGATCTTCGACCATTCCTCTTTGCACAATCTCTCTAAATCATCCAGCGACCTGGGTCCTCCCCCCTGCACTCTTCTCTTCAGCTCACTCCACAGGTTTTCAATGGGGTTGAGGTCTGGGGACTGAGATGGCCATGGGAGGAGCTTGAGTCTGTGTCTGGTGAACCATTTCTGTGTAGATGTGGCCACATGTTTAGGGTCATTATCTTGCTGAAAGACCCAGTGATGACCCATCTTCAGCTTTCGTGGCAGAGGCCACCAGATTTTGATTTAAAATGTCCTGGTATTTCAAAACGTTTATGATGCCATGCACCCTAACAAGGTTCCCAGGACCTCTGGAAGAGAAACAGGCCCACAGCCTCACCGATCCCCATACTTCACAGTGGGCATGAGATGTTTTTCTGCATACTCATCTTTTGTGTTCCGCCAGACCCACTTAGAGTGTTGATCTCTATCTTGGTCTCATCTGACCAAAGCACACGGTCCCAGTTGAAGTCCCAGTACCGCTTAGCGAACTCCAGACATTTGCGTTTATGATTGTGAGTGAGAAAAGGTTTTTTCCATGCATGCCTCCCAAACAGCTTGTTAGCATGGAGATAGCGCCTGATGGTTGTTTTGGAGACTTTGTGACCCCAAGATGCTACCATTCCTTGCAACTGTTTAACAGTGCACTTTGGAGAACTTTTTATTTCTCTTACCATCCTCCTCACTGTGCCTGGTGGCAAAATAACCTTGCTTCCTTGTCCAGGCTTGTTTACCACTGTTCCAGTTGTTGTAAACTTCTTAATGATTTCTCTGACAGTAGATATGGGCAGGTGCAAGCGAGTGGTTATCTTCTAGTAGTCAGTGCCTGACTTGTGAAGGTCGACACACATCTGCCTCACTTGAATGGTGTGTTCCTTTTTCTTTCCCATGTTGAAGAGTGGGTAAGAGAAATGGCCTCTGTGTCACGTCATATTTATACCCCAGGGAAACAGGAAGTTATGAATTACTAATTAAATGTTCCTAAATACTCTGATCAACATTGTAAACTACTGTAGAACAGACAGAAATACTTCAATTACATTTATTTCCTAGGAAATATTAGGGGTGCCAATAATTGTGGAACAGATGATTTTATGAAAAATAATTATTTATCTGTCAGGGATTTTTTTCCCCTTAAAATTCACTTGAGTTGAAGGCTACATTTTTCTACAATTTTCAGTGTGAGGGTATGCTTCTACAATAAAAATTGAATTTATTTTATGGCACATCATTTTAACACATCTTATATGAGAAAGAGACCTGACTGAAGTAAAATGTAAATCTGTTTGAACTCTCTAAAATTGTTTGTATAAACATGGATGAGCATAACCGAGAATAAAATCTGTAAAATATTCATTTTTGGTAACAGAATCATAATATTTTAATCTGAGTCTAGCTGTGGCTGTATCATTTTTCTAGGCTAATGAGGCCTGGTCACAGTCCCATAGAAGCAGAAGAAAACACAAAATCTTTTTCTGACTGGCAAAAACTTATATTATCTATGCTGTAACTCAATTTTGATTATTTTCTGTCTGTCTGAGAGCAGTCCACAGAGGGTCAGCTTTCAAACGAGACCGTGATCAGGCCTGCAGTCAAAGCGGTTCAAGAACAATAATCATTTTAGTTTGGGAGGAAATTTGCTCAAAAAAGGACTGTACTTTAAAGGGTTAAGTATTGATTTATTGTCTTCGGACCCCAAAACCCAAAATCTCTATTTTCAAGAATGAAAAAATACTTAACCCTCATCCTTCCTCCAGGCTAATGCTTATAGAGGACCAGCATACAAGGAAATCGCTACCAGGGAACAATATATCTACGATCGGCACACAAGAAAACGAGAGCAGGACTGGGAGTAGTTGTACAGCATAGGAGTGAGAGTAATGACGCAAATGTAGAATGCTTTTTACAGATTTTAACATTTTGTATATTCATGCAGTTGGTATACTCCTCATTATCACTCCTTACAGTCCTTGTGCATGGAGGTCTATCAGTTTCACATGCGTTGTGGTGATTATAACTCTGGACATCTCGTGCTTTTCTTTACTCAGGGGTTGGATGCAATGCATGTGTTTCAATATCGTTTAAATTGATGAAATGAAATAAGATCATTTGAAACGTCTTCATCCTATTCCATTGCTTCGAACCCCTGAGTAAAGAAAAGCGTGAGAAGACCAGACTCATAATCACCGTATCGCATGCGAAACTGATAAACCTCCATGCACAACAACTTCAATTCTGCATGAGAATCTCTTACATATGAGTTGATTGAATAATTGCTAACAACAGCTGGGGAACATAAATATGCCACTTACACTCACACCGAATGTGTGAGAGTTGACAGATATGCGTTATTAATGAAAACTGGCTACACCTGTTAATGTTGACTGTTTTCGGAGTTTCTGTAATGGTAATTGAAATAAATGATTGAAAACAGGTCATGACCAATCATTGATTTTAAGGGATTTTTAGTGCTTCCCCTGTTGCCAGTTCACGAGCCGCTACTGCATGACACCTATTCTGAGGTGAATAGCACAGTTTATGGTACCCGAGACTGGAACTAAGTTTCAGGTTTGCAAAAAATTGTGAAAACATTAATTTAACAGTTTGACGAAGCTTGTTCTTCAATTTTTGGCCAACGCAATGATGTCTGAAGTGGCCAAGCAAGAGTCAACATGTTTAACATGGTCACCGAAAAACTGCATGGAAAACCAACATTCCTTTACACTATAAATCACAGAACCTATCATAAACATTTTTACATGTTGTATACTTACTTCTGATAGTTTCTTTCGGCAACTAATTTCCACCAAAAGACGGCAAATGTACAACTCCAATTCTGAAATAGTTGGGACAAAGTGTGAATTTGAATAAAATCAAAATGCAAAGACTTTCATATCACATGAGCCAACGAGTTATTTACAATAGAACATAGATAACATTTCAAATGTTGAAACTGAGACATTTTACATTTTTATCCACAAAATGAGTTCATTTCAAATTTTCTGGCTGCAACAGGTCTCAAAAAAGTTGGGACTCAGGCAAAAAAAGGGCTGAAAAAGCAATTAATATATAAGAGAGTCAGCTGAAAGAACATTAAGCAAGTAATTATATTAACTGGCTTTAGGTGTGTCACATGATTGGCTATGATAATAATAAAATAATATTTTATTTAACCTCCAGGTTGATTGGTACAGAATGAGTGGGCCGTACATTGACCTTACACCCCGTACTCCAGCCCATTAAAACGCATATTGCACATGCAGTTATAATTTTCTCAAACAGAATTAAAAGAGATGTCTTAGAGAGGCTGAGTCACTTAGAAGAAAAGATGGCCAGAGGCCCTCCAACTCGTGAAGGCTTGCATTAAAAAAAATTGTGGAATACTTTAAAAACAATGTTCCTCAACGTCAAATCGACAGTGCATCACATCATCAAAAGATTCAGAGAAACTGGAAAAATCTCTGCACGTAAGGGACAAGGCCGAAGACCTTTACTGGATGCCTGTGATCTTCCGGCCCTCAGACACCGCTGCATCACTCACTGGCATGAATCTGTCATTGACATTACTAAATGGGACCAGGAATACTTCAAGAAACCACAAACACAGACCATGTGCCATCCATAGATGCCACCTAAAACTCTATCATGCAAAAAGGAAGCCATTGTTGAGCATGATCCAGAAGCGCCATCGTGTTCAGTGGGCCAAGGCTCATTTAAAATGGAATGTCGCTAAGTGGCAAAGTCTCCTGTGGTCAGACGAGTCCAAATTTGACATTCTTGTCGGAAATCATGGGTGTTGTGTCCTCCAGGCTAAAGAGGAGAAAGACCACCCCTCCTGTTATCAACGTTCAATTCAAAAGCCAGCATCTCTGATAGCATGGGGATGCATTAGTGCATATAGTGTGGGACACTTGTGTAATGTGAATATAGGCCACTGGATGGCAGTATTTACCTTTTTTCTTATTCAGCTCAGACTGGAGCTATATTTAGACATGTCCTGGACGTGTCTGGGGCAAGTCCCCGAAAATAAAAAAAAAAGAGGTCTAAATGTGGGTGGGGTCTGCAAAAGAGTATATAAGGAAAAGAATTGAGACAGTAAAGTAGTAGGAGAAATTGCAAGAAGAAGGATACGTGTGACCAGACCTGTCATTTCTGTTCAAGACCTGTGAAGTTTCTTTTGTGGATTTTTGCCTGTGTTTGAGTTTTTTTTCCTCACCCAGCACATCACCAGGAAACTGTAAATATTTCTGTTTATTGAATTCAATCTTGGTCACAATATTAGTTTAGTCGTTATTTGTCTTTGTTTAAAAATTAAATGTGTTTAAGTTTTTAAAACTGTGTCTGTCATCCCTTGCTGTTGCTGTTGTGCTGTAGATTGTAATAACAAATTGGGGCCATAACACTTGCATGTTTTAAAAAGCGCCATGAATGCTGAAAGGTTTAAGAGCAACATTTGCGCCCCCCCAGACGATATCTATTCCAGGGAAGGCCTTGTGCATTTCAGCAGGACAATGCAAAACCACATACTGCAGCTATTACAACAGCATGGCTTTGTAGTAGAGGAGTCTGTGTGCTGAACTGGCCTGCCTGCAGTCCTGATCTTTCACCAATTGAAAACATTTGGTGCATAATCAAATGAAAAGTCCCTCAAAGGAGACCCAAAACTCTCCAGTTGCTGGAAGCCTGTGTTAAACAAGAGTGGGATCAAATTCCAATGGCTAATCTCAAGAAACGTATCTCCTCAATCCCCAGACGCCTCCACTCTGTGTTAAAAATAAGAGGGGATGCTACTCCATGGTAAGCAGGCCCCTGTCCCAAATTTTCTGAGACCTGTTGCAGCCATCAAATTTGAAAAGAGCTCATTTTGTGGATAAAATTGTAAAATTTCTCAGTTTCAACATTTGTTACTTTATCTCTGTTCTATTGTGAATAAAATACTGGCAGGAGTGATTTGAAAGTCGTTGCGTTTTGATTTTATTCACAATTTACACTTTGTCCCAACTATTTCAGAATTGGGGTTGTACAATTTACAAAGCAAAGTTCTCACATCGCTTCTGCATGGACCATTCATGCTTTGTTGATTGATCACACTGAGCCTCGCTTTCAAAACCGGAAGTGCGCAGATCGGCAAAAAAGGTTCAATTGGATTCTGTCTATGGGTCAACCAAAAAGGGTCCAACACTAACAAGCTGAAAGGATTGTATATCTCCACCTATCGTACCAGAGACAGACGTGCTTCGGTCAATACATCTGTTTTCCTCCGTGCATTTAAACTGGGACAAGGACAGTAGTCCAATTAAATGGCCTAATCAAGCTATTACAGTAGCTCGACTTTACTTTAGTTGTAAACATGCTGACTAAGGTCTGTCCTAAATTCACAAATGTAATTCTGAACAGTGTTTGCTTGTTTCTTGGATAGAATTGTGAGAGGAGGTGAACCAGAGTTGGATATTTTTCAGAATATTATACAAGTGCCCTGTCAGCCACCAAGGAACTTGATTACCTGCAAGTTTCTGCCCAGTCTCAGTGCGTGACCTGTCAGTACCACGCCCGTCCAGACACCTCAACAAACAGTGACAGTCAGACGAGGACGTCTGTCTGCTCCACACTACCTGGCAGGAAGAGCCTGCAGCGCTGGTGTTTGGATTTGCAGACACTACTCAGTCTTGCCAGTTGTAGGCAAGGGCCAGTGCACCATTTATGAATAAAACTGGGATTTTATTCCCATTTGCTGGACTGCAGATGGAGTGGTCAACCAGGACACAATGTCCCAAAGCAACACATTCTTATCCTGACTCGTCATTAAGTGATGCTACCTGACCAAACATCAATATACGAAGAAAAAGGAGGCTATTGCCTTTTAGGGTTTGGGTTAGGGTTAGGGGTTAGATGGTAGGGTTTGTTTTACACTGGGGTCAAATAAGGATGCCAAAAGCCTTGTTTTTTTGTTGTATATCAACGCGTGGTCAGGTAGTGTCACAATATGATAAGTTGAGATGAGAATAGGCTCCCCAGGAAGGGAGAGGCCTCGTATGGCAACTATTTTTTATGTTTTACGATAATATTTTTTGGGGGCTCTCCCTTGGTAGGAGAATTCATGGGTACAGGTCTGCATCTTGTTCATGTGTCTCAGTCATTACCAATATCCAGAGGCCCTTTCCAAATGAAAAGTGGGCAGGAGCTGTCAGTCATCACCAAATAAATCTGCAGCATAGAGCATCAGGGTAAGCACCGTGCTCAGAGACAGTCCTTCACTCATCTTCAGGGCAAAAGCACTCCCATCTCCTCAATGCCCAATCAGGGATCCTACAGGCCAGACCCACTGTCTAGACAGGAATGCATGACTAATTCAGAAACACAGTGCACTGCTCTAGCAACGCTCTAAAAGACTTTCTAGTCATGAGGTTTTTAAATGTGTTTATTTAAAATTTTCCCAGCATATCAGGCTGCAATCTGTTTATTCCTAGTTTTCAAATAGACATTCACCATGTTAGTGACTGCCTCCCTTGCAGCCCCGTGACAATACAAAAGACAAGTTCATGCAATCACATGGATCTGAGGAAAACTCCAATGTGCCAAAACTTGCGGAAAGTCATGAAAGTACCCAGAGTCTGTTATCCTGCATATAAAAACAAAAAGTATCAAAAACTCATGTAATAATTAACATCAAATCAAATGGGAAAAGAGAGGGGATGAAAAAGAATCTCATTGTGTATTTTTAATGATCAGAAAACAAGTCAAACAAGACTTTAACTTCAGTGCTGTAATTGAGCTGATGTCTGATGTTTCCATTTATGGTGCCAATGAAGAGCTGAATTTGGTTGCTAAGCAACATGTACTCCTACGTTCCTTGATGCCCTTGTCACTATGCAGGCTTGTAGGTTTACAAGCCCAGTCACTGGACTGTTCCTGGGGCGGTGTGTTTTGAACAATCTGGAAAAAGTATGTCTGTCCCTATTGCAGAAGTTTCTCAAACTTTATTTCACAATTACAGTGACAAATCAGCATGTAGGTTTGGGCGAGAGCGAATTGAATGAAAAAAGTTTTATGACAAAATATAACATTTTAGAGAATTATGACTGAAATATGAATTATCTCTTCACTCTCTGCCACCCAGCTATCTTTTCTGTGAGTGTATGTGTGTCTGTTCGTGTATCAATTACAGACTGTCCTTAAGGATCCAAATAAAAAATAAATAACTGACATATCAATTTATCAAGAAATGTGTCACAGACTTTCTATGCAGACAGAGCATCATACCCTCTGAAGTAAACTGCAGTAGGTCTCAGGGCTCTACCAAAACAGAACTTTGAAACAGCATGTATTAATACTTTACAAATGTGGCTAGCAATGGGTATTCCATGGGGCAGGGCATACTAAACCACCTTTAATAAATTTAAAATGAATCCTGTCTTTCTCAAGCTAGGTGTCCATCACCCTGAGCTCTAGTCACTGTCCAAATAACCTATTGTTATAGAGCTTAATTGGGCAAATGAGAACTGATTGCAGGAGGCATAGAGGCAAAGACTGTTGACATAGAGGCAAAGACTCTCCCACGAGACCTGATGAAGCACTTCTAAAGAATATGTTTTCTTAATTTTTGTACTTGCAGATGAAATAGGTCATATCTGAGCTAAAATTCGATATCAGGGGTATTTAGTACAATTTACATAATATTCTAATTACTTCTACTGCATTACATTACGTGTAATGTCACAGGTGCATACTAAAAATAGAATTTTCTTCATCGACAAACTGAGACAGTACTGTTACTGAATGCCCAATGTACCCAAGGCAACAGCCATTAATCAAAGCAATCTGAGATGCGGGTTTATCATGTAGAAGTTAACTGTGGTGCGAAATCGTTGAGAGGACTTCACCTGGTCAACTTCCCATCAGTGACACTGCAGCTGATCCGTACTCTGGCACAGATTCGCTGTGTGAAACCGCCAGTCCGCCAGGTTCTGGTGCCCGTATGGTGTGAACTGGTACTATTCCTGTCACTAAATTCCACAGTGCAGAGAGGATTAGGTTTAGAACAAAAAAAAAAAAAACTCTTGCATAGAGATTATTTCCAGTTGTTATTTTAATGCAGAAAGATCCATACGTATTAAAGATCAGTAACAAAATTCTACAGGGCTAGATGTCCTACACGGTTCACCTGACATGGATGTCAGTGCCAAGAAATTAAAGCTGAAATCCATATATGGTGGACCATACTAGACTACAGGGAAGGTCTGATGGACCTTCTAATATAGTGCGCACGAGTGAGGCAGTGCAGGTGCTCTTCACTGTCAGCAAATGTAACTATGAAGCACCTGCAACTGAACGTCTGAGGCCTTCTTTGATTAACGGCTCATGGGCCTGAATCTGTGCAATGAAGGATGCTCTGTTGCTTGGACCCCCTAACTCCCCTCCCCCCCAAAGGTGGGATTGCAGACTCATTTTATAGTCAGGTTTCATGCGAGGGGTGCAAGACATGTATGCTTTAAACACAGAAGCTGACAAAACATGAGACAATGAGTAAGCGCAACATCACCGAACATCCTTTCCACCCCTGACACCAAAAACCAACCGCGCCCTGTTACCAGCGCTAAAAACAGGCAAAAGCCCACCTCAATCACAGTTCTCTTTGTCTGAATATGCTGATGACACAGTCTTACTGCAAACTCACTGTGGTTTGACACATACCCCTCAGAAGGCTTCAATCTATTTTGTAGCAATTTCATCGTAGCATGAGAAAATGCTGTACCCTTGTCAGAACTCTGTTTAAAAACACTGACACCCCATCAAATGGTTGATAGAAAATATGTTTTTTCAAATACATATCTTTTAGACACTATGTACTTTTTGGAGTAACCACAGTTAGTTTTCTGTTCAGCATGAATTCAGTCCTCTTCCATGCAGCATGTCTCAGGCTCGATAAATGTCTTGCACTTTCTGGTGCACTCACTGCTCTCGCCAACTTCTTCCTAACGCACTGAGAGGAGAGTAAATATTAGCTTTGTTGTGATGATTTCCTTGCATTTCCCTTCCCATGGTCCTTTGCACTAACATCTGTCTCAGCATGAGGTGAGTCCTCACCCCAAAGTGCCTTCACACCTACATGAACAAATGTGAGGCCAAACCTTTGATCAAGCCTTTAACTTCCAGCTCCAGTAGGGAGAAAAAACACACATTTACCGCCATGAATTTTGCAGGAGCAGGAGGAGAATTCAGTTAATGTGTTCTAATTAACAGAGGGCTTTTTAGACCCATAATTTATGCAGAAAATTACATTGATTTGCTATGTGCTCCAGCATATGCAAATAACATAGCCGATGGTTGGCACAAAACCAGTTACAAGGCTCATGACTGGTCACCATTGATTTAGAAAATATTAAAATGTTTTTAAAGGCTCATATGATAAAGCGCATCATACGATATATGCAATATGTTGACAATTTCAATTGTTACATGATGGAAGTAGCTGTGAGTGTAAATTATATTATCTCCCTGGTCTGGAAGCTGGAATATGTCTCCAGGTTGAAAGCTGGCTATGAGGTGCTAGCTAGCAATATGATGTCCTATCAGTTTAACTGAGCCACACAAAAATGCAGTTTTGAAGAACTCTGAAAGACTCCTCTCAAGCTTTCACAACATGAAATATCACTCAGTTGGGCTATAAAAAAACTGGGGGAGCTTTAAAATTGATACATCAATTTTTAAATAACGCGTCGATAAGTTCCAGCATTAACCAATGCCTAGACACCAAACATTGCACACACATTATTCAGTTGGGTTAAATGGCTGGAAGCATGTGTATCATACATATCAGATCACAATGATCAGGAAGAGTTAAGTTATGACCTTGATGTCTGATTTAAAAGTGCGATTCAGTGGAAAGATTACTTTCACCCAAACACAGATTGTTAAATGATGTCTTCAGTTCCATTCAACCAGAGAAAATTTTACTATCCAATGAGCAGATGTGAGAGTATGGCTCCTTGATGGGAGGAGAGGAGGGGAGTATTTGAGTTGCTTTTGTAACACCATCATTTAAATGCAATGATATAACAAAACCCTCAAGTCCCGTACTATCAGTGCCTGTCAACAGTGTCTCAAGTTGCTTAGAGAGCCCAGGTCACTATTTACCATTCCGGTGCCCTATCTCCATTCCGGGGTGTGGGGAGTGGGAGTGGTGATGGTTGGGGGAGAGGGTGGGAGGTTTAAGGCGGCTGCATTAACTTTCGGCAAATGACAGGAGGAATAACAAAAGGGGCCCCCGGGACCTCCTTATCAGCCCTGCTGGGTTTCTGTGAGACACACTTTGGCCTTACATGATCCGTCTGCAGAGCCCCCTCCCCCCCCCCGCCCTCTCTCCCCAGCTGTGAGAAGGACACTCTGATGTTAGATAACGTCTTTGTGGTGTCCTCCCCCGCAGAGATTGGGAGACGGGCGCACATGGCTCCTCATACACAGTGACATCATTGTTGAAATACTTCTTTCTTTTTGTAGCCTGAAGCTCATAGCAGCAGCCAGTGAAAGAGAATCACAGTCATCAGCCTTTAAAGATATCGGATCACAAATACCATGTGATTACATTTTTCTTATCTGAATCGCATGCTGTAACCACAGTTACTTAACTGGTAATCGAAAGAAATAGCATCCAAGAAAATCGATGTAGACTTATGAACAGAAATCCCCTAAAAGCGAACTCTTCTATGGGTTAAAGGTCATTCTGATTCAAAGAAAGACATTTCATAGCTTTCAGGCTTGAGTTCACTCACAACCAGTGGGACAATTGGTGTGAATTACAGCACTCATGGATTGGCCTTAAAATTAAAAAATTAAAATTAAAACTGCCTGCCTAATATTGTGTTGGTCCCCCTCATGCTACCAAAACAACTCTGTCTTGTTGAAACATGGACTCCTCATGACCTCTGAAGATAATGTAGTGTCTGGGACCAAGACGTTAACAGCAGATCCTTTAAGACAATGTCACCAGTTCATTAGTTGTCCTTCCTTGGATCATTCTTGGTAGGAACTGACCACTGCACCTCAGGAGCATTCCACAAGACCTGCCGTTTTGGAGATCCTCTGGCCCAGTGGTTACGCCATCGCCACTTGGCCCTTGTCAAAGTCGCTCACATCCATACGCTTGCACATTTTTTTCTGCTTCCAACACATAAACTTCAAGAATTGACTGTTAACTTGCTGGCTAGCATGTTCCTCCCCATGTCAGATGCAATTGTCATGAAATAATCATTGTTAATTCGCTTCACCTGTCAGAGGTTTTAATGTTGTGGCTGATTGGCGTATGTTGTAACTTGATGAGTGCAGTATGCTCCATTCCTGCGAGGGGATGCATTCCCTCTCTGAATGAGCTGGACTGTGTGAGAGAACTATGCGCTCTCGCTGGAGCTGTGCGTTATGAGATGACTCGAGAAGAAAGAGAGCTTCCAGAATGTTTGTTTTGATGGAGAGTCTCAGAAGACCCAGAGGTGCAGTTACTTCATAGCAGGGGTATGGAAAAAGTCTGTGTGCAGAAAGTGTTCATGTGCTAAAGATGGACTTCCACAGCACACGTAAGCGCGGTCCCTCTGACTCAACAGTTTCGGAGAAGCATTGGGCTCTCATTCGCCTGGAATTCTCTCCATCTGTTTTTAGGTAACCATGGACACAGCTCCCCGTTTTGCATTACGTACTGTGCTTATGGAATCTGGAAAAGTGGCCCAGTGCTGGTGAAACCCACCTTCAGCTTCATGCCCTTGTCAAAAAATTATTCCTGGCCCTCTTACTGGAAATCCTACCCCACGTTTCCCCGTCCGGCTCAAAACCACAGCGGATATACTGTGATTCAGAACCTGTTTTGCAGTGGTGCAGCCACAGAGTACTGGTGTAGCCTTGTAAAAGTGTGCTAAATCAGCAAGAGAATTAAAGTTAACACAAAACATTACACATTGTGGGAATTTTTACATTGACACAACATTTTATGAATACTTTGTCTAAGCTGGGTGTGTGCTCAAGACCAATCTTGAGCTTTGTACTTGCGTCCAGCCAGGTCTTGTGGACCACTTATTTTATGCCACCCTTTTTTACTTTATTTTCTTTTCATTTAAAATTTTGCAGCATTAGCCACATAAAATACATGCAGGCCAATCCATTTTCAACAGTAAAACCATCTATTTTCCAAAGGGCTGCATTACAATACGGAGATGCTGATGTTTGATGGGTACTGTTCACTGAAGTGACTAGCTGAGGACCTGTGAGGCATCCATTTCTCAAGCTGGATTCAAGTATGCTTTCCTAAGCTCGATTGAGTATAGATTGGCTTTCGTCTCTTTCTTAAGCTGCATTCACATGGATTCAGGCAGACGGACAAAACTTCCCGAATGGCACTGGAAAAACAAACAAACAGTCTGACGGAATAGCATGATGGCAAAACGAAACAAGCATGACAATATCATTAGCTTTTCATTGTCCTGATTGCCCATGTTTTTTCCTTGCTTGAGGGAGCTACGTAACATCCTGTTTTTTTTTTTTTTGTTGCTTTTTTTGTTTTTAATTTGGCTTCTCCAATCCCACCCAAATCTGGAAGGCCCAATTGGTGAACTATGTACAAGGCTTGCTCGTATGCAACCCCTTGCTGCCAATTCAGGAGAGTGAAGACAGTTCGCGGCTCTCCTCCAAAGCAGGTGCCTGTCAGCCTGCTGCTTCTTATACACTCATTGGAATCTTCACAAGTTCAGAACGAGGGCAGAGGATACCTGGACATGAACAGGCTTAGAATCTTGCTGACCAGCACCCCTTTGACCAACAGGAGGCGCTTGAGCAACGAACAAGGCAACTATTATTATTTTCCCTTCCCGGCAGTTGCTTCCCAATTTGCAACCCTGTAGCGCAATAGCCAATTGTGCGCTACTCTGAAAAAGCTGCCGACCACTGCCGGCTAGTAGTAACATCCTGTTTTAAATTCTGTTTTGGAGGATGGGGAAAAAGTTCAAACCCTAACCCAAACCCTAACCCTAACCATCGCCGTTATTCTCTGCCGGCCTTCCCTAATTTTATGGTCCTGCAGTCATCCACTTAAATGATATTGTTTCCCCTCTGCTTGAATCCAAGTGAGCGCAGCATTACTTGGTTAGACCCAGTTTATTTCCCACTCTTGAAAACAAATCTTTGAACGAAGTCTTTGATTTCCAGGTATCTCATGCCTTCATCTTACAAAACAACAACTGACAAGTTTCATAAGAAAATAGAACTTAATAAATGCCACAGTACTGGATCAATAGTTCTCTAACTTTGTCCTCGAAGACAACCATGTATGCTAGTTTTCATTTCAACCACATTTGAGATGCTAGAATTTTAGCTAACAAATGTTTTCTTAGTAGCTTATATATCTCATATTTAGAGAGATTTTTCCCCTCTTAAACCACATTATGAGAAAAATGGCTTGGTATTTGATGACGTAAAATCATAATGTTGATATTTCTTCATATTAATTTTATCATTTTCTATGAAATAACTAACATATCATGTTCAACAGATCAAATTCAGTGCCGGGGTGAACCAGTAAGATGCTGTTTTAGTTCCCAAACACAAGTTTTTTTTTTCTCCTCTCCAACAAATGACCACACAATTATTCATGATCAAATAAATTTAGAATTTTGTTGACCGTGTGTGTACAATGTCACCAATTATATGCCAACCTATTCTTTCACCGAACTGGTAACAATTTCCCCTATTTTCGTTTTAAAAGTTATAATTTGCAATGAAGAACAATGTAAACACGGAGCACTTCAGGGTTGTCAGAGGCTTCTCTGATATAATGTCGATGAAGTAGGCAAGTAATATCTACATGCGTGAGTCGTGCAATTAAGAAATAAATAACTGATTTAACTGATTGTTAAAATTCTGGGACCCAATTGTGGTTGAACAGAAACTAAAATACACAGCAGTCCCCCTGGACTGAGTTTAAGAACCGCTGTGCTAGACTGTGCAATAGCTGACAAGGATATTTTTAGTCTCTCCAGCCCTTAATATTATGGGAGCACATTTATCTGAAGATGAGGTGACAGTTTACTGCAAGTTCACCGGAGTTTTGGCTGCTGGAAATTGGCCTGAACTTTTTTTTATCAAAATCATGTTACCGTGGTGAATAAATGCAGCAATTCTCTTGATGAACATCAAAATTTTACGATAATCCTGAACTCTTGAATGGTTCTGTTCTGTAATTCTGAAATTACAGCCTCAAATCTCAAAAACTACAAACTTTGAATGACATCATTTTGTTTGCTTAGCCCCTTCTCCCCATTGCCGTGCTCTTCAAACAAGTTTGACTTTGCTACTTCCAGAGAATGACACAGACTTTGCCTGATGATCCACTGCCTTGTTCATGGAGGAAAATGTCTCCACCCAGTTATCAAGCCAGCTCTGCTGTCTAACCCACAAGTGACCCAGCTCCAGGTAATAACTGAGACATCTGAGGGCCCTGTGGGAACAATGCAGTGCTTTGTGAGGAGAGATGGAAAATAAATAAATGCCTCTCTCCACACTTGAGGGGCTTTTCACTCAATTAAAATTAAAAAAGGTTATTTTGAGACATTTGCAGGACCCTAAGCAGACAGTGTGTAGAGAAAACTAACTGCAGCAAACAACATTCAGAAGTACATCCCGTCAATGAAGTGATTCTAATCAGCTGTTTGGTCTACACAGCCCTTCATGATTTCAGTCGATCCTATGTTTGTATCGCAGAACCATTCTGGGATTCTGCATGAGAGACTGCATGAAATAGGCTGAAGAACCAAACAAAAATTCTGTTCTCAAAATTACAATGTGTACACCTTGAATGATGCGAGGTATCATAGATTAGAAAACTAGTATGATTTGGGGTGATCACAGTCACAGAATTAATAGATAATTTGGGGTTCAAGTTCCCTCTGGTTCTCACATCAGCACAGATAATGAGTGCTCTGATCTTAACGATTTACTTAATGAAGTGCGGAATCAGGTTAAATTCTTGCGTATCTGATTGCCAGAAAACTAAAACTAAGTAGCTACAGGAGCATATAGAATATATCGAAGGGCTTGAGTTTTGCATATATTATTTATGATGTGATTTCTCACCCAATGATAGTGCATTTCAGCACTTAGATAAAAATGGAATCTTGTTTGGCTAATACTTGTAACTGAATGTGCAATTAAACCAACTTTTGTTGAATCAATTTATTTTGTTCTTAAACTATCTTTGGGTCAAAAATTACACCATAAATAATACGAGCCCCAAAGAACCATACTGGGCCATCCCGTACTTTTGGCAAAAATCAGTTGAGGTTGCGAGCATATGCAGAAAACTGAGATCTACATTTCTTAAATGGGCCGCCCCAGTCTTCTCACATGGGTTAATAATACAACAGTCTTATCTGCCCCTGTACATATGCACTGCACTGTCTTAGCCATAATAGGCCATCCCACAACCTTCCCACAATTAATTGTGAACACAGAGGCTAGGTATCTCACTTATGAGGAATTGTATCCTTTGATTGATGAGGATGGTGAAGTGGAAGATGACAGAGACCCAAAGTTTGTCCCAAATGAATCAGAAGATGATGGTTCCTCTTCAGAAGGAGGTAGGTTTCACTTTAAATGATGATTATGCGCAAAATGTGCATGTGCATAATTTCACGTCTTGAGTTTGTAACATATGTAGTGTTTTTGTTGCCAGTTGCTCTAGATAACACAGGAGGCTAGCAACTTTGAGTCCCATTTTCTCACAAGTACCTCAACATGGGTTGGCCCGGTATGGTTCTTAGGGGCTCATATACGCAGGACTAAAGTTCTTCAGTATATTTATATATGGACAGAGGGCTCAATCCATAAGCCGCCCTCCATTCCCTTTGCCTTCTGGGTGAGTAGTACTGCTGGTTTTCTTTCCCCACACTAATCTTCTACTTATTAAATCCAGATGCCACAACTGAGCAAAATCTCAAGACAATCTGTCACATTATAAGCCTACAGACCATCAGAGAGAAGTACTACTGATTTTGGGGACTCTGCTCTTGGTAGGGTAATACGAGAGATTGTCTTGATACCAGAGTCCTTCAGGGACAGATGTGTAGTTTTTGTTCATATGGGCTGGACACACTGACACTAAAGCATTGCCCATGTTCAGACATATTTGTTCAGCAACATGATAGCGAAGGAAAGTAGAAAGTGATTGGATCCTTAACTGAGGGTGTATGTTTATAAAGAAATCAAATCTTTCTACATTAGCCCAGTATAGTTTATGAGTCATTCTACTGCAACCGAATACTCTAGTCTGCATTTCAGATTATAGGAGTCTTGCCAACGAGTTCTGCTGATTCTACAACTTTTCTGGGATCCTTCATAGCTGTCTCGTGCTCCTATGGTGAATGTGTTCACAAATTAAAGGAAAACACCACTCAACAGTTTTGAGACTCCTTGCTGAAGAGCAAAATTATCTTTGAGACTTTGATGTCCCGACTTTGAAATGGATAAAACTTATTGCAGTTGTAAATGATTTCGATCATTTACAGT
Source organism: Gymnothorax reevesii (assembly GCA_029721435.1). Classification (NCBI taxonomy): domain Eukaryota; kingdom Metazoa; phylum Chordata; class Actinopteri; order Anguilliformes; family Muraenidae; genus Gymnothorax; species Gymnothorax reevesii. Next base: position 55,381,663 of record CM056586.1, read on the forward strand.
AATGGGGCATAATAAGACATGAGTTCCTTATTTGCAAATAGAGCTGCAATGATAGTTGGATGCATATCACTACAGTCTAATGCAATTGAGTGTGTATTGCAGAAGAACTTGGACAAATATTGTGAAAAAAAATTGGTGATAGATTTACACTGAAGATGCTCATCTTGAATGGATAATACTGGTGGTCAGCGTGCCACAGTTTGAAATCATGAGGTACCAATGTCATCACATCCTTCACTTCATATTTCTTTTATCAAAATACACTTCAGTCACACATATTGAAAAATAATATTGGTTCTCCGGCAGACAAAGGCAGTCGGCCTATCAGTGCAGTGTGTTGACTGGGAGTATAAACAGCGTATTTAATCATTTCCTTTAATCACAAACCCAGCCAGCTTCATAGAGGTACAGTATATCAGCCCTGGCCAATGTTTACAGCCTTGTGCCTTGTCGTTTTGAGTCACTGTGACTAATCTGAACCATGGGGCATCTTTCTCTGTACTCAATGCCATCGGCATCATCACCCAAAAATCATCATACCACTATAGTTTCTGCTTGTCCTTGTTGCACCAGTCTTTCAATGAAATATTACAGCACACTGTATATGTTACAGATTGCGAAACCAGTCATTCCATGAAATGGCTAGAGCTAAACTTCAGACATTTCACGAAATGCCTGGTTTCACAATCTGACTGTAATATATACATACACTGTGGCTCAAAAAGTTTGAAAAAAATATTTTTACCTCTTCTCATGAAATGACTGTGACAATGTGATTTATTTTTGAAAAAGTGTCTGAATACAAAATGACTCCAACTTTATGGGCAGCAGTATACAAGGTTCCTGCAGGTTACCTCAACAAAACACCATAAATAATAATGAAGCAAAAATCACAAATCTTGAACTTGCAACCTCCCTTTGATTATACGAAAACATTATTTAGGAAATTCTTTGTCTTTGTATTAATGCCACAGAGAGGAGACATTTATTTTAAAATCTTAGCATTTATTTAATAGGTGAGGGAGTGTTAGTTGCACTACCATGGCAAAATTAATGTAGTGCTGATTCACTTTCAGTGTAGGAAGTCTGCATCAACCAGAGAAGTAGCGAGCTCAAGCCAGACTATCATTTACAGGAATCTCACTGCCCCTACCAGTACCTCAGCTGCTGTTCTGCCCAATGACTCAATGTTCTGCTGAGTCTGGTTCACTTGCTTCACTCCAGTTTGTGGTTCAACCAGTCCTCTCTTTTAATCAAAAAAATTTCCTTTCACAAACACACTCGTTTTGTTTTGGTTCCCATTGCTTCAGTCATTGGAATTGCTTGTCTCACCTGGTGACATTCAGACATCAGCAAAAAATATTAGTATTTCCAGAATTAACATTTACCAGTGAACAAGAATGCACCAGGGTAGAAATGACGAAGGAAAACTGACCTATTCGTTTTTTTTTTTTTTTACAAGGGAACACAAAAATACATTGGTGAGGAAAGACTTTTTTAATGAAATAGCATGCTGTCAACATACAGAACATGGAGAAGAAAACATGAGTGCGAGTGCTTGAAAAAAGTCAAACATAGTGCCGAAAGCCGTAGTGATGTTGTTGTGTGTTCACCAGAGAAGAGGTAACGTTTCTGAAGCAATGAGTCATTAGCTTCGTTCACCAATATAAAATTGCTGACTACAATTAGTGAACAATAACACCACCCTGCATCATTTTAGCTGAGTAAAATAAAGACTTGTCTCCAACTAATTTCGGGGTACTGACTCAAAAAATAGTTTCTGTTTTGCTCTGGCACATCACATTTTCTCACAATGTATGATGAGCATTTCATAGCTTTGCACTTTTGACAACCACTTGTAAGGAGATGAAAGCTTGTATCATCCCTTAATCACCAGAAAAACTGTCAAAGACATGATTTCCATCTTCCTCCAAGCCAGTTGAGAACTATTTGTTCAATTCTCGGCTGATTTTCACATGTATGAATGATTCTAAAGCCATTATTTTATGCCTAATTCTGATTTCAGACTCAATTATGCAGCAAGTGACAGAAGAAAATGCCAACATGATCCAGATGTTTTCTGCTACATCTATAGGTGCTTCACTACACCCAACCAGCAAATTAAACTTACAGACTTTATTAAAAAAAGCTATATATGACCTAATAAGGAAATCTCCATTCTTATTTTGTGAAAAAGTATGAGTGATAGAAACTTTTTAACTTCCATTTTAACTCAGCGTCCTCAATTTACGTAATATGAGGCCTTTTCAACATGCAGGGAGGCGTAATCAACATTTATTATTTTATATTTTCTTACAAAAGGCTATTGAACTCGACAGGCAAGGGTTATTTTTCGTTGAAATTGAAATAGAAAAGCAACAACCTTGTTATTGGTTAAATAGATAAATAAATAAATAATAAAACACCATGGATTTTCTTCTTCCAATGTAAATGACCACCTGTGCCTGAAGAGAATCATCCCATGTGCTGTTAAACAGATGGCTATTCCCAGTCTAGTGAAGATTCAGTGAGCAGGAAGACATACTTTTATGGGAATAATTACTGAAATTAGCAGAAAGCTTTTAAAGGCTATTAAGCATAATTCCATATCCAGAGCACGGAAACAATGCATTCAGAGGGGACACAAGTCATCAACATAAAGTACTCACAAAAATGTATGCACTCACACACACGCGCACACACAGACACCTATACACTCTCTCTCACATACACACACATGCACACACAGACACCTATGCATTCTCTCTCTCACACACACACACACACAAATGCTCATGTGCACACATTCAAGCGCACACACACTCACTCCTACACACACATACACACACACTCTCACTCATATGCACACACACACACACACAAATACGCACACACACACAGAGGAATGGAGACACAGTGAGTCATGCCTCATGCAGTTGTAGACAGCTTGATAAGGCTGGGTCTGGGAGAGTGGGCTGGCGGCAGAATAGTTCAAGGATTAACCCTTTCCACATCAATTGTGACGCGAGCACTTGCTAAGGCTAAACATTCTAGAAAAGATTCATGTCCATGGCGTAACAATATTTACTCTGATATTTATAAGCAAACTATGTTCAAAGAAATCATTTTACACTCATGCAACATGTTACTGCATCTTGTGCAAATTACACTTCGAACATTTTCGGTTGTATATTTTGTGACACAAATATACAGAATTAAAATTAATCTGGCCCCTGCCATATTGCAGTTTCACAAGGATGAACTTTAACCCAAGAGCTTTAATTAAACTAAGCGATGAGGTGAAAGCTCACATTTTTCCCCAAGCAATCTCTTTACGTAAAAAAGAAAAACCAATCAAAAGCTCCTCCACACAAGGAAGAACAATCTGCTTTACCTACCGATGTGTTCAGTCAAACTCAGACCCACTCAGCCAAAGAAATCAGTTTTTTCTCTGATCACTGTGTCACTATGGGCAGAACTATGAGAAGGAGTGGAGAACTGGGTCATCATCTAATTGTCCCAGGTTCAAAATAAGGGCAGGAAAATGTCTTTGTTCCATAAAGTAAGGGAAACTGCTTTACTAAATACTTCCAAAGTACTGGAAAAAAAGACTAAAGCGCCAATTAATCACACAGAAAGGCAACTAATAAAGCCATAATATACTATGCAATAATATAGTCTGACTGTGTCCGCTAACACTGCCAAAGTTCCTCATGCTTCGGCTTTTCTCCCTGAAGTCGAAAAGGTTAGGTTAATGAAACTCCCTTTTCTTTGGGTCATTGGGGTTTAGTTGCAATTCATCTTGTTTAAATGAAATTACACAAAATACAAAAAACAAAAATCCTTTCTATATTTCTGCACTTTAAGTAATGACTAGTGCAGTACTCTAAATTTAACTGCTCTGTCTCAATCTAATGTACATGATTGTTCAGAGTGGTTCAGTTGTTAATTATATTTACATATATATTTACATACATTTGTATTTACTATGGTGCATGGACGCATTCTCTTACTCACAGACTGCTCAATGGCATGTTCAATGAACATTCTAGTAAAGCCACTGATTATGTGTTCATCACAGCATAACAGACAATGACCACACAGCGTTATGACCAACTGAGACATCATCATCCACCTAAAGATCAATTAAACATTACATATTTGTTCACAAAAGAGTAAATTATTTCTATGCACTGTGCACATTATGGTATTTTTTGGCATTACTCCCGCAGAAATGAATAGAATTGAAGAGACACAGATTGCCATCATCCATCTATTCTCTATAACACTTCTTTCTCACTAGGGTCACAAGGAGCTGGAGCCTGTGCAGATTGACTAAGGGCAAAAGGCAGGGACACAGCCTGGACATCCCATCAATCTATTGCAGAGCACACACACCATTTGCACATATCTACAATTCCACATAGCCTGACATGCATGTCTTTGGACTGAGTGAGGAGACCGAAAAAACTGGGAGCATACCCAATTGAACAACATGAAATCTCTGTACAGAAAAGCCCCAGGCCAGATTCAAACCCATGATTTCCCTGCTGTGAGGTGGCAGTGCTACCCACCTCACCAAAATGCCACCCAGTTAAATGTCATGTATCCAATAATGTCATCATGTGGTAAACAACATTTCACCAATTAACTGTTTTCTCAGGACAAGTCTCATGAGTACTATGTCCTTTAGATCATTTGTTATCAAATCATACATCTGAAATGGGTGGGTTTTAGCAGCATGGATTCATAATGCTACCCCAAGCGGACAGGGCACTTTTGCCGCTCTAGGCGAATATCAATGATGCCGCCCCTCTAGTTGCAGTGTACCATGATAGTAACACCTCACAAATACCAATACGTCATACGAATAAAGCTAAAACCAGCAACATATTAACGACAATAAGCCACACACACACACACACACACACAACGGAAAGCCGATCCAGAAATAGTGCGCCCGAAGTGTCAACAATATGCAATATGCAGGCATTTTAGCGATCCATATGCAAATAAGGCAACTAAAAAGCCTGCCTATAGCCAGACAAAACACCGATAACCTCCTTTTAAAATATTTATAGCAGACAAATGACAACATACCGGCTAGGCCGTTTCCAAATAAAAACAATCTATACACCACTTTCTCCTGTGAGGCAAACACACGTGCTTACACGCATTGAATGTCAGCAGGCAGGTATCATCAACAACGTTATAAACATGAAATGCAATGTAAATTCGGTGTCTCCCAGACATTGCTTACGAACTGTAAAGAAACTGCCAGAGACCGAACTAGTGGCATTGCTGATGACCAGTAGAAAGTACTGGATTCTAGGGAGCCACCGAATTTAGGCCTACATTGCATTTCATGTCTCCGTGAATGCTGGGGACGATTAGTCGATTATTGCTTGCCAGCTATAAATGGACCAGGAGCGTTTAATATGGAACTACAGACCCATGTGCACACAATATGTGAATCCGTGTTGGCTCTGTAGCCTATTTCTGCAGAGAGAGTATTCCCGTACTCTCAACAGTGTATTTTCGTGCATGAGCATGAGGTACCACTCCTAACCTTTCTTGCACTAGTTTCAGCTGCTACCCCTACTGGATTAATTGCAGTCTATTCTCTTCGCCGGTATGTAATCATTTTGCGACTTCAGGTATTCTGAACCATTAAGCCATATGAAGGTGAAGTTTAAGTTCTGAACAGCTCTTTCTAGCTAATTATTTTGATTTTGACTGAATGTAACGTTACATTTGAAGCCCACGAGCTTAAACGTGTAGGCTCGCCAGATAAAAACATGCCCACATACCGATTAGGAGAAAAAATGCGACAATCCTAACGAACATTAGCATTACTGACTACGCCGAAGAAACGCTAGAAATTAGCGAGCGCATTTACTGATGATCTTGGGCTAACTCAGGATTAACTGCTGAAGATTAATATGATAAGCTAAAACAAATAAACTGATGAAGAGCCGAAGTTTTGGTCAACGTTTATCGGTGTATTGTTAGGTGGGTTTAGAATTCCTTGAGGTGCACTTCAAGCAACCAATCAGAGGCGCCAAATCGGGCCTAATGGATAGAACGGGTAGAAAAAAAATTTGCGGCCGGGGAGGGGGCGTGTGCAGATTGTGTGTGTGTGTGTGTGTGTGTGTGTGTGCGCATGTGCATGTGAGCGCACGCGCGTGTGTGTATGATTGACATATTCCTCAGCCTTCCAACATCTCCCAGAATGATTGAGGCTGCTGGTCTTTGTTTCTCCAAGATTGTACTCACTTGCTCCATTTTGCCGCTCCTGAGGAAGTGCCGCTCTAGGCAATTGCCTAGTTCGCCTATATGGCCGCGCTGGCCCTGCAAGCAAAGGTAATGGAAGGCTGTAACTCTTGTTTTAAAGGAAGGCCATGGGTCAGCATTAAAGTCTGATAGCGCGCCATCCAGTTCAGTGGAAGATGCTCTATGAACACAGCTGGGGCGGGGGGCAAATTAACATCACAAATAACAATAAAAATTGGACACACATCCAGTTCCATGGTACAAGCTAAACAATTTTACAAACAGGAATTAAAAAAAAAACCACCAGGAAAAACAAATGCAAAAGAGAGCTTGAATTTCACTCGAATTAAGTTCTGAACAGCTCTTTCTAGCTAATTATTTTGATTTTGACTGAATGTAACGTTACATTTGAAGCCCACGAGCTTAAACGTGTAGGCTCGCCAGATAAAAACATGCCCACATACCGATTAGGAGAAAAAATGCGACAATCCTAACGGACATTAGCATTACTGACTACGCCGAAGAAACGCTAGAAATTAGCGAGCGCATTTACTGATGATCTTGGGCTAACTCAGGATTAACTGCTAAAGATTAATATGATAAGCTAAAACAAATAAACTGATGAAGAGCCAAAGTTTTGGTCAACGTTTATCGGTGTATTGTTAGGTGGGTTTAGAATTCCTTGAGGTGCGCTTCAAGCAACCAATCAGAGGCGCCAAATCGGGCCTAATGGATAGAACGGGTAGAAAAAAAATTCGCGGCCGGGGAGGGGGCGTGTGCAGATTGTGTGTGTGTGTGTGTGTGTGTGTGTGTGTGTGCGCGTGTGCATGTGAGCGCGCGCGCGTGTGTGTATGATTGACATATTCCTCAGCCTTCCAACATCTCCCAGAATGATTGAGGCTGCTGGTCTTTGTTTCTCCAAGATTGTACTCACTTGCTCCATTTTGCCGCTCCTGAGGAAGTGCCGCTCTAGGCAATTGCCTAGTTCGCCTATATGGCCGCGCTGGCCCTGCAAGCAAAGGTAATGGAAGGCTGTGACTCTTGTTTTAAAGGAAGGCCATGGGTCAGCATTAAAGTCTGATAGCGCGCCATCCAGTTCAGTGGAAGATGCTCTATGAACACAGCTGGGGCGGGGGGCAAATTAACATCACAAATAACAATAAAAATTGGACACACATCCAGTTCCATGGTACAAGCTAAACAATTTTACAAACAGGAATTAAAAAAAAAACCACCAGGAAAAACAAATGCAAAAGAGAGCTTGAATTTCACTCGAATTAAGTTCTGAACAGCTCTTTCTAGCTAATTATTTTGATTTTGACTGAATGTAACGTTACATTTGAAGCCCACGAGCTTAAACGTGTAGGCTCGCCAGATAAAAACATGCCCACATACCGATTAGGAGAAAAAATGCGACAATCCTAACGGACATTAGCATTACTGACTACGCCGAAGAAACGCTAGAAATTAGCGAGCGCATTTACTGATGATCTTGGGCTAACTCAGGATTAACTGCTAAAGATTAATATGATAAGCTAAAACAAATAAACTGATGAAGAGCCGAAGTTTTGGTCAACGTTTATCGGTGTATTGTTAGGTGGGTTTAGAATTCCTTGAGGTGCGCTTCAAGCAACCAATCAGAGGCGCCAAATCGGGCCTAATGGATAGAACGGGTAGAAAAAAAATTCGCGACCGGGGAGGGGGCGTGTGCAGATTGTGTGTGTGTGTGTGTGTGTGTGTGTGTGTGTGTGTGCGCGTGTGCATGTGAGCGCGCGCGCGTGTGTGTATGATTGACATATTCCTCAGCCTTCCAACATCTCCCAGAATGATTGAGGCTGCTGGTCTTTGTTTCTCCAAGATTGTACTCACTTGCTCCATTTTGCCGCTCCTGAGGAAGTGCCGCTCTAGGCAATTGCCTAGTTTGCCTATATGGCCGCGCTGGCCCTGCAAGCAAAGGTAATGGAAGGCTGTGACTCTTGTTTTAAAGGAAGGCCATGGGTCAGCATTAAAGTCTGATAGCGCGCCATCCAGTTCAGTGGAAGATGCTCTATGAACACAGCTGGGGCGGGGGGCAAATTAACATCACAAATAACAATAAAAATTGGACACACATCCAGTTCCATGGTACAAGCTAAACAATTTTACAAACAGGAATTAAAAAAAAAACCACCAGGAAAAACAAATGCAAAAGAGAGCTTGAATTTCACTCGAATGTACAGATTGAAGATAAAATTAAAATACATTTTTGTAAACTTCATCCAAAGTGGGTCTAAAGGGGACTTTGTTTCAGGGTTGTTCTAATTTGTTGCACACACGCAAGCTGTAAGGAGAAGCTTGTTGGGATAATGTTGACTGCCTTCATGCAGGGGACGAGAAATGTTCCTCATTAGCCGCCACTTGCATGGCATATTTTACTCTGGCATTATGTCATGATAGCTCCAGGACCATTTGCAGTTTACACCCCAGAAAAGGCAATAGTGGATCTGGGCATCTGAAAACTCTATACTCATCCAATTTAGAACTGTTACAAATGCATAATGGCAGAAGGGGTATGCAATAAACAAAAAACACAAAAAATCTACAGCTGGTCTTACTTATCATAAATAGTCCAGCAGTGATCCAAAGTTGGAAAAGGAGAAAGAATATATTATGCCTTTATTGTGTTTTGCCAGCTTCATGATTTTGTCATCATGTCCAGAAATATGCAGAGCTTTAAGGAAAACATTTACATTTAAAGCAAGGAGCCAAGGTCTTTTTTTCTTCCCAGTTCTGAGGCTTCTTTTTGAGCCAAATTTTCAAGATCTGAAGGGGAGGGGGGGGGGATCAGGTATCTTAAGTTTGAAACAAAAGCAACAATTGTGAGAAGATCGTTGACGACTGCATCAGCAGTCTCTACAGCCTAAAACAACGAGACATAAAAAGAGAACTCTAAATGTTCTACTAAAAATGAAGTAAGCCTTTAGTTACAAGCAGGAACCAACAGTGACCCGTAACCTCTCAAAACTGGACAATATTACAATATCTAGTATTTGATCCACAAGTCTTCCTCAACCAATGACATCAAACAGAAGTGATGCCTTTACAGTCCCTAATTTGGCGAGAAGGTTAATGAGTCATTTTTTCGTGTTAATATGGACGAATGGAGCACTTCATATGCACGGTCTACATTCGGGGGCGGGCAAAAATCAATAAAATAGCTTGATCTAAACCAGTATGCCTGACTCAGATAATACATACGTTACAATTTAAGAGTAAAAGCAGCATAACAAGCTGCTTTTGCTACCGTGGTGACAAAGTTATCGTTGAATAAGAACTAAGGAATTCCAGCCAGTTCAGCTCCCAGGAACAGATGCCCTTTTTCATGTTCTGTCAGTCAGTAGGTGATGAATAATAACTCAATAACCGTGACGCAAAAAGTCGCGGCTGGCGCGGCAGTCTGGACCCTCCTCCAGGAGTGTGGCGGGTCAGCCTCAGATAAAAGCGGGCGCGCTTCTAGTGCGCTCTTCACTGCGGCTGCATAACGGAGGCTTCGGGAACACAGAGGCAGCCAGAAAGCGAGAAGTCAGAGCAGCAGCCTCCGTTACTGATTAGCCAGCGCTGCATCTTCTCGAGTGTCGTATATACTTTCATACTGAAGGATAACGGGGTGTAAACGTCTACATTTTCTTCGCTCAGACCAGGAAACTTACCGTCCATTCAATTTCCCAAAATGACCAGTGGCCCAGTGACGGGGTTGCTGGTTGCATTATGCATTGGCAGCGCTGTCCATTGCATGCCGCAGTACAAAAACAGACGACAAGCTCAGGAAAGAGTTTATCCCCACTTGGACGAAGCAACATCATTCTCATCCTTAACCTCATCAGTTTCTCAAGGTGAGTTGCTTACCGATCCACCTGCTTCGCGGAAGTATTATTATAAATGCTGGCTATATGTGTCGGTCTGTGGTCATTGCTTGTGGAATAATGGACAATGCACGGCTTATCTTTGCATAGCTTTGATTTGGACAAAGTTACTGATTAGTTGTCACGCTGAATCCCATTACTCACGTATGCGCGCACTCCGCATTTATCACAATGGCTGGTCTACTCGAATAGACTTCAGTTGTTCAGTAGCCTATAATGGAAGAGAAAAATATATTCTGACTCCCAGAGACTGCACTGAGGGTGTGTTAATCAGGATGCTCGGGAATCCACTCTCATCATTTAACTTATTTGTTTTGCCCCTTAGACGGCTGCAACGAGAATGGCCGATATTATGAAGTTAATCAGCAGTGGGAACGCCAGTATTTGGGCAGTACGTTGATCTGTACTTGTCACGGAGTAGCGGGAATCAAATGCAAAACCAAACCTGACGGTAAGCGTCCAGTTATATGTATTAAAATTTCAGAAATGTATGAAAGTTTCCAGTGTCTTCCTCAACAACAGAGTGTCAACCTTGTCCCCGTCATATCTGTTCGGCTTTTCATTGAATAACTTTTTAATATTGACAAAATTAAAATAAGCCTAATTTCATACTCTCAAATGATTGTGGGTTGAAGGGCAACTGAGACGCCTTATTCCCCTTAGCCCACGTACCCTTCCTCGGGCGGACTCGTGCACGCGCACTTCCTGGGAATGAAAGTCACGAATAATTGTTTCAATTTCCCACAGCCGAGGAGACGTGTTATGATAAATCCAATGCAAGGTCTTACCGGGTTGGGGAAACGTATGAGCGGCCGAAAGATGGCATGATTTGGGACTGCACATGCATCGGCTCTGGGCGGGGGAAAATCAGCTGCACGATAGCAAGTAAGTCCATTCAAGTTGACGACCCCGAATTGGCAACTCTAGCGGGGCACTATGTCTTTAACTAGAGCGAGTCAATGGAGGAAAATTAATTCTTCCTGTGTCTGCAGACCGTTGCCATGAGGGAGGTAATTCTTACAAAATTGGGGACACCTGGAAAAGACCTCACGATACTGGAAGCTACATGCTGGAGTGCGTATGTTTGGGAAACGGAAAGGGGGAGTGGACATGCAAGCCAGTAGGTAAGAATCTGCACACACCATAACCAGCAGCCAGTAGGATTGAATGTGATTTTTAGAGATGTTTATAATTCACTTCATTTCAATTTGAAGAGCTATGATGTATAGCATTACCTCATTGAGAAAGATAAATTGCTATTATTTGAGAATAATTTTGTGGAACTTCATCAAGTGAGTTGACAATCTCTGTGCTGTGCATTTAAAACGTTAATTCTGAGGTGTTGGTAAACATTCAGGGGTTAGTTATACAGTTTAATGTGAGTTGATGGTTTGTCCTCAAAGTGGGCCTCTTGGCTGTGGGAGAGGAACATCATTTCATTATCCCCCAGACAGCAGAGTTCAGAGGTTAACTCCTCATACTTACCCGAACCCTCTCATATATCCTCCCTCTTTGCAGCTGAACGTTGCTATGACAACACGGCTGGCACTTCTTACCTGGTGGGAGAGACCTGGGAGAAACCCTACCAGGGATGGATGATGGTGGACTGTACCTGCCTCGGCGAGGGAAGTGGACGCATCACCTGCACATCCAGAAGTAAGGGTCCTCCCAGTGGATTAAAAAAACAAACAAAAAAAAAACACTGGGCCCCAAGAGCTGTCAGCGCACTGCCAGCGAGCCACGCATGCCTATGTCCCCTGTGCAGTGTTCTGTTTTTCATACTCAGTAAACCTTTTCGACACGAGAGTTCCAACATTTGGAAGAAGTCATGATCCTTTACCAGAAACATGATCCTTTCCTTTTAGTGGGTTGGAAAATGTGCATTTATTTTCTGTATGTAGCAAACCATTTGGAAATCATAGACTTGCGGAATATGTTTGCTTCCACTGTATTTGTTTTCAATGTACAAGCAGTAAGGTATTTTTCACTCTCTAGTGTTGGAAATGTTGCCTGACCTCCTATATTGATTTATAAATATTTTCCTTTACCTTTCTGCTTTTTGATCCTTTTTTTTTTGTGAAAAAATTGTGTTTTTGTGAAATACCCCTTTGAGGTTATCAGGTATTTCTGATGGTTGGGATTAATATCTGCCATTTACCATGACCTCTGAACTTGTATAGACTGGTGTCCTCAGTTGCACTGTAAAGTCAGAGCCCTCCAGATGTGCTCCAGAAGTGGCTTAGAGACGGAGACTTCTGGATGCCATTACATGTGGTAGTTTGCTGGGCAGCCCACACACGGAGTTTCCAATGGGAACCGTTCCGTCCCCTGCAGCGTTCCTTGTTTGGTCTTGTTGACATGATCACACGGACCATCTGACTCACCTCTCGACTCTTCCGCCTTCTCCCTCCGCAGATCGCTGCAACGACCAGGACACGCAGACCTCCTACCGCATCGGGGACACCTGGAGCAAGACCGACGCCCACGGGCACGTCCTCCAATGCCTGTGCACAGGAAACGGGCGGGGAGAGTGGAAGTGTGAGAGACACGCCTCCCTTCACACCAGCTCAGTGGGTAAGGCCTTCGCATCCCTCCACACCAGGCCTGCATTACATCAACACTATATTCTGTGAAACGCTCAATGGTCCCTGAAATGTGTCATCGCCAATCCACTGACTCTGGATCTTACCATGGGCTGCTGAATGTATAAACTGTCTCACTGACCCTCTAAACACTTACTGCTGAATTCATACCCAGAGCACATTTAGGGACGTGATTGTGAAGCATCTCCTTGTAGGAATGCTGGTCAGTTTTCGCAGTTTCTCTTGAATAAGCTTGCAGGGGGTGACTGATATTACAGCATTACTATTTTGCAGTAGTACAGTCTTATGAGACAGTCTCATGCAAGGGATAGCGAGAGCATTGAGAATTCGACATTGGGTCAATAGACCAGTATATCTGGCAGTGGACTGGAATACAGATTTGCTTGATTTCTGGATTGGACTCAACTCTTGCTTGCTCGACTGCAGTACTTAACCTTTATTGCTTCATTTTATATGTAACTTTGAAATACTTTTAGTGTTTCTGCCTTTGTCAGGCACTCTAATTAAGCAGATATGCCAAGTGCCTGTAATGTATTGAAGTGCTTCGGTAGTGTCCTCCAGCATTGACATTCATTCATCCCTGCTGTGAAATCCAGGCACTGGGACTCGAGTGGTGACTAACGTGCAGCCCGCGGTGTATCCTGTGCCACAACCTGAGCCTGACACTGAGGGCACCTGCGTGACGGACTCAGGCGTGGCCTACTACCTGGGCATGCGCTGGATCAAGACTCAGGGCAGCAAGCAAATGCTGTGCACCTGCCTAGGCAATGGAGTGAGCTGTGAGGAGTGGGGTGAGTTTCACAGGCTTCAACTCTATGCAGCTTTTCCCTGGTGCTCGCCAGTGATTTATCGCATACAGTGAGGTCTATAGGTGTTTGCAAAGTGTATAGATGTTCATTCAAAGTTGACTGGATACCGCATCACATAACTGCACATTATTGCTTCTATTTTATGGGTGGAGAGGGAGAGTGCGACGGTGTGTATCCTCTCTTTGAGTGACTGGTGTTTTATTTTGTCATTCAGACGGCCAGTCCCAGGTCTACGGTGGGAACTCCGGAGGTCAGCCCTGCGTCTTCCCCTTCGTATTTATGGGACAGACTTATTACTCCTGCACCTCAGACGGGCGCACTGATGGACAGCTGTGGTGCAGCACCTCCTCCGACTTCGAGACTGACCGCCTGTACTCTTTCTGCACAGAGAAAAATGGTGAGTTTTGGGGAGAGCTGACCGAGCACTGTGCCTGTAGCTGCAGTGAGGACAAGCAGGTTTAAGAGATGGTGCAGTTTAGTTTTCTGTGTGCATCAATGCTGCTGTGATCAGGAGGGAAGTAATCCTTCTGTAGAACTGGGTTAGATGTCAAAACAAAATGGCAACAAGAGCATTTACTGGCAAAAGAAGTGTCTTATTACTGTATTGACACATTCCTTAATGTTTGTTATATCCATTTATAGAACTGGGTTTTTTGCATCCAGGGCCTCCATTGATTAGGTTTATTAATTGCGATTGATGCATCAACATTAGAATATCAGAATGAGGACCATTCTAATTTCAGATTAGCGACCTTGAGGGTGTACCCATATTTATAAGCCTCAAGGGCTAAAATTTACTAAACTGAAACATTTTTCAATTAAATTGAACTGAAATTTTCCTTAATTTGTTTTAAACATGCATAACAGGTAGTTCATAATTAAGTACAGTTATTACCATGTGGTATAAATAATAATTGAGAAAAATATAAAAATTTGTAATAAAATGCACACATTTACCCACCACCGCAGAGGGGATGGTAAAACATTAAATCATGTGTTAGTACAAACATCAAATTAAACCTATAGGGCTCCGGGGCACAAGCTTCACACCTATAGCAAGTTACACACCATTATAAGAATTGTTAAATATTTTTGTATGTTATTATGAACGAGGGTCTTAGTGCTGGGTTTTTCTTTTATTAATATGCTTTTTTTATAGCAAAATAAAGCCAGCGTACGTATTTTGCATTTGCATTTAGTCCTGACTTGTCTTGTGTGTTTGTTTTGTCAGCGCTGGTGACGACCCGAGGAGGTAACTCCAATGGAGCGTTGTGCCACTTCCCCTACCTCTACAACAGGCGCAACTACACTGACTGCACCTCTGACGGGCGCCGGGACGGGATGAGGTGGTGCGGTACCACCTACAACTACGACAAGGAGCAGAAATTTGGATTCTGTCCCATGGCTGGTGAGTTCTGAAAAAAAACCTTTTTTTTTCCCTCTATTCTGTGAGTCTCTCAGCCATGGCTGCTTCTTGGGGAGATAAAGGTGGTGACTAATGTTGTGGAGGCCACAACTTTTGAAGGCAGACAGCTCGAGATGATGTATCAAAATTATGCCCGTAATTCCACTCATATGCCCCTGCCCCCAAAACCAGACCAAATGACCCAACCCCTTCTTCAACATAACAACTCAAACCAGCTGCCAAATTCACTGCAGCTGTTGTCGACCCATTTGGATGGGGTGGTGGTGGTGGTGGGGGGGCTGTTCCTGAGAAAACAAATGGTTGCTTTAACAATGACTTGCAAACGTGGGGGCTAATTGTTACATCTTCATTAGTGGCATTTCTGCATAATTACATGAATGTGGTAAACTAGAGGCCAGTATTCCTCCACTGAGGTGTCAATTAGCTGGGTGGGGAATGTGACCCCCCAGGGGGCTCTTTTCATAATGTAGAGAGACCCTCTCTTAGGGGATTTACAAGGCATGGGGACGGCTTTGTTTAAGGGGGGGGTGCCTCAATTTGATGCAATCACTGTTTGCCATTTGCTGTTTGTCTTAATAGGCCACCAGGAATGTGAACAGAGAGCTGTTAAATACAGTGACCTGTAAACAGATTAAAGTAGTGCGTTAAAGAGCAGTTTGATGAATGGGGTGAATTACCATGAGAAACTGTGCTGTAATGTGACTTGAAGAGGCTGGAATGATCTGGCCGTTTGGGACCTCAGTGCACAGCCGAGATGGAGCCAAAACCTATTCCAGAGTTTGGCAGCCTGTGACAGTGTAGGGCAAAAACCAGGAAAGAAACCTAGTCTTATGCATTTCAGTCTTATATTTTAACTCAATCTTGCCTCTAATTTTAACTCAATCTTGCCTCTAACTTTTTTTTACTAGAGTGTTACTTATGAGGTGAGTCCAGTTCTGTCATTTGCCAGTGGGGTGATCCAGTTCATTTTTCCTGACAGATGAAACTGTAACTAGGCCTCTCTGTGCCTGATGACAATATAGGAGTTATTTATGGTGCACTAGACCAGTGCTCCTGTAAGGCACAAGAGCTGCGGTAGTCGGATTCCACTGATCATCGTGGACGCAGTGCTTTTCTTCTTTTTGCTTCATTCCTTCCTAATATGGTTGTTTTCCTCCTCGCCCTTGGTCATCTACTCCTACAATACCTAGAGCCAGCGCTAAATTTAGGTGTGTGTGTCTGTGTCTAAGCGGGTTGTAACAATCCTGGCTCCTCTAATTCTCTGCAGCTCATGAGGAGGTGTGCACCACCAGTGACGGGGTGATGTACCGCGCCGGCGACCAATGGGACAAGCGTCATGACGTGCTCGGTCACATGATGCGCTGCACATGCGTGGGGAATGGGCGGGGCGAGTGGAGCTGCATTGCCTACTCCCAGCTAAGAGGTGGGGGGGACTGGATACTTACCTCTCTTTCCACAAAGTAAAGTTCTTTCATTGTGAGGTGACTCCCTGCTGCTCTTTTTGTCACAGACCAGTGCATCATCGATAACTTGACCTATGACGTGAACCAGACCTTCACCAAACGCCATGATGAGGGCTACATGATGAACTGCACTTGCTTCGGCCAGGGGCGTGGCCGCTGGAAATGTGATGCCATTGGTCAGTTTCTTGAGTGTTTTTCTTCTTTTTTTCCACTTGTTATTGGAATAATTGTGTGTGATATCAGCTCAAATTCCATTCTATCAACATAGAGTTAGGTATGGAAGTATTTGTCAGTATTACCTCTGAAGAGAGGACTAAGTATAAAAATGGCTTTAATTACGAAACTGTTTGTGCAAGATATTTGTAAAAGGCCTTGAATTAAAGCTGAAATCTGCACTTTAATCACACCGCAATTGGTGTCATGTCAGATCCGTTGTGGCGGTGTACAGAGGCAAAATTACAAAAATTGTGTAATTGTCATAATTCTTCCATTCTCACTGTATGTGATTTTAGAATTGGCTATAGTAGTTCTTTGAAAACTCTAAATGCATGCAAAAATGGCATAGCATAGTCACAGTTCAGTTTGCCTCCTTCTACTGGGGTATATGAGCTATGGACTGCTAGACCACGCTTTTTATTGTTTCATTTTTTAACTATTATGTCTTGTCTTTGCTTTCAGATCAGTGTCAGGAGCCAGAGACCAGGGTTTTCTACCAGATCGGAGAGTCATGGGACAAAGTTATACATGGGATCCACTACAGGTGCTATTGCTATGGCAATGGCATCGGAGAGATGAGCTGCGATCCCCTGCAGTCTGGCTCAGGTGAGTATTGTAAATGATGACGGTGCAGCAGGCCGTAAATCCAGAGTATTTAGTTTGCGTAGTATTAGCATGTGGTAGTTAGTGGCATGCTATAGCATAACAGTTCCTCTGTTGGTCATTGACACTAAAGTACACAGAAACAATTTGTCAAATGTGATGTGAATGGGTGACTAAGCTGCACCCTCCTTCCTGTTGTGGTAGTGAGTCAGGTGAGTATTTGGGAGGTGATGGGTTGGTTAGGAGATCTTTGATGTTTGGAAGATGGAGGTGCAATACTCACACACACCCTCCTTTGCTCGGCGTCGTCTTGTTAACTCCAGGAAAACGCTCTTTGTAGTTTGGTTTTGTCTGCTGCTGTCAACAGCTGCGATAGGGGGTGTGGGGCGTTACACTTAATTACCGTTAATTACCGGGTGTGTCAGGTCATTTCTTTAGGAACTATCACCATGCCAGGTGTTTGGCCCTGAAATTGCGTGCGACACAGCAATCCGCCAGATCAAAGCTGTCGTCAGAGCTGAGAATGTGCTCTCGCTAAATGCATAGATTCCACCCACTTATCTCATTGTACACTTTACTGCACTAAATGTGCACAAGCTGTTTAAGTTGTGGAGAGCATGTAGGAGGATGGAGAGGGTCAGGGCAGAAGAATATGTTTTCATTTTCTTTTTCTTTTTTTAATTAATAAATTTGGCATCTCCAATCCCACCCAAATCTGGAATGCCATATACAAGACTTGCTCGTATGCAACCTCTTGTTGCCAGCTGAGGACAGAGAGGCAGTTCGCAGCTCTGCTCCGAAGCACACGCTTGTCAGCCCCTGCATCCTTACACTCATTGGTCGAAACTATCGCAAGCTCAGAATGAGGGCGGAGGATACCCGAACATGAGCAAACTCAGAATCTCACTGATGAGCGCTCGGCTGGCCAACAGGAGGCGCTTCAGCAATGAACAAGGCAACTATTTTTAATATCCCTTCCCGGCAGTCCCTTCCCAATTTGCATTCCTGCAGCGCCTGAGCCAATCATTCGCTGTTCTGAAAAAGCTGCCAACCACTGCCGGTTCAGAATATATTTTCTAATTGGGTTTTAGATGTAATACTGTGATCAAACCTGCTCTGCCAAATTAATTGTAATAGGCAGAAAAATTATGGAAAATCCAGATGAGGATTAAAGTTGGGACTTGAGGCGGCCATTTTGAGGGTGGGTGGTAGAACTGTTCTTTTATTTGACATTCTGCTCCGGCCGGGTTAAGTCTATTTATTTACTATTCCAATAAAACACTGGGGAAAAAATCCTATTTCTTTGAAGTTGTTTGCATGTCTGAACTAGAGAACAAAAGCAGCAGTGATTCTGAACTTGGCTTTACCCAAATGGTTTTTGGTAAACTAGTAATGTTGATGTGGTTGTGGTCTTAGAAGTTTATCTCTGAACTCAGTGGATTATGTATGGTTCGAAGGTTTAACTGTTGCATAAACATATTCTGTCTTTGAACTCTGTCCTTTTTTTAGTAGAAATATGAACCTAGATAAATCTCACATCACTGTCAAGCTTCTCCGCTCCCAGAGTGCTCAGCAACCACATGTTTGCAGTCCCCAACTGGCCTCTGAAAGAAAGCCGTTATAAATAATTTCACTCTGATAGCCCTCTCTGCTAAATGTGTCTTCAGACCTGTATCCAAAATAGCAAATTTTCAATGTGTAAATAAAGGCTGTAATGCAAGTGCTATATTTAAATGGAAAAAAAACCTTGCTCTGTGTGATATATCACTTTCTTCAGGTGGGCATCGCCCTGTCCAGGTGATCATCACTGAGTCTGGGAACCAGCCGGATTCCCACCCCATCCAGTGGAACGCACCCTCGTCCGTCCACATCACGCAGTACATTCTGAAGTGGAGACCGGTAAGTGTTTCATTCCCAAATTTTTCATCTGTCCTTTTCAACTTGCTTATCCTGTCATCTGTGCTGAATAATTAGATTACTATTCCCCAGAAAAGGGGCTGAAGACTGGTTTTTATCCTCCCTTTACCTGGGGATCATTGTAAAGTCTAGACAATCAGCACTAACTGTTCGGACAATTGCTTGGTAATAGAGAAAACGAAGGTCGGCTTTGGATTTGAATGGCAGATTAGACTATCCTTGCCTTATAAAGTTCTGTCTTTCTTGGTCAGACCACCCTGGGTTAATATCCAAGAAGGAGACTGACATATTCTACCCCCTTTCATTTGGTAGTTATTCTGAGCGTATCAGGAAGGAATGCTTTTTATTGTTGCCTATTTTGGAAGAGAGTTGCACCTAAACCACACGGGGGTCTGTGAACACTTTGTCTGGGAATGTTTGTGTAAACCAGAGAGCCGGCATGTGCAAATGACTTACTGCAGAACACACTGATGGGCCAGTGTGAGGTGATGGTTACAGCTACAAATGTCTGCTGTGGACAGAGAGAGTACACAGGCATACTGCAGCCTTACAGGCCTGTCGAAGTCTTGTTTTCCCAAGTTTTTTTTTTTTTGAGGTAAACATGGCTTCATTAAAAATTCTTGTGAACGTCTTGGAAGTGACCTTCGTAGACATTTAGCTGTAATGTTTTTTATGTTTAATTGAATGCCAGCACATTTCCTCTCGTGGGTTTTCTGATGCCAACAAGTTCTCCTCTGGAGTTGCTAAACACATTTCGTTTTTCGAAACATGAAAGCTGCACAGTGTTTCTCGGGCTGGGGAGAGGTATTCTGTTTATCTACCAATAACCGCCCTAGACAGAGTTTAGAACCAGACCTTGATAAAAACAATTCTGGCCAAAGTTGAGTATTAGAGTGTACAGATTTTGCTCAAGCATATGATCTCTGTTCTCTGAGTTACTTAATTCTTCTGAAGAGCTCACTGTGTACAAGCCACTAGGTTTAATTACTTAATTCTTCTGAAGAGCTCACCATGCGCAAGTGACTGGGTAATACTCATCTGACCAGGGTTACAAGCACTCCAAATTAATCTCTTGGTGCCAGAGGTTGCTTGTTATGCAGTGTTTTTGAATTGGTTCATTTTGTTTATTGAGTTCGTAATATTCCATCGAGTGTGAATGTGTTGTTGTCATGGTCCTGCAGAAAAACAGTCGCACCCAGTGGCAGCAGGTCACCATTCCAGGCCACCTCAACTCTTACACCATCGCTGGGCTCAGACCAGGCATAACATACGAGGGTCAGCTGATCAGCATCTTGCGTTACGGTCAACGTGATGTTACCCGCTTCGACTTCACCACCACCTACGGCTCCCGTGAGTGTTGGCCCAACTGCGTCATGGAAAATAAAAAAATAGAAGCAATTCGGTCCTAAGTCTTTCAATTTTGAATTTAGTCTGTTTTAATTCTACTGCTTTTTTACTGAGCAAAGATCTTACTGTTTAGGTGAGACCATTTCATTCATTTTAAGATTTGACAAAGGGGTGAGATTTTAACTTGCCTAGCAAACGTTAACTTCAGTAGTCACGAAACTTGATATTTCATACTGGAGAAAAAACTAGAAAGGTGAAATACTTGCAAAGACTGTGTTGCTTTTTTCTGTGTTGCTGGTGCCTCGCAGTACAGCTGCTGTCTTCGCTGCTGTTAATGGCGGGGTGAGTGGTAAAGGGGGAGGAGGTACATCATCTCCACAGCTTTACTTTTGCCTCCTTCACGTCTGCAGTGGAGACCGCGGAGGGAGAGACCACGCCTCCCCCACCGGTGGTGGACATTTCGGAGTCTGTGACGGAGATCACCTCCAGCAGCTTTGTGGTTTCCTGGGTTTCTGCTTCTGACACAGTGTCAGGATTCCGGGTGGAGTACGAGCTGAGCGAGGATGGAGCCAAACCTGTTATTCTTGGTCAGTACTTCCCTGGATCACATTACGTTCCTTCATTGGAAAATTCAGATGATGTGGTGGAATTTGGGTTTGTTGTCCATATTCTACCCCTTCATGAGATATTACTCACATTCAAAAATTGACTACGAGGGCCGCAGCTGTTTCTTGTTATGCCAGCCTCCAGCCTTATTCGCTTGAATAGCTTTAACTTCAACCTCATCTGAAATTTTAGGTACATTTTTTTAGTCAGGCGTAGGACTCTTGGCTAAAAAAACCATTATTGTTTGCCTTTATAAACGTTTTAATGTGGTCAGATTTGAAACAGTTAAGTTATACAGCTAATCATCTCATTTTAGTCTGTGTAATTGGCGGAGACGAAAATATGCTTCTGCAATGGGCCTTCAGGGCTGAAATTGCCTTCATGTAATTGCTATGTGTAATTTTAAAAACAATTTTAAATGGCAAATTGTTTTTATTTTTGCACTATAGTCGCAAGTGATTCCATCTTGAGTTTCGGTCTTTCTCTTTTTGTGTTCCAGACTTGCCTCGCACTACTACCTCAGTCAACATCAATGAGCTGCTGCCCGGTCGCAAGTACACGGTGAACGTGTACGAGGTGACTCCCGAGGGCACGCCCAACCTCATCCTGACCACCTCACAGACCACGGGTGAGTGAACAGCCTCCAGCGGATGTTGGCGTTGTTTGGATATTGAAATTGTCCCCAAACCTAGTGCTCCTCCATGCATAGACTTAATGGCATTGCAATATTCTAAAGATTCAACAAGGTTTTGTGATCAGTTTTACATTTCACTGCCCAAATTGGTTGTGCGCAACTAGAGGGGTATAGTCCGCGCTTTGAACTGGGTTGCTGTAGATTTTAAGTCCTCCTCTCCTCTTTTAGCTCCTGATGCCCCAGCTGAGCATGAGGTGGATGAGGTTGAGGAAACCTCCATTACGGTCAGCTGGTCCAAGCCGCTGGCTCCAATTACAGGTAAGCAAATCCTCAGTCTAGTCCAAACGGCCAGTCACCTGGGCTCTGTTCATGGTTTCCTCCTGGAGGTTCCCAGCATGTTCTTCTCGGGTGGCTACGTCTCAGACTCAGTAGATGGAGGGAAACACTATTGGAAACATTTTTTAGAGCTACAAGTAATGTTTATGTGCGAAATTAAGGTTAGGACCTGGGGTGGCCGATCCAGAGTTGGCTACAACCTCCAAACTGCATCATTGTGTTGCCATAGAGACACCTGTCTCTAAACTTGCCCCACTTCTTTGTACAGGGTATCGTGTGGTCTACACTCCATCCATTGAGGGCAGCAGCACTGAGCTTACACTGCCAGACACTGCCACCTTTGTGACCTTGAGTGACCTCCGTCCTGGGCTACTGTACAACATCAGCATTTATGCTGTAGAGGAGAACCTTGAGAGTGAGCCTGTCTTTGTTCAGGTCCAAACTGCTGGAGAGCCTCTGCCAGGTATGTGTTACTGTTACTACCTCCAATGCACACTCGCATGCCATACCTACCATATATCTGCTTACATCAATTTAGTGTTTGCGTTGTTATAAAGATGCGGGAGGTGTATGAACACCAATCATCGCCGCTTTTTTTGCAAAGAAGAAGTTCAGGATATAGTTCAAGTATACACTTTTTTTAATTGGCACCGATTCAAAACACTTAATGGAGTCTTTAAACCATAAAATTACTTGAAATCACTTGACATAGCAGCCTTCAAAATAAAAATCCTAAGAAAAGGTTAAAAGGTTTGAAAACTACAAAGTGATTTTAATTTGAAAAAATGTACATTCTTGCACATCATTGCAAAGATTTTAAGTGTCAGTGAAGAATTACTGTTGTAATCAAAGTAATAATTTTGAGAGGGAAAAAAAGTCAAGCCTGATGGATATTTTCGGTACTTTAACAAAGGTTATCTTGCATTGGTATGTATTTATGGAGGAGTTGGAATTCCTTCATTTGATGTTAATAGTTGTAAGGTGAGCCTTGAGTGTGAAAAGTTTCTCTCTTAACACCATGGCCAGATGTTGAGTCTCCCAGCATACTACTGCAGTTATTGCCTCCTTCCTCATTGATGCTTTTAGGAATAGACACAGTATGTTGAGTGGCATAGGACAACCCCCCTCGTATCTCCCTCTCTCAAATCTGTGTGCTTTGTGTCTTACGTGTGACCGTGTTCTCCTCCTGCAGAAGAAGTTCCATCGCCAACCGATCTTCAGTTCTACGAGGTGTCCGACGTGAAGATCACCATCGTTTGGACAGCGCCTTCTGGCGAGATCTCGGGATACCGCGTGAGTGTCCTTCCCCTGGTCCCGGGGAGCGCATCGCAGCAAGAGATCCAGCTGCCAATCACAACGGCCACATACGCAGAGGTGACCCCCTTGCAGCCTGGAACCCTCTACCGCTTCTACGTCTACGCCATCAGCAGGGGTGCTGAGAGCGAGCCACTGGTCGGGGAGAGGGCCACCAGTGAGTAAACATGGGGAAGATTTCGTACTCGACCATATTGACCTGGGGTGCATTTCCCAAAACCATAGTTGCTAATTAAGTTAGGAACTTGCATAGTTTGTCCACACACAGTAAATGGTTCAAGCTATGTAAGTTAGCATCTGTGCTTTCGGGAAACGCTGAGGGGAGATTGCATATTTTTTACTTTATAAATAACATTCTTTGAGAGCTATTCATTTAATTCACAGGTGTCTTGCATTACGTCAGGGCTGCCATACCCTGCCCATTAGATTCACCATAGGTTTTCATTCCCTAGCAACCTTGAAAAAATACGCCTCATTCAGCTGCCAGGGATCTCACGGAGGTGCCATTTAGCAGAAAACTTGGTTGCAAACGGAAATGGTTTGATGAAAGACGTGTTTTGTTTATTTTCGTCACATAGCTGCCAGAATATCCAGTCTAAGTACTATCTCATGGCAAAGTATTTGATTTAGATCTAGTTACTAGTCAAGGTTGTAAGAAAGGGCAATTTTATTAGTTGAGTTGATTTGCCTTCTGGGTGATATTCTGAGTGTAATGCTGTGAGTTTGGGTTTTCTCAGAGCCGGACGCCCCTACCGACCTCCACTTCTCCAACGTGACGGAGGAAAGTGTCGTCATCATCTGGGGGGTCCCCAGGGCCCGCATTACAGGGTACCGCCTGTTTGTGACAGAGGGCTCCAATTCCAAACAGCTGAGGGTCCCGCCACGCCTGTCACAGTACACCCTGCTGAACCTCCAACCTGAGACAGAGTACACCGTCACCCTGCACTCTGAGACCGACGACGTACTCAGCGAGGGCGTCAGCGGCATCTTCACTACCTGTGAGTTTCCGGGGAGCTGGGGTGGGGGTTGGGGTGGGGTCTGAGCTCTAGACTCATGTGGAATCGCCATGATTATGGCAACTGTCTCGCGAATCTGTCGAGGTGGTGTCAGGAAACGGAGGCGGCTTCGTTTGAAATGGGAATATGCTCTGCTCTTGAAGCAGCGAGTCTGTTCGGGTGAATGACTGCTGGATATCATGGTTACCTTGTATAAAGGAGGTTCTGGGTCTGATTGACCTGGATCTTTTCTGTGTGGAATTTTCTGTTTTGGCTCCCATCCAGAACATGCAGCCCAGAGACTGCAAGGGAAGATCTGCCTTCCTGGTTACCTGTGACAGATGTGCAGGATTGATATTGGTGTGGATTGACCCGCTCTAAGATTGATAAATAAAGAGCTGAACACTGACCTGCTTTTCGCCCTCTGTCCTGTTCCCCAGCTCAACCCATGGGTAACGCTCCTCGCGTCACCACTGATGTCACCGACACCTCCATCATCATCTTGTGGACCCCGGTGCCCCGCATTGGATACAAGGTAGAGAAAAATTGAGCTGTACTTTGTGACTGGCGTTCTGAAAATAAATGTTCGTCAATTTTATTCAGTTATTCTTATGTTACTTGGTAATCACTTGTATTTTGTTACATCCATGCCTGCTTGCACAAGTAAGACGCCTGGCACCTGACAAAAATTCTTGTAGGATCTGAACTTTGTCTTGCTTTTTGTAAAGAGCTCATGTAAACCTTTTTTCTTTTTTGGAGCATTAAGCCACGTGTAGAAGTCATCTTTTCATCAAAAAGTAGACTATTCTTAGTGGCACAGAAATGGTTAAAAGCACTCAGGGCTCCTTTTTGTCTGAGGTTCAGCCTTGACCTGTGACCTGTGACCCCTTTCCTCACCCTTGGTCTCCGCGTCTTTCTGTAGTTGTCTGTGAGGCCCAGTCAAGGTGGAGAAGCTCCCAGGGAGGTGACCTCTGATTCGGGCAGCATCTACATCTCTGGCTTGACCCCCGGGGTTGAGTATACCTACAGCCTCCAGCCAATCATCAACGGACGGGAGCACGGCACACCCATCACACGCCGCGTCTTCACAAGTATGAGACGATGGACCACTACAAAATAATTTTAAACATCCTTATTTGTTTTCATTCCAAACTAAACATCCAAAATATGATTTTAAAAAAATGATAGGAGGACTTTTCAATAACCCTACGTGATGAGATGGTCTAATGCAGTTATTAACATTTTAATTGATAATTTGAAGTACTTTAAGCAGAAAAATACCTTTCTATGAATTTTGAATTATTAATTTATAGCACTTTCTGAGCATTATACAGTACAATAGCAAAAAGAATAAACTAATAACCAGTAAACCACTATCACGGGGGGGGGGGGGGAGGAATTATGCTGTTGTAATTTAAGGAATGTATCTGTGAACATATATTAATGATCGCATGCACTACCACTTTTAAATTAGTTAGACTAATGTTACTGTGGTTATTGGAAAGCACTTTCGTTAAACAATGCCAACGCATGCAAGACTTTTTGGCTGTTTTTTGTTTGAATGCTAATTCTTGACATTAAAGCGCTATGAAGTGGTCAGTACTAAAGCACTGAAGCTGCATCCTCTCTGCAACTTGTATGATGCGCACCTGAGTCAACACAGATGTAAGGCTGTTTGTTTTATGTGTGAGCTGCCCTGTGTGAGATTGCAGAGAGTTTGAAGATCCAAGTGGCTGAGCTGCCCTTGAGTCTGAAAGTTCTTATGTTGCTCACCTTCTGGTTTGAACAGGCTTATCCCCTCCCACTGACCTCACCCTGGAGTCCCACCCCGACACCGGAGAACTGACCGTTCAATGGAGTGAGGCCAAGACCCCCGGTACGTACCTTCTGGCTCTGAAAGCAGGTGGTTTTTGTTGAGCTCTGCATTGTGGACCTTTGTGCAGTTGTGTTGCCTATTTCATGTCTTATTCCATTTTTGAATATTTTTGTATTTAATACAGAAAATTCATTTCAATACTAGAGAGCATTGTTCAACATACTTTGCTTTGGCTTGACGCACAGGGACTACAGTGTGATTCATAGTTATGATAATGGAAAGTTTAATGCCTTCTCTAAATGTAAAAAGCCCCTTAATCCTGAAGAATTGCACAGCACATTCTATTAATGAAATCAGCTCACTTATTAATCCGCCAATTTAACATATCACACGTGCAGTAGTTCTAGTCTATACTTGGTGTAAGTGGCACTTCTTGCTGCTGTTACTCTTGATCATCATCATCTTCCATCTTGTGTTTAATCCCCTCTCTGCTTGAAATTTTCAGACATCACCGGGTACAGAGTGGCCTGCACTCCCACGAATGGGCAGCGCGGGAACTCAGTGGAGGAGTTTGTGAAGGCGGGACTGAACTCCTGCACCCTGGAGAACTTGAGCCCCGGCGTGGAGTACAATGTCAGTGTCTTCACTGTCAAAGACGACATGGAAAGCGAGCCAGTCTCTACCACTGTCACTCCAGGTAGGACCACCTGGGCCACACCCTCTCCAGCCATTACCTTCAAGCACCAGACGCCATGTTCTCCCCATAATTTTTTCCCCTGATAGACATTTCAAGTTCTGCACCTTTGGTTGAGCATAATGAGATTCACTGATGTTCCTAGCAATCATAACATGCCATGCAGATGCACACAAACAGAATAGTCCCGAGACAGATGGCAGAGGCTGGAAGTTCAAAATCAGTTGAAAACTTGCCCTCTTGCCTATTGAACAGTAAACTCTGCTAACAAAAACAGAGCTTGCCTAATTATCGTGACTAAATTAGGGCGACAACAGCAAAGAACTTGGGCTTTGAAAACAAAAAAATTCACTACATCTTATGTAGCATCATCAAGTAGTTGAGAAGGCCGGGAAGCTGATTCTTCTTCTGCCTTCATGTTGTACAAGGACTAAAAAATTCCAGTGCTACTGGAGTAAAGAAGTCTGGTACTGGAATTGTTGTTTTGTGATCTTCAAACCACCTCCTTTCATTGTTACGAGAACACGAGAATTTGAGCTGAGGCTTTGCCACTGCTATTTATTCCTAATAGTTTTTAGCAACACTGCAGCTAATAATGCGAGCAGAATGTCTCAAACTGCCCTGCAACCCATAAAAACTGACCTGCTGTGAAGAACTCTGCTTGGCCAGGAAGCTCAGGTTCTGGTCTTTGCTATAGCAGGAGGCTTATTGAATGCATAGTCAAACTGCCATTTTTTTTCTTTATTAAATGCTAATATTGCCTTCTATTCGCTTATATGTTAATATGCTTGATTATATGTGTACTGTATTCTGCTGCCATTCCTGATATGACCTTACCACCACACAAGTGTTTGTAGCAGAGGTTCAAATCTTTGTTCAATGGAATAGGTACTGGTTTTAATTTTGTGATTTTTGTTCTAGTGTTAATTGACTATTTAATTTAATTGAAACCAGCCTTTACCTTAATTTGGTTTGTCCATATGTACAAAAATGACTGATTTTGTAAGGATAATTTCATAGTGAAGACCTTTTTGAAGAATTGCAAGATGAATACAGCTTTACAGATGAAAGTTGTGATGGTAAAGCATCATATCACTCAAATCTTATGCTATTACAGTATCCAGAGTGCATTGCTCGTTGGACTCATGATCTCTGCTTCTCCTGTCTCGTCTCTGTTTCGTCTTTGTCTTTTTTATTCGTTGCATTTGTCATGTGGCTTCCTTACTCCCCGTCTAATGTGCTAGATGTGCCCCAGCTTACTGACCTGAACTTTGTCGATGTTACGGACACAACTATTGGCTTGAGGTGGAACCCGCTTAACTTCACCTCCGTCACGGGGTACCGCATCACGGTCGTGGCTGCCGGGGAAAGCGTACCCATTTTTGAAGACATGGTGGAACCCACCACAGGGTATTACACGTTGTTCGGACTGGAGCCCGGCATCGACTATGACATCAGCGTCACCACGGTGACGGAGAGCGGCGAGAGCGAGCCCACCACTGTCACGCAGCAGACTGGTGAATCTACACTTTATTTCCGTAGGGGGATTTTAAGATTTTACTGTTTTTTTTTTTTTTTTTTTTAAACTTGGTTTTAATTCTGCATGAAAAGGCGGGGGGTTTTGAATTTTTTTTATTTGTGGCTTCGTTTTGAATCACCAGGGGCGGGTTCTATATACATACATATAAAATTTATTTATTTTTTCTCGGTTTTACTTTGTAGTAGAATTCCATCAATGTCCTGCCATCAAAATTCTATGACTTTTTGGTCATTCCCTGAGAGAGAATAAGACTTTTCATTATACTTTAATTAGATTGTTAAAGGCCTCTGGTGCCCTTTTAAAGTAGCTGTGTTGAACTGCCCTCCCTTCTTTCCCAAATGTTCCACAGCCGTTGATTACTTCCATATTTTGGTTACATTCCTCTGCCAAGTGTTAATGGTTGGTTGGTGCTGAATGCCACAGCTCATTTCTGTATCAGTCCCCTTAGACTTCAATCGCTTATCTGCAAATGTGAAATTTGGCCCCTAATAACAGTATTACATTACTCCATTATTACATCTTCATACACACAAGATGTTTGAGTGCTGTGCCTGACTACGGCTCGAACATCTGGACAGCGATTGGGGTTATTCATTCCAGCGAATGTGATTAATGGAGACGGGTAAGTTGCATCTGAAGCCGCTGGGTCTGGAAACAGTTTCCCCGTGGTAAACCGGGCGAGATGCAGACAGCTGCGTCTCCTCTGGTTTTTTGGACTGCATCGCAGTGTCGGGGGGGGGGCATTTTCAGGACCATGTGGTTTTATTTTGTAAAACCCTAATTTGCTGCTGGTCCAAACTCTTACTTAATCGCAGTTTCACGAGCCGGAGCTCATTTAACTCCCATTTTATCTTCATTCCTCCTCAGGCCATTCTTTTTCCACTCAAGTGCAATGAAGCTTTGATGGGTTGATTGCATATTTGCCAGGGTTCATACGTATGATATTTCATGGACTCGGACCATCCTAAGTTCCTCTGGCTTGGTCTCATTGCCTCCCCATCTCTCTGTCTGCTTCTCTCTCTCCCTCTCTCTCTTTCCCTCCCTCTCTCAGCTGTTCCTCCCCCCACGGACCTAACCTTCGGCAAGGTGGGTCCCGACTCTATCGAGGTGTCCTGGACAGCCCCATCTGTCCTCGCACCCTCCGACATCTCCCGCTTCATCATACGCTACCATCCCATCAACAATGATGATGACATCACCGAGCGTAATGTGGGAGGAAACACAAACACCATTGTGTTGCAAGGTAAGAGTGCATTTAATGCACCTGAGAGCCGTAGCCCGCGATCGATGACCAAGCAATACTTAATTGATCCCCATAGGGACCCTGTGTTTGAATCTCGAACACTATACAGTCCTCTACCATCTTAAAGCATCTGCAGTCCTTTCACTGTAGCATGTTTTTGTCATCCAAAACACTTGTATTATGTTGAAAACCCCCTTTGAATGTTTTACTTTTGTGGTTCTCTGAGGGATAATACACAGATTTAAGGATGATGAAATTTTCACTGTCTTGGCAAATAGTGAATTATGTGCTGCTGTGTGGCTGTGCTCTTAACAGATCTGTTGCCCAACACGGAGTATGTGGTGAGCGTGGTGTGTGTGTACGAGCAGCACGAGAGCAAGCCCGTTACCGGCACCCGGAAGACAAGTGAGTGTGGAGCTACCTAGATTCTGGGGTTCACTCCTTATGGGGGTGGTGAGGGGGTATCAAGAGTAGGACTCCATTATTTACCTTCTCTTCCTACGTCCCCCTCCAGCTCTGGACTCGCCCACGGCCCTGGATTTCTCCGAAGTGTCCACCAACTCATTCACCGTCCACTGGGTGGCGCCGCGCGCCGTCATCACCGGCTATAAGATCCGCTCCCAGGCAGCTGCCGGCGGCCGCTCCAAGGAAGAGAGGCTGCCCCCATCCAGGAACCACTTCACCCTGACTGGTCTCACCCCTGTGACCGAGTACATCATCCACATCTACGCCGTCAGTGGCTCCGAAGAGAGCTTGCCCCTCACCGGGCGCCAGGCAACCAGTAGGTCCCCTTTTGTCCCAGCAACTGTTTCCCAAACTGTGAACTAGCAGGTTAAATTTTTTATATATTTACCAACCTTAACCCTAAAAGGTGTTGAATTGTGCATTTCTAATAGCCGTGCTCTGAAATACACATTTTGGCACCCTTTGGGGAATGGGAATGGAGTTCAAAAGCAAGTGGGACAAAGGCCCACTCTGGAATGGGCCAGTATTCTGCCCTCTGGGTCTGGCAGACGTGCACTTGGAGATGAATCAAAGCGTAGTACTTTGTTTTAAGAAGTCAAGTGAATCTGCGCATTCGTCAGCTGCACAGACAGCACCTGCGACAACACAGGGATAACATTTGCTTGCTGCAACAGCTATTGCGGGGGGCTTGCCAGTATCTGTGAAGAAAGTCAGAGAAGGCCTTGCGAGTGGTATATTATGAATCAGTTCGCTGCTTTGTTAGCCATTTTCCCTTTAACATAATTTGGCATGTGTGCAGGACATAAGGATACTGCCCAACAATAAATAAATGATTAATGATTAATCAATGATTGTGTGGTTTACAGTCAGATCATTTCTGAGTCATGTACAAATCAACGTTTCTTCTGTGTTGCTGAAATCAATGTC
Organism: Gymnothorax reevesii; assembly: GCA_029721435.1. Lineage (NCBI taxonomy): Eukaryota > Metazoa > Chordata > Actinopteri > Anguilliformes > Muraenidae > Gymnothorax > Gymnothorax reevesii. The sequence goes on from CM056586.1 coordinate 55,412,792, forward strand.
CTGGAGCTGATTTTGCTGTTGAGATGTCAGCTTTAATCCATAGGTTGATATTGATACAGGTATTGATATTTACAGGTACAGCCTACAATAATGGGAGCTTGACTGCCAAACTTAATCCCTAAAACAACAGAAAATCATACGAACATTATTCAAACTCTTCATTCTCTCCCCACCACCAATGTAGCTACAAAGCGCATAAAAATTAATTATCAAAGCTTTAGTACTTGTGAACAGCAATTTCTTTACTCTGTATGTTCACCATAGGCTAAAAAAGTCAAGTCCTCCTTCTAAAGATAGTGATCTACATGCTTCCACTCTTTGGAACAAGTAAATAACACAATCCTTCAGCCTGCATCTGGGCAATAATACAAGCTTTGTGACAGCACATGGATTTGTTTTTCCCACGCATGTATCAGCATTCCATACTTGCTGAGATATTGATATTGATATTGTTGTCTCACATCCACACCCTCTTTGTTCCCCCTTGCAGTTTCCGATGCCCCGACAGATCTGGTTGTGACTGACTCCACCCCCGACACCATCACTATTCGCTGGGACGCACCTGCTGTGTCTGTTCGCTACTACAGGATCACCCATGGAGAGACAGGTCAGTGGATCATACAAGGCTTTTCTCCCCTGGATGGGAGAAAGTTATACTGCTTCCTTGCTGTAACTTTCCTCGGCAGTGACACCCAGCCCTGGCCCTTAGTACTACCTGTTTATCAACCGCTGACAAGTTTTTGGCCTCCCTTGTAGTCTAATTGCTGTGACTGTGGTCAGTATTTTCTCAAGACCATTTTATGGGACAGTGTGTCCTAATAAACGTGTCCTGTCTTGTGGTTTCTGTCTTTCTTCCTGCTCAGGAGGTGACAGCACCCCGACGGAGTTTGTTGTCCCTGGTTCCAAGTCCACTGCTACTATTCATGACCTGAAGCCTGGCACCGAATACACCATCACTGTGTTCGCTGTGACAGGGAGGGGTGACAGTCCAGCTTCCAGCACACCCATTCGTATCACTCATAGGACAGGTAACCAGCTGTTTAATTCTATACCTGGGCTCCTAATCACATACTGTCAGTTTTTTTTTTCCCCTTCCCTCTCGCAGGGCTAACGCGTTGTGTCTTAGCTTGCTGTGAAGGATGTGTAATTTATTCCTCCCTAATAGATATCGAGGCCCCAACAGAAATGGAAGTGACAGACGTTAAGGACAGCACCATTACAGTGCGATGGACCCCTGCCCAAGGCCCTGTCACTGGGTACCGGGTCACTGGGACCCCCAAAAACGGCCAAGGCCAGACCTTCTCAGAAGTAGTTGCACCTGGTAGGATTTCAGCAGTGTTTCGCTCTTAACCAAAATCCTCCTCATCCAGTTGTTTAGCTTGTGCAAGGGAGGGACGTTTGGTACAAGTACTTATGTACTGTTTTTACCAGGGTAATTTTTTCACGAGTTGTTTACGCGCATTATGTTCTTGGAACTTGTTGCCATTTATACTGCTTGAGACACTGAAAGACTGATCATTGTTTGAATGTAATCATAATTTCCAGGTTGATCTTGATGGGCAGTAGATCAGCATTTGGTTCTCTTAATGGTTTCACGAATGTAATGGTAGTACTACTGCACTGGTATTGAGGACCTTAGTTAATGACTGTTGTGTAAAAATGCTGGTTGTGGTTCAGAAATGAATCCTGAACAGCAGCAACATTAGCCACGACTCTTATTGACTGAATGGCACACAGTGTTTTTGACTCCCATTAATCTGTGCTTCAGACCAGACAGAGATCACCTTCTCAGGCCTGATGCCCACTGCAGAATACGAGCTGAGTGTGTATGCTCTGGGACAGGATGGAGAGAGTCCGCCTCTTGTGGAAACCGCGGTCACCAGTGAGTCCGCTCACCCTCCCCGGACCTCAAAACATTATCCATATTACCTTGCAAGTTACCTAATAAGTACATACTACATAAAAAATACTTACTTCCCTGTAAGTGCCTGGATTTACAAGTATTTCACCAAACTTTTTTTTCCCAATACACGACTATGTGATAATATGCTACTTGGATATCATCTCCTAATATAAAAAATTAATACAGATTTTTCCATCATTAAAATGGTTTTTCTATTGTGATCATTGCTGACATATTTGAGATTACCTCTTTCATTCTGAAACGACTTTTTATGGATTTCTGTCTTTTGTGGTGAACGGATGACATGTCTAAGTTATAACCCCTCCCCTCCCAGCTGTGGACCGCCCTAAGGACTTGATCTTTTCCGAAGTGGGTTCCACCTCCATGAGGATTTCGTGGGAGGCCCCGGAAGGGACAGTGACCTCTTACAGGGTCCTGTACTCCAGCAGCGAGGAGGACGAACGCGAGCTTCACCCCGCCCCCAGCGGGGATGCCGAAACCGCCGAGCTGCCGGGCTTGCGTCCCGGCACAGAGTACACGGTCAGGATCATCGCCTTACATGACCGTACGCCGAGCCCGGCCCTGGAGGGGACACAGGCCACAGGTACACCCCACATGCGCAGTGTACTGTTAGCGCGCACAAGGGTTTCATATGGAAAACGCATTTGGCCTCTTATGCACCAGTAAAATGCCTGAGAAATTCTGGATCTTTTCATGGAAGCAACAACAGCGCAATCCGAAAGTATTTTTGCAGTGATCCTTTATAAAAATGGATTCAATGTGCTTCACATTGCACATTGTGTTTTAAATATCTTCCTTTTAAAGTGAACAACCTCTACTGTACCTTTCAATTTTTTCACCGGCTCTCATTTGAAAAAATATAAGGGAAAAATCGTGCCACTCTTCAAATACTTATGGACTGCACTATACTCTCAAAGTTTTGAAGGAAAATATACTTTTCAGATGACTGCGAGACAGGGCAGCTCATCTATTTTCCTGAGGATTGATATAAATTTGTACTTCAGCCTAATTTGTTGTGCCTAAATCTGCTATTATGCGATGATAAAATTCAGCAAAAAGTTTTCTATTTTTCTTGTCCTCTGAAAAGTTTGTTGACTAAAAGCAGATGTGTACAGTGTTTGGTGTATACTCTAAGAACCAATTTGGCACCACAATCAGTTCTATTATCAGCCCAGATTCATAATATTCTATTCCCCACTCTCTACAGCCATTCCTGCCCCCACAAACCTGAAGTTTACTCAGGTCGGTCCATCAACTTTCACCATCTCCTGGGATGCGCCTCGTGCCCAGCTGTCAGGGTATCGTGTTGTGGTGAACCCAAAGAACAAGAGCGGGCCCACCAAAGAGATCAGCCTGGCTCCAGACACAACCCAGGTGTTTGTGTCTTCGCTCATGGTAAAGTATCCCCTTCTGCTTTATAATTTCCAGGTTGACCACTTTAGAGACATTCGCTCTTTGTTTGGTTCTGTTCAATATTTCCAGTATTAACTCAACCGAGGGATTTGTGCATCATTTTACTTCTTTTCATAATTTCCAGTTGACATTGGCAGTTGTTTGTTCTTGGTGTGGTCCTCTTCATAGTTTTACAGCTCTCTGTGTTATAAAGGACCTTTGTTGACAGTATAATAAGAGACCGACTTAAATTTCTATTGAGCTCGGCCTCTGTTTCGAGGACTGCCTTTCAAGGCTAGCAAAGCCACCATCGGAACCAGCCTTGTAATTCCCTGCTGTTGGGTGGATCAAGGACCTTGGGCTCTTCGCAGATACATTAGAAACACATGGAGTCCGATTTGGCTCCTTCTATGGCTGCTCAGCCTTGTGGGATTGTGGTTATGATCAGTGTCCTAACTAAACATAACACATCCCTTCTTCATGTTCTCACCCGTCCTTTTCACAGGTTGCCACTACATATGAAGTCCATGTCTACGCACTGAAGGACACTCTCACAAGCCAGCCTCTTCAGGGAGAAGTCACCACCTTGGACAGTAAGACGTTTTCTACTCTTTTTTTTTTTTTAGCTGTGGCTGCTTATTGCAGGTCATTTATTGCAATGTACAAAAGTATTTTCACATTTGTGGTGTGACTAGAACATCCCGAGTCCCAGCTGGGACTTTTCTGTATATTTGCTTGTTTGTTTTTTTTTTTTTTTGTGTCCTTGTGGGTTACTCTGCATACTCCAGTTTTCTCACAATCCAAAAAAACTTGCAGGCGAGGCTTCACGTGGGCGTCAAACAGCTGTTGCTGCTGAAGAGAATGCAATGCTCTCTATTTATTAAATAACTGAGTCCTCGTATACTTTGCCATCACTTTGAAAAGTTTATCATGCTGGAGTCTTAATTTAAACATTTCTCAGCCATCAGTCCTCCTCGCCGCGTGCGCATCTCGGACATCAAGGACAACTCCATCACGTTCACGTGGCGCTCCAAGGCGGAGACCATCTCTGGCTTCCTGATCGAAGCTACGCCTAACAGCGGCAGCCACGCGCCCATCCAGCAGACGATCTCCCCTGAACTCCGCACTTACACCCTTACCGGTATTAATACCACCTTATTGTGCCTCCTCTGCTGTGTAGACTTTATTACACTCTTATTGCACTAAATTTTCTTGCTACTATAGTGGTTCCCAGCGCTGTTCCTAAAGATGAACTGTCCAGTGTGTTTTCACTTCAGTCCTAATGAAGCACACTTCAGTCAACAACTAGAGATCTTGTTGAGCAGCTAATGACATAGAATCAGGTGTGCCAAATTATGATTTCCATAGAAGATTGCTAGGAATGGGGTTGGGAGCCATTGGTTCACTGCATAGACCAGGGGTACTAAACTCAGCCCTGTGCTACAATAGATTAATTTGCTTTAGGTTCTGAGTAACTGGTGAGATTTGGTTGTGTAGTGCATGGCCTGTAGGAGTCTGAATTGTGTCACACTGGTATTGGATGTCATTACTTTATTACTGTAATTCCTTTGTTGCTGCTACAGGTCATATGTGAGCTAAGAGGGGTTTATTTTCATAATTAAATGATCTCTTCCAGGTCTGCAGCCAGGTACTACCTACACTATCCTCTTCTACACACTGAATGGAGAGGCCCGCAGTGCTCCCTTCACCCTCACTGCAAGCACGAGTACGTACCTCATCCCAAAGTCAGAACATAAATTGCCAATAGGATTTCATTTTAAAGAATTTTCTCTGTAGATGTGCCTATTAAAACTTGCAAAAACTCTGCGAAAACAAAAAAAAAATCTTAATCATGTATTTCGTATAACATATGAAGTTGTTTCTACTCATATTTTGTTAAATAAGACAAATATACTACCACTCTGGTGAAATGGGTTGACTAAGAGAAAGTTTTTATCAAATTCAATGTGTCAACCGAAGAATTATTTCAAAAAAGCTAATATTTTGTTCCTGTGGAAAAAAGATTTAAGTCTTGGATCAAGATGGAAAATCCTTGAGACTACTGTGCAATGTCATTGAGGCTTGTGTGTTTCTTGCAGTGAAACCATCAGTTGAAAGCCCCACCAACATCCGCTTCACTTCACTGACCCCCAACACCATCTCCTTCTCCTGGGATGCCCCACGAACCCGCATCACGGGGTACTTCATCACCTATGAGCAAGCTGGGGGATCCCCCCGTGAGCTCACACCTCGCCCTCATGCCGGAATGAACTACGCCACCATCACAGGTACCTGCTCTCTACTCTACACAAACAGTTACCTTTAATCCAACCCTCTTCATCCCTGTCTGGGGAGGGGTGGGCTGAACACACTCACTGCTACGGGCAGTTTGGCATGTCTAATAAGCCTCTTGGATGTAACTGGATGCATACCAGTGCCGGCTGTGGCTGGTAGCCTTTTCAGGGCAGTGCATAACTGGTTTCACGCTGCCGGGAAATGGGTGGTATACAGCTAGTTGGGGTTAGCATTCTTCATTGCTCAAGCACCTCCTGTTGGCCGGCTGGGTGCTCATCAGAAAAATTTGTACAAAAGTTTGTACGTGTTTGGGCTTCCTTTGCCCTCGATCTGAGCTGGTGAGGTTTAGAGCCTTGAGTGTAAAGAAGCCGTAGCTGACACGTGCTTTGGAAGAGAGCCACGAACTGTTTTCATTCTCCCGAGATGGCAGCATTGGTTACACATGAGCATGCTTGTGTATACAGTTTGCCGATTGAACATTCCAGATTTTGATGGGATTGGAGATGCCAAATTATTTTTTTTAATTAAAAGAGTATGAGAAAGTACGCTATCCTATATACTATACACAATAACAAACCAATGTACTCTACTGTAAATATACTGTAGATATGTAAGCAGGGATTGTTTTCTTATCTCATTACCAAACGTTACATTCATGTCTTTGATATTTCTGCCATTTTACCAGAAATGCTTTTGTTCCCTGGGCACAGCACTGTAGTTTCCCCCTTCTCTCAAATGCAAAAGACCAGCAAAGAAAGTACAAGCAAACACTGTAAGTTCTTGGGTTTGATGCTTTTGGGAATGTTTTTGTGACATGCTGCTGTTTTTGTGTGCAGGTCTGAAAGCAGACACTGAATACATCATCAAGATCATTGCCCTCCAGGGCTCACAAAGAAGTTCCCCACTGGTGGGCAAGGCCAGAACCCGTAAGCACACACGTCTACTCCCTCACATAAACGCACACATTCACAAATCCTTTTTTTTTGCCTAAAAGGGTAAGCATTGGCAAAAAACAAGGTTTTAATCCCAGCTCAGTTCCACACCTGAGGAAAAGCCTGGACTTTAAACGTGCAGTTTTCAGGTAATCAAAGTGCTCTTGTTGTGGCAAGTTCACTTTGCAAGCTGGCTAACCAGACCAAAATAACTGCAATGCATTTTTAACAAAGCATTTGCTTTTGAATGGGCATGAATGATTCAAAAGGAAATGGCAGCCAGATTTGCTTAATGGATCCAGCAGAGATGGTGATCTTGATGGATTCGTATGTCCCCCCTGCTGAAGCTGACATGCCAGCGCAGGCCTATCTAACACGCTTTGCCTCCTAACCCATCTCTTCGCTAGAACCCGAGCCCCAGCTGCAGGCGCCTGAGCTGCCCATCCCCCACCGCCCTGGCCCCGACGCTCTAGATGTGCCTGATGAGGACGGCCCCGACTTCGAGCAGAACCACGTCCAGCTCGTGGGCACAAACGGTCATGACACCCTGGGCCAGGAGGGCCAGCACATCTACACTGAGTACCAGAGCCAGGGCCCCAATGGGCAGCCTAAGCCCTTGGGGCCCCACGGCCGTGAGCCCCTGGTCACGGTCCCCCAGTTTGGCCCTGATGGAGAGCTGATCCCTGTGGTGCAGGTGAATGAAGGGCCTGTGCTGGGCTTTCCCTTTGGTCTTCCAGAGAACGACACAGGACTCCCGCAAGAATCCCAGACCCAGACCACAGTCTCCTGGCAACCGGTTCAGCAAAGCTCCGAGTACCTGCTGTCCTGCCACCCAATCACGCACCACCAAGAGAAGGTGTTCCAGGTACTAACCCAATCACACACCGCAAGGAAAAGGTGTTCGGGGTACTAACCCAATCACACACTACCAGGAAAAGGTGTTCCAAGTAATAACCCAATCACACACCACAAGGAAAAGGTGTTCCAGGGACTAACCCAATCACACACCACCAGGAAAAGGTGTTCCAGGTACTAACTCAATCACACACCACCATAAGAGGGTGTTCCAGGCACTAACCCAATCACACACCACCAGGAAAAGGTGTTCCAGGTACTAACCCAATCACACACCGCAAGGAAAAGGTGTTCCAGGTACTAACCAAATCACATACCACAAGGAAAAGGTGTTTGGGGTACTAACCCAATTACACACTACCAGGAAAAGGTGTTCCAAGTAATAACCCAATCACACACCACCAGGAAAAGGTGTTCCAGGTACTAACTCAATGACACACCACCATAAGAGGGTGTTCCAGGTACTAACCCAATCACACACCACCAGGAAAAGGTGTTCCAGGTACTAACTCAATCACACACCACCATAAGAGGGTGTTCCAGGTACTAACCCAATCACACACCACCAGGAAAAGTTGTTCCAGGTACTAACCCAATCACACACCACAATAAGAAGGTGTTCCAGGTTCTAACCCAACCACACACTACCAGGAAAAGGTGTTTTTAGCCGCTGACCCAATCACATACCACCAAAAGGAGGAGTTCAAAGTGCAAAACCAATCACTTACCACCGGGAGAAGGTATATTAGATGCTAACTGAATCACACACCACCACAAAAAGGCGTTCCAGGTACAAAGCCAATCACATATCACCACAACGTGTGTGGTACTGACCCAATAACCCACCACCACAACAAGGTGTTCTAGGAACTTAATCACACACATTAATCTGATGCAGATAAGCACAGCCACCTACTAATTTGAACTCTGTGAAATGCATTCCCATGCAAATACATTCACGCGGACACACACTCTCTCTCTCTCTCTCACTCACACACACATACACACGTTAGCACACGCATACTCTAACATCTCTCTCCAGGGAGGCCACTGTGTTGTCCAAGTGTTATCCAGCCTGATGGAAACAAGCTCCCGTTGCATGGAAAATGCTGAAAACTCTGGCTGCTCTCCGACCAGATTGCCTCAGCTCTGGGAGGCCTCCAGACAGAGGCTAGCAGCAGGGAGAGTTCACTGCACGGCCCTCCAGCAGCCTGGACTGATGATGACAGAGCGGGGGAGCCCTCTGAGTGCTCACTGCACATTGAGGGAGTTGCATGAACTAGAGCTTCGACTCCACGGGGTAAAGGCAGGGAAAGCAGACAGGAAATGGCCGCGAATGTCTTCGACGTGTCCGCCGTCCCACCAACTGAGCGACCTCGGCTGTTTATGGGGTTCTATTTCTTTCTGATGCTGAACTCCCAGCTGTGTCTGGGGGCCATATTTTTTTCTGCCTACCATGTAGGCACAGGGAAGCATAGTGAGAGATTTAACCTTTAAAGGTGTGAGTTCACCGATGTGTGACTGGAATGTTCTCAACATTTGAATACTGGTTCCACAATCATTCTTGCGGTGTTCCAGAGCACTGCTTTGAGTGTTTTAGACACGCTGAAAGAAAACTTCATCTTCAGAGGGTTAAAGGAGTCTTTGAAACACTTGGTACTGTGGCTCCACTTCAAAGGGTATTGTGTAAAGGGCAGCTGAGTATCTCTCGGTATTTCTGACTGGCTCTCTGATCTTTCCCCTTTCTTCCAGATGCGTGTCCCAAGCACCTCCACCAGCGCCACCCTCGTGGGCCTGACCTCTGGAGCCTCCTATAATGTCATTGTGGAGGCCATCAAGGGAGCCCTCAAGCAGAAGATCCTTGAGGAGATGATAACCGTCAGCAACACCGGTACGTGTATCCTCAGACGGACATTATACATTATAAAGCACGTGTGCTTTTTTATTTTTTACTCCATTTGCAGTAAAAACTGAAAAAGTGTCAATAAGAAATGTTTAAATTTTGGAAAAATAGCATTTACGCTTCCTTGTAATATTAATTTTTCAGTACTATTGATTCGGTTTGTTTGCTTTGGCACATGTCTCCTTCCTAAGCTGCTCTAAATGAGCTCTGTTGGGTTTAACATTCATGCCATGAGTTAGAATTTGCTGATTTTTGAGGAGATGGAGATTAGCATGCATGATGGCTCTGCTTCTTGTCTCATAGCAGACTTCTCTATCGGAAAATACTTCAGCTGCTCATTGATTACGTAAAACCACAAGGACTTTGACAGATGATTTCTTGTTCACCATTACGTTTCTTTGCATTTGTTTAGTTAGTTCTGCTGGAGTTATGAATTTCTGTCTGCCCCCCCCCTCCAGTTCCAGGGACTGCATCTTCCAAAGATGTTTGTTATGACTCCTTCACGGCCACCTACCATGATGTGGGAGATGAGTGGGAACGCATGTCTGAGACGGGCTTTAAGCTCTGGTGCAAGTGCCTGGGGCTTGGCAGCGGCCATTTTAGATGCGACTCCTCCAGTGAGTGCCTGTCCTCTCTCATTACACCTTCACTGCCTTCAGACATATTTAAACTTAGAGTGGCAGGTCTTGCAGCTCTGAGGAATCAAACCACGAAATTTACCAACAAATATTACCATTTTCAACGTACAAACATTGGTGCTATTGTTCCTTTAGGATTTGCTTTGATACTGTCCTCGCATTGTGGAACCCGGTGTATTCTAGGTGTATGCCAATCTACCCACCAGCGCCTTTGCGCCACCTGGGGCCCAACTCTGTTCTTTGAAATCTACCATCCTGTTGGGTTTCAATGCAACCCCAACAAAGTACACCTCATTCCACAGCAAGACTTCATAAACAACAAAATATGGTTGGAAAGAAACCCTAAATCACTGCAGATCTACTGGAAAAGTACAGGGTAGCCCTGTTCCTATGCAATTATGATCCTGAACTGATGTTTTTTTCCTTTCAGAATGGTGCCATGACAACGGTAACAACTACCGTATTGGTGAGAAGTGGGACCGTACGGCGGAGAACGGTCACATGATGAGCTGCACCTGCCTGGGCAACGGGAAGGGGGAGTTCAAATGCGAGCCACGTGAGTGCCACGTGCTGAGAGACCATTGCCGTCACAATGGCTCCCGAAAACTAATGCATCGCAATGTGGCTGGCATTGATTTAACTATGCTATCTTAGTGGAGACCCAGTTCAGTTGATTGTGACCAGCTGCAAGGAGTCATTGTAAACGCATAATAGCAGTGATTACAGAATAGAAGAATGTTGAAACAGTTTTTCATAATGACTCTCACAATGTGTAGTTTCTCAGGCTGAAAACTTTTGGAAACCACTACGTAAAAGACAGTACCCCTCAGTCATGATGATCAGTTTGGTCTGGGGACATGGTCTTTAATTCTCTTAAGGTTGTAGATGGGTTTTTTAACCTTGCGTTTTGATTTCTTCAGATGAAGCTACCTGTTATGATAATGGGAAGGTGTACAAGGTGGGGAACCAGTGGCAGAAGGAGTACCTGGGAGCCATCTGTACCTGCACGTGTTACGGTGGACAACAGGTAAGACATGAATCCTCCTGTTAGCAGCAGTATTACCTAAGTGTGTGACTTGACCTTTGAGTGTGAATGTTATGCGTGTGTGAAACTGCTGTGCTATCTCATAACCTGACATGACAGGACAGGACTTGAGTGTCGAGAACAGGCCGTTCAGCCCAACTAGGCTCGCCAGTTTCTTTTTACTATTGTGAATATATCACTTCACATACTCAATGGTATCTAGCTTAAAGTCAAGTGTGCTCTTGAAAAGGTCCTAAGCTTTCCGCCTCATCAATATGGTCAGGCAAGCTATTCCATATAGGACAGTGCTTCTCAAACCTCTCCTGGAGGACCACCTGTCCTGCATGTTTTAGATCTTTCCCTGTTCTAGCACAGGTGATTAAAATGATCAGCTCGTTATTGACCCTCTAAAGCTGATTGATAACATCCTGATTATTTGAATCACCTGTGCTGGGGCAGGGAAAGATCTAAAACAGACAGGGCAGGTGGTCCTCCAGGAGAGGTTTGAGAAACACTGATATAGGAATATTGAAAATATTTCCTAATATCTGTGCTAAATTTATCCTTGATCAACCTCCATTCGTGACCCCGAGTTCTACTAACAAAAGTTGGCCGAAGGAATCCTACATAATTCACTTTGAGGTCTTTAAATATGTTAAAGGCATGAACAATTAGGTCAACCCTGAGTCGCCTTTTCCCAAGACTAAACAGATTAAGGATCTTCAGCCTCTTCTCATAGCTTTCATCTTTTATACCTGGAATTAGCTTAGTGGCTCTTCTCTGAACTTTTTCTTGAGCCTCTAGATCTTTCTTAAAGTATGGTCCCCAGAACTGTACACAATACTCCAGATGTAGTCTGATGAATGTCTTGTACAAGAGAAGTGTGAGTGCCCGTGGATTTGTACTCAATACTTTTGGCAATGTATCCCAGCATCCAATTGGCTTTTTAAACTGCTAGGCACAATGGCTAGAACCTGTGAGGGTTTGGTCAAAAATCACTCCCAGATCTTTTTCATGTGAAGCACACTCCAGTTTTAAGCCTCCCATGAAGTAATCCTGTCTAATGTTTTTATTACCTACATGTACAACTTTTCATTTCGCTGTATTAAATTTAATTTGCCACATTTCTGCCCAATTCTGGATTCTATCCAAATCACCCTGAATCACTGTAGTGGACACTAAACTATTTGCCAAACCTCCCAATTTAGTATTATCTGCAAATTTAACTAATTTGCTCTTCAATATTCCGATCAAGGTCATTAATGTAGATAAGGAACAGCAGGGATCCGTACACCGATCCCCGAGGGACGCGACTCCCCACCATACCTAGCTCAGTTGAGATTCCACAGACCACCACTCTTTATGTTCTGTCCTGTAACCAGTTTTGAATTCACTCCAGAATACCTCCTGTAACTCCAATGTAGCTCATTTTAAAAGTTAGTTTCTTATGTGGTACTGCATCAAATGCTTTCTGAAAATCCTAGTATATGATGTCATAAGCCCTACTCTGATCATCTCCTCAGGGTTGGCGCTGTGAGAATTGTCGTCGGCCAGGTGTAGATCTGGACGTAGACCTGGTGCAGCCTGTACACACAGACCTGTACGACCGTTACAGGGAGAATACCCTACGTAAACTGGTGAGAATCCCTCTCTTGATCACTCTCCACTCCACTGCCTTCCAGAGTTTACTCTTCTTTAGTCTACCAGATGCACAGCCCTTTAATATGTCTCCATCAGTAGTGTTGAAACGATAAATGGCCACATTTACGCTGTGCTCAGTTTTTCACCTCAATGTCTCTAAATTACAAATGTATCCTCATGTAAAGTAAGCTATGAAACCTGGTCATATCCCTTGATTGAAACGAAAATCATCGAGAAATATATAGAACTAAAACAAATCATGCACAAAATAAAAAGTACAAATGATTTTAATTTTTTTTTTTTGTCATTTTAAGACGCAATTATTTCACAATCTTGATGTGCAGAGATGAAAAGAAACAGCTGTTGGATCACAGTCTCAACAAAAAGATTGCAAAATAAACGGAAAGGCTGCTGGAGGAAACTTAGAGCACAGAAATGTGCTATTATGACAAAATACACGGGTGATTCATGTGCTGGGCTGAGTGAGAACAGTCACATTTACTGGAACTGATTCCTGTGCATTCTCCCAACAGAATATTCAATGCCCCATTGAGTGCCTGAGACCAGAACTCCTAGCAGATTATATACAAAAGCCGAGGGAGTGAACCCAATCCCCCCCCCTCCCCCGTCTCACTGCACCCCACCCCGCCCCCCAGCTACGTACCGCGCCGGTGATGTTGGAGACCTCGTGCCCCAGACTGTGCTGACACCTTTGTGCCTTATTCTCCTCCGCCTCCCAGTGGATACTCATCAGATGAAAGATCTACAGCTGCTGCTGCTTCACCATATGCCTTCCTTTAAGCTGCTTTCACACCAGACATGAAACAAATTTTTCACTCGAAAGATTACATTCAGTCAGTGCAAAGTCTTTCCATTGACTTTGAATGTAATTTGTCGTGCGAAAAATTTATTTCGCATCCAGTGTGAAAGCGGCTTTAGTGTTGACTCCAAAGACTTTTGCGCAAAAGCAGAGTGCATTTTTAAGACATTTAAAAACTTCTTTATTTTTTGTTGTTTTCTTTGATGTACCCCTTGTGACACTTTAAAGAATGAAACTTTCCATGTACAGTGTTCCTACATGGCCCCAAGAGCCCATGGGGTTTGTAGTCTTTATGGCTAGAAGTGTAAGCCAAAAGACCTCTAGTGTTTGTGGTTTTTATGGGAAACGTGTTGGAGGTATAACCCCACGAACAAAACCAGACATATTGCCTTGCGTCTTTTTGGGGTTCTGGACCCCTTTTGAGTCAGCAGGACTGGCGAACGGTCAGTCTCTTTTTTGGTCAGATTTATAGTGGGGCAGTGAAGCTCGAAAGCCTGGACTGGGCTTTTTGCGCCTTTCAGTATTTTGTAAACGCGATGTCGAGTAACAGTGTTCAGCGTTGTCACTTTTGTATTATTGTAATTTTTTGTTAAAAAAATCTCTGAAATGAAGCACTGTTCTAGCAAATGCAAGCCGCACGATCTGCGTGTGCAGATGGTGACTGCTTCCTGATCTTGAAGTGTGTTTAGTTTGTTTTTGTTTTTTTTGCTTGTGTAGCTTCTGCTCTACTGTGGGAAGCCCTGTCCGTGACACTTGCCAATCTCAACTGATTTGATGTAGTTTTTTCACGTTTTTTTTTTAGTTTTTATTTATCCCCCTGTTCAAAGCATTGTGTGGATGCGAACTTTGAGATGTAAACTTTTTTTATTTTTATACTGTAGGTGCCAAAGTCTTTACTACTGTGGACAGAAATTCCTTTTAATAAATTTTTACTAGAACCTCAGAATTGATTTTTATTGCCTTTACTCTTCCAGGAAAAAGGATGTATAAGGGCCCAAACATGGTCTAACATTATAATCCAGGCACAACCACATTTTTTTTTCTAATATATATAACAATGCAGGGAAAGTAAGTAGTTACAGCTAACATAACATAACAGAACATAACTTAACATGAATGGCAAAAAGAGGCCTTTCAGCCCAACTAAGCTCGCCAGTTTCTTTATACTACTGTGAATATATCCCTTCAGTTACTAGATGACTCAATGGTATCTAGCTTTAGGTCAAGCCTGCTCTTGAAAACCCCCAAGGTCTCTGCCTCAACGATATGGTCAGGTAAGCTATTCCACATTGAAATTACTCTTTGGGTGAAGAAATAGTTCCGAATATCAGTCCTAAATTTACCTTTGGTCAACTTCCATATGTGACCCCGAGTTCTACTCACAACACAGCTCAGAAACTACATACAGCTGGATGTTATAGGTGGTTCAGTTTTGACAGAAGATCATGCCGTTTCTTGCGTGGCTTCAGAGTAACTCTATGTAATACTAAAATCTGCGTACAGAAAAGACATACATGGTTGAGGACATATAACAATTAGTTATTCAGCCTACGGTAGTCCAGGGCCAGGATTAATCACCAATACGTGAAGCTACATGGTTAAAATGGTCAGATTATTGTAGAATTCCCATAAATTGAGAGTAATGAGTAAGTAATGAGCCTCACCTGTTCTAAGAACTTTATTGGCATCACCAATTGTAGAACTCCCTATCAGATATAACAAAAGTCGGAAATATAAGAGGTGAAGGGACGCATGTCGGCTTACCGTGCTACTGGTTGAAGGCCGGGTAATTTAAAGCTCAGGACACTTATCTGACTCCATATGAATTTATCCTTGACCTTCCTCTGCTCTGACAATGGCACACAGGCAGCTGTACATGACTGCAGTGTGGCGCTGTAGGGGTGCAATCTAGCAGTGCACATACAGGCTTGCCTCCGGCTGGTACAGCCTGCTATAACATAATTAAATGTATTTGCGATGGCACTAAGTGCACAGGTGAGTGACTGCAGGGTGCAGATACCTCAAGACCTGTGCGTATGTCAGAACTGAAAATCCACACCTGTGCAGTGGATATTTAACAGTCGAAGCGTGCATTCAGGCTAGGTTAATTTATTGTACAATAAATTATATCATAAAATGTGCAACAGAATGTGGTGAGAAAAATGACTATACGCAAATGTTGCGCTGGAACCCATGTTCCATTCCACTTTTCCACCAACAGGCCCAAAATCAAAGTAAAAAACCAAATCATTCAAATAGAGGTCCAATCAAGAAACAGAAACATCAATAATCATACATGCCCGATGCCTACGCATCAGTTACAGAAAGATTTGCCCTTACTCATTATTACACAGCACTGCACAATGGCTTGACAAGTGCTCTCCAGTTTGAGATGTTCGTTGGGTTTTTCAGGCGCGGCATAAAAACAGGACAAGAGGGCAGCATGACCACAGGAGTCCCTCATCACCCCTGGATGTCAGTTTCCCAAACAGTCTTGTTTCCTCATGGGGGAAGGGGGACTGAGAGGGGCACACTCCTGTGAACGCCCTACGTTATGTTGACATTGCATTTTTTTCTCCATGAAATATATGCATTTATTAGAACTACATTAAATGATGAGTAACCACGAGTCTTCTTGTGCAACTTTAAACAACCCCAATTCCGAAATAGTTGCGACAAAGTGTAAATTGCGAATAAAATCAAAATGCAATGACTTTCAGATCACATGAGCCAACATGTTATTTACAAAAGAACACAGATCACATTTAAAATGTCGAAACTGAGACATTTTACATTTTTATCCACAAAATGAGTTAATTTAAAATTTTCTGGCTGCAACAGGTCTCAAAAAAAGTTGGGACACAGGCAAAAAAGGGCTGAAAAAGCAATTAAAAGGTACACTAGTCTCCCGCAGATCTGTTACAATTTAAAAAAAAATCTTATTCTACCTCTACAGTGATCGATAGAGCGATGAAACACAAGATGTTTGACACTGGAATGAAAAAAATGTCTATTCTGTAAGGGGCAAGAGCTAAAAAACAACAGCCAATCAAATGTACGACCAACTCAAATTATTGGAATGATGCAGCAGTCAATCAAACCCCACGCGCGCAGGTTTTCAGGCGTGGCTTTGGAAGAATCACGGTGTGCTGTGATTAGTGGTGGGCGTAACCGCATTGAACTGCAGGAATTGAAAGGTCCGCCCAAAAACCCACGGGTGCCTAGTGTGACTTTAATATAGGAGAACCAGCTGAAAGAACATTTAGCGAGTACATAAGTTAACTGGCATCAGGTGTCACATGACTGGCTATAAAAGGGATGTCTTAGAGAGGCTGAGTCTCTCAGAAGTAAAGATGGCCAGGGGCTCTCCAACCTGTGAAGGCTCGAGTAAAAAAATTGTGGAATACTTTAAAAATAATGTTCCTCAACGTCAAATTCCAAAGGCTTTGAAGGTCTCATCATCAACAGTGCGTCACATCATCAAAAGATTCAGAGAAACTGGAAGAATCTCTGCGTTAGGGACAAGGCCGAAGACCTTTACTGGATGCCCGTGATCTTCGGGCCCTCAGATGCCACTGCATCACTCACTGGCATGATTCTGTCATTGACATTAATAAATGGGTCCAGGAATACTTCAAGAAACCACTGTCTGTAAACACAGTCCGCCGTGCCATCCACAGATGCCACCTAAAACTCTATCATGTAAAAAGGATGCCATTGTTTAGCATGATCCAGAAGCGCCGCCGTGTTCTGGGGGCCAAGGCTCATTTAAAATGGACGGTAGCAAAGTGGCCTGTGGTCAGACGAGTCCAAATTTGACATTCTTGTTGGAAATCATGGGCGTTGTGTCCTGCGGACTAAAGAGGAGAAAGACCACCCCTCCTGTTATCAGCGTTCATTTCAAAAGCCAGCATCTCTGATGGTATGGGGATGCATTAGTGCATATGGTGTGGGACACTTGCATGTTTTAAAAAGCACCATGAATGCTGAAAGGTATATAAAGGTTTTAGAGCAACATACGCTCCCCTCCAGACGACATCTATTCCAGGGAAGGCCTGGTGTATTTCAGCAGGATAATGCAAAACCACGTATTGCAGCTGTTACAACAGCATGGCCTCATGGTAAAAGAGTCCGCGTGCTGAACTGGCCTGCCTGCAGTCCTGATCTTTCACCGACTGAAAACATTTGGCGCATAATGAAACGAAAAGTCCGTCAAAGGAGACCGAAAACTCTCCAGCAGCTGGAAGCCTGTAATAAACAACAGTGGGATCAAATTCCAATGGCTGAGCTCAAGAGACTTGTCTCCACAATGCCCAGACGCCTCCACTCTGTGTTAAAAAGAAGAGAAGCTGCACCAAGGTAAACAAGCCCCTGTCCCAACTTTTATGACCTATAGCAGCCATCAAATTAGAAATGAGCTCATTTTGTGGATAAAATTGTAAAATTTCTCACTTTCAACATTTGCCATCTGTTTTATTATGAATTAAATACTGGCTGGTGTGATTTGAAAGTCATTGCATTTTCATTTTATTCACAATTTACACTTTGTCTCAACTATTTCAGAATTGGGACTGTACTACCACTGAAATTTGATGGGCGGCTGGATTTTCAGACAAGCAATGTCAGCAGTTCTAAATCGTCATGAGAACTGTCCTATACATCAGGAATTTCCCATCACGGTCGTTCTCAGTAAATTGTAATCATGGTGATGGTAACCAGGCAATAAGGTTATTGTACAGACTGCATGATGTCTATCATTTTCAATGGCAACCTTAAGTGGCACTTGTCCCCACATATAGTAGTAGTGCAATGCTACAGCATTATAGTCCCAGGATACTTGTTTACTGGCCAAGCACTCCAAGGGAAAATGTATATCATTTAATCTTACAAAAAGCATAAAACTTTCTGCAGAGGAAATCTACAACCAAGACAAAAATGAAGCCTCACCTGATAATAAAATATCAGATAATATTTAAAAATCTCTGATGGCAGCAGTGTAACGACTGCATGTCTGAACAAATATCCAACATACTTCTGAACAAGGGATAAATCGATGCCCTCATGCAAAAAGGGTATTGTGACATTTTGGGCAAAAACGATGTTTTTAAATTTATAGATACATCCATGCTGGACCCATGTTCTGAAAATATTTTGGGTCTGAATTCTTATCCTAAAGGGGTCAAAACCATTTTTTAAAAAGGAATATCTGCCAGTAAAATTTCCCACCAATGTTTCTTATTTGCTAGAAGGGCATATGCAACCATTCCCATGCTAAATGAGCGTAAGTGGTAGTTAACAGCCTTTTTACAACCAATATGCATTTTCAGTCCAGGTGTATCGGCCTCTTGCACCTTTTTTGCATATTGATAGTTCTAGTTGGTATGATCATCAATTGTACATACAGCAAACTATTATCCTTTGTTGTATTATCTGTTGTTTGTGGCTTCAGATATCAAGTGTTAGCACAGAGGCGACATAGTAACCTTAATTTCAGAAGCACCCTGCATTGTTTTTAGCCACTGGGGTGTATAGTGCATCTTCAGATCTGATGATTCACTCTTACATGCTGAAGTTCTTTGCAGTTCGACAGCAATTTCATGAGGTATAGATTGACCAGCTGTTTAACAAAACACTGCAAAATTTTGGCAAGGGAAACCAAAATGCATTGGTTTCCATATGCCATATCATATCCATGCATTAAAATTTTTCTCACAATTAAGACATTTACTAGGGAAACAGGAAACTATTATCCATATTTAGAAATGGAAAAATTATGAACACTCAACACTCTCTCACTAGGTCACCTTTATTTCTGTTACCAGTGTTGCAAATACGCCTTTTAGGATGAGCTTCTCATATATTGAACTCTCCATACCAGCTCATGCTAAACGGGCGCAAGTGACATAATTTGGTGATATACATATCTCTTCATTGGTTTATGATTAGGAATCAATCTTTTTCAGGCTTCAATATTATCTAATGACCCACTCATTCCCCCCGGAAATTTGGAGTTTGCATGTTCTCCCCAGTCTCGCGTGGGTTTCCTCCAGGTACTCTGGTTTCCCCCACCCACAAAAACATATAGGAACGCTCCTGCATGGCTGTGCGAATATTTGGTGGTGGTCAGAGGGGCCCGTAGGCACATACTTGCAAACACGCTTCCGCCAGCCCGCCCCAGGGGAGCTGTGGCTACAAAAACATAGTCTATCACCATCAGAGCATGAATATGCGAGTGAATGAATAATGTATCCATTGTGAAGCGTCTTTGAGTGCCCAGAAAAACGCTATATAAAATTGATGCATTATTATTATAGAGATTTACATGGAGCAGTTTTTTGCCTCTCCGGTAAAATTTGTAAAATGTCACTTACGTCCTTCTTGCATGAGGGTATCGAAATAATCTTAATCAAGTACAACTGATGACTGAACCACTCAAACTTGATCAAAACTCCTAGTGTGTTTTTGTCACTATGCAACACAACAGACTTTCATGCATGCCTTCCCAAATCTCACACAGGCTGAAATGTTGTTCGCTCAACAGCGATAATTTACAGCAAAGAAGCATTTTTCATCTCCATTGACTTGTGAAAAAGCTTATCAGCTAACCACTGGGACACAGGTTATCAAATTCCAAATGAACAATACTGGGAAAAAAAAAGTAGAAAAAAAAATCACCACCAATACCAGATATTCTTTTAGTGAAATTGAAGTCACATGACCTACCCACAAACCTAGTCTGCACGCTGTACTGGTAAAAAGAAGAAAAAAAAAATAGAAAACCACAAATGGATTATCAAAGTTCATTTATTTTCCATTTCATGACAGAACCTTGGAAAGACAGTAACTGTATCTACTGGTATGGAATCCTCAGAGCATTTAATGCAGGGGAGCGTTCGTGCGCTCAAGTATAGAATGACTCCGCACCAACATTCAGAAATTAGGGCCTATGTCCACAGGCAACTATTATTGCGCTAGGAGCAACAATTCTCAATACAAATTCTACAACCTCAATTGCAATGAAGTTGGGATGTTGCGTAAAATGTGAATAAAAACAGAATACAATACAAATCCTTTTCGACCTATAGTCAATTGAGTACACTCCAAAGACAAGATATTTAATGTTCAAACCGATTAACTTTATTGTTTTTTGGAAATATTCACTCATTTTGAATTTGATGACCTGTAACACATTCCAAAAAAAACTGGGACAGGGGTGAGAAATGACTGAGAGTTAAGGAATGTTCAAAATACACCTGTCTGGAATATTACAGGTGAACAGGTTAATTGGAAACAGGTGAGGGTCATGATTAGGTATATAAGGAGCAACCCCAAAAGGCTCAGTCTTAAATATTTCCAAAAAAAAACAAAGTTTATCAGTTTGAACATTTAATATTGTGTATTTGTAGTGTGATCAATTGAATATAGGTCGAAAAGGATTTGCAAATCATTGTATTGTTTTATTCATGTTTTACACAATGTCCCAACTTCATTGGAGTTGAGGTTTTTATGAAGTTCAGCATCAACAGTGCTGAACGCCCTCTGCACAACAACCTCCTTCCAATAGCTTTTTCTGCTATTCTCATGGCACTCTCAGCAAAAAAACAGTTCAACTTCTGGAGTACCACCACACCAAGCTCGCTAATGTAACTTCTCTCCAACCAACAAATGATAATCAAGAAGGCGGAACCAACAATATCAAAAATAAGAGTGGAGGAGAAACTAATCCTGGCAGTGGCAATTGTGTTTCCAGTCAGTAAGCACCAAGTTAGGTTTTCAAAAAAGTTAAAAAGCTAGCTAGCATTAAAGTTTACTCCAACTGCGGAAATCAACAGCTCAGCCTTGGAATTCTTAACAATGAGCTTCTGATTTAGGTTAAACATTTCTAAGGTAACGTTAAACTACAGAGAAGCAACATTCGCAATGATGGATTGCAGAAGTGCTTAGAAGACTGTTTTTGTAACCTAGTGACAATAAGCGCTTCAGAGAAATGTTCTGAAAATGAGGTCATGAGCGCTTCCAACCCAAAACAATGCTGTCTGTGGACACAGGCCCTTATCCCTGGCGTTGTAGCTCAAAATATGGTACTCCTCAGTGGTGGAAGAGGCGCAGGTTGGTGTGAGCCAGACTGATGCCCAGCTCATTGCAGGCATCAATGACCACCTGGTCAGCTGTAGACCCCGCTGGGGCTGCAATGTACTCCACCCCACTCTGGAAACATAAACCAGTCACTGGTCACAAACCAAATCAGTGAATCACAGAATGAGAATTAAAGTCAGTGATTCACAGACAGAATATGAACATTAATCAAGTCTTTGAATCACAGAATGAGAATGAAACTCTAATGCTCAGTGAATCACAGAATTCATTGAACTGTTAATTCATTGAAACTGAAACAGTTCTTCCATCCTGAGCATCTGTTGAAAACCCAAGTCAACAGCAAGAAAACAAGCAGAAAATGATCAAAGACCAGAGGACATGTACACTTAAGTTACTTCCATGATTTTCTAAGGTGAAGTGCATTACCTGAGTAAACATACTTGTTTTCTGACACTTGACAACTATAGGCATGCCAGTATTTCAATATTGGTGTTTGACATCTCTTTGATGATTTCTTAATAATGGGAAAATGGCTCATTAATATCTTTAAGTCGTTTTTTTCTACCATCATTGGGGTTTTAATGTCATTCCTGTGCTTAAAAACAGTGTTTCAATAAGTTGCCGGATGTGATTACCCGTTTGGCTCGGTCTACGTTGTCTCGGAAGGGGAAGAAGGCGTCGGAGCTGAGAGCCACTGCCTGCAGGGAGCTGATCCAGTTCTTGCACTCAGTCTCAGAGAGAGGCTCCGGTACCTCCTCAAACAGGGCCTTCCACATGGCCAGATCTGGACCCTGGGGCAGAGGGGTGAGAACAATCCACTTTTAGGAAAATAACTTAAAGGATACTGATCATTTTGGGAAGATGGCAAGAGCCCTCAGGGATAGGCACCACACACACTGGATGTATGAAACAGGTACCCTCAGACACGTGCCCTTTAAACCTGAATACTTAAATAGGCAAACTTTTGCACTCTGTGCGTGAGCGCTACTACAGGTCAGCCGCTAAGCACCTGTTTGAGTGGCTTCTCCATTTAATACAAGAGCCAAATGCAGGCTTATCGCAATAGTGATACAGGCAGCCCTTTATTATCTAATATGCCAATTCCGGGGTCAGGGATTACATTAGGTGGTGGTAAGAAAAGGCCATTCAGCCAAGAAAGCTTCCCATTTTCAACCATTTTGGAAGCTTAAGATCCTGATTATTTGCAGGGGTGCGTCTGAATTTTCTTCAGAGCAAGTAACCTTCCTTGGTAACAGACATGACCCGGAAATAGACTGGCTGGTAACCACAGCAAGGAGCGTCCAAATTGTCCATTTCATGAAGAAAAGGGCACAGTTATCTCCTTTATTGCTTCCTTCCACCAAGGAAATACAGAACCTACCATGGGAGAAAGGAATGATGGATTGTAGACCATAATGCTTTGCAGGTGTAGCGACTGGATATGCCACTCATTGTAATTACCCCTGTTGGATCATTCCGGTCATTGTAAATCTCTGTGGAGCTTGTGATGTATTGAAGGAAAGGGCATCCATTGTTTCTTAAATACAGTACAGTCGCCGTTAAAACCGAAAAGACTGCGTTAGTTCACGCCCGGTTCCCTTGGACATTTCGCCCTTCTCGCCCATTTCTAACCACGATCTAACCAATGAGCCGTATCACAGGACAATATACCCCAAGGAATAACCAGATGAGGCTCCGCGGAACTTAATGTAGTACCGCGTGTTCGTTATAGAATAGAGAGCATTTTGACTGTTAGAATTACGTTTGTGTTTGCCGTTATGTATTTTATCTTCTTATTTTCTCTTGCAGTGAAAGTGGAAGTGAGAGCTTATGCGACCTCTGGAAAGCGCGTGGTTGATCATTTCCCTGGTTTAAAAAACCTAGCATGAACAAGAAAAAAATATTATGATAAATTCGACAGTGTAAAAATTGTATTCTTGAGAGAATTTTTTTTGGTATTTTAAATACGTCTTTTTATTGCAGAAACTGTGTCTGCAATTCTGAGAGTTTGTGGGTAGATCTTCTGCGAAGTGTGCCGCAATTGATTTATTGGTTTTGAAAAGCCAATCGCAATATAAATAAACAAATTGGCAATATACTACTGAATAGCCTCTGAGCTTATGATCACGTTATTCTCCGAAATTATGCTTTTTGGACCTGCAGAGGTGTGAGGTTGTCTCTCGCCAAGGAATCAATCTTTGTCCTAAACAGTGGTGAAATGCATCGTAACGTGATAGGTTCCATAGTTGTGAATGTGATGTCAGTTTATGGCTGGGCATTTTACAGAGGATTCCACCCACGCGCTGAGCTGGTCATTAAATCTAAACAGGCTACAGTAAGCTTAAAGGGATTATTAGGGTGACGATGAGTAATAACAAGTATTTGACACTAACGTGTCTTTGACCCCCGCCACAAAATGTGAAATCGTGTCAAAATGAACAATTTCTCGGTGTGACCTTGAGAATGGCGCGAAGGTCACCGAAATGGACTGGCGCCGGGGTATCACCCTAATACATGTTGACATAAGATTAGAAGTAAATCCGTTGATTCGTTCTTGAGATATGTCGCTGACAAGGCTATCAGTGTGAAAATCCACAATCTCTCGGTGTGACCTTGAGAATGGCGCAAAGGTCACCGAAATCGACTGGCGCTGGGGTATCACCCCAATATATGTTAACATGGAATTTGAAGTAAATCCGTCGATTCGTTCTTTAGATACCTCGCTGACAAGGCTATCTGTGTGAAAATGCACAATCTCTCGGTGTGACCTTGAGAATGGCGCAAAGGTCACCGAAATCGACTGGCGCTGGGGTATCACCCCAATATATGTTAACATGGAATTTGAAGTAAATCCGTCGATTCGTTCTTTAGATACCTCGCTGACAAGGCTATCTGTGTGAAAATGCACAATCTCTCGGTGTGACCTTGAGAATGGCGCGAAGGTGACCGAAATCGACTGGCGCTGGGGCATCACCGTAATATATGTTGACATGGAATATGAAGTAAATCCGTCGATTTGTTCTTGAGATATCTCGCTGACAAGGCTATCATTGTGAAAATGCACAATCTCTCAGTGTGACCTTGAGAATGGCGCGAAGGTCACGGAAATCGTCTGGCGCCGGGGTATCAGACTAATACATGTTGACATCAAATTTGAAGGAAATCCGTCAATTCGTTCTTGAGATATCTCGCTGACGATGATTCAGTACGTACGGACGGACGGACGGTCGTAAATACTATGTACCGCCGCTTCGCGCATTCCGCGCGGCGGGGGACAATTATGTACTCCCAAACCCTGTCAGTTGAAAGGAATGGTCTGAAAAGTGTGAAAATCGACATTCTCTCGGTGTGACCTTGAGAATGGTGCGAAGGTCACCAAAATCGACTGGCGCCGGGACATTACCCTAATACATGTTGACACCAAATTTGAAAAGAATCCGAGGCTTCCTTCTCGAGATATCGCACAGACAAGCATTTCAGTGTCAGAATACATCATACCTCGGTGTGACCTTGAAAATGTCGCGAAGGTCACCAAATTCGACTGGCGCCGGGACATTACCCTAATACATGTTGACACCGAATTTGAAAAGAATCCGAGGCTTCCTTCTTGAGATATCGCGCAGACAAGCATTTCAGTGTCAGAATCGATCATACCTCGGTGTGACCTTGAAAATGACGCGAAGGTCACCAAATTCGACTGGCGCCGGGACATTACCCTAATACATGTTGACACCAAATTTGAAAAAAATCCGATGCTTACTTCTTGAGATATCGCGCAGACAAGGTTTCGGGACGTACGGACGGACGTACGGACGGAGCTGAATACTATGTCCCCCGCTTCGCGCTAAACGCGCGGCGGGGGACAAATAGAGTTGCCTCGAACTGTGCTGTATTGAATCAGTGCCAGGTGTATCCGCTTTTAATTCCGTGAATTCAGTTTACGAAAGAGCCTTTCAGTTTTAAGTGACATTTAAGTTCTTGTCCTATAGAGATAAGTTATTGAGCAGATCTTTTTATTAATTAAATTTTCCTTATTGATTGATATATATAGTAAGCTTACTAAAAATAACCAGTGGAAGATTCCGCAAATAGCCTAGTTTAATTTGCATGTTTTTTTTTTTTTTTAAATGGTACATTCAAGAGTCGTTTAGGTCAAACTGAAATCATATTGTACACAAATCTTTTCTGGTTGCAAGCTTTGCGAACCTATTTGAACATGTGAATGATTATGACAAATCATTCAAACAAATGCAGACGATGCAAAACGTTTTGTCATGAAAAATTGGTTAAAAATTGCCATTAGCATTTTAAAAAGAAACCGTGTATAAATCAAAAAACATTCAAGTTCTTTCCGTAAATTAATTTCACTGAGACGGGGTGAGAGTAATCTTCCATATAGGAATGGATATAAGCTATTAAATTACAGGTTTGTAACAGGAACAAGATGTGTTTGTAAAACACTAATGCCCCCGTATGCCAAGGTGAAGAAGACAGGATCAAGGCCTAGATCACCTTTCTTTAACGAGAGGAATCGTATACCTAAGTATCAAAGATGTAAGCCAAATGTTAACCAATCAAAAATTATGGCCAAGGTTAAAGCTTTATGAAAATGTCACCGAGGTCAAGGTCACGAGGTCAAATTTGATGACCTCATCTGAAAGGTCTCATCACAAGGGATGCACATGCCAAGTATCAAAGACCTACCACTAACCAATCAAAAGTTATGGCCAAGGTTAAAGTTTTTTTTCCACTGCGGACAAACAGACGGACGGACAGACAGACGGACAGGTGAAAAACTATATGCCCCCGAAACTTCGTTTACGGTGGCATAAAAATAATATAGCCTATTTCAGCACTTGAGTGTAAAATAATAGCACATAAAAGCACACATTACCTCCGAACATAAAATATTGCAGAAATGATACCTGACAAACAAAATCCTCACCAAAAACAGCATGATATTTAATAATCCAATTGCGTATTATACCGCACTTAAGTTTTAAATAGGAGAACAGGTTGAGCAAACTGTATCATCAAATATAAAAAGGTTTCCAGAAATGATTACCGCCAACACCACCCCCGCCAAAGCAAATCAATATTTTATGTAGGCTAACGTTACTTTTGCATTCTTATATGGAAATAAATCGCCAATAAGCTGTTCCATTATCTACATGTACGGACTACTGTCAAAATGACCGCCCCAACCGCCCTCGTGGCTCATTTATGATTAAACAAACACCCGGCTAACGGGATATCGCCCAGCTACCCCGTGTGCGGTAAGCGGCAGGAGGTCTTCTTTCGTCTTCATGCGCGTCAATACGCCGGTCCTACTGCACAGCTCAAGATAAGAAGCTCTCAGTAGGACCGGGAAATAACGCACCCGCACTGGCGGATTAACGACTTTTTATTTGGTTTTAACGGCAACTGTATTGTATGTCCCAAGGTGCCTTCAAAATCTCCCAGAAACTATGCTTTCACCCATTTGACATTTTTATCAAGTTTGAAGTGTAGAGGACAGAAAAAAGGCTGCACTTTTAAGAGAATTTGGATGCACCCTCACATTGTACCAAGATCCTGAAAACTGCCGAGGTTTCAACTTGGAGGAAGCTGGTAACAATCACAGTATGCAGTGGACAGGGGGAAGGAACAAACCTTACAGACACCACAAATCCCTCACAAAAGCAAGGAGCAAGAGGTAATCCATACGTCAATCGTGCCTTGCATGCGAGCACTTTGCCTTAGTCGTATTGTTACCTCTCCAATCATCCCGCTCACGTACTGGTCGATGCCGTTGGCCATCTCGGCCCGTTTCACACCACTCTTGAACTTCATGGACAGCACTCGGGGGTGGTGTCTGAGCCACCAGTTATCCGCTTTGTCTCCAGCCAATCGAGTGCAGTGAATTCGCGACTGCTGCCCTGCCCCAATGCCAATGACCTGGATGTGGAGTCAAACCAATCAAAACTCAAAGGATTCAGAGCTCTATTCCCTACCCTCTAGTCCACTTTCCCCATCCACAACACCCTCAGAGCTCTATTCCCTACCCTCTAGTCCACTTTCCCCATCCACAACACCCTCAGAGCTCTATTCCCTACCCTCTAGTCCACTTTCCCCATCCACAACACCCTCAGAGCTCTATTCCCTACCCTCTAGTCCACTTTCCCCATCCACAACACCCTCAGAGCTCTATTCCCTACCCTCTAGTCCACTTTCCCCATCCCCAACACCCTCAGAGCCCTACTCCATACCCTCTTGTCCACTTTCCCCATCCACAACACCCTCAGAGCCCTAGTCCCTACCCTCTAGTCCACTTTCCCCATCCACAACACCCTCAGAGCTCTATTCCCTACCCTCTAGTCCACTTTCCCCATCCACAACGCCCTCAGAACTCTATTCCCTACCCTCTTGTCCACTTTCCCCATCCACAACACCCTCAGAGCTCTATTCCCTACCCTCTTGTCCACTTTCCCCACCCACAACACTCTTGGGCCCTATTAATTACTTCTTCGTCCACTTTCCCCATCCACAACACCCTCGGGGCTGTACGAATTACCCCCTAGTCCACTTTCCCCATCCACAACACCCCCCAGGCCCGCAGGGCTCCAAGTCATGACAATCAAAGCCCCTTTCAATAGACTGCATTACCTGGCCATCTTTGGCATAACACACAGAGTTGGACTGTGTGTACTTGACAGCAATGGTGGCAACGATGAGATCACGCAGTGCATTTTCAGACAGCTGTAAAACAAGCCGAGGTGCAAAGGTCAGTGCTGCTGCACTAGAAGACGCCGTTTACGGACAATGATGTGTCACTCAGACAAACACAGTGAGCCACACAAACTCCTCCCCTCTCCCAAACTAACTTACCTTCCCCTTGGTGACAATATTACTGAAGAGGGTTTTGTCTATGATGGCCCCGTTCCTCTTCTGTTTGAGGCGCAGGCCGAACAGCACGCGCTCCTCACCGTCATCAGGCTCGTACCCAGGGTCCATCTGAGAGACCGCAGGAGGGAAGGTTCAATACTGCAAGCACGCTCATACAACTCAGGCTCATCTCAGGCTCCATCTCACTTTGATTAGCTGCAGATCGATGAAACAACTCACCTGGAGGACACAGTAGTTGCCATTTTTCTTCTTGGAGAGAATTTTCAGAGCGTCTTCCTCATAGCCTGGAGCAATGATCCCATCTGAAACCTGGGAATGAACTTCAGACCTCAGGTGCAGCACAGCAGCCATCACCCCAGCTTTAATAACCATGTGCGTTACTCTTAGCAGCAGCAAAGACAACTTGGCAATAACAATAGGTTCAAGATGTTCTTAATACCAAATACCACACAAAAGAACATGGTACTCCCCCCTCTTAACTTGCGTAAAATGTGATGCCTATAAAAAATGAACCGCCAGAGGCAAACAAAGAGACCCCTACAATTCTTCCCCAGCTACTATCCCATAAACCAAATGGCTGACTTCCCTGAAGCAGGCCTGCCTTGCATTAGACTATTGCAGGAGTTATAAAGTTATGACCCTAAACAGTTACCATCAGGACCACAGCCTTAATAAGGGCCCAGATACACCCACTGATATATCACATCTAAAACCATTCATAGGTTGCAAGGCCACAGCTGTATAGCGATCCTCCGCTCGCCCCCACGGTGAACCCACTCTGCACAAGCTCACTCGCCTCTCTGGAGATGATCTTAGCGGTGGGAACGTCGCAGACATCAGACAAGGCGATGAAGTCGCCAAACGAGGACATCCTGTCAGCGCCTGAGACGGAGAAGGTAAATTCAATAAAAACAAACAGGGTTAGACAGCCCTGGTGTACAAACAGAGGAAAAAAATATAATAAAATAAAAATAAATGAACACAGACAAAAGAAAGAAGAAAGGAGAAGTTGCCTCTTGCTCTGGCATAAGCCGTTGCTAGCGGGGAGAGGTCCCAGAGAAGGTCATTCACCATGCAGACTTTAGCCTCCTCCTCACTCAGTGGTACAGCAACAGCGGCACCTTGTGGACAAAGTTACACATCACTACTCCAGTAGAAAACTCTAAACTAAGGCAGCTATCAAATAGCGTGACTTAAGTGGTCAGATCTCCCATTTACATGTTAAATCTTTCAGTTAGATGATAATTGAAAGGAGACAGACTAGAATGGCCGATGTGCACCTCACCTGCTGGGCTCACATGCTTGAAAGAGGCGGCAGCAGGCATGTCCAGTGCGTTCTTCAGTTCCCGCACCAGCTGCCAGCCGTTCAGGGCGTCACAGAGGTTGATGAATCCCGGAGACCCGTTCACCACTGCAGTGGAAAAACACGGATGGACAGAGGAATATAGATACAGAATAGTACTGTGCATAATATAACTGAAGAATGTACTTCGTAAACGAATACACTGTCCACATTTAGTGCATATGCATCTGTGTGTGTACATGGGGATAGGAGAACATGCATATCCATGAACTCATATTACAGTACACATACAGAAGCAGCAAATGGTACAAAGCAAAAAAAAAAAAAAAAAAAAAAACCTAAACAAAGGAATGTAACTGTAGTTGTGTCATTGTCACGGTCATTTTACGCACTGCTTTGTCCTTTAGAAAAACTGAAGAGCAGTGTGTTGATTGCAGGGACCAGCTTAACCAATAACTCCCCTGCCCAGAGCCAGTAAAAATTAAACTCTGGCCAGTTAATTGTCCGGTCAGAGGCTTTAATGGGCCAGCTAAATATGTTTTTTTGACTTATGATAATGCAATCAAAATGTATACATTTTGGTTTATGGGTCATTGAAAATATACTGAAGGGCCAGTGTGTCCTGGATCTACTTGCAAAGAGGGCCACCAAGAAACAAGAGGATTTGTGTACCTGGGACTTGGATGCCCCAGCATCTGGGAAATTTGGCAAAATTCAACTATGTTCAAACACCTGAAGAATTATCAAAATTATGAAAAATTCAGAAACAAAGTATGAGATGCACACCTTCTGGGTCCTTACAAAGCATATGTCTTTACTACTATGACAGTAATATGTCTCCCGCTGTCAGCAGTGTGTAGCACACAATGTACGTCACTCATGGCACATCATTACGTTACGGTGAGCTGAACGCTGGCCTTATCATTTCTCTTGGCTTCACACAGGCTTGATTAAGCCTCGCTCCTTTTCACAGAGCTGGACCCCAAGTTTGCAGTGCTGGCTTCAGTCAGTCTTGAGCGAACTCAAAAGCCATGGTGATCTTTCGGTACAAATCCGAGCACATTATCAGATTAACTATGAAAACCCCGGCTAAGTTCACCGCATTCGCTAGTGAAATGCTTGCATCGGCTACACTCACATTATATAACGCCACCGTTATTCTGTACATAATGCGAATATGTGCACATGCCCAAGTATCATAGAAGTAAAGCCAAGGTGATCTTTCGCTACACATCCAAGCACATTATGACATTAACTAGCTGGTTCATGCCTTTATCTCCTCCAGGATGGACTACTGTAATGCACTTCTCATCGGGATCCCAAGCAAGAGCCTGCAGAGGCTGCAATACATCCAGAACTCTGCCGCTAGGATCCTGGTGGGAGTGCGCAAACATGATCATATCACCCCCATCCTCCGTTCACTCCACTGGCTTCCCGTTCCCACCAGGATTGAGTACAAGGTTTCCCTCCTCACACACCAATGCATCCATGGACATGCCCCCACTTATCTCAAAGAACTTCTAAACCCCCAAAAAACTACACGCTCCCTCCGCTCCACTCAGTCAAACTTCCTCTTCACCCCCAGAACCAGACTCAGGACCATGGGAGATAGGGCCTTCTGTGCTGCTGCCCCACGCCTATGGAACGCCCTCCCTGACAACCTGAGGGCACCACAATCCACTGACTGTTTTAAAAAAGGACTGAAGACATTTCTTTTCAGCAAAACCTTTGGTTCCCCCTTTTAGATTCTTCTTTTAAACTTTTTATCTGCTCTTAAAACCGCTTATCTTTTTTGTTTTATATCCCTTTATTTTAATTTTATTGTGATGTTTCTTGTTTTTAACATGTAGCCCTTTGAGATCCTAGGATGTAAAGGGCACTACAAATAAAATGTATTATTATTATTATTATTATTTATTTAACTATGAACACCCCGGCTAACTTCACCGCATTCGGTATCACAGAAGTAAAGCCAAGCTGAGCTTTCACTTCAAATCTGACCACGCAATCGACAGTGTTGTAACTAGATGATGCGCACTCTATAGAGATGCTAACACACGCCTCTTGTTGACGTTTCGACCTCAAAATGCAAATTTGGACAGGGTACCCTAGGATCATCTACCCCATAAAGTTTGGTCACTCTAGCTTCAGTGGAGGCCGAGCGGTCATGCGGACGGACGGACACACACACACACACACACACACGCACGCGTGCACACACACACACGCCTCATCGGGCGTGGGTAATAAGCAAACAAATAACAGTTACTACTGCACACTGATTCATATTGCAATACTGCGGCGAAAACGAACACTTTACGATCGCTTTGCATCACGGAAGCTTTACTTCACGAGGCAGCACAAATTCTCAGAACACCGGTGATCGTAGTTAACGTTATTGCGGTAAGCTAGCAAACCATCTAGCAAGTTTTGGAGCCCAAAAATTGCTTGCGAGCGATGTCGAAACTACTGCACTACTTCAGCATGACCGTTGGGAAAAATTACCTGAAAGCGATTTTGACTCCGCTATCTAGTGAAACCATCCCACTGGGGACCAGTTAAGCTTGTATAAGCAAAATTAATTCTGTTGAGCAGTTTTTGGGAAGAAGTGGATAAACGATACCACCAATCAATACGATCTACCCCATACGCATGTACAGACAAGGGTAAGCCTACATGACCAGGAACAGTGTGACACAACGCCTGCTTGAATAGTTCGACTCCGGCCCTACAGGGACTGTGTGTTTGTGAGGCTATATGAACACAGAATTTATTCTGTCCAGCTCAGATTAATGATCCTCCCATGCCGCTCTTCAGTAGAGACATACCTCTGAGTGGAAGGGTGGGGTGCAGGGTGTAGATTTGGGCGGGGGTCTGGTGGGGGTTCATGCCATAGCGTAGGGATAGCTGGGACACCCCACCACTGTACTCCTTGCGGAAGTAATCCGAGATGGCGTCATCATACTGAGCAGTGAGAGTAAAGGCCTGAGGGACAGGAAAATCGCCAAAGTCTGCATTAAACAAATGCCAAGGGCTCGTTTCACAAAGCAGAACTCCAGAGTTAGCCGGGTAACTCCATTGAGCAACACCCCGGAACATTCCCTAACGCGGTTCATGAACTTTAGAGAGAGAGAGAGAGAGAGAGAGAGAGAGAGAGAGAGAGAAAAAAAAAAAAAAAAAAAAAAAGTGTGTTTCACAGAGAAATCCCACATTACAGGCCAATGACACCATCACATTTGTTTACAAATTACAGCTTTCGGTGCACATCCTCAGTTTGCATGATTGCAATGTCCTCTGAAAGCTAAGCTAATTAAATTAGACAGATTGAACAACGCTTTGCCTGGGTGCGTATGCTGTCATAATGTGGACAAGCCATATCACATCACACAGGGATGAAAGCAAAGCACACAAGTCTGATTTTTCACACACCCAAACGAAAGAATATTCTGCCTCCACGTGGGGCCATACAAGGCGTATCTGAACTCCACTTACTCTACATCAGTGTTTCCTGAACCTTTCCTGGCGTACCCCTTGTCCTACATGCTTTAGATCTCTTCCTGCTCCAGCGCAGGTGATTCAAATGATCAGGTCATAATTAACCCCAGAAGCTGCTTGATAATAAGCGAATCATTTGAATCACCTGGGCTGGAGCAGGGAGAGATCTAAAGCATGCAGGACAAGGGGTACACCAGGAGAGGTTTGGGAAACACCGCTCTACATGATGACAGAAGCACATTTTCCAATATTCATTTTTATTAATTTCACAAATTCCATACTCATCAGCAGAATGCACACCAATTCTTGACATAAAAGTACTCTATTGTTCTCCTCTGTCACTGGCTATTACTGGCATAGGTGCATCCCCACGTTAGACGACGGCATCACTGATCAACATTGGTTTTTGTGTTCATGAGACCCAATGTAAAGCACCACATAAATGCTGCAGTAAACTATTACTGCCAATATTACCACTGTTATTACAATACTACTGATAGTGCTGAGGACAGGTGTTGTCCAAAAGCTGCAATCTGAATTCACTGATGTCACAACATGACTCACTGCTCTCTACCCTACCTGCAACACTAACACTAGCAGATAAACATTGACCATCTTCCATCAATACAATTGATTCCCATTTTAGCACATATCTGTTTCTTCGGTTGCCTTAGCCCGTTTTGTGACTTCAAGCACTCCAAAGCCCCCATGGGTTGTTCTGTAGTGTTGGAAAAATATAGTGAAACTGACTCCACATAGAATTGAAACATTACATTATTGGATGAGCCATTGTCGTCATCTTACAATACAAGTACACATTTTGTAGGACGATTTTCCCAGAAAGACCCTTCTTTTGGAAATTTCAGGTCTAAATGAAAGCTGTACAATTATGCATTTTCAAAAAGCAGCTCAGGACTAATTTTTTGAGTGCGTGCTAGCGTGCGTATTTAAGTGATTCCTATTATCAGTCACTCAGAGTTGCTCTCGTATCCACGTATATTTAGATGCATCAGGCATTTGACCCAGTCGGGGGTTGTAGACAGGAGATAGGAAAAATAAACAGATAAGTCAGTAATGGTGTTCTCTCAATAGATGATTTATTAGCCGATAGTGGGCCCAGGAAAAAAAAAGAAAAGAAAAAAAAAAAAAAAAACAGAAAAAAGGGGTTAGCATTTCTAAAGCCACTATCCCAATTATCAAATTGTAGAAAAATAAACTGGATATTTGAAGAGAAGGTACATCCTCAAAATTAGCATTGACTTCATAATATCCAACACATTCATGAAACGTGAACGACTGGAGAGAAATCAGTGACCTTCAGAGACTAGGCTAAATGAGTACACTGCAGTTGTCCAGGTTACAGTGCCATGAAAAGGTATTTGCCCCCTTCCTGATTTCTTACTTTTTAGCACATTTTTCACAACTAAGTGTTTCAGATCAAACTAATTTTTCTATAAGACAATGATAACCCGAGTAAATACAAAATGCAGTTTTGAAATGATGATTTCATTTATTAAGGGGAAAAAGCTATCCAAACCTACCTGGCCCTATGTGAAAAAGTAATTGCCCCCCTTGTTAAATCATGAATTAACTGTGATTAACCACATTTTTTGAGTAGAATTTCACTAGCCGCACCAAGGCCTGATTAGTGCCAGACGTGTTGAATCAAGAAATCACTTAAATAGAACCTGTTTGACAAAGTGAAGTAGGCTGAAAGATCTCAAAAAGCAACATGTCATGCTGTGAACTAAAGAAATTCAAGAACAGACGAGAAACAAAGATATTGACATCTATCAGTCTCAAAAGGGTGGCAAAGCCATTTCTAAGGCTTTGGGACTCCGGCGAATCACGGTGAGAGCCATTATCCACAAATGGAGAAAACATGGAACAGTGGTGAACCTTCCCAGGAGTGGCTGGCCTACCAGAATTACTCCAAAAGCACATTGAGGACTCATCCAGGAGGTCACAAAAGAACCCAGAACAACATCTAAAGAACTGCAGGCCTCACTTGCCGCATTTAAAGTCAGTGTTCATGATTCAACAATAAGACAGAGACTGGGCAAAAATGGCATCCATGAGAGGGTTCCAAGGTGAAAACTATTGCTGACCAAAAAGAACACAAGGGCTCTTCTCACATTTGGCAAAATACATCTTGAAGAATCCCAAGACTTTTGGAAAAATATTCTGTGGACTGACGAGACAAAAGTTAAACTTTTTGGAAGGTGTGCATCCCATTACATCAGGCGTAAAATTAATATATCATTTCATAAGAAGAGCATCATACCAAAAGTCAAACATGGTGGTGGTAGTGAGATGGTTTGGGGCTGCTTTTCTGCTTCAGGACCTGGACGACTTCTCGTAATTGATACATTCTGCTCTCTACCGGAAAATCCTGAAGGAGAATGTCCAACCATCAGTTTGTGACCTCAAGCTCAAGTGCACTTGGGTTATGCAGCAGGATAATGATGCGAAGCACACTAAAAAGTCCACCTCTGAATGGCTTAAAAAAACAAACTGAAGGTTTTGGAGTGGCCTAGCCAATGTCAGGACTTAAATCCGTTTGAGATGCTGTGGCATGACCTTAAACAGGCCGTTCATGCTCAAAAAACCTCCAATATGGCTGAATTAAAACATTCTGCAAAGAAGAGTGGGCTAAAATTCTTCTACAGTGATGTGAAAGACTCATTGCCAATTATGTCAAACACTTGATCGCAGTTGTTATCGCAGAGGGTGGCACAACCAGTTATTAGATTTAGGGGGCAATTACTTTTTCACACCAGGCAGGTTTGGATAGCTTTTTCCCCTTAATTAATTAAATCATCATTTAAAAACTGCATTTTGTATTTACTCGGGTTGTCTTTGTCTAATATTAAAATGTATTTGCTGATCTGAAACATTTAAGTGTGACAAATATGCAGAAAAATAAATCAGGAAGGGGGCAAATACTTTTTCACAGCACTGTACTTTCAGAACCAGCGGTAGAGAAGTGCACCACAACTGGAACAGTAACATTCAGGGTCACTGTTATACAAAATGCTGTTGTTGCAATAGTTGCCTTCTAGAGTTAGGTGACTGGATACACAGTAGTTGCCAAGGTTACCTTCAATGCCAGGGTTTTGCGCGTCTCAAGCGTGGTGTCCTTGCCATCAGATCCCTCCATCTCCGTAGCAACTAGGTCATAGTCGCTTGGGTCACACACGATGGTCACCCGAGCGTGGTTTTTAGCCGCCGCACGAAGAAGGGTCACACCACCTTGACAGAAGGACAGCCTCATCATACAGTGTTTTGAAGCAAAGACTACAATTCAAAGCAAGGTCGATCAACATATTGCCTCTATATTTCTGGCCTAACAGACCTAGTATACACAGCAGTCTTGGAGCACTCGCTTAATTCTCTGGCCAACCGTCAAGGGAAACGGTGTCAAGATGCATGCCTCAATAGGTGTTTCTTCATCAAAACGAACTTAAACTAGGCAGCTATTTCGCAGTTACAGAAATTAGCCCAATGGTACGAATTTGCGTATCCATTAGCCCGCAAGGCCTCTGCTCAAGAAATGAAGACGCAACACAAATAACTGGCTATTTCGCAAACTAGACCCAGATTTATCAGGGAAATTTCCTGATCAAATCAGCGGGTTATTTGCATCTTCACTACAAAATAGCCAGCTAATCTGACATCAGGCTAACTTCAAAACCACAAAATAGCTAGCTAATTTGAAACTTCATTCGAATGAAGACGCACCTAATGATGGAAGAGGTTTCTAAACACACTGCGGGAGGCAAAAAGTTACCAATATCAATCTGTTCCACGGCATCTGCCACAGTCACATTCGGGGAAGAGATGGTCTTCACAAATGGGTACAGGTTGCATACGACCACCCTGGTCAAATACAAACGGAGTGAGTCACAACAGTCTGCATCTCAACCCTCCAAAAAGTGTTTCCCAACAGAGATCCTGGCTCCACTAAACAGCAGCTCAGTGAGATTGCCGGCTGTTGAATGAGGTGTGCTTGTTAGGGCGGGAGTTAGAACTTACGGTATGCTGGCACCATTGGTGGGACTTAGAGAAAAATAAAGGGGTACTCCTTTAACAGCACACAGCTAATCTGCTCATAAATCTGATCAAAGGGGTCTATCCCCATGAGCTCAACTCATGTAGAAAAAAACAAAACTTTAAATTGATCTCATCTTTGCTGTTCCTTTTTACCAAACACACTACGCATAGGCTAAATGAGTTAAAACATGCCAGGTGACCTTAGGCCAATAGAGAATAGGCTAGTCACTCACTGCCCATTTCAGAGTGTGAGAGTGCTATTCAGGGCCCAGACAATTACGATCATTTTATGCAAGCCATAGACTTGGAAACGTCAGCAGTCTCTTAATTATTTGTATCAGATTATCGGACATGCATGATGCACCATGCAGTCTGGGCACTTATCAGGCTCAACCATAAGCCAGAAAAATTGTTGTTTTGTCAAAGGGGTTTCATTCAAGGCATTGACAATGAATCCTTCATTGATGAAGGACAGTGAACAAAAGGCTGCAAAAGAAATGACTGCCAAGAAAGAAAACCCATTATTTTAACTTGAAGGGACAGCTCACCAAAAAAATACATAAAAAAAAAATACCTATTTTTCCTCACCTGCAGTTCCATTTATACATCTAGATTGTTTTGGTGCCAGTCAAATAGTTTTCGAGATATAGGCTGTGGAGATTTCAACCTTCATTCAATTATAATACAACTAAATTGCATGTCATATCATGCCCAAAAAATACATTAGAGAAGAAAGCATGAGTCAGTCATTCAAGATAATCTACAGACCATGCTGCAAGCTTTTTCAATCTTGGAACCGTTTTCTTTCCATCAAACTACATCCACCAACCGAATATTTGCGCAGCCTCTTGTCTATAAAGAGATGAATGCTACTACCGTCTGTGCAGTAATATGGTTGGAAAGTGCAGTATATAGAAAGAAGATACCCTCAGAATGTGTGAGCAAGACTGCTGCGCCATTTCAACTGTTGGTCTGCCTGCGTAGAATTCTATGGTCTTACTTTACTGATGTCACTAATCTTTGCAATAATAATGTAGCGTTACTATGGATGACACCAACTATGAGCACAATCAGGTTACAGTACCCTATGACATTATCTGTTCCACTGTTTTTAATTCTGTTATCAAACTGCTAGCCATATTGGGTACGACTTCCACTGTCTGCCATCATCACCTGCATAGAATTCTATGGTTTTACTTTTCTGATGTCACTGCTATTCACAACGTGGATTCAGTCTTACCAAAGATGCTACCCACTGTTTGCACATTCCAAATAATGTTACTCCAACATGTCATACATCCTACTATTTTCAATTCTATGACTAAAACTTTAATTTCATAATCACGAGCAGGAGTTTTTTATACAGCTTTTCAATAGCTGGTCAAGATCATTCAATATTTGATAAATTCAGTAAAAATATTATAATCTCCATTTGTGATTTTACATTTCCGAGGGTAAGAATGAGGCCATTTTTTACCTCACCTGACAAGACTGAAGCCGAGTTTCTCCATGTCAGCTTTATCCGAGGGGATCCCTCTGGCCAAAATGCCCCCGTGGACTGCAGGGTGCAAAGTCTTAACTCTGCCCCCAAGCATCTCTGGAAAACCAGTCAATTCTGACACATCCCTAGGGAGAAGATAAAGTCATTACACATGTCTCACATTCACCGGAAAGCCTTCAAATTGACAGACATTCCTTTCAAGAATATTTTACATTCAAATTACAGGATGCCTGTGTGAAATCAAATGAAATGCGTTTATTTCAAATATAGAGTTTCATCATCCGTACCGAGGAAAGGTGAAGCTTCGTCCAACGTATTACAGCACCATTAGTATCAACAACATAGGCTAGCTGGCTACTTCAGACAAACGGGCGATTTAAAAAACGGGAAAAATTAGGCGATCGAAACCAGGCAACGATTCGAGCACAGCTTTACACTTGCAGGTAAATGATTTCCAAGTGGATGTGGTATGAGACAAGGGGTTTCACCTGACAGATAGACCAGCATCCCGAAGTGCTTTGGCGGTGCCCCCCGAAGCAACGAGGGATAGTCCCACGGACACCAAACGCTTGGCAAATTCCAGCAGTCCTGTTTTATCGGACACGCTCAGTAGTGCTGTATAGGCAAAATGCAAGAGGCAACATCAATCCTCACGGAGCACATACCTTGTTCACCTGGAACGTTTCATGAATGAAAAGCTTACACACACAGCCCTATGCATCAGGGTCTGTTGCCTGATTTGGAGCAAAATGATTTTCTCAATGCCTGGTTTTATGCTCAAAAATGTACCCGAAATTGCTTGAAACATAGGAAAAAAAAACAAAACAAAAAACATTATATTGAAGGCTCTTTTATTCTTCATGGCACACATGGATATTTCTATTAAAATTTGGTTTTGGACAGCAAGTAACTTCTTTCAATGCAAAAAGCACCTAATTAGGACAAACATAGGGCTTATTAAAATCCCATGATGGCAATAATGGTTAGAAAGAAAACCAGCATACCCAGGATGCTCTAGAACCCCCGCTCTAGCATAAGCTGGCGTCATGCCATACATACGCTATAACCCACTGCCTACATTACTGTGCCAATGACTCAGTCAATCACCAGCATGTATTTAAATCAAAAAGAGTAACGTTACATGGCGAAAAGCCGTGATCTACGCATTGGGCGTCAGAGACAAGCCCTGGCCGTCCAAAATTATATTTCACCAACTCGTCAGCTACCGCGACATAAGGTCAGCTGAATTGTCTCGCAAATATAATTCAAGACTGAAAACAAGAACTCTGGATAATTTGCACAACTGCGACAATGACGTTCCTGCAGATTAATTGTAGGAACCACAGTTCCGGAGTCCGGGCCTTTGTTCGTCCAAAATACACAATCAATAGGAC
This sequence comes from Gymnothorax reevesii, assembly GCA_029721435.1. Lineage (NCBI taxonomy): Eukaryota > Metazoa > Chordata > Actinopteri > Anguilliformes > Muraenidae > Gymnothorax > Gymnothorax reevesii. The sequence continues at coordinate 55,452,944 of CM056586.1, forward strand.
AACAACAACTCCGTCATACAAGTTAACTGTTTACTACAGTTTTCACGGCCATACACGTCAATGTTAAAATTTGTAGTGATATCGTAGCTGAAGACATTGCTACCTCGATCATAGCCCCATTTTCCCCCCATGAATCAGAACCTTCAGATAATTAGACATCGACAACTAACAGGTGAGCTAGCCGCCTAACTTCTAGAGATGTTCATCCTTGACGCAGCTACAGTCATAAATCAAAAGTGGGCTTCTGAGACTGAGCAAGCAGATCATGTCACATTAGAAGTTCGTGAAGTTGATCCAGGCCAGAATCACTACTTGTTAGCACTGCTGCCGCTCACGAGGCAAAATTAGCCAGCACATCACCACCAATGATAGCAAGAAAGTACACTAAAAGTAACGCTACGCAAAAAAATATGAACTCAATGTGTCCGCAATATTGGTACGAATAAAATTATATTACGTAACCACATAGAGCAGTAATTCAGACAGTAAATTGGTTACCAATTTCAGCACAAGCCATAGTGTACCAGTATCCCACAAGCTGAAAGTTTCCCACTAGAAAAGCATTCACAGAGCGAAAAACACGTGGGCGCTACTTTTTATGTTACAAACTGCATGCTGGGTAGTTGAGGATTTGATTACTTCCCTGTCTTGATGCCTCATGCGGAGACGTGATTCGGCGAGGATCGGGGAGAGGGCGTTGTATACATGCATCGCTGCAAAGCGCTTTACAGCGATTCGCCAAACAACATCCCGCTTCGCTACAGCGATGCGCAGCGATTGGCAGACGTGCTATAGGCCGCTGCAGCGAAATTCACCATGGCAACACATTATCCTCGGATAATCCTTAGCCTTACCTTAGTCCTCTTCCGTCCCCTGTGGTACACAAGGCCGCCAGAAACTGTCTCCACTTCTGCTTATCCCGAGCCCTATGTTGCGCCTCTCATAGAGTAAGGTGGTTCTCGGCAAGTTCTGATATTATTGTGCTACGCCATGTTGTTTTAGGTCTTCAATGTTTTCTCTCTCCAGGTGGAGTCCACCTTAGGGGTGCGGTCTGGCTCCATACGAAGGACATGCCCTAGCCATCTCATACGCCTGCATTTGATATCATCAGAAAGGCATTTTGTCTTCGTAGTCTTATAAAGATCTTTGTTAGAAATTATGTTCGGCCAGAAAAAAAAACACAGATTCTTCGAAGACATCTGTTGTTAAAAGCATTCAGTTCTTTCATGTCGCTTTGGACAACTCGCCAGCACTCTGAGTAGCACTAGAGTAGAACAGACCTCACCTCGGATAACTCAGTGACAAATATGACTGAAAAAAGTCTTTATGTGGAAGGTTTTGTGGTTTCCTGTCGGAAATGCTAAGATAAAAACATAGCTATGGAAGTAAAAAAAAAAAAAAAAGGAAATCGACTGATTTCCAAACCGTCGTGCAGCTGCAAGCGAGCGTCACTGCAACGACTGATAGCGAAATTTTCCCACGCGACTCACTCCAGGGGTCAGGAAGGCAAGATTTTGTAAATTTGAGTTTTCAGGACTACAACGGTGGTTCACTTCCTGCTAGGGGTAAATCAGCATGGGAACTTGCGCCGAACTTCTGAAGCGGGTTAAACTCGAGATAAGAGATTGGTCTGATGTTCATTTTGCAGCGAGTTCCCCCCGCCGAGGTTTCAGCTGAAATAATTCGGTAAAAGTAGTCATCTGACCATTGAAAGACATCTGAGAATTTGATGGATTACTCAAAGTAATGAGGGAACAATGACATTTTAGCTAGCTCATTCATACAGTCGGCATTTTTTTCCCAACTGCTCTTCCAGCATTCTGCCGCCGCAGTTATGCTTCTTATAGCTTGTGTCGTCTGAGTTCATATTTTTCTGCTGCTGTGATTAGCTCCTCCTGCGTGAAATATGCCAATCTGCCGCCAGCCGTCTTTACCAAGTTCGCGAAATCGAGCCTGTTTCGTGTGCTGAAATGTTCTGCTCTAGCTAAGAAAAATTCCAAATGTTAAAACATTTATATATGTATATCAACCGGAAAAAGTGGTTCGGAAACCTTATAGTTTTACTTTCATTTAACTTTCGATGACTGATGTTCTTAACAGTGTGTATTGAGAGCAGGCTGCCACCAGAGGGGGCACAAACGTCAATTTACATTGTCACTCAGTTTGTTGCTGTGAATCAGAATTCCTGGAAATTGCAAAAAATAAATAAGTTCATTAAAAAGCATTAATTTAGCCGATGTGGAGCAAGGAAATTCAGGACAGAACTGCCAAGGAAATTATGCAATAGAAGACTTAATTATGCCTGGGACGTGTATATTAACCAGTCCCAGATTATTAAATGCCTCCTTTATTATTTTTTGACATGGAATTGTCAGTTAATTCGTTAATTGAGGAGTGAACCAGTTTTATTTCATGATTGAACTTAAAAAAAAAAAAAAAAAACACTCAAAATTCATCACTGAAAAAAGACAATCGCAGGCGATATATAAAAAGATCTCCACTTGCGCAAAAGATTAATACAACAAGATTAACCCTATAATGCTCAGACACAGACATTATTATAGGAAAAATATGACTTAGTAATATTTTTGAAGTATTGACGGGTAGTATTCAGATCCACTGTTGATCATTAGGTTTTGTGACAGCAGCATTGCTGAACAGAACTTCTAATTTCAGGAGTATCATATCTGATCAGCCAAAAATCAACAACCGTCCAGAACTCAACACTCGAAATTTCAAATTATTTATATGCTCTCCACTATCGATAGCTATCTCTTAACATGTATAAGAATACGTTTTTGTGTCATTTACCTTGGAATGCCGAACTTCACTGCTAAAGTCCAAGCAAATTCATGAATTCACGTGGGAGCTACTACCTTAAAGTGAGTGACTAGGGCAGAGACTACTCTAATCTCACTTCTTTCTTCCAGGTGGCAGCACTGTGTATCAGATATGATTCAGTGAGCAGTCATGGTTGTGTTGCATCTTACCAGGTGGTCATGGTCCTTCAAATTTGGTGTATCATGTATGATACAGGGGGCATGATAGGGCTAACCTTTTTGTTTTATAAATTAAATACATATCTCACTTACAAGGATCTTATTTGATTAGGAATTCCACAAGAGGTGCATAAAAAACACTGTAGTATGTTTTCCAAGGCAATTCCCCTTATTCAGATTATGCGTTTTAAAACTATCTTAAAAACGTGTCAGGATTTAGTTTGTTTCTAAATGATGCATCTAAACAAGTAATGCATTTTTTTCAGTTCTTATTTGTTTTCCATTGCTTTGATAAAATTAAAAATCAACTTTAAAGAAAAAAAATGTAGTTTAAAGTAAAGAAATAAACAATTAGGTCCTTGTCCTCTTTCATCTGTCTAACTTTCACATCTTCCAATCAGCTGACAATGGTCCATACAGATGTAAAAATGCAGACACAACTGAAATGTATCCAGCTGATTAAAATCGCGATATGCCCCTTTACAAGGATAAAACACTCTTCACAACTCCACCGCAATCCTCCAGTCACGCCCAGCCGCCTCCATGTCCCAAGCAGAGCATGGGCTGCTGGGGTAGTAGCAGAGGTCCTCCAAGGGATTCAGGTGGTCAGGAGAGTGGGACGATGACCTTGCATTGTCTCTCATGTTGACTTAACACTTCCAATATTGGTCTTGCTCTGCCCTCCACCTCCTCTTCCTCTCCGGTCTCTTCCACTTCAGTGCGTCCAGGTTTATGAGTTTGTCCATGCCTGCTCTGAGACTAAGGCTCTGCTGGGTCTTTAGCCCGTTGGCTCCGCTTCCACTTCATCCGCCGGTTCTGGAACCAAATCTTTACCTGCAAGTTGACGGGAATCAGCGATCAGTATTATGATTACAGCGGTGCCAGAGGGTGCTTAGCCTACCCAAAGGAAACCTGACCACCCCAACCTGGGACTAAAATTCCCCTCCCACCCTTCACCAGCTTACTGCAGTCACCGATTCCCCATCCAAGTCTCTCCACACACAAAGGCACAAACCCCACGCTGTAATTTAAAGCATCCCATATCAACCATGTCTAGAGTCACCTGTGTTTCAGTGAGCATTAGGGAGCTGGCCACCTCAAAGCGCTTTGGGCGAGACAGGTACTTGTTTAGTATAAACTGTTTCTCCAGCTCCATGAGTTGTTGACTGGTGAAGGCGGTACGGGACCTGCAGCATTTTTCCAGGAACTCAGTCTGACGACCAGCTGGAGAGAGAAGGCCCGCCCGGCAACAGTGAGCAGGGGAAGAGAAAATAGCAGATAAAAGACCAGGGTCATTAGCCACAGTCCTGTTAGGCTGCAGAATTTTATAGTTATTCGGCACGTAGTTGATCAATGCCTGCATTTGATTTTACAGCTCACTTTATTGACCTGGTTTTGTGGATTTGAATTGGCAGCTAATTTTATGGTGACAACAAAAACCATACTGTCAGGCACAACCAGAAATTCAGATTACAAATTGGGGTAAATAATATTGATAATAAATTATACTGTGTAATTCCCAAACTGTGAGTATATCCTACCTTCCATCACTCCTAAAATTAACCTCAATATTTCCGCAAGTAACGCATGCGGCATGACAACTCCATCGAATTTCAAGCATGATTGGAGTGTCAAAGGGATCTTACACAGGCTAGCTCTGGTTATAAGTAAACCCCCACAGTCTTTCATAGATGAGTGGGCCAATGAAATGATCACTTGACATTTGGATAGAAAATCGGTAAAGTCATAGCCTATATTAAAAAGTGGGTAAGCAAGTTATTCTGTAATGAAAGATGTCCGCAAATTGTACATTGGCTCCACGCTGAATACATGTATGGAAGATGAATAATGACTGCTGTAAGCCTGTATTCACTCCCATTTTTCAACACAATTGATTTCTATTTTTAATGATCACATGAAGGCAAATAAGCTTCAAATGGTTCACTAATCTTCAACAACTTATTGGGATTAACAAAGTACAGAATCAGACAAAATTGCCAACCCAAATTCACTAATTATTTCAGTTACAGGGTCACTCACGTATGTATTCGAGCAGGCGTAGCACCATACCAGTACCGATCCAGTGTTCAAGTTGGGAGAACCTTGGCACTCCTGCTGCTTTCACATGTTCTGGAGGTGCTTGCATTTGCTGCGCGAATCCTGGATACAACGGAAGACTGTCTAAGAGGAGTGATCTTGTTATTGTGAAATGCTGTATTAGCTTTAGGCCCGATGTAACGGGATCCATGTTCTTCCAAGAAGTCCCTCTGTCAACTCATCAGTCGACCGAACATTATCATAAAAGGCTTGGGAGTCCTTGAGGTGTTACCTTTTAAATGCGTGAAAAGACCTGATGTTCCTCTTGCTTAGCAGCAGTTTTCAGTTGGCATATATCCCATGGATACCTTTTTTTTTTGCCCACTCTGTATCTAATTGTGTAATCATGAACACTCACTGATCTTTTCTGAGGCGAGTGAGATGTGGTGTATCATAAATGTTCATCTATGTTTTCATTTTTTTGTCTTTTCCTGAATGCGTTGATTACTGCAGGATCATTTCATGCTCGCTTTAACAATAGCTTATTAGCTTCTAAGCCCACGGAAAAGATCAAAAGGTATGACGTTTCACACTTTGGTTCAAATAGAGATACTGTGTACAGGTGGGGTTAAAACAAAACCAGTCAATAAGAAGATAATTCCCTCACCTCACTCAGGTTCAGGTGTAGGTCATCTACTGGTGTGGTCTTAGTTAACTGCGGCAAGTCAGATAGTCATCAATTAATTCTCAGGCAATAAAACTTTAATGCCAGAAAAAGTCGTAAGAAGATGAGAGTTTGCCGACAATTGCTGGTGTATTTTTCACCCATTTTCACAATGTTTTGTCCAGTAAATACAGATTGACTTTCCAAGGACTCATGTTTTTTGTTTGAGTCAGCATTTTATTTGCTCGCAGAGTGGTGCAGTCTGTTGAGCTGATAAGCAGCCTGTAGCTGTCCACAAACAGGTGCATTGGTGACATCACAGGAAGTAACTGGTTACAAGCATCAAATGCAAATAGCCAGAAATTATTTTAAAGCATATTGTGACAAATATTTTCTAAAACAATCTATGCCTTACATTTACTTTGAAATATCACGGATATTTTATCAAGTCCTTGGACACTTTGGATTGGAATGTAATTTTAACCTCTGGTATACAAAACCCAAAACCAGTGAAGTTGGCACATTATGTAAATCGTAGATAAAAACAGACTACAATGATTTATAAATCCTTTTCAACTTATATTCAGTTGAATACACTGCAAAGACAAGATGTTTAATGTTCAAACTGAGAAACTTTTTTTTTTTTGCAAATAATCATTGACTTAGAATTTAAAGGCAGCAACACATTGCAAAAAAGTTGGTATAGGGGCCTTTTTACCACTGTGTTACATCGACTTTCCTTTTAAAGACACTCAGTAAACTTTTGGGAACTGAGGAGACCAATTTTTGAAGCTTTTCAGGTGGAACTCTTTCCCATTCTTGCTTGATGTACAGCTTAAGTTGTTCAACAGGCCGGGGTCTCCGTTGTGGCATTTTACGCGTCATAATGCGCCACACATTTTCAATGGGAGACAGGTCTGGACTACAGGCAGGCCAGTCTAGTACCCGCACTCTTTTACTATGGAGCCATGCTGTTGTAACACGTGCAGAATGTGGCTTGGCATTGTCTTGCTGAAATAAGCAGGGGCGTCTATGAAACATATGTGGCTCCAAAACCTGTATGTACCTTTCAGCATTAATGGTGCCTTCACATATGTGCAAGTTGCCCATGCCTTGGGCACCAATACACCCCATACCATCACAGGTGCTGGCTTTTGAACTTTGCGCCTATAACAGTCCGGATGGTTCTTTTCCTCTTTGGTCCGGAGGACACGACGTCCACAGTTTCCAAAAACAATTTGAAATGTGGACTTGTCAGACCACAGAACACTTTTCCACTTTGCATCAGTCCATCTTAGATGAGCTTGGGCCCAGCAAAGCCGGCTGCGTTTGTGTGTGCTGTTGATAAATGGCTTTCGCTTTGCATTGTAGAGTTTTAACTTACACTTGCAGATGTAGCGACGAACTGTAGTTACTGACAGTGGTTTTCTGAAGTGTTCCTGAGCCCATGTGGTGATGTCCTTTATACACTGATGTCAGTTTTTGATGCAGTACCGCCTGAGGGATCGAAGGTCACGGGCATTCAATGTTGGTTTTCGGCCTTGTCGCTTAGGTGCAGTGATTTCTCCAGATTCTCTGAACCTTTTGACGATATTACGGACCGTAGACGATGAAATCCCTAAATTTCTTGCAATATCCTTGCAGAACAAAATCCTTGAGGAATGTTGTTTTTAAACTGTTCGACAGTCAGCTCACGCATTTGTTCACTAAGTGTTGACCCTCGCCCCATCCTTGTTTGTGAATGACTGAGCATTTCAGGGAGGCTGCTTTTATACCCAATCATGGCACCCACCTGTTCCCAATTAGCCTATTCACCTGCGGGATGTTCCAAATAAGTGTTCGATGAGCATTCCTCAACTCTCTCAGTCTTTTTTGCCACTTGTGCCAGCTTTTTTGAAACATGTTGCAGGCATCAAATTCCAAGTGAGCTAATATTTGCATAAAATTACAAAGTTTACCTGTTCGAACATTAAGTAACTTGTGTTTGCAGTGTATTCAATTGAATATAGGTTGAAAAGGATTTGCAAATCATTGTATTCTGTTTTTATTTACGATTTACACAACGTGCCAACTTCGCTGGTTTTGGGTTTTGTAGATTTTTGGATTTTCATGTCTTTACCATTCGCACCCTTGGCTCTAGGTATTCCGGATAATCCTTAAAAACAAATCGGAAAATATGGTAAAGTGATAGTGAATGTTGCTTATGCTGACAACAGAGATCCCTCAACAAGCGTAGACTCAAAAAGAACTGAAACTTACCAAAGGAGGCATTTTCTGAGAAATAACTATAAAAATAGACACAATTGCACATGATTCCAAAAATGCAAGCGCTGACACATTTTCTTTTTCATGAATGTTTAAAAATGCGTACTAATTTCCTGGCAAGGAATGTATCGCATGCAGTGGAACAAGAGAGGGAAAATTAACTTGAGTGGATTTTGCCCTGACTTAGCATTCTTTCCAAGACTCAGTAAGTGATCCTACACGCTTAGCTGAATCAGAATCTGCATGATCACTTCTCTTTTTTCCTGTTTCAACTAGCTCCTCCTTATTTACCAGGCCTTGGAATTAGGGCTGGGATGATAACCGCATGACTGAAATATCACAGTCATGTGATGCTGACAGTAGGGTTCATCTAATTAGCATCATCACTGCAATTTTTTTTTTATTTCCTTTTTTGCTCCTGAAAGTTGTAGGAGTGCATCTGGTGATATCAAATACTGTATAATGAATACATTATTTTTTTTAGTTATCAGACACTGTCTTCCATCCTATGCAAGGGCTTGTGGAGGGAAAAAAAAACGCCTCATCACTTCAACTTTGCCAATAGGAGGTACAGTCATTTAAACATCTTGGAGATTTATTTTGTTTGTGTCTGATTATTATTTATCATAACTAGATTTGAGTTTTTGTGATATCTTTGGCTTATAATGTCCATTGAATATAAAATACACAGACATAAAAGAATTATAGAATACAGCTGTAGAGAGATTTTATTTGCAAGTGCGAATAGCAAATACACTTCTCTCGAGTGGTAATGCCCATACAGTGGCCGTTAGCCAGTTGACATTATTTAATTCAGCAATACATGCCATAAATCTACAAAAGTTCCATAGCCAGATAGACAACTTATTTGGGCATATTTTGGTTTTCAGAGGACATAGGGTAGCCAACGAATACGGATGAGGCAATTGTGCTGTTTTTACTACCCGGCGTAAGGTTCTTCTGTCCTGTGCTGTGCTGTTCCCAAACCAGACTGTGATGAAGTGAGGATGCTCTCAATTATGCATCTGTAGAAGTTGCCCAGGATGGAGTTTGACATGCCGAACTTCCTCAGCTTTCTCAGGAAGTACAGACACTGTCGGGCTTTCTCCAGCAGGTCTGAGATGTTATTAGACCAGGTGAGGTCCTCAGAGATTCTGATGCCCAGAAAGTTGACTGTGGCGACTCTCTCCACCTCATTCTCTCCAATGACAAGTGGCACGTGCTGACCTCTCTTCCTCCGTGTGTCAACAATCATCTCCTTTGTTTTTGCTTTGATTGTTGTCCTGGCACCACTTCACAAGGTCAGCCACCTCCCTCCTGTACGCTGACTCGTCTCCCCCAGAAATCAGTTCAATGACTATGGTGTCATCCTCAAATTTTATAATACTGCTGTTATGATGGGAAGCGGTACAGTCGTAAGTGAAGAGTGTGGACAGCATTGGACTCAAAACACAGCCTTGTGGGGTTCCTGTGTTTATGATAAATGTACCAGAAGTGTTTTTCCCCAGTCTGACTGACTGAGGTCGGCCTGTTAAAAAGTCCAAAACTCAGTTGCAGACAGTGGATGGCACACCTAGAGAGGAGAGCTTGTTGGTGAGCTTAGCTAGTATCACAGTGTTAAAGGCCGAGCTGTAATCAATAAACAGCAGTCGGGCATAGCTGTTCTTGTTCTCCAGGTGTGTGAGGACTGTGTGTATTGTTGTGCTGACAGCATCTTCTGTGGATCTATTTGGTCTATAAGCAAACTGAAGAGGGTCCAAGGTGTCAGCTATGAATGGTTGGATGTGGCTCATGATGATCCTCTCAAAGCATTTCATCACTATGGGAGTCAATGCAACAGGCCGGTAATCATTCACACAGTTTTCTTTTCCCTTTTTTGGCAGTGGAACAATGGTGGTTGCTTTGTAGCAGGTGGATACTATTGCTTGAGACAGAGGTTAAAAATGTCTGCTAGGACCTCAGCAAGCATTGAAGAGCAGGTTTTAAGTGTACGGCCGCCGATGTTGTCTGGGCCGGCTGCTTTCCGAATGTTTATTCTTCTCAGGTTCTTGACCACATCTGCAGATGAAATAATGAGTGGTGGTGATGAACTCTAACTTGTACCCTCTCTTTCAATAGGCTCGATGTTGTGGGCCTCGAAGCGGGCATACAATTCATTGTACTCATCTTGGAGAAGTGGTTGTCAGTGATGGTCCCTCTGCTTCTGTCTCTGAAGCCTGTGATGTTTTCAAGTACATGCCACATGCGCTGAGTATCAGCAGAGGTGTAATGCCCTTCCAGTTTCTGCCTGTATTGTATCTTGGCTTCTCTGATGGCTTTGCGCAGGTCGTATCTGGATCTTTTGAAATCAGTGGCATTGCCTGAAGCATATGCCCTGGAACAAGCATGCAATGCAGAACGAAACCTCCAAGTTGATCCGTGGTTTGTGGTTAGGATATGACCAGATTTGTTTTAGAGGCATGATGTTGTCAGTGCAGGTGCTTAGCTGGAAACCACTGAGGTGTACTCCTCTAGGTTGACAGTGCCGTCCTTTTTTGTATCAGCTGTCTTAAAAACATCGTACCGAGTACATTGAAAGCAGTCCTGAAGCTCCTGTTCAGATTCTTTTCTCCATGCTTTAACAGTTCTTCTTACAGTGGGGGCTTGTTTAAGGAGCTGTCTGCATGCTGGGTAGAGGAAAATAGAGATGTTATCGGATTGGCCAAATTGGGGGCGGGGTACAGCTTTATACCCCCCCTTCACGTTACTGTAGGCTTGATCCATAGTGTTCTTGTCCCTTGTAGGGAAGGTGACATGTTGTTGATAAGATGGCATCATAGTCGGTAGGTTACAGTGGTTGAAGTCACCAGCTACTATAAAAACCGCTTCAGGGTGTTTGTTTTCTTGTGCATTAGTAGCATTATACAGTGTCCTGAGTGCTGCCGAGGGGGTTGCGTGAGGGGGAATGTAAACAGCCGTGATTTAAATAGCTGTGAACTCCCTCGGCAAGTAAAATGGTCAGCATTTCAGCATTAGGTACTCCATGTCCCCTGAACAGAGTTCATCGACAGTCTGTACATCTGAGCACCATCGGCTGTTAATGTAGATGCAGGTACCCCCACCTTTTAGCTTCCCGGATGACACTGTGCGGTCTGCACGGTGAATGGAGTGTGTGTTTAGCTGAACAGCTGATTCCGGGATATTGTCCAATAGCCAGGTTTCAGAAAAAATAAGTGCACAGCAGTCTCTCATTTCTCGCTGGGATATAATCCTGGTTCTGAGTTCATCGGTATTATTTTCCAAAGATCGGACATTAGCAAGCTACAGGCTGGGAAGAGGTGGTCTGCTAGCCCTAGCCCTAGCCTTTAGCCTAGCATGTAGCCAATCTCTCTTGCCTCGCCGTCACCGCCGCTTTGTTCGCTCCTTCCCCTGGCTGCATGTACTCGGTTCTGCGGCAAGCAGACCCGGTCTGCAGGTCTTACAGCACAGGAGGTAATCCAGGTCCAACAAGTCTAGATTAAAACCTTGAGGTTGTTTCTAGCAATCTCTAGCAAGGTTTCTCTGCCATACGTGATCAGTGCTGATGTAAATTGAACGTCAAAAAACATAAGCAACGGAAAAATAAACAAACACAAACGTTTGTCAGAGGAGCACACAGAGACGTTTGCCATGGTGGGCGCCTTCAAAAAAGTTATGTTATTGGTCGGCTTCTTTTATCAGCATCTTAAATCTGTAGGAATCAAACCAGCACCTGAAAAAGAAATCTGCAGAACTAATTTCAACAGTTTTGGATCACAGAGATATTGAGTCTTCTTACATACACTTTTCATGATGTCCTTTCTTAACGCCTTCAGTCTCTCGAATACCATGCTCCAGAGATAGGGCCTATGAAGTATTATGAAGTGGTATGAAATTTGAAAGGGAAGCTCAGAGGGTCATGGCACTTGACAGGCTAGAATTAAATAGTCAATAACTATGTCACTTGAAAGAAAGGAATGAAGGTCACGTCCATCCCTTACCACAATCCCCTTTACTGCCTTTGTCCCCAGGACTTCCTTTGGCCCCCGTCAACCCTAGAATGAAACAACGCATTTCACATCACATAAAATCAAGGACACTGCAAACTCCAGGCCACATGCCAGAGAATGAGGCTCACAGTCTTTGAGTCACAAACATTTATGAGTTAAGATCAAACATATGTGATTTGAATACTGGACATTCTACTTTTTGATGTACAGTAACCATCAACGGCTGGGTAAATGAAATCAATGGAGACATATTGAGGTGAATTTTGAAATGAAAGCATTCCAAAAACACTCTTAAAAGTCTATTCAGAAAATTACAGGGACAATTTACCTGCGGTGCTTAAACACACCTTTGGAAAACTCAAAGCTTTGTCTCTTTCCAGAAATCATGACCCGGTCACTGAAAATATTCAAAATGCTCACCTTGTTGTGCGCAGTTTCATGGAGGAACAATTTCCTTTCTGCGAAACTACACCCCCGCCCCCCCACAGTATCACTGTGCAGATACAGTGCCGTGAAAAAGTATTTGCTCCCTTCACGATCTCTTACTTTTTTGCATATTTTTAATACTTAAATGTTTCAGATCAAACAAATTTTAATATAAGAAAAAGATAACCTAAGAAAATACAGTTTTCAAATGATTTAATTTATTAAGGGTAAAAAGCTATCTAAACCTACCTTGCCCTATGTAAAAAAGTAATTGCGAACTAAAGGAATTCAAGAACAGATGACAAAGAAATTGACAACTATCAGTCTGGAAAGGGTTGCAATGCCATTTCTAAGACTTTGGAAATGTTTGATTGCAGTTGTTGTCACCAAGGGTGGCGCAACCAGTTATTAGGATTTGGGGGGCAATTACTATTTCACATAGGGCCAGGTAGGTTTGGATAGCTTTTTTCCCTTAATTAATGAACTCATCATTTTAAAACTGCATTTTGCGTTTACTCGGGTTGTCTTTGTCTAATATTAAAATTTGTTTGATGATCTGAAATATTTAAACGTGACCAATATGCAAAAAAAAAAAAAAAAGGAAAAGAAACCAGGAAGGCAGAAAATACTTTTTCACGGCACTGTAAATGGCATTGAGAAGATGCATGCTTCCTTCTGAGCTAAGATATAGTTGGCAGATGTGGTTAAAAATAGTTCCCACACGAAACTGCCTACAATAAGGTTTTTGGGTTATATTGAGTAACCGGGTCAAGCTTAGTGCCATCTAGTTCTATAATATTCAAGAGAAAGCAGAAATCTCTGTGGCCAATATCTCAAAGACTGTGTGACTCACACTATATCAGTTGAGATGTATACATAGCACTACAAGTTAGAGGCAAAATATGCATTTTTTTATTTTGGGGTGAACTGTCTCTTGAAACAATACACATATGCAGAAGTCATAGTGCCTCTGTACCATTCTGTCCACTGAGCCCCTTCGGTCCCGGAGGGCCCTGGATTCCTGTTGATCCTACACAGAGATGGAGAACAGGCTGAACCCAAGAGGTTTTAAGATCACAAATACATGCTTAGAATGTAATTACCTGAATAATATTATATGGCTAATGTGATAGTCACTACTGGTAATTCCAAAACAGTAAAATTTTAAAAAAGACATTCAAGAAACCAGCTCTTCAAATAGTCCACTCATGGGCTGGGAGGTAGAATTTAATAGAAAAGTATTATTCACCTTTCTGTCCAATAAGGCCTTTATCTCCCTTCAGACCCTGTTCCCCTTCATCCCTGGTGGTCCAGGGACTCCTGCCGGCCCGGATGTGCCAGGCGATCCTAGGAAATATAACAACTGTCTCATTTTAACAGTTAGATACAAGAAAATATAAACAGAACCATGCAAAAACCACACATGCATGCCCAAATACAAACACAATCCTGTACCATCAGACAAGCAGCTCCACACACGCACGCGCACACACACGCACATATGCATGCAATTCTAAATCAACATATCAACAATAGCATACCGACTTCCCCTTTGGTACCGTTCTCTCCAGGGGGACCAATAATTCCTGTACGCCCTGCAGAAAGATAATGGTTATCCTTCATTCAAACTCAGGTTTCTGCGACCAAAAAATTAAACTGAGTGATACTATGGGGAGATGGGAAGTCTGGAATGTTCTCCAATGGGTATATAAGCATAGCTTGATGATAAAATTGAGATGTGACTTGTCCTTTTCTACAGCAAGTTGTTTTAAATATGAAGATGCTCAGAAAGAACAGCTGAGATGGTTTTCAAGCATTTAACACCTTTGCTGCAGACAGTGACATAAAAAAAAATCATGAATGATAATTGGATAACTGGAAAAACTATACAACCTTGGAGAGTGCCAGAACTATTACTAATTATAAATTCACTAGCAAGGACCGTGGTGAAGGACAACAAGGTGAAGTTAAAGGTTTAATGAATTGAGGGATTGAGAGGGTGGGTATGAAAGAGAAAGAGGGATGTTTGTTGAGGTTGTCTGGAGGACATGTTGATGACTGGGTGGAGGAGACTCAGTGTGGGGGGTTCCGTCTCGGCGTTATCCACCCGAGCTGATGTCGAGCCCCCAAAGAGTCAGAATTAAATTGAACAGAGAAGAGCGTGTGTTTGGTGGAGGTCTTAAAGGTAGTTGTGGATGTAACTGCAATATGCCTGAGGAGACCATCGGCCGAGGACCTGGATGGTTTGATCAGAGATGCCCGATCTGGCAGCTGTAGATGCTGTTCTTACACGGATGGAATGGCTTGAATAGTGTTCTAGTGTTCTGGGGAATACCTGAAGTGCTGAAGACTTGATGTAATTGTTTCTGGAGCCAGAATTGTAGCATATCTGTAGCTTACATATTTAGTCAGGATTCAGGAAGTCACATTGGCTGAGACATGAATTGAGCCGGAAAACATGGATGGGGAGGAAACTCCCAACTGATCTGTTTTACTCCTTTGGAGTGTGAATATGAAGGAGTCAGGAGAGTGGACGGTTATGTCGAGAATGGCTTCTTGAGATGCGTTACAAAGAATTTCCTGAGAGAAATGCATATAGTGTATCTATATAAACAAACTCACGTGCTCAAACACACTCTGGCTGCTACACATCTCCGCAGGTCATACATTTTAGAAAGAATTTCACCAGATTTTTTTCCATTTTTTAATGGAATATAAGCAGTTTTAAGCATTATAAATAACTTCAACAGGCACAAGACAAAATTTCAATCATTTCAAAGAATCTACTATTTTTTGGCAACATAAACTGGGGAATTATTTCCATTTACAACAAAGGATGTAAAATCCTCCAATACTGGTGCAAGTTGGACTGAAAAATCAAAAAGCAGTAGAGCACATGTGCACTACCGTCTTAGGACCTTCCAGAGTGATGTGTGTTAGGTTGCAACTTTCAAAACCATATGACCGTTCTTGTAGAAAAAAAAACTGCTCAGCAGTTAATAAGGCAGAAGGTAGCCGTTGGCTCAGTCCACGATTGTGAAACAAAAAGCTTCTGTCACGGGGAGGGGCAGGACTCAAATGCAGTGCAATCAACACAGGTGACTCTTCACTGGCTTTTAATGGATTCTGAGCAGAGGTAAACAGAATGTAAAACAGGGTAACTTGATATAGATCAGAATTAGGAGCTTGTTGAGTGGAGCTCTTCTGGCAACTTGAGGGAGCAGGCACTGATAGCAGGATTCAAACTTAGGTCACCCACACTGCAGGCAGGAGTGTTACCACTGGGCCCCTGGGGCAGACTGGGTCATATCCACACAGACAGGCAGTGGAGTGGCAGGACGGGTGGCTTGGAAGACGTTAAGCAGGAACCAGGAAGCACACAGGCGAAACTCAGAGTCAGAGGTAGAAGGCAATCAGGTTTACTGAGGCAGGAGCGAGAGGATGTAGTCAGAGGCAGGCAGAGTCAATTCCAGGAGGTCAGACCAAAAGTAGATGCTGGAGACTAGTGCATGCTGCAACAACAATCTGGCAAAGAATGAGTGAAATAGAGCTGCTTAAATACTTGCTGGTCAACGAGACTCAGCTGAGTGCAAATGCAGTGGAAGGGGTGTGGCCAGGCAGAGGGAGAGGCACCAACAGCGGAGCAGACTGTGACAGCTTCAAAATTTAATTTTCCCACGTTTAACCACTTGAAAATCATTGGCGTTCTAAAATTTTACACCGTTAATGTCAATAAATACAGTACACTCAATCACGTGAATACTACTCTCAGCTTTTGAGCTTCCATAAATATCGTATTGGCTACAACACATACACACACACACACACACACACGCACACACACGCACACACACGCACACACACACACACACACACACACACACACACACACACACACATGAACGAATGCCAGAAAGTTTCAGTCGGCAGTTACCAAATTACTGTTCTGGAGATTTTAACTCCCTTCAAGAAGAACACCTCACATAAGTGGTAGAGATCCTTTTTATCTACTAAATAATGGAGTCAGGTATGTTTGATTACGGTTGGAATGAAAATCGGCAGGATGGTTTATCTCCAGGGACAGGGTTGGTGACTACTGGTCAAATTTGAACAACAGCCAAAAGTTGACCCATCAAAGTAAACCCTATCTCTTCAGCATCTACAGTCTAACAATTCCTCCTCCCGTGTTCAAAATTTGTGAAGCAGGAGTAAAAGATGATTGTAAGGGAGAAATGTAACAGGGAATACTCACCTGGGTCACCAGGGGGGCCCTTCTTCCCTGGGTCCCCCTTTGAACCTGGAACATGCAGACAAATGAATTCCTGACCTTAATACGATGCTTCAGAACGAAACTCTACTGTACCTAGAATGAGTCATTTGTAATATGTAAATGATATTTACTTGTTTTTAATGTATTACACACCATTGCAAAGATGTTTATTTGTGACGATACCTTTTTCTTTTTTTAAACTGCAGTTTAGGTATTGTAAGAAGCAATATTCAGAGGTGGCAAATACACTCAACACCAGGATGCCTGCTGAATTTAGTGGTAAATAGTATCTTGTTTACAAAAAACTTCATTTGGAGATGTTTGTATTCAGATGTATTTACAGGCATCACTGCCTGTGGATACCTAGCCAACACAAAACATTCTCGCCCAGCTGCTGCAATATATTGACAGCAAAAATACAGACATAATATCCCATGAACAACGCAGGAACATTTTGTGTTTACTGGGTTGCATTGCTTTAAAACTAAGGCAGGTCTGATAAAATAACGTAGCAGCTGTAGTCCCTCTGTGTTGTAGTAATGTATCTGTCCGGCCCAGTGGAGACATTTAAAGATAGTGTACAAACTGATATCATCTGGTTAAGACAGTGAAAAACAGACATTATTGTTGAACATTTGGATATAGATTTACGTTAACGTTCTTATTTTTCGAAAAGAAAAGGTTTTATCCTACCTTGGACTCTTCTGAAGAAGACGGGAGTATCCCGTCGAAACATGTCAAGGTAGGATAAAACCTTTTCTGTTCGAAAAATAATAACGTTAACGTAAATTAGTTACTACAGACAGTATGAACCTTTTTGGATTACTACGCAAAAACTTTGGACAATCTTGCGTCAGAGAGTTCCGCTACCTCGAACACCTGATTTTAAAACGGGCGCGCCAGAAGAACCATCTCCGCTTCAATCTGCGCTGCCGAGATGAAAATGTTACACCTGCCAGCCTTAATGTAAAGAATCCCATTCGAACTAAGAATGGAGAGAGTGCGGATGAGTTTGGTCAAGGAAAGAATACGATTAACAGCAAACAATATTAGGAATTTAGAATTTGGATATAGAGTTTGGAATGTTTGCTTGAATACTTCAGTAACGCCTTCATTTCAGTATAATCATTTATTCTGGAAGAACTGTTTGAGTTTTAGTAACTGTATAGTTCAGGGCAAAAGTTTTGACACTCCCACATTTTTAAAACAATAAAGTATAAAAAAGACTATTTTTTTTTTTTCAAAAAATGATATCTTAAACCCATAGAACTTCACATAATTTGTAATCATAATTGCCGGGTATATGCAGGGCGGTAGAAGTTCCCATAGATAATCTGTCCAAGGCCTTTGACACAGTTGGTCATTCACTCTTAGTTGATTGACCAGCCCCTACTATCCCAGATCAGAACTCTTAGCAATGGTTTACAAGTTATCTTTCAGGTAGAAAACAATGTATTGTAGCAGACTCCTCTCAATGAACTCTTCTAGACGTCACTGAAGGGGTACCACAGATCTAGGTCTAGTTAGCCCCTACTAACCTATACTGTCATGGTTATGGTTTTTTGTCCTGTTTATGTTCTTGTTCAGTGTTCATGAACATGTCTTTTATTTATTTATTTTTGGTTTTTGTAATACTCAGGCTTTTAGTTCATTCCATTTCTCAATTCCCATGCACTTGTCTCCCCTGTCTTGTGTTCTAGTTGGTTCAGTCCGTCTTCCCTGTCTGCGTGCTCACTGACTTTGGCTGATTTAAATGAATTCCGGTGTTTAAAATATTCCTTCGATTCTCGTTTATTTCCTTTGTCTTTCTGTTCTGATTACTAACAAGACTAACATTTGTATTTTGTATTGTAGTCTACTAACACAACTAATCCCTGTATATAGATTACTAACTTACAAACAAGCATTCGAGTTAAATCTGTAAAATTGCACCGCTACTAATTTAGACTAATGGCCTTGTATGCCATTGAGTATTGTTTCTCTTCCACTGGATTGTCCGACTTCAATTCTTGCCATTGACCTTTTTGTATTGTTTTTGTCTTTCTGGATTTCTATCCATTTTTGTATGACCACGATTTCTGTGCTTGGATGCCCTTGTATGACCCTTGGCTTTGTTCATCGACTACGACTTTTTGCATATTGTTTTTGTACCTCTGCTCATCTGTCTTACTGGTTCTGACCCCTGCCTGTCTAGTCGACACTGTTTTTGGATTCTGTATTGTGGCTTGGCAATTCTTGTGTTTTTTTGGTTTTGACTCAGACTTCAGTAAAGGCATACGTTTTTTGGATTTCCCTCTTGCGTGTGGTTCCTGAACACACTGTTACATATACAGTTTTTGCACACCCCAATATTTTCTGTATTTGTTAATTTTTTTTTATATATCCTTCTTGCGTAATAGTCTCATATTGGTTGTATAACTAAAATGTAGGAAAACTGAAGCCCAATGAGCCAACAGTATTCCAATTAGTGGTTCAGAAAAATCAGTTTTCTGAGGCAAAAAAATCGACATGGTATTGATTCTCTCACATTCTACTGTTAATTACTGTCGTCACATACAAAAACATTCGTAGTTCCCTACTGTGGATTTACGTGTAGATTCCTTCATTGACAAATTCAGCACTTCCTTATATCCACCCGAGTACTGGCGTTGATAGCCAATCACTCAATCAGACACTCAGGCTCTTCTGCGTAATTGTAGAGTTACACTTCATGCTCTCGTGAAGCTACCCTGGTAGCAATGTATTGATTGGCTCGTTTCTTATCCAATTCCCGAGTGTTTAAACATTTTAGAGTAAGTGAAACACATTGATTGGACAAACACAGAGCATGCAAGCCTATGCGTATCAGCAGGCTCGGTTGTATCCTGTCTACGTTGTGCACATTACGCGGCTGAAATAGACGCAATTTATAGAAAACAAGTTCGCAAAACTGGCCTTGAAGTGTTCAGCTCCATTTACAGGATTTAAATGAGATAAAGATATGGTCAATTGGAATTATTTCGAATGAAACAGGACCGGGGGGTTCCTGCTACTGGATACATCGGTCTCTGGAGGAGAGATACATGAAAAAGGTGAGGCTGCTACTTTGGTTTTTTTTTTTTTTTTGGAATGTATACGTATTCAACAAAGTCAAATGTCGAGGTTTTTTTTCCTGTTTAAAACGCGAACTGCCCGTGCATTTGGGTGGACCCCCTGGTACGTTCATTGCACGTTTCTTTTGAATCCAGGGAGGCAATGGATTGTTCCCTGAAAGTGGAGTGTCTGTTCTGTTAAAATAAGGTATATTTCAGAATTCAGATATTACTGAGTTAGTGAGTTGTACTTGTTCCTATAAGCGTTGAAATGGGTTCGTGAGCTTAGAAGAGGAGACTGGTATCTTTTCCATTACAGGGTGAATGTTCTGACCGTTTAATAAGCAGTTTATTTAAAGCCACATAATCACGGATTCACTAATTAAGACTTAATTTTGAAAATTTTTTCAGAGAACTTTCCTATGTTCGTAGTGGCTAGATATAACGAATACAAACAATCGCACGATTTTATAACCCCCAGGTCCAGCCATATAGATAAAACTATTGAGGAGGTTTCCCTTGTCGGCAAGTTGATATAAATAGACCCAGAAGGAAAAATAAGCGTGTCGCGCAACGAACAAAGAAGCCAAGTCATCGTCTATTGGATTCGCAGGAGGTAAATAGCCTAACATATATGACATAAAGAAATGATTGCGATGTTTGGATGACTCTACTGTAATAGGATGGTTGTTGACTTGATGTATGTGTGTCATATTTGCATAAAAATTGCTAATCGCTGTAATCGCTATCATGTGTACTACGTCACGAAAATGTGTGTGTTTTTTTTTTTGGTGAGCGAAAAGAAGTAGGGTTACACACTTTGGCGGTCAAATATAAACATTTCCCGATGTAGTTAATTTTTTTCAAAGGCATCACTGCATTGCGGAGAGATTAATCTATAAGGTAAAGTATTTAAAAGTTATTGTGTGATTTTGGCGATCGTCATCCTATCGAAGATGAGTATGTGGCTTTAATGCATGTTTGTGCTGGCTTCGGGGACTTTGAAGAAAAACGGCTGTTATGGCCCCAATTTGTTATTACATTGACAACACAATAGCAACAGCAACAGCAAGGGATGACAGACACAATTTAAAAACTTAAACACATTTAATTATGAAAGATGACTAATCTAATATCTACTGACCAAGATTGAATAAAAAAAACAGAAATATTTACAGTCCCTTTGGTGGGTTTCCTGGTGATGTGCTGGGTGAGGAAAAAGGCTCAAACACAGGCAAAAATCCACGAAAGAAACTTCACAGGTCTTGAACAGAAATGACACGTCTGGTCACATGTATCCTTCTCCTTGCAATTTCTCCTACTACTTTACTGTCTCAGTTCTTTTCCTTATATACTCTTTTGCAGACCCCACCCACATTTAGACCTCTTTTTTTTAATTTTCGGGGACTTGCCCCAGACATGTCCAGGACATGTCTAAACCTAGCTCCAGTCTGGGCTTAATAAAAGAAAGGTAAATTCTGCCATCTAGTGGCCTCTATTCACATCACACCTCCATTCCAAAAGGGAAAAATTTTGACTCATAAAGGCAAAATTTTTCTTATCAATACAAACTGGTTAAGTGGACACTTGTCTATATATACATATCATACAATATTCAAATAAACACGTGATATATATATATATATATATTCAAACACGGGATAAGCAATCAGCAATTACATTGTCTGTACCCATCACATGCTTAATTTCCAAGTCAAACTCTTGTAAAATGAAACTCCAATTCAACAATCTCCGATTCTTGTTTTTCATCTTACTCAAAAACATTAACAGATTGTGGTCAGTGTACACAATCATTGGCTTTTGTCCTGTACAAACATAAACCTCAAAGTGTTGTAAAGAAAGGACCAGAGCCAACAGCTCCTTCTCCATTGTGGAATAGTTCCTTTGGTGGCGATTGAACTTCCTGGAGAAGTATGCCACGGGATGCTCAATGTCATCAGAGTCACTTCTCTGTAGGAGCACAGATCCACAAGCTTGGTCGCTAGCATCGACCGCAATGGAGAACGGTTTGTTGAAGTCAGGAGATTTGAGCACGGGGAAGTGACACAGCAGAGACTTCAGACGATCGAAGGCTCTCTGGCATGCATTATCCCAAGTGAACTTTACGCCTTTCTTCAGTTGGTAAGTTAGACTGAGAGCAATCTCAGGAAAGTTCTTGCAGAACTTGCGGTAGTACCCGATCATTCCAAGGAAGCGGCGCAAAGTTTTTTTGTTTTGAGGAACTGGAAAGTGCATGATGGCTTGGACTTTAGCATTTATGGGTACCACCTTACCCTGGCCTATGACGTAGCCAAGATAGGTGACAGTAGCACAACCAAAGTCACTCTTGCTCAGGTTAACAGTTAGGTTAGCCTGGGTCAGGCGCTGGAACAACGTCTCTACATCTTTTAGATGTTCTTCCCAGGAGTCACTCTATGTGATCAGGTCATCGATGTATGCACCCGTGTGTAGCAATCCGGCGATTGTAGACTGTATCATCCTTTGGAACGTGGCTGGGGCATTTTTCATGCCAAAGGGTAGGACTTCATACTGGTACAACCCAGATGGTGTGGCAAAAGCAGAGATGCTCTTGGCCCTCTCAGTTAAAGGCACACACCAATAACTCTTCAATAAATCAATCTTGGTCAGAAACTTTGCTTGCCCTACTCTATCGATACAATCATCAATCCTAAGTATTGGAAACACATCAGTTCTAGTTACAGAATTGACTTTGCGATAATCCGTACAGAATTTAGTACTTCCATCAGGTTTTGGAACTAGCACACAGGGTGAACTCCAATCTGAGTTGGAGGGTCTGATAATATCATGTTCTAACATGTACTCAACCTCTTTCTCAGCAATCTTTCTCTTTTCAGGATTCATCCGGAATGGATGCTGTTTTATTGGTTTGGCATCACCAACATCTACATCATGAGAGGCTATAGAAATTCTTTTTGGAACATCAGGAAACAGATCCTCATATTTCTTGATCAACCTCTCAAACTGATCTCTCTGTGAGGGTTCTAAGTGCTGGAGTTTTACATCAAGATTTTGCAACACTTCAGAATTTGACAATTTACATGAAAGAACTTCAGCTTTAATTCTAGGTTCATCATCTTGAAACTCCCCCTCATCTTCACACGTCTCGGCCATAGGAGAATCTGAAGTGACAGCTGCAACCCTAGCATTTCTGTCATGATAAGGCTTCAGCATGTTAATGTGACACAATTGTTTTGGTTTTCTCCTATCTGGAGTCTTCACAATGTAATTGAGATCATTGAGTTTTGTCAGAATTTCATAAGGACCATGAAATTTAGCCTGCAATGGATTGGACTGCAAGGGAAACAACACAAGGACCTTGTCTCCTGGTTTAAACTCACAGCTTCTAGCCTTATGATCATACCAAGTTTTCATTTTTCCCTGACTTGATTTCAAGTTCTCTTTGGCTAGGTCACAAGCTGCACGCAATCTTTCCTTGAACTTGCTAACATAGTCTAACAGACTGATGTGCGGCTCTTCCTCTTGCCATTGTTCACTCAATAATAGCAAAGGTCCCCTCACTTCATGACCAAACACTAGCTTAAATGGACTGAATCCAGTAGACTCCTGCACTGCTTCTCTAGCTGCAAACAACAGCAAATGAACACCTTCATCCCAGTCTTTCTCATGGTCATAACAATAAGTCCTCATCATTGTCTTGAGAGTGGAATGAAACCGCTCGAAGGCGCCCTGACTTTCTGGATGACAGGCACTAGAAAGAATCTGCTTTGCACCTAGTTCATACACAACCTGCTGAAACAAACCAGAAGTGAAATTGCTACCTTGGTCTAACTGAATTTCCCTGGGAAGGCCAAACAACGTGAAGAACTTTATCAAAGCCTTCGAGATTGCAGTTGCCTTGATGTTACATAGAGGTATGGCTTCAGGGAATCTGGTAGATGCACACATGATTGTCAACAAGTACTGATTTCCAGATCTAGTCTTGGGTAATGGACCAACACAATCAACAATGACCTTAGAGAATGGCTCCCCAAATGCTGGGATAGGCTGCAATGGAGCTACAGGTGGGTCTACCTGGTGTTTTCCAACTACCTGACAAGTGTGACAGGTTTTGCAAAAGTTGGAAACGTCTTTCCGAAGCCCAGGCCGAAAGAAGTGTTTCATGATCTTATCAACAGTCTTGTTAACACCAAGATGACCTCCTAAAGGTAAACTATGAGCCATTGTTAAGATCTCATTCCTGTAGAGCTTCGGAACAACAATTTGCCTGACCACTGCCCAATCTGCATTGGCAGGGATATCCGGAGGGCGCCACTTCCGCATCAACACACCATCCTTGAGATAATACCCAACTGGAACTGCGTCTATTTCTTTATCAGGAAGGGCTCTCCTCCTTAATGCACAAATTTCAGGATCATTAGTTTGCTCCTCAATCAACTGCTTTCTGGACAGAGACAAGTCTCCAGACACATCAGAATCACCAGACCCATCCGGCTGGCTGAATAGAGAACTGATAAAAGTATCTGATAAGTCCTCAAACGGAGAAACCATAGTAGGCCAATCAGAGTCATGAGGCGAACCACCTGAGTCCTGACTATTCAATGTGCTGGACGGCACCACATCATCTTCTTCTTTAGCTTTCTTGGCCATAGCACGAGTCACTGCGCAAGAAGGATACAGAGATGGGTCCTCATCCCCCTCTTCAGTGCTCGGCTGTAAAGTAAGATGTACAGGGGGAAGTACTTTGCCCCCAGCCAGGTCATTGCCTAGCAACAGAGAAACACCCTTTAAAGGTAGACTTGACATAAGTCCCACCTTTACCTGTCCTGTTACTAAATCTGACTTCAAGAATATAGAGCGCAGGGGTACAGACACAGTCCTCCCTTCAATACCTTGTACAAGTATGAAATCCCCTGAAGCGGTCTCATCACGTAACTCCAAGGAGTCCATCAACAAAAGTGACTGAGAAGCTCCAGTATCCCTTAGGATATATATGGGGACAGGAGTAGTATGCTCATTCAGAGCCACAAATCCCTCTGACACAAATGGAAGAAATTCCTCCCTCACAAAGTCAGCAGTATCAGGCTTTTTAGCCCCACAAGAAGCAGGTAATTTAGCAGATCGGTTATCTACTACAGGGGTTTCTAACCTTGTTTTCACAAAGGCATTTGGTTTGGTATCCTTTTCTTTTTCTTTCTTAGCTTTAAGGAACCAACAGTTAGTTTTAACATGACCAGATTTCTTGCAATAACTACAAACTAGACCACTTTTGTCACTGTCAGCTTTCACACTTTGATCAGACCTGTTACTGGATTTCTGAGCACCATCACCAGATTTGTCTTTGTCTTTGGGTGAGGAATCTTGGGTATCACCGTTCCCTTTTATCTGAAATTGGAACCATCTATTGTTACTGCTAGACTGAAATTTGGACTTATGTGTGAGAACATATTCATCTGCAAATTTGGCAGCTGATTGCAAGTTCAGTGCTTGCTTCTCATTAAGGTAGGTCTTAATATCATCTTTAACACAGTTCTTGAATTCTTCAACTAACACAATCTCTTTTAGTGAGTTGAAATCATCCTTGACCTCCATAGAAGTACACCAGCACTCAAAGCAAACCTGCTTCTCATTAGCAAATTCAACATAAGTCTGATTTTCAGATTTCTTCAGACCTCTGAATTTCTGTCGGTAAGCCTCTGGAACCAACTCATAAGCTCTCAAAATAACCTTTTTGACAACATCATAATCAGAGGAATCATCTGCAGACAAAGCCGAATAGGCTTGTTGAGCTTTACCCTTGAGGACAGTTTACAACATCAGAGGCCAGTGTTCCTTTGGCCACTGGCAACTCTTTGCTACCTTTTCAAAACACTGGAAATAGTTGTCAACATCCTTTTCTGCAAATGGAGGCACTAGTTTTACCTCCTGACTGGCACGAAATTTATTTTCAGTTGCAATTTTTATTTTTAGTTGCTCCATTTGGAGTCTTTCTTCTCTATCGAATTTCTCTAATTCAAAATCTCTCTGTCTTGCAAATTTTTCTAACTCAAATTCTCTTTGTTTTTCTTTTTCTTCCCTTTCTTTCTCTTTCTTCCCTCTCAAATTCTCTTTGTTTTTCTTTTTCCTCCCTTTCTTTTTCTCTTTCCTCCCATTCTTTCTCTTTTTCCTCCCTTTCTTTCTCTTTTTCCCCCCTTTCAATCTCAAGCATTTTTAATTTAAGTTCCATTTCTATATTTGGATTTTCCACTGGAAACTGTTCCAGATCTCCTGGTGCAAACAAATTTTCATCAATGTAATATTCAACTATCTCTCTAGCCAGTCTTGCTTTTCGCATGGCTGGTTTTACCTCTGTCAGCTCCAAATGTCTGCAAATTTCGAGCAGTTCTGTCTTTTTAAAAGACTTCAAAACCTCAACGGTTGGTGATGCCAAGAAATCATCCATTGCTGTTGATCTGTCAATATGTATTCAATTAAAAAAATCAATTTTACAATTTGAAATGTTAAATTTTCAATAAATGACTCACACAATGTTCATCCCGGACCAGCCCCCAATTTTTTATGGCCCCAATTTGTTTTTACATTGACAACACAATAGCAACAGCAACAGCAAGGGATGACAGACACAATTTAAAAACTTAAACACATTTAATTATCAAAGATGACTAATCTAATATCTACTGACCAAGATTGAATAAAAAAAACAGAAATATTTACAGTCCCTTTGGTGGGTTTCCTGGTGATGTGCTGGGTGAGGAAAAAGGCTCAAACACAGGCAAAAATCCACAAAAGAAACTTCACAGGTCTTGAACAGAAATGACAGGTCTGGTCACATGTATCCTTCTCCTTGCAATTTCTCCTACTACTTTACTGTCTCAATTCTTTTCCTTATATACTCTTTTGCAGGCCCCACCCACATTTAGACCTCTTTTTTTTAATTTTCGGGGACTTGCCCCAGACATGTCCAGGACATGTCTAAACCTAGCTCCAGTCTGGGCTTAATAAAAGAAAGGTAAATTCTGCCATCTAGTGGCCTCTATTCACATCACACCTCCATTCCAAAAGGGAAAAATTTTGACTCATAAAGGCAAAATTTTTCTTATCAATACAAACTGGTTAAGTGGACACTTGTCTATATATACATATCATACAATATTCAAATAAACATGTGATATATATATATATATATATTCAAACGGGATAAGCAATCAGCAGTTACATTGTCTGTACCCTTCACATGCTTAATTTCCAAGTCAAACTCCTGTAAAATCAAACTCCAATTGAACAATCTCCGATTCTTGTTTTTCATCTTACTCAAAAACATTAACAGACTGTGGTCAGTGTACAAAATCATTGGCTTTTGTCCTGTACAAACATAAACCTCAAAGTGTTGTAAAGAAAGGACCAGAGCCAACAGCTCCTTCTCCATTGTGGAATAGTTCCTTTGGTGGCGATTGAACTTCCTGGAGAAGTATGCCACGGGATGCTCAATGTCATCAGAGTCACTTCTCTGTAGGAGCACAGATCCACAAGCTTGGTCGCTAGCATCGACCGCAATGGAGAACGGTTTGTTGAAGTCAGGAGATTTGAGCACGGGGAAGTGACACAGCAGAGACTTCAGACGATCGAAGGCTCTCTGGCATGCATCATCCCAAGTGAACTTTACGCCTTTCTTCAGTTGGTTAGTTAGACTGAGAGCAATCTCAGGAAAGTTCTTGCAGAACTTGCGGTAGTACTCGATCATTCCAAGGAAGCGGCGCAAAGTTTTTTTGTTGTCAGGAACTGGAAAGTGCATGATGGCTTGGACTTTAGCATTTATGGGTACCACCTTACCCTGGCCTATGACGTAGCCAAGATAGGTGACAGTAGCACAACCAAAGTCACTCTTGCTCAGGTTAACAGTTAGGTTCGCCTGGGTCAGGCGCTGGAACAACGTCTCTACATCTTTTAGATGTTCTTCCCAGGAGTCACTCCATGTGATCAGGTCATCGATGTATGCACCCGTGTGTGGCAATCCGGCGATTGTAGACTGTATCATCCTTTGGAACGTGGCTGGGGCATTTTTCATGCCAAAGGATAGGACTTCATACTGGTACAACCCAGATGGTGTGGCAAAAGCAGAGATGCTCTTGGCCCTCTCAGTTAAAGGCACACACCAATAACTCTTCAATAAATCAATCTTGGTCAGAAACTTTGCTTGCCCTACTCTATCGATACAATCATCAATCCTAAGTATTGGAAACACATCAGTTCTAGTTACAGAATTGACTTTGCGATAATCTCTACAGAATTTAGTACTTCCATCAGGTTTTGGAACTAGCACACAGGGTGAACTCCAATCTGAGTTGGAGGGTCTGATAATATCATGTTCTAACATGTACTCAACCTCTTTCTCAGCAATCTTTCTCTTTTCAGGATTGATCCGGTATGGATGCTGTTTTATTGGTTTGGCATCACCAACATCTACATCATGAGAGGCTATAGAAATTCTTTTTGGAACATCAGGAAACAGATCCTCATATTTCTTGATCAACCTCTCAAACTGATCTCTCTGTGAGGGTTCTAAATGCTGGAGTTTTACATCAAGATTTTGCAACACTTCAGAATTTGACAATTTACATGAAATAACTTCAGCTTTAATTCTAGGTTCATCATCTTGAAACTCCCCCTCATCTTCACACGTCTCGGCCATAGGAGAATCTGAAGTGACAGCTGCAACCCTAGCATTTCTGTCATGATAAGGCTTCAGCATGTTCATGTGACACAATTGTTTTGGTTTTCTCCTATCTGGAGTCTTCACAATGTAATTGAGATCATTGAGTTTTGCCAGAATTTCATAAGGACCATGAAATTTAGCCTGCAATGGATTGGACTGCAAGGGAAACAACACAAGGACCTTGTCTCCTGGTTTAAACTCACGGCTTCTAGCCTTATGATCATACCAAGTTTTCATTTTTCCCTGACTTGATTTCAAGTTCTCTTTGGCTAGGTCACAAGCTGCACGCAATCTTTCCTTGAACTTGCTAACATAGTCTAACAGACTGATGTGCGGCTCTTCCTCTTGCCATTGTTCACTCAATAATAGCAAAGGTCCCCTCACTTCATGACCAAACACTAGCTCAAATGGACTGAATCCAGTAGACTCCTGCACTGCTTCTCTAGCTGCAAACAACAGCAAATGAACACCTTCATCCCAGTCTTTCTCATAGTCATAACAATAAGTCCTCATCATTGTCTTGAGAGTGGAATGAAACCGCTCTAAGGCGCCCTGACTTTCTGGATGATAGGCACTAGAAAGAATCTGCTTTGCACCTAGTTCATACACAACCTGCTGAAACAAACCAGAAGTGAAATTGCTACCTTAGTCTAACTGAATTTCCCTGGGAAGGCCAAACAACGTGAAGAACTTTATCAAAGCCTTCGGGATTGCAGTTGCCTTGATGTTACATAGAGGTATGGCTTCAGGGAATCTGGTAGATGCACACATGATTGTCAGCAAGTACTGATTTCCAGATCTAGTCTTGGGTAATGGACCAACACAATCAACAATGACCTTAGAGAATGGCTCCCCAAATGCTGGGATAGGCTGCAATGGAGCTACAGGTGGGTCTACCTGGTGTTTTCCAACTACCTGACAAGTGTGACAGGTTTTGCAAAAGTTGGAAACGTCTTTCCGAAGCCCAGGCCGAAAGAAGTGTTTCATGATCTTATCAACAGTCTTGTTAACACCAAGATGACCTCCTAAAGGTAAACTATGAGCCATTGTTAAGATCTCATTCCTGTAGAGCTTCGGAACAACAATTTGCCTGACCACTGCCCAATCTGCATTGGCAGGGATATCAGGAGGGCGCCACTTCCGCATCAACACACCATCCTTGAGATAATACCCAACTGGAACTGCATCTATTTCTTTTTCAGGAAGGGCTCTCCTCTTTAGTACACCAATTTCAGGATCATTAGTTTGCTCCTCAATCAACCGCTTTCTGGACAGAGACAAGTCTCCAGACACATCAGAATCACCAGACCCATCCGGCTGGCTGAATAGAGAACTGATAAAAGTATCTGATAAGTCCTCAAACGGAGAAACCATAGTAGGCCAATCAGAGTCATGAGGCGAACCACCTGAGTCCTGACTATTCAATGTACTGGACGGCACCACAACATCATCTTCTTTAGCCTTCTTGGCCATAGCACGAGTCACTGCGCAAGAAGGATACAGAGATGGGTCCTCATCCCCATTTTCAGTGCTCGGCTGTGAAGTAAGATGTACAGGGGGAACTACTTTGCCCCCAGCCAGGTCATTGCCTAGCAACAGAGAAACACCCTTTATAGGTAGACTTGACATAAGTCCCACCTTTACCTGTCCTGTAACTAAATCTGACTTCAAGAATATAGAGCGCAGGGGTACAGATACAGTCCTCCCTTCAATACCTTGTACAAGTATGAAATCCCCTGAAGCGGTCTCATCACGTAACTCCAAGGAGTCCATCAACAAAAGTGACTGAGAAGCTCCGGTATCCCTTAGGATATATATGGGGACAGGAGTAGTATGCTCATTCAGAGCCACAAATCCCTCTGACACAAATGGAAGAAATTCCTCCCTCACAAAGTCAGCTGTATTAGGCTTTTTAGCCCCACAAGAAGCAGGCAATTTAGCAGATTGGTTATCTACTACAGGGGTTTCTAACCTTGTTTTCACAAAGGCATTTGGTTTGGTATCCTTTTCTTTTTCTTTCTTAGCTTTAAGGAACCAACAGTTAGTTGTAACATGACCAGATTTCTTGCAATAACTGCAAACTAGACCACTTTTGTCACTGTCAGCTTTCACACTTTGATCAGACCTGTTACTGGATTTCTGAGCACCATCACCAGATTTGTCTTTGTCTTTGGGTGAGGAATCTTGGGTATCACCATAACCCTTTTTCTGAAATTGGGACCATTTATTGTTACTGCTAGACTGAAATTTGGACTTATGAG
The DNA here is from genome assembly GCA_029721435.1 of Gymnothorax reevesii. Classification (NCBI taxonomy): domain Eukaryota; kingdom Metazoa; phylum Chordata; class Actinopteri; order Anguilliformes; family Muraenidae; genus Gymnothorax; species Gymnothorax reevesii. The sequence continues at coordinate 55,483,657 of CM056586.1, forward strand.
TGAGAACATATTCATCTGCAAATTTGGCAGCTGATTGCAAGTTCAGTGCTTGCTTCTCATTAAGGTAGGTCTTAACATCATCTTTAACACAGTTCTTGAATTCTTCAACTAACACCATCTCTTTTAGTGAGTTGAAATCATCCTTGACCTCCATAGAAGTACACCAGCGCTCAAAGCAAACCTGCTTTTCATTAGCAAATTCAACATAAGTCTGATTTTCAGATTTCTTCAGACCTCTGAATTTCTGTCGGTAAGCCTCTGGAACCAACTCATAAGCTCTCAAAATAACCTTTTTGACAACCTCATAATCAGAGGAATCATCTGCAGACAAAGCCGAATAGGCTTGTTGAGCTTTACCCTTGAGGACAGTTTGCAACATCAGAGGCCAGTGTTCCTTTGGCCACAGGCAACTCTTTGCTACCTTTTCAAAACACTGGAAATAGTTGTCAACATCCTTTTCTGAAAATGGAGGCACCAGTTTTACCTCCTGACTGGCACAAAATTTATTTTTAGTTTCAATTTAATTTTTTAGTTGCTCCATTTGGAGTCTTTCTTCTCTATCGAATTTCTCTAATTCAAAATCTCTCTGTCTCTGTCTCTCTCTTTCTGCTCTTTCCTTTTTCTCTCTCTCAAATTCTCTTTGTTTTTCTTCTCTTGCTAATTTTTCTAACTCAAACTGCCTTTGTTTTTCTTTTTCTTCCCTCTCAAATTCTCTTTGTTTTTCTTTTTCCTCCCTTTCTTTTTCTCTTTCCTCCCTTTCAATCTCTAGCATTTTTAATTTAAGTTTCATTTCTATATTTGGATTTTCCACTGGAAACTGTTCCAGATCTCCTGGTGCAAACACATTTTCATCAATGTAATATTCAACTATCTCTCTAGCCAGTCTTGCTTTTCGCATGGCTGGTTTTACCTCTGTCAGCTCCAACTGTCTGCAAATTTCTAGCAGTTCTGTCTTTTTAAAAGACTTCAAAACCCCTACGGTTGGTGATGCCAAGAAATCATCCATTGCTGTTGTCAATATATATCTAGGAAAATTCACAAAAACAATTTCACAATTTGGAATGTTAGATTTTCAATAAATTACTCACACAATGGTCTATCCCGGACCTTGAGCCCCCAATTTGTTATGGCCCCTATTTGTTCTTACATTTATAACACAACAGCAACAGCAAGGGATGACAAACACAGTTTTAACAACTAAAACACATTTAATTTTTAACAAAGACAAAGACTAATAACAACCTACAACTAAAGACCAAGATTGATAAATAAGAAAAAAACAGAAATAATTACAGTCCCTTTTTGGTGGGGTGGCTTGGTGATGTCCTGGATGAAGAAAATGCTCAAACACAGGCAAAGAAATCCACAAAAGAAACGTCACAGGTCTTGAACAGAATGGCAGGTCTGGTCATCTCCTTGCAATTTCTCCTACTACTTTACTGTTTCAATTCTTTTCCTTATATACTCTTTTGCAGACCCCACCCACATTTAGACCTCTTTTTTTTTACTTTCCGGGGACTTGCCCCAGACATGTCCAGGACATGTCTTAACGTAGCTCCAGTCTGAGCTTCACAAAAAAAAAAAGGTAAATACTGCCATCTAGTGGCGTATATTCACATTACATGGTTGACAGCTAAAATCATGATAACGTTATCAATGTCCAAATATTTAGGGACCTGACTGTATATGTGTGTGTGTGTGTGTGTGTGTGTGTGCGTGTGTGTGTGTCTTTTCTTTTTTGGTTGTTTTTCTACTTGACCACACTTAGCTTAAAAAACAGTCAGTTTGACAATGCTTTTGACTGATGCTGTTGCGTAAACTACTACACTTCAGGTGTTAATTTAAATTTGCATTAACTATGCTTGGCAGTGAACAATGAACACCGAATGTACCAAGAGCTGCGAGAACTGCTGGTATAGCTGAAACTGCTGGACACTCACCCTCAGAACCAGTGTCTCCTTTTGGACCTTGTGGACCAGATGCACCAGGAGGACCTTTAAAATTCACACATTTATTCAAGACTGTGTAATCTTATAATAAGATTGACATATACAAATTCACTAAAATGTTTGTTATTAAATGTACGGCCAGTGCAGAAGTTATAGATTGAGTCTGATCCTAGAAATTACTTAAAACCTTTCTCCGTCAAAAAATACCTTTCATACGGAATTAATTTGATCTTTATTAGTAAGTATATAATAGTAAAACCCAAATTGGGTCTTTGATGGAAAAAAAAAATCTCAATTATCAATATCATTATTTTCATTGTTTCACACATTTGTTTAAAAAACTAGATCTGAGTAAGTAAGTATGTTTTTGTATAAACTATGCTTGGCAGTGATAACTTAACTCAATGCATGTTTTATGATGCTATGCATAGCTTAAATTCCACACACTTACTCGCTCCTGATCAGTGAAGGCTTAATAATGAGCCCACAAGTTGGGAAACTCTGTGTCAGTGCAAAACAGGGACTTTATTCAGCTGAAGGGGAGAAGTTGAAATGAAAGAGAGAAAAGAGAGAGAGGATAAAGTGGGAGATAAACTGGTGGGAGTAGTCATTCGTTCTGTTGATGAAGTAGTTGAAAAGAGAATGTAGTAATTATTCAGATTAAGCAAATTGATTTGGAGGAGGCCCTGAAGGAAAGAGCCCTGCCAAACAGCCAGATGTTTTGTGGTTTGCTTTAAAGCTTGGCGAGACGGGTGTATTCCTGCTGTGGGCAGGGACGGATCTAGAATGGTGGGAGATCACAGGCTTAGCCCAGAGGGCGGAAAGGAGTGTGCGCGTGTGCTGTGTTCCAGAAACCATCAACTTACCATCAAATTAAAGCCGACAAAAGACACCAGAGAACACTTGTAAATTCACACTCTTGAATGAAGAAAAAAAATCTTAACTCACTGAAGATACAGTCGGCAGCAGGTTAAAGTCTCTTCTTTTTTTTTTCTGCAGGTCGGTTCGCACGATTACGTACATCAGCCAATCACATATCACAGCTCGGCTGTACTCATGCATTAATGAGAATGCAATACATTCGACCTGGTAGGTGTACTACAAAGCTGGCTTTGTGACTAAGCTTGACTTTCAGCTTAAGTAGAACCCGGAGCAGCTTCTTTTACTTTAGTCCACGTTCCAAATTTGAAGAGGTTCCTGGTTTTTCTAAGTGCAGAAAACTTAATCACATTGCCAGCTTCATAGTACACCCCCCTTGTCACTCGTTAGGCCTCGGCTTTAGAGACTAATACTGCAGATTGGAGAGCGAATTTCGTGATATCAGAAAGTGAGGACAAGGTTTACCGTTAATAGTCCAAAAACAGAGACTGCTTTGTGACCGTAGACTTTTCATGACACAGGCTCCTAGTTGAGGCATTGCACTGATAAGCATATGCTCGCCACTGGAGTAAATTGGGGAGGCGTAGTTGGGTTCTGAACCAGTATTTTGAACTGCTGCAATCGAAAAAATACTTTACGACTGATCGCTGGCTAATAATCAGAACCCCCCAAAAAATAGAATATAAATCTAAGAAACGCACCTTTTCTCATCTTTATTGTACTCTAATGAAAATAAATCACCTTGCACCTGGACTAACCAGTCACCAAACAGGAACCAGGTTGATTGTCGAGTAAGTCTGTGTTCTCTAAGTCTGTGGGTACTAGCTAAGGTAGCTCAAACATATACGGCTGTGCTATTCTGTGAATCGTTCGCTGAAGCAACCATTTCTCTGTCCGTGGTGCACTTTAGACAGTTGAGGGAAGCTGCTCCTTGCGATTGGGTGTGGTTTTAGAGGAGGAGTGAACACGCCCACGGCATTTTAGAATTGAGAATAGGGCTTCCTTTTTGACACGCAATTTTATTTACTTACCAATTTTTAAAATCTTTAAAACTGGGTGACTGCTTAATTACACAGTTCTCTGTAGTGTGCCAAATTCAAAACACGCAGTGTTTTTCCACTTCACCCGGACTTATAAAATTTACCAGAGTCTGAGGAGAGATTGGAAAAATAGCTATTATTGCTATTATTGATAGTTAAGGTTTATGAGATATATTTTTGGCAGAGAAACCTGCTTCAAGGCTTTTACCATTTTAATGCTTCCACCAAAACAAGCTAACCATTCAGCTGGATACAGGTATTATGCATGTATGTGAGTGTACGGTGTGTACCTAAGATAGATTGAAAACCAAAACAAAAAATTCCTGTCATTTTCATTCTAACCATATTTCTGCCTTTACTCAATCCAAACCTAACTCTAACCCTAATCTTTTATCATGTTAAAAGTAACTCAAATCTTAACCTTATTGTAGCTCAAAACATACCAAATTTCATCAAATTCGCTCAGGTATGGAAAGTCTGCAAATAAAACTGATTTTTTTTAGTGCTGGTCTGAAACAGTTTCACTGGAGCTGGCCAAAAAATGTTTTATCGTTCACATGAAACATAATCAGCAAGTGACTGATAGTTTACAGCAAAACGGCTCATCCCACATTGTTAAACTATCAGTGAAGGTTCATCCTTGTAGCCCAAAATCATAACAGTGACTGATTTATGCTTAAGGTCTAGGCCTACACATGCATCCAGGATTATACCTTTACAAAGAAACTCATCTCACCTGGTCTGAGATTCAGGGTGAGCAGTTCATGTTGAAGGTGAACGGTACTGGCACTGACAATTCCCAGCTCAGCCCTCAGCTGGCCCAACCCCCCAGGCCCCTCACACAGGTCATCCACCTGGGCCTGCAGGGTCCCCAAGCTCTTGTGTAATGAAGTGATCTCCAGGCTGGTGTTTGGGGAAGATGATATCCTTGCAATTTTGATGGACCCATCGGTGTTGTGGCGGTGCTCATTCTGCAACCTGAACACTGGAGGGTGTACCTCCACATTAGAATTCTTGAGAGTGAAATTACATATGAAAGGTCTAGATAGGCACATTCCCATTCGAGAATTTCACATTTACCCAGAGGGTGCATATAAATCAATGATTTTTACCAAAAGTATAGTGATACATTATAATTACAGAAAACATTCCACATCAGAATGCAAGGAGTGTTTAAATAAACTCAAAATTTAATTGTAATGTGTATGAAGAAACTCAAAGTTTGCATATGGTAGCATGATTTGCTGAGTAATGCAATTAACACTTATGCACTGTTGTGCATGGAGCTGATCAGGTGCAAAATAGGTCTTACTGACAGGGAGACAAATCTTAGAGACTGATGACCATGAATTACATGATCAAAATGACTTGGGTATAATTATGGTAAGGGTTAATTTAGTTGCCGAGCTAAAGCGTGAGTATGTAACATACGTAAATTGGGTAAAGCTTTACCTGATAATTATGATGATTGGTATTATTACTTCTGTTGGTCAGCCTAACAGTACTGGTATTTGTTCATGAAGTTATTATTTTATGTACTGCTGCTATTTCATCACTGTCAATGTATCCTCATCATCATTATTTATGCCCATTTTATGCCGGTGGCATTATAACAGCGGCAAGCTAGGCATTCTGCTTCATCATACTGGTAACTGTAATCAGGGCCGTGACCAAGATTTTTGAAATACCTAGGTCTAATAATGCATGCTTACCATCCCCCCCCCAAACCCCCAACCCCCCTGCCCGGCTCCAACCGCTACATAGTTTTGATGGTAATACACTGCCCAGCCAAAAAAAAAAGTTGCACCCTGAAATATTTAGTTGGAACCATTGTAGCTTTGTTTACAGTGCATATTCGTCTTGTCATTGTTTTGACAACTGTATTCAATGGCAGAAGATTTATTTTGCATCAGAAATGCCATAATTTTTGGCTGAGATCCTGTCTTCTCGACATAATGGTTGAACCACTGGGTGGTCTTTCTTGAGCACATCCCAATAACTTTTAATGTGTTTAATCTCATGACTTTGTGGTGGCAAATTTGTTTGTGAAAATGATTCCTCATACTTGCTTTTGTCATTCATGGTTTTCTTTGCTAAATACAGGCCAATATCTTGGCCGTTCTGAAATAGTGTAACATCTTTTCCACCATCAAGGGATGTGTCTTCCGACAATTTTTTACGAAATGAGTAACGACACGCTTCATAAGTCAGGCTAAAAATGATTATTGCCTGCTGAAACATATTAATAACCGCAAAAATGATCTAATTATCAAATTTGTTCATTAATTTCCAAATGGTGACTTTTTTTTGGCCAGTCAGTGTAAGATATTTGTTTCCAATAACCTCTTCAGGAACACATCGAGTGGTAACAGTTGGACTATAGCAACGGACTAATGTGTTGCATAACTTTTTCATTTCTCACCTAACCTCCTCAGGGCTCTGAAGTCCCACGCAGTAAGCGTGATTGTCACTCATTTCAGTTGGACGTCACGCACTTACGCCACACATAGTTTTTCTCACGCAAAAAAAAAAAGATCAAAACCAAACCAATTTCCAACAGTTGGTCAATATGCAATGCAGCACCGCTGTAATTGTGGAAACCGGCAGGAATCAAACACGTCTCCCCTGGAGTTCCCGGTGGCAGCTTGCCACCTGCCAGCCAATCAAAAAAAGGAAAGGGGCTACACAATAGCCAATAAAATAATAGCACTACTGTATCTGGGTAATATTAGGGGAAACAATGGGAAAAAAAACAGTTATACTAGAATTATTTACATGATCCTGCTCCAACAACGTTCTGAAAGCTGCATTATTCAATCACTAACGGTGGAAAATGGGCAGAGGTGTATAAAGTGCTGGAAAAAAATTACTAAGCAAAAGTAGAGGTACAATTACTGAAAGTTGCTTTGGTAATAGATGAAGTCACCCATAAGAAAGTTACTTGAGCAAATGGCCTATAGCTCACACTAAATGTACTTAAGTACCAAAAGTATATTGTGAAAAAATTTACTCAAGTATCAAAAGTGCAAGTACAACCCCAATCCCGAAATAGTTAGGATGAAGTGGATATTCTGAATAAAATCAAAATGCAATTACTTCCAGATCACATGAGCCAATATGTTTTTTACAATAGAAAATAGATAACATTTCAAATGTTTAAACTGAGACATTTTACATTTTTATCCACAAAATGAGCTTATTTCAATTTTTCTGGCTGCAACAGGTCACAAAAAAATGGGACACAGGGAAAAAAGGGCTGAAAAAGCAATTAATATATAAGAGAATCAGCTGAAAGAACATTTAGCAAGTAATTAAGTTAACTGGCATCAGATGTGTACCGTGATTGGCGATAAAAGGGTTGTCTTTGAGAGGCTGAGTCTCTCTGAAGTTAAGATGGCCAGAGGCTTTTCTAACCTGTTAAGACATGCGTAAAAAAAATTGTGGAATCCTTAAAAAAAAAATGTTGCTCAACGTCAAATTGCAAAGACATCATCAAAAGATTCAGAGAAACTGGAAAAATCTCTGTGCATTAGGGACAAGGTGGAAGACCTTTACCGGATGACCATGATCTTTAGGTCCTCAGACGCCACCGCATTACTCAACGGCATGATTCTGTCATTGACATTACTGAAGGGGCCTAGTAATACTTCAAGGAACCACTGTCTGTGACCACAGTCCGCCGTGCCATATACAGATGCCACCTAAAACTCTATCATCCAAAAAGGAAGCCATTGTTGAGCATGATCCAGAAGCGCTGTCGTGTTCTGTGGGCCAAGGCTCATTTAAAATGGGTCGTACCAAAGTGGCAAAGTGTCCTGTGGTCAGACAGGTCCAAATTTGACATTCTTGTTGGAAATCATGGGCGTCGTCTCCTCCGGGTTAAAGAGGAGAAAGACCACTCCTCCTGTTATCAGCGTCCAGTTCAAAAGCCAGCATCTCTGATGATATTGGGATGCGTTAGTGCATATGGTGTGGGCCACTTACATGTTTTAAAAAGCACCATGAATGTTGAAAGGTATAAGAATGCTTTAGAGCAACATATGCTCCCCTCCAGCGGCATCTATTCCAGGGAAAGCCTTGTGTATTTCAGCAGGACAGTGCAAAACCACATACTGCAGCTATTACAACAGCATGGCTGGGTAATAGTAGAGTCCGTGTGCTGAACTGGCCTGCCCGCAGTCCTGATTTTTCACCCATTGAGAATATTTGGCGCAAAATTAAACAAAAAGTCTGTCAAAGGAGACCCAAAACTCTCCAACAGCTGGAAGCCTGTATTAAACAAGAGTGGGATCAAATTCCAATGGCTTAACTCATGAAACGTGTCTCCTCAATGCCAAGATGCCTCCACTCTGTGTTAAAATGAAGAGGAGATGCTACACCATGGTTAAAAGACCCCAGTCCCATCTTTTTTGAGACCTGGAGCAGTCATCAAATTTGAAATGAGCTCATTTTGTGGATAAAATTGTAAAATTTCTCAGTTTCAACATTTGCAATATTATCTCTGTTCTATTGTGAATAAAATGCTGGCTGGTGTGATTTGAAAGTCATTACGTTTTGATTTTATTTACAATTTACACTTTGTCTCAACAATTTCGGAATTGGGGTTGTAGAAGTACGAAGTATGTTTCATAGTACGCATAGTAAGAAGAAAAGCAACCACTGTTTGTTCTCTCCTTGTGCTCTTTAATCAATTTTCAGGTGAATGAAAGATACAGTATCCAAAAAAACAAACAGGCAGTCCCTCCTTAATATATTTCGTCTTTGAGTTTGCAGGCAGTTTAAAAACCACTATTATTAATAGTTAGAATTACATAGTGTCAATAACATGTCTAATTTTTGCTTCAGAAGACTGATTTTTTCAACTACTGATTGGGATACCATTGGCTCACTGTAGCTGAAGTGCCTGCTACAGAGGACAACTATTATTTCTGTAGCAAGAGATTTTTTTCTTTTATTTTATTTTTTAAACTGCTGGATGGATACTATGGGCAAGTATATTGAGCAGTTTGCACCTCATGCTTAGCTGAGGAGTTCTATTCAGGCAACTCCTGAAAAACAGGGATTGGAGAGAACTCGTCCATATTCTAAACCTTGTTCGGCTTGCTTGTGATATTCAATAACTGATCTGATATTCAATAACTGTGTGCCATCTAGTGAATAATCCGTAAATGATGAATTAAATCCATATTTAACTGTGAAACAAGTAACTATTTTGCCAGTGTCAAAGTAACAAAGTGAACGTATACTTTTTATCTTTTAAATGTAGTAGAGTAGAAGTCCTGGTTTAAAAAAAAAATCTAAAGTGAAGTGCAAATCCTCAGAAAAAAAAAAAAAACTAGCCTCCTTGAGTACTGAATGCACCTTTGAAAACGGGAGTAGCCTATCATGCACCCCCTGGAGAAAATCTCATTCTAGCCGGTATTAAAAACAGCCCTGCCTCCTCTGTGCCTGCTCTTCGGTCGGCTTCGAAAGTAACAATTTTATCTGCCTCAGTGTTCAGCGCATTTTGGGTCAGTCTCAGGATAGTATATGGTCTCCCTTCACAACAATGAAACTAATGAACTCTCTCTCGCAAGACTCGCGAATGAGTTTATCCGTTTACCTCAACCTGCGCTGCTGCGCATTTGCAGTGAAAGCTGTGGTAAAAAACGCACGGTGACGTGATAGCCTACACAAGCATTATGATAATGCAGGATATCTCTCTCTCTCTCTCACACACACACACACACACACACACAAACGATTTGCTGAATAAACGAGCACAGTGAGGGGGAAAATAGGAGGGGAAGAAAACGAAAATGCAGGGATAATTAACCAAGGTCCGGATCTCGGTGTCCTCAATGGTGGTTAAGGCCATTAGTATTTATCAGCAGTTATCACCTCCTTTTCACTGAGAAAAAATACCGAGGACATGACCTCGGTGTCCTCAATGGTAGTTTTGGCCCTGACTATAATATGATCATTCTGAAAATAGAAGTAGTATGTAATGCATTACTGTTTTATTGTTATTATAAGATCAATCTTTGATCAAATTTTATCACCTGTCTAATTTGCCAGGTTAATGCAAGACAGGGGCAGGTGATACAATATAATGCATAAATCTCACCCTAGGATCAAGGATGAAAAGTGGTTTATTCATGTGTGAGTAGTTTCTGTGATGATGATTCTGTAATACCTGCTGGAATTGGATGCCAAGGGCAGCGGCCGGAAATAAAAGGCAACACTCACTGCGAACTGAGAGACTAAAAACAGATAAAAATAATGAGACTCGCGCTACCAACGGACCTGACGCCACCCGTGGTAGCAAACAGGCGAGCTCGAGGAAAACAAAGGAAAAGGGAAATAAACCAAAGATTCCCTTACTCACTAACACTATTCCTGATAAGCAACTAAGTGCCTGACACTATCTCTCTAGAGACCTTTCCAGCTAAAGCGCCAAAGAAGGACTGACACTCTAGCAACGGGAGCGAGGCGAAATAGGAGCTTAAATGGAGTCCAGGCCACGCCCCCAATCAATGCCAGCTGGCCCAGGAATCCGATAGGGAGCAAACGATATCGTCCCGGACGAGAGCAACAAACAGCTCTCAAAGCTCCCAAACCATGACCGATACTATGAATAACAGTGATATGGTTGAAATCAAATAAATAAATAAATAAATAAATAAATAAATCATTTATGCATTAAATCCTACCTCTATAATTAGACAGCAGCAGGCACAATGATGCATAAACATACATCATAATTCATAGTGAAGGATGCTATCACATGCAAACTCAGTTTCTTCATGGACTCAATCTACATTCGAATAACATATTTTACTCATAAATGTGAGCAGTTATACGATGACTGTCAATTAGATTTCATACATTTTTGTGGGCTAATTTTTGCACCACAGAATGTATCGGGTAAATGCAGATCCTTGGTTGAAATTCTGAAAATCTGTGATTCATTGTGTGCTTTCATATCTTCCATACCTTTATAAAACAGGTAACAATTTACTGCTGTCAACAGGATTAGATAAACCACAACAAATGAGAAGCATTTATTTCCTCCTCCAGATTTTCCCCTCTCTCTCCGATTGAAATCTAAAAACAATAAACAGAGTTATTGAATAATGCACATACACCTTTTCTGACCAATTGTAGAACTGCAAGTCTGTACGTAATTCATAATGACATTACTATATTGAATTTTACTTGATGGTTAAACTGAATTATTGACAACAACTCAAAGTCCCATGAAAAAGTATTGCCCATTCCCTATTTCATCTATTTTTTCTTTTTTGTCAAATTTAAATCTTTCAGATCATCCAACTAAATTTATATAAAACAAAGGAAAATGTGAGTAAACTAAATGCAGCTTTAAAATGATCATTTCATTGGCTGAAGGTGGAGAGTAATTCAAAACCAAAATCACAAGAAAAAAACTATTGACCTCAGAAACTTAATAACTGGTTATATCATCCTTGGTGGCAAAAGTTGCAAACAAACATTTGTGATTCATGGCAATGCTTCTTATACCTCACTGTTGATGAATATTGGCCTGATCTTTTTTGTAGAATTGTTTTAATTCAGCCACATTGAATAATTTTATTTCTTTAAGGTCATTCCACAGCATTTTCACTGGATCCAAAGCAGGACTTGGACTGGGCCACTTCAAAATCTTTTTTTTTTTTTTTTGTTACTTTTGATCCATTTGGAAGTGAACTTTGAATCATTGTCCTGCTGCATCACACAACTGTTTTAGGCTAGAAACTGAGGGCCAGACATTCTCCGTCCGGAATTTCTGGTAAAATGAATTGATGGTTACATTGTTTATGGGAAGTTGCCCTGGTCTTGAAGCAGCCCCAGAGCATTACTCTACCACCACCATGTTTGACAGCTGGCATGATGCTCTTGTTATGGAATGTTGCTTCATGTTAGATTTTATGGGACCCATGTCTTACAAAAAGTTCTACTTTGACTCATCAGTCATCAAGTCCTAAAGATGTTTTTTTTGTCATTAATATGTTTTTGTGTGAGATGAGCTTCTGCGTTAGTTTTGATCAGGGGTAGTTTTTGCATTGCTGCTCTGCCATGGATACTTTTTGCAGTCTCTTTCTCATTGTGGAATCATGAACTCACCTTAACTGTGGCAAGGAAGGCCAGTAGTTCTTTGGATGTTAGGCTGGGTTCTTTTGTGACCTCTTAGATGAGTCATCAATTCGCTCTTGGAGAAACTTTGGTAGGCTAGCTACTCCTTGGAAGGTTCACCACTGTTCTAAGTTTTTTTATATTTATAAACAGTGGATCTCAGCATAGTTTCCTGGAGTCCCAAAGCCTTAGAAATGGCTTTGTCACCCTTTTCAGGCTCATTGATGTCAAAAACTTTGTTTCTCATCCGTTCTTGAATTTCTTTAGATTGCAGCATCACATGCTGCTTTTTGCCTACTTCACATTTCCAGACAGGTTCTATTTAAGTGACATTGTGATTCAACTGTAGGTTAACCCCGCTTACGATGTAGTAATAGAACACAGGTAAGTAATGATCAATGGTAATGCACTCAACAAAAATATAAACACAACACTTTTGTTTTTGCTCCCATTTGTCATGAGATGGACTCAAAGATCTAAAATTCATTCCAGATACACAATATTACCATTTCTCTCAAACATTGTCTGTCTAAATGTGTGATAGTGAGCACTTTTGCTTTGCTGAGACAATCCATCCCACCTCACAGGTGTGCCACATCACAATGCTCATCAGACACCATGATTAGTGCACAGGTGTACCTTAGACTGCCCACAATAAAATGCCACCCTGAAATGTGCAGTTTTTGCTTTATTGGGGGTCTGGGGACTCAGAACCAGTCAGTATCTGGTGTGACCACCATTTGCCTCGTGCAGTGCAACACATCTTCTTCGCATAGAGTTTATCAGATTGTCAATTGTGGCCTGTGGAATGTTGGTCCACTCCTCTACAATGGCTGTGCAAAGTTGCTGGATATTAGTGGGAACTGGTGCGTGCTGTCGTATACGCCGGTCAAGCACATCCCAAACATGCTCAATGGGTGACATGTCCGGTGAGTATGCTGGCCATGCAAGAACTGGGACATTTTCAGCTTCCAAGAATTGTGTACAGATCCTTGCAACATGGGGCTGTGCATTATCTTGCTGAAACATGAGGTGATGTTCATGGATGTATGGCACAATAATGGGCCTCAGGATCTCATCACGGTATCTCTGTGCATTCAAAATGCCATCAATAAAATGCACCTGTGTTCTTCGTCCATAACAGATGCCTGCCCATACCATAACTCCACCACCACCATGGGCCACTCGATCCACAACATTGACATCAGCAAAGCGCTCACCCACACGACGCCACACACGCTGTCTGCCATCTGCCCTGAACAATGTAAATCGAGATTCATCCGTGAAGAGAACACCTCTCCAACGTGCCAGACGCCATCAAATGTGAGCATTTGCCCACTCAAGTCTGTTACGGCGACTATCTGGAGTCAGGTTAAGACCCCGACGAGGACGACGAGCATGCAGTTGAGCTTCCCTGAGACGGTTTCTGACAGTTTGTGCAGAAATTCTTTGGTTATGTAAACCAATTTTTTCAGAAGTTGTCTGAGTAGCTGGTCTCAGACGATCTTTGAGGTGAACCTGCTGGATGTGGAGGTCCTGGGCTGGTGTGGTTACACGTGGTCTGCGGTTGTGAGGCCGGTTGGATGTACTGCCATATTCTCCGAAATGCCTTTGGAGACGGCTTATGGTGGAGAAATGAACATTCAATGCCCGCGCAACAGATCTGGTTGACATTCCTGCTGTCAGCATGCCAATTGCACGCTCCCTCAATGCTTGCACCTTCTGTGGCATTTTGCTGTGAGACAAAACTGCACATTTCAGAGTGGCCTTTTACTGTGGGCAGTATAAGGTACACCTGTGCACTAATCATGGTGTCTGATGAGCATCTTGATGTGGCACACCTGTGAGGTGGGATGGATTGTCTCCGCAAAGCAAAAGTGCTCATTATCACACATTTAGACAGATTTGTGAACAATGTCTGAGAGAAATGGTAATATTGTGTATCTGGAATGAATTTTAGATCTTTGAGTCCATCTCATGACAAATAGGAGCAAAAACAAAAGTGTTGCATTTATATTTTTGTTGAGTGTAGCTGGACTAGTATCAAAAGATGCTAAATTTTTAAGAGCCAGGAATTTGAACATCAATAATGACAACACTAATGGGTTGAAGTTTTTTGTGGCCACTTGTATTACAAATTTAATAACAGTTAAAATTTCCATCAGTTTATTATCCTTTTTATTATATTTAAAGCTTTTGATTCAGCTTTAACGTCATTTCTCAAAATTAGTTGGTTTTCCAAGGTATGCTATTGTATCCAGTCTTAATTCCCACTGTTGCATTTATTGCGATGTATGTCATGCGTAACCTTATCAAACAGCTTGGGGTGACAATCTAGTTTCAAGGTTTGTGATATGGGATCAGTAAGACACCAGATGCGGGGAGATGGGAATGAGGATTTTATTCAAACAAAACAGGCATGAGGGCCAACGAAAAACTTGGCCCAAAGGGTTGCAAAAGGCAAACTAAGGTACACTACACAGAGCTATAAACAAAAGAATACAAAAACGACAAAAAACAAAAGGCACTAGAAACTCCAGGCAAGATGACCAAGAAAAATAAATAACAAGGCTATATATACACACACAAGGGCTATGAACAAGGCTTGGAAACTTGGCAACAAAACTTGGGAACATGAACTAGGAACAAGCTTGCAAACAAGGACTTGAGACACTGTCTGCCAGCCAACTTCCACCGCATCCAGATAAAGGCTTAGAAATCATGGCACATGAGGGGCAACACCTGGAGAAAGAGAAACAAGAGGCATGGCAAGATCAAGACATGGACAGAGATTGGTGGACAAGACTTGCTCATTAAGAGAATGAGCGTGCTCAGCTTAAGTACCAATTAAGTATGCAGTTTGAAAGCAGCATGAATGTTCAGAACAGAAAAGCACAGCAAGATCTTGAAATAGCAAAGCAGGAATCATGACAATAAACTCCCTGTCTAAATTAGTAATATTAGTAATGTGCCTATCTAAGAATTACACCACCCAGTGAGTGTTAGTAAATGTTAGTAACTTAAAAACAGTTAATTGCCAATTAAGCTTAGAAAGGCCCGAATCCAGCACAGCACAGAAGGAAGGGGAAATACCAAAGCCAACCATAGCCCAGAAATGTGCAACAACGAAGGCACGGGGTGGAACGCAGACAAGCGGTGGAGTGGCTTGGCAGACCTGGCGAAAACAAAAACATGGACAATGAACATGAATTATGAAATACTATGACCTGATATAAGAAACTGTTAAAACTGTGACTATGAACATGAACTATGAACTATGGAACTATGAAATCTTGAACATGAAACTGTTAAAACCATAAACAATACTGTCCTGGCCAAAGGCCAGGACCCTGGAACACAACAGTTTGACCCTCAATTTGGGGGTTCCGGTTTTTATCCTACGTCAGAATTAAGACCTAATCAGTTCATTATGACTCCCAATCTGTTAATGCCTTTCTTTGTTTTGAGCATTAAGGAATTTTAATTCAAACCTTTTCCAATGTGGATTAAATGTGGTAAATTTTGGAAATGGGCATCTGTTTCTGCGCATGGCCTTCTGCCTCATCCATCGTCAATGTGCAGCTCTCAGTGGCTCCATCAAAATGATATCCATACCTTACCTCCGCAGCTCAAGGCAGATGGAACGTTCCAATTAGAAGCATGGGCGTAAGTCATCTGTGGCCACTTTATAAATGCAGCCTTCAGCCTCAACCATAATTCACTTGCAGTTTTCATGGCCCCATCAAAGCAGCGTCCTAAGTTTACAGAAGTGGGTGGTCTCGCTGCATGCTTGCCTTGTTCGTGGCCCGATTTGAGGTATGAGATGTGAACTGTAGTTGGATATTGTTAATGCCAGTATGGCATGGGTTTCTAATGTTAAATGTACAAGGTGTGTGTTCATTGCAAATTATTTGTCACAATGATTGCAATGTTCTTCCGAAGTAGTTAAATCTTTACTAATGCTTTGCCATGTTTTCTCATCCACTCGCAGTGGCAATCTCGCGTGCTACTCGGCACAAAGGTTACACGCTACCCAGCCATCACGAATAATACGCATATCCACCTCACGTCCACTCGCAGGGGCATGTTCACGAGCGATACACTAGCGCCAAGGTCACGTGCTGCCTCGCTGGCCGGCCTTTATGGATACTACGGGCTTATCTGTATCTCGTCCACTCGCAGCGGCACAGCTCACCAGCACTCAGCTACCATTTGGTTATAGGTACGCATTGCTTAGCCGGCAAGCAGTCCCAAATCCTACTCATGTATCTACCTCACGTCCACTTGCAGTTGCAATGCTCATACATTTAGATGATGGTTGTGTAAGTAAGTATCTATTTTGGTAAGTAACCTCAGATACTCGTTTTCATGACCGTTCACTCGCAGTGGCACAGCTCACAATCGATTGCTACCGTTTTGGTTATGGACTCACCTTGCCTGGCTGGCAAGCAGTCACAGATGCTATGGAGTATCTACCTCATGTCCACAAGCAGTGGCAATGCTCACGTATTTAGATGATTGTTGTAACAGTAAGTATCTATCTTGGTAAGTTGGCACACAAGTGCCTGGCTAGCTTTTTATGGGCACATTTTGCCTAGCTGGCAAGCAGTCACGGGTACTACCCCGATATCTACCTCATCCTCGTTACGGCAATGCTAGTGCATTTAGATGATTTTCGGGTAAGTAAGAATTTATATGGATAAGTTATCTCAGATGCTAGCAGTGGCACTGCTCATACAGTTAGGTCACGGTTGCGGTGAGGAGTTTGATTGGTTTGTGTTTTAAGGACTAAATTTTGAGTCAAACCTCTCCAATGCTGATTAAATGTGCTAAATTTGGAAATCATGGGCGTCGGTCTGCACGCGTCCCTTTGGCTAAACCACAATTAATGTGCAGCTCTTAGTTGCATCATCAAACTGGTATCCGTACCTTACTTCTAGGTTGGTGGTTTTGCTTTTACCCATTCAATGTTCATACTACATTAAAGTCTCCATTAAACTAGGTGTTGGGGGATGCATAATGGCATAAGTCTGGATCGTTTTCAAGTCATAAATGTGCGTGATATGCATTGCATTGGTAAGTGAATGATCATCCAATGATGAATTGCTGTGTCCATGACAAGCACCAATTCAAGTTAGCATAGCATTTGAATGATCTGACATCATTTTCTCTTTTGCTTGGCATGGCACTGCTTACAAGTGGTAATCTTACACTATGGTCTCATTCTACCCACTCATGACACTCATTCAGGTTCCGAGCGCTACATCCGCAGCTCCATGCAGACGGGAAGTTCCAATTTACAAGCATAGATGTTGGTCATTAGCAGGTACTGCTAAATGCAGCCCACAGCTGCAACCATAACCATAATCGACATGCAGTTCGCATGAACTCATCTAAGCGGCGTCCTAAGCTTTCATAAGGTGGTCCTACTTGCAGTGGCACAGCTCACTACTACGTCGTGTGCGCTTCGGTTATGGGTGTACATCGCCTCCCCGGCAAACATTCGCGGATACTGCACGCGTATCCACCGCTAGGCCACTCGCTGTGGCACATCACTCTGGCGCTTAGCTAGCACTTCGGCTATGAGTGAACTCTGCCTGGCTGGCAAACATTCGTGGATACTGCGCGCGTATCCACCGCACGGCCACTCGCTGTGGCACATCACATCTGGCGCTTAGCTAGCGCTTCGGCTATGGGAGCACTTTGCCTGGCTGGCAAATTAAATACTGCGCGTGTATCCACCGCATGGCCACTCGCTGTGGCGCATCACTCTGGCGCTTAGCTAGCGCTTCGGCTATGAGTGAACTTTGCCTGGCTGGCAAACATTCGCGGATACTGCGCGCGTACCCACCGCACGGCCACTCGCTGTGGCAGAACACATCTGGCGCTTAGCTAGCGCTTCGGCTATGGGAGCACTTTACCTGGCTGGCAAACATTCGCGGATACTGCATGCGTATCCTCCTCACGGCCACTCGCTGTAGCAAGATCTACGCTTTCAGCCATAGTCCCAGCAGACAGTGTCTATATGCATAAGTATCCGCAAATACATGCAACTTACTTACCACTAGCTGCGGTCATTTTTTAGCTTTAAGCTTGCGCCTTCGTATAGGAGCAAACTAAGCAACGTTATTTCAGGTACTTTGCTTATGTTGACTTCCTTATCCACTAGCAGTGTCCCCTCTCATCTGCTGCTCGTGCAGTCGCTTGTTTATTCTAATACATATTGTCTTTCAGCGCGATCTACCTTGATGACTCCTCAGTCCTGCAGATTCTCTTTTGGGGATAGCTTTGCCCCTGCCTGCTACCCAGGCAGATCAGTGCCCCACCTCGCTTGAGGGTCCTCAAGGACGGAGTCATCGCCAAATCCTGAATTTCTTTCATGTCATTGCACTGTTAATAAATCTCCTTTCCTTAAAATCTGGAGCCTTCGTGATTGAACTATTTGGTTACAAAACGATTTTCTTCCTTTATGCATATTATTTTAAACACTTGTAAAATGACTTTAAACCAATGTATGTTATTTTTAACCGGATATTTTAACAGTTTTAAGTGCATATAAATCAACTCAACATTATTTTTAGTGTTATTTTAGAGCCTGGGCTACACAGGTAGTAATCATACCTGGATGTTTTTAGTGAAACTGAATCCAATTATCAACTTAAGTTGTTTAACCTAATTGATTAAGAAGCAAAGGGAGCAATAACCTTTTCACATTCAGCCAGATTGGGTTGGGTAGCTTTTTCCTTCAGTAAATGAAATCATCATCACTTAAACTGTATTTTGTGTTCACTCAGTTTCTCTTTGTGTAATATTGAAATTAATTTGATGATCTGAAACTTGTAAGTGTAAAAAATATGCAAAAATAAAGAAATCTGGAAGAGGGCAAATACTTTATTACAGTACTATATAGTAGGATATTGTCTAAGCTATTGCAGTTATTTGGTCATTGCTGTAGTGAATATCTAAAGGCTAACTAAAAGGTATTTCATGTAAGATACATAATGTTGTGGCTGGAATAAGATACAGGAATTCAAAGCTTTAGGATTAAAATTGGAGCTTGTTTAAATATAAATTCAAATGAGAATACTTTTTATATGGGTGGACATTTCATTCAACAAAAGACAACTGTTGTCAATGGCAGACTGAAATCACTGTCGACCATAGAGCTGGGCTGGTATTATATAAAGAGCTAAAATAATCTGTGTTGCTCTAATCTAGAAAATAACTTATGTCAATCCTGTTTGCACAGCAGTAATGAATAAGAATGGTATTTATAATGTGGTAATGACCTGCGGCTCTAAAGCTGTTGATCATAACTCGTAAAAGCAGAAATAACTTGTTATAAAATTAATTGCATTCACAAATGCCTAAATATGCAGTATGTGGAAATATACCTAAGATGAATGCTTTCAAATGAACTACATCAAAATAATAATTAAAAAAAAAACTCTAAATTGATACAGTATTTGCCATGTATCCTTGATTATCTTTTATATATAGCTCAAATATCAGATAAAAAATGATTAACTTGGCAGGTATTGATGGACTGTTCCAAGGGTTTCTTTAGTGTCTCTCTTGCTCACAAGTCACCTTTAATAATTACGTTACAGTTCCGGTCCAATGCAACTTGTACTCAGACAAAAAAGATTAGGTACAACTGGAAATACAGATGGCAGTAAACCATACAATTTGCAATGTGATCATTATGCATCTACTGGAGCCCATTCCTTACCGCTGCTTTCAAGCTCAAAGCGATCAGCCCTCTTTAGTTTCTTGTCCAGGTCGCAATTTTGGTTGCTTTGACTGACAATGGAATCTTTTTTGTTTTGGTTATCCACTGTTGTATCCATAACTGACTAAATATGTGTGACTCAAATTATATATCCCCCCAAATAGGATTATGCAAAACAACATCCCCATTTTCTGAAAGACATAAAAAAGAAGGAAGTAATCTGCTTGCCAATTAAATTTTTTTTGGTGAATTCCATTGGAGGGGATCAATGCACTATTTGTACAATGTGGGTAGTTCATACAAAATGCATACGCTGCAAACAAGATGAACAATATCGCCAAAATTGTGTGGACAGTATGCAAAAACCTCATTGTCATTCATTGAGAATAAACATTTTTAAATCCTAAATATCTTAAATTTGGAATTAATTTGTCATTATGGCCTGTTAAGACAGACATTCAGGTGCAGTTTGAGGGTATTGCAATTAATTTGGCAATTTATTGCCTTGTTTGTACTATTGTTTGTTTTTGTCAGTTGCTGATCTTAGGATCACTAGTGCAGCACCCATTGAAGCATGTCTGTCCAGGATGGGATCCAGCTACATCCAGCTTTCTTCAGAACTACTTATCCACACAATGTTGTATAACATATGCATGAATCTCAAATAAATAAAATGTGTTGACTAAATTTTATCATTAATTAATTTGAATTATCAAAATGTCTTTTAACTACCACACCAATTCTGAAATAGTTGGAACGAAGTGTAAATTATGAATAAAATCAAAATGCAGTGACTTTTTGATCACATGAGCCAATGTGTTATTTACAATAGAACATATATAACATTTCAAATGTTGAAACTGATACATTTTACATGTTTATCCACAAAATGAGCTTATTTTAAATTTTCTGGCTGCAACAGGTCTCAAAAAAGTTGGGACACAGGCAAAAAAAAGTGCTGAAAAAGCAAGTTATATACTCAATGGCAATGAAAACGCAACACTCTAAATTTTGGTTTATTTTTGCTCAGGACCTGAGCAGTCAAATTTGAGTTCTTAACCCTAGAACACTATCGCCGGGTGATTTTCACCCGAGCAAACTTGTTTACGTTATTTGCATTATGTTGCGTTTGTCTGAGTGTTATGGGTCCCTGGGTAGCTTCAGCATTGTCTTTCACATCTTTGAAGGCATGGGTGTTTTGTTTACCTCAGGGTACTTTTTTCATTTTGTTAGACATGGCACAGTTGAAAATAAAAGAACACTACTCTAATTTATCATGTATTGTCATATTTTGATGACAAGTACTTTTTTTTATTGGGTATTTTACTATATTGGGAAAAATCACCCGGCGTTAGTGATGGTGTTACTAATTTTAGCAATAGTGTTCTAGGGTTAAGAGGCCATTGGGGTCACAATGTGTACCTCGTTACACATGAATGATCATCTTGTAACTCAACAGTGTGAGTTGGACTCTCATCAATCCATATTGAGTACAACAGATGGGAATAGGAGTTGTGCAAGTACAGTGGTTGAAATGAAGGAGGGGTTGTCTTCCCTATATAAAAGCATGATAAAAGCCACACAAAAAACATTTTTAAGTGTCATAATGCCATGTCTGTTGACTGACCAATGGAACAGGGCCCTGGGTATGCTAGAGGAGGGAGTAAGTCCCCAGCAAGTGGCTCACCATTTTGGGTGTAGTACGTCCAGCATCAGTACGTTTTGGGTGTAGTACATACAACTAGGACGAGCTCTTTCATCAAGAGTACCCAGACCTCAAACCAGCAGCAACTCCAGAATGCACAACAGGCAGAGTGGCGACAACTTCCCCAAGACAACCTAAGATGCTGAGTCAGGTCCATGTGGAGACATTGTACTGCCTGTGTGGATGTTCGTGGGGGTCACACCACTGACTGTTCTTTTGAGTTAACTGGCATCGTGTGTGTAACATTCTTCTTATGCCCTTAGCTCCTCCTGGAGCATAGGCCATCAACGATTTCCTTCCTCCATCTCGTTCTGTCTTGGGCTAGTCTCCCTAGAGTGTTCCACGTGTGGCCCCAGCTCTTCATCTCTGCTTCAACATCCCGCCTCCAGGTGTTCTTGGGGCGTCCTCTTTTTCGCTTGCCTTGGGGATTCCATTTTAAATCTTGCCTTGTAACACTATCTGGATGTTTCCTTAAAGGGTGACCGATCCATTTCCATTTGCGACGCCTGATTTGTATATGAATGGCCTCCTGGCTTGCTTGCTTCCAAAGATCTTCATTTGTTATTCTGTCCGTCCAAGATATCTTCAGGATTCTTCTCAAACATTTGTTGACAAATGATTGCAACTTTTTATTAGAAGACTTTGTGTTCCTCCATGTCTCTAAACCGTACAACAGGACGCTTTTCACATTTGAATTGAATATTCAAGCTTTGTTCTGCTGGAGATGACGCGTGAATTCCATGTTTTCTTCAGTAACTTAAAAGCCACACGTGCTTTGTTAATTCTGACTTTAATGTCTTTGTCAGTTCCTCCATTAACACTAACTGTGCTTCCTAGGTATACAAATGATGAAATTTCTTCTAGATTGCTATCATTGATTTTAATAGGCTTACTTGATGCGCAGTTAATCTTCATGATCTTAGTTTTATTAACATTTGGCTTTAGTCCCAGTTTGGCAGAGTTTTCCATCATCCTTGTGGTTTTGTCTTGCATTTGTTAGTTGTTGCCAGAGAGGAGTGCAATGTCATCTGCGAAGTCAAGATCATCAAGTTGTTTCTGTATGATTCCACTGGATGCCGGTTTGTTGGTTAGCTGTTGTCTCCTTCATTGTCCAATAGATCGCCAGCAGGAATAAGAATGGTGACATCAAACAGCCTTGTTTTACACCTGTCTTTACCGCAAAACTATCTGACAATTTCCCAGCATGAACTACTTTACAGGTCATCGCATTATAAGAGTTCTTAATAATCCTGATGAATTTTCCTGGGATGCCGTAATGCATCATAAGGCTCCAGAGTGCGTTCCGATCAAGGCTGTCGAAGGCTTTTTCAAAATCTACGAAGTTGACATAGACAGAAGTGTTCCATTCGATGGACTGTTCGATAATTATTCGAAGGGTGGCTATTTAGTCAATGCAGGAATGGTCTTTTCTGAAACCTGCTTGTTGATCTCTTAACATAGCATCAATAGCTGTCTGTAGACGCATCAGCATAATTCTGTTTAGGATCTTTCCAACCACTGTCAGCAAAGAGATTCCTCTGTAGTTCTTACATTCTCTTGTATCTCCTTTCTTGGGCAGTTTGATGATCTAGCTTTCGTTCCACTCAGTTAGCATTTCCTCTTCTTGCCAAATCTTTCCAAAGAGTTCATACAGCATGCCTGCAGTTGTGTGAGGATCTACTTTAAGTGCCTCCGGTGGTATATTATCGGGTCCTGCTGCTTTCCCTGACTTCAGTTTCTGAATAGCCTTAACGATTTCCTCTTTAGATGGTCTTTCACAGTTCACCTCCAGTTCCGATGGTGCCTCAGGTATAGATGGTGTTTCCGTGGGTGATGGTCTATTGAGTATTTCACTAAAGTGATCTACCCATCGTTGTAACTGTTCATCCTCCCTTGTCAAGATGTTTCCTTCCTTATCTTTTATCTGGTTATTGGGACAAGTGTATTTCCCGGCTAGTTTCTTTGTGGTGTCATAAAGGTCTTTCATAATTCCGCTAGCTGCTGCGTCCTCTGCTTGTGTAGCTAAGGAAGTAAAATACTCCCTTTTATCTTCCTTAATAAGCCTCCTAACCTCTTTATGCACCTCTTGGTATAATTTCTGGGACTCAGCTTTCTGTTGTCTAGTTCGGCTCCTGTTGCATTTCTCCTTGAGTGCCTTCCTCTTCTTGATGGTGTCCAACGTTCTAGGTGAAATCCACTCTTTGTGCTCTAGTTTTCGTCTGCCAAGGACCTCCTCACATGTATTGATCAATGCCTCCCTTACCTCGTTCCACTCCTCTTCCTTGTCCAGATCCTGAAGTGCATGATATCTGTTAAACAACGCGATCTTAAAGGTTTCCCGTATTTTGTTGTCCTTAAGAAATCTGACATTGTATTTTACTCTGGGATTTGATGATTTATAGCATCATTTATAGCATCATAGCATGAAGCAACTTCATCCTTACTTTTGCGATTAGCAGGTGGTGATCTGTTCCTGCATCTGCTCCTCTTTAAACTCTCACGTCAAGAAGTGATCGCCTGAATTTTCTAGAAACACAGATATGATCTATTTGGTTCTCAGTGATGTTGTTTGGAGAAACCCATGTTGTCTTGTGTCTTTCTTTGTGGGGAAATACAGAGCCTTCGATGACACAATCGAAGTCTGAACAGAAGTCGGCAAATATCTCCCCGTTCACGTTCATCTCACCCAGTCCACGTCTTCCCATAATTTGTTCATACCCGATGTTGTCCTTCCCAATTTTCGCATTAAAGTCTCCCATGATGATGACCAGATCCTTCTCCTTGATTCTGTCCATCGTTTGGCTGAGGGTACTGTAGAATTGTTCTTTCTCTTCTTCTTCTGCGTCATTTGTAGGTGCATAGCACTAATTATTACAGTTGAAATCCTTTTATGGTTGTTCCTAAATTTAGCTGTTATTAGCCTCGAGTTTATGGGCTCCCAGGAAATCAACGCTCTGCGTGCCTCTGGTGTTAACATAAAGGCCACATCCTCTCTATGTGGTGCTCCATCCTCTAGGTGTCCTAAGTATATAATTGTAGTGCCATCAGCCAGTTTCATCTCTCCCGATGAGGTCCAGCGTGTCTCACTTATCCCCAGAATCGATATTTTGTAGCGTTTCATTTTGTTGGCAATGATGGTTGATCTTCCGGCTTGATACATGGTTCTGACATTCCACGTACCAAGAATAGATATTGACTTTGAAGAGAGAAGAACATTCAGCCTTGCAGAGTCCATGCGGCTTTGTCTGCACTCCGTCATTTTCTGCCTATGAGACACTTTCTTTTCCAATGGTGTCAATGGTGAGTCAATGGTGCGGTTGAATTTCGTTAATGGTTCTGTAATCCATACAATCCACTTCACGGGGGATTAGCCCATGTAGCTTCACCAGAGCCCTGTTGGCCAGCTTTACCTGTTTCCACCTCCCACGACGAGGACGAGGGGTTGGGCTTTTGGGAGGGTGTGTAACATGATTGACTCTCTAAGACATCCCTTTTATAGTCAATGTGAATTTGCAAATTCTTTGAAGGTCTCATCATTGACAGTGCGTAATATCATCAAAAGATTCAGAGAAACTGGGAAAATCTCTGCATAAAGGACAAGGCCGAAGACCTTCACTGGATGCTTATGATCTTCCGGCCCTCAGACGCCACTGCAAGTGTCCTGTGGTCAGACAAGTCCAAATTTGACATTCTTGTTGGAAATCATGTGCGTCGTGTCCTCCGGGCTAAAACACTCCTGTTTTCAGTGTTCAGTTCAAAAGCCAGCATCTCTGATGATAGTTCATATGGTGTAGGACACTTGCATGTTTTAAAAAGCACCATGAATGCTGAAAGGTATATAAAGGTTTTTGAGAAAAATATGCTCCCCTCCAGATGACATCTAGTCCAGGGAAGGCCTTGTGTATTTCAGCAAAACCGCATACTGCAGCTAACACAACAGCATGGCTTCGAAGTAGAAGGGTCTGTGTGCTGAACTGGCCTACCTGCAGTCCTGATCTTTTACCTATTGAGAATATTTGGCACATAATTAAACAAAAAGTCTGTCAAAGGAAACCCAAAACTCTCCAGCAGCTGGAAGCCTGTAATAAACAAGAGTGGGATCAAATTCCAGCGCCTAAACTCAAGAAACTTGTCTCCTCAATGCCCAGATGCCTTCACTATGTATTAAAAAGAAGAGGGGATGCTACACCATGGTAACCAGGCCTCTGTCCCAACTTTTTTGGGACCTGTAGCAGCCATCAAATTTGAAATGAGCTCATTTTGTGGATAAAATTGTACAAAAGTAAAATTTCTCAGTTTTAACATTTGCTATCTTATCTCTTTTCTATTGTGAATAAAATACTGGCTGGTGTGATTTGAAAGTCATTGCATTTTGATTTCTTTCACAATTTACACTTTGTCCCAACTATTTCGGAATTGGGGTTGTAGTATTAAATTAACTTTCAACTATTTCTCTGTTACCTTTGCTGATTACCTTTCAGATCGTGTGAAAAGGACTACAGAAGTTTGACAAAGGAAGTAAACCAAATGTCAGTCTCATGACTGGGGAACTTGTCAATCAAAAGTCATCCAGTGGCTAATGGTGGGGATTGCCTAGAAAATCTGTCTTCAAGAATAGATTCACATTCCACACTGATGATAATTATTATTTGCATCTTTTTTCATACTCTGTGTCAAGCTTGTTGTGACTTTATACAAAAAATGAAAGAGAAAAGTATAAAAGATATGGGGTCAAAATATGAAAAAAGCAAGAATTCTGATCTCCTTGTACATTTTCATGTACCATTTCATATTTCAGTTTTGGTATGCATAAAGAGACATGGTGCTGAATGGCTATAATAGAGTGTTGGAAACAGTTTGCTTGAAAAAGCTATATAAAATACAAAAAAAGTATTTTTGATTAAAAATGACATTTTTCTTGAAAATAAGTTGTAAATAGTGGTCTTCTTGTTCAGAGACTAACATCCTGAAAGAGGTTTAGATTTCATATTATCTCACGTAAGAGCAACTGTCGGTGTGTGCAAACGCGCTCACAACTTTGTTTGACACTCCAGTGGCTAAGGAGTAGAAGACAGGGCTTGGGCTAAGTCTAACCATCAAGATACAAAAATACATTAATAAGGCATAATTCTGAGACAGAGTATTTCTGTGTGTGTGTGTGTGTGTGCGCGTGTGTGTGGGTGTGTATGCATGCGTGTGTGTTCAGGTTTTTGTATGAGGTGCCGTTGAGGCCATAATTCAAACTTTACCTCTCACATTCGCTACTTTTACCTCTCACGTTCACTGTTTTACCTCTCACATTCACTGTTTTACCTCTAACGTTCAGTTTTAAGTCGCACATTCACTGTTTACACCTCTCACGTTCACTACTTTTACGTCTCACATACACTGTTTTTACCTCTCACGTTCACTACTTTTACCTCTCACATTCACTGTTTTACCTCTCACGTTCAGTTTTAAGTCGCAAATTCACTGTTTTTACCTATCATGTTCACTACTAATACCTCTCACGTACACTGTTTTTACCGCTCACATTGACTACTTTTACCTCTCACATACTGTTTTACCTCTCACGTTCGCTGTTTTCCCATGCACATTCACTGTTTTCACCTCGCACGTTCACTGTTTTTACCTCTCACATTCACTCCTTCTACCTCTCACATTCACTCTTTTTACCTCCCACATACAGAGGAAACGGAAGGTGATTTGTTAGATACTGAAGGAGGATTGATGGAAACGGAAGGTCGTTGAATGGGAAGAAAGCGAACCGTAATAATGAACTCTCAAACTATGGTTCAGTAAACGCAGTTTATCTGGCCTGAATGTGAAATTTTATATGGGCAGTGCTCATTTCCATTGAGATTCACCAAATACCATCAAACTTCAATGTCAATGATAGCTGGGGTGCGTCTCCTGAAAGCACAGATGCTAACGTACATGGTTGGAGCCTCTCTCGCGTGAATGGACGAACCATAGACAGTACACAAACTATGTCTGTTGCTAACTATGTTAGCAGCCCCGCTTATGGGAAACGAATCCCTGCATGCCTGGACGGGAGAAAACAGAGCGTCTCAGCCAAGCCGCAGCTTTATTGAGTAGCTTATTCCTATCAGCTATTTTCTGAAAATCCACAACCAAATCACTTCAGCCACCTGCTGCCGCATAAAATGTCTCCGTTGAAGGAGAAAACTTTGTTCCCGATGGGCCATAACATTACAGCACTTCAGCCGCTAATGTTATCAATGACAGCTCCCACAAGGAGAATGGAGCCGATATCAGACACTGCGGCGTTTCGGAACGCCGGGTGAAGAAAGCGATCAAAAGCAATAGCAAGCTAGTTTGCCGAAATTAGAAACTATTTAACAGGTGTTGTACTTTGCCACTTATTCGCTAGTTCCAAGTTTGATGTTTAGGCTACTTTAGATGAGTAAAATTCTCTAATCTCTTTGCACTTAACATGGCAAATTTGCTATCAAACTTTACTCACTAAGCTGGATCGAATTTCACATGAAGTTAACTGATGCATGTGACATTAAAAACGTAGACGTAAATCTATTGATAGTTATGTTGTTGAAGATTTTATTTCAGCATTATTCATTATATTTACTAATATTGATTTTATATATATATATATATATATATATATATATATATATATATATCATTATTCATTCATTGCTCATACTAATAATCAATAACCATATTATGTAAGCAGCAAAAAGGCACACACACATAACACACACATGCTGACATACCAAATGTTGAAGATTTTATTTCAGCACTATTCATTATATTTACTAATATTGATTATATATATTTTTATCATTATTCATTCATTGCTCATACTAATAATCAATAACCATATTTTGTAGGCAGCAAAAAGACACACACACATAACACACACATACAGACATACAAGCAGTTCATATACTGCAGTGAAAACACACAGACAAGTATACATATACAAGCAATTCAGTTCACACATGCTTGAGCTGCTCACACACACATGAGCAGCACGCTTCTGTAGCTTCTTCTGTTTAGCTGATCAAAAAATCCATAATCAGAGGATGTATTTGATTTCTGTAGCTTTGATAAATATTGGTTCAGCAAAATCATTAGTTGCTACTGAAAACATACTCAATTGTATTATTTGTAATAATTTGATATGCATCTAATTCATCCACTGTTATTTTTTTCTTTTTGGCTGCATTCTTTGTCTGTATTCTTTTTCTTTTTCATCTGGGTGTGGCTGTCCACTGTAATGCGCATGCGTCTCTGAATTCCTGAAAGATTACCTAAATGGAATCTCAGGTTGCCTGTCCAATTGTAGTGCGAGAATGAAAAGGGGAAGGACCATATTTGCGGTATAAAACGGTGTGCACAAGAGGATAACTTCAGTTCTACAGGGGAGTTCCTCTTGCAGTTCGTCTTGGGATTTTTTGGAGGCAGTTCGGGCAGTTCGTCAGGGAGGAGATCGGGAATTGTTCTTGGGGCAGTTCCTCTTGCGCAGTTACTCGGCTTTGCATTTTTCAACATGACACAATAAAGCCTAATTTTCTTTTTCAGAATCTGTCTCTCTCCAATTGCTTGAGGATGGGGGAATCTTAATATGTTGAAGAAAATCCACAACAATGTTAGCATAATTCGTTCTAGACAGCCGATTTTGCTCCCTTGTCAAAAATTATACCGTAATGCAAAGCGATTGTAAACTCTTTGTTATCGCCTTGATATTTCTGTATGCATGAGTTTACAGAGGTAATTTTGTTATTTGTTAACTTCTTATACCATAAGCAGATTTTTTAACGAGTTGAATAAGTTTGTTTGAGACATATGCCCATATACGGCATTATCATCTAATTTCTGCATTTTCAGGAAAACCCAGCGTGTACATGCAAATATCTGAGCGCTTGCAGGTCGAAATGCGCACCGAAAATGAATCTATTTTTATGATTATTGAAGATAGTTAAGATATGAGCGAGGAAACAGCCCAAAATTTTAGGTTTGTGCAAGCGCAGAACCGCGAGGTAGCATATTTTGATAGGTAGCAAAATTTATCAGAACATCCGCTCTGAAGGGTTGAAGAGCTACATAGTTTTTGGACCGACTTGGTAATAATGACATTGATTGCAATCATTGCTTAATTTTGCAATTGTAAATGAATCATAACAGAGCGGAGTTATAAAAATATATATAGATCTCCTGCACAAGACCTTCTGTCATTACAGAAGTAAATTAACCTCAGTAGCTTCATGCCAACACGATTCTACAAAATGTTAGCGAACCCTCACTATATTGCTATCTGGCTGTCTTTAGTAATTTCATCCATTTAAGGTGGCCTAAGCATCGAATGTGTAACTGGCGAAAACGTTGCCAAGTTCAGAGCCCTGGTAAATGGTTTCTAATTTTGACAAGCTAGCTAGCAAACATTGGCTAGCGCACCTCACTCTCCCGGTTTTCCATTTTCCAAAACATCACTGTGCCTGATACCGGGCCTGATGATATGTGATATGTGATGTATGGGCCACCGTAGTTGCCTTACGTATGATGTCATAGGGTCACGTCAAGAACTGTATAAAAGATGGACGGCCGAACGTCTCCTGAAAAGTGAAGCAAAAGCGTCTTGATCGCCAACTACTGGCCGGCTGCAGTACAAATTATAAGCCCGCCCCCTCCATTTTAGTGAAGGGGAGAAATGCGAGACAGGAAAAATTGTGTACATGAAAAATAATTTATTTCTGAAGATGTTTTCTTCATTTTTAGGAAGTTCTTACCATACCGATATATATTCTAGCGTCAATTTTTCTGATAAGTTTTCTGTAAACCTTTTATTTGATATTATGCAAAAGGGGCATGTAGTCATAATAAACACAGTGATTGACAACCGCAGTGCGCGTGGACTGAGTCCTCATAGCCCCTGCCCCCTGCGGACTTCGTGAATAGTAATTTCGCGTAGAGCTGAGGTGGGAACGTCGACAGGAGACTTAATGCTATATCTGAAATTCTTCATACCTAACAGCAATTGTGCTTCAAGCAGGACAGACTGCAACAAAAAACGACGAAATGAGTTGTTCTGCTGTGAATTTCACTAACCGTCCGAACCGATCGAAAGGATCTTTGCAGTTTTTTCGGTAAGTTAATTATATTTTTTATTTGTTGAAGTTGTATGGTCAGTCAAGTTATTACCAAGTAAGCTAGCTACCTTGGCAACGTTAAGGCAGCAAGCAGAGTAACAGACGTTCACGATGAATATGGAGAAAATGGTGATCGGTAGCCATTCGTAACTGGCTAAATATACATTTTTAATTTTAGAGAATACCTATTAAGGTAAGCTTTTGAATGAAGTTAACGGCTCTGTGTCATATAATGTCGTTCATATGTACTTGAACTTTTGAGCCAGTGCCGCAGTAGGTTCAGCCTTTAGCTTCCAGTTCTGCCATCAGTATCTCAGAATTTTAGAGAACAGAGATTGTCACTTGGCCCGGTAGGAATTCTGCTTGATGTCGCTTAGGCTAATAAAGGGTAAACGATGTAGCAAGCTAATCTACCGTTCAGTAGATGAGCTCCTAGGTTTGAGTGTTTCCGTTAGCATCAGCAAGCTAACTTCTCATTTTTCAGTGGGTAGCTAACACAACTAAAGTCTAACCTTATGTTGCAATCTTACGGACAGCAGCTAAAAATGCAAGGAAAACTAATTGGATCAAGGAGGTACAGATTATTTTACCAACGAAAGTATGACAAAAATGAGACATGCCAAAAGCGGATTCAATTCATTCATAATTTCAATGTGAATTCGGCAGGTTTCGGATTAAATTACGACTGGAATCAATGCTTCTACTTCAGCGGAATTGGCTAGTTAGCGGGATAACTCTTAGAAGATTGATCGGACGAAGTATCGAGGAAAAGCTGACATTTCGAGTTTGACCTGGAAGGTGATGGACATAAACTGTAAATGAGGGAGTGGTGTAAACTGGGAAGAATAACTGATAACTGATAAAATGCTTGTCAAAACTGCTCAACTATGCATTGTCACAGAAACATGCAATGGTTCTGTTTGACCATAATTTACAAGGAGGTAGATCAGTCCATGTTGACTGAGTAATAATGGACTTCTAACTGGCTTCTCTTATGTATGCTTGTTCCGTCTGTGTCACCTTCCTTATATGCCATTGTCTTCAAAGATTGGCATAAACTGTCTTTTTTTTTTTTTAAATAATGCATTCAGAAGCTGTTCATCTTCACTACTGAGCCTTCAGTATTCCAACAAAGACTCTAGTCATCTGTCCTTGGACTGGGAGCACATGAGAAATATGATGTAATTGAATGCACATTTCCTGTGATGGTGGTAAATTAAACCTGTTCTATACAATAAAGGTCTTTACATTTACATTGAGACTTCACTCTGGTATTCTTTCACATATAATATGTCCACTGCTGCAGTAAATCAGGCATGCAAATGATTGTGAAATAAAAAAAAAAAAATTAAACAAAAACCACACTGCATGTAGTTGTCTGTGGTCCATCAACAACCTACTGGCTACGTTTGCCGTGGGGAAACATGAAGGAGGCCCCATCAGGTGGGAAGGCTGGGGAAAGCAATTGGTTTGGAGAAAAGATTGAAGAGAAAGGAAGGTGGATGGAGAGGACGAGCTGGGAAAACAATAGGTATGATGGCTAGTATAAAATAAATGAATAAAAAGTACATCAAACATCACATATAGCAAACAAACCATGACTTTTTTTGCGCCCATAACTGATGTTGAAAATCCAAATCCAGCATCACCCTACTGGATTTGGCCTTTAAGATGCAGGGCAATGTTATTTAAAAATGTATCATTTCCCATAGGGGTGAAATGAACTCTGTCATGCAAAAATTGGCCAGGATCTCTGCTTTATCTGATGATGATACAAAATTTCTCCACCAATATGCGAAACAAAGGTAGCCATCACACAGTTGACATATCGTCAGGCTTTTTCAATCTTCTTTGGATGGGAAGACCTCCACCGGCATCGCTGGGTGATGGCAAAGAAGATAATCTTCATCCAAGGGAACTGCCAATGAAGATCTTCCAAGTCCTGCTTGATCCCTGCGACCAGCTTCACACTCTTGATTTTTCCGAGGTCATTCCCGCCACAGTGGACCAGCAGGACCTCCAGCACAGCTCTTCCTCTCACCTACTGGTGGATAAAGGGGAGAAGGTTTCCCCAAACCACGCAACCCAAGCCAAACCACCGGACCTGGGCATCCAGACCAAGGTTGGTCTCAATGGTCTCCCTTGCAGAGTTTTCCTCACGGCAGATGTAGCTGTCCCCCATGATATAAACTTATGCCACGGTTGGTTGTAAAGTGCAAATGTCACCTTTAAATGATACACTTCTGCTGGCTTTTTATGCAATTTAGCTCATTTAATATTTATACTCTATTTCTCCGTATTTTATCTGGTGGTATTGTGCTTTTTATGCATGAAATGGATGTGATTTAATGTTATAAATCAGTTTTTATGACATTCATAAAGCTGTCATTTTAACTGAAAAGTTCAGGGGGGTTGGTCGGATGGGTGTGTGGGTGGGATTTGATAGTGCGGCTCTACCCCCCGGTCACTACTGCGCAGACTCAGGCTCCAAATGTGCAACATGGCAGCGGCCATATAGAGGATATTTTGGCTCCATTTTTGTTGAATTGGAGTGAATGGAGATGCATCGTCCATCTTTTATACAGTCCTTGGGTCACTCAGAATAAACCGTTAGTTCTATTCAGTACAACCTACATGGTGGTCGCGTTATTGATACGCTCATGACAGGGCCCCTTCTCTCAATACGAGAGGTCAATGGTGGTACTGGTGGTAGTAGCTACTGTTGTGAAGCTCCTGTTTCCATCAAACCACCTTCCGTTTCCACTGTATGTGAGAGGTAGAAAGAGTGAATGTGAGAGGTAAAAACAGTGAATGTGTGAGGTAAAAACAGTGAATGAAAGTGAGAGGCAAAGCAGTGAATGTGAGAGGTAAAAGTAGTGAACGTGAGAGGTAAAAACAGTGTACGTGAGAGGTAAAAATTGAATGTGCGAGGTGAAAACGGTGAATGTGCGAGGTAAAACAGTGTATGTGAGAGGTAAAAGTAGTGAACGTGAGAGGTAAAAACAGTGTACGTGAGGGGTAATAGTAGTGAACGTGAGAGGTAAAAGAGAGAACATGAGAGGTAAAACAGCGAACGAGAGAGGTAAAAGTAGTGAACGTGAGAGGTAAAAACAATGAATGTGCGAGGTAAAACGGTGAACATGAGAGGTAAAACAATGAACATGAGAGGTAAAAGTAGTGAATGTGAGAGGTGAAAACAGTGAATGTGAGAGGTAAAGTTTGAATTTTGGCCTAAACGGCACCTCATATTTTTGAGCAGCTATTTCAGAGAGACACAGTAAGGGTAAGTGTCATAGAAGACCGCCAACAAATAGGACTGAAATGAAGAGGTGTAAGTTTCTTGTTATATAGGCTATCATTAGTACATGTTTAATTATTTTTTTTCAACCCAACTACTGAAAAAATGTAACCAGCTGTATTGTAACTTATGAAATGACTAACCAGCAATGTTGTAACTTACTAAATTATAGGCAAAACGTTTTTTTGTTTTTGGTTCAGAAATGTATTGCTTTAATGGTAAGTTATTACGTTATCAACCTGTATTGCATTATTACGCTTTTGGCAGTTGTTAAAAGTAGTATTAAATTGTTGGATGCTACAAACCTGGAAGGATGGTAGTGAACTGTCAAATTTATGGAAAAAATAGGTGCAGAAAAATCATGACTGATCCTGATCAGAGATAACTAAAATGCTTAGTGAAGTCTC
This sequence comes from Gymnothorax reevesii, assembly GCA_029721435.1. Classification (NCBI taxonomy): domain Eukaryota; kingdom Metazoa; phylum Chordata; class Actinopteri; order Anguilliformes; family Muraenidae; genus Gymnothorax; species Gymnothorax reevesii. The sequence continues at coordinate 55,517,931 of CM056586.1, forward strand.
ATCATAAAATAATTAAAATTAGAACTCATGGCTATGTTTAATTAAGAAAGAAAGAACATTCACACATGCAGGGTGCATCACGAACTTGGAGGATTGGAACTACTCAGCTGTATGGCCTCAAGAAAGCCACTTGTTAGTGAGGCTTATTCAGAAAAAGTTCAATTTGCAAGGGAGCATAAAGATTGGACTAACACTCCGTTTATATTGGGATTACGACAGATTTGCGACAGAAAACTGGCCTCTGCTCACCCTCACTCGTACTGACTCACACTGGGGTTGCAAGCTGGTCTCTATGCGGTCTCCGTGGTCTGCAAAACTATCTCCCTTGGTCTCCGTCACTCTCCAGTGGTCTCTAGAGGTTTGCGAGTGTATGGAACTGCTCAAAACACTTGCAAAGGTTGTGCGACCAGTGAAAAACATGAAAGTATCGTAATCGCGCATAATAAGCTTACACAAGTCTCAACTCACTCTCAACTCGGTATCACAGGTCATTATAGACTTGCAAGCAGCTAGGCATGCGGTTCCATCAATGATCGCAAATTTTTCAGAATTTTTCACTCGCAAACTACAGCGAACGTTATGGTGAGCTTAATGCGTGCCCATTACAACCCCATAATGACCGACAAATGTCTATGTTTTGAATGCGATCATGCCAAGACCGCGTGCAAGATTAAAGGGAACAAAATCTGATCAATGGTGTGGCTTCCTGCGACCAGTGGTGATGCAACTTACGACCCCGTTGTCAATATAAATACAGGGCCACTGATCTCTCCATCACTCGCCGACATGCTTTCTATGAGGGCACACGACAAGTACGAGTATTGCAACCTTATCATGGTTCGAGGTGTAAAAAAAGTAATAATTCGGTTGCAATTGAGGTTTGGTGTATCCGCAAATAAGTGATCAAAGTAGGGAATGGCGACTTGTGCGAGTGACCAAAATTTCAAGATTGCGCTGGTCGTATCGGGGTCATATCAGGGTTGTGGTTCGGTGTAAACAGGCCATAGGGAGCGATGGAAAAAGATCATGTGGTCGAATGTGTCCAGATTTACCCTATTCCAGAGTGATGGGCACATCAGGGTCAGAAAAGAAGCTCATGACGTGATGCACCCGTCATGCATAATGCCCTCTGTATATTCCAGGCAATGACATTGCGAAGATTCATTGGGCTCATTTTGTGAAAGAGTGGTTCATCGAGCATGATGAGTCATTATTACACATGAATTAGCCATCTCTGGACCTAAACCTATTGAAAGTCGCTGTCGCTGGAATTGGCTTGAACTTTTAGTGCGGATGTAGCCACCAGTGGACATGGAGCTGCAAATTTATGCACGCAGTTACATTATTCTATTATTAGATGGCACTCCTGGATAAATTATGGAATATTCACTAGCAGACCCAGCCGAACATGGTTTAGAACATGGACGGGTTCACTCCCATCCCATTCACAGTAGCACACAATTGGCCATCGCGCTACAGGGTTCCAAATTGGGAAGGGACTGCCGGATTTGGGGATACAATAGTAGCTTTGTTCGTTGCTCCAGCGCCTCCAGACGGGCACTCGTCAGGAAGACTCTGGGTTTGTTCATGTCCGGGTATCCTCCGCCCTAGTTCTGAACTTACGAGGAGTCAACCAATGAGTGTATAAGAATCAGTGGCTGACGGGCACGTGCTTCGGAGGAGAGTTGTGAACTGTCTTCACTATCCTGAGTTGGCAGCAGGGGGTCGCATACGTGCAAGCTTTGTACATAGTTCACCAATTGGGCATTCCAGATTCGGGTGGGATTGGAGATGCCAAATTAAAAAAAAAAAAAAAAACAATTGATTGACATGTTTCTTTTCCAATCACAGAGAGTATATACTTTCCACAGTAACTGAAAGACGTTGATTGGACGAAATGTGATCAAACCTGCGTAAAAGCAAGGTAGGTTGTATTTACTCAAGGTTGCGCTCAGTAGCACAACTGAAAATGACGCTATTTGAAGAAAAAAATACTTCCAAAACCGGCATGAAGTGTTCAGTTACATTTACAGGATTTAAATATGGAATGGACACAGACACTGGGAATTATTCTGATTGAAACAGGTCTGGAGGGTTCTTAAAAATTTGAACAGCTCAAGGACTTCAGTGAACCCCCTCGTATGTTCATTGCACCATTCTGTTCAATCTAGGGAAGCATATCACCTGATTTTCCTGAAAGTGGAATGTCTGCCCTGGTAAAATTAGGTTTATTTCAGATATTACTGAGTTAGCGAGTTATACTTGTTCCTTATAAGGTGTGGAATCTGTTTATATAAGATTGCGAGCTCGGAGGTGGGATCTGCTAGCTTTTCATTGCAGGGTGAATGTTCTGACTGTTAATTAAACAGTTCCTTTAATGGGTATATGTGCTGGCTTGTGGGACTCTGAAGAAAAATTTACGAAATTCTTTAATAAACTCATGTTGAATTCAACTAGAAAATAATTAGCTCATATTGAATTTCATGCATCAAAAGTTAAATTGTGTTAAATACCTGATTATTTTATGATATGATAGCATGCCATTTTAAGGGATGTGAGAATTTGGGGAGCAACCTGGATTGCTGTCTTATTTGACTCTTCGAGAGCTGGTAATTTAGAATTTAATGCTCAGATGAATTATACTTGTGGTCGAGGAGTTTATGATCACAGAAATGTATAGTTTTAACCCCAACCAATTCCAATTCCATTTCCAATTCTCAGTATTTTTTTTTTGCGACTTCAATGCTGAATTTTCATCAAAATTTTTTATGTTTGCGGCCCTTTTCCTGTACCAAAATCAAGAAAATAAACAACAATACAATAGAATTCTAAATGCTTCAAGTGTCTTGACTCAGTTGAGCCATTCCTTCCCTTTCTGAGAATCTTGAAGCATAAAGCCTTAAATAAGATAACACATAAATAGCCAGATTTGGCTTCTGCACAAAGGGTTTAAAGAAATAGTTTGACTGACCATTCGTCAATACAAAATCTTGGGCAAAAATAAATGCAAATTTGGAGGAAATAAATGTTGCATACCTGACACAACAAATATAATCAGCTCAACCTGCACAGTTGATTATTTGTGCCAGGTGTGCTTCTGCTCAGGTGGTATGAGAACCTGCAGCCCTTGGCCCTTTTACGGACCAGTTTGGCATCACTGCTTTAATGCAAGAAATACTGAAGTCTATAAAACTTCTTGACAGTCCAATCGAAATCTGTCACAATCGACTGTGTCGCATGACTAGCTGTAGGGGGGGCTGTATGCATAGCTACTTCAAAGATCAATGTAATGTAACCAGAGCAAGGAATATAATGCACAGTACAGGTTCAATAATTAATTGAATAAGTTAAAGAAGCTGTGTCATGATTACTGCGCATGCTCAGAACTTAGAAAACTAACGGTATGAACACATTGCAGTGGCACATGAATCAAATATGCTGATGCTCATAACCGCTGGCTGCTTATGGGCATTTTCCGACACAGTGGGCTAAATTTAGGCCACTGGCTAACCCAGTTGCTTTCATTAGTCCATGCCAACGGCATAGCTATCTACAACCCCAATTCCAAAATAATCGGGACAAAGTATAAATTGTGAATAAAATCAAAAAGCAATGACTTTCAAATCACACCAGCCAGTGATTTATTCATAATAGAACAGAGATAACATATTAAATGTTGAAAATGAGAAATTTTAAAATTTTATCCACAAAATGGGCTCATTTCAAATTTGATTGCTGCTACAGGTCTCAAAAAAGTTGGGACTGGGGCCTGTTTACCATGGCGTGGCATCCCCTCTTCTTTTTAACACAAAGTTAAATCCTGAATCCTGTCCGTACTTCCCTCGATTTGTGGCCCTTACACGATCTTGTTGCACTTAATTTTGTTTACTTTATTTCCTGATTTTATTACCGCTTAATTTGGTTGCCCTTCATTTTGTTGCACCCCATTTTGTTGTTGGTTTACTTCATTTTCCTGCCCCTTTGATTGCACTTATTTTATTTTAGTGCCCCTTTTGCACTTGACTTTGCCTCTGTTGCACTTGACCTTGTTGCCATTTTGTTCACTTACCCTTGCCCTTTTGTCATTGGTTTAGATCGGTAACAATCTGTAACAATGTAAAATGTTCTGTCACTTACTGTTAGCACTTGTACTTGTCTCCTAGGAGCTCTGCACTTTTGTACTGATCCTGTGCACTTTTGTACGTCGCTCTGGATAAGAGCATCTGCTAAGAACCTGTAATGTAATGTAATGTAAAGTAAAGGTGTACATTGGGCATTGAGGAGACAAGTTTCTTGAGTTTAGCCATTGGAATTTGATCCCACTCATGTTTAATAAAGGCTTCCAGCTGCTGGAGAGTTCTGGATCTCCTTTGACAGATTTTTTGTTGAATTATGAGCCAAATGTTCTCAATCGGTGAAAGATCAGGACTGCAGGCAGGCCAGTTCAGCACACGGACTCTTCAACTATGAAGCCATGCGGTTGTAATAGCTGCTGTATGTTGTTTTGCATTGACTTGCGGAAATACACAAGATCTTCCCTGGACTCGATGTCATCTGGAGGGGAGCATATGAATCTCAGAAACCTTTATATACCTTTCAGCATTCATGGTGCTTTTTAGAACATGCAAGTTTCCCGCACCACATGCACTAATGCATCCCCACACCATCAGAGGTGCTGGTTTTTGAACTGAACCCTGAAAAAAGGAGGGGTGGTCTTTCTCCTCTTTAGCCCGGAAGACACGACACCGATGATTTCCAGCAAGAATGTCAAATTTGGACTTGTCTAACCACAAGACACTTTGCCACTTTGCTACAACCCATTTTAAATGAGCCTTGGCCCACAGAACACGGCGGCGCTTCTGGATCATGCTCAATAATGGCTTCCTTTTTGCATGATAAAGTTTTAGGTGGTATCTGTGGATGACACGGTGAACTGTGTTTACAGACAGTGGTTTCTTGAAGTATTCCTGGGCCCATTTAGTAATTTCAATAATAGAATCATTCCAGTGAGTGATTAAGTGGCGTCTGAGGGCCCGAAGATCACGGGCATCCAGTAAAGGTCTTCGGCCTTGTCCCTTGCGTACAGTGATTTTCCCGGTTACTCTGAATCTTTTGATGTTATGCTCTGTCGATGATGAGACCTTCAAAGCCTTTGCAATTTGACATTGAGGAACATTGTTTTTAAAGTGTTCCACAATATATTTACGCAAGCATTCACAGGTTGGAGAGCCTCTGGCAATCTTTACTTCTGAAATACACAGCCTCTCAAAGACACAACTTAATTACCTGCTAAATAGTCTTTCAGCTAATTCTCTCATGTATTAATTGCTTTTTCAGCCCTTTTTTTTGCCTGTGTCCCAACTTTTTTTAAACCTGTTGCAGCAAGAAAATTTAAATAAGCTCATTTTGTAGATAAAAATGTAAAATGTCTCAGTTTCAACATTTGAAATGTTACCTATGTCCAATTGTAAATATTGGCTTATGTGAACTGAAAGTCATTGCATTTTGATTTTATTCACTACTTACACTTTGTCCCAACTATTTTGGAATTTGGGGTTGTAAGTGCACAATACTTCTCTTACTTCTATGAAATGTAAATAACTTAATTTGCTGGCTTGCTAAGTATTTGATTTGGCCATAAAGTCAACTTGACCTCAATCCAAGGAAAATTTCCGTATGTCTGAAAGAAAAATGGAAATAAAGTAAACTGACTACCTGAATGCGAAGGAAAATAAATTGTGTAAACTGTGTAAATACAAATGATAAAAAAGGCCTAAAGAGTCATTTTTAAGACTATCTTCAGGGTAGCAGCCTGGTTGCTTGACTAGTTACTGAAGAGTTGCTGGTTCATGCTTCCGATGGGACTTGGGATCTTGACGTGATCTGGAGAGATTAAGTTTGATAGAGCTCTGCCGATGGGCCCTTGAACAAGGGCCTTAATCCCAAAGTAACTCTAGGGGCTATCCCCCTGTTTCTCTCTATCCCCTCCTTACCCGCAACTGATCTACCTGCCATTATTCCCAGGGCATCCTTGAAAAAGAGAAATATGTTCTCAATGGATTTCCCCTGGTGAAATGGAGGCAAAAAAAAAAAAAAAACTGCATTAGCTAATGTTGCAAACAGAAATAATGAAATAACTTCAAGATCATAACTTTGTTTTTGTGTGAAGTCAATGGGCCGCTGGTATCCCTTGGTGTAGTCCTGACACTCAGGCAGTAGCCAGGCTCTGGCAGTGACGATAGCATCATCGGAGTGATTAATCCTTCAATTTTTTACCCTTGCCCCAAGGGGGGAGCGAGGGTACTGTAATCGGGTCAGTCTGTTTGTCTGTCTGTCTGGACGCATAACTTAACAACTATTGGCACAATTTACATAAAACTTTGCCAGCAGACAGATCCATGGCTCGGTCCTCCTCAAACGTCAGACTGCTTGGTCAAAAATCAAAAAATCAAAGTCACAAACAAACGTTAAAGGGGCGAGGGTTTGCAATCTCTGATTGTCTTGTTAATTTTTGCTAAGGCCCAACTTGCAAGGCTTCCGTGGTGACAAGACGTTTGTCTTACGTGGGAGCAGTGGGAGTGTTTTACCACAAATTTTGGCCTGAAATTTCGGCCTGTTTTACCACAAAATCGGCCTGAACGCGATGCATGCTTGAGCCTGAGCTTAGTCTCTTTAAGTTCGAAAAGTGATTGTAATATCTTGCAATAAAGATATTAGATCAAATAAGCAAACATTTAACTTGGTCTGTAAAATGTCAGGATCGAAGCAAGTGAGAAATAGCCTGTCTTCCGATGGATCTCCGATCAAAAAGAAACTTAAGGAAGGACAATCAGTAGACGTATCAAATGCAGCCATCTGGTGATGTGATAGAACCTTAGATGATCAAATAATGCCAATTTAAACAAATCCATAATTGGTGGGATTAAATCATTTATAACTGAATTGAATATCCTGGACCCTTGGCGAATAAGGAACCGGACTACAAGAAACTATACTTTCTTTTCCCCTCACCATAATACCTACTCCCGGATTGATTATATATTTGTGTCCCCATATTTACATCCTCATATAAACCATACAGAAATTCTGCCAATTATAATTTCTGACCATGCCCCAGTGCTATATAGTTTCCAACTTAAACAGAATGTAAGTAATCAGATGCATAGATGGCATTTTAATACCACTTTACAGCAAAAAATAGAATTCATGAAGAGATTAAAAATTTGTCTTAAAGAATTTTTGGCGGTCAATTCTGATTCAGTTTCTTCTCCACAGTCACTCTGGGAATCAACAAAGTGTTTCCTTAGAGGGGAATGTGTATCCTATTCTTCTCATATTAATTCTTCCAGGACTAGAAAAATAGTGGAATTGGAAAACGAAATAAACAGAATTGAATTAGAACAAAAGGTGAGATTTTCTGATGATAAATATCAGTCTTTTAGCTCTTTAATTTCAACGAAATAATTTACTTCGATCGAGGGCTGAATTTGCGATTCATTGCACCAGAACAACGTATTACTCACGGGGTGAAAGTTCCAGCAGGCTCCTGGCAGCTAAATTAAAACGGAATGAGTCATAAGCATCCAAAAATGCAATAGAGACTCCATCAGGTTTGGTTACTTATAACCCAAAGGAAATTAGAGATACTTTAAGGTTATTTTTTTCTAACCTCTACACAGCTGATCCTACACCCAGTGCAGATAGCATTAAATTATTTCCTTGTGATCTGAGGCTTCCCGCAGAAGAAGCAAATCATCTTGATGCTCACATTACCCTTCTAGAACTGAAAGAGGCACTGAAGTCCATGAAAAGGGGTAAATCGCCTGGTCTCGATGGCCTCCCACCAGAACTACTGATGGAATAATGGGATGCTATTGGGCTACTTATTTTAAGCTCTTTTCACTTTGCTCAAGAAAATGGTTCATTTCATAGAGACCAAAATACATCGTTGATAATGGTATTATTAAAAAAGGATAAATCTCCCCTTAAATGTGCCAGCTATAGACCTGTATCCTTGATTAATACAGAACTGCAACTATTGGCAAAAATTCTTGTTAGAAGAATGGAACCTTATGTGGGGAAATAAATCCACCAGGACCAAACAGGTTTTCTGAAGGGTAAACTGGCATCAGATAACATAAGATGCTTACTACACATCATTCAAGCCTCTGAACTACATCCAAATCCAGCAGCTGTATTCAGCTTGGACGCCCAAACAGCCTTTGATCGGGTAAGATGGGACTACTTATGGGCTATTTTAGATGAAATTTTGTTTTGGGAACACCTTGATATGTATACGTTAGCACCCTCCTCAAGGGTGATATGGATTTCAACACTCGAGCCGGTAGGCGAGAGCGTTAAATCCATATCACCCGCAGAGAGGGGTGCTAACCTACTTACACCACGTGGGCAACGAATGGACTCGTCCATTCTTAAATGCACGTGTGTTACCTGCACGGATAAGGTTAAATGAAAACGTGGTTTGAGAAATGAAATCAGTGTTGAAAATGAATTCGGACGAAGAGCTTTGTTGCGCCTCGCAAGAAATTGCAGCAGAACTTAATAATGCAAGTGATGATTCTGATCGTGAATTGTTGGAAGCATCTCAAGTAACTGAATTACGTGAACATGAAGGTAAAACTAATGAACGTTTTCACATTTCCGATGATAATGAAATTGAGAAGCGTGCCATGGAAGCTGTGCCTGTTAACACGCAGCGACGGGATAAATGGGCATACAACAGTTTGACGGTATGGCCGTGTTGAAACCCTTTTGACACCATTACAGAGGTAATTTTGAAATATTGTTTCGAGGCGAAGCCGAGAAATAATATTTCAAAATTACCGATGTCCAAAATCCCGTGGGGAGATAAGTCAATGACCGAGGCGTAGCCGAGGTTTGACTTATCTACCCAAGGCTTATATGGTCCAGCTGCCAAATATCATACCCGGTTGTTGTCCAAATAGTAACCTCTGTTATCCAAATAGCAACCTCTGCACGTGCAGTGAGGAGGTTGATACACAGAAAAGCAACCTGCCAGAACAATGGACTTAACATACTCTAGTGGTGTAACAATGAATAACACTTTATACTACAATCCCTCTGCAGTCGTGCAAACTGGTAATATTCTTTAAAAAACTTTTCCCCTGCACCGTGGAACGCGACAAGGATGTCAATTATCCCCCTTACTCTTTGCATTGTCATTGGAACTATTTGCGCAGAAAATTAGATTAAATACCCTTTTATCACCTATAATGATATACGGCACATCACACAAAATTTCATGTTACGCGGATGACATATTACTTTATTTTACAAATATTTCAGAATCCCTTCCTCAAATATTACAGGTGTTTACTCAGTTTGAGCAACTTTCCGGGTTCAAATTAATTGGGGGAAATCTCTTCTCATCCCTCTAAATATCCAGGCAAAACAATATGTTTTACCCTCTTTTCCCCAAGTAAGTTGGCACAAGTGTTCCTTCACATACTTGAGTATAAATGTCTCCAACTTCTCAAAGATTTCCAAAATCAATTATGATAAATTGAAACTTGAGATCTCTGCTGATCTTCAAAGATGGGCTACTCTAAAGATGTCATTGCAAGGTAGAATTTCGATCGTAAAAATGAATATTCTTGGATGATTAAATTTCCTTTTTTTCATGCTCCCTATTCTTCCACCGGCGAAATACTTCGAAGAACTGCAGTCAATGACCACAAAATTCATTTGGGATTGAAAAAGACCTCGTATTCGATTTCACACTCTTCAATGTTCCAAAAATTCGGGTGGGCTGGCAGTTCAGCATTAAATATTATATTATTGGGCTTTTCAGATGAAGGCATTAAGAACCTGGTGTGATGTGTCCTCTGTGATATCCTGGCGGTAGATTGAGCAGAGTTGAGTAACACCACATAGACTTCAAGACTTATTGTTTTCTGGCATTAAGAATAAACTGGCAGTTAAGAAATTCAGATCAATTATTGCCAACTCCCTAATCATATGGTTGGATGTCCAAAAAAACTTTGAATGTAAACTTAAGTTTTCTGACCATTCTCCACTTTGGTTTAATTATAATTGGTTACATAACTCTATACCATTCAGCAATAATTCTTGGTCTTCAAGCGGGGTGCGTACTTTTTAGGATGTGTTTAATGAATATGGTCTACTTTCATTTCAAGATCTCAGCCAACGTTACTCCCTCCCAGGGTCCTCATGGTTTTTGTTTCTGCAGTTGAGATCATCTCTCCGGGCCTATAGCGTTCCATGGGACTCCCCTATACCCTCTCATCCTTTAAATGCATGGATTGATCCTCATGCATCTACAGTTGGTTTAGTATCCACAGTGTATAGCGAGTTTATTTCTGCACTAAATAAGACACTTGGGGTAACTGAAACATGGAATGGGGATTTTAAATCACTGAATTTAGTACTTCATTGGACCACTATCTGGACCAATATATTCAGATCATCAAAAAACCCAGCGCATCAGCTGATCCATTATAAATTTGTTCACAAATTTTATGCAGTTCCATGTTGGAGATTCAAAATGAAACTTGTTGAAAACCCAAACTGCACAAATTGTAATACAGATTCTGTTGGCACATACTTTCATATATTCTGGGAATGTCCAACAGTGTCACAATTATGGACTCATGTTTCCTTGTTTTTCTCAAAAAGACTTGGATTTCCAATACCACAACTCCCTACAATAATTTATTTCAGACCTAAATCTCAGATTATATGAAAAAAAAGTTATTTTCGCTGGGTTAACTGCTGTGAGGAAGACAATAATCTCTTCATGGTTCACCCCAGGGAATCCAACACTGGCAGAATGACTAAATTACTACAGAAGCATAGCCTGCATAGAGAGAGCCTTGGCAGTAACTAACAAAGCACGTGGCACCACTGTGGATGCTTGGGATAATTATTGTCCTCCTCACTGATTGGTTTTGTCATGGTACCATCAAACCCCCCCCCCCCCCCCCCCCCTTTTCTTTTTTATCAGGTAACATTCAAGTAACAACCTGCTTTTCAGCAACTTTTTCTAAGAATGTATGTTCGTGTATGTCAGTTATCAATAAAGTTGAATTAGTGCGAAAATCATAAGTCTCTGGCAACTTGTACGTAGTTACATTGTGACTATGATCCCGTAAGTTTATATATTTTCAATAAAAAATGTTGATCACAAAAAAATAAATAAATAAAATAAAAAACTGGGGAAGCCTAGCTTCTCTTTGCCCCCATGAGAAATAACCACCACTGTCAATCTTGCATTATTAAATATTAATAAACCCTATCATTGGATCGGGCTCTGACTCTCCACACTTGGTTCCTGGTCTGGATCATAACAGTAATGCCTACGAGGCTCAACTGTGACATGCATATTCCATCAAAACAAAGTGGTCAGTTTGTACTTTATTTGCACTCATTCACAGTTTCATTTTTAACCTTGTGTGAAGGAGTGCAGAACCAAGACAACATAAATTGTCCTACTGTCCACCCTTGCAGTGTATTGCACTTGTACAGAGAAGCGAAACTGCTGATTCAGCAAAAGAAAAGTACAGAGTTGCTTTCTCTTTCTATGCCATGCATGTGAATTTGACAAACCTACTGCTATTCTGGTATGGAATACTAATCACTGGATGCATCCGGCAATGTCCTCTCCCCAACTTCTGGTTTACAGTCTCATGCAAAGAAATATCCTGAAGAAAAAGTGCTGATCGCAAACCTAAAGTTAGTCAAGGTTAAAAAGAGGAAGTCACTAAAAGTAGATATGCTGAACTTCCGATGATCAGTTTTGTAGAACTTTTTACTTGTCTTGCTTAATTGCCCTAAAGAAGGCCGTGTGGCTGAAACATGTTGGCGTTCCATTAATAACTAGCCCTTTATTAAAGGCTTTTTAAAAAAGAGTGCCTTGGACTCATGTTTTTGTTTATTTTAAATCCCTTCATGATGAACAGCGTCAGAGTTTGTGAAGAGGGGGTTGCATGGCATTGAATGCCAAACCATTATTGGGGCAAAAAACTGCACCCATGTGTGCATCAAACCTCCATTTACTGACTCCATCCAATTTAAGAATTGGAAAAATTACAATCTGTGATGCTAACTGCCACATACACAACATTTTGGCCCACTGGCTTGGAGGTACCTACTACCCCTACGCGGCTTGTTGATGACCACCTTTTTTGGTGGCCATTAAAATTAAACACTTCTATACTAAAATATTTTATTTTGTTTACCTGTCCGATCATATGGCCTAAAAACCTGGTTCGTGATCCAAATTCCCAATCCCATAACCCTTCAAGAGGTACTACAGCTACAGTCATGTCCACTCACACGCTGGAATAGAGCGCACCTTTGGGGCAATCAAGAGCCGTTGCATGTGTTTGGACACAGCTGAGGGAAAGTTTCTGTTTGGTAACTCTGAGAAGGTGTGCAGGATCGTTATGGCATGTTGTGTGGTTCACTGTGATGGCTCGTGGCGTTCCATGTGCTACCTGAAACAGAGCCGCACTCTGACTGCAGACCACAAGATGCACAGCCAGATGCACGACCTCCTTGCAGGGCTGTAGCTCAGGCTCACCATTAGCACGGTGTCTCATATAATGGTGAGTGAAAATTCCTGTATTCAAATTTGCAAGCTAATATGATCCAAACCAGGAGTGAAATGTGGAGAGAGAGTACAATCCAACAGTAGGGTTTATTGATAGTTATACAGTAGAAAATAAAACAAAGCCCGGGGGAGAATAGCACAGTTCAGTTTAGAAAAACAAGCGAGGATGAGTGGACATAGCCATTGCCCGGCCAGTGGCTTTCCAGGACAGTTACCAGATGAAATGCACATGTTGCCAAAGCCAAACTGTCAGACTGCAGGATGGAGAAGTCTAGCAGAAACGCTGTCTCAATCCTGATAACCAAAGAGGGCTGGGGAGCTTTTTGCTAATAAACTGGGCAGATGAACAGACTGTGAGCAGATTTACAAGAACACGGCACCAATTCTGGAGACCAAAAGAAAGGCTTGGGAGCTTGATCCTATACACTGAGCAAGGAAGAGTACTTATGTATATTACTATAATTACAGGTTATCATTTTTCTAGCAAATACTGACTGGTGCTTAAGTGCAAATAGCAAGTAACAATCCTGCAACTTGCAAGGGGGGCTGTACATACGTCACACATGCTTGAGGAGGTGGTAACCATGAGATACGCCACAGGCAGGAAAAGGGAAGCACACAACCCACAAACCAATCAAAGGAAACAATATTTAATGGCCGTGCAAGCTGCGGGAAGGGAAGAGACAGAGCATTCACACAAGGGTTGTGATCGCAAACTGAACGGATACTGAGATAATCAGGGGTTAAGGTGAACCAGAAGAGTACAGCTCAGCTGGTTATCTGGGCGCTTTTGTGGGGCCCTGTGCCAAAAATGAATTAAGACGCTCCAAAATCTTGTGAATATTTTTCTGAACGAAATTAAATGCATTCGATGTCTAACAACAAACACATTAATGGGGACATCCAACTTTTGTTTCAAGTTTTGTTAATATCTTTTATGCCCGCAGCTATGTCCATCACGACATCCAGGGGAGCCAGCTGGTTCTGGAAAACCTCTTCCTTCAGGATGTGGGCATGCTGATGAGATTCCTGGCGCTTGCTTTAGGACGTGGACTCTGCGGCTGGCAGCTGGGGGTGGGGAGTCACCGGCTCAGCATCTGCCACTCCGGCACTACATCCAATTTACAAGCCTTGTGGTTCAATAACAGTTTTTTGGCCATATCAGATTTGCTTATCTTGATCGGTTTACATTCAGAATGACAAATGACCTCCATCTATGACCCCTTTTACACCTGGTATTAAAATGCATTTTTTTGTGATCAGATTGCTGTCAGATAGTGCTTGACCACATGAAAGTACAGGTGTAAATGCATTGAAAACCCATAGAGGATGGATTGTGATCTGATCTCTCAATCCACTTCTGAAGGTGGACAGGGATGGATTCTTAAAAACACTTCTGAAAGGGCATATTTTCTGGCTTCCACCTCAGAGTGATGTTTCATTTCCTCAGATGCAAAATTTTTTGCATGTCTTTCACATCAACTTCTTTATTTTCTTCTGGATGCACCTCAAGGCAAATGTATGCACTTATATAGAGAAATGGGGTTGAGGTATCATACAAATTGATAACTGCGGACATGCCCCTGTGAATTAGAATGATTCAAATTCACGAATATAAGCAGAGTGGTAGGAATTAAATTGGCCGTTGTGCAAGTCAGTGGCGGTGGCACAGGAGGGGCGGGGGGCAGGCATCCCCCCAAAAACTATGTTGGGGGCATCGCCTCACCAAAATTATGTTGAAACCCTTGGTTATTTATTTATTTATTTGTTTATTTATCGACACTTAAATCTTTATTGAGAAAAAAAGTGTTTGAGAATGTATACATTTATCACAGCATCTTGATCTCAATAATAACAAAATAAATGAATAAAATCACATCAACAACAAATACAAAATAAATCTACATGGGAGTGTCCTCTATTAAAAATGTGTGCAGCGTCGCCCTGATCTCAAATTAAATCTCCTAATTTGTGGTGTCATCCACTTTTCTTTTGTATTCTACCCATTATTCCCACATTGATTGAAATTTCCCCTTCTGTACCCTCAAGATATGTGTGAGTTATTCCATGTCAACTATTTCCTCCACTGCTCTTGATTATTTTTTTGCTGAAATCTGCCACGAATAACAGAACTTTGGGTGCAGGTCTGCTGAGATGCACAGACAGCGTGTTTTGTTTTTGCATTCTACCGAAAGGTTGCTCAGGATTGTGACCTTGTGAGCATGCGCAAAGGGTTTGCTGGCGATTACAGCCTCACATGTAATGCATAGAAGTCATTGGATAACAGTGAAAAGTGAAAACTTTGCCATTTGGCTGGCTAGCTGGCATTACGTGCACCAAATGTAATAAGCTATGCTAGCTAGCTAATGTTAGTTCGCTAGCCTAGCTAGCTAATAATTATAACAAGTTGGTGCTTGTGGACTAAAGAAACCTACAAACTATCATGCACATAATGCTAGCAAGCTAGTTTGCATGCTCAGCTAACTAACCATTTTCGGTGCATATAAATCAATAAAACGGTGAGTCAATTCTTTTCAACTGAACTGGTGATAGATGAGCAAGTAATCATGAATTAGTAGAGTTTTGGAATATATACGGCATTCAACAAAAGCGAATGCCTGTCCAAAACGTGAACTGCTCATGCATTTTGGTGGACCCCCTGGTACGTTTATTGCACCATTCTATTGAATCTAGGGAGGCCTATATTGTTTGATTTTCCCTGAATGTGGAATGTCTGTTCTGTTCATGTAAGGTATATTTCAGATCTTATGAAGTTAGTGAGTTTTACTTGTTCCTTATAAGGTGTAGAAAGTGTTAAAATAAGGTTGTGTGCTCAGAAGCAGGAACTGCTAGCTTTTCAATGCAGGGTGAATGTTTTGACCATTTATTAACCACTTCAGACCCGCATTTTTTCTGTTGGGCAAAAAAATTTTTGTCCAACTGATTTTTACTCCTCTCCACCATAGAAACAAAGGGCAAAAAACACATTTTTGCCTTCTCATGTTTTTATTAGTACAAACCCAAAACCAGCGAAGTTGGCACGTTGTGTAAATCGTAAATAAAAACAGAATACAATGATTTGCAAATCCTTTTCAACCTATATTCAACTGAATACACTGCAAAGACAAGTGTTCAAACAGGTAAACTTTGTAATTTTTTGCAAATATTTGCTCATTTGGAATTTGATGCCTGCAACATGTTTCAAAAAAGCTGGCACAAGTGGCAAAAAAGACTGAGAGAGTTGAGGAATGCTCATCAAACACTTATTTGGAACATCCCACAGGTGAACGGGCTAATTGGGAACAGGTGGGTGCCATGATTGGGTATGAAAGCAGCTTCCCTGAAATGCTCAGTCATTCACAAACAAGGATGGGACGAGGGTCACCACTTAGTGAACAAATGCGTGAGCTGATTGTCGAACAGTTTAAAACAACATTCCTCAACGAGCTATTGCAAGAAATTTAGGGATTTCATCATCTATGGTCCGTAATATCGTCAAAAGGTTCAGAGAATCTGGAGAAATCACTGCACGTAAGCAACAAGGCCGAAAACGAACATTGAATGCCCGTGACCTTCGATTCCTCAGGCGGTACTGCATCAAAAACCGACATAAGTGTGTAAAGGACATCACCACATGGGCTCAGGAACTCTTCAGAAAACCACTGTCAGTAACTACAGATCGTCGCTACACCTGCAAGTGCAAGTTAAAACTCTACAATGCAAAGCGAAAGCCATTTATCAACAGCACCCAGAAACGCCGCCGGCTTCGCTGGGCCCAAGCTCATCTAAGATGAACTGATACAAAGTAGAAAAGTGTTCTGTGGTCTGACAAGTCCACATTTCAAATTGTTTTTGGAAACTGTGGACATCGTGTCCTCCAGACTAAGTAGGAAAAGAACCACCCGGACTGTTTTAGGCGCAAAGTTCAAAAGCCAGCATCTGTGATGGTATGGGGGTGTATTAGTGCCCAAGGCGTGAACAACTTACGCATATGTGAAGGCACCATTAATGCTGAAAGGTACATACAGGATTTGGAGCAACATATGTTGCCATCCAAGCAACGTCCTTTTCATGGACGCCCCTGCTTATTTCAGCAAGACGATGCCAAGCCACATTCTGCACGTGTTACAACAGCATGGCTCCGTAATAAAAGAGTGCGGGTACTAGACTGACCTGCCTGTACTCCAGACCTGTCTGTCATTGAAAACGTTTGGCGCATTATGAAGCGTTAAATACGACAACGGAGACCCCGGACTGTTGAACAAATTAAGCTGTACATCAAGCAAGAATGGGAAAGAGTTCCACCTGAAAAGCTTCAAAAATTGGTCTCCTCAGTTCCCAAATGTTTACTGAGTGTCGTTGAAAGGAAAGGCAATGTAACACAGTGGTAAAAAGGCCCCCGTGCCAACTTTTTTGCAATGTGTTGCTGCCTTTAAATTCTGAGTTAATGATAATTTGCAAAAAAAAAAAAAAATGTATCACTTTGAACATTAAACATCTTGTCTGTGCAGTGTATTCAATTGAATATAAGTTGAAAAGGATTTGCAAATCATTGTATTCTGTTTTTATCTACGAATTACATAACGTGCCAACTTCACTGGTTTTGGGTTTTGTATTTTTTTATGTCTATTATAATGGACGCCACGACTAGACGGGCCACGACTAAACATGAATAAACTGAGACATCATACTTTACCAAAGAAAGGCTTACAGGTGTTTTGTTTCTTTGCATATTGACACTAGCAGTAAGTGACTGTTCTCCAATGCTGCCTAACTCTTGATGTCCATTGCAGTGGACATCGGACTTTAAAAAATTCCTGTAAATTAATGATATGAGATATATTCAAGATTACTTGAAATACTATCACTTGCAACACTTATAGTTATGCTGAGGGCAAATTTGTTTGGCTAGCTTGAACATAAATTCATATTTTTGACTGAAAATGGGCACTTACTCCTCCCTCTCTCCAGTCGCTGAGCCATGCCTGTCTTGTCCGACGTCTGTCACTCTCTCTGGGCATGCACAAAGTCATGACTCAAATGTAATTGGATAATCAGGACCCAATCAGTAACCAGCACTGCTGACATTATTTGATCACATCATTTTTACTGGTTTAGAGCCTGAAATATGTCATGTCCATTGCAATGGACGCAGGGTCTGAAGGGGTTAAGCAGTTTAATTAATGAGTGTGAGTGCTAGCTTGGGAGACTTTGAACTCTAAACTTAATTATGGAAAAAAAGCATGTTTTGTGTTTGAAGAGGTTACTGGTGACCACTGATATTTTAACTGCACTGATATTGATAAATTCATGCTAAATTCAACCAGAAAATCATTAGTTCATATTGAATTTCATGCCTCAAAAGTTAATGTGTTTTAAATATATGATTATTTTAGGATTTGACTGTGCACCATTTTTAGGGATCTCAGACTTTGGGGAGCCACCCCCATAGCTGCCTAATTTGGCTCATAGCAAATAGGTAATCTAGAATGTAATGCTCAAGATGAATTATACTTGTGGTCAAGGAGTTTATGATCCCAGAAATGTATAGGTTTAACCCGCAGCCATATTTCAATTCTCAGTATTATTATTATTTTTTTTGCAACCTCAATGCTGAAATTTTATTTTTGAAAGATTTTTTGTGTTTGCAGCCCCGTTTCTCAACCAAAATCCTGAAAATAAACTGAAATATGATGGAATTTTAAACGCTTGAAGTGTCTTGATTTAGTTGAACTATACGCTTCCTCTCTGTGAATCTTCAGTTTTGAATTATAAGGCCTTAAAAAAGGTAGCACCTAAGTAGAAAGTAATTTGGATTCTGCGCAAAGGGGCTAATGATGCAATATTCTTTTTGTGCTTCACTAAAATATAGTTCTGCCATTTGCTCACCACTCAGAAGTTCCTAAAATTGTTATGATTCTGGGTTTTGATCATGTTTTATGTGCTGGTTTTGTGTTCATGATTATTGTCTTTTATTTATTCTTTTTAGTTTTTGTATAGTCAGGTATTTGGCTCATTCCTTGTTTCAGTTCCATTGCACTTGTCTCCCCTGTCTTGTGATCTAGTTGGTTTAGTCCGTCTTCCCTGTGTGCGTGCTCACTGACTTCGGTTGATTTAAATGAAGTCCGGTGTTTAGAAATATTCCTTCGTATCTCGTTTTCTTCCTTCGACCTTCTGTTCTAATTATTAACAAGACTAACATTTGTATTTTGTATTATAGTCTACTAACACAACTAACCATGTATATATTCGATTACTAAATTACTAATGAGCACTCTAGTTTAAGTTGTAAAGCTGCACCGCTACTATTCCCTCTTCGCAATCGCCCTGTTGTATTCTCCGCCCCTTTGCTTTCCACCGCCCTCTCCCTATGTTCAGCGAGAATCTCTCGCACTTGCTTAATTACTTTCCTGCTCTTATCTGTGCACGTAGAACTCCTGGACTGGAGCTGTTTAAATGTCATAGGCTGTCTGTGTGATTCCCGTTCGTATTTCGTCTCTCGCCAATTCGTGGTAAGGGTTTCCCTAATGTGATTCTCCCGATGTAATTAGCCTCATTGCCCACAGCTGATCTTTGTATAGCATGTGACCATTCCTGTGTGTATATTAGGAGTCTTTTCACTCACAGCTCTTGTCAGAACGTTGATCAATTTTCATTGTGCCGAGCTCCTTGTACGCCTGTGATTATTGTTTATCTTCTACTGGATAGTCCGACTCTGATTCTTGCCATTGCCCTTTTTCTACTGTTTTGCCTTTCTGGATTTTGACCTGTTTTTGTATGACCACGAGTACTGTGTTTGGATGCCCTGTGTATGACCATTGGCTTTGCCTATCGACTACGACTTTTTGCCTCTCGTTTTTGTACCTCCGCCCATCTGTCTTACTGGTTCTGACCCCTGCCTGTCTAGTCGATACTGTTTTTGGATTTCGTATCGTGGCTTGGCAAGTTCTGTGTATTTTGGCTTTGACCCGGACTCCAATAAAGGCATACGTTTTTTGGATTACGATCTCTTGCAAGTGGTTCCTGAACTGTATGTCACAGTTTGTTCTGACCACCATGGAACCAGCGAGGGACATCCGTCTGCAAGATATGGTGGCGAACCAGGCCGTCATGCTGGAGTCACAGCAGAAACAGCTACTAGCCGTCATGCAGCATCTCCAGACCATGATGCACCAGATGGCGGACCTGACTTTCTCGGTGAAAGCTCGCCAGCCTACACTCGTCAGCAGCTCTGCCACTGCCCCTGCTCCTGCATCGTTGTTCGCTCCTGCTCCGGACCAAGAGCCTCGCCTTCCTCCCCCGGAGAGGTACGATGATGAGCCCGGCACGTGTCGTGCATTCCTTGTCCAGTGCGAATTAATCTTCAGCCTCCAACCAGCTACCTTCCCCACGGAGCAAGCCCGAGTGGCGTACATAATCACCCAGCTCACCGGAAGGGCCAAGCAGTGGGCTACCGCCGCCTGGGAAGCTGGCCTGCCTTGTGCGCAGTCTTCCAAACAACTGGAGGAGGAGATGAGACGCATTTTTGACCGATCCAGACATGGGCACGAAGCTGGTCGAGAGCTCCTGCATATCCGTCAAGGTAGACATTCTGTTTCTGATTACGCCATTGATTTCCAGACTCTGGCTACTAACAGCGGGTGGCAGAAGAGAGCACTGTACGACACCTTTTAAAATGGTTTGGCTGAGAAGATTAAGGATGAACTACTTACCCGCGAGCTGCCTGAAGAGCTGGAGGCTCTTATTAACCTTGTCATTCGTGTAGACACACGTTTGGAGGAGCAGAGACGGATGAAACAATCGAGGGCTTCTCCTGTCCCCCCCATCTTGACCCAGGTGAAACGGCAGCCTCCTCTCCTTACTTCTGCGGGCCCCAAGACTGCTTCTGAGAGGGATTCTATGCAGAGAAACCAAGCCAGACTGACCAGAGAAGAGTGAGAACGCAGGTTCAGGGAGAGGGCCTGCTTCTACTGCGGCAAGGCTGGACACGTCGTCTCCCAGTGTCCAGCTAACGGCCGACGCCCACCCGTGAAAGGACCACTAGTGGGTGTCACCCCCATAGAAGTCTCTTCGGTCAACCGAACTTGTCTGCCTGTTTGTTTGGAGTGGGAAGGAGGGTCCAAGCAAACCGCTGCCCTGGTGAATTCTGGAGCGGAGATCAGTTTCATTGATACTGAGACGGCGCGTAAGTGGGGAATACCTCTGGAGGAGGTTTCATGTTCTCAAGTCGCCAATTCAGTGAACGGTCAGAGGATCGGCCGTATCACTCACTCTGCCGTCCCCATCAAGTTACGCGTCTCAGGCAACCACCAAGAGGCCATCAAAGTGAATCTCATTGACTCTTCTCACTCTCATGTTATTCTGGGCCATCCGGCTAAACACAACCCCGAAATAGACTGGGCCACTCATGAAATTAAGGGCTGGAGCTCTAACTGTTCCCAGTCATGTCTTGTTAACGCTCATGTCCATGTCCATGTTCATGTTCCTACCTCTGCAGAGATCCCGAATCTCGAGAAGGTTCCTCAAGTATATCATGACCTCAAGGAAGTGTTTTCCAAGTCCCGTGCCACTTGCCTACCCCCTCATCATCCTTATTATTGTGCCATTGACCTCAAGCCAGGTACCATGCCCCCTAGAGGCCGTCTGTTTTCCCTGTCCCGTCCCGAGACCCAAGCTATGGAGAAGTACCTTAGCGAGTCCCTCGCCGCCGGAATCATCCGCCCATCCTCCTCTCCTGTCAGAGTAGGGTTCTTCTTCGTGGGTAAGAAGGACGGGTATGTTCGTCCATGTATTGATTACAGGGGCCTCAATGAAATTACTATTAAGAATCGTTATCCTTTGCCTCTCATGACCACCGCATTCGAGCTTCTCCAGGGGGCCACTGTGTTCACTAAGCTAGACCTACGCAACGTCTACCATCTGGTTCGCATCCGTGAGGGAGACGAGTGGAAGACGGCATTTAACACGCCCACTGGGCACTGGGAATATCTAGTCCTTCCCTTTGGGCTTACGAACGCTCCAGCTGTTTTCCAGGGTCTGGTCAACGATGTGTTAAGGGACATGATAAATAAGTTTGTCTTTGTATACCTTGATGATATTCTTTATTTTTCCAAGACCCTGGAGGACCATGTCAAGCAAGTCCGACAAGTTCTGAAGCGCCTCCTAGAGAACCGCCTGTTTGTTAAAGCCGAGAAATGTGAGTTCTCCGTCCCCACCACTACCTTCCTGAGGTTCGTCATCTCTGCCGGTGCCATAAGCATGGACCCTTCCAAGGTCAACGCTGTCACAGAATAGCCCAGACCCACATTTCGTAAGTCCTTGCAGCGCTCTTTGGGCTTTGCTAATTTTTATCGTGGATTCATCCGCAATTATAGTACTGTTGCTTCCCCTCTCACCTCCCTAACCTCAAGTAAAATCAAGTTTCAGTGGAATGATGAAGCTGAGAAAGCTTTCAAGGACCTTAAAACGCATTTTACCACTGCCCCCATTCTGTCTATCCCTAACCTGGAAGCCCAGTTCATTGTTGAAGTTGATGCTTCTAATGTCGGCATTGGAGCCATTCTGGACCAGAGATCTGAGAAGGATAACAAGATTCATCCCTGTGCCTTTTATTCTCACCGTTTGAGTCCCACAGAACAGAATTATGACATTGGCAATCGGGAACTGCTGGCCGTCAAACTGGCGCTGGAGGAGTGGAGACAATGGCTAGAGGGCGCCAAACTCCCATTTCTCGTCTGGACCGACTATAAGAACCTCGAGTATCTGCAAACAGCTAAGAGACTGAATCCTCGTCAGGCCAGGTGGGCTTTATTCTTCTCCCGATTTAACTTCCATCTTGCGTATCGACCAGGCAGCAAGAATGTCAAACCGAACGCGTTATCCCGGATTTATGAGCCCCCAGACAAGGAACCATGCACTGACACCATCCTCCCTAGGGAGGTTTTCGCCAATGCTATCTCATTAGACATTGAAAAGAAGGTGAGAGAGGCTCTGAAAGATTCTGCTGCCCCCAGTAGTTTCCCCACCAATTGTTTATTTGTCCCCATTACCATGCGCCCCCAAGTTTTGGAATGGGGCCACGCATCTAACCTGTCCTGCCACCCAGGTGTTCATCGGACTCTGGACTTTATCACACATGGCTTCTGGTGGCCTGGGTGGCGTGAGATTAGGAAGGATGTCCGGGACTACGTCTCCGCCTGTTCGGTCTGTGCCCAATCCAAGGTATCTCACCAACCCCCTCATGGCCTACTCCAACTCCTACACACACCCCATCGCCCTTGGTCACATATCTCTCTAGATTTCATCACAGGCTTACCTTCTTCCAATCACTATAACACCATCCTCACTATTGTCGACAGATTTTCCAAGGCAGTTCATTTTATTCCCCTCACTACAATCCCCACGGCACAAGAAACCGCTACCCTACTTATACAACATGTCATCCGACTCCACGGCATACCCACGGACATTGTCTCTGATCGAGGTCCCCAGTTCACTGCCAAATTCTGGAAAGCTTTCTGCACCTCCCTTGGCACGTCAGTCTTACATCAGGTTTTCATCCCCAATCTAATGGCCAGACTGAGCGGGCAAATCAATGCATTGAGACGGTATTGAGATGTCTCTGTTCTAAGAACCCTTCCTCCTGGAGCCATCAATTGCCATGGGCCGAGTACGCCATCAATAGCCACACCTCCTCCTCCTCCAAGCTGTCTCCTTTCGAGTGCTGCATGGGATACCAACCCCCACTGTTCCCCAGTCAGGAGGAGGGGGTGGCTGTCCCGTCCGCACAGGCCTTCATCCGCCGATGCAGACGCACTTGGAGAGCTACTCGCGTCACCCTGCTGAAGTCGGTGGCTAGAATGAAGCGCCCGGCGGACAGAAGGCATACTCCGGCTCCGAGCTACTGAGCAGGACAGCGCGTTTGGCTCTCATTCAGGGACATTCCCTTGAGGGGGAGTGGGGGGAAACTGTTCCCCAAGTTCCTGGGTCCCTTTACCGTTGAAAAAGTACTTCGCCCCACTGCTGTCCGCCTCCGTCTACCACTTTCCATGCACCGTATTCACCCTACATTCCATGTGTCCCAAGTTAAGCCCACAGTTACCCACCCCCTGTCCTCTGGACCTGATCCCCCACCACCCGCCCGGATCATCGACGGAGGCGAGGCATTCACGGTCCGAGCCCTCCTGAACTGTCGTCAGCAAGGTAGAGGACTGCAGTACCTCGTCGACTGGGAGGGCTATGGGCCGGAACATCGCAGTTGGGTGCCTTCTCGCTTTATTTTGGACAAATCTTTGATTAAGGACTTTCATAAGGTTCACCCTAGACCTAGTTGAAACGCCAGGGGGCGTTTCGTAGGGAGGGGGGTACTGTTATGATTCTGGGTTTTGATCATGTTTTATGTGCTGGTTTTGTGTTCATGATTATTGTCTTTTATTTATTCTTTTTGGTTTTTGTATATTCAGGTATTTGGCTCATTCCATGTTTCAGTTCCATTGCACTTGTCTCCCCTGTCTTGTGATCTAGTTGGTTTAGTCCGTCTTCCCTGTCTGCGTGCTCACTGACTTCGGGTGATTTAAATGAAGTCCGCTGTTTAGAAATATTCCTTCATATCTCGTTTTCTTCCTTCGACCTTCTGTTCTAATTATTAACAAGATTAACATTTTTATTTTGTATGTATTATAGTCTACTAACACAACTAACCATGTATATATTCGATTACTAAATTACTAATGAGCACTCTAGTTTAAGTTGTAAAGCTGCACCGCTACTATTCCCTCTTCGCAATCGCCCTGTTGTATTCTCCGCCCCTTTGCTTTCCACCGTCCTCTCCCTATGTTCAGCGAGAATCTCTCGCACGTGCTTAATTACTTTCCTGCTCTTGTTATCTGTGCACGTAGAACTCCTGGACCGGAGCTGTTTAAATGTCATAGGCTGTCTGTGTGATTTCCGTTCGTATTTCGTCTCTCGCCAATTTTCAGGGTAAGGGTTTCCCTAATGTGATTCTCCCGATGTAATTAGCCTCATTCCCCACAGCTGATCTCTGTATAGCATGTGACCATTCCTGTGTGTATATTAGGAGTCTTTTCACTCACAGCTCTTGTCAGAACGTTGATCAATTTTCATTGTGCCGAGCTCCTTGTACGCCTGTGATTATTGTTTATCTTCTACTGGATAGTCCGACTCTGATTCTTGCCATTGCCCTTTTTGTACTGTTTTGCCTTTCTGGATTTTGACCTGTTTTTGTATGACCACGAGTACTGTGTTTGGATGCCCTGTGTATGACCATTGGCTTTGCCCATCGACTACGACTTTTTGCCTCTCGTTTTTGTACCTCCGCCCATCTGTCTTACTGGTTCTGACCCCTGCCTGTCTAGTCGATACTGTTTTTGGATTTCGTATTGTGGCTTGGCAAGTTCTGTGTATTTTGGCTTTGACCCGGACTCCAATAAAGGCATACGTTTTTTGGATTACAATCTCTTGCGAGTGGTTCCTGAACTGTACGTCACAAAAATATAGCCCTTCCATAGTAGACTGTGTTGAGGTCTGTATAACCTGTAGCATAGATAAATATACATGTGTATAATTTAGCTTGAAGGCTTTAACTAAGCTATCTACCCCGTTACACAAATGATTCAAACTTACATGAAATTTCAGTAAAAAAACACAAATCCAAGATGAGAGAGGGTGTTATCACTTTAATGACATGGTGATGGTAATAATAATAATGCATTTTATTTATAAAGCACTTTACATTTAAAACAAAATCTCAAAGTGCACTGTCAATAATAAATAAAGTAAAAACAAGCAATAAAAAGAGAAGAAGAATTCAGATTAATAAGCATTTCTAAACAGGAAGGTTTTGAGATTTTTTTTTAAAGACTTCCACTGTCTGTGGAGCCCTGAGATGGTCCGGGAGGGCATTCCACAGACGGGGAGCAACAGCTTCATAGGCCCTGTCGCCCATGGTCTTGAGCCGAGTCCTGGATGGGCACAGACAGTGCTGTTGGCCTGACCGGGTTCTGTCTGAGGTATGTGGGATGAGGAGTTCTGGGAGGTAAGTGGGGGCCACACCGTGCAGACAGTGATGGGTGTGCAGGAGGATTTTGTATTCAATGCGGAGGTGGATGGGGAGCCAGTGCAAAGAGTGAAGGATGGGGGTGATGTGCTCATGTTTACGCACCCCCTTCAGGACCCTGGCAGCGCTGTTTTGAACGTATTGGAGCCTTTGGAGGCTCTTGCCAGGGATCCCGATGAGGAGTGCATTGCAGTAGTCCAATCTGGAGGAGACAAAGGCATGGACGAGCTTTTCTGCAGCGGGACGAGAGAGAGATGGCCGGAGTTTGGCAATATTTCGGAGGTGAAAGAAGGAGGTTTTGCAGGTGTAGGTGATGTGACTGTCAAAGGTAAGATGGAGATCAAACCTGACACCCATGTTAATTACAGATGAAGAGAGGGAAAAGTTGTGACCAAGAAAGGAGATGGAGCAAATGGGGGAGGAACGGAGCTGATGGGGGGTGCCAATTTGAATGGCTTCGGTTTTTGAGCTGTTTAGTTGTAAAATGTTTTCACTCATCCATGCCTTTATCTCCTCCAGGCAGGAGACCAGTTGAGTGACAGAGGAGGGAGTGGGGCTGGGATTGACTTTGAGGTATAGTTGTGTGTCGTCAGCATAGCAATGGAATTGTATTCCATGCCTACTGACGACACGACCGAGGGGAAGCATATAGATGGTGAAGAGGGTTGGACCGAGCACGGAGCCCTGGGGGACCCCACAGGTGACAGTGTGGGGGCGAGATTTAGCATCACCCAGGGCTACGAACTCGGTCCTTCCTGTGAGGTACGAATGAAACCAGTGAAGAGCAGTGTCAGAGATACCAGTGTGATGTTGCAGGCGTTGAAGGAGGATGTGGTGGTCTACGGTGTCAAATGCAGCAGAGAGGTCGAGAAGAATAAGGAGGGATGTGGCGCCGGAGTCAGAGGTCATCAGAAGGTCGTTGGTGACTCTGATGAGTGCTGTCTCAGTGCTGTGGGAGGGGCGAAAACCGGATTGAAATTTCTCATACAGGCTGTTAGATTTGAGGTGGTTGTGGAGTTGGATAGAAACAATTCTTTCAAGGATTTTGGAGATGAAGGGGAGGTTGGAAATGGGTCTGTAGTGTGACAGAGGTTCAGGGTCAAGAGTAGGCTTTTTGAGGAGGGGCTTGATGATAGCTGTCTTAAGTGTGGTTGGTACATTGCCAGTTTCGAGCGAGAGATTAATGATTTTTGTAATGAGATGACTGATGGAAGGGCAGTAAGCTTTGAGCAGAGGGGAGGGGAATGGATCAAGGGAGCATGTAGAGGGTTTGGACTTACGGATTATCTGCTCGACCTCCTGCTGCACTGTGGGGGAGAACTGTGATAAGTGTGGTGTGGTGTGTGAAATGTTGTTAAATGTGTCTGAACTGTTGGAGTGTGAGAGAGATGAGCGGATACTGTTAACCTTGGAGGTGAAGAAATCAATGAATTTATTGCACTGTGTGACTGTTTGGTTGTGGTATGATGACGTATGTGGTTTGAGAAGTTGTTTAATGGTAGTGAAGAGTTGTTTTGCAGTTACCTGGGTTATTGTCAATGATGCTAGAGTAGTGTGCTGACCTGGCTGTGGAGAGTGCTTTGGCATATGACCTTTGATGTTCCCGGTAGGCCAACTTATGCACCGTCAGCCCAGATTTAACATAGGCCCGCTCCAGGACTCGGCCAGTCCTTTTCATCACCCGCAGCTCGTCCGTAAACCAGGGGGCAGAGCGAGTGAAAGTGACAGTCCGGGTTTTCTGTGATGCATGAAGGTCCAGAATGGAGTGGAGGTTGAAATTGTAGAAATCTGTGAGGTCACTGGTTTAGGAGTTAGGGGGAGGAGAGAGGGCCTGAAGATGCTGACTGAGGGAGGTGGAATCAATGATCTTAAGTTCCTGAAGAAAATATGACGATGGTATAAAGAAGATGTTTGTGGATAAAATGTGCCCTAAGAGAGAGATTAAATTTAGGTATCACCAAAATTTGCCCCTCAAAAAGCAGGACATGGCACTTCATGGGGTTAAAATTTCTACATTTTCGGGGGGGACCAATTTGACGGTAATTTCGCATGCACAGTAATTCTGTGCACAAAGTTAAAACATTTCTTTGTGCATATTCGTGAATGAGGCTCATTGTCTTTGTTTATTTGTAAAGTTTGTTGGATGATCTGAATCATTTCAAAATGACAAATAAGCAAAAATAGAAGAAATCAAGGGGGCAAATACTTTTTTCACAAGGTTTTATTTAATTTTTTTCCTTTTTTATTTACTTTTTAGCAGAATGGAATTGAAACAATTGACCAAGATGCAAGTAAATGCAAGAATTCTGCATTTACAAATAAACTCACCAATCACTTTGCATGTCGACTGTTGTCTTATACAGTAACAGAGATTGGTCTGGGAATTTTTTTTCAGCTTAGGCAGTACACAAAATGGTGTGGTTCAAACAGGTATTACATCGCATGTGCATATTTGAAAAAAAAAAAAGTGTATTAGTCAGTGACTCAGTCAGTCAGAAGGGGCTGGAGACCGTCATAACTTGTACACCTTGGGTCCATAAATAAATTAGCCTGGAATCCATCCATATCAAGCTTTGGTCCCTCCCAATGGTAACTAGCTTATTTGTCTGGCCTCAGTCGGTAGGCCAGCGTTTGACTTTCAAATATTCACACAAAATCCATGAGAGATCTGTGATTGGCTCACAGTCGCAAGGGAGCCCCGTCCCTTTAGACAGACTTAAAAATAAATAAAATACCACAGTTCTGCATTCAGTGGAAGTCCCGCCTCACGGCTCGTGTTTATACAGGTATTCATCTGAGTGGCAGCAGAGTCTCTGGGCAATGAACGAGCAGGGAGGCGGGACTTCCATTGAATGCGCAAGCTTACTTGAAGCATAACTGTGGTATTTTTTTTTTTAGCAAAAAATAACCAGGAATCTAGAGTTCTGAGGATATGAGTGGACAAGGCAGACTTGGATTATACTGGACGATGCGTTGAACAATGGTTTGAAAGTTTGTCAACGGACGTTTTGTGGAGTTTTCCCATTGCTACTGGGTGACCCCATTTGCTTCAGCAAAAGAGGAAGTTGCGCCAGGTGAAGAACAACTTTGTCTGTTCAAGATATCAAATGGTGAGTAACTGTCTGATATACAAATTATAGTCTTTGTGTGGAGTGTCACTTTAATCTCGCTGATGCAATCATGCCCTTCGAGCTATAGCTAAAGCCAATTACTGTGAAATACGTTATGTAATTTGAGTATTATTTAATTTAGCCTTTATTATTGCGGGGAATCCCACTGAATTCATTTTGAATTTGATGCCTTCCAAAAAAAGCAGAGAAAGGGGCATGTTTACCACTGTGTTACATCACCTTTCCTTTTAACAACACTCAATCAGCATTTGGGAACTGAGGACACTGGCGCTTCATAATGCGCCACACATTTTCAATGGGAGACTGGTCTGGACTGCTGGCAGGCCAGTCTATTACCCACACTCTTTTACTACGAAGCCATGCTATTGTAACACGTGCAAAATGTGGCTTGGAATTGTCTCACTGAAATAAGCAGGGACCTCCCTGAAAAAGACGTCGCTTAGATGGCAACATGTTGCTCCAAAATCTGTATGTACCTTTCAGCATTAATGGTGCCTTCACAGATGTGGAAATTACCCATGGCATGGGCACTAACACATCCCCATACCATCACAGATGCTGGCTTTTTAACTTTCACTGATAACAATCTGGATGGTCCTTTTCCTCTTTAGCCTGGTTGGACACGACGTCCATGATTTCTAAAAACTCGTCAGACCACAGCACACTTTTACACTTTGCATCAGTCCATCTCAGATGAGCTCGGGCCCAGAGAAGCCAGGGGCATTTCTGGGCGTTGTTGATGTATGGCTTTGCATGGCAGAGTTTTAACTTGCACTTTCGATGTAGTAAGGAACTGTGGTAACTGACAATGGCTCTCTGAAGTGTTCCTGAGCCCACATGGTAATATCCTTTACAGAGTGATGTCGGTTTTTAATGCAATGCTGTCTGAGGGACCGACGGTCACGGGCGTTCAGTGTTGGTTTTGGCCTTGCCGCTTACGTGTCGAGATTTCTCTGGATTCTCTGAATCTTTTGATGATATTGACTATAACTTATGAAATCCCTAAATTCCTTGCAATTGCACATTGATAAGTGCTGTTAAACTGTTGGACAATTTGCTCACGCAATTGCTCTCAAAGTGGTGAACCTTGCACCATCTTTGCTTGTGAAGGACTGAGCCTTTCTGGGATGCTCCATTTATAACTAATCATGGCACTCACCTGTTTCCAATTACCCTGCTCACCTGTGGAATGTTCAAAACAGGTGTTTACTGAGCATTCCTTAACTTTCCCAGGCTTTTTGTTGGACCTCTGCTTTTCTCAATATATATGCTTCCACTGGGACAAGTTATTCGCGCACATGGCATTAACTTTCACTGCTATGCAGCTGACACACAACTATATCTGTCAGTCAAGCCTGATGAAGCTGCCCAGCTGTCAAAGATGGAGGCCTGTCTTGTAGACATAAAGAAATGGATGAGTCACAATTTTCTCTTGTTGAACCCTAGTAAGACAGAAATAATCGTAGTGGGTCCCAAATCCCAGAAATGCAAAATCTCAGATTACATGCTTAACATTGATGGAATTTCAATCACTTCAAGTGCCATTATTAAAGATCTTGGTGTTAATCTTGACCCTGATCTCGCACTTGATACACATATAAAGAACATCTCAAGAGTTGCATTTTACCACTTGAGGAATATTTCCAAAATTCGGAAAATGCTGTCATTACATGATGCAGAAAAGCTTGTCCATGCCTTTGTTACTTCAAGATTAGATTACTGTAATGCTCTTTTGTCTGGTTGTGCAAAGTCCTCTCTAAAGGGGCTCCAGCAAATTCAAAATGCAGCTGCTGGTATTCTCACTAGAACACGCTGACACGAGCATATCAGCCCAGCGTTAGCTTCACTTCACTGGTTACCAGTTAAATTCCGAATAGACTATAAGATACTACTTCTTACCTTTAAAGCCTTACATGGGCTTGGTCCATTGTACCTAAGTGATTTACTTTTACCCTACATTCCCTCCTGAACACTCCGTTCGCAGAGCGCAGGCCTCCTTGTTGTTCCAAAAATAGCTAAAATTACCATAGGCGGTAGAGCTTTTTCCTATCGTGCTCCCCTCTTATGGAACAAATTGCCTGCTCATATTCGGGGTGCAGACACTATCAGTATATTTAAAGTTAGGCTCAAAACATATCTCTTTAGTCTGTCCTACAGTTGAGGGACAGGAGTGGGTGGCTGGCATAAGCTATAGAATATTTGGTGGACTGAGCAGTCAGTGCTGTCACTGGATCATTGCTGGTGGTGCCCTATTCTGCTGAACTGGTCATGGTCTGGTGGTGACTGTCTCAACCTGCCCTCGTGGCTGTGTTGGCCCCTGCCCCTGTTTCTCATAACTATGCTGCCATAGTCTTATTCTGCTGGGGTTTCCTTATCGCACACAGGCACCTCTGTCTCTCCTGCTCTGTGTGCTCGCCATACAACTCCACCTCCCTAACAATATTTTTTTTCCCTCCTCCTGCTCTGGGCACTTGCCCTGAGCTCTAGATCAAGCTTCACCGAACACCCCCTGGCCCGGAGCTCCAGCCTAAGACCAGCTGTTTACCATCTTGTTTCAGCTACAGGACCAAGAGGGTCTTCCTGCCTCATGATGACCTCCATTGCTAATTATTTTACATTAGCCAAGACATCTGTTGGACAGTTTTAAATATACAAATTATTTTAGCACTGATTAGATGGATTTCAATGGAACTCTTGTCATTATCTTGTTATCAACTAGCTAGCCCGCGGAGGATGGGCTTCCCCACTATAGCCGGGTTCCTCCTGAGATTTCTTCCCACTGGGGAGTTTTTTCTCACCACTGTTTGAGGATTTTTTCTCCCTACTGGGAGGTTTTTTTGCCTCGCTGTAGTGGGAATAGGGAATAGGTAGTGGGAATAGGTTGGGCACTGCCCTTCAGTAACCCATCTCTGACTGTAAAGCATCTTTGTGACAGTGTATCTGTAAAAAGCGCTATACAAAATAAATTGAATTGAAAATTGAATTGAATTGTTGCCCCTGTCCCATCTTTTCTGGAATGTGTTGCAGGCATCAAATTTAAAATGAGTGAATACTTCTAAAAAAAAAAAGACAATAAAGTTTATCCGTTTGAACTCTAAATATCTTGTCTTTGTTGTGAGCTTGATTGAAAAGGTCGAAAAAAGATTGCGAATAATTCTATTCTGTTGTTATTCACATTTTACTCAACGTCCCAAGTTAATTGGAATTGGGGTTTGTATATGGATGGATTAGTTATACTACTATTGAACTCTGTGGTCCATCCTTTGTATGAATGAATGAATGACCTGTGTCCAAGTATTCCCAGTTGTTGGTGAACTTGTTACAAAAAGTTGTCAAAGTATTCTTGAAACTGTGATGAAAATTACTGGAATCCTTTGAGTTGGATTTTTTTCTTCATCGTATTTTGCTTCTTATGAGGGTGTCAGGTCACTCAGTATCGCCTTTCTCGTGGAGCAATTCGATGAAGTAAAGCAGATATTATGTATGCGATAAAAAAAATCCAAGTAAATTACCCAGAGATAGGTGTGGTATATTTTCCACCCCACTCTCGTTCACTTTCAACTCGTCGCATTTGTAGATTGTGCTATTCACACCGAGGCTTGTATTCGCTTCTTAGCCGTTCATCCACTCTTGATAACCATGTGCAGCTCACCAAAAATTGAAATGCAATATTACCCTGCTAATTTTGGTGAATTGTTCAGGCGTCGAGCATCTGACGCTTTCCTAGGTGCTGAAGTAAACACAATATCGAAATGCAGGCTTCTTTCTCCCCTTGAATCTTCTGGGATAAATGGAAAACTACACTTTCGGCGATCTATGACCGCAACGGTTACGTTTAATGAGGACTTGAGATAGGATTATGGTTCATGGGACTCCAACGAGCTGAAGAACAATAGCCTATGCATTTTTTTTTTTTGGAAACAATCTAAGCATTACCATTTTCAATGGGCTGAATGATCGTCGAGTCATGAAAAAAAAAACAAAAAAAAAAAAAACAAAAAACAAGATGTTTGAGATGTTTGGAAGTAAAAACCCACCCTCAAAGAAAAATGCGAAATGTCATAAAAACATGCAAAACCTGATGAATACGATTTAGAAGTCATTATGATTGGGTACGGCTCGCTCATATTAATGAAAAAAATGACTTTGGGGTTCATCTGGACTCGTTATCTTTTACATCAATTGCCGAAAATGATAAGAGTTGGACGTATTTCCACCATATAAGAAGAGCATATTACCTGTAACTTCACAAAGTAAATTCTAGTGCGAGAGCGGAAAATATCTCGCAGTGCGCAAAGAATTCAGTTTTCAGCATTTCGATGCATTGACTTCGATGGCCACGGGGTGGCTCTAATACATAGCATTTCGGCAACATTAGCTCCGCCAGTGGTTTTCAAACTTTGTCGTAGGGGCTCGCATTGCATATGTTGCTTAGTGTTACAACCACAATTGCAATCGTGGGGTCTTATTTCACTTCACTGTCAATATGTCTCGATCAGGCGTATTCCATGTTTAAAATTGTTATTTACAGTCTGCCACATTTTGACTGAAATACCCAAGTGTGCTATGAACAATTAAAAAGAGTCTTGAACTAAATTGTGTCTATTTTCTAATATTGCTAGCAATTTCGGGTAGCAACGGATTAAAATGGAATTCGTAGGCTTCAAATTGGGTCGCCAAAAATAGGTGTTTGGGTTTTTTTTTTAACTCAAGAGTGATTCATTCGAAGTTGATAACATTACCATGTCACTAAACAGCTTTGATTCATAATTTGTGTGCATAATGAATTGATAGTTTTGCGACGCTGTGTCCATGGTTTCACCACTTAGGAACCTATTGATTGTTTGATTTAATTGGTCAATTTTTTACCCCACTTGTTCATTCCAATATACAGTAGAAGCAGTGCTGATTATACACTTAATAAAATGAAGATACTGTAAATCAGAACACAGGTACTATTCAAGCATTTATTTTATGTAATATTAGATCACACGGATGAAGCTAAGTAAACAGATAACATATAATGAAAAAAAAATAATGTATTTTTGAGAGAAAAGGTCATTTCTAGTGTGGCCACCCTTTGCTTTGATTACAGCATTTAATCATTCAGGCATAGTTTACGCATACTTTTTATTTCCTCCCTCACTAAACCATTCAGCATGGTTTAGAGTTCATTCTAAAGAGATTCTTTCGATGTTCCACAGATTTACACTGTCGGATTAAGGTCTGGACTTTGATGTTTCTTTCTGACTATAATAATTCTTACACAGCTTAGAAGTGTGTTGAGGGTAATTATCTTGTTGAAAATAAAATCCCCGACCTATCAGTCACTTTCCAGATAGCAATGTTTGCTTCACAAGGATGCTGTGATTCTTTTGATCCATGATTCTGCTGATTTTTTATGAGATCACCAGCTTCTTTCAAGCAGGCTGAACCCCAAACCATTTTATAGTCATTCAGCACTTAGTAGATCAAGGCCTGAATTTGATTTCACAGCTAACCTCATTGACCTGGGCCTGTATTCACAAAGCATCCAAGAGCTAAAAGTAGGTCCTAACTGCCGGATTAAGGAGAAACTCCAAAAAAATGGGCATGTCAGACACTTGTAAAGAGTTATTCACAAAGCATTTTAGGTCTAAAAGTAGCTCCTAAGTCTGGTAGAGCTTAAAAGTAGTCAAGAGGACTCCTAACTCACAAAAACCTATCTCAAAGAATCGGAAAATGGCTGCTGCTGGCGAAAGATGGAATGACTTTGAAATTCTTAATGATGCGCAGTTGTTGAAAAGATATCGGATTCACCGTAAAGGAATTTTATTTGTTGTTGACTTGGTGAGGGAGAGAATTACGTCTCCAAACATGAGAAACAACCCAATAAACCCCAAAATAAAATGTTTGACAACACTTTGTAACTTGGCAACCGGAAAAATGCAACTTTGCATCGCAGACAATTTAGGGATTTCACAATCATCTGTCAGTTGCTCAATTCAACAAACAATCTATGCGCTGTTTGAACCCCATATCATCCTACAGTTTATCTGGTTTCCAATGGACATTCGCCAACAACACAGAATCAAGCTTAAATTCATGCACATCTCAGGTATGCCCAGTATCATCCGTGCTATTGATGGGACCCATATTTTAATTATTTCTCCGACCCAAGATGCAGAGGTATTTGTAAACAGAAAAAAGTTAATTCCATCAAAACCAAGATAGTACTTGATGCTCAATACAAAAATTTGAACATTGTTGCGAAATGGCCAGGATCCACGCACGACTCTCATATTTTAATGGAAAGCGGCTTATCCCAATTATTCAACAGATATTATGTGCCTGCGGGATGCCACTTGCTAGGGGATAGTGGCTACCCCTGCAAACGTTATCTCTTGACCCTAGATCCACGACCAGGACCAAAACAAAATTATAACAGCTAGGTCATTGTTGCTATAGCTTACATTGGCAAATTCTATTATTACGAGATGACATAATACTGTAAATTACAAATATCTAGTCTGCTGTTGTCTTTTTCATAGCGCATGTTTGAGCGCACCAGAGGCAGTGTGGTGGAGCGTGGTATTGGGCAGTTGCCGGTTTCATGTGCTGCATGGGGAGGTGCGTCTCAGCCCAGAGAGAGCCAGCAAGGTAAGTACAACATGTGCCAGCCTTCACAATGTATGCCAACAAAGAAACATATCTCAACCAGATGATGATGTGCTGCCGACAGAGGTGATGATGATGATGTATAACATAACATAACATAACATAACATAACATAACATAACATAACATAACATAACATAATATAACATAAGTAGCGAGAACAGGCCGTTCAGCCCAACTAGACTCACCAGTTTTTTTTTACTATTGTGAATATATCATTTCAGATACTCAATGACTCAGTGGTATCTAGCTTTAATTCAAGTCTGCTCCTGAAAATTCCCAAGGTTTCTGCCTCAACAATATGGTCAGTCAAGCTATTCCACATCGAAATTACTCTTTGGGTGAAAAAATATTTCCTAATATCCGTGCTAAATTTACCCTTGGTCAACTTCCATTTGTGACCCCGAGTTCTACTGACAAAACTTGGCTGAAGGAATCCTACATAATTCACTTTGTTAATCCCTTAAACATATTCAAAAAATCTATCCAAATCATCCTGAATCACTTTAGTGGACTCTAAACTATTTGCAAAAACTCCCAATTTAGCATTATCTGCATATTTAACTAATTTGCTCTCAATATTCCTATCATGGTCATTAATGTAGATGAGGAACAGCAGGGGTCCCAACTTGCACCATATCTAGCTCAGTTGAAATTCCACAGACCACCGCTCCTTGTGTTATGTCCTGTAACCATTTTTGAATCCGCTCCAGAATATCTCCTGTAACTCCAATGGTGTCCATTTTAAAAATCAGTCCCTTATGCAGTACTGAATCAAATGCTTTCTGAAAATCCAAGTATATGATGTCATAAGCCCTGCTCTGATCATTAGTCTTGGTTGCCTCTTCAAAGTATTCCAAGAGGTTTGTCAGGCATGACCATCCCATACGGAAACCATGTTGGCTATCCCTCAAGATATTATGTTCAAGAAATAATTCCAGCTCATCTTTTATGATAGATTCCAGTATTTTGCATGCATTGCAAGTTAAACTGACTGGCCTGTAATTTCCTGGCTCAGGTCCTCTATCTTATATATTGGTATTATGTTGCCCTGCTTCCATCATTTGGTATTTCTCCAGTTTCAAAAGACTGTCTGAAGATAGTGGAGAGCGGTTTAAAGATCATCTCACTAACTTCCCTGAGCACTCTAGGATATAAGCCATCAGGACCTGCCGCCTTTTCTGCCATTAGTTTATGCAACTTGTCTAATACTTCGTTATCCCGAACCTCAATTCCCGCTAAATAATCTTCAGCATTGGACATGCCCTCTGGCCGAATAAAAATCCGCTCCGAGGTAAAATTCTCAACAAAGTAACTGTTTAAGGTATCCACAATATCCTTGTTACCATATAGCAGCGATCCATATTTCTTCTTTATGCACTTAATCTGCTATTTGACTTTCCTTTTTCTGCTACAGTACTGAAAGAAGCGCTTCGGATTAGTTTTTGCTCCTTCTGAAATTTGCCTTTCATACAGTCTTCTAGCATTTCTCAGCTCTTTTTTTCAAGGAGGATGACAATATTTGCAATGTTTCTGAACAAAGTGGACTGACAGTTTTAGACCAAACAAACTTGAACGGCCCGCAATTTAAATTATCGCAACATATTCTCATTGGGTAATAAGTTGCCAATTATTGGGGAAAATGACGCTTTTCATTATTGCCTCTTTTTATGCTATTAGTGTTTTTACAACTATCTCTCTCCTATGCATGTTTATTTGCCTAGAGCGTGATATGTGGGTACTGCACATAGAGCATTTTCAGGAGTGCTCAACATGTTACTATTTCATGGGACAGACCAGCCGTTAGGATTATTTCCTCATTTTTTTCCTCCATGGGTTGTATATGGGATATTTTTTTCAATGGGCCACCCTGTCACCAAGAGACCAATCACCGGGCTCAATGTCCCAAGGCTCGTGCATGAAAATTGATGTCATCCATAGCAACGGAGATTTACACCCACCTATCTCAGGCACGTCCCTTTTAGCCCTGGCAAGTTCTCAATCATTTTCCTTTATTGAGCATTTTCCAATTATTGTAATTGGCAACTGAAGACACTGTTTCTCTCCATATGCAATCTAACAGCGATGAAATCAT
Source organism: Gymnothorax reevesii (assembly GCA_029721435.1). Taxonomy (NCBI): domain Eukaryota; kingdom Metazoa; phylum Chordata; class Actinopteri; order Anguilliformes; family Muraenidae; genus Gymnothorax; species Gymnothorax reevesii. The sequence goes on from CM056586.1 coordinate 55,555,502, forward strand.
GGGCTAAATTCAGTGGGCTACAATAGCGAAACCAGAACTGAGAATTAGGTGCACAAAATATTCGTTTAAAACAATTATTAGTCCTAACCTGTTCTCAGGCAGTTTCATAATTAACAGGTTCACTCTGAGAGCACTCCACACTTAACAGGTGCTGCTTGTTCTCCCCCTTTTAGGGAAGACTACAATCATTCATCTGGACGCATATTTGCTGTATTTAAATCAAAGTTGTTCAAATTTGCATACCAGTCGACTCTCAAGCAAGTAGTAGGCTTTTCATAGCCTTTTTAACTGCCGAGTGCCACTTTTTTTTATCAACCACGCAATACCTAGAGTGAAAGGCAATATTTCATTGGAACGCGGACCAGTTCAATCAACGCGAAGCAATGACCTTTTAATAAGTAAATTATTTTTCTGCACTGAATTTAGCCCATGATTTCATCACTATTAGATCGCACATGGAGAGAAACCGTGTCTTCAGTTGCTAATTACGATCATTGGAAAACGCGTCAATTGTATTTAGAATTAGCCAGGACTAAAAGCTACGTGTCTGTGCCCCCCCAAATTCCCAGTTCTAGAGCCGCCACTGCCCTCAGTGAAGCAGCACTGTTTGACACGGGACCGAACGATTTGTCAGGAATCTGATGCCAATCCTGGAGACTTATTAAAGGAGCAATATGTAAGAAATGTATGTTGATTAATCATGAAATGGCCCTGACATATCACCAGACATTAAGAAATTATGTTAATTTCAAATACTTATATCTCTGACAACAGTAGTCCAGCCAGAATATTCTCATGACAAATGCGAAGTTGCAGCCCACAACTAGTGTTTATGTTGTCATTTTGTGTTTTGGCCTGTTGCGCTGCCCTCCACCTATCTCCCAATCACGAAGTCAGTAGCATTTCGGCATCCAGGTTGCCAGTTACAACTGAGCTGCAGCTACCAGCGTTTCGGAGCACAAATGTCTGATGTTACTAAACCTAAAAGGCCTTGTTATGATTCGGAAATACGCCGTGACAAAGTCAGAGACAAAACAAGGATCTGTATAGGGCAATCCTTTAAAAGATGGAGACGGCTGAAAGCTGAGAAGAATTTGAAGACCGACGCCAAAGTTGCTAATTTTTTCCTGGGCAGGTAAGGTTCAGCTAAGTTTGGCTAACGCAATTCTATTTAATATAGGCACGGACATTTCAAATATTCTCTACAGTCAAAGAACTTTATGTATGTTTGTTCATGGTACGTTAGTGCGTATGCAGGTGGGTCATCGAATTGATTTGTTTACAAATTGTTTGAGAAATAAAAATCGTGGCTCTTCATTGCTAACATTAGCAATGCATTATTAGTCCATTTCTCTGGCTTTATGCTGAGACGCTGTGGAAACCGTTGCAACATTAGCACAGCCATTACGGCAATATGAAATGTAATTGAGACAGTACATCGATCAAATGAGTCCTCATTTGCAGTATGGACTTTTGCGGGCTATCCACACAGAAGAGTGACGAGCAAGTTGACCAATATGACCATTGCTAAAGTTAGTTCGTCATTAGTCTCGGTCTTTTCTGAACTGAACACAACCCTGTCAGAGCAAATCATTGGTGATATGGAAACGTAGCCATGATAGCTCCGTGTAGTAGACGTTCTTGCTGGATCCGGCAACCTAGCTGGCAGCCCTCGTTTGAGGGAGAGGGGTAGGGGATACTGCGCTCTGCAATATTTTGAATGTGATTGCACTACCAGTTTTGGCCACAAACTTACATATTGCTCCTTTAAGGCTTGGGAGGTGCTCCTAATATACTGGCTTAGAGGAACAGACTGGAACTGATCTCCTGTGATCTGGACAAACCTAGTGAGTTTAACAGCTGCAATGGTCTCGCAATTTTGCGATTCGATTTGATTTTGTCGACATTAACCCTTTGTTGCAATTTGTCCAATACACACACACACACGCGCGCACGCACACACACACACACACACACACACACAATTGTACCAAATCTCAACAAATGGTCCGAGGCATTTGTATTTACTCTATGCATCAAAGGGTTAAGGATTCAATTAATAAATGAATTGATTGCGACTAAGTCTTGTTGCTTTGTCCACTGGACTGCAAACATTAAACTGCACAGATAAGTTTTTGCATTATTTTTATTTTGAAAACTGAAAATTAAACTGGGTGCAAGCATTTAGCCGACCTACAGAGAACAACTAGTAAATCTGAGGTCAAACTGTTAAAATGAAAGTCATTATTAGAGCAGATATTTATATATTTAACATTGTACAAATAAAAAATTGCACAAAAAAGTGTCAAGTGCGTGTCAAACATTGCAGTAAACATTTAAGCAAATTTATTTCAGTGGTAGTGGTTATGGCATACTATTGCACCCTTAGTGAATATGAGTAAAACAAGCTATGACATTTTTTTTCTGCTAACATTCAAAATAATTACAAAATTGTACCTTTTCATTTAACTAAAATTATTGAAGGATAAAATGTTGACAATTCATATTTCTTTCTCCAAAATGCATGTCACAATTATTGGCATACCTTGAAAAAGCTTGAGATTAAAATCAAAATAAAGTGCATTTCTGGTTACATTTTATATTTTGCTGTAAGTTTTCCGGTTTGATTAGGAATTCCTCAGTGGTCAACCAGGGCTCCCTGATGAACAAATATGAGGTTCAGAGGCCAGATTTCCTTAGTCATTCATCTCTATGGGAAGGACTGCAGTGATGATGTATAATGAACAGTTTGTGAGATGTGCAAATCAGGAAATGGGAATGATAAAATTTGTAAATGGTAGAAAATACCCATTTCCACTATCAAGGCATTAATTAAGAAGTTTGATGAGACAGGAGATGCTAAGAATTGGCCTGGAAGACGGCGTTTCTGTGAATTCTTCCCACGCACTGTGAGGAGGATGGTGGGACAGGAGAAAAAGTTCCCAGAGCCTCTGGTTGTACCATCGGAGGCAGTTTACATCACCACAGATTGTTTGAAAGACAAAAAACTAAAGCAGCTGCAGTTATTTAGACTTTCAAAAGGACCAGTCAGCTGACACCAAAATAAGGCTTTTTGGCAAAAGAACATCAAAAGTGGGTTTGTTGTTGAAAATAAGATTGCCACATAGAAAGGCACCTCTTACCCACAGGGAAGTATGGTGGTGGATCTTTGATGTTGTGGGGCTGTTTTTTCCAAAGGCCTCAGGCATCATCTATTAGATACAAGGCAAAAATAAAACCAAAACCTCTGCCAGGAAGCTTAAAATGGGCCATGGCTGGGCCTTCCAGCAGGACAATGATCTGAAGCACGCCTTAGAAGAAACACAAAAATGGTTCACTGACCACAGAATAAAGGCTTTGTCAAGGCCATCATGGCTCCCCTGACCAAAAACCCATAGATAATCTTAGGGATGAGCTAAGCAGGACTGTTCACATGCGTCAACCTCAGAATTTGAAGGATCTGGAGAAATTCTGCATGGAGGACCTTTTTCCCTGTTAAGAAACTTCTTCATACATTATCGGAGAAGACTCGGTGCTTTTATCGTGGCAAAGGGAGGCTGCACACACAGCATTCAATCAAGGAGTGCCAATAATTGTAGCTCAAGTATTTCTGAGGGAAAAATATGTTTCATGGTAGGAATTTAATGACTCCTCTAATTATGTTGCTTTAATTAAAGGTTACATTTTTGTCAATACTTTGAATGAAAGATCACATGAATAAACAATACGTAGTTTTTGGATATCGTTTTTTTTTTTGTTTTTTTTTAACTAAAGGGTGCCAAAAATTCTGGAGGGCACTGTATGATATAAGAAATGTTACTATGCAGTCCCTCACTGATTTATTAAATACACTTGTCGCTTGCTGCTTCTGGTTATACCAACAATTATATGTCACAATTAGGGCTGTCAGAATAATAAATCGCGATTAATTTAAGTGCAATAAAAGTAACTGCCACTATGAGGCAGACAGACGTGATTGCTTATTACCTTTTCTATGACACATATTCATTCAAAATCAGTTTTCTTACCGGAAGCATTTCAAATGACCGCATTAGGTATGTGTCATAGAAAAGGTAATAAGCAATCACGTCTGTCTGCCTCATAGTGGCAGTTACTTTTATTGCACTTAAATTAATCGCGATTAATTATTCCGACAGCCCTAGTCACAATATATGCACTGAACTGAACAAACTTTGAAGCTTTGCTGGCTCACTGACATCAAAATAAATGCAAATAAAATACTGTGTTAGTTGCTATGCACAGGTCACGCCTGCATCTTCCGAATGGCCGCAATTGTGGACCCCTATTCCGCCATGTGGGCACTGGAAGACACTGCTCTCTCCCCCGGTGCAAGCCAGATCATCCAGAAAGATTTTCCCTGTTCCTGAACAACAAAATGTGAATAGATAGGCCAATTAACCCAAGAAAAATGGCAAACGTACACAGAAAAAAAATGAGCTGTGAGATTTATAAACATGTTACTAAACCAGAAATGGCACAAAGATTCAGTCATGCCGAGCACCGTTGACACACAAGGCCAGAATACAAGTAAATACAGAGAAACATCTGTGATGACAGGGCTGATCAGGTGCCACAGAACTGAAGACATATTGGTTCATGGCATCCTGAAGTTGGGTCCGAGGAAAATGTGAGTAGAATAGCAGTCATAGGCCTCCATTATGTAAAACAGTGAATGACCATGAAATGAATAGTGGGAGAGATGAAGGATGCCCTTACCTGCAGTGGCAGTGAAAACACTGCTAGCTCGTGCGTAGCCTAGCATTTTGCAGATGACTGTCCCATCTGAGGTGTCAAAGTGGTCATCACAAATTGTTCCCCACTCGCCCCGAGCGAAGACCTCCACCCGGCCTCGTGAACCTCCGCCAGCGATCCTCACAATTGCTGAATACAGAGAGGTGGGGCACAAAATGCCAAGGCTTTCCATTAATGTCACTAGAATTTGCATTGAATAATGTTGTGATTAAGATAAATCAATGATGCACAAATTGACTATTATCAAATTCATATTAATGAATTAATTGCTGGGATTTAGCCAATGGAACCAGGGATGTCTTGCTTCATTCCATCTGAAAATTGCGTTGCAAATTTTTTGCACAGTTTTATATGGCTTTCAAAATAGATTGTGTCAAAGTTATAGCCTTTATGGCAACTTTACTAGGTTTGTCTTTCTCATGGTGGGTTGGACCCTTCTTTGCCACCAGAAAAGTCTGAATTCTTTGTGAAATAGATCTGCCAACCTGCTAGAAACATTTCATGGAGATTCTGGTCCAAGTTAGAATAATAGCGCCCCACAGGTACGGCAGAGTTGCTGGATGCACAGTGTTAGTACTCTATTGCAGTGGTTCTCAAACTTTATCCTGAGGAAATGCTTTGTTTGCAGGTTTATTATTAAAAGCTACCTATTATGCTGATCCTTCTTTGAATACATACAAGTAATGTTATAATGTTATAATGTTGGATGTCCATACTCAACCTCTGTAAAACCTTCTAAACATATGATACAGGGTTTTTTTCCGTAATCCAAAAATGTGATTCCCTGAACGTGATTTCATCTCTGAACAGCTCGTCCCGAGATCTTCATGCGATCGGGGCAAAACCTGACGTCAGATTGTGCCGTCCAATTAATACAGACCTAGCCAGAGCCAATCACGGCGCTGGACCTGCCCACCCCGGAAACTATTCTAGCAGGCACAAACAATTGCAGATCATATTACGCCTTAGTTACGTCTACACTTCTGGAAATACAAAAGAAGTCGAAGAAGAAACGTTAAGCTGTTTGCGGTGGCATTTCACCGAAGACAGCTTTGTCAATAAAGGATAATTTGATGCTGGATATGCATTTCAACTGCTTCTCAAACCTGAAGCAGTTTCATCGATCAAGCACGCGAAGCCACAAGCTGTAAGTGACAATATAACAGCAAATAATGTAAGTGAAGCTAACGTGTTACGGGTGGCTGGCAGGACCGCTAACGATCATTAGTGCTAACAACTGGCCTCAAACGCAGACTTTGAATAATATCTGAAGCTAAAGCCTGGATAGGTAGCAACTGTCTGTGACTCACAGATGCGGAAGCAGTAAGTTTTACCATTTTGTGTTGCTTTATTGCATCTCTCTCTCTCGCAGTCGGTCGTGAAACGACAAGAACTGTGTTATGATAAAGGCTTCAGCTAAATGATGCTTCTCCAAACAGCCCTAATGGTCGCTGTTTGTTGCCAGCTCTTTATGTCTATTCCTGGAGATTTCATGTTTCTTTTTGCCACATCCTTGAACCTAAGGTTAGGGGTCCCTAGGTTTCTTTTGCCTTCACAGAGCTGAGAATACAACAGTTGTCTTGGAAGTCTTTCGTTTTCCATTCTGTGTACATGGCCCAGCCATCCGAGGCCCTTCTCAATTAAGATGTCTTCCATAAATGGTAGACAGCGCACTGCAAGATTGCTATGTTGGTGACTTTATCCTTCCAGGATATGTTCATAATAGCCCTCAGCTGTCTCATCATGTAAGCATGAAGCTTCTGGATATGGTTGCGGTAGATAGTCCTGGTTTCAGCACCATATAGTAGGGTTGACAGTACAACAGCTCTGTAAACCTTGCATTTTACTCTAATGGAGACATGTCTGTTTTTCCATAACCGATCTTGTAGTTTGCCAAAGGCAGCACTCGCGTTGCCCATCCTATTCCTAATCTCTTTGTCAATTTTGGCATTGTTGGAGATTGTACTTCCAAGGTATTTGAAGTCTGTACATTGCACGAGCGGCTCTTGGTTTATTGTTATGATTTCAGGTGCAGGTGGGGAAATAAGCAGTTTAACCGGCTAGTATAGGCATTCAGTCTTCTTTATATTGATCTTAAGGCTGAACTGAGTAGCGGCTTTGGCAAATCTGTCTATTAGCATTTGGATATCCTCAGAGCTGTGTGCCACCACAGCACTATCATCAGCAAACAGCAATTCTCTCACAAGGTGCCTTGTTGTGCATGTCTTAGCCTTGAAGTGGGACACATTAAAGAGGTCTGCATCATGTCGTGTCTGTATGAAGATACTTTCTTGGACGTCTTTGAATGCTATTTCTAGCATTGCAGTCAGGTACAATGAGAACAAAGTCGGAGCAAGCACACAACCTTGCTTAACACCGTTTGTCACAGCAAATTCCATGAAGGTGGCATTTCCCAGAACTACCTGAGCTTGCATACCATCGTGTAAGCATCTTATCAAGTTAATGACTTTGTCTGTACAGCCATACTTCTTCAGCACAATCCAGAGGCCTTCTCTTGACACTGTATCAAAAGCCTTTGTAAAGTCGATAAAAACAGCATACAAAGGCATGTTTTGTTCTATAAACTTTTCCTGGATCTGACGTAAAATGAAGACCATATCCATGGTGCTTCTACCACTCCGAAAGCCACACTGTGTCTCAGGTAGGATATTTGGGGTAAAGTTTTCATTAATTCTGTTTAGGAGTACGCGGGCCATTATTTTACTAGCAGTTGACAGAAGAGAGATACCTCAATAATTACCGCAGTCTTTTCTGCTCCCTTTCTTAAATATTGGCATGATGTTTGCATCCTTCCAGTCTTGTGGCATGCGCTCTTGTTCCCAGATCTCAACAATCAGATCGAAAAGTCATTCTTTTACTTTGCTTTCACCATATCTCCATACCTCGATTGGTATTCCACATCTTCCTGGTGCTCTGTTTTCTGTAGTTGCAATGGCTTTCAACAGTTCTTCAAAGTTTGGTTTCACATCTAGACTTGAGATGGTAGGCTTATTTGCAATTGAGTTTAGTACTGTGTAGTCTACATCTCCAGGTACATTTAGCAACTGGTTGAAGTGCTGGGCGAACCTGTTCAGGATTTCATCCTTCTCTTTCAAAGCTGTCTCACCATCAAGGGCAGTCAACTGGGTTGTGCCTCTGCCCATATACCTCTCTTAAACCATGATAGAATCCCTTCATATCATTCATGTCTGCAGCATGTTTTAGTTCTTCAGCTTTCTTCTCCCACCACTGGGACTTCAGGTTTCTGGTGTACTGCTTTATTGCATAAGCCTACCTAATGTGATAGCCTGTTGAATGTGGCTGTAGCACTGCAGCTAACGTAGCTACGGACTCATTTAGTAGCTTGGTCTCGGAATTGAGTTTCGTTTTGGTGGAAATGGTTCACAGGAACTTTTAGCAAAGTTTCCCCTGTGGCTCACACGGTTAAGGCACTGCTCTGCAGTGCAGAGGTGATCACCACGTTGCAAGTTTGAGCCCCGCCATACCCACCGGCAGGGGTCGGCAGCTTTTTCAGAGTAGCGCACAATTGGCTATCGCGCTACAGGGTTTCAAATTGGGAAGGGACTGCCGGATTTGGGTAAATAATCACAGCTTTGTTCGTTGCTCCAGCGCCTTCCGTTGGCTAGACGGGCGCTCGTCAGGAAGACTCCGAGTTGGTTCATGTCCGGGTATCCTCTGCCCTAGTTCTGAACTTGCGGTGATTCAACCAATCAGTGTATAAGAATCAGAGGCAAACAGGCACATGCTTCGGAGGAGAGCCGTGAACTGTCTCACTATCCTGAGTTGGCAGCAAGGGGTCGCATACGAGCAAGCTTTGTACATAGTTCCCCAATTGGGCATTCCAGATTCGGGTGGGGTTGGAGATGCCAAATTTTTAAAAAGAAATAAAAAAAAATATATTTAAAAAAAAAAAAAAAAAGTTTCCCCCGGATAGCTAAGTGGGTATATAACATGACTATATAACAGTACAGCTACAATCACATGCATGCAAGGCGAGACAGCACGAGCAAAACACAACAATTTCAACTTGCCGCTCATTTAAATCCTGTTGTAAACATTGCTGCAATACTTCAATTGCTTCCTCCTCCCATTCGGGGTTGGATTCGGGATCAAACAAGTATGGTCTCAAAGCAATACATGCCGCAGAGAGCTGTCCTGAAATATCTGCCATCTTGGTTTCCTGGTTTTTCGAGTCTTCACCCTCCCCCTGAATAGAAGCAGCCAGGCAGCCAATCAGAGCAGTGCCCTATTAGCATAGCCTCCCCGCCTACTCCAAACAGCTCGTATTTCAGGCCAGCACAGACAGGGTAAGAGAAGAGCTCTCACTAGGCCTGGATGTGTGCGGTTTTTTTTTGTAACTGAATTCTTTACATTATTTTAAAGACCCATTTGACATATTTTAAATGACTAAATACAGCATAATAGAGGACCTTTAAAGCCACATTTGCAATCCCAGAATTTTAACAAGCTGTTACTTTTTCTTAATTATTTCTCTATGCGTAGAGAGGGGTTTTTTACCCTTTTAAACCATGTTATGATAAAAATGGTCATGCATTCAATGAATAATATAAGCCCAGTGTTCATTATGTAATGTGAATATAGGCCACTAGATGGCAGTATTTACCTTTTTTTTGTTAAGCTCAGACTGGAGTCATGTTTAGACATGTCCTGGACATGTCTGGGGCAAGTCTCAGAAAATTAAAAAAAAAGAGGTCTAAATGTGGGTGGGGTCTGCAAAAGAGTATATAAGGAAAAGAATTGAGACAGTAAAGTAGTAGGAGAAATTGCAAGAAGAAGGATACGTGTGACCAGACCTGTCATTTCTGTTCAAGACCTGTTAAGTTTCTTTTGTGGATTTTTCTCACCCAGCACATCACCAGAAAACCCAAAGGGACTGTAAATATTTTTGTTTTTGTTATAATCTTGGTCTTTAGGTTAGTTAGTTGTTATTGTCTTTGTTTAATTAAATGTGTTTGAGTTTTAAAACTGTGTTTGTCATCCCTTGCTGTTGCTGTTGTGTTATAAATGTAATAACAAATTGGGGCCATAACAAATTGGGGGCTCAAGGTCCGGGATAGACCATTGTGTGAGTAATTTATTGAAAATCTAACATTCCAAATTGTGAAATTGTTTCTGTGAATTTTCCTAGATATATATTGACAACAGCAATGGATGATTTCTTGGCATCACCAACCGTAGGGGTTTTGAAGTCTTTTAAAAAGACAGAACTGCTAGAAATTTGCAGACATTTAGAGCTGACAGAGGTGAAACCAGCCATGCGAAAAGCAAGACTGGCTAGAGAGATAGTTGAATATTACATTGATGAAAATGTGTTTGCACCAGGAGATCTGGAACAGTTTCCAGTGGAAAATCCAAATATAGAAATGGAACTTAAATTAAAAATGCTAGAGATTGAAAGGGAGGAAAGAGAAAAACAAAGAGAATTTGAGAGGGAGGAAAAAGAAAAAGAAACAGAGGAAAGAGAAAACGAAAGAGAAGAAAAACAGAAAGAAAGAGAATTTGAGAGAGAGAAAGAGGAAAGAGCAGAAAGAGAGAGACAGAGACAGAGAGATTTTGAATTAGAGAAATTCGATAGAGAAGAAAGACTCCAAATGGAGCAACTAAAAATAAAAATAGCAACAGAAAATAAATTTCGGGCTAGCCAGGAGGTAAAACTGGTGCCTCCATTTTCAGAAAAGGATGTTGACAACTATTTCCAGTGTTTTGAAAAGGTAGCAAAGAGTTGCCAGTGGCCAAAGGAACACTGGCCTCTGATGTTGCAAACTGTCCTCAAGGGTAAAGCTCAACAAGCCTATTCGGCTTTGTCTGCAGATGATTCCTCTGATTATGAGGTTGTCAAAAAGGTTATTCTGAGAGCTTATGAGTTGGTTCCAGAGGCTTACCGACAGAAATTCAGAGGTCTGAAGAAATTTGAAAATCAGACTTATGTGGAATTTGCTAATGAGAAGAAAGTTTGCTTTGAGCGCTGGTGTACTTCTATGGAGGTCAAGGATGATTTCAACTCACTAAAAGAGATAGTGTTAGTTGAATAATTCAAGAACTGTGTTAAGGATGATGTTAAGACCTACCTTAATGAGAAGCAAGCACTGAACTTGCAATCAGCTGCCAAATTTGCAGATGAATATGTTCTCACTCATAAGTCCAAATTTCAGTCTAGCAGTAACAATAAATGGTCCCAATTTCAGAAAAAGGGTTATGGTGATACCCAAGATTCCTCACCCAAAGACAAAGACAAATCTGGTGATGGTGCTCAAAAATCCAGTAACAGGTCTGATCAAAGTGTGAAAGCTGACAGTGACAAAAGTGGTCTAGTTTGCAGTTATTGCAAGAAACCTGGTCATGTTACAACTAACTGTTGGTTCCTAAAAGCGAAGAAAGAAAAAGAAAAGGATACCAAACCAAATGCCTTTGTGAAAACAAGGTTAGAAACCCCTGTAGTAGATAACCAATCTGCTAAATTGCCTGCTTCTTGTGGGGCTAAAAAGCCTGATACAGCTGACTTCGTGAGGGAGGAATTTCTTCCATTTGTGTCAGAGGGATTTGTGGCTCTGAATGAGCATACTACTCCTGTCCCCATATATATCCTAAGGGATACCGGAGCTTCTCAGTCACTTTTGTTGATGGACTCCTTGGAGTTACGTGATGAGACCGCTTCAGGGGATTTCATACTTGTACAAGGTATTGAAGGGAGGACTGTATCTGTACCCCTGCGCTCTATATTCTTGAAGTCAGATTTAGTTACAGGACAGGTAAAGGTGGGACTTATGTCAAGTCTACCTATAAAGGGTGTTTCTCTGTTGCTAGGTAATGACCTGGCTGGGGGCAAAGTAGTTCCCCCTGTACATCTTACTTCACAGCCGAGCACTGAAGATGGGGATGAGGACCTATCTCTGTATCCTTCTTGCGCAGTGACTCGTGCTATGGCCAAGAAGGCTAAAGAAGAAGATGATGTGGTGCCGTCCAGTACATTGAATAGTCAGGACTCAGGTGGTTCGCCTCATGACTCTGATTGGCCTACTATGGTTTCTCCGTTTGAGGACTTATCAGATACTTTTATCAGTTCTCTATTCAGCCAGCCGGATGGGTCTGGTGATTCTGATGTGTCTGGAGACTTGTCTCTGTCCAGAAAGCGGTTGATTGAGGAGCAAACTAATGATCCTGAAATTGGTGTACTAAAGAGGAGAGCCCTTCCTGAAAAAGAAATAGATGCAGTTCCAGTTGGGTATTATCTCAAGGATGGTGTGTTGATGCGGAAGTGGCGCCCTCCTGATATCCCTGCCAATGCAGATTGGGCAGTGGTCAGGCAAATTGTTGTTCCGAAGGTCTATAGGAATGAGATCTTAACAATGGCTCATAGTTTACCTTTAGGAGGTCATCTTGGTGTTAACAAGACTGTTGATAAGATCATGAAACACTTCTTTTGGCCTGGGCTTCGGAAAGACGTTTCCAACTTTTGCAAAACCTGTCACACTTGTCAGGTAGTTGGAAAACACCAGTTAGACCCACCTGTAGCTCCATTGCAGCCTATCCCAGCATTTGGGGAGCCATTCTCTAGGGTCATTGTTGATTGCGTTGGTCCATTACCCAAGACTAGATCTGGAAATCAGTACTTGTTGACAATCATGTGTGCATCTACCAGATTCCCTGAAGCCATACCTCTACGTAACATCAAGGCAACTGCAATCTCAAAGGCTTTGATAAAGTTCTTCACGTTGTTTGGCCTTCCCAGGGAAATTCAGTCAGACCAGGGTAGCAATTTCACTTCAGGATTGTTTCAGCAGTTTGTGTATGAACTAGGTGCAAAGCAGATTCTTTCTAGTGCCTATCATCCAGAAAGTCAGGGTGCCTTAGAGCGGTTTCATTCCACTCTCAAGACAATGATGAGGACTTATTGTTATGACCATGAGAAAGACTGGGATGAAGGGGTTCATTTGCTGTTGTTTGCAGCTAGAGAAGCAGTGCAGGAGTCTACTGGATTCAGTCCATTTGAGCTGGTGTTTGGTCATGAAGTGAGAGGACCTTTGCTATTATTGAGTGAACAATGGCAAGAGAAAGAGCCGCATATCAGTCTGTTAGACTATGTTGGCAAGTTCAAGGAAAGATTGCGTGCAGCTTGTGACCTTGCCAAAGAGAACTTGAAATCAAGTCAGGGAAAAATGAAAACTTGGTATGATCATAAGGCTAGAAGCCGTGAGTTTAAACCAGGAGACAAGGTCCTTGTGTTGTTTCCCTTGCAGTCCAATCCATTGCAGGCTAGATTTCATGGTCCTTATGAAATTCTGACAAAACTCAATGATCTCAATTACATTGTGAAGACTCCAGATAGGAGAAAACCAAAACAATTGTGTCATATTAACATGCTAAAGCCTTATCATGACAGAAATGCTAGGGTTGCAGCTGTCACTTCAGATTCTCCAATGGTCGAAACGTGTGAAGATGAGGGGGAGTTTCAAGATGATGAACCAAGAATTAAAGCTGAAGTTCTTTCATGTAAATTGTCAAACACTGAAGTGTTGCAAAATTTTGATGTAAAACTCCAGCACTTAGAACCCTCACAGAGAGATCAGTTTGAAAGGTTGATCAAGAAATATGAGGATTTGTTTCCTGATGTTCCAAAGAGAGTTACTATAGCCTCTCATGATGTAGATGTTGGTGATGCCAAACCAATAAAACAGCATCCATACCGGATGAATCCTGAAAAGAGAAAGATTGCTGAGAAAGAGGTTGAGTACATGTTAAAACATGATATTATCAGACCCTCCAACTCCGATTGGAGTTCACCCTGTGTGCTAGTTCCAAAACCTGATGGAAGTACTAGATTCTGTACAGATTATCGCAAAGTCAATGCTGTAACTAGAACTGATGTGTTTCCAATACCTAGGATTGATGATTGTATTGATAGTGTAGGGCAAGCAAAGTTTCTGACCAAGATTGATTTATTGAAGGGTTATTGGTGTGTGCCTTTAACTGAGAGGGCCAAGAGCATCTCTGCTTTTGCCACACCATCTGGATTGTACCAGTATGAAGTCCTACCCTTTGGCATGAAAAATGCCCCAGCCACGTTCCAAAGGATGATACAGTCTACAATCGCCGGATTGCCACACACGGGTGCGTACATCGATGACCTGATCACATGGAGTGACTCCTGGGAAGAACATCTAAAAGATGTAGAGACGTTGTTCCAGCGCCTGACCCAGGCTAACCTGACTGTTAACCTGAGCAAGAGTGACTTTGGTTGTGCTACTGTCACCTATCTTGGCTACGTCATAGGCCAGGGTAAGGTGGCACCCATAAATGCTAAAGTCCAAGCCATCATGGACTTTCCAGTTCCTGACAACAAAAAAGCTTTGCGCCGCTTCCTTGGAATGATCGGGTACTACCGCAAGTTCTGCAAGAACTTTGCTGAGATTGCTCTCAGTCTAACTAACCAACTGAAGAAAGGCGTAAAGTTCACCTGGGATGATACATGCCAGAGAGCCTTCGATCACCTGAAGTCTCTGCTGTGTCACTTCCCCGTGCTCAAATCTCCTGACTTCAACAAACCGTTCTCCATCGCGTTCGATGCTAGCGACCAAGCTTGTGGATCTGTGCTCCTACAGAGAAGTGACTCTGATGACATTGAGCATCCCGTGGCATACTTCTCCAGGAAGTTCAATCGCCACCAAAGGAACTATTCCACAATAGAGAAGGAACTGTTGGCTCTGGTCCTTTCTTTACAACACTTTGAGGTTTATGTTTGTACAGGACAAAAGCCAATGATTGTGTACACTGACCACAATCCGTTAATGTTTTTGAGTAAGATGAAAAACAAGAATCGGAGATTGTTGAATTGGAGTTTGATTTTACAGGAGTTTGACTTGGAAATTAAGCACGTGAAGGGTACAGACAATGTAATTGCTGATTGCTTATCCCGTGTTTGAATGTGTATATATATATCATGTGTTTGAATATTGTATGATATGTATATATAGACAAGTGTTCACTTAACCATTTTGTATTGAAAAGAAAAATTTTGCCTTTATGAGTCAAAATTTTTCCCTTTTGGAATGGAGTTGTAATGTGAATATAGGCCACTAGATGGCAGTATTTACCTTTTTTTTGTTAAGCTCAGACTGGAGTCATGTTTAGACATGTCCTGGACATGTCTGGGGCAAGTCTCAGAAAATTAAAAAAAAAGAGGTTTAAATGAGGGTGGGGTCTGCAAAAGAGTATATAAGGAAAAGAATTGAGACAGTAAAGTAGTAGGAGAAATTGCAAGAAGAAGGATACGTGTGACCAGACCTGTCATTTCTGTTCAAGACCTGTTAAGTTTCTTTTGTGGATTTTTCTCACCCAGCACATCACCAGAAAACCCAAAGGGACTGTAAATATTTTTGTTTTTGTTATAATTCAATCTTGGTCTTTAGGTTAGTTAGTTGTTATTGTCTTTGTTTAATTAAATGTGTTTGAGTTTTAAAACTGTGTTTGTCATCCCTTGCTGTTGCTGTTGTGTTATAAATGTAATAACAAATTGGGGCCATAACAATTATGTGATTATTTAGCCCATTTTGCCAGTGAGTATGTTTTTGAGCATATAGTTCCAGTCAAATATTTTGACACCAGCACAGCGGTACAAGTTCTCATGCTGCACTTGTGTTTTGCTTATTCTTGATGTTTTTATTTTATAAATATCAAAACAATTTGATGCTATTTCACATGTTGGGGAAATGTAAAGAATTAGTTTGCTCATTCATTTTTGACGAATATGGCTTCTTTATGAATTCTGGACAGTATTCTTTTTGAATTTTTTTCAACTTCTATTTACCAGTCACCATGTGCCATTCAAGGTGATATTCCGAAGTGGAACTGTTTAAAACTTATACAAAAACTGAAGTCAGCCCCGCCTTAACCTGCCGCTTTGCCCTAGGGCTGAGAGGCTCGATAGCCCCCCGTAGCTGCATTTATCTACAGCGCAAAACGTATCAGTTTCCTTTTCTGAGCCGTAAAACAGCACAATATTCAGATGAACTGGTGACCAATTTACTCAGGCCCATACTATAAACGCAAAATAAACTCAAATGTCAGTCTTAGACAAAATACTTTTTTTTTTTTATAACAACCACACACACAGCGACTCAAAAGTGGAAGAGTAAACTGTTTGATAATACAATCAAGATGCATTAACATTTTATTCCACTGCATAACACATAAACAAGCAGTCAAAGTTTATGAAAATTGCCATTTCCGTTTAAAAAAGATAAAATTCCACTTATGATTTAATTTGGTTTATAACTGTATTTTTCAGTTATTATTTTTTTCTTTAGAAGTAAAATGAGCCTATCAATGAGAAAGAAATAAAAATTGCAATTCGAGTCCCATAAATGTGATACCTCAGGCTCCAATTTATCCCTCAAATTTCAGCGACTGAAGCTCAGTGTCTGCCTCTAGTTGGCGGACAATTCAAGTCAATACAATGAATAATATGCTAGTAAACATACTAACAATACTCGCCATTGAATTCATAAATTAAAGTTTCTACGACAACTGTTACAAGGTTAACTTATTACTCTAATGGGGAAAAGTGGGCCCATTTTAGCTGGCAAATTATTCATCGCATTGACTTGAACAGTCCACCAATTAGAAACGTTAACCAGCAAGACTGGTAGCCTTACCGTGGCATAGATATTGGCTGCAGTTTGCCTATGAATGTAATCTGTCCAATCGCAACGCAAGAAAGCTGGATTACGCGTGTGTAAGAACAAATGAATGACATGGCTGTCGTAGACTAATTCTTGATATTTATGGGATGAAATATCATTCAATCATGCAAGACACTACTTGTGGCAACGCGGTACTGTCAGGATGGCAGCAACGACTGAGTCGTGTTTTAGGGGTGGGTATATTCCACGCATCCATTTCAGCCATAAACATTGGTAACAAAGTTGATTTTGGTAGAGGTTAGTGTCAATGTTCAATAAATATTTTATATAACTTGGCATGCTACTGTACGGCAGTAAAAAGTTCCTTCTGTGCCGGGAATGAATGGGGAGGGCAGCAAGGTACTCAGCCAGCTGTGCAAATAGGACGGAAGTCTTTAATCTTAAATTAAGGCTGGACACTAAAAGGTATTTGGATCCTGTCTCTGACACCAAACCTCCTTCGCTAAAATTTCACATTTTAGCTGTGGAGGTTTAGCATGGTCCTCAGAGGAAAAATACATTTGTTTGGAACGTCATTTTTCCATCGGCAGAATTTCCATGCAATTTCTGGGATTTCGTTGATGAATGCCAGTTCTATGACTTGGTCCGCGATTCCGCAATGACGAAAAATCAGTACATCTATATTTGAATGCATCAAATGCCAAAACTTTTCCTCTACATTCTGATGTCACTGAGCCCCCGAGGGTAACTCTAAATTTGACCGATCAGCAACTACTGTGATGGGCGGTGATAGGACGCCAGGTGCCGCGATCAGTGAGAGAAAACAAAGAGCAGCTCAGCTAAGAGACAAACACAAAAGAGGTAAAAGCTCACGCTTCCAAGGACGAATAAATGTCTGCAACACGGAAGCAGTGCGAGCGAAAAAACATAAAGAGAAAAAATGTCTAAATAAAAGAAGCAATTCCTATCAATAAATAGAAAATAACAAATCACCAGGAAATCAAACTAGAGATTTTCTCCGGCCAAAGTGCTAGAAACAACCAGACACTCAAGCGATAGGTGTGGCGAACCCCCGGCCAAATATATAGAGTCCGGAAAACTCCAGCCCAGCTCAATCAGCCAGCTGGGCCACTGGGGCCAGGAATTAGATGGAAAAGAAACTCCATATCGTCCCAGATGATAAAACAAAGAAAGGTCCAACAAACGCACGCCTAAACCATGACAACTACAAAGACGAATATCAAGTGGTGGACAGAAAATTTGTCAAATTAAAAAACGATGTGTTTTTTTAATTATTATTGGCTCATGATAGGCCCCTGATCCTCGTAGACCCTGGGGCTTCAGCCCAGGTAAGCCCGTGCATTAAGGGGGCCCAGAGTCTGGAGTATTATAATACAAAGTGTTTCCAAACCTCTCACTGATATTATTGGAGCCAGGGATTAGGAATAGTTCAAAGAGCAAAAGCAAAAACCAAAAAGGAATGAAATCTTGGATGAACATATTCAAAAACAGGTAGAAAAGCAATAATGCTCAATTGTAGATAAACAATAAACTGGATCGTCCGATTGCCAGCAACAAGTGTAGCCTCCGAAAGCCCACTTCTCCAGCCTGTACTGCATAAACAAGGAAATCTCGATGTTTCAGCACAAATTTGTGCATTATTTGACCAATATTGTTGCCATGGCAAAATCGATAGGTGTCGTGATTGAAGTATAACATATGTCCATACCAAATAAAAAAGTAATCGGTCGGGGGCCACAATAATGTAATTTATTGTTTCAATGATCTTTTCCTGAAATATTATCTCCAATAAGTTTTCAAAGGACATTCTGGAAGTGATTTACTTGTTGCCCATGCACGTGCTGAGTGCTCCCCACACCACTCGTGGCCTATTTCATTTTAAATTGTTTAAATGAAGTAAGATCATTTGAAATGTCCTTATGCAATTCCATTGCTTCCAATGATCTTATTTCATTTAAACAATTGAAACAATCATGAAACAAATGCCTGGCTTCTGACATCTGAGTAAACAAAAGCGTGAGAAGTCTGTAGTTATAATCGGTTTCCAATTGCACCTTTTGCTGTTCATTATGAGAAAATATGCATTCATTACTGTGAAATGGTGACCAATTTCCCCAAGAAACTTTCATCAGCGTCAAAAATCAAACATTTGCGCGTAGAGCAGATTCAGTAACATCATTGGCATTTTAATCATTCATTTTTGGACATTCTGTAGCGTCATTCGGCACATAATAGAGAAAAAAATACTATCATTTGCGTTAATACGAAAGGCATTAACACCGTCTTTAAAGTCATTTGCAACAATCAACGAACATTCAAGTGTATTTAACATTTTTATCACACCGTTTGGCTTTCAGTAGCATTTCTGGACCGTGTTAGTGCGGATAACACAAATATTCACGCGATTGTACAAACAATTGAATGTTCTTAACATTCAATTGACAAAAATCTTTTTTCAGTTGAAGAGTAGCCTACATTTTGCTCATTGTTGCATGTAAATATCTAATTGAGAGGGTGTACCTAATCTTACATCACACTGACAATGCAAGGTGAGAACTGAAGCACTGCGGCTTCACATGGAGGGAAAGGTTGACTGTTGGCCGAGTATGAGATGGTGCAGGTGACTCACATGACTGGCCGGCAGATCCTTTCTCCCCTTTCTCCCCACGTGGCCCCGGGGGGCCAGGCAAGCCTTTCTCACCCTTCGGTCCCCTGTCCCCTAGAAACATAACCTGTGATGAGGACTGTCATTCATACTGACTATGTAAACAAAAGGTTGATCAGGTCCAAACCTGGTTTCATGCCAACTTCTGACCTTAATTATTTAATTCACCCCAACATTCACAGCAGTAGACATTTCAGAAACATTTCTTATAAAATGCATAAGCGGAGTATATGCACCTTAACTGGAGTGTAAAATTGCAGAAATCCAGTGGTTCTTTGAACAGCGCATAGCTTATTCAGCCAATTGGCAGGGAAAAACCAATTATACAGCGCCCTCCATAATTATTGGCACCCTTGGTTAGGATGTGTTCTTTAGCTTCTAATAAATTTTTTATTTTTTCTAAATAATATAGGACTACAACGAAAAAAAAGAGGAAAATCCAACCTTTAATTCAAGTGCATTTATTCGATGGGAAAAAAATCCCACATTAAGAAATAATTCTTTTACTTCAAATCATGTGTGCCGCAATTATTAGCACCCCTGATGTTAATACTTTGTACAACCACTTTTGCCAACAAAACAGCCTCTAATCTCCTACAATGTTTCACAAGATGGGAGAATACAGAAAGAGGGATCTTCGACCATTCCTCTTTGCACAATCTCTCTAAATCATCCAGCGACTTGGGTCCTCTCCTCTGCACTCTCCTCTTCAGCTGACTCCACAGGTTTTCAATGAGGTTGAGGTCTGGGGACTGAGATGGCCATGGGAGGAGCTTGATTCTGTGTCTGGTGAACCATTTCTGTGTAGATGTGGCCACATGTTTAGGGTCATTATCTTGCTGAAAGACCCAGTGAGGACCCATATTTAGCTTTCGGGCAGAGGCCACCAGATTTTGATTTAAAATGTCCTGATATTTCGAAGGGTTCATGATGCCATGCACCCTAACAAGGTTCCCAAGGCCTCTGGAAGAGAAACAAGCCCACATCATCACCGATCCTCCCCCATACTTCACAGTGGGCATGAGGTGCTTTTCTGCATACTCATCTTTTGTGTTCCGCCAGACCCACTTAGAGTGTTTGTTGCCAAAAAGCTCTATCTTGGTCTCATCTGACTAAAGCACACGGTCCCAGTTGAAGTCCCAGTACCGCTTGGTGAACTCCAGACGTTTGCGTTTATGATTGTGAGTGAGAAAAGGTTTTTTCTGTGCATGCCTCCCAAACAGCTTGTTGGCATGTAGATAGCGCCTGATGGTTGTTTTGGAGACTTTGTGACTCTAAGATCTTACCATTTGTTGCAATTCTTTAACAGTGAGCTTTGGAGAACTTTTTATTTCTCTTACCATTCTCCTCACTGTGCGTGGTGGCAAAATAACCTTGCGTCCTCGTCCAGGCTTGTTTATCACTGTTCCAGTTGTTTTAAAGTAGTTTAATGATTCTTCTGACAGTAGATATGGGCAGGTGCAGGCAAGTGGCTATTTTTTTGTAGCCATTGCCTGACTTGTGAAGGTCGACACACTTCTACCTTACTTGAATGGTGTGTTCCTTTGTCTTTCCCATGTTGAAGACTGGATAAGAGAAATGGCCTCTGTGTCCTCATATTTATACCCCAGGGAAACCGGAAGTGATGAATTACTAATTAAATGTTCCTAGATACTCTGATCAACTTTGTAAACTACTGCAGAAATGACAGAAATACATCAATTACATTTATTTCCTAGAAAATGTTAGGGGTGCCAATAATTGTGGAACAGGTGATTTTATGAAAAATAATTACTTCTTAGTCAGGGATTTTTTTCCCCTTAAAATTCACTTGAGTTGAAGGTTACATTTTTCTACAATTTTTAGTGTGAGAGTATATATCTGCAATAAAAATTGAATTTATTTTAAGGCCTTTAACACATCTTAACCAGGGGGGCTAGTAATTAGGGCGCTGTAACACTAGCCATCCAGGATTAGAATTACCCATCACTGAATGCTCTTGGACAAAAAAAAAGTAAAATATAAATGAATAAATAAAGGGGGTTGACAAAATATCAAAATCATTCCCAAAAAAGGCTTCAACTTTAAAGTCTCTGAAGCACCGTGATTACAAGAACATTTAGACCAGTTGATCCAATTATTATGATTGCTAATTTGCATCGTTTGTCTGTCAAATATAGGTCTCACCAGTAGTACTTTGTCAAGTATCTTTAAAGCAAGATACGGATAGTATGCCAACTAAATCTTTTAAGCAAGATAAGGACAGTAAGTGTTCCAAAGGAGGAAAATATTTGGTGTCTGAATTTCAGGTGCATCTGTTACGCACGCAGAAAGAAGTAGTAGAAGAAGAAGGAGAAAAAAAAAATTATTAAAGGTAATGAGGGGAACAGTGTTAAAAATTACGATAACACGTGACCCTCCAGTACAAAACCAGTCTAAAGTCGATGGGTCCAAATTTGCAGCACAGGCCAATATCAGTATATACAATATCATTGCGCTAAAATGATTGATTTTTGGATTTTCATGTCTTTACCATTCGCACCCTTAGCTCCAGGTATTCCGGATGATCCTGAAAAACAAATCGGAAAATATGGTAAAGTGCTAGTGATTGTTTCTGATGCTGACAATTGAGATCCTTCAACAAGCTTAGACTCAAGAAGAACTGAAACTTAGCAAAGGCGGCCTTTTCTAAGAAATAACTCAATAAGAATAGACACAATTGCACATGATTCCAAAAATGCAAGCGCTGACACATTTTCTTTTTCATGAATGTTTGAAATTGCTCACTAATTTCCTGGTAAGGAATGTATCACATGCAGTAGAACAAGAGAGGGAAAATGAACTTGAATGGATTTTGCCCTGACTTAGCATTCTTTCCAAGACTCAGTAAATGATCCTACACGCTTAGCTGAATCAGAACCTGTACTATCACTTCTCTTTTTTTTCTGTTTCAACTAGTTCCTCCTTATTGACTAGGATAATAACCGCATGACTGAAATATCGCAGTCATGTGATGCTTACAGTGGGGTTCAGCTGATTAGCATCATCACAGCCATTTTTTTAACTTTCCTTTTTTGCGGCTGAAAGTTATAGGAATGCATCTAGTGATATCAAATACAGTATAATGAATTCATTATTTAGTTATGAGACACTGTCTTCCATCCTATACAAGGGCCTCCGGTGGGAAAAAAGGAAAAAAAAAAACTTTTCAGCAGCTCATCACTTCAACTTCGTCAGTGGGAGGGACAGTCATCTAAACATCTTGGAGATTTCTTTTGTTTGCGTCCAATTATCAGTTATCATCTCTAGATTTGAGTTCTTGTGATATCTTCGGTATACAAGGCAATCAGAGATAGCAGACCTGGCCCCAGCCACGGGCTGACAGACAGACTGACAGAAACACACACACACACACACACACAGACATGATCATTGCTTAACCTGGCCCCCTAGGGGAGGGGCCAGGTAATAATGCACAGACATTAAAGAGAAAATTATAGAGTATACAGCTGGAGAGAGATTTTAATTGCAAGTGCTAATAGCAAACACACTTCTCTTGAGTGGTAATGCCCATACAGTGGCCATTAGCCAGTTATCGTTATTTAATTCAACAATACATGCCATGAATCTAGTTCCATAGCCAGATAAGTTGTCTATTTGGGCATATTTTGGCTTTGAGCCAGAGGACACAGGGTAGCCAATGAATATGGATGAGGCAACCTGCTGAATTCGTAAGAAAAAGTAGGCAGTCTCTGTATCGAGTGGAGTATGTAAATACTCCAACAGAACAAAATCGTGATAAGGCCTTCTCACACCAAGGACAAACCAAAAAAAAAAGGAAAAAGAAAGGAAAATGCGGCTTCATGCATTCGTTCAATGATGAATGATTCACAGTAAATTTCTACCATGAGAATCTATTGTTGCTGGTGGCAAAAGTTATGTTATTGGTTGGTTTCTTTTATCAGCATCTGAAATATGTAGAAATCAAACCAGCACCTGAAAAAAGAAATCTGCAGAACTAAATTCATCAGTTTTGAATCACAGAGATATTGAGTCTTCTTACGTACACTTTTCATGATGTCCTTTTTATAAGGCGTTCAGTCTCTCACATACCACGCTCCAGAGGTAGGGCCTATTAAGTATTTTCCCTTTTTATTCTGCACGCTGAAAAAGCTGTATCAGACCAAAGCCTGATACAAAGTGATGATGATGATTATTATTATTTTAGCCGTAACTCTGCCTAAAGCCTTCCATGTTTGAAAAATAGCAATTATTTTTCTGAGACAGGTTTATTAGGCTACCAGAGACACACCGTCAGAAAGTTATGTTTGGCGTGATTCTCAAAACACAAAAACAATCAGTTGGATGACTGTTGGTTGGTAATTTAGTTTCATTTAGTATTAATAAGTTTATGAAATGGTGATGAAATGGCACAGACTGACTGTTCTACAGCCTTCAATGCTAATTTGGAAAAAAAAAACACTGCTACGGTAGAAGAAACTCTGAGAAAATTAAATTTCTAAGCTAATTAATTATTCAGATGATTTCTGTCCATAAAATCTCATATTGGAGCCTTGTTACCTTTGTTGTAATCAGGTCTCAGACACTGGCAAAATTTATTATTTGATAAATTAATAATATGATTCTTTATCGGGAAATGGTCAAAATAATTTGCAATGAAAGGCCTTTACTTGGATGACCAGTATCTTTTTATCACTTGTCCAGGTTCATTTACAACACTGTTATAAACTAACACCTTTTATTTACAGTTATTTTAACTGTCATTTTACAGTAAGTTTACCGCTGAGTTCCATGTATGTTAAATGTAAATCACAGTTAAATGCGCACAGGACTCCATTTACAGTGAAAATAACCAGGAAACAATGTGTTAACGCAACTGTTCAATTCAGTCTGTTGGTAACAGAGTATATGTCATAGCAGCATGACACATACTCCTGCCCATCCACTGCATTTCTTACCTGTCATTCGGCGCGGAACATTAAAATTATAGTCTTGTTCAGCAGAAATCTCTGATCAAAACTTGTCAGTTATCAACACGGCCAACCTTAATCACTGTGAAATTTGAAAGGGAAGCTCAGAGAGTCATGGCGCTTGACAGTCTAGAATTAAATTTTCAATAACTAGTTATATGTCACTTGAAAGAATGGTGTGACGGTCACGTCCATCCCTTACCACGATCCCCTTTACTGCCTTTGTCCCCAGGACTTCCTTTGGCCCCAGTCAAGCCTAGAATGAAACAGTACATTCCACGTCACATCATAAAATCAAGGACACTCCAAACTCCAGGCCATATGCCAGAGAATGAGGCTCACAGCCTTTGAGTCACAAACATTTATGATGACAGATCACAAATATGTGATTTGAATACTGGACATTCTACTTCTGATGTAATTTAACCATCACGGCTGGGTAAATAAAAGCAATGGAGACGTACTGATGTGAATTTTGAAATGAAACATTTCAAAGACACTCTTAAAAGTCTATTCAGAGAATTAAAGGGACAGTTTATGTGTGGTGCTCAAAAACACCTTTATTAAACTCAAAACTTTGTCTCTATCCAGAAATCATGACCCGGTCACTGAACATAATCAAAATGCAGACCTTGCTGTTCGCAGTTTCATGGAGGAACAATTTCATTTCTACATAACTGCACCCACCCACAGTATCACTGTGCAAAAGCATGGCATTGAGAAGATGCATGCTTCCTTCTGAGTTGAAATACGGTTGGCAGATGTGGTTTGGTAGAAAGAAAAAAATAGTTCCCACATGAAACTGCTTGCAGTGAGGTTTTTGGAGTAACCGGTTTAAGCTGAGTGCCATCTAATTCTATAATATCCAAGAGGAGCCAGAAATCTTTGTGGACATCATCTATTACAAGTAAGAGTTAAAATATGTTTTTTATTTTATTTGGGGTGAACGGTCATTTTAAGCAATAGTCAACACTGTGGTGTCATATGCAGAAGTCATAGTGCCTCTGTACCATTCTGTCCACTGAGCCCCCTCGGTCCCGGAGGGCCCTGGATTCCTGTTGATCCTACACAGAAATGGAGAACAGGCTGAACTTTTGAGGTTTTAAGTTCACAATTACATGCTTAGAATGTAACTACCCGAATGTTATTCTATGGCTAATGTGACAGTCACTACTGGTAATTCAAAAGCAGTACAATTTAAAAAAAAAAAACATTCAAGAAACTAGCTCTTCAAATAGTCCGTTCATGGGCTGGGAGGCAGAATCTAATAGAAAAGTATTATTCACCTTTCTGTCCAATAAGGCCTTTATCTCCCTTCAGACCCTTTTCTCCCTTCATCCCTGGTGGTCCAGGGACTCCGGCTGGCCCGGATGTGCCAGGCGACCCTAGGAAATATTGAAAGTGTCTCATTTAAACAGTTTCATACAAGAAAGTAAAAACAGACCCATGCATTAACCCACACATGCATGCCCACATACAAATACAACCCTGTACCATCAGACAAGCAGCTCCACATACACACGCACACACACACACACACACACGCGCGCGCGCGCGCACATACGCATACGCGCACACACACACATACACACACACACTCACATTACCTTGGACATACACGCAAACAATTCTAAATTAACATATAAACACTAGCATACCGGTTTCCCCTTTGGTACCGTCCCTTCCAGGAGGACCAGTAATTCCTGTACGCCCTGCAGAAAGATAAAGGTTATCCTTCATTCAAACTGGTTTCTGCGACCAAACAATTAAAATGAATGATACTGTGGGGAGATGGAATGTCTGAAATATTCTCCAATGGGCATACAAGCATAGCTTGATAAGATTGAATATGACTGGTCCTTTTCTATGGCAGGTTGTTATAAATATGAAGATGCTAAGAAAGAACAGCTGAGGTGGTTTTCAAGCATTTAACCTCTTTGCTGCAGACAGTGACATAAAAAAATGATGAATGATAATTAGATAACTGAAAAACCAAGACAGCACCAGAACTATTATTAATTACTAATTTTATACGAGGTATGTGTCATAGAACTAAAAACATGATAAAAGAAATCCTTCTGTTTAAAGACACAGAATTATTGACCCCAGTTTGAACTCTGAATTAAGTAATACCTTCAGTGAAGTCAAGATGGATGAATGATTTCTCTCACTCTCTCTCTTCCACTTTTTCTCTGTCCCTCCCTCTCACTCACACACACACACACATACACAGATATATATAAATATCGTGGTCCTACCTGGTGCACCAGTGGACCCCGGGTTCCCTTTCTCTCCTGATGGCCCGGTCAGTCCCGTGCCGCCCACACTGCCCATCTGTCCCTTCTCACCTGGAGCTCCTGAATCCAGAAATGCATGCTGCCATTGTGGATATTACACTCTCGCTGCATATTCATTAATGCTTTCTCATGTACACTCACTGCATATTAGCATTCATTTAATTATCACATGCATGTTGCTAAACATACATGAACAGAATGCCACACAAGTGCGCGCTGCTCATGAGCATTCAAAGTATCAAATATGCTACTACAGGTATGAACGCAGAGCCCTATGCACGGTAATAATAGTGCACACATACAGCAAATATGCACGTGTGCACGTCTAATTGCTTTGAAATCATTGGTGTTCTAAAATTTTAGACCGTTAATGTCAAAAAATACAGTATAGTGGGTTTTTGCTTTACGCACATCGCCATAGGTGCTGGGCTAATCAAAAGTGACAATAGAAAAAACATATAGAGCCCGCACACAAGTACTCCGTATTAGATCTTTATTATTAAAACAAACAATGTTTCGATCAACGTGTGATCTTTGTCAAGTTCAAGTTGTAATGTGAATATAGGCCACTAGATGGCAGTATTTACCTTTTTTTTGTTAAGCTCAGACGGGAGTCATGTTTAGACATGTCCTGGACATGTCTGGGGCAAGTCTCAGAAAATTAAAAAAAAGAGGTCTAAATGTGGGTGGGGTCTGCAAAAGAGTATATAAGGAAAAGAATTGAGACAGTAAAGTAGTAGGAGAAATTGCAAGAAGATGACCAGACCTGCCATTCTGTTCAAGACCTGTGACGTTTCTTTTGTGGATTTCTTTGCCTGTGTTTGAGCATTTTCTTCATCCAGGACATCACAAAGCCACCCCACTAAAAAGGGACTGTAATTATTTCTGTTTTTTCTTATTTATCAATCTTGGTCTTTAGTTGTAGGTTGTTATTAGTCTTTGTCTTTGTTAAAAATTAAATGTGTTTTAGTTGTTAAAACTGTGTTTGTCATCCCTTGCTGTTGCTGTTGTGTTATAAATGTAATAACAAATTGGGGCCATAACAAATTGGGGGCTCGTCCGAGATAGACCATTGTGTGAGTAATTTATTGAAAATCTAACATTCCAAATTGTGAAATTGTTTTTGTGAATTTTCCTAGATATATATTGACAACAGCAATGGATGATTTCTTGGCATCACCAACCGTAGGGGTTTTGAAGTCTTTTAAAAAGACAAAACTGCTAGAAATTTGCAGACAGTTGGAGCTGACAGAGGTAAAACCAGCCATGCGAAAAGCAAGACTGGCTAGAGAGATAGTTGAATATTACATTGATGAAAATGTGTTTGCACCAGGAGATCTGGAACAGTTTCCAGTGGAAAATCCAAATATAGAAATGGAACTTAAATTAAAAATGCTAGAGATTGAAAGGGAGGAAAGAGAAAAAGAAAGGGAGGAAAAAGAGAAAGAAAGGGAAGAAAGAGAAAAAGAAAGGGAGGAAAAAGAGAAACAAAGAGAATTTGAGAGGGAAGAAAAAGAAAAACAAAGGCAGTTTGAGTTAGAAAAATTAGCAAGAGAAGAAAAACAAAGAGAATTTGAGAGAGAGAAAGAGGAAAGAGCAGAAAGAGAGAGACAGAGACAGAAAGATTTTGAATTAGAGAAATTCGATAGAGAAGAAAGACTCCAAATGGAGCAACTAAAAATTAAAATTGAAACTAAAAATAAATTTTGTGCCAGTCAGGAGGTAAAACTGGTGCCTCCATTTTCAGAAAAGGATGTTGACAACTATTTCCAGTGTTTTGAAAAGGTAGCAAAGAGTTGCCAGTGGCCAAAGGAACACTGGCCTCTGATGTTGCAAACTGTCCTCAAGGGTAAAGCTCAACAAGCCTATTCGGCTTTGTCTGCAGATGATTCCTCTGATTATGAGGTTGTCAAAAAGGTTATTTTGAGAGCTTATGAGTTGGTTCCAGAGGCTTACCGACAGAAATTCAGAGGTCTGAAGAAATCTGAAAATCAGACTTATGTTGAATTTGCTAATGAGAAGCAGGTTTGCTTTGAGCGCTGGTGTACTTCTATGGAGGTCAAGGATGATTTCAACTCACTAAAAGAGATGGTGTTAGTTGAAGAATTCAAGAACTGTGTTAAGGATGATGTTAAGACCTACCTTAATGAGAAGCAAGCACTGAACTTGCAATCAGCTGCCAAATTTGCAGATGAATATGTTCTCACTCATAAGTCCAAATTTCAGTCTAGCAGTAACAATAAATGGTCCCAATTTCAGAAAAAGGGTTACGGTGATACCCAAGATTCCTCACCCAAAGACAAAGACAAATCTGGTGATGGTGCTCAGAAATCCAGTAACAGGTCTGATCAAAGTGTGAAAGATGACAGTGACAAAAGTGGTCTAGTTTGCAGTTATTGCAAGAAATCTGGTCATGTTACAACTAACTGTTGGTTCCTTAAAGCTAAGAAAGAAAAAGAAAAGGATACCAAACCAAATGCCTTTGTGAAAACAAGGTTAGAAACCCCTGTAGTAGATAACCAATCTGCTAAATTGCCTGCTTCTTGTGGGGCTAAAAAGCCTAATACAGCTGACTTTGTGAGGGAGGAATTTCTTCCATTTGTGTCAGAGGGATTTGTGGCTCTGAATGAGCATACTACTCCTGTCCCCATATATATCCTAAGGGATACCGGAGCTTCTCAGTCACTTTTGTTGATGGACTCCTTGGAGTTACGTGATGAGACCGCTTCAGGGGATTTCATACTTGTACAAGGTATTGAAGGGAGGACTGTATATGTACCCCTGCGCTCTATATTCTTGAAGTCAGATTTAGTTACAGGACAGGTAAAGGTGGGACTTATGTCAAGTCTACCTATAAAGGGTGTTTCTCTGTTGCTAGGCAATGACCTGGCTGGGGGCAAAGTAGTTCCCCCTGTACATCTTACTTCACAGCTGAGCACTGAAAATGGGGATGAGGACCCATCTCTGTATCCTTCTTGCGCAGTGACTCGTGCTATGGCTAAGAAGGCTAAAGAAGATGATGTTGTGGTGCCGTCCAGTACATTGAATAGTCAGGACTCAGGTGGTTCGCCTCATGACTCTGATTGGCCTACTATGGTTTCTCCGTTTGAGGACTTATCAGATACTTTTATCAGTTCTCTATTCAGCCAGCCGGATGGGTCTGGTGATTCTGATGTGTCTGGAGACTTGTCTCTGTCCAGAAAGCGGTTGATTGAGGAGCAAACTAATGATCCTGAAATTTGTGTACTAAAGAGGAGAGCCCTTCCTGAAAAAGAAATAGATGCAGTTCCAGTTGGGTATTATCTCAAGGATGGTGTGTTGATGCGGAAGTGGCGCCCTCCTGATATCCCTGCCAATGCAGATTGGGCAGTGGTCAGGCAAATTGTTGTTCCGAAGGTCTATAGGAATGAGATCTTAACAATGGCTCATAGTTTACCTTTAGGAGGTCATCTTGGTGTTAACAAGACTGTTGATAAGATCATGAAACACTTTTTTTGGCCTGGGCTTCGGAAAGACGTTTCCAACTTTTGCAAAACCTGTCACACTTGTCAGGTAGTTGGAAAACACCAGTTAGACCCACCTGTAGCTCCATTGCAGCCTATCCCAGCATTTGGGGAGCCATTCTCTAGGGTCATTGTTGATTGCGTTGGTCCATTACCCAAGACTAGATCTGGAAATCAGTATTTGTTGACAATCATGTGTGCATCTACCAGATTCCCCGAAGCCATACCTCTACGTAACATCAAGGCAACTGCAATCTCGAAGGCTTTGATAAAGTTCTTCACGTTTTTTGGTCTTCCCAGGGAAATTCAGTCAGACCAAGGTAGCAATTTCACTTCAGGATTGTTTCAGCAGGTTGTGTATGAACTAGGTGCAAAACAGATTCTTTCTAGTGCCTATCATCCAGAAAGTCAGGGTGCCTTAGAGCGGTTTCATTCCACTCTCAAGACAATGATGAGGACTTATTGTTATGACCATGAGAAAGACTGGGATGAAGGGGTTCATTTGCTGTTGTTAGCAGCTAGAGAAGCAGTGCAGGAGTCTACTGGATTCAGTCCATTTGAGCTAGTGTTTGGTCATGAAGTGAGAGGACCTTTGCTATTATTGAGTGAACAATGGCAAGAGGAAGAGCCGCAAATCAGTCTGTTAGACTATGTTAGTAAGTTCAAGGAAAGATTGCGTGCAGCTTGTGACCTTGCCAAAGAGAACTTGAAATCAAGTCAGGGAAAAATGAAAACTTGGTATGATCATAAGGCTAGAAGCCGTGAGTTTAAACCAGGAGACAAGGTCCTTGTGTTGTTTCCCTTGCAGTCCAATCCATTGCAGGCTAGATTTCATGGTCCTTATGAAATTCTGACAAAACTCAATGATCTCAATTACATTGTGAAGACTCCAGATAGGAGAAAACCAAAACAATTGTGTCATATTAACATGCTAAAGCCTTATCATGACAGAAATGCTAGGGTTGCAGCTGTCACTTCAGATTCTCCAATGGTCGAAACGTGTGAAGATGAGGGGGAGTTTCAAGATGATGAACCAAGAATTAAAGCTGAAGTTCTTTCATGTAAATTGTCAAACACTGAAGTGTTGCAAAATCTTGATGTAAAACTCCAGCACTTAGAACCCTCACAGAGAGATCAGTTTGAAAGGTTGATCAAGAAATATGAGGATTTGTTTCCTGATGTTCCAAAGAGAGTTACTATAGCCTCTCATGATGTAGATGTTGGTGATGCCAAACCAATAAAACAGCATCCATACCGGATGAATCCTGAAAAGAGAAAGATTGCTGAGAAAGAGGTTGAGTACATGTTAAAACATGATATTATCAGACCCTCCAACTCCGATTGGAGTTCACCCTGTGTGCTAGTTCCAAAACCTGATGGAAGTACTAGATTCTGTACAGATTATCGCAAAGTCAATGCTGTAACTAGAACGGATGTGTTTCCAATACCTAGGATTGATGACTGTATTGATAGTGTAGGGCAAGCAAAGTTTCTGACCAAGATTGATTTATTGAAGGGTTATTGGTGTGTGCCTTTAACTGAGAGGGCCAAGAGCATCTCTGCTTTTGCCACACCATCTGGATTGTACCAGTATGAAGTCCTACCCTTTGGCATGAAAAATGCCCCAGCCACGTTCCAAAGGATGATACAGTCTACAATCGCCGGATTGCCACACACGGGTGCATACATCGATGACCTGATCACATGGAGTGACTCCTGGGAAGAACATCTAAAAGATGTAGAGACGTTGTTCCAGCGCCTGACCCAGGCTTACCTGACTGTTAACCTGAACAAGAGTGACTTTGGTTGTGCTACTGTCACCTATCTTGGCTACGTCATAGGCCAGGGTAAGGTGGCACCCATAAATGCTAAAGTCCAAGCCATCATGGACTTTCCAGTTCCTGACAACAAAAAAGCTTTGCGCCGCTTCCTTGGAATGATCGGGTACTACCGCAAGTTCTGCAAGAACTTTGCTGAGATTGCTCTCAGTCTAACTAACCAACTGAAGAAAGGCGTAAAGTTCACCTGGGATGATGCATGCCTGAGAGCCTTCGATCGCCTGAAGTCTCTGCTGTGTCACTTCCCCGTGCTCAAATCCCCTGACTTCAACAAACCGTTCTCCATCGCGGTCGATGCTAGCGACCAAGCTTGTGGATCTGTGCTCCTACAGAGAAGTGACTCTGATGACATTGAGCATCCTGTGGCATACTTCTCCAGGAAGTTCAATCGCCACCAAAGGAACTATTCCACAATAGAGAAGGAACTGTTGGCTCTGGTCCTTTCTTTACAACACTTTGAGGTTTATGTTTGTACAGGACAAAAGCCAATGATTGTGTACACTGACCACAATCCGTTAATGTTTTTGAGTAAGATGAAAAACAAGAATCGGAGATTGTTGAATTGGAGTTTGATTTTACAGGAGTTTGACTTGGAAATTAAGCATGTGAAGGGTACAGACAATGTAATTGCTGATTGCTTATCCCGTGTTTGAATGTGTATATATATATATCATACAATATTCAGACAAGTGTTCACTTAATCATTTTGTATTGAAAAGAAAAATTTTGCCTTTATGAGTCAAAATTTTTCCCTTTTGGAATGGAGGTGTAATGTGAATATAGGCCACTAGATGGCAGTATTTACCTTTTTTTTGTTAAGCTCAGACGGGAGTCATGTTTAGACATGTCCTGGACATGTCTGGGGCAAGTCTCAGAAAATTAAAAAAAAGAGGTCTAAATGTGGGTGGGGTCTGCAAAAGAGTATATAAGGAAAAGAATTGAGACAGTAAAGTAGTAGGAGAAATTGCAAGAAGATGACCAGACCTGCCATTCTGTTCAAGACCTGTGACGTTTCTTTTGTGGATTTCTTTGCCTGTGTTTGAGCATTTTCTTCATCCAGGACATCACCAAGCCACCCCACTAAAAAGGGACTGTAATTATTTCTGTTTTTTCTTATTTATCAATCTTGGTCTTTAGTTGTAGGTTGTTATTAGTCTTTGTCTTTGTTAAAAATTAAATGTGTTTTAGTTGTTAAAACTGTGTTTGTCATCCCTTGCTGTTGCTGTTGTGTTATAAATGTAATAACAAATTGGGGCCATAACAAAGTCAACAATGTGTTCTAATGGCCTCCTATAGGGGTAGATTCTCTACACCAGGTGCAGGCCATTGCCATTATTAGGTTGCCTGCATGCAATAAATACAGTATACTCAATCATATGCATACTCGCAGCTTTTGAGCTTCCATAAATATCATATTGGCTACAACACATGAATGACTGTTTGAACTGCAGAAAGTTTAGGTCAGCAGTTATCAAATTACTGTTTTGGATATTTAACTCCATTCCTTAAAGAAGAACACCTCACACAAGCAGTAGAGATCCTATTTATCTGCTCAATAATGGAGTCAGATGTGTTTGATTACGGTTGGAATGAAAATCAGGTGGATGATTTATCTCCATGGACAGGGTTGGTGACTACTGATCAAATGTGAAAAACTGCCAAATGTTCACTCATCAAATTAAATTAATTGCTGAGTATATGCAGGATGGTAGAAGTTCCCATAGATGATCTGTCCAAGGTCTTTGACAGAGTTGATCATTCATTCTTAGTTGATAGACTTGCCCCTGTTATTCTAGATCAGAATGCTTGGCAATGGTTCGCAAGTTATCTTTCAAGTACAAAACAATGTATTGTAGCAGACTTCTCTCAATCAATTCTTCTAGAGATCATTAAAGGGGTACCACAGAGCTTGATTTTTGGACCTTTACGCTTTACTTTGATATTAATAATACGGTGTCTTTTGAAAATGGCTGTAATATACACTTCTATGCCGATGATACAGTGCTTGTTCCTTCAGCTTCTTTATTGGATGATGAGGTATTATTCGCCCTGCAGTCAGCCTGTGATTCCTTCCAGCACTTACTTCAAGTTTCAAAGAGTTTTAAATGTAGAAAAAAACAAAACAAAATATATGCATTTCTCCTGATCTTTTTCATTGAGGGATAGTAAATTTAGAATTTGCGCCATCGAGAATGCGTCAACATATAAGTACCTTTGGCAATTTATTGATTGAAAACTGTCTTTTAAAATAGACCGTGATGAACTAACAAAAAAGATGTAAAATTGGGTTCCTTTACAGAAACAGATCATGTTTCTCACGTGATAATAGGAAGCTTTCAATTCAGCATACCTTCTGTTCTGTACTTGATTATTGTGATATTATTTACATGCACACTGCCACTACTAACTTGAAAAAGCTTGACACGATCTATCATGCAGCACTTCATTTTATTATTGGGGATAATTTCATTACACATCATTATTCTCAATATAAGGCTATGAGTTGGCCCTCCCTAGCTATTAGGCGGATGCAGCACTGGCTTACTTTAATTTGTAACACAATCAAATGTAAGTTACCTAATAATCTTATTTTTTTCCTCACATGGTGTTAAAGTCATTACCAGGCAAGGTATCAGATCTGGTTGGTTCTTGAGGTCCCCGGAGTCAAACCTGAGCTTTAATAAAACTGCTTTTTGCCATTGTGCTCTTAGGACATGGAATAGGTTTCAATAGACTTTCAAACTGGATAAATTGATCTCATGTTTGACTGTCTGAAGGCTGGAACCCATCAACATCACCGGATGCAGGTTTCTTCCCTGGTGGTGCTCTGTCCGGCCTTCACTGGTGTTTTGGCATATTTCCTTCAGCTTTGCCTTCAGCAAATGAAATCCTTGCTTAAATGGATTCAGATGTATGACTGACTTGGCAATTGTGGAACATTTCACTTCTTCGCCTGAAAAATCTTGGGTTGGCTCTGCAGTATGTTTCCAATTGATGAACCATCTGCATCATGAAGCATTATTATATGAGTTGTGAAGCATTTTGCTGAATCTAAGCATATTAAAGCCCTATACCACCCAATTTGACTTTTATCAGGCCATTGAATAGGCATCATCAGTATACTTTTTTTCCCATACATATAGGCTCACAGGGGCCAACTAGACCTGCTCGTAGGTTCAGGAGGCTGAATTTACATTAGTGATGTGGTGGACCCTTGGGTCACGTGACACCCATTAACAAAAGAAGAAACAGAAATGTTAGTTTGTCAATGCTTTTGACTGGTGCTGTATTTAGTTGTGTAAACTACTAAACTTCAAGTGTTAATTTAACATCTTTTGATGTTTTTGCATCAACTGTGCTTGGCAGAGAGCAATGAACATTGAATGTACCAAGAACTGTGAGAACTGCTGGTATAGCTGAAACTGCTGGACACTCACCCTCAGAACCAGTGTCTCCTTTTGGACCTTGTGGACCAGGTGCACCAGGAGGACCTTTATAATTCAAACACATTAATTCATGACTGTGTTATCATAGAATAAAATTGACATATTAAAATTAAGTTAAATGTTAGGTATGAAATGTACGGCAAGTTCAGAAGCTATAGACTAAGCCTGATCCTAAAAATTACCTTGAAAGTTTCTCCATGGAAAAGTACCTTACATCTGGAATTAATTCAGTCTTTGTCAATAAATATATTACAATAAATCCCAAATTGTGTATTTTATGTGGGGGAGCTCAATTATCAATTTCAATATTTTCATTTTTTCACAAATTTATTAGAAAAACTAGATCTAAGTAAGTCAATATGTTTTTGCATCAACTATGCTTGGCAGTGCTAACTTAACACAATACTTTTTTTTATGATGCTATGCATATCTTAAATACCAGAAACCTCCAATTAATCACACAGCCAGCCAGTACTCGCTCCTGATCAGGGCAAGCTTAATAATGAGCCCACAAGTTGGGAAACTCTGTGTCAGTGCTAAACAGGGACTTTTGTCAGCTGAAGGGCAGAAGTTGAAAGGAAAGAGTGATAGACTAAGTGACAGAGAGAGAGAGAGAGAGGATAAAGTGGGAGATAAACTGGAAAGAACTGATGACCTTGTTATTACTAATGTTTCTGGAAAAAAATGTCATAAATACCATTAGATATTTGCGTTGATATCATAGCTTTTTGTCTCCTCTCACTTGCCATAGTTAATGACTGCTTTACACATAACATGCCGTTGTCACATGTCAACATGTATTTAGGGTCAAATGTGATGCCAATTTCACGTGTTCATATGCGATTAATAAGTTATTGCATTAAATTCTTGTTATTTTTGTTAGGGACTTTGGACTAATATATTACCTTGAGAATAAAAATATGAGCTTGGCATCATGTATGACAGTTGCAAAAGTGAGATATGAGCTATACAATAGGTATGACAAACAGAACCTGCCACTAGGTATATGAGCTATATAGGAGACCTACATGCCCTCTATTAGCACATATATGTACCTCAATTTGGCCTATTATGCGGCATATATGCACGTATATGCTGCATATATGTTCATATAGATTCTTTCCATGTGGGTTAAAATTATATTTTCTCTGAATGCGAGGGGTTAAAAAATACCTGTTATCCTATTTAAATTTGTGAAAAATGAAGAAGAGGTGGATTACTTTAGAAAACAGCCATGCTGATTGAGAGCTGAGGATCACCTCCAACACTCCTCTCTGTGGTAAACATTTTACACTGGGTACTTTCAATAACTTTCATCTGAGACAACTAAGATTCACTGGTAGTCTGCTGATATAGTTAAATGCAGCGGACCGACCATCTCCCCTCCCAGCCTTTGCCCTCCCCTTTCGCCCACATCTTGTCGGCAGTTACTTAGCCATGATGCTCAGCAGTGAGTTTACCAGTAAGACACACTGTCAGTAGTTATTTTCATTATAATAGCCAATTCCACAGTTATTGTAGCCTATTAAATTGCGCCGGATGTGCCGCTCCGCTGCTTAGACGTAGCCGCATTGACAGCCTAGGCTCGTTGTTGCGGTACCCTACACTCTTAGAATGAATGTGTTGAAAAATAACACAAAAAAATGTGTTATCATGTATAACACATTTTGTGTTGATTTCAACCCAAAATATGTAAAAAAAGTAAAAAACATTTTAAAAAATCAACACTGACTGTGTTG
Source organism: Gymnothorax reevesii (assembly GCA_029721435.1). Taxonomy (NCBI): domain Eukaryota; kingdom Metazoa; phylum Chordata; class Actinopteri; order Anguilliformes; family Muraenidae; genus Gymnothorax; species Gymnothorax reevesii. The sequence continues at coordinate 55,592,435 of CM056586.1, forward strand.
AAAACAACACGGAATGTGTTGTCCTTAACTAGACACAGTGTGTTAAAAATTAACACGTTATGTTAATTTCAACACATCTCTTTTGAGAGTGTACATTAACTTATTTGCCTTACACAGCACCAGGCAATACTGATTTGTAGGCTAGCTAACTGCTGCTTTTTTCCCCTTTGTTGGATAAAAATTTGCACTTAAATTTTTACAGTTTTTTTTCCGATTTTAGATGACTCATATTAATTTCAACTGGTGGATTGTCTAACTTCATGGAGCAGAAAACGTTTTGTCCGCAGTTAATAGGAATCTCACTTGTTACTGAGGCTACAGTTGCTTAAAATGTCCATTTGTCTGCATTTGATGCAGTTATTGTTTATCAGAACGCAAATGAGGAAAATTTAAGTGGCAGCATATTTATTGCTGAATCGAGCTTTGACGTCTTTTTTTAGTTTGCTCACCTCCTGGCTTGCTAGGCTTACCGCGGTCTCTCTGCCTTGCCAGCGAAGCTCCGAAGACGGACCTTAAGTTAACAGCCATGGGTTTCGCTATATCATCCGACACACCAGTCTGCTACCACCACAAATAGAACAATTCCACGAGAAACACAAAATAGACAAATACAACCATTTGGAGACGCGACAAAATGTGTTTCGCAGTGTCTACGTGTCCGAAAGTCGGACAGGGTTTTAATATATAGGCTAACTCTGTGCCCGACAGTCGATTAGGCCTATTGTTTTTAATTTCTTAAAATCTACCGAATCTTGTGGATATTAAACGTGAATGGTTTGATCAGAGGGCTCTGTTATTCTGGATGAGTACCGAGAATTTCAGTCAATGTTTCCGTTTAAGCTCTGCTCAATGAAGTGAGTCGACATTGGCGCGGGACTTTGCGCATGTATGAAGAATTTAGCGACTGTTGGACAGAGATCCTAAAATACTGTGTCCGAGAGTCATAAAAATTTTTCGAGTATCCAGCAATTCTTAGACGGACAAACTTGGCCATGTTTGCGTTCGACGTTCACAAAATGCAAATTGATAGCTATCAATTTTTCCTGGCCTTTTTATTCGTTTGTTTTCTTCCGTTGAACATAAATACTCCATGCACCCCTGCCGTAGATTGCACCCCCTTCGCGGGAGCGCGCGCACGTTATTCCAATACCAATGTGATCCACGTCGCTTTTATTTCGCATTCGCAATCAATCAAAGAGAATAACACCGTTTCAAATATTAAATTCTTGCCAAGGAATTACCGCTTTATTTTCGCAACCAATCAAAGTGCTAAAAAGTGCTAACCACTGTATCATATTTTAATTTATGCGAAGGAGACACTGACAGTAAATAAATGGAATTGCTTCGCGACATAATATCCTAAAGCCACGTGACACGAGTGATAACGAAGTCAAAATGTCTAGCCTTCGTATTTCACAACATCGGTTTTGAGGAAATATATAACCAGGCTAATTACAAAGTGAAGTTCAGATGATATGAGCAAGTAGGCGTTTCGCAGCTAAATTGCATTAGGCTACTAATATTGCTGGATACGCGTATATGTCCCATCAGATGCTCTTCTTTAAGAGAAGTCAAATATTTGTCTCAGGTCTTAACAAAATTAAATCAAGTGCACGAAGGAAGGAATGATCAATTAAAAAAATCTATCCAGACTTTAATTAACTATTTTTACTTAAAACAGACAAACTCATACAAATAGACCTATATGAACTGAAGACTATATTTACATCTAAATGCAGCCAATTCTGGGCAGAACAGGAATGACACATGGAGGGTGGGTAGCTAGTCTTCTGGTGGTCCCACTTCTGACCTGAATCAAACTAGAAAAGCACCAAATGGATGAAACTTATTCTGGTTCCATGAACTGAGCCCCCACGCACAGTGCTAAAAGCACTTGAAGCTGAGGACAACAAGGGGAAAAAAATCCAGGGGTGCATTCTACGGTAGACCATGTTTTTGGCTTGCCGTGAAATGCACCCTCTGTCCAACTCAGACTCGAAAGTGCTACATGCATGAAATTCACTTAGGTTACAAGTATTACGCCTCTCTTCATTCGAAGTACAACCCAATTTCCAAAAAAGTTGTGGCGCTTTGTAAAATGTAAAAAAAACAATCCAAACATTATCATGCCATTTTTACTGTATATTTATTTAGAAATAGTACAAGGACAATATATTAGATGTTGAAACTCGTGTTTTTTTTTTTTTTTTTGAAACTTTGTGCTTGTTTTGAATTTGTTGCCAGCAACACATTTCAAGTTGGCAAATGGGCATGTTTACCACTCTATTGTCTCATGTCTTCTTTAATCAACTCTCTAGGTGATTAGGAACTTAGGAGACCAACTGCTGTAGTTCTTAAAGCAAAAATGTTTTCTCATTCTAGCTTTATGTAAGATTTAAGTTGCTCAATACTTTGCATCCTCCTTAGTCATTTTTTTGCTCCATACTGTGCCAAATATTCTCAGTGGGTGACAGGTCTGCACTGCAGGCAGACCACTTTTGCACCCAAACTCTTTTATTGCAGAGCCATGTTGTTATAATATGTACACAGTGTGGTGTTTGGCATGGTGTTGTTGAAATGAGCAAAACTTTCCTTTAAAAAAGGCATCTGAATGGTAGTAAATGTTGCACCAACACCCGCATGTATTGTTTACTATTAATGGTATTTTCACGGATACCAAGTCATGTCCAAGTCAAATCAAGTCACTGCTCATCAGCTCAAACTCAAAGCAGACGAGGGAGAGCAATGAGGAGTGAAAGGGGGCAGGGATACAAATTACACGATGAGCTTACTAATTAACAAGAAGATGTGTCAAACCACATACTGCATCCATCACAACAGCATGGCTTCACAGTAGAAGAGTCTGAGTGCTGAACTGGCCTACCTGCAGTTCAGACCTTTCACTAATAGAAAACAGTTTGTGCATCATAAAATGAAAAATCCAGCAAGAAGACCCAGGACTGTTGAACAGCTAGAATCGTACATCTGATAAGAGTGGGACAACATTCCTCAACCAAGACTTAAGCATTTGGTCTCCTCACCTCCCAGATTTTTACAGACTGCTGTTTAAAGAAGAGGGGATACCAAACAATAGTAAACATGGCCCTATCCCAACTTTTTTGAGATGTGTTGCTGCCATCAAATTCAAATGAGCCAATATATTTCATGAAATGGTAAAATGTCTCACTTTCAAGATCTGATTTGTTTTTTTTTTATGTTGGACTGTGAAGAAAATGTCAATTTATGAGATTAAAAAAATCATTGCATTCTGTTTTCATTTTCATTTTCCACAGCATCCCAACTGTTTTGTAATTGGAGTTGTATATCTTATTTATTTTGTGACATTTTCAACATTTAAATGAACGTATTCTTTTTTAGGTCTTACCTTGAATTAATTTCCTAATCAGTTCCATTTGATTTTTTTTTACTTCATTTTCTTCATCGGTATTCTCGGTAGTAGATAGTTTTTTTTTGTTATACTGTTTGTTTCTTGATTTATTTGTGGACAAATGGATCATTTTAATTTATTGTTGTCAGACCAAGGAATCTTTCCTGTCTCTTCAGTGTTAAGGAAAAACCTAGTAAGTATAATTTCAGTAATGACTGAGTTAGGTCCATTTTTGAACTTAAGCTTTGGCTTATCATTTACAGTATAAATAAGATATATATTTTAAAAAAATCTGTTATTCCCTATGTTTTGCTCTAGCGAAACCAAACAAGTTATTAATTTTTCACATTAAATTTTCAATTTTTTGTTATTGCAAAACTTGGCACGTTGAAGGAGCCAATTGTGAAGCAGCATTCCTATTACATGTTGTGTCAGGTTAGTCCCCATGCAGGGCATTGGATGTGCAGCACATTCATGGTCTGAATTCATAGCTCACATAATTTGCGGGGTAATAACATTGGAAAAATTGGTTCAAGAGGGAAGCAGATGGTGAAGTTAACACTGATAAACTGTCAAACACCACTGCAGCTACATAATTGCAAGGTTTTTGCCAATCATTTTGATAACTGATATTTTACATTTTTGATGGAAAAACCTTGTCATCATATTGCCACGGATGCTGACAAAAAAAGAAAAAAAATCCCCAACTATTTCTTATAATGCAATGAACAAATAACGGCCAATTCAGTTTCATTGTTGGACAAGAGCTTACACCCAGAGGGATGCAGTTTTCTGTCTTTTTCTCAAAATCTGCTTTTTGGTACTTGATGGATTTTTCAATAACACTCCAGATCTGTCTATATCATTGAAGGCTCTGGCTTGTTTTATTTGTCCTGTTTTATTTCATTTATTTACATGAAAAGATTTAAATACATACTAGGAAATTGAAATGAATACATGTGCAGATGCACTGCAAAAACACTCAAGGTGTTTGAAGTCTTTCATGAGGCATATTGCATGGAAAATTTACTGGGAACAAACATATGATGACAGAATGGTAGAAGTGTTTTTTGATGGGACCACAAACTGGGCCAGTTAAAAAGTCATTAAATAGATGTTTATGGAATAAAAAAGCAGTGTGACTTCTGGAACACAGAACCAAGTTCTTTTAACAGTGTGCATAGGAGCCTAATACATGGAAATACAATGAATTTCATGCATGTAGCACTCTCCTAGTCTGAGTTAGAGAGGGGGTGCAATTCATGTCAAGCCAATAACATGGACTACCGTAGAATGCACCCCTGGATTTTTTTCCCCTTGTTGTATACTCAGCTTCAAGTGCTTTTAGCACTGTGCGTGGGGGCCCAGTTCATGGAACCAGATTAAGTTTCATCCATTTGGTGCTTTTCTAGTTTGATTCAGGTCAGAAGTGGGACCACCAGAAGACTAGCTACCCACCCTCCATGTGTCATTCCTGTTCTGCCCAGAATTGGCTGCATTTTGAAGTAAATATAGTCTTCAGTTCATATAAGTCTATTTGTATGAGTTTGTCTGTTTTAAGTAAAAATAGTTCATTAAAGAAGTCTGGAATGATTTTTTTATTTGATCCTTCATTCCTTCGTACACTTAATTTAATTTTGTTAAGACCTGAGACAAACATTTGACTTCTCTAAAAGAAGAACATCTGATGGGGTGGACATACACGCGTATCCAGCAAATACTTTTCAATAATAATAATGCAATTTAGCTGCGAAACGCCTACTTGCTCATATCATCTGAACTTCACTTTGTAAGTAGCCTGTTTATACATTTCCTCAAAACCGATGTTGTGAAATACGAAGGCTAGATATAAGATCATTTTGAGTTTGTTATCACTCGTATCACTTGGCTTTAGGATATTATGTCGCGAAGCTATACCATTATTTATTTACTGTCAATACCTCCTTCGCAAAAATTAAAAATAAGATACAGTCGTTTGTACTTTTTAGCACTTTAATTGGTTGCGAAATTAAAGAGGTAAATCCTTAGCAAGAATGTAACATATGAAACGGTGTTATTCTCTTTGATTGATTGCGAAAGCGAAATAAAAGCGACGTGGATTACTTTGGTCTTGGAATGACGTACGCGCGCTCCCGCGAAGGGGGTGCAATCTAAGGCAGGGGTGCATGGAGTATTGTGCATTTCGCGTAAGACAGTCTTGATCATGCAAGTGATATTTCATTCACAATGTCAACGGTCATGGAATTGATGTGCTCACTGACTACAAGCACTATTTTATCACTGGTGTGGAAATAAAGCGTGAATCTTTTCGATCCATCTAATTAATTTTCAAAAGAGAGACGAATAAAGACTATTGTCTATCTTCAACGGAAGAAAACAAACGAATAAAAAGACCAAAAAAAAGTCGACAGCTATCAATTTGCATTTTGTGAAGGTAGAACGCAAACATGGCCAAGTTTGTCCTTCTAATAATTGCTCAAATACTCGAAAAATTAAAAACAATAAAAGAAAATAAAAACAATAATCGACTGTCGGACACGGAGTTATATGAAAACCCTGCCCGACTTTCGGACACTTAGACACTGCGAATATGTTATGTTCATAGCCTGACTTTATTTGGCTGGGTCGTCGGTAGGCCTACGGCTTACTTGCGTTACTTGCGTTAATTGAAGGAAAATATTATTGTGTTGCAGACAATAAGGAATCGGATTGATTGTTGAGAAGGTCGGTGTTTTCTTGTTTCTAACTGGATTCCACCTAGGGTGGATCAAACTACGGCTGTGCTATTCTCTGAATTGCTCGCTGAAGCAACCATTTCTCCCTCTGTGATGCTGTGCTCCTTGCGATTGGGCGTGGTTTTAGTTGCATAGTGATCACGCCCACACCGTTTTAGAGCTGAGAATAGGGCTTCCTTTTTGGTAGTTTTGACGCATAATTTTATTTACTAAGCATTTTTTAATCATTAAAACTGGGCTGATTGCCTAACTACACAGTTCTCTGTGGTGTGCTATAGTCAAAACACGCAGTGTTTCTCAACTTCACCCGGACTTTAAAAAATTACGAGACTGAGGAGAGATTGGAAAAATGGTCTCTCATTCAGCCCTTGATTTCAAAGACAAAAACATATGACCAAAAGTCACCTAAAGGCGAAGTCTCCCCTATAGGTGAAATCGTTGAAGCAGCAATGTTATTATTGATAGTTAAGATTTATGAGATTTAGTTTTGGCAGAGAAACCTGCTTCAAGGACTTTTTCCACTTCACTGCGTCTGCCAAAGCAAGCTAACCATTCAGCTAGATACAGGTATTATGCATGTATGTGAGTGTACGTGTGTACCTAAGATAGATGGAAAACCAAAACAAAAAATTCCTGTTATTTTCATTCTAACTGTGTCGTTGCCTTTTTTCAATCCAAACCTAACGCTAACCCTAATCTTTTGTCACATTAACCCAAATCTTAACCTTACTGAGGCCAAAACATAACAAATTACGTCAAATTCAGTTAGGCATGGAAAGTCTGCAAATAAAGTGGATTTTTTTTTCAGCTGGGCTGAAACTGTTTCCCTGGAATTGCCCAAAAATGTGTTTTTTCTTGGTTTTTTTTTTTTTTTTTTTTTTGTTCACATGAAACGTTAAGACCTAAGTGACTGATAGTTTCCAGCAAAACGGCTCATCCCACACTGTTCAACTATCAGTGAAGAATAATCCTTGTAGCCCTAAATCATAACAGTGACTGATTTAGGCTAAAGGTATAGGCCTACACCTGGATTCAGGATTATACCTTTACAAAGAAACTCTTCTCACCTGGTCTGAGATTCAGGGTGAGCACTTCATTTTGAAGGTGAACGGTACTGGCATTGACAATTCCCAGCTCAGCCCTTAGCTGGCCCAACCCCCCAGGCCCCTCACACAGGTTGTCCACCCGGGCCTGCAGGGTCCCCAAGCTCTTGTGTAATGAAGCGGTCCCCAGGCTGTTGTTTAAGGAAGATGATATCCTTGCGATTTTGATGGACGCATCGGTGTTGTGGTGGAGTTCATTCTGCAACATGAACACTGGAGGGTGTACCTCCACATTAGAATTCTTGAGAGTGAAATTACACATGCAAGGTCTCGATAGGCACATTCCCATCCTAGAATGAGCATCATAACACAGCATCAGAAAGTGTTGCATTGGATGTTTCAGTTGCATTGCGTGTAATTTCACATTTACCCAGAGGGTGTATATTAATCAAAACTTTTTACTAAGTTTGCATGTGATAGCATGATTCACTGAGTAATGCAATTGATACTTTTGCACTGTTGTGGATGGAGCTCATAAGGTGCAAAATAGGTCTTACTAACCAGGAGACAAATCTGAGAGACTGATGACCATGCATTACATGATCAAAATGACTTGGGTTGGGTATAATTATTGGTCAATAAAGGTTAATTTAGTTGCCGAGCTTAAGCATTGGTAAGTGGCATAAATCGAGTAAAGGTTTATCAGATGATGATGATTATTATTGTTATTATTACTATTTCTGTTGGTCTGCCTAATAGTACTGGTATTTGTTTTTTAAATTATTATTTTTCTTACTGTTATTATTTTATCACTGTCAATGTATCATCATTATTTTTGCCTAATTATGCCCATGGTAAAATAACAGCGACAAGCTAGTCATTGTGCCTCATCATACTGGTAACTGTAATATGATCATTCTGAAAGTAGATGTAGTATGTAATATAATACTATTGTTTTGCTATTATAAGATTAATCTTTCATCAAATTTTATCACTTGTCTAGTTAGCCAGTTTAATGCAAGATCGGGGAAAGTAATACAATATAATGGATAAATCCCACCCAAGGATGAAAAGTGGTTTATAGGGAGTTCCCGATAACGTAGGTCTCATTTCTACGTCCCTCTCACCCTTCCCCTCTCCAAGAAGGAAGCAAGAAACAGCCACCAACTGGGACCCTGGGGGGCTTAGTAGCCACTCGGACTTCGACAAGAGACGCGAGCCCCATCCTGAGTCTTGGCACCTGGGGACGCCCAACGTTCGCACAATCACAGGCCAAGTCCAACATGACATACACTCCGATATCCTGTCCGCAGTTCCACCCAATACTTTCTTCCACTTTGGGAGTGGTCCAGAATTCATTAATCAAGTGTTAGTGGTTTCTGTGATGATGATACTATCAATAACACTAATATGGTTTAAATGAAATAGATAAATCAGTCATGCATTAAATCCTACTTCTAGAAGACAGCACCAGGCACAATGATGCATAAATGTACATCGCAGTTCACAGTGAATGAGGCCATCACATGCGAACTCAGTTTCTTGATGGACTCTGAATCTAGTTACACATTAGAATAGTAACATATTTTACACATTAATGTGAGCAGATACTTATGAAAATATAAGTTATACTTCAGATGATGACTGTGAATTAGTTGTATCATACATTTTTGTGGGATAATTTTCGCACCACAGAATATACACAGAAGGAAAAAAGAAACGCACCACCCTGAATGTCCATTTTCTTGAAATTTATGAAGACCATCGTCTCCAAAATATGCTGGTGTTAATTCAGTACCGTGTTGTGTGAAAGAAAAATGCTGTTTTGTGCGGTTCCGGTTCAGTGATTTTGCTGAGCAACAAAAATAGTTTTTTTGCACTAGTGACTCAGGGCAGCAAATGAGTAAAACTCAGAGATGAGTTTGACCACTCCTCCACTGTACACACTCAGTCCCAATAAAAGGAAACCGAAATGGAATCCAAAATCACAATGTCCACGATGCCACGACTGTCGCAACCTCAGAGAGATCGGGCCATTGGCATGCTCCAAGCCGGGCGGAGCACATGGATGTTTGCCAGGACATTTGGCGTTCACCACTCAACTGTCGTGCGCCTAGCAGCGCGTTATCACACCACTGGCTCCAGCAACGACCGTGCCAGATCTGTTCGACCACATGTGAAGATTGCAGCGCAAGACCGTGCAAACCGGCTAACACATCTGCGTGACAGGTTCCGGCCAGCGACACAGACTGCAGCCGTGACCATTGGGACACACCACCGGCCAGTGTCGGCCAGAACAGTACGAAATCGTCTCCGAGCTGAAGGAATCAGACCATATCGGCCATACGTGGGATCAGTGCTGACCCACAGACATCGTCAGGCTCGTGTCGATTGGTGCAACACTCATCAGCGCTGGACTCTGCAGCGATGGTCTCAGGTTGTTTTCAGTGACGAGAAGAAGTTTCAGTGCTTCGGGGCAGATGGCAGAGAACAAGTTTACCGGAGACGTCACGAGCGGTACGCGGATGCCTGTGTACGCCAAGTGAACAGGTGGGGTGGTCCAAGCGTCATGGTTTGGGCTGCAATATCAGCGGATCATCGCTCGGATTTGGTGTTCATTGACGGAAACCTGAACGCTGTCCGGTACAGGGATGAAATCCTGGGCCCAGTTGTGTTGCCTTTCCTGGAGCGAGTCAGAGGTCGTGCTGTGTTCCAGCATGATAACGCCCGTCCTCATGTGGCTCGTGTATGCACCAATTTCCTGATGGAGAACGACGTTCACGTGTTACCATGGCCTGCCCTCAGTCCCGACCTGAATCCCATCGAAAATGTGTGGGATTTGCTGAGCACGCGCATTTGGCGACGTATAAACCCCCCACAAACTGCACAGCAGCTGAGGGCAGCACTGGTGGAAGAATGGGCGGCCATTCCACAGGATCAGATCCGACGTTACTGCAGGTCCATGAGGCGACGGGTTACTGCTGTCCTTGAAGCAAAGGGAGGTCATGTGAACTATTGAACTTTGAAATGGAAATTTGTCATTTTGTTAATTGGGGGTGCATCCCTGTTTTGTTGTGGTTTTGCTGAATAAACTGGCCAGATCTTAAAATCCTTTGCTCTTATAATCTGTGGCAGATGTGCGGATCCAAAAGAAACATTATTTTTCTCAGCCTAAAAATACTTCCGGACATTTTTCAACTTTTTTCAGTGGTGCGTTTCTTTTTTCCTTGAGTGTATATGGTAAATGCAGATCCGTGGTTGAAATTCAGGAAAATCTGTGATGCATTGTGTGTTATCTTCCATACCTTTATAAAACAGGTAACTATTGATTGCTGTCAACAGGATTAGATAAACCACGATGAATGAGAAGCATTTCTTTCCTCCTCTGGACTTCTCCCTCTTGTTCCTATGGAAATCTAAAAACAATAAACACAGTTATCGCATAATGAAAATACACGTTTTCTGACCACTTATAGAACTGCGAGTCTGTATGTAATTCATAATGACATTAACCATCAAGTAAAATTCAATATAGTAAACTGAATTATCGACTCCAACTCAAAGTCCTGTGAAAAAGTATAGCCCCTTCCGTATTTCTTCTATTTTTCCTTTTTTGTCATATTTAGATGTTTCAGATCTTACAACTAATTTTATATTAAAGAAAGACAATGTGAGTAAACTAAATGCAGCTTTAAAATGATCATTTCATTGGCTGAAGGAAAAGATGAATTCAAAACCAATATCACATGTAAAAAAATGATTGACCCCCAAAACTTAATAACTGGTTGTATCATACTTGGCGGAAAAAGCTGTAATCAAGCATTTGTGATTCATTGAAAATGTAAACGGAAAGTGGAGGATAACTTTAGCATTTTTGTGATGATAAAAATAATGCGCGTACTTCTCCAAAACGAAAAAGCATTTCCGAGAATGTATTTTCTTTATACGATTAGCGTTTTTGTTTTCGTTTTGTTAGTGATGTTGCCGGGCACTTCTCGAAAATGCAAATGGAAATGAGGAATGTATTTTCATTTTCCAATTGTTCTAAAAATTGCACACATGGACTTGAAAATGAAAATGCAAAGTGGAGGATTACATTTGCATTTTCATTATGATACAAATAATGCTCTTGTATCTTGAAAATGAAAATGCATTTCTGACATTGCATTTTCATTTTCATTTTGTTAACTATATGCTTCCATAGAATATAGGCCTGATCTTTTTAGCAGAATTGTTTTAATTCAGCCACATTGAATAATATTATTTCTTTAAAGTCATTCCACAGCATCTTCACTGGAGTCAAATCAGGAATTGGACTGGGCCACTTCAAAATCTTTTTTGTTTCTTTTAAGCCATTTGGAAGTGAACTTTGTCCTGCTGCATCACACAACTGTTTTATGTCAGAAACTGATGGCCAGACATTCTCCGTCAGGAATTTCTGGTAAAGAGAATTCATGGTTACATTGTTTATGGCAAGTTGCCCTCTTCTTGAAGCAGCCCCAGAGCTCTACCACCACCATGTTTGACAGCTGGCATGATGCTCTTGTCATGGAATGGGACCCATGTCTTCCAAAAAGCTCTACTTTGACTCATCAGTCATCAAGTCATAAAGATGTTTTTGGTCATAAATATGTTACTGTGTGTGATGAGCCCCTGTATTAGTTTTGATCAGCAATAATTTTTGCACTGCTGCTCTGCCATGGATAATTTTTTGCAGTCTCTTTCTGGCAAGTGAGGCCAGTCGTTCTTTGGATGTTAGGCTGGGTTCTTTTGTGATCTCTTAGATGAGTCATCGATTCACTCTTGGAGAAACTTTGGTAGGCCAGCTACGTCTGGGAAGGTTCATCCCTGTTCCAGGTTTTTTCCTATTTGTAAACAGTAGCTCTCAGCATAGTTTCCTGTAGTCCGAAAGCCTTAGAAATGGCTTTGTCACCCTTTTCAGGCTCATTGATGTCAAAAACTTTGTTTCTCATCCGTTCTTAAATTTCTTTTGATCGCCTCGCATGCTGCTTTTTGCCTACTTCACCAGACAGGTTCTATTTAAGTGATATTTTGATTCAACAGTGCAGGCAGTAATCATGCCTGGATGTTTTTAGTGAAACTGAATCCAATCAGACACTAAAATTGTTTAACCTCATTGATTTAGAAGCGAATGGGGAAATTACTTTTTCACATTGAGCCAGGTAGGCTTGGGTAGTTTTTTTTCCTTCAATAAATGAAATCATCTCTCAAAAACTGCAATTTGTATTTGCTCAGTTTATCTTTGTTTAATATTATATATAATATATATAATTATATAATATATTAAGAATTACTTTGATGATATGAAACATGTAAGTATGACAAACATGCAAAAATAGAAGAAATCTAGAATAGGGCAAATACTTTATCTCATTACTATATTGTAGGATATTGTCCAAGCTATTGCTCTTATTTGGGCATTGCTGTGGTGAATATCTAAAGGTTAACTAATTGGTATTTAATGTTAGATAAGTTATGTTGTGGCAGGAATAAGATACAGGAATTCAAAGCTTTATGATTAAATATGGAGCTTGTTTAAATAAGAATTCAAAACAGAAAACTTTTTATATGGGCGGACATTTCATTCAACAAATGACGACTGTTGTCAATGGCAGACTGAAATCACTGTCAACTATAGAGCTGGGCTGGTATTGTATAAAGAGGTAAAATTATCTGTTGCTCTGATTGAGAAAATAACTTATGTCAATGCTGTTTGCAATGCAGTAATGAATTAGAATGGTAATTATAATGTGGTAATGGGCTGCACCTCTAAAACTGTTGATCTTAACTCGTAAAAGCAGACATAACTTGTTATAAAATTAATTGCTTTCACAAATGCCTAAATATGCAGTATGTGCAAAAATACTATCGATTAATTATTTTCCAAAAACTACATCAAAAAAAATAAATGTTAAAAAAATAACTCCAATTTGATATTTGCCATGTATCCTTGATTATCTTTAATTTATATTTCAAATATCAGATAATAAAAGATTAACTTGGCAGGTATTGATGGACTCTTCCAAGGGTTTCTTTTGTGTCTCTACTCTTGTTCACGAGTCATCTTTAATAATTACATTACAGTTCTGCTCCAATACAATTCCAATGCAACTTGTACTCTGACAAAAAAGATTAGGTACAACTGGAAAGACAGACGGCAGTAAACTATAAAATATACAATGTAATCATTATTTGTCTACTGGATCCCATTCCTTACCGCTGCTTTCAATCTCAAAGCGATCAGCCCTCTTTAGTTTCATGTCCAAGTCGTAATAAGGGTTGCTTTCACTGAAAATGGAAGCTTTTCCGTCCTGGTTATCCACTGCCGTATCCATTACTGACTAAGTATGTGTGACTCAAATTATATATCCCCCCAAAATAGCATGTTGCAAAACAAAACACCCTCATTTTCTGAAAGACATAAAAAAGAAGGAAGTAATCTGCTTGCCAATTTTGATTTTTCTGGTGAGTTTCATTGTTAGAGGGGGTCAATTCACTGTCCGTACAATGTGTGTAGTTCATACAAAATGCATTCGCTGCAAACAAAATAAACACTATCGCCAAAAGTGTGTGGACGGTTTTCAAAAACCTCATTGACATTCTTTGAACATGAACATTTAAATCCTAAATATCTTAAATTTGGAATGAATTTGTCATTATGGCCTGTTAGGACAGACAGCTGCAGTTTGAGGGTATTGCAATTGATTTTGCAACTTTTGGCTGGGTGAAAAGCTGGGGGATTGAGATTTGTTTTGAGTTAGTGTTGAGTTCTTCTAAATTTCCAAGTATGCAGACGGTGGGGGATAGTGGGATATTGTGGTCGAGGAATCGGGAGGGCGGTGGTTATTTTTTTTCCAGAAGTTATGAATTGGTGGGCAGAGCCAGAGTGTGTGCAGGTGGTCGTCGATAGTGTTGAGTGTGCAGTGGGTGCAGATATCTGTGTCGGTGAGTCCCATGATGTGCATCTTGTGCTGTGTGAGGTGTGTTCTATGGATGATTTTATACTGTATTAACTGAATGTTGGTGTTGTTAGACATGGAGAATATGTTGTTGCAGACTGTGTTCCAGAATTGACGGTTGGTGTGGATGATGAGGTCTCGTTCCCATTTGTTTATTGGTATGTGATGTGGGTTGTTATTGGAGGATATAAGTTTATATAGCTTTGTGAGTAGTTTTTTCTTTGACTGTGTTATTTTATTGATGCTATATAATAGTGGTGGATGTTCTAGGTGGAAATTTGTGGTATTTATTTTTGTTTTATTGACTCTTTGAGTTGGATGTATTGAAGGAATTGTTTCTTTTTGATATTGTACATTTCAGACAGCTGTTGGAATGTTAGTAAAGTTAGTTTCTGATTCCAACTTAATTTGCCAATCGAATTTGCCGCAGATGGAGCGGCCACCTGCCGCGGGGTTCATGAACTATCTCCGAGGCAATGGTTGGCGAAAAATGTCTTGCAAACCACCAGAAAACAGCCTACCATGAACTTTTGGCCTGCAGTACCTATGTTGGACAATGCCACTGTGCCATCAACTGGACTTTGACAGGACTGCGCCAGTAATCCTAAATTGCTTTGCCTTCTATGTAGGAATTTCCGAAGACTTCTTATTTTCTGATTTATATTATTCATTTCACCCACAATGTTACCAGAATAATGTGTATTTCTGTTATGCTGGATTATAAGAGCAGATTAATAGCATTAATGCAGATTATCCTTGTAATTCTGTTGTGTACCAGACGTTTCATGGCCAACTGTAGTGCAAACAGGTTGTGTTTAGTATCATTTTGCTCCACTAAATTTCAAGAGTTGCATGGGGCATATTTTAAAGGAATTAGAATTGTGCCATACCCTCATTCAATAACTTTGAAAAGAAATATACTTCACTTTTCCTTGTGGTAATGTCTCCTCCCAAAGAGAGGGGGGAGATTTCCTGTCTCTAATTACGCAAATGACCAATGACGCAGCCTGGATTTTGGGCATAAAAGGGTGAGAAACAAAGAAGTCAGGGAAGCTTGTATTCATCCTTCCCTCATATACATTGTGTATATGTGTAGTTTTGAGCTGCTCCAGGTATGAGAGGACTTCTTCTTTTTATCTTTCTGTAATGATGTAATTGGTTTTGTGATTTAAGCGTGCCTGCCTGGCGAAATAAATTGATATTTGCATCCGGTTGTGGGAGCCTGATTCTGACTAACATGTTCCTGCCAGTTTGGACCCTGTCTGCTGATTGAGTAACGTAGTCTGTAATCGCGTGCCTGATCAACACGCTGGGTTTTTGCGTTATAAGGTGGATCTTCCATGTTGTGATGAGTGTAATTTTAGTTGGCCTCGAGGAAACTCCATTACACACTGAGCGGTTGGGGCATATTTTGTTTCCATCTCAGTCCATGAACGGAGATCTTAGAACTCCAACCCCAAGTCCCTGAACGTGTCCGTTAAACTTTGGGGTTACTTGTTTTGGGCCCCAGTAATCCCTGGTCATAGCTATTTTCTATGTCAAATTATTGCGCTTAATAATACCTCCAACCTCTGCGTTGACTCAAGGAATTGGACTGTACAGAGGTCCGGCGGAGTAAGGTATCGACCAGTCATGAGTCCGATACACAACAGAGCTCTAAAGTAAGTAGTTGTTCATAAATTGGAGTCAGATCAATCTTGCAGGAATGCATAATTTAATCATCACTGCAAAGGGTTATAACTAAATTAGGATCCTAAATTTGATATGGAGTCAGAAGCCTTGTAACCGTCAAGACAGTAGGGCATCAGCATCCGCTTGACACGTTTCAGGCCAATTAAAAGCAGAGCGTGAAAGACGTCATGACGTTTGGCCTGAGGCTGCGGTCTAGTGCTGGCGCTGTAGCCAGACCCCCTAATTATAATGGAGACCACTAAAACTTTCTTTTCCCTGGCTGTTAAGGCAAACACGCTGAGACCTTCCGCTTCAGCTAGGACCCTCCTAGTTGCATGGTGTTTACAAGTCCGTCTCCCCAGTCTATATGCTCTCCTGCTTCAGGTGATTTCAATGGTTTATGGTGCTCTATATTTTTACTTCAATTCTCGTTTGCTTCCTTCGCCTTGCTGTTCTTGATTACTAACAAGACTAACATTTGTCCTTTGTATCATAGTCTACTAACCCAACTAATCCATGTATATATTACTCACTCACTAACGAGCACTCTAGTTAAATCTGTAAAGTTGCACCGCTACTAATTAGTACTTATTCAGTCTCAGCAATCGCCCTGTTCTAGTCTTCACCTCTTGCTTAACTTTCCCTGTCTCCCTCGGCGTTTCTGCGAGATCTCTTGCATGTGCTTAATTGCTTTTAATTGCTTTTAATTCTTGTGTCTATTGGTCCTGACCCAGCATTCATTAAAGGCGTATGTTTTTTGGATGTTCCTCTCTCTCTTGTGGTTCCTGAACGCACCGTCACAGTTCACATGTGACAACAGCATGTTATGTGTTAACCAGTCATTAACTATGGCAAGTGAGAGGAGACAAAAAGCTATGATATCAACACAAATATCTAATGCTATTTGTAACATTTTTTTCCTGAAACATTAACAATAACAAGGTCATCAGTTCTGTTATGGCCCCAATTTGTTATTACAATTTACAACACAACAGCAACAGCAAGGGATGACAGACACAGTTTTAAAAACTTAAACACATTTAATTTTTAACAAAGACAATAACGACTAAACTAATATTCTGACCAAGATTGAATACAAAAAAACAGAAATATTTGCAGTTTCCTGGTGATGCTGGGTGAGGAAAAAGGCTCAAACACAGGTAAAAATCCACAAAAGAAACTTCACAGGTCTTGAACAGAATGACAGGTCTGGTCACACGTATCCTTCTTCTTGCCATTTCTCCTACTACTTTACTGTCTCAATTCTACTCCTTATATACTCTTTTGCAGACCCCACCCACATCTAGACCTTTTTTTTTTTTATTTTTCGGGGACTTGCCCCAGACATGTCTGAAAAATGTCCAAACATAGCTCTAGTCTGAGCTGAATAAAAAAAAAAGGTAAATACTGCCATCTAGTGGCCTATATTCACATTACAGTTCTTTCTTGACCATACTTATTTCCATTCTATGAAGATTGTGTTGTGTATTGTGGAAGAGAAGGAAATGTATAAAAACAAAATGGTTTGGTTATGTTCATTTCATCAATTAAGCATTTTTTCATGTTTAAGTCACTGCCTGATTCACCACATTAGATAAAATTGGATTCACATCATTACAGCGCATACACATCCACTGAAAGGTTATACACTACACTGTTACATCCATCAAATGCAGTGTTTTCTATCTTGTCTAATGCAGTTTCTAGATGAATATGGCTCAGAGGTCCTTAGTCTAAATGTAGCAAAATAAAACAAAAATAACAAAATGAAATAACCAACAGAAGAACATACATTCAAGTAAACATGCCTTTCAAAAGTCATTTCCACCCCCACATCTATTTGAGCATTTCACTGTGGCTAATGCATTTGAAGACAAAGTCAACATTTCTGTTCTCAGTTTTAATGAACAGTCTTTTATTTGAGATGCTTGTATAGTAACTAAAGGTCCCAGACTTTTTCCTACAGGGATGAAATAAAAAGGATTCTTAAATTCCCACACGGAAAGAACCTATATAAACATATAGGTTTTAATCCCCGCCTTGTATGAACCAGCAGCGGTCCGTAGCTCTTTTCAGAAGTAGCGCACAATTGGTCGATGCGCTACAGGGATGCAAATTACAAAGGGCCTGCTGGGGTTATGTAGATTAGAGTTCTGGTAGGCGGTTCCTGTTGGTTAGACGGGCACTCATAAATAAGATTATGACCATATACACATCTGAATATCCTCTGCCCTTGTGCTGAGCTTGCGAAGTTTCGCCCAGCCAGTCTACGAAAGACAATTGCTAACGTCCATGGGCAGTGTACACTCTCCTGAATTGCCAACAGGGGGCTGCATATGCGAATAAGTTTAGGAACATGTATATAGTTCCCTAATTGCATATCCCACATTCCGGTGTGATTGGACATGCCACATAAAAAATAAACATAGACGTTTTATTTGGCCGTTTTCATGTACCTATGATATATGAAAACGGCCAATTTTATCTATGTCGCATATATGCAAAACCTATATGTGGCCCGATATTAAAACTTGTATGTTTATATAGGTTCTTTCCGAGTGGGTAATATTGAAAACATGCTGTGATTTGATTGGTGTGAAGTCAAAGGGCCGCTGGTATCCCTTGGTGTAGTCCTGACACTCAGGCAATAGCCAGGCTCTGCCAGTGACGAGAGCATCATCTAATTGATTAATCCTTCAATTTTCTTTTATTTTTTATTTTTGCAAAGGCCCAACTTTGCAAGGCTTCCTCGGTGACATGACATTTGCCTTAAGTGGGAGCAGTGTGAGTGTTTTACCACAAATTTGCCACATAATACTTAGAGGGGCGCTGTTTCACTAATGTTACATACTCCTTGAGAAGTGGGGAAGAGATGGCAGCAAAAGCTCAGAATTGCCAGAACTGTTAAAAAAAACTGAATTTAATTAAGTGACAGTTACGATCCTAAAAAAAAAACTTGGGAAGCCTAGCTTCTCTTGGCCTCCATGAGAAATAACCACCGCTGTCAATCCTGCATTATTCAATATTAATAAACCCTATCATTGGATCGGGCTCTGAATCTCCACACTTGGTTCCTGGTCTGGATCATAACAGCAATGCCTACGAGGCTCAACTGTGACATGCATATTCCATCAAAACAAAGTTGACAGTTTGAACTTTATTTGCACTCATTCACAGTTTCATTTTTAACCTTGTGTGAAGGAGTGCGGAACCAAGACAACATAAATTGTCCTACTGTCCACCCTTGCAGTGTATTGCACTTGTACAGAGAAGTGAAACTGCTGATTCAGCAAAAGAAAAGTGCAGAGTTGCTTTCTCTTTCCTATGCCATGCATGTGAATTTTACAGACCTGTTGGTGCTATTCTGGTACGGAATACTAATCACTGGATGAATCAGGCCATGTCATCTCCCCAACTTCTGGTTTACAGCGTGATTCAAAGAAATATCCTGGAAGGAAAAGTGCTGATCGCAAACCTAAAGTTAATAGAGGTTAAAAAGAGTGAGTAGCTAGAAGTAGGAATGCTGAAATCTCGACGATCAGCGGCTGCAATTCAGTTGCGTGTCACAACCTGGGGATCTTCTTGATCGCGTTAGGTATTCCCCAAATAAAACTGGCGTTGTGTTCGCGCAAATTGCATGGTTGTTGGAAAATTCACGGATAGGACATCATGAAAATACCCTCAATAACCTTGTTTTCACCCCTCAGCCGACGAAAGTCATGGAGGGGTATTGTCGTGGCAAGAGGCGTCTGTCTGTTTATCCGTTAACTTCTCATTTCCAGATGATAGCTGAAAAACGCCTTGGCCAAATGCTTTCATGTTCTGGTGATATGTTGGGGGTGGTTAGAGGAAGCTCCCTCTTGATTTCTGTCCCACTGTGATAATCAATATGTGTTGTAGGAATTTTGATTTTATATTCCAGGTATTACCTTCACAAAAAGAAACTCAGACGACTCAGAGGAAAAAATCAGTCAGAGGTAGAGAAGTTAATATCCAAGCCAAAGTCCGTTTACTTTTTTCTGTAGAAAAAAGGATCCCCATACACAGAGTCCAAGTCAGCAAAATCAAGGATCCCCACAGTTTCTGATTCTGTGGCTTATGTAGGAAAACATTGTGACGTTCTTCTCCCCCCGCGCTGATTTACACATCATGAAGTAATCTGGAAGACTCTTGCAGTCGCACACAACCCACGTCAAGCCGCCCCTGAGTTATGCGTATACATCTCTTAGAGAAGACAGGTGATTCCTCCCTCCTCTCCGGCTTATCTCGTTCACATTCCGAAGCTTCTCCCTTGTACTTCTTCTTCTGTAAACTCATAAACTAAGAGAGAGAAAGAACATCTTACCCCTGTTATGGGCCCATCAGGTCCTCATGATTCCAAATAGGCTATATGCCATGACGCACTGGTCAGATTTATGGAAACCTACAGTTATGCAGGCCCAAGCTAATCAGAAACATGCAAGAGTGCACACTAAGCCTATGAAGTTCTGAACCAAAGCAGAATAAGAGCAAGCAAGGATAAGCAATTAATAATAATTAGCAGAATCAATAAAAATGATTCCACAATATGTCCTCCACGGCAGGGCAAGCGCAATGCTGAGGGGTCCGGCTTGGGACAGTGTGCTAGTTTTCTATTCTGTGCTGTGGCTAAGCTTACCGGATGTTCTGTAATTTGAAGTCACATACAACCAGCATCAATTTTTGATGACAGCTGGACGACTAATTCAGGTAAACAGGCATGAAGTATGATGTTTAATGAAAAAAGTCATAAAAGTTTTGTTGCATTTAGGCGACATTAGTCAAAGTTACTTTTGTATTAACCGGAAGCCACTCGGTCCAGTGGTTGAAGCGAACGGTTGTCACTAATGACACCACTTTTCCCACTGAAAATAAAGACCTTCTTCTGCTTTGAATGACAAATGTAATAGATGGGGTGCCTTTATACATGTCTCAGGTCACTGGAACGCAGCTTTTTATGCAAAAATTTGCACCAAAATTAACATTTCAAAAACGCAGGCTTCCGACTCTCACGTTTATATATTCTGTGGCAAGATTAAATTAAATTAACTGCACCTTAACAGAGTTACTGTTGCCGCAATACACATACGCTGGACTGCCAAATAACATAGTACAGAGGAATTTCTGTTGTGTTCTGTGGGTCTGTGTGTTTGGTTAGTCAATTTTAGGTTTTTATTATTTTGGTGATGTCGGTTTTTAGTCCATGTCTTAGTGTTTCACATTTCATTCCTCCCCTGTGTTATTCCAGTTCACGTCTTACCCATGTACTGTCTTTGCTTTCTCCCCGGTCGCGTCATTGTTTGTAGCAGTTTTCTGTCTTAATTGATTGCGACACTATTTCGGGTGATTTAATGGATTCTGGGTTTCAGCCTTCCTTCCTTTCTCGTTTAATAATTTCCCCTTGCTTTTCTATATTACTAACCCCTACGAACAGTTTGTTATTTTCTAGAATTTACTAACCAAACTAACATTGTATATTAGACTAACCTACTAACGAGCACCCGGGATTTTATAGCTGCACTTACTAATTGACTAATGATCTCTCAGAATTCGCCCTGTTCAAGTCTCCGCCTCTTGCTTTTCTTTCACTGGCTTTGCTGCGTTTTCCTGAAGAACCTTCTGCATTTATCTTATCTGTCCTGTCTCTTTCTATTCACTGTGAAATATTTATTTAGTTTATTTATCCCGTCTTTGGGATTGTCTTGTGATCCTCATCTGTGTGTTAATGTTTATTTGTTTCATGTAATTAGGTTTCCCTCATGTTCCACCCCTCATCAATTATATTAAGTTTCTGCACCTGTGTCTGCCCGTTCCCCTGCCCTATATCTGTCTCCAGCCAGCAAGCAGATTCAGATCTGACTTCGCCCGCACCTAACCACTCCTTGCCCCTGTGCACTTTCCCTCTGGTCCCCATTATCTTCTCTGTGTTCTCCAGCCATCATGCCCCAGCCCAGCCTGCCCTGCCTGCTGTTCCTGCTCCAGTTCCGTCTGAGTCTGCCCCCCGCCTGTTGTTTCCAGAGCCTTCTTCCTGCCAGCTGTGCCAGTCTGCCAGCTGTGCCGTCCAGTCCTGTCCACCCTGCCTGTCGTCTCTGAGCCCCCTGGTGCCCCCTGATATCTCCCGAGCCCTAAGTGTTCAAGTCGTCTCCCAAGCTCCAAGCTGTTCCTGTCGCCGCTCCAAGATTTTCCTGTCACCGCCCCAAGATGTTCCTGTCGCCGCTCCAAGCTGTTCCTGTCGCCGCCCCGAGATGTTCCAGTTGTCCTCGTCTGCCCCCTCCTGATGTTTTCCTCGACCCTTCTCCCGGCCAGCTGTGCCTTCCGAGTCAGCCACCTGCCAGCTGTGCCCTTCTTCTCACCCTGTGCCTGCCCTCTGCCTTTTGTGTCGAGCCTCTGTCCTGAGCTCCCCCGTTCCCGAGCTTCCCGAGTTCCCCCTTCCGAGTTGCCCCTAGTTCTCCTTCCTTCAGTGCAGTTGCACGGTGTTTCTGTTGGCCGGAGTGCCCCGTTTTCCCCTTTTGAGTTCTTCTGGTTTTATTTAATACATATTTTTTGGATCCCTGCATATATGGCGTCTCGTCCCCCTTTGTCTCCTTGTTTCCGAGTTCCTAGTGTTTTCCCTTCCAGAGCCTAACAATTTCAGCCTTGCAAGACCTAAAACTCTTCACGCGGTTTTAGATTTTTCACACAGAAAATGCAAACAAAACAAAGAATAAAGAGTTATATTTTATAAAGATTTATAATATAATTAATGACACTTTCAGTCAAATATCTTATGACTATACGTATTAGGTTAAAGAATCACAAACTATGATCGCAGCTTTTGTTTCCACCTAATATAAAAACAATATAATCAAAGGCATCAATATCCTAGCATGAGAATGGCCATAAAATCCTTAATACCTAATACTGGCTAGAGAGATGGTTTTGGTAGCAACATGAAGCTTTTTTGTGCTCTATTTGATGAATTAGGTCTAATTCAAATGTAATATTTTCAGAAAAGTTTATTACCATCCCTTCTAAAAGTGAGTTAGTAAGAAAGCAAGTAATTAAGAACCAGGAGACAGCTGGTTTAAGCTGAACCCTGTGGGTTAGATAAATCAGGGAAAATGTGAAAATCATGCGCTGTCAAATTTATGAAGCATCTAAGTCATCAGCCACAGTGCTCTTATCCAGTACCTCCTCAGGTTTAAGTCCTCTCCATTATCGGTCTCCTTGCTACAGGGACAGTTCAGAGGGAAATAGCAGATCGGGCTGGGAGTCTGCAGCCCTCTCTGAGCTGTGCCTCCCAAAGGTATTAAATGGCATCATTTATCATCAGGCTAATGCCCAGCTATATTGAATCCCCTTATGATGAACAGCGTCAGAGAACTGTGACGAGGGAGTTCTGTGGCATCGCTGGAATGCCAAACCATTATTGGGGCAATAAAATGCACCCACATGTAGGCCATTTTTTGTAGGCTATTAAAATTTTATCCTAAAATTTATGCTAAAATATTTTAGCATAATATTTTATAGTGTTTACATGTCCGATCATATGGCCTGAAAACCTGGCTGATGACCCCAATTCCCGATCCCTCAACCCTTCAAGAGGTGTGCCACAGCCACATTCATGTCAACTACCTGAAATAGAGCTGCAATTAGACTGCAGACCATAGGATGCACAGCCAAATGTGGGACCTCCTAGCAGGGCTGCAGTTCAGGCTTGCTATGACTTAGCACAGTGTCAAATATGATGGTGAGTTAAAATTCCTGTATTCAAAGTTGCAAGCTGTTATGATCCAGACCAGGAATGAAGTGCAGAGACAGAGTACTGTCCTACAGTTGGGTCTATTGATAGTTATATGGCAGTCAATAAAAAAAAGTCTAGGGGCTGCCGGATAGCTCACTCGGTTAAGGCACTGCGCTGCAGTGCAGAGGTGTCTATCACGTCGCGGGTTCGAGCCCCGGCGTACCCACCGGCAGGGGTCGGCAGCTTCAGAGTAGCGCACAATTGGCGATCGCGCAACAGGGTTTCAAATTGGGAAGGGACTGCCGGATTGGGGTTAAGAATATCAGCTTTGTTCGTTGCTCCAGCGCGTTCTGTTGGCCAGACGGGCGCTCGTCAGGAAGACTCTGGGTTTGTTCACGTCCGGGTATCCTCCGCCCTCGTTCGGAACTTACGCGGATTCGACCAATGAGTGTATAAGAATCAGTGGCTGACGGACACGTGCTTCGGAGGAGAGCCGTGAGCTGTCTTCACTATCCTGAGTTGGCAGCAAGGGGTCACATACGAGCAAGCTTTGTACATAGTTCACTAATTGGGCATTCCAGATTCGGGTGGGATTGGAGATGCCAAATTAAAAACAAAAAAGAAAAAAAAAAAGTCCAGTGGAGAATAGCACAGTTCAAGTTTAAAATAACAAGGAAGGACATAGGCACTGCCTGGCCAGTGGCTTTCTGGGACAGCTGTCGGATGAAATGTACACTTTGCTGGAGCCGAACTGTCAGATTGCAGGATGGAGAAGTTTAGCAAGAATACTATCCCAGGCCTGATGACCAAAAAGGGCTGGAGAGTTTGCTCCTAATAAACTGGGCAGAGGAGAAGCCTGTGAATAGATTAACAAGAACACGGAACCAATCCTGGAGACCAAAAAAAAAAAAAAGGCTTGGGAGCTTGTTTCTATTATCCAAGCAAGGAAGAGTACTTTTGTATATTACTATAATTACAGGTTATCATTTAACAAAGAGTTTTTCGTCACACTTTTGATGACGTGTTGCTCATAAAGGCTTTATACAGCATGTGTAATGCCTCAATAAATGAGACATGATGTCTTCATAAATCATACATAAGCACATTTCGTGCTTTGTAAAGGGTAAAATAAAACATCCTTATTCAGCATGCGATACCAGATGTGATTATGATAATGTTTTAGCATTCAGCAACTAGCTTAGTGACATTGTTTGTTATATCACATCTGGCATTACATATTGAATAAGGATGTGTTATTTCACCCTTCACAAAGCATTCAATTTGTTTATATATTGGATGACGGCATGTGTTGCTCCAAAACCTATATGCACCTTTCAGCATTAATGGAGCCTTTTCAGATGTGTAGGTTGCCCATGCCATGGGCACTAACACATCCCCATACCATCACAGATGCTGGCTTTTGAACTTGCACTGATAACAATCTGGATGGTCCTTTTCCTCTTTAGCCTGGAGGACACGACGTCCATGATTTCTAAAAAAATTTGAAATTTGGACTCCTTGACCACAGTACATTTTTCCACTTTGCATCAATCCATCTCAGATGAGCTTGGGCCCAGAGTCTGGGTGTTGTTAATATGGCTTTCGCTTTGCATGGTAGAGTTTTAACTTGTACTTGTTGATGTAGCGAGGAACTGTGTTAACTGAAAATGGAATTCCAAAGTGTTCCTGAGCCCACATGGTAATATCCTTTACAGTATGATGTCGGTTTTAAATGAAGTGCCGTCTGAAGGACCGAAGGTCATGGGCATTCAAGGTTGGTTTTCGGCCTTGCCTCTTACGTGTACAGATTTCTCCGGATTCTCTGAATCTTTTGATGATGATGAAATCCCTAAATTCCTGGCAATTGCACATTCATAAGCGTTGTTCTCAAACTGTTGGGCTATTTGCTCACACAGTTGCTCACAAAGTGGTGAACTTCGCCCCATCTTTGCTTGTGAACGACTGAGCCTTTCAAGGATGCTCCTTTTATACCTAATCATGACACTCAGCTGTTTCAGGTGTTTTTTGAGCAACTTTCCCAGTCTTTTGTTGCCCCTGTCCCATTTTTTCTGGAATGTGTTGCAGGCATCAAATTCAAAATGAGTGAATCCCTCCAAAAAAAACAATTGTTTATCAGTTCGAAGATTAAATATTTTGTCTTTGTAGTGAACTCCATTGAATATTGGTTGGAAAGGATGCGCAAATCATTGTATTCTAAAATGTCTTCACATTTTAAACAACGTCACAACTTAATTGGAATTGGGGTTATGTAGATAATGGACAGATGGATGGATTAGTTATACTTTATTGAACTCAGTGGTCCATCCTTTTCATGAATGAATGAATGAATGAACAGTGTTCAAGTATTTCCAGAACTTGTTACAAGAAGTTGGTTATTGGGTGTTAGGTTATTACTTAACTTGGTCGGGTGTATTTTTGTAGGTGGGAGGGAGGGAGGGTGAACAGCAAAATGACAATAAATTTGATTTGATTAGATTTGAAAAGATGTGTCTTGAGTTGAGTCTTTAACAATGTAAGGCCGGTGGATTCACGGAGGTGCTGGGGTAAGGTTTTCCATCTTTTTGGACAAATGGCACTGAATGACCTAGCTCCGAGTGGGCCGTTGTGTACGGAAAACAGACAGCAGACCAGTGTCAGAGGACCTAAGTGAGCGTACAGGTGTCAAAGCATTCGTGAAACAGCAATGAAAATTCTGGAATTCTTCGAGTTGGATTTTTTTTCTTCACCAAAATTTTTTTCACACACCAAAAATTGAAACGCAGTATTTCCCTGCTAATTTTGGTGAATTGTACAGGCGTCAAGCATCTGACGCTGTCCTAGGTGCTGAAGTAAACACAACATCGAAATGCAAGCTTCTTCCTCCCCCTTGAATCCTCTGGGATTAAGGGAAAACTACACTTCCGGCGAGCTATGACCGCAACAGTTACGGTTAATGAGGACTTGAGATAGGATCATGGCTCATGGGACTCCATCGAGCTGAAGAACAATAGCCTATACATTTCTTTAATTTTAGAAACACTCTAAGCATTACGATTTTCTGTTGGCTAAATGTTCGTCGAGTCATGAAAAAAATTATCAAGGCAAACATTTTTGCAAACTTTTGCGAATACTTTTTTTCAAACCACATATCTAAGAAAAAAATGTTTTAGCTCTAGTCAGATTTACTCGCGTCAGTATTTTACGTGGTATATGGACATGTTCCGCAGTACTGAGCCAGCAGTGAAAAGGGCGATGCTCGTCATCTCAAGGATGCAACCCTCTCCCATTTATGATATTTGCGATGGTATTTTAAGATTTTAAGTGAAACAGTGAAAACAAGGTTAACTTTAACTTCAATTCAAATAGGCCAAGCCAATTTGACAAATAGCCTTGATTAGTATCAAGCTATTTGATTAAAAACGAATACGTAAAACGAAAACGAGTACAGCAAGTGTTTCATAAAATTTGATGACGTATATTGACGGTTTTTAAAAATACAGACTGCACTGAGAATGGGACCGGGGAGACCAACTTAATACAGACCGACTATTTTGCCGAATGGCTCTCATGTAGGCCTATGGATACTGGACTAATATGAACAAGGTTTGAAGTAAAATAAAATAATATTAATTATTTTGCACGTGCCATTGAAATCCCAGAACAAGACCTCTGTAGGAAAAATATCTGGTGAGATGATTGGTGGAAAAAACCAACCCTCAAAGAAAAATGTGGAATGTAATGAAAACATGCAAAACGTGATGAATACGATTCAGAGATCAATATGTTTGGGTACTGCTCACTCATTTTAATGAAGAAAATGACTTCGGGGTTCATGGGGACTCATCACCAATTGCGTAAAATTGAGTTGGTTGTATTTCCACCATATAAAAAGGGCATATTACACGTAACTTCACAAAGTAAATTCTAGTGCAAGAGTGGAAAATACTATCTCACAGCGCGCAAAGAATTCAGTTTCTGAGCATTTCGATGTAATGACTTCCATGGCCACGGGGTGGCCCTACTACATAGCATTTCGGAAACACCGGCCAGTGGCTCTCATACTCGGGCATGGGCTCGCCTTGCATGTAAGTTGGTGTTCCAGCCACAATCGCAATTGTGGGATCTTTTTTCACTTAACTGTAAATATGTCTAAATCAGGCAAGTACTCCATCTTTAAAATGGTTATTTGCAGTCTTAAGACACATTTTGACTGAAATACCCGAGTGTGCTATAAAAATTAAAAAGAGTCTATTTTTCAATATTGTATAGCAATTTCTGGTAGCAACGGATTAAAATGGACTCTGTGAGAATTCGTAGGCTTCATATTGGGTCGTTAAAAATAGGTCTTAAGGGTTTTTTTCTCCAGAATGATTCGTTTGAAGTTCATGAAATAGACATGTCACAAAACAGCTTTATAAATTGATAGTTTTGCGACGCTGTGTCCATGGTTTCACCACTTAGGAACCTATTGATTGTTTATTTTAACTGGTACATTTTTTTCCCCCCACTTTCTTTGGCTTTAATTCTAACATACAGTAGTGTGTAGTGATGATTATACACTTAATAAAATGAAGGTAAATCAGAAACCATGTATATTTCATGCAATATTAGATCATATGGATGAAGATAAGCAAACAGATAATATGTAATAAAACAAAAATAATATATTTTTGAGAGAAAAGGTCAATATCTAGTGTGGCCACCCTTTGCTTTGATTACAGCATTTAATCTTTCAGGCATAGTTTAGGCATACTTTTTGTTTCTTCACTTACTAAACCATTCAATATGGTGTGGAGTTAATTCCAAAGAGAATCTTTTGATGTAACCACAGATTTACTCAGTCAGATTAAGGTCTAGACTATGTTTCTTTCCGACTGTGATAATTCTTGTACAACTTTGAAGTGTGATTAGAGCCATTATCTTGTTGAAAATAAAATCCCAGACTAATGAGTTTTTTTCCTGATGGCAATGCATGCCTCACAAGGATGCTGTGATATTTCTTTTGATCCAAGATTCTGCTGATTTTTTTATGAGATCACTGGCTCCTTTCAAGCAGGCTGAACCCCAAATCATACTATTACCACCTCCAAAGGGATGAACCAATCCTTTTTGAAGCATTCTATAACTCTACGCCGCACATAAGTTCTGTGTTTGGGTGAGAAAATTTGGAATTTTGATTCATCGGTCCAAAGGACTTGCTTACAGTTCAGTGGTGTCCGATCCTTAAATTTCTTGCAAACTCTTGTCTTTTTTTTGATGTTGCCATGTCTTGGCAGCAACACACAATCAGACCATGGAAATAGTAGGTCTTGACACTTTCATCTCTTCACTTCTGGCACAATTAATATCATCGTGGAGTTGTCGTGCTGTCAACAGCCGATTTTTTTTAAACTTGTCATACACAGAAATCAAACATCTGAGGCACTTCCATTTATCACCTCCACAGACACTAGTTTTCAGCCAACCGGTCTTTTTGTAACGCTTTATGGTGTTTCTTGCAGTGCCGTGGCAGCCCTTGTCTTCAGCAACACATAAGCCAACGTGGCTACAATCTCATAGAGATCCTTCCGTCATGCCATTGTGTTTAACACTGTGATACCGCTCAAAGTTCTTGTCACTTTATGGGAGACCGGGATTCCCTTGTCATGATTTTGTATTTGGCTCCTTCATATGTTGTTTAAACTTAGAAAAATACCTTCATGCTCTATGTGTACTGCATGCATGTCGCCTACAAAACTTGTATTGAACCAATTGCAGTAGAAAATATATTTACGTCGCAATATTCTATTTCTGATATATCAAAAACATGCCAAAGTAACCCCATGCTCCGGGGCGTACTTTGTCAAATGGGTGGGATAAAATTGTAATAGTTGGCAATCAGCTGAAGCTGAAAACAGTCCAATACTCTCATTACAGAAATGGTGAGAACTGTTTTATTTTTACAATGAACCAACACAAGCTATCATTTATGCACAATCACCATCAGAGTTGCAGTTATGACATACGTAGGCAAGCCCACTGACATTTGTACAGTCCCCATGTGCCCACCGTTTGCATGAGAAGCATTGGACCCCCTCCTCTCCACCTTTGGTTGATGAGTAAGGACTACGGCACCAAAGAGGAGCAGCAAACATTCCCACCGACAAACAATGGGAATGAAATGCAGAGGCCCCAGGGCTGGCACCTGCCAACCCTAACTAATCGGCCAACACCTCCAATTTAATGGGCCCCACCTCTGGCCCATTAAGGTGGAGGTGAAAGAATGAGAAGGGGGGGGGGGGGGTCTGCAAGGAGCAAACCCTTACACATTCAATCTTGTGTCCTCCAAAAAAAGGCCCTAATAGGTCCTCAATCATAAACATAAAATAAAATGCAAATATTAGAATTATTAAGACACTATAGGTGTCTGAAAAACTAAATTTGACTATGGAATATTTTAATACAGGCCTAACTCAGGACCTACAAGTGGTGCAACCTCAGCATCCTGGTGAACTAATCCCATGCAGCTTGGCCAGTGTAGCCCCGTGCCCCCATTTCGGAAATCAGGCCGCATTTCTCATCTCATGATCGCAGCAGGTCTTTATCTTATGTGTTGTTAATAACTATAGTTACATACATTTATGAAACAGTAAAAACACCGTGGAAATCTTTATCTTCAAAGAAGCTAGACGCATTTCTTTCAGAAACTTAAAGTTTACAATTTGGGTTAAAATTCAGTTATTTAGGCAGTAAACACTAACATGACACTACAAGTCCTTCTTCTTTCCGAGAGATGACGTCGCTGGGATGTCACATAATTTGGACCATCAGAGATAATTTTGCAGAATAATGTTGCCCCAAACCAGTTTCAACAATTTTTTTTTGCATCTGAAATCATGGAATGAGCCTTAATGAATCCAGGCAATGCAAGAGTCAAAAAAGAAAAAAAAATGGACACCTTTCAGTTGTTATTAAAAAAAAAAATCGATGTTTTCGGTGTTTTTGTTTCTTACCCATATTTTTACTTCAATATACTTATGGGAATATACTTTTGTTGTTGTTGTTGGTGTTGTTCTTATTGCCTACAATAGTAAATTTCAATACATTTTCAACAATAATGCGGAGAAGTGATATATAAGGACTCCTTTTCGACCAAAGTGTTGTAGTATAATCATCACTGCACACTACTGTATCACGGTGTTGTGATGGAATTTAAATTCTTAGACATTAGTCTAAATGCGACTGAAGAGTGTAAATCATTGGTATAAACATAAATGCAGAGAATTAAGACAAATTAATAGTACATTCAAACTCCACTAGTAGTTGGAGTAAAACCCACAGACGGCGGACTCAGGACCGAGTTGAAGAAAAAATGAGCAAGGCAGTAAGCACAAAAAAAATCGCCCGCCTCAATTTTTCACATAATATACAAAACTTACCGTTCTTCCTTTATTTTTGCCGCACTTCACAATGCAAATGGCGCATGTTTAAACCTAGGTTTTTATCTGCCAAGAAAATGTTCTCGTAAAAGGATCCATCTTTGAAAACTGGGGTTTTCAAGCATTAACTGGTTGAAAGATACTTGGAAGGACCTCTTATGTTGTCCATAATATAGCGGACCTGTCTTTATCACCGAGGTCATTTTCCCCATTTCTTTTAACAGCAGCAGAACAACAGTAACACGAACAACTAGAGACATCAGCAATATCAAGGTTAATTTTCCATTTTGTCGCCCTTGAATCTGATCAGCTGAGCAGTTTCTGAAAATGACGGAACTCTTGGCCTTGGAAAAGCACACAATAAAGTTGGACCGGTTCTGTAATGAAATGAGGGTTAGTTCTTTTGATCTCTGATTTAAAATCACACACTAATCCAAGCAATCTTCACAGCAGCTAGGATGTAATTCCATAGGGTAGGCCTATGAAAATGTCAATGACAGCATTTTTAATGATCAAACATTCTGTGATGTTTAAATATGATGCAAACTCAAGATGATTAATTTCACCTTGAAATTATCAACAACATATAGCACGGACTCAGCCCTCTTGTACGCTAGATATACCGGCAATTTAATATACGGCCGGTTATGGGCTACAACTGCAGAGTGATGAAGCTTCCGGGAGCTTAAACTTATGTTTCAGCTTGCTTTTATTTGTAATTCTGTGACGTTTACATGTCTAATAAATTATTACTAAATGAAATTTTTGAGGACGAAATTAATTATACACAGGCGCTGCATGCTTTTCAGACAATAATAGCGATTTCTGACCGTAAAATTCATATAATCAACTGGGACAAAAATAAAGCAAAAATACTTTTCTCTATATCAACGTAGCCTACTGCATGTATCCACCATGAGACATGCAAGTAGATGGCCAGAGATTCTTTCATAACAAATCACGCTTATCTGCATGGTTCACGCGTGAGATAAAGTGACATGAAACGCTATTGATAATAGAAATTTTCGTTAAAATGTTAAATATTAGGTGTTTTGAGCAAACTCTGAACTTATTTCGAATACATCATCAACTAGTCACGGTGCGCCCCACCCATCTGAGGTTTTATAGCGAACCAAAACCAAGACCTGGCCGTGACGACATGCAATTTAGACACTTTTATTATTTGTAAGCCAAACAGGTAAATGTTCAATAAGCTTTCGAGTAAAACAACCCCCATATTTCTTTTAAAGAAATTCAAACAAGCAAAACGTATTAGCTTTATTTCATTACCCACAAAAATAAATTAAATGTTGCTATCATTGTTGCTATCAACCTAACCATAATAAAATTTATAGTGGGTGCGAACATCGATTTTTAAATTATTTTCTGGACTCTTGGTGAAGGGAGTGTGAATTCCCAGTCAATAATAAAAGCCACAGGGCGCCAGGGCATTAATCATCCTATTACTGTAACAAATCCGGGCACAGATATATGAATGGTAAAATGAATTACCAACGTTAAGTCGTCAATAAAGTCGTTTCTGGTAAATAGTGTCTCTGAAGACTATCGCATTTTTCAACCCGCTTTATCAGCACCTTGGGAAATTACGTCGCCATCTTTACTTCGTGGCCTATAATATGTCTCCGCTTTCTTTGATTAAGCATCTTGCCACCCTTTAGTGACGGCGCTTTTGACCAAATTTTATTCACCATTACGGTGATGAACGCCGAGCTGATCAGGCGGAATGAAGAGTAATTAAAGCCTATAAATTATCTTTTTCAGCTCTTCTCAATGCGTCTCTTGCAGGTAAGATACGTTAGAAAGTCCCCATTTAACCAATGAAAAAGAATGCGTCTTACAATTGCTGCTTGGATAAATAGGATATTGATAGTGTCCTAATTAGAATTTAATTAAGTACCCACTTTAGCTTTCAGGATAAAGATTTCAATTCGCGCAGCTTAAATGTAAATAAACTGTACAGGGGCTCAAGCCATTGCTGAATAAGCATTTCTTTGGTAATTGCCATTGTTCCTCTGTCTCTCTCTCTCTCTCTCTCTCTATGAAATACAATTGCTGTAAATATGATACAATATGGTACATTGTGTGTTCTGTCTGCTTTCTTTCGTTATGCGCAGTTAGGCTTAGTGGCCTATTCCAGATTAAAATAGTAATAGAGAAGAGAAGAATATCAGAAGTGAGTGAGCGCCCGTAAACGATATTACGCTAAAATTACATGTCAATGCAGTCTGCAACTGGCCCATCGTGTTTGTTTGAGGTTTTATTTTTGTATAGGCTAGGTTATGTTATTTTATCATTTAAGTTCTACTGCAGTCATTGAAAAATAAACAACATTAATAAATTTGTCTTCACTTACTTGGTGTAGGTCTATAAGGTTTTTTCTAGGCGTACAAGGTTTGATAATATTCCGCCAACGTTAATTAGGCTAATATACATGAATAAGCGCAAATAAATAAATAAATTCTTCGTAAATTTAAGAAAATTATTTTCAGAAAACGACAAAAAATCACGGATGTGGTAGATGAAATTTTCGTCCTTGAGGAAATGCGTAATTTGCGTGTTTTACAAATGGTAAAGTAACTTAAAAGAAATATTTCTGTCGGTATTACTGAACAAACGAAACTTCTTAAATTGATTATGTGAATTTGGAGGGACTTAAGGTTAGTGTTTTATGTTAACATTCCTAGATATAACTTCACCGGGCCTGCTCTTAATACAATAAATCTGACTCTGCTGCGGCTACGACTATTCGCTACTACTACTACTACTGCTGCTGCTGCTGCTAGTACTAGTAATAATAATAATAATAATAATAATAATAATAGCTGTTTCAAGTATGCCATTACATTGTGAAATATTTCAGACTGCTAGACGGGAGTAATATTACCAAAACAATTTAAGGAATCAGGAATTAAAATGATCAGTGCCCTTTAGTCTTTGATTTCCATCGTCGTTGCAATGATAGGTCTAGCCCTGCATTATTTCTCAATTTCAAGAGCATTAATTGATTCAGTGATTTATGAGTTGCTTTTTCCGAATCTGAGTTGAAGCAGATGAAATGCGGTTGGGGTCAGTTTGTGTGTTGCCCATTGTACAGTAGGCGACACCAAGCAACTGTCACAACAGCTCATGCCCTTGCTAATATCCTGCGAACATCCTGAAAATATATAGCGTAGTCCATCGCCTGAGTTTAGTTGCCGATAGGCTAAGCGACTATGCGCTTTTGCTGGATGAAAAAGAGAGAGGCAATAATCCCTTGTTTGGTTTACTAAAATCTGTCAATTATTTGTCCGCAGAGTCGAAAATGCTATTGGACTGCTTCACTGCCGTCAAAATAGATTTCTGCTGCTGATTGGTTCTTTGCACGTGTGAGTAGGCTCACGTGCTTCCGGTTAGTCTGGGAAAAGAAGGTGTGTTAGAGGCTGGACAATTTCAGGAGAATTCTCGAGGATCGAAGCTTTGTCGATTAGAGTAAGGCTGGGACTGTGAGGCTGCATGCAGTATACCGTCGGCCTTGTCAAGCGGCCAGATCGCGACGCTTGGGAGCATAGCCCTGCACGATGCAGATAACTTAGAAGAGTAGAATTGGGAAAGACTCAAATACGGCGAATGTGTTGTTATAAGATACTATTGGCTACTTTTGCATGACAACTGGATACAAATATTGAACAACAAGTGGAATTCGGTTGGAAAGAAGGTCCTTGTGCTGAACTCGTTCCAGATATGGAACTGGAAAAGGATCAAAACAGCCAGGATTCGAGCGAGGAAGAAAGCGTTTGCCTCTCCCCAAATATGCCGTCTCCGCCTCATTTTTTGCCTCACCAGGCTGTGCAGCAAGCCCACAGAACCACCAATTTTTTTATAGATAATATCCTGCGGCCAGACTTCGGGCGCAAAAAGATTAGCGGACACATGGAGTGGGGACAGACTGCGGGTAGAGATAGCCTGAGTCTTTTGAGAATCAGGCCGTGTCATCCTACAATACTTTGCCAGGATTCAAACAGCAGCAGCGACAGCACTTCTTCGTCCTCATCTTCATCTTCGCCGTCATCCAAGCTGGGCTCGGCGAAACCAGAACAAGGGAATGGAACTAATTCTTCAAAATACGACGAGAGCACGACGTCAGTCGTGGTCGTAAATAAAGCAGGAGCTGACACGAATAAAGAACGTCAGCCGCTATTATGGCCTGCCTGGGTTTACTGCACTAGGTATTCGGACAGACCGTCTTCTGGTAAGGCGCATTGCTTTTATTCTTTCGCTAAGTCTTCATTAAAGTCTTCCCTAACTTACAGCCATTTTCGTGTATCCGTGCGCACAGAGAACCTATTTCTAGGAAAGTGCAGATTGAATTTTTAAAGCTGCTGGCTTATATCCATAGCAAGAGGCAACTCTCATACACATGCGGCATGCCTGCACTTGGACCCCAAATATATGTAGATCATACGACTGGTACCCTATCAAAATTAAAATTGGCTCCTATTAGATTGTTGCTGGGAAAATATGCCTCATTTAAGTAAGTAAGTAAGTAAATAAATAAATAAATAAAATTAAAGTTTAGAGAATAACAACCAATTATAGAGCGCACGTTATCATTTACTGAGTCAAAACCGTTACCACTCAAAACATATTTATTATCGCTTACAACTCACATATGCTGTCATTTGCTGAGTGCGCATCTTATGCTTTTTAAAAATAGGCCTAGGTTTTTCTGCAAGTTGTTATCGAGCTGATTGGGCGTCCATACCTACCTGCAGTGTCTGAATTCACTGCCAGTAAACTGTTCATTTTTCAGAGTATGCTTATCAAATGTATAGCTTTACAGTGCTCATTCTATCGATTTTACATACTAGAAATTTGTTTAGGCTGCTTTTAACTAAAATGTTCGAAAGCATTTGACGCGAAAAACTGAAAATGTTCAGGCCTATGCCTAAACGGTTGCGGTGTTTACAACTGACCACGGAGATGGATTGAAACAGCCTAAAGAAAAATCTGCTGACTGACCGATTGAATGATCATAAATATAAATTTTGGCTCTCCATGATGATCTTTCCTTAGGCTGTTTAACTGTCTGTTTTATTACGGAATATTAACCAATGAAGGCAGAGAATGTCTATTTCGGCCAATGTGTTCTTAGCAGTACGCATTTCACGAATGTTTCGTTTAAATTCGCTCAAATTAGTATATTTTAGATCAAAATAAAAATGTTGTGTCTACTGCTTCAACACCAAATTAATTTGATTATTTAAAAATTGCTTTCATTTTTAGAATTGAATACTTTCTGTAAATCATTGCGTTGAAACAGTTTGCATTCAGTTTTTAAGTAAATTAGACATTTCAATTTTTGATTGAGTTTCAATTCTTGTATTTTGTAATTTTTTCACGCACGTAATATATTATATGACCATAACTTCATGTTTTTACATGGTTTCCTTTTTGTGTGATTGGTACAGATACATTGAAACAACGCCTACTAATTGTTAATTGCATCGACTACCGTAAACCTGTAATAGCCACACGGATAATATACGCGGGCTGTTGCAGAAACAAAGGATGCTTTCTGTAACCCACGGAGAGACAATATATTGGCCCAAATATCTACTTGTCACTACTAGTACGGTCATAATCAACCCAGGAGCGACATGTAATATGCATGACAATGGAAAATAACTATTTTGAGTTATCCAATTTAATAATTTTCAACTTTTTTTACTGACCATTGTGAATGCCGATTTAATGTCCCCATTTCGACATTCAGTTTTTTATGTTTATTACTTATTACTACGTGTGTGACACCTATAATATTCTACAGTAGGCTACACACTGTGCAGTACATTAGATACTAGCACTGAGGCTCAAAACCGCGGTCAGTTGACTTAAATTACACACTCACATACTGAAAGTAAAAGAGAAAGGTCAACATGAAAAGGAATTGTTTTCTTTTTCGTGTGGAAAGAAATAAACCATCTAAAAATTATTCTGGGCCTACATGAGCCACGCCACCTGAAATTATTATAACAGAAATGTACCTTTAAAAAGTTATCTCGGCCTGCTAATCAATTGTGCTTTGGGTGATGGCAACAATTTCAAGGAGTAAGTATATGCCTAATTTGCTAAATCGTACTGTATTTCCAGTGCATTTTCACATGAGTTCTAATTGCTCTCGCAGGCTACCTAATTGCAAATGCAAAACGCGTGAGATATTCAAACTTCTAATGCACGACCATTTAGGAAAGAAAAAAGCTCTAGAAAATATTTTTGGCTTCTGTGTTGTGACGCTTTCTTCCTTCTGTACTGCTTTGTAATAGCGAAGTAGTTCACTTCACAAGTGAAAATGGCGCCAACAAATTCATATTTGAGCACCGGAGATTTTGATTTTAAAATTTGTGGTAATGTCTGTTGGTTATTCTCGGTGTTAACAAAATGCATTTGGCCCTTACTATTGATAATGTTTATACATTTGTTTTCTTAGCTACAGTTAATTCTGCTTGGTCTTGCTCCGAGATTGGTGAACGTTTGGCTATCGAAAAAGAATTCACACTACTTTTAAGAACACTAGTTCATTCCAGATTTTTTTTTTAACGTTGATGAATTATTGCAGTTGAATGCCATGCTTTGGGGCCAATAATATTACAATCAACAAAGGTTACCCGCTCAATTTGTTTCACTGTATGGTTTGTGTTATTCCCTCGTCTTCGCGATTGAGTAGCCCAGCTCACAATTCAATAACAAGCTCATGTTGAATGCACAACAGCAAAAGTGATTTCATTTCACAAAGCAGATACTGTGTGTGCTCTGTAGTTTATTTTTCTTCTCGTATAAGACTACCACGTGAGAGACGCCATGAAATCACACACGTTGCCACAATGATTCTATTACTGGACATTAAACGGTGGCCTGAAAAAGT
Organism: Gymnothorax reevesii; assembly: GCA_029721435.1. Taxonomy (NCBI): domain Eukaryota; kingdom Metazoa; phylum Chordata; class Actinopteri; order Anguilliformes; family Muraenidae; genus Gymnothorax; species Gymnothorax reevesii. Next base: position 55,630,333 of record CM056586.1, read on the forward strand.
AAAAACGAGGATTTTCAATCGCTGCCGTACATAACAGCCGATGAAAAAAGTAAGCCGGGAGATTCAGCCTGGTCTTTATCCAAGTGTGTGGTGTATGTCATGCTTTTATAGTATATATACATACGTTCTATGTGTTGTCTGTGCTTTAGGCCCAAGAACACGAAAGTTGAAAAAGAAAAAAGAGGAGAAGGAAGACAAGCGCCCGAGAACAGCATTTACGGCCGAACAGCTGCAAAGACTTAAAAATGAGTTCCAGACCAATCGTTATATCACAGAGCAAAGGAGACAGACACTGGCCCAGGAACTCAACCTCAACGAATCGCAAATAAAAATATGGTTCCAAAATAAGAGAGCAAAAATTAAAAAGGCAAACGGTATCAAGAACGCCCTAGCCCTGCAGCTGATGGCGCAAGGACTATACAACCATTCCACAACCACCGTTCAGGAAGACAAGGAGGAGAGCGACTGAATCGACTGTAATATCTTTCTCTCATGTGCCATATGTGCGATTATTATTATTATTATTATTATTATTATTATTATAGCCTAAGGGCTGCATCGTGATTTAAACCATTTACTGAGATTTGGTTATTGAAATTAAATCTCTATCATAATGGGTATTAGTATATTTTATTCAATTGTTATGAATGATGGGATTAAATTGTAGATATTTTCAGGTACGATTATTTCTGTTCGCAATACCTATCGGATATTTTTAAATGCTTGTTTTCTTTATGAAGCTGATCACTGTTTTGTACTCTTATGAATCAATGCGATTTTGAATTCATTTATTTTTGTCTCTCCAATTTTCGTTTCATCCATATAATTTTACAGATTTCTTTCTTTATCCTCTGCTTGAAGCCAAAGATTTTAATATGTTTAGAGAATAATGTGAACTGAAATAAAAGTGTATTCTGGACTTGATTCGTTTCTGCGTTCTGGCTTAAATTTAATTCAGGGAAAATTGCATTTTAAATTGGATCAGTTTAGTCCATCTAGCTGCCTGATGTTCAAAATCTGTCACCCTAAAAGTGGCTTCCTGCGCAAGGTCATCATCGCTTATTAGTGGCACATTGGCGGAAGCGTAATGTATGGTTTCTTTTTTTATGAACACACAGTAGCTTGTATAAAAGATAGAAAAACCCATGATAAGAGGATTCAAAGATGAAGTGCCCATACATATTCTTTCACGGCCCACTGCTAAATTCAGGCAAAGCCAACAGAGCATGTATGTCTGGAGCGATAAATCTGCAGGCTTGATGCTATAAGGTCAGATAGCACTCCTCAAGGTCATTCAAATAGTTACCGCGATGATCATTAATTGCAGAATTTCTCAGTTCTAACTTGCCTTCGACCAGAATTGCGTTCAGAATATACGATTATTATTATTATTATTATTAGTATTGTTGTTGTTGTTGTTGTTGTTGTTTCCACTTTTTTCTATTCTGTGAACTTTTTTCTTTCGCCTAAATGATTCATCCCTTATTATAATCATGATGATGATGATGATGATGATAATATTAATAATAATAATAATAATAATAATAATAATAATAATAATAATGACTCGAAAAAGAAGAAATGGGATGAAACATGCTTTACGTTTCTCTTTGGCTGAATGTTATCCTTGAAATAACAATGTAAACTCAATTTAAACGAAGAAAAAATAAGTGCGAAATGATCAGACTATTTCATAGACGCATCAAGAGACAACTAAACGTTAGTCAGCTATGCATACTCAACGCGTGGCTCTGGAGACGAAAACTTATTTCATGCCCGGTTGTCGCCGACATATTTTCGTCGCCAGTAGGCTGATAATCCATACTCTAATGTGACTTTCCACGTAGTCTATATGTTACAGTCAGATTGTGAAACATGTAATGACTAAAAAATTCAGTAATTTCATGGAATGGCCAGCGCTAAAATTTTTTGTCATTTCTCGAAATGACTGGTTTCGCGATCTGACCGTAACATATGGGTCTGGTCAAGGGGAAGTGAACATTTATCCTTCCGTTACCAAGTTTATTTTGGACATTGTGAATATCGTACACAATAGCAGATTAGGAGAATTATTAAGCAATGCTAACTTGCTAAATTGAAATAAAAAGATTAATCATGCAGCATAACTTAATTGAATAGGCTACATTGTTAAGTAACATTGTCTTTCCGTTACTTTTGCTTGGCCAAGCCCATATAGACCTGCGAGAATCAAGTTTTAAGAAGTACTTGCGTTATAATTTACTTCTCTTGTGTTTTTTTTTTTAAACCTAGCCCCTACTCCGGACAAAATAAATAAATAAATAAATAAACAAACTACATGTTCCTTAATCGGGATATGGTTTAATGTACCATCTCTCTTTGTAATTACGGTGTCAGAGATTTAAGTGTAGTTAGAACTGACATATACCTAGGCCTACGGATGGAGGCCATAGGTCTACGTTGAACATTCATGTGCTGCATTTGATTTCAAGCTTTTCTACCCCCGACTACGAAGTGGAACGGGGATATTGAAATTGAGTTCGTACAGCCTACGTCCGTAGGTCCCTCCCTGCGGGCAAATGAAGGCAAGTTTTTTCTCATATTATTCCATGTAGCCTACATATAAATTTTGTCCGTTTATGTTACTAGTCATGACCTTGACTTGAGTCGAAAATAGGACTCCACGAGGATATTGATGGCAGTGGCTATTGTCCTTGTGCTATAACCTTGCCAACTATTGCGAGATTTTTCAACGGTTTAACCAAATCTACTTTAGCACTGTTCCAGAATATCAGTATATAAAAAAGTTGAGCATAATACAAAGACCGGAAAGAAATATCACTAATGACACAATGAATTCATATTTTGACTTCATTGATTCTTAATATTGTTTCAGTATGGCGTTATAGACGTGCAGGGGAGTGTTCTTGCTTTTTCCCAAGGAATAAACTACAGGGGCAATACAGGTCCAAAATGCCCGAGTTTAGCATTTCTGTATTCAAATTAAAAAATCATTATCACACTAAATTAAATACAGTAACGAGTAGTGGGTGAACAAACTGACTGAGTGACTCGGCTCTCTATTAATGCAAAAATAGCTAATTCGCTCAGACTTCTTTCACTTCTCAAGGACACAAATGGTTCGTTCCGCCTTATCTTTCATTTTTAACTGCCACTTATAAGCGACGTGTGCTGACTAAGCTCACGAAGCTTTTTTAAAGGCTCTTCCGTGCATTAATCCGCAAGTTACGTGATGCCAGCCACTTCGATTTGTCAGTATAAAGTATATAGGGCTGTTTTTTTGGGGCGACATTAAAATGAAAGCAATACGGCGCTGAAGGGTTGGAATGTTTTTCCTATAGCTCGGTGAACGCGGTTCTATCCAGATTAGGCTGTATCAGGACTGTTCAGTCTTGTTTTCTAAAGGCCACGGCAGGTGCAGGACTTTGTTTTAGCCCTGCTGGGCTACAATACTTCACACAACTAGATGTCAAATCAGAGGTCTCAACCAAGACTTTAAAAAGTACACTCGGGCGAATTAGTGTCAGGATGTGATAGACCCACACCGGCCTTGTGCAGATAACATTAGACACCGCCTCGCCTAATTATAGGCCTACATAGGCTACATACAATTGCCGTAAACATGCTGTGTCTGATTGCGGCATGTAGTCGTAAATGCATTAGTTGCATTAATAATGTTTAAGAATTAATCGTGATACAATGCTATCTGCATGAAAGACTGTTGCCTGAATTATGAATCAGACAGAGTGAGAATGGCGTAGGGCAGTATGAAGGATGGGTGACGTGACATTTACTACACCGTAGAATAAAACAAATATCTCATAATTTTTGAGAAATTGATTCAATCGTTACACTGCAGTTTACCAATGAGTCCTCTGATAGTGCAGCGAGTTGTTTATTGAAACGTATGAATCCCGAATAACGAGGGGCCCTCATACCTCGCCTTTAGAGAGCTCAATTTTGCGCTGAGCCCCTAAATGAAAAGTTATATACTCGGGCGAGTTGCCACATTTCATTTCAACAGCCAATAATACTATCTCATTTAGAATATTTCCCCTCCACCAAATTCATTTCCAATGGCATTTTATTGGGTGAAGAGCTGTCATCCTTCATTTTTAAATTCCTAATTATCCCCTTTCAACATTTTCTCCCCTTAAAGTATAATGTTTAATAAAAAAAATTGCATATTCATAACAGGCTTACATGCTTGTCCCTTGTTCCTTCTCCAGTATATTTCCACAATGCAATGCATACACTGCCGACGTTCTAAATCGTGTGTGTGTGTGTGTGTGTGTGTGAGAGAGAGAGAGAGAGAGAGAGAGAGAGAGAGAGAGAGAGAGGAACAATAGCAATACAACCTTGCTAATGTCGCCAGACACATTCAGCAGTGGCCGGTGTTACCTATATCATAATGATTAATGATTTTTCAATTTCATTTCATGTTGGCTATATCTTGAAGTTAATCCTATTTGTCAGTGGCTAATATGACTGCGTCTAAAATATTAAAAAGCAATTGATATACTCCTATTCAGACCGAAAATATCATTTTGAACATTCATGCCAAAGACTTGTTTGTTATATAAAATGGAGAGTGCTGTTTTTTCAGGAGAGACATAAGAGAAAAAAATAAGGAGAAAAAAACTCTCGTGCCTATCTCAGGTTATTCGGACCTTAACAGTGCTGATACCAGAAAATGGTTAGTCCATTTTGTTAAATGGAATGCCTGGAGATATGCACAGTGCGACAACTGCATGCGGCGGCTTATCCCTTCTTCTAATAAACTAGTGAATGCTTTATACAGCTGTTGATGGATAAAAGCCTATAAGCACGAGCCTTTCTGAAAACAAGATTTTATCTCATGCCGCAATGATGTTGAGGAAAGGCCTAATGGTATTTTGTAAAATGATCGGTACTGCACAAAGACAAACGCAGCCTACTCTTTCTTTCATTTATGTATCTGTGCAAGTGTATTTCGGCGCCCAAAACGCCACTTTGGCCCATGTGGTTCCAAGCTGTGCTCCTGAATCTTCTGTGCTTTTTGTTCTGACACGCATTGCACTGGATATAGCCTAGCAGTCGGATCATTTCACGGGGATCTCTCATCGAACGAGATGTGCTTTTATCTGAGTGTCCTATATTCGAACGAGCCCTAAAATTGTCTCCCATCAGGATAATGCGCCGAGCTCTCAGACTAAATGTTTAACGCTTTACCAAACTTGGCAGATTTTCGTTACGCGATTATTTCCAGTGGCAATACTACTATATCAACATAAGGTAATAGTTGGAGCCGCTACGTATTAAAAAAATGTTGAATGAAATCCATACCAAAAAATTTCGCTTTTTAATTACGTCTTGACTGATTAATTGCACATTTTATGTTATTTCTTTTCACTGATAGATTCTATCGCGTGTGCGGCGAAACAGAAATCACTAAGTTGAGTGACTGAAATGCGACAAGATACATTTATGATTATTCTTTCTCACAACACGAAAAAAAAGATATTTTCAATGCGGGTATGAGATTATTAGACGATGTAAATCGCGCTGTCAGATGAGCATTTTCAGTTTTGCGTTCCGCTTTTGATCAAGAAAGTATACAACATGCAGGGCAAAAATGATATGGGCTATTTTATTTTCTATCAAGAAAATAAAATGCCCAAATCAAACTGCTTTTGGGATGATCAGAGCCTGCAGTTTGAGCCACCTCGCTCATTGATGCGCCTTTGAATACGCCTATTATGCCGGTGTCCTACACTCGCAAAATCCTGATAGAATCAATAATATCATTACAGAATGAATTGATAAGTAGCGTTATATAATTATGAATGTATGAAAAAGACAGGTCCATCATACCGTTCAACCAGTTTAATCCCACTGGTCACATTTGAGACCGACTTTTTTTTTCTCTCTGACTCTTTACTTTACTTCGAGAAGCTCTAAGTGTTGTCTTTGAGGCTTTGAACTTTGAACTTAACCTGACCATCATAAAATAAAATAAAAAAACAAACAGTTTATGTGCTGAGGTGGTCTAAGGAGTAAAATGCATGCACTTGCATTGCAAGAAAAATTTTGGGATTAAACGGGCTAAGTATCCATGAGGAATTATTTTTCGCGCCAAAATGAGTATGGAAAGCTTTGCAGCTTTAATAATGCCTTCGAAAAGCTTTTTTTTTAATGTTTGTCAGGGATATGGTTTTAATCAGTATCATAAAGTATAAATAGGTTACTGGTCAGTGAGACGTCTCTCTCTCTTTTTTTTTTTTTTTTGCATAGGCATTTCTGGCATTATTTATAGCAATCAGGCAGCCTAACTGCATCGGTAGCCTTAACTGTAGACTACCCCTCACTTAGCTATTTTACTTTGATTTAAATTTAGCATTTGTTTCAGAAACTAAAAGGGACGTGCGGTTAAAAAAAATTTTTGGAAGCGAAATTATTTTACATTCGGGTTAAGTTCTGCGAACTCTTTAACATTTGCCCTTACTCTCGCTGCCGAATATTAAAAGACAAGCACGATAAAATATACACCGCACCTCATAATCTATCGCCGTTTGATCTTAGAGTAATTGCTTGCCCCTATCCGTCATGACATTAAAAGCTGACAACGAGCGCAATTTTAGGAAAGATCAATTGCAAGATTCAGTTTGTGGTTGGAATGATAGCCAGTGCTCACAGACTTTCCCAAACACCTATTGAGAAACTGTGGTCGAACACTTGCCTAACTTGAATTGATGCTTATTACTTTTCAGGGGCCAAATCATGTGGTTGTGAAATTCTTAATCAATGCATAATTCAAGATTATTCAATGAATGAAATAACGCAGGTTCTGTCGTGAATTCCTTTTTCTCACCAGCAAGAAATGATCGAACCACTTCATGCGATTAGTTCTCACTTAGTTGATCAACGGTTAAGGAATGTTAATTCACAGTTACTCCATACATTAATTAATTGCGTCCAAATTATCTGGATTCCTGTAACATAATGTTTTAATTCAGAATGATGCATTTACATAGGCTTTCTGATAAAAGCTTCATATTTCTTTGAGAATAGGCCCGACTGTATTTTTCACTGATTTGCAATATAATGGGTGGAAAATAAGTTTTTTTATTTGCATTTTTTATTGCATTTGTGTTCTTGAAAACTCTATTGCACATGTGTCATGTTGTGGTGCAAATCAACTGTAAAGTATTTTAGGTACAGCAATGAAGTAGTAATTAATTCAAGATTGCTAAATAATTGATTACTTATGACAGGAGGTATTCGTGTGTATTGTGTATTTGTGTTTGTTTTCTCAAAAACAATGTGATGGATTAACACAAAATTTATGGGAATCAGGACTGTATGAATTATGGGAAGAGGTACTTAAATTCCCAGATTAATCCAGATACAAATCCAGACTCTGCATCTGATTATGCTAGTGGATCAAGACCTACTGGCAGAGGTATGTGCTCTCTGAGTGCACACTAGTTCTTAATTGTATTTCTGATGTTGAAAGCAGTTGAGTGAAGAATGGCAGAGAAAGATGCACTGAAAACAAAATCGTCTAGCGGGAACCGGCTGATTAAATGAAGGCAAATGATCAGACATTTTTAAGATGAACAAAAGTGCCATACGCCCAGCCAATAAACTTGACTAACAAGTATATCTGATGATTGATGTGAACTAATTACATGAAGTCATGGTAACCTGATCTCTTGTTAATGGTTAGCTATAGGAATTTAGGATACATCCAGCATTAATTAATGGATTAATGCTCATCATGAGTCATGCATTAGCTAAACATCATTTAAGCATATGATTCGGACCCTTGCGATCAAGTGTGACCAATTAATGCATGCCGTGGGACCATTAGAATGAGGCAATAGGCAAGTCAGTAGGTAAAAGTATAATCATAGTGGTATGCCTTTTTTAGCAGTAAATTTACTAGTTTTGTGACTAGAGCCACACTGTACATTCAACAATAATAAGAATACCAAAAAAACTGTTTTTGCATGCATGTGTTTGTATGCTTGCTCGGTAATTAATAAGATGAAGATTCATGTGCTGAACTCATGATTTTGCAATTTTCTTTCAATGATTAAGCCAGTGGAATAGGTATGACCATAAAAAATTCTATGAGACTTGAGATTAATGCAGAATAATGAAAGTGCAAGACTATGGTTGGCACTCAATAAGTAAAATTTTAAAATTTGACATTTTTGGGGGTCGCATATGTTGATGTGCTCTCATCAGATTTGAAGAAAGTCTCTTTGTTATTAGGGAGCCCTGTATGACAAATAATTGTCATAAAAAGAGTGCACCTCTGCTGTATTAACCATATTCCGACCATTTTTCCGGAAGTTCTTGACACTGTGCACTGGCGTCTTTTTTGTCTGTAATTGAACAAAAGACGTCAATGTCTACTGGTACATATGCCATAGTCTTGTTCATTGATGTGCAAATTTCATGAAAAATAATCCCCATTAATTTTTGTCATCTCTGGCAGTGTTTAAGGAAACTGAGGTGAAAATTAGTGCTCAGCTAATTTATGGGTTTGGAAGATTTATCGGGTCCAACTGGATGTTTTATAAGTTATTAGTATTGGCGGGCTTAAATAGTGGATGATGGTTGTCCAGCCTCCACCAGTCATGTGGGGGCATACAAAATTGTTTGAAGGTTTTTTTCCTAGGATGGTGAAAGGCATGACCCATCTTACTCAGCGTTTTGTTGGCTTGTAGTCCTTGCCTTTGTTGGCAGGATGGGTTGGGTTTAGGCATGTGGAGTCAAATTACAAAACCCAAAACCAGTGAAGTTGGCACGTTATGTAAATCGTAGATAAAAACAGAATACAATGATTTGCAAATCCTTTTCAACCTATATTCAATTGAATACACTGCAAAGACAAGCTACTTAATGTTCGAACAGGTAAACTTTGTAATTTTTTGCAAATATTAGCTCATTTGGAATTTGATGCCTGCAACATGTTTCAAAAGAGCTGGCAAAAGTGGCAAAAAAGACTGAGAGAGTTGAGGAATGCTTATCAAACACTTATTTGGAACATCCCACAGGTGAACAGGATAATTGGGAACAGGCGGGTGCCATGATTGGGTATAAAACCAGCTTCCCTGAAATGCTCAGTCATTCACAAACAAGGATGGGGCAAGGGTCACCACTTAATGCGTGAGCTGATTGTTGGAAACTTTAAAAACAACATTCCTCAACAAGCTATTGCAAGAAATTTAGGGATTTCATCATCTACGGTCCGTAATATCGCCAAAAGGTTCAGAGAATCTGGAGAAATCACTGCACGTAAGCGACAAGGCCGAAAAGCAACATTGAATGCCCGTGACCTTCGATCCCTCAGGCGGTACTGCATCAAAAACCGACATCAGTGTGTAAAGGACATCACCACATGAGCTCAGAAAACCACTGTCAGTAACTACAGTTCGTCGCTACATCTGATACATCGCTGGGCCCAAGCTCATCTAAGATGGACTGATTCAAAGTGGAAAAGTGTTCTGTGGTCTGACAAGTCCACATTTCAAATTGTTTTTGGAAACTGTGGACGTCGTGTCCTCTGGACCAAAGAGGAAAAGAACCATCCGGACCGTTATAGGCGCAAAGTTCAAAAGCCAGCATCTGTGATGGTATGGGGGTGTATTAGTGCCCAAGGCATGGGCAACTTACACATATGTGAAGGCACCATTAATGCTGAAAGGAACATACAGGTTTTGGAGCAACATTTGTTGCCATCCAAGCAACGTCTTTTTCATGGACGCCCCTGCTTATTTCAGCAAGACAATGCCAAGCCACATTCTGCACGTGTAACAACAGCATGGCTCCGTAGTAAAAGAGTGCGGGTACTAGACTGGCCTGCCTGTAGTCCAGACCTGTCTCCCATTGAAAATGTGTGGCGCATTATGAAGCGTAAAATACGACAACGGAGACCCCGGACTGTTGAACAACTTAAGCTGTACATCAAGCAAGAATGGGAAAGAGTTCCACCTGAAAAGCTTCAAAAATTGGTCTCCTCAGTTCCCAAATGTTTACTGAGTGTCGTTAAAAGGAAAGGCGATGTAACACAGTGGTAAAAAGGCCCCTGTGCCAACTTTTTTGCAATGTGTTGCTGCCTTTAAATTCTAAGTTAATGATTGTTTGCAAAAAAAAATAAAGTTTCTCAGTTTGAACATTAAACTTCTTGTCTTTGCAGTGTATTCAATTGAATATAAGTTGAAAAGGATTTGCAAATCATTGTATTTTTTTTTATCTACAATTTACATAACGTGCCAACTTCACTGGTTTTGGGTTTTGTAGTCTGGGTAAAAATATTAGGGTTTGCGAACCAGAGGCAGAGTACAGAGCGGGTCAAGCCTTCACCATTCTAGGGAAAAACGAAACTTGCAAAACGATGATGTACATCCTCACGCGACTGGTGGACGTGGCACAGCCATTGGACACTATTGGAGCCAGGTTCCACCTATTGACACCAATTAATCAGCCAAATCGATATATCAGTTGACATCCAAACTGAGCACCACCTATGCTCCTGGGCCTTTGTTATCCTGCACAAATTTCAAGTAAGATAGTACTGGGCTTGCTAATGAAATCATATCATGCATTAACTACCCTGGGGTGTTGAGGGCACGGTCCAGAAATGCCTGAAATATAAGTGCCCTTCAACAAAAAGTAGTGAAAAGTAGTGTTTTGCAGTGCCCCCTATAGACAGCACCCTTAACAGCTCACCAAAATTTTGTAATTTTCTGGAATATGATTACTCCTTGCATTGCATATTGACAGCAGTCAAAATGAAGCTGGGTAGTTTTTTGGCACTTTGAGATATTACAACTTACTTGGCCACCCTTCCAGCAGCAGAGGGGCATCATATTTCACCCCTTAAGTGAAATTTGCCGGTTAAGAGAAAATCAGCAGTGAAAAAAGTAATGTTTCATTTTTTAGAATGATAAACATAGCTAAGATCTGACATAGATACATAATACATTATTTTGGTTTTTGAAACAGCAGTGTGTTCCTTAAAAAAAGTGCTTGAAGCGTTCAATTGAGCTTGAAATAGGGCTATGAAGGAATAAAAACTACATATTTGAGTTTCTGTGGGAAATCTTCAATTGGCTGATAAATGAAGCAAGCTAACGATGTCCCTCAGATAGCCTACCCTCCTGTCTTCTTGAAGACGTCTTTGACACGGTCGGCCCAATTATCCTACTGCTGATCAACACCTGTCTCTCTTCTGGATGTGGTCCCTGCCGCCTTCAAACACGCAGTGGTGCAGCCATTAATCAAAAAGAAAAATCTGGACCCCTCTATACTCTTTGATATCAGGCCCATCTCCCAACTACAATTCCTGTCAAAAGTTCTTGAGCGAGTAGTGTACATCCAGCTACAATCTTTCCTAGCTACTAATTATATCCATGAGAAATTCCAGTCTGGCTTTAAAACATACCAAAGCACTGAGACGGCCCTCCAGAGAGTCCAAAACGACCTGCTCCTAGCCGCTGATTCAGGTAGTCCTGTGATCCTGGTGCTTTTAGATCTCACAGCCGCCTTTGACACGGTTGACCGCAGGATCCCGCTGTTTTGGCTCGAGCATTACGTGGGCATCTTAGGAGTCACCCTGAGCTGTTTCACATCCTACCTGGCCAGCCGGAGCTTCTCTGTTCAGCTAGGAGATTTTGTCTCCACATCAGCCCCCCTCACCTATGGGATCCCCCAAGGTTCCATACTAGGTCCCATCATTCCTCATGTGCCTGCTGCCCCTAGGGGAAATCCTGTCAAACACAATATTTCCTTCCACTGCTACGCAGACAATGTCCAAATATATCTTCCTATAAAGGCTAATGGTCAGGTTGCACTACAACTACTGCTCGAGTGTCTAGCTTACATCGAAGCATGGATAAGTGCAAACTTCCTCAACCTCAATGAGAGCAATTATATTATTACTATTGGCAAAATCCCACCGGCCTATCCCAACTGATGCCCTAGGCCTTCTGTCCTCTAACATCCGGTCCTCTGTTAGGAATCTTGGTGTTATTTTCAACAGTGCCTTTATGTTTGAGAAACAGCTGAGCGCAGTGGTCAGGAACAGCTTTTTTCACGTTAGAAACCTGGCCAAGGTCTACCTGTCCCAGAGTGATTTTGAGAAAGTGATCCATGCCTTTGTTACATCACGGCTGGACAACTGCAACCCCCTGTACACCGGCATTGATCAGTCTCAGCTCCACCGTCTACAGCTGGTTCAAAACGCCGCTACCTGACTACTCACCAGCACCAAAAAACATGAGCACATCACCCCCGTTTTCACCTCAGTCCACTGGCTCCCCATCCACTTCCGCATTGATTTTAAACTCCTGTTCATTACTTATAAATCCCTCCTTGGACTGGCCCCCACGTATTTCTATGAACTCCTGCATCACCACACCCCTTCCAGAGCATTACAGGAGCAACTACAAGTAAATGCTCCTGGAGGTGCCCAGATCTAGGCTCAAGACCAGAGGTGACAGAGCCTTTGCTGTAACAGTCCTCAGACTCTGGAACTGTCTCTACCCCCCACATCAGAGCAGCCCAGACCATGGGAGCTTTTAAGTCCCTTCTTAAAACTCATTTCTTCAACCTTGCCTTTGATTTGATTTTATTTGATTTAATTTGATGTTAAATTATGCTCAAGGACGATTGAGTGCTACTTCACTCAAAAATATACCACTCAATAAACTTATGAGCAGTGTTTGCACACTGCATAGTATATATGGCTTTCACTGAGTACTTGCTCCAAGTTGAAGTTGCATTATTTAATAATATTGTGTGCAACCATGGCTCATAATATTTTTCAGTGAATCAAATCTATTATTTATTTATTTATTTTGCAAACATGCAGACAACATATCCCTAAATGTTAATTGGCTGAGTGACAGGTCTTCATCAAGATGGGGGGATATAAAAATTATGCAAGAGGAATTCAACATCAGCCTGCGGGGTCTCAATATCACTCTGGAGCACCGTAACCCTTTTACAGCGTGGTATCACTATTATATTGAGTAAGATTGAGCTTAATTCTACATTTCAAGGCAAACATTTATCTGGATTACTCAAGCCACTGGAATTATGGAACGCTGAAACTGGATGATCACAAATATGTGTTTTGAATGTTCTTGACTGTACTTGGCTGCTCGGGCAACAATCACAACTCAAAATTTGAAAGAATTAAAGTGTTCTGGAACCCTGAATAAGAATTTAGTGAGAGAAAAAAAAAAAAATTAAAAAAAAAAACACAATTTTTGGTTGGAGGTGGTTTGAGCATACAGCATTTTGAAAGAGATGGCAGGAGTTGGTGGATTACACTCATGCAAGGCTGATCAAAGTTCAGCGGAAACAGTGAATAGGGATAAGCTATGCTAATACAAGAGCTAACTGAGCCCTAATCCCATTAGGACACAATATGGCGGAAACATGGCAGTTAAAAGGTAGCCTCATTTCAATCCTTTATTTATCTGCCTATATTAAATACTCCCATGCAAATCCCATAACAGGACCATTCTACCCCTCACCCCATGCAGATCCCTCTACAGGACATTGGACCATGTCACCACAATCAGATGCAGGTGCCAACCCACTCACCCACCCCAACACACACACACACACACACACACGTGCGCGCACACACACACACACACACACACACACACACACACACACGCACACACGCACACGCACACGCACACACACACACACGCACACATGCACACACACACGCACACACACACGCGCACACACACGCACACACACACACACACGCACACATACACACACACAAACACGCACACACAGGCACTCCTAAATAGGGTGAATAGGTTTCATCTGACATCAAGTCAGTATCCTGTCTTGGGCCATAAGGCGTAGTCCCGGCATTTGTTTAGTTTTTTTCAATTGTTTCCACACAATTTTGAAAACAGGGCTCCTTTTTTTTAAACACCTCACACAATTAACCAAACTACACACTCAATTAGCAAAACACAACAGCTTGTTAGCAAAATGGAATATTTCAGTCAAAATTATAAACACATTGATAAAAACCTTATATTGTTGTCATGTCATTAGCACAGTCTTTCAATGATTGTACCCTCTCTCCATCTTATACACATTACCACAATAAATTCAAAACACATTTGTATAAAGCCTTCTTTAAGAAAGGGATAGACATTGTTTGAGAGCATAGTTATGATATAATTTAGATTTCAAAATACTGACAAACCCAAGACTTTCTTCATGATTACTTTGAGGTATCCAGAGATAGTGTGCTATAAATGAGCAATGCACAAAACTGATGCTGCAGAACGACAATATTTATTTCTTGTACTGTACCATATGCTCAGTTACATGTCAATACATGTAAACCGGGGAAAAGACAAAATTGTAGTGCTCTTGCGTCAGACAAATAAAAATCTGTAAACAAATAAAAAGTACATACACACAGTGACTCTGAAGAAAAACTAAAGCAATAATACAGAAACAACAACAACAACAACAACAACAACACTTTACAGTAAACTAATCATCTCTCCGTCTTGGTGGATCAGGCCATAAAATCTCATCCACATCACAGGCTATGTTTTCATTGGCAAGGCACCTTTGGAAGAAACGCCTCGCATGACGAATCCATCCCTGCACAGAGGCTGCTTCAATAGCATCACAGGCCTGCTCCATGGCCTCAATGAGGGGAACACGGTCGTAGGGCCGAAGGTCGTATACCTTCCACCGCCATGCAGAAAAAAATTCCTCAATTGGGTTGAGGAAGGGGGAGTATGGTGGAAGGTATAGAACTACAAATTGAGGGTGGTCATGGAACCAATTTTGGACCAGAACAGATCGGTGAAAAGATACGTTGTCCCACACAACAACGTACCGCATCTGCTCCACTCGGTGTAATTCTGTGACATCACACAATCTGTCAAGAAATGCAAGCATCAGATCGGTATTATAGGGTCCAAGATTAGCATGGCGGTGGAGGACTCCATGCTGGGTAATGGCAGCACAGAGGGTGATGTTACTCCCTCTCTGCCCTGGGACATTGGTGATTGCCCTTTGCCCAATCACATTTCTCCCCCGTCTTCTCGTTTTTGAGAGGTTAAATCCTGCTTCATCTATATATATATAAACTCATGTTGGATTTCATCAGCATCCATTTGCAAGACTCTCTGAAACACAGTAAAGACAATAGGACACTGTTCACTATAGGTCTACTGTATTGCACACAGTAATTTTACATGTAAAAAGGTTTTGTGCAGTACACACACACACACACACACACACACACACACACTGCCATACTATAGTAAGGTGAAAAATACATACCTCCACATACACATTACGCAGATGCTTCACTCTTGCTGAATTTCTGTCAAATTGCACTCTGTACAACTGCTTCATATGTACTTGATTTTTCCAGAGGATTCAACCTAATGTTGATAGTGACACTTCATGAATGTTATTGAAAATGGTGTGATTATTGATGATATTGGTTTGTATTTCTCTCAGCCTGATAGAATTGTTGGCCAAAACCATGTTGACAATGGCCGTCTCTTGTGCCGGAGTGAATAACCGGCCCCTTCCACCTTGGCGCCCTTGACCCACAATCCTATGTAGACAAAAAAACACACTTAGTTTACTGTAAAATGTTTCAGGAAAGGATACCAAATGTGATGACAATACTGTAAGCTGCAGTTTCAATGTACAGTGCGGTTAGTTTACCTGTTTTCTTGTCGAAATGTTCGAATTACAGATGCCACAGTAAATCTGCTAAGATTTGGCTGAACACGAAGACCCGCTTCCCTCATCGTCAGTCCATGGTTTATGACATGGTCAACTAGTGTTGCACGGATTTCTGGTGTTAAATTTGGTCCTCTTCTTCTTCGTTCGGGTGCTATTACATGTACTTCTTCCTGTTCCTCTCTTGCTCGCACTTGTCCTCTGCCTCTTCCTCTACCTCTTTCTTCTCCTCTCTGACCTCCTCCTCTCATTCTCACTCCTCTTCTTCTTGCTCTTGCTCTCTCCATTCTCTCTTCCATTCCAGACAGAGTGGGTGAACTCACCTGCTGCCTTAGCCTATATACCTGAGTGCTGTATTTTCAATTACAGTAAGCACATGTGTGTTTCCACACCTGATGGGTGTGTTTGGCCAATTGGTTCATTAGTGTGGTTATTGGCAAGCCAGTGCTTTGTAATGAGAATGAAGTAACCTTACAATCCTTATCTGTGTCTAAAGTGTGAAAATGTGTTTTAAGTTTTGAAAAGCACTGTGTGTAACGTTTTGCAAAAAGTGTGAAGATGAATCTGTGCTTAGTGTTGTGCTACTCAGGACAGGTGTTTTGCTTCTTGAGTGTTAGGATTTGTTAAATGTATTAAAATTTTCATTTTGTGTATAAACAATTGATGAAAACTGTAAGTTAAAATAGATATCTTTTTGAGTGGTGATTTTGATTTGAAGCACCTTATTCCCAAGTACTAAGCTGCGCTCAGTGCTGGAGTACTATTACTACTACTACTTGACTAGTAATACTACTACAACAACTAATATACCACAACTACTGCAACTACTACTACTATGACTAATATACAACTACTACTAATAACAATAATAACAATAATAATAATAATAATAATAATAATAATAATAATAATTATTATTATTATTATTATTATTTTTTTTATTTTTATTTTTATTTTTATTTTTATTTTTATTTTCATTTTTATTTTTATTATTACATTTTGTTTTTCTCATGCTCATTAATTTTCAGAAGTGAAGTTTTAGACTCATCTTTACAAGGTAAGGGATTTATAGAGCTCACAGTTGTAGATTAACATTACTTCTTTGTTTAGCACTCAGATTTTCCAGCATGTATGTCAATGTAGAGCACATACTGTAAGTGAGCTTGCACAGACACATGTGCTGTCTGTCACAATGAGAAACAGTAAGGATGACTGATGGCATTTCATGGCCAGTAAATTGTACCACTCTGTCAGTGAGATAAAATAAAGCTTGAATTCACAGTGAGCATGGCTGGTGAATATTTAAAAAAAAAATCATTCAGTTTAAGCCAAAGGCATAGTGGATATAAGCAGTAATGAAGCTTTTTCATTTTACAAGTCCATCTCTCTGGCTTCACCGCTGGTGAAATAATGACACATAACGACAAATGCGTAATCATCTGGTAGCACTGTGCCTTGTGATTTTTAGTGGCCCCTAATCTTTTCACATTTAAAGATGTGTGAGATCCCAGAACATTCTGAACATTTAGATAAAAAAGGAACATACTTATGCTGATGTAAGATGCATTTCTGGTGACTGATACCAAGAGAGTTCCAGAACACTTGATGCAGCAATGTCTTTCCTATACGTCTGGAGTCCCTGAATTTAATTCAAAGTTTTTCCCTCTCTGCATTGTTCTATGCCAAGACAGTTGTAGTTACTGTAATGATATTAATAAATATTGAATGCCGCATTTTCATTTTCAAACAAAGCCATGTTTTAGAGTAAAAAAGTATGGTGCAATGTAGTACATCTTTTTTGGTGTAATGAATTCAGTGCACAAGGTAATGTGCACTGAACAAGAGTTGAGGCGAAGAGACTCAAGTACAAAGAAAACAATATGCTTCTTTATTAGGAGTCTAAAAAACAACAAGCAGGATTAACAATCCCAAAATACAGAGAGCTTAGCTGGACTATGCAGAAAGTCAGCTAAAATACAAATACAAAGGTTTAGTGCAACATCTACTGAGAGGATACAAGAGACTTCGCAATGACAGTGGGCCTGTGCCCGCTTTATGTAGGCCTAACTGGATTATTAGAAAATTTATGACCCATGAGAATGGTTGTGGTGCTGGTGCTCAGAGCAGGCTGGAGGTAATACTCTGATGATGCTGGCCGTTGTGGGCAAGGCCTGACACTTGGGTGCTTTTTATGTTTTTTTTTAATAAGGGTGCAAGACCTTATGATCTGTCACATGGAAGCTGTGTTTACATTACAAACTGAATCAAGTGACTTTTTCGTGAGTTTCCTTGACTGCTCATCTCCATTTTAAGATTAAATATGTTTTCAGAAAAAGAATCTCAAATTTTAATTTAACATCTGTGAAGCCAATGTTTTCTTTTTTAAAATAGTGAGCTGGTATGAATATTAAGATTGAACTCTATCAGCTGTTCAGATTTTGAACTGAGGAACAAGGCTATTCGCGGAATGTGTCCATATGATATTTAAATGAAACCACTTTAAAGTCAAAGAAAACATCAACAAGCATGTGGAAATGCAACAATGTTCCACTCAGAATTTCTGACCGCACAATGCTCACATAATATTATTACAACCCTAATTCCAAAAAAACTGGGATACGTAAAATGTAAATTAAAAACAGAGTGCAATGATTTTCAATATGTTTGAATTCTATATTCAATAGATTATAGTACAAAGACATTATATCAGAAGTTGGAACTGAGAAATTTAATTGTTTTTTCAAAAATATTCTCATTTTCAATCTGATAACAGAAACATGTTTCACAAAAAGTTGGGACCATGTTTCCCACCATGTTGTATTGCCTTTTCATTTAACAACACCCTACCAGTGTTTGGGAACACTGATGTAGTTTAGAAGGCAGAATGTTTTCACATGATTGATTGATGTTAGATTTCAGCTGCTCAACATTTCACAACCTCCTCTGTCATATTTTTCATTTCATAATGCAACAAATTTTAGTGCAGGCCGATTTTGCTGCCAGACTCTTTAACTGTGTGGCCAAGTTGTTGCACTATGTGCAAAATGCGATTTGGCATTGCCTTGCTGAAATCAGCAGACCTTTCCTGAAAAATCTGTCATCTGGATGGCAGCATATTTTGCTCCAAAACCTAAATATATCATTCAGCATTAATGGTGTCTTCAAGAATGTACAATTTACCCATACCATGTACGCTAATCGACCCCCATATCATCGCGGATGCTTGCTTTTGAACTGCCCGCTCATAACACTCCGCATGATCCCACTCCTTTTTCGCCCAGCATCCATAATTTTTTTTTTTTTGATTGGCCACACCATGGGACAGTTTTCCTCATTGCTTCAGTCCATCTTAAATGAGCTCAGGCACAGAGAAAGTGGCAGTGTTTCTAGATCTTGTTTATATAAGGTTTTAGCTTTAGGTGGTACAGTTTTAACTTGAATTTGTGGATGCACAACAAACTGTGTTCACTGACAGTGGGTTCCAGGAGTGTTCCTGAGCCCATGCAGTGATTTCCACTCCAGACTGCTATCGGTATTTAAAGCAATACTGACAGAGGGCCTGAAGATCAACTATGAAGAAAATGTTATACCCGCTTCAAGTATAGGTGCACGGCTATCAAATAACGTATATTAGCTGCTTATTTTTGTATTGCCTCCGGCCAAGACAACGACCCTCAGGCCAATACCAAGGCAATGCGAAAATAAGCAATTTATAATATTTTTATTAATTGGTTAAGTATGTTGTGCTATCATGACAATAGCAAGTCGTCTGCTTCTTTGAAGTGAGCGAATGCCACAGTGCCAATGGTTACTTGTGCACATGCTGACCTCGGCCAATACAGCTTAAGGTCAGCCTATACAACTCGGCCTATACAGGTTGGCTAATACAAGATATATTGGCAGGCTATTTTTACTGTATGTGAGTAATAACATGCATAACCAATTAATAAAACGCGTTAATGGAGAAAGGAAAACACGCCTGTACACTTACTCCAAGCCACCAAGAAAATTTTTTATTTATTAAATTAGGACAACGTTTCGAACCAATTCGGATCTCTATCTTATCACGTCATGATGACCCGACGAAGATCGGAGTTGGATCGAAACATTATCCTGTGGATCAAGTCCGTCCAATATTGATTAATGGCCTTGCCCCTTGCACGCAGAGATTTCTCACATTTCTCAGTCTTTTAGTGATATTATGTGGATGACAAAAATCTGCAAATTCTTTGAAATTTTATGTTGAGAAATGTTTTTCTTAACTTGTTGAATTATTTGCCTATGTTGTCTTTCATAGAATGACAAAGCTCTTGATATCTTCAATTATGAAATACTCTGGGGCTTCTCTGGAATACTTTTCCCTTACCCAGTCATGCTGGTGACCTGTACTTTGCAGTGAGATGTTCCACAAGGTGCATTTATTTATTTATTTATTGCGTCATACAGCTTTTTAAGTTTTTTGTTGCCCCTGCCCCAGCTTTCTTGAAACATGCTGCTGCCATCAAATTCAAAATTAGATGATATTTTTCAAAAAGCTACAAAATGTCTCAGCTTCAACAATTGATTTGTAGTCTCTGCATTATTTTCAAATAAAAATACGGTTTAAATGATTTGCAAATCGGTTTTTTCCGGGTACTCAGGTTTCCTCCCACAGTCCAAAGACATGCATATCAGATTAATTGGAGACACCAAATTGCCCATAGGTATGAGTGTAAGAGAGAATGGTCTGTGAATGGTGTGTGCGCCCTGCGATGGATTGGCAACCTGTCCAGGGTGGGTCCCTGCCTTTGCCCGTAGCCAGCTGGGATAGGCTCCAGCTCGCCCCGCGACCCTAGTGAGGAATAAGTGGGAATAGAAAATGAATGAATGAATGAATGAATGATTTGCAAATCTTTACATTCTATTTTTATTTAAATCTTACACAACTCCCAATTTTTTGTTAAACAAGGTCTTAAATTGAAGTGACATTTTGTGCAGCATGCAGCACATCGAGAGAGAGAGAGAGAAAAGCAAACATTGAAAATTCATTAGATTAGCCATATTCCTGTTCGTGATCAAATTTCAAAAGTACATTATCACTATGGTTGAGCCATTTTAAATTATGTTAGTTAAATGTGTGTCCTTTTATCGATTTGAATGTGTGCATCCACATGAGATGTATTGCATTAGAGATATTGAAAAAGACGCTCTATTTTTCAGCACATGCAGAATCAATCATGGAAAAACCCTTCAAAGGGTTTGCACCCGAAAAAAAGAGGAGGGTAACATTTAAACAAAAGGAACAGAGATCAGAAGATTGTGTTCCAGAAAATGTCCGACAGCAGGCTTTCTGGAAGTTTGATACAGTATTTCATAATTTATTTCATAAATCATGGTCATGTAGGGATTCTAGTTTCCTGCTGAGAGATTTAGAAGTTTGTCATCCTTTAATTAAATTTTAACTAATTGTCATTCAAAAACAAAATTCTGAATGTTGTTACTAATGAAAGTAAGCATTTCTTAACAATGTATTTAAATTCATGTGGATGACAATTTGAAATTTCATTATTGTTCCTGGCACAATTTTCTATCTAATTTTATCATTCCTAATGAAAAAAAAACTCTTAAAAATTTTTATCTTGTGTATTATAGCATTCAAAATTATTTAAAAAAAATGCATAAAAGCACAAACTTTTTTAATGCATGATCTGTATCTTCTTATTTCTTTTTGAAAATGTATAAACATTTTTGCGCCTACTGAGTTCATTTAAAGAGCACGTTGATGTGCAGTTTCTGTGCACACAAATGGACCAACGGTGAGGGTTTTTTCTGAATTTGTCAGTTTTGTACACTGCAGTGGTGCTGCACTCATTCTGCAGCCCAGTGATTTGCTGCAATGTGCCATCATGGGGTCTCTGTTCGTGAAGGTAAATGACCTGAAGGAAACGCCAATATGCATTGGATCTGGTCAGAGTGCATGACAAAAATTCACAGCATAACCTTTCACTCATAGAAACTCCAGCTCCGACTGAGCATAGCGAGAGGGGTGCAAGAACCTACAAACACTTTAACAAGGCATCGAGGCTAAATAAACCAGGTTGCAAATAGGCCCTTCCTATAAGATCTAGGAATGATGGCAACACAGTTGTGTCAGCAGTTAACAAATTGATGTGTACATTAATTTACTTAGAGATCAAATTTGCATTATTTATTAAATTAGTTGCTTGTTTAATATATGTTTTACTTACTTACTGAAGCAGAAAGTGGTAATAAACAACAGAGGTTTTTTTTTTTTTTGTTGTTGTTTTTTTAATGTTGTTTCCTTGTTTAAATATCTATTCTAACGTTTCGGCAGTAATTTAGTCTATTAATTCTTCCACAATTAGACTTGTTTTGACCCTAAGGCGGACTGCAATAACGTTCAACAGAAATGGCTGCTGATGACTTCAAGACTGCGCATCTGCGCATTATTTTATCTTGCGGTGGGCACGAAAGAAGTCCAGTGAGTAGTGAGGGAGTGTGAAGTTGTTTTTTCTTCTTCTGTCATTGTGATGCACCTTCTCATCTGCCTCCTGCTTCCGCGGCAACAGGAAATGGCAGGGGGATGGGTGGTTTGAGCGCCTGCACATCTGGAAGCAGGCTGAACGGAAATTCATTTCGGGAAGACCCTTTTAAGTAGTTAAAACTTTAATAATTAATTAAACTAGCTAAATTTTCAGATTTACTTGAGATTTTAGGATGAGCAAGATATCAATCTGAAGCTCAACCGGCTATCATGGTATTTTATTAAGCAGCCGTACTAGCTTGATATGCGGCATAGTAGCATGTAGTGGTATTGAATATAATGACTTCAAATGGATGCTTATACAGTGTGCTTTATTAACTGTCCATCCAATCCAATCCACCTCTATTTTTATTCTAATATGAGATCGTGCTAGACGACGGACAAGAAACTCTGAACTGTATAGGCCTATGTCAGGTGCAGATACACCATAATTCATTCCATCTGCGCTGTCGGGAAAAGTTCGGGTTTCAGCGTCGGGGCATTTTTGGAACAGTGCAGCGTGGAGACCGTGGATAACTGGTTTAGCACAGGCCACGAGATGTGTGGTCTGTGGTCTACGGAATGCGAACCTATGTGTACCCGTCTGCATACGCATTGCCAAGGAAGTAAGTTGGGTATTACAGACTCCGGCATTGAAGAAATTTGTCTTACTGTCGAGCATTGCTCACACTAAAAAAAGTTATTCGTTTTTGCCCTGTTAGGAGAGAGTCCTCCTCATCACCGTCAACTGTAAAGACACGCTTCGAGAGGAAACTTAGGGGGGGAATTAATCCTTCGTTTTTCAAACGCTGGGCCCGTAACTCAGCAAAATTAAAAATTTGGACAGGGCTTTGCGCTCTGCTCTCCGGGAAACTTTGGGTGGCATTTGATGCGTTGAAAGATGCAGTCTTACGAAGTATTAGGCTATGCCTGAAATAAAAATCTTATTCAAATGGAACAAAAGTTACATTTGAGATGAATGTCAGCAGTCATGATGGACTGAACAGCATTGCTGAGAGAGCATAATTCGAAATACCTAAATATTTTGGTCACACTTTCCAAATACGCATGAGATAACTTAAATTAATTTAGCTTTAAACGAACAAGTGAGCGTGTTAACGGCAATATTGGCTAATCCCAATTAATACTGAAATAAAAAGAAAACAGCTAATGTCAGCTAATGAGTTATTTTTTTCCCTTATGCGCTGCTGATGTGTGAATAGTCGGTATAATTAATAGAATTAACATATTCACTCATTGTAAGTCATTTTTATGTGTAATAAAAGTATTTTTACATTAATGACTCATGTTGACAACTACATTAGGTCAGCCTATGTCCTCATTGCATTACCTTTTTCTATTTTTTTGCGATACACACGTAATTCTGATTATGGGAAAATAACTGACTTAACTTATTTTAATATAAATATATGTATCATACTTTTTGAATCTGAAGCACGAGTCTGAACATTGTACCATCACATAATAAGCATTTGTGTTTTTCTGTTATTAGTAGTATATGCTTGATGAAGCAAGACAAGACATTTGTTCCATTAAGTTGTAAGACTATGACAGCAATTAATTTTCTCTGGCGAAATAATCTAATGTGATTTCATAAAGTACAACCCCATCTCCAAAAAAAGTTGGCATGCTGTGTATTTTGATATGTGAATAAAAACAATGCAATGATTTGCAGATCATTTGAACTCTATATTTAATTGAAAATAATACTTAGACAACATATTTGATTTTGAAACAGAGAGATTGTTTTGTTTTTTGACAAAATATATGCTCATTTTGAATTTGATGCCTGGAGCCCGTTTCATAAAAGTTGGAACAAGGACATCTATAACTGTGTTGCATCACCTTTTATTTTAAGAACACTCTGTAAGTGTTTGGGAACTGAGGACAGCAAGTGTTTTAGTTTTGAAAGAAGAAGGTTTTCCCATTCTTGCTTGATGTAGGATTTCTCTGTGCTGCATCCTTTGTCATGTTTTTTGTTGCAAATATTTTTAGTGGGTGACAGGTCTGGACTGCAGGCAGTATAGTTTAGTACCCAGATTCTTTTACTACAGTGCCATGTTGAGGTAATGTGTGCAGAATGTGTTGTTTGGTATTGTCTTGATCAAATAAACTAGACCTTCCCTGAAAAGATGTCTGTATGGCAGTATATGCTGCTCCAAAATCTGTATATATTCTTAAACATCAATTATGTCCTCACCGATGTGCAAGGTACTCATGTCATGTGCACAAATGCACAACTATACTATCATGGATGCTGGCTTTTGAACTGTATGCGGATAAAAAAAAGCTGGATGGTCTCTCTCGTCTTTTGCCCATAAGATGTAGCACCCATGATTTTGCTGAAGAATTTAATATTTTGATTTGTCAAACCTTCACATTTGGCTTCAGTCCATCTGAAATGAGCTCAGGCCCGGAGAAGGTTACAGCATTTCTGGATCTAGTTTTAATATGGTTTAATCTTTACATGGCAGAATTTCAACTTGAATTTATGGATGCGACAACAAACTGTGTTCACTTACAATGGATTACAGAAGTATTCCTGAGTCGATGCAGTGATTTCCACAACAGAATCCTGTCTGTTTTCAATACAGTGCAGCCTGAGGGCCTGAAGATCACAGCCATTCAGTATTGGTTTTTTGGCTTGTCCCTTGCATGCAGAGATTTCTTTGGATTTTTTAAAATCTTTTAATGATATTATGTACCATAAAAGATGAAATCCCCAAATTCATTGCAATTTTACTTTGAGAGACATTATTCTTATATTGTTTGAGTATTTGTCCATGTAGTCTCTCACAGAGTGGTGATGTTCTCACATTCTGTGCCTCTGAAGGACTTTTTCTTCCCAATCATGTTGCTAACCTGTTGCCATTTAACCTAATTCTCTGCCTGTTTTAATTGTTTATGTTTTTAATTGTAAAGCACTTTGTAACTTGTTTTAGAAAAGTGCTATATAAATGAATTATTATTGTTATTATTAATTAGCAGTGAGATGTTCCACCAAGTGTATTTTTTTTAGCATCATACTTTTCTAGTCTTTTCTTGTGTGTGTCTAGACTTTTTTGAAACGTGTTTCTGGCATAAATTTCAAGAAGAGCAAATATTTTTCAAATAACTATAAAAATTTCTCAGTGTTAACATTTGATATATTGTCTTTGTATTTTTATTTATTCATTTTATTTTTGAAAATTACAAAAAGGGTGAAACTGATTTGATTTGCAAATCATGACATTCTCTTTTTATTTACATTTTACGCTGTGTCCCAAATTTTTTTGATACACGGTTGTATTTCTTATTTGAAATATGTCTATAATTTCAATGTAACCTTTCATGATACTGACAAAGTCTACACTGTCATGCAGAGTAATTGGCTGAGAAGGTAACTAATGCACAGCATATCATCAGATTTGCAGAAATGGAAAGATTGCACGAAACAGAGTTACAGAGAAAGAGATTTACTTAAAAAAATAAGCATTACAAAGGATAAGTCCATTTGTACTGACCATAGGCCATTCATGCAAGTTCATTTTCCTGCTTAAACATGTTGCTTTCTTATTCAGGCAGCCAAATTAATAAGGACTGGACTAGTTCCTGAACTTCCTTTTATTTTCACATACACAACCCATTATGATGACAAAACAAGTATACTTCCTTTTTTTGCACGTATCACACATTTGTATATTTTCAAAGTTACTTATTCAGTACAATGCTGAGGCCTGCAAGCAAAATCACTCTGAGAGCACTAACATTTCAAAGGCTTTCATCTGCAGCTCACTCCCCAGTCAAACTGTCCATGACTCATGAGGAGGTGAAAACAATGTAGTCGATGAGTATCTCTAGTGTAAACACGAAGAACTGGCTGCAACAAACTGTTAGTTTGCTATAAAAGATTAGATAATACTTCATTGAAAAACATTGGCAAAGCCACTGCACCTGCTTGACCAAGCACGGCCAAAATCGAACTTGGTCTACATTTTTATCCCCTTTACATGCATTTAAAATATGAAAAGGACAAGTGAAAAACTGAAGGTGCTAGAGCGCTGACAAGGCATAACGTTTATGGACGCATGGACGCAGCACCATGAAGGCCTCTAACCACAGCATAAGCCCGATTGGCCTGGAGGTCAAGTGGGCTAAAAATGGAATAGTTGAACGTTCCATTATGTCAGTTCTGGCAAAAATCAGGTAAAGAGTGAAAATATTACAGAAAGATAATGTTTTATTTTTTAACACATTGAGCATCATAATTCATTGAACAATTGCCTTTTTTGTTGTTATTTTGGCTCAGTTGGCCAAGCCAATCATCTGATGTGGATCCAAGTGAACTTGCAATATATTGAAGAGATGACTAAAGTTCTTGAAACAAGCAAAAACTGAAAGATGTGTGCTGAGGACTGGCAGAGCATCACCGGTGAAGATACCTCTAGTTGCCACAGATTTCAAGCAGTCATTGCCTGCGAATGATATGATTAAATGCTAAAGATGATTACTTCATTCTTCATTTTGTTACCATGTCTACTCTTTTTTTTGTGCACCTGAAAATGGGGGAGACTGTTTTTTTAAGGTGCTGTCATTTCACAATGTGGTATGTAAACACCCTCAAATTCAAGCTGAACTTCAAATTTAAAGTTCTAGAGCTCCAAAATATAAAATGTGTCACTGTCCAATGAATTATGGTGTTCATTGTATATTTATATAGTAGTTCAATATAATTTTAAATATTATATCTGTAAGACCATCATGGCATAAAATTTACTTTTTTTCATACTGGTATAAAGTTTGCTCCTGATTGCGTGGTTTGTGAATAAATAAATTATTTGAGTTGTATGCAAGGTTTCTCTACATATAGGCTGAATACTGTTCCATCATTAACTCAAGTGTTATTTTTTATAGTGCTTTCTACAGGAAACTGGGCTTTCACTGAAAACTTGCAAAGATGCCTGATAGAGATGGGTTGAAAAGGGACACAAACCCAGCTGAAAGCCTTTCAGCAAACATTTGCTGGGATTATAATGGAGGGTTTATGTACTTTTACATATCCAGACAGACGATGGGATATTCTTCTCCTTCTCAATTCTTATTCAGGGTTATGTTCATTGTTTCAGTTAATTTGCAAAACATTCTACTATGCAAGCTTACATACACAAATATCATACACATGCACAGATACTGTATTTGTATCCTGTTCAGTGTTAAATGTTTGTTGTGTGTTTTCATGCTGAGATCGATGTAAGAATATTTATATGTAATGCATATGAAGTTCCTTTGAATGAGAGATAGACTTTTACTTTAAAATTGTATGCAATATAACTATAAACACAGAACATTTGAAATACATGATACATTTGAAATATATACAAATCAAGCATGATTATCAGATTAAAACATTACACCCTGCCCAATTAGAAAACTCCTAACATTAAAAACCAACAGTCCACTATTCCTAAAACAGAAGCAGAAATCAAAATGGAAGAAAAACAAAGAAAAAAAATCCATTGAAATCAGGAATTAAATACACAATTTGCCATTACCAACAGATCACTAATACCTTTTCATACAATTTGCATAGCCCTTCATTGATCATTTCTCAATTCCTTGAACTTCAATAATCTGTTTCTTTCACAGAGGGATGGAGAAATAAAGAGAGGGAAAGATGGTATGAAGGATTTCCTGAATATTGTTACAGTTGGTCAATCTCAACATGCAGCAGGTGTTGGTATATGAAAGTAGTGAGCCCAATGATAATACCCCACTCCATGATAAATTACCATGAATAATCTGAGTAAAGTTATTCACTATAATGTGTAACAGTGTTTGTGATTTTCTGCCTGTTGAGCTTTGTGCTGCCTGCTGCAGTAATGTTTTGGGAAGCCAAGCAGAGATGACATTTTAAGTAGTGCGCATGGCGACTAGCCGAGCTGAAAAGGAGATGTGCTTCATGCCTGGACTGCTCTCCTTTGGTACAGCATGAGAAAAATGACAGATAAACCCACAGCACTGGATGCGCACGGCAAGATGCTTTGGGAATCATGTGTACCTGTATGTTAATGTTGGTGAGGATGGCCACAGCTGAATAGATTAAAATGCTCAAACCTTCATATATATATACACACACACACATGTGCGCGCACACGTACACATTCTGTCAATATTTTCAATTCCATTTCTCTCTCTCGCTCTGTCTCACACACAGACACATACAAACCACACACGCACACACTCACTACATATATATAGTGGCACCTCACTGGCAATGGACAAACAATTTTTCTGAACATTCTAAGAAATATATTTATGCAGAAACTCTAAGTGTCAACATGAAAAATATGGTATGATATTAGTGTTCCAATGGAACCGACCAACATCATTTACTTATTTAATTATAAATCAATTTCCTCCAAATCAAGGTTTCACAATTAATGGCACCTATAAAGGTTATCTACCAAAATTAAACCAGCTATTAAGTTACACTTATTTAAGTTTCATCTTAAATTTCTATCTTATTTAAGTGTTGAGGAACCATATTGAGTCATTACATCACCTCATGTTTCACTAGGGTATAAAAATGAGGTAACACACATGTAATATTCATAAAGGAAACAAAACAACTGTCAGTTCAAAAGAGGCAGATGGTCGAAGACCTAAATAAATCTGGTAATAGTGACAAGAAGATTCAGAAAGGATGGAATATGCCACTGAGCACTGTCAGGGCAATTATTTAATTATTTCAAAGATATGAAAGAGATGAAAACCTCAAGAGTAGAGTATGCAACTGCATTTTATCCCTCGGGATACTGAACAGGATGGTGACCGAAGAAACCAAATCTCCAAGAATCTCTGTGAAGGAATTACAGGCCATAGTGGCATCTTGGAGTCACCAGGTTTCAAAAAGCACCATCAGGCGCCACCTCCACATCAACAGGCTCTTTGGAAGGATTGCCAGAAAAGCAGTCTCTTATTAGAAGGTACAGAAGGAAGCACTTGGAGTTTGTCAAACCTCATTTGAATTATGATGGGAACAAGGTGCTTTTGTCAGATGAGACCAAAATTGCATGTTTCAATCAGATACAGCATCTCATACCGATGGTGAAGTATGATGGTGGAGAAGTCATGTTTTGAGGCTGTTTTAATTCCAGAGGTCCAGGGGCACTGGCAAGAATAATGGCAAAATGAATTCTACAAAATATCAGGAAATTTTGGCTGACAATGTGGTTGTCTCAGCCAGAAAGCTGGTACTTTTCCATAGATTGACTTTCCAACAAGACAATGACCCAAAGTATACCTCAAGATCCACACAGAAATGCTTCTGTAACAATAACATGTAAATCAAGATTCTACAGTGGCCATGTCACTCTCCAGACCTCATTCCAATTGAAAACCTGTGAGCTGAGTTGAAGAGGCCAGTTGATAAATGCAAATCCATGAATAAGAAGGCTCTTAAAAGGATCTGCTTAGAGGAATGGTCCGAAAATACATCCAAATGCGTGCCTTAACGTTGTCAAAAATTATAGGAAAAGACGCCATGCTGATATCCTTGCCAGAGGTGGTTGCACTAAGTACTAAATGAATGGTGTCAATTATCATGAAACCTTGATTTAGTGATTTTGTTTTTTAATTAAATAATAATGATTTTGAATGTTTCCATTAAAACATGAATACAATAAAGTGTTTCACACATGTTGGTATATTCTGTTTCTCCAAATTTATTTATTTATTGTATTGTCTGTACATTTGCCAGTTAGGGGTGCTTGTACTGCTAGCTGTACTTTGTTACACAAGTTTCATAATTTAACATGATCTCACCTTGAGTATCTCCATAAGAATAATAGAATAACTGGTTGACTGTATCTATATATCATACGCTTTTCAAAGACATATAACAAACTTTTCTTTTTGGTTTCTATTTTCATTTCACATGCCCTGTTTTGCGATAAGCTGCATTACTGTAAGTTAAAGTTGAAGAGCACTTGTGTCCTTTAAGATGAGAAGCAGGTCACGAGGGTGATCTATTGGCTGCAGCTGCAATACGTTTGTAATGCCAGTCAGGAGTTATTAAGGCAACAATCAACAGATTCTAAAACAGATTGGAGTACTTCAGCATTTGTGTTTTTGTAAACATTGTGCCAGACAATGTTTACAAAAAAATTGTAAAAAAAAAAAAAAAAGAATAAATTGACTAAATCAACTGAACTGTAGAAACCAGTTCTCATTGTGCAGGGAAGATATAATACTCTGTAACTTCAGCAAAGATATCAGTAATAATACAAAATTTTCTTTATATTATCTGTTATTTTAGCAAAATGTAATGTACTTGTGCATCTATCTGTAACCGTGTAATAGTGTGAGAGCATCGTGCACATTTGTGTTAGAATGTAAGGGTATGTGAGTGCATGAAAGTGTGTGGTTAATATGAGCTCATCAGGTGCCGAGAGTACATAATCCATCTGCACTGACTGACTCGATAGGGAGACCTTCTCAGCAGGTAGCTGCATTTTGGCCTCTGGTTTTGGTGAGCTCCGTACGAACAGTTGAGAGCATGAAATTTTTTCCAGTCTGGGACAGGCAAACCCTCTGAACCTCCCTTTGCCTTTAGGCCTGTTAGCTATGGCCTAGCAGTGCAGATAGAGGCTCCTCACAGCTTTAAATCCAATACCTTGGACAAGAGTGTCAAATATCACCGTAGAGCATCAGTGATATTCAAGTGTTGATTTCACACTCCTAATTCTGTTCATCAACACACTCCAAAGATCCAGATCCCTATCTGTGAAATTATATCTGCTTTTTTCAGGGTGAAATGAAAGCCCAGTTGATAATACACCACCATGAAAAGGGTTGGGCAGCTCTAAACTCAAAATAACATACATATCATGATAACAAATCAATAACAAATACCACAATAACAATAGCAAATAACAAATTATTCTCATATGCTCCCAAATTCAGTAAGAATCAATATTTTGTCTTATAACTGGTAAATAAATTATATATTAGTGCCACTGGTTGGCCAGATCTTGGGTTTAAATCAGTCCAGATCAGTGAAGAATAATGAAAACCAGCAGTAATACATAGTAGTCCTGAGGGCCAAATTTGAGTGCTCTGTCAAATACAATGATTAAGTTCAGTGCCTGAGAACTATCTTGCATATATATCTGACAAGTATGTGATTTATTAATTTTGCAGTGCTTTAATGCCGTATAAATGATTTTAACAGTCAAATCAATTTATAAACATGTTAAAACAAGCAAAGAGGGAATATTTAAAAACTGCAAAAGCTTGCTACATATGTTAAAGAGCTACTGATATCTGGATTGATAGACCACTAATAAGGACAACGTAACCTAGCAATGGAGAAAGGTGCATTGCTTCTTGGAGATGAGCAGATTTAAAAAACCAACACGGTGCTCTTTGGAACTTGGGTCTCAAATCCTGGAAGCAAAAAATGTAAACCAAGGCAGCCCTTGTGGTAGAATTTTTTTTTTTTTTAAAAAGCCTTTATTAAATGCCTACATGCATAGCAAGGAAAAATGCTCCAATGCCTTGCGGCATAATTGCCTTCATCAGGGTGACCTAATACAATACACTGCATACCTCCTGCTTCGTGTTGCAAGTTGTGTATAAGCTGTCAATAAAACTACCAATTTGATTTCACTTTGCCTCCAAAGTTGATTTCTGGTCTAGACCAAAACAGCAAAGATTACTGAAAGCCAAGGTACATGATACAAGTTGAGTGCGATCAGGCAAGTATTTCCGAACTCTTAAAATTATGGCTGCTGATGCTCAACAGCTACTGTGCAAATTCTTGTATGCATGTGGGTATGTCAGTGGAACTGGGATATTCTTTCTTCTTTTTTCTAACGCTGTAACAATGGTTGTGATGATAGTCGCCTTTCCATTTCACTATTCTTATGCACATTTTTTATATTGTGAACAGGAGATGAAGTGGCAAAGTGCGAATTAATGTCCTCTAAGTTGAATGAAAGTTTACATGCTCGCTTGAGGTGGTTTTTTTGCCCTAAGCAATAATGAGATAATGCGCATAACTTAGGATAGAAACAACTTAAGCAGCTATAGCCGACTGAGTTCAGACGTAGCTGGTATGCTGCCGCTGCATGCATTAGCATTCGTTTTTGTTTTCATCTCCAGACAGCGTCAAATATTGCTATCATTAGCTGAAATAAAAGCTCAATGACAATTTGCTGAATTGCTTGCAACTCCTGTTGACCTCTCTCCATTTTTATAGCATCACGTTTTTCCTCCAATGGTTTTTTTTCTGGTTGTTTCTCTTCCGGTTTGTAACCTCTTTTTCTTCTTCTGTTGTTTTATACATGTTATGAGTGCCCACGATCACCATCTTGTGGCGAAACTGACCTACTTTAGTGGAGTTTATTGGCACCAAGCCAGTTGATGGAAACGCAGGTAATTCAAATTTTCTTTTCAGCGAATTTTCTAAACTTTGAGAGATGAGACGGAAACTCAAGTAGTTTGTGTTTGGGGATTATATATAATGAGGATTCGTGAGTTGAAATACTCAACTGAAAGGTATTTCACCAGAAACAAAAAAGGAGAGGGGCAGTTTGCTTTAATTTTCAGTGACCTGACCATACTGCATACACAATTTGTTCCACCAGAGCATATATTCTGTAATCCAAAGAAATATTTCATATTTAGCCTGTGACTAAAATATTAAACTATATAAACATGACAGGATTTAATGATAAGAGCATTGACAAATCCAGTAAAAACACCAGAAAAAAATCACAAAACAGCAAAATAGAGCCAGAAGTTAAAAATGAGAAAGTTAGGTCGATAAATATTTGGACATTGACATTTTTCATTTTTTTAGCTTAGTACAACACTACAATGGATTTGAAAAGAAACATTCAATCGGTGCTTGACATACAGTACAAACTTTCACCTTCAATTTAAGGGGTTTGGCAAAAAATTAGTAACAGCCATGAAGGAACTGCACCCATTTTAGGTACAACCCCCTCACTTTTAGGGGCCCAAAAGCAACAGGACAAACGGCTATAATCATCTGTTAAATTGACTTTTTTAATATTTGGTGGCAAACTCCGCAGTCAATGACTGCCTGAAGTCTGGAACCCATGGACATCACCAGATGCTGGGTTTTTTTCCTTCTGAATGTTTGCCAGGCCTTCACTGCAGCTGTCCTCAGTTCCTGATTTCTTTTTGGGAAGCTTTGCCTTCAGTTTTGCCTTCAACAAGTGAAACGCATACTAAACTTTGTTCAGGTCTTGAGATTGACTTGCCTTTTGCAAGGATTTGACTTCTTTGCCTTAAAAAAAAAAGCCTTGGGTTGCTTTTGCAGAATGCTTCCAAGTCATTATTTTTCTGCGCTGTGAATCATTATCTAATTAGTTCTAAGGCACTTGGCTGAATCTGAGCGTACAAAATATCCTATACAAAGATTAAAATTTCCAGCTTTTGTCAACAGTCACATCTCGAGGAAATATAAGGCAACCAGCTCAATTTTCTGCCATACATATCCACACATGACTGCTCTTCACAGTATGTTTTGCATCATGAGGAGTTACTTCCATTCTCCATATTGTTCTCTTTTCCATCTTTCTGATACCAGTTGATTTTTGTCTCAACTGTCCAAAGGATAGTTCTGCAGTATTTATTAAGCTATATATCGCCACAAATCAAAATGTTAGGAGGGCTTTTATACCCAAGAGGCCTAATTTCTATTGTAGCTATTCTGTAGTGCACGTATGACACGTGTACCTAGTAAAAAACGCTGAATACAAAGTCAAAAATTCTCTAGATTTTCTGCTTGTAAACAGTCTGTCAAGTCAATGTTTAATAATTTGCCCTTTTCAAAAGGCTCATTTATTAAGGTGCATCTATGGGCGCGTTTACACTTTTTTTTAGCATGCGTTTTGGGGGATTGGATCACAAGTGGTCCTGTTTGCACATGGAGTTAAGGTGACCACTTGTCATCGGATTTCATTGCTTACTATCTAGCTTCCTCTAAGACCTGGCGCGCGGTTAATAAGTCATATAACAACAATAGCAGCCATTCCCGCCAAACAAAGCCAAGATTTTGACACCGTTTCACTGTGGTTATGGGGCAAGCTAACTTGTTTCTGCCCATAGTTAACATATTCAGATTATTTCAGCTATTGAATTTAGCCAGACAGGCGCATTTGCAATTTGCAAGACCACACAGGACTGCATGGAAGAGGAAACTTCATTGAAGAGTATTCGCTTTCACTGTTGCTATGATAGCCTCAAGACCTTGAAGAACGGTATGATGACATTATTCCGGTTACATCCTCGTCGGGGACACATCAGAACAAATTAGTGTTTACACTACCAAAAATATGTGGATGTGTCCTAGACTACCTCAACAAGTGGTTTGAGTGATCAGATCTCAATGCATCTCGTAGCTAGTTTGCACTTGTATTTAGTGCTAAAATGCACGTTAAAACCAAGTGTAAATGGGGCCTATGGTAGCTTATTTCTGTGTTGTTTGAGGTAGTGTTGTTTCTGTGGTTGAATTTAGTCTACGCTAACACAGGCAGAAAATCAACTATTTACAGACTCAATGGTGTAATCGCAATTAGATGATAATGAATTCTTTTGCCATACTTTCTTCTAGCAATTTGTCTCCGTGGGGGGGGTGGGGGGTGGGGGGGGGTCTAAAGCCCCCACTAAAATATGCCTAGCAACAGCCCTGGTGCAGTACCAGAGTGCCCACTTGTTATATCTTGAAAAATCGGACCTCTACAGCATTTACAAGCCATAAACTGAAACTGACACATTTTCATCATGAAATTTTGCTTTATTTGGCCAATGTTGTTGCCATGGCTACCAAAACTGATTGGTTGAAATTTGTGGCTTGTAGAGCGTCTTCATGAAAATCTCTTTGGACACGGCGGCCATGGAGATGATGACCATGAATCCATAGTAGTCACTGTACTTCCTCCAGGGGCTAGAAAAACAGTAACATTGTCATTGTCTGAATATTTATACACCTTACTGTATAACAGCAGAGCACCCGTGCAGGTGGAATCCCCCCTTCCTGTTTAACCAAAACATTGCACATCTATCAAATTATGCACTTTTAATACAAATCTAATGAAAATCTTTAACTGACATAATGATGATGATGAATCACTCTTAAAATCTGGCAGTTTGGTTAATACAGTGCATGACATTGCTTGGTCTGAATATTTACTTTTCTCCTGCATTAAGGGCTGAATATTTTTTTCCATAAATTCCGCAAAAATGCAATAAAAATACACCAATAATAATGATACAGTAAAATTATGTTACTTCGCAATTAGAATGTTTAAGGATGTTTAAGAAAATCTCATGCAGGCATTTTAAAATGGCAAATTTTTCAGAATTTGTGTGCTAACAATCCATTTGAACAATGAGGCAATTCCTTAACATGTAATACTAAAATAAACATCCTCAAATTGAAGTTGACAGTCAAGAGTTCAACATCATGACCAGTATTTTATTTCAAACCCAGAGAGCTGTAATACAAAGGTAAAAAGGCAATTGTATCACTATCAAAATATTTACAAACTGCACTGGGTATGTATGCACTTACATTTTCTTGTAGTAACATGTAACATAGAGAAAGCATGACGCATGGTGGGTAAGCAGAGTACATGAAGGAATCAATTTACAAAAGCTTCATTTCACAATGCTGTAACGTGTTTTCCATTTGCTTAAATCTAACATGTCAGCATAAACAGAATATCATTGTCCTCACTAATTCTATTAAGAGGGCCAAAAAAGACTTTAACAAAACCATTTTCACTTGATTTCTCAACAGCAATCTGCTATCCATTATAAGGATGTCGTGTTAACCACTCATCTGGGTATACCATAGACAGCTGGCACTTCGAGTAAGGACTATGTACTGCTGCTGGTGCACCCGAAATACTCTCAGGCCCCAGACTTTCATTTATTTTTGTGTTTTCACTCAAAGGATACTTGGGCTAAAATTCCACAGCCTGGCTGGTTCTCATACAGAGCTAGCAGAAATTGAAACAAAACATGATTCCAAAACCCAAAAATATTTCCCCGAATATTTCATCCCTCCACCCAACACAACGCAAAATGAAAAAATTAATGTACAATCCATTCTAAAAAAAATGAGTTTGCCAACTTAATGATTTGTAGTCGCAGCACTTATAAACATGTAAGAAAAAAAAAATAAAATAACTACCTTATTGTCTTTAAGTTCCTTCTAAACAATGCAATTAGTTTGGCCTACTCAATTGTTTTGAGGGAATTGGTTTCCACAAAACATTCAAGTTCACCACAATATCAAGATTTACAGAGAAGCATACATCAATGATTACGCCTCGTGATTGAAGTCCGAAGTCCATGATTTATCAGTTTGGGGTGATAAAGTGATTATTCCTATCAGCCCTTATTGTACTTATCTCTGTTTCAATATCTTTCTTAAATCAGAGGCTTTCGACGCCTTTACCACGATCGCGTCCGCAACACTCACTATTCTTTTTTATACTTCGGTGAGGTCACCCTCTAGAAGAGGAGGTATGTTTTATTTGAGTGTTGATGGAAATAATGTTTTTCAAAGGGAAAATTGACAAAAACCACGACAACTGTGTTTCATCAAGAGTAGCATTGTGCATCAGTCCTTGTAATTAACTGTAAAGTTGAGAGAAACTAATTAAATTAAATTGAAACTGTTTAAACTTCGTGCAATGAGGTTCATGCAACAACCAATCAAAGCATACCTGTTGTTTGATGTAACATCACTGTTCAGTTCTGAACTATACTGTCCTCTGTTTTCAAAATCCATTGTTAAAATAAGGAGACATCCATCAATGTGGACCTTACTCAAGGAAATTTGCGAAATAAAATATTTTGAAGGTGAGCCAATTTAATGTAAGTGGTCCTCTGTTTTTGGTTGAAGATTTTCTGACGGCGTTTTTTGCTGATAAACGATATCTGCAGTCATTATTGTTTATGTATAGACCATTTACCTAGCTCATGATTGGTAGCAATAACCATCAATTGCTGCGAAGCCAGCTCTTATGAAAAAGCATCAACAAAGCTGGTTAGAAATGTTACTTAATCTTCAGTACATGAGAACCTAGTAGGTAAGTAAAGTAAGTAATTACTATACAACAAACAATATCCTTCAGGTTAATCTCACTGGCTATTTCACATACAGTAGTGTTGAATGCATTTGAAATGTTTATTGTAATCGTTCAGTTGCACAAACATATTGCTTCTCGCAACTTGTGCATGGAACCAGGTTGCGAGAAAAATTTACATGGCTAATATCAGCCTTAGTTTTGCGTGCACTCCTTTGGTTTTGACTTGGGCTAAATTCCACAGACTCTGCTGTTTCCTTTTATCCCTGTATCCTTTATGACACAGCACAGGTTTTCATCCATGACCGAGATAAAAGACAGCATAGGAGCGCTCTCACATGGGTGTCAAGGCCCCACACACTACACCATTGAAGTCTAGAGCTGCACCATAACCCATTCCTGAAAAGTTCATCTCATAGGCCCACAGGGAGGTAATGATGGTCCATGGGTCATAACTCACTGTCTCAATGAGCCTCCAGTGATTTGATATTCCCGGTGTGTATTACCACTACAGCTGGGGCTGATCAGCACTGAGGACACAAGTTTTGACAAGGAAGAGCTTGGAAGGTTTTTTGGGGGGAAAATCTTCAACAAGAGAAAAGTAGCAGGGCAGATAAACTAATACATTTTTTGCTCATACAAAACCTTTTAGTGCACACAAAATCAATAGCACTTTGTTCTTAGTTTTGAGCATAATGAAAGATTTTACAAATAGTGAATGCCATAGTTTATTGAGCCAAAAATTTATTCCTGGAAAACTTCTGGGTCCAGAGGATTCCTCTCAGCAGGGCATGTGTACTGTTGCAAAAGAGAAGGGGGCAACACTCTCTGTTTCAGGGGCAGTAGAAGCACATTCCAGAAACCATCCTGTCATGCTGCGGTGAATCTTCATTCTCTCATGTCCCACATCATTTTACACTAGCTTTTGTTCAGTACTTTTCATGTTTGTGCACTTTAGTCCTGCATTGCTATCTGTAATTAGACTGTTTCATTGCTCATTGTTTTCATTATTATTCACACCTGTTTCTTGTTTCCAATTTTTTTCACTACTGCTCCTGATCCTCCTTGTCTTCTCATTTTTCCTGTGTATTTAAGTTTGTCTGTGACCTGTATTCGTTGCCAGATTGTCTTGTGCCTACCTTGTGCTTGTTGCTTGCTTTCTATTGCAACATTTTTCTTCTGTGCCTGTGCCCTCACTCATGCATGCTTGCTGTGTTCATGCTTCCAGTGCCATGTGTTTGGGTCTGCGACGCTCTTGCTTCTCCCTCACCCTTCTCCTCTCCTGCCATCCCTGAAGCTGTTCTCTTGGTTTTGACTATTGTCCACCTCCTTGAAATGTCCTTGCCTGCCTTGATTATTCCTAATCACAATGTTCAGTGCCTTGCTAGTTTTACAACCATGTTCTGCATCGCCTGCATTGCCCTGCAGACTCTGTATCAAACTCCGAATTCTTTAAAGAGCTTGCATCTGCTATTACTGTGTCTGCCTGGAGACGCATTTATGACTCCCTGGTACATTCAGCCTGTGTAGAGCAGTATTTTATCTTTGATAACAAGGGTTCCCGAACTGGAGCAACAAATTGGTGCAGTTGGTATCCCTATTGCCTCCCAACAAGAAGGTAATGGATTTGAGTCCAGCCTGCAGCCTTTCTGTATGGTGTTTGCATGCTCTCTCTGCATTTGTTTGGGTTTCCACCCACAGTCTAAAGACATGGATATAAAGATAATTGGAGGCCCATAATTCTCTAGTGGTCTGAGTGTGTGAGTGAATGCTCCACTGTTATAAACTGGCACCTTTTTTGCCAGTTGTTTTATCTGGCATCTCTTTTGATAGTTTGTCTGTAGTTTTACAATAAGTTGATAACAGAGTTCCCTGTATGTTAACTGTAAATGACAGTTAAATTAATCACTGTTAAAATAACTTGTAAGGAAACAATGCCTCAATTTGACTGTTAAATTCAGTCAATTTATAACTGTGAGGTATCGTTCAGGAACCAGTCGCGAGAACACAAGATTGTAGATGAGGTGATTTTATTGAGCGAGGGGGGTAACCCCCGCAGGGCAGAAGGCAAAAGTACAGAGTCCACAATCCAAAAGTCAAAATCCAGTAGGGCAGAATCAGAGTCGAAACCAGGGCAGCAAACACAGAATTTATAGTCAGGCAAAACAGATTAGGTACACAGGCACAGGTTTGTCAGAGAAGCAAATATCAAAAACCAGTGGGCGTATACAAATCGTTACCAGGGCAGCAATCACAAAAATTGTAGTCGGGCAAAAAGGGTTCTTAAACACAGATGCAGCAGTAATCCAAGAAAAGCAGAGCCAAAAATCAAAAGTCAGACGGTCCAGTCAGAAGAGTTACGCAATGAGTACAAGGCAGATAAAGAGCAGCACAAGGAAACATGAGAGATGTTCTGACAAGGAAGTTCTCTGAAGAGACACCTAATATACACTCCAGGGAGATCAGATGATACATAGAACACAGGCGCAAGAAATGAGACTAATTACAAAGGGTGGAACAAGAGGGAGAACCCAATCACATGAAGTAGGCAAAAGCCAAAACACGGACAGGGATTACGAGACAATCCTATAGACAAACATATGGCTCCAGTTAAGGCATTATAACGTGCAGAGATAATGAGAGAAAGGACAGTGCGAAACAGGTGTGAAAAATCCACAGAAATGCAGCAGAGAAGATTAGGGAAAGACAAGAGGCGGAGACTAGAACAGGGCGAGTGCTAAGAGCTTGTTATTCAATTAGTAAGTGCAGCAATACAATCCCTAGTGCTTGTTAGTAAGTTGGTATTATATACAATGTTAGTTGGATTAGTAATCTTGGTGAAAACAACAAACTGTTAGTATTGGTTAGTATAATAGAAAAGTAAAGTGAATGAAGCAAACAAGATGGGAAGGAAGGTTGAAATCCGGAAACCATTAAATCACCCAAAAGAGTGGCACGCATTACTGGCGCTGTGAGCAAAGACAAGACAAGAGACCGGACAGGGGGAGACAAAGTGTAATGCATGGGAGAAAGCAAAACATGGACCGAAATGAAACTATGGTAAAATGCAAAATATGGAAAAGTAAAACTAAGACAATACATGAACGAATCTTTGTTACCAAATCACAATACACATATCAATGAATAGTAAGACATAGCAAAGATCCAAAACCAAATGAGACACAAATCAAAAGCAGAGCATGAACATGGCAAGGCAGATCAGAATCATAACAATAATACTGTGTATGTGTCCTAAGATGGATTCAATGAACTGTCCTGGCTGTGCTACGCCCGCTTGCTCAATGGATGCTGGAATAGACTCTGACACTCGTAACTCCAGCCAGGAAGAAGCGGATTAGTTTATGGATGGACGGATGGATGTTGTAAAACATTCCTTTTAATTATCTTTTAAGGTGAACAGTGCAACATTAGAGTACAGTCTAGAACAGTCTAATCACATATTTTTTACTTAGAATCTCAGAGCCTAAGAGTTTTATATACGTCTAAATTAAAAAGAAATTCAGTCATTTTCAATATTTGCCTGCAAGATTTCCCCCATCCCCTCCTTGAATCGCCACCTTATTGTGGTGGAGGGGTTTGAGCACCTGGATGATCCTAGGAGCTATGTTGTCTGGGGCTTATTTGCCCCTGGTAGGGTCTCCCAGGGCAAACAGGTCCTAGGTGACAGGTCAGACAAAGAGTGATTCGAAAACCCCGAATGAATGTCAAAAAATCAAGGAAGCTTACGTCGCCCGGACTGGCATCACCGGGAGCCCACCCTGGAGCCAGGCCTGGGGTTGGGGTTGGTAGGCGAGCGCCTGGTGGTCGGGCCTCTGCTCACGGGACCTGCCCGGGCATAGCCCAAACGAGCGATGTGGGCCCGCTTTCCCGTAGGCCCATCCCCCGCGGGAGGGTTCAGAAGGGGCTGATGCCTTGTGTTTTGGGTGGCAGTCGTGGGCGGGGGCCCCGGCGACCCAATCCTCGGACTCTGAATCTGGTTATGGGGACATGGAATGTCACCTCACTGGGGGGGAAGGAGCCTGAGCTTGTGCGGGAGGCCGAGCGATACCGGCTAGAGATAGTCCGGCTCCCCTCCACGCACAGTCTGGGCTCTGGAACCCAACTCCTTGAGAGAGGCTGGACTCTCTTCTACTCTGGAGTTGCCCGTGGTGAGAGGCAGCGGGCTGGTGTGGGTTTGCTTATAGCCCCCCAGCTTAGCCGTCAGGTGTTGGAGTTTTCCCCGGTGAACGAGAGGGTCGCTGCCCTGCGCCTTCGGGTCGGGGACAGGTGCCTCACTGTCATTTCGGCTTATGGGCTGAATGGCAGTGCAGAGTGCCCAACCTTCTTGGAGTCCGTAGGAAGGGTACTGGAAAGTGCTCCGACTGGGGACTCCATCGTTCTACTGGGGGACTTCAACGCCCACGTGGGTAGCGACAGTGTTACCTGGAGGGGCGTGATTGGGAGGAACAGCCTCCCCGATCTGAACCCGAGTGGTGCTCTGTTATTGGACTTCTGTGCTAGTCACGGTTTGTCCATAACGAACACCATGTTCAAGCATAAGGGTGTCCATCAGTGCACGTGGCACAAGGACACCCGAGGTCGGAGGTCAATGATCGACTTTGTGGTCGTGTCATCTGACCTTCGGCCGTATGTCTTGGACACTCGGGTGAAGAGAGGGGCTGAGCTGTCCACTGATCACCACCTGGTGGTGAGTTGGATCCGCTGGCGGAGGAGGAAGCTGGACAGACTTGGCAGGCCCAAACGTGTTGTGAGGGTTTTTTGGGAACGTCTAGTGCGGGGGTGGCCTATCTTATCCATAAAGGGCCGGTGTGGGTGCAGGTTTTTGCTTTATCCCAGCGCCACAACACCTGATGCAACTAATTAACTGATCAAGGGGGTCAATTAAGACCTGGATGAGTAGAATCAGGTGTGTTAGTGTCGGGGTGTAACAAAAACCAGCACCCACACCGGCCCCTTGTGGATTAGATTGGACACCACTGGTCTAGTGGAACCCTCTGTCAGAGGGGTTTTCAACTCTCACCTCCGGGAGAGCTTTGACCAGATCCCAAGGGAGGCTGGAGACATTGAGTCTGAATGGACCATGTTCTCCACCTCCATTGTTGACGCGGCTGTTTGGAGCTGTGGCCGTAAGGTTTCCGGTGCCTGTCGTGGCGGCAATCCCCGAACCCGGTGGTGGACACCGGAAGTAAGGGATGCCGTGAAGCTGAAGAAGGAGTCTTACCGAGCTTGGCTAGCTTGAGGGACGCCTGAGGCAGCTGACCGGTACCGGCAGGCTAAGCGTGCTGCGGCCCGGGCGGTGGCAGAAGCAAAAACTTGGGTATGGGAAAAGTTCGGGGAGGCCATGGAGGAGGACTATTAGTCGGCCCCGAAGAAATTCTGGCAAACCGTTCG
The DNA here is from genome assembly GCA_029721435.1 of Gymnothorax reevesii. Lineage (NCBI taxonomy): Eukaryota > Metazoa > Chordata > Actinopteri > Anguilliformes > Muraenidae > Gymnothorax > Gymnothorax reevesii. The sequence continues at coordinate 55,673,152 of CM056586.1, forward strand.
GCGCCTCAGGAGGGGAAAGCAGTACCCTGCCAACACTGTTTACAGTGGAGGTGGGGAACTGTTGACTTCGACTGGGGATATTGTCGGCCGGTGGAAGGAATACTTCTAGGACCTCCTCAATCCCGCTGTTATGCCTTCCGTAGAGGAAGCAGAGGCTGGGGACTCAGAGGCTGACTCATCCATCACTCGGGCTGAAGTCACTGAGGTAGTTTGGCAGCTCCTCAGTGGCAAGGCACCGGGGGTGGATGAGATCCGCCCTAAGTACCTCAAGTCTCTGGATGTAGTAGGGCTGTCTTGGTTGACACGCCTCTGCAGCATCGCGTGGCAGTCGGGGACAGTGCCTCTGCATTGGCAGACCGGGGTGGTTCCTCTATTTAAAAAGGGGGACCGGAGGGTGTGCTCCAACTATAGGGGGATCACACTACTCAGCCTCCCGGGTAAAGTCTATTCCAGGGTGCTGGAGAGGAGAATCCGGCCGATAGTCGAACCTCGGATTCAGGAGGAACAATGCGGTTTTCGTCCTGGTCGTGGAACACTGGACCAGCTCTATACCCTCCGCAGGGTGCTTGAGGGTGCATGGGAGTTTGCCCAACCTGTTCACATGTGTTTTGTGGACTTGGAGAAGGCATTCGACCGTGTCCCTTGTGGCATTCTGTGGGAGGTGCTTCGTGAGTATGGAGTCCGGGGCCCTCTACTAAGGGCCGTGCGGTCTCTGTATGACAGGAGCAGGAGCTTGGTTCACATTGCCGGCAGTAAGTCAGACCTGTTCCCGGTGCATGTTGGACTGCGGCAGGGCTGCCCTTTGTCACCGGTTCTCTTCATTATTTTTATGGACAGAATTTCTAGGCGCAGCCAGGGGGCGGAGGGAGTCCGGTTTGGGGACCACAGGATCTCATCTCTGCTTTTTGCGGATGATGTTGTCCTGTTGGCTCCTTCGAATCAGGACCTTCAGCATGCACTGGGGCGGTTTGCAGCCGAGTGTGAAGCGGCTGGGATGAGAATCAGCACCTCCAAGTCCGAGGCCATGGTTCTCGACCGGAAAAAGGTGATATGTTCCCTCTGGGTTGGAGGAGAGTTCTTGCCTCAAGTGGAGGAGTTCAAGTATCTTGGGGTCTTGTTCACGAGTGAGGGAAGGATGGAGCGTGAGATTGACAGACGGATCGGTGCAGCGGCAGCAGTAATGCGGTCGTTGTACCGATCTGTCGTGGTGAAGAAGAAGCTGAGCTGAAAGGCAAAGCTCTCGATTTACCAGTCAATCTACGTTCCTACCCTCACCTATGGCCATGAACTCTGGATCATGACCGAAAGAACGAGAACTCGGGTACAAGCGGCTGAAATGGGTTTCCTCCGCAGGGTGGCGGGCCGCTCCCTTAGAGATAGGGTGAGGAGCTCTGTCACCCGGGAGGAGCTCAGAGTAGAGCCGCTGCTCCTCCACGTCGAGAGGGGCCAGCTGAGGTGGCTTGGGCATCTTTATTGGATGCCCCCTGGACGCCTTCCTGGGAAGGTGTTCCGGGGCATGCCCCACCGGGAGGAGCCCTGGGGAAGACCCAGGACACGCTGGAGGGACTATGTCTCTCGGCTGGCCTGGGAACGCCTCAGGATACCCCCGGAAGAACTGGAGGAAGTGTCCGGGGAGAGGGAAGTCTGGGCATCCCTACTTAGACTGCTGCCCCCGCGACTCGGCCCCAGATAAGCGGTTGAAAATGGATGGATGGATGGATTTCCCCCATTTGTACAATAGAAAAAACCTCTTCACTGCCTCCCCCTTCAGTGAAATATTTCTCATGCCTTATATTTAAAGTTGGCCAGCTAAGTTGATTGTCTTTTTAAATGATAATTCCCCTGTTACCATCCAACACTGGAAAGAAAGAGTGAGTAACAGAGCATTGAAAAACATAGACATGGGGCTCACTGTCTCGTTAGAGTGGTACAACATTTCATATAGCAGAGTCATCAGAGACAAGCACGATTCATGCTATTAGATAGTTTAATTGGAGTGCCGTTCCCCTTAGACTGCGTCCCCCTGCCTCTTCCTTGCTTGTTTGTTATGCATCAGTTCTCTGAGCCATGACTAGAAGGCTTCACCTGAAATAAAATTTAGTAATTTTCCAGTATGTTTCGCTGTCATTTCAAACACTGCTTCAGCCTCCACTCAAACCATTACTATTATTCACAGATTTTTTTAATTATTATGATTATTACAATTTTTTTTACAGCTAAGGTTATTCAGCACCATGTGTGTGTTTGTACCTGAGCATATTTTATACATTAATTCATATAACGTACACTATTTAGCTCCTTCAGGGAAACTTGTGGCCATTTCTTCAAGGCAGCAATGATAAAATCATAGCCAGTGCCAAACGTTTAGTTTTTTGCAGAACCGATCGTAGTTAACTATGGCTATTGGTAGCAGGGGCAGCGCCTGACTCCGTTAGCAGTGAGGACAAGAGGCCTGTAATTTATCTGTCTGTGGGATTTGCCAGGCGTGCGGTGTGTGAGTGCACTGGGATGGGGGAGGTTGGAAGGTAGTGGACAAGGGGGACTGGAGCTCATTCTTCACCCCTTATCTGCTCGGCTCAGGCTGTCACAGAAGACGGAAGTGGCCTCCCCACTGCCACAGGAACGAAGGTCTCTCCACCCCCCCGTCACAAGGCTGCACACCCCGTACTCCATCACCCCTCAATGCTACTCCATATTGGACGTGCGGACATAAAGGACAAGAGCGCCTCAGTGACAGCAGATTACAGATTACTAGGCCTGTAATGGGGAGCCTAAAGTACTTACAGGGGGCCACAGTGTAAAAGAGGCTCTGAGGAACAGGGAGGCATCGGAGGCTGGAAATGATTTTACACTGGAAGGTCATCCTGTCCCTCTGTCATATTGTGGGGCAAAATTCTTTGCGCCGAATATTTATTCAGTAGATGTTTGTCGAAATATGCTCGCACCAGCAGTTTTGGGCTGGTCCGATCGAAGCCTTCCTGTCTTTTATTTGTTCTTTTTCATATTTTTGATCTGCTTTAGCCATTGGTAATACAAAAGACAGAGGGAGGGAAAATGGGGGGAAATAGTGGTTGAAATAATGTGAATTTGCTAAATGGAATGTCCTCAGCCCCGCACTTATCCTTTCAAAGTGGCATCAGTTGCAGAAATGGCAGATTGGAGCAGTACAGGCCAATCATTTTTATGTCACACATTTCAGAAAAAATACTTTTGATAGGCTGGTCTTGATATTTCTTATCTGAATTACCTTGAGGAATTAATTTTATTAATCTGAATTTTCTTAACCCTTAGAGCGCTAAAATGCAGCTATTGTTGCTCAATGATGTAAGATATCAAAATCAAAGCTGTTGGAAACCTATCATGTGGCAACTTATTGAAAAGAGCTCCCACATAATAACATTAACTATGGTCATTTAACAGAGGGCAGCCTGTTTATAGCCCTGATTCTTTGCTTTGAGTCGACTATAAGCACAAGAACCGGGACTGCTGGAATATTTTATACAGATTTTACTTTGGAATATGCACTTCAGAGGAGAATACTCCCACAATTATTAACAGTAACATATTGATGAATGCTACAGTTGATTGACATTAGAGACTTCTGCATGCACCCTCATCAAATTCCTGAGGGACAAAAGCGAGATCATTTTCACCTTCCAGGCACAGTAAACCGTATACACGAAATTATGCATGAATTACAGTATGCAGTGACATATTCAGTAATTAAGGAATTCCTCACTGTCTATATTTCATAGAGAGCTTACTTTCTTTGGATGGATCGCACGGCGTATTTAGGAGCATACAGCCTTGAGCCTATGTGTCTGTTTTCTGTTATAGATGACTCATTAACTCCTGCCTCTGGGTTTAAATGGTGGCCCTGGGATACTATCTCTGTCAAACCAGCAGAATTAATTTTGAGTGCTTCAAATTCTGACGAGGCAAATTTTAGAGGAGCAAGTCCCTCAGTCTAGACTTGCAGGCAGCTTTCTGACAAAACCAGCATCAGTCTTAATTTTCTACTCTTTTTCCATTTCTTAGAAATTTCCTTGACTTTAATAAGTTTTCGCAAAACATGACAGGCTGACTTAAAAGAACTGTCAGTGTGACTCGATCAAAGGTTATAATTCCCTCTGGCACAATGGTTCCCAAGCTTCTACAGTTAGGCTCCCCTTTGGAAATTTTTTGAACCCTCTCTCACGACTTTGAATTGCTTGGACGGTATTTTCTTTTTGGTTTCTAATAAACTTTTTTTTTTTTAATCTTTCTGTCCTCTCCACAGGCCCTGCCCCATTCTTTGAAAAAACACTGCTTTAGCATAATATCTCAGTGTGAAAAGGGTGACTCTGAGTTTTTAGGCACTGTAACCACATTCCATAAGATATGATCAGTCCCACGATGCTTTGTGCTCCTGCAGTCCTAAGCCACAAGATCAAACTGCCAAACACACTGAGGACAGCTGCTTCCCATTTACTCAAAATGCAAAAAGTTTTATTAAATGTGAGAGAAGTTCTTGCTTCTTTCTTCATACCAGCCTTCTCTGCATCCTATGTACAATAAGTTTCAACATTTTTTTTCATTGTCTGCTTGCTACAGACAATCTAAACAGCAAGCAACCATGCAATATGTGCTGGTTCCAGCTTAACTGCAGCCAGAAAGGATGCAGATCTGGCTGAGAATTAGCTCCTGGTCTGAGGATGTATCTGCCTATTAAACCTTTGATGATACTTGCTATAAACAAAATCTTTCTAATCCAAAAGGATGTACGGCCAAATCCCAAGCAAAGGGGAAATTCAGGCTCAAAAAGTATATTAAGCTACTTTTGTAAATCTTTTTCCAATTATCTGGATTTGCAATGGAATTGCATAAAGATGTTTCAAATGATCTTATTTCATTTAAACAATTTAAGATATCATGAAGCACATGCATTGCTTCCAATCCCTGAATAAAGAAAAGAGTGAAAAGTCCAGAGTCATAATTACTTGTGGTGAAGTCCACTGTAATGCACATGAGAGTGATAAACCTCCATGCAAAAAGAATTCTATTTTGCGTGAGAATCTCTTACATATGCATTGCTTTAATAATTGCTGACTGCAGCAGGGGAATGTGAATATGCCACTAAAACTCACACCGAATGCCTGAGAGTTGACGGGTATGCGTTATTAATGAAAACTGACCACACTTGATAATGTTGAGAGTTTTCGGAGTTTCTGTGATGGTAATTTAAATGAATGATTGAAAACAGGTCAAGAATTAGGCTATTCCTGTTCATTTTAACTTAACAAGGAGGACTGGCAACACTTGATGGTCCTTAGGATTTTTGGAGTGAATTAAAGTCAATTTTATTGAGATTGAGAACCAATCATTATTTTTAAGGGATGGTTAGTGCTTCCCCTAATGCCAGTTCACCAGCCATCACTACATCATGGGTAAACTGGGTTAAGAGAAGGGTGAGCTCGCAGGTGTGTAGTATGTCTGATTCTGTGCATACACTGCTGACACAAACACAATGGACCTACTACATGGATGGTGAAGTGATAGGTATGAAAGAAAAATTTGAATGTATGTATGTACTATGAGTATTCTGAAGCACCTATTCTGCGTAATGAAATTCTATTTAGGTATGTGACTCATATATTTGCTTCTACAAGGGCAGGAATCATCGAGCATTTTGGATGAAAAGACACTGGAAAAGGAAACTATGTCAGGCTACCACTGATAGCTAGCACAAGTCAAAATTTTCCTTGTGGACTATCAGGTTTGGAGATTAGCAAATGTTCTGTTTGCATCTGTTTTCGCAAACCACTCTCAGCCAGGGCTGCTCTGCATTGATATTGAATTGAATGGATGTGGTCACTGGCAGCACAAGGGCCTGGTCTCAGGCATTGAAACACATTGATCCTACAGCAGTCTGTTTTCTGGAGTACTGGGTTATGTAATGTTCACCACTCTCTAATGTTGCGCATTTGAACTGCTGTTGTAAATGCTGCATGGTGTCTGTGTGAGTGTGCATTCATCCGTGTGTCATCATGCACAAGTGCGTGTTACGCAATTAATTTTTCGGTGTTAAATCAACTCATTATGAGCTTAGAAAAAAACATACTGACCCTATTGGAGTTAAGTAGTGTGCTAGAGCTGAATTAACACCGTACTGCATACTTGGCCACATTTTTTTTCCTTATTGACATATAATACAGGAGCTCCCATGAGGGGCTATATCTGTTGAAACATGTTAAGTCTGGGCTCTCTGAAAGTTAAACACAGCCATGCAGAGGGGAGATTCCCCCCCTGGGAAATGGTGTTACGTGTAGTTTACAAGCTGCTATTGACACTTGACTCATGTAACAGGCACAAGCAGGCCTGAGGGCAAGTCCCAAACAGTTTTCTCGCCGTAGTGAAGATGTTGGGAGAAAAGGCAGATCTGCAGCGTTTAAGAATCGGGTAGCCTGGAGGATCTGCAGTCATGATACCTGACAGGGCTTATCTCGCTCATCTGGAGAGGCCTTGCTGCTGTATGAGCTGCCTGCAGGCACCAGGGCTACAGCCTATTCCAAGCACCCACCATCCATGATGCCAGCCCCCCCCCCCTTAATCCCAGACAGCAGAGAAGGACATAGCATCAAAATGAGAACGAATGGACACTGAAACCATACTAGCAGTGCTTCTTGTTTTCTTTTTTTCTTCTTCTATTGTACCCTTTACCTGTTAACTTGAATGATGAATTTTAGTCACGTTTCCTGCCCAGTTTCCAGCTTATACAATGTAAAAGGCTATTATCCAGCTGTCAACTCCAGACAAGATACATTTAGGAGATGGAGCAATCAATGACGCTCGGGCGCTGATGTGTCAGCATGTTGTAGTATCCAAGGTAAGTGTGCTAGACGAATGAATGTAATGTCTTTGAAAATATCCTGATTGCCATTATCATTACATTTCAGAGTCCTCATGTGTCGGTGTGTGCATCTGTTTGTATCCTTGTTTGTCTGTAATGTGCACTTGCACTGAATGACATTTTTATTTAATTTTTTTGGTGGGTGAGGGGTAAATCATTTCTCCTGGGCTTTATTATAATCATAACCCAGTGGTCCTGAATCATGTACACATGAAGGGCCAAGCGTATGCAAATTATCCTTCCAGCCAATCACTACACATGCTGATTTCACTGATTAATACACCTTCAAGCAGATAAGAGGGAAATAATTGGTGTAATCAGCAGGTCTAATGATTGGTTGTAATTAAAACCTGCGTACTTTCAGCCCACCGCGGCTCATAATTGGGCACCACTGTTGTAAATACATCAAATATTCTGGACTTGGATCTGAATAAATCATATTTTGGCATAAACCCTATAGTCAGCAAATGAATATAATATTTAAAGGTCTTGCATACAGCTCACCAAAAAAAAGACACGCAAATTAAATTACGACTAGGTATCTTCATAGGTTACTCCCTTCGTATGTTGTTTCCTGGCCCATAATGATTATTAAAATCTGTAACCAGTGGGGTCATGTGCTATTCCACTGCATGTGGTAATGAAGCCATCTCCCATAGAAGATAAATGACAGTTGATACAGTAATGGGTCATTGTGGATTGTGCATGGCAAATGCATGAAACAACACTGTTTGAAACATGTACATGGAAGATAAGAGAGATGGAGGAACACCTAATGTGAAAGGATCAAGGAGGGAGGAAGAACAAAATGTTTAGAATGTCCTCTCATCTTTTACCCAGAGGAAAGGGAAAAGCGATGAACAAACTCTGCCTGCCAGGACATTATCTTTTCTCTTGACTAGTACCATTAATTACACATCACTATGTCACCTACTTACTTCCCTGAGGGCTTGTAATTAGTTCATACAATGATGCATTGGTGAGATCATCAGTGATATCACAGAAAGGACAAGAGCAGCGTTCCTCCAAAATAACAAATATTATTAACTCTCCCATGGCTACTAGTCATCATTCTGTGATATTAACATCACATTTTACAAAACCCAAAACCAGTGAAGTTGGCACGTTATGTAAATCGTAGATAAAAACAGAATACAATGATTTGCAAATCCTTTTCAACTTATATTCAATTGAATACACTGCAAAGACAAGATGTTTAATGTTCAAACTGAGAAACTTTTTTTTTTTTTGCAAATAATCATTAACTTAGAATATAAAGGCAGCAACACATTGCAAAAAAGTTGGCACAGGGGCATTTTTACCACTGTGTTACATCGCCTTTCCTTTTAACGACACTCAGTAAACGTTTGGGAACTGAGGAGACCAATTTTTGAAGCTTTTCAGGTGGAACTCTTTCCCATTCTTGCTTGATGTTCAGCTTAAGTTGTTCAACAGTCCTGGGTCTCCGTCGTATTTTACACTTCATAATGTGCCACACATTTTCAATGGGAGGCAGGTCTGGATTACAGGCAGGCCAGTCTAGTACCCGCACTCTTTTACTACGGAGCCATGCTGTTGTAACACGTGCAGAATGTGGCTTGGCATTGTCTTGCTGAAATAAGCAGGGGCGTCCATGAAAAAGACATTGCTTGGATGGCAACATATGTTGCTCCAAAACCTGTATGTACCTTTCAGCATTAATGGTGCCTTCACATATGTGTAAGTTGCCCATGCCTTGGGCACTAATACACCCCCATACCATCACAGATGCTGGCTTTTGAACTTGGTGCCTATAACAGTCCGGATGGTTCTTTTCCTCTTTGGTCCGGAGGACACGACGTCCACAGTTTCCAAAAATGATTTGAAATGTGGACTCTTCAGACTATAGAACACTTTTCCACTTTGCATCAGTCCATCTTTGATGAGCTTGGGCCCAGCGAAACCGGCGGCGTTTCTGGGTGATGTTGATAAATGGCTTTCGCTTTGCATTGTAGAGTTTTAACTTGCACTTGCAGATGAAGCGACGAACTGTAATAACTGACAGTGGTCTTCTGAAGTGTTCCTGAACCCATGTGATGATGTCCTTTACACACTGATGTCGGTTTTTGATGCAGTACTGAGGGATCGAAGATCACGGGCATTCAATGTAGGTTTTTGGGCTTGTCGCTTACGTGCAGTGATTTCTCCAGATTCTCTGAACCTTTTGACGATATTACTGACCGTAGATGATGAAATCCCTAAATTTCTTGCAATAGCTCGTTGAGGTATGTTGTTTTTAAACTGTTCAACAATCAGCTCATGCATTTGTTCACTAAGTGGTGACCCTCGCCCCATCCTTGTTTGTGAATGACTGAGCATTTTAGGGAAGCTGCTTTTATACCCAATCATGGCACCCATCTGTTCCCAATTAGCCCGTTCACCTGTGGGATGTTCCAAATAAGTGTTTGATGAGCATTCCTCAACTCTCTGTCTTTTTTGCCACTTGTGCCAGCTTTTTTGAAACATGTTGCAGGCATCAAATTCCAAATGAGCTAATATTTGCAAAAAATTACAAAGTTCGAACATTAAACATCTTGTCTTTGCAGTGTATTAAATTTAATATAGGTTGAAAAGGATTTGCAAATCATTGTATTCTGTTTTTATTTACGATTTACACAATGCGCCAACTTCACTGGTTTTGGGTTTTGTAGTTGCGTGAAGCTAGAAAATCTTGCCAAAGAGTAGGGGCAATCAGATCAGTTGTTTGTGAGTTGTCGCTGTCTGTGAGTTTTGTGAGAGACATCACCATTTTGAACAACCATTCATTTGGGAAAAAAAAAAAAAAACTCTTCTACATGATTGGATAATGAGACACCTGCATCTTTTGGTATCAGTTCGTAATTGTGGATAAATTTTGCTCATAATAGAATAACAAATAATATTAAGTTGAAAAAGGTGTTAAAGAAAAGCAGAAGAAGAAGATCAGGACCGATCAACCTGCGGCATGCGTAACAGCTAGCAAATAATGTAAGAACATACCAATAACAAGCATTAACATATGAATGCTTGTACAGTGCAAAGCCATGCGCTTTCTGTGCAAAATTAATGATTCAAGATGAAAGAGTATGTGACTTGCATTCATTTGAGCCCATTACTTTAAAATAGCCAATAGGGTTTCTATCTCCTCTGGCCCTCCTCCACCCTTATTTCACACGTTTACTTCCACAGGCACCATTAGACTGCTGTCAGAGGGGTTTGGACAAGCTGGAGCTGGTTTGCTTGTCATGCATAGCAGCAAAACTATAAAAAGACTGGGAGCCTGCAGGGACTGGATGGGGGGAGACATTGTTGTGCACGACACTGGCATAATCTGTCATGAACCTGCCCCCTCTGTCAGCAGCCAATCACAGAACAGGCCCAGAGTTGAGGAGAATAGCCTCTCCACTCTGCCATTCTGGAGAGGAGCCAAAGGCACATCGCCATTAGATGGCCAGGCTGTTATACACCTGTTCCCTCCAGCTGGAGAACATAACCTGTAGTGTCACTGTGAAGCGTTTGAGAAAACTGGCTTCCAACTGGTTTGCTTGCGCTTGAAAGTGCATGTATGTCTTTGTGTGCATTTGAGCTTGTACGAGTGTCTGCCGTTGTGTTTCTCTATGTGTGCATCTGTGCATATGAGCTTGTGTAAATGTGTGTGTGTCTGCGTGTGTGTGTGCATGAGAGAGAGAGAGAGAGAGAGAGAGAGAGAGAGAGAGAGAGAGAGATATGAGCAGTGATGTATGAATTCCAAAAGATCAAGACCTGTACATGCCCTCACAAACAAGCAGAGTGTTTTAACATTTTGTAATTAAGGATACTTTGTGTGGGAAGTCTCATAAGGACTGCATAAATACAACCTTCCTCTGGGGCTGCAAATATGGAAAACACATGGAGTAGGTCAAAAGCTGAAGCACACTGCTTGTGAATTAATACCTTCCAGTGAATGTCACGAAGAGAAAGAGCTGGGGCTTTAAGTTTTGTTGCGTGTGAATGAAGCTTTAGCTGGGAGGGCAGAAGATCGGAGTTTGAAGATGAGAACGCCTTGTCACTGTGTGATTGCCAACTTCTGCCCAGTCAAATCCGCACAAAGAGAATCCTTTTCTTGCACAGTCCATTAATGCACTACCAATAACTGCACTCATTACTGTGTTGTTTCTCAAAACCAAACAATTCCATAATATTGTATCATTTGCTTTGCGCAAAACTCAGAAAATCCCCTTCAATGTTCATCATCGAAATTTTACTCATTTCATATTGATTATTTCAATTGCATTTTGTAAATTACATGTTTGGCATGCAATACATTTCAGAATAAATCGTACAAATTAGCGTAGAATTCACAATGAAAGACTGGTTATTGTCAGAGTCATTCATTCAACCCCATTTCTGTAAATGTTGGGATCACGTGGTTTTTGCTAATAAAAAAGTAGTGACTTTTAAATTATTCTTGGCTTGTATTAAGTTGAATATAGTGCAGTTTTTTTCCATTGCTACTGTATTATGTTTCAGAAAACTTGGGACAGAAAACTTGGGTATTTTCCACTGTGCAACATCACATTTCCTCTCAACAACCCTCCAAGTAGTTGTTTTGGGTACTAATGAAATCAGTTGCTCCAGTTTTGAGGGATTTTGTCCTGATTCTCCCTTGATATGCAGTAGTGTGCAGTGATTATTATACACTTGAAATGAAGATAAATCAGAAACCAAGTTCTTTTCAAGTATTTATTTAATATAATGTTGGATCATATAAATGAAAATAAGTAAACAGATATATATATATATATATATATATATATATATATATATATATATATATATTTAACAAAAGAAAAAAATAACAATGTCGTTTTGAGAGAAAAAGTGGCCACCCTTTTCTTTGATTGCAGCATTTAACCATTCAGGCATAGTTTTCTCATATTTTTTATTTCTTCACTCAATAAACCTTTTCATATGGTTTGAAGTTCAAGAGATTATTCCAATGGTATGACAGATTTGTTTATTTTGGTATCAACCAAATTCCAGATTTGCTCAATCAAATTAAGGTTTGGACTAGGAGGAGGCCAAATCATAGCTTTTACATCATCACATGATTCCTTCTGACTGAGATAATTCTTGCGAAGAGTCTTTAGGGTCATGACCTTGTTGAAAATAAAATCCCTGACCAGTCTCTTCCCAAATGGCAATGTGTGCCTCACAAGGATGCTGTGATACTTCTTTTGATCCATGATTCCTCCGTTTTTTATGAGATCACCGCCTCCTCTCGAGCAGTCTGAACCCCAAACCACAATATCACCACCTCAATGTTTTACTGAAGGGGTTCATCCAAAAAGCATCCTAAACTGTAAAAATCAAGTACTGCCTTTGTCTTTGCTTTTTTGTGATATGTTGCAGAGATCAAATGCAGAAAATTACACAAAAAAGGAAAAAAAACAAAATTGACAAAGCATAAAATATTTTGTCTTTCAAGTCAAAGGGACAAAGATGATTTACAAATCTCTGCTTTCTTTTTCTACTTGCATTTTCCATACTGTTCCAACTTCCTTAACAATGGGTTTGTAGATTAAGGTGATATTGTTCACTCATCTGACTATTTATAGGAATTAAAGGGAAAGTAGAGGACATTAAAACAAACCAAAAAATTCCTTTAAAATCCAAGATATGCTGTCTATCTAGCTTCAGCTGGTCAGCTGGCAGCAATCTCCTGTTTATAGTAGGTTTCCCCAGCAGGGTATTGGGTATTGGTCCAATAAAATAATCTGTTGCAGACATGAAATATTCTCATTTAAGCATATTGTTATTGCCAGCTTCTGGTCTTTCAAAAGAACAAAATAAAGCATATGAAATATGTCATCGGCATATCCTGAAATCGATCTGTTAAGCTCTGCAATGTATAGTATTTTCTTTTGGAAAATGAATTAAGCCATGTATAATGTGGTGGGTTTGAAATTGGTTGCATCCATATCGCGGTAGAATATGTTTTCTATTTTTCACTTACAGATTTTAGTGGCAATATCAAGTGATACCTTCATCCTGACATACCAGAGTGTAGATGGCCGTGTGCGTCTTGGAATAATCAACATTTCGAATGCACACAGACACACACACACGCATGCATGCACGCATATGCACCCACACGCGCACGCTTACACATGCATCTACAGATACGCACAAATACGCATGCACTCACTTACAAATGATATATGCCTGCGTGTATGAAAATGAATTCCCAGAAAACAGCAAAAACTCACTTAGGCAAAACAAGAGAAGAAGTACATTTACAATATTTTGTTCTTGTTTTAATGGAAAGTAATCACTAATGAACAAAAGTCCCTCTGAACAGATGACTGGCAAATTAGCTACTATTCTAAAGCAATTTAGCTGACCCTTTAAGACCTATACAGACTATGATTGGCCCAAATTCAATTTCTGGCCATTCATTCGTCAATAATGATTTTTGAACAAGGTAGCTAATAGGGTGTTATCTGTTCTTCTGGTGCGTCTCAGGCAGTTGATTTATGTTTGCTGCGATGACATCAGCTTGAGAGGGTTTGATAAAGGCAGGCATATATTGCGCAGGGTGATGAATGAGCTACAGTCCCACCAGCTCATCTCATTACCGACTGTAGCTCTGGCTATTTAGTTAATGTTGCGAGTCACGGTGTGCCCAGGGACTATGTTACCGGCTGGAAATTAATGATACACAAAATTGACGCTACAGAAACTGACCCTGAATAAAAAGAGTGCTCATGATTAACCACTCTTGCCAGTCGTGGCCATAGCTGTGAACATGCACAAGCAAAGAATCCAATGAAAAGAGACATTGTGAACAGATTATAAAGAGAAGTTGTGTGTGCGCATTAGTTGAGGTGTAATTCAGGCTGGGAAAAAAAAAACAAATTAAAAAAACACTGCTTAATATGAACTAATGTTATAACCAAAACAAAGAAAAACAAGAATGCTAGCAGCTCTATGAAATGTTCGATGAGGAAGTGGAATAAGCCAGAGGTTAAGAGGTGAAAACACTGACTTGAAATAAGAGCCAGCTGAAGAGGAACTCCATTAATACTGCCTGTTTTTAATTTTAATTACTGGGTTTCCACATTTGAGACAAGATAGTCAATAGTGGGAAAGATGGTGCACAACAGAAACCCCCCCCACATACACACACACACGCGCGCGCAGGCACACACACACAGAACATCCCATCAAACCGTAAGCCCTACAGATGAGCACACATTGAAATATTTGTCCCTGCAAAGCAGCTGTTTGTCCTTTTGTTCACTTGTAAGGGGTATGGGGGGGGGGAGCGGGGGATCTTTGCAATCCAAACACTTTCTGCATCACACATTTGGTCCTCAGTTTGCTCCTGTGAATAGTGTCCATCCATGTGTTTCCACTTATTGAACTGGCCACAGTTCAATACTCAAGATCTTAAAGAGTCAAAAGCAAGAACATTTTCAAACAAATGTAACAAACAATTGCAAAAACCATGCGATACAACCTATTCCACCTCTGCCTGTCACGAAAATTCTTGTCTCTGATGTTTTTTTTTTTCGCTTCTGGCCAATATTCATTAAAATGGGATTTTGGCACATTACACATGAAGTAGCCCCTGGAGACTGTATTTGCACTTCATCCCTCCTGCTGTAATTTTGTCGGAGCCTCTTGTTGGTTCAGGAGGGTTGGACCCAGTGGGCGTGGTCTTATTACTGTGCCACAGCTGCACCCTCTTATTCTCTATCAAAGGTAATTACATCCAGGGGAAACAAGCTAATTGATTACTAATTAGATAAATCAGCAGTCAAGGTGTCGTCACCGCGTGATGAATCGGTGAAAGTCATCACGCGGCCCGATGATTGGAGGGTGTTGTGGGGGTGGGGAGAGGGATGGGGTGGGGGGGCTGTGGAAGTTCTTGACGGGAGTCAGTGGAGGAAGAAGGCTGTGAGGGACGTGGTGAATTGAAAGTGACCGGGAGTCTCCGCAAGGTCCCCCGGCAGAGGGTCGAACAAACAAGATCGATTCAATGGCGATTGTGCAGGAGGAAATGAGCTCTGAAGGGGGGGGGGGCTCTGTCTGCCGCGACTCCCTGACCTCCTTCACCCCCGACTTTCATATGCAAATGAGGGCAGTCTGTGCCTCTCACCTCCACCAGGGCTGAAAGGGACGAGCAGAGGGAGGGAGGGAGGGAGGGAAAGAGGGAACGAGGGACTCCCATAATAATGCTTGATCTGCAGAGTGGAAAAAGCGGAGATAAAATCGATTTCTCTTTGCCACTGTGCTTGATGAGAAAATCTCAAGTTGTTCTTGTAGGCGTTAACAGAACATTTGGAACCTTAATTTGCAGATGCAACAAATACTGGTGATTGAATGTTCCACAACACATTCCAAAAACATTACAAAAAATGAAATACATTTACAAATACAACCAGAATACATTTTAAAATAATTCTTACTTTTTCACTTAAGTGTGATTTTTCATGATTTTAAATGTGTGCTTGAATATAGTGCATATCAGCAAACTTCAATCTGCTTTTTCCGCGATATTTAAAACAGAAAATAAAATGCAGTTATTTAAATAATAAGAGACATCATTGGAGCAGAGATGATGCTTCCCCTCTTTGCATTTAATGGCAGAAAGACATCTGTCTTGAAAAAGGACATCAGTGGGAGTAATAATAACTGAAGATAAGACCTTGAGGAGACTTTTTGCTCTCCAATCAAGCTAAAAAGGTTAGTTCAATGTCTTATATGAGATTGAAACCCCTTTAAAGAGACACATTGTGAAAAACACACACTTTTTCAGTGCTCGCGCACATATATTTCAGTACCAGGAGTGCCTACTAACCCACAAAACAGCCCAGTCAGTTTGGGTGGGCTGCCTCTTTTTATAAAACATGGCATTCAGATTTGGATCCCCTTTCTAAATCACATGCAGGCTTATGAGAAATATTCTGTCCCTCACCTGCATATCTCTACCCAGGGTTTATTTTTTTTATTGGAACATTGCAGCTTCAATTGGAGAATATCCAAAAATATAGCACTAACCACTTTTTGTCTGACTGGTTTAAACTACTAACTTGGGTCAGTATGATGCAGAAACTGGCAATGAAATTAGTATATTATGCTTTTTGGACTATACAAAGAAGTGGTGGCCTCTATTTATGATCAAGGAAAATCTTTAGTGAGCCAGGTAAATTTTGCTACTTTTTGTTTATATTTGAACTGAATTCCAAGTATTACTATATGGCAACTAAATTGACAGTGAATTTAAAAATTGTGTAGGAGATATGCCAATAGGAACAAATAGAATGGGTGACAGTATTTAATGGAATTCTGTCCGCTTTTTCTGGAGTAGCGCAGCTATTCAATATAAATGGAATGTTGGATAACGGTTGCGACTACACTACTACTATGGTAATTTTGACATTGTCATTCTCCATTGGCACAGTGCTCTCGTCGCGGGCCAATTAGAACACAGCTCATTTCATAGAGGGGGCGCCCACTTAGAACAGCTTGTTTTGTCACAGGGTTAGGAATGGCAGGAATCAAATTGCCTGGAAATCACGATTTTTTTTCTCTCTCTAATAAGTTTAATAACATCCCTATTGGACATCCGAGACAGCATGATAGGTCCCCTTTAAATGACACCATAGATAGGTGCATAAAAGTCATGTCATCTTTGATGGGTTACATTAAGATACTGGGATTCTGCTCAAGTGACAATGTTGCACCTTTTTTATTTTGGAAGTAAATGAACAGGCAGAGAAATTACAGGTTTTCCTGTAATCTAAAGTACTAACTAAAAAGTACAATAATGGCAGTTTAAAGATTAGTGTTTAGATTGTTGTCTATGATTTGAAACCAGACCCGGATAGTGATAAATCATGTTAAGCTAGTCTTTTTGGTATGGGCAGATGCACCTTTCATGGAGTTTTCTTTGCTGGGAAAAACCATATACCAGCAGATTCACTTCAACTACTGCTGGCAACAGACAGCTGTCATTTTTTCTAAATTTAAAAAAAAAAATTTGCTCCTCATATTTTAAGAATAATTCTGAGTTCATTTTTGTTTAATGAGCATCGAATTTCCTTACCCTTAAAAATCTTGATTTAAAAACTGACTGTAGAACTATCTCCACAGCAACCAAGCTTATAGACTCAACACAAACTGGCAGCTACAAATAAATGAACTGGTGAGTGTAAATGATTTGACTTCTTCATTTTATTTTTGTAGCAGGGGATTAAACTTAAAATATTACATTTTTAGACAAAGCAAATATTAAATAATAATTAACCACAATACCCCAACAATAAAATGTCCAAACCCGTAACCCAGGGCTGTGATGGTCATGCTATTTCAATGGCTAGGTCATAGACACAGAAATTCAAAGTCACTTAACCCTAATCAGCTCCACATTTTTGTGCAGAGTCAGCTTGAAATTAAGATCTTTTGAGTAACACGTGAGCGAAAGTGTTATGAACTTCAGAGAAGGAACCAGGCGCAGATCCATGCAAGGCCACTTGACACTTTTGATAATGAAGATTGGCACAAACAGAAAGTAAACATTCAAAAGAGGCTCAGCAGAAGAATGCTAAGGGACAATCCAAGTCAGGAAAGTGACAAACAGGATCAAATCGGTGAGGCAAGCCATGGCTGGAAACTGGTCCAAGGTTGATATTGGGGCGGCAATCCATGGGTTACAAGGCATGCAGGATTGTGCTCACTCTCAACTACCGAGGCTTAAAGGAACAGGTGAATCTGCCACTAACTGAGCTGCTGAAGTCAAGGAGAGCAAACCCTGATGAAAAGTCACTGGGTTTTTTTTTTTTTTTCAATATGAATTCCAAGGACAAAAGATATTAGACTAAAACATGCTTAAAGCCAATAAAGGGAATAAGGCAACTGCAGGGAGAAAAACAAAAAAAGAAGTTAAATACACGCTTTGCCAGTTAACAATGATGGGACTGAGAGCATACTAGCATGCAGAGGCACACGGAGTGAGGGGAGAGAGAGGAGATTATACTTAATCAATTAAAGACAACAGCACTAGAACTGGCACGAACGGCTGGACTGTGGGGATAGCGACTAAGGGAACATTCAGGTTGTGACAAAAAGATATAGCAAATTTAGCCTTAAGAAAAGAGCAATTAAGGTGAAGAGTCGAAATATATTGCGCAGCAGCTTGGATACCGATCAAGCATAAGATTAAAGCCACCTGCCTAATATAGCGAAGATCTCCCTTGCACTGCCAAAACAGCTCCATCGAACTGGTGTCTCTTGAAATGCCAAACTCAGGGTTTCCCTGCTGAACATTTCCCAGAGTATCACACTAACTCCACCAGCATGTCTTCTTCCCATAGTGCATCCTGATGCCATCTCATCTCACATTCCGAGCCAAAGCACATGGTAAAAAAGAAAATGGGGCTCACAGATTACCATCTTCCAAGGTTCATTTCACAAGCTCAGGTGCTCAATTGGGAAGCTTTTAAAAGTGCACTGGGATTTGAGTGGGCACTTTTGTCTGCAAGCAAATAAGTGCAGAACACAGCAGAGTATGATGCAATGTGTGTTGTGACACATTCCTGATGTACATATTATAGAAATTCTCTGCGATTTGTGCCGCAGTCGCCCTTCTGTCGGTTTGGACCAGACCGGATAGCCTTCATAGCCTTTGGGCATCTATAGGCGCCCTAAACCCTGTCACCGGTTCATTGTTTGTCCCTCTGAGGACCACTGTCAGCAGGTACTCACTTCTGTTGATAAGGAGCACCCCAGAAGTCTTGTTACTTCACAGATGCTCTAACCCACTCATCAGGCCATAACACTAATTTGGCCCTAGTCAAAGTCTTTCAGTTCCCAATTCTCCCACATCCCACAACAGGTTGAATATCAGAACCAACTGTTCGATTACAGTCTAAGACCAGCCTACAGACCTGGACATGAGCCATTGTTATGAGATAATCAAAATTATTTGCATTATTCACTGCATATGTGAGTGGCTTTAATGTTTTGGCTCATTTCTGTATATACTGTCTTTGTAGAGTGTGTGTGTATTTATATATGCTGTGCAATTGATGAGAAAATAAAAGCAATTCTGTCAATCAAAACTTTGTAGTCTGGGTTGCTGAATGGCACCAGATGTCATGATTAGAGAATAGCTTACTTAGAAGCAGGCTATCACTCTCCAGTTCCAGGCAGCGTTAACACTCTGATGCTGGCTCACATTGCAGCAATAGACATATTCAGGCTCTAAGATTACTCCCCGTGCTGGTCTGTAAAGAGCCCCTCCAAAGCAAGCCAGCAGAACAAGCTGGGTGGCAGTCTACGCAGTTGTTTGGGGATTTACAGCCTCTCGGGAGGTCAAAGGTTTATTGAAGTCGGCTAGTTAGTGGCAATCTAAAATAAGGGCCTAACCCGCACCCCCCTTCTCCACCTGCCTTCAACTAAATTTAGAGTTGCAGCTCTTACTGACTTGTGTACATGAACCTGTTCCAATTGGCAGCAATGACGGTTTAATTCTCTCATGGTATGCAATTTTTTGTTTGTATTTTATCTGGAAGCTCCAGCTGAGACTTTGATGGTGGTCATTTACAGCTTCTGAATGGAAAATTTTACGGTTACACTGGGTTTGAAAGCAATGAATGAGAATTAAGTAAGTATGGCCATTGGTACACTGTTTTGGAAAAAATACTCATAAACGGCACTGTTTATATTAGAGTGCACTATAATTGGCAATTTCATGAGTAGCCTAATAATCTCTCCAGTGGCATGTGCAGCTTGCAGAATATTCTTTATCATATACAATATATCTGAAGGCAGTTCTGCATTATTGATGTCTAGTTGCAGTGTACAGTGCTGCATTGTGCTCCAGCAGATAACTGAATGTTGTCAGGATATTACTGTTGTTGACAAGAGAATGGACCATCTAGATCATACTTTGAAGTTAAGTGATGGGTTCACATAACCTCAGCCATTTTCCAATCATTAACTTATCAATTATTTCCATTTTTTCAAAGAAAGACACAACGGAACATTGCCGTCTAGACATTGATTTCCTCATGCAAGAAATGGATGATGACCCTTTGTGTCTCCTCCAAGTCATTGTTCAGTTTCCCACAAGTTTTTCCTTTTCTCACTGACTTACATACATTGTCCGGGAACAATACGCTGGGGCCATCACTTCCGAAAGTTGTTGGGGCATTGCGACACCACACAGTCAGACCAGTGTGAAGGCCGCTTAAACTATTCATGTCAATCACAGGGAGATCAAATGCAAGTGGATATTCTCTTTTGTCCGCCAAGCATGGAGACTTCAATGAAATGAAGGTCAGTTAAACCAGATGAGGGGAAAAAAGACACGGGTCTCAGGGGATCACTTTCCCTAATTCCTGTTCGCAACTGACATCACAACTTTTGCTGATTCTTCTACAACAGTCTGCTCGTACACCCCAGCAACAAACAAGAGGCAATGATTGCAAATGGTTAGGACACAGGCAGAACAGTGTAAGCCACCTTAACCCTCTATTAACCAGCGTAGCATATCTGCTACATGAAGTAAAAGGGTTAACACCCTGGACACCCTGCTGCTTTTGCTTCTTATTGCCAAATAAACATTTGAAATTAACTTGAGTGGTCCGTCACTTTAATTTTTCCATTCGCATTGTTACCCAATGTAGCTGGTCTGCAACATTTTGGAAAGGTGGGCCAAAGGGTCGGTTTTTTCAAACAATTTTTTTCAAATATTGACCCATTATCAACATATTTGCCTAGGGAAATGATTTGGGTTTGGTTAATAGAGGGTTAAGCTTTCTCCTAAAGCCACTTCCAAACTGGACACGAACCGAATTTTTCACACGACAGATTACGTTCAAAGTCAATGCAAAGACATGAATACACCTTTGCATTGACTTTGATTTAAATCTGTGGTGCGAAAAAGCAGCTTTAAACTATAAACTAATTGCCTCGACACAGAAATTGATTTTGCGTGACAGAAAGCCTCCTTCTTTCGCAATAAGTCATACAAGGAAATAAGGTCAAGGAGAATGTTAATTTTCATAATAGCACCCTCCATAATCATTTTTGCATTCTCTGTGTTTGATATCTGAAATAAACATCGTTTGTTATCTCCAAGGTGTAAGTCTATGCGTGAATTGGCTTCCTTCACTGAAGAAATAATAATAAATAGTATAACCTCATGACACTGCCTCTCCCAGGTCTGAAAAAGAGTAGACATAATGCATTCACTAATCTGATTGGAGCACAACATCATCTGTCTCAGGCTCATAAAATTTGTGATTAATTAATTGATTTAACTAATTTATTGAGTGCACTACGGACTCTGGAATCAAACCAGCCAGGACGCCAGCCACTGCCTGAAGCAGTACTCGATTTGAATATGTGTAAACATAATCTATCCCTCCTGTCATACCCATTTTCAAACTCAAAGTTTGTTTTCATCCCTGGAAACTCCATGCAATGTGTGAAGGTTGTATCAAAAATAGTTCTGATGTTATTGTGATAACGTGGACAGGTAAATCTTCCAAGGTTCATTTCACAAGCTCAGGTGCTCAATTGGGAAGCTTTTAAAAGTGTACTGGGATTTGAGAGGGCACTTTTGTCTGCAAGCAAAAAAGTGCAAAACACAGCAGAGTATGATGCAATGTGTGTTGTGACACATTCCTGATGTAAACATTAAAGAAATTCTCTGAGACTTGTGCCGCAGTCGCCCTTGTGTTGGTTTGGACCAGACAGGATAGCCTTCATAGCCTTCGAGCATCTATAGGCGCCCAAAACCCTGTCACCGGTTCATTGTTTGTCCCTCCTAGGACCATTGTCTGCAGGTACTCACTTCTGTTGATAAAAAGCATCCCAGAAGTCTTGTTACTTCACAGATGCTCTAACCCACTCATCAGGCCATAGCACAAATTTGGCCCTTGTCAAAATCGTTCAGTTCCCAATTTTCCCGCATCCCACAACAGGTTGAATAGCAGAACCAACTGTTCGATTACAGTCTAAGACCAGCCTACAGACCTGGACATGAGCCATTGTTATGAGATAATCAACATTATTTGCATTATTCACTGCATATGTGAGTGGTTTTAATGTTTTAATGACAGGCAAACAGAATTTATGATTCCAACACCAGCTACTCTTCGTGTACACTTTCAAGTATGCTAGTAATGCTCGCGGCAAGTAATTAGCAAAAGACATGGTACAAGAGCCTGAGAGGTGATTCCTCATACAGGGTCAAATGAAATCAGAGCAGTTTTCTGTGCTTGTAGCAGGGAAATGAATTGATTGGAAGGATGAAACATGGCACTGGTCAGATCGGACACCTCAGAGAGATTCTTGACCCAGTACATGACTTTCTAGACTTCATGTAGCGGCACATTGAGCAGGATCAAGAATGCCGCAATGTACAACAGGTCATCAGATTCCACCACATATTGCATCGATTTTCAGATATTAGATGTCAAAAGATCCAAATTTATATTTGTGTATTTATCTTTTCCACTTGAACGCACTCAGAAGCTTACACATATACGAAAGCATATACACTGTAGAATGAAATCAAATAAATTGAATACCAAAATATGCAGCTATACAGTATATAACAATAACATATTATAATGACCAACTTGCACCAAACAAAATGAGCTATCATGGACTGCCTAAGTCATGAAAGGAGAACTTGAATGCAATAGCATAGAGCAGTCCGTAGCATTTTGCTTTGTATTAAGCAACAGGGAATAGAGATGTAGAGATAAGGTTCATCTTGAAACCAGCTGGACTGTTCTTGTCCTGGCCGAAGGCCACAGAGAACGATTCATTCTGGAACATGCCCCATGAGTGACAGGGGCAATCTAAACTCCCCCAGTGCAGGTGCATCATGCAAGGTGTCCATCTCCCCCACCCAGTACACATCAGCATATGATACGGTGCAAAATGACATTTCACCCCCACATTCCACAAATTCTGCCTTCTATTTTCCAGCGTTGCTCCTGCTGATGTCCATCCAATCGACCCGTAAGATGCAGCGGGTAAACCCTGACCTGCGGTTCCCCGCTAATCTGGTTTTTCTACCTCCCACGCTTTAGACAGGTGTCCAGTTTGGAGAACCCATTTAAAATTGGCAATGTGAACCACTTGCAGAGGGTTACGAACCCCCCCAACACCTTTGACCCTTCAGGCACCTGCGTTGGCCACCATCGTCCAGGCTTGACCATTGCCAGTTGTCAGGTGCTCCTGTCAAAGTGTTTCTCAGAGACCCTGGCCCCCGCCATGCCCTGTCAACACCTTCCAAATGCAGTTACTGAATGGAAAAACACAACAACCAGGCTGTCATCCTAAACTGGCAGGGGGGATACTCCCACAGGACACTGTGGGCATGCAAAATCCCGCCAAATTATGACTTTAAGCTTAGCGCCCATTAAAATTGACGGCAAGGAGAGTATTTAAAAAAAGTAGGGGAAGACAACCAAAAAAAAAGAGCCAGAACAAAGCAATATTATTGAGTAATAGCGATGTCTTGCAAACCATAACTGCACACTCAAAAAAATGAAATGTTAGATTTTGTTAACATTATTAAATAAATCTATGTCAACTGGTTCCATGCAATTGCTTTGTGTAACCTTTATTTGACTTTTAACATTTTTGGCCAGTTTAATTAGTTGCAGTGTCTAGAGACACGGCAGTTTTTATTGGTACAGCAGTCGATTTCAAGAGATTAGGATAAGGATTCGGGATTATGGTGAGGGGAAGGGTTAGAGGTTGGGGTTAGGGTTAGGGTCAGAGGAGGGGTTAGGAGTTAGGGTTAGGTTAGGGCAGGGCTTGAAATGGGGCTGCCGTACCTCTCCACTAAGGTACTCCACATTGAAATGCATTGAAAAACTGCCGTACCCATAGCAACTGCCTTAATTAATTGCATTGAGTGGAATGTACTTAAGTCAGTTTTGTGGAACCAGTTGACATAACATTATTAAGTAAATCTACCATTCCTAACATTTCATTTTTTTGAGTGCAGTCTTTCACTAAGTTTAACCACGCGGAGGGTGTATTTGCATAAACCTATAGTGATGTCAGTGATCAACTGCATTCATGTCCGTCTACAGATAGATATTCAAATCCACTTCAAACAGTGAAAAAAGAGGACTCAGCAAAAGGTTATGTCCCATTAATCGATGATTATATAATCTACGGTACACACACAACATTCCCTTGATGGTAATTACTATAGATGTTTTCCACTTGAATAAATGGTGTGCTAGCATTATTGCACAGGGCAAAGTACAGTCATTGCTGCAATTAATTTATCTGCATTAGCTGTACATCTCATCGTTCTGTGGGCCATGTGGCTGAGTAACAGCTCAAAGATGTGGTTGAGTAAACAAACATGTTAATAATCATTGCTTCTTTCAGCTACTGTACATATGTGCAGATTAATTAGGGGCTGACACTCCTCTACATAGAACCAGTGTCTCCAGGAGCAAAACTGGACATGTCAGTTCAAAATGTTTGCCACACCTGCCCACATTCATCATTGATATAAAAACAAAGCACAAACCAATAGACAAAACACATGTAATATGATAGAGACGCAGTTAAAGTAGGTCATACCATTTCTGAATTTCTGTTTGAGCCTGGACACGCAGTTGAAGTAACTACTATGAGCTTCCAGTGCTGCTGCAAGCAAATTAAGATACTGTAGATCAATGTAAATAGCTGGCTAACTTGGTTGAGTAATATTCCTTTTTCCTCAGAGTCCCTTGTATTTTAAAATGGATCACATCAAATGTCCCACATATTTGTCACTCTGTCATGCAGCTAGTTTACCCTAGCTGCTGCTCAATCAAACTGCTGCCAGACTCAAACAAACTAGCTAATTTACATTACCTAGCTACATAACATTTGTTTCCCGATGCCCTCTCATGTCCTCTGTCCGCTCAATAAGAAGCAAGGTTGCGCTTCTTGCCTTTTGCCTTCTAATACAAATAAAAATGTCCTGAGCTTCTGATGGTATGTTTTCAGCAACATTTGCAATGTCAAGTTGCTCGATATGGAGGAACTGAACGACTTACCTTATTTCTACAAACAACAGTGCGATCTTGAATGATATATATATATTTTTTAATGTGATGTATTGTCCTTTACCCTGTGGGCCATGAGCCTGTAATAAAGCTTATTATTATTAATTCCTCCATGAAATTAATTTAAGCCCGCTGGAATTCAAGTCATCATCCTTTTTAGTTGAAAGAATGTGCGTTAACTTTGGAGCTATCCCATGAGCAATTTCACTTGGATCTAGTCATTGCAGAGATCCAATTGACATCAATACAGAAATTACTCTTTTAATTTGTTAAGTGTTCTGTGTGTAGTGGTAATGCATGCTAATCCTAGGCATTTTTGCCAATAACTGTAGCAAAAGACATCCCATTCATGAATGCAGTGTGCTTGATGCACAGATAGATTTTTACCTAGTTTGCTATTTGAAAAATTTTGAAGTCCTTGCGTCCAGAATGTCAAATCATCATATCAGTTTTAATATCATTTGACTCCTTTACTGTAGGTCTCATCAGATGAGATATCATTGACAGAGTCAACATGAGAAAGAGGAAGGGAGCCAATATCCAGAAAATTCTGCTAGAAAAGTGTTTCGCTCGAATTTATGAGAGGTAGGATTAAAAGGAGATGATGTTTATTTGAATGTGGCTGTAATGCAGTGTGTAGAGCATGCATAATGCTGAACAAGATGGTATGGGTGATGTAGAGTTTACTATGCGTGTGCTGTTGTTGTTGCACTAAGGAAATCGTGGAAGGAGATCAGACTGATTGACATTAATGGCAGGGTGTCAAGGCTGTTGCCTACTCTCATCCCTTTTTTGATAACAATCTTGTTATCTTGTTGAGTTCCAGAGGGTTCAGCATGTTGAATCTTGCAAAGTAATTATCTCGGTAGAGCATGATGGTCTGTGGCTCTGTTAAACATGAAACAAGACTGAACACTTCAAATGACCATTCAAATTACAAAACTGCATGACCTTGACTTGAACTGAATATGAAGAAAAGCCCAAGATTTCTTGATATGAGGTAAAATACATCTTATCTACCTGTAAAAGCTGATACCAACTGAACAAAGGGATATTGTACCTACATGATGCAGAAGAATTTAATTGATTAGTCGATTGATTGATTGTTTGCAAATTCACAAGATTAAGGTACACCATTTCTTATTTAGTAAATGATTATTAATGCCAGCAGACTAGCTGGCCTGGTACACTGGAAACCCTGATAGTGTGGTGAACTCAAATGTTTTGTGGAAACTGATTACCTCAAAAAAAATTGAGTATCCCAACTTAGTGATCTTGTGTTCACAGCACTTAAAACATGAAAAAAAAATAACTTATATATAAAATATAATATATATATATTAAAAAAAAAATATATATATATAAATATATAAAAAATAACCTTATTTTCAATGAGTTCCTTCGACACAATGCAATTAAGTTGGCCTACACAATTTTTTTGAGGTAATCGGTTTCCACAAACATTTGAATTCACCACACTGTCGGGGTTTATAGTGAAGAAAAAATTTGCCCATGTTTCAAGCTCAAAAAACATATCTCATTAGTTTATGCACAGTAGCTCGACTAATTTGACTGTAAAAACAGACATCACTTACAGCCACGTAATCTTAAATGCCATTGTATACTATTTTATTAGCAAATTTTTTGAGCGTTAGTTAGAATGATGTACCATCATAGAATATTTTTGGAGGCAATCAATGTTTTTTCTGTCTTACACAGTTATCTGCACTGTTATAAATGGGCTGAATCTAACTGTTAAATTGTCTCCTTGTAATTTTAATTGTAAGTAGTGCTTTTAACTGTGGTTTGCAATTAACATGCACAGAACCTTTGTTATTCTGATTGTAAAATTACAGTTGAAATAACTGGCAGAAAATATGCCAGTTTATAACAGTGTGTGTTCCAATCTATTTTGTTATTTTAATGTGAGCACAATAGAGCTGCTGCATTGCCTCTTGCCAAATGTCAGCACCACACTGGCTCTCCAGTGAGCATGTTTGCAGTGAGAAGTCTTTGAAACGTAATCTAGGTTTTTAGTCAAAAAGTTATTTAAGATTTCAAGCAAACTCAGACATTTCCTCGCTACATCCAGGTTAATCCCGTCCACTTTTGGGGGTAACCTCGTCATTTTCTTTCAGAATGACGAAAGCGGTAGAAAATTAGCTTGAGAGACTATTGAGACCTGGTTTTTCCTCAATGTGTCATTGCTACTGTGCTTATGAATTTCATCCTTGATTAAAAACATATTGTGAATAAATAAGGCATTATAATCCTTTAAGACCTGACACTTTTCTTGATGGAGAAAATCCCTTAAGTAGCAGGCTCCTTTAGTTGTGACCCCTCACCCAAAGGGATTTCCTCAGTGAAACTAATTTTTGTTTCCTTCCCTGTTCTCTGATCCAGCTATTTCACCTAATGTTAAATAAGCATTTTCTGTCTTATCTTTTAAGTCTTTTCTACACAGTGTGACCTGGCTTAACCTTTATTTAAGGATCTCACAGCTTTTTCTCATCCTGGCTGCACAAACAGAACTGAGGAAAGAGAGATTACGGAGGAAGCAGTATTCAATACCGCTGCATCTCTCAGTGAGTCCAACTATGATGAGAGCCAATCAGAGTTCAGTCCATGGGCCACAGATGACACAAGTTATTACATTTTAAAATGGCATATTTGGACTGAACTCTCACCAACTGTGTGCTGGGAGAGGCTCCAGCCCCTTGTGAGCCAACCCAGTAATAAGTGGGTTTGATAATGCATGGATGGACATTTGGCCATTCTTGAGAAAAATAGTAAGATTTCGCACTGTGAGAACAAAAATCACTCACAATCTGTTTTAAGACCAGCGGGTTGTTTACAGTTTTAAGAAGGGCAGCACGGGTCAGAATTGATCTAAAGATTATTTGAGTGGGAAAATATGAGAATCCCAAATTAATGCATTGACATATTGTCATGCACAGGTTTACACATCCACATTTTTGGTTTCCGTTGACTCAGTAAGTGCCCAGGAAAGATTTCCCAGTCACACCACCAAGGTTCCATCTTAGAATGGAATACACCAACTTAAAAACCAAAATGTCATGGGTAGCAATGCACTACATCAAAATAATACTGTCACAACTGCCAAACTGTCATGAATTTGTGTTTAAGTAATGTCACCTTGCAAAATTAGAGGTTGAGTAATTGTGTCTTTGTCCACAATTCAACACGGTAATGATACACGCTATGTAGAAAAAAGAAAACATGTTTTTACAGAGAAAGTGCGAGTTGTATTAAAACCACATGCTCTGAGCTGAAGGACGGAGTCTGCAGAGGGAAACACTTGACTGCATAAACATCTTGTCAAGCACTTTCCAAGTGGATAATGAGGGAGTAATGCTTTAGCACCATGCCTCAGAGAGCGAGCATGTTTATTTTGTTTCTTCATCCTTGTCTTTTCTCATTCATGTCAGTGTATTACACAGGTGTTGCCAGCTCTAAACTTAAGGCCTCAGGAAATCCACATGACATCAGGATGACTTAATCCCTGCCCGGTAGTAAATGACATTCCTCATTGCTCTTGAATTCTTTATTGCTGGAAGGCAAGTCACTGGATTATGCAGATGCAAGAGGTGGCTGTTTTATTAAAAAAAAAATTTTTAATAATAGTTTTCATTTTTTTATGTAATTGCACAGCCATAACCAGTGCATAATCAAAAGCATAAACTGATTTTTTATAAATTAATTTACCAGTTAAATAAACATACTTCAGTGACATAGGAAAAAAGACGCGATCACTCAAAAACAGGGAAATTTACATGCCAAAAAACAACTAAAGAAATAACACAGTATAGTCAAAATTATTGCCACTCGTGACAAAGAAATTATGAAAAAGGCTGCAAATTAAAACCAAAGATATTAAAGGAGCTGTGTCGTGATTACAGTGCATGCTCAGAACTTACATGTTAGGAAAGTGAATCACCAGATTGAAACCTCATAGAGCTGTCAACGCATGACTGCTTGATGTGTCTATGACAAATGTTGCAGCACACCTAAAAATCCAATGAGAATGACATCTTGGTAAAAAAATAAAATAAAATAAAATAAAATTATATATATATATATATATATATATATATATATATATATTTTAATGCCATAAATTTGCCGAACAGTAATAGATACTATGATAAAAACTAACTGTACATGCATGATAGATGCTTTATTTATCATTTGAATTTTTCTTTTTGTTTGTTTGTTTTTTG
Organism: Gymnothorax reevesii; assembly: GCA_029721435.1. Taxonomy (NCBI): domain Eukaryota; kingdom Metazoa; phylum Chordata; class Actinopteri; order Anguilliformes; family Muraenidae; genus Gymnothorax; species Gymnothorax reevesii. The sequence continues at coordinate 55,702,386 of CM056586.1, forward strand.
CTATGACGTAACGTAACACTTACCGATGAGAACAAGGAAAAGGAAGTAGGCAAATGGAGCAGGGGATTCAATTTCAGAATTATAGTTATAATCACAGAATAAGAAGTGTGAAATGGTAAACAGAACAAGACTGTGTTATCACAAAGTGCAATGAAATAATTGTAAACAGAATCACAAAGAACAGAACTACACAAACTAGGAGATAAAGGTAACAAAGGAGCAAACATTACAAAAGCCAACATCAGGAAGTGTCAACTAACGCACAAAGTAACAAAGAAATGCCAAAAAGACAAAAACCCGCAATATGTAAAGATACCTTGGACAAAGTGTGGTAGTAGCCATTAATCTAAAAATTGCAAGAGTAAAATAATAACCGGGAAATTCTGGAGCTAGGATTACTAGAATACAAACTGCGCAAGAGCAAAACAGAACTAGGAGACACTAGGAGCTGGGAAAAACCGGAGTGAAAATGACGACACCCTGTGACCACTCAACTGAAACTGAGAATTTAAATAATAACAGACACAGGTGAATACAATCAGAATTCTGGTGAGCTGGAACGAGGAAGTGGAGACTTGATTGAAGATGGTCACTGAGCTGCCAGGCACAGACATGACAGGCTTGAAGATGATTAAATGACAAGAGATTCCAAACTTTTGAGTGGTGATGTATGTATATTTTCTCATGAATTAGTTTATGCTATAAGTCCTCTTTCCTAAATATGTAAGGATGTCCTTGTAAGAGATGTATGAAAAAATTTTACCAATATGCTCTGTCCAAACTAGTATGCTTTGAGTTGAGGACCTAATTTATGTCTAGTTTGATCTCTTATTTGTTCTCACAAATCCTCGCCCAGTTTTTCATTTCCAGACTGTCGCAAAACTATGACCGAAGGATAGACTCTGGCTAAATAAATAAATTAACAAACTGTACACTTAATAAGATGTGGCATGGCCAGCAAAGATGTCCTCTCTTTGTTATACCTGATGTGAAGACCTCGAACACAGAACAAAGACAGCAAATTTATGCCGAGCAATATTTGCATGTGCTTCTAATCAGACTGCAGAGATACAGCTGACTACACAAAGTAAAATATAATAAACACTGGAGAGTATAATACAAATCCAAACTCAAAACAGAGCCCAGTTAAAATTGAGTTCTTCTGCTCGGATAAATTTATTGTGTATGGAGTAATATAAAGTGATCACGAATATTAAAATTCATCCCCGGCCCACAGCTGAAGAGCTAATGTGCAACAAACGTTTGGAACCTGATCTGCGTTTTCAGTCAAGTCCATGATATTTCAATATTCTCAGGCCACATTCTCATGCTAAGATCAAAAGCTAATGACCGTGTGCACTGTGCTGCAGAGAACCCCTGTTGTCCTTTCATTTATTTGCCAGCTATGTTAAGAACGATGAAGAAAGATGTAACTGTGATCTATATTTGATTGTACTCAATTGTGAAAAGGCATCTTGAGCAACTGACATGCAAGTGTCTGATGCATCAACAATAATTCAAGACAACAAAGGCGCATTATTATGAGGCACACAGCATCAAGAAATTAACTTCAACTGAAGATAAATTGGTAGAAAGATTCACAAAAGAATCAATAAAGAACCATGATGTTTGTACCACATGGACAGAAACATTTCAAATTAACGCCTGACGCTCATTCCAGGCTAGAGACACGTAAGAGACAAAAATGGGGTACTGCATGTGGAATATTCTGAAATTTCAAGCCCATTCAAGCCCCCTGCTGTCTTTTTCATATGACTGGATTTGGCTGTGTGACAGGGAACGAATCAACAAGAGTGACTTTAATGGAAGCCATCACAGCAAAAAATGGCTGGCAAATATTTCTGCATATTGGAACCAATAGACACACCATAGAATTTAATGCATGGGGGAATCTGCAGGGTTTCATCTCAACAGACTACTGTCAAAAAACTTTTGCGTGCTCTGTGGCGCTGCATAAACTTGCCCATTTTTTTAAAGTTTGTCAATGGTGGAAATTGCTCATTTTTACTCTGGTTTATCATTGCTGTCTTCATGCTGTTCTTTCTGAAAATCAATCACTCACTTCAGGCATAACTTATAATATATTTTTGTTCAGCTTTTTTTTTAACCCATTTTGCTTACACTGATTTTGAGACATTGGTATTAGTGCTGCAAAGTCTGGCTAAGGTGTTCATAGTCTTAGAGGCAGTGGAAGGCAAATACTTATATGTCTCGAAAAAGCAATGCAGTAGCGTTCAGCAAACCAAACACCAATTCATATAATTCAACAATATTGTTTACTCTTCATGGGTTGCTGCTAAGATTAAATGTGGCGACACAAGTGACTCGGATTTTGCAAGCCATCAACTTTCACTCAAAGAATCCCTCTGAACCCACGAGCATCGATCAGCATGCTCAGCCTTGTAGATAACGAATATTCAGCTTGGGCTTTCGTCCTTGCCCATTCTGCAAAGAAATTCTGACTGATTCCTTGAATCTTTTACGTGTATCCCCGGAAAAAAAGTTGGGGAATCTATGGATCAATGTTCATCACACCACATCTGCCGCATCCATAGAGATTTTCTTGTGAGCATTCTTGGGGCTACAAATTTCAACGGATTAGTTTCATATTTGGTGTGGGCCTTGTGTGTTGTACAGTCACAAAGCCAAACAATTTTGGTAGTGATTGCTTTAGGGGGTCCAAGGGTATGTCGACCACCTGTCGACAGACTGTCTGGTTATATTATGCACCAACGAGCGTGAAAAGTCCCAAATCCTTCCTAACTTTATTTGGGGAACATTGTTCTTGAACCTGTCAATGATCTTCTCATGCATTTGTGGAAAAGTTAGTGATCCTCACTCATCCTTGTTCCTGAAGGACCAGGCCTTTCTTAGAAGTGTGACGGTGCATTCAGGAACCACAAGCGAGAGAAGGAAATCCAAAAATCGTATGCCTTTATTGATAGCCGGGTCAGGACCAGAAGACACAGGAATTGCCAAGCCACAAAACGAAATCCAAAAACAAAGTCGACTAGACAGGCAGGGGTCCGAACCAGAAAAGCAGAGGTGCGCCATTACATAGACAGTAGGCAAAAAAATTTAGTCGAAATCCAAAGTAGTGAGTCATACACAGGGCATCCAAACACAGAAGACGTGGTCGCACAGAAATGTCTCAAAAATTCAGGGAAACAAAACAAGAACAGAAAGGCTATGGCAAAAATCAAGGTCAGACGAAACAGTCGAAGAGAAACAATAATCAATGGCATACACAAGACTCTACTCAAAGGAATATTGATCAACGTGAGGACTCTAAACGGACAGATGGGAAGTCACATGCTATGCAGAGAAGAGATGCATTGGATGAGAACTTATTACAAAGGAAGGTACGCATGAGGAAGTCCTAAACCACAACAATTGGCGAAAGCCAAGACACGGACGGGATTCACGCAGACATCCTATGACAAATAAAAAGCTCCAGTCAAGGAGTTCTAAGTGCACAGACAATGAGTGCAGGAAAGAAATTAAGTACGTGCGAGAGATCTCGCAGAAACGCAGAGAGAGACAGGGAAAGCAAAGCAGGAGGCAGAGACTAGAACAGGTGATTGCTAAGAGAGAATTAGCAATAATTAGTAAATGTGCAGCTTTACAAATTAACCAAAGTGCTCATTAGTAAGTTCGTAATATATACATGGATTAGTTGGGTTAGTAGACTATGATACAAAATATAAATGTTAGTCTTGTTGGTAATCTCGAAAAGCAAGGTGAGGGAAGTAAATGAGAATTGAAGTAATAATATTAAACACCAGAAACCATTGAAATCACCCAGAGCAGGTCAGCACACAGACTGGGGGGACAGACTGAACCAACTAGATCACAAGACAGGGGAGACAAGTGCAATGAAACTTAAAATGCCATGAACTGAAAACTGGAGAATACAAAAACCAAAAAGAATAAAGAAAAGATATGACCATGAACATAAAGCATGAGCTCAAAACACAGAACCATGACAGGAAGCTACTTATGTACCAACTCAGGATAAAAATCACCTGTCCCATCGGCTGTTTGAAATTGCATCATTATTCAATTCTTCCTCTTCTTCTTCTTATCTTTTTTTTTTGCCTCATTACAAGTCCTTAATTTCCCCCACCCAACCTTTTTTTTGGAATACATTGCAGGCCTGACTGGCAGGATTGGATGTATATTTATCATAAGTTCACCAGACAAAACATTAAATATCTTGTTTTCAGTAACGTATGGTCGAAGGTTAGTTTGGTGAGGCAGAATCCTTCCCTTTTCTTGATTAGCAATTAGATGATTAACTAGTTTAGTAAGACTGTTCGGCAGAATGATGGGCCAGTTTAAGTTTCCGTGGTATTAGTACTCAGTATATTGAAACTGAAATGCTCACTAGACAGCAGATTTGCGCGTACTTGCTTTCCGAAGCAATGTCATCAACAAATATTAACACAGTTCGACTTATGCAGAGTTCAATGCTTAATCAATATGCAATGTATTCTCCTGTAATTACACGCTTTTACACCCCAAAAACAAAAACAAAAAAGTGGGCGTTTATTTTCAGTCTTTTTTCATAATCCGATTAACAAAATGTTTAAATGATATACAGAATTACTGAGAGCCGAGAATTTTTCCTGATTGATTGTTCAATTTTCTATCCTTGCAGTCTGGAATTGAAGTATATAACGTGAATGAATCTTTTTGTCATTATCTCTTCTCTAAGAGTATCAGGTTTCCTATAGGCTTGGTCTTAATTGTTTTGATTGTGAATCAGGAATAGTACGTGTGAACAGGTTCACAAAATCCTGTGATAAAAGTTTGGGTCACTGCCTCACCTCACCACATGTCACTGGCTTCCTGTAAGCAAATACTGACAAATCTGCAGTTGTGTGAGCATTTCAGGTTCGATGTACTGAATAATAATGCTGCAGAAAATTAAACTAGCCTGTCATTCTACCAAATAGTCTCACTAAAGTAGTTCATCGTCTGATTGCTAATCAAGCAAAGGGGAGGATTCTGCCTCACCAAACTAACCTCCGACCGCACGTTACTGCTTGTTTAGATGTGAAATGATAGTCAAAGTAAGTAAGAAATCACTGCTCTCTGTTTTTATGTACAATTTCTATACTGACCCTATCGTTGAGTTGGATTTGTAAGAATACAGAATACCAGAAGAAAGTTCAGCCTCTTATTTAACAGGTTTATAGGAGATATGCACTGTGGAGCAGAGCGATTCCAGACCTTGTGATTCTCTATAGAAAGGAATGCATTAAATGAGCAAGCAGCTGTGTGTACCCTTAAAAAAAAATAAAAAATAAAAATCTAAGTGGCCGATGTAAGTTTCTTGGCAGAGAAAAATCCACATTCATTTACTCACAATCTCACACAGAGATCAAACCCACACCAAACAGAATCAAAAGACATGCAGCTTCCTCTTTCACCCAGAGAGTTATCCATTTCATAAATTAGTCTTTGACAGATTTCTATTGAGCCAAAGACAGCCAGTCTTTAATGGCATTGGCCTTGTGTTCGATTTTGACTTCTAAAATGAGCTGTGTAAGGATTACTGTGCATGCTCAGAACTTTGAAAGCTGTTCAGACTAACAAGAAATAAAACAAAGTGAATTTGCTAAACTGCAAGTCAAATTCTGACTCCATTGTTGCTAATCCGTCATTGTTTTGAATTGCACTTATACTTTTCAGTCAGAGAGGCATCATGCTTTTATATTAAGGAGTTTTTTATGGAAATGCAAAGATTCAAAGTGCTATTTTAGCACTTTAGCTAAAGGATGTGAGGAATCTAAGCTGGTTTTCCAATCGCCAATGAACATCATGGAAGAACAATCTTCTTCTTCTACAATATAATACAATCCAATAATGAAAACATTTTTTATGGGAATCATGCCATACTGCTTTAAAAGGAGTCATGTCAAATCTTATTTTAACACTTCTGGTGCAGTGACAAGGCATTTATTGATTGTAGTTCTGTAATGTTTTCTGTAGTACCACCATTCATCCAGAGTTAACATTTTTCAATGCAATAATTCAGACCATTTTTATGGACATCATTTCATATCTTTTATGATTGCTTCTGGCGTATAGCAGTGATGTAAGTGACCTAATAACGCTCCTTGTAGCAGCACAACCAGTCAAATCTTTTTTCAAACATTTAAAAGTGTAATTACTCAGTTATCAACATTTCTGGTGCATGAAGGAGGAACCTTATTGATTGTAACGCTCTATAATGTTTTTATCTTTATTGTAGAGCCACCGTTAGGTGAAACTACATTTCCAAAAGCAATAAGTGACACTGCCACAATGGATAACAGATCAACTTTCTTTCCGAATGTCTTGGTGAATAAAAAAGCGATCCTGTTTTTCAGGTTTCACTATGATCATTCCTGTGGTACCATCTTTCGGCCAAACTTAACTTTTTCATAAATGTAATCAGCCGAATAGCTCATATGGGAATCAGGTCAGATTTGCCGTGAGAATTCCTGGAGTCTATAATAGTTTCTTTGTTGATGTTCTGGACGCTATTCCTTTTCCAGTAGCACCAGCACTTGGCCAAACTTTGAATTTTGCATTTGGGAAGAATGTCTTTGTCTTTGGGATTATACCCTGCTGCTGTCCTCTGACAGCATCTGTCGTGTTTTAAATGAATTCAGCCATATTAAAAGAAATTGCAGCAAGTCACAGAAAAGGTAAACCACTAGGGAATGCTATGACATTTACTCATTAAGGAACAATGGATGCCTGATTGCAGAAAAATGGACTGGTCTGGGCTCGAGATCTGCTAGCCTTGACTCGGTCATGTACTTTACTTACTCATTAGAAAGGTACGCTTACCAGATGTGATTCAATAATTAAATGAATCATCGACCATTGGACAGTTCTGAGGGCATTCCCAGGCAGTTGTTGGAAGCTGCGTCTGACAAAATGAGGCTTGGCCAATGGACACAGATAACGAAGCCAGTGGCTGACAGGTGCCTCATGATTACGATGCGCTCCCCGGCGAGCACGTTCTGCCTCGTCCCCGCCACCATAGCCACACACACCACTACTCGTGGGCCAGTCCCAGAAGGGAAGAGTGTGTTTGACATTATTAATTGGCTTTTCTGTATATGGAGTCAAATGGATGAAAAGGTTTAGCAAGCTGAAATAATTAATTTTGCCTGAAAGTCGCTGACAGTTCAGTTCTTCTGAGGGGAGAAAAAAAGCTAATTTCTGTTTTTCTGAACTTTCCTCATTCCCTCTTAGGTTTTTAAATGGTGAGTTTGTAATGACTCAGAAATTGTGAGGTTTTCAGAGAAACATAATTAAAAATGAATTTAATTAACTGAAATCAGCAGAAAGAAAATGATTCCATTTTATCGTTCTCACTTACAATGGACAGAGATTAGTGGCCCACATTAGTAGACTAATGTGGCATACAGTTTAATCCAATTATTTCAAAATGAAAAAGAAAATTATGCATTTAAGTAATAGCATGGACTGTTACACTTATCTTTTTAATCACTGAGTTATCAATTGCTTTTTTCTCTTGTAATTACCATAATTACTGCCTTTGAAAACTACCCATACGCTAATGAATAAAAGTTGATGTTTCACAATAAGCAAAAGTCTGTCCATATTAGGAGAACTGAGAACTAATTCATTTCAGTTCAAGCTCTGTGAGAAAAATAATGCCAAAAAAGATAAGGTTTAAGCAAATGCTGCACTGTTATAAATTGACTGAATTTAACAGTTAAATTAATGCATTGTCTCCTTGTTATTTTCACTGTAAGTAGAGTCCTGCGCGCATTTAACTATGGTTTACAGTTGACATACACAGAACCTCTGTTATAAACTGATTGTAAAACTACAGTTGAAATAACTAGCAAAAAAGGTGCCAGTTTATAATAGTGTGCTTTGTCTCTGAGATTGTTTTTCCTGAGATACTGTTAAATTGATCAAAGTGAATAAAAAAAATTAAAAACTGTGATCCACTCAACTGACTGGACACTGGAAGCCAGGTTGATTGACAGGAGTGATTATGATCTTTAAAAAGTCGCTGTGCTGATTAAAGTTAATCACAGTTGTGATAACCTGGCATAACCCTCTTTTGAGACCCAAAAGATCCCCATCAAGTAGATTGCCAAAAAAGAAAGTTTGCGTGCTCTTTCCTTCAATGTCATTTTTGTTGCCAAACATTACTCAAGCCTATTACCCTTTCTCTTAGCATGTAGCCAATGGCTGTGGACCCCTGCCGCAAAGTTTCATAATGTGCAGTTCACCATACACACACCCTAGGCCATGTCAGGGACTTCCATCCATATTAATTTGCAGTATATGAAGAAGATGAGCAGTATGTGATACATATCTGGATGAGCGACAAGTCGAACATTAGACATGCCGAGCTCAAAGCAATATTTCCATGACTTTGAATATACAGTAGGGCTTAATATGCAGTCAGCAATGTGTACATTACATTTTGTAATTGACTCAACAAGATTCTTTGCCTCTGTGACAAAGAGGAGGTGTTTGAAATTTACCTCCCCATTCACCACAGTTTCTCATGTGTTAAAATGTATCACCGCAGCCTCTACTGTACCACCTTCACAACTGCACTGATGAGGTGCAACTATATTTTACATTTGACACTGTCTTGTCTTGAGAGGTTGAGCCAGACAAGCACAGTAGCTGGTCTTGTAGTCATTTCATACAGTATGAACATGTTGAGAGTGACATTGCTTTGTGTCCTTGCCCAAACCCACAGTACAGTGCAAAAGTCTTAGGCACCCTGCACTTTTTAAAATTCAAATTGGTATTAGATGTTTACTTATTGTTTCCATGTTAGAGTTCTTGAAGATAAAAAGTAAATTAGAAGACCCAAATGATAATTGAAAGGAAAGTTTTTAAAAAGTGTTTGTATTCCATTAGGAATAGTCGATACAAATATTATAGTCTTGACAGAACCTTGATATCAATGCCATCGTAGCTGTTTGTAATTTCTTGGCGGAACAGACGCAAGTGAGACAGTTAGTCTGCAAAAGAACACTGGAAAGTTCTCCCCTCTGTTTGAGACAAGCAAAAAGCCAATCGTCTTATAAAACTAGCACAACAGGACAGTGTCCCAAATTTTGGCAAAGGCTTAGGGTAGTCATACCAAACATTTGATTTGATTTAGTTTTTAACAGTCTTCAGCTCTGTATTGTACATTTATCAGTTATTAAAAACTCTTAATTTCATAATTTTTGCAAGCATATTTGCCAAAAGAAATAGCTTTAAATATGCCTAAGACTTTTGCACAGCACTGTACGTCTGCGCATCAGTGCTATTGGTAAGCTATTGCATTTATTGGCCACAAAATAACCACATTGATCCACAAAAGTCCATTATGTTGCAATTCCTTTCTTTTTTCTGATTCAATGACCCATCATTAATGTTGCTAGTGTTAATTTCCACTCAAGGGAGTAACACAGAATCTGCGCCTGACAGCACTACCTTCATTGAGACAAATTATTTTCTTTGTGAACATTTTAGAGATAATTAATTGTATTCATTGCCTAATCAGAGAAAACTGAACAGAATGAAATGGCAACCAATCTGTTTGCCATTGAACACAATTTTCCAAGTAGCCTTAAAATGAAATTGCATGCAAATCATTTTTATAGAGAGTGCATGTTCCCAGAGCTCCGTTGTTAAAATGTGAGGGTGTATCCTGTTACAGAGCACTTTCTCGTGTGTTAATGACGACAATATAACTCAGAATTTACTGTCTCCTATCGCACTGGGATCCTAGGCGAGGGAAATGTGCTCAGATTCAAAATGTGTAATAAATGTAGAATATGTAGCCGTATTATTGATACATAAATTATAGTCCCTGGGAAAGAAAATTTTGAGCAATATGCGGAAGAAAAGATATATTCACTGGGATCAATGCTAGCATTTCTTTTTTTCATGGAAAAGCACACGGCACATCAATTAATTCCAGTTATTAGACGTGCTTAATGTACATCAATTTTCCGTTTAATATCAAATCAATTTTCCTGGGTAAAAGCTCCTGAAAAAGGATTCATGTTGAGCCTTGATTTACAGATAGGATAGGTGAGATTATGGGCATGCCAATTATTTTGAGGGCTTTACAATTGGCTTTACTCAAGGATATCCAAAAGCCTTTCCAAATGTCCAAGTGCAGTAAAAATGGGTCAGGAATTTTGGACCATATGAAAAGAGGTCACATTTGGCCCTTTGTTTTTTTTTTTGGTCAAATAAGTGCACTTGGATTTGTCCAAAAACTCACCGATTTCCCATTCAATGTCCCTGGGCTGTTAAAAAACACTTAGCTTTGATCCAAAGAGGGACATAATCCTTCAACCACCCAGGCCTCAAGGGACCACCATCCAAACTCCTGACCCCACCCACCCCAGCCACAGGGGGAAGCCCACCCTAATTACACCAGCCGGCTCATTTAAAGCCCATAATTGAATTTAATAGATTGGCCATTTCTATCTGCAAAGAAAGGCACCTGAAGCAGTTGGTACTTTAAGTCCCCTCAACTGTGACTTTCAATTGCCGGGGCAGTCTACCGAGACCCTATTAATGTCATTTCAGTTCATTGCTTACATTTATTACACTTCCAAGAGGGGACAGCTCTGCTCTCTGGCCCCACCCATGTATCTGTCCCGCTGAATTCTGACCCTATAAAGGGAGATGGTTCTCTCGAGGCTTTCATTGCCAGTCTTGACCTTTAAACTACACAATGGATGATTGCAAATGGTTTTTCATATTCCCTGCACTAATACAAGCTCTGAAGTGGACTGTCAGTAAGATAAAGCCTGCACAGCCCAATGAATATGCAGTTGTGTCTTGATCTGGTTGATGAAATAGGTTTATAACAGGCACTTTGAGGAGAAGCATTAATAATATAAGTATGACTGAGTCTGTAGGGCTTTGAGTGCAACTGGTGTACGGAAGAAGGTTATCAGCCCTGAATCACATTGAATGTCTTTAAGCCATATAAAAGGAGAGAGAAATTCTTGAGGTCAGTTTTATCCGCAAACCTTAAGCATGTAATACTAGATTAAAATCTAGAATTGGATTCCCTCTCAGAGCTCTATTTAGTCCAGGACTAAACTTATTCAGTGACCCTGAAACTTTTTAAAAAATCTTTAAACTAGTAAATGAGTAGCATGATGTTTGCAGTGGGTTTCACTATTGCCTCAAGATGTTATGGGGTTCAAATCAAGGCTGGGCTTTTCAATGCGGAATTTGCAGGATTCCCCATAATTTCCTTGCCGTTTTACATGGCTAAGATAAAAGATAAACATTGCAGGCCAATTGCAGATTTTACAATGGCATGAAAATGTATTTGCTTCCTTCCTTATTTTTGCAACTTTGCCGCAATAATTGTTTCAATGTTCTAACAAAATTTGATATAAGAAGAAAGGGTAACACTTTACTTGGAGGTATCGTCATATGAGTGACATAACACTGTCATAACTGTTACATGACACAATCCTGAACGTATCATGAACATTATGTCAATGTCATAAACGTTTATGACTCAAGACAACCCAAACAATGTCAACTTCTCGTTACAAAATCCGAATGACATTTAATGACAACAGTCATAAACGTTTACGACATTGACATAATGTTTATGACACGTTCATGACTGTGTCATGTAACAGTTATGACAGTGTCATGTCACTTTTATGAGAATACCTTCAAGTAAAGTGTAACCGAAGAAAGTGGGAGAAGAAAAACCCTTTTTCACACAAAGCTAGGCTGAGCACCACCCGGTTTCGAACTCTGATGCACGGCATAACTGGCAAATAAGGCTTTAATTTGTTTGCAAACTGAAGAAGAGAATAGGCGAACTCTTATAGGAGTACTCCAACCTTTCAGTCATACAAGCTAGTCTTGTAGACATATTCCAGTAATTTTCCCGCATCTCCGCAGCCCCCAGCCCCCAAATGAAGAACCCAGTCCAATGGCCTTGCCCTGTTAATGTTTTAGCTTAGAAATAAGTTTTGACTTGCACACCTGGTACTGCCAGGGCAAAGAAATCCTGGCTTGTTTCTGAAGCAAAGACAGAAATATTCATCTTACAGACTGTGGGTGAAGAGGTCAAAGTTGATTTAGATGCAAATGTTTTACAAAGTATATTTTGAAGCATAATATGATTTAACAGTTATCAACACTATTACATAGTGAATCCAAAAATTATTCTAACAAACGCCAACCGTAGTAAAAACTAAAGAATAAAGTTTTCTAGTAGGCATTTCATTCACTGAAAGAAAAACATTTATCTGACAAAAGCTGATCAAATGTGAAAAAATCATTTATCCCCTGGTTACTCAATCAAAACTGAATTGATCACTGGATTGAATTATATTGGACACATGACGGATTAATTTCTGCTAACCTTGTTGAATTAAAAACTCCCTCAAGTATAACATTTCCTGTAGTATTATGTTGGCTTAAAGGTCTCACAAAGCAGTAGGTTACACCAACTAGGATCAAAAGAAATTCCAGAGGACACGAAAAAGTTATGGAAATATATGAGCCCCTGAGATTCTCATTTTTTTTTTTGGACTTGCACTGCACTGAGCACTTGCTTTGTTGAAGTGAGGAACATATCATCCACCTATTGCATAGCCCTGGAACTACAATGAGTAAATCCATTATGGCACTGAATTGATTGACCAGTTAGGAATAAATTAAAGACTAGAACTTTATAAAAAAAAAAATATATATATATATATTATATATATATATATAATATATATATATAGAATTAAGACAGCTTTTCTTCTTATGGGCTTCTATCACCTTGAAAGAGTTACAAAACATTTTTCTAAAGGTCACAAAACAATCCAGACAAATATTTGAGGAACTTAAGGTCTTATTTCCTTCGCATAAGGCCAGCTTTAATGCTTCCACTATTAGATACAAACCGGGCAAAAATGGTTTCTGTGGGAGAGTCACAAAGTGAAAACCACTGCAAATAGAAACATCAAGGTTCAGTTCTGATTTGCTGAAAAAGCTCCCATTTCCTCTGGTGTAAACACAGCACAACAAGAACATCTCAGCAACAGTCAAACATAGAGGTGGTAGTAGAAAAGTGTGGGGATGTCTGCTGCTTCAGGGCCTTGTTGACAGTTCAGAATTGACTGAATCATGAACCCTGCTCTCTGCCACATATTTCTGAAGAAAAATGAGCCCATCATCCAAGGCTCAAATGCAACTTGGGTATGCAACAAGACAAATATTCAAAGCACAAGAGCAATTCTACCTGCAAACGGTTTGAAAACAGTCTGCTCATTGGCTTTGGATAGGAATGGTTTTCTCATGGCATCCCAGTCATAAATACCAGGTTTGTGAATCCCATAATGTGCTATTTTTGGTGAGAAAGGTAAAGATATAGATTTCAAAATGCCCATACTAAAGGCAGGCTTGGCTACGGGAATTGAACATATTAGATCATATTCTAGGCTCTGACACAGCTGAGGGTCAGGCTCCCATTAAGGGAATGGAACATTCTGCAATGTGATACGTGTCAATGTGGGTCAGTCAGGAAAATGTAATGAGGTAAATTGTGTTTCTAAAAATAAAAGTTACTTATAAATTATTAAGTAGAGTTTTTCACAATAGTTGTATATTTCTAGTTCATAGTCATCTTACACTAAAAGAATGTAATAATAATAATAATGAGAATAAGAAAAATAGTAATAATAATAATAATAATAATAATAATTATAACATCACTGAAAAAATTGAGACTTTGGATCAAAGTAAAAAAATTGCATCAACTTGTTACAGCTGATTTTATTTTATTTTTTGTTTTTCTCAAATGAAAAAAATTATCTTTGTAAATTTTTTTTCAATTGAGAAAAACTAAAAAAAAATAGCTGTAACAAGTCGACGCAATTTTTTTACTTTTATCCAAAGTCTCAATTTTTTCAATGATTATTATAATTCCTTTTATGAGTAACCTTGATGTATTTTGTATTTCATCCTTATTATATGTTGATTTGCAGAGGGGTGAGCAGTTTGTGCATTTACAGGTCTCTTTGTAAATTTGAATTGAAAGAAGGGCCCACAGCCATGAATGGATTATGGCAAGGGGTTATCTCTGAGTGGAAAGATGAGGTCATTCAGCAGCCAGTGCTGGTGATTTATTCTCTGTGGGGTTTTTTTTAAGCCAGACTTCTCAGACCTGACCCCTTGGGGGACTTGTCTGTGTTGGTGGTACTCTGCTTTCACAGTTATAAATTGAATTCTTTCTGCTTCTTTTACAAATTAGAAGCAGAGATTCTGGCTGGACTCCCTGGTGCGACAGCCAGCATTTGTAGCTGAGATGATGACCTGTTGAAGAGCACGTTCTAGTGGTTTTAAAGAGCACCGCAACTTACCCTCGGATATTCATGAAATTCCTGATTGATTTGCAATTGGAAGTTCAAGTATTTATCAAAGCACAATATGGACAGAGAATGTTGAATACAAAGAATGGATTATATTCAATATGACATTTCAATATTTCAGCAGTGATGCAATATTTGTTCTTTTGTCCGTGTACTCCAGCGCACAGGGATATGATGTTAAAGGATGGTCCATTGCAATGTTGTGTAATTCACATCCATACAGGATCACATGAGTGTTCATAAGTAATGCTAATATCACACTTTAATTACAGAAGCATCCCATTAAATGAGGCATTGACCGGCACTGTAGCTCACTTCAAAATGATCAGCACTATCTCACCTGTCTCTTTACTGAGCTGTCTTGCTCACTCACAGTAAATCCAGAATACAGATATTTTTCCATATATATATTTTTTCTCATCTTCTAAAATTTGGCTTACTCAAAATTCACCAACTTTTCCTCAGTGAAATGCATGTTGTTGGCCTTTTGCATTTCAGAACTGAGATTTCAGCCAACATTACACAGTCAGTCAACACTAATCAGACAGTTTTCTCATTTACAAAAGTTTTTCTACAGTTTCTTCAGCTGGAAATGAAGGTATTTCAATGTACTTCATTCCTTAGTATTCAAATACGCAATTTCTCAAAGGAGTGAGATCTCCGCCGCCAGCATTGCAGGCTCAACGATTTTTGGACTTTCTAACTTAAAACTAATTACCATGGAATTCACTTCAAAAAGGTTTAACATAATGAAGTTTTGAAGGTATTTTTAGTGCCACTCCTGATTGTTGCATATTATATCATTAGAATTAAAATAAAACATGCTTTTTAGTCACATATTTTCAGGCAGAAGCCATTCATAGCACTAGTAATAATATTAAGTCATGAATCAGCAGTCACAAAGTAGCATTTGATGAATACCCCCAGGAAACCAGAACTGATATAATGTCCCTTGTGTTACATTATTAGTTTATATATAAATATATATGAATAAAATACAAATAAAGTATAAATAAAAGATTGCTGTGCCCACTCAAGACCACCAGCTTATCGTCTGTCATGCTCACATTTCATACAGGCGAGAATGCCCTCCGCACTGGCAGTTGCCCCATTGGATTGGCCAATTAGAATGCTTTTGTTTTACCAGGAGAAGCCTTTGTGCTCTAGCGCTGAAGACAGCAGGCGGGGGACCACATGTAGGTCATCAGTCATAGCATGAATGGCCCAAGAGTAGAACCCTCCCCCTCCCCATCCTCAGACAGATCACACTGAGGACCGGCTCTTACAAGCATATCCCTCAACAACAAAATTGACTGTTTCATGACTCTCCTTAGTCTATTTCATGCATGTTTGTATTTAGTCCTACATTGATATTCACGTGTACAATGTGTCGGGTATACTCCCAGTGGCTCTGCATGTTAATGTCAGAGAGCTACAGTTACTGAACAAAAACCCAGGGCCCTGGTGGGTTTGTTTATTTAACAAGGTGTGAAGACATGTTAAAACCGATTGCTAGTTCAGCGGGAGAAAAAAATGAATTATTGATTTCTCGGCTGTCCGGGATAATACCTTGAGATGAAATATTGCATTCCATAACATCAGCCTGAAGGTTCTGGAAATAAACTCTCAGGCTGTAGGGACGTGTGAATGCAGTTTGAGCAGGATGAGGCGAGAACATAGCAGGTTTTTGGCACTCTCACATTCTGGACTGAATGCAAAAGTTAAAATACAACTGTTTCCATATTTGACTCGTTCTGAGAGATCATTTTTGAAATCTCTAACCTACAGTTTTTCATAACAGATTTCAACAGATGAAACTTTTCATACAAATGACCAAAATAACAAATAATTTGATTTCATGAAGTGAAAAGCTATTGATTGCTTGTATTCAAAAAAGATCTATTTCACAGTTTTAGAAATAGCCACGACACTCAGTTGGCAAGCAAACTCAACGTGGAAAACCTCCATGTAAGCACAAAAGTTAACACGACTATTTTCCTTTTTAGCCCGCTTGGCCGAAAGGCCCAAGGGGCTTATGCTATGCTCGAGGTCTTTTGTGGTGGTCTGTCAGTTCATTACACACTTAAATCATCTCACCTGGTGTCTTTGGTTTAAATAGGGTGGAGAAAACCAAACTCAGCACACCCTGTGGCTCTCCAGGACCAGGGCTTGCTACCCCTGCCCTATACACTTTTATCTTTACTTTGAACCTCTACTTTGTCCGGATTACAACTATGCTCAATGTCCAACTACATTGACAAATCTTGGTTTCCACTTAGACTTCTGTCACAACCTGCATGTCTGTTTAATTGGCTCTAGGAGTCTTGTGGGTAGTTCCTGGTAATTGATTGATTGGCTTATTATTCCCTTAGTGCAGGAGTATTGCTAACAGCACAGGGTGTGCTGAGTTTGGTTTTCTCCACCCTATTTAAACCAAAGACACCAGGTGAGATGAGTTAAGTGTGTAATGAACTGCTTTCATTCATCAATTTAGTGCAGAGTAACGTCAAAAACCAGCAGACTCTCCGGCCCTCCAGGACCGGGGTTAACGACCACTGCTCTAGCGTCATCAGTTTTTGACCAATCCTTTCCATATTTCATATGTATGTATATATGGTCATAAGGTCTACACCAAGTTCGATTTTGAGCCAAATCGGACTGATACTTTGGGGCGTCCATTAGGGGGCATTCCATTTTGGCTATGTTTGGCCAAGTGGGCGCAGTGGCTTTGCCACCATTTTTAGTCCCAAGTGACTAAAACTGATTCTTTTCATATGACTACAGCAAAGAAAATCCCACTGAAAAGTTCCAAAGTGATCACTCAAGTTACAGGCAGAAATGGAGTTGCTAACAGTTAACAAGCGTTATAGTAGGATAGTGGGAGGAACGGTAACTGGATATGCTACCTCTGCCCTCTTTGCGGATTCAAAAGGTAGGTTATCATCATACCCTCATTGATCAAGTAAAACTGCACAGGAGAGACAGCTGCCATCAGTTAGCAATTCATTGTCAGAATCCAAGGCACAGAGTCTGTCATGAAATCAAGAGTAAATAACTAAACTAAGCAAAGACTGCTGCACTGTAAGATTGGCAATTGCACTTTCTTTGTGAAAAGATGAAGACAAATCATCCTTGCCGTCGAGCAAAACAAGTCTCCAATTTCAGAAAATAAAGAACAAATAAAATCTACAGGTGAAATTTATAAATTACTGTTTGAATGCAACTCAGAAATGTTCTTCCGTCTCAGAAAGCAGACATAACTCATGATCGTGTGTAGTGTTTCTGAGGCTTGGTGGCCAACGGTGGCAGACAGAAAAGCCCTGGCCCAGTAATGACCCACCACTGACAGCAGGCTGTTACTGCCACTTCCTCTGCTTCCAGGTCACAACCCTCAGCGGCAGCCGCTATTACCGCTCAGCAGGGCGCCGCAGCAATGCCTTAGCCACGCATGGTCCCCCTGGCAACCGCCTGCCCTCCTCCGCCATCTCCCCAACCAGGCATGGGGCGATGCGCAGATCTGCCAAATTGTCTGCCTCAAAAAAAAAAAAAAACACAGTCAGAAAGACACAGGAAGGGTGCAGTGAAAAAGAACAATGAAAGGTTTCATATTAATGTCGGGAAAATGCAGACAGGGGTGGTGCCATTATGCCATTATGCATATTAAAACGGAGCAGTTGAGAGCAAAATTCTTTGTCTGCAACAGTTGGTTTTTTTCTCTCTTCTGTTCATTTTTTGGTGTAAGATTTTGTCAAATTAGATCAATCAGGAGGGGCTTCAGGAGCTCGAGTGGTCCTATGTAAAGAACAATCTAGAAAACAACTTGGTGGGGAAAATAACACAAATGATTTATAAATTATACAAATGATTTTACAATGCATATATGCATTTCAGATGCTGTAAATGGGGCAAAATACAGCGACTTTGCAAAATATTCACACTCCTGCAACTATAGTGCATTGTATTACAAACCCATTTCCAAATAAGTCGGGATGCTTTGTAAAATGTAAATAAAAACGAAAAATAAAACAGACTGCGAGAAAAAAAAACATTTGTACTTTATATATCATTTTTAAAAAATAGAACAGAGACAATATAACAGATGTTGAATCTATCTTGTGTCAGTACAAAGGAACTCCATCTTTATACAATCCATGGAAAATTGAAGTGACATTAACTGCACAGCCCTAAATGTGACATGCAGTTATTTTAAATCAAGTGTTACTGCTGGAGTGATGGGACATAAAATAAAACTTACAAAACTGTGGACAAAACCCAGTTTTCATCTCTTGGCCCAAAGCTCTTTGAGCTCTCAGCCATGGTGTCTCACACAGAACCCGCACTGGCAGTGCCGTTTCCATGGATGCCTGATGAACTACGAAAATGAAGCCTAGACTTCTTTGAGAATATGGTGTTCTGCACCGACAATTTCTTATTTATTGGATGACAAAAAATCAAAATTAATTTTCCCTTGACACCTGTGTAGCCAGCAGGAAAGACATCTGAAAAGGAAAGTGGACCTTACAATACCTACACAAGAAGATCTGGACCTATGCTAGGTAAGGGAGAAGATCTGAACTCCATCACTAAGGCCATGCTAGTTGAGCACCAATTTCTTAGCAAAAGGTGTTCACTAGCCTTCCTGTATTTTGCCAAATGGCAATTAAATGACTGGGAAAACAGAGAATATTATTTTTGAGGGGTGGTGAAACAAAATGCAACTCTTCAGGTGAATCGCAAGCTCTACCTCTGGCAAAAACCATGTACAAACAACTAAATACACACACACACACACACACACACATACATACGCGCAGGCACGCACACCCAAGAAAACCCTGGCAAGCTTTCTGGAAAGTCTCTAACCCAGCCAAAACCCAAACTAGAACCCATAAAACATTTGTGGAGAGACCTGGGCTTGAAAGCATCTTCTAGGGAGTGTGGGAGGGACTTCCCAAATCCAGTTCGACTTATCCTTGAGGACTTTAGGCTGTAATTCTTGCCAGTGGTGGTTCTACAAGGTACCTGTATAAAGGGCCTGAACATATTTTTTCGCTTACTTTTTTTGATTTGAGGATGTTTTACTTGTTCCCCATACCGGTGTTTCTCAACTCCAGTCCTGGGGACCCACTGCCCGACACATTTGTCTGCCAGTTCAGCAATGGCATGATTCAGTCAATCAAATCCTAATCTTCAATCTCTTGCTAAGTTGAAATAGGTATGGTAAACTAGGGCTGGTACAATCACACATGATATTTTGGCTACATTTTGAGTAGAAACACCATTAAAGAGGATTTGACAAAATTGAAATTTGATGTCAGAGTGACAATACATTATTTAAAAATAGATGTTCATGATTATCTCAAGCTTATGGGACCAAATATAAAATATTATATTCTTATTTTTATTCTGGCCACCAGATTTAATGGATTAGGGTATTTCACGAAATAAAAAATGACCGACATGGAGAAGTTATTTTTCTGTTTACTTTTATTGCAATTTGTTCTACTTAGTGTGCTTAAGGTTAGGCCATCGTAAAATGCTGATCTTAATCAGAAAGTTTAATGTCTGAAGGCAGTGTTTCTTTATTAGGGACACCTGATTCAGAGAACTAAGCGACTGACAATTAGTATTAGCTGATTAAGTGAATCATCCCACTGCTGAGCTGGAACACAAATTTATAGTGCTGTGGGTCCAAGACCTTCATCAGGTATCTATTTTTTAATCAAACATATATATTTATAGCACAGTAATGTATCCAAAATGTGAGGGTGTCTGAATCCTATGCATAGGAACTGTAGTTTGTGGCAAGTTATGTTCAGGGAGCTGTAACAGATGTGTCCTGTGTCTCAACGGATCATTCTATCTTGTGATGCCCCTGCTGCAATGCTTGAAAAAATAAAAAGAGTATTTTATCTGTCAATACTGAGTTTACCTGCTGATACGGTTTACAAAGAGACACTTGTTTTCATGATCCAGATTTTCTAGATTTTCCTGCTCCATGAGAAAGGCCTCAAACAACTAAGAGAGAGCCACCAAAACGCATGCTTGATTACGTCAGCTCAAGAGAATTAGGTAAAATCATTCTGCAATGACTGACAGATTGAATACCCTCATCCAGAATTAAAAAGTACTGCTTCTCTAACTAGAGAAGTGGAATAAAATATTCTTTTAGAGTTGATAGAATCTGAGGTATTGTACTTAATTTTTGGGCGTGACGGGTCGGATGAGGGGTTATGGGGGGTGGGAGATGTAGCTCGAACTTTGGTTACAGGGACATCAGGAGAGTGGCAGGGCGCTTCCCCAAGCCTTAAAGAGGCTGGGCAGCAACGCCAAATTATAGCCAAATGCATCACCCCCTGTGACAGGTCCCCAACACCTAGTGGACTCTCACTAAAAAGCCATAGCAACGGTAACCCGCTCCAGTGCAGCGGAAGCCCTCACCTTCGAACATCTCTTTTAACATGCAAACCTTACGCCTTTGTGTCTCGGCTTCCCGACGCCAGCAAAAATGGGAACAACGGAACGGACGGGCAGGGAATGACTGAGCCCTTTTTGATGTTGCTCCAATTTCCGATCTTTTTCGGAGGTCTCTCTGTTTCTATGTCTAGCTGACTCATCTGCCAATGCAGACGAATTCTTTCATGCCTTGTCTGAAATGGGAAGATTCTGCATCTCTTGGTTGGTTTCATGGATACAAAAAGAGTCTGGTCAAAGAATAAAATAAATTATATTTTTGAATGGAGAGTTCCCATTAGATAGTCATGAACTGAGGTATCAAACCTGAGGTATATTCAGATATCAGAGGTAGCAAGAACATTAATGCCAAAATGCTGATGAACATAAATTTTAATCCTTATTGACATATAAATTCTGACAGCCTAAATGATTTATGACTCCAGCTATCAACTGGTAAAGAGTGAGATTTGACAATCAGCTTAGTATGAACCATGAAGATTCCAATCTTTTCTGACATTAATCTTTTCTGTGTCTTTACTTCCTGTTTTTACTTGAGATGAGGTCCATCAGAGTTACCTTTTAGAGCTAGGGCTCATTTATACCCCAATTTTTCATTTCTTTATTTGACTGCACCTGAACTGGACATTGATTGAGGAACATCATCAATAAAGAGATTCAGATCAATTAAAAGAGTTAATAAAAATAAATAAGAGATTTCCTCGAGATGGTGTAAGCCAGGAATGCCAAGACATCTCCTGTGGGAGTATGAACATGTAATCAATCGATCGGTAAATCATCATCTCCCTAGCTGCAATGCATGTAACATCTGTAACTGGAGTCAATTCAAACTGATGTTTGGAACAGCAAAGAAGTTTCTTATTCTGAAGTTGCATTTCTTTGACCTTTCAAATGAAGAGAAGAAGAAAAGATAGGAAAACAAATGAATGAAGGCCGTGAATAAAAAGTGACTGTATTGAGCGCCAAATCTTTTGAAAAGGCTAGTCTTTCAAAGCCAAACTGTCTCAAACTTTTGTCATTTTTTAACAAGACATAGTTATCAAACAAGGCAAAGCAAAGATGGCCATACCTTACCAGGTAATGTGAGGTCTTGGAGTTGTTAAAAATTTTCAGACTTGCCCTGGGAGTTAAATACTCTCTTTAAAGTGGTGTTATGGTGTTAAAGTTCAGATGGTGATGAAATGGAATGAAAAAATACCACGCCTTTTACAGGACGGAGGCATCTTGAAAACCATAGCGAGAACCCAGGTACATTGTAAAAACTATTTTCCAAAGATAATATACATATTTTTAAAATCGCTGATAACTGGCAATCCATTGCAATACAATGGGTGCCAAAGTTGACTAAGGTTATGGGGCTATAAAAAATAAACTGTGATTAGAATTTAATAAAATGGGTGAGGCTAAGGATTAGTCAATTCCAAACTTTGCATGGAAAACTACTGAGCACTTTATACAAGTCAAAACTACAAGTATAAACAAGTATAAACTACTTCTGGGTTTTATGACATAAAGTAAGGAGTAGTACACAAGCATGAATGTTGTATTGATAATACTGTACAAACAAATAATCATTCCAAAAGTTCGCAGAAGTGGGCAGCACACAAGCATGAATGTTGTATTGACAATACTGGACAAACAAATAATCGGCCCATAACTTCGCAGAAGTGGGTGATTGTTTATGTTGGCAGATTCATGGTTTTAAATACCTTGTTTCAAAATTAATCTCTAGGACAGTAAATCCATCCACTGAAAAAAACTAAACCATTCTGATGTTGTTTCCTCTCACGTTTGCAGATGTTAGCATACATGCATTTTGTCCGTAATTTTGTCCTCTGTCACCGTGACGACTGCCTTAACAGCCCACATAGTGGGTGGTATATGGTCATAAATTCTTCCTTTAACAAACCTTCCTGTTGACCTCAGTCTCAGTTCATTAAAATGGCAAATCCTTCTGGAGTAAATCTCATTTAGTACCCAGGCTACTGATGTTTCAAGATTTCCAACAGAAATCTTGAAAAGAAAACATCCTTTTTTTTTGGACATGTGGAAATTTCATTCCACCACAGCCAAAATGTGTGGACAGGGTAAATACTTTAAAAAATCTGTGATGTAGATAAATTCAACCCCCAACTGTGCCTGAGACTAAATGATTATTTCAGTGAGTGACCCTGCGTTGGGTCTGCTGTAAATAAAATCTGTGCATAACCACCCCCTGATCTTACACCAACTGCACACCACAACCCTTCGCAATGTAAAGGCAGCTGCTTCCTGAGTTCTCAATGTCCTGCACAGTCTGCGAAGACACTAGAAAGTATTGTACAAGCCTTGGGTACATTTTGTTATTACACAGACCACACAAGTGGGAGAAAGAGCTGGGCTGTTTGCTATTTGTTACAGTAAACTGAAGCAGTCAGATGCAGTCAATCCCAGTACAGTTATATATGAATGTTAACATACAGTGGTTCAGAAAATAATTTTGAGATAAGCCACAGTACAAAATGTCTGCAATCACTGCCATTATGAAAGTATTAGAACATAATTTGAACCTACGATACATATTCAAACAAATATAATCCACCACCACAATATCTATTCATATGATGTGTGTTGATGTTTGACAAAATCTGCTATACATTTGCAATACTAAATGGAAAAAAAGGATTCTGTTTTCTTCAAAATCTGCTTGAAAGTTTAATCCTGAATCTTGATTGCCTATCAACATAAGTGCATAAATTAAGAAAAACAAGAAAATAATTCATTAGAGGGAATTTTGTTGTGCATAAAGTCCAATAATAAGCAATGCTAGTAGCAGGAAAAAAGAAAACAAAAATATTTTTACAAAATTTGTTATGACTATACGTTGAGTATTCTGTAAAACTTCTAAACCAAAAGAAAAAGATAAAAATACAACATCATTATTATTATTAGTTTTGTTTTTGTTGTTCTTGCAAAAAACAAGTGGTTTTGGCAAGAAAAAAAAATTTGTGGAAAGTATGCAAAATCATATTGACTAATTTATTAGATCCATTTCTATTTTCTGATTTACAAGGGAATGTAAACACTCAGTCTACAAAAGAAGTTGCTTCAGCATACTCCACGGCAAAGCACCCACTTAGCGAATACACGTGGCATTTTGCTTTGACTATCTTATTTTATACAGTTTTTGATGTTGAGAGAGATGGGTTAGCATGGAAAAGAGATGGCTGAACACAGGGAGATACCCACAGAGGAGGCTCGTGGGCGTTATCTTCACTGTGGGAACAGACGAAGGGGGCTACACCCCGCCCCTATGGGGAAAATGGGAAAGTAATGAGGTCAATGTGTGACAAGAGCTGGTGTCCCCATGGGCCACAAGACTCAGACCTGCTCGTTTACATCGTTCTCATATTTTTCGCTAAATTTCCCTCACCTTTAGTCTTTGCCATTTCCCTTTCAAATCAATTCAGTGTTACTTGCTTTTGCCGACAGAGGGAAATGGACATTATTGAGAAATGGAAGTTAATGGAAATATAAGAAATTAAAAAATGGGTTGGGAGAAAATGAGAGGAGATAATGTGATGAATGCAGTGGATGTAAATGAATGAAGGAGTTTTCATTTGAATGTAACGTCTCTCCTGTGTCCGCCTTCAGAAGTAAGGGTGTCTTTGTTATTTAGTACAAACAGAAGTGTAAACTGCGCTCGCTGAAATAAAAAAGGAACGAAAAATTGGTTAATAAACTTCACAATCTGTGCAGATGGTTAAGTCATTTCTTTGTTCAAAACATTATGTTTACATATATAATAATTCAGTTAAATATATAAATCAATTGTTAGTTTAATAAAACAAAAAATTGAATTTATTGAAATTATGTAAATAGTAATTCAAAAACCCTGAGATTGTTATGAGAAAATCCAACCCCTTAATTATTCGGATTGCCGTTACAGAGAAAAGACATTAATCGTGCATTTTCTTATTGATAACAGCAACTTGTGCAAATAAATTTGGATTCATGCAAAGACAATATACTCACTGACTAATATGCACTGCAAAATATTTAGTGTTTTCATTCATCTCTGGTAGAGTAAATTACTCAGGAAGTACATTACCTCCCTATTAGTCTTATCTCCATCATGCTGTAGAAGCACAAATATTGTGAGTCAAATGTACAATCTAGATTAATTTATATTTTACTTTTGATTTAAGTTGTTTTTTTTTTAAGCTTAGTTTCTAGTGGTTCTGGAATTGAATTAAATTATTCATGTTTGCAGTCTTTATTCTAATGTAGTAATGTGCAAGTAGTCTTTCATGGTTGTTATTATTATTATTATTAATAATATATTTGGGCATTTTTCTCAGTGCTGTAGATCTAATTTTCTGACCGAATCATTTTAGCAGACTTGTCCTCACACACTTTCTCAAACAAAACATTTTTTTAAAGGAAATACAGATAATTTGAAAAAGATTCTCAGGTGCAAGAAATGTTCAGACTTGAGCAGTGGACATGATCACATGTAATCAGAATTTGAATAAATACCAAGAGAATTAAAAATGTGTGACCAATGGAAATGAGTCTTACATAAAGCTTATTATTATTATTATTATTCACACATAAGTATTTTCTTAAATGTAGAACAGAATGGTGGATTACAGCCCTTGGCTCAGTGGTTACATATTTCCAGAAAAACATTATCAAGACCCCACAGAATGAAAGACTCTCTGGACTACAGCCAGGCCTTCACAATATCTATTCTATAGCAGCCCTTGGGAATCCTCACATGGAGTTGATGGTGTGAATATTTAGAGAATTAATCTATTGTACCCAGTATCAGAGCTGGTTACACACCGGGACTCTGTCTGCAGGGAAAGCTGCCAGCTGCTTCTGCTGAAAAAAATTTCCACTGAGAAGTGCATATGAAACTACTGCACTGTACTTAAAATTTCTCAACATGTGCTTCAGTAAGATGAGGGTGCATTCATATGGAGCCCATATGCTTCACAAAGCATATTGCAAGCATTATAGAAAATGACCAAATTAGGAATATAAAATATATGTTCACAGTCTTCACAACTGCATTATTTAACACAGAACAGTGAAATATTCCATGTTGATCTCACTATTCTACTATCACTACTACATATGAATGAATGAATAAATGAACTATATGCAAATAAACAGATTTTAAAAATCCAAAGTGTGCTCTGCTGCTACCTCATGAAGTTGGTAGGGAATGGCTCTAATGCAAATATATAATATTACTGGCATTTGTGGACTCCATTTTCAGGCATCTCAGATTAAAGGCACAAGAGGATAAGCTCGTACAGTAAAATAAGAATTTACCTCTCAGGAGGGGTGAATCATTAACCACCGCAGTTCATGAAATGCTGGTTTTGTAAGAACACAGAGGCACTGAAAAAAAATTAAATGGAAAATGACAACCCTTTTGATCTTCATATGTAAATTAAACTGCTGTCTTCCTCCCGAGGGGATAAATTTCAAATTACATTTTATTTCTTGGCAGCTTTGCTGTTCTCAGATTCATAAAGAGAAGTATTGAAAATGCTCCAGTGTAGATTTTCACGACCATGGGCCAGGGGTTCACAGTGAAATATTGAAGAATGAGTCCATGGTACTTGGCTCAATATCATATTTTTGAAAGATTATTTCAATGACAAGGTCTGTCAGTGCACAGTGGCGGCATTACTGCCATTACAGGTGGTGTTCCGACAAACTGCCATAACCTGCAGAATGACTTACTTACCCCACTCCACCAGTGCTGTAAAGTACTTCACTTCAATTTCAGTCAATTACATCAATGTACAGAATCAGTTTTGAATATGTACAGGCGAAAGACTCCAGTGTTAAACACACACACACACACACACACACACACATACACACACACACACACGCACACGCACACACACACACACACACACACACAGAAAAGCACACAGACATGCACACGCAGACACAGACACACACTCACAGACAGACAGACACACACACACACACACACACACACACGCGCTTTGGCGCACATTCTCTTTTCCCAAATTACATTTGTCACAGGAATTTCTCTGAGATCAATGACAGTCTGAAAAGCTTTCTTCCTCATTTTGCCCGTGGAATGATTGTCTCACATGAGCTGTTGGCTGACTGAGAATCAGCACATCTGTAATTACTGCACTGTCGGTGAGAATTATAATACTGTCTCTTCAGCCATATTTTCCTGCTATTGTGCCCCACAATATTTTTTTTCCTCCAGTGTGATAGATTAGCATTTTAATGTAAGCAGCTTATAGACTCCTCAGCCATGTAGCGACACCACAAATGGCATCATTAAGGAGCCTAAGACGGATTAGCCCTGATGGAGGAATCAGATAACGCAACAACAGAGGTCCACCAGGATCAGAAGTGACTAAACTACGAGGTCTGGCTGTCTGTTGTTGGATGATATCCTGCAAAAGCAAAGCCTTCAGTCAATAGAGAGAAAGTCAAATATTGCTAATTTCTCCCGAATGTCTCCTTCCTCTATCTCAAGGCTAGGAATTTTACTCTATGGATAAAACTAGACAAATGCTGCCAATAGTTTTCAAAAGGGTTTCTCTCTGAAATGACTTGCTTCTCCCCATAGGCAATACTTAAAGTTTGGCTGAGTCGATGCGAAAAAGGAAAGGGTACAGGGTCCAGAAAACTAGAAAACTACTCTTGACTCCAGGAATGTTCTCTTTCAATTTTGGTTAAAGGGCAGTCAATATCAATAACAGCCCTTCTCCATCCACAAGAAACTTTGACAAGGAGGTGATAGGATTCTGATCAAAACCGTTAAAGTTATTGAAATTTGAACTTCAACCCTCTGTTAACCAAGTACCTTCCTAACTGTCTGAAAATAATTTCCCTACGCAAATATGTTGATTATGGGCCAATATTTGGAAAAATAGTTTAAAAAAAATTGACCCTTTGGCCCACCTTTCCAAAATGTAGCAGATATGCTACATTGGGTAATAATGCGAATGGAAAAATTAAAGTGACGGACCATTCAAGTTATTCTCAAATGTTTATTTGGCAATAAGAAACAAAACCAGCAGGGTGTCTGGGGTGTTAACCCTTTCACTCTATGTAGCAGATATGCTACAGTGGTTAATAGAGGGTTAAATTTGATGAGGGTGTGGCACAACAGGAAACATTACGGAGCCATTACATTCAATAACTCTCTGCAACAGGAATTTGAAAGCAGATTTGCTACAATTTTCATTAAAGCTGTTTGAGTTTTTGTAATTTTTAAAATTAAAAGTTTGGCCTGGTGATGGCACAATAAAAAAGGTCATAAGGTGAAACACATGAATAACAGCCTTTCCCTGTGCATCGGGAACAATCCCAAGATGTGTGACTTGATCGCCAGCAAAACTGTCTGAGTGACTGTAATTCGAAAAATTTGTAAAGTAATGGGCCTGGTAGTGACACTAAGTAGGTTGCTGGGTCACACAAAACAATAGGGTTTGTCTAGCATGCACCAGCAAGGTCAACAAGAAGTTTCATACGATTCCCATAAAAAAACTATTGGGTTATTGCAATTTATAAAAAATGAGAAATTTGGCTTAGTGGTAATGTTAAAGCAAAAGTCGTAGGGGGACCAACATCTATAACAAGCTTTATTTCGGCTCCAGAAATGATCACAAGATGTGTGACGTGATTTCCATCAAAACTGTTTGAGTTATAACATTTAGAAATATAAAGTTTGACCAGGTGGTGGCGCTACAAGAAGGTCCTAGGGTCACACAAAACAATAGGGTTCATCCTATATGCACCTTGCAGGAACATAAACTTGGCCTGGTATTGCTATAGCAAAGCTTACAGTGTATGGTGATCAACATCAATATAATGCTTCCTCTCTGCCCCAGAAAAATCACAAGATGCATGACATTAACACCTTTTCAAATTATAGCATTTGAAAATATGCATTTGACCTGATGATGGCGCTAGAGGAGAGGTCATAGGGTCACACAAAAAGCAGGGTTCCTCCTATTTGCTCCAGGAATACACACAAACAGAAGTTTCATTTGATTTGCAAAAAACTGTTTGCGTTATCACACTAATATGAAGGACCAGAAGCAATGCTGGCCAAGATGAAAACAAAATATGGCAAAATATTTTTGGGGGGATATAATCAAGATTAAAGTTTAAGGTCATCCTCATATGTGATATTAGAGTGCTCTTTGCAGAACATTCAAATCATTGCTTGAGCATGAAAGGAGTGGCGTTCCAAGAATTCTGAAAAAAATGTACAGAAAGTCCTACTTTCCCACATGTTCAAAAGAATGAATTACATTATCCTCTACTGAACACACAGGCCAACAACTTTGCCATCAAACAGTGCTTATTATGAGGGACAGTGTGTTGGAGGGACAGGGCGAGAAACAGGAAGTACTTTCTCTGCATATGACGAGGAAACATACAGAACTAACTTGGGTGTGCAAGACAAGAAAAATCCAAGGATGTCGATCATGGCAGTTTGCTGCTTAAAAAAATATACCCAATAATCTTTCTGTACACTTCTTGTATTTTATCAGAGCGAACTCAATTTAACATAATATTAGAGAAAATACATTATGACAAATTGGGAGCCTTATAGGTTTTCCAAAAAAAGTGCAAGAGTTGCATCCATGTGTGCTTTTTGATAAATACGACTATAAAAATGAACATTTATTTCACTTGTTTGTTATATACATTGGACCACAGAAAATGCTTTTTTTTTTTTTTTTTTTAGCTATCTTTAGTCACGCCTCTGCTACTGAACATGCTGATGCAAAATAGCGGAGTGACGTCCTTGCCTGGTGAAGCGTTTACCGTTTCGGTTTTTAATTGGGAGTGTTGGAGTGAAAGGTTTACATGGGAGATGTCAGGGAGCCATATGTTTGTGAATTTAACCCTAAATCATTATCTAAAGTGACTCGAATGAACAACCTGTCAATCAGAGTGAGCCTGTATTTGGCCACACATCGATGGGTGCTTGGAGAAAATTTGTGTTTTGTGATATAGCTGAAAACAATATCCGGGCGAGTGCAGTGTAATAGGCCTACTGTCTCCATGAGATCAAGGGCATTGGTAGCAGGCACACATCAATAAGATTGACAGGATCCATTTATATACCTAGGTTTTGATTCTATTTTTTTTATCATTGTTATATGGGGGGTGAAGTGAACTTTAAAATTTTCTCTTACCTGCCACCAAATATGAGGTTTTCAATTGACTGAACAAAAATGTGAGGTAAATTTTCAGAAATGCTGCTCTGTTCATGAATAAGGTATTGGGCAATTACTTACAGTTGGACAGTTTGCACAAAATATGTATTGATCAACCACAACATTAAAACCATCTGCCATATTGCTTAGGTCCTCCTCATGTCAGGTCCGTCAAACTGATGTCCTCTTGAATGCACAGACCCAGGTTTTCCCAGCCGAACATTTCCAGAGCATCACACTCTCTGCAGCAGTTTATATTCTTCCCACAATCCATGCTTGTGAGATTTTTCCTAAAGCAAATGGTGCAAACTCATCCAGACAATTCACATGATGTCAAAAAAACCTGGACTTGCTGGATGAGGTAACCGTTTTCAATCACCCCAAGGTTCCTGGCACTTTCAGCAATGGGCTGGCATAAGGATGGGCATTCCAACTGGCCTAACGTGCAACATACAGGAGGGTGCACTGCACTGCCTGTTGTGATGCATACCTCAAATAAGTATCATTAAAATCCTCTGCAACTCGTGACACAGAGGCCCTTCTGTCAGTTCAGAACAGACGGAATAGCTTTCAATGCTGTAATGCATCAAGAAGCCAGTAGTGTCCAACACCCTGTTGCCAGTTCATGGTATGTCCCTCCTTGGAATACTGACAGTAGAAACTCACCCCTACTGACTGGGAGCACTCCACAGGCCTTGTCGCTACAAAGGTTCTCAAACCCATTCGTCAGACCATAGATAAATGGCCTTCATCAAAGTTGCTGAAGACCCGTTTCAGTCACATCCAACACTTTGACTACAAGTACTAACTTATCGCGTACCATCAGACTGTCAGTAGACCTAGACATGCTCTAGTTACAAGGTCATCGACATTATTTGCTGCATCTGTAAATGGTTTTAATGTTTTGGCTCATCTGAATAAATACACAATAAAAATAAGTGTGATGATCTTAACACTGAACATGTATTATGCATTCCTTTCTAATTGCTTACAATTTAAAAGCTATTTCCTGTTGAATGTAATGAAGAATTATTTTCACGACAGATAATGTGATTGGATGGATTCCCAAAGTAAGATATATTGGCAATTACGTGCATTGTGATTGATCATCATATTTATCATTATTTAATAATATTGAGTTCAGTTTGGTGGCAACTATTCACAATTTATGGCTCCTTCAAAAGTAGAAATGGATTTCACGTAACCTCATAAGCTAAACATTGTATATACTGTATGTGTAACAAAAATTTTTACTGAATTTCAGTTATTGAAATTTTCAATAATGCACTCATTGAGTTACTTTTAATACTTAAGTATTATTATAAAAGTCATCAGTTTTTCCTTCTGTTGCCAAGAGCTAATTAACTGCACAACGCTGTCACTGTTTGATGATGTCAGCGAGGTCTAAGGGCTGCTGTCAGCAGTTTAGACATGAGATGCAGATTAGAAGCGACAGCTCTCAGTGTGTTGATATTGTCCTCAGATATAGAATTACAAGCTTCTGTTTCAGAAAGGGGGGTGAGGGGGTTTGAGGCAAGATCTGGGTGGTGGTGCTCTCGGCGACACACGGAGCGAATGAGTGACAGGCCCAGCTCCTGACCTCAATTGGCTCCCGCTATTAAACCGTATCTCTTATCTATGGCGCGTTCATCAGGTTTACCTCACTAATTGTGTGCCCCATCTTGCTGTAAATGGGCCTCCCACATCACTGAGGCCTTGAATCCCAAGCAACCTTATTTTTGGTACAAAACCCTGATAACGCCCCGCCCCCCCTCATGCTGGAAACTCCACCTTCCCACCACCACCCTGAGACTTGGGGAGTGGGCTTTGTGTGAGTGTTGCTCAGGTTTCAGATAAAGAGTCCCTCCCCTACATATCAACTCATTGACATCAGCTCTCTAAGTTGTCCATCTTACACACAAATAAGTCATATGGGTCTCAAACGCCTAATGTTAATCAGTACAAACGAAATCATGTTGATTTACAAGCAGGTGGCCCATTGTGTTCTCAATCAAAACTATATATATATATATTTTTTTTTTCAATTGAAATTTTACAATTTCTAAACACATAACTTATGGAAGGCATTGTAGTGCAGTGTTGAAGTAAGGCACTGTACCAGTAAGGTGTCCGGGTATTAAATGGATCAGCAAAATATTGCCTGCAGTGTAGAGATGAATAAGTCTGGATCAATTTCAATGAGATTGTTATGTAAACAAGGCAAAACAAAAGCCAAATTGCATGAAAAAAAAATCTAATCTGGACCCAATCTAAGGAGGTCTTCAAATATACACAAACAAAGCCTTTCAGGAAGAGAAATAAGTTGATTTTTTTTGCATTGCTCAAAAATACATGCAGCCAGGAGGCAGTATAAAAAGCAGTTTTTAAAGCGTTCTGGGTCATGGGCTCTGGGAGCCATATATACAGCATATACTTTGAGCACCATATTTCATTGGAAAGTGCCCCTTTTTTATTTGGTTCTGCTGGCCAAATGAGCCATCAAGTCTGAATTCAAGTGAAGGTAAATAAGTGAAGGTAAATTTTACATGCTGAAGAGGTGACCATGGGAGAACAGAAGACATATGCAGTTCAGGCCGATCAGAGCATCAATAGGGACGACATCCAGTGTCGAGTGATGTCTTTCCATTACAGATTTCAAGGAGTCATTGCAGTCAAGCAATACATGCTCAAATATAGAAAATAATAATTTTACATCATGTTAAACTGTCCAATTTTTTATACACCTGAAAATGGTGAGGACTATGTACAAAAATTATCCTCAAAAGTTTCTTGAATTTGTATGAAAACACCCTCAAATCAAAACCGACGTTCTGTACTTCATCCACATTGCCATAATACACTATCAAAGTCAGAGTATAGAATCAAAATTAAAAATGTGTCCCTGTCCAATGGATTATGATGTTCTTTTTAAGTGTATATACTATATACAGTCTTTTTCTTAGACATGTCCATAATCATGACTCCACCCCCCTCCCCAATAATCCCACCCTGAGCAACATCCCCCACAAACCCCCACCCCCACCACCTCAAGCCCTCTGGCACCACGCTGGGCTGACTGATCAGTACAGGCATGCTAAGCCTGTTCCCTCAGCGCCAATAAGGATTAGAAAGTGACTCAGAATCCATGATCGCCCGGAATATGCATGCATGATAAACAGCCCCAGCCAGCCCCCCAAAGCCCTCTCCAGCCCATTCAGCAGCAGTATCCCAATGTGCCCCTGACATCACGCTCTCCGAAAAGGTGTCATCGCTATGTTGAGGCAGTTAACACACAAAATGTCATCAAAGTGCGGCTGCCCCAACTGAGCATTCAGAACATCCAATGGCATTGTGTCAAAGAACACTGAACCCTACATTTTAAGTTCACCGTGAATCCACAAGATAACCTGACTGTCTCCAGCTTAATACCCCCGAACAGCCGGTGTGTACTGCAGGGCATTTCTGGAAGTCTAACTGAGCAGAGTACTGCAGAACTGCTCCTCCAGGCAGTTATTTTCTCAAAATGATCGATCTTCTTGTTTAATGTGCCGTGTTTTGTCGTTTGGAAAACTTGTTTTCTCTCTTTTTTCCTTCCAAGTACCTGCTGTAAGACTAAGGATGAAATTTAGCCATTGTGCTAATTCCGGCATATTTACATTGACGCATATTGCAAACATGTTGATTAATACGCACTGTCCTAACTCAAAAAAAAAAAAAATAAACAAGTTATAGCCCTAATAATATGAGCACTTTAAGGCTATTGTGGGGCTGGGATAGTCAGTGCTCTGGAGTTTAGCCATTAACTGGACTCTCCATGAAATCACACATATCTCTAAATCAAACTTAAAATGGACCAGCAGCAACACACTAAATCCCCTACCCATTCAATATGTTATTAAAGGCTTCACAGACAATGTTTGCTTTTATTGCTGGCACATAGTGGAGCTGTGAAATATATGAACAAGTTATAGATTTCAAAGAAAGAAAAACTCAGCATGTTGCCACATTTCAGTCACATGCCACACTACAAGTTACACAGTTTATTAGGGGGAAGAAATATCAGCCGAGCCCCAATATGCCATTTGCTGATCCCCATATATTGTATTTCCGTATTGGCCCTCTAACAAATACATAATGTATAATGAATTTATCCCACCGAAGACCTTTTTTTTTAACATGCAGGCCATTTTGGCTGCTCCAGAGATGCTAAGGGAGATAATCTACTCGCACGCTGTGTACGGGCTTCGAGACGTAATATGGGAATATATGGGGTTTCCACATGACTGCTTTTGACCAATACCATCCAAGTATTCTTGCCTGAGGTGGGATAAATGTACACGCAGAGCTTGATTGCCTAAGCTGCTATGACCTGCAAGCGGAACTGACCCACGCCCCCAGCACAAGATCTTAAATTCCCTCAGAGAGCCCAAAGTTGAATGTAAATCTTGTCTGCAGGATAGGGGCTGGGTCGTATGCACTAGGGGCAGGGTTGCCGACAGTAACACGGGGCTTTAACCTGCAGAGGACAGGGTGCAGTTATCTCATGTGGAACCACTCGATATCAATAAGAACCAGGGGTCTGCGCAGACAATGCTCCTCTTTGATGAGGCCAATCTCAGCCATCTTCAAGGCAGAGAATTAATGAGAGGTTAATTAACCTCCTTTCATGTGTACAAAATTGTTTTTTTAAAGGATTAAGGGATTAGTGCGATGCTAAATCCTTAAAGGGCTTCAAATACCTCAATATTCATTTCAAAAGATACAAAAGAAGGCTTCCTAATAATGCCCCCTGTCCTTCCCGGTTCCTTTCACTAGAAATACACACCGCTCTGACCAAGTGCTCATCAAGCAGTTTCATTATTCAACAGATGTTTGCATACGATAAGTGAGGGAATCCAAGAAATCAGTTTTCATTAATGGTTATGTTTGTTTGAGGAGTAGGAAGTACTCCCAGGGATGGACCAATATCCGCTGCAAAGACGGTGCCACAAAAAGAGCTCCCATCTTATGAACACCAGAGATGAAACTGAGTAAATGATAAATTGATGTCATGATATCAAAATTATAAACCCAGGTTATATAAAGACTGCATTTTTTTAAAATCACATAATATAGAAAAATTTAATTTCAGTTCATAAACAATACAATAATCCAATCGCTCCTTACATGGGTAATGTACAAGCTAAAAATGTTTTACACCAAGGAACAATTTTCAAACATATGCTGTATAATTTCAGACATACAAAAGATTCTTCACTCATGCAGTTCATATTTTGAAATGGTCCGATATTCAGTTCATGATTGAGTTCTGAAGCCGCATATATCTGATGAAACATTGCATCAATAAAGAGGGGAAATTCTTCAGAGGATTTTATAACAGCCAAAATGTCTGTAAAACGTTGGTCAGAGAATCTAATACGCACACTGCCCTACGTAGGCTGATGGTAGAGGAGGGGGAAGATGTCACGCTCAAGGCCATATATCAGATCTTTGGCCACTTTTCGCAGTTATTCTTCTCAGGGGTGTCTGAGAAACATGTGCAGAGGGGTTTACGGCTCAGCAGAGACCTATAGAGTTCGGGAGGTCTTTAGGGCTCTTTGATCGGCCCCCACTGCCGACCCCATCAACCTCAGCCTCCACGGAACTTTCCAGAACTGTGAAGTGTTACCAAATTAGAACAGTGGAGGAAAAACATCAAACATGCGGCCATATGCATCTACTGCATGTGCACTCACTGTATAACATGGCTTTAGACCATTTTTATTCATTTTTGCAGCCATTCACATGCACGCTGCATGTGATATACATATACCACTTCACTTTCACACTATAGCTGCCTAATCTGCCCCCCATGAAGGCTTGTATTTAAGATGATTTAGCCCGCCTATTATATTTGAATGAATAAACCATTTTTGGTTTGGTGTCAGTTTAATCCCTACAATTTAAAACTTAAATACAATGTTTGTAACTGAAAGTGGTATCCATTCTTCTTTCAGTTCATTTATACCATTCCACTGACCATTTCAATAGCGAAGTAAATAAAACATAATCCCCCATCCTCCCCTTATACATCATGAATTTATTTTATATGATTACAGCTAAATAAATGAGAAGAAATGAGAAATAAATGAGAAATTAATTTGAACATGCCTTCAGTATTGGCCAACACTACAAAAACTACAAATCAAAATGATGGTTTTATATATTTATTGATCCTGGGGTCAAAATGACCCAAAAATGTACAGGACATTAAATAGTTTTGAGTTAATTTTATGTTTTACCTATTACGTTATGGAAAAAATAGAGCTAAAAAAAGTATGTTAACCATGTATTTAGAGACGCAAGAACATTGAATCCGGTCAAACTGACACTTAACATAATAGGAGGGTCAAGAGGATGCTGGTAGTTGTACTTTGTTGCCATTTGCTCATTTTATTGCCATTTGCTCATTTTATGCGCTGTTGGAGTTATACTCAACGATCCTTCCAAAACAAAAGCACAGCACACGTGTTCCAAACGAACGTTCCCACTTTTTTTGAATGTCTCACAGAAGCTTCCTGAGTTTGTCCCCCCAAAACTAAAGATTTACAGAGGTTATGAGAATGTCAAGCTAGCAAATCACTCTTTTGATGACAATCCCATGTGTGTTTACAAATGTACCCTCACTACACACAGAGACATAGATGCACACACACAAGCGCAAACACACTCAAATAAATGCACACGCACACACGTACACACACACACACACGTGCACCCAAGGATAAGCAACACTTTCCTATTCCCCTTTCAAGTTTGGATTTTTTTATATGCCTTTTACATTTAAAAAAATTAATTCAATCAAATCATAAAAATCTTGTAAATTCTTATAAGTTTGAATTAGTTTGTTTAAACTGTGACAAACTGGAAATGATTGTGGAGATACTAGAGTATATTCTGCACGAATCACAGCAATACAGCTTACAAGGCTTAAAATATCTTTACATGTAACAACTGCCAGCACCAGTACTGCCCAACCATGCAATCATTTCAATATCACTCAATAAATTTCATTTTGAAAATTCACTTTGAATAAGTAGCACTTTAAGGATTTTTAACCAAAGGATTTTGGATGTTTTGTGACTCAAATATGTTATGTCATGATGAAAAGAGGAAATCTTTCTCGCAACAAAATCTGTCCACCAAACTGATTTTATCCACGTCATGCATGTTAAAAGAAGACAATGAAAACCTATATTTTTATGAATAGAATGGCATTATACTACACAATCCTAAGAAATATTTGCAGAATAATAGTGACTGGATAGTCGCCAAGACATTAGCTGAGAGTGTGCGAACACAGTTTCAGACATTGTTTCCCAGAAGAGGACAAAGAAAATTATGTGTCACAGTTAATTTTTTCTTCAATAACTTCCTATATTTTTTGCTGTGTCTGTGTGCCATTGTTTTCCACATGTCTATGACAGAACCTGCTGGTTTGTATATTATGAGCTCTGAGGTCTGCAGGGGTTCCGGGCGCTAGCATGCAAAGACGTG
Source organism: Gymnothorax reevesii (assembly GCA_029721435.1). NCBI lineage: Eukaryota > Metazoa > Chordata > Actinopteri > Anguilliformes > Muraenidae > Gymnothorax > Gymnothorax reevesii. The sequence continues at coordinate 55,740,049 of CM056586.1, forward strand.
CATCTCTTAGAGTGTGACCACAACTATTGTTCTATACAAAACAATCGTCACTTTGATGTGTGATGCTTGGCCTACAGTGGGCTCAGACCAAGCAGCCAAGATTATGAGCTTGGGTGGTTTGAGTCACTAAAGAAATCCCTCTCACAATAAAGATTTATTCTCTCTGCTTGTTTTTGAAACATGCCGACAGAATCTACTGCTGAAACGTTTTTTTTTTTTTTTTTTTAAGAATGCAGCAAGAACATGTATGTATATCAATAGTGGTTGGGCCAATGAGTAAACATAGGATCAAAATATCAAGATAAAACTTTCAGTTTATATGGTAGATCGGGCTGTAAGTCAGCAAACATAAACCAGCTGAATCTGTTTAAATGACTTTGGCTGGATATTACCGATCATTGTAGGGATAATTTTTGATTTGATTTATTCTGTCTATATTTTCGTCTAGGAGATTTCTGAGGCTATTGAAGTTTGGCAGATCATTTACAAAATTCAGAACATCTGTAATCCTAACTAAATCAAAATCAATATATTGGTAAACAAACACAATGTCCTTGATATCTAATGTAACACACAGCACCTAAAATATGATATTGATCTCAGTAGTTGGAAAGAATTACATTTAGATCTGAACTCAAATTTTACAAGTGTGTAAATCCAATTTTCAATTACACATGCATTTTTAGTTTTTGAGGGTTTCCCAAAATTTATAAATAGGTTTGTTTATTTATTTATTTATTAGAGATGCATTATTCACAGGTTATTATATTCATACATAGGTAATTTTACAGAACTGCATCAGCTACAAGTGACATATGACTCAAATCAATCCTATTCAACCTACTTTTGCTGGAAATCTCAGATACTGCTTATGTGATCCCTCTGTTCTTCTGCTGGGCCATATAAAGGTCTTCATTGACAGGTTACTCAGCCAATGCAAAAGGCACAAAAGGCTACAAAAAGAAGAATGAAGTTGGCTATTATCCCGGATATTAAACAAATTATCCGTCGCCATAATCCCCAAACAAGGTACATTATGTTCCAGACACAAGTAACACCTGACCACAGCTATCATGCATACATACGTATGTGCAAAATACAAACATGATTATGAGGGTGCTTTAAATTTTGAGATCTGGTACATTTTCAGAGGACAGACATATTACTAATTACTTCTTTATGGAGTCAATTATTCCCGCATATACTTGGCTCTTTATTAACTGACTCCTCTTACAAAAAGAGAATCAAAAAATAAAAGGGAAGGACAAATCTCTCAGTCAAAGGGAGACAAATATAAGTGTGCAACAACATGCGGGTGGAATAGAACATAGTCTCAAGAAGAATTTTCCATCTAGTATGCATGCGTTTCTGTTTTCAGAGCAAACGTCTTTATGCTCAATTTATCTCCAAAAGTAAGAAATGTGAACTTTTTTCTTACCAGGTTTTTGTAATCATGCAAAAAAAATGTAATTTCAGTTGGCCATGTACTGCCTTTTCTCACACATTGCCCATTCGCAGATTCAAGCTTCAGCACAGTGAATTACCACGTCTTAAAAAAAGCTTTAAGCTATGTTACCTGAAACAATAATATAGCAACAAATCAGGAATGTCATGTCAAATCAGTAGTCATGAAAAGACATTTGCCTCATAACACGTGGCTAGCTTCATGGCTAGAACAATCAATACTACTACTACTAATAATAATAATAATTAGTCTCATTTGTGAGATTCTATACAATGGTTTTTAAGAATGATATTTATTTTCTGGACGCAAGTCTTCAGTAACACCGGAAATAACTTTATTGATACCCAATAAATTTTTGTTATCTTTTTACATTTGAAACAATCAATTATTTTACTTAACTGACACACACAGCTTTATTTCTGCCTTGTTCAATACACATATAAAGCCTCAATCTCTTTTTGTTTGGGGACTGGTGTCAGATCCTGCTCTCATGTACACTGTGAGGATGCTTCATATCATCTGAAACGTATGTATTGGCGGATTGGTAAACCTCGACAACCTAGTGACTTTCTGCCACCTGCTGGTGATTTATATAATGCAAATATGCCTTTTTAAAGGGATATTTCAACATTTTGGCAAATCGGCCTATTTCCATAATCCCTATAGTAATATACTACATTTTCTTTAGTTATCCGTGACCGTTGTTTTGAGATTCGAGGGGGAAAAAGACGAGAGCTGCTCAGCGAACATAATGAAAGTGAACTGCACAGGTCCCTCACTCCTTCAAAACTCTTCAAATACGCAATCCAGCGGCTCCAAAACGCTCTCGTGGACAACTTGTGACCTACACATTCACAACGCTATAAAATAATAATGTATAATTACGAGACAGTTATTTTCAAGGCAAATGCATAACCGGAACTACATTCCAGACATACCGGCTGGGTGGAGTGATTTCAAAAGCGTATGTTTACTAAAACTACTCGCAAGCCCAGGTGAAAAAGTATTACACTTAATTATATTAAAAGTATATTTGTTGCATACAAAAGTTATTACAAATATACTTTTGCAAATTAAGCACAAAAAGTAATATATTTAATATATACTTTTAGAAAGTGTACACTTTAAGTGTACTGAAGTAGTACACAAGTAGTATTCAATGACTACTTGAGCACACTTAATTAAACATAAAGGGGGCGAAAAAAACATACACCATACTTAATACAGTCTGTAAAAGTATAATTCAAGTATAGTATTTTTTCACCTAGGAGCGCTGATCTGTATACAGTACAAGAACTGGATAGCTGATGATGATGATTCTATCTAGACCAGTGCTCGCAAGTGGTAATGTCTAAGGTTCGCACAGCGCGCTGTGTTAATCCGCCCAGCTGGTTACTCAAGAAAGTAGTTCCGAGTATTTGCTTAATGTGCCGTAATGTTTCATAATTATATAATTATGACCACGATGTTCAAAATCTTGATTTACAGACATCTTAAATATACAGTATCATAAGAGACCTTTAAAACACTTCCCAGAGAACACTGAAATAAAATATTTGAAAAAAAAAGTACATTCCAGCACACCTCAGACTGTCACTAACTGCCAAATCAAAAATATGTATCAAAAATAGAAGCTCAGGGGTACCAGTCAAGATACATATTTTCAGCTCCATTTCTCAGGTTAGTAAATGAGCGGAATGAACTGGGTGCATGGAGGGGAAAAAAAAACAGTAAAACTGTGTAAATGCTTGTTACAGCTCAGAGTCAGGTAACTAAAAGATAGCACAGTTTTTTCCATCCATCCATTATTTAAAATTCATTCCAGGGCAGGATTGTGGGCGGTCCGGAGCCTTTCCCTGCATTCAATGGACGAGAGGCGGAAACAAATCCTGGACTGTTGGTCAATCCACAACAAGCATCATAGACCATTCACTCACATACTGTACTCAAACATACTGGCAATTTAAAGTCCCAAATTATCATGAAATGCATGTCCAAGGAAAGTGGGAGGAAACTGCAGTTCCTGGAAAAAAAAACCCAAATTGAACTCAAGGAGAACATACAAACTGCATTCAGAAAGGCACCAGGCCAGGTTCAAATCCACAACCTTCTATTACGAGGCAATAGCACTACCCACTGCAGTTTATTGAGGTCAGAAATGTTCAAAACACAGCCAGAGAGATGCACTTGAAGTAAATCTACACTTTTTTTCTGCAATCAGTGTGCATGGTATCCTGCCCTGCCAAAAGATTGAAAGCAAGCTAGTCAAAGAAAGAAAGATGTACAAAAATATTTTGTTTCATTATAAGGGTGTCTTGACAAACAGACTTGGAAACAAAGGCCAACATTGTTAGGTCAAGCAGCTAGCTTGATTGCTCTCCTTGCACCTAATGGTGATCTATGCGCACAAGAAAAGAGTTTGCGCACGTCAACTGTCTTTAACTAACCTTATTAGCACATATTACCACTGCACAAAACATTATAATGCTTCAGCTAGGCATAGTGTGACACGCACCGATCAGCCAAAACATTAAAACTACCAGTGTACGCTTATGTAGGTCCTAGAAATTCCATGAAAACATATGCAAGTGTGCAAGTACTGTACTCTTCTAAGTTTTATAGTTTTAGGTAGAAACTCGCACGGCCGTATAGTCATTACCCTGCCCCACCCGAAGGGTGAGGGAAGGGGTATTGTTTTTGGTTCGGTTTGTTTGTTTGTTCACGCTCTAGAGACAAAACTAATGGCCAGATTCACCCCAAATTCGGTATACGGATTGTCACTGACCCAGAATAGATCCCCATTGAATTTCGTACAAGTAGGTGAAAGTATGCACGAGGGGCGGGGTTTGTTGTGCCTGGCACCACTTGTTACATTTTGGCTTTGACAATTATGTGAGAAGATAAGTTCTGTTGTAAGAAATGTGCTCATATTTTTTATAGCTCAGATTTTATAGCAAATGAAGATTGTACAATTTATAAGATAATTGCTATTAGGAGATAATATTTGCGTGAGCTCAAAATAAAGAATATTTACCACTATGGATAAGCAAGCCCGGTAAAGAACTGCTGAAACATATTTACACCAGAGGTTCCATAGAAGATATGCAAGTCTGTGCCCTTCAAATCTAAATGAATAGTTTTAAGTAGATATCCAATAAGAATTATATCATTTGATGCCATATCATTCAATTGGAAATCTTTAAGAAGATGCATTTTGCTGGATTTGCAAGTCATGTCATATGAATATATCACTGAATTCAGCTTATGTTTCTGGTGATTTAAGTTACCATAATTCCGCGAATGTCTCTTGTGTGCATTCAGAGGATCCTAGTCTTCAAAAGAACATACGGAGCCATTTTACAATCTATTTCTTGACAATGCCATTGGAAGTCTCACTTCTTTGAGAACATTTAAAAGGTACAAGGATTTCTGTATTTTCCCTCATTTTACACAACTATTTTACAGGATTGTCTTAGGTTTGTCAACTGTAATGACCATGTATGAGCATTCAAAGAGGTAAAATTCATGAGTTGAAAGTGTTTCTTTGATCATTTCTTTTTATTTCATGTATATAGATACCAAATAGGATCTATGTAGGGTCTCAAATGCAGAAGAAAACAAGAGCAGTCAGAGACAGCAATATACGCCCGTCACGCAACAGTTTGCAGGAAAGGGTTAATTTTGAGAAAAAGGGTGGTCCAATCACGCTGATTTCTGAACTCAAAGTTCCACCTGATATGGTCATGCTGTGTGAATTTGGATGAAATCGATTGAGAATTGGCGGAGTTATTGTGAACACAAGCAACGGACAGACGTCCAGACAGACGTCCAGACAGACAGACATCATGATTCCATAATTCCATAAGTCTGTCTTACGACGGGCGTATAATAAAAAAGGCGAGTCAATATGACTGAGAATGCCCAAGAAGCCATCTGAGGATCCCAATTGTTACAAGAGCAAGAGCACCGCCAACGGTGCATAATACGCCCGTCATGAACATGGATCAGGAAGTGGACAGACAACACCTAGGCCCCATGTGACCTTTGACAGTGACCTTCACCTTGGAGGGAGGGCCGTAAACATGGTACGCGACACTCCGCTCAGTGATGGTACACGTGTGTATGAAATATCGTGGATGTATCTCAAGCGGTTCAGAAGTTATGCTACGGACAAGCCCCATCGGGGCCCCAAGTGACCTTTGACCTTTGCCAGTGACCTTGACCGGGTGAACGAAATCATGGTGCGCGACACAGCGCATAGTGATGGTGCACGTGTATGTGAAGTATCAGAATGTAGCTCAAGCGGCTCAGGAGTTATGCCCCGGACAAGAAATTGCTAACAGAAACATACGGACGGACGGACGGACGGACGGGGGTGATGACATAATACGTCCCGTCTTGAGATGGGCGTATAATAAAAATTGCACACCGTAAAATGTGTCGCGCATGACAGGAAATATCTGGCCCAATGTGTGTAACCAGGGCTGGATTTTCAGCCTTTGTCCCTTGAGTGCCACACTACAACCACTCACAATACACTAGCAAAGTTGCAAAGCATAGCTTCCAACTATCAGGCTCACCATGGTCTCAAAATAATAAATCTTTGCCTGGACTCAGGTATTACAAAATTCATATCATACAAGGCTGAAAAACTCAAGTCCAGGACGGGCAGAGTCTACGGACTTTAGGGGTTCGCTTTCAATCAGCAGGCCATTAATGAATTGAAAACAAAGCGTGCAGAGACTGTTGCCAGTCAGTGACGTAAAAGAATCACATGTGGACACACAAAGACCAGCAGATGGGAGCCCTTCAAAAAGTAAAATTTCTTTTCTTAGTTGGGCCGGGAACAATGCATGAATAGTCATGAGGCACAAGCTGGAGTATGATTGGCTGTGTCACCATAGTCATGCATATTCATTGAAAAAAAAGCAGAACACTGCTATGCCACATCATCCACTTCAGTACTCGGTGTCTGGCTTCAGCTAATCACTGGTTGCGATCAACGCTCATAACTTGCCCCAGGTCCACTTGCAAAAAGATATTTTGCCTCCAGGGGTTAAGTTGACACCTTTGACAAACTTGGAACAAATTTTACTCTGCTGCAAGACAAATGCACTTACCCGAAACCTACCTTGTTCAGCCTGTATACCAGAGTGCTTCTTTGCCAAGATATATTTTAAGCCTGTCCCATCAAACTCCAGTCTGGGAGTGCTGCAGGATCATTTTTCGCATTCAATTTTAAGTTACTGGTCGACAGGCTTCCAACGCTGGAGGTTGACATACCTGCCATGATTTTTCCAGTGCATTCCTGTCAACTTGTCTCACTACCAGTGATAAGTGAGGCTGTCGCATCTTCCAGCTTGTTTTGCCAACTGTAAGAGTGTAATCTTCAGATAACATTCACCGCACTATGTGGGTATATAAAAATTCAGGCACTAGTAAGGAGGAGAAATGGCAGGTAATATTTCATAAGATTTGCTCATGGGAAGTTAAGTCCAAAAAGAACATAGTAATTACTTATCTCATGGACCAGACACAAAAACATTGAACTAACTGCATTCAGTGAAATTGATATGCAAATAAGTAATCCGTACCATACTCTGTACACATAATTCCCAACCTTGTGTAACTGCGCAATTAGTTTTTCCATAACCTATGCATTTGCAAATGCAGAATTCTGTTTCCCATTCTATGCCAAGCAGTACCTGGCAGAATGAGAGAACTACTCTCAATGATCACACCAGCCTCTCTCAGCGTATTCAAAAAATGCTTGAAAATTATTTATTCGAGGCAGCATTTGTCACAGAACATGAAACACCCAAAATACATCAGCAGCTCATCGCTCATTGCCTCCCCACTCCCCCCAATAAATTTTAACAGAAGGGTTTTGTGGGGGGGATAGGAAAAGGTCTCCATTGCACATATCATAAAATTAGCTTGTTTGATTGGATTGAAGACTGAAGCTTTCGATCAAATTACGCAATGTCTCGTCATAATCAGAATGGAAGATGGGTAAGAAAGAACCTTGAGTTTCACCGCAATATCAGACCAATAAGGCACATTACTCTCAGTGCATGGCAATTCATACCTTGAGATGGTTGACAACCTTGTGATCATAACTTATAAATTATTTTATCTTTATCCCCCCACCCCACCTTGACAGTTACCACTTTTTTTAATTAATAGTAATGAGAGAGAAAGGAAGGGGGGAAATAGGATAAAGGGTCCTTTAGCTTACCAGCATACAAACTGCGATGCATATTATTAACTTTAAATCAAGGCAGAAATTATATATAATCACTGAAGTTATAGTTCAGACATGATCATATTTAGAGCACATACTAGTTGCTACTACAACTAGCATGCACTATATCTGCAATAGTTTTGATTGCAACGTTACTGAAATTATCCTTCTGCCAGTTGAATTTTCAAAGGTTGTCATCCTAGGCACAGTTAGGGTTACAATGTAATTTACAATATGTGTAATAGTTATGGTATTAATAGTTTCGGACCCAGCAAGACTTAAAGGGCTTCCTACTTGTCTGTAATACAAACCTTTGTTCCATCTGTGACTGATTTCCTGATGCAAGTCATTGTAATTTCAGTACGTAAAGTTTCAAATTCGAAGGTCAAGCTGAAGATCACCAAATTAAAGTTCATATATGACTTGACTTCCTCCATGTCTTTATACAAACTAAGCTCTATCTGAGACCACTTTAGTGATAGAAGTCATTGAAATTTCACAATGTCAGGTTTAACCTTTGAACATCACCAAACGCCAAGTTTAAGGTCACCAAACGAAAGGTCATATGACTCCCTGCAAGTGTTCAATATACATATACTCCATCCTCATTATTTTCAAGCCTAGACCCTTTGAAAATATTTTACATTTTGCTTGATCTTAAGTCTGACCTTTCAAAGTCATCTGGGGTCAAAATATAAGGCAAAATACATTATAGGTTACATCAGATTTACTTTATGTCGATAATACAAACGTAAGCTCTAGATGCAACCATTTTGGCCCCCACAAGCCATTTTGCATTTTCTCCACAAGACCCAATGTTAAAGGACAGTCCCCCCACTAGACCCACTTCCACCTATTCAATCAAAATGGCACTTGCGCTGTATATTGAGGGTATCAAAGGGAGTTGACTGCCCGATTTAGAAATACGCTGTGTTCGTGGAACACTAATGCACACGGCTGCAGGCTTAAGTATTAAAAAAAAGTACTAAAAAAATGTTTCGGATGATGGAAGACAGACAATAGAAGACGAATGAAAAACCACAACAGTAAAAAAGAAACAACAACAAAAGCAATGTCAGATAAAAAATTATACCGTTAGAAAAAAGAAGCAACATTTTGAAAATGTCCAAAGATAAACATGTTTCAACGAGAACAATAAGCACAGCAACACTTATAACAAAACAACGGAACAGCAAGCCATACTCATGCACAGTTACCACCGTCTGGTGCCAGCTTTGTCAGCCTGTTTACGTTCCGTTTCCTCCTTATGCACTTTCCAAACAATAACTGCAAAAGATCTTTGGAGTGTGCTCTTTAAAAAAAAAAAAGCAACACCATGCAAATACTACGAGGTCGACTGCCATCAAGTGGGTGGGTGAACGCTATAAAGTTACGTGGAACATCACAAACAAGGAGGTATTTTACTACTACAGAAAACCTCCAAAAAAAAAAAAAGAAACCTGAAACCCCATGCAGCTAAATCATAAGGAAAATTAACAGAAAATATGTTTTCCCTTATGAACATTACACTGAAAGTTACAGCTCCAAAGGACCCCATTCATTTCTGGACCATCTCACATGCGCCCCTGATGAAACGTGAAGTTCTGACTGTGGGAGTTCTTTGATATCAAGAAATTATCTGGCGGACCTTGCGACTTTCCCTTCACCCGATGATGTCAAGGCCTAATCAGTTCAGCGACCCTCAGTGGGGAGTTCCAATGGGTTAGTTCAGTAGGTCAAAGTCCATCCACTCCCACAGCAGATATCATACACACAAGATTTTCAAATAGCCAAAAAAACAGTACATTTCCTGCCCACAGTGTGAGGCAGAGGCATAATTGTTTAAAGCAATATTACAAAATAGGCGTGCAATGCACGGAATACCCCTCAGCCCGATGTGCAAGTTTTTGGAGATGCCCGCCCGCCCGCCCAACCGCACGAACGATAGCAATACCCCGTCAGCCTTGAGGGCTGAGGGGTAAAAACTTAAGGGTTTCTCTTCCATACTTCACCTTCCTTTTGAAAAAACTGAACAGAGAAATAATTTTAGTCACAGCATTTATTTATTTATTGCATACGTTTCATTCATTTTAGTTCAAGTAGTATTGAACATAACCCCATTCCACTGAATTCCAGATGAAGTTGAAAATACATACTCCAAGAGAACCACGTTTTTCTGGCCTGTATATTGTTTGAATGTGGACAGGCAAAACTGATATATTTCAAAAATGCCAATTGACAGTTATTTTCTGTTACACCTGTGAGAATAGAATCATAATAAACACCAAATTGTAAGAGGCCAGTTCCTTCAAATTCATGAATAGCCCTAACTACTTCTATCAGAACCCATCCCCCAATTTTCAAATTTTCAAACAAAACATTGATTGCTATAATTAATCATTCCAATGGGCTCCTGTTGGCGAGATACCTCACATTGAAAAGAGCATTGAAAATAAATCAAAATATAAACATGTTCCCTTAATTTCACGAAACCATATTTCCATTCAAATGCACAGCAAGCTTTTTTGTCTTATCTCTCAGATCCACACATTACAGTCAACCCATAACAATCTTAAATAGAAGAGCCAATTCATGAGTATATAATAACAGCGTGAGTAATAATGGTGGAATGAGAGATTCTGGGGTGAAGTACTGTATTTTTAACACTGCACCTGCCCATTTCAGACAAAAAAAAAGAGGCAGGTCCTCTGGTTGTACATTACGTTGAGAAAATTGATACAATCCATAAAAATTCTTAACCAGCCCTTAAAACCACCAATGAAAAAAATCATCAACACACCATCAGCCAATAAAGGAGACAAATTTTCCAAACTCTTTTGCCCGTACCAGTTAAAGACCTTCTTTTTTTCTTAGTATTGGAGTAATGATACAATGGAGACTGCAAGTATTTGGATAGCAATAGTGTATCAAAATTTAAATTTCCATTCAGGTCCAAGATCGCCTGAAATAAATGTAAACACTCTCGAATTAAAACGGACCGTTTGCGCTCAAACCTTATTTTTGTGATTTTAACATGCTGGAGCACAGAGCCCACAAACAGAAACACTGTCCAAATACTTGTGGACTGATAAACAAGAGAAGTCTTTGGTTTCTGCTCCACCCAAATTCATCATTTAATCAAAACAATAATTAGGCTCAATGAGCACAGGTTACTGCGTGCAAAACAACTCTTCATCATAACGTGCAATGAAGCTCAGATGGATCGAACATTCGAGTATCTACAGCAACCCCCGGAACATGGTCTCCTCTGAGATCAGACCTCTTTAATTTTCTAACTCCAATTGTATGTACTGACCACATAAATCTACACTTCTAAATAGCTTTAATGAAGTAAGCAATAAATACATACAACAAAATGAGCACACTCGTCTCCATAACCACAATCAAATTTTAGGGGGGAGGAAAGCTTGGGAATTGGCAGTAGAAAATTTGGCACAATACAGCCAAAAAGAAAATGGTCCAAAATAACTCCTTCACAACAATTCCAAAAGGAGAGAAGCAAGTGACTTCTTACTGGCACACACACAATTCTGTAAATGCAGATGCCATAAAGTAATGCCTCAGGTTCTTATGAGCTACAGTCGGTTCTTGTGAAATACGCGGTCCATTCTTGTTATTTTTTTCCTTTTCACAAGCGTCAGGATTGACAGGTTCCTTGCTTTGCTTAATGAGCAATCAACATAAAAACAGCTATTGAACAACTAAATCTTACAGTCTGAACTCACAGAGCCATTCCTGAAGTACTAGGTCTTACAACAAGTTGTGGAAGACGTCACGCAAAGTCCCTAGGAACACAGAATCAATCTTTCAAACTGATGTCATATCTTAAAATAGCCTTTGTTCTCAAGCTTGAATGCATTTATGCATTTAAAAAAAAAAAAAAACAGCAGAACAGACTCATTGGAGCCTTCTAGTGCACTCTATGGACGTGCTTGTAATGAAGGTTTCAAATTGAAGGGCCAATTTATATCAACTCTGCAATTGGTTGAGCTCCTAACCAATTAAATTAGGTGGATTACTTGCATATGACATGATATCATCATGGGCCCTGGGATGAAAAGGTCCACGCCTAATTTAATACAGCCCCCGGGAAGGAAATCTTTAGATTTGTAAATTTTATTTTGGGGAAAGCAGTCCTCTTCTCATACCTTGTGTATGTATACTAAATACCTCCAAGGTCCAAAAAAAAAAAAAAATTGATGTTTAAATTCCAAGGGACTTTAAGCCTGGTAATTATCAAGGCCGTATGCAAACAGGATTGTGATAGGAAAATTTGCAGAGCACACTGAATAACAGCCAGAAGTGGTTAATTCAGGCCCGTGTACAGGTTTCTCTCTTCTTCGATAACCCCGGGTAAATGACTAAATTTGTACACAAACATGAATGCATGTTCAGTTGCAAAAAAAAACAAAACAAAACATAAAGACTACAACCGACTTTGGTCATCATGTGCCCATCAAGAAAAATAGCCGGCAAGTCACGGTGCAAATCATAAAGTCATTAATTACGGCCAAATATTGGCATGAAAACCAGAGGTGAATATGGCCCTCGTAGCCTGTCCTGATATAATCCAAAAAAAGCGAGCCCATGGAGAAGAAAGAAAAAAAAAAACTCAATTAAGTTCGGCTCACAGGACATCCTGGCCTCTCAGCAGAAGCCGCACCTGACTCTGAATGTTTCAGACATGCTGCTTGTCTTTCATCTAGAGACATTCGTAACCATATCTCTTAATACTAATGATCATAGCTGCATTTTGAAAGATATAATTCCCAGCCTCAAAAATTGTGTGCCGTCATTTCACAGAGAAAACAGACACCATAACACAGGTAGACTCTCGGTATACTTGAACATCATAATTGACTCGGCTTAAGCCATTTTACATCAGTAAAGATGCAATCACAGATTGCACTTGTAACCCAAAATAAACAAAATTGCAGTTTCTGCAATTAAACTATCCTGTGGAGACATGTATATACCATGTGAATGTACACATACCTACACACACAAGCAACTTGGCATTTTCCCCATTAAAAAATGCAATAAAAAGTTCCTGTTTCCTCAGTCTTGGTGTGGCTTTTCTTGAATAACTTTGTATTCATACTGGAAAGAGAGAAGAGGATGTGAGAGATGCTATGGTGGCACAGGCATAGGTAGAATCAAATGCAATATAAACAATTAAAAAAATCAGTAAACATATCAAGCCCTTGTAGGAAGCAGGGCTAACCTTTTTACAGCCAGTTAATTTTGAAAATGAAGGACTTTTTTTTATTTGACAGACAGTCGGTTGAAGTCACGAAAGGCACTAGGCCTTGTGTGGGCCCTATATGATGCTCAACGTTTATGTCTTTGCCATGTTTCACAAACAAAGATGAATGACAATACAAAATGAGGAGAAAAGGATAATTTTTGTCAAATGTTCAAAAAGGTATCAAAAATATAAATCAATTTCACCAAAGCAGATAACCATTGTTTGGGCACAGCAGAATCCTGAACATCTTGAGCCAGAAATGCCTGATTTTGTCCATTTTGCAGACACAATATCTTACCAACGCAAGTTGACGTCCTATATTTCCCATTGTTATTACACCAGCAAAAAAGATACAGGGCAACCAGGAACGTATGTAGAGAAAATCTGGAGATGTATACCTGTAAACAGAAGAAGTAATAAAAAATATATGTATATATAAACAAATGGAAGATGCATTGAAAGTGTTTGGCAAATGATACATGTACAGTTGGAATCAAAGATTACTTTGCTGGCGAGACATCAATGTTATGGCTTTTTAATGAAAAAACCATATCTAATCGAAAACGCGTGGCAAGGAATCTGAAAGTCCACTTCCATTAGAATTATTCAATTACTTGATGATTATTTAAGGTTCTAAAAGAATATTAAAATCTAAGGCAATACTCACTGAAAAACCCCATGATAAACCAATAGCTGGGTGGCCATGGTTGCCAGGAGTGCAATAACCACACCAAGTCCAAATCCGCTCCTAGAACGATCAAATGTCCACCACAAACCAATGGACAGGGCTGCCAGGGTCAGGGAGAGTTGCACATTATTTGCGAAGTCCACTTTCTGATGGCTGAAATTAAGGAAATAATCTGTCACAATTATGAACAAGTCATAGACTGAAATGGGACAATGCAGGGCGATTCCACAGTATTGGCGACATGGCTTTTAAAAAAATCAACTTCTTAATATCCTTCAAATAAATATGGCATGCCATAGCCAAATACCCTAAAGTTTCATACTACAATTGTATTGTTGTCAATTGACTAATTAGCCATGTTAATTGCACTTATAATTAGCCAAGTCACTGTTCTGTGTTGCGGACAGGGCAACACGTTTCCTTAATTAAATCCTTTATTTTCTACCACTGAATAATGAAACTAGCTGGACATTATTGTAGTACTAGATTACATCATATTACCATGTAGAAATTTTTTAAATGCATGTCACTCTTGAGAAAATGCATGTCACACGTCAGTTGTCCTGTCCGCAACGTTTGAGAAGGAAAAGTTTTAATTATATCCTAATGGTAAAATCTATATCACTAAAATTCATTTTCCTCTTACTATGGCCATGTGGTGACATAACTAATCTACTTTGAGAAAAATCACATTAGCCTAAAGTATATAAACAATAGGTTAAATTATGTTGCGGACAGGACAAAACGTTGCGGACAGGACAACTGACGTGTGACATGCATTTTCTCAAGAGTGACAGATTATATTTTTTCTGTAGTTATTCTGTTCTTTGATGTACAATTGATTCTTGATACTTTTTGTGTTCAGGTTGGTATTGTTTGTCTTAAACTAAAAAACAAAAACAAATAATTTATATATACTTGGGATTGTATGTTTCTATGTGTTCTACGTGCTCTTTCTTCAGCACACACACCTTTACTTGCTCACTCTGCAGATTACATCTGTGCCCTGTTGATTGATCAGAGCAATTGTTCACACCTGATGTCAATGATTGTGTTCAATTGTGAATCTGAGTAAGTGCTTATAGAGATGTGAGTGTGCGGTTTTCTTTTATCCTGACGAAGATCACTGTGATCGAAACGTTGACGACAGAATAAATTTTTTGGGGAGCATTGTCTTAGTGTGCAGACGTTACCATTTATATTTTTATCAAAATACCTTCCAAAATTAATCTAGTACAATTCCTTTATTACCACCAGACACATATTCATCGCATATTCACAAAAGTGGCAGAGGGGAAAAAATGGGGGAATCCATAATGAGAATAAGACCAGATGTGCACAAAAAAATGCACATGACACAAAGCGACTGGTATTTCTATTACGTCAAAGCTATTAAAAATCACTATACTTACCTTCTAGCAATATACTCTAGTTTTAAGAGATTTTAAGAAAAGTTTAAGAAAAACCCATCGAGTACGACACAAATCTCCAAAGTTAAGCAGTCCAATAACGCATAGAGGGAGATATCTGTAGCACAAAGGATACAGCACTGGCATGGTTGATGCCCACGAAGACCGCTACACAGCGCATGACACTGGACCATTCACGCTTGAACTTGTGGGGCTCACCCAGGCAACTGTCAATGCAGGGGTACAGCAAGCCTATCATTGCTGCTTACACACAATGGAGGGCACAGGGAAATAATTACAGTAGTCAGTACACTTTCAGTTGAAATAGCATACATTGCAAATTAAATTTACAATGTAATACACCGAACATATTGGGCATGACAAATATTTTCGAAACGTTACAACTGGAAACAAAATGGTGGAATGAGTACTTTCCACTGCTTTCCATAATTTCCCAGAATTTTACATCAATTGTTTAGCTCATGCAACAACAGTCTGGAAAAAGCAGAGGCGAGGCCTACCTGAGGCTGTGCCACAACAAGGTGGAACCCACCAGGCAGAGGAGAAAATGCTGGCGATGACGTCGGGCGGGAAGAGCGTAACGTTTCTCTGTACCTGCAGAAGGTTCAGCACGAGGGCCAGGAACACTCCCACGGAAAACAACATGATCCCGCGGATTAACAAGTTCGTTGACCGGTTTGTAATTGCCCCTATGTAAGGCCCGCGGGGCAATGAACCAGGTTGGCCCCTCACCTCAGCCATATCAGTCAGAAAATGACACTTTCGTCTGACATAAAAAGTGCCAACCAGTGTTCTTTGCAGTAGACTGGACCTCACGTTCTCCCTAAAAGAAGAACACAAGATATTGTGAGAAAAAAAATAACCCATCTTATCTTGACTATGTAATGCGCAAAATGCCTGATCATTTCCAGATGCATGGTATAATAAAGCTGGGCTCATGACACTATTCAAAAATCCAATTCACTTAGCCAGTAGTTTCATACAGGATAATTGATACATTCGACAAACCCTACTGACCAGCTGTCTGTATCAATTCAGCTGAAAAGGTAGTAGTAGTGTTCCACTTTGCAGAGGTTGTGTTGAAAAAAATGGACAATTAAACTATTGCCGTGACTTAAACCACTGGAAAAGGTCCACTTTGAACTAAAAACATTTAAAGTGCAGCCTATTAACATTTGGATAGTGACACAAAGAAGGGTTTCCATTTTCGCACTAAATCACATCACAATGCGTAAGAACATCAGAAAATTTAAGATGGTGTCAACACAAGGGATTGTCACTAGCACAACGAATTTCCACTTAAGTTACGATGGGAATGCAACATTAAATGACATAGTTGGCAAACTACTTCAGCATTTGCTTCACATCTGAATCGATGGCGAGTAGGAGAATGGGTTTTAACGCAGCTAAAGCAATTCTAAAGCAATTCTGATGGACAACGAATCGCTTCAGAGCAGAGTAGCTACGATTAATCCATACAAAATTCGACTGTGATCCGCAGAGATCGCCAAAACATTCTCTAACTATGCAGCCAAGCAAGCAAACGTGTGCGAGCTCACCGCTGATGCTGGTTACTGTAACTACAGCGGCCATTCAAGATAGCAATTGAAACCAACCAAATTGTTGCCAAAATCAAGCGCACCATCGCAATTTAATTTGACATGCAAGTAATAGGCCCCAGTCTAAAACCCAACAAAACTGTCCACCAAACGCTGCGTACTGAACGTTATTATCTGGTGAAAAGGACTTCATTGTGCAGCATCTACTTAGCTAGTTAGCAAACCGTTGCCAAACCAGGTAGCTTCTAGCTACAGCCATCTTAAAAAAGTTAAATACAGTGACACGACGAACAGCGAATTTAAGTTAATTTTTTTGGTACGTCGTCGTACTGAAGAAACAGTGGAAGCAACCAGCTAATTCCCAAACATGCAATATCTGCAGCAGTCAGGATAGCTAGCTAATTAGCTAGACAACTGAGAGTGCCAGGCCAAATAGGCCTATTAACGTTACGTTACTCACCACCAGCTGGTCTCCGGGTATTTAAATACGTGGCTCGTTGCTAGCTAGTAGTGTCACAAAAATTGTCATCACAAACCAGCTTAGAACTCGTACTCTTTAAATCATACATACTTTCCCGACGGAATTACATGCAGCAGAGTGTTAGCTGCAGCCAGCAGCAATGAATATGCCAACTACCTAGCATGCTAGCTAAATTTGAAAGTTACAATTAGCTAGCGAACTAGTAATTTTAGCTAACGTTGTGCATTCATAGCACAGCTTGTCTGTCCATACTTACCTCTTTTCAAATGGCTAAGACTCGCTTTCTTCAGCCACATTACACATGACATGTTCTTAAAGTAATACCTCACCCATAACTATGGGAGATTCCGCAAATGTATTTAAAAAACAACCGGCTTGCTAGCTAGCTAACGTCGCTATTTGGTCCCCAGAATCTCACTGCGTGCGATCACATCATTCCGGTGCAGTGTGCCCCTCGCAGGCTTTTCCCACACCAATCGCACTCAGTGACGTAACCGCCTGGAGCAAAGTGAACACGAAGGAATTATAGTAAACAAAATGTAATGTTTGTGCATATTTACGATATCAGGGGCTTCATTTATAAACGGTGCATAGGCACAAAAAGATGCGTTCGTCACTTTCTTTGCAGATTTCTGATTTATAAACTGCAACTTGACTTTCAAAAAGAGAAATTATTAAGATCATGCACAATGTCAGTAAGTTCAATAAAGTCCATCCTGATTAAGTAAATGATAATGCTGTTAATTTTATCCATATGCTAATAAATCAGGTTATTTTCCACGATATGTCATTTTAATTTTTTTGAATGTAGGTATTATTTAGGTGAGAAATCCACGATAAATACGGCCCAACGTGTTCAGACCAGTTAAACACAAGATGCACACAACCAATAGCAGGACTTGACACAGAGAAAAAACGAATGTGAGAAGGAGAGGCAATGGAGAGGAAAGATAAACATAAATAGGAGAATGGAGAGCAAGTGAGAAAGATTATGAAACTGAGGGTTCTAAAAAGATACTGAAAAAAGAAAAAGTGAGTGAAAAACGAGGATTTCTGGGGAACGAAAAGAGGGGGGGGGGGGCGGAATTAGCAGTACTGATGAGGAAAAATGAGTAGCAAAGATGAAACAAGAATGTCGAAAATAACAATGTTACAGATACTGAAGTCAATGTGTTCAAGCCATCGACTGCACATGTAGGAGCAAAATGAGACCTGTGATTCTGATATGTAAACATCATAGAGAGGGACAAAGGACACTGGAGCGCACTGATAAATTAACAGCCTCTATGGTGCAAATAGACTAACGTTTCGACACTACTGTGTCTTCATGAGTCAGGTGACTCTGATGAAGACTCAGTAGTGTCGAAATGCTAGACTGTTTGCACCATAAAGGCTGTTAATGTATCAGTGTGCTCCAGTCTCCTTTGTCCCTCTCTATATCTGTTCTTGAGCTGTTTAGCTCCTGATTTAACTGACTTTTACGGTAAAATGTGCAGTGAACCTTTTTGTCCATGTAAACATCACCTGTGGACGACAATATAATGTGATTCACTGAGCTACCTGAAAGACAAAAGAAAACGCAGGTAGCCACTTGGCTTAAACGCTGCTTAAAGCAGAATTTCAGGGTAATTCCATGTGATAGCAGCAAGATTTTCAGAAGTTCCAGTGTGGCCCCATCAGGATCAGTTTATTTATTAACATGTTTCTATGAGGACAGCAAACTTGCAAAATTTTAGTTTTCAAGTCCTATTACCCTTGCAAAAATGAACTAAAGGGTTACAATAGTATACTATGAGAATTTCATAGCATTCTATAGTGTGGTTGTAATGTTCTGTAGTACGTTTTGTTATGGCCCCAATTTGTTATTACATATATGACAGCAAGGGATGACAGACAAAATTTTAAAACTTAAACACATTTAATAAAACCAAACACTTTTAACTAAACTACTGTCTACTCTACTGACCAAGATTGATATATACAAAAAATTCACAGTCCCTTTGGTTGGGTTGCTTGGTGATGTTCCCGGTGAGGAAAATGCTCCAACACAGGCAAAAATCCACAAAAAGCTACACAGGCCTTGAAAAGAGTGACAGGTCTGGTCAAATGTATCCTTCTGCTTGCAATTCCTCCACTACTCCACTCCCTCAATTTTCCTCGTTATATACTCTTTTGCAGACCCCTCCCACATTTAGACCTCTTTTTTTTATTCTCTGGGACTTGTCCCAGACATGCCCAAGACATGCCCAAACCTAGCTCCAGTCTGGGCTTAACATAAGAAAGGTCAATACTGCCATCTAGTCTATTCGCATTACACCTCCATTCCAAAAGGGAAAAATTTTGGCTCATAAAGGCAAAATTTTTCTTTTCAATACAAAAATGGTTAAGTAGACACTTGTATATACATATACATATAACACAATGTGCTAATAAACGTGATATATACACATACTCAAACACGGGATAAACAATCAGCAATTACATTGTCAGTACCCTTTACATGCTTAATTTCCAAGTCAAATTCCTGTAAAATCAAACTCCAATTCAACAATCTCCGATTCTTGTTTTTCATCTTATTCAAAAACATTAACAGATTGTGGTCAGTATACACAATCATTGGCTTTTGCCCTGTACAAACATAAACCTCAAAGTGTTGTAAGGATTGTAAGGAACAATAAGTCCTCATCATTGTCTTGAGAGTGGAATGAAACCGCTCGTAGGCACCCTGACTCTCTGGATGATAGGCACTTGAAAGAATCTGCTTCGCACCTAGTTCATACACAACCAGCTGAAACAAACCGGAAGTGAAATTGCTACCTTAGTCTGACTGAATATCCCTGGGAAAGCCAAACAACGTGAAGAACTTTATCAAAGCCTTCGAGATTGCAGTTGCCTAGACGTTACGTAGGGGTATGGCTTCAGGGAATCTGGTAGATGCACACATGATTGTCAACAAGTACTGACTTCCAGATCTAGTTTTGGGTAATGGACTACCACAATCAACAATGACCTTAGAGAAGCGCTCCTCAAATGCTGGGATAGGCTGCAATGGAGCTACAGGTGGGTCTAACTGGTGTTTTCTAACCACCTGACAAGTGTGACAGTTTTGCAAAAGTTGGAAATGTCTGTTCAAAGCCCGGGCCAAAAGAAGTGTTTCATGATCTTATCAACAGTCTTGTTAACACCAAGATGACCTCCTAAAGATAAACTATGAGCCATTGTTAAGATCTCATTCCTGTTGACTTTCGGAACAACAATTTGCCTAACCACTGCCCAATCTGCATTGGCAGGGATATCAGGAGGGCGCCACTTCCGCATTGTAATGTGAATATAGGCCACTAGATAGCAGTATTTACCTTTTTTTTTTTGTTAAGCTCAGACTGGAGTCATGTTTGGACATGTCCTGGACATGTCTGGGGCAAGTCTCAGAAAATAAAAAAAGAGGTCTAAATGTGGGTGGGGTCTGTAAAAGAGTATATAAGGAAAAGAATTGAGACAGTAAAGTAGTAGGAGAAATTGCAAGAAGAAGGATACGTGTGACCAGACCTGTCATTTCTGTTCAAGACCTGTTAAGTTTCTTTTGAGCATTTTTCCTCATCCAGGACATCACCAAGCCCCCACAAAAAGGGACTGGAAATATTTCTGTTTTTTGTTGTGTTAAATCTTGGTCAGTTAGTTAGTTGTTATTAGTCTTTGTCTGTTTAATTAAATGTGTTTAAGTTTTAAAAACTGTGTGTCATCCCTTGCTGTTGCTGTTGTTTTAAATGTAAAAACAAATTGGGGCCATAACAAATTGGGGGCTCAAGGTCCGGGATAGACCATTTTGTGAGTAATTTATTGAAAATCTAGCATTTCAAATTGTAAAATTGATTTTTTTTAATTGAATACATATATATTGACAACAGCAATGGATGATTTCTTGGCATCACCTACCGTAGGGGTTTTGAAGTCTTTTAAAAAGACAGAACTGCTAGAAATTTGCAGACATTTAGAGCTGACAGAGGTGAAACCAGCCCTGCGAAAAGCAAGACTGGCTCGAGAGATAGTTGAATATTACATTGATGAAAATGTGTTTGCACCCGGAGATCTGGAACAGTTTCCAGTGGAAAATCCAAATATAGAAATGGAACTTAAAAAAAAAAGCAAAGAGAATTTGAGAGGGAAGAAAGAGAAAAACAAAGGCAGTTTGAGTTAGAAAAATTAGCAAGAGAAGAGAAAATAGAAAGGGAGGAAAAAGAAAAACAAAGAGAATTTGAGTTAGAAAAATTTGCAAGACAGAGAGATTTTGAATTAGAGAAATTTGATAGAGAAGAAAGACTCCAAATGGAGCAACTAAAAATTAAAATTGAAACTAAAAATAAATTTTGTGCCAGTCAGGAGGTAAAACTGGTGCCTCCATTTTCGGAAAAGGATGTTGACAACTATTTCCAGTGTTTTGAAAAGGTAGCAAAGAGTTGCCAGTGGCCAAAGGAACACTGGCCTCTGATGTTGCAAACTGTCCTCAAGGGTAAAGCTCAACAAGCCTATTCGGCTTTGTCTGCAGATGATTCCTCTGATTATGAGGTTGTCAAAAAGGTTATTTTGAGAGCTTATGAGTTGGTTCCAGAGGCTTACCGACAGAAATTCAGAGGTCTGAAGAAATCTGAAAATCAGACTTATGTGGAATTTGCTCATGAGAAGAAGGTTTGCTTTGAGCGCTGGTGTACTTCTATGGAGGTCAAGGATGATTTCAACTCACTAAAAGAGATGGTGTTAGTTGAAGAATTCAAGAACTGTGTTAAAGATGATGTTAAGACCTACCTTAATGAGAAGCAAGCACTGAATTTGCAATCAGCTGCCAAATTTGCAGATGAATATGTTCTCACACATAAGTCCAAATTTCAGTCTAGCAGTAATAATAGATGGTCCCAATTTCAGAAAAAGGGTTATGGTGATACCCAAGATTCCTCACCCAAAGACAAAGACAAATCTGGTGATGGTGCTCAGAAATCCAGTAACAGGTCTGATCAAAGTGTGAAAGCTGACAGTGACAAAAGTGGTCTAGTTTGCAGTTATTGCAAGAAATCTGGTCATGTTACAACTAACTGTTGGTTCCTTAAAGCTAAGAAAGAAAAAGAAAAGGATACCAAACCAAATGCCTTTGTGAAAACAAGGTTGGAAACCCCTGTAGTAGATAACCAATCTGCTAAATTGCCTGCTTCTTGTGGGGCTAAAAAGCCTGATACAGCTGACTTCGTGAGGGAGGAATTTCTTCCATTTGTGTCAGAGGGATTTGTGGCTCTGAATGAGCATACTACTCCTGTCCCCATATATATCCTAAGGGATACCGGAGCTTCTCAGTCACTTTTGTTGATGGACTCCTTGGAGTTACGTGATGAGACTGCTTCAGGGGATTTCATACTTGTACAAGGTATTGAAGAGAGGACTGTATCTGTACCCCTGCGCTCTATATTCTTGAAGTCAGATTTAGTTACAGGACAGGTAAAGGTGGGACTTATGTCAAGTCTACCTATAAAGGGTGTTTCTCTGTTGCTAGGCAATGACCTGGCTGGGGGCAAAGTAGTTCCCCCTGTACATCTTACTTCACAGCCGAGCACTGAAGATGGGGATGAGGACCCATCTCTGTATCCTTCTTGCGCAGTGACTCGTGCTATGGCCAAGAAGGCTAAAGAAGAAGATGTTGTGGTGCCGTCCAGCACATTGAATAGTCAGGACTCAGGTGGTTCGCCTCATGACTCTGATTGGCCTACTATGGTTTCTCCGTTTGAGGACTTATCAGATACTTTTATCAGTTCTCTATTCAGCCAGCCGGATGGGTCTGGTGATTCTGATGTGTCTGGAGACTTGTCTCTGTCCAGAAAGCAGTTGATTGAGGAGCAAACTAATGATCCTGAAATTTGTGTACTAAAGAGGAGAGCCCTTCCTGATAAAGAAATAGACGCAGTTCCAGTTGGGTATTATCTCAAGGATGGTGTGTTGATGCGGAAGTGGCGCCCTCCTGATATCCAGGCCAATGCAGATTGGGCAGTGGTCAGGCAAATTGTTGTTCCGAAGGTCTATAGGAATGAGATCTTAACAATGGCTCATAGTTTACCTTTAGGAGGTCATCTTGGTGTTAACAAGACTGTTGATAAGATCATGAAACACTTCTTTTGGCCTGGGCTTCGGAAAGACGTTTCCAACTTTTGCAAAACCTGTCACACTTGTCAGGTAGTTGGAAAACACCAGTTAGACCCACCTGTAGCTCCATTGCAGCCTATACCAGCATTTGGGGAGCCATTCTCTAGGGTCATTGTTGATTGCGTTGGTCCATTACCCAAGACTAGATCTGGAAATCAGTACTTGTTGACAATCATGTGTGCATCTACCAGATTCCCCGAAGCCATACCTCTACGTAACATCAAGGCAACTGCAATCTCGAAGGCTTTGATAAAGTTCTTCACGTTGTTTGGTCTTCCCAGGGAAATTCAGTCAGACCAAGGTAGCAATTTCACTTCAGGATTGTTTCAGCAGGTTGTGTATGAACTAGGTGCAAAGCAGATTCTTTCTAGTGCCTATCATCCAGAGAGTCAGGGTGCCTTAGAGCGGTTTCATTCCACTCTCAAGACAATGATGAGGACTTATTGTTATGACCATGAGAAAGACTGGGATGAAGGTGTTCATTTGCTGTTGTTTACAGCTAGAGAAGCAGTGCAGGAGTCTATTGGATTCAGTCCATTTGAGCTAGTGTTTGGTCATGAAGTGAGAGGACCTTTGCTATTATTGAGTGAACAATGGCAAGAGAAAGAGCCGCATATCAGTCTGTTAGACTATGTTAGCAAGTTCAAGGAAAGATTGCGTGCAGCTTGTGACCTTGCCAAAGAGAACTTGAAATCAAGTCAGGGAAAAATGAAAACTTGGTATGATCATAAGGCTAGAAGCCGTGAGTTTAAACCAGGAGAAAAGGTCCTTGTGTTGTTTCCCTTGCAGTCCAATCCATTGCAGGCTAGATTTCATGGTCCTTATGAAATTTTGACAAAACTCAATGATCTCAATTACATTGTGAAGACTCCAGATAGGAGAAAACCAAAACAATTGTGTCATATTAACATGCTAAAGCCTTATCATGACAGAAATGCTAGGGTTGCAGCTGTCACTTCAGATTCTCCAATGGTCGAAACGTGTGAAGATGAGGGGGAGTTTCAAGATGATGAACCAAGAATTAAAGCTGAAGTTCTTTCATGCAAATTGTCAAACACTGAAGTGTTGCAAAATCTTGATGTAAAACTCCAGCACTTAGAACCCTCACAGAGAGATCAGTTTGAAAGGTTGATCAAGAAATATGAGGATTTGTTTCCTGATGTTCCAAAGAGAGTTACTATAGCCTCTCATGATGTAGATGTTGGTGATGCCAAACCAATAAAACAGCATCCATACCGGATGAATCCTGAAAAGAGAAAGATTGCTGAGAAAGAGGTTGAGTACATGTTAAAACATGATATTATCAGACCCTCCAACTCCGATTGGAGTTCACCCTGTGTGCTAGTTCCAAAACCGGATGGAAGTACTAGATTCTGTACAGATTATCGCAAAGTCAATGCTGTAACTAGAACTGATGTGTTTCCAATACCTAGGATTGATGATTGTATTGATAGTGTAGGGCAAGCAAAGTTTCTGACCAAGATTGATTTATTGAAGGGTTATTGGTGTGTGCCTTTAACTGAGAGGGCCAAGAGCATCTCTGCTTTTGCCACACCATCTGGATTGTACCAGTATGAAGTCCTACCCTTTGGCATGAAAAATGCCCCAGCCACGTTCCAAAGGATGATACAGTCTACAATCGCCGGATTGCCACACACGGGTGCGTACATTGATGACCTGATCACATGGAGTGACTCCTGGGAAGAACATCTAAAAGATGTAGAGACGTTGTTCCAGCGCCTGACCCAGGCTAACCTGACTGTTAACCTGAGCAAGAGTGACTTTGGTTGTGCTACTGTCACCTATCTTGGCTACGTCATAGGCCAGGGTAAGGTGGCACCCATAAATGCTAAAGTCTAAGCCATCATGGACTTTCCAGTTCCTGACAACAAAAAAGCTTTGCGCCGCTTCCTTGGAATGATCGGGTACTACCGCAAGTTCTGCAAGAACTTTGCTGAGATTGCTCTCAGTCTAACTAACCAGCTGAAGAAAGGCGTAAAGTTCACCTGGGATGATGCATGCCAGAGAGCCTTCGATCGCCTGAAGTCTCTGCTGTGTCACTTCCCCGTGCTCAAATCTCCTGACTTCAACAAACCGTTCTCCATCGCGGTCGATGCTAGCGACCAAGCTTGTGGATCTGTGCTCCTACAGAGAAGTGACTCTGATGACATTGAGCATCCCGTGGCATACTTCTCCAGGAAGTTCAATCGCCACCAAAGGAACTATTCCACAATAGAGAAGGAGCTATTGGCTCTGGTCCTTTCTTTACAACACTTTGAGGTTTATGTTTGTACAGGACAAAAGCCAATGATTGTGTACACTGACCACAATCCGTTAATGTTTTTGAGTAAGATGAAAAACAAGAATCGGAGATTGTTGAATTGGAGTTTGATTTTACAGGAGTTTGACTTGGAAATTAAGCATGTGAAGGGTACAGACAATGTAATTGCTGATTGCTTATCCCGTGTTTGAATGTGTATATATATATCATGTGTTTGAATATTGTATGATATGTATATATAGACAAGTGTTCACTTAACCATTTTGTATTGAAAAGAAAAATTTTGCCTTTATGAGTCAAAATTTTTCCCTTTTGGAATGGAGGTGTAATGTGAATATAGGCCACTAGATAGCAGTATTTACCTTTTTTTTTTTGTTAAGCTCAGACTGGAGTCATGTTTGGACATGTCCTGGACATGTCTGGGGCAAGTCTCAGAAAATAAAAAAAAAGAGGTCTAAATGTGGGTGGGGTCTGCAAAAGAGTATATAAGGAAAAGAATTGAGACAGTAAAGTAGTAGGAGAAATTGCAAGAAGAAGGATACGTGTGACCAGACCTGTCATTTCTGTTCAAGACCTGTTAAGTTTCTTTTGAGCATTTTTCCTCATCCAGGACATCACCAAGCCCCCACAAAAAGGGACTGGAAATATTTCTGTTTTTTGTTGTGTTAAATCTTGGTCAGTTAGTTAGTTGTTATTAGTCTTTGTCTGTTTAATTAAATGTGTTTAAGTTTTAAAAACTGTGTGTCATCCCTTGCTGTTGCTGTTGTTTTAAATGTAATAACAAATTGGGGCCATAACAGCATCAACACACCATCCTTGAGATAATACCCAACTGGAACTGCGTCTATTTCTTCATCAGGAAGGGCTCTCCTCTTTAGTACACAAATTTCAGGATCATTAGTTTGCTCCTCAATCAACTGCTTTCTGGACAGAGACAAGTTCCAGATGCATCAGAATCACGAAACCCATCTGGCTGGCTGAACAAAGAACTGATAAAAGTATCTGATAAGTCCTCAAACGGAGAAACCATGGTAGGCCGAACAGAGTCATGAGGCGAACCACCTGAGTCCTGACTATTCGATGTGCTGGACGGCACCACATCTTCTTCTTTAGCCTTCTTAGCCATAGCACGAGTCACTGCACAGGATGGATACAGAGATGGGTCTTAATCGCCATCTTCAGCGCTCGGCTGTGAAGTAAGGGAACAGGAGGAACTACATCGCCCCCAGCAAGGTCATTGCCTAGCAACAGAGAAACATAGGTAGACTTGATAGGTAGACTTGACATAAGTCCCACCTTTACCAGTCCTGTAACTAAATCTGACTTCAAGAATACAGAGCGCAGGGGTAAAGATACAGTCCTCCCTTCAATACCATGTACAAGTATGAAATCCACAGAAGCGGTCTCATCATGTAACTCCAAGGAGTCCATCAACAAAAGTGACTGAGAAGCTCCGGTATCCCTTAGGATATACATGGGGACAGGAGGAGAATGCTCATTTAGAGCCACAAATCCCTCTGACACAAACTGAAGAAATTTCTCCCTCACAAAGTCAGCAGTATCAGGCTTTTTAGCCCCACATGAAGCAGGCAATTTAGCAGATCGATCATCTACTACAGGGGTTTCTAACCTTGTCTTCACAAAGGCATTTGGTTTGGTATCCTTTTCTTTTTCTTTCCTAGCTTTAAGGAACCAACAGTTAGTTGTAACATGACCAAATTTCTTGCAATAACTGCAAACTAGACCCCTTTTTTCACTGTCAGCTTTCACACTTTGATCAGACCTGTTACTGGATTTCTGAGCACCATCACCAGATTTGTCTTTGGGTGAGGAATCTTGGGTATCACCGTGACCTTTTTTCTGAAATTGGAACCATCTGTTGTTACTGCTAGACTGGAATTTACACTTACGTGTGAGAACATATTCATCTGCAAATTTTGCAGCTGATTGCAAATTCAGTGCTTGCTTCTCATTAAGGTAAGTCTTAATATCATCCTTAACACAGTTCTTGAATTCTTCAACGAACACCATCTCTTTTAGTGAGTTGAAATCATCCTTGACCTCCATAGAAGTACACCAGCACTCAAAGCAAACCTGCTTCTTGTTAGCAAATTCAACATAAGTCTGATTGTCAGATTTCTTCAGACCTCTGAATTTCTGTCGGTAAGCCTCTGAAACCAACTCATAAGCTTCCAAAATAACCTTTTTGACAACCTCATAATCAGTGGAATCATCTGCAGACAAAGCCGAATAGGCTTGTTGAGCTTTACCCTTGAGGACAGTTTGCAACAACAGAGGCTAGTGTTCCTTTGGTCACTGGCAACTCTTTGCTACCTTTTCAAAACAGTGGAAATAGTTGTCAACATCCTTTTCTGCAAATGGAGGCACCAGTTTTACCTCCTGGCTAGCCCAAAATTTATTTTCAGTTGCTATTTTTATTTTTAGCTGCTCCTTTTGGAGCCTTTCTTCTCTATCGAATCTCTGTAAATCGAAATCTCTCTGTCTTGCTAATTTTTCTAACTCAAACTGTTTTTCTTTTTCTTTTTCTTCCCTTTCTTTCTCTCTTTCTTCCCTCTCAAATTCTCTTTGTTTTTCTCTTTCCTCCCTTTCTTTCTCTCTTTCTTCCCTTTCAATCTCTAGCAGTTTTAATTTAAGTTCAATTTCTACATTCAGATTTTCCAATGGAAACTGTTCCACATCTCCTGGTGCAAACACATTTTCGTCAATGTAATATTCAACTATCTCTCTAGCCGGTCTTGCTTTTTGCATGGCTGGTTTTACCTCTGTCAGCTCTAAATGTCTGCATATTTCTTGCAGTTCTGTCTTTTTAAAAGACTTCAAAACCTACATCTATGGTTGGTGATGCCAAGAAATCATCCATTGCTGTTGATCTGTCAATATATATATATATAGGAAAATTCAAAAAACAATTTTACAATTTGAAATGTTAGATTTTCAATAAATGACTCACACAATGGTCTATCCCGGACTTGAGCCCCAAATTTGTTATGGCCCCACTTTGTTATTACATACACTCAACAAAAATATAAACGCAACACTTTTGTTTTTGCTCCCATTTGTCATGAGATGGACTCAAAGATCTAAAATTCATTCCAGACACACAATATTACCATTTCTCTCAAACATTGTTCATAAATCTGTCTAAATGTGTGATAGTGAGCACTTTTGCTTTGCTGAGACAATCCATCCCACCTCACAGGTGTGCCACATCAAGATGCTCATCAGACACCATGATTAGTGCACAGGTGTACCTTAGACTGCCCACAATAAAAGGCCACTCTGAAATGTGCAGTTTTGTCTCACAGCAAAATGCCACAGATGGCGCAAGCGTTGAGGGAGTGTGCAATTGGCATGCTGACAGCAGGAATGTCAACCAGATCTGTTGCGTGGGCATCGAATGTTCATTTCTCCACCATAAGCCGTCTCCAAAGGCGTTTCAGAGAATATGGCAGTACATCCAACCGGCCTCACAACCGCAGACCACGTGTAACCACACCAGCCCAGGACCTCCACATCCAGCAGGTTCACCTCCAAGATCGTCTGAGACCAGCTACTCAGACAGCTGCTGAAACAATTGGTTTGCATGACCAAAGAATTTCTGCACAAACTGTCAGAAACCGTCTTAGGGAAGCTCAACTGCATGCTCGTCGTCCTCATCGGGGTCTTAACCTGACTTCAGATCGTTGCCGTAACAGACTTGAGTGGGCAAATGCTCACATTCGATGGCGTCTGGCACGTTTATGAGGTGTTCTCTTCACGGATGAATCTCAGTTTACATTGTTCAGGGCAGATGGCAGACAGCGTGTGTGGCGTCGTGTGGGTGAGCGCTTTGCTGATATCAATGTTGTGGATCGAGTGGCCCATGGTGGTGGTGGGGTTATGGTATGGGCAGGCATCTGTTATGGACGAAGAACACAGGTGCATTTTATTGATGGCATTTTGAATGCACAGAGATATCGTGATGAGATCCTGAGGCCCATTGTTGTGCCATACATCCATGAACATCACCTCATGTTTCAGCAAGATAATGCACGGCCCCATGTTGCAAGGATCTGTACACAATTCTTGGAAGCTGAAAATGTCCCAGTTCTTGCATGGCCAGCATACTCACCGGACATGTCACCCATTGAGCATGTTTGGGATGTGCTTGACCAGCGTATACGACAGCGCGTACCAGTTCCCACTAATATCCAGCAACTTCGCACAGCCATTGAAGAGGAGTGGACCAACATTCCACAGGCCACAACTGACAATCTGATAAACTCTATGCGAAGAAGATGTGTTGCACTGCATGAGGCAAATGGTGGTCACACTAGATACTGGCTGGTTCTGAGTCCCCAGGCCCCAATAAAGCAAAAACTGCACATTTCAGGGTGGCCTTTTATTGTGGACAGTCTAAGGTACACCTGTGCACTAATCATGGTGTCTGATGAGCATCTTGATGTGGCACACCTGTGAGGTGGGATGGATTGTCTCAGCAAAGCAAAAGTGTTCACTATCACACATTTAGACAGATTTGTGAACAATGTTTGAGAGAAATGGTAATATTGTGTATCTGGAATGAATTTTAGATCTTTGAGTCCATCTCATGACAAATGGGAGCAAAAACAAAACTTTTGCGTTTATATTTTTGTAGAGTGTATATGACAGCAAGGGATGACAGACACAATTTTAAAACTTACACACATTTAATAAAACGAAACACTTTTAACTAAACTACTATCTACTCTACTGACCAAGATTGATATATACAACAAAAAAAATATTTACAGTCCCTTTGGTTGCGTTGCTTGGTGATGTTCCCGGGGAGGAAAATGCTCCAACACAGGCAAAAATCCACAAAAAGCTACACAGGTCTTGAAAAGAGTGACAGGTCTGGTCAAATGTATCCTTCTGCCTGCAATTTCTCCTACTACTCCACTCCCTCAATTTTCCTCCTTAAATACTCTTTTGCAGACCCCTCCCACATTTAGACCTCTTTTTTTTATTCTCTGGGACTTGTCCCAGACATGCCCAAGACATGCCCAAACCTAGCTCCAGTCTGGGCTTAACATTAGAAAGGTCAATTGTGAATAAAATCAAAGCGCATTGGCCCTCATTTATCAAACTTGCGTAGGATCTGGTGTACATTCTGGTGTAAATAGCAGCATTCGCTAGGTGCTACGTCTGATTCACTAAAAGTGTGTAAGTCGCTGATTTCGGTGTAGAACTGGCGTGGCGTTGATAAATCTGGCGGCAGAAACCATTGTAATTTACATGACACGCCCCTATAAATTCATGCTCTGGGAGACATAGTCCTGCCCACTTGACGACATGGACTCTCGAAAGACGGCAAAGAAGAAAGAACTTCACTGAGGAGGAAATATCGTCAGCCTGCTGATAAAACCTCCTCTCTACAATTTGATAAGAAACAAAAACTCGTATGTCCACGATAATAACATAAGCATTGCAAAATACAAAATTTTACTGATTGGGTACATTTTTGGAGGGAAAATAGTCATCCTACCCGAACACAGCTCAACTGCATTCTTACATGCAAAATGAAACTTTTTTTTCTTTTTTTGCTCTCCTGTAAAGTTTCTAATTTTGAAGATACAAGGTTTTATCAGCAAGCCGACGATAGATGGAGAAAAACAAAATAATTTTATTTGGAAGTCTTAAGAGTGGGATAAAGGGAGCCTAGAAGGCTGCAGTTTGGAAAACTATTGCTGCTGCGGTTAACACCGTTGAAGTGGAAAACCGGAGTGCAGCAGACGTTTGATTTAATTCATGAATAAATCGAAGTGACTATTCGCGCTTATTCAAGTGTGTCCAAGCATAAATAGTCATCGAAATTCGCATTAGACGTGCTTATAAGTATGGCCAAGATTCACATTTCTCCGTTGCCCACACTTATTTTAAGTGTGTCCAAAGCTAAAATTTTTTTCTTGGCCAAACTGACTTTAAGCGGCATTGGAATGATCATCAACTGGCGCACTTACAAGTGTGGTCAAGAAAAAAAAACATCAGCATTGGCCATATATATAAGTGCGAATAACATCGGCCTTAATAAATTCAATTTATAGATGCACGATATTTCATGTTATAGTGGCCCTCATTTATCAAACTTGCGTAGGATCTGGCGTAGATTCTGGTATAAATATCATCGTTCGCCAGGTGTCACGTCTGATTTACTAAAAGTGAGTACGTCGCAGATTTCGGTGTAGAACTGCCATGGCGTTGATAAATCTGGCGGCAGAAACCATCGTACTTTACATGATACGCCCCTATAAATTCATACTCCGGGATGACTGGGAGGCATAGCCCTGCCCACTTTACGACATGGACTCTCGAAAGACGGCAAAGAAGAAAGAACTTAACTGAGGAGGAAATATCGTCGGCCTGCTGATGAACCTCGTATCTACAATTTGATGAGAAACAAAAACTCTTATGTCCACAATAATAGCATAAACATTGCAAAATACAAAATTTCATTGATTGGATACAATGTTGGAGGAAAAATAGTCATCCTACCCGAACACAGCTCAACTGCATTCTTACATGCAAAATTAAACTTTTTCTTTTCTTTTTTTTTTTGCTCCTGTAAAGTTTCTAATTTTGAAGATACAAGGTTTTGTCAG
Organism: Gymnothorax reevesii; assembly: GCA_029721435.1. Lineage (NCBI taxonomy): Eukaryota > Metazoa > Chordata > Actinopteri > Anguilliformes > Muraenidae > Gymnothorax > Gymnothorax reevesii. The sequence goes on from CM056586.1 coordinate 55,772,287, forward strand.
CAGGCCGACGATAGATGGAGAAAAACAAAATAATTTTATTTGGAAGTCTTCAGAGTGGCATAAAGGGAGCCCAGTAGGCTGCCGTTTGGAAAACTATTGCTGCTGCAGTAGTAAACACCGTTGGGGTGGAAAACCGGAGTGCATCCACGATATTTCATGTTATATTGCCTACATAATTGACAATCCAAATGCTTCACATGTAGGTTAAAAAAGTGGTCCGATTTTAAGATCGCCTCCAAAAAACGGGTTGCAACAGCGCACGGACCGGTGGAGACCAACTAGACTCGAGCCTCTAGCTGTCACAGCGCTGATACGCTCCCCCTCCATTGTTGGAATACGAGCCGGTGGGGACATGGATGAGTCCCCCCGGCCTCGATCGGAGCACCATGAGAGTAATTGGTAAAATACAGTCTGCAGAGATCACTCTTCATTGCACTTTTATCCGTGTTACTCCATGACATTTTATTGGGTGCCACAGAAAACGAGCAGCCACTCGTCACTTTGCCGGATGAGATCTCTGCGCTGAAAGTTCCTCTCACTTCGGACAGAAGCTTATTCCTCTAACAAGGGACCGCAAAATAAAGAAAAGTTTGATGAAACGAGTGTAAATGTGCACGTGCTATTGATTTTCTAAAATAATTACGCGCAAACTTATTTTCCAGTCTGCCTTTAATTAGGCTAACTTTCGTTTCTTTTTTTGTTCAGTATATATCTGACTGGATGAGCATCTGACAAGCACTGAATATCTGCCAAGGTGCGCGTTGCGCTTAATCAAATTGATTGTAATTGTCAGCCGTCTGGCCTGACAAGCAAGTTGTTTCCAAATAAGTGTAATTAATTTCTCAACACAGGTGCAATTTATTTATTTATTAAATACATTTATTAAATAAATGACATCTGTGTAGAGAAATTAATGACACTTATAGTTGGAAACAACCTGCTTTTATTCATTTTTTATTTATTTATTTATTCATTCATTTATTGAGCACTTTTCTTGGGTCCGGTGTGATTTATCAATGGGAATTGCGGAGAGCTGCGCATTTCGCCCGTAAGTGAAAATTTAGTAGCACTTTTATACCTTTTTTGATAAATGAGACCCCTGGCGTGAGATTTTTGCGGACCGTTCACTCAGGTTCAGATTGATAAATGCCGATCCTTGCGGCAGTTTTGGCCTACACCCATTTTTTTGGTGCACGCACGTTTGATAAATGAGGGCCAATGACTTTCAAATCACACCAGTGTTGTGAATTAAGTATTTATGCTTTGTTTTTGTATGTTTTCAGTTTCATGATGTTTATAATTATTTGTTTCTTTGTGTTAGATTTACTTCTAGTGTGATTGTTCATGTTTCATGAATGCTTGTCTTTTGTGAGTCGCTCCCTTGTGTGTCTAAGTGTGGTGTCTTGTTTCCATTCACAGTCTTTTCCCCTGTCTTTTCTGGTTGGGTACTTCCTGCTTCCTTCTTCCTGTGCTTGTTAACTGTCTGCACCTGAGAATAGTTTAGCTGAGGCACTGGTGATTAGAAATGGGTAGGACTACACATTAGAGCAGAGTAGTTAGGCACGGTGATTAGTTAGTTTGAAGAAGCAGGGCACACCTACTTGTTCAATCTGTCCTATCACTTTCCTTTGCTGTTCTAGATTCTGCCTCCTCTCAGCTGTCCTTCATTTCTTGGGCTAAACACTCTAATTAGTTTGTTTATAAAGACCCCACTCTTCCGCTTGTCTTTGTGAATTCGTGACCGTTCCTTGCTCTACCTGGTTGTTCCGTCTCTGCGCGTCTTCTCAGTGTGTTTTTGTGATTACTGAGAGTTTTTGTCCTTTGATTTTCTGTACTCTAGTTATTGATTGTATTTTGTCGAGTGAGTGTGGTGAGTTTGAGAGTCTCCCGTTTTCCACAGTTCCCTTTATACTTTGACTGTTTAGGCAATTTCTGTGTCTCCCTCTTCCCTTCCAATTCCCCATTCCCTTTAGGTTAGTTTCCCTTTGTTTCTGTATTCTGCGCTGAGTGATTTCCGGGTTTGGTTTTTTTTTGGACATTTTGCCTGTCCCTGACTAAGATTGAGCGTTTCTGGGATATTCCTGATTTCTGGCTATTCACCTCTGTTTCTGTCTGACCATGAGCAACGGTAATGTTAAGACGCTCTTCCGAGCTTGAACTGCGATTGGAGTCTCCGTACGTTCATTACAACCAGCCAGTATTTTATTCACAATAGAACAGAAATAACAGCAAATGTTGCAACTGAGAAATTTTACAATTTTATCCACAAAATGAGCTCATTTCAATTTTGATGGTTGCTACAGGTGTCAAAAAAGTTGGGACAGGGGCCTGTTTACCTTGGTGTAGCATCTGCTAGTCATGGTATTTTCCCCTGCCGACTGAAAACATGATGCCAGCGGGCACTGGGACCATGCACCCAAAAACAGGTGACGGGACCCACATGCCTAGGCTGAGTAAAAGTGTAATAAAATCTTTGCTTAAAAGTTGAAGCATACAGGTGAGGAGCAGCGGCAAAAGACAAACTTCAGGGCTTAGGACACAAAATGTCCTGAAAATGCACACAAGTGCTTAAATACTCTTTATGGTGCCTCCAGCTCAACGAGCAACAGGTGTGACTCATTGAGATGGGGCAGGGACTGCAGGGCAGAACCATCACACCCCTCTTCTTTTTAGCACAGAGTGGAGGCGTCTGGGCGTTGAGGAGACAATTTTCTTGAGTTGGAATTTGATCCCACTCTTGTTTAATACAAGCTTCCTGCTGCTGGAGAGTTTTGGGTCTCCTTTGATGGACTTTGTTTCATCATGCACCAAATGTTGGTGCATCATGCACAGGCAGGCCAGTTCAGCACACGGACTCATCTACTACAAAGCCATGCTGCTGTAATAGCTGCAGTATGTGGTTTTGCATTGTCCTGCTGAAATACACAAGGCCTTCTCTGGAATAGCTGTCATCTGGAGGGGAGCATATGTTGCTCTAAAACAGGGGTGGGCAATCACGGTCCTGGAGGGTCGGAGTGTATGCAGGTTTTTATTCCTATCAATTACCCTGACTAATTGAGTTAATTGATTGCATGCACAAATATAGATTTTCGCAATGATTCGATCAAAGGAAAATGTTTTATGAAGGGAGACAAGACTAGTCTTTGTAGTTTCGTGATAATTTAAAGAAATGCGCACGAAATATCAGATTTCATGAATGGTTTGTCTCAATTAGCCAATCAACTAATCAAAAACCAGACGTTTGTGTGAAAACCAGGGACAGATACGGCCCTCGCTGCCCACCTCTGCTCTAAAACCTTTATATACCTTTCAGCATTCATGGTGCTTTTTAAAACATGCAAGTGTCCCAAACCATATGCACTAATGCATCCCCATACCATCAGAGATGCTGGCTTTTGAACTGAACGCTGATAACAGGAGGGGTGGTCTTTCTCCTCTTTAGCCCAGAGGACACGACGCCCATAATTTCCAACAAGAATGTCAAATTTGGACTCGTCTGACTATGGGACACTTTGCTACAGTCCAATTTAAATGAGCCTTGGCCCTTAACACAGCGGCACTCAGGCCCGGCACAGACACGTCCCTTTATGACAGTTAAGATAGTCCTGGCTAGTTCTCAATTATTTTCTTTTATTGACGCGTTTTCCAATTATCGTATAATTGGCAACTGAAGACACGATTTCTCTCCAGATGCGATCAAACCGCAATAAAATCATGGGTTAAATTCAGTAGAACTGAGAATGGGGCTGGACAAATCATCCATTTTAAACAACTATTAATCCTGACCTTTTCTCAGTCATTTTCATGATTAACAAAAGGTTCACTCCGAGAGCACTAAACACTTAACAGGCGTTGCTTGTTCACCCCGATTTGGTAGGACGACAACCATTCATCTTGACGCGTATTTGCTGAATTTAGATCAACGCAGTGTGTACGTGTCAAAGTCGGACAGGGTTTTCATATAACTCCGTGTCCGACAGTTGGACGGTTTCAACATAACTCTGTCTGACAGTCGATTATTGTTTTAAATTTCTTTTGTTTTTAATTTTTTGAGTATTCCAGCTGTTATTAGACGTACAAACTTGGCCACATGTGGAATATGTCCATCAGATAGTAAAAATATAGTGCAGTATACTTCAAAGAAGCCAATAAGTATTGTAAAAATATTTTAATGTGCTTATTCTTTTGATTGTAGCTTGACTGCAAGCCAGCATACTTGAACATTAGGCATGAATATTTTAGTACTTTATTATACTTTTCTTGAGTATATCTCAATCAAAAGTGTAGGTACAAGTATTAGCGAAATATGCTTAGACTTTTCTGTGTACTTATCAGTATAAGCTAAGTATACTTAAATATTACTTTGCTAAGTATATCTCTGATAAGTACATCAAAAGTAAACCAAGTATACTCATTTTTAGTTTAGAAGAAGTATACTAATAGCACACTTGAAAAAACTTTTTTCATAATGTTTATGTGAATTCCTAAATTTACACAAGCACTACACGTGGTCAGCAGCATGTGTAGATTTTGTTAGTAGCTATGAAAAGATCGGAGCTACTAAAATATTGATGAATGCGGAGATGCGCGTAAATTTCCGCCTGCGAACAGTTTACACGCAAATTCGTTTTGTTCACCTTTCATGAATGAGACCCATTGCATTTTGATTTTATTCACAATTTACACGTCATTCCAACTATTTCGGAATTGGGGATGTGTTAGCTATGGTAGGCCTACAATATTCTAATAGTAATACTAAACTTTCTATAGTGCGTTCCAAAAAACCATATAATTACTACAGGAATACTGATAGTTTCCGGTGGTAATTTTTTTTAATGGTGATTCTATAGTGGTTTTTTGTAAGCGTAATTTTGCACATATGTGTTAGACTTCAAAAAATGGGCCTCAGACTCCCCTCTAGCCATCATGAGTGCATGTTTTCCAAGTTAAGGGGACTATCAATCAGTGATAGTGTTGTGTTAGAGCTTGAATTCCTCAAGGATTAATTTGTACCAATATATTCAGATTTTGATGTCAGATTTGTAAAGTACTGTTCAGGTGGTTTTTTTTTTTTTTTTTTTTTCCATGGCCTAATAAAAATGGCTTATTGGCCTAAATCCCCCACCCCCAAATTCTGAAGGCTCGTTAGGGAATGTGAGATAACACAGGACTTTTTAAATATTGTCTTTATAAGACATTTGTCTGTGCTAAAACGCATTAGTTCATTGTTAATATATAGCTGGGACTCAAATGCTTTGGGCAGCTGGGATTCTGGTGCACTGGGCAGCCAGAAGGTGATAGTGCGGGAACACAGAGGTTTTGGCTGTTTAGAGACCTGTCTGAGGGCTTCCCCTGGCCATGCAAGTACTAAGATATGATTTGGTGGGCTTCGGCGTGGCAGATTCCATGTCCATAAACCTACCTTGTAGTCTTAGGTAACTCAGCTGACTGCCAGGCTTGGTTTGACTGTGGGTTAGAGAGTGGTGAAGAGACAGAGGAATCCCAGGAGAAAATGAATTCTTTGGCTCACCGGGGCAGTGAGTTTCTGAGCAAGTGCTGGGAACCCACCGCCCGATGGCCATGGCCAGAGTTACCTCTCTGTCCTCTGGTGTGGTGACCCCCCTCTAATACCCCTGAAGATACCTCAGCATGAATGCAATATACCTTTGCGCCATATTGAGGGCTGAATCTGCAGATTCTGTAATATTGCCAAACTTATCTTTGCTACCATCCACTGAGTTCATCTTGGTACATTTGTTCTGACTCAGGATGGATTCAGTACAAGCGCAGACGATAACTCAGTTCAGTGGTTTTATTAAAGATCTTTGTGATGCAATCCAGGTCAAGGCAGAATGCAGCACACAATGTGAAATCCAAATTGAAAACGAGATATGGTCCACAGATCGACAGCCAGACGCGAAGCATGCCAGGAGCAGGGGAAATCCAACATTGTAATCCAAAAGGCCAGCAAGGCATTTTAACCAGGAAATTAAACTGAGACAAGGGAAAAGACAAAATCGAAAACTGCGGGCCAAAACAAACCTAGATCGAGAATCTCTCGGAGGACTAGAATGCTCGTGAGAAGACAGAGTAACTGGCATCAGACACACAAAGAAAGAGTGAAATTAAGGTATATAGAAAGAGAGAAACAGGACCTAATGGGAAGCAATGGCAGGTGGTAGTACAGGGAGCCATGTAGCAGGGGTTATGTCTATAAAGGTGGGAATGAGGTGCAGGTAATTACCAAATAGGGCGGGGAGGGCGAGTCAGTGAGTGCTGGGAATAACAAAAGCAAGTGACAGAGGATGGGGGTGAGAGAGTAAAGAGAACTAATACAATAAACAACTTTGGAAGCACCATAAATGCATGATCAACAAGAACTTAGTAATTCTAAATAATAAACACAGGATTTAATATCCTGACATTTTCTGGTGTCACTATTTGCTGAAACCATTGTACCTGCTGTCCAGAAATATTGACCCATGCTTGTAGCTGAATCAACCCTTGCGGCCTAGTTGACTTGGCTGTAATTTTGCAGTATAAAAGACCTTAGGCTTGGATGCCCTGAAAATAAACCCCATTGGGCAGATAAAGACAGGCGTCCATAAATTCCGAGATTTAATTCCTAAATAATTCTGTGATTGAATCTCCAAATGTCTTGCTTCACAGAAATAGTTTTGCTCAGTCTCTAAGACAAATACTGAGTTACAAAGCTTAAATAGGCTCGCACACAACAGGAAAAATTGGCATTGTTTTTATTCTGCGCCAAGGGGTTGAAACAAAACAGTATCTAAGGAGACTTAATATTTTCCAACCAAATACCAACCGCTCCAATAGCAGGTAAAAAATTCAGCCACTATTTCTGAAAGCTACAAGCAGCGTTTTCTGACACTCACTGACCACTACGTATCGGCTAATGCGAGTGCCAACCACTGTTTTCCACTCACTTCATGTTTGCCTTCATATTAGATTGCTTAAACATACTGTATCTGTTTTGTCATTTCAATTCCATTTTACCAACGTAGCTCATTCTCCTCAGATCAGCCAGCAGAATGCGCTCAGATCAGACATTTTACTTTTTGGCTCTTGCTTCATGATTCAGTAAATTAATCGTGACCAAAGTGCATTCTGTTGGCTTATTCAGCAACATTTTATGTTTTTACAGTAATGCACTCACTCAATGATTCCCTAACTGTAAGATCAAATGATCTTATTCTATCAGTTACCTAGTTGAAATAGGTTTCCATTCAAGCCAGCTGCTTGAAACTTTACAGCTATTATTCTCCTCAGATCACAAGTTACATTTTTTTAATCACTCGCCTCATAGTTGCTTAATAAATCATGGCCTTAGCACATTCTGTTGCTGTTATGATCCAGACCAGAAACCAAATGCAGACTCAGAGTACAATGCAGTACTGATTTATTGATAGTAATATGATTATGACTGAGTGGTGGGGCCAGAGTAGAATGACACAGTTCAGTTCAGATGGCTCAAGCTTGAGTGTAAGGGGCGGGTCCATGCCCAGCCAGTAACGTATCGAGACAGCTGCCAGATGGAGTGCTCACATTGCCTTAGCAGAACTGTCAGATGGCTGGACCGCAGAGTTCAGCAGGAACGCAGAAGGCTTAGGACGTGTTTCTAATTAACTGGGCAAGAGAACAAACTGAAGGATCATGAATAGCATTACGGTCCCAATTCAGGAGTCCAAGAGTAAGGCTTGGAAGCTTGTGTCATTTAATAGAGTTAGGAAGAGAACTCCAATATTTAACAATCATTAAAGATTTACGAATAATTTCCAAAGACAATACACTTTACCAGGGAGATACTGGCTGGCTGCTAATGAGCATGTAAATAGCGACAAGAAGCGTGCACTCTCAAATTAGGGAGTACATATACTCCTGCATGCACCTCAGCAAATGGGAAAAGAAGAAGGCAAAACAGCTGATGGGGGAGGCACACAAGATGTAAACCAATCAAAGGAGATAATACATCTATAAGACACGCGAGCTGCTAGATGGGAGGAGGCACAGAGGGGATTCACATGAAGGTGATGACAGTCGGGCTGTTTAGGTACATTGCACTCTTCTGACTTGCTAGTTTTTCAGGCGGAATGAATGGAGACAATTCTTCAAAGACAATACAGGCTACTTGCTATATGATGAATGCAGGACTAACCCTGCATTATTCCCCAAACTGACACATAAACATATGCAATCTATTAATGATGATAAAATGGACGAGCATTATATGAGCTTACAATTCATCAATGGAATAGCAATCATTGCCAGCCAGATAGCAGTGCATACAAATAAACTCAGTGACCAATTAATTTGTTGGCTGCTGTCTTGTAGACATACTGAGTCTGAAATTCTGATCAGCGCCGACAGCACAGCAGTACACAAACTCTGCACCCTTTATCATGCAAACAGGTATTTCACTGCTTAAGTGCATTTTAGCAAGATATGTCTATCAGCGGGAAAGGGACGACAGCTCCCACAGGACATATGCCTTGGATCCTGAAAAAATACTGTGCAATTTGCTGCATGTCAAGTGAAGATTATTTAAGAGAATTTAAAAAAAGAAAGAAAAATTAGTGATTAGATTTTAAAGTAGTCTCTTTTGTCAACTTTTAGACAAGTTAGAGCAATTGGAGGCAAATGACTGTGATATTGTTGTATAAAGAAAAAAATCCAGCTAGATGTAGCCTTGAACCGTTCTTTGAACTCACCAAGGATGACAAATCACCATAAAGCATGACTATTAATTCACCTCTGCTGCAGTTGCCCTCTCCATGCATGACTGACTTGAGTTTAAGGACAGTGTGTTTCCCATTTCTGGTGGTTCAGGACAGACAATATCACAATCAAAGCATTTCCACAGCTGATGATTGACATCATAGTAAAAAGATTTGATTTTTTATCCAGGCTGGAATGATTTTCCAGCAGAGACTGGAGCCACACACATTCCTCCAGCATTTAACAAAATATCTATTTGAAGGGTTTACGGTGGTTTCACCACTTTGGCTTTTCGCTACTGCACACTGCACTTTTGCTTCTATGTCCAAGTCTGTTCGCTACTATAGATAAATGCAAGTTAAGAGCATAAATATTACTAAAGAATCAGTAGTAAAACTATAAAAACCTTTTGCATCACAGCTGAGAATACTTTTTGTTCTAACTCTATGCAGACAACCAAATGAAATCAAACACACTGTTTGATTATAGCAGCGAACGGACTTTGACGTAGTGGCAAAAGTGCCATGTGCAGGAGCGAAAATGCTGTAGTGAAAAGCTTAAGTTGCAAAACAACCAGTTACCTATTTATGGCGCCCAAATTCCTTGGCATAATAGTGCCTGTTTTTAATAAGTTTTTTTTTGTTATCCAAAATATTTTTCATCGTTACACTGGCAGTACTCTAATACTGCTAGATAATGGATGGATGGATGAATGGAATTATAATTTACTTCATGCAGAAGACACTGTGTGGTTGTGTTGTAGGAAGAAAGCAGCAAAGCTATATTAGAGAGAACTGTGCTCATTGGCTAGTCATGGACAGCACCTCTCCTGCTCTGGCTGTCACCGTTAATCAGCTCTCATCTTGTAGCACTGGTCATGGTTATCAATGAGGCGGAGATTAATATTCCTGGTGAAACAGATGACAAATTATTTGCACATAATTAGTGTGCACCAAGGTTACATCTGACATGAATTTTTATCTTAATTAGGGGGTAAATTTGTTCCATTAATTTAATTTGGCCTGCATGAGTGGGTCAACACCGAACAAAGTTAATCTTACACCTGTCACTGCTATTGCAGGTCCTGATATTACTTGGGCGCAAAAAAAAAAAAAAAACAGGACATTTTTTTTTCTGGCTGATTATATCTTTAATATACTGTCATGTTGAGATGTTTGTGATGGAGGACTTAATTAAAAGCAATTCTTGAAACATGAATGGTTTTTAATAGCTGGAAGTATTGTCAGCCCATCAATAAAATGTGATGGCTTTTTTAACCAGTCATATAAAGACAGCAATAGTGTATTTGTGTCTGCCCTTTTTTGTACTGGTATAGATGAGCACATTTTCTATGTCTACTGGGAAATAATAATAATTTGCTTTGGATGAGGTATGCTGCCTCTAAGTGCTCTTTCCTTCAGTTGAAAAACACTCCTATACCCCACATGTCTTTCTATTATCTCTTCCATATCTGTGGTCAAATTCCTCTAAAAACCTAGTTGAAAGAGGGGTATCTTGACAAACCCGTGGAGGGAATTTTTCTCTGATTCAATCATTAAACAGCACATAAAAAATATACATCTGGGGTTGTAAATGACCCCACTCAGTCACTTGGGAGTTCATTTACTGCGGTATCAGTCAGGTTTTTTCTGGATTTAGACGATATAAAAACAGCCATGATGGGACAGGAATTGACAGAATGTATAAATCGGGAACCAAACGCAGATCAAGGAGCAAACCCCAAGGGGCATGTTTAATAAGTATTAAAAGACTGAAAATGATCAAGAAAGCAGACAGAGGCAGAGACTGAAGATGTTTTGAGGTCTGGCTGCAGTGATCAGGCAAAGAAAAGGTTTAGGCGAACACTTGGTTGGAGGAGCTGATCCGAGGTCTGAAGCCGGGCTGTCTGGCCGGAGGGAACAGAGGATACTGCGCAGGGGAAAACACTCGGACGAGGCTGAGGAAATCACTGGGGAAAATTAGTGCCTTCAAATGGGGTCGTGTTTACCGTGTTTTTCGAGAAAAGTCCATATGAACGCCGCCCTCTTGCGATATTCACAACGTCGTAAGTGAAGCTTTTCTGAAAGTTTCCAGTTTACGAGTTGTGACGAATTTGATGACATTTTCAGAAATTTTATCCGGACTACAATTTTACCGTTATGCCTTGCCATGTAATCCCTATGAACACCCACGGACTAGGAACAATCAGGAACAGAGTCCCCAATAAGTACAACCCCAATTTCAAAATAGTTGGGACTAAGTGTAAATTGTGAATAAAATCAAAAACGCATTGACTTTCAAATCACACCAGCCAGTATTTTATTCACAATAGAATAGAATAGTTGAAACTGAGAAATTCTGCAATTTTATCCACAAAATGAGCTAATTTCAAATTTGATGGCTGCTACACGTCTCAAAAAAGTTGGAACAGGGGCCTGTTTACCATGGTGTTGCATCCCATCTTTTTTTAACACAGAGTTGAGGCGTCTGGGCATTGAGGAGACAAGTTTCTTTAGTTTAGCCATTGGAATTTGATCCCACTCTTGTTTAAAACAGGCTTCCAGCTGCTGGAGAGTTTTGGGTCTCCTTTGATGGACTTTTCGTTTAATTATGCGCCAAATGTTCTCAATCGGTGATCAATTTGAAATGTTATCTGTGCTTTATTGTAAATAACATATTGGCTCATGTGATCTGAAAGTCATTGCATTTTGATTTTATTCACAATTTACACTTTGTCCCAACTATTTCGGAATTGGGCTTGTAGAAGAAAGTGCTAGAGTTAAATATTGAACTCAGGAGATAATAGTATAGCAAAAAGAAGATGAAAACTAGGAACTTAAAAATAGCAGTGTTTAGTGGTAAAATGTCTTTCCAATTCTGTTTTATTTTAAGCCAAATATTTGTCCAGGTTGTTGTTCTTTTATATTTTTAGGGAAATCAGCTAAAAGAAAAAAAGATGTGCCCCCCACCTGATGCGCAGCTCATATGATTAAGGAAGCAAACCAACCAACCTCTTTGCTGATTTCCTGAGTACTGCCATTCAGTGACTTTGATGCTGTCTATGGTCCTGCACAGCCCTCGTGCTTTGAGATGTAGAAACTCTGGCACCAGCTGAAAGTTTATTTTTTACATAAAAAGAACAAAGTTACTAATTATTTACAGTGCTAATGTTGTGTTATGAACACTGCACTGTATTACAATTATTTTAGGGGCAGAAAATATCGGTTTGTTTTTTTTTTTTTCAACCAGAACTGAACATCCCAGGCGCTGTGCGCAGCATTCTAGTGTAATTCTGAAAGTAAACACTAGATGACGCTGCAGTGATACCTCAAATAATTAACTTGCATAATATGGAGGAGTGGCTGTGCTTCTCCCCTCATAAAATATTTCGCTCCTCTGTGCCGAAGTAACAAAAAATATTGATAATCACATTCTCAGTCCTTTTCTAAAAGAAGTTGATAACAGTGTGTGCTTAGCTTCTTTACTGACATGAACACTGTTTTCAGAATTTCAGTTTTCCCATATATACACGGAGAAGCCAAAATATTGTGATCACCTGCCCAATACACTGAGCGACCTTAGAGTGCAGCCAACTCAGCTCTTCATGAATACCGGGACCTATGGTTTCCCAGCACAGCATTTACCAGAGCATCAGACTCCCTCCACCACCTTGCCCTCTGCCCACAGTGCATCTTATTACTCCATCTTTCCCAGGTAACTGGTGCACATGTACTCGGCAGATGTACGTGATGTAAAAGAAAATGGGACTCTTCAAAATATAAAAACTTCTTCCATCGCGCCAAAGTTCTGATGCTCGCCTGCCCTTTGTAAGCACTTTCAACGCTGGAAAGGTGTTAGAATGGACCAGCTGACTAGTCTGGGACTAAAGCCCCATATCCTGCAGAGTGTGATACAGTGTTTTTTGTGACACATTATTCCCACAATCATCATTAAAATTTTCATGTGCCATAGTAGCCCTCCTGTCGGTTCGGCCCTAGCGGGATAGCCTTTGCTGCCCCCAACTGCTGATGAGCTTCGGGCCTTCGCATTTGAGTGGCCCTAATGTTTTGCTCTTGCACTCTATGTTGTATGAATATAATGCCATTAAGTCGCCACCCAGCCCACTGGTACACATAAGAACTGAGAGGCACATATTTAAGTGTAGTACTCCTCTTCTCCTTCCAAGGACCTCTGATGTGCAGCATATCCCAAGGGCTAAGCGATGACATTTATCATGTACTGTGCTGGGCAAAAGTATTAGCCCCTTTCCCTATTTCTTTTATTTTTGCTTATTTTTCATATGTAAATGTTCAAAATTTTATTAGTTATATATTTATATAATTCTATAAATAATATATTATAAATGTAAGACAAAGACAACATGAATACGCAATGAATGCAACTTTTAAATAATTATTTCATTTATTGAAGATAAAACGTAATTCAACTCCAATATCACCCTAGTGAAAAAATGGCCTCCTCTGCTCTCCTCCCCCGAAACCTTATAACTGGTTGTGCCACCATCAGTGGAAAAAAACTGCATTCAAACATTTGGGATTACTGGCAGGGAGTCTGCTACATCACTGGGCGGGAATTTCTGCCCACTTTTCTTTGCAGAATTGGTTTAATTCAACCACATTGGAGGATTTTTGCACATGAACTGTTAAAAGATATGCTACAGCAACTTAGTCGGCGTTGTCAGTACTCTGACTAGATTACTCCAAAACCTTTATTTTATTTCTTTTGACCCCTTCAGAAGTGGACACGCTTGTGTGCTCTGGATCCCAGTCCTGCTTCACTACCCAACTGTGCTTTAGTTCAAGTAATTGTGACGACCGGGGCAACAGACATGCCTACCATCACGTCACACCACCCAGACGCATTGATTCTTCTCCCCTTATTGTCTCCGTTCTTCAGAACCATGGACAGCACATGTCAGTCAGACCTTCGTTCAGCACCCTTGGCTGACACTCTACACTGGACAGCTCCCATCGCGGCCAGGCCGATGGGAAGGGCTCTCCTCATTCTGCTCGAGGCCACGTGCCTGATCACTGTCTGCATCACACAAAAGTGTAATATAAAGCTGTCAAGGCAGCAGATGGGGACAGGTTGGCGGAGTGTGTGTTTCTGAAATGTGTTACTAACTGCTATTCTTTCTCTGCTTTCCCTATCTGAGTCCGAAGGCGAAGTGATGGGGGATCTCGAGTTTACACTCCTTCCAGAAAGCCTCGCTCTGCCCACTACACTACCACGTAACAGAGGCTAATCCCCCGAAGGGTCTTAAGGCTCATGAAGTCATTTGTCTTTTGGTTTATCCCTGTAAATAAAAATTACCGCCCAGTGGGCTGTCTGTGCCCGGTTTTCTGGTGGTTCGAAATAACACAACTTGATGGTTGTAAATTGATATTCTGCTTGAAAAAGGCACTAATATCCCATCCCATGCATTTGCTTAAATGTTTTTCCTGCAATTTAGTTATCTGTGAAAGTTTTCAGCGCTGTTTTATTAATTGATTACCGTTCATGACCATTTAGTCGCCCGGGCGTTTATTTCGCAAAATCGACTTGGACCCCAGGCTTTTATAAGAGCCAGGCGGGTATTTGCAACAGGCCATTATTTATTTTTGCATCAATCTGCACCAGGCCAGTTCGGCTTTCCTACACAGTTATAAACTGACTGAATTTAACTGTTAAATTACCGCATTTTCCCCTTGTCATTTTAATTGTAAATGAAGTACTGTGCGCATTTAACTGTGATTTACACTGAACATGCACTGAACCCCGTGGTAAACATATTGCAAAATTACAGTTAAAATAACTGGCTAAAAGGTGCCAGTTAAATTATCTGTCAAAAAAGGCTTCAGTTTATTCGTTTATTATTAACAGCGTATTCGCGTAAACTGAAACTGGCGCGGATTCATTTACATACTTGAGTTCTGAGACTTCTACATTGATCCTGGTTGGGGAAACTCGCATCATCCTGTTATCCATCGTGTCAGGGCAAAGACAGACTAAACGAAGAGAACAACTAGGTATGAATACTTCAGAATGAAATAGTTCCGATCTTGATACACAAAGGATACAAATAAATTCATATAACGGTATGCATATAACGACTAGTTTCTTCTAGGTATAGACCTGAGTCTATATGAATCTGACTTGCAGGCACAGCTGACTGCGAACGCTTTTTCTTTGAACGAAATGAAAACGGAGGTAACTGAGGGATAATACAAAGGGTAAGGCAATCGTAGAGCTTATTATTTAGGCTAGCTAGCTTTGCCGAATAATGGGGCATAAATATTGTTGATCTACAATTCCTTATTCGTGTCCTTTTTTAAATAAGCTATGAAAAGATAAAAAAGAACACGGAAAACAAGTCCCCCACCCAAAAAAATTATAATTGTCGACACCCATGTTTACTTTTTACATGCGTCTCATTGGACATTTATACATACACAAGATGGGAGCTATTCTGCCGTGTGCACTATAGGTCCAGCCAATGACGTTGTCCACTCTAGTTTTTTAATATCTCTATGCCGAAGACCGTCTGTTATTTTTTCCCCCACTTATTTATAGGACTAGTTCTTGTTTACTAACATCGACGTCATATTCAGACATGCGCATTAGCATGGTTGGCAAGAACAAAGTGTAAATCAATACGACAAAACGGGGAAGTATGGCATCCTGCACCTGTGGAACCAATTCGGTGGCCTCAGAATATAAACAAAACCTTGACAGTACCGTGAAGACAAGATATTTCTCTCAGCTTAAGAACAACGAAGGTTTTTGTTGGCTTCCGGATCCTTACGAGCTGAAAGGTTGGAGGAACGACCCTTCTTTGGGTCTGGGTTGGCTGGATCATCACTTGATATTCCTTCATCAAACATAAATTCTACAATTGTTGATCATCGTTGAGCAGTGAAAGTAATTCATAGTAGTACGTTTACCGGAGCGATTTTAAAAGGGATCGCCAATATATTTTGGGGGGTTTTATTCGTGATATGGGGGATTAGAATTTATCGTTAATATTTAATATCGCGAATGCATATACTGCGCATTCCCTAGCCAGCTGGGGTGTGATCAGTAACAAGGCTGCCGCCTTTACAGCTGCAGTAGATATTAAACTCTAAATTTTCTTGATTGGATGTACGATGGACGTTTTTACACACTCGAATGCTTCTATGGGTACCTAAAAGTCAAGATAAGCCGAAAGTACTGATCTCAGTTCATACTGATGAAGGTTGAAAACGGAATTTTTTCCAATAGGCCTACTAATATCCGAACTGTCACTTACACTCGCTACTGGAAAGCATAAGGGACCGATCGAATTACCCAACACAAAAAGCAAGATCATTCCCTTGCTATGACCGAATAATAAAATGCGAAAACTCAGCAAAATGTCATGTTAGGAATTATGGAGAATAACTTGCAATTTACCCGACAGAAAGTGAATAGTACAAACAAGCAAGTGGATCAACAGCACACAGTTCTTTCGACGAATTGAATTGATCCATGCGGATTTTTAGGTTCCTGTTCAGGAATACAAAGGAAACACATTCCTGAGCCCTTAACGAATCGGTTTGTGCGGTTAATCACGCTACGACTAACTGGTATTATTACAGAAAGTGGAAGACAATAGTACTTTGCCTATTAAATCACTTGTAATGGTGATGCTTTTTGCCAACCACGCTAGTCAACAAACCCACGTGACCAGGTTTGTGACATCACGAGAACTACTGCTATAGACATCAGATATACATACGAAGACAAACCAAAGCTTGTTTCAGCGTCTGTGTTACCGTAACACGAGGTAACACAGACGTTTATATACAATAGTTCAAATAATCGCCCAGGGGTTTAATTGAACCGGCGTTTAATACCCAAAATGAGGTCGGGCCCTGGCGGCTTTTTGCACACAGGCGCGTATTTGCACGCAGGCGATTATTTGGTCACATACGGTAACAAGGCAATCAGAGATAGCAGACCTGGCCCCAGCCATGGGCTGACAGACAGACTGACAGAAACACACACACACACACACACACACACACACACACGCAGACATGATCATTGCTTAACCTGGCCCCCTAGGGGAGGGGCCAGGTAATTACAGTTGCATTCTTTTCCCTGTCCCTTTTGTGGTTTTCCCTATGCTGTTGCCAGTTGATATTGTGTATATAAGATGCCCTGTAGATTTCATTCCTTGCTGGATTGTCCTGTTTCAGTGTTGTTCTAGCTTATTCCTAGTTACGAGCCCTTTGCTCTCCTCCTGTAGAATATCATTAAAAAAAGTGTCTATTTCTTAGGGACCCCTCTCTCTGATCAGCAGCAGTCTCCAAAGCAGTGACAGATCCCAGCACCCTTCAGCCCTCACGTCCCAGCATGCGCACAGTCCAGCAGGCTTTGCCATTTGGACTGACCTCCCGGTAGAGACCACGGACTGACCACTGACCATGGCACGCCTGTTCCCCTTGGATCCTGTGCGCTCATCACCTGACTTGAACTGTTCCAGATCTGTTTTACCAGTGTCCCTGTAAATTCAAAAGATCTTAATGTCCGTGCCAATTGTGAGCGTGGTCATCATTTAAGTGCCATGAAACTTTTTTCTGGATCCACGCCTGGTTCTTTCTGCGTGAACAGCTAATGAGAATCCAAACTGAAAATTTTAATACTTTTAGAGTGCAATTAATAAATGTTTACTCAAAAAAAAAAGGAAAAAAAAAACTTTAGTGTACCTTTTATTACTTTGATTGTTTATTAATGCTTACTTCTTGCAGCTAAATTTCCTCATGCAATCAACATTTTATTCACTTTTATGTCCTGCTGTGTGTCAGATTTGCATGTAATGAGCCACGAAAATTCATGAATTTGTTTACCGAAGCACATCACATGTTGGCTGGTGTAGGCGTAGGGTGCAAAATCGCCGTTTTAATGGTATTTAGGGGGTTTTAGCATTGATACAGTAAGTAAAATCCAGCAAAGTGAGATGTACATAATAATTTCATGCTATAATAGAACAAGACACACAAAATGTGTGTGGCTACTGGAGGATCAGTTTAATACTGTTAACAGACATTTCTTTTCTTTTTTTTTGCCATTAAAATTTTTTATTTGTTTTTTTAATAACAATACAGACAGCTTCGTTACATTATTGTAATATTTCTGAGGCCGATGACAAATGTAAAAATAATAACAAAAAGAATGCAGAAAAATATAACACTTCCAAACTATGAACAAAGAAAAAAAGAGAAACAGCCACATCCAGGTCTTCACAGTCCCCTACTTATGTAATGCACAAAAAACTGTCCCCATGACCTTTTGAAATTTTGACCATCATCATTGACTCTGGCCAACATGTGTTCATATGATACTATTTCTAACATAGAAATCATCTATCCATTTTTTTTAATCTGGGAAGGATATGTCTTTACAGGCTCACCCCTTATCAGGACCGAGTCATATTTTGTTGCAGTGGGCAATACTGATTGGTCTCCCAATAAACATAACTTTAGTGATACAGGTACTATAAAACCTAACCACTTCCCTATGCATTCTAATACTTTTTTTTCCAAAAAAGCTAAATCTTTTTAGACTCCCAAATTGCATGTTTAAAAGTTCCCTTCTCTGTCTGACATGTCCAGCCTAAATTGTTGGTCAATAAACCCATCCTATGGAGCCTGGAAGGAGTAAAATAAAACCTATGTATTTATTTATAGTGAATAAATTTTCTCCTAGCCATATATTCCATATATTTCCCAGTGATTGAAAGTATTTTGAACCATTCCTTCTCACACAAATCACAGTCCAAATCTCACTGCCAAATGACTCTCAGATTATCACAAATATCATTTTGTAATCTGCTAAGCATTTTGAAAAACACCACTGCCTTATGTGTAGTATCAGGTAATTCCAAAAATGTGGTTTCTGGGTTCTTGTCTTGAATAATTTGGTCCTTAGTAATACAATCTCATACTTGTAAATACTTCGAAAAATTGCCTTTCTTTTCCAAACCATGTTTTTTGCATAATTTCAGAAAAAGACGAACACTCCATCCAAGTATAGGTTACTTATTTTAACTATCCCTTTCACAAGCCACTGATTCCAGCAAACAAATTTTTTCGAAATCCGTATTTAGGGTTGTGCCATAAAGAGGCATTCAGTTGTGTCAAGTGTGACACGCCACATATCTTCTTTACTTCTGCCCAGACTGCTGTAGAATGAGCTCGTACAGGGTTAGAATGAAAATCATGTCTGTTATTGGTCGAACGATGTGACAGAACATCCAATGGCTTAAAAAGGACTTATTAGTATCTGTTTGATTTTAATCCATCTCAGCTCAGAGTTAGTTCCTTTCCAATGTTTAACCAATCAAGACATTTCAAGCACTAAATTGTATGACCTCACATTTTGGAGGGCCATTCCTCCAATATCTCCTGGTGTCCACATTTTCTTAATATTGATCCTTGGTCTCTTCTTGTCCCGTAGAAAGTCCTTAATTATTATGTCAAATTGTTTAAACAACTGCAGCAAAATTCTAACAGGTTACATCATGAAAACATAATTAAACTTTGAGGCAACCACCATTTTAGTCACATTAATTTTTCCTCATAACGTAAGCTTCAATTTTTCCACTTTTATAGACTCATTTTTTTATCTTCTGGAGGAGAGGTTCCATATTTGAAAGCATTGTTTCTTCCGAATTAGAATTTAATTTAATACCCAGGTATTTCATCCCTGAAGGTAACCACTTGAAGTTGAATGAAGCAACATCTCTAGACCTGCATGTATTTGACATTGGAGTACACTCAGATTTGTGCCAGTTTATTTTGTGACCAGATGATTTTGAGTATGAATCAATACATTCAAGCAGTACTGGCAAAGAGCAGGCAGGGTCAGCTATCACTGCAAAAATATTATCAGCATACATAACCAGCTTATGCTCCCTACCCCTCGCATGCAAACCTTTAATTCTTATATCTGCTTGAATTGCTAAAACCAATGGCTCTAAAACTATTGTGAAAAGCAGAGGTGAAAGAGCAAAACCTTGTCTAGTCTCCCTGGAAAGATGAAAAAATCTGATACTAGTCCATTTCTTAGAACAGTTGCCCAGCAGACATATTTCTAAGGGTTGACATTGCAGATCCATCATTTTAGCGATTATCTGGTGAATCTGTGTAAAACTTTAAATAGATACAATTATAAGAGTAAAAGTTATCAGCCTAGAGATTATCTCATCTGAGTCATTGATTTATCTATACGCTCAGCGTAGAAATTTATGCACTCAGCTTTGTCCCTATCAGGCACCACAAGAAGGCCAAGCTGAACCACACGGAGAGAAAATGCTAGTTGTTTCATACAAGCTCAATCCAGAGCGACTACACAGCCGAAAGGCGAGAAGTGAATAATTGAATAATTATGACCGTATAGAATTTTATTGTGCCTCATTCTCTGCATCTTGCTACATTCTTTAATTATTATTGATTACAGAAAGGGAAATGCATGGACTCATTGTTTATGCCGTGGAAAGGGGATGAATCGTGTGATTCTGAGCCTTATTAAAATGTAGTTATCCAGTCAGCCGATTTGTCTGGCAGGCTGACCGCTCGCCCTTAAAATGCAGAACGAATCAAAGTAGGATACAGGCACACAATCGTAGTTTTAATATGCGCTTCCATTTGTGTAATTACGGTACATGGATAGCCCAGGGAGGGGGTAAGACGCTCGGAGTGCGTTAGGCTGTCACTGATCTCGAAGCCGGGTTCTGCAACGGACCGTCAGCACTTCGCAGGTGGGGAAATTATTTTTAATGTCTTTTTAATTAAGATATATAACGAACAGAAAGAATTTCTAGTAGGAATGGTCGCTCTCTCTCCCGTATTTGTATACATAGCAAAATAGCTGTATCTAATTTGGTTATTTATTAAAGTGTGGTTTAAATCGTCTCTCTTTTTTTTTTTGGATCGGCTATGATGTTTGATGAGAGTTGGCTCCGACTAACAGAGAATGCAAAACTTAAAATCTGGCGTGGTTCTATGCTGTATTACATTGTATTGCTGTATTGTGTGTATTAATTAGCCAGCCTAAATGTGATATCCATAATGGGCTTACATATTGATAGCCTAAAGCATTTAACCCCAAATTATAAACATGAAGCAAATAAAAATTGGGCATCGCTGGGTGTATTCAACTAATTTGATTTGCAGAACTACATGGCGTGCGGATGTTGGGAGCTGGTCGTTGCAAAAGTAGGCGTGGTAAGGAAGGGGAAAGAGAGTGCATTTTTGATTAATTGGCTGCGGCTAGCACAACTGATGTTTGCTGTTCTTGTCCTTGTCCTGACTGGCAGTACTCCGAGGACTTGAGAATGAAAGGACATTAATGTGATTTTCAATACACTGCCCGGCCAAAAAAAGTCACCGTTTGGAAGTTACTGAACAAATTCTACAATTGGATCATTATTGCGGTTATTAATATGTTTCAGCTGGCAATAATCATTTTAAACCTGACTGATGAAGCGCGACGCTCCTCATTTCTTAAAAAAATCATGTCGGAAGACTTATCCCTTGATGGTGGAAAAGATGTTACAGTATTTCAGAACGGGCAAGTTATTGGCCTGTGTTTAGCAAAGAAAACCATGAATGACAAAAACAAGTATGAGGAATCATTTTCACAGACAAATTTGCAACCACAAAGTCCTGACCTTAAACACATTAAAAGTTATTGGGATGTGCTCAAGAAAGACCACCGAGTGGTTCAACCATTCTGTCGAGAAGACAAGATCTCGGGCAAAAATTATGGCATTTCTGATCGAAAATAAATGTTCTGGGATTGCGTATAGTTGTCAAAACAATGACAAGACGAATAAGCACTATAATCAAAGCTACAGGGGTTCTAATGAAATATTTGAGTGTGCGACTTTTTTTGGGCTGGGCAGTGTATTTGCCTTGTTACAGTTGTTCTTACAGTATTCGTGCTGTTCAGGCCAGGGTACGGCGGAAAAGTGATTAAAATGATCTATGATCATTCCCTTGAATGTGGTATGAGCATGGCCATCGTTATCAGGCTGATACTTGGCAAGGACTCTACGAATAAACTTTTAAAATGATGAAATTTTTTAGACCTTGTGCGAGATGGCAGAATATTTCCCTCCCGCTTCCCATTTCGACCCATACTTTTATGAAATGAGAATAACTCAGTCTGAATCAATTTTTCACCTCAATGGGTTGGCCAATCAATTTGAAACTTTGCATGAATCTTGAGCGTTCGCATAGGTAGGGTTAACATAACATAACATGAATGGCAAGAACAGGCCTTTCAGCCCAACTAAGCTCGCCAGTTTCTTTATACTGTTGTGAATATATCCCTTCAGATACTGAATGACTCAATGGTATCTAGCTTTAGCTCAAGCCTGCTCTTGAAAACCCCCAAGTTCTCTGCCTCAAAAATATGGTCAGGCAAGCTATTCCACATTGAAATTACTCTGTGGGTGAAGAAATATTTCCGAATATCAGTGCTAAATTTACCTTTGGTCAACTTCCATTTGTGACCCTGAGTTTTACTCACAACACTTGGTCGAAGGAATCCTACATAATTCAATTTGTTAATCCCTTTGACATATTTAAAGACCTCAATCAAATCACCCCTGAGTCACCTTTTCCTAAGACTAAAGAGATTATCAATCTTCAGCCTCTTCTCGTAGCTTTCATCTTTTATACCTGGAATAAGCTTAGTGGCTCTTCTCTGAACTTTCTCTAGAGCCTCTATATCTTTCTTAAAGTATGGTCCCCAGAACTGTACACAATACTCCAGATGTGGTCTAACCAACATGTTGTACAAAAGAAGCATCACCTCCTTAGATTTGTACTCAATACTTTTGGCAATGTATCCCAGCATCCGATTAGCTTTTTTAACTGCTATGGGACAATGGCTAGAACCTGTGAGGGTTTGGTCAACAATCACTCCCAGATATTTCTCTTGTGCTGCACATTCCAGTTTTAAACCTCCCATGAAGTAATCATGTCTAATGTTTTTATTACCTGCATGTGCAACTTTACATTTGGTTAGATTGACGGGTTTGACGGAGACGATCGATTTTCCCATTTTTACGTGCAAATTCACCGACTAAAGTATAACTCCTGAGCGGATTTGGTGCACCTGCTTGAGCCAATTCTACCTCGGTGCAAAAAAGTGTGGCTTGTGTGGCTCTGCACGACTTGAATAGATTGTCGGTCACTGTAAGTATGCAGCTGTAATTTAGACGTCTTAGGAAGAACAGCCCTCTCTGTGCATGAAATAAGTAGTGAGATTTATGCGTAAATTGTTTCGAAGTGTCTAGAGACACGACAGTTTTCATTGATATGGCAGTCGATTTCAAGGGATTAGGATAAAGATTCAGGATTATGGTTAGGGGTTGGGATTAGTTTTAAGGTTCGGGTTAGATTAGGGCAGGGCTTGACATGGGGACTGCAGTAGCTCTCCACATTGAAATGCATTGAAAAACTGCCGTACCCGTAGCAACTGCCAAATTGTTTTTACAGAGGCAAATTACGTCCTTGATTTGGATCCAGTTTGGGGTCATAAGTACCGATTTCCTGTCACTTTGGGTTCGGCTGCTGACGCAAGCCTTCCGAAAAAAAAAAAAAATCCAATCCTTTTCCTCCCGTTAATTATTTTAATTTTATACTTTTATTCTAGTGACTGGCTTTGGTTATTTGGTTAGCGATTTTGTCCTACACTCTCAGAAATAGGGGTACAGCTGGAGTCCATTTCTGTTCCCCAAGGTATTATGTACCCTTTAGGGCTAATTATAGGACCTCAAGGTACCTGTGTGAATCTTTTTAGGGTCTGAAAGGTACATTTATTTTCCCAAACAAAATTAAAAACCCACTTCTAAGGTACAACAGCAGTAGCTTTGAGGGTACTGCCCCAGTGACAACCAAGGCTCGTTACTGGGGCAGTACACTCAAAGGTACTGCTGTTGTACCTTAGAAGTGAGTTTCTATTTGTTTTGGAACATAAAAGCACCTTTTAGACCCTAAAAAGTTTCACACAGGTACCTTGAGGTCCTATAATTAGCCCTAAATGGTACATAAGTGCTGAATGTACCTTGGGGAACAGAAATGGACTCCTGCTGTACCCCTATTTCTGAGAGTGTACAACATTCTGGTTTGTTTTCTGTGCACCATAATCACAACGGGTGGGCATGATGTTGTCATCAGTGTTTACATTGTGTACTGCATTGCCATCACTGTCATCCTTGGAATAACACTAGAGAATTAATTCTGCTCCTCATTGGGGGATACAAAGGAACTATTTTTATTGGGAGGTGAACAAATATGTGTAGACTACATGTATGAGCATATACATGCGCACATTAGCCTCTCCTCTTGCTGAATGCAACCTCTGTACATGTATGCGATTAAATCTCATTAGGATTGGAGGGAGAATATACCGAAGGCTTGAAAATAAGAGTACTTTCCCTTGTGTATATATCCTATAGTTACTTCAGAATAACACCGTAGTATTACCGGCACAACTGCAGTATTACTATAGTTTGCACAGTATAACAATAGTAGTACTAAATCGATCACATTATAACTATAGTATTACCCCAGTTAACAGTACCATGATATTACTGTAGCCCACAAAACTGCATTGCTGTAGTTTGAATAACTATAGTATCACTATAGTAGTAATGCATGGACTATGGTGGTGAAAATACCATCCATTTTCTATATGGTAACTATAGGTTGGAACGATCATAATTTTTCATAAGGGCTGCCTCATGTACAGTGGGCTCCATAATTCAGTAGACAGTGACATATTTTTTTGGTTTGTAATTTTGGTTCTTTTGGCTGAGTGAGTCACTTGATCCAAATGAGCATGCATTTTACATGCAGATGGGGAGACTGAAGGCAAAAGGTCCCTAAAACAGCCAGCAACTGAAAATGGCTGAAGTACAGGCCAGACAGGGCATCACCGGGGAAGATATCCAATGTCTCATAAAGTTTATGCACCTGAGACTAAAGCAGTCATTGAATGCAAAGGAAATGATTAATTTATGCAACATAATAGTAAACAGACCAATATTTTTTGCTGACCTTGCTCAACCGCCAGCCAGAGGGTTTAAATGTATTGAGTGGAGGCATGAATGGGATAATCATAGATCCGTAAATAATTGTATTCATTTGCAGTGAGAACTCATTTTGTGTAATGCGTTCGCGAACGCATTCTCGGATATTCAATTCACCAGAAACAGTGTTCTCCGTTCGAGAACAGGGATTCGAATACAGCCTCTGAGCCTGGACTTCCATTGAAATGCAATACCTAAACTCTGAATCGTTCGTTTTTATGGGGTTTTAAAATGTTTCTAAGTAAAAAAAAAAAGAAAAAAATGGCCAAATGCTATGCTTGTGGTAAATTTAGCTCCGATACAAGGTATCCCGAGAGGCTGGGCGATGGGGTGTATTGTATACCCTTCCCAAAGCCACATCATAACCCAGAGAAGTGTCTCCTCTGGATAAAGCTTTATTAAAGACCCCACTATCAGCTTAACATGTCTAATAAAGGTCAACAAGGATGTCTACATTTGCTCCAAGCTAAGTCAACATCGTGTTTAAGACGACATCTTGTCACTTTGCTGGAGATTAATGTAAACTTATCTTTTAGGCTACATTGCATAAGCCTAGGTCACAACCGGATGGACGTGTGACAATCCCTAAGACATTACCATTCTAGTCACTAAAAGCAGCAATTCCCAGGTTCTTTTTATTGAAGGAAGACAGAGACGTGGTTCAAATAACTACTTTATTTAACAAAGGCTAGAAGTACACCTATAGAAGAGCCACTTCAATGAAGCTATGAATTCATACAAAGCGATATCAAACAATATACCAATATTTAATTCATACAAGTAGCACACAGAAGCTCCAAGCTTGGATTACAGCAGGGAAATATTAAAAAAAGCCACCAGTTGGCACTCTGAAGCAGGCCAAGGAACCTCGGTGGGAGGTATACTACATTACCCAGGTGATTCTACTTACCACCAGATGTGCACGCTCATCTGAAACACAATCAAATTAGTGTTAATATGTGATTCAGTGCAATTGGCATTAACAAGTACCGTGACGAGAACAACCACCAGCTAACCTTCCCACCGAAGACTCACTGGGCCCACCATACGCACTGGCGCGGAAATTTAATAAACCTAATTAAAACAGGATAAAAGAACGAACCAGTTAGTCTATACTTTAACATTGAGCAACTTCTAACCTTCCAATAGGCGGGTGCACAGTTCGCAGTACCAGCTTTACATAGTAAAGAAACACATTCTATAAAATGCATATTTAAGTGAGAGTCAATAACATATAAACTCTATGCGTAAATGTATTACGACAAAGAGGCAAGACCGCAGTTCACTGGAGCCCACAGCACCAGGCTAACTCAAGCTGCCGAAATGACCGCTCCCGATCGGTTCTTCAGCCTTTCAAATCTTCTTCTTCTTCTTCAGCCTGTGTCCTTCCACTGCTGGAGGTAGGCCTCTTCATGATGTTTCCAGAGTTGTCTGTCTTGAGCTTGCCTTGTCCATGTGGAGTTCATGGCTGAGGTAATGTCATCACGCCATCTTCGCTTCCGTCTCCCTTTGTTTCTCTTCCCTGTGCGTGGTTGCCATTCTGTGGTTCTTTTTGTCCATCTGTTGTCATTTCTTCTTGCTGTATGTCCCGCTCACCTCCATTTAGCTTGTTTGATTTTTGTTATAATATCTTTGACTTTTGTTGTTTTTCTGACTTCCGAGTTTTTGATTCTGTCTTTTATTGTGATGTTCAGCATTCTCCTCTCCATTGCCCTTTGAGCAGTCCTGAGTTTCTGTTCCAGCTGTTTTGTTGTGGTCCAAGTTTCTGACCCATATGACATTGTTAGTAGAACACACTGACCATACATTCTTCTCTTCAGTGACATTGGAAGGTTCTTATTACACAGGATGCTTTTGTAGCGTCCAAAACAGCTCCATCCTGCCTTTATCCTGATCAAAACTTCCTCCCTGGTGTGATCCTACAACTTAACTGTTTGACTGAGATACTTATACTGGTCCACCTTTTCAATCTCTTCATTCTCTATCATTATCCTTTCCTTAGTCTGGTAGTTTGTCATGTATTTGGTTTTTCCTTTGTGGA
The DNA here is from genome assembly GCA_029721435.1 of Gymnothorax reevesii. Classification (NCBI taxonomy): domain Eukaryota; kingdom Metazoa; phylum Chordata; class Actinopteri; order Anguilliformes; family Muraenidae; genus Gymnothorax; species Gymnothorax reevesii. The sequence continues at coordinate 55,799,193 of CM056586.1, forward strand.
CTTCCAGTCCGACTTTTTTGCTTTCTCTATTCAGGTCATTGAGTAAGAGCTCCATGTCCCTTACTGATGTGGTTATAAGTGCTACATCATCAGCGAACCTTTGATCAGTTCAATTTCTTTGATCCATCAATTTCTAGTCCCTTTCCTTGCAAATCGATCTTCTTGAAAACTCCTTCTAAAGTAGTGGTGAATATCTTTGGTTTTATTTATTTATTTATTTATTTATTATTAGGATCCCCATTAGCTGCGCAGAGCTGCAGCTACTCTTCCTGGGGTCCACCCAAAAATTACATACATAATAAATAAGGCACAAGATTCCTAGTATATAAAGAGAAAAAAAAAAAAAACAGATAAAATAAAAATAAAGAAGAACAAAAAGCCCAAAACAAAACAAAAAAACACATTCAGTGTGATTTATATCTCAGTCAATCCCACTTAGTCTACACACATGTAAAAAGAGATGGGCTATATATATAAAGGTTCACAAATGTGACCATCTCATCTATGTATTATATATATCTATATATATGCACGTATACATACACATACACATATACATACTTACACATACAACAATGCATATACACATACAATATTCTTTTATTATTATTATTATTATTATTATTATATATAATAATGAAAAGGGTGAAAGGGTATCTCCCTGTCTAACCCCTCGCCTAATGTGTATTTCCTTGGAAACGTCATTATCAATGTGAATTTTAGCTGATGCATTAGTGTAGATGTCTTCCAGTATTTGTACATAGTTCTCATTTATTCCTGCTGTGCGAAGTGATGCAAAGAGATCCTTGTGTTCTACAGAGTCAAAGGCTTTTTCGAAATCTATGTATCCTACCCAAAGATTCAGGTGATATTCATTAGCCTTCTCGATTACTTGGTTCAAGGCATGCAAGTGATCCGTTGTGGAATATGAGTTTCTGAAGCCAGCTTGCTCCCTTGGTTGATATTCATCAAGGATTCTTTCCATGCGTGATTGTAAGATTTTGGTGAATATTTTGTATGCATGAGAAAGCAGACTAATGGGACGGAAGTTCTTGATGTCATTCTTGTCACCTTTCTTAAAAAGGAGTATGATCTTCGCCTCCTTCCAGCTTGCTGGTATCCGCTTCTCTGCTAGGATTTGATTGTAAAGTTTGGCTAGCTCTTTGACAACTATATCTCCACCAATCTTTATGATGTCACTCGTGATGTTGTCAATTCCTGGTGCTTTATTGTCTTTCATGTCTTTGATGGCCGCTTCTACTTCTCTTACTGTTATATGTGGTAACTCTGTCAGATCTGACGATACTTCAACTGATGTGGTATCATTGCTTTTAGAGCTGTACAGGTCCTGATAAAACTCTGAGCAGATATCAAGGATTTCTTGTCTACTGTTTGTAAGAGTGCCATCTTTGTGTTTCAGTCGATGCATTTTTGTCTTCTTTCTATCCAACTTGTTGATGTGCTGTGCTCCGTGACCGCTACGAAGAATGGATTCTATTTTATCCTTCCTCCTTTTTCTACTCCTCTGTCTCCTCTTCTTCCTCACAGTCTTAAATAGCTCAGCATATTCTTGCTTTTGAGTTATTGTTTTGTCTTTTATGCCTTTCAGTTCTTCCCTTCTCTTATCTAATGACTCAATCACTTTGTCCTCCTCAGTTGTTTGCTTCTGTTGTTTAACTGGTGGAGCAGTCTCAGCTGCCACCTCCCATCACTGTATCACAAAGGAGTTGATACCTTTCATCTACCTCTGCTTCCTCTATCTCCAAACAAGCAAAGCGATTAGTCAGCTCTAATTGGAAATCTTGTGTCTTCTCTTTCAGTTTGACAATGTTAATTCTGCTTTTCCTTTCTGTTCTGATAAATTTGAGTCTTGCAAGTTTCTTGTTTAAGTGTATTTTGGCCCTCAGCAATCTATGGTCACTTCCAATGTCTACTTTTGTGATGACTCCACAGTCTTGGATGATTCCTCTCTGACTAGAAAGAATGTAATGAATTTGGTTTTTGATTTTGCCATCTGGGCTCTCCCATGTCCAGTACCAGTTTTTGCTTTTCTTAAAGAGTGTGTTTGCTACTATAAGCTTCTGTTGAGCTGCAAATTCAATGAGTAAGTCTCCCGTCGCATTTCTTTCACTATATCCAAATTTACCTATGATGGATTCCTCTTCTGGTTGTCGTTGTCCGACTTTTGCCTTGAAGTCACCCATTACGATGGTATACCTTGATTTATTTTCCTCCAGTGCCTTGTTTATCTCTTCATAAAAAGTTTCTACAGTCTCGTCATCATAATCACTGGTAGGTGCATATACTTGGATAATGCAGATCTGGTTTCTTCTGGCTAACTGGATATTAAGTGCAATTACTTTATTTGAGTAACTTTTTATATCCTTGACAAAGTTTTTCATTTTGGGATGTATAAGAAACCCAATTCCTTTGTCTCCTTTGTTGTCCTCTGTCTTTCCGTGTTTGTATAGCCATGCCCCATCTTCTAGTTCCTCTAAACCATGTCCTTGTCTCTTGGTTTCTGCTAACCCTATGACATCCCATTTGAATTCTTGAAGTTCGTCCAGTAATGTCTCCAATACTTCCTCTGTTGTCAGAGTTCTTGTATTGTACGTGCATATATTGAGATTTGTTTGTCCAGGCATTTTTCCCTTATCAATCTTGGAGCTTCCAGAAGAACCTGGCTTTGTCTTCAAGACGTCATGAAGAGCATTCTGACTGGAAAAGTTACAGCTAGTCCGTGTCCGATAGCTGTGCTCCTTATGGCCTTGGGCTCCACGACCTTTCTTATTTCCACTTTTCATGATCATGAAGGTTTATTAGCTACTTGAGCTGACGCACTGGCTAGGCGTATTGTCAGCCCCGCCCTGGTCTGTTCGTCCCAGTTGAACTCTGTCAACAGGTTAACAAACCCCACCATGTTGAAGGTAGACCAGGACACTTGCCCGTTATCCCACAAGTCGGTCGCCTCCCTCACTCTACATACTACTGCATGCACTAGCTACTAGGGGCGGTCTCCTCCTTGTATGGTCCCTCACACAAGTGTGAGAAGAGATACAAGCTATCTAACAATATTGTTGGGTTAATATTGTCAGGGGGGTTAAATCTATCACATACTATCAGCAAACGCAGCCGTAACAGCTCGCCAACCTCAGGGTACAGCAACCCATTCGACTAACAGCAACTCCCCGGAAGGCTCCAAAGGGAACAGACGAGCACCAAAGCAGGAAGCAATCCCGAAAGAAACCTGTAAGTCTACTTTTATAGGAAATGACCTAATTGGGGCGCCACTCCAAAGAGGGCAGGGGAAAGCACGCAATTAATTGCGTATATAATCATTCCTAAACCAAGCAAAACTGCGATAAAATTTTTTCACCAAGCAATCTGATTTTCTACGATTGTTTTGCGCAGGTTGTGGATGGTTCCTGGCGCTTCCAAAAGCTTCTGACAGGCCACAATTGCTTGCTTGTGGAAGCCTTAAAAGCATAAGTGGATCACAGGCATTACTTCACACTCGCGGGAAACTTGCGGTCGACTTGCGTCTTGGACAAACGGTTTTATTTCCACGACAAGACCTGCGTTTTTTGAGTTTTTTGAGCATGATCAAAATCCATCGTATGTGCTTACGGGCAGTCTGCAGGCTCAAAATTTTGCAAGAAGAACCTGCGTGGCCCGTGAGTTCCGTTTTTTGCTGTAGATAAGCCGTGGAGTGGAAGTATGGCCGGTTGTGACCGAGGCTTAAGTTAGCCAACGTTAGCTTAAGTTATGCCTAACTTCAGTGCTGAAGGACGTTGGCTTAACGTGAGCTCCTGGCTGCATTGTTCACTATGTCATCTCGTTTACTTAGAAGGAGTTCAGTCACATTAGGTTAGATTTCTTAAATTCGGAAGCAATAATAATACGTAAATTAAATTTATTACCCTGCAGTGCACGAACAATGCTGATCTTCTATCTTTTTGGGTGAGAGGGTGACGGAAACGATATGCGGTTGATTGCATTTGCACTGAGACCTGAAAATTTTAGCTTCTAATTTAAACTTTTTGTTGACCCTCTCCACTCTAAATTCATTAATGTATCCCTCCAATGCATAGTGTAACCCTTTTTGCTGACTTGATGATATTTGAGCCTTCTATCGCCAAAAATCATCAATAGCATCCTGGAAAATATCTCCGACTGTGATACTAGCCATTAGCGCCTGTTCTAAAATGTAGATTGTTTGTCCGAGTCAGTGGAGGGGGCGAGGCTTAGCCATAGGTCAATTGTTTAAGTCCATTTAATTTCACAGTTCATTCATTAAGCAGTGCAGCAAGTGGCTTGTGATATAAATATTTCATATGCAATGTCTGAAACTTCTATCACAATAAAACCTGATCTTTTGCAATTAGGCATTTTTTGGTAAAAACTTGGTCCTCAGTCTCAATACAGTTAATTTGAGCATTTTGTTTTTTCTTCATGAATATTTAAATTCAGATGATTTCAATTTCATTTGTGCATTAATTCATGTATTTTTTCAGTCTCCAAATGTGCGTCACATTTTCGTTCAATATGCAGTTAGAGTCCGACTGTATCTTTCGTCTGCAGCAGTGCTAACTTACATAACGGACTGAATGAGTAACCGCTGGTGGGCTGAGACGAGCTGGGACCAGGCAGCCCAGCTGCTGCGTTGTGTGATGTTGCTGCAAGCTAAGGGGATGAAGGATGATTTTCATATGGAACTGTGGTTGATCTGGGGCTCATGTTTTTCTGTACCTTGCTGTTGTGAGCTGTTCTGTATTGCCTATTTGAATTTGCAGTGTTTTGTACAATTCATCATTGTTAATATTCTGTGGGATTCATTCTTGGCAATAACTATTTCCCTTACCCTTTCTTTGGGTCATTTTCATCAAACTTGTTTTGAATCCCCTATGATTGGTAAGTGATTGTCATATCATTATTACAATACTGAATTAAAATTCCATCAATTTCCCAAACACAAACATTGTAAATAATTTCAAACCCTACAGGGTTAAATCCTAAGGGCCAATGTTCTACTCTTTGGGATGTGGTGTGAATCTTCCATTTGAATAGTATCAGTGGCGGATCCAAGGGGGGGCGCTCCCCCAGAAGTGAAAAATGCATGCGTACCGATAATCTTCCTTCCTATAACCACAGTGTAAAGCATTTTTCACAGTATATTCACCACTTTTATTGGTTCAACTTCACTATTCCGGTTGTCTTGCATCATGGCAAATTTATTTAGATCCAATTGTATATACAGTACAAAAGTATTTGCTCTGTGGGATAGGAATGACCGAGAAACTCTTTTCTTGCAAATAAAAACAATGCATGGACTTAAGCTACGTACAATTTATTAGATTTTTTTGGTTTTGTCCTAAAGTTTAAGAAGGCAGCCCTGCTGGGAAATTTGTTCGACCAATGGCCTTGCTTGTCCCTTCTTGCGGTAACAATATAAAACCGCGTTTCAACAACTATAAATGTCAGAAAGGTGGAAAAGCTTAGAGAATTAATAAAGCAAACTGACATTTGAGGCTCAGCCTTTCAAATGCAAAAAAAAAAAAAAATGACCATCTGTTTGGCCATGATGATCCTATAGCAACAGTTTTCATTTGCAGGGGGACATGGAAGCTATAAGACTGACGTTAAATTGATAGGCTATCGCAACTCCGCGTTTGGTTAAAATTAGCTTGAGCTTACAAAAGGACCCCACTGATGGACGAGTTTTTCATAGCCTACTATTCGATGCAAATTGATTTGTTGTTTTACGGTGCCTAATAAAATTTGCCCTGGAATACCGGAAGACTTTCCAAATTTTTCATTCCAAAACCCCGTCTTGACGTTCAGAATCATCCGTCATTAAACTTGTAACCAGCGAGAACTGCGGATCTGAAGCTAGTGAGCTATTCAATGTCCTTTAGAGTCTGTAAGTAAGATAAGTAACATTATTTTAAAAAGGTTATATATGAGCCAATCCAAATAGTTCAATGGTCTTATTGAAAAATTCTAAATGGCCCTAAACTTACATTTCTTTTTCACATTCATTCATGTAAATATAAGAATAATAATAATAATAATAATAATAATTCAATTAAAAATTGTTTATATGGTGACAATGTTATGTTTTAATATAGGACAGCATCATTGTATTAAACTTATATCAGGACATCTTGAGATAAATATGATTTTGAATATAAATAAGATAGTTTGTTTTTGGACATTACCCACCCAACCACTGCCTCCAGATTAGTAAATTCACTCACATGTGCAGAAATTCAACTTAATTGTGACGCGGATTATGTGTCTGACAACACTTCCTACTCTCACAACACTTGGGAGTGTTTTTGAAGCATTAAAGCCTTATCTTTTCGAACCATTTTGAAAAAAGGCAATCACAGCATTGTAATAACTTTTTACAAGCTGTTGAGTGTGGTATCTTTTACTATACCTGGTTTAGGGACTTGGGGGGAGGGGGGATTTGGTGATCTGTCAACATCTGCTAAAATCACAGATGCATTTAGCCACTGGGTGTGCATGTTAGATATACTCCACAATTAATGTGGTGGAGGCTATTTGGTGTTATATAAACTCAAAAACTAATATTATCAATGTTTTGTGGGAAATATGGTCAAACCCTTTCACTGCTTTTGGTGATTTTGTCAACATTTCTGAAACATCAAAACCTGTGAAAATCGCTCACTCCATAGCACATTGGTATTCACTGGAAAGCTCTCATTAAGCTCTTTCCAATGAATACCAACACTGTAGGGTTTGGATGATGTTGAAAGATTTTCTCCACTTTGAAATTTTGACTAAGTCTGCAACAGCAGTGACCAATTCCTGGATCCGCCCCTGAGTATTATTTACCACAACAAGTCATTGACATTAATTTTGTGTTACTGGTGTCACATCGTAGCCAAGGTAAGAAATGTCTGACAGATTAAAGAGAGATAGAGAGAGACAAAAAAAAAACGGCCCTGCCTATTTCTGCCCTTTTTGCCTCCCAATTAATCTACTCTACAGTCCAACTAATTCTCTGTGTCTGCTCTTCTCTCCTCCCTCTCCACTCATCATACTCAGCAGTAGCACAGACATTTACACAGCTTACCTTTTACAAGGCCAGACAGTGTCCGTATTTTCCTTGTCCTGCAATAAAAGGAGTTAGCTGTATGACATCTTTATGTCATCTGGGTGGAGACTTCCAGTATAGAGGCAGCTGAGCAGAGTGAGGTCATTGCTTTTTTTTTTTGGCATGACTAGGCCCCCAGTTATTGTTATCCTGATTACTGAAAGAGTAAGACATTGAGGGCCAGGTTCACTAAGACCTTTTACATATGTAGCTTTTTGCTCTGGCAAAAGCAATAACATAGCCAATGATTGGTCAGAGTATTTCTTTGGCACCTATCATTGGTGATATTACAGGCTTTGCTTAATGGATCTGGCCCTGAGTGTTTTTCCTTTCAATTATGAGTTGATTGGCATCCCCATGTCTTAATTACAAATGAGGATAGAAGGACAGCCCCCATTGATCAAGTTTTCTATATTTTTGCAGCTTAATGCGTATTGTCTTGGTGTGGTTCACTCTGTCACTTTGCTCAGTTTTGACTCCAACACTGCAATTCCAGCAATTATCCTATACTAACTGTTCAATAAATTTCAAAGTTTCATGGATAGTACCAAATACTAACGGAATTCATTGTGGGTTCATATCAACTTATATATAGTCCGTCCACATGTAGATTGTCCACAGACTGAAACTGTTCAAATTTTTGAAAATCAGACATTCTGGCTGACAGAAACTGCGCCACTAGTATCCGTTGATGGCATAGATCAGCAACTTTTGGCAATTCAGCAACCACTGGGCATGGGGTTGACAAAGATGTTGCCGTTTTTGTCCGTCCATCGGTGAGTTGTCTGCCCTTTACTTCTGTCTGCTTTCCACTATGCAACCATTATTACTTCAGCAACAAAGAAAACAATTTTAGGGGCTGAAAGTAATATTATTGCTATATCTGAGCTTTACCACTGTTAGACTGCAGTCATGGCTGCTTTCTCATAACTGAGTGGTACATAACCTTACAAACCATGAATTTTGATGTAAAAAGCAGGGAAGGGTTACACCCCTGAGGATGTTCCCCAACTGCAGCAGAGATTGCGGTAGGGGACAGTGAAATGGATCTCGTTTCATCGGTTTGACTGATCATTTCCCCTTGAACCAGAGGAATCAGATATAGGGAGAGATCAGCATTTAATGACCTATAGGGCATAAGCTGTAAGAACACGGTTGCAGCCTTGTCGTGGTTAAGCATTTTTGGCTTTGTGTCATGTCTCCTTTTAGGCAGAGCTATATTCAAAGACAGCTTAGTAAGTGCAAAAACATTTTCAATGTTTCATTGCAGACAAGCCTCTATAGGACATCATCAAAACAATTATTTCAATATCCGCTGCTTTTTATGAGTTTTTGAGTTTATATATACACCATATGCTATTTCACTTGTTGTTTTTCTACCGTGTTTTGAAATATGTTTTCACATATTATTATGTGAGGTTACATACTGTATATTCATGTGTCCATTTGTTTGCCCTCTACTGAAAATATTAAGCTTTGCCATTTATAAGAATTTAAATGCGAATATGCATCGCCTTTCATATGTTCTTAAGTTCCTATGCAAGAGATTGGCCTATATACGCTCTCTCTTCACCACAGTAACCTCTACCATGGGAACTAATGGAGAGAGAGGCCCGTACTGCTGGATCAGACAAAAGGCCCTCCTCAGAGCTCAGTCCATGTGGAATTAACCTGGGAGCTCTCAGAGGAATACTACTCCCAGTCCCTCAGCCCCTGTACCCTATAAAACTCTGCATTTCTGGGCAATGATGAGGTGTAGAGATGGAAAATAACCAGATTAAAAACTCTAAGCTGTCATTTCAGTTCTCATTTCATTATTTTTGACTCTCATACCATGGCAAGTAAGTTTTTGTAAAAACTTGTATGAGACTAGACTGCTTTTAAAGCTAATGCTACGCATATCGCTCAGCATTGAATGCCCCCCAGAAGTTTGTCTTTGAATTAGTCTGTATGCTTCTCTGTTCATTGTCATTTCTTCTGAAAGCCAAATAGTAAATAACATCCATTGGTTTCCAGTTACATTTATTGAGATATTTGTTAATATCTTGAGACAGTAATTTCAGTCACTCTGCCTAGCTCTCTCAGGACATAACTAGAGAACATTTCCAAGGGTCCACTTGGCTCAAGAACCGAGACCTTGGTTAAATTGGGCAAGTGTAGGTTTTTTGCATTCGTACCACTCTCTCTCCTGAAGCCCAAAAATGCTCAGCATGCCATGCTTGATAGTTCATATTTGACAATTATTTTTATTGATATTATTTACACTTCCTTAGATAAGTATATACCACCACTCATGGCCACTGGGGACGTGGTATCACAAGATCAGTCAGCTGAACCTAATTGAGGGATTGTTTAAAGTGCATTCAACAATGTCACCCTTTTCTTGGCAGGCTCTCTGCCTTTCCATTTTTAGATTCACTGTCTCTTTAAGACATTTTGCCACCTCTTAGTCGCCGTTAGCTGCAGAAAACTCATATTCGTGTGCCTCTTTTTTACCTTGCTGACATGACATAAGAAGTCCGCCACCAAGTCTGTAGAATGACTGCAACCAGCTTTGACATTGTAAAAACAGATGTGGACATTGACAAGAAAAGGCTTCACAGTCATGTTTCACAGCAGGCTTTACATGTAAGAGAAAAAATTTATAGCATTTATTTCCATCAACCATCATTTTCTTTCTCTACTCAATTCCTGTATAAAGCAATGTATCCATACAAACCTATCAATTAAAGCAAGTATGGCAGTTTTTAGTTGGCTGGTCTTTCCTGGAAGGATTCACCACTGCTCCACATTACCCTCATTTAGAGGTAATGACTCTCACTGTCATTCACTGGAGTCTGCGAGGCTGAGAAATATCTTTGTTACCCATTTCAGATATATAATATGCTTTATGTTGTGATCTATGATTTCTGTCATGCCATGTTTAAGTTTTGTGCCTGGCTATGCCATGTTTTGATTTCTGTGTTTAGTGACCACTGCAATGTCTAACTACTCTTTGGTTTGTGTATTGTGTTTTTGGTAATTTAGTTTTCATGTTTTATTATTTTTTCATGCCTTAGTTATCATGCCATGTTTTCATTTCCATGCATTGCACTACATCTACCCTGTCTTGTCCTGTGTAGGTCTTTGCTCACGGTCCCTAGTCTTGCGTGCCACTCATTCGGGTGATATATTGCTTTCTGGGTTTCAACCTTCTTTCATTATCTCATGGTCTTCCTTTCTCTCTCCTTTTGCTATCTACTAACTGTACTAGCAGTTTATTGTTTTCGATAATTACTAACACTTATTAGCATTGTATATTTTTAATAACTTACTAACATGCACTTGGGATTGTATAGCTGCACATACGAATTGACTAACTATCTCTCAGCAGTCGCCCAATTCTAGTCTCCGCCACCTTGCCTATCCCTGATTATCTCTGCTGCAGCTTCTGTGGATCTCCACTTACACTTTAGGCCTTCCTTTTCTTTAAACTATGCATTTTAGTACTCCTTAACCGGAGCTGTTGTTTTGTTCATAGGATTGTCTTGTGATCCCTGTCTGCGTTTTGGCATTTGCTAAATTCATGTAATTAGGTTATTCCTGATGTGTCACTCCTAATTATTGTATCATTGATCGCACCTGTTCTCCCTTGTCATGTGTTCACCCCGGATGTGTATTTAAGATGTCTTTTCAAGCACTTCCAGTGTCAGATCGTTCTCCCTAGTTTTCTCGTGCCATGTTTCTCGCCTTGATTTCTCAGTGTTTATCTTTCTGACTGGATTGCCCGACTTTTGATTTTTGCCTCTGTGATTTTGGATTATTATTGCATCTGTGTGTTTTGATCATTTTTCTGCCCGACTACGAGATCTCTGTTTGCTGCCTGAGTAACGATTTGGATTACATCCTGTGGATTCTGGCTTGCTTCTCTGATAGAACTATTCCTGTGTACCAGACCCATTTCTGTCCGACTACGATTACTGTGATTGCTGCCCTGGTTTTTGATACTATTTTTGCCTAACTGGATTTTGACTTTTGGATTGTGGACTCTACTGTTGCTTTCTGCCCTGTGGGGGTTCTCCCCCTTTACTAATAAATCAAGCTCTACTGCATTTCCTGGTTCTCGCGACTGGTTCCTGATCGGTACATTACACTTTATACCCCAAACTTCCTTATCTCTTTCAGAATTTATTTTTATTGTGGAATAGCATGCTGCTTGTTGAGACCTTTTAGCCATGTTCAGATTGCTTCCTTTTAAGTGATGTTTAGATTCAATAGGGCTGGCAGTAATCAAGCCTAGTTACATTTTGTCTAATTTAAAGGGGACCGAATATGATTGAGGCAAAGGGTGATAGTGGTTCTGGGGAATGAGGCATTTTGGGGATATTCCTTTGCTGTCCGGGACTACAGAGACAGCCTTGTCCTAAAACTGCACTCTGTGTTATTCCAGTTGTCTAGGGCTTATATTTTCTTTGAAGAAAAAATACTTTTCACTGTAGGAGTTACACTCCTTTGCATCCTCATCTATCTTATTTAAAGGGAGCAGGGATGGCAGTGCTGATAGTTCAGTGGACGATGCAGCTTTTTCATTACCCTCTGGCTTTTTCACAGCAGTTTTTTTTTCACCCACTAAGGAAAGGCAGCTGGCCTTCGAGGAGAAACCATCTTAGCATTCACCTCACCATAGCAACGTGAGCAGGCATTTACAATTACCATTCTTTGAATATTCTGCTAGCACAGGCTTACATTTTGGCCTGATGCGCTGTGCTTCATCAATTTATGCGGTGTTAACAATTTATTGCTCCTAATATTGCCACTGGATCTCCTTGCAAGAGGGATCCACTGTAATTTTGTGGTAATCTACATGTAAGCCACCGAGGAATTCTAACAATACATTAAACATCTGAGGCTTCATTCGTAATGATTGCGGATTGCCGATAAAGGAATACTCTAAATCTTTTATCTCTTGGCTGTCGCTATACTGAGAGGCACATCTGACAAAAAAATTGGGATTCATATTTTCAACAAATCTATAGCATTTTATGATGTACGATGGTGCATTTAAATGGCCAATATGGTATGTCTATTGAAAACATCACATGAAATAAACTAGGCTGAACACCATCCCAATTTTTTAGTCAGATGAAGTTGACAACGATTGCATCTATGGAAAAGATTTGTGGTCAATTGCGCACATGTTGAACCATGGACTTCAAAATAGCAATTTTTTCCGTAATATGAAAAACGAGCAAAATAAGAGAATTTCTTCTCATTCCTGCCAAGATACAAACAAGATTAAAGTGGATTACCTATGAGAGGTATCAGGACTGGTCACAAAAAAATTTCAAGCTTGAATTCCCTAAACTTTCTGATCTGTAGCATTTAAAAAGTACAGCAATTTTTGCGATTTTTGGCTTTTCAGCCAAATTTGGAGCCCTATTGTGGAGCAACCAAGGTAGATACACCTAATCTGACCAGAAATTCTGATTCTTGGGGAAAAGTTGGCCAGGAAGAAAAAAAAAATTTGATCTGTAGGTCAAATAATAGCCCAAAGTTGGACGAAACAAAATTTTGTCAAAATTAAAAAAAGAACAAAAACTTTTGTAAAAAAAAATTGTAACAGGCCATCACTTCAAAACTATTGGGGATATTAGTCTAATACTTGGTATTATTTCATACAGTGGGGGAAATAAGTATTTGACCCCTCGCTGATTTTGCAGGTTTGCCCACTTACAAAGAATGCAACGATCTATAATTTTAATCGTATATACATTCTAACAGTGAGAGACAGAATCACAAAGAAAATTCCAGAAAATCACATCATATGAATTTATAAAAATTGATAACCATCTGATGAGGAAAAATAAGTATTTGACCTCCTACCAAACAGCAAGTATTCTGGGTCCCACAAGCCAGTTAGTCTTTCTTTAAGACACACCCCCAATCCCAACTAATTATTTACATCAAATACACCTGCCTCACCTCATTACCTGTATAAAAGACACCTGTCCACTCCCAAACAACCAGATTCCAACATCTCCACCATGGGCAAGACCAAAGAGCTGTCTAAGGACATCAGGGACAAGATTGTTGACCTACACAAGGCTGGGATGGGCTACAAGAGAATCTTAAAGCAACTTTGAGAGAAAAGATCAACTGTCTGTGCAGTTATCAGGAAATGGAAGAAGTACCACACTGCCGCCAACCTCCTTCGGTCTGGGCCTCCATGCAAGGTCTCGCATGTGAGATGTCCCTGATCATGCGAACGGTGAGGAATCACAAGAGGGGAACTGGTTAATGAACTGAAGGCAGCTGGGACCACAGTTACAAAAGAAACAGTTGGTAACACACTACGCAGTCATGGATTGAAGTCCCGCAGCGCACCCAAGGTCCCCCTGCTCAAGAAGGCACATGTACAGGCCCGCCTAAAGTTCACCATTGACCAGCTGGATGACGCAAGAGGCCTGGTAGAAGGTGATGTGGTCAGATGAGACCAAAATAGAACTTTTTAGGTTCAACTCAACTCGCCGTGTTTGGAGGGCAAAGAACACAGAGTACAACCCAAAGAACACCATCCCCACCGTCAAGCACAGTGGTGCTTTTCAGCCAAGGGGACGGCACAACTCCATTGCATTGAGGGGAGGATGGACGGGGCTATATACCGTGGAATTCTGGACCAACAGCTCCTTCCCTCAGTGAGAGAGCTGAACATGGGTCGAGGATGGGTGTTTCAGCACGACAACTACCCTAAGCACACCGCCAAAGCAACAAAAGAGTGGCTGAAGAAGTACATCAAGGGTCTGGAGTGGCTTAACCAGTCTCCAGACCTGAATCCAATTGAAAATCTTTGGAGGAAGCTTAAAATTCGGGTTGCAAGGCGACAGCCTCGGGACCTGAATAATTTGAAGGCTGTCTGCAGGGAGGAGTGGGCCAACATCCCTGCCAAAATGTGCACAAACCTTGTCAACATCTATAAAAATTGTTTGACATCTGTGCTGGCCAATAATGGCTTTTCTACAAAATATGAACATGCTGTTTGTCCAGGGGGTCAAATACTTATTTTTGACCAAAAATATGCAGATAAATTCCTAAAATGCATACAATGTCTTATTCCACTTTTTTGGTGATATTCTGTCTCTGACTGTTAATATAAACCTATCATTAAAATTATAAACCGTTGCACTCTTTGTTAGTGGGCAAACCTGCAAAATCAGCAAGGGGTCAAATACTTATTTCCCTCACTGAAAGTCCACCAGAGGTACCTATACGAATATTTTGAGAAATTTCTGAGGGGGTGACCCAGGAATTTTCTGATTTTCTGGATTCCTTCACTTGGACTGACCCTCCAATGATATTTGGTTCATTGGAGCAGGAAATAGAACACAGGGGTTAGATTCTTAATATAGATATTCTTAATACAATGAGTACTTGCCCTGGCATCATACCAACTGTACTATTGGGAGCATTTGTCAGTGCTCTGTACCACATTTTCCATTTTAAGGTTTAAATTGTCTCAAAATTTCACATTACATTTACACATAGCATTCAACTATCAACAGTAATGTCTGTGTTGTGACTCAATTTGATAAACACAAAAAAGTCTTAGAACAAAATATAAAGAGCCCATCCAAATTTCTACACTGCTCGTGTGCAGACTGAATAAAGTTTGGTACCTTATGCTCGACCATCAATGTAATGGGTATACAATGTGTATGCTTCAGCCCTGTATGCATGAAATACTACACGGTCGCATACTCATCTCCTGACCTTTATGTTTACCCATGACATAAAATAACCTCCCCACAACAAAAATATAAAGACACAACTTTTTCTCTGAATTTTTTTCTCATAGTGAGGCAGCAGCTGCACTATTTCTCAGCAACATCTGCAGTGTTAGAAAAGCCATCGGGGCTGAAATGATTAGCCAGATGGTGAATGATTGCACCTTACAGGTAAAGGGATCCCAAGTCTTCGAGAATATGACCAAATGGATTTGATGGAGTATATCTGCTTCATGCCGAAGAAAAAAAATATATATTATGACCACGCTTTGACTTTGCTGTTGGTCTTCCTTGTGCTGCCAAACCAGCTCTGGGCAGTCAACCAAATGTCCCCTCCGTGACAGACGCTCAAATGATCCCCAAATGGAATTGGAGGGAAAATGGAGCTTTATCCTCCCGAATATAGTAGTGCACTATTATATCCATAAATTGTAAAAAAAAAAAAAACTTTATGATACATCAGCAGAATTTTGTTTGGGGGATGGTTTAGTGTCTCATCATGGAGAAAACATTTTGTTAAAATACCTCGCAATCACCCCTCTGTTAAACTGGCATTCATACAAGTTCCTTGACCGAAGGTTTTAAAGTAGAAAATTTCCCTTAGTATCACACACCCTGCACCAGTCTTCTTCCCACTGTGCATCCTTGTGCTTGGGCTCATCACACCTGGCAACCTTCTCTTAATGCTGCAGGGCCCAGTTCCAGTGCTCATTGAAGGTGCTTTTGATGGTGAACAGGTTAGAGTAGCCACTCCGACCAGTCTGCTGCAACAAAGCCCCATACCCAGCAAGTTGCAATGTGCTGTGTGTTGCGACAGATTTATTTTGTAACCATGATTAAAAATGTTCTGCAACTTGTCTGTAGCATTTCTGTGGGTCTTGACCAGACTGGCTTTTGCTTGCCCTTGAGTCTTCAGCGCCCAACACCCTATTGCCAGTTTGTGGTTTTTCCCACCTTGAAGCTCTTTTGGTTTGTGCTTACTGCTGCTGGCTGGTTGCTCAGCTCACATTTCTCCCCTATCCAACAAGTTAACTACGAGAACCCTCTATTCAGTTACCGTCTATGGTCTGTCCAAAGACCTTGGTATTTGTTGCTGTTATTAGATAATCAATATTATTTGTATCATCTGTAACTTCATAATGTTTTGGCTAATCAGTGTTCAGGCACTCAGGAAGACTTTTCCTAAAAGCAGAAAGTCTAGCCAACTAATCACATGGGTCACTGCCATGGTGTTGCCATGGATAATTTGGTGTGAGCGACTGTCCACATTCATGTGCAGCTACAAATGTAAAACCTGAATCCAGACTGCCAGGAGTCATTCAATTTTGCATTCTCTCTTTTTTTCCTTTTTTTTTGTTTTAACTGACTGATGCACTTAGCATGACTGCATTAGCAAGTGTGCTCCAAAAATCACTTTGCTTCTCTTGAAAATGACCACTTTATAAGTCAGAGTTGACTTGTGATCGCATTAAAGCAGATTTGTGAGGTCACCTGTACCTCACACCAGGTTTTAACTTGAAGAAAGTTGGGAAAAATTGCCCAGAGAAACTAATGCTTGGAAGATGTTCTATATGGCCCACTAATATTAACCATGAAAACCATTTAAAATTTCCAAAGCAAATTTTTGAGAAATCTGCGTTTTATAGAAAATAATGAATTCTGATATTATATTTCTTTTATTTTTGGAAAATAACTAAGAATTTTCCCCAAGCATTGCCTATCAATTCAAGACCCACCCCCGCTTTCCCGGGGAAGAAAGGAAAGGAAAAGAAAGAAAGGAAAGCACAAAGTATTAGTGGAAATCCACAGAAATTCGTAGCAGAGATAATTACGGATAGGCAAGAAGGCGGAGACTAGAATTGGGCGACTGCTGAGAGATCGTTCGTCAATTAGTATGTGCAGCTATACAATCCTGAGTGCATGTTAGTAAGTTAGTAAAATTTACAAAACCCAAAACCAGTGAAGTTGGCACGTTGTGTAAATCGTTAATAAAAACAGAATACAATGATTTGCAAATCCTTTTCATCCTATATTCAATTGAATACACTGCAAAGACAAGTTACTTAATGTTCAAACAGGTAAACTTTGTAATTTTTTGCAAATATTAGCTCATTGGGAATTTGATGCCTGCAACATGTGGCAAAAAAGACTGAGAGAGTTGAGGAATGCTCATCAAACACTTATTTGGAACATCCCACAGGTGAACGGGCTAATTGGAAACAGGTGGGTGCCATGATTGGGTATAAAAGCAGCTTCCCTGAAATGCTCAGTCATTCACAAACTAGGATGGGGCGAGGCTCACCACTTAGTGAACAAATGCGTGAGCTGATTGTCGAACAGTTTAAAAACAACATTCCTCAACGAGCTATTGCAAGAAATTTAGGGATTTCATCATCTACGGTCCGTAATATCGTCAAAAGGTTCAGAGAATCTGGAGAAATCACTGCACGTAAGCGACAAGGCTGAAAACTAACATTGAATCCCCGTGACCTTCGATACCTCAGGCGGTACTGCATCAAAAACCGACATCAGTGTGTAAAGGACATCATCACATGGAATCAGGAACACTTCAGAAAACCACTGTTAGTAACTACAGTTCGTCGCTACATCTGCAGGTGCAAATTAAAACTCTACAATGCAAAGCGAAAGCCATTTATCAACAGCACCCAGAAACACCGCCGGCTTTGCTGGGCCCAAGCTCATCTAAGATGGACTGATGCAAAGTGGAAAAGTGTTCTGTGGTCTGACGAGTCCACATTTCAAATTGTGTTTGGAAACTGTGGACGTCGTGTCCTCCGGACCAAAGAGGAAAAGAACCATCCAGACTGTTATAGGCGCAAAGTTCAAAAGCCAGCATCTGTGAGGGTATGGGGGTGTATTAGTGCCCAAGGCATGGGCAACTTACACATATGTGAAGGCACCATTAATGCTGAAAGGTACATACAGGTTTTGGAGCAACATATGTTGCCATCCAAGCAACATCTTTTTCATGGACGCCCCTGCTTATTTCAGCAAGACAATGCCAAGCCACATTCTGCACGTGTTACAACAGCATGGCTCCGTAATAAAACAGTGCGGGTACTAGACTGGCCTGCCTGTAGTCCAGACCTGTCTCCCATTGAAAATGTGTGGCGCATTATGAAGCGTAAAATACGACAACGGAGACCCCGGACTGTTGAACAACTTAAGCTGTACATCGAGCAAGAATGGGAAAGAGTTCCATCTGAAAAGCTTCAAAAATTGGTCTCCTCAGTTTCCAAATGTTTACTGAGTGTCGTTAAAAGGAAAGGCGATGTAAGACAGTGGTAAAAAGGCCCCTGTGCCAACTTTTCAATGTGTTGCTGCCTTTAAATTCTTAGTTAATGATTATGTGCAAAAAAAAAATAAAGTTTCTCAGTTTGAACATTAAACATCTTGTCTTTGCAGTGTATTCAATTGAATATAAGTTGAAAAGGATTTGCAAATCATTGTATTCTGTTTTTATCAACGATTTACATAACATGCCAACTTCACTGGTTTTGGGTTTTGTACAATGTTAATGTGGGTTAGTAATAAAGCAAAAACAATAAACTGTTAGAATGTGTTAGTAGATGGCAAAAGAGAGAGGAAGGAAGAACACTAGATAATGAAAGAAGGTTGAAGCCCAGAAACCAATAAATCACCTGAATGAGTGGCACGCAAGACAAGGGACCGTGAGCAAAGACCTACATGAGACAAGACTGGGTAAACGAAGTGCAAAGCAAGGCATGGCAGGAAATACACATGGCAAGGGATCTAGGAACATGGCTAAGACTATGAAAAATACAAGACATGAGAAATAATAAACCAGGATTTCTAAAATATCAATACACAATACTAAGAATGGTCAGAAAACAGGCAGTGGTCACTAAACACGAAAATCAATCAACATGGCTAGGCCAGGCACAGAACTTAAACAAGGCACAGGGCAGACACAGAATCCCAACAAAACGAATATCATCAATATCGCAATCAGTCAAAATGTGTTCATGAATTTTATCAAGTGAATTTTCGGTCATCTTGAAATTTCCTTTTTGGAAACAAACCAGGCAAACTTTCTCTCGGCATTCAATATGCAACATCTTTCAAGTAACTGGCCACTTGAAGTGGTTGACACCAAATTTTGTTCACCTCTATTATGTAACATCATTACATCCTGGTGCAATCTGTTGATTCCATGTCCTTACCATTACCTAATGCTTATTATGTAATGCACAATAGACCTTTTCGGATGAAATAAATGCGGGTGGAATTTGTGGAATGCAGTTAGAACTTTCCTTGAAACCATATATCCCAAACAGGTCACTGTCCTGCAATGAACTGTTATAGGTGTCAACGATTGGGTTCTTACATAATTATTTCATTATACAAACATAATGGAGAGGGGTTTAGAATGGATATATAGGCAATGCTTCGGGAAAATTTTTATATATATTTCTTTTATTTTTGGAATGCATTTCAGAATTCATGATTGTCTATGAACGCAGATTTCTCAAAAATTTGCATTGGAAATTTTAAACGGTTTTCATGGTGGATACTAGTGGGCCATATAGAACAACTTCCAAGCATTAGTTTCTCTGGGCAATTTTTCTCAACTTTCTTCAAGTTAAAACCTGGTGTGAGGTACAGGTGACCTCACAAATCTGCTTTAATGCGATCACAAGTCAACTCTTACTTATAAAGTGGTCGTTTTCAAGAGAAGCAAAGTGATTTTTGGAGCACACTTGCTAATGCAGACATGCAATTTTTCTCAACTTTCTTCAAGTTAAAACCTGGGGTGACCTGCAAAGAACTATTTTATCTCCCTTAAAAAATCTCTGAAGCCTCATGGCTCAACTGAGTGATAACTATCAGACAACTTCTTCCTTTCAAAATGAATGAGGCTATTTTTCTTTTTTGTTCCTGCTTGATGCCATAGAATTTTCCCTGAGGTGCGGTGTTCACATTTGCCCCAGCGTCCAATAGGAAAAGGCAGGAATACATTCTAAACAGTTTGCAAATCCATTGCAGGGCACACACATTCAATCACTGTATAATCATATATGACTCCAAGTTTCTTGGGACCACAGAAGGGCAGATCCAGCCTTTAGGCTGAGAGCCTCAGCACCGTGCCTTTCTCAGAGAACATCACAGTAAGTGATTTCATGTAGCGACATAACTGTCTGCAGTTGTCACTTATGTCACAGGACATTTACCTAAGATGTCAGATGGCATAAATTTTCAATCACAATGGTGATGCCGTAACAAGTCTGTTGGATATTAAAGGGGAGCTCTCTCTTGGCTGGCATGCTGTTTGTTTGATGTTTCGAGAAAGAAGTGTTGAGCCTGCAGATCCAAACCCTGTCTCCTGCCTGCTCAGCAGGACTCCGGCTCCTCTCTGAGGCTGCAATGCTTGCTGAAGCTCTTCTCCCTGGCAATCTCAGGTCTGTCTTCCCCACTCATCGTCTCTGTCAGCCATGACCTTTTTCCCGCCTTTTTGCTGTGGGGTAGTGAGGCTCAGGCCCTGGACACCAGCTGGCAGGGAATGCTGGTAAAGGAGATGAACATCGTTAGTGTCGTCTTTCGCCTATCTGCCCTGCTTCACCAGCGAAAGAGACGTCGATGTCACATTAATTACTTCCTATCTTGCCAGACCGTCAGACACCACAGCACTGTGGGGGGTGCGAAGAAAATGGCCTCCTTTTTGGTGAAGGGCCTTATATAATGCAACAATTCAATATTTTGAAAGGAGTATTGTGTGCATATTTGTCCATGTTGGAGTGTTTGAGTGTGCACGAACATGCTTGGGGTCCAATAAAGAACTGCTACTTGCAAAGCATGAGTGGCCATTTGTGAGCACATATAAGAATTATTAACAGGGAAGCGGTGGGTAACCATGGACACTGACTCAGTTGAGTTTCCATAGAAACAGAGTTTTAGATTATTGATTTACCTCCAATGGCACGCAACAGCTGCTTGTCTTCCCACCAGCGCCAGAATTAATCTAAACTACCACAGTACTCTCTGTGGTACTCTTCTTTACCTGTAGCAGCAATGAGGGCTAGCTAGTTCATTGCTCTCCAGTGTTGCAAGACCACCTGTGTCCCTAAATGAATTAACATGGACTTACCAGATGAGACCCAGTCTGAGGAGTACGTTACAGCTGAATAAGCAATACTCTGCGCTGCTGCTGTACATCCCCTATTCAGAAAAAGCTGGGACAGCACAGAAAATGCACATAACAGAAACCAGTGATTTCTAAATTTACTTTAAAGGCCCTGTCACACAGCGAAAACGCATAAAAAGCGCATAAAATCTAGGTTGTGCGTGGAAAATTCGTGATATGCGTAAATCATTCGTGGAGCCTGCGAAAGTCATACGTTTTTATGCGTCGAAAGTGGGGACGGGGGTGGGCTTGCGCGCTCGTCCGCGAAAATCGTTTTGAACTGCACAAAAATTTAAGGCCCTGTCACACAGCCCAAAGCTGATGGATCACGTATGGAAAACGCACTTAGCTGCTAAGTGCGTGCATGTTAGTGTAAAAATTTTCACAAATTTGGGCGTATGCGTCGAAAAGAAACTGATAAATAGCGCATGTTCCACTAATAAATCATGCACGCATCACTTAAAAATCACGAATAGAACGCGTAGGTTTGAAATATTGGTTATCGGTCTCCTTGATGACTAATGATCGGCATCGGTCCTGAAAAACAATAATATTGGTCGAGCACAAAAAGAATAGAGGCAGGACACGAGACGAGCCACAGCAAGCTGTGCACAATGGATTGAGAGTTTGTTGACTGTTGCATACCCTCCCCATCTGAGAATTATGAGGGAGTAATGACTCAGCAGGTGCAGTATAACCTGCCAGAGAAAATCCCACTTCCATGACTCTGTTAGAAAATCAGACTGACACATCTTTGCCTGACACATTGCATGCACTGTTTAGGCTGTGGTTGGTCTCATACTTCATTATTGTGGGAATTTTTGATGAATTTAGATTATTATTCAAGTGATGATGTCACGTGAACAGTCAGTGGTTGAGTATGAAAGCTGACTGACAGCAGTGCTTCTCAATCTTTCATATATACAGTATTTTGGTTTTAAATCTGTTGCTTTACAGTGAAGATCCACGACATGGAATATTCTAAGATTTTAATTATCAATGCTTCATGATAAAAGTCATTCCATTATACCCTCTCAAATTTTTCGTCATGTGCTCTTCCTTTCCTTGGCAAACCAACCAAATACTACCCATCTCATTGTGAATATCCAAATATAGCCAGCAAAGAAAAATCTCACCTGATTACATTTTCTACGATGCAATCCTTCAGTACGTATTCCAGTTCACTCTTATGGATATGGCTCACTCATAAATCTGCATATCAGTTGCACAACTTGTTCATAATGTGGATTATTAATGATGAATCAATATCATATGCATAGGATGACAACTTTATGGGTCTCATATTGGAATTCCCAGATCTATAGCCCAGTTACATTCTCCTACATCAGGCATATTAAAGGTTCTATTGTTATTTAGTTGGCCTAATGGGAGTTATCTCTGCCTGCTCCCCTTCAGTACCTTCATTAGAACCATCTATGCATATATTCATTACTCTGCTCGGACATTAATACCCCTGTAAAATTTAGCCTCTGCTCTGCTGTTGCTGATCAGCCCTATCCAACACTTTCTTTCTGGCTTGTAAAACAAGAGCAAAATGTGCCCTATGAACTCTAGCATAATCATTTGAATCATAAACCAATGACAAATTGTCATCCAGTATATTGATCTTTCTGGGGTGCAATATGACCCATCTTTGTATATAAATTCTCCTAAAACAGTTCATATTCTGTCCGCAAGGCATCACGATAAGATCTTATAACCACAACAGAAGAAACCTACCTGCCACCAGTTCCTCAGGTGGCCTCGGGACAGAGGAACATGTTCATAGATTTTTCCTTTGCTCCACCTTTGATGCACTGCCGCAGGTATTTCCTCAAATGATAGATCATATTCCTAAGATCCCTCTTTCAGCTTGGTCATCATGAGGGCAGAAGTAGAACATCACATTTAGGAAGCTGCTCCTCTCAAGTAAAAAAAATAAAAATGATAGGTTGGTTCATACAGTGAAAATTTGTATAACATGAACTTATTAGTGTTTTTGTGGCTTTTATGAAGTATAACCATTTTTTTTAATTCATTTTCTATGTGTGTTAAAAGCCCAATTCCAAAAAAGTTGGCACATCATGGAAAATGCAAATGCTATCAAAATGCTATCATAGTGGATTTATTCACTAACTATGGCACTGAAAACGCTAAAACAAAACATTTTTTGATGTTCAAATATGAATTTAATTGCTTCCTGGAAATAAAACCTGATGAGAGCAAGAGAGACCAAAAAGGCACAGTTGACTTTTCCTTTGATTAACGTTACCAAGTCTTTAAATCACCCTCATCAAGTATTTTGGCTCAGCAGACACCAGGTAGCCATGTTGAGCAAGCAGAATTTTCTCCTGTGCAGATGACGGTCGTATAATTGTTGAACAATTGTACGGGGACTGTTTATTTTGTTTCATAATATGCCTTTATTCTCAACTGGAGACAGACTAGGAGTTTGGCAGGTCATTCTAATGTCGGCTCTCACTGTGTACGCAGCCATGCATTTCTAATCCCTGCAGAATATATTGTGATAATTTCTTGCTGGAAAATGCATGGACGTCCCTGGAGGAGATGACATCCACGTGGCAGCATATCTTGTTGATATCTTTCTGCAATAATGGTCCCCTCACAGATGAGCAAGTCACCCGTCCCATGTGCACTGACTGATGCCCATACAATGACAGATACTGGCTGCTGGACCTAATGCAAAATGTATTCAAATACATACATGTTATACAAACAGTATCCTATTTAGGTTGAGCATTAAACTACCTAAAGGCACTTTGTGGAGATGTGTCCAGGACAAAATAGTTTTGCACTATTAAAGTTGTAGGAAACTATTCAGAAAAAGGTGGCTAGCTAAAACTCACCACCTTGCTGATCTATGAAGACTTTCATTGCAAAATGCAATGAAATATTTGACAAAAAATTTGACATTTTTAAAGAAGATTATCATTTGTGGGCCAGTAGTCATGTCTTGTGCAGTCTTTTAGCATCAGTCACATATCCCAGGCTTTAGCTTGCTTGATCATTAGCTTCCATTCCAAAGTGCAATAAGTACCAAGCCAGTGTTAACTAACTGCTAACTGCAGTATATTCACGCAGCCAATTGGCGTTGGAGAAACCTGCATTGCCAACATTCTCGGATTGTTTAGTGACTCTAGTTTTAGGAAAAACATAAATATGAGTGTCTTTTATATGCTGCAAGCTCTATGCAAAATATATTCCCTAATTTATCCATCGAATATGCATTTCCCATTGTAGGACATAGTTTTCTCCTTGCTGACCAAATTTTTGGCCACATCGAGCAGCAGATTCATAAAAAGGACCACACGCAAACGAATATTATGAATTATTATGGAAACATGGAAATGTTACCATCTGTGATATTGACTGGAAGGAGTTCAATGCGAAATTGTGAATGACAGGTACACTCAGTGTCCATACTCAGAAAGAATGCCTCAAGGCCTATGAGAACATACTATAAGTCTGTACGATTGGTGACAAACACATTTAGCAAATTTGTGAGTTTTTTCCATTTGATGAATGTCATTTGTGCATCGATAATTCATAGCAATTTTCTCATACTGTCATGTATTGGCTTTATAAAGGTTTTTTCTTGCCATGACCTCTCTGTGCTGACGTGTGCCAGACATAGAAGCAAGGCCAGTGTTTTCGGGCACATTTTCTAAAAGTTTTGGTATCCAACAAAAATTTGTTCATTTTACAATGGTCTAGGATGCAAAACTATGATGTGAAATTAGCGAATTAAAATTAATTTCGACTCCAGTTTGTAGAAATGAGTATGTTGCATTTTATGAAGAAATATTTATTGCGTTTTGCCACATAATCTTGACAAAGTTCACTTTTCATTAAAATTTGACTTCTTTTATATCAGACAAGTTCTGCATAAAAAAGTTAACTTTTTCACAAAATTATTAAAGAAAAATAATAATTTTATTTAATCATTATGTACTTTTTTAACCTGTTTACATTACTTTTTACCCCTCAGCCCTGAAAAAGGGTGTGGGGTATTGTCATCATGCATGGGGTCTGTCCGTCCGTCCGTCTGCCCGTCCACATTTGATTCCGTGCGATAATTGAAGACGCCATCACCAATCATCATGATTTTTGGTGAGGACATCGGGGTAGAATTACGACACAAGCCTATTGATTTTGGTTGCGAGTATGGCTGCCAGAGCAGCCATCTTGAATTTTGTATTTTGCAGGATAACTTGAAAATGCCTTTGTCAATTTATATCCATTCCGAACAATCCAGGGGCTGAGGGGTAACGCCCATTTTGCGGGGCTATTTTTACTTCCGCCAAGGAGGCTATGTTTTAGGCGGCGTTTGTCTGTCTGTGTGTTTGTTAGCAAGATAACTCAAAAAGTAATGCACCAATTTTGATGAAATTTTGATAAGAGAAGGTTGGTATTAAGTCAAGGAACAGGTGATAAAATTTTGGCTGATCTAGGCCAAAGTACAGCTAAGATATAAGCCAAAGTTCAAGATTTCAAGTCTTTCCATGGGCCGGAGTTCCAATTGCCGTGCTTTTGGGTTTTGCTGCCCCCTGGTTGAGGTCTGCGCTCTCTTGAGTGCTTTTCTAGTTTTGTAATGTTACAGTTGTGGTCTCTATCCAGGTTGTTTTTTTTTTCAGGACATTGATCCTTTGGGTCGCTGCACTGTGGTCTGCTCTGCGTGCCATTATGCATTAGTTTTTCGTTCTAAATAGCTCCTTGACCTCTGGCTCCATAATACTCTGAGCTTAGAGTCAATAGTTCTGTGACATTACACTTGATAGTACTTCATGGTGTGACTTTCTGTCTATATGAGCTCTGAGCTGGATTGTTCACTGTGTTGTAACGATTCAACCTGGATCATAGCTTTGTAGTTCTCCAGAATGTGACTGCTGTTCTCTGGACTTCACCTATGCTGCTTGCGGACTTAAGTGTGCAGGTTCAAAACTTCAACTTTGAGGGTAACAAGGTTTCATGGTTTCAAGCCTAGTGAGGCGGGGAATAACTGAGCAGTTGCTCTGATTATTCATCTTAGCCCCATACTGTAATGCTGACAAAAGCATCAATGGCAAGGAAACAAGGCACACTTGAATGGAGATGAGAATTAGGTGCAATGCCAATAGGCTGACTATCAAATCAGCTGAGTGATAATGACGTATTTTCCAGATCATTGTGAACCATTGTTCTCCTACTCATATATTTTCTAACTTCCCTCTCAGCAGTATCTGTATCTCCACATAGATAGTGACTTGAGGCAAGATCTGAGCTGATTATTGCTCGGAATCAGCAATGCCCCAGCAGAACTTGGAAAATGTGGCAAGGCGTTGCTGGCTATCTCAGTAATCTATTTAATTAGCATGAGAGCCAAACTCTATTGACATTTGCAAAAATTTTTCATCAAGTCCAACCATCTATTCTGAAACCATGCTGCATTTCTAGCTGGCAGCCAAATACACCAGCCTTCACAGTATTTCACAGCACAATGAATTTACGGCAGGAAGGGAAAATTTTCTGCATCCCAGTGATGCGGTGCAGACCACTAAATCCTGATGAGGAGAATGGGCAGAAATAAATCATCATTCTGAGCTTGATATTAATCTAGAGTAAGGCCTTGAAGATGGATAATGTCTCTTGATCAGAAGGACCATTAATACGAAAACAGATATAGCCTGGGACAAAGCCATTACCTGAGCTATGTATGGCCTGTTTTTCGGTGTCACATCAAATATTGCCTCATGAGAATTAGTTTCAGACCTGTTCAGGTCTTTTCAACCTGCCATTGTTGAAATGTAGAGAATATTATTAACGCCGAGAATTTTTTTTTTTTAAGAGGCAAATGCTAGAGATTCATTATTGATCAAGGTGTAGCCCATAACTGAAAGACAGCATCAATATCCTTCTTGTTTTATTTTTGCAATGATGTGATGTTTATTCCCATCGCTGAGATTTCTATTGACACAGATCATTAGCACCAACTATGGATTCTTGCTACCTCCATTTGCTGTCATTTGACTCTTGATATGGTAAAGCAATTTTGTAAATAATTGACCCATTGAGTTTCTAAATTATAAAATTGTGCCAACAGCCATACTGCTACTCAATCTGCTCCAGTTGTGTGGCTGAAGTTAAACAGGTGTGGGCTTAGTCATTAGGTGGAAGGAAGAGGTGGAAGAGGTGTTGGTGGGCTAGTAGGTTGATATCTTCCCTCTGGTTGCATTTAATGTACCATCTCAACAAATTCTAATTTGTGGTGGTATTTTCTTAATACCTTTCTTTTTTTTAAGGTCATTGTTGGTTTTGCTCCTATTGCTGGTTTGGGAGCAATGCAGTTGCCCACCCTGTCGTATTCCTTTCATGAACACTAGCAATAAAATATAACTCAGAGAACAACACATACGGTGAGCACCATGATTCATTGGACAGTAAAACATTTTTTATTATTTTGATCTTGCAGACTGAGCCTGTCACCAGATCTGAATCCAATTGAACATGCATTTTAAATACTGTAGAGGAGAATGAGGACAAGACGTTCCCAGAACAAGCAAAAACAGAAGATGGATGCAGTACAGGACTGGCAGAGCACCAGCACCAGGAGTATAGTGGTGTCTATGTGTCACAAACTTCAAGGAGTTATTGTATGCAAGGATATGAATCCAAATGTTAAAAATGATTACTTTAGCCCACATTGTGTGAAACTATTCAGAATTTTATGATGTGCCTTAAAATGGTGCTGGTTCAAAGGTGTAGTCATTTCTAAACAGTTCGTCTGATTTGGATGAAAACTCTAAAAAAATTAACAGTTAAAATACACAAATGAAAGCTGACAGTCTGCGCTTCAAGCAATTCACACATTATCCTTGAATCCATACAAAACTTAAAAAAAAATGCTTTGGTGCACTGAAATATGGCGCTCACAATGCATGCATATGTACACTCAAACATTGACATACACTAATACATACTGCATGCACCCTAACACATTGAGCTTGCAGGAAAGTTGTGATATAAGTCAGTCAAAGTCTGTCGTAAAATGTGGGCCTGCTTCGCAGAAAACTGAATGATAAATCTTTCTCTGCTTGTGAAAGACAGAGAGAGACTGACAGAATGATCAGAGTGAGATAATGAGAGTTCCGACATTTATCTGACAACCCAGGATTCCTAGCACCAGTTTCTATAATGATCCTGCCTAAATGTTTCATACAGTATATTCTCTTATGCACCATCAAGTGACCCTCCGTTAAGTGCACTGCCAGGGTGTTGTGACTGATTAATGTCATTCGGTCCATGCCGTGCTGGCACTCTGGTTTGGTGGAGTAAGGGGAGGTGGAAGTGGCAGTAGTCGGCAGCCTCAAAGCGCTTCCTGATGTGGGCGCTGCTAAGCTGACTGACTCTCACAGCGATCACACTGCCGTAGCTAAGGCTGCAAGGTTAAAGACTTCAGGCACGATGTGTTCTGAGTGCTGCATCACTAAAAAAGAAAACCATTTTCTCAGGAAAAACAAACAGAGGCCAAATGGGAAAAAAAAAAAATCAAGCAAAGCAAGCCAAGGGAACAGAGCAGAGCCCATTTAGAAAACCATTAAAAAGCTAAGCAAGGAAACTGTTTGTAAATATAAGCCACACAAAAATCATTTAGAAAATAACCAATACAATGTGCTTGAGGCCCTCACCGGGGTCTTTATTTGCAATTAAAGCAATTAGAGTGGGCATGAGCTGACCTTTTGTGGTCACTGGCACACTTGTCATGTCATTTATCCACCACCATCACCAAATTTTTCAGCATGACAATACATGGCCTGATGTCGCAGGGATCTGTACACAATATCTGGGGACTTAAAATGTCCCAGTTCTTCCAAGGCCTGCATAATCACCGGACATTCACTCACTGAGCCTGTTTCAATTGCTCTGGAATGATGATTACCACAGCATGTCACAGTTTTCATGACCAATTCCAACAACTTCATATTGCTATTAAAGAAGAGTAGGACAACATTCCACAGGCTTCACTCAACAATGTGATTAATTCTATGAGAAGGAGATGTGCGGCATTTCATGAGGCAAATGGTGGTCATACAAAACGCTGATTGATGTTCATTTTATTAAGTGGTGTCTTCTTTTTGGGGGAGAAGCTGTTGTCAAAAAGGGCATAACTGTCATGGTTAGGGTTTTAGTTCATGTTCATGTTCGTGTTTATGTTCAAGTTCATTGTTCCTGATTTTGTCTTTTATTTATTCTTTTTGGTTATTGTTGTTCTCAGGTTTAAGTTCGGTCCATTCTTCAGTTCCGGATTCGCATGAAATTTGGTGAGCATGATATGGAGTCAATGTACTTTCTGGTAACGAAATAGAGCAATTTGCATTCCATGGGCTCGGCGAGACCTGGGAGCTAAGTCGCGCAGGGAGGCCCCCTTTCATATCTGCTTACAGTCCTAGTTAATACTAATTCCCTCTCAGCAATCGCCCGGTTGTAGTCTCTGCCTCTTACTCAGCTTTACCTGTCTCCCCCTGCATTTCTGCGAGATCTCTTGCACGTGCTGAATTACTTTCCTGCACTCAGTATCTGTGCACTTAGAACTCCTTGACCAGAGCTGTTTAAACGTCTTAGGCTGTTTGTGTGATTCCCGTGCGTGTCTTGGCTTTCGCCAATTTTCGTGGCTAGTAGTGATGCGCAGGTCGGCCTGGAACCCGTCGGGCGGGGCGGGTCAATATTTTAATAACATTTAGCGGGTGCGGGCGTGTTGGGCTAAACAGTGGCAACGTCTAATTCCCACGAAATTGAGAATAAAAAGTTTAATAGACTATTGGCCAGTTGAAGGCTCTAGACATACAGCCTAGATAATATGCTCTTGTCAAACGATGTAACGCTACCTTAAGCAGGATAGAATGTCAATTGTACCTCTCCCTCTTCCTACTCTCGATGTACATGCACTCACTGGTGCACGGCTTAATCCTCCACACTTAGACTAAGGATCTAAAGGTTGAATGATAGTTCATCTTATAAATCGTTCTGCAGTCAGCACCAAAATATTATATAGTAGTAGTAATTTTATTGACCCGTGGGTCCAAACAACACATAGACAAAACATTTTTTGCCACTTAACAGTGAAAGGCATATCACAATTCTTATTCAAAAATAAAATCAACCCGTTGAGGTGCTTCCGTTTATCAGCTACATGTTCTCTAACAGCAGAGCGTGTGCTGCCATCGGCAGTAAAGACACTTCTTAGATATACATATCTATAACACCATTCTATACACATATCACCCAAACGAATAAGTAACTTATCATTACTGGAGCAGGTATGGTCATAGAGGTCATAGACTTAGTATTGCTCTCATTAATTACCATACCATGAGACAAAGAATAATTGTGGAAAACTCCATGGTGGCCAAAGCAGTCCTCTGCGTCCCAGCTACTAGTGCAACAAGCGAGCGAACCTGCCGCGTCCGGGAAGCGCGCCGTAATCGCTTAAACCCTGGCACTGTTGACGCGATTTTGTTTTCGCATAGTTTGGGAAAAAATATGCCTAGGCCTACATTAAAAGCTGTGTTGAAAAAAATAGCCTAAAAGCCCTCCCCCCCAAAAAAAAATCTTGAAATAAATATATGAGGGAAAAAAAATTTCCTCGTAGATTGGATATCGCAACACTGTATGGAAGAGTAGGTGATAGCACCAGTGCGCCACTGTCATGTTAATTTTGTTCCAGTAAAACAGCCTGTTTGCAATATTTTGCCTGATGGTATTTCCTTTGGTTGCAAAGATCAGAAATCACGGTAAGGTTTAATTAAAAGACAGAGCCTAAACTTTGGATCAAGTATTCCATCCAAAAGCCAAATGTATGTTGTGCTCCACTCAAATCCATAGCGTAACAGAGGAATAGTTTTTTTCCATTGCAAATCACGTCACACAGACCCACTGTATTATTTTTCTCTTGTCTCCTTTTTGTGTTGGGTCGGGTTGGGTTCGGGTTGAAAATCAGTGCGAGTTTTAGCGGGGCGGGCAGGGCGGGCTAGCTGTCACGTCAGGTTGGGTTGGTGTGGGTGTTAAAAAACCTCGACCCGCGCATCAGTAGTGGCTAGGGTTTCCCTCATGTATTCCTCCCATTCCCAGATAGCAAGCACCTCCGCTCCGGATCTTCCCCGGCTCTGTGCCGACTCCAGCTGATCTGGCTGAGAGCTGGGGCAGATCCGGGGTGGAGGTGCTTGCTATCTAGGTTGTAATTAGTCTGATCCAGCTCACCTTTTCCCTGAATAGCATGTGACTTCCCTCCCGTCTATTTAAGTGTCCTCACTGCAGTTCTGACTGCGGTTCTGAATGTTGATCAATATTTCTTTGTGCAGAGCCTCTTGTATGCCATTGAGTATTTCCTTCGACTGTTTCAACTGACTTTGATTCTTGCCATAGCCCTTCTTGTATTGTTTTGTCTTTGTGGATTTCAACCAATTTTTTGTATGACCTCGATTCCTGTGTTTGGATGCCCTGTGTATGACCCTCGGCTTTGTTCATCAACTGCGACTTTTTGCCTACCGTCTATGTACCTTTGCTCATCTGTTTTTCTGGTTCTGACCCCTGCCTGTCTAGTCTACTCTGTTTTTGGAATTTGTATTGTGGCTTGGCAATTCTTGTGTTTTTTGGCATTGACTCGGACTTCATTAAAGGCATTTGTTTTTTGTATTTCCATCTCTTGCGTGTGGTCCCTGAAAGCTACGTCGCAGTAACTGCATCCCCAATCTCATACAATCTTATAAATAAGTGCCGATAGAATCTACAATTTTTCTATTAGCTGATTTATATTAAGTACCTTTGAACTCCATAACTGCTTTGAAATTTGTGTCATTATTTCACATAATTTTCTTTTCTTTTTCTCAGTATAGAACACACACAGACTCGATCAGGATAATTAGCAGCCTTGCCGGCCTGCTTTAATACCCCTATTCTGCTTCCTTAGCTGGAGGTCACAAGCTGGTGTTGTATCCATTTAAGTTGCAGCCATGGCAGAGGCCTGGTTTCTTTGTTCACACTTCACAAACTCAAGCTTGACAGACATCCATTCATCACCAATGGGATCTTGGGCTCTGAAAGACATGAAAGTGCCACTGGTCTCTTGTATGCAAAACATTCACACATCACTATATTTATCCGCACAGATATTTTACCTGTTTTCAATGCATCAATGATCAGCAAGAAATCCATCAGCCTATGCATTGTTATATGGTTAGACCTTCAATTATTCAGTAGAATCCTGTTATTATTCAGCCTTGGGAAACCTTGTCAGTTCCAATTAAACACAGAGAGGATCTTAGCTAATTCCCTATCCTGCGCAGCACTATCTTTTCATGGTTTTACACAGAATCACAACACATGTGTTTGAACCATGTGCTCTGACCTTTGATCACTGATGTACTCAGCAAATTCAGCACTGCTGCATGCAAAAAATTCAGATTGATCCATCATAATGTGGCTAAAGTGCTAAAGCTGAACAAGAAGTGCTTATTAAGATAGATGGGCAACAACATGTTACATTCTATGTTAGAACTTGCAGGCACTTAGGTTGTCCTCACTGCCATCAGAATATACATACTCTAACTACTAGTTTTGCTTTATAAGGCATTTATTGCACTTTAGAGTGTCCACACAAGTCACACTGAACTTCCCAGTTTTCAATTAGCGTCTTCTCACAGAAAAAATAAATAATGTTAGAGGATCTTACACAAGTCGGTGTGTCATATGAAATTTATGAAATGAGTTCAGTAAATTTTGCGTTACTTGCGAGCTTTTAGCGAGCAACAAATCAAAATTTACTCAAGGAGTTTCATCATTTTCATGACACGACCAAGAGTATAAGACTCTGTTAATTGCATCACTGAATCACGTAATTTAATAGGAAACAAACGTAATTACCATTATGTGGCAGTGAGCAGACTGCATCACTGTTGATACTCTGTCACAGACATTCAAATTCGAACTAGCCATGGTTTTTCATTTCACAGTCAACTGAGTAGCTAGCTAACGTTAGCTCGCTAGCTAACAAACTAATGTTACATAGTGGTTATGGAAAGGTACAGCGTGCATGATAGCAAGCTAGCTACCTAATTAATGTGAACTTATGAGAGTGGCACTTAGCTGGCCAGCATGCTTATTTTTCCCAATGCAGTTGTGGTACTGCTTCTGCTCTGAGCCACATTTCAGCCAATCAGATTGTACCTAACTGGAATTGTAAGCCAATCAGATTGAACATAACTGATAATTTTCCCTAACTAGGTTATGAAAAATAATCCGGCAGCCCGCTACTGCGCTGAAACACCCCGATTTACCCAATCTTATTCTTGGTATTAAGATTGGCTAAATATTAGGTGCGTGACATAATGTGGAGTAATTTTTTTTTTCTTTAGCTCTCAGCCAATGAAATTTCCACATTAGTGATATTACTCTAGGGTAATATTAATATGTCATGAGCTGGGCTGTGGGATAAGTATTGCAGTTATCTGGTGAAAACATTACAATTTTAGGATTTGGGGGATCGACTGTCATTGATTTTGAAAGTATGTGTGGCTTTGTATCTGCTTGTGAGGAGGATAGAGGATATGTTTCTTTGAATGCTTGGTTGGTGTCCTTTTCAAGGCAGATTGGTCAGTCTTCATACTGCAGCAGGCCAATTAAATAAAACATCTTGGTAGCCAGATAGTATCTTGGAAAGATGAATATGAGAGAGAGAGAGAGAGAGAGAGAGAGAGAGAGAGAGAGAGAGAGAGCAGACTAAGGGAAAAAGATTTCATGGAGTGTTATAGGGTGTGCAGAAAAATTTTTATAACAAGTTGCAGCTGCAAGCATACCAAGCACTACTGCATCTGGGGCAATCCATGTGGAATGGATCACTTTTTTGACCCAGTCCTGTTGAATCTGTGGACATATATACTGAGTACAAATGAAAACGCACCACTTGAAAAAAGTCAATATTTAAGTTCAAATGAACTTCAATATAATTTTTATACAACAACAACACTACTGTGACGTCACCCGACATGCCAGGGACAAGAAATGCGAGAATTTTAAGTTAACTGTAACGCTAGGCAATTTTTTGCAAAAACGCAACATCTTGAACGCACACCACGGGAAAAATGAATTTCACTCTGAATTTGTGCACACATTGCCTTCAAAAGCATGTGAATACGAATAAAATTTCACTTCTTCACTGACACTTGTGAAACGTCGACACTATGCCGCGGCTTACAGCCCCTGAATGGGAACGTGCCATAGGCATGCTTCAAATTGGCGCCAGCACCAGGGAAATTGCCAGACGACTACACTGCGCACACACAACGATCGCAAGACTCCATCAAAGGTTTCTGCAAACGGGAAGCACTCGAGACCGTCCTCGACCGGGTCAACAACGTGTGACAACGGCACGTCTGGACCGTCAGATCGTACGGGATCATGTCCGAGACCGAACACTACCAGCGACAAGAACGGCTGCTGAAGTCCAACGACGACGTGGATTCATTCACCCCAACACCGTACAGAACCGTCTGCGAGCTGCAGGCCTGCGTGCACGACGTCCTTATTTTGGCCCCATATTGACGGATCGTCACCAAAACCAGCGTCTACAGTGGGCAAACAGGCACCAGAATTGACGACTACGACAAACGCACGGTGTCATCTTTTCTGACGAGTCACGATTTCACTTAAGGAATGCAGATGGCCGTATACGTGTTTGGCGGAGACGTGGTGAACGTTACAACGCGGATTGTGTCGTTCAAACGGTCCGTTGGGGTGGTGGCAGCGTTATGGTGTGGGGTGGAATAAGCTACCATCACAGAACCCCTCTCCATATCTGCAGAGGAAGGGTGAACGGCGTCTACTACCAGGACCAGGTGCTGCAGAACCATGTTGTGCTGTTCTTCAACCAACGCCACGATGTCCACATGTTCCAACAGGACCACGCTAGGGCAGACACTGCAAGGGGTTCAATGCAGTACCTTGCACAGCAGAACATCCCCGTGCTTCAGTGGTCAGCTCTGTCACCCGACCTCTCCCCTATCGAGCACTTAAGGGATGAAATTGGACGACGTCTTTCACGTCGATGCCAGATGGACAACATCCGAGAACTTGAGGTTGCCCTTGTTCAGGAGTGGAATGCTATCCCTCAGAACACTATCCAGAGACTGATCAACTCCATGCGACGACGATGCACGGCATGTGTCAATGCAAATGGCGGTCACACCTGTTATTGACTTTCCTGTTTGACCCCTACACCAGTTAAACCTCTCTCGCGCATAACATTATCGTGAATGAAATTGAATGATGTTTACATGTCTTCTTAAATGATTCATTATCTCAAATGCATCATACGTATATACTTCACATATCAATCCGTGGATCTATTCCAGATTTCGTGAGTGGTGCGTTTTCATATGGACTGAGTATATTACCCTACGTGAAAGAGCTAGAATTCAGTTTGCTTGATCAGAATGACCTGCTATCAGTACAGAATGGCCCTCTAAGTTTGCCTTTAGGGTTCCCTGTCCTTCCAAAGAAAAACATTTATCCATTTCAAGATTTTTTTGTCTTTAAACCTTTAACTCAGCCTTTAACTTAATTTTCAATTCAAATATTAGTTCAGCTTTTTCATTTATTAGTCATTGCATAATTGCAAAAACAGAAAACAACAGATAAGTGATATCATAAGGAAGCACAAGTTAATAACAAATGTGTGCAGTGCAAAGCCATATGAAGATGTGAAATTCTGTATTTCGAATTTGGAAGCCACTCGTTGAAGGGTGGTGATGTGTTCCTGAATTGGTCTTGGACAGTATGTCACCCAAACTGGCCATGAATTGATTAGGATGCCAAGACTCCAACATGTCAAGCACTAACCAATGGTATACTTATCTGTGATATAGGCTTTAATTTCTTCAAACCCATTGACACGGTCTTCCTCAATGCTGGGCTCTTGGATCCATCTGATTCCTTGCACAGACAAATATATTTGCAATGATCTTCCAGCTGGAAATGGGTGAAAAAAGTGAGCATTTTCAAAGCCACATAAATTTCTTGCCTGAAATGCAGCTTCAGAATTGTTTTTTGAGCAAGCCATTATGAATTATTCCTCCTTATTGCTCCCACACCAAAGTCTTGTAAAAAAAGGAATGGCTGAAAAAAGTTGCAGTTTTTGTATTACTCTACACAATGAGCTGAGGAGCAGCAGACCATCCCTGGGAATTTTCTTTCGCTTTTCTTCTAGGAATCAAATGAGAAATCTTCAGGAAAATCAAAAGTTATCTCATGGGTTAGGCATTTTGAATCTGAAATTGTCTTTCTACCTGTCCTTCCAATAACTAACAAAGAGAGGAATGGGGTAGCTTGTGACTTGTTCCATTGGTGAGATTGTGCTTGATCCAGATCGACAAACCTTTCATTCTTAATCTGTACTTTGATGATGAAGACATTATTACATTTTGGAGTTTAATTAATAGGTACAATCTCTGGAGCCTTAGTATCCGTGCCCAGGATTGGGACAGCTTTCCTGTTAAGCGCCAGTTCCAGTCTTTTTCTCTTATCTCATTTACTAGGAACATCTCCGAAAGCCTTCATCAGTCTCCAGGATTGGGACTGCATTCCTGTTAAACTCTTCGGTCTTATTTTTAGGCAGTCCTGCTTTGGTGGGGGGATTTCTCCACCTGGCTGCTGTCCCAGGATGGCAACTTGCAAGGCAAGGACATGCCCCCAACCCTCTCCAGTTAATCCCAACTAAGTTGGACTGCCTTCTCCACAGTCCTAGGCTTTGGGTAATTCCAATTCTATTATTGTATTCCAATCAATAACTATTCCTAATATAAAGAAGAAACTGGAGCGCTCAAATCACCAGTATAATTTATTGAGGTGCCAAGACTGACGTTTCGACGCACTGCGAGCACCGACCTCCACTAACAGAGGGGCTAAAGCGCGAGGGGTTCCTTCATTCAATAAATATTCCTTTTTGACTTTGGGTCTGATTCCTGGTCTGGATCATAACAGTAGAATTCAACCGAGGAATGGACACAGCAGATATGCCCAGTTAGCGCCTTGAGGTACCGCAGGGTGCAGATTGGTCAGCAAGAGGAATAGCTCCACTTGCTACACTAGTCTACTGGTGCCCTTTCTAATCAACTTGTGGCTTTCACTGACATTTCCTGGGATTCTGCTGCCACCGCTCGCGCAGTCAGGTCTATTCTGTAGCATGCATTGTCTCTGGCAGTTACCTTTTGGGAACCCAACCTAGCAGTGTTGGACGCTTTTGATGGAAAGCCTGCAACCTGCCAAAGTTTCTTAGCCCGGTGTTCAATGACATTCAAGTTTCAACCATCTTCATTCCCCAATGAACAGTCCAGAGTGGCATTCATCATCACTCGCCATCCCAGATGAGTCAGAAACTGTGCTGCTGGCTATTAGGAGGCAGAGGATCAAGCTGTTCAAACCCCTGCTACCTTCACTAAGGTGATGAGGAAGGTATTTGACCGGACCTGCTCCAGTCATACCACTGCACAGTGGCTTCTCCAGCTGCACTAAGGTAGTCAGTGTTTTATAGTACTCCATAGATTTCTGAATACTGGCTGTTTCCATGCACTGGGACCCGCAGACGCTCTAAGGCACCAACCTATACAGCCATCTTGAGTGGGTTCAGGACAAGCTGACTACCTGC
The DNA here is from genome assembly GCA_029721435.1 of Gymnothorax reevesii. NCBI lineage: Eukaryota > Metazoa > Chordata > Actinopteri > Anguilliformes > Muraenidae > Gymnothorax > Gymnothorax reevesii. The sequence continues at coordinate 55,836,932 of CM056586.1, forward strand.
ATCCTCCCCTGACCTGGACAACCCCTTTGACTTGGCACTGTGGTTAGATACTCCGCTGCTGGAGACGGGGGTAGATTGGCAGGCAAGGCTACAGGCATCTGCCTTGCCAATGTGCTTAGACACTCTGCTTCGAGCAAAGCCCCACCTTGCTCCCTTGGAACCGATAGCCATTTACTAAACCCAACTTGACAAGCTGCCCCCAAGTAGGTACTGTTTCACCTACTTGGCCACTCTCACCAATTCATCTAACCTGGCGAGTCGCTTAATTTCGGCCAAAGCAATAGTTGACTCAGAGGAGGACAGGAGCTTTACCCATCCTGGTCTTATTTGCTGCCAGGAAATTCCGACTAAATTACTACTAGTTCCTATTAAGTCCCAGGCCTTACAAGGATTGCCATCACTGATGTCACCGAGATGCCCAAACTGGTATCCATGCTGACCTTTGGTTACCATTCTAAAGAGTTAGCATTCTTCATCCTGGAGTAACTGCATGCGGGGGTGTTGTTTGGAAAGTACTAGCTGTAATGCCACAACCATCATGTGGACTGGCCATCTAACTCCATTTTGGAGAGGAGTTTGTCCTGTTCACAGGCCTGTCTTCGGTCAGCACACAGGCCTGTTGCACCTCTTCCCCCCATACACTAAGGGGAGCAACTGGACTTGAAAGAAATCCCTACTATCTATCATGACCTCAGGCAGTTAGTAAAGCATGTGCTATGTCACTTCCACTTGACAGGCCCTGCAACCGCGCCATTGATTTTCTACTCGAAACATGGCCACTTGGGGGCAGGCTGTACGCTCTTACGGCACAGGATCGCAAGGCAATGGAAGAGCACATTAATCAGTACCTGGCTTCTGTAATCATTCGAGGAGCTTCTTCTTTGTGGCATGGAAAAATGGGCTAATGTGTCCCTGCATAGATTACCGAGGGCTCTACTCCATTACTGTTAAGAAGTGTAACCCACCTCCTCTGACAGACTCAGCATTTTCTGACCTCCAAGGGTGGACCTACCAATGCTTACTTCCTTGCATGCATGCAGGAAGGAGAGAAGTGGAAAACAGCAATCAACACATCTCTGGCCACTACAAATATTCGGGCTCTCTAACTTTCCCATTGCATTCCAAAATCTAATTAATGGTGTGCTACAGAACAGGGTATCCTGGTTCATCTATGTCTAAGATGATATCCTGGTTTTTTCTATAGAGGTTCCTCAGGTTTGCCAATGTCTACCAGTGGTTTATTCGCGTTTAGTCCACGGTGGCTGCTCACTTAACTGATTATGTCCACTAAGGGTCCCTTCAGATGGATCCCCCCAGGGATCTGGGTAACCATCATTACCATCCAGCTTCTGCATACCATTTGGCAGAGAAAGTGTGGCCGGGCACAGAGGACATCCCTCTCCGGGACACATTAAAGAAGCTCACCCCCCAGTTCATTAGCTCATTTACCATTACACAATTATTATCATTATCTGCTGTCAGGCTCCTCCTCCCTCCCACCTTTGGAGAGCTCACCCAGTGTTTCATGAGTCTAGAAATAAAACTGGGTCTCTTTCTCATTACAGTCCTCTCTCCTGTTCCCTACCTCCCATTGACTCCTTGATGATGGCCCCGACTGCATCATGCGTCATATCCTGGATCCTGGACATGTGATGTAGGAGACATGGCTGCCAGTTTGTGGTTGACTGGGAAGGGCACGGGCCCAAAGAGCGTTTCTGGGTGTTTTAGCACAACATCCTTGAGCCCTCCCTGGTTCGCGATTCCCTGCATCCACATCTGGGGTCAACCACAGGGCTGCCAGGCGGCGCCCCTAGGGGGAGGGTGGCGAGGATGTTGTCACAACTTTTGTGTGTTCATGATTGTCTCCTCTCCCCTTTCGAGTAACCCATGCGTTTTGGGGTTTAGTTTCCTTGAACTGATTTATCATCTCGTCCTCTTCCTCACTTTCTCTCAGTTTTGAGTAAAGATCCTCCTTCGTGTGTCAATCAGTATTTTAATGACAGAGAAAGAAGAAGTCTTTGTCTTTGTAGTCTTATTAATTGGAACAATCTCCTAAGCCTTATTATCTGTTTCCAGGATTGGGTCCACATCCTGTTAACCATCAGCTGCTCTCTGTTCCTCCTAGCCAGTTTATTAGGAACAACTCCTATGCCTTCATTGGTTTCCAGCAATTGGATTGGATTCATGGTAAACACCTTCAGTCCTGTTGTCAAGCAGTCCTGTTTTGGTGAGGAGAATTCACCACCTGGCTGCTGCCCTGGTAAGGCCACTGGCTGGACACAGACAGGCCCCCAACCCTCTCAAGCTAATTATTCCTTTGCTGGACTTCCCCCTGCACAGTGCTGGGCTTCGGCTAACACTACTTCTTTTACCGTATTCCTATCAATAAACTCTCCTCTCAAAATTGTAACCTGTATCAGCGTCCTTGTCTGGATCATAACATCGACTTAATCAAACCAGATCATAAAATTCTCACAAATCAGTTGACTTTAAAAATGTTTTCAAATCTGAATGTATGCAGTCAGTGATCGACTTCCTATGGAATTCCTCTTCTGTAATTTTCCTAGAGTGCCACCTTTTCCATTACTGCCCCTTCTGCCTCTTCCTATTGTCTCTCTATGTCTACGTCTGTCTCATCCCCTCACTTTCGCTCAGTCAGTATCTCCTGGAAGCCATTCCCTTCCTACCTCATTCATTATTTTATACCTCAGTCGCACAAACCTTTAGGCAGTCACCCTCAAGCACACTCATTCTGATACAAATATACAATCACACGTAAATGCTCTGAATTGGCATGCGCACACATACACAAACCTAATCACGGACATTCACTCCTCCCACTCCCTCCTCCCTTTCCCTCCCCTCACCTCCCCTCCTCTCTTTCCTCATGCTGACTGGTTGGCAGTGTGTGTGTGTGTGTGCGTGTGTGTGTGTGAGGGGGAGCTGCAGCCGGTGTCTCACTGCTGGTTCAGTCGCTCTCTACTCATCCCCGGGATCCAGGCAGGACGGTGGGTATAGCTGTCCACAACCCGTCCTGGGCCCAACGCGACAGCCACCAGCCTCAACTGCCTCCTTTCTCTCGCTCTGTCACTCAATTTCTCTTTCTCTCTCTGCAGGTCTTTCAGAATCCCTCTCCTTCCTGCTGAATCGGAGCCCACCGCTGCGCTTTTTTCGCCCCCAACCCCACTCCCCCACCCCAGTGCCAGGTAGGGCCCCTCCCTGTCTCATATGGATGCTGGTGCCTCTTTAGCATTGTGTCGCTTTGCAGCAGAGGTGCTGCGTCACTGTGTGTCGCCATGCTGAGTGTCAGTCTATTGTTTGGTTAGGGGAAGTCTGCCTGATGAAAATGCCGGCTCATTGCTATGCAGCTGATGTCTCTCTCTCTCTTTTTCTCACTCTCCTCCCCCTCCTGCTATGTCTTTCACTCTGCCTCTCCTCTCTCTATCCCCCCCTCTCCCCTTTTTCTGACCCTGGGAGAGGTCCCTTTCTTTCTCTTGTGCTTTCCTTCCCTTAGCTATTTTCTATGTGGAATACTGGTGTAGTGGTTCTCAGCTGGAGGGATTCATTCGAATTTCCATCTCACCTCTGCAGCTGTAAGAGGATTCTGTCCTCTGTGTATGCGTGTGTCTGCGTCTCTGACTGTCTGGTTGTGAGTGTTAGTGTGTTTGCTCATATGAATGTGTGTGTCTATCTGCCTATGTATATTTTTGTGTGTCTTGCTTATAGGGTGCATAAGCAACAGTAGTTAAACAACCCCTGGTGTGAAAAATTACAGTTTATTTATAAACTGCATATATGTAAAATAAATATAGTTTCCTTGTATTTAACGATGGCAAATCCCCTTTGAGCTAATTTTGTTACCGGTGTATAATTAAGAGCACGTCCAGTGGTTCAACTGAAAGCCAGAGGACACTGGATGTCTAGACATAACGGCAGTAATGACACTGAAAGCTGAGGGTTGGCCATTGGGGGACGGGGGATGTGGGGAGTGGGGGGGGGATGGGGGGGTGCATAGAGTGATGGCGTTTGGTACTGTGGATCATCATGACATTTTTTTCCTGTTTGTTTTTCGGAGTGCATTGTATTTATGAAGATCTTAAGTTGCACATTACTCTCTCAAAGGACTGACTAGTCAGAGATAGGACCATTTAAAGGGGAATTTCAGTTTTTGGAACCTAGGGCCTTTTCCTCTGTTGTGATGTGATAAAAAATAAAATAAAAAAAAACTGTCTTTTTCAGAACAAAATAAAGAACGATCTAGAATTCAGACGTGCAGCTCCTACCAACTCTGCTAGAAATCGACAGAATGAGGGGTGATAAACGTTCAAAAAGCTACAAAAACTCACATTTTTTGTTGATGAGGAAACTCACCACGCAGTTACTGAGACACAGTATGTTGATATTCCAGTACAAAATTCATCTGAATGTGCATTTCCTATTAGGTTTTAGTTAACATTTGATTTTCAGTCTATTCTCACAAAAAATATGTTCTACCTGGAGGTCTGGCGTGGATGAATCCATGAGAATAGATTAGGATTAAATGACTTTACAGAATACCAAATAAAATATGACACATACTTTCCGATAAATTTTGTGTTGGAACGTCAACATGCAGCAGTGACTGATCAGCAAATTTTCATTCTTCGAAAAACATGAGTTTTATGTGTTTTTTGAATGTTTATCTGAAATCTGTGATGCTGGAATGACAAACCACCTTGATTGTAACTCTGGAATGACAAACTACCTTGTAATGGCAAAGCATGAACATTTAAAAGACATGCAGGATATGAAATGCAAGTCACTCTGAACAACGCAGTATGCAAAAAAAAAAAAAAAAGTGATGTAACTTCCTGTGGTTTGCTAACATTAGCTATCGAGTAATTTAAGATTATTATTACAGTCTTCTATGATGCCAAACTGTTTATTTTAATGGAAGATGAGAACTGAGGCAAGGCTTGTGTTAAGTTAGCTGCTTTATAAAGTTGCATGTGGTAAATGTGTTACCTCTTTCCTGTGAAACAGGCCAAAAGCAACAAATACAACAGAACATCACCTCCTAGACCAGCATCTGCTTCATTTCTGAATGACTTCTCGAAGGTTTTCAGAAAGTAACACAGCAGAGAGCTCTGACTTTTTGCAAATTGAAGTTGTCTCAATAAGCTGTCATTCATATTTATTGTGCGCTTGCTTCAGTGAATCAGCTATTGAATATTCACAAGCAGGCAGAGCTGAAACGCGATTTAGAGTAGGGAGAAGTTCCCTCCAATCCCTGTTTTTCAGGAGTAGCATGAATTAAACTTCTCAGCTAAGCCTGATGTGCAAACTGGTCAATATCCTTGCCCATAGTATCAATCCAGTAGTAATAAAAAATGATCACTTGCGACAGAAAAAACCTTAGTACTCTGTAGCAACCATTTTAGCTACAGTGAGCAGACAGTATTCCAATTAGTGGTTAAAAAAAACGTTTTGTGAAGCAAAAAATCCGACATAGTATTGATTCTCTCACATTCTACTGTCAATTAGTCATTACACACAAAATATGCGTAGTTCCCTCCCATAGATTAACGTGTGTATTCCTCCATTGACAAATTCAGCGCTCCCTTCTATCCACCCAAGTACTGGTGTCGATAGCCAGACACTCGATTATACATTCAGATTCATCTGCGTAACTCTACAGTTACAGTTAACGCCCTCGTGAAGCTTCCCCGGTAATGATGTATTGATAGACTCGTTTCTTATCCAATTCCCGAGTGTTTAAACTTTCCTCAATAACTGAAATGCATTGATCGGACAATAAGAATAGGATACAAAGCTAAGCGTAAAAGTAAGGTCGGTTGTGTTCGTCGAATGTTGGCCACGGTTGTGCAAAATAATGTGATATCAAAGAAACAAAGACACCCGAAACCGGCCTGGAGTGTTCAGTTTCATTTACGAGATACATGCTGTATGGACGCGGTCAATGGGAATTATTCCGAATGAAACAATAGCCTACTGGAGGGTTCCTTACCCGATACATCTGTCTCTGGAGGAGGGCATCAATGAAGAAAACAGGTTATACTTCTACTCTGCTTGCATTTTGCTGAATATGGCTTTATGCTGTAGAATTTATACCGCGTTAAAAGACATCAAATACCGAGGTTTTCGTTTCTCCAAATGCATGCATCTCACGCACGTCGGTAGATCCCTCGGTCCGTTCATTACACCATTCTGTTGAATATGGAGGCATTTGTCGTTTGATTTTTCCTGAAGGTGACATTTCTTTTTTGTTAAAATAAGGTGTATTTCACAATTCAGATATTACTGAGTTAGTGAGTTTTTATTCTTATAAGGTGTAAGGTTATGAGCTCGGATGTGAGAGCGGTTAGCTTTTCATTGCAGGGTGAATGTTATAGCTGTTTAATCAGCACTTTATTTAATGCTTGGGGGACTTCGAAGAAAAATGGACAATATTGTTAACTTTATTATGGAGAAAAGGCATGTTTTGCGTTTGGAGAGGTTTCTGGTGACCAATGATGTTCAACTGCACTGATATTGATAAATTCATGCCAAAGTCAACCAGAAAATCATTAGTTCATGCTGAATTTCATGCCCCAAAAGTTAATTTGTGTTAAATATATAATTAATGTATGATTTGACAGTGAACCATTTTGTTGGATCTCAGACTTTGGGGAGACACCTGGATAGCTATCTAATTTAGCTCATAGCATGCGGGTAATCTAGAATGTAATATTCAAGATGAATTGTACTTGTGGTCAAGAAGGTTATGATCCCAGAAACTTATAGATTTAAACCCCAGCAGTTTTTCATTTGTCAGTATTATTTTTTTTTTGCTATTTCAATGGTGAATTCTCATGCAGATTTTTTATGTTTGCAGCCCCTTTTCTCCACCAAAATCATAAAAATAAACTGAAATACGATGGGAGTCTAAATGCTTCAAGTGTCTAGACTCAATTGAGCCAAAGTTTTTCTGTTAGTGAAGCCGCAATCTTGAATTATAAAGCCTTAAATCAGGTAACACCTAAAAAGCCAGATTTGGCTTCTGCGCAAAGGGGTGAAGCTATTGACACCATTCAAACTGTTAAAGTGCACCTATTATCGCTTTTCCTTATTTTAATGCTGTAATGTGAATCAAACCAAATTCCGGTAGCTTCTGGCCATTTTTTTCATCAATTGGTGATTTCACCCACTGAATTTTCACACCAAGCAGATAGTTTGGCACGCCCTTGAATTAGGGTTATGCCCACAAGGCTACACCAGTATTCGTTTCTGAAGCTCATCTAAACTCTGGAGCGGAAATCCATTTATGGTAAGGGGCGTGACATTTCTCGAAACATGCACGAACGGTGGACCAATCACAAGTGAGTGATCGAGTTGACCAATCACAGCACACTGGGGTTTTCGGGAAGGCAGTTCCATGGAATAAAGTCTTCAAAATTCTTTACAATACATCACTTGATCCGAAGATAAGATATTTTCAATATAGGCTAATATATAAGTTTCTAGCAACAAAAAAGATGCTAAATATCTGGGGAATTGAGCCGTCACCCCTCTGTCGATTCTGTCAAGAGGAAGTGGAGTCAGTAGTCCATTTCTTTTGGTACTGTCCTGTAACAGCCCTTTTTTGGATAAAGGTGCAAAATTGGATATCTCAGTATAATAGTATACAACTAGATTTATTTAAGGTATTACTGGGTGATGTAACAAAAGAAAAAAACCAAATATGTAATATAATTGTATATCTTGCAAAAATATTTATTTTCAGGTTGACATCTGTTGGGGAGTTAAGACTTGAGAGATTCAAGAATTTTGTCATGTATTACAGTAGAATTGAGTGTGCGATGGCCTATGAGACGGGTCTTGTAATTTATGCCAAAAGATGGGATAAAATTCGGGAGGCTGAAGGTTGGGAATAATAAAGAGATGGAATGGATGAGCTAATAGTTAAAAATGCCAAAGATATAAAACTCTGTGAATGTAATCCTTATTGTATTTTATTTTATTTATTTATTTTTATCATTATTATGATTATTATTTTTTTTTGTTGTTGTTTTTGTTTTTCGTCGGTATGTGTTTTGTAGGGTGACGGTAGGAGGATTCATACTTAATTATATAACTGATTGAATGAATAAAGTTGTCCTCCAAAGTGGGGGGGTGGTGGCGGGATCCCTATCTAAAAATCCCTATCTTTATTCAAGAGGATGGTATTTCGTTTCGTGCATAGACTGTACAAAATTTTTCCCAGAAATTAGGATGGTATTTTGTTTCGTGCATAGACTGTACTAAATTTTTCCCCAAAATTATGCTCTCGCACTCAAATTGTCCTCGCTCGTGCTTGAATTTTTTTCTCCTCGCCCTCAAAATCGCCTCTGTGCGCTTGAAACATTTCTGCTTACACTCAAAACATTCTGCTCGCATTTGGATTTTTTCTGCGGTAGATTCCGATCAAAAATCGCCAACCAATAGAATGCCAGGTTCCGTTTTGACCAATAAAATTATCGCTGCCTCGCTGCGGGCCCATTCGTTTAACTTCATACAGTGTACCGTAGGGGCGGTGTCATTTACACAAGACCCACTCCGAAGATACCGTAGAGTCTGGCTATGCAGCGAATAAGCGATCGCTTATTAAAATATGTTACTCTGTGGCTTATGTAGCCATCTAGCTAGCTAGCTAATGTTAACTATGGAGAATCTTTTGAAATAATCTTCCTAATTAAGCGGTGTCATTTGTTTTTGCCCTAACTTCACTAGCTAGTTTGCAGTACCGGTGATTGCTTTTGAGGCAGCTTGCTAGCTAGCTAATGTCCCAATGTGAAAATGCCGTTTGGATGCACTGAAGCTAGATAAGATAATAAAGTCATGGCCAAATCAAATCATATTGTTGAAATAGGATTTTTCTTAGTTAAAGTGAGTGTGACAGAGTGGTTTTTCAATCCATCGACTCTCAGAAGAAGGTGTAGATCTTTCACCATTATTGCCTTGCAGTTCCCAGTCATGTTAGCCATTTTTCCCAAGCTATGCCTGTAATGCAGCTTGTAGCAATTTGTATAGAAGTTGCTACCATGTGAGAAACAGTTTTCTAAGTTTTGAAGCATTTAATTGGTCTTGAAGATGCTCACTCAGTTATATGTTAATTGGAACAATTCCGTTTACTCTCTCTCTCGTTAGTCAGTCTGCGATGAGAGCAGGAGATATCCGTTAGGTTGAGAGACCGTTTTGTCTAATGCTTTCATGCTGATATGGTATATGCAGCAGTGAATGTGCACTTCGGGGTTGTGTTTGTCATTAAAGCTGTGTGATATCTTGCCTTTGCCACAGAGGTGCAAACAACAGTCGTTTGCATCTGAGGTGGCGGACATGCTTCTGAGTCTGTTACATTAGTGAACTAGATGGCTAAATAATCAAAGGAGTTACATTACATACATTTCATTACAGGTTCTTAGCAGACGCTCTTTTCCAGAGCGATGTACAAAAGTGCACCAGAACAGTACAAAAGTGCAGACCTCCTAGGAGACAAGTACAAGTAGTTGCGTAGTTTCATAAGCGATCGGTCACACAGCATAGCCAAAGATATTGCAGTGTCTTCGTGAGTGGGTCTGAGAGTCACGGCCCCCAGTCCTCACGGTTTGCTACCTGAAGAGCATTAACTGGTACAGCTAACAAGCTGGTGAAATTAAGGCAAACGCAAATGACACTGCTTAATTAGGACGATCATTTACAAAGATTCTCCATAGTTAACGTTAGCTAAATAGCTAGCTACCTAGATGACTACATAAGCTACAGAGTTACATAGTTTAATAAGCGTTCGTGCATTCGTGGCATAGCCACACATTCTGCAGATTTTGTGGAGTGGGTCTGTGTAAGCGTCACCCGCCCCCATGATACACTTTATTAAGTTAAATGAATGGGCCTGCAACAAGGCAGCAATCATTTCATTGGTTAATATGGAACCTGGCATTCTATTAGTTGGTGATTTTTGATAGGAATGTACCGCAGAAAAAAATCCAAGCGCGAGCAGCATGTTTTGAGTGCAAGAGAAAATGTTTCAAGTACGCAGAGGCGGTTTTGAGTGTGAGGAGAAAAAATTCAAGCGTGAGAAAAATTTGAGTGCGAGAGCAGAATTTCGGCGAAACATTTTGTACAGTCTACACACGAAACGAAATACCACGCTAATTTAGGGGAAAAATTTGTACAGTCTATGCATGAAACAAAATACCATACTAATTTTGGGGAAAAAATCGATACAGTCTATGCATGAAACGAAAAACCACGGTCTCGAAAAAAGAGCGGGATTTACCTTCATATTTTTCAGCGATTTTCTGCTGTTTCAGCGGGTATTTCAACATGGTCTCTGCTTTAATGCTTTTTGTTTTGTTGCAATTCCATTCAAGTTTTCAGATTGTCAAATGACTGTGGCACTTCTCCCATAGCTCAGGTCATGACATTTTTATAATATTACCCTGGGGTAATATCACTTTTGTGAAAATGTAATTTACTGAGAGCGTAGGGAGAAATTGCTCTGCATTACGTCACACACTTAATATTCAGCCAAAATGAATACCAAGTGCAACGTTGGGTAAATCGGTACAGCTTAGCACTGTAGCGAGCTGGTTAAATACCACTTTCATGGCTAAGTTATTATTACTGGGCTAGCTAGCCAGCGTGTACGGAGTACCTTTCCATTACCATTATGTAACATTAGTTTGTTAGCTAGCTAGCTACTCAGTTGACTGTGAATTTAAAATCATGAATATTTCAACCGCTAATGCCAGTGACTCGGTAACTTATGGAGTATAAGAGGGATGGCATTAGTTCGGCACTAACATAATGGAAATTACCATTATAACGCTAATGGAAATTAAGGATGTTTTCTAAAAAAATTATGCGATTCAGTGAAGTGATAAATATATTACTTGGTCATGTCATATGAAAGCTATTCGCTGCGTGAATTTTGGGTTTTGTTATGGCCCCAATTTGTTATGACATATAAGACAGCAAGGGATAACAGACAATGGGCTCTAATTTCCTGGCGCAGCGCAGGTGGCGAAGCGTGGCACAGCACCCGCAGTTGTAATTTCGTCCGGCGCAGCCCGCGCAGTGGTAATTTTGTGAGGTGCAACACTGTGCGCAGAAGAACGTGCGCCAAGATGGGTGTGGCGGCATAGTAGGGGGAGGTGTCACTTATTCATCAAGACGCAGTGACAATTTCGTAGAAAAAGTCTTCGCTGCAGTTGCGCAGAAAGCTCGCCAGCTCTAACCTGGTTCACTTTCTGTGCAGTGGTAATTTGGCTGACCGGCACACAGTGCGCACATGTCACCGAAACCTCACAGGCAGGTTTCCAGAATGTCCGGCACATTTCAATACAGTAAATAATTACAGCATCCATTGTTTAATGTAACTATCTGAATCTGCACATAAATTATAGAATCTATATCTATTGTCCTTATGTCAGATCAAAGCCGGTTGGCACGCGTGATGGAAACTCGACCTGACTTAATCAACGCAACTGAATCAATGATGCAAATTAAGGACTTCACATCTTTCTCAGCCAACCACAAACTGCCTCGGCATCAGGCAGTGCATATATAATGCTTGCGTTAAATGCTCGGTAAAGCCGCTTGCACACTGGACGTTAAACAAATTTTTTGCACGACTGATTACAGTCAAAGTCAATGCAAAGAGCTATCGACTTTTCTTGGTCTTTTCATTCGTCTGTTTTCTTCCTTTGAAGATAGACAACAGTCTTTATTCGGTCTTTCTTTTGAAAATTAGTCAAATGTTTCGAACAGATTCACGCTTTATTTCCACAGCAGAGATAAAAAAGTGTTTGCAATCAGAGAACAAATCAATTCCATTACCAATGAAAGTGTGAATAAATTATCGCATGCACGATCAAGACTGCCCGACGCGAAATGCAAAATACTCCATGTCCGGCACCCTGCAAAAAATAAAAGTATTGATATGAGAACAGATTTTTAACGGAATAAAGAATAAAAATATATATACATCACCAACCAACAGAACATCCAAAAAAGATGACCCGCAAATAAATTAATCGGAGTGTTCGTTGGATGTTCTGTTGTTAAAATGTTTCTTTTTATTCTTTATTTCGTTAATAATCTGTTCTGATCGTCCTCTTTTTTTCTTTTTTTTTTTGGCTGTCATACACGGAGGCATCGTACATTGTCTTGCGCCAATGTCGACTAACTTTATTGAGCAGAGCTTAAACAGAAACATTGATTGAAATTCTCGGTACTCATCTTGAAGAACTGAGCCCTCTTATCAAAACATTCACATTTAATATCTAAAAGAGTCAGTAGATTTGAAGAAATTAAAAAAAAATAATAGACTGTCGGACACGGAGATATATTAAAACCCTGTCAGACTTTCGGACACAAGACACTGCTTTCAACGCAATCTGTCGAGCGAAAAATTCGTTCGCGTCTAGTGTGCAAGCGGCTTTATACTAGGCTATTATTGTCACTTAGGTTTTATCATTTTTAGTGGGGGAAAGGAATACAGCCTGATTGCTATGATCTCGTACTGAGTTAAGATCACATATTGAAAATAAATGTGTAACGTATCTTGCATTGTTGTCCATGCAAGTTAATCCCAAAATTTTAAGCAGCAACAGGCTGTAATAATAGGAACACGCTATCCATCGTTTCTCTTGCCAATGAGTAATATTTGACTCGGCTGTGTTATACCCAAACACGCCTTCTTTGCCAACTTTTGCTGGAAGGAGGGACCAAGGCGGGACAGAGGAGTACTTGCTACGCCAGGCTACGCCGAGCACGAAATTGCAACATACGCCTGGACACACCCCGTTGGCGTGGCGGACCCCCAATTCACCGCGCCTGCGCCGCGTCTACGAAATTAGAGCCCAATATTTTAAAACTTAAACAGATTTAATTAACAAACTGACAACTAACCTACAATTTATACTACTGACCAAGATTGACATTTACAAGAAAAAAAATATTTACAGTCCCTTGAGATGGGGTTGCTTGGTGATGTCCTGGGACAGGGAAATGCTCCAACACAGGCAAAAATCCACAAAAAAAACTTTACAGATCTTGAAAAGAGTGACAGGTCTGGTCAAATGTATCCTTCTCCTTGCAATTTCTCCTACTACTACTCTCTTAATTTTTTCTCCTTATATACTCTTTTGCAGCCCCCTCCCACCTTTTAGACTTTTTTTTTCTGGAACTTTCCCCTCTCAGACATTCCCAGGACATGCCCAAAACCTAGCTCCAGACTGGCCTAACAAAAAACAGTCAATACTGCCATTTAGTGGCTGTTTTCCACATTACACCTCCATTCCAAAAGGGAAAAATTTTGACTCATAAAGGCAAAATTTTACTTTTCAATACAAAAATAGTTAAGTAGACACTTTTATTTATATACATATAATACAATATACTAATAAACACGTGATATATATACATACTCAAACGCGGGATAAGCAATCAGCAATTACATTGTCCATACCCTTTACATGCTTCATTTCCAAGTCAAACTCCTGTAAAATCAAACTCCAATTCAACAATCTCCGATTCCTGTTTTTCATCTTACTCAAAAACACTAATGGATTGTGGTCAGTGTACACAATCATTGGCTTTTGTCCTGTAGAAAGTCAAAGTGTTGTAAGGATAGAACTAGAGCCAATAGCTCCCTCTCAATTGTGGAATAGTTCTTTTGGTGGCAATTGAACTTCCTGGAAAAGTCTGGCGCAGGATGCTCAATGTCATCAGAGTCACTTCTCTGTAGGAGCACAGATCTACTAGCTTGGTCGCTAGCATCGACCGCGATGGAGAACGGTTTGTTGAAGCCAGGAGATTTGAGCACGACGCAGTGACACAGCAGAGACTTCAGGCGATCGAAGGCTCTTTGGCATGCTTCATCCCAAGTGAACTTTACGCCTTTCTTCAGTTGGTTAGTGAGACTGAGAGCAATCTCAGCAAAGTTCTTGCAGAGCTTGCAGTAGTATTCGATCATTCCAAGGAAGCGGCGCAAAGCTTTTTTGTTGTCAGGAACTGGAAAGTCCATGATGGCTTGGACTTTAGCATTTATAGGTGCCACCTTACCCTGGCCTATGACGTAGCCAAGATAGGTGACAGTGGCACAACCAAAGTCACTCTTTTTCAGGTTAACAGTCAGGTTGACCTGGGCCAGGCGCTGGAACAACGTCTCGACAAATTTTAGATGTTCTCCCCAGGAGTCACTCCATGTGATTAGGTCGTCGATGTACGCACTCCTGTGTGGCAATCCAGCGATTGTAGACTGTATCATCCTTTGGAACGTGGCTGGGGCATTTTTCATGCCAAAGGGTAGGACTTCATACTGGTAAAACCCAGATGGTGTGGCAAAAGCAGAGATGGTCTTGGCCCTCTCAGTTAAAGGCATACACCAATAACCCTTCAATAAATAAATCTTGGTCAGAAACTTTGCTTGCCCTACTCTATTGATACAATCATCAATCCTAGGTATTGGAAACACATCAGTTCTAGTTACAGCATTGACTTTGCGATAATCTGTACAGAATCTATTACTTCCATCAGGTTTTGGAACTAGCACACAGGGTGAACTCAAATCTGAGTTAGAGGGTCTGATAATATCATGTTCTAACATGTACTCAACCTCTTTCTCAGCAATCTTTCTCTTTTCAGGATTCATCTGGTATGGATGCTGTTTTATTGGTTTGGCATCACCAACATCTACATCATGAGAGGCTATAGAAACTCTCTTTGGAACATCAGGAAAAAGATCTTTATATTTCTTGATCAACTTCTCAAACTGATCTTTCTGAGAGGGTTCTAAGCGCTGGAGTTTTACATCAAGATTTTGCAACACTTCAGAATTTGACAATTTACATGACAGAACTTCAGCTTTAATTCTAGGTTCATCATCTTCAAACTCCCCCGCATCTTCACAAGTCTCGGCCATAGGAGGATCAGAAGTGACAGCTGCAACCCTAGCATTCCTATCATGATAAGGCTTCAGAATGTTAATGTGACACAATTGGTTTGACTTTCTCCTATCTAAAGTCTTCACAATGTAATTGAGATCATTGAGTTTTGTCAGAATTCCATAAGGACAATGAAATCTAGCCTGCAATGGATTGGACTGCAAGGGAAAAAAACCATGTCTCCTGGTTTAAACTCACGGCTTCTAGCCTCAAGATCATACCAAGTTTTCATTTTTCCCTGACTTGATTTCATGTTCTCTTTGGCTAGGTCTCAAGCTGCAAGCAATCTTTCCTTGAATTTGCTAACAATGTCTAACAGATTGATATGCGACTCTTTCTCCTGCCATTATTCATTCAACAATCGCAAAGGTCCTCTCACTTCATGGGCAAACACTAGCTCAAATGGACTGAATCCAGTAGACTCCTGCACTGCTTCTCTAGCTGCAAACAACAGCAAATGAGCACCTTCATCCCAGTCTTTCTCATGGTCATGACAATAAGTCCTCATCATTGTTTTGAGAGTGGAATGAAACCACTCTAAGGCACCCCGACTCTCAGGATGATAGGCACTGGAAAGAATCTGCTTTGCACCTAGTTCATACTCAACCTGCTGAAACAATCCGACAGTGAAATTGCTACCTTAGTCTGACTGAATTTGCCCTGGAAGGCCAAACAACGTGAAAAACTTTATCAAAGCCTTCGAGATTGCAGTTGCCTTGATGTTGCGTAGAAGTATGGTTTCAGGGAATCTGGTAGCTGCACACATAATTTTCAACAAGTACTGATTTCCAGATCTAGTCTTGGATAATGGACTAACACAATCAACAATGACCTTAGAGAGGGGCTCCCCAAATGCTGGGATATGCTGCAATGGAGCTACAGGTGGGTATAACTGGTGTTTTCCAACTACTTAACTAGAGTTACAAGTTTTGCAAAAGTTGGAAACATCTTCCCGAAGTCCAGGCCAGAAGAAGTGTTTCATGATCTTATCAACAGTCTTGTTAACACCAAGATCACCTCCTAAAGGTAAACTATGAGCCGTTCTTAAGATCTCATTCCTGTAGACCTTCAGAACAACAATTTGCTTGACCACTGTCCAATCTGCATTGGCAGAGATATCAGGAGGGCGCCACTTCCGCATCAACACACTATCCTTGAGATAATACCCAACTGGAACTGCGTCTATTTCTTTATCAGGAAAGGCTCTCCTCTTTAGTACACAAATTTCAGGATCATTAGTTTGCTCCTCAATCAACTGCTTTCTGGACAGAAACAAGTCTCCAGAAACATCAGAATCACCAGACCCATCTGGCTGGCTGAACAAAGAACTGATAAACGTGTCTCAAATGTAGAAACCATAGTAGTAGGCCAAACAGAGTCATGAGGCGAACCACCTGAGTCGTGACTATTCAATGAGCTGGACGGCACCACATCATTTTCTTCTTGAGCCTTCTTAGCTATAGCACGGGTCACTGCATAGGAAGGATACAGAGATGGGTCTTCATTGCTATCTTCAGTGCTCAGCTGTGAAGTAAGATGAACAGGTGGAACTACATTACCCCCAACCAGGTCATTGCCCAGCAACAGAGAAACACCCTTGATAGGTAGACTTGACATAAGTCCCACCTTTACCTGTCCTGTAACAAAATCTGACTTCAAGAATACAGAGCGCAGAGGTACAGATACAGTCCTCCCTGCAATTCCTTGTACAAGTATGAAATCCCCAGAAGCGGTCTCTGCACGTAACTCCAAGGAGTCCATCAACAAAAGTGACTGAAAAGCTCCGGTTTCCCTTTGGATATATATGGGTACAGGAGGAGAATGCTCATTCAGAGCCACAAATCCCGGAGACACAAATGAAAGAAATTCCCCCCTCACAAAGTCAGCAGTATCAGGCTTCTTAGCCCCACAAGGAGCAGGCAATTTAGCAGATAGCTCATCTACTACAGGGGTTTCTAACCTTGTTTTCACAAAGGTATTGGGATTGGTATCCTTTTCTTTTTCTTTCTTCGCTTTAAGGAACCAACAGTTAGTTGTAACATGACCAGATTTCTTGCAATAACTGCAAACTAGTCCACTTATGTTACTGTCAGCTTTCACACTTTGATCAGACCTGTGACTGGATTTCTGAGCACCGTCACCAGATTTGTCTTTGTCTTTGTCTGTGGAATTTGGGTATCACAGTTACCTTTTTTCTGAAATTTGGACTTATGTGTGAGAACATATTAATCGTCAAATTTGGCAGCTGATTGCAAATTCTGTGCTTGCTTCTCATTAAGGTAGGTCTTAATATCATCCTTTACACAGTTCTTGAATTCTTCAACTAACACCATCTCTTTTAGTGAGTTGAAATCATCCTTGACCTCCATAGAGTACACCAGCGCTCGAAGCAAACCTTCTTCTCGTTAGCAAATTCCACGTAAGTCTGATTGTCAGATTTCTTCAGACCTCTGAATTTCTGTCGGTAAGCCTCTGGAACCAACTCATAAGCTGTCAAAATACCTTTTTGACACCCTCATAATCAGAGGAATCATCTGCAGACAAAGCCGAATAGGCTTGTTGTGCTTTACCCTTGAGGACAGTTTGCAGGTATCAGAGGCCAGTGCTCCTTTGGCGTCTGGCAACTCTTAGCTACCTTCTCAAAACACTGGAAATACTTATCAACCTCCTTCTCGGAGAATGGAGGCACCAGTTTTACCTCCTGGCTAACACAAAATTTGTTCTCCGCTTCCATTTTAATTTTTAGTTGCTCCATTTGGAGCCTTTCTTCTCTATCTAACTTCTGTAAATCAAAATCTCTCTGTCTCTGTCTCTCTCTTTCTGCTCTTTCCTCTTTCTCTCTCTTGCTAATTTTTCTAACTCAAACTGCCTTTCTTTCTCTCTTTCTGCCCTCTCAAATTCTCTTTATTTTTCTTCTCTTTCAATCTCTAGCATTTTTCATTGAAGTTCCATTTCTACATTTGGATTTTCCACTGGAAACTGTTCCAGATCTCCTGATCCTGGTGCAAACACATTTTCATCAATGTTCATTCAATAATCTCTCTAGCCAGTCTTGCTTTTCACATGGCTGGTTTTACCTCTGTCAGCTTTAACTGTCTGCATATTTCTAGCAGTTCTGTCTTTTTTTAAAGACTTCAAAACCTCTACAGTTGGTGATGCTGAGAAATCATCCATTGCTGTTGATCTGTCTATATATACACAAAAATTATTTAAAACAAAACAATTTCACAATTTGAAATGTTAGATTTTCAATAAATGACTCACACAATAGTCTATCCCAGACGATCCCCCAATTTGTTATGACATATAAGACAGCAAGGGATGACAGACAATAATTCAAAACTTAAAGAGATTTAATTCAACAAACTGACGACTAACCTACAATTTATACTACTGACCAATATTGGCATATACAAGAAAAAAAATATTTAGAGTCCCTTGAGATGGGGTTGCTTGGTGATGTCCTGGGACTGGGAAATGCTCCAACACGTGGAGCAAAAATCCGCAAAAAAAACTTCACAGGTCTTGAAAAGAGTGACAGGTCTGGTCAAATGTATCCTTCTCCTTGCAATTTCTCCTACTACTACTCTCAATTTTTTTCTCCTTATATACTCTTTTGCAGCCCCCTCCCACCTTTTAGACTTTTTTTCTTGGACTTTCACCTCTCAGACATGCCCAGGACATGCCCAAAACCTAGCTCCAGACTGGCTTAACAAAAAAAAGTCAATACAACAATCTAGTGGCTGTTTTCCACATTACAGTTTGTTTTTCCTAAAGCTCACAAAAAGTACAAAATTTACTCAACTGCTTTCACATGACATGCCCACTTGTGAGGGATTCTCTATTTATCCACTGATTCTTGACTTTGGCTTCCATACAAGGGGAATTTGTCTTCTGGACATGGCAATACACATTAATCTAACTATTCTTAGCATCCACTCTACCTAGCTTTGTTTGAAAGCTTGCAAACCTTGCTGCTAGTAAGGCATTATGCAAATTTGCAACATTTTGTCATTAACATGTAGCAGAAAAAAAGGCTGGGTTATAAACAAGGTGTTTCAAGCAGTTCACATTTGCAGATATTTTACAGGCAATGACCATATAAAAAGCTTAAGGAATGGGAAAACTGAATATGTGTAATATGACCTTCCTAAATTTTATGATAGAAACCATTCATTGAGTATTAAGCAATTATTTATTCTATCGCCTGCAATTCATGTTCTTCAGTTTACTGGTTTGAATTTAATGTTTCCTACCATAGCTACAGCTCTTGGACACATGCATGCCGTAAATGTTTCAGATCATCATGCTAATTTTAATTGTATACGATGGTCACCTGAGAAAACACATAATGCATTTTTCAATGACGATTTCATTAATTGAAGGAATAAAGCTATCCAACCCAACCTGGCCCTACATGAAAAGACAATTGCCCCCTTTGTTTCTAAATAAACCAATCAAACAAATTTTATTGATAACTGGGTTCAATTATCCTAGACACATCGACACTTGATTACTGCCAGCTCTGTTGAATCTAAGCATCACTTGCATAGAATTTGTCTGCCAATGTGAAGAAGATAAAAACGAGCTCATGATACCAGGATTTAAAGAAATTCAAGAACAGAGAAAAAAGTTATTTACCTCTATCAGTTTGGAATGGGTAAGAGTCATTTCATCTGAAATCACCAGTGGCCTCCCAATTGACAACCTTAGATTTGCTTGAGATTTAAAGAAAGTATAATGCCCCAGGTGTACTTTTCGCGAGTATTGAGTCAGCCGGATTGGACAATGTTCCAGACCTGCAGTGTCCAGACATCTAGAATTACCTGATCAACTTTCCCTCGTACAACTCCCATGAGTCTCACAAAGTGCCTGGGGGGACGCAAATAGACGCAATTTGGCTTTGTGATGAATAGGATCTGTGTCCACATAAAAACTTTTTTTTTTGCACTGGCAGCATCGCATTTTAATGCGAATACTATGAAGTTCAGCATAGACGGCGCTCAATGTCCTTGGCCCACAAAACGCCCTCAGCTCAAAGCTTATTCGCTCTGCGCTCATGGTGCTCTCGGCTGCAAATAGATCACATTTTGGAACACTGCCAGGCTCGTCCAGGGCTCATCAATGTCACTTCTTTCTCACCGACAAATTAAAATAAAAAATTGGAGCAACTTAAGAGATTAACAGCAATGTCAGAGGAGGAACTTCTCCTACTGCTACAGTCGTGTTTCTAATGAATTAGCTAGACACAGTTTAGGTTTGCTCAGTGTTCTCCTTTTAGGGACAATTGGTTTGCTGAGATGTTAGTTTGACAGAATTAATGTTTACTATAACTGTTGAGGTCAACAGCTGTAGCTACTGTAGTATTCTATAATTGCTTTGAATCCCATTTATTTTAATCTGGGTGGCTACGTTTCCCAAAGCATGGTTGTGAGCTACATTAGCAACTTAGCTACATAGTTCAAACCATTGGCTGTATTCATTTCCAGTTTTGTCTCAGTGAAATTAACATTCATTAGCTCAGTAGCTAAAAATATTCGCAATTTCTTTTCATTGTATCAGCAAATCTTGACAATTGCAATGATACATAGCAGAAGGGCTAAGAATAAACAATCGGCACCTGAAAGTAGCACTCTGAATATGAGGTCACGGGTGCTTCCAGCTCAAAAAACGCTGCATGTGGATACAGACCCTAAGTGTCTGTTCATCACTTTATGTTAGCATTAGCTACAGGGCAAAATAATGTAACCAGTTATTTGTTGTGCTTAACGTGTATGTTAGCTAGCTTGTGTCATCATGCTATCACAGTCTGAATGTCTGTAGACTTCAGCTCATACATAAAAATGTTCACTTTTCATGAATCCAGTCGGCAAAGTTGGCCACTTGCCGTGTGCCTGCCAATGTTTTTAACTGCACACTTTCCTGCCAATATGGTGGTTTTTAATTGCGTGATGTCAGCCACCGGAGCTCTATTGGATGAGCTTGCTAAATTGGCTAGTGGGACAAAGATATGAGCATTTTTCATTGCGTGCCTCTTGAATATTTGTAACAATTTCTGTTGCGATAAAATATGTCAATGCCTTCTACTACGAAAAAGTAGGAGCTAGCTGATTTTTTTTTTTTTACAGTTAATATCCTCATTCAGACATCCTCAATGGAAACATACCCTCTCCCAAGGATATCCTAAATAAAATTTTCTCATCGCAGATGCGTCCAGACTGTGTTAGCAGAGAAAAATTTCAACCAGCCTATCATCTGTGAAATCTCATCACCATAATTATAACCCCGAAATACGAGTTACAGGGATATCATGGTTTCGCCCCACCTGCAGATTTTAGCCGTTAGCGCGATAACTCACAAAATACTTTACATTGGCTTTTAATTTTTAGCATATGGGTAGATATGGTATGGAGGATGAACTGATTAGATTTTGGTCAAGTATGCACTCCTAGCTTTCCCACCAGGAGGCGCTATATATTAAAAAAATAAGTTTATAACCATATCTCTGGAACAATTACTTTCATAGACCTGAAGTTTGCCTCTTATTGTAGGTCTCATAAAGGGGAATCTAATAAAGGGGGCTTTAAGGTTTGGGGAATTTTGGGGATATACCCCTTGCTGTCGGCCGCTGACAGCGTCGGCCAAGTTAGTTATAAATTATTGTAACTTTCATTGAAAGGACAAAAAAATCCATGTAATGATTTGCCAAGATCAATTATTTTTTAAACTGAGGAAGTGCATCATAGTTGAAATTTAATGATGAAATGCAGTATGTTGAACGATTGAATGAACTCTCTCCGGTAAGTCAGTCCCAAGCATTGTTTTATTTTTTGATGATATTCTCCAAACCCACAAAGTCATAATGTAAAATTTTTGACTGTTTATTGTAAGAAAGTGATTAGCGGTTAGCTGTTTTTGTCAGTTTCCACCATTTTTTTTTTTTTTTTTGTGCACAAGGCCCTTCTGCCCCCCCTGCCCAATGTCTCCAAAGCAGTTCTTTTCTAGGTTGATATGCCACATTCTCACGTCGAGAACACACCCTAAAAAGGGTCTTAATGTATATGCCTATTTGTGAGAGGCTTGACATTTTTTGAAAAATTGTGGACTACCAAAGGTGCCTCAGAAAGCATGGTAAATCATCGCTCTGGGCATTGGGTGGAACTGTGTCCTCTGCTGATATAATAGAATGCAATCCCCGGAACAGATTAGAAAAAAAAAATAAGTGAGTCAGTCCTGTTTTGGTAACAACAAGGCCTGCCTACAGTGTTTACTGCACCACACCGTAGCCCCCCCCCCCCCCCCCCTATCCACCCACATCCCCACCTCCACCACCACCGCACACTTACACACACATACAAACCCACACAACACTTTCCATAATCGTTGCCATGGATACTAAAGAGCGCTCTGGAGGTTAGTTCTCTTGTTACTAAATCTGTGAAGTTAAATTGTACTCTAATTGGTGTTTATCAGAAAAACTAATGATGTATTTTCCTATTAGTTACCTTGCTGCACTTCTCACCAATCTCACCAATTACCTGGCATTATTTCCACAGAAAAAGTTAAATTTCATATGAAAACACTGTCTTTTCTCCAAACACTCCAAAATGTCAGGGTGGCCATGCCAGTGTAACTGTCTAAACACACTGGGATGTTATTGTTAATTTGGAGCCCCGTTAGTTGCTTCATGATAACAAGTACACTTCTTGGGGTCCACATAAGAACGTGCAGTATATTCACAGTATATACACATGCATGCGTATTTGTACTTACAACAAAATGTTATGTAAGTCATAACATGAAGCCAAGACTGACAAATATATAGAAACAGAAAAAAATCTGGGACGAGGCAAATACTTTTTTCATAGTGCGGCATGTATACAAGCAGTCTTGTACTATATATAGTGCCGTCAAAAAGTATTTGCCCTCTTCCTGATTTCTTATTTTATTCCAGATTTTTCACTCTTAAATGTTTCAAATCATCGAACAAATTTTAATATTTGACAAAGATAAATGATGATTTAATTTAATAAGAGGAAAAAGCTATCCAAACCTACCTGGCCCATTGTGGAAAAGTAATCCCCCCCCCCCCCCCCCCCCGCCCCAAATCATGAATGAACTGTGATTAACCACATTTTTTTTAGTCCAATTTGGCTAGCCACGCCCAGGCCTGATTTCTGCCAGACCTGTTGAATCAAGAAATCACTTTAATAGAACCTGTCTGACAAAGTGAAAGATCTCAAAATGCAACAATTCAGGCCGCAAACTAAAGAAATTCAAGAACAGATGAGAAACAGAAAAATTGACATCTATCACTCTGGAAAGGGTTTAAAAGCCATTTCTAAGGCTTTCAGACACCGGCGAATCATGGTGAAAGCCATTATCCCCAAATGGAGAAAACTTGGAACAATGGTGAACCTTCCCAGGAGTGGCCAGCCTACCAAAATTACTCCAAGAGCACATTGACGACTCATCTAGGACGGAACCCGGGATAACATCTAAAGAACTGCAGGCCTCACTTGCCTCAGTTAAAATTAGTGTTCATGATTGAACAATAAGAAAGAGACTGGGCAAAAATGGCATCCATGGGAGAGCTCCAAATTAAAAACCACTGCCGACCAAAAAGAACACAAAGGCTCGTCTCACATTTGCCAAAATACATCTTGATGATCCCCAAGACTTTTGGGAAAATATTCTGTGGACTGATGAGACTTTCTGAAAGTTGTGCGTCCCGTTACATCAGACGTAATGCTAACACAGCATTTCATAAAAAGAACATCATACCTAAAGTCAAACATGGTGGTGGTAGTGTGATGCTTTGGGGCTGCTTTGCTGCTTCAGGACCTGGACAACTTGTCGTAATTGATTGAACCATGAATTCTGCTCTCTCCTGGAAAATCCTGAAGGAGAATGTCCAACCATCAGTTTGTGACCTCAAGCTTGAGCGCACTAGGGTTTTGCAGCAGGACATTGATCCGAAACACATCAGCGAATCCACCTCTGGATGGCTTAATAAAAATAAAATGAAGATTTTGAAGTTGCCTAGTCAAAGTCCAGACTAAAATCTGCTTGAGATGCAGTGGCATGACCATGACATGCTTGAATACCCTCCAATGTGGCTGAATTAAAACAATTCTGCAAAGAAGAGTGGGCTAAAATTCTTCCACAGCGATGTGAAAGACGCATTGCCAGTTATCGCAAACGTTTGATTGCAGTTTTTGCCGCCGAGGGTGGCACAACTAGTTATAAGGATGTAGGGGGCAACTACTTTTTCACATAGGGCCAGGTAGATTTGGATAGCTTTTTCCCCTTAGTAAATGAAATCATCATTTCAAAACTGCATTTTGTATTAACTTGGGTTGTCTTTGTCTAATATTAAAATTTGTTTGATGATCTGAAATATGCGACAGATATGTGCGACAAATATACAAGAAAATAAGAAATCAAGAAGGGGGAAAATACTATATATATATATATATATATATATATATAATTTTCTAAAAGAGATTAGTTGATTTGTTTGACATTCTGCAATCATAGACAGTGAAGAATGTGAAAATGAAAATGAGGAGAATGAATGACTGAGGGAGGAATTTAAGACTATACTTATGGCAGCTGAGTGTGTCATTTTTTGAGGTATAATGAATATCCAGGAAGTGGAGATAAACAATCTTTGCTTTCAGCTTACAGAATTTTTGTTAATGTTTTTTATTAAAAATAAGTACATAAATAAATAAATCAGTGCAACATTTGTGATGTTTTGGCTGTTTTCTGATCAATTTAATGCTATCTTGGTGGGTAAAAGACTCAATTTCCTTCAAGAACATAAATATTTCTTGGTCAATCTAAACTTTTGAATCTTAGATCTTAATCTTAAAAGACAATCTTTCTTTGAGGTGAACTGCATACGAAAGAACTTCCATTTAGGTGTCACAACACACAATGCGTTTTTGGTAATTTTAAGACAAAGCTGAACTGAATGGCTGGAGGTTGAAAAAAAGAAGAAAAAACATCTCATTGAGGACCCAAATTGTCTGCTGGCCCTTGAGTGTTCTGACACCCAACAGTGTAACGGTGTAAAAGGACTTTTATACACCCAATACAACAAGCTCTGCTGCATGACCAAACAATCTTGATTTTTGGGTTAAGAAAGCTATTAACCCATTGCATGATGACATATGTGCAAAGCATAATGGGATTGATGTGAGGTCTCACTGTAACAGATGCAATAGCTAGCATGTTAAAATTATTAGTGATTCAGCTAAAGCCTAATACGGGCTTTATTTCATCAATAGTTGTGCTTGTAATGATAGTTTTGTGTTTGTGGCTCAGTTGAAGTGTACAGCACCGATGTAACTCGCGCATACCTTCATTTCACATCTGCAATAGCCAGCTACTTAGGTACAGAGATGCATGAAACCCGTGCCGTTATAAGGCTTTGACTGAGTCACAAATAATTTCATTGCGCTGAATAGTTCAATTAGCAAGTTAGATGAAAGTAACAACGTGTATTCCCACTGGGTTGTTTAAATCTGTGCGATGCGGTGCAGTATGCTTAGTAAAATATTATGATGCGTCTTCACAAATTCAATCGAATTTTAATCACCTCGTGGCTACAACATATCTGTTCTAGTGTGAGACAGAGAGGCCCCACGTCAATCCCATAATGCCTATCATTTACCTCATCAGGCAAAGGACTAATTGCATGTCCGTAGTAATCTAATAATGATGGCAGCTTGGCTAACCACTTAAGCTAAAGCATAAATTAGTTTGCTGTAAATGTTGGCTGCATTTGATGAAATCTGATCAAATCTGCAGCAAATTTCCCAGATGCCTGAGCTATAAAAGGCAGACATACAGCTAGTTGCTGTAATAATGAAATGAAGTGGCTCAGTAGAATATAATACATATTTCAGTTGGTGGCGGTATGCACCTCTAAAATAACTGATTGCAACCCGCCATTAAATTAAAAGAAGTAGTTACTGTAATATCTGTGCTAATGTAAATATCCAGTCAATATCATATGAAAGAGAACTCACGTTTCACTCATGCATATTTTGTAGAAAAGAGACAAACAATAGGAGAAAATAATGTATCAAAAATGAACCTCTTGTTGGAAGAAAAATAGAAAGAATGGGGAAGCACTAGCTCATGCATTAAACCCTTAAGCTTTAATTTTTCTGACTTCCCTTTAAAAGGTTCATAGTTAGAAAAAAGCATTTTTTGATATTGTAGGCAATGTCACATTCATACAGTATTCTGTATCTGCTGGTTTGCAGTGCATCACTGAGGCTATATCACATTTGTATTGAGAGAAATATTCAAGTCCAAGACGCCATGTTTTTTTGGCCACAGAATTACATCAAATGGAAAATATCAAGATATTGCACATCATTTTATTCACATATCCCTGTAATTCAGCAGGACATATTTGGAATTGTTGGAAACCTTGAGATCTCAGCTGGAGTTAAAAATAGGCCTATACTTTGGGTATATGGGTCCCAACGTATGCGTCCATACGTTAAATATCTTTAACCAATTCAAGCTAACAAAAAAAATGGGGGGGGGGGGGGGGGATTAAATACAAAATGAGTTAAGCCCATACACTTTGGTTATGTTATATTGTTTGCTCGCTTTTTTCCTTTTTGAAATAGGCTATTGTTCAAAAAGACAGAAACATTGCAAAAAGTCCAAGTCACAAAATTTGGACTCCATAGGGGTAATTATTTTATTTAACATTGATTTTATGCAAAAGTTTTTACGTTAAGAATTTGTTCCTGTTGTTCACAAAAAGGACACATTTGTGTGTTTCAAAGTGTGTATTTCCATTGAGTCCAGTGGGACCAGGGACAGCCAGTCTGAGTCCTGAGCGTTTACAATCCTGTTAGATTTCAGGTCAACCCAATTTTGGCAGGAATGATTCTAATCACAAGTCATTTAACTAGATCTCTAGCTTCCTATCAGCCATTATGGAGGCAAGATCAGCAGGGGGCAGTGTAAATTACACCCTGGCTCACTGCACTTGCTATTTTCTGATTGCAGGCCTGCTGTGCAACATTGGGTCTGAGGCTCTCTTCAGCTTATCCCTTCTGTGAACACTGGTGGCCAACACCTCAGAGTGGAGAAGTCTACCTCTTCACTGACCACGTGGAAATTCTCAGGCTTGGCGTGGGTAAAAATTCTGAAGACAGACATCACTTCAAATCTGCTCAGAAAAGGTGAAATACTCAAGGACTTGTCATCTTCCATCTCCTGCACTTCCACCCACTGCTGCAGGAGTCTGAATCTATGTTCACAATTCTGATTTGATAAAAGCAGGCAATTGAGGTCATATGGATAAAGGCTTGTTGGAAAAAGTTTGCCTTACACACCATATGATTGTACAGCAGTAGATGTGAGCAGCGCTTGCAGACAATGTGGCCCAGTGGTGGCTGAAAATAGAGGAGGCACAGAGCATCCCTTTCAACTAATGATTGGTCTTGACCTGTTTTCAATCATTAAAAAAATAACATTACGTTAACTTTGAAGACACTCAGCCCTATAAGGTGTGACCAATTCTCCACGTTAAGGTAAGACAAGAAATAAAATGCATTATTTTGAAGCGAAATTGCATTTAGGTCAATGTGATTCAGTTGTGAAGATTTGTTTTTTTTTTTTTTGGTATTGGGCACTGGTTCATAAAATTAATTCTACTGTGATTAGGGCAAATAGCCGTGGTTGAGATATTGAGGAAACCAAAGTGCTCACTTGGTGTTGGAAAATAGACAAAGATTTAGGTATTCCATAAAATACTAGAGGGCACTAGAGAGCCATACCTCCACCACCAGGTTTTCATCCACTAGTATTTATAATCGGCTGCAGAATCCAGATGAGTACCCGGATTGGTCTGGGAAATTTAATCACCTCTTCCCAATCATACAGTCTGACGTCCCATGAAATTTTGTGGCAATTTGTTGAATAGCTTTTTTGAGTAATCTTGTTGATAAAACGTGCATAAACACTCACATACACGCACACACAACAGTGACAATTCCTCCTGTTAGACAAGATGGGAATGAAAGCATTGCATTGCACTGGGAAGCACTAATCTCAGCTCGAGGAATTTGTGAGAGTATTTTGACGGAGAAGAAAGCGGTTTCTGGGTATTTAACTAGTCTGCCTTCAGTGAGCTCCATTAGGCCTCCCTTGGTTAATATGAACAAAAGTGGTTATGAATTTATGCCTTTATTGTTTATCAACTTGATATTTACTGTAATTTACTATAGTAACAAGGCTATCAGTCTGCATTATAACACAATGATTACAAGAAAATATTGAGATCATGAAACAAATATTTTTCTCAAAAACATATTCTGCAATTTTTGGATTCCCCTCATTTAGTACTTTGTGCAGCCTCCCTTTTCCATGTTAAAAGCTCTCAGTCGTCTCTCATATCCAATGAAGTTGGAGAAGACATGGCATAAAATCAGAGACCACTGCTCCATGCAGAATCCCTCAAAATCTTTCAAATTCATAGGTCTACATTTACGGATTTTCATCTTCAGTCCCATAGGTTTAATATTAGGATAAGGTCATGGCAAAGGAATGGTCACGGCAAGGCCTTGATTCTGTGCTTAGAGAACCGTTTTTGTTTGTGTGTCATTCTGTCTGCTACCGGGATAGCCGCTTCGCCGTCAAAATCAAGTCCTAGAATATGGCTCTATGGGTTAAATGCCATGATATATTGGATTTAAATTTGCGAGATGATTGAGATAGAGTTTTGTCTTAGACTTATAGCACTATTTAACACTTCCATGGACTCCCAATAGGAATCGAGGACTGCGGAATTAATGCGTGTCACGGGGAAAGCAAATGTTCCAAACAGTGAATTCATTTTCATTTAAACGCGCTTGCAAGTTTATCAGATGACTGCATTTTTGGCAAATTTGTCACATTAGCTGACTCCTAATGAATTTTGTTGTTAGCGTCATTTTCTGTACCCAGCTATAATTTATGTTCATCGTCAGATAACGACCTGTTAAATTTGTATTAAAGTTAAAGCAGATGACGTGAGCAGCTCTTACCACGTCATTTGTTCATTTAGCTGCCTTAAATTATTTGCAGTTATTGGTTACAAGGTTTATATTCGCTTATTAGATTCGCTGATAGTTTCAACGGCATTTTATTGCTAACTAGTTAATTTTGTTGTCTACGACACTTCTTCAGTTCATTCGAAGGTTCTGCGATTCAGTGCGAAAATGAATGGAAACAGCTTAAAATGTGAAATCTATTCGATAGACCGATTAGATCGCAATGCAGCAAGTAATGTCATTAGGCTACGCACACATTTTTATTCGCTTCAGTGCTGTTAGGTGGGAATGCATTTTCACCGCCTTTATTCCCAAGAATACTTATGGCGAACTTCAGGTGATTCGATTGACGAGTGGATGGAAACATAGCTTATGTCAAGCATAGATGCACAGCTAGGGCACTCTGACATGTCCACACAGAATTTTATAGCTTCATCAAAGGACATAACAGTTAATTGTCCTGCTGTTAGCACCGAAGCATCAGCACCTTCGGTGCTTTCATTTTGATACATGATTTGGATTACTGATTACTGAAGATCCATCCATGGCCCAGTTAATTAATTTTTTGGCAGGGGCAATCAGGTCTTAATTTAATATCTGCTGCTTCATGATGGAATCCATACTGTCCGTAATCCGATCATGCTGTCCCAGGCCTTTGTTAGACAACCAGCTCCGCAACGTCAACGATTCTTTGCCATATTTCACCGTGGGGATGGGGTCGAAATTTTCCCATGCAGGGGTTTTCCCCATCTCCAAATATGCGGGAGGTTTTTGGTAAGTGGTTGATTTGTACCATTGATAATGGGATCAGGCATTGCGCTGTGAGAGTTACAATGATGGAGGTTGACGGGATATTTTAAAAGCCAGGGCTAAAAGCAAGCCTTTGCATAGATGGCTTTGCAAAAACAGAACGGAGGGAGAAGTTTCAAGATGGGATTTATTTACGAAAAGTGACATGCACTGGCTTTGCTCACTGTGTGTCCTAAGCAATTTCCATGCATATTTCACCTCATGTCTTGGGATATTGCAAGCCCGGACATTTGTGAATCTCAACAATTTTCTCCCACACATCATTGCTATATTGTTTAGTTTTAGCTATGGTGGGATGATGAGGAGAAAACGACCTGTATGTCACCCAGGGAGGCGGGAAGTCAGGGATGACCATTGAAATCTTCCTAGACATTATGGAGAACTTAAATAAGATGGTAATATACTCCATTTATATGGGAGGGCCAGTGAATTATTTAGGCTGTGTGTGCGTGCGTGTGTGTATACGTGTGCGTGTGTGTGTGTGTGTATGCGTGTGCGTGTGTGTGTGTGTGTGTGCATGCATGTGTGTGGGCACCGGTGTGTTCGTCCATTACCCTGAAAGTGTGTGCAGCAGCCATACGAGTTTATACTGACTTTATGACCTTTTCCAAAGCTTCATATCATTAGCCTCATAACAGAATTGCCTGTCATATTTTTTCCAAATTGAAATACTGGCTGCCTGTTCTTTCGTTTGGTGAAAAAAAAAAAACCAAAGTTTTTTTTTTCCCTTTTTCTCAAACCCTTAAAAAATAAAATCCATTCTGTTGATTTAAAAAAAAAAATAGAATAAAATATTTTCAAAAAACCTTCAAAAATGAGATGGGCAATTATGCTATGAGGCTTACGATAATTGTTACCCCTTTCATGACCTCTGAACTTTGACCTCTCAGCATTGACCTCCATCACTGTTTTTTTTATTTCCGGAACATATTTCAGACACTGTTGACTGTGGCCTTTTGAAATTGCTTGCGTAGGTTGGCTTTATCCTCTAGTTGTGCCTTTTGAATGTTTTGATAACCTGCGACCATTGACCTTTGTCCCAATGAATTTGAAATTTTTCTGATAAGTCATCCAATCTTTTAATGTTGCACATTGAATACTAAATTTAGGTCGAGGAAACAAATGCAAGTATTGAAATTGACCTATGACCTCTATAGGACGTTATGTAACCTTGACCTCGATTCCACCTCTGGAGAATATCTCCCGAATTATTTTCAGTGGCCTGTCAAAATTTATTTTCAGACATCTGCCACCAGACTGGTAGGTCAGAGTTGATTTAGGCCGTGGCTGTCTGTCCACCCATCTGTCCAATGATCCATCAGGCCATCCGTACGTGCAGCCATACATGCATACGTCTATGCGTTGGCAAGGAATTTTTTGGGGTTTCCGATCGGCTTGTTTACATAATATTTTACTAGGGATGGCAATGTTTGTGACACTGTTGTCTTTGGAGAAACTATTTATTTGAAGATTAAAGCATTTTTCCCTTCAGATTTTTTTTAAGTTTCAAGATTAGATTTTTATTAATACTTTGAATTAAAGATTGGGAAGATTAACACAAACCACATTTTTTGCTAATATTTACGAAGGGTGCCAATATTAGTTGAGGGCACTGTATATAATATTGTATTGTGAAAAATATGTTTTTATCACATGTGATGTTACAAAGAGATCACAAAATGCAGTTTTAAAACAACACTTTTTTGGAAAAAAAAAGGCAATCCAACCCCTGAAGTATATCATCTATATGAAGATGTAGTCACCCCCTAGACTCAATAACAAGATGCACCATGCTTTCAACTCACACCTTTGCTCACATCTCTCCTGTCTTCAGAGTTAGGTTTTGCAAAATAAATAAATAAATAAATTGTGAAGAAATTAGGAATGGGGAAAATATTTTTATGGCACTTTATATGGCATAGCCTTTGAGTGTGTAAAGCTGGAATACTGGAAAGCTAGTGAAATATGGTTTTATTTTATTTTGAGCATTTTCCAATGAACAAGCCCATTCAAATATTTAAAAATGCATTTTGATGTCACTTGACAATCATTTCAGGAATTGTTGTGATATTTGGGCTGCCTTTAAAAAAGGGGTCGCAGTTAATATTTGGATTACTTTACCGCTGCAAGAGCTTGATGAATTTTCAAATGCTAATGATTAAATTGAGTGTTCAACGTTAAGCTACTACTTATGCCTGCGCTTGGTTCAAATTATGGAATAAGATATACGGTGGGGCTCTAAAATTACTGGCACCCCTGACTGGCAATGCACAAACAATACAAAAAAAAAAAAAAAATTAACAATGTAATTATAGGGAAACGGAATATACCAACATATATAATATACTTTATTAATGTATCGATGGAAACAATCAACAATAATCACTTAATACAAAATAAATTTCACCAAATTAAAAGTTTCAGAATAATTGGCACCCTTCATTTAGTACTCAATGAAACCACCTCTGACAAGGGTAACAGCATGGAGTCTTTTCCTGTAATTTTTGACAAGATTAAGGCACATATCTGGGGGGATTTTGGACCATTCCTCTGAGCGGGTCCTTTCAAGATCCTTTTCATTCTCAGGTTTGCGTTTATCAACTGGCCTCTTCACCTCAGGCCACAGGTTTCCAGTTAGATTGAAGTCTGGCGACTGAGATGGCCATTGCAGAACGTTCATTTTGTTGTCAATGAACCATTTCTGTGTGGATCTTGAGGTACGCTTTGGGTCATTGTCTTGCTGGAAAGTCCACCTACGGCCAAGTCCCAGCATTCCGGGGGAAGCAACCAGATTTTTAGCCAAAATATCCTGATACTTGGTGGAATGCTTTATGCCATTAATGTTAACTGGTGGCCCTAGACTTCTTGAATTAAAAAAGCCCCGAAACATGACTGACCCACCATCATATTTGACCATGGGTATGAGGTGCTTCTCCATGTATGGATCTCTATTTCATGCCAAACATGCCAATGCTGTATCTGGCCGAAACCTGCAATATTGGACTCATCTGGCCAAAGCTCCTTGTTCCAGTCATAATTTAAAAGATGTTTGGCTCCAAGCGCTTGCTTCTGTGTCTTCTGGTCAGAAAAGGCTTTCTTCTGGCAACTCTTCCAAAGAGCCTTTGGTTGTGGAGGTGGCGCCTGACGGTGTTTTTTGAAACCTGGCGACTCCAAGATGACACTATGTGTGTGATTGCCTGTAATTCCTTCACAAATATTGGTGGGGATTTTGCAGCCTCCTTAATATCCTAAGGGGCAAACTGCCATTGTGTTCTTTTACCTGTAAGATTTTTAACAGTTTCATATCCTTGGAATTTTCCATAATGGCCCTGACAGTGTGCAGTAGAATATTCAATTGTTTGTGAATTTTGTTGTTGGCATTACCAGATTTATGAAGGTCTAATGATTATCTGCCTCTTTTGAAGTAACAGTTGTTTTGTTTTCTTCATGGTATGGATGGCAAAGGGATACTGTAACTTCATTTTTATTCTCTATTGAAACTAGAAGTGATGTAATGGCTCAATATTATTCCTTACCACTTAAAATAAAATTTCTATAAGTGCAAATGAATTCTTGGTTTAATTTTGGCAGATGCTATTTACAATAATCCTTGAGGGTGCCATTAATTGTGAAACCCTGACTTGGCAGAAATTGATTTTTAATTAAATAAGTAAATGAATTTGCTTGGTTCCATTGGAACATTAATACTGAACTGTATTTCTCACATATTGTTATTTAGAGTTTCTCCTTTCATATTTTTTTTAGAATTCTGATTGGACCTCTGCCAAAAAGAGAAATTTTATTGAAAGCAGGCATACAAGCGTGCATTGGGTTTGGCGACATGGCTCTGTTCTGAGAAATCCCTGCCAGTCCAAGCGTGGAACTGGAGGCAGGGAGCTGCTACTAATCCCCCCTCCACAGAACAGAGCCAACAGCAACAGTGACCTCAAAGGGAAGAGACGTTGTCATTGAAGGGTAATTTAGTCATAAGAGAATAGGATAGATGAATTCTACAATAGAAAGGTGAGCTGGGCTGGAGATGGGTTGATGGGTGACAGCACCTTCTCAGGATGGTGAGCTTAAGTAAGTCAACATATTACAGGCCAAGCAGCAAAGTCTGATGACAGTCTGTGTCAAAGTCTGTGCACTCATTTGACTCTCCAGCAGGTTGAAGAGAAGAAATAAAAGATATTGTAAACAATAACTCAAATCAGCATTTTCCCTACCATAGAAAGCATAAGAAGGGTCTGAAAAAGTAAGACTCAACAAATAATAAGCATACGCTTTTCTGTTTGGAAGGTATTCCTGTGGCTCAAAAATACTGATAGCAGTTGGAGAGATATAAGAGAATATAGCTAATGTAAGTTGGCCTGTTTTAAATGAAAGAAATTGGTAACCTAGCTGACTTGGTTACATAGCTAGACATGCATATACAAAATTAGCCAGTAAAGCTAGTCAGCTGACATTATATGGAGGCCTCGGTTAAACTTTTCGATTGAATGCAACTTTCGTGCTATCACAGAAGGATGCACCGTAAGGTCTCGACAGTCGCAGATCTGATTTTGCTCACACTGCCTGACTGTATTCCAAGGTGATCAGGCTTCCATTGCAATCGGAATTCAATGCAGTCTTGGTGCATACTAGCCACAGTGTTTATATGAGCAATGCTAAGAAATGGATGAACAGGAAAAAGTGATGTGAAGTGTGAACACAGTCCTACTACAGGAGAGGTATAAAAGGCATTATCGAGCCGTGTGTGGACAAACAGCAAATGCAATCTCATAACATTAGGTCTGACAAAGCAAGTATTTTAGTGTTGGCTGCTAAACCCACTCCACACATGCAAAAATAAATAATGTTGTTGGGATGTCTAAATTAATTCTGATCCAAATCTTACCCCATCATATTTCTAGTGATTATTTCACCGAGACAAACTTAGTAACCTCCACCGCCTGAAGATAAAAAGACTGGAGAGTAATAAGATCCAGCTCCACTCAGAGATCTTTAATTCTCAACACTTAAACGGAGTTAGCAAGCTGAATGGGTTGTTTTTTGTTTCTAAGGACAGGAACTAAAAAATAACAATTAATAATAATAATAATAATAATAATAATAACTGCCACGTAGAAGATTAAAATGCAAATAACCATAGCCTCCATACATGTGAATCATTTACAAATTACTTGTACAAATATGTTCACGCTTGACAGCCAGGGTTTCAGTTGGGGTAAGACTGATAGATTTGAGCCTGTATGGATAATCTGCATAGTCTTCTCTATACCTTTTTAAACAATAAGAACAGTAAGCATGCATTAGCATGATGTGCCATCTTCAACAATTTGTGTAAATAAGAGCCAAATAGTAAAAGAAAATAACATGAGAGAATTAGCATGCAATGAAGGAGCCAGGAACCAAGGTTTAGAGTTTGACTATGATCATAATACGTATTTGCAAGTATGCCATTGTGTTTGAGAATATCTTTTACAAAAGTGATAACATTAGTGGATTCTTCACCATTCAGCATCAACATGAAATGTGTCAGCACAGCCTTGCTATGGTGTGATATTTTCCTGAGCAGCTGTATGACCTCATGGGAATTTGCGGCACCTTTCACTCATGCAACAAAGGTTACAAAAAAACCCAAGGACCATGCATTTTATATACCGATTGTATTTTCTTATGGGCGTAAGCAACATCACGTTCAGTGGTTCTTGCTTCCGCAATTTGCTCATGTCATCTGAAGTTTGTTTTTTTTTTTTTTTAGGCAGTTGGTTTTTAAATAGATGGTGTCACATGGTGTAATGCATAGACCCTAAACTCCAGGCCTGCTGGGCCACAGCATCTGTTATTATGCATCAAGTCAATGGGGATACAGGAATGAGCGTTGTTCTTCCGTGTGTCCACACTTCTGTGTGAACGTCAGTTACATTTCATTTGTGGGGTAGAACCTTTAAACCATTCAATATTTCTCTACTAAATTTTATTTATTGATATATCTTATTGTGCTGATGTGCCTTTTCATACTTCCTCCCGTCTGGAAATCCATCCATCCACTGCGTTTTTGTCTCAAGGCCAGATATCAGCCATACCGTGCTGGGGAGTCTCAGCATTTCATTCTTGACTAAAGCGTCCACATACATTGCTTTCAAAGCCTGACGAAAGGAAAAGGAGAAAAAAAAACCCATGGAAACTGCATCCTCCTGGAAATTCATTCTGACACTTCTGTGGTGTGGGAGCGACATGATGGACTGACACTTAATGGAGCATCTGAGTGCAGCGTTCGGCTGGGTGTGCGTCCCGATGTAGGTGGGGGTGCGAGAGTGGGGGTGTCAGTGGCTCTGTTTCCAGCAACTGCTGTTGGACGGGCTCTGCAATGCAGCAGACTTGTGATTCAGGGAACCACTGAAGTAGAACTCACCAGAGCTAGAGACAGGAATCGGGTGACGGAGAGTTTACAGTACCAAACATTTTGATCGTTTTACTTTGCTAGGGCTATTCAGCACCATATGCACTCTTCAAAGGGAAAAGACCCCAGGTAATATTGCTATTACACATCAGAACTGACTGGGATAGAGGCTTTGAAAGCACATTTAGCCAGAGACAGCATTGCTGTCGTTTCAGCCAGCAGTTTCAGACTCAACTGATGACTACCCTACAACACCTGGAAAAAAAATTGTCAAAACAACACACATACAGGATGTTAGTCCAGCCTTTTTACTTAATAGCAAATAAACAAATCTCATATATGATGCAAAACAGTTTTTTTATTAAGCTTAACATTCAGGCTTCATGAAAGGCACCTCAAGCAAATTAGATCAAATTATTTTCATGAATGGTACATTGTTTTTCATAATCAATTAGAGTAAAATATATGGAATTACTCAATCAATGTTGAAGAAAAAATGATGGAATCATCAACAATCAGAATTGTTACTTTGTTGCTCCCCTCAGGCTTCTATGATTGCATGAATTCTTTGAGGCATGGACTTAACTAATGAAAAAATATTCTACATCAAGCTGGTTCCAACTTTCTCAAATAGCAGTTGACAGATCAGCTTTGCGGTAGGGGGTCTTATCTTGGACTATTTTTAAAAATAATTTTTATTTCCACAATAAATTTTCAATTTGGTTGAAATCCAGACTGTTTGCTGGCCATGTCATTGAGCTAATTTGCCTCTCCTGAAGGAAAGCTTTTGCACTCTTTGCTCTGTCTGTGACAACATACATTGTCTTTCTGAAAAATGACTTCACCATCACCAAACTTAGTTTCTATTGACGGAATCTAAAAATGGTGCAAAATTTCATTGTATACTTGCACATTGACTGTTGAGATATGTATTGCTATCTCCCCTGGTCCTTTACCTGTCATACAACTCAATGTCATAAATGAATGGGGAAATTTGCTTGTTTTCTTCAAGCAGTCATTTTTATATGTTTCATTGGGATGACACCAGACAAAAGAGCCAACATCATCGTCTTAGCCCCTTCAGATTCATGATTCGACACTGAGTTTTATTTTAATCCAATCAGCCACACTCCATGATTGGTTCTCTTAAGCCCACTATAACCTTGCTTTATTCTTTTTCACAGTGTCAGTGCTGGTTTTTGTTTGGCTTTTCTGTATGTAAATCCCATTTCATTCAGCCGATTTCTTAGAGTTCTGTCCATGACATTGACCCCTGTTCTGTCAATTTGTTTAGTGGTGCATTTTCTACTTTCAAGGCATATTGCTCTGAGTTTTCCATGCTGATGCTTTGATATCTTCGGTGGTCTACCTGTATGTTTTTTTATTGCTATTACCATTCCATTTTGACTATATTTGCACTGAATTTTTGACTGCTGACTGGGAACAACCAACATCATTTGCCACTTTCCATGTTCTTGGAGCAGTTTTATTATCCTTTTGTATTGTTTCAATTTCCAGCTCTCTTGTTGCCACGCTTCCTCTCAATTAGCTAAGTCCAACACCTCATTAAAGCCTGCAAGCACTCTCATTTTATGGCAGACTAATTTGCATATCAGATTTTTGCTTGTATTTCCTTCAGAAATCCAAAGTCATGGTGAATACATATTTTTCTCCTCAACATTGACGGATTACATATTTTTTTCCACCACTCCACTTATTTATGACAAAAATGCCATTACTTAAAATAATTTATTTTGTTTGAGGAGTGTTTCATGAAGCCTGAATTTTAAGCTAATAAACCTTGTTTTGTGTCATATCTGCAATTGAAGCACCTATTACTAAAACCCCGAAAGTCACACTTGAATTGACTTGACTTGTGGGGTTTTAGTAATAAGTGCTTCAATTTGTTCATTTGCGATGAAGTAAAAAAGCTGATGAACATCCTCTATGTATGGTGATTTCATAAATTTTGCCTGGGGTTGTACCTTCATGCTGCCACTGTTCCCATGATTTTCTAAGTATGAGTTTGAACCAGTAAATGCATAAATCATCACAATAAAAAGGAATTCCACTTATACAAGCAAACCACCCCACAACTGGAAGCTCACAGATCACATAACCTGCAGTGTCCCCATCAGAGCCAAAGGAGGGAGTTTGATTTGCAAACAAAGCACAGTGTTTCCCCTTCAAGGACAACAGTGGAGTGTTTTTTCTGCACTGCAGAGTCACTGCCGGCCCAGAGGCAGAACTTAATTATATATCCTTATTTATATACATATATCATAATTTGTAGGATCTTGTCTGTGGAATTAGAAAGTCAGGATCATCTCGAATTCAAATATTGAAAGTTAATATCCAAGGAAAAAAGTTGAATTTGAGGGCATATTTGGGTGTATGTAACATTCTTTCATTCTAAATACGTTGCAGAATATCTTAATTTGTAAAATCTTGTCTGTGGAATTTCAAAGTTAGGATTATCTCTAATTCAGAAATTGAAAGTTCATGTCCAAGGTAGAAAGTTGAATTCGAGCGCATATTTGGGTGTATGTAACATTCTTTCATTTGAAATACTTATATGTGGGTATTTGAGGAATTTATGTCCTTAATTGTCCTGTTAATTTGTCTGTACTGTTTGGTGCTTTCATATCACCACTCTTACTGTCAGAACCATGATTTAGCCATGCATGCCGGGTCAGTTAGCTTGTATTCACCGCCCCCCCCCCCCCCCCAAAAAAAAGCCGCAGTACATGAATGACATTCAGGCAGAGTCAAGCTCAGAATGGCATAATGATTGACCTAATTTGGGTGAACCCAAAGTTGAGGCGCAGGGATGAGCCTACGGTTCGGCTTTGAGGAGTTCTGTGGAGCTGTACAGCCATGTTGCCTCTGAGAAAATCATAATCAAATAGTACTCTTCGGGACTATGTATTTCAAGACTTGGTATTAAATTGAAGTCTAAGGTCCTCAGTCACCCTGATGCCATCAACATAGACATGTTGCTGAGCTCCTGCACTGTTTCTGCGCAGTCTGGCACCCTATTGTTCACCGCACAGTGCCTGGGCATTGGCATAATATGAGGAGACAGCCAGTCATGCTCATCTGCTCAAACTGAAAGACCTGATCAGATCATTCTCTGCGACTGAGCAATCACGCCATTAATGCCACTGCCTGGAATAACTATTTAGAAGAAAACAGAATGTTGCCATTAAATTTGGAATTTGTGTTATGTCTCAATTATTTATTTTCCTTGTTTCCTGTTGGCGAGAATGGCCGCTGCATTTGCTAAGGTTTTCAGAAAGCTTGCTCATAAATGAAAGGGCTGCCATTCAACCATTTCAATATCCCATAGTCTAGATGATTTATCCCTCTGGGCAGAGTTGCGAGAAAATACTTGCAGGTTGCAGTAATTGGATTTTCTGTGCATCTGATTGGAGGTGGCATGCTTTGAATACCTCATGTATAACATTATAAAAAGAGCTTGAGGGGACATAGTCAGAATGACATAGGCAGACTTTTATCAAGCTTTTCTTATTTTACTTGCAGTTTTAACAGGACTTCATATTTTACAAACGTTCAGTGCGCATGTGCACACGAAGTGGTGGCAAAAAGCCGTTCACAGGTCAACTGAAATGAATGGTTTTTTGTTTGATGTGACCGCTGGCAGCCTCTTGCATTTATTCTCGATAATAAACTAGCAAGCTAAATTAATTCAACACAGTTTTTTCTACGCTTTGTCACCACAAGAAAAAAAAAATATGTATCAAGGCAAACTTACACTGGATAGTCAGACTAAATATCTCCAACGTCGGTCCTTTTTGTCATTTCTTTGGATGTTCACCCCAACTTCAATGGCCACATATGCGTACTCATATACTTACCAAGCGTACAATTTATACACATTGGAGCCTTTTTGATTGCCTGATGCTTGCAGTCATCGTTGGTTGCCACGTGCTGGATGTTGTCTGCCGCGAGATGACTGATGTTTGAGAAAATTATTGCTGCTGAGAAAGAGGGCATCCCTGTCAGTGCAATGGCTAGCTCACTTGGATACGTGTTGCGTTCCAACAAAGTCATGAGGTGATGAACTGCTGTCCCCTAGTATGGTCGAGTGCACACTCCAGGGACATCGCATCCTCTGTCGTGTTTTTCAGCGTTGTCTCAGTGGAAGAAACCTGTTTTGACTGCCTCCTGGTCTTCAACTTTGTCCTTTGTGCTATCTCGGGAACATAATTTAGTGTCTCATTCACAGATCAGACTGAG
Source organism: Gymnothorax reevesii (assembly GCA_029721435.1). NCBI lineage: Eukaryota > Metazoa > Chordata > Actinopteri > Anguilliformes > Muraenidae > Gymnothorax > Gymnothorax reevesii. The sequence goes on from CM056586.1 coordinate 55,877,443, forward strand.
GCTTTTTTTTTTTTTTTTTATAAATGTCTGGCTTTTGCTGGGGTTTTTTCAGTCCTGGTGCGAGACCCTCTGGCAGGCAGTCTTCAGCTGCTGCACTGCTGTTTTATGTTAGTGGCTGGGTTCGAACTAGTGTTGGTTCTGGCTAGCTAGGTATACATGCATCCCCAACAGCCTTTGCCTGAAGCAGGGGTAGGGAACCTTCTCTAGAAAGAGCCACTGTGGGTGCAGGCTTTCATACTAACTAAGCTGCTACACACCTGATTCTACTAATCAACCTCTGGAATGTTTGTTAAGGGCCTTGATTATTTGAATCAGGTGTGTAGCAGCTTGGTTGGTATGAAAGCTGCACCCACAGTGGCTCTTTCTTTAGAAGCTTCCCTACCCCTGGCCTAAAGTGTAAACCAATTCTGTAGCCTGATACTGGGTGGAGCAAATGTGACATAAGGATAGTAGTTACTTATATGCTACTCCAGTTCTTTGAATAGATTCGTAGTTCTCTAACATTAAATTCAGCTGACCCTGCTTCTTTGTCGCTGCATTCAAAGGGAGGTGAGCAATCGGAGTTCTTGGGCTTTTTATAGTGAAGGTGCTATGAGGATGCAACCCCACTATTGGGAAATGAGTACATCAATCTTTTCTCTGGTGTTGAGACAAAGTCTCATGAGGGTTAACCAATAGCAAAGCCAATTAGAGGGCTACCAACATAGTCACAGAACTGGAGTTACATCAAGGGCTGAATCCAGATTTCCACCCTCTGGACTTGCAGACTGAGCCATCGCGGACTTCAGGCGCACGTAATATGACGTCTTCACCATCCGCAAGAGTGACTGCTTTGGGGCGTCCGGGGACAGGCGTCGACCAGTGGATGACTAACCGTCTAGTTTTCACAAGTTTATGAATGATTTTTTTTACAAGGTTCAACACTAGAACCGCCAGAATTCCAATACCCCTAGAACCGCCGGGTGGGGTCATTTTTACCCCCTTCCACAATACCCCAAAGATCGATTTTTTATTTTTTTTTTTGGTGGCAGTAAAGTTGTTCATTTTCATTTATTTTTAACATGCTAAGTAAGACTCATCAAAGTAACTATTTAAAATTCACTTAATTGGGTTTATTATATCTATATAATATAGATATAGATAGATATAATAGATATATCTATCTATACGTATATAATGGGGATATTGTGTTTTTGGTCCGACCGCCGCTGCCGCACTACGTGTTAACGCGATAACTTCTGTATTATTTCAATTACAAATTTCAAATTTTGCACATAAGTAAGTATCATAGAGAGGAAGAACTGATTTGATTTTGGACAATTTACGATGTGTAGATTAGCCACCAGGGGCCAAAACTGATTTAGGTGTTAACGCGATAACTGCAGTAGAAATTAGATTAGAATTTCAATTAGAAATTCCAAGTTTTGGATGTGAGTAAGTATCATAAAGAGGAAGAACTGCTTCGATTTTGGACAATTTACGATGTGTAGATTAGCCACCAGGGGCCAAAACTGATTTAGGTGTTAACGCGATAACTGCAGTAGAAATTAGATTAGAATTTCAATTAGAAATTCCAAGTTTTGGATATGAGTAAGTATCATAGAGAGGAAGAACTGATTTGATTTTGGACAATTTTCGATGTGTAGATTAGCCACCAGGGGCCAAAACTGATTTAGGTGTTAACGCGATAACTGCAGTAATATTTCAATTAGAAATTCCAAGTTTTGGATATAAGTAAGTATCAAAAAGAGGAAGAACTGCTTCGATTTTGGACAATTTACAATTTGTAGATTGGCCACCAGGGGCCAAAAACTGAAAAAAAATCACTGTTCCGCGATAACTTCAGTAATATTTCAATTACAAATTTCAAGTTTTGTATATTAGTATCATTAAGAGGAAGAACTGATTCGATTTTGGACAATTTCTGATCTCTAGATTGGCCACCAGGGGCCAAAAGCTGATTTACGTGTTAACGCAATAACTGCAGTAATATTTCAATTAGAAATTCCTAGTTTTGCAAATAAGTAAGTATCATAAAGAGGAAGAACTGATTCGATTTTGGACAATTTACATTTTCTAGATTGGCCACCAGGGGCCAAAAACGGAAAAAATCAATGTTTTTATCATATCTTTGGAAATATCTGTCCGATTGACCTCACATCAAGTGCAAATGAAAGGTCATGACCTGAGGATGTGTCCCACGATGACATTATACCTGTTTGGCTCAAAATTTTGACACAAGATGGAGCTTTGTCACATAAAATTCACCATTTTTGCTATATCTTTGGAACTATTTCTCCAATTGACATGAAACTATGTGCAACTTCAAGGTCATGACCTCACAACGTGTCAAATGGTGACATCATACTTGTATGGTTCAATATTTTGCCACCAGGTGGCACTTTGTGATGGAAAATTACCATTTTGACCATATCTTCAGAACCATTTGTGTGATTGACCTGAAATTAAGTTTAAATGCAAGCCTATTCAAGGTCTATTCAAGGATTGGGGAATTGGAGGATTGGGGGCGTTCAGGGATATACCCCCAGCCGTCGCCTCCAACGGCATAAGCCTAGTTAATTTTGCAATGGCTTTATACTATTTTAAATGTAATTTGAATGGATCAAATAAATTTTACAATTAATAAACTGTATGCTTTAAGTAACAACAAAAATGTATCAACACATGCTAATAATTCCATTATTGATGAGGAATAAAATGAATTTTGAATAATAATGTTTTGCTTTAGGCTGGGAAAACAGAAATTACACCCTGGATTCCGCTCTTTAGGCTGCGCTGCGCAGCCAACGTATTATGCGGCCAGTCATCCACTTTGCCCAGTTTTTTCCCGACTCAATATCCTATCCTGTCCTTAAAATAAATCTTCCTATTATATGTAACACCAGTCTCCTTGCCCCTCTGTCTTGCACTTGGATTCATTGTTGAAAACAAATTTTATTAGATGTTAAGATGGTGATAAAAAAAATTGTGTGGTCACTGTTTGTTAATTATAGTTTATGTCATAACATCGGGAAATAAACAAACTAACTAAACTAACTAAAAAACTGAGGACTCCAACAAAAAAAACCAAAAAATAAAATTCCATTTTTTTTTGTAGAGCAATGCAATGAATGCTGGATAAGGTATATATGGAGCGCTATCAGTCTATATATGTATTTATTGATCTCTCTTGCAATTTGTCTGTCTCATATCTGATCAGCTCTAGCTCCTGATATGAAATGCCCGCCTAAAAATGAAATGCATCAAATCTAGACAATAGGCGTTGCATGACAATACAGCTGTGGCGCTAATGTTGAGTGCAGCTGCGCAGCTGTTAACGAGGGGTAAAAATGACCCCCCCTTGACAGTCGTATAAAGGTATAAATGGTCATTTTTTTTTTTCTGTCTATCCAACACCATCATAATTCACTACATGACTAAAAAATCATTTTTAGGAAAAGTCATGAACTGACAGATGCAGGGATTTTATTTTGACAGAGTTTCGAGCATTTGAAAATGCCAGGGGGGTAAAAATGACCCCATGGCGGTTCTAGTGTTAAAATCGTTTGTGAATATCATTTAACAAGCTCAAAATCATTTTGGCTGTTTAGTAATCAATTTGTGACCATTTTATTCCTCAAGTCAAAAGTATGCCGGCCAGACACTGAATGATAAGTTTTTATCCACCAAGCTCTGGGATTTTGTTAAGTGACTTATGTTTAGCCACGTGCTCTCATAATAGCTACACAAATTATACCACTCCATCTTTAAAAGTAGCTTTTCTTTAATGAAGTAATTTCCACACATGCATGCAAGCACTGTTATGTAACCCTGTCCCAGCACTCTTAACTGCTAATTCCCAACTTCCACACTACACTGAGAAAATAGATTCCAGAGAATTTGTAATATAAATGCAACTGCATTATTGTGCCGTAGGGCTGTGTGCTCTTCATTCCGTTTACTCTGAGGGCCAGGCATAGCACTGATAGACGCTGGCTCCAGTCTTTCTGGAGAGTCGTAAGAAAGAGGAGAGAGAGAGGAAACAAATAAACTTAAACTGAGACCAGCTAAGACCTGTAACTGCCATAATACTTGTATTTGTTTGGGACCAGCAGCTAATGGTGATCAACAATGATTTTGAGAAGGGATAGTACATATTGGAATTATGAGATGCCAGCAGCACACTAAAATGAAAAATAAATCATGAAATTCTTATGATTGCAAATCTGTATTTGGCCCTGTGATTGGCCTTATTACCAAGTATACTTGTTAGAGAAAATGCTGCACGTTGTCCCATGCAGACCAAATTCATAATGGGTATGTGATACTGAGACATTCTCCTGATGTGTCTTGAGAAAATGCCTCATTCAAAGCTCCATCTACTGCTGCCACGCACGATTGCTTTGATTGCTATCTTGGCCTCTAAGACGTAGCAGCTTGCATTCATACCCACCCCTCACAGTGTGTTTGTGTTGGGCTATACAATGACAGGACTCTTCAATGGCCTAGATGTAACTGTACGACTCAAGCCCACTGTTAGAGGCAGCGGCTATTCTTTACAGAGTGCACAGGGCTTGCCAGTGGGATGAAGCTTTGCCTGGACATCACAACAGTACGCATGTTTTTCTGTTGTGCAGAGGGGTCCGGGTTGGTCAACTTGACAGCGGTATGGAAAAAACATTGAATGAAAGAAAGCTGAAATCCATCTTTAGCCCCTTTATGCAGATGCTAAATCAAGTCAGTCCTTGCTGTTGTGTGCACTACCCCCATTTTTTGCTTTATAACTCAGGATTTAAGTGTCACAGAGAGTGGAGAAATGATGCCAATGAAGCAATGACACATATAATTTGGAACTGAAACTTAATTCCATTTATCCTCATATTTTTGGGACAAGAAAAGTGCTGTGAATACAAACAATGAAAATTCAGCATTGCAGTTGGTTTGAAATTAAAAACTGAGAAACAAACAAACAAAAAAGGCCAGGAGGTAAAACAATACATTTCCTGAATCCTACAGTCATTGACTAGAAGTGTTCTACATCTGAGGATGGTACCATGAACTAGTAATTATCTGTTAAGCCAAGACTGCATCCCAACCTCTTCAAACATCTAAAAACTGAGAGATTTTTGCTTTGAATTATAAATCACTAGAAAAGCACTCAGAGAGCGCAGAACCTCCGCCAGGGGGCAGCAAAGCCAAAAGCACGGTGATTGAAACTCCGGCCCATTGGAAAGACTTGAAATCTTGAACTTTGGCGTATATCTCAGCAGTACTTTGGCCTAGATATGCCAAAATTTATTCACCTTTTTCTTGAGTAAATACCCACCTACCCTGAAAATTTCGTCAAAATCCGGCCATAAGTTTTTGAGTTATGTTGTACACAAACAAACAAACCAACAAACAAACGGCACCGAAAACATATACCTCCTGGCGGAGGTTAATAAAATATTTTACTATCAATCAACTGTTTTGACTTATAGTACCAACTTTTGAATCAAATGCCAATGAATTTTTTTTTTCTTTTTCATCTTTTTGACAGTGAAAATGAGGGACTCTCATATGGTACCATATGTTGCTCAAACTAAACCGAAAAATAAGTTATTTGGCCATACATACTGAATAAATTCCTATGTGATGTAATGGTCCCCAAAATGAAAAATGCATCTTACTCATCTTCAAAGACTCAGTCGTGAATACAAATTGATGAAATCACTTCCTGTAGTACTTCGTGGAATAAATCCTGATACTTCAGGATTTATTAACATTACTTCTTTTGTGATGGTATAATATTTGCAAATGTTTCCATTTCAGATCAATTCATGAGCAAATGAACGTTCATTTTGGACATAACATGACTTTGTATTATTGCTCTGGCACTATTGGTGCTACTTTGGATGTGTTGGATACCAGGGAAAATCAGCTATTAGAGCAAATGCCACGAGTTGTCTTTTATAATCATCACGGACATACAAATGTGTAAAATATAACACAATGCAAACAATGTACATCTAACTAGCCGCACAGCATAGCATTCACCTTAGTCATATATGTTTTATCCACGTTTTATGTGCATTTTGTTTTCCCCAAAACAGCGCCTCACCTCCGTGTTCACAATCTTTTGAGTATGTAACGCTTTATGTTGTCACTATGAGGTTGGGTATTTTTTCATAATCTACATACCGTATATTATTTATATTCCTTGATAGCCTCTGTAGCCAGATATGCCTGGTAGCAAATCAGATTTAATGCGGGGAGATATGATTCATGCAATGTCTATACCATCTTTTCAGACTTAAGAACTCCATATTTTGAATAGTTCTTGAGCTCCACCTCCTCATGGATATTTCATATACTGTGATGTAATCCTGGTACTATACTGTATATTACTATTGTGGCATCACTAGATGTCAGAGGTTTACTGCTTTACTGCGAAAAGATTAAAAAAATTTCAAAGATCAGACTTTTCGGATGCAGCTGTGTACACAGTTGAGTGAAGTCTGATTTGAACATCAAGACCCATCTTATCTGGTCTTTCTTGACAATATCTGCTTGCTTTTTGTCCCCAAGCTCGATATCTCAGGGTATGAGTGTCTATGCTGCATCAGGCAATAATTTACTGGAGAGATTTTGTTTGTAGTTCCCCGCAAGAGACTTCAGTTCCCACCTTTACCCTCCAATCTGGGAGTGATAACAGTTATTGCAATTGTAAATTACTCGCTCCACAATCTCACAGAAAACCCCCACAGAGAATGTAAGAACAAAGGTTTTGGTGAAAAACACTGGTGGTAGTTTAAGTTATTGTTGAGACAAAGTAGAGTAGAGTAGAGAAAATAAATTTTGTACATTTCTTTCACGTTATAAATGCAGTAAATCTTTGTAAATCCTTTGTAGCATCACTTTTCTGTGTTCTTTCTCCATGGGCTGATGGAGAGATGGGGATGGGGGGGGTTGCTAGGTAGGAGTGGGGTGAGATGCAGTTCATAGTGCGTGCGTATGTGGGGGGAGTGATGCTGAAATACCTGTCTGAAATCAATATCCAATGAGTGGGATGTCTGCTTTTAGTATGAATTGGGGCATTTGAGTGAATATTTTAGTATTAAGCAATCTATGGAGGGATAGTTGTTCAACAGCTGACTGAGGCTGTTGTAAAAGATCTGTGCAAGATACACCATGATGGAAAGCAGGGCAGTGTTAGCTGAAGCTGAAGAAATTGATTTCCTGTCTTTTAGGACTTTTGTAAGTTGAAGAAATTTCACCTGAATGTAACGGCTCGGGTATTTGGAAGTGATACAGTTTCGGTTAGCATAGTTCATTGCTCACACGCCTTCTACTGCCCATCCGGGCTGTCATCTGTTGCATTCTATGCTAGTGCATATTCAGGTTTCCTCCACCCTCAGTATGCACTTGTGATGTTTTGTGTTGTAAGTGAAAAGTGGCAGCTGATGTCTGTGTGAGGTATTGTTCAGGAACCAAATGCGAGACCAGGAAGTTTCAGCGAAAATGAGTTTTGAGATTGGGGGGTTAACTCCCACAGGGCAGAAGGCAACAGTGCAGAGTCCACAATCCAAAAACAGAATTCCAGGGACGTAATCCAAACTGTACACAGGGCTGCATACACAAAACTCAGAGTCGGGCAAAACAGGTTCGGTACACAGGCACGGGTTTGTCACAGAGTCCAAAGCCAAAATCACGTAGGCGTAATCCGAACTGTTAACAGGGCAGCGAACCCTAAACTCAGTCGGGCAAAACGGGTACGGTACACGGGACAAGGAATCAAAGGAATCAACAATTGCAGCACAGGGAAAATGTTCTGACAAGAGCTGTGAGTGAAATGACTGCTTAAATACATGTAGGGGAAGTCACATGCTATGATAGGGAACAGGTGAGTTGGACCGGAATGAACATGAGGAAGTTCCTGATTACAAGAAATTAGCAAAAGCCAAAAACGCGGACAGGGATCACATAGACAGCCTACTGACAAACATACGGCTCCAGTTAGGGAGTTCTACCATGCACAGAGTGAGAGGCAGAACAGTGATTAGCCAGGTGCAGAAAATCTGCTGAAACGCAGCAAAGTAAATTGAGTGAAGGCAAGGGGCGGAGACTAGAGCAGAGTGAGTGCTGAGAGCTTATTAGCCAATTAGTAATGTGCAGCTATACAATCCCTAGTGCGTGTTAGTAAGTTAGTACTATAAACAATGTTAGTCTTGGTTAGTAAGTTTAACTAAAACAATGAGAGCACCGAAGGTGCTGATACCTCGAAGCTTAGAGCAGTGACAAGTATGTCCCTTGACGAAGCTATGAAATTCTGTGTGGACATCTCAGAGTGCCCTAGCTGTCCATCTATGCTTGACATAAGCTATGTTTCCATCCACTTGACAATCGAATTACCTGAAGTTCGCCAGAAATATTCATGCGAATTAAGGTGGTGAAAATGCATTCCCACCTAACAGCATTGAAGCGAATAAAAACTTAAATATCCTAATAACGTTACTTGCTGCTATGCGATCAAATCAGTGTATTGAATAGATTCAACATTTTAAGCTGTTTCCATTCATATTCGCACTGAATCGCAGAGCCTTCGAGTAGTGTGGTAGGCAACAAAATTAACTAGTTAATTAACTAGCAATAAAATACTGTTGAAACTATCTGTGAATCTAATAAGCGAATATAAACTTTGTTCTCAAACGAACACCAATAACTGCAATTAATTTAAGGTAGCTAAATAAACAAATGGCATGGTTATGCTAGATCGTTAAGAGTTATTCACGTCATCTACTTTAACTTTAATACGAATTTAACAGGTTGTTATCTGACGATCAACATAAACCAAAGCTGGGTACAGAAAATGACGCTACCCTTACAGAAAAACCATATGCAAATTACATATGCAAATCCCATGTTTTTCATGGGTTTCACACAGGTCCCTTAAAGAAAAACCACATGAAAAACATGTGATTTCCATATGGGAAACGTGTGGTTTTGGCCCAATTTTATGTGAATCACATGAATTCCCATGTGAAACCCATGGGATCACATGTGGAATACATGGGAAATCACATATGATTTTTCATGTGGTTTTTCTGTAAGGGTAACAACAAAATTCATTAGGGGTCAGCTAATGCGACTAATTTCCCGAAATGCAGTCATTTGATAAACTTACCTGCAAGCATGTTCCAAAGAAAATGAATTGATTATGGGCACAATTGCATTCCCCATGACACGCATTACTTAATTACTTAATACATTACTTATTTCCTTTTGGAGTCTATGAAAGTGTGAAATAGTGCTTTAAGTCAAAAACAAAGCTCTATCTCAAAAATCTGGCAAATTTAAATCCAAGATATCATGGCATGTAATCCATAGAGCCATATTCTAGGACTTGATTTTGACCGGCTGGGCAGTTATTCGGTAACAGACAGAACGACACACAAACAAACTACCCTCTGCCCCGCTTGCACCTATGCGCACCGAGGCATAACAAACTGTTAGTATTGTTAGTAAAATATAAAAGCAAGGTGAAGGAAGTTAACGAGATTGGAAGGAATGGTTGAAATCCCAGAAACCATGAAATCACCTGAAAGTGTGGCACACAAGGCTGGGGCAGTGAGCGATCACATGACAAAAGACTAGACAGGGGGAGACAAAGTGCAATGCATGGTATGAGACAAATCATGGACCGGATTATAACTGAGGGAATGGACTATGGGAGAATATGCTGGAATAAACAGGAACAAAACATGGCATGGATCAAGACATGGCAAAACATGAACAGAACAAGGCAGAATCATAACAGGCTGACTGTTTTGGAAGAGAACCACAAACTGTCAGCACTCTTCCAAGATAGCCATTCCAGATTTGGATAGGATCATACGTGAAAAATAATTAAGAAGACAAAAAATTAATTTAAAAAATAGCATGGTATCTTAGTTCTATCCAACTATGGGGATCCAACACATTATTTTTAACTGTCCATGTGGCTCAGTAGGACCGACTATAGACTGCCGCACTAAGCCACATCACATTCTGGTGTCACATTGTTCTTATGTTAATTTGAGCTTAGAATGAGTCAAACTTTTCTATGCCAGTTTTCTGTTTTGCTCCTTGTTAATTCAAACAATTCTGCGTCAATATGCCAAATTTTGAGGTCTCATTCTAAATGTGTAACAATGAATTCACAAAAAGCATGCATGACTCTTAATAACAGAAAGAGTGAGGGGTCTTATATTGAAATTCACAGGACAAATTGAGTCATATTTTTGGAAAAAAAAAAAAAAAGCAGAAATAAATAAAAATAATGAAATAAACCTGAAAGATTAAATTCTGTAATCGAAGCAAAGGGTGGCCACTCTAGTTATTGACTTTCTCTTGCAAAAAGACAATTTTTTTTTTATTATGATGTATTGTTATCTCTTTACTTATTTTCATCCATGCGATCAAGTATTACATGAAATAAATACTTCAGTAGGCCTACTACTTGGTTTCTGATATATTTTCATTTTATTAAGTGTTTAATCATCACTGCACACTACTACAGTTGTTGGGTAGCAGTGATCTGGAAGCATCAGCCATCTGACTCCATTCAAACATGCCTGCACAAGACCTCTGTTTAAACCGAGTGTTTGGTTTCCACCTGGTCTATAATTTACATCTGTGCTAAAGGCTTTCAAATACCTTAGTAACATGCGCTATATTTCCTTTTCACCCCCTTCTCCAGTGCCCAACCACTGCCCCAGTTGTGATGGCGGACAGACAGCAGTCCCAGGAATACAGCCCACATTGGGTTCCCCCAGGAGCCCAGGGCCAGCCACCTCCTCCTGACCACAGCGAGAATGGCTACTCCTCGTACAGAGGCTGTCAATCCGGAGAGGAGCTCCCATCAGTCTCTGCCACCTACTCTGCAACCAATGAGAATGGCTTCAATGGGGACATGTCTACGAGACAGGCGATGACAGCCGGTAAGAACGCTTGAACTCCCAATCCCCTAACCACCTCCTGAGATTGCTGTGCTTTGTTTGATTTTAAGCTTTAAAGATCTGAGTGCACTAATCTTAAATTTCAAGTGCTGGTGTAATAAATACTGGCAATCAGTCTTCAAAGGCTTTATGCAACAGCATTAAGCATTTAGTGCTGTCTATAGGATGCTGTGAAAAATTATATGTGCCTCTCATGATTTTTTTGCGCATTTGTCACACCAAATAACTTCAGATGTTCTTACAAAATGTGATGTAAGACAAGGAAAACAGCTGGAAACACCACATACTCTGTTTAAAGTATCATCTTATTTGCTGAGGACAAACAGGTTATCCAATACTGCAGTGGTGGACAAAATATCAGAAGCACCCTTTAAAAATGGTGATAACTATAAAGTATTTAGGCCTAACCCCCATGTACACTGGTATTTTTAAAAATAGGATTTTTCCTTTTTCTTTAAAAAAAAAATCCACTCAACAATGCAAGAACACTGTTGAAGTGCTGTCAAGAGCATGCCAGACCAACAAGAGTTTATGATAAGATTATATTGCAAGGCCATGAAGGCCAAGCACAAGCATTGAAAAATTGTTATAACGATAGCCTAGGCTACCTGACATGACGTCATAGAGTGAAGTGAAACATACCACAGTGGTACATATAGGAAAGCGGTTTATTTCACAGGTGTGTTTCATGTAGCACTGACTACCGTAGCACATTTTGATGTCTCTGTCCCTTGACCTCGCAACATTTGCTGTATATTTATGTGTAAACGTGCAGAAAGTTCTGTTAGGGAGGTTAAAATTACCATTATTTTGTCCACGTGCACCATAGCACAAGATTGGTCTCAGAATTTCTTTTGATCACAGCAGAATTTACTGCTTATGATGACCTAGTGGCCTACTTCACTTTGCTAGAGAGATTCTATTTATATGAAGTCTGGATTCAAGAGGGCTGGCATTAATCAAGTTTGTCTAGTTCAATTTTACCCAGTAATCAATAGATTTTGGTTAATTGGCTGAATATGTGACAAAGGAGGCGATAACTTTACTTGCCCTGGCGAGATGACTTTGGATTGTATTTCTCCTTCCATAAATATTTTCAAATCTGTTCGAGTCCACTCAGGTTTTCTTTTGTCTTATATTAATTTTTTATAAACAATTTACAATGCAAATTTTGAAGAAATGTGGAAGGAGGCAAGTAGCCTACTTTTTCACGACAGGCACTGAGCAATCAACTGCATGAATTACTGCCAATTCATATGGACATTGTCGAGAGGTGTTTTTATTAAATGTACCATAAACCATTAAAACTGAATAGAAACTGTGACATGCCAGTGAAGCAGACAAAAGGTGGGATACGTAAACTTTGGGAAACGTGATCGTGAAAACTGCTTGGCGGAGTGGGCTGCACAGTGGTGCCTCTGTAATTAAAGCCCAGAGTCCCACTTTCCCCACTCGGTGGGAATGTTTCTCACGATGACAGCCTTGCTCAGGCGTTGTCGGGGCAACGACTCTTCCAGAATTCAGTAAGTGGAACCTCTTTGTTCCTGCATCCTTGCTGTCATGTAGCCTTGAAATTTGAAGGTCCTCTGCCGCACTACTAAAACACTATCAGCTTTACCTCCATCTGCTCTACTGCCACCTACACTCCTAAAAGCCCCGTAAGTGTTTTACGAGAACAGCATATTTGCTGTTATTTTTCTCTCAAAGACATTGAATAGACATGTAGCACCATAGTGGTCTTTGCTGTTTAAATCACAGAACTAAACCCTTGCATTACATTACACACTTCAAGTTTAACGTGTCGATTACACCTGATAGTAGCCAGTAGACTTAATTTAAAGAGAAAATTTTACTTTATGCTAATGAAGCAATACCCTTGCTAGGTGATTGAGTAAAATTCATTAATATGCAATATCTTCAAACAGTTGGCGATTTCATGGAAAAATCAACATAAACAGTGGGTGACGGGCCTACACAAACTGCCAGTGCAACTACATCATGCCTTAGAATTTGCAAGTATGAAACTTCACTGGAGGGAAGGAGGACCTTCCCTCCAGTGGTCCTTTTAGGAGGACCTAAAATATGCATATTGTTATGTATATTTATATGTACAGCATTATATTTCATTTGTAAATGGAGATTTGCTACATGCTGTTTTTGCTGCCTTGCTGGCCAGCTATATTTATTTTGTTCTTCAGCACCCTCTAGTGGTGTGTCTGTAGCAAAACATCTGATGTAATTTCATTTGAAATCTTCAAGTGCTTTCTAGAAGTTTCTGGCATCTTCCTGCCTGGAGGGGGCGGGATTACCCAGGAATCCTGTAAATCTTTCCAGAATGTTGCTAATCTATATAAATGCAGTGATTTTGGTTAGAGCAGAGCAGAGGCCGAGTTTTTGTTTTGGCAACAGAGTTAATTAGTGGCATTTCAGTGCTATTAGAGGATTGAACAGTGGATTATTTTGAGAAATTTTTCTTTTTCAGTGAAGAATATTTTTTTTTTAAGTTTTCATTGCTGGTTATCATTGTGGTGATTTTTAAGTCATAACAATATTCCCTCGTTTGGTGCTTTGATGATGGTGACAGAGAGCACTGCGAAACATGTCCCATATACCCCATATGAGTTAATTCTTTTTTTAATATGGTGACTCACAAAACAGTGTCATATGCGCAGGACCATTTTAAGACTAATAAAACTACTCACTGACCCGTTGTGTCCTGTGGGGCTTAAGCCATTTTTATCCCGGAGGAGACCACTCACATCATGGTAGGAATATGTCATCATGGGATATAAAGCTAATCGCCCAGAATAACTCTGCACTTATTTGCAGTTGCCCTTCTGCCTTTGGGGGCAATCATGCCACTTTAGATCTGACGTTGGCAAAATTTAGAAATTTTTTGGAGATGTAGGGTTATATCTGTAGTTAATAAAAAAAATAATAACAACATGGTCTCATTGTGGAAAATTTTCAGCTACAGTGGCCCCACCATGTTGCAATTTGAGAAATTAGTTGACAATAAGAAAAGTATAAATAAATATAATTCTGTCAAAGTTAATATCCATCACACATCATCTCAGAGCATTCAAGGAGGAATAAACACGTTTCATAAATATCCATGAAAAGAGAGATTTTTTGTGATGTTCCACCTTTCAAATGTTCATTCAAGTCACGCCAAATAGAATTATTTTTGCACATTCTTGAACACATCCATGTATAAAAGAAAGTACAATGTTGGCAGATTAATATAATTTCGCCAGGATATAAAAAATATACGTTGTATGTATCTATCAAATGCACATATAGAAATTAGGGCTCATCATGCTAATTTCCAAACATTACCAAGGTATTTTCATTAAACATTACAAAAAGAAAATGCATTAAAAATAGCGTTATCTCTACTTAAGTTAGGTCTTTTAAATTTTCATGAAGATGTCACTGTTCCTCAGGGGTCCAGACTAACCTTGTCTTGCAGTGTCTCTCTGGCTGTGACAGTCTGTCTCGGGCACTGTCGCTGCCATTGTTGCTAATTTGTTAGCATGTGTCTTTCTGTGGATCTGGCTGGTGATCTTAGCACTTTTGTCCTTTATTTGTTTCTTGTCCTGCTTGATAAATCGCCCTTCCTGTCTAGCTGGCAGATTGTAAACAAGCAGACACTTTTTTCCAAGTTATAAGGAAGATTATCAAATGAACCGCCTAATTGAAAGTGCTTTACATTGACAAAAGCTTTGTTGCATGAGGTTATGATGCTGCGTGAACTGGATGTGCAGTAACAAATGGCGCGATTGTGTTTAATGGGACGATTGAAGCAAAGCCATGCCAGGAAAATGAACAGTCTTGTTTTCATATGTTATGTTTGTATGTAATACAAGGGGATGTAGCTATTAGCATGTTTGTCTGTAATATTTTTTGTTTCCAGACCGTAACTCAAGAGCCATTCATTATTTTTTTCATGTCGCTTTATTCAAGCAACAAACAAGTACTGGAATGCTGCCTTTTGCTATTTTGGATTTTTTTATATCAAATGATCTCAGGATCGTGCTCTGACAACAAACTTAATAATTTGGGTCATAACTTTTGAACTGTAGGTATCAGAAACAATTTTTCCTGTTGGATTTGTGTTCACATGAACCTATCCATGTAATCTATCCCCATTTCATTATTTGAACAAACTGTCAACACTCAAAAATTAATTACCCAAAAATTTTGCTTACTTCATGTTGGTCAAGGGTCTCATGTATAAGGTTATTTCGCAAACAAGATGGCCACCATCATCCAATGAAATTTCACCATTCCTCTTATTCTCAGAGCTGTCATGTATCATTAAGCTTTACAAGATTATTCAAGATGTCTACCATGTGCAGGAATTCTGCCTTTTGTCGATTTTGGAATTTTCTCAAATTTCATATTTTGCTGGGGCTGGGGGGATGTGCCATCCCCTGATGGCTTTAGTATTTATTCAGTCATCATTCATTTTCAAATTTGGAAATTTAGCTTGAGAATCGTTTGCATCATAAGCATATTAATAATGGTTGTGATGAAATCTGCGTGGAAATCTCCCATTGGAAGGTTCTGTGCTTTCTGTGAGTGCTGTACTATGACCAGTGAACTGCCATCCATGTTATGCCTCCTGCACAGTCATTTTACACTTGGAATCCCTTCAGATGCTTCAGAGCCAGTAATAGTTTTTGCAGCAATTCTTTGTGTTGAAAAAAGTGAAAATATATTGGAGACTGCTGATTACCTGGGAAAAAGCAATAAATGTTCTTTGTCTGTGGTGGATTAACCCTTAGAGCGCTATAGGCAACTATAGTTGCCCAATGAAGTAAGATATCAAATTCAGATGCTGTTGAAAACCAATCATGTGGCAACTTGTTTTCAAGTTGCCTCATTATACATTTGCAGCAGCTCAGGATAATTATATTTTTAATTCTTTGAAATTTATTCAGCGCTATAAGGGTTAAGAGAGGTGAGAAACATGAGACAGTGTGCTGCTAAAACACCTCGTATTTACACATTTAAGATGAAGACACCCTGAATATTTTACAGCAGTCTTTGGCCTTTAATTTAGAAATGCTGATATCTCTAGTGATTTTCACTGCTCTGTAACATACAGGTCAGTATCATTGCATGCTAACACAGCAGACAAGTAAGCCCCAGTCATATAGCCCGTATACCACTCAGCCAACAAGCCCTCTCATAGTTTGCTTGCTTGAAGGTTAACATTTACCGTATATCGCAGCACTAGTTAAAAGTAACATGCCAGATGCATGGGTATTGAGGATCAGGGTGCGGCGAGAACGTGCTGGAAGTGGAATAATGTGGTGCGTCTCCTTCCACACCGAACATCTGAGATGAGAGTGAGAGAGGGAGAGGGGGGTGACGGGGGCACAGGAATTTGTTGCTAGGGCAACAGCTTGTTCCCTCACAAAAAAAATTGCTGGCTGGCCGACTTGCCCTCCATGTGCCTGTGTGGGTCGGAACGTGTCACTACCCTCTGGAATTGTCTCTCAAAAAAGTCTCTGCCATGGTACTCCGACTCGTCCAACACCACCGGCACTCTTCTGCCTCTCTCTCCAGAGATTTCTGCCTCTGTTTTTCTTAGGAGCTGATCTTACTGGCTTAGGTGAGTGGCTTGCTTGCATCCTGCAAACTGCATTGCAGATTGAAAGAAATGAGCTTGAACTTCATGTCAAGACAAACCTGATTTGAGGTTGTTATTTTATACTTTTTCCCCATTCCCAAGGTTAAAAATGGTGAGGTTTTGTTTTTTTATTTCTCAGTTTCATTGCTATAAATCTAATATTGTAATGTAATGTTCACTTAGTTTGCAGGCTAGTGTGTCTTACATGGGATTTTGAGGTGTGACCGCTAAATACAATATTTTATGGAGGGTTTTGAGGTGATGATGATGATGTGGTGTTGAAAGCAGCGTTTTGCTATGATTGCATCATCAGGTTACTCTTACCTCCTCAGAGTTCAGGAGGCTCATATGTGCCCTTACCTCTTGTCCCATTCTCCCTCTGCAAATAATGACCTTGGCCGACCCTGCATCGTTCCTGAGTGCTTTGACTGTAAGCATGCGTGTGTGCATTTGTGAGAGGGGCGGGAGCATCGGAGCAGGTTTTTGTATGTTGGCAAATATTTAATATCATAATATTTGAAAAGTTATGTGATACTATTACTGTAAGTGTCTACTGCTGTTTGCTCAGAATATGTGATTGAGAAACTGATTGTGAGTGGGCGGGTGGGTGATGTTTGAGTGAATCCGCCACTCGGCACTGACAGATTCTGTCCTTATCGCTGAATGGATGCAGGTTGTGTTTGTTCGAGACAGGAGTTTGTTTGCGGACAGAGCACATCAGCACAGTCTGGTGGAGGCGAGAGACAAGGCACCAGCCTCAGACTCAGCCAGACTCACTGCTTATCTCACTGGGGAAGCACGCAGATACAGCAGAACTATATACTAAATGAAGAGACAGGGCAGTCATGAAACTGATGACTCGGGTGAAAAAGGGATAAAATTAATTCAAAATTTCTGTGCATTATTATTCTGGCTGAATAGGGAGAATACCTGTCTACAACCATAATACAATATGAAATATTATATTGGGATCATTTCATCATGAGCCAATTTTACAATAAAGGCTTTGGATTCAAACATAGTCTTGTGGACGCAAATATTCATTCCATCTGATTTAAACCAGCAAGCAGATTTAACTTCTTCCTGCCTTACAAAAGTATATTTTAAGTATAATAATATTCAGTTTTTCTGACTGTTTACAGTGAGAAAAAAAAACCTTTGTCTGAAGTGAACTGCAAAAGAAATAAACTGCCCCATTTGTGTTACAAAACATGTTTTGATTATTTTAAGTCAAAGCTGAACTGAATAACAAACACTGAACCATCTGGATCAAAACACTCATGGAATCCTCCATTTTCCCTTTAATAGCGAAGTGAAATGTCCTTTAGCTCTTTTGTAGGAAGATACAAAAATGAAAAATAAAAAAACAAAAGAACACATGCTCTGCTATATAACCAAACAAACATGATTGCGATGTTCAGAAACCTTCCGCATAGGCATAAAAATCTAAAAATGATGTCCATGGCTCATTCCATACTAAACTGCACAAATGTGTCACATGGTGATGAAAATTCAAGTGCACCTTTTCTAATTCTGCAACCACCGTCTGCGACCATCTGCTGGCCATTAAAAGGAATTCAATCTCCGCATTGGCCTCACTTTTCGAAACCCGGGTGCTGCGTCCATCTTTTTATACAGTCTATGGTGATAGCGCACAGATTGTTTATGTTTTTATGGTCATAATTCAATATTAGGACACGGAAAAAGATTCATTATTTATAAAAGCATGGTATATATGATTGTCTGACACCTTGTGAAATTTTGATGCAGGAAGTGAGTACCTTATTTTGCCGAAGTCATCTTTTCGCAATTTGCTTACATTATGCAAATTAACCCACAGGGATGGATGTAACATGTGAGGACGCGACTGGTTACGCCCACAACGGTCATTTTAAATTGTATTTCTGATCAGATCAGTCCCGATAATTTAGTGCAGACAATTGCAACCTTTATTATGGGTATTTCTCTGCAATATTTCATTTCATTTTTTTTCGAAGTATGAACAGACATGTCATGAGCATTTCATGAAGTTGGCTGCCAAATTTTGTAACAAAATATGTCCTTCACAATGCCCTGGCTGACATCAGGAAACCATTTGTCCTGCTGCGTTGTTGGACCGATGACCGATGACAGATTTTTTTCTTATGTATATCCTCAATCCGGGAATGAATAAATATGAACAATGCAAATCATGTAATTCTCCTAGAAAAAAATGTATTGACCATTCTTATTCAAAAAATTGTACAGTATAATATATACTGTATACAGTATAGTATGTGTGTATATATACATACATACATATATATATATATATGTACATAAATGTTGACATCTGTTATCTCAGAAACAGTGTTCTGTTGGTTAGACCACTCTGGTTCTAAGCCCTTCACATGATAGATGAATGGAGAAATTAGCTTCTTTTCTTCAACCAGTCATCTTTATTTGCTCCATTGGAATGACTTTAGACTAATGACTGACTGGTATGAAACTAATAAAGCAGTTTACCTAACACTATAACACACTATAACCACATTTGGACAATTAAAGTAAATGATAAAAATTATATCAATACAATCCTCTGCATGATAAATGTATTTTTTGGGCACCTCACTCATGTCACTGATGTGAAATTTAGTGTTGTGTTTGACTGACTAGTGTCAGGGGTGATCTGATTGAGGTCTTTAATTATGTTAAAGGGATTAACAAAGTGAATTAAGTAGGATTCCTTTGGCCAAGTTTTGTTAGTGGAACTCGGGGTCACAAATGGAAGTTGACCAAGGGTAAATTTAGTACTGTATTAGGAAATATTTTTTCACCAAAAGAGTAATTTTGATGTGGAATATCTTGCCTGACCATATTGTTGAGGCAGAATCTTTGGGAATTTTCAAGAGCAGGCTTGACTTAAAGCTAGATACCATTGAGTCATTGAGTGTCTGAAGTGATATATTCACAATAGTAAAAAGAAACTGGCAAGCGTAGTTGGGCTGAACGGCCTGTTCTCGCCACTCATGTTATGTTATGTCATGTTAATTAGCACCAGTCAGCTCCAAGTTCAGCGCCGTTCTGAAGCTGTTGATACATTATGACACCTGTCTCTCTTAATATTTTGTGCTGCCTCTTTCTGCCAAGATAACAGCCCTGAATTTACCGTTGTGTTTCATCATCATCACTGGCGCTGAACACAAGCATGGCGGTCCGTAAATGTTTATCCAGGCTGCTAGCCAGGAGATTTCCCGTTTTTGAGAGCTTCGGCAGACTTTTGTCTTGCGCATTTCCCATCCTCAGCATTCCTTGTATTGTTTTCAAAAGAACCTAACACCATCATGAACCACCGCTACTGTCTATCTGCTGGCACTGAATTCCTATCAACAATCTTGCAGTCCTTAAAAGTCCTTTAAAGGAAATCTTACGTCTTCGGGTTTCAATGTGCTGCCAAAGTCGTGACTTCACTTCGCGGTCAACCTGCGGCAGCCATGGCCACTGGTTCACACCAAACAAACCAAACAACTTGCACAGCATGTTGCACAGTATTTATCACCATGACCCTCATGTTTATGTATGGAATTACGCTTTATTTTCTAAAAACCAAAACCCAAATCTTAAACCCAAAATATGCTTATTATAAAAGAACAGAGAACATTTTTCAGTTTATTTTGGCATTTCAAATATTGGGCATTTTGTGCCGTGTGTTAAGGGTATGAGTGAATGTGTTGCTGTGCTGTGAGCGTGAACCATTGTCAAGGAAGTGAATGTTGACCCCAGCATAGGTGATGTTGCACAGCACATAGAGAGGTGGCTGAAGAGAATCTGTTAAGGAAGAGGTTGTGCATCCACTCTGATCATGTGTCCATACCATCGTAGTCTAATTTGCTGTAATATAGCCTCAATGCTAGTAAGGGAAACTTGCTCAATAACTACTGCATTGGTTATATGAGCATACAATTTGACATTCATGATTGATCATTGGTATTTTTGGTGAAATTTCTCAAGTTGTTTCGCTTGATATCGGTATGTAGTTCACCTTTCTGAGCCATTCAGCAGTGCTGATATAATCACAGCTTGGTAGCCTCATATTTTGGTTTCAAGCTCAAGTTTAAGGTTGTCAAAAACACGTGTGCATACCTTGCTAAAAGCTGCAGCTGCAGCGCTGATCCTGCTGTTAATGGCACGATTGAGGGAAATAGCATTTGCCTAATAGCTACCTAGATACTTGAAGTGTGGGACTACTTTCAGAACAGTTCCGTCCACAGCGATTTCAGGCTGAGTGAGGGACAGAGTGGTTGTGTCAGAGACATATCGATTCATAACCTCTGTTTAAGTGCAGTTCAGTGATAGCCAGAGTTTATTGTAAGCTACAGCAGAAACATCTTTTACTCTGCGCAAACCAGCTTCGGATGTCCAGCAGATTGCAGCATCATCAGCATATTGTGCTTCCACAAATCAGGCTGCAGACAACCTGGTTTTGGCCTGTTGCTGCCATAAATTGAACATGTTTCCATCATATTTTGGTTATTTGAACTTATTTATTTCCCAGTTGAGGTTACAGAAATTGCAGGACAGCAAATAAGCAAATACTACAAATTAAGATTTAAAGACATGTAAAGAGCAAAAAATATGGGAGATATTACACATCCTTGTTTAATGCTGGCTTTCACTTATTTCCACTTCTTCACCTTCACATAGAACAGAGATTGTCATCTTATCGTGGAGATCAGTTTATCCTGACACACTTATTCACTCATATTATCCAAAGAGACTTTCTGATGACAGAGTCAAGGACCTTATTCAGGTCAAGGAGGGCTGTCGATAGAATTTCATCAGTATCAGTTGTTTTGCTGTTTTGTAATCATTTGATGGTTTAATGAACTTCATGAAGTATAGGTAGATCAGCAAGTTTGTGTTTAATTAGAAACTGTCTCAGCTCGATGATGAATGTCTGGTCAACTTCAGTTTCATGGTTCAACAAGTTATATAAGTGTTCACTCCAGTATCACTGAAAAGATGTGGTTCTTTCCCAAAGTTCAGTATGTTATTCAAAGTGGAGTCAGGCTATATGTGTTAGGGCCATAAACAGCCTTCATTGCAACGAAGAAGGCATTTGAGTTCTTTTTTTCTGCCAATTCCTGAAGCTCTGCAGCTTTGCCCGTCCGCCACTGGTTCTTACATTCACGAGTATGCCATTGCAATTCTGTTCTTGCTCTCAGTAATTCATTCTTTGATGATTTTGTTCTCAGGTCTCTCCCCAATCTGCTGAATGTGTTGCTTCTATGTTCAATAAGTAATTTAATTTCAGGATTGTTGTCATTGAATCATCATGATTGACCTTCTTTTTTGACCCAATCACTTTCGTACATGATTTGAGAATCACATTCTTCAGATCATTCCACATCTCGATGACGGGTTTTTCATCTGTGATTTGTGAGACCCTGTCAACTAATGTTGTCTGATATTTTTGTCAAGTAAGTAGGAGTTGTGCATTCTTCCAATTCCAAACCTCTCCAGAAGAACATATAACAACATGCTATCTCATTTATTCCCCCCCCAAACATTTGCAGTTGTATGTCAGCTTATCACAGCTCTGGGGACTTTATGACCCTAAGACAAAATTAGTGTCTCCAACCCTCCAACTGTGATCCTTGGCATTTCCTTTGCCACCTGAGTGCACAGTGCATCGAATTGCAAACATCCACGTTTTCGCAAATAATTAACATTGCTAAATGCCTCAAACTTAATTATTTCCCCCGTTGAGTATCTTCAACTTATTGGATATTTTCTTAAAATCATTTCCCTTTTTCTGAACCTCAGCAACTTTCTGTCTCACATTTCTTCTGTAGTTTTTGTTATAACCATGGATGACTAAAGGAAACTGGCCCGTCTTGTCACCTCATATAAATGTTAAACTCCTCTGTTTTAGCAATTCACTGATTACATTTTGGGTTGAGATCAAAAGATGAATATGAGACAAGAGTTTGAAATTTCTACTTTTATTTCCTAACATTTACATCTAGATATGTTGACCTACAAATCAAATCAGTCTGTTTTTTGGTGTGCAAAATAAATGGATTAGCGAGTATTTAAGTAAATTATGCTCAGCATTTGATTGCATTACTCTGGCTTGCAATGACTGCATCAAGCCTGTAACCCTCTAACATCACCAAATAGTTGTATTCTTCTTGTATTTCCAGGCTCTTACTGCACCCTATCTCAGGGTCTTCAATGTTCCCCCTCAATGTTTAACCCAAAGTATTGCCCTTGCATTTTACCATAAATTGGCAGACAAATATTTTTGCCTTTTGAATTCATGCTGCTGCCACCACCATGAGTTGCATCATGAGTTAAGATTAGTAAACCCACTCCAGAAGCAGCTATGCAAGCCTAAGCCATGACATTTCTTCCACTATGCACACAGCTTGGAGCATGTAAGTGCATGTTCTTAGTAGCCTTTTTTTGTATGCTATCATAGGCTCTTATTCTTCTTACTTATTCCACAGTAAGCCTCTGGGTGTGGTGTGTGTATGATGTTGTCTGTTGTCTGATTATGAACTATCTTTTGAGTGCTTTGCGTACCACGACAACCTGCTGCTCATAATCAATTGCCCCCTGTGGGATTAATAAAGTTGTTTGAATTGAATTGAATTGATAGATGGGCTTGTATGTTTTGGAGAGCGCAGTCTCATCCCGATGCGTCATATATTGACGCTACCTGACCAAGCTTCGATATACGATGCAAAAGGTTGCTTTTAGTGTCCTCTTTTGATGCCAGTTTAAAACAAACCCTAACCCCTAATTCCTAACCCTTAACCCAAACCCTAACCCTAACCATCAAATAAAGAAGTCAAAAGCTTCCTTCTGCGTCGTATATTGACGCTTGGCCAGGTTGCGTCAACATAATGCATGTCCGGATGAGAATGTGTTGGTTTTTGGATCATGGGCAGATCCATTCTATCTCCTCGCTCTGGCCTTTCCATCTCTTTGGTAGAATTAAATCTGGGCCTCACCAGTCCACGAAACTTTTTTCCAGAAATTTTGTGGCTCATCTCTGTGCTTCTTTGTAAATTGTCACCCCGCCTTCTGATTGTTACTACTGATGAGTGGTGTGTTTCGTTTGTGATGTCACTAAATGATGTTTTATGTTTTTCCTCACATTTCTCACAATGTTTCTGTCATCAAAAGCTGTTGTTTTCCTTGGTAGACTGGCTCACAGCCCAGTGTCAGTATCAGCAGTATCTGTCTTTTTCAGGACATTCCAACTTGTTTTACAGGCCATCCCCAATGCCTGTTAAATAGCTCTGAAAGATTCCCCCTCTTCTCTGAGCTTCAAAATCACAAAAGCCAACTCTTTGGACTTCATGTTTGTTTATCTTTTCTAGCATGAATTCAATCTGCAATAGCAAAACCCAAGGCTAAAACAAGAGTAGGCATTCAGAAGTATTTGTAGTTTGACCCTATAAAGCCCACCATTTTTAACCTCTTCCACTCCAGAGTAGCCTTCGGAGGGACCCTTGCACTAGTCTCACCTGGCACTGCTCTTTGGTTTCCTAATCACCAACAAAGAGTTGGTTAAGTTAATCAATTTGTTCAATCCGTATCATTTCCCCTCAGGTTGCATTATTGTTCACTGCAACAATTATCAAGCATTTTTCTATCCATATTAATGGTAGACTTAACATAAAACATTAATGTCTTAGGAAGCTTCTGAATTCCTGCAGCTCACAAAACACTATTTTTTTTCTGCATTCACATACGAACGGCTTGATACGCCTACAAAAACCTTTCTAGAAATGCGGTTTGCCGACTCAAGTCTGAGTGTTAAGGCTGTGCGTGTAAAAATAAAACTCTGCCTACAACCAGTGACATTACCATAATGCAGGTTAACACTGCACTTATTTTCAAGTTAGAGTCAGGTAATAGATTGAATTAATTTACTGAGCAAATGGACTTTCAATAAGCTGCGTTGCCATTAATGATTAAGACATACAGCTTTGCCTCCACGAGGAAGGCTACAATATGAGATTGCATGGATGGTAGTTACCTGAAATTTATCAAAATTGCATCTTGAAGTAGAATGTCATGTAGTAAATGCTGCTGAAGGTGGTATTCAGGTAAGATTTAGATTTAGTTTAATTAGATAATTGCTGTTTCAGTAGCTGGACTGCAAAGACCTCCTGAATGACTTTGCTAATGAAGTTATACCCATGGCATGTATTTTAAATGATTTCAAATGCATGCCATGTGTCAAAAATTCATGATGCACTGATAACCAGTTTACTCAATTATTCAATTACTAAAGCTTCATTGTAAAAAGTGTGGTTATTTTATTAATTTATTATTATCGCTTCGCACAGCAACCTGTGTGCAACTATGCTTCCCTGCAAATGGAGCCTATTCTTTGGAATGCTAAAAACATAAGGATTAAGTGCAATCTTAAAATAATATTGGGTTGCACTGCTGAAAAAAAATCCTAGAATGGGAGATTAAAATTTGGAGAAAGCAGTGGGTTAATTGATTTCATAGTATTAGTGTTATTATTTATTCTTTTTTTTTTTTTTTGCATCCATACAATATCACTATTCAGTGCATTGTCATTGTAGCCTTTCAGTGATCTGTCATTTATTAATACTTTCTTAATAATCACAGGCTTATATATTGGTCTTGAGTATTCAGTAAATAAATTGAGTCTTGCTGGAACAGCTTGTCAACAATTATGCATTTTTTTAAAACCATATTTTATCATTTTTACATTTGTCCCAAGAGCTAGGCTCATCGTGGGGACTTATGCCACAAATATTCAATTTACATATATTTCTTCATTTTTTTTTACACATTTTTTTTTAAAAAGATACAATTCCAAATAGACCACAAAGACACTACACAAAACAAAAAAGAATAAATAAATAAACAAATAAATAAATAAATAAGAGACAGCGCATGTAAGATAGTAGTGATTAATAACAAAATGCTTAGTTTGCTCTAAGAAAGATCTAACAGCAGAAAAAACAGAAGTGTTTCTCTCAAAATTAAGCAAAAGGCTACCAAAAATTAAAAGCTTGAATTTATTCAATAAACTGAATGAAGACCATATACTGCCTGTGATTGACTCGACAGAAGTAAGTAGATGAGAACGCTGAGCAGCAAAACGAGGACACATCAAAAGAAAATGTAATGCATCTTCTCTAAGAGCACCGCAAATACACAAAGCAGATGGACTACAATTAATCGAGTGCAAATAATAATTTAAGCTGCAATGACCAAGCCTAAGCCTAGTATACAAAATAGACAAGTACCGAATGCCTTCATAAAAGATAAGTTATTACAGGGTGGTGTATAAAAAAGGTGCTCTTCAAAAAGACGCAGCAGAAAGGACTATTATGTAGTACATGGGGTATTTTCAGTCCGCACAGAAGATAGTTCCAAGTCAGCCTGATTACATTACATATAAAAAGACAACTGGCTAACATTGCATGGAAGAAAAGATAAAAGGTAATTTGGTATCAAACAATTTACCATTTTATACATTAATGTCAGTTTATGAAATTTCTACGATCACTTAACCCCAAAAAATTAGTTTCCACCGGCAAGTCCGAACGGTGAATGCCTTTCATAGCTCCAGTTATTAGCCTTAAGCAGAGGTGTATAATCCAGGGGTTAGAAAGTAAAAATCCGACCATGTTTTTATTCCACCCGTAAACTCCTGTCAGCAGATTTCACTTGTTTGTTTTACCTCCCAGCTGAAGAATAGGGCCAATTGACAGGTCTTTTGTGGCTGGAACAATATGCTGGGATGGACTTTTACTTTCTGGACTTGGATTATACACCTCTGGCCTTAAGGCATCGAACTGGATGCTTTCTAAGAAATCAGATTCACCCAAAGTACATCCGTCCCAGACAACGGCATACTCGAGCGTAGAATGAACAAGCGACTTATAAAAGATCTCAAGAGTATATTTAGATAAGATATATTTTAAAAAATTTAACAAGTTTATTTTTTTAGAAGCTTTTTCATATAATTTGAGCACGAAAGCTTTCCAAGACAAATTGTCAGTAAGTTACAGTGCCTGTGTTCCATTCGTGGATAGACAGCTGACTGATTGTTGAACTGTGACAGTGCAAATGACGCGCCACCTCTCGGCGGCTGAGATCTGCCCGTAACATGCCAAAGGCTCTTTTTCTCTCTCCTGTGTCACAAGCCGTTCCATTTTCTTGATGCAGTAGCAATTTTCGTTTTTTTTTTTTTTTTGGCTTTATGTAAGCTATTGTCCACACCAAAAAGAACAAGTTAAGTCAAGTGTCACTGTACACATCATGAACAGCTCGCTGTTTGTTATTTCTGAAGTGCTTGGCACGTGCACATGGTGCACGTCAGGATTACAATACCACACGGTTTTCTTTATTTCCTCTCGTGCCTCACTAGAAAAGCAATAAAAATCAATCGATTGTTCAATTTGCCGCAAATACAGTATATAACTCACCGGTGCATTTTTAATGGCGCTGAGTATACTTTGCCTGAATTAAAATCACGCTATTTATTTTGCAAAACAACTCCAATGCGTATACTGACGAAGTGATACCGAGAAGCAGGTTTGCCAACGTGGGCTACAGCATGAGAGTGGCAGTAGTGAGCTGAGGTGGACATTCCAGGGGTCAGAAAGTAAAGATGCGGCTGTTTTTTACTTCCATTTGTGAGCTTAATTTTACTATCACTAATATGTACTTCCTCCTGCTGAAGCGTTGGTGGTTGGAACCAAAGACTGGGGAGGACTTTTACTTTCTAAATTTAGATTGTCCACCTCTGGTAATGGGTAATTTTTAAAAATCTAAACTTTGTTAATCTGCACCTCCTAATAATTCATGCATTGGGTACAGTACTAGCACATTAAGTACATATGTGACAATGAAGCATTGGACAGTTCCAACATTTCCTTTTAGCCAGTTTGTTCATTTTTACAGTGATTTTTCTGATTTTTAATTATTTTATGATGAAAAAATTATTATTTTTTCATTTAAATTCACAGAAATAGGCTGTTGTAATTTTGATATTTTTATGCATATTTTATTTCTGTTCCTTATGTGACATGTGACAGAGGGTTGTGCACGTCTTGTAGAAACCTATGAAAGTATGTCACTAATATTGCACAATTAAAATTGCCATGAAACTGACATGACTTAAGAGCAGGTTTTGGTCATAATGCAAAAGCTTTCAATTTCGTCAAACTAGTAACATTCCAATAATTACCATAACCATACCTAATTTTATGACCAATCTATTGACGTGTGTGCACAGTTATTAGATTTTTCGTGTGTTTTCACTGGCTATAAAACACCTTTTTCTGCCTGAAACCGCCATAAATGTTGCTTTTGACTGTTTAAAAGGACTCTAAAAGAAACTCAGCGTATTAGACTTCTTTATAGCTCTCCCAGAAAACCATTCAAGATCTAGCTATCGGGTGGCAGCCACAGCTGAGAGTGGAGGGCCTTATCTGCATGTAACCAATTGTGAATATGCCCTTTGACCTTTATTTCTCCTTTTGTAGTTGAAGATTCTACCAACCTGCCCCCATCCCCTCCACCCTCTCCATCTGCTGAGCAGTTTGGACCGCTGGAACAAGGTAGGGATCTGAGGTTATGTGATCAAATTCTCCATGCAAAAAAGAGAAGAGAGTGTGAGAGAGAAAACGGTTTTAGGTTTTGCCTAATCGTGACAAAAATTAATTAATGGGGAGCCAAACTCGTCCACCCCTTTCTCGGCTTTCATTGTGCCAGGCTGAGTAGCTTGGGAGGGAAAGAGGAGCTCTGGCGATGAGCTGGGCACAGATGCATCCTGGGATATGCTGAGTGCCATACAGGGACGAGAGGCTGAAACGGGAAGAAATGCTTCCAGGCTTGTTTCACAATTGCAGAAATGACAAGAGCCATCCTCCTCTTCTTGCTACTCCTCCCAGTATTAACGAGATTGCTGTGTTCACATTAACGTAATAACACAGGTTTGGATGCCCCCTCCTCTTTGCACATACCTTTCCATTTCAGAGCTCATACTGTAGTGGCTCGACCCCCTCATTGAATGTAATGAGAATGACCCTTCCTCCCAATCCCATCCCAGCATCTTCTTTGGTCTCGCCACCCCTTCCCCAAGCCTGTGTATGTACAACGCCTGCATTATATCTTTTTTGTGGTTATTTTTGTTTGGCTGTCTTTATTTGCATGTCGGTTCTTGTTGTGTTGATGTTCTGTTGTGGCCCTGTCTGGCAAGTTCTAGTCTGTATCTGTGTCCAGTTATCTATGGAGATCCAGAACCGGCCAGTGGACAGAACAAACCATGCTCAGATTGGTCAGTTTGCTTTGTAGGTTACGAGAGATAACTGTCCGTATTGGCAATATCTGCACTTCTTCTCTCGGACACATTCACTTCAAACTGATCAGCCTTACTTATCAACCTACTTATTTAGTTTTACTGATTATTTGCTATGTTATATGATAATATAAAGTTTATAATGTACTCATAATACTGGTAAAAAAACCTTGGGTGCCGTTTTTGGCTACATCTCCTCTGGAAGAGAAATTCCTAATCTCAGAGGGACTTCCTTTTAAAAAAAAAACTGGACAAAAGTTAATCGAAATAAATAAAAATCTACTTTTTAGGATAGTAATCCATCATTTTGTTGTCAATTTATTTGATGCATCCTGCTAAAAGAACCTGAACCAAGCCTTTTGATCTGAAGGGGCATAGTCACTCAAACGAGAAATGGTGCGACGAAATGAAAAGGGCCCCCCATTTACTTTGGACATGAGTGTCATTTTGCTATCTAGTGTAAAATTGTAATGATATCGCTGACACGTTTGGAGATTATTGTGTCTCGGCACACTAATCAGGCCCCGAAGTTCTGAGCATGGCTTGCCCTGATCTCGACTGCTTTTGAGTTCCTCGACATTGAGTTTGTGCCCATGCATCTGTCTGTCTGTGCATCCCGTCAACTAGGCTATAGCCTACCTCTTCTCTCTTTTCTCTCTCTCTCTCCCTCTGTTCATCTCTATTTTTATTTGACAAAAAATCCCTGCAGTTTTCTTCCTTGTGTCTGTTTGTAGACGTGGGGTACGAGGAGGAGGCACGCCCTCCCCAACGCTACCCAAATTCTCGGGAGAGGTGCAAGTTCCTCGCCCCCTCCATCTCGGTGTCTGTCCCCGAGGATGACCCCTCCCAGTCTGACGAGGAGTACTTTGATCACCCCTTGTTCAGCTCTGAGTGGATGCGGCATAGCTATTGCCCCTTGGGGCAGGCCGCCGCCTTTAGTCAGATCGAAGGTGAACCGCGCATGGTTCCTCGTCTGTGTTCTTCTTCCTTTTCCACCCTCCTTCCTCTCCCTCTCTGCTTCTTCTGTCTAAGCAAAGCACGCTGAGAATTTGGCATATGCTGTATACATGTTTTTTACATATACACAGTCTCTCAAATTGTGGGCAAGGTCATTTGGTTATGTTTTGGCACTGTATTCCTACGCCTTGGGCTAGAAAATATTAATTGTTCTATGACAATCGTCACACATGCAACAATAGTTAATTATTTACTGCATTTCAATGATGTCTTTAAGATGTAAATCTAATATGACCACGTCATATACCATATCACATAAAAAGCAGGCTCGCATTTGCAATGGGGCTACGACCTAAATACAGTCGCCAAATGCTAGCACTAAAAGTATCGCAGATCAAAACTGGATGAGTCTCAATCCACTTTTGTTATTTCTTGACAGCAGGCAAAACTTTGCAGCTAACGGTTGGTCTAAGAAACATTAATTATCTGTGGGTGTGGCTCTGGTTTGGCTCCATGAACGCTTATCTGATTAGCTAATGCCATTCCCATTGAAACCAGTACGTTAATGCCATAGCAAACGGGCAATTTTGTCAGGTGAAGACTAAGCACCTAATTTGCCTTACTGCCTGCTTTTGTCCCCTGAGTACCTCACTGCAGTGTAATGTGTGGAGGCGTTTGAGAGAATAGAGGTTCGTGCACCAGGTAACGCACCTTGTATGAAAACGTGGGTGACATAAACTGTATAAAACACAGCACATAGTGCATTAAAATGAGGGATGAGACTGAAGTTTATTATGCGTTTTCACCCTCACAAAGAAAATATTTTATATCATGCATAAAAATGCCCCATTCATCTTCCTCTTCATAATAGACCGTACCTTCATTTTAGCCATTATTTATGAGGTACAAAACGAAAATAAAATGGGAAGGAAACTATATGCGTTTATTTGCAAACAGCTCCACTGGCTATGATTCCATCCATTAAATTTGACATGAGACAGCGTTTGCACTAAAACTCCAGAGTAAAAACACCAATGAGGTCTGTGACTTGAAAATTGCACAGTGCCGGCTTTCTGCATTGACACATTTCCTTCTGCATTGTCCAAGCCCTTGAGACACAGATGCTTTTTTTTCAGAGCTGTAGAATTCAAAACTGAGTGAAAACCATAAATATGCTGTTTGCGATGGGCAGAATTGTGCGTGATGTTATTGCTGCATTCCTTCCCGTTTGCAAGGGCACGAAAATAGAGTTAGAGGGCTTTTAGCAAATTCCGAATTGTTGCGTAGGAAATATTCTTTTGTGATTCATTTCCTTAGTTTTGCATGCGGAGGAATAATTAGCATTATGCATTCTTACACACATAACCTTTAAAACAACAGCAGTTTAAAGTCACAGTCATAAACTTATCAATGGAAAACTAGGCTTGGTGGCGTTAAGTCTTCTACTTATGATAGACAACATTATGCTCAAATCATTACTCATAAAAATGTATGAAATGCATTGGTCGTAAATAACTTCATAGTTGCTTAGCAAAGCCAGATAAGTTAAATGCTCAAAACAAATAGTGAAAAGCTGATTTTCAGATTCAGAATACTTTATTGGTCCCTAAAGGGCAATTCATTTCTACAGCCAACCCGTCCATAAATTACAAAAATATGATTTAAAAAATATATATTAATATTTTAATATTTTTACTGACACTGAAGGAGTTGAGTTTCCTCAGGAAATTTATTGACTTAACATTCATTGTTGCTCAGTATGGTAAGTCAGGTATTAAAACCAATTGACCTGCTAGGCTAATGTTACAATTGTTTGTCACCAACCAACTATAAATGTTTGTCCAACAGTCCAAAAGACAATGAAATTACATTATGTGACTGTCAATGTTAAAATGTTTTGCTTGCTCTACTGTATCCAGCCACAGGGCATAATACAGATGTGTAACTGATAATAAGCTGCTGCATTATCTCCGGCTATTGGTATATTTGCTACTTTAAAACTCTGAATGATTCACATGTAGAAATTATAACCTGGTTCAATAGTTAGTATTTTGGTTTCCCAAAGAAAGCTTATGGGAGATTTTATGTCAAAATATCAACATTTTTGATTGCATTTAAAGTGAATAAACTGTCCTCAATGAAAGGCCAAAACATCCATTCCTTTTAATTTTAAGGTTCTTGTGTCAGGAATGAATTGAAATTGAGATATATCTGCACAAAAAGACAACAGTCTTCATGCACATCTTTAAAGCTACCCATTACACAGCAATGTCTTAATCCAGTTATGCCAAAATCAGTATTTATCGAGACAGTGGTGATTGCAGTCGACCTATAAAGCGGCATTCGCATTATCTGAGAAATGGCTGCGATATGATAATTCAAAAATCATCATGCCAAAGGAAAGAACTGACCTATACAACCAAATGTATGTGAGGCACAAACTCTTAAAAAAATGAAATGAAAGTCCTGTAAAGTTTGAAAAAAAAGGGCATAAGTTCAATCGATGCTCATAACTTTATTAAGATTTCATGTGCGCAATTCTGAGTATACGCAGGAATGCATGCATACACTCACACAAAGACAAATTTTTACTTATGCAATCGCTAAATAAAAATTTAACTAGAGAGATTCTTACTCTGAAAGTTGGCAACCATGAAGAGACCGGTAAATTCTGCCCAGGCAGTGCACATCAAATGACCTGCCAGATTTGAAAAAGTAAAAATGAAAAAGCAATTTGCATGATTCTTTAAGGTCATGCACATTCGCCCTCAACCATGGATGTCCTCTTTCCACGTCTGACCTAGTGGTGTTGCTCCGCTCACTGACACTCCCACCTCCCGTCAGTCCCCCCCCCTCCCCCGCCCATAAGTTTTAATGGTTGTTGGTCATAAAAAGGCCTCAAAAGCTGGGGAACAGTACCTCAAGGCGAGATATTACGGGGTAACCTTATGAGGAGTCGTATTTTTTCAAGCTAACTGTACGGGACTTTCCTTGGGCTTTTCCATGCAATGAGCAGCAAAGCCAGCCATCTCAGTCCCTGCATCCCACTTTACTGGCACAGGGATCTCCGCAGCAGTAATCTTGTTCCTCATGCATACCTACATCCAGTCAAGTTCCAAGTTCAGCAGAAGTAATGGTAGAATAGACCTGCTTTCAGCTGGCTGCACAGTAAGCTGTTATGCACCAACTATACTTTAAGAAATGTCAAATTTGTGTCTTGTTGTTTGACAGCTTGGGGTCCTTATTAAATTTCATGTAAAGGAGCTGACCAAATTACTGTGTCACGATAGGAAAAACCTTGCATTTTTGAAGTGCTTCTTCTGTTTACTGTATAATTGCTCTGCACCCTGGGGCTGTGCACACTGCCTGTGGAGTAGCCTTGTGTATTAGCAGTGGGAACAAACTGTTTTTTTTTTCTTTTTTCTAGCCTTGATGACACAGCAGAGCAACCAGAGACACATGCAGTATTGTTATATGGTTTTAAAATGCATGTACGCTGCATTTACAAATGTGTAATCCTTCCAACAGAGTATGAAGTGAGCTGCTGTGAACCCATGATTCGCCAAGTGGATGTAACTGTATATCTGTCTTGGCTATTGTATATAGCTAAAATGAATTAAGAAAAAAAAAGAAAATGCAGGGCTATGAACAGTCATCCGTTAGTTGAAATGCACCCAGCTTACTGGTCCTGACTACTTCATGCAGGTACTAATAAGCCAGTGGGGGAATTAATTCATCGTGGTTTTTGTCCAACACTATGATTGTGGCTGTCTGGGATGACTGGAACTATTGATGATATGGGGCTTAAAAGCTTGAAAGAGGAAACATGACCATTATAGGTCCCTTTGTCCCAAAATCAAAAAAGCCTTTCTGGTTGTAAAGCGTACAGCAGTTCAATGCAGTCCGCAACGTGACTATATAAATACTTTACTGTACATATGCATAAAGTAAAAGCATAAATAAATTGTTGTAAATGGGGAGATTGTTTTAAATCTTGTAGTTATGTTGCTGCACAATGCCAAATTGGCAATTCGATAATCCATCCTTCCAGTCATTCATCTATTGTATCTGTTTTGCATTTTGAGCTTTATCTGCTTTTGTGTCTCATTGGATTCCTTTGTCACAGAGGGGCAATTTTAAATATATGACTGTGTCAATCATAGAGCATAGTGTGCATCTTCCTAATGTTTTTACCCATTCATATTAGTTATTGTTTGTATCCTTTAAGAGTTTTTGGTAAAAATGTTTCTTGCTCTTGCCTGCCTTAAATTGTTCTTCACCCTCCAAAGAACGATTCTTCTTTGTCAAAATTTAGTCAGTACTGCATTTGGACCTCAGAAGAATAGATTTACTCTTAACCCTTTGAGCACCATAGGCAACTATAATTGCCCAATGGTGTAAGATTTCAAAACCAGATGCTGTTAATCACGTGGCAACTTGTTTAAAAGATCTCCCGCTATTTGTTTAAAAGCTGCTCCCGCAGCTCCCACAGGATAGGTTTTCAACAGTTCAGGATAATTTCATTTTTAATTCCTTGAAATTTTATTCAGCGCTCAAAGGGTTAAAATGATGGATTTGATTGTAAAAATTTTAGCCATTTCAATTGCTGGCACTGTTTCTCTGCTCTCAAATAAAATACAGAACAGAGTTCTTGAAAGAAAACAATTAATGCATGATTACTGACTGACACTGAGGGCCTGATTTGCTGAGACTTTTTGCATGTGCAAAAACTTTTAGCTCATGCAGAATTTATAATATGGCCTATGACTGTAGCAAAATAAGAACCCTGGGCTATAACTGGCCAAGCTGTTGGTTTCACTTATTCTAAGAGATTTTGCACAAGTGAAAGTAAATCTGGCCCTGAAAACATATAACGCAGACTAAAGTTTTATTGGAGGCTTCTCATGTGTCATTTTATATGCTAAACATGACAAAGTATAGTGAATGCATAATTAGTGATTTTTCATACCTGAATATAGATGTGGCTGTTATCATGACTGAATTGAGTTCTTTTTATTTTAATATGTCTGAATACATTACTACAAAATTGTAGGCATTCATGTCAAAGAATGATCTGTTACATCTACCATGCCAACCCTGAAAATACAAAAAAAAATTAAAAAAAAGCCAAGGCCCAACTGTTCCCCACATTTCTCATGTGGGGAACAGTTGGGGACACATCCAAGTAGCATTATTACTGTACTGCATGAGCTACCTTACAAGTAATGTAAAACATTTACTGTATCCATTTTGATTCTGATCACTCCAAAAAAACTCAGTTGATCCACTTATTTTCTATGCCTTGACAGTTCAGTTTTAAAAATGATTCAATGAATTCTTAATTTTCAATGTGTGTAGCTCATTATGCCTTCACCAGCTGGCCTTATTAATATTGTAATGTATGGGCTTTGCAGAATTTCTCATGCTGTTAAAACAACACGACAAACTGTGAATACTCAGAGAATGAGATTATTTTACAGTAACTGCTGAGTTGAAATGTTGTATCTCATTTATTACCATAAGATTACGACATTCCTTATATTTTGTCATTTTTTAAAATAGAGTTTTTTGTTTCTACTTAATTTGGAGTCAGCATTTGCATCCCATTCCCGTAGTGATGAGTTATCATGGTGCTCACTGGATCTGTACAAAAAGAGGTCAAGGACACCAGTGAATTCTGACATGGGTTAGTGACTTGCCTCTCACTAAAGATGACCAGTAAAATAAAAATGAAACTGGTCACTGGCAAGCTGCTCATGCAAGATCTGCCTATTGGATCTTTACTAATATCATTCCAGTTTGTTACTCTGTCCATATCTGACAAAAAGACAGTCCCGCTGGCAATATGAATTATTAGTTATTCATAAAAATAATTATGCTGCATAAATGGCCGGTTGGCAAGTTGAGTAAGAAATATCATACATTTTGAAATTACTGAAGGTTTGAGGTTTTTCTAGACAAAGTTCAGAGTGCTGACCCCAAGACGGCCTGCTGCTTGTGTTGTCCCTAGTCTTTATTTTGCCGCTTCTTCCCCTTTCCGAAGAGGAACAGCCTGTAGAGGCTGTCGCCGAAGCTGAGGAGGAGGAGGAGAGGGCAGAGGCAGCTCCTGAGGTGCCACAGCAGCAGAGCAGTGGGGAAGAGCCCGAGCAGGGCCTGAGCACGGAGCCCTTAGTGCAGGCAGAGAACTTAGGCGAGGCCCAAGAGGGGCCCTGTCCACGGGCCGAGACAGCTAGCATGTCTGGAGAAGCCTCCAATGGCAGTGACAATGAGGCAGGGTTGGAAAAGTTTCCCATGGAAGGTGTGTTCCCCCACTCCTCCCAAATATGCATGCTTTCTGTCATTTTAAAACCCCTCACAGGGGAAGATATGGCACTGAGCTTCTCACTTCTGTCTGATGCTGCGAGACATCCATGGCTTAAAAGCAACCCTGCTTCACGCTGTGGCGTTCTGTATCAAACTGCTGGGACCCATGGGGTGGGGGGGTTGGTTATTGCTTTTTTAATGGCTCTGCTCCTGTAAGTATACTGTATGATGTCTCAGGCACTGATAGGCCGTTGGGCACAAATGTTACGCACTGAGGCTTTTACTGCTGAAGTACTTTGCGCTTTCTGCATTGATGCAGTATCTTGTGGACAAATCCATCTTATTGGCTCCTACTCATCGCTTACTGTCCTTTTTCAGCGACATTGTTGATAAAATAAAGGATTTATCTCAATACATTAATCACCTGTCTTTTGTGCTCTGGATTTGCTTTAAAGCTTCTAAAATTATAATATTTTGACTCAGCGATGGTTAAAACTCATTTTCTCATGTCATGCATGTTTTTGTCTGATCAAATGTATTTTTTCCATTTTTTTGTCATCGCCAACACTCCATGAGTTTTTGTATGGTACTGATTTGATTTTGACTCCTTGCTTGGATTGTACTTTAATATATTGATAGATTGTTGATCTCTTTTTTTTTTATTCATATAGCAAATATTTGAAATGCTTAATACTTACTGCATATTTATGCATTGCTGCTTTGGCAGTTCTTAATTTTTATTCTCACAGTACAATTCAATAAATATTGTTAATATTGTACATTTTTTACAATAAATTTATGTTTTTATTTACCAAGCCTTGGCTCTCTAATCAACTGAATAGAACAACGCATTTTCAGAGGAAGCTGAAAGCTTTTTGGACACATTCATATATTGGACAAAATGAACTTAATAAATTCCAGTCTAGAACACATCAGCAGTGTGCTTCAGCAGACAGTGAGATTTTTCTAAACTTCTTTAGTGCTCAGTATGATGGAAGTTGTTTCTTGAGTGCTAATTAGCAGATTAATACCATTACATTAGGATTTGGGGACACTATTAGTATACTTCAGCAGTACATGCAGCAAATGGCGCTTTACAGTCATATTAAGAAATTAACTGAAGAAAAAAAATACATTATTTCAAACAGTAATCATATTTTGAAAACGTATCAATGCCTTGCCAGTATTTTCTTATTTAATACTTTCTTGGTGAACAAAAGTATTCCAAAGATAAAAGATATATATATATATAAAATTTGAATGCAAAAATACTGGAAGGATGTCTACTGTAGGACATAAGTATGATTTGTTTAATAGTTTTTAAACTGAAGTTACTCCATTGTAATAATTTCATTTTTGCATTGTGTCTTAAGGCTCACAAATGGCCTTTTTACTCATATAATTATCATAATCCAAGAAGTCATAAAGAAAATAAAGAAAAAATACATTTGCAACTCTATCAGTCTCATATTTAAGTCATGGAAAGTTTTCTGTATAGTTGTGTTTGACATTCATCTAACATTATGGCACTGCATGCTTAACATCTCCATACCATTTCCCAAACCATTCCTGATTCATTGTGCACTCACATGCTGCCCTGTGCTGGTCCATCAATGCCACACATTGCGCTTAAAGAAGAGATGTGCATCTGCAAAAAGCTTTGCCTGGCTGTTATGAGCTAGTCTGTGGGAACTGCAAGCAAGGCAAAGTGAATGTAACACAGAGCAACAAGACTACCTCAGATTTGCTTGCAGCCCTGAAGATGGAGGAAGGCAAGCCAGGCAGCGTGCAGGCCACCAGCGCCACCTCAGGCTTTGCCATCGAAGGTGTGGACGTGCCATCCGCCTCAGACACCTTTGCAACACTCTCTTCCGAGAATGACAAAGCTGAGCCCCTTAAACCTGCTCCAGAAAGCCCAGTGACAAATCCCAAAGAGGCTATTGAACCAGCTTCTACACAACCACAATATGACATGCCATCTCAGCCCCTCACTGACCAATGTAAGGGGGACGAGATGACTGATGCCTCCAACATAAGATCAGATGAAGAGGATTATGGTGCCTCTGATGCAGCGGCTGAGAAACAGACCATTATAGAGGGATTAATGGGAAGTGGTCATGTGGCCATATCTGCCGAAAGAAAGGACAGTGGGGATGAAGAGCAGATGAGGGTGGATGTGGAACTTCAAAGTTCTTCAGGAGAGAAGGATGAAGAAGTCAAATATGATAAGGAAATTAATAAGGAAATTGAAATAAGGATGAGTGGAAGCAAACAAACCAAAGAACAGGCAGATGAAATTAGTGAGCAGAAGGAAATGACACTGAGTACAAATTTTAAGGTGGAGGAAACCCAGGAGGGAGTCTCTGCTGTGAAACCTGAGGTTTCTGACGAGCTGGATGTAAAGGATCAAAGTGTCTGTTTTGACATCGATGGGAAAAGGGAGAACATTGATCATGGAAAAGCCATTGTTGAAAAAGAAGACCTAAAGTCTCACATGGACACTGTTGATCAGTTGCAAGATTTGGACATTGACCAGGATAAATCTGGAATGTCTGCATACTTTGAGACATCAACCATGAAGCAAGATGAAGATGGGGAGCAAGGGGAAGGATACTATGAGCTTAGCGATGCAAGAGAGATGATTACGGAACCAGTCTCAGCTCCTTCACCTCCTGAAATTGGTTACACCACCCTGACCCAAGCAGAGTCCCCAGAAGGGGATGTTAGGACTAGGCCACAGGAAGAGCACAAGGCTGTCCCAATCTCAGAGAGGAGGGATGAGTGTGAGCTTTCACCTGGAAGGTTTTCGCGGGAGCAGCGGAGTTACTCCTTAAACATCCACTTTGCACCAACAGATCAAAGTGGCGAGCAAGGGCTGCTAAAGAATTTCTCGCCATTAGCCACTGATATTATGTCTTACACAAGTGGAAGTCTGGATGAGTCTGCAGAATACCTCCCAGTAACCACCCCGTCTGAGGAAAAAAAGTTGATTTTCCCTCCAATGATTCTCGAAACTGCCCCATCCACTACTACTCCGCCATCCTCACCACCAGTTGACACAACTAGTCCAAAGACAAGCCCTCAGCCGGAGTCCCCAGTCTCAGCTTTTCCTTTGAAGTTCAATCATAAAAATGGTACTGTAGTGGTCCCTGATCTCCCAGAAATGTTGGACCTAGCTGGATTCCGGCCAAGGCTGACATCTGATAGTAGCGACTCGGAAATGATGAGGAGGAAGTCTGTACCTGCTAATGTCCTTATGAGTGATTCCTTAGCTAACTTAGTCTTAGGAGATAAGAACCAAAAGGTGGCAAAAAGTGATACCCAGTTAGAAGAAATTGGGTACTGTGTTTTCAATGACTACTCTGGTCCCATGCCTTCCCCTGCTGATGCACATAGTCCCTTGGACTCTCCTCCCCAGATCTTCCCCACAATGATCCCTGAAACAGATGACCTAAAGGAGCTAATGGCAACAGAAGGGAAACTTAAAGAAGCGAAAGACAAAAAACATGACACAGAAGGAACAGAAACAAAACAAAAGTCAGATGAAGAAACAGAAAGTCCTGACTACAAAGAAGTAGAGGAAGATATAAATGAATATGTGGTCACAGAGAGAACTTCATTGTTGGAAATTTCTCCTGCGGAAGATGAAAAATCTACTCCCGAGATTAAACCTACTGAACCACTTGAGGAAAAGCCGGAGGATTTCAGTTTGAAAACTGGTCTGGTTAGTGATATCAAAGATCAAATAATACCCGAGGTTGAGGAGCAAGAGTTGTCGAGGGAGGCTTCCCCTGTGCACCCAGAAATGTTTGGGAAGGAGTCTGAGGAAACACAGCCAGATAGACCATTGACCCCTATTGTAACAATCACTCTTGATGAAACAAAGCCAGACCTTGACAGAGATGCCAAACTAGCTGCAGAGGCTGAAATAGTGGATGCTGAAAATAAAATTCGTAAGTTAGAGATGGAGAGCAGGCCCTTGAGCTTAGAGGAGGAACGTGAGCTTCAGGAGCTGAGGGAAAAAGTGAAGGAAAAGCCAGACTTAGTGCACCAGGAGGCTTATGAAGAAGTGGATGCAGAAGATGTCTATCAGCTCACAGGTGTTGCAAAAGCCAGGATTGCAAAACCCATAAAACCTTCACCAACATCATCAGTGGAGAGTGCTGCAGATGAGGAGAAAGTGGATTTTCATGAACAAGAGAAGGTTCAACAACCAAAGGAGCAGGTTGAAAAAGATGAGGAACCAGTGAAAGTTCTGGAAGAAGAGAAAATTCTGCCGATAATAGAGCAGGTTCCTACTGATAAAGATAAATTAGATGCTAATGAACAAAGGAAAGTTCAGGTACCAAGTGAGGTGATTTGTACAGATGAGGAGGAAGTGGTAATTCATACACAAGAGATGGTTCAGCAGTTAAAGGAGCAGGCTTATGCAGATGAAGAGGAAGTAAATCTTCGTAAAGAAGAGACTGCTCAGTATCCAAATGCGCTGGTTTCTACACATGAGGATAAATTGGATGCTCATGAACAAGAGCAGCTTCAGTTGCTGAAGGTGCAGGTTTGTACAGATAAGGATGAATTTGACATTCAGGAAAAAGTGAAGGAAGAACAGCCAGAGGAGCAGAGTTCTACCAACCAGGAAGAAGTGGATGTTCATGAAGAAGAGAAGGTTCAGTTGCTACAGCAGCAAGTTCCTGCAAATGAGGAGCAATTGATTGTTCATGATCAAGAGAAGGAGGAGCAATCAACAGAGCAGGTTTCTCCAGATGAGATGAGATTGGATGTTTGTGAACAGGAGAGGGCTCAGCAGCCTCAGGAGCAGGTTTCTCCAAAAGAAGAGGCTATAATGACAAAGACCCCTGAGGGCAATTCCCCCGAAGCCTCTCCAAAGCCAAAAGAGCCTCCTCTAGTCACTACTACTAACCAGGAAGAATGGAGCGAGCATGCTGATGAAGATGTTGAACTTGCTGAGGAGCCTGAAGAAGTCATGGAGGAATCGCAAATATCTGTTAGTCCAGATAAAGAGAAGGAATGGGAGAGACGTGATGTGGAGGAGGTGGTTGTTGATGCAAAAGCAGTTAATAAGGAGCCATCAGAGCCTCGAGCCATCATAGAATCAGTGGTGACTGTTGAAGATGACTTCATCACAGTCGTTCAAACTATTGATGAGGGTGAACAACCTGGACACAGTGTTAGATTCTCTGCCCCACCTGAGGATGACCAGGTACAGGTTCCCCAAGCAGATGAGGGGGATAATGAGGAGGAAGAATCCATTGAAATGGCCCATGAAGTTGCTCTGGAGGCTGCCAGTCTAGAGGAGGTTTCAGATGTCCCAGAAGCTCCGGAGATGACGAACTATCCCATGCAGGAGGTAGCACCAGAGAGCGAGCTACAAACAGAGGCGTATGAGGACTACAGAGACGAGACAACCATTGATGACTCCATTTTGGACACGGACAGTGCTTGGGCTGACACTCAAGGTGCCATTATGATTTGGCTAACCATAATATTATCTTAGCCACAATTTGTTCTAGCATATGTTGAGAACCGTACTCTCAAAGTCTTAACAGATTGCTTAATTGGATATTAAATAATTTTCTTTCATATGAATCAGCTGTCACTAATTTTTAAAGCACATTATATGACAGATAAATTTATCTGTTATGTTCATCTGAACTGTTATGTTCATTTTTACTTTTTACAATTAAAATGTAGAAATACACAGAATTAAATGGAATATTCAAAGATAATTTAAAAAAAAAACTATCATCTTTTCATAAGAAAGCTGACTGATATGCTTACTGTTATGCATGAGTCGATTCTGTTGCCAGTTTCCTTTTCACTCCTCTCTGTACACTCCAGATGATGACAGGAGCATTGTGACTGAAAGAATTGAACCCCTCCCCAAAATGAGTCCTATCATGCGCCCCCCTGAGGAAAAGCCAAGCAGGGGGAAATCTGGGGGCCGAGCAAAGGGGCGTGTCTCTACCCCTGAGCGTCGGCCCATCCGAAAGGAGCCCAGCTCTGGCCATCGGAGTGAAATCAGGAAGAAAAAAGGTTCCCATCATT
This sequence comes from Gymnothorax reevesii, assembly GCA_029721435.1. Lineage (NCBI taxonomy): Eukaryota > Metazoa > Chordata > Actinopteri > Anguilliformes > Muraenidae > Gymnothorax > Gymnothorax reevesii. Next base: position 55,919,732 of record CM056586.1, read on the forward strand.
GACATGAAAGATGGCAGTTTGTGAAATTCATTGTTTCTTTATTGGTCTCTCTGGAATTGTCTGCAAAATAATCGTCATAACTACTATACCAAATAATTCATTTTCTTATTATTATTGCAACTTTCCTGGTGTTACATTAACCATTGGCAGTAATGAAGGCTCACTTCCACGAATAGGTGCATAAATACATTCAAAAGCATTGTTCTGATAAATAAAAATTCAATTATGTATGTACTCACTTAATAGACTATAGTGGAGAATTGTCTCCGCCAAAAATTGGAAGCAAAAAAGTAGAACTACGGGCCCGATTTTTCTGCATGCGCTATATGTTACCACACGTGCGTGGACTGATTGGTACGTGCATTTTTATTTACCTCCAGCCAAAAGGACTATTTTTTCTTGAACATCACACACATCTGTGTGGAAAGATGAGTACTAAGGGTTTTGTTATATCATAGGAGGTGTTTTCCATGTAAATTAGATGACACTTGTGGGAGTGTTGTTTAAATGAGGTTATGCAAAGGGATTTGTGCTACAGAGTATCCATTGATACATAAAGCAGAAAGCATATGACTTGCCAGAACTATGTCTAAACTGAAGTGTAATCTGTTCCTAATTTCATTAGAAGGTGCCAATAAACTGAATAATCAGTCTCTAATAGAAATAATATAAATGTATCACGATTTTATAGTTTTTCATAGTTCCATCAATTTGTATTACTTGCAAGCTGGTTACATTTGGCATTAATAATAATGTAACTCAACTGTGGACCCTGTGTGCCATTATCACAGGTTTATATGTGGGCATGATTGAATAATATTCAGAGCGACATGGAGCTGTAGTGTGGGACTAAAAATTCTGTTTGCTTGATTTTATTTGTTCTACCCAGTAATTTTGATGCACAGAATTGTTCACAGACGGAAACACATTTTTTGTAAATTCTAGAAATGCATTTTCGAAGCAAATTACACTAGGCATCATCTGGAGGAAAACTGGCACAAAAGTTACACGGGAAGAAAATAGCACAGCAGTTTTTTCTGTGGTCATGCAAGTCCGATAGGCTAAACTATGTCAGCACATAAAGCGCACAAAATTTACCAAAATGGAAAAAATATCAAGTCATACTTTCAAGCAGTTTCACCCGAAAAGTTGGTTTGGATTATGGCAAGTAAATTTACTCAAGCAGTTGTTTTGTTTTTTTTTTGTTTTTTTTTTGAATGACAAGTTGGGATGTTTCATTTGTCACAGTAATGATCATTTGACTGATTCTTTTATGCTTTGACACACACTGAAGTTAGCCGTGTTAGTTTTCAGTAATTGAGGAGGTCATATTTAAATGTTCAGTGTCATTGTAGGGACGATGTTGACATGTTTCTTTTGTCCCTCTGCAGTAACAATGAGCACATCTGTCACAGCTATGACAATGAATTTTAAAAAATGTTGGTAATACAGCCAATTAATTTGACTCTGTTATATCAATGTTGATGCCTCACTGACACTCAGATAATCATGACTTGGTGAAGCATTGTTATTTTCATATGCTGGCTGATACACTGTGTAGCGACTTACACACACACACACACACACACACACACACACACACACACTGTATAGAGTAGCTTGAGGTATCCAGGATATGCTTGCTGATTATCTAGTAAACAAGAGCAGGATTTTTAACACGGTTGTTGCTGCCTTAGTGAACACCCTGCATGCATTCAATAAAGTTTTTTTAATCAACAAAAATTCACCAAACAAGTTTCTTTGATATGACAAATATGATAATGAAATTAATAAGAAGCATATTTAATGTTTTCCATATTGGAGGAGGTTATGATGGTCCTTGCGTTTATTTCGTTTATTTCCTATGGTGGGAAAAATCGGGCCCACCATCTCTTGTCGCTAAATTCTGTTCTTAGTATAGTATATTTCCATTTAAATTAAATTACGGTGAATTAATCATTTTTATGTTCTTTAACTCCCTATCAGATATAACAGGCACATTAAAAACATAATGATAGTCCACCTTCAATCCAAACACAATTTTAGGATTCCGCCACGTATAGCATTTGCTCAAGAGTCCTGCTAAAAATATATACACATATTTTTAAATTTGTGTAATTTTGTCTCTTTACCAATATATTCAAAAATGTGGTGTAAGGAATGTATAGAAAGTTCAAATATTTTGTAATACATGTTATACAGCGTTTTTCAAAACTAATCACATGCCCACTCTGTCTCTGTGTCTCCTCGATCCTCTGCTTCCTTGACCGTGTGTCTCCCTCTGACAGCAGTGATTAAGAAGGCTGAATTTACTAAAAAATCAGACAGTCAGACGCGCTCTCCGTTGTCCAAGACTGTTTATAAGCCTGCGACTAGACAACCCAGGCCACCCCAGCACGTCTGTGCTAAAAGGAAACCTGCAGGTGACGATTCCATGCGGGTAATCTGCGATGTGGCTGGCAAACGTGGAGACTGATTGGCTCATTGCTAGAAATCTCTTTTTTGCTTTTTAAAAATGTTCATTTGTTTTTTAAATTATTTATTTATTTTTATTTTTATTTTCTGCTGTTCGCACACGGGTGACAATTCCAAGCTAGGCAATCTGCGCTCTGGCTGTCAGTTGTGAACGCTACGCAGTGCATTGCCGGGATTATCTTTGCTTTATTCGTTTATTTATTTATTTTGCTGTTTGTGCACAAGTGAGAATTCCACACCAAGCAATCTGCAATGTGGCTGTCAAATATGGACAATGTGAGGCTTATGGCTTGAACTATCTTTGCTAACTTCTATATTTTATTTTTGCTGGAAGAGCTTTTTTAAGAAATCAGGCTGTATGTTTTATTGAATTTTTTGATATGTTTGTAGATGCGCTGTGCTGTGCTCAGCTTTGGCCCCCCTCCCCCATGTTGTTTTGTCTTTTTATCGTACTGCACTGCTTACGGGCATCTCTGCTGCTTGTCTGATTGGTTTACAGTGGCCACTGAATCCTGCTTCTGCGAGCGAGCAGTGTCACCAGGATATTTTTCTTGGCTTTTTGTGTGAGAGGGCCATGATGTGCATTTGAATGCTTGACAGAAATCTTTCTGTGGAACATCTGTATCTCTTGGAATTTACTATGATTCTTCTTGGAGCCCTCTCAAATAGCTGCAGAACAAAACACATCTTGCACTATGAACGGGCAGTGTTCTATTGCGTCTACAAACAGCTCAATTAGCAGTTTGGTGTTAACGGAGTGTCAGTGATCTTCGAAGATCATATGCAAGCACCTTTCAAAAGGGAATTGGGTGATTACCTGCTGATTCAGAAATTCAGTACTTCTGGATACATATGCAAGGCCTCGCTGTTCTACGTTCATTTTGCCCAAGTATACTTACTTCGTATTCTCTCTTTGTCTCTCCCTCTCTCGCTCTCTCTCACTCCCCCTGTGTCTCTCTTAGTTCTATCAGTATCTCCAGCCAAGGCAGTGACAGAAGGCCGTCAGCCACTCAGTGTAGCCTATAAGTCCCGGGGAAGGTCCGCGGTGAGTGAGGGAGCGAGCATGCATGCACCTGTGCAAATGTACATACTTGCACACGTACTCTCACATACGCACATGTGCGTGCATGCAGGCACACATACACACCTACTCCCCACTTCAAATATGAACAAATGCACCCACATGCTCCTACACTACACGGGCGCTAGCGTGCACACTTTTCTTCCTTTTTGGGATTTCAATCGGGCTCTAATTAATGAAGATAAAGAAATAGTTTGCTCTTGTTCCATAGATTACGCACGTGCTTTGTCAGTGTCTGCTATTACTGCAGTTTTGTAAGATATAGCATGTTACTTGCATTTCTAGAGTTAAAGAAAATGCATATCCCACTTACAATTCAAAATTTCTACATGGATTTCATCAACAGCATTAGATTTTTTGGCCAAGAAATTATAAAAAATACTTTGATTTTACCATGGCAATTGTACTGACTGAAAATGTCAACTCCCCAGCTTTAGTAGTCTCTTATTTGAACCATGAAATGCATTGATTAATGTGTGATAATTTATATCCATTCCTGGTTCAAGAAATTACATTTATTTGGCTTCTTCTACTGTTTGAATCAACCAATGCAGGATATGATGTTTTTTCCGTTTTTATTAATTATCACAGACTGGTATTTGATCCACACCAGCAGTCTTAAGCTGCTTTCACACTGGACACAAAACAAATTTTTCGTACGACAGATTACATGCAAAGTCAATGCAAAGACGCGAATATACGCGAAATGCAAGTGCTGGCTGGTGGTCATTTGAAAGCGTTGAGCAGAACGATGTGCATCACGGACATTAAGGGAGCTCTGTGAGAATGCTCCCCTGGGAAATTTTTTTTCATTTTTTTGCATGAACAGTTCAAATGATCACAACTTTTCTGAACCACTTCATGAAAAATCTTTGCACTTAAACATTAAAGTAACAGAGGCACGTTTCTTATCGCAGATAATGTAAGTCTAATTTGACAGATTTTAATCTTTATAAAATAAGTTCTATGAAAACAATTCTGTGCTCATTAAGGAATGTGCAGCTTAAAATGCTTTCAGATTATTAAATAACTTGTTAATTACAACATTTATGGCCCCTTAGAAATTAGTCAGAATCCGTTACGTAGATTCCATTTATTTTGCATTGATTCATCTTTATTTTGAAAACTATTTTTTTTTGAAATGACAAAGAATATTCTTAATCAAAGAGTGATTAAATGGCCATACAATGGCATATCTATTGGGCATTGCTAATACTCAAAGAATGAAAAACCAATAATTGGGGAGCTCCAAGATTAGGAATTTGAAATCCATGACATATTGACCTGCATTACATTTAAAATAATGTGCTTCACAATTTAAAAAATTTCATTACATGTAATTTTGCAGCATTCCCTTGTGTGAATCTGAGGACATGGCTAATAGAACCAGTGATTTTGGGAGATAAGCTTGATGGATTTAGGATTAGCTTGATGCCCAATTAAATTCATAACTTCTCAAAAAAAGCCTTCAAAATTTTATAATTGTGCATTTGCACACGACAGGATGGCAGCTCATGGAGCCCAGAGAAAAGGTCCTCTCTGCCTCGTCCAACCTCCATCTTGAGCCGGCGTACACAACCAGCAGACCAGGATGAGACCTCCACCTCCCTCACGAGTTCCAGCTCTACGGCTCCCCGCCGCCCAACCTGTAAGATAGTTTCCACTACCGCTCATAAAAAACTGTGCTTTGAAGCCCCAGGAAGATTATAGCTTCCATCACTCCTCATACAATAACGTCACCAATGTATTTCAGCAGCACCTCATGTTTTTTTCGCTACTTCCTCAGGTTTCCTTACTGGCAAATCATTTCTACATATGTTGGGAATTTGTGTAATTGCACATAATGCCAATTATCTCCAACAGAATGCACATAGATACATGATTTGAACAAAAATCCTGTGCCTTGGAAGATATTTTTTATGACATTCTTATTGGCATCCCTGACTGGATATGCATTGAAAATATTCTAAAAATGATGTAAAAACATATTATTATAAAGAAGAAATGTCTACATGTGAGAAATACTGTGTTTTATTAATGGCTCTGTGGAACTAACCCCATATGATTTATTCATTTACAAGCCCAGTTTAAAAAATGGCACGTTATGGATAATGTGAAGAAAATAAAAAAAGAATGACTTCCAATCACCCTGTGCTATATTGGATAGGCGCTTATCAGCTGCCCTTTTCAATTCAGCCCACAGATGTAATGACTGAGATGGCCAATGCAGAATAATATTTTTTTTGTTCTGGAACCAATTCTCTGCAGATTTCTCGCTGTGATTTGGGACATTGTCTCCCCGGAAAGTCCACCTATGGCCAAGTCTCTGACGTCTGGCAGAGGCAACGAGATTGTTTGCCAAAATTTGCCTGACATTTTGTGGAATCTGTTAACCTATTGATCTTATCCAGTGCCCAAGACCTCTGAAATTAAAACAGCTTCAAAAAAATAGCCGATCCACTGCTGTATGTTTTCCTTGTATGTATCATAGTTTTGACAGCAAACATGCCGATATCGAAACCGATCAAAGCATTCACTTCTGGTCTCATCTGAACATGGAGTCCTCTGGTTAGATGACTGCTCTTTTGCTCAGAGTCAGCATTGTTTTGTTTGGTGTCAAAATGGAGGCGCACACCCAGGAATGAGACTAATATTGAAAGGGTGTACTTAGAGGAATTCCAAAAACTGTGTGCCCTAACCTTGTCAAAATAGTCCAGGAAACATTCATGCTGTTATCCTTGCCAGACTTGGTCTCTCCAAGTGCTAAATCCAGGGTGCCATTAATTGTCAAACCTTGAATTTAAGGAAACTGGTTTTAATTAAATCAATAAATATTTTGGTTGATTCTGTTAAAACATTTGTTATAACAACATTTTTCACATATTTGAGTCTCTATCTCAATAATGTCATAATTTATTTTAAAATTATGTAATTTTTGTACTTTTTAAGACATGGGTGCCAATATTTCTGTTGGCCTCAGTTTCTGGAGCGATCGCCGTAGTTGAGGTGCAATGAGTGATAAGTTGCAAAGGTTTGTAAGACATTTAATTGAAACAAGGTGGGGAAATTTAGGATATGAAGTTTTGTACCATGTCTTTTCTTAAGGCAATAGGTTTTTAAATGTCAAATGATTCAGTTTTTAGCCTGCCGGGCCTACGAGCTGATAAGTTATTGTCGTGGTGTGGCATCCGTCATCCTTCGTCCAGTGTCCGTCGTCCGTCATCCGGATCATTTTTTAGCTTTTTTTGGCCTGATGAATTTTCTTGTAAATTTGCCACTAGACCATATCTCCAGACGTGTTTCTCGGATTTTTGATTGTATCATTTTGGTCCATTTTATGGGCCCTTGAAATTTTGGCACCAATGTTAATGATAGGACTGAGAAATTTTAACAAATTATTTCTCAAAAACTGTGTGATAAGTTGCTTGCCTGATTTAGAAAAAAAATTATCTTGGTATTGCCAATGTTCAGTGCAAGCGCCATTTTGATTGAATCGACGGAAGTGGGTCTATTGGGGGCACTGTACTTTATGATTATGCAAGATGGCCTGTGGAGGCCAAATGGTTGCAGATAGAGATTAAGTTTGTATTATCGACATATAGGAAGTCATATATGAACTATAATTTGACAATATTAAATTTGACCACAGATGACTTTGAAAGGTCAGGGAATATATTAGTAACAATGTTAAAAGATATGACTTGAAATTTAAAAAAATTATTTCTCAAAAACTGTCTCTTAACTTTTTTTCTAAATCTGGCAATCAACTCACTTGATATACTTTATATACAGTGGGAGTGCAATTTTGATAGAATCGACGGAAGTGGGTCTAGTGGGGGCGCTGTACTTTAACATTGGGTCTTATGGAGAATGGACCAAATTACCTGTGGAAGCTACATGGTTGCAGGGAGAGATTAAGTTTGTATAACTGACATATAGGAAGTAATATATGATCTATATTTTGGCTGTGTTAAAGATGACCTCAGATGACCTTTAAAGGTCAAACTTGAGGCCAAGCAAAATGTTACAATTTTCAAAGGTTTCTAGGCTTGAAAATATTGAAGTTTGGGAACATATGTGCATTGAACACTGATAGGAAGTCATGTATGAACTTTCATTTGGTGGCCTTGAACTTGACCTTCGGTGACCTTTGAAGGTCAAAAAGTGAAATTTCAATGACTTCTATCACCAAAACCATTACAGTTAGAGCTTAGGTTTGTATTGTGGCCATATAGGAAGTCATGTATGAAGTTCCATTGGGTGGCCTTAAACTTGTCCTTCAGTGACCTGCGACAGCCAAACTATACAGTGAAATTTCAATGACTTATATCAGCAAAATTGTTACAGATTGAATGTAGGCTTGTATTGGAGATGTATAGAAAGTCATGTATGAACTTTGTGTTTTGTGTTATGTTTGTGTTACAGAAGGTCTTATAAATGTATGTGAACTTTTATTTAGTGACCTTGACATTGATTTTCATTGATTGAAACGTCAAACTTCACATGAAATTTTCATAACTTGTATCATCGCTGTAAGACTGCTTACCGGTAAGCTACAGGACCCCTGGTCCTATTTTATTAATGATGACATCAACCACTAACTTTTTCTGTCCTTCTTTCTCAGACTGTCCTTTGCTTTCAAGAGGTGAAAAGTTGATTAAATGCCATCAAGGCAATCAGTTGATAATCTGTTGATAATCTCAGCTTTCTAACTGATTCGGATGTAACTAATCTACATGCTGTATACAAATAAAACTTGGACTGAATTAACTATATAAGTAATATTTTGACAATGACATAGTCACTAGTGTAATTACTTACAAATTAAAGCGCAGAGTGGGTGAGTATCAAAATCGATTAAATCCAGAATTTGTTCACTGGGTCCCCCATTTTCCCTGCTCTCCCTCTCTCTCTCTTTCCCTCTCTTCCTTTCTCTCTCCCTCCATCTCTCTTCCCTCTCTCTGTCCCTCCTTTTTCCTGTAGCATTTCGCACTGAGGGCCGAGCAGAGCACAGGACAGGACGAGCCCCCAGTATGACAGGTAGTGTGCATCCCACTCAGTCATCACCATTTGTTGTTCTTTGTCTCTGGCTGATGACTGCATGACCATATAAATTTGCAACCTTTGTAGGGACCGAATCCACTCGCTCGCGTTCGGCCCGCAGCGGCACCTCCACACCGCGCACCCCTGGATCCACTGCCATCACCCCCAGCAGCCCGCCCAGCTACTCCTGCCGCACACCAGGCACCCCCCGAACCCCCGGGACCCCCAAATCTCTGAGCCTGCTGCCCCAGGAAAAGAAAGTGGCCATCATCCGCACCCCGCCCAAATCACCCGCAACCACACCAAAACAGCTGCGCCTGCTCAACCAGCCAATGCCCGACTTCAAAAACGTCAAGTCTAAAATCGGCTCCACAGAAAACATCAAGTACCAGCCCAAGGGGGGTCAGGTAAGGCAGGACATTGTCCCTGGTCACCTGTCACCTGAGGAGGTGTCGCTCCACCCCCGCGAATCAGCTGCTCTCTTGCTGTTCGTGCTTCTGCCCGTGCCTCTTTTGCTGTCGCTGTCGCTTCTTTTGTGCACCGGAGCTACAGTGTCCCCCATGTGATCTCTCCACCCTACAGATCCCTGATATCTCCTGCAGGGGCAGTGTGGGTGCAAGTAATTGTTCTGGTGAAGCTCTGAAACACAATGTTCTTTAAATTAACAAATAATGGTCTTTAGTCGATATTTGGATGAGGTGAGTTAGTTATAGTTGCACATCATTAACTTGCACCCACGCTAACCCCTTAAGGCTATGACTGGGGACCCCAAGTTCTGCTCCATCACCAATCACTTTGTGTCTGTCTGATGCAGCCTTCTGTATGAAATGGCCTTATCTGTATTTTGTTGTTTTCTTTTTTATCTCTTTGGAAGATAAAGAAATATTCTTTAACATTCTTGACCTCTGAGGTTATGCTAGGGTTAATTTTGAAACTGAAAAGTTTACTTTAAATTTAAAAGAAATAAGACAGAAATGAAGGGAAAAAAAAACTAATTGCGTAATGCTTGGGAGTGTTTGCGAGACAGGAGACATTGGGGTAAAATCGGGTTACGACAGGAACGGGGCATTTAAACACTTTGGTGAACTTCCAGTGGTCTAAACATATTCTAAAACTCTTGAAATTCAGCCTGCTTAGCAGAAGGCTTTTGGTTTATATCCAAGATTTAAATGACAAATATTTATAATACTTCTGAGGCAGGACAGAGTATTTGAATTGGATCATGCACAATATTGATGTTATTTATTCATTTATTTATGATGATGATTTGGATACTGATGCACAAGCTAAGAATGTAACAGCTGTTAAGTTCAGTCAGAGCGCCAAACAAAAAAGGGGTGCGGTTTTTGTTCTTATATATAATGCCCCCCTTCACTGTTAATTTTTTTTTTAACTTGCAGAAAAACACCTCTTGTGTTGTGATATTTTTTCTGGCTGACATAAGTTATGTATGTTCTTTTGGTTACCCGGTACAGACCTATTACTAGTCCTGGAGAACTGGAAGTATTTCCCTACCAGGAAGGTTAGGAAAATTTTGGAAAGCCTATAAATTCTATTTTTCTTTTATTGCAATTTGAATGATAATTTAACAGCATCAGTTTTCATAGCATGCTGCCTCTGCTCTACTTTGCCTGAACTTCTATGCCAACCTTATAGGTCAGAGATCACAGGTATGCAAATAGAATTTAGTTGTGCTTACATAACAATGCCAACTAGGAACTAGAAGCAAGGGGTTTGAGAACAATATTCCTAAAAATAAAGGCCAATCATAGCCCAGACAATCCCTGGCTGCTGCCTGGTGCTTGATGGTCCTTGGTGTCTGGGAAGTTGCCTCTGTTGACTTTCTGCTTCACGGGGCTTATGGCAGAGGATCTACAGTATGAGACCGAAAAATGGGCAGCTTGGCTGAGCTGTCACAGAAGATGCGCCTTATCTTGTGTGTCCGTGTGTGTGTGTGCGTGTGTGTAAAAAGTGAGCAGAGCTCTAACATTGTGTTTCAATCTTGTTTGGGAGCTCTGGTTATCTTCAGGGTTCCCTCGGAGTGCACCCTCCCCCAAGCTCATCTATGGCAGAATGAGGATCCTAATATTTCTGGACTCTTAGGGGCAAATTAGTACTGGCTCTTGGGTGAGGCTGAACTGGAAATGACAGATTTCAGGGGTCACGGTGCGGTCACACAGCAAGTGGAAGAGTGCCAGGGAGGACTGCCTGCTGATGAAGTAATGAGGGGATATCTGCTGAAGTGCTTTGATTTAACTGCAATGAGTACTATTTGAAGTTCTCCCAGGATACAGCTCGCCACAGAAATACACTTACATCATTACTGACATCGGCAGTGGCTGTCAAGTGAACTGGGGCCAACATTATTTTGCTCGTGCACTAGACTGAATGACGCGATGCTTGAGGTAGCTAACTTAGCTAGCAAGGTTACTCATTTATTACACCTTGACAAACACGATTTTTTATTAAAGTTATTGAGTTTAATATTGTCAGAAACAAAATATAGGCATGTAGCGGTGAAGTAATCCATTCTAGAGAGTTGTTGCTGTTGAAATGATACATTGACTGCTTTTACAAGATTCATCGGCATTAGTTGCGGCCAGCTTCAGTAATAGCTGTTTTTCAAACATTGGCGTTAGCTTTCACTGAGTGGCTCAGCGATTTCAGAGCTTAGCTATATTTTCTGGATGACAACCCAAGCAGTTTTGGCCTTGACGGAATATTATCATGATGTGTTTCCACACTTCATTGTTGACATGATGGCCTCAATTAGAACTCTTAGTGCGTTGAATAATGCAATAATTTTTCAACATAATCCAATAGGCCTTTTTTATTGTCAGCTAATGATAATGTACAGAATACATCTGGCAGTAGGTTGAGACAATGGAAATTTTCTCCAAAATTTCTCAGTTATAAACAGGTGACTGGAGTAGGATGAGTAACGGTGACGGTGTTGCAAAAAACCTTTTTCTCTCCTCCTGCTGCTTCTTTTCTGTCACAACCGCTTGGGGAGCTTCGCTTCATTTTTATTTTCACACAATATCATCGCTGTTTACACTTTGAATCACCTTTGAAGATGTAATCATGGAATAGTCCATTGTTGTGGGGACTGGGGGACGGGTGCTGAGACACTATTATCTGCATTATGATGCCATTGTAGTTTATGGATAGTTTGAAGGATATAATAAATTAAAGAAGAATAAAAAAAAATCTTAACCTTGAGTTTGTTCGGTGTTTTATGGGGCCGTAGTAATTTGGGGCTGAAGGCAATGGCCGACCTTTGCCTATTGGAAAAGACCGCCTCTGTCCACGATAATATGCTTTAATTTTGAAATACATAACTTTAACCACATTTTCGCCCTCACATCCACAAAACCCATGCGTTTCAACTCCAAAAATGGAGACTTTTGAAAATGCTGAAAACCCCTTTGGGACTGCATTTTAGCATGGATGGAGATAATTTTCGTTTTACAATGAAAAAGTATGAATGTGGACATAGCCTGTGTCTGTCCTTGTGTCTGTCCTTGCTTTAAGTCTACAGCAGTCATCATGTAGATCTCAAAGCCTGCTTTGTAAGACCTCACAGTAGTGCAATCCTCTCTTGTACTCCACTGATAGCTACCAGCTCAAAACTGAATGTGCTAATGTTGATGCAGCACTCACCCTGATCAGACAATGTAAACAATGTAATTGTTGGACACGGACTTAAAATAATGAAAATTCAATCCAAAAAACATATTCATCGAAGGGTTGAAATCGAGCAAGACAGGTGTTGCCTGGCTACAGTTGCCTGTGTAGGTGTACCCAATCATCACATCTGATTCAATTCTTTTTTGACAGGTTTATAACGTGTTCAGTAACCCTGATATTACAATAGCATTTCAGAGTTTTTTTTTTTTGTTCTATTCTTTTTGTGCCGGGAAATTGGTCTTCTTCTTTTTTTCTGGGAGGTCTCAAAGCTCTTCATCCTTGCAGACTTCAGTCATCACGCATCTTGTGCTTACAACAATCTCCAAGACAGTTTCCCGATGAAAGGGTAACAGAGGATAACAGAAATGTATCACTGATGTATTGCGTAAGTCTGCAGCAACTTTGACTGTGATAACTCAGAAAATAGAAGAGAGCTTGGCGCCAGTTAAATATTTCTGATTCTGCAAATAACCCAACAGTGAGGATAAATCTGTCTATCAGTATTTGTGTAAAATGCCCTGTCGTCCCCAGGTTGTAATCCCCAGTGTTAAACTGGACTTTAGCCACGTTCAATCTAGGTATGGCTCCATGGACAAACGACATTATTCTGCACCTGGTGGAAACGTGAGTGCTGGACTTCTACATAATACTGTACATGTTTACATGATTCACTTTCACTAACTAATCCCTTGAGAGAGAGAGCGTGATCATGACTTGTTCAAAGTGAGCCCCGAGCTCTGAAGGTTGTGTTTTGCTCTTCTGTTGCTCCGGTGGAACACCTTACTTATTTAACGTTAGAATGACTAAATAACTAACCAAAGGGAGGCCAGCAAGCTACCTTTTAACAGATCTAAAGCACAGCTTCTTCGTTCTGAACAAAAATCCTTCTGCATAGTCTACTTCATTGGGTCATGTTTTAAAAAATAAAGAAGTATGCCAAAAAGTTGGAGTCGTACTGCATAAATTAATCCTTTTTTCTTAAAAATAGATTGAATGTCTAAGTTGGAAACTGATCGGCATGCAAATCCTAATCTTTTGATTAGTGATGTTATTTTTCTTTTTTTCGATTGCTTGCTTCTTGCTCTTGTTTCATCATTGCTTGCTTCGCTGCCTACCCCTGCAGCTGTCCTGTATGTGTTCTACAGTTTTTCACTCTACCCTTGTCTTTGGGCCAGTGCCCAGACACAGATGATTGCTCTGGACTTAAGCAAGTTCTCTTTGAAGAATATCAATTTTTTTTTTTGAAGCTGGCCCCATAGATTTTCAATGACTGCCCATCATCAGACCAAAAATACAAAGTCTTACTACTTGAAATGCATTTCTTTCATTCACATTATGCTTTTTAGACAAGTGAAATATGTCCAGTTTATTTGCATATGGCTTATATGGAGCTTAACTGTAAATGCTCTCCTCTCATGACCAAAGACCATTGCCACTGTCAGTGGAAAGCATGGGATCCCTTAGAGAACACTAAAATTACTGTTAAGTAAATTTTAACTGTGGCTATAAGCAATGAATATTGTTACTCTGCAGTCAGTAAGTATTTGGCTATAACACAGTTTTAGCATTTTGGCTGTGTATTTCAATATATGGGGTTTGAAAATAACTTTAATTGGTATTTGCTCATGTAAGGTTTGAGACTTGCTATTATTGCAATCATGTTATATTGACTGTTGAACAGCCATTTTTGTGAACATAACGGTAAAACATGCAAGAAAAGTAGAATGTAGCTACTATTGGGTAGCTACTGTATTGCAATCAGGGATGCAGCATATTGCAAGTTACGGATGCCTTATGCTACCCATGCCAGATTCATAATCTAAGGCAACAGAGCAATGACAAGCACAGTAACTCTCTCTGACGAATAACCTTCCCCCATCCTGTTATGCGACTGCCCTATTTAGTGAGTGTTAAAATAGAGCCAGGAATGACAACTGCATGTATTTACAGGTGCAAATTCAGAGCAAAAAGATGGACTTGAGCCATGTCACCTCCAAGTGTGGATCACTGGACAATATCCATCATCGGCCAGGTAGAGTATCACCCCTGCCCACTCCAGTATAGTCCAGCTTCTGATGGATTTTTGATTTATCAGCATCTTCAGGATGTTCCTCTGAACATACTGCAGGAATGTGTGAGAGGAACACTATTACGGGTAAATATTCCATGCATGTGATAAAATGTTCTACATTCTTCTGACTCAAGTCTTATATTAAAGAGCCCGTGTGATAATCACTGTGCCTCTGTTAGCTTGTACTGCCATCTACTGTTCCACACTGTATACATTTAACTTGTGATTGTTGGTCCAGTGGTCCAAGGAGATGGACAAACTTGGCTCACTATTACACAAATCAAGGAAGCATACAGACACACACAGAGACAGACATACTGGCACACATATTATACATGCTGACAGATAATGAGATATAAGTTTTTACTTATGCATTTATTGTTTATAAATACATATATTATGTGAAGCTTCATGTTTTTTCTTCAGTTTAGATGTGCAGAAATGGGCAGTTACTGGGTTATTTCCTGCCTCTTCTTTCTCTTTTCTCAATCTCCTGCTTCCACGCTTACTCCCTCTATCTCTCTTTATCTCGCTCTTCCCCTGCTCTATCACTCACTCCCCTCCATTTCAGGTGGTGGTCACATACGTATAGAGAGCGTGAAATTAGACTTCAAAGACAAGGCCCAGGCCAAAGTTGGTTCCCTGGAAAATGCTCACCATACACCTGGAGGAGGGAACATAATGGTTAGTGGCCGTAGCTCCGCCCGCTGCAATATGACCACTAATGCCTTGATTGGGTAGCTTACTCCAGTTTTTCTTTAATTGTTGCTTGGCATTCAAGGTGTATCACTATACTGTATAGGCTGTTCTAGGAATGAGCATGTTATCCACTAGGTTTTGTTTGCACGATTTGTGTATTTGACTGATCTTTGAAAGGTATGAAAGTCCTGATATTGCAAAAGGTAAAAAAGTTTAAGGGCACGTGGCTTGATGTAAAGAATACATTTTATTGTGGTTAAAATGATTGGCCCCAAATATCTTCTCCAAACTGTAATATGTGTCAACTGGACACATTAGGATGCTATGAACACATGATGTGGGAGTGTCCCCTTGTCCAGACCTTTTGGGGGCGGGTATCCAAAGTCTTGTTCGTATTGATTGGCAAGGTCATTGCATGTAGCCCAACCTTATTGCTTCTTGGTGATGAATCACAGCTAGGATTAAGTGAATGACAAACAAAAGCTACTGTTAAGTGGTCTCACAGCTGCCAAAAAACTTTCAGTCCAAAGATGGTTGCCACCATGTCATGATTTGAGTATTAAGAAATGGTTGACATATTTGCATGAAATTGTGTTACTGGAGTCGTCTACGGCCAGAATTAATAAGGCAAAGTCTCCCACTCTACAGATGTGGGCATATACAGCAGTGCAGATAGTGCAGATAAAGGATAAGCTCCTCATGTCATGAATGGAGTTCATTTTCTTTGATTTTTGAACATATTTTTTATGTTTTTTACTCATTTCCCCATGGGAGATCTTGGGGTGGGATGTTGGGTATATTGGGTGCTGCCTTGGAGGGGGGGGTTCATGTTAAAGGAAAATGAACAAAAATTGATGTGTGTACATGTAAAACAAATAAAAAGTTGTTCACAAAAAAAAAATGATTGGCCCCTGAACTGAGCCCTGTGGAACACCAGCAGATGTGTTTGAAATTACGATCAGAGGAATATGCATAGCCTAATGTTCTGCCTTGAAATAAGGGTGAACGAAGAAAAAAACAAAGATTAGAGTTGCTTTACTAGGGCATACCCAGTGATTATAAAGAAATAAAGTGCTCCTAATATCAGGGCTGTACAACAAGGCAGGATTACTTTGGCTATATAACTGCCATGAGCAAAATGTAAATCTCACAAAATTCAGAACATAAACTGAAGCAAAAGAGCTGTTCCAGGTTTTTTGTCCTGTACAATAATTCAGTATCTTATGTCATCCTGCTTTGTGGAACACGTCTCCTGCCCTATTTCTCTAGATCGAAAGCCACAAGCTGAGCTTCCGAGACACAGCAAAGGCACGTGTGGACCATGGAGCGGACATCATTGTGACCCAGTCCCCTGGGCTGTCTGGTGGTACCTCCCCGCATCGTCATAGCAACATGTCCTCCACAGGCAGCATCAACCTGTTGGAGTCTCCACAGCTAGCTACTCTGGCAGATGATGTCACTGCTGCACTAGCAAAGCAGGGCTTATGAGCAGCTCACCCACTTCCTGCCCACCACTCTCCAGTCCCGACAAATGACCAGCCATTACCTGCTAAACACTCCCGTCTCCATGCCACGACAGACAGCTGGAACTGCACTGCTCATCGATTTAAAAAAAAAAAAAAAAAATCCTGTTCTGACTGTATCTTGGTATAAGGCTGTCATTTTTCATGTTTCTGTTCCCACCAAATTGTGGTGTTGTTCTTCACCGTTTTTGCTCAGATTTTTCTATGGCATAAATAGACCATGCTGGCCAGTGCTGATCTGGGAACAGTTTTGGCCATTTTCAGTTACTACTTATGGTTAAAATGAAGGCTTAGGAAGGTAGGTCCTGGATCAGTGCTTTGTGCCCCATCTTCCCAGAGCATTTTCAGTAATAATTTGGATGTGACATTCCAAACAGAGCATGTTTTCATTCTCTGTCAGTGCATGAACATAGATACAAATGTGCCTCACTAAGCACCCAGCTAGTCGTGCTAGATCAACATGTAATATATACATATAAATATAAACAATAAAATAAAAATATAAACAATATGAGTAAATATACACATATACCAGGCCACTGTCAGAGACATGATTTCGGTTATATTTTACAGTTGAACGCCAACATTTAATACTGCAAGACCAGATTATGGAGATGCCAGCATGCTATCAATTCCAGTGAAAAATATTGGTCAATATACACACATATACACACATTCACGCACACACACACATTTATATATAGTATGTACACTATATGGGTGAACAAAAGTATTGGGACACACCTCTATATCTCTGAATTCGGGGATTCAGTTTCATTCAGGCAAATTGCCACAGGTTTATGAAATCAAGCATCGAGCCATGTAGTTTGCATTTACAAACATTTGTGAAAGAATGTGTCACTTAGAACAGCTCAGTGAATTCAAGTGTGGCACTGTGATAGGATGCCACCTTTACACCAAGTCATTCACGAAATCTGTTCCCTGCTAGATTTTCTATAGCCAACTGTGAGCAGTCCTTTTGAAAAGTGGAAGCATTTAGGACCAGCAATTTAGCCACAAAGTGGCAGTCAAGTCGCAGAGCAGGTTTGCCCAAGTGCTGAGGTGCATTGTGCTCAAAAATTGCAAATGCTCTTTAGGCTCAGTAATTGCAGAGGTCCAAACTTCCTTTGGCACAAACATCAGCACATAAATTGTGCACTTTGGGAGCTTCATGCAAGCAACTGCATGCAAGCCTTGAATCACCAAGCACAATGCCATGCATCAGATGCAGTGGTGTAAGACATGTCAACACTGGATTCTGGAGCCGTGAAAATGTGTTTTGTTGAATGACAATGGACAAGCCTGGGTTTGGCAGATGCCAGAGAAATGTTACCTGTCTGACTGCATTGTGCCAAATGTAAAGTTTGGTGGACGATGGCTTATCATGTGGGGTTGTTTTTCAGCGGTTGGGCTGGGCCCCCTTGTTCCACTGAAGGGAAATCTAAGTGCTTCATCATACTAAGACATTTTTAGGCAATTCTATGCTCCCAACTTTGTGGAAACAGTTTGGGGAAGGTACTATTCTGTTCCAGCATGACTCTGCCCCATTGCGAAAATCAAGGTCCATAAAGACATGATATATTGAGTTAGGTGTGGAAGAACTTGACTGACCTGCACAGAGCTCTGACCTCAACCCCATCAAACAACTCTGGGATCAAACACCAGTGGACCAACTCCATATTACTGCCAAAAGTTTTCGGGTGGGATATCGTGAAAGTTCCTGTCGGTGTAATAGCCATGTGTCCCAATACTTTTGTCCATATAGTGTATATAGCTCCAAGTTTTAGGTTTCAGTAAGCCATTACCTCGATCAGAAAATTATAAAAATGAGTTCTTTCTGCGTTGTAGATATTAGAAATTATGTTGAAGTTGGTACATTTAAGTGGCTGCTCAGATACTGCCCATGGAGCCACATTTCAGTCCTGCCTCACAGATATTTTAGACAGTAAGAGTTACTGCCGATTTCTTTTAAATTAAACCCATGAATTTTTCAGCATAATTGAGCTGGCTGTGCTTTCTCAGTATTTAAAGTTAACAGTGCAGTTCCCGGAGCGGCTGTAAGCACTGAATGCTTCAACATGAGAACTCAGTCTTGAGCTGGCAAAACCTTTGGACTATAGTCAGCTCAGTAATGGTGGCATAGCATCACAAAGCAATAAGTTTTCCTCTTTTGCTGATGTGGATGAGCCTTGACTGCATGGGAATTAAAGGAACACTGAGTGCTTTATGAGTCACTGTTGTAAAATGGCCATATAAGGATCCTTGGCTCCAGGAAACTTCTGCATTGTGTCCAAGCTCGTTCAACATGGTCAGCTTGTTGTTGTGAGGGTTTACAGTGAATGGTGGATTAACAAGATTACAGAAATCGTATTTAAGAATATTGTGATCTGGGAGAAAATCTTTTGGACTCTGAAATCCAAGAAAACTAGACTTGTATCTACTCGCATCACATTATCAGACTAGTTATTGGTTCTGTGTGCGTAATAGGGAGAAAGGCAGGAAAAATTATAATTTAAAATGTTAAAAAATGCAAATTCCAGGAAAAAGAAATCATGCTAATTTTAAAAATGTTTGATGATGTTCTAGTACACTTTCTGTCTTCTTCAGTGGCATCTCTTCCGGAAATATTCAAGTGTCTTTAGCTTCTGTGTTTTTTTTCTGCGCTCCCACAGATGTAAATGTGTTTGAGATTGTGTTGCTGTGCGTTGTTTCACCCAGTAGAAATCACACTAATAACGTATGCTTTTACTGAGTAATGACTGTAATAAAAATCATTAGCATGAAGTGCTTTCTGAAGCATCCCAAAGCAGTTAGTGATCAAGTTTTGCTTTTATTCTCCTGCAGATGTGATTTGGATTCACGGGCTTTAATCACTGTGGGTGTGAGAGAGCTCTGCTAATTGAGGGGTGGGCACAGGATATATAGGAGCCCCGCGTTTGGGCCTGCGCTTTGCTGAGGTTGAGCATGCGGACTGGGAACGTCCTATGCTAACTGTCTTCAGCAGGATTTGCCACGACCTTTAAACTGGGAGCCTATTGAGTTAGAGCGCCTTTAAGCATATGACGTGATGGCAGCTGGCCAGCGTAAAAAGTCCAGTTTTCTGAGCCCAAAGTACATTGATTCAGTATCAAGCATATCTACCATGCACAACTGATACAAGATCTTTTTTAATGATTGTTCAAGAGGATGGTGTGTTCTGAGTCTTATGTGCAATGTAAAAGCCTTAAAAGCCTAGCATTTATCTGCTACTGGGCCACGCAGCACCTTGTGTGGCTGCACTAGGGGGAGACATGTCCTGTGTGAGGACTCAGTCTTCATGACTGCCAATCAGCAGGTCTGCAGTGATGTTGGTACCGACTTGCGAAGCTGTGCACCAAATACCCTCAGAAATTTCAACTTGCATTGCGTCTCCACTTATAGTCCCAGACAAGACAGCCATTGACTTCAGTTATAATATCCTTTTTCTCATAAATTCACTGAACTCAGTTTTGCTAATTTCTTAGAATTTACATTACGCTGATGGCAAAGCATTTATGTGGATTTTCTAGCAAATTTTCATATGGGATGGCTAGACATGAAGTCAGAGACAAATTCTTTACTCATATTCAAATCAATTATTAAGGCATGTGGAAATGTGAACGTCATTTTTAAAATTTGAAATGTTTGTAAAATGCATATATGGACTTCTCCATGTGCTGGAGAGACAGAGCTGCCCATTTACACCCGTATCCTTGTATTTGGTGGCTTTAAACCTCCAGAAACATCCTGTTCTCCCAATAATCACTGTAGAAAAAAGGGCTGTCATTATAGATAAAAGCTGCATTGTCATATCATATGATCCCCAAGACACCTTAGTGTAAAGTGTTGTTTTGATTGTGCCACAGTAGCTGTGCTGTTCAGGAAACTGTTATTTTAGGTAACTTTACCATCCTGAATGACCCAAGGAAGCCATTACCTATAAGCACACAGGTGCCTCTAACTGTATTCCTCAGAGAAGAAAAACAAATGACAAGTTATTTTGTGAGGATGGCTTTTCCCAGTGGCAAAATGTCCAGGATTCAGAAGTTCTCCCGTGCGTTTCTCAGCCTGCTGATTTCATGAGTCAGTGCCATCTCCTGGCTGAAGAATTGTAATTAGCCAATCAAATCATTTGATCAAAATACTGGAGATGGTTCTTACTTGCTGACCCTGGATATTCCACCTATACACTGTTCCATATTTGTCTCTCTGTAACCCTTCCCTGCTCTCCTATTGCAGTAGTCTCATCATGTCATCAAAAAGGCCTTTTCACATCACAAATGAGATAAATGAACGAAACGGAAATGCTTATTTAATAAAACAAAAACAAATTGAACATATCAATCTCAATGAGCCCATCCACTCCCAATCCAAAACTTTTGCATTTTGTCGTTAACGAACATTCTGCATTTCCTATTGTTTTTTTTTTTTCCTGTTTTTTCAACTTCAATATGAAATGTGCCCTAATAGAGACATTTTCTGTCTGAGCAGGGGGACAGGAAAGGCCTGCAGGGATGGCAGTATGACTGTCAGAATGGGATTTGTTACGTGGACAATTTTTATCATCATATGTGTATTCAAGTATGTGTTTTCCTGCCTTTTCATGAAGCTTGTGCAAGGCCATAAATCACCACTGTATATCACTATGCTGGCCAACTTTGTCCAGAAATGATACTATGCGCACAGTGGGCTCAGGCTCAGGTATGCATCTGATTGGTAAGAGAAGCAGCAAGTGTACTGATAGCTCCACCTGTATGGCTTGACTTCAGCAATGCAAATCAGGCAGAGGGCTCATTTCAAATGCAAATTTTTCACCTCTAGACTTTCATAGACTCTTTTCCTGACTCTAATTTCACCTTTAAGTGGAAACAAGGAAAAGAAAAAAGTAAAGGACATGATCATGGGGAAATTAAGAAAATGTGTCAAAGGTGTAACATGAATTGGCTAAGGCAGTGGTTCCCAGACTAGGACCAGGAGGTCTCCTGTGTATGCTGTTTTTGTTCAAACCTCAATAGAAATTAAATTATTTTAGCAAGCTATTCATTTTTCAAACCAGGTGCTTTTCATGTAAGATTCCTAATTCTCAATTTTTTTTAAAATCATTTTACACCAGAAATAGCGCTGTATCATATGTTCAGTTACATTTCTGTAGACTATATTACTATATTGCAAACATGTACTTACATAGAAAAAGGCAAAAAATCTCTGATCAAATTGAGACTGATCTGAATCAATGGGTTGGTAATTAGCGGAAGTCCAGACGCCTGGCCACCAATCATAGCCATTGGATTGGTAATGATCAATTCAAAAATAATCGCCACATTCGAATCGTGTTTTCACGAAGTAATTATTCTCTGTAAATGTTTCGGAATGATTCCTCTCGTACCGGAAGGGCAGAAACGTGATTATTTACCTCACCAGGGAGAAACCTGCGTGAAGTTTGTAAAGTAGCGGAGAACATGGCGGGAGCACGTGAATGGCAAATTGCTACCCAAGTTGTTTGGTAATTTGAGTGTTATGTATTAAATTTTTGGATGATACTGTGTGTAGTAGGGGGAAGAAAATTTACTCAAGTACCTGTATCCTGATGAGGTGATTGTGCTGCCTAAAAGATCTTCCAAATTGATTGAAATTTTATGATGGGCAATAATGTGTGTGATTTGCATTAGGAATTACTGCAAACCGCACAAATCGGAAAAGACTCAAACCGTCCCTTTTACTTTGCTTCTTGATCTTTCATTACAGCACAACACCATGTTTTATTCTAATTCCTCTTTCTCGGGATATTCCTCCGTTGCTGGGGCACCACTGTCTAGGGTTGCATCCGAATAGTCTTTTTTGCCTAGGAAAGTTCCTAACTCCTAAAAAATGATCCGGAAATATTTTCGTGGCAGCCATGATATGTGCATTCGAATTCTTTAAATTTTAAGGAAAGATGTCTCAGTGCTTCCTCATTTTACCCCCTTAAGCATAGGGCACACAGAACCAACCTTTTCAAAAAGAAAGGAGATAACGTTATCCCACATTTCTGCGCAGCAGCAATATTTAAAGCGGCAACTATTCATCTGGCCAATCATGTAAAGAAATGTATATGATGGGCAGGGGACTTATGATCACGTTGCCACGTGTAAGTGCATTCGAATTCTCTAATTTGCGCTGTTGTCGTCCTAAACCGTTAGGAATTCCCTTTTACTCCTTTCTTTTAACTTTTGATGTTTTCCACAAATTTTAAAGAAAAGTGGTTTGGAATACGTGGATGGGACGTAATTTTTTACTATTCAGACGCAGTCTTTATCTCAAAATTCCATTTGACTGGCAGACTTGCTAACATTAGCAATCTGTCACTGTGGGCGGAGAACATTTTTATTTCTCAGCCACTACCAATCAAATACGGCCAAAGTAAATGATCATGAGACAAACCTGCATTGTATTGATGTTTAAGAAAAGAAAGTAATTAATGATAACCAATTTAGAAACCTATTACACTCAGTGGTTAATGTTACCTCTTTTTTATGTAATTGTTTAGCATTTTGCAAGAAGCACAATATGAACTTGGGGATTATATTCCTTGAGGCATTGCATTTTTTTGGGATAATGTTGATCAATAAGAGAAGTAATCCGAAAAAAAAAAAAAAAAAAAACACGTGGTCGAGAAAAATTAGCAACTTTTTGGAATTCTATGATAGCAACTGTGGTTGGAACAAAAGCCAGCATATACACAGGGGGCCTCCAGGACCAAGTTAGGAACCACTGGGCTAAGGTTAATCGAAATGTCCACAAGTCACTCATTCCTAAGAATTTCGACAATGGATGCGCTTCGGTTTTCTTGCTCAAGTTTACTTTGAGAGACTCCGAAGTCTGAAAGAAAATTTGTTGGCGGGAAATGTCCCCAATCAACCAAAAATCTAGGACATGAGGGAGGATAAAATTTGCCATTTGAATGAGCCCAGAGACTCCCTGAAAACATGTCTACGTGTCGGCTGCGTTCTCAGGGCAGAAGTTCCTGTACCTCACGCCGCATCTTACGCACTAAGCTGAAAGAGAAAAGAAAGGGATGACTCTTGTTTAGAGCTGGATACCCTGCTTGGCCCATGTGAAGTATCGCACTTTCCATAAGAAACATTGATCCTCCGCGATCCCTTTAGATAACAGGGGTTCATCGATTCTCCTTTGCTCAGATGAGATGGCAGCTTCTTATCCTATTTGCACTGCTCGTGTCGATTGCTATAATAATTATTGTTGTTTTAAACCAATAAACATGCTTCTAATGTGCTGCTAAAATGTTGTCCATTTTTCACATTGCTTGTCTGGGAGTGTCAAGCCAAATTTGATCCTGAGTGTTTCTCTCTACTCCACCTATAGTAAAAATTTATACAAAATATCAGCTCCTCAGTTTTTGGGACCAAATTACTTTTCTTCTACTGTATTGCTTAATTCACCACTTCTCCCCACAATTTTAGAGAAGGAACAGCTAGTGCCTGTTCATGACAGGCAGATTACATGGTCTTCGGAAATGCTGCTTGCAGCTTTCTCCAAAACTGCTCAGCCAAACAACTTCACACTTGACACTGTTTGCATAGGTCCTCAGCAATATACCCGCCAGGTGTAAATTCAGCCGGTTGAACAGTTCTAAAGAAAATCAGACTCCTTCCGTTTCAGCTATATACACTCAAGAAAAATATAAACGCAACACTTTCGTTTTTGCTCCCATTTGTCATGAGATGGACTCAAAGATCTAAAATTCATTCCAGATACACAATTACCATTTCTCTCAAACATTGTTCACAAATCTGTCTAAATGTGTGATAGTGAGCACTTTTGCTTTGCTGAGACAATCCATCCCACCTCACAGGTGTGCCACATCAAGATGCTCATCAGACACCATGATTAGTGCACAGGTGTACCTTAGACTGTCCACTATAAAAGGCCACCCTGAAATGTGCAGTTTTTGCTTTATTGGGGGGTCTGGGGACTCAGAACCAGCCAGTATCTGGTGTGACCACCATTTGCCTGCAACACATCTTCTTCGCATAGAGTTTATCAGATTGTCAATTCTGGCCTGTGGAATGTTGGTCCACTCCTCTTCAATGGCTGTGCAAAGTTGCTGGATATTAGTGGGAACTGGTACGCGCTGTCGTATACACCGGTCAAGCACATCCCAAACATGCTCAATGGGTGACATGTCCGGTGAGTATGCTGGCCATGCAAGAACTGGGACATTTTCAGCTTCCAAGAATTGTGTACAGATCCTTGCAACATGGGGCCGTGCATTATCTTGCTGAAACATGAGGTGATGTTCATGGATGTATGGCACAACAATGGGCCTCAGGGTCTCATCACGGTATCTCTGTGCATTCAAAATGCCATCAATAAAATGCACCTGTGTTCTTCGTCCATAACAGATGCCTGCCCATACCATAACCCCACCACCATCATGGGCCACTCGATCCACAACATTGACATCAGCGAATCGCTCACCCACAAGACGCCACACACGCTGTCTGCCGTCTGCCCTGAACAATGTAAACCGAGATTCATCCGTGAAGAGAACACCTCTCCAACGTGCCAGACGCCATCAAATATGAGCATTTGCCCACTCAAGTCTGTTACGGCCACGATCTGGAGTCAGGTGAAGACCCCGATGAGGACGAAGAGCATGCAGTTGAGCTTCCCTGAGACGGTTTCTGACAGTTTGTTCAGAAATTCTTTGGTTATGCAAACCAATTGTTTCAGCAGCTGTCTGAGTAGCTGGTCTCAGACGATCTTGGAGGTGAACCTGATGGATGTGGAGGTCCTGGGCTGGTGTGGTTACATGTGGTCTGCGGTTGTGAGGCCGGTTGGATGTACTGCCATATTCTCTGAAACGCCTTTGGAGACGGCTTATGGTGGGGAAATGAACATTCAATGCCCGAGCAACAGATCTGGTTGACATTCCTGCTGTCAGCATGCCAATTGCACGCTCTCTCAATGCTTGTGGCATTTTGCTGTGAGACCAAACTGCACATTTCAGAGTGGCCTTTTATTGAGGGCAGTATAAGGTACACCTGTGCACTAATCATGGTGTCTGGTGAGCATCTTGATGTGGCACACCTGTGAGGTGGGATGGATTGTCTCAGTAAAGCAAAAGTGCTCACTATCACACATTTAGACAGATTTGTGAATAATGTTTGAGAGAAATGGTAATATTGTGTATCTGGAATGAATATTAGATCTTTGAGTCCATCTCATGACAAATGGGAGCAAAAACAAAAGTGTTGCGTTTATATTTTTGTTGAGTGTAAATGTAGTAAAAGAGTGGATTTTATTAAAGCTCGCAATTTTTAGTGAAGAAAAACATTTTCTATACACTTTGCCGTTGGCTCCAGCTGTTTTTTTGATTCTGAGTGAGTTAATTGATTTGATACTTTGACAATATTGGATGCAGGGCTTAATATGCAGTTACCAATGTGTGCAAAACATTTTGGAATTGACTTGCCAAGATTTCGTGCTTCTGTGACACAGAGGTGGTGTTTAAATTTTGCCTATACATTTGCTGGCATTGAAAAAGCAACAAATATATGTATGTCCATTTACAATGGTATGCAACATTGTGACCAACTGCCTGATATTGTCTAAGTCCCATTTTTGTTGCCCATACTGCCCAAACCAGTCGAGGCATGAACACCACCACATCCCTGAAGGTGTGCTGTGGCATTTGGCACTTGGACGTAAGCAGCAGATCCTTCAAGTCCTTCAAGTTGTGAGGTGGGGCCTTCATGGGTTGGACTTGTTTGTCCAGGACATCCCACAGATGCTCCATCGCATTCAGATCTGGAGAACGTGGAGGTTAAGTCAACGCCTTGAACTCATTGTCGTCTTCCTCGAACCATTTCCGAACCAATTTTTTGCAGCATGGCAGGGCGCATTATCCCACTGAAAGCCGCCTCTGCCATTAAGGAATACCGTTTCCATGAAGGGGTGTACTTGGGTCTACAACAATGTTCATGTTGGTGGTACATGTTGAAGTAGCATCCTTGTGAATGGAAAGGTTTCCCAGCAGAACACTACCCAATGGATCACACTGATTCCACTTGTTTGCCTTCTTCCCATGCTGCACTTTGGTGCGATGTCTTCCCCAGGCAAGTGACACACAGGCACCCAGTCATCAATATGATGGAAAAGAAATTATCACTTAACTGCTGTACTTTTCCCATAGCCCAGCTCCTGACATATTTTTGATATTACCCTTGATAATATTACTTTAGCGAAAATTTTATTAGCTGAGAGCTGGGGGTGTATTCATCACCATTATTTAACATTAACAATAGTTTGTTCGCTAGCCACTCAGTTAACCCTTAAATGCCCAACTATAGTACAAGTTGAAAGAAAAATCTATGTATTCTGTTAATATGTCCTGGGGAAGGGCTAATAACAACCCTGTAGCAATTTTTTATTTTTGGTGACCTTTGACCTCATTTTAGTTTTGTGACGTCACAATGGGCATTTTGGGGACCTTATTGCTAAAATGACTTGAATGATAAAACAGTTGACATATAGCTGAAGTATTAGGCATAGCTTGTTTTTCATTAGCTTACCTGTTTGTCTACTTTATCCAGTGATGAATGGGTGCTGATCTATCGTGTAGATTCCACCATGGGGGCGGCCATATCGGAAAGGTTAGCTGGTGCAGCCAGTGTAGTGTCAGTTCCACATTTATGCATCAGATGGCAGCACTGATAGTCTAAATATGTCACTATGGGCATTAGATTGCAAAATTTATGTGGGGTCAGTGGTTTTGACAACCCCCAAAATTGTGTGACCACTGCAGACTGGGAACACCCCACAGTTTTGGAGATGCTCGGACCCAGTTAGCCATCACAATTTGGCCCTTGTCAAAGTTAACATCCTTATGAATGCCCATTTTTTCTGCCTCCAGCACATCAACTACGCGAACAAAATATTCTTATGCTGTCGAATATATCCCACCCATTGACAGGTGCCATTGTACAAAACCCAAAACCAGTGAAGTTGGCACGTTGTGTAAATCGTAGATAAAAACAGAATACAATGATTTGCAAATCCTTTTCAACTTATATTCAATTGAATACACTGCAAAGACAAGTTTCTAAATGTTCGAACAGGTAAATTTTTTGCAAATATTAGCTCATTTGGAATTTGATGCCTGCAACATGTTTCAAAAAAGCTGGCACAAGTGGCAAAAAAGACTGAGAGAGTTGAGGAATGCTCATCAAACACTTATTTGGAACATCCTACTGGTGAACGGGCTAATTGGGAACAAGTGGGTGCCATGATTGGGTATAAAAGCAGCTTCCCTGAAATACTCAGTCATTCATAAACAAGGATGGGGCGAGGGTCACCACTTAGTAGCAAGATAATCAATGTAATTCTCTTCACTCGATAGCGATCAAAATGTTATAGCTGATCATTGTAAATTTCAAAGCTCAAGTTTCGAACATACAGTGCCATAATATTCTATTATTCAATAATAAAATTGTCTGTTTTTGTTATTTATTACCTTGCTTCAGTTTTGTATGATTTTCATTAACGTGTTCATGACATTTGGCTTGATAGTGGAGTCCATGACTGATAATTTGCCAGGATCAGAATTTGTTGAGCCAGCTTTCAAACCTCTTATGGCTACAAACTGAGCTTTTTGCAGGGTTCTGTTACAGGTTTTTTCCCCCACCCTCATAAATATTTCTATTGCACTGAAAAAAGAGGTAGGAATTGTTTGGGAACATTAATATCAACAGACATTGTCTGTAAGGTTCAGGCAGGGGGCGAGAGTCACCTTATTCAATTTTGCTGAAACTTTGGTGGTTTTATGTCCCTACCCTAACTGGAAAATTCCTCAAATTTTTCAGCCCTACCTGCACCTGTTTGGGTTTTAGGAGTGAATCAAATGCAAGACGAAGTAGTACCGAAAATACTAAATGACCAAAATTTGATTTTGGCGCAAAAACTTTTTCCCCAAGTAAAAGTTGGTAAATTGAATTATGGGGGGATGGTCAGTGGAAAGAGTGATTTTCGGCCTGGAATCTTCTTCGCGCGACATATAGGGGCACTCCAATTTGGCAGCAATCCATTTTCTTCACTAGTTTGCACCCCTTATACTTTGTGGGCAATCCTTGCCCCAGAACATTTACAGCTGACCACACTGGTATGTAGTTAGACTATCTATTTGAGGTGAGAAAAAGTTGAGATAACGTATGCACACACCAACAGGTGGCGCCGAACATGGCAAAATGTTAAAATTTGGCGTATTTCAGCACCACCTGGTGGCATGCGTGGTCGATTGACAGGGCAAAGTTTTGTTGCATTATGAGATATGGAGGTCACCCTTTCAGTTTATGAAATCCACATCTTGGGATAAGGACTACTGTCCATAATAGGTGGCACTTTACTGACAGATGTACTGGTACACGCGTAAAGCAGTATCCAGTCAAAATTGCTCATGGGTCAGTCCATGTCAAATCACCCAGGGGTGGTTGCTGCACCATTTTCAAATTTAACAAGCTTCCACTAACTTAAAGATAATGCCAAAAGAACATACCATGCAAAATTTTAGATCTCTAATTCAAATAGTTTTCAAGCAAAATAGTTTTTAAGTTTCTGCAATTTAGGCCTGAACCAGCCCCCCCTAAGCCTCAAGGGTATTTTTTAGAAAATAAAGTGCTTGTATCTCAGCTTCTAGGCAACATAGCATCACCAAATTTGACATGCAACTTCTCTATAGGTAGCTTGTTAAATAAAACCCTTCTAGCTAGTGTGTAGTAGGTACTGGAGCTTGTCAAAAATGCCCAAATTTACGAAAAATAAGCTCACGAATGAGTTTTAGAAACCCTAAAAAGCAAGAAATAGTACTCATACCTGCTATAATACCCTCCAGTTGCATTCTTAACAACATTATGCAGTATTTTAACAAATTAGAGCCCCTTAGCTTCATTATCTGCAGAGATATAATCAGCTGAATTTCTACTCAGAGTGAAAATTATCGAAAATTGCAAAATTCGACAGGCCAGAAGCCAGTGTAGCACAGGTGGCAGGGGTATGAAACTTTGTGCATTAGTCATTAGTCATTAGCTCAAACTCAAAGCAGACGAGGGAGAGCAATGAGTAGTGAAAGGGGGCAGGGGAACAAATTAGGCAATGAGCTAACTAATCAACAAGCAGAGTGGGGAGTGCTTACAGTACAAGACCTGAAAGTTGGCCAATATATTGCTTGTGTCTATGATGCCAAGTGGTGGTTAGGCATCACTGAACAAACAGCTGAGGAGCATGGAGATGTACTGGTGTTGTTTATGCATCCAAGTGGACCAGCAGTCTCTATCAAATGGCCAGACAGGGAAGACAGATGTTGGGTTCCTGTGCAGCATGTACTGTGTATAATACCAGCGCCGAACACAAATAGAAGAGCCCGTGTCTACAGACTCAACTCAAAAATGAAAGGAAATGTTGCCAAGGCCTTTGAAGAGTTTAAAGATAACCACATGTAATAATGGTAATAGTGCCTGTTAATCTGCTGACCATGGTGTTTGCTAACTATTGTTGTTGTACTTGTAATTATCAGAACCATGCTCATTTAGTCACGTGACAAGTTCAATGAGTCAGAGCAACCTTTAACCTTACAGTTACACAATGGAATACACCTTTGTTTAATATGCAATAAAGCAGTTAAATCTTTAGTTCATAACAAACATTGGATCCATGTTCAATCATTAATGTTTGTAATGCCACTTTGGTGTATTCCTGCTGATCCGCTGAGATAGCAACAGCTGAACCTCTTATCTAAATATTTCTGAAATATTGTCGGCCTGGTTTTTGGAAATAAAGTCAGTTGGCCTTATACTAACTGATGTGCTCCCCTGTTATTTCTGTATATAATACTGCTTTAGTACACTTAGGATAACCTCAGGAAATGTACTATGAAATCCAAACTATTCAGTTACACTGATGTACCACTCTAAGTCATATATAGTGATTATAGTAAGAATCATTACCGATAATGGCTTACACAATGTGAAAAAAATTCTATGATACTGTGATGGGGAAAACGAAATGATAGATGCTTTCCTGCACAAAGTTTCAAATCCCTGCCACCTGTGCTACACTGGCTTCTGGCCTGTCGAATCTTGGCAATTTTCGATAATTTTCAGCTGATTATATCTCTGCAGATAATGAAGCAAAGGGGCTCTGTTTTGTTAAAATACTGCATAATGTTGTTAAGAATGGAACTGGAGGGTATTAGGGCAGGTATGAGCACTATTTCTTGTTTTTTAGGGTTTTGAAAACTCATTCGCGAGCTTATTTTTCGTAAATTTGGCCATTTTTGACAAGCTCCAGTAGCTACTACACACTAGCTAGAAGGCTAGGAAGGGTTTTATTTAACAAGCTACTTATAGAGACGTTGCATGTCAAATTTGGTGATGCTATGTTGCCTAGAAGCGGAGATACAAGCACTTCATTTTCGAAAAAATACACTCAAGGATTAGGGGGGGCTGGTTCAGGCCTAAATTGCCAAAATTTAAAAACTATTTTGCTTGAAAACTATTTGAATTTGAGATCTAAAATTTTGCATGGTATGTTCTTTTGGCATTATCTTTAAGTTAGTGGAAGCTTGTTAAATTTGAAAATGGTGCAGCAACCAGCTTTTTCTGTATTGGGTGATTTGACATGGACTGACCCTCATGATTGGTCCAGCTGAAATGTGCAGTGAAAATCCCAAGGAAATACTTGTGTATGAGATGTCCTTCACCCTTAAACTTGCAGTTATTGCAAAGGGAACAATGGGATTGTGACTGCGCAAGTCAATACAAGGGGTGCTAAAATGCTACTTCCGTGGAACATGACGAGTTGAATGGAGCATACAAGATTGTTGTTCATTTATAAAATTTTGTTCTGAACCGCTTAAAAATGGGAACAAATTCAATAAAATGGGACAAAGAGCCCAAGCCCAGTCTGCATGCAAGTCTATCCACCTGTATAAGATGGGCCTGTTACTATACAAGAATTTGTTTTGTGAAAAAAATGTCAGTTTTGTATACATTGGGAATGTTTGTATACTCATCCAAGCCAGTTCTGGCACTTTAAGGGCGTTCACATACGTGGATGATTCTGGATAAAACCTCGGATTAACAAAGTGGCGTTTCGATAGTCTGAACAATGGAGTAAACAGGAAGTACTAGCTGTGTCCTCAATCAATGATTGATGTAACTAATGAAACCACACATATGCCAGAGATGGTTGAAAAGTCAATAATCATTACGTAAAATAAGGTCAAGTCCATCACAGGGCCTGTTTTCCTGGGACACACCATTGAAATGCACTTATATCAGCTTATATTGACATGCACAAAGAATATCCCATGATTTATGTCATTGGAATTTCATTGATAAAGGCTAAAGACATAATTAATGAAAACATATCCTTGGGATAGTAGCGGCACATTTCATAACCTGACCAACCATGAGCAATTTGAAGCGGATACTGCTTTACACTTGTACCAGTACATCTGTTAGAGAAGTGCCACCTATTATGGACACTAGTCCTTATCCCAAGAAATGGCTTTCATAAACTACAAGGGTGACCTCCATACCTCATTATGCAATAAACCTTTGCCCTGTAGGTCAACTGCGCACACCAACAGGTGGCGCTGAAATACGTCAAATTTTACCATTTCGCCATGTTTGGTGGTACCTATTGGTGTGCGCATACATTATCCCAACTTTTTCTCATCTGTGATAGATAGTCTAACTACATACCAATGCAGTGCAGTTGTAAACGTTTTGGGGCACTGATCGCACACAGAGTGTAAGGGGTGCAAACTAGTGACAAAAATGGAATGCAGCCATATTGGAGCGCCCCCTATATGTTGCGCGAAGAAGATCCCAGGCTGAAAATCGCTCTTTCCACTGACAATTCCCCCTATAATTCAATTTTCCGAC
This sequence comes from Gymnothorax reevesii, assembly GCA_029721435.1. NCBI lineage: Eukaryota > Metazoa > Chordata > Actinopteri > Anguilliformes > Muraenidae > Gymnothorax > Gymnothorax reevesii. Next base: position 55,952,276 of record CM056586.1, read on the forward strand.
TTTTACTTTGGAATAAAGTTTGCGCAGTGAATAAGAGCAACCCAAAAATCTAATTTTGGTAATTTGGCATTTCAGGCCCCATTTCAGCTTGCACTTGATTGACCCCTAAAACCCAAACTGGCGCAGGTAGGGCCAAAAAAAATTTCTAGTTAGGGTAGGGACATAAAACCATCAAAGTTTCAGCAAAATTGAAGGTGACTATCACCACCAGCCTGAACATTACTGTGGCTCTTAACTGTAAAGGGAATAAATGTTTTATTTTTATCTGAATTGAAAGAGCCAGATAAATATTCAGACATGGAAGAAAAGCTCTGGATGCCCTCAGTTCATATCCCATCGGTAAGTTAGAGAGTCGTGTTAGAATATTCATCATGGACCATGTAAATTCTCTCTGACAAAGAGAAAATGGATTCTCACAATGTTGGCTATTCTTCCAATAGAGTATTTTGCCTGTACATAAAATTTTTCTCAATGGTCAATTCATTTTGCCACTTAGTGGTTTCTTTCCATCAAAAAAAATTAATAATGGTTTTCAGGGCAGTTAAGCAGGATGGAAGTAAATCCATCGAGGAGGAAATTTCACAGACAAACTTTTCTGTGATAGTAAGCTGCATAATGCTCACAGAGATCACATGTAATCAAACAGATCACATGTAGTCAAACAGACATGAACAATTACAACTGTTAAGTATGTGCATAACATTTGTAACTGAAGTGCAGTGCAATCACTACACCACAAAAAAATGCATAAGTAATCTCCCCATTATTTTGTGGGATGACACACCAATGCTACTTGAACATTCAAGTCCCTCATATTTGTCCATTTATCTTACTGCACAGTAAATATTGACTGCAGTCTCAAACACTAAGCAAACAGTTTCAGTTTATACAGTGTCTTTTTCTATGAAGGCTTGCCGTTGGCTGATTCCAGGGCAGAAATGACATCTGTCTGTATGACATCATTGAATGAGTTTGCATGTGCTTCAATAAACCGGTTACAGCATTGAGTCACCAGGTTTTGGAAGAAATTTGATAACTGAAAAACTCCTTCATACATGCATTAGTGAGTAACCAAGTTTGTCCCATAGATCTGAAGATATTGGGTGCAATAAAATGCAAAAGGAGTTTGATGTAGTAAACAGACGTGGATAATTTCAGGAAATCGTGCAAGTTGCAGACAAACCCACAAGAAAAAGTAATAAAGGTTGATTCTATGTTGTCACATATTGTGAGGTTGGCCATATATTTTGCATTGTTCTATTTGTATATATTAAACATATAGCAACCGCCGTAATATTGGGAAACATCAGTACTAAAAAGAGAAAGATCAATGCAATCATTTGCTCACATTGTTTCACAGGTACTTGCTCAAAATCTGAATAATCTGAAATAAAGATACCCAATTGAGCATCTAAATGACAAGTAACTAGGTCACTCAGACAGAAGCCTAACCTGGTCATGAATTTCCGTGACATTGGGGAAACCTAGCAACAGAAAGAAGAGAACCAAGAACATGTAAATTCCCCAATTGAAGTCCTCTTTACAGTACCAGAATCAACTGGGATCAACTTGGAAAAAGGCACTTATTTATTGCTAAAAAATAGTTGAAGTGCTGTTATGCATGACACTTAGGCCCTACTTGTAAATGAGAATTTTACTTTTTTTCCTCCAATGTCAGAGTTTGAGACCATTCTCAAGAGCTATTCTGAGTGTTTTTACGCAAACAGGCCCTGATGTCCACATTAGGACTTGCCAGCAGTATTCACTCCTCTACTTGCAGGATTTATTATTTTGAGTACCTTTAAGACTCACAAAGGAACTTTGTTAAGCAATTCACTAGGTTCACCATAAATGGGAATTCTTCCCCAATGGTTTCTTAACATGTAGAAACTTGACTGCAAAGTAATGTGAATGCACGAGAGTGAGTGACGGATGGATATGTCTAACACATCAGTTTCTCCATAAACAATATTTTTGATAATTTATAATTTAGCAGAACCAGGCATTCACAGCATACTAGAATGTATTGATGCATCAGTCATTTATTTTTGAAAACATTTCATTTCCAAAAATCTTTCAAGTTAAATATTTTTGTACTATATATAATTTTTTAGTACCCATCTCTACACACTTTTACTTAACTCGCAGATTTTTTATAATATGAATTTATAATTCATTAGTTACTGAAGTCAGTTATTCAACCCTTGGCGATTTAATTCTGTGGGCAAGTTCATCAGCACTAATGATGGATGAGTGATGGTATCTGTCACGCGAGGCAAAGTCCGTGTTCTCCTCAGTCAGTTGTCGAGTCTCCATGCCAACAGCCAGGTATGAGGGTGTTAACACAATTTCATCCTGTAGGGCTGGCTCCTTGCTGAAAATCAAATCACAATGTTAGTTAATTTCTCCAAATCTTTGCCTCGTGAAATACAAACCACAAGAGTGGGACTTGCCGTTCACATTTATATCAGGCCTCACGTGCTGAATGCTTTCGCATTCTACGATGGAAGAAAACATGTGCACCAAGTACAATCCCAATCTGACCAGTGGAACTGAAGAAGTCGGAAATGTGTCAACCAAATGGAGACCAGGACGGACATATTGGATTTTGAATTGAACCAAAAAATACCAACACTTAGTCAGAGCCATGAGACATATAAATCAAGCTTGATCCAAATCTGCCTGGCAGAACTTCAGAAAAATTTGAAAATGCATCAGCCAATCAGGAGCCAGAGCAGCTAAAAATCAAGCCAAAAAATAGCAACACTTGGTTAGGGTCAGAGACAAACATGCATCAAGTGGAACATAACTCTGACCTATGGAACTGGAGGAGTGAAAAATGCGCCAGCCAATCAGTCACAGGGCAGACATACTGGATTTCCAATTACGCCAAAAAATAACACATTGTTAAGGATGCGAGTCATTAATAAATAATATCTGATTCAAATCTGACAAGTGGAACTGGAGCAGACGTCAAAAATATGTCACCCAATCAGAGATCAGGGTGACCATATTAAATTTCCAATCAACCCAAAAAACAACAACACTTGGTCTGGGTCATGAGTAGAAAATTTGACATTTGACAACATGAGAAGTTGCACAAAGAAAAAGTTGACAAATGGATGGCGGACAATGAACATCATGCCGTGGTAATAACTCTTCCCTGGTCCGTCAGACCAGGTGAGCTAAAAAAAAAAATGTGTCACAGTCCACAGTCCAGCTTACGGTAAATAGCTTCTTTTTTTAACACAATGATACTTGAACTGATATTGTCTGTGAAAGGACTGAGCCATTATGATTGATGATTCACACAGCCAGAAACACACCTGCCAACTCTCTTCAGGGAGGACCATACCCATCTGAAGAAAGAGAAGCGATCAGCTGCTCCTATGAAGAAAACAATCAGGGTCTGAGCAAAATAAACACAAACTGTTTGCAAAGGTTAATCAACAGCACGATTAAAATCCAAAAATAGTGTTTGTGTTCCAAAACAAAGTAAAACTTAGTGTATCCATCAATATCATCATCCGAATATAGTCTGCTCAAACTTAAAAATGTAATTAAATGGGAAGTCCTCCTAGATATCCAACTAGACTTCAAGTAGCAAGCTGAAGTGACATGATGGTTCTGCATATTCCTTCTGTACAACATCAGGATTTGACTGTACCAGCTGACTGAATGAACACAGTTCCTCGCCAAAACCATCAAGTTCTCTGAATTTAGACACCTCCTTGCTGGCAGGTCAACCCTCCTGGGAGTACGGACCATCTCATTGTTGACTTTCCTAAGTTACTGCAAATTATGCAACTGCATATTCACTTAACAGCATATTCACTTATCAACTCATTGACATGGCCAGCAAACAGGCTGGATCTCACTCCAATGAAAAATTCATGATGGAGATTAAAAAAAAAAAAAAAAAAAAAAAAATTAAAAAAAGATCCATGACTAGGCCCCATCCTGCAAAGCTGATAGCTGATCTGCCAACCGAGGAGGTGCAACAAAGTACCAATTCTGATTTTTTTTTGTTCATGATTCCTCCGAGTATAGCGAATCTATCATTTTTTCCAGGGGTTTTATATAACAGTTACACATCAATTCAAACAAATTTGTTTCTATTTACTACCCCTACCATCTTTTCACATCACACAAGCCTTTCAGACAGACGAAGAAAATTCAAGTATGCTGAGTCACTTTGATTGCAACAGCTAGTTGGATGGATACACAATTCTGTGAAATTTGCAATGTTTTACCCCCATCTAATGTATCTGGGGAGAACTATCGTTGAGAATTGCTGAAAGCACACACCCGCGGATTACCATTACTAAGGAATATAGCTTGATTTCCCCGGCCTCTGTCACAGAAAATGACAAATTTCCACTGGATATCTTTTGCAATTTCCTGAAGATAAAAATTATTGCCAGTATGACTGCAATTTGTTGAATGTCTTGGTTGTATCGTTCGTTCAAAAAATATTTTGTGACATGAAAAAAATCGGTTAATGAAAATAGCGACTTGCCAGATTAATGGAAATGGCCAAAGACTAGCTAAAAACACAGATAACAGATTACAACTGGAAAATTTTCATCATTGTGATTGATATTTGTGCAATTCAAACAGCTGTCTGAGTAATACACGTGACAAAACAGACTCGGTAGTCGGCATCTGGGTGAGACGCACATCTCACAAAATCAGCATGAATTGATTAATTGCATAAAGTGAGTGGCTATTCGCAAAGCAGCCTTGTGGCTAATTTCTAATCGGTTATTTGCAAGGCAAGACCATGAGGCCAATTTACAATCGGCTTTTCACAAAGCATGACTCTGGAGGCAAAACTGGGAACTACATTTATAAACAGAACAAACAGTTAAAGGGTGACCCCACCATCATGGCACCACAAGTTTACACGCTCAATGTACTCTTCAGCGTCGTCCGATTTTAATAAACTTGATGTCATTTGAAAACTCAACCTACAGATGATATATACGTAAAGTTTACATGGCTTTACATGGCTTTAATGAAAACGACAAAATTCATAGTCCCAATCTGGCCACCAGGCTCTTGCCTTGTGAATAGCCAGCTGGAACTAAGCCACAAAGCTGCATTCTGAATAGCCACAGCCTTTAATAAAATAGAAATGCATCTATTCCAGGACACAGTCGAGTAAAGCCGTCTAAAATGTGTCCAAAAATGCTTTTGGCGTGGATAAGGGTTAACATACAGAAATTGGGAAACAAACAAGTAACGGATTTTTGTGTGCAAATCAATTGCAGCATTACAAATTTATATATCGTAAACTATGTAATCTGTATCGGAATGATTTTTGTCATCGGTCCAATATCCGATCTGCGATGCATGTCCGGATAGGTATCAGATACCAATCCTTGATTGGATCGGACCCATCCCTAGTTATTTATTCATTCAAAAAAATGACAACAATTCTTTCTTACATTTCACAGTAAAATTTAAGGTACCTCAAATAAGTAAAAAACAAGGACATTTTCTCTGTCTCCTGAAAAAAAATTGGGCAGGCTTTTCTTCTGACATCGACATACAGTCTAACTGAGCTGCAGTGAGTCAACTAGTACGTCCGCCCATTAATCCATACGGTTCTTCCTGAACCCAGCGAAGAAGTTCTGTGCCCTATTAGTGGAATGGCCTTCCCAATCTTCTAAGCGCAAAGACTCAATTGTGAGACTAAACTCATAAGACAGCATCTGGCCTAGTCTGGCATCTCACTTTCAAAACCTACTCTCCCCAACAAATGTCATGATCACCCATGTCTTGAAATTGCATCTTTGCATCAATAAAAATGTAGTCCTTGAATTAGTCGACTTGGCATTTTACCAACAATTTGTTGTTCAGGACGACCAGTTGACTGATACATTATATGAATAGTACCCCACCTGATATATGTGGCATAGCAGTTCCAATGACTTCTGGTACATACACACATACTGCTTAGCTCTTTGATTAGAAGTATCTACCAAACAAATCTGAAGCAATATCTTTACATAATTAGTTAATATAAAAATAAAAAAAATAACCTATTGGTAGCCCAGGACTTGCTTGTCCAATGTACAGGAAGAGGATAATCGCAACTACAATATTGATGCAGGCATAGATCCATTGTATGATAAACATTATCATTATGGAAATGAATACCTGAAAGAGAGAAAAAAAATTACAAAAAATTAGAATACAGTAGGAATAATAATAATAATAAAAAGAGAAGATTTTAAAAACAGTCTACTTATTAATACTGCTTATTGTACTACTCACTTACGCCAATGAGTGAAACCCACTGGTTGCAGAATTTGGAGTATATAGACTTGTGCATTAACTGAATTTCTGTCCCCTGCAGTTTTGGTACGGGGCAAGAATCTGTTGAAGAAAATTAACATCTGCCATGAAGGAAATTAAAATGTGCTTTTATTGGAGGTTAGTAACAATTTAACAATTAAAGCATTTGGTTAATTTATTGTTGAACATTGTACACGAAAAAAGGAAAAATAAAAAATTTATCCACAGTAGTGAAAAATGGTTTGTTTAAATGATTAAATTTAACAGGATTACTCAATTTCCTGAATTTGCACTTTGCAAGCTAATGAACAAAAGTTGACATAAAAGATAACAAAATTTCACAGTAACAATAGCCATACTCACCTGAATGTTCCAGGCTGGGGTCTGGTGAGTAGTTCAGCCCTGGCGAGGTTGGGCAGTGTGAAGATCTCCTCTCTTTCACAGTTTTAATTTTTTTGTCCAGTTGGAAAACTTCTGATGAAGTTTCTTCCAGTAGTCCACTTTGAGGTTGAGCATTATTGAGGTGATGAACTATACTGGTGTTCATCGACATCCTCTGCTCACCTAAACTTTCACAATGTTCTGCATTTGAAGGCCCATCTGAACTAATTCCAAAGCTGTCCATCAGTGTTTCTTTTGGGGGAGCCCTTGATTTTTTCCCCTGCTGGATGGAAGTGGAAGTCCTCGTGGAATCCTCCTTTAAGGGCTTTGATGGCTGAAGGATCTGGTCTAAATCCCGTGTGAACTCAAGCAGTGTCCCATTGCTAAGGTTTTTAATGACCTCACTTGTCCCATACCCCGACTGCCCAATGTCAATGAGTGGCCTTGTGGCACCATGTGTTGAAAGCTTCCTTTTCAGAGGCCTTTGCTCCTTCATCTGAAGATCATAGGTCATAGCTACACAGAAATAGGAGTAATCAATGATGCTGTAGGTCAGCATGAAGTTGATGGTGACAATCGGGGCCAGGATATTGACCTGACCAATGAAGAGGAAGGCCATAGTCAGCAGGCTGGTAAGACAGATGGCTGCCACTGGAGTCTTGTTGGGACCTCTCTGTCAAAAAAGGAGTGCACAGATGTGTAACTACAAGCAGTCACAATGGGCCCAAGTTTTATGCATGCGCTACCTCTGTCGATACAAGCGCAGACCAATCACTATATTTATTCCAATTTTCAGCCAGCCGCCAGGACTAATTGGCATTTTACTGTCTGAGCTACATGAAACAGGGTGGAGAGATGAATGTTGAGGGTGCAGATATATTTCAGGGGGCATTTTCCATGTGAAAATGATGGCAGCAGTCGGAACGTTATTTAAATGAGGTTGTGCAAAGGGATTTTGGCATCACCTGGGTGATCGTGGTGACTTGGTGGACGTAACAGTGTAGTAAAGTAAATATTTATTGTCATAGGCTGCCTAATATGCTGCTACATAGCTACTACTTAGATTAAAAACAGTTATCCAAAAGATACAGACGCAGCGTGTAGTAACAAGCATAGGATTACCCACACGATCGTTGTTGCCTTAGTGAACATCCTGCATTTGATTTTTTATTTCCCCAATTCCAAAAATGCACCAAAGAAGTTCCTTTAATATGATGGACAATGGAATGCTTTATTTATATCCTCATAATAAAGTAGAGTGCCTTAATGACCGCGCGCAAAGTTGAACGCCTTACGTACTCCACAGCCCCCCACCATAGGGTGGCAGTATTAATTGGCCGATTGAAGCGGAGCTGTCCTCTTTTGACAGATCTTCCCTTTTCATATCACACTTGTGGCCATCGCATGATGCTTATTTTTATTTGTACACGTATGTTTAAATCTACTCAGAAAAACAACTTCCACTAATGGAGCATGGATGAGGTTGCAAGGGTCCTTACACGTATCACATGAAACAGGAAAAAATTGGGCCCTAAAAACATTTTTTTTTTTCTTTTGAGGGTCCGATTTTCCTATATAGACCCCCCCTCAAAAAAAAAGTCAAATCCTTTGGAATACCAGGTCATAAGTAACAGCCAGCAGCTCAAAGAGCCCTATTCCAGACTACAACAGCCTTATCGGAGGAAAAACTTAAATTACACTGGAAACAAGTGCTTTGAAACCATTTGCGGAAGATTTCACAGTTAACTAAAGGCCTCTGGATGGGGAACTGGAAAAGAGAACAGTTTTTTAATCTGGCCAACTGTTTTTCTTCAGCAGCAAAATGACTTTTCTGCATTTAGAAATACAATCATCTTTATCATTAACTGAAAGGAACAGATTTCTAAATCACTCAAGACAGAGCTGTGAGAACTTTACAGTCACCTTCAAGGATTTTACACAGTGGGCTCACCCAGAAGGAAAGTTTCACTTTATTACTTAGTTTTCAATTTACTCAAGGATGTGCACAGCCAACATCAATTACAGTTGATGTCCAAAAAGACATGCAGAATCGGGGGGGGGGGGGGGGGTGTGGGGGGGGGTGGAACATACTTCAGAATGAAATTGTGAACTTCTTGGGAATTTTCTAGAGGTTCAGCAAGAGAAGGACAGTTGTTCTCCTGTCAACTGTCCCTTCACTCACCCCATGGGCTAGGAAGCCTAAGACAGGAATGACCCTTTCCTGTGCAATGCACTGGAGAATTCTGGGAGCACCGTACAAGCCTCCCATGCAAGATGCAAGAGATGAGATGTAGAGACCCAGCAGAAATAGGAAACCCACCAAGGAGACCTGAAAAACCAAGTATTGACAATTTGTAATTACCTTTAAAATTTTTAATCACAAGAGCCAAAAATGAATGTTGAAAACTGATGATGAAGATAGTGGCAATGACCTTTTCTGCTATTAAGAAATCATATCTCAGGGCCTCCCTGATGCAAATGGCTCCCAGCAGAAACACAAAGATAAGATACAGGAACCACCTGAGAATATATAAATCAGCAAACACTGTAAACACTGCAGGTATGCCTCTGCCAACCAGTCTACCGTTGCAGTTTACATCCACATCTGCCCGGACTCACTGAATGAATGTAGTGAAGACATGCAGAATTTAATAAAAGTTGCTAAGAGTATTTTCTGGCGAAATGAAAGTTATCAGTTTAATGATATGAATGATTCCATAAAATAATTTCCTGTGAGAAACAAGCTGTCTTCAATGAGAGAGTATTTTTACACAGGAGTACAGAGGACTGATAGCAGCATTTTCAAGATGAAGTCAGATGCGTCGTCCAGCGCAGCTCCACAGAGGCAACTGCGATGGTCTGGCAGACTGTAGTGTTATGACTTGGAAAAATCACAACAAAGAAAACTGGCAAGTACAACTAAAACAAATTTATTCTTTAAAAAAAAGTTGTACAAAAATTTTTATATCCACTATTTAATTCCTAATAACACTTCAATGCCATGATTTGACTGTTGCCAAAACAAAACTCTGGTCTGCTCTCTTCTGCTGTCTGCCTTTTTTGTGCTTAAAATCACAGCCTTTATATAGTCTAGCAACCTTCCAGGAAGATCCACAGGATTCTAGGGAAATCCCGCCCCCTCCAAGCAGGAAGGTGCCAGAAGCTTCTAGAAATTACTAGTCTTTTCTTAATGATTTTACAAATACAGGCCACCAGAGGGTGCCAATGAACAAAATAAATATAGCTGACCAGCAAGGCAGCAAAACTGCATGTAACAAATCTTCATTTACAAATGGAATATAATGCTGTACAAAAAATTATCATTCATAACAGTAGGTTCACTCTCATCGGTGCAGTACTTTAACCCTGAAAACCTAATTAAGAAAAATATCTTCTCAATCCTCTAAAGATGCCATACATTGTTAAGATGTTCTGAGTTATACACTCTAATTTTTAAATGCATGCGTCATACACCTTTTTTGTAACTATTCTGTTTTGCCGGTTGCGCTGCGTGAATTACAACAAAGGTGGCAAATGCTGTGTGACTTGCCAAATGTCATGTGACCACTGAAGCAACACGCAATAAGAAGATTGTACTTCTCAATGCCTGATGGTTTAACTCCGCCCCAAGGTGTCCGTCTCAAGTCCCACATTGATGTCTGTACAGCCGCACACACAGTGCAGTGAATGTGCCTCATGTTGCATGGATCAGTAGTTGTAAAGGAGAAAAGCTTGACCAATCAGAAAAGGGACAAGGCTTCACTGATCAATGTGGGACCACTACCTATGTCCAAAAACCTCACCCAAAACTCTGACACAGAGTTCAATAGTCAAGAAGAATGAGGTATCAGCTAATCAGGAAAGGGGGCAGGGCTTCTTTAATTCATACTTGATCCTTTCCCAAGTCCAACAACCCAATTTCCAACTCTCTATAACAAATGTTTCAATAGCTATGGAAGATAAAAGCTAAGCCAATCAGGATTGGGGAAAGAGCTTTAGTATTTAACATGCAACTCTTTCCCAGTCCAATAACCCCACCCCCACTCCCTGTAACAAACAAAGTTGAATAGTTAAAGAATCAAATATCAGCCAATCAGGTAAATGAGTGGATTTATGATTTATGATTGTTAAATACTTTGTTCATGTTTGGCTACCGGTTTGGCTCGCCCAGTTAAGGCGCAGCTTTATGCAGTAGTGCTGAGCACCATGGCCCGGATTGGAGCCCGTGTTGTGTCAGTCCTCGGTAGCCTTTTCAGAGCAGCGCACAATTGGCCTCGCACTGCAGGGAAATAAATTGGGAGGGACTGCCATTTTGGGATTATGGCATTACAGCATTGTTCGTTGCTCTAGGGCCTCCAGTTAGACAGCCAGGCGCTCGTCAGTAAAATTCTTCTCTTTGGCTTTCCTCTGCTCTTGCTCAGCGATTGGATTCTTCAAAGCTTAGTTCCCAATTACGCTAGCAACTTACCCATCTAGTTCATTCATATGCAATCAAAGTTCCAACTCCGTAAGTTAGCAACTATGCTTTGTGAGAAAAGCACCCCAGATCTTACCTCCCAGTCACTCGCCGGAGCACAAGGTTCCGGTTCGTGCTGGTACACTTGCTACAGCTGTAGGCATTCAACTGCATCCCTATTGATGCCCATTTCTTCCTCATTTTCCATCTCTCCCACCTCTCTATCGTGATCACCAATGTCAATAACTTACTTGTTGAACTTGCACTCGATTCATCCTCTTCAACTTCGATGACTAAGTCGAGCAAAAATTCTGACATTTTTAGCAGGTTTTGACATCCTGCTGGCAATGCAAAATAGACGTGTGAGTGATGTCACAGCTCATGGGCTGATTTGCAATGCTATTCAAGAGCAGTTTTAGGGTTTGCTAAAACCCCATTTTACATCCATGATTACTCAATTCCATATTGATCTCTGGGTGATAGAGTATTGCATGCCCTCTTGGATGATACCAACTGTAACAATTTTTCCTAAAGTTTCAAATCAATACATGTCTACTTTAAAGCTGAAAGTCCAAACACAAAGCACACCATGGTTGACTCACTTCCGTTCTATTGTGGAGGTGTACAGTGGCAAAATAATGAAAATTTTGTCACCGGCCAAATACTTCTGGACCTAACAGTAGGTTTTCAATAGCTCTATACATTCAATTATTATTGTTTTAAAGCTGCATTTGTGTTGACTCATGCTGCCTTTGTCTTTTGTTGAAATAATAAAATATTCAGTGTTAAATTACCTCTTACATGGAACATATAAACCTTACTGGAATCAATACGTAATCTACTGGAAATGAACACTGGACATTCTAGGGAGAAAAAACTTTCACAAAACATACTCCGGTAATACACTGGAAAGATCCTTACGAAATAAAGACCGCAGCCAGGGTCCCCAGAGGAATACTGTGGTCTGGTCTCTGGAGGTCTGAGCTCATGTTGAAGCCTGCCATCACCCCTACACCACAGAGCCAAGTAGCAGAGAAACAGTAAATTGTCAGCAGTAATGCAAATTAGTCACTTCGCAGAGGCTGAATTATCATTCGATTAAAAATTCTGACCAAAAAAAGCATAAAAATCCTCAAACCTTCGGACACAGAGGACTTAGCTGGACTAAGGTGTGGAGTGAGGTGAACCCTTTTCCATTTAATTCATCAATTTGATTGGGGATGAATTTTAGTACATACATTCTGAATTGGAGTAATTATTCTAAAGTACAAATTTAAGTTTAGGTTTAAATTTGAAGAAAAAAAAAATCCATGATACAAAATTAACATGCCAAAGTAAATACATCATTTCTGGTTCCTAATTGGTTGGTAGAGCTTTGCCTTTAAATGTCAGTATCATATTATCCCTTTCATGCATGGGCTGGCTGAGTCATGCTTAAACATCGGGAAAACACTGATATCAAAATTACCATAACGCCCTCAACAAGCACTACAGCCTGTAATTATACTATATTCCATTGCATCCTCAGTGACTGCCAAAGGAAAACATGCATGCATTCCCCTGATTAACTTAAGTAAATGTGGTGTGCAGTTACCTGTGGCGGCAGGGAAGAAAACTCCAAACACAGTGAAGAAAGACTCTCCTGGTGTGTAATCTGGCTTTGAGTTATTCAGAAGCAGCTCCTCTGAATAACCAACAAAGCCATGTTCTGCAAACAGAGATGAAGAGGGAAATGGGTCAATTTGGAAATACAGTCCATCATTGGTTAATTTGTGGGAGTTATGGCATTTGCGCATGTTTTTATACATGCAAAACTTTAGTAGATCAGGCCCTAAGTGGGATCTGAGGGAAACGCATGCATCGACATGCTTGGTACGTTAAACATACAAAGTACGTACAGCTCAGGTTGTCCGGCGCTCAAACCACACAATATTATTGACCTCCTTTCTTTACTGCCTACCTCTTGTTTTCCGCCGCGTTATGTTGTGGCTCAAATCAACTGACCTCACAAAAGTGAATCTCATGACACACATCCTTGCAACAACTTGCAAGTTGAAATAGGGGTAGATTTGAATGGGGAAAAAAGGGGTTCAATTAAATTTTATAAGTATTTTGAAGTCAAAATGCTTTTTCACACGTATCAGAGAACAAAATTAATAAATAAATAAATAAAATTGGCCAAATCGTAGATGGACCCTCTGGCGGCTCTGGTTCATTTGCCATGGAATGACCCAATGTCAAATCAAAAGGCACACAATTTCTGAGTTTTAAATCCAATCATGAGATGACTGCACTACAATAAATGGGAAAATCCAGAAGGACACATGTCTCACATGCCATTTTTCCCCAGAGTTGATTGGTTAGGGAGCAGTCCCTTTAACACTCAGCTTCACCAAAACCTGCTCCAGTAGCATAAGTCACCACCATAATTTAGTCAGGTTAAAGACAGCAACCTTTGTGATATCAGAAACTAAGAGAAATATCAGCTGGCTAAAACACTTTTCCTGAAAAACCAAATCTACAGCTAACGAGCCATTCAATCGCAATAAAAATTTTAAAAAGCTGAGCCTTCGTAAGATCATTCTACAATGGAATCTGTTATGGCCCCAATTTGTGATTAGATTTACAACGCAACAGCAACAGCAAGGGATGACAGACAGTTTTAAAAACCTCAACACATTTAATTAACAAACAAAGACTAAACTACTATTTACAACTACAGACCAAGATTGATTCTATACAAAAAAAAACAGAAATATTTACAGTCCCTTTGGTGGGTTTCCTGGTGATGTGCTGGGTGAGGAAAAAGGCTCAAACACAGGCAAAAATCCACAAAAGAAACTTCACAGGTCTTGAACAGAAATGACAGGTCTGGTCACATGTATCCTTCTCCTTGCAATTTCTCCTACTACTTTACTGTCTCAATTCTTTTCCTTATATACTCTTTTGCAGACCCCACCCACATTTAGACCTCTTTTTTTTACTTTTCGGGGACTTGCCCCAGACATGTCCAGGACATGTCTAAACATAGCTCCAGTCTGAGCTGAATAAAAAAAAAGGTAAATACTGCCATCCAGTGGCCTATATTCACATTACACCTCCATTCCAAAAGGGAAAAATTTTGACTCAAAGGCAAAATGTTTCTTTTCAATACAAAATGGTGAAGTGAACACTTGTCTATATATACATATCATACAATATTCAAATAAACACGTGATATATATATACATATTCAAACACAGGATAAGCCATCAGCAATTACATTGTCTGTACCCTTCACATGCTTAATTTCCAAGTCAAACTCCTGTAAAATCAAACTCCAATTCAACAATCTCCGATTCTTGTTTTTCCATCTTACTCAAAAACACTAACGGATTGTGGTCAGTGTACACAATCATTGGCTTTTGTCCTGTACAAACATAAACCTCAAAGTGTTGTAAAGAAAGGACCAGAGCCAACAACTCCTTATCTATTGTGGAATAGTTCCTTTGGTGGCGATTGAACTTCCTGGAGAAGTATGCCACGGGATGCTCAATGTCATCAGAGTCACTTCTCTGTAGGAGCACAGATCCACAAGCTTGGTCGCTAGCATCGACCGCGATGGAGAACGGTTTGTTGAAGTCAGGAGACTTGAGCACGGGGAAGTGACTCAGCAGAGACTTCAGATGATCGAAGGCTCTCTGGCATGCATCATCCCAAGTGAACTTTACGCCTTTCTTCAGTTGGTTAGTTAGACTGAGAGCAATCTCAGCAAAGATCTTGCAGAACTTGCGGTAGTACCCGATCATTCCAAGGAAGCGGCGCAAAGCTTTTTTGTTGTCAGGAACTGGAAAGTCCATGATGGCTTGGACTTTAGCATTTATAGGCGCCACCTTACCCTGGCCTATGACGTAGCCAAGATTGGTTGTGCTACTGTCACCTAAGTCACTCTTGCTCAGGTTAACAGTCAGGTTAGCCTGGGTCAGGCGCTGGAACAACGTCTCAACATCTTTTAGATGTTCTTTCCAGGAGTCACTCCATGTGATCAGGTCATCGATGTATGCACCCGTGTGTGGCAATCCGGCGTTGTAGACTGTATCATCCTTTGGAATGTGGCTGGGGCATTTTTCATCCCAAAGGGTAGGACTTCATACTGGTAAACCCAGATGGTGTGGCAAAAGCAGAGATGCTCTTGGCCCTCTCAGTTAAAGGCACACACCAATAACCCTTCAATAAATCAATCTTGGTCAGAAACTTTGCTTGCCCTACACTATCAATACAATCATCAATCCTAGGTATTGGAAACACATCAGTTCTAGTTACAGCATTGACTTTGCGATAATCTGTACAGAATCTAGTACTTCCATTAGGTTTTGGAACTAGCACACAGGGTGAACTCCAATCTGAGTTGGAGGGTCTGATAATATCATGTTCTAACATGTACTCAACGTCTTTCTCAGCAATCTTTCTCTTTTCAGGATTCATCCGGTACGGATGCTGTTTTATTGGTTTGGCATCACCAACATCTACATCATGAGAGGCTATAGAAACTTTTTTTGGAACATCAGGAAACAGATCCTCATATTTCTTGATCAACCTCTCAAACTGATCTCTCTGTGAGGGTTCTAAGTGCTGGAGTTTTACATCAAGATTTTGCAACACTTCAGAATTCGACAATTTACATGAAAGAACTTCAGCTTTAATTCTTGGTTTATCATCTTGAAACTCCCCCTCATCTTCACTCGTTTTGACCATTGGAGAATCTGAAGTGACAGCTGCAGCCCTAGCATTTCTGTCATGATAAGGCTTCAGCATGTTAATGTGACACAATTGTTTTGGTTTTCTCCTATCTGGAGTCTTCACAATGTAATTGAGATCATTGAGTTTTGTCAGAATTTCATAAGGACCATGAAATCTAGCCTGCAATGGATTGGACTGCAAGGGAAACAACACAAGAACCTTGTCTCCTGGTTTAAACTCACGGCTTCTAGCCTTATGATCATACCAAGTTTTCATTTTTCCCTGACTTGATTTCAAGTTCTCTTTGGCTAGGTCACAAGCAGCACGCAATCTGTCCTTGAACTTGCTAACATAGTCTAACAGACTGATGTGCGGCTCTTGCTGTTGCCATTGTTCACTTAATAATAGCAAAGGTCCTCTCACTTCATGGGCAAACACTAGCTCAAATGGACTGAATCCAGTAGACTCCTGCACTGCTTCTCTAGCTGCAAACAACAGCAAATGAACACCTTCATCCCAGTCTTTCTCATGGTCATAACAATAAGTCCTCATCATTGTCTTGAGAGTGGAATGAAACCGCTCTAAGGCACCTTGACTTTCTGGATGATAGGCACTAGAAAGAATCTGCTTTGCACCTAGTTCATACACAACCTGCTGAAATAATCCTGAAGTGAAATTGCTACCTTAGTCTGACTGAATTTCCCTGGGAAGGCCAAACAACGTGAAGAACTTTATCAAAGCCTTCGAGATTGCAGTTGCTTTGATGTTACGTAGAGGTATGGCTTCGGGGAATCTGGTAGATGCACACATGATTGTCAACAAGTACTGATTTCCAGATCTAGTCTTGGGTAATGGACCAACACAATCAACAATGACCCTAGAGAATGGCTCCCCAAATGCTGGGATAGGCAGCAATGGAGCTACAGGTGGGTCTAACTGGTGTTTTCCAACTGCCTGACAAGTGTGACAAGGTTTGCAAAAGTTGGAAACGTCTTTCCGAAGCCCCGGCCAAAAGAAGTGTTTCATGATCTTATCAACAGTCTTGTTAACACCAAGATGACCTCCTAAAGGTAAACTATGAGCCATTGTTAACATTTCATTCCTGTAGACCTTCGGAACAAAAATTTGCCTGACCACTGCCCAATCTGCATTGGCAGGGATATCAGGAGGGCACCACTTCCGCATCAACAAACCATCCTTGAGATAAAGAAATAGACGCAGTTCCAGTTGGGTATTATCAGGAAGGGCTCACCTCCTTAGTGCACAAATTTCAGGATCATTAGTTTGCTCCTCAATCAACCGCTTTCTGGACAGAGACAAGTCTCCAGACACATCAGAATCACCAAACCCATCTGGCTGGCTGAACAATGAACTGATAAAAGTGTCTGATAAGTTCTCAAACGGAGAAACCATAGTAGGCCAATCAGAGTCATGAGGCGAACCACCGAAGTCCTGACTATTCAATGTACTGGACGGCACCACATCATCTTCCTCTTTAGCCTTCTTGGCCATAGCACGAGTCACTGCGCAAGAAGGATACAGAGATGGGTCCTCATCCCCATCTTCAGTGCTTGGCTGTGAAGTAAGATGTACAGGGGGAACTACTTTGCCCCCAGCCAGGTCATTGCCTAGCAACAGAGAAACGCCCTTTATAGGTAGACTTGACATAAGTCCCACCTTTACCTGTCCTGTGACAAAATCTGACTTCAAGAATATAGAGCGCAGGGGTACAGATACAGTCCTCCCTTCAATACCTTGTACAAGTATGAAATCCCCTGAAGCTGTCTCATCACGTAACTCCAAGGAGTCCATCAACAAAAGTGACTGAGAAGCTCCGGTATCCCTTTATGGAATTTAAGTTCCATTTCTATATTTGGATTTTCCACTGGAAACTGTTCCAGATCTCCTGGTGCAAACACATTTTCATCAATGTAATATTCAACTCTCTCTCTAGCCAGTCTTGCTTTTCGCATGGCTGGTTTTACCTCTGTCAGCTCTAACTGTCTGCAAATTTCTAGCAGTTCAGTCTTTTTAAAAGACTTCAAAACCCCTACGGTTGGTGATGCCAAGAAATCATCCATTGCTGTTGATCTATATATATGTATTCAATTAAAAAAATCAATTTTACAATTTGAAATGTTAGATTTTCAATAAATTACTCACACAATGGTCTATCCCGGACCTTGAGCCCCCAATTTGTTATGGCCCCAATTTGTTATTAGATTTACAACGCAACAGCAACAGCAAGGGATGACAGACACGGTTTTAAAAACCTCAACACATTTAATTAACAAACAAAGACTAAACTACTATTTACAACTACAGACCAAGATTGATTGTATACAAAAAAAAAACAGAAATATTTACAGTCCCTTTGGTGGGTTTCCTGGTGATGTGCTGGGTGAGGAAAAAGGCTCAAACACAGGCAAAAATCCACAAAAGAAACTTCACAGGTCTTGAACAGAAATGACAGGTCTGGTCACATGTATCCTTCTCCTTGCAATTTCTCCTACTACTTTACTGTCTCAATTCTTTTCCTTATATACTCTTTTGCAGACCCCACCCACATTTAGACCTCTTTTTTTTACTTTTCGGGGACTTGCCCCAGACATGTCCAGGACATGTCTAAACATAGCTCCAGTCTGAGCTGAATAAAAAAAAAAAGGTAAATACTGCCATCCAGTGGCCTATATTCACATTACAAATCTAAAGCAAATATGCAAAGGAAAAACATTCATACATTTCTGCTTGGTGTTCCCAGTCTGAGGCGAAAAATGAAATCTGATTATCCGCAAACAAAGCTAACTAGCTCTACCACTTCAGACAGGTTATCTACCTGGGTCAAGATGGGAAAAAGTCCCCACAACGAAGTCCAGCGTGGACACAGCAAGAATGGCAAGAAGCAGCAGCTGCAAGCGGATGATCCACTTGACCCCAGCCAGATTGATCCCCAACAAAGCCAGGAGCACCACCACTGAGATGGCCCTGACCACCCACTCCCCATTCAGACTCAGCACCTGGGCGATAGACTCAGCAAATCCAGTGATGTACATGGCCCCTGCAACACACTGACATGCGCAAGCAGTTCATCACCTATCCACAATGGAACAGAAAAATTCTTGAACAATTTAACACCCCCATCAATGCTGCATATGATGTACGACAATTTGACATCGGGGTCATTCCAGCCCAACTCAACCAGTGCCTTCATGGACACCATCACAAATTTGGCTGAAAATCACACCATATGTTCACCTATAGGAGCAATGGAAAACCTCCAAGTTTCGAGTCAAATCTCTGAGTGGTTTGGATTTTATTGCCCCTCAAAATTCTTTACTAGATACATGCCTAGAAATTGGTACTCTGGCTAAATCTGGCCTCCTCTTTCAGAATCTACTGTCAGAATTCGGCCAAGAGGTGTAAATCAAAAGTTATGGGAATCTCAAGAGAGGTTTTTTGTTGGGCCGGATTTATATTTTTCACTTTTTGACCAGCCACTGTGAGCCCCCCACTTGACCAAGACCTGAATTTTCACCTTTTTAGAGTAATATAGGAAAGAATCATCATTGAGTACATGCAAAATAACTTGATAGAAACAACAAATAATTGATTTGGAGGGTATTGACTATGGTCACAGATAAAAAAAAAACCCCCGGACCCCTTTTTTCAGGGGGGTCGAAGACCAAGTAGATGGTACCACAGAGTAATAAAACTTTCACAACTTAAAGATATATGTCTGAACTATGCCTGGTATGAATTAGAGCACCTCAACTCAACTGCTTCGTAGTTCACTGAGCAAGCGTAAAGATGCTGATCCGGTCCTCGGCATGTACATTATGTACATGTACATATAATCCAATGTCTATGGATCAAATGTTTCACCAGTTTGTTTGAAAGCCTTTCAGTTTCATTTTAGCCAAGCTAGGATGTTAGTTCAGCAATTTGCAAAATGACCAAGTATCATTGTTTTATCCAGTACAAGAATGTAAAAAACAGGTGCTGACCTTGAATGTTTACAGTGCAGCTGACTTTAAGATAAACATCAGGTGTCTTGGGCTAGCAGGATAAACACCAGGTGTCATGGGTTAGCAAAGGTCAGGATCAAAACGTATAGGCCTACTGCACAACGCATCATCTTTTGACAAAGACACCCCAATTAACCCCTTCATGCACAAGTTTCACAAAGACACCTGATGTTTATCTTAAAGTCAGCTGCACTGTAAACATTCAAGGGCAGCACCGGTTTTTTACATTCTTTTTTTTTATTAATAAATTTGGCATCTCCAATCCCTCCCGAATCTGGAAAGCCCAATTGTTGAACTATGTACAAAGCTTGCTGGTTTGCAACCCCTTGCTGCCACCTCAGGATAGTGAGGACAGTTCACGGCTCTCCTCCAAAGCACGTGCTTGTCAGCCACTGCTTCTTATACACTCATTAGTCGAATCCTCATCAGTTCAGAACGAGGGTGGTGGATACCCGGACATGAACAAACCCAGAGTCTTCCTGACGAGCGCCCGCCTGGCCAACAGGAGGCGCTGGAGCAACGAACAAAGCTGATTATGTATCCCGAAACCGGCAGTCCCTTCCCAATTTGAAACCCTATAGCGCAATGGCCAATTGTGCGCTACTCTGAAAAAGCTGCCGGCCCCTGCCGGTGGGTACGCCGGGGCGCGAACCCGTGACGGTTTTTTACATTCTTGTACTGGATAAGACAATGATACATGGTCATTCATTAGATGTGCTGCAAAGAGTCAACATGGCTTCATCATCTCTTGCTGATTGTTCCTTGGGGGTTTTTCTTAATCAAGAGTGTCACAAGTTGCACTATTGTAGAAAGACAGGTCTTCTTGATGTAGTTCATTTCAGTGAAAAGGAAAGTTTATCAGCACATTTTTGTGAGGCAAAAACGTTGACAGGAACACGCTCACATCATTGCTTCATTCCCACGTCTGAAATCAACCTGCAAATTAAGAGGATTTCTGCAGATGTAGACCATACAAATGTTAGTAGTAACCCGTCAACAATGCCAGATTCTGTCACAGCAGAGCAACTACAGTCAGGGAAGTATTTTGCTTGTCTCTACGATCGGGAGTGGCATGTTGGGTGTGTTCTGGAGTTTTCAGATGCACACCAGGATATCCGTGTGAACTTCATGAAACGATCAAGGACTGGACTCCTTAACTGGGCCAGTGAATCCCATTGCAATTGGTGTTGGGTACCTCTGCAGCATGTGCTCTGTTTGATGAGCACACCCGAACTTCAAGGGCAGAGTGCCCGCATCTACACACTGTCTGCCTCAGATGATAAGAGGATTCAACAAAATTTTTCCGAATTTCAAACAGATTAAAGCATCAACTGAGCATGTCTGGATAATGCATTTACTGTGACATGAGGTAATTCTATGTTCCTTTGAATTAATCTGTAACAGTCCTTCATGTCCTTTATATTCTATGAGAAAAACCATGGATTATATGTACATGAACATAATGTACATGCCGAGGACCTGGAAAACAGCATCTTTTCCCTTGCTCAGTAAACTATGAAGCAGTTGTGTTGAGGTGTTCTAATTCATACCAGGCATAGTTCAGACATATATCTTTAAGTAGTGAAAGTTTTATTACTCTGAGGTACCATCTACGTAGTCATCAACCTTCCTGAAAAAAGGGGTCAGGGGGTATTTTTTAGCAGTGACCATATTCAGAACCCTCCAAATCAATTTTTTGTTGTTTTTATCAAGTTATTTTGCATGTACTCAATGATTTTTTCCTATATTACACTAAAAAAGTGAAAATTCAGGTCTTGGCCAAGTGGGGGGCTCGCAGCAGCTGGTCAAAAAGTGAAAAATATAAATCCGGCCCAACAAAAAACCTCTCTTGAGATTCCCATAACTTTTGATTTACACCTCTTGGCCAAATTCTGACAGTAGATTCTGAAAGAGGAGGCCAGATTTAGCCAGAGTACCAATTTCTAGGCATGTATCTAGTAAAGAACTCAAGTTATGGGCCTCTAAAAAAACAGATGGAAATGAACGTGATGATTCACTGGGCCAAAAAAGGGGCATGGCACTTTAACTTTGAGGGGCCATAAAATCCAAACCACTTGCAGATCTGATTCGAAATTGGAGGTTTTTCATTGCTCCTATAGGTGAATATATGGTGTGATTTTCAGCCAAATCTGAGATGGTGCCCATGAAAACTTTTTCAATATTGGTTGAGTTGGGCTGGAATGACCCATCGTACCTTGCGAAACAGATGGTAGGACAAAGCCTCCTTACCTGCCCGAACACATAGAGGAGCCCAACTGTCCCTCCCACCCGGCCCCCAAGGACAGTGGAGATCATGGAGTAGATGCCACCTCCACCAACACTGCAGTTTTCACACACCCCAATCCCCGACATAACAGTCACCAGGGCCACTACAACCACCAAGGACACCAAGAGCATTCCAAGCCATACGCCTGTGTTTCCCTGACAAGATCAAGAGAGAAGCAAAACCACAACATTGGACAACAGTGAATCTGATTTTCTTTAGGTCAGTTTTACAAGAGAGATTAAGCCACGCTTAATTTTCAGTGGTAATACTCTTGACAAAAAACTGTTAAACCCACGAGAAAACTTCATTCGAGTTTAAACTAGTTCAATGAGACTTTACCCTAATTTTCCTCGTAGCATCAAAATGTATTCGGAGCATCTTCTTGTGAAGTTTCGACAGACTCAATAGGTTCAGACCAAGCAGAGGAACATTTTCAATTCAATCTTGCAATAAAATAATACAGTTTTTAAATTGTTTTACAATACAAGATGCCTTCAAAGGGGTATTTTTTTTGCCATGGTTGGACAGTTTTTATAGTGCAGAGGCATCATATCAAATGCCCACTGTCAGTTTCTGTGGTTTAAATTTTCTTGACAATCACTCGTTAGCCAACTGACAGCTTTAAGAAAAGGTAATGGCTGTTCCCCCAACCGTTGGGCGAATTGTGTCAGTTTCATTATTCGTCCAACTTCTCAGCCAATGAAATGCGTGGAATATTTCGCAAGTGACATCTTTTGGTGAAACTTTTTTGGTGCCTCACAAAGACTGTTGGGGGAGTGAGAGCGACCTTCCCCCCTGTTCCACCAATGGTTGGGGGTATCAGAGCAACCTCCCCCCTGTTCAAGCAACGGCTGGGGCAATAGCCACTTAGTTAATGAAGTACTTAAGATGAAAGCTAGTGCATATAAAGTATGATTGTGCTGTTCTTTAAAAGAAAGCATCCAGGTTCATGACAAATGAGTAACGGAGTTACAAAATTGGTGTATTCGTTATCATAGCTCCAGAACTAACTAAGATAGTTACAATTTAAATGGCTTTGTGTAGGTCTTCCCTAGTATTTCAAACTAAAAAATAGCTAAGTTTGTTCATTTGACTTATTTTGGGTGAAAACGGCAAAAATCTGGTCAGTAACGGAGTGACAAATTTGTAACTCCCTTATCGGCCAGTTTTTTGCTGTTTTTACCCAAAATAAATCAAATGAACAAAATTAGCAATTTTGTTGTTTGAAGTACTCGGGAAGACCTTCACAAAGCCATTTAAATTGTAACTCTATCTTACTTAATTTTGGAGCTATGATACAAAATACACCAATTTTGTAACTCCGTTACCGCATGACCTGGCCCAAATGACATCACAACACAGTATATTAACCAATGAGAAACCCACCACAAGCCAGCCAGTCCGGAGAAACAGGACCACACCAAAAATATTGATCATGCAAGTGGTGAAGACCCCATCCCAAGTCCCAAAGAGCACAGGCTCCCAAACAAAGAGGTTCACCTTCCACCAGGGTAAGGCCTGGCTCTGGGACCCCTAGGAGGAAACAGTAGGCTTTTATACATCTGTACCATTATTCCACTGGGATCCAGCAAAGGCATTGCTGTCTAACATAAACTGAAGAAATCTAACCTGCAACAGTCATTTAATGGTCACTGTCTAGGGGTCATTACAAATCCCCCTTGGCTTTTGATCCTGAGAGCTATTACTGGCCAAAACTGAGAGACCACTAGAGCAGGAGAACAAGAAAACCTGACCTGCACATCCTCATGGAAAAGCTCTTGGACATTTTCACCTCTGCTGCCACTGGCGACAGAAGTCAGAAGTATGACGTTGTTCTCAAGTGACATTTGGCCAGACTGTGTCCAGCTGCGCAGCGTAGCATCCATTGTATCTGACACAGTTGCTGAAAAATATTCCATCAATCAAAATGTCAACAAGTGGTGCCAGGCACAACAAACCCCGCCCCTCACACATACTTTGACCTACTTTTCTTAAATTAAATAGGCATCTATTTTGGGTCAGTGGCAATCCCTCAACCCAATTTGGGGTGAATCTGGCCATTTGTTTTATAACACTTTAGCAGCAAAACTAACAAAAAACAAACCGAACCAAAAACAATACCACTTGCCCTCCCCCTTCGGGCGGGGTAAAAATGTTTCCTAGTACTTTTCATGGTATTTCAATCAACCAGTTAAATTCCTCCTGTCAATAATTAAATTCATTCTAGGCTGCATGATTGATATCATATTGAAATACCATAGAAAGAGGTCAGCTAAATCCAGACAACGAAGCATTTGTCAAAATACTCAAATGCCTAAATTGATTTTCTGTTCCCAAGTTAACCTTCATTGCTATCCCTTTTTCCATTATGAAGTAGCCTAATCACTGTGATGAGTTTTTGTTGGTACCAAAACTGTTTTTTTTTTTCTTCCCCTTCCAATAATAAGTCATCTTGCTCACAGTGCTTCCTAAATGCTTGTGCCCCAGTCAGAAACATCATCTATTTGGTACATCTTCAGTCACAGATATCAACCATTCTATCGCTTTCGCCAAATGGTCAAACACATTTACGCCCTGCTCACACGTACAGGGGCATTTTTGAAAAGATAGCACTTCCTATGAATTTCGGTCTCTCGTTGGCACACAAACTGCATTTTCGGTCACAGAAAATGGATTCTAGGAACTCAAGGTTTACGCGTGGAAAGGGAAAAATGAAAATTTTGGCTTGTGATATATATATATAGCCCAGGCCGGCACATCCGGTTACCAGGTATGTAATTTGACATGTCAAGAGTGCAACACATTTTTAGTTATAATGTTAAATTCAAAGAGTAGTATTTGGGCAGAGTACTGTTTGTCTATACTTATATTGATGTCTTTACTGGATACACATGGCATGTTTATCATCACATCAAACAAAAATAATGGCAAAATCAGATGTGCAATGTCACAAAAAGGCTTCATTTTTTTGACCCCAGCCATTTACATGGAAGCTTGTAGGACAGTGCTTCTCAAACTCGGTCCTCGGGGATCCCTGTGCACGATGGTTTTTGTCCCAAACTTAGTGGCAATGTCAGAATTTCATCAACCTGAGACTCTTTGTGAACAATGAGCCTTTCATGTGGGCCTGCTTACACTCTTAAATAACATTCTGTTCGAAATAGCTGTGCACGCATTGAGAATAATTTTCCGTTGGCATATAATCCTAATTGGTCTATATTGCAAACAATGATTACATTTTAATGCGCATAACTTTGCGTAGAAATCAAGTAAATTGCCTACAATTGATCATGTTTTAAATAGGTCAATTAATTAACTTCTAGTTGGCAGTGGACACCTGGCCAACTGACCTAAACAGGAAGATAATGAAGAATTCAATGACAGTAAATGATAATGAGGCAAATCTGCACTGAGTTGAATCACAAGTTAAACGATCACATTTTGTACAAATAGGCTATGTTAAGAAAATTAACTGGTTAAGTTAGCTCATTAACTTCAGTCTGTCATTCGTGACCTGTTATTAAACAAAAATTATAAAGTGTAACAAACACACTATGAAAGTTATATAGGCATAATATGAAAAAAGATGATAGATATACTCTATTAACATTTTTTTAAAAACTCAATAAAAAATAACAGCCTGTTAACATTTTGAGATTGAAAGTGATGTTGGAACAAAAATCAGCAGACACGGGGGTCTTCCGGGACCGATTTCGAAAACCTTCAATATAGGATGACAAATGTAACTTCTCCAGAAGTCAAAATATTAAATTATCCAAAAATTTTAAAAAGCACCACCAGAACTTAGATTAACCATCTGACCTCGATAATAAATGGCAATCTCCTGTGTCCAGTCACAGATTTTTAAAATCAACTTCATGCCTCCCAATGTCATTTTTATACTGACAATCTCCAAACAGTAGTAACTGTAGGCTCCTCAGACACGTTTCACCGATAATGGTTATAGGCTGTTTCAAAAAGGCAAAGCCTTGGGGGGAAGAGAAACACTTACCTTGGAAAAACCAGTGAAACACTGCCGGGTGCTGGCAGCTGTGAGGAATAATTACGATAATGAACTGAGAAACGTTACTCGCGTCAGAGTGGAAAAAGAAAGAAAATCTGCTCCTCAAAAATGAAAAAGTATTTGCATTTAACAAGTGGAAATGTTATTCGGAGTAACAGGAGAGTAGCAGACAGCAGTCCGGGCAGGAACGACATTGAAATACGCTCACTCAAACTCATGACATTCCGAAGCTAAAATACTTCGAATGAATAAAATAGTTAATTATTAGTGAAAATGAGCATGTTTTGTGGAATAATGCGTAATCACAATTCGGGGCTAAGTTTTAATGCGCACACAAGTAAGACTAAAATAAAGGCTAATATTCAGTAAAGTAAAAAACACAGCCTACCTTAGTTTAATGAAAACCCATTCTTCTCGTTAATTAAAATATGGCCCCCCTATACTTTAAATGGCTGTGGTCACTGTTATGACGAAAACTATGAAACGGCCAGAAAATCTTAATCCTATGTTAACGTCACTGCAGCTAAATATTTTATATCAGGCCTACGTGTTCCAGCGAAACGTCTTTAAGTAAATATTTGTTTCCACCAATGCACTTTAAGGTGTGCTTCGACGTTTCTTGTTGTAACAGCCCAGCTATTTGCTTGTTTTGGCAGTAGTCCATGGAGTACGTGTTTTAAGCAACTTCCTACCATTGCGCATTTTGATCTTGCCCATCCTTTCGGTTATGAAGAGTACAAAAAATACTAAAAAAACCAAGTTCTTGTGAAAGTCGTCTTTCATTTACAACATCGATTGAATTCGACTTTTAATTAAACGAGACAGACAAACAACTAAACTGTTTACGGCAGGAGCTTCTGAAGTCTACAGTAAACCAGAGGTCTTTACTACGAAGCAGGATTTAGGGCAAGCCGGGTAATTTTAGTTTAATGCCCGGGTTTTCAGGGTATCGACGGTGGTGCACCTCTGACCGGAAAACATCGCCAATGCAACTTGAACTACACCCCTAACATGACTCGGAGCAGTTGGAGCTCGAAATAGCCGATCAAAACATTCAAAAGCACCGCTGACTGACGAATCAATTCTCTTCAAAATGACATTATTATTATTCCGCGAAGACCAATGGCACCTGGTGCGCGGATTGGGAGATGACCTCACCTGGGCAAGAGTGCTCAGAGACCTGCAAAACCCATAGGCTTTTCTCAAATTTTTTTTTTCCACGAGAATTATTAATATTTGTCGGAGGGAAAGTCTGTGTCAGCTTTTTGTTGCCAGTGCGCAATGTCGGAGTCGAGCCCTTTCAGTTCCTCAGAATGGATGCTTTTCCTTGTCTTGGGTATTTAAATTACGTTGGCTATGCAGCAGCCAACCTGGACTAAAGTGATTCGGAACCTCAGGCAAGCTTGTGTCGCGCCAAGTGGATTGAAAACCTCGCGCCGAATCGAATACAAACCTCATGCAGCGCTAATCCAGTCTTCGCGTGGAGTCAAAGCTGGCGCATTGTTAAACGAATGTCATGCCACGCATAGAATCAGTTCAAAAACAACCACTGCATATACCTTGTTAAAATACCCTGCATGAAACTGGTCCAAAGTAACGCTTGAGACAGGCGTCGCAACTGGAGTGGAAAGCCTGTTCAGATGTTGGGCCCTGTGTCAGGTCAAATTTAAAGGGGATATATTATGAAAGGATCACTTTATCAGCTTGTATACACATGGATTTTTGGTATTTTGAGTGTTACGATCTAGCCCACTAATTGCGAAGAAAAATAACCCAGTCATTTCCCTTGGGGGCCGCCTTTTTCATAAAACATAGCACTAGGCATGGCATTCAGATTGGGTTCCCCTTTCTAGGACGCATATTAGGCTCATAAAAATTGTCCCGGCCTTCATCTGAATATTTCCACGTTTGACACTTCAGGAACTGATATGGTCTCTGAACTTCAGTCTTGAGGTTAGCATCCATCCCTGAGAGAGAAAAAAAAAAAAGTCTTTCAGTACCGAAGGAATGTTTGAATGCTTGGTGAGAGCTGATGCAATAATTGTTTGATTGGGACAGCTCATAATTGGCAATTAGATTTGAGAGATGTATTGTTGATTTAGTTTGCAAAATAGATATTTTGATTGAAATGTTCAGTTAGATATCGGTAGATGTATCACACGCGTGCTGGCTATGTGACTACAGGTTAGCTTTATTAAATAGCCTACATGCATTGGTACACATACAAAAGTTTTCCTTCAATTAATATAACATTCAAAAAATGAACTGGTTCATTACAAAGTGATGACTTCGGAAACTTATGGAAATTCCACATACCTCATGATCTCCCCCTCCAAGCAGAGCAAGGGTTTAAATAATGCATTTCTCGTCCAATCCCTCCAATAAAATTACAATGAAGTTAAACCATATCAATGTGGTTCAATAAAGAAGTGAGTTTGGGTCCTGATGGGCAAATGGTTTGAAACTAAAATAACAGTCATTACAATGTGTTTCATCAATGTACAACTGAGAATGTCACCTAGGCTTATGCCGTCGGAGGCGACGGCTGGGGGTATATCCCCGACGCCCCCAATCCTCCAATTCCCCAATCCTTGAATAGACCTTGAATAGACTTTCATTTGATCTTAATTTCAGGTCAATCGGTCTAATGGTTCTGAAGATATGGCCAAAATGGTAATTTTCCATCACAAGGCGTTGTGAGGTCATGACCTTGCAGTTGCACATAATTTCATGTCAATTGGAGAAATAGTTCCAAAGATATAGGAAAAATGGTGAATTTTATGTGACAAAGCTCCACCTTGTGTCAAAATTTTGAACCAAAGAGGTACAATGTCATTGTGGGACCTTTCATTTGCACTTGATTTGAGGTCAATCCAACAAATATTTCCAGAAATATGATAAAAACAGTGATTTTTTCAGTTTTTTGCCCCTGGTGGCCAATCTAGAAATTGTAAGTTGTCCAAAATCAAATTAGTTCTTCCTCTTTATGATACTTACTTATATGCAAAACTTGGAATTTCTAATTGAAATATTACTGCAGTTATCGCGTTAACATGTAAATCAGTTTTTTGGCCCCTGGTGGCCAATCTAGAGATCGTAAATTGTCCAAAATCGAATCAGTTCTTTCTCTTAATGATACTTACTTATGTGCAAAACTTGAAATTTGTAAATGAAATATTACTGAAGTTATCGCAGAACAGTGATTTTTTCAGTTTTTGGCCCCTGGTGGCCAATCTAGAAATTGTAAGTTGTCCAAAATCGAATCAGTTCTTCCTCTTTATGATATTTACTTATATGCAAAACTTGGAATTTCTAATTGAAATATTACTGCAGTTATCGCCTTAACACTAAAATCAGTTTTTGGCCCCTGGTGGCCAATTTAGACATCCTAAATTGTCCAAAATCGAATCAGTTCTTCCTCTTTATGATAGTTACTTATGTGCAAAATGTGGAATTTGTCATTGATATATTACTGAAGTTATCGCGTTAACACGTAGTGCGGCGGCGGCGGCCGGACCAAAACATAACATCCCCCGGAATGCCATTCGGCATTCAGGGATATAATTACATGATAAATTAAACATATTGGCCAATTTAGTGTATCTTTGTGTGTGCTATGATTATAAATGATTGTAATAAAAACCTAAAAACCAATATGCCGTGCACTACTGGTTGAAACGTTCTGAAGCTTTTCAAGATGTTTCAACACAGCGGTTGTTTCAAAAGCTTCAAAACTGTCTCAAAGATTTTAAATTGACATTTCTACAGTCTTGCCACGACTGATGATGAAAGTGATGACGCATTTCTGTAATTTTTGACCACATTTTGCACCGCAGGGTTATTCTTTTTGGTTTGCATTTTGCTCTCCATGGCTGCTCCGATTCGTTTCTGCATGCTTCATCTGCACATCAGGGCCTCTCGTTTTTGTTTGTTTGTGTTTTGCATTTCAGGGCTGCAAGTTCATGTTCCTGAGTTCTCTTTTTTGTATCTGGATTTTGGCACTTCAGGGCCACAGGGTTTTGCTTTTGCGTTGTCTTTCTGTTTTGTTTCTGTGTTTTAGGCCTGGAATATACTTGCTGCTCACAACGCGCGCTTACGCATCATGGCTGCCACGCGTATTCTACATTCGTGAGCGTAGAGGTCGCTCATCTCGACGCGAGGTAACGTGCCGCGTGCGCAAGACTGTCTGCCTCTAGTGGAGGCCTCCAATACTATGCGTTTTGGACGCGTTGTGCTGCAGCAAGTGTGTGCACTCACGAAGCACACTGTGTACGCGTCCGTTCAGTCACGCAGCAAGTAGCCTATATTCCAGGCCTTAAAGCCGGAATTATACTTTGGGTGTGCGCTGGTACGCTGTTGGGCGCTAGAGCAACGTTAACGCAATTTTCGTCATCAGTGAGCGCATAGCTCTCCGCGGTCGACCGCGTACCCTCCAAAATTTTCTGACCGTGTGCACCGGAGCGCACGGGAACGCGTGATCAAAACACCGACTGCGCATGCTCTAGCAAACAAACACGGATGCTTTTCGTTGCTTTTCTACCCACGTACAGGAGCGCTCAATGCTGCCAAATTTGGCAGAGGACGCGTCTGCGAAACATTAACATTTCTGAGCCTGCCGGCTACTTTGGACTCACATACCCCCGCTTTATGTTTGAACGAATCCGGACGCACAGACACACGGACGGACGCGCGGAGCGCTATATAACCCCGACTACGTCGTAGCGGGGTTATAAAAATGCGTAATGCTGATCTGAGCTGACATTTCCAAAATCCCATCGTTAGGTTTCTTGTACAGAAATTAGATAATTGAAATGACACGTATTGTTTCAGTCATACCACTAGGGGCAGTAACTAGTAATGAAATGAAATGATTGAATCCTCATTATCCTGGATTATAATAAGCAATAAAATCCTGGTTATGGGTCACTCACAGCCATACACTGCCTCACTCCCTCTTCTCCTTCTTGCAGTTCTCATGCATTAGTTTAGTGTGATTGACTGTAATTGCTTTTGCTGCGTCAACATACTGCATGTTGGTGTTAAAATTTGCTGTCTGTTGTTGTGTGAAACGTTCAAAAATTAGTGTAAATATTGGTTATAGCTACTGAGTATAAATGATGTGTACCATTTGTACAAAGTGAGTACCAAAGATGTACCAAAAACAATGTTAATGGCAATATAAGTTGAATTGTCCTACCTCTGATTTGTATTCAAACAAATCTGTGCAATCGGTCAGTTACCCCACAATTACAATGCTAGAATGTACAGTGGAAATGTTGTTTTGCCTCCCCATGTGATTAACTAAGCAGTTATCTTGTAACATTTTCAACACCAGATAGAGTCAGAAAATATCCTCAGATATGATAGTTAATTGATGAGTGTTGTAAAGGCAAGTTTTGTGTCCAAGATTACCCTGTCTGGACGCTTGCTAAGTCACAATAATAGAGGAACTTTATCAGGGTTATGATTTTTTCCCGTAACGACACCAGCTACCATCAATTAAGGTGACAGGAACAGTCATGCAGTTATATAAAACACAGGAGGACATACCTCCAACATGATATACAATATTTGCCAAGGGCAAGCCATCATCCAGTAACATATGGCAAATGTGCCACATCCGCTCCACTGTTGCAGAGTAAACAGACTTGCAGAAATACATACTTTCTATTTTGCAACAGTTAGTGATGTGGATGCTTGGCACAATCATTACCCCAATCCGAAGAGCATCATTCACAATCTACATTCTTAATTCTTAAGTTGTCTTAAAATTCTGTGGACCGCCTTCGTGCAAAAGATCGAAATTGACTAAGCTTTGCGAAACCCTAAAATCAAGCAACTTAATTGAATTTTAAACCTCAAATATCTTTTGAATGAAGAAACAATCTGCTATATTTCCCAAAGGTTTCTGATCTGGACCAGGAATAAAGTGCGGAGGCAGAGTACAATCCAATAGTAGGTTTTATCGATAGTAATACAGTAATAGGGGGACAGAGCCCAGAAGTGGATGACACGGCTTAGGTCAGATGTTGTGTGCAAAGCCGAGTAAGCGTTGCCAATCTCCGGCCAGTGGCTTTCCAGACTCACTGGAAAGGATGACGGAAAGCACACCTCACCAAGGTCAAACTGCCTGAAGGCTGAAAGGAGTCGCTAAGAAGGAATGTGGTTTCAATCCTGATTGGAATTGGAATTCTCTTAATGACTGGAGACTTCGAATCCTTGGCCAGGTGGAAGGAAGCCAGAAATTTTGCTTAAATATACTGATAGAATGAGCACTGCAGATATCTCCTTGCATCCTTCGTTTTAAATTCTTGGCCTCGAGGTAAATGTTAGCGTTTCAGTGGAATACGCCTCAAATCAAATTACACCATCAAACTTAATATGGACCGGAGGGACATCTCAAGTGTTACCACTTTCTTCCAGGAACCCATTCCAATTTTCCAGAATTAAGTAGACTTGACTTCGGATCAAAAGGTCCTGAGTTCAAGTCCTTGCCACGGCCTTCGCGGTGGGCAAAACACTTCACTCCTACACTCCAGGTATATAAATGGGTACCAGCAAAGAGTCAGGGAAACTTGACGAAGAGCTGGGGGAGTACCTGCGATGGCTGGCATCCCATCCAGGGGGAGTAACAATACTCCTAGTCGCTTCATGCCACAGACACTGGGGTTAAGCACTGGCCCAATGGACCACTAGGCTTGGAACAAGCTTAAGGCAGAATAAGCAGTTTCTGCACAGGCATGACAATCTGTTTCACTGTCCTTCCTATTATTCAAAAAATAAATAAAATTAAAAAAAAAGACCCCCCAGAGATGAAAGGTACAAATCACTCTTTTCAGAAATCAGCCAACAATTAATCAAAGTGACACTACCGTTAACTCCTGGATAAGCGGTTTGTGAATTAGGGACCGATCATCCATGCCAAGAGCATCCAAGATCATATTTATCGTGCCGCCTGTGGTCGTGCTAACAGCAAATTGATTGGTTGACTGATTGACTAGAGTGAAAGTCCAGTCTCATCAAAACACTCCTTCCAAAGCCTTGCTTATCCAGAAGTAAAAATGAGGCTATAATTCGCGAAAGAAAAGGAATTAATGATAAACAGGCATTAAAAGGCAGTCCATTTGAATGCTTTTAATTTTTACTACTTTAATACACATTGAAAAAGTCAGAAAGAAATAATGTCACCACTTCCTTTGTAGCTCACCTGGAGTTGAGCCATTGAAAACCATTAATGCCAAATAATTTCTGATCACGATGTGGACATTAATCCTCAATTTGAGCATTCAACATTAAAGTGCAGCCAATACCACAAGATACATCTGCCACGTAATTTAGCCATTCAGGATAAGGTTTTGGCAGTTTTTACCTACACCATGATGAAACATTTAAAAGATATTTCATTAGCTTCAGTTTTTATAAAAGTGAATTGTACGCATCTACTTGTTTCACTCACCTTTTAAAAATTATCCACAAATATGGAAGCACTGGCATTACAATAGAGCTTTCTTTTATTGTGCTGGAGCAATTCTTTTTAAAGCATAATGCCACCTATGGTCTGTTTAATGCAAATAAAAATACATTAGCTGAATGTAAAAAAAAGTCATTTGCAGAACATGTTCTAAAATTGTGACACAAAAGATGCACAGCTCCACATTGCCAGCACCATTTCTTTAAATAAAGCATAATTTAAAACATGATAAAATATTCAAGCACAAAATCCTGAAAAGAATTGCTGGAGTGATTAAGGGAAAATAAAACTGCGAAGGACTTGAGTCCGACAGCATCAAGCAACCTTATAAATACAGAAGATTAAATCCTTAGAATGCATAGCCACCACAGGAAAATGAGAAATTTGGCAAAAAAAATTCCTGAAGCAGCAAGCATGATTAAAAATCTTGGAGCTCACGTTTGTTGAATTATTCATGAATAATTGAGCACGCCTAGTACAGCTATGAGACTTGAACTGATGCATTTCCAAGTTGATCCACCAGATGGATCATGTCTCAAAAGAACATAAAGGTAAGAGAATGGGGGAGTGAGATAATTCAGCACATAAAAAAAAGTAATTCCTCCAGAGAATGTCAAAAAGCACAAAAAAGACAGGCCAAATAAAGCAAACAGGGAAAACCTCATTCAAAGACGATTCTCATTTCCTGTCGAAAAAGTTATGAATAATGCAACATATATTGTCAATGTGCAAGTTTTCCTGTGAATATCTAACAGCTTCAGGGCCTGTCTGACAGTGGTCAGTCTTGGTCGTCGCTCACATCTGCTCCCAGACCCTGTTTTGCTTGCTGGTCATTTTAGAAGGCATAAGGACCACAAGTTCACATCTTGCTGAAGCAGTCTTTGGCATTGGCCCACACCTGAATTCCCTGCAATGTAGAATAGTACAAGACTTGCTTATAAATCCAGCTTTCCCTTACATTAAAATGTATCAACATTCAACCCAAAATAATAAAAGCTTGAGACGGTATGCTAAATAAAAACTAAAACTGAAAGCGGCGATTTGTAAATTATCTATGATCAGTACTGTGCTGAAAATAATACAACAGCACATTATCTGACATATCATCATGCGAATTTCAGTTCAATTTTGATCCTTGAAACATCTTTAAACAAGTGGTGCCAGGCACAACAAACCCCGCCCCTAGCAAATACTTTCACCTACTTCGACAAAATTCAATAGGAATCTATTTTGGGTGAGTGGCAATCCCTAAACCAAATTTGGGGAGAATGTGCCCAGAGCGTTAACAAACAAACAAACAAATAAACAAAAGCAAAAACACACAAAAACAGAAACAAACTGAACCAAAAACAATACTCCTTGCCCTAAAACATAGACCCTAAAGTATTTTCCACTTGGTAATCTTGCCATTCCGTTCTCACAAGTCTTAAGGTGTGTAACAGTTTGAGACTAATTTGACACATTTTGAATTTCAAAATGCATCACACGGTCTCTATTGGGGACAAGCTGAGACTGCAAGCAAGCCAATCCAGCACCTGCATCCTCTGTGTGCAGCAGCCCCTCTGTAATACCTGCAGAATGCAGTTTAACATTGTCTTGTTTAAATATGCACGGGTGGCCCTGATAAAGCTGTTCCCTTGAAGGGAGCACTTGTTGATCCGAAAATCTCTGCGTACTTTTCAGCACTGATGCGCCTCGACAAAAGTGCAAGTACACCAACACAACTTTTCAACGATTTTCTCACGTTTTGTCGGCAAATTGACAATCTTCGGTCCATCTTTGCTCCTGATAGACTTTGCTTTTCCTTGATGCCTCCTTTTGTACCAAATCATGATTCCAATCACCTGCTGACCTCAGCCATTTAAAATCACATCATTATTCAAATTTTCTACTGCATTTCTAGTCCTAAATTGTCCTGACCACACTTTTTTGGAATGCATTGCAGGCCTGAGTGGCAGGAACGATGGAAGTATTTTTATAAATACAATGCAGTTGACCAGAAAAAACATTAAATATCTTGTCTTTATACTGTCTGCAGTGAAATACAAGTTAGTAAATTTAAAAATCATCGCTTTCTGTTTCTGTGTACATTTTCCATACTGTCCCAGCTTTTTCAGAGCTGGATTGTTAGCGGGGTTTCTTATTACATCATCAAGAGGAAATCCATAATCCAAATCAAAAATGTCAATAATAGAAAGATATTCAGTGGCTTATGCCTTTAACCTTGATACAAAATAAGTTACTAGTTGAATTTCACATGTATTGATATTGTAAGCGGGAAAGACAGAGAGGATTATCTGGCTGGATTATCTAGCGCCATAATCATTACGCCAACAGTTTGACCCTTGTTGAGATACGTGCCCCATCATTACGCCAACAGTTTGACCGTTGTTGGGATACGTGCTCCAACATTTAGCAGATGACCCCAGGGTCATGGGAATGGACTCATCCAGACTCTCGGGCGCCAATCTCATTTTGCCACAGGGTTAATGGTTAATACAGATGCCTGGGAATCTACCAAAAAACTGCTGTCCGCAAACCTTTGGCCAGCGAGACTCATGCCGGACAACTCCACAGTGCCATCCAATGGACTCTGACATAACTGCACCCGTACAATTTCAATACATTACAGTTTAGGTAAATATTTCTAAAGACTTTTAATTTCCTGAGTAAAACACTAATCTCACTCACGATGTCACAGAATAATGTGTATTTTGCTACACTGAAGGTCAAGAGTGGAATAATAACCTTAATGCAGATTATTCTTGTAATTCGGTATTGTGTCGGACGTTTCATGACCAACTCTAACGCAAGTAGGTTGTGTTTGGTATCATTTTAATCCTCGTAATTTCTGATATCTCATAGGGAATATTTCAAAGGAATTGGATTTGTGCCATACCCTCCTTCAATAACTTTAAGGGAAAATTATGCTTCAGTTTTCCTTGTGGTCATGTCTCCTCCCAAAGCCCCTCCGGAATTCTTGGCTCAAATGACCCAAAACGACCTATGACCCCGCCATAGGACGCAGCCTAGAGATTGGGCATAAAAGAGCGGGAAACAGAGAAGTCGAGGAAGCTTGTATTCATCCTTCCCGCATATACGTTGTGTATATGTGTAGTTTTGGGCTGCGCCAGGTATGAATTGACTTCTTTTCTCTTTTCTGTAACAATGTAATTAGGTCTTGTGATTTAAGCTTGCGCCTGCCTGGCGAAATAAATTGATATTCGCATCTGTGGTGTGTTTCTGACTTTGGACAAACATATACCTACCGGTTCGGACTCCTCGATCCCAGTTGAGTAACGTAGACCGTAATCGCGTGCCTGATCAACACGCTTGGCATCTGCGTTATAAGGTGGATTTTCCATGCTGTGTATGACGCTATTAATATTGGCTTCGAGCAAGATTCCGTTTATATTTTTAGGCGGAAATCTTAAAAGACGCAAGGCCTCTGAACAATGTGTTTCCGTTATGCCTTTGTAGTTGCTCGCTGTGGGCCCTGGTAATCCCTAGTCATAGCGAGGCTATGTCAAATTACTGGCTTAATAGGCTGCCAGCCTCTGAGTTCTTTCGCCGGATTGGATAGTTCAGATGGTTTTGGTCCGGCGGAGTAGGGTATAAACCTGTTATGGGTCCGATGCACAACAGAGCTCCAAATTGGGTAATAAATTGACGAATTAAAATCTGAACATATTTATGCAAACGCATGATAACCGCAAAAGATTGCAACCACAAATTTGTATCTTAAATTTGATATGGAGTCAGATATATTGTAACCACTAAGATATTAGGGTTGCAGCATCCGCTAGGCACGTCTCAGGCCATTTAAAAGCAGAACGTGAACGACGTCATCATGTGAGGCCTGGGGCAGGGGTCTATTGCTGACGCTGTAGCCAGACCCCATTATTATAATGGAGACTGCAAGGACCATCTTTTAGCTGGCTGTTAAGGCAAACACGCTGAGACCTTCCGCCTCAGCTAGGACCCTCCTTGGCCTAGTTGCACGGTGTTTACAATATTAAATGGCAGATACACCTATACTGAAGATTAAGGACCTTGATAGAGCCCACAAGAACTCAGCAGGCAAAAATCAACAAGCAAATGATGTACAGGACACATACGTCCTTCACACAAGGACCTACGCAATACCCACCTTCTTACACACACTGATCTGCATGATGGCATAATTGATCAGTGCTTCCTTCAAGTCCCGATCTTTTTGCTCCTTGAAACGTGCCATATCCACCCAGGCATTCTTTACAAACTCACTGCCAGAAAAAAAAGTCATCCAGTCAAAAACTTAACTTATTGTTATTGATATTATTATTACGATGCTAAATGGTAATTATCATTAATGTGAATGCAAACTCATGAAGCAAACCCAATTTTCCAGTGACTGAAATAAAGTATCCTCCAAATTACATTCTGAATGATAATGAATCAAGGGTTTAATTACATTAACAGTGGGGTCATTCCGTGTGAAATCAACCAATCTGAGAAAATCTTCCCACCACACCATCTCAGACATGTCTGATAGTTTTATATTTCAAAATGTATGTCATAACTAGTAAAATGCCAAACCCCTACACCTACTACAACCCATCCAAAAAAATAATTATATCTTTAAAAATAACGAGGATTGTATCATTAAATTTGACCCCGCGAGACATTTTCATATTTCAATTCTTCATAAATCAGGCAATAATCATTCTAGAGACTTGAAATTTTTTCATGCTTAATCAGAAACTACTGTAGATTGCAAATAAACAAACCATTTGCTTCCAACGTGATTATTGACAGTCTTATTAGGGCTCAAAGTTAGAATAATTTAGAGTTTTGTCAATTTTCTGTGCCCCCAAAAATTATGATAACACCTCCACACAGATCTGTTACTTATTTTCTATGTATTTCTGTACATGTAGTATTAGGAAATATAACAGAAGTAGCTGGAGAATTATTTTCCTGGGGATGATGGCATGACAGAAATGTAAAATGTGCCAATCGTACATGATAAAAACGATTTTCAAGAGGTAGCAGAGGTGATACATTCCTGAAAGTTTTTTTGTGTATTCTTCTGGTCCTAAAGATATACTGTGAGAAATTTCAATTTTGTGTTCATTCTGTGAACACTTTTGGGGTCTGTTGATCTTGAGCTTATAATCGTCCACTGGAAATATCCAAAATTTATTAGATTTACATGAATTCAGAAAATTTGTCAGAATTCTCCAGGGAATATTTTTCATTGAATATGAGCAGAGTATCCAACTATCCATTGGGTCATATGGAGCAACATGCATTTCAGTGCTGATGTAACATCCAGGCACAACATGCATGCATGTCCAAACACATTAATGACTCATGCTGATGACATTCTGGAGTCCAGTCATTTGCACAATCAGCATCTATGGAATGACATCACTGCCTAGATCCTTGATGATATAAACACTCTTGTTCATAAATTAAATCTCATTTTGCAAAAAGCTGTAGAGACAAAGCTGAAGAATAGCACTGAAATATGGCTACGCCGTCAACTAGTCACTCTTTGTCCAATTGTTCGTTTGGTTTAGAATTGAATACGGCATGTCAAAAAACATCTTCCAAAGGCAAACAACAAATTAGACAATTCTCAGATTTATTTGAAGAAAACAGGTCACTGATATTATGGAGATCTGATTTGAGAAATTTGAAGAACAAACCTAATCTATCAATCTGTTACACCATGAGAAGTACTATTTGCTGAAATACAATTCATTACAAGTTAACTGTTGTGATCCTTTCGCTGTCCATAAGAATCCCATAAAAGGATCTTTGAGAACTATTAAAATTGATTATGCCATGCAGATACAGGACCGCTTTGGGAAGTCAGTTAAACCGGGACGGAAATTGTGCCCAACATGTGTGATGAAGATCACCTCAAATGAAGTAACAGAGTTCTGGTGAGGCACTCATAAAGAATAATATTTGATTTATAGGCCGAAGTATCCCAATATGTGCATTGAAAGCAAATATCTTGCTCATTAGTGTGCATGAAAATGCTCACGATTGTTATTCTGGTCTTATTATTATTCTTCTAACGCACTTAATGCAGCCTCAACCGTTTTACGTAGAAACTTCATTCAAACTGCGTTGCGTAGGTCTTACTTAGGACACCTGTGCAATGCATTTTTCATCTTTGTAACTTTTATACTTTTTAAACTATGAATAAAAAAACTATTTTTTTTTTCCCCATAGACTTAACATTGGCATTATGACATCACAATAGGGCCATTAAGCAAATGGAATCTTGTGCCAGATGTTCTGACCACCTGCAGTAACTGTCAGTTTCGGAGGCTTTAAGACTACAATCTGGCTCTCTTGAGACTACAGCTTCCTTACTGCGTTCCTTCCATCCTTTTTCCTGTCATTCCTGTCATTCCTTCTTTTTTCCTTCCCTTTTCTTTCCTTCATTCCTTCCTTCCTTCTTTACTTCCTTCTATCCTGCCTTTCATCCTTCCTTCCATTCTTCCTTCCTACCAATTTTCTTTCCCTCCTTTCCTTCCTTCCTTCCGTCCTTTCGTCTGTCCTTCACTCATTCCTTCTTTCCTTCCTTCAAACCTACATTGCTTCCCAACTTTCTTCCTTTCTTCTTCTTTCCTTCATTCCCTCTCTCTTTCCTTCCCTCTTTCCTTCTTTCCTTTCTCTCCTTCCTTCTTTCCTTTGTTCTTCTTTATTTCCTTCCTTCCATCTTTACTTCCATCCTTCTTCCGTTCCTTCTTTCCTTTCTTCCTTCCTTCCTTCTTTCCTTCATTACTCTTTCTTTCCATTCATCCTTTCCTTCTTTCCTTTGTTCTCTACTGCCTTCCTTTGCTTTCCTTCCTTTTTCCGACCTTCCTTCTTTCCTTACTTCCCTCATTAATTCCTTCTTTGTTATTATTCCAAATTCTTCCGTAATCGCACGGTTCGCTCCTTCTCCCAGTTTTCACCCGATCCCCAAACAGTACACATCAACGCCCTAGCAACCACCCAGGACACCACAGCAACCACCTAGCAATGCCCTAGTAACCACCCACATCACCATAGCAACCACCTACCAAAGCCCTAGCAAACACACAGAACACCACAGCAACCACCTAGCAATGCCCTAGTAACCACCCACATCACCATAGCAACCACCTACCAAAGCCCTAGCAACCACACAGAACACCATAGCAACCGCCTAGCAACGCCCTAGCAACCACCCAGAACACCATAGCAACCAGCTAGCAACGCCCTAGCAACCACCCAGAAAACCATAGCAACTGCATAGCAACACCCTAGCAACCACCCAGAACACCATAGCAACCGCCTAGCAACACCCTAGCAACCACCTAGCAAGGCCCTAACAACCACACAGAACACCATAGCAACTGCCTGGCAATGCCCTAGCAACCACACAGAACACAAAAGCAACTGCCTAGTAACGCCCTAGCAACCACCCAGAACACCATAGCAACCGCCTAGCAACACCCTAGCAACCACCCAGAACACCATAGTAACCATCTAGCAACACCCTAGCAACCACCCAGAACACCATAGCAACTGCCTAGCAACGCGCTAGCAACCACCCAGAACACCATAGCAACCGCCTAGCAACGCGCTAGCAACCACCCAGAACACCATAGCAACCGCCTAGCAACGCGCTAGCAACCACCCAGAACACCATAGCAACCACCTAGCAACACCCTAGCAACTACCCAGAACACCATACCAACCGCCGAGCAACCACCCAGAATACCATAGCAATAAACTACCAACGCCCTATCAGCTATCCAGAACACCATAGTAACCACCTAGCAATGCCCTAGCAACCACCAAGAACACCATAGCAACCACCTACCAACGCCCAAGCAACCACCAAGAACACCAAAGCAACCGCCTAGCAATGCCCTAACAACCACCTAGCAACCACCCAGAGCACCATACGAACCGCCTAGCAACGGCCGAGCAACCACCCAGAACACCATAGCAAATGCCTAGCAACGCCCTAACAACCACTCAAAAATCCATAGCAACCGGCTAGCAACGCCCTAGCAACCACCCAGAAAACCATACCAACTGCCTCGCAACCACACAGAACACAGATTTAGACAGATTTGTGAACAATTTTTGAGAGAAATGGTAATATTGTGTATCTGGAATGAATTTTAGATCTTCTTTAGAGTCCATCTCATGACAAATGGGAGCAAAAACAAAAGTGTTGCGTTCATATTTTTGTTGAGTGTATAATCATTTCATGATGATTTTACTAACATATTTAAGTGATTATGACTTCTTATTAAGGTTAATTAGGATGAAAGTAATTGTACCATGCACATACAGCTATTTTGTTAGATTTTTGTGCACTCGAAAATATGTAGAAATGTCACACACCATAAAAATGGTTACAAGAGGAACACAAATCTGAAATTTCATACATTTGTTGTTTATTTTGTTAGTAATGTACACACCAAATATCATTGCCAGAGCACCTCTGCTACCTGCTGAAATTCACCTTATTTCATTGTGCGTGATTTAAACTTTTTCCATTTTTGAACTTCCATATGTTCAGCATGAATGGGTTTATAATTATCTATGTTATATTTTATGAAAATATACCTATAAATGTGAAAGCACAATAAAGAACAGATCTGTGTTTGAATATTTTCTTGGTTTTTTGGACTTCTAAACATGGACGAGATTGATATTTTCCTCAATTTTAGACATTCATGGCACTATGATCACCAGGGAACAAATTCTGTCGCAGATTTGGAATCTACACAAAATTCTGAGTCAGCAAGTGAAATTTCAGGTCTCTATCATGTTTCATTGCGGAGTTATTATCATTTGATTTCTGGAAAATTTCAACAGGACTCAAATTATCAATTTAACTTTTATTTCCGAACACTAAATTTGCTATTAACATGGGAAATTATTGGAGTAGGAGGCTAAAATTTTAGGATTATTCATCTAATACCATGTTGATTACCACAATAAAATTTCAAGTAAATCTGAGATGGTGTGGCGTAAGCCAGTTGTTCAAATGGCATGGAATGACCCAGTAACAATGTGGCCTTCGTACTTGCACTCTGCAGTCTTCTCCTTGACCAGCTCCTCTCCCTCGATGATCTGCTCCTCCAGGACTTGGAGCTTTGCATCCCGCTGCTCCTGGGTCTCCTGGCCAAAGAGCTTGGTGGTCATCCCCTTAAGCGAGAACGTCCGTATGGTCTACAGCGGGAAAGGTCAGGTGAGTCAGCAATTCGAGTGATTCAAGTAATCAAGGCTAAAATATTACGAGGGTTAAATACGAAAATGGCTCCATGGTCAACTGAAGCATTCCTTTGGGACCTCAAATAAGCAGCTCTGACAGTTTTAAAGTTTATAGATCGGACCCTGACCTACTCACTGACATTCAACCTGGTCTGCACCTTTTCCATTTTCTCACTCACACTGACTCTAAATTTTTTGGCTTGTCTGGCAAAGAATTTCATCCTTTTCAAGCATGACAGCCAAAACTTGGTTAAGTCAGAAATGCAGCGGTGCATTGCAGCTCTGAAAGAGAGACCGCCATTGAGAATAATGGGAAAGTAAAAAAATTCATAACTGGGAACACAGGGTTCGTCAGTTAAGGCAGGGACCAGTCTCTCTCTCTCATGTGAAACATAAATGGACTTCATCTGACTTGCTCCCTTAGGTGAAACACATAGGGCACTCTTCTCAGTCGCCCCCTCACGCGAATCGAGAGCTCACCCCCGTGGCCCCCCCACACAAAACGAGAGCTCACCCCCCTGGCCCCCCCCAAAGAAAACGAGCTCCCCCCCGTGGCCCCCC
Organism: Gymnothorax reevesii; assembly: GCA_029721435.1. Lineage (NCBI taxonomy): Eukaryota > Metazoa > Chordata > Actinopteri > Anguilliformes > Muraenidae > Gymnothorax > Gymnothorax reevesii. The sequence goes on from CM056586.1 coordinate 55,995,764, forward strand.
CACGCGAAACGAGAGCTCACCCCCGTGGCCCCCCCCACAGAAAACGAGAGCTCACCCCCGTGGCCAGCTCATCCCTCTGCTGCTTCTTTGAGGCCAGGTCAAGTACAGCCGTCTCAAGCTCATACTGCATCAGCTCATGCTTCCTGCAAACTGCCCTGCAAGAACAATGGATACTCACTCCATTGCAATTCAGTCACAGTATATACTGCCATATCATCCATTTTCAACCATGTTTGTTTAAAATGATTTTACCTGCAATTAAATAATGCTGGTAAAATCATTTCAGTTTCTGCCCAGATGTCATGTAATTCTGGGCTGTTTGAATATGGCACCAAAAGTGACTTGGCAACTGGCAATGCCTCAGGGTATGAGTGACAACAGCAGCTATAAACAGGATGTGTACAAGAGAAACAAAGAAATAACACCTATGAAGTAAGTCGTTAATCTGCTGTTGACTGTTGTTGGATTTTCGGAAGTGACAGCTAGTGACATATACCGTAATGCCTCAGCATAGAAGAGGTATTCCTTCAGCTGGTCGGCATAGTGTTCCTCTTCCTCCAGGATGTCATCAATCGAGGAGGCGTACCTGAAATCATCAACACAATCAGTACAAAGTGAAAGAAGTATACTTATTGTTCCAAATGTGACCAATTCAACAGAAAATACAGCAATATGCGAGAAAATGGTATCAAGAGGGGTTCCAGAGATACAATTACGCTCTATAAAAACTAAAGTACCATTAAGCATTTAGCGAAGTTTCTACTCCTTAAAAGAAAACATTTTAGTCTGACAGTAAAACTCAGTTCATAGGCATGTATGTGGACAGGAGCACGATATGGGCTTCTTGGCTCTGTATATGAGGTAACAGTTGAGACTGACAGCTTTCACAGGCAGGCATTTACATCCATATTGTTTCTATAAAGCGCCCTCAATAATTATTGGCACCCTGGGTTAGGACGTGTTCTTTAGCTTCCAATAAATTCAGTTTTTTTTCTAAATAATATAGGACCACAATGAAAAAGAGGAAAATCCAACCTTTAATTCAAGTGCATTTATTCAGTGGGGAAAAAAATCCCACATTAAGAAATAATTCTTTGACATCAAATGATGTGTGCCACAATTATTAGCACCCCTGATGTTAATACTTTGTACAACCCCCTTTTGCCAACAAAACAGCACCTAATCTTCTCCTATAATGTTTCACAAGATGGGAGAATACAGAAAGAGGGATCTTCAACTGTTCCTCTTTGCAAAATCTCTCTAAATCATCTAGCGACCTGGGTCCTCTCCTCTGCATTCTCCTCTTCAGCTCTCTCCACAGGTTTTCAATGGGGTTGAGGTCTGAAGACTGAGATGGCCATGGGAGGAGCTTGATTCTGTGTCTGGTGAACCATTTCTGTGTAGATTTAGCCACATGTTTAGGATCAGTATCTTCCTGAAAGACCGAGTGATGACCTATCTTCAGCTTTCGGGCAGAGGCCACCAGATTTTGATTTAAAATGGTCAAGTATTTCAAAGCGTTCATGATGCCATTCATCCTAACAAGGTTCCCAGGGCCTCTGGAAGAGAAACATGCACACAGCATCACCGATCCTCCCCCATACTTCTCAGTGGGCAAGAGGTGCTTTTCTGCATACTCATCTTTTGTGTTCCGCCAGACCCACTTAGAGGGTTTGTTGCCAAAAAGCTCCATCTTGGTCTCAACTGACCAAAGCACACGGTCCTTGTTGAAGTCCCTGTACCGCTTAGCAAACTCCAGAACAGTGAGCTTTGGAGAACTTTTTATTTCTCATACCACCCTCCTCACTGTGCGTGGGGGCAAAATAACCTTGCGTCCTCGTCCAGGCTTGTTTTCTAGTTGTTTTAAACTTCTTAATGATTCCTCTGACAGTAGATATGGGCAGGTGCAGGTGAGTGGCTATTTTCTTGTACCCATTGCCTGACTTGTGTAGGTCGACACACATCTGCCTTACTTAAATGGTGTGTTCCTTTGGCTTTCCCATGTTGAAGAGTGGATAAGAGAAATGGCCTCTGTCACGTCATATTTATATCCCAGGGAAACAGGAAGTGATGAATTACTAACTAAATATTCCTAGATACTAAACTTTGTAAACTACTGTAGAAATGACAAAATACTTCAATTACATTTATTTCCTAGAAATTATTAGGGGTGCCAATAATTGTGTATCAGGTGATTTTATGAAAAATAATTACTTCTTAGTCAGGGATTTTTTTTCCCCTTTAAATTCACTTGAGATGAAGGTTACATTTTTCTACAATTTTCAGTGTGAGAATATGCTTCTGCAATAAAAACTGAATTTATTTTAAGGCTTTTAACACGTCTTAACCAGGGGTGCCAATAATTATGGAGGGTGCTGTAGATTGCCACTGAGCAAATAATAGCAGATTATAGTGCATTTGCGCATGGGGTGTGCACATAGGCGAATGGGTGGGTATTTTTGAGTTGATGAGCACAAGAGCGCGTGTGGGGGCATCACACTCACGCATCCATGTGGTGTCCTGCACTCTGCAGCCCATCCCCCATCTCCTTCTCAATGGCACTCCACTCACTGATAAAAACAAGCCCTGTAGTCATTATGCTGAGAGCACATCAAAATGACCACTTAAAGATCTACAATCTCCTCCATTAGGAAGTATTTTGATAGCACTCAAGTGTCCAAACTTTATGAAATTTACGGAATACTGCACATCATTTCAACTTATTTAAAAACATGACCACCCAAAATGAAGATTATGTTTACAAAAGCCTGGTGAACAACTATAATAGCCAATATAACACCCATCTATAGTTCTAATCATCTCTACCCAATTCCCACAGAGAGTCACAGCATAGCGCAACATCCAATCATCCTGTTAAAAAAATGGAGCATTTCAATTCCTACCTGAAAACCCGTCCGTAATTTCCATGCACTTTGTAGACACCATAAAGACGATCTGCCACTCTCTGTTAGCACAGAAGGTTTAAATTAAATACGACACAAGGATTATGCCTTACTTTCCACAAATTAACACAAACAAAACAAATGGCTACATTTATCCAAGCTCTAGGTTCAAGTGCCATACCTTATCCTCAACTGTACTTAAACTTATCTCAATATTATGTTTTCAATTTTCATGAATTCCATTGAGTATTTTGGAGGTTGCTGATAGTAATGCAGGTCTTAGGTCCAAGGTTATTTAAAAATATAATTCTGACAGAATTTAAGGCCCTGTGCATTAGTTGTACTTTTTTGTACGGTGACTTGAACCATGTTTGTGTTTAAAGGGCACAAAACTCATGCAAATAAAGCAGATTTAGTTTTGAAGAACAGTTAATATTTTATGTCCGTTAAGCCTTAGTTCCGTAGCAGTCACCAGTGCAATAGAAAGTAGACTGCTTACAGCTCGCACTCTGAGCAGCTGGGAAGTGACAGACTGCAGCTCGTCACTATAATGTTTCAGCTCTGTAAAGCGCCTGCGATTCAGAAAGGAGATCAGTAATGAACAACAAATTAAGAATACCTTCCAACACTGCAAACATGTTCAACAGCACTATTTATGGAAGAAAATACAACAGTGTTTGGTTTCTGCAACCAATCAAGAGTTGACTCTTTACAAAGTTTGTGAACTGAAATCTCAAACTACCAAACTTGCAACACAATTGGAATGTATGCTATTACAGAAGCAGAGGATTCGATCACCTGGTCAATGCCCACTTCATGAACAATGCCTACGATTAACTATAAGTAATAGCTACAAAGCTAATAAAATTTACTAACCTAAAAAAAATAATTTATTGTTTGTATCAGTGGAGAGCAGACCTACTTGTCTGGACTTTTTACCCTGAAGGTTGCATTCAGAGCTCTCAGCCTTGAGTCAGCCTGCAAAATTAGGCAATAATTATTTGAAAATCAGGCCTAATACACTGTTAGTTTATTGAACACCAACAGATAAATGCCCATAATTTCCCCAGTAAAAGGTAAACATATCAAACGCTACATGATGCATAAATCACCCTTGCTGAAAATGTTGAACACCCACTTTTGCTGGCCATGAAGGTTTATAATGCAATTTTAACTGGATTGAAGACTAGTATAGAACTGATTGAGTAATCTGTTAAGTTTGCAGAGGATTATCACAGGATTGAATCTGGCCAGTACAATAGACTGCTTCCTGCATGCGCAGTGCTGGAGGAAAATTAGAGCAAAATAATATAAAAGGAGAAACAAAACTCCTAGTAAAATACCTTTGCCTGAAATCCAGTCTCAAACACCACCTCTTTCCATCCATTTTCCTGTGAACAGGTTGCTCAGTTAAAGTAAATACGACGTAAATAGCAGAGTATTCCAAGCAGACTTTTCAATCACTGAGTAGTGGGAATGTACGGTCTTGTTGAGAAACATTCTGATAAGCCTGAGATTGCATTTCTAAAGAAAAAAAAACTGAATAGGAGAGCATTTAAATAAAAATATGCACAGTCAGAAGTGGTGATTTGACAAACAAGAAAATGCCAATATTTCTTCAAATCTAAGTGATGAAGAGTCCACTGAACACGCTTTCAAACAGGTTGCCATGGAAACCAACAGGACAGTGGATCTCCAGGCTCTGTGTTGGGGACTACAGATCTGCAGCATTAAATCAAGCTGCAAACCAGTTTCAGCTCTAATCCATTATTGTGGCCCCCGCAAAGCGTAGGGGGCCACTATGTTTTTGGTGCCGGTCCGCGTCCGCCACCGGAGACCTTGCTTGTTACCGCGATAACTTGAAAACTTTTAGCTCCATCAACACTAAATCTTACTAACATGTTTAGGGACATCTTCACACAATCTGATTAGATTTTGGGTTTCATCGCTCGCCATTTGCCATTTCCAGGGCCCCCTCAATGGTAGCACCTGCACGGGGCCACATACGCGGTCGCCCTCGACCGACTGTATCTAGTTACAATACGTAAACATTCAAAGGTGATTGATACAAGATTCAGCGAGATTGGCAATGTTTTACTGGCATCGAGTGTGTCTAGGGAGAACCATAACACAGACAGCTACCAAACTAAAAATTACCATATTGCACTGCCATAATGCAGTGTCTTTTGGGACATCTTTTAGAATGATAGGATTTCCTTAGCATTGGTTTTGATATAGGTAAGAAAATAGCCAGAACCTGGAAAAAATGCTGTAAACCTTCAAAGGTGATAGGTAACAAGATTTGGCAAGATTTGAAATGCTTTACCAGCATCTAGTGTGTCTGGGGAGAACTGCATTCAGGATCTGCTTGAAGCAAACACTGCCTCAATGGGCTGCTACAACCAAGGAAAATTGCCTTATCACTGCCTGCCAATGGGCCTCACCTGATGGATTTTATAGACCAAGTCAGGAGCAATCAACATACATACGTGAGCAATTAATCAAGTATATCAAGTACTCTGGACGTTGTTTTTCTACAAGTGTTTGTCTAGACAGTAGCTTACAGTGGGGTACAGGATACTAACCGACATAACGACTTCTCAGTGGCTGAGAAAAGTTAGCCAAGTTCGATAAAGTTTGATAAAAAGTGTGATTTAAATGTCGTAACACACTGGTTCAATGCTATTGCTGTTGCGGACCAAAATAAAAACTCATTTTGGAGTAGACAAAAAATTGTTAAAATTCAAGCAAGTGTCCTTTTCGTGGGAAAATAAATACTTTTATTCCACAGGTAAGAATTTTAAGGAAATCCAATAGATGTGTTTTTTTTTTTCAACTTTATGTCCATAAAAAGTATCCAACAGGTATCCATCACCTATAATTTATCAATGCATTGGACTGCTTACCAGCATTTCTCAGATTTCAAGGCATGTTTCAGCAGTTCCCTCACATTGTCATGAACATTAACATTGAATAAATTGCTAAACTCATTTTGAATAATGGACAGATTATAACTGAATTGGTGAATTCAATAAGGGCAAAACTTTTCAACATGGAGTTGGTCCCTAATTGAATTCACCGATTCAATTCTGAGTAGTCTTCTGTCGATGCAAAAAGAGCATTGAATAATAAGCCACTGATTATCTGTTTCTGTGAATCCATTATGTCACGGCCCATACCTCCGTAAGGAACTGATAGAAAATCCTGTCATTTGACAGCACCAAATGTGAGGCCACACGGAGCAGGAAGTTTTCAAGTCCCACCCGCCGCCTCTCCACAAAGTCTGGGTCCATATTGTCCGCAGATAACTTGTGCCACACAAATTCAGCCTGAGGAGAAAACAGCACATGAGCAACTTATTATAAAGCTATAAGTTCAGATAAGCTGAGTGACTTCACACAGACATACCCGTTTCTCAGGCAGCGGCGGCACAACCACAAATGGATAGGTTACGAGAAAATAGTTCCTCAGGAGCTCAAATTCACTGTATCGCCTCCACACCGAATCAGGGGCTGAGTTGTGGCCTTCTGCCACAGCATCAACAGGCCTATCAAAGGAAGAGGTAGAAATGAGTCTGAATGAAAAAAATGTTCTTGATTTTTTGGGAATCAGCTTTTTTTTTGAGGGGGGGGGGTGGTGATTATTACAAGAAAATACAAGAAAAGTGCTTTAACGGCAACTCCAAGCAAGCTCCTATTACAGGATCAGGGTTTCTGCTACATGTAAATGATCGTGGCACACCGCCATGGCAAAATAAAAGCCGCCACGCCTATGTAAAATGACTTTACATAAATTACAAAAATCCTAAGGACAATCAGGTGTCGCCAGTTCTCCTGGTTAAGTTAAAATGAGCGCCGATAAGACTAGACCTTTTGTCAATCATTTTGCTTGATGAACACGTTCTCCAATGAATAAAAATTAGCCATCGGCAGTAAAATAGGCTGCTTTCATCTAAATGCAATGTGTGCAACGATTAGAGAAAAAATATTTTGTTCGCTTTGCAAAACAATAAACTACGATGTTCACTTTTGTGTTTGCTGTGAGCACATCCTGCTCTACTTAATTGTATCTTTGTGATTATTTACTTTCAATTCCGGAGTCATAATCGGTTTTACGCTAAATCCACCGTCACGCACGTGAAAATGATAAACCTCCTTGCATATAGACTTCAATTATTAAATTGCCTACGCGCTGATTAATGAAACCTGGCAACACCTGATAATGCTGAGTTTTGACCCGACACTGAAGCCATCCGCCACAGTTTCAAAAAATCCCGGAGGAAAACCCTGAAAATAGTGGGTGTTTTAGTGGCTCTTACCGTGTTTCGATGAGGTATACAGTGTAGGTCTCCTGTATGTTCACCGAGTTCTTCCCCATTCTTTTTTCTGCCTCAGCAACACTGATCTCCATTTTTCTCAAGAGATTTGCTCCTTCCTCCATCGTCTGCAAAGCAGCAATATATAGCATCAATATTTGTTTTGATATTTTAATGGCAGCAGTTAATGATTCCCTTTAAATGACTCGAAAAAGCATTAAGCCATCAGTTGAAGCAAGTAAAAGAAAAAAGAAAAAAAAAAAACTGCAAATGATCATCTGTTTCCAAAATGCACAGCACCGTTATTTAGTAAAAGGTAATTACTTTCAGATCGAATACTGGTATGGTTGCTGCCGTTTTACTAAACAGCCTCAGACAAAGCACAGGGTGGCCTTGTGGTAGGTTGCTTAACCGCAATTGAAGGGTTTCTAATTTTGAAATTAAAAAGCCCCTCGTGGGGCTTGGGGTTCTGCCGCGATCTGAAAAGATGCAGCTGGGAAAAAGTCTGCTCTTGAGTCCATTAGCAAGGTACTAAACTCCAAAACTGCTCAAGGGGCATTACCCCATTTCTCACTATCCTTCCTCACAGGCAATTGTTCTATCAGGCATTCCTTCCTGGGCATCCTAGAAAAAAATAAAGGTTATAAAAACTAAGGAACTTTGTTGAACATTAATCATGGCAATAATCATTCATTCTTGAGCTTTTAAGTATCTGCTTATTTAAATCCAAACAGCAACTTTTTTGGCCAGGCAGTGTTTATTTCCCCTTTGAGAAATGTAGCGCCCCCCGCCGATAAAGCGCATTTGGTGCGGATCTCTTCCCCCCCCTACACACACACACACACACACACACCAAAAAAAAAAAAACACCCAACGCTCATTCGATGCACCGCCTCACTTAGAGCTAGCGCTTGTGGCGAGAATGCCTATCACCGGGAAGCTAAACAAGAATTAAAAATATACTTCAAGAACTGTGTTTGCTTTGCTGAAATACACAGTATCCAATGCCAATAATCAATCGGTGTCAACAATGTTAACTACTATTTACAGGTTCATACAATTTAGAAACATTTCCAGTCAGGGTGCGCCATTAATTCTGGAGCCAGTCATCCGTCACTCTGGGACGAACCGTTTAACGTGGCTTTCGACAGATAGTAGTTACGGGTTCAAAGCGGCTATTGACAGTGCAAGTAGCTAGTATTAGCAACAATGCGAAGCATAACGTAAAACGAGAGGATGTAGCTAGGGGTAGCTAGCCAGCTAGTTTTATTTCTCGCCATGATAAGCAAATGCAAAAACTCGTATTGAGTGATACCTAACGAAGCTGACAGTAAAGCCGCATTCACACCGAAACGAATTTTTTGCACGACAGACTACGTTCAAAGTTACTGCAAAGAGGCGAATACGCGCGTTATTCGCGTCTTTGCATTGACTTTGAATGTAATCTGCCGTGCGAAAAATTCGTTTCGCGTCCGGTGTGAAAGCGGCATAACAATTACAGCAGTTTTGTTTTTGGAGGATGATCATCCGAAGTTCCAAGCATTCCTAACTGGATGCTCCAGCTGCGAACACTGAAGCCAATGAAAGCTGAACACTTAGGACGGAACACGGGCCTAAAAACAGCCTTAAACACACTAACGTACTGCACTTAACTAACCAACATCACCCGTTCGTCAGTATATGAGCATATACATATAAATATTGTACCGCATTGGTTGCGTTGTTCTCCAACACGGCAGCCGAAGTATCAGCATCCGTGGTCACGGCTGAAGTCTCCTCACGACCAGAATCTGGCTCAGCCATTCTGGACTCCGATGTTTTCCGTCAACCAGCCAACGTGTTCGCATGCGCAGAGGCAACAAAAAAATAAAACAAAAAAATAAAAAAAATCTGTCAGGACCCACGATGGAGATGAATACAAGAATGCAGAATTTGAGCAGTGCCTCGAAAATGACTGCTCATCACTGTTAACCTTTTCAACTTCAACCATTGCAGCAAATCCACAATAATACAGTGAGAAACGCAGGCAGGCGATTGTTGCCCTGAATACTCGTTACCAGCTGTTTGCAAGTATATTGACAAAATCCAGGTGCAAGAGCCCAGACAGGCTATTACCTCCAGACAGAATTGAATTGTAAATTTCTGGCAACAAAGAGATAATCGAACGAAGCATTTCCCAAAAGATCAGATGTCCCACCCCAGGAGAATGGCACCGATTCCAGTGTGAGTGTAGAGGGCAAGATGTGTTTAGAGAGCAGACTTCTCGCTTTTAGGGTTTTGCCAAAATACTGAATACATTTCGATGGAATTACAGCAATGTTTATGCTTAGCTCCCCCATTTTTGGAGCTAAAAAAATATTTGGACAATCTTAAATAATCAGAAATTATATTGCCCATTTTAATACTTAGTCGCAAATCATTTACAATCAATGACTGCCTGAAGTCCAGAACGCTTAGACTTCACCTGACGCTTGGTTTCATCCCCGGTGATGTTCTACCTTGTGTTGACTGTCTTCTTCTTCAGTTCCTGCATGTTGTTGGGAACTTCGCCTTCATTTTTGTCTTCAGCTGGTGATATTCATGCTCAGTTGGATTCAGATCAGGTGAATAACGACTCATTGTTGAACATTCCTCTTAATTGCCTAAAAAATATCTAGGATCACTGTCCATCAGCCCTGTTAAGCTCTGTCCTGGTTGAATCTTAGCAGATTAGATTTCCTAATACAATTCAAAATGAATGTTGCTGGCTCTGTCAACAGTCATACAACCAATACATACACTCAACAAAAATATAAACGCAACACTTTTGTTTTTGCTCCCATTTGTCATGAGATGGACTCAAAGATCTAAAATTCATTCCAGATACACAATATTACCATTTCTCTCAAACATTGTTCACAAATCTGTATAAATGTGTGATAGTGAGCACTTTTGCTTTGCTGAGACAATCCATCCCACCTCACAGGTGTGCCACATCAAGATGCTCTTCAGACGCCATGATTAGTGCACAGATGCAGGGCCGCTGACAGCCTTGGCCGTGCCCGGGACAAAATACTCTGAATGGGCCCCGCTCCCACCTACTCACCCCAACCTCCGGTCCATACACTGTAAATAAAGATGGACGAAGCAACCGTGACGTCACATATTAGTTTCAGCATAACATAAAGGAAGCCTTGGCCGTGTTCGAAACCGCGCTCTACGGTCTACATACTACTCTCCCTACACACTAGTCACACTACTCGGTTCTCCCTACGAGCGAACCCTTCCTTCTTCTTCTTCTTTTGAATTATATTGTGAATTGCACACCAATTTGTGTATTACCGCCATCATCTGTGTGGTATAAAATAATGATTTACGAACGAACCCGTTTGAGAAATTAATATTTTTCATTGTGATCTATAAAATAAAATCCTCTTAACCCAACAATACGCGGAAGACCAAAGGGGGAAAAATGTGCATTCGTTTTGAGGGGATTGAAACAGGATGTTTAGCCAACCTGACTTTAGCCAACCTAAAATAGCAGTTTTCGACCCCCGACCGGCATTTCGCCGTTATGCCTTACCTGCTGAAGATGCGGCCAAGGACACAACGGAGTCAATCGGCCCGCCGTCAGCGTTCCATCTGTGCGCTTATGAATATTCATCAGAGGTAAGATACCATTTAAAAACAAGTTTCTACTTTCACTCAGCTTACTTACTCCCAGTGGATGATGTGAACAGATGAGAGTGAAATGTTAACCTGGCTTCAAGCAAAAAACAGTTGTCAACCAAAGAATGACCACGAAGAAAGTATTCTTTAAATTACCATTTAATGTTAATTATCACGCATAATGTTATCGTATTTCTACTTGAAACAAAACTTAAACCCAAACAGTTACGTATAATGAGCAGAACGCGCCAAATGCTCTGCAAATGAAATTGTAGGGAAAACGTAGTCTAAATTCACATTAACCCCTTGGCGCAGTTATATACACCTGAATTCATGAATACCGAAATGTAATGGCTAAATTAATTCTGTAATTGAATTTTTGAATGTTTTACTTCAATTGAACCATTTTGGCCAGTATCTGCAATACAAATACTGAGTGATGAAGCATTAATTAAAACAGGGAAAAAACTCCTTTATTTGTATTCTGCATAAAGGGGAAAATTTGAGCTCAGATATATTAAAATAAGATACAAAAATAATAAGATGGCAAATGTGAATTTAATCTTTAAAAAAAACAGTCAAAATGCAATAATTTCATAGAAATATTCCAATGAGAAATTTAATAAATTACTTCACTTTTCTTTAAAGTTGAATAAATAATTACATTATCATATAGTAAAGAAAAAGATAAAGAAAATGGCTCTGTAACTAATTGCATTAAATAGTTAACAATGTATATGAAATTATTTAACAACTTTCAATACATAGTCCAATTAATAATTTAAAATATTGTCCTTTATAGTTGGGTTTGAGAGGGCCATACTGCAGGGTGAATCCCCAGGGTCCCCTGTTGCGCCTGTATTTTGAGGGAGGTGACCTGCGGGAGGACTTCCGCCTATGAAGGTCATTGCTGGAGGGCCTTATCCATCTCCAGGGAGAGAACGACCATGGATGGGGGAAGTCAATAGAGGTGCTGGTGTTTGTGTACTGGCTGGCCTTTGGAACGTCCTACCGGGTCGCACCAGAGGCCTTTGACATTCCCCGCACCTCATGCCATGACATGATCCACCGGGTCAGTAAGGGCATCCAGGGGGTTTCCAGGAGACTCATCCACCTCCCCACACCGGATAAGCTGCAGGAGATTGGAGACGGGTTCCAGCAGCTGTCTGGTTCCCCAGCCTTTGGTTGGGTGGGTGGGAGCATTGATGGCTGCTATGTCCACATTGGTCCACCTGGGCTGTTTGCAGTGGACTATTACAACAGGAAGCTGTTCAACTCGGTCCAGTTCCAGGCCATCTGCGACCACAAGGGTCGCTTTCTGGATGTGGTGGTGGGCTTCCCTGGCTGCGTCCATGATGCGCGGGTCCTGAGGTGCAGCCCCTTGTACGGTCACCAACTGTACCCACCTCCTGGATGGTGTCTGCCGAGCGATGGCGGATTCCCGTGCTTGGCAGAGCCATTCCAGGAGCCTGTCCGGAATCCTGTGGAGACCAGGTACAACACCAGGCTGTCCAGGGCACGGTGCGTGGTGGAGAGGGCAGTTGGGGTCCTCAAGACCAGGTGGCACTTAATTTTCCTGAAGGCACTGGAGGCGAAGGTGGAGTTTGTGCCTGAGGTCATCTGTGCCTGCCTTTTCCTGCACAATGTCTGCCTCGAAAATGGGGATGTCTTGGAGCCTGAGGTCAAAGACGAGGATGACGGGGATGATGGCGATGATACTGATGATGTTGAAGCCCACGAGCCAGTCCAGCGGTCCTGGGACACCCTCAGGGGCAGACTTGCAGCATAGGTGTTTGCTTCTGATGTTCCCATTGCAGTGCTGCAAGAACATGATTTTTGTTAGTTTTTTTTTTTTGGTTTGTGTTACTCTGCCCAGGGAGTTCTTAGTTCCTGATTTATCTAAAATATTAAGAGTGATTCACCCCTGGTGTACATAGTTGTCTTATAGTTCTTTAATTATTGCCTCTTAAAAATCCAACCCCTCGTCCGAGTCATAAGAGCTGGAAACAGGTAAAGAATAGGACTGCCAGGAAGAGAGAAGTGGGTGGGTTTAGTGGGTGGTTTAACCACCTGGGCTGATACAGTAACCATGAAGTCCTGTCTTGATCTACCTGGAAACGCGCTGGCTAACAGGGCTCTGGTAAAACTATGCAGACCAATCACCTGCTTAGCGGATAAGTCATGATTACAGAAAAATTGCAGGAAGACCTATGGCTAAGTGTAGAAGTCAAAGGTCTCTCCCTAAAACATGGTGCTGGACAATGACAGCTAAAAAGAAGTTGCTCAATTCATGTATGATCGTTGCCACCTGAAAAAGAGGGGTTTTTAGTGAAGTTAGTCAACAGGTTGATATTTCACTTTTTCATGTTCCCTTGCAATATTTAATACATTTCTGCAGAGCAAAAAACAGACACAACACCTTCCATTATTATTTAGGTTCTCTCAGGCAATGCAATTTGTGTGCGTATTCCATGGTACTTGACAGTTTTTTCTCTTGTGCTAGGCTGTTATGCAAAATCAGACCAGAGTAATGTAAAAGTATATGAAAATACACAATGCAATAAACCAGCTGGTCACAACTCTGATATCACTTGTTGTCGCTTACATTTTCATGGTCACTTGAAAATCAACAACGCTGTCTTTTTCCCTCAACTTTATTAACTTTTTCCCAATTCAGAACAGAATTATACAAAAAGCATTTTTTGTTAACATTTTGATTAAGCTCACGATCCCCATCATCATCTTGTTTCATTTGTGTTGACTGCAGTGCATATGATTTTTCAACTTACTTTATATTTCTGTTTGAGGTTCTCCCATTTCTGTTTTATCCACCGTGGCTCCACCTTGCCCTCCAGGCCATGCTCCTTTATTAACATTCTACAGAAACATAACATCGGTGACTAACTGAATATAAGCATTTCCTAACGTTGCAATACACCGATAATATTATTTACATACTGAAATCCTCTGACCGCCGCATTGAGCCCCGCTGGGAAGAGCGCCTCATTGCAGGCTCTCCACGAGATGAGGCGCCCTGTATCTTCATCTGCCCCTATAAGAAACGGACAAACGAGCAAGATGTGCGTAGTTAGATCCAACATGCTGACAGTATATAAGCGGACGGAAACGTTCTTTGCAACTCTGAAATAATTCTTTCAATACACCTTCAGCTGAATATTATTTTACCATATATGACCCGTATTACAAATGAAGAATTTTACTCACATTTGTATTGACGCTGCTCCTGGCTGGTGCCGTGTCGTCTCCCACAGGTTCCGATGTTTTGCAGTTAAAGTGGCTTCTTATTATTTCTCGGCGAGTTTTTTCTTGGCAGTTTACGTCGCGTTGCATCTTGGGCAATTTGTGTATGAATAGTGTGCATCGATGCACCCACAAAATATTTGCACGATCTAGTATACATCCGGGAACTTCTTTCGGACACAAACTCACTCCCCACGCATCAGTGAACACCCTACCCCCTACCTCTGACGTAATTGCCAGTGTTAATGTACGAGGTTTCGAGCACAGGTAATTGAATAGTGAGCTTGCGATGCACCCACGAAATATTTTCCCGATCTAGCATACATCCGGAAACTTTTTGCGGTCACAAAATCACTCCCCAAGAATAAAAACACCATGTCCCCTTAATCTGACGTCATCGGTAGTGCGAGCAGTGCGAGTAGTACGTTAGTGCCTCAAAGGACGCATACTACTGTCTAAAACAGAAGGCTTGTCTCGTTTAGTTTATCCTGCTAGAGTTCTCGAAACCCCAAAATCCTTTATTAGAGAATAGACTCATCCTTATTTAATTTCATTTGGAAAAACAAACCATATTATCTTAATAGACAAGTACTTAGTAACCCTTATGATTGTGGTGGACTAAATGCACTAGATTTTCGCTCCTCTAATATAATGTTCAAAATCAATTGGATAAAAGACTATATAAAAAACAAGAACAAGATATGGTATCTTATTCCAAACTTAATCTTCCAAAAAGTTGGTGGTTTAGAATTTCTTCTTCATTGTAATTTTCATGTCAATAAGCTCCCCATAAAACTGTCTAACTTTCATAAGCAAGTCCTCCTCTGTTGGCTTTTGACCTACACTCACAACTTCTCACCTCACAAACAGATGATTTGGAACAACAACCTCATCACTTTCAAAAAGAAATCTATTTTTTTTTTAAACTGGGTTTGTAATAACATCTTGTTTATTTCTCAGTTAACTAATAATCAAGGTTTTTTCCTTACATATACTGAATTCCTAAATAAGTTTGCCATCCCAATACAACCGAGAGAATACAGTATTGTATTTGATGCCATTCCGAATGGTTTCTTAAGAATACTACCTCAAGCTCCCTGTGAGCAGTCTACACACATGTCTAGTAGTATATTTCTTAATGGAGTAAACATTAGAGATAGAAAATGTAACAATAAATGGTTAAGACAGATAATACAGATACCTGTTACTCCAAGGTGTAAAAGCTATTGGAATGGCTTTTTTGTTGATATTGATTGGGATAAGGTTTGGCTTGGCTCTCGTGAATATGTACTAAATAACAAAGTCAAAGAAATTTCTTTTAAAATATTACATTTGATTTACCCCACAAACACTCTTTTACAAAGATATAAAACTGATCTATCAGATATATGTGCTTTTTGTGGTACTGCATCTGAATCCATTTTTCATCTATTTTATGAATGTTTTTTCACAAGGTTTTTTTGGTATGAGATTGAGCATATGTGTTGTGAGGTATGGTCTACTCCTGTTTCCTTTAGTATGAAAGATATTTTGATTTTCTTTAAAAGAGATGACTTGTGTGAACCATATATCTTTATTTTGAATCTTTTTATTGTTTTAGGAAAATACCACATTCACACTTGTAAATGGGGGAGGAGGAAACCCTCATTTGTTGCCTTTAAAAATGAAGTAAAAATGTATATGAACTCTCTTGAAGGACTAAAAAGCCGCAAAGCTAAAAGGACAATTTCTCTGCTGACAATGTATTCTCTTTCCTCTTTCAGTTGACTGGTCTGTTGTCTGATTCTCTGCCCCTTTTGTAATGCATTGAATAATATTTGAATTTCTTATAAAAAAAAAATAGTACGTTAGTGCGCGGTTTCGAACACGGCCCTTGATTTTGGCAATTTGAATTGCGCCATGTTGTCATTTTGAAACCGGATGTGATTTCAATTGGACGAGAGCGAGAATCAAGATCCGGGGAGGGACGTGAGAGGATGATCTGACCGTATCGGACAAGGACCAGAGGATAGCCACGCCTCTAGAGCATATTCTGACTTTATTCTTTATTCTCGTCTACCTGGGACCATACTTTACAAAAATGAACATTATGATGTATCAAAGGAGAAAAATCAGGTGGGAAAGTAGGGCCATTTTCTCATAGTCTTCTATAGCATTGAACTTCTTTCAGCAAACACCGACGTCGCCATCTGCTGGCCATTAAATAGAATGTCATTTTACGGTACTTCCTCATGGGCCTTTTTCAGACCGGAGTGCTGCGTCCATCTTTTTACACAGTATATGCTCCGGTCCCATCAGCGCGATAAGGAACGGAACATTTTAAACATAAAATAGCTTGTTGTCCCGTGTGGCTGATGCGCTCTTGACTTAAATTTAACTAGTTTAGCAAGACTATTCGGCAGAATGACGGGCAGTTTAAATTTCCGCGGCGTTATTACCTACTATATCGAACTTGAAGTGCTCACGAAACAGCAGTTTTGCGAGTATTTGCTTACTGGAGGCCTGAGACGTACGGTGAGGCGAGACAGTGACACAGACTTTTATCACAGGATTTTGTGAACCTGTTCCCACGTACTATTCCTGATTGACAATCAAAACAATTAAGACCAAGCCTATAGGAAGCCTGATACTGATAGAGGAGATAATGACTTCATTCACGTTTACGCTGCAATTTGTGACTGCAAGGATGGAAATCTGAATAATCAATTAGGAAAAATTCTCGGCTCTCGGTAATTCTGTATATCCTTTAAACATTTAATTAATTGCTAATCGAGCAAAGGAGAGGTTTCTGCCTCGCCAAACTAACCTCTACCGCACGTCACTGAATCATAGGGCCCAATTTTGGTGCATAAAAACCTATTTACAGTAAAATAAATAAACACGTGGACCAGGTGACTAAAGCTGGACCGGGTGACTTAACGGGGCTGGAAAACGGTGGCTGCTCTGTGTCTTACCTGGCTCTGCCCTGCCTTTTCTCGTACCTGCATCATCAGAAGAACCTTTTTAAAATATCTATTTAGTGAATCCCTAAGGCTCCTGGTTTCTTCTTCTCTTTTTCATTTTATTTTCTTTTTTGTGCCCGACTCACACTGACACACGTCGGCAGACTGAAGCGCAAATCAAATGACGTCGCATTTTTGATCACAGGCCAAACCATTTTTGTGTTGGGAGTGGCAGGGTGTTCTTGATTCCTATTTCAAGGACAATAAAGGTAAAAACAATTAGAAATCATTTCTTTAATGCAAATAATATACATTTCTTCCACAAATAGGCATATTTTGAAATAAAACAGAATAATTATTCCACAATTTCATGAGGGCCCAGTTCTGGGCCCCCTTCCTCCCTGGGCCCGGGACAAGATACCCGTTTGTCCCCCCCTGTCGGCGGGCCTGCTCACCGGACATGTCACCCATTGAGCATGTTTGGGATGTGCTTGACAGGCGTATACGACAGCGCGTACCATTTCCCACTAATACCCAGCAACTTCGCACAGCCATTAAAGAGGAGTGGACCAACATTCCACAGGCCACAACTGACAATCTGATAAACTCTATGCGAAGAAAATGTGTTGCATTGCATGAGGCAAATGGTGGTCACACCAGATACTGACTGGTTCTGAGTCCCCAGAACCCCAATAAAGCAAAAACTGCACATTTCAGGGTGGCCTTTTATTGTGGACAGTCTAAGGTACACCTGTGCACTAATCATGGTGTCTGATGAGCATCTTGATGTGGCACACCTGTGAGGTGGGATGGATTGTCTCAGCAAAGCAAAAGTGCTCCCTATCACACATTTAGACAGATCTGTGAACAATGTTTGAGAGAAATGGTAATATTGTGTATCTGGAATGAATTTTAGATCTTTGAGTCCATCTCATGACAAATGGGAGCAAAAACAAAAGTGTTGCGTTTATATTTTTGTTGAGTGTACATACAAGGGCAGTTCTAATGGCAGCCATACTTGCTCACACAAGACTGTGCTTCATAGTTGAGTCTTCCCTTAATTGTTGACATTTACATGGCTACACCTATACCATCCAGAGAATGGTCTTCATCTGCTCGTTATTAGGGGTTTCAGCGGGTAGGGCTGAAACCCTATTGTTTTTGTGCTGGTTTATTATTATTATTATTATTATTATTTATTTTCTTCTTCAGAAATGTTTTTGCAAATTCCTGTGAGACGATAAGTGCTAGAGACCTGAAATTTTGCACATTGGTTGGAAGTTGTGTGTAAATGCTGACCAAGGCATTTTTAACTCAATCGGCTTGATGGTGGCTCTATAATTCAAGAAAAAGTTTTTCACTTTAAAGGTCATAACTCCTACGCTCTAAGTCTGATTTACACACAACTTGGTATAGACATTCCTTGATCCAAACTCTAAGGGCCGCCACATTAGATTTTTCGGAATTTTGAATTTTTTGAAAAACACATTTTTGACATCTCATGCTAGGCCGTATGTCTGATTCCTTCGAAATTCCTCTGGATCATCAGTGGACTAAGCTTATCAAAGATACATAAAGCTTGTTGAAATCTAATTTCGTTTCCAAGATATTGATCAATGCACTTCAGCAGAGGCGTGGCTTAGCGCATAAATGGACAAAATCCAACAACCATAGGGCCAATCATCACAGAACTAACAGAATATCTAATAAAGAATATGTCCATATAAGTACCAGGAACATATCTTGACAGTTTCATGCAAATCAGCCTATAGGGGGCGCTATAAATGAAAAACAAAGCAGCATGGTATAACACAAATTAGACTGTAAATCAGCAACTGTTTGTCCTTTTGCCATAAAACTCACAGGATATATTCATATAAGTACTTGAAACATACCCTGAAAATTTAATTCAAATGGTCCAATAGGGGGCACTATAATTGCTAAACAAACCATCGTGGTATAACACAAATCAGACTATAAATCATAAATAGTTTTTCCAGTCATTACAAAACTCTCAGGATATGTCCACATAAGAACCTGAAACATAACCTGAAAATCGACCAGTAGGGGCGCCATAAATGCATAAAACAGTGGTTCCCAAAATGGGGGGCGCAGAGCAATTGCAGGGGGGGCGCGGGGTGCGGGAAGGCGGGAAGCGAATTTTCTTCCCCGACTAAAGTTCCGGACACCAACAGAATATTATTTGCATACAGCAAATCGGCAACCTTGTTCCGGACCACTGAAGGAGTGTCTTGAGACAGTTTAACTTTTTCTGTCTTTACTGGACTTGCACCGAGATACGGTCTCGGAACCACTGACGGCACAGTCCATACGCTGCCCAGAATTCTGCGATTAACTTGCATCGTAAATGCCCGCCTTAACTCTCAACATCACCGTTGGCCAAATCATTCTTCTAGCCTGCCATTTTCATAAATAATTTATTAATATACTTGTTCAAATATTTGAAGCTGGTAAAATGAGCTGGTTACAATCAATGTAGTCCAGCGATACCCAACTCTCCGCTTTTTGTATCCTGCACTGATCTGGCATATTAACAATAAACTAGTAAGTGACACCAAACAAAATCCGATGAATATAAAGCAGCAGTAACCGAGATTGCGTAATCTTATTCTCGATAATATGAATGCTCTGTAGGCCTACAGATTATTTTTATCTAGCCTAGCTACTGAACGTTATAAACATCCGCAGGTTTGGCAAGCGGTGATGTGAATTTTTTTCGCACTTCGCTGTCGGCTGTTAATATAGTTTGATGATGGTGCTTTCTTTCTGCATCATAGAAACATAATTTTAAGAAGACTGCTATACTTAAAAGAGGTTTAGAATTATTAAATCTTCGTGTCCCTCATTTGAAAATTACGGTGGCCGTTTCCAAACCTACCGATTATTTTTAATGTTTCCAGCTAGGCTAGACAAAAATAATCTGTTCAGAGCATTCATATTTTCTTCTATATGCTGACGCGATCTCGGTTATTTTTACTTCATAAGTGCTTGGCCAGTAAAATGAGAAAAATGTAACTGTCTCGAGACACTCCTTCAGCGGTCCGGCACAAGGTCGCTGATTGGCTGTAAGCAATTAAGTTTCTGTTGGTGTCCGGAAAATGCATTAATAGCAATGTTGTTGAGTATTTAAAAAAAAGGGGGTGGTTCGTTATTTTGTTGTTAATTTTCATTCTGCAAGTAGCCTAGTTGTAGTTGATGACCACAGAGATATAAGAAAACTAGAGTGGACGCCGCGTGGGCTGGGCCAAAGCGCTGACGGCAGAATAGCTCGGCCATCTTGGGTATGTATAAATGTCCGATGAGACACATTTAATCAGTAGGCTGAACGTGAGTGTAGACTTTTTTTTCCTCCTTTGAGGGGGGTGGAGACTTTTTTCCGTATTCTTTTTATATCTTTTCATACTTAAAAATGACACGAATAAGGAATTGAGATTGAACAACAATTTTTATGCTCCATTATCTGGCAAAGCTAAAGAATTATTGTCTTACCCTTTATATTCGCTCAGTTACCCACGTTTTCGTTTCGTTCAAAGAAAAAGCGTTCGGGTGATTCTCGCGTTACGTGAGTGACATTTGGAAGGTATTCTCGACATGAAAGAAAATAAAGTCATCTCTCGATATACCTCCCACCGTTATGCCATATTCGCTGAACGCCAGCTGGACCACCTGCATAAGAATCCCCAATGTATACGCTTCCGCCATGTGCCTCCCTTCGTACCAGTATCGTTAAACCGATATATTTTCCAAGCGCTGTACCGCCAGCTTTTTCGAATAAAACTATGTAATGTTTCGACGGCTCCCAAGATAGCAAGCTCCTCCGCACTGGATCTGCCCCGGCTCTGAGCCGGATTAGCTGGAGCCGGGGCGGATCCGGAGCGGAGGTGCTTGCTAGCTGGGTCAGAGCATCGCACAATGCCTAACTTAGAAAAGGAAGCCGAAAATGTTAAACTGTGGTGAGTTTGCAGTTATCGAATGCCGTCATGTTCATTCTGTACACCAGTGACGTGCGGTGGAGGTTGGTTTGGTGAGGCACAAACATCTCCTTTGGTTGATTAGTAATCAGACGATTAACTAGTTTAGTAAGACTATTCGGCAGAATGACGGGCCAGTTTAAGTTTCCGCGGCGTTATTACTTAGTACATCGAACCTGAAATGCTAAACAGCAGATTTGCACGTACTTGCTTCCAAGAAGCCGAAGCAATGTCATCAAAAAAAATATTAACGCAGTTCGACTTATGCAGAGTTCAATTCAATTCAATTCAATTCAATTCAATTGTTTATTTCAAACTCGAAGTTCATAGTATAGTACAAAAATACAATAAAAAATAACTATAATAATAATAATAATAATAATAATCATAATAATATGATACAGTGACTAGATCAATATAAAATGGTTCGCCACCACTTCCAAACGTTGGAATGTAGCGGGGTTGATGAATTAACAAGTGCAACAATAAAACAATTTGAACACGATTGGAGTCGCCTGATAAAATTATACACATTTTTACGCAACAGTTCACCAAAAGACGGAATATTGACTGAGACAAACATATCACTTGCACTTGCTCGCCTAGGAACACCTAACAATCTCCTCAAAGAGTTATTATAATGCTTAATCAATAGCCTATAATGTATTCTCCTTTAAATACGCGCTGTTACACCCAAACAAAAAGCAGGCGTTTATTTTCAGTCTTCTTTCGTAATGCTATTAATTAAGTGTTTAAATGATATACAGAATTACCGAGAGCCGAGACTTTTTCCTAATTGATTATTCATATTTCCATCCTTGCAGTCTCGGATTGCAGCGTATAGGTGAATGAAGTTATTATTATCTCCTCTATCAGTATCATGCTTCCATAAGGCTTGGTCTTAATTGTTTTGATTGTCAATCAGGAACAGTACGTGGGAACAGGTTCACAAAATCCTGTGATAAAAGTTTGGGTCACTGCCTCACCTCACGTCTCTGGCTTCCTGTAAGCAAATACTCGCAAATCTGCAGTTTCGTGAGCATTTCAAGTTCCATGTAGCCTGCTGAGTTAGGCCTGAGACGTACGGTGAGGCGAGACAGTGACTCAGACTTTTATCACAGGATTTTGTGAACCTGTTCCCACGTACTATTCCTGATTGACAATCAAAACAATTAAGACCAAGCCTATAGGAAGCCAGATACTGATAGAGGAGATAATGACTTCATTCACGTTTACGCTGCAATTTGTGACTGCAAGGACGGAAATCTGAATAATCAATTAGGAAAAATTCTCGGCTCTCGGTAATTCTGTATATCCTTTAAACATTTAATTAATTGCTAATCGAGCAATGGAGAGGTTCTGCCGAATAGTCTTACGAAACTCGTCTGATTGCTAATCAAGCAAAAGGAAGGTTTCTGCCTCACCAAACTAACCTCCGACTGCACGTCACTGCTGTACACAAACCGTTGTAGCTAACGCTATTTTCGCTGAACCGCCAGCTGGACCTTAGTGCCGAAGTGGGCGGTATAACAACAGCAGACTTTAATTGAATTACAAAATTAGATACATGACAATGTGTAGTAGTAGTAGCAGAGGTAGTTGTAGTGGTATATTTCGAACTGTACGTGTACGTAATAATAAATACGTGAGAAATACATCACACTTTTGTGCAGTCAGAGGACACACAGTTTTAACTTTAAAAAATGCCAATGGCTGCAATCTACACTCTCTTAAATCACCCTACTGTCTTGAGCCATTCTAAACAAAAGCAGTTCTATAATAATTACAAGTCCTACAAAGGACCTACTTCGTCACATACCAGGAAAGCGAGCATGGTCACACCAGCACTTATGCAAAAGACTGCTCCGATATACATTCCCAAGATGGCGGCGGTATGCCGCCTCGGAAGTGACAGGATTGTCCACTCTAGTTTTCTTATATCTCTGTGTTGATGACAACCTACAGTTTATGGCAGTTAACTTTTTTTTTTCAAAAAAGGTTGAAGTTAATATTAATTACAATGTGTGAAATAAACTGCAATGGACTCTGAAAAGAAAATATGTGTATTACCTCTTTTTTGGGGGGGGGGGGGGCGCAAAAATTTTCTTATGTACCAAAGGGGGGCCCAGCAGAGAAAGTTTGGGAACCACTGGCATAAAATAACCTAACATAACACAAATCAGACTATACATCATAAGTTGTTGGTCCAATCATTACACTGGCAAAATAGGTCCACATAAATGCAACATACTCTGAAAGTGCTTTTTGTCCCCTGACGCCACGATAGCGAGCAGAGTGGGGGACATAGTATTCAGCTCTGTCCGGCCGTCCGTCATGTCCCGTTTGTTCTGAACGGGATATCTCAAGAACGGTTTGACCGATTCCATTCATGTTTGATGTTAAGGTATATTGATGTGATACGCCGACCCCAGTATCTCCGTCCGGCCGTCCGTCATGTCCCGTTTGTTCTGAACGGGATATCTCAAGAACGGTCTGACCGATTCCATTCATCTTTGATGTTAAGGTATATTGGTGTGATACGCCGACCCCAGTAGATTTCGGTGACTTTGGCATTATTCTCAAGGTCATCACGATCATTTGACCACTTACAAATTCCTTGTCAACATGATATCTCAAGAACGGTTCGACGGATTCCATTCATCTTTGATGTCAAGGTGTATTAGGGGCAGGGGATATTGTATTCAGCTCCATCCGTCCGTCCCGTCCCGTTTGTTGTGAACTTGATATCTCAAGAACAGTTTGGCAGATTCCATACGTCTTTAGTGTCAAGGTGTATTGGGGCGGGGGACATAGTATTCAGCTCTGTCCATCCGTCTGTCCGTCATGTCCCGTTTGCTGTGAACGCGATATCTCAAGAACAGTTTGACCGATTCCATTCATTTTTGGGGTCAAGGTGTACTAGGGGCGGGGGTCATAGTATTTAGCTCCATCAGTCCATCTGTCCAGCTGTCCGTCCATCACCTCCCGTTTGTTGTGAACGCGAAATCTCGAGAACACTTTGACCGATTTTATTCATCTTTGGCTTCAATGAGTAATTTTGTGATATGCCGACCCCAGTCGATTTCTGTCACCTGGCTGGGGAAATGGCCACATTTAGTGGCAACACTTGTTAATTAAGCTGTTAAAGCTTTCAACTACGAAAGGTCTTTCTTGGCTTGAACCCCGGAATCGCTGCTTGCGGCTATGTTATTGTGATTATTATTATTATTTTTTTTTGTCACCAGGGAAATAATTCATCTATCAACCACCACAGTTGTTACCCATTGTCTCTCAGGCCTTTTGGAAATTTTAAGCAGTCCAGTGCATTCTTTCTTTTTAAGAATGAAGCAAATACTTGATTTAATTACACTTATTATTTTACCCTTCTCTCGGACAGTATAATTTTGGGGTTTCAATGTAATGGCCTGCTTCAATGGCAGCGACAGCCCTTTTTAACACATCGAGAGTTATAAGCAACAGACTCCAAATGTAAATTCCACGCTTGAAAGCAGCTCTAGACCTCTTATTTGCTTCACTAAATGAAGGAAGAACACACATTTGGCCATGGAACAGTTGAACAGGCAATTATTCATCAAATTTGGATCCTCATAAAGGGGGTGACCACATGTAAAAAGTACCATAATTCCAACAATGTTCTAATAATTGTGACGCTATTACCTTAAAATAAAACGTGAAAGTCTGTACTTTGTACTGATAACAAAAATTTTATTTAATCTTACAGTATAATGTGATAGACAGGTGAAATAAAAATAACTTTGCACTGTCTAAATATTTATGGACCTTAATGTATCATTTGGGCAGCATTTTTTCAAAATAATAACGAGACAATCGTGCACATGGCCTTGTAAGAAGTTTTATGCAACAGATACCCGCTGCATTAACTCTAGTTGTATCTGTCGATATGCATTTAGCTGTTTTGACCGATTGCTGGACAACATACTGTACTGAGTTAGCATAACCGAATAGTCCCCAAAGCTGCATTTTGACACAAAAGCTGCAACGAACAGCTGTTTACCACAGGGTGGCGCACTTGCGCAGTTTTTTTTTTTTTTGAGGATCTGCCCTTTTCTCTAGCAACAATGCTGAATGGGCAGAATATTTTTTCTTCAAGGCAGGCGTATCAGGAAGTAGAGAACATAGAACTATTTCATGTAAGTTCGGCTTATTGCTAGCGTGACAAGTCGAATCAAAGCACACATATTAATTCTATACAGTTGTATACAATGCCAGGAAGGAAAGTGTGCATCGTTGGATCCGGGAACTGGTAAGAAATATGATCGGGAGGTTAAGTAGCCTAACTATAGCTTTTTAACATTATAAATATTTTTTATATTCTAAACTATCGTACTCTTGGCTGGCGGCAAATGGAGAACTCACTGTTGCAAAATTTGTTTCGAAATAAACTTAGTTATTCGCTGTGGTACAAACTGTTTTCTTTCCGAAGTAACAGGTATTTTCTTTTCATTGCATTTTCTGCTTTTACCTGGTTGGAACCTCTCCGCCGTTGGAACATAGCTGCTTTATCAGTTAATACACGGTGGAAACCCCATTTTACTTAAGCAATCAAGCTACGATCTGCTTTCTTTGCAGGGGTTCGGCAATTGCTAAAATCATTGGACACAATGTAAAGAGCTCTAACCGATTTGATCCCTATGTGAAAATGTGGGTGTTCGAGGAAATGATCAATGATCGGAAGCTGACGGAAATCATTAATACAGAGCACGTAAATGTAAAATATCTCCCTGGTCACACGCTTCCAAAAAATGTGGTAAGTAGGCCTATTGTCCATGCGTGGATTTTTGATTTATCAGCTCGCTTCCTTTTTCTTCTGAGTTCTGACCTTTCACACAATATTTTGCTTGCTTACAGAAAATATAAAATGTGAAAATACACATTCATACTTAATCACATGCTCTATAGAGGTGCAGATTGTTCTGTAAAGGAACATCCCTTGAAAATACCCTTATTCCTTGATAAGTACACGTGAAACCGAAGTTTTACCCTCCACAAAGCAGTGTCTAAAACATTTACAACGCTAGTGGTATTGCCTTTTGCCCACTTGAGACAGTGCCAGAGATGGATGATTCCAACAGTTGTTGGTGATGTCATCAACTCTTTAACATTAATTAATTTATTATAGGAACATTACAATCTATTCAAAAGAAAATAAGTATTCTCAATGACATCTGCTCTTTGAGAGATGGATATTTAAACCCTTTCTTGCTGTTTGATTGAACTGATCTTATTTGAAGGTTGCAGTGCCTGATATTTTGGAGGCCATGTCAGCGGCGGACATTTTTGTCTTCGTCATACCCCATCAGTTCATTGCAAAGTTATGTGATCAAATGAAGCCTCATGTCAAGCCTGGAGCGATTGGGATTTCCCTCATTAAAGTAAGATCTAAAACATTAATTATCTCTGTTCTGTGTCCTGTTTACTCATGTACATATTCATATAGTGATTGAAATAAGATCTGGGAGCATATCACAAAGCAAAATTTCTGTGTTTGATAACTTAATCATGTGAAACCCAGTAAAACCAGTTTTTACTCAGTCCTTGTTCCAAATTTGGGGGCATTTTGGGTTGCACTGAGCAAACTTACTGATAAAACTTAGGATCTTTCCTTGTGATTTACCCCTTAGTGCAATGGAATGGGGGTACTGTGGCTTGGGAAAATGGATTGAAGTCATTTGGGATATTATGATCTGCATGTACAATTCAGGGCCCCTGCTCATTGGGCGTGTTGCTCAGTTGATAGACTGTGAAATATAAGGTTTGTGGTACATAGGAGGTTAAGGGACAGTATCCCTGCTGAAAATTCCAGCTTTGACCAGCCTAGGCTGGTCAGGCTAGTTTAAGCTGTGTTTTGGACAGTTTTAGTTGGTCAACCAGCCCTTCACCAGCTGATTCCAGCTGAAAATACCTGCTTTACCAGCTTTGACCACCTCCATCAAGCTATAGAGACTAGCTTTAAACATCTAGACCAGCTAATAACACAGCTCAGACCATCTTAAACTAGCATAGAATTCTCGCAGCTAGAATTCTATACTGGTTTAAGATGGTCTGAGCGGTGTTATTAGGTGGTCTCTATAGCTAGATGAAGGTGGTCAAAGCTGGTATTTTCAGCTGGTGAAGGGCTGGTCGACCAACTAAAACTGTCCAAAACACAGCTTAAATCAGCCTGACCAGCCTATGCTGGTCAAAGCTGGAATTTTCAGCAGGGGTGTTAGCCTGCTCTTTGAAATTTCATGATGATGTTGCAGTGATGCACAGGGCTTGGAGCAGTCATTGGGTATTATGCATTTTGAAGCAAAGTAAACAAAATGAGGATGAAAGTAAATGCAGATGTTATTGTATCAACAGTTTCAGATCATCACTGGCTAAATAGTTACTGTTACTATAAAAAATATTTTTGGGGCTGCACAATGCTCAAAGCCGTCTTTTGAATTTATGATGACAGTAACACCATTTATATTTAGTAATGTTGTCATGCAAGTAAAAGTACTGAAAGTCCTATTCATAAATTTATTGGAACGGGTTTGTACATTAAATAAATTGTTCTGATCTGTAATGATTTCATAGGGCTTAAGGAATTATGTTCTGGAGAATGGTCAGCTTAGCTTGACTTCATTATCTCATTTTCTCATAGGCTTTTCTTAAACAATGAAAACAACAAAATTAGAGCCCTTTTTCTCAAAGCAGGATTGTGAAGTTAGCTGGATAACTGCTCTGAGTCTGGAACTGTGGTGATTCTGGAACAGCCTTTTTTGTGAACTACCCCTCTGTTATGTATTTTATTATAGTGACCTTCGTTGGTTCTGAGCTGGACCCTGCATAGTGTACACTGTTTGCCATTGGTGGTACTCCAGCCCTCAAAATTTGAAAAATCTGCTTAACCAGAAAACGGTGTTACGTGGAATTTACGTCGCGTAACCCATAGTTCGGTTACCCAATTTGTTTTGCGTGACCCATAGGTTATGGGTCAAACGCAGGGACGAAATGTCTCCTTCGTTGTTCAAATCGATAGAAAAGTCGTCTTTAAACCACTATTTTCGAAAAGTTTTGATGTTCACCAGTGTTTCCCCTACAATTTTTTCTTGCAGCGGTGCTATGTGTCGGTAACCTAACAACAGTAGGGGGGTCTGGGGGAATTCTATCTCGAAAGAAAATGTTGAAAAATTGCACTTTAAATGGGGACTTCTGGTGAGTTTTTCGGGCAAATTACGATTTACCAAACAATCAACATATTCAAGTTATCTGCTGACACGAGGTACTGATTACAAAGCATGACCATAGTTAAACTTGAACTAGAAATAGTCACAAAGTGCCAGTGTTGTATTGATTTTAAGCTTTTCTTTGTAACAAAAGATACTAGCAGAATCGGATGGCTTAACACAAATTTCTTGAAGCCAATTTGACGTTGCCCGCCCTAATTTCCTTCACTAACCTTAGCTCCTTGTGGTCACTGTCCGCCTTTCTCTTTAACCAGTTTAAGAGACTCATTTGAATATTGCATTAGTGTTTATTAGTATATCAGGATATGACTTTAGATCTTTTTATTTGGAAAACTTACATCAACAAAGTAGCTGGTGAAATACCAACATTGTTAATGTTGAAGGCCTAATATAGGCGTACATTTTAACCTTACATTCAACAGCTTACAGCTTACCCTATTAATAAAAGAGTAGGCCTAGTCACAGCTAGATCGACAGTATTAATTCTAATGTCAACTCATTCACTGACATTCACGACTGAAGTGGTCAGAGTGCGCCACAGCGAGCTAACTAGACAGATTCCCGAGTGTCTGCTAGCTAGCGAACCGCATGAATAAACACAAAATTACACTTTGTTTATGATCATGCTTAACGTTACAATAGATAGGAAGGCTGTTACTTTCAGTAATTTCCAAACTAGCCTGCCAGTCACCTTGTTGCGAACTGAAGAGATTTAGTGAGGCCTTTAGGGAATGTCGCTCCCATAAAAAATAAATTGTTCCCTGATCATTATACCACTAACCTCTCCAACACAACAAATGATGACCTACGTCTTTATAAAACATAATTATAGACACAGTCTACAGTAAATCTTGCGTATAACGGATTCAATTGGACCAGCTGATTTTGTCTGTTATAAGCGAAATCCGCTGTATGCATAAAACGGACAAAATCCGTTGTACGCATAAAATAGATAATATCCGCTATACTGTATGTGCATAAAAGATTCGGCTATATCCGTTATATACATGCATGAATTGAATTTATACGTTTACTTTGTGTTTAAAAATCGAAACAACTTCATTCTGAGTGCACATACTTGCTTGTCTTCATTTTGTTTGTCTTTGCCCTGACACAATGGATAACAAGCTACGGAATGGATAACATGATGGGCTACTGCTTGTTGCTCCAACTGGGATCAATGATGAAGACAAAAAAAAAAAAAAAACTAGTGTATTAATGAAACCACGCCAGTTTCAGTTTCCCCAAACACACCGTTATAAACTTTTTTGTCACTTATGCCCTTAAGGTCTGAGCCTCTTTTTCGAAAATGGCAAGCCCGAAATGAAATGAGTATATCACTGCGACTGCTTGGTCCTTTTGAATAATCTTGGTATCATAATAAAGGTAAAACCATTTGGGATTTCTGCCCTGGTGTAAAAATAACTATATATATATCACTGAGTCAGAGTGAATGGAGATGGAACACAGTATAAATGAAAGATCTCATTTTGCACCTAACAAAGTTTTACTTCTATCCCTTGTAAATTTGTTGAGCCGCAGTCTGAAGCCTCTAAGAAATTACAGCACAGAATCTTATTATTATCTGTGCCAAAGTTTATTCTGATCAGGTAAATCAGAGCAAAATGAGAGAGGAATGTCTAGGTGGCTTCTCCAATTTGGCAATTTAGGCACCTTGTGTTCCATTTCAGATTTTTCAGGTACCAAACTGTAAAACTCATTTAAAACTTCAAGTTATCTGCTGACACTAGGTACTGATTACAAAGCATGACCATAGTTAAACTTGAACTAGAAATAGTCACAAAGTGCCACAAAGTAATTTACAATAAATTTACAACAGAGTTCTGTCCATATTAGGTGTAAACCACGGTAAATTGCGTGCAGGACTCCACTTAGGCTACAGTTGAAATAACAAGAGGACAATTCTTTGATTTAACTGTAAAATTCTGTCAGTTTATAACAGTGTAAGAAAGCCGAACTTCACCACGTTGCTCTGTTGCAACTGCTTATGTGCATGGTGCAAAACAGCTTGTCCGGAATACTCGAGTGCTTTTCACTGGAAATGCATTGTGACGGGACTGGACATTTTGTCCAATGTAAGCGGAAATCTGTGAAATAAAATCTGGTATATTCAAGTTTATTTAATGGGAAAACATGACAAAAAAATCGGGACTAGAGCTGTTGTCCGATATGAGCGAGTTTCCATTTTATACAAGGACGGTTTAGACGAGTTCTAGTGTAGTTATTAGTGGGCCTGAGCTGAGTACATGCCCGCTACTCTTCCCAGGAGGGAATTCTGTGACTATATTTTTATTATTATTGATTCTTCCGTAAAAATTTCGGTTCGCAACTAGTCTTACAGATTTTAGAAAACCCAGACAATATATATATATATATAATCGTGCGGCTCGATCGGGAATGGTGTGGTATGTCTTTTCTTAGCGATCTGACTTACAGATTTTCCACAATTCCCGAAAAACATGGATTTTCATCCCTCCCTAGCAACCAGGCAGAACTCCATAGCAACCGCATATTTACGCACAAGCAATCACCCACACCACCATTGCAACTGCCATGCAATGCCTTAGCAACCATCAGGAATACCATAGCTACTGCCTGGCAATGCCCTAGCAACCACAAGGAGCAACATAGCAACAGCTTTGCAACGCTCTAGCAAAAGCCCAGAACACCATGGAATGTCTAGCAATACCTTGCCAACCACCAGGAACAACATAGTAACTGCCCAGCAACGCCTTAGTGTTACACCTTACACCTAAGTGAACACCATAGCAATCACCAAACAATGCCCTAGCAACCACCCAAAACACCATAACAACCGCCTAGCAACGCCCTAGCAACCACCCAGAACACCATAGCAACTGCCTAGCAACCCCCTAGCAAGCAACCAGAACACCATAGCAACCGCCTAGCAACGTCCTAGAAACCACCCAGAACACCTTAGCAACTGCCGAGATACGCCCTAGCAACCACTCAGAACACCATGCCAACTGCCTAGCACCGCCCCCGCAACCACCCAAAACACCATAGCAACCGCCTAGCAATGCCCTAGCAACCACCCAGAACACCATAGCAACTGCCTTGCAACGCCCTAGCAACCACCCAGAACACCATAGCAACTGCCTGGCAACCACCCAGAACACCATAGCAACTGCCTAGCAATGCCCTAGCAACCACCCAGAACACCATAGCAACCACCTAGCAATGCCCTAGCAACCACCCAAAACACCATAGCAACTGCCTAGCAACGCCCTAGCAACCACCCAGAACACCATAGCAACTGCCTAGCAACCACCCAGAACACCACAGCAACTGCCTAGCAATGCCCTAGCAACCACCCAGAACACCATAGCAACTGCCTAGCAACCACCCAGAACACCATAGCAACTGCCTAGTAACGCCCTAGCAACCACCCAAAACACCATAGCAACTGCCTAGCAACCACCCAGAAAACCATAGCATCCGCCTAGCAACGCCCTAGCAACCACACAGAAAACCATAGCAACTGCCTAGCAACGCCCTAGCAACCACACAGAACACCATAGCAACTGCCTAGCAACGCCCTAGCAACCACCCAGAACGTTATAGCAACTACCTAGCAACCACCCAGAACACCATAGCAACCACCTAGCAACGCCCTAGTAACCACCCAGAACACCATAGCAACTGCCTAGCAACGCCTTAGTAACCACCCAGAAAACCATAGCATCCGCCTAGCAACGCCCTAGCAACCACACAGAAATCCATAGCAACTGCCTAACAACGCCCTAGCAACCACCCAGAACGCCATAGCAACTGCCTAGCAATGCCCTAGCAACCACCCAGAACACCATAGCAACTACCTAGCAACCACCCAGAACACCATAGCAACCACCTAGCAACGCCCTAGTAACCACCCAGAACACCATAGCAACTGCCTAGCAACGCCTTAGCAACCACCCAAAACACCATAGCAACTGCCTAGCAACCACCTAGCACCGCCTTAGCAACCACCCAGAACACCATAGCAACCACCTAGCAACGCCCTAGCAACCACCCAGAACACATAGCAACTGCCTAGCAAACACCCAGAAAACCATAGCATCCGCCTAGCAACGCCCTAGCAACCACACAGAACACCATAGCAACTGTCTAGCAACGCCCTAGCAACCACCCAGAACGCCATAGCAACTGCCTAGCAACGCCCTAGCAACCACCCAGAACACCATAGCAACTGCCTAGCAACGCCCTAGCAACCACCCAGAACACCATAGCAACTGCTTAGCAATGACCCAGAACACCATAGCAACCATCTAGCAAAGCCCTAGCAACCACCCAGAACACCATAGCAACCACCTAGCAACGCCCTAGCAACCATCCAGAACACCATAGCAACTGCCTAGCAACGCCCTAGCAACCACCCAACACACTATAGCAACTGCCTAGCAACCACCAAGAACACCATAGCAACCACCAAGCAACGCCCTAGCAACCACCTAGAACATCATAGCAACCACCTAACAACGCTGTAGCAACCACCCAGAACACCATAGTAACTGCCTAGCAACCACCCAGAACACCATAGCAACCGCCCAGCAACACCCTAGCAACCACCCAGAACACCATAGCAACCGCCTACCACCACCCTAGCAACCATCCAGAACACCATAGCAATCACCTAGCAACGCCCTAGCAACCATCCAGAACACCATAGCAACTGCCTAGCAACGCCCTAGCAACCACCCAACACACTATAGCAACTGCATAGCAACCACCAAGAACACCATAGCAACCACCAAGCAACGCCCTAGCAACCACCTAGAACATCATAGCAACCACCTAACAACGCTGTAGCAACCACCCAGAACACCATAGTAACTGCCTAGCAACCACCCAGAACACCATAGCAACCGCCTAGCAACACCCTAGCAACCACCCAGAACACCATAGCAACCGCCTAGCAACACCCTAGCAACCATCCAGAACACCATAGCAATCACCTAACAATGCCCTAGCAACCACTCTAAACACCATAACAACCGCCTAGCAACCACCTAGAACACCATAGTAACTGCCTAGCAACGCCCTAGCAACCAACCAGAACACCATAGCAACCGCCTAGCAACGTCCTAGCAAGCACCCAGAACACCTTAGCAACTGCCGAGATACACCCTAGCAACCACCCAGAACACCGTAGCCACTGCCTAGCAACACCCTAGCAACCACCCAGAACACCTTAGCAACCGCCTAGCAACGCCCTAGCAACCACCCAGAACACCATAGCAACCGCCTAGCAACGCCCTAGCAACCACCCAGAACATCATAGCAAGCGCCTAGAGACGCCCTAACAACCACCCAGAACACCATAGCAATTGCCTAGCAATACCCTTGCAACCACCCAGAACACCATAGCAACTGCCTAGAAACACCCTTGCAACCACCCAGAACACCATAGCAACCTCTTAGCAACACCCTAGCAACCACCCAGAACACCTTAGCAAACGCCAAGCAACGCCCTATCAACCACCCAGAACACCAAAGCAACCGCCTAGAAATGCCGTAGCAACCACCCAGAACACCATAGTAACCGCCTAGCAACGCCCTAGCAACCACCCAGAACACCTTAGCAACGGCCTAGCAACGCCCTAGCAACCACCCAGAACACCATAGCAACCGCCTCGCAACGCCCCAGCAACCACCCAGAACACCATAGCAATTGCCTAGCAATACCCTTGCAACCACCCAGAACACCATAATAACTGCCCCAGCAACGCCCTAACAACCACCAAGAACACCATAGCAACCGCATAGCAATGCCCTAGCAACGACCCAGAACGCCATAGCAACTGCCTAGCAACGCCCTAGCAACCACCCAGAACACCATAGCAACTGCTTAGCAACACCCTAGCAACCACCCAGAACACCATTGCAATTGCCTAGCAATACCCTTGCAACCACCCAGAACACCATAGCAACTGCCCTAGCAACTCCCTAGCAACCACCCCGAACACCATAGCAACCGCCTAGCAATGCCTTAGCAACCACTCAGAACACCATAGCAACCACCTTTTTTACATCTAAAAAATGCAGACAAAGTGTTGACAGAGACAAAATAGACTATTGAGTAGTCCAAGCAGCATCTCAGGGCACCGCTGCATCCCGACCTGCACAGGCCAGGCCCATTCTTACAATTTCTGCGGGAATTGTCTAGTTAGTATTATT
This sequence comes from Gymnothorax reevesii, assembly GCA_029721435.1. Classification (NCBI taxonomy): domain Eukaryota; kingdom Metazoa; phylum Chordata; class Actinopteri; order Anguilliformes; family Muraenidae; genus Gymnothorax; species Gymnothorax reevesii. Next base: position 56,030,300 of record CM056586.1, read on the forward strand.
ATTACTATTATTATTATTTTACAAACATTGGTTTCTTTGTGGGAATGTTGAGGATCCTCTTGAAGCAAGTTGACAGCCAGAGTCAAAAGTTACCTCAGAATTGATGGTGTGACAAAAAACCTTATTTCTGTGCTGTGCCCCACTAATTCCCTGTTGGCTGTAATGTTATTGCCATATACATGTTCGCCAATGTAACGAGCGGGGACATGTGAATGGGGTGTATTGCCTCCCTTTCTGAGTTCTCCTGGGTTTTATGGAAGAGGAGGGAAAAAATCGAGCTGAACATGATTTGTTTTGATTGCCAGTCGGAGAAATCAATTTTTTATTTTTTATTTTTTTGCTGCATCGTTTTGCGCGAACAGGAAATGTTTGCCCGTTTTTGAATTTGCGTAACCTCTGCGCGAACTGAACGATCGTTCGCACCAATTTTTGAGGGCTGGTACTCAGATCATGGAAACAGGCTTAGTGTGGGTCAGACCATGGAACAGGCTTAATGTGGGTCAGATCATAGAAATGGGTTTGTTATCAGTCAGACCATAGAATTAAGCTTGGCGGCTACTAGATTATAGAAACACGATTGGTATGCAGACCTTAGAAGTGGGCTTCTTGATTTTTAGATCATAGAAACAGGCTTGATGATGGTCAGGTCATAGCAAATGACCCAGTGGCATTGAGATAAAAAAAAAAAAAAAACAACTAATTTTGTGTCAGTTAGCCTATAGAAACAGGCTTGGAAGTGGTCATGCACATGTATTGCGGATACGATACAGGTGGTGGTCATTGTTGGCATGTGCTTAACCCTTATTCACTGCAGGGTATCGATGAAGGACCAGATGGTCTGAAGCTCATTTCGGAAATTATCCGAGAGAAGATGCAGATAGACGTTAGCGTGCTGATGGGTGCCAATATCGCCAGCGAAGTGGCTGATGAGAAGTTCTGTGAAACGACCATTGGTACTTATGATATGACTTTTACTTCGGTTTGGGGTTTGTCATTCCATGGCTGGAAATATGTCAGCCTTAATGACAGGGAAAGTTACTTTAGTGCCATTGTAACTATGGTTAGTATTACTTTAAGTGGCAGGATGTACTTGGAGATAGAATTTCTTGATCAATCGTGTACAGGTGGTGCTGCGGTCAAAACTCCACAAATTCCTGGTGTTTTTGGAAGCGACTAAATGTCTGAAAATAATTGGAGTGATCTAATCTAATCTAATCGCAAAATGCCGAATAATTTTTCAGGTGTAAATGTTATTTCTGCTGGACATAATTATTTCTTCAGACAATGGTGTCAGTCATGAAAATTTGAACAACAATTGGTGTTTTATTTCTATTTCTGAATGCTATCTCACATTCATATTTACATTCTGGGTTGGTGAACATTATAGAATGTTGCTAGAAATTATGATGCAGTGCTTATTGTGATTGGTGGTTAATTTCTGCATGAGGCTTGCATGATTTTTTTTTTTTCCATCTTAAATTCAGGGGCCAAAAACTTGCAGCATGGCCAGATTTTCAAAGAACTGCTGCAGACTCCACAATTCAGAATAACAGTTGTTTCAGAGAGTGAAACTGTTGAACTTTGTGGAGCACTCAAGGTAATGGAATTGTTTCATGGATAAACTAGATTGGTATGTTGATGGAATAGTCTAGAAATGCCTGAAATAATAGTGCCGCCTGAACAAAAAGTAGAATTTTGCAGCACCTCCTCTTGGTGGTGCCCTCAACTGGACTCCAACAGTTTGCAATTTTCTGGAATTCATTTCATGGCAGATTGACATCAAAATGAAGCTGGGCAGTCATTGGTTGTCTTGGGGCCCAAGATACAAAAATAATAATAAAAAAATAAAGCCTTTGGTTTAAGGACCTAGAAATTTAGGATTTTTCTGTCTAACCATCGGCCTTCCACCCAAACATTTTCAGGCAAATCGGACATGTTCATAAGTCACTCACTTGAATTAAATTGTCTCTTGGAGCATAACATACTATATTATATTCTGAAAACCAAATGATGCCGAAGTGATCATTTTACTTGATTTAACTATGAGAAACCCACATTATTCAAAACAAAATGGGCCAGATTTACAGACAACGATTAAACCTATTTCTTGATTAAGTTATGTTATGAATGTTGATTCTCCTTAAAAAAACTTGTTTTAATTCTGGATTAAGATTATGTGTTACATTGGGCAAAAAGGGTCTCCTTTACTTTCTTTGCAGTTGCCTCAGAGAAACTTTTACAAAACCCAAAACCAGTGAAGTTGGCACGTTGTGTAAATCGTAAATAAAAACAGAATACAATGATTTGCAAAGCCAACTTCACTGGTTTTGGGTTTTGTAAATGTTCACCCGAACCATTCATTTAATCAATGAGCTGAACTATCTTTACAGAATATTGTGGCTGTGGGGGCGGGGTTCTGTGATGGGCTGGGCTTCGGCGACAACACCAAGGCAGCCGTGATCCGCTTGGGGCTGATGGAGATGGTGGCATTTTCCCGAATTTTCTGCCAGAGCGAGGTGAACTCTGCCACCTTCCTGGAGAGCTGCGGTGTGGCTGACCTCATCACCACCTGCTATGGAGGCCGCAACCGGAAGGTTGCTGAGGCCTTTGTTAAAACTTCCAAAGTGAGCCATTCCATTCAAATATCCCTCTTTCATTAGACATGTACTCTAACATGCGGCAGAAGTTCCCCAATTGTCCTTGGGTACCCTTTGCGCATCCAGGAATTTGATTTGTCCCAGCGCAAGCACACCTGATGCCGATGAATCAAGCGCTTGATTTAGTACTTCAACAAATCGCTAACAGGGATCCAGCGACATAATTAAGGATAAGTTTTGGAACTAGAGCTCATGGGATAAGACTTAAGCACTGATAGTGCCTTTAAGGCTCGGATGTACAGTAATTTCCTCACAGCGCAGTAGCGCTTTTTGTGTGCCTGAGACAAAAATAATAACCTCCACCTAATTAACAACAGGTAAATGCTGGTAAATTTTATCTGTGGCAGGTAAGTTTGTTTACTCTACCAGCAACTTGGGCATGTAACCACTCATTATTTCCAGGTCCTGATAAATTCAAAATATTTAGTTTGGTAAAACGGGATAGGAAATTTAATTTTGTGCTATATCAACCACTGTGATGTGTTAACAAAAAGTTTATTGCCATGTTAATATCCCTATATGGTTATTAGGGCAGTGTCTGAGTTGTGTCTGTGAATTTTCTCTAGTCCATTGAAGAGCTGGAAGCTGAGATGCTGAATGGGCAGAAGCTGCAAGGTCCGCAGACGTCAGCTGAGGTTTACAAAATGCTGACGAAAAAGGGCATGATCAACCAGTGAGTGAGACTTTTTAAATTTGGCATCTCCAATCCCACCCTAATCTGGCTTGTCTAATTGGCAAACTATGTACGAGCATTCTCATGCCACTCATGCTGCCATCTTGGGAGAGCGCAGACAGTCTGCGAAGCATGCACCTGCCAGTCGCTGCCTCTGTATACTCATAGCGCGAAACCTAATTGGCACAGAACGAGGGCTGAGGAAGCCCAAATGTGCCATCTTAAAACCAGGATGGAGGAAACCTGAATGCGCTAGCTGAGAATTTTACTGACAAGCGCCTGGCTGGCCAGCGGAGGGTGATTGAGAAATGAACAATGCTAACCCAGACCGGGTGTATCCCTCCCATATCCTGGCACTGCAAAGCCAATTATGTGCTGCTCTAATAAAGACTACCAGGGACAGCCAGCACTGGCACAGCTTGGATTTGAATCCAGGCTGTGGTGATCTCTACTCTGCAATGCAGCACCTTAACTGAGCGAGCCAACCCAGCAGCTCGAGTGAAAGACCTTTAATACTTTCCTTGCAATCATTCCCTCTTCCCTCAGACTTTGATGTAAAAGATGTGTACCAATTTTATTTAGCTTAATGATGTGTATGTGTGTGTGCATGTATGTGTAACATTGCACATATCGCTAGAAACAATAGGTGTGCTTGAGATATATATATATTTTTTAACTTCAGAAATATATGAGGACAATAGGATCTGAGAGAGTTTTCTTCAGTCTTAATCGCTCATAATTTAATACTAGTACAACTAATTAACCTTCCATGTTCATCCTTGGAAATAAAATCACTTTCAAGACTATGACTTATGTAGTCCCATAGATCATTATCTGAACTACAGGAAAGACAATTGGGCATAAATTGAGTTTTCATGCAGTTTATGTCTTTTTTTTTCTTCCCATATCGTCATCTCCCACAGATTTCCACTCTTTGCATCAGTCTACGAGATTTGCTTTCAAGGGCGACCTGTGAATGACTTTATCACCTGTCTTCAGAACCATCCAGAACACATGTGATCACATCCCATTTTCATTTCATTTGTTCTAACATGGGCACCAGGCTGCAACAAAGCAGTCTGTCTTAGGAGTGCTAAAAACAGCCCATCTGTTATGATTTTGTGCCTACTTCTGCTCTAATTATTTTATTGGCGTGATTTCATTTTGATACACTCGCAACTGTAGCTTAAATATATCATCAAGTAAAGGGTTGAACCATCAGAGTTAAAAGAGCTATCAGAGAACTTAATATGTAGGTTGAAATGGCCGGAATAAAAAATTGCATGCGGACTGACTGTGCACCCCTGCTCACTGTCTCAAACCTGATCCTAAGGACCCTTGTGTATCCTCTTGTGTATCCAGCCAATGTCTTGCACCAGTTAATGCTTTGACATACTTAAGTCATTGAATTAGTGTTTTGCCTTAAACTTAAAATAATTCAGATTTGGCTAACTATCATGTGCTTTTTCTAAATGGTTAGCTTTTTTGGCCTGGTTTCAACCCTTTCACTAATTAGGAGTAGACCTGTGCCTCTCAATCTCAGTCACGGGGAACAACTGAGCATGCTCCTTTTTTGTAATTATGCTATTCATGTTTAGAGGTATTATTTACCATTTACCATTATTTACGCCACATTGCGTGAAAAGCCTATACATGCCAGAAATTCTATATATTGAAGACTCCATATTCACATTGGGATGTATTGGAAGTTGCATAAAAACAGGAAACCAGAATGGGTCAAAACCAAGTATATGGCTGGAAAACTTAGCTACAGTCTATGTGCAAAATTGTGGTCGGTTTGTGACACGGAAAGTCAGTGGTATGGTCCATAATGTTAACTTCTGCATGGATCCAAGCGAATGTGTTGTCAGTGCCCTCTGATGACTGCTGGCACCAAATCAGATTGAAAGCAAAACAGCCAATGGAGGAAACTCCGTCTGCCGGGAGATCAATGGTCTAACTTCATCAGTTACTAGCCCACTCACTCAGCCACGCACAAAACTAACACGGCAAAATAAATAATCCAATTATGCTAATAACTGGAGCTGGATAAAAGATCACAAATTCAAACTTCATTAGGCTGGATATTCAATACTTTTATCGAAATTGAAGACTAATAGAAGGAAAATTGGGCCTCGTTACAATGGTTTGCTTTCCTTTGTACCGCAACTTGTCAAATTTATGGGAAAACAAATATGAGTGAACCTAAAACATTTGTGCGAATGAAATGAGAAATTGATTCACATTGCCTTTAATTTCTTTAAGCTACAAATGGTCTCTCATTCAGTTACTTTCAATTTGTTATAATAAACAGTGGGCTTTCTTTCCTGCATGGCTTGACTGGTTGAGACCTAAGGTGAAGTGGTCACCCATGCAAACATGAAATGCAACTAATTTGGAGCTGTGATCTGCAAGTTTGAAGTCTCAGGCTGCAATTATGGTTGTACTGAAAACCAGCGCAATCCAAATTCATCAGGACCAAATTTGAGAACCAAAGTAGTCCTTAATGTTTTATCTGTTTTTCTTTTATAATTTTTACAATAAACACAATGCAAATTGTTAGGACTTCTATTCTTCATTTCATGTTTGAAAAAAGACAGTGCCTTTAAGATGGTTAATAATCTCTTGAGTTTTAAGATAAAAATTACATCAGCTTTTGTGTGAATCTTTGTTTGTAAGAATCTATTAAATGCACTAAAACATATTGTATGAAGTAGCCAGTACTTGGCATCTAATTATTGCAGCTTCACCAAATTTGATATGGTAACTCACTATGACCCATAGATGTGCAACGTCAGGTTTTTTGCTGGATTTTACCTTTGACCTTAGCTCTGTGACCTTGACTGTGGAAATCTTGTCAGGGTCAGTACTCAGCAACCAATTCTCGCAGGTTCGCCACATTTAGTATGGTAACTCACTATGATCCATAGATGTGCAACGTCAGGTTTTTTGCTGGATTTCACCTTTGACCTTAGCTCTGTGACTATGACCCTGGAAATTTTGTCCGGGTCAGTACTCGGCAACTAATTATAGCAGCTTCACCAAATTTGGTATGGTAACTCGCTGTCACACACACATGTGCAATGTCATGTTATTTGCTGGATTTCACCTTTGACCTTTGCGCTGTCACCTTAAGGCAGGAAAGAAAGATAATATGGGTCAGTACTCAGCAACTACTGATCGCAGCTTCACCAAATTTGGTTTGGTAACTCAATGTGACTCATAGATGCGCAGCGCCACCTTTTTTGCTGGATTTCACCTTTGACCGTAACGCTGTGACGTTGAGGCAGGAAATCGTGTCTGGGCCGAGGGGTATTCAGCAACGCGTTATGTTTGATGTTTACAGTTTTGCTTGACTTGTTCTTTTTAGTGTGTTAATCAGCTTGCATAAAGCCAAAAAAAGTCAAATACAACTACACAGCGAATACAGTACATACCTCACACGTCCAATTTTAATGGCTCCAAATGAATGTATGGACAGTGCTTAACAAATTTATTTGACCACCAGTCATAAAAATGAGTAAACACAAATATTTTTGAAATTTATTATTTAAAACTAAAAATTATATTGTTATTTCTTTGGCTAATAACAAACTGAAACAACTAATTAGTCCTTATTCACATATTAAAAACGAAAAAAACTAATATTTTGAATGGCCTGCTTTAGCCTTTAACAGCTTGCATTCAACCACTAAAATTAATTTTAATGTTCAGGAATGCAAGTAAATAACTGTATATGGCATTTTTATCAAGAAATAATAATGTGCTTTACTATTTTTTCAGCTTTTTTGTTAACCAGTAAATTCAAAAATTCTTGGATAACAACATTTATATTTTAGCATTAAAAATACCATTTCAATGAAAGAGCTTGTGCATACTGGTGGATTGACCATTACAGAAACATAAAAAATGATTTTAGTAATTGCCAATTCTGTTAATTTAGGGCAGTTGTGGGATAAACCTTACATTGGGTGGTAATATGATAAATTTAAGCACTATGTATATATGTGTGTGTGTGCATACATACAGTGCAGGCCAAAAGTTTGGACACACCTTCTCATTCAATGCGTTTCCTTTATTTCCATGACTATTTACATCGTAGATATTTGCTTAAGGCATCAGAACTATGAATGACCACATTTAGAATTATGTACTTAACAAAAAAGTGTGAAATACCTGTAACTGAAAACATGTCTTATATTCTATTTTCTTCAAAGTAGCCACCCTTTGCTCTGAATACTGCTTTGTACACTCTTGGCGAGCTTCAAGAGGTAGTCACCTGGTTTTCACGTCACAGGTGTGCCTTGTCAGAGTTAATCAGTGGAATTTCTTGCTTTACCAATGGGGTTGGGACCATCAGTTGTGTTGTGCAGAAGTCAGGTTGATACACAGCCGACAGCCCTATTGGACAACTGTTAGATACATACATAATTGTTCATTCATAGTTTTGATGCCTTCAGTGAGAATCTACAATGTAAATAGTCATGAAAATAAAGCATTGAATGCGTGTCCAAACTTTTGGCCTGGACTGTATGTATATATGGGTCAATCCAAGAAATTATGCTTATTCCGAAACACGTGAAACATGAGTGACGAAATTAAATGCAACATCAAAAGTACAATTAATAATAGTCATATCTTCTGTACACCAAATTTTGTTTACAAGTAAGTGTAAGTAGTAAGCGTGTTTCGAGGCCTCATGGCCCAGTGCTTAAACCCAGTTTCTGTGGAATGAAGCGACAAGGAGTGACTACTCCCCCTGGATGGGATGCCAGTCCATCGCAGGAACTCCCCCCAGCTTTTTATCAGGTTTCCCTGACTGCCGGTACCCATTTATACACCTGGGCATGGAGTGTGGGAGTGAAGTGTCTTGCCCAAGAACAATGCATGTGTTTTGTGATCATTTAAATGAAATGAGATGATTTGAAACGTCTTTATGCAATTCCATTGCTTCCAATTCCTCCGTGCACAAGGACTTTAGTTCCGCGCCAGAATCTACATACTTGTTGATTGAATAATTGCTGACTACAGCAGAGGAACGAAAATATGCCACTTAAACTAACACCGAAAGCTTGACAGTTATGCATTATAAATGAAAACTGGTCACACCTGATAATGTTGAGTTTTCAGAGTTTCTGTTATGGTAATTTAAGTGACTGGTTAATTGGTCATGACCTGTTTTCATTCTTCTTAAGGGAGTGTTTGAGCCTCCGCTGTTTACAGTTCACGATCCGTGACTGATAGTGACCAAATATCTAGTCAAAACCCAAAATACAGCCCCCAGAAAATTTTGACAAAAAAAGCATGCTGTATCTACATATTAGCTGTTGTGTAAGTTAGGGGCACCATCGGGCCATCTTCTGGTGAAATATGAATAGGCAGGATGGGGTGGAGGTGTCCTTTCTGATGAAAAAATGGAAATTTAAACGCGAGTGACGATGGGAAAATGTACCTAAAAGCAGTGAAGGTCTTACACAATGTTCATTACTTCTGGTCAGGATATTAGAGAAGAGGCCTATCTAAGATACTAACAAGTGAAAATTCCCAGGCTGAGCATATAGAGGTGTGTGGCGCCGTGGCGGCCATAATCGTTGTACGTGAAACGTGAGTGACGCAGCATAGACAAATACCTTTAGGCCTGCACTGTGGCAATATTATACTACCCAGGATAGGTTGAACACACTAAAACTGTTAAAAGTAGGTGTGGTAAGGAATATAACATGGAAAAAAGCATGTAATCTGCTGAAATTTGGCCATTTGGGGGGCCAAAAAGTGAAAAATCTGACAAAATTTCACCATTACGCCCTTCTTTGAGGTCGACTCAAAATGCCCAAACATGGCCTAAAAAGGTAGTAGCACATGTGGGGCTCCTCATTCTACTGAATTAACATCAATTTACAGCCAAGAATACAGGAATTCAAGCAACAGAGGCCATTTTCGGCAAGGTGGCTGGCCGGTCACTCGCGTATCACTTTTCCCCAAACCCACGGCTGGCATGGCAAATGGCTCCGTACACGCAAACCAATGGCCGTACCGGCTTGGAAATTTCACTCCCCAATCTGTTTAAACCCATAGAACCCAAAATACATCGTTTTGGTACAAAATGAGACATGTGCATACACCCAGACACCCCTTCAACAATATTTTCTAAGAATTTCATTCAAATTCCTTAAATTTCTGAAGAATTTCTCTTGTATTTTGCAGTCAACTCTACCGTAAACTTGCCACAATCGAAGCTTGAGATCCTGAGTTATTTACGAAGGACCCCCGTTGTAGTTTACTTTCGCAAGTTAACAGGAAGTTGCTTTCCTCTTCTTGCTACATTTTTGGGGCCGGATGATCACTTGATTCACCAGTCGAGCAACGCCCCATAGGGCCAACCTCAATTAATTTTCTTTATTATTTTACGTTTGGGGTTGTTACATATACCCTACATATAACTTTGTTTGGATGGTAGGAAGTAAAGAAATTAGCAGTAGTTTGCTCTATATATGGGTAAATGTCAGTGAAACGTGAGTGATGAGGCCGGTGTTGAAAAATAGTGTTTTTTCAAGCTGGCACAGGCTCAGGTGAATATATACTCAGCCAAATAAAAAATTCACACTCATTTGGAGGTCGATAAGTTGAACATACAAGAAATTAGGTTTTAAATAATGATTTTATTTAATTCTGTACTCATTAAAGATGGTGTATCATAAAAATAATGTACATAATGTAACCAGTTCCACCGGAAATGCTATGGAAATGTCCAAGAGTAAAAATGGTAAGTTACAACTTGAATAAGAGCAGTGCGCAGGCGATTACGTATGGTTTGGGCAGTCACACTACCTCTAAATAATTCATTCCTAGTGGACGTTGCAGTGACAAATCGATTGTGCAAATGACGTAAGACAATTTGTCGGTCTTTTGCTTTTGACGTCACACGTGGGCTACCAGAACGAGGTCGGTGTGGTGCCAGTTTGGAGACGTGTCTGAACATTATGGATAGTCCGTCGACTGCATCCCATAACCCTTGTAACGTCAGTGATGGACGTTTCCGTATTCAGCATGCCAATGGCACGTTCGTGCTGAATGTCTGACAGCCATGGCTTTGAAAATCAACGAATAATTAACTGTAAAAACTTGTTTTTGAGATGTCACTCTAACGTGAGCTCACTTGCACATCTCTGATATGGTCACGTGACTAGGAATAGGAGAAGACATGGTTTTAGCTTAAAGTACGCTCGCACGTACGTACCTGTGCACGTCGGAGTTGATGTGTGTCATGATGTCTCTGACAAGGCATTTACCCCTAGTGATAATAAAAACTCTTTTATTAAAAGTTTCAAGAAAATATTTACAGATTTATGAGTGTGAAGTTACTTTTTTGACTCAGTGTATGTAAAAAATATTTCTATCAACATAATGCTTATGGGGACCCTCTTGGCTGGATGTAATATGAACAGTTGGACTATTTCTTAGTATGCTAGTTGATGGTCTAAAACCTTCATTAATTTGTGTTTCCACGAGTTGAAATTCCAACTAAAAGATATTGGAAAAAAAATGTTGGTCATGAAATGGCTAAACCACATGAAAATGTTAGATATGACCCCCCACTAAGGAAAAAATAAGTTTATGGTGGTCTAGCACCATTTGGCTTGACAATACATGGCTTGGAATGAGGTGAATATAGCCCAAAAGTGGCAATTGTGGGCAATTTTTTAACTTTGGGTTCAATAACTCGCAAAATTATGGACCAGCATATGCAAATTTGCCCTTCTTTTGAAACCCTGGATGTTTTCTTTCAAATGAGACAAGAAACAGGAACAATGGTGCATTTTTTTTTTATCGCTCTTTAGGGTCGTTTTGACTTCAGAGAGCATTTTTTTGGATTGGCCCATACATAAATATATATATATATATATATATATATATATACACATACACACACACATACATACATACATACATGCATAGATGCACATGTGCTTCGATCCTTGAGGACATCACATTGACTTCCATTTATTCTTCTTTTTTTTGCACCTCAACAGCCTTTCTCTATTCTTAACAATAAGCGATGTATGCCTGATCCAAACACTTACCCTAACCTTAAACTATCCCTAATTCTAACCTTACCCCTAAGCTTAACTAATAAGTTCCGATTTGCCTTTGTAGTTTGGAGGACACTTGAAAATGTCCTCACTTCCCAAAAATGTCAAAAAACATGTACAGCTGCTGGTCAACGAATTAGAATAATTTGAAATCGTTAAATTTTCTTGATGCATTTTTTGTGCAGAAAGCAAATCAGGTGTTCTCCGCGCCTGTCCTACTTGTTAGAGTATTACAGAACTCGCTACTGTCAAAAATGTGCTCAACTGAGCTTTCCAAAAGGCCCATTTAGGCCATTTAACTGTGACACTGTTGTTTCATTGAATTAGAATAATTCATAAGTCATTTCATTGAATTAGAATAAGTGCTCGAATTTTTGTTTTCTGTGAAGAGTGTTCACTGTGCAGTATAAAGTCAGGGTTGAGTAGAATTTCTAAGTTGTAAAATCAATCATGGGTAAGCAGCGCAACCTCTCAACGGGAATAGTGACTCAAATTCAAGCCCTTCGCTAACAGGGCTTGACCCAAACTAAAATTGCTGAGCAGCTCGGCATCAGCCAGTCTTCCATCTGCAAAGCTCTACAGAAAGACTGCAGGAAGCGCACCAACTGTTCCGGCATCCGAAAAACTTCTACTCGTGACAACAAGCAGCTGAGAAAGATCACAGTCAGCAACCGGTTCAAGTCCATTTCTGAGCTCAGCAACTTGTGGAACGAGTAGACCGGCGCTAACGTCTGGAGATCAACCGCTTACCGTCGTCTGCGTGAACTCGGCTTCAAATCTCGCGTTCCAGCAGTAAAACCGATGCTGAACAAGAAACAAATGGAGAAACAGCTGAAGTGGGCCAAAGAACACGGCGAGTGGACTGCTGAAGACTGGCAGAAAGTGGTCTTCAGTGACTAATCGCGCTGTTGCATCTCCTTCGGTGACCAAGGTCCTTGTGTCTGGCGTTGTGGTGGCGAAACCTACAATCACAAGTGCGTAAAAAGATCTGTCAAGTTTCCCCAGAGCGTTATGGTCTGGGGATGCATGTCCGCTCGGGGTGTAGGGAAACTCTGCTTCCTCAAGAAGACTGGCAATGCTGCCGTATACCAAGATGTTCAGGAAACGTTCCTGATTCCGACTGTTGAGGGACAGTTTGGCGAAGAAGACCTCATATTTCAACAGGATCTTGCACCGGCTCATGCGGCAAAGTCGACCAAAGATTGGTTCGCCGAAAAACAGCTTGAAGTTTTGGCATGGCCGGCCAACTGGCCTGACCTCAAAGTTATTGAAAGCCTTTGGGCCATCGTCAAGCGGAAAATTCGCGACAGAAAGCCGACTACGCTGGACCAACTGAAGCAGAACATCGCCACTGCCTGGGAAGCTGTGAGTGCGAAAATTTGTGACAAGCTGGTCAAATCGATGCCGCGGAGACTTCAGGCAGTCATACAAGCCAAGGGGGCAGCCACAAAATACTGAGAAAGTGGTTATTCTAATTATAATAAAAATTATTCTAATTCAGTGAAGTGGTTTCTCAATTATTCTAATTCAATAAAACAACATTGTCACAGTTAAATGGCCTAAATGGGCCTTTAGGAAAGCTCTGCTGTGCAAATTTTTTACAGGTAGCGAGTTCTGTGAATACTCTAACAAGTAGGACAGGTGTGGTGAACACCTGATTTGCCTTCTGCACAAAAAATGCATCAAGAAAATTTAACGATTGCGCCATTTCAAATTATTCTAATTCGTTGACCAGCACCTGTACATAAACACATATGCCCTTAGCACCTTAGGAGCATATGCCACCAAAAAGAGCTTTCCATCTAGTTCCAATTTTGCAGTTTTCTCTAATGTTGACCATGAATAGCCCCTGGCTCCCATTTCACCTTCTACACCTCTCCTCCAGGTGTTTTTGTAATGACCTCTTTTTCTTCTCCCTTGTGGGCGTATGGGTTATTTCCCATAATTCCTTGTTCTTCATTTTATCTAACATTCAGTACTCTCCCCAGGAATTAAGAGATGTTTTCATTTTCATTAGCATAGCTTTAGTGGTTCTTTATGTCTCTGCTCCTTACTGGAGGATGGGTTAAACGTTTGACTCAAAGATCTTAGAACTTGCCTTTGACGCCTAGATCCTCAGCAGATTATTGAGGATTATTCTGGCTTTCTTAATTCTTGTTTTTACATTCTCACCCGTTCCTGGGTGTGTTTCCCGAAATCAGAGATGCTAACTTACAAAGTCTGGCCCGTTGACTGTGAATGGACGAACTATGCAAGTTGCAAACTTAGTTAGCAACTACGCTTTTGGGAAACGCACCCCCTGTCTACATAACACTACCAAGATACACATATGAGTTCACTTCTTCCAGGATGTTCTCCATCATTGTTATTGGCCCACTGTCTTAACAATTCAACTTCATCAGTTTAGTTTTTACTGTATTTGGCTTCAGGCCAAGTTTGACTGACACGGCTGATGGGAGTGATGGCTTGTCCTGCATTTGTTTGTCATTGCTAGAAATTAAGACTATGTTGTCTGCGTAGTTCAAGTTATTCAGTTGTAGCGGAAGGGTCCATTGTTTTCTATTCCTCACTCCTTCCATTGTTCCCCTATAATCCTATGAATTGCCAACAGGAATATGAAGGGGGATAGTTTGTCAAACCCTTCGATAGCTCATCTATGTAAATGACTTTACATGTCATATTATCATATAAATTCCTGATGTTCATGAACTTGTCTGGCATTCCACAATAATGCATTAACTTCCCTAGGGTGTTTCTATCCAAACTAGAAAAGGCTTTTTCCAAAGCAACAAAATTAAGATATGATGTATTCCATTCTATTGATTGTTCAATGATTATCTATAAATGACAGTCCTTTTCTACAACCTGCTTTTTCCTCTTTGACATCACGGTCAACAGCCTCTTGGAGTCCTAATAGAATAATTCTGCAGAAAACCTTCCCAGCAACTGATAAGTGTTATTCTTCAACATAGGGTAAATGAGCATTTTGACATGAGTGAAATTCACCTTTACACTTGATGCAATACCCACACTGGTCCACACAGAAAGGGTAATGAAACCATGCAAGATGAATTGATGTTTATTTCCTGGTCTGGATTATGGACACACATTGTACGCAACACAGAAGCCCTTTTTGCATACAAATAAACCAGATTCGTAAATTGCACTTCTCTAATGCAGATCGCATAATAGGCCATTTCCAAAGATCAGATCAACTTTGCTCAAGGATAATGCAGGATTACCAAGTAAATGAGATAATTTGAAGTAAATCCAAGAACCCTTCCACAACTGCAACATAAACTAAAGCAAAAACAGTCTTGGTTATATCTGGCAAATTTATGCCTGGTTCAACTTCTGAGTGAACAGACCATTTACAGTGCAGCAGACAGTAACAGTGCGTGATTCACGTTCCATTTTTGTACATTTTTGATTGAAAACAATATTATTTGAACACTATACAGGTCTATAGGGATGTTTTTAATGAGAAGCTTCATGTATATAATTCGAAAGAACTCCATTAATCGTACTGTAGTAATCGCTAGATTTCTGCTTTGATGGGTCTTTGGTCTCTTTATTGTTAAGAAAGATTGCCAAGATACCATGCCTATCAAATCAAGCTGTAATTATGTCGCTATGGCACTCATTTACGTACAGGATGGTACCCTCCTTCAAATCTTTTATTGCAAACTTTATTCAATTAATTGGAGTTTCATAAAAAGATAAACAAACACAAAATCCCCATGAAAAAAATGATGTGCACTTTCAGTTGATTAATATTATCAAACGTCAGCTGAATTTATGAAAAACAGAGGAAGTGATGCACTGTGGTATTTTATGGTGAACATCATCTTCAGTTTGACTTTTTTTTTTTCCTTTAGTCAAATTAAAACATCTGAACCATAAATATTAATAAACCACTGCCCACTTGAGATGAAGACAATTGCAAATCAGGTATTTCAACAACAGTAGCTACACAACTGGAAATTACTACAAGCACGAAGTGTCATCAATAAATTAATCAGACTGCACATGGAACCTTCACAATACAGTACACAGCTCTTCTGGAGTGCAAAGTTATCTTGAGCTACAAATATGATAAGAAAAAAAAATCTTAGAAGAAATATTAGCTATTAATTAGAATACCAGCTATCAGTATCTGATGGTCTGAAGGATTAATTAATGGTGAAAAATTAAAATAATCAAAAACAATCAGCCTTGCAATTGCAACAGGAAGTCCATCACAGCACATCTTCCATGCACAAGCTGCCTTGAAAGGTAAAGAGGATTTTAATTCCTCAGGAATTCAGTAATTCAATGTTTCATGCTGAGGAGTGGGGGACAAATCACTTGGCTGCTGCATTTCCAAAATAAACATACAAACTACATTCAAGAACAAAGTAATGTCCAGTTTAAAATTCAGGTTGATTGTTCAGGATTGTGATTTTCTGCATGGTACAGTAGATGCCTGGACTGTTTTCCAATGCATGCCTTCTGCAGGAGGAATTACTTGGATTGTATACATTACAGCGACTTAAAACTCTATTCCCCCGTAGCAAACAATCACTTTTAACACCTATAAAATCATCAATCCTCTGCTATCCTTTTGAATAAAATTGGTATGTCGATAGGTAGGCACCATGGTGCAGTGTTGATACTCTATCTCTAGCTACCACTTGTTCTCCTTTAAGACTTAATTTTCTCACGATATTAAGGCTTACTGATAATAGGTTGTAGTGCATTTAGAAAGCAAAAAAGATACACACAAAAAAAAAACCCTTGCACAACCCTGACCTATGCACAAAGCCATAAAATGCTCTATTCCAACACACTCTAGGGCCTATTTCAACACTGCAACAATACAGTGGTAGATATATATACATGATAAAAGCTATCCAAAGCGGGGGGGTCTGGGGGATCCAGTAACCCATTCTTCATTCCTTCAAAAAATTTTTTCTAATTAAATGTGGCTTGCTTATGAAGCGCTTCGTGACAAAATTCCATTTCCAAACTAACCTCAGATTTGCCATTTCAGACATTCCACTGAAGTGAAAACTTGCAGTGATGGCAAATGTCTCATCCAAGCAAGTCCATTAATCCCATCAGTATTGAAACAGAATAGTGAGGGTTCTCACATATTCTGCAAAAAAACTATTAGTCTGAAGTAAATGGAACATATAACCCACATTACATATGCTGTACAAAAAAAAAAAAAAACAGTAGCTGCCGAAACAGAGAACCCAAAACAAGATGAACTAGAAAAAAAAGTGCAGTGATATTTATAAACTAGTAAAATAACACCTTACTGATTGACCCAAATGGCATGTCCACCGTCTTGACCGTTAACTCATGACATATGGCTCAAAAATTCACACTTTTTTTTTTTTTTTTTAAAACCTTGCCTTCACTCAGAACATATTAACCATATATTACATCAATTTTTCTTAAGTAATAGCTCCAAACATCAGTACATCCTACATCATGTTTCATGCTGGGGCAGAACAAAGCCAGCAAATCCTTAAATAGGAACTTGCAGATCAAAGTAGCCTGGTTCAGCACAGTCAGGCCCATTTTCCCCCTCTGGTTTGACCACTTGAAAGCTTCACAAATTAACCGGTTTTTTATGAGAAAATGTGAACTGCCATATTACTATTCATGAAGAGACAGTGGGGTCCTTCCCTGTCAACTCAACCAGAGCCCCACATCAAAAGTTTGATTTTGATAGAACTTAGCACATTTCAAGAGATATACATTGGCAGTACTGAAGGCAAGTATTTCAGCTCAATTATCGCTAGTTCCTGAAATTTAGCCAATTTTAGGGAAGAGGGGGGGATCAATTTTAGCAAAATCACCTTAATTTTGGAGGGAGTTTGTGGGCCTCAGAAATGGGTTTTCAGAGCTGACAGAACCACAAGTTTCATTTTGTCATCAGAATAGTAGCTGAACTCTTGGCTTAAGCTACTTTTCTTTACTCAGTACGTTTAGTTTATCCGTGGCCTGGAAAAAGCAAAAAACACCAATCATACAAATTTTTTCAAAATTTAATGCATTTTTATTTTTTTTAAGATAGAGCCCTGAGACTTGGTATGCAAACTGTTGGTCAACTCTCTGAAGACTACAAAAAAGTCACGATGGTTGTATTAAATGTTTTAATGACCTTGGAAGTTGTCTTCGGAATGACAAGTGCATATTTTGGGTCATTATAGTACGTATATATCTCAAAAGGGACACGAGTGATCAATTTCATTTTTAGTGCTTGAAGGCATGGGTCTTGGGTCTAACATATTAAACAAGAAGAGCACCGCCAACGGTGCATAATACGCCCGTCATGAACATGGATCAGGAAGTGGACAGACAACATGATACCAATATCCAACAGACAACAGCCTCATGTGAGTTTTGACCTTTGTCCGTGACCTTGTCCTTGGAGGGAGGGCCGTAAACATAGTACGTGACACTCCGCTCAGTGATGGTACACGTGTGTGTGAAATATCATGGATGTATCTGAAGCGGTTGAGAAGTTATGCTCCGGACAAGCCCCATCTGACCTTTGACCTTTGCCAGTGACCTTGACCTTGACCGGGTGAACGAAATCATGGTGCGCGACACCGCACCTAGTGATGGTGCACGTGTATGTGAAGTATCACGAATGTAGCTCAAGCGGCTCAGGAGTTATGCCCCGGACAAGAAATTGCTAACAGACAACAGACAGACGGACCGACGGACGGACGGGGGTGATGACATAATACGTCCCGTCTTAAGACGGGCATATAAAATCTGGAGATGTAAATTTCTTCCTCTAGACTGGACAGCATGCAAATTATATTAGGTGTCTAACTTAATATACTGGGCACCTTAGCCATGGTGTAAGTGAGAAGATGAATGTGACACAGACACTTGTTCACCTGCGCCAAGGAGGGGTATGTTTTCGCTGGCTTTGGTTGGTTGGTTTGTTTGTTTTTGATTGTTAGTCTGTCTGTCCGTCCGTCTGCCAATTAGCAGGATATCTCAACAACGGCCAAATAGATTTTAACCAAACTATGACAGATGTTAGAATAGCACAAGAGGAACAAGTGCTTAAATGTGGGCATATCTAGGCCAAAGTACAGCTGAGATCTAGGTCAAAGTTCGAATCCAGCTATGCTGGCAGAGATTTCAAGTCTTTCCATTGGGCCGTGCTTTTAGGTTTTGCTGCCACCTGGTGGTGGGATGCAACAATACCCTACGTCAGCCAATGATAATCACCTAAGATGATTGGCCTGCTGTACAGTCTAAAGGAAGAGTTTCACATCTCCAGTTTTTGAATATATTAGACCCAAGACCCATGCCTTCAAGCACTAAAAATATGACCTGCATCACTTGTGTCCCTTTTGAGATATATGAGGACCTAAAATACACACTTTTCATTCTGAAGCAAACTTCCAAGGTTATTAAAACATTTATTACAACCATTGTGACTTTGATATTTTTTGTGGTATTCAGAAAGTTGACTGACAGTTTGGATACCAAGCCTCAGGGCTCTAAATTAATTAGATACAGAATAATAAATGCATTAAATTTGGAAAAAATTATGATTGGCGGTTTTTTTTGTTTGTTTTTACCAGGCCACAGTACAGGTAAACTAAACACATCGAGTAAAGAAAAGTAGCTTATTCAAGAGTTAAGCAACTATTCTGATGACAAAATGAAACTTATGGGTCCGTTTGCTCTACAAATTCATATCTCAGGCCTTCAAACTTACTTCAAAATTATGGTCGATTTTCTTAAAACTGACCTCCCCTCCCTAAAAGAAGCTAAATCTCAGGAACTGGCAATAATTGAGCATAATTATTTTCTCATTTCACACAAATATTTTATCATTTCATTTCATATAAATCTTCCACTGTGGGGAATATAATAAAATTTTTTTTTTGGGTGGGGAAGTTCCTAAAATTTGGTTGATTTGAAATGGTATGACCCAGTGTCAATTAGCAGTAGATAGCATCCGTCACTTCAAAAATAATGTGATCAAGTGAACAGAATTAATGCGAGCCTGCTAAACAGCTTTCCTATTTTTGCATGCTTACCTTCCTGTGATGAGAAGGCAGAAGATTGTGAAAAGGATTCCTATTCCCACTCTTCAAGTATCTTCAAGTAAAAATGCAAATTGCACAAAAGTACTTTTTCCATAAACTTGAACATTGTTTTAACGCTACATTTACACATATGAACACAAACATATGCCATAACACATGAAAAGTCCCAAATATTAACTGTCGGGCAAACATTCACAGAGAAAATTAATGCTTTTTTCCCCCCTCTTCGAGAAAACTGGGCTACAATTCTTTTGTTTAAAAAGAAATTACAGGAGGCTCACTCGTAATCAGTGGACTAGTCAACATATAAACTTCTAAAATGTTTTATGATTACATAAAATAAAACAGTAGGATAGGAGCAAAGACAAATTTGTTAAACACCTTGAAATTCAGGAAAAGCGCATACAAGATCAAATTGAGAGCTCTAATGACACCAGGTGTGAGAGTGTATCTTTCTTTCCAAAGGGTGCCAAGATTTGGCATAAAAAATAAATTAATAAAAAAAGAAAGAAAAGGGGGGGGTGGGGGGGGGGGCTTTGAATCGCAGCAAAGCAGATGCATGAAAACCATCACTAAAATATTTGAACCTGAATTCCCCTGATTTTGATGCACTTCTTCCAACAGGATTAAAGATCATATTTCTACATCACCTTACCTGGCAGCTTCACAATCAATTGCAAAAACTCAGAAACACATGATGTATCTGGTGGCCACTGGGTGACCACAAGAATACTGGCATTTCAGTTGTACTCTGCAGTAATTATTGAAATAAACTGATCCAGTCAGCAAAGTTAACTGCCATATCAGGTCTTGGTACGACCAGGACCATCATTTACTGTAGGTGAAGCTGCCAACCTTCTGATTGACTCGCAACATGTCATTTCTTGACTGGTTGAGAACTGTCCAGCAATTCGCACGATTTGATTGAAGGAGGCTTCATGAAGGGCAGTTGAAGTTGCATCACTAAAAGTTGTTTTCTGGCTCATCAAAATGTCTCAAGAGTAAAAAGTGTTATGCTCTGAGCTACAAAAACTCTGTTAGTGTATTAGTTTTTCATAAATTAAAATCATTAACTTGTGTAACATACTATACATACAGTCTGTGTCTTCATTTGCATCCAACATTATACAAAACATAACGGTAACATTTGGTCAGTTTCCATTCACCACCAATACAACACAACACCACAAGCCTGAGAATTCTGAAATATTGGATTTTGTCACATTTAGACTTCAACAACGCACAATATTACGTCGGGCAGCTAAAAACACCATTCTTCAATCTCCCCCGATGATAAAACCAGTGTTAAGACCTGTTACCACACTTGCTCATGAACAATCCAGCACCAACTGCCATGTAAAAGAACATGTACCAAAAGCCATCAGCCAAGAGGCAGGGCATGTGAACTTCCCCAGCCATTCCAAACCATTTTCCTCTTGAAGTATGGCTTCAAAACAGCTTACCAACTGGTACTTGTTGACTCTGCATAAAAGGATGACAACAATGGCTTCTTGATCCTTAGAGCCGAAATCAGTGCCAGCAATCAATTTGAGTGCTGATGGAGGTAAGGTAAACCCTCTTCCTGGATCCATCCAGGTAGCTCACCAACTTCAGTAGTCAGAAGCCGACAACAATGGTGTTTTCCCATGCAAACTCTGGCCAACTCTCCAGCGCGCCTCAGTTCCACACGCACAGGATGAAACCAGCCAGCAGGGGAAGGAGGTTGATCATGAGCAGCCACAGTGTAACCACCAAGCTAGAGGAGCTTGAACAAGGGTCTAAAAATGACAGGAAACCAATAAAGGTCATGAAAAAAAATCACAGCGGTGAAGAAAATGAATATGCTAATTGTTATATTCTGAATAACCTTACAATTTCACAATCAGTGATCCTTCAATATATGGACATTTTGTGTTTACAATGTAGTGACTGGTATATCCTGCTAACTAAATGCTGACTGTACACTGACACACAAAAAAATAGGTCGTCAGTAAAAAAAAAAAAACTCGAAGAAAGAATGTTGTGCCACAGTCATGCGTAGAATTTTGGTGAACAAGTGCTGTTGCTGAGTTCATTGTTAATACTCCATCAATCCACTCCTGCAACAACTGTGGGACCAAAGATGGTTCATAATGGCAAATAACAGCGCACACTGTTTTACTAGTCGTTTCGAACTGCGTGGCAGCGAGAGTCAGAAACTAACCAATAGGACTGTTCCTGGAGGAGTTGAGGGGCGGGAGCTGGTGGGGAGGTGGGCACATGCTGCAGAAGTCGGAGCAGGCTGGGCAGACCAGCGTCCCGCTGTAAACCCACTCGCTGATGCGCACATTGACGCTGAGAAGCTGGCCTGCGTGGGCGCACTGAAAAGGATTGTCCTGAACCCACACCATCAGACCAGTCACCGAACAGGAGATCTGGGAAGAACAGGCCACACCCACATCAGAAGCTGCGTCTTAAAGGATCACTTTAGTTTCTCTTACCGTCCTAACAGGGATTAGCTTACATCCCATCTCTGTACAAATTATAAGCCTCAGGCACTCTTGAAAGAGCAAAAGTTGTTCTTCCTGTAGTACGCTTATTTTGGGAGTGGCTCACAAGAAATTGGAACTGTGTACTAGGTTCAGAGTCATTCACACTCACGGGTCGAATGATTTGGTAGAAAAAAAAAAATTCATATTTTCCATTTCTAGAGTAGGTTAAAATTTAACAGACTTCTTTGGGGTATACATATACATTCATGCGGTCTTTTGCCCCATTACTCAGACATTAGAGTTATACTGCATTTTCAGCATATATGCATTTGTTCAGACAGTGAATTTTCAGGGTGGAGCATCTGGCTTCTTTATATTTAGATAAGGAACTGAATGACCTACAGGCATGTGACTGTGTTGGGCAAAAGGCAGACAGCAGGCCTGTCCGAGCTTGAGGTTTACATAACAGATTTGCACCACAATATTGCTCTGGAATCAACTCATCTTGCCTTGTAGCAGCCACTGCCCCAGTCAGGATAAGTCATACGACTGGCGCACTGCTCCATGATGAATGGATTTCTTTGATAGATGCAGACGGAGTCCGGACCATACTCCTCTGCACCATAGTTCCTCCACATATCTGACAAGAGCACAATTATCCAGTCAGATTCATAGCTTAGGACAAACACAGGATAGAAACTCAAAACTAATGCGTCAGTGTGTCAATCAATAGTTTTGTAATATTCAAAAATAGCAGCAAAGCCACTGGGTCCGCTTGGCCAAACATGGCCAAAATCGAACTTGGCCTAGATTTTCATCCCATTTACAGGCATATAAAATATGAAAAGGATACATGGAAGACTGAAGGCGCTAGAGTGCTGACCATAGATTATATATATATATATATATATATATATATATATATAGAACACTAGATTGCTGATAGGGTACGCTCGAGTGAAGCATCTGTTCTAAGAGCCAATACACCCGGAAGTAAAATTCCCTCATCGACTCCCAATCATTTTCGCCTACTTTAAAATTACATTTTCAAAAACACTTGTGTGTGACTTGGTGTTACAAAACCCAAAACCAGTGAAGTTGGCACGTTGTGTAAATTGTAAATAAAAACAGAATACAATGATTTGCAAATCCTTTTCAACCTATATTCAATTGAATACACTGCAAAGACAAGATACTTAATGTTCGAACAGGTAAACTTTGTAATTTTTTGCAACTATTAGCTCATTTGGAATTTGATGCCTGCAACATGTTTCAAAAAAGCTGGCACAAGTGGCAAAAAAGACAGAGTTGAGGAATGCTCAAACACTTATTTGGAACATCCCACAGGTGAACAGGCTAATTGGGAACAGGTGGGTGCCATGATTGGGTATAAAAGCAGCTTCCCTGAAAGCCTGCTCAGTCATTCACAAACAAGGATGGGGCGAGGGTCACCACTTACTGAACAAATGCGTGAGCTGATTGTCGAACAGTTTAAAAACAACATTCCTCAACGAGCTATTGCAAGAAATTTAGGGATTTCATCATCTACGGTCCTTAATATCGTCAAAAGGTTCAGAGAATCTGGAGAAATCACTGCATGTAAGCGACAAGGCCGAAAACCAACATTGAATGCCCGTGACCTTCGATCCCTCAGGCGGTACTGCATCGAAAACCGACATCAGAGTGCAAAGGACATCACCACATGGGCTCAGGAACACTTCAGAAAACCACAGTCAGTAACTACAGTTCGTCGCTACATCTGCAAGTGCAAGTTAAAACTCTACAATGCAAAGCGAAAGCCATTTATCAACAGCACCCATAAACGCCGCCGGCTTCGCTGGGCCCAAGCTCATCCAAGATGGACTGATGCAAAGTGTAAAAGTGTTCTGTGGTCTGACGAGTCCACATTTCAAATTGTTTTTGGAAACTGTGGACGTCGTGTCCTCCGGACCAAAGAGGAAAAGAACCATCCAGACTGTTGTAGGCGCAAAGTTCAAAAGCCAGCATCTGTGATGGTATGGGGGTGTATTAGTGCCCAAGGCATGGGAAACTTACACATATGTGAAGGCACCATTAATGCTGAAAGGTACATACAGGTTTTGGAGCAACATATGTTGCCATCCAAGCAACGTCTTTTTCATGGACGCCCCTGCTTATTTCAGCAAGACAATGCCAAGCCACATTCTGCACGTGTTACAACAGCATGACTCCGTAGTAAAAGAGCGTGGGTACTAGACTGGCCTGCCTGTAGTCCAGACCTGTCTCCCATTGAAAATGTGTGGCGCATTATGAAGCGTAAAATACGACGACGGAGACCCCGGACTGTTGAACAACTTAAGCTGTACATCAAGCAAGAATGGGAAAGAGTTCCACCTGAGAAGCTTCAAAAATTGGTCTCCTCAATTCCCAAACGTTTACTGAGTGTCGTTAAGTGGAAAGGCGATGTAACACAGTGGTAAAAAGGCCCCTGTGCCAACTTTTTTGCAATGTGTTGCTGCCTTTTAATTCTAAATTAATGATTATTTGCGCAAAAAAAAAAAAGTTTCTCAGTTTGAACATTAAACATCTTGTCTTTGCAGTGTATTCAATTGAATATAAGTTGAAAAGGATTTGCCAATCATTGTATTCTGTTTTTATCTACGATTTACATAACGTGCCAACTTCACTGGTTTTGAGTTTTGTATATTGGTATCGCTGTGCAGAGCAACATTTTGTCTCCCGAAATATGTGCTTTTCAGAGGATGGAAAGCGGCACACTTTATAAAGCGAAGATTGAAATGCGACTCGGTGTCAACATTTAAGTGGAAGCAGAAATGTTAAGTTAAAGACCGAGGCTGATAAGATAATTGCTTGGCAGTATTCGCCTTTATAGGAAACGTCCGTATACGTTATTATATTACTCTCTGGTATCCTCACTTGATTGTAGCCTGATTGAGCCCATTTTCCATCAACCAAATTGTTTATATTGAATCATATGGCTAATGCCAGCGTTACTAAAAAGAAGTGCTAGTTAACTCTGGCTACTCCTTTACTAAGCTTCATCTTTGCACATGTTCCCTTAAAACAAGGTTTTTTCTCCTGATTTCTAACAGCCAAGCCTTTCTCCCTTCCTTTTCTTTCGGAACTCTGTAAGTTAGCCCACAAACAGACAAAGTGACTTGTCCACTGTTTTAAATATTATGCAGGTAAGAAATATTGTCGGTGAATGTCAATTACAAGAAGCTAGCTTGTTAGCCACCTTGTTAATTTTATTAACTGCTAAGTCAGTGCAGTCCCCGCGACGGTAAAGGTACCAAGGTAGCTCGCCGGTAACCGTTATCAATCACTAGCATTTGGTGTTAGTCAGCGGTCTATTCAAGTCAATGGGACGGCTAATTAGCTAGCTAGCAGCAAACGCGATTTTTGCTATTAAAGTGACAAATTTGCGTTTCTATGTTAACTTACGCATGAAATGTTTTGTTACAGCCCTCCAAATGAAAGTTGCTGCAAAAGACAGCCACACATCTCGGCGTTTTAACGCTAATATCGACTTATTTGAAATTGGCCTCATAGGAAACCATTCATTTATATGAAGAAGTTGGGTGTATCAATATGGCGGCTGGGTGCTTCACTTTGGATAACGTAAATATGACATCATCAGCAATCTTGTGTTCTAAATGTATATATCTATGGCGCTGACAAAGCAAAAAGTTTACGGGCCCACGACAGACCACCACGAAGGCATCTAAACACAGCCTAAGCCCGACTGGCCTAGAAGCCAAGCAGGCTAAAAATAACATGATTATTAACCATCGGCCAGCACAGCAGATTCAAGTGTTGAAGCAAATTGAAAAATTGGTTCCAGGACAGAGGGGTTTTGCTGCAGACAGAGGTTGGCTTAAGAGCCCGCATGCCTCATTTCTGTCTCCTAAGTTACGTAGCTGCTGCCAGAGAATCCCAAAAAACTCACTCCAGCCAGAAAGGACTGGAGCGTCAGACTCCTGCTCTAGACAGTCTTCTTTCTCCAAAACATGTTACTGACGGATTATTGCCCATTAGATGAGCTTCCCTGTTTTGAATGTGAAAAGAAACTGCTATGACTACCATTGACCAAAGGTGCCGTAAAATACTCAAACACTGAAAAAGTAGAGACAGCCATTTCCAAGTTCAATGTCACGCATTTAGGTGCTAGCAGCTCACCAGGCTGGTTCTCCAGCACCCTGCAGTTGGAGCTGCGGTGGTAGGATCCGCTGAGATGCCAGCTGAAATCCTGGCTGAAGGGGCAGTAATCGGCAATCTCCACCGCACCACCATAGAAGGCCAGGTCGGTCTGGGGCACGTCGGCGATGAAGTCGTAGTACTGCAGGAGAAAGTGTTCAGATACACAGCCTATTTTACTCAACACTGGAAGTGACATTGTGGAAGGAATAAACCAAAACGAATATAATGCATAACTGCAAAAATGTGGGCAGGACCCATAACAAAACCTAACAAATCTGCTTACAAGTAAAGACAATGGTAGGGAAGTATATGCAGTACTGACATTGTCTTTCTTTGTGATGAGCGAAATATCAACAACAGGGGAGTTTAACAGACATGGAGGGCCATTGAGCCTACTGGTTTTCGGTGCACTTCCACTAAAGTGACTCATTCAAGTCAATGACAGGCAAGGGAGTCCACAAATATTGTTCTCAAGGTGTTAATTGGGAGCTGAAAGGATGCCAGAAAAGCTCGCAGACAGTGTGGAAGGTAGTTTGACAACTAGAGGGATATGGATGTAAGCCCAAAGCAAGGACTGGCGGGGTCTAATTGTCTTTGAAGAATTTCCAGATGTAGAACCCGAGTGCATTAGGAGCCCAACTAAAATGGAAGGGGTCAGTCTGTATCCACATCTGTGCTTCGATTTTCTCAACAACTCCTTATCCGATTGACTTCATAATTAGTGGGTGTATTGCTGAGGACCCAAGGTAGTGCAGTGTCGATTGTGAAATTGCTGGGCGGTTCTCGAGTGAGCTGCAAACAGCGATAATGAAGGCCAAGCAATCAGCCCATTCCAAACAGGTGCGTTATGATCGGGCACAGCAACTATTTCAGGTGGGCACAACAGTTGTGAGCATCAGAAGCGAAGGGTGAATGCAGACACAGACAACATGTTGGAGTTTTTAGGTCACCTGAGCCGAAGGCGCGTGACCTATTGCGATCCCCTTTTGTCCGTCGTCGTGCGTCGTCCGCAAACTTTTCCTTGTGAACAAAATAACTAAAGTATTTATGAACCAATTTTGATGAGACTTTGTATGCAGGCTTATAGCCATAAGATCTTGGACGAGTTCGAAAACCAGATTGATTCGATCATATTTGATGGAGTTATTGCTCTTTGTTGTATTATTATCATAAGCAACCTTGTGAATACAATAATTTTAGTAAATATTGGTCAATTTTCATGAAACTTTGCATGCTGGCTTATATTTATAAGATCTCAAAGAAGTTCGAAAACCAGACCGATTCAATCAAATTTGATGGAGTTATTGCCCTTTGTTATATTGTCATCATAAGCCACATTGTGAACACGACAACTTAAGTAAGGGTCATTTAAGGATGTGTCATGTTTAGGTTTTGGAGGACACTGGAGTATACCTAGAGAAAACCAACAACCTGTGGTTGGTACTTGGCAACTGCCTGTACAGTTTGAGGGGAAAATGCCCCGCGGGATGCGGTTTTACCTCAGAAGTAGAAAAGTAACTTGACATATGTTAATGAAGGTATTATTTCTTCCTTTCACAGAAGCGTTTTTTGTTTAAACGCAAAATGAAGTTTTTATGAGCATATTCACAGACCGCAATGACCAAACCCATGTATTGTCAACTCTGTTAGTGCAAGCCTATTGTCTTGCATTTACTTTTTTATACCTAGATATGCTGGAAACCAGTTATCTTTTTAGATGGAAGTGTCTTGAAGTGCTTTATAAAAATTGTGAATTTCATGACCCCAAGGCTCCATGTTTGCCCCTGGGGAGGGGGTCAAGTTTACTATAGTTTATATAGGAAAATGATACTTTTGGATATATTCTGTTTAATTTCTACTGGAAATCATTCACACTTGATTGACATTACAACAATGAGATGATATTATGATATTTTTGACAGTTTCCCTTACCCAAGGGCTAAGGGGCAGGGCCCAAGGGTCAAAATGGCTTCAGAAATCTTCTTTGCTTAAAGAAAATAGCCACAAGTTATATACATACAATTTAGAATACTCAATTGCTTATGATACTGGTTTCCATTAATCTGATCCCTGGGGTCAAAATTAGGGCCACGCCTAATGACCAAGGTTTAACATTGGATATACTATACTCAGGTGACCGTTAAGGCCCATGGGCCTCTTGTTTTTTTTAATAACCATTATCATTTCTGGTGAGTATGGCCATTACGCCAAATGAAAGAAAGCTCATTGCAAAAAAGACTGTCCAAGTGGACTGGAAATAATGTGTTAATAATGTAACAGTGGCTCTTGATTAGCAGCTAGACCAAACTTGACCAACGATCACATTTTTGGACACAAGGTAGATTTGGCTATAACCAAGCAACATCAGTCACAGTGGAAGAAAGAAACAGTCCACATTAAAAGGCACTGGTTGGGGGAAAGTGTGAAAATTACAGCTCAACTAGAAGACATGCCGAAACCGTGGTCCAAGAGACCTGTCGACACCACCTCCTAGCAAAGTGCAGAGTTATTTTGATATCACGACTGGCATGTCCTTATAAACTGCTGTCAGGTGAAATCAGTTAGGAATCCACAAGAGTATAGTTAAAACATTTCTGTACATGCTCTGCGAAGGTGTCGGACCACTTTTAATTCTTTCAAACAAAAATATTGTCACCGTTATGAACCTTGCTGGTTTGCACACATCAACCCTCAGCTGTGCACAAAACATCACAATGTCATTAATGCAGATAATGAACAAGTGCAGGAAGTTCCAAATGAACATGGCAATCTGACTGAGCATTTAAATGGCTAAAACTTTCCCATCAAACAGATTCAGAGGTCTACACCATCTCATTTAATTCAACTTTATTTAATTGTACAGAGGCAACTTCCTCTGATCCAGGGATTTACCTGAGGTAATTTCATGCCGATTGAGCGTCAATCCAATTCTTATTGCAATACTAGAATCCATGTAAACATTGCTGTCCCTTCTCTCCTAAGCCCTCCATCCCCCCCCCCCCCCAAAATTAATCAACAACCACTTTCGAGGTCGCACCCCACTTTCTGGGAAGTGGCAACAATTGCCAGTTATATGCATCCAATTTCAGGTGCAACAATTCAGCAATTATATCTATCCAGGTCAAACCACGCAAGTGCACAGAAAAACGAAGGCAAAGACCACCTTTATTTGATGATAACCCTATCTGTATCAGTGTTACACAACTTAACAACACAGGTCCATAGATGAAAGAGAAGGAAACTACTTTTAAAGAGTAGACTGCTACAGATTAAAGCAAGATAATTACAACAGGGCAGCAACCGTAAATTAATGCAGTCTGCTGAATTTTTTATTTTTTTTTACACATCTTAGTACAATGAACGACTCAAACGTAATAAGCAGGCTTTTATCAGAGCATTCTTAAACTTGAGTAACAATCATTCCTGTCAAAGATTGTAGAACAATGGAGTTCTAGCGCACAAACTTGACATTTTGGGGTGGGAAAGAACAAACAGACAAAAAGTTGTTCATGGAATGACTTGCCAAATGTTTCTCATCATATTGACATATTTGTTTTTGCATCTAGTCAAATTTGTCATCACTTCTGAAAGGGCTTCCGCGGCAAAACAAAATGGCACTGGTTTGATGATTTTTTTTTTTTTTTAAGTTGTTAACCAAAAGGTGATATGGACCTTGAAAAAGACCCTGTCCTTTAATATATCTGCCAAGAAATTCTTACACAGACCAGCATTTTATTGTCAATTAATATATTTTCAGACGTCATATTCAATGATAAAGTTTTAGCAGCATTTAAAAATTTCATATTTTGAAGTCAGAGAAATGTCAATGAGGTCAAAACAATAAGCCCAATGTGGGAGCCACTTTTTCGATGGGCTAAACATTCAATGAAAGGAAATTACCAAATTTGGCAAGAACCATGTCACATTGTGACATCATTTTGATGCATCTGCATCAGTGCCATCTTTTGATCACCCAACCACTACATAGAATCTGCTTAGATGACAAAAATGGTACTAGTTTGAAGTTTCTGACGTGAGTAGAACTAAAGTTGTGAACCAAAATGTGTTCTTGACCTGTTGCATGACCTTGACCTTCAAGGACACATTTCAACTTGACCTCCAACTCTCCAAGTTAGGGATAGAGTATGAAAAACGTGCAGTTTCCATACATTTTTTTGTCCATCACAGGAAATCAGCAGTAAAATCTGTCTAGGTCCCCCACTAACTCAGTCATTTTACTCAAACAGTGACGGAGTTGGAGGGAAGGAAAAACTACAAACTATTTCATTTTGGATTTCTACGCTCAAAATCAGAGAAGCCAGGGTGTGTGCCCTACATGTCGCTGAGAAACAACATAGTCTTTCCTTGTGCAAACTAGCCATGTTTCCAACATCAGAAATGGCACCTCAATCCATGAGTGCAGAGGATGTTACAACAAGGATAAATTTTACAGAAAGCTAGATAAACGAGCGCGAGAAGGCGCTTTCTATAACGTTACCTTTCGATCAGCAAGCAAAGGTTTTTGTTAGCTTGCGGTTCAACTCACAAACCACATGTTTACTTCCAAAACTTACAAAGGCTTCCATATAACAGTTTATGCTTTGGCAGCGCTGACAATGAGTAGAAAAATAAGGCGGATATCCCTCATTTACATATTTGTGCGTCTGCATAGAGGATAACTCCTAATGGTATCTAAATTAGTCAAATCCTAGCTAGCTGGATACTCAGCAAAAATTTTTGAGAATTCAAAAACATATTTTTGATTCAACTCGTTTAGAGCTTTGCTGAATTCATACGATGACAAATCATAAAGATCTTCAGCACCTGTGTGTTTGTGGAATTTGATAAACCATCGTGATGTAACTGCCTGTCAGCCAATGGGTTACAATGTTTCACAAAGAGAGAGATATCTCCTGTCCTTGTATTGACATATAAAACATTTGTCAAACATCTGGCCAAACAAACAATCTATCCATGACCTATTTGCAGATTTGGCGAATAAGCTTACAATCCATTTAACCAGTTACCACTAACTAGCTCTCTGACAGGTGTAACATTGGTGTAGTATCTAGCAGGTCAGACAAACGAACAAGCACAATAATGTTTATTTTAATTCAGCGATTCAGATAACAGATCTCTCCAATAATCCTCAAGAAGAAAATGCTTGCTGCAAACTCATAACATTTGTGAAACAATTTCCCAGCATGCCTCCTTTTTATCTGGAGCCTACAATGGTCTGTTGCTATACTATCGCCTGTACACCCCTGAAAAATTGGCGCGAACGATCGTTCAGTTTGTGCAGAGGTTACCCCTTGGCCCAGACAAGATTTCCTACCTCAAGGTCACAGCGCTAATTTCAAAGGTGAAATCCAGCAAAAACATAACCATGCACATCCATGTGTCACAGTGAGTTACCTTACCAAATTTGGTGAAGCAGCGATCAGTAGTTGCTGAGTACTGACCCAGATAAGACTTCCTGCCTCAAGGTCACAGCGCTAAGGTCAAAGGTGAAATCCAGCAAAAAACCTGATGATGCACATCTATGGGTCATATTGAGTCACCATACCAAATTTGTTGAAGCTGCAATAATTAGTTGCAGAGTACTGACCCGGAAAAGATTTCCAGGATCAAGGTCACAGAGCGAAGGTCAAAGTTCAAATCCAGCAAAAAAACCTGACGTGTACATCTATGGGTCATAGTGAGTTACCTTACCAAATTTGGTGAAGCTGTGAGAATTAGTTGCCGAGTACTGGCCTGGACAATGTCACCCGGACAAGATTTCCAGAATCAAGGTCACAGCGCTAAGGTCAAAGGTCAAATCTAGCAAAAATACCTGACGTTGCACATCTATGGGTCTTATTGAGTAACCATACCAAATTTGGTGAAGCCGCAATGATTAGTTGCAGAGTACTGACCCGGAAAAGATTTCCAGGATCAAGGTCACAGAGCAAAGGTCAAAGGTCAAATCCAGAAAAAAAACCTGACTTGTACATCAATGGGTCATAGTGAGTTACCATACCAAATTTAGTGAAGCTGTGAGAATTAGATGCTGAGTACTGGCCTGGACAATGTCACCCGGACAAGATTTCCAGAATCAAGGTCACAGCGCTAAGGTCAAAGGTCAAATCCAGCAAAAAACCCGATGTTGCTCATCTATGGGTCGTATTGAGTTACTATACCAAATTTGGTGAAGCTGCGATAATTAGTTGCAGAGTACTGACCCGGAAAAGATTTCCAGGATCAAGGTCACAGAGCGAAGGTCAACGTTCAAATCCAGCAAAAAAAACCTGACGTGTACATCTATGGGTCATAGTGAGTTACCATACCAAATTTGGTGAAGCTGTGAGAATTAGATGCCGAGTACTGGCCTGGACAATGTCACCCGGACAAGATTTCCAGAATCAAGGTCACAGCGCTAAGGTCAAAGGTCAAATCTAGCAAAAATACCTGATGTTGCACATCTATGGGTCTTATTGAGTAACCATACCAAATTTGGTGAAGCCGCAATGATTAGTTGCAGAGTACTGACCCGGAAAAGATTTCCAGGATCAAGGTCCCAGAGCAAAGGTCAAAGGTCAAAGGTCAAAGGTCAAATCCAGAAAAAAAACCTGACGTGTACATCAATGGGTCATAGTGAGTTACCATACCAAATTTAGTGAAGCTGTGAGAATTAGATGCTGAGTACTGGCCTGGACAATGTCACCCGGACAAGATTTCCAGAATCAAGGTCACAGCGCTAAGGTCAAAGGTCAAATCCAGCAAAAAACCCGATGTTGCTCATCTATGGGTCGTATTGAGTTACTATACCAAATTTGGTGAAGCTGCGATAATTAGTTGCAGAGTACTGACCCGGAAAAGATTTCCAGGATCAAGGTCACAGAGCGAAGGTCAAAGTTCAAATCCAGCAAAAAAACCTGACGTGTACATCTATGGGTCATAGTGAGTTACCATACCAAATTTGGTGAAGCTGTGAGAATTAGATGCTGAGTACTGGCCTGGACAATGTCACCCGGACAAGATTTCCAGGGTCAAGGTCACAGCGCTAAGGTCAAAGGTCAAATCCAGCAAAAATACCTGACGTTGCACATCTATGGGTCTTATTGAGTAACCATACCAAATTTGGTGAAGCCGCAATGATTAGTTGCAGAGTACTGACCCGGAAAAGATTTCCAGGATCAAGGTCACAGAGCAAAGGTCAAAGGTCAAATCCAGAAAAAAAACCTGACGTGTACATCTATGGGTCATAGTGAGTTACCATACCAAATTTGGTGAAGCTGTGAGAATTAGATGCCGAGTACTGGCCTGGACAATGTCACCCGGACAAGATTTCCAGGGTCAAGGTCACAGCGCTAAGTTCAAAGGTCAAATCCAGCAAAAATACCTGACGTTGCACATCTATGGGTCTTATTGAGTAACCATACCAAATTTGGTGAAGCCGCAATGATTAGTTGCAGAGCACTGACCCGGAAAAGATTTCCAGGATCAAGGTCAAAGAGCAAAGGTCAAAGGTCAAATCCAGAAAAAAAACCTGACTTGTACATCTATGGGTCATAGTGAGTTACCATACCAAATTTAGTGAAGCTGTGAGAATTAGATGCCGAGTACTGGCCTGGACAATGTCACCCGGACAAGATTTCCAGGGTCAAGGTCACAGCGAAAAGGTCAAACGTCAAATCCAGAAAAAAAACCTGACTTGTACATCTATGGGTCATAGTGAGTTACCATACCAAATTTAGTGAAGCTGTGAGAATTAGATGCCGAGTAATGGCCTGGACAATGTCACCCGGACAAGATTTCCAGGGTCAAGGTCACAGCGCTAAGGTCAAAGGTCAAATCCAGCAAAAAACTCAATGTTGCTCATCTATGGGTCGTATTGAGTTACTATACCAAATTTGGTGAAGCTGCGATAATTAGTTGCCAGGTACTGACCCGGACAAGATTTCCATGGTCAAGGTCGCAGTGCTAAGGTCAAAGGTGAAATCCAGCAAAAAATCTGACGTTGCAGATCTATGGGTCATAGTGACTTCTCTTGACCGGCAAGCAAAACAAAACATTTTCAGCTCAATTTTTTCCCTCCTCTTCCATAAAACCCAGGAGAACTCAAAGAGGGAGGCAATACACCCCATTCATATGTCCCCGCTCGTTACATCGGAGAACATGTATATGGCTACAACATTACAGCCGATGGGGAATTAGCGGTGCACAGCACAGGTAACTTTTGACTCTGGCTGTCAACTTGCTTAATGAGGATCCTCAACATTCCCACAAAGAAACCAATGCAAGAACAACAACAACAACAACCCGTCCTTGTATAAAATGGAAACTCGCTCATAACGGACAACAGCTGTAGTCCCGATTTTTCTGTAATGTTTTCCCATTAAATAAATATTGAATATACCAGATTTTATTTCACAGATTTTGGCTTACACCGGACAAAATGTCCAGTCCAGTCACAATGCATTTCCACTGAAAAGCACTTGCGTATTCCGGACAAGGTGTTTTGCACCCTGCACATACGCAGTTGCAACAGAGCAACGTAATGAAGTTCGGCTTTCTTAATGCGTTATAAACTGACAGAATTTAACAATGAAATGAAAGAATTGTCCTCTTGGTATTTCAACTGTAGCGTAAGTCCTGCACGCAATTTACTGTGGTTTACACTGTTGTAAATTTATTGAAAAATTGCAGTTAAAATATCTGGCAAAAATGTGCAAGTTTATAATGGGGTGTTTGCGGAAACTGAAACTGGCGCGGTTTCATTTACACGCTAGGTTTCTTTTTGTCTTTGTCATTGATCTCAGTTGGAGCATCACGCAGTTGCATCATCCTGTTATCCACTGTGTCATGACAGAGACAAACTAAATGAAGACAAGTAGGTATGTGCACTCAATCTTTATACACAAAGTAAACGTATAAATTCAATTCATACATGTATACAACGGATATAGCCTAACCTGTTATGCGCATATAGTGGATATTATCCATTTTATGCGCACAACGGATTTTGTCCGTTTTATGCATACAGCGGATTTCGCTTATTACAGAAAAAATCAGCTGGTCCAATTGAATCCGTTATATGCAAGTTTTACTGTAGACTGCGTCTATAATTATGTTTTATACAGATGTAGCTCATCATTTGTTGTGTTGGAGAGGTTAGCGGTATAATGATAAGGGAACCATTTATTTTTATTTTTTTTCATGGGAGCGACATTCCCTGAAGGCCTCGCTAAATCTCTTCAGTTAGCAACAAAGTGACTGACAGGCTAGTTTGGAAATTACTGAAGGTAACGGCCTCCCTATCTATTGTAACGTTAAGCCTGATCACAAACGAAGTGTAATTTTGTGTTTATTGACCTGGTTCACTAGCTAGCAGACACTCGG
Source organism: Gymnothorax reevesii (assembly GCA_029721435.1). Taxonomy (NCBI): domain Eukaryota; kingdom Metazoa; phylum Chordata; class Actinopteri; order Anguilliformes; family Muraenidae; genus Gymnothorax; species Gymnothorax reevesii. The sequence goes on from CM056586.1 coordinate 56,065,844, forward strand.
GAATCTGTGTAGTTAGCTCGCTGTGGCGCACTCTGACCACTTCAGCCCTGAATGTCAGTGAATGAGTTGACGTTAGAATTAATACTGTTGATCTAGCTGTGACTAGGCCTACTCTTATTAATAGGGTAAGCTGTAAGCTGTTGACTGTAAGGTTAAAATGTAGGTCTATGTTGGTATTCCACCAGTTACTTTGTTGATGAAAGTTTTCCAAATAAAAGATCTCAAGTCATATCCTGATATACTAATAAGCACAAATGCAATATTCAGATGAGTCTCAAACTGGTTAAAGAGAAAGGTGGAGAGTGACCACGGAGCTAAGGTCAGTGAAGGAAATTAGGGTAGACAACACCAAATTGGCTTCAAGAAATTTCTGTGTTAAGCCATCCCATTCTGCTGGTATCTTTTGTAACAAAGAAAAGCTTAAAATCAATACAAAACTAGTACTTTGTGACTAGCTCAAGTTCAAATATGGTCATGCTTTATAATCAGTATCTCGTGTCAGCAGATAACTTGAATCTGTTGTTTGTTTGGTAAATCACAATTTGCCCAAAAAACTCACAAGTCCCCATTTAAATTGCAATTTTTCAAAACTTTCTTTCAGTGAAAGAATACTGTTGCTAGGTTACCGACAAACAGCACCGCTGCAACAAAAAATTTTAGGGGAAATACGGGTGAACGTCAAAACTTTTTGAAAATGGTGGTTTAAAGATGACTTTTCTATCAATCTGAACGACGAAGGAGACATTTCGTGCTTGCGAAACATGTTTTGCGAAACTTGTTTTGGCGTAATCCCTTTGCATAACCTATGGGTTACGCAAAAAAAAGTGGTTAACCAAACTATGGGTTACGTAACGTAAATTCCATGTAACCCGTTTTCTGGTTTAGCAGATTTATCCAATTTTGAGGGCTGCTGTACAGTATTAGCAGGTATAGAGTAAAAAATTATGCCTCTAGCTTTACTGTAGTCTTTTTTTTTTTGCAGCCACTGTACCGGTGCACAGGACTAACTTTCAGCATCATCAGCACGACCAATCCTCCTGCTATGAAAGGGAAAGGAGCTCCAATGCAATGCGATCCGCGACAACTGTAGGTCAAAGATCTGCTCAGAGTTGAAGGCGTGTCTGGAGCAGCGAGCAAATGCAATGCATTGTCGTAGCTCTTGTCTTTACAGCAGATGCATGGGGAATCCAGGGGAACGATAAATATGCAAATGACCCAAGTTGCTGTGAGTATTCACAGTTTGTCAGCGACTTCTACAAAACCCAAACTTTGAAACTCTGTAGGGTTTCATTATCCCCAAATTTCCCCTTTGAAGCTAGGAACATGAAAAAGTACAGGGTTTCATGCGACCAAACAAGGTGGTTGGAAAATGAATGCAATAAAATGAATTTTAGATGCAGTTAAGGGTGTAATTAACAGACAAAAGCACAAATTAACAAACAGACCAACTAGCAAAACCTATCAACATACAGCACCCTCAATAATTATTGGCACCCCTGGTGAAGATGTGTTAAAAGTTTAAAATTCAATTTTTATTGCAGAAGCATACTCTCACACTAAAAAAAAATTAGAAAAATGTAACCTTCAACTCAAGTGAATTTTAATGGAAAAAAAATCCCTAAGAAATAATTATTTTCCATAAAATCACCTGTTCCACAATTATTGGCACCCCTAACAATTCCTAGGAAATAAATGTAATTGAAGTATTTCTGTCATGTCTACAGTAGTTTACAAAGTTGATCAGAATCCCTTGGAACATTTAATTAGTAATTCATCACTTCCTGTTTCCCTGGGGTATAAATATGATGTGACACAGAGGCCATTTCTCTTATCCACTCCTCATCATGGGAAAAACAAAGGAACACACCATTCAAGTAAGGCAGATGTGTGTCGACCTTCACAAGTCAGGCAATGGCTACAAGAAAATAGCCACTCGCCTGCACCTGCCCATATCTACTGTAAGAGGAATCATTAAGAAGTTTAAAACAACTGGAACAGGGGTAAACAAGCCTAGAAGAGGACGCAAGGTTATTTTTCCACCACGCACAGTGAGGAGGATGGTAAGATAAATGAAAGGTTCTGCAAAGCTCACTGTTAAAGAACTGCAACAAATGGTAGCATCTTGGGGTCACAAAGTCTCCAAAACAACCATCAGGCGCTATCCGCATACCAACAAGCTGTTTGGGAGACATGCACGGAAAAAACCTTTTCTAACTCACAATCATAAACGCAAACGTCTGGAGTTCGCTAAGCGGTACTGGGACTTCAACTGGTGCTCTGGTCAGATGAGACCAAGATAGAGCTTTTTGGCAACAAACACTCTAAGTAGGTCTGGCGGAACACGAAAGATGAGTATGCAGAAAAGCACCTCATGCCCACTGCGAAGTATGGGGGAGGATCGGTGATGCTGTGGGCTTGTTTCTCTTCCAGAGGCCCTGGGAACCTTGTTAGAGTGCATGGCATCATGAACGCTTTGAAATACCCAGACATTTCAAATCAAAATCTGGAGGCCTCTGTCCCGAAGCTGAAGATGGGTCGTCACTGGGTCTTTCAGCAACATAATGACCCTAAACATGTGACCAAATCTACACAGAAATGGTTCAACAGACACAGAATCAAGCTCCACCCATGGCCATCTCAGTCCCCAGACCTCAACCCCATTGAAAACCTGTGGAGTGAGCTGAAGAGGAGAGTGCAGAGGACCCAGGTCGCTGGATGATTTAGAGAGATTGTGCAAAGAGGAATGGTGGAAGATCCCTCTTTCTGTATTCTCCCATCTTGTGAAACATTATAGGAGAAGATTAGGTGCCATTTTGTAGGCAAAATGGGGTTGTACAAAGTATTAACATCAGGGGTGCCAATAATTGTGGCACACATGATTTCATGTAAAATAATTTTTTCTTAATGTAGGATTTTTTTTCCCCACTGAATAAATGCACTTGAATTAAAGGTTGGATTTTTCTCTTTTTTTTCCATTGTGGTCCTATATTATTAAGAAAAAAAACTGAATTTATTAGAAGGTAAAGAACACCTTCAATAATTCAATACCTTCAATAATTATTGAGGGCGCTGTGTTTGCCAAAATGCTAATTGTGTCAAACCAAAAAAAAAAAAAAAAAAAACTGTACCTGAAACTCCATGGGCAGCTTCTGCGCGTATTTCTGCAGATTGCAAACTGCCACCGCGAGCTGGTCCTGCCTGCAGGTGAGCTGAAGGGGTGTGGTCCTCACCGTATCACAGAACGGGTTTAGCACCTGCCTTCTGTCAATGCAAACCACACAAGTCAGTCTTTGACATAACAGCTGGCCATTCTCAAACTGATATCCTGTCTCCATCCATAACCAGTCCAGTGGCTGCAGCTTGCCCCTGAGGTACTTTTACAACATAACCCAGGGAGCAATATTGACTTGCAGCATGAGACTGCCTACTTCCTTTGGAGCAGATCTTTTGCACTCATACTTTATTTCTCAATTTTAATACAGTATTGTTCATAAAGGATCATTAAACGAGATAGAAAGGATCACATTTCAGAGTTGAATTGCAACATACTACAGGCATAAAAATTACTTAAAATTGCCCTCTGCTGGCTGGTTCTGTGAAGCGACTCGCCTTTGACGTTGTTGGTCCATCCAGTACTTGCAGCTTTTCATCACAAAGTCGCATCCCATACCTCGGCCCCACTCCAGCCTCTCTGCCAAGCTGTAGTTGGCTCTATACCATCTATATCCACAGATCAACACATCATCATCTTTAAAATGAGTTTTGAAAGCTTAGACAACGGTAACATTTGGTAAAGGACATTTTACTTCAATAAATACAATGAATTTTGCTTGGTACTGTAAATGCATTGTGGTCATAGTTTCTGAATGCACCACAATAATTGTCAGCCAACAAATTCGAAAAAAAAAGTAATGAATGTCATGCACTCAAACATTCTCTTTCCATTTTAACTTAGTCTATTCAGTAATGCCATTTTTACTATGGCTATGTGCAGTACCTTGATTCCAAATTTGCTTATCTGAATCAACTAACCACAGAAAATATTTCAGTAAAGGTCATGTCACCCAAGCCAGGCCTTCAGCTTCAAAGATTCTCACCCTCTCCATTCCATAAATCATAACACAACAATGACATGACCTGAATTAAGCAGGGAAGGAAACCGTTCTATGTTCTTAATTTTAACCAACTGAGACTTTGCACGCATTTTAAGTCTCTGGGCAATATCTTCCCAAAGCAAGTACTGATATTTCAAGGAGATGCATTAAATTTTATTAACAGAAAAAAAAATAAGAATGCCATCCTTACCCTGTGTCTTCCATTATAGCCAGTGTAATCCTGGAAAACACTCTGTTCTGTGTATGAGATCCTGTCATTGCTTCATTCTGGTTTAAATATATAAATAATAAAATAATTTTAAAAAATTAATTAACTGAATTATGAATCTTACACTGATTTTACTTTTCGTGAATGCCAGGGTAAATCCAAGTTTCACTGCAGGATTGCGCGCACTACAAGAAAAAAAATAAATAAAAATTCCCCATGTCCCACAGATATACAGACCCAATTTTCTCTCCCTTTGGAGAATTCTAGTGTTTCAACATCTCCAGTGTCAGCTGCTCCCACCTGAAGGGCTGGAGCAGAAATAGCCCTCCTACATCCTCTACCAACAACAAAAAGGCAGCCGGGAAATGGGAGCCGCCTGGTGGTAATCCTAAGATATTGCAAGGAGGACCGAATGCACTGATGGCCCGACTTCCCTGATATGATCAAACCCAGTTAATCCATTTTTCCCAGTCAGTTAAAATGAAACCACGCCCACTTCCATATAAGGAAAGCTTGGACGCAAAAACAGAAGGGTTCGGCTGGAGGGGATCCCATTTTTTCTCAAATTTTTGCCCAATTCAAAATGATTAACCTCTGCAGGGCTATGCAGGATGCGCCCGTAATTTTTTTCCAAGCCAGTATAGATGAAACCAGTGAATGACAAACGTAGTGTTTGGCGTAAGCACTGCGCTGTCAACTGTGGCCAGCATTACAACAAGAATCATCCCTTGCTGTCCAGCTCTGACACCATTAATTTCTTGCAGAGCAAACCATAGCCAGCCACAGCAGATTCTCAGCCATAGTCTTATTGTAGCCCAATATCAAACCAGCCAAGTGCGCATCATAAAGCAATGTACAAACCAAGACATCGGGGCAGAATCCAATCACTTATTTTTAAGTCTCTGAATCTTTTCCCCATGTCCTTTCCTTGAATCAAACTCAGCCCCTTGGAGGATGCAAAGGAAGGAAGTGAGGGATGCACATGGACAGAGAATTCACAGCCACCATCAACAGGCAAAATGAATAAGCATCAGGACTAAAGAAACTGAGGACTCAGTGAAAATCTCAGTACACCAAGGCGATGGCTAGATGAATCCTGAAGGTCTAAGGACAGCGCATGCTCACAACTTTGAACAAAGTAAATCCGCTTTATTGCGAGTCAAAACTCACTTCCTTACTCGCAAATCAATCTTTGTTTTGCATTTTATTTGTCCATTTTAGTCACTCAGGCATTATACTTCGTATATTATCCCTAGTCCAGCCTAGTTAACCCTAATCCAACCTTAAAATAGGGCTTTGAATACTCGAATTTCCATATAAAACTCCTTAATAAGGGTGTAACAATTCTGAATCAATGTTTTTTTAAGCCATAGGACCGCCATGGAGCGAACATCGAAGCTTTTCCTTTTCCTTTACTAAACCCGACGCAGTCTTGAACGAAAGTGCCAAACATCAAAGGGCATGAGAAATGCTTCCAGAAAAAAGAAGAAAAAAAAAAACTTGACTGATTAGTATTTTTTGGCGACATGCTGCACAGAGCCAAGTAAAGGACTACAGAATGGTCTCCTTTTAAACAATTAGGTTACTCTAATCTGGTCCCGGTTAACTTTGCTCAATTAGCAATCAAACAGGGGATTCACTTATTTACTTTGCTGAATGAGTAGAGCTGTATATTAAGACGGCATGTTTGATTGACGTATTCTGAAAGGTAAATGGGCATAGATTTGCAAGAACGCGTATGTGGCCATTTCCTGTGATTGTAATCATTTATAGCTCCACTTTTTCGTTTCATCTGTTTTAATGTTTTCCACCTTGTTTATTTTTTAGACACTTGAAATCCAGGGCAATCTGAAAATAAATCTCTATATTTTTTATTTCATCATACTGTCCTAGTAGTAGTAAGTTTATTGACATAATACATGTCCAAAATAACACTTTCATTTGTTATACATATTAATCATGTTAACACAGCTGTGTGGCCGAGTATATATATTCACAAACAGCTTTTATCACGTTTACATCAGTTGACTCGTGAATAATAGATATAGAAAACTCCACGTCTGGATACCGGCGCCTCAGGTTATCACACTTAGAACAAAATGTAACCATATGCTGTTCATCCTGTACCCCGCCATGAGTACAATCACATACCCGCGCATCTCTAGGCAAACGTGACCATCGTCCTGTCTCGACTCTTAAATTATGTGAACACAGTCTAAAACGACTAAATGCTATACGTAAGTATTCCGGAACAATATATGATTTATAAACGCCATGTTCAACCAAACTAGGGTTATGTTATATGCAAGTACAAGGTTTGGTAGTAGTAGCCTCCTGAATTCTTAACTGTCTCTGCAGAAGATGTTCCTGTAAGTAGTTCTTATTCTGTAACCCATCAATGTAACGCCATGCCTTAGTATTTGCGACCTTTATCATATTCAACACATATATTAAGGGATCATCATTCAAATTACATCTTATGTTAAACATCTTATGGAAAAAACGTGCAGACAAAAACGGTAATCCTATTTCTATTAAACATGCATCGTTTACCGTTGTACAACGGACTCCTAGCACCGCCTTAATTGCAGACATATAAAGAGAGTTAAGAACCTTGAGGTTACAGTGGTACCATGACTCACATCCATAGATAATGGCAGATAAAATACAAGACTTCAATACTTTCTCCTTCAAACAAATGGCAAGTCAACATTCTTTCTCAGAAAAGATAACAGTTTCAACATATGCTTATTTTTAGCCTGAGAATGAGCTTTCATAAAATCGTTAGAGGACTTATCTGCAAAACATACAGATATATGTATTGCTCACAATGCTCAACAGTAATGCCTTGTGCAGATATCGGTGCTCTGTCATCAGCACCGCCATTAATAACCATAAACATAGTCTTCTTAGCATTCATAACCATATCATACTCGGAGCAATAAGCACACATAATATCAAACTTTTCTATACATGCTTCTCGCTTAGTTGCTAGTATCGCACTATCATCCATAAAAAGTAAACAATGAAGCCAACCAAGGTCGCCATCTGGACGGCATCTTGTCTTAAGCATACGAACAAGCTCATTCAAAAATATAATAAACAATAAACATGAAGTTGGAGAGCCTTGTCTCACACCAATCAAAGCAGTTATGACACTTGTCCCGATTATACTTTTAGTGCATGAATACATAGCTGCTATTTGCAGTAATCATTACACACCCACAAGCAAGCTTTTTTAAAATGCATAACAAAATATGCCTATTAACCCTATCTTAAGCCTTTGAAAAATCTACAAAGACAATAAACAACTTTGTTTTCTGACATTTTGCATAATCTATTAACAACCTTAAAGTTACTATGTGCTCGGTACATCCTCGGCCTTTCTGTGAGCCAGCTTGTTCAATCAAAGTGCAGAAACTACAAAATTATTTAAGCAGTGAAAAAAAAAAAATGGCTTCAGAATTTGTTTGCTGTCGCAACAAACAAATAGTTGGCACATCTATTATACATTATGGCTAACGAACTTGCTATGGAATAATTTCTATCCAAATAAATCCTGACCTCCATTTACCATCAGGCCCAGAACTGCACAACTCACATTTTTTCCAATATGTAGTTACTGCACTGCACTTAGGCTTTGTAGGGCAGTATAAATCTCCTAAAAATACTACAATGAGAGATGAAATGCTGAGTTGGGATGTGGCGATGTTGAGCGAGGATTTTTTGTTAAAGTGTGATGAGACAACTCACAGTCATGGGGTGTGTAGGCAGTCGCGTGTAATTTCTTGAAACATACACACCTTAAGCGGCTTAAAACGATTTAAAATGTCATTGGGAAGAAGTCTGCGTTTAGATTTCGTAATTGGAGGTGCTCCGCCCTTCCTGAATCTGCTCCCGTGTACTTGGCCTAAAGAACAATAAAGAAATATAGCCAGTAGCCTATAGCGATTAAGATGTGATGGTGAAAAGCAGACAAACCTAACTGAGCTATGGTGTTTGACTGAAAGAATGCCAATTTGAATAATTAGAAAAAACCTTCCACTGAATTAGTGTAGCATTTTAGGACATTATTCAAGATTAATTTCAAACAAATTTGTAATAAGATCGCCCTGGAGTTTATGCATCTAAAAAAAAAAAAAAAAAAAAACATGAAGTGGCAAACATTCTGAAAAGCGTATGAAATGTGAATATGATATAAATTATCACAGTCGCATAAAATGGCGAGGCAATGGCAATCGTGTTCATGCAAATCTGCTGTTCTATGGCCATTTAAATTTCAAAATGCAGTAAACATGCTGTCTTAATAAACAGCTCTACTCATTCAACTTAGAGTAAATGAATCCACCATTTCATTGCTAATCAAGCAAAGTAAACGGAAACAGGTTTACTTTTCTTATTGTTGCCAAATTGGTTAAAATATTTTGTTTTCATTTGCTTGGCTCCTCTCAGCAAGTAACCGAAAAATACTGCTGTCCGTCGGGTTTTTTCCGGAAACATTTTTCATGCCCTTTGATGTTAGGCACTATGGTTCAGGACAGCACGGGGGTTGGCCTGTGGGCTCAACCTTCTGACTCGGCTGTCAAACCACATCAGTACCTAGCTAGCGTAAGTAACCAACCATGGCTGCTTCCCCTTGTTCCCCGACCTGTGTTCTGAATGCAGTATGTTTTGTTATGATACTTCCACCCTCAGTGGCACTTATACATGAAATAAATGTATTGCTCATGCCAATTTAGCTGAAAAGGTTCTGGAGTTGGAAGCTCGCATTGAGACTCTTCAGAATATTCGGACCAATGAGGAGGTCATTGACTCGTTTTCTGTCCAGCCCGATAGTTGCGCTAATATTAGTTCTCTTTCGGTTTCCCACTCCATGCCTGCTGCGGTAGCGTCCCAGTAGCAGGATGCATTCGTAACAGATAGAGGTAAACGGAGGGGAAAGAAATACAGCCATCTGCTCTCTCTCTAGTCGAACAATTTAATTCATTCGCTCCCCTCGAAGATTCACAGTGTAGGAGCCATTCCCTGAGTTTGTTTACTTTGCCATTTCTTTTGCATGAATTTTTGTATTTGGTGAGTCTGTGCCCCCTACAGGCTGAAAGTGACTGACTATAAATTGGGAGGCTACCTGGAGGAGGGTGTGGCTGACTGGGAGCACAGAGCCTTTGACCTTGGCCGTCTTGCTGTGATTCACCTGCATTTTGAACTTTGTGCTCATTTAAGTTAATTTTGGTCCGTTTGTCTTTATTTTCTATGGCTAAAGGAGCCTTGTATTATTCGTAAAAAAAAAAAAATTAAGAAACTAAAATTCAAAACATTTATCAACTTAAAACCTTGTCTGTCTTGGATTTCTGGATCTTGGTCACACAAACACAAGCGTCAAAAGGTATCAGTCACCACCAACAAAGGGACAAAACAAATGGACTTTAAAACACAGGAAAATTGTCAGTTCACACAGTTCTAGATCTCAGACATTTAATACAGCTAATCTTGATAAATTATTGATTCGATCAAATTTAATAGAGATTGTGTCATTGTGTGATTGTGTGAGATGAAATCAAAAAGGAAGAATCGTGGAGTCGTCCAGAATAACTTGATCTTCATTGAAACGAACTATATCAACACCTGTATGAATACAAAACCCTCTCAAATTTGGACTACTGAATATAAGATCACTTAACTCGAAAGCAGCTCTTGTGACCGAATTAATCTCTGATTATAGTCTTGATGTACTATGCCTCACAGAAACGTGGCTGAAATCAGATAACTCCTCATTGAATGAAGCTTATCCACCTGGTTTTATATATACTCATAATCCCCGTCTTGAGAGGGTGTTGTTGTTCTTTATAATGACTCCTTTCACTCTGTGCCCAAACTGCAATATAAATTTGATTCATTTGAGGTACTAGTAATTAACCTTTCATTGCTTGACGCAGGTACAAACTCAATCCCTGCTCAGCCTATTGCACTGGTGATAGTCTATAGGCCACCCGGTCAATATTCTGACTTCATACATGATTTCTCTGAATTCCTTTCAGAATTAGTTTTAAGCTATGATAGAATTTTTATTTTGGGTGACTTTAACCTGCATTTCGAGATGGTAGATAATTCTTCAACATCCATCTTCACTAATGTCGTGGAGTCCGTTGGCTTCACTCAGTGTGTCATCGGCCCAACAGACATTCATGGTCACACTTTAGACCTGATTTTAAGCTTTGGCGTTGAGATTGACAGGGTTGACATCCATTCACACAATCCCAGTTTATCAGACCATTTTCTTATAACATCCTGTCTAAAATTGGCCCACCCTGTATTATCAGAAACTAGGATGTACACAAGTCGTACTTTTACTGCCACAACGTTTTCACAATTCACTGAAGCACAACCATCTTATCATGATTTTCCAGTCAAGCCCCCTCTGTGTTGACGAAATGGCAGATAAATTTGCTAATGCTCTCCGTAGTACCCTCAATGTAGTTGCTCCATTGAAATTTAAAAAGGCTACTCAGAAGAAGAGACCAGCCCCATGGTACACTGACCAGACGCGGACTCTAAAGCATAAATCCCATCAACTAGAGCGCAAATGGCGCTCTACTAAACTCCAGGTGTTCCACTGTGCTTGGAAAGAGAGTCTTGTTGCATATAAGCACGCTCTCTCTGGTGCTAGGTCTCCTTATTTTGCAAATCTTATACGGGAAAATAAAAATAACCCTCAATCCCTGTTCAAATCAGTGGCCAAATTAACGTATAACCATGCTGCAAGTTCCCCGCAAATTCCAGCTCCCTGCAGCAGTGATGATTTTTTAAAGGCCTTGGTGAGGGCCTTAACATAAAACCTCATGCTATGCATATAAACCAGTTTGACTCATCTCTCCTATATCCCAGAGCGAACTTGGAACTTGCCGAATTAGTCACTACTTCTAAATCAACAACTTCTCTTTTAGATCCCATCCCAACTAAGTTAGTCAAGGAACTCCTGCCCACTCTTGGCGGTCCAATTCTGCACATAATCAATTCCTCCCTGATCTCGGGTTGGGTTCCGACCTCATTTAAGTTGGCTGAAATTAAGCCTTAACTTAAAAAACCAAATTTAGATCCCACAGTCTTGGCTAATTATAGGCCGATCTCAAACCATCCATTTTTTTCCTTGAGAAATGTGTTGCCCAACAGCTTCCTTTCTTCTTGCAAATGAATAAGTTACATGAGAGGTTTCAGTCTGGCTTTAGAAAACATCATAGCACTGAAACAGCCCTCACTGTAGTAATGAACGATCTACTCCTCTCCATTGGCGGTGGCCGAATCTCTGTCCTTGTCCTACTTCATCCAAGTGCTGCCTTCGATACCATTGACCACCACATTCTTCTAAACAGGCTAGAAAATCTGGTTGGTATTTCTGGATTCGCCCTTTCATGGTTTACGTCTTATCTCACCAACAGATGTCAGTTTGTTACAGTACATAGAAATTCATCAGAGTATTCCAAGGTAAACTTTGGAATACCTCAAGGATCTGTACTAGGCCCTTTGCAGTTTTCTTTATACATGCTTCCCCTTGGAAGCATCACAAGTAAATATGATGTGAAGTACCACTGTTATGCAGATGACACACAGCTTTATATATCTTTTAAACCATGTGTAATTGATCCACTAACTAGATTAGAGATGGGTCTTAAAGCTGTAAAGGCATGGGTGACACAGAATTTTCTCTCATTAAATCCAGATAAGACTGAAATATTGGTAGTTGGTCCCAAAACGCTCAGAGACGCATTCCTCAATTTTTCTCTCAACATTGATGGACTCCCGGTTTCTGCCAAAGCTGTCGTCAAACTCTCTCTCAACTGTCATATTAACAACATTATAACAAGAGTTGTCAGAAAGACAACAAAGCTCGCCGGGGGGCAAGGTTAAAGTTTTTCTGCACGCGGACGGACGCGGACGCAGGGGGTACGACAATAGCTCTCCGGACATTCGTCCCGGCGAGCTAAAAAAGTGGCTTTCTTCCATCTTAGAAACATATCAAAACTGAGAAAAATGTTGTCTCTTCAGGATGCCGAAAAAATGGTTCATGCATTTGTGTTCTCTCGGCTGGATTACTGCAACGTTTTACTGTCAGGTTGCTCTAGTTCTACCCTAAATCACCTTCAAATAGTGCAGAATGCTGCTGCTAGAGTTCTGACCAGGATGAAGAAATATGACCACATTAGCCCAGTACTCAAAAATCTTCACTGGCTGCCTGTCAAATTTAGAATTGAATATAAAATTCTACTGCTTACCTACAAAGCCTTACATGATTTGGCCCCAGAATATCTTAGTGCACTTCTAATTCCTTACTCCCCTCCAAGATTACTTCGTTCGCAAGGTGCCGGATATTTGAAAATTCCAAATATATCCAGAGTTACATTTGGAGGCAGAGCATTCTCTTACAAAGCTTGTGGAACAATCTCCCAACAAACAATCGGGCCTCAGACACACTCTCTGTATTCCAGAGTCGGCTGAAAACATACCTCTTTAATCAAGCCTATACATAACACATTATGAGCATTTATACTACCTGTTTTAGGGAGATAGCCTAGTCTCTGGGTATGCTCACTTCTTGTGACAAGGTTTTGGTTGTCAATATTGTATAAATCCATGTGGAACTGGTGGCACTGAGATTGCACTTACACGGCACCGGTGGGGCTTGCTACGGCCTTAGTCACCGGGTAGGTCCACATGGTGTTGGTGGTGTCCAAGGCTACGTTCACACTGCAGTTACAAGTGACCTGAATCCGATTTTTTCACTCAAATGTGACCCATATCGGATTTGCTTTTGACAGGGTGAACAGCACAAGTCACATTAAATCTGACATTTTCGAATCAGATTCAGGCTACTTTCAAATGTGGTACTGAATCCGATACATATCGGATTTTTTTGAATTCGACCGCAGTCTGAACAGCCAGGTCGCATTGAATGCGACTTTGACGTCATTCTGACCCACACTGCCTGTTTTGTAAATAAAGTTGATTGAAAAAAAAAAAAAAAAAAAAAGTGTCATAGGCGGGGAAAGTAGATGGGAGGAAGGAACACAAGCAAAACTAACATTGAGAACAGCGTGGATGCAGGCGGCCAGTGGAGGGATGGCGAGGTTTTAGACCTCATAGGCATTTGGGGGGACACCTTGGTTCAAGCTAAACTTGAGGGGTCGTACCGTAACAGGTCTGTTTTCGAAGAAATTTCGAAAGAAATGTCCGAACGGGGCCATAGAAGGACCTGGTTGCAGTGCCAGCGCATAGTAAAAAGCCTGAAGGCTAAATATAAAGAGGCTAAAGATTCAAATCAACGTAGCGGCCGTGGTCGTGTCACTTGCCCATTTTAGGAAGAGCTCGAACGTATTTTAGGAGACAAGCCGAGCGTTCAGCCATTGGAGCTGCTCGATAGCTCTGTGGCTGTAACCGAAGACGAGCCTGAAACTCCGGAGAGTGAAACAAGTTCAGTTGACACAGACGCCAACACAGGTAAGCCAACAAAACGACAACAGATATGCAGTGAATTTGCTCCCAAAAAACATTAGTGTAAAAAGTCGTATAGGTCACTGAAAAAAAATCTAATCCCTGACATTGTGGCATCGTAATCTGATATGTTTCTTTGTCCTAGGAGAGTCACTTCTCTCTACATCGTGAGTGTCTGGTGACACCTCATCACTTCAGCAGTGTACCGAGACCTGTGAGAATGCCACAGCAGCCACCAGGTCATCTGGAAGTAAGTAACGATAATAGTAACAATGGTTGTGATCAGGTGCTTTGTAGGCTACTGCATTTAACACTGTTTGCTTCAGGGCTGCAACAAATTGATAGTCATAGATTATCAGTTGCAGAGTCAGTAATCAATTAGATAATAACTGATATGTCTGCACAAAGCTACGGTAAAATGGAAATAAATAGATTTGAATTCAGTAATGTGAATAATGTCTTATTTTTTATGGATGGATCTGTATCACCATTGATTTTGTCCCAGACGGTATGCAGATAAAGGTGTCACGGAAATCTTAACTTTAATCATGCATACCCTCTTCTACTTACCTTTTACAAAATACTAATACAAAATGATTGTTTCTGGTTCTTGCAGCTACATCTTCCAAGAGCAGAAAAAGAAAGACAAAAATGGAGACAGCACTTGAAGTCTTTGCTGAAAAGATTGGGAGCACTTTCAACACGGATGATGACGAGCTTCTGTTGAAGATGCAAGCAGCACAGCATGCACATGAAATCAAAATGTTCACATTGTTCAGTCAGATTATGGAAAGGTCACATCACTATCCACATCCACCGAATTACCTGGCACCAGTACAGCCTCCAAAAGCCCAACCGCCACCAGTAGAGCCTCCTTCAGTGCAGCCATCACACCTCTACAGCCAAATACAACCACTACCTCACACTCCAACAGCAGTTGTACTCAGCCCCCTCCATTCAACATGGCTTCACCTCAGTCTTTGCCATTTAGCCATGGGACACCAAACCACCCCTTTTCCTTCTTACAAGAGCTGTCACAACCTCTGCCATTCAACCACTCTCCTGCACACACTCCAGATTCTGCTCCATCCTTCATCTCCACCTGTCAGGTTTCAGCACAAACACCATTCAGCAGACCTTCAGGTGATGATGAAAGCTAAATCATTCAGCATGTCTTGACAAACAGGGTTCCTTATTTATCTGTATTAACTGTATTACTATTAAGTTGCTATGTCATGTGTTTAAAGTACAGGACTGATTCAGTTCAAGTTTGCATTTAGAATTGGACACAAATGTTTACTTTACTAGACTAATTCTTGCCTTCCAACAAGTGTAGTATCCAGGACTTTGATTTCATTCTTGCACAGAACAAACCTGACACCTTATGTTTTACACTACCTTCTTTAATTCCATATTTGGAGAATGATATTATCAACCGTAAACATCCTGGACTGATTCAGTTTAAAAAAAAAAAAAAAGTCAGCCAATTTTCATTTAGAGTTGTACACACAGCATATTTACCCTTTATGGAAGACTACTGTTCCCTTTCAACAATTGGAGAAATGGACAATTTAAGCAAGTGTAGTATCCAGGATTTTTATTTCATTCTTGCACATTGTTGCACAGGACAAACCTGACATCGTGTTTTGCACAACATGTACTTTGTTTAATTTCATATTTGGAGAATGTCAACAGGATACAACAATGTATCAACAGGAAAATAAAAACACTATTTTTGACAAAGAAAAGTCACCTGGTTCTTATGTTCTTCCAAAACCATTTAAATATGAGGGTGAATAGTGAGTGCTGATATATACTCAGCAACAAAAGTTTCTGTGACACCATTTATGTGTATGTTATAAATGACACGCAAAGATCTCAATGCAATCAATATGTTTATTTAACAGGAGAAACACTGACTTTTCAGTGCCAACGTCACTCAAAACGAAAAATGTCATTTTCATGCGTCATGAAGCATTTGTCTGACGTCTAACCAATTGTGACCTTCACACTTCAATACCGGGTGTGACTTCCTCGTGCCATGATGCAAGCAACGCATCTCCGGCGCATGGACCGAATCAGATGTGCCAGAAATTGCTGTGGGATGTCATTCCAAATCTGACGTAGACGTTGTCGCAATTCCTGGAGTGTAGCTGGCGGGTTATCCAACCGCCGCAAACGTCGATCCATCTCGTCCCAAAGATGCTCGATTGGGGACATGTCTGGGGATCTGGCTGGCCATGGCAGGACATTGACATGTTGTTGCATCAGATACTGCTGTACAATCCTTGCAACGTGTGGTCTGGCGTTATCATGTTGCAGCGTTATTCCGGGACCATGTTGCATCAAAAACGGTACCACCAATGGCCGTAGCACTTCATCGTGATATCTTTGACCTGTCAGATTTCCATCAATAACAAGCAAATCTGTTCTGTTTCTAGCCATGATCCCTCCCCAAATCATGACACTACCACCTCCAAAACGATCAAATTCCTGAACACAGTTGTTGGCATAACGTTCTCCACGTCGACGGTATACACGTAAACGACCATCACATCGGTTAAGCATGAATCTTGATTCATCAGTGAAGAGTACAAGATCCCACTGACATTGGATCCACCGTCGATGTTGTTGTGCCCACTGTAGACGCAGTCGTCGGTGTTGTACTGTGAGTATTGGACGTCTTGCTGGCCGACGTGGGACAATGCCAAAATGACGGAGACGGCGACGGATTGTCTGTGCAGACAGTCGCCTCAAACCAGGTATCATTCTTGCAGTTATGGTTGCAGGTTGGAATCGATTTCGGAGATGGGTTGTTCGAATCCAGTTGTCCTGTCTGGGAGTGGTTACTCGTGGACGGCCGCTGCGAGGACGGTCTCTGACATGTCTTGTCTGCTGATGACGCTGCCATAAGTTCCAAATGGTGTTTCGGTGGACATTCAGGCGATGAGCAACTTCCCTCTGCGAGGTTCCGGATTCAATCATCCCAATGGCCCTCCACCGATCATTTTCAGACAGTCTTGGCATTTAGAGGGTAGAGTTCCTGATCCGAAATGGCTGTGTTTTCGATAAGTGATGCTTCCGTCGTTCATCAGGCACAATGTGAACATTCCAAAAATTCTCCTCTTTTATTGCCATCCACAAGCATGATTTACGCACATTTTCACGTGCAAAGTCATTTTCTCACATTTTCATGATTTCCATTTCAATGTTGTGTTTACGTGTACTGTTTCAGTCTGATATCACCATGTATGACAATTTCATAATTGCGTTATGAAAAATAATTAACAATATTGGTGTCACAGAAACTTTTGTTGCTGAGTATAGTTCAACGCTGGCTGAAGAAGAGTTCTCTCAAGGCCTCCCTGACTCCTGTTGGGTGAGCAGTATCTTGTGCTCCTCCATCTGCTGTTCTTTCATCCCGTGTTGCAGCTTGAGCTGGTTCTTCATATGCTTCACCGTGTTTCTCACATACGTTGTGGAGCGTACAACATGCACTTATGATGGTGGGGACAGAGGAAATGTCCACATCGAGGCGCTTACCAAGGCACCTCCATCGCCCCTTAAGTCGCCCAAAGGCACATTCAACTGTAATTCTTGCCCTGCTGTGTCGCTCGTTGAAATGTCTTTGCTGATCTGTCAGAGCCCCGGAGTCTGTGTATCCTTTCAGCAGCCAGGTTCGCAGGGGTTATGCAGGATCACCAAGCAGCATTATTGGGACTTGGACGCCATTGATCTCTTCAGTGCCCTAAGATGAGAGAAACATGATATTTATGGAGGAAAAAAACTGACATCTTTTTATCAGTCATAATATTGTGACCACCTGCTTGATTAAATGCAATTCAAAAGGTTACTCCTAAAAGGCACAGTCCACCATATTTTCATAATGAAATATGTTTTTCTATGAAATGAGACGAGATGATGCGTACCTCTCCGAGCTTTGAGCGATCACCCAGTCAGCCAGACGGGCTGCCACTCCTGTTAGCATTTGTAGCTGGACTCATTGTGGTCAACGGTATTTTTCGGGGCTGTAGTTAGATGCGACCAAAGTCTTCCACGTTTTTCCTGTTTACATAGGTTTATATGACCAGTGACATGAGTTCGGGTTCGGGGACGCAAATCCAAAAGTGGCTTTTTCTATGCTGTGGGAAGTGCGTACTACAATGACAGACGTAGTAACACCTTCTGCGCGCTTCGACAGCGCATTGATACCTTCACTTCTGATTTCTTTTCTGTCCCACGACTCCCCCCCCCCCCTTACTTCCGTAAATACAACCAACGTGACTGCACTGCACTACTTGGTACACAGTCAGGAAGCCAGAGCTTGCAGAAAATTACAAGTAAGGGATAATTAACGAGAAGGTGTGCATTCCACGGTTTTAATGCACGACGCGGAGTTCTCGTCGGGTGGTTGCCTCCGCGAAGAGCATTTAAACCGTGGAATGCTCACCTTCGAGTTGATTATCCCGCTTATACCATGGTCATTTGCCAGCAATCTCAAATCGCAGCATTAATCTGAAACGGAGATTATGCATAACCCAACATTATGCGCGATTGTGCGGACAGTAACTTACTTGCTACCCACAATTACAATGAACTTATGACTGTTTCCGCAGTCAGCGAGCTGAAATCAGTCTGCTGGCATAGCACGTAGCTAGCGAACTGTCAGCAGTCGCTGATACATGAAGTGGACACGTTAGCTTCATTTGTAACCTCACTCAATTACAATCTTTTAATGGATAAAGCCTGATTTTTTCGCTGCTATAATATTTACGGTCGTTATCGCTTGAGTACGAGTCAGCGAGGTGAAATCAGTCTGCTGGCATAGCAGGTAGCTAGCGAACTGTCGGCAGTTGCTGATACATGAAGTGGACACGTTAGCTTCATTTGTAACCGCACACAGTTACTAATGGATAAAACCTGATTACTTCGCTGCTACAATATTTACGGTCATTATCGCTTGAGTACCCATTGTTAACCGCCCCGCAGGACGCACTTATATGACGCCGCTAAATTTAGTGGAAATAAATGAGCTGCTAGGTTTCTGTTGTACCCAGTCAAATATCAGCTCTAACATTGCTATGGTTACAAGTTGGGTAGTGGATGAATTTCGAATGGTGAAACGACCGTAGCCGAACTACCTGTGCGGTTCCACGGTGTTAATGCATACCTGCCAGCCGCCAGGCAATTAGAAAAAAATAGAAAAAGGTATTCACCCAGACCATGGTATAAAAGAAAATAATCAAGTGTGCTACTATGGAACATTTTCAAATGGAGGACATAGATGCCGACGACTGGCTTGTGGCAGAGCCGGAGCCATATCTATTTGAACCAGAATACACCGAGGAGGAGCTACACGAAATGGACCGTGAGAGAGAAGAAGAAAAGGACGAAGATGAATCGTATGTGAAGAAGTGAAGTGAAGGTTCGCAAGCTACGTGCTTTGCCAGCAGACTGATTTCACCTCGCTGACTCGTACTCAAGCAATAACGACCGTAAATATTATAGCAGCGAAAAAATCAGGCTTTATCCATTAAAAGATTGTAATTGAGTACGGTTACAAATGAAGCTAACGTGTCCACTTCATGTATCAGCGACTGCTGACAGTTCGCTAGCTACGTGCTATGCCAGCAGACTGATTTCAGCTCGCTGACTGCGGAAACCGTCATAAGTTCATTGTAATTGTGGGTAGCAAGTAAGCTACAGTCCGCATAATCGCGCATAATGTTGGGTTATGCATAATCTCCGTTTCAGATTAATGCTACGATTTGATATTGCTGGCAAATGACCATGGTATAAGCGGGATAATCAACTCGAAGGTGAGCATTCCACGGTTTTAATGCTCTTCGCGGAGGCAACCACCCAACGCGAACTCCGCGTCGTGCATTAAAACCGTGGAATGCACACCTTCTCCTTAATTATCCCTTACTTATAATTTTCTGCAAGCTCTGGCTTCCTGACTGTGTACAAAGTAGTGCAGTGCAGTCACGTTGGTTGTATTTACGGAAGTAGGGGGGGTCGTGGGAGAGAAAAGAAATCAGAAGTGAAGGTATCAATGCGCTGTCGAAGCGCGCAGAAGGTGTTACTACGTCTGTCATTATAGTACGCACTTCCCACAGCATAGAAAAAGCCACTTTTGGATTTGCGTCCCCGAACCCAAACTCATGTCACTGGTCATATAAACCTATGTAAACAGGAAAAACGTGGAAGACTTTGGTCGCATCTAACTACAGCCCCGAAAAATACCGTTGACCACAATGAGTCTAGCTACAAATGCTAACGGGAGTGGCAGCCCGTCTGGCTGACTGGGTGATCGCTCAAAGCTCGGAGAGGTACGTATCATCTCGTCTCATTTCATAGAAAAACATATTTCATTATGAAAATACGGTGGACTGTTCCTTTAATCAAATTTAACTTCAATATAGGTTAAGAAGAATGCACATTTTTATGGCCCATTGTTTGTGATCACAAACTGCAATATTAAAGTAACATTGTGTCTTGTCATAAAAAGAAAAAGTGGTGACCGAGGTAAAAACCTACCGCTGGAAAAAGCTCCCCTCTCTCTGCCATTGCGTAGATCCTGGAGTTCTTGAGAACCCTGGCGTCGTGAACGCTTCCAGGCCATCCAGTGTAGATGTTGGTGAAACTGATGAGAAAACATGTTATGAGTTGAGCATCCATAGCATGCAGAAATAATGAAAACAATTGCCTGGTGGTAGCTACATTGCTAGTGCACTGTGATCAGGGTTATATATACTGTAAATTGGTATTTTATTACTGTACACATCTCTTTCATGTAGGTCTCATGATTAAAACACTGTCTACTTTTAATGAATATCAATATTGAAAAAAAGGCAAGATAAAAAAAAAGACTATTTCCAAAACTGGCTTACCAGAACTGGTGATCGACAATGCCTTGGAGAATGACAGAGTGCCAGCCTTTACGGTTGAAATAGTCAACATGATTTTCTTCAGGTGCAATGATGGGGATGTGACTCCCGTCGATCGCTCCAGCACACTGGGGGAAATCCCACCTCTGTCTGAAGCCCTGCAGCACCTCCTGGAGATCGTCTCCCTGGTATAATTTAACCCCTTTCTGCAGCTGCAGACGCTCGCGTCTATAGATATGCAAATTTAAGCACTTAGAGTACTCGACCACGAGATGGCACCCCCGGATCAGCTATTGAATATTCACAAGCAGGCAGAGTTGAAACACGATTTAGAGTATGGAGAAGTTCCCTCCAATCCCTGTTTTTCAGCAGTAGCATGCATTAAACTCCTCAGCTAAGCCTGATGTGCAAACTGGTCAATATCCTTGCCCATAGTATCGATCCAGTAGTTTTAAAAAATTATCACTTGCGAGAAGTTGCGACAGAAAAAAACTTAGTACTCTGTAGCAACTATTTTAGCTACAGTGAGCCAACAGTATACCAATTAGTGGTAAAAAAAAAATACATTTTGTGAAGCAAAAAATCCGACATAGTATTGATTCTCTCACATTCTACCGTCAATTACAGTCATCACACACAAAATATGCGTAGTTCCCTCCCATGGATTAACGCATAGATTCCTCCATTGACAAATTCAGCGCTCCCTTCTATCCACCCAAGGTACTGGTGTCGATAGCCAGTCACTCAATTATATACCCAGTTTCATCTGCGTAACTTTACAGTTTTAGTTCACGCCCTCGTGAAGCTTCCCCGGTAACGATGTATTGATAGACTCGTTTCTTATCCAATTCCCGAGTGTTTAAACTTTCCTCAATAACTGAAATACATTGATCGGACAATAAGAATAGGATACACAGCTAAGCGTAAAAGTAAGGTTGGTTGTGTTCTTCGAATGTTGGCCACGGTTGCGCAGCTGAACCGCAATCTTGAATTATAAAGCCTTAAATCAGGTAACGCCTAAAAAGCCAGATTTGGCTTCTGCGCAAAGGGGTTAATGTATTCAGGCATGAGGACATGATGAACAGCTTTGCAAAAGTCATGAACAATAGAACAAACGGAGGACTTGGCAATGCCAAACAGGTTGGCCAAGGTGCGGTAACCAGTCCCTGTTGCTAACCAATATAGCCCCACTCCTACTCGCTTTCTCAAGGAGATGGATCTCCTGAACGGCGTGTCTCGCCTCGACAGTCTCGAGGACAGGCACTGACAAATGTAATGAAACGTATTCCTCGACATTCGGAAGTTCTGGAAGAAATCCTGCTCTGTGAAACCAGTCACATCCCGATCCCACCACTCCTGGCTCTGACACTGCATCCACATTCTCCTTTGTACGGATGTTGCAGCCATTGCTCTGCACAAAGCCATCATTAACACGTTGACTTTCCTTCTCTTCTTCCTTCTCGATTGCAACCGCTCACAAATTTGCCGGCTGCCGCCAAACATTGTATTCAATGTAAGACCATACAGTCCTGTTGCCACTGCCATGTTCGCTTCCGTAAACACAGTTGTGCGCGTGATGTCATCAACTATAAACTGCGCATGAGGGTCAGTTCAGAAGCGTGAGCTGTTCACACATCAGTCCGTAGGCAGGCCACATTTTAAAATGTAATGTGAACAGCCAAACAAAAAATCGGATTTGAGCAATAAATCGGAATTAGGCATTAAGGCCTGCAGTGTGAACATAGCCTAATTGAAAAAGTAAGCAGCCTTAGTCGGATGGAATTTCAGGGCCTCTGTTCTGCAATAAGTGGACGAAGGATACTAGGTTTTGGTCCTCAAAATTGCTTAAATCCATGTGGAACCATTGGCACTGAGATTGCACTTATACGGCACCGGTAAGGCTTGCTACAGCCTTAGTCATCGGGCAGGTTAACATGGTGTTGGTGGTGTCTAATTGAAAAACTATGCAGCCTTAGTCAGATGTTCAGGGCCTCTGTACTGCAATAAGTGGTTGAAGGAGTTGACTGCTCTATACTGGTTACCCCGGAGTTGTAGTATTTTAGCGTAACTTGATACCCGACACAGGACAACATTTTGCGCAGTATGTATTAGTTTATCCAGTACCTAACACTCTTTTGTTTTTGGGTTTTCTCAGAGGAACGCCGTCCCCTGGAACTCAGTCATTGGACAACCTAAGCCCTGTCACTAACTAATGGCCAACGACTGCTGTCTTCCAGCTGTCCTGATCCCCTCATTGGTGCCTCTCCACTTCCTGGAGCTACAGATGTCACTGCTTAGACACTTTATTGTTAAAAGAGCTTTGGACTTTAATTTACTCATCAATTAATTAGCCAGCCAGCAGAGGATGGGCTTCCCCACAATAGCCAGGCTCCTCCTGAGATTTCTTCTCACTGAGGAGTTTTTTCTCGCCACAGTTCAAGGCTTTTTTTCCTCCCTACAGAGAGTTTTTTTGCCTGCTATTTGGGGATTATGGATTTGTCTGGGCTTTGCCCTTTTCTCTCTGTAAAGTGTCTCTGTGACAGCCTGCCTGTGAAAAGCGCTATACAAAATAAAATTGAATTGAATTAAATAAAGGAAAAGGGAAAGCTCAGATGTTCGCCCCATGGTAGCAGGTGGGGTTAGTACGCTTAAAAAAAAAAAAAAAAAAAACATTGATTCAAAATCGTTACACCCCTACTCCTTAATATAAAAAGCATGATGCCCGAGTAACTAAAATATATACAGAGCAAAAACGAAGATTGATTGGCAAGGATGGAATAAGATTATGACTTGCAGTCAAGCAGATTTTGCGTTAGGATGCAAGTTCTGAGCATGTGCAGTTATCATGACACAGCTCCTTAAAGAACTTTGAGGTCACAAGCTCTCCTCCACTCACCTCCAGTAGTCTCTTCTCCCAGTGATTGAACTCAGTGCCAAGACCTCCCTGGTTTTCCAGCTCCATGCCCTCCAGTATTGGGCAGTCAAAGTGCCTGCGAGCCTCCTCCTGCCAACACAAACAGACCAAGGGCTTCAACGTAGCCCTACTTTTCTAGGCTCCATTCAATGCAGATCCTGCCAACTCTAGTCTTTCCTGGTGAAATACCCTTGGGGCAAATAGGCAGCATGACCAAGTCCCTGTGAATATGCCGCACATGGCTGAGATGCCAAATAATATCAAACGGTAGCTTCAATTGTAAAAAGGAGAGAACAGGGAGGATGACATTGAATCTGATCTCATTACACTAGCACAGGCGTTTGGGATGAATACACAAATGCATTTTTCGTGTGTAGTGCATTGACTGCACTAGTCTGGTTCACGCTCAATGTCTGATCCGAAGTCACTTTTGTCTCCCTTCAAAACAGCATTGGTGATGAGGTTGTAACAGCAGAACCACGGGCAGTGATACAATTCCCTTACCACCACGCGAGGAGTCACCAAAAGGTGAACGTCATGCCGAATCATCTGGTTTCCACGGATATCCCACAGCCTGGATGCTTTCCTCACGACTTTATCACTCCACTGGTACAGACCCAAACTGTCTCGAAACCATATTACACACTCAATTCATATTATCCAGAATTTAGCAACACTGCGCTATAAAATGTCACAAAAATATTGTCTAAACCAACATGAGGAACAGCTACCATTTCCAACAGTCTGTAAGTTATAGATCAAATATTACAATTAAAGCAAGTGATTAATAGTTTACTAAAAGATGAATGAATCCATAAATTATTTAGATCATAGTGTCTGTATCAAGATGGAGCACAAGGAAATTTTCCAATACTCATCTCGTAGTGTCTTCATATCAACTCCATTTTCTAACATCTCATCTTTAGCAGTAATGCCTATATGACGCCATCCATTGATGACAAATAATAGTTCCATTAAAAAAAATGACCGGTCTTGCACACAATCATTAGTTGCCCATACCTCTCATTGAAGGGAGGTAATCCACTCGCATATCGCTGAGTCAGCGGCTTCCCATTGTCATCATGATAAAATGCAAAAAGTCCAGCTGAAAAACCCTATTTTACAGAAAACAGTAAAAACTTTTAAGTACATTGATACCTCGAGGGCATCTTTCCTCACTTTTTACAGAAGATCTTAGAACTAGGAAACAGGTTTAAATTGATCATCTTTATTCCACTATTATAATCCAGGCTGACCAAAAAAAAAAAAAAAGAATGACAGCATGTCTTAAAATGGCTTACCAGGGCATGAATGATCTCATGTTTGACAGTTGACAGCATGCCAACAAACTCCTGAGGTTTGGTTGAGATCATACTTGGGCAAAGGTTGGCATATCCAGCAATGGGTCTACATAATGACAGAACATTCATACAGTACATATCATTTACAAATTGCACCATGTCCAATGAAATTGGCACCATACAGTCAACTATGTCATAATGTATTTGTTGAATACAAAAATACAATAATGCAAATGGAATAAGTACAAATAGCCATTGAGAGCAGTTGATTGCAATCATTAGTCTACTGATGTGGTTTAAAGTGTTTGTTTTCAAGTACAGCAACCTGACACGGTTGAAAAATTGATTAGTTCTCTCTGGATTCAAGTTAAAAGCTAAGGAAAGTGTATAAAAAAATTTGAATCCATAAAAAGTACGCATTTGACTCTGGTTAGATGACTTTGAGGACACAGTAAATGCAAATTAATGTGACAACAGCGTGGAGCTGGTACAGAGTATATTGTGCTCATGCATCTAGTTCAGACTCCAGCAGGCAGTGTTCAGTATAGCTCCCCTTTCACTCTTTTTACAGATGTGAAACAACTGCAAAATGAAGTTCCTGGCCATTACACAATCTGACCCAATCAAAAGCCATCACAGATCCCTCATCACTTTCATGTTTGAATCTATCAACAAATCATATAGTTTGAGTGGATCAACAAAAATAACAGAGAACCCCATTTCCTCCATTCTTTTTTCCTTCCCTTACTCAAAAAACTCATAGGACAAAATCAACTGAGGGCAAGATTCCCATCCAATACTTTTGTTTAACGCCATCACACAGAAAGGCTCCTCCCTGGAATGGATTCCGGTTGACTTGATTGAATACAAATTTGAACTTTCCAGAAATAGATGCAATTAAATAAAGAAAACATAATTTGAATGCAGACCATGTGCTGAAGGGATGAGAACATGCCCACGTTCATGAAGGGATGTTCTGCCCATCTTGACATGCGATCGATTTCTAAATTCCAAAATTAAAGGATGCCTAAATGAAAATTTCAGGAATGTACCCGGAAATGGATGTAGAAATAGCAAGAGTTAAATATAAAATCTTGGGTGTCTGAATGGGAAGCCCACCTCGCTCCAAACATCAATTTTTTTCTCATAATCATAACAAAGCATGGATGGGCACCATATTTGTGCTGTGTGTGCGCGTGTCCCTTCCCTTTTGCCACCAGAATCCAGGGCTGCGTGTTGGCATTTTTCATGCCATTGGTGAAGGTCTGGGAAGATACGATGAAAGGTGCCCCTTCATCCAGGATTCAAACAATCATTTCAGATTTTGAGCCATCTAGATGACATTGTTACTAAGAGGTCCCTGTGAGCAAATTCAGTATACAATAACCAAGCCACTCATTTTACGCTTATACCCACTGACATGTTGCTTAACCAATGAAATGCAAGTCTCCATAAACATTACAAGGTGTGGACTGACCCACCTTCTTCAGTTCAAGCTATGCCATGACTTAGAATTTAAGTGCAGGTCACTACCTGCAACAACAACAAAAAAAAAAAAAAAACACACAACTTGCTTCCCAAAGAAATACCTTGCTATGCCCGATTCAAAGTAGATTTCTCAAAGAAGAGCAAAAATAATTTTTTCAGAAACATGCGACTATGAATGAGCACACATGCCACTTGAACAGCAACCTGCTCAGCTTCCTCAATCTTCATTCCACAAGATGAAAGCTTTTCTTTGAATTCACTCAAACTGTCACAAGATACGCCAGATTCGAGGTCCGAGTCTTGATGATAGCTCTTGTAGTTTGTGCACCTCGTCTGCCATTAGTAGTGTATTGTGCGCGACACAATGAGGGCAAGATGCTTGATTCCAGGAAAGATGGTCCTGACCTTAGAGTGACTCATGAATTTGAAGCCTGAGCCTGGCGTCGATGTACAGAGGGAGCTCCTTTGCTTACCTGTCAAGCTCAGACTCCAGCTGGCAGTAGGCTGCGTAGGCCACGATGTTCTCCTGTCCGCAGCGCTCCGTGGTCACCCCACTGACATACAGCACAAAGTCCGCCCCCTCCACCCCGTCGCCGCTCGAGGGTCCCGTTGGGCCGCATGACCTCCCTGACTCGCTGCAAACCTTACATTGCTGGGAAACAACACAGAATTTGGTCTCCCGATTGCTGAAGAGGTGAATTTAACCGCTAGCAATTCTAAAAAAAGACTAAGTCACAGTCCCTTTTGGACAGCTGAGGGGGTAACGTGACTACTGAATTGCTGGAGGTAAATTCAGTCAACTCTGCATTGCCAGAGATAAAGTCATTCTTTCATATTGCTGAGAGGGTGATTATTAATATTTACCCCCATATTTCTTTACTCCTGGTTATTAAAGCAGAACTAGCAGCATAGTTGATCTTCACATGCCATAACAATGATCCCCTGCCCTGTTGTGTCAAGGCATCTGATCCGCCTTAACTATAATCCAGGCAGCCACAAATCCAAGCCTGTGACAGTTTCACTAATCCACAAAATGACCTCAATCCCACAGGCTGACCAAAAGTGCAGCAGGATTTCAATTACGAAAAGAGAGTTTAATGACAAACTATGGAAAAGCATGACAGCAGAGGCTTGACTCAAGCACAGCACACCAAATTAAATACCTACATAATTTGACCATCTTTCCTCCTCCTTTGTGCGTAAAAAAAGCACAATTAAACATCAAACAGACCTGCAGATGCACTTCAGGGACAATGACAGGTCCACATCTGGTGACATCAGCACAAGCTCCCTGACAGAAGCGGTGAGGATCATCTTTCTTCCGCAAATACTGGTTGGTTGCACATTGCCTTAGCAGGAGAACACCAGTGTCAGCAATGCTTAAGAAATGAGATTACCTAATATGCACCTACAGCTGGCCACTAACCGGATTAGGAGATAGAACCTCATCAACGTGGGTTTCCAGACAACAGTGGGAGAATAGTAAAATATCTGCTGAATGTGCAGACTTAACACAGTATAAAATATAGTCCAACTTAACCCACTTGAGACCAATAAACATTCACTGGCAATAAATGGACAAATACTGAAAATCTGCAAATGGAACACAATGAGACAGAAGCCACAAAAACTAACCACTAAAGCCCACAGACATGAAATTTCAATTCTCTCAGGGCACCAATTTACAAACCTGAGGTAATGACTTAGCATGTGAAGCAAACACTCACCGAAAGTGAATAATTTTCAGTGCAAAAGCACCATACTGCTTTGTCTGCAATGCCTCTCAACACATGCACTTTTCAAATCAGTGTGAATCACATGCTATACAATATGGCCAAGTATTTCCAGACTAGGTTTACGCGCGAAATGTGGTTGCAAAAAAATTACAAAGATAATAGAACAAAACATGTAAAAACAAAGTTATTACAAACTTACACCATTACACCTAAACAATCCAATGCTTCATGAAACAATACCTGCTCAGGAGAATTGGACCAGTCTGCCTTCGTACTCGAAATGTCCTTTGAAGGTAATCAATAGCTTGTGGAAACAATTTCTCCTACAAAGAAAACGACATGGTTGAGCCACAAATGATGCGCGAAACCTACCCCTTTATAATTTCTGATTTATGAAGCAACAGCAACCGCCATTGAAAAACATAGCATCCCCCAATAGTTTTGAACCATGAAACTTAGTAATGACCAGCATATAAACTTACGTACCTTCACAAGAGCTCTTTTATCGAAGGGCAACCTAATACAAGCAAATGAAAACAGTTGATTGACAAATATGTTAAAATGCTCAGTTCACGGTGATTTCGGGTCATTGAAAGTAAAGGCGGTTCAGAACATAGACAAATAATTCCTGAGGGAAAAAAATCCGAAAAGACCAAGATAGCAGTTACTCTTCGAAGAGTTCAGAATCAAAGGTTCCTACTGAGAGGCAACAGTTAACAGTGCTCACACTGGACGCGAGACGAAATTTTCGCATGACAGATTACATTCAAAGTCAATGTAAAGACGCGAATACACGCAAACCGCGTGAACTCGCGTCTTTGCATTGACTTTGAATGTAATCGGTCGTGTGAAAAAATCGTTTCGCGTCCAGTGTGAAAGCGGCTTTGGAGGGGACAAGAATATTTGGAAGCGGATGACTTACTCTTCCAAGCTTGAATCATAGGCGATTTTTATTTTGAGCTGCTGGTCAATACTTCTTTTGGAAATTCTGTCAGACTTCAAGTAAACTTTGTGAATGACCTGAAAGAGAAAATGAATTAAGATGATAACGCAGTTTAACGCAACCAAATCCTTATGAGGCGACTTAAAGAGTAGATTAAATGATCACAGTATTACTGATACAGCACACAGCCACAAAGAGATACTTCACCCAAAGGTCGATTCGAAAAGGCTATTCTTAAGTTCTGAGTATGGAAAACACACAACTCGCAGGCAAAATTGCTTACAAGAATTCCAAGAGTAGCTGGGTAGATCTAATCTTCTGAAAACATTCTGCTGAAAAACTACAACCAACTTTTCCTTCATAAGTTCTTACTGATCGATATACATCGCAAGAATGGCCGGTGAAAATTTAATCACAATATCTTAAGAAATTATAAAGGAAAATATAGATGGTTGCTGACCCAGAGTCCCCAGAGTAGCCAAGTTAGCTACTCAACCAAGAAAACAAATACAGTTTACGTTAGCCAATCAAGGTAACTAGCTGGCTACGAAGACGATGAAGATAACCTCCGAGGTCAAGCGTCAGGTCTATGCAAGATCATAAGTTAACGACCAAGCTAACTGCTAGCTCCCTTTCTAATGTTAGTACATATACGATGAGAAGCTGCTACTTAAGTGTTTGTTGCATCAAGGAACCCAACTTGCTAGCCAGCGTTAGTTTAGTCAGGCAAATCGGTTAGAGGAAATGTTAGCTACGTCAATACTTCTTGCTTTTCCATAAAACTCTGATTGCCAATGGATAAGCCATGCACAGGTAACCAACTAACGTCAATTAGAACGCCACTTTCACTACAG
The DNA here is from genome assembly GCA_029721435.1 of Gymnothorax reevesii. Taxonomy (NCBI): domain Eukaryota; kingdom Metazoa; phylum Chordata; class Actinopteri; order Anguilliformes; family Muraenidae; genus Gymnothorax; species Gymnothorax reevesii. Next base: position 56,095,779 of record CM056586.1, read on the forward strand.
CTAGGCTAACTAATATAATCAAACCATGAAAAGAGCTGACAACTTCGGTCTCGACATAGCTAACCTCAACAATAACGCAATCTATTCAAGCTGGCCATCTTATGTTTATCCTTGCCAGATGGCCAACTACCTTGTTGCTAGTTTCGAAATAGCAATCCGTAAGCTTACAATTTTCGTAGGCATAAATAACCTCGCTAGCTAATATTAATAATCGCGGCATACCATACTTACCTCCGAGGGAGCCGGAATTTTGTGTCTACACGTGTGACAATGAACGAATATGGCTAAAAGGGAAAAAGCACAAATCCGACTGAGTGATCCCAACGGCCAGCAGCTCAGTCTCATCGCCATCATATGCGACCAGAATACGATGGCAAATTCGCAACGTCGATAAGAGTATTTCGCTTCCTACTCCAGCACAGCTGAAGACCATGGCATTCATAGCTAACTACAAGTTAACAATGTTGAGGCTGTAATGCAAGACAATAAAGCTCGCAAGCCAGGTAGCTCAGCCCAAAGTATCTTTCAGTTCAGCACCAGGATTTCCACACGTCACTTCCGCAACGATCGTTATTTACATTTCGTCATCCAGTGGCTGTCACCACTTTCTTGAACGGGGGAAATTACAGATTGCTGAAATCAAGAAATCCCTATCATATCCACTAAACTTTGGGGTCTACCGCCGAATTTTCAGCACAGATGTAACTGAAAAGACATCAGAATAAGAATCAATGCTTTGATTTACCGGATGATGACCTTTACTTCAATACCTCATGAGCTTGATGGCAAAGATAGCCTATTCATGATCGCTAGTTCAGATGAGTGCTCACAAGTTCCCCTTCAATGATTGAATTATGTGTGATCTAGAGTAGAAGAGCAGGAGCAGTCTCGCCTTGTTTTTCGAGATTGCATCCAGCATTCTCAACATCAGTAGCCACACTTTTTCACTGCTCATTCAATTCAATTTGACATGCATTGTTGGCAGTCATGTTGGAAAACGTACAAGAGATCGCAATCATTCAAAACTCGCTTGTCTTTCACTTGTGAGACGAGGGGCATGTTCAAGATCGCGGGGTCAAGCAAGAGCCCACAATTTTTTCATCTTCAACGATTAAACTACGCTTGGTCTTGCGAAGACAAGCAGAAACATCTGTGAACAGTCTCACCTTTCTTTTCAAGATGGCGTCCAGTATAGTCACAGCCTGTTCAATGGAATTTGATGCAAACCTTAGTTGGCATGTTGGAAAATTAGCAAGAACTCACGAGTCATTCAAACTTTTGAGTCTTCCTCTGAGCTTCTTTCATTGATCTGCGAGTGGACAGTTCTGCCTGGTTTATGACAGTACAATCCAGCCAAGACTGTAACCAGCAGATCAAGCAAACTCAGTTGATGCCATTAGGTTTCAGGGGATCCTGATTGGGCAGCATGAGGCAGAGCTTTGCCAGCTGCACCAGTCTATTTGTGCTCTCTCCAATCAACTAACGCCTGACATCAATCGGCATTCAACCACAACCATGCAAGCAGCAAGTGCTTCCTGCAACAAACCCTCCCTCAGGCTTTCTCTCACCCTGAGCCCAACATGGCAATGTTGTACTCCTATTTACGGTGACCCTACTACCTGCCACTGTTTCCTGGCTAAGTGTTCAATGATCTTCGAACTACAGCCATCCTTGCCGAGTACTAAGCGCTCCTAGTGGCTTTCATTCCTACTCGCCTCTCGGGTCAGGCTAGGGACAGGACCGCTACCTCCTGGGAGACGGAAGATACTGCAGTGCAGTCCCTCGGTGTTTTTGTGAACAAGATGAGGAGGGTCTTTGACTGGTTGTGGTCCAGCTACGCTGCCACCCTGAGGTTCTCCAGCTGCATCTACGGAGTCCCCCTGGTGTCAGTCAAGAAAAAAAAAAGCCATGTACTAAACTGAGGGAACAGATTGCTAAACTGTGCGCACAGTTTGCTAAACTGAGGGAACAGATTGCTAAACTGTGCGCACAGTTTACTAAACTGAGGGAACAGATTGCTAAACCGAGGGAACAGGTTGCTAAACTGTGCGCACAGTTTACTAAACTGAGGGAACAGATTGCTAAACTGAGGGAAAAGATTGCTAAACTGTGCGCACAGTTTACTAAACTGAGGGAACAGATTGCTAAACTGAGGGAACAGATTGCTAAACTGTGCGCACAGTTTGCTAAACTGAGGGAAGAGATTGCTAAACTGAGGGAACAGATTGCTAAACTGAGGGAACAGATCGCTAAACTGAGGAAACGGATTGCTAAACTGAGGAAACAGATTGCTAAACTGAGGAGACAGATTGCTAAACTGAGGGAACAGATCGCTAAACTGAGGAAACGGATTGCTAAACTGAGGAAACAGATTGCTAAACTGAGGGAGCAGATTACTAAACTGAGGGAACAGATTGCTAAACTGTGCGCACAGTTTACTAAACTGAGGGAACAGATTGCTAAACTGTCACAATGGCGGACAATCAGAAAGTGTAACGCGAACTCTGCCATAATAATAATAATAATAATGCATTAGTTTATTATTATTATTATTATTATCTATTGATCGATGTATGGACTACAGCTTTTGCGTTCAGAATGGTTCATGGTTTTTTTCTTCCCCAAATCAAGGATGAGCCTATATTTCAATATTTGTTAACAAACACAGAATCTTTGCACTTTTTTTTGGTTGACTGTTCTGCTGTGTTTTAGGAAATAGGCTAATTAATATTGTAACGGACAACCTATTCCCTGTAGGAAGTACTAGAGATTAGTTTGAGTGCCACGACACTCTCCGATTCATAGGCTGGTAGTTTGGGAGCACTACTACTATTACTAATATCGGTTTTAATTAAGAATACACTCATTTAGTGATTTCACTGGCTGTCGACTGATTGGGGGTGATGGGGGGGGTGTGACCATGTGATGTTTTCACCTGCGTGAAACCTTATTGCTGACGTGGCGGATATGGAGGGGAGACACTTTTTGAAACGCCAGCGGGAGCAAGGAGCATGTGAAAGAGCCACCCTCGAAATGGTGTGTGTTACCTGCAATCGGTCCTATAACTAGACGCCAGGGAAATTTGAAGAAAACCCGAACTGAACTGAACTAAACTGACGACTGGGAGCTGTTCGTCCAGCGTCGGACTTCGCCCGCTGCTCCGGCCGTACGCTGACGACTAGTCGGGGAGGCGGTTCTCAACCAGCCTCGGCCCGTGCTACCACCCGTGGAGCTTGTGGGGAGGTAAGGTCGCGCCTCCCAAGAACCTCAGTCAGGACGACAGCCACTTTACTGACCAGCTAGCTGGTCCTAGCTATTACCGCTGCTGTGGGGTAAAGGAGCGTTTTCCTTTTTCCCTAGACAACGAGTTTCAGTGAATTCCCTCACAAGTGGGTTCGGTAATAATATTCATATTTTTTTTTAAATTATTTCTCTGAATGCAATGTCTCATTTCACTGGGATGTCTATAACTATAGACTGTTTTGTGATCCACAGCTTAAATAAATATTTGGCTAAATACTGTTCTCATTATTTAACAATGCAGTGTAAATTGATGGCAACAGAAAAGGAAGGGGAGAAAAGACTGAGGTTAGCCTGAACTCAAAGACGGGTCAGATAAACTGTCCCCAAATGTTCAGTGCTCAATCAGTCCAAGGGCTCTATTTTAATGATCTGAAACCCAAGTTTAAACATGAAGCGCAAGTTGCTTAGGGGAAATACGAGGACACCGTTAGGCTGTTCATGTTAAGCATATGCTTACCCTTGCACCCAACATTAAGCTAAAAAGGGTTGGTCTTAAGGCTAATTAATATTTGTGTTTAGGGCACAACATGATAAACCAATGAGAATGCCATCTGCAGTCTCCAATCTCATTTTAGAGCCAGAAGCGCAAAGTTGGTATATTGCAGGTTCCAACAGGCTGAATCTCCGCTGAGAAAGAGGCATGATGAAATTAACTTCAAACTTCAAATGACGCTGTGCGGTCAAATATTATAACACACATGAAATTAGGCACCCTTCTGCCACTTCAGATACCCTTAGTTGATACCATTTTAGCAAGTAAATGAAAGTAAACTAGCCCTAAATGCTGTCTTAACCAGGAAAAAAAGAGAGAAGAGAATTAAATAAAAATAAAATAAAGAAATTGTTCAGATCAGTTTTGAACATTACATGGTTCAGGAGTTTAGTAATCTGTTCCCTCAGTTTAGTAAACTGCGTGCACAGTTCAGCAATCTGTTCTCTCAGTTTAGTAAACTGTGCGCACAGCCTTTCTATTCCACAATTATATTCCAATAAGGCCAACAAGATCCACATTCAATTAGCCAACGCGCTCCCAAAAACATCGGATATACTTTGGTGACTTCCTTTGAGTTTACTTGACAGTTTATTGCTTCGACAGTTCCTCTCTACTTCGTGGCGTTTTGGTCGTGTGCGTGAGCGTTTGATTGTTTGATTGTGGTGTAATGTTTGTGCATGGATGAATACGTTTCAAAGTTAATCAAATCAAATTTTCTTATTACCTAAACGAACATAAACTGTAGTCGTAAATCAACAAAAATAAGCCTAAGGGTGCGGTTGACAAAGTGCCTCTTCTTTCCGCGTCTTGTTTCAAACGAAAACCGAACTTCATTATGGGAAAGCAGGCTTCCCCTATATTCTCTGACCAGTGGCTTGACTCAAAACAGCCACCGGCGGTGCTATTGCGCATATAACAAAAAAATTATTATCATACTATCATACTATATCATACTTCATACTATAATTTGAGGAACATTTGTCTGTCTGTCTGTTTGTCTGTCTGTTTGTTTCCCTACTCCTCCGAGGTCCTCTGTCGGATCTTCACCAAACTTGGTGGGTCTATGTAGGTTGTCCCTGGAATTGTCCTTGAGGGGTTAGTTTTTTGAAAGGTCAAGGTCCCTGGGGTCAAAGGTCAATTTTTCGCATCTCCCATCTCCCTGGACAGATTTTCATGAAAGTTGGTATGTGGACGTAGGTCGTCACAAGAAATGACCGCGAAAGGTCCGTTCCGTCAAAGGTCAAGGTCACGAGGGTCAAAGGTCAAACCGTAGGTCATCACGAGAAATCAAGGTCACTGGGGTCAATGGACAGTTTCCTGACAAACAAGGCACATACACAGACAATGTTGTCTACAGATAAATCCTCAACTAACCAGTAAGCTCCAACCAAACCATTCTACTTTGGACACTCCACCACCCCATGCCAGACAAAACTCCCCTTCCTCTTGGGGATAAGGGTGTGGCATAGCCCTTTACAAATGTAACTGCTGTATTTCCATCTCGATGCTCACACAGTCAAAATTATTCTCGCCACGGGTAATTTACTAGTAGGGCAAATTTGGCTCATACACACAGTGCAGCAATCTGTTCCCTCTGTTTAGTAATCTGTTCCCTCAGTTTCGGAAACTGTGCGCACAGTTTAGTAATCTGTTCCCTCAGTTTAGCAATCTGTTCCCTCAGTTTAGCAATCCGTACCCTCAGTTTAGCAATCTGTTCCCTCAGTTTAGCAATCTGTTCCCTCAGATTTTTTTTTTTCTCGACTGACACCAGGGGGGCTCCGTATGCATCAGAGGTGTTTGTCGATGTCAGACTATTCAAACTATTTCTGCACCTTGGTTGCCTCCATGTGCTGGGATCCCCAAGCCCTTTTACACCTTCTTGTTCAGCCTTGTCAGACTGAGTACAAGATGAAATCACCAACTGAATCCTCCTTCCAGGTTTGGATGACCCAAACGACTTGACGCTGATTGATGCTTGTCTGCTAGAGAAACAGTTGGATCGACAGTTCAGGTTATAAGCACCTGCCCAGTCTAAGTGTCCTAATGCTCTGTTTCAAGCCACCCCTCATTTTACTCCCCCAGAACCCATGGCAACCGATCCTGCTAAGATACGCCATCTGCTCCCTTCTGAACAACTGCGAAGGAATGTCCTGTTTAGCGATTTCACTCCACCTATTGAGAAGAGCAACTTTCTGGGGCCTCCATTTATTTATCCAAACAACTCCTGCTCATGCAACTGACCTGGCAGGGGTGGCAACACACCTCAAAGGCACTGATCGAGGGCGGATGGAGTCTTCATCCAATCAGGGGCCAGTCTCACGAAGCTGGATTAACATACCCGGGGTTTCCCACAGTTACCCTGTTGCACTAAACCAGACATCCGCGGTCTTGATTATCGGTCTCACGAAGCCGGTAATCAACTCATTAAGTACATCCATAAGTTTCCAACCTAGGTCAGTGCTCGTGCACATAAAAGGGGCGGTGTTAACTCCATTTTTTGCGCACCATGGAGAAGCCGCAGAGAGCAACTTATTTCTCGACAGAGGAGCAAACAATAATTCTAAGGATATATAAAGAGTATAAAGACATCATTCAGGCCAAAGGTAACACTGTTGCAGCTGCCAGAAACTGCAAGGAATCTTGGCAAAAAATCATCGACTCTGTCAATACGTAAATTACTGGTATTGTCATATTACATCACCACTGTGTGTCTCTCAAATGTATGTGCCAATTTTATTTTATTCTTTTTGACAATTTAACCTCCTCATTTCAGTTGCAACCCCAGTGGAACCTAGCCTCCGTTGCAAACGTCTTATGGTGTTCGGTTAACTTCCCTCCCCCCAACAACGTCTGCGCACTAGAGCGAGGTTTTATGTCCGTGACGTAATGTGATTGTGCTTGATGAGCCAATCAGAATGCTTATGAGCTATTTGCCAAATCCTGTAGGCAAATTTACGTAGCTTGTTTTCATTGCTTGTTCTTGTAAGCTATTCATATTTTCAATATTGAAGGTTTTGCGGATTTTATCCAAAGCTCGAGAGAAAACATGTTCGCCACCGTCCGCCATTTTGGATTTATATGTTTATGCATATATAATTAGCTCCTGGAGTTTAAGAGCTAGTTTCTGATCGGTGGAACACAAAACCTCGCTCGAGTGCGCAGACGTTGTTGGGGGAGGGACGAAAACCGAACACCATAAGACGTCTGCAACGGAGGCTAAGGGGAACCAAAATGACTTGGGAGCAAGGCTACATATATGATGTAAGAAATATACATACATTGTCTACAATAATCTAAACTACAACATGCACAAGGCTGTACCTTTTACGCCGTCTTTGTGTGCAGCTCAGAAAAAAATGTGATAAGAAAAAGACCGGAGGGGGGTCCTCCTACCCAACTGTACACTCCTGCAGAGGAGTTGACTTTATCTTATAATAAGGGTCGCCACATAATGGAGGGCGTGGAGGGGGGAGTCTCATCAGACCCTGGTGGAGGTAGCAGCTCACAAAGCAAGACGTATGGACATCGGACATGGTATGTTTCAGCGCACCAAATGTTAAAACACTGGGCTGCTTTTAAAACACAATTATCCTTTTATTGTGAAAGTAGCTTAAATAACATGTATTTTTTTTTTTGGTCACAGAAAACGCGGTCTCTCCGAAGCGCTCCTCTCACTACCCATGGGGCTTCCTCCACGGGATTCTCAAGAAATCAGCAGGTCATTTTTCCAAGACAAAGATGGTCTTATATACCCGCTAAGATCTTATCCTGAACTTAACCAGCTCCGGAGCAGGCTAGGCATTCGGCATAAGTTACCATATTATAACTAGTTAACATTGAATTTCTGATATCAAAAATTGTTGTTTTAACTAGTTAAAATTAAATTCCTGATATCAGTAATTCGAATTCAAACTAGTTAGAATTGAATTTCTGACATCAGATATTCCAGCTCCAATTGAAATGAATGAGAAAAACGTTGTTAATCTAACTAGTTAGAATTGAATTCCTGATATCAGAAATTGTAATTTTAACATGTTGAAATTTAATTTCTGATATCAGAAATTGTAATTGTAAGATATTAAATTGAATTCTTGATATCAGAAATTGCCATTTTAACATGTTAAAATTGAATTCCTGTTATCAGAAATAAAAATTACAACTAGTTAGAATAAAATTAGTGATATCAGGAATTTGAATTCTAACTAGTTGTAATTTAATTTGTGATATCCTCCAAAAATGAATTAAAGCTTAAACGGCTTGCCATAGATAGGCTCCCTCTCAGTCGTTGGAATACAAGCCGTTGGGGACATGGATGAGTCGATCGGAGCACGATCGAGCACCATGAGGGTAATTGGTAAAATACAGTCCACAGAGATCACTCTTCATTGTACTTTTATCCGTGTTACTCCATGACATTTTATTGGGTGCCACACAAAACGAGCAGCCACTCGTCACATCTGTGTAGAAAAATTAAGTACACTTATATTTGGAAACAACCTGCTTTTATTCACTTATTTATTTATTCATTCATTTAGTCTATTTATTTTTAATAATAAGAGCAACAACAGCATGACGTCCGCATCGCTGCATATGGTTTATTACTCATTTTGACAGCTGCACTCGTTCCTGCAATGTTGTTCGCTGTTTTCAGATTTGCGTACACCTGGTCAGAGCTGGTGTGAGATTTTTGCGGACCGTTCGCTCACGTTCAGATTGATAAATGCCGATTCTTGCGGGAGATTTGCTGTACACCCATTTTTTTGGTGTACGCAAGTTTGATAAAAGAAGGCCATTATTCCACAGTCTCCCTTATAGTCTGCCGTAGGCAGCAATAGCCCTGCCCATTCACAAGGCGAGTTCTTGATCGAGTTTTCCATCATCAGATATAGTGCTTCCAAGGTATTTAAACTTTCTGCAGTAGGTAAGAGGCTGTTTGGCAATCTTTACTGGCAGAAGGTCTGGAGGTGCATGCTGCGATTTTATTGGTTGGTATCAACATTCCGTTTTTTTAATTTTAATTTTAAGGCTGAATTGCTCAGCTGCTATAGCAAATTTGGATTCAAGGGACTGAATATCCTCGTAATCATGAGCTATAGAGCTCTGTCGTCGGCAAATAGCAATTCTCGCACGATTTTTAGTGTTGTCTTGGTCTTAGATTTAAATTGAGCCACACTGAAGAGGTTTGCATTTTTTCAAGTTTCCAGAAGCTGATGGGCTTCGGCTGTCTTCTTGTCAGCTGATTTGGTCGCGCAGCGAACTGAAAGCACAGGTGGTTTAATTAGTAGGTTAGGTTTAGTTGGGAGAGACGCTGCTGAGAGTGACGAGAAAAGCTGTGCTTTTTCTGACCATTAATAAGGAACGCTGTGCTGACGTGACTTCTGGAAAACTGGAGAGGCAGCCGGTTAGCGCTTGTAATTTTGATTTGCGTTAGAAATGTAGTTGACCGTATTGTGGCATTTGAGCAGTGTTGGGCACGTTACTTTAAAAAAGTAATTAGTTATAGTTACTAGTTACTTCTCCCAAAAAGTAACTGCGTTAGTCACTGAATTACTCCACTATAAAAGTAATTAGTTACTAGGGAAAGTAATTATTGCGTTAGTCTTAATTTTTTTTTTTTAAGTTTAAATATGTCTAAGAATTTGGATTTTTTTGCGGGTTTCACAAGCCAGCTGCATAGAATAGAACTGCATAGACAGGTACTTACACAGAAGTTTTACTATGTATAGCACCTCACCACATCACAACTGGTAGACATACAAAAATACACAATATAACAATTAAGTGCTTTTAACTCTCTGTGCATACTGTACTGTTCAAGTATTTTCTTAACAATAAAAGTAAACAGTTTAACAATATAAAGTGCCACTGTACTTCAAGTATTTTCTGGAAAACAAAAACAGTTTAACAATATGAAGTACTTTTAAAATAGTACTGAATATGAATTATTTGGACAAATCCAACTTTAGCTCCGAAACATTCATTTATTCATCTATCCATCCATACGTTCGGACACTACACCGGAATTTTCTGAACATGGTTGGATCAGCAAATGTGCTGGATATTCCTGTGATGAGAGCGGACACGCCGAGCATCATGTAAACGAACTGGTCACACCGGTCGCGAAACGCATTTTTCGCACAACAGATTAAATTCAAAGTCAATGCAAAAACGCGAATACACGCGAAACGCGTCCGATGCAAAAGCAGCTTTACTGTTGGACCCCGTGAAGATTTTATGGAATGTGCTTTACACGTAGCTATAGTAGCTACTCTAGCTCAATCCGCTAGCTTAGTTAGCTAGCTACCTAACAAGCTTGGTAACATATCAAGGACGATAATTAGCCGGTCAGCTAATTATTAGTCTTTGCATTGACTTTGAATATAATCTGTCGTGGGAAAAATTCGTTTCGCGTCCAGTGTGAAAGCAGCTTTACGGGAACACTAGAGAATGTATTTCTGCCGAGTGGAGTAATCTCGCTCCTCATATTCTTCTTCTGTGGAAAAAACTACCGCAGTGCATTGTGGTATACAGCACTATAATGTAGTGTACATCGCTTGTTTTTTTTTTAAACGAGGAAGAAAATATCCGCTTAAAAAAATATCCAGATACGGCTGAGAGCCGAGTCGGATGACAAGAGTTTCAACGAGTAGCTTTAGTTTGTAACGCACCCCATTTAATTGTTGGTAACGGTAACGGCGTTGTAACGATGAAAATACTAATTAATTAGATTGCCCGTTACTGAAAAAAATTACGGCGTCAGTAACGCCGTTTATTTTAACGCCGTTATTCCCAACACTGCATTTGAGTCGCGTTTGGCTTGTTGATGTTTGCTACGGTGATTTGTGTGATTGTGCAGCGGTGTTTGGTGTTGAATTTGGGCTGTTTAGCAAGCATCGTGTAGTTTATCTTTTATTGTTGATTGTTGTAGCAACTTGAACCGGAAGTGTAATGGCCTGGACACGAGTTGCATTTCATTGAGTCCAACGTGTGATGCTTGTGTGGTGATAATGATGGATTAATTTAAAGCTGCGCATTGCCAATTGAGCGTGAGCTATTAATTGTAGTGCAGTGTTTTTCTTATATTTTTTTATCTGTTAGTCTCTGGTTTATTTAATGCGTATGCTCATTCTGTTTATAGCTTCATTTCATTCAAGATGGCTTGTATCTGACCTCAAAACTATTTGTCGAACTATTTAACTGATTTATAGTGTAATAATATTGCAGAGCTTATTTTTGATAGCAATATTTATTGTAGGCATATTTGCTTATTTGCATAAGAGCATTGCACATTTCTGAAACTGATAATTATTGTTATGTTTCTCTTCTATTTCTCTGTTTACCTTTAGGTTTTTCACCCAAGGGGATAAGACTGACTGGGCTGATTAAGGCCAAACATTTTAACTGTTTCCCGCTGCAAACTGCCAAGCATTGCAACTTTGTGGACTTGTGCACTGAACTTTAATAAAAGGAAAAAAAAGAGGAAAAGGAAACAAACAGTTGTCTTGTCGCAAATCCTTGAGTGAATTCCAGTTTATCTTCAACCTCCACCAGATGTCACACTCCTTTTCAAGTTGGGGAAATTGCACAAAAGTCAAAATAACTAAACAAAATCAGTGCAACTTGACAGTAAAAAACCGGGAGTCCAGGAACTGGAACCGGAGAAGAAACAGCCAGAAGACACAGTGCAGAGCCCTGACGACCAAAGACCCGGCAACCAAGGGCACGTGGAGAACCGCTGAGACCCTTACCTTGCCATCCACGCACGACCTGTAGAGGGGGAAAATGTCAAAGACCGTGGACGTTCTGAAGAGGGACCGGACCGTGGCGAAGAGAGCATTCACCCGCATAGCCAACTCCTTGCAGAGGACCTACAAAGACAAGTTGACAGCAGACCTGGAAAATGCATTCAACGCCCTCACCAAAGCAGCGGAAAGAGTCTGGGAAGCCAATGATGACTTAGAAGCCAAACTCCTCGAAGATAAACAGGAAGACTTGGGATCTAAAGAGGATGCAGTGATAACCGAGCATCAGAAGGCCGACCTAGCAAAGACTGCTGGTGAGTGCGAGGAAAAAGTAAACCAAATCAAAGATCTGCTTCAAGACGTGCTGTGGTTCAATGCTGCAGAGACTGAAGTGTTCATCGCACTCCAAGTGGCAGAAGCAGAGTGCAAGTGCACAGCTGAAGTGGATCTGAATAGTAAGCTGGAGGGCTACGAGTTTCTACTTGCTCACCTTCAAGAGCTCACAAAAGCGGCGAAAGAATCCTTTAACCGTTGGAAGCAATGGGCCCCGTTTGAGCAGACGCAAGACATCCAGGACCGACTAAAGGACCTTAGCCGGAAGATCCCTGTGCTTATATCCTGGAAAGCAGACCTCATTTGCCAGAAGCTGAGGGAGGAGGAACGTCAAGGGACCCCTGTCCCTCAAAATCCACTCCACTCGACTTCTACAGATGGAGGAAGGACTGGGAGGCTCTGCAAAAGCAAGGTGAGCCCTCAGGCTCCAAAGAAGTCAAAAAGTTCCAGCTGGAGAGAGGAGAGAATCACCCGGGACCTGAGGCTCACAAGCTACCAAGAAGCAGACGACATCTTCCGCATCCTCAAATTGATTTGGCAACCGAACCGCTATTGCCATTGAGATTGTGGAGGAGGTGCAGAGAATGCCAGCTGTCAAGAGCCACCAACCGAGTAAAATAGTGGAGCTGATTCAAACCGTTGAAAAGGCGCTGCAGGATCTAGGTGACCTTGGAGACACGGGGGTAATCAAAAACCCTTTAGTCACTAAGTCCATCGAAAGCAAGCTCCCTGACACCCTGAAGAAGGAGTGGCTGGTGTATGCAGCAGACGGTCGGAATGCAGTGGTCCCTGGCAACAGATTTGACAGCCTACTGGCCTTCCTCAAGGAGCAAGAAGCCATCTATGAGCAGCTCGAACACTTGAAGCAAGAGGAGTCAAAGAGGGAAGCGTGATCTGAGCCGAGCCACGCAAGAACCAGAGCCACTAAGTCCACTGATGCTCCCACTGTATGCGTCGTCTGTGGCGATGGAAAGCATCGAAGGAAACTGTACATCTGAAAGCAGTTCCGGGCCCTAAAACCGGCAGAGAACGCTGCTGTCAAGAGGCTAGGGGTATGTGAGAGATGTCTGGAAATTAATGATGGCCAAGCATTCTGCAAACCAACTTACCTCTGCAAGCAACTAGGCTGTAAGGATGGACGCCGCCCAGAGCACCACTACTACCTCTGCTTCAATGCTGCTGCGAGAACTACCGCTGCCCTGAGGAGGAGCGATCACCCCAAGGCAGGGAGGAAGGCATACACTGCTGATCAAGAGGACTTTATCAATAAGCTCCCCGCAGAACTGGCGAAGTAGTAACCAGATGTGTTCTCCAATTCTGCCTCAAGGACATTCAACACAGTGAGTGAACCATCAAGCCTCCTCATACAATACGGTCTCCAAGAGCTTCCAGTCATAATGATGCTGCTTGAAGTGACTGGGAATGCTGGGCAACAGATTGGCACTCTGATTGACCTAGCCTCAGACACGAATTATATCATTCACAAGGCAGCAGGGAGACTGAACCTCCAAAGTGAAGAGATGACCCTCGTCATCCACAGCGTTGGAGGGATGAAGTTCCATGTGGAGACGAAGAGGTATCTGTCGAAGATCCGAGTGAAGACCCCAAAGGGTGGCCTGCAATCCCACCAGTTAGTCTGCTATGGACTTGACAATATAGCGGACGTCCATACGGGTGTAACAGCACAGCAACTCTGACGATTCTTCCCTGACATACCCATAAGAGAGCTTGCAAGACCTAAGGAGATTGACCTTCTGATAAGCCATAGAGAGGGCTAGCTGGCGCCACAGCAAATCAGAGTCATCAGAGATCTTGTGCTCTGGGACGGGCCATTAGGGAAGACCGTTGGAGGCACCCACCCAGACCTGTTTGAAGATGTTGCCATGTCAGCCCACACATCAGGCACGCACTTCGCCAGGTCAATGAGAACTGCCACTACGAAGTATGAGGAATTCCCAGTCAGGCTTCCCAAGCAGCTGCTGCCAACCATCCAGCCCCACCGGGACGTCCAGGAATCCACAACTTTGAGCACCTGCCGAGACTTCCTGGAGTGGTGGAGGTGGCATAGTATTGGCGCTGCCTGTGAGCCAAGATGTGGAGGCTGCCGGTGTGGAAACTGTCAACCAGGAGGCAAAGAGATGACCCTTGCTAAGGAACGGGAACTTGAGGTAGTGAGAGGGGGGCTCACCTACGTCACAAGCGACCCCCACAGCAAGGACCTGCACTGGCATGCTAAGTATCCCTGGCTAGAAGACCCAACTTCGCTTCCAAATGATAGAGGGGCTGTTGAGGCAACATTCCTCTGAACAGAACGGCACCTCGCTAAGGAGCCCAAATGGAAAATGGCCTACGCTTCCCAGGTGCACGACATGGTCTCCGGAGGAGCCGCAATCAAGCTGTATGTATATGTTCAGCTTTGCAAGGTGAAATTCTCCAGGGCCCTGACTCCACCATCCTGCACAGGAAAGCCACTTGCAATCACATTCTCAGATGGGAGTGAACATGCATATGCTGCAGTCATGTACCTGAGGTGGTGTAGCAAATAAGGTTCTATCGTGAGGTTAGTGGAGTCGAAAGCAAAGCTGACACCTTTAGACCAGAAGGGTGATGCTGTGAAGGCCGAAGTCTGTGGAGCCGTGTTCGCTTCCCGTCTGAGGAGGTACTTTGAAACCCACTGCCGGATTCAGGGGGAGAAGTGGTTCCATTTTGTGGACAGCCAGACCGTCCTAGGTGCAATCCAGAGGAAGAGTTACGGTTACCAAACCTTCTTCGCAAATTGCATCGGAGAGATCCAAAGCAACTCGCAAGTATAGGACTGGTGGTGGGTCCCAGGGCCGCAGAACATTGCAGACCTGATCACAAGAGGTGGAGGCCCCAAAGACCTGGATGAGGACTCGGAGTGGCAGACTGGTCCCAAGTTCTTGACTCTACCTGTGAGTGAGTGGCCGATCAAATCTGCAAAACAGATCGCTGCTGCTGCAAGAGAAGGCATCAACAGGCTGCAAAAGAAGGCTTTTGTGGCTGCGCTAACGAGGTCCCGGTCTGTGAAGCAAGCATCAGACCGAAGTCAAGACCAGAAATCAGCTGGACGTGGGCTGGTAGGGTCAGTTCAGAGCCTCATTGATGTGAAGCATTTCAGTGACCTGTCTAAACTCCTGAGAACCATTGCCTGGGTCTGGAGGGCAGCAAAAAGGTTCCTCGGACCATGCCGAACCCTCAACAGGCCAAAGTGGTAGGAAGTTCAATCCAATGGCATCGTCTCTGTCAAGGAGAGGGAAGAAGCGTTGACTGACCTTTTCCTTGCGGCACAAGAGGGTGCCAAATTTCCCAGCACCACGACAGACAGGCTTGTGGTCTTCAAAGTTTAAGGCACTGGGCTTCTTGTCTGCAGAGGAAGAGTGCAGAGCTTTAAAGAAGACCACGCTGCTGTCCCTCTCCTGCCGGGTGACTCATGGATGTCCACACTGCTTGCTCGTGAGTCTCATGGTGAGGGGCATGATGGGGTGGCCGGGACTATACTCAAGATGGGAAGGAAGGCCTGGGTCGTTAGAGGAAGAAGAGTCGCACAAAAGATGCCTGCCTTGTTCGCAGAAAATTGAAAGCAAGAAGGTGCCAACTAATTATAGCTGACCTGCCTCCCGAGAGAACTGACCCCGCTGTACCTTTCGATTTCACCACTGTGGACCTCTTTGGACCATATCAGGTCAAAGATGAGGTCAAGAAAAGGGTGACCATGAAGGTCGGGGGTGTGGTCTTCTGTTGTATGGCCAGCAGAGCCATCCACACTGAGCTGGCCAGTGCAGTGTCTACAGAGGCTTTCTTGATGGCATACCAAAGATTCTAGGCAGTCCGGGGACACCCAAGAAAGGTCTGGTCAGACCCAGGCACCAACTTCATGGGTACAAGTCCAGTCATGGCTGATCTCAACAAGTTCCTGGCCTGCCAGAATAAGGGGGTCCTGGAAGAGACTGCTGCAAGGAGTGGAACTGTCTGGGAGTGGAAGATCCATCCAGCTGACTCTCCACACAGAAACGGTGCTGCAGAGGCTGCAGTGCGTATTGTGAAGAGAGCACTCCAGAGTCTGGGCAGGGAGTCAATACTGAGTTACAATGACTTCCACACAGCCTTGTACCTGGCTGCCAACCTTGCAAACGAACGCCCGATTGACGCCAGGATGCAAAGCAGGGAAGACTGTATTCAGTATGTGACACCCAACTCTCTCCTGCTGGGAAGAGCCACACAGAGTGGCGATGTCAAGACTTTTGATTTTGTCAGTTACCCTTATAAAAGACTTCAAGCCATGCAGTTAGAAGTCAGCAAGTTCTGGAAAAGCTGGAGTCAGTTGGCTGGTCCCAATCTCTTCATAAGAAGCAAGTGGCAGACTGCGGAGAGAAACGTGGCTGTTGGAGATATTGTCTGGTTGTGTGACCAGAATGCAATGCGAGGCCAGTTCACACTGGGCAGAGTAGTCAGCACCAATCCAGACTGCAATGGCGTTGTGAGGGACGTGAACGTGAGGGTTGTCCCAAGCTACTGTGTCCTGCTGGTGGGATTTGCGGGTGCAAGAAAACCAAAGGCTGACGAGCGAAAGGAGGGAATTCAAGCTGTCGTCCTTCAGAGATGTCCGGCGGCTGGTCGTCCTGTTACCTATTGAGGAGCAAGAGGGTCACTAATGGTGGTTTGTTACTTTGTGTTTGACTTCTGAATAGCGGCCTTACCAGTATGTCTACTGTCGAGGTCGAGTGGGAGGTGTAAAGTCAAATTAGGTTTGGCTGCATTGTGAGTTTAATTTCACAAAAAAAAAAAAAAAAAAGAAATGCACGGGAGGAAAATTGGAAAAAATGGGTGGTATTTCAACTATGGGAAACGCGAGTCAGCTGACTAGCGAGCAGAGTGGGAGCAACGCCAGTTAGCTGATGGGCTTCGGCTGTCTTCTTGTCGGCTGATTTGGTCGCGCAGCGAACTGAAAGCACAGGTGGTTTAATTAGTAGGTTAGGTTTAGTTGGGAGAGACGCTGCTGAGAGTGACGAGAAAAGCTGTGCTTGTCCTGACCATTATTAAGGAACGCTGTGCTGACGTGACTTCTGGAAAACTGGAGAGGCAGCCGGTTAGCGCTTGTACTTTTGATTTGCGTTAGAAATGTAGGTGACCGTATTGTGGCATTTGAGTCGCGTTTGGCTTGTTGATGTTTGCTACGGTGATTCGTGTGATTGTGCAGCGGTGTTTGGTGTTGAATTTGGGCTGTTTAGCAAGCATTGTGTAGTTTATCTTTTATTGTTGATTGTTGTAGCAACTTGAACCGGAAGTGTAATGGCCTGGGCACGAGTTGCATTTCATTGAGTCCAACGTGTGATGCTTGTGTGGTGATAATGATGGATTAATTTAAAGCTGCGCATTGCCAATTGAGCGTGAGCTATTAATTGTTGTGCAGTGTATTTCTTATATTTTTTAATCTGTTAGTCTCTGGTTTATTTAATGCGTATGCTCATTCTGTTTATAGCTTCATTTCATTCAAGATGGCTTGTATCTGACCTCAAAACTATTTGTCGAACTATTTAACTGATTTATAGTGTAATAATATTGCAGAGCTTATTTTTGATAGCAATATTTATTGTAGGCATATTTGTATATTTGCTTATTTGCATAAGAGCATTGCACATTTCTGAAACTGATAATTATTGTTATGTTTCTCTTCTATTTCTCTGTTTACCCTTAGGTTTTTCACCCAAGGGGATAAGACTGACTGGGGCTGATTAAGGCCAAACATTTTAACTGTTTCCCACTGCAAACTGCCAAGCATTGCAACTTTGTGGACTTGTGCACTGAACTTTAATAAAAGGAAAAAAAAAGAGGAAAAGGAAACAAACAGTTGTCTTGTCGCAAATCCTTGAGTGAATTCCAGTTTATCTTCAACCTCCACCAGATGTCACACTCCTTTTCAAGTTGGGGAAATTGCACAAAAGTCAAAATAACTAAACAAAATCAGCACAACTTGACAAACAGAATGCAGCAAAACCTCACAAAACCAATCTGACATCTACTACACAGGTAAAAACAGACCCACATTGCATTGTGATAAACAATTTATGACAAAGCAATGCTTACGAGCTATTATGTTACTAATCATCGTTGGACTGATTTACCCTTTCTAGCCATTTTGTGTCAGAAATAGCTGATCTATGCGTGCACTGAAGAGCTCTATATTTTGCATATTCTTTTTTATACCATAGAAAGAAAAAAAATTGTGACTCTTAAAATTGGTTAATTAATTGACTTCTAATTGTTTCAAATGTGGACATGTGCTCAGCATAGCGATTTATTCGCTTATTTAGAATTGAAAGATCAGGCAAATGTTAAGTGTTATTTTTCTGCTCGTTCAGAAACCAAATTAGCAGTTTATTGATGGATTCATCTCAGTCCTAAAGTCAAAACATATTGCCTTGATGACTTAGCCTATACGTCCTAGGAATATTGCAAAATAAACAGAATATACCGGCTGGGTTAAAACAACATGAAACAGAGTGCAATTCTGTCACTGAGGTTTAAGTGAATCATCTCTGAAAAGCTACTAAGAAAAACGAACAGTTCATTCTGGTATTTTAATTGTGGCTGGAACAAAAACCACCATACACAGTGGGAAACCACTCCATATGGCAAATCCCAGTTATTTGAGTGAAATAATGGTGAGGACTTCATCTGTACTGGGATTTTCTACCTGCAATAAAGGCACATTACCGACAACAGTCGTGGATGAAGGGAGCTGTCAGTTACGGATTCTCATCTTTCCAACTACCGTCTTGGGCCCCAATTCATAAACTGCAGATGGTATGAGCATGGATAAGTTTTGACTTTTCATCTCTCACTCCGTTTACACGTGGCCAGCTATTTTCATCAACGAACATTTCACCGTCTCCGTTTTCAAAAACAATATCATGCACACGTATCAGTTTTCAGAGAAGTTTTCGTTTACGTGTACCCGTGTACATGCCGTCAAGAGCATATCAAACCTGTGGGTGGCAGTGTAACGATAAGCTGAAGCCCACATTAGCCAATCGGAATTCCGGAAATTGCAACAACAGAAACGAATCACGAACATCCACGATTACCACCTGATGCTGGCTGCCTAAAACTATATATATATTTACAACACTAGATTGCTGATGTCATCATATCCAAAGTGAAGAATCCGGCCGCCATATTGATACACCCAACTTCTTCATAAAAATGAATGGTTTCCTATGAGGCCAATTTCATATAAGTAGATACAAGCGAGAAAATGCCGAGATGTGCGGCTGCCTTTTGCAGCAATATCTATTTGAAGAACTGTAATAAATGTTTCATGCGTAAGTTAACGTATAAATGCAAAGTTGTCACTTTAATAGAAAAAATATCGCGTTTCGTGCTAGGTAGCTAATTAGCCGTCCCATTGACTTGAACAGACCATTGACTGAACGCGAACGCTAGCGATTGATAATGGTCACCAGCAAGCTACCTTGGCTCTCTTACCATCGCGGGGACTGCATTTACTTAGTAGTTAATAAAATTAACAAGGTGGCTAATTAGTTAGCTAGCTACTTGTAATTGGCATTCAACGATGATACTTCTTACCCGCATAATATTTAAAACATGGCTTTGTCTGTTTATACAGAGCTCCAAAAGACAAGGAGGGGAGAAAGGCTTCACTAGCGCTTCCTTTTATCAACGTTGGCATTCCATATGCTTCAATATAAACAATTCGGTTGATGTCAAATAACAGTTAGTCAACCAGGGTACAATGTACAATGAAATGAGGAAACCAGAGTGTAATTTGATAATGTATACGGACATTCATCGACATTTCTTATAACGGCGATAACTTCTAAGCAATTATCTTATCAGAGGTAAAAGCCTCGATCATGTTATCGTTACTTCTCTGCTGCACTTCAACGTTAACACCGAGTCACATTTCGATCTTCCCTTTAGTAAGTGTGGTGCTTTCCATCCTCCAAAAAGCACATATTCAAGGAGACAAAATGTTGCTCTGCACAACGATACCAAAATAACACCTCCTCTTTTTGAAAATTTAACTTTAACGTCGGCGAAAATGAATGGGAGTCTACGTGCGAATTTTACTTCCGGGTGTATAGGACAGATGTCAGATGCTTCACTTGAACTGCCCTTTCAGCAATCTAGTGTTCTATATATATATATATATATATATATATATATACACACACACACACGCCGCGCACGCCTAAAACTCAGTTTTTCTCAGTTTACATGCAACCGGAGTTTTCCAAAATTAGTCCATGAGCCAGACCACAATCAAACGTGTGGGCCATTTCTAGTTGGTATTTTCTTCTTCCTATATATGTCCACATTATTCATTGGCATGATAGCCTTTGCATACTGGTAGCTTAGTGATGGTTATCATGCATTGAATATTTGAACCCTAATAGCAGAAACCTGAGAACTGCGTATAGCACATTTGGTATTATGGGGCTTGTTGACTTTTGTGGACTACTCAGGCTGCCTAAATCAACCCAATATGTCCTCAACATATGAGAAATCTAAAACAATGGTATTATTGGTTGTCCGGATCATATATGTGGCAGTTATTACCCTCTCTTTAAATTATACATAGGCGGAAATAAGAATTAAATTTTTCTTCTATGTATCTATTCACATTAGAGACACTAGGTAATATTGACATTCTTTTAGACACCAGATTTGAAATCTCACAGGTCTCAACTTTCATTAGGTACCAGACTTATGCATGTAGCCCTTATACTTTTGGAGATATACTCATTTGAATATGTGCATGTTGTTTAGGCAGAATGTCCATAGAATATGATCAGATCATAAAAATCGCATATATGATGCACGTTTCTGAATTTGATGAAAATTACAACATACTCATGAAACACGTCTTGAACATTTTTACTTTTGAAAAAATACTAGGAACAAAGAACAGTATATGAGATAATACAGATTACAATTCAAGCATGAGTATTCAATCCCAATCAAGATCAGTCCTCACTTTCAGAGCCAGTCAGGTCTGCATCGGTGATCAGGATGTCATGGTCATCCTCTTGCGGTTGATTGTCACACGTTTGCAAGTAGCACATGTTAGTGCATTTTAAGCCGTTGCTCAGGCACTGGCACTCCAGGAGCTTGCATTTATGGCTGCATTTACAGCTGACCATCATTATTTCTGGCCCAGCCATGCTCAACTGGGCTTGGAACTTCAGGATTTTGTCGGAGACTTCCTCTCCAGACGCCAGCCTGGCAGTTGGCACGAATAGCATGCATAAAGAGGCATTCCTTGCATGGTGGCAGCTGGCTAGATACAACCTCCCCAAGCCGCGCGTAGAAAAGCTGGTAGCGGGCTGTGTTGATGCCCTCCGTTGTCGTGAGTGCTGAGTATAGTTTGCAGGTGAAAGCTTGCAGCCTCTTGAACAGGTCAGTGGATAACTCCCAGGACTGTCCCAGCTCAAGGAACACTTCTTGGCAGTGCTTTGATTTTGTGATGAGCTTCAGGGCTCCAAGCTTCCCCCTGCCTGTGAAGGCACTCACAGTATCACATTCAGTGTATGCATGCATGCCAATCAGAGCATTACAGACCCTGTCTCCAAGCCCCTGACGTAGCTTAGTGATATCAAGATATCTCACTCGGTTCTTTGTTCTACATTTCTGGAACAAGGGACAGGAAATATTTGCAGAGAACGTCAGGCAGAGCACCAGCACGTCAGTATCATCAGCTGCCACTACAGCAGCCCTGTAGCCTTCCTCTGCAGCATGGGCTGCATGCAGAATGATTCTCGTGTCAGCCTCTTCTTGGTTTGACTGCAGGTCTGCAACCTCCGCCCACTGATTCTTGGTGATGAGCAAACAGCTTTCCTCACTGGCAACATACAGCTGCTTGTAATGCAGCTTGTGCCTCAGCTCCGGTGTCTTCAACTCGGCCATCAAGAAGCTAATGAGGTTGGTCTTATTGGCCGAGCGGCTGAGAAACTTTCTCCATTGCTGAAGAGCCTGTGTTTCTGCAGTTTTGCACAGATCAGAAGCATCTTCCTCAGCATCTTGTTCTGCATCAGCAAGTTCACTGCTGGTAGCTGGCTCCCCGCGGGTGTACGCACGATAACATTATTTGTGGTAGTGCCCTTCTGTTGAAACAAGTTCCCTGCTCGTGATTGCTAACATTTTATCGTCCAGCTTCTTGATAGCTGCATCTCGTATCCTATGGTCTACCTGTAGTTCAGAGCACTGAATTAGCTTCTCACAGGTTCTTTGACCTCTGATGTATTTGGATTTGTCACAGAAGATGCATTTCTCCTCAAGAACCCTCGAGCTGGTGGGTTTAGCACGTGGTGTCCAGGCTGAACTCCCTCCAGCTTGCAACTTGGCCAGGGCATCTAACTGTTTCTTCAAGGTGAAGACACTCCTGCATTTCCGGTGGTACCAAAACTGAAGCAACTTCCCTTCGGGTGTTGTTCTTGCAAGGTCCATGAGACCTGCATGGCCCCCTCTCTCTGCTGCCCTGACCAATGTCTCCCAAGAGTCCACGTCTCTGAGTGCTGCCAGCTCATCATCACCAGTTCGTCCACAGATGGCACCTTTTTTATGTTGCGTGTGTTCCTTCTTGGTTTGATCTTCAGTGGATTTAGCAGCCATTTCCTCAACAGGTCAACTGGTCTCTGAAACATACATACACACATCTAGGGTTGTATTATAACTACCGAACTATAATATCTAGCTAGGTGTGAGAAGACTGTGAGCATGACTAATTAATTTAAAGCAGTAGAAATTTAAAGCATATTTACCATATGCTATATGCTTGCAAGCCAGTATTAGTAATAGCTAGCACGCCCTCCCTCCACCACTAGAAATACCTGATCTACTGTAGAAGATGGACGGATATGAAAGAAAAAGAACTATCATGTAATGTCTAAACTAGCTAGCTTGATATGACAGGACAGGACTACCATCTACTGCTACATAGCTATGAGTAGTTAATTCAAAGCAATTGATTTTCAATTATTAAATGACAAGTAAAGCTTCAATTATTAAATTCTGTAAAGTTATCCAGAGCATAGACACTCACCTCAGCAATTGGCTGAATGAAAATTTGTCATGTTTCAAGAAAAGGAATGGATTCACTTAAGTCCTCTGGGCTGGTCGGATGGTCCTGCAACATTAGAAAAATGCTGGGGTTGTATTCTACCAGGCTACCTTAGCTAGTTAACTATGATGGGATTATGGGCATAACTAGCCAATTTAACGCAAATCATCCTTTTACCATCATGCCATGATTAAACTAGCAAGTAGGTAGCTGGCTAGATATGACTGGATTGACAGTGCTAGATAGCTAACATTACCAACATGACTAAGCAGTTGATTTGGGATGTTTTGCCATAGGCTAATTAATGAAGAGAAGAGGTTTATAAAGCATTTGCACTCACCTTAAGCATTTGTTAAATGTCACTTTGTCATCAAGTAAAGGAACAGATTCACAAAAGTCCTCTGCTAACGTTATTTTCTGCTCACACAACCTTGAGGGAGTGCTCCATGTGCGAAATTCTTGCGCACAGAGGGGTTGGCTCCATCTAGTGGCACTGACCAATACTGCAGGACCTTTCTGCAGCTGCAAAGGTTATTTTATTCATTGGTACTTGGAAAATATGCAACGTAGAGAATGCCCATTTTTGCAAAAAAAAATTTGATACAAATTACCCATTTAAGATATGATTATGGAAATTCCACCTAAAATAACATGCACATATTCAAATTAGTTTATCTCCAAAATTATAAGGGCTACCTGCACAAGTCTGGTACCTAATGAAAGCTGAGACCTGAGATTTCAAAACTGGTGTCTACAATAATGTCAATATTACATAGTGTCTCTGATGACAAATTTTAATTCTTATTTCCGCCTATGCATAATTTAAAGAAAGAGGGTTATAACCACTACATATATGATCTGAGCAACCAATAATACCATTATTTTAGTTCTCTCATATGTTGTAGAAAATACTGGGTTGATTTAGGCAGTAGTCCACAAAAGTCACCAAGCCCCATAATACCAACCATGTTCTATACGCAGTTCTCAGGTTTCTACTACAGGGATCCATATATTCAACGGATGATAACCATCACTAAGCTACCAGTCTAAAAAGGCTATCATGCCAAACTGTGAACTACAGACGTGTTGCAAGTCATAAAAACAGATTAGAAATGGCCCACCCGTTTGATTGTTGGGGGTCAATTTAGGGGTCTTGGCTCATGGACTAAATCTCCACTCTGGCCGGAGTTTTTAGAACGAATCGTTTTCAGAGGCGATTTCTCCGTTTGCATGTTAGCAAAGGGCACAAAAGCAGGGAAATGTCTCCGTTTGTCAAAATAACCATGCACGTGTAAACGGGGCCTCAGATCAGTGTTTAAGCTTTTGTGAGATTTTATGAATACAGACCCTGAATGATTTAATTAGCCATAAAATGTACTGCATCAGAAAGCATAAATGTGTGAACAAATCATAGGCAAGAAAAGACTATTCACCTTTCCTCATAGCATAAAATTCTAGACTGTGATCTAGTCAATAACTTAACCAGTGTTTGTGTATAGTAGCCAATTAGCTCATTGAGCAAAGACAATTGCTGGAATCAAAAATCAGCATACAAATCTGCGCACTGGGACCTAAATTAACCCTCCTGATCTAAACCAACACTTCCTAATTCTTCAAGCGAACTTTACCCTCATGACTGGCAGTTAATGCCATGTTGAAAAATTACAAGCTTTAAAACTGTTGTTGATGCAAAACTGAAATACCACAATAATACGATTGAAGTTAAAAGTTGACATGCACTTAGGCATCATATTTAGTCATTACGGGAAAAGAGTTAATAAGTTGCACCTAATTGCATTTGCAAGTGGAATCCACCTTGGCTAATAATACTCAGCTGAGACAGAGTGCCTGAATATTTAAAGTCTAGAGAACCACATGCATCATAGTTGTGTGTTATCTGTCATTATGGGGTGTATGATGAGGCTTGGTGTATGGCTTGTGCTTCTTGGTGCTGTTTTGGCACAGGATCAAACTAAATATTTTGGACCTGGAGATACTATTGATAGATGTGATGTTGGTGTTTTTGCAAGAGTGCCATGTGGTGACCCTGCTATTAGTGGTGCAGATTGTGAAGCCCTCAACTGCTGCTTTGATCAACAGTGCTATTATCCAAATGAAGGTGGTTATTGCTTGTCTGTATGCCCATGAGGTTTTGGATTTTCTTCTAATGTTTCAAATTCTATTACAGTTACTGTCCATTGCCTTCGGGATGGTCAGTTTATGGTCGTTGTGTCCAGAGCTGCCACTTTACCTCAACTTGACCTCGGCTCTGTAAACTTGCTGGAGGGTCCCAGTGATAGCAGCTGTGGTCCTGTTGCTGCCTCTCCTGCTTTTGTAGTCTTCCAATTCCCAGTCAGTTCATGTGGAACTGCAGTGAGGGTGGGTTGTCCTCCTGTTTAATCTTGAACATTGCGACGCTTCGTCTATGGTAACTTTTCCTTTTACCCCCACACCCCCCAGGTTGAGGGAGACCATGTGGTCTATGAGAACCAGATTTCTTCCACATATGAAGTGGGAGTTGGTCCTCTAGGATCCATCACAAGAGACAGCGTTTTTGAGTAAGTCTTTGCTGCATTGGTCATTTGCCACTTCCTTTGCAGTTTATACTGATTTGTGGTTCTGTTCTCTAGGCTGCTGTTCCAGTGCAGGTATATTGGCAGTGAGGTGGTCTCTTTGGTGGCTGAGGTGAACACTGTGCCCCCTCCCCTCCCGGTATCTGCTCCAGGGCCCCTGCGCGTTGAGCTCAGATTGGCTAACGGTCAATGTGAAGCTAAAGGCAAAGGAGTGAAGGGATGTGCTGATGGTACAGTGAGCTGCAGCAGATTTCGTAACTGCATAGCCATCTCCATGGAGTAATGCTTTCTCCCCTCTGTAGCTGATGCGTACAGTGACTACTACAGGGATGAGGATTATCCTGTGACCAAGGTGTTACGGGAGCCTGTGTACGTGGAGGTACGGATCCTGGAGAGGACTGACCCAAGCTTGGTCCTGCTCCTGGAACACTGCTGGGCTACATCTACAGCCAGTCCCCTCAGTCTACCTCAGTGGAACCTTCTGATTGATGGGTGAGGTAGAACATGAATGCTTCTACCCTTTTCACCTGTGCCTGCCTCCCCATGCTGAATTGCAGTCTTTCTGCAGGTGTCCCTATCGTGATGACCGTTACCTGACCACCTTGGTTCCTGTGGATGGCTCTTCTGGACTTCCATTCCCTACCCACTACAAGCGGTTTATTGTGCAGATGTTCACCTTTGTGGATTCTGAGCCTGTAGTTCCACTGAAGGAGATGGTAACGCAACAGTCATGGCCTTCTCCCCAGCCTGCATAAACCAGCTGTCCTGACTCCTCCATCCTCTTTCCAGGTGTTCATCCACTGTAGTACACAGGTCTGCTCCCCTAGTGCTACTAACCGGTGTGAGCAGCAATGCAGCGGAAGGCAGAGTGAGTAGTGACGCTACACCCTTTGCAAGTGACCTAGGGGATGACTGGAATGTAATGACCGTCTTTTGTTTCCCCATCCCAGGAAGGTCAGTTGCGCCTGTTGGGAAGCGATCTACTGGGGAGAGGATCCTGGTTTCCAGTAAGGCAGTTATGCTAGCTAATGAAGAGCCTGTAGCCTTGGCACACGGGACCCACAGGGCAGGTGAGTGGGCCAGGGTAGGGAAGCCCACAATGGTCTTAACTAATTTGTGGTGTCCCAGCAAAATGGACTGATGTGGTCTGGTGATTTATTTGTTAACTCATGAGTTGTCTTCCAGGCTAAACTGAGTGGGTTTCTTTTCCTCCCCCAGGAATGTCACGTTTCCCTGCAGGAAGGCTTTCCACTGAGAGGGTTGTGGTTTCCAGTAAGCCAATGATTTTCAAAGCAGAGCACACAGCTTTCCAGTAGCTTTCACATGAATGTGAGTGCTGTCCATTCAGCTATTATGGTTGCATTTGTCTGCCAAGTAACTTTGTCTTTGTCTTTAATTTTCAGAGTCCCAGTTTCTTGGCTACAGTCTGGGGAGTGGCTGAGTTGTGTGTGTGTTATCCCAGATGGAATAAAATGTTTAACATTTTAAAATAAAGATTCAAATGAAAAGGGGCTTGGTCTTTCTGGAAAGATCCTGTGTACTTAGGTGGCAGAGATGGTGTTCCTGGTTGATTTGCCATTTTAGGTGAAAACAAAGTCCTGTAATGTGCTGCTCCAAGCATAGGGAGGGCTCTGTGGGGGGGTTTGGCCATTCAGTACCTTTGACTTGCTTCAAAACATTCAACATTTCTGGAATTAAATATTTCTATTGGAGAATTAAAGGCATGTAAGGAGATGGTCCTTTGACAGTTGTGCTCCAAGCTCCCTAGTCAAACTAGACTGGGGGGGCCGTGTTTGAAACTGGTCTACGCACTACTCGTCTCCCCCTACGAGCGAACCCTTGATTCTTCTTTTGAATTATATGGTGAATTACACACTAATTTGTGTATTACCACCATAATCTATGAGGTATAAAATTGATTTATGAACGAACCTGTTGGGGTAATGGCCTCGCACAGAACACCAATGTTGGGGAAATTTTGCCAAATGATAGTCAAATTATCAATATCAAACATTATTTTAATATGAATACCTCGAGGCACCACCCTCTGAAGGGAAAACGATGGCCCATAAAACCTCAGTCTCAATATTCACTAAGCTATTTATTTGGAAATTTTATAAATTTTAACGATATTACCCAATCAATAGTTGGATTTGGGAGTTTCATTCACTCTTGAACATAACCACAGCATGTCTTTAAAGGATATTTATTTAAATGAAACACACAATCTCTAGACTACACTATGCACAATGTAGGAGGTATGTGTGCACTTGTGGGTGAGAGAGAACAAAGGGATAATCTAAGGTGTGAGTGGAGGGGCCTTGCTGACCATGTGGAGTGGGGGAAGGCAACCCTACTGTAACAAAGACCAAGTCTTTGTAGCAATGGAAAGTTTCAAGAGTTGTGTATTACATTAAAATGAGATCTGTGTGTTTTGCAGAGGAAAGGTGCTGTGTTAGTCTACAGGGGGTTATTTGCATGCAAGACCTTGTCTGCCACACATTAATACCATCCTGTCCTACTAAAACACAATCCTAAAAACAATCACAGCAACTATCATTTTATAAAGTCAGTTTTGGTTTCAATGCCCAGTCCTTAGAGCAAGGAGGTTTTGAGGATCCGATCGTGGCCGATGCCGATCCAACTGAAAAGAGCTGTTCTGATGCTGCAAAAGTCCGTGTCTTTGCTGTGGGAAGTAGAGGGAGGCTCCTCAAAAGCAAGCTGCTGCTTCCAAGGCTTGCTCTATTCCTGGTAGCCTGGCAGATTCTTCAGCATGGCCAGTCTATGCTGGGCCTAAGAGGTGGGGGAGGAGTACCCCAGCCTGAGCAGTCCCCAGGGATCCAGGAACCTCCAAGGGAGAGAGAGTCCAGAGCCAAGTGAAGAGCGATAAAATGGTTGACCACTGCTTTTATGTGGCTGGCCTGCTGGTGGGAGGGGCTTACAGGCAGCAAGTGGTCATGGGAAATCCTGGACTCCATTTTGTATCCTCACATAAAGTTTTCCTCCATGTGACTCCAACAAACCCGTTTGAGAAAATATTTTCCAATGTGATCTATAAAACAAAACCCCCTTAACCTAACAATACGTGGAAGACCAAAGGGGAAAAATGTGCATTTGTTTTTGAGGGGATTGAAACAGGATGTTTAGCCACCATAAATGGCATGTTTTCGACCGGCATTTCACTGTTATGCCTTACCTGCTGAAGATGCGGCCCGCCGTCAGCGTTTCATCTGTGCGCTTATGAAAATTCATCAGAGGTAAGATACCATTTAACCCCTTTCTGCAGATGTAGATGCCCGCGTCTATAGACCTGCAAATTGGAAGTACGCTGTTACTGTACTCGATCACTAGATAGCACCCCCGGATCAGCTATTGGATATTCACAAGCAGGCAGAGCTGAAACGCGATTTATAGTATGGAGAAGTTCCCTCCAATCCCTGTTTTTCAGGAGTAGCATGGATTAAACTCCTCAGCTAAGCCTGATGTGCAAACTGGTCAATATCCTTGCCCATAGTATCGATCCAGTAGTTTAAAAAAATTATCACTTGCGACAGAAAAAAAACGTACTACTCTGTAGCAACCATTTTAGCTACAGTGAGCCAACAGTATTCCAATTAGTGGTTAAAAAAATACGTTTTGTGAAGAAAAAAATCCGACATAGTATTGCTTCTCTCACATTCTCCTGTCAGTTACAATCATCACACACAAAATATGCGTAGTTCCCTCCCATGGATTAACGCTTAGATTCCTCCATCGACAAATTCAGCGCTCCCTTCTATCCACCGAAGTACTGGTGTCGATAGCCAGTCACTCAATTATATACTCAGATTCATCTGCGTAACTCTACAGTTATAGTTCACGTCCTCGTGAAGCTTCCCCGGTAACGATGTGTTGACAGACTCGTTTCTTATCCCATTCCCCAGTGTCTTAACTTTCCTCTATAACTGAAATACATTGATCGGACAATAAGAATGGGATACAAAGCTAAGCGTAAAAGTAAGGTCGGTTGTATTCTTCGAATGTTGGCCGCGGTTGCGCAGCTGAAAATGATGCGATATCAAAGAAATAAAGACACTCGAGACCGTTCTGAAGTATTCAGTTTCATTTACGAGATTTAAATGTTGTATGGACGCGGTCAACGGGAATTATTCCGAATGAAACAGAACTGGAACGTTCCTTCTACCCGATACATCTGTCTCTGGAGGGGGGCATCAATGAAGAAAACAGGTTATACTTCTACTCTGTTTGCATTTTGCTTAATTTGGCTTTTTGCTGTAGAATCTATACCGCGTTTAAAGACATCGAATGCCGAGGTTTTCGTTTCTCCAAATGCATACATCCCACGCAGGTCGGTAGATCCCTCGGTACGTTCATTACACCACTCTGATGAATATGGAGGCATATGTCGTTGTATTTTTTTCCTGAAAGTGAAATTTCTGTCCTGTTAAAATAAGGTGGATTTCAGAATTCAGATATTACTGAGTTAGTGAGTTTTCACCCTTATAAGGTGTAAGGTTATGAGCTCGGATGTGAGAGCGGTTAGCTTTTTATTCATATCATGTTTGGTCTTGCGTGAATGTTATAGCTGTTAAATCTGCACTTCATTTAATGCTTGGGGTACTTCGAAGAGAAATGGACAATATTGTTAACTTTATTATGGAGAAAAGGCATGTTTTGAGAGGTTACTGGTGACCAATGATGTTCCACTGCACTGATATTGATTAATTCATGCAAAACTCAACCAGAAAATCATTTGTTCATATTAAATTTCATGCCTTAAAACTTTATTTGTGTTATATACATGATTTTTTTATGATTTGACTGGACTTCATTTTGAGACTTCGGGGAGACACTTGGATAGCTGTATAATTTGGCTAAAAGCATGTAGGTAATCTAGAATGTAATGTTGAAGATGAATTGTACTTGTGGTCAAGGAGTTTATGATCCCAGAAATGTATAGTTTTAAGCCCCAGCAGTTTTTAAATCCTCAGAATTATTTTTTTTTGCAATTTCAATGGTGAATTCTCATGAAGATTTTTTATGTTTGCAGCTCATTTTCTCTACCATAATCATGAAAATTAACTGAAATACTATGTAATTCTAAATGCTGTAAGTGTCTTTTCAGAATTGAGCCACATTTTTCCTCTTTATGAAGCTTTAATTTTGAATTATACAGCATTAAAGTGGGTAACCCATAAATAGCCAAATTTGGCTTCTGCACAAAGGGGTTAAAAACCAAGTTTCTACTTTCACTCAGCTTACTCCCAGTGGATGATGAGAGTGAAATGTTAACCTGGCTTCAACCAAAGAATGACTACGAAGAAAGTATTCTTAACATTAGATAGTAATTTAAATTATATCGTATTTCTACTTGAAACCAAACTTAAACCCAAACAGTTACGTATGTGGAGCAGAACGTGCCAAATGCTCTGCAAATGAAATTGTAGGGAAAAAGTAGCCTACATTCACATTAACCCCTGAGCACAGGTATATGCAACTGAATTCATGAATACCGAAATGTAATGGCTAAATTAATTCTGTAATTGAATTTTTGAATGTTTTACTTCACTTGAACCATTTTGGCCAGTATCTGCAATACAAATACAGAGTGATGAAGCATTAATTAAGCTCTTGCACAACAGGAGGGGAAAAAAAGAACTCTTATTTGTATTCTGCATAAGGGGGAACATTTGAGCTCAGATATATTAAAATAAGATGGCAAATGTGAATTTAATCTTAAAAACAGTCAATATGCAATAATTTCATAAATATTGAAATGAGAAATTTAAATTACTTCAATCACTTAAGTTTAATAAATAATTACATTATCATATAATTTAAGAAAATGGCTCTAAAAAATTGCATTAAATAGTTAATGTATATTAAATTATTTAATATTCAATACATAGTCCAATTAATAATTTAAAATATTGTCCTTTACAGGTGGGTTTGAGAGGGCTATACTGCAGGGTGAATCCCCAGGGTCCCCTGTTGTGCCTCTACTTTGAGGAAGGTGACCTGAGGAAGGACTTCCGCCTATGAAGGTCATCGCTGAAGAGCCTTGTCCATCTCCTGGGAGAGAACGACCATGGATGGGGGAAGTCAATAGAGGTGCTGGTGTTTGCGTACTGGCTGGCCTTTGGAACGTCCTACCGGGTCACGCCAGAGGCCTTTGACATTCCCCGCACCTCATGCCATGACATGATCCACCGGGTCAGTAAGGGCATCCAGGGGGTTTCCAGGAGGCTCATCCACCTCCCCACACCGGATAAGCTGCAGGAGATTGGAGCCAAGTTCCAGCAGCTGTCTGGTTCCCCAGCCTTTGGTTGGGTGGGGTGCGAGCACTGATGGCTGTCATGTCCACATTGTTCCACCTGGGCGGTTTGCAGGGGACTATTACAACAGGAAGCTGTTCAACTCGGTCCAGTTCATGGCCATCTGCGACCACAAGCGTCGCTTTCTGGATGTGG
Organism: Gymnothorax reevesii; assembly: GCA_029721435.1. NCBI lineage: Eukaryota > Metazoa > Chordata > Actinopteri > Anguilliformes > Muraenidae > Gymnothorax > Gymnothorax reevesii. Next base: position 56,127,794 of record CM056586.1, read on the forward strand.
TGGTGGGCTTCCCTGGCTGCGTCCATGATGCCCGGGTCCTGAGGTGCAGCCCCTTGTATGGTCACCAACTGTACCCACCTCCTGGATGGTGTCTGCTGAGCGATGGCAGATTCCCGTGCTTGGCAGAGCCATTCCAGGAGCCTGTCCAGAATCCTGTGGAGGCCAGGTACAACACCAGGCTGTCCAGGGCACGGTGCGTAGTGGAGAGGGCAGTTGGGGTCCTCAAGACCAGGTGGCACTTAATTTTCCTGAAGGCAATGTTGGCGAAGGTGGAGTTTGTGCCTGAGGTCATCTGTGCCTCCCTTTTCCTGCACAACGTCTGCCTCGAAAATGGGGACGTCTTGGAGCCTGAGGCCAAAGACGAGGATGACGAGGATGATGGCGATTATACGGATGATGTTGAAGCCCACGAGCCACTCCAGCGGTCCTGGGACACCCTCAGGGGCAGACTTGCAGCATTAGTGTTTGCTTCTGATGTTCCCATTGCAGTGCTGCAAGAACATGATTATTGTTAGTTTTTTTTTTTTTTTGGTTTGTGTTACTCTGCCCAGGGAGTTCTTAGTTCCTGATTTATCTCAAATGTTAAGAGTGATTCACCCCTGGTGTAAATAGTTGTATTATAGTTCCTTTATCATTGCCTCTTAAAAATCCAACCCCTCGTCAGAGTCATAAGAGGCGGAATCAGGTAAAGTACAGGACTGCCAGGCAGGGAGAAGTTTAGCGGGTGGTTTACTGCCGATACAGTAACCAAGAAGTCCTGTCTTGATCTACCTGGAAACGAGCTGGCTAACAGGGCTCTGGTAAAACTATGTGGACCAATCACCTGCTTAGCGGATAAGTAATGATTACAGAAACATGGCTGGAAGACCTATGGCTAAGTGTAGAAGTCAAAGGGCTCCCCCTCAAACATGGTGCTGGACAAAGAAAGCTAAAAAGAAGTTGCTCAATTCATGTATGATCGTTGCCACCTGAAAAAGAGGGGTTTTTAGTGAAGTTAGTCAACTGGTTGATATTTCACTTTTTCATGTTCCCTTGCAATATTTGATACATTCCTGCAGAGCAAAAACCTGACGCAACACCTTCCATTATTATTTAGGTTCTCTCAGGCAATGCAATTTCTTTGCGTATTCCATGGTACTTCACAGTTTTTTCTCTCGTGCTAGGCTGTTATGTAAAATCAGACCAAAGTAATGTAAAAGTATATGAAAATACACAATGCAATAAACCAGCTGGTCACAACTCTAATATCACTTGTTGTCGCTTACATTTTCATGGTCTCTAGAAAATCAACAACGCTGCCTTTTTCCCTCAACTTTATTAACTTTTTCCCAATTCAGAACAGAATTATACAAAAAGCATTTTTTGTTAACATTTTCATTAAGCTCACGATCCCCATCATCATCTTGTTTAATTTGTGTTGACTGTAGTGCATATGATTTTTCAACTTACTTTATATTTCTGTTTGAGGTTCTCCCATTTCTGTTTTATCCACCGTGGCTCCACCTTGCCCTCCAGGCCATGCTCCTTTATGAACATTCTACAGAAACATAACATCGGTGACATCGACCTAACTGAATACAAGCATTTCCTAACGTTGCAATACTCCGATAATATTATTTACATACTGAAATCCTCTGACCGCCGCATTGAGCCCCACTGGGAAGAGCGCCTCATTGCCGGCTCTCCAGGAGATGAGGCGCCCTGTATCTTCATCTGCCCCAATAGGAAACGAACAAACGAGCAAGATGTGCGTCGTAACATCCAGCATTTTACACAGATTGATCATCAGAAGTCCTCACTTATACGCACATACGGACATATGTTTGAAGTCATAAAAGGGAATGCTCCTGGATATTTAAAATCAGGAGTATGTTTTGTTCAAAATCATCATAGATACAGTACAAGAGCAAGTGATCTATCATGTGTTGTTCCTAGAATTGGTAGTTTTGGTAAAAGTAGTTTTATGTATTCAGGAATCATATTATGGAATGATCTACCACTGTCAATTAAACAAATTAATTCAAAGGATATTTTTAAGAAACAGGTTAAGGGGTTCTTATGGAATAAACTTAATGTTAATAATAATAATGTGTACATAGCTAATTTTTAGCTCAAATGTTGGTGCTATTTTCTCTAGTCCTTAACTAGTCACTAAAATATGTCATTATTGTATTGTAATGTGAATATAGGCCACTAGATGACAGTATTTACCTTTTTTTTGTTAAGCTCAGACTGGAGTCATGTTTAGACATGTCCTGGACATGTCTGGGGCAAGTCTCAGAAAATTAAAAAAAAGAGGTCTAAATGTGGGTGGGGTCTGCAAAAGAGTATATAAGGAAAAGAATTGAGACAGTAAAGTAGTAGGAGAAATTGCAAGAAGATGACCAGACCTGCCATTCTGTTCAAGACCTGTGACGTTTCTTTTGTGGATTTCTTTGCCTGTGTTTGAGCATTTTCATCATCCAGGACATCACCAAGCCACCCCCACGAAAAGGGACTGTAAATATTTCTTTTTTTTTTTATTCAATCTTGGTCTGTAGTTGTAAATAGTAGTTATTGTCTTTGTTTTTTTTTCATTAAATGTGTTCAAGTTTTTAAAACTGTTTCTGTCATCCCTTGCTGTTGCTGTTGCTGTTATGTTGTAAATGTAAAAACAAATTGGGGCCATAACAAATTGGGGGCTCAAGGTCCTGTGCTTGCACCCGGAGATCTGGAACAGTTTCCAGTGGAAAATCCAAATATAGAAATGGAACTTAAATTAAAAATGCTAGAGATTGAAAGGGAGGAAAGAGAAAAAGAAAGGGAGGAAAAAGAAAAGCAAAGAGAATTTGAAAGGGAAGAAAAAGAAAAACAAAGGCAGTTTGAGTTAGAAAAATTAGCAAGAGAAGAGAAAATAGAAAGGGAGAAAAAAGAAAAACAAAGAGAATTTGAGTTAGAAAAATTTGCAAGACAGAGATTTTGAATTAGAGAAATTCGATAGAGAAGAAAGACTCCAAATGGAGCAACTAAAAATAAAAATTGCAACTGAAAATAAATTTCGTGCTAGCCAGGAGGTAAAACTGGTGCCTCCATTTTCGGAAAATGATGTTGACAACTATTTCCAGTGTTTTGAAAAGGTAGCAAAGAGTTGCCAGTGGCCAAAGGAACACTGGCCTCTGATGTTGCAAACTGTCCTCAAGGGTAAAGCTCAACAAGCCTATTCGGCTTTGTCTGCAGATGATTCCTCTGATTATGAGGTTGTCAAAAAGGTTATTTTGAGAGCTTATGAGTTGGTTCCAGAGGCTTACCGACAGAAATTCAGAGGTCTGAAGAAATCTGAAAATCAGACTTATGTTGAATTTGCTAATGAAAAGCAGGTTTGCTTTGGGCGCTGGTGTACTTCTATGGAGGTCAAGGATGATTTCAACTCACTAAAAGAGATGGTGTTAGTTGAAGAATTCAAGAACTGTGTTAAAGATGATGTTAAGACCTACCTTAATGAGAAGCAAGCACTGAGTTTGCAGTCAGCTGCCAAATTTGCAGATGAATATGTTCTCACACATAAGTCCAAATTTCAGTCTAGCAGTAATAATAGATGGTCCCAATTTCAGAAAAAGGGTTATGGTGATACCCAAGATTCCTCACCCAAAGACAAAGACAAATCTGGTGATGGTGCTCAGAAATCCAGTAACAGGTCTGATCAAAGTGTGAAAGCTGACAGTGACAAAAGTGGTCTAGTTTGCAGTTATTGCAAGAAATCTGGTCATGTTACAACTAACTGTTGGTTCCTTAAAGCTAAGAAAGAAAAAGAAAAGGATACCAAACCAAATGCCTTTGTGAAAACAAGGTTAGAAACCCCTGTAGTAGATAACCAATCTGCTAAATTGCCTGCTTCTTGTGGGGCTAAAAAGCCTGATACAGCTGACTTTGTGAGGGAGGAATTTCTTCCATTTGTGTCAGAGGGATTTGTGGCTCTGAATGAGCATACTACTCCTGTCCCCATATATATCATAAGGGATACCGGAGCTTCTCAGTCACTTTTGTTGATGGACTCCTTGGAGTTACGTGATGAGACCGCTTCAGGGGATTTCATACTTGTACAAGGTATTGAAGGGAGGACTGTATCTGTACCCCTGCGCTCTATATTCTTGAAGTCAGATTTAGTTACAGGACAGGTAAAGGTGGGACTTATGTCAAGTCTACCTATAAAGGGTGTTTCTCTGTTGCCAGGCAATGACCTGGCTGGGGGCAAAGTAGTTCCCCCCGTACATCTTACTTCACAGCCGAGCACTGAAGATGGGGATGAGGACCCATCTCTGTATCCTTCTTGCGCAGTGACTCGTGCTATGGCCAAGAAGGCTAAAGAAGAAGATGATGTGGTGCCGTCCAGTACATTGAATAGTCAGGACTCAGGTGGTTCGCCTCATGACTCTGATTGGCCTACTATGGTTTCTCCGTTTGAGGACTTATCAGATACTTTTATCAGTTCTCTATTCAGCCAGCCGGATGGGTCTGGTGATTCTGATGTGTCTGGAGACTTGTCTCTGTCCAGAAAGCGGTTGATTGAGGAGCAAACTAATGATCCTGAAATTTGTGTACTAAAGAGGAGAGCCCTTCCTGATAAAGAAATAGACGCAGTTCCAGTTGGGTATTATCTCAAGGATGGTGTGTTGATGCGGAAGTGGCGCCCTCCTGATATCCCTGCCAATGCAGATTGGGCAGTGGTCAGGCAAATTGTTGTTCCGAAGGTCTATAGGAATGAGATCTTAACAATGGCTGATAGTTTACCTTTAGGAGGTCATCTTGGTGTTAACAAGACTGTTGATAAGATCATGAAACACTTCTTTTGGCCTGGGCTTCGGAAAGACGTTTCCAACTTTTGCAAAACCTGTCACACTTGTCAGGTAGTTGGAAAACACCAGTTAGACCCACCTGTAGCTCCATTGCAGCCTATCCCAGCATTTGGGGAGCCATTCTCTAGGGTCATTGTTGATTGCGTTGGTCCATTACCCAAGACTAGATCTGGAAATCAGTACTTGTTGACAATCATGTGTGCATCTACCAGATTCCCCGAAGCCATACCTCTACGTAATATCAAGGCAACTGCAATCTCGAAGGCTTTGATAAAGTTCTTCACGTTGTTTGGCCTTCCCAGGGAAATTCAGTCAGACCAGGGTAGCAATTTCACTTCAGGATTGTTTCTGCAGGTTGTGTATGAACTAGGTGCAAAGAGGATTATTTCTAGTGCCTATCATCCAGAAAGTCAGGGTGCCTTAGAGCGGTTTCATTCCACTCTCAAGACAATGATGAGGACTTATTGTTATGACCATGAGAAAGACTGGGATGAAGGGGTTCATTTGCTGTTGTTTGCAGTTAGAGAAGCAGTGCAGGAGTCTACTGGATTCAGTCCATTTGAGCTAGTGTTTGGTCATGAAGTGAGAGGACCTTTGCTATTATTGAGTGAACAATGGCAAGAGAAAGAGCCGCATATCAGTCTGTTAGACTATGTTAGCAAGTTCAAGGAAAGATTGCGTGCAGCTTGTGACCTTGCCAAAGAGAACTTGAAATCAAGTCAGGGAAAAATGAAAACTTGGTATGATCATAAGGCTAGAAGCCGTGAGTTTAAACCAGGAGAAAAGGTCCTTGTGTTGTTTCCCTTGCAGTCCAATCCATTGCAGGCTAGATTTCATGGTCCTTATGAAATTCTGACAAAACTCAATGATCTCAATTACATTGTGAAGACTCCAGATAGGAGAAAACCAAAACAATTGTGTCATATTAACATGCTAAAGCCTTATCATGACAGAAATGCTAGGGTTGCAGCTGTCACTTCAGATTCTCCAATGGTCGAAACGTGTGAAGATGAGGGGGAGTTTCTAGATGATGAACCAAGAATTAAAGCTGAAGTTCTTTCAGGTAAATTGTCAAATTCTGAAGTGTTGCAAAATCTTGATGTAAAACTCCAGCACTTAGAACCCTCACAGAGAGATCAGTTTGAGAGGTTGATCAAGAAATATGAGGATCTTTTTCCTGATGTTCCAAAAAGAGTTTCTATAGCCTCTCATGATGTAGATGTTGGTGATGCCAAACCAATAAAACAGCATCCATACCGGATGAATCCTGAAAAGAGAAAGATTGCTGAGAAAGAGGTTGAGTACATGTTAGAACATGATATTATCAGACCCTCCAACTCCGATTGGAGTTCACCCTTTGTGCTAGTTCCAAAACCTGATGGAAGTACTAGATTCTGTACAGATTATTGCAAAGTCAATGCTGTAACTAGAACTGATGTGTTTCCAATACCTAGGATTGATGATTGTATTGATAGTGTAGGGCAAGCAAAGTTTCTGACCAAGATTGATTTATTGAAGGGTTATTGGTGTGTGCCTTTAACTGAGAGGGCCAAGAGCATCTCTGCTTTTGCCACACCATCTGGATTGTACCAGTATGAAGTCCTACCCTTTGGCATGAAAAATGCCCCAGCCACGTTCCAAAGGATGATACAGTCTACAATCGCCGGATTGCCACACACGGGTGCGTACATCGACGACCTGATCACATGGAGTGACTCCTGGGAAGAACATCTGAAAGATGTAGAGACGTTGTTCCAGCGCCTGACCCAAGCTAACCTGACTGTTAACCTGAACAAGAGTGACTTTGGTTGTGCTACTGTCACCTATCTTGGCTACGTCATAGGCCAGGGTAAGGTGGCACCCATAAATGCTAAAGTCCAAGCCATCATGGACTTTCCAGTTCCTCACAACAAAAAAGCTTTGCGCCGCTTCCTTGGAATGATCGGGTACTACCGCAAGTTCTGCAAGAACTTTGCTGAGATTGCTCTCAGTCTAACTAACCAACTGAAGAAAGGCGTAAAGTTCACTTGGGATGATGCATGCCAGAGAGCCTTCGATTGCCTGAAGTCTCTGCTGTGTCACTTCCCCGTGCTCAAATCTCCTGACTTCAACAAACCGTTCTCCATCGCGGTCGATGCTAGCGACCAAGCTTGTGGATCTGTGCTCCTACAGAGAAGTGACTCTGATGACATTGAGCATCCCGTGGCATACTTCTCCAGGAAGTTCAATCGCCACCAAAGGAACTATTCCACAATAGAGAAGGAACTGTTGGCTCTGGTCCTTTCTTTCCAACACTTTGAGGTTTATGTTTGTACAGGACAAAAGCCAATGATTGTGTACACTGACCACAATCCGTTAATGTTTTTGAGTAAGATGAAAAACAAGAATCGGAGATTGTTGAATTGGAGTTTGATTTTACAGGAGTTTGACTTGGAAATTAAGCATGTGAAGGGTACAGACAATGAAATTGCTGATTTTCTTATCCCGTGTTTGAATGTGTATATATATATATCATGTGTTTGAATATTGTATGATATGTATATATAGACAAGTGTTCACTTAACCATTTTGTATTGAAAAGAAAAATTTTGCCTTTATGAGTCAAAATTTTTCCCTTTTGGAATGGAGGTGTAATGTGAATATAGGCCACTAGATGACAGTATTTACCTTTTTTTTGTTAAGCTCAGACTGGAGTCATGTTTAGACATGTCCTGGACATGTCTGGGGCAAGTCTCAGAAAATTAAAAAAAAGAGGTCTAAATGTGGGTGGGGTCTGCAAAAGAGTATATAAGGAAAAGAATTGAGACAGAAAAGTAGTAGGAGAAATTGCAAGAAGATGACCAGACCTGCCATTCTGTTCAAGACCTGTGACGTTTCTTTTGTGGATTTCTTTGCCTGTGTTTGAGCATTTTCATCATCCAGGACATCACCAAGCCACCCCCACGAAAAGGGACTGTAAATATTTCTTTTTTTTTTATTCAATCTTGGTCTGTAGTTGTAAATAGTAGTTATTGTCTTTGTTTTTTTTTCATTAAATGTGTTCAAGTTTTTGAAACTGTTTCTGTCATCCCTTGCTGTTGCTGTTATGTTGTAAATGTAAAAACAAATTGGGGCCATAACAAATTGGGGCCATAATAGTATTATCTGGTCATTTTTCTAGTCTTAACTCTTAGTTATTATTATATTATACTGTCATTTATTTGTCTTTAATTATTGCATTGTTTTGTCATTTATAATTTTTGAATTATTGAATCTATACAGTCATGTAGATTTTTACCTAATAAAATCAAATCAAATCAAAATACGCCAGTAACAACTGCGGTGTTATAAGCCCATTTTAGCTACATTGGCGAACTGCCCGATTTATGTATGCTGATGCTGACAGTATATACCCGGACGGAAATGTTCTTTACAACTCTGAAATAATACATTGAATACACCTTCAACTGAATATTATTTTACCATATGTAACCCGTATTACAAGATTAAAAATTTTACTCACATTTGTCTTGACGCTGCTCCTGGCTGGTGCCGTGTCTTCTCCCACAGGTTCCGCCGTTTTGCAGTTAAAGTGGCTTCTTATTATTTCTCAACGAGTTTTTTTCCTGGCAGTTTACGTGGCGTTGCATCTTGGGCAATTTGTGTGTGAATAGTGTGCAAACCCCACGAAATATCTGCCTGATGTAGCATACATCCGGAAACTTTTCCCGGTCACAAAGGGCGCATCTCAAAGCATCGGCGGCATCCTCTGAAGGCTGCATTTTTAGGGGTCGTCACTTAATTCCATCTGCCGAAGTGACGTGACGGCATTTCATCTCCGTTAAACAGCTTTGGTTTAACTGAGTTGTCACTGCTTTACCCAACCTTAACCTTACTCTAACCATTAACTGTTGCAACTGGGGATTATTTTGTGGGCTTCTCCCCTAATGCGTGAACCTTAACCTTACTCTAACCATTAACCCAAAACCTACCGCTAAATTTCACCTATTCCTTTACCCAAAATGTCAGTTAAGCAGATGGAAGTAAGTGACGACCCCTAAAAATGCAGCCTTCAAAGGATGCAGCCTAGGCTTTGAGAAACGGCCATCATCACTCCCCACGTATAAAAACACCATGTACCCTAAATCTGACGTCATCGGTAGTGCGAGCAGTACGTTAGTGAGCGGTTTCGAACATGGCCTGGCACTCTCCAGGTAAGATCTCACTGAAAGTGCTTCTGCCTTTACAATAATTCACCCTATTTGAAACTTTACATCTATGTAAATGAAGGCTGCAGTACAACCAAAGGTTCGGTTCCAAATTGGGTTGACTAAAAAACAAGTCTCATGCCACAATACTGTCCTTCTGAATACTATCCACCCTTTGAGCCTTAGGGTGAAGTATTATGTACTCTTGCATCAAGAGGGTGGCACAGTCTACGCCCTTATCCCAAACTATGATTTAACTTTCTGCCCTGTCAGAGGCGGGACTGAGTTTGAACTGTTGACCAAACCTTTTAGGTGCAACTCAGACTTAAACCTGTGGGGTAATGAGTCGGTGTCCATCCTTCCAAAATGCCAGAAGTTTCCATTTTGAGCATTAATCCTTTGTGCAGAATGCAGTTCTATTTCATACGTGCTCCGCCCTCTAACAGGCTTCACTATTGGTTACCCCTATGAGGCTCCGCCTCGGCGCCTGAGAAAGAAAATTGAACTCACCTGCTCCGTAGGAGGGGGTAGCATACTCACCTCCCATAAAGCCCCTGCGTTGCCATTGCCCGCCTCCCTTTTTCACTCAGCCTTTGAGAGAGTAAGGAACTTGTTACGATTTATGTGCGAAATGGATAAGCTGTGCCAACAGTGTGCCTCCCCGATGGTGACCGAAGATCTGCATTGGGACTGCTTCGTCTGTCTGGGCTTGCGGCACCATGTGGAGGCAGGTTCCTGTGCTGCCTGCACAGCGCTGCCTCGGGAGGAGCGTGAGCGTCGCCAGCAGCTTGTGCCGGCCGCACGCACCCTCCGGGCTGGCTCGGGGCTAGTCCGTGAGCCGGTGGTGACAGTCCGCTCGAAGCCCTGGGATGAGTATGATGAGGAAGATGATCGTCGGGTGTATGAGGAGGACCCGATGACCCTCTTAATGGACGATGAGCCGCCCCCGGAGCACCGCTACCCGTTGGACGACCTCCCGAAGTTATTCCAGTCCGCGGCGGAGAGGATGGGGATGCCCCTTCCAACGCAGCCCTCTGGGGACCAAGCAGAGGACTTCACTATTGGTCTACTGGCCCTGCTGAAGTCGAAGCCACGCCCAAGGTGGTTTGTCCCAGGATGGCGCCCATCTTCGGCTATGCGCAGCGGGACTGAATCCGTTGGCTGCCAAGTCCCCAGCGATGGCGTATGCGCCGTAGTCGACGGTGGAAGATTGGCAGTGGGATGTCGGAGTCCCAGCCGTAGAGGATGCGGTGAGATGGTGTCTGCTCCCAACCGCTTCCATGTGGCCAGGCGGTTGGCTGCTGCTCCCGTCCGAGAGGGACAGGATGTCAGAGGCCCTCTTTGACCGTTGTTATGATAGCGCAGCTCAGGTAGTTGCGCTAGCTAACAATATGGCCTTCCTTGCGGGTCCTATGGATAGGTTGACCCACCAGAAGGCGGAGTTGTCGCCGGAGGAGATTGTGGAAATGCAGACGACAGCGGCGGCCATGCTCCGGATGTCGCAGGCGTTCGCAATTGTTGGCGGACATAGCATGGGAGCCGTGCAGGCAGGGCACCGCCACCTCTGGCTGGGGCTGTCTTCACTCAAGGAGAGGGAGAAACGGGCACTGATTAATGCGCCCATCACCACCAACTCGCTATTCGGTCCGGACATCCAGATGATGGTGGACAAGTTGGAAGCAGCGAGGAAGGCATCGGAGCAGCTGGGCTCGCACATTCGCCCACAGCAGCAGCCCTGCAGGCCCAGTTCCTCCCAGCCACCGCCAAGTCGCCGTCGTCGCCAGTCTTCGGACGACCGGTCTGCCCTGGGATCGAGTCGACCAGATCTGGAGCCGCAGCACCCCTTACCTCAGCCTCGGCAGCCTCATCGGAACCGCACCAGGGGTGCGGCGTCTGGTTGTGCGGTGCCTGGAAAGTTTTTTTAAATAAAAAACGTTACCAGTATGAGATCTCTGGGTTGTCTTGTCGTATTGCACACACTGATACGCTGGCTGTTTCAGGTGTTAGCACACAAGGTAATCTGGTACAAACTACCGGGGGAAGTGGAACAGTCCTTCCTGTAACACAGGGGTTTAGCGAGAGGGACATGGAGCGCGAGGCTCGTGTGTCCTCTTCGCATTCATTAAACTCTGATCCTCGAATCGGGGACTCGCCGGCTAATAGCTTGTTCATGAAGCATTGGCTAGCTAATTGCCAGCAGGGGTGGCGTGGTTCTACCCATGGAGGTAGCACACGATCAAACTCCGGGGTTAAACTAAAACTTAAAACCCTCCTGTCAGTCTGTGTTGGCTCAAATCAAAATAAAGCTCTTTTTCCTGGTTCGGGACCAGTGAGAAAACGATTGCGAATTGAGGCAGACCGCCAGCACAAATCCAACGCTACTAGCTGGGCTGGCTCCAGCGGAGTGTTTGGAGTAGGTCAACAGGCTTCTGCTTCCGGGTTGCATGAAAGTGGAGTGACCTGCCATTTTGGCTCCAAGGCGCTTGACGTGTTGAAAAATACTGAGGGGTACAAACCTGTGAAGGAGATCTTCACTCGTTTAGTGCCACAGGTTGAGCCCGGTTCGGACGTCAGCTTATCTAAAACTAAAGGTTGGGGACTTCCAAAAATGGAAGTAGCCGTGCCCTCGCTACGCTATGGTGAGTGAATCACTGGGCAATGTGCACGGGAACGCAGCAGAAGCTTTTACTGCTGTTATCCTCTAGGCCCTTTCGAGCAGGGCCCCCCGGTCGTACCCTCCCTCAGGGGGAGGGGCGTCGCCGGAGGCCCAGGATAACGGAAACCATGAAACAAACAGCTTAGTCCCTTAAGGAGTTTTACCAAGTTGGGTGAGATTGTGCGCCACCCTCCTAGGCTGGCTGGACAGAGCATTGCGGAAGGGGTACGCTTTGCAGTTCCAGTGTTTTCCGCCCCCATTCAAGCGAATTGTGCAGACAAGGCTCCCCAATTCCACTCTGAAGGATGTCCTGAAAGAGGAAGTGAACTCGCTCTTACAGAAGGGGGCGATAGTGCCGTTCTCTCTGTCAGAAGATCGAGCGGTGTTTTATTCCCCGTATTTTCTGATCCCCAAAAAATCAGGAGGCCTCAGACCCATTCTGGATCTGCGGGAGCTGAACACTCATATTGTGCGCAGACCATTCTGGATGCTGACGGTGAAGTCTCTACTGGAATGTGTCAGACCGGGCGATTGGATGACGCTAATAGACCTGAAGGATGCCTATTTTCATGTCCCAATTCTTCCGCGCCATCAAAAGTACCTGCGCTTTGCAGTGGAAAATCAGTGGAAAAAGTTTCCAATTCTGCCGCCTCCCGTTTAGGTATTCCCTGGCACCTCAGACCTTCTCCAAATGCATGGAGGCAGCGTTGGCGCCACTCCGGCGGGAAGGGGAGGGATCCTGACCTATCTGGACGATTTGCTGATCCTAGCCCACTCCAAGCAGATGGTAACCAGCCACACGGCACTGGTAATGCGGTATATTACTCATTACTCACATATTACTAGGGTTTACCATAAATTACGACAAGAGCACCTTGCAGCCCAGTCAAACAGCGTGGTATCTAGGGCTGCAATTGGACTCGCAGTCAATGACTGCATGTCTGTCTGTGGACAGAATAGAGGCGATTCTATCCCAGACCCAGGACATTCTAGATGCAGTATCAGTGCCTGCAATAAGGGTTATGTCATTGCTGGGGATGATGGCTGCTGCCCATTCAGTAGTCTGCCTGGGGCTGCTGCACATGTGAGACCTGTAGCGCTGGTTCATACGCCTTCGTCTGGACCCAAGGCGGGACCAACAGTGTATGCTCCACATACCAGTGCGAGCGCGAAGGGCACTGACATTCTGGACCCCACCCATCCGGCTCCGAGAGGGGGTGCGGATGGGGTGTGTGGCACACTACATCCAGGTACTCACAGATGCCTCCCAAACAGGATGGGGCGGGACTTGCGGCTCTGCTTCTGTCGCAGGTACATGGCAGGGGCCCCAGCGCCATATAAACTATCTGGAACTCATGGCAGTTCAGAAAGTGTTGCGCCATTTTGCCCCGCAGTTAGAAGAGAGGCATGTCCTGGTGAGATCGGACAGCATAACAGTCGTGGCCTATCTCAACAGGCAGGGGGGCGTCAGGTCGATAGCCCTACACAGGTTGGCCGCGGCCATTCTAATCTGGGCAGACCTCCACCTATGATCTCTGAAAGCCCGGCACGTTCTGGGCATCCTCAATACCCAGGCAGACGGGCTATCCAGGGGAGCCCTGCTCGAGGAGGATTGGGGCCTCTCACGGACGATGGCAGAGCAGATTTGGAAACTGTTCGGTCAACCAGTAGCGGATTTGTTCGCAGGCAAGGAGAACGCCTTGTGCCCTCTTTGGTTCTCATTGAGACCCACCGACGACCCTCCCCTGGGGGTGGATGCGTTGGCTCATCCAGTATGGCTCGCCGGCCTGCTTTACGCATTCCCACCCCGGCAGTTACTGATGCCATTACTCCGCAGTGTACGGGAGCAGTGGCAGTCCATGATTGTGGTAGCACCGATGAGGCCGAACGCCAGATGGTTCCCAGATCCTATCCAGCTGGCGGTAGCAGGCCCGTGGCTGATTCCAGACCTCCCTTTGACCATGAGACAGGCGCCATATGCCACTCTCGCCCCCCTCATGGTCTGGAGATTGAAAGGGTGAAACTGAGTGAATTGGGCCTGCCCGAGGCGGTGGTATCCACAATTCAATGTGCACGGGCCCCATCTACATCCAAAGCTTATGCGGCCCGCTGGCAGATTTTTACGGGCTGGTGTCAGGCGAGAGGCCTAGACCCACGTTCATGCCCCCTTCAGGGGGTGTTGGATTTCCTGCAGGCTCTCTTCGAGGGGGGCCGTGCAGCTTCCACCCTGGGGGTGTTTGCTGCGGCAGTAGCGGCAGGACACGATGGGTTTGACCGCTTCACAGCCAGAAATCACCCCCTAATAAAGCGGTTTATGAGAGGAGCTTGCAGAATTAGGTCCTCGGCACACCGCGAATTTCCGCAATGGAACCTGGACACAGTGTTGGGAGGCCTGAAAGGACCACCTTTTGAGCCTTTGGACTAAGCAGACCTGCACTTGGTGTCTTTTAAGATGGCCCTCCTCTTGGCCTTGGCGTCAACCCGGAGGGTTGGTGAACTGAGTGCCCTCTCTGTGCACCCGTCTTGCCTGACCGTAAGACAGGACCTAGGGTCAGTGGAGCTGCGTCCAAACCCTTCATTCCGGCCGAAGGTCATAACCACGGCTTTTAAATCATCAGTCCTTCGACTACAGGCCCTCTGCCCACCTCCTCATGCCACCAGTGAGCAGGAAAAGATGCACAGGCTGTGCCCCGTACGCGCGCTCAGCATTTACCTAGAGCGAACTGCGAACCTCAGGAAGGGGGATCAACTGTTTGTGAGTTATGGCGGGCAGGCGCAGGGGGCCCCTCTGTCAACACAGCGCCTCGCCCACTGGATTCGTGATGTGATCTGCAGGGTCTATTCAGCGGCAGGTCTGGTGGCCCCGGCAGGACTGACCGCACACTCCACCCGGGGGATTGCTTCCTCTAAGGCACTACTTAGGGGCGTGTCGGTAGAGGAAATTTGCAGGGCAGCCTCTTGGTCATCGACATCTACTTTTGCGCGATCATATCTCAGGGATATGACAGCTGACTCAGTGGCGCATTCGGTCTTGGGAACCCTGCCGGAGGGGTCCCCTTCCAGCGCTAACTAGCAGTTGATCATGGCCGACCTGGGGCGGGGCATCCCGGGGGAGCCCCGCCCCCAGCTATTAGGCGTGCCATGGGAAAGTGACATGGCCTCTCCCAAGCATGGGGGTGGGAGACCCAATAGCAGTAGCTGTGGTTATGTTGGTACCATGATCGGGGTGTGGCACTCAGGTGTGTCTGCCCTGGGGGATGAGGCCGACATGGGGGGAACGATATCAGAGAAGCCCCCTTTCGTTCACGTAACAGCTGATGTCGGTGGTCCGCAACCTGACGCGAAGCACTCTGGTGGTGCCCGCCCGCAGGTGCGAGCCCTGTTATTGGAATAACAGCGGTCAAGCCCTGCCACTTTCCCTGGGAGGGGCCTGATAGGGAGGGGTTGGGTGCTACTTTGCCACCACCTGGGGCGGTGTACGCAGACTGGCGGTGTGCGCCCCAGGGTGTGGACAGGTTTCGCGTGGTTGCGAGAGGATCTGCGTGGCCAGGGTCCACCTGGGGTACATCCATCCCTAACAGCCTTCGCCTTAGGTGTAACCAATAGCGAAGCCCCTTAGAGGGCGGAGCACGTATGAAGTAGGACTACTAGTTACCCTGGATGTAACTCCAGTCCCATGAATACGTGCGTAGCCCTCTAACAACCTGCCCAGGAGGCCCCGAGTGTGGGATGCTGAGTTTTAAAGGGAGGCAAGCATTGGCAACGGCGGGGCTTAATGGGAGGTGAGTGTGCTACGCCCTCCTACGGAGCAGGTGAATTCAATTTTCTTTCTCAGGCGCCGAGGCAGAGCCTCGTAGGGGTAACCAATAGCAAAGCCCCTTAGAGGGCTACGAACGTATTCATAGAACTGGAGTTACATCCAGGGTAACTAGTAGTTCTTCATTGAAATCTTCCATGGAGAAGATTTTGGGAACACCATTTTCACTTTGTGTGGATGTGGAAAGCGGCTGCCTTATTGCATTGTCCATAATCACTTGGCTAGCTCAGCTGCAGTTTGGTTCTAAGTAAAATGGTAAGTGAGAGGCAAGGCACAAGCAACACCTTTTTGGTTTTGGCTGAATTTTTTTTTTTACATTTTTATGCAACATCTCTACAGCTCTACAGCAAAATATTTGAAGTTTTTTTCTGGCCCTGAACTTTCTTGTACAATTGCACCAAGTGGCAAGTTACAATTAGCCCTGACCATGAAGTTGTAACAGGGTAATATTTTCTATGTCTATTTCAATGGAATTAAATTTAATTCTGCCTGAATATAGGTGGGTAATATCTGTGGATCCATCTATGTCCACTCTCTCCTTCAATCATCCCTCATATCCATCCTGGATAAAAGAAATTAGTTTGAGGTTATTGTTTCCAGCCATCTTTTTTCCATTCATGATTGGATAACTAGATCTGTTCAATGGTCTATCTTTCAATATCATGGATTGATACAGGTCTATTTTATCCATATATGGGTCTACGGATATTCAAATGGATGGACTGATGGATTTAGATAAATGAAGTTTGTCAACAGCTTCTATATCCAAACTTTGTTTTAATCATTAAGAGACAGTGGGAAAAAAATGTTAATATGACAGTAGGCAGCAATTAAAAACAGCAAAAGGCGCAAATAACTTTACCTCCCTTGTGACATATCTCCAGCTATCCACCATTGTGACAAAACAGCACTTATTTTTATATAGTTTTTTTTTTTTATTGGATTGCCTCATTCAGGGGGGAAAAAGGTGAGAATTGTTTTTATTCCATTGTCACTGCACACTATTGGAGGCTTAGTTATAACACTGCATTAGAACTAACCCCAATATGTGGACTTTTTCCGAAGCCTCACTTGCATGAGATGGATACATTTCAAAATGATGCTGCTTTAGGCAACACGATGGTCATGATAATATAAGATTAGATTTGTTGACTTCCACTGTAGCTCAGTGATAAAAATAAACAAAAACAAGAATGATCAAGAAATTTACTAACAGATCGAGAAAACACTCCGCGACCGCCATAGATCTGAGCGAAAACACATCAAAACTCTTCGAAACTCAGCAAATCATGCCCTGCCTACTCAAACCTATGTAAGAGGTCCATTTAACAATTGATCCCGCGTTATGAAGTTCCTTGCGCACCCCTACTTTCTCGAGTAAAACATGCTGCTGTGGGCGCTTAAACACTTCTCCTGTCATCTGGGAAAACCCAGTGGATTTATCAGTGGCAAGTATCCTTGCAAGTGAACAAAAAATTTCGATCCTGGACTTTTCCGAACCGAAAAAAACTATTAAAAACTTGATTTTGACAGTTCAAATAACTCTAATTGCTAGTGTTTTGAGATTCTCCCCACTCTTAATTACTGCAAACGAGGATCAGACTTTGCTTCTCCCAGAAGTGACATACATACAAGGTTTTTCCAGATCACAAGAGACTTTGTTTTAATATGCGTTTTGGGTGATCAGATCACAATTGGTCAGGCCAATCGCCCAAGCATAAATGCTGCTAAGCTTACGATACCGCAATTACCCCGTTGTTTTTCGTGCGCGACATCGGTGTGTGCGCGTCTTCTTGCGAGTTTTTAAGGTTTGTAATTAGCCAACATGTTCTCAGATTAAATTATATCACTTACGCCTTTTGTATTGGCATAGGCTAACCTTAACGGCGCTTCAAATGTTTTTGCGTCAACAGAGATTTTTTATTTTTTAAACCGAGGATGAAAACCCCGTTTTGAAAAATACACGTGTTGCGTTACGTGTTGACAAGGCTTGAAGCTGCAGATGCTCACCGTGGAGGGGTAAATAATATGTCTATAATGACACCTCTACCAGCAGCTGGATACTCCCAATCATGTTGCTTTGCTATATACCTGTCCATTTCTTTTCAGTCGAATTGAAGTATTGAGGTGCTGCTATATGCCGCAGCACCATTCACAAAGTGATTTGTAAAGACACAGACTAGCTGTAAAAGAATTTGTCATCATGATGCTTCCTTTTAATAAAACGAAATTTACTTCTGAGAACTGGATTAATGAGGTAAACAGCTTGTGCAGCGAACACATGCTTGAAAGAAGGGCACCTTATTGCCGAGGTCAGATTAAGTGGAATTCAGATTTCCTAATTACCCAGCTGAATCAATCAGAGTGCAAAGATATTTAAAGTCTAGAAGATGGGTTTAGAGGTACTGATTTGCCTTCTTTTGTCATGACAAATATGGGGTCTAATGGGCAGCTTGCAGTATGGCTTGGGCTTCTGGGCTTCATTTTGGCACAGGATCAAACGAAATATTTTGGACCTGAGGATTCATTTGATAGATGCCAAATTGATACTTTTGCGAGAGTGCCATGTGGTGATCCTGGTATTGAAAGTGTGGGCTGTGAAGCACTCAACTGCTGTTTTGATACACAGTGCTACTATCCAAATGAAGGTGGTAGTCATTTAATTATTTAATCACACATTACCCAATCCCTGACTTCACTTAAATGTTCTTACTCCTGTTCCAGTCACTGTCCACTGTCTCCGGGATGGTCAGTTCATTGTTGCCGTGTCCAGAGCTGCCACTTTACCTCAACTTGACCTCGGCTCCGTAAACTTGCTGGAGGGTCCCAGTGATAGCAGCTGTGGTCCTGTTGCTGCCTCTCCTGCTTTTGTAGTCTTCCAATTCCCAGTCAGTTCATGTGGAACTGCAGTGAGGGTGGGTTGTCCTCCTGTTTAATCTTGAACATTGTGATGCTTCGTCTATGGTAACTTTTCCTTTTACCCCCCCACACCCCCCAGGTTGAGGGAGACCATGTGGTCTATGAGAACCAGATTTCTTCCACATATGAAGTGGGAGTTGGTCCTCTAGGATCCATCACAAGAGACAGCGTTTTTGAGTAAGTCTTTGCTGCATTGGTCATTTGCCACTTCCTTTGCAGTTTATACTGATTTGTGGTTCTGTTCTCTAGGCTGCTGTTCCAGTGCAGGTATATTGGCAGTGAGGTGGTCTCTTTGGTGGCTGAGGTGAACACTGTGCCCCCTCCCCTCCCGGTATCTGCTCCAGGGCCCCTGCGCGTTGAGCTCAGATTGGCTAACGGTCAATGTGAAGCTAAAGGCAAAGGAGTGAAGGGATGTGCTGATGGTACAGTGAGCTGCGGTAGATTTCGTAACTGCATAGCCATCTCCATGGAGTAATGCTTTCTCCCCTCTGTAGCTGATGCGTACAGTGACTACTACAGGGATGAGGATTATCCTGTGACCAAGGTGTTACGGGAGCCTGTGTACGTGGAGGTACGGATCCTGGAGAGGACTGACCCAAGCTTGGTCCTGCTCCTGGAACACTGCTGGGCTACATCTACAGCCAGTCCCCTCAGTCTACCTCAGTGGAACCTTCTGATTGATGGGTGAGGTAGAACATGAATGCTTCTACCCTTTTCACCTGTGCCTGCCTCCCCATGCTGAATTGCAGTCTTTCTGCAGGTGTCCCTATCGTGATGACCGTTACCTGACCACCTTGGTTCCTGTGGATGGCTCTTCTGGACTTCCATTCCCTACCCACTACAAGCGGTTTATTGTGCAGATGTTCACCTTTGTGGATTCTGAGCCTGTAGTTCCACTGAAGGAGATGGTAACGCAACAGTCATGGCCCTCTCCCCAGCCTGCATAAACCAGCTGTCCTGACTCCATTCTCTTTCCAGGTGTTCATCCACTGTAGTACACAGGTCTGCTCCCCTAGTGCTACTAACCGCTGTGAGCAGCAATGCAGCGGAAGGCAGAGTGAGTAGTGACGCTACACCCTTTGCAAGTGAGCTAGGGGATGACTGGAATGTAATGACTGTCTTGTTTCCCCATCCCAGGAAGGTCAGTTGCGCCTGTTGGGAAGCGATCTACTGGGGAGAGGATCCTGGTTTCCAGTAAGGCAGTTATGCTAGCTAATGAAGAGCCTGTAGCCTTGGCACACGGGACCCACAGGGCAGGTGAGTGGGCTTCCCTACCCAGCAACAGTCATGGGTTTTACTTTGACTTTATTATCCCCCGCCAACACGAAGTGGGAGGGGGATATAGGTTTGACCTCCGTCCGTCTGTGCGTCCGTCCGAGATAAAGGGGACAGCTTTACTCAAACTACTACAGATACAGTCACCAAATTTGGTGTGTAGCTTCAGACCATAAAGGCCTTGATTGAGTTCGAAAATGAGAAGCGCACGATTGGCGGGGGATGTTGTAGACCATGTCGACTTGTTTTATTTATTTCTTCTCTCCCCCCCCCCCCTCGCCTGCAGTGTCCCAGTCTCTTGGATATTCACTCCTGGGAGTAGCTGCCTGTGTGGTGCTTCTCTCCACCCTGGCACTAGGGCTTAAATGCATTAAGCCATCTCCGATGGAGCCAAAAGTGTGAAAAGCTTGCCTAATAAAGGTCTCATGGAACTGAAGTGGTGTTCTTTCTTGCCTCTTCCATGGAGCAGGGTTTAATGTCGTTGGAATGCATGCTTGGGATCTTAAAGATGGCACTTGCGCAACTAGGCTGTCCCTGTTGCTTTCAGCAAGCAATTTATTTAATGGTAAAACATAACTACAGTTATCCATGTGGCATTAGTTTGATGCTGGGGGGAGGGGAGAAGCATTCAACATGTACCTTGAGGCCAAAGGAGAATGGGTAAATTCATAACAGCCAGGCTAGCCATGTTACTATAGCATCTTTACTGTGCTGGGCATGAAATGCCTAAGGAACACTACCAACTGAGGTGGATGGGTTACAGATTCTACAGCTCTCAAAGCAAATCTCAGGGTGCAGAGAGCACAAGCTTTGTATGTGGAAAATAAACACGACTTAAACAAACAGCTGAACTTCATTGTGCTGTAATGCACCATTGGTGAGTCCGTACTCGACCTGCATGAAACTATGGATGTATTCTTTTCACCTGCAAAGCTCAAAAGAAGCTCCATTGATGTTCCTAGCCATGACTATCTTGGGGGGAGAAGAGAGAACATTGGCGAACAGCAGAGGGATGGAGCTGGCTCAGTGTTTGATGCCAGGCTGAACTTTCAACATAGTAGGGAAGTGGAGATCTGGATTATGAAATCATCTTTCTTGAGCACATATTTAGCTTGGCTTTAACATACCTTAGCCAAATCCATGACAAATCTCCAAGCTCTCATTTTCATATTGGATGACTACCCTAGGAAACTTGCCCTTTTGAGTTGTGACATTAGTTTGCTTTTCTGGGCTGCTTTTTTTTTTTTCTTTTTTTCTCTCTCTCTCTCTCTCGACACTAAGCTACATTTTTTTTTTCCATAGCTTTTTGGAACATTTGGGTTTATACACCAAGCTTCAGTTACACCATCTTGGAAATCACTCTGAAAATGTATCCAATTTTGGCAATGTAATGTCAATTGTTGCAGGACAATCTCTCGTGTGAATCTATGACTTTAATTACAAAATCTGGAGGTGCGGGCCATTGCCCTGGGGGAGTAATGGAGGGAGTGTCCTGTGGTACAGTTTCTTCTATTCCGATTCCCGCTCAAATTTGCCCAATCTTGAAGGTTTGCATTCCTAATTTCAAGTGGCCATATCTTTCTGTAATGTGAGCTCATGTGGCAGAAATGGAAGGCATGAACATTAAGTTTTTGCAGGAGCTGTCTGGGTCACCAACAAATATATTAGGGAGTGCTTATAGTATTAAGACCTGATTCAAAGTCAGGAAAAATGGACACGCTTCCAGCGAATGTTTGGATGGGATTTGGCCCTGGAGAATGGCAAACTGTTCGTGAGCTATGCCTGATGAGATTAAGGCAAAAAGCCAGATGGTGAGTTTAACAGGTTTTACTAAGTGCATGCCGGCAGGCAAAAAGCCACGTGGATTCTGATCTGATCATTTGCATGTCACATGGCCATATCAGATTTGCATATGATCTAGGACCACAAATAAGTAGCTTAATTGTGGTTTGAAGATTGTATTTGTGTCTATGCTGGTCTGAAGACATGAGATCTTGGTCCAATTAAGGCAAAAAAAAATCAGATTTGAGTCACTTCTGCCTGGTAATGTATACATTGTGCTGATGGCTTGCTGCTATGCTGTAGCTGGAGTTGGAATTCTAGCTGTAACTAAGTACCTGGCTGGGAAGCACTGATGACCTACCAACAATTTGTATTATCCTGAATTCAGGCACTTCGGCACACTCCATTTTAATACCTGTGGCAAGCATACGCTCGCATCAACATAGCTTGGCATCTTGCTTGAAGGCTCAGTGAAGGCGTATTCATTCACAGGCTTATTGGCTATGTCGCTAACGAGCCAACAAAAATTCCTGCCATTTGGTGCCAACATATGATGTTTAATGAAATACTGGAATTTCACTCATTGAAAATAGTGAAACACGGACTCCTTATACCGTCTGCTCATACAATTAACAGCACAGCAAAACATTTTTCTCTGTTTCAATGAAATTCTCCATTTAACACCAACTCCTCAAATACAACCAAGAGGTCAAGTTCAATGACTCGAATTAGACAAGCTGAGGTGAGGCCCAGCAGACATTGAGCAGCACGGCTCACAGTCAAATTCAATATGGTCCTTATTGGGCTGATAAAAGTGTACATTTCATATTTACAAAGCATAAACATACATAACAGAACACGCAGAACTATTACTACTATAGTTAATGTACTAGCTACTATAAAATATATCCACTCTTCTATTTTGTTAAAATTTGGTGTGTTACCACCTACTGAGCATATTATTTAAAAATAATATATGGTTTTATAGCCAACTGTCACTCAAAGCCGCCATACACTTAATTATGTGGAACTTTAAGCCTTAATATAATGTAAACGGGCAAGTTATATCAAAATTCACTCCCCTGCACCCCCCCTACAGTCACACACGCATGCACAGTTTTCATGCTATTGGGCAGTGGTTCTCAAATTCGGTCCCCCACTGTGAATGCTGGTATTTATTCCAACCACAACTGCAATCTTCGGATTTCAACAAGCTGTTGATTTGTTTTAATTAGGTGCATTTATGCAAATATCCACATTGAGATATATTGTAAATATTGACACAGGGAAAAAATTTAACCAAACATTTAATCAATATAAATAATCAAAAGGTTCCTCATTGGTGAAACTCTTGACACATGGTGGCAAAACCCGACCATTTACTTGGCAAACAATGGAGTCACACCTGTTGTGTTTTCTGTTGATTTTATTTGGTTCAGGCAGGTTATTTGGGAAAAACTCAAAACACCTGTGATCAGAAACCTAATTTGGAGCTTAATGATTTTCTCAGAGACTAAATTGATCTGTTTAAAAATGTTTTCACCTGAAAATCCTAGCAATATTGAAAATTAAGCACAATATGTTCAAGGGTTTTTATTACCCCTCAGCCCGACACGGGCATGAGGGGTATTGTCGTCCCTTCGGCGGGCGGCTGCTAATTGTCCGGGCTATTTCTCTGTAACCACTTAGGTTAGGAAGTTCATATTGCATATGTGGACTCCCCATGGGTGGTAGGTGTGCCTTTTCGAGGTTTCGTCCCAGTTTGACCTTTAACCTTGCAGCAGTGACCTTAACTTTAAAAATTTTGTCCAGGCTATTTCTCTGTAACTACTTGGGTTAGGAAGTTCATATTGCATATGTGGACTCCCCATGGGTGTTAGGTGTGCCTTTTCGAGGTTTCGTCCCAGTTTGACCTTTAACCTTGCAGCAGTGACCTTAACTTTCAAAATTTTGTCCGGGCTATTTCTCTGAAACCACTTGGGTTAGGAAGTTCATATTGCATATGTGGACTCCCCATGGGGGGGTACGTGTGCCTTTTCGAGGTCTCGTCCCAGTTTGACCTTTGACCTTGCAGCAGTGACCTTTGGGGCTGAGGGCTATTGCCTGCTTTGGCGAGGCCCATTTTTCTTCATAGCAGAATGGATATGTCCATCCAAATGTGACTTCAGGTGGTAAATAACCACTCTAAAGATGGAATGCTGCTAATTAAGACAAAGTAACAGCTTTTTAAAATCTTAGAATTGCAGTTGTGGCTGGAACAAAAACCAGCATACACATGGGGGCGCCAGGACCAAATTTGAGAACCACTGATACAGGGCATTGTCACCAACACTGTTCCTGGAGAGCGACCATCCTGTAGGTTTCTGCTCTACCTCCTATTCGGCAGACCTGATTCAAGAAATTACCTCCGCCAAGGAGGTTATGTTTTTGCCTGGGTTTGTTTGTTTGTTTGTTTGTCTGTTGGTTTCCAAAATAACTCAAAAAGTTATGGACAGATTTTGATGAAATTTTCAGGGATTGTACAGATTGGTATAAGGAAGAAATGATTAGATTTTGGAAGTGATCCGGATCTCCATCTGGATCCAGGAATTTTTTAAAGGATTCTTCAACATTGGGAGATAGGGCCATTTTCGACATCTATGCATATAACTCCACCAAAAATGGTCAGGGCACTTGGAAAGAAAATACAGGACAAGTTTCGAACTTGCTCTACAATATATCAAAGACTGATCCTGAAACTGGAATAATTACGGATACTATGATACTATGATCCAGAATACGAAAGTAGGGGACCTTCGGAACTTTCATTATAGGAAGAGAACAAATGAAGCTACAAACATGCGACAAACACCATTATATAGCCAAGATATTGCAGAATTAGGAAGGTGTCACCAGATTTACTGTATCTTCAAAAGCCAGGGAACTAGATCCAGAAGAAAACCACCATTACGGAAAATTAGATTTTCGTGAATAACTACTGAACTAATATTGATATCATAATGAATTCAGTTGGTATGTTTTCTTGGTCAGGGAATCTGAATAATAGATTAAATAAATGTAGGACTGATATATATGTGTAAATCACAACATGAGGGGAAATTTTGCATCATAAGAAAAAAAAAACAAATGAAGCTAGAAACATGCAACAGACCTCTTTAAACAGCCAAGATGCTGCGGAACTAATATTGATATAGCAATATGAATCAAATTGCCATGTTTTCATGGTCAAGGAATCTAAAAATGAAGATAAAATAAATGTAAGACGAAATTCTATGGTGGAAGTCGCAATATGGAGGGAAATTTTGTGCTTGGCGGAGGTCTGCGCTCTCCGAGTGCTTTTCTAGTTAGCTCCTTAATTGCCCAGCTCGTGATCTTGTTAAGTAGCTAATTGGTTGAATCAGGTGTGCTGAATAGGAGGTTGAGCAGAAACCTACAGGTTGGTAGCTCTCCAGGAACAGGGTTGGTGACCCCTGCTATAGGGGCTAACACGTGTTTAAATCTACAGTATAATTAGACTTTTTTTATACAGGGATCAATGGTATTGACTTCCTTTTGCGGGCAGTCACAACTGGCTATTCGGGGAACTGCAGTTTTTGGCACTTCCGTATTCACCTTACTTTTCAGGCCTGGGGGTCGCTGCTCGATTGTTCTACATTGATGGCACAGGTGGAGGTTTTTTGGCATTTGCAGCCAGGATGTGGCTCAGTGCGCATGTTCACCAATTTTGATTCCTCTCGGAACATTTAGAAAGAAAACACTTTTCCGTTTTTCCTGTTTACAAATATCAGTGGGTGAAAGCAACAAAATTTGTGTGTTTTTACACAATAGTCGCGTGACAACAAAATCTTTTTTTTTTTTGCATAAAATTCAACATCTTTTATGGTTAGTATACTTAATGTCTGCACTTACTTTCCAAAATTAAATACTAATTGAGCCAAAGCCAGTGTTTTGTTAGTAGGCATACTAAGGATAGTGACATGACATGCCTGTATTACAACATATTTTATGAAAACAAAGATGCTAAACCAATAGCTTTTATCACATAGCTTTTATCTGGTCTCAAATACGGTTCAACTACACTGCACTGCTGGTTGATGGATTCCCTGTTCAACCGAAAGTTCACTCTCCACTGGGAATCAATGAAGTCCATGATGATGACCTTACCCCACGGCTGCATATCTTGAGTCATCATGTCTCTCCACCCGCCGCCGCCATCCCAGGAGGGAGAGGGGAGACATTTTGTTTTCGACTCGGTTCCTATGCACATTCCTGTTCACGTCCCTGTTCGTGTCGGCGTTCCCACATCATTTCCGGACCTTAACTCCAAAACAGTTTGCATGCTCCTAATGAAGCTTTGCATACTTACTACTCAGGAGCTCAACTGGTACCTTTGGTATTTGCCTGTCTGTCTGTCCATCCGTCTGTCCTCTGGGTAAGGCAGGGACGGAGGCCAGGAAGAGACGTATGCTTTTACGAGTAAAAACACATTGTTGTTGCTTTCTTGTTATGAGCAGACATGGGATTTGGATACCCTAACTGTTCAATCGGTAACTGATGCTGCAGTTTCTCCAGCCTCGTTGAAGTTGGCAGGCGCTTGAGTTTGAGGGCCTGTCGGTCACAGAATTTTGTTGGTATGGCATCATCTTGCAAAGACATCCGATATTTACTGAGCGATTCAGTTCCATATTTTGCGTAAATGTGCTCCTTGGAACAATTGGGTAAAAAGTATACAAACATAACCACTGACTCTTCGTTAGTAGGTCCGAGTTTCCCGATTGTTGGAGCCACCAACAGCCACAAACAGCACCGGCTTGGCAGATTTTGTCACTCAGGTTCTAATACTGATAGGTAATACTGAACCTTGATAATTCGGCGTAAAATTAAGCTGCAGCAAAAGTGATAATCAAGACTAAATTAAATACACTTTAAATAGATAAGCTGATTTCTTGGTGTCCAAGTGCATCAGAACATCCGGGACATGTTTTTTTTTTTTTTTTTTTTTTAATTGGCTAATATATACAGAATAGTGGCATTCATGAACTTGTGCTAGTGAGCTGTATATCAGAGTTTGATTACTCTGTATATAAAAATCATAAACATTTGCAAAAGAATAGTTATGAAATGAGAAGAACATGTACTTTTACTGGGTAAGAACTGACACAAATGTTTTCTTTGCATTTAACAACAGCAATCATAAAGTAAACAAACTAGCAGCGAGGGCTACATAACTACATCATAAAGTTTGACTGCCGTGAAAACGGCCAACAGGACGTTATAGTGTGATTGAGGTGTATGCGTGTCAGCAATGCTCTTCAATAATGCAAATGAGATTGGATTACTCCATGTCTTAATCCAATTATTGATTACTCCGACTAAGACTTAGTGATTTTGGAGCACGCTGTTTACATGACATTGTCATATTCGGAGTAGTTCTGTGCACAGCAGTTTCTTGTCACAATCACAACTATAATTACAATTTGAGAGGGTGGTTGAATTTTGAAATTTAGTTCCTTTACGTGTTTAAAGGCTCTATTTCCCCCCCATTGCCGTATGGTCTTAAATAGTTATGGCTGTGTGCCTTATAGGATGAAAAAAAAATTGTGCTTTATTGTAAGCTATAGCAAAGTGCTTTTTTTCACTGTCTGAAATAAAGATGTTGAATCAGTAAGGCTCCTATCTACATCACTGACATTCCACCCACCCCCAACCTTTTACAGATTTGTCATTGGCCATCTGCACAATGACAGTGATAGTTAATGTGAGCATGTCTGCCAGTTGAACGGGCTTTGGAGCTCAATACAGTGGTGCTCCAACAATGGAGGAATCTCCCATGAGAAAAAAGAACATGTCATGCCAGTGCACAAGAACAAGAAGAAAGTGAAAGGGATGGTTTGTGTATTTCTCCTGGTTTGCTGCAGTTTGTGGCAGTTCTTAATGCAAGTCACACACATTATGGCCCATCACAAAATTTCAATCAATTTGGAAGATCTTTTGAAGCAGCATAATCACCTTACCAGGATGCAGGTACTTGAGTATATTTTCTTCCCCATACTACTGACAATACCATCCAAAAGCAATTTTCCATTCACGTGCTTCCGCAATATTTTCTGCTGCCTCACAAACTTAGCATGGGTTTCTCGCTGGTGAGTAATTATATGCCTGCACTGTTAAAATTTTCCCCGTTAAAAAAAAAACCGCAATCAACTGGCAGCAGGGTTGCCATTATGTTACTGTAAAAAAAAACTACAAATGCTACTTCGTAATTCTTATTCTTGTTTGTTTTAAACATGTTAAATAAATCCATCTTTTTCATCCTAAATTAATACTGACGGATCAGATTATACATGTAAGAATAGGCACACTACATACAATTAAATGCACTTTTGTTAAGAAAAGGCATACTTTCTCCCCCAGAATGTTCTTTGAGAGTGAAAAGAGACCTAAATCCCTGATGTTTCAATCATGTAATTACAATGTAAGAAAAGAAATCCACAGCTTTGTAAATTGTACTTCATTTTTTACATTTTAATACACCGTTGGAAACTACCCATGCAGAACAAATGCATGTTAGAAAGCCTTCTCTATCGAAATGCTTTTGGCTTAGTGAAAAAAAAAGAAAATCACAAGGCTCAGAAATAATGACATGATCAAAATGACCTTTTTTGTCAAACAACATAAATATCAAAACATATGACATACGGTTTACAAACTTAAACTAGGTGACCGAAGCAGAACAGTTCAGTTGAAAAAATGGCATAATGTGTTTTTTTTTGCTGTTTTCAACCAGGTGGCAATTCCACAAAGCAGAATTAAATGGTTAACCAGAGAAGTCCTGACAGTCACAAAATTGTTAAAGCAATTTAAAGCAGATTTTCTATTATCTCTGAATATTTCAGTAATGATTCATAATTCATGAAAAACACAATATATTTTCGAATTTAGAGCCTTTAATCTAGTATAACCTTGCTTTGCGGAGTATACACAGTTACAGACTGTTGAGCCTTATCATAGAGCTACGATAAAAGTTCCATATATTGCCCTATATCATGTGACATTTCAATATACTCAACATTTTACCCACATTTTAGGCATCTCCACGGTACCAATGAAAAGAGAATTGAAACTCTTTTCCCCCAATATAATGCTCTGTCCCAAAAGTTCAAATGTAAATGAAAATATGGTGCACATTATCAGATATGAAATATACGGAGTCAAAAAAGAAACTTCACACTCATAAATTTGTAAATATTTTCTTGAAACTTTGAAAGAGTTTTTATTATCACTAGGGGTAAATGCGTTGTCAAAGACATCATGACACACATCAACTCCGATGTGCACGGTAAGTAGCACGTGCGAGCCTACTTTAAGCTAAAACCAAGTTTTCTCGTGTTCCTAGTCACGTGACCATATGAGAGATGTGCAACTGAGCTCACGTTAGCACGTTAGAGTGACATCTCGGAAAAACAAGATTTTACAGTTAATTATTTGTTGATTTTCAAAGCCATGGCTGTTAAACATTCAGTGTGAACATGCTATTGGCATGCTGAATACGGAAACGTCTGTCACTGACGTTGCAAAGGTTATGGGATGCAGTTGAGGGACTATCCATGATCTTCAAACACGTCTCCAACAAACTGGCACCACAGCTGACCGACCTCATTCTGGTAGCCCACAAGTGACGTCAAAAGCAAAAGACCGACAAATTGTCTTTGCATAATCGATTTGCCGCTGCAACGTCCACTAGGAATGAATTGTTTAGAGGTCACGTGACTACCCAAACCATACGTAATCGCCTGCGCACTGCTCTTATTGAAGTTGTAACTTACCATTTTTACTCTTCGACATTTCCGGAGGAACTGGTTACATTATGGACATTATTTTTATGATACACCCTCTTTAATGAGTACAGAATTAAATAAAATCATTATTTACAACCTCATTTCTTGTATGTTCAACCTATCGACCTCCAAACGAGTTTGAAGTTTTTATTTTGGCTGAGTA
Organism: Gymnothorax reevesii; assembly: GCA_029721435.1. Classification (NCBI taxonomy): domain Eukaryota; kingdom Metazoa; phylum Chordata; class Actinopteri; order Anguilliformes; family Muraenidae; genus Gymnothorax; species Gymnothorax reevesii. The sequence goes on from CM056586.1 coordinate 56,157,263, forward strand.
TATGAACTCTAAAGTATGTTCAGGCTCTATAAATGAACATAGTTACTGTAGGTGCAGAGGTCCAGGTATTGGCAAATGGCATGGGAGATAGTGAAAGACTTATTGCCCGCTTGAAGACATCACTTTTCACCATCCAGTTTTGGTAGCTCTCTGCCTGTTTGAGAAAAAGAGTGAGAGAGAGAAAGAGAGAGTGAGAGTGTGAAAGTGACTGAGTGAGTGAGAGAGTGTGTGAGAGAGAGAGAGATCCAAAATATATTTCATTGCATTTCCTCACATAGAAATCAGGGTGTGTGCCCCTCAGTTCCTCATAGATATCAGATATAAGTAACTTCAGAGACAGAACACAAATAACAGAGAATTACATGAAGAAACAAATATGAGAATAAGAGATGTCATGAGTAAAATATTGATTAATAGAATAAAAAATACCGTAGTACTAGAGTGAGAGAATAGAAGAGGGATCAGGGAGACGGACAGTGAGATTAAAGATTAATAGACTGAGTAAACTCACCATTTTAAATTAAGTCCCACTCAAAGTCCATAAGCTTTTTCAGCAGAGTAGATACATGTGGGTTGACAGTTATTGCCTTCTTGATGGTGACTTTTCCAGTTTTCTTCAACATGACTTTGCCATGGCCAACCTTGATGCCTCTTTTGGGGTTTATTTGAACGAAACGCCCGAAAAATTATAGTTTCATCAGACAGACAGACCCTACACTCACTCAGATTAACAACACAGTAAAAGGCAACACACACATTGCTGTGCAAAAGTATGTACTCTAAAAGACTAGAAAGATAATGTTTTACTTAAAGTAACTAACCTTTGGATGAATTCGAGTGTGCATGCTGCCTCTTCTTGGTACTGGAGATTGAAGGTGTAAAAGGTGGAAAATATTGCAGCAAGCCCTGTCAAGAATGTGAGCTGGATCCCCTCACATATGATGTGGCCCTTAAGGCCGACCATCCAGTGCTGAATAGGACTTCCTGGTGTTTCACCTGCACCTGAAACTCACAAGAAATTTCCTTTGTAAATGTATGAGTTTTCAGTCCATGTTTGAAATTGTGTTGAGTGGCTTTTTTGTCATATGCATTGCCGGTTCAAAAACCTTGATTTCTCATCCATAATGAATATCAACTGTTTCTATAGTACGATGTATACAGAAGAAATATTTCAAAATTTCTTTCAACAGTTACTGCCTCAAATTTTAAATGTCCCAAGTGGCAATCGTAGTGCTACAACATGCAGAAATGAGAGGTTTTTACTGCTATTGTGACATAAATTCATGCATCTTGTTTTGCTAGTGCTCATAAAGCTAAGTCACCCTGATGCAGTCAGAGGTCCTTGTGATATCCTGCCTGTCACATAGACAGCAACAGCTGTAGCACCATGAGAAGAGTCAACTTACAACTGCCAGATATTACAACTGAAAAACACTAGTTGGCTTTCAGCAATATTGACTGAATACCATAAATACCATGCAAACCATTGCAATTTTTTAGTTACATTTATTATTTTCTTTGAAATTGTGTATGCATTGCAATAACCAATCAATTATTAATTATGAAATTAACCACCCCCTATTTTTTACGATGGATTAGCACTTGGTTTGAGTACCTTTTTAAGAAAAAAATTCCTAATTCTCTGATTCCAGCTTCTTAAATGTGAATATTTTCTACTTTACTCCTCTGTGACAGTAAACCGATATCTTTGGGCGCACTAAACAAGCCATTTCAGGACATCATCTCGGGCTTTGGGAAAAACTGATCAACATTTACTGACATTTTATGTGCCACACAAGTAATTGATAAATTGAAAGTAACTGACAGATTAATTTAAATAATTGTTACTTGCAGCCCTAATTGACCATTACTCCATTATGCATTATTTAAAAAAAATGTTGCTTGCAAATCCAAAGATGTAATAAACATACCAAGCAGTATCAGACGGGGAGTTGCAGGTATGGAGATGGTCCTCTCAATGTCAGCAGCAGAGGTAGATCCCTGAGACACAGACAGCAAAATACAAGGTGTACTCCTGACGAGTCTTTATAGGAGTTGTTATATGACATAGTATGTCATGTGTATAAATAAAAAGGACCCTACATTTGCATGCACAATTAATCCAGTAATGGTCTCTGAAAAGTGAATAACAGTCAATGGCGGATCAACATCTTCATCCAGTGAGAGAACTTCCTTCACGCTGGCATTGGTGGGTTTTCTCTTGAAGAATTCCACAATGGCTCTGCCACACTCTTCCATGGCCAGCTCAAGGGTACGCAGCACAGAGATGTCAGTGAGGAGCTCAAAGTGGGCAGAGACCTTTCTGAGTGAACAGGTATGGCCACTTTGTTTTTAAATCCTCACTGGTTGGTGCTGGTAGAACATTTACATGACGCCGCTGCAGATAGAAGGTTGTTTCCATTAGCTACTTTACCTCTGCTCTTTCCGCCCCACACACTCCATCTTGACTGTAGATTCCTTCCAGTTTCTGGCGTTTGCTCTCTACTGTGTCTTCAGTCTCCTCAGGTGGGAGGCTGGGCTGGAACCTTGTACCTTGTACCAGTGTCAGTTGGTCCTCTCTTCTGTATATGGTTGGATGAACGGTGCTGGCGAAAGCTGCTGTTGCGGTTCAGGTTTTCAATACGATTCTTTACTTGAATTAGGAGGGAACTGTATCCACTTCCCAGTACCTGACCATTGTGAAGTTGAGCCGTGAAACGTTTTGGGTACTGACGAACGATGTTTTTGCAAACCCCAAGGCACTGTGAGCGACTTGGATTTGCCTCGTACTTCTGCATTTCATCTGCCACCACCCTCACCATCTGCTGTCGTGCGGCAGGTGAAGGCCTCTTACCATCTGAGATGGCTGATCGAATGTCCTCCGGCATGAGATCCCAGGGCACCTGAAAGGATTCTGGCCAAGGTTTGCTGATGCGGGAGGAGGGCTGGGTGTCTGCAGCTCCAGATGCTGAACTGAAGGACAAAGATGAGCTAGACGGACTGGAAAATGGTACAGAGATACTGCTGGCATCTTCTGTGGGAAAGTGCTGGACTTCAAAGTCCAAGGTGATTGTCTCTGTCTCTAAAATTGACAAAAATATGCATATAGTCATACAGCTTAAACAATTTGCTGTTTAATGTAAATTAGATTATGTCTTGACAGTAAGTAAGTGAGTAAACATACCCATCTTGAATCCATCCAAAAGTTTTTGCTGTTGAATAGCAGGTAGTAAGTCTGCAATGTCTTCTTATGTCACATACTTGAGGTCTTTGACTGACTCTAAACCAGAGCTCAACAGCCTGTCTATAACTTGCTGTTTTAAAGCTTCAGAGATAGTTGGCAAGGCCTTAAAGATGATCTCCCTCAGCTCCTCCACCAAGGTCATTGTCAGTCTCTGTTGAGAGGAAAGAATGATGGAGAACAATTATTGGCTTGTCACACAGGGAATATTCTGGCAAAGGGTGATAATCAGTGAGGTCATCCTGTTTAAGACAACAGTAGCAGCCCTGAATTGGAGCGAGGCCATACACACTTACATCATGGAGCAGAAGAGCCTTACATTTCTGAGTGATGAAATACACTGTTGAATTATTGTGGATAAGTATCATTATGATCTTGCCAATCACAAGACCCTCAGGACCCACCTACAATAACAAGCATGTTTTTTGTATTTTGTGCCCTTCACAGTTGCCTCATGAGCCATCAAAGTATTGTCAGGGCCTAAATTATAGCTTGATATTGATTCCCTGATGCTCTCATTGTAGTCCATAGGAAAAAAACTCAGCTGCCTTTTCCACGAGAACAGTTGGTGGAAAGAGATCACCCGCATTAAGATATGCCTGGAGAAGCTGGTGCCTTTCAGCAAGAGTTAAGCACAAGTTTTTGAAATTGTGCAGTTTCCTTGCACATTGTTTAAAGTAAGTGTGCTTGCTCTCAAATCTTAATGTCCACAAACGAATAAGTGGTCCGAAGCGGATTATCAGATCTGGATAGTGGCAGTGACAGGGAAAGCTTCAGTGGCTGATCAGGGAAAGCTTGCTTTTTGAAATACAAGTACTCATCAATAAGCACTCTCAAATATGCTATTTGACCCATTGAAATTACTGGTGCACGAATAAGAGAAACCAATACTCTTATTTGTAACAGGCTTGATTTTCATTTGGAGACACAATTTTCTCTCCAATCAGCACTGGGAGCATTCTCAGCAAGCACCAGTTTTGAACAGCATGTTGTAAGGAACCGATCTGGAAAGAAATTGCGAGGACACGGGATTGCAAAAAATAGGTGCTTTATTGAATAAGGGGGGTAACCCCCGCAGGGAGAAAGGCAACAGTACAGAGTCCGTAATCCACAGCTCGAAATCCAATGGGACAGAACAGAGTTCGTTACCAGGGCACCAATCACAAAAATCGTAGTCAGGCAAAACAGATTCGGTACACAGGCGTAGGTTTGAGGGAGAAGCAAACTCATAAGCCAAAGGACAGTCCGAATCGAAACCAGGGCAGCAATCCACAAAATCAAAGTCGGGCAGAAAAAGGGTCAAAAACACACAGATGCAACAATATCCAAAAAAAAGGCAAACAAAGAATCAGGAGTCGGGCAATCCAATCAGAAAGATAATTACAATGAGTCGAGGCAGAAACCAGCTTTGCACAAGAGACAAGGAAGTTACGATCTGACATGGAACAGAATGTGAAGACACCTTACATACACATCCGGGGCGAACACATGACAGGGGAGAACAGGTGTGATCAACGAAACAATAATCAGGATTGACACATGAGGAATAATCTATGATGATTCAATTACTATTGAAGTCATGGTTCATAACAGCATTTTCAAAGGTGAAATTCATCTATACTGGTTTTAGTTGTTCAGTTTTTCGACTGGTTCTATATAGTGCTCATTACGGCACTCTCCTTATGTTCATTCAATGTTAGGGGTATTCGTGATCTAATTAAGAGGAAGGCAATTTTCTTATTTTGCAAAAATCTAAAGGCTGATTTTTATTTTCTTCAAGAAACCCATGCTTTACTTTCAGACCCCAAATTTTGGAGAACTCAATGGGGGAATGACCTCTGGATGTCTTACGGTGACAGCAATTCTGCTGGGGTGGCAATTTTAAAAGGCTCATTTCAAGGAAGGGTTTGTAAGAGCATATGTGACAACTTTGGAAGATGGCTAATACTTGTTGTGGAACTTATGAACAATATTTTTATTTTGGGTAACATTTATGGTTACAATGGTACTGTGAGAAACAGGACTTTATTTGAAGAGTTTGAAGAACACATTCTGGCTCTGACTAATACCTTTATTAATGCTAAACTTATACTTGGAGGAGATTGGAATTCTATTAGTGACCCCCTTAAAGACTGTTTCCCACCAAGACCCATAGCAGGTTCTTATGGTGAATTTAGGAACTTATGTTTACACTTAAATTGTTGTGATATATGGAGAACAAAAAACCATTTGCAAACACAGTTCACATGGAATAACAAAGATATGTCTAGAAAATCGAGGATTGATTTTTGGATTGTGTCAAATGAGCTAATTGACAAGGTGTCAGACACTGAAATTAATCCATCAATTCTGTCAGACCACAAGGTAATCTCTCTATCTTTGCAAATTGGTGATTCTAAAAATGCACAAAAGTTCAACATGTGGAAATTTAATAATAGTCTCTTGAAAGATTCTGTGTTTATGGAAACAGTAAAAGGTATTATCATTGATAATTGGAATAAGGCTCAGGAAGAACAAATTTTTGGAAAACATTGGGAATATACTAAATTTCAAATTCGAAACATTGCAATTATGAGAGGAAAAGAAATAGCCAGCGTAAAGAGAAGTCAACAGGAAAAAGTTCTTAAGGAGATAATAGCCATTTATGAAAAAGATTCAATGTGTCAAATGGATGTTGAAAAATTGTCTGATCTACAGCTGCAGTTAGACCATATATATGAGAATTTGGCGCGAGGTGCCTTTGTTCGTTCCAGACGTAAATGGCTGGAACAAGGTGAAAAGAACACTAAATACTTTCATAGCTTAGAAAAGAGAAATGCTATCATTAACAGCATACACAAATTAAAAATCAATCACTCAATTTCTGAAAATGCCCAAGAGATATCTTATTTTGTTGAGGGATTCTATTGTAAATTATATACAGAGTCAGACACAAATTGTAATGCACTCCCTTTTTTATCGTCCTTGGGAAACATCAGGCAAATAAACCAGGGACAAAAAAGTCTATGTGACCAAATTATATCATTGGATGAAGTTAAGAAAAGTATTACTCGACTTAAAAACAATAAATCCCCGGGTAATGATGGGCTTACAGGTGAATTATATAAAGAGTTACAAGATCACATTGCTGAATTCCTGTTGCAAGTGTTTAAAGGAGCTATAGAGATTGGAAAACTCCCTACATCTATGTGCCAAGGCTTGATTACCTTGATTCCTAAGCCCAATAAAGATTGCTGATTGATTGAAAACTGGAGGCCCATCACTCTAATTAACAACGATGCAAAAATATTTGCACACATTTTTGCCCAACGTCTTAAACTTTGTCTTCCATCAATTATAGATGACTGCCAGTCTGGGTTCATGAAAGGTAGACATATCAGCAATAATATTAGATTAATTTTAGATTTAATTGATTATCGAGAATATTTGACCGACAGCAGTTTCATTTTATTTATTGATGTATATAAAGCCTTTGATACAGTACGGCATAATACCTTATTTGATATCTTAGAGTTGATGGGGTTTGGTCCTCTCTTTATAAAGGCAATTAAAACTTTATATAATGACTGTAATAGTTCAGTTAAACTCCCAGGTGGTACCACTCATAGATTTAATATTTCTAGAGGCATAAAGCAAGGTGACCCTGCTGCTCCATTTTTATTTATTTTAGTTATGGACATTTTGACCCTCCATTTATTTAACAATCCTTTTCATGGTATTAATATCTCTGGTAAGGAAATAAAATGTTGCCAATTGGCTGATGACACAGCAATTTTTCTCAAGGATGAAATGCAGATTCAAATGGTCATTAACTGTATCAAGGAATTTTCAAATATATCTGGTTTGCACTTAAATATAAATAAATGTGTTCTCTTCCCGTTAAAAGATAATTATCTTGTCACTGAGCTCGAAGGCATTCCTGTTTCAGAGAAGGTCACTTATCTTGGTATTGACATCTCCAAAGATCAGACAGAAAGAGTTAACTGCAATTTTCAACCTCTTATCCCTAAAATTAAAAAAAGGTTTAGTTCATGGTTGATGAGAGACCTTTCTATCAAAGGACGCATACTACTGTCGAAAACAGAAGGCTTGTCTCGTTTAGTTTATCCTGCTAGAGTTCTCGAAACCCCAAAATCCTTTATTAGAGAAATAGACTCATCCTTATTTAATTTCATTTGGAAAAACAAACCACATTATCTTAATAGACAAGTACTTAGTAACCCTTATGATTGTGGTGGACTAAATGCACTAGATTTTCGCTCCTCTAATATAATGTTCAAAATCAATTGGATAAAAGACTATATAAAAAACAAGAACAAGATATGGTATCTTATTCCAAACTTAATCTTCCAAAAAGTTGGTGGTTTAGAATTTCTTCTTCATTGTAATTTTCATGTCAATAAGCTCCCCATAAAACTGTCTAACTTTCATAAGCAAGTCCTCCTCTGTTGGCTTTTGACCTACACTCACAACTTCTCACCTCACAAACAGATGATTTGGAACAACAACCTCATCACTTTCAAAAAGAAATCTATTTTTTTTGAAAACTGGGTTTGTAATAACATCTTGTTTATTTCTCAGTTAACTAATAATCAAGGTTTTTTCCTTACATATACTGAATTCCTAAATAAGTTTGCCATCCCAATACAACCGAGAGAATACAGTATTGTATTTGATGCCATTCCGAATGGTTTCTTAAGAATACTACCTCAAGCTCCCTGTGACCAGTCTACACACATGTCTAGTAGTATATTTCTTAATGGAGTAAACATTAGAGATAGAAAATGTAACAATAAATGGTTAAGACAGATAATACAGATACCTGTTACTCCAAGGTGTAAAAGCTATTGGAATGGCTTTTTTGTTGATATTGATTGGGATAAGGTTTGGCTTGGCTCTCGTGAATATGTACTAAATAACAAAGTCAAAGAAATTTCTTTTAAAATATTACATTTGATTTACCCCACAAACACACTTTTACAAAGATATAAAACTGATCTATCAGATATATGTGCTTTTTGTGGTACTGCATCTGAATCCATTTTTCATCTATTTTATGAATGTTTTTTCACAAGGTTTTTTTGGTATGAGATTGAGCATATGTGTTGTGAGGTATGGTCTACTCCTGTTTTCTTTAGTATGAAGGATATTTTGATTTTCTTTAAAAGAGATGACTTGTGTGAACCATATATCTTTATTTTGAATCTTTTTATTGTTTTAGGAAAATACCACATTCACACTTGTAAATGGGGGAGGAGGAAACCCTCATTTGTTGCCTTTAAAAATGAAGTAAAAATGTATAAGAACTCTCTTGAAGGACTAAAAAGCCGCAAAGCTAAAAGGACAATTTCTCTGCTGACAATGTATTTTCTTTCCTCTTTCAGTTGACTGGTCTGTTGTCTGATTCTCTGCCCCTTTTGTAATGCATTGAATAATATTTGAATTTCTAATAAAAATAAGTAAATAAATAAATAAATTTAAAAAAAAAAAAAAAAAAAGAGGAATAATCTAATTACATGAATTTGGCAACTGCCAAAATGCAGACAAGGATCACAAGACATTCCTATGAACGAACAACAGCTCCGGTTAAGGAGTACTAAAGTGTACAGTCTAAAGAAAAGGGAAAGCCTGAGATATACGCGGAAACTGCAGTAGAGATAATTAGTGATAGGCAAGGAGGGCGGAGATACAGATTGGTCAAATGCTGAGAGATCGTTAGTCTATTAGTATGTGCAGCTATACAATCCCGAGTGCATGTTAGTCAGTTAGTAGAAATATACAATGTTAATCTGTGTTAGTAAATTATTGAAAACAATAAACTGTTAGTACGATTAGTAGATAGCGAAAGGGGAGAGGAAGGAAGAACACGAGATATGAAGGAAGATTGACATCCCAGAAACCAGTAAATCACCCGAATGAGTGGCACGAAAGACTAAACCGTGGGCAAAGACCTACACAAGACAAGACGGGGTAGACGTAGTGCAAAGCATGGCATGGCAGAAATAAACAAGACAAGAGAATGAAAACATGGCATGATAACTAAATGATCTGAACATGAAAAATAATAAAACAAGAAATCTAAATTACCAAAACAGAATACACAAGCAAGGAATGGTCAGACAGAGCAGTGGTCACTAAACACAGAAATCAATAAACAAGGCTGAGCCAGGCACAGAACTTAAACAAGACAAGCAGTGTCCTAACACATGTCCACTCAGCTTGTCACCTCCTGGAGTCTCCTCACAAGGTTTATAATTTTTATCATTCCCTAGATACTGAAGCTGACCTATTCTTTGGTTCAGTTCAAGGTAGGTAAACTGTTTGTCTACCTTCACAAGATGCTGGATGTCCAGTGCAAGGTCAGAGGCCACAGTGCCCTCAAATAAATCATGGCCAATGCACGGAGGCAATCCAGGCTGACACACATGAAAGAAGGCCAGCTCATTAAACAAGGAGTCAAATTTGATACCTCCGCTTTGGACTGAACCCCCTACTGAACATGCTCTCTATATGATTGTATTGTGCAAGTGGTGGCCCTGTACAGAGGATCTGCCTTAAAAGTGTTTCTGTCTATTTCGCAGTATCTGCAGAAATTAACACTTGTACTGAAATTCTCAAGAAATCCTCCAATGCTGTGAGACCCTAAGTTGTCTCCAGCAATAGCATGCAGTACCCCTTTACAGACCTGTCCATCACGTAAGACCATACCATTTTTCTCGAGGTCTTTCAGGTCTTTTACCAGCCAACCAATTACCAAATCCTGTCCAAAATGCCATAAATCTTGCTCTTTGCTGAGAAGAACTAGTTGCATCTGGTCAATACTGGACCTGAGGTGTGGTAAGAGTTCTGCCAATGTGAGATACACAGCAAGTATTTTGTGTTTCTTTTTTCTGGACCCAAGCGGGTTTACAACTTCGAAAGCGTCCTGATAAAGGATCAAGCCCAAAGAAGGCCCCTCTGCTTGTATTGACTTGTCAGTCACATTTTCTCCATCCCACACATCTTAAAACACGTTTTTGGTTTGGGCAAGGGTATGTACTTGATTGTATTGTTCAAAATCAGATTTGCATTGAAAAAGCCTCAAGTGTTTCTTTCACGGGGACATATTCAGCAAAGCGCTCCTTGTCTACTTCATTTTGTCCGAGACATAAGGGGATTGGTTCAACATAATTAAACTGATTCTTGAATGCAATTTTTCTCTGCAACTCTATTTTCAATGTGTGCGTATTATGAGTCCAGAAAAGATCTTCTGCTTTTAGATCATTAATAAAAGTCTCAATGGTATTATCTGGAACCCCTTGTACGAGCCACTTTTCACTCAGTTTAAAAAGTAGCTGTGACTGGCTGATGTCATGGATTGACTGCACATCCTCAATGATTGTCTGAATTGTGGAAGAAGGAAGCAGTAACTTTGCTTGTAGTTTGAGATAAAAGAGAGTGAGATTCCTAAAAAACAGAGTATCATCAACACTTTCTGGGACAACCTCCAAATATTCAGTATCGTCAGCAGCATTAAGCTGCATGTCAGACAGCAAATCACTATCATCATGATGCCACTAGTTCCACTTACACTGGCTGAGCCATTAATGTACTCTATTAAATCTACTTCTGAACTTTTATGGTTCCTGGAAAAATGAGAAGTGAATGTAGATACCACAGTAAATGTCTTTTGTGTCCTTGCTTACAGGGACACAGAACTGCTCGTCCTTCCCTAATGTGTACTTTGAGGTGAGAGTAAAACTCACTCAGGGAATCACATGTGACACTGCAGAAGTCAAGATGACACGTCAGATTCACTGACAAACTCAATGTGGACTTCATTTTACATTCTTTATGATTTCTGTACAAATGTGCTTTTAGACCTGCACATTTATTAAAGGTCCTTCTGCAATCAGGCAGATAACACCCAAGTACCAAATTAGGTATGCTGCAGTGAATTTTTGTGTTTCTCACATAGGCCACCAAGGTGCTAGACTGATGTCCATAGAACTGACAAGAAAACATCATTGCAAGCCAAACAGATGTGACTTATGGTTAAAAATCACCAAACTTCAATCGTATGAGGTTGCTGTGAACAAGGTGTAAAGCAAGAAACACAACAATTTCTCCTTTTAACAGCTCACCTTGTTTCCTATTTCAGTGTTTGGGGGGGTCTGAAAAATGGCCTGGTCAATTAAGACGAGGCAGGGAAGTACTTGCCGTTATTCGTAGGGCAGCAGTAGAATAGTCTGGTGGCATCTATAATGTCAGAGACACGTCAGTAAGTTACAGTAAAGAATATCTTCTTCAGCATAACACATCTGATCCAACAGTTTTCTTGAGAATAACCTTATCTGTAAATCAGAGGTGTGTACTCGAAAAAAATAACTAAAAGTAGAAGGACCATAACTGAAAGTTACTTTGGTAAAAGTTGAAGTCTCACATAAGAAAATTACTTGAGTGAAGTGTTAAAGCAGCTGACATTGCTTGTGAATATTCAATAACCGATCCGGGTGTGCCATCTAGTGGTGTTGTAGTACTCAAGACCGGTCTTGGTCTCGAGACCACTTTTACATGGTTTGGTCTTGTCTTGGTCTTGACGCTCTCTGGTCTTGGTCTAGTCTTGGTCTCGGACATAATGGTCTTGAGGGGATTTCAAAATCCAGGCGAGCAGCTGGTCCTGGTACAGCCTCATTATTACTACGCAGCCTTCTTTAAATGCAGCCAATAAGAGGCATCTGTTTTAAAAACATTTTACAATGTATATTTTTCCCTGCCTGCGTGGTCTCCCGTCCCGTCTCTCTGTCTCGTCTCACAACATATGCGCAATGAATTAGTCCAGTGAACGAGTAAAAATGTCAGCTAATTCATCTATTATAAGGTTCTCCTATACATTTGCAAAGAATCTATATGCGAAATAACTAAGAAAAAAAAAGGTTTCTGCTGTGTGCAGATTTTGTCAAATCGCCCTGACCGAGACAGCCGTTACTAGGGTTGGGTTTAATTACTTTTTTCAATTACAATTACAGCAATTGTGATCAATTACTTTTGTAATTGTAATTTAATTTTCATTGATTTTTTTATCGAAAAGTAATTGTATTTGAACATTCTGTCCAGAAAGTACTTGAAATTGTAATTACTGTACAATTACAATCAATTGTAAATGAAAAAAGTAATTGAACCCAACCCTGGCTGGTACAACGTCACCTTTCACCAGGCACTTGAAGAGGAAACATGCCGAGAGGTAAGCTAACATAGACTGGCTCTGCTTTTAAACTCTGTGAGGAAAAAAAAAACTCCCAAACGTCTCAAGACTAAACACAACTAGTACATACCTTGTATATTATTGTAAAAACGTTGTACATGCATGCATGGTATAATCTGTTCAGGACTCAAAATTTAAGTTGTTTGCAAGCATCTGCTGACTAACCCCGGTTAACTGCAGTTAATCTTGCTAGCTCTAGCTGAGTTAACGGTCATGGTTAAGGTCAGTTATCACTAGCATTTTATTAAGTCAATTTCCCACTGGATGAAGCATATTGCTACTCAGTCATAGTATTGGGGAGCTTGTGCTGTTTTACAAATGAATCGCTTTGAAGTTTTGAGGATAGCTATGTATGCAGGGTAACTAACTACTGAGGGTCTTATAAATGTCCTGGTGTCATGTTCAGTTTCTGAACTTTCGTGTCTTCAAAGGCTTTATCTGAAGCCATCAGCCTGATGAAAATAGTTAAAAATGGCAGGTGGTCAACTGTTGGTGGTTGCCCCCCATTTGCCCAGTTTGTCATCATTACTGCTGATATCAGTCTTGCCAAGTAATAAATAAGGCAGGTTATTCACTGGTTTCAGAAGATCCCAAAATTCATGAAAGGGAACTTTCCTCATAGGCCATCTGTTTTCCAGCTTCATAAAGTTGGCACCCCACATGACGAAAATCTGAATGAAACCCATTACATTTGTTTCCGCTCTGTTTGTGTAGGCAAAATAAGAATTCATCGCCTGCCGCTGTTATTCATTTTGGATGGAAATCTTAAATTTTTAATGTCTCCGGGATGGTGACAACAGAATTTGGACTGTGTGACCACATATCAATCCCTAATAGGAAAAAAATTAAATGCCTTTAGAGTCTCAATCCTCTGGAAGGGCAATAGTAGCTGTTATGCAGTTGCTACACAGGATTACTTTCACCCAAACACTGCCCATATTTACAGTGAAGTGAAACGCTTGTTTGGTCTTGGTCTCGGTCTCATCCTGCTCTGGTCTTGGTCTTGAAATGGCCTGTCTTGGTCTTGGTCTCGGTCTTGCTCCCCTTTGGTCTTGGCAGTGTCTTGGTCTCGGCTAAGGCGGTCTTGGTTACATCACTACCATCTAGTGATGGAATATTGTAACTGCCTACGTAAATTTGCAGCTCCATGTCCACAAGCGGACACTTCCGCACAAAGATAACCTGCCGAGCACTGTTGTTCTTCTTGAACAAGCCAAATCAAGCTAATCCTTAAATGATGAATTACATTCCTATTTTAAATTGTAACGAGGAACGAAGTGGCCAGTTTCAAAGTAACGAAGTGAAAGTATGCTTTTTATCTAAACGTAGTAGAATAAAAGTAAAAGTCCCAGTTAAAAAAATAAAAAAACTCAAGTTCAAATCCTCAAAAAAAAAAAAAAAAAAACCTTAAGTACTGTAACGATGTACTTCGTTACTATACACCTCAGCTGTAAATTTTATATTTGCACTGCTAACTACCATCTAATAACCCCCATGCATACCGATCAAGTGATTTTCACAGACTGTAAAAGGTTTATACTGTCAAGCTGACCACAGCTGAGCTCTGAGGAAATTAAAATTAGTGTATTGCCATTACTTCGCCAACTTAGCTTCAGTTTAACCGTGAGCATCAAGCTTGTTTAGCTGGTATTAATATGCACCAAAGTTTGCCAGCAAACTAACTCAACTCAAGAAACTAGCTCGCGCGCTAGGCTAGCAAGCTATTTCGCCTGCTCAGCTCAGATTTTCGGTGCAAAGCTATAAATAAAAGTACACGGTTAACTGCAATTATTTCGCTACTTAGCTCTGGCAAATTATTGACCGAAAGAATCTGATAAGTAGTGAACTATCGCCGTGGTGTTAGATTATTCAACTGGCTAAGTAGCTTCATAGCTATAAGCGATACAATCGTCAATGAAATTCTTGGTTACTGATGTAATCCTCGGTCATGACATGCACATATTCTGTAAATCAAGTAACATCATTGATAGACTTTGCACCGAAATTAAAATGCTACTCACCAAATAAACAATAAGATGGTGATGGATGAAGAAAAGAATAGACTCAGCTCCACCAGTGCAGCTCAGCTGACACTCCAAAAAAAAAGCTATGGCTAGCGTTAATTAGCGGGAAAGTGCTGTAATTTAGGAAAAACATTACAGTTCTGTTAAAAAAATGGTCAAAGGAATGTAATTTAACAGGCTGTTTTATATTAACACTTGAATGCTGTATTTAAAAATAGCAGTTAGTGCTGTTGAAATTCTGTTGTAAATTTACTGCAATTATTTACAGTGTGCGCTTCCGATACCAGTCTTATTTAGGGAAAACAATTAATTTGTGAAAGCACCGGTCGTACGCGGCCTGTAACAACCAAAAGCTTTTTTAACTTAGAAGCTGATGGATTCTTTAATTTTATTAGTCGCAATTTCCCCTCTTTTTTGTGCTATAAAACATTAGAGTAAAATGTGAATATGCATAGGACTCTTCAGAGCATTAATAGTTAAATGACAATGTCACTCATAAAATTATATATAATCTGTATAAACATGGGTAACAAAATTAAGAGAAATATAACGCCTCATTTAAATTCTGGAATTGCAGTAGTATTGGGAACGAAAGGCAGCATTCACGGGAGACTTCGGGACCAACACTGAGAATCACTGCGGGTTGCAGGTCCTGGAATTGAGTGGCATAAATCCTGACAAATTAGCTCCAGTGCAGTAAATCCATGCGGAAAATCTGATTCAACCAACTCAATCAGTTATAGAAAATGAGGTCCACCTTCTGTGGTGCTCTAATTATGTGGTCAGCTGGAATTTATTTCCTGCTTACTAATTACCCAGCTGAGACATACAGATTGCCGGGGTATTTAAATTCTGTAGAACAAGTTGTTTGCCGTAATTGACTTTTGTTTAATCATGGGTAGCAGGGCCGCTGACAGCCTTGGCCGGGCCCGGGACAAAATACTCTGAATGGGCCCCGCCCCCACCTACGCACCCCAACCTCCGGTCCATAGACTGTATATAAAGATGGACGAAGCAACCGTGACATCACCCATTAGTTTCAGCATACCATAAAGGAAGCCTTGATTTTGGCAATTTGAATTGGGCCATGTTGTCATTTTGAAACCGGATGTGATTTCTATTGGACGAGAGCGAGAATCAAGATCCGGGGAGGGACGAGAGAGGTGGATCTGACCGTATCGGACAAGGACCAGAGGATAGCCACGCCTCTAGAGCATATTCTGACTTTATTCTTTATTCTCATCTACTTGGAACCATACTTTACAAAAATGAACATTATGATATATCAAAGGAGACTTAAAACTTGCTATAGCTACCATAAGAAATTGTGAAAAATTATTATTTAAATGAAAAATCAGGTGGGAAAGTAGGGTCATTTTCTCATAGTCTTCTATAGCATTGAACTTCTTTCCGCAACCACCGACGTCGCCATCTGCTGGCCATTAAATAGAATGCCATTTTACGGTACTTCCGTATGGGCTTTTTTCAGACCGGAGTGCTGCGTCCATCTTTTCACACAGTATATGCTCCGGTCCCATCAGCGCGATAAGGAACGGAACATTTTAAACATAAAATAGCTTGTTGTCCCGTGTGGCTGATGCGCTCTTGACTTAAATTTAAATAGTTTAGTAAGTCTAATCGGCAGAATGACGGGCAGTTTAAATTTCCGCGGCGATATTACTCAGTATACCGAAATGCTCACGAAACTGCAGATTTGCGAGTATTTGCTTACAGGAGGCCTGAGACGTGCGGTGAGGTGAGACAGTGACACAGACTTTTATCACAGGATTTTGTGAACCTGTTCCCACGTACTATTAATGATTGACAATCAAAACAATTAAGACCAAGCCTATAGGAAACCTGATACTGATAGAGGAGATAATGACTTCATTAACGTATACGCAGCGATTTGTGACTGCAAGGATGGAAATCTGAATAATCAATTAGGAAAAATTCTCGGCTCTCGGTAATTCTGTATATCCTTTAAACATTTAATTAATTGCTAATTGAGCAAAGGGGAGGTTTCTGCCTCACCAAACTAACCTCTACCGCACGTCACTGAATCATAGGGCCCTATTTTGGTGCATAAAAACCTATTTACCGTAAAATAAATAAACACGTGACGCTTAGCCTGGCGGGGGGGCAAGAAAAGCTGGACCGGGTGACTTAACGGGGCTGGAAAACGGTGGCTGCTCTGTGTCTTACCTGGCTCTGCCCTGCCTTTACTCGTACCTGCATCATCAGAAGAACCTTTTTAAAATATTTATTTTGTGAATCCCTAAAGCTCCTGGTTTCTTCTTCTCTTTTTCTTTGCTTTTTTGTGCCCCTGACTCACAGTGACACACATCGGCAGACTGAAGCGCAAATCAAATGACGTCGCATTTTTGATTACAGGCCAAACCATTTTTGTGTTGGGAGTGGCCGGGGGTTCTTGATCCCTATTTCAAGGACAATAAAGGTAAAAACAATTAGAAATCATTTCTTTAATGCAAATAATATACATTTCTTCCACAAATAAGCATATTTTGAAATAAAGTAGAATAATTATTCCACAATTTCATGAGGGCCCAGTTCTGGGTCCCCCTCCTCCCCAGGCCCGGGACAAGATACCCGTTTGTCCCCCCCTGTCGGCGGACCTGATGGGCAGTATGGGCTGTAATATGGTGCTTGGAGTATGGCCTGGGTTTCTGGGCTTTGTTCTGGCACACGATCAAACCAAAGTTTTTGGACCAAAAGACACTTTTGATAGATGTGATGTGAGTGCTTTTGCAAAAGTGCCATGTGGTGACCCTGGTATTAGTAGTATTGAATGTGAAGCTCTCAACTGCTGCTTTGATCAAGAGTGCTATTATCCAAATGAAGGTAAGTGCATAGTATGTTATGTTAGTCAGCAGCCATATGATTTGTTGACATCTGCCTAGTTAATGCTTCTGTCCAGTCACTGTCCACTGTCTGCGGGATGGTCAGTTCATGGTTGTGGTGTCCAGAGTTGCTACCTTGCCTCCGGTCGACCTCGATTTTATAACCTTGGAGGGGTCCAGTGGTGGCAACTGTAGTCCTGTTGCTGCCTCTCCTGCTTTTGTGCTCTTCCAATTCCCAGTCCGTTCCTGTGGAACCACAGTGAAGGTGCATTTTTGTCCAGGAAGTTTTCCGTTTTGATCTACTTGAATGCATGCTTGACAACTCTCCTGTGCTCCTGTGTTAAGGTTGAAGGAGATCATGTGGTTTATGAAAACAAGATGTCTTCAACCTATGAAGTCGGGGTTAGTCCTTTAGGCTCCATCACAAGAGACAGTGCGTTTGAGTAAGTGGTGGCTATCCTGTCTTAACATTTCTTGGTCCAATCAATCTTTTTGATCCAGTAGTCCCTTGTGCAGAAGTGTGGTGTGCATGCAATGAGTCACGGCTTTAATGTCTCTAGGTTGATTGGTGACGAGTTCTTGAAGCTTCAAACTAAGTATTGCATGCCATGAAACCCAGCGACTAGTGATTTAAAGAATCTGAATTTTAGTGTGGCTTTCTTTTGAACTCTTGAACAGTAACATGCAAGTGGTTATGATGTGGTCTAAGCCATAGGACTGTATGGAATATTTATTCCCAAAGGCTTGTGATTGACTTGGCCCTGCTAGCCAAATTGGGGTTGTGTGGGGGTTTTTTGTTTGCTTAAGTAGAATCCTTTCTTGCCAATTTCAACCCTATTGGCAGTATTTTAGTGTTCCCTATTTGCATTTTGAAGTTCATGGATCCAGGATGACACCAAAGCAGTTCTGGAACCCACTTAACCTGGCAGAGATGCCTGCAGAGCATTTAAGTACCAGGATTAGCCAGCCATTCAACTGTAGGATTGGAATCCTGCCTTTAATGGCTAGCCAACTCTAGCACTTGAATGCTCCAGGAAACATGTCATGAGGTCCCCCTGTGCTCATGATATGTAAGTACCACTGAAGAGTGGCACACTTCCACATTCTAAGCTGAACAACCATGCTCCTGTTTATGGCTCGCAAACCAGTCCATTCCCCTAAATCTGAAGTGTTAAGTTGTCCTTGATTGGCCAAATGGGTACCCAAGGACTTGTTGGTGTGCATAACTAGGTCTTAAGACCTAGGTGACCTCAGGAATGCAAGTATACAATATTGTGCTTCAATATAATGGAAGCTTTAACATCAAGCCTCAAGTTTAAGGAATGCATTTAACAATATGCATGATGTAAAATAGATGTGCATTTCCCCGAACTTCTAAATTGTATAGACTTAATTCCTCTCTGAAGCAGAACCAGAGCTCCTTCAGGAGCTTATTAACTGCCTTTTGCAGTTTCTGGTGTAATGCAAAATGCAGCCTGTGACTAGCCATGCATTTAAAGTCTTAAGTGTCATGATTGGCTTGGTATAGCTCTGGCAACCAGTCCTGCTCTTGATCTACTGTTCCATCATATCTTCAGTATGCACACCTTAACCCCTTCAGACCTGAATTATGTTCCAAGGTTGTGAAAACTAGCAATCCTTTTTTCCACAACTATATGCAACCAGAAAGGAATCGATCATTATTTTGTTTTTATCAACAATCTTTAATTGTGACATGACAATGACATAGTTTCAGACCCACTGTCCATTCAAATGGATAGCAACATTTGAGAAAATCCTGAGTAAAAACTTGCAGTTAAAAATTTGATTGCTTTAATTCAAACATTCAATCTGTCAATATAGTTTTAAAAGTGTGATATCTTTGCCCAAATATCTATAAACGTGAATAAAACTGTTAAATAGTCCTTACTTCATGTGAAGTCCTGCCATGCCTCTCCAGTGTGAAGGGGGGGGGGGGGGTTGCTGCAACATTTATCATGTGACGTTCATTGTAATGGACACAGGGTCTGTTACTCTTAACCCCTTCAGAACCTATGTACCAGATTCTAGTATGAACTAGAGCTATGGTTCCCAACCAGTCTCTTCCCTACCCTGTAGACTTTTGCATTTACATCTGATCCACTTAAGGGCTTAATGCTGATAGGTTGATCTTCAACCAGTACAGGGTTGCATGAAGGTCCATTGGGCCTTCAATGGATAAGGTGGGCAAAAGTAAGGCTGCAACAACCAGCTGGATGGAGTGGGGCCACTGAACTAGAGAACCTACTATGCCCAGGATTGATTTAGTTATACCTTTTTAAGGTTGCTGGCTGTGAACTTAGTTGCTGGTCTGTGGTTCTCTCCAGGCTGCTGTTCTAGTGCAGATATCTTGGCAGTAAGGTGGTCTCTTTGGTGGCTGAGGTGAATACTGTGCCACCGCCCCTCCCAGTAGCTGCTCCAGGGCCTCTGCGTGTTGAGCTCAGACTGGCTAATGGTCAATGTGACGCTAAAGGTAAAGGAGTGAAGGGATGTGCTGACGGTACAGTAAGACATTCAGGAATAACATTAATTGCACACCTGTTTCCATGGAGTAGTAACCCTTTGCTTTTCCTCAAGCTGATGCATAGTGACTACTACAGGGATGAGGATTATCCTGTGACCAAGGTGTTACGGGAGCCGGTGTACGTGGAAGTACGGATCCTTGAGAGGACTGACCCAAGCTTGGTCCTGCTCCTGGAACACTGCTGGGCTACATCCACCTCAAACCCCCTCAGCCTTCCTCAGTGGAGCCTTCTGGTTGATGGGTGAGTAAATGAATGCAGCTCTTGAGCTGTGTGCCTGCCTCCATGATGAATTGCCGTCTTTCTGCAGGTGTCCGTATCGTGATGACCATTACCTGACCACTTTGGTTCCTGTGGATGGCTCCTCTGGACTTCCCTTCCCCACCCACAACAGGCGGTTTATTGTGAAAATGTTCGCCTTTGTGGATTCTGAGTCCTTGGTTCCACTGAAGGAGATGGTACTGCACCTAACATGACTTGCCCATTCTGCTTTTGTCCAGTCCTGAGACCTTTGACTGGTTCATCCACTGTAGTGCACAAGTGTGCTCCCCATCTGCCACTGACCGTTGTGAGGAGCAATGTGCTGGAAGACTTTGTAAGTGATCACTTGAACATGTACTTCTAGGTGGACCTGAATGTAGTTTTCTACTAATGGGTTCTTTTTCTCAAATGAACTGAACTGGCCCCTTCTCACCTCTCCACCAACGTAGCCACACATGCCGAAACACACGCATACATATACACTCACATGGACTGTGCTTTCCCCCGACTCAGTGACTGGGATTGTATTCTCTCTTGGCTTGTGACCAGGCACCCCCCCCCCCCCCCCCAAAAATAAAATACAAAATCAGCAAATGGCACCTCATACAGGACTGCGCCCTGTTGCTGTGGTTCTTCTGATATATTTACGTTTCAATGATATTTTACATCAAGTATGTTGCCTCATCTTTTCGCATGTAATTACTGATTGAGCATGTGATGCAAGACAAAGTTCCATGTGAACAGACAAGGTACAACCCCGATTCCGAAATAGTAGGGTCGTGTGTAAATTGTGAATAAAATCAAAATGCAATGACTTTCAGATCACATGAGCCAATATGTTATTTATAATAGTACATAACATTTGAAATGTTGAAACTGATTTCGAGAATGAAAGGCGCAACACTGCTTACTCTACAGAACAACCAAAATTTAAAATTCATTTGGGATGACTAAGGCTGACGTTTCGGTCAAAGGACCTTCATCAGAGTAGGTTTGCCACATCAAAGACATACAAAAGGCAGGAAATGGGGAACACCCAATTGGATGCCCTGACTAATTCAATTATAATTACAATTAACGTGTGTCAATCACAGGATATCAAAGACAAGTTGGATTACACATTTGAGAAGAGTTAAGTTCAGATTACAACAAGAAGGTATGTTTGCAAATTTATAGCATTACACTAAGGCATAGTTCCTCATTCAAACCATGTTTGAATGAGGAACTACTATGCCCAGGATTGATTTAGTTATACCTTTAAGGTTGCTGGCTGTGAACTTAGTTGCTGGTCTGTGGTTCTCTCCAGGCTGCTGTTCTAGTGCAGATATCTTTGTAGTAAGGTGGTCTCTTTGGTGGCTGAGGTGAATACTGTGCCACCGTCCCTCCCAGTAGCTGCTCCAGGGCCTCTGCGTGTTGAGCTCAGACTGGCTAATGGTCAATGTGACGCTAAAGGCAAAGGAGTGAAGGGATGTGCTGACGGTACAGCAAGACATTCAGGAATAACATTAATTGCACACCTGTTTCCATGGAGTAGTAACCCTTTGCTTTTCCTCAAGCTGATGCATAGTGACTACTACAGGGATGAGGATTATCCTGTGACCAAGGTGTTACGGGAGCCGGTGTACGTGGAAGTACGGATCCTTGAGAGGACTGACCCAAGCTTGGTCCTGCTCCTGGAACACTGCTGGGCTACATCCACCTCAAACCCCCTCAGCCTTCCTCAGTGGAGCCTTCTGGTTGATGGGTGAGTAAATGAATGCAGCTCTTGAGCTGTGTGCCTGCCTCCATGATGAATTGCCGTCTTTCTGCAGGTGTCCGTATCGTGATGACCATTACCTGACCACTTTGGTTCCTGTGGATGGCTCCTCTGGACTTCCTTTCCCCACCTACTACGAGTGGTTTATTGTGAAAATGTTTGCCTTTGTGGATTCTGAGTCCTTGGTTCCACTGAAGGAAATGGTACTGCACCTAACATGACTTGCCCATTCTGCTTTTGTCCAGTCCTGAGACCTTTGACTGGTGTTCATCCACTGTAGTACACAAGTGTGCTCCCCATCTGCCGCTGACAGTTGTGAGCAGCAATGTGCTGGAAGACTTCGTAAGTGATCACTTGAACATGTACTTCTAGGTGGACCTGAATGTAGTTTTCTACCAATGGGTTCTTTTTCTCAATTGAACTGAACTGGCCCCTTCTCACCTCTCCACCAACGTAGCCACACATGCCGAAACACACGCATACATATACACTCACATGGACTGTTCTTTCCCCTGACTCAGTGAGTGGGATTTTATTCTCTCTTGCCTTGTGCCCAGGCCCCCCCCCCCCCCCCCCCCCCAAAAATAAAATACAAAATCAGCAAATGGCACCTCATACAGGACTGCGCCCTGTTGCTGTGGTTCTTCTGATATATTTACGTTTCAATGATATTTTACATCAAGTATGTTGCCTCATCTTTTCGCATGTAATTACTGATTGAGCATGTGATGCAAGACAAAGTTCCATGTGAACAGACAAGGTACAACCCCGATTCCGAAATAGTAGGGTCGTGTGTAAATTGTGAATAAAATCAAAATGCAATGACTTTCAGATCACATGAGCCAATATGTTATTTATAATAGTACATAACATTTGAAATGTTGAAACTGATTTCGAGAATGAAAGGCGCAACACTGCTTACTCTACAGAACAACCAAAATTTAAAATTCATTTGGGATGACTAAGGCTGACGTTTCGGTCAAAGGACCTTCATCAGAGTAGGTTTGCCACATCAAAGACATACAAAAGGCAGGAAATGGGGAACACCCAATTGGATGCCCTGACTAATTCAATTATAATTACAATTAACGTGTGTCAATCACAGGATATCAAAGACAAGTTGGATTACACATTTGAGAAGAGTTAAGTTCAGATTACAACAAGAAGGTATGTTTGCAAATTTATAGCATTACACTAAGGCATAGTTCCTCATTCAAACCATGTTTAAAACTTTGCAGTGTGTGGATCCGAAAGGCTCCTTTGTAGTAGGATCAGCTCAATATCACCACCCCTTTTTTTTTTTTTAACCAGTTCTATTCCACTCACTTGCATGTGATTGATTGCTGTGTTTAAAATCATTAAAGTGGACTGCTACAGGATAGTCTGTCATTGCGTTTTATAGTGCTTTTATGTTCACTTATTCTGACTCTCAATGGACGGCTCGTCTTTCCTACATACACAAGACCATAAGGACATGTAATTATGAAGACATGTGGATGAACACAAAATATCATTGATTCTGTAGGTTTTATTATTTAGGGGGTTGGTAAAAGAGTGTGCTTTTTGGACATGGTGGCATTGCGCGCAATGACCGCATCTATAGCTTCCGTTGAGGATGGGAGCTAAACGTGACTGGAATGACATTTGAGGCGAAGATTTTAAATTAGCATGGACCAGGAAGTCTAAGATTTTTTTTTTTTCCCGCTTTTGGAAACAAACACTGGCAACACTTACTTTGATATGTTTTGCATTTTTGATGGATCTGCTTCTCAATTGCAAGACTTTAAGCCATTGCGTAATGATCAAAACACCCATCTTCGATTCACGGTAGATTCGGATACATTAAAGGTACACTTTTTGGACATGAGGGTATCTAAATGCGACTCCTCTTTAATCACCAGTCTCTATATCAAAGACACTGATCGAAATACCTTTTTGGCTGCCAACTCATATCACCCAGTGCCCCTAAAAAGAGGCCTACCAAAAAGCCAGTTTTTCTGACTACGTCGGGTATGCCATGATACGATTTTATTGAGAAAGCAGGGGTTTTGAAAGAGAAATTCCGCGCCAGGGGCTACCCAGAAAATTGGCTTGATAGTAGTTATGTCGCAGCCCTGAACAGTACACGCTCGGACCTACTCAAACATAAAGATACAGGTCAGACAAAAAATCCTTTGACATTTATTTCAACGTATACTCCAAAATTTGGTTCAATAAAAGAAATCATTAAAAAACACTGGCACATCTTGTCTTCCGATCCACTATTTACCAGCGAATTCTCGGATTTGCCTGTGTTTGTTTCCAAAAGGGGGAAAAATCTTAGAGACTTCCTGGTCCATGCTGATTTAAAATCTCTGCCTCAAATGTCATTCCACACACGTTTAGCTCCCATCCCCAACAGAAGCCATAGATGCGGTCATTGCACGCAATGCCACCATGTCCAAAAAGCACACTCTTTTACCAACCCCCTAAATAATAAAACCTACAGAATCAATGATGTTATTTTGTGTTCATCCACTCATGTTGTCTACATAATTACATGTCCTTGTGGTCTTGTGTATGTAGGAAAGACGAGCCGTGCGTTGAGAGTCAGAATAAGTGAACATAAAAGCACTATAAAATGCAATGACAGAGACTATCCTGTAGCAGTCCACTTTAATGATTTTAAACACAGCATCAATCACATGCAAGTGAGTGGAATAGAACTGGTAAAAAAAACCAAAAAGAGGTGGTGATATTCAGGTGATCCTACTACAAAGAGAAGCCTTTTGGATCCACACACTGCAAAGTTTTAAACATGGCTTGAATGAGGAACTATGCCTTAGTGTAATGCTATAAATTTGCAAATATAACTTATTGTTGTCATCTAAACTTAACTCTTCACAAATGTATATGTAATCCAACTTGTCTTTGTTTGATATCCTGTGATTGACACACATGTTAATCATTGTAATCATTATAATTGAATTATTAGTCAGGGCATCCAATTGGGTGTTCCCTGTTTCCTGTTTCGTGCCTTTTGTATATAATGTCTTTGATGATGTGGCAAACCTACTCTGATGAAGGTCCTATGACCGAAACGTCAGCCTTAGTCATGTCAAATGAATTTTAATTCATAAATTTTGGTTGTCCTGTAGAGTAAGCAGCGTTGCGCCTTTCATTCCCTAAATTAGAAACTTCGTTATAGGAAGAGCTGCACCTGTAAGACACTCATTCAAGGTGTGCAGGTCCTCTCTGAACTTTTTACTACAAATGTTGAAACATTTTACAATTTTATCCACAAATTGAGCTTATTCCAAATTTTCTGGCTGCAAAAGGTTTCAAAAAAGTTGGGACAAAGGCAAAAAAGGGCTGAAAAAGCAATTAATATGAAGCTTAGCAAACGTTCAGTCAGGAAGACGCTCTCTCTCTCGCACGCGTAAACTCTTTATTTTATTCAAGCATGTTCACTCACAAATCTCCGCATTCAAAGTCTGGGGCTGTCAGTTGAGCAATCAGCTGGCGTACCAGCTGATCTCCTCTATCCAACCTTCTATTGCATTGCTAACCAATCGTTTTGCTGCCGTTTTTTTTTAAATGTCATTCTCTCTACCCTAGTTCACCCATGCTGCCATTCGCTGACCCTCCTCCTTCCCAACACCATCCTACTCTTCGGACCTCCTGTACTGCCGCTCCAGCTCCACCAGCCTTCAGCCACCACCGCCACCAGTGTCTGGACTCTTCGGGGGATTTCCTGCTGCTGCTCCGAGCAGTGCTCCTGCTCTGCGAGTCTTCCCGAAGAGTCCAAGTACCAAAGACTTGTTTGATTCTAAGCATGTTACTCCTTCATGCTCAAAGCATAATAAATATTTTTCTGATTTTGCTTGAGTCTCTCTTGATTGAAATATAAGAGAATCAGCTGAAAGAACATTTAGCAAGTAATTATGTTAACTGGCACCAGGTGTGTAACATGATTGGCTATAAAAGGGATGTCTTAGACAGGCTGAGTCTCTCAGAAGTAAAGATGGCCAGAGGCTCTCCAACCAGCCTCTGGCTTTCGTTAAAAAAAATTGTGGAATACTTTAAAAACAATGTTTTCAACATCAAATTGCAAAGGCTTTTAAGGTCTTATCATCGACAGTGCATTACTTCATCAAAAGATTCAGAAAAACTGGAAAAATCTCTGCGTGAAAGGGACAAAGCTGAAGACTTTTCTTGGATGCCTGTGATCTTCTGGCCCTCAGACACCACTGCATCACTCATCGCCATGATTCTGTCATTGACATTACTGAATGGGCCCAGGAATACCTCAAGAAACCACAGTCTGTAAACAAAGTCCGCCGTGCCATCCACAGATGCCGCCTAAATCTCTATCATGCAAAAGGAAGCCATTGTTGAGCATGATCCAGAAGCGCCGCCGTGTTCTGTGGGCCAAGGCTCATTTAAAATGGACTGTAGCAAAGTGGCAAAGTGTCCTGTAGTCAGACGAGTCCAAATTTGACGTTCTTGTCGGAAATCACGGGTGTTGTGTCCCCCGGGCTAAAGGAGAGACAGACCACCCCTCCTGTTATCAGTGTGCAGTTCAAAAGCCAGCATCCCTGATGGTATGGGGATGCATTAGTGCCTTTGATGTGGGACATTTGCATGTTTTAAAAAGCACCATGAATGCTGAAAGGTATATAAAGGTTTTATAGAGACACATGCTCCCCTCCAGATGACATCTATTCCAGGGAAGGCCTTGTGAATTTCAGCAGGACAATGAAAAACCACATACCGCAGCTATTACAACAGCATGGCTTTGTAGTTGAAGAGTTCATGTGCTGAACTGGCCTGCCTGCAGTCCTGATCTTTCGGCGATTGAGAACATTTGGCGCATTATTAAATGAAAAGTCTGTCAAAGGAGACCCAAAACTCTCCAGCAGCTGGAAGCCTGTATTAAACAAGAGTGGGTTCAAATTTCAATGGCTAAACTTAAGAAACTTGTCTCCTGAATGCCCAGACGCCTCTTCTCTTTTGTTAAAAAGGAGGGATGCTACACCATGGTAAACAGTCCCCTGTCCCAACTTTTTTGAGACCGGTAGCAGCCATCAAATTTGAAATGAGCTCATTTCGTAAATAAAATTGTTAAATTTCTTAGTTTCAACCTTTGCTATGTTATCTTTGTTCTATTGTGAATAAAATACTGGTTGGTGTGATTTGAAAGTCATCGCGTTTTGATTTTATTCACAATTTATACTTTGTTCCAACTATTTCGGAATTGGGGTTGTACTATCTCATCTTATTTTATCTCCATGATGTGCTCCACCTCCAACTTGGTGGTTGCCAGACGGCATTAATGAAGAACCACTGACTTGGGGATCTCCTCTGAAGTGATAAGTAAAGGTGACACAGAGTATATGGCTGTATATTCTTAAATCTGGATGGTAGGTTAGGGTGAAATTAAACAAGGGGAAAAAAGGTACCACTTGACCTGGCTGGGGTTAAGTCTCTTGGTTGAGTATTCTAGATTGAGCTGGTTTGTCCAAACCAGGAAGGGGGTGCTGGTCCTCTCAAGCCAGTGCCTCTGCTCATCAAATGTCAGATTGATGGCCAGGAGCTCAGGATCCCTAATGCTGTTGTTTCTCTCCGCAGGGGAGAGAGCTGACAGTAGAAAAAGACTTGGGGTGCATTTTTCCGAGAGATGACAGCCCCCAAACCAGTGTCAGAAGCATCTACCATCTACTACACCATCTTCAACCCTGAATTGGTGTTGGGCGTCAGTGTGAGCCCAGACAGGTGCACTGTTGAATTTGTCCTTCGCTGTTGGAAAGTAGAAATAGCCTGAGCGTTCCAGCAGAACAGAATCTGGGGAGAGTGTGCATATTTTCAAAAGTGTGCATAGCCTTTTTCATCTAAAATTACCAATTGCAGCTTTAAATTGGTGTCATGCACACATATGTTTCATGACTTGATTTAGCACTTGCATGATGGGGTTAATACAGAACAATAATGATGAACATTTTTCTTCACTTGCATTTTCCATACCGTCTCTGCTTTTTTGGGGCTACAGATTTTCCCTTGTCTTGTTCAGTGCCCCATACCCAATGAATTTATTGCTTTTTTTCTTAATTTGGGCAGTGTTTTGAAGCCTGCAGCTGTCACTTTTCACATTTTCCCATCCACCAGCTGAGCGCTGCAGTTTTGAGGTCTGAGGCCTTTGCAGTGGACGCAGCTGGAGCAGGCAGTCTGTGGGTCTCTCAGTCGATCTATCTGAGAGCTCCCTATCGTGCAATAAGGGGAAGCATCTTTTGTGCAAGTCATAGTCTCCTGGGGCTTCGGGTCATCGTTAAAAAGTGACGTGGTCAGGTTCCAGCTCTTTATCATGGGTCTCATCAGTTTTGTTTTTGCTTTTTTTTTTGCACCTCTGTATAGAAGGCACCTTGGAGAACAATTATATTTTATGTAACCCCTTGAAAAGAAGTTTTTGTGCAAAATTCATTCTAATGGATGCAAGGAAAGCCAGTATTGATGATGTGTTTTTTTTTCAAATTCACTTTTTTAGTTGTAGATCAGCATTTACTTATAATATCCAAAAACAGGACTGCTAAATTGACGTGCACATGAATGCTCAAACCCTGGGTTCCCCTGCTTAATACCTCTTCAAGTATTTCTCTCCCTCTTATAGGTTTGCAGCTACAAAGCCTGACACCCAATAGGGTGCGATACACTATATGTAATCCCACATTCCTCCTGAAGCCATCATTAAAATTTAATGATGGCTAAAAAAACTAAAACTGAATAAAATCTATCCATCCGTTTCTCCTCTATGTGATCGCTGTATGTCCTCTGACGGTAGTCTATCTCACATGTTTTGGTTTTGTCCCAAACTAGGTAAATACCGGACAGGCATTTTCAGTTGGTACACCAATTTCTATGGGAAGAAAATTACCCCGACAGCCTTTTAGCCCTGTTTGGTTGCTCGGAGACAAGTCTTGAACTTCCCTATAATGAGCAGCAGGCCCTTATGTTTGGAATGGCAGTGGCCAAAATAATTATTTTGAAGGAATGGAAATCCACTTCATCACCATGTTTTAAAAGATGGCTCATCGTGATGGTCTCCTCTTTGCAACTCGAGAGACTCAGGTATAATGGGTTTAACTCCTTAAAGAAGTTTAATAAGATTTGGGGCCCTTTTTTGGTCTGTTTCAATAGCACATAAGGTAGCTTCTCTAACTTGTCCCCTTTATTTGATTTAATTCTCTCTGAGTGTTTGTCTATTGTTAATGTCTGACATGGTGTGTGTATCTGTGTTAATGTATTACTGTAATGTATTACTGCATGTTAATGTATTACTGTATATTACTGTATGTATGTATTACTGTATTTTGTTGGTGTGTGTAAATGTTGAAAAACTTTGAAAATATTATTTTGAA
Organism: Gymnothorax reevesii; assembly: GCA_029721435.1. NCBI lineage: Eukaryota > Metazoa > Chordata > Actinopteri > Anguilliformes > Muraenidae > Gymnothorax > Gymnothorax reevesii. Next base: position 56,186,581 of record CM056586.1, read on the forward strand.
AAAAAAAAAAAAAAAAAAAAATATATAAATATATCAACCCCAATTCTGAAGAAGTTGGAAAAATGAATATGAGCTCAATGTTCAGGCTTACAACTTTCCCATGAATTTTTCTTTTTGGCTTGGTTTCACAATACACCTGTCATCAAGGTTTGTGGATTAAATTACAATGGCAAACTCGGGACCTATAGGCCAAGATTTCAGGAACTGAGGCTGCACAGACTCTGATTAGTTTGGGAATGGTTGGGAACCCATATGGAGCTGCAATGCCCCATTGATGAGGCTGCTAGACAGCAGTCTGTTGGGCATAGTCAGTGGCAGCCTGGGGAATTAAGGGCCACCAGATGTATGATTTGCAATTCACTGGTCCCAAAAATGTGCAAGAAAGTGAGTAGGCATTGCAGACAACAAATAAATAAATAAATCAATAAATGATGGAAAAAAATACACTGACATGTTAAATCTGCGGCTTCAGTGCCATTTTCAGTGAGAAGTCTTGCAATTGTTTTTGGCACTTTTCTCTCGCACTGGAATTGAAGGAAATTAATATGAGTAATAAGACCATAATTGATTTACTGGTAATCATGTCCATTTCATGTGAACTTTTAAAAAATGAAGCCGATTTTATGCAGAGTAATTGTCCAATTATCTCTGAACTGCAGTATATATACTGCAGTATATATGAGAGGATGGATTATGGAGTAATTTATGATTTCGGACAGAAATGTGACGCATTTCTTCCGCAGCAATGTCTTGTTTTGCCAGCAGAGGGACTCCGATATCTTCTCTCTCGCCTTCGGTATACATCACTGATTACTCCTCAGACACTGGCATCTTTTCTCAACGACAAAGAAACACAGTTATTATGAGGACGTAGATAATTCAAGGGAACTTCAAATGAATGACGTATTAAATGCATAACTGTTCCGTGAACAAAAACATGGTATTCGTCAATGATGAAAATAGAGGCTAAATTAATCCCAGTGGAAGCTATTGAAAGGGAAATATGCCTCTCTCAATTAGAAATGAGCTCTGGTTTATCCAGATGGGCAGATCATCTTTCACCGACGGTCCGACCTTGATACGAATGACTCATTGACAAAAAATAGGTCTCTGCTGGGGGGCTGCTGAGACCTGACCCCCTTTCTCTTTCCGCATTCATGGCACAGTGCTCACGGACAAAGAAACATTGGTCCGGGGGCAAAGTGGTGCAGCAGTCAATTTCCCCATCCATTCTGACCGGCTTGGCACTTCCTGATGCTCTAGCTTGGTTTTTTCTGCTGGTGTTGATTGCCTCCGTGCCAATTTCTCACTAAAATGGATATAGGCCAGACTGCCAATCGAAAATCTGTTTCATTGACCCCATAAATTGGAGTTAAATTAAAGATTGCAAGCAGTTCGATCATTTAGCTCAGGGAAGAAATGCCCACAGAACAGAAATGGCCTCAGTCTTTTCTGTCAAGTCATAAAGAGTAAGGCTGCTTCTACACCGGGCGCAAAACGAATTTTTCGCCCAACAGATTACATTCAAAGTCAATGCAAAGAGCGAATACACGCGCGTCTTCGCATTGACTTTGAATGCAATATTTCGTGCGAAAAATTCGTTTCGTGTCCGGTGTGAAAGAGGCATTAGTCATTCATAAATCTTTAGAAAGGCAACATATCCCGCAGGGGAACTGAAAAATGAATTAAAAAGTTCTCTTCTACCTAATGACATATAAACATAAACATTTTCATTCTTATTTCATGTTGCTAAACCTTGAACCATTAAGAAGACTAAAATGAACATTTTACCATAAAAATATTTCTCCTTTAATTCAGTTTTTGGGAATATACTCATCCAGTCAAATATATTCTGCCATTAATGGACATTTCTTTTGATAGGGTTTGCTCCCTTTGTGCTATTCTCTATAGCACCCCTGACTGTTTTTTGAGCAGATGCAAACAGTCACAAGCCCCCCCCCCTTTCCACCACCACCACCACCACCCTTTTTCCATTAAAGCAGACTTGTCCCAGGTGTCCAATCATCAATAGCACAAAAGACTCACAGATGTCATAATTGCACTCGCCCTCCGATTGCACCCATTCTTACTTTACTTTTTTTGATAGGCAACCAAGGCCAACGAATTCCATCTTTGATTATGCTGATTATCTCTATTTGGTAATTGTTCTGGAATTAAACTGAGGCCTGAGCTTTTGATTTGCGGCTCAGAGGACGATTATGCTAAAATAAATGCCCTGGAAGAAATAAAATCAACTGAGGTCAGCCTCGTTTGGTATCAGCGCCGTAGGTTCAAGAGTGGCACCAGCAAATGTTCATTGCCCGTTTGTGTGTGTAGCATGAATTTAGCTTTGTGTACAGAGCCTTTCTCAAGGAACCAATCTGCAGCACCAACAGCATATGCTGACCAGTGTCTTGTTTCCCAAAATTGATCGATTTTAGAGCCCAAGAGTGTTTTTTAAGTTCACTCTTTCAAATCCTTGCTCTTTTCATGCATCTCTTAAAGCAAACACCAAGAACACAAGCATGTGCATGGCTGATAAGTGCGCCGTAACTTTATTGTACCACTATCTTTTTGAATGATGATGTGAATTTTGATTTATTGATTTTAGGCTTTAGTCACAGATCTCACTGTTGGCCTATGTGATATAGTCAAAAGACATAATATATGAAGTATGATTTAGGCATTACACAATTGAAACATATAAACGCAGTGGCGAATGCTCTGATGAAACAGGGAAAACTAAAAGAAAATTCCTTTCACTTTAAATCTTCCTCCCTTACTGAATCACTTCAGTTCAATTTTATTTGTTTTGTGCTTTTCGTAGAAGGAATGTCACAAAGATGCTTTACAGAGTGACTTAAGGGCAATGCCAAGCCTAATCCCCAAACACACAGTCTGAGTAGAAGCAGCACAAATCCAAGGGCAAGCAAGGACTGCTTGAATGCAAGAGCAGATTTTAGGGGAAAAGCTTTGCTAAATCTACACATGAAATCGATATTTCTGCTCTCAAGTTGAGATACCACACTCTCACCAAGATTGCCATTCAAGTTCCATGACCACTTTCATTCACTAACAGCATCTGTGGTCATACGTAAATAAGATAACATTAAAAACACAAAAAAAACTAACATAAGTAGCTTGTGATGACTCTTGCAGGTGCCTCACTCTTAATATGCACGTACAGTAGCTCTCCATTAATCACTCGTAGATTGCTGATAATTTCTGAGAACGTTGACAGTTACGATGCTTTTTGGAAGCAAATATAAGAGGCTTCATAAGACAAATTCTACGATTGTTAAAATCTTTAGATGTTTTTGTGAAATGAGGCCTGAGTCATTTCGTGGTCAGTCTGTGCCATAAGAATTCTAACACCCAGCTGCAGCACATTGCATGTGCTCGAGCCCACACATAACTTGATTATGCTTTTAAAAAATGTAATATTTAAATATGATCTGTATTTTCAAATATACTGAGCTACAAAAGAAATGCAAGATAACACAAGACTGACTGGAAACTAAGTGTTTGCGTAATTATCATAAAAATCTTGCTTTATTTGCACATGCACATTTTCTCTCATCTTTTTAAATATTTCTTTGTTTTTGCAATCACTTCCACTGGGTGACCATGTGAATTCCTCAGCTAACTTGCAAACTTGCATTTCCTTTGTAGCACAGTAAACATCTTATGTTTGATCGAAAACATACTTGCTATAAGGACCCATCAATATTTCTAAGCATGTAATGAGTTCATGTTTGCACTGCCTGATGCACTTTTTTCATGAGTTTTTTTTTTTTTTTCTTCCTGCGGTTATTAAGGCAAGATTCATCGCAGGTCTGTTGGTCCGAGGAGCAAAGCCTTAATATGGACAGCAATCTTTCTGCATAAATCACATTACAATCACACACCCACACAAAAGAAATACGGTTTTTCTTCTGGGCATTTTACACATGAATACAATATGATTTTATTTTTCCCTCAAAATTTCAAAAAAGCGGATTTACAATTCACTTTTTGTCCATGGAATGTACACAAGAATAGGGTGAAAAGATAGGGCACAAGGTTTGCCCTTGGGGAGGCTGCTATGAGAGCCTTTCAGTGAGATGGTGAGCAAGGCTAGCTGTTTTTGTTTAGAAAGGGAACAGCAAAATTCTCTTGAGGCACATCACATAAAAAGACATTATTAATCAGTTTTCATCGTGACTGTTGTGATCTGTGATTCTGCATGTCATGTTAAAGTTCTGTGCCTGGCTATGCCATGTTTGATTCAGTGCTTAGTGACCACTGCATATGTCCGACTATTCTTAGGATTGTGTTTTGTGTTTTGGTAATTTAGATTTCTTGTTTATTATTTTTCATGTTTAGATCATTTAGTTTCCATGCCATGTTTTCATTTCCATGCTTTGCACTTTGTCTCCCCTGTCTTGTCATGTGTGTATCTTTGCTCACGGTCCCTTGTCTTGTGTGCCACTCATTCGGGTGATTTATTGGTTTCTGGGTTTCAATCTTCTTTCATTATCTCGTGTTCTTCCTTCCTCTCTCTTTTACTGTCTTACTAACACATACTAACAGTTTATTGTTTTTGCTAATTACTAACCACACTAATCTTGTATATTTTTACTAACTTTCTAACATGCACTCGGGATTGTATAGCTGCACATACTAATTGACTAACGATCTCTCAGCAGTCACTCAATTCTAATCTCTGCCTCCTTGCCTATCCCTAATTATCTCTGCTGCAAGTTTCTGTGGATTTCCACTTATACTTTGTGCTTTCCTTTTCTTTTATCTTGGCACTTTAGCACTCCTTAACCGGAGCTGTTGTTTTGTACTTAGGTTTGTCTTGTGATCCCTGTCTGCGTTTTGGCTACAGCCAAATTCATGTAATTAGTTTATTCCTCATGTGTCTCTCCCTGATCATTGTCACCATTGATTGCACCTGTTCTCCCTGGTCATGTGTTTACCCCGGATGTGTATATAAGATGTCTGTTTGGTTCACACTCTTGTCAGATCGTTCCCCCTAGTTTTCTCGTTCCACGGTTCTCGCCTTGATTTCTCAGTGTTTATCTTTCTGACTGGATTGCCTGACTTTTGATTTTTGCCTTTGTGATTTTGGATTACTGTTGCATCTGTGTGTTTTGACCATTTTTCTGCCTGACTACGAGATCCGTTTGCTGCCCTGGTAACGATTTGGATTATGTCCTGTGGATTCTGGCTTCTCTCTGATAGTACTATTCCTGTGTACCAGACCCATTTCTGTCTGACTACGATTACTGTGATTGCTGCCCTGGTTTGATACCATTTTTGCCCAACTGGATTTTGACTTTTGGATTGGACTTTGTACTCTTTTTTTGCCCTGCGGGGGTCATCCTCCTTTACAAATAAAACAAGCTCTACTGCATTTCTTGGTTCTCGCATCTGGTTTCTGTTTGCAACACAACAGTGACTTTATTCATGGACACCTCAGTTGGTTACAATTTAATATTTTCAGTCAGCTCCATAAATGTTTAAAGTTATTGCTATTTTAGCTGACTCCCTAAGTATATTGGAGATTCAATTATGAATAAGTGCACAAAGTTGGCTCTCTTGGAATGAAATTATAAGAGCTATGACTGCTAGTGGAGGAAGCTGTTACTATGCTGAATAATCTAAGTGTATTTGGTCTTCTGTGTATGGGGTCACATCTTCCAAATCACATGATTCTATGAAACATTTCAGATACAGCATTGCAATGCATGCACACACACACACACACACACACACTTTGAATGCGCTTTGCTCTGTTTTGAACATTTTAACAATAGAGTTCTACAACATCCACTTCTGAATTCTGAATAAAAAAAGCCAAAAGCCCATTTGGCAAGTGTCAATATGAATTCAGTCCTTGTCTGATATTTACTCATCTTTTTCTTGTGAGCCGAGATTTGGACAGTGAGTAGGGATTTTATATTTTCATAATTTCTCAGTGAGAACAGAGAACATTATGTGATCTCTTAATTGTTGATGAACCACATCTGGGCTTGTGCACTGCAATCATAGGAGTGAAAGCTTGTTTCAATAGGGCTGACTGACGTCATGGTTGCATAAGAAGACTTAGCTTGCCCCCCTACGGGTGTGTACTTCAGGGAAAAGCATTATGGTCTTTGTACATCAGAGATTGCTAGTGTACACAGGGTAGTCCTTAATGTCAGCATCTTCTTACAAAACAGTTAAATCCCTCTGGTTAGATGGAAGTGTGGGATTATGTGAGCTTTTACAACAGGACACATGCAACTCAAGCTGGGATTGCAGCCAAGGCCTTGTATATGTTGTCTGGTTATGAAGTATTCAATAATGGTTTTGTACCTCTGCTGAAAACTGTCTTCAGCCTCAAAGCAACAGTATAACAGATTGGATACCAAATTATTTTCCTGAAGATTTACCATCCAGTAGGTTTTGATTTCAATCCAAATTAGGCACACCTGATGACTCCAATTAACTGATCCATGAGATGCTGATGAATAAGCAGTGTTCATTTGGGTGGGAATGAGCACCTGGAGGAAACCAGATGTCCAGAAACTGGAACTAGGTTGGATAGACCTGCACTATGAAGTACTTTAGACTCTAAATTAGGAAAGTGCACTGACCTATCTTATTTTGCAGGTATGTGCAGTTTATATTTTTTTTAAATCAGGGGTGTCCAATCTTATCCGTAAAGGGCCGGTGTGGGTGCAGGTTTTTGTCCTAGCCAGCAGTGCTACTGCACCTGATTCCACTAATTAACTAATCAGGGGTTTCAATCAGGACCTTGGTGGGTAGAATCAGGTGTGTTAGTGTTGGGCTCAAACAAAAACCAGCACCCACACTGGCCCTTTCTGGATAAGATTGGACACCCCTGTTTTAAATGATGCAAGCTCTAATTCTGGTCAGCCAATTGGAATTGATGAATTTTTGAACTGCAGGAGATTCAAAATTGAATGAGCTCATTAGAGGTTAAAAGGAGAAAACATGTCAATTCATGATTGTTCAATGAAAGATGGAAAATATTACATGGAAAAATTTTTTCCGGTAGTTGCCTACCTGCCACTATATTCCTGATTTAAAAATAGCGGTGTTTGGCCTGTATAATAATCTTTTTTTTTAAATTTGCCATCTCCAACCCCACTCAAATCTGGAATGCCCAATTGGCAAGGTATGTACAAGCATGCTTGTTAGTGATTCATGCTGCCATCTTGGTAGAGTGCAGAAAATTAGAGCACAAAGCACAAGCCCGTCAGCCGCTGTTTCTTTATACTTGCAGCTATAAACCTCCTAAGCTCAGAGCAAGGGTGGAGGAGGCCCAAACATGTGCTTGCTTAGAATTTTACTGAGCAGCAAACAATGCTAACCATAACCGACTTTATCCTTCCTATATCCCTTCGTAGCCAAATATGCTCTGCTTCTGAAAGGCTGTGAGCCACTACTGGGGCTGTTTTCATGTCGGGACTTTTCCCCCGCTAAAGGGTAGATATTTATTAACAGTCTAATAGCTGGCCGAAAGTGCTATTCATGATGGGCAACTTGGTCTTATCAGCCAGTCTCACTGGCTAATAAGTTGTACTGAGGGTGAGCAGGCCAGCAGGTGTGATGCGGGGCTAATGAGTTCAAATCAAGATGGAATCAAGAACATCTTCTGGCCATGGCGAAAGACGATGTGATCTTTTCTGCAATTTTTCCTCCACGTCTTCTTTTTTCTGTTTGTAATATCACTGCAATGTGCTGACTATAACAACCACCGTTCAAGACTTATTCCTTCAAGAAGCATGATTACCTTTCCTTGCTGCCAATTCGGATCTCATGCTCTATCTTGTTCGTTTTCAGACTTTTTCTTTTCTTTGTAAGGCATTTTTAACTATTTCTAAAAAAAGACAAACCAGCCACAGTGATTTCAAACCGAAATTCAAATAATGTTATGCAGTCTTGGACTTTTAAATCGAGACATCTGGATATTTGCACATGCATAACTTGAAAATAGGTCGGGCTCCAAAAATAGATGGGCTAAAAACGACAGGCCCGGCTGACGGCGTCTCGTGAATACCACGCGACTCCACCTCACTATCTATCGGGAAGTTTGGGATTACCATCCCCGTGCGGTAAAATCCTGACATGAACACGGCCCCAGGTCACTACTGCTCTGCAAAGCAGCGCCGTCACCTAGTGAGCCAACCCAGAAGGTAACTTTGAAATGTATTATGTAGATTCATACTTGAATATAATTTTTTGAATATTCAATTTTAACTCCAACCTTCATTGTGTACAATCAAAATAATTTGACATATTGATTTAAAATCGTGGAAATGATTCATTATACACATTCAGTGATTCTTGGACTCATTATACATTCATATGGTGAACCTATTCTAGGCTTTCTGCCTTTTTTAAAAAAAATTTTTCTATGCTTTCATAGCTCAGATCATTAGTGGATTTTGCCTATAAATGAATGTTTTCAGTGTAGTTAAGAGAACCACCCATACAGTACTGCAATTCTGAGTCATTACATCTTTTTTTATGTTACCTCCACCTAACTAAGTTGGCGGAGGTTCTGTGATCATAACCATTTGTCTGTTGGTTTGTTTGTTACGCAAAAAGTTATGGATGGATTTCCCTCAATTTTGGTGGAATAATTAAGTATTGCACAAGGAAGAGGTGATTTGATTTTTGGAGGTCAAGGCTAAAGGTCAAAAACACATTAAAAACAGATTTGTACGAAGACTAGTGGACTGCATAAACACAGGAGTTGCTAGCTTATACTGGCAAACATAACATTGAGTACATTGGCGGAGGTACTTGCGCTCTCTGAGTGCAACTCTAGTTTTGTTTGGTTTCAAGAAACCCAACTTAACACCAATGGATAACTAAACAGTTTCCAAAACATGAATTGGTTTGGCTTTTTATTTTTGTTTATTTTTATGGGTATTTGCTTTTGTTTAATTTTTTTTAAATTTTACTTTGAGAATGTGAAGTGATGGAAAAACAGACTGTTCTGGGGACAAAGTGTAACAGGGGTCTCCAACAATGTTCTTGGGGATTCACCATCTTGAAGCATTTTACTCCAACCAAGGTGTGAAGGACTGTACATATGGGAAAAATCTTCTGATGCCTACTGACAAATCATATGCTATTAAAGACACAGGGCAAAATAAAAATGTAACATTTTGATCCTATTTTTATCTGGAGTGTGGATGGATGCACTTCTCTCCATTTCGGAACCCCTGACATGTGCACATGTCCCTAGTGTGTTATGCATGCATGCTTATGCGAGTGATACATCTTGGCTTTCACAGCCTCTCAAAGAAAAGTGGAAGCATTCATGGGGGTAGATAATCCAGGAAAAGAGTACACATGGATGGGACATTCCGCTTCTTCTTTATTGTAGTACTATAAATATTTACTCTGCACAGACAGTGTGCCAGTGGACCCCCCATGCAGACAGCCTTGTCTAGGAAGTACTGTGGGGTAACATAAACAGATTTTGGCAGCTGCCTACTCTTCTTTGTTTGGACGGGCTTCCTCCTAATCTTGTGAATTTTGATACCTGTGCCATTCATGTCCCACTTCAAATTGATCCAGCGCGTTGTTCTCTAGCGAAGCTAATCTTTTTAACTAAAGCCCTGAAACGGCAGGTGCCTAGGAGGGCAAAGTTATTCACCGTTACATTTAGCTTTTCGAAACTCAGATGCCACAGAACTTAGTCCCATTGTTTTGTCTTCTTCTTATAAACAATTCCGATTCTTTGGCTGGATAGTTGCTGAAGCATTTCAGTCATCATGATGCTCAATCATTTTCACGCCTGCAGCATGACAACCGGGAATAGCTTAGTTTCTCTCCCAGTCTTTTTCGATTTAAAGCAGGCTCTGATTCAGCAACCCTGGGCAGAGACTGCAATGATTTGGTCATATAATTTTCATGAACAATGAAAACAATCAACTGTGAATTACACAATTGTTTTGAATTTAATTGAAACACTTGGGGTGGGCATTTTGTGGATCTTGAATATTTCTGAAAGGAGGGGAACAAAGCTTGTCGTCCCTGCACTAATGATGTGATTAATGTGACTTCCAGCATTAATTAATGCGAGTAAGCTTTATATTCAGTGCTATTTGATAGTGTTTTTTTTTTTTTTTTCATCACATGATGTCTGTCAAAGAAGGCAGAGAACTTGCTTGCTTGTATAGCTTTAGTTGTGAGAACCAATTCTCAAAAAGTCAAAGATGTGAGGACATCTGGGTTTGTGAGTTGTGAGCACATTTTGGGTGGTCCTTATTTGAGCTAATTAGTTAAAATCAGGGTTGTGGTTATAGTTAGGTTTAGGTTAAGGTTATTATTAGGGAAAAGGTAAGGCAAAACTTGGTTGCAGACGATTGCGGAAAATTTTTTACCCTTATTTAACCAGGCAAGTCCCATTGAGATTGAAATCTCTTTTTCAAGGGACAGAGGAATTGCACAGCCAATTAGATCAGGGGATGATTAGGCGGCAGATCGAAAGAGCCAGGTTGGGACTTTAGCCATGACACCGGGGAAGCCCCTACTCTTATAGAAGAGTGTCATAGGATCTTTAATGACCACTGTGAGTCAGGACCTCAGTTTAACATGTCATCCGAAAGACTGCGTCTTCTTCAGTACAGTGTCCCCGTCACTGCACTGGGGCATTGGGGATTATCCCACCCGAGGGAAGATCGCCACCTACTGGCCCACCAACACCTCTTCCAGCAGCAACCTGGTTTTCCTCAGTGGTCTCCCATCCAAGTACTGGCCAAGCCCACACCTGCTTAGCTTCAGCCACACAGCTGAAGCTGATCGAATAGTGGTATGGGCTGTATTCAAGGAATATGTCATGCAACGTCCTCACAAGTGCGTGCGTGCGTGCGTGCGTGCGTGTGCGTGTGCGTGTGCCTGCGCGTGCGTGTGTGTGTGTGTGTGTTTTGTACACGAGTGTGCAATTTTTATGAGTGTGTGTGCATGTAGAGCATCAGGACTGCAGATACAGCTTATTGGAGGGTGAACTTAATTTTTTTTATCTTTTGGACGTAATGCAGAGGGTTGTGCAGTGGACCACAAAGTGACGCACTTCTATTGGATGGCCAGCGGCGAGATGGCTTTGAATAAATCCGAGAATAGCTGGCAAGCATCTGTGGTCAAGCACTGTTCCTTTCCGTAACATTTGCTTGCAATTTGGAGCAACTCCTTTTGGCTTCCCATCTGGCTTCCTTTATTAATAATTCTGTTGTGTTAATTTTTACTATTTCATATGACATTCATTTCAGGTTCCTGTAATAATGTTCCTCTTTAGCCTAACATAAGAGCAGTGTATTGTGAACGTTCAAAATAATGTTTGCATTTAATATTTTTGATATTACACAAACACGAAGGGCAGAAACAGCAAAAAATATCTGACACCTGCTAAAATGGTTTACACACTAAATTATGACTAAAGCTGCAGGCAGAGATTAATGTCGACACCAGGGTTTTTTTCTTCATGATAGGATTTCGTAAATGAAGCAAATATCAGTTTTGCATCTGAGTGCTTTGCAAGCCTCTTATTTAATTTTCCTTTTTTAAGGCGCATCGTATATGCATTATAGTTTGCCTATATTTTTATCATTTTTCAAAGTAGGCTTAAGCCTTATTTTCATGCTGTAGCTAAAGGCATTTCCCCAGCCATGGAAATGAGAAGTCAGTTTTCAGTGGTTATTAAGATGTCCTTCTGTGCTCCCCTGAGTTCTTCAAGACCAAAGCCCTAGCTGTGGTATATACGCAATAGCATTCACATGACTTACTGGTGCATAGCTTATGCAATAAAACCACACTCCGCCCAGACTTGCGTCAGTTTTTACTATTCAATGTTTTCCTTAACAACTGGGAGTAGTATAATGATAGCTTTAATATTCAGCTTTTTTTGATAGCTTTTTTTGCTTTACTCCTTTTATATAGAAAGCAGCTTGAAGTGCTCGAAATAAATTATAAAAGCCAGGAAAGACCAGCCATGAATCAAAGACAATATGGTCATTAAAATAAGTTTGAGATGGGAATAAAATATTCTATGACATAACCGTAGTACTTTTCCCATAGCCTAGCTCATGACATATTTTTGATATTACCCAAGGTAAATGTCACTTCTGCAAAAATTTCATTGGCTGAGAGCGTGGGGGAAAAAAACCGCTCTGTGTTACGTCATGCTGCCAATATTTTGCCAAACTGAATGCCAAGCATTAAGTCAGTTAAATTGGTATGGCTCGGCACTGCAGCAAGATAGCCAAGTGCTTTTCACATAACTGAGCTAACGTTTCTTAGCTAGCTAGCATGGGTGTATGCAGTGCTTTTCCATAACGATTAGGAAACAATAGTTTGTTAGCTAGCGAGCAAGCATAAGCTAGCTACTCAGTTGACTGAATTTACAACTCCTGCTAGTTCAAATGTGAATGTCTGTGATTCAGTTAGCAGAGTGATGAAGTTTGCTCAATGCTAACATATATAATGGGTGCTATCATTAATAACATTTGTTTTCTACAAAATTATGGAGCTCAGTCATGTGCAGAGCTCCCAACTCACCAGCATTCCGAGTGAGATTTAGTGGCCTATTCATGTTTCCGTGCTGTAGTCAGCAATAATTCAATCAACTCAATGCATGTGTTTAACAATCTTTCAAATTGTTTAAATGAAGTAAGAGCATTTGCAACATTTTTATGCAATTCCGTTGCTTTCAACCCCTGAGAAAAGAAAAGCGTGAGAAGTCCGGAGTTATAATTGATTTCACTAGTGGTGAGATCCACCGTGTCATGTGAAACTGATAAACCTCCATGTACAAGGACTTCAAGTCCTCCTGAGAATTTCCTACAGCTGTGCTGACATACAGCATGGGAACGTGAATATACCACTAAATCTCTCGCCGAATGCGGGAGAGTTGGGAGCTCTGCATGTGATACTTAAATACTGTTTATCTCGCTTTTCTCTGCCATTTGCTCCTATACAGTTATCCAGCTCATTTCTCTCTCTGGCTGCAAACCCCCATAGTCCTTCTCAGCAGTTACTATCGCAGTGGAGTAGGACTGTATCAGAGTGGGAAGCTTTTGTCTCTTGATAGACCAGAAACTAGTTTGGAGCCACCTTGTCCGCATATGGAAGGTATCGATCTCAAACAAACTGATTAAGAATTCAATAAATTGGAGTGGGGCAAGCTTTACAGCATCACCATCAGCATGTCCATCTGATTCTACCTTGGAAGCTTCCTGTACATGGACCAGCAAAAACAAACTACATCCTGGAGCTGTTTCAGGGATATGCACATGGTGCCGTGGTGTGGAAGAGTGGGCCATGCTTTGAATATTGGTGATATGTATGCATTTCCTCCTGCGACTGGTGGTGGTTTGTGTCTGTGATCCCTCTACTAGTAGAAATGGGGGATCTCAAAGTCATGCACCCCCCCGCACACACACGGGCACGCACACACGCATCCCTCAGCTAAGTTTTTGAATTCGATTGCACCAGGTGGGACTGACACTGAGAACCTTCATGCACGACAGTGTAGAGTGTAAATTTCCTGAGGATGTAATTTCTCAGGAAAGGAGGTTATTGACCCGCCAACTATCACAGATTACCAGGAGTTTATGCATGCTACAAATCTATGGCACATCTGTCTGAAGAGAAGCACATTTTTATTCAGGAAATCAATGAGGTGATGTTTAATAACAGCTTAGGTCTGATAATAATGGAAATCAGATGGCTAGCTATTCATACTAAAAATTAAATAAAGCACTGAATCCTTCCAGCAGTGGCCTGCAGATGGAGTGTATCCAAGATGATGAATATTGAGAAATTGTGCATGCAGAATGCGTGTTCTTTGCCATTTTGGTTAAGAGAGGACTAGTAATTATTCTTTGTTGTTTGGGGTCTGGCTTAACACCAGATCAAATGTCTATCTGAATAATTTAACTATGAGAAAACTGAGGCATGTCCTGTTCAGAAATGAATGCAAAAATTTGTTAGAGGAGTTCAGCAGGTCCAAACGAAAAATATAAAGATAAAAGACTGGTTAAAATGAAGAATAAATGGAGATGACTTGGTTGATTATTCTTACTTGATTCTCAGTCTTGTTTTCTAAGGCTTTACAACTGGAAACCCAATTAAAACTTCAGAATATTATGATGTGCTCATTTTTAAAAATTTGTTCATACCAAACATGATATTGGATCATTCTCTTTTTAATTTAACGCCTTATGATTAGTGTGAAAAGCGTGAAAACCCTAAGAATTCCACATTTGACCAAGCATTCATGACCTTAGGCCCGGATCTCCAACAGAGACACTAAAGAATATTTTAGTACCCTTGTTTCTGTGACTGTTGGGCAATTTCAGTTTTTGTCTATAGTGTTTTCCCATATGAGAAGCCTAAATATTATCTGACCTCTTCGTCTAATGTGCCCCTTGCATCCCTTTCATATCCAGTTGTCTCACAGATGCCAGTGAGTGCTCAGATTTTCTCTACTGACAGCCTATTAACTTAATGCAATGACCATGTTCCAGGGATATAGCTCAATCTGTCAGCTTTAAGTAATATAGCTAGAGGCCACAGAGCTGTAGCCATGACTCATTTCAGAATGAGAATTCAGCATTTTCACTTTTAGCATCTTGCATTGAAATTCATACCAAAACTACCAAGTTACTGCCTTAGAGATACTGTACACAAGTCTCCGAATGTTGAATTCTAGATTCTTTGCTGCTGGCCTCAGATCTTTTGGGAGGATGGTCCCACAGCTGGGATCATGAGAGGTGACTGATGTTTTGCTAGGTATTTCTCTTTGGAACCACTAAAAGACCCCTTCTAGAAGACAAGAAAGATGCTGTTCGTTCATATTTTGAGAGCAGATCAGAGAAATAGTCAACTAACACTAGTATTAACTGAGACAGAATAGAATTTAATATAATGTACTCTGCACATCAATTGTGCATTGAATTTATGTCTTACGCTTGATGCGCGCATTCATGATTTTGCAAGTAAAGAACCAGCATATCAGAATATGATCATTTCTCATACACTGTCAGTTTAAATATCACAGGGAGCACAGTGATGTCAGAGTCAGAGCAGATGTCCCTCTGGTTTCCGGTCAGGAGTTCAGTCAGAAGCGGGCAGTCAGTGCCTATTGCATATGCTAATGCCTCACAGCTGTGATCTGTGTCTCTGGGACAGGGTGGGATAAAGAGAGAGGAAATGATAAATTGATTCTGCCCTCATTCTTCTGCGTGGACCTCACTGGTTTTTCCTGGGGTGGGTATCAAATGATCCTGGGCCAAAATGATGCAATGTTTAACTTGTTTAATGCTATTATAGAAGCTATTATAGAGTCCATTAATTTCTTGTAATCAAGCATGCTATTAGAGTAATAATTATTTTACCATTGTGTTACATTATTTCATAATATAATATTTTATCATTTATTATTAATATTTTATTATTACACAATGCTTTTTTCTTATTAATACTTTACTCTAACATACTTTTAGTTCCTAATAGAGTAGCCTCCCCATTCACAAAGATGAGGTTGGTGTGCATACTGTAAATGACATATCCAGTTTTAACCTCTTAAGGCCCAACGTTCCCCTTGTGGTAATGCAGGGGTTATAGGATTATCAATGGTGTGCCGTGAGCCTCTGACCCTTAAACGCATAATTGCTTTCTAGCTGTTCCTGTTTAAAGGGACTATGTCAGCTGGGACACGTGTGAAGTTGAGTCCAGTCAATAAACATTTTCATACATGCAGTGCAATATCAAGGGAGCAGAAATACAAAACCCAAACTTATTAGTACGTGTGTAAAGTGTACCTTCATCACTGTTTTAAATACAGAAGATGGCCTGCAAACGTGAAATTGCTAGATTAACCGCATTTACCTTTGCCGAAACCCACAAAGAATAAATTATACTATCCATCCATGTTTCTTTGGGCAAAAACAAATTGAAAGTGTGAGGTAAGGTAAACCGGTGAATTCGTGGTGGAGTTTCAATTTGTTTGCATCTCGTGCATCCTTGAAGTTTGGAAATTTTTATCAAAGCAACTGTTTTTAATGTTCGCAGAACCTGTTTGTCGCACGGTTTTGTCTGACATACAGCTGTCATAGACCCTTTTGCGACCGCTTCCAGTTCGATGGCCGCCATGGGATGACATAATCAACGAAGGCTAACTCAAAAGCAATAATAACGCTACAAAAACCCGAACTATGACAAACTGATGCTACACACAGGCTCTACGATCAATAATGATAGTTTTTTGGTAAAAATTTCATCAAACTTCTCAAGGATAAACGGAATATAAACTGATTGAAATGCTTACACGAAATTGCAGAAGATCTTGAAATAGTTTACCGAACGCTTCAAGTTTTGCTTCGTCACGCGCATGCGCCCCAGCTGACATAGTCGCTTTAAGATCGCTAGATCAATAAACACACAATTTATTTACTGAATAATCTAGACAAATATATAAGTTCATAATCATTAAGAAATTATCAAGAAATGAGAGGGATCAACCATGGGCTACATTTACATTGTATTTGATAGCAATATTGTAGGGAAGAAACATTCCATTCAAAGAATGTGGTTCTTTGATGCAAACAATAATTCAAACCCAGCAAAGTTTTGTTCTTTCTAGTAAAAACAATCTTAGTGATGTCCCAGCAGTGATACATGATCTTTTAGCCACAAAAAAAACATGATTTGATGTAAAAGAATTATTTCTTAATGTGGGATTTTTTTCCCACTGAATGAATGCACTTGAATTAAAGGTTCGATTTTCCACTTTTTTTTTATTGTGGTCCCATATTATTTAGAAAAAAACTGAATTTATTAGAAGCGAAAGAACACATCTTAGCCAGGGGTGCCAATAATTATGGAGGGCGCTGTGTGTGTGTGTGTGTATGTAATATATATACTGTTCGAGTTGCAAGGCCGCCTCTCTTGATTATTTTATTCATGTAATTATAAATTTATGACAGTGTGTTTCTATATTTTTATATGAGGAATCCCCCTCTATTGAGCCAACTTCATTCAGAAATCTGATAGGATATTGTCGGAGATGAGAGGCACAATTGGACCCTTGTTCCTGCCCTGGGGAGAGCTTTTAGCCTGGAGGGTGCTCACATCCTGAGACAAAAGATCACCTGCTTTCGTGTTTTTAAGCTTTAAGGGACCGCCTGAGCCCATTGTAAGGATCCATAACTCCTGTGCAGCAGGCTGCAATTATCTTGCAAATGTTTCCAAAACAGTCTAGCCGTTTTCTGTGGTTGTGCAAGGATAAGTTATCATGATACAGTATTTGAGAGTCTGTGTGTTTTGCTCTTGTGTTAGATGACCGGTGGCTTTCCTGCTTTTTTCTTTTGGCTTTGAATTCAGTTCTGTGATCTACTCTAATGGAGTGCATTTTTGGTTGCATTTTGGTCAGAAAGAAAGGCATCTTGTTCACATATTGGTTCTCGGCTTGTGAAGACTGTAGACAACTTATTTCAGAGTAATTGATCATTGATTTTTTTTTTTTTTTTTCTCAGGTATTGACAAATAGGCCTGTCAGCAGTACATGCAGTTGGATACTTGGTCATTCCTCTGAAATAAATCCAATTTTGTGATTCAGCTCCTCTCAGGCCTCTCTTGCACAGTAAGTGCAATGAAAATAAATGCAAATGCATAGTCTCGAACAGAGACTAGCAGCAAAGATGTGTTTATTGTAGCCCCCAGACAAAGTTGGGCGGCTACTATGGATTCACACGTTGTCCCCGCCACCGCCTCTGCGTCCACTCTGTAGATACTTCATTGTGGACGCTCTATAGGCTGTAATTTTTGACCGATTATTTACATATTTGGTGTGGATAAGTGCTATACTTCGCATATGACACCTATCAATTTTGGTTGCCATGGTGACAGTAGAGGTGGTTTGCTGTCATGTGATTCCAATGACGCGCAAAGTTCAGATTGGGGGCAGGAAGTGGAGCACGGTGATTGGAAATGATGGAAAGCGAGAACTCAAAAGCGTCAGGTGAGCCTGCACATAGCAGGTATTATCAAAAATTAGAAAAACATATCGGATATGATCCATACACACTGAGGAAAAGTGTTGTCGGAATTGCCTGGTGTGGAGGCAATCAACATCACTAATTGCCCAGTCCTCTAGACCTCCTACTACACCGCTAGCCAAATGAAGGCGTACAAGAGTCTGGAGGCGTATAACTACTTTGTGTGTGGTTGCATTAGTGGCCTCGGATCCAAAGCAGCACTGAATGACTGCCATCTTGTTTTTGCCTGGGTGAGTAAATGTGATTCACTCTTTCCATTGCTGTTTCAGCTCTGATGTAACGCTACATGAATGCACCACTGACGACAGGCTGCAAGTGAGCTGGCTAACTGTAAATACTAGTTTCTAACTAATGTTGCTAGGTCAACCGTTCTCAGAGGTCTAATGAGACACCATTGAAAACGTGGGTCATGGCTAAAGAAAACTGCATGACAAACTCCACAGGACAAAAGTACAGGAGCAGAAGCGGTGAGAATGAAACGTTAGTTATGTTTGTAACAATATTATAATACCCTGTTCTGTATTTTTGACAGTTTTAGCCTGCTATGTAAGTAGCTTAATTACTGTAGCCTAACCTTTCACGGAGTGGTCACTGCAGACACGAGCGTTGTCCGACTCTGCACCTTCTGTCCTAAGACGGAGGTTTTTTAATCAGGTCTGCCGCTGTTTTTTAGTCAGTTTCTTAAATTTCTTCCCTTTGTGGGTTACTACTTTCGGAACTCGAAAGTTGCTATTTTGATTTTCCCGGTTTGACTTGGTATTTCAAGTTAGTATTTCAAGTTACTTGGTAACTTGGGTATTTCCTGTCCTTATCCTGGTGACAAAACACTTCCTGCCCCCCTCTGCAGTCGTGACCTTCCGCGTGACGTCACCTGCAAACCACCTACTGGCCTAATGATATGCAAATTTGTGGCATAACTTAGATTTTCTTGTGGATGCAGTACAGGCTGCAATTTTTGACCGAATACTTTCACATTTGACATGGACATGTCTTACACCTCACCTTATGACACCTATCGATTTTGGTTGCTATGGCAACAGTATTGGCCAAATAAAACGCACAATTGCGCTGAAACCTCCTTGTGGACGCTGTACTGGCTGCAATTTTTTACCGATAACTTTCAGATTTGGAACGAACATGTGTTATACTTTGTTTATGATACCTATCAATGTTTGCCATGGCAACAGTATTGGCCAAGTAATACGCTAGTTAATGGCAAAACATAGAGATTTCCTTTTGGACGCTGTAAAGGCTGCAATTTTTTGACCGATTATTCTCATATTTGGTATGGACATGTGCTATACTTCCCTTATGACACCTATCACTTTTGGTTACCATGGCAACATATCTTGCCGAATAATGCACAAAAAACTGGAGAAACGGGCTTTCGGGGGCTACACTCATGCAGTCGCAGCCGACCAGACTGTCTAGTTTTCAGAGGACTGCCATTGTTAGCCCAAAACAGTCATAAACACAAAGAAAATGCAGTTCCATGGGCACATTTAGGTAAGAGATGTGTCATGAGGGTGTACCTCTCTGATGCTGCGCCTGGTGTGTGTGACATCAGCAAGCAATGTTACTAACCTGTATCATCAGTGTTGTGCCTGTACAGGTAAGTGTTAAGCAATGATCCATCAACACTTACAGTAAATTTTCTTGCCCACTTATTTCTGGTTTGGGTAGTTAGGGGCGAGAGGCTAATTCAGGATAAAATGGTGAGAAATACACTGTAGACTGCATGCCAATCAATTGCAGAGCACATGTTCATCACCGAAGCATTCTTTTTTTTTATAGTAAGAGGAGCTGCAAATGGCTAGGAACAGCTACTGCATTCATGGGTGGAAGACACATATGTTGAGACATTACTTTATAACCACCAGAATTTCCATATCTGCAACAGATGCCATAGCACCTGAAAATACATAGTCATTTGACTGACAGTCTAAATACCTCAAGCCTCCATTACATTAGAAGTGCTGTTCATCATTCTTTTCTCCAATTGCCCAGTAGAGATGCAGTTTTAAACCACATTTAGAAAGGGCCTTTTATTATGGATAAAGTGTTATTTTATTCATTATTCATCAGTATATAAATCACTTTAAATCACTTTATCTTAGATAGGCTTATGGGTCTTAGGGAATTTCTAAATCTTGGCACAGTTGACACAAATACGATGGACACTTTTTTCTAAATGGCAACTACTTGAATTATATGTTGGGGGTAGATGGCCTTTGACCCTTTATCCATTGTTCCTGATGTCAGAGGTTCGTGATAGGTTTTGTATTTGATTGTGGTGGTCAATGATTACCATTTGGTTTAAGCAGTAATGATTAGCCGGCTAACATGCTGTGGGCTTACTTTCATAAGTCCAAAGCAGCTGGCGAACTGACCAAGGGTGTGGCAGTCCAGACTGCAAACCCTGGGAGCAGAGCTGGTCAAAATAATGAGCTGGAGATCACAAACCTGCTCTCTGATGAACAGGATGAATGGTTCTACTGAGGAACCATAAAAGATCTTTTAAAATATGGGCTAGTAATAGCATGGATCGGCAATAAATGGCCAAAAAGCAAATGGTTGCTTTTAAAATAAGTCAATTTTCAAAAAAAGGGTTTGACCCATTCTGAGAAGATGGTTACTCTTACAGAACGAATGCTGTTGGGTGATAGACCATCAATGAACATTAAATTTGACCAAGCTTTGCCCATTATTCCAAATCCATTATGAATATTTTTACAATGAAAAATGTGCATGCACCTGCACACTGTCTTTCTCTCTCACATATAAACACACAAGCTCTTTGTCCCCTCTTATGCACCTCCTGTGCTTTTCTACTCAGGTAAGAAATGTGCAATTTCCTTGAGAGTCCACTGGATATTTTACAGTAGATTGTTTATTTTTCCAGGTGAAACTTGAGGCCGCAAATTTGCTGGAAGGGAATTGTGGAATAGACTGGTTTTCTCAAGGAGCAAGAAAATCAACACAGAACCTTGCAAGAGAAAGAGGTCATAACCAGATTGCAGCATGAATTAAAGTCCAGCCCCCAAATAAAGTGTCTCTTCTCAATGACAGTATCCAAAATATTTTGTTTTACTGTATTTCAGGCTAATCTATTTCTGTGGTCTAAATTTTGACATTGACAGCCAAGTAAGAATGCCCTTTACACTGGGATGGAGGCACATGTCCAACCACAGCTCTTCTTTCCTGCCTCCCATTCTGCTTGACTTTTGCTCTTTCTGCAATGCATTGGGCACCAGACAAATCTGGGTCTGCAGTGGTCTGCTGTAGCAAACACGTTGGGCTTCATAGAGGAAATGCCAATTTTCTAAAAAGTTGTAAACCTCTGCAAAATCACATACTGTCCATGTACAAAACCCAAAACCAGTGAAGTTGGCACATTATGTAAATGGTAGATAAAAACAGAATACAATGATTTGCAAATCCTTTTCAACTTATATTCAATTGAATAAACTGCAAAGAAAAGATGTTTAATGTTCAAACTGAGAAACTTTATTTTTTATTTTGCAAATAATCATTAACTTAGAATTTAAAGGCAGCAACACATTGCAAAAAAGTTGGCGCAGGGGCCTTTTCACCACTGTGTTACATCGCCTTTCCTTTTATCGACACTCAGTAAACGTTTGGGAACTGAGGAGACCAATTTTTGAAGCTTTTCAGATGGAACTCTTTCCCATTCTTGCTTGATGTACAGCTTAAGTTGTTCAACAGTCTGGGGTCTCCGTTGTCGTATTTTACACTTCATAATGCGCCACACATTTTCAATGGGAGACAGGTCTGGACTTCAGGCAGGCCAGTCTAGTACCCGCACTCTTTTACTACGGAGCCATGCTGTTGTAACACGTGCAGAATGTGGCTTGGCACTGTCTTGCTGAAATAAGCAGGGGCGTCCATGAAAAAGACGTTGCTTGGATGGCAACATATGTTGCTCCAAAACCTATGTGTACCTTTCAGCATTAATGGTGCCTTCACATATGTGTAAGTTTCCCATGCCTTGGGCACTAATACACCCCCATACCATCACAGATGCTGGCTTTTGTACTTTGCGCCTATAACAGTCCGGATGGTTCTTTCCCTCTTTGGTCCAGAGGACACGACGTCCACAGTTTCCAAAAACAACTTGAAATGTGGAGTCGTCAGACCACAGAACACTTTTCCACTTTGCATCAGTCCATCTTTGATGAGCTTGGGCCCAGCAAAGCCGGCGGCGTTTCTGTGTGCTGTTGATAAATGGCTTTCGCTTTGCATTGTAGAGTTTGAACTTGCACTTGCAGATGTAGTGATGAACTGTAGTTACTGACAGTGGTTTGCTGAAGTGTTCCTGAGCCCATGTGGTGATGTCCTTTACACACTGATGTCGGTTTTTGATGCAGTACCACGTGAGGGATCGAAGGTCACGGGCATTCAACGTTGGTTTTCGGCCTTGTCGCTTACGTGCAGTGATTTCTCCAGATTCTCTGAACCTTTTGAAGATATTACGGACCGTAGATGATGAAATCCCTAAATTTCTTGCAATAGCTCGTTGAGGAATGTTGTTTTTAAACTGTTCGACAATCAGCTCACGCATTTGTTCACTAAGTGGTGACCCTCGCCTCATCCTTGTTTGTGAATGACTGAGCATTTCAGGGAAGCTGCTTTTATACCCAATCATGGCACCCACCTGTTCCCAATTAGCCTGTTCACCTGTGAGATGTTCCAAATAAATGTTTGATGAGCATTCCTCAACTCTCTCAGTCTTTTTTGCCTCTTGTGCCAGCTTTTTTGAAACATGTTGAAGACATCAAATTCCAAATGAGCTAATATTTGCAAAAAATTACAAAGTTTACCTGTTCGAACATTAAGTAACTTGTCTTTGCAGTGTATTCAATTGAATATAGGTTGAAAAGGATTTGCAAATCATTGTATTCTGTTTTTATTTACGATTTACACAATGTGCCAACTTCACTGGTTTTGGGTTTTGTAGTTATGAAACTGAAAATTCCAACAATATCAGGGATATTCCCAAAATTCTAGGAAATGACTGAAAGTGAGCCATGCAGATACATAAAGTAAGCTTTGAGGACTTAGTTTTCCGTTGCCAGTTGTGTGTGTTTCATTAGAATGTTTACCCAAGCACATTTAAATCACACATTTGTATCCCCAAAATCGGATAAATTATTGGTCCTCTGGCATATTCCTGTACCTTTCATTCCGAACATAATGGAGCAACATTACTATTTTACCAAAACTGTATTTTTGTTTTATTATTACAACTGAAACTTTTTCACCATCTTATTTTTTCTTTTCTTTTTCCAGTTTGACATCCTAAAGCCCAACGACCCTCTTATGGTAACACAGGTGCTAGAGGGTTTTCAATGGCGAGCCATGATCCTCTGACCGTTAAATGCATGATTGCTTTCAAGCTGTTCTTATTTAAAATAATAATCACACTATTTATTTACTGAATAATGAAGACAAACATACAAGTGTGTAATTATGAAGAAATTATTAAGAAATGACAGAGATCACCGAGGAGCTACACTGACATCATATTACTTTGAGATATTGTAGAGCTCGGGGGAGGGGAATTAATCACATACTTTCTCTGAATTCCATCTCCATTTTAGCATTTTTCTTCAGCAGAGTGACCTAATTTATTTTAAGAATGCAATTAATCAAAATGTTTTAAGTGTTCAAAGCACAGGCTACATTTGTGGGGAAGAGCAGTTGCACACTATTGCCGCGATACGATTATAGGTTATTTATTCATTTACTAACGCTTCTTACATCAAAGCATTGGTAATTGAATAATTTAGTAAATTGGTTATTAGTGCATTGCGCACATGAGTGTGTGATTCCGTTTCACACTTGCAACTTTATCATGATCAGCAACTCTCCAACTCTGGTGTGCATTCCTTCTCGTATAAAGAAATAACACCTCTAAGAACAAATTGGTCATTACTTCTATCAATCAGCCAGTTTTCACAGAACCGTAGATGCCATGAACTCAATGCTGACATCATTGTAAGCACATAACTGCTTATGTGGAGCGTGTGAATGTAGTTTGAATATTCATGAGGAGGTGGTGTCCTAGAATTATTCAAAAGACAGGAGTTCCAATGCCTGAAATGGTCAAATAAATGTTGCATTAATCGTATCTCCCCATAAAGGTTGATCTGCTACCAGCCTGGCATATGTGGCTACAGAAGCTACCAGCATTATTTTATTATGTATAGTGATTATGAAAAATTTGTCTAACCTCCTAGAAACAACATAAAGCCATACACGCTCAAATGAACACAAATTTTCTGTTAAATGCTGTAACTGGATAACAGTTTCTTGCTTCATTGAAATCATTTTTCCAGTCTCTGACGCTCTAATCCTGAGTTATGAAGCCTTAAACAGGGGCCTTGCACTATTGGCTAGGATGGGCTTCATTATGCATTCACGAAAAGTGGTCAGTCTTTGCGCAAGAGAAAATTCATATCAGGTCAATAATTAAGGAAAATAAATGAGAACGGGATTGGAGTAATCTGGTGTCCTGGGGGAAGTAATGAAAAAGTTTTTATACCTACAACAGCAAATCATTGAACGTCCCGGGTATAACAGGTTAATATCTATGATGGTAATTAATAAATTAAATTGAATAAACTTATTTTACATTTTGGAGAAGTGAGGGGTTTTAATTGTTGATGCATTTGTGTTCGGCATTCAGATTGCCGGACATCTAGCGAGGGTGTCTATTAAAACCGTTGGATTTGGAAAATTGTACATAGTTCAATAAACTTGGCTTCCTTGACAGTGTGGCCCAAAAGCAAGATATTATATACTTTATTAATCTTTTTCTTGTATGCTGCCTGTTTCTGCATTTCTGGGGATGGGAGAGCGGTTTGTCACCCATGTCTATTTTTATGTGCAGCTCAACCCTGCACTGGGCTGTAACAGCCCCCAAGACTTTTGGAATGATACTCTGTGGTGGGATGAGTCAAAAGTGGGACTTCTTGGAAGACATGGGTCCTGTTCAATCTTGTGTAAAGCTAACATGATGGTGGTAGTGTGATGGTCTGGTGATGCTTCAGCAACTACTAGGAAATCCTGAAGGAGAATGTCTTTCTCTCAGATTGTGAACTAAGGCTCAAGAACAGCTGAATAATCAGCAAGACAATGATTTGAAGCAGACGAGTGTAAACACTTCAGTGGCTCAAAAGATTTTAAAAAATGGTTTTGGAGCACTCTGGTCGAAGTCCTGACTGGAATCCAATAAATGCTGTGGTATAACCTCAAACAGACAGTGCATGCTCAAAGACCCTCCAAATTTGCCTTTATTAAAACAATTCTGCAAAGAAGAGTGGGCCAAAGGTCCCCAACAGCAAAGTAAAAGACACATTCCAGTTATTGCAGGCATTTTCTTGCAGTTGTTGCCACCAAGAGTAGCACAACCAGTTATCCAGTCAAGGTGGGTGATCTATCTTGTCACATGGATGATAAAGCGCTGGCTGCTGCTGTCCTGATCCGATCCGGTCCGGCCCTGGTCCAGTCCTGCACCATCCTCGACTTGCCACTTTCTGAAGCTACCGTTGCCACTGTTTAGATGGACTTAAATGGAACTCTTCTGTCGTTTCACTCCATTTTACTTTTTTGTTCTTAATTAGCTAGCCCGCGGAGGATGGGCTCCCCCACTATGGCCGGGTTCCTCCTGAGATTTCTTCCCACTGGGGAGTTTTTTCTCACCACTGTTGGAGGATTTTTCTCCCTACTGGGAGTTTTTTTGCCTCATTTGCTGTAGTGGGGAGTAGGCTGGGCACTGCCTTTTTATTTCTTTAAACTCTCACTGTAAAGCGTCTTTGTGACAGTCTCTGTGAAAAGCGCTATACAAAAGAAATTGAATTGAATTGAATAAAGGTTTCAGTCACATTTTAGGTTTGAGTCACATTTTACCTTGCAAAATAAGCAAAAATACAAAAAATTCAGAAGGGGCAAATACTTTTTCACGGGATTGCAAAAAGCAAATTTATGTGGCCTAAGTCAGGTACAAACCAGCAAAATAAAAATGAGAGACATGATCACTAACTGGCTTTGTATAAATATATAAAAAAAATAACACAAACCCACATCCATAGATGAGTGTGTGCAAACTTTAACACAATGTCATTTTCTCTGAAAATGCCTCCTTTTTAACATGAGGAACTTAATATGTAAATTGATTCTCCAAAATGCGTTAACTGCTCCCCGGGAGGAAAGGCTGGTGGTCCTTGTGAAGTGACCTTTGGCTGCTATGGCTCCTGGGCAAAACCGCTTTCTGCACTGAAATCCTTTATTCACTCTTCCTCCCATAGTTAAGTATTTGAGCAGGTTGGCTTTGTCCTTCTTTCCCATCTCTGTCTGGTCATCAAGTTCAGCCTGCTACAGAGACCTGCAGCCTTCGAGATGAAGAGGTTGTGACCTTGTCTGTGACTCCACCATCCCAGCATTCAAAAGGGCATCAGCAGCTGACCTGGCTCCCAAATTTGAGTTTGCCTTTTTTTTTTTTTTTTTTGCTGCTAGCATTCCAAACATTATCTTTGCCCTTCACTCACTCATCGCATGCAGATGAGCCTTTAAAAAAAAAACCAAAACTTGATAATCTTAATAAAGACTGGCACATAAAACCCTGCGAGTAATAATAATACCAATAATAATAATAATAATAATAATAATAAACCAACCATTTGCAATACTGAATTGAACAAAAGAGAACAAAAATCATCTCTTATTTTTCTTTGGGGAATGTCTCCTCATACTAGTTGACTATCAAAAGTCCCATCCCCCCATCCCTCACTTAACAGACTAATCCTCTTAGCCATTTCTGCGGCTCAATTTCTGTTCAGTTCCAATGAAAGAGAAAAAAGGGGCGTTTAGAGTTGAGGAATTTTAATTTTTTTTTTCTTTTTTTAATGAATCCGGTAATGATCAACAGTTTGGTTTGTGATTGTAAGTATTTTTAAAATTTATTTATTTATTTATTTATTTGATAAAAGACTGTCATGACAATCTGTGATATAATTTTTCCCCCATTCCTGGCCATGGACTCAATCCTTAAATTTGAGATGTATGTGCAAACAAGTGTGTATTTCGCTGTATACATGTTCAAGGGGGTTTCAAGCAGTTCGGGAGGTTTGGAGAGTCCGTCCCAACCTACCTCTGCAAGGGTTACAGCAACAGGGGATGGCAGTCCATTATTAAAATTTAATAATAATAATAGTAAAAACCATAACCATGCTTTGTGAGTGTACTAGTGCAGGGGCTGATTGGGTAAAGGATGCAAGTTTGTCCTCTTAGCTTTGCTCAAGTACCACATAAATGTCAGAAAGCATTTTGTGATTCCTTTCAGACACGCACAGAAATACATGCACACCAGTGGCAGCTGGTTAGCTGAAAAAAGATCAAAAAGAGAACACATCTAAAACCAGTGATTGGCTTGACCTGGCTGTTTTCAACATTTTATTTAAATTAATACAGAACTCAAAAAACACTCAATGCTTTTCAGTATGGCCCATTCTCCTCGTTAAGGTAACAAGAAATAAAATTCTGGGATGACATTGAATTTGTATTTTAATCAGTGTTATTTAGTTGTAGTCAGTTGTGCAATTTTAATTTTCTTTACTGAAACTTAGACATAATCATGAAGTGTAGTTTAGATTGCTTGCATTGCAGGTCATGCTAAACGTAAATGCAGAATTTAACAGGACAGCTTATTTTTTTGAAAAGTTAATTTCTGAATTGAGTTTTCCATTTAACTTTTATCTACATTTAGAGGAAAGCTGTGCATTTCACTTCAAATCAGATGAATTATTATGAGTATGCAAACAAATTATTTTGATCATCGGAGAACTTGTTTAATCTAGAAAATGATTGAAAACTGGTCAAGATTGTTAATAGTTAAAAGGAATTTTTGTATCCTCCGCTAATGTCAGCCAAGCAATGGTCACTGACATACAATGGAAACAAGCACACTGAGACACCAGCTCACACACAGACGTAAATACACACTGAAAACTCACAGAAATAGGCATGCCATGAATAATAAACGGAGAGAATAATAAAGACAGAAGTTCAAAAAACTTGAACTAAAATGACCTGATGTCTTGTTTTAACATCAAAGATTGTTCGTATTTGCACAGCACTTTAATCGTGACTTGCTGGACGGATTCATTGATTTTCAAGCTACAAAGCAATTTTTCAAGCAGCACTCTGTTCACTTTATTTTGTTTGTTACTTGTCCTAAACAAAAGACAAAAACTTGGCTTAGAGAGGTTATAAATGCTCAGCTTGTTTCTGTCAGGTCAAAATTAATGAAGCATGCTCTGTTTTATCATAATTTGATGTATCAATCACAGTTGGTGTCATGCACCATGCTTTGGCAAATTTCCTTGGCCTGAATGTTCGCTCATTAGGTGTGCGGATTCAATTCTTTTCTTGTTTTATTTTGCATAGGTGCATGGGAAAAAGTTTCTTAATGCAAGCCCACATTTTTTTTATACAATATGCTAAGAATGGCAAAGGATAACTTGCAATTTAAGCTTATTAATAACAGAGCTGGATAGGCCAAATAGAGCTATTTTAATATTTTTTATATGGTGTAAGTTATTATGACAGATACTGAACTCCACTCTACACAGTAAAATGGGTTTTAGCTGCTCTTTTTGACTGTGATGGTCACCTGATGTGACCTTTCCTGGCATCTGCACTAGGCTGAGGGGCCTCTCAGTTTGTTCACATCGGTGGCGGCTGCTCAACTGAATTAAGGGAGGCAACCACACATTAGTGTTCGGGCTTGACCTGTTTTGAGCCATTTTCCATTGCAGTAATCCGTTGCCAGTTATTGTAAGCACACAGCTTTCTTCTTAATGAAATCTGACGGCAATGAAATAGTAAATTCAATTCTCTGCCTGCTCTGAATGTCCTATATCCTCTAACTGTATACCACCCACTTGGTTGAGGTAAATGCCCTAAATATGGGAGCCCATGATCTCTGAGACGATTGGCCCATAGATATCAGCCTCAGATCCTTGGGTTACATCTGTGTCATTGATTTTGGGGGGTATTCCCAGCCTTCAGCTTAATGCATACTCATTCGTAGTTTGTAATCATGGTATATTTTCCCTTTTTTTAATAACTTCAATGCAATGAGTACATGGCATCATCATATCACATATGAGAATATGTATTTTCTTGTAATATTACCGTCAATGGAATCATGAACGTTGTGTCATCATGCAAATACTCTCGTCAAATAGTATGTAGTCATATTACAGTTACTGCTGCTACCCACTGCCCTCCACTAACTTCCTGATTTTGTGTTGTCGCTCATATTTGCGGTGAGGCTGTGCCCTGTGCATGATGCTGCTAGTGTTTGCCATTGTCCCCATCTGGTTCTTTGCCTAAGTACTACCTGGCCATCATTGTTGAAATGGTCTTATCAACAGCACCAAGCCCGCTGATTCCAAATCCAGGACTGCCTTTTTTCAACTGACTTTTTAAACATGTTGGTCACTATGACTTCATACCCTGTGAAACATGCTATTCTAATGTAAATTGAATAAAGGTTTCTCTTGTATTGTTTAGTTCAATGGAAATTGAAGCACTGATTACTAAAACCCCACAAGTCAAGTCAAGTCAAGTGTGACTTATGGGGTTTTAATAATAGGTGCTTCAATTACAACATGGCAGTCACGCCTAGGAACGTTGGACATATTCAGCTTATGAACGTTTCTTTCGCCCTAGAATTGAGGACATAACTGAGGCTCAAAAATTGATTACTCAGCTTGTGTAAGCTGTGATTAAGTATTGCATATTAAAGTTCTCATTGCACTTGCCATTATTTACTTCTGGCTCACGCCTCGCAAAGAACATCTGTCTATGCACATAAGCAAGACACAATGGAACACTGGACTGTATGTCATCCATCACTATGTACAATCCACTTTATAAAATATGAGCATAGCATATTTACATTTCCAGTTGTCATTACACATACACTTCATGCAGTGCATTTCTCTAGAATTGGCTCCAAGTGAAAATTTGCCAGCCATTGGGCTGTCACTGCATATCATATACATAATATAGAATATTTCTCTTGAATCAGCTCCAAGCTCCAAGTAAATAGTGCCAGCCACTGGCCCGTCATTACATAAAACAATTCATGTAGTATACTCCTCTTGCATGGGCTTCAAGAGAAATTTTGTCAGCCGCTGGGCTGTCAGTACACATAAAACATTTCATATACTATATTCCTTTTGTAAGAAATCGTGCCAGTCATTGGGCTGCCACTACACATGAAATGCTTCAACATGTATTTCTCTTGAATGGGCATCAGAGCAATCTTGTCAGCCACCGGGCTGCCACTACACGTAAAGCATTTCAAATAGCGCTTTTCCAATGTATTACTTTCAAAAGAAATGGTGACAAGCCATCGATCGGGCTGTGACGATATTGTTCATAATTTATTCTGTAGTTCAAGTTAGCTTATGCCTGGCATGGTTCTGTTTGGGGCCTTAGTTGCGGCTCCCTGCCTTTGACTCCATGCTTAAATGGGCAGGGATCTGTAAGAACAGAACCATGTTGCCAAGCCCAATGTATGCCAGTTTGCCTCCAATAAATCTTTTATTTTTTTCCACAAAGTGGTCCTATCAGAAATGTTATTATTTTATCATTCCAGTAGGGTGAGTGAATTTTAACCGACAGAGTTTAAAGATCGCAATAATCTGCAAAAAATCTCAAATTTTTGCTGACTTTCATCTGTTGTTCCTCCTGAAAAAAGGTAAAACGAGAGATTGAAGTCTGTGGAAGTTTTGGATTGTTTGTGTTTCTATGGATTATTGACATCCTGGCGATGTCATTTTAACTATAAAAATGTAGCCAATAGGCAATCACTTTGCCATCATAATTTTTCTTTAATCATCATAGGTCAGGCATTGGTCTTGATTAATCAGTAAATACATTGTTTGATTCTGGTGAATCAGGCAAACTTAAATGGAAATAACTTGAGTGCGGTCATGCGGTTAAAGGTGAGGTTACTGAAGGCCCTCCAAACATCTGAAGCTATGCTAAAAAGTTTCCTTCAAACTATGGAAGCTTTCTTTGTTAGCAGGGACTTTGCATGGCATAGCCTGGTGCAGTCAGGTGGCCGGTATAGGTGGTTTTGCATAGCGTTGTTTGGTTCCTTGTCAGATCCACCCCTCGCTCCTCCCCAGCTCAACCCTATTGTCCAAATATGGTCTCCTCTGGCTCCAGAAAAAGAAGATGGCCATGACTAAAATGCCAAAATCAAGGCTTGTACATATTAGTCCACAAATTAATGAGTGACTTTGCAGTGACTACATCCACTTCTTTAACAAACTCCATGGGATTGACCTGTATAATATGAAAGTAATATGCAATGAGCTGTCAGAACTCCCTTGCAGAAGAAATTCAAAAGTGATGCTTCAATGTCGTAGCATGGAGAAAGGGAACATAATTTGCTTAAAGAACCCATCTGCAATGTCTAATTTCAACATCAACTAGTTTTGCCCCCAAAGAAACAGAAGCAGTCTTGTTGTATAAGTGCATTTTCTGACCCTGCAATGTTTTATTACACGTAATCACACACCATGCTACATTAGCTGTAATTACTCTACTATTTTCAAACACTCGTAAAGGCTGGTGATAAAGAAGCTGAACTGTAGATTCACTGTACCTCTACATTGATATTGGCATTATATATGACTGAACTAACCATAGGGAAATATTTTTCAGTGATTATTGCAGTCTAATGATCTATCATTTTACAAAAAACAAAACACACACAAAAAAAAAAAACAACAACACTGTCAGTTTTGTGATAAACCATAAGTGTGAGACTGACAACATCAAGGAACAGTGGTGTGATCAAGCCAATCATTCTCCTTTGCTCAAGTCACGGAGCAGATCACTTCATGAAAATGCATAAGTGCGTAATCTAAACACACAGATCCCCCCCGTCCCTTTTTGTATTCAGCTGTCAGTAGCATCTGTTGTCAGGTGGTGGTAGTGGGGGTGGGGGGGATGTCTGTGGAACCCATCCCATGCTTGCACCCAAAAGCACATGTTCACACACGCACACACGCGCACAGAGGCACACGGGCACGGACACACGCATAGACACAAATGGGCACATGTGTGCTCACATGCACATTGACTCACACAGTTGCTCTCTCTCCTGCTGACATTGATACAGAGAGTTGGTGGGGAATAATGTTGAGGATGCAGACAAGTGGGTCTTGCGTTCATTCTTGTGCGGGACCCTGCTGGAGTGCATTCAGGGCTGATGCATGACACAATTTTGCTTCACTAATGAGATTTGTACGTTCAAACAGCCTCATTGACTTCAACACATCTCTTCTTTGATTAAAATTGCTTTAAGCAGAGATTCTTTCAAGATGCAAAATAGTTTTGCCCCTAACATTCGATTTATCTTGAGCCTCCAATAGCCTATTTAATTAAAATACAATATTGCCCTCATTTCACCATATACTGTCAATCGTAACTAGACCATACAAATTAGGGAAGAATAACATACTTTCATAATTCAACCCTCTCACATGTCAGCGTTTATTTCAATTCAAAGTGCGTTGTTAGCATGACAAAATGTGCATTCGCATGTTCACACTGTGAACATGAAACAATGAAATAGGTATAACAACAGAACAACAGGCAGCATCTGCTGAGCATATTTTCAACGGTAAAAGACAAAATGTGTATATTTTGAGTGTGTGTGTGTCTGTGTGTGCGTGTGTGTGTGTGTGTGTGTGTGTGTGTGAGTGTGAGAGAGAGAGAGAGAGAGAGCGTCTGTGTATGTTTTTGTGAGAACTACATGACTGTGTGATGTTTGTTTTGTCAAACTGTTTCTCATTGTGTGGCAGTCAGACATGTATTTGGCTGCAATGCGTCCTGTTGGTTGCTCTCCCTGGACCTCTGATAATTTGGCTTTCTCCTCAAGATTTAGAAAATTGGGGGCATGTCGCCTATTTTAAATTTCTTGAAATATCTTTCACAAATTAGGCTCCTGGTATTTTAGAAGAAAGTGCACCTGTTTCAACCTTTTTTTAACATATTGAAATACCGTTTAGTTACTCCAGCTTTATGAAATCACAGATGATTTCTTTGTCATTATCCCTGATACTAATAGAGATAGCAAAGGTATTTGTTTGGATGGTAGACAAACTAATAATCACCAAGTTTTGAGCCTGCATATTATCCAGATTTCCCTTGCTCTAAGCCAAGAAGTAGGCTAGCTGAGAGGTGCAGATGTGCTGTCTGAAGCAGCATATGGACGCTTTTTGATATTAAAGAGCGTGACGGAATGGGTCTAAGGTCTCATTTCCTTTCAAGCTGCAAAAGCTCACACTTTGAAAAATTTATTTGGACTCTCTTTCCTGTGTGTATAGTGAGCTTGTGTGGGTGTATGTGGCTGCTTGTGTGTTTGTCTCTAGGCCTAAATATGTCACAACCCTTGTGTGTCCGTAATTGGTTTGTCCCATTTTCCAGCAGTCTGCATGTGTTTTTGTACTTTTGTCTCCTTTAACTAATAGCTTTGAGCTCCGTCCGTCCATCTATCCGTACGTACGCATGTTCTTCCGTACGGACACATAAAATTGAGGCGGCGGGGGATATTGCCATGTTAGTGGCAAACACTTGTTGATTTATTGCAGGGCTCTTCAAATCACGATCCTCGAGGGATGAGAACTGCTGGTTGTCCACCCTCCCTTTACCTGGGAGTCAGATGAGATGACAATCTGGCCAATCAGCGGCATTAATTGTTCACTTAATTGCGTGGAAGGAAGGAAAATCAGGACTGCATTTGGATTCCAGGGCTGGATTTGGAGAGCCCAGATTTATTATCTCAGCTCACTTGCTCGCACAAAATGCAGAAAAATATAAACAATATAATTATAGAGAAAGGGAATACACCAATGTGTGTGAAAAATATGCTTTTTGGTAACACTTTATAATAAGGGGACATGAATCATGTAGTTATCATGAAATACTTCATGTATGATTTACTCATGAGTTTATCATGATTTTTGCATGATTTCATGCATGAGTTAACATTCATACTTACTCATTTCTGAATTCATGCAATGAAACCATATCAACTAAGGCAGTGGTTCCCAAACTTTTTCTGCTGGGCCCCCCTTTGGTACATAAAAAAATGTTTGCGCCCCCCCACCCCCCCCCCCCCCCCCAAAAAAAAAAAAAGATAATACATACGCACATTTTGTTTTCAGAGACCATTGCAGTTTATTTCACTCATTGTAATTTATATAAACCTCAACCTTTTTGGAAAAAAAGTAAGTAAACGGTCATAAACTGTAGACTGTCATAAACTAAAACTAGGCTACTTTTAGAATTGGAAATAGCAAAATAACAAACAACCACGGTGTAATTATTTTAAGTGTAACTGTTTTCAAGCACCTTAACTGTGTAATTATGTTCAGTGTAACAGGTTTATTTTTTTTAATATACAACAACATTGCTATTTATGCATTTTCTGGACACCAACAGAAACTTACTTGCATACAGCCAATCAGCAACCTTGTGCGGACCGCTGAAGGAGTGTCTCGAGACAGTTACATTTTCCTCTCTTCACTGGCCTTGCACTTTTAAGTTAAAATACGTTAACCGAGATCGCGTCACCTTATTCTAGAAAATATGAATGCTCTGCACAGATGATTTTTGTCCAGCCTAGCTGGGAACATTAAAAATGATTGGCACGTTTGGAAACGGCCACAGTTATTTTCCAATTAAGGACACGAAAATTTACTAATGCAAAATCTCTTTTAAAGTATAAAATCATTAGGCTGTATCACACTCCTCTGCCTGAGTATAGCCGTCTACTTAAAATTATGTTTCTATGATGCAGAAAGACAGCGAAGTATGAAAAAAATTCATGAACACCACTTGCCGAACCTGCCGATATGTTTGTAACGTTCAGTTGGTGGGCTAGATAAAAATAATCTGTCGGCATACAGAGCATTCATATTATCGAGAATAAGATGACGCAATCTCGGTTATTTCTGCTTTGTATTCATCGGATTTTGTTCGGTGTCACTTGCCATTTTATTATCAATATGCCAGATTAGTGCAGAATAAAAAGCGGCGAGTTGGGTATCGCGAGACTACATTACCGGCTTCAAATATTTGAACAACTACATTCATAAATTATTTATGAAAATGGCAGGCTAGATGAATGATTTGGCGAACAGTTATGTTGAGAGTAAGGCAGGCATTTACGATGTAATCGCAGAATTCTGGGCAGCGAATGGACTGTATGCAAATGATTTTCTGTTGGTGTCCGGAACTCCCGCACCCCGCGCCCCCCCTGCAATTGCTCTGCGCCCCCCCTAGGGGGCGCGCCCCCCACTTTGGGAACCACTGAACTAAGGCATTACTTACTGTGATGAATTCATCATGAATCAAAAGTAATTAAGCGTGATCATGATGAGTACATGGTTTATTAAAGACAGTCATATCACATTTGTCAGAATCGCAATAGACGTTTTTTAATCCATTATTTCATTCTTACGTCATGTATTAGCTTCCCATGAATTAATCATGTTTATGTGCCCTTAACTAAAGTGGTTGGTGTATTAGCTTGTCATTTTTGTCATTGAATGCCATAAATTAAAGCTTAATTTCTCATCAATTAATCATGTTTGTGCCCCCTCAACTAAAGTGGTGGACACACTGGTGGACACAACATGCAGTATAAATTTACAAATGTTAGTCTATTGGGAATATTGAACAAAATGAACTAAAGGTTAGTTGTTCATGAATTCATGGGCCTACAAAAACATAGTCAGTTCACTTTTGACAGAATTGCAATTGATATTTTACTTGGACTTACCATCACTTTTTGATCATAACGATTCAACATTACAGTGAAGTTATGTACTTCTTCCTGCAATAGTACATACTGATTTAATCCATTAATTCATTCTTACTTCATGCATTAGCTTTCCAAGAGTGCCCCCTCAACTAAAGTATTGGCTATACATGCTTTTATCACCACAGACATGAGAAATGCTACTGCTAAGGAATCATCGAATGTCATGAATTAAAGCTTATTATCTCATGAGTTCATCATGTTTGTGCCGCCTCAGCTAAAGTGGTGGTTATAGGATAGCTTTCATCACAAATAAACGTAGTGTTATTCAACTAGGAAAGTTGAACAACATGAAATAAAGATTAATTCTCAACTAAAGTAGTGTATAGGCCTTTCTTCCCAACAGATGTAATTTGTTCTGAAACACACTGAGAATACAAATCAGGCACCTTAGGGAGTTAACGGTGTAAAATAACACTAAACTGCATACAAAAATGGAATAGAAATTCCTGCTGGGGCTGTAACATTTTGCGTACTGTACTGTCCTGTAACAAGAACCACTGCAGTGAATGTCCTGCTCCACTAGGGGACTGGTCCGGACCACTGGTCCAGGGTGTCTCCAGACAGTGAAATTTTGCTTTCAGTGGCCTTGTAGACGTACGATCTCGGAACCACTGACTGTACAATCCATGCTAGGAAAATTGCAATTACATTGTAAATGCCTGCTTTACCGTCAGCATTAGTGTTGGGTAAAACATTTATTTGGCCGCTATTTGGATAATTAAATCGTTAGGACTGTAGGTCTAATTGTTCAAAAAATATTTGAAGCCAGTAAAATAAGCTAGTAACAATCAATGTGGCCTGACAATATGTAGCTCACCGCTTTTTTACTGCGCTGACAGCTGTCCAATTGGAAGAGCTGTCTGATTAGAAAACATAAATGAAGGACAGTTAGTGTAGTTGTCCTTGCTCCAAAGACCAGTGGTCCAGACTAGTCCCTTACTGGAGCAGGACAGTTACTGCAGTGGTCCGTGCTCCAAAGACCAGTGGTCCAGACCAGCCCCATAGTGGTGATGGACAGTAATTACAGTGGTCTGTGTTACAGGACAGTACGGTACACAAAATGTTACAGCCCTCTCTCAGAAATTATTGTGCTGTTCAATATTTAATGGAAATTAATGATGGAACAAAAGATCACTAATGGCAACATATAGAGTAGTTATCAAAAGCTACAGAAAAAAAAAAAAATGGGTGCCAAGACAACGGCCGAAGAACCTGTCAACTATGCGCTGCTTGACTTCTACTGCCATTAACAAAAGTGAGACAAAGGCATTTAGAGCCATTGTGGTACATTTAGTGTACTTTCACAGATGAGTGATTTTGAACATCTTTTTCCCAGCAAGAAAATGTGCAGATTGTTGGGAGAAAACATAAACTGCAGTAGTCTGGAAGCTTTAATGAACAGATTTTTTTTTTTAAGTGTTCCTTCAACTAAATTAATTGCGGAAGATGTCCAATAAACTTCCCTCAGCTTTTTTTTTTTTTGCTAATGGTGGTAGCCGTTGGCTCCTGTTCACAGAATCCTATACATGTTTCTGCTAACCGTTTCAGGCTGTCTTTATGTTTCAAACTTGCTCTTAGAGAAGCAAACAAGTTAGGGTTAGCTGCATGTAACTCTGCTATTGGGGCCTGGTACACTACTGTGCTTCTGTCAATTCCTAATTTGGCGTATGCCTGGGCCTTGCTGATCTTCTTAACCACGACCATCTGTAGTACCTTATGGTACCTTTTCATGGCATCCTAGATGAAAACGTCTATTTCGATTCTGCCAAAAGTGAAACGTTAATGAACCATGAACTCATCATGATCATCCTTAATTACTTTTGATTCATGATTAATTCATTCCAGTAAGTAATGCCTTAGTTGATATGATGTCATTGCATGAATTCAGACATGAGTTAGCATGAATTTATCTTAGTTCATGATGAGTCATGATGAATTTATGTATAAAATCATGCAGGAATCATGGTAAACTCATGACTGAATCATGCATGAAGTAATGCATGATAACTACATGATTCATGTCCCCTTATTATAAAGTGATACCTACTTTATTAATGTTATGATGGAAACAACCAAAATCATAACAATCATTTAATACAAAATAAATGTATACAAAATCAAGGTTTCATAATTATTGGCCCCTTCATTTTGTAAGTAGTGCAACCACCTTTGGCAAGGATAACAGCATGGAATCAGTTTATCTACTACCCTCCTCAACTCAGCCAACAGGTTTTCAATTGGATTGAGGTCTGGCTATTGAGATGGCCATTGCAGAACAAAGATTTTGTTGTCACAGAACCATTTCTGTGTAGATCTGTATGCTTTGGATCATTGTCTTGTTGGACAGTCCACCTACGGTCAAGTCCCAGCCTTCTGGAGGAGGAAACCTGACTGTCAGGCAAAATATCCTGATACTTGGTGGAATTCAAAATGTCATTAATCTTAACCAGTGCCCCTGGACCTCTTGAATTAAAACAGCCCCAAAACATGACTGACCCACTATCATATTTAACTGTGGGTACAAAGTGCTTCTCCTTTCATGCATCTCTGTTTTGATGCCAAACATGCCAATACTGTATCTGAAAGAAATTCTAGTCATAATTTAAATGACGTTTGGCAAACTCCAAGCTCTTGCTTCTGTGTCTTCTGGTCAAAAAAAGGCTCTCTTCTGGCATCCCTTCCAAAGACTCTGTGGTTGTGTAGGTGGTGACTGATGGTGCATTTAGAGACCTAGTTACCTCAAGATGCCACCAAGGTCTGCAATTCCTTCACAGTAATTCTTGGGGATTTTGTTGCTTCGCTCATCATCCTCCTCAGTATCCTTGGAGGATGATTTTAGTTCATGGGTCATTCCATATGAAATCACCCAAGCTCCCATCTTAATGGTCTCAGAAATGCTACATTTGGTAATATACTTTGTCAAGTATCCTTAGAATGTCCCCTTTGCCATTTACATTGTTGATAGTATACCTGACGGAGTTTCAAATGAAGGTAAAAACATCTTTCTATCTTCATCCAATTTGGAGAAACAATCAAACTTGGAACAAATACTCCTTCTTGGAAAAATAAGACCCCCTTTAAGGGCTATTTGCACATTGGCACAACTACTCTCAGTGTACAGGTAAATGTACATATATGGACAGGGAAACGTTGAGAAGAAAGGCAGATATGGCAAACATGATACAAATGTTAATGCATATTATTTTGCTAAATACAATTTTTCAAACCACACTGAGATTCGGTCCAGCTCTTTCTTGGCGATTATATAATTCCTGCCCTCGCCACTCATGCAAGGAGCATCAACCAACATGATATGCTTCAGTGGTACCCAACAAAGATCTTGCCTTCGTGGCCAAGAGAATTGTGGTGCAGGGCCATTTGGATGCATAAAAGATACTTCAACATCCTCGTTTTCAAGGGATTGCTCTAAGATATTAGCCAACCACTACTGGCCATCATATAAGCAGGCAACAAATCAACCAGGGGTACAATATTTTAGCTCCACAGATCGTCCTTTTCGCAAATAAGGGGCATGAAGGGGCAGGTACGGTTTGAAGGGTTTCATCCACATTAGCAACAATTCTGCCTATTTAATCAAATTATCTTGAAATTTCTGGGACAATAAATACAAGAAAATGATACAGGCTGCAAATGATCAAAGAGCATGCAACTGAAAGTAGAAATAAATGAGTGGAGTTCAGTATTAACTGTACATTATTGTACATTTACATACACTAAGAGTAGTTGTGCCAATGTTATTTGTCCAAGTAGGAGTATTTATTCCAAGTTTGATTGTGTTGCATTTTGAAGTTGTTTGAATAAGCTTTCATTTGAGGCCAACTTTTTGAGAATCAGAACAGGCCCACATGGTCAAAATGAGGGTCAAAAAGTGAACCGTTTCAGTAATTAGCTGAAAAGGGGTTAATGTTTCTCCAAATTGTTGCCCATAAAATGAGAACGGAACGAGATATCAACTTGAAACCACCTGCAATCTAATTTGCTCATCACAGGCAACAAAATATTACCAAATGAAGCATTTCTGAGACCATCAAGATGGGAGCTTGGGTGATTTCATATGGAATGACCCATATGCTGTTTTATTGTGGGGCTGATGTGATATTTTAAATCCTGGTCCTTCTTAAAAATATAAATATAAAAATGCTTTGAGCATATCTGTGAATTATTGTTGGGCTTGAGGCCAGCACAGCCCACGTTCTTCAGCTCTTGACACAAGGAACCTGACAGTAAAAACGTGCAGATAATAGTGCTCCAGTGTTTTACTTTGGTAGTCTTATTGAAATGCCCTGGTAATTGTTTCTTTTTCCAAACCTGTGAAATGAAATGTCACTTCAATGGACCTAATACTTTCCCTACTTGAGTCATACGCCCTATGTGCACATCCAAAAGCTGCACATTGTGGCACTGTGGTTGTGCCAACTCAGGGTCTGCTTCCCAAGTATACTTAAGTACATGAAAAACAACATGCCTTCACCTGAAGCAGTCTGCTCTTTGCATTTCAGTGCCATGTGGAATCATTTGCCTATTCCTATAATTCATAGAATTAGCTTGTAGCTCGGGTTAGCTATGATGCACTTCGGGGTAAAAAGATATTTGACTGCAATTAGCAGGCCCAGAAGAAAAATGTTTTTCTTTTTTTTTTCACTGTTGTGAGGAATGTTTTCTTGCGTATGAATGACAAATGGCCTTCGCTTTGAAAAGCTAATAGGAGATATGCCTGGGGTGATCGCCTTATATCCAAGCATGAGGTACTTCAGGCTTCCAAAGCTATTTCTGTGCTGAAGCAGGTCTCGGAAGATGAAAGGCATAATCCTTTAAGAAAATGTCCAGCTCTCTCGCCTGATAATGCCGATAACATTGAGATGCTGCACCACTGAGTATTAACAGCTTGTATACTGGAGTAGAGCCTCCAGTGTGCTTACATGGAGGTCACGTGTACTACAAGTGTAATGGGCTGAGTCGCCCGGCCTCTAATTCAGTAATTTGATATTGCTAAGCTCAACCGAGACCTAATACACTCAGTGGAATGGTTGGCTTCCCTCTTGGGAGAGAGGGATTTAGAGTATTGAATCAATTACTAATTCTATTTACTGGATGGGTAACAATAAATATTTATTTTAAAGGCATGTCTGAAAGGATTTTTGAGATTTTAATTTTGTTTTATTTTGCCCATTAAGGTATAGGTTTTGATCTTCAAATCATGAAATTTCTGTCTGAGCTGCATATCACATTGGTTCACATTTTCATGAAAAATAAATGAAAATTGATTGTGTAGAACATGTTTTCATTGGTGTATTAAAAGACACTGAAGTCAATAACTCTTTCAGAT
Source organism: Gymnothorax reevesii (assembly GCA_029721435.1). Taxonomy (NCBI): domain Eukaryota; kingdom Metazoa; phylum Chordata; class Actinopteri; order Anguilliformes; family Muraenidae; genus Gymnothorax; species Gymnothorax reevesii. The sequence goes on from CM056586.1 coordinate 56,227,934, forward strand.
TACAATTAATGTTCTTGTTTTTTTTAATGGCATTTTATCATTATTTCACTCCCACACACTCACTTCATATGTTTGCCAGTAATTGTTGTTATGGAATTTCTGTTTCTCAACTATATACTATGTGCTCAACAGAATTTATGCACTGAGATTTGCAAATTTTCTGCTTTGTCTGAAAAAACAAAAAACAAAAATAAACCAAATATCTTCAATATGAATTGTCCGAAAACTATGATATGCGGTGTATACCATAGCTGTTCAGTTAAAAATGTTTTCCACTGACCTTTTTTTTCTTTTTAAGGTATTTACATTCCTTATCTGATGTTTTCATCCAAAGTGCCTTACAGTTGATGAGACTAAGTACGGGCCAATCCTCTGAGGTAATATAGGATTAAGAGCTTTGTTTGATGGTCTGACCAGATTAGAACAATTAACATCCTTGGTCCTGGCCAACCACCTTTGCCACTAGTGAACCACTCACCTTGGCAGATGTCCTAGCCAAGCACCATAACAACAGCCATCAACCATCCTGTAAACCTAATCCAAAGTACTGGTAAATTTTCTTGTTGTGAGCCCTGTTCCTGGGTGGAAAATGAGTCAAATGGCTGTTCTGTGGTTGCATTTATCTATATTGTTGATTATCCAATTGCTACCCATGATTAATGTGTCATAGTGACAAAGAAGAACCACACACAGGGGATGTGCTTAGATCACAGAGCTAGAGAAAACACTAGAGTGGACACGAGACCAGTTTTGGCGAGATTCGCGTCTGCCATCTTACTGAAGGATAGCGTCCCGCATGGAACTGCGAGAAATGTTCAACCATGGTAGTTCAGAGGTGGAATACAGAGATTATGTTGATGATTTTTACATGAAGTAAGATTCTAAGGATATATTAACCTCGATGAAGTTTGTATATGAGCATAATGTGAAAAATAGACCTGAAAGTGAACTTGAATCTGATGACACTACAATTAACAGATTTATCACTTATCATACACAATATTTTTGGTGTGAAAGAAGTTCAATGTTTTTCAGTTCATTTTATCTAGTCACATACGCACATATACTGTGTTTGATCGCACAATTCCCCTGCCAATTCCATACAGAAGATGGCGGACGCATCTCACGTGCTTTATTGCTGTCCTGCACTCTTTGATCTGTGCACGTAGAACTCCTTAACCGGAGCCGTTTATCTGTCATAGGTTGTCTATGTGTTCCCAGTCCACGTTTTGGCTTTTGCCAATCATTGTGTCAGGGCTTCCCCATGTGCTCACCTTCATTGCTCATTATCTGATACTCTCATCACCTGTTTCCCCATAACATGGGACTTCTGTTTGGGGCATTTAAGCCCTGCATTTCTGTTCATTCCCTGTCAGAACGTTGATCATTTATTCTGTGCCGAGTGACATGATTATAATAATTGCCTGTTTTATTCTTTTCTCTTTTCCTTTTATATACTCGCTTAAGACTGTTAGTCTAATTAGGATACTTTGTGTTCTTAATTGTGTACTTGTGCCAGTCGGCTTATCTAGTGTCATGAGTCTTATTAATAAAAAGGTGAGTGAAAATTAACACATTGAAAAAGGCACAGAAGCCTTTTAAGCCATATTACATTCCCCCATCCCCCGTAAGATGAATGAATGAGAAGTTGTTTGAGCATGGACTCTACTTCATTTTGTTTTCTGTCAGTAAATAGCCTATAAAGTGATGCTCAACTATGCATTTCAAAGTCAAATTCTGAGACAGAGGAGAGAGGAGAGAGTGTAATGGTTTTTCAGTGCACGTCAGAGTCTGCACTGAAACATAGTAAGAAGATGGGCAGGACCCAAACGCAAAAAAAGTGCTTGGCTTTATTTTCTCTTGGTAGTAAAGCCACAAAGGTAAAAGGCGAGTTCAACGCAAATAGGAAATGTAGTTCCAAATGCGAGAAAAACAATGAGCTGATTAGACAAAGTCAGCTTACATGAATGCATTAACATACCAAACACAAAAGCCTAAACAACACATGAGCTTTGCAAGACTTTGCATCGTAATGGTGCGCAGTCAGGGCTTTTACGGTTACTAATGATAATTGGATAATGACCATTATGAAGTTATGCAACTGAAGTAACCTGCTGGTATTTGATCCATTTGGGTCCTACTAGGAAGCCGTATTTGTTGATTGCATATCATATTTCCATATTCTGCATGCAACTAAGGTAAATGGACAGTGTACCACTGGCGTATATGACATTTTAAGTCAGTGATTATTTAGGTGTTTATATGCAGGGCTTCACTAGCTGTTGTGGTAGTACCTCACATATTGGAAATTACATAAAATGTAACACTGTCCTGCAAATATGCAGTGAGTGCTGTCAAGACCCGTGATAGTTTTGGATTTCGACAAATTTTTCAGGTCGTGAAAATGTTTAAGGTTTAACACAACTGAATGTGTAAGAATATTGCTCGATGCTTAGCTTCTTAGCTTTTTTTTTTGTCTTTCTTGATGAATGTAGTTTCACAAGAATCTATTTTGCTTTTAAAGGGATTTGGTGTTATTTAATCTGGATATGATACAGTCGCTTTTCATGATTTTGATATATTTAATCAAATTTCTATGATGCTTGTTTTACACCTGAATTATTTTAATTCCCAGGGCTGAGGCCCTTATCCCTTGAGGCAGATTTTCCAGTTTGCTTGATACTGTGTGCAGTCACTCAAATGTAACTCATCAAACCTCTCGCAAAATGTGATGCGACAGCACTGCAGTATAATACTCACCCCATTACGCAGACAATATCGCTCTTGACGGGTTATATAACTGGAGAAGCATGAGGGGCCAATATGTTTTAGCTAGTGTATGTAATGTGTATGACCCCAAAGCTCAAGTAAGCCAGATTAACTGCTGGTATATAGAAAGGGTGCAAAGTCCCATCATTTTGGCTGGATATTGGTGAGGCGACTAGAGCTGTCTCAGACGCTTAGGTCTCCCAGAAGTGAAGACGGCCAAACTCTGTTCCAGGAGATCAACTGTTGAGGTTTACTTCAACGCAAACAAAGCACACTTCATTCAACATCTGGAGATCTTCTTGAGGGGCCAGATGACAAGCAGGGGCACCAGATTAGGGTAGAAATGAAAACTTTCACGGTGGCAGATTTTCATGAAAAGCATGGATCAGCCCTCCACCAAGACAATTAATGAAATACCAGGAGTGAAGGTATGCAGAGCACTTCCATCCACAGAGTGCTCAACAATGTAATGCCCTTTTTTTCTTATTCTAGATGTGTCTAAATGGATTTTTGATGTGAGCAGTAACCACTCCAATGCAGGGCAGAGTCTTGCTAGCTCATTAAATATTTCATATTCTCCTTGAATAACCATTGCTGCCATAAAATATATTCAAGGACGAGTGAAAAAAAGAAAAAAACTGCATAAGGTTGTGTCCAGCCGACTGTAAATGCTCTGTCAGGCGTGTCTGTCAGCTGCTATTGCCCCCCTGCCCCATGCCCCCCTTTCTCTAGGACCCCCCTGCACAGCAGGCTGTGTAGCTGGGGTGAGTGTTTGTTTCCAAACAGAGGGGTCTGTCACCTGCTCGCTCTGCCCCTGTGGTGTCACAAGCAGGTCCTAATGAGTCGGGCAGTTCAGCACCGGCGTTCCAGCTGCCAGTGTTAGAAAAAGCAAAATCATTTAGACACTGGGTGCTTTGATTTGGAAATTCTTTGACCAGGAATATCTATTTATTCCTCCTTCTTAGTCCACCCCAACCCCTTCCCCATGCCTCCCTATTTGAACAGCACAGTTAAATAAAGGCTCATTAATATAGTAATGTTGTGGATGGCAGTTGAGTCTGGTCCCAATGAACAGTTGCTTACCTTACGAGGAAAAGGCTATCAAATAAGCGATTAATTGTAAAAGTCAGAGGGGATATGGCATGCTGTACAAAAATCTACTCGGGCAATAGATTTTTCTGTCACTGTGCAGTCTCAGAATTACTTGAAAGGGGCATGATTTGTCTCTCCCGGAGTGTGCTTAACTGAACCCATGAAATGGATCAATTTGGGGGTTGACAAGTTTAAGGGCGAGGCATATTTCACAGCTAGGCAAGAAAATCGACTCATGTGGTACGTGAGGTAATGTGGGGCCTCCTGTATGTAGTACTTGTACATTTTGATGCAAAGAATAATTATGTAAAATTATATTTTCTGTTTGTGAAAGTAATACCAAAGCAAATTTTCACATGGTTAACCAAATGAAAGTGGTAATATTAGTTGCAAAGTTATATTAGGATTTGGGCTTTACTGTAACATCTTGGTTTCTCTGCCATGAAAATTATACATCAATCATGGTTTGATTCACAGAAATTGCAAATGATTGGGTTAAAAGTGAGTTATCTTCTTAATATTTCTTTATTATGCCTCATGTTCTTTTCTCAAGGCCAGTTTCCTTGGGTGCAATGGCTTATTCAGAGTTCATTTATCTTTCCAGTTTGGTGGGAGGACAAAAACAAATTGGTCACCACCTGCTCCTCAGATTAATTTAGCTGCACCATGAATAAACATCTGCTTATGAATCAGCTGAATTTATCGACTGGAAATACATTCATATTTGACTTAATGAGTAAAAGTAGGGCTAATATTTTATTTTTAAGTTTTTATAGTGCTCAGTAAACATTTTTTAGCAAAAACCTACGGTGCTGGTACGTTTTACCGAAAAAAAAAGTAAACTCAGAGTAACAGTGGCAACCACACTAACAGACAACATTTACAAGCTTACTCAGTGTCCATCGTCAAAAATTCAGTTTGAATCGATCCTTGAGGACAAATTCGAGCATGAATCAATGCAAGCCAAAAAAAAACGAAAACAAAACAATGAAGTTCAATATATTTATATCCATCTGCCTTTCAGAGGATGCTGAGATTCTTTCATTCAGGACTGAACAATTAATTCACCCCCTCACCTCTACTTTGTTCCCCTGTACAGAATGTTAATCTAATTAGTGTAATTATTCGGTTAGTCCATTAGAGGTGGCGGATGTTGAGCAAAGTGGCCATGATTGGGTGTGTTGAGAGTTTGCTCGCTACATAATGATAGCTGCTGTATCCAGGAGCATTTTAATTCTCCTTTCTCCCCTCTGGTTGCCGCCCTCTGTCATCGTGGCCCTATCTGGGAGGAGACAATAGATGGGGCCCCTTCCCCCCCGTCCCATACAGAGATGTATGTCTGTGGCAGCAGAATCTTTCAGCTGAAACTGATTGCAATGGGGGCAGATGGACTGCAGCCGTTGGTTTTTTGTGGCCATTGCCGTCTCCTCTTCATCTGAACACCTTATCTCTCTTGTTTCTCATTCTTTCATCTCTCCTTCTCCCTTTTTGTCACACTATCGCCTTCTGTTATCATGTCTTTCTTTAATCTTTCTTTTTGATATCATCCCATCCTCTCTTTAGTCCGTCAGTCTGTTAGTCCCGGTGAGTTGTACTTCCTCTCTCTTGCAATCAGTTTTTTCCCGCGACCCCCCCCACAAATATGTTCACAAATTTGCAGGCACAACACTTGATACCTCCCTTGGTGGAATTGGCCACCTTCAAAGGCAGCAGACTTCCTCTGCTGAGCACATGTTAAACATCCCAGAGGCAGAGCCTTGTGAATTTACTGAGAGAGAGAGAGAGAGAGAGAGAGAGAGGGGAGAGGGGATCATTAGCAGAAGAGAGGTAGAGCCAGAGAAAGAGGCGGAGACAGTGGCAGTGAAAGAGGCACCGTGAATGGATGAGGGCACAGCCACAGAGGGACGCTGAGATGGAAATGAAAGAGCAAGCAAAAGGATAGAGTGAGAGTGAGAGCACGAGTGAGAGACAGAGTGCCAGAGGAAGAAGGGGGAAGCGTTCAAATGTGAAGGAGGGAGTGAGTGAGAGCGCAGAACAGTGTCAGTGTCGGGTTTGCACTGCTTGTGGCTGCGCTGTGGATGTAAACTTCTTCAGCATTCAACACTGGCTGTCGGCATCGGTCAGTTGGATTATCATGCGTGTTCTATGAAGAGTGTCCTTCAGCATGAACAAGCACCATCAAGGTAGGAAGAATGAGGTCACATCAAACCTCTATTTCTCCTCTGTCCATCAGTTTATCCAGTTCTTAGCCTCCACCTGCCATTCTTGTGTCGAGAATCAGCTGTCTTTTCAACTCTAATGCGTGCATTCAAGCTCTGCTTTTCATTTCATTTTTGTTATTTACAAAGCTTTGTGTTCCTGCTCATCCCGAATCAGTTCTGTTTGCGTTCGCACTTTTGAGCTCTGAGCTAGAGTTGACTAAAAGTTATAGACTTACCTCCTCCTCACAAAAGTAAATACCTGTGACTCGAGGCACACGGAGAACATAGGTAATGTGCCAAGATGCCTGTATTTTGAGAAGAATTCAAATCACAGCTTCAAACTTTCGTTTTCAAAGGATGTGTGAAAGGGTATATCTCTATTTCAAGTTCCTGTGCAGGATCCCATTATTTACTAGCCAAAGGGAAGGCAAAAACAACCCCAAGCTATGCTTAGCTGAATGGGCGCATGACTGTACAGTGAGTGGTTTAATACTGATTGATGGCGGGGAATAGAGTCTAGGGTCTCAGGGCTATGATAAACCTTTTACTTTACTTTATGATAGATTCTCAGAGAGATCATTGAGAGTGACCCTCATTTGCAACGATGCCGAGATTACAAATACAAACAAACAAATCAGGTGACTAACTCGGCTGAAATCATGAGGAATAATATAAAGTAGTCAATCATTAATATGCAAATGTCTAAAATGCAGGAACATGGTTACTTTTCTCCGTCTGATGCGTGATTTTTCCTCCATCTTGAGCTTTAATTGTCAATGAAAATTTGCAGGGGTCGTGATTGTATTTCCATCAGACTGTGAATGCCCCCTCCACCTTCCCTTTTGTCCAGACCATAGCTTGCTGAACACATGTGCCTTATTATTCCCTCAGGAGACCTCAAATCTCTCCATCCAGATGTACAGGAAGGAGAATAATTACAGATCATCTGGACCACTAGGCAGTTGTTAGGCCTAGTGGCACCTTTTTTGAATTAAGAAATGACTGCTGACTTTTAACTGACTTTAAGCATAATTAATTTCTGCTGACACGGGCTGCCTGCTGATGTACTCAGAAAATTTCAGGGCTTTTATTGCTCTTTCTAACTCTGGAAGTGGAAGGCTATGTCAGTTCAGAGAGCTGTTTGCTCATGACAGGTGTGCAATGTAATAGAGACCATGCATACTGTGCAAAAACTGATGACAGGTGTGCCACACAATCACAAAAGAATGACTGATGAATGACGTCCTTATAGTATGAAGGCAGTATTTAATCAGTTAATTTAATTGGCAAATTTTTTACCAGTTATTTTAGCTGTAATTTTACAATACGTTTACAACAGAGTTCTGTGTATGTTAAGTGTAAACCACTGTTAAATGCGCGCAGGACTCCACTTACAGTTAAAATAACCAGGAAACAATGACTTAATTTAACTGTTTAATTCAGTCAGTTTATAATAGTGCAATATCATAAATTTTTGATCACTGGAAAATAATTTTTTTGAAGATTCACTGGAAAATGATCAAATTACAATGTTCAGTGGATTCAGAGTTCTTGAAAGACAGCTTTTTTCCAGCAACACCCTCAAGCATTTATTATAGACAAAGATTTATGTGTGAGGATATATTAGTGCAGACCAGGGGGGCAGTAAAATGTGGGCCTCCTTTAAATGCATCCTGGATTGAAGCCTAAAATGAAATTAAGAATATATTCAGAGGTGGAAAGGGTATGAGGATACAAATAATCTCACAAACTCCACCAAACATTGGAACAGGTAAACAAACTCAGAATACTGTGCTAATTCACTGAAAAATAATTGCGATACATTTATGGAACCTATTAACGTTTTGGGCCGCATGAACAAATAGTGGGCAATATTGTATAGTTCCAAAATTGCTGTGAACCACCATAAATTTCTTCTATTTTAAAACTGAGTAGAATCAGCCAGGTTTACTTTCTCCAGTTTTGCCAGTGTACATTGGTGTATATGCGTATGTGTGTATCTATTTGTGCAAGACTATGTAGTACATGCACTTACCTCTGCTACTGTTACTAAATAACATTCAGGCTTGTAGTATATGCCGGATTCTGAATCAAAAATGCATTCTATAGTTTTGATGTGGTTATAGTTTGGAATTTAGCATGCATCGACCGATGATGCCCTGCGTGATTTGGTAATGGTAATTACATGATCTTATGACTTGGGTGTGCTAAAGACTGCAAGCCTGTCATTGTTTGTCAGTAAATGCATTTGTTTCAGCTGAAGTATGAGGAGAAATTGTCTATTTCGTGCTACCCAAGCATACACAGCGCCCTCCATAATTATTGACATCCCTGGTTAAGATGTGTTAAAAGCCTTAAAATGAGTTCAGTTTTTATTGCAGAAGCTTACTCTCACACTCAAAATTGTAGAAAAATGTAACCTTCAAGTCAAGTGAATTTTAAGGGGAAAAAAAATCCCTGACTAAGACAATTATTTTTCATAAAATCACCTGTTCCACAATTATTGGCACCCCTAACAATTCCTAGGAATTAAACGTACTTAAAGTATTTCTGTCATTTCTACAGTAGTTTACTAAGATGATCAGAGTATCTAAGAACATTTAATCAGTAACTCATCACTTCCTGTTTCCCTGTGGTATAAGTATGACGTCACACAGAGGCCATATCTCTTATCCACTCTTCAACATGGGAAAGACAAAAGGTCACACCATTCAAGTAAGGCAGATGTGTGTCGACCTTCACAAGTCAGGCAATGGATACAAGAAAATAGCCACTCGCCAGCACCTGCCCATGTCTACTGTCAGAGGAATCATTAAGAAGTTTAAAACAACTGGAACAGTGGTAAACAAGCCTGGACAAGGAGGCAAGGTTATTTTGCACAGTGAGGAGGACGGTAAGAGAAATAAAAAGTTCTCCAAAGCTCCCTGTTAAAAAATTGCAACTAATGGTAGCATCTTAGGGTCACAAAGTCCCCAAAACAACCATCGGGCGCTATCTACATGCCAACAAGCTGTTTGGGAGGCATACACGAAAAAAACCTTTTCTCACTCACAATCATTAATGCAAATGTCTGGAGTTCCCTAAGCCGTACTGGGATTTCAACTGGGACAGATGGTCAGATAAGACCAAGATAGAGCTTTTTGGCAACAAACACTCTAAGTGGGTCTGGCGGAACACAAAAGATGAGTATGCAGAAAAGCACCTCATGCCCACTGTGAAGTATGGTGGAGGATCGGTGATGCTGTGGGCCTGTTTCTCTTCCAAAGGCCCTGGGAAACATGGCATCATGAACACTTTGACATACCAGGACATTTTAAATCAAAATCTGGTGACCTCCACCCGAAAGCTGAAGATGGGTCATCACTGGGTCTTTCAGCAAGATAATGACCCTAAACATGTGGCCAAATCTACACAGAAATGGTTCACCAGACACAGAATCAAGCTCCTCCCATGGCCATCTCAGTCCCTAGACCACAACCCCATTGAAAACCTGTGGAGTGAGCTGAAGAGGAGAGTGCAGAGGACCCAGGTCGCTGGATGATTTAGAGAGATTGTGCGAAGAGGATGGTCGAAGATCCCTCTTTCTGTATTCTCCCATCTTGTAAAACATTATAGGAGAAGATTAGGGGCTGTTTTTTTGGCAAAGGGGGGTTGTACAAAGTATTAATATCAGGGGTGCTAATAATTGTGGCACACATGATTTGATGTAAAATAATTATTTCTTAATATGGGATTTTTTTACCACTGAATAAATGCACTTGAATTAAAGGTTGGATTTTCCTCTTTTGTTCATTGTGGTCCTATATTATTTAGAAAAAAACTGAATTTATTAGAAGCCAAAGAACACATCTTAACCAGGGGTGCCGATAATTAAGGAGGGTGCTGTAGTTCACCTGTAGAATTGATCCAGACTTCCATACCTCGATACAGGCTGCAGTGTGAAGGTATTTTTTTACCTAAAAATGAAAAGTTCACTAAACCTAAAAGAGTAAGGGAGCCAGCAGAGTTTGCTCAACTTCAAGTCCCAGTTGTTCCACAAATTCATTTTTGAAAGGACTTTGACTTTGTTTATCAGTTGCTGTAAAATTGTAAAAAGTTGACACAACCTAAAAAAAGGCAAGGTAACCAGCTGCAAAGCATTTTTCTGCTGCCTCAACTTCAAGTTCCAAGTTCTTTCAAAAATGAGCTTATGCAACCACTAGGACTTGACCACTGGGTTGAGCAAACTCAAAAATGCCTTTCAGCTGGCTTTCTTACTCTTTAAAGTTTAGTCATTGTTTTATTTTTCACATAGTTGTTGTGCTAGAGTGTGGTCATGTACAGTATGTAGCCAATTATCACGTCCAGTGATTTGAAATCCAGGTCCAAAGACCAATATTTGTCAATTAGAACAATTGTTCAAGCTGGAGTTTGAACTAATTTTAAAAGTAAATACATAATAGAGAATTTTTAGATTTTTCTATTCCAGCTATGATATAATTGCAGCATTTGGGTTACTTTTGTTGTAATGTGTATTGGGCCGTTATAATTCAGAAAGTAGGAGCATTGGCCATGCAGCCATTGAGAATGCTTCCACGCGGCAGATGTGTTCCGGCTTCAACACTGAGGGATGAGGAGTGGTGAAATGTACCTGGGGATTAGTTTAAGAGGATTTGAATGTACAGAGATTACATTTCACAGAATAACAAAAATCCCACCATCATGATGGAAAGAATAAGAACTATTAGACCCTTATTCATTCAGTTGTATATATTTCCAGTTGAAAAAGCTGCACGCTCATCTGCAAGCAGCACAAGTCATAAAATTACCGACTCAGTTTGGATTTACCTCCATTCGACCTTCATTTGACCTGCATGGTTGACAGTGTCAGCCGAGGAATCTATGTAGAAGGCCACAATGATAGAATTACCTAAAACTGAGAGAATGCTGAATTATATTCGCATACAGCAATATAATTCAAATCTCAAGGTTTTGCTATTGGGTAGTGACAGGAAGAATGCCATTATTTGAATACATAATGTGTACTTCTTCCCTTTGCAGCTTATTGTACTATTGTACAAGCCTGTGAGGAGAGAAGAATATTTGAACTGAGAATATTTGATAGGAGAGCACAGTCAATACACTTGCAAATGAGCATTGTCAAGGCCAAACTTCCGCGGTCCATATCCATCATCCCAAAGAGTCCAGAATTTTTCATTTTTTGAATGATGATACTGCTCAGTTTAGGGAGGTCACTGTCTGACCTTTGAGAAATGAATTGGACCATTTTTTCCCCCTAGTAATGAAAGTGTTACTCATAGGTTTTCAAAATCAATAAATATATTAGCTCATGGAAAAATATTGCTTGCATATAAGGTTTACCCTATGAGAGCACTGATGTTTTAAAATGAACTGGTATTGACCATAATTTTCCCATAGCTCAAGTCTTGAAAGTGGTCAATACAACCGATGTTAGCTCAAATGCGAAAGTGATAGCTTGACCACATTGTAAGTTAGCAGACTGATGGCATTACTATTCTGGCACTTGTGGAAATTACACTGGATTCTATTAAATTGCGCAATTCAATTATGCAATAAGCAGCATCTTAAACTATCAGTCGTGACCTGATCAGGCTACCGCTAATGCCTCGACGAATAGAACCACAGGTCATGTGTGTCGTGATCAAAAAATACCTGCAGTTCTGGACCTACATCTCTCCTTCAGAAGATAATGTTTCGGATAACGATGAAAAATAAGATCAGTGTGCAATCTAGTATCCCTAATATACTGCATGACACAACAGTTAAACACTGATCGGGACGCAGCCATTCTTAGTTTTGCTATCCGAGCCTCATTTTAGCATTGGAATTTGTGGTATGCATAGAATTTAAAAGTAGTCAATAGGACCTTGCCTCTTTGTTAACCAATAGAAATAGCTCCCAAAGAATCCCAATGGACCAGAAAAAAATATCTGAAAGCACATTGTGTTGAGCTGCAATTGGCATAAAATAACAAATAGCAGGCACAGTGTTCAATGTTAATTCTATGGAATTCTCATTGCATCATCATTGGTCAATTATTCATAGTCATGATACTCAGGGATTGCTCTAAATCCTGCCTCATCAACAGATTCTCACGGCGGGGATCCCATTTTGCATCAGCTTTCTCTTTAATTTGTGAAAAAAATGAAGACCCATCACCTCTGTGGCTTCTAAATTATTTAACCCAGCAAACAAGAATACATGGAACTGTTGTGATTCTGCCTTGTTGTCATGTTTATGTTCATGTTCAGTGTTCATAATTTTGTCTTTTGTTTATTCTTTTTGGTTATTGTAATACTCAGGTTTTTAGTTCACTCCATTTCTCAGTTCCATTGCACTTGTCTCCCCTGTCTTGTGATCTAGTTGGTTCAGTCAGTCTTCCTTGTTTGTGTGCACACTTACTTCGGGTGAATTAAATGAATTCCGGTGTTTAATATACTCAGCAACAAAAGTTTCTGTGACACCATTTATGTGTATGTTATAAATGACACGCAAAGATCTCAATGCAATCAATATGTTTATTTAACAGGAGAAACACTGACTTTTCAGTGCCAACGTCACTCAAAACGAAAAATGTCATTTTCATGCGTCATGAAGCACTTGTCTGACGTCTAACCAATTGTGACCTTCACACTTCAATACCGGGTGTGACTTCCTCGTGCCATGATGCAAGCAACGCATCTCCGGTGCATGGACCGAATCAGATGTGCCAGAAATTGCTGTGGGATGTCATTCCAAATCTGACGTAGACGTTGTCGCAATTCCTGGAGTGTAGCTGGCGGGTTATCCAACCGCCGCAAACGTCGATCCATCTCGTCCCAAAGATGCTCGATTGGGGACATGTCTGGGGATCTGGCTGGCCATGGCAGGACATTGACATGTTGTTGCATCAGATACTGCTGTACAATCCTTGCAACGTGTGGTCTGGCGTTATCATGTTACAGCGTTATTCCGGGACCATATTGCATCAAAAACGGTACCACTAATGGCCGTAGCACTTCATCGCGATATCTTTGACCTGTCAGATTTCCATCAATAACAAGCAAATCTGTTCTGTTTCTAGCCGTGATCCCTCCCCAAATCATGACACTACCACCTCCAAAATGATCAAATTCCTGAACTCAGTTGTTGGCACAACGTTCTCCACGTCGACGGTATACACGTAAACGACTATCACATCGGTTAAGCATGAATCTTGATTCATCAGTGAAGAGTACAAGATCCCACTGACGTTGGATCCACCGTCGATGTTGTTGTGCCCACTGTAGACGCAGTCGTTGGTGTTGTACTGTGAGTATTGGACGTCTTGCTGGCCGACGTGGGACAATGCCAAAATGATGGAGACGGCGACGGATTGTCTGTGCAGACAGTCGCCTCAAACCAGGTATCGTTCTTGCAGTTATGGTTGCAGGTTGGAATCGCTTTCGGAGATGGGTTGTTCGAATCCAGTTGTCCTGTCTGGGAGTGGTTACTCGTGGACGGCCGCTGCGAGGACGGTCTCTGACATGTCTTGTCTGCTGATGACGCTGCCATAAGTTCCAAATGGTGTTTCGGTGGACATTCAGGCGATGAGCAACTTCCTTCTGCGAGGTTCCGGATTCAATCATCCCAATGGCCCTCCACCGATCATTTTCAGACAGTCTTGGCATTTAGAGGGTAGAGTTCCTGATCCGAAATGGCTGTGTTTTCGATAACTGATGCTTCCGTCGTTCATCAGGCACAATGTGAACATTCCAAAAATTCTCCTCTTTTATTGCCATCCACAAGCATGATTTACGCACATTTTCACGTGCAAAGTCATTTTCTCGCATTTTCATGATTTCCATTTCAATGTTGTGTTTACGTGTACTGTTTCAGTCTGATATCACCATGTATGACAATTTCATAATTGCGTTATGAAAAATAATTAACAATATTGGTGTCACAGAAACTTTTGTTGCTGAGTATATGTTCCCTCGATTCTCGTTTACTTCCTTCCTCTTACTGTTCTGATTACTAACAAAACAAACATTTGTATTTTGTATCAAAGTCTGCTAACACAACTAATCCTTGTATATAGATTACTAACGTACTTACAAGCACTCTAGTTAAATCTGTAAAGTTGCATCGCTATTGATTTATACTAATTCCCTCTCAGCAATCGCCCTGTTCTAGTCTCCGCCTCTTGCTGAGCTGTACCATGGACCTATAAGGAAAACTGGACAGACAACGAAGGCTGGAACACACGCCGACATGGGCGTAGTGGTGAACTTGATATTGCAGGTCACATGATGCCATGGGGGCCAAAAAAGAAATTTCTCCATATGGAATAATTGAAAAAGACACGCTGATAAATCCGTGAATACATTTTTTTGACAGCCACAAATTATCGATACCGAAACGGTTTATTTTTCTATTTTATTTTTCATTAATGCCTCGTTTCTCGGCAAAGACAAAATGTTTCATTTATATTCAGGCTATGCGAACACAAACGGGTCCTCATTTGTAAACGCGCTCTCGTCTCCTCCGAATTTAGCACTGCAGCGGATGTGAATGGGTGGAGCAATGGGCATTCTTTGCCCATTGCCCACGTGAGTATATGAAATCCGAACATCTAATGTTCATGAGCAGCATCGGAGATCCAACAGGAGTTATGCATGAAGATTCGACGGTGTGGTTGATTTTCATCTGAATGAAGATAATAGCTACGAGTCCTGAAAAATGCAACAGTTGACCATGAGACGAAGATCGAGTAGATGTACAGCCCCAATTCCGAAATAGTTGGGACGAAGTGTAAATTGTCAATAAAATCAAAATGCGATGACTTTAAAACCACATGAGCCAATGTTACTCACAATAGAACATGGATTACATTTCAAATTTTTAAACTGAGACATTTTACATTTTTATCCACAAAATGAGCTTCTTTCAAATTTCCTGGCTGCAACAGGTCTCAAAAAAGTTGGGACACAGGCAAAAAAAGGCCTGCAAAAGCTAGCCTAAATTATGCAGAGCTGGCCACTATCATAAAATTGAGCCACAACTACAATCGATGTTAACTCGAAATGTAATGAGACCGTATTCAAATTATAATCAAGAAAGGCACGGCCTCTGGTTCGCTGACATGCAGAAATTCATAGATGAACTGTTCAATGCACTCCATGAGGCTCAGATATCTGGGGAAAGACAGAAAAAAGGAGCTTTAAAACAAAGGTAAATATAACACGGTGCATCGTGCGTAACATTTCACGGTAGACCCACATTTTACGATACTCCACGGAATGGTTATAAGTTACGTAAGCTAAAAGTAAATTAGCTTGCCAGAATTGACTAAAGTTTAAGTCTCCTGCCTTTAAGACATATCGGTTAATAAGACAAGTGCTGGGCATTGTGTGCTCGGTTTACTGTATTTAATCCGGAAAAAATAATGGAATTTGCACGCAGACGAGCAAGAATCGTCTGACTTCATTAATGAGGTTATTCGTCGTTGAACTAAAGAGGACACAAGCCTGGGGATCGTTTCCCATAAGCGTAGTTGCAGAAATTAAGTAATTTGTCCATTCACAGTCAATGGTTACAACTATGGAAGTTAGCATCTGCGTTTTCGGGAAGCGCACCCCTGAGCAATGTCACACTACACAACAGCAGGTCAACTATTTTGCCAACATTTTTGAGTTGAAATCAATAGTATTACTTCCCTGTTAAAGTTGTTTTAAACATTTGATATTGCATTTGTGTTTTAAAATTGTATCTCAAACCATGATTAAACCTTTACCAGTGGCTATGTTTTTTCGTTTTTTTTGTTCCGCTCATATGTACATCAGGGTGCAGTCTGCAGTGGTCAGACTTCCATTTCCATTTCGGAGTTCCACGAGCGCGAACTGTTGTCATAGACACCTCTGATACCAGCGCGTTCATGAGCCCCACACTACGCAAGTGTGAACAAAAATCACACAGCGCCTATCCGCGTCAGTCCGGGAAGCTTGGCCCCCATGTCGATGTGCTGCGCCATTGAGCAATTTCCATTGAAATGAATGGGCAGCCATTTTCCAATTGTATATCCAGCGAAATATAAAACATCCTTGAACTGTACCTGTCTCTTCCTGCATTTCTGTAAGATCTCTCGCACGTGCTTAATTACTTTCCTGCACTCATTATCTGTGCGATTAGAACACCTTGACAGGAGCTGTTTAAATGTCATAGGCTGTCTGTGTGATTCCAGTCCGTGTCTTGGCTTTCGCCAAATTTTCGTGGTTAGGGTTTCCCTCATGTGATTCTCCCGTTGTAATTAGTCTGATCCAGTTCACCTGTTCCCTGCATAGCATGTGACTTCCCTCTTGTCTATTTAAGCAGTCTTTCCACAGCCAGCTCCTTGTCAGAACCTTGATCAATATTTCTTTGTGCAGTGCACCTTGTATGCCATTGAATATTGTTTTTCTTCTACTGGTTTGTGACTTCGATTCTTGCCTTGCCCTTTTTGTTTGGATTTTGACCCTTTTTTGTATGACTACGATTTCTGTGTTTGGATGCCCCGTGCATGGCCCTTGTATTTGTTCATCAATTACTACTTTATTTCTAGTTTTGTATAGACGTATTCCCCGCGTATTTATTCTAAAACTCGTGGAACTTTAATGCTGTTATTATTTTAATCTAGCACTTTATACAGCAACCTTGCTTCCTATTTGTTGTACCTTGTTACTGTAGTTTATGCCCAGAGTTTGTATTACTAACAGTGTTTATAAAAATCTCAATTCCTATTGTCTTTTTGTGCATGCCGCTATTAGATTATAATAATCTATAATATTATATATTATATTATAATAATAATCTAAATTAGCCAAATTATTTCTGAAATCTGACATTTCAGGTGCATTTATTTAAATGATCATACAGTAAATGACCACCAAATACTGTTCTTGTCTCCCTTCATAGAACATTTTTCTTTGATCAAATCATTGGACAAATCTATATTTGTGTTTGCAATCAATTAACTCAATTACTCAGGGAAATTGACAACAAAAAAAAACCTGCAGACACACCGGCCCACCAGGACTGAAATTGCCCACCCCTGATCTATACCCTTCTGCTGTGCAGTGGGCATAATAAACTCTACCAAGTCCATCCTTGCACCAGAGTCCAGTCCTCAACTTCCTGTCTGCCGTGCACCCGAACAGTGTGCAGAGCACATTACATTGACATTTTGAAATGTAGGATTTAAAAAAAAAGTGTTTTCTTCACAAAATTCTAATTCATAGCTCTAGAATGCCATTACTCATTTATATCATGTGGTTCTGCCCTCAGGAGCTACATGTACCTTAGCCAAATACATAAACTCAGTCTCTGTCATGGTTCTGCCCCCGCCGGCTGAAGATACGAAGCTGGCAGGCACTGGGACCATGTACCCAAAAGCAGAAGGGACCCACACGCACAGGCTGAGTAAAAATATAAAAATCTTAAAGTAAAAGATAAAATCAAACAGGAGTAGCAGCTGCAAAAACATAAGCAGGGCTCAGGAGACAGAATGCAGTTGCACTGCACTGCCAGTTTTGCGGTGCTTAAATGCTCTACACTGCACCTCCACCGCAGTGAGCAACAGGTGCGGCTCGTTGACGTGGAGGTGCAGACAGCAGGAGGAGGGAGAGACTGCAGGGCAGGACCATCACAGTACCCTCCCCCCAGGACATGCCTCTGGGCGTGCTAAGAGCCCATGACGTCCGCCACCGGAACCACTCGGCGCCCGCCACCGGAGCCAACATGGCGCCCGCCACCTGGCGCCCTTCCTCTGGACCCACACTGGGGCGCCCTTCCTCCGGACCACACTGCTCCCCACACTGGGCCCTAGAGAAAGAACGCTGCCGCTGCTCCCCTCACTCAGCCTGGTTGGGTGCCATGCTGGCAGCTGCACTTTCATGGTTTTGCCCCCGCCGGCTGAAGACACAAAGCCGGCGGGCACTGGGACCATGTACCCAAAAGCAGGAGAAGGGACCCACACACACACAGGCTGAGTAAAAATATGAAAATCTTTACTTAAAGATAAAGTCAAACAGATAAAGTCAAACAGGAGTGGCGCAGCGACAAAAACATAAGCAGGGCTGAGGAAACAGAATGCAGTTGCACTACACTGCCAGTTTGGCAGTGCAGTGCTTAAATACTCTATACTGCACCTCCACCTCAGTGAGCAACAGGTGTGGCTTGTTGAAGTGGAGGTGCAGACAGCAGCAGGGGGGAGGGACTGCAGGGCAGGACCTTCACAGTCTCCCACAATTCCTGACATTTAATCCAAGCAAACGTTCTCTTTTTTAGGACAGCAAGGGATCACTGCTCATACACATCCACTGAAAGGTTATACACTACACTGTTACATCCACCAAATGCAATGTTTTCTATCTTGTCTGCAATGCACTTTCTAGAAGAATATGGCTCAGAGGTCCTTAGTCATGCCTTTTAAAAGTAATTTTCATCCCCACATCTATTTGAGCATTTCACTGTGGTTAATGAATGGAAGACAAAGTCTACATTTCTGTTTACAGTTTCAATGAACAGACACTTGTCTTTTATCTGAGATGCTTGTAAAGCAACTAAAGGTCCCAGACTTCTTCCTACAGGGATGAAATAACAAGGATTCTTGTTATGAAAGCACATTTGCTCCTACAAGTATTTTGAAAGCTTTTTATTTTGAAAGAACCTATATAAACATATAGGTTTTAATGCCCACCTTGTATCAACCAGCAGTGGTCGGCAGCTCTTTTCTGCAGTAGCGTGCAATAGGCCAATGCGCTACAGGGAAGCAAATTGCGACGGGCCTGCTAGGAAGGGTTATGTAGTTTAGAGTTCCCCTCGGCACGTCCTGTTGGCTAGACGGGTGCCCAAAAATAAGATTCTGACCTCTCCTACAGCTGACGATCCTCCGCCCTCTTTCTGAGCTTGCAAAATTTCGCCCAGCAATTATATAAAAAGTAATTGCTAACGGCCGCGAGCTGTGTCCTCTATACTGGCTTGTAAACAGGGGGCCGCATGTGTGAATAAGCCTAAGAACTTGTATGTAGTTCCCTAATTGGATATCCCAGATTCGGGTGAGATTGGAAATGCCAAAAAACAAAACATGTACCTATAATATATGAAAACAGCCAATATTATGTATGTCGTATATATGCAAAACCTATATGCGGCCCTATATTAAAACCAATATGTTTATATAGGTTCTTTACGTGTGGGCAGAACTATGAAGTAAAAGCCAAAAAAAAAAAAAACATTTTTTGCTTTTGTCTGAAAAGAGTGTTTACTGTATATGCTGACTATTTGTGCCTGCCTCTACATCTATATTGAATTCAACTAAAACTGAACTTGAAGTGCAATCATTATTAGTTCTATTGCCTTTGCTTGCAAATAAAGAGCTGCAGTTAGGCCTTATAGTTCCACAGCACCATTTGTGCACCACAGTTCTATTTGGACAGTTGCTGTCACATTTTGTTTCCTCCCAGTTGATATAATCACAAAACTCATAGAGAAGAGTGATTATATCTGAGTTGCGACTCAAACTTTTTGTCTGTATCTATTTTAGCCTTCAATTCTCATGTTTGCAACTTTGTAACACAAAGCAACAATTACAGCAGTGTGCAGTGATGATTATACACCAAATCATTCCCACAAGTATAGAGGTAAACATATGGTTAACAAACAAAAACACTGAAAACATCAACTTCTTATAACAAATGAAAGGTCTCGCAAATTTTATTTTGACTCTTGCGTAGCCTTAATGCATTTTTTTTCATGATTATTAATGCAAAAAAATTTGTTTAAACTTGTTTGAGGTAACATTATTCTGCATAATTACCTCTGATGATCAGTTATTGCAGTATATAAGGTGATTACTGAGGAGCCTTTTAAAACCATAGATTCTAGTTGATGTGATGGGATCAGCATCATGCCACAGTTCCCATCAAACTGGCTCTGCTAGGCCTGTCTAGTTCATTTAGGGCAGCTAGAACCAATTGAGGTGCCAGTTTATGTCTGCAGACTGCATTGGTTTGCTGAGCAGAAGTTACACATTGGAGTTTCTTGAACATAAGGATTTGAGACTGGTGAGAATTTTCTAAGGAGCACATTTGCTACTACAAGTATTTTGAAAGCTAGGAGTGCACAAAGGAATACAGAATTCTGTGCCCCCAAGTTAAACAAATTAATTTGCAGTGCAATCAAAAAACTTCGGGGCACAGCCAACAATTTTTTCGGGACTTTAAAAGTAATGTGCATTCATTCTTAAACATGGATAACAGATTTAAACAAAAACCAAAAATCTAAGTGGGAGCATGGTGGCAGTTAATATCATTGACTCCTAGGAGTATGAGAGCCCTGGGCTCAATTGCTTGCTAACTCCTATTTGTGTTGTGCTGGCATGTTGCTTGACAATGAACATTCGGTAGTACCACACTACAGCAGTCAGAATTTTTCATGAGATTTTTACTTTCTGCTGAGGAGCTTTGTTGCATTTTAGCAGAAAAAAGGAAATGTACACTCATTTCCGCATTCTCAGCTATAGAACTGAACTGTGGTTTTAAAGCTCTCAGGGTTGATGAAGCTGCTGGGGTTTCCCCTTATAAAAATGGACGTTTTTAACCAAGAACCAGTTTGCACTTGCAAAAATGGGAGCCCAGTCTCTTCCCAACACGTCATTTAGTGCCGCTTTTGGCATCCTTATTTGACGCCAGTTTAAATCTAACCCTACCTCTTGCCCTAAATGTCAATGTTAATGGCAAGAAGAAAACGGCTTGCTCGTTTCATTGCTGCGGCACTTGCGGCTGTTTTATGCTCCGCATAAAAACTCCACAACAGTGCTCACAGATACTATAGGCTAGTTACAGCAAAAATGAACGCAAAGTTACAAGCTTAAAATAATGCGAAACTGATGCCCCTCACCTCCAAACTTCGCCATTTGCATATAACTTGGTCATTGATTAGACAATACTCAAACACTATTATTACATTTGTGTGGTAATTTTCCTGCCATAATTCCTTCTTTTGCCAGTAGAAAAAAATGGCGGGTGTGATATTTTTACCGAGGGAGAATGAGCAATGCATTCTGGTCAATATCTAAGCTTGGAGGGATGTTCGTTGTTGGCTTCATTTGAGGGAGGATAATCGAGGGCTTGAGTAAATGAAAATGCGCCCTTCCCTCCGCAAAACTGGATGGGAACGACCCTACTAGTGGCAGCCATCTAACATCCGCGATTTTTTGGGGATTCCCCCCTGGATTGGAGGGCGAGTGAACACGACGAAGCAAGCATTTTTTCGGATTGGAACGCGGCCCGGACTTCCCGTGCTTCTCTTCACTCAGGGATTGGAAACAATGCATGTGTTTCATAATTAATTAAAAATTGTTTTAATGAAATAAGACCATTTGAAACATTTTTATGCAATTCCACTGCTTTTAATCCCATAGTAAAGACAAGCCTGAGAATTCCTGAGTCATAATCGATTTCCTTGTCTGGGGAAATCCACCGTGATGCAGGTGAAACTGATTCACTTGATGCAAAATGACTCAAATATCGCAAGTGAATTTCTTTAATGCGCTTTGATTGAATAATTGCTGACTACGGCACAGAAACTTGAATGCCACCAAGAGGAGAAACTCACGCCTATGACATAAGCCTTGCCATCTCTGTATATGATGGAGCAGGATGAGAATGTTAAAATTGTGGTTGGGTCTGTGGGTGGACTTTTTAGTTGAGTTGTTGTAACTTCCATATATCACACGTGAAGGAAATTAAGCCTTTTTTTTTTTGAGAAATATGTACATATTATGTCTGCTTAATGGGTTCTCCCCATGTTCCAGCAGTTTAGCGGGTTGTTTCTGTTAATTGATTAGGTCGTTGTTCCCTTAGTACAGTGGTCTCTGAACCTGTTCTTGGAGAGCTACCATCCTCAAGGGTTTTGCTCCAGCCCTAATTCTGTACTCCTGATTTGGCTCATATTAGCAGCTCATAAAGATCTGTAACTGGGAAATGAGGTGTGCCTTTGCTGAAAGGTGTGAAAACATTCAGGATGATAGCACTCCGGGAAAAGGTTTCGAGACTACTGCCTAGCCCCTGATTGCGCTCAGTATATTTTACTCTAAATTCTACTTTTCCTCCCTAGTTGCCTAATTCATAACTGGCATTGCTGAAATCTTTATGTGGTCCCTTATGGCTCTGGGCAGGAGAAACTGAGAATTTGCTCATTTGAATTTGCATTAAGCATACAAATTTTTTAGCTGTGGTATTTATAAAACAGATAGTAAATGGTTGCCTGTTGTGCCTGAATGCAGAATTTGTGTTATAATTTGAGATTTCATTCTGCCGGAATTAGAATATCCCAATATGAAACAAACTTCACAGCAATGTACTGAGGGGCTGGTTGGGAACTTTCACTGTTTGTTCAAAGTTTTGCTCTCCTCTCCTGTTCTTTTCTTTTGCAGGGGAACCCTCTTAAGGGGCTTTCACATATCTCGTACGATTTTATCAAATTTATTTATAAAGCTCATTTAAAACAGCATTTGGCTCAAAAACAAGCTGAGATGGGGATAGTCTGACATGCAGAGGCAGTTCGTTCCAAAGTTTAGGGGCTATGACAGAGAAAGCTCAGTCTCCGCACTTTAACCTAGATCTAGGCACAACTAAAAAGTGGCTGGTCAGCAGATCTGAGAGTTCTCAATGGAACGTGCCACAAAGATCAGACAGGTAAGTTGGAGCTACGCCATGTAAAGAGTTGTAGGTAAACATTTAAATTTTTAAATCAACCTGAAAAGGTACAGGGAGCCAGTGAAGGGAGGCTAGCATGGGGGAAATGCGCTCATGTTTGCCTGTTCTTGTTAAAAGACGAGCTGCTGCATTTTGGACTGACTAAGCATGAAAGGGACTTCTGATACCAACAAAAAGAGCAAAAAGTAGTCAAGACGTGAGTAAATAAAAGCATATATGACCCTTTCAAAATCTTTAAAAAACAGACAGAGCCTAACCTTTGATAAAAGTCCAGTTGGAAAAAGCAAGACTTCACAGCTGAATTTATGTGTTTATCCTATTTAAAATTGCTATCCATAATCACACCCAGATTTTTAAAGCAGGATTGTACATATAGACTTAAAGACCTCAGGTCCGTATGCGGGACACTGCAGGCACTACGGGGTCCAAAGAACAGAATCTCTGTTTTATTGTCATTAAAACCACCAAAGTTTAAGGCCAACCAAGCCTTAATGTCCCTAAGGCAATCCAACAGTGGCTGTAAGGTGCCATTTTGTTTCAAATAAATTTGCGTGTTGTCGTCAAAAAAGTGGAATGAAATGTTTTCTGAGTATGGACCCCAGGGGTAACATATAAAGAGAAAATAGGATTGGCCCAAGAATACACCTCTGACGAACTCCACAATATGATGGCACTGAAGAGGACACACAATCACAGAGGCAGACAGAAAAACTTCCGTCAGACTAGTAAGACCTGAACCACTCTCGAACAGTACCTTTAATCCTCACGCAATACTCTCGGGTATTGCGCATTAAGGGAAAGGGCACTGTGATCCACTGTATCAAATGCAGCTGAGAGGTCTAGAAGCATAAGAATGGCAAAATCACCTGAATAAATTGCTAATAAGAGATCATTAAGAACTTTTAAAAGTGCATTGAAAAACTTGTAAAAAAAAAAAAAAGAATATCTGCATACTTAGATCAATGCAAGTCTCTTTCATGCACCAAGCTTTCGGTCAAAGGACCTTCATCAGGGTAACAATCAGGACTTGAGTACAATGAACAATCTTATGTGAATCAACAGCCAATCAATGGATCAGTGACAGCTGTGCTGGACCAATCCTGCTCAGATGGAGAAAAGCATAGTGGTGTCTTCTCTGCACTGTAATGGATACCACTCTCAGAAGGAAAAAACAAAAATTTACCACATGAGCCATACGCTAACAACTAAACAAAGAAAAAACTAAACTAAGAGAAATTTCTTTGAAAATATGTATGTATAAGACAAAATCTTAAACAGGTAAAGAAATTGATCAAACATCAGGAAAACCATCATAAAATGCAATATCTCCAACCATAATCAAATAAAGACCTCAAAAAAACCCATAAAAAGCCATATTATAACATAACACCCATATCAAAATCAACATTTAACCCCTAAGGGTGAAAAGAGTCTAATGTGTGTATCCAAAAAAGTTCTTTTTGACACAATCTTTTATTGATATCTCCACCCTTTGGCAACTGTACATGTTCTATTCCCTGAAAATGAAGGGAAGAGATGGGATAAGAAAGAGCATTAAAATGATTGGCAACTGGAGAATTAGGATCAGCATGTCTAATGGAACTTTTATGTGCATTTAAAAGCTTAAAAACCAGACTGGAATACCCGAAGAATACCATATAAGGTTAAAAAAGATTGCAATTGAAGAAGAACATTTTTTTTCCAGAATTTTTGAAATAAAAGGAAGTTTTGATATAGGTACAAAATTGGAGAGGACTGAGGTGTCCAGATTAGGTTTCTTGATCAGTGGTTGCACAACACCATGTTTAAAAGTAGCTGGTACAAGACCTGAGGCCATACAGCTGTTTATAATTGTATGGAATAGTGACGGTGACCAGTGCATTGACCTCACAATAATAGATTCACCATAGCCAGTGTTTGGCAATGATAGTTGGGCCATTCTGTATGGGAAACTATAGTCAAGGGGGGCCACCTGTGTGGTTGCGCTGTTTTGGGGGGTACCCTGACACTCCCTGCTCTCTTCTCCTCAAGCTCAGTAGGCTGTAGGGTGTGTTAGGATCAGAGCATAAACGCCAAACAATCATTGCATCTATTTGCCACCGCTGCTATTGACTGTTTACATGTCAGTTGACTTACAGATATGGGTTGCAGCTTGCGGAGCTAGTTTTGGCAGGCAACTTGAGACATACCCGCATTCCCAAAGACACTCCCTTGCAAACCACACTCTGCTCCGCCCCTTTGGTAGGTTGGCTATATAAGCTGCTTTCCTGCTGTGCGTTTGCGGCATAACATGCCTTGTCCGGTGTGGTGTTTCATCGCTCCAATGCTGCATCATACTTGTCCGCTGCAAGAAAACATCCCATCTCCACCTCAGTATCCACCTCTGGGCTCTGAATCTGGCCAAAGTGAGGGGGAATATCCCCACTCTCTGCTCTTTTTTCATCAAGCTCAGAAGGCTGCAGATGTGTGCAGATTAGACACAAGATGCCAAACTATCATTTTTTTCAATTTGTCACTGCTGCTATTGGCTGTTAACATGTGAGTTGGCTAAAAGAAATATGTTTACTCCTAAGCACAGTTCACATGGGCCATCCTTTGTGTTCTGAATAAAAATAATGGTGTTTTGATGCTATTTTTGGGTCAATCGATATTTCAACCTGCCACAACTTTTTTGTTAGAAACATTTTCTTAGGGGGGTTGGGGGAAGCAGAGGTTAAACTCTCATTGCAGATCTGCCCATTATTGTTTTTGGGGGTTCATGAGTATTTGTTTAATGTGTCGTTCTGGTGTGAATCAGGCCAAATTTATTCAAATAGAGAAATTCCCCATGATTTGTACCAAGCGCTCTCTGTCCCAAAGCAGGCGTCATGATAAGGTGTGCTGGGTTTTCATTAAGGGAAATATTCTGCATTTGGAGCATAGCCCAGAGAATGGGGAAAGTGCCCTGACATCATTCCCAATGAAAAACGACCATCAGCTCACTCTTTGTTGTTCTCCGGCTCTCTCTTTTGTTCAGGGAAAAGCTTGCTCCGGCTCGCCTGCGGAGAGAAGCCTTACGGTCCGAAGGCGAAGGAACAATGGTACGGTTCACTTCTTTCATTCTGCTGCAAAACCCATTGCTTAACCATGGTTCTATGCAAAACTTTTAGAATGTTCCAGAAAAAAATGCTGGATTGTACCATTGGAATGGTATGCTTTGCGACATGTTTCACACTTGTCCTTAGTGTTCTTTTGTGTTCTGCATATGTAATGTGTCTGTCCTTCACTGCAGCCTTATCTTGTAATGGGAACATTGCAGGACACAGAGTTTCATTAATAATTTTGAATGAAGTATGGTTGTTCAGGCATGGTGAAAAGTCACAAAAAACAGAAAGATATGTGAGCAAGAGTTTCCATGACAAGGTCTTTCTGTATAGCAATAACCATCTGAGTAGACACCGAGAAAGCAGTGTTTGCTCAGACCAGCTGTCACTCTACAAATAACGCCCAGGCAGGATTTTTAAAAATTGTATTTGTATAATTTTCCCAAGTATTGCAGGTAACTCCTTATGCAGGCAGTCATTCTAAGCAGTAATACTGTAGAATATTTAACGGTAAATAATACACTGTCTAAGGTTACAGTATTACAGCAAGTAAGGCATCACAACTTTTCTAAATTTTATTGTGTAAAGAATATGGATTCTTTCTGCCTACAGCATATTGAATCTTATTCTGACAATTTTTTTATTTCAACCAAGGGAAATATTGATATTAGTGTCTAGTGATCTTACATAAAGCTTTAAGTAGATGACAGTGATTAGATGACAGGGTCAGCAGCTATCTAAATAACTGCACTTATCAATATGGAAAGGTTAGTACAAGAGGATGCCATATTGAGCCAATTACTGTATATCTCCCATAAACGTAGCCAAATTGATCGAAATGCAAAATCAAACTGAACGCTCTTGCAAGTTTGTTTATTTTGAAAACAATATGTATGACCTGTTTCTTTAGGAGGCAGAAAGCTGTGCCTATAACAGTTTAGTTTATGTTACTGAATTAATGCGACATGCTTATTTCGTTTTACTTGGTTCATGAATAATGTCTGAAGTAATTTTATTTTTCTCTAAACCTGAGTGGGTGATGGATTTGGTTACTAAATTTCATTACTTTTGAATTGGAGAAAAGCTTCCCGACAATCTTAACATTTACAGTCATTGTAATCCTTTTTACTGGGCTGAATATTTACCGAGTGAATTCATTTCAGGAACATTACTTAATAATGCAACTGCAGAGCATACCTGCAGGATTACAAGGCCAGATCCTGAATCACTGCTCTGCTGTTTATTTAATGAAGGGGATTAATCAGGGGAATGTGGTGTAGAAAAGAGAGATAACGGGACACTCACAATCCATACTGCATTATGTCAAGAGTCACCGCAAGCCCTGTTTTTAGCCGACTTGCCCTCTAGGCCAGCCAAGCTTATGCTGTGGTTTGATGCCTTTGTGGTGGCCTGTAGTGCGTCTGTGCATCCGTAAACATTTTTGCCTTGTCAGCACTCTAGCGCTTTCAGTTTTTCACATATCCTTTTCATACTTTTATCTGTTTTTTTTTGGGTTTTTGTGGTGGGTACTGACAGTGAATAGACTCGTGATGAAGACTCTACGGAGTGCTCCCTCTGTATTGAAGTACCGAAGTTATTAAAATCCATACTCCTCAAAGCCAGATATATATGATAGCGTTTTGTGTCTACAAAAGCTTGCTCTTTCATTATTGGTAAAACTTGTACTCCCACAAGGAAGTGGCTGCAAGCATATAATCCCTTTTCTTGCATGAAATGTGACTTCCTTGTTTTTGGTATTTTTGCAAACTCGTGGGTGTCTGAAAAGCGGTGCAGGTTAAATTAGGCATGTGCTCTCCATTTTTCACTCCCATCCGTGGTTAGAGATGTCTGGCACCTGACCTCCCATAATTCTACAGCGTGTGGTCTTATCCCCTGGATCCAGCCACTCCGTTGGTCTTTTCTCCTGCTTAAAGACTGTTCACACTGAACGCATTTAATTGTTGTGGAAACACAAGGCACGTCTGTCCTGATTTTTTGAAGCTACATTGTAAAAAAGCATCGGATGCTTCTTTTTCTGCAGTTGTTAAGTAGCGCTCCTGGCACTCACTTTGCGAACATTCTGAACAATGTTAATGACAGCGACAAACTAATTTGATGTTAAAATCTGGTGTTTCGTCCATTTCTTCAAAAAAAAAAAAAAAAAACAGATGCTGTAAGTGTTTGGCACTTGCTTTTGCTCTTAAGGAGAGTGAGGAATAAAATTAGTAGGAAAATTGCACAACATGAAATCGCTGTTTTAGGGCCAAGACAGGACAAACGGCAGCAACATATTTCTCTGCCATCTTCGTTTACAATGGAGCTTGACGTAAAATCAAACTCCGCCCCTGTTTCCACGGGATTGGACAACAGGGAAAAGACAGACAATGATGTAGAGCGCTTTATTATTGAGGTGCCTCAAGGGCAGCGAACACTTTTGGAACACTTGACCAGGGCCAAGGAGGACTGAAGATATGGGTACTAACTTAAAAAAATGAAGACTGTATATTCCATACCTATTCGTACCTATCAGGGCTGGGGACGGGATAGTTGTTGCCGACAAGGAGCCCATGACAACTGTTTCAAGCAACAGCTGGTTAAATAAAATAGAAGCAGGAAGTGCTGCCTAGTTTGGCCTGTCTAGCTGCCCTGCCTACACAACAATTTACAAACTCCAAAGAAGCAAATTAGAGAGAGTGCACTTTGAAGTACATGTCCTCTACCTTGCCCGATGCCTCCTTTAATCATCCCTGCGGTCATCAGAAGCTTCTTTTCTATTTCCGTCTCCCGGCATTGGCTTGAACCAGAACTGACGGACAGAATTGGATTTGAAAACTGGCTGCGGCCCAGCATGCATTTCTCAACTTTAAGGCCAAAGCTGATTCTGTATCAAGCCAACTGTTCCGTATGCTGATTGTTTCCACCACCATCTAGCCGTCTGTCTCAATTTTAGTCTCATTCTCATTTTTTAATTGTTGATTGTCATCTTGTGTATGACCCCGAAAGTCTTGGGAGTCATCAAGATGTATTTTGGAAAGTGTGAGACTTGGTCAGCAGTGGTTTTTTAGCTTGCAACTCCATTATGAATGCTATGTTTATCTAGTCTCTTTCTTATTGTGGAATTGTGAAGACTGAACTTAACTGAGGCAAGCACAATCTGCAGTCATTATAGTCTGGGTTGTTTTGTGATGTCCCGGATGAGTCGTCAATGCACTTTTGGAGGAATTTTGGGAGGCTGGCCACTTCTGGGAAGGTTCACCATTGTTAAATGTTAACTGCTTTCGTAGATAATGTGGCTCACTGTGGTTCACTGGAATCTCAGAGCCAAATAGCTTTGTCATCCTTTTCAGAATGATGAAAATCAACAACTTTGTTTTTCATTTGTTCTTGAATTCATTTAGTTTATGGCATTATATGTTGCTTTTTACATACTTCACATGGCCAGAGCGGTTCTTTTTAAGTGATGTTTATGTTCAGCAGGGCTTGCAATAATCTTATGGGTGAGTGTCTGGCGAAATTGAACCGATCGATTAAATTTGCTCAATTGGTTGATTTAGAAACTAAGGGGACAATTACTTATTTCATTTAGGTCCAGGTAGCGTTGGATAGCTTTGTTTCCTTCAATAAATTAAATCCTCATTTAAAAACTGCATTTTGTGTTAACTGGGGTTTTCTTTGTTTAATATTTAAATTATTTTGATGATTTGAAACATTGAAATGTCACATATGCTCAGACATGAGAAATTTGGAAGGAGGCCAATACTTTTTCACGGCACTGCGAACTCTTAACTTCATGCCGGTCTGAGGCTCAATAAACGGTAGTATGAGAAAAGAAATGGCTTGCTTACTCTGTGGTCGGGTGATAGTGGTTTGTAGTCTGCGGCTTCGTCCGAATAGTCTATTTTGCCTAGGAAAGTTCCTAACTCCTAAAAAATCCGGAAGTATTTACGTGACAGCCATTATAAGTGTGTTCGGATTCTTTAAATGTAAAGGAGAGGTGGTACAATGCTTCCTAATTTATCACCTTTAGCATAGGGTACACTGAACAATCTTTTTCGAAAAGAAAGGAGGAAGTGCCATCCCGCAATTCCGCAATGACATGACGGGCAGAAGGCGGGTGATCACTGCACCTGGTGTAAGTGCATTCGGATTCTCTTATTAGCGCAGTTCTCTTCCTAAGCTGTGAAAGAGTACCCTTAACACCTTTCCTCTACCTCATGATGTTTTACACAGAGGTTGAAGAAAAGTGGTTAGGAATTAGACGATAGGACCTAATTTTTTAACTATTACGCAGCCTGGGTCTTCATGTTTGGGGTTTAGTAGTGGAAACTGCTTGTGTATACTGGAAGAATGACTGTGGTTCTCCAGCCCTGAAACAGCCCTGGATATTGTTTCTATTGAATGATTTGATGATTTAAATATGATTTGCTGAGTACTCACCACTGAATCCTGATTGCCTCAATGCTTCCTGCCCTTTTTCCTGCAAAATTTTTAATGCCCAAAAAGAATAGCGTTTTCATAGTAATGCCCAGTTGAACTGTAAATAAATCCTCCAGAAAGCATCTGAGGGGAATATTATTCTGAGGGGGATGTTATTAATATCATTGTCTGTGAAGTGCTTTGAGAACATAGCCCCAGTCTTTCCAGCTAGCACATTCTGTCTCTGCTAAAATGGAGCTTTCTGTGAAAGTTTTTAGATCCATTTAATAGAACATTCAAGCCAAAAAAATACAACTCTGCAGGCTGCAGGCAACTTTTTTACCCATCCCCTGAAGGTGAGTCAACACTCAGGATTCTGATGGGCCTTCTATCATTATAATATCCTATGTGATAAATGTGCATATGTTGCAAGATCCAAAGTACTTTAGTATTAACCGCCATTGTATTCTTGTAATTAAGCAGAAAATCACACTTGTATCACCAGTCAGCAAGAGAAACAGCCTCATTCAGAGACTATCTGCTTTTCAGATATCCTTTTAGCAGTGACCTTCTTTCGCTAGTGGTATAAATTTGAACCTCATTATCTTGCTGATGAAAAAAGGCAGCTACGCTCTGTAATGTGTGTGAGTAATTGATGGGTGGCATGTTTTAATATAAAAACATGGTCTACAATCTCCTTTCTTTGTGTCTTGTAAATTGTGGTTTATTTATGAATGAGGCTGTGCTACAGTATGCTGTGTCATCATTTGGACTGTCTGGAATTAAAGGCTCTGTGGCAGTGGACTCGGTTTAGAGTATTCTCCTTTTGTGACAAAGAGATTTCTGCGGCCTCACCTTAATTTTTCCCACGCCTGTTGTCTTTTATGGTAGTAACAGGGAACTATGAACCAGAAGTGACCTCGTAAAATATGACTGGCATAGCCACAGATAATGTTGATATAGTCTTCTTTACAGTCTGGGTATAAATATCCCAAGATTTCTCTCACAAACTTCAGATCATCAAACATCATGTATCTATTTTAGTAAAAAATGTAGTACATCATATGGTGTAATAGCTAAGCTTTTTTGAAGGTGCACTCCTTGAAAATCGTGGGAAATGTTGAAGTGAGTGTATAGTCAGAGCTGAAAATTGAGATGGCAAAAAAAAAAATCCCTTTAAAACAATAATTAGTAGGCCTGACTCTTTCCTGGCCAATGAGCCCCATCACTGTTTGTCTACTTTGTGCAGCTTTGACACCTTTAAATTTCAAATATATGATAATGGTCATTGGTCCCCATGGCTTATCAGCCCCTAATCTCCCCAGAGGATGTTCAAATCTTTGTCTTTGATTTAATTTAGAGAATTTGAAAGATCAAAATTAGCTGAAGTGCAGGTTAGATTGCCTGATGTTCCAAGGTGGCAGTTCCAGAGCAATTTATCCTCCGTAAAGCATTGGCCTACTTATGAATAAATTATTCCTCTGAACTGATTATTTTGTCACCCTCAGATATTAAGAAAGAAGCTGTGTCTTTGATTGCCAATGGATTAGTCTCATGATCGGAAAACGTATTTATAAATGGAAATGATTGCAAATGATTGCGAACAAGTCAGGACTAGTAATTGTCATCAAGTGATGCTTTGCTGACCCAGTTTTCAGTTCTGCCTATGCCAATTCCTGAGGGTTGCTTAAAGCCTCTGAAAACCCAATTTTACAAAAACCTTTGGACTACGTTATTTGGGGTTGCATGTGCATAATAGTAAACATACTAAAATATTAGAAATTATGTCCAATTCAAATCCGAGATTTTATAATTTAATTTTTAGCATTTATCCTCTTACTGCGGTTCAGCTGGGCGTGGTTTTCTAAGTGGGTTATTACATAATAAGCCAAACCAATGGAAATAAAAAAAAAACACCATCATTTGTCCCACCCCTAACTGAAATTATAAAAGCTCTCTTCTCCGCCCAGCTTGGCTTCTTTTGAGCCCAAGAGACATCATCTCGAAGTGGCCATTTAGTTCCATTTATCTGTCTGTCCCCCGCTATTTCCCCTATCATGCATGTTTGTATTAGCTCCATTCAAAACACACCAGTAAATGATTTTCTGAACGGGACGTGTGCTCGCATGCGTTCTCACTCAGCGTGGAATGGTACTTCCACTCTGGCTCGAATGTCTGCGTTCAAACCATGGATATATATTTAGAACACTAGATTGCTGATGTCATCATATTTACATTATCCAAAGTGAAGCAACCAGCCGCCATATTGATACACCCAACTTCTTCATAAAAATAAATGGTTTCCTATTTCAAGTAAGTCAATACAAGCGATAAAATGCCGAGATGTGCAGCAATATTTATATGAAGAGCTGTAATAAAACATTTAATGCGTAAATTAACATATAAACGCAAAGTTGTCACTTTAATAGAAAAATCTCGCATTTTGTGCTAGTTAGCTAATTAGCCGTCCCATTGACTTGAACAGACCGCTGACTGAAAGCGAACGCTAGCGATTGATAACGGTCACCAGCGAGTTACCTTGGCGTCATGGGGACTGCATTGACTTAGTGGTAAATAAAATTAAAAAGGTGGCTAACAAGCTAGCTAGCTACTTGTAATTGGCATTCAACGACAATACTTCTTACTCGCATAATATTTAAAACAGTGGACATGTCGCTTTGTCTGTTTTATACAGAGTTCCAAAAGACAAGAAGGGGAGAAAGGCTTTACCAGCAAACAATCCGGGTGATGTCAAATAGTCAACCAGGGCACAATGAAGTGAGGACACAAGAGTGTAATTTGATAACGTATACGGAAATTCATCTACGTTTCTTTTTTGTACAACGGCGATAACTTCCGAGCGAGTCACATTTCGATCTTCGCTTTAGAAAGTGTGCCGTTTTCCATCCTCCGAAAAGCACATATTTAGGGAGACAAAATGTTGCCCTGCACAGCGATAACAAAATAACACCGACTCGCACGCAAGTGTTTTTGAAAATGTCATTTTAAAGTAGGCGAAAATGAATGGGAGTCTATGAGCTAATTTTACTTCCAGGTGTATAGGCTCTGAGAACAGATGCTTCACCTGAGTGTACCTTATCAGCAATGTAGTGTTCTATATATATATATATATATCAATGGTTCAAACTGGCTTGTAAAAATTGTGTTTCTTAGAACACAAGCGATGACTTGCGTTAAAATCACCTTACAACCTGTGATTACAAGCACTGAACTAGTGATTAATTCAGCGGATCGATCATTACCCCTCATGAGCAAAATGAGGCCAGACCAACACATTGTGAGCTAAATAGAAAAAGTATGTTTATTTTCATGTTTGTCTTATTAAAAGGAGCAACTTATTATTAACCTTAATGTCCCAGTGTTTGTTGTATTTCCATATCACAGTGTTTCTGTTGTAATGTGGAAATATGCCACCAGATGGCAGTATTGACTTTTTTTGTTTAGCCCAGTCTGGAGCTAGGTTTGGGCATGTCCTGGGCATTTCTGAGAGGGGGAAGTCCCAGAGAGAAAAAAAAAAGTCTAAATGTGGGAGGGGGCTGCAAAAGAGTATGAAACGAGAGAAATTGAGAGAGTAAAGTAGTAGGAGAAATTGCAAGGATAAGGGTACATTTGACCAGACCTGTCACTCTTTTCAAGACGTGTGAAGCTTTTTGTGGATTTTTGCCTTTGTTGGAGCATTTTCCTCACCCGGAACATCACTAAGCAACCCCATCTCAAAGGACTGTAAATATTTGTTTTCTTGTACATGTCAATCTTGGTCAGTAGTATAAATTGTAGGTTAGTGTTGGTCTTTGTTGCATGAAATCTGTTTTAGTTTTAAAATTTTGTCTGTCATCCCTTGCTGTCTTATATGTCATAACAAATTGAGGCCATGACACTGTCGTTTTGTCATTGGGAAGTTAACTTAATATTTTGATATCTTTATTATCGCCCATGATGTCGCCATTGACAGACTGGCAGCAAATGAAGGCTTTCCATGCATGTCTTTTTCGCAACCGGTAAGAGGTAATTTCACCATATTCAACATAGCGGTATGAACTCAGCATGAGACTCTCATCTCACAACGAGTCTGCATGCTGTGACCAGATATCGCGCCCTTGAGGTACAGTTGTCATTCGTGGCTGCTGTAAGCGGAGTCGGTGAGCAACAGGGCCTGTTAACCATTATCGGACAGACAGCCAATTGCTCACCAGTGACAGAGAAAATTATGCTTTTTTTTCTTTTGTGTCCTTAGCCACGCAATTTTGCTGATGCCGTAGCATTTTTTATTATTGTTTGGCTTTATGTCGGCTATTGAACACACTCAAAAGAACAAATCCAGCATGATTGTACACGTCAGGGAAAAAAAAATGTTTGTCAGGACTGAAGTGCACGTTCACAAGGTTTCTATAATCGTGCTCATAGCCTATCTCACTGGACAATGCAATAAAATTAAAACAGAAAATTTCTGCCATTGATGGCATCATCTGTTATTCTCTACAGAAACACCTGCAAGCACAATGTAGTTTTATTGGTCAGTGAGCGTTATTGGTCAGTGACTGGCAATCTAATTACAGTGCAATAATACTGTAACCACCGTTACAGTAACGTTACTAATGTTAAAGTACCATCAGGCCGCACTTGGGCGCATCCCTACTAACGTTGAATTTTAGCGGAGATGCGCTAACTCGGTAATAATAAAAAGCAAAGGATTTTACAAAACACCATTCTGTGACTGGCTGGACGGTGTTTCCCGAAGGCAGAGGAGCTGCTTCGTCTGACTCTGAAGCTGCTTGCACACTGGACGCGAACGAAGTTTTCGGAGGACAGGTTACGTTCAAACGAAAACACGCATGTATTCAAGCCTTCACATTGTCTTTGAATGTGATCTGTCGTGCGAAAATTTCGATTCGCGTCCAGTGTTTAAGCGGCTTGAGTCAGACGCCTCCAACATATTGGGCTGGACTGACCTTTGCGCCCTTGCTGTGAGTATGTGAGACGTCACTCAAATCGAGGGAGTGGCCAGTCACACCCATAGATATATATATTTAAAACACACATATATATATATATATATGCTCACACCAAGATGCGCCACGCCCACACTATCTTGAGAAATGGACTGAATAGCAAAATGAGCTGTTTTTGAACTAGGTTTTCTAATCATTATGAATGTTAATTTTCACTGATTTTTTTTTTGAAGATGCTTTGAGACGCCCAACTTTGATATTACACGTGAATTCTCACTATGTCAAGACAAGTTTCCAGGGGTTTTAAATCCTCTGTATATGTGCAGTATGCAATTCAGCTCTGTGCTGGGAAGGCTTTTCTTCATATTCATCCATTTTTGTTAAGAAAATGACCACAAAATAACTAATAGAATATGAATATTGCCAACTGTCCGTGTTAATTTTGTATGGATTCCTCTTTTCTCTATTTTGGGAATGAACTTACTAAAACACACATTATGCAGCCACAAAACAATGCTGAAGTGAGCGGAAACCATGAGAGCATCAGTAATTATAAGCCAGGATTCCTGCAGCCTGCTTTATTTTCTTTGTGTAAGAAGGCCATCTAGCGGGGACAGAGAGGAATGTGTTCTCATGGTGAACAGGGCTATGGCTGAACTCATAGGTAATGCTGCAATGTAAGCGAATCAGTTTAAATCTGTTATGAAATTAGCCATTCAAGTTGGAAGGTCACAAATATGTGATTATAATGTTCTTTAATAAATATCCAGGGTCTGTTTTACCAGTACTGGTACAGGCATGACACACCACCACTGACTTAGATTGTTTTCTGTGGAAAAGCCCACTCTTCAAGGGGCTTAGATATTGCTGGAGAACATCACAAAGAATAAACAGGTGCTCTTTGAACCCAGTGACAGAGCAAATATGCCCCTCAATACCAATTTAACATCAAGTTAATTCCACAGCCCTGCCAGAGTACTAATGCTGACCATGCGCATGGCTTTATGGCTGCTGTGTACCCATTTTTTAACGGCTACTTTTTAATGGAAAATGCCCCATGTCACAAAGCACCCGTCATGGTAAGCTGTTTTGTGAACAGTGAGTTCATTGCACCCCAATGGCCCCCTCAGTCACCAGATCTAAATCCAGTTGAGTGTCATGCTCTCATGTTAATATGGACAAGAATCAGGATCTCCTAGGAATATTTTCAACACCCTGTTGAACATATGCCACTCCAGAAAAGAAATCAGGCTTTTAGCCCATCGTTGTACAAACACTCATGTCTGTAAATATTTTGGTTGTCAAGCAAATTTCCTTTATTTTTCAATTCTCGATAGCAAGTCCTTTGCACTCAATGATTGCCTGAAGTCTGGAGCCCATAGACATAACCGGATTCTGGGTATTCAACCCTGAAGACGCTCTTTTGCACCTTCGCTGCAGCAGTCTTCAGTTCATGCTTGTTCTTGGAGCATTTTTTTCCGCAGTTTTCCCTTCAGCAGGGAAAAAGCATGTTCCTTTGGATTCGGGACATGGACATTAGAACCTTTCACTTTAACCTTAAAAAATTGTCAGGTTGATTTAGCAATGTGCTTCAAGTCGTTGTCAGTTTGCACTGTCATGCACCATTGAATTAGTTTCCAAGCATTTAGGTGAAACTGAGAGGATAATATAGGTACATTGAGATCAGAATGTACCCTGCTGATTTTTTCAGCAGTCATATCAGTAAATATAATGGAACTAGTTCCACTGCCAGCCATACATGGCCACGCATGACTGTGCTTCACAGAAAAAGTGCTTTGCTTTTAGCCATGAACCGTTCTTTCCCTTCTCCGTACTCTTCATCTTTTTTTGTTAAAGATTTTTGGCAAGCTCTCAATATCAAAACATACTCGTTTATTAGACCAGATGGTGAACCCTCTGTCTTCAGTCTGGTGGAATACTCTCTTGATTGTTGATATTGACACAGATGTGCATGCCTCTTGGAGAGTGCTCAATTGTTGCATAGGGATTTTTCCTACATCAAGGAAAGAATTCTGTTGCCCACCACAGTCGTTATCTGTGATTTTTGGAGCCATTTGTTATGCCTGAGCTCCCTGGAGCAGTCTGCATCTTGAAGAATGAACCAAACAATTAATTTGCCCTCACCAGATGTTTTTACTATTTTTCTGAAGGTTTTATATTGATTTGTTTTCAGCCTAATGATGGCTTGATTTCATTTTGAAAGTTAACACCTACTGTTTCAAAATGCAAATGTTAAACTTGATATGAGCTCTATATACTTTTCATGCTTACTTGTACATAAATAATGAGGAAATAACACAAACCTGGCCGGGGAACAGCTGCACAAGCCACATGTCCCATTTCCTTTCGGTCAGCTTAATATTTTTTCTTGAAACTCTAAAACTGTTCAAATACTTGATAATTCAAATTGTAGTAAATTCTGCATTGTGAAGTAATTATTCATGTGGGAGCAAATTACTTAAAGAATAAGAGTAAAGAATTCACATTGCTTGGAAGTAATTTTCCCACTAGGGGGCAACCTTTCTCAATATGTTAAGATATATGTGTTTGATTTCTTTTTTTTTTTTTAGGTCGGAAAGCAAGCTAGTCGCAGAACTTGTGAGATATTTCATATGTAATTTAAATAAATATTTTAAATAAGATTTTACTTTCAAGATTTCTGTTCACACTTAGTTTGCTTCTTTTGCATTGGACACAAAGGTTTTCATTTGATATGTTTGCCATGATAGAATAATGGCATTTCACCCTTTTACTGTATACATATAGATATCCAGTTTGTTAGGAACACTCTCCCAATCCTTCTATGGTCAACAGGATTGAAACCAAGTTCCTCTCAATCAGCGTCATCCTCCTGTGGGTCATTTCGGTGTTTGCGAGGTCTGCACACTGTCTGACTTTAATTCGGGGAGCCACAGGCTGGCGACTGTCTACTCAGTTTTGTCTAAAACATCTGTACTGAGCCATGCTATCTTAATCTGGGGTTTTGTCCCTGCCTTTTCCTAAGGGGTTCTGTTGCCTTCACTGCTATAGGACCTGTCAATAAGCAACCTGTTGGACTGTACACTACCTCCACACTTCAGTCCTGGTCTGGACAGTAACACATTTTATTAAGTTTAAAATTAATTCATATAAATACTTATGGGTTCCCTACTCTTTCAATATATAGGGATTACAGCAAAAAAAAATTCATGCGCAGATGGATGCATTGCAGTGGAGGATGGGTTACCAGTTCAAATCGAACAAAACATGTTTTCTGATATATCTAGCTCATATATGAAGTGGATAAAAGGTGTCTGCTTTGAGCATGAATCATTTCACCCATTCAATAACTTCTTAAGATACGTCATATTGTTTTACCCTTAGGTTATTGCACCAATGGAAAACACTTGTTTCCATTCCGTTATTTATCCAGGAAGCAGATACTTAAGTTCCAACCTCATATTTCCTTTTATTTAGCATCCATGATCTATCAGTAACACATATCTTGCTTGTTTCTGAGCTGACGTGCATGATGGGTGATGAGATATCACAGCGGTCCTGTACCCCATCCTGCTATGCCCTTGTGCTTCTCGGGAAACAATGGCCTTAATTTAAACAAGCAACAAGCCTCTCTGACAAGGAGTGCTGATTTAGGGTCAGTTTGGCTATGGCAGCTCATAATAGATCAGATAAAAAATGAGGGACAGCGAATTACTATTCTGAAACCTTTTATGGATGAAAGCACTCATGTTTTGATCTCATTTAATTTGAACTAGTTTCACAGGGGCAGCTGTATACAGTATGTATGTGATTTTATTTTATGAAATTGCACATATTATTGAGTCGGTTGACATTAATAAGATTTATGTAAAATCAATACTTGCTTAATGTTTTTATACTGTTTTTGTAGTTAATTGAGAAGTTTAATATCAGTACTATTTCTCTTTCCTATTCCATTCTAATTCTCTCCTGTTATCTGAAAGAGTGTTCTTTCAGCTGCACTGGTTAGCCATTGTGTAAGTGCTGACACAGCAGTGTCATGGCTTTATGCCAGTTGGCAACACGCTACTGTAGACTTGTGGACTAAATTACCTGCTTCCTTTGTCACTTTTCGCACAAAAATGAAGATCAGTAGCCATTAAAATGAGCCTAAGCCTACAGAAGCATGTGCAAGACTTGAATCTTTGTGCAAACAATTAAAAAATTTTGATTATACAGAAAGCTTTTCACGCAGTTGAACAGGTAAACTGAAGGTATTCCAACTCTCATTGAAAGGATTTCACGTTAGTACTGGATAGAATGAATAAGCTGATTGTTTCTGACAATATCCTTTTCAGAGAGAGAAACTCTATCTCAAGTTTATACTCATGATGTATTTTTTCAAATCCCAGTTTCTACCAAGGTTGCTGTCTTTATTATTAGAATAAATTATCATGCGTTGTTACTATGATGACTTACTCTACCAGTACTACTTTTGTTCTATTCTTTTACATTTCACATATTTGGAGATGGGCTCTTGTTCTTGTAACCAATACTGAATTTATTCATGGCATGAGGCTCCGACTAAGAGACGGTAAGTACCATATCTGTGGCATTTGATAGAATGAAAAAAAGTTTAAAAATTAAAAGGTTACAAAGTATTCTTCAATCTCTGAACCATAACCATTTAATATAGCAATTAGAAGCAGGTAATATACCTCTGATAAGAAGCACTGTTAATTGTCCTACACTTTGAGTGTATGTCAATGACTGTTTCTCTTTATGAAAAATCTCTTATATAGCTGCCGGATAGCTCACTCGGTTAAGGCACTGCCTTGCAGGGCAGAAGTGACTATCACGTCGAGGGTTTGAGCCCCGGTCATACCAACCGGCAGTGGTCGGCAGCTTTTTCAGCGTAGCGCACAATTGGCCATCGCGCTACAGGGTTTCAAATTGGGAAGAGACTGCCGGGTAAGGGAAATGAATGAACAGCTTCGTTCATTGCTCAAGAGCCTCCTGTTGGCCGGATGGGCGCTCGTCAGGAACATTCTAAGTGTGTTCATTTCCGGGTATCCTTCGCCCACGTTCTGAACTTGCGAAGATTCAACCAATGAGTGTATAGGGAGCAGTGGCTGACGGGCACGTGCTTCGGAGGAGAGCCATGAACTGTCTTCACTATCCTAAGTAGGGAGCAAGGGGTAGCATACGAGCAAGCCTTGTACATAGTTCACCAATTAGGCATTCCAGATTCGGGTGGGATTGAAGATGCCAAATTTAAAAAAAAAAATCTCTTATAACCAGACTTATGATTCACATCGTGAGACCCATTCATATTGAGAAGCAAAAGCTGTTTTTTTTTTCTTCCTGGAAGCTCGAGAAAAGCTATTTGTCATGCCTTATAGAGTTTTAAATGTAATTCTCCATTGTCTCATACCCTGGAGGGTATTGGCCTATTCCAGTGAATGTCCATTACTGGCTGAATGACTGATGTAACCTTGTTGAACCAGTCATGTGTCTGAAGTCCTATGCATTAGAAGGGCACTGTCATGACACTTGCATGCGCAAACTTTAGTTCTACGAAAACATTTACAAAGGCCACCAACTCAGAGATTCTCACGAATATTTTGAACTTTGTGTTTGAAAGGATTTTGAAAGTGTTTTGCGGACCAGTTTTTGCTAACTACTGCATAAAAAAAAAAATAATAATAATAAGATAGCATTACAGATTATTATCACCAATAATCCCACCCAAATCTGGAAAGTCCAATCAGCGAATTATGTACAGGCATGCTCGTGCGCGACTCATGCAGCTATCTCGGGAGAGCACAGACGGTTCACGGTTCTCTTCTGAAACATGCACCTGTCTGCTGCCATGTCTTAGACTTGAAACTTCGCAAGCTCAGAACGAAGGTGGAGGAAACACAAAAAAGTGATTGTTTGCAATTTTAATAAGGAACACTTGGCTGGACAGCAGGAGGCGCTTGATCAACAAAAAAAGCAGGCCCTTACCGATCGCATTCCTCCCATTTTGCTTGCAACGGAAAGCCAAGTATGCTCTGCTTTCAGAAGGTTTCTGGCAACAGTCGGCATTTGCATGGCTGGTATTCGAACCCCAGGCCACAGTGGTCACTACTGCACCAATGTGGCACCTTTATTGAGTAGGGTAACCTGGCAGCCAACCATACAGATGTACATCAGTCTAATAGCAACTGATGAGAAGACGACTCCAGGGGAGGCACCTTAGGTGAAGTTATTTTTCATTGCAAAAAATTCTGTGTTTTAGCTTTCTTCCTCGCAAAACTAAATCTAAAAAAGATATCATTACCTCTGGGAACTCATAAAAATTTTGCATGTTACAAACCATTCAAAAATAAAAACTCAAACCAGCTGAGTCTTATCTGAAATTGCTTTCTCCATCTGAAATAAATTGACAAGAACAATAAATTATAAACAAAGAGTTGGAGTTCACAAACCCGTTAGGACTCAGAAATTGAAAATCAGCTCAAAAATGCAAAACAATAATCAATCTGAATAACTAAATGGCTGAAATATTCCAGAGTGCAAGGATATAATGACAACACTTGACTCTCGAAGATCCTCAAAATTGTTTGCATCTCCTGAAAATGTACAGTGAACGAATTGGAGTCAAGATTTTCACATGTTAATGTTAAGATAGTGCCCCTTTATGCACCGGTATTTGCTGCCAAAACCCATAAAAAGAATGTCATGCCTCCCCTGACCACAATGGAATAAAGAACAGAGTGCAGTATCTGCTTTCACAATTCGGGGGAACTTGGAATTTTAAAGGGACCTATTATGCAGCTCCTTCTTTTAATACATATAAGTAATGTTATAGTGTTGGATGTCCATACTCAACCTCTGTTAAGTTTCTTAACATAAGATACAGAGGTTTGCCGTAATCCAAGAATGTGATTTCGTGAACGCGATTTCCTCTCTGAGTAGCTCGTCCTGAGATCTTCACAAGATCTGGGCAAATCCTGATGTCAGGTTGTTCCATCCAATTAATATAGACCTAGCCAGAGCCAATCACTGTGCTGGACCTGCCCACGCCGGAAACTATTCTAGCAGGCACAAACAACTCGGATCATACTATGCCTTAGTAGTGCCTACACTTCCAGAAATACAAAAAGAAGAACCACAGATCATTTGAGGTGCAATTTTGTCAGTATCTCTCCCAAAGCTACTCGTCCTTTTATTTTTGTACGAGAAGAAAAGCACTCATTTCTCTTTCAAAAGATGATGCCACCAGGAATCAGTGGGTAACTTTTTTGTTTGCTGGCACCAAACAGCCACGGCCAAAGGGAACGTTAGCTGTTTGTGTGCAGTATTTCACCAAAGACTGCGTTGTCAATGAAGGATAATTCGACACTGGATAAGCGTTTCAGCTGCTTCTCAAACCTGAAGCAGTTGCATCGATCAAGCGCTCAGAGCCGCAAGCTCTAAAGGATAATTCAAGACTGGATAAGCGTTTCAGCTGTTTCTTAAAGTATACTCCAAAAGCTGCTCGTAAGTTTAGTTTTGGACGCAAAGAAAAGCACCTATTTCTCTTCCAAAAAACAATGCCACCAGAAATCAGTGGGTAGCTTTTTTTGTTTGCTGGCAGCAAACATCCACGGCCAAAGGGGACGTTAGCTGATGTGCTCAGCATTTCATCAAAGACAGCTTTGCCAATAAAGGATAATTCGACACTGGATAAGCGTTTCAGCTGCTTCTCAAACCTGAAGCAGTTGCATCGATCAAGCGCTCAGAGCCGCAAGCTGTAAGTAACAAGATAACAGCAAATAATGTAAGTGAAGCTAACATATTACGGGGGGCTAGCAGGACAGATAAGGATACTTAGCACTAACAACTGACCTTAAACGCCGGCTTTGTAAAATATCTGAAGACAAAGCCTGGATTGGTCGCGACTGTCTGTGATTCACAGATGCAGAAGCTATAAGTTGCTTTTAAGGTTAAGCCTACCTAACGTGATAGCCAGTTGAATGTGGTGGTAGCACAACGGCTACGGTAGCCAAGTTACTGTTGCTAATGTTTGTGTCCTAAATATGCAAGATTTGTTTTTTATACTCGTTT
Source organism: Gymnothorax reevesii (assembly GCA_029721435.1). Taxonomy (NCBI): domain Eukaryota; kingdom Metazoa; phylum Chordata; class Actinopteri; order Anguilliformes; family Muraenidae; genus Gymnothorax; species Gymnothorax reevesii. The sequence continues at coordinate 56,271,274 of CM056586.1, forward strand.
GTAATTTGGATGCTTAGTACAACTGTTCACGATAACGGAACTTGCTGTCTGTAAGACCTGTATTGCAGGGTAACGTTTGTCTCTGTGGTTGTTATGACCACTCGGTTACCAGCTACTGCATGTTAGTTCACGAGCTGCACTACTTAAAAATGCTCCTGGTTAACTCATATGCAGTAATTTTGATCGGTATGCTTGTGTTACTTCGGTAAGAATCAATGTGGCAGTTTCATCGTAATATTGCCTGATTGTAGCCACTACAGCTAACCGGAGAGTTGATGTATGTGTCCGCAAAGTTGGGCTGAAAAGGCTGCAGTTGGACTAGACGTAGGTTTTATCAGAGCTTTGGGTGGGAGTTTGGGTACTTTTGAAACAATCTTTTACTTATCCATGACCAGGGTCAGCTGGATAATTCACAGATTTCTGGGATAGCTCTCTGATGCTACCGCTGTGAAAGCTATTGCAAAACGCACCAGCTATAACGTGTCTGGTATGACAAATGATTTTTCTGTATTGCCGTGGCATAATTTCATCCCCCTTTATAAATTGTTTTGGCTAATAAAATGCTGAAAAAGCTGTCGCATACTATCCATAACGCGCCCATTTTCCGTGAGCAAATGCTGGCCATTCCGACGCAATTAGTGAACCATTACCACGGGCAATTTTTGAAAAGATTGTTTAGCCTGGAGCTTTCGCCCACATCATATGTCAGGACAGAAGCTGTTTGTTACTCCACGCTAATGACACAGAATGCGCATGGAGCATCAGGTCTTCATAGTATACACCTAAGCAGTCCATAAGTTGTTGGTTCACTTTTTGCTGCACCTCACTCTCCATGTTTCCCACTAAACTCAGACCTACCGGATTTCTACTGTCTCCGGTCTACACTTGGGTAGGCCAACCCGTTCCACAAATGTGTCTGTATGGGGTGGATTCTAGCTTTCCCTCAATCCTAGCTATAGAGTAGACACATTGGTGTACTCACCATTGTAGCAGGACTTTTCTTGAAAAATCTTCAGGTGTGCAAACATTTGCGCCCGTAAACTTTAATTTTCAGCCTTTGGTGCGCATTTTTTTTAACGCAGCTTAAATGCTATTTTAGGCGCGTCAAAAAAAGTAAAGGCGATAGTAATGCTGAACATAATTCATTAAAGCTAATACAAGCGACATATTACCATAGTATCTTACCATGTTAAACTGATGTGGTAACAGCTCTCATTCCTGCATCAGATCCTTCTCATACAGGCACGCAAATGTGCATTGTAATTGTTCCTCAAGATCTGCCTGGGCTACGGTTAAGATTAGTGATGGTGATATACTGGTTCACTTTAGTTGCTCGCTTAGATATGGTCATTGGTAATGCAAACCAATAGTTATTTAGGTTATTTAATTAGAAACGGAATTAAAATGTGCATCTCCACGACATCGCGAGCAACGCAGTACTGCTGCTTGCAGGTTTAACAGACATATAGCCTGCCAGTGTCTTCGAAAATGAAAGCGCAATAAATGATCCTCTTGTGACCGAAGCCAGTCTGACTAGCGTAAACCATAAGAAGGCTGACCCAAAAAACTTGCCCAATTGCTTAGTTCATTTATTAGCGGAATGAGATTACACCATATCAAACTATGTCACGGATAATTCCCAAGGCATGTAAGGCATTTTAGCACAATTTAATTGATAAAGTGGCCGAGTTGGGTAAGTTCCCTGAACGCCATTTACGGTCACTCAGCATTGCAGTTCACAAGTTGCGATTTAAGACATTATCGGTGAATTTGCCTTCTATTTATTTCCTCAGTAAATTCTTAGATTAGTCATATAGTTAAGTTATTAATAATATATACTTAATATTGCTTGACTCAGAGAGAACCTCCACTGGTTTATTTAGCAGGCCTGCTGCGTTTTCAAATAATGAGGAAAAGCAATGTATCTGTTGTTGTAGTCTGTTGGAATAGTCTTCCGTAAGCACAAATAAAAAGCCCAACAAATAAATCGTTAACGATTAATAGAAAAAAATAAATATGAAAATAACTGATTTAACTCAATTCTTTAATCAATGTCATTTCCAGTTTGTGTCTATTTGAGAGTCACTATCGGCGTGGAAGAGAATTTTCAACTGCATGATTGCTACAGCTGACAATCAAATGATATTGAAACTAGATGAACCAGGTCTATTAAATGAAACATAACTGACGAAGTGGAATGTTTTGTGGTAAGGTCAAATACGAGCATCAGCCCATACTTCGACCTCTCACATGCCATAGCATAGCAGAATCTACTAGGGCTCTGAACAGAGTTCAGAAATGTTGAACAAATGAAAAACGACCGACTGTTAGTCGACCGAAATTTGTTTTAGTCGGGGACAGCCCTACTAATATATTCATCAAATCACCACGAAAACTGAGGTCGAGATGAGAATAAAGCCGATCTGGCGACATAATTAGCAGGAATGTTTGCACCAACTTTCACCATCCCCCCCCAAAAAAGGGCAATGAAAACCTTCTTACTTTGTATAAAAAGACGCATACTTGCGTAACCCACACGTTACCGTCCTTTGCCATTTTTTACGGGTTTTATGCCCTAAGTCTCTGTATCAATGTTTTAACAGTGGAAATTCTGGGCGATATGCGTAGCCTGCTTTGCCATCTTTTCTGGTTGGGGCAATGCGGGTTCCATTGGGTAAAGAAGTCTTGCATGGCTGACAATCCACCAATGATAAACACATACTGTATGTCCACACTATTTCTCATGAGCCGTTTTGCGCAATGCGAAAGAGTTTGGAAATGTTTACATGGCGCGGCTGGCAAAAATAGAACTTTTTTCATGGATACCTGCGCATTTATTTGGGCAGCTAAAATGCAATTTTAGGTACGCAAAGGCGCGTATGCGCAATTGTGCGCCTTTCATAAAATGGCCTGTAGTAGCAGTAGGTAGATAGCAAATTCGAGCTTGAGCTGCCAGACTTTCGCACTGCATCCTCCACTTTCACCACTGCCTTTATTAGAAAAAGTTAATTTCATTAGATCTATACACATGTACCGCATTTGATTGTGGAATTTCTCTGCTGATTCCTAAGCTCAGATGGCAGACACGTCTCACGTTCCACACTAGGGAGGCGGACACGGAAAACTACATTCTGCCGAGTCCCACCCAGCTCCGCCCTCCACAGAGCTGGCCAATCTGAAGAAAGTGGGCACACGGGGAGGGGGGCCATAGCGGATGAGCCACTGAAATGAGGCGTTTCAGCCAGAGACTACTGTGGACTACAAATGGGTTTTTTTGAGGATGGCAGTATGAGCTAAATAAGGACCCATTTTTGGACTTTGAATGATCGGGGGTACTCCAGAGGAGTCCAAGATCAAAATATTAACTTGTCATTGTAGCATAATAGGTCCCCTTTAACCGGAAAAAGAATTAGCAAGCCCTCCAGTTCATACAATCTCATGGGGTGTATTAGTCTCCCTGTGAGCAGAGAACGATGTGTTGTGATCCTGCATTTTCTGTCTTTGCCATGCCATGCTCCATGTTTTGACCCATGTCTAGTTCAAGTTTTGTGCCTGGCCTAGAGCCATGATGGATTGATTCTTGTGTTTATTGACCACTGACTTTGTCTGACCATTCTTAGATTATGTATTGTGTATTTGGTATTTAGGATGTCTTGTTTTATTATTTTCATGTTTTAGTTATCATAGCCTCCATGCCATGTTTTGTTTTCATAGCCATGTTTCATGCCATGTTTATTTTCCATGCTTTGCACTTTGTCTCCCCTGTCTTGTCATGTGTGTATCTTTGCTCACGGTCCCTTGTCTTGCGTGCCACTCATTCGGGTGATTTATTGGTTTCTGGGTGTCAATCTTCTTTCACTATCTCATGTTCTTCCTCCCTCTCTCTTTAATTATCTTACTAACTCATACTAACAGTTTGTTGTTTTTGCTAATTACTAACCAACAATAACATTGTATATTTTGACTAACTTACTAATGAGCACTCGGGATTGTATAGCTGCACTTACTAATTGACTAACAATCTCTCAGCAGCCGCCCTATTCTAGTCTCCGCCTCCTTGCCTTTCCCTAATTATCTCTGCTGCGATTTTCTGTGGGTCTCCACAAATGCTTTGTGCTTTCCTTTCTCTAAACTATGCACTTTTAGTACTCTGTGACTGGAGCTGTTTGTCTGTCCTTAGATTTGTCTTGTTATCCCTGTCTGCATTTTGGCTTCAGCCAAATTCATGTAATTAGTTTATTCCTAATGTGTCACTCCTTGATTATTGTTCCATTGATTGCACCTGTCTTCCCTGATCATGTGTGCACCCGGTTATGTATATAAGTTGTCTGTTTGATTCACTTCCTTGTCAGATTGTTCTTCCTTGTTTCCTGTGCCATGCTTCTCTCGCCTTGATTCATAGGGATTTATCTTTCTGACTGGACCGCCCTAGACACCGAGTTTTGCCGATTCCCTGTACTTTTGCCGCATTCTTGTTTTTTGACCTCTTTTTGTCTGACAACGATTTTGTGATTGGTTCCCTGTGTATGACTCTGGATTTCGCCCATTGGATTCTGATTTTGGATCGCGGACATTGTACTGTTGCCTGCTAAAGCCTCCTTTTTGTGTTCTACTGGTTTTCGCTATTGCTTCATTTCAAAAAACCCAACATTATGTTCTTGAAGAAGTTGAATGTGGGGGAACAGTTTGCGGGACTGTTCATGCTCCCAATTTTTGCACCTCCTTGGTCGGTGTTGAGACCAGAACAAACCCAGAACAAAAATGACAGAAAGAGTTTTTGGCCCATGTCCGATGTCAGTGTACTTTCCGAGCAATTTCCTATTGATAATATGTAACGTCTGGGCAAAATTAACTATCCCATTTTTTAACAATTTTATCTTTGTCCTCATCATCCTCAAGAATAAAGTTTAGAATTTCTGTAGAAAAACAATGCATAAAAGTCAGATAACCGCTTGGTATGATGTTCACACTTGTCGACAGAGGTGGTAACGTGGTAATTGCACTTAAAGGAACTCTCTATTACCAGGTACTTTGACACTAATTCCATAGTTCTATACTTGTTAACTATGTCTGCACCAAAAATTCCCATGAAAATACACTCAGTAATAATTATAGGCTTGTTTCTGATGGCAGACCTTGATTTTCAGCCAGTTTCTGCCCCGCTCAAAATCCTTGAGATTGACACATCAACCTGCTGACGTCATATAAAGAACAAGACGAGCTCAGTCAAGCTCATTTTTCTATTACTGGCTATGGGACAAGGAGTGCAGAAGGTTGACAAAATCGTTTTTTTCTTGCAAAATTTTGGGAAACGGCGGAGCAAATGCCCACCAGATGCATTGTAGCAGGTTGTAGTAACGTAGCCAAAGAAGGAGTCAGCTTTCATCAATTTACAAAAGATGAAAAAATAAAATTTGGGGATCTTGGGTGAAACTGACTCATGCAAAATGGCGAGGACCAAGCAACAATAGTGTGATTTGTAGCTACCACTTCAATGATTCCGACTTCGAGGATGAAGGGTTTTGGTCTGAGTTTGCGATGAAAAAGAGGAGAAAAATCAAGCCAGATGCTATCCTGAAAATCAAAAATCCATTCAAGGAGAGAAGCACTGAGGAAAAGGGGAGGAAGAATAGCAGACCGGGCACTGAAAAATGGAAGAAAATGAAGGTAGGCTGCTAATGAACAATTATAACGTGTTTGCTACGCCAGCGCTTCAGCAGGGCTTTCGTTATAGACACTATAGAGATTAATAGAGCGCTGGCTGCGGCTAGCACTTAGCAAGCTTTGGCTTGCATTCCACATGTTTAACGTCTTTTCTTTGCCAGTGCTCTATTAAGCTGCTTTCACACCGGATACAAAACGCATGTATTCGCGTCTTTGCATTGACTTTGAGTGTAACCTGTCGCACTAAAAATTTGTTTCGTGTCCAGTGTGGAAGCGCCTCCCCCTAGCTGCTGCTGTGCGCTTAGTTACATGCTGCCACTGTGTTTTGACTCTAGTCTTGTGTTCTAATCTTTTTCGCTTTTTGTCACATCATATTATTGTTTTACTCTAGCCTGATCAAATGCCGTACATAATCTAACGAGCTTGTTGGATGTCAGCTCATTTAGCACATCTCTGAAGAAAACCAGTGTAAGAGTAAATAAAAAAAATATACATATTGCCAATTTTGCTTTTGCTCATATTGTAAATCATATCAGATTTGAAGTTACGGGGCGACAAAAACATGTAATGAAGTGATCAAAATTATGTTTTTCATGCAGTTGTCCATACCGGCTATGCAGCGAATTGGTCCTGAGTTCTTTGTGACATCACGATAAGAGAGATTATCGTTTGTAGCGATTAAAAAGGGGCGTTCCCAGGGCAGGTAGAAAGTAACTAATTACTCCAAAATGGTTTGATATTGTGGGAAATGACTGCCATGTTTTTTTTTCTGGATGAAAAATTACATTAAGAAAGCCTGTTTGTGAAATTTCGCCCTCTTGACGCTGTAGTTCCTGCAATGACACTTAGGTTCTCAAGTCATAGGACCTCATTCGCACGCTCTCAGCCTGTTTGAACAAGGAGTGGAATAGCCTCATAGGTTGTTTATACCTACCCTCTAATGTGACCCACAGGAACATTTTCTGAATGTGCGCCCCCTGCTGATGGCTGGAGATATGCCATAGATACAACTCCATGCCCTATCAACCATTTAAATTGTTTTTTTCCCCTTCTGTGATACAACCCTCTGGAGTGCTTCTGATACCACAGGAGGACCATTTCCTCCATTACCGCAGTGGTCATAATTACCACGGCTGCGAGAGGGTGTTTGTCACATAAACATAAATATAGGCTGTTTTGCTCACTTGCAGTAACAAACTAACCAGTCCTTTTCCTTGGGAGGACAGTCTCAAAAAAATGTATGTGGTGAATGAATGAAAATGACAAAATTGTCTTCATGTTCATTCTGAATGTATCCAAGTAACTTAAGGATTATTGTCACTTGATAGGGTCTAATATGGGGTGTATATATTGCATATGCATTTTAATACAAACTAAGATTTCATGCAATCAATAGTTGTGTACTGTTTTATGAAGAACGTCTGGTGCTGCCCTTTTGAATGAAAATTAAAACAATCCTGGCTGATGTCTCTCTAGTTTAAACTTAGGTCATCTGGAGGAAAAAGCGTCAACCTTTTTCCTTCTATTTAACAGTGTGGAAATTGGCTGAGGCCAATCGCTACTACAAATCTGATCTAAAAGCTGGCGCGAAAAAACAACCAGCCTCTAAGGTCTTGATGGAGACAAAGAAATAAGAAAAACAAGAGGACTATTCCTATGGAAATAAGCCTCCCAATCAGCACCAAAATGAGGTGCCCGAAAAGGTGGAAAGTAAGGAGAATAACTAATGCAAAGTTTCTCATGTGTAGACGACAATCAAACGGAGTGATTACCACTTCCGCGTATATATGGACTGAACACAGGTGCTGCAAATCATCAATTAACCAGCTCCGGTAAGACAGACACCAGGAAAGGAATTTGATAGCTGAGTGGGTAAAACCAATCAGTAACACCAGAAATGGGTAAAAATAGAAGTGCAAAGCAAAGAAATCAAACAAACAATCTCCCCAAAATCATGACTCTCTCAGTCTACAGAAAAGCTAGGTAGCTACCCTGAAATCTAGAGAGGAAGACCGATAAATACATAATACCTCATGTTATGTCTACAAAGTCAGTAATCTAGTGGCAAACTAAGCCTCATTTGGTTGCCCTCACAGAGGAGTCAGAATTTGTATGTGTATGATAGTCTGCTGGCATGGAGATGTAACATCACCAAATGCAAATGAAGACCTCAATTGAAAAATGATGAGTCACATTTTCATGTTGTGGAAGAATGATTAATTAAAAATTCAAAATGATCTAAAATGCTAAATTTGGGCTCTGATGGTTTTTCCTTTGTGGTCTTCAAATATATTTTAACTTCTCTGTTCGATCACTGTTTCTTAATAGCGCATCTCGACATGCTGCTTTGCTAATGTTTAGGCAGAGTTTGCCTACTGGCGTTATTAGTATTGATGAACTCAATCACATGTAAAACAGTGCAAGTCACACTAAACTGCAGCAGTGCTAAGCAACAGTCATGCAAGCTTCTGTTGTTTGCAACCGTTAGGTGCCAAGTAATGTTATAATTATGTTATAATAGGTTGCCGGCACATTTTTTTTCCTTTACTGAAATGTGACATGAGGTATTCCGTTAGTTACCTGCTAGTTAACTTGAAGACAGGTTTGAATATAGTCACTTATTATTGTGAGTCTTCTCCATTTATCAACATGAGGAATGGACCGAAAGATGACCATAAAAATCGTCAAACTATTTTACATAGTCCCTATGAAATACAAACTTTTGTATTTCAGTATCTTCCACTCCATTATTTCATCACTGTATGCTTCCCATCAAAACCTAGCATTGACTGAACGCACAGAAATGTTCATTCCCCTACCCTGCTGATTGACTTGTCCATTGAGCAGCTTTCAATATGAAGTATTTTGGCCAAAGTGATCAGCCCATTACTGTCTACACTGTTATAAACTGGCACCTTTGTTGCCAGTTATTTTAACTGTAATTTTACAATCAGTTTATAAGAGAGGTTTTGTGTATGTTTTGTGTATGTGTATGTTTTGTGTATTTTTTGTTCTTGTATTCATCAATCTTGGTCAGTAGAGTAGATAGTAGATTAGTTAAAAGTGTTTGTTTAATTAAATGCGTTTAAGTTTTAAAATTTTGTCTGTCATCCTTTGCTGTCGTAAATGCCATAACAATGTTAACTGTAAACCAAAATTAAATGCATGCAGGACTCTACTTACGTTAAAACAAGGAGACAATGCATTAATTTAACCGTTAAATTCAGTCAATTTATAACAGTGTATAAAGGAAAAAAGCAAGCATATACTGTATCAATCAAGATTGCACTCAAAATATTAGTCTGTTATATTTCAGTAGCGACCATTCAATTATAATACTGCAAGTACCATATGATGTTTCTCTTTGTGAAGTGGGCAGTTTTAAAGGTGGCCGATATGTTGTTTGGTTAACTGAAATGTGAATTTGTGCCTGGTGAGAAATAATATAATTTTAGGGAATCATTAACTTCTGAGATCTCGAGGTTGGATTCCATGTCACCAACATATATCCCCTAACTACCTGACAGCCCAGCAAAATCAGGTTTTCCTGTCTTGTTTTCATGCAGGGATTTAGATCTTTTTTCCAAGAATTTATAATTGTGCACATGCTCTTTAACTCTAAAAACCAGAATCAACTAGCCTTTATGTTCAAAGGGCGTCTGGGGTTACTCTTTGAAGGAATCATCAATAGCATAATGTGCAGTTATTGTTCAGCAAGCAAATTTATCTCATTGGAAATAAATTGGACCAGAAATGTGGAAAGAAAATGCGCATATAGTAGAGAACATTCCCCGGGGATGCTCACCATGTCACAAATTGCTGTGATTTAAAACCTGTGTCTGGGGGTTTATGATTCACTTCAGTTATAAATTTGAGGGCACATTACCAGCAAGTCTAGCAAATCCTCTGTAAGACACTAGAGGCTGATTCTACAACAGAGAAAGCAAACAAATCACTTTCCCCCAAACATTCTGCTAACAAAACCAATCATTACATACACCCTTTTCAGCTGAGAGGGGGGCAAAACTTTTCTCAAAGTTTCACCGAGTGAAAGAAAAAAATGGGGATTGGCTCACAACAGCATGAGTCTGATATCAGTTCTGGAGTGTTTATGCTCCCACTGTGCTACAGATCTATTGTTTGAGCTAAAACCAAGTTTTGAGCAATGTCTGGGTTTTTTATTGCTAAAGATACAGCCCTAAAAACAGAAGTTCAAACAAGTCCTATTTGAAGTACTTGCCACGGCATATTGGCAATTATAAAATAATCATCTTCTTTAAAGATGAATTCATGTTCAGAGCATTTTTCTCTTTCATTAGAGTGTATTAACAGTAGTCAAATTATCCTGACATATGTTACAGAGAATGTTTGGGAGTGTGCAAAAGTGCTCTAAATTTGAATGGCATCATAGATTTAAAGCAATTGTTTCATCATCCTCATTTCACCCAGGTCTGATCTAATGAGGAGACACACAACTCAGTAAATGGTGTACTGAATAGTTTAAGTCCGAAAAAGCTTTCTCATTATGTCTTAGTAATGCTGTAATGTATACAACCCCAATTCTGATAAGGTTGGCACATCACGTAAAAAGCAAATAAAATGGAAAAGGACTGATTTGAAACGTCCATTCACCCTCCTCTAAATTGACTGCAATCGAGTCCAAAAAAAGTTGGCACAGTTGATTGTGCACCACTGTGTAACATCAATATGTCCTCTTGTAATCACTCTCATTAAGCATTTGGGCACTGAGGACACAAGGGGCTCTAATTTCCTGGCGCAGCGCAGCTGGCGTAGCGAGGGGCAGCCCGCGCAGTGGTAATTTCGTACGGCGCAGCCCGCGTAGTGGTAATTTCGTGAGGTGCGCAGCCTTCGGTAGACGAAGGTGCGCCGAGATGGGTGTGGCGGCGTAGTGGGGGGAGGTGTCACATATTCATCAAGACGCAGTGACAATTTCGTAGAAAAGGTCTCCGCTGGAGTTGCGCAGAAAACTCGCCAACTCCAACCTGGTTTAATTTCCGTGCAGTGGTAATTTGGCTGACCGGCGCAGAGAGCGCACACGTCACCGAAATCTCACAGGCAGGTTTACAGAATGTCAGGCACATTTCAATGCAAGAAAAAATTACAGGAAGCACTATTTAATGTAACTATCTGAATAAGGACATAAATTATAGTATCTATATCGATTGTCCTGATGTCAGGCGGTTGCCACGCGTAATGGAAACTTGACCTGGCTTAATCAACGCAACTGAATCTGTGATGCAAACTAACGACTTCACATCTTTCTCAGCCAACCACAAACTGTATAATATATATCGAATGCTTGCGTTCTATGCTCATTAAAGCCGCTTGCACACTGGACGCAAAACGAATTTTTCGCACGACTGATTACCGACAAAGTCAATGCAAAGACGCGATAGTTGGACAGGGTTTTAATATAGCTCCGTGTCCGAGAGTCATAAAAGTTCTAGTTTTTCCGAGTATTCCAGGAATTATTAGACGTGCAAACTTGGCCATTTTTGTGTTCGACCTTCACAGAATGCAAATTGATAGCTATCGACTTTTCTTGGTCTTTTTAGCCTATTCATCTGTTTTCTTCCGTTGAAGATAGCCAGCAGTCTTTATTCGGTCTTTCTTTTGAAAATTCGTCAGATGGATCGAACAGATTCACGCTTTATTTCCACAGCAGAGATAATATTGTGCGTGAGCAAATCAATTCCATGACCACTGACAGAGTGAAGAAATCATCGCATGCACGATCAAGACTGTCCGACACGAAATGCAAAATACTCCATGTCCACCAGCCAGCAAAAAGTAAAAGTATTGATATGAGAACAGATTTATAACGAAATAAAGAATAAAAATATATCAGCAACAAACGTTATATCAAACAAAGATGACCCGCCAATAAATAAATCGCAGTGTTCATTGGATGCTCTGTTGTTAAAATGTTTCTTTTTATTCTTTATTTCATTATCATTCTGTTCTAATCGTCCTCTTTTTTTGGCTGTCAGACGCGGAGGCATTGTACATTGTCTCGCGCCAGTGTCGACTCACTTTATTGCGCAGAGCTTACACAGAAACATTGATTGAAATTCTCGGTACTCATCTTGAAGAACTGAACCCTCTTATCAAACATTCACGTTTAATGTCTGAAAGAGTCAGTAGATTTGAAGAAATTAAAAACAATAATAGACTGTCGGACACGACGATTTGTTAAAACCCTGTCAGACCTTTGGACACAAGACGCAATCTGTCGAGCGAAAAATTCGTTTCGCGTCCAGTGTGCAAGCGGCTTAATACTAGGCTACTATTATTGTCACTTATGCTTTATCGTCTTTAGTGGGGGAAAGGAATGCAGCCTGATTGCGATGATCTCGTACTGAGTTAAGATCACATATTGGAAATAAATGTGTAACGTATCTTGCTTTGTTGTATATCCATGTTAATCCCAAAATTTTAAGCAGCTACAGTTTGTAATAATAGAAACACGCTATCCATCGTTTCTCTTGCCAGTGAGCAATATTTGACTCGGCTGGGTCGCCTTCTATATTCTAACACATTAAAGGTGAGGTGAGGAGCTCATTTGACTGGTGAAGATTTGACTCGGCTGTGTTATACCCAAACACGCCTTCTTTGCCAACTTGCGCTGGAAGGAGGGGCAGAGGCGGGACAGAGGAGTTCTTGCGCCAGGCTACGCCGGGCACGAAATTGCCACATACGCCTGGACACACCCCGTTGGCGCGGCGCACCCCCCATGCGCTGCGCCTGCGCCGCGCCTGCGCCTGGTCTACGAAATTAGAGCCCAAGGTCTTAAAGTTTATAAAGCATCATTTTCCCCCATTCTTCTCTTATGCTGGTCTTCAACAGCATGTTTGCATGGAGCCTTTGTTGCATTATATTCTGCTTCATAATATGCAATACAGTCTTATATGCAAACAGACCAAAGCTGTAGGCAGGCCAGTCTAGCACCCAACCTCTCTGCTTACGCGGCCAGTTTACTTGTAATCCATGTAGAATGTGATTTTTTTCTAATTTTTTTCCTGAAAATGCTGGGACATGCCTGGAATATGCATATGTTGCACAAAATTTGTGCACATCTTTTTGCATTCAAAGCATTTCTAGGCCCAAGTTGTGATATCCATTTCAGTCACAGTATGGTTCTCAAGGCAGTGACCTCTCAGGGACTGCAGGTCATGCATATTTAGATGTTGTTTTGGGCCTCTGTTTTTGGAGGCCTCTTTTATACTGTAACATGATTAGCTCACCTGTTTAACATCACTTCATTTGCTTCACCTTATTATTGCAAGTTGTCACATCATTAATAGCTCTAAATGGTCAGCATTTTTATAAACAAAGCATTTGTGTATCTGAGTTCAACTTTTTTCTGTTGTTTTTTGCTTTTTTCATTTCCCTGTCCACGTGCTTTTGTTTTCCTTTCCTTTTGTTTGCCTGGCCTTGCTCCTTGTTGTCTGTAGCTGATAGCTTATTTGTTTCACTTGCCATGTAGTCCACCTCCGTCGTGTTTGCCTGTTTGATCTTGTGTATTTATACCGCTTTGGTTCTTCTGTCATAATGTGAGTTTGTCTTGATAGTTTGCTACCTGTAATGCCACTAACCTGTTTTCCATTTTTTTTTTTTTTGCATTAGCAGTTTATATCTATATATTATATACCATATAATATATGTTATATACCAGTTTTGCATCCTGTTGTTTTCTATGAATTTCTGGTTTTTACCCCTCGGCTCTGGCGGGAGGGGTATTGTCGTCACCTGCGTCTCCGTCTGTCGTCTGTCGTCCGTCCATGATTTTGTCCGGGCCAGTACTCCGCATCTAATGATCGCAGCTTCACCAAATTTGGTAGGATAACTCAGTATGACCCATAAATGAGCAACGTCAGGTTTTCGCTGCGTTTGACCTTTGACCTTAGCTCTGTGACTTTGACCCTGGAAATCTTGTCCGGGTCAGTACTCAGCAATTAATCCTCACAGCTTAACCATATTTGGTATGGTAACTTACTGTGACACATAGATGTGCAACACCTTGTTTTTTGCTTGATGTCACCGTTTGACCTTTGTGCTGTGACCTTGAGGCAGGAAATCTTGTCTGGGTCAGTACTCAGCAACTACCGATCGCTGCTTCACTAAATTTGGTATGGTAACTCACTGTGACACATGCATGTGCAAAGTCATGTTTCTGCTGGATTTCACCTTTGACCTTAGCACTGTGACCGTGAGGCAGGAAATATTTTCCGGGCCGAGGGGTATTCAGCAACGCGTTAGGTTTGACTTTTTGCCTTCCAGCTCCTGACTTCTTCATTGTATTGTGTTTTTGTACCTTTCTGTGGATCTCTGATTTTGACCCTGTTTTTAGATTGCATTTTTGGCCACTTAATAAACTCAAGTTCAAAATTCATTGCTGTCTATATCTGGGTCTTTCTGAATTTCTGACACAAATTGTCCCTGTTGTAGTCATCAGATTGGAAAACAGCGTGTATTTTCAATGAACAATTGAATTGACAAGTTAAAGCATGAAATTATCTGTTGCTGTAGCATTTTCATTATAGCAGAGGGTCAATAAACTTTGAAAATCATACCTTTTATTTTACTTTCATTTTCCATAATTTGCAAACTTTTGGAATCGGGCTTGTCCAGTACAGTTTAACATAAAAAAATGGACATTTTCTGGTTTTATATGATTAAGTGATGGAAGAAAGTTTGACTAATTCCAGAAGTTAATTTACAAAAATTTCTGGACAGAAGTTGATATACAGCATTTAAGAAAACAGACAATGCCTTTCCAGAGCATAGCACATCACTAGTCAAATGTCACATCTCCATATTAACCTGCCAAAGAAGTCTGCATCTCACCGCTAAACAGAATATAATGCAATCGATAAGAGGACAGGCAGTATCATGAGGGCTCTTTCACTTGCTGGCCAGAATTTATATTTAACATTTTCTATTTCACTATTTGTTGCTCATCAAAGTTAAATTTTGTTCTACATTTTGCAAGGTGAACATGCGGCTAAGAATGCCATGTATTTTATCTTTGGTACAAATTAGTATAGAGTTCAGAGGGTGAAATTTTGCTGTTTTAAGTAGTAATGCCATACACAGGATTTGGAGGCAGTTTCATATTTTACACGGAAATGCTCTGCAATACATAATCAAGGTGCATTCAAAACATTGAAGTATGATTGTGAAAGCTGTTTTGATTTGTCTACCGTGTTCCCTCTTGCCCATTTTTATTTTTCTGTACTCAGTGGGAGAAGCTGATCCAGAAGTTGGAGGAAGAGCGAGCCCTGAGACTGGACTGGGGAAGACATCCGCTGGACTTCTCTGAGGGGTCAGAACTCCAGCAAACACAGATGGTTTCACTGCAGCAGCATTTATCCAGGTAAACCCATCTCTGTTCTTTACCCAATCTGTTCACAGCTGCACTCATGCTACCCACTGTCCTCCAGTCCACGCCCAGGATGCCCCCTAACCCTATTCACAGGGCCACTGCAGGAGTAGTGATGAAGGCTAGTAGCTGGATCTGTTACAAAAATGGCAGAGAAGTTTTACATATAAGGGGATGGCGCACTGTAATTGTTTTTCGATGGGAACATTTGAAATGCTGAAGATGGCAGAATGTAAACATAAAACACGCTGTTGGCCAATCACAAAATTCAGATTTTGCTGAGCTGGACAACTTTGATAATTACGACAGACTGTATCGGTTGGGAGCTCAAAAATACTGTGAGAGGAGTATTTTAGACTGATGACAAAGACTAAGGCAACATTTTTGCATTCAAATAAAAGATTTTAATTTCTTTGTTCTTTCCATCAGTGACATAGATCCATATTGTTCAGCGAGCCATGGATGAATTTGCAGTAGATGCTCTGATTCAATGGCCACTTGCTCCCATTGCTGGGCATAATCGGCATAGACTTACGTGTATTCATTTATTCTACGCTCACTGCTACTTATAAACGTGATCGTAGCGGCTTAAAAAATGGCAAGGAACATGTTAGACAAATTAGTTGTATGAAGACTGAGCTTGCTAAGAAGAGCAGTGTCTATTCATAATCAACAGATTACGGTAGACATTAATGGCACCTCTCATATGGTGGTTTGCAATCACTATGGCTATGACAAAGGTTATGGTTTCCTCAAGGTGAAATGTTGTGATCTGAGCTGTGGATAGCTAATGCACACAAGCGTCGATGAGTGAAAAATGTTGTTTTTCTTTTGCATTCATCCTTTTCAGAAAAAATGGCATGATTCAATGTAGATGTCAGTTTGATAGTGTCCATGAATACAGAAAGCAAATGGCAATACATACAACAGAACACTAAATGCAGGTATCTCCCCATTCAAAGAGATTGGGCTCTGATCTTCTTGGTCGCAATCCTGCTGCCGAACAGTGTTTCAAATATTGCATTAGAGTGTACGGTCTCATTATATTTGGAATGTCTCTGATAATTGTTTTTGAACTTGCCTTGTGACAGTGAAGGTTGAATACCCAGGTGGGTATTAAAAAAGAATCAAATGTGTCCCATATCTAAATACAGTAAGTCAGGTCTGACTCGCCCTGCTCCTGAAGGGCTACTGCTGTCCCTACGGCTTTTATCTCAACTCTGATTGGAGACATTGCTCATGGGTTGGAGCAAATATATATCTCTCGAAAGCTCAGGTAAAAAACCTCTTATCAACAGAAATTCAGGAAAAGACAACTGAAATTCATGCAATTTGCTTTCATAATCAGTGGAGGCCTTATTATTTAAATGATGAGACTGTAATGAAGAAAGTACTATTCACAATCACAATGGTGTTTGATGAGATGAGGTTTTGAATAAATGACATCACATTAACTACTAATGAATAATGGCTAAATACTACAATACTCTGTAATTAACGATTATTAAATGTTATAAGTTTGATAAGTGTGTAAAAAAATCACAGGAAAAGCCACGACTGACAGCAAAGGCTGTCATTTCATTGGGTAATTTTGATTCTACGTATCTCAGTTGAGTCGATACTCAGAGGGCTGCTGAGGACTCACTGGCCTTTCTTTACAGCTTTAGCCAAGAAGACTTGCTGTAAGATTATAGTTTCCGCAGACAAATAGCACATGGTCATTGGCACTTTGAACTCATCCATGACAAATGTCTGAAGTAAAAAATTTGCTTCTGCTGAGCCAATGCTGTGTTGATTGAAATAATATTACCGTTATTAGTTTTTGTCATTGAGGAATTAGGATGTCATTGTGTGATTATGAAGGCTTCGCCAACCTGTTTCATGTATTTAAGATCCGATATATTTGAAAAATGTAGCTGCTTTGAGGCAGAGGAGAGTCCCTTGGACTTTTGACAGCTGTCTCATGTGCAGACGTCGTCATAATTCCCTGTCTTATCTAGTCCATTGAAGGAGCAATTTCCCATTAATGGCTCCAAGAATGACCCATTCACACATTCATCTATTTTTTTTAATGTCTCATTATATGTGCTGAGGAAAAAAAAAACATGCTGATTAAAGTATGTCGACCCATTTTCTTGAAAGGTTTGACTTTTTAGCACTGACATCATGCGTAACTATTTGAAGAATTTGTTTTGAGAAATTAAAAGTCATTAGTCTTTTTATTTTTAAAATAAGAACATTGCTTTCAATAACCCATTACACAATTTTTATTGTTTCAGGATATCAGCATTGGAATGTTCAGAAAAGAACATCCTAATTGCATATTTGTCATATTAATATTTATCTCCATTCATTGTGTGGGCACACAGTTATTCTGTACGATCTCTTTTTGGCATTTCTGGTGAGTAATTTTTGATATTTGAGGGTGACAGCAGATAAGTTACACCAATAAAGCGGAATAAATTGCTCATTTATAATTCAGAAACTGTCCACAGTTTTAAATCGAGTGATTTTTCATACCAATAATCTGAAGTTATAGCTGCGCAAGTGGAATCAAATACAGCTGGTTAGGATAGTTATCTGTTAAAGCAAGCATATTTGTTTTGAGATTAGTTTTACAAGCACCATGT
The DNA here is from genome assembly GCA_029721435.1 of Gymnothorax reevesii. NCBI lineage: Eukaryota > Metazoa > Chordata > Actinopteri > Anguilliformes > Muraenidae > Gymnothorax > Gymnothorax reevesii. The sequence continues at coordinate 56,288,971 of CM056586.1, forward strand.
ATACTGTATCTTCTTTGAAGTTTCTATGATGCAGTTATAATTGTGACATGGCTTGTGCCTAATTAGACTTTATATTTAAGACATTGAAAATACCAGGTCATTGACAGGTTCACAGCAAAGCTGCATGCTTTGTACAAAACAATATTAATGAAAGCATAGCATACTGTGACTGAGCATGCTAAGCTAACTGAAACGCATTCCCTTTCTGTGACAAGAAATACCTCGGGTGCTTAATGTTCTTAAAATTAAAATTGATTCCAGGGTTTACATGCCTTGGGGTTTGGTGCCCTCAGAGAAACAATGATTCATGGTAATATCATGAGTTCTCATATTGCATTATGTTTCACAGTTTCTTATGCAAGAATGAATTAAGTGTCTCCTGATGCGGCTGTTAGCTATGCCTTGTTTAACATCACATTATTCATTTTGAATATGTTGTTATCTGGGGTGAGTTTCCATTGACATGTGATTCATTTGAACAGCCTGATATTTACTGCAGGACTAAGTACTTCAACAGTGGCATTGCCTTTGAATCAAGCATACAGCTGTCATGTAACAAGTCAGATTCCTGTCCATATGCTCAATACCAATAAAAATATTGTTATATAATACAGTTGGGTCAATTTCTGGTTTCGTAGGTCCAGTCCAGTACATAACCTTAAACCAGAGTATAATTTTCATGTAGATATACAAAAATGGCATGACTATTTATTTTTTTTTGTATTTAAAAAAATTGGCATTGAGTAATGCATCTTAAAATGATGACACAGGAATATAATTCACATGTAGCTGTACATGAATGGTAAAGATGTTTGATTTCATATTTAAAACATGGACATCAAGTAATATAAGAATACAACTTAGTGCAGCATAAATAAGATGACAAACTAGATATAAAATTTATATATATATATATATATATATATATATATAAAAGAAATGATTAGTGTAATCATAGTCTTTGTTCACCGAATGGAATTCAGCATGTTGCTGTCTGATCACAAGCATTTCACAACTAAATATGACCATCAAATGTAGTTGTATTGAAAAAAAAAATAAAACAAAGATGAGTACTTAGTTTTTTTTGCAGCGATAATTTGATGGATGTTTCCTGGTTTGTAACTGTGGGTATGACTGGAGTATTACTGGATGTGCAAATAATATCATCATCTGCCTGTCCATATCATAACCATGTTGCAGTTTTTGGAGCCCAACCGGAACTGTTAAGGACTTTTCAGTTGTCAGGCCTCATCCCTGTTTGAATTGATCAGTGTAGCCCACCACACTGCGCAACTGTTCAAACGCACTCTGAGGAAAATGTGATAAGCTGAGCAAAGAGTGTTCAGAGGGACCTTTCCACATTGTAGTATTCTGGGATACATTTCCCAAAAGCACAGATGGTAACCTAAATAGTTGGAACCATTGACTTTATAGTATATGGTAGCTCTATGTTAGCTGCTAACATAGTAAGCAACTATGCTTTTGGTAAATTTACCCCTTAACAGAATTAGTTTATATTCTTGGAAATTTCTGATCCTTTGCCCACCTATGGATGCTCATTCCATCAGCATTTGAGTTGGTGCAGCCACCAGCCACAGAACGCCGACACATTTTTGAACTTTGCTACTGCATTTCTCACACAACTGTAACTGATTTGTATTCAATTCATTCGGAGCCTGCAACCTATCTGCCTCCCGTAACATCACAGGCGAAACTGACTGTAGCACTCTGACCTAGCCTAAAATGCAAATTTCTCAAAAAAATAGGTTTTATATACTAGTTACGCCTATGTTATTCTGACCTTAAGGTGAATCACTTTTGATATTTTATCAGTAACCTTGGCTATTTGGGTATTCCTTTAAATAGGGTTCCGTTTGGCCACGTGGCCTGGCCGCATTCCACACGTGGCTAATTGGTAAACCGTACAGTTTTTTTCACTGGCACGCTTCCTCAAATTGCTGGGATTGTGCTTCAGGACCATATACAGCGGCTGGGGTCGCGACTGGAGCAGGGGCTGTGCCGACTTCGGGACCGCAGACAGCAGCCGGGAAGCAAGTCGGAATTGTGGCTGTAACACGAGGGCTATGTGAGGTGTGACTGTCAGTCAGCCAATTTCGTACTTGGCGTATAAGAGTGGTGTTGACTGCTCTGCATATAAAAAAAGTCATCATTGACATTCACATTTTCAAACTAAGCTCTTTTGATACTACGTTCACGAAATTGCTACACTAAAAGATGTGGCCGCTGTAAGTCCATGAATTTTTGGGGGGGGCCTCCATAGCTAAAATGAGCTCTAACTCCTGAATGCAAAGTCCGATCATCACTAAATATACCATCTTTCATCTGCTGGCTATAAGATTCGAACCGACCAAATCTGGTGCACATCCATCTGTAGGTTGTGTTGGAGCAAACAAATAGTAATGACTCCAAAACCAATTTCCCAATCAACTTCAAATTTTGCCAGCTTTATTTTTCGCGAATTATTTTGCTGCCATGAGCCAATTCCAATTCACTGTCCCTTTTACTCTTTGAGGTACTGTATTATGAATGATTATGGATCCTTCCAAGATTATTTAGAATGCATGAAAGACAAATCAACCAAGTGTTAGAGTACTGCCTTTTGTAATTTTGGGATTTTTCAGATTTCAAATTTTGCAAGAGCCAGGGGATGTACCATCTCCTGATGGCTCTTGTTTCAATATGCAGTATATGGCAATATGAGTTTTGTTTCAGTTGTCTCATGCTGGCCACCAGTTTATTTATCAATTCATTCCTTCATGTGTCAGATGAGTTGAAACAATCCCCAATTAATGGTTGCTTTTTCCTTGTAACAATGAGATGTCAATTTTTTTCAATAATTATTTTAACACCACTTTTCAGTTCACATTAAATAATGTCTTTTATCCTCTTATTGATATAGGAGCATGTGAAGGACACTGTGCTGCATGAGGCAACATGAAAAGACATCCATTAAAAGCAAATGCAGGTCACGATGATGGGGAATGCCATATGCCTTCTCTCAGATAAGTGTTAAATTAAAATGGTATTCATTATCATTACCTTACTTGCATTTAGTTTTTGTTACACCTGCTGTTGCGGACTAATTAAGGCTCCACTAGACTGCTTTTCAGTTGTTTCTGGTCTTCATCCGGCACACACTTTGAATGAAACAAAAAGACCTTCATCTTTTGGTGCAAAATATCAATAAGGTAAATGAAGGCCCAGAAAATAAATAAAATCAAATGATTGCTGAAAACTAATGTGTTGGGTCTTTTAATTTCATAAAATTACACAGTCTATTCACATCAGGATCCTAATTTCTGATGAAAATTATGTGATTAAACCACAAAAATGTGCTTAATTCATTTTGGCACTGTGGTATTAATTCTGCATGTTTTGTCTGGCTTTCACAGAAATATGCTAAAATGCGAACTTCATTCCTCTTTTTTGACAGAAAGGTAGTTTGTATGAATTATGCTGAAAACATACCCTTCACTTGTGCTATTTAATCATTTGAAGGTGTAAATTTGTGCTGGGCATTCAGCTGGGCATTCAATTGCTTCTTTCGTTGAGTATCCAGTTGAATGATGTTGCCACATTTAAAAAGTAACTTGTAGCAAGCATTGAAAAAAATTCAGGACAAGGACATTGGCCAAATAATTAATTAAAATTGTATTAAATGTTAAAGTAGCCGTGCATAATGCAGTAACGGCAGTGAAGTACACTGAAATTCAGTGACACTCGGCACTCATTCAGTGTGCAAGAGGCTCATTACCTTTTCTCGCCATAACCTGAGAACATGGCCAGCCTGGTTCCGCATAACCAGTTGTCTCCCTGTTCTTACCCCTCAGCCCTGGTTAGATGGGTCTCTCGAGTGCGGCTGCAATCTGTTGCTTCAGAAGCCCGTGACATTTTAATGTTTCCCAGTCTTGCTCTAATGGCGTCGGTACGGTACTGTATCTGCGGATAAGCGCCAGACTCCGGATGGATGGCATGCTTCATCCACAAACAACCCAGGCGTGGAGATGCAGCTATGGAGGGAAGTGATGCGTATGTGCGATTAGGCCCGTGGTGCGTTTCCACTCAGATTCCACCAGCATATCCTTCACTGGCTGTCTCAATTGGTACGATGAGCCAGGATTTGATTAGATGCATATTTCCCCATGTTTGGCTGTTCTGTGACATCAAATTACCTTCTTTCATGTTCCAGAATGTGTACCTAAACCTCCCCAGGGTAAGAGAGGACGGTGATTGTTACTGGGGACTCACAAATAGTTGTGCCAAATGTCGGCACCTACAGAATGACATAAAACCCTTTATTTACATGTTTTCAGAGGAGAAGCGCCAATGGATGGTGTGCTTCATAACCAAACATCTGCTGCTGCTCCATTATATGCTGTACTGGAAATCATTGCCCTTGGAGAATCTATTCCCATCAGCCAAGCACAAGGTGACATGAAGAGGCACACATAAGCACTGCCTATTCCATCACTCTTGTCTTTGAAAGTAGAAATTACAATGATAATTACACTTATTACTCTGTCTGCAGACAAGCGAGATCCTTCTTGAAACTCTAGAGTCTATCCAAAATCAAATTTCATCTCCTCGTTTGCGAATAAGTACATTTTATTGAAAGTTTATCAAGATTTTGGTGTGAAAAAAATCCACTTTGAAATACATATATTCATTTATTAATTTTCTTTATTATGCATTATTATTTTTCCGTAGGGATATTATCATCTTATAAATGAGGTTAGTAATTATTTTATAATTAATTGAAAAAAGTGCTTAAATGAAATTTTTACACAGCGCATTCCTCCTCACCATTAGTTGTGTAGAATATTATGGAAGTGTTGTGATTCTGGTTCTGCTTTGCCTAGTTCTGGTTCTGACAGTCTTATATGTGTATTTTGATTCCTTGCAATGTCTGATTATTCTTTGATAGATGTATTGTGATTTGGTGACTTAGATTTGTTTATTTATTGTCTTAGTTTTACTTCTCCACATTTAGCATTTTACCATAGTTTTATTCCAGTCCATGTTTTGATTCTCCATGTATTGCACTTTGTCTCCCCCTGTCTTGTCATTAGTCTTGCCTTTGCTCACAGCCCCAGTAAATTGTCTCACTACTTCAGGTGATTTAATGGTTCTGGGTTCCAGTCTTCCTTCTCGATCTCGATCTCCTTCCCCTTGCTTTTTGCTATATTACTAACACCTACTAACAAAAATTTGTTATTTTTGCAAATTTACTAACCAATACTAACATTGTATATTAGACGAACTTACTAAAAAGCTCTCGGGATTGTATAGCTGCACTTACTAATTGACTAACGACCTCTCAGCACTCGCCCTGTTCTAGTCTCCACCTCTTGCTTTCGTTCAATCTGCTCTGCTGTGTTTCGTGCAGATTTTCTGCACCTGTCTCTTCGCTGTTCTGCCTCTTACTCTGTGCACTTAGAAGTCCCTAACCAGACTTGTTGTTCTGTCTATAGGAATGTCTTGTGCTCCCTGTCCGCATTTTGGCTTTTGCCTATTTCATGTGATTAGGTTCTCCCTCCTGTTCCACCCTCTGTAATTAGTTTCATTTCCAGCACCCGAGTCTGTGTAGCATGTGTTCTCCCTCCCTTGTGTATTTATTTTGGGGAGAAGGTGCAGAGGGGAGACAGGACTTCGCTTTCTTGCTGGTGCATGGTCTCCTTGCGGGCACGTTTTGCTACAGCATGGTCGCTGTGCGGGCGGCGTCCTGCAGCAGCTGGGAGCCCGCTGAGTCCGCTCTGCCATCTGTGCCAGCTGTGTCCTCCGAGCCAGCTGTGGCATCCGAGCCATCTGAGTCAGCATTGCCTTCAGTGCTCCCTTCCGCGTGTTGTACCCGAGTACCCCGGGCTTTTCGTTTCCCGAGTTACCTTAGTTTTTCCCTGTTCAGTGCGTGGCATGGTGTTTTGTTTTGGCCTGTGTGCCACCTTTTCTCCCCGAGTTTTGGATGTCTAATTAAATCTTCTGTTCCCGCAATTCAAATTTATGTTAATGATTTTAAAGATTTTTTATTTTGCTCATTGGAAAGACTATTAGAAGCTCATTCAGAGATACAGTTTGCAAAATAAGAACCACTGTAGTCAAATTAATGAAACTGTACAGGCAATTTTACTTTTTTGCTTCCTAAAGCAACAATACTGGCAAATTCAAGCCAACTTTGTAAGCTTCAGCTTCTTGCCCCATAGATGTAAATCCTTATGTTTTGTGATGATTGGATATTGCTTACATGAGATACACCCGTTATATCAACAGAGGCCACAGCCATAAATTATATTTTCACTAGCGAGTGCGTGCTCTGATTTGTAGCGAAAGATCAGCTTGGCTTTACTTCTATGATACCGAATGCGGTGAATTTAGCCGGGTTTTTCATAGTTAATGTCATAATGTGGTCAGATTTGTAGCGAAAGATCACCTTGGCTTTACTTCTGTGATACTTGGGCATGTGCACCTATTCGTATTATGTACAGATGAACGGTGGTGTTATATAATGTCAGTGTAGCCGATGCAAGCATTTCGCTAGCGAACGCGGTGAACTTAGCTGGGGTGTTCATAGTTAATGTCATAATGTGCTCAGATTCGTAGCGAAAGATCACCTTGGGTTTTGAGTTTGCTCCAGACTGACTGAAGCCAGCACTGCAAACTTGGGGTCCGGCTGTGTGAAAAGACGCGAGGCTTAATCGAGCCTGCGTGAAGCAAAGAGAAATAATAAGGCCAGCGTTCAGCTCACGGTAACGTAATGACGTACGATGAGTGACGTACGTTGTCCGCTACACACTGCTGACAGAGGGAGACAGACACATCACTAAAATAGATGAAGTGATGATAGTAGTAGTGATATTGCAGCCACATGATTAACAGCAATTTGTAGTATGTTGGGATTTAAAATCTTGGTCTGAGGATTCTCTGGACTAAATTTTATGCTGATCAGTTGTACTGTTTTGGAAGTGTGAAATTTGAAAGGCTTAAAAAAAGAATTCTAAATGGCAGATAATCTCACATGGCAGATCATTTGGTCTCAGAGGTCATTTCGTTCAGGTGGAGTTAGGTCATCTCTATGATGGTATATGGGCTGCTAAAATTTGACCAGCTAATGTTGGCCACCTTCTTCTACGTTTAAATATTCATTGGAGCCTTGACAGACTTACAGCGTGCAAAAATTCAAATTGAGCGGAGAAATGATGTAGCAGTTATGACTATTTGGCTGTTGCCCCACTCAGGGACAGATTTGAATGAAATTAGGTAGGCTTGATCTTAGTGGCGTATAGATGGGGGATCATTTTGCTTGGAGATGATTTGACTTTTCTTTCAGGAGTTATAGCTCAATTTATCAATATAGGCTACGCCCAAAATTTTCATTTTAGAAAGATTTCAGGTTTTGCTATGAAGACGATGCCCACCTAACCTTAATTTACTGCCGTCACTAAATCCCTAACCTAAACGTAATTCTAACCCTAAACCTAAGCCTAATCCCTACCCAAACCGTTATTTTAAGTGTAAAAATGACTTAAACTGTATCAGGAACTGAAACTGTAACTCTAACAGTACCTTCCTGCTGCCAGTAGGGGCACAATTTTAGGAAACGCTCCTATGGGTCATTAATCAGAGTGAATGAAAATAATTGATTGATTTGAGCATGTGGTTGGAGGACAGGTTGTAAAAGAATAATATGCTTCCGTTCCGTTGAACCCTGAGGGTGAATATGCCCTCTGTATTTAATCTATTCCATATATTAAGGAGCAGTGGGCGGACATATCTATTTATGTCCTTACCTTCACCATCAGATTCTGCCTTCAAATTATATGAACAGAAGATATTTAAATTCATCTGGAATAATAAACCAGAAAAAATAAAGAGGAAATATTTATACAACTATGAAAATGGAGGATTGAGATTACTACATTTAAAAGCATTGGATCTAACTTTAAAAGCATCGGTGATTCAAAAAATCTATCATAAGCCAAACTGGTTTTCTTACAGATTATTATGTACATTTCATCACATATTTGAAAGCCAGCTCTTTCCATTTCTGCAATTAAGATCACTCCATATTCCCCTGTTTATTATCTCCCGCCAACACGAAGTGGGAGGGGGATATAGGTTTGACCTCCGTCCGTCCGTCCGTCCGTGCGTCCGTGTGTGCGTCCGTCCGTCCGTCCGAGATAAAGGGGACAGCTTTACTCAGAAACTACTACAGATACAGTAACCAAATTTGGTGTGTAGCTTCAGACCATAAAGGCCTTGATTGAGTTCGAAAATGAGAAGCGCACGATTGGCGGGGGATGTTGTAGACCATGTCGACTTGTTCAAGAAGTCATGGCCGATTCATCAGTCTTTCTAAAAGAGTCTATAAAAGCTTGGTTGAGTTTCCAGTACCATCCACCAGACCACCCGGAAGAAATCTTACAAGAAATAATATGGTTTAACTCAAATATTACAATTAAAGGATATCCATTTATATGGAAACAAATGTCTGCTCGGGGCATTTATTTTCTGAATGATCTCATTGATGAAAATGGGAAACTAATGTCATACAATAGTTTTTGTCATAGGTATGGTGCCCTATGCTCCATACAGAATTACAGTCAATTGGCTGCAGCATTGCCTTCAGAATGGAAAGGAAAGACTAACAAAATAACTTCTCAGGAACTAGTATGTCGGCCCTCCATAAAAAATTTCAGTTGGGTTGCTCATAAAAAAATCAATAGGAAAATGTACGATTTTTTTATGGAGAAAAATAACTTAAAGGAAATTCCCTACAGAATTCATACATATTGGGAGGATTTAGTAGACACGCCAATCCCTTGGCTACGAGTTTTTAACTTAAATAATCAAATTTCTTTTGGGACAAGGACTAGAATTTTCCAATACAAATTGTTATATAAAATCTTGGCAACAAATTAAATGTTGCAAATATGGGGGATAAAGGAATCCGATACATGTAGACTTTGTGAGGACGAGGAAGAAACCTTGGTCCACTTATTTTGGTATTGTCCATATGCTGTTGGCTTCTGGATACAGGTGCAGAAATGGCTACAAACACTTAATATTCCATTCAAGTTGACCTTGTTTACAGTTATGCTGGGGGACCTGAGAGATACTTGTCCAAAATTAAATAATATAATTATAGTTCTTGGAAAAATCTTTATTTTTAATACACAAAATAAGAATGCACTTAGATTAAGTAACTTCAAAATGTTTGTTTAAAAGAGCTATAATCTGGAAGGTATAGCTATGAGAAACCTGGGCAGAGCATCTGAATTTTTAAGGGTGTGGCAGAAAATAAGTACAGGTGAGGGATGGGCATTACTCACCATATGAATGAATCTTATCTGCGTGAATAAGTTTGTGTGATCTGTTTTTTTTTTTTTTTTTTTTTTCTTCTTCTTATGGAGACATCATTGCATGTAAAAATACAATTCCAATCATGCATTGGAATGATGAGGCTTTAGGAGGTTTGGGGGGTTCACTGAAAGATTGATAGCTTTGAGAGTTGTTGGTGTGTGGTTACGTTCTTTATTTTCTAGGTTTTTTTCCTTTCATTGCTATATTATATATTTTTTTCTTTTCTTTCTGTTTTTTCTTTGTTTAGTCCCTCCCTCAAGAGGTGATACATCATTGTATTTAAGTCCGGCAAAATAATAAAGTTGTCCTCCAAAGAGGGGGGGTGGTGGCGGGCAAAATAAAAAAAAAAAAAAAAAAAAGGAGCAGTGGGTGGCCACACAGTGGCACCCGGTAGCAACGCCATTTTTGAGGCGAGGGCCTTGGTTCACAATAACGGCAGGTATACACTTAACTGGACATTTTTAGGCATCATGTTCCTTTTTTGCAGCATGAAAGCACTCCTCCCTGGTCAGTTGTTTTGTTTGCCTTCCCCGCCACTGTAAGTGTTTAGCACGTCTGCACTGTCAGTGAATTAATATACTTAACAGGGGTTTATCAGTCTGCGCGGATCATTGTAGAGGCAGATGGAAAGTCCATAAGGTCACTTTGATTAAGAGATTTCTGGCTGCCAAACTGTCACCGTGCTGCAAACACTGTTGTCTAGTGGCCCAGTTGAACCTTTGCCATGTTAATGCAACATCTCGCAACCAAGTGCCAGTTTTCTGCAATTCCAGTTATGATGCTCTAATGTAATCAAACCTTCCCAGACCTGTAACCCCATAAAACCTATAGTCCAATGTAAGGCTTCCTCAAATGCAGCTGATATGTTCAAACCTGTAGAACGTCAGGCTAATTTGTAATTCTAGTAAAGATCCCAAGGGTTTCAATGATCCAAACTATATCTGGTTGACTTCTCAGGAAATTCATATAACAAGATGTTCAAGATTTAGATATTTTCCATTTTATGTAATGCCTTGAAAACATCTTGGGTTTGAATATTTCTCTCAATTTAAGTGTGATGTAGATTCAGTGAAGCACTGCGACCAACAGATACACATTGTCCTACAATACAAAAAAAAAAGATACACTTTATTGAACCCCATGGGGTCATTTGTCCTCTGCATTTGACCCATCCAATAGTTAGGAGCAGTGGGCAGCTACAGAGCAGCCAGTTCCTTGGTCAGGGGTACTGGTAGGAGTGTTATAATAATGCATATTTTTGTGGGTGGGGGAAACCAGAGGAGGTTTCCCGAACACGGGTAGAACATGCAAACTCCATACAGAAGGGCCCCAGGCCAAAATCTAACCACGCCCCTTCTTGCTATGAGGCAACTGTGCTAACCACTATGCCGCTGTGCCGCCCAAAAAAGCTTTTTCTCTCTTGTAACTGCCTGAAGGGAACACTTAAGTGAAAAATTAAAGTTTTAGCAGTTTAATAAGGGGGATTCCTGGTTCTTAAAAAGTAAATTATACCTACTGTATATGCAGCGAAAAATAAATGACTCTGTTTCAGCAAGTGGGAGGCTGTAGTACTGCTTATGAATATAAACCACTTTCAACTATAGAAGAACTCAAGCATAAATACATCTGATTGATCTGAAACAACAAATAAATATTAAATATTATGCGACATGTAAATAGATAGTGGATAGTGAGTTAGGGAGTCAACATGAGAGGTGTGTGGATTGTGCACACCTAGTGTATATTTCACTGAATTTTTTGATTGGCCAAACTGAATAGCATGTGGTAAACCCATTATTATGATGGACAACTACGCTGTTTGAAGTGGATGTTAAATCTGCAGCAAGACTTTGCTGCGTTCTTGTCACTTACTGCGGTGCTATAACTCCCTGGATCCCATCAGGTTTTGGCTTCATACAGTTGCTCCCCAACCCATAACAGCTCAGGAAGCCTAAATAAAGTAAACATACTGGCATTCTCAATGTGGTTCGAATGTGCATTACTAAGTGCTCTCTTGGGTATAAAAATAAAAAAGAGCAAAAAGAGACCAGCTTAACTGGGAGTAATGTGAAGTGGTCTCTTTGAAAGGTCCAATATACTGTTGTATAGTGGACAGAGAAAAGAAGAGCAAAGAAGAAATTGCTGACACCTTTCATCCAAGTGGCCTGCGTCACAGCAGAGTCTCTTCTGCCCTGACGAAGGCCACTTGGCTAAAATGTGTCTGCATTTTTCATTTTCTTTTCTCTTTTCTCCCCCCATGCCAGCGTGCCTTCGACCTTTTAAACGGACCACTTCACATGACACCCTAGTGAGCTGGTCTCTTTTAGCTCTCTCTAAAGCCAAAATAGGGTCACATGACCTTGTCTTGGCTCTGGGAAGCCCACGGGGCTCTGCCGCGCCAGCCGATAAACTCAGGGATTAGCAAGTCCTTCTACCCTGGGAAGTGGGTCAATCTCTAAGGAAAATCCGGATGTTGACAGGAGTGCTACAACAGAGGGATCCCACCCTGTTATGTGCACACTATGGGGCAGAATCTTCCTTAGAAATGGTGCACTTAGTTGCATCTTAGTGCCTACTTCATTTATTTACAAGGAGGAAGAAAGAAGGACAAGGAGGCGCAGTGGAATTGTGTCGTTAGCCAGCCAGGTGGCCAGTCGCAGTAGAGCAGTGGAGTTTCTCGGCAGCAATGGAGTGGTCATGTTCAGCGACTCTCCGGCTGCAGAAAGTGAAACAAGGCCAGAATCTCAAACATAAGACAAGATGTGTGAGGAGTGACCAGGGGACTGTAGCCATCAGAAGCTCTCTTTTGGAGGCTCCAAATGTGGGCTAAAGATGAAGGAAACAGTACAAAGGTACCCCCTTCCGCCCTTGTCCATTCCCTCAGCCTCCTTCTGCTCATATTGAACCCTGCAGTTACTTGAAGATCTTTATTGTGATGTGTGCAAAATGTACATGCTTTCTAAACAACCACTTTGATGGTAAAAAAAAATCTACAGTAATGCAGTATGTGTCGTTTGATTAGCCTGGCTAGCCCTCGTCAGAATATCACTACGCTTTGAAATATTATTTAGAAATTATCTTCAAATAATCAGGCCAAATGTCTGTGAGGTCTGTTGGAAACATAAAGATGGTGACGGTGATGATACTGGCTAAAATGATTACAGCAAGTAGCTTTCCATCATTGATATGCTGGCAGCTCAATATCGTATATAAAAAAAAGAAAAAGCTCCCCAGATTTATTTTATTTCTTGCGATTTGAATTTTAGACTTTCAGTAGCCTACGTCTCTCAGAATGGTTCAGAATATATTTTCTGCAGTTTCTAACCAGGATTTAAGAGTGATTTACTGAAATATAAGATTCCCCATTGTCTATATACTGAGAGCGTTTACAGTACTTGAGAACATTCCAGTACTTGATTTACACGTCAAGCTACTTTGATGCAAGCCGCCACTAATGGACTGAAAATGAGCTCTGTGATTTGGCTCTGTTTAAAGTTCAGTGTCCTGTCTCCCATTAAACACCCCCCATTCCCAATGTCAGTAATGATTTTATTCGGACAGCAAAGGACAGTTTCCTGAGGTAGCAGCTGTAGAGGTAATTTAGCCGGCGTAAACAAGCCAACAGAGCCATGTGCCACGATACACCTTCACATTTGGTTTCTTACTGTCAGGAGCTCATTTGGCATCATTTAAAGCTGCAGTACTGTTTTACTGATTTGTTGAATGGGCTTGCTGGCTTTCCTAAACTCTAGTAATGAGAGCTTCATTCACTATCCTGTAACTCCAGTGAATAAGACTTTTTCACCAAGTCTGTTATCTGTTTATTCACTTGGCCGGCAGGTCTTGCATATTCAAATTGTTTTTTAATTTGCATGCAGTGTTATGTGCCTGCGGCAGCTCAAATGGTTTTTCTTCTGTGATAAATATTTTTATTACTTTTTTTTATTAATAATTTATCTATACTTGAATCGACATTGGATGTGCATTGTGTGATAATGATTTATAATAGTGAAAGACATTTAAGTGCATGTCAGTTGACCAGGCTGTAAGCACAGGTTGAAAAAACACACCAAAAATAGGCATGAGGTAATTGGATGAAAGGTTTCTTTCTTCGTGGAGTGCAATGTTTTTATAAAGCCATATATTAGCCTGCGTTTCTTAGGCTCTTATGATTCTGAGTCAGCCAGTGTTTGTTAACTCTGCTGTACCTGCCCTCTGTGACAAAATATTTGAGAATTTTTCTCCAGAGTGTGGTTGGTTTCTTGAGGATTTGAATTGTGTTCACTTTTTAATGAAGGTCCCTGGCTTTCCCACCAGACACAGTTCTAGGGGAAAACTATATTGTCCCAGGAAGCACGTTGCCTGCGTATGAGCAGAGCTGTCAGGCAGCAGGAAGACAGGCATATTAAAAGAAAAAGGAGGCCTCTCTAGTCTACCTTTTTTACAGGGGATAGTAAGGCTAATTCCTGCGGCAGGGTAAGCAGACCTTTCACCGCTGCAGCCTCTCAGATATGTCAGCTCTCATGGTATTATGGAACTGTGGGGGCAATTAAAAACTTGGGAGAGTCCGCAGAATGGTAATGTGCCCAGATACAATGAACTCTACTCCACAGTGGATTAAACTTACTGTTATAGGCCTTTCTGGGATCACTAAATGAGGTCAGATTATAGCTTTCTATGAAAGTAGGCCATCCACTACTACATCATTGCAAAATGAGCTTGTTTAACTGCCCAGAGGATGGTATCTACATGCTGTGTAGCCTGTAGCAGAACATTAAAGAATACTTAGTGACCCTATGGGTGATATATAGATTTTTTTCTCTGGACATTCAATGAAAATAATTACAAATGGCATTGTTGCATGCGTATAGGATGTGCAGACATGCATGAACACTTAGATTCACAGATCATATGACTGTTTTGAAAAGAATGGGTCAGTCTATTGGGTCTTTGACACTGTCTGACTGTGTGTTTCAATTCCTCTAAATTGCATTACGTTTATATTGCTGACCCTTGTATTCAAAGCAACATACAATGAGTGCAAACAGAAGTTTTGAAGGAGAACACATAAATCGTGCATGTTGTGAAAGAGAAAATATAACTTGTGTGAGTTATGAATGATCACATTTATTTTACAGGGCCTTTGAATGAGAATACATAACCTGGTTATGGTGTGAATGGGGAAATATAAACTTATAAATGAGAAAATATCACGCGTGCGCCATATGAATTAGGACATGAGTGAGTTGCACAACCCACCTGTGTGGGTTCTTAATGAAGGCAGTAATAGAATATGTAATGTAAATGTATTGCCGCCTCACAGCAAGAAGGTCATGGGTTTGAATCCGGCCTGGGGCCTTTCTGCGTGGAGTTTGCATGCTCTCCCCGTGTTCGCGTGGGCTTCCTCCTGGCACTCAGGTTTCCTCCCAAAGACATGCATATCAGGCTAATTGGAGACACTAAATTGACCATAGGTATGAGTGTGAGAGCGAATGGTGCGTGAATGGTGTGTGTGCCCTGTGACGGATTGGCAAGCTGTCCAGGGTGGGTCCCTGCCTTCACCCGTAGTCAGCTGGGATAGGCTGCAGCTCCCCCTGCGACCCTAATGAGGAATGTGGAGGTACAGAGAATGGATGGATGAGCAAGACACATTTCCTGTAGCTCTCTTAGGGTGTTTTCACACATAGGGTCTTTAGGTTGACCTGACTGTCTAGGCTAATTGGTGCGGTGCGGGTAGTGTGAACACAACTAGCTGCACCCGAGGTCGAGACAACAGCCGTACAGAGAGCAGCTGGAAGGGGTGGTCTCGGAGCGGCGTACCAAGCCCTTTAGTTTAGTTTTAGTTTAGTTTAGTTTAGTTTTATCACCAAACCAGTGGTGTGACTGCGCAGCGAGCCTGGGGTCGGCCCAAGCCCGGAATTTCCACTCCTCTTTATAATGTAAAATATCAGATAGCTGAAATGGGATGGTTACTAGGTATGCCTAATGTAACGTTTAGTATTATCTTGTGTTTGTTAGCAAATGTTACTGCAATTAACATCAATTCATTCATGTCTAACGTTTCAACTTACATGGCTCTTCGCCAATATCTGCATATGGTGAGGGGGACTTGGTTTAACAGAATCAATCTGCGCCTTGTTTTGGTTTGTCTTGCAATTCGCATTTGCCGTCTCCAGTGCAAGAAAGCATTGTTCCCCACACGCAGCCATGCCTCATTTTCAAATTCGAATGTTATAACTTCCCGACACTGAACGAGACATACTATATAGATTGCCAAAAGCAGTAACGTTAGGCATGTTAGGCGTTGCTGTCGAGTCTCCATCGTTCACGTGTGTTCTATTTACATCTCAAGGCTTCATTTCAACCTTCTTTTCCGGATGGAATGGTGCTACACACGTCATTTTCGTCTGGTTGCCATGGATACATGACGCTCCATTCTGTGGAACGGTGTACTTGGTACAGTGATAAAAAGCATATGCGAAACCGAGCTACTCCAGTTGAAAATTGATACATTGTATATTGGGTCGACCCAAATATGTGTGAAAACACCCGTAGAGTAAACTGACCCATTGCACCAGTCGACTGTGCCCCACCTTCTGTTACTCCTAAACCACCCCGGCATCTTAGTATATTACCCTCAGGTGGTAAATCAGGTCCTGTATTTGCACTCTGAACAGTTTGAGATGAAGGAATCTGCCCTTTCTTCCCAGGGGTGCATCTCCGGGATACGTGTCCCTGTTGCCTCGTTCACCCACTCATGTGGTACTCATGCAGAGGTCTGCCGGGAAACAAAGAGGTCATCCACTTGGAAACATGTAACGCTACTCTGGGCTAACATGCTTGGCAGTCCCCCTCCTGAGGTTTTTATTACTTTTTCACAAAGGCAGCGCCATGAGAAACAAAACTGAATGAGTTTCACTTGACCACAGCAGCACTTATGTGCTGGCGGTGAAGGAAGTGAGCATATGCCCGCTGTCAAAACTGAGCTGCAGTGGACAAAGAATGTGTTACAAAACTTTGCTTGATTGGTAATTGCACCTTCATGTACAACACAGTCAGTAGAGGAGAATCCCAGGATAAATGAAATGAAGGTTGCTTAAGTTTTGCGGATGACGATAAGATTCATCTGTCAACTCTTGGGAATGGTATTTGAATATTTACTTTCAATTCAGGAATGGCTCATTACATTTCGGCATCATTTTTAATGTAATGCTATCTGTACTCATCCATAAATTGGGGTGAGCTGAGGTGAGAGTTGATAACAGAGGTACAGCTCAGCTCTGCGCTGGGTTTCTGGGCAGGCTGAGACACATATAAGTCTGTTAATTATTCTCAAAGCCTTTATTGGCCTGCAATGAACCAGATTTTAGCAAAGTAGAATTACTTAGAGTTCATGAAAGTAGTCTGCCAGAATTACCCATATTTTCAAATACCCTGTTTTGCATAATTGAATATGTCATGTACTGTACAAGTGCAATCTTTGTTATTTTGTTTTATGAGTATTTGAAATGCAATATAGCCACACATCATCATGCCCTTGAGTGTGAAGCATGATTCTTTTTTCATATTCATATTTATTTTTAAGGGAGCATTCTTGCAATTTGTCATCATTTATAGATGAATTGATGCAGGCAGTGAGGACTCATTTTGGATTGATATCAATAAACCCCCAATTAGAACACAGTGGAATGGTAAAAGAGTATATATCTGTTTCGCTCAAAGCATGTGGCTTTAATGTTTCTCATTACATCTCTTCTTGTGGTGATTTTTGCATGGGTGGTGATCTGACAGACTTGCTGATGAAGCTGTCTTAATTGGAAATGACATCATTCACCTTGGGTATCTGATCTCAATGCTGCTTGTGATTAATCTAGATGTTCTCATTTCAGTTCCCAGTATGGCTACTTAATTAAAACAACTTTGCTTGATTAAGAGGCACTTATGGATGCAATGTTGCTTTTGTTCATTGAAATGTGTTGGTTGCAATCTATCAAAGTCCAGCCAACTCTGACGCCTGCCATCATTTTTCATTGTTCATGAACACTAATTACTGTAGACTGCAATAGGATAAATACAGTCAATGGTTTAAAAAAATTCCCATTTTTGCTTTTAAGCCGGTTAGAAGAATACATTGAATCCACCTGTCCACTTTCAAAATAAGCAGTAAATGAATAAATAATAAAATAAGATAATGATAATGATAATAATAATAATAATAATAATAATAATAATAATAATTGAAACATTTCAACATTTTTTGAAAATTAGACATCATTAAATCATAAATTACATTTTTATTGTTGCAGCCTTTTAGGAAGGATAACCTAACTTTTTTTCTGCAGTTTAGCAGAAGTATTTGAAACTCTACCCCATAATTCTTAGCCAGCCAACTGTTTTTAATCTCAGTAAATGGAACTTCAAAAACAATACAACAGAAAGTCGGTGTTAGGGGAAAGAGTGGGTCAAACCCCTGACCCTAATGTGCCCATGTGTGTCTTTTACAGCTGGACGTGCCCCATTATGATGGGTTTAACATGAGGTTCCTTGCCGGGGGGAGCTTTTTTAATCAATAGCCTGCTCTGCTAGAGTTGCAGGTCAGAAGTGGCTTGGGCATGACGTAGCCTCGACTTTTTCGCATTAACATGCAAATAGAACACGCAGGCTCCGCCAGTTATTCCATTACGGTCGTCGAGCGAACTCGCTGTCTGTCGATGGTGAGGATGCTGAAGCATGCTTTATTCACTGCCGGCATAGTTTAGAGCTAAGGGCCACATTTCCATACTGTTGGGTGCCACTCAGCCACTCTCGCTGAGGATGGATCTGAAGGAGATGTTTACTGTTTTCATCACATTATTTTGGAGGAATGGCGTCAGCAGAAATGGACGGCAATGCCAGTGGGGGTGAGTGGCTTCCTTTTTATCCCCTGAAGAGAGGTTCTCTCGGTATATGTCATCAAAATTCTGCATCAGCCTTGAAGAATTTCATTGCTATCAGTGACCAGTATTAACTTTTACAAACATTAGAGCAGGGGTAGCCAACCCTGGTCCTGGAGAGCCGCAGTGTCTGCTGATTTTTGGTGTTACTCAGCACTCGATTGATGGATTAAAGTCATTGATTACTCACTTAAACTGATCTCACCTGATGTCTCAGGTTTAATTTGGTAATAATGAGCCAATCAAGCAATTCGCAGGAACAACCCACAAGACTCCTAGAGCCAATTAAACAGACTATGCAGGTTGTTACAGCAATCTACATGTTAACCAAGATTTGTCAGTGTGGTTGGATATTTAGCATAGTTTTAATGCAGACAAAGTTGTACAGAGTAGATAAAAGTTTATAGAGCAGGGGTGGATAACGCTGGTCCAGTAGAGCCAGAAGTGTGCTGAGTTAGGTTTAAATCGGGTGGAGAAAACCAAAGACACCAGGTGAGATAAGTGAAGTGACTAATCAACTGCTTTAATTCATCAATTAAGTGCTGAGTAACGTCAAAAACCAGCAGACACTGCGGCTCTCCTGGACCAGGGTTGGCCACCCCTGCATTGGAGTGTTCAGTTAAGAACATATGAACCCTATAGGGCGAAATCTTTCCGTTCACTTTTGGTGGGTATTTCCCCAAATCTCTGGTGAAACTGAAGGGTTGAGTGCTATAAGTAATGAAAACACACTTTCACACACAGTGAGATTAGGATGAGAAAATGTCTTATTCTGTTACCAAAGTCCACTATCTTGATTTTCTCAAAATGAACATTTTGTGACTTAAGTTCTTTTAGCACTGAAGTCTTCAATTAGTCTCTGTAATTGAGTTTAACTCAATTTTGGTGACCCATTCTCAATCCTTCATTTATCCTGACAGGTCACATGTATTCTGTTCAGAAGAGAACAAAGTAATTGGAGGTTTAATGAAAAGGACCTAGTAACTCATCTCGTTAGGATTTAAACATGATTAAGTTGGCTGTGATTGGGCTTTATCAGCCCTTAAGAAGGCAGAATATGGGAGAGTTAATCAGGGACTAAAGAAGCAGCCATGGGTTGGCCTTGTCTCTCAGACACCTTGCAATTGAATGACTCCTCATAATTGCATCTTACAAAAGCTTGACACATGAACACATTTTCTCTACACCGCAATGTTTGAAATGAAGGGTAGCACTGGTTGACCATGTGACTGTGACTCATACCTGGGGCTAAAATTGACTTCAAACTTAATTACACCTGCTGTCTACTTACAGCCATGACTGAAATTCAAAGTGTCTTGTCAGCTACTTGTCAATTAAAAGGCAGTGTTTTCTTTATGTCCTGTCATTGGTTTCAGTAAAGTAGCAGTCTGTATGAATCCCTGACTTTTTATGGGCATAACAAGCATCTGTGGTTGAAACGAGTGTGTTATGTGGGCTTGCAAGTGCTGTTGAACTTGTTAATTGTCAGATAGACATTTAGCTTGATTTAATTTAGCTTCCATATGAAAATTAACTTTTCTCAGCCTTTATTTTTAGATCATCATGACAGCGTCTCTTCTGGATTTGCTTGCCGCCTGCCAGCAGTTTAACTGTTGTGTTTTTTTTTTTTGGGACTGAAACTTTGCACGGCTGCAGGTACTATCATTGGGTGATAAGTGGATCAATGCAAAAAAAAATAATTTTAAGAGGTTTTTGTTGTCTCTGGACAAACATGGTAATACTTGACATTCATTCACTTTGAGTGCCTTATCATACATATTGCTCAGTTGTTCTGATAATCTTCAGCTGCAGTGCTCACATTGAAGTCATACACCTATTTATTTGTTTTCTTCAAGAACAGCAACAAAGCCAGTCTATTTTCTAGTTTTGAAAATGACCATCTATTGTGACAGGCAGAGAAATATGTAGGGAATAATTTCACTGGTTGCTTTACTAATGCAACCTATTTTCACTAATAAATAGTTAAATTTGTCACTATCTTGTATCAATGTGCCATCATATTTTGAGTTTTTTGGAGGTAATTGCCGTTTGACAGTTCCATTTACAGTATTCAAATCAGAAAGTATAAGTCATATGCAGAGAAATGATTGAAACTTTGCACAGTAAATCTCATGTGAAAAAGAGGTCCAGCTATCTGCAACTCTTCCTAGCATAAGTGAAAGGAAACAACTACCAGCAGAATTTTTACCCACGGCCAACGAGGCGGCGTGGGTATACAGCTTAGCACCGTCTGTCTGTCTGCGTGTGTGAGTCTGTCTGTCTGCGCGACAGCTCGGCCTCCACTGAAGCTAGGGTGACCAAACTTTGTAGAGTCGATGGGGTAGTGGGGTAGGGTACCCAGTCCAAATTCGCATTTTGAGGTCAAAAGGTCAAAGGTCAAGGTCAACAAGAGGAGTGGGTTAGCATCACTATAGAGTGTGCATCATCTAGTTGTGGTTGCCTTTAAGTGGTCGGGAATGTGATTTTATTTGACAGAGATTTCTTAAGGGGATATGTATCCTTTGTTTAGTGTGTTAATTCAGACACTGTATAAAACCTAACACAGCCAATCAGCATGATAATGGGACAAAAGAACTGGTCATTTCGAATCAAATACCTTGTTGCGGCGACTTCAGCAAAGTCCTCTAAAACAGGCTACCCACTCTCTGTCCATCATTCTTTTAATACATTGTCTGAATGTTTTGGCTTTTTAGGAAATAAGCTCATTGATATAACATGGGAGAGCTGGTTAGGAAATGAGAAAATTGACAGTGCCAATTTCCCCTCTGAACTCCACTGAGTTTTAGAAATGCCAGAGTGCTAGATGCACTACTGTAATAAACTGACTGAATTTAACAGTTAAATTAACGCATTGTCTCCTTGTAATAACTGTCAGTAGAGTCCTGCGTGTATTTAACTGTGGTTTACAGTTAACATACAGAACCTCTGCTATTAACTGATTGTAAAATTAGTTAAAATAACTGGCAAAAAAGGTGCCAGTTTATGACAGTGTAGTAACAGAAATATATATGTTAAGCTGTCGCTGCACTGATTATAATAGGGGCGGCTACAAAATAAAGCATTGGCAGGATTATCTTAGGCTAGATTTAAGCACAGACAATTCAAAAAGTAATCATGTGATTTGATTTTAATATTTTGATTAATCCATTCCCTCCCTGGTGAATTAAAGTATCAGTTTTTTTTTCTTCTCAAGATCATGAACCTTTTTTGGTGATTTTGACCATTGCCGTATTTTTGCCTCTCTCTGCTGATAAATTCATTTGTGATCTCCCAGTATTCTACCTCTAAGTTTTAAACACCTCTAGCTTGTCATAGCTTGTGAGCAACTGGTTGAAGCTGCTACAGCTGGTTGATTAATTTGTTGGCCAACCTAGTATATAAACCTGGAAATCTAGCAAGAATTGAGGATGCTAGTAATAAAAGGTAGTCAAGTGCCATTTTGATGAAATTTGAGTTAGTGCCATTTTTTAACACTAGATATCTCTCTGCATCTTCCCAGTAAGTCTCATTGAGCTAGCAGCATGACCATGAAAATGACCGTGCATTTAGCAGTTTCCCCACATAGATGAAAAAAAGGTGTTTTTGCTCATTTTCTCAAAATGTCACTGATGGCGCTTGACCCTCTTTTAGCACTAGGGTCCTCAATTATCATTCGGGTGAAAAGGCTTATGATTGTCCATGTTACTCATTCATTGTTGAAGACATTATGTTTAATTCGTCATGCTGTTGGTCATCTGTATTTACCACCTGTAGTTCAAGAGGGAGAGCACGATGAACCTTCATATGTTGTTTTAAATCTTGTTCAATAAAATACAATGACTCCTGCCACAGAGGACCTTGGAAAAGATTTGAGCGTCCTGCTACATGGCCACAGATGTGCAATGAGGCCTCCTGCACATAAAACTGCTTTCACCCTTGTTTCCCCTACAGTCATTCGCTGTTTCTCCTTCCCAATGTGCCATCCAGTTTGTTTTATAAAGGCATCTGTTATCTGTTGTTTTCTAAAAGCAGTACCAGGATTTTCAGATGATTGTTTTTGATGTAAGTTTTAAAACTTGTATTTACTTTATTTATTTACTGTGCACAACCCTTCAGTTCATTGCCAAACTGCGCTGTGCCTGGTATGCTGCACATAGGAATCCCAAGGAATCCTTGCTAGCTTAGTCTCTATATCTACCATATTTCCCTGCGAATATTTTACAGTGACTATATCAAAGTAAAATAAAAATCATTTATCTTTATTCAGATTACAATTTAGCATGTTTTTACGCACTTTTGAGGCATATGACTCCTGAATCATTGTGAGGTCCATTATATCTTTAGCTAGAGTTTCCAAATGCACGTTCTCTTAGTTTTGCCCACATGTAGCAGTTTTTTTAAGGTGTGTATTTTTGTTAATGTGAAGTGTGTCATGGGATGGATTTCCTTTTTTGAAGAGGATAAGAATAAAAGATGAATCTTGCAGTTGAATCAATGGATGAATGAGATTGGGCAGAAGTTATTTAAATGCCATTGTCCCAGGTGCTAACTAACAAGGCGAGATATAAACAGGTCCTATTCAGCAGGCAAATGGCCTGGCAGTTTGTATGCTGTAATGTCCGTGCAAACTCAGCACCTGCATCAAGTGTAAAATTGGCATAGATGAATGAAAATTGCCGATACCTCATTGAGATTGTAAAAAATTAACTTAAATGAGTTTAGCACAGAAAGCGCAGCACAGAGAAAGCTAATTCAAGTGGTGAAATTTGCACAAATATATAATTATTCCAATTTTCACAGCAATTTGACTGAGGAATACTGACAGTGTCTGAGACACTGAGAAAAGCTTTTGTCCCCCCCCCCAGGTTCACACTTTAGTCTTGTGGTTTAAACTAATCACTGTAACATCGCAATGCAATGCCATTTAGCTATAATAACTTCAAAAGATTCTAGCTGTTCCCCCAGATATTTCAGAAAAGGTAATTATGCAGAAAGCCAGTGTTTCTATGCCTAGTATTTGTTGCAGAGGTTGCTCGGAGAGAGAGAAAAACTATAAATCAAAGCTCTGCTGCTTATTCTCTTATAAAATTTGAAATTGAATCATTGACATTTCATTCCAAAGCATTCATCTGAGAAAGGGAAACTAAAGAAATTTTTTGTTTCCTTGCAGTGAAGAGATTTTCTTGTTGCCTGGATCCTACTGTTGCACATTAGTCATTTTGAGGATTGCCTTAATTAAAGACTGTGGTGAGATTGCCGGGACTAGATTGGTCAGGCTTCAGAACGTAATTGAAGGTCAGCTTCAATTGTATGTAGCAGAGGCAGCTTAAACCATAGAGAAACCAGGCACAGGCAGAAATGTTTTTTGGTGCATGGCCGCAGTCACAGAACACTAATGAATGTTCAGTTTACTGAAGCCTTCACCTGGCCTCCTAAAAAGACTTCATGGGGTTTACAATAGGTGTTCAGATCTGCATTTGAATGGCTGTAGATCTTTTTCCTTGTCCTCACTGACTGCAGACAGGTGTTCGCTAAATTGATGCACGAAAGTAGTGGACCACGCTGCGTTCTTGTGGATTGCAATAGATGGCTCGACAGCAATGTTAGGACTGCTTGGGATGAAAAACTGTGATGTCAGAACCACAATATTTTGTTATGGTGAAGATACCGCCCTGTGATATAGTCCCTCTCAGGAACTGGCATCAGAGGGATTATTGAGCTGTACATCAAAATTACATGTTGTTCTGCTGTGTTATCACATTTAGTTTGGAATTCCATTTAATAGAGTGGAAAAGGTTAAATAATTCTAAATTCAATAAGTGCCATATACAGTATTGTTGCCTTCCGAAACATTTCCTGCCAGTTTGATTAGATTTCACTATTGTGATCTCCTGCACTATAGACTTCCTGTTTTCAGTCCTCAATCTTCCACAATCCATCTGAACTGTTTCTACGGTCAGAATTCATAGGTGATACTACGGCAAAACGGGAACAAGCAAAACTGACACACCAGAAGGACAAGGAATGAAGATCCCTATCCAGTGCAATCAAGGGTTTCATCCAAACTAGACATTAACCACCAGTATAACTAGTATCAGCTAGCCACTACTTTAACTGAACTGGATGGATTCCTTCAGCAGTTTTGGCAGCTTCATTGATTCAAGAAGAGGCTTAAGATTTCCTCAACTTTTGTTCTCTGAGAGGAATTGTTGAGTTGTCACATAAAAGAGGTTTTATTTGGCTGATATCCAAGGAGGACCTCCTCTAAGTTCCTTGTGGAAGTCCTGTAATAGCTGTAAAATTCTCTCAGATGGAATCACTTAACCAGATAAGGAAGCCATTGAACTAGATTGTAATACCCTATGGAATCACGCTGTTCCTTTGGGAAGCTGTTTTGTTCCTCTGGTTCTTATCAAAGGTCTATTCCTTCTGTTCCCCAAAGGATGGAAGAGACGGTCCGGACGCTTTTGCAGAACCAGGGGACACTGGAGCCCATGTCCATGGATACTGTGGACATTATGAAGACCTGCAAGGTACTGTCTGGATTTAGGTGCATTTTTATCTGCATCCCATAAACCCTGCTTTTCAAATAATTGCACTGGACCTTTACAAAGTTTGTTGTGATAAGTTTTATGAAAATCAAAATTTTCTATCTGTATTTTAAGTACAAAAGTACTGCAGTGAAACATAAATAAAATGTAATTCCTTTGCATACATTGTATGTAAAGTGTAAAAAGTGAAGTGTTACTTTGGATCATTTTTTTAAAAAAGACTGAATTGGTTACACCTATCTTAACCAGTGCTCGACAACTCAGATATATGACACAGCGTTAACATATTTGAGTTGAGGAAAACCAATTGAGTTAGGTGTAACTATTTTGAGTAATTTATGAAAGATGTTCCAAGTAATACTTTTTAAAGTGTAGCTTGTTTACATCTCATTGTAAACTGATGGATTACAAGTGAGAAAACAAGGTTGCTAAAAAAAATTGTGGCCTTTTAATACTTCTTGAGTTTTGAGATTTTGAGCTTTATCTCAATTTGCAATTCTGGAGAGACATCATTCCATTCATTGATTCAGCAGCTTGACATCAACATTTGCTGATTGCACGATTAAGGTCAGATCAATTTCAATGAATCGGATCAATTCAGTAGCAGATTGAAATCAACTTTTCAAGTGGAAAAACTCAGCCAATTTCATGAAATGACTGAATTGAAATGAAGGACTAAAAGATTACATAAGGATATGTTGATCCCAAAACAGTGGATTGTCTCCTGTAATTAATTTAAGCATGTAATTGATTAAATCAATCAAATAATGTTATAAATATAAACGGTTAGTCTTAAACTGGCAGCTGGACTTTTGAGATTCATTCAAAGACCTTGTACATAGATACTCAAGAAATATAGGGAATCTGAAAGTTGATTGGTGATAAAAAACTGTTTTTTCTTGCAACTCCAAGGTCCTGTCCATGGACCGTCAGGGAAGTTAAAAAAGAACAGCTTTCAATTTACTTTGGGTACGCCTTGGATAGGCATTTTTTGGCAAATGTTACTGGAGTGGTAAGGGGTTAAGAAGAACTTTAATCAGTTTTGCTGTTCTACAACGAACCATATTCACAACCCCTTGAACGGCAAGGATTGAATTCAATGTTTCATAACTCTATCCACCTCACTAATGGATAGCTTTCACAGAGAAATGTGCATACTTTCCATCTGAGAGCAGACCTCTTCAAATGCATTTAACAGTAGAGCTAGTATTAGGCTACATTGTGTATTTTCACCCTCATGAATGAATGTGTTCTTTACTTCACCATGGAAGTTATCATCAGATATAAAAGTGATTAGCATAGCAGTCATATCAAAAATAATAAGTGAATATGTTACACCCGGATGCCGTGTAACCCTGGGCAACAGCCCAAAGCAATAAAATGTTCAGGGGTAATTTAGCTCTTACTTGACTCATATGTTCAGTCAGGTCCATATGATTTTTCACCCTAATGATTGAGTGGCAGCTCATATGAAATACTGAGAGTTAACAGCTGCAGATTCCAAATGCAAATGTCAAACTCTAAATCAACTCTGTACATTTTATATACTTACTTGTGCATGAAATAATAAATAAATGTATAAAGAAAGATGAAATATTTGATTTATGACTCTGATTTTGCTTGTCACATCTTGTGCCTGTTAATTTCTGGCTGTTCATGTTTGTTTCAGTTTTGTTTCGTTGACTCATTCTAAACACTCAATTATTGTCTCATTTCCTCCGACTATCCCTGTGTGAATCATGCCTTTCCTGCACTTGCATTTTACTTGCATGTACGTAACTTCAGTTTGAGAAGTGAGTGACTCAAAATAAAACGGGGCCGCTAAGAATCCTCCCCCAGGGAAAAGGTTTTGATTTTAATCCCATTTCCTGCATTTACACATACAATCAGGGACTTCTGTGGCAATACTTCAGCCACAAATACGTGAATGGATACTGAGTTTTTAAATGTACATTACATTTGCCGACATCAAACAGATCATTTTAATTCTCAGCAGTGTCCTGGTGCTTTATTAGTTAATTAAAGCCAGTAAAAGAAAATCTTACCGCCTTGCCCTCTTAGTCTTCCATAGGTTCTTTCACCTCTTCTGGTCTCTAATTTGAAAGAATTTGACATAAGCAAGGTATAGAACAATTCTGATTGTAATGCCAGAGCCATATTGAAATCATGTTGGCAGTAATATTATTATTGCTGCTGCTGCTTCCCATCCTCATGGTTGAGGGTCGGGGATTGTTGAGGCAGCCTGCACAATCATACGCCATCGGAGGCGATCCCTCGCAGCCCTTGTGCAGGCTACGCAGGTCTCGCCGGTCCAGTCCCTCACGTCATCGATCCAACAGCGTTTTGGTCTCCCTCTACGGCGTGCACCGTCGACTCTGCCCTCTAGAACAGTGGTTCTCAACGGGTCTGGCTTCAGGACCCACCATCACCCCTTAATGATAAGCCGTGACCCAAATAAAAAAAAGTCAACTTTTCAAATTGATTTAACATAACATTCAGTCACACTTCAGTAACTGTACTCTTAAAGTTTATTCAGTCACTTATTCTGGCAAAAAATATTAAATTATCTATATCGATTGTCCCCATGTCAGATCAAAGGCGGTTGGCACACGTGATGGAAACTCGACCTGACTTAATCAACGCAACTGAATCAATGATGCAAATTAACGACTTCACATCTTTCTCAGCCAACCACAAACTGCCTCGGCATCAGACAGTGCGTATATTATGCTTGCGTTCTATGCTCGGTAATGCCGCTTGCACACTGGACGCGAAACAAATTTTTCGCAGGACTGATTACAGTCAAAGTCAATGCAAAGAGCTATCGACTTTTCTTGGTCTTTTTATTCGTCTGTTTTCTTCCTTTGAAGATAGACAACAGTCTTTATTCAGTCTTTCTTTTTAAAATTAGTCAGATGGATCGAACAGATTCACGCTTTATTTCCACAGCAGAGATAAAATAGTGCTTGCAATCAGAGAGCAAATCAATTCCATGACCATTGACTGTGTGAATAAATTATCGCATGCACGATCAAGACTGTCCGACGCGAAATGCAAAATACTCCATGTCCGGCACCCAGCAAAAATAAAAGTAGCCTATTGATATGAGAACAGATTTATAGCGGAATAAAGAATAAAAATACATATACATCACCAACCAACAGAACATCCAAAAAAGATGACCCGCAAATAAATTAATCGCAGTGTTCGTTGGATTTTCTGTTGTTAAAATGTTTCTTTTCATTCTTTATTTCGTTATAAATCTGTTCTAATCGTCCTCTGTTTTTTTCTTTTTTTTTCCTGGTTGTCAGACACGGAGGCATTGTACATTGTCCCGTGCCAATGTCGACTCGCTTTACTGAGCAGAGCTTAAACAGAAACATTGATTGAAATTCTCGGTACTGTTATGGCCCCAATTTGTGATTACATTTATAACACAACAGCAACAGCAAGGGATGACAAACACAGTTTTAACAACGAAAAACACATTTAATTTTTAACAAAGACAAAGACTAATAACAACCTACAACTAAAGACCAAGATTGATAAATAAGAATAAACAGAAATAATTACAGTCCCTTTTTGGTGGGGTGGCTTGGTGATGTCCTGGATGAAGAAAATGCTCAAACACAGGCAAAGAAATCCACAAAAGAAACGTCACAGGTCTTGAACAGAATGGCAGGTCTGGTCATCTTCTTGCAATTTCTCGTACTACTTTACTGTCTCACTTCTTTTCCTTATATACTCTTTTGCAGACCCCACCCACATTTAGACCTCTTTTTTTTAATTTTCTGAGACTTGCCCCAGACATGTCCAGGACATGTCTAAACATGACTCAAGTCTGAGCTTAACAAAAAAAAGGTAAATACTGCCATCTAGTGGCCTATATTCACATTACACCTCCATTCCAAAAGGGAAAAATTTTGACTCATAAAGGCAAAATTTTTCTTTTCAATACAAAATGGTTAAGTGAACACTTGTCTATATATACATATCATACAATATTCAAACACATGATATATATATATATACACATTCAAACACGGGATAAGCAATCAGCAATTACATTGTCTGTACCCTTCACATGCTTAATTCCCAAGTCAAACTCCTGTAAAATCAAACTCCAATTCAACAATCTCCGATTCTTGTTTTTCATCTTACTCAAAAACATTAACGGATTGTGGTCAGTGTACACAATCATTGGCTTTTGTCCTGTACAAACATAAACCTCAAAGTGTTGTAAAGAAAGGACGAGAGCCAACAGTTCCTTCTCTATTGTGGAATAGTTTGTTTGGTGGCGATTGAACTTCCTGGAGAAGTATGCCACGGGATGCTCAATGTCATCAGAGTCACTTCTCTGTAGGAGCACAGATCCACAAGCTTGATCGCTAGCATCGACCGCGATGGAGAACGGTTTGTTGAAGTCAGGAGATTTGAGCACGGGGAAGTGACACAGCAGAGACTTCAGGCGATCGAAGGCTCTCTGGCATGCATCATCCCAGGTGAACTTTACGCCTTTTTTCAGTTGGTTAGTTAGACTGAGAGCAAACTCAGCAAAGTTCTTGCAGAACTTGCGGTAGTACCCGAACATTCCAAGGAAGCGGCGCAAAGCTTTTTTGTTGTCAGGAACTGGAAAGTCCATGATGGCTTGGACTTTAGCATTTATGGGTGCCACCTTACCCTGGCCTATGACGTAGCCAAGATAGGTGACAGTAGCACAACCAAAGTCACTCTTGCTCAGGTTAACAGTCAGGTTAGCCTGGGTCAGGCGCTGGAACAACATCTCTACATCTTTTAGATGTTCTTCCCAGGAGTCACTCCATGTGATCAGGTCATCGATGTACGCACCCGTGTGTGGCAATCCGGCGATTGTAGACTGTATCATCCTTTGGAACGTGGCTGGGGCATTTTTCATGCCAAAGGGTAGGACTTCATACTGGTATAATCCAGATGGTGTGGCAAAAGCAGAGATGCTCTTGGCCCTCTCAGTTAAAGGCACACACCAATAACCCTTCAATAAGTCAATCTTGGTCAGAAACTTTGCTTGCCCTACACTATCAATACAATCATCAATCCTAGGTATTGGAAACACATCAGTTCTAGTTACAGCATTGACTTTGCGATAATCTGTACAGAATCTAGTACTTCCATCAGGTTTTGGAACTAGCACACAGGGTGAACTCCAATCGGAGTTGGAGGGTCTGATAATATCATGTTTTAACATGTACTCAACCTCTTTCTCAGCAATCTTTCTCTTTTCAGGATTCATCCGGTATGGATGCTGTTTTATTGGTTTGGCATCACCAACATCTACATCATGAGAGGCTATAGTAACTCTCTTTGGAACATCAGGAAACAAATCCTCATATTTCTTGATCAACCTTTCAAACTGATCTCTCTGTTAGGGTTCTAAGTGCTGGAGTTTTACATCAAGATTTTGCAACACTTCAGTGTTTGACAATTTACATGAAAGAACTTCAGCTTTAATTCTTGGTTCATCATCTTGAAACGCCCCCTCATCTTCACACGTTTCGACCATTGGAGAATCTGAAGTGACAGCTGCAACCCTAGCATTTCTGTCATGATAAGGCTTTAGCATGTTAATATGACACAATTGTTTTGGTTTTCTCCTATATGGAGTCTTCACAATGTAATTGAGATCATTGAGTTTTGTCAGAATTTCATAAGGACCATGAAATCTAGCCTGCAATGGATTGGACTGCAAGGGAAACAACACAAGGACCTTTTCTCCTGGTTTAAACTCACGGCTTCTAGCCTTATGATCATACCAAGTTTTCATTTTTCCCTGACTTGATTTCAAGTTCTCTTTGGCAAGGTCACAAGCTGCACGCAATCTTTCCTTGAACTTGCTAACATAGTCTAACAGACTGATTTGCGGCTCTTCCTCTTGCTATTGTTCACTCAATAATAGCAAAGGTCCTCTCACTTCATGACCAAACACTAGCTCAAATGGACTGAATCCAGTAGACTCCTGCACTGCTTCTCTAGCTGCAAACAACAGCAAATGAACCCCTTCATCCCAGTCTTTCTCATGGTCATAACAATAAGTCCTCATCATTGTCTTGAGAGTGGAATGAAACCGCTCTAAGGCACCCTGACTTTCTGGATGATAGGCACTAGAAAGAATCTGTTTTGCACCTAGTTCATACACAACCTGCTGAAACAATCCTGAAGTGAAATTGCTACCTTGGTCTGACTGAATTTCCCTAGGAAGACCAAACGACGTGAAGAACTTTATCAAAGCCTTCGAGATTGCAGTTGCCTTGATGTTACGTAGAGGTATGGCTTCGGGGAATCTGGTAGATGCACACATGATTGTCAACAAGTACTGATTTCCAGATCTAGTCTTGGGTAATGGACCAACGCAATCAACAATGACCCTAGAGAATGGCTCCCCAAATGCTGGGATAGGCTGCAATGGAGCTACAGGTGGGTCTAACTGGTGTTTTCCAACTACCTGACAAGTGTGACAGGTTTTGCAAAAGTTGGAAACGTCTTTCCGAAGCCCAGGCCAAAAGAAGTGTTTCATGATCTTATCAACAGTCTTGTTAACACCAAGATGACCTCCTAAAGGTAAACTATGAGCCATTGTTAAGATCTCATTCCTATAGACCTTCGGAACAACAATTTGCCTGACCACTGCCCAATCTGCATTGGCAGGGATATCAGGAGGGCGCCACTTCCGCATCAACACACCATCCTTGAGATAATACCCAACTGGAACTGCGTCTATTTCTTTATCAGGAAGGGCTCTCCTCCTTAGTGCACAAATTTCAGGATCATTAGTTTGCTCCTCAATCAACCGCTTTCTGGACAGAGACAAGTCTCCAGACACATCAGAATCACCAGGCCCTTCTGGCTGGCTGAATAGAGAACTGATAAAAGTATCTGATAAGTCCTCAAACGGAGAAACCATAGTAGGCCAATCAGAGTCATGAGGCGAACCACCTGAGTCCTGACTATTCAATGTACTGGACAGCACCACAACATCATCTTCTTTAGCCTTCTTGGCCATAGCACGAGTCACTGCGCAAGAAGGATACAGAGATGGGTCCTCATCCCCATTTTCAGTGCTCGGCTGTGAAGTAAGATGTACAGGGGGAACTACTTTGCCCCCAGCCAGGTCATTGCCTAGCAACAGAGAAACACCCTTTATAGGTAGACTTGACATAAGTCCCACCTTTACCTGTCCTGTAACTAAATCTGACTTCAAGAATATAGAGCGCAGGGGTACAGATACAGTCCTCCCTTCAATACCTTGTACAAGTATGAAATCCCCTGAAGCGGTCTCATCACGTAACTCCAAGGAGTCCATCAACAAAAGTGACTGAGAAGCTCCGGTATCCCTTAGGATATATATGGGGACAGGAGTAGTATGCTCATTCAGAGCCACAAATCCCTCTGACACAAATGGAAGAAATTCCTCCCTCACAAAGTCAGCTGTATTAGGCTTTTTAGCCCCACAAGAAGCAGGCAATTTAGCAGATTGGTTATCTACTACAGGGGTTTCTAACCTTGTTTTCACAAAGGCATTTGGTTTGGTATCCTTTTCTTTTTCTTTCTTAGCTTTAAGGAACCAACAGTTAGTTGTAACATGACCAGATTTCTTGCAATAACTGCAAACTAGACCACTTTTGTCACTGTCAGCTTTCACACTTTGATCAGACCTGTTACTGGATTTCTGAGCACCATCACCAGATTTGTCTTTGTCTTTGGGTGAGGAATCTTGGGTATCACCGTAACCCTTTTTCTGAAATTGGGACCATCTATTTTTACTGCTAGACTGAAATTTAGACTTATGTGTGAGAACATATTCATCTGCAAATTTGGCAGCTGATTGCAAGTTCAGTGCTTGCTTCTCATTAAGGTAGGTCTTAACATCATCCTTAACACAGTTCTTGAATTCTTCAACTAACACCATCTCTTTTAGTGAGTTGAAATCATCCTTGACCTCCAAAGAAGTACACCAGCGCTCAAAGCAAACCTGCTTCTCATTAGCAAATTCAACATAAGTCTGATTTTCAGATTTCTTCAAACCTCTGAATTTCTGTCGGTAAGCCTCTGGAACCAACTCATATGCTCTCAAAATAACCTTTTTGACAACATCATAATCAGAGGAATCATCTGCAGACAAAGCCGAATAGGCTTGTTGAGCTTTACCCTTGAGGACAGTTTGCAACATCAGAGGCCAGTGTTCCTTTGGCCACTGGCAACTCTTTGCTACCTTTTCAAAACACTGGAAATAGTTGTCAACATCCTTTTCCGAAAATGGAGGCACCAATTTTACCTCCTGGCTAGCCCGAAATTTATTTTCAGTTTGAATTTTAATTTTTAGATGCTCCATTTGGAGTCTTTCTTCTCTATCGAATTTCTCTAATTCAAAATCTCTCTGTCTCTGTCTCTCTCTTTCTGCTCTTTCCTCTTTCTCTCTCTCAAATTCTCTTTGTTTTTCTTCTCTTGCTAATTTTTCTAACTCAAACTGCCTTTGTTTTTCTTTTTCTTCCCTCTCAAATTCTCTTTGTTTTTCTTTTTCCTCCCTTTCTTTTTCTCTTTCCTCCCTTTCAATCTCTAGCATTTTTAATTTAAGTTCCATTTCTATATTTGGATTTTCCACTGGAAACTGTTCCAGATCTCCTGGTGCAAACACATTTTCATCAATGTAATATTCAACTATCTCTCTAGCCAGTCTTGCTTTTCGCATGGCTGGTTTTACCTCTGTCAGCTCCAACTGTCTGCAAATTTCTTGCAGTTCTGTCTTTTTAAAAGACTTCAAAACCCCTACGGTTGGTGATGCCAAGAAATCATCCATTGCTGTTGTCAATATATATCTAGGAAAATTCACAAAAACAATTTCACAATTTGGAATGTTAGATTTTCAATAAATTACTCACACAATGGTCTATCCCGGACCTTGAGCCCCCAATTTGTTATGGCCCCAATTTGTTATTACATTTATAACACAACAGCAACAGCAAGGGATGACAAACACAGTTTTAACAACTAAAAACACATTTAATTTTTAACAAAGACAAAGACTAATAACAACCTACAACTAAAGACCAAGATTGATAAATAAGAAAAAACAGAAATAATTACAGTCCCTTTTTGGTGGGGTGGCTTGGTGATGTCCTGGATGAAGAAAATGCTCAAACACAGGCAAAGAAATCCACAAAAGAAACGTCACAGGTCTTGAACAGAATGGCAGGTCTGGTCATCTTCTTGCAATTTCTCCTACTACTTTACTGTCTCAATTCTTTTCCTTATATACTCTTTTGCAGACCCCACCCACATTTAGACCTCTTTTTTTTAATTTTCTGAGACTTGCCCCAGACATGTCCAGGACATGTCTAAACATGACTCCAGTCTGAGCTAAACAAAAAAAAGGTAAATACTGCCATCTAGTGGCCTATATTCACATTACAGTACTCATCTTGAAGAACTGAGCCCTCTTATCAAAACATTCACGTTTAATATCTAAAAGAGTCAGTAGATTTGAAGAAATTAAAAACAATAATAGACTGTCGGACGCGGAGATATATTAAAACCCTGTCAGACTTTCGGACACAAGACATTGCTTTCAACGCAATCTGTCGAGCGAAAAATTTGTTTCGCGTCCAGTGTGCAAGCAGCTTAATACTAGGCTACTATTATTGTCACTTAGGTTTTATCGTTTTTAGTGGGGGAAGGAATACAGCCTGATTGCTATGATCTCGTACTGAGTTAAGATCACATATTGATAATAAATGTGTAACGTATCTTGCATTATTGTCAATGCATGTTAATCCCAAAATTTTAAACAGCAACAGGCTGTAATAATAGGAACACGCTATCCATCGTTTCTCTTGCCAATGAGCAATATTTGACTCGGCTGTGTTATACCCAAACACGCCTTCTTTGCCAACTTGCGCTGGAAGGAGGGGCAGAGGCGGGACAGAGGAGTACTTGCGCCAGGCTAGGCCGGGCACGAAATTGCAACATACGCCTGGACACACCCCGTTGGCACGGCGCATCCCCCATTCGCCGCGCCAGCGCCTGGTCTACGAAATTAGAGCCCCTAGTGTTAAGGAGTGTGAATAGACGGCACCCCGCTGCATAAAAAAAATCCTCTTCAAAATAAAAGCACAGATTTTTTTATTGACCCAGCAAAGGCCTGCGACCCAATGAAAACGGGTCCGCGACCCACCAGTTGAGAATCACTGCTCTAGAATATGTGTGCAGATGTTTTGTGCACGGACTACGTGACCAAAGTACTGGAGCTTCCTGCGAACAAGAGAAAGAAATTGTCTGGTGATGTTTAATTCTTCCAGAACTGATGCATTTGTACGATGGTCACGCCAGTTGATGTTAAGAAGCCGACGGTAGCACGTCATTTCAAACGCGCGCAGGCGGTTCTCATCAGATGACTTTATTGTCTAAGACTCGGCTCCATATAGCGCTACAGGCCATACCAAGGTCCTTAGCACCTTAAGTTTGAGCTGTTTGTTTAGGGCCCGATCTTTCCAGATCTTGTCAAGGGCACTGAGGGCCGAGCAGGCAGCTCCGAGGCGAGCTTTAATCTCTCTGGTGCAGTCAGCAGTATCCTCTATCATTGCACTGAGATACTTGAAGTGGTGAACTTGTTCCAGCCTCTTTCCTTTACACATGATGTTGATGGCCTTGGGCTCTCTGCCTGCTACCATAACCTTAGTCTTCTTGGTGCTTATTTCAAGGTTATATTCGGACGATACCCTATCAACCTCATTTAGTAGGTGCTGTAGATCTGTGGATGAAGTCGAGATTAGGACAATGTCATCAGCGAAGCGGAGATTGTTGAAATTACGGCCGCTAATATTGAGTCCAATCCAGTTGAGCTCATCAACCGTTTCTCTCATGATGTCTTCTGAGTAGAGGTTAAAGAGCATGGGAGACATGAGACAGCCTTGTCTCGAGCCCTTCTCTATCTTGAACCAATCTGAGAGTTCATCCTCATAACGCACTGCAGCCTGTTGATTGTCATATAGGCTTTTCAGAGCTCTGACTGCGTACGTGCTGATTCCCATCTGATAAGCACCTCCCAGAGCGTCTTGTGATTCAGCGACTCGAACGCTTTCTTGTAGTCCAGGAAAGCGAGGTAGAGAGGGATGTTGAATTCTCTAGCTTTCTCCATGACGATCCTAAGGTTGAAAATCTGGTCTCTGGTGCCAACACGCTGTTGAAAGCCCATCTGGTGTTCAGAATATTGTTGTATTATTATTATTGTACTTTATTTTTTAATTAATTCAATTTCACTCCTTATTATGTTCCCTCCTTCATCTCATTATCAACAAACCAAATTCACCCAACCCTTCTTACAGCTCATATAACCCTTTAGGAACTTAGTGCAGCTTCTTTCTGCCTCTACTTCGCTATTTTCCAAAGGCTGCTCCACCTCATCTGATCAGAGACATGAAAGCATTCAAGTTCTTCTATTAACACCCTTGCGCAGATATAGATGCCAGCGTCCTTAAATTCCAGAATTTTATTCAAAAATAATTCTGTAATTGCTTTTCCAAATGTCTTGCTTTACTGGAATAATTTCCCAAAGTCTCTATGACACGAAAACAGTCATAAAGCCTAAATAGCCTCATGCTTAACAGGAAAAAATTGGCATTATTGTTATTTACCCTGTTATGGCCCCAATTTGTTATGACCTTTACGACAGCAAGGGATGACAGACAAAATTTTAAAACTAAAACAAATTTAATTCAACAAAGGCTAACACTTAGCTACAATTTATACTACTGACCAAGATTGATAATATACAAGAAAAAAAAATTTTACAGTCCCTTGGGATGGGGTTGCTTGGTGATGTTCCGGGTGAGGAAAATACTCCAACACAGGCAAAAATCCACAAAAAGCTGCGCAGGTCTTGAAAAGAATGACAAGTCTGATCAAATGTATCCTTCTCCTTGCAATTTCTCCTAATACTTTACTCTCTCAATTTCTCTCCTTATATACTCTTTTGCAGCCCCCTTCCACATTTTAGACTTCTCTGGGACATTCCCCTCTCAGACATGCCCAGGACATGCCCAAACCTAGCTCCAGACTGGGCTTAACAAAAAAGGGTCAATACTGCCATCTAGTTACTTCTTTCAACATTACAACACTACTGCTCAAAAGTTTGGGATCACTTGCAAATTTCTTTTTTTCTAAAGAAAGACACATTTTCATGCATTTCACAAACATTTTTTTTCCATTTCAAAAACATTTTTATCCGTTTCACAAACGATTGAAATTAATCTGATGATTTTCGAAGGATGATCTAAATTTTTGCATAGAGGCCTATTATCAGCAACTGTCAGTCCTCTGCATCAATCTCCTGGCTGCTAATCCATGTAAGCTTTTTATAAGGCTGATTGATTATTAGAAAACCCTTCTGTGTGTTGCACAGCTGAAAACCGTTGAACTGCTAAGGGATCGCAAAAGGGAGTATGGCATTCTTGAGGTTGGTTTAGTACCTGAAGCATCAGCAGTTGTTTGTTTATTTGTTTGTTTACAGGCTCAAAATGGTCATAAAGAAAGAACTTCCTTTAGAGACCCATCAGTCTATTGTTGTACTTAGAAAAGAAGGCTATTCAATGCGAGAAATTGAAAAATTAGAATCTCTTACCATGCTGTCAACTACTCTCTTCAGAGAGCAGCATAAACTGGCACTAACAAGGACAGAAAAAAGGAGCGGGGGCCCCGATGCACAACCGTGCAAGAAGACAAATATCTGAGAGCATGTGGTTTAAGACAGAGGTTGTCAACTAGCAGCTGCGCTAAATAGTTCCCGTCAAACACCAGTTTCAGTATCAACAGTGAAGGTGGCTTTTTTTGATGAAGGAATAGTTTGAGGTACATATTCATCATTTTCCATTAAAATCATTATTTCTAACTCAGACAATGTCAGCATGTTCTGTTCATTTGTTATATTTCCTATTCAGACTAATTTCATGTGTGTTGTCATGGAGAACAAGAAAATTTCCAAGTGATCCCAAACTTTTGAGCGGTAGTGTATTTATTATTATATTATGTTTGGATATTATTTTTTCGGTCCGACCGCCGCCGCTGCACTGTGTTAACGCGATAACTTCAGTAATATTTCAATTACAAATTCCTAATTTTGCACATAAGTAAGTATCATAAAGAGGAAGAACTGACTCCAATTTGGACAATTTACGATGTCTAGATTGGCCACCAGGGGCCAAAAACTGATTTAGGTGTAAACGCGATAACTGCAGTAATACTCCAATTAGAAATTCCAAGTTTTGCATATAAGTAAGTATCCTAAAGAGGAAGAACTGATTTGATTTTGGACAATTTACAATTTCTAGATTGGCCACCAGGGGCCAAAAACTGAAAAAAATCACTGTTCCGCGATAACTTCAGTAATATTTCAATTACAAATTTCAAGTTTCACACATAAGTAAGTATCATAAAGAGAAAGAACTGATTCGATTTTGGACAATTTACGATCTATCGATTGGCCACCAGGGGCCAAAAACTGATTTACGCGTTAACGCGATAACTGCAGTAATATTTCAATCAGAAATTCCAAGTTTTGCATATTACTTAGTATCATAAAGAGGAAAAACTGATTGGATTTTGGACAATTTACAATTTCTAGATTGGCCACCAGGGACCAAAAATGGAAAAAATCACTGTTTTTATCATATCTCTGGAAATATTTGTCCGATTGACCTCAAATCAAGTGCAAATGAAAGGTCATGACCTGAGGATGTGTCCCACGATGACATTATACCTGATTGGTTCAAAATTTTGACACAAGGTGGAACTTTGTCACATAAAATTCACCATTTTTGCTATATCCTTGGAATTATTTCTCCAATTGACATGAAACTATGTGCAACTGCAAGGTCGTGACCTTGGAATGTGTCACATGATGACATCATACCTGTTTGGTTCAATGTTTTGCCACCAGGTGGCGCTTTGTGATGGAAAATTGCCATTTTGGCCATATCTTCAGAACCATTCGTCCGATTGACCTGAAATTAAGTTCAAATGAAAGTCTATTCAAGGTCTATTCAAGGATTGGGGAATAGGAGGATTGGGGGCGTTCGGGAATATACCCCCAGCCATCACCTTTTACGGCATAAGTCTAGTTTTATAAGCAGTGGGGCATGGAAAAAGAAATTACTCACACCTTTTTAAAAAAAAATGCATGTAAGACGGATCAAACTTTCTATCTTTCACTATTATATCTGATGAGCATCCTTCCTGTGGAAGTTTCCACAGATGTTCTGCAATTGTAAGGTGCTGCTTTTTTGATAATTAAGTCCCTTTTTGTCCCAGATTAGCAAAGTGCTTCTTTCTCCCTTTGTTGGAAAAAAATGGAAATGATTAGATTACATTCTTATATTTCTCCACAAACCTGGAAAAATGACAAAAAAAGGACAATACCTTTTGGATGGTTGTGTTCATGAAGCCCCCCGACCCCCTCCCCACCCTTTACATTTAGCATGTCAACATTTCCTCAGGTTATGTTCCTATCTATCCATCTATACCTTGATCTGTAATAGGTGTGCACATCAGACTCAGTAGGAGCCAGCAGAAACTCTCTTTCCACTTAGTTTAGAATGAACATGGTCTGAAAAATATGAAGCTACTTTTGTTGCCAAGGCTTCAAAGGTACACAGAAGGTAAAGGAAGAAAATTCAAGTTGTTGTTCCATCTGGTGTTGTTTTGAATGTCCCTTATAAACACCCAACTGTTTAAAACGGACTAAGTGTAAACTTTAAGATATCATGTGGGTGTCTGCAGTGAAACTACTAAGACATTCTATTGTAAAGTTGCCTGCTGGTTGGAAGGACCTTGAATATGTATTTTATTGTTGTGCAGTTCACTATTAGTGTTGGCACGCAAGCTTTTAGTGCAGTCAGACTGATGAATACTGCGAGCCATGTCTCCAGGTGGCCTGAAATGAATAGAGAATGAGGTCAATTTGGCATTAAGGATTAAGGAATGCCCTGGATTGCCTCCCAACCCTCTGTCTGTGTCCCAACTAATTCATCCATCAGGACAAACTCTTAGATGAGGTGCATAAACAGAGGAAGAGTCTGGAGGAGGCGAGCCAATCAGTGGGTGAGGAGGCAGCGCCCCAGAGCAACGGCGGCAGAGTTGTGGAGGATGGAGATAAGGAAACCAAGGCCCTCCTGGAACGACTGCAGGTCCTGGAGGTAACAAAGCAAGGGTTTTTCCATTCCACCTTCCTCGCGCTTATCCTCCTTTTGGAGCCTGCTCCCCATTATCGCTTCACGACACACTATGTGCAATACAACGGTTGGTCAAATCCTTCCCAATTACTTTTAGTTAGAAAGCAGCACTGATACTGAGCCCCCTAAATGTATTCAAGAAAACATGGTCTGAAGTTCAATGAGAAAAGTGCATTAGAATCTTGCCGACCTTCTTGACGGCTTTTGGTTCTCTGCAGCGAACACCAAGGTAACAAAATATTCTCATTATGTTTCCATACTGCTCGAAGAACATTATGTGTAAGCAGGGTTGAAATATTTGTAATAATGCAGGCTCCTGGGGTGAAGCTATTAGGCTGCATATATATTCATTAATGTTGATCCTCTCCAGCTGTAACCACTAGACACCATTCTTCACCTCTTCCCAGCAGCACTTAATTCTGTGTGAATCCATTAAGAGCCGTGAAGTAATTACACCTGGGGTCCCTTCTATTTAAAAACCAATCATTTACTGAAAATCTGAAATGTTCACATAGTTAATATCAAGAAGGAACAAATGGCAACCCTTGTTTTCTGGACTGGTGGCTGATTGCAATGGGGCTGTATGATCACCATGTAAATTTGCTGGGAACAGCATTGATGCATTATGGGAGAGGAGATTGTGTCCCTGGGCCATGTGTAGGAGAGGTCGGTCATCAATGCCAGCGCTAGGTTGCCACTGGGGGATGCTGGAAAGAAAGCCTGTCAATAAGTGCAGAATTAATCTGCATAAATAGTCAAGGGGCACTGCACATGATCACTCATCAAATGAAAAAAGTGATCATTATATTTTGCAAGGATAATTAGATCAGAAATTGCACATCGCTTTATGAGTTAGGTTCTGCACTCAGTGTTGTGTAGTGTATCTATGATCTATGTATCAGCAGTATGCCAAAGTATAGTCGCTAATAAACTAATACTAAAACAAAACACTCATTGAGCACTAAAATAGTAAAACCTGCAAACCTGCTCGCTATTTAATTCATCCAGTCAGTCGACCATGTGTGCAGCAGTCAAATGTCCAAGATAACACGAAGAAAGGGTAAAAGCCTCCGTTAATTTTAATATAAACCACCTGGCTGGGTTAAAACAAAAGTGATCTCAGCGACTTTAACTGTGGCGGATTGATGGTGCCAGACATGCTGGTGAATTTTTCCAAACCAAATCACCCAGGTGGAGAAATATTTCTAAAAAAAAAAAGGAAATAAAAATAGAATAAGCTTTTTTCAGTAGAATTTAAAAAAGTAACCACATCAGGTCTATCTGTTTTACATTTCCTCATGCAAGGCCCAGAAATGTTGCCAAAAATTCAAAAACCTTGAAATGAAACTCCGTTTCAGAGCTTCTCTGTGATGGGTACTGGCAGTGGATGCCAAGAACAGTGGCCAGAAATAAAAGGCAACACTCACAGCATGCTGAGAGACTAAAAACAGATAAACGGCCGCCGTCTGTGTCAGGAAACAGGCGAGCTCAAGTAAAAACTAAAGAAACGGGAAACAGACCAAAGATTCCCTTGCTCACTAACACTATTCCTGATAAATAAATAAGTGCCTGACAATATCTCTCTAGAGACCTTACCGGCTAAAGCGCCAAGGAAGAACTGACACTCTTGCAACGGGAGTGAGGCTAAATAGGAACTTAAATAGAGTCTGGGCCACACCCCCAATCAATGCTAGCTGGCCCAGGAATCTGATTGGGAGCGAAACGATATCGTCCCGGTCGAGAGCAACAAACAACTCTCAAAGCTCCCAAACCATGACATTCTCACTGCAACAGTATACTAGATAAACCCCTCAGTTTTTTGATTTATGACATATTAGGCCATGTACATCGGTGCCACATCTGGGGGAGCATTGGGTATTTATCAATGGGAAAAGTTTTGACAGCTCTGATTTGCCAAAAAATGATGAACACCATGCCGACTACACACGGTCTATGATGAGCTGACAGAATTGGTTCTTGCACTAACTTTACAAGCTAGCTGAAATAGGCGTGAACTTATGTTTTACAGCGCTTCTGTGCACCCAACTGTACCTTTACATTTTTGGGACGTTCGCTAGCATGCAAGCTAGCTCAAGAGCAATCAATGAAGGAGCTCCATCTTGTTGTGAAATGTCAGCTTCTTTTGTCCAGCTGATTATGCAGAACCAAGCAACTTAATTTAGGAAGTAAACAAAGAAATCTCAATGAGCCAATGACATTTCTGAGCTAAATGGTCTAAGGGTGCTATAACACATGCCACATAATGAATTCTGTTGCAGCCCCCGAACTTGAGAGCAGCATTGTGATGAGTGACAGTCACTTGGCCCAGACCTTAATTATCTCTTAATTAAACATTAATTACGGTAATAAAAAGCATCCCTTCCCTTGAGGATTTTCTCATGATTGCTTCTCTGTTCTCTCTCCAAATTATTGTCAGATATCAATCTTTGTGTACAAGCTCTCCAAAGGCTTGAGAATCAAATAAAATAAATTTCAAAGTAAACAAAGTGCCTGACAGCTTAGACCAAAGCAACTTTTTGTTAACCCCTTAAACTGATTTTTGGTTGAATTTTCCCATATGTTCAAGGTTAGAAAAACATTGTTTTTCTCCATATTAAAGGAAAGTGCTACACACACATGCACACGCACGCGCGCGCACACACACACACACACACACACACACACACACGGGATCTCCTGGTTGTAGTGCTTTAATGAAGGCACATTTCACTTATATCAAGTGCAATAATCAAGCTCACAATGCCATGTTTCTTTTAGCTGGAGCATTACATCAAATATAAAATATCTAGATCTCTTTTTTTATCATTTTTTACTCATTTCCCTGTAATTGAGTATAAAAAGCAAGTGTCAAACATAAACCTCAATTCCAATGCATTTGGTACATTGTGTAAAATGTGAATAAAAACAGAATACAATGATTTGCAAATCCTTTTGGACCTGCATTCCATTGAGTACACTACAAAAACAAGATACTTAATGTTCAAACTAATAAACTTTCTCTCTTTTTTTTTTTGGAAATATTCACTCATTCTGAATTTGATGCCTGCAAAATGTTCCAAGAAAGCTGAGACAGGGGAATTTTTACCACTGCGTTACATCGCCTTTCCTTTTAACAACACACAATAAGCGTTTGGGAACAGAGGACACTAATTGTGGAAGTTTTTCCTGGTGGAATTCTTTCCCATTCTTGCGTGATGCACGACTTTGGTTGCTCAACAGTCTGTTGTCGCATTTTGCGTTTCATAAAGCGCCACACATTTTAAATGGGAGACAGGTCTGGACTGCAGCCAGACCAGTCAATTTTCCGCACTCTTTTACTATGAAGCCATGCTGCTGTAACACGTGCAGAATGTGGCTAGGCATTGTCTTGCTGGAATAAGCAGGAACATCCCTGAAAAAGACGTCGCTTAGGTGGAAGCATATGTTGCTCCAAAACCTTCTTGTACCTTTCAGCATTAATGGTACCCTCACGGATATCCAAGTTACCCATGCCATTAATACATCCCCATACCATCACAGATGCTGGCTTTTGAACTTCGCGCTGATAACATTCTGGATGGTCCTTTTCCTCTTTTGCCCAGAGTACACGGCGTCCATGATTTCCAAAAACAATTTGAAATGTGGACTCGTCAGACCA
This sequence comes from Gymnothorax reevesii, assembly GCA_029721435.1. Taxonomy (NCBI): domain Eukaryota; kingdom Metazoa; phylum Chordata; class Actinopteri; order Anguilliformes; family Muraenidae; genus Gymnothorax; species Gymnothorax reevesii. Next base: position 56,332,742 of record CM056586.1, read on the forward strand.
CAGCACACTTTTCCAATTTGCGTCAGTCCATCTCAGATGAGCTTGGGGCCAGAAAAGCCGGCGGTGTGTCTGGTGTTGTTGATATGTGGCTTTCGCTTTGCATGGTAGAGTTTTAACTTGCAATGGTTTTCCGAAGTGTTCTTGAGCCCACATGGTAATATCCTTTACAGAATGATGTCGATTTTAACACAGTGCCTTCTGAGGGGTGGATCGTCATAAGGCATTCAATGTTGTTTTTGGGCCTTGCCACATACATGTACAGATTTCTCCTGATTCTCTGAATCTTTTGATGATATTATGGACTGTAGATGATGAAATCTATAAATTCCTTGCAATTGCATGTCATGAAACATTAAACATTCTTAAACGTTTGGACTATTTGCTCTCGCAGTTGTTCACAAAGTGGTGAACCTCGCCCCATCCTTGCTTGTGAATGACTGAGCCTTCCAGGGATGCGCCTTTTATACCGAATCATGACACTCACCTGTTTCCACCTGTTCACCTGTGGAATGTTCCAAACAGGTTTTTTTTGCGCATTCCTCAACTTTCTCAGTCTTTTTTTTTTTTTTTTTGCCCCTGTCCCAGCTTTTTTGGAACATGTTGCAGGCATCAAACTCAAAAATATTTGAGTATTTGAGTGAATATTTCCAAAAAAAAATCTGGTTTATCGGTTTGAACATTAAAGATCTTGTTTTTCTCGTGTACTCAATTGAAAAAAGGTCAAAAAGGATTTGCAAGTCATTGTATTCTGTATTTATTCACATTTTACACAATGTCCTAACTTTATTGGAATTGGAGTTTGTACTTTAGTACCGTCGAAATGCTAATGTTGTTTATCAGTGTTTGAAATGGCACGTCTTTGTTCAGTATAATAATATGCTTTATTTCAGGCTAAAATCATGTTTACAAATGTGTGTTGATTTTTACATATTTCTCCAGGAAAGAATAAAATCTGATGTGTTTTTGCCCAAATTGCTTGCCAGCCTGAATTTAAAAAACAGTGTTTGTCAGGGACAAGGATAGTCGTTTACTGACAAGGCTCCTCCTCAAGCACTATGCATCAGTCAGAATTTTCTTTTGCTGCTCAATACATCTTAATCTAGTTCCACCGACACCAACGTCCTGCCACTCGAGGATTGTGGGAAAAAGAAAACGGATTTCATTTACCAGTTTGAAATAATTGACCCCGTTCTGATGCATTGATGTGCTCTAATGAAGTTGCTTCGAAGGAAGGTGCAGCAAATTGAATTCAAATTTTTTTACCTAAGCTTCACGTCTTGTGAAGTTTATGAGCAATTTTCATTGTACTGTAGTCAGTGTACTGTATATATATTCATGGATATAAATATACATGAAATAAAAAGAAAAAAACATTAAAAAAGAAAAAAATAATAAAAAGTGAAGATGCAAAAGCAGCATTTCCTTTATTACCACTCACATATAAAGTCAATTTTGTGGATTATTTCAGAAAAACAGAATAAGCATAATGCCCTGCCCCACTTTGAAAGGGCCAAATTGTTATGGCCAGATGAATGGGTTTGAGGGTCTCTGAACGGCAAGGCTTGTGGAACGACTCTTGTCAGTAGAAGTGACGACTCCGTCATACCAGACAACCTTCTTTCATTGCTCCAAGGTCCAGTTATACTGCTTGTGTGCCTATTGTGGATAGGGGTTACAATGGGCACTCTGACCAGTCTGTGGTCACAAAGTTCCAATACGCAGCAGGCTTTCCTGCACTGTGAGTTGTTGCATATTTCTTTCTTATCCATCTTTAAAATTTTCTGCAACTTGTGCCATAATACCCCTTCTGTCAGTAAAGACCATATGGAATAGCCTTTGTGGCCCTCAGCTCGAATAGTTTGATTATCGAGAGGGAAGGCCACTGCTTTTGCGATTGGATATGGCTTTCAGATGGCTGATGTGCACAACTGCCTGCCCGCATCAGTATGCTAGCTATCTTAGGTTATGGCTGTCATTGCTTTCCGCAACTCAGCAGTCACAAGTTGATTGTAGATCCACAATAAGGGACAACTTCATTAAGACTGTTGTCCCTCTTGCACAAGCTAGCTGTTAATATTTGCAGTTTTACTGCCACTTTGATGGCCTAGCAGTCTATTGCAAAGGATTAGCTAAGCAGAAGGATATCCTGAGGTTTGTCTACTGGTATCATAAATTTGACTTTTGATGTTAGCTTTGGCCATCCTACTTCTGAAATGAATCCTGCGCCCCTGCTTTAGACCAGTCCCTTCCACTGTGCCTTGCTTGACTCTCTTTGTCTGTGATTGCTCCCGCTTGACTTCAGGCCGTCTTCAGAAATTCTCCAGTGAAGCCTGATGAGTTATTCTTCTTCTGTGAATAAAGGCCAATTGTGGTGTAACCTGTGATCTGCGCCTGGCGCTACCTGTGATCTGCACCTGGCGCTTATTCTGAATTTGTGACGCGTGGCTGCTTTGCAGATATTGTAGTTTGTTCTGTGTTAACCCAAGTCTGGTCCAGCGAATGTGTTGTTTTCCTGATTCTGTGATGTGTTAAATGCTTCACTTTCCTTACGATGACGAGATTTTCCTGCCACTGTGCTGACCAGGGCACTGAAATTCTACAGTATTTTCACAGGGTCTCATGCAGTCCCATGCCACATTTTTACCCCTCAGCCCTCAAGGCTGACGGGGTATTGGTATCCTTTGTGAGGGTGGGTGGGCGGGCGGTTGTCTCCAAAAACTTTGACATCGGGCTGAGGGGTATTCCGTGCATTGCACGTTTTTTTTTTTTTTTTCTTTTATGGGTCTTTTTAAGGCCAATTCATGAACTTATAGCAAAAAAGGTGAATATGTAACGATGAAACAGTTAATTCCAGAAGCTTTTACCATAAATTCAGGAATAAATGTAATTTTTAATGAGATTGATGTGCTTTTCTAATGTATTTGCTTTCGTTTTGCAGGCGGAAAACTCTGCACTGGCAATGGAAAATGAGAGCCAGCGGGAACAGTACGAACAGTGTCTGGATGAGGTACATTAACACCTATTTGCTATTCCAATTTAATGTATTCCTTTAAAAAATCCAAGAAACCTCCATATAAAGGCTATATTTGGTTAATTGCAGTTTTTGCAAGAGTTTAAACCCAAGTCCAGACTACAGAACTGCAAAATGACTGGAATTATTATGAATAATAATTATTATTAATCATTTCATTGATACAGATTAATGTTCTATTTTTTCATTAAGTACGCCGGCCTGGAGGTTTCATTTAAGCTTCAAGTTTAATCCATATGATAAGAATTTAGTTGTTTGTTTGGTATTTTGCATCGCAACATAACAAATGATCTGTTCAGAGTTAATTGGGTGATTAATGGCAAGAAATTCTGTGTTGGTTTTACTCTTTTGAAATATCTAGTATAATATTATGCAAAATAATGCATGTCACTCTGCAAATATGTAGCAAGGAAAACATTTGCTACATTATGCTAAGTGCTTAACCCCATGCATCCCATAATGTGTGTCATGGCTTAATCATATTGAAAGTCTAATATAAAGGATCTGTTTGGAAATATTCACTTGAAAAGGATTATGTAGCTGTTCTGAGCCAGACAGGGAACCAGATGCAGATTCTGGATGCAATCCACTGGAGAGTGTTTATAAATAGGAATACAGCGATAGTAGTGGAGTGAGTCCTTGCCTTGGCCAGCGGCTGTTCCAGGACAGAAGCCTGGTGGAAAATTCCCCAGACGGAAGCAGGACTGCTTGACAATGGAATGAAGGGTTTAAGAGGAAAGCAGTTCCAATCCTGGAAACTGATGAAGGCATGGGGGATGTTCCTAATAAACTGACTCACAGGAACAGACTGGAACAGATTTTAATGGGAGAGCAGTCAGGGGACCTATGTTAAAGCTTTTGAGTTTGTTCCTTTTAAAAAAACTCCAAAGAATAATTATTCTTTATTATTAAAGTACAAAAACTGCTGATAAGCACGCAGAAGAAGCGCTTAGCTCGAAACTAGAAAGCACTAACTGACTAGTCGGCTTTCTAGGACAAAGCATCTCAATCTAGTCTCCATGCTAGACAGAAAGTAAGCTATTATACGCCAGACCACGCATAAAAGGAGCGGGGAACATAACACATTACACGTGGGAGTGGGGGCAGAAGCAAGACAATCAATTAAAGGAGACAAAACTACAAAATATGCGTAGGTTGCTGGGAAGGGGGAGGAACCAATTATGGACGTATGAGGCCTGTGACAGTACCAGTTCTGAATATTACTTCCTAAATGGATATTAAGAATGGGTAGAGGGCCATTTGAAAATCTCACATTTTCTACAGGGTCCTCATTGTATTTTTGGTTTCATTGTACCCAAAAAAGTCCAAATTGAATCAGAAAATGCGGGAAAATTGCTGAAATGCTAAAAAGACTGGTTGACTGATAGAACACTCAGAAAATGAAGTGCATCATTGTACCTTTACAAAGGCTTTTCAATCAGATAGTACTCTCTAAGGTATGCCTATTGTACCCTTGAAAATATGTATGTTCCTTTATAGCCCCCTAAAGGGCACAGATAGGTAGAGTACTTAGCCTTTTATGGAACCATTAGTGTAGATAAAACCTTGAGGGACAGAAATGGACTCATCTTGTACTCTTATATTTGAGAGTGAAGGGTATGGAATATAACCTCCAGAGAGAAATCTGGTGCTTCATTTAATGAGTACTTTTGGGGATAGCTTTTTTCTGAATAACTGACAAGACACATGGTATCACATATGCTTAGGGGGACAGACTCCTTATTAATGGAATTGGCAGCTTTGGGGTGTGGATGTTTAAGAGCTGCTGACAAAATTACTGATATTCAGTCTCCCTTTTTTGCTGTTCCCACCCATCAAACTCTGCTGTTTTGTTGCTCTCTCTTCTCCTCAAGCCCTGGGATCTTTGTCTGAGTACAAAGTGGCTACAAGTAGTTTTTGGAGTTCTTGCTATGTCAAGCCCTGTCCACTCACCTTGGACCTTGGAAAATGGCTATGCTGTTTTGCCTCAACTGTATTGTAAAACCCCAACAAAGCAATTCCAACGAAGGACATTGCAGTGGGTGAAGGCATCACGTGTTCTCTTTGTCTAACTTTAATTAGAGCATTCCTCTGGCTGGAGTGAATCACAATAAAATGAATAATCTTTCACCGTCCGAGGACGGGGCATGAAAACGCAATGATTACGATTAATCTGACTCCATAGATCAAGTAGAATACAAAATTTAGTTAGACCCTCGTTTAAATATCTGACTCCAAATTAGAATCAGAATTGATAATTTAGGGAACACCTGCGTGGATTTCGAGACAAATCTGCCATCAGATACGGCAGCGTAAACCATGATTGCTCAGTAAATACGTCCCCAGAGTTAATTAAACGCAAGTGTCCTGGAATCAATTTGACAATACTTCCATTGATTAAACAAGACTATCTTGATAGCAGCATCGAGGCTTAAACAATATAGCACTGAGCGTGAACGTATCGAGAACCCAGATTATAAGTATATATACCCAAGGGCTCCTTAGAAAGATCAACCAGACACCGGCATATAAGGGTATCTTTAATAGCTAAACCTTAAGAGCCGGTATTCCATAAATCCTTAAGGGGTAGAACATAATCCCAATCTAACTTAGAAGTATCGTTACCTACACGTCTTGGTAGGAATTTCCCCTTAAGTCCCGGTCGCAACAGGGCTAGAATATACGAGTGTTACAAATCAAGGAAAATCACGCAAGCTGAAAAAGGAATAACAATAATTTATTCACCAGGTAGGCACAACTTGAATCACACAAATCAATGCTGAGCCAATTACCAGTTACCCATAATTTAGAATGATTTAGAATATATTCATACCTGGAAAAGAAGAATGGCCATGCGGAGCTAAAGTCGCCCCACGTGGTTGGGGAGAACTGAAATGCCCCCTCGCTCCAGAACAAGGTGACATGTGACTTCTCCCACTTACCTATTCGCGTCAGACGTTGACAAATAAGGGATAGGCAGGAAAAAGCACGCCCCCTTAGGATCTCGTACCTTTAAAGATTCCAAACCACGCCTCCGAACAAGGTAGAGGAAAGGGTGGCCGAATCAGTTTTACTGGCCTAGGTGATAAGATTAATTTGCATAGAGAGGAGACTAGGGTAGTTGCCCGAATGAATCTTGCAAACAAGATAAACCATAATTCCAAGGGAAATGAAACATGTTCCATTCAACTCCTTGGACTCCCCTGAGAATAAAGAGACCAAACATGATCTGAATATGTGCAAAATGATGCAGTTCTCATGGAAAAGCCTTAAAATGGAATATTATAGCCCAATAGTGTGATAAATATATGAGGTTCCTTTCTAGGATATTGAACGTAAACATAATATGAATTTGACTGAGATCTAGATTGTTTTAAGCCGATTAATGTAGCTAGGCTTAAACTTCAATGGGGACTGTGATACAACTTTCAGGAACTCTGGGCAGCCTGGACGTAGTGGCTCCAGCTTCCTGCTGTGAACAAAGCAAAAGATGCCACTCTCACCGGCAGGCTGTAGGACTATAAAAGTTAACTGCTCGCTCTGGATTGTGTCAGATCACCCAAACGTTCAGATTTTACCCGCGTAATGGGCATGTGTTCTAACAATATGATTTTTGGTATATGTTTTGAGTAAAATCAAGCCAAATCAAACTTTCAGGTTCTACAGTATTTACTTCTGTAGATTTTCTCTTGTTTAGATCACACTTCAAATTATGTTACACCAGGCAAAAGGCTTCTTTAAAATTACATTTTGAATGAGTAGATTTTAATATAACATTATAAAAAGTATATATCTTATCCCCCCCTCGTGCTGCCAAATTTTTTCACAATAGTTTGTAAAATAAAAATTTTTATGCTGCCATTGCACATTAACATGGCAAGACTCAGTGCCTTAAAAAGGACTGTAAGGTGGGTGCACATAATTTTACCATTTTCTTTCTGTATTAATAATTTATTTGTGTATTTTTATAGTAGATAGCAGTCATATTTATTCAAAGAACATTCTAGTCTGTTTCTGAGTACATGATGTTTTTTAAAGCTGCAGTTGGTAACTGCGAGGAGAGAGAGGACTTAGCATGAAAATTTGAAAAAATGACACTTTCAGATCCCTCCCCCTCCCTCTCTACTGCACTCCTGCCCTAAGACCCTCCCCCAGAGGAAGCTGTCGTGCACGCTAAGGCACTCGAGGTGTTATGCTTGCGACTGTGGAGAGATTTTGCAAGTTTGCATTATGAAAACGGCCAAGTTACCGAGGCTAGACACTACTGTTGTGAACAGTCAACAATGCTGGCCAACAAACGACATGAAAAGTAATCTACAGCAGTATGTATTCAGTAAAAGCCCAGCACACGCATATTTCAGTAAGTTACCCATTTTTTTAGTACAGAAACTGTCAGGAATCCTGCTGAATGGCCAGTAAACCATGTATGACAGCATTTATCTGTGAGAGTACAGAAATATTACACTTTCTGAGGACAGCACAACCGATGAGGTCACTTCATAAAGATATTTTCTGCCACTTTCTAATAAAACGAGGCCAGTAACGTTAGCCCCAGCATCGGAAACAAGCTAACGTTAGCTCATTACATTACATTACAGGTTCTTAGCAGACGCTCTTATCCACAGTGACGTACAAAACTGCAAAAGATCTGTACAAAAGGGCAGAGCTTCTAGGGGACAAGTACAAGTGCTAACAGTAAGTGACAGAACACATTTCGTTGTTACGGATCTAAACCAATAAGTAATCACCAAAAATATTGATAAGACCAAGTAAAACAGCAACAGAATCAAAGGGCAACAAATCAAGTAAAGAAAATCAACTAAAACAGCAGAAAAACTGCCCGGCAACAAAATCGAGTGGAGGACAATAGAGTCAAGTGCAACAAAAGGGCAACAAAGTCAAGTGCAACAAAAGGGCAACAAAGTCAAGTGTAAAAAAAAGGGCAACAAAATCAAGTAAACCGACAAAAAAATCAAGTGCAACAAAAACGAAGGGCAACCAAATCAAGTAAAGCAGTAACAAAATCAGGGAAAAGGGGAACAAAACAAAACAAAAAAAGGGTGGTGGCTGTTGCGCCATTAGTTTCTCCAAGCTCCTGAACCCTCTCTCGGAGATTTGAGCTTGACTGAGCGCTGGCGTGAACTGTGAAGGAAGGGGAAGGGGGCTGTCTGCAGCGTGTGGATGTGCACTGTTTGACGGCTGTCAGTCACCATCCCGGCTCTGTTTGGTTCTTTTTGGTCGGTCCGAACGATTCTGCTAAATTGCAGTAGGAGCAGTAGATGGGTTTAAAGGAGCCTTTTTCATTACTGAGTACTAGTTTTATGTAATACTGTCTGTACACAGTGACAGTTTTAGCAATAATGACAAAAAGTTACTTTTCTAAGACTTACCAACTGCAGCTTTAAGGAAGAATACTTTCCTTCAAGAAATACGTTCCCAAATGACTTCTTAAAATGAATCATTTCTGAGAGTGTAGGCCATATTCTGCTTCCAACGTTTTGGGTCTTTTCTTTTTTTTGCATTGCATTATGTCACTGATTGAGGCGGCGTATTAAAAAGTGCACAACTGCGCATGAACACACTGTCAGGTTCAGTGTATAAGTCATTAATTTCCACAAGATGGACAATAAAAATGACAAGAAATATTTCAGCGGAAGATTCTTTTTAGCAAACTTCTCTCGTTTTACCGAAGTTTCCCTTGTTTTGGTCTGTATAGTGTTGAAAAAGCAAAATATCTCCTGTGGCATGCAACCCCAGGCAAAAATTATTGAATCACCTTACACAGAGGATACTCATCCAGATTTTTTTTACTTCATGCTAAATTAACAAGTGGCAGATATGACACAACAAAATTTTTGTTTATTAGCGTAACATTGAGGCTTATGAAACTCTCCTCAAACACAATAGATTTAATTAATTTATGGCATTTTTTTCCCAGAATTGAGTTTAGAAAAAAAATATAGATTCATTCAATATTAAGGAAGAATTAGGGAATCACCTTGTAATTAGCATTACTAAAAGAAATAACAGCACAAATCCGAATATGCGAATTAGACTACTGTGAAGAGTGGACTTCTAAAATTTGGTGCAAGTAAAAGGAAGGTTATAACAGGAAAACAAACACAATGGATGACCTCAAAGCCTTGGTACAGAAAACTTGAAGCAATATGCCTTCAAAGTAGAAAATGCCCAACAGAACAAATGAAAAATAAATGAGCAGAAACAGGAGTCAGTATTTGTGACTGAACTGTAAGAAGTCAGCTGAATGAAATGGAATTTACATACAGAAAAGCCAAATGAAAATCAATAATAACACCTAAACAATGGAAATCAAGTTTACAGTGATCTAAAGAGATGCACTGACTCAAGTGTAGTTGATTGGATGAAAGTGATATTTAGTGATTAATCATGAATCTGCATTGGCTGAGGCAATGCCGCTGGAATTAACAGTATAAGATGACTGCTTGAAGAAAACTTCACATTTTCCTATTCATTTATGGTATGGGGTAGCAAGAACAGAACCTGGGGAGAGGCCAATCATCACCTCAACAGTCAATGAGCAGGTGTGTATTGAAATTTTGGACCATTATCTGATTATATCAATGGAAAATAGGTTTGGTGATGATGAAATCATTTTTCATGATGAAAATGCAAGGAGTGTAAAAGTTTTTTTTTTTCAGGAAAGACCTGACAATTCAATGACATGGCCAAAAAACAGTCCGGATCTCAAGCTAATTGAAAATGTATGGTGGAAATTGGAAATAATTTAAAAAAAAGGGGAAAAAAAAGGTCCATGACAAGGCCTCATCCTGCAAAAAAGCCGCTATTCAAGAAAGTTGGAGAATATTGTTTTTCATAAGTGAAGTTTGTGCTTCAAATAAGTCAGACTGTCATAAAAGCTCATGGATGAACAACAAAGTAGCTATTCAGATTTTTTTTTTTGTTGATGATTCCATAAGTTTTTACCTCAACTTTGAGTGATCACTTACAGCGCCCTCCATAATTATGAACAATTATTAACACCTGGTTAAGATGTGTTAAAAGCCTTAAAATAAATTCAGTTTTTATTGCAGAAGCATACTCTCACACTGAACATTGTAGAAAAATGTAACCTTCAACTCAAGTGAATTTTAAGGGGAAAAAATATTTCCTGACAAAGAAATAATTATTTTTCGTAAAATCACCTCTTCTACAATTACTGGCACCCCTAACAATTCCTAGGAATTAAATTTAATTGAAGTATTTCTGTCATTTCTACAGTAGTTTACAAAGTTGATCAGAGTGTCTAGGAGTAAATCATCACTTCCTGTTTCCCTGGGGTATCATAATATTATGTGACATAAAGGTCATTTCTCTTATCCACTCTTCAACATGGGAAAGACAAAGGAACACACCATTCAAGTAAGGCAGATGTGTGTAGACCTTCACAAGTCAGGCAATGGCTACAAGAAAATAGCTACTTGCCTGCACCTGCCCATATCTACTGTCAGAGGAATCATTAAGAAGTTTAAAAAAGCTGGAACAGTGGTAAACAAGCCTAGACGAGGACACAAGGTTATTTTGCCACCATGCACAGTGAGGAGGATAGTAAGAGAAATAAAAAGTTCTCCAAAGCTCACTTTTAAAGAATTGTAACAAATGGTAGCATCTTGGGGTCACAAAGTCTCCAAAACAACCATCAGGCGCTATCTACATGCCAACAAGCTGTTTGGGAGGAATGCACGGAAAAAAACTTTTCTCACTCACAGTCATAAACGCAAATGTTCGGAGTTCGCTGCGCGGTACTGGGACTTCAACTGGGACCGTGTGCTTTGGTCAGATGAGACCAAGATGGAGCTTTTTGGCAACAGACACTCTAAGTGGGTCGAACACAAAAGATGAGTATGCAGAAAAGCACCTCATGCCCACTGTGAAGTATGGGGGAGGATCGGTGATGCTGTGGGCTTGTTTCTCTTCCAGAGGCCCTGGGAACCTTGTTAGGGTGCATGGCATCATGAACGCTTTGAAATAGCAGGACATTTTAAATCAAAATCTGGTGGTCTCTGCCAGAAAGCTGAAGATGGGTCATCACTGGGTCTTTCAGCAAGTTAATGACCCTAAACATGTGGCCAAATCTACAAAGAAATAGTTCACCAGACACGGAATCAAGCTCCTCCCATGGCCATGTCAATCTCCAGACCTCAACCCCATTGAAAACCTGTGGAGTGAGCTGAAGAGGAGAGTGCAGAGGAAAGGACCCAAGTCGCTGGATGATTTATAGAGATTGTGCAAAGAGGAATGGTCAAAGATCCCTCTTTCTGTATTCGCCCATCTTGTGAAACATTATAGGAGAAGATTAGATGCTGTTTTGTTGGTAAAAGGGGGTTGTATAAAGTATTAACATCAGGGGTGCTAATAATTGTTGCACACATGATTTGATGTAAAAGAATTATTTCTTAATGTGGGATATTTTTCCCACTGAATAAATGCACTTGAATTAAAGTTTGGATTTTCCTCTCTTTTTCTATTGTGGCCCTATATTTTTTTAAAAAAACTGAAATTATTAGAAGCTAAAGAACACATCTTAACCAGGTGTGCCAGTAATTATTGAGGGCGCTGTAATTTTTTCCTCCGCTTGATGATGAAAAAATGATTCCATTAAAATAATTCAATCCAATTACTTTAAGGTGTGTTTTAAGAAGCCTGAATGTTAAGCTTGTGTCACATATGCGATTTGTCTATTTGATATAAAGAGAAAAGAGTTTGATTAACGTCCTCTCAGTGTGGTGGTTCCAAAATTTTTGCCAGAGGTTGTAAATTACAGAGATGTTTTGAAAGTTGACATATTCTGTCAACATACCTCTGGGAAAACAGATCCCAAAAGATACTGGGGTACAGCGCAAAAATGGCAGGTTGCATGACTGGCTGCCAGATGATGCCCATGTCAGACTCAGGCCTATGCTGCAGCCAACAAAATTTATACAAGCAAAACTCTTTCTAACCTGCAGGAAGTAACAACTTACAAGCCTGCTCAACCGCCCCACTGTGCTACTGCAGGATGACTTGGAACATCCTCCCCACCGTATGTGAGTGGGAATCGCTCAATCTGACCACAGAGCTTCTCGACCCAATGATCCCAACTGGGGAATGATCTCAGTCTATATCAGAGAACAGCTCAGACAACTTAGATCTTCTGCTAATGTCTGAACATACATTTCTTTAGACAGCACCTGAAATAGCTCTTTGCTTGCTCTTTACTTCGGCATCCCTGGCCCCAAAGATTATGGGCCCTAATTTGACAACCGATGTGCGAGTGCAAACTCCATTCTGGCTATTTAGTGACAAAAGGCGAGGGCGCCACGGTGGTGTTGTTGTCAAAAGGGTTGGTCTAAAAGAAATTAATTGCCCGCCGGTGTGGTGGGGATATGGTATCATTAAGACTAATCAGACCAGCTGCTGTAAAATCAGTGCGTTAACACCAGAGCGAACTAGCCATTTCATTATATCAGGTGGTGCACAAGCACCTAACTTTGATCGGCTCTGCAAGGAATGATTCTCTCGAGGAAGCAGGTTTGGGAGCATACAGGTTGGATCATCACGTAATGCATTTTGTTTAAAATATGTTGGCTATGTTGCATACAAAACAATAATTATGGTATTAAGAAGGGGGCCAGACTGAAGTAAATTATTGTATTTTGTCCCACACAAAGAAAACATTCATATGCATAAAAAAATCTCCTCACCCTCCCCTTCTGATTAGATCCCATCACCATCTACAGGCATTATTTATAGGGTACATAACGAAAGTTAAAATTAAGTGGGGAAGAAAGATGAGGCATATATAGTTATTTTTGAAGAGCTCTGCTTGCTGAAATTCATTCCCATGCAACTACTGCATGCAACAGTGGTTAGGGTGAGTCAAAACATAAACAAGTTTTTTGACGTAAAGCTCGCACAGTACCTGCTGGTATTCAGTAACACACTCCCTATTGTGCCCTTGAACCCACTGAGATGCTCATGCCTTTATTGTAGAGAAATATAAAATATACTTTATTGAACCTCAGGGGGTAATTTGAACTCTACATTTGACCCATCCTAGTTACTTAGTATTAGTGGGCAGTCACAATGCAGGGCCTGAGGGCCAATCCAGCTGTAAAATCAATTCCTTAGTGTGGGGCACCGGCAGGAGTGCTCCACTAGTGCCTGTTTTTCAGGATGGGGGAAACCAGAGTACCTGGAAGAGACCCACTCAAATGCGGAGAGATCATGTAAACTCCACACTAAATGAGGGAAAAACAGAAGTCATAATTTTTAGTCCCCCTGGTTCCAGGAAGGTCATTACAGAAAACCAAGGCCATCTCTCTGTCAACATGCATTCCTTGGTTAATGTTGGTGTCCTCTTTGACCCTTCTTTCAGTTTTGAGCATCAGATAAGTCCAGTCTTTAAGGACGAGTTTTTAAACCTCTTTAAGTCTATTTCCAGACTCATACACCTGCTTTAAAAAGACCTCGAGACAGTTATTCATGGTTCTCTATCTTGTAGCCTGGACATACTAAACTTGGGTGTCACATGAGCCTCTCTTTCTGAACTCCAGCTGGTTATAAATGTTGCAGCTTGGCTCCCTACTGGCTCAAAAAAGAGGCACCATATCTCCACTGTGTTGGCAGTCCTACACTTGCTATACCTGTCAAATTTTTAATTGACTTTTAAGATTATTTGTTTATAAAGTTTTGCATGGATTGGCTCCTCAAATGACGTTGACTTCCTCCAACCTTATTCCACTGCATGGTCCCTCAGATTCTCAAATGTAATGCTGCTGTCAGATCCCGGAGCCCATCTTAAAACAAAAGTCAATCATGCCTTTTCTATTGCTGGCCCTCAATGCTCTTATTTACAAATTAGTTGACTTAACTAAACAATCACATCATTGCCTTAAACCATTTAAGTTTTTACAAATGGTGAAACTTAAAATGCATTTTATAATGCATGAAAGACAGAGTAAAGACTACTTTTAAAGTATAATTAGGAACCAAATCTGGGTTTAAAGTGTGCGAAATACATTTTCACTTAAATCAGGTAATCATCTCCCATTACCACTTCTAAATCACGTTTAAATCTTATTTCTCTTGCTTTTAAGTCTTCTTGAAGTTTTGTTTTGGTTGTGTCAAGTTTTATTGTGCTATTTTCTTGTTCTACTTTAAATAATATTTTATATCTGTTGCTTTATTTTTATTTTGTTGTCTGCAATTACTTAGTTTTATTTTCCTGCTTGCTTTCTTTCTTTTTATATGTTTCTTGATTTCTCATTTGTTTGGTCTTATTAACCCACATGGAAAGAATCTATATGAACATATATGCGCATACATGCAACCTATATGCCGAATATAGGCCAAATTCAGGTACACATATGCGCTTATAGAGGGCATATAGGTCTCCTATATAGCTCATATACCCAGGGGCAGGTTCCGTTTGTCATACCTATTAGCTCATATTTCACTTTTGCAACTGTCATACATGATGCCTAGCTCATATTTTCATTCGCAGGGTAATATCAGCATATTACCCCAAAGTCCCTTACATCAATAACAAGAATTTTGCGCAATAACAATTGATTGCATGTGAACATCTGAAATTGGCATCACATTTGATCCTAAATACATGTTGACATGTGACAACGGCATGATAGGTGTAAACCAGTCATTATTAACTATGGCAAGTGAGAGGAGACAAAAAGCTATGATATCAACACAAATATCCAATACTACGTGTTCAATTTTTTTCCTGAAACGTTAACAATAACAAGGTCATCAATTCTTTCTTGGCCATACTTATTTCTATTCAATGAAGATTGAGTTATGTATTGTAGAAGACAAAAAAATGTATAAAAACAAAATGGTTTGATCATGTTTATTTCACCAATAAAGCATTTTTTCAAGTTTAAATCACTGCCAGATTCACCACATTAGATAAAATTGGATTCACATCATTACAGCTCATGCACATCCACTGAAAGGTTATACACTACACTGTTACATCCACCATATAAGGTCCTTAGTCTAAATGTAGCAAAATAAAACAAAAAAAAAAAACAAAATAAAAGTACACAGAAGAACATACATTCAAATAAACATGCCTTTCACAAGTCATTTTCCTCACCACATCTATTTGAGCATTTCACTGTGGTTAATGAATTTGAAGACAAAGTCTATATTTCTGTTCACAGTTTTAATGAACAGACACTTGTCTTTTATTTGAGATGCTTTTATAGCAACTAAAGGTCCCAGACTTTTTTCCACAGGGATGAAATAACAAGGATTCTTAAATTCCCACACAGAAATAACCTATATAAACATGTAGGTTTTCATCCCTGCCTCGTATCAACCAGCAGTGCAGCTCCTTTCAGAAGTAGCGCGCAATTGGCCAATGCGCTACAGGGATGCAAATTACGAAGGGCCTGCTTGGGAGGGTTATGTAGATTAGTCCTGTTGGCCAGACGGGCGCTCATATAGAAGATTCTGACATAATGCACATTTGAATGTTTTCTGCACTTGCTCTGAGCCTGCAAAATTTCGCCCCGCATGCATGGTAGATGCTGTTACTTATGGGCGTGGGCTTCGGAGGAGAACGGCACCTTCCTGAGAAGTCAATAGGGGGTTGAGTATGTGGTAAAACGGCACATTTTATGTATGTGCATATATGCAGAACCTATATCTGGCCCTATATTAAAACCTGTATGTTCATATAGGTTCTTTCCATGTGGGAATATGCTGTATACATGAATATAATAGTGACCTGTCACACGAAAAGGATAATATCCTCCAGGAAGTAGTTTTTGAGATATTCGCTGAAATAGAAAAGCAAAGTTCAAAGGTCAGATTCAGAGTCATTTCAAAATCAAACAAGCAGCTGTTGGTGAAATTAGCTCTTTTCTGCACTACAGAATCACTGTTTGCTAGTCTCTACTATGCAGATTAAAGACTGGACTGTTTTGATTGGATAGTACCCTTTTTGTGTGACAGATCACATCTTTTCCTTTATTGTTTCTTTTCACTGATATTAATTTCTCAGTGCTTTGGTATCGCACTTCTTGTGTTTAAATGTGCTTCTCAAATAAACTTGACTTATTTAGTCTTAAGAACATAATGTGTGCCATTTATTGAGCTACTGCCAAAGAGAAGGATATCTTTTGGGATCTGTACTGAATTGTTTATTGTTTGAGATATTTGCCTGCACAGGCACCGCGGAGGAGTCAGACAGCATTCTCTTAAAGTGTAAATGTCCTCACATTAGTGTCAATTTTGTTGCACAATGTTGCACTAAAAACAGTATCCATAATGCCTGGATTCTTCATTCTCTCTGTCAATGTTTGAAACTGATGCAGTCTTGAAATACTTGAATTAGTAATTGATTCCCGAGGTGTGAATTGTGCTATACAGCAACATTGTTGCCAACTTGGATTCAATTTTATCACTGTATTTATGGCAATGGATATAACCCCCTCCAATTTCATTCCTTCAGGAGTTTGTCAAAATGGCATCAAAACACAATCTAACTTCGAAAAGATCTTTGAGAATCTATGTTAGCTATTGTACAGTATGTCTGTCTCCCCCTTTTAGTTTAGACGTTTGCAAATGTTGGTCCTGAGGGGTCACTGTATGTGCTGTTTTTTGGTCCAACTAAAATTGCTATCAAGCTGTTTATTTTTTCTGAATTAGATGGATTTTTTATTAAGAGCAGTTATTTACCCTCTTTAGCCACATGTTAACTGTAATATCTATGCATACTTCTGTTGTGGACATAACTGCATGGGATCAGGAACAACTTCTAAAATCCACTGTCAGCGAACAGAGTCCATCACTGATAAAATCCACAGATAAAAGTTAAAGCCAAGCTTTTGTAAGATGCAGTGAGGCAAGGTGGGAAATTGGGAATATGTGAAATTTATTTTTAAAATTATGCTCATTGCATCCACAAGGCTAAAGAGGTTTAGGTTTTACAGAAACATATGCTGCCATCCAAACATCTTTTTCAGGAAAGACCTTGCTTGATGGAGCAAGGAAATGCCAAACCACAGTCTGCACGTATTACGGCAACTTGGCTCCACCGTAAAAGAGTCCAGACCAGTTACCCAGTGAAAACATTTGGCACATTGTGAAATGAAAAAATATGACAAAGGGAGCTATGATGTGGTAAGCTGCTGAAATCCTACATCAAGCAAGAATAGGGCACATTTTGCTTTAAAAACTTCAGCAGTTGGTCTCCTCAGTCCCCAAACTATTGGCGCAGTTTTGGGGGGCCCAGTGAGCAGGGCTTTGCCGGTGGAAGTGATAAAACACTACAACTGTTGAATGTGCACATTTCTGCACAAGGATTTAATCACGAGAAACGGGATTCCCGGGAATGCCCATCCAAACTTCTTTCAGAGAAATTATATTGTGGGAAAATGGGAAAAACATTTTAAAAACACTCAGAATTGGATATATATTTTGAAACAGAGATGAACAGTTTGGGAATGCAATGTCTTCACCTTTAATGCAAGATTACTCTTGACCTGTTTCCCAATAAGAATCACAGAATGAATTTCCTGAACTACGAATGCTTTGTTAATAATGATAAAGACTCAGTAATGACAAAGACTTAACAAGGCAACAATATGACAGAGCATGGACGATATATATCCACAAAACTGAGAAAAATTTCTCTGAATTCCATTCATTCTTATTCACATTTTTTTTCAAATTAAGTTGAACAAAACTTTGGCTATTTGTCAGTGTTTCTAGAACCGTCAGCCTTGCAAACACAAATATGTGCTGTTTCGTGAGATTTCCTTGTACGCAGATCTGCTAACTGAACTTAAACTGCCCAGTCATCCCACCGATAACTGATTTTATTAACTTTGAGTAGTCATAGACTTTTGTACTGTATCTAACATTGCTTGGCCATTACAGAAGGCTCGCACAGACAGCCTCTGAATGGGAATGAAATATAGCCCTGTAGAATCTGTCTCAGCTTAATCACACTGGGTTTAAAGTGCTTGAAAGTCTGAAAAAAAGACACTGAAACAAGACCTATATCACTTTGTAGGTCTTAGTGAGCAGATAAAGAAAATGCAAAAATAAAAGAAAAATCTGTTGGCCACTTTTTCATCGGCACCCAACTTGAAATTTTCAAATTGACGTTAAAGGGTTAAAAAAACTTCTGCGCTTTGGTGATTTATTTCTGGAAGTCTCCTCTGCAGGGTTATCGATCAAAAGAATGTGAAAAATAGTAATAGTAGTCCATCTCCTTTCTTTAACCCTCTCGTGGCAAAAATGTTCTATCTAGCTAAATGTAGTGCTTAGACGCACGCAATTGTACTCTTTGACGGCTTGCTTTAAGCGCAAACCAAATAGTTTGTTGTTGCTATCCTTTATCTGATGCCTCTCCCAGAATGTCAGCGTGAACTGTTCATGGAACTGGAAACAAGATATCCAGAAGCAATCCAGTGGCGAAGGAAGCTGCATCTGGAGAAGGAAGAATACCATAAGCAGTTTGAGGGAAACAAATGCTTCACCTTACTATGCAGAACTGATGTCTTAGTTCAGCTCGTAAGTTCAACAACGAAAACACCAGCAAGCCATCCAGCCACACCCTTCGCAAATGCATTTGCAGCAATGGGAAAGATGGTCACTTCCTGCTTCGGACAAAGCCTAAACAATGGATGGGAAGACCATGTTGCCGACTTCTGCGTGGCCTATGCGAAACTTCGCAACTCGATCACACCCAAATTCCACATCATCAGTGACCATTTGTGTGAGTACTGTAAGTGCCATGGTTGTGGATTGGCTAGATATTCTGAGCAAGCTCTAGAAGCAGTTCACTCTGACTTCTCAACATTCTGGGAGAGGCATCAGATAAAGAATAGTAGCAACAAACTATTTGGTTTGCGCTTAAAGCAAGCCGTCAATGGGCACAATAGCGCGTACAAGCATTACATTTAGCTAGATGGAACATTTTTGCCACGTAATGGTTAAAGAAAGGAATGGACTACTATTACTATTTTTCACATTCTTTTGATCGACAACCTTGCAGAGGAGACTTTCAGAAATAAATCACTGAAGCGCAGAAGTTTTTTAACCCTTTAACGTCAATTTGAATATTTCAAGTTGGGTGCCGATGAAAAAGTGGATTTTCTCCAAAAATTCCCAACAGATTTTTTTAAATTTTTGCATCTTCTTTACCTGCTCACTAAGACCTACAAAATGACATAGATCTTGTTTAAGTATCTTTTTTCAGACTTTCAAGCACTTTAAACCCAGTGTGTAATGCCTTTGAAAATGGCAAATCACTTGCTTTAATGAATTTCTCAACACTCAGATCACTAGCAATG
This sequence comes from Gymnothorax reevesii, assembly GCA_029721435.1. Taxonomy (NCBI): domain Eukaryota; kingdom Metazoa; phylum Chordata; class Actinopteri; order Anguilliformes; family Muraenidae; genus Gymnothorax; species Gymnothorax reevesii. The sequence goes on from CM056586.1 coordinate 56,352,122, forward strand.
AACTTGCCACTTCATATTCCCCACAGCTAATGCTAAGTTTATATTCATTCTAATGTTGATAAACATTAATGGATGGCGTTCTTTTGCCTTAATAACTATTAATGCCACCAAGTAATACAGTAAAGCAGTCAGGTTGGGAACCTATAGGTCTGTAAGTATTTCTCCCGGTTACCATTAGTGTTGTTTGAAATATGACCAATGCATTTTGACTTTTGACTGTAGGTGAAGTTGCTCCCGAAACACAAGTGCAGTTCACCAATTCCCGTTAACTAATGTTACAAAATAGATTAAATGTTGCCCAATTACCAAGCAAAAAGATAATAAAAAAACTGCAAAAAAAAAGAGAAAAGAAACTGTTGCCTAAAGCAAAATGAAGTTTGCGCTACTGCACGGCTTGTTAAAATGCACCAGTAATCGAATGCCCCGTCCCAATTTTTGTGAAAAGCGCTGTCTGCATCAAATGCAAGTTACGCATATATTTTTCAAAAGAAAATTTCATACTTTTGAGATCTGATTTGTTGCTTTAATTTGTACTACATTCAATTAAATATAGAGTTCACATGGTTTGCAAATCATCGCATTCTGTTTTATTTTCTTTTTACACAGCATCCCAACTTTCTTGAAAATGGAGTTATGACAGTATGTTCTACGCGTTTGGCCTTTGGACTTATGTCTATATATTGATGCTGATAGTTTGAATTACAGAACGAGTTCCACTATGAAAATGATTGTTTCATTTTATTTACCATTAGCTTGAATGTGTATTATTCCATATGTCAGGGCTGGCGCACACGCACGGAGAGCACTTACATTTTATCCTGGAGTTCTGCCACATTGCATGATAAGTAGTTGTGTCTTTTCTTTTTCAGGTGGCTAATCAGGTTGTACAGGCTCTGCTTACTCAGAAGGTAGGTTGCGTATTAATAAGGAAAGCACTTATTTTATGATACAAACATCTTTCAAGAAAAAGGTTAACTGCATAAAAGTTGAAATACACAATATTGATGAATTCCAGCTTAACATTTTTAGCTAAACATTAATTAGTTGCACTAAAACATGTACATAAAACAGCCAGTAAAATAATATATGTACAGGAATTCTGTCTGAATTTTTTTTTTCTTATTTCTATTTGCTGTTTGAGGGTTTTTTTTATTTGTTTCCTTCTCAGGATTTGAGAGAGGAGTGTCTGAAATTACAGTCACGAGTGTTTGACCTGGAGCAGCAGAACAGGGCCCTCAGCATCCTGTTCCTACAGCGGGTCCGACCAGCCTCCGACCTCCTCCTCCAGGTACATCTATACCCCTGACCGTCTGCCCCATGTGTCCTGAAATGAACCACAGCCTCCCAAGAGGAAGCACGCTGTCAAAATCCTCACCACGTCTCTGCTACACTCCATGCTGCACTGCCTTACATACTTTTTGCCGGCACCCCCACTTTAATGGGAATCCAGCACATCCAGTGCTTGGTAAACAAAGCCTTTGTTCGTGAAGCAAGCTGATAGCCACTTTCATGACAGTGGTTGACCCAGATTACACTTGTTTTATGGAGCCTACTAACAACAAGAACCCTTGTGTTTGTTTATCTTCCATTGTAGTAGTCTATACCCTGTGGAGGACAAGAGATTGACACTTCTCCTTGCAAACTCTTCAACAGTGGTAACCAGAAGTATTGTTGTTTATTAAGACTCTGGTGCCAAAAACAATTAATCTCTCATGGAAGGCCGTTCAGACTAGGCTATAAATTCTGTACATTTAAATTCTAGAAATTGTTCAGTTCTCTCAACTGAACTTATTATCCTCCAAGGGCTGATTTTTTTTTTTTTAAATGCTGTGCGGAAGATTTAAATCTTTTAATTATCCCTTTTTTTTTGGTATCCCTTGCCATTTTGATATTCAGGGTACGTGATCTGTCGCTGTAAGTAGCACTGGTTTGAATGTTCTGATGCCAAAACCCGCATAGTCAAAAAGGACAACCTCCATGAATTAGCTTCTTGCACCATTGAGCAGCTCATCATAATTTATGGAATCAATAAGCAGAGGTTGTCTCCAGTTCTTACATACAGAATACTGATGACTTTGACTTCCTTCCTGTCCTACCTGCTGATCCTGAAACAAATCATACTGCCCCAAGAGCCTGTTGTTCATGACTCACAATATTGCATTACTTCATACATGGATTCAAACCTGGTGCTTTTCTGTGGCAGAGCTAGCCATGTTAGGAATACCTGCATTAGTGGTGTCCTTGGTTAAACTACAGGCTGGTTAAATTCACAAATAAACTCATTTTGGGATACTTCAGTGCCTCGTAATTTATTTCAAGCTATCCAATGCATTGAATGCTTTAAAATGCATTATTTAATTCAATTATGTATATTAACTTCCAGTAACCCAGCTGAAGGCAAATATTCAGGGGATCCCTCTTGAAGCATATTGTATTATGCAGTAATTTCCCATCCTCAAGTTTTATTGGCCGATAAAGAAGACCACTGATTAGTCACTGCTGAGCCATGGCGCTATTTGCCATCGGCATCTGAATCTGTAATGAGATGCATTATCATTTTATAATGTTCTTGTCCTCACCTGCACCCAGTTCTGTTGTAATTAAGTCGAGGGACTCTCGAAATGCTGGATCAGCTTTAATTTAGGGGAGAGAGAAGGAAATATTTGGTTCTGGATTTGGTATATATGCAGTTATCCCTTTCTTGGATCAATAGCAATGGAACACATCCAGAACTCCACATCTTGTTTGCATTATACATGGGGCTCCAAGAGGTCAATATGTGATGAAAACTTTCAGGTCATGCAATGCGAGCTGGGAAATGGTTGTCGCATCACTGCATGCAGTGTGCGCCTCTCTCCATTCCTCTGCCCGAGAAGAGCCTCTGCGCCACTGAAAAATATCCAGCATGTAGGCCAGCTCTACAGTCTTCGATTACAGTTTGATGAGTTTTTATCCGTTCAGCCCAAGGCCTTAACTCCAATTCCATTTTATGATATTTGTCCTGTCAGTTTGTTATTATCTGTGATTATGATTGATTCCAAATGTCTGCTACAGGGTTCTCACGGATCCTTAAAAAGTCTTAAAAGGCATTAAATTCACGAATCTAAAAACAAGGCCTTAATTGGCATTAAAATGTCTTAAATAAATCTTTCAAAAGTCTTAAAAATGTGAACTCGTGATGAATTAGTGAACACACTGAGAAAGCGCCGCAAAGAAAAAATGGCAGAATTGGCAGAGGTGGAGGAGGAACTGAAAAAAGCAGTGCCATATCAGTGAATGATATCGGCTTTAAAATTAAATATCGGACATCGGCCATTCTGCTGATATCTGCCGATATACATACCCAAAACCAGTGAAGTTGGCACGTTGTGTAAATTGTAGATAAAAACAGAATACAATGATTTGCAAATCCTTTTCAACTTATATTCAATTGAATACATTGCAAAGACAAGATGTTGAATGTTCAAACTGAGAAACTTTTTTTGTTGTTGAAAATAATCATTAACTTAGAATTTAAAGGCAGCAACACATTGCAAAAAAGTTGGCACAGGGGCCTTTTTATCACTGTGTTACATCGCCTTTCCTTTTAACGACACTCAGTAAATGTTTGGGAACTGAGGAGACCAATTTTGAAGTTTTTCAGGTGAAACTCTTTCCCATTCTTGCTTGATGTACAGCTTAAGTTGTTCAACAGTCCGGGGTCTCTGTTGTTGTATTTTATGCTTCATAATGCACCACACATTTTCAATGGGAGACAGGTCTGGACTACAGGCAGGCCAGTCTCGTACCCAGACTCTTTTACTACGGAGCCATGCTGTTATAACACGTGCAGAATGTGGCTTGGCGTTGTCTTGCTGGAATAAGCAGGGGCGTCCATGAAAAAGACGTTGCTTGGATGGCAACATATGTTGCTCCAAAACCTGTATGCACCTTTCAGCATTAATGGAGCCTTCACATATATGCAAGTTGCCCATGCCTTGGGCACTAATATACCCCCATACCATCACAGATGCTGGCTTTTGAACTTTGCACCTACAACAGTTCGGATGGTTCTTTCCCTCTTCGCTCCGGAGGACACGACGTCCACAGTTTCCAAAAACAATTTGAAATGTGGACTCGTCAGACCACAGAACACTTTTCCACTTTCCATCAGTCCATCTTAGATGAGCTCGGGCCCAGCAAAGCCGGTGGCGTTTCTGGGTGCTGTTGATAAATGGCTTTCACTTTGCATTGTAGAGTTTTAACTTGCACTTGCAGATGTAGCAACGAACTGTAGTCACTGACAGTGGTTTTCTGAAGTGTTCCTGAGCCCGTGTGGCGATGTACTTTACACACTGATGTTGGTTTTTGATGCAGTACCGCCTGAGGGGTCAAAGGTCACGGCCATTGCTGTACAGTTCTACAATGCACTTCATACATGTTCCTTGTGAATAGAGGTAAAATTGGTTGTGGGTGTTGTCATAAGTCTGTTTTAAGTAGGACAGGCTGCAAGTATCTTATTTGTTTTGTTTAAAAACAATTGTAATGAACAAATATGACATGTTTTAAATAACGTAAATTGAGGTATTTTTCTTATTTTGCACAAGGAGTGATTACTGATGTTTTATCATTTTCAGCTTTGTCTTATGTCTGCATTTGCCAGCAGGCCGACATGATGAAGAGTCTGCAGAATAATTCTGCCTGTTAATTCCCCTGCAGAAACTAGATGATCACTGCAATTAGATGTGGGGGAAAAAATATCGGTGTCAGTATTGGATATCGGCCAAATGAGTTGTAAAATATTGGCATATCGGATATCGGCCAAAAATCTAATATCGTCCATCCCTAGTATTAATGTTTTTCAAAAAAACGTTTTCATTTGATCAAATGATCATATTTCATGTTCAAATAAACATTTGGGCAAAATTGTCCCGAATCCTATGATGAGGTGTTATTTTTCCATTTGTGTTTATTATGAAGTTGGTCTTAAATTTAATATCAAATGGCATTAAAAAAGTCTTAAAAAGTCTTGAATTTAACTTGCCCTAAGCTGTGGGAACCCTGTGCTATAACTCCTCAAAGCACCTGAGGGTTACTTGTACCATCTTGCATTTTTGGAAATTCTCTCTTCGAGGTATGTAAGACAGCTCCCATTACCATTCATAACTGAGGTGATATCATTAGAAATGAATTGTAAATTGTTTTATAGATTCTGGTGATGTTTCTTGCTTGGCTTACTTGAGGCAATTTGAGAAAAAAAAAAAATAGATAAATGAAAGCTTGGACACCCACATCCCACAGGCATTCCTGTAATGTTGCATCTGCAATCTTTTGCAAAGGCTAATAAAGGTGACAGCTTTGAACATTTTTTTAAAAGTAAAATGTGGATACAAATATTCCTGTGTAAAGCCGAACAGGGTTTGATTGTCTCAAGGAAACTACTTTCCTCAAGCTACAGAGCTAAACAGTCAGGAAGTTATTCCAATTCAGATCCCAGACACTTGATTGTATGAATGACTGGCTTCCTTTTATTAAGGTTTTGAAACATTTTTAAAATGTCCTTGGTCCTGTTGTGACTTTTGCCTTGATCAAAACAAATTTTTGGCTCAGGAGTACCTGATGTGGTTTCCTCCACAGTTCTCCAGTGTGAAGATTGGAAGACAAGCATGCTGTTACTGTTGCATGCTTCACACTGTTCCTTCCTGTGTTCACTTCATTTCTTTGTTGTTTGTGCTGAAATTGTGGCTGGGAAACTCAAGCAGCGCTGTGCGGAGGGTGGATTTGGAGAGTAGTGGTTGAAGAGTACGCAGGTCTGTAATGCAATAGAAAAACAACTCATTCGATGAAAAAGGTAAATGCTTAGGAATATGTTGGAGTATGATTACAGTACAGAATTAATGTGATAATGAATACAAGATGCAGGCTTTATTTTGCACAGGGAATTTGTAAGTTACTGAGGTGGCAATGTTCATTCAGTGATGAATGAAATTTGGTTAATATGTTCTGATCTTTGATTTGCATTGCACTGGGTCTTTTAGCTTGATTGCACATAGCCTTCTGAGGATGCCATTTCTTACATTTTCTTTGAAGTTTCAGTTTTCAAAGTGATAACATCAGTTAGATTGGGAAACATAATTAACAATCCTCTGTCTACTAACTTCAGTAACATCTTATTCTTAATGCGCTTTTCTATCAGCATTTTGTGATAGTTCGTTGAAATTTACCCATTTACTGTTATTCAAAACGTATTAGTCTTGTAGTCTGAGAATTGCGATTGCCAAAAAATGTGGGTGTGCAAAATACGTCGTATATCCTCTTTAAAGGAGAATATGCGGTTAGAGTGGTGCCATGAATCTTTAAAGTGATGTGGATCTGGCCATTGCTCATTCTAATCCCACTGGTCAACTGCACTGAGCATGGAGTCAATTGGCTGTCACAAAAGTCATTGCTTCCTGCTGTATGCTGTCCCTACCCACAGAGACACCTTTTTCTGTCAGGCAGAGCAAGGGAACATTGATATGATGATACATTTAAAGGCCACACATAATTTCCCGTGTTCCAAGTGAGATGGTACTGAAATCTCCTATGTGACTGAGTTGGCTTAGATTTGAAATCAATTGAAGCTATTTATTAAACTGAGTTTGGACCATTGAATAGTATAATGTTACTTCAGTAATCAGATGAAGAAATTACTAGGGTGATTCAAGGGTAAAACAGCACTTATTTTAATCAAACCACAAAATGGGGAATAGCTTCAAAATTGTATTTACTTGAAAACATTTTCATGATATTTCTGAGTACTGTTGTAACGCCACGCCTCAATCATCGGCCTGTTAAGACCCGGCCCGCATTCCATGCTCCTCCGCATCTGTTCCTCATGTGTCTCATTGCCAATAAGCCATTAATTGCAAGAGCTTCGCACTTAGTCAGTGCAAAGTCTTATAAGCCTTGTAACCCTGTTGTAACACTCTAGTCTTGTGTAGACATTATTACTGTGTATTTGCGTATCTGTAAAGCTCTATTTAAATGCGCTGTTAACTTTGTTATTGATTAGCACATAATTATTATAAGGCCACGCCTCCAGGCACCCAGCCCTCTGGTCTACTAGATCCCAGAGCACACTTCTGTCATTGTTCAATTATCATCTGTCATTATTAAATTATCATTTGCACCTACTCCCTGTTGTCTAGGAGTGGTAGCAGAGCATATTTCAGGCTGAGCTTATCGCAGCCTCTTTGTGCAGTCTGTGTAACCTCATGCCTGTTTGACATACCTGTAGTAGTCTGTATAGGCTTGTTCTTTGTAGTTCATATTCTGTTACAATTAAACGCAGCACTTTTGTTTCTTTTTAAAGAAACACTGTTTACTGTTCTTTTTGCGTAATACATAATACTGCAGTGCTTTCCAGGTCTAGTACTATCTGTTGTTAACATCTTGTTCGGACTCTCTGTTCCTTTTGTTTTGTCTGCAATGTCTGTGCCTGTGCGTTGGGCATATTAAACCAACCAAATCCATCTCTGCACTTGAGTCTAGTCCTCCACTTCCTGTTCTCCGTGCAACTGCACTCTACACTCCAGAAGAAACATTACAATTATAATTACAAGCGAAATATCATTTCCTGATCGTTTATGCATTTTGCCTTTTTGCCTTTGCCTTGCCGCTGAAAAGGCATAATAAAATCCTACTTCATCTTTGCATCTGAATCCAGTTCCACGTTTGCCATTTTTCAGTAACCTCAGCTCAGTGTACAGAAAAGACCATTACAACTGTATACTTAGGCTGGTTTAGTTTTGAGTTTTGAAAGACTGAACAAACTCATAAACACATAGGGAAGGATTCCTGTCGTGGTCAGAGGCATATTTGGAATATGTCTGAGAATTGCCAGGGACTTCTGTTTCCCCCTTTTCTCGTTGAAATATTGTCTCTTGACAATGTATTATCATAATAGCATAATTTGAATTTTTATGATTCATAAACTCATTCAGATTTTATGAAAGAGGACTTGATCAACTTAGGCTTTGAGGAGGTTATTCCCTCCTATTGTTCAAGGCTCATACTTATAATCATGAAGAAATCCGTACGGAATAAATTTATGCATATTCTATTTTTCCACTGTGACCATCTTCATCAGATAAAATATTTACTTTTTGCATCTTTTTTGAGCACGATCTCTAAAGCACCAGATTGCCAAAGTTACTGGTTCAAGTGGTTTCAAACTCTTGCAACCATTATCACTCTATTGTCAGGGCTGGGTAAACTAATGGAGCCAAGAGCAGGATCAATTGCTTAAAGAGATGGAGCTTTTTTGGAAGGTACTATAATTCAGGTCAAGACCAAGCAGACTGGGCAATTGAGGACAGGCAGTTTGTGGTCAAGGGACAGGCGGCAGGCAGCAGCAAATAGTGTGCAGGCAGTAAGGCTGATCTAGTCCAAAGTCAATTCCGCTAGGTCAATCCGGAAGGAGCAGGATACCCTAGGAAGATGAATTATGACTGGAACAAGGACAGTGGATTGCACAAAGTAAGGGGGGAAGCCACAAGACAATAATTGAATAATGAGAACCCATAAACAAAATGAAATTGAAACTGAAGAAGACAGCCAGATTGTGGGGAAGACGTGGCATGCATATGATCTTGTTCATTCCTTTAATGTCTCATAATGAACTATACCATAACAAACCATTACTTCATTTGCACCATAGCGGATGAGAAATTGCCATGTTAATTAACTGTTAGTGCAGCACTGAGGGAATCCAAGTCATTAAATTCATTGTTGGCCACTGGAGCATCTTGAATTTCCGTGATAAAGGTTTTTGATTCCATTTACAATGACTGTGAGCTTTGACTTAATGTTGCATGTAATACAGCAGATCAGATGCTTTCATTTTGGTGGTGCAGTTCATCCTGGGGCGCATATCAAGGCATTGAACTATGAGCAGTGAGTGCAGCAGTTGCTGGCATTCACTCATCCTTATGAAAAATGACAGGTGACAGGAAAATTGAGTTGTCAGTGGCCTGGGAAGGAGGATTAAAATCTGAATCACCTCCAAGCCATCAAAAAGGAGCCATCTCGTTCATTTGCTAATACATCATGGTTGTTTTTATTTTTTATTTTTTTCTATTCAATCTTATTTGACATCCCCCCTAGCCTCATTGGCCAATTTATTCTGTCCTCGGACCAGAATATTAATGATTAATATCAACCAAGAGCACTTTGAATATGTTCACTAACAGATCATTTTGAAAGGCTAGGCACCCAGTATGCAGACTGTAATGAGGAGAGGCCATTTACTTCCATTTACTTATTATAGCTAGATGTTTGTTTTCATATGTTATGAAGGAACGAGAACAACACAAAGTGCTTAACGACAATAAGAACAGTAAAACAACACCTTAAATCCGGCACCGAGAAATTAAAGTATTGGAATACCTCGAAAATCAGCCATTTTTTGTTAACTCAGTCCTAAAACAGAACTGGGATAAGATTCAGAGAACAGAATGATCAATGTTTTTTTAAGGATTAGATTTTTTATGCCCCCGGAATCGAAGATTTGGGGGCATATAGTTTTTCACCTGTCCGTCCGTCTGTCTGTTTGTCTGCAGCGGGGGGGAGAAAACTTCAACCTGCAATACTTTAACCTGCCGCCGGGGGCATCAGTGTTCCACAAGCACAGCTTGTTTTTTTTTTTTTTTTTTTTACTTGGAAACAAAGTAGACAGCTTTCTGATTTTTTTCTCTTTCTCATGAAGTGCTTACTCTTGCGCCACATATGTATGCACAGCAGACTAACATTCTGGGGCCAAGTAATTTAAAGCTTTACAAGTTGGCGATATAATTTTTAATTTGATCGGCAGCCATTATTTTGTGTGCACTGGGCAAATGCGCTCACATTTCTTAGTCCTAGTCAGCAGCATTTTGCACTAGTTGAAGGCGTCTCAAGACATAATGCAACTAGACAAGTTACACTAGTGCAACCAAGAGGACACGAATGTGTGAACCATTTTTTCAGCGTCCTGAAGGGACATCATTTTTCCTAATTTAGATATGTTTCTAAGGTGGGAAAAGCAAACTTTTTCAGAATAATGTTGTTGATATGAGTGAGGAGAGTTTCAAATCAAGGGTGATGCCAAGGTTTGGCAGAAACAGAGAGGCCATTGAAATCGAGTAAAGTTTAAGGAATGCTTCTCTAAGCGATTGGGAATCTATTACCAATATTTCAATCAGAATTTTATGTGTGAAAATTTTGCGTCCTCCATGCTTTTACACACATCTCTACTCTAATTTGCTGATCATTTTCAGTGCTATGTGCTGTTTCAGTGCTTTGATGCTTTCTTAAGACAGGCTGAAACCTCTCATATACCTTATTTGTTTGCAAGAATGAGGAAAGCTTTTGAGTGCCACAATTCTCACAGACTTTGATAAAAAATGGGAGGTTTGAGATCAGCCTGTAATTGGCTTGGATTGTGGCATTCAAGTGTGGTTTTTTGAGTTGTGGCTTGACTTCTGCCATCTTAAATGAAGTGGGAACAAAACCTGAAATCAGTGAAGAATTAATTATGTGCAGAATTGGACTATCAAGAATGGGCCGCAGCTCCTTCACTAGCTTTCTGGGGATGGGATCTAAGAGAAAATTTGATGATTTGGAAGTAATGACTACGATAGCATGCCGAAGTTTGACCTGATGACCTTGATCTTGACCTTTACCCGACCTTTAAAAAACTTTAACCTTGCCCATAACGAAAACTTTAACCTTGTCTATAACTTTTAAACCGTGAGAGATAGGGCTTTCATACTTTGCATGTATACTCCTTGGTGCAAGACCAAGACTGATGCCGAAAATTTGACTAAGACTGATGCCGAAAATTTGACCTGGTGACCTTGACCATGACCTTTACCTGACTCGCCGGGATGAATAACGTCCGGAGAGCTATTGTCGTACCCCCGGCGTTCGCGTCCGCGTGCGTCCGCGTGCAGAAAAACTTTAACCTTGCCCCCCGGCGAGCTTTCTTGTCTTTCTGACAACTCTTGTTTGCATTTATATTGCCATCCTTCTAATGCCAAATCAGTTACATAAGTATAGGCAGTGGGCATTCACTTTTTCATGCCACTTAAGAATGAAAATAAATAAATAAATAAATAAATATGTGACAGTTGAAGGGTCCTGTCACTGGAAATGTCTCCTAATAAGTACACGTCCTGGCTACCTTGCGAGCCTGGCTCTTTGGCCATGTGGTCAGCGTGCATGACTCTTACCCGGGAGTCTGGAGGCTCAAGTCCCCGCCCGGGCCCTTCTTCGGTCTGCTACATTCTGGCCTAATCGGCTGGATCTGGGGCATCCTAATGGATGGCAGCATGTGTAAAGCATGGAGCGTGAGGATACGCTCACGAAAGAGGGGGAGAGATGTGACAGTTGAAGGGTCCTGTCACTGGAAAGGTCTCCTAATAAGTACATGTCCTGGCTACCTTGTCAATGAGCCTGGCTCTTTGACGATGTAGTCAGTGTGTTTGATTATTACTCAGGAGTCTAGAGGTTCAAGTTCCCGCCCCGGCCCTCCTTCGGCCTGCTACATATATATATACAGAATGACTTGCAAAAAACTGTAAATCACCAAAAAATGACTTTAGCTGGGTTATCAAAGACAGGGTCACGTATACGACAGCTGGGCCTTGTGGAGATAGTTTTGTGTGATTTACACTAAAGTGAACTTATATTAAATTGTCTAGCATTGATGAGCCGTGTTCTATTTTCTGTCCTTAATAGAGAAAGAGTGTAAAGCACATTGAAGTATATGGCACCCAGTACTTTAGCTTATCACTGTTTACTCCCTCAAAAGTATTGAAAGCAAGCAGTGTTCTCTGTGCGACAGAATATAACATAATAACTGTACTATTATCTATGTGCCCAAAGCTTTTCAAGTCTCTTAGCTTGCCTTTTATTCTTCACCAGAGTAATCCAGTGTCCAGGAGCCTCATAAATGCTTTTGCAATAACCGAATGAATTCTGCTTTAGTGGGCTAAAAATACCCTGACCAAAGTGTACTGCTGAATTTGCCCAGCTCCGCAAAAAGGCATCGTAACTAGCCCTAATGAGTTGGGTTATTGGACATAAGTACTTGGATGAAGTCCAAGACTGTGAGCTGTAGTTGTGCTGTAAGTACAGGATTCATTAATATGCATGAGTGTATTGCCAGGTGTGCTGTCATCCAATTTCCATAGACATAGGTTTTGTTGATTATACTGCAAATGGGCTGTATTATGGTTAAGAGTTATGGTTAAGGTGACTTTAATTTCAAATTAGAAATATATTCTCGGCGATATCAGAAATCCTTTTCCTCTGCCAGCTCATAGAATGAAAATAATTGAAGGGTATGCTGTGCTGTTGGGTTCCCTCAGAGTGCTGTAGATATCAGAGGGGTGGGGGAGAGGTGATTCGACAGCGGGCAGATAACACCTCTCCAGAACTGTTTTGAAGTTGCCCTTGGTGGCCAATTGTGTGTAATAAATCAAGGGTTTTATAATTTATACAGTTAAGAACATCTGAGAGAAAACAAGTAAAAAATGTGGTTAAATGCCAACTGATTAAATTTAATGTAATTTCCACGCAGACCCCAAACAAAGAATGCACAGAATAGTTAATATTGTTTCTTTTCTTTTCTTTTTTTTGGTAAAATGATTGTCCCCTGCCCTCCAATGCAATTACTGTCTGGTTAATTTAATTATTCCTCATAGATGACATCAGTGCCTCTAAATGGAAGTCCTAAGCTGGAAGAGACTAGCATCAGGTCAATAAAATTTTTATTAATCAATTTTTAGTTTTGTTACGAGTGCTGCTGGTGCAACAACAATACACCAGAATACAGAAAAATGAAAAATTTGCTCTAGTGGCTCTGTTTAATCACCTGTCTACTGAGGATAATAAGTACCTAATATTATGAATTCGTTATAAAATGTGAAGTATTGCCCAACATGGTATACTGTACACATTAATGTCTGAACATTTCAGTGGAACCGGTTTTTTACTGAATATGTTTTCAGCTGTTGTCATTTTCAGTAAGATAATTAACAATGTATTTTGTGACATTTATGTGGCTCATTTTTTGGTATTTTGGATTCTGATTTGCATGTCTGGCTGAATTTGACATAGTACAATACAGGGTTAGATTTTATGGGTTCATATGTCTCAATTGATCTGGTTGGACCATCTGAGGGTGTAGTGTGTTTAATAGGACAGATAATGAAAACACCTTCAAAATTGAATCTTTGAATAAACTAAGCAGTAAACTTAAAATTTGAGGGATTTTAAATTGATATGTTGTGAACCAGGAATTTCAAGACTTCCTAAATTAAATGTACACAATATTTAAATACAAAGTTAAGCTTATACAAACTTAGGTGCTCAAAATGAAGTAATTTGGATTAAGCAGGGTTCTCGCGGAGGTTGTTTAGGTTTTTCATAAGAAAATATTTTGCAGGCTACTGGGTTAGCTCACTTGATTAAGGGACTGCATTGCAGAGCAGTAGTGACCACTGCAACCCAAGTTCGATCCCTGGTCATACCAGTGCCGGCAGTTATCGTTAGCCTTTTCAGAGCAGCCCACAGTTGGCTTTGTATAAATAAACTGGGACGGACTGCCGGTTTGGAATTGTAAAATTATAGCATCGTTTTTTGCCCAAGTGCCTCCTGTTGGCCAGCTGGGTGCTTGTGAGTAAAATTCTAAACTAGCACAGGTTCGGGTATCCTCCGCCCTCGTTCTGGGCTTGCAAAGTTTTGGGCTATGAGTGTAAATAAAAGCAGAGGCTGACGGGCGCGTGCTTCGGAGAAGAACAGCGAACTGTCTGGCTCTCCCGAGTTGGTAACATGAGTGGCATTCAAGCAAGCTTGTGTACATAGTTCGCTATTTGGACATTCCATATTCGGTGGGATTGGAGATGCCAAATTAAAAAGAAAAATAAAAACTGGATATTTTGTGGTCATGTGGTTATAGTACCATCTGGACACACACAACTTTGCGCTCATAACCATGTGTTATCCTTGCATTTGACAAGGAGCAGAGACACAACTCATTCACAGACATGAATCCAGTTCCAAGACTTGACTAAGAAGCATGGTCATATAGGCAGGGTCAAACTTGAGCACTGGTCTTTCAGTACAGCTGGGAGAATCCAGAGTCGTAATTCCAAGACAGTCCAATCATCAATAACCAGGAAGAAGGCCAAATCACAAAACAAATCAGAATGCCAAAGCAGAAATCAATCAGGTGTTGTTAATTGTACACAATGGACTGAACCTAAGGACCTAGAACCCAAGGAGCTGTAACCAAAAGACTTGGAAGATCAAGAAACACATGTCAGTAACACTGGGATAAACTAGCCAGCAAACTAAGAATGAATACAATGGGGTATAAACAGAGGAAACAAAGGAGCTAATCAAATGGGACTCAGGGGTGAAGAGGAAGAAAAGTATGCAGGGAGCTGTAGCCACAAATGGGGGAACAATCATACAATTAAACAATGAACGAATGGCAGAGCATGTGAGGCAGTGAAGACAGAGAGCACATGTGAAAGTAAATAACTATCATAATACAATAAAATGCTAAAATAAGCAATGAACATAAAAAATAAATACAAATAAAAAAGCGTGAAAATCATTGAATAGACTCACTTCTTCACATCGTATCCAACTCCTCGCAAGGATGTCCAACAGTATGTGTGTTCTCTTTTACAGAAAATCCACTCACGGGTCATGGGTCTCTCTGCCGGGGATCTACTTCTGGAACCGGAAAAGAGTAAAAGTTTCCTGCTGTCCTGTAATGCAGAATCATCCTCCCAGGTGCGGAAAACCTATAGCTCCTTTCGTGTTTGTTACGGTTAGCAAATCCTCTTAAAACCCCTTTATGCATAATACAAGGCTTTATAACTCAGTATTTGTGTCCAGAGACTGGGAAAAATTATTCCAGGGAAGGAAGACATTTGGAAATTCAATAATAGAATTATTCAGCTATTACATTTTGGAATTTTCGGACGCCAGCATCTATTGTCGCTCAGTGGGGCTCAGAGCGGGTAATAGGATAAAGGAAACTTCATAACATTATTATTATGCCAGTCCTCACATACACAGTGGACTTTCCAAGGTCATTCAAGTGTAACTTTTAGAAAGCTGGATATTTGCAAATTGTACCTAGACAAAGGACTAAACTTTTAAGGCTGCAGAAATTTTGACCTTTGCCAGAGGCGGATAGCCCAGGGGTCAGAAAGTAAATGTCTTGACAGCTACTTTTTCGGTCCCTGAAGTTGGTCAGCTGACACCAATTATTTCCACTGCCTGGCTGAAGAACAATTTTAAGATTTAGCTGGCTGGCATAAAATACTGGAAAGGTCTTTTACTTCCTTAAGCTGGAAGTTCCACCTCTGACCATTGCTTCAGACTGGTCCTTGACTCCTCCCCAACCCTGGCATTTGGTATTTAAGCCAAGCCATATGACCTATGACATTTTTTATTCCAGCTGCAACAATTAAATATTTGCTGATTTTCAATTATTATGGATTCATGCTCATAGAGTTGTTCTTCCCTTACCATTGTGACAATAACTGGACTACAGTCCGATTTTAAGTTGCGCAGGAAAGTATATACATAAAATAGTATATAGTATATGACTTAAATAGAAGATTTAAATCATATATCAGATCTTGATGAATGAATTATTCATGTTGAAAATCTTTACTGATGTACATTGAATAATTTGTTCAGAACAAAACGATGTACCAAAAGTCAATGGAAACCAATCATATACTATGATGATTAAGTGTTCCCTTAATTTATTGAGCAGTGTATTTTATGTGCTTGGTGTTCCTGTTGGGACTATAATTTCACCCTCTTGTGCAGAAGTGCCGATTTCTATCTGAAAAAGCCTGTAGGTACATGCCTCTCTTCTCATGCAGCAACAGTACATCTGTTTTGACTAATCAAGGTCTTGACTGAAGTTAATGATGACATAATTTTTTGAATCAAGTGCCCTCTTGCTGGGCCAAAAGACATGAACCCACTCTAACTCTTTGCAGATACACCCGTTTTCAAGAATTACACTCAACAAAAATAAACAAACGCAACACTTTTGTTTTTGCTCCCATTTGTCATGAGATGGACTCAAAGATCTAAAATTCATTCCAGATACACAATATTACCATTTCTCTCAAACAGTGTCCACAAATCCGTCTAAATGTGTGATAGTGAGCACTTCTGCTTTGCTGAGACAATCCATCCCACCTCACAGTTGTGCCACATCAAGATGCTCATCAGACACCATGATTAGTGCACAGGTGTACCTTAGACTGTCCACAATAAAAGGCCACCCTGAAATGTGCAGTTTTTGCTTTATTGGGGGTCTGGGGACTCAGAACCAGTCAGCATCTGGTGTGACCACCATTTGCCTCATCCAGTGCAACACATCTTCTTCGCATAGAGTTTATCAGATTGTCAATTGTGGCCTGTGGAATGTTGGTCCACTCCTCTTCAATGGCTGTGCGAAGTTGCGGGACATTAATGGGAACTGGTACGCGCTGTCGTATACGCCGGTCAAGCACATCCCAAACATGCTCAATGGGTGACATGTCCGGTTAGTATGCTGGCCATGCAAGAACTGGGACATTTTCAGCTTCCAAGAATTTTGTACAGATCCTTGCAACATGGGGCCGTGCATTATCTTGCTGAAACATGAGGTGATGTTTATGGATGTATGGCGCAACAATGGGCCTCAGGATCTCATCACGGTATCTCTGTGCATTCAAAATGCCATCAATAAAATGCACCTGTGTTCTTCGTCCATAACAGATGCCTGCCCATACCATAACCCCGCCACCACCATGGGCCACTCGATCCACAACATTGACATCAGCAAAGCGCTCACCCACACGATGCCACACACGCTGTCTGCCATCTGCCCTGAACAATGTAAACCGAGATTCATCCGTGAAGAGAACACCTCTCCAACGTGCCAGACGCCATCGAATGTGAGCATTTGCCCACTCAAGTCTGTTAGGGCGACGATCTGGTGTCAGGTTAAGACCCCAATGAGGACGACAAGCATGCAGTTGAGCTTCCCTGAGATGGTTTCTGACAGTTTGTGCAGAAATTCTTTGGTTATGCAAACATATTGTTTCAGCACCTGTCTGAGTAGCTGGTCTCAGATGATCTTGGAGGTGAACCTGCTGGATGTGGAGGTCCTGGGCTGGTGTGGTTACACGTGGTCTGCGGTTGTGAGGCCGGTTGAATGTACTGCCATATTCTCTGAAACGCCTTTGGAGACGGCTTATGGTGGAGAAATGAGCATTCAATGCCTGAGCAACAGATCTGGTTGACATTCCTGCTGTCAGCATGCCAATTGCACGCTCCCTCAATGCTTGCGCCATCTGTGGCATTTTGCTGAGAGACAAAACTGCGCATTTCAGGGTGGCCTTTTATTGTGGACAGTCTAAGGTACACCTGTGCACTAATCATGGTGTCTGATGAGCATCTTGATGTGGCACACCTGTGAGGTGGGATGGATTGTCTCAGCAAAGCAAAAGTGCTCACTATCACACATTTAGACAGATTTGTGAACAATGTTTGAGAGAAATGGTAATATTGTGTATCTGGAATGAATTTTAGATCTGTGAGTCCATCTCATGACAAATGGGAGCAAAAACAAAAGTGTTGCTTTTATATTTTTGTTGAGTGTATTTCGATTCAATCCATTCTCATTGAATTTTAAGTGGTTCTGGAAAAGGACACCTACAAATGGCAGTAAATTTTTACAAAATAAAGCTCTTTTTCAATGATACAAATCAAGTATCTCACCCTAGATTTTACTGTGCAGTGAAATGTTGAACTTAGATCACAAAACCTCTGGTGTATTTTGAGTTATAGCATGAAAGGATTGCTTAATTTTTACTGCCTTCAATTCAGTTTGTCCTTCATATAAACCAGACAGTGTGGCATATTGCTCATCTTATCATGCATTATGCATAGCAGGAACTATTTTTTCAGCTTGAATTAATTTTCTGAAACCAAAGTGCTTAGGCAGTTGCGCATATGGCTTGGCAGTTTGAGATATCTTAGACTCCACAGTCTGCTCATTTTAATCCTGCCTCAACTTTTAATTGTTTTATTAAATGCATTATTTGGAAAGGAATTCACCTCACCCTGCTGTTCTCCATATGAATCATATTCATTGAAAAGCCACTTGAAACAATGCTGGACACTGCTCTTCCAGGATTAGACCTATCTGTCCCTCAAACCCTGATTAAAGAGTCATGGTGTGTAACCCAAGTTCAGGACTGGAATGCAATGTTATGAAAGGAAATTTCCAGGCAGCCATTTCTTGTGAAATGCATTTAATTTGGTAGCACGTCTTCAGTGTAGCTTATGAACTTGAGTAATATCTATGAAAAGACAATGAAATTGAAACTCATAGGTGAATAAAGAAAATAGTTCCACTGAATAGTAGTCTAATCAATTACAAAATCAGGGAATGTTAACAATATAACACTCTTTTAACGCCAGCTACACTTTCTACTGATTATGAAGGTTTTTTTCCCTAAATACTTTTCAGCACCAGTGCATTAAAGATGCTCTAAGCATGGCTGCGTGACGTCACTCCTGTTGACGTTTGAAGTATTATCATACTTCATATTATCGCTCCCTTTCGTGCTTCCTGAAACTGTCATGAAAAAAAAAGAAACCAAAACCCCACCCCCATCCCTTTTCTCGGTGATTGGCTAGATGGTCCAAGCTGGACCAGATTGTTATTGGTGCAGTTTTTGGAGCCTTGACTGTCTACAGGGACCACATTGTTTTTACAGCATATGCAGGGGACAGGCAGCTAGTGGATCATGAGGAGATATTTGCTGTATGTGACAAAACATTGTAACATGTAACATTGATTATTCACTCAGATGGAACACTTCCTTGAGCCTAATATTCTGTGGGGGTCAAATTGACCCATTTTCAATTTTTAGGTCACCTGAGCCGAAGGCGCGTGACCTATTGCGATCCCCTTTTGTCCGTCGTCGTGCGTCGTCCGTAAACTTTTCCTTGTGAACAAAATAACTTAAGTATTTATGAACTAATTTTGATGAGACTTTGTGTGCAGGCTTATATCCATAAAATCTTGGACGAGTTCGAAAACCAGATTGATTCAATCATATTTGATGGAGTTATTGCCTTTTGTTGTATTATTATCATCAGCAACCTTGTGAACACAATAATTTTAGTAAATATTGGTCAATTTTCATGAAACTTTGCATGCTGGCTTATATCTATAAGATCTCAAAGAATTTCGAAAACCAGACTGATTCAATCAAATTTGATGGAGTTATTGCCCTTTTTTATATTGTCATCATAAGCCACATTGTGAGCACAACAACTTAAGTAAGGGTCATTTAAGGATGTGTCATGTTTAGGTTTTGGAGGAAACTGGAGTATACCTGGAGAAAACCAACAACCTGTGGTTGGTACTTGGCAACTGCCTGTACAGTTTGAGGGGAAAATGCCCCGCGGGATGCGGTTTTACCTCAGAAGTAGAAAAGTAACTTGGCATATGTTAATGAAGGTATTATTCCTTCCTTTCACTGAAGCGTTTTTTGTTTAAACGCAAAATTAAGTTTTTATGAGCATATTCACAAATCGCACCAACCAAACCTATGTATTGTCAACTCTGTTAGTGCAAGCCTATTGTCTTGCATTTACTTTTTTATACCTAGATATGCTGGAAACCAGTTATCTTTATAGATGGAAGTGTCTTGAGGTGCTTTATAAAAATTGTGAATTTCATGACCCCAAGGCTCCATGTTTGCCCCTGGGGAGGGGGTCAAGTTTACCATAGTTTATATAGGAAAATGATACTTTTGGGTATATTCTGCTTAATTTCTACTGGAAATCATTCACACTTGATTGACATTACAACAATGAGATGATATGATATTTTTGACAGTTTCCCTTACCCAGGTGCTAAGGGGCAGGGCCCAAGGGTCAAAATGGCTTGAGAAATCTTCTTTGCTTAAAGAAAATAGCCACAAGTTATATACATACAATTTAGAATACTCTATTGCTTATGATACTGGTTTCCATTAATCTGATCCCTGGGGTCAAAATTAGGGCCATGCCTAATGGCCAAGGTTTAACATTGGATATACTATACTCAGGTGACCGTTAAGGCCCATAGGCCTCTTGTTAGGTCACCTGAGACAAAGTCTCAAAGTGACCTATTCTCATCGCCTTTTGTCCGTCGTGCATCCTGCGTCGTGCGTCCATAAACAATTTACATTTTCGACTTCTTCTCAGAAACCGCTGATCCAATTTCAATTAAATTTTGCAGGAACCTTCCTTGGTCAAATATGCACCAAAATTGAGAATTATACGGTGCCCACCCCCAGGGGCTCTGAGGGGTGGGGGAAAAAGTGGTCAATACATTTTCAACGACTTCTCAGAAACCGCTGATCCGATTTCAATAAAATTTTGCAGGAACCTTCCTTGGTCGAATATGCACCAAAATTGTGAGTTATATGGTGCCCACCCCCAGGGGCTCTGAGGAGCGGGGCTAAAACTGGTCAATACATTTTCGACTTCTACTCCGAAACCGCTGATCTGATTTCAACTAAATTTTGCAGGAACCTTCCTTGGTCAAATATGCATCAAAATTGTGAATTATATGGCGCCCACCCCCAGGGGCTCTGAGAAGCAGGGGTGAAAGTGGTCAATACATTTTCAACGACTTCTCAGAAACCGCTGATCCGATTTCAATTAAATTTTGCAGGAATCCTCCTTGGTCAAATATGCATCAAAATTGTGAATTATATGGTGCCCACCCCCAGGGGCTCTGAGGGGTGGAGGTAAAAGTGGTCAATACATTTTCAATGACTTCTCAGAAACCGCTGATCCGATTTCAATTAAATTTTGCAGGAATCCTCCTTGGTCAAATATGCATCAAAATTGTGAATTATATGGTGCCCATCCCCATTGGGTCTGAAGGATGGGGCTAAAACTGTTCAAATTGGCTGAAATTTGAATCCAATATGCTGGAAAGCAATACTCCTCATAGATGGACGGTTCTTGAGGTGCTTTATCAAAATTTTGAACCTCATGACCCTGGAGCTCCATGAAATTTTACGTAGGAAAATGATACTTTTAGGTATATTTTGTTCATTTTCTACTGGAAATCATTCAAACTTCATTGATATTATAACCATGAGATGACAGTTCGATACTATGACATTTCTGACCCTGTCTCTTCCCCAGGGCCTGAGGGGTGGGGCCATAATGGGGTCATATTGCCAAAAATTTCAACTGTCTTCTTCTCCAGACTGAGATAGACTGGAAACCAATACTCCTCATAGATGGAAGGGTCTTGAGGTGCTTTGTAAAAATTGTTGATTTCATGGCCCCCAACCTCCATGTTTATCCCTGGGGAGGGGGTGAAGTTTACTATACTTTATATTGGAAAATTATACTTTGGGGTATATTTGGTTCGTTGACATCAATAACATCAGTTTTTATAAAACTCAGGTGACCGTTAAGAACCATGGGCCTCTTGTTACTTTAAGAAGACTCATTCGAAATGCTGTTCTTTAACTGGTGCTCTATGGTTACTTTTCTATGAAGAATATGTGGAAGAACACATTTTTATTGAGTTCACATGCTATACTCTTCCGACTCATTTATAATCTTGATGTGCTGTTTGCAGGTGAATTTGACACTAGAGTAATGAAATGGAAAAAAACTGCAGGTAAAAACAGACATGCCATAGAAAATCTGTGCCAAATAGGTGACTGACCTACTTGACACACGTAGCCTGATCTTCCCGCATGCTCGCAGTCTGTCGATACAATAATAGACTGATTTTCTTCCAGCCACAATGACTGATTGAAAATATCCTGCAAAAAACACACAGCTGGGCAGAGAGTTGATTCTTGAAAGCATAGCTCAATTTCAAGGGGTAGGCAGGGATTTCGATGTCATTCAAGTAAGGCAATAATGTAAATAACATATCCATGATTGTTTTTTGCACCATTGTATCATCATGTACAAAATTATTGTTACAATGACAAATATTTGCCATTACTGATAAAGTGACTTTATTGTGTAGCCAGTGCAATAATTGTCAGAGCCAGTTTCCCCCTTCTGCTGACGTACACAAGTATGTAAGGGCATTGTACTCAAAACACGTCACCTCTTAACAAAACAAATAATTTGTTCTCTACATTTTATATAATTCTAAACTCTCAATTCGGAACATTACATTTTGGAATATGGAATGAGTACATTTTTGTAAGATCACAAGGTATGAAGCACATAATTGCCTGAATTCAAATAAGCATTTACTCTCTAAGAGTGTTCCATCCCAGGTGGTCATTTGTAAACAATCTCCAGAACTGCTCATCTGTCATCTCTATGGCATTAACAACTTTTTATCCAAGCAATTCTAATTCCCTCCTTCATTGCTTTTCATACAAGAATTATAGTGCCCTTTTATGCCAATTTTTAATTCATTCTGTAATGAAAAATGTATATTTACAAATTCCAGAACTGCATATTGGTTGCAGGTTGTACAGGACATTCTACAAGTAGAAATTAAACTGCATGCTTGATGAGCAGAAGAGGAGAGAAAGTCATATTTTTTTTTCTTTCAAAGGGTTACCAAGGAAATTGACCTCATGTTATACTCAAACACTGTATGCACTGCCATCCAAAAACATATTCGCTGTTTGGATATAAATAAACTAGGCTTATGCCGTCGGAGGCGATGGCTGGGGGTATATCTTCGAATGCCCCCAATTCTCCAATTCCCCAATCCTCGAATAGACCTTGAATAGACTTTCATTTGAACTTAATTTCAGGTCAATCGGTCAAATGGTTCTGAAGATATGGCCAAAATGGTAATTTTCCATCACAAAGCGCCACCTGATGGCAAAATATTGAACCATACAGGTATGATGTCATCATATGACACGTTGTGAGGTCATGACCTTGCATTTGCACATAGTTTCATGTCAATTGGATTAATAGTTCCAAAGATATAGCAAAAATGGTGAATTTTATGTGACAAAGCTTCACCTTGTGTCAAAATTTTGAGCCAAACACATCGTGGGACACATCCTCAGGTTATGATCTTTCATTTGCACTTGATTTGAGGTAAATCCGACAAATATTTCCAGAGATATGATAAAAACTGTGATTTTTCCAGTTTTTGGCCCCTGGTGGCCAATCTAGAAATTGTAAGTTGTCCATAATCGAATCAGTTCTTCCTCTTTATGATACTTACTTATGTGCAAAATTTGTAATTTAAATATTACTGAAGTTATCGCGTTAACATGTAGTACGGCGGCGGCCGCGGCGGCCGGACCAAAAATATAATATCCCCCGGATATAATAAATGATATTTATAATAAATAAATAAATAAATAAATAAATAATATGATTGGATAATTATTGCAGTGATTAATATGTCTCAGCAGGCAAACATTATTTTAGCCCTAACAAATGAAGTCCGTAGCTTCTCATTTCTTAAGAAATCAGTTCAGAAAACACATTCATAGGTAGCAGAAAAGATGTTTCAGTATTTTAGAAGGGGTGAGTAATTTACCTACATCAAGCAAACAAAACAATGAACAAGGAAAACAAGCACGAGGAGTAGGGCTGGGCGATATATCGATATTATATCGATATCGTGATGCAAAGTAAAATATCGTCACGGATTTTGACTATCGTAATATCGTGATATGAAATAAGTGTTGGCTTTTCTGGTTTTAAAAGCTGAATTACAGTAATGGGTTGCATTTTTCTGCACTTGCAAGACTGTTGAAGCTGTTCCCTGCACCTGTTTCATTGTTATGTCAACATTACTAATAAATGGTTATAAAAAATATTATTGTGTAAATATTTTGCAAAAGCACCAACATTTGTCCCGATAATATCGGCAAAATATCGATATCGAGGTATTCGGTCACAGATATTGGGATATTAGATTTTGTCCATATCGCCCAGCCCTAACGAGGAGTCATTTTCACACATGAACTGGCCGTCACAAAATCCTGACCTTTGCCACATTGAAAGTTATTGGGACATGCTTGAGAAGTCTACTGAGTGGTTCAACCATCTCGTTGTCAAGAAGAGCTCTTGAGCCAAAAATTAAGCACTGTAATCAAAGCTGGGGGGATTCCAACTAAATGTTTGAGTGCGCAATTTATGTTTTGGACGGGCAGTGTGTGTGTGTGTGTCTGTGTGTGTGTATGTCTAAGCTTTATAAGCTTGCATTGGGTAGCGTGGGGTATGAATAAGTTCAAGAAGCTCAGCCATCCAGCACTGACATGAAGATGGATGGTGAGCCAACAGACCAATTCTAATAGAAAGGATTTCAGTTCATAAGGGACCACAATTACAGTGTTATAAAAGGTTTTCTCCCGCTTTGGGCTTCAAATCAGTTTCTAAATTCATTTAACTTGTCTGGCCTGTTACTGTCCCATCTATCATGCAGTAGATGTTCTTTGAAACTTGGCAGGGCTGTTCCAGCTCAGACTTCAGTGTAAGTTCATTTGCTGTGACTGTCGAAATAAAGACTTACATTACAAAAATAGTACTGGATGGTTGCGTTTTGCTGAGTTTGATCAATACAATCACTGCATCTGCTGGAGTAAAGCGAAGGGATTAGGGCTACTCCTTTCCTGGCACTGTGAGCTACGCCATAAACTGTGACTTACTATGGTATTTAGAATATACCTTGTCAGAGACAGACATGCTGCAATGAATGAAGTCTCCCCTACATTGTATTGTAGAGCAAAAGAAAAGTTTTGCAGTTGTAGATTCCATTGGATTGACTTGACAGGTCAAATGTAATGTCAAACACTAAGTGAATGTCGATGTGCAGTGCTTGGCACTTCACATTAGCATGGGCTGTTGACCTATTTGATCTTTCTGAGAAACTGCACTTTTTGTTCTGTGAAATAATATAATAATCCTTTTATCAAGATTAAATGTTATCTCAGCAACCGTAACCGTAGTGATAGCAGGTCTGTACCAAAGATTTTTGGCTTAGTATTAGCTCTCATACTAATACTTCTTATTCTTATGGGCAATTCCAGCATTACTCACGTTACATTTAAAGCACGGGACTCTTGAATAAAGGTGTCTCCCTATTTTGTGAATAGACTAAACATTCTTATTTTTTTCACCACGATAACCATAGGCCACTCCTAAGGTCCACATATGACAACATTAGAAAAATTCTACTTAATGGATCTTCCAGGGTGTCTTTTGTCAGCATTACTCACGTTACGCAAAAAAATCTTTTTTTTGCTTGTCCAGTGCTTTGAATATAACGTAAGTATTGCTAGAATTGCCCATAAGAATAAGAAGTATTTGTAAGAGAGCTAATACTAAGCCAAAAATCATTGGTACAGACCTGCTATCATTTAAAAATTCTCACTCAAACTTATGAAGATATAACCTAATGATCCTAATCTTATTTGGTCACCTTTAGCTTGAATATACCTGGCCTCATTTGCCGGTATATACAGTAGATGAAATCTCACTTTTTTCTTTATTGCTGTTGTCTGCTGCCATGCAGGACGGCAAGGCAGGAGTCCCTTTCAGAAAACTCTCCAACCAGTTGAGTCTGACGGTCCCAGGGGGGATGTTGGCGTGCCCCAGGAGTAGTTGCAGCAGTAGTGAACTGTCCCTGTCTAGTGCCTGCAGTGAGTTCTCCAGCGGCTCTTACACCTGGAACGAGGGTCGCTCCAGCGGCAAACTGGTAACTTCACAGTGAACAGACTTCATTATACATGTGTGGTGCAAGATGATTTTGGTTGGGGTGACAGAAGATTTTTATATGTCATGCTATGAAGGTCTTTATAAATTTACGGTGCAAGATCTTAAATAATCAAGACACGTGTGTGGGATGGTCAAAGCATCACATGCACTGCCTTAAATACTGGCTTTGTGAAGGTCTCAATATTCTTAGGCTCGTTCAGATGTAGATTAATGGAGTTCAGTGATTCCCTTTTGAAAATCATGGCACTGTTGACTGCGGTCATATTATAGTTAAAATGTGATGGCTATAGTACTACTCTAGTTATACTATGCAAACTATAGTAATACTATTGTTATGCCAAAATAAATAAATAAATACTATTGTATTACTAAGAAATAACTAGGATATTTTCATAAAGATTTAATCAATCCATCGGTTTCAAGCTGTAGTTTTGTAGTTCCAACCATGTATGCATCTGTCTCTGTCAGAGGACATTGACCTGCACCCACACTTTTTTGCTGTTGCCGTTTTCAGGGCTTGACATATGTTGTCATAATGTTTGACACAGCTCTGTTTTTGTGGCCTATGCTCTGCAATTTGAGCCCTTGGGGACACCGTTAATTTCCTTATCTTGCTTTGGAGATTTACTTTGCAGATTACTTCTGATTAGACCTCTTTTAAGCAGGCAGAGGCTGGTAATTTGCATTCCGATTCAAAGCACTGACCTTTATATGGTTCTAACTGCAGCTCAGAGACTTCAAAGTTAAAGCCATTATTCGGGGATGCTTCTGATATTTTCTCCACCTTCTACATATCATATTTATCTGCTTGCCCTGCAATATGATGTGGATGATAGCTGGCCATATTCTGCTCTGTGAAGCTGATATACTACAAAGAATTTTTTTCCGTTGTGAGCAGCCTTGATACAGTGTACAACAATCTTAGGATCTCTGTGTCTGGTTGTGATTAGGTAGCAGCATTACATTGTCCTAAAGGATGACGTAAGTGAAGCTAACTACAACCTTGCCATTCCTTTCATCATGTATTGAGAGGTGTTTTTATTTACTTTTTTTTTTTTTTTGCAAGATTCATTTCCTGAATAATGTTACTTATCTGGCTCAAACTCAGTTTCTCTATTATAATGTCATTGGTGTGATGTGTGTAGAATTTGTGTACATGTAATTTGCAAGATTACTGGCACATGTACCGATAACAGAAGTCCACTCTTGCAATGTGCAGGCTTTAGAAAATATCCCATGTAGACACTTAAGTTTTTAACTGAAATTATGACATGTCTTACGAAAAAGTGACTAAAAAAGAGAGACTGGCCTTTCAGAGTGCTTAATCTCAGAAAACAACTTTATTTTTGTAGTTCCTGAAAATAGCAGTGCTTGCAATTCACAGTAATTTTTAGGCTGGAGCGGCATGGTCTTTCTTTATATCCGTGGGTGTCCTGGCTGTATGAGTGAGTGGCTGATGAATATAAACCATTGGTCGGCTAGTTTCACACATGTACCACAAATGTTCCTGCCGTAGGTTTTGACCTCGTCTTGTATTTATTTATTTTTTCCACAGTCCTCCTTAAACTGGGAGAAAAGATTAAGCCTGGGATCATTAGCTTCAAGCAATATTTGTATGCCCTCAGACCAGCTACCTGCCCGGAAGAAGGAATGCGACATTCTGGAGGGACTTAAGAGGCTACAGAGGCGCAAGCCTAAAAAGTCTTCCAGATCTGGAGCCACCAAGTCCACCTTCAAGGATTGCATGAACTCCAATGAAGGAATCTATTCCTTGGAGACAAAATCTTCAGGGGTACCTAAGTTTTCCTCAAGAGAAAAGGCTGCTGGCCTGAGGGCTAGTGACAAGGGGTTTACTTATGACTCTGATGATGTTGATGATGCATTTCCCCACCCTTGCAGCACGGATCACTGGGACCCAAGCCACAGAACATCTGATACCCCATGTGGCGGAGCGGAGAACTTCAACACTGGAGTTGAGGTTGCTTCCTCTGAGCATTCTGCCATCGCTGGATATGACTCAAAGGAGCAACCAGAGAAGCTCACAAGTTTCCTCCATGGCTTCCCCTCCAGTAAGAGAACCAGTGCTACAATCAACCCCTCCTTACTGCCAAGTGGGGTGAGCTCCACAGAGGCCAGCCCCTCCCATGCCAATCACTCAGACTCAGATGATCTAGAGGAGGAAAAAAGCAGCAGCATACAGTCAACCATGCAGACCAAAAGGGGCCCCAGGCGACTCTCCAGGGCGGCGGAAGAAACACTAGCACCCCATGGCTTGAGGAAGGACCACAACCGAGCGCAGTCTGCAGACAGTAGGCTGAGGCCACTAAGCCTCTTGGATCAGGTCAATGTACCAAAGTGCGCGCAGTCGGAAGAATGCATTTCTATGGACTGCTATACAGAGGATTGGCTGCCTATTGAGCACAGCTCACATCACTCTGTAGTAAAGGGGAAAAATAAGATCCCCAGGCACCGGCCTCAAAGTGCATCAATCAGTGAATACACACATTTGGTACTTCCAGAGAGACTTACCCATCAGAGGGGGAGTGAGGTGAGGAATTATTCAGTCTTGGAGTCCTCAGAGAAGCCCTTTGAGCTCAATTCCCCAAGAACGGGTAAAAAATATATTCAACACCTCAGCTCTCAGAGCCATGTGCAAAAGAAACCAACAAGGGCCTCTCACAACCATCCTGAGAAAGGTCATTCCATCCCTCCCACGGTGAATTGTGCTTCCAGCCCAAAGGCTAAAATATTAAAGAACCCTGCTCAAAGCAAAGAATGTGCCCTGAAACTATCCACTGAAACAAGCTGTGGTGCTTCCCTAGTTCTCCTAAGCCAAGAGCAGTCTCTATCTTCCCCTCCGGTCAAATTGTCTAAGTTTGGTAGACTCACAGGGAGTTGTTATGGCGCTCAGAATCCCAGAGCAGCTCACCCAAGCTCCAGGCTGCCAAGCAAGTCTGGATGGGGGAAAAGTCCGAACTCCAGTGTCCCAGCTTCTCCACTCCTCAATAGGAGACACTTGGAATCCAAGGACTGTGGCAAACTGTCTAACAATGATGTTAGGCAACAAATCAATCTCAGGTCTCCTTCTCCACCTCCTCCTCCAGGTCGCTCTGCCTCCCTACTGGTTAGACCAAATTATGAGGGCAAAGTTCAAGGACATAAACCTATGGTTCACCAAAACACATCCAGCACTGTAAAGGGAGTTCTGCACAGTTCCCAATCACACCTTCATGTCACAGCATCAGTGGTTAAAACGCAACATCTAGGCACTCAGCAGAGCCAAAACGGTGTCCCATGGAATGCAAAATATTATTCAGAAGCTGTATCTCAGAGGTTAGTGGGTGGTCCCAGCCATGATCTACAAAAATCTGCCACTTCTTCTAAGTCTAACTTGAAGGGATTCCCAAAAAAGGTCCATGAAAAACTTTTCCCCTCCTTAGGCTTAGGACATGCTCCAGATCTTCAAAATACTTCATCCAAGGGTCTGAGGAGTGGGCTTAAAGGGCTTTCACTACAAAACATAAACTCTGGCAAGAGAGGGCAGCTTCCGGAGAATGGATACCCCCAATTGTGCAAGACCTCGTGCAGCTTGCCTATATCTCTGCAGGGCCACTCTTCAGATGATGCCAGGCCCAATCGATCAGCTCTCCATTCTTCCCAAGTGACTTCAGACTCCATAGTCCTGGGGCTCCGAATGCAGAATTCCCCAGAAAGGATCACAAAAACACACATTCCTGTTGGCATGAAGTCCTTTGTGAAAGCCCCCGCTTTGGTGAGAGAAAATCTCTACATAACCCAGCAGGAAGACAAAGACCACACCATCATCATCTCCAAAGGGTCCGTCACATCAAACACTTTCAACATGCGGGAAACGGAGAAAAGAACGCATGGTTCAGATGCAACATTTGTAAAGTCCAGAGGAAGGCTGAGAACTGAAATCCGTTGCAACTCAATGGATGGAGAACTGCTCCCCAGGGTGGCAGTTGGGGTCGGCTCACTTGGGGGTGAGTTAGAAGTGGAGGGTGGGCTGTTTAAGGGATCTTTGTTTGTTACAAATAAGTCCCACTTGAGGCCTGTGCTTGGGATGAACGGAGCCAAAGCACGTAGCCAGAGCTTTAGCGCCCATTATATGCAGAAGCCTTGTGTTGGTACGATGGAGCGACCAGGGAAGGTTCGATCCCATATTATTACTAACACAGGTGATCGAGGAAGCTCTTTGACTAGGCAGAGCTCGCTTCGAGATTGCTTCCAACCCAGGTTTATGGGTGGATCTCAGGAAAGCCTTCCCCAAAATTCAGCTGATCCATATCCAGGTCTTCATGGGTGCAAGAATAGCTCCCACAGCAACTATGGCCTCCAAGGCAAAAGCATACCCAGAGCTGGTGCTCACAAGGAGGTCTGCAGTCTACCTCTTATTGACAAAATTGACCCTAAAACCACTCAGAAACCCACTAAAGTGTTATCACATCCTCAATTTGACACAGGATCCTTACCTGTCTATAACCCCGAACTACAAATAGAGGGCGCTGGGAAAATATTGGTTTCTGCACATAAATTTGACCTGATAAGGAACATCTCAAAACAGGCTGACTGTGATGTAGAACCAGAGAAACTTCTGAGCTCATCGGGTTTTACCATTGAAGAGAGGGTGATGATGGGCATCCAGGAAAATGTACAGAGAGGCCAGGAGCAGAACAAGGCCCAGTCTTCTGAAGCTAAGCTGAAGACTGGCTCATCCATTGCTAACTGGTTTGGCCTCCGCAAAAGCAGGCTGCCAGCACTGAGGGGTAAGAAAAATATTGCCTCAAGTGGAAAAGAGGAGCAAAAAGACATCCAAGAAGAGAGGAGAGAAAGCAAAATTAGCTCAGTGTTGGTTGGCAAGCTGACAAAACCTGAAAAACCAAAGAGTAAGAAGAAAAATGAAATGCAGTGCATGGACATTCAGGATCAAATGATAACAGAAAACACGGATAAACTGAGGGCACATCAGATTCAGCACTCTACTTGCTATAAAGGAAAGGAGGAGTTTATGAAGGAGATTCTGATCAGGCAAGTGTTTTCCTCTATACTTATGATCTAAAATATTTCTGAAATTATGCACATATTTGACATTTATGGTATGAGTTCTGTTCATCTTATTTTCTTTTTCATTTATTTGAAGTTTTGCAAATGTCTGAATGCCATTTGGGTCAGTTCATGAAAAGGAGAGGACCAAAGCTTGACATGAAGCCTGTTTTTTCAAATTTTGTCATCCCATATTGTTATAACATTTGGAGAAATACACTAGTTATGTGGCAAAATAAATTAATCTTTTTAAGATAGTAATAATTGGTCATGTCCTGTTTTCAATCATTCATTTAAATTACGATTGCAGAAACTCTGAGAACTCTCAACATTATCAGGTGTGGTCAGTTTTCATTTGTAAGGCATACCTGTCAACTCTCACGCATTCGGCATGCGTTTTAGCTGCATATTTACATTCCCCTGCTGTCCTCAATTGTTCAATCAATGCATATGTAAGAGATTCTTGCATGGAATTGAAGCCCTTGTGCATGGCGGTTTATCAGTTTCACGCGCATTACGGTGGATTTCACCACTAGAAATTGGAAAACAATTATGACTCCAGACTTCTCATGCTTTTGTGTACTCCGGTTGGAAGCAATGCATTTGTTTCATGATCATTTGTTTAAATGAAATATGATCATTGGAAGCAATGGAATTGCATGAAGATGTTTCAAATGATCTTATTTCATGGAATGAATGCCAATTCCAAATGCCAATTCCATGATTCCGTCCGAGATTTCACGATCATGAAAAATCAGTACTCCTACAGTTGATTACGTCACATGTCAAAACTATCCCTCTACATTCTGATAGATTTTTGTTTCACAGGGCCCACATGGGTCATTCGTAAATTTGACCAATCAGCAGCCACAAAGACGAATATCAAGTTATGGACTGAAAATTCGACAAATAACCAATGTGCATTTTGATTGACTCGTGATAGGCCCTTGACCCTCGTAGGCCCTAGGGCTTCAGTCCGAGTAAGCCCGTGCATTAATGTGGCCTTGTATTTACACCTTGACGATAATAACATAAATAAAGAATTTATTTATTTATTTATTTATTTATTTAACCATACTACACAAAACGTGGAACAGGTAATGAGGTCACACTATATTTGAAGTGTTGCTCATGAAGGCTTTATACAGCATGCATAATGCCTTCATGAATGAGACATAATGTCTTCATAAATCATACATAAGCAAACGTCATGCTTTGTAAAGGGTGAAATAACACATCCTTCTTCAGCATGTGATGCCAGATGTGATATAACTGACGATGTCACTAAGTTAGTGGCTAATTGCGGTAAAGGGTGACATTTATTGTCATTGTCACATGTGGCATCACATGTTGAATAAGGATGTGTTATTTCACCCTTTACAAAGCATGATATTTGCTTATGTATGGTTTATGAAGACATTATGTCTCATTTATGAAGGCATTATACATGCTGTATAAAGCCTTTCTGAGCAACACTTCAAATAAAGTGTGACCGGTAATTATTTTATTGACAGCCATGGGATGGTAACCCCATTTCATTGAGTGACCCATTTGTTGCATTAAGGTATAATATTATTTTGGTACAATATTCTCCTTGGCTATTCACATAAAGTAGATGGTATGTAAGACAGTGAAACTAAAGCGATATTGTATGACGTGTAATGTATTTATTTTAATGTATGTAATCTATATTTTAAAATAACTGCTGGTTAGCGATGGCAGCATTGTATGTCCAATTGTTCATCATTTAGGTTTCCTCTGCCAGTATTATGCGCTGATGTTTTTGCAAGTTTCTGTTTTCTCGTCTGAGTTCACTTTAATGTGAAAATCTGAAAGCTCTAGAAATGGATCAAACGGCTGCTGCCAGTTTGAGGCAGTGTAAAAATTAAGAACCTTCAGTCGTTACAGCTGGAAACCACGAGTCAGTCAGCCCATATGATCCATGATTCTCTTCTGCTGCTGCAAGCCATCTCTGCAATGAAAAAAATCTATATATTTGACCACCTTCAATAAATTGATATACTACTTCAAATTTTAACCGACAGATTTTATCAAGGCTGGTTAGAAACATTTATCACTTGACGAGTCCAGAGACTGAGAGATAAAAACGGTTATTTCAGATATTATGGCAGAAAGAGTCTGTGGCAGGATTGAAAGAGGATGGTCTCATTTATCATTTGAATCACTTCTACCTGCAGAGTTTATATGAATGTAGCTCTGCAGCCAAAAAGAAATAAAGATCAAATCCTTTCTCTAAAAGGAGTGTAACTAAGAGAAGCTTTCATGGTGTGTCTCTTCTTGGCATCCCCAGCAGCCCCCAAGGCATTCCCATTGACAAAGCAGGAATGAAGGAAGATATTGAGATTCATGTTGACACCAAGGTAAGATAAATGGAACAAAACTGGAATATTGAGAATTTTTTGCAAATTAAAAGAATATTTAGATCATACTGTGATAATACACGCAACTCAGTACTTTTCTGAATAATCCCCCCCAATTCATATATTTTATATGTTTCACTGGGCTAGGTAATTTTATGAACTTGTAATTTCTAGCAATGCTTGCACGATTTCATGTGTCTGTTCATAGAGCATACAGTTGGTCTGAAATTTGTCAGAACTACTTTGAAATGGTGCTTACAGCTGAGGATAAAAGTGCTTAATACAACAATAGAAACTTTAATGGAAACCCATTGATTTTGTAATGATCAGATGAAGAAGGGATGAAAAGCTCATGTTTATTAGTGTTTGTGGTCTCAAGCTGTGAAGGCACTGCAGCTTTTGCAGTTTTCTTTCGCAATGGTTGGACTGAATTTGGAACATACTTCAGGCTGCCTCCATTGTTGCAGTGCAGAGTCATTATGAATTTTCATTCCGAACACCCATTCAGCACTTATTTTGATGTAATTAAGCCTCTAAGCAGCATTTAATTTCATCCTTCATGAAAGCATTTGCTCTACATCAATCCAATCTTGATTCTTTTTTTCCATTTCACAGTCCTGCTTCCTTTGTTGTTGAATCAAAGTCAGTTGGGTTTCAGTAGTCTGTTAGATTATAGCTTGTGTGACTTGTCTACTTATCTGAAAAATGTTTTTTTTTTTTTTTTGCTTTAACAGCAATGCGCCGTGCTGAGTTCCCAGAATTATCTCACAGAACAGGTTGTACATGTAAGTGAAATTGCGACCCCATATAAAGGAAATTCAGTTTGGTCTGATATGTACTTTTCCTTGGCTGGGAGCAGTTCTTATAAACAGCATCAGTTAGGTGTTGTGTATCTCCAGAAAACATGGCTATAAAAATCTTCTATATAAAATCATGTCAGATTTTTCTGATTGTTGATACTTATTTTAATCCTCATAACACTTTACCACCTATGTGGTACACGTTGCTTGGTGACCGGAAAAATGAAAGTGTCATTAGTTTTAATTCCCCCTAAAGCTTTCTAAGAACAGAAGTTGCACCAAAATGTTATAAATTTTACAATCCTTAACAATACCCTCATATAGAGAATTAACAGTTAAAAAATTATTAATGCACAATTATTTCCTGACCAAAATTTCATGCAAAAGGTCGTCTCTGGACTGTAAGATTTGGGTCAGTGTTTGAGAAGTAACTTGGTTCTGTCATTTTCATGCGTGAAGTTCTTTCACTCACTTTAGCCTGTTCGTATAAAATTGGGGGCCTGGCAGAATCTCTCATAATTTCTGGCATTGTGAGTTAATTCAGTCATTTTTGCGCTAGCCGTATGTATACTGCCCGGTTCATTATGGTTGTTGTTGTATGTGCATTAATGAGGTGCAGCTTCTGGAGCTAGTTCTGGCAGACAACTCGAGATGTCTCCACTTTCACATGGACACCTCATGCATATCAAACCCTGCTCCGCCCCTCTGGCAGCTGGGCCATATAAGATGATCTCCTACCTAACCTTCCTGGAATTCCATGCCTTAGCCTACTACTTCACTGCAAAGCTTTCTGCTGAATCACACTTGCCTACTGTTAGTTAAGAGCGTACGCTCACACTTAGCATTTTTAGTGGAAAAAAATGCTGCTGGGGATGTTTTTTGTGCTTAAAAAAAGCCAAAAAAGGGCATTGTATCCATGACAATGAGCTTCACAGCTGATGATAATTGCAGTCCTATTGGTTAAGGGACACAGTGCATAACACCTCACCACACATTGAGTGCCGTACTGTGTGCTAACTAAAGTAAACACTGTTATGAAGCCACTTTTATTGTTAATTTATTATTCCACCGAATGAAGATCAAGTTTCATAAGCAGCCACTGCCCAGTGAGATCATTAATTGTATATCATTGAATGGAATGAACCAAATAGCAGTGGCCATGTTGGCCTTAGAAACTGTAGTGGTCAGCTCCCTAATTAGAATCTCTTTCAAACAAAAGATCGGTATTGTGACTGGCCGATTTGACCCCACGCTGTAATGGTCGGTAGTATACGGAGGCCAAGCGCAACAACAGAGAGAAAGAGAGTAGTACAAACACAGAGAATAATATGAAGAGTTTGGTTCCCAAACGCAATAAGTGCCAAGATTTAAAAAATTGAGATAATGCCCTAGACCGGTAGTCCTATGCTTCTTACACATGGTGCAATAATCTGTTTTGAGGAATTCATATGATAAGGTGTATTTCTTCAGGGCAAAGTTTATGTTTTTCTATAAAGTGCAATGGGTGCCAACAAAGAAAAAGCTGATTTACTCAAAATGTATAAAATGGATATATTGCATTTTGGAAACAAACTCTTCATGTAGACCAAACGCAAGTGGTTGCACTTTCAAAGGACGTATAATAGTCCCAACCACAGAAGCAAAGCGATATAGAAAAAGGGAGAAGAAATTCCAACAATTGGAAGATAGAAAGTCATACAAAACCTGACCACAGATATCTTCGGCTATAATGCGAAGCTAAACACAGACACTCTAGCGAAGGAGGCGTGCCAGACTTCCTAATTATATAGATTATGGGAAAGCGCTGCCCCAGCTCAATCAACCAGCTGGGTAAAGAATTCGATGGCCCAGGAATTCGATATCATTCCGGGACAAGAGCCACAAGGAAAAGTCCAAACAACACGCACACCTCACAAACCATGACACACACTGCCTCTCTCTGCACTTTGTAATGGTACCTCTGAGAGGACGTCATACAACTCTGGTTATTTGCTGATTAACAAAACTAAACTTCTAACTGGTAGCCTACCGTTACCTTCTACTTCTCTATCTTTGTTGCCATGATAAATTGCCTGGAAGTTTCCCACCTCTAGAGCAGCATTGTATTCGTTGTGATTGGTTGGGTGATAAAAAGCGGCTGACGTCATAAAGATTTTTCAGAAAAAGTTTTCAGCTGTTTTCAGGTTTTGAAATTGCTCTATTCTGCCCAAAAAGCAGCCTGGTGCAGTGCTTTTAATAGAGCAACTGCATTTTCAGCACATTGCTTCTGGATCCCATAGGTTCTATGTAAAGTGTGCCGTGACACTACATGTGAACATACCCTAAGAGCTAGTTTACACTGAAACACTGAAGGTTCATGACAAGACAAGCTGAAACTTGCGACTGCTTGCAGTGCGCCGGTAAACAAGGTTCTGAAACCTGCCACTTTACAACAAAGTGACGAGGCAAGATGGTTTATCGTTTCCATAACAACAACTCTTTTTGAAGACTTTTCTTGTCTCAGACTGCTGGCTTTTCAGTTTGTAGGGATAATTTGTTGCGTCTTAAAATATGAATGAGGATAGTGACTGCGTGTAGCCTATTTTAAGGCTTGTGTACCGACATGGCTGTTTCTCAGACAGATTGATTCGCTGATCCTCTCTTTCCTCACTGCATTTCACTCAGCAGACAGTTTGTCGATGGCTCGAGCAGCAGGTGACCTATCTTACATTCTAAAACCAGCTACTGTCGACTCGACAAGCCGAGTCGCAGGCAACGCCATCAGTCGGCTTCAATCAAGCTCAGACGGCCAATTTACACTGCTGCAACGTACTACCGTAAAATGGTTTTGTTATGCTGCGAATCTTTGGCATAAACTGCCCTTAATATCTTAGCTCCACAGCATCTACCTTTGGGCTCTGAATATCCCACAGAAAGAGAAGGGGGTATCCTGACACTCCCTGCTCTTTTCTCCTCAAGCTCAATTGGCTGCAGGACGTGTCAGGGTCAGAAAATAGACACCAAATTCTCATTGGAGCCACTAATGCTGATATTGGTTTATATGTGAGTTGTGAATTAAAAAAGGAATACACGCACATCCAAAGCCAAAAAGAAAGCAGGTGCTGAGTCAGGTGCTGGTCTGATGAAGAGCTGTAGTGCTCGAAACGTCACATTGGTGTAATAAATAATGGATATTGGAGCCTTGCAGTGTGCGAGTCATCTGTCTGTTCTTATATGCGAGTTGGCCAACAGAATTTAACTTTCCCTCTGAATCTGTTAACATTATATTTTAATGTCTTTATAAACAATAAATGAGAGACATGTTTCTCACCATCATACATGAGGGTATTTGCTCCAATCATGCAGTAAACCTCCTGTTTGAACTCCAAGATTAGCATATGAACCAAGGAGGCAAAATAATTGGTGAAAATAAGGCAGTGTCCTGTATGATTGTGGTCACAGTGAAAGACTTGACTATCCCTGAAGTATAAGAAGATGACATTCACAAATTGGCTCAAGCTCTCTGTTGTATTTTTCCCTGACTTATTTATCACCTTTCTCAGCTGATTCAGCACACGGCTCTGTACTATTGGCTATATTTCTTAAATTGTTTCTTTTGTGTTCTAGGACTATTGATAGCTATGTGTTTTTGTTCAAGCCACAATTAGCATTTTCCTTTGAGGAATGGCAAAGTCTGCATAAAAAAAAGATGCTCCAAAATTTGATGCACCAGGTGAAGCCCAGTAAATAATCATTCAAATTAAAGTCTCCTTGAATCTTGTTGATTTTATGCCGCATAAATCAAGCTCTAGTTCCTCAAAGTAAGAATTTAGCCCTGCTTAATCTGCTACATTACTCCATTACTCCAAGGAAGTGTAAATCAAGATCATAGCATCCAAAATTATTCTGCAAAAAAAAAAGTCAGCCACAATTCCAACAATAAAATTAGCCCTCGCTGCCGTTGAAAGATTTTTTTTTTTGTGGATTTATAAAGTTTACAGACCGTTACTATTCTTGTCATTGTCTTGAGAAAGAATGATACAATCTTCAACAGATTCCCATGGGATGTGCAGCTCTCATTACTTCCCCTTCCAACCTAAAGCGCTGCAGTGAAACAGGGCAAGTAGTGATGATGCTGTTTATTTATTTTGCAACAGTCAAGCTGGTGAGTATTGAAGTATAATGTTTTCAGTGGTTGTCATTACTACCCAATAATTTTCCCTGAACAGACCATGACCATGCGCGAGAAGAACAAGCAGGTGGCTGTGAGGGAAGCAGATCTTGGACCCGAAAAAGACCCGCCAGATCACATGATAGGTAATGGTTTGTATATATGTGTTCAACACATTTGACAATCACACTTCTGTTCCTTTGTTTATTCTTTTTTTGTTTTGTTTGTTTTTTTTTTTTAACCAACACAGGATCAACAGCAAAACTAATATGTGAGATAGACTAAAAGATTTAGAGTGTGATAATTTTCAGCAGCAGGCACAGACAGCATGTCAATAAACCATAAGAGCTGGGCAAACCTAAAAGTGAAATATCAAGCAATCAAGAAACGTGTGGGAAAAGGTATGAGGAATGCACTGAGGGAAAGACAATTAGCCAATTACCAGTTAATGATAAACAGCAGGACACGGAACATGGAAGTGAAAATACTCAAAAGCACGTGGGCAAGGAAAATTAAATTGAAAATGGGAATGAAGGATACAAGGGCAAAACAGAAAATATATAATAGAAAACATTAAATTAAGGCAGAATACCAATCACTGGTATTTTATTTTATGATTTTAGTTCTAACCCGTCCCTCTGTCAACTCATTTAGAGAGCCAATTTTGTGAAACAACAACAGTTGCTCTATACTTAAGGATTATTTAGATTTCGTAGTACCACACACCACATATTGTTGGCCTCATAACATAATTATCCATCTCATTTTTTAAGGTTTTTTACTTAATTAATATATATATATATAATATATCATATGATTTTGCAAGTATATCAGCCATTTGTGTTAGATGTCTGTTTGTCTGTCAGTTTGTTAGTTATGTTGTTAGTTTGTTAGTTATGCTAGTGTCCTGCACCGAGCATAGGTTACTCCCGACAGACCTATACTTTTTTAAGTGTCTATGTCAAAGGTCAAGGTCACACAAAAGGTCGAAAGCATATTTCAATCCAAAACTTGTTTTATGATTAACCTAGAAACTTGAAACTAATGCCACTCTTTTCGTCAAGCCCGGCGATTCTAGCATTTAGGGGTTTCAATGATGTCACTTTAATGTAAGTACGTGAAAAAGACGTCACAACTTGACATCAACTTCTCGATTTTCGCCGAAATGAATTTTTTTTATTCTGTTCTTTAGGTGAAATAATATTCTGTGTCTTTTCACTTTTTTACATTTCAATGGAAAGTGGTGGTCCTTAGAACGACCTCTCATTGCTTATTTATTTATTTATTTATTATGTAAGTGAATGAATTTTATTATTTTTTTTAGGTTTTAAGAAATAAAAGAGAAAAAAAACACAACAAGAAAGAATAGGCGCCAATATGGCTAAGCCAATTATGCTATGAGCCTAACAATATTGTAAAGTGAAGTGTTCAGCTCGATGCATTTTAAGAAAATCCTGTACTGCAGGCATTACCGCCAGGGAGGACATTAGGTTTTAGAAATTTATCCTAGTATAAGTTGGCTTTGTAAATTCGGTTTGACCTTGCTTAAAGGGTTTCTGAACTAACTTTACATAACTGTATTTAATACATAAAATCCAATATATGTATAGTTAAAATACAAAATATGTGTGTTTTGGAAACATATTTTTCAAAATAAAGTTTTTCTCGGGCCAAATGTACACGACAGTGCGCCCTGTAGCGTTTATGCAAGAACCAAGGTCACGTGACCCGAGTGACGTCAGAGAGGTCTTTTTTTTTTGCATTTTTTTAATTATCATGAATGACCACCAAAGACTGTTCTTATCTCCAAACATGAAACTTTTCTAAAATCAAATCTATGCCCAAATCTGTGTTTGACTAGACAACCAATGAGCTCAATTAGTCAGGGTAATTGAAAGAAATAACAACCGACATACACACCGGCCCTTCAAGACCGGAATTGCCCACCAGTAAAATATGGACATGGGACTTTCACTTTCCATGGCAAGCATAGCTAATTCTCTCACGTTGTAAAGTTAGAGTCTAAATAGAAATGCAACTAGTTTTGACAAATTAACAGCTTGATAGAAATCTCAAATCGCAGTTATGGTTGCAATTAAAACCAACATACATCACAGGACTGAGTTTGAGAACCAATGATCTATACCAGAGGACTGCACGGTCCCAGGTTAGGGTACACAGGTACGGGTAAACCGTACCTGTTTACGGTTCGGGTAAGGGTCGGCTTGACTTTCCAAAACCTTTCACGGGTACGGTGCGGGTAGAGGTTCCACGGGTACGGGTTGGGTACGAGTAAACTAAGGCTCTGTAGTCACAGAGAGGAATACAGGACTTTCTTCCGAGAGTGTTGATATGTTGTTGTTTTTGAACTCTACCAGGAAGGCTGCAAAGAAGTGTCAGGAGTAAGACTGTGGTGGCAGAGGCAGTTGTGTTGAGTAGTGACAGCTGTACTCTGTGTGAGGGTAACTGACAGTTGTTAGGTGCTTTAGTGTAAGTGACCCATGTGTAATGTGTAAAAATGTGTAAGATAATGTAAATATTGTGAGACAGTCACAAGCTGTGTATATAATTAGATAGTGGTTTCTGAAATAAATATTAAAACTGAAAACTGTCTTTGTTATTCTAATCACATATTACAGTTAACATACACCTAATATTTGAACTTCATAAACAATACGGGTGGAATACGGGTAGATATCTTAATGATACGGGTAGAACACGGGTAAGGGAAAATATAAACGGGTACGGATACGGGTAGGGTATGAACATTACGGGTTGGGTACTGGTCGGGTTGACCCTGCATAAATACACACGGGTACGGGTATAGGTCGGATAGAGGTCGCACGGGTACGGGTCGTGTAGCAAATTCTCTACCCGTGTAGGGCTCTGATCTATATGTCGTTTGCAGCAGGAGATCCCAGCATATTCCAGGCAAAGCCAAACCACATTCTGCACAGGTTTCAAGGCTGAGTCATCGGAGTTCAGGTGCTAGACTGGCCTGCATTCACTCCTACTCTGTCTCAAATTAAGAATGTATGGCACATTATGAAGTGAAATTTACAGCAATAAAAGCCCCATATAATTGCTCGGCTGGTGAACTGCATACTGAAGGAATGGGGGGAACTTTCACTTGATAGTCTTGATTAAGTGTTATCATTAGTTCCCAAATGCTTAATGAGTGTAATTAAAAGGCATTTCTAATGATAACTTTTTTTAAATTTCACCTATTTGTAATTTCTATGATTTGCCAACTTGTTAAGAATGGGGTTGGAGATTGAAGGGAATGTTGTTGCTAGAGTTAAGCACTGCTCTAATGTTGGGCCCCCCTAACATGCATATGTGTCATAGTCCTCAAAAGCAAATTGTTTCCACTGATAGCCATTTAAGTACAATTTAAGCACTAGAAAATGGCTTTTACCACTCCTCAGTAAATTAAATAGTAATTATCAGTCCAATCATTTCAAGCTCGATTCATCTTGTATGAGCCTGATTCTCTCTCCTCAGCATGATGTGGTTCACATTAAGAACAGTTTTGTATTTTAATTCTGGCCATAAGACAGCAAACAGGGCTCATTAAACAGCATTCACTGTAACATGTAATGGAATTTTACTGAAAAGAACACCATTGGTTTTACATAATGCGGAACATTTACCTTTTGAAATACAGCCAGCAGTCCCCAGCACAATAGAGTCAGGGGCAGAATTATTAGCACCCTTGATTGAATGGGCTGCAACGCTAGTCGGTCATCAGTTTGTTAATTTCAAACGAGTGGCAACTGCTGATTTTTATTTCAAAACATGCCTTCTCATTTTATTGTGTTATTTTTGAGTAATCCTATTTTTTTCTGAAATGGGTTCCCCTTGGTGTCTGTTATGATTCAGAGGGACAGAGCTGATGGCAGAGTGGCACAGTCCAGTTCAGATGTTACAGGCGAGGCTGTGTTGGCGTAGTCAGTCCCCGGCCTGGCCAAAATATACCCCAGAGTGTAAAATGTGATTGAATGTGAGGGGTATAATCTGGCTTTGGAGGTGGGAGGCGGGAGGGGGGCAGGAGGCTAGCCCTGATTATAACCCCAGGTATTCTCTGGGCTGGGGGTACACTTTTGTCTGTTACACTGGGGCGACTGTCAGATGGAGTGTACACTTTGCCTGAGTTAGATTGAAGGATAAAGAAGTTAAACAGGAACGCTGTCCCAATAGAGATGACCGTAAAAGGCTTGGGAGCATGTTCTTAATAAACTGAGCAGAATCAGGAACGCAGTCCCAATCCTGAAGACCATGAGAAAGGCTTTGGAACTTGTTCCTATTAGCTGAGGAATATGTCCGTACATTACCATAATTAAAGGTACATTTTACTTTCAAAAGATGAAGAGTCTTACAAGCACATTCTGACTGGTGCTAAAGTGCATACAGCAAATGATAATCCAGCAACTCACAAACTCAAAGGGGGGCGTGTAAATACGTCTCACACACATGAGGATAGGTGACTATGAGACAAGACAGAGCTGGCAAAAGGGAAGCACACAAGATGCAATCCAATCAAAGGAGACAATACTTCTAACTGGCACACAAGATGCTGGATGGGAGGAGACAAAGAACAGAATCACAAGAGGGTTGTGATAGGTGTCAACATTTTTGGTACCTTATTAAGTAACTTTATTTACAAATGAATACATTTAAATGTACAATAACCTTATACTTGCATTCATCTCTGCCTATAGGGCCAATGTTGTTTTATTCCATCTCTTTCCATTTCATTTCGATGCAAAAATGATGGGACATTCATGCAAATCCCATTGATATTTATCAGCATGGCAAATGACAAAGAACTGTCACTTCGAAAGAGATGGATGGAAAGAGAAAGATGGTTACTGATCCTCTCAAGACTGGTGGTGATTATAAAAAAATAAAATAAAATGGTTCAATGTGCCACTTAGTACTGTGAGGGAATTCATAAAAAATGTACAGCTCATAAATTGATTGCAAAATATGGTACACACTGTCCCTGTGAATGGAGATGAATGTAGTGATGGAGGGGATAAATAACCCTCTAGGATCAATGTTCAAAAATCAAAGATGTTTAAGCATTTTGAGATCTCCAAATCTCTGAAACAATCATAATTTTACACCAGGCCTTATTAATACGGTTATGAATTGAGGAAAAATTGATGATTGCTTGGACTACATTTCTGGAATTGAATTTA
Organism: Gymnothorax reevesii; assembly: GCA_029721435.1. NCBI lineage: Eukaryota > Metazoa > Chordata > Actinopteri > Anguilliformes > Muraenidae > Gymnothorax > Gymnothorax reevesii. The sequence continues at coordinate 56,395,497 of CM056586.1, forward strand.
AACATGTTCTGAAATTTATTAAAACATTTAGTTTGGATCATTATGTGATGAATATCTTTTTGTCATAGTTTTTTTTTTTTAATTAATAAATTTATTTATTTTTTTTACATTTGTAGAGATATTCAGTGACCCAACCTAATACTGCTGCCTTGCTTTTGGTGGCTAAAATCAAAATATGCAGTGGAACAGGATGTGGCTGACCTCACTATGGCCCTCATTTATCAAACTTGCGTAGGATCTGGTGTAGATTCTGGTGTAAATATCAGCGTTCGCCAGGTGTCACATCTGATTTACTAAAAGTGTGTACGTTGCAGATTTCGGCGTAGAACTGCTGTGGCGTTGATAAATCTGGCAGCTGAAACCATCGTAATTTACATGGCATAAATTCATGCTCTGGGAAGCATAGTCCGGGACACTTTACGACAGAGACTCTCTAAAGACGGCAAAGAAGAAAGAACTTGACTGAGGAGGAAATATACGAGGTGGAGAAAAGCAAAATATTTTTATTTGGAAGCTTTAAGAGTTGCATAAAGGGAGCCCAGAAGGCTTCAGTCAAAATTTATTTATTTTTTTTGGCCAAACTTGTTTTAAGCGGTAGGCCTACTTTCTATAAGCTGCACTGGAATGGTCATCAACTGGCGCACTTAAAAGTGTGGCCAAGAAAAAAATTCAGCATTGGCTACACGTATAAGTGCGAATGACATCGGCCTTAATAAATTCAGTTTATAGATCCATAATATTTCATGTTGTATAGCCTAACTGACAATCCAAATGCTTTACATGTAGGTTAAAAAAGCTGTCCGATTTTAAGATCACCACTTAAAAACGGGTTGCGGCCACTGATCTATATAGAATTATATATAGATCAGTGGTTGCGGCGCACGGACCGGTGGAGGCCAAGCAGACACGAACCTCCAGCTGTCACCGTTCGAGGAGCAGGGCTCCCCCTCCATCGTAGGAATACAAGGCGGTGGGGAGACGGATGAGTTGCCACCGCCTCGATCGGAGCTGCATGAGGGTAATTGCTAAAATACAGTCTGCAGAGATCACTCCTCATTTTACTTTTATTAGTAGGCTATTACTCCATGACATTTTATTGGGTGCCGTGCAAAACGAGCAGCCACTCGTCACTTTCCCGGAGGTGATCTTTTCTGTTCCGAAAGTTCCACTCGCGTCGGACAGAAACAGCAGATCTGCCATTGTCAAAATGTTATCACAATCAAAGTGTCCGTAGGCCTGTATATACTGAGCAACAAAAGAAATGCGAGTTAGCTAGTTTGTTAATGTACTCTTATGGTTACTCAGTCAGAGTGACCGCAAAATAGAAGTTTGATGAAATGAGTGTAAATATGCACGCGCTAGTAATAAATTTGATTTTCTAAATATGCGCACTTATTTTCCAGTCTGCCTTTAATTAACTTGCGTTTCTTTTGTTGTTCAGCGTATATCTGACTGGATGAGCATCTGACATACCACACTGCATATCTGCCAAGCCACGCATTGCGCTTAAACAAATTGATCGTTATTGTCAGCCGCCTGTCTGGCCTGATAAGCAGGTTGTCTCAAAATATAAGTCCAATTAATTTCTCAACACAGGTGTCTTATTTATTTATTCATTTATTTATTTTGCCTATTTAGCTTATTGATTAATTTAACTAATCAGAGCAACAACAGCATAATGTCCGCATCGCTGCAGATGGTTTATTACTCATTTTGACAGCTGCACTCGTTCCTGCATGTTGCTCGCTAGCTTCAAATCTGCGTACACTTGGTCAGACCTGGCGCAAGATTTTGGCGGACCGCTTGCTCACGTTCAGATCGATAAATGCCGATTCTTGCGGGAGATTTGGCGTACACCCATTTTTGTTTTGGTGTACGCACCTTTGATAAATGAGGGCCTATATGTCTGCTGCTGTCTATTCACTAGTCCTCTCATCAATGGTTAATTTTTATGATGATGCAATTGAAAAAAAAGATATATCTGTACCAAAAAAATGTGCGTTGTTGGTCCAAGTCATATTGTTTATGAAAGCATTACTAGGTATCAAGATAGTATCTCGAACCTGGTTGGTAACTTTTTGTCTGCGCTTCCATTAATTACCATAATCAGTACAAATTTCATTTTAGAAAATGTACTTTTGATCAGAACCAAGATGCCAGAATGCGTTGTAGATTTTTAAAAACTTTTAATTACTCTCCCTTTCAATATACTTAACCCCTTTGGTTCAGACTTCTCAATTACAGACAGTGCTGGAAAATACACTTTCAGTCTTTGAAGTAACATTCTTGTTTTTCTCACTTTTGCTTTTTTCCATGTAATTTCAACCTTCCCAAGATGCCCTGTTTTATCACAATCCCTTTCACTGCTTGTGAATCCAGTGCTTCCTTCTTTTTCCTCCCCTTCCATCATATATTCTCCTGTACCCCAGGCTCCAGCTGCCAGACGCGAACTTTGGACAGTGGGATTGGGACCTTCCCCCTTCCTGATTCCGTTACTCGGGCAACGGGGCGACACCTCCCCAAATCCGCATCCAGTCCCGGGCAGGCCTTTGGCGCAACAGCCGAGCCAACTGAAAATATCCCTTCAACTTCTTCACCTAAACCGCAAGTGCCTTCCAATTTTAGCCGAAATCCCCCACGCAGCACCAGCTTCTCCCAGCCTGACTGTCCCTTGTCCAACAAATATGTGCATGACCCACAGAATCATCTGATTCAACCCACTACCTCAGGTGAGGACCCAAATACTCGGCAAAATTCAGGAAGACAAATCATTAACTGAGATTAATAAGGTCTGTCAGGATTTTTTTTTTTCATGAAATCATCCAAAGTTTACTAGGTCTATCTGCTGCAGCGTTGATCCTGGTTTTATATGTGAATATATAATGTCAAGATCTCTGTCACAAAGGTTTATGTTTACATTTTTAGATTCATTTTAGATTTTTAGTATTACATTAGCCTGTCCAATGCCTGCCTACAGTAAGGCAGTAAATGGGTCATCTAATTAAAGAACGAATAAATATGACAGCTAGACAGAATGCTTCAACTGCTTGATAGTGAACAACGTGTTTCTTTTTAGAGTTTAGATGATTTAATTGCTTTATAGTGCACTAGGAATAGTCTCTTAAATGTTTCAGGGAATTGTAAAGGAATGCACTGGAGAAAACTTTTGAGAACATACCTTGTGTAGAACAATGTACTCTGTATGCAAATAGACCCAGGTAATGCTAACAAACAGCACAACCTTGTACAAAATACTGTAATTCAGTTTGTAGTCTAAGGTAGATGAACGCAATTCACTGTGTATATTCCTATTTTCCTTCAGCTCCAAAGACTAAGTGGTATTTTTCTGCCAGCACAACATTTTTTAAGCGTTATATTTCTCCGGATTGATTGTGTCATCTATTAATTGGTTAATGACTGCGCAGTATGGTTTCGTCAATTTACATCAGTACTGAAAACACTTGGTTTTGTGATTGCCCTGAGACGTTGAGAACGGCAATTGCCTAAACATGTCTGTCTTGCAATAAATCTTATGTGCTTATTTAAGTGGCTCCTTTATCTGAGTTAGGACTTTCATTTCAGCTTTGTAATATCTTAATACTTGCTTTTCCCCTTCATAAAAGCCATGTCTTTACTGAGAATTGTTTTTTATCATGTCTGGCTGTCTGCTGTTGTAGGTGTAATGAAATGCAAAAGGCTCAGTCTGAGTGAATATAGTGTGAACCTCAGCCTGAGTGTCGAGGATCAGGGGAAGGATAAAGAGAAGAGGAAAAACAAAAATCTGAGCCTCCCAATGGTAAGAGCTTGTTTACTAGAGGTAGCCAGAGTTAGGTGTCACATTTCTAAATATACATGGTGACATTCTGTATTAGATGCATTTTTTTCTTTGATTTGTGGCAGTGTTATATATCTGTAGTTTCAAATATTACTATCGATCCAATTTTGCGGTACTTGTGCAAAGGGTGATAGTTAAAATTGAATGTACATGACAGAACTTTTCTGATATGCTGAGCTCACCGACTATTCTCTAACCATTTTTCTTGAGGTTTACCAAAATAAGAGTTTCACACTTACTTTTTTGAACATTTGCCAAAAAGGAGTGTCAGTAACCCTTCCTTTTCTACCAATACATGGGATGGAATGATACTCAGAATGGAAAAGATTTTGTTTTAGTGTCAGTGGAAACTCCCAGAAGCGAATAATGAAAAGAGTGAAGTATTGGTATAAAGTGTATCTGTATGAAGCCCATGCTGTAGTATCGTCTTATTCTTTCTTTTAATGTTGCTTTGTGCTTTCTATGCTATATGCAGCTTTACTCAAGCTTTGATCTGCATAAGGTTTGGCTCTTTTTTCTTTGATTTGGCTCTGCTGCACATTTGTTTTTTAGTCAAATAATTCACACATGGTTAAAGAGCACCTTTTCAGCTTGAAATCAAGAGTATATCTGTGCATTGTGACATCACTGGGAAGACATTGGAACATTTTGGGCCCTTTTTGATGATCAAAGCACATGGTCTGAAGCGCATGGTGCAAGTGCATTTAGAGCATGTCCAAATGCATTTTTGCTAGTTCAACAACAGGCTATCTGAAGTTAAGCAAGTGGTTCAAAGGCATAGTACTTAATTTCTTAATGATTGGTTTTTTTTGGGCGTGAACATGAAATATGCCATCAAATTCAAAATGAGCTAATATTTTTCATGAAATGGTAAAATGTCTCACTTTTAACATCTGATGCATTGTCTATGCTCTATTGTGAATAAAATGTGAATTCATGAGATGTGGGTTTATCGTTATATTCTATTTTTATTCATGTTTTACACAACATCCCAACTTCATTGGAATAGGGGTTTGTATTCAGAAAATGGAAAAATAGCGTTAACTTTAGCTTCCGGTTAGCAGTCTGTTCAAGTCAATGAAATTAATAATTTTTTAGCTAGCATGCTAACACTTTTAGCCATTAAATACATAAATTCAAGCATCTACAACAACATTTCCATGTGTAACTTATTACCCTACTGACCAAAAGCGTTAGCTTGCTAGCCAAAGAATTATTCATCCCATAGTCCAGAATTAACTGTCAACTATACGATAACACTGGTGATCATTGCACTAGATTGTAACACACCAACAATACGTCTGACCGCACCTCATTTTCAGACCAACATGCCGATGAGCCCTCAGTTTTGCGGAAATATACCTGCTATTTAAATAACCTAAGTCCTGGAGGGGTAAAAGACTATTGCCTTGGTCATAAACTAACACAGACACTTGCATCAAGCTTGGCGTCACGTTGTGCCAGGTGTGCGATTGAAGCTTTTATGCTGCCTTTTTTCAAAATGCATATATTCGGTCCGATAAAAGTGAGGTTTTAACGCATTCTACAATGCAGGTTGAACTGCATATAAGTCTACTGCCTTCACTGACGTGTTGTTCATATTTTATTTTTTTGGTTGTACATTTGGCACAATTATACCAATATACATTGGAAAAATAGTTAAAATATGTTTAATCTTGATATTCATTTAATCTGAATCGTAGTTTATTTAACCAAAAAATGAACTTGTGTATTTTTGTTTTCTTTGGTATTATATAAAAACTCAATAAAGCTTATTTTCATGCCATTTTCTTTTTTTTCTTTTTTTTTGGAGCTGCACAGAAAAAAGAGTATTTACTAGTTTCTAATGGTGTTGACATTTAAGACAAAAGAAAGAAAGTATACAATAAAATGAAATTACCAAATGTCATATACGTATGAAGGTACGTCACTGGATATTTAAGTGTGTTGAGTATATTGCAAGTGCTAGTATGGTGATCACTGTTCTTCTCTCACAGGACAGAAAGCTTCGATTAAGCCCTTTCGTGGAGAGCAGCAGCAGTGATGATGAAACTGACATTGAATACTACCCACCTGCAACACCGCCCAACAAATCATTAAATACGAGACAAGGTCATTATTATTATTATTCGTAATAATAATCTTAATGAATTCATTTTTTTATTAATGTACCTATTTGACAATATATTTTCAACCTAATGGTAAGTATTAATGGTGGAAACCGTCTGCGAGGGTGAGACAAAATGGGGACACATTACCCTTGCGAAAATTTCAAGAAATGAAGACTTGACGTAAGTTCTGATCGGCCATGGAGTCAAGCCTGCTAACAGAGGAGCAGCTTCTACCTGAGTGCACATGACTGTCATCTGACCTAGCTGCCTGATTGCTTGGCTGGTAATATGCTACTCTACTTAAGCTCGCTTGGGAAGCTGCTCCTCAGTGCGCTCGCTCAACAACCCTCCTCCACCACTGCTCCACCAATCTATTGTATTCATTAACCCAGCTCTCTTTGTCTAAATTTTCATTCTATAGCAATGTCTCTTTCGTGAGGTCATTGCTGCTGTGGCTCTGTTCCGTGGAGGAGTATTACTAGCAGCTCCCTGCCTTCGGTTCCTCGTTCGGACGGGCAGGGATCTCTCATAACAGAGCCATGTCGCCAAACTTAATGTATGATTGTATGCCTTTATGTTGCAATAAATATTCTTTTTTGACAAAGTGGTCCTATCAGAGCTGTTTTTGAAGAATTCTTGAAAAGTTCTTGAATTTTATTCTTGACTTATTCTTGAACTGTTTATGAAGAATTCTTGAAAAGTAAATAAGACTATTGTTCTTCAACTTTTAGTTCAATAATTACAATGTTCTTGAACAATGAATTCTTGATGTTTTGTTCACGAACAGTTCAAGAATTAAAGATTTCTTGATCAGTCATCAATTAATTCATTAACTCTTCTTGCAGTCAGTTCCTATATTCAAGAACAGTTCATGAGCTGAAAACTTGTCTGGTGCAAAAAGGTACTGGTTTAAATGGTGTTGAGTCCAAATTGGAAGTATGTATAACCTGAAGAAATAATAAACAAACAACATCATGTTAACAAGACACTGTATTCATTCTTTTGGTTTTTTTTATTTCAGTTTACACCTTGAAATATTTTCAAAAGTCAAAATATGCTTTTTTAATGCATACTATAGAACGTGAATGGAATTTTATCTCCAGATTACGCAATTTTTTAATTACTTTAATTAAATGTCCTGTTTCCTTTGTGTTTTATGAGAGGTATGTGACATAGAAATAATTTTCACTTCTTTCAGAACATGTTTACATCCTAGTTCTTAATGAAAGATTACTATTCATTCATTCATTCGCCTTGCAGGTAGCTCTTGAAATCAATCTCTCTTTGTGACCTGAGTTATAACCAGTTTCATAACTTCAGATATTTGTCAAAATTGCATAATCAAATAAATAATCATAATCAAATAAATAAACGTGAAAGGGCATTTTATTTGAATTTCCGTGAGTACTTTAACAAGAATATATTAATGTTTTGCTTGTTGCAGTATAAATAGCATGTACATATTCATATCAAACAATGTTCATTTTGTGTTGGCTAAACTAAGGATTGATCTTTCCTCTTATTGTCTCTTTTATATTTGAAATTTAGATTGTCCAATACAAACTGTATCCCAATTTCGCTCTGTAACTCAAGACTCTTCAAATACTGAATTAACAAATGAATGTTTTCTTTATCTTTCATTCAAATATTTCAAGTTTGTGTTCATTTATATCCTTTGAAGAATTGAGGTTAATTTTGTAGAATTTTCTTGTTCTTGAATTTGTTGACGGAAATGATTCAAGAACAGATCACAAATTTTAATATTCTTTACATCTTGTCAAGTCAATGGTTCAAAAACAGAACAGAAACCAAAACAAAACAGAAACAAGAATTTTCTTGTTCTTGAATTTTTTTGTTACTGTTCAAGAACAGATCAAGAACTGTTCAAGAATTTCAAGCTCAAGAATTTACTTATTTTACTTTTACAGGAATATTTTAGGAACAGTTCAAGAACAGTTCCTGAAGTGTTCTTGAATTGTTTTTAAATTCTTGAACAATGTTTCACAGGGGTACTCCAAAAAAACTGTTTTATGACACATTATTATACAGGCTGTAAAATAAATGAAATGCTTGGAAAAATGTATGAAATTAAACTGTTGAAGATTTTTTTTTTATTAAAAGTGCAGATCTTGGGGTAAAACATGAATTGAGCCAAGTGCATCTCCAGCTCCTGCTCCAAACTTTTAAGTGCTGCCTCCATCTGTACAGCTTTGTGTGCCATAATTGGTAACCTTGCAGCCGTATGAAAAGAGATTGCACAAAACGTGCTTCATGTTGTCTTGCAACCAGGAGATACCTTGCATTTGGTCCTCACTCTGCTTAGCTCCTGTAGCTAGCAAATGGTCTTGACCCCAGGTACAGCTTTTTGCTTTTTTACCAGTTGCTTTTTTTTTGAAGGATTTTTAAAATTTGATATCAGTATAGTTTGTTTTTGATGATTAATTTGGATGCTATAGTTTCACGGAGAGACCGTAAATGGGTGGTAATTCACCAGAATTCCATATTATTCAGGTTTTTTTAAATTGCCCTGAGACATGATTCAGTTGCAATTATACTGCTGTCAATTTTGGATTAGTTTGTGCTGGTTCTTAATGTTGCCAGGTACTCTTGCACTGCTCTGATTAAGGAATGCATTCATTTCAGAATTGCAGAGGGGTCTCAGTGAATCCGCTTGTCACCAGTTTGTTTGCCCCCTGTAAGCAGTGCCTTAACAGCACTGTGGCTTTGTGCTATGCGATGTTTCCCAGAAAGAGGACGCTTACAATGCATACTTACCCCTGGCAGCTTTCGAAGTTGAGAAGGAGCTCCAGGAGAGCGGTATGGAAAAGACCCTGTCAATCATGGACTACTACTACCAACAGGAGGTGCTCATCCACCACAAAAGAGAGGAGCAAAGAGAGGCTGAACAGTACAGCTCATCCGATTGTGAGGCAAAACAATCCGTGAGTACTGCCTAGTGTCCATAATATACAATTTGACAAGTTAATATGACAGTGCTCATTGACGCACTGGGAAATAAAAGATCCCATATCACCTATCCATTAAATAATGTGCAGCAGTCAACCTATGATGTACGGTGCACAAATACCTCATCTTACTAACAGTTCTTAATGGTTCCAAGTAACTGTTCCAAGTAAACCTACTTTATTTATTGTGGTTAGTCTGGTATGATTGACGGCCAAGACAACAGAAAAGCAGCCTACTTATTCAGATTTAATTTTTTTTTTCTGTAATTGCATTACTGTTTGTTCTGCATGATCACTGTTTAAACATTTGAGTTAGAGCATTAATATTTTCAATTCCAGAAAAAAAATATATTTAATGGGGGTGTGCATGTTGTATCACAATTTATTTTTAAGCGTAATTGGACTCATGTCTGCCATGAGGCGTATAGACTATCTTAAACCTTCTTTTTGTCTTGAACCATTCCTTCCCGCCTGATGCGATCTTAACTTCCTAAAGCCCAACGTCCCCCTGCCAGTTACGTTGACATTACAGTTTCAAAACTGCAGATTAATTCAGGTCCAAGAATACATTGATTTTTAATGTCAATTTAGTACAAAACTAACCAGGCTTATGAATATTTTCTTTGCAGCAAATTGTGTAAATGCATGTGTTGGAATGGAAATGCAAATATCTTTCAATGAAATTAATTTATTTTGTTTTCTGAGGTTTATGGTTTGATTTTGATTCTTTGAATTGGAGTTGATGCCATGGCTAGATTTAAAAACACTGAGACACAAGAATAGGCAGCGTTTCATTTTTCTGTATCAGACAATGTAGAGCTCGGTAATGAATTCCAGTTAATTAAGCTGGCTCAGGTTGGGATGCGTGCATGCCCTCAGAAATACACAGAGTAGTGTGCTCTTATATCCAAAGGCTGTTTGTGGAAGGATCTGGCATAAACTGTGTGAATAATTTTTAAAAATGAGAAGCACGTGGAGCATCCTGACATTGCATTCTAAATAACGTATTTATCTCCTTTACTGAGGAAAGGGCAGATAAAAATTAATTACTGGTTGCAACAAAACTGTGAGGCAAAGTGCCATCAAAATGATAGTTACTGGGGATTAAAAGCAGGGTTTTCACTAATGAAAATGACCAGTTATCTGCATTTAGGCCTTGCCTGTCTCAGCACAACATGAGCAAGACCGCAGCTCTTATATCTGATATAAAATTCCTGAAAAATGATTTTCACCTTCAGAAATATCAGAAATATATAAACATTTTTATTGTGGTGAAATTAAATTTATATTGATGTCATTTAACTGTTACATTGATTTATTCTGCTTGCTTTGTCCTCGTGTGTCATGCTTGTATCGCCTTGTTTTGACGTTTTATTGTGGGCATTTATCGCACTGTATTCAGAATGCACTGTAGAGAATCTCGATTTGTCTACGGTCTTGACCTAAACTCCATCAAACACCTTTTATATCAACAGGTGAGCACAGTTTTAGCTCAGCCTAACTGCCTAACTGCCCAACTTCATGCGTTTCTCGTTGAAATGGAAGAAAATCCCTGCCGCAGTGTTCAAACATCAATTGTGAAGGCTTCACATGAGAGTGGAGGGTGTCGTGGCAGTGAAGAGGGGGACCAGCACCATAGTAATGCCCAAGATTTTGTAATGAGATATGGGATGAGCATGTGTCCACATAATTTTGGCCATGTGATAAATTTGCTGAAGGGCCCAAACACAGAGCCCGATTGGGCAATTTATTCTGTAACACTTCATGGACTGAAGTCTACCACTGCTCCAGACTGTCACAAGCATTAATTCCACAACTCAGACCTGTCTACATCCACTGATTCCCTGGCGGCATTTAGAAACAGCACCATGTGCTGATTTATTTTAAGGTCTATGTGCCGAAATTACTTGAATGTAAGAATATTCCAATTTTTAAAAAAATGTTTTTTTGGGGGGGCAATAACATATTTCACATTTACAATCCACTTGGCATAATATCACTTTTATCATTCTTTAAATTGGACAATATAATATTCTATTCTGTGGTCAAGAAATGGCTACCAATTTTAAGAAGTTTACTGTATCAAATCAATAAAATGCAAGAGAAATGGTAATACTTAAATATTGGATTTAACCATTCTGAATAGGTTCTTAAATTATAAAGCCAATATGCCATCTTCCCTCCTTTTTAGCTGCTGAGCTGCAGTTCAGTTGGCAGTTGCCAGGTCCAGTGATTATAGGATATGCCTGATTGTAGAATACGAGGAGAGCGGCAGTGAGTCTTTATCAGTGACAGTTCAGGTTGGGAAAGGGGAACATCAGGATAGAGCAACAGTCCAGTCTAAGTGGCTTTAATAACCTTTCACAAACACTCTGGAGGATGATATAAACTTTGGCAACCCCCATCAGCAGTCCCCATTGCCGAAGCTGGGCCTCAATTTATCATCAAGACATCACCTGATGGTTTTTTACAGCTCTGCCCTTTCCTCCCTCCTCTCCTCTGTCCCATCCCCAGTGTTTATTGGGGGAATACTGCAGCCCATACTGCAGGTGTAAAATGTCCCCAACCCTTCATGGGGTTTTTTGTTTTTTTTGTATACATATTTTATTTGAGTGTTCCCTGAAATCACATCTCCCATGATGTTTCTCAGGTTGAATCTAAATGCAGTTAATTACAGCATTTGTCTTTGTTCCTTCATTTTTCACATTTTGAAAGGCTACTAAATTGCGTTCTGCTCAGCTTATAAAAAAACATCATCGCTTACGGTTAAGCTCAGTGTCTACATTTGATGCTCAACTGCGTTGCTTGAAGCATGTTATCTACTCTTAATGAAATACCTTTCCCTCTGAATGAAAAAACCAAACTGGCAGTTCATGTAAAGAATCATCGTCCTGGGTGGAATAGTCCCATAGTTCTTTGTAGAGTCCCATGATGAGACCTGATCACACTCCCATGAAATAACAGATTTTTGATAACTGGTATTTTTCAAACAAAGGATTCAGCACAGCAGAGTGCTCTCTCCCGAAGGGAGGCACACAGAGACACCAAATCAATTGAGGACAATACTGTAAAAAGACTCAAAGGTTGCTGGAAAAGGAGAGGTGACAATTAGGAAGACACCAGGGTTGTGACAGTTAGGACTTTTCTGGTGAACCACGATCCTTTTTTTCCCCTCCACTTACTCATCTCTCATGGGGATGCAACGCTTGCATATTATTCACTGTTTTTTGGATCAGTTTGCACTCATTCTATGTTTTACATTTTTTTTAATGCCCCCGTGAACAAAGTATCGGGGGCATAAAGTTGTTCATCTGTCCGTCTGTCTGTCTGTCTGTCGGCACATGACCATGGCTATAACATGGCATTTCAGATGGGGTCATGACTTTTGACCTTGTGACCTTGACCTTGGATCATGACTTTTGGTGACAAAAACTTTAACATGGGCCATAACTTTTCATTACCTAGTAATAGGCATTTGATACCTGGCATATGTATTCCTTAGGATAAGGCCTTTCTGATGAGGTAATGAATGTTGACCTTGTGACCTTGACCTTTAACCTTTGATTGACTCATGATAGGCCTTTAATGGTTAGCATGTGCATGTAATGCACGGGGGCATCAGTGTTTCACAAACACATCTTGTTTATTATTGCCTTTCAATGTTAAGTGGTGTTTCTTACCATTTATATTCTATGTACTTATTGCCTGGCTTGAAAAGGTCAACTATCATCTGGATCTTTTGAAACGAGTGGTCTTATTTTTTCCCGTGATCAATAAGGAATTCGACATGAACGTCACCTTATTCTCATTTGCTACTGAAATAGAGAGTGTAAGAATGAGACAATAATGTTCCTTTATAATAAACCTAACTTAATATAGGAAAATATGGCCAATTTAACTTTATTTTATTTACTGACTGATCATTAGGTGTAATTTAGAAACTAATGTTTTTCATTAAAAAAAATTAGCCTTATAAAAACATTATCATAAATGCATTGAAATGTAAGGGCGTAGTGGAAATATTGCTTTATTTTTTTTCAACTTCATGCCAATTATAAACTGAATTACTTACAGCCTTTTTTTATCGTAATGACAGTAGTAACTCTGCAACATATAATGCATATGGATCAATGTATTTTTGATGCTGTATTGCTTTTAAATGATAAGTTCAAACAAGGAGGGATTTATGTGGCTTAGACAATTAGATGAGTAGAAGTTCCTCACTGAGAACTTTAATGTGGAATTCTCTTACTCTTTGCCTTGTGGGCTTTCAATTACAGTGAGTAAAGACCTCAGTTCTGTGTATAATGAAATGCATGCCATCACAAGTATGAGGCATTACTAGGTCAGTGGACCATGAAACTCCTTATGGAATCATCAGTAGATGCTTGTCAGCTATGATGCATGTGAAATTGATAACGATGCACATTGGAGGATTCTGGACCAATGTCTGTGTGTTTTTAGGGTAATTTTTTATTGACTTTTTATGTTTGATTTTTGAATGAGAGAGTTTTGATTATTATTATACCATATACTGTACACCAAAAATAATTTTTATAATTCATTTACAAAAATATTTAATAATTTAAATCATTAGAAATATACTCTGTATAACATATGCATTCTTAATCAAATTAGGCCTCTCTCCTCATCACCTGTGAGACACAGTCTGTAAGAGGAATGTTCTTGTCTCTAATTCAGAAATAAGCCAGGAACTCTTTGCCCTGGCCGTAACTAGTGCTGAAGTCAAAAATTATGTCCAGTTTTGTATGATTTTATATTCGTATTTGACCAGCTTTTCTGATTTGATGTTGCATTTCTCTGGGAAGAGTTCAGGTTGCAGATGAATAAATGTCATATTTGGAGGTTGTGCAGCCTGGTTACTCAGCCTGGCTTTGTGTGAAAAAGGGTTTTTCCTTTAAAAATATTTATCAAACTCCTGTGATAGAAAAACTCAATAGGTCAGCCATTGCAATTATAATGTGCAGCTTTGGTTGTAACATGTAAGTTTTTGTTGTTAGTTATGTAATTGTTTACATAACTATATATATAGTATGTATAACTATAAGCCAAATATAACCTGATTAACCTCTTCCACCTCGGACTTGCCATCAGTGGGATTATACTTCTGCTCTGACCTCACCCTAAAGCACATTACTTCTCCAAACCCATTCCCATTTATGTTTCCTAATTAGCAACTAAGAGGTAATTCTTTCAGTTGTCAGGATAGTACAGGGTAGTAATCAGTAGTACAGGGTTTTTTCTGCACTGAGAGTTTGGTGGCGGACGCCACTTAATTTCCAACGGCTCCCAAGGTGATTTTCTGTATCGCATTCTCTTTTGCCTGTGCGAAAAAAGAAAAAAAATAAAAGAAAACACCGGTAAAGCGAAGCGTAGTGGAAAATTTGAATTTGAGCAATATTAGTGCCAATAAAAGCATGTGACCAACCCCCCCCTCGACCACTCAACAAAATGAAAAGCATCAACAACCCCCTCTACCCGGCTCAACAACATGCGCAGGAGACACACTCAAACAGCATTGAGGCTGCGCAGGAGCCTATGACCGAGTACCACCACCAGCTTATTCTGAGCCAGGAAAAACCCTGTAGTATGACTGTCCATTTCCCCTCAACTTGCATTACTGTTCATTGCAATAGTTACAGCGCCCTCCATAATTATTGGCACCCCTGGTTAAGATGTGTTGAAAGCCTTAAAATAAATTACATTTTTATTGCAGAAGCATACTCTCACACTGAAAATTGTAGAAAAATGTAACCTTCAACTCAAGTGAATTTTAAGGGGAAAAAAATCCCTGACATAGAAATAATTATTTTTCATAAAATCACCTCTTCCAGTATTATTGGCACCCCTAACAATTCCTAAGAAATAAATGTAATTGAAGTATTTCTGTCATTTCTAAAGTAGTTTACAAAGTTGATAAGAGTATCTAGGAGCATTTAATTAGTAATTTATCACTTCTTGTTTCCCTGGGGTATAAATATGACGCGACACAGAGGCCATTTCTCTTATCCGCTCTTCAACATGGGAAAGACACAGGAACACACCATTCAAGTTAGGCAGAGGTGTGTCAACCATCACAAGTCAGGCAATGGCTACAAGAAAATAGCCACTCGCCTGCACTTGTCCATATCTACTGTCAGAGAAATCATTAAGAAGTTTAAAACAACTGGAACAATGGTAAACAGGATTGGACAAGGACGCAAGGTTATTTTGCCACGCACAGTGAGGAGAATGGTAAGAGAAATAAAAAGTTCTCCAAAGCTCTCTGTTAATGAATTGCAACAAATGGTAGAATCTTGGGGTTACAACTTCTCCAAAACAACCATCAGGCTATCTACGTGCCAACAAGCTGTTAGGGAGGCATGCACGGAAAAAAGCTTTTCTTACTCATAATCATAAACATAAACATCTGGAATTCGCTAATCGGTACTGGGACTTCAACTGGGACCCTGTGCTTTGGTCAGATGAGACCAAGTTAGAGCTATTTGTCAACAAACACTCTAAGTGGGTCTGGCATAACACAAAAAATGAGTATGCAGAAAAGCACCTCATGCCCACTGTGAAGTATGGGGGAGGATCTGTGATGCTGTGGGCCTGTTTCTCTTCCAGAGGCCTTGGGAACCTTGATAGGGTGCATGGCATCAATGCTTTGAAATACCAGGACATTTTAAATCAAAATCTGGTGGCCTCGGCCCAAAAGCTGAAGATGGGTCATCACTGGGTCTTTCAGCAAGATAATGACCCTAAACATGTGGCCAAATCTACAAAGAAATGGTTCACCAGACACAGAAACAAGCTCCTCCCATGGCCATCTCAGTCCCCAGATCTCAACCCCACTGAAAACCTGTGGAGTGAGCTGCAGAGGAGAGGGCCCAGGTCGCTGGATGATTTAGAGACATTGTGCAAGGAAGAATGGTCAAAGATTCCTCTTTCTGTATTCTCCCATCTTGTGAAACATTATAGGGGAAGATTAGGTGCTGTTGGCAAAAGGGGGTTGTACAAAGTATTAACATCAGGGGTGCTAATAATTGTGGCACACATGATTTGATGTAAAAGAATAATTTCTTAATGTGTGATTTTTATTTTTTTTTCCCACTGAATAAATGCACTTGAATTAAAGGTCAGATTTTCCTCTTTTTTTTTCATTGTGGTCCTATATTATTTAGAAAAAAACTGAGTTTATTACAAGCTAAAGAACATCTTAACCAGGGGTGCCAATAATTATGGAGGGCGCTGTATCAAGCATTTTCCCACCCACATTAATGGTGACATAAACGTGAATGATCCTTTGACGCTTATGAATTCCTGTGGCTTACAATTTTTTTTTTTTAACTGCGTCGAGGGTTCCCCCCTGGGATGCTAGGAGTGCTGAACAGAAAATTCCTGCCGTGTCCTAACCTGACAATCCGCCCACGATCTACGAAGCATGATACACATTATTCATGAATTATCTTGTGAATCAATAGCGTACGTTTAATCTGAGAGTTGGTAGGGACATATGTAATGTAAGCGCGAGCTGGAAAATTTTTTGCAACAATTTGAATGCAAATATTGCCTTCTCCATCACCAGAGATAACTGTGTTCCTTTGGTGTTATCCATGGTGCATAGCCAGTTGCCAGTCTAATTTCCACAGATAGATGCCATATCCATAAACTTGTTTTTCTATTTTGTATCCAAATACTTTTAATTACATTTCTGAATACGACTTAACAACTGTATGTTTCAAACATTTCTTATGAACAAAACTGAACAATTGGTACAACTTTTAACAATTCATAAGTAAGTTAATTACATGATAATTTGCATCATGAACGACTATTACAATCATTTTATGGTCTGGTGCCAGTCAAACAATTAACGGCCGTACAAATCAGACTTAGAAATGCTTCACTCAGTTTCTATGTAGCCCAACATCCCACACAAGTTAAACAACAGTTAACAACAGAATTTGTAAAGAACCGTTTTTCTGACCCCTTCCCGAATATATATCTCTGCAAAACTCAAATTTTTCCATTATTAAACGCTTTCTTGTAAACGTAAAATCTCCAAATCAGTGTCCACTCTATCTGTGAACAAAAACTTGGTGCAAGCTATGTACTAACATCCAGTTACCCGACTGTCTTGCGTCAGCGAAATGATCGAGCTGGAAACAATAAATCAGTAGCATGTAGCCCCAGAAAAAAGGTCGTTGTGCTGCTCGTTACACAATAAGACAAAAAATAGTTTTCAGCTTTTGGCAGCCTTATCCTCGACTCATCTTCCTCTGTAGTTTTTCTCCAATTTGTGTGCTTTTTCTTTTACTGCATTTTCAGTGATGTAAAGACACTGAGAAAGGCTGCTACACCCTTGTTAATCAAAATAGCCTCCTTTATTATTCAGTACTCTCTCGGTATTTGAGTGATCTTATTTTTTCCCATTAATCTTGACAAAAAGAAAGCAAGATATTTCCCATCACATCAAGAGAAAGTATGCAGCGTAATCACCAATTACAATAAAAAAGGCAATTCTCTATTCTCATGTCGAAAGGAGGCCCAAAATATTTGATTATTGAACATTGATAGATTAACATGCAAAGAATGTTTCTGTCCTCGACTGAGATTTATTTAGCTTTGCTGTCATTTATATAACAAGAAAACTTTCCTCTCTACCATGTGAAGTACAGCCCATTGTAAATCCCATAATGCCAGTGTAACTGCTAGGGCAACGTTGGGCTTGAGGGTGTTAACACAAAATGCAGTTTTGAAATGATGATTGAACTTTTTGAGGTAAAAAGCTATCCAACCGTACCTGGCCCTATGTAGCAATTGCCCCCTTTAGCTACTAAGTCAACCAATTAAACAAATTTCTGTAATCAATGGATTCAATTTCACTAAACACATCCATGCAAAAATTACTGCCAGCCCTGCTAAATCTGAACACCAGGACCTGTCTGGCAACAGAGACTCCAAGTCTCCCATTTTAGCTGGGTGATTTCCTGTTTTTTCGCCATTTTCCCTAAATCTCCCGTTCTCCTGCTTAAGTTGCATTTTCCCCCCTCTTAAGCGGTGTGCTTTCATGCTAAAGCTGCATTTTCTCCTGCTCAAATTTTGTGTTCTCTTGCTCATATGAAAAAGAACTCGTCATATCTATTTTGGAAAAAAAAAATTGATTGACTTAAAATGTTCTTTTTGTGTCATTGCTTTAGCAAATTTGTGCTGTATATGAGCAGAATGTCACCTGACTCGAGAATTAGTGCCACCTAACGATACCTACGGCTTATCTCGTGAAACAAAAGTGCATTACTTTTGTGCATGGAAACGCGCATATGGGCTTTTTCTTTTGCTGCATTTATGAAAATTGGCATAAAATTTGCAATACAGTTGGATGGAAACACAGCTATTCTCTGCTCCTTTAGCCTCTCTCTGAAATTTGACTGACATTCTGGCATCTGTTCTGGAAGCAGTGTATAGAAACATGTTGTGTGTCTTCATACAACAAGCATGTTCAAAATTCATGTGAAGACTGAAGATGTGACTTCCATTGTTGTTATGGCAACAACGTACAGTAATTTGAAACATGGCTGCTATGGTGGCCTTAATGAAAAGGTAAATTTAGCTTACATGATGCCCATTATTGCTTTAAATTAGCAGGCTGGTAGGTCCAAAGAAGCATGATCAATGCCAAATCTTGCGAATTTTGCTGCTCTTTTATTAACTGGCTTTAATCTCATTGATATCCCGTGAATTGATTAATACAGGTGTTCAGGGCATTTTTTTTTTTGTTGTTTTGCACATTAAGACCCATACGCTTTGTCCTGTAACTTTAAATGAAATTCTAGAAACAGGGAGGATAAAAATATGTCAAGACATCAAATTATTCAAAGGTTTTGAAAGGGCAACAGTTGTTTCTGAATGAGCCTGTCATATTTCCATGTTTTGGGAACTTATCCAAGAACGTCTTTTACATTGCTTACATCTGATGGATTGCAGAATTAGTGAAGCTGGTTTGGTTTTTCGGTGCGCATTATTTGCGAAATATTCATGGTTGGAGGTGTTTTTTAATCAGTCTCACAAGAAACCAAGAACAGTGTCTTGCTGGTCTCAAGACATTAGTCCTCATTAAATATGGAAGACACTCTGATTCTTGTACAATGCAGTAATCTCGAGCACTTGTTTCCTATTGAATTCAAGAGGCCATCTCCAATGTGGTTTCCACTATTTCCTCGGATCAGCACTTCTGAATTGTAGCCATTTCAGCTGATGAATTGGCATTATTTGCTGTAGATACTGAATATTCAAGAAAAATTTCCGGCAAAACTGTTGTGGGTCAGCACCATGACATTTATCCATAAAAAAACTGAGAATGGCCAGTGGACTGTAAAATGAGAATATTTATCTGTTGTTTGAAGTAGTTTTGCATTTAAAAAGTCCATGTTAAATTGATTAAACTCCAGGTTTAATCTATTTGTATCCATGGCTTTTTGTACTGTTGCGTACTGCCGCATTTGAGTGAAGCAAAAAATGCATTATGGAATAAGTTCTCTGATTTCATGGAAATGTCAGTTAATTTTTCAGGCGGCTGCTACTTTTACAACTTTGAGAAATCCATGCTGAGTATTTGATGTCTTGAAAGATTTTGGGAAGGTTTTTACGCTGTTTTCCTGGCATTTTTTTCCCACTTAGGTCACTGAACTTCCTTTCCCAGATCTACACTCCTGTTTCCAATAACATACATCCAAATACATCTAAATAATTTTGAAAATTTTTATCATCATTACGATTGTCTTTATAGGCACATTTTTCAGAGGCTAATCAACTTAAAATCATCACATCTTCAAGATGAAAGATTGTTTTTCCTATTCTTGAGTGAGTTTTTTCGTGAGCCAGGAATGATTCCCCATGAATGAATGAATGAATGAAAAATGTTACTATTTTTTACAGGTTTTTTTATTTTTTTAATGGCTGAAAACCGCTAATACTTATTCTGTGTCCTTCCATAGAAGAAGAAGAATAATGCAGTGGACAACTTGACAGATGAGGAGAGCAAACTTATCTTTCTGGGTGTGTCCTTGGAGTCTCTCAACAAACTCAACAATATTGACGGGCAATTCTCAGAGACAGAACTGAAGGACACGGCAGCCAGGAAAATGCAGGAACATCAAACTGATGAGCCTTCATCCAGTTGCTCTGACAAGCCTGGGGCAGATAACCTGGGTTCTCTCAGTGACTCGCTTTATGAGAGCTTCTCTTCCTGCACCAGCCACGGCTCTAATGATGTTTAGAGGTACATAGCTGCATTCAATGCGGTTGGTCTACGGACGATGAAGCACTTACAGTAAAACTGGCATGCAAAGACAAAAGAAATGGCGAGAGAATGACGGAGCAGTCCCTCCATAAAAATCTTGGGATAAATGGATAGAAGAGGGTAGCACGTTAGGTGTTTCCTTTTACCTTTATGTTCATCCCTTGGTTTTCTTGGTTTTGCAATATAAAAAAACACAAGAAAAATTACTGCGTAAGACAGTAATTTGGAATTTTTAGGAGTAAAATTATATTTGCAGCTACAACGGCAGGGAGCAAGGAGTATGGAAGCAATAAACCTTTCTGCTAGTGCTGTTTTCTTTGCTTATAATGTATGAAATAACGGCCAAGAATTACATCTAATTGATGTAGTAGGATGTTATATTCAGAATGTGTAATAATCGTGGAAATTCGTGACCAATAAAATTATTATATTTTCATTAGTCATCATGAGATAGTTTTTTTTTAATGTTATTTACATTTCAATGCCTTTTCATTTCCTGGCAATCTTCGTGGGGTTTCCATTGCTAGTTCTTTTTTTTTTTCTTTACCATTGCACTACATCTGCAGTATTGACACACACTGCTGTATAAAATGAAAATAATGAATTTGGTTAGATTTGATATTGTGTGAGAAACTAATGTTAACTTGTTTTCTATTGATGACCGTTGAACAGTGAATATGTGCTTGGAACATGCTTTGAATGTACTTACACTGGTAATTGAGTCGTAAGTAACTTGAACTCTGTATGAGATCTGATTGGACATTACTACAGGGCTTGTATAAATTATGATGAACTGAATGAACAAGCTCGTTCCCCAGACTGTGCACCTGTGCTGTAAAAAACGTTCAAAAACTAGTCTATTTCTTGTTTACATTGATGGCACATCCTCTGTATTCACCTGCTCTTGCCCCAAATGGTATTTTTCCTGTTCCAACATATCTAAATGATAACAATTAAAGGAGTATAGATGCTATTCTCGCCATCCAAAATAATGCAATGTTCAGTCGAAATTTGCCATGCAGAGTTAGACCAATGGCAGGATAGTTAGTTAAGGAAAATGTGTTTCAGCTGTGGGAAATTACTTTGAAATGGCCATCATACTTATGAGTTTGCATTATTTCTTATAAAAGTAAACAAAGGTGTTTGAACTTATAGATCACACGTAGAAATATACAGATTTAATGGGTGCAGGTATAGCCTAGCAATAATAAATGGTTGACTTACTTTGCACCCATTTAGTCAGTATATTTTATATGGTTAGTTTCAGCTCAGGGAAAGTATTTACTGTATTCAAGTAAATTAATCATTTACAACTATAATTGTGTTATTTAATATACTAGAGTAATCAAAAAGAGCAATTGTATTAAGCCCCAGGAATATCCCTGCCATGTGTGACTGTTCAGAATTTGAAGTATTTTGCTAATTTCTAAACTTGATTTTTGCAAGTTGCTTATGTTCATACTGTTTTTTTTCCTCACAAATCCAAATGATAAAAAGTTAAATTAAAAGTTAGACTGAAAGCAGTGATTTGTAAAGTATCTTTGACCTGTGCAATGTTCAAAACAATATAACGCTATTTGATGTTTCACCAAATGAATTTTAATCATTTATGGCTGGGCCGAGCAGCGGCCCGGCCCGTATAAACGCCAATGTCGCTGAGTGTGTGAATGAGTAAGTGAGTAACTGCCTGAGTGATTCCAGCCAGTTCAACGATTGGCTGGCTGGCGGGGAAGAAGTTCAGCGATTGGTCAGCTGGCGGGGAAGGACTTCAACGATTGGTTGACCGACGACTGGCTTCAGCGGTTGGTTGGCCGGCGGGCAAGAACTCACGATTGGCTGGCTGGCTGGCTGGCTGGGCGTTTGTCATTTGTAACTCCAGGGGGGTATACTACGAAGCAAGTTCAACATATACGGGCTATATTTGAGTGATGCAGCTCAAAAAACCCTGAACTCACAATCACAGATAATTGGTACCACAACTGTGGTTGTAATCTTTCTTTGTTAATCTCATTTTTGTGCTTTCAACCCTGTACGTGCTCTCAACAAAATTGCGTTTCATATATCAATTCTTCGGAGAAGCCTTCCCTGATCTGGAATCAGTAATACTGCGGATTGTCTCCCCCTGCGCCACTGAATAGTAGACACATATGAAGTTTTTCATTGATTGGTTGGACATTTGAAAGACTTCATGATTATTCATGCGCATACTTGCATATGTTAGTGCATTCATGTTGGTTGATGTATGCACTTGTTCGTTAGATGTAATGTTGGTGGTTGCTGGGTGATTGATAAAATCTTCAAAAAAAAAAAAAAGCAAATCTCCTAGGAGTGGGACATGATTATGGACAGTTATGAAGAATGTAAATATATTAAAAAAAACAGCAAAAGGTTGCTGCTAATAAGGCCAGAGAGGAATTCTAGAGGAAAATTGCTGACCGTAAATACTCTGATGAAGGACTAGTGGAAATCACTTCAGTTTCTCAGCCAAATCAAACAAAATGAAACTAAATTATCGAATTAACTTTCTTATTTCTCATGCCAATTCTCATGATCTTGCTGTTAACTACAAGGCCTTTTTGAGAGCTTTCAATGGGTCATAAAATTCATTGCATTTCAATTTTTTTGTCACATAGTGAACCATATTCATTCATCACCAATATCAAATAACACTTTATGTAAACACATGGGAACTCCCTCACTCGAACATATTTATTAAGCAGTTTTACTCGAAACTGTGGATTCTTTGTCCATAACATGCCAAAAGATGAAACATGGGGTAAAAAAGGAATCTTCAGAGTTAGTTCTTACACCTTCACTATATAGGAACTGCCATGTGTTTCCAAAAGTGACAGTATGTCCCCGGTTAGCACAAATGTAACGATAACTTTGTTTCATTACGATCCAGGAACATACATACATACTTTAACTGCTATCTACATCTGCTGCTGCTGTCTCTCTGAAATTCATAATTACAAAATCAATAACTACTACCCTTACTCTAGCTCTTTGTCTATTCAAATGTATTTCTTGCTTTTGATATGTTTTCCTTACTCCAGACCCCACCTCCCACTCCCACTACCTCACACACTCTCTCTCACTCCCTCACTCACACACTTTCACTCTCACACTCTCCCACTCTCCCCACCCACTTAGTAAATCATTTATCAGCTCCAGCTCATTACTGAACTTGCATTTCATATAATTACGTGAGCTTTGCCTCATTTAGCACCCTGTTCATGGGCCCACATTCTCATATAGCACTTTGCGGCCCAGCCATATACTAGGTTGCACCCAGTCTTGTTTAAAATGAACACATATCAGTTTTGATTCTTGCAACGTTTACTGAGAGGTATTAAAAATGCAAAACCAAAAACACACAAAATTTTGAGCAAATAATGTTAAAAACAGGGCTGCCAACTTTCTACGCAATCTCACGCATACGGTGTAAGTTTCACGCATTTTGAAGGCATATTGACCGTGGTCAGCAATTATTCAACCAACGAATATTAATAAGATTCTTACGTGTATCAAAGTCCTTGTAAGTGGAAGTTTCAGTTTCATTTGCGTTACAGCAGATTTCACCACGAGTAACAAGGAAGCGATTGGGACTCCAAACATTGTGCCCTTTTCCTCACTCAGGGGTTGGAAGCATTGTGTGTGTTTCATGATTGTTTAAATTGTTTAAACAAAATAAGACCATTTGAAATGTCTTTATGTAATTCCATTGCTTCCAACCCCTGTATAAAAACAAGCGTAATAATTCCAGAGTCAAAACTGATTTCCATGTTTTTAGTGGTGAAATCCACCATAATGCACGTGAAACTGGTTAACTTCCATGCTCATGGACTCAATTCCGTGTGAGAGTCTCTAAAATGTGCCTCAATTGAATAATTGCTCACTGCAGCATGGGAATGTTAATGAAGAGGCGTGAGTCACAGGGCGAATGCGTGAGAGTTGGCAGCCCTTTAAATACAAGGATATGTACAGTTGACCATAAGGTCTCAAATGGTAAATTCTATCAAATGGATAGGTTTGCAGACCTCATGCGGACAACAACAGTGTGATACATGAAGCGCTTCCCAAATGATCCAAAGAAAGGATACTGGAATGAGTGCAGCCAGATGTTATGGCACACTCTGGAGCGCATTTTGTGACTGTTTTATGTCTGAAAATGCGATAATGGCACACAGGAAGCACCCATGATCAACTGTAGTTCTGGGCAGCTGCATGTTGCTAAGCGTGTATGGGACTGTAGCATTTGTGTGATGAATCTCAGGGACTGCTTTCTTCCTGCAACGCTGAGTCTTGCCAAGGTTCCCAGAAGATGTCGTCACCATATCAGTTCCTGTGCGGTGCGAAGACGGCTCCAGGGTGAAAGCATCGCCTCATTTAGAGCACGTTTTAGGTCCTGACGGATCATAGATGTGCTAATCATCACCAGTGGGGTAAGTGGGGTATTTGCACAAAATGTAGTATATTGTGGCTTGTTGCATTTTTAAAGCCTCCAAGTATATTTTAAAAAAAAAAAACTGCGTCAGTAAATTATTTAGACCACTTTGTAGTGTTGCCTTTCCTTTTGTCAAAAAAAAAGTTCAGAGACTGAAGACACCAAGTGCTTAAATGTTACATGTTAAATATTATATCCCCTTCCTGCAAACAAGCCCTTTTTGTGTGCACCAATACACGATTTGCATTTCAAAACGGACCACACGTCGCAGACAAGTCTGGACTGCAGGCAGGCCATGCCAGCTCCCACTCCCTCTTCTTATGCAGCCATGCTTTTGTAATGCCTGTAGAATGTGGTTATGCATTGTCTTGTACAATACACATGCCTGTCCTGAAAATGTCTTCCTGAAGGCAGCATATATGTTCCTTCAGAGTGTCTGTGCACTTCTCAGTATTAATGCACATTAGTGCAAGTGACCCTTACCAAAGGCACTGACAAAACCTGATTCCATGACAGAGCATGCTTTTAAAATCTGTCGCTGGTAACATTCTTTATAGTCCAGAGCACACGGCATCCATTTGTACAAAAAAATACCAAAGTGTGAATTTTAATGACCACAATACATATTTCCATCATGTGATCGTCCATCACAGATCTGAGCCAAGAGAAGTTACTGGCTCATCTGGACACTATTGACAATAGACTTGCTTCATACCCAGTAAAGATTTAATTAACATTTGCGTATGTATCTCCCTCCACCCTTGCCCTTTACCCTCAGAAATTCTTCCAGATTCCTTGAAACTTTCAATTACGTTATTTACTGTAGAGAGCAAATTATCCAAATCTTCTGATCCAATTCTTTGGAGAACACTTTTTTCAAAACTTTCAATGATTTTCTCATGCATTTATGGGAAAGTTAGCATAATATCCCCACTTTGCTTCTGATGGACTAGGCTTTTCCTGGATTCTGCCTTTGTACCAAATCATGATTAGAATCACCTGCTGATGTCAGCTGTTTCAAATCACAGCATAATCATATATTTTGCCTGATCACCAGTCTTAAAGTGTCCCAGTCCCAGCTTTTTTTGGAATGTATTGCTGGCCTGAATGGTAGGAGACAGATCTATATTTACTAACACAATGAGGTTGTCCACATGAAACATTGAGGGCTCTCGTTTTGAGTCTTTGTGAACGGAAATGCAAGTGGTGGTAATGTTATTCACAACTTTGTCTGCCACAAAAGGTATATTTATTGCCTGAGCCCAATTTGGTATTTTGGTCCTCAGTCATGTATGCGTTTGCGACCCAATGGGTTCAACTGCACATTCGGGGGGCAGAAAAAGGCTGGCGGTGTGTAATTTTCGTGTGAAAAAGCTTGCTTGCGTTATGACTCTTCCACTCCACTTTCTAAACCAAGCAATGTTGCTTAATGGCCAGTTTATGGGAAAAAATCCCTGGCAGCAGAGGTGTCCTCATGTGTATCATTCATATCTTTTTCTGTCCATTTTTTATTTTCATTTTTGTGATGAGGGTACCAAAATAAATGATCCAAACAAAATAATGGTGGGGTCTAATGGGACGGGAAGGGAGAAATATTTTTTTTACATGTGAATATTTCGTGTGTGTGTGTGTGTGGGGGGGGCAAGTTCAAATAATTCACCTAAGTCTCGCCCTTGTTTTAATGCCACGACTGCCATTTTGTTTACATTTTAAATGGCCCACATTCATATGAAATTCTTTGATAATAGTTTTTGCATTCCTCTCTGTCTCACATCATTGAACCACTTGCTACATCGGAGCTCAAATCTAAGGCGACTGAATGAAGTGACTGTACTGCAATCTTAAGTGCTTGCTCTTCACCTGACAAAACTGCCAGTTCACTTTGGTGTTAACCTACAGGTTTTAAAGGGAATGGCAGCAGCTGATCAGACTAGCCTTAATGGAACTAAACTCCCAGCATATTCACATTAAGTCTTCTAAAACCAATCCTTATGACAACAGTACCTCATTTGCTCTATTACCTCCAGTCACAAAATTAGCAGAATGGAGTTAGACAAGCCCAGTTTTGATCTGTGATACTGTTTTGTGATCTTCATATTGTTCCCAATGAAATACAAGTCAAAGTAAATTTTGAAATCACTGCTCTCTGTGTTTACCTGCATTCTCTCAGACCATCACAATTTTATTTTCGAGTTGGAGCTGTATTTTCCATCTTGAGCGGATTAAATGCTACTGGGCTGTACTGTTAGAGGGTCAAAAAGTAACATTGCTCACAGTAAGCATCTGAAAATCCTTCTTGCCAAAAAGGTCAGGTATTTGTTTATAAAATGTCTTCTTGAAATTCTGATTTGTTCATCATGGTTGTGTTTTCATGCTCTGAAACATTTTCCTTAATGTTAAAGTCTAAACATTTCACGAAAAATGTTTATTGTCCCTAAAATTGCCAATCATTTCATATAAATTAATCAATGTGTAATCTGCCCATGCTAAAAAATCTACTTATCATAGACTTTATAATAGGTGCTAATTCACAGGACACCGATTTTCTTAAAATTTTTCTATTAAACTGTTTAAATATATGGAGAGAGAGACAGGGGAATAGTATTTTTCTAGTTGTTAATGCACTCATTACCTCTTTTGCATTTGAAATTGTATAGCAGTGTAATTGCATCATTCTTAGGCCCGTATTCAGAAACGACACTTACACTAATTGCGTGTGAGCGCGTACTAAAACTTAGTTAGTGTCAGATTAAACTAAATGAGTCAGAGGTTGCCCCAACTCTCATTTGCTTTCAGAGACTTCACTCACACTGAAAGTAGCGTCTCTTTCTGAGTGAAGGTTGAGTACAGGGAACACCTCCCTTGAGCCGCACTAACTTGCGCCGGTATTTCGTGGTCATGACTTTCAGGTGGTTTCAAACATTGGAAACTCTGTATCATTTACCCCCACATGCTCGACGCAATCGTAACTAGCAAATTTTTAACTCTATTGATGATAACTATGCCAGTAATTTACTAACTGACCACCTGGTTTCAGTGTTTAAGAACTGCACTGTGGTGAACTCAAGGTTAGCATTTCTGTACCCACCAGTAGCTACTGGTGAACTGACAATAAGGGAAATAAATTTTACTAATGCTGTATTGCACCCCAAAAGGAATATCTGTCCAGAAAATTTCAGATTTCTATCTTGCTAGGTGGACAAAATAATGCCACCTAAACATAGACTCAATCTGCTATAAAATGGTCTGTTTGGAGATTTCCTTCAAATTTGTCTAGCTTGAAAATTTTAGATACCACCAAAGAAATGCTTGGTATTCCTGAAAAGAGTCCCAAAAGCACAATAAACAGTATTTACCACCACAGTGCATATCTGGGTTATTGAAAAAAATATATCACAAACATGCACCAAAAATCAATTTTGACCATCTTTCCAGCCATCCATTGCACTTATCCAGCAAGGTAGAAAGGTACTATTCACTGAAAATGATGGTCTTGTTGTAGGTAAACACATAATAAAGCATTCTAGATTGGTATATGTCTGAGATATTATTTTATTCCCATACCCATTTTTAATTTTTATTGTTATTTCTCAAATAATTCCAGGTCAATAACGTAGTTACCCAGCTTGGCCACTACGTGGTACTGATGTTTATTTGGACTTTAAGTGTTGCAGGTCATGATGAAAGAATAACATATTTGGTACTGTGTACCCTTAAGTCGTGATGGTTGATGCAAATTGTGGTGTCAACAGCTTTTTGATGACAAAACTGCCACTTTAATGGCTTCCAGGCGGCGCTACCGGCAGGTGAAGTGAGATACAGACCTAAAAATTTGGGTTTTTCCATGAGACACCCATATCTGCCCAAGTTTTATTCAATTCCAGGGGGGTCAACTGCGCACCAAATTTCAACCTCTCACGGAATACCTCATAAATGCTGCTATCACAGCAAAAGGTGGCCACACCAGATATTGACCTTTTCACTTACAAAAAGACATTGTTATTTTTGTTTTTACTATACATTGTTATCTGTTTACTTATTTTCGTCTATATGATCCAATACTACATTTAATAAATACTGGTATGCTACTTAGTTTCTGGTTTATCCTGATTTTTTTGAAGTGTATAATCATAACTGCACACTACAACAGATGGGGTTTAATGTGCCTGACTTTAAGCATGCTGTGGTTTTTATTGTTTATATTTCATAATTTAAATATTTCCACATTCAATTAAAATATCTCTGCCAAGGAGAAGGTTAGTAGATCATATGACGGATTTTGAATTTGCCCAAGTAAATGTTGCATATGAAAGAAACTGTTTGCTCCTTAAATATTTTCACATTCATCATGTGCTTACTGAAAGAAACTATCTCACTGAGAGCAACACAATGCAGTGGATTTATAACAATTAGTCTCTTGATGGGCAATTATGAGAGTATAAATAAAACTAATTAATTCAGCCAGTCAAGAGTGACTTTGGAACATTATGCAATTCCCTACTTGCCTCAGCACGCTAGAAGTAAGCCACGGGGAAAGCAGTATTTCTGTGGAAGCCTCAAGTATTTGGGGACTTAAAAACATAAACACCAATGATGAGTGTTTTTTTTTTTTTTTTGGAGGAAATTTTACAATTGAAAAGCATCAACGCCAAACAGCATCAACAGCAAGACATTGCAACAGTAAAAAGAAAGAGATGTATGTAGACTTGCGGGTATGTACGACTGATGTATTTCAAAACATGTAAGAAATTTCACATCGGAGGAAACAATCACGCTGGCAAGTATGTTAGGCGAATACAGGCCCTCTGCTGTTCTCCATCAGAAACAACAATTTCGGAAAAATATAGTTGTAACCTCCCGAGCTCTAAAAAAACCAAACACGCTGAATAACCGAACAAATTTGCGAAAAAGCAGTGAAGCTGAATTTTACAATCCCACGCATTCATTGTGGCCAAGCAATTTTGCTGGTAGCCAACTGAGGTGACTGCAGTTATCATTTGAATGCGCACTCACTCTGCGTATTCGAGTTTCTTGAAGCACTACGAGGCTCCTGATGAACCTCTTAAGTCACGTGATTCATTTCATGCCTCAGTCTGGAGTATTTTAACTTCTGAGGTACCACCAACTCACCGTCAGTGTCAAACTGGCTTGAGAAGGCATGACACACAGCATGTTCGATATCCCAGTTACACGGATCTTATCAGTGGCTGTGGACGCCGAGGAAGTTCGTCAGGTCTGATGTTTCCCCTCCAACCCACTCCGGGGAGAGAATGCGGCTTCTCATTTATACAACTTTCTTGGGATTTTTCCTCAAAACAGGTTGGTTTAACCGGGAGGGGTTCACTTATATCATATGCACGTATATCTTAAAGCGATGGACAGTGTTCACTTTGGTTATCTAATTTTTATCAGCTCGTCCGATTGAAGGGTGAAAAAGATGCCCCGCACTAGTCAAAGCTCGTTGATTCACAACAGTACGGCGCAGGTAATTATGAGCTCAGCAGTAAATGACTATCATATGCGTATTGAACAAATTCCTGAGGTAGTGCTCCGTCTAAATTACCACTCACTGCAATCACGAATTCGGCTTCAGCGATATGGCGCTAAAACATGAATGAGCACTCTGATAGTTGTGTTATTTTCTATCGTTAACTGGATGATAGGCTAATTAAGCGTCAAGCCTCATTAATATCTGAACTTCTTGACAACAGTCCACAAATATTTATATTTTAGCCAAGCTAGTATCAGTGAGGAAAACTATTTTAGTTCGCTTTTTGGGAAGACATTTTTATGGTCAGTCTTTGACCACTTGAATTAGTCGTACTTCTGTGTCATGACTATGATTAGCTTAATGCGTGAGTCTTGAGCACTTAAATGCGAAACCGGCGGCGCAGTTTTGGGAAATGCGTTTAATAAATCTGAAATGCTGTACTCATACTAAAAACATAAGTAAAAAAAAAAAAAGACGTTTAAAAAAAAGAAAGAAAAACGTCTCCCCCAAATACATTAGACGCAAAATTAGGTCGCATTTTCCTTTATTTTTATAATAAGCATGGATGTCCTCAAATGATGATCGGCCTGGTTTTAATGTAAAACACAGGATGTATTTGTATACGTGATTATGAAAAAATAAACATAATCAGCCCTGGATTTTTATTTCCATTACCCCAACATAGCAAGACAGACAAACTGATGTGAACACGTTCATTCTCTCATCATTATCATCATCATCATCATCAGCAGCCGCAGCAGCAGCAGTACCATTAACCTGCAGCCACAAGTGCCAAGTCAAATCAATATTGATATGTCCATTGTAGTAGTTAAGCAACAACCAGCATGAAAAAACTCACTAAAACTGCCAACAGCTGCATTTGTTGCTATGATAGTCTATTGCCACTGTTCAAAATAGTGGAGGAAAAAAAAAACTCATTTAGCTTTATGCTGTTCATCAATTTAGCTGTTTATTCATTTTAAAATATAATTTTCTGGACAGAAACTGCCTTTAAATCTTGCATTTAAAGCAGAGAGATGGAACAAAAATCTCCCAGTATAAATATTGAAATAAAATATCCGTGGTATGCCATTACTGTGGTTGAATTTTTATCAGTTTATACGCAACCTGAGGCCTAACAAGGCGGTTTTTGGAAGAGACATGTACAGCTATAATAAGCAGAGGTGAAATTCTCTGGGGGCATTATTTACAACTCACTGGCTCATGTACCTATTCTCTATGTTTTTTATTGCAGGCAGCTAAAAGGGGGACTAATACTTTGTCCAAACAGTTTTTGAAGACGCGATGACAATGATTATATCTGTTTTATTATTATTATTATTATTATTATCAAATTATTTCTGTACACTGCATCATGTGGAGATACTTTAAGGTATTTTTTGGGTCATGCTTCCAAATCCTATCAACCATTGTGGTAACAAAATATTATCCTCTAGACTCCTGAAGAGGCAGGATTTATTTTGCATAACAATTATGAGTAGCAAATAAACATTATGAAGTTTCATAAAGAACCGCACATGTAACACTTTGTGTCATCTCTTTATCATTATGCGGTATCAACTTATTTCTTAACTTATGGTACACTTAACCCTTATCTGAAATGTCCCAATCAAAACTTGCTGAACCATATCCCTCAAAGGAGCTGTATTTATATGAAAGTGTGTTTTGTTTTGTTTTTTAAATGTAATTGTAAATTCCATTAATTAAGGCTAGGTTTATGCAGATTTTGGAATAGTGCAATATCTGAGTTCTGGTGTGAAAAGGTTTGGACTAGACTTACACAACAACTTTTCAGCTCTCCCTATCACAAGTGAATGTAAGACTTGTGCCAGTTGTGAGGTAGAAATGACCAAATTTGGGCTCAAATATTCAAAAACTTTAATTTTTCTGAACATCTGGTTCAGCTCTGTGAAAAGTATTCATCCTCTTAACGATTTCTTTGATTTTTGCTTATTTTTCTTACTTGAATGTTTCAGATCAACCTTATTTTAAAAGAAGGCAGAGATAACCTAAGTGAACACAAACTACTGTTTTTAGCTCATGGTCGTGGTGTGGCGTCCGTCGTCTGGATCATTTTTATTCTTTTTTTTGGACTGATGAATTTTCGTGTAAATTTGCAATAACGTACTACTAGACCATATCTTCAGTCCTTTTTCTCGGATTTTTGATTGAATCAATTTTGCCCGTTTTATGGGCCCTTGAAATTTTGGCTGCGATGTTAAAGATAGGACTGAGAAATTAAAAACTGCTTGATGAATTTTTTTCTAAATCAGGCAATCAACTTACCTTGGTACCGTCAATGTACGGTGTGAGCGCCAATTTTATTGAATCGACGGAAATCGGTCTATTTGGGGCACTGTACTTTATGAATATGCAAGATGGCCTGTGGAGGCCAAATGGTTGCAGATAGAGATTAAGTTTGTATTATCAACATACAGGAAGTCATATATTGCCTAAGTTTTGGCAATATTAAATTTGAACTTTGAACGGTCAAACTCAAGGTCAGGGAATATATTAACAATGTTAAAAGATATGACTTGAAATTTCAAAAAATTATTTCTCAAAAACTGTATGATAACTATTTTTTCTAAATCTGGCAATCAACTCACCTTGATACACTTTATGTACACTGTGAGTGCCATTTTGATTGAATGGACGGATGTGGGTCTAGTGGGTGCGCTGTACTTTAACATTGGGTCTTATGGAGAAAGGGCCAAATCGCCTGTGGAAGCTAAATGGTTGCAGACAGTGATTAAGTTTGTATCACTGACATATAGGAAGTAATATATGACCTATATTTTGGCTATGTTAAAGTTGACCTGAGATGCCCTTGAAAGGTCAAACTTGAGGTCAAGCTAAATGTTACAATTTTCAAAGGTTTCTAGGCTTGAAAATATTGAAGATTGGGAACATATGTGCATTGAACACTTACAGGAAGTGATGTATGAACTTTCATTTGGTGGCCTTGCACTTGACCTTCGGCAACCTTCGAAGGTCAAACTTCACATAGTGAAATTTCAATGACTTATATCAGCAAAATGGTTACAGATAGTTTTGGTTCGTATTGAAGATCTATAGGAAGCCATACATGAACTTTCATTTGGTGGCCTTGAACTTGACCTCAGTGACCTTCAACGGCCAAACTATACAGTGAAATTTCAATGACTTATATCAGCAAAATCATTACAGATTGAGTGTAGGTTTGTATTGGAGACATATAGGAAGTTATGTATGAACTTTCATTTGGTGACCTTCATATTGACCTTCGAAGGTCTAACTTGACCTAGAGAAAATTGAATGACTTCTGTCACTGAAAAGGTCACAGATGGAGCCAAGGTTTGTGTTACTGACATAGGAAGTCAAATATGAACTTTCCTTTGGTGACATTCAGCTTGAGTGTTGATGTCATTTGAAGGTCAAACTTGACATAATACAAGTACAATGACTTATATTGCCAAAATGGTCACAGATGGAGTCTAGGTTTGTATTAGAGACAGAGGAAGTCATATATGAACTTTCATTTGGTGACCTTCGTCTTGATCTTCCAAGGTCAAATGTGACCGCGAGAAAATTCAATGACTTATATCACTAAAACGGTCACAGATGGAGCCTAGGTTTGTGTTACTGACATCTAGGAAGTCACATGTGAACTTTCATTTGGTGACATTCAACTTGACTGTCCATGACATTTAGGGTCAAACTTGACAGTGAAATTACAATGACTTGTATCACCCAAATGGTCACAGATTGAGCCAAGGTTTGGATAGAAACATTTAGAAAGTCATATATGAAGTCCATTTGCTGACCACAACTTGACATAACATGACTTGTATCACCAAAACTGCTCCCGAGCTTAGGATTGTATTACACAAGGCTTTATATATGTATATGAACTTTTATTGAGTGGCCTTGGCATTGATTTTCATTGATTCAAATGTGAAACTTCACATGAAACTTTCATAACTTGTATCATCGCAGTAAGACTGTCTGCCGGTAAGCTACAGGACCCTTGGTCCTATTTTTTTAGTGATCATTTCATTCACTGAGAGAAGGAAGTTATCCTACCCAACCTGGCCCGATGTGAAAAAGTGATTGCCTCCTCAGTCACTAAAGCAATCAATTTTACAAATTTAATCTGTAATTGGGTTCAGTTTCACTTGATACACTCAGGCATGATTATTGTCAGCCCTGTTTAATCTAAACATGACTTAAAAAGACACTGTCTTGCAGTGTGGACTTGGCAACAAGCAGCACTTGATGCAACAATGTAAAGAAATTCAAGAACAGAGGTGAAACAAAGTCGTTGATATCGATCAGTCTTGAAAGTGTTAAATAGCCATTTCTAAGGCTCTGTGACTCCCACGGACTACAAGGGGAGCCTCTGTCAACGATCGGTGAAAAATTGGAACTGTGGTGAACCTTCCCAGGTGAAGCCAACCCACCAAAGTTCCTCTATGAGCGCATCAATGACTTATCCCGGAAGTCACAAAAGAACCCAAACTAACATTTCAAAAAAATTGCAGGCCTCACTTGCTTTAGTTAAGGTCAGTGTTTATGATTCCACAGTAAGACTGGGCGAAAATGGCATCCATGAGAGAGCTGCAAAGAGCTGAGAGGCAAAAACCACTGCTGTCCTAAAAGGGCACAAAGCTTGTCTTACATTTGCTTAAAAAATCTTTATGACCCACAAGACTTTTGCAATATTCTGTGGATTAATTAGTTAAAGAATGAACTTTTTTGGAATACGTGGGTCCTGTTACATCCTGTTACAAGCTAACACAACATTCAAACAATAAGAAAACCGCACAGACGGTCAAATATGGTAGTGGTAATGTGATGGGCCTGGGCTGCTTTTCTGCTTCATGGCCACAGCGACTTGCTGTAACTGTTGGAGCAATGAGTTCTGCTGTCTACCAGAAAATCCTGAAGTAGAATGACTAGTCTTTAGTTTCTGACCTAAAGCTGAAGCACAGTTGGGTGATGCAGCTAGAAAGTTATCCGATGAATACAAGCAAGTGGACCTCTAAATGACTCAAGGGAAACAAAATTAAGTTTTTGGTGTAGCAAAATCCAGGTTTGAATCCAATTGAGATGTTGTGGCATGACTTGATACAGGAAGTTCATGCTTTAAAACTCACCAATGTGGCTAAATTAAAACAATTCTGCAAAGAGGAATGGGGCAAAATTCCTCCACAGCAATGTGAAAGATTCATAGGCAGCTATTGCATATGTTCGATTGCAGTTGTTACTGCTAAGGGTGGCAAAGTCAGTTATAAGGTTCACATGGGTGATATACACGGATGAGTCATAACATTGTGACCATTTGACAGGTGAATTGAATAACCCTGATGATCTCATTACAATGCCACTTGTTAGAGCATGTGACATAATTACTAGACAGCAAGGGAACATTTTGTCATCAAAGTCGATGCATTCGAAACAGGAAAAATGGGCAAAAGTAAGGATGTTAGCAACTTTGACGGGAGCCAAGTTGTGATGACTGGACGACTGGGTCAGAGCATCTCCAAAACTGCAGTTCTTGTGATGTGTTCCTGGTCTGCAGTTGTCAGTACCTGAGCAGAAGTGGTCCAAGGAAGGAAAACCGGAGAACGGGGGTGGGGTCATGGATGGCCAAGTCTCATTGATGCGCGTGGGGAGTGAAGGCTGGCTTGTGTGGTCCGATCCGATTCGATCCAAGTTGCTGAAAACTTTTATGCTGGTTCTGATAGAAAGGTGTTGGAACATACAGCGCATCGCAGTTTTTTGCATATGGGGCTGCGTCGCTGCAAACTGGTCAGGGTGCCTATGTTGACCACTGTACCCTGCCGAAAGCGCCTACAATGGGCACTTTAGCATCAGAACTGGATCATGATAGAATGAAAGAAGGTGGCTTGGGCTGATGAGTCCCCTCTTCTTTTACATCATGTGGATGACCAGTGCATATGCATCGCTTACCTGGGGAAGACATGGCATCAGGATGCAGTATGGGAAGAAGGCATGCAAGTGGAGACAGTGTGACACATTGGGTAGTGTTCTGCCAGGAATCCTTAGGTCCTGCCATTCACAAGGATGTTACTTTCACACGTACTACCTACCTAAACATTGTTGCAGACTAAGTACACCTCTTCTTGGAAATGGTATTCCCTAATAGCAGTGGCCTCTCTCAGCAGGATGATATGCCCTGTCACTCTGGAATAATGGTTTAGGGGTGGTTTGAGGAACACAACAGTAAGTTCAAGGCGTTGACTTGGCCTCCAGATTCCCCAGATTTTAATTCAGTCGAACATCTGTGGGATGTGCAGGACCAACAAGTGTGATCCACGGAGGCTCCACCTGGCAACTTAGTGGACTTAAAGGATCTGCTTATGTCTTGGTGCCAGATACCACAGCACACCTTCAGAGGTCTGGAGGAGTTTATGCCTCGATTGGTCGGGGCTGTTTTTGTGGCAAAAGGAGGACCGGGGGCGAAGCTAGAACCGGGAATTGGGGTGGCACAGACACGTCCCTTTATGACAATTAGGATAGTCCTGACTAGTTCTCAATTATTTTTCTTTATTGACGCGTTTTCCAATTATCGTAATAGGCAACTGAAGACACGGTTTCTCATGCGATCTAACAGCGATGAAGTCATGGGGTAAATTCCGTAAAACTGAGAATTGGGGTGGACGTAACATCTGTTTTAAAGAGTTATTAGTCCTGACCTGTTCGCAGTCATTTTCATGATTAACAAAATGTTCACTCCGAGAGCGCTCCGCACTTAACAGGTGCTGCTTGTTCTCCCCGATTAGGTAAGACGACAATCATTCATCTGGAAAAGTTTGCTTAATTTAATTCAACATTATTCAAAATTACTCTCGGTATTGAGTGGGGAAAAAAGTGGCACTTTGCAGTGAAATAGGCTATAAAAAGCATGCGGCTCTATTTGACTTTGGTTTAAATTATGCAAACGCGTCCAGATGAATGATTTTCGTCTTACCTAATCGGGGAGAACAAGCAGCACCTGTTAAGTGCGGAGCGCTCTCGGAGTGAACATTTGTCTAGCTTCGCCCCTGAGGAGGACCTGCGCAATATTAGCTGGGTAGCCATAATGTTATGGGCGATCAGTGTAGGTCTTGAATAATGCTTTAGTTTCAGTACGTGAAATGATCCTTTGAAGACTACATTTTGTGTTTACTTTCATTGTCATTGTCTTGCATGAAAATTCATTGGACAATCTGAGACATTTGAGCATGGGAAATAAGTAAAAAATAGAGGAAACTGGGAAAGGGGCAAGACTAAGACCAGTCTGAAACCACTGTACAACTGCGATGGAAGATGTTTTCAGAATTTTTGTAGGTTTTTATGTGTTTGTTTGTCTGTGCATCTGTTTGGGGGTCCTTCTTATGAACACAATGGCATTGCTACTTTTTAAGATGTTGTCACAAAACTGTATAGATGAGTGATTGGGATAAAAAGGAAGACTGAGTTTGAAGATGGGTCAGGTATGAGTACACTCTCGCTGAACAAGGTGCGCTCTGAGTAAGCACTCACTTAATGTGTCATAATGTGGGCCGCTATACAATACCAGCTTTGCTGTTGCGGCTGGTGCGATCCCAAATGGTCTGTTGTTAAAATATTTTTTAAGATGGCACAAGATTAGACAAAACATTGATAACACCCCTAATAAAATTATTTTAAACCACAATTACAAAAGCATCGACATAGGTCATTCTTGAATGCTTATAACAGCATGTTCTTCATAAAGGAAGTTTAACCTGTTGCAATTTAGGAGGTAAGCTTCCATAGCCAGATGAGCATAAGCCTTCTAACCAAGTTTTAAAAGGGCAGAGTAGCTTTCCGTGCATTGGTGGCAAGGACGACTGTGTCAAATATATATATATATATATATATATATATATATATGTTTCCAATGTGCAACCCCAATTCCGAAATAGTTGGGACAAAGTGTAAATTGTGAATTAAGTCAAAACGCAATGACTTTCAAATCACACCAGCCAGTATTTTATTCACAATAGAACAGAGATAACATAGCAAATATTGAAACTGAGAAATTTTCAATTTTTATCCACAAAATGAGCTCATTTCAAATTTGATGGCTGCTACAGGTCTCAGGGGCCTGTTTACCATGGCGTAGCATCCCCTCTTCTTTTTAATACCGAGTGGAGGCATCTGGGCATTGAGGAGACAAGTTTCTTGAGTTTAGCCATTGGAATTTGATCCAATTCTTGTTTAACACAGGCTTCCAGCTGCTGGAGAGTTTTGGGTCTCTTTTGACGGACTTGTTGTTTAATTATGCGCCAAATGTTCACAATCGGTGAAAGATCAGGACTGCAGGCAAGCCAGTACAGTACACAGACTCTTCTACTACGAAACCATGCTGTTGTACGGACGGAAGGTATCGGATTATTTACGTGACAAGGGAAAGTGGGCCAATGTCTTA
The DNA here is from genome assembly GCA_029721435.1 of Gymnothorax reevesii. Taxonomy (NCBI): domain Eukaryota; kingdom Metazoa; phylum Chordata; class Actinopteri; order Anguilliformes; family Muraenidae; genus Gymnothorax; species Gymnothorax reevesii. The sequence continues at coordinate 56,434,113 of CM056586.1, forward strand.
TTCACTTCGTCCGCTCCTGATATTTTGTGCATATAAAAGGGACCAGTGGAACATCTGGCACGGTATATTGTGTCTCTCATTGGATCTGCTTTCGCTGCTCACTATGGGTTACTCGTATTCGACATCGGACCTCCTACACCTGAACTTTTCGTCTCGTCTTCCGTCCAGGACTTATAAACTTTGCGTTGCTCTTGGAATCGCTCGCTGCCCACCCTATGTACATTGCGGTGCTCGGCACAGTCTGTGCACGCCTGTCGCCATAAACACTGACGGCTTCATTCCTGTCATCCGTTCCCTCTCGCGCTCACGATGCACCGCAAGACGGCGAGTCAGAAATGATGGCGTGAGTCATCTAAATCTTCGTGAGTTGGAATTCCGGCGAAATCCATCCGCATCTCCGTCACCTACGGTCTCCGCAAAAATGGCATTGATATATGCGCGATCGGTGTCAAATAAGTCATTTATCTTGAACGACTTTTTTATTTCACAGAGTTTAGACTTTTTATTTGTAACCGAAACTTGGCTGACCGTCGGCGACTCCAGCCCTTTGTGTGAACTCTCTCCTCCTAATTGTGGCTTGTTTAATTCCCCAAGGGCTAGCGGGAAAGGTGGTGGCTTGGCCACAGTTTTCAATAGGCAGTACAAATGCAAGCAGCTGTCAGTCGATCAGTTCTCTAGTTTTGAGGCGCAATTAATTGCAGTTGATCTGACTAGCCCTTTACTGGTTGCTTTAGTTTATAGACCACCCAAACTCAATAAGAATTTTATTCAAGAATTCTCTGATTTCCTTTCTTTCATTGTACCTCGTTATGATAAGGTTTTAATCATCGGGGATTTTAACATTCACGTTTGCTGTAAATCAAAGCCTCTGGTGAAAGACTTTTTGAATCTTGTTGACTCTTTTAATTTAACACAATCTGTATTGGTCCCTACTCATGTACATGGCCATACTCTTGATCTGGTGTTCTCATTAGGTTTTCCTATTGACAATGTTATGGTTGTTGATGCTGCTGTTTCTGATCACAAACATGTTCTGTTTGACTCCATCTTATCTTGCCCTGTTCTGCACGTTTCCAGCTGTTTTTATTTCACTCGCTCCATCAATTCTTCTACGGCTAAGCTCTTTTCCGATATTTACCTTGATATACATGATGACCATAAAATTAGGCTACTACCTCTCCCTATACTACCTCCGATGAGGTTGCTGGCCAGTTTAACACATTATGTGCTAATATTCTGAATAAGGTTGCTCCTCTGAAACCTAGGAAACCTAAACCTCAAACTCAGCCTTGGCTAAAGGCACTAGCGCACTCAGGCAGGAGTGCAGGAAACTAGAATGCAAATGGAAAAAAGACAAGCTTCAAGTTTCCTACCAAATTTTAATTAACAGTTTAAAATCATACCAGTATGCTGTTAAAGCAGCTAAAATTAGCTATTTCTCTGATATTATTTCTAGGAACTCACATAGGCCAAAAGTGCTGTTTAGTACACTAAATAAACTCACCAATCCCTCTTCACCTATTTTTGTGGATGCAACTTCCAACACTTGCAATGTCCTTTTAAAGTTTTTCACTGACAAGATCCATCAAATACGTTCTCAGATCTCTCCCTCTGGTGATGACCCATCTGCACTAACTGCCCCATCCTGCTCTTTCAGCCAGTTCCAGCCCATCTCTCTTTCTCAGCTCAATGACATCATTTCAAACATGCATCCCACGAACTGCACTCTGGATATCTTGCCTTCTCGTCTTCTCAAAGAGCTACTGCCTATCATTGGGCCAAGCATTATGGCTATAATAAACACTAGTCTGCAGCTTGGTTCAATTCAGCTCAGTTTAAAACAAGCTGTGGTCCTGCCGCTCTTGAAAAAACCTAATCTCGACACCACAGTTCTAAATAATTTTAGACCTGTATCCAAGTTGCCATTCCTGTCAAAAATTTTGGAGAAGGTTGTCTTTTACCAACTTTCTTCATATCTTAATTAACATGAAATCACTGGCAAGTTTCAGTCTGGTTTCAGGTCTTTTCACAGTACTGAGTCAGCACTTTTGAAAGTGACTGATGATCTGTTATTATCTCTCGATTCTGTGTTGTGCTCGTATTACTGGACCTCTCTGCGGCCTTTGATACCATCGATCATGGCATTTTGTTGGACCGCCTTAAATTTAGTGTTGGTATTCAGGGCAATGCACATGATTAGTTTGGATCATATTTAAAGGACCGGTCATTTTCTGTACAAATAGGAAATCTGTCCTCGTCCACCTGTGGTGTTCCTCAAGGGTCCATTTTAGGCCCCCTCCTGTTTTCCCTTTATATGCTCCCACTGGGAGCATATAAGCAGAAGCACCAGGTTTCGTACCATTGTTACGCTGATGATACTCAGCTTTACCTTTCCCTAAGACCTGATCAAACCTCCTGCTTGCAGCCCTTAGTCAATTGTTTAAATGATGTCAAAACATGGAAGAACAACAATTTTCTTCAATTAAATGAGGGAAAAACAGAAGTTATTCTTTTTGGGCCCCCTGGCTTGTCTGAAATCACTAAAGGAAAACTTGGTCCCCTCTCTGTCAACACATACTCTGTAATAAAAAATCTCGGTGTCTTCTTTGATTCTTCTCTCAATTTTAGGAGTCAAATTAGTGCAGTGGTTAAGAGCAGCTTTTTTCAACTCCGACGTATTTCTAAATTAAAACCTCTGCTCTCCCAAGCAGACCTGGAGACTGTTATCCATGCTTTTATTACATGTCGGTTGGATTATTGTAATTCTCTATACTTGGGTATCTCACAGTCCTGCCTCTCCCGACTTCAGTTAGTTCAGAACGCTGCAGCTCGGCTCTTAACTGGGTCAAGAAAGCGGGACCACATCTCACCTGTCTTGGCAGCCCTGCTTTGGCTACCAGTTAAATTTCGTGTTGATTTCAAAGTTTTATTATTTGTTTTTAAAGCTCTCCATGGATTGGCTCCAGGGTATATATCAGATCGTGTCTCGCCCTACTCCACTGCACGGTCCCTAAGATCATCCAATAAACTGCTCTTGTCGGTTCTTCGGTCAAACCTGAAAACCAAAGGTGACCGCGTCTTTTCAGTCGCGGCTCCTCAACTGTGGAATAAACTACCTCTTGAAATCAGGTCTTCACCTTCTCTTGCCATTTTTAAATCACGTCTGAAAACTTATTTCTATTCTCTTTCTTTTTAATCCGCTTGTTCATCTGTCTTTGTCATGTCAAGTTTTTTATTGTACCATTTTCCTGTTGCAGTTTTATGCTTGTCTTTTGAATGTCCCTAGTAATTGTGTGCATTTTTATCTTTATTTATTAATTTATCTGCTTCTGTCTGATTTATATGTATATTCTTTTATGTTGATGTGTTTATTGATTTTTTTATTATTTTTTTTAATTTGGCATCTCCAATCCCACCTGGAATTTGGAATTTGCGCAACTCTGAAAAAGCTGCCAACCCCTGCCGGTGGGTACGCCGAGGCTCGAACCCGCGACGTGGTGATCACCTCTGCACTGCAGCGCAGTGCCTTAACCATGTGAGCCACCCGGCAGCTCCATTTTATTGAATTTTATAATTGTTTTGGTTTTCCCATTTTATTTTTTATTTTTTTTGCCAATTGTCACTGTACAGCACTTTGGTTCAACTTCTGTTGTTTTAAATGTGCTTTATAAATAAACTCGACTTCACTTGACTTGTAATAGCTGCCATATGTGGTTTTGCATTGTCCTGCTGAAATACACAAGGCCTTCCCTGGAATAGATGTCGTCTGGAGGGTAGCATATATTGCTCTAAAACCTTTATATACCTTTCAGCATTCATGGCACTTTTTAAAACATTCGAGTGTCCCACATCATATGCACTAATGCGTCCCCACACCATCAGAGATGCTGGCTTTTGAACTGAACGCTGATAACAGGAAGGGTGGTCTTTCTCCTCTTTCGCCCTGAGGACGCAACGCTCATGATTTCCAACAAGAATGTTAACTTTGGACTCGTCTGACCACAGGACACTTTGCCACTTTGCTACAATCCATTTTAAATGAGCCTTGGCCCACAGAACACGGCGGCGCTTCTGGATCATGCTCAACAATGGCTTCCTTTTTGCATGATAGAGTTTTAGGTGGCAGCTGTGGATGGCACTGTGGACTGTATTTACAGACAGTTGTTTCTTGAAGTATTCCTGGGCTCATTTAGTCATGTCAATGACAGAATCATGCCGGTGAGTGATGCAGTGGCATCTGAGGGCCCAAAGATCACGGGCATCCAGTATAGGTCTTCGGGCTTGTCCCTTATACACAGAGATTTTTCCAGTTTCTCTGAATCATTTGACAATATTATGCACTGTGGATGATGAGACCTTCAAAGCCTTCGCAGTTTGACGTTGTTGGTTGTCGGAGCATTTTTTAAAAATTATTCCACAATTTTTTTACACAAGCTTTCACAGGTTGGAGAGCCCTAGGCCATCTTTACTTCTGAGAGACTCAGCCTCATTAAGACATCCCTTTTATAGCCAATCATGTTGCACACCTGATGCCAGTTAACTTAATTACTTGCTAAATGTTCTTTCAGCTAATTCTCTTATATATTAATTGCGTTTTCAGCCCTTTTTTTTTTTTTTACCTGTGTCCCAACTTTTTTGTGACCTGTTGCAGCCAGAAAATTTTAAATGGGCTCATTTTGTGGATAAAAACTAAAAGTGTCTCAGTTTCAACCTTTGAAATGTTATCTATGTTCTATTGTAAATAACATATCACTTTGTCTGGGCAACTCCAGAACCTTCATTTTGTATCTTTTAAGCTTTTCAGAGGTGGAGTTGCTTTTGTGCATGGGATTATTTTCCTAGAGTGTCACCCAAGTGTGTCTGAGCATTAGGTCACAAACTGATGGCCGGATGTTCGACTTCAGGACTTTCTTCTGGAGAGCACAAGTCATTACTCCATCAATTATGTCCACCTGGTTTTGAAGCAGCAAAGTAACCCCTTAGACCATCACACTTCCATCATCGTATTTCATTGTTGGTATTATGGATCGGCGGATATCAAATAGGAAATGTGTAAGGTTGGAAAATTAAATGTTTAAACGGCACGACAGCTGGGGGTGGGGTGGGGGGGTGGTTTGTGTGCTGGATTAGTGGTGAAGATTCATGCCATTGAATATTTTATGCTTATACTTTTGTACTTACACTGCGCCAGTGACGACTTGACGACTCTAATCTTACTTTATATTGATCTACAATATATAAACACTAATAACTGCTTCCTGAACACTTGTTGTTGGAGAATTTATTTTATATGTTTCATATACAATATATAGTCCATACACTGCACTCCTCCCATAGAGGGCAAATTCTCACATTCGATTATTTATATCCCACTGCCTGATAAAAGCAGTTCAGGGAAACATTATCCATTTCGGGGGCATAAAAACAATGTTCTTTCAGAACAAAAAAACGGTTATTCACTGGTCGAGCAACAAAAATAGCAATGATAATACTTTCTGCATCAATGTTATACAGCCAAAGAAAAAGATCTTTTCTCACCATTTAGGCATCAGGCTGCTGAAGGCAGTATCGATACGCAACTTTTTGTCTCCCTGGAAAATTTGGTCAGAGATATTCATGATAACTAGCACTTTGCCCGTGGGGATCCACGGGTTCTAGATTCAACTCACATGGGGCCCAATTTTCAGCCCAAGTTTAAATTTTATTGTTTTATGTAACTTTGCTTTTATATTATAGTGAACAATGCGCCATTATGATGTCATCGCACGCACCTCTATGATGTCATCATGTTGCTATGGTGTTTCCATAAACGCTGCGCTGCACTAACATTCTGCGCTCAGTGGAACATGAAGTCGCCTGCAAGACGGAGCAAAATAGCATCGTTAGCGCTATGTTGCAGATACGCGCCAGGTGAAATCTAGCACTGATTGGCCGAACACACACACACAAAAACACATGCACACAGAGTCCAATCGGCTATTATAATATAGATCATAATAATAATAATAATAATAATAATAATAATTACTCTCAGGGATGAAAACGGCGCGCCTTTTGGCGGATGCCGCCTTTTTCACGGCTGTCTGGGGGACCTGTATGAATCGTGCAGATCCGATGAGTTTTTTTTTTTGGGTGGGGGGGGGGGGGGTGTCCGTTGGAATGTCTGATTATAATTATCAGGGCTCTCAAGTTTCACGCATTTCAGTAAGTTCACACGCTCTCACGCCACACATGACATTTCTCACGCTGAGAAGTGATTAAATCGCCGCACATTAGTAACATAGACTGTATATAAAAGAGATTAGTAATCTATGAATGGATGTGGAAGGCAGACTGCTCTGCATGAACCAGCAACCTATCAGCCAATCAGAAAATAGTATTTCTTGTTGCTAGGTGAAATAGCAGCGCCGTAATCACGTCTTCCACACGCGTGCGAATGCTATTGTGTGCACACGTCGAAGAGGAGCGGGAAGTGGAAGCCCGAAATCAGGTAATCGCTTCATCGCTTAAATTTTTCTGTACAACGGCTGCTTATTAAAGTCGAGGAACTATGTAGGATACTTGCTTTATGGATCATTTGTTGCCTCAATTTAACTGCTTTGGACGGTTATGGTCAGATGAGTTGACTTGTAACTTATTACGGGGAGAGAGGGGGCTCTCTGCCCTCCATGTAGTGCATTTTGGCTGAAAACAAACCCTGCTCCGATCCGGTGACAGAGGTGGTATCGCAGCATCTCTTGTTTGTGACAGACAAAACGATACAAATACAAAAAATAATGATTTAATTTAGCCTATATTATACTGGGGAGTCCCACTGAAATAAAAAAGTACAGGTATGGCTAAATATTATCTTGTTCAAAATCTAACAGTTATTCCAAGGGTAACCGCTAGCAAGTTGAAATAAAATTTTGAAGCTCATGTCAAATAGCGTTCGAGAATGCAGTAGCTGTCCAACTAACTCATATTCGTGACGCTGTTGTAAAATGCTTGATGGTGCAAAGTAAAAGGAAATATACATGCAATATGCAGATATAAGATAGATACTTGTGTATCGCGAAGTTATCCTACTAGAGCTACCACTTCCGACTTCAAGAAGCAACGGATAACGCGGTCAGCATTCATTCTGCAAATAGCCTACAACGCGCACAAAACTTCCGCGACCGATCCTGGTGTGCCATCTAGTGGTAGAATATTGTAACTGCGTGCCTAAGTTTGCAGCTCCACGTCCACTGGCGGACACATCTGCACAAAAGATACACCTTTGTTCTTCGCGAAAGTGCCAAATCCGGATCATCCGTAAATTATGAATTCAATTAATATTTTAATTTGAAACGAGTTACTAAGTTGCCAGTGTCGAAATAACATATGAAAGTATACTTTTTATCTTTTAAATGAAGTAGAGTTATAAGTAAAAGTCCCTGTTCAAAAAAAAAAAAAAAAAAAAAACATAAGTAATGCACAAATCCTCAAAAAAAAAAAACTTAAATGCTGTAACACGAAGTACATGGGCTTAAGTTACCACGCACCTTTGAAAACGACAGTAACATGCACCACCACCCCCCCCCCCCAGAGAAAATCTCACGCAAGCCTGCATTCAAAACTTGGGAGCCTTGAAATTCTGTATTAAATTTACTAAATAAACAAATGCCGTTACAGTTCATGAAACATAGGAAGTATAAGTATGAGAAGAAAACAGTAAATCAGAAAGCTGCGCACGTAAAGCCAATTGGCGGCGCACCATTATCTGCTGCTGGCTGCACTTCACTGCACTGCAAGGATTTCCATCAGTCCGAGATCCCACGGGGGCGTGGGCTTTGATAATCTCACTCCTTTTTGACCATACCTCTGTTTGCATCCCTGTACTCTCCTCTGTCATCTTAAGAAAGAATATGAAAAAGACACAATGATCTGTGAAGGCCAGAACTGCGCTAACGTTACATTTCATATGTGCTTACTACAGGAGGTTGACCAACATTTCATACAGTACCTACCTAAGGCAGAAGTTCTCAACTGGTCTCATATTGGGACCCACATTTTCCCATGGGCATTACGTCGCGACCCACTTTCATAGAATTGAAACCAAGCAAATATATTTTTCAAAAACAGCCTTTGAAAACACACAGTCTCACAGTCGCAAGGGTGCCCCGCCCCTTTAGACAGACTTGCGGTGGGTCCTAAATGAATTGATTTCAATGGGAAGAAGTGAACATGAGCATAGATTATCACTGATTATTTTGCGTCATTGTCACAGAATTAAATACTGGATTTATTTTTCAGCCAAGAGCAGAAAACGTGAATATTTATATATCCAGTTCAATAGTGACGTTAGGGCTAAACGCTGGCCTACTGACTGAGGCCAGACTATATCAGTGAGTGATGCAGATGGATAGATGGATTCCTGGCAAGCAGTGACAGTAATTAATTGGGCTATATTTTACCAAATAGAAAATCATAACTATTATGCATTTTGTTTAAATAAATAAAAATTTTCCCAAACATTTAGCCTCTCATAAATGTTTACACGTCTCAGAATGCTGTGTTAGCTTTATGCCAGATGTCATGGGACCCATGTCTTCCAAAAAGTTCCACTTTTGACTCATTTGCCCTCATAGTATTATTCCAAAAGTCTTTGGGGGGCATCAGAATGCTGTTTGTCAAATCGAAGACAAGTTTTATGCTCTTTTTGGTCTGAGTTGCTTGTGTTGCATTTCCTCTGTAGCAGTCCTCCCACGGATGTCATTCTGGCCCAGTCTCTTATTGATTGTGAACACTGACTTTAACTGCGGCAAGTGAGGCCTGCATTTCATAGAGGTTAGTCTGGATTCTTTTGTGATCTCCTGGATGAGTAGTCAATGTGGTTTGGAGGAATTTTGGTTGGTGGGCCATTCTTAGGTAAGTTCGCCATTGTTTAAAGTTACCTCTGTTTGTAGATGATGGCTCTCATCACTGTTTGCCAGAATCCCCGAGCCTTAGAAGTGGGCTCCGTAAACATTTCCAGTAAATTTAGTAACTAAGGGGGCAAATACTTTTTCACAAAAAGCTAGGTAAGGTTGGATAGCTTTTTCCATTAATAAATAAAATAACCATTTTAAAACTGAATTTTGCTTTTGCCCAGGTTATCTTTACCTAATATAAAATCCATTCGACAATCTGAGGCATAATTATGTGAAAAATATGCAAAAAGAAGAAATCAAAAAAGGCGAATAATACTTTTTCACAGCGGTGTACCAGCTTTGCACACTTGGAAGGAGCTATTTTATCTGATTTTGCCTGGAAACTTTTCTCTAGCTCAGTCAGATTGTATAGAGATCAGAGTTAAGTCAGGATTTTAACTGAGCTGCTCAAGGACTTTTCCTTTATTCTTGTGACGCCCCTCTACTGTTATTTTATACTTACAGTTTTCTTCATGGTTCCAGTACATAAGGGATTTTAGTCCATTTTAAGGATATAGTCTGCACTGAATTTCAAAGCAGGTTAGGTAAGATTTTAGAATGTTTTAGAAACATTTGTTGAGATTATTTTAACAGCCCAAATGACATCACTACATAAAATAATTTACTAAATAAGAAAGTCCTGTACCTGTAGTTAGCCCGTCTGATCATTTCTTTTGGTCCATTTGAAATGATCTCACGGCCAACCCGCCTGTCTGCTGCATACTTATCTACCTGCATACACCCTACCTGTGCACTCATTGCGCATGCAAACCTCTCATAAGCCCATCCAATCATTTAATTCAGTCAAAGGGAATTGTCGACATGGAAAGTGAGGATAAGGGAGTGGACAATTCTGTCTGATATCAGCCAAGATGAAGGCTGCATTTCTTGGCGGTATTCAAAGGTGCTCTCACAATGGAACAGCTTGCAATGACGTAGCAGCCAAGATGTGCAGCCTACGCTTTGAGAAACGGCCCTAGTCTCTCTGCGAACTAGGAGTTCAGAAATCATATTGAAAGTCCCTAGTGGGATTCCCACTTGCACAGGTTTTAGAGAGCACTCGTCCTACTGGGACATAAAATTATTCCCAGTTATCAGAACCTCTCGAATGTATTATTATTCCAGCATCTAAAACAGAGTAGAGGAAGTGTGTAGCTCTATGAGCACAAGACAGTGCCTGGACTAAAACACCCGCTAAAAAGCAGGTAGCATTAGCAGTTCATTTTTCCATGGTATCGTGTATGACGAGAAGTGCCGTGGTGGAGAGATGTAACAGATGAGGTGGCGTTTCACTGTACCAAAGGGATTGTGGCCACATGCAGTTGAGTGCCTCGGTTCATCCACTCACTACATACAAACGCATGGTAATGTCACAACAAAAGCAAACAAAGATAAATTTCCCTGTTGAGATTATTTCAGTGCAATCTAAATTTCACCAAACCTCACTTTTTATTGAATAAAATCTGCCTCTCAAGATGATGATTTGAATCCCAGCAGGAAAAAAAAGTTATTTGCCTGCTAGATAAAAAAATCATACCGGAGGTGCTTACGATTTTTTTATTTTGAATGCAAATTAAATGTTATTTTATTGTGAAAAGTGTTTTATTTCTGCAGTGATGCAAAACATTTTTTCAAGGAGACGCATTGTTTTATTAAAAAAGGTGAAGTTTGGTGAAGGTTAGGTTTGTGCTTAAATTTCCTTATTGGCATTAATAATCTTTACTTGCTTTCATTAATCAATTTTATTGTGCAAATGAAAACTAAACTTATTAGAATAATTCCTTTGTCTTTTGTATTTTGTTTTTAAGTAAAACATCAATTAAAACTGTTAATTCTGTATAATTGAAATTGACAATTATATTTTCGGCCATATCACCCAGCCCTGCAGCTAATTCGTGTCAGGTGCCATTCTTGTAACGTTGTCGCTCATAAGGCCATACAGCATCACCTCAGCAATCTTGATTACTTGATGAGAGAAAGCAACAACTGGTTCACTCAGTCAAGTGCCAAAGCGACTTTCGAGTTCTCTGCAAGACCACGCACAACAGGGACCGTCGGCTGCTCTTACCAAGTGCTACCCATTGGTTACTGATTGTGGACTGTATCAACAGAATACTTTTTCAGGAAGATGCCCTAAATTTATCCTCTCTGGCAGCAAATGCTGAGCACTCCTGTGCTGCGAGACTCCTGTGTGAGATGTGTAGTGACAACACTCTTTAAATGCATTTTTTATATCTATGTCTACAGGAAATCATAGTCGTAAACAAGTACTTTCAGTGTAAGACAGCTTTGGTATTTTCAGGGACCTCAACTAGCTGTTCATTTCAACACTAAGAGGAATAATCAAGCCAAGCATACTTTGCATAAACATTGATCGACAGCTCAGGGAACAAAACAATCTACTACAATCCCCTATTCATATGACCTTTCAATGCAGACCTGGGGACCTCTTTCGGTCAGAAATTGGCAAGTGTCCTGGAAAAAGGTGGATGATTGCAATACGCTGCATTGAGTTTCTCAAAGAAGTCCAGGCGCCATATCATATGTGATTACCTACTTTCTTAGAGATGTTGCGGAAACTGGAGCTACTGTGGCCAACTTCTGTAATGTCCATCATTAACAGGCCACGGCTCCAGGACTTCCTAATGGAGGTTTTTTCATGCCCACTTGATGTATTGGAGACTCAGTGGAGAAATATGGTATCAGCCATTTTCTCTTATGATCAGCCCATCGATTCCTTTTGGCTGGAGGTGCAGGGCTTTAAAGATGCTGGAGGAAATTGATGCTTCCAGGATATATCACTTGGTGCAATCAGATTGCTGCCTATATCTAATTCTTATGTGTTGAGAAGGGCATTTCCCCAAGTGACGCTGCTCAAAGATGATACCAGAAATTGTGTGGGATTACTGCTCATTTCTGCTCTCATGAATGTGCACACTGGTCTTACGTGGAACAGATGAACGTCTGGAGCTGCCACAAGACTGGATTAAGTCAGTCCAATCATTTCATTTGGATCAAATGATTTCAATGATTACTGCATGGCGAACACCAAGTTTAGTCTTATTCTATCTGACTCTCCTTTAAAAGAGGTTTCCAAACTTATCATTTGTTGGTTGCCGGTGTTGGGTTCAGGTTTTTGCTTAAACCCAGAATTGAAATACTCATTTTGCAGATATGATTAAATTTGGTCTTCAATCAAGACACTAAGGAGTAGAATGAGGTACCTTTGTAGTTCAAAATAAAAAGCCTGTGCCCCCTCTCAGGGCATAGACAAATAAGATGAAAAATCCCTGCCCTTAAGCTTTCATCTGGCAATTAAAGACGCATTATGTTCACCCTTAACATTTGACCTTTTGACAGTCCTTTCTATTAACAGCCCTGTGTTGCATATTAGTGTGTCTCAAAATTAAAACTCCATCGAAGAAGAATTGTCCTGCAGTCTGGCTTAAATGTTAACGCAAATAACAATGATTAAAATGCATTGTACAGAATGGAAAACACAATGTTGTAAAACTGAATAAAAGCCTTGCTTGATGATGAAACTTGAACATGGAGAGTATGGTGAGCAAATTTACAGCAAAACTTCTGAAATACTGAATTAGTTTCAGACTTCTAATAACTGATAATTTTACAGGCTTTTCTTTGATCTATGGATTGTATGAGCAGATTGAGAGTAGCATGGTTCTTATTGATGAGGTCCTGAATTCCTCACCCCAAATGATTTGCTGGAATCAAACTCAGATTTTTTTTCTTTTTTTCCCCCAGAATATGATATCTACTTAACTTGGATAACAATACAGTATGACCCAGGCTATGCATTAAAAAAATACATCAGACCAAAACAGCAATCTTTGTTCCCACAGTGTTTGGTAAAATTATCCAAATGTTGTCATCACTTATCCACAATACCTATAGGGATGCTTAGCCGGCTGCTAAGATGATTAATATATGAAAAAATGCAGTGCATCATAATATAACCAGTGTTAACTCCATTATTATTAGTCTAATGATTGCTTTAGATTCTCTCACGCTGTTGATATAATTTGAACATTGTGCTGGCCATAAGTATTTGGAAAGAGATGCTTTTTTTCATCTTGGCTCTGTAGCATATTGTTCATTTTAAATAGTAAATATTGTAAATAAATGTGAATTGTACTCTCTTAACAAATACAAATGTGTGAAATAATGTAAATACATTTGAAGTTTAATTGTTTGAACCGTGTGGGAAGGCAGGCCTTTAAATTCAATGTCATTGTCCTTATACTTTTGGTCTATATTATGCGTAGATGTACTGAGAGGCATTAAAAAAGCAAATTAAAATATATTGTTTTACAGTAGTAGGAAATACTTTCTTTTGTAATTGCAAAATATGGTCTCGGAAACTGTGCTTTTGGTAGTGAGACTTGTCCTCACTGCTGTCGTTACACTGGCAGTCTTATCCATTATCTGACATGGCAGAGGACATTTTATGGAATGTGTTTTTGAGAAGTCACTGATGACGCACTTTGTTGGGGACGATAGCTGACACATCTGGCTATTCTGCATCATCCCTGCAGTCTGGATATTTAATGGACATTAATGCGTCCAGAGACTTTTCTTTGAGGCTGGCCATCATTGAACATTCAAAATGTTTGATTCTTCCGATTTTCATTCATTTGTAACATTTGAAAAGGGAATGAGATGACTTTCTTATTGTGTGATTTTATTAGCCCTAACCTTGAACTTTTCAAGTGCAAAACAGTTTCTCACGATACATGATTCACAAGCATAATTCAGGAATTTTGTTGAATTTCAAATGAGGTGTCAAATGAGGAACGAAGAAAGGATTCGAACTCAGACACCTGAAATTTTGCAATGCTTACCACACCTGATGGTCACCATATGAATCAGCAAAAGGAAAAACTGTCAGTTGTCAACATAGACCATAAAAACTACTATGCGTTTTTAATGCCTCTCAGTATAGAATATGAGACTGAATTTTTTTGACAAAAAAGCTGTTTATTTATAATTAATCATGTATGTATATGATATGACTGTGCATATTTCATGACTTTTCCTGAAGGTGGTGCACTGCAGATCCAATGTTACCAGTGTGAGGAGGTCAAGCACACTGATTGTTCCACACCAGAATTCATCGTCAATTGCACGGTCAATGTGCAGGACATGTGTCAGAAGGAAGTACTGGTGAAAGAGGATGGTAAGAGCTCTACGTCAAGCTGGTGCGGAATGTTCTCATGATTTCACTGGAAAGTTGTGTAGGTGTCATGATATTTGGCACCACAAGAGTGAAAATTGTGAGACCATTTTGTGTGAGCAAGAACCTTTCCGACTGGTCTACGCAAAAACATGATGGCTGAGCTGGTGTTGAGAACTTATGGCCAGAGGTGTGCAATCCAGGGGTCGATAAAGTAAAATTCCTTTCTTGTGTTTATACCCAGTGAGGAACACTTCTAGCTTAAGAATTGTGATAAATTAGGAAATACCGGTGGTTGTGGATGGCCACTACTTTCTGAACTGTGGGATAGCGTCCAGTTGCATGGGAAAACATCCAACAGCATTCTTCAAAGTTTCTGGTTTTAAAACCCCATTCCTTTCGGTATCCGTGGCTCGGGTGAGCACCGTCTCAGGGTGACGTCGAACAAAAAAACAGTAATAACTCAAGTTTTTGGAGTAACACACGACACCAAGAACCAGAGAAAATCCGCGAGATGTCTGTCCAATCAACCCCAAAATGTGGACCAGTTCTCACAACAAAGCTCACTGCCCTGTTGCCATGTACAAATTGTATGCGACTGAAAGACCCCAGGATTTTTGCCGTCCAGAAAACCAGTTTTACAAACACAAAGCCTTCAACTGATCACAGTGACCACTTATTCCTTTGGCAAACTGTCGGTAAAAACAAACTGTCCTTGATGATGAAGTGAATCTTTGCGGCGGCAAGAATCTCTGGGGATAAACGACTCACAAACCACAGTACGCTAAAGCATCTCGCTCAAAAATTCAATGACTGTAATGTTCCTCCCACTCAAATAATGCAAATTTCCGGCCACAAGAACATCCAATTCATCAATAATTACATCCACATAAACAATGAACAACAATGGAGAATCTCACGAACGTTAAACTCCTTGATCTTGCTGACAACATGCAGCAAAGGAAATAAAACTGAATCAAAACCAGGTCAAACTCAAAGTCAGATTTGCAGTCACACTTGCTCAATGCTCTTTGAAATCCGCAGTATATCCCTAAACTCCCCGTTGTCATAGTCTTTGAGCCAGCTCCAAACAAACGCCATCCAGAGTACAAAAGGAGTGACTTTAATCCACATCCATGGAAGAATTCACACCCTTTTCTCTGGCAATGTATCTGTCAGACACTTTGAAATGCTTGTCCACAATGAATTGTCATCAGCATGTGCAAGGTTGTCTCCAGGGTAGTGATGCGCGGGTCGAGGTTTTTTAACACCCGCACCAACCCGACCCGACGTGAAAGCTAACCCGCCCGCCCGCCCCACTAAAACTCGCACTGATTTTCAACCCGAACCCAACCCGACCCGACACAAAAAGGAGGCAAGAGAAATAGAATATAGTGAGTCTGTGTGACATGATTTGCAATGGAAATAAACAATTCCTTTGTTACGCTATGGATTTGAGTGGAGCACAACATACATTTGGCTTTTGGCTGGAATTCTTAATACAAAGTTTAGGCGCTGTCTATTAATTGAACTTTACCGTGATTTCTGATCTTTGCAACCAAACGAAATGGCATCAGGCAAAATATTGCAAACAGGCTGTTTAATGGGAACAAAATTAACATGACAGTGGCGCTATCGCGTACTCTCCCATAGTGTTGCGATATCCTGTCTACGAGGAAATTTTATTTTCCTCGTATATTTATTTCAAGATTGTTTTGGGGGGGCTTTTTGGCTATTTTTTCAACACAGCTTATAATGTAGGCCTAGGCGTATTTTTTCCCAAAGTTTGCAAAAACAAAATCTTGTCAACTGTGCCAGGGTTTAAGCGATTATGGCGCGCTTCCAGGACACGGCCAGCCAAACTGAAGGTTCGCTCGCTTGTTGCGCTTGTTGCTGGGACGCAGAGGACTGCTTTGGCCACCATGGAGTTTTACACGATTATTCTTTGTCTCATGGTATGGTAATTAATAAGAGCAAGACTAAGTTTATGACCATACATGCCCCAGTAATGATGAGTTACAGTAGAGAGGTACAAATGGCATTCTATCCTGCTTAAGGTAGCGTTACATCGTTTGACGAACATATTATCTAGGCTGTATATCTAGAGCCCTCAAGTGGCCGATAGCCTATTATACTTTTTATTCGCAATTTCCTGGGAATTAGAAGTCGCCACTGTCTGGCCAAACTCGCCCGCACCCGCTAAATGTTATTAAAATATTGACCCGCCCCGACCAACTCGCGGGACCCACGGGTTCCGGGCCGACCTGCGCATCTCTACTCCAGGGCAATGTCAGGGGCCGGTGGACGTAAAAATTCAGAAGACATTTAAATTGTTTTCCTCAGTCATTCAACGCATGGTTAACTTAAAGCAATTCTTACCTTTCTGGCATGTAGCACAGCACTTAGTAAAAATGTGAACATAAACAACTCCGCCTCCCTCCAAAGTCCCACCCTCTTCCCCCTGCCTGACCTCTGAGGCTCCCCTCCTCCCCTGACGCATGCGGTGAGAAAGTGAGCAGCGCGAATGAAGCTGCTTTCGCACCTGACGCGAAACAAATTACTCGCACGACAGATTACATTCAAAGACAATGCAAAGATGCGAATCTTGCGCGTATTCGCGTCTTTGCATTGACTTTGAATGTAATCCGTCGTACGCAAAATTTGTTTCGCGTCCGGCGTGAAAGTATCTTGAAACGGGGCAGTGGAGTCAGATTCAGAGGCACCGGATAGTGAAAACTAACCAACAGTTATTACATAATATTCAATTCTATATGTGGTATTAAAATATAATACCCTCGTAACATCTGACGAACTACCATTAACGTTATTATTGTAGTAATTATAGCATTTCAGCGCCTGTTTGTTTACAGTCAGATTACAGTCTACAGTCAGCGTCGTTTTTCGGCAGAATTCATACATATATTCTTGCAAAACTGCTGTTCATAACGTCTAACCTCACCAGAATTGTCCCGATAACATTAGTAATTAATTTAGGAGCAGTTGCAGCTTTTTTATTGGCAGGCTAACTTTGTTGAGTACCTGTTTTGTCTCTACCGCTCTGCTGCTCTGCTAGAGAGGCGCGTGACTTGCCAGTGGTGACAGCGGTAGGTAACTGGAAGGGACGCGTTCCTGACAGACAGGAAGCTCGGCAAATCATTTTATTCAGACGGAAGTAAATGATTGGTCAGAATTTTATTAAGAAATATATGAGAATTGAATATTGATGAGTTTCAACACCTGGTGGATTTATTTTACATTTTAGTGTGCCATACGCTTATTGGGAGCATTTTAAGATTACAAAAGAAAAGTGTAAAAATGCCAGAAAGGTAAGAATTGCTTTAATGTATCCATGGTGAATTTGTGAAATGGCTTTCTTTGTTTATTTATTAAATTAGGCAAGTCAGTTCTACATTAAACAGAATTTTTTACCCTTGGTCATCACAAACGAAAGTTATGTAACTCTTTGAGTACATTTTGGGTTAGCTAACTATTCAGTTGACTGAGCAGATGAGTGATAGAGTTAGCTCAATGCTAATCCATATGACACGCCCACCCGTGTTAGATCCTGTATATTTCAGTGTTGATCATCTGTAATAAGGGATGCATCTTTTTCAATATTTTGCAGATTCTTTACTTAAATACTTAAAATATTTTACTTACTGTTTATGGTTCCACTTCATTAGTTCTCAAAGTCAAAAGTTAGCAGTCATGTCTGAAGCAGACAGCAATGTGGAACATGGGAATAGCATATTATCCACAGATACCACAAGAAGTAAGGCTTCATTTTGAATGACATGTTGACATATTTGTCGATATTTGACATACTTGACATATTCTAATTAATACGTGTGACAAACATAGTTGTATTATATTGATGATCAGAGAGCCAATTAGGCATGGATGCAACTTATTCAGAATAACCTAATTTTTCACAAAAGTTGACAACCGTAATAGCCTCAAGATGGTGTTTTACGATTTTCACTTCCGTTACTCCAAGGTGCTACAGTCCAGCCCACTACAGCCACCTCCTAGTTGTTTGTCATGCATGCCTCATCTGATGTCAGCTCCTGGTTGGATCCAGGCCAGGTTTTACCTCTGCCTTGTCTCCTGGCTGACAGACTAAGGAACTCACAAATCACCTGTGGCTGTCCCCGCACACCTGCCTCCACTCTCCACATCAGTCACTGTTTTCAAGCCACGCCTGCATCAGCAGTCTTGGCCAGATTGTTTTGCCTTGGCATTGAAAATTTTATCTTGAGGCTTTTTTCTCCAGTGTTTTTTGACCTAAGCCTGCATTTTGGATAATGCTAGGTTCCCACTGTAGAACCCACGCAGCTTGACCAACGACGGAGGAGCCGGGAGCGAAGGCTTAGATGGCCCAAATTAGAATTTAGACTCTCCCCCACCCCTCGGAGGAAATGAGAAAACAATTATTATTCAAAGGAGATAATGAAAGTTCTTAGATAAGTGCGAGGACCTAGGAGACAGACCTCAGGGGGGGTTGCTAAGCACTTCTTGCAAAGGGTGAGAGATGATTCTAAATACACCTAAAGAGATACCTGTGGTTTAGGACAAATTATTTCTGGGGAACAGAAACTATGTTTTGTTGAAATACAGTGGACATAAAATGCATCTCATTCAACTCCTTGAATTTAGCTGAAGAGATGCATACCAAACACAATTACATAGAGAATTATGATGATGTAATTGTCATGAATTTCCCAAAAGACCCATTCCCCATGAAATTCACATCACTATTACCCCAGATATAATACAGTAATTCAGTGATGACATGAGGGCAGTTAAAACAGTGTAATAGTGGGCTTTGTTTCAATTGAAACTCTTAACTCAGAACAGTTACAGTGATGAAATGAAAGGGTGCAGTGACAGTGTGTCCAGAAGAGGTCACTATGGCACTAATCGGGCAGAGAGCACAGGTCACACCCTGCTGTGAGAGAAATTCCTTGCAGCATCCAAGCCAGGGTGTGCTCCCTTCCTCGTCTGTGATGTGCTCAAGACACACGCACCCATGCTGAAGTGTCCAGTTTCAGGCCCCCATATCTCAGTGGTGGAATTGGGGGAGGGGGGGGGGGGTGCAGCTGCAGAGGACGCCTGGATCCTGATGACTTTACTTCCCCACTGTTCACAGCCATGCCTGACTGGAGACGATGCTAGCTGTGGAGGAATTATAGGTTCTTTAGCCTTTATTACCCCAGTATGTTAAGAACAGAGGGCAATAGGCACTTTTGGTCACATGTCCATGTTATCTCCTGGCTTCCCTCTTACACCACTATCACGATTCGAGGCACGATTCAAATCATGGTCTTAATCGTGGAGTAATCGTGGTGATCTTATCCGATCTTGAGGTCAGTCGTGGCTATCGTGTTGATCGTAGAAAAGCTTTGGACGGTTCAAAAATTTCCTACAATCAACAGGATTAATTGTCAATCGTAAACATCGCATCACATCATATCAAAATCTGAAATTAAAGCCGCTTTCACTCCGGACGCGAAATGAATTTTTCGCACGACAGATTACATTCAAAGTCAATGCAAACACGTGAAATATGTGCATTCGCGTCTTTGCATTTACTTTGAATGTAATTCGCCGAGTGAAAAATTTGTTTCGCGTCTGGTGTGAAAGCAGCCTCAGAGAAGTTCCATTATGAGCTACGAATGGCCAATCGTGGCAGGTCTTTTGTCTAGACCTGTTGGAAACATCTGCTTTTATTTTTATTGCCATTTGTTATGGAACCAAGCCTGAGTCTTGCGTAGGCGCGAATTGTCTTTGTCTGTGTTTTTTACAGCTTTTTGCACCTTGACTTCTCTGCATGTTTTTTGACCACTTTCTTTGCCTGAGCCCAACCTGTACCTCTGCTGATGATCTTGTGTTTTTCACTGGACTGGATTCTGCATGCCCTGAATGACTGTAAGCTGCGAATAACAGTTACGCATTGAAGAGATTTCTGTCTGCTCTGTCTGCTCTTGGGTCCTCATCTGAACAAGGCCTTGCAGCCCATAAAACAAGGAGGCATTTGATATCATTGTAATATTACTTTTTCAAAAATTCATTTCAACAAACACATTGACTATCTTGTTTTCTCGGCACTATAAAGTGTGTCTGGTATGATGGACAGCAATTGTAACTTTCAAATTGCAAGAATATGTCATGGTTTTGGAGGCTGGCGGTAGCTTTGGGAGCTTTCTTTGTTGCTCTCGTCTGGGACGATATCGTTTTGCCTACAATCGGATTCTTGGGCCAGCTGGCATGAATTGGGGGTGGCGCTCAAACTCTATTTGAGCCCAAGTTCCGCCTCGCTGCTCTTGCTAGACTGACAGTGTTTTGTTTGCACTATAGCCGGTAAGGTCTCTTGTTAGAGAATTGTAGAGGTATTAGCTGCAAAGAGGAAAGTGCTAATTAGCAAGGGAATCTTTCTTTCTTTTTTTCCCCTCTTTCTGGGCACCGTCTGGTGCTAAATCTTTTTATCTTGGTTTCCAAGATTTTTTCCTTTCATTTTGTTCTGTCAAGCTCACGTTGCTTCCTTGTTACTCAGACTGGGTCTAGGTCCTTTGGAAGTGCGAGTCTCCCTCTCTTATTTTGTCTGTGTTTGTCTCTTATTTTACTATTTTTCCTATCATTCTGGCCACAGCATTTGGCGTCTCGAAAAACCAACCATCACAGAATATAGCAAATATTTCCTTCCTGTTCTGATTCTTTAGGCAGTTAAGCATTATGTGATGATGGTGCGAACTTCAATGTATAAATGCAGAAAAAATTGTGGAAAATGATTAGGCCTAAATGCTCTACCTCTCATACTGTATCATTTAGTTCCATAATTATGCAGTATACATCTTGTTATGATCTCTAGCAACTGCATGATTCACGAATTTATGAAAAAATTATAAGCAAAACTGAGGGTATCAGCTGGGATCTGGTAAGACTCCAACACTGGTATCCTGTGGGAGAGGCTGTTAGCCAACCACTTCACTAAATAATTTAACATTTAAACTTTGACAATTGTTACTTTCAGATTAGTTGCTATCTGCAGAAGAAACTTGTCACATTAATAAGATACAGTCGTCGCATTTCAGTGTTGATATTTGCAGTAATTCTTGCTTTTATGGGCTTCTGGAGAGTGTCAATTCATATGGAGAATTTAAATATTTTTCTCATGGCCTAGAAACTGCTTTGGTGTGCCATCGAGTTATGTGGATCATCCATGCTACCTATGATGACAAACATGCATATAGTACTGCCGAAAAAGACACTGTGACAAAGACACTGAATGCAGACAGTACGTAGAATGGTATGGAAGTCTTCTAAATGAATGTGACAGGTACAGTATGTGTCCTGCTGCAAATATTGACTTTTAGAGGTGGTAATGTTGTCTATGAAAACAATCTGTCTACCTTACTGAGATTCACTTTGTTAACATGTTTTATTGATTTTTCAGCATAATTGAGCTATGTAGGTGAATCCCCATAAGTATACGCAAGGCCTGTTAGGAAATGGTCAGGGGGGACACCAGGTGCAGGATCCAGAAGTGTTTATTGAACACAACACGTGGGAAAAGATGGCAGACAGGCCAGAAACAAAACACCGTGCACATGCACTGAACAGCTGGGAGAACTAAGGTACATTGCGCAAGGCAGGGGGAAAACAGAGGTACAGACTCCTCGAGTGGCTAGGCTAAAAAAACAAAAACTGGAACTAACTAAACTGAAGGGAGCACTGGGAGACTTAGACAACGGGCGGACAACACGTGGGTGTATTGACACACGAGGCTAGGGAATCATACGAGGGAAAACTCAGGAAACCAAAACAAAGTCCTGTCTGAAGGTCTCTTCAATCTACCCTGCTTATGCCTGTGATCCACTTACGCTTTTAAGGCTTCCGCACACAAGCAATCGTGGCCAGTCGGAAGCTTTTGGAAGTGCCGGGAACCATCCGAAACTCGCGCAAACAATCGTAGAAAGTCAGAGTGATTGGGGGAAAAAATATTATCCCATGATCCACTAACGCGAGCATTTCCGATTGATTTTTGCCAACGTCAACAATAAATATGGCAGTTGTTTTTGTAAACGGTTTCTAATTGGCCAATTGCAGAGGAAATATTCGCCACCTAGTTTGCACTTGACCAACCGCTACTCTCGCGACCTTCCGACAACTCATACCTTCCGACAAAATCAAACTGGTTTGATTTTGTCGGAAGAGGGATCTGCATAATCTGATCCAGTTGGAGCTTCTCTTATTTAAGCGGAAAGGTCGGTACAGGTCGGAAGTCTTGATCCGCTTATGTCTTGCGCGTAACAGAAATTTACACTCGTAATTGCTCGTAACTGGTCATGAGACCTTTCGGAGGATGTCATCATTTTTGACCTTATGAGTTTGGCGTAGGATGCATTTTCCACAAACTTGGCCATAGCTTTTGATTGGTCAGAGATAGGCCTTTGATACTTGACATGTGTATCCCTTGTCACAAGAACTTTCAGATGAGGTCATCATTTTTGACCTTGTAACCTTGACCTTTGTGTAGGATGCACTTTCCAAAAACGTTAACCTTGCCCATAACTTCTCATTGGTCAGTGATTGACCTCTGATGCTTCACATGTGTATCCCTTGACACAAGGCCTTTCGAATGAGGTCATCATTTTTGACCTTTTAACCTTGACCTTGGTGTAGGACGCATTTTCTGAAAACGTTAACCTTGGCCATAACTTATCATTGGTCAGTGATAGACCTTTGATACTTGATATGTGTATCCCTTGACACGAGACCATTCGGATAAGGTCATAATTTTTCACCTTGTGACTTCCTCTTGGCGTCATTTTGATTTCACAATATTTTCCTGAAAAAGTTTTAAAAATTTTATTCGTTTATTTAACCCTTTGCAAATCCAAGCGATTCCATCTGGTCCTTTTTCATATTATAAACCCAAACTATGCTTATATCTGGGGCATCAGTGTTTCACAAACACATCTTGTTTTTTTTCTGTTTATTTGTTATTGGTTGACCTCCCGCATGTCCTCTGACAGAAACTGTACAGTTGTGCCATGAACACAAACCAATAAACTATGGATGAAAACAAAGATACTCAAATCCATCGGAGATTCTCTCTACATAGTATACCAGTCACTAAATCATATTTAAATCAAAACTATTTCCATAAGATACAAAGTAACTGGACTGTGGGTCCATCAACTTGGTCACATGTAGCTGTTGCCACTGCACTGTTATTCCACTTTCCACTAGATGCACATTTTTTCTGTGTCTTACTGAACTCATCGTTGGTTATTTTATAAGTTTTTATTAAATGCGTTAGAAATAGTGGTGAGGTGCGCTTCGTACCAGTCGGCAGCTTTTTCAGAGTAGCGCACAATTGGCTATTGCGCTACAGGGTTGCAACTTGGGAAGGGACTGCCGGAAAGGGAATATAATAGTTGCCTTGTTCGTTGCTGAAGTGCCTCCTTTTGGCCAGATGGGCGCTCATCAGGAAGATTGTAAGTCTGTTCATGTCTGGGTATCCTCCGCCCTCGTTCTGAACTTGCGAAGATTCAACTGATGAGTGTATAAGAAGCGGTGGCTGACAGGCATGTGCTTCAGAGGAGAGCTGCAAACTGTCTTCACTCTCCTGAATTGGCAGCAAGAGGTCGCATATGAGCAAGCCTTGTACATAGTTCACCAATTGGGCATTCCAGATTCGGGTGGGATTGGAGATGCCAAATTAAAAAAAATAAATAAATTATGGTGAGCTGAATTTGTGCTGTCCCCGGACTCCGGAACAGAACATAAAATCTTCAAACATAGCACTACTCTGTTGAACAAAACAGAACTTAAGCTTTGTTGGTGGTGTGGTTGATGTTCAAAAGACTATGGGCTACCGTTTACTGATGTTTTGATTGGTTTCGCTACTTTTTTTTTTACAGCGCAATTGACCCATCCACAAATACTGCACGCATTCATGACACTGCAGGCCAGCATGGGGTGTTGACAATCTGTCCCGGCATGCATTGGAAAAACTGCCTTGACACCACCTGGCGTGAATGCACTCTGTATTCGTGGATGAGAGGAGAAAAGAGAAATGCTGAATTGTAAATCTAACACGATTCAGTCCAGTGTAATATTCGACTTGTGGTTTGTTAGACTCCAATCTAAAATGTTTATCTCGGCTGCAGTCCTGGTACTAACTGGGTTTCAAGAAAACACGACTGCACATAAAGATGCTCAATCCACTCACTTGGTTTCAGTGTCCACTCAACTAGGACTGAGTGGGTTTCGGTAGTGCACAGAGTGTGAGGTTTTACGAAATGAACCAAGAGCAAACACCAGTAAAATGCAAAAAGGAGGCTTTATTTCTGAAGGGGGAAACCCCCCAACAGAGCTGGCAACAGTGCAATGTCCGCAATCCAAAATCAGAATCCAAAGGGCGAAATCCAGAGTCATACACAGGGCACCAATCACAAAAAATTGTAGTCAGGCAAAAGAGGTCAAAAAACAAGAATGCGGCAAAAGTACAGGGAGAAGGTAAAGCTCGATATCAAGACGATCCAGTCAGAAAGATAAACACTGAGAAATGAAGGCGAGAAACGTGGCACGAGAAAACTAGGGAGAACGATCTGACAAGAAGGTGTACCAAACAGACATCTTATATACACACCCGGGGTAAACACATGACCAGGGAGAACACGTGCAATCAATGGTAACAATGATCAGGGAGAGACACATGAGGAATAAACTAACTACATGAATTTGGCTGTAGCCAAAACACAGACAGGGATCACAAGACAACCTAAGTACAAAACAACAGCTCCGGTTAAGGAGTACTAAAGTGCCAAGATAAAAGAAAAGGAAAGCACAAAGTATAAGTGGAAATCCACAGAAACTTGCGGCAGAGATAATTAGGGATAGGCAAGGAGGCGGAGATTAGAATTGAGCGACTGCTGAGAGATTGTTAGTCAATTAGTATGTGCAGCTATACAATCCCAAGTGCATGTTAGAAAGTTAGTAAAAATATACAATGTTAATGAGGGTTAGTAATTATCGAAAACAACAAACTGTTAGTATGGTTAGTAGATAGTAAAAGAGAGAGGAAGGAAGCACACGAGATAATGAAGGAAGATTGAAAACCCAGAAACCAATAAATCACCCGAATGAGTGGCACACAAGGCTAGGGACCGTGGGCAAAGACCTACGCAAGACAAGACAGGGTAGACGAAGTGCAATGAATGGAAATGAAAACATGGCATGAAAAAATAATAAAACATGAAATCTAAATTACCAAAAACACAATACATGATCCTAAGAATGGTCAGTCAGAGCAATGGTCACTAAACACAGAAATCCATAAACATGGCAGAGCCAGGCACAGAACTAAAACATGACATGCAGAAAGCAGAACAGAACATGAGCAAAAAGCAGAATCACAACACAGATTATTTTTTGCTGTAACTGAAGGTTGTGGAAAGTGAACAAAATGCAAACATTAGTTTATATCAAAGTACTTGAGGACCAGTGGCCGAAACACAATTGCACACAAGCCCATGTGTGATTGGGATCCATTCACAATTAAACTGATGGCTGTGGCAAATATTTTTTCTCAAAAGCATGTGTGCCACAGTTGGATCCCTGTCATTTAATACACTGCCCATTGTTATGGCCCCAATTTGTTATTACATTTTCAACATAACAGCAACAGCAACAGCAAGGGATGACTGACACAGTTTTAAAAACTTAAACACATTTAATGATAAAAACAAAGACTAAACTACTATCTACTCTTAAGACCAAGATTGAACACAACAAAAACAGAAATATTTACAGTCCCTCTTTGTTGGGGTGGCTTGGTGATGTCCTGGGCAAGGAAAAATGCTCTAACACAGGCAAAAATCCACAAAAGAAAACTTCACAGGTCTTGAACAGAATGACAGGTCTGGTCACACGTATCCTTCTTCTTGCAATTTCTCCTACTACTTTACTGTCTCAATTCTTTTCCTTATATACTCTTTTGCAGACCCCACCCACATTTGGACCTCCTTTTTTATAATTTTCGGGGACTTGCCCCAGACATGTCCAGGACATGTCTAAACATAACTCCAGTCTGAGCTCAATAAAAAAAAAAGGTAAATACTGCCATCCAGTGGCTCATATTCACATTACTCCATCCAAAAAAAAGTCCCCATTTAGATTTAAATAAGCAAATACTCAAGAGCCTATGATTGCATCGTTACTGCAGTGATGAATATGTTTCAGCTGGCTCTAATTATTTAAATCCAGATGGATTCAGTGCATAACTTCTCATTTCTGAAGCAACCATGTTGAAAGACCTGTTTGTTGAAAAGTTGTCACTGTGTTTCAGAGAGGCGGATTATTTGCCAGGATCAAGCAACGAAAACAGCCAAGAAGATTGCTGAAATCAGTAGAATTGGGTCTTGAACCGTCCATCAATTTAAAATCTGGAAGGATAGTGGTGAATAGTTAGCTTTGCAGAAGAAATGGGTAGGAGAAGAATCATGAAATATCTTGATCGGAGGTCACTAAAATTCTCATTGAAGTCTCATCATAAAAATCCAACCGGATAATTCATGGCTATGTTTAATTATGAAGGTGAAAGCATTTCCACTCGCACAATGCAACAAGAACTTGGAGGATTGGGACTAACCTGCTGCACAGCCACAAGGAAGTGAGGCTAATTGGGGGAAAAAAACGTGTTCAATTTGCAAGAGAGCATAAAGATTGGACTGAGGAGCAATGGAAAAAGGCCATGCGGTCTAATGAGTCTCAGTTTACCCTGTTCCAGAGTGATGGGCATGTCAAGTCAAGAAAGGAAGCCCATGAAAATATGCACCTGCCATGCATTGGTCCAGCTGAACAAGCCTCTAGAGGCAGTGTTATGACCTGAGGTTTCTTCAACTGGTGAGGTCTTGGCTCAGCACTGTTCTGCAGCCACAAAATGAATTCCACAGACTGCCTGAGTAAATGGAAAGATCAGCAATGCATCAGTGGACTTCTTAATCCCTGAAGGGACAGGTATATTCCAGGATAACAATACCAAGAGTCATTGGGCTCAAATTTTGAAAAAGTGGTTCATCGAGCATGAGGAATCATTTTCAGTCGTGAACTGACCACCTCAGAGTCTGCACCGGAAGCAATTGAAAGTTTTTGTGATGTGCTGGAGAGGGCTTAACAGCGTGGTTTGACTCACCCATCATCAATACAAAATATCAAAAATTTATGCAAATCTGTTTGAAAATACATGTAACATTGTATAAAATTGTCAGAATTTATGTCGCTGTAACCAAAAAGATGGTCCAACAAAATATAATAGTGTGCATTTTGCTTTTTTTTTGATGGGCAATGTGTAAACGCTCCAAAAATAGCTATGCAGCTGTATCATTTTTCTGAGTTTTTGTGGGATGGGCAGATGATTCCTTTAGGACAGGGATCCTCAAATCTGGACCTTGAATCCAAATCCAGCCCAGGTTTTCTGATATCGCAGGGAAATAAATGAACAGTTAGTGCCTCTGATTGGCCAGACTGTGTCAACACGCGACGCCCAGGTAAAGGGAGGGTGGAAAACCAGCAGTCCTCGGACCTGATTTGAGGACGAGGGCTCTAGATGGACAAATCATCCTACAGCCCCTTAGACATGCCTATGGGCACAATTACAGAATGCTTTTCAAAACTTTGTGTTCATGTCACTAATATGTATCATTGCGAGGAGCGAAAGCCATCTCCTTGGGACAGCCCAAGTGGGGGTGACTGTCTGGATGGGTGTTATTTGTCACTCCTTCACATAACTTACACCGCTTGTGTTTTTTTGTGTAAGTGTGTGTTGTCAACCTTTCCGTGGCTACCGACCGTTTTCCATCGCAACAGAATTAATAAAGACCTTGACGTGTCTCATCATTACCATTTGCCCTGTCTTGAAGTTACTTCCATTTGAAATTATCCATTAATTAGCCTGTTTCAAAACATCGAATCGGCAGTCTAAGAAGGAATGAGACAACAGAGATATTCATCTTGTGAGAACAGCATACAATTTCAATCCGCCACATCAAAGTAAAGTTAGTGAACCGCAGCCTTCCTGGAGGCAAGCAGGCATTCTAGACGGCTGTCATTATATTCTACAACCTTTTCTATCAGTGTTCATTCAAAAATAAAAATAACATCATGGTTTGCATATTTTCCTCCTCCTTTCCTCTCAGTGTTCCAGAGAATATATTAGCTATATGATTGCTATCCTGTGGCAGCAAACAAGTCGAACTGCACACAAATGAATGCCCCTCCTTCTTGTGTCATAATTAAATTTGTGATCATTGATGATTCAACAGTGCACTAACTATACTATTGGATTTAATGTGATGTGTATAAGAGCCAAACTAGTTATCTTAATTTGCAGCAATGGGTGATGTATCAAAATAATGAATTTGTGCATGGCGCAAAACACCAGTATAATCAAATTGCATGAAATATGAAGGTATTCACTGCGTCTATTTTCTGAATGAAAATAAATTACAGTTGTATTTTCTATCTCTCATGGCCGCCATCAAAAAACAACTACCATAGCAGTATTACACTTACATGCAATGTTGTTTTCTCTGTGGAAAAATAAATTATTCACTTTCCCAATAAATTATGTCTGAAGCAATTTTTGAAATATCGGATGGAGTGCATGCTCTGTAGCTCATAAATTAGGTTATATTGAGAGTTAATATTAGCAGTCAGATGCTGATTGAACGCTGCTGTGTTTGCGCAAAACTCTGAAAATGACCTTCAGTGTTTATAAGAATGATTAAGAAAGGGCTTAGCATTTCAACATTAAATTATACTTGAAAGATAGCGAGTATCAGATAATTAAACTAACGTATCGTAACTTACATATTTGTCACCAGTGTGGTCTGAAAAAAAGAGTGTAGAAGCAGAGATGTTGTGGTCTCTGGAAAAGGTATGCTCTATTTGGTAGATGGGTCGATCCCTGTGCAAAAAATGGGTAAACTCACTTATGTATTTTAATGGCATCATGGCCTGATAGGAGGATATACTGTAAATTGACAGAAAAAGAGGTGGATATAGTCTGTAGACCTGCATATATCACCACAGTGTTGGAGTTCCTCAAATACAGCTCTGTGAAAAGTGTTTGCTCCCTCCCGATTGCTTATATTTTGCATATTTGTCCTACTTGACTGTTTCAGATCAACGAACTAAAGATTAATTGAATGTAACCTGAGTACCAGGTTTAAGTAATTATTTCATTTATTGAAGGAAAAAAATAATGCAAACAATTTCTTAAGTCCGTGTGGATGTTTATTCTGCCACACGGAAATTCCGCCTTGGTGTGCAGCTTACATTAGAGCCCATGGAATTAGCTCCTATAAAAATCGTAATAAAAGCAAAAGGCCTCAAAGAGCTTTGATATTCCAAGTCTTCATAATGTATGTGACTCTGGCACGAGAAATGATTGGTCATGTGTTAATGAGTTATAGCTGAGCCCTGAACCAGAGTGTGGGGAAAAAAATTTGCGGCCAAGCTGGTAGCAGATCAGGGAGATATGATTCATGTAACATCTATTCCACGGTTTCATACAAAACCCAAAACCAGTGAAGTTGGCACGTTGTGTAAGTCGTAAATAAAAACAGAATACAATGATACATACAATACAATACAATACAATACTGAATACAATACAATACAATCATTATTTCACTCCATGTCTAGCCAAGACTGCATGATTACTTCATGATTGAGGGAATATGTGTTACTATTATGTTATTGGGCAAAGAAAGGGGCCAAATAGCACACTGGAGGAAGAGGATTCAGAGTGCAGATTTGAACCCTACACAATTCTTCATTTTGTCTCACATTAAACACATACTAGCCAGGAAAGGTTTTTCAACTAACGGTCAACCTTTTGAAGCCATCAACACTGAGAGGAATAACACTAGCTCTTTTTGCCATAAAAAGCTGTCCATTAGCTCACCCACAAGGCTTAAACATTTAAAGAAATTTAAAGAAAAGATATCCCATTAAGTTACTTTATCTATTTGTTGATTCTTGCTAATTTCCTGACCAATAATTTGTTGTTAAGACCATTAAAAGCTCTGTGCTTTTAGGCTTAGTCAATTTTTGCCCAGAAGTGCACACTATCTTTCTTAGCTAGGGGGTGCACCTCTTCTGGCTGACTGGGAGTGATGCATTCAATAAATACAAAACATTGCCCACCACTTGTCTCAGGGAATGAGAGAAAGCCCCCATAGTTCGGCAATAATTGCATCCTATAAGTACAATTTGGTGTTGAAGGAGCAACAATGCCTCAGGCTGCTACTTCCTGGGGCAATAACAGCATTTCTCCAATATGGTGTTTCATCTGTTTATTACTGACATTAAAGTCATCTTGAAAGAGTTTGGAATAGAGGAAAAACATTCATCATGAGTCAAGCTAGTTTCACAAATCTGTAATAAACTACTGCATTCCCAGGTTTATCATTTTTATTGTTGGCTTTCTCTACCCCGCAACTGAAGTACTTTTGATATTGAAAGAATTATATAGGATTCAACACTGACACTGCAAACAATGAGGACCACCCAAAAATGGTAAAATATGAAATTTTTAAAGTTCTATACAACAAATAATTGGTAAGGAAATTGGCAAAAATAAATAAATAAATAAATCAACTCTTTGGGATAGCTTTGCTCTTTGATTTTTGAGGCATTGTGTGTAAATATGCAGGCAGCTTTTCACTGTGTGGCTCAACTCAGTGCTGATGGCATCAAAGAGTTTAGGAGTTGTTGAAAAACATTCTCTGGTTAGTTTTTGTTTAATGCGTAATGTGAATAGAGGCCACTAGATGGCAATATTTACCTTTTTTTTGTTAAGCCCAGACTGGAGATAGGTTTGGGCATGTTTTAGGCATGTCTGGGACAAGTCCCAGAAAAAAAAAAAATTAAGAAAGCCTTAAAGGTGGGAGGGGTCTGCAAAAGAGTATATACGGAGTAAAATTGAGACAGTAAAGTAGTAGGAGAAATTGCAAGGAGAAGGATACATGTGATCAGACCTGTCATTCTGTTCAAGACCTGTGAAGCTTTTAGTGGATTTTTGCCTGTGTTAGAGCATTTTCCTCACCCAGTACATCACCAAGCAACCCATCAAAGGGACTGTAAATATTTCTGTTTTTGTATATAATCAATCTTGGTCTGTAGAGTAGAGTAGTTTGTTGTTAGTTGACTTTGTTTAATTAAATGTGTTTATGTTTTACATTTTTTGTCTGTCATCCTTTGCTTTCGTTAATGTCATAACAAATTGGGGCCATAACAAATGCAATACCAACTGTTCTTTGCAGGGCTTAAATATGGACTCCGAGACCACTTCCTCCATGTTTACCGTTTCGCCCATTGTTTTTCCCAGGAGTGAATGCATCTCGTTTCACTTTTTTATACTCGTATTCTATATTGAATTTGTCCAGTTCTCATTGATATTCAACTATTCAGTGGAGCCTTGACTTGAAAAACTGTGCCTTGGGTATTCAGATGTGCTACCAGTGCTATTCCCCTTGTGCAATGTCTTCTCAGTCCATGCACAAATTAATTTATTATGGAGTGGAAATTTCATCTACATTGGATGGTGGCATCCCACAGCCTCTGGAGGCTGGGAAAATTATACGAAATATGAAAACAAATTTATTTATGTCACAACTGTGGCTTGCCCATCATAATGTTTTTGCAGTGTGGTCTGATGACTCTTCTTACAAACTATTGGTGATACTGGTGCTGTAGAAATTAATAAGACAAAGAGAGTAGTTTTAATTGCTACTAGCTATGGCATTTTCTTTTAATTTCTGAAAAGAAAAGTGATGAAAATAGAGCCATAGAGAAGGCCAATTTCAATTTTTAAAAAAAGGTTTTGGTATTTCCGTATACTGCCTGGGATTTTTGGGTCCTGGGAAAAGATCTCACAATCGAGTTCAACCCCCTGACCAAATCCAGGGGCCAGGTGTTCAAAAATTTAATCTGGATTAAAGCTATCCAGTCTGGATATAATCTTGAAAATGCGTAGTTCAAACAAACAAACAAAAAAAGCGATTTTGTAATCAGATAAGATCCCATAATCTCATCTTGGTTTTGATGCAGATCAAACCTTCGATTTCTGTCTAAAATATTTAGGTAGGATTGGAATTTCTGGGGCAAAATGTAATAAAACTAACTTAAAATTGATCAAATAATACAACACTTGTATTGTTTAGTGCACATTTAATTTTAATTTACACTTGATTTGTTCAACCTTTACAGTGATAAATTAGATAAAGCAGACACCAGTCTACCAATTAAACCTGTCAGTACAGTCAAGTGAAAAAAAGAGTGCGCATAAAATCAATAATAAAATAATCCCCCAAATAATTTTCAGTATCAAACAAAAGTACTGGAATTTAACTGTCATTTCTCACTAATGATTATAGTGGCACAGTCGAAAGTAATTTTGAACAATTGCATCCTTATTGCACCCCTGGTCAGTCCCTCAAACTGCAGCATTGCAGTAGGATTTTCTGGGTCATCAATAGGCTCAGGTGCATCGCAAACATCATCACAGAGAGGGATATTGCATCTGGTGGCAATGTTGTGTAGCACATTACAGGCGAGTCTTATGGTACGCACTCCCTGTGGCTCCACTTGCAAGTAGTTGAGGCATGCAAAGCACCTCTTCAGAACTCCATTTAACTGCTCAATAACACATCTTATTTTGTAATGAGTGGTGTTGAAGCGTGCCTGGCCGGAGGTGTTTGCCCCAAGAAAAGGGGTCATCAGCCATGTAAAGAGTGGATAGGCTCTGACTCGTAATATTGTGCCATCTGGTAGGTTGGTTTGGAGCTCTCAGTATGGAGCGCTCTCTCTCAGGATACGTGCATCATGGACAGACCCAGGCCCCTTGCGAACAGTTTGTGATGATGAGGTCAGCGTCACCCACAAGTTTGATGTTGATGCTGTGCCTCTCCTTTCAGTTTATGTAGTAAATAGTTTAATTCCTTACAAGTTTTTGTCAAGTTTTGTTTCAAGCACTTGTATTCAGTGTATTCATTTTAAAGTGTGCAAGACTGTGAGAAGTAGCATCTGCTGAGTTCACTGTTGTGAATGTTCATATTCCCAACCATCTGAAGGTATAGTGAATATTGATTTACTGCAGTTTTATGTTGCACTGAAAATTGTACTGCTGCTTAATATAACATTTACTCGTGGACCATGGAGATTTTTTTTTTTAATTTTTATCGTGGTGTAATGTAAGAAACTGAAATCGTGCCTTAGAAAGTGAAAACTAGTTCACGTTGATTCACTTTGTCATGACCTCTCTGATCAATGCTGTAAATTAAGGTTAAAAAAGAAAAAGTTCTTAAACTCCGTTGTCAAGTTCAGTTAAACTATTTAGTTTAATTGTCAATTCAGCTGTTGATATCAGATAAAGTCTTCATTAAATTACTTTCGCAGATGAGCAGAAACTTTGGATGCAGGCATCAAAATGATGTCGTTATTGTATTACTGGAATACATAGCAACTGTATTGGGATACTCATGAGGAGGTGGTGCCATAAAGCTATTTAAAAACTAGGAGTTCTTAGGTCCGAAATGATGGAATAGACATTGCATGAATTAAACCTCCCATAAAACCTGATCTGCTGCTGGCCTAGCATCTCTGGCTACAGAAGCAACTATGGAATATGTTATGACATACAGTACCAGTCAAAAGCTTGGGCACACTTTAATAATGTAACAGCACTTCGTTTCTAGAAAATTTTAAATGGCTTAAATTCTCTATTAAATCTCAAATGGAATCTTGTGAGATGTAAACAGTCAGAAGTTAAAAGAGAGTAATATACTTGTTTGAGTAGTGTCCAAAAATGTGGAATTCTCAAAGGAGCTATATTTTGCAAAGTAAACAGACAAACTAGCTCCTTCCATTTTCCAAAGGCTGAATTAAAGTCAGGCTGTTTTGGGAGTTATTGGGCAAAAGTTTGATGAAAAGCACACTGCAAGTGCAGCACATCTTTGGGATGTGAGACAGCCGCACAGCTGCAAGCTCATTATAGCTATATGACTGCCGTTGTAAAAAATAAATAAATAAATAACTGAGTAAGCTCAGCAAATATGAAAACAAAAGCTGGTCAGTTTGAAGGATTTTAGAGTTAGATTTTTTTTGCAAAATTAAGGGTGCTTATTTCTTTATGGAACATGTAGGAAAAATGTGGGTTTATCCAAGCTTTTGACTGGTACTGTATATTGATAATGAAAAAATAGTAAATTGTTAAACCTCATAGCAACAACATAAAGCCATGTGTACTTATTTGAACGTGAATACTACAGTGAAGCGTTGCTTAGGGAGTAGCAAAAAATAAATTCCTGTGTTGTCAGTCAACCAACAAAGTCTCCTATATCAAATTAACATAAATGCACAATGTGCCTCACGCAAGAAGCATTCGAATAAACAGATTTGTTCTTAAATGGTTTGTATGAGTAATTTAGGATAAATTGCGCCAGTCACCAATTTTCTTGCATTTTTAATCTCTATTTTTAACTTTTATTCTTGCGAATGCATGCTCACTGACGCACAGGTGGAATGCATCATGTTTACGAGGGTCATTTACGCAGTAATCTGAAGTTAAGAGCGTTTGTTGAATCTGACATGCCACACTTCTACAGGCCCACTGTAAGAAGCAGAAGGGTCCCTTTTATAATTCAGCATTCAGTTTCTCGCTTTGCACTTCTTGTGCCAGTAAATCTTACTCTCAGTTCTTGTAAAAATTAATAGTTATTTAATTAAATGGGAGACTACTCCGAATGCAGATGCAGATGCAGATACAGGGTGCAATCTAAAGAGGAGTATTTATTGATCGGAGTACAGTGATAGAAGTGAAGTTTACAGAAGCCCAGAACTGTCAGTCCAGCTTAGTTGCTGTTAACTGGAGTGGATAGGGGGCATGTCCATGCCAGGCCAGTGGCCATTCAGGGGCAGAAGCCAGGTGGTGAATTCCCCTCATCCAAACAGGACCGAAGAGTTTAATAAGAAAGCAGTACCAATCCTGGAGGCCAGTGAAGGCTTGGGAGGTGTTCCTAATAGACTGGCGTAGGGGAACACACTGAAACAGATTATTAAGAGGAATGTGCCCCCAATCGTGGAGACAGATATTAAGGCTTGGGAATTCATTCTCATTAAGAAGACTCTAAAGAGCTATTAAATATATCTCTATCATTAAAGTATCAATAAACACATGAAAGAAGAACATTGCTCAAAAGTGTGAGATAAACTCACTGGTAAGCTTAGTAGTATACAGAGTGTCACGATCCAGCAATGGTACCAGACAGAAAGAAATCTTTTATAAGCAGACCACACACAGAGGGTGGGGGGCACATAAAGCATTGCGCCTAGGCATGGGGAAGAAGAACTCTCTTGAGTTACTTAGGTGGTCAAAGTTACACAAATATTTGCCCAGTATATAATCCATCCTCCAAGAATGAGAACTATAACATTCACAAAATTCTTCAACTTGACGGCAAAACTATTAAGTGATGTCAGCCATCTTGAGTTCATGTTTGGAGCAAGCAGATGGCAGAACTTTCTGATGCCTGGACCTCATCATTCTGTCTGGAAAGCTATGCTGTAATAAAGATAATTCATGAATAACGGGAAGGTAATGTGGCATGTTTTGTGTACTTGCAGGTGTGCATTATCGCAAATCCTGCGCTTCCTCGGGCGCCTGCCTCATCGCCTCTTCCGGCTACCAGCAGTTCTGCACGGGGAAGCTCCACTCTGTGTGCATCAGCTGCTGCAATACGCCCCTTTGCAATGGGCCGCGTCAGAAGAAACGCCCTGTCCTGTCAGCTGGGCCCCTCACGCGACCCTTTGCCCGCTTGGGCCTGTTCCTCATTTCGCTGTTCACACTTCACACACCACCTTGGACTTGGGTTCATTAGCGTACCACTGCATGCTGCAGGTGGAGCAACATTATAATGACTCCCTCTCACATTGCTTATTCATCGGCTCATTCATTTGTGGATGTCCCACTGAAGTCCTATTTACTGTCCTTTCTGTCTACATTGTGTTCCTGTTTGTGAAAAAAAACAAAAAACCTTGCACCTGATGTTTTGATTGGGTTCTGTGTTACAGATCATTTCAATCATTCTATAGCTGCAGGATTACAGTGTTGAGTTAATCCTGGATTCCCCCAAATTTGGAACTTGGACAGAAATAAATGGCTATTCCGGGTTGTATTACGAAAAGTTTTTTTGCTGACTCCGTAAACCAGCTTTGTGGACGAGGCCCAAGATCTCTGTTACCAAAAGAAATGTTTTTTTTTTAAGTATAGCCTTGTGATAGCATTACAGGCAGACTATAGTCTGAATATCTTGTTTTTTGTTTGTATCCAACTCGGACATGGATGCTCCGGCATTACCTATCAAAACTTCAGTTATTTGAAGGGGATATTTACTGTTGCTCCCTTGCTGAGGTTAATTGATTGTTGTTGTGGCAGTGGGGAATTACTGAGAGAACATACTTAAATATTGGAAATGGACAGTCCATTTATGTAAACCTTATCATAGCAAAAAAATTTTTTTCAAAAATGTCTAGTTCTATTTAATAAATTTAAAAACTTAGTAAATACAAAAGCCAGCAAAGAAATGTATTTTGGGTGATATTTTAATATTTCAGCTCTTTTTCAGCGAATCATTTGTGGAAGACCAATTTCAACTTCAATTTGAAACTCATTGGATGAGGAGCATTTTATTTTGCAAAGAGAAAAATGCCAGGGGATTGATTTAATGAGAACTGGAATCACTTTGCTTTACTGGAGTGATGAGTTTAAGACTTATAATAGAATAATTCACTGAAACACAAGAAACCTGAATTCTTTAGTGCATTATATTCTATCTGCGGACAGAAAAGTTCTGCCACTGAATGGTTTTTGGCTTTCTCTAAAAAAACAACTGCTTATACTGGTGGCAAGTGTTTTTCTGCTGCTTTCTGTCACAAATCTCACTCAGAATTTGTGCATCTGAACAATTTTAGCCGTAAATACATTTCACTGGGAAAAGTGGGAAAAACTGCTGCACGAAGGACTGCACATGGTAAAACCACTTTTTAGGCAATTTTGGCATTGTAACGTAATCTATTGTTATATACTGTTATTCTAATGCCCATACCTGACTTTGCCCAGTAATAAAAATAACAGATTAAAAACAATTACATAACTAAATCAATCAGCCAATCAAAATATGAGCAAAATTGTCTGTAAAAATGGTTACTCCAGAACTTCGCCTTAAAGATTCAGCTCTTTAGTTCAAGTAGCAGAGCTGTGTATTGAGAGAGTTGCAACAAAGGGGCTACCAAAAAATATGCATCAGGTGTTACTTGGTGCTGTTTTGGAACCAACTCAAAATTGGCAAAAATAATTCTAAGGCTCACTCTGTTCAGCATGCAAAAATTCTTTCGTACTGAAAGTAAGTGTTTTTCACATTGGCACATACATCTCACTTGGATTAACTTCAAGTCAGCAAGTAGTTGTCTTGGGGAGGGCTCAACGTTGTACAGATTTCCCTCTTATCCCAAAAATGAAAAGTATGGAAAGGGAAACTGAAATGACTGAATTGGCATGCAACGTCACCTTGCAAACTTTGCAACGCTAGTTCGTCGTCTAACCTCCAATACTGTTATCACTTCAATACATTGTAGAATTTCTATTGACACTGTTTCATATTACGTGAATGCGTTTCAGATGTGAACACCAGAATTTAACCTAGACACCTACGGGGTGCACTATGAAGATAGTTCAAGATTATCCAGGCTTTCTTTTCGTGAGCTGGCTTGAACAGAAAACGGTAAATGGTAAACAGTCACAAATACCATGCTTAGTTGTACACCCTTCAAGCGGAGTTTTAACAAATGCCAGCATGATTTCATATTATTAGCAAATTTCCACCATATTCATTTCAGCACCATAGTGAAAGGGAAAAAAAGATTTAGGGTTTGGAGTATGGATTGCTAAATTTGAGGATACGCTCCTGACCATGGAGTAATCAATAGCAAAACTGTATATCAAAGGCCAAGTGCACATTCCTACACAAAAATGTTTGAGGAAATCCTGCGAATAAACTGAAAAATCAATAACACATTGAAATACACAAATGTTTCAAATAAAGGCGATCTACGGCTATACATTTCAATAATCTCATTTCACATATCGTTGAGAAAGTTTATTTTGCCAGCTGTCTTGCCGCTCAGGTCAAGCGGATGAAGACCGAAAACATCATTTCAGAACCATTTTCCATATCTAATGATGTGCCCCAAGGCTCCGTCTTGGGCCCAAACTTATTCTCCATTTATGCTAATGATATAACCAAGGCTTTGGGTAGCTGCCATGTACATCTGTATGCTGATGATACCATCATATATTCAGCTGGTCCTTTGCTTCACTTTGTTGCATCCACTCTTCAACAAAGTTTTACCTTTATCCAGAGGTCTTTCCTCTACCTCCAACTGCTTCTCAGCACCAAGAGGACCTGTTTCAAAGTTCCCTTTTAAAGTTATTTTGCTTTTATTGATGAGTAGTGCCAAAAGTTGCTCCTGCCTCCAGTTTGCAATACTTTTATGGTTGTTCGACACTTGTCTTCGTTGTTCAAAAGAAG
Source organism: Gymnothorax reevesii (assembly GCA_029721435.1). Classification (NCBI taxonomy): domain Eukaryota; kingdom Metazoa; phylum Chordata; class Actinopteri; order Anguilliformes; family Muraenidae; genus Gymnothorax; species Gymnothorax reevesii. The sequence continues at coordinate 56,472,899 of CM056586.1, forward strand.
TCAATTTCAGGAAAGTCTTGGTTTTAATGGGTGACGTCATTCACTTGCATACTTTTGTAGAAATTTATACATACTGAACGAATGGGTTTGACAGGCTGTAATGGACTCAGTTTGGCCCCCTGTTAACCATTCACTGTGGACATAGTGGATAAGTACGTACATGAAACGCAACAACATTTTTAGCAATGAGGTCAACCGTCAGTCCTTCCCTTAATTTAGAAGTTTGCCCAAATCTGTAGTGAGAATCGCTCCTAGCAGCTTTTTGGATCACTTTGAAGAGGTAACCATTAGTTTATTTTAGTGCCATCTAAAAATATTCCTGGCACGGAGATAAGAGTCTTATAGAATATGGCATAGGTCATGTTCTTCACTACAACAGCCATTTCTCTGCTAAATGCTGACAGACTGCTTTATATTACTGTATTTTTCTGTTGAATAGTGATGTCATGATTGACTTGGATAGGAAAAAGAATGGTTCAGCTGACAAGCGACTACAGTGGAAGCAAAAATTTAAATATAGCTTTGTGTGGGTCTTGGTGGCCCATAGTCCCTAACAAATTGTCCTGGGATTGTGTTTTTGAATTTATAGCTTCTTCATGTGCATCTGTATAAATTAATGTACGTTTATCCAGCCCCAGTTGAATGCTCAATCATTATTTGTAGGACAAATATATATAAATGGAGAACTGTAGTGGTGCAGTGAGTATTGTTAAAGAGAGAAGGTCACAGTCCAGCCAGCGGCATCTCGAGTTAGTATGTTCTTTCATGTTGGCATGGACTTACTACTACAGTCCAAAGACTGTGGAGATCAGTGGAGCCCATAGGTATTAGTGTTTGAGTGAATTATTTGCGATACCTGCAGAAGATTTGAAAGCTGTCCTGAGGGTGTTACTACATCTCGCCTGTTTTCTGTGGGAGAGGCTCCCCTCCTTGACCCTGACAAAGAATGGAAAGTTTAAATAGTGGAGAGATGGGGGATTTTTATACAACTCCACTCTTTGAATTTCAGGAGCTGAAAAATATTCGGGCAAATTAGCACAGTCATAAATTAAGTATTATTCTTAATACTTGGTTGCAAGTACTTTGCAGTCAAAGTCTGGAACTCACAGACATTACCAGACACTGGGTATCTTCCGTGACGATGGTCTGCTGGGTATTTGGGTATTTGCAGCGGTTGTCCTATTTCTGCTTGTACTTCGGCCATTTTGCCTTCAGCTTTGCCTCCAAAAAATAAACTGCATGCTTAGTTGGATGTAGGTCAGGTAAGCAAATCAACTGTTGTTGAACAAAACACTCCTTTGTCTTAAAAGTTTCGGGTTGATTTCTCAGTATGCTTTAGGTAAATGTCCATCTGCATCACAAAGCACTGTACAGTGGCTTTTGAAGCATTCTGCAGAATCTGAGCTGATAATGTATCTCCATACTATTCAGAATACATGCTGCTGCTTTTGCTTGCAGTCAAATCATATATAAATTCATGGGACTCATGTCCATTGGCAGCCATAGATATGATCATCCTTCTCAGATGAGGTGATATGCTTTTGGATCATTAACTCTTCCTTCTTTTTATCATTCTTTTCTCTCCCAATCAATCTGGAAAAACTTTAACACCAATACATGTACCCCCTAGAGTGTATTCTTATGGTTATTCTGGCATTATGTAGAAGTTTTTCTGTACCAGGGAAAGTATTCTTCAGTCATCCACCACAGTTGCAGTCCGTGTCTTTCTGGGCCTTTTGTAGCCCCGCCCAGGACCATCATACAAAGCATCATGGTCCTGGATTGCTATGCTTGTGAAGCAACCATTTCAGGATTTAAGGGCTAATGCTACTTTGCAACATTCCTCTCAGTGCTGCTACTGGTAGTCAGAATTGATATTGCAACTGTCGCTTCCATGACAATGACTTTGACCCTCAATTACAAATATGAATTTTGACTGCCAGATACAGCACTGAGTGCGCTGCTGTATAACACCATTCCACTTGGGGAAAGAAGGTGAAAGAAACATCCATCTTAGATTGTGTTGAGTGTAATGTATATTACCATTACTCTGACGGGAATATGTTGTGTTTTTGTTACTTTAAATGCACCCTATAATGGTTTAAAGTTGCATGAAATGTAGCAGACAAGTTCAACTTACATCCTTTGAGTTCACTTTTTCAAATTCATTTGTTTCCCGTCAAGCCTGAAATGGGTGCTTCACAAGCGTAGCAATCCAGGACAACGATATGGGGGATGGGGTGTTCGCCTTTTGGTGTTCCTAAACTCACCAGAGAATCACTTCTTTTTCAGAATGTGCCAATAATGGATTTGGTCAAAATAATGTTTTTAGTGGTTATTTAATGTTTTTTTTTTTCCCAACCTAATGATGGCTTGCTTCTCAGGCAATGACTGGTCTTTGGTCCTCATTCTGAGAGTGAACAGTAATGGATTCCAAATACATTTGCCAAACACTTAATAAAATTTGTACCTTTTGTCTGCTTTCTTGAAAATGAAATAATGAAGGGATAACATGCACGTCACCCTGAAACAGCTGTGCAGTAAATTGACTCTCCACTCATGGTCCCTTGAAAGGGGACCACATATGCAATAGCTGTAATTCCTGCTCCGCTCACCCGTTTTATGAATGAATACCTGCAAATAATATCTGAAATTGCACTTTCAGCTCATGAACATTACAAAATGTAATCTCCAATCGACTGTAGTAGACAGCCAGAATAATTGTAGGTTAGTCAGTGTCCAAATATCTGAGGACCTGACTGTGTCTACCGTCGATAATGGCACTTCAGGAGCTCCCGTTTTTAAATAACATAATTCTCACATAGTGAAAGTAATGGGCTGCAGCTTAATCTCCAGTGATGAGACCTTCTTGGTGAAATTTGTCCTCTTAAATATACAAAAGTATTTTAAATAATTTTCAAATCTTTTATTTATGCATTTATTTCCAAATGTGACTGTAATCCCCCCCCTCCCCAATAAAAAAAAATTAGTGGCATGGGAACAAAAACCATATTACAAAGCATACAGTATTAGGCATATATTCCATGTTAAGTGTGGTTTGGATGCTGTAATAATTGCAGCGGTACTAATTATTTTCATGAGATGAACCAAAAGCACATTTTTGTCCAATTATTGGGCTTTCTGACATTGTACTGAATTGTGGGGTACTGCCCTGTGGTGTTGAGTCATCAGAGTTCAGAGGGCAAGAGGCAGAGGTCCCTGGGCTTTGAAATGTGTCAAGATTAACAGGTTTATCTGTCCTGTCCGTGGACCTCCCTTGGCGAAGTGATTTGAGGACCAGAGGATGTGCAGAGTGGGTGGAGTTTGTGGCCACAGCCATGAGGGTTCTCCTATTGATGTGCTCGATGGTCAGGTTACAGCGTAGCACCTGTAGGAAGACTTGACGAAATTGGCGCGAGGAAAGGTTGTACAGGAAGGGGTTTAACACGGAACTAAGGTAGAAAAAAGTGTTAGCAACCATGTGGAGATAGACGTAGGCTTTGAAGTAGGCGAGAGTCCAGCTGGCCTTTGGCCTGGCTGCTGTCATGAGGCGACAGATCTGGTTGGGTATCCAGCATACTGCAAGAGTTCCGATAATTAAGCCTGCAGGGAGATAATCAGAGGAGCAGATTTTAATGGTAGAGAAGGGAAACAGTCAATGCAATACAATACTGTACAATACAATGAGCTCAGTATTCAAAAGCAGAGGTATTCCAAAAGTCTTAAAACAATACATTTTAGCTCATGATTTTTTTTTATAATTTTTGGAAAATGATTACAACTTGGTGTCCTTCTTCTTTATGTTTTTATTTTGCTGCTTTATCATTTCTGCAGTCTTAGTCATTTTACAGTCACATATTTTGTGCTTTACAATATTTATATTTAGAGATTGGAGATCTGAGATTTGTTCGGCTGTTAGTACAGTGCTTTGTTATTTTGTAGCTTTCTGATTGGGAAGGACAGGGCTGCACTGCATGAAAGTATTATCACTGTTACTCAGTTCCAAGTATTAAGGAATTAGGCATTAGAATGAAATCATATTTATAGCATAAAGAAACTTGTATGGACATAATGTCATTCGACAGAATATCACTCTGAGTCTTTTGGCATTATGAAAATGAGCATAAATTGCATTAACAGGCTATGGTTTTAAGATTAAAAAAGTAAATTTAAAGGCAGAAGTATAAAAATGTTGAAAAAAATATCCTCCTGGTCCTGCTGTCCTATTGATTTTCTTATTTCTTGCAGATAAATTATATATTTCAAGTGCTGTGATGATTATTTGAAGCATAGTATGTTACTGAATTCTGAATTTATACAGTGAAAATGGAATGGACGAATTTAACAGGGTAATGGAAAAATTTATTTCATTGGGTTACATTGATTGGTCTTCTGTGAAGAGTTTGTTTACTATTCAGAAAAATAATGTATAAATAAAAGCCATGTGGCAAAAAGCTATGTCATACATAGTGTGGACATGGATTATTCTTTTTTTCCACCTTTTAATTATGGTATTATTCTTAAAATGCTGTTCAAATTCTTGACCATCTAATTAATGCTTCCAGTGGCACTGCCTCTCAGACATCTTCAGACGCAGTCATTTTATGAGGGTCTACGTTGGATATGCAATCTTATACTCACATTTGACCACATTTTAGCACTTTGGTTGCTAAAGCAAACATTGTCATGATCACTGCCTTTCATCTAAAAAAAAAGAGGCCATTTTTTCTAGCCTGCCTCCCTCACCCACCCAGTCAGATTCATTTTGTTATTATTTCTGTAGGCACTAGCTATGAAATAAAACATTATGAAGTTTCTCCTCTGAGCAACAGTGTGACAAAACAGCAAGAACAAAAAGACATATGCAGACATATACAGGTATACCACTGAGGCACAGAAAAGACATTGGTAATCCCCCCCCCCCCCCCCCCCACATCAAAATGCATATATATATATGCAATCCATTGATTGTCAATCCATTCCCTTCCACCCCCATAATATCCTATCCTCCTCTCTCCAAGTCTTCTTTAGACTGCTCCAATTTAAGATTTTTGACAGGTATTGACATAGAAGTAGGAACAAAGGAAAAAATAAAAAAAAAAAACTATATACAAATGATAAGAAGTAACAGTAACACCAGCAATAGCAGTATTAATTTACCAGTCAATTAATTAATCAAAAACCAAATTGATTAATCAACAAGTCAAACAATCAATTAAGGAATGAAAAGTATGCCATGTGATTTAAAGCCAAATATTATATAGACATTATTCTAATGGAACCCATATTTCAGTAAATTCCTTTTGTTTACCATGCAAAGTTATAGCATTTTTTTCCCATGCAAATCATAGGAATTGCTTCATCGATCCATCCTTTATAATTTGGTATGTTTGTATCCATCCATTTATTCATAATTACCTTTTATGTAACCATGCATATTGAAAAAAAATGTTTTTATTGTTACATGAAAGTTCATTGTCACCTGCGTGCAACATGGTCATATACTTTACATGGTATAAAAGTTGTAGCCTATGTGCTTGTGAATGCTGCAAAAAAAACAAATTGCCTGAACAAAATAGAGGTCATTAATATGCTTAGAGAGCATATTTCTGGATGTTGTGCAGCAGAGAGCAATATTACCAAGCAAGGAGCCATCGGGATGAGTCATTGCTGATAAATTACTAGATGCTTGGGGTGACACGGGGGTGGCTTTACTAATCATATAGCAATATATTACAAATATAACTCATGAAAGCAATAAAATTATTAAAGTACGCAACAGAGGTACTGTTGAAGGAAGGAAATTAAATGGCCTTATCCTCAAAAGAGTGCTTTTTAGCCACAAGGTTGTTTCGTTTTCAACAGGGACTGCGATCACAAAATTATTAACTTGGAAAAACTGCATATAGAAGTATATTTAGTGTGCCTAGCAAAAGTATTTGCCCCCTTCTTGATTTTTTCCCATTTCCAAAAAAGTTGGGAAATGTAAATAAAAAAGAATGCAGTGATCACTTAAACTATAAATTTTATTGAAAATTGTTCAAAGTCAACATATGTGCTGTTTGAACTGAGAAAATATATTGTTTTTTTTTTTAAATGTTTGCTCATTTTCATTTTTAATGCTAGCAACACGTTTCAAAAAAGTTGGGATTGTGGCAACAATAGACTAGTAAAGTTGTACTATGTGAAAGAAATTAGGCCTGGTGGAACACCTCACAGCAAATTAGGTTAATGGGCAACGGGTCAGTTACATAATTGAGTATAAAAAGTCTTTCAGAGGTAAAAATGGTGAGGGCTTCACCTCTATGTGAAAGCCTTTATGGGCAAATTGTTTAAATACTTAAGAATAAACTTTTTCAGTGTTAAATTGCAAAGAATTTGGAGATTTTTTCCTCTATGATACAAAATATAATTAAAAATTCAAAGGATCTGGAGAAATCTCTGCGTGCAAGGGACACGGCCGAAAACAGATATCGAATGGCCACGAGCTTCAGGCCCTCAGGCTGCACTGCAGTAAAATAAGTCAGGTTTCTGTCATGGAAATCACTGCTTGGGCTCAGGAACACATCTATCAGCTATTGTTGGTGAACAGAGTTAGTCACTGCATCCACAAAAACAAACATGTAAACATTTAACCATATCTAAGCAAAATCCAGAAATGCTGTTATCTTCTCTGTGCCCATCACTTTAAGATGGACAGAAGCGAAGCATAAAACTGTTCAGTGGTCTGACCGATCGAAGTGTTAAATTCTTTTTGTGAATCATGGATGCTGCATCCTCTGGGCTTCAGGGCAGAGGGACCATCCGGCTCATCAGCGCACAGTTCAACAACCAACATCCATAATAGTATGGGGATGCATTAGCACACATGGCATGGGTAATTTGCACATCTGTGAAGATACCATTAGTGCTGAATAATATACAACTTTTGGAGCAAAATATTCTGCCATTCAGACATCTTTTTCAAAGAATGTTTTGCTTATTTCTTCACAGTGCCAAATACCATATTCTGCATGTCTTACAATGACATGGCTTAGTAGTTTAAGAGTCTGGGTGCCAAACTGGCCTGCCTGCAGTCCAGTCTTGTCAGGCACTGTGAATATTTTGCGCATTATGAAACAAGAAATACGATACAGGAGGCTGCGAAGTGTTGACAGTTGAAATCTTGCGTCAAGAAAGAGTGCGAAAATATTTTGCTTTCAAAAATACAGCATTTGGTCTCCTCAGTTCCCAAATACATAACATAATGAGAGTTGTTAAAAGAAGAGGTGATGCAACCCAGTGATGAATAATCCCCTGTCCCAACTTTTTTGAAATGTGGCATCAAATACAAAATGAGCAGATATTTTGCAATAAACATATAATTTCTCTGTTTAAACATCTAATATGTTGTTGCAGGGATTTTTCAATAAACAACATAAACATTTAATCTGCCATCTTAATACTATTTTTAATAGAAGTTATGGTTTAAGTGATTTGCAGTCATTGCAATGGGGGTTTCTTTCATATTTTGTCATACTAAATCATTTCAGCTCTTCAAACTAAATTTTATTGGATACAAATGTAATCTGTCAAATACCATTTCTAAATTATCATTTCTTTGATTGGAGTAAAAATTATCCCACACCAACTGGCCAACAGTGAAAAGGTTATTACCTACCTAGTTACTCTATTGGCCAATTAGCCGCTGTTAATCGATGTTTGGATGAAGTTAGACTGGCTTGTTTACTACCAGCTCTGTTGAATCTAGACATCACTTTCCAACTATGTGAAGTATTTTGAAAGGTCTAAATAGCGGCAAATTATGCTGCAATGAAAATGAATTATTGAAGAGATAAGAAAATTACTGAATTATATCTGTCTGGAAAGGGCTGCAAAGCTGTAGTGAATCTTGCCAGCTGTGTTAGTCCTACCAAAGTACTGCCAAAAGTACATCAATGACTCATTTGGTAAGTTAAAAAAAGAACCCAGACAAGAATCTAAGTAACTGCAATTCAGTGTTAATGCTGCAAAGTGAAAACCACTGCTTGCCAAGAGGAACATAAAGGCTTATCTCACATTTTCCTTCAAACACCTTGATGGGCATGGGCCCATTACAACTGAAATAAAGCTAACAAATCATTCTGCAATAAGAAAACTTCCAACAGTTATGGTTGTGGTAGCGTGATGGTGTGAGGATGGTTTACTGCTTCTAGGCCAGGACAACTTGCCATAATTCCTCTTTGTAACTGAAAATCTTGAAGTGTAAGGTTTGGTCATCTGCCCATGATCTTGAGCAAGGTAATGCTGCAAGACCAGGATTCTGAGAAAATCTATCTTTGAATTACATGAATTAAAATTAAAATTTTGGGGAGCTCAAGATTAAATCCCGACTTGAGCCGCACTAAGATGTAGCATGAACTGGGAAGTTTGTTGTCAGCCTTCCAATATGGCATTAATGCAATTTCGCAAAGCCGTGTGTGCAAAATTCCTCCACAGCAATGAGAAAGACTTATCAGCAAGTTTGGTCAGAGCTGTTGCTGGTGAAGGTAGTGCAAACTATTAATTTTTATCAATAAAATAATACAACTACTCAAACACTTTGTTCGTGTTTTTTTGCTCCGTGCTTTAGTGAATTAGACACAGTTTTTAATCTTGGGTAAGAGAAGCGAAGGAAGGAGTGTTGTGATGGGACTCGAGCATCACTCACAAATCAATCAATCAATCAATTAATTTGCTGTTAGCACTACTATGGGTGGTAAGAATCACAGACAGCTTATCTAGGAATTAACGATAGTATCACTTTGATTAATGTATGAAATCTCAAATACTGCAATACAAGATGTGAATAGTGGGAGTTGAAAAGATTCTATATAGTGACCTGAATTTTGGAGTTAATAAATATGTTTTGGAAAAAACAGACAAGTGAACTAATTATGTCCATTTTCTAATAAAGGATGCAAAATCACAATTTGGACCAAAAACAAAAAATCAAGAAGAAGCGGAACAAAATTACAGCATAGGGAAGTCTGAGGCGTGAACCTTCTGAACCAGAAAAAGAGCCTTGAATATTTTTAGCACTAATGATAGAAAAGATGAGCACTTCAATCAATCAAAGATTTATACAGTTTCTTATTTTTTTTTAACTTCTCTGACGGCTTGAAAATTGTTGTTATAGGAAAACCTATACAAAAACCAGAAGTGAGTAATTTGGTCAGAACCAATGAATTATATTTTGGGGAAGTAATGTTTTAGACATCAAGGGTCCCTGCTTATTTTTCATTTGCGAAAAGACACGCTGAGTTAACTTTCACAAATCATATAAAAACATTTCAAAGCTTATACTTGGAAAACAAATAATCTGCTTAAACTGTTGCTTGTATGGTCAGAAACTTATTGTGGTCATAAATCATGAAAAGCATCAATTTATCACGGCACAAGATCCAAATCATGGAAACAGAAAAAAATTTAAAAGCCTTTGGAATGTGCATTTGCTAATACAACACCAATTAATCTGTGGAATTCCATCACAAAAAGCCATTTCTGGAAATATACTCGAAGAACAGATGGGTGACAGATTAATATAAAAATCAACATGATCAGCCTTGAGTGCTTTCTCTCTTTCCCTTTTGCCCCCTTCCGTCTTTCCTTTTTTTCCTTTTCCCCTGTTCCTTTTCGTACCCTCCCCCAGTTCCCTTTTGTCACCACTATTTCAGGTTTTTCTCCTCATCAGGAGTTTTTGCCTCACTTGCGATCCTAGGGACTAGGCCGAGTACTGCCCATTTTGATGAGTAAAGCGTCTCTGCAACAGTCCTTCCATGAAAATCACTACACAAATAAAATCAAATCAAAGTGATATTCTACTCTAACCGCCCTATGTGGCGATTTTTTCCAAAAATCTCTGTTGTAGCCGAAGACTTGCTGTTGGCATCCTTGTGCAACTTCGCACCTCAAGCAATTACATCAGTCTAACACTTTCATTCTAGCCACTATTCCGGGAATTCATATTGCCCTCGCCCACTTTACTTTTACCATATCCCTCTGGAAAATAACAAAAAAAAAACAAAAAATGTTTTATTTTTTATTTGTTGCTCACTTGAAAATGAAAACGAAGGATTCTTGTGCAAATATAGGCCAATAATAAACTGAATATAGCCCAAGGCTATATTTCACCTCTTAGACCCAAATGGCCCCAGTACTGGGGGCAATCATTACTCATAATAATTACAGCATGTTTCCGAATCGTATCATCGTAATGCGGCATATCCCCTTAAACGAAAGAAACTCGGCAAAAAGTTCATGATGACCATTTTACCTAAACCAAAAACAATTCAAGCACCAAGCAAGTAAATAAGCATGTAGTAAAACATAAGATAAAACTAGAAAAGCACTAAGAGAGAGCAGACCTCCGCCAGGGGGCAGCAAAACCCAAAAGCACGGCGATTGGAATTCCGGCCCATTGGAAAGATTTGAAATCTTGAACTTTGGCGTGTATCTCAGCTGCACTTTGGCCTAGATATGCCAAAATTTAAACACCTGTTCCTTCACTTAATGTTCACGTTCTCTGATAATTTCATCAAAATTGGTGCATTATTTTTTGAGTAATCTTGGTAACTAACTGACAAAAAAACAAACAAACAGACAAACACTGCCTAAAACTTAAAGTCCTTGGCGGAAGTAATAATATCAGTGCTCCATCACTAGCGTTTCTACTGAATGTGTGCAATGCATACAAACCATACATCAAATGAAAGAGGAAGTTCTACAAAATCCAATGATATCAGCCTTGTCATTTTAAACCAACACCACACTCAAAGAACAGCAGGCATACACTTTGCATTCTACACCGATGAGCAAATATTTCTCCCTACCTTTGCTATTTTGTTATTGAAAAAAAACTGTGCACGAGGGTAAATCTGTGCTGTCTATTGTTAGTCCAATACATCTGCATTAAATTGAAATTACATATCCCAGTCTCCATGAATGCTTTTTTCTGTGGCACTGCTTTTAAAGAGGACAAGCCCCGAGCATTCCCATTGGACCAATGTATTTTTTCCTCTGTGATAGGCTTGTGATTTGATGTGGTCCATTTGATTTTGGGGGGGCCATTTGATTTTATAGGCTCTGATGTTTTAAACGAGCCCTAAATGACCATAATCGCATAAACCTAGCCTGGGATGGAGCCTTGCGTTCCCGGTGCATGAAACTCAGAGTCCTTGTGCAAGTACGCTCATCTGCTTGTAGAGCACTACAATATAAACTTAGAGGTACAGTGTGTAACTTACTTGGCATTTCATTAGCAAAAATCAAATATTGCTTTCATAAATACGTATTTAAGTCTAATCACAATCGTGTACAAATGAAAGCTTTCTCATAGCTTAGAATGAGTTGTTTACAAATACATGGCTGCCATGTTGCATCGCCATCTTTGAAAGCGGTAGCCGAAAGGGGACAAACTTGTTTGACCTTTCACGTTTTACCCATAAATCCCTGTGTGTTGTTGGGGGCAGGGAGGAGAGACAAGCAAAGATGGCTGTGTTGGTAAAAGTGCCCTGTGGTTCATATACTTGCCCCTTCCCTTGAAATGGAGGACCATGGATACTCTTTGCCCCATGAGAGGGAAGGAAAACCACCCAATAAAAGAAAAAGAAAACGAGAGGGATAAAATGAGAGTCTACATTGGGGTAGCTTTTCCCAGGTGGAGACAGCTCATGAGCGAGAAGGACTTGAAAATGGATGCTCAGGTTGCAACCTTTCTGCGAGACAGGTAGGCCTAATCAACTCTAACAGTGAACTTCATTTTGGTGTAATGCTAGAACCAGGGCACTATAGTCCAGCAACTGCTTTATCCTCCCATTTAAGTTGGATAATTTGCTGTTCCTTGCAATATAAAATGGCAGAGACAGCTAGTTTGCTAGTTAGCTTACATTGGAAAAGCTCCATTGCGTCAGTTTTCAGTTGCTGTCACTGCACACAAGCCATAGTTGTAGGCGACATTGCGTGATGTAACTCTTTCAACTCTTTTCATACAAATTTATTTCAGCTGATTTGCCAAAGGGGGGGGGGTTTAATTAATTAATCACTAGAACTCCAAGCATCTAACGCTAAAAGTACCTCCAGGTAATAATTATTTTGAATCGCCACTACTCCCAACCTCCCCCAGAAAACTTTCTTTTAAACAAAAAGTAAGAGAAACGGCGAATGTAAACAGTGGATTAATATGCTCCCGTCAATTATTCTACAGCTGGTCTTCCAGGCTAACACGGTAATGATTGCTTAAATTTGCTGTTTCGTGTAATGTTGATTGTATAACCCCAAATGGAAAGAATCTGTATGAACATATATGCGCATATATGCAACCTATATGCTGCATATAGGCCAAATTCAAGTACATATTTGTGCTTATAGAGGGCATATAGGCTTCCTATATTGCTTCTTTATTTCTACATTTAGGCCATATATGTACATACAAGGTATATGTCTCCTTTAAAGCTCATATACCCAGTAGCAGGTTCTGTTTGTCATATCTGTTTTATAGCTCATATCTTACTTTTGCAACTGTCATACATGATGCCTAGCTCATTTTTTATTGTCAAGGTAATATCTGCATATTAGTCCAAAGTCCCTTCCAGAAATATAAAGAATTTCACGCAATAACTTATTAATCGCATGTGAACACGTGACATTGGCATTACATTTGATCCTAAATACGTGCTGACATGTGACAACGGCATGTAATGTGTAAACCAGTCATTATATACTACGGCAAGTGAGAGGAGACTATGATGTCAACACAAATATCTAACACTATTTGTTAATTTTTTTCCTGAAACATTCACAGTAACAAGGTCATCAATTCTTTCTTGACCATACTTATTTCCATCTATGAAGATTGAGTTGTGTATTGTGGAAGAGAAGAAAATGAATAAAAACAAATGTTTTGATTATATTTATTTCATCAATTAAGCATTTTTTCAAGTTTAAGTCACTGCCAGATTCACCACATTAAATAAAATTGGATTCACATCATTACAGCTCATACACATCCACTGAAAGGTTATACACTACACTGTTTCATCCACCAAATGCAATGTTTTCTTTCTTGTCTGTAATGCAGTTTCTAGACGAATATGTCTCAGAGGTCCTTAGTCTTAATGTAGCAAAATGTACAAAATAAAAGTGCACAGAAGAACATACATTCAAGTAAACATGCATTTCAAAAGTCATTTTCATCCCCACATCTATTTGAGCATTTCACTGTGGTTAATGAATTTGAAGAAAAAGTGAAACATTTCTGTACACAGTTTTACGGAACAGACACTTGTCTTTTATCTGAGATGCTTGTATAGCAAATAAAGGTCCCAGACTTTTTCCTGCAGGGATGAAATAACAAGGATTCTTAAATTCCCGCACAGAAAGAAGTTATATAAACATTGAGGTTTTAATCTCCGCCTTGTATCAGCCAGCACTCAGCAACTCTTTTCAGAAGTGGTGCAGAATTGGCCAATGCGCTACAGGGATGCAAATTGCAAAGGGCCTGCTCGGAAGGGTTGTGTAAATTAGAGTTCCTCTACGCGCGTCCTGTTGGCTAGACTGGCGCTCATAAATAACATCCTGACTAGCTAATCTTCTGACCATCCTCTGCCCTCATTCTGAAATTGCCAAGTAACGCTGAATCTATGCTTCTGCATCGAACTGATGCCGTCGCTACGCAGAGCCTCTGCAGCGACGTGAACCCCCAACGCAGAGCCTCTGCATCACTGACTATGTGCGTCGCTTGCCGCGCATCTCAAAAATGTTCTGACTGCGCGTTAAAGCACTGTAGACCGCAAGGGCACTGATTGGTCTGACCCGAGCCTAGTGACGTGTGTGATTCAACGTCATTCAACATAATTACAATGGTGGCTAATAGCAACCTAGCACACAGAAAGCTGACAAACCTAGCTCGAGGGATTACCGCAGTCGACTGGCTATCGCTAGTTAAGTCGTTTTTTTTTTTTTTAATCAGCGGCTATTTGTCACCTTATGAAAGCGATGCAGTTGCTTGTAAAGCTACCACGAAGCCGATAAATGGTCTGTGAAAGCAGTTCTCCCGTGAACTGGCTGCGTCTGTTAATACTTGCTTAAAGCTGGATTTCAAGAAAATGACAACAGTGGCTAGTAGCTACCCAGCGCACAGAAAGCTGATGAACCCTGCTTGATGATTTACTACAGTCAACTGGCTATTGCTAGTTATGTCGTTTTTTATTTTTATCCGCGGCTATTTGTCACCTTATGAAAGCAAAACCAATAAATGGCCAGTGAAAACAGTTCTCCCGCGAACTGGCTGCGTTTGTTTACACTTGCTTAAGCAGAAAGCAGCAGCCGCCGCGAAATGTCGAAGGACTTTCTAAACGACCGTTGATTGAAACCCTACTCCCTGCTGCCCTTCAGAGTTTTCACTATGAAGGGACGTGATTTTGCCGGGTGCAGGATGTAGGGATTATTGCCCTATGGAATGAAATACAGCCCACAACATTAACATAAACACTCTACCAACGAGTCTCACGTGATTCCACGACTGGTCCTTCCTTCGGAAACCTGACGCCACTTAGCGGTTTGACGGTGAATTGCTTCGCGTCACAGCACGACGCAAACGACCTCAATGCAGAACTTCGAAAGGTCCACGACGGCGTCGAGGCGACAGCATGCCCTTTGTGTGGAGTCGACGCAGAAGCATAAATCCAGCTTAAGCAGAAAGCAGCAGTGGCGAAATATGTCGAAGGACATTCCAAACGACCGTACTCCCGGCTGCCCTTCTGAGTTTTCACTACGAAGGGAAGTGATTTCGCAGGGTGTAGGATGTATGGATTATTGTTATGACCCTACGGAATGAAATACAGGTCACAACGTAACGTAAACACTCTACCAACAAGTCTCACGTGATTCCACCACAGGTCCTTCGGAAACCTGACGCCACCAAACGGTTTGTCGGTGAATTGCTTCGCGGCACAGCAAGACGTAAACAGCCTCAAACGCAGAACTTCAGAAGGTCCACGACAGCGTCGAGGCGACGGCGTACCCTTTGCGTGGAGTCGACACAGAAGCATAAATCCAGCTTTACGCCCAACAAATGAGTAAAAAACAATTGCTAACGGCCGGGGCTTGTATACGATCTCCTGAATTGTCAACAGGGGGCCGTATCTGCGAATAAGCCTAAGAACTTGTACATAGTTCCCCAATAGGATATACCTGATTCAGGTGGGATTGGACATGCCAAAAAAAAAAAAGAACACAAAAGTTTTATTTGGCCGTTTTCATATAATATAGGTACATATATGTACATATAGTTGCATATTTGTACCTATAATATCTGAAAACGGCCAATTGTATGTATGTCGCATATATGCGAAACCCTTATATGGCCCTATGTTAAAACCTATATGTTTATATAGGGTCTTTCTGCGTGGGACGCAAAGAAATATGCAGAGTATTATAGTTGCTGATTTAGAGCTGTGAGATTGACACCGTTCTGTTTGCCTCATAGTTTTCACGGTGCTCTGTGTAACTCACTTGAAAGAATAGATGTATATGTGGACATCAGTAAGAAGCGTGGACTCTTCTGTGACCAGTGTAGTTATAGATATATTGGCACATTCTTGACTCTTGGCGGCTTCGGTAGTGGTAATGACGCCTTAGAGGGGGAGGTGCCAGAGAGTACTACTCGGTTGTTTGCATTCTATTAGCGCACCACTAGATGGGAGTAATTGTCACACACTGCGGCTTTAAAACTGATTTGTTTTTGGTATTTTGACTATGATTATCCCCTAAACATTCAGCAGATGTCATCAAAATATTTTCTATGGCTCACTGGCTAACTCTTCATATGGCAATGAAGCATAACTAGATGACTCATTGGAAATAGCTGAGTGGGTAAGTCACTGAGCTATAGTGCAGGTGACGGCGGTATATATACTTTCATTTTGAGCACACACAGTTGAGTATACACCATTGCAATAACACTTTTTATTATTATAATTATTATTATTATTATTATACGCCCGTTTTAAGACGGGACGTATTATATCATCGCCCCCGTCCGTCCGTCTGTCCGTCCGTCCGTCTGCCTGTTGTCTGTTAGCAATTTCTTGTCCGGGGCATAACTCCTGAGCCGCTTGAGCTACATTCGTGATACTTCACATAAACGTGCACCATCACTAGGCGCTGTGTCGCGCACCATGATTTTGTTCACCCGGTCAAGGTCAAGGTCACTGGCAAAGGTCAAAGGTCACATGGGGCCCAGATGGGGCTTGTCCGGAGCATAACTTCTCAACTGCTTCAGATACATCCATGATATTTCACACAGACGTGTACCATCACTGAGAGGAGTGTCGCGTACCATGTTTACGGCCCACCCTCCAAGGTCAAGGTCACCGACAAAGGTCAAAGCTCACATGGGCCTGTTGTCTGTTGGATATTGGTATCATGTTGTCTGTCCACTTCCTGATCCATGTTCATGACGGGCGTATTATGCACCGTTGGCGGTGCTCTTCTTGTGTATGTAGTTGCTGGCGTGTTTGTTCTGATTGCTGTTTTTCTGTTTTCTTCGTTTCGGCTGCCAAGCAACATTACACACTCAGAGCGCAGCAATGAGCGCAGATATACAGTCATTAAACTGGTTTCTCTTGATATTTTTGCTATGATTGTCCACTAAATATTAAACAATCATTTTCAAAGTTTTCTTTTGAAAGAATCTCCGATTCGCGAACTATGCACACAAGCTTAGTCGTATGCGATTCATTTCGCCATCACGGATGAGCGAAGAGATTTCGCGGCTCTACTCCGAAGCATGCATGTGTCAGCCACTGCTTCTTTCTACACTCGTACCTTGTAACTTCTCAGAACACGGGCAGAGGATACCCGAATAAGTGCAAGCTTAGAATTTTACTGATGAGCACCTGGCTGGCCAACTAGAGACTCTTGAGCAACAAACACTTTCATAATCCTAAAATCTCTAATCGGCAGTCTCTCCCAATTTATTTTCCTGCAGCGCAAAGCCAATTTTATGCCACTCTGAAAAGGTTACCGGCCATTGCCGACACTGGCGCGACCCCAGCTCGAACCTGGGCCATGGTGCTCACTGCTGTTCCGCAAAGCAGCGCCTTAACCGGTGGGGCTTACCGGGTCGCCCAATAATGACATACTTGTTAACATGCATAAATCTAATTTGCTAGAAATATAAAAAGAAATGAGACCAAGAAATGAACAATTACAACAAGCAGACAATTGTCGATGCATTCGACTTCCCTATCGTCTGTCCTTGTTTCTCACGAATTGCGTCATCTGAAAAGGGCTATTTTCATTTGGTCTTTTTCAGGATTTGCGCAAGTTGAAAGGGGATTCAAAATGCCTCTTTCATTGTCTTCCTATTTGAGTGACTGTCCAGAAAGTGTTTTATTCATCATCTCAACAACATTAGCTTTCCATAGAGGTAGAAATTGGCCCATTTTCAGATTTCTCAATACATGCCTCCTTTAACAAGCTGATACCAATGCCCAATATAATTTTATTACAAAAATAAAGTTAGGCTTACATTATGCTGTGTTCAGTAATCACAATTTATCAGTGCTGTCAGTTGAAAAGTGGATATTTTTTGTATATTCAAAATCACTTAGGACTACATCAAATTGTATTGGGTCCTACTAAATTAAGTCTGTGTTTGATGAAAACATGATTATTTTTTGTTTTGTCCTTTTAGAAATGCCTCGATTAGCGAATGGTATGTGAAAACTCAGTTGTACTCTGCTCTTTCTGAAGGGTCTTTGTGGCAGTTTTGTGTAAAAACCTGTGATCAAAAGTAAATTGATTTCATTTTGATTTGAAAACATTTCAATGAAGCATGGGTAGGTACTTCATTTAATGTTGTTATGTTGTGGAGTCATTTTCATTTGCTAATCATCCTCCCCATTGTCAAACATGCTGTGGGATGCTCGACATTCTCTCTGCTGAACAGTGTGGCCATTATAGATGCCCTACAGCCTGCACAAGTCCTGGATACCAAACACCAGTTTTAATAATTCAAAAACTTCTCTGCTCCTTTTAAATAATACTTTTGCACAGAAATGTGTCTGGTCATAAGGAATGATGCCAAAACTGAGCCTCATTAAAATGCTTGCGAGTTGATCGGGAATAAGAACTCAAATCATCCATAGCCGTGCATCTCCCCATCTCCCGCTGTTATTTGTTTATGTGTTTATTTTTGTTCAATGAAAATATATACCTTAAAACTGTAATATGATAAAAAAAACACAGAGAAATGGACTCAATACAAGTGCATTTTTACCCTAGAACACATGAGTTGTGTGGCGCAATACAGATTCCTCTACAATTCAACAGATACAAGCTGAGTGCAATGCAGGACAGAAGCCAGGACAGCAATCTACAGATCTCCCAGGTTCAAGAAACAGCAAAAAACTGAAGATTATTAAAAATAATGAGGCAGGTGCAAGGGCTTTACAATGCAACTAATGATCTCCTGACACAATGAAGTCACAATAGGTGCTGGTGCTAGAGACACTCACGTTGATAAGGGATTTCCTAATGTCAGCCTTGTTTACTGCATTGGTTTATTAGCTAGGAGGCCAATATTATAAATATCAGAGGTAGAAAAATGTTCTGCTATGGGTTCTGGATTTGCCATAGAGTCAATAAGCAGTGACAAAGCCCCAGGGTTTAATTAAAGAAATGCTGATGTGACAACTTCATCCACAGAACTGATCTTTTTGAAAAAAGCGCATCTATATTTCTGCTCTTAACTGTGAACCCACATAGTTTGGTGTGTGGACATACTTCATTGAAACAATCACAAAAAAGTGCAGGCCAACTTAATTGCCTAGATTTGACAGATCTTAAAAACAGTAATTTGGAGCTTTTTATTGATTCAAAACCTAAAGACTAAATGCCTCAAAGGCAGAGCAGGAAAGCAGCTTATTTTGCCCACTTCTGAGAGGAGCATCTCAGTGTGTGATATGTATGGGAGTGTCTTAGGGAATGTGGGTATGCCTTGAGTTGTCTGCCAGAACTAGTTCCATAATCTGCACCCCATTTGGACAAACTACCATAATAATAATTTAAACGGTCATGTTTAATTCTTGGTTGCAAATCGTTAGCAGTCACTGACTGCCTGAAGTCTGGAACCCGTAGACATCAGCAGATGCTGGGTTTTTTCCTCTATTGATGCTCTGCCAGGCTTTTACAGCAGCTGTCGTCTTGATTTTTGGGCGTTTTGCCTGCAACCAGTGAAAGGCATGCTCATTTGGATTCAGGAAAGGTGATTTACTTGGCCATTGAAGAACATTCAACTTCTTTGCATTAAAAAAAATAAATAAATACTGGCTCTGCAGAATGCTTGGAGTCATAGTCCATCTGCACGAAGTGTCATGGAATGAGATTTGAAGCATTATCGGAACCCCAGAGGATAATATAACCCCAGAAAATTCAGAATTCTCCCCGCGGCTTTTATCAGCAGTTGCATCATCAATAAATACAATGGAATGGATTCTATTGGCAGCCACACAAAACCACACGTGACCGTGCCTCACAGATGAGGTGCTATGCTTCAATTCGCGAGCAGTTCCTCCCCTTCTCCATACCGTCATTCTGTAGAAAGTTAATCTTTGTCTCATCTGCCCATAAGAAGTTCTTCCAGGAATATGAAGGCTTTTTATTAGAAGTTTCTAATGAACACTTAACTCTCGGAGGGTGTTCTTGATGTGACCAATTATTGTGCAGAGACAGAGATTCTTCTGTCATTAACTACAGTTGTTATCTGTGGTCTTCCAGGCTCTTTGTTTTTCCCGAGCTTTTTTTCTTTAAGAATGAAGAATAGTTGTAACCTCAGCTGCTGCCTTTGTTATATCTCTGAAGCTTTTGTTTTGATTTTTCAGCTATTTCAACTTGCTTCACTGGCAGAGGCAGCTCCTGGGACTTTACATTGGGAGTTAACAGGTACAGATTCCAAATGCAAATGCCAAACTTTAAATCAAGCGAATGCATTTTTTTCTGCTTAGTTGTAGATTAAATAATGAGGGAATAGTAATTATTTGGCAATGTAACAGCATCGCAACCAAATAAGAGTTGTAATTTCTACACAGTTCGCCCATTTTACAGGTACAGTGAATACCCTCAAATTTAGGCTGAAAGTCTGCACTTTGAGCTTGTATCCATTATTATTTATTTAATCTCCAATATGCTGAAGAAGACATCTAAAATAACAATAACATCATCAATGTCCAAATATTTATGAACTTGACAATACATCCAGAGCATCTTGCGCGATTTTGTATATAGATTTCATTTATATGTCCAGATAATCATAAGTCCATTCAGGTTGTACAGAGGTTGCTGCTGGTCAACATTTAAGTGACAGATGTCCAAACCTAACTTGAGACCATCAGGTTATGAGCCCAGTTCACCAGCCAGCACCTGCACAACAGGCCCGCATGCCACTTTGCATTGCATCACTTATTGTACAACAAAAAGTATTTTGGGAGAATGTGCAGTTTCCCAGTGCAGAATGCAGACACACTGACTGCTTTCATGCAATTACAATACCACATTGGGTCTGGGCTTTGTGTCAGACTCTGGCTATTTTACGTTGTGCTAGTGATGTCATACATTCCTCATTTAGACATTAATAATATTACTAATATTTAATTCAAATATTTAATTCAGTCTTTGTGTTAAATGGCAAATTATTTTCAGCAGACATTATTATGTTTCTCCAAAAATGTTTGTCATTTTTGAGAGAGAAAAGCCTTAGGTTGCCATTAGAAACTGAAAATTTCATTCTAAGATGTGCTCTAATGTCCTGAAAGACAAATTAAAACCTGGTCTCAGAATCATTTCTGCCATGTGAATGATTTGCTGCTGTGATACAAACAATATCAGTCTGATCAGGGAGTAAAATGACACTGTACATTATTTTTTCACTGGAGTATTGTAAATGCCTAAAGTCTGAAGAGATAAGAATTTGAAACTAATCAGCACTAGCACACTAACATTGGTACTTGTAAGCTCTCAGTTTTTGGTGTTTGATGATATAATGTTAATACTATTTTCAAAAAAATTACTCACAAGCTTTATGGATCATAGCTAGAGGCACTCGTACAGTGCAAACCTCCACCAAGGCAGCAAAATCCAAATCTTCGTGAGTGAGAACATGGTTGAGTGATCGCGTGTCATACAATTTCATGATGGCTGCCTTGGCGGCCATATAGTTTCACTGATCGCGGTGAAAATCTATGGGGTCCATCCTTGATGTAGTAGCAATGCACCCACAAAATTTCTAACAAATACATGCGTTACTTTTTGAGTTATGTTGTTCACAATCAAACAGACAAACAGACAGACTGACAAATAAACAGGGGCGAAAACATAACCTCCGCTCCAACTTCGTTGGAGGAGGTAACAAGAGGCGCAACACGCCATGATGTGTTTTTAATCAATTATTCAGACTATTGGAAATGTCCCCAGGGAAATGCCTATATTTTGTATGAACAGTGCAATTCAGTAAGGGGTCTATTCTCCCATGCGCTTAAGTCGAAAAAAGCGCGTAGCTACGCGCTTTTCAGCCTACGCGTATTCTCCCCTCGACTTAAGTCTGTGCATTACGCGCCTTGAAGGCACTTACGCGCTTGGGGCGGAGCAAGGCCAAAATCGGGGCGTTTCCGGGCGTTTCTCATGCAAATAACACTTACGCGTATTCTCCCCCTGGCTTACGCGCTTTTTCTGTTAAGCGCTTTTGAGGGCTGCATTAAGGTCAAGCGCCAACATTAGGCGAAATTGAATATTGCGTTTGATGTCGGTTATAGGCCGAATTTTAACATTACTTTTATTTTATTTAACATGGTAAAGGTTGAGACATTTAATATTCGATTGTTCTTCCTTATTTCTAAACTACATTTCTCAAAGCCATGATAATTTATCAAACGAAATCATAACATGATATTACGCATCAGCCTCTTCTCCAATCAGTTAAATTACAAACGCAAAACAATTAATTAATACGAGTATACATAAGACCATCATTCTACCATGCCCTCAAAATCTAAAGCCAAAATGCCAGTCCTGCATCTGCTTGCACTTTTGCGTGATTGGGAAAGAGTAAGAGGAGCGCGCCGAGCTCGAAGACGAACACGCATATATCGGCTTCTTTGGGACATCCTGGGACAAACAAACATCGAGTGCATCTAGCGCTTTCGCCTGGATCGTGCATGAGGCAATCATCTATCTTTGCCGACTTCTGGATGAACAACTATCCAGCCGCAGCAATTATCAACAAAACATACCCGTGGTCATCAACGTCAGAACTGCGCTGTCGCTCCTGGCATCTGGGTCGTTCCAGAGAGTGGCTGGTCATGTCATTCACATCACAGTCATCTGTGTCAAGGTGTCTGACGCAGTTCGTTGGCGCTTCAAGTTCTTCTCCATGCACTTCCACTGCAGAAAGAGTAGATGCCATCCCCTCCTCCTGTGCAGTGAAATGCACAGGGGATGATGGTTGCCCACCACCTGTTGCGTGTACACTTCTCCGGTGTGCTGAGAACCTGGCTTTTACAGCGCCCCGCAGGTCTCTCCATTTATGCTTTAAATCGGGGATACTGCGCTTACGTCTCCCCACCGAAGCCACATCCAGAACTATTCGCAGCTTTATTTCTCGGATCAGCCTTCATTGCTTGCTTGCCATACACCAACATCTGTGAAATTTGGTTTTCGGCTTTGGCTCGACATCGCCATCATTGTCTTCCATGTTCTATTAACAAATGCGACTGCCCTATATGTTCGTGATAATCTAAAAAGTTGTGATATTCTCACGAGTGAGGGGATTGATTTTCTAATTGAGGATATCTGTATAAACTAACTCGAGTCCTAGTAATTTTTCACCATTGGTAATAGCCTACTGTGTAATTTAATGTGTGAATAAAGATATTATTAAATAGGCTACTCTAGATTGAGCCCTACCCTGGCAAATACCAAAGCACTATCCATTTTTTAATCAATTTTAGCCTTTAAAGAATAGCTGACATGGGAAGAATCATTATCAGTAAATGGGATAATTGATTAGACCTTTAATAAAGTATTAGGCACAAGTTCAAGTGAATGTGTCGCTCAAATCAAATAGGATGATAGGCTATGGATATGGAATTCCGTCTTTACTGAGGCGGTTTCGGGGCGGGGAGATGACCGCGTGCGGGGTAAGAATCCTTGTTAAAGCGTTTCCATGTCCTTTAGTTGCAAACATGACATCGGAGTAGTTTTCAAGTGCGCAATTTCTAAATGAGATCATATAAACTGTCTTTGATTGTCTTTGTGTGACTAGAATGTTCCCTTTTTCTTCTTCCCTGTCGTCCACGGAACAAACAGGCTGGTGTAGGAGGGGCACATTTTCAATGATCTGATTGCGCTGATTCTTTATTTATTATTTCATTATCGCGGCAATTTGTTTGTATGCATAGCTTTAATGCCATGGTGGCTAGAGCAAGAAATAACAAGTGTTTGTTACTAACATATCCCACGCCGCCGCAATTTTATGTGTCCGTACGGACGGAGCCCAATGCTATATCCCCCGCTATCACCGGCGGGGGTTAAATAAAGAGATGTCTGAATTACGTCTTGTAATTGGTACGGCCTACTATTACAGCGGCATATAAAACCTCGTATCTTCACAATGACAAACTTCACAGGAAAATAAAATAAAATAATTATAATAATTATAATAATATAAATGGATAAATATAGTTTAAAATAAAAATGTTTAATTTTGCATGTAAGAATAGTGGACATACGAGTTTTCGTTTCTTATCAGTTTGGAGATACGAGGTTTTATCAGCAGGCCGACAATATTCAAATTTAAAGTCTGGTTTGCGTTTTCCATGGACCACAAATGCGTTTTTATTGTTAATCAGAAAATCCTTTTTCCATGTTTTCCTGATAGCCATAATCAATGAGCTTTGTACAGAGTCTGCCTCTCTTTTGGATCAGTCACACCTCTTTCATAAGGCCGCCTACATTCTGTAGTTAAGCGCTGTGGGCGTGATCGAAGCGAGTAGGGGAGAATACGCGTAACTCAATAGCGCTTAACTCGAAGCGCGTAAAAAAGGACTTAAGCGCTAATGGGAGAATAGACCCCTAAGTGCACAGTATATTGGGCTTTAGCAGCTTAACGTGGCCAAGACCTGAAATAAAACTACTCCTAAGTCAAGGTGTTTTTGATTTAGCCTTAGCTCTGGGGCTGATCAATTTAATTAAATTAAGACATTTCACTTAAATTTAGGAGTTTTCTTCTTGTGATTATTTCCTGTCATTCTTCCACCAGGAGGTTTAGAGATAACGCCTAACACCAATAATTTTTTTACGCAAAACAAAGCATGATAGGATAATTTATGAAATTTTTCTACCTTGCAAAAGATAATCAATACCAGGCATGACAAAATTGAAAGTAATCTAAATTTGCTAGTTACAACTTGGCAGTGCATGCATACTGTATACTGCTATGCCTCCCTGCCCGGCAATTGTTGCTGTTTTCCTCTCTCTCTCTCAGCACTGTACTGCAGGTTGCCTGTTGGTGACTGGACAGCCGCAAATTGGGCATATTTTGAATGGAAGCTGCGGAAGCAGACCTGGCCCCACCTTCTTGCTTGCTTCCAAAGGGACTAAGCAGCTTGTTGCACGTTTATCTTTATAAGAGCTTGTAAGAATTGTCAATCTCACCATGTTGTTTGTTGTGTGTTAATCTTAGTAAGAGCTTGTAAAAATTGTAAACTCAACCATGTAGTACGGCCTATGCTTAGTTTATCCTTGCAAAAGCTCGTAAAAATTGAAAACTTAAAAAGCAGTCCTGGAAAAAGGGGTTGGAGGAGAGCTTTCTTTTACTGTACATTTTTTCTCCTGTTTATATTGTTGGGTAGAAAGGTAAGAGCATTGTTTTAATTTTCTCTTTTAATTTACTGAGGTAAGAGTTTGAATTATGTATAAGAATGTTTTAGTTGTTATTTTGGCCAGTGCACACATACTTTTTCACACAGGATCATTCCCGCCACCAGGAGGTACTGTGATCACTTGCGTGTGTTAGTCTGTGTGTTTGTCAGCAGGAGTACTGAAAACCTATTCAATGGATTAGTAAGAAATCTTATGGGAAGTTGGAATGTATGAACGGGAGGTGATTAAATTTCCAGACCACTCTAGATCCTGAATTAGAGTTCGCAGCTGATTATAAGTGCTAGTGAATAAAAACCATTGACCATATGGTAAGGTATGTGGACAACCTAACAGCTTCCCAAATGTGAGGCCAAAACATCTTGACTGCCATCTCGTGGCTGGCTGCAGTACAAGCATGTTAGAGGATGGGACAAGGACCTCACAAATAAAAATAAATGAATAAATAAATAAAAATTAAAGTATATGTCTAGTAATGTTTTGACAAAAATTGTTTCTGTCATTTTAGGTAGTTCTAACCATGCTGATGTAAACTGCTCAAAAAATAAAGGGAACACTTAAACAACACAAAATAACTCCAAGTGTTCCCTTTATTTTTTTGAGAAGTATATTTTCAAGAATTCATTTTTTAAAGTTTGGTTTTATTTAGTTATTCAACACTATAAAAAGTTGGATATTAAGTCATGATTGACAGCTGTGACTGACAATAAATCATTGAGAACGTGTCACCTGCTGCTTCAAGGGATTGTACAAAGCTAGCGTGTGACCATCAAAAACGTTAACACTACACATGCATTAGTTGCTAGGTTCCAGTACAACAGCATATAACCCGTCGTTATTTTGGGTGTCCAACAAAAATTGACAGCAGAAAGGTCTTTGCTCTGAATATAGAGCACTGAAGTGATGACGTCGCGCTGGTGTCGAAAGTAAAAGTTCCCATTCATTTTACGAAAGGACTTTTTAAAATATTCACTTTTGAACCACTTCCCATTTTTTTCAAGCCTCCATGGATATGAAGATTTTGCATCATATTTCCGGGTAACAACAAATAGGGTTTTTTTGACCAGAGTTAGCTATATTTACTTCTTTTTTGCCACCATACAGATCTTCTTTGTCGTCTAAAAACTACACGTCCCATGATCCTCTTGATTTCCGGGCAGAATGAGTTCATAACGCGGTAGAAATTTCCAGCACCTTGTCATAGTTTTTTCTTTGCCTTTCCTGGTGAAACTATGCTAATTAGTTAACCACTCAACATTCTACTTAGTTATGCTTACGTTGTTAGACATCAAGTTTTGCAACTAGGGCCAGTTTAATTTAATAGCCAAGCATCCATTGGCAACGTTTGCTTAAAAACTCGGTAGCTAGTGAACGAGCTGATCAGCCTTGTCAATGCATTACTGACCTAGCTACATAGCTACCTTACTCATGTCTACTTGCTCATCTAATGCTAGTTAAGTACCAAAATAACTGCTATTCACTGTTTTTTGTGATTTTTATCCACCAAGTAAGGACAGCTGAGCAAGCAAACTAACTGTTAGCTGGCTAGCTTAGCCAGCAAGCTAGTTTTCTGACTTCGGTGGCTGGCTAATGTCATACTTGCTGCATGTAAATGCCAGCTAGTGAAATGGTTGTGGTTCAATGCTAGCTAAGTAGCCAAATAATGGTTATTCCCTGTTTTTATTGACTTTACTAGCTTACTAGCTAAGTTTCTGGCCAATTTGAACAAAGCTCATTCCATAGAGGGGTTGTCCACTCAGAAAAACATGGTTTTCAAATGGTTAGAAATTACAAGAATCAAATTGCCCAGAAATCATGGAATCTTCATGGTTTTTTTCTTGAAAGTAAATAAACTTCTGTTTTCAATATCCAATATTGAATATAATATTCTAGCCTGAAAAAATATTTAGCATAATAGGTCCCCTTTAACAGACAATTTAAGGGAAATGTCAGAGAACGGAAAATACCATGCTCTTACAATATCTACAATATACAAAGCATGGCACAACCTACCTTTATAGCCAAAAAAAAACTTCACAAATTCAGGGTACAATACATGCCTTTACTTGAGGAAGCAGCTGAAAGTTAGTAATCAATAACCTGTCAGTCAAGATACTCATACAGCAGTAAAGAAAAACTATGTCAACAATGAGAATCCTGGATTCCAGTCTCAACAGACTGCTTTTCTCCACTGAGTATACCAACATAATAGAGATTTTTGGAACTCCAGGAGCGTGAGTTATATTTGTAATTCTACAGTCAGCGGCCAGCATTCCAGTAATTCATTTCCAATTTATTTCTTAAGTTACACCCACAGAAGTCATAACCATTCGAAAGAAGAAACCACAAAACAGATTGCATCTGACAAATCAAACAAGGAGACACTATTCATTTTTAACACCATTCAGATTTTTTTTTGGTACATCAGTTTTACTTCTTCCTCAAGCGGAGAAGCACAGATCGCCTGCAACACTTAAACTCTATTAAAATAGAGCTGTTCATTCACAAATAATATTTGACTGCAATCAGCTTTTACATCCAGGTGCCTTAATTCCACGTGCACAATATTCACTTGCTTGCAGCTGAATAATTTTCATACTAAATATTACAATTCAGAGCATCCCAGTATTTCTGCAGATACTCTTTAATGCCTGTGTTCAGGTGAATCATTCAGAATTACAATGGGCAATTATAAAGTGAAGTATGTTTTGTGGCCCTGAATAGATTTTGTTTGCACTATTTGCCATGTGTAAAATAGTATGTCATTTAATTAATGACATGTAAAAATACGGAATGCACTGAGATTGGTCAACTTGATTCCAGATTTATACAGTTTATCTCTTTCATCAGGTCATGCATTGACCTGCAATTACCCAGTACTGCAACATAAGCTGACATAAATTTCAATCAAAAGCCTGGCCAATTACAGAGGGTTCAAACTGGAAAACTATTCTGTCAAGATGATGGCGAATATTGCACAGTTATGGGTGTTTTAATATTAAAAACAAATCTTTGGTACCAAGAAAAAGCATTTTTGTGATGGCTATAGATGCAAAAAAGACACCAAAACATCACAAAAATTCTTTTTGATACATTCACTAACATTGCAGGGCATGGTGCTTTATAGAAGTGGTGATTGAAGTGCCATGGAGTATCTAAACTAAGACAATCCATTCAGTAAATTTATCGTAATCATTTATCTTTCTGAAGTGTGATGCCAGGTCCCAAAGTCTCTTGCAATAACAGAATAATTAAAAACAAACAGATTTCCACTTTATTATCATTGGCACCGAGTGTGCTGGGGGATAGACGAAGAATGAAAAAAATTCTAAAAATTACCACAGAAGGACAATTTTTTAAAACATGATGATTCTATAAAACTTAGATTACTGCTACCCTCTGATGCCTCGTAATAACCATTTGAGGCTGAGGTCAAGATTTACTCAATGTTTACAGTTGTCCATAGATGTTTTCTAAGGCCTGTCCCAATAACAAAAACAAAACTGCAGTGAGTAAAACCTTAATCCTGTCCAAATGTGGAATGTTGACTGATGCAACAGATCTACTCTGGGTTTTACTTGTTGCTGAAATCTGTGCCTGCCACTTTGCCAGACCTCTGATAGTGCACAGTATGGATTTAGACAAGCGCGTTGCACCGCTAGGTGTTACGGGTGTTACGACACCCACGCTTTTGCAGACACATGATTCTGTCCTCGCCCACTTTTTCATTGATCAAATTGAACTAAGATCATTTAGAAAAGTACTTTAGCAAATGATTTCCCCAAACATGAAACCTGGCAGTCAATTCAGATTGATTGAACGGCTGCTCAGCCAATCACAGCCATTTGGTCAACCCAACAAGCTCGAAATACGCCTTTGCATGCGTACATTCACAAATTGAGCATTTATCAATTACTGGCCGTGATAATAGATCAGGGAAGAACAGCTATTCTCCCTCTTGGTAATGTAATGAAGCTAGCTTGATGAAGCTTGCTTTACAATGACCACATTTACATGGACTTGAGTATCCCGGTTATGAGCCTTATCCCGGTTTTCATCATACTGGGGATATGGTGTTTACATGAACATACTGAAACCTGGTTATTCATGTCCCTGCATACATGATAAACACTAGTATCGCAGCTTTTGTTTTATCATGCATGTCAGTCACTATCAATTTCAAGTCCTATTTTGTAAAGCCATTTTATTGCATGAAAATTGCCACATAAATTAGTTTGAATTATTGATTGACAGATTAAAACCTTCAGTTCAGTGATTCAAATTCAACATGCAAGTACCAAAAGTTAAGTGTTATCTCATTTATATTTAATTGTGACAACCCTTGTATGAATGCCTTCTGTGTCTCTTCCTATTCGGCCACTTGCGTGTCAATTAGAAGTTAGGTCTCCTTTGATTGGTTTGCATCTTGCGTGCTCCCATAATCCCAAACCGTGTCTTGTATCAAAGTTATCCCACCTCTTGTATGTGTCATGTATTTATACCCTCTCTTGTGAGTTGCAAATTGCTGGATTGGAATTTGCTTTCTTTGTCTTTTGAAAGTAAAATGTAATTTTTAATGATAATAATTTACGGAAGTGTCTTTCCTTGTCAAGTAAATAGGAACAAGCTCCCATGCGTTTTTCACGGTCTCTAGGATTGGGACTGCATTTCTGTTAATCCTATCCCAGTCTGTTCTTCTGTCCAGTTCATTAGGAACAAGCTCCGAATCCTACAGTCTTCAGGATTGGAACCACCTTCCTCCTAAGCTACCCCATCCTACCTTTTGACAGTTCGGCTTTGGCAGTCATCTTGGAAAGCCACTGGCCAGAGATCATCAATGCCCACACTGCTTTGAGTAAATCAGCTGACCTGAAATGTGCTGTACTCCTCTGGGCTCCAACCTGTATTACTATCTGTCTGCTATATTACTATCAATAAACTCAACTACTGGATTGTACTCTGCCTCCGCACTTGGTTCTTCGTCTGGAATATAACAGGCATATAGTTTTTTTCTCAAGATACTAAATGTACTTGTATGAATGAAATAACCTCAGGAACATCCACTACAATCCTGCGACAAGCCTTGGTGGGAGGGTCAGAGATATCAAAAGCGAGAGCCAGAGATAATTTGCATTTTAAAATCGTCTTTAATTCAAATACAATCTCACATAGAGACAGACAGACTGAACTTTTGCATTTGTAGTTAACTCTGTAAGGCATAATCAGAGCGCCAGTGGTTGGCAAATAAGATTAATATGCATTTTGTATACAGCCACAGACTGTATCAGGGAAACGAGCCTGAAGTAATTAACCTTTTCTCTGAGCATGATGGTATGGCACCGTTACCAGATTTAAAATGTCATTAATTATTTTCGAAAGTGGGAGTGGATTGTAAAGATTAAAATATAAGAACTGATTAAAAGTTTTGCTGGGCAAGTTGAGAGGGTAAAAACAGAAGATGCTTATTTGTTAGGATGAAGTTGGCAAGTCTGATAAAAAAAAGTAAGTCTGAGTTAGTACTTAAGTACAAACTTTCTGGCCGGAGACTGGATTTTTGAGACTCTTCACAGCTGTGCTGCAGCTGTTGTCTGTGAAACTCATAGTAATCAGACGATCACATCCTTATGCATTCTCTTGCAGTAGGCCCCTCAGGTGCTGGTCCATGTCCGGCCGCCTTTCAGACTACTAATGCAGGGGCTGCATCTCCCACCACTTTTTATTTTCAACAGGCATGCAACAAGCCCATTACCTTTGCACTTCTACAACAGCTCATTAGTACAACTCAAGTTTCATCTGATATGACGGTACCCTCCTGATTATCAGTGTCTATATTGAAGATGTCTATATTATGATGGTCAATACGACCAAGATCAGACGTGATTAACCCCTGCGGCTGAATCATCTCCAGCTCAGAGAATATAAAGTGTAAAGCACCTGCAAGCACAGAAAATAGCACATTGCGGCTCGTCCTGAAGACTGGCGAAACGACATGCTGTTTCTTCCTGACAAGACTAAGAGGAACCAGCCCATTTTAAGAACTTTTGCCCCACTGCAAATATTCAAGGTTCTTGCCCTGACTTGGCTGAAATTTTGCTTCTATGCAGATTCTGAAATGCTTCTTGACCTCCTTAACCCAGCCGCTTGCCCCCAGCAGTGTGCGTGCGTCAAGCTCACCAGATTCAATTACTCTTGTATGAGAATACAAATTATAGTGTAAATGAAAATTGTGACCGACATATTCTTTAAAGCGAGACTGACAGGTTGTGGTCTCCAGTTTGATAAACGGGTGAAATCTATTGTTTATTTTTGATGCTGCCTTTTGGGATGGTGAGAGGGGATGTGAAAATATGTGGTTATATTGCCCTCTTGTGGACAAAGGGGCAGGCAACATGTAACGAAAAGCGCAGTTCAGCATGCAAGATGGACAATATTGGCTCTCAACTCATTTGTCTCAGTCTCAGAAGCATAGCTGTCTGATATTGTAGAGAAAACATACAGACTAAGATGAATGGAGCAGCGCTAGCACAAAGTCATCAGGCATTAATTCATCCCAGTCCACAGCTTATTCTTTCATTTGACCTGAAGCAAGGCAATTTTTCAGTCGCAGGCACATACAAAGGGTGGTTTCACTTACTTTCACCCAGAATACCTGACTTCCAGGTCAGCAAGCACAAGCACCTGATCCTTTTGGCCTAAGTGTGCAATGTCCCATTTTCTTGATGATTCTTTGTCTTTAAAATCCAATACTTATCACCTCCGAATGGCTGACTGTTGAGTAGTTCATTTGGAAGCCAAGTGGCTGGGTGATAGAATGTGAGCCATGCAATTACTGCCTATGGCCACAGGTCCACAAAATTGGCCC
Source organism: Gymnothorax reevesii (assembly GCA_029721435.1). NCBI lineage: Eukaryota > Metazoa > Chordata > Actinopteri > Anguilliformes > Muraenidae > Gymnothorax > Gymnothorax reevesii. Next base: position 56,504,715 of record CM056586.1, read on the forward strand.
CGCTTCGTCTGTGATAATGGAGATAAAGACGGTCAAAAAATAATTTGTCCTATCGCTCTCTGGTGGGGACCGCTGGTTGACACTGTATGCTGTCTGCATTATCCTCAGACAGCACGGGCAGTGGGTGATTGGCAGTGCGAATGCATATTGTTGAGATCACGGAGGAAACATGTGCCATGGTTTTGTTAATTGATTTGGTGTTTGTGTTGATCTCTGTTGTATAGATTTTCATTTTTTGGATTATAGTACTGTTAAGTCTATTTTGATGTCCTTTCTCTTCCCCTGGTCTCTCTCTCTCTCTCTCTCTCCCTGCTCTGTGCCTCATTCCTTTATTTGTGACCACACCATATCCCTGCTTTTCTGCCTGCATGCTCACCCATCTTGTGTTCCCTTTATAAATCACTGTATTTTGTCTTTAATTTGTGTCCATTTTTGGTTGTTATGTACTCTTTTTCTTAGTTCCATGCTTTTAGTTTCCCTTGTGCTTCTTGCATGTTGATTCTCCCGTGTCCTGTCTCCCCTTTTCTTAATTTATCCTTGCCTTTTTCATGCTCTTGTTCTGTGCTTCACCACTTGCCTCACTCCCATTCCTCACCTGGTGCTTGTTACCCCTATAAATTTAAGTTCTGTCTGGTCCACACACACTTTAAGTTCTGTCGTCCCTATGGTCCACACACACTTTAAGTTCTGTCGTCCCTATGGTCCACACACACTGATGCTCCCTCTGCACGCGTCCCTATGGTCCACACACACTGATGCTCCCTCTGCATGCGTCCCTATGGTCCACACACACTGATGCTCCCTCTGCACGCGTCCCTATGGTCCACACACACTGATGCTCCCTCTGCATGCGTCCCTATGGTCCACACACACTGATGCTCCCTCTGCACGCGTCCCTATGGTCCACACACACTGATGCTCCCTCTGCATGCGTCCCTATGGTCCACACACACTGATGCTCCCTCTGCACACGTCCCTATGGTCCACAAACACTGATGCGCCCTCTGCACGCGTCCCTATGGTCCACACACACTGATGCTCCCTCTGCACGCGTCCCTATGGTCCACACACACTGATGCTCCCTCTGCACGCGTCCCTATGGTCCACACACACTGATGCGCCCTCTGCACGCGTCCCAATGGTCCACACACACTGATGCTCCCTCTGCACGCGTCCCTATGGTCCACACACACTGATGCTCCCTCTGCACGCGTCCCAATGGTCCACACACACTGATGCTCCCTCTGCACGCGTCCCTATGGTCCACACACACTGATGCTCCCTCTGCATGCGTCCCTATGGTCCACACACACTGATGCTCCCTCTGCACGCGTCCCTATGGTCCACACACACTGATGCTCCCTCTGCACGCGTCCCTATGGTCCACACACACTGATGCTCCCTCTGCATGCGTCCCTATGGTCCACACACACTGATGCTCCCTCTGCAGGCGTCCCTATGGTCAACACACACACTGATGCTCCCTCTGCACGCGTCCCTATGGTCTACACACACTGATGCTCCCTCTGCACGCGTCCCTATGGTCCACACACACTGATGCGCCCTCTGCACGCGTCCCTATGGTCCACACACACTGATGCTCCCTCTGCACACGTCCCAATGGTCCACACACACTGATGCTCCCGCTGCACGCGTCCCTGCGGTCCACACACACTGATGCTCCCGCTGCATGCGTCCCAATGGTCCACACACAGACTGCCACTATTGCATGTATTCGCAGACACACAAAGGTGAAACTTTGGTATTTTGTATAGTCACTGTATGTTGTACAGTGCATTAATAGAATTTATATCAATGTCATTGCTATTTATTTTTTCTTTTTTTCAATAATCCAGTTTTATACAGATTCACACCCGGAAAGCTCCTGAATAGCCGTTATGTAAATGACTTTCGCCGGGTCTAAAATGGTGACTTTGGGGAAGCTTTAGTTATGCAAATGAGATGGAGTCAAAGGAACATTTTTTTTTTTCTCATTTAAGCATGCTTACATAGTTTTACCTAACATTTTGCATTTTCATAAACAATAATTATCCAAAAAAAAACTCACTCATTTAAGCATGCTTACATAGTTTTACCTAACATTTTGCATTTTCATAAACAATAATCATCCAAAAAAAAAACCTCACAACAGACATTAGGGTTAAAATCAACATAGTAATGTCATTTTTAATCATGTCAAAGTACTAAATGCCTTAGGGTAGTGCTGCTTTGCACCACAGTATCACTCTGTCACTTTGGTGAGTTCATTAAATTACTTTCAGTCAATTAGAATTGATTGTAACATGATGGGATTTTTAAAACAAGATTTTTTATGTAAAAATTAGTTGTATCATTTCAGTTGATATCGTTGGCTTCATCGTTAACTCCACTAACCTAAAAATAAAGAATAGAGTGTAGTTGAAAAATATTACTCCATTTTTCAAAATTCAACCAAAACAATGTATTTCAGAAGAAAATTAAACTTTGATTCAATTTCAACGTATTGCTGTGCGATTTGCAACAAAATAGCAGGCAGAGAACATTAAATGAAGCCAGCTGTGTTTAGCTTTGAAACCATTGAACTGATTTTGATCAATCCAAAACAACACTGTTGCTTGATAGATTTCCCATGGTTAAACCAAGGAACAACACCTGCCCTGACTTATCTGCATATATCTGCATTTTTCCAAAAAAAAAAAGTGCACAAAATACCAGTCTACCACATTACTGCTACCGCTACATGGATCCACACAAACTTGCTTAGAATCACCCTAGTGACCACCTATCCATATCAACCACCTAGAAACATACAAGACACCGCACAAAACACTTCAGCAACCACCTAGAAATACCCTAGAAACCACCTAGAAACAGCCTTGCAACTGCCTAAAAACAATTATGCAAACACCATGAACACCTAAGCAACCATCCAAAAACATCCCACCAGCCACCTTAATATAATAAAAATGATAATAATAATTATTATTATTATTATTACTACTACTACTTCTACTACTAATAATAATAATAATAAAATAAAAAACAATATTATGAAACTATATGTGTATGATCACTTAGAACTTTAGGTTACCACAAGAAAAATATTGTACAAATACAAAATATACACTCACGAGCCACTTTATTAGGCACACCTGTTAAACTGCTCGATAACGCAAATGTCTAATCAGCCAATCACACAGCAGCAACTCAATGCATTTAGGCATGTAGGCATGGTCAAGACAATTGGCTGAAGCTCAAACCGAGCATCAAAACGGGGAAGAAAGGTGATTTAAGTGATTTTGAATGTGGCATGGTTATTGGTGCCTGACAGGTTGGTCTGAGTATTTCAGCAACTGCTGATCTGCTGGGATTACTGGGATTTTCATGCACAGTCATCTCTAAGGCTTACATAGAATGGTCTAAAAAAATAGCAAGATATCCAGTGGGCGACAGTTCTCTGGCAAAAATGTCTTGTTGACACCAGAGGTCAGCGGAGAACGGCCCAACTGGCTCGAGCGGATAGAAAGGCAGCAGTAAATGAAATAACCACTCCTTACAACTAAGTTATGCGGAAGAGCATCTCTGAACACACAAAACGTCAAACTCTGAAGATGGGCCACTGGGCAGAAGACCACACTGGGTGCCACAGCTGTCAGCTAAGAGCAGGGAACTGAGGCTACACTTTGCACAGGCTCGCCATAATTGGACAACAGAAAATTTGAAAAACGTTGCCTGGTCCGATGAGTCTGGTTTTCTGCTGCAACATTCGGATGGTAGGGTCAGACTTTGGTGTAAACAAGATGAAAGCATGGATCCATCTTGCCTTGTATTAACGGTTCAGCCTGGTGGTGGTGGTCTAGTGGTGTGGCAGATATTTTCTTGGCACACTTTGACCCCCTTAATACCAATTCAGCATTGTTTAAATACTAAAGCCTACCTGAGTATTGCTGCTGACCATGTCCATCCCTTTATGACCACAGTGTACCCATTTTTTGATGGCGACTTCCAGCAGGATAATGCACCATGTCACAAAGCTCAAATCATCAAAAAACTGTTTCTTGAAAATTTCAAATGGCCTCCACAGTCACCAAATTTCAATCCAATAGAGCACCTTTGGGATATGGTAGAACGAGAGATTTGCATCAAAGATGTGCAGCCAATAAATTTTCTGCAATGGCAAGATGCTCTTGTGTCAATATGGACTAAGGTTTCTGGGGAATGGTTCCAGCACCTTAGTGGATCTATACCACAAAGAATTAAGGAAATTCTGAAAGCAAAAGGGGGTAAAACCTGGTACTAGCAAGGTGTACCTAATTAAGTGGCCTGTGAGTGTATTTTAATGCGTTTGAAAGCAAACACTGTTGCACAATGGTCACAACAAATACTGAAAATCATCTTCATGGTTGCATGTTGGATCAAAAGCTGTGTCTCCTCAATGACAGGACCTGCGCCTTAATAGAGATCAATAAATGTTCAATAACCCTTGTCAAGGATATCAGATGTCACCTGTCATGTTTTACTCCTTCATCAACTACAGCCTCAAAGTCACCATCCCGGGAAGAAGTTATATACTGAAATAAGCGCTGTCCTAATACCTGCCACTTGCAAAGAAGTAAAAAAAATAAAAAAATAATAGCAATGAAGGACAAAAATCAATACTATATTATCACTTTGAGCAGTGCTCTTTGAAATAACTTTTATTTGAAGTGGATTGGAGTGCTAACTGAGGGTACTGAATCAGCCATGTAATCAGTTCTTGGCAGGATATTTGAATAAGAAAAGAAATACTGAACTGTACCACTGCATTTTAGCCACAGTTGTACATCAAACTGACTTATGAGGCAATAGACAGCTGCAATGAGGGATATTTAAGAAATAAAAAAAAAGATCTTTAGGAATGCAAAAACAAAGCTACTATGAAGTGGGAACATATCCAAATGGGCCAATCTCTGAATGCCTATTGGACATACTGACAAGGCTAATATCACAAAGGTCATGTCAAATGTATTACTGTTGTGCATATTGTGCTTGAGACGAACTAAACCCTCCGAGCCGCTAGTTTTCGTAAATGGATCCTGTTCACATGTCACTGTACCCAACGGATACATATTTCAAGGTTGAAGTCATTCTCGCAACATAGAAGGTCAAATCAAGTACTAAGATAGTGAAAATAAGTTCTGTGACTTCCCCTGAGCACGTGTCTTCATTGAAATTAAGCACCTAAGCCAAATTTGCTGGAGAGGAAAAGCATCGGAAAGAAATTTTATTTGCAAGGTTACATAGCTAAGATCAAAGGTTGTAATTCTTGATAACCCTCTGACTCTATACCTATGGAATGAATGCTTTAATTTGAACCTAATATTAAGGCTCCAGTGTAACTGGCTCCAGAGATATGCTCCAAAAAGTTTTTTGGGGTGACTGTCACTGTGTTAAGATCAAAGCTCAAATCAGCACAAAAACCAGTCAGACATGTCCCCCACAGATGTATATACATCTAATATGAGAGATGGCTTCAATAGGTTCCAAAATCTAGCCTTGTGAAATGGTGTTGGCCGCCTGTACACCTGCCCAAATGTTGCAGGGGATGACAATTAGTCCACACAATCTGTTTGTCAGTTGATTAAAAAGTAATACATTGATGATTGACTGTTCATTCACAGTGACTATATTGTTATTGTTGCAAATTCTAATGGACAAATTTAAGTGCAGATCTATCTGGGAGTTCTAGTCTCTGCCATACATTCATTTCAAAGCCCAAAACCTTCTCCACTTGCTGCTGCCTCAACTCAATTCCCCATTGTTGACAAATGTCAACCCTTGGGGAGGCTAGGGAAAAGGTCCATTGATATACATGTAGGTGTCCTATGTAGTCATTATGGGGAAAAGAATTAAAGACAGATTAAAGATTTTTTTCCCCTTATACTGAAGGTCAGCTTTTTCTTCATTAGCCATTACATAAGCCTACGAATTAAGTGTTGTTGGGAAACTAAACGTGTAAAAATAGACAAGCATTCATCAAGCATTCTTTGAGTAGGCATATTAGACTTACCAAGAAACAAGATGGTTTGCTTTCGGGACGCTTTAGCCTTTGAACTCTGGTGCTTTGGTAGGAATTCCTCTTTCTTAGATGCTGATCCCTTGGCTCCTCTCAGCACACAGATCATGTTCTTGCACATCAACCCAACACTGACAAGAACCAGGATGTACACAATGAATGCCCCAAAGATACTGGACCTGTACATCACCCACCAGCTGGTGAGGTTTGTGCAGAACGTTAAGTTTTGGGGCGCGGCTTTGGGCCCCTCTGTCCCAGTGGCAAACAGCAGCGGTAGAGCAACCACGGTCGAGGTCATCCACACAAAAACAATGAGCTTGACAGTGCGGGAACCTGACAGAGACTTGTACCTGAAGGGATAGCAGATAGCGATGAAGCGCTCAAAGCTGAGGGTGGCCACGTTCAAGATGGTGGCATAGCTACACGTCTCGAAGAGGAAATTATACAGCTTGCAGGCCACGTTCCCGGAGTGGGAGGAGAAGGGGAACCAAATGGCGCTGTACAGCTCTACTGGGAGTCCGATCAGAAGCACTAAGAGGTCTGAGCATGCGAGGCTCACCATGTGGTCTGTCACATTCTTCTGCAGATAACCCTTCTTCAGGAGGAGCTGTGTGACTCTGATGGTAACCCCGTTTCCTACAAGCCCAGTCAACAAGATGACGCTGTATAGGATTGTAAGAAAGACTTTAACCGATGTCGGCTGCTCCAGGTCTCTCCAGGCCTCTACTTTCATCTCTGTTGCAATCTCGTATTCCAGGTCCATGGTTTAAAGATTAACAGCTTTTATTTTGTTCAAAATGTTATCGATCCTCGCTTGTGTTCACTGCCATGCCAAGTTACATCGACTGAGGGAAAAGACACAATGCCTTTTGGTTGAGGAGAACTTTGATTTTTCTAATGCTTACTGATTCAGTAGTAGATCCCGTTGGTTAAAAAAAAAAAAGCCATAAAGGTTTGTCTCCTGGCCCTCCTCCGTCAAAACGAAATGACCTTGGCGTGTAAACTCATGCTGCGCCAAATCACCCATTTCCACCTCCAATTTCTAAATAAAACACTCGCTACGGTCTGTGGGCTGTGGCATGCATCAGCGTAATGGCTGACAGGCACCTAATAGCAGCTGTGATTCATTTGGCCAATGAGGATAGGACGGTTAAATATTGAATCACAGCCCTGTACAGGGAGAGACTGTGTTTGCTCATGTTATCATTACTTCAGTCAGAAACTCTGAGTTAGTTAAAAGGAATGCCCTTTGCAGGAACTGCCTGTTTAAAAAAAGTGGGGGGTTAGAAAAAGCAAAGAGTAGAGAGCACATCTGTGTGCCTGTGTTCACTTAATTTATAGGCTCTACATGGGAATCTGTACGTTCTGGTAATAAGCTGTCATCTTACATTACAAGAAATGTTTTTATTTTACACTATTTATTTTTCCTTTCAAAGCTCAGAGCAGCACCTATACTTGCCTCAAGATATCCGACTTATATGTACAGTATGTGTGTGTGTTTTTGAACTTTATATTTTGAGTACAAAAGCTGGCTAATGGCGCCCTTTTTATCAAAGTAATCGATAGACTAAAAGGATATATTCTAGTACATATTAACCAGTGATAAATTATCAGTGACACCACGTGTGTAAAAATGTCCATAGTCCATACTGGCATGGCTTAGGGGTGAGTAACCACTAGGTGGGTGCAATGATTTTAATTAGAGGAATGACTATCAACAGCAAAGCCAGAGAATAATTAACATTAGAGGCCATTTTAACTTCATCAACTTCAAAAATCTATTTCATTGAAATACAATTCCTGCAAGTACAGTCCTAGCAAAAATTATGGAATCGCCATGCATAGAGGACATTCATCCGCCATTTTTACTTCATAACAAATCAAAAAATTGCAGAAATGAAACAAAACTATTTTTGTTTATTAGATTAACATTCATGTTTCATGAAACACACCTGAATCAAATTAGATTTAATTATTTTCATTAATGGCTTTTTTTTTTCATAATCAAATAAGGAAAAATTCTGGAATTGTTCAGTATTGAGGAAAAAAATCATGGAATCATCAAAAAACAAAAAAAAAAAAAAAACTGAATTATAACTTTGTTTCTCCTGCTTGGGCTTTTATGATGGCCAGAATTCTTTGAGGCATGGAATTTACAAATGAAAAACAATATTGTCCATAAAGCTGGTCCCAACTTTCTCGAATAGGGATTGCCCGATCAGCTTTGCAGGATTTTTAAATTTTGAGATCCTAACTGATTAGGATTAGGATCTCAAGCCATGTCATTTGAGTTGATATGCCTTTCCTGAAGAAAAGCCTCCACACTCTTTGCTCTGGGGATAGATGCGCTGTCATGCAGAAAAATGACTTTATCGTCAGGAAAATTATACTCCATAGATGGAATCAGAAAATGGTCCAAAATTTCAATGCACACCTGGGCATTGACTGTTGAGGTAATGACAGCCAGTTCCCTTGGTATTTTACCTGACATGCAACCCCATATCATAAATAAATGGGGAAATTTGCTTGTTTTTTTTTCTTTTTTTTGCAGTCATCTTTATATTTTTCATTGAAATGACACCAGACAAAAGTTCTAGCATCATTGCCTTGGCCAATGCAGATTTGTGATTCATTACCGAATACCACTTTCATCCAATCACCCACACTCCATGATTGCTTCTCTTTAGCAACCTGTAGCCTTGCTTTCTTCTGTTTAGGTGTTAGTGCTGGTTTTCTTTTGGCTTTTCTGTATGTAAATTCCATTTCATTTAGCTGATTTCAGACAGGTCTGCTACAAACATTGCCTCCTGTTTCTGTCCATTTGTTTTGTTGTGCCATTTTTCATTTTCAACAAATATTTTCGGGTTTTCTTTCTTGGTGCTTTGACATCTTCCGTGGTCTACCCGTATGTTTTCATTTTATGACTTTCCCGTGTTGTTTATTCCAGCACCAAATTTTAGACACAGCTGACAGGGAATAACCAACAGTTTGTTTGCCACTTTCCCTTGGAATTTCCTTCTTGCAGCATTTTTATAGTCTTTCCCATTGTTTCACTTTCCAGCTGTCGAATTCCTGCCATGCTTTTTTTCAATTAGCCAGGTCCAATGCCTCTTTTTCACTCTCTTTTAAAGGAGCAGTGTGTAGAATTTAGATTGATATTTTGGCAGAAATTGAATATAACATTCATACTACTTTTTTAGTAGTGTATAACCAAATGAAAACAATAATCTTTGAGTTTCATCTTGCTTAGAATAAGCCCTTAAAACCAACATGGGAGCGTGTCCACCTTCGTGGAGGCTGCAATGTTGTGCCGCCATTTTTTCGACAGTAGCCCAGAACGGAAAAAAGTGAATGAATAAAGCACTGACACAAGAGAGCGTCCTTCAGGTTTTTGCAAGTTTTGCGGCCGCGGTAGGTTTTCTGAGAAATGGAATGGTCAGTTGGTTGCAATCTATAATCTGACCACTAGATTCTAAATCTTACACAGTGATCCTTTAAGTGCAGACTAATTTGCATATTCATACTTGTGCAGGTATTTCTTTTAGAAAAGCAAATTACAAAGTCTTTCCATCATTTTTTCCTTCAATATTGAGTGATTTCATCATTTTTCCTCAACTTGATTATGAATTTATGCCCGCGCCATTTATCACATTATGTAATTTCTGAACGGCTTTGATCTAGGACCACTAAACTTGGTGACTTTTCCTAGAACTTTTCTGGGAACAAATTTAGACCAATAATTCAAGTCCAGCATCTTCGCCGTTTCCATGGAAACAGTTTTCTATCAGGTATGTCTGACAAAAAATTGCCTATTTCGGTTTCATCAATGTAGTTTCCAGATTTTTTTTTGAACATATACTTATTCCATTTTATTTACAATATCTTATGTAATTTATTGTCAGCTTTACTAAGTAGAATTAATTTATGCTAATTTGATGACGTTATTGAATTTAAAGGGTTAAAATCCAAGATGGCAGACTATATCTTTGACTCAGGTACATTTTCCCTCAAATTTCATTGATTCCTATTATTTTCTAATACACTAAAGACAAAGAGGATGACGATAAGAACAGAGCAAGGTTTGCTTATATAAACCTGTAATCTCTTATGAGTTTACTTTAATTTCTTTCTGACCTGAACTTCAAAGAAAACATTAAGACATATTTGAGTTTGTGACATCTAAACTGCAGATGAATACTCAAATGAGTATTCAGCCAGTATGAGTACAAAAAATGACTTGTGAGTTGCTAAAAAACATTAGCCAGACAGATGAATGTGGCCAGCAAACTTGTTTATAATAGATAAATTAAGATGAATTAAGTGCATGCAAACATTAAAGCTTGAGATAAAACAGCTGCAAAATTCATCCAAGATGGAAAGGCCTTTCATCTTATGTCAGACAACACAGTGAGATAATGGAACAGTACAGACCAAACACATGATCATGCAGGAAATTTTGAAGCAGATTTTGAAGCACAGCTGGATGAGGCTTAAATGGTCAGGAAGGAACACGCAATATTCTGTAGCTGACAGCCTCTGTCTCTCTGGTGGGTCAAAAGAATCACAAATTACATGACTTATTACTCTCCCAAAAAATAAATGAATGTAATTAAACTGCGCATACAATGATGAACATAAAATATAATTAGTTCCAGACGTCAGATATCATGCAAACCCCGATTCCAATGAAGGTGGGATGTTGTGCAAAATGTGAGTAAAAACAGAATGCAATGATTTGCAAACCTCATAAACCCACATTTTATTCACAATAGGATATAGACAACATATCAGATGTTGAAAGTGAGACATTTTCATACTTCATGAAAAATATAAGTTAATTTTGAAATGAATGGCAGCAACACAGTTTGCCAGCTGGCTAATCATTTTAGCTGGCAAGCAAGAGTCAGTAACAAGTTACTTAAAGGAGCTGTGTCACAATTACTGTCCATTATCACAACATTGAACAAAGTAAATCCACTTGACTGCGAGTCAAAATCTAGAAGGAATTTTATTTTTCTCTGATTATTGGCTATTGCAACCAGCTTAAATTCTCCCCCAGCTACAGCTCAAAGTAGCTTTGAATACTCGAATTTCCATATAAAGCTCCTTAATATAGAAAGCATAATGCCAGAGTAACTAAAGTATATAAATTCAACGCAAAACAAAGGTGGACTGCCTAGGATGGAATCAGATTATGATAAGCAGATTCATTTTCTTAGGATGTAACATTTGAGCATGCACAGTAAACGTGACATAGCTCCTATAAATTAGTCACCAAAATCCATGGTAAAAAAATTTGCGCTGCGCTGGATATAACAAAGCAGCTAAAAGTACATTAGGTAATATTCTGAGTAAAGAGATTCATACCATTAATTTCCATTACTATCTTACTTTCAGTGACCTGATATTAAATCTTGCTTAACCAGCTTGCTAGCTAGTTGGAAAACTAGCTTTAGTTTGCAATTGCATTACGTGAGGCAATGTTCAGAAAAAAAAAAGTCAATTCTACTGTCAATTTTTGTTTGACTCTCAAAATCACGATGAGTTATTTTCAGGAATCCCTTGAGAGGTTCAAAATTGTCTTTCAATATATCACTGCACTTCAACATCTGCCATTAATTTTGTTTCCATTAACAACTGTAATTGCAACTGCACAAACTAATCCTCATTTTTAATCAATATTCATGCACAGCGCACTTTATTGGAAACATTTGTTCACTGACGTTTAGGGAACTGGCGGTGTTCCAGAGGTAACAGAGGAGAGGCACAAAACTTCTGTTTGGACTTGTTAGGTTTGGAAATTTTCTATCAGTTTTGTATGAGGAGTTTTGGGTTATGGATGAATGGCACTGAAATATGGATTATGATATGGCGGAGGGAGGACATAAAAAAAGGAAAAAAAGAAATTGAAAATGAGGTGGAAGGAATTAATATGTAGTTGGAATGAAGGTTGATGTGAAAGAATTTGGAGCCAACTAAGTATTTTCTGATGCACACAGCATGGATAAATTAGTCAAACAGAGGGAAAAGGTTTTAAAAATAGAAGCATACGAAGGAGTGGTTCGTTTTTTTTAATGAGAGGCAGGATTCTTCTGAAGGGGGTTATTAGTGAGGTTCCTTTGGATCTTAATGCAGAAGAGTTTTCGAGGTAGAGGGAGTATGTGGAGCAGGGAGGTGGAGAGCAATTCACTGGTGTTAGAATTTGATGGGGTATTATCCCAAAGGGTGTTTCTAGATTATGTAAGTTAGAGGGTGAGGTAATATGAGAGGGTTCCACTGCAGCGCTCCTGGTGTCAAGAATGTGGGCATGAGGGAATGGTTTATGACTTTTATTGGTTTTACAAATTTGTAAAACAAAAGCAAATAGGGACTCATTCAATTCAATTCAATTTATTTTGTATAGCGCTTTTCACAGAGACTGTCACAAAGACGCTTTACAGTGAGAGTTTAAAGAAATAAAAAGGCAGTGCCCAGCCTACTCCCCACTACAGCAAATGAGGCAAAAAACTCCCAGTAGGGAGAAAAATCCTCCAACAGTGGTGAGAAAAAACTCCCCAGTGGGAAGAAATCTCAGGAGGAACCCGGCCATAGTGGGGGAGCCCATCCTCCGCGGGCTAGCTAATTAAGAACAAAAAAGTAAAAAGGGAGTGAAACGACAGAAGAGTTCCATTTAAGTCCATCTAAACAGTGGCAACGGTAGCTTCAGAAAGTGGCAAGTCGAGGATGGTGCAGAACTGGACCAGGGCCGGACCGGATCGGACCAGGACAGCAGGACAGCAGCAGCCAGCGCTCATGGTGAGGGACAGGGCTCATACGGTCCAGGACTCAGGGAAGTGGAGGGAAAGATCCTCGGAAAGAGACACAGAAGAGAGGGATGTGAGGCACTGGATAACGACTGCATGATAATAAAAGTACCGTCCTCGGTCATGTGCCAAGTGAGAAGTTATAAGCAGACTGGTCAGGAAACAGTCAACACCCCTCCATCCAATTCCTGCAGCACAGAGGCCCAACACTTATTCCAGGCTGTTAGATCACTTTTCATTTTCTAAACAATAGTACCATATGGACCTCCCCAGTGACTAAGGCTGTAGCAAGCCCCACCGGTGCCGTGTAAGTGCAATCTCAGTGCCACCGGTTCCACATGGATTTAAGCAATTTTAACGACCAAAAGCTTGTATCCTTCATCCACTTATTGCAGCACAGAGGCCCTGAAATTCCATCCGACCAAGGCTGCGTAATTTTTCAATCAGATACCACCAACACCATGTGGACCTATTCGGTGACTAAGGCCGTAGCAAGCCCCACTGGTGCCGTGTAAGTGCTATCTCAGTGCCACCGGTTCCACATGGATTTGCGTAACACTACACCAGTGCCATATGGACCTCCCCGGTGACTAAGGCTGTAACAAGCCCCACTGGCACCGTTAATGCATGCTCAGTGCCACCGGTTCCACATGGATTTGCTTAACAGTACACCAGTACCATATGGACCTCCCCAGTGACTAAGGCTGTAGCAAGCCCCACTGGCACCGTTAATGCATGCTCAGTACCACCGGTTCCACATGGATTTACATAACACTGGCTTCCAATATCCTGAACATATCATAAATCAAGGTTGTAGTTAGTCCCACCAGAGCCAACACATAACTAATCATAAACTAATCATAGGCTTGACTAAAAAGATAAGTTTTCAGCCTACTCTTGAAGATAGAGAGTGTGTCTGAAGCCCGAATTTGTCTTGGGAGATTGTTCCATAAAATTGGTGCCTTGTAAGAGAATGCTCTGCCTCCAAGTGTAATTCTAGATATATTTGGAATTTTCAAGTAGTCAGCACCTTGTGAACGAAGTAATCTTGGTGGGGAGTAAGGAACTCATACATGATGACTCATACATGTCAGTCCTGTTAAAAGGAAATATTTACAAAAATACCCCACAACACTTAATAAAAAAAAACCCATATACAACTAAACTTCAAAACAAAAATCAAAATTTACATTACAAACTAGATAACTCATTGCCACAGGGAGTCATATCTCCCTGATCCCCAAATTTCGGACAAGATGGCTGCTGGCAGCCATATTGGACGTCCAAAATTTCCGAAAATTGATCTTGAATATTTTTAAATAAATATCTTCACCAAAATTCGAAAAAAATTCCTCCAATAATTGTCGCTTCTAGAGTCGGAAAAGAAAATCTCTGCAGGTGCTGTAGTGGCAGCAGCCCCCGAACTAAACCATAGTATCTCCCGACTATCATCGTCTGGGAGGTACAAATATATAAAAAAACAGAGTCAAAACTAGAGAAGCACTCAGAGAGTGCAGACCTCTGCTAAGGTGACAGCAAAACCCCAAAGTGCGGCAATTGGAACTCCGGCCCATTGCACGACAATTGAAATAGAATTTCCAAGTTGTCTATAGCTATATAGCTATAGCTATATCTACTTGTCAATCGAACTATCTGAAGTTCGCCAAAAATATTCATGCAAAATAAGCAGGTGAAAATGCATTGCCATCTAACGTCATTAAAGCGAATAAAAAGTTGTGCGTAATGACGCCAGATGCTGTTATGCGGTCAAATTGGTGTATTGAATGGATTTCTGACATTTAAAGCTGTTTCTATTCATTTTCGCACTGAATCGCAGAATGTTCAAGTGAACAAAACTAGTGTGTTAGCCGACTAATTCAGATATTAAGCCAAAATGAATTGCGTCTACCATTCAAATGATGATAATTTGCACAAATTGTACAAAACCCAAAACCAGTGAAGTTGGCATGTTGTGTAAATCGTAAATAAAAACAGAATACAATGATTTGCAAATCCATTTCAACCTATATTCAATTGAATATACTGCAAAGACAACTTAATGTTCGAACAGGTAAACTTTGTAATTTTTTGCAAATATTAGCTCATTAGGAATTTGATGCCTGCAACATGTTTCAAAAAAGCTGGCACAAGTGGCAAAAAAGACTGAGAGAGTTGAGGAATGCTCATCAAACACTTATTTGGAACATCTCACAGGGGAACGGGCTAATTGGGAACAGGTGGTTGCCATGATTGGGTATAAAAGCAGCTTCCCTGAAATGCTCAGTCATTCACAAACGAGGATGGGGCGAGGGTCACCACTTAGTGAACAAATGCGTGAGCTGATTGTCGAACAGGTTAAAAACAACATTCCTCAACTAGTTATTGCAAGAAATTTAGGGATTTCATCATCTACGGTCCGTAATATCCTCAAAAGGTTCAGAGAATCTGGAGAAATCACTGCACGTAAGCGACAAGGCCGAAAACCAATATTGAATGCCCGTGACCTTCGATCCCTCAGGCGGTACTGCATCAAAAACCGACATCAGTGTGAAAAGGACATCACCACATGGGCTCAGGAACACTTCAGAAAACCACTGTCAGTAACTACAGTTCGTCGCTACATCTGCAAGAGCAAGTTAAAACTCTACAATGCAAAGCGAAAGCCATTTATCAACAGCACCCAGAAACAATGGCGGCTTCGCTGGGCCCAAGCTCATCTAAGATGGACAGATGAAAAGTGTTTTTTTGGTCTGACGAGTCCACATTTCAAATTGCTTTTGGAAACTGTGGACGTCGTGTCCTCCGGACCAAAGAGGAAAAGAACCATCCGGACTGTTATAGGCGCAAAGTTCAAAAGCCAGCATCTGTGATGGTATGGGGGTGTATTAGTGCCCAAGACATGGGCAACTCACACATATGTGAAGGCACCATTAATGCTGTAAGGTACATACAGGTTTTGGAGCAACATATGTTGCCAACCAAGCAACGTCTTTTTCATGGACGCCCCTGCTTATTTGAGCAAGACAATGCCAAGCCACATTCTGCACGTGTTACAACAGCATGGCTCCGTAGTAAAAGAATGCGGGTACTAGACTGGCCTGCCTGTCGTCCAGACCTGTCTCCCATTGAAAATGTGTGGCGCATTATGAAGCGTAAAATACAACAACGGAGACCCCAGACTGTTGAACAACTTAAGCTGTACATCAAGCAAGAATGGTTCCACCTGAAAAGCTTCAAAAATTGGTCTCCTCAGTTCCCAGATGTTTACAGAGTGTCATTAAAAGGAAAGGCGATGTAACACCGTGGTAAAAAGGCCCCTGTGCCAACTTTTTTGCAATCTGTTGCTGCCTTTAAATTCTTAGTTAATGATTATTTGCAAAAATAAATAAAGTTTCTCAGTTTGAACATTAAACATCTTGTCTTTGCAGTGTATTCAACAGAATATAAGTTGAAAAGGATTTGCAAATCACTGTATTCTGTTTTTATCTACGATTTACATAATGTGCCAACTTCACTGCTTTTGGGTTTTGTACGTGCTTATGTGCCAGCTATTAGCAACTTTATCAAAAGGCAATGACAGCATCAAAACACCATCAGGATGCAGTTGCAGATTTATTAGGCAAATAACGTTTCCATCAGCATTGATCGCATAAGCCTTTTACCGATCAAAAGAAAATCCGATCAGATCAACCGTATAAACTTTGTGTCGATATTCTTCAAATCAAGTCGAATGTCACCGTTTCCGTAAGGCATTTTCAATTCGATATAACTTCATTCGCATAAGAACGTGTGACTGGAAACATGGCTTGTTGTGAGCAAGCATTCTATCGGATGTGCTATTCTAATTGGCTATGCGTACAAAATGGGGCTAAGTAAATTCTGAAATACACTGGCTCGCTTTACTATCTTAAGTTTGCTTCTGTTATTTATCAGTCTACATCAGATGCTGAGCAGGTGACAGGAATGTAATCCCGAAAATGTGATTTTAAATATTGCCGCTGTTCCCAAGATTTGGCTTAATTAACCCTGAATGATGTTTGCATGTTTTGTCTCGATTAGCTGCTACTGTTCGCTCATTGGCACTGTTAATGAGACATTAGCTGCCCCACTGATAAAGAGGGTTTCCAACGCTTCTACCTAGCATAATTTCCAGCCCTTTGCTCAGGTGACTGTCATGAACTGGCTTTAAGCCACAAACATCCAGGGTTGCACGACCCAAATTTCCTCATTAGATTAATATCTGGAGCTAGCTTTCATTTTTTCATCGAGCAATAGCAAAGTTGAGTAGCGAGCAAGGCTTGCTAGAGAGCTAGCAACATTTTCTGTTCAGGTTTTATATTGAATTTACTTTCACATCTTCTGATGCAACTGGCTTGCTACTGTGATATTGTTATGGTTTTCTTCGATGTGCTCAGCTAACCATGGCACCAGATGTGATGGTCTTGAGAGGACAACTGACGCCGAGTGGGAAGGGAAACAATATGCCTGGATCGAATGTAAAATTTATGAAACAGCATTTCGAAGTTATGGATAATTTACACATTAATTATCAGATATTTTCATGTATTTTATCTGTCGCTTAAAGCCAGCTCATCACTCATCAGTGAGAACAGCTGGAAATTTGTTGCTAGCTAGAAATCCTCCCGTTTTCCATTGGAGCGGCATATGCCTCATTAAGAGTGCCAATGAACAAACATCAGTAACAGGTAATTGAGACAAATCATGTGAACATCATTCGTGGTTAATTAAGCCAAGTCCTGGGAATATGGCTATAGCTAAAATCACAGTTTCGGGATGATGTCATCTGCTCATCATCAGTAGCAGAAGCAAACCGGAAATAGTTAAGCTTACCAACGTATTTCAGAATGTACACAGCCCCATCTTGTGTAACTAGCCAATCGGAAAGACTTTAAATCTTGAACTTTGGCGTATATCTCACCTGTACTTTGACCTAAACATGCCAAGATTTTATCACCTGTTCCTTGACTTTATACCCACCTTCTCTGAAAATTTCATCAAAATCGGTGCATTACTTTTTGAGTTATCTTGCTAACAAATAAACAAACAAACAGACAAACGCTGCCGAAAACATAACCTCCTGGCGGAGGTAATAACTTATCATAAGAAAGACTAAATAACTACATACAATCAATACTACTAAAATGGGTACAAAAAACCGAGGACATCTAGCTTACTCATCAATGTAATAATACAGCATTCAATGGGAAAAAAAGGAAAGGAAAAGTTGCAATACAAACACGACTAATTTGAATTTCATTCAAAAATCCACCACCTTAAGAAAGACTAAATAACCAAATAGAAGCAGCCAATACCATAAGTGGATTATAAAACAAGCAAAACACAAAAAAGGCTATCATGGCCTATGAAGGTGTGCGCGGGTTTGATTCAAGCAGGTGTCCTGCCAATGAGGAGGGTGGACTAGATGATCAGCTCCTTCCAATATCACCCCCCCCCCCTTCTCTCAAGTCAGTGTCCTGCTTGGATAGTACTTAGCTTAGTTATCATAGTTGGCATAGTAATCGCTTAGTTATCATAGTTAGCTAAAACAGCATCCTAGGGGAGAATTTGAATCCTCCTTTGGAGAGTGACCAGGTCTGCAGATGTTTTTTGGTAGACTTTGATGTTTGATGACATTGATGATTCTCCACTGACACTGGCTTTCAGGTGTTTTGCATCCCTCTGGTGGCCCGTAGAGGACATGCCAAGCTGTCAGGGAGAACCTCGCTACCAACTAGATAAGGGAAACAGAGGAAACAAAAAGGCCCCACACCTGCCTGGCTGCAGAGCACTCCCAGAAGAGATGATGTGCATGCTCCAGGTCAGTGCATCTGTGCGGGCAGTGCTCAGTCAGGACCAAGGGCCGGCGATACATAAAAACTCCAGTCATTAAGGCATCCTTATTTGCTTATTTGTCATACATTTATGAGTGACATTGCCCAGATGACAAGTGGGTCTCTGGCTGGTTCTCCCCTTGGTAGCTCAACTATTTGGCTAGATCTTAAATAAACCATTATGATCTTACAGCTTCAGGAGGTCAGGCCAGCCTGAGGCAGTCCTGTCCTATAGGCAAAGTCCTATAAAGCTTGATGTACAGTACGTATGGGGGGGTCCGAGCAATATGGAATTGTGAGGTCCAGTGCACCCAGGCCCGTCGCCCTGAGAAATGGGGTGGCATAATTTCTGACATAGGTTCCTGCCGCCTTCCCCACCTTTCCAGTGTTCTGGGCTTGGACGGGTAGACCCTATAACATATAAACTGTGACAATATCAGGGACCCCCCAGACCCCATTCTTCTCCTCCTTGGCAACGGTTTATCGAAAAACATTCACAGGTGTAGAAGGTTCCGGAAAGATGGGTGTTGTCATGAGGAGGGAGAGTTGATCAGAGAGCAGGCCATCTGTTTTCACTGTGGGGAAATAACAAGGTGGGCGCATTTCACTGCGAGCGAGGGAATATGGCGGGGGAAGTGAAACAAACAGGAGCATGGGGAAAAATATATGCAGAAGCCAAAAAAGGGTGCAGGCAGAGAAGGAAAGTTTAAAGAGAGAACCTAACAAACCAGGAAGCAGGAAAGCAAAATGAGATCAGTGATGACGAATTAATAAATATGTATTGAAGGAGATTTTTGGCATTCCTTGCTATGGTGCTTAACTGTGCTAGTGAAATCAGAGAAGATTAGGATGGTGGTGGATGTGGCAAGGGAAATTCTTGGCATTTTGATTGTGAAATACAGGGGATTTTGTTGCCAGGCTTTAGTGAGAGTCAGATGCAACGGAAATACAGATAGTTTATGTTGATGTGGGATAAAGACCATGGGTTAGGGACTACGTTTTTCTTAAAGATTATACATAACATCGCATAAATATATCACATGCCCAGAGGTAGGCAATAATACGCCTAGATGCATCAAACTGTCATAAATTCCAATAGAAGAAGAAGAAGAAGAAAAAAAAACAAGAAGAACTGCCATTTAGACAACCAATCATGAAGCAGCAGTTAGATCATGCAGATACCGGTCTGCAGTTTATAGTCAAACATGCACCACTCCTCCCCTCCTTTTTTCTTTTTTGAAAAACCACCGCTGACATGGAAAATTTATGAGGTCAGTTAACTTTGTAATCAAATGTTTTCACTAAGTAGGCTTACTGGTCAATAGGCAAAGGCAGCAGACATTGCGGCTCCCCGGACTAATTTTTTAACCCTTCCCCAGGGGACATATTAGATTGGACCCTGTGGGGACTATCTTGGAGCCTTTTGTACAGTGGTAATTCTCAAGCTAAGAGGCAAGGTGGCAGGTAGCGTTTTAGGGTGCTTTCACTCTAGGGACACAGGCACGGATCCAAGTACACTTCACCCCAAAGTCCAGTTCATTTGGTAAGTATGAACAAAAGCATTCCGTGCGCAGGCACAGTACAGAAGTTCGCTTGGAAGAGGTGGTCTCGGGTATGGTTCACCCGTACTAGTACCAAATGTGAAAGCAACCATACTCTAACATGGAAGTGGACTGTTACGGAACGTCTATTTGACTCTTTAGTTCTCACAAACATAGCAGCGAAAGAATCTCTCAGGTCAAGCAAAAAACTTTAATAATTCAGAATATGGGCATAAGAAAATATACAATCACAACAGGATATGGAAGGATTTCCGAATCCAGCCTTCACTGCTTTCGGCTTTTTATTTGCCAGAACGATTTTGAAAGGGGGCGCCAATATATTTTGGGGTGTTTTATTAGTGTGAAGGGGGTTTAGAATATTAATTCTGCGCATGCCTTAGCAACCGATGTGTCATCACTAACATGGCTGCCGCCGTTATACAGTGCTGTGAAAAAGTATGTGACCCCTTCCTGATTTCATTTTTGCATATTTGTCGCACAAATGTTTCAGATCATCAAACAAAATTTTTATATTAGACAAAGATGACCTGAGTAAATACAAAATTCAGTTTTGTATTGGGCACAGAATTGTTATTTATTGAGAAAAAGCTATCCAAACCAACCTACCTAAAGGACAGAGGTGCATAAGACACTACTTGGTCATTTGACTGAAATTTAGAGATGGTGTTTGGAATACTGGAAGTGTCAAACGTGTTCGAACTTGAATTTTGAAATTTCCATAACTACAATTAACTCGATAACTTGGTCACCACAGGGACTGAGTCGTGTATGGCCTGGAATATACGTGCTACTCACGACGCGTGCGCTTCCGCATCATGGCTGCCACACGTATTCTAGGTTTGTGAGCGTAGAGGTCGCTCATCTCGACGCGAGGTAACGTGCCGCGTGCGCAAGATGCAGGATTGACATGACCGCTAGAGGCACTTGCGCGAACGAAACCATTGTGACAGTGTATGCGATATCCGGGCAATACTGCCCGCCGTTTTCGCGATTTCAGGGTCCGATATACTGCTGTCTGCCTCTAGTGGAGACCTCCAATACTATGCTTTTTAGATGCGTTGTGCTGCCTGCAGCAAGTATGTGCACTCACGAAGCGCACTGTGTACGCGTCCGTTCGGTCGCGCAGCGAGTATATTCCAGGCCTATCTCCCTGATCCCCATGAGAGATCACTTGCGAATTTTTACAGCTATAATGTTCCTGTTTTTACCTTGCTATGACATTAATATGCATCCCTGTATGTTGTATGAGTAGATAACTGTCCCTAGTTAGCTACCGTACAAATTACTTGATGACGTCTTACATTACATTAACTTACGTCACGCACTTAAAGGTATGTCCTGGGTGCACTACACTGTTAAGTAAACGGGCTGCGTTATGGTGGTTCCAACTACAGCTACTTGTCTGTGATTCCTTTCCCCGTGAAGACACACCACATGGTGACAGAAGTGGACGTCTTCGTTGCAATTACGGATGAAAAGGGTGAGAGAGACATTTAACTTGTGCAAACAAAATGCAGCAAGCGTTTACTCAACCGTCGCCATTAGCCTTTACCGGTAATCTGGCGGTAAACTGGAGAAAGTGGGAACAAAGATTCCAAGTCTATCTCGAAGCATCAGAGCTCACAGATAAATCTGAGGCAAGGAAAATAGCCGTCTTTTTGCACTGTGTTGGAGAGGATGGATTAGAAGTGTATAACACGCTTAAAATCACCTATGCTGACCCTGCAAATAAAAAACTATCAGACGTACTTGGTGCCTTTAAAAAGTACTGCGAGCCGAGGAAAAACACGGTTTATGAGCGGCTCAGTTCTGGGCGCACACATACAATGCCGAAGCGGGAATTGATAAGTTTGTGACTGAACTAAAGCTCACAATTGTGAATTTGGGGATTCTGAAGATTTAATAATATGGGATAAGATTGTCTTTAGCGTGGCTGACACTTTTCTACGGGAGAAACTGCTGTCAATCACAGATTTGTCTCTGACCAAAGCCATAGACCTATGTTGTGCAAAGGAAGTGGTGCGTGCACAGGCCCAGGCCATGTCCCCTGTTAGTGCTACGGAGCAAGTGGATGCAGTTAGAAGCAAAGATAAACACCCAAAAAGAGCAGACACCAACCCCAGCAGAATGCATGTGAAAGACCAAGTGCAGTCATGTGGCAGGTGCGGGAGGCAACATAAACCAAGAAGCTGCCCAGCTTACAATGCCCATTGCAATGCATGTGGAAAGAAAAATCATTTCTCTGCAGTGTGCAAATCTAGGAAAGTGGTTGCACCACTTGACACTGACACAGACTCTGAGTATGACGAAGCCAGCACAGCAGTTGACACGTTGTTCATTGGGACTGTAGCACACAATGGCAAACATAATACAGACACAGGCTGGTTTACTAACCTGCACATTGGCAATCAAGTGGTGGCATTCAAGCTGGACAGCGGTGCTGAAGCTAACATACTGCCCAAGTCTGTCCTGTCTACTCTCTCGGTGCCTGTCAACATCCAAAAGACAGACATTGTCCTAGTAGCCTATGGAGGAGCCAGGATTAAGCCTAGGGGGAAAGTCAGGCTTCATGTTCAGACCCAGCATAA
Source organism: Gymnothorax reevesii (assembly GCA_029721435.1). Lineage (NCBI taxonomy): Eukaryota > Metazoa > Chordata > Actinopteri > Anguilliformes > Muraenidae > Gymnothorax > Gymnothorax reevesii. The sequence continues at coordinate 56,527,575 of CM056586.1, forward strand.
ACAGACTTACGTTGAATTTTTTGTCACTACAGCGTCAACTGCAGCTCTGCTAGGCCGCAAGGCATGTGTGCAACTTGATCTCATCAGGAAAGTGGAGGCCCTAGCTCCAGCAGCGCCAGCGTCAAAAGAAGAGATGCTGGCCCGAAATGCCGCTGTCTTTGAAGGTCTGGGTGAGTTCCCGGGCCAACACCACATCTACACAGATCCCTCAGTGCCGCCGGTGATCCACGGGTGTAGGAAGATCCCATATGCAGTACATGACCACTTGAAAAGTACACTCGACAGCCTGGAAAGCAAAGGTGTCATCAGCAAAGTCACAAAGCATACACCATGGGTCAGTAGCGTGTGCATCACTGAGAAGAAAAATGGGTCACTCAGGGTTTGCCTCCACCCCAGAGACCTGAACAGGGCCATACTGCGTCAACACTTCTCCATACGTACAGCTGAAGACATACAACGCAGACTTGCTGGCAAGAGGATTTTCTCCATTCTTGATGAACGGGATGGATGCTGGCAAATAAGGCTAGATGACGAGTCGGCAGATCTCTGTACCTTTAACACTCCCTGGGGCAGGTACCGTTTCCTTCGCTTGCCTTTTGGCATAAAATTGGCGAGTGAAGTTTTTCAACAAGTCAACTATGAGAGTTTTGGCGACATTGACGGCGTCTTCATAGTAGCAGATGACATGATTATTGCTGCTGGAAATAAAACAGAACATGACAGCATACTACAGAAAGTGATGGACAGGGCTACACAGCTAAATGTAAAATTCAATAAAGACAAACTCCAATACATGGTTAATGAAGTCAAGTATCTGGGCTATATCATCAGTGCGGACGGAGTCGAGCCAGATGATTCCAAAGTCACAGCCATTCAACAGTTGCCCCCTCCCACTGACATGAAGAGCCTGCAGCGCCTACTGGGCATGACCAGATATCTGGCTCAGTACATCCCCACCGAGGCGGCGCTCACCGCGCCTCTATGGCTGCTGCTCACCGCGCCTCTACGGCTGCTGCTCAGAAAGGATGTTGACTGGCAGTGGCATCCAGAACAAGAAGCTGCACTGATGGCTTTGAGAACAGCTGTCTCATCAGCGCCATCGCTCCGGTTCTTTGACCCCAAGATCCCTGTAGAGATTCAGGCTGATGCCTCCAAAGATGGGCTTGGCGCCTGCCTCATGCAAGACTAACAGCCAATAGCCTATGCATCCAGAGCGTTATCAGCGGCTGAGCAAAATTACGCTCAAATAGAAAAAGAAATGCTGGCTGTTGTTTTCTCTCTCAAGAAGTTTCATCAGTACGTCTACAGTGTTCCGGTGAAAATCCAATCAGATCACAAGCCCCTGGAGGCCATCCTGTCAAAGCCCATAGGCAAGGCCCCGGCGAGGCTACCGAGGATGCTTTTCCAGATCCAAAGGTATGACATCTCTCTTGTGTACACGCCGGGAAAAGACCTGTTGATCGCAGACACTCTGTCCAGGGCATACCTCCACACAAGAGCAGCTGATAAACATGATCTGGGTGAAGAGAGAGTTGTGTATGCCACAGATTTTGAACTACTTCAAGGTAACATCATGCATCTCATAAAAACAGCCACTGCTACTGATGCGGAATTGCAGTGCCTTATGGCCATGCATAGGTCAGGGTGGCCTGATCATAAGAAGTCCGTTCCCCAGCAGGTGCATTCATATTGGTCCGTGAGGCACAGGCTGAGCGTCAGTGAAGGGTTGCTGTTGGTGGATGACCGTGTGATAGTACCACGTCCCCTAAGAGCTGAAGCACTCAAGCACCTGCAAACAGCTCACCAAGGCATACAACGCTCACTAGCACATGCGCGGGCTACCATGTATTGGCCTGGCTGGTCAGAGGCTGTGCGCCGACTGGTTGAGTCTTGCATACCCTGCCAGGAACAGCTGCCGGCCAACCACAAAGAACCCCTGCTCCCTCACCCTGTTCCAGACCGGCCATGGGAAAAAATTGCTGCTGATGTGTTCCATCTGAAGGCGAAACCATTCCTCCTGATTGTGGACTATTATTCTAAATACCAAGAGGTCCTACAGCAGCTCACAGACATGATAGCTCAGTCTATCATCCAGAAATTCAAGGCTGTGGTTGCCCGACATGGCATTCCTGACACCCTGATTGCTGATCATATGCCACTTGCATCCAGTGAGATGGCCCAGTTTGCAGCAGACTGGGGTTTTCGTATCATTCACTCCAGCCCCCATTTTCCCCAGTCAAATGGCATAGCAGAGCGCACAATACGCACAATTAAGTCTGTGCTGAAATCTGCTGCAAATTCAGGCGTTGACCCCCACCTGGCTCTCCTATACCTGCGGAACACCCCCATCACTGGACTGCAGTACTCTCCAGCCCAGCTTCACAAGGGTCGTGTTCTGCGATCCACTTTGCCAGATACCAATGCTGAACTGATGCCATCCACGCCCGTTGCTGTGGGCACAGCTCTTCGTCGCCGTCAGTGTCAGCAGAAGGCCCTGTATGACACAGCGGCAGCACCACTTTTTCCCCTCAAGGAGGGGGAGAGAGTATACATGAGGATAAATGACAAGTGGATCCCCGCGACAGTGGTGAAAACCAGGGAGGAGCCACGAGCTTACAATGTCATCACGTCCTCAGGCGCACGCTATCGCAGGAACAGACGACACCTTCGCCGCGACAGAGCTCATGCCTCTATTCACCACCGTGATGATTCCAGCATTCATGATGATGATGATGGTGACTCTGCGGACAGTGGCACAGAACCTCATCCAAACGAGGGCCTGGCCGAAGGCCCTCAGGTGCCATCACCTGAAAGTGCACAGCCGGCTTCCTGTACACGAGCTGGGCGTCATGTCCAGCTGCCAGGTCATCTGAGAGATTATGTGCCGTCTTAGAGCTAGTAATGGACTGTAACTGTTGTGTCACATTTCCATGTTTAAGTTGGTAAGAGTTCCAGTGAAGTTGGGGTTTACCCTCCATTCATGTTCTGTTTCTATGTGTGTGATCCTGTTCTGAGATTTAATCATTTATTTTATACAGGGCATACTTTTCTAAGAAGGGGGATGTTGTATGAGTAGATAACTGCCCCTAGTTAGCTACCGTACAAATTACTTGATGACGTCTTACCTTTACGTGCGTGACGTATGTTAATGTAATGTATGTCCTGGGTGGCACTACACTGTTAAGTAAACGGGCTGCGTTATGGTGGTTCCAACTACAGCTACTTGTCTGTGATTCCTTTCCCCGTCACGACACACCACACTGTACATGTACACATATGTGAATGTGGCTCAAAATGAGAAGAAAACACAAAATCTGCAAAAAAAAAATTATTTTTTGACAAAATGGCCGCCAGCGGCCATATTGCATGTCGGAAATTGCTGAGGATTGATCTCGAGCATTGCCAAATAAACATCTTTGACTATGCAAATTTAGAGAAAAATCCTATTAACTTTGAAGCCTCCTGAGCCTGGAAACAGAAAATCTCTGCGATTGCCCAGAACTAAACCATAGTATCTCCCAACTATCCTCATCGGGTAGATAGAATTAATAACCGCGATTTCCACCTCGGATACACTCACAAATTTATTTTCATTCACAGCAGGCAAGATGCTCGCTGTTACCATTTGTTTCCCAAATAGCATTCAAATGTTGAAAAGACAACTGTAACTGAGAATACTCGTAAAAACCTGTTCACGAACAAGGCGTTTTACTTTGCCATCCTGAAGAAGTGCACAATGACAATGGGTAAGTGATGAGAATGAATGGAGGAAAAAAGACTATTTCAGCAAAGAAAAAAAAGATCGTTCCTTTTGGGAGGAGTATGTTTCTTGACTACCCGGCAGCCATCTTGCCTCTTCTACTGACCCGAGTGCGGAAGTAGAAACTTCACTGTGCGGGTTCAGGGTTCCGCCTATGAATGGTGAAATAGCAACTCTACCCGACACAGTTAACTTCCATCAAAGTAGACACCCATAATCTCTTCCTTTGGGGTTGCAAGAGATGGCTGGACGGTTACCGGCTTGTGTTGTCGACTGTGGCACGGGGTAAGTTATCACTCATGCTGTATTCCAGGCAGATCGGAAAATTAGGGTGTGCAAATGGGAGACATTGATTTTCTGTGCACAGTCTGTAACGTTAGCCTTGGTTGCCTGTAGAAAGCCGCTTTCACACTGGACGCGGAACGAATTTTTCGCACTACAGATTACATTCAACGTCCATGCAAAGACGCGAATTCATGCGTTTTAGCGTCTTTGCATTGACTTTAAATGTAATCTGTCGGGCGAAAAATTCGCTTCGCGTCCGGTGCGAAAGCAGCTGAAGCCATTGAAACGGTGATTGTCTACACGGTGTGATTCTTTACATTCACGGCTGTTTCGGAAAGCTTGTGTTGTGCTTTAAAATGTACCCAATGTAAAGGTCACTCTCGATAGCAAGCCAATTTTATGCAGTAAGTTAACGTAAACGTTGGCTCCCCGGAAAGCCTCTCGCTAGCTAACGTTAGCTACTGCTTCCATCATTAGTTGGGAAAACGTTTTCTTGTCGGATGAGGTTGAGCATCAAATAGATTTATTAAAGATCAGTCACTGTTACGTCGGTGGTTGTTAAGTTTGGGAGGATTTCTGGATTGTTTAGTCTAGCGATTTGAACCTGCATTTGAGGAAGTTGGCCCTGCTGTCTGTGTTCTGCACCGCCGAGCCATGAAAACCATTCCGGTTTGATCATGCGCATTACAACTTCCGAGGTGTGTAGCTACGTTTACTGTCACCCATTTTACTCCATATATGGTCTGTTTTGGCATCCGAAGCATTTAAGTTGAGATCAGCAGTTAGTACGTTTACCATTTCTATAATATATGGTTATGAGATTTGCTGCTGCGCTCGATTTGAAAGGCGAATATATTGAACGGCCAGATATTGTTGCTTGGTGTAAATACCGTGGTATGGTTTGCAAACAAGCATTGGTGAAGGAGACGACTGCAAGCAATTATGCGAACCCTGTCAAGCTTTCATTTAGCTGTTTGCATGTGGTGTGGTGTGTGAAGGCCTACTAGTTAAAACGTACGTGATCCACTGAATCAAAGTTGTTGTTTTTTTTTTTGTTTGTTTGTTATTTGAACTGATCTCTTAATTGTAACGACGACGACAGATTAGTTATAAAGTTTCACATTACCATCTTGAAACAATCTTTCATTGAAGTTGACGAGAGCTTTTTTTTCCCCTTGAGGCGCTGTCGGACCTGTCTAGATGACCGGAAATATGAGATTTACGCATTTATACCGAACGATATATATACATTTGGTTTATATTAAACCTTGACCGTGTAAAATTTGATCCCCATAAAGTACAGGAAGTTGACATAAGTCAGTTTTGGTGCCCACTTTCCGATGGGCCATGCTTGTAGGCATTTTGGCGTTGGTCCCATGTCTCAATTGTTTTTCTAAAGCAAGATATTAGCCATAATATTTAGAACTTTTGCCTGGACCTCTGACCTTGACCTTCCACGGTTGAAATCCTTCTTCCTTGGACACGAGGATTCTTTCTGTATAAATTTTCATGTTCATACAAGAATTGTGGAGGCTAGAGTGGTCGCAAACAAACAAACATGACAGTCAACATGCGTGCACAAAAAAGTTTTCTCAGATGACAGACGTGTGCGAGCATAACCTCAGCCCAACTTCGGTTAGCAGAGGTAGAAATGTGCTTAAGAATTAAAGGCATTTCGTTATAAAACATGCATCAACAACCACAATCATGTTGGCAAGCATCATGAAAAAATAAATTAGTTTTTGTTATCTGGGGAACAACTAGAGCTTTCCTCGGTTGCGGACTGCATTTCAGTAATTACACTTGGGCAAGAAAAGGTTGCGCTACGTCAGGAGGAATGAATATATAGTGTGGTACTCTGAACACAGAGCGCGGTCAACATCCTAATAGACATACAAATCAGGTGGAATATTATAGATGCCATTTATTATCAGGCAAACTGTTAAAAACAGCTAACGTATTTTGGCTAAATCCAGCCTATGTCAGGGCGTGTATTCCAGTAATTCCATGGTCATTTGCACCATTTTTTCATGTCTTGCTGTTTGGAGGAGAGTGCCCTTGTCAACCAAGTGGGCGATCTTGACACTATGCAGCATGTTTAACATTTCCGCATCTCCTACATAATCCTTTGTTTTTTCATGCGGTAAAGCATGCCATTGAACATTTATATAAGTTGTAAAATCTAGCATTTTCCCATTTGGCCTGCGTGGTATTCCCTACGGAGCTGAACGGCAGACACGGCCACCAGATCAAGTGATTAGCTTGCTTGCTAATGTTAACGTGTAACGAAGCACATAAAACAAGCACCAAAGCAACCACGAACACTCATCTGGAGGTTAACCACTGTACGTCTGACATGATGTACGCTTCTCCAGAGTCTCTAATTGGCTATAGCCTATTTTATGTCTGTCATCTGGTGCACGACCACAAGATCTTATACAGTTGCTTAACACAAGTACGCTGATAGGATGGTAAAAAGCTGAGTGTTGGAAGTGCTAACTGTCCAATCAGTCATTTGAAGCTTTACATTGAAGTAAATACTGCTGATTTTGTTCTTCTCTCCCGCATAGTCAATCCTTGCGGATGGGACTGTTGAGAGAGCTGTTTAAAGAAATGCCAATAATGGAAAAAAAAAACTTTTTTTTTGGAATTCCAGCTGACCGGCAGTCATGGGATTAACCATAGAATTATTTGGGGGGCGGGGTGGGGGGTGGGGGGTGGGGGGTGGGGGGATGCCTGTTTAATGGTTGATCCCAAGTATTATATGTATAGAATGATACATCAACCAATGTACCTACCAATCACTTCACTCAGGAAGCCAAAACTGCTGTTTTAAAGCAAGAATTTAGTTTTACTGCATGTTCATTGCCAGTTTAATTTATGTAAGTAACTTCGCTGTGGATTTTTGAGGCGAGGTGGAATTTTTGTGAGCCTCTAAATAGTCCTGCTCAGGCATGACTTGGTGCTGCATACTTCTAATTTTTTTCCCTTAAGGATTTGTGTTGCCTCTAGCATTTGTATTGTTTTTAAAAAAATCATGTGGACCAAGAGCATTTTCTTCTTTTCTCTGCAAAACCTAGTAATGGTATTCACATATTTATCTTGCAGAATGGTCTTGGGAGAGATTTTATATCATGCTGAAATATATATTGGCAAGCAGTTCAGAAATTTATATTTTAATCCTCATTCATATTGATGCATTCCCCCCCCCAAACATACTGTATCCCATGTAGATGACATTTTTCCAAATTGACCAATGTGCTGGGGTAAATGACAAAATGGGGACATTAAACATATGGATAAAATTCAGGTACAGGATTGTTGACCAACTGTGTTATCAATTGAATGTTATAATTTGTGGAGCAGTTGCTTGCCGATTCTGAATATTATAAAAGGCCAGAAGAAGGGTTGGAAATTCCTGGAATGAGAAAAGGAGTTTTTTCATTGTTTGCATGATAAAGCAAATTGGGGAGGGGGAGTTGATCCCAAAAACTAGCACATATCAATTTTGGCATCCTGTTGGGCAGAACTCTCCCCATTTCCCCTCAAGTTCATTAGGCTTATGGGATTTATACTAAGAATTCACTGTATTGTCATAACCAAAATGCATGTAACTGATTTCATCAGCGGCACATAAAACCTACCTCTATAAGATATATCTCATATCGATATATTTTCCTGCATCTTTTGGTTTCACTGAAATAAGTTTTTAGTTTTTGTGTGCTGGCATTTTTTCCCCCTCTTTTTCTTTTTTTTTTTCCCAATATTTTAATCACAAATGAATATTTGAGCTGGTTGAAAGGCTAACTTTTGAGTTGCATTGTCCTGCTTGTTTTGCTGCGCAGAATCTTTTGTTCTTGCACTTCGCACTTGTTGCAACAGATCTGTGGCTTCAAGGGGCTATTTCTGGGATGTTTTTTGATTGCACTTCTGAATGTTGTTCTGACTCTCCCATACTTGCTTGTTTCTCGTCCTTGTAAAGTAAAAAATAGCGAAAAATGTAATGCTGATATGCCATTTAATAGTATTAACGTGAATTGATGAGGCCTTCTAATTTGCTCTGTTGCTTTCAGTATTTCTTATTATCGCGGGGGATATAGTATTCAGCTACGTCCGTCCGTACGTCAGCGCGGTATCTCAAGAAGGAGTCAACCTATTTCAATTCTTTTTGGTACCAACCTTTCTACTGGGAATGCGCAGACACCAGTCGTTTTGGTGACGAAACGGCGGGGGATATAGTCACTTTAGTGACAAACTCTTGTTTTCTTTAACTCATGCAATTAAAGAATCTGTTGTGAATTGCTGTGCTATACCCCCGATCCATAATGTCCAACCAATTTCTCAAAAAACGCTAATCAGATTGTTTTCAAATTTCAGTCATTCATTCTAGTCTACACTGCATTCAGAGGTGCAGTGCCAATTTAACTGAAAATATGCTAGAATTTCTTCAGAGTACAAGGGTCGGGGGTATTAGTGAGCCGTGCTCACTTTTTCACTTGTTCGTATGCTGGAATGATGACGTTTGTTGAAAAATGGGCTTTTCAAGCATATTCAGAGGTTGAAATCGAAATAATTGTTTCATCAACAATAACTCTGATTCGGCAACATTTATCATTGATTTCATGCTATATTGTTGGGGAAAAAAATATTCTTTCTCTGTGATTATTCTCAGTGATTCCAAGTGTAAATGGAACTGCATACTAGATTCTGGGATGTAAAATGCTTTTACACCTGTTTTTCTCTAACTTTTTGCTCTTTGTAGGTACACAAAACTCGGCTATGCTGGAAACACAGAGCCACAGTTCATTGTACCATCATGTAAGTACAGATTTTTTTTTTTATTTAATTTCTTTTTTAACCTATAAGTTATGCATGCATTGGCATATTTTCCATTGCTACTTAGTATTTTAAAAATTGGACCTGAAGCCACTTAAGAATGGCGAGATCAATTTCTAGCACAGTTTGTCGTTTACTGTATCTTCCATCACGTTCTAGTTTTCTCTTGTTGTCCTCTTTCTCCTTCTTCCATCTTATCCTCCTTTTCTTTCTTGTCCCTCTTCTAGTATTGAGGGCACTGGATGTAAAATGTTGACTGTCACCAAACACAAACAATATTTTGGTTCTGGTGAACTTTTCCACATGGATTAGCCATTGTTCTCCAGTTGAAATGATCCAATGCTCGGGGGGAAAATCCTGGAAAAAGGCATAACGGGAAACTGTGAATGCATATTTTAAGTTATAAAATGGTAGAGGGTGAGCAAATATTCTGCAGTATATGGGGTACAAACTACCCCCATCCTTGTGATCATGAATGCAGCCTGGGTAAGGAGGGTTTGACATACAGGTTCTCCTCTTCACTATAGGATAAGTGTAGTGCAGCTATTACAAGATGGGGTCTTTGGAGTTGAGTGCGTACATAGCCAAAGTTAAACTGAGAGTGGGTTTCTGTATTAATTTATGGAAAAGTTGGCTTTACTTGGGATCTGAAGGTCCTGAATTCAAACCCTGGCCACGGCCTTCGTGGTGTGTTCTTGGGCAAGACACTTCACTCCCACACTACACGCCTCACTCCACCCAGGTGTATAAATGGGTACCAGCAAAATGGTCAGGGAAACTTGACTAGGAGTACCTGCGATGAACTGACATCCCATCTCGGGGGAGTAGTAATACTCCTAGTTGCTTCATGCCACGAAACTGGGGTTAAGTACCGGTCCGATGGGCCACTAGGCTCGAATCAGGCTTACTACCTTACTTATTTGCGTGCGTTGATTGTTAAAATTATTTTATAATTATTTTATAATTTTATTACAAACATTTCAAAATATGAACATTGCTAGTTTAGAATAAAAATTGCAAAACTAGCAATGTCATCAGATCTGATTATGCGCTAGACTACTATTTGTTTTGTGAAACTTATGCATCGGTTATTTGATACAACCAGCAAGCTAACTTTTCCTCTTATTTCAAGCAATGACTGCAGTTTGAAAATGAAGCTTGGTAGCCTAGCTAGCGAGTGTTGCTGCTGGTAGCAATGATGCTTTATAAACACTGCTATAATCGTGCAAATTTTTCGCAAAAGAGGAATATTTTCAGCTAGAGCGAAACAAGAACTTTGTGTCATTCGCATCAGTTGTTCATGCCAATCACGTTGCGTCTCTTGTGTGATGCAGGTCGCCAGGCGTGAACTAGTGTCTTCTTTTGTGTATTCACGTCTTTGCATTGACTTTGAATGTAATATGTTTGCGAGAAGAATTTTCGCATTTGGTTAAAATGCGGCTTAAGAGGAAAGGGGAACTTGCTGACTTATCTGTAATGCATGGTGATTGTTCTTAATGTTAGTCTCATCAGCAGTTTTATCAAGTTAGGCTTTTATCAGTATTGAATACTAATACCACGCTTCTGTATTTAATATTTGACTGTTTGGTATTATCAGCTGAGAGCCATTTAAAAAAGTTTGAATAATTGTTAAAGGTTATTAGATGGGACTTTTCAGTCTGCTCACATTGTGTTCATGATCATTGATCTATTATAATTGGTCTTACATGGCTGATGAAAGCATAAAACATTGTTTCAATGTATTTTGTCCTTGATATTGAAATATATTGATATGGACATATGAGCTCGCGGCCTTTATACATATCACATGGATGTATACAGTACCTTCAGATGTGTATAGATATTATTTGCTGGGAAACATGTTATATGAGGATGTGTAGTCAATAATAACCCACAGATGCCCACTCCAATGACCTATGCAGACTGATCTGCTATCTCCTTGCGGTATTCCCAGGTATTGCCATTAAAGAATCAGCCAAAGTTGGAGACCAGGCCCAGCGCAGGATAACAAAAGGTGTGGATGACCTAGACTTCTTCATTGGGGACGAAGCCATTGACAAGCCCACATATGCCACAAAGGTATCAACTCCCTATGTTTTCACTTGAGATGACCCGCTGCAGCTCTTGCCTTCAGAGTTTAAGAACAGTCAGGCTCCCATTAAATGAACCTTATACTGCACTACTGCATTTGGATAATTAAACACATGGAGGCGTGACTGAATAAATTGTATTATTTAGTCTCTGGTACTATGGGTTTATGTTAATTCCACTGCCCCCGTTTCCCTTCCATAACTTTAATCCCTACGCCCTACATCCTTTGATTTTGCCTACCTGTTTAGTGAATACTCCTTGCAGCACTCCAGAGTTGGGTTGCATGCTAACTATTTTTGAGGGTGGTGCTTGGCTCGCTGCATAGACGGCAAGCTTAAATAAGATTGTACGCGGAATTCTGTTTAAATATTTACTGAAATTGGAAGCATTTGGATAACTAGCTATTCTCTTTGAAACCAAATCCAGCTGCTTCTTTGTATCTTCCTATGTAAGCAGATAATGAATGCATTTAATCTTATGCTGGTTGTTGTAGTCCATGATGGAGCACTTCGTGTTTTTGCCCGATAAAAAGTCAGTCTTTTTCTATGATATTAGCCACAGTAGCACTCTTTGTCCTGGTGACTTGCGTGGAAAGGGTTGTACGAGAGAAGGGGGATAGCATGACTGAGTCACCACGATGGGGTTACAAACTATATGCTGGTTCGGTTTCTGGTGTCATTGTGTGTCCATTTTTCCACTTGGTGCTAAGTAGCGTAATCCGGGCATTTCAGAACGACTTGTAGGAGCGCTTGTTTTTTGTGTTTTGAGGTTTGGGCAATCCCGCATTTTTATAATCGAAAAGAAGTATTTCCTGGGTTAAATCCCATTTTTGAAGCAAATGTGGTCTTAAAAGATGACCATCCCTTATTTAAGCTTTGTACAATGTACTCTGTATATTAAATCTTCCAGTGCATATGACCAGCAAGCCAAGGTGTGCTGTTGTGGCAATGAAATTGTTCATATGGCATGTAACCTGCATGATTTGTGCCATCAGTGGCCGATTCGTCACGGTATTGTAGAAGACTGGGATTTGATGGAGAGATTCATGGAGCAGGTCATCTTCAAGTACTTGCGCGCAGAGCCTGAAGACCACTATTTCCTCTTGGTAAGTAGCTGTAGGGCAAGTTCTGCCTTTTCCTTGCTCCTAAAATAAGTAGGTGCACATATGATTTATTGTGTGTTTTCTGTCCTATGTCAGAGGAGCAATTTATCTATCTACTCTCATGGATCAGTCATAACTTTATCTTGAGCCCTTTTTCGCTTTGTATCTTGACTGTCTTGATGTGGCTACTCCTCATCCTATACCTTGTATTCATGTCTTACTTCTAGTTTATGACTTGCCTTAACTCTACTTGGCCTATATTTGCCATATGAAGAAAATTCTGGTCATGGAGGCATTAAGCATGTTATCCCTCATGTGTCCTGTGCTTGTTCCTGTGACATTCAATCTACATATTGTATGTTGGTTTAAAGCACCTACTAGATGAATGCATCACCAATATAGTTGTTTGTTTCCTTCATTTATTGTAAACGGTTTGTGTAAAAGCGTCAATTGATTGGAAACAAAATTCCTGAGATTACTAGCAAGTACACAACCCCATTTCCAAAACAGTTGTGATGCCTTGTAAAATTTAAATAAAAAAATAAAAACTGTATGCGATGATATGTGAATAATTTAAACTTTATATTTAATTGAAATTAGTAGTAAGTCAATATATCAGATGTTGAAACTGAGAAATTTTGTTGTTGTGTTTATTCTTTTAAAAAAAAAATCTGCTCATTTTGAATTTGATGCCTTAAACAAATTTCATAAAATTTGGGATTAGGGCAACAAAATGCGGAAAGATTGTGTGATGTTGAGAAGATGCAACAGTTGGAAGACGTCACTGTTAATTAGTTTAATTGGCTGCAGGTCAGTACCATGTTTGGGCATAAAAAGAGCATCCCATAGAGGCTGAATCTTTCAGAAATAAAGATGGCAAGGGCTTCACCACTCTGAGAAACATTATTCATAAGTTTTTCACAATGTAAATTGGCTAAGTAATATGGGATTTCATCATCTACTGAGCACGATATGATGATAAGATTTAGAGAATCTGAAGATTTCTCTGTTCACAAGGGACAAGGTTGAACACCAGTATGAAATGGCCATGATCTTCAGGTCTTCAGGCAGTACAACATTAAAAACAGACAGGATTCAATAGTGGAAATCACTGCATGGGCTCAGGAACACTTTTTAAAAGTAAATACAGTTCATTACAACATCCACAAATGCCAATTAAAACCATGTAAGATAAAAAAAAACCAAATATAAACAAGACCCAGAAATGCTGTCGCCTTCTCTGGTCCTGAGCTCTTTTCAGATTGACTGAGGCAAAATGGAAACTGTCCTGTGGTCCAGTCAATAAATTTCATGTTGGAAATTCTCGACGCCTGTTTTCAGCGCACAGTTCAAAAGCCAGCATCCGTCGTAGTATGGGGGTGCATTTGTGCACATTGCGTGGGTAACTTGTAAACCATAAACAGATTTTGGGGCAACATGTACTGCCATCCAGACTTCCTTTTAGGGAAGATTGGCTTATTTCAGCAAGACCATGGCAAACACCACTCTCTTCATGTTGTAGAATATGACTCTGCAGTGAAAGTCTGGTTACCAAACTGGCCTACTTGTGGTCCAGGTCTGTCACCCACTGAAAATATTTTGCACATTATGAAACAGAAAATATGGAAAAGGAAGCCACCAAGCATTGAGCTGCTAAGAATCCTACTCCATACAAGAATTGGAAAACATTTTGCTTCCATAATTCCAGCAGTTGTCCTCAGTTCCCGAACACTTACTGCTGTTGAAATAAGAGGTGATGCAACACAGTGGTAAACATGCCCTCAACCCAACTTATTGAAAAATATTGATGGCATTAAATTCAAAATGAGCAGATATTTTCCAAAAACAATTTCTGATTATCAAAGTTTAGCGTGTTTTTAATGTACCATTTTGAATTAAAGATGGAGTCTAAATAATTTGCAAATGATGGGTTTTTTTTATTTATTTATTTATTTATTTATTTATTTATTTTTTAAATGCAAATGAGGTTGTAGTGTTTTAGTCAGACTTAAGGGGTATATTTTCGTTCTCCCTTGACAGACGGAGCCCCCGTTAAACACTCCTGAAAACCGGGAGTACACTGCAGAGATTATGTTTGAGTCCTTCAATGTCCCCGGACTATATATCGCTGTTCAGGTGAGGGCCCGCTCCTGACATTGTGCTACTTTATCAGCCATTCCCCTGACAGGCGATGGTGCATCACATGTCCCACCACTGCCCACATGCCTGTTCACAGACCTGTTGCAAAGTCCTGTAATTTCTGTCTTGTTAAATTTCTTTAATCAAAAGTTTTCCTCCTGCCATCAGTAGAAATATTATTAACTATTTTAGTGGATAAAATTTGGCTTATTTTTCTAACAGTGGTTAATGATGTGGTGGTTAGAGATTGTGACATACCAGTTTGTCGTCATTACACATTTTCACATGGTTGATAATATACTATGCATTGCAATTATTTTTGCTCATTCTGCCTCGCATTGCAAACACTATTGTTAAAAATAGATAATATTATCAATTGTTCCCCAGGCAGTTCTAGCACTGGCAGCATCCTGGACATCCAGACAGGTGGGGGAGAGGACATTGACTGGGACAGTGATTGACAGCGGGGATGGGGTCACTCACGTCATTCCTGTGGTGAGCGCCGTGGGCAAATTTGCTTCACCCCTAACCATGCACTCACTGTCGGAGCAGCTTTGATCTGGTTATGTTTCTGAAGCAGGTAATGGCTTGGTTTCAGTGGGTTATTTTCACTCAAGGGAGGAAGAGTTAAACAGGCACTACTTTAGCCAACAGGAGTGCATTGTGCTTTGTTCATACTTACTGGGTGGGGAGGTATTTTCTGTACATGTTCCATGGTTTGAAGGTAGCTTTATTCTATTAAAAAAGCAAGTTGAATTGGAGCCAGGAATAAGTTAAGTGATCATTTGACGTCATGTCGACCGTGAACGCACATGTACAATTATGCTTTATGGGCATTGCCCTCCATAGCATAACATTTAACTCAAGTGATCAGCTATGAGGTGAATTGCCACTTGACAGAATTAAACAAAACTCGATGATTATGTTTCTTTGGAAGTTCAAAACATTTTATCTAATAATAGACTGATGAATAGCTGTTTTTAAAAATGCATCCTTTATCACGAATGAAGCAGGAACAGTGACCACACTTCTACTTAAACCTGAAAAACCATTTTCTTTTGCGCTTGTTGGGTCATATAGTTTCATATCATTTGATATTAGCTTATTTGCAGTAAACGGACCTTTTATTTACAGTGGGCTCCAAAATTGTGCTAACCCCAGACTGGCAATGCACAAACAATACTTCAAAAATCATAAAAAATATTCATGGAGGAACTCTAAACAACATGAGAAATGTTGTATGATATAAATGTTCCAATGTTACTAACCAAATTCATTTTCTGATTTTATTAAAAATCAATTTCCTCCCAAATCAAGGTTTCACAATCAATGGCACCCTTAAAGATTATTGTAAATAACATCTACCAAAATTAAACCAAGTATTAAATTCCACTTATTTAAGTTTTATCTATGTATAAGGAGCTATATTGAGCCACTTTATTTAACCACTTCCTGTTTCACTAGGGTATAAAAATGAGGTAACGCACTAGCAATATCCCTTTGTCATCCAACACCACAAAGAAAACAAAACAGGTGTCAATTCAAAAGAGGCTTAATCTGGTAATGGCTATGAGAACATTCACAAACAATTTAATATGCACCTGAGCACGGTCTGGAAAATTATTTTACAATTCCAAAGATATGGAACTGTTGAAAACCTCAAGGTTAGAGGATGCAACTGCATTTCGCCCCCCAGAAGGAATTGCAGGCCTTTGTGGCATCCTGGGCTCTCCAGGTTTCGAAAAGCACCATCAGGCGCCACCTCCACAACCACAGGCTCTTTGGAAAGCTTACCAGAAGAAAGCCTTTTCTGACCAGAAGACAGAAGCAAGTGCTTGGAGTTTGCCAGACGTCCTTTTAAATTATGACTAAGCGGGCGGAAAATTTCCCCTTTCAAAATTAACCATTTTTGAGTATTAATTTTGAGCAAGTAAATGTGGCCTGTTTTCCTTGAATATATATGTCCATAACTGTCATTACTGAGCCGCAATTGATATAAAATTAGCACGAACAAAGTTGTACAAGGTCAAACTTTTACAGACACATTTTTGAAGGACGCAAAATACAGTTTTATTATTGTTATCAAGAAAATCCCAGAATATATTGGGATATCTTTTTTTTTTTTTTTTTTTTTTTGGTGTCAATATCACACCCCTTCCACTGATGCCACTTGGTCCTCGAGGTATACGTTTTTGCTTATTTGCCAGGCACCCCCTTAACACTGGCAACTTTACTTTGAAGACCGAATAATAACACCAAGAGGTTTACTCTCATTTTATTTCTGTTCTTAATCACTGCTTGTCATTATGCCTCGGTGTGCATGCGCAAGTGGGGCATACGGTAGTTCGTTTGTGTGTCTGTCATTCTGTCTGTTACCGGGATAGCTGCTACGCCGGTCAAAATCAAGTCCTAGAATATGGCTCTATGGGTTAAATGCCATGATCTCTTGGATTTAAATTTGCCAGATTTTTGAGATAGGGCTTTGTTTTCGAGTTAGAGCACTGATTACCATGATGGCTGCTGCGAGCGATCAAGACTTTAACAAAGAAAAAGCTCTTCACACTGGATCGCATTACCACTTAGGAGTTCGATTTATATTGCAGCAAGACTTACTGCTGATGGGAAAAACTGACAAATGACAAATGGAGCATAATGCCGACAGTGATTCATGTAGACACATTGTGCACTGTTAAATACAGCACTGCGTGGATTTTTGAACTTCCTGCTGTATGAACTTACTAAAACATCACAAATGATTTCACCCCCCACACAGTAAGTGTGCAAATGAACAATGCTTTCAGTTATTTCTGGGCTTCACTAAGCCTAACCACCGCAGTCTCGCTATGCGGTCCTATGAAGCTGCTTATCAACTTATGTCAACTGGTCACTGGTGGGTAAATACTTGAGAATAGCCATGTTTCCATCTACACATTCTTATGCGAATTAAGTCATATCAAATAAAGAATGCCTTATGGAAAGAAAGCCTTATGAAATTTGACTTGATTTTCAAGATATCGACATTACGTAAAATTTCATTAACTCTGTCGTTGAGGTAGCACAATGCTTCTGTAACACGCATGAAAACCTTAACCTCACTTCAGCAAATACCAGTCTGCCTGCTTTTAACATCAAGCATATAACGCAAGCTAAAGTACATATGTTGATAGACTCACTCAAACCCTCCACAGCGAAAGACATTTATGGCATGGACTCAGCAATGCTTAAACACCTCAAAGAATCCCTGGCACCTCCCATAACACAGATTATCAATCTGTCAGTTTCACTGGGGGTTTTCCCAAATAGCTGGAAGACTGCTTTTATTTCACCAATTTTTAAATCGGGCGATTCAAAGGACCTCTGTAATTACAGACCAATCAGCATTTTACCTGTGGTGTCCAAAGTTGCTGAGAAGTGGGTAGCAGAACAAGTAATTTCCCACTTAAACAACAGCCCTTTCTCACTGCATCACATGCAATTTGGTTTTAGAGCCCACCACTCCACTGAAACTGCTAACTGCTTTTTTCTTGAAAAGTTAAAATTTGTGATGAATAGATGAATAGAACCCAGAGTGTAAACGTTCAGTTACCAATCAGCTGTTCTTGAAACGCACACTGGTGCCCCACAAGGGTCTGCACTTGGACCACTTCTGTTCAGTCTCTATATAAATGACTTGCCCTCGCTGTGCTCTGATGTGGAGACCCAGCTTTGCGCTTATGATGCAGTAATGTATGCCCATGGCAGCACAAAACAACCGGTTGCTGTAACCGTACTAACACATTATACCTCATCACTGTTTGGCTAAATCAATCTTGTCTTCAACTCAACACAACTAAAGCTGTCGGCATGTTTTTCTCTAAAAATCCATCCACCACCTCAGAACCAGTCATAATGCTATTGGGTAAAATATTGCAAGTTTTTTCTGAATATAAATATTTGGGCAACCTGATTGATTCTCATGTCATTGAAATCCCACATTAAAGATGTATGTCACCAAGTCGCATTCAATTTATCCAACTTATGATTTATCGGAAACTCGATGAACACCAATGCAGCCAAGCTATATATAAACACAATTATACTGTCACACCTCACATACTGCCTGACAAGCTTTGCATTGGCTAAGAGAGCAACACTTAAACCTCTTAAAACACTGTCCAAGCAAACCCTCGAAGTTCTGGATCGCAAGTCAAACAACTACCACCACTGCCTTCTTTTAACAAAGTATAAACTTTTGAGCTGGGACAATTTAATCAAGTACACAAACCTTTGCCTTGTTTTTAAGATCTTGAATAACACTGCTCCTCCTCCACTTCAAACATTCATCACTCAGAGGTCAAGTACTAACCGGGCAACCAGAGGTTCCACTCGAGGAGGCTGCGTCATACCCATCAGAAAAAGTGCTTTTGGCCGCTCAGCATTTTCAGTTAAAGCATCGCAGGACTGGAGTACAGTACCAGTGTATATCAGAGAAAGTAGTACATACCATTTGTTCAAAAAATGGCTGAAAACCGTTGTACACACTTGTACACATTAGTACTGCAATTGCTGATTCTGTTCGTATCTTAACAACTGTTTGCTTATTTCTAGTACATGCTTATTCTTGTCCACTCTGATGTGAATACTGTGTGATTAAGTGCTGTCATGTGTTGTTGTGGATCTCCTTGCTGTGTCTGCTGTGCATGGGCGTCGGTCATCCTGTTGATTGTGTCTGCTTGTTTGTCAGCCTTTGCTAATGTCTGTTTTTTGCTTTGTTGATAAACAGTTCTGTGCGTAATTTACAACTGTTATTGCTTTGTTGCCCATTCGTTTTTTGCTGATGTCTGTTTTACATGTTTGCCCTTGCTGATATTTGTCACTGTCTTGTCTATGCTTGTTTTTGGGAAATTGGGCTGCTTTGTATTTGTTTATTACCTTGTCATGTTTGCCATGTTTTAGATTTAGATTTAGATTTATTTGCGTTTTTCCGCTATGTCTACCTGTGCTCTATTTTTATCATGACTGCATACAATGATATGGTTTTAAACTTGTTTTCTATTTTATTTTATTTTATTTTGGGCTGCCAAGTTTACATCTAGCCAGGGACTACAGACCTTTTATCTAATTCCGGCATGTTTGCAGTATACTGTTCATCAATATGCACTGTCCCTGACAAATAAACAAATAAATAAATAAATACAAGTATGATGCGCTACTGTGTCTTTAGATACAAGTTCACCATCTTGCTGTTTTTGATCTTAGTTGATGTAAAATTTGAGGATATATCGTACCCCTGTTTGTTTACTGACTCCGGAAATATTTGTTGAGTTTTTCAGTACAGTTTTACGTCATCAGAATCCACTTTGTTAAATTGGCTGTACTCATTGCCCATTGCTGCCTTCGGATCTGTGAGGTGTTCCTACTTAATTCTCCGATTCAATCAGTGGATTCTAATCCACCCCTGGTGACAGATTCTAAGTGTGTGATTAGAATTGGGTGATATTCCCATTTCAGTGGGTGGCTGATTTAAAATCTGCAAGCCTCCGAAATGGGGAACACGGCCATTCAGGGAGTTCCACAGCACGGACATAGAACGCAGGAAGAAAAAAAAAATAAAAAAAAACATTCCAACAAGCTAGCCTTTCTAGGGGTCAGGCAGTTATGTTTTTACATGTAAATATCCTTGGTTCCCTGCAGGCTGAGGGCTATGTGATTGGCAGCTGTATAAAACACATTCCAATTGCGGGGAGGGACATCACATACTTCACACAGCAACTCCTGCGGGAGAGGGAGGTGGGAATCCCACCAGAGCAGTCCCTGGAGACTGCTAAAGCAGTTAAGGTACAGTACTCGGCGCCTGCTCTTTACCTACCTTAATAATAATTGTGTAAATTGTGCTGTATCCTATTGCATTCCACCATGCACTTTGCATTTGTGCTGCCTTGCACACTTGTGTACAGACCGCTCCACATACACTCTTGGTCACGTGCTCACTCATGCACTGACTGCCTCATACAAACTTACTGGCACATGTACTGCCTGCACCACACGCAGTCACCGCCACATGCACACACATGCGCACTAGCCGGCATACGCTTAGCACGCCCAACAACACATATTAGTCTGTACATTGACTCTGTATTACACACTCGATTCCCCATCTACAAGCATGTGCGCACTGCATCTTGCTCAGTTATTGACATGTACAAATATACGCTACATCAATTTCCAGCCTGTGTGCACATTTGGTCTTTCTAAATCAGAGTCAGTTAGAATTAATAAGATGGTTTTTTTTTTTTTGCTGGTTGTTTCTTGTTTTGCACAACAGGTGTCACTGTAGTTCCACTGTAGGTGTATACAGGTTCCTTGAATTTTTTGAATCACGTACAGACATACACGTTGCTTTTATTACTCTAATTAGTGTTTGATGTCAAATTCTGTCAGATTCATATCTCTTGCATGCAAAGTACAGATGGAGAAACCATTCACACTGACTATGGAGTGATTATCTGCTAATTTTAGATTAGATTAACTGCAATAACAGGTACGGCACCATTTTTGTCTAGTGAAAGACTAGAAATTGCCAGCAAATGAGCGAACCAATATGTTCAATCTCTCATCCTTTCTATTTGATTTCAGGAACGGTTCAGCTATGTTTGCCCAGATCTAGTCAAAGAGTTCAACAAGTACGACACTGATGGGTCCAAATGGATTAAGCAGTATACTGGCATCAACTCCATCAGTAAGAAAGAGTTCACCATTGATGTTGGCTACGAGCGCTTCCTGGGGCCTGAGATCTTTTTTCACCCCGAGGTAATCACACAGTTCACTTGTCATATTAAAATATGAAACTTGGAAGTGAAAGGAACTGGAATAGAGCCAAGAACTCCCAGAAGGGCATTCAGGTATCCTAAAGAAAAGTTGATAAAACACTGTTTAGTTGGTTTCCAACTTCTGTTTATAAGGTACGGAGTTTCCAGAAATTGTGATTACAACCCCAGCAAAAATGATAGAATCACCACACTTGGAGGGTGTTCATCCATCTTTTTTACTCTTTGCTCATGAGCAAATCACAGATATGACACAAAACGGTATTTGTTCAATAGTTGAATAGACTGGCTCCATGAAACATGCCTCATACAAATTATTCAATTATTTTTGTTAATGGCAAACTTTTTCCACATCAGGCTGAGGGAAAAACATATGAAATCACTCAATGCTGAAGAAAAAATTATGTAATCGTCAAAAAAAAAAAAAAAATCAGAATTAGTACTTTTATTGCTCCTCTTCTTGCTTTTATGACGGCCTGAATTCTTTGAAGCATAGACTTCACTAATGATATAAAATATTCTCCTAACAAGCTGGTCTCAACTTCCTCAAATGGCAGTTGACAGATCAGCTTTGGAGGATGGGCCTTGTCATGGACCATTTATTTAAATTTCCTGCATGAATTTTCAATTTGATTGAGATCAGACTGTTTACTGGCCATGTCATGGAGTTTATATGCCATTCATTTGGACTCTTTTACACTCTTTGCTCTGTGGGAAGATATATTGTCATTCTGAAAAAATGACTTCATCAAACGTATTTTATACTGATTGAATGATAAAATGGTTCAAACTTTCAAAGTACACCTGAGCATTGACTGTTGAGATAAAATTCTTTTCATCCACTGTGGTCCTTTACCAGATATACAACCGCATATCCTACATGAATGGGGAAGTTTGCTGGTTTTCTTCAGGCAGTCATCCTCACTTGTTTCATTGGAATGACATCAGTCAAAATTCCAGCATCATCGCCTTAGCCAGTGCCGATTTGTGAATCATCATTGAAAATCACTTTCATCCAATAATCCATACTCCATTCTTGCCTCTCTTTAGGCCCCTGCTACCTTGCCTTTTTTTTTATATACGCTCATCGTAAGACAGACGGGACATATTATGGAATCATGATGTCTGTTTGTCTGGCCGGCTGTCTGTCTGTCCATTGCTTGTGTTCACAATAACTCCACCAATTCTCAATCGATTTTAATCCAAAATTCACACAGCATGACCATATCAGGTGGAACTTTGAGTTCAGAAATCAGCCTGATTGGATCACCCTTTTTCTCAAAATTATCCCTTTTATGCAAACTGTTGCGTGATGGCCGTATTTTGCTGTCTCTGACTGCTCTTGTTCTGTTTAGGTGTTGGTGCTGGTTTTCATTTGGCTTTTCTGATGCAAATCCCATTTCATTTAGCCAATTTTTTAGTTTTGTGACAAGCATTGAGAGCTTCCTCTCAATAACTGAAGTCTTGACTCCTCAGTAAGGTGTTCAAGCACTAGCTTTTAACTGCGGACTAATTTGCATTTTCAGATTTGTGTTTATTAGAAATTCCAATCATTAGGTGATTCCATATTTTCTTGTTTTTTCCTTCTTTTTTTTCTTCCGGATTGAGTGATTCCATATTTTTCCTTCAACCTGAAACCCTTACTGGCCTGCTTACTGAAATGTCCTTATTATGATAATGGACTCCTCTGCCAGAAAATTGATTTTTCCACGTTTTTTAATTGCCTTGGTCATATCCAGAAAGGGCCAGTGTGGGTGCAGGCTTTCATTCCAACTAAACAGTTACACACTGGATTCAGATACAGATCAAGATCTTCAGCAAAGATTCAAAGTCGTCATAATGTTTCGGTTCAATGGTGTGTAATATTTTGGCTTAACACAGTTTGAACTCTGAAGCTGGAAATGGTCTTCATCTGACTGGCCACAACCTGATAAATCTTTTCATGACTTAAATTGATCAGAGGGTGCTAAATATTTAAAACAAAATGTGTGTTTCTTTTCTCAGTTTGCAAACCCTGACTTCACCCAGCCTATATCGGAAGTGGTGGACGAAGTGATTCAGAACTGTCCCATCGACGTCAGACGCCCACTGTACAAGGTAAAATCGGCGTTCATGTGTGAATGCGTAATTCTCAGACGTCTGGACAGTGTACAACAAAATATAAAGTGAAATATCTCTGACTTTATTCACACTGTCTGACTTTACCTGATGCCCCTTCACCCTTGTTGCCGTCCATGATACTATCAAGATGCTAACATACTGCAGTGGCGATATTTTCAAGGGTGGAGTCGCAATCTTATTCACTTTCAATTGAGCCCCTGCGCTGTACGCTGTGGGACCGGTAGCAGAGCGATACAATGCAAAGTAGGCGTAGCAAGTGGCCAAAAGCTGAAGCCTATTCAAATGAGGAGTAGCAATTGCCAACTGCTGGCCAATCACCATCGGGCAAGGAAGCACAAATTTCAAAGCTCAAAATGGAATGGAGGCTAATCATAGCAATAGCTATCTGGTTTCCCAATATTCTTTCATTGTTATTTGTTCCATGCGTGATTCCTGGGATGTGAGAAATGATGTGTGCAAGAGAGCTGTGGAGATTGTGGGGGTAACTGATGAGATGTAATGATCAATTTAATTTTTAAAATGTTAATAAATACATGTATAGGGTCATTTAAACAGGGCTAGCTATGTCGCTAGCCATTTGGCTGGTTGTCTGATAATGTCAAAATAAAGTAGCCTAAATAAATACTTGGCTTATAACATTTGCATGAGAAATGAAAGGTTGTCATGAATCTGTGTTTGACTGATACTTTAAATTCATTTTTGGTGGAAGCTACTGAATCGCCATATAAGCATCTAACTTCTAGTTCGCCAAACTTGCCGTACACTCTGTGAGAACGCCAATAAGCGGGCCAGCTGCAACGAGAAAAGGCGAATTCGATTCGTGCTGCGCTGCTGCAGTATACAGTGTTAGTTTACACTGAGTCAGCCAGCAGATGATTTGTTTTCTTACTTGCTGCCTTTTGATTTCCACCCAGTTTTCCCCCTCTCTCTGTACAATTATGTGGCACAGTTGACAAAAAAAAGAAAATAAATGAGCGGCAAGCATAATTTATTGAATTTAAGTTTGACAGCATCTGTTTGTGAAGTCCTTGATATATGAGCAGTGACTTTTTATTTTTTTTTTTTTTGCTGTGCACTTCAGCAAATTGAATAATCATAAAAATAATTTAGAGATGAAACTGCAAACTGTGTTTTAATTAAAGGTATTTAGGACCAATTCTAGTGATCTGCTTAGAAATTGCACCATTCTTGCCTGTAATAACTGTCCAAATACTTAGACTGCACTGTATGCCCAGATGCACGTTTGAACTTGTTTAAGTTTTTGCTTTGCTCTTCATTGCTCAGAACATAGTCCTGTCAGGCGGCTCCACCATGTTTCGAGATTTTGGCCGTCGTCTGCAGCGGGACCTTAAGAGGACAGTTGATGCTAGGCTGAAGATGAGTGAGGAGCTCAGCGGAGGCAAGTTAAAGGTGAGGCAACACTCTCTGGGTCTCAGTCTGGCACAGCACCTCACGCTGCAGCTCTCTGGGTCTCTGACCTGTGTACGACGACTGGTTGCCCCTCCTCAGGTCTTGGCGAACCTCGAAGCTAAATTTTGTTTAATTGTATCCCCCGAACGAGTTCGGAGGATACTATGGATTTGGCCTCTTCACGCATCCACGTCCGCCGCGTCCACAGAGATTTTCTTGTGAACGCTCTACAGCCCACATAAGTGCACCGATTCTTTTCAAATTTTGCAGGGACATGTATTATGGTACGTTCACGACACCTATTGATTTTGGGTACTCTGTGACCATCTGGGCCCAACTGGGGGGCCTTCGGGCGATACATGTACTTGGTTGCCGAGTGCTCTAGTTGATTATAACCAGGTGGTACTGTGCATACTGTTTTTTAAATCTTGACCACTTGGTTAATGGTAGTTGCAAATTGAAGGATATTATTTGCAGTTTTCCCTCCCTTACTTTGTTCTAAGGTCAGTCTTATGCTAAACATTTGGGCCATGTAACTCTGTAAAGAAGTTAGAAAATTGGTGTATTTTGTATCATAGCTCCCAAACTAAGTAAGATGGAGTCATAATTTAAATGGCATTGTGTAGGTCCTCCCTAGTACTTCAAAAAACAAAATGGCTCATTTTGGTCATTTGATTTATTTTGGGTGAAAACAGCAAAAAAACTGGTCGGTAACGGAGCAGTTACCGGCCAGTTTTTTTTTTTTTTTGCCATTTTCACCCAAAATAAAGCAAATGACAAATGAGTTTTTGTTTGTTTGTTTAAAGTACTGGGGAAGACCTCCACAAAGCCATTTAAATTGTAAGTCTTTCTTACTTAGTTTAGGAGCTATCCTACCCATTTGTGTTTAATATTGCATCAGGCAATTGAAGAAAGTCCTAACCAAATTTAATGGTTCTATATTTGACTAATTTAAGGTGTGTTTTTTTTTGTTTTTTTTTTTTTTTTTGTTCCCCCCCCCCCGCCGTTTGTTTCTTGTAGCCCAAACCAATTGATGTCCAAGTCATCACTCACCACATGCAGCGATATGCCGTATGGTTTGGGGGATCCATGTTGGCCTCTACTGTAAGTTTTATATTAAAGAATACCTTCACTGCTGTTGTCTTCATATATTATGCGCGGTCATTAAGGATTGTTTCATCTTTGTGTGAAATTATTGTTTTCCTGGTTTTGACTAGGAAAAGGGAAAAACCTGGCAGATTGTGCAATACCATGCCCTTTGGCAAATGAGAACAGTCACTTCCATGAGTATATTTTATTGTATATGCCATGTGTGTCAGGCAAGTGTATCTTTATTTGCAAACATGAATTTTCAATCTAAATGGTCTGCCCTGATTGGCATCCAGCTTACATGAGCTTTGAAATGTTTGATAAAAATGTCAGAAATAATGCTATATATATCCTTATTCCTCAGACCAGCTGTGTAGTAATGCTATAAATATAACCAATATATGCAAATATCGTGCCCTATTGAATATTATCATCTTGAAATATACACCCGTGCTCTTTCATCCACATGCTGCTGAGGGCATTTGTGCCCTGTAGGATCTGCATAATGATGGGGATGATTTTATTTCATTTTCTGACTTGATACATGTTTAATTTACATCGGAGAGTCTCTTGACTCTTAAACCTTGAGAGACTCACTCAGTTTGTATGAAGTTAATTTAGATGCATGCTTAATCTTCCCATCCCAGGAAAGCATGGATTAATCCTGTGGCTGACACTGAGCGATGAAATATCTTGTGTTTACTATGATCTTGTTTAATCCTGGTAAAAGCCATTCACATCTTTAACTTTGCTCACCAAATTATTCACCATACATAAGCACATGAAGCCTCTGCTTTTCCCAATAGGCATTTTAAATCGATTCATGACCCCAAATCTCCCAAAGGCAGTTATTGTTCCACTGGTGCATTCTTGCACGTTTTAAGGTTGCTGAATGACATCCCAGTTCAGGTCCTGTTTCCCTTCTGATTGCGAGATCATTGAATATATTTCCTGTTGCAGTGGATGTATCTCTGATTGATTTATCCAGGGGGAGTATCTCTATCTTGGTATTTTCTTCAGAATATTTTTTATTTGCGGACTTATAAAATTGTATCAAACCACACAATAGTATTGTTACAGTGCTGCCAAGATTTTCTTGTACGGTAATTCCTTTGGTGCAACCACTTTTATACCAGTTTCATATTTGGTGGTGGACTTGCTTGTGATGAGAGGACAAAGTTGAGCGGTTTGTAAAAAGAAAAAAAAAAGAAGAAGCCTAATTAATAATATTTTGTTAACCGCTAAGGCCCCATTTTGTGAATTTCAAATGCATGATATTTTGACAGATCTGAATATGGTCTTGTGTTTTCATCATCAGAAAGATTTCTTTGTCAATAAGAAAGTGCTTGGTCCTGGGCCCATTGTTTAATAATTTACTCCTGCCATTGCATGTGGGTGTGATGTCCAGTTGTCATTGAAACATTGAAAATTGATATGGTCTGTATAATACAGCCTATGTCCTGTAGTCTTATAGCCTGGTTACTATGATTATTATTACTGTTTTTCAGATTATAATGGGTAAATAAAAGAATCACGCTAAAATGTTTTTTTCTTTTTTTTTTTTTTCCAAATAATTCATAATGTGAAATCTGTGTATTTTTCTCTTAATTCCATCAGCCTGAGTTCTACCAAGTCTGCCACACCAAAAAGGACTATGAGGAGATCGGGCCTAGCATCTGCCGTCACAATCCTGTGTTCGGAGTCATGTCCTAAAAGCTGACCTCAAACCCACCTCAGGAATCGCTGCAGGGGAGGCATCATGGGAAGTTTCTGGGAGGGGTTTGTTTGCTCTTCGATTGTCATCCCCTTTGAATGGGCCATAATTGCTGCAAAACCAGGAGGCAAATGAAAACGATTTCAAATAAACGACCAAATGCAATTAGGCTGGAAAACTGAAGCGGTTGTGTTAAAAAATGAGGGAGAATGGTTTAGTTTATAAGCCAAAAAGATTGAATGTTAATGTTTTCTGTTCTGCAGAACACTGTAGACAAATCGGCTATGATGGTGGTTGTTTCCTGAGGGTAAAAAAAAAAAATAAAAAATTTTGAATGATTATCCAATGTAATGTGCCCAGACTCATGTATGTTTGTGGCGTATCCAGATTGTGACAAGGTTATCTTGTGAGATAACACTTTCTAGCATTTAGGCACTTTACTGAATTAAGAAATCAATTAATAAATAAACTAGAAAAGCACTCAGAGAGCGCAGAACCTCCGCCAGAGGGCAGCAAAGCCAAAAGCACGGCGATTGGAACTCCGGCCCATTGGAAAGACTTGAAATCTTGAACTTTGGCGTATATCTCAGCAGTACTTTGGCCTAGATATGCCAAAATTTGATCACCTCTTCCTTGAGTTAGTACCCACCTACCCTGAAAATTTCATCAAAATTCGGCCATAAGTTTTTGAGTTATGTTGTACACAAACAAACCAACAAACAAATGGCACCGAAAACATAAACCTCCTCGGCGGAGGTTAATGAATGTTTAAAAGAAGGGGGTACATGCATGTAATTAATGAAAATGTGGTGGTTTGTTCTGGTGTTTGGTTTAAGGTTTTGTTAGGAGGTTACACGAGTTCGAATGAGGCTTATTGAACTTTTGCACAATAACTACATCACTGTTCATGAGGTGTAAATAGCTGTAAAGTGCCCAAATGTTATGAAGTGTTTCCTTGTTGATTTATGCCACCTGCTCAGTTTTTGCTTCAAATGCCCTTCTTTCTGTGTACAAGGCAAGAACTTGTTTATATTTCATACAAAGTTTTTATATGTAAAGCTGGGGAAATCAGGAAAAATACAGTATGTAATTCAAATAAATGTGATATGATCCTAAATCCACAAAGTAACCGCGATAGAAAATCCAGTCTGCTCAACGTGGTGGCCAGTGTTTGGCTTTTTCTTCCTTTTTTTTTTTTTTTCTTTTTTTTCCCTTTTTCATTTTTCCAGCTTTTGATTTTGGTCACTTTGATTTCTGCTCTGGCAGTCAAATTCTCAAATGCACACTCATATGTTGAAGCAGAGCTGTCGAACTCCAGTCCTGGAGGGCCACAGTGTCCAGTGGATTTTGGTGGGTTTCTGCACAAGATATTAATTTATGTGACTGATGGGTGAAAGATCCGGCACAACTTGCTCTCAAGGCATTAACTGGCTTCTGATGGAAAACACCAGAGAAGCCAGCGGCCACTGTGGCCCTCCAGGACTGGTGTTTGCCACTAGAGCTTTCTTTGCACCCCTTGCCTGATTTTTTTTATTTTATTATTTTTTTAATATATGTATCTTGCAGAAAAAAGTATAGATGATGGAAAAAAAAATTTAAGACTGTTGGACCAGTATTGTAGCCTAGAACCTCATTTTACATTTTTGATCAAAAACCAAATGGTCAAAGGAAAAGATTTGTGTATTTAATGCAACACAACATTCCAATAAAGGCGCAAATTATTTCTATTCATTCGCATAAGTGTCCTTTTATTTCTCAGTTTTATTTGTGTTCCTATTAAATTGATTTAACCGTGTAACTTGTGTGATTTATATATACGTATTTTTTTTAATTTTGTTCAAAAGCTGACAGAGCTGGCACAAAATCCACCAGCAAGGTCGACTGAAAAACAATGCCATTATTCTATCAAACATGATGAAAGCCATGAAATGGTAATGAGTTTTGTTTTTGTCCCCTAATTTATAATTTCTGCGTTTGTTTCACTGAATATCTTGTGCCTGGGAAAGACCTTGCTTAAGCTAGGAAATTGCTTTTAATCTGTTCAGTGAGGGCCTGCTCATTTCCAGGAAAGTGGAAGTAGGGCAGAGGAGTTGAGATTTAAATGATGTTTTTCTCCTGCAGGATGGAAAATGATTATTGATGTCAGCTTCTGAACCTGGTCCTGTAATATGTCACCTGTATTCAATTTGGTTTGTAATGAAGGAGACCTGAGGGCCGCATGGTACAAAGTAGAAAGGCTTAAACTTCAAATTGAATGGATGAATTCAGAATGATTAAGTTAGGGGTAGAAAATGTGGTTCTTCCAGGATCACTCTTGTCAAAGTGAATACCCAATGAGCGATGAATGCAATAAAGGCATGAGCTAGCAGTGATCTCGGCTAATGATTGGCAGCATGGCTAAGTTCTGGGATCTCCCTGCAATGGAGCCAGTTACATGGAATGCGGATTGCTGATAGCTTGGCTTCAGTCAAACGTCTTCTGACCGTAACATCACTTACATGTAACATCCTTGATTTTTCTGCGGGATGATTGACTGAATCTTTGCCATCCTTACTATACTTCGATCCGTTTTATGCTCATTTCCTTCCGCGAGTTTCAGGTTTTTGTTGCCATTTTAAAGTATTTGAAATCATTTTAGCTGAGCATCCTACAATTTGCTGCACTTCTTCATTCATTTTCTCCTCTCCATTCAACTTTTACATCAAATTACGATGTTCCTCTGAACAATGTTGGAACAGCACATTTTACTCTGCAATTCAGAAGGAAGTATATTTTATAACAATGTGTGGAACATTAGCCTCCCCTCTTCCTTAATAAAGGGCTATTAATGACACCTGTTTCTTCACATTATGAAAAATTTCAGTAATTAAACTCTACACTGCTATTATTTTGAGTACACCCCTTTCAATGAATGAGGCAATTGCTCAGAACAAGCAGCATGCATGTCATTACAGTCCGGTCTATCGTTACCCCTCAGCCGACAAAAGTCGTGAGGGGTATTGTCGTAGCAGCGGCGTCCGTCTGTCTGTCCATTAACTTCTCATCTCCGGACGATGGCTGAAAAACGCCTCGGCCGAATGCTCTCATTTTCTGGTGATATGTTGGGGGTGGTTAGAGGAAGCTCCCTATCAATTTCTGTCCTGCTGCGATAATCAATATGGCCGGGACGGCAGGGCAAGCGCAAGGCTGAGGGGTTCCGCTCGCGACGGCACTCCGTTTCTTTTTTCCATTATACTACTGTATCTACAAGCAAATTGTTTGCCATGCAGAAATGTCACTTCTACTAATAACAGTGGCTCATTAGGTTATTGATGTTGCACTGCTATTTTATTGAACACAAATGAAATAGTTGAGTACGCACTTACTCTCCACAATATTAAAAAAAAAAAAAATTGCCCTGCAAAATGGGCATTACCCCTCAGCCCCTGGATTGCTCGGAATGAATATAAATTGACACAGGCGTTTTCAAGTTAGTCTGCGGCATACAAATTAAAGATGACGGCTGTGACGGCCATACCGGACATCCAAGTGGCGTCAAAATCAATAGGCTTCTCTAGGTACACGAGACCAAGCAACACAGCAAAAATTGTGTTGATTGACGAAGGCGTTTTCAAGCCATCGTGCGGAATGCAAACATTTACGGGATGGAGGGACAGACGAAGACGGATGGACATCACATGTGACACCGATACCCCTCTGCCCTTCAGTCGGGGTTGTGGGATAATGAATGTGTGAGCACCTGGCCTGGCAAGGGTCATTTAAATCTTTTATTGCATCTGGGATACCAACAAGACTTGCTTTGCTTAAACCTATACTGACTGACAGAATAGATTAATTATTAAATGAGCCAGTAGAACAGAATGAAATTGAAATTTGAGTGATACTTTCGGGAATCTGAAATAAGAAAATTGAAGCCGAGTGCTGGATAACTTTCCTCCCAATAATGTAAAGATTTTACATTATTGTATTAAGTGATGCTATACTTCAATTGCAGCCTTGCAATTTCATTCCAATCAATGCAGCACGTGGAGATGAATACCAAGCATGAGCAAAACTGGATAAGCTGGCTGCTATAAACTGGCAGGGTGTCTTTGGAGACAATCCTGCTAAAAAGAATTTTCTTGAAAGAAACTTCAGTTTCAAAACTATGAACAATAATGCATAAGGTGAGAAATGCATGATAAATCCTGTGGCGGATTTCCCAGAAAAAAGTAATCAGTTTCCACCATAGTCCCTATCTCTTTGCTGTGTCTTATCATGCTCGCTGTTTAAGATTTCCATGCTGATCACATGAAAAATATCACACGCACCATCACTGAACAGGCCAGCTGAAAGCATATTTATTGTTCTTTTCTGGGGGAAAATAGTATGACATACATGTATTCCATCACAGACTGGATAGCCCTGTGTACAATTGATGATCAGGGGAACAAGTGTAGTTGGCTATAAGTCTTTTCCTTGCATTCAATTGGTGTGCAATCATGCAGTTAATACAGTATATGTACAACTGAATTACAGGTCTCTGTAATAAGAAGTAGCTGGTGTTGCCGAGCAACATTGCCCATATGCACCCAAACTGAAAAAAACTCCTTTAGTATTACAACAGTTGCAATTCCCTTAGTTATGGCACCAGAATCTTAAGATTTAGCTAGTCATGCACTGACATATGCAAAAAACTTCAGAACCATCCTACAAGCTGTCTTCATTTGATTTTCTGTCATCAATTTCCGTTCCTCAAATCAAAATCACATAGCCATCCTTTGGCTTTTATTTGGACAAATGTCTCTCATCGCGAGTCATACCCACTTATCTCTACAGTATAAGTTGGCATAAGTTGGGAAACCACAGTTGCCATTCCCGTGTCAGCCACCAGATTGATCTTTGCTGTTGTTTATCACATTACTGTTGCACTTTTCCCATAGCTCAGCTCATGATATATTTTTTATATTACCCTAGGTACATATCACTTTTGCAAAAATTTCATTGGCTGAGAGTGTGGGGGGAAAAAATTGCTCTGCTTTAGGTCACGCTGTAAATACCTAGTCATACAAAATATAAAATCTTACGTAAGTTAATTCAGTATGGCTCAGGGCTGTAGCAAGCTGGCTAGGTGCCACTCGGATAACTAAGTTCACGTTACTTCGCTAGCTAGCGTGCTCGCAGTACTTTTTCATAATCATTATATAACATTACTTTGTTTGCCAGCAAGCTAACATTAGTTAGCATCTCAATTCGCTGAATTTTCAGACCATTGCTAGTTTAACTGCAAATGGCTGTGACTCAGTGACTGACGAAGTTAGCTGAGTGATGTAGTCAGCTCATTGCTTACATATAATGGGCGCTAACGGAAATTAAATTTGCTTACAATTAAATTGCTCTATTCAGTCAGTATATCATAAACAGAATTTTATATTCTTGGAAGTGTCTTTAGAAAATCATGAAACTCTGAGCAAATTATGGGTTTATTGCTCGCTAAAGCTTGCAACAAACACAAGAATTTACTGAACTCATTTCATAACTTTCATATGACATGTCCACTCGTGTAACATCCTCTATATGTGTGTTGCCTTAAATTATATGTAACCTTATCATTTGCTTTGTTGTTGAATTTAATTTTGATGTCATTGATTTTATTGAAATATTTAAGTAATTCCATTGTATAAACTCCTGATTTAGAAAAATTAATGGCTTGTTGAAATTCTGGGATTGTTACCGTGGCTGGAATGAACACCAGCATATACAGGGGAATGCCAAGGCGTAATTTGAGAGCCAATGTTGAAAAGACTTAAAAATTACATAAGGAATCACCATAATTTTTTAAAATATTATTTTTTGCAAGAATCATTCACGAAATGCTTCAAGAAAATTGACAAAAAAAAAAAAGCTATAACTCTGGAAAGTGGAGAAATGCCATTGAAACGCAGCATTTTAAAAATCCAATGAGCTTTTTTTTTTCTCAAAGTGGGTATTATACTAAAAAAAAAAACTTTGTTCAGGTCCAGGTAAAATGCTTTGCTGAATAATACAGCAGCAGGCAATTTTACATCCACTAAACATCATTACACTACTGAAGATGTTATGCAGGCAGCAAAATTTTGAAATGAATAATGAGTATGAAAAGTCACCTATCTTAGAGCAGCATTCAACAGGCCTTGCAGTCCCGTACATGCATTCATTTATCCATCAACAGAATTATGCATTGCACAAATTTGGGCTACATTTTAAGCAATATACACACAATGCCAATTTGAATCAAGTCCTTGTTTCATAAACTGTTTCATATAATTTGACCTCATGTTTCTATCTTTCCATTTCAAGCAGTGGAGTGCTGTTGGTGACATTAAAGGCCTACGATAACCTCACTTCGCAGTGCTTAATAACCCTAAATCTGTCATAATTTTCTTTGCCTGGTTAGCGATCAATCATTGATTTGCCCAGTTGCTTGGTAAGATGACAGTTCATACCATGTCATATTTGATAGCATTATTTTACACTTATTTAATCTGTGTATCCGCATAAATAAAGAATGTGAAATATTGATGTCTTCTCAAAAATTCTGAACTAATAGCTTGTGAAATGGCACAGATTTGCATTAATTAGTTTCCTTGCCTTATAGTAATTACAGCTGTAATGCCAAAAAAGTTCGATATACCTACAATTTCCTCCTCATCAGATGTTTTCCTGTGAATGCTGATAACAATCTAAAGAAATTAAGAATATAATGATAAATTATGTTGCTGAAAAAATGCTACAATGCTACAGTCAGAGAAAGTTTTGGATTTTTGGCATTCAGTGAGATTATTGCCATCCAATATCATGTTAATTATGTGTAGCCAATCAGCTATCACTTTGTCATTATCATTTCCTTATTATTATACTGTAGGTGTTACAGCCGGCTCACTAGCTGCAACACAGAGGGAGACGGACACGAGGTGGCGGGCTACAAGCTTAATTTATTAAGCAAAAAACACACCCAAACAAAGAGAAAACTGGGAATCAGTGGTGTAAAGCATGTTGAATGCATATGAGTGTATGTGTGGAAAATTAAAGAAACAAATCTTCAGAAAGCTTAATGCTGCTGAGGTGTTGTTGGTTCAGGTGACGGCAGGAGAAGAGCAACATGAGCTGTATGCTGAGAGAGCTTTTCAAAGGGAAGAGCACACCGGGCCCAGGTGTGGCCCATCCCACTAACGACCCTCCTGCAGACACAAAAGAGCAGCAGCAAAAGGAACAAGCACTAGTACGAGGGGTTGTCACAGTAGGGTTCAAATGAATTTGAATATTCATCAAATAAATTCTTTGTCAATTAGGCAAACAAAGACTGGAGTAATGTAGGGTGAATGGTGAGAGTACTGCAGGCTTTTCCTCCCTTCGACGGCAGTCACTGATATCAAGTATGCAGAATTTTCTTGGTTGTACTGTGGTTGTATAAGGCTATCCACCATGGGCCCATGTGTAACACACTCAGTTGCCCACCGCATTTGATGTCTAATGACATTCCATGCTGTGATATTCATAAAGGAAATCAGTATGGGGTTCAGTGCCACATCAAAGCCTCACTCGAAAATATCAATCATCATGAGTCAATTGCTTCCTCTAAGATGATAACTATGTCAAATACATCAGTGAAAACATTTTATTTTCTATTAGGGGTAAACTGGTGGGGGAGCGTTTTGCAGTCTTGCTGAACCATTGACCTCGTTCATTGTGTCATTCATTCATTTTTTATTTTTTTTTGTTAGTTTTTAGATTGTACATCACCTCTGCTGTGGCGCAGTGAATGTGGCCTTCCTCGCCAGAGGGTCATTATGACTTTCAAACATGATTTTCTTTGTTCCTTCCAGAGTTGAAAGGACTAGGAACTCGCAGAGGATGCTGAAATTGTGCTCCCTCCTTCTTTATTTAGCCTTGATGAAACTCTCAGCTCGCATAGTTTCCATGGGTTTCAAGCGTTGCATAGGGATTAGCATTGATTTGTGCCTAATAGGAGGTTTATACAGAAAATGCTGGTAAAATCTTCACAGATGAACCAATGGAGAAAGGATGATGTGAAGAAAACAAATGAGAAAATGTTTGGATTATTATCCCTCACAACTTGGGACAGGCTCAACAAGCACAAGAAAGAGAGGTTTCCGCAAAGATCCACATATTGACGTTGATATTGACTAGGAAACCAATGAGCCTGTGAAAATGTTTTGTATATGTGTTGCTGCAGTGCTTTATTGATGTATTTTTATTTTTGCATACATTAACCCAGGATGTCCAGTCTTATCAAAATAAATAAATAAGCGCAAGACTGGTGCGGGTCCAGGCTGATGTTGTCGCCCAGCAATACAGCACCTGTTTCAAGTGATCAACAGACAATGGTCTTAATTCAAGACAATACACTGACATGAATTGACTGAATTTAACAGTTAAATTAACACAGTGTTTCCTTATTTTACCTGTCGCTGTGGCTTACAGTGAACATACACAGAACCACAAAATTAGAATGCGTCACTGCAGTAGTCCAGGCTTTGCAGGCAGCTGAGGGTGATGGGATACGGCTGCACCAGACTGGCCCTCAGGCTATTTTTGCAGTTTTTGACCCCTCTCAAGTTAAAAAAGTGATATGCTGGAGCGCAAAGATTTGAGTCACCATTATAAACTGATTGCAAAATTACAATTAAAATAACTGGCAAATAAGGTGCCAATTTTTAACATTGTATGTTGATGGATGTGTTATCTCTTATATAAGGAAGACGGTGTGTGTCTGTGTGTTCGCCATGCACGGCCATATTTCTGCATGGATTTTTTTTCTAATTTCACACAGCGATACCTGTGCTTCCAAACTAACACCTAAGCCAGGTTTCAATGACGTGTCCCCCCCTCCTCCCCCTCCCGATCGGAGAAGGTGCCATGCCGGCCAAACGGCTTGATCAATCAACTTGATGGGCTTGGCGCTACGGCGTCGAATTCATCCAAGTACAAGTTACAAGTGACGGGCTTGACGGCTAGTAACTAACTAAATACATAAGCTGCTGGGGCTTATTTGTTAATGCTGAGGCACACAAAATGTTTGGAATCTGAGGACCTGTATTTCACCTCCAGTGCACTTATTCAGTATTCAAACCCATCACTCTCTTGGGAGGCTGGGAGGTGGGGTGTGGGGGGATGATTGTAGGAAGTGCCATCGAACAGCATGCGACCTCATCCACATATCTCTTCAATTTCAATATTGAGGCACCTATAATCAATACTTGAGATTCCTTTTCTACAGAGGCATTGCTAACTGAATAAAGGCTTGATGCATTATAGTTAGAACAACAGCCTGATTATTGGTCAGAGATGCAATTACCCAATATGTGCAGTCCAGCAAAGTATGAAATTAATTTGATTGGTTTCAATAGGTTCAGACACTAAAAATGTTCTTTCCTTACATTCTGAAAGGTCACTCACTAATGGCCCACAAGGGAAACATGCCTTTGGTTAATGTGCTCATTTTATGACCGATTCTAATATTGCATAATCTGGATTGATAGATTCATGTGTCAGAATAATGCATGAATTTTACCTTTGCAGTACACAGTGATAAAATCTGAAATGGATGATACATCTGAATTACGGCACAATAACCAGATAATCACTATGTGCTTTGGTGGAACATACTAAGGAGATGCAGTATGTGTTATTTCCAGATCTATTCGCATTGAAACTGGATTATTTAATATTTTATATGTTTTTTGCTGAATACGGTACACTAAATATGCAAATTGAGTGAAAGCTGATGTAGACTTTTTTTTGTACAAGGGTAATGCTGATCCTATACACACCTCTCATACAAAATATTGGTAATTTCATACCCAGAGCAAAAAAAAAAAAAACTATGTAAATGGAAAATGGAAAGCACAATTCAGCAAAAACAATGAAAGACTTGTTTGTTATCTTCAACTCATAAACAGCAAGACGTATAAGGCACTTAATGGATTTATATAAGAAAATTTAATGCTGCACGTACAATTTCTAAATGAATAAAATAGGAGCCGTTGATTCTGATTTGCATACCATAAATCCAAATTGACTTCCCCTGGGGTTAGATTTGTAATGTGAATATAGGGTCACATTACAGATTTCATACCTACATTGATATGGTTCAATATAAAATATTTCTCTGATTATTCAGTATGTTTAATTGGAATGGTAACAGGGTAGTAAACTGGCCCTGTGTCCTTTAAGTGTAAGCATTTTGTTTTATTCTAGATTCCCTAGTTTGCCCGGTCATTTGCATCAAATGGCTGACACCAAAGAATAGAATGCATTGTGATAGCAGGCACTGTCCATCTACCTGAAGGAATAAATCATTTCATTTCCTTTGGCGTTGTCCCAATTTCTGTATTATCAACTGAAGTGAGTTCTGAACTTCAGCATACGTTTTATCTTTATCAAATTTTCTACCTGCTGAAAATATTTAAATGCCATTCATGATCAAGTTGCCTGAGCTAATTTCAAAGATATCAAAACTCAGTAATTATTCTCAATAATTCCACCTGTTAGGACAAAGTTTCCTACAGCAGAAAAGAGGTTGATTGCCCTAAATGTTAAAAATAGTGGCAAAGCCACTGCGCCCACTTGGCCAAACATGGCAAAAATTGGCCAAGATTTTCCTCCGATGTACATGCATATATGTAAAGGATTAGTGAAAAACTGAAGGCGCTAGAGCGCTGACAAGGCATAATGTTTACAGACCACCATGAAGGCATCTAACCACAGTATAAGCCCGATTGGCCTAGAGGCCAAGCTGGCTAAAAATGGGTCCTGGCTTTGTAGCGCTGGTAACCCACATCCTTTGCTAAAATTCTGCAGTCATCAGATTAATGTGCAGCAGTCTGCTGTTCTGCTGTTCACTTAAATCAAATAGTAAGGTTATTCATTTCAGATTGCTGGTGATTTAGAATCTCACATTTAATTTAATGTTGAGTAAACGTTTCTATTTGCAGCAGTGCCTGGTACCATGAATTTTATGTCATTCTGGGTGACAGTATTGGCGTATTAAAGAGGCATATGTCCTGAGTTAGAACAGTTGAATTTAGAATTCATAGCGACTGGTGGAGCCCATATACATCTATTTTTTTTTTTTTTTGTCCAAATGTCCATGGATACTTTACTACACCATCTGTTCCATATCCCAGCAATGTGCCAAAGCTATTAAAAGCTGATTCACTTCTAACTTACATACTGAATTGCCATCATTATATGCTGCAGGGCATGAGTTTGGGAATGTGTTTGTATAAAAGGTACTGGAAGGTTTGTGGTCAGAATAATAATGATATTGCTTGCATATGTTTGTGGTTTCCTCACAAGGTAGAACACATTTGGCTATGCGGTGTTCAAAGAGCTTAATTTATTGCAAAAGATTAGAGCAGGCAGTTTCGTATCACTATCTGCAGTTTCTCATCATAGTTGCTTTTCTGTGTGTGATTGTGAAAGACTGCAGTATTGTCCAGCTTTTCCATCTTTCCAATCCTTGCATATCCCCGCATCCTACAGTGTTTTCTTGCATAAGTGCCTGTCTTCCAGTAGCTTGTCCCAGTTGTGTAAACCATTGTCAGTTTTAACTCTCCTATCTGATGTCTCTGAGCTCCTCTCTACTTCTTGCAAATAGCAAGCTCTTTTCTCCCAAACGCTGTCCTATTACCAGCATCAGCACAGCCCCCTGACCAGACTTCCAGCTCACAAAAAGCTCAGGTTTTCATTCCATTCTTCCACCAGTAATGTCTGGATGAGGTTTCTACTGAACTAGCGGTGGTGAAATAACTTTTTGAGCCTTGAAACTTTTGTAAATTTGAATGCACCACCCTGGTTCTACAGTGTTGACATTCATGTTAAAGGTAAAAAAATACTAGTGTGGAATTCATTTCTTTGCCGCCCTGTATATTTCAACCAACCCTAAAGGCCTGATTTCCCCTGTGCAATAAAATGGGATATTGCGACCTCTTAGCACTTTGTCAATGCTCAATGGTTGGGTCAACGTCACAATCAATACTGCTGCCCTCTGCCGGGCCTGTGGTTAACGCCAAAGAAGGAAGCACACATGCAATTTACTTTATTGTTTATTTTCATGATAGTGCTTGACTTTCATGTCTACATTAGTAAGGCAGTTTTTAATTGTATTCATTATAATAAAAAAAAGCTGTTTTGTGCACTTATTTTGTTTAAAAGGTGAACAAATACATACCAAGTATTCAGCAAGCATCACAACCCCTGTGTGAATTCCGATTGTTTCTCCTCCCATACCGCAACATGTATGTCTTTTAGATGTATTGTCTCCCTTGATTGGTCAGTGTCTTTAGCGCCTCCCCCGCCGGGTGTTGCGCATTTGTGTTTACCCACTCTCGCATGTTTCTGTGAGGAATATATATCCTTACTTTGAGTCTGTCAAACTGCTGGACTGTCCCTTGCTATACGCCTGAAGCAACCAGTCAGCATCTCCCTAGTCTTGAGTCTATGACCTTCAAAAATTATTGTAATCTTTAATGATAGTGAAATACAGCACTCTTCTTAGTTATTAATAGGAACAAGT
The DNA here is from genome assembly GCA_029721435.1 of Gymnothorax reevesii. Classification (NCBI taxonomy): domain Eukaryota; kingdom Metazoa; phylum Chordata; class Actinopteri; order Anguilliformes; family Muraenidae; genus Gymnothorax; species Gymnothorax reevesii. The sequence continues at coordinate 56,567,487 of CM056586.1, forward strand.
TCCCAAACTTATTTCCCAATCTCCAGGATTGGGAACAAGCTACTGTTAACCCGCCTCTTTAGTCTGTTCCTCTGCCTAGTTAATTAGCAACACCTCCTAAGCCTTCTGCGGTCAAGATGATTGGGACTGTATTCCAGGCAAACCCTCATAACCACCCATTTGACTCTTCTGCTCTGGCTCGGGTGATCACCATCAGCTTTTTGCCCCGAGACCCTACTGGCCAGACACAGAAACAACTCTTACTCAAGCTCATTACCATACCATCTGATCTTAACTGAGCCATTTAACTCTGTGTTCCTTGGCTATCTGTCACTACCATATTCTTATCAAAGACCCACTTACTGGATTGTACTCTGCATCTGCATCTGGTTCCTTGTCTAGATTCTTACACCAAGGGAACAATCATTCTGTGAATCTGTCTTTCTTCTTCTGTGCATCCTGACCCCAACTGTCCACCTTAGCTAGTGGTGCATTTGGTTCAGCTTTTCTTTGCCTTGGACTTCCTTATCTGTCCTGTGCAAGCCATCCAGGGCTACACTGTGTAAAACACAATTTAACTCAAAAACACACAGACTTTCTGAGTCCAATACTGCAATGTTCCACCTGACTAGTCCAGGCATCTGAAATGCTCCTACATTAGGCCAATCACTGAATCGTGGTCATAGCCATCAAGAATGTACAGTTCAGTCTATGTTGCCTCTGGGTTGCTGGAGTGATATATGGTGGCATTAGTTGTGCGCATAATTAGCCATTATCTTGAACCGCTACCAGTACAAAGGCTGCCGTGCCCAGGGGGACTGCATAACCAGCAGAATTCTCCAATATGAACAAAGTTTCAAACCTTTTCAGTTCACACAAACTCGACTGTTGACTGAGAGTATGAACAGTGGGATATGCGTCCAGTCAATTGCACCAAGGACCCCAGGGAGACAAAGGGAGTCCAAAAACTGCTGTCATGATTAAAGTTATGTATAATATCAGGGGAAAACTATAAACTGGTGGGCTCAACGCACAAGGCAGATAATTTCTGTATGTATTTGCTAAATACACAGCTGATGACAAAATTCCATCTTGGCATGTAAATCATGGAATGAGCCGGTAGCATACACGGCAAGAGCAATTGTTACTTTGAATGCAATGACTGGATCCAGAAGGCAACTGAGGTTTTCTGTGATCTGCTGAAAAACATGATGTCTTCGATAGTGCTCGTCAGTCAAGCTCAGAAATGAGCATCTTGGACAGTGCATTGATGATAACGCCATCTCTGCCTGCAGGCAATCATGAATTCCTCTCTTTATTAAGCAACACCAAATGTACAAATGTGCACAGTCTGCATGTCAAAAAACCGCATACAAGCTGTACAATCATGTTAGTGCAAAATTCATGCCTACATGTCGCTGAGTTCATTTTACGCTGAATTAAGATACAATCATTCACATAATAATAGATACTGTACTATAATGACACATTACTGCTATTGGCAACTTTCAAAACATAACACATCGCATTTCTCACCAGAGGTAGAGTTATTGCCCATTTTGGGCATGTTTGTTGGCACATACTGATGGAATGTTAAAATTGATCGCACCAAGAATTTTTAAGAAAGTCATATTTGCAGGGCATTATGTTTCAGCAGTATAACACACCATGCCTTGCACGACCTCATTTAAATTGCACCCACTCCCCTGCCATCTCATTTAAGCAGGACTATCTCTGTGAAATAGAAATTCTCTATCAAACCCTGTTACACAATGGCAGGTAGTTGACATAGAGGGTTTTATTTCAATGATCCAAGCACATGGGCTCAAAAGGGTAGCACAAGTGCATTGAGCATGTCCAGATCCATTTTCATTTGTTTAACAGCTGGTTGTACTTAAAGGTTCAGTGCAATGAAAATGTTTTTAAATTTTGTTGCATTTTTTTAAGTTGTTACGTTGAAATGAAGTCACCAAAAAAAAAAATACAAACTGTTGTTGTGAAAATGATGATTAAAGCCATTTGACCAGTAGCCCCTCGAATATCAACAAAATCAACACATTAAGATATCCATTCTATTTCCTTGACAATATGAGCCATAGGAAGATATTACTTTAAGTACTCTGCTTAATCTGATTGGTGCATTAGTCAATCCCTCTACAGTATGTCATCCGTCATTTGTAGCCAATCAGTCCGTTACATCGAAACTGAATTCTAAATTAAATTACATTTTTCTGGTCCGTTACTAAGCTATCTTAATCAGATGAGGACATTCATTGAATTTGGTGCAGTCAAAGCTGACCAATCCCACTAGTTTAGTGTGTCCAGTTTGCATTTTCAGTGGGTGCTGTACCTCCCCTGGATATTAGTTTCCAAAAGATGAAATTATTTGTGAGAAATGGACGACACAAATAGAGGGAGGAATTAGAAACCATATCTGCCAGTCTCGTTTTGTTTGTGCAGCCCTCTTCAAAGAAGCTGATTTCATTATCGGAATCAAAATCAGAATGGGGAACAGTACATTCTATTTCATAAAAGCTTTGCCCTTTAAGGCTGTCACTACTGGGTTTATCCCTTTGCGCATTCAGAGCTCTGATTTTTTTTTCCTGCCACTGTCCTACACGATGGGCCCAGTCAGGTCTGCATACACTACATATTACAATAAAAGCAGATATAAAGAAATAGGGAAGGAATTGAATAAATAGGGCAACAGATCAAAAGAGAAATAAATATAATCAGAAAAAAAATAATAAATAAGTCATTTGACGAATAAGTAATTTTTTTTTTCTTTTCATGCGCCTAATTATTCATTTTCAAATTAACCAACAGATTTATTTGATAATTTACCTTCTATGTCTAAATTTCAATCATTATTATTTAATGCATTTAGGTATTGGGTCATTTTGTTTATTTTTTTTATTTATGTTTGATTCGGGCATTTTTGGTTCTCCATAAAACAAGCAAATGAAAAGAAAAAAGTTCAAGCTCATGATTGTAGGGAAAAAATAATTATGTGCTAGTGGAGTATAGCTGCGAAAAAAATGAAATGAATGAGAAAAAATAGCCTGGGGAAAGAGAAATTAAAATCATTTTATTTAGATTGCACCACCATGGCCCCTTAACTAATATTCGGCAGGAGTGAAATTAACTTGTTTATGTTCTCTTTGACTGATGCTGGGCAAGAAATAGATCAACATGGATGTCATAAGAACAAAAATAACTAATGGTGAATACCAGATTGCTGACATCACATTCTCGAAGATCATAAGTTGAATGTAAAGAAGTTGTTTGGATTCATTGAATCCTTGAGTTTCCAAAGGGTCGAGCTCCAAGTAACACCTTTTTCAAGAAAGGGAAAAACTGATTTATTTTTTTGCCCATATGTTATGACCCATGTAGTATTTTTAGTTTATTTCTTTACAAGATAGTGTCAATGGGATACTCTTGACTGAAATTACATGAAAGTTCCCCTTTTTGTTATAAGATATGTAGACCTCTAATTCAATGGGCCCTTTAGAAACTCAATGATACAATTTTAGACTTGAGAACAATATTATAAGTTGCTTTGCTGCTTGTGAAAAGTGTTGCATTTTAAGGCAGCTTGTTTGTTAGCCAAATTGTATATTATAATGAACGCATTTCAAGAGAAACGTAATGTTGTATATTTGAAAATAAAAGCGGGACGGAGAGCCTGCAGGTATTGTAACAATTGATCAGGTCAGATTCAAAGCTGATTTTGAGATCACCGCCAGCAACAGGTTGACCTGTGCAGAACTCTGACCTGAGGCATATTATATCACTTTAAACATTCTCTCTATTCTGCTGTTTTTTTATTTAACTAAAATTCCAACCGTTATATGCCATGTCTAAATCATTGTCCCCTAACAGCCAGCCCTTTCTAGGGGTAACCCCTAGAAGACTGCAGGAATGACAAAGTTTGCCAGTAAAAAGGAACCAGGGCCTCATCCCGAATAATTTGTGAATACCCATATGTGTAACCTTGAACAGTGAATCGCAAATCACCTTGATGCTGATGGAATAGGTTTCCTGACAATTCTAATATCAGAACATTCTATGATGCAGCACGTTGTTGCACAGGTGTGCAATCAATCGCACTCACCATCATGATGTATTTTTAAAATATCGTCATTCACAAAATAATAATCTTTCACACTGTAATCTTTCAAGTTGAATCATTTGCGTGTGTGTGCGCTGCTGCTTGTCCCGGTGTGTAACAAGCAGAGTATACACGTTTGTGCACTTGCCCACAAAGGCATATAATATTATCTTAATAATGCACCCTTTAATTAGCAGTCAAAAACTCGCATTTTACTTAAGACTAGGTTTTTGTTAGTCAATCAGGCAATCTATTTCTGCCGACTCAAGATAGCAACACGTCATCTATGCGCCTGACCACAGCTCATTTTAAGACTAGCACACCCACGAGCACTCAGTTTGTGCAAGTACATTAGCTATTTAAGCAACATAGTTGCTGGGTAGCAATAAAAGGTAACTGCGTCAGTCATAACTTGGCAAAGACACTTGCGTTCCACTTGCTGCCACTCTGTGCTGGGTGTAAGATAGAGCCCAGAGACTCTGTGCTCTTGCTAAAATTGACATCAGAGGTGGTGATTAGTCTTCATGCCTAGCGTCAGACCAAGGGCATGCAGGAAAATCAGCCCAAATATTTTAGCCAATATGACCAAACAATATTTTGTAGCCTATTTGATTTCCTAAAGCAAGATAGATGCAAATATGTCTTAACCATCTTCCAAATGAGGTCTGAGCTGTGGTTTAACATTGTTTGGTGTATGAAGACCATGTAGACCAGGCTATGACCAGGCTACGTATTGTGGATTTAATGGATAGAACGTACTAGAAAGAGCATCTTTAAGGTATAGATTTATGCCACATTTACAGCGACCTTTCATCCTGACTCGGAATTCTCTCAGAATAAATTGAACAAATGGCCTTGAGTGCAGGAAAGAACGTTTTTTCTTCCTCAAGTAGACAGTAGGAGATGTGGAGTGATTTGAATTGAAAATCAATTCTATCAAGGTCCACAAGATAAAGGCTGTTTATCCAAGCAGAAAAGAGGGTTTATGCAGAAACTGTGATGGCTGGAATTTCGAGACGCCAGATGCAGTGGCCAGAACAAAATGAAGCACAGCAAAATGACAAACACAGACAAAATGAGAGAGAGAGGCTCGCGCTTCCAAAGGACATAAATCTAGTCCGAGTAAAAATGAAGAGGCAAAGCAAGCTAGACTGAAGGAAATAAAGGAAAAATCTCAGAAACGGAGATAAAAAGATTAAGCACCGAGACGGTGCACAGACAGAGGAAAATAGAAAGAAAGATTCCCTTACTAACTCATTCTTTCCTCTTTTGCAACTATTTCCTCACCAACTTTCTAGCTAGAGATCTTGCAGGCTATAGTGCAAACGAAACACTGACACTCTAGCAAAGGTGGCGAGGCGGAACTTGGGCTTAAATAGAATCCGGGTGACGCCCTCAATTAATGCAAGCTGGCCAAAGAATCCTATGGGGGCAAAACGATATCGTCCCGGACGAGAGTATCGAAGAAAGCTCCCAAACAAATGCCAACCTCCAAAACCATGACAGAAAAGCTGTATCCCTGGGAAAATAGCTCAAATTTTTAGCTCAAAGTCAATTAACCCAAATGCTAATGGACAACCTTTCTGGAGAAGATCGTCTCGCGAAAAAAGATGAGGGAAAAGAAACATAGATTGAAATATGAAAGTCTTTTGGTTTTTCAAGAATTTCAGTGCTGTTTAAGAACTAAAAAGAGATCATTATTAATCCCTCTTGCTGTTATGCGCCATAAACCTGATGGCACATAAAATTGGAGTATTTGGAGCCTTGTTGTCTGTTTATTGAAAATCCTTGTCAAATTCAATCCAGGTCAAATTTCAAACCTTTGTAATCACCATTTAGAATTCTCCATCACTGTTCCTCACTACTCATAACTATTTAGCATTTGCCAAAAAAACTATTTGCTTCGCTGCAGAAGATCAATTGAAGCCATCTTTGGGGGAAAATTCATGCATACATCCCTCAAAGTGCTGTATTAATTCTTCATAAATCTGTTGTTTGATATCATAGAATATGCACATTTAATCCCTGAGGGGGTAAGTTGCCCTTTATGTCCCCCTTCATGCATTCATCACATCTTCCATCAGAATCTAAATGGAGGAGAATAACTTGTTAATTTGTCTGCTGGGCTGTGTTTAGACAATGTGTTTAGGCTGTTCATTATGCTAATATCTTCTTTGAATTCCACGGTGTCTGCATAAAACACAGGCCAAATTAATGCTGTAATAAATGTACTTACTTTTCTGCTCAATTTCTTTAATCTTACAAATTGTTTTCTGTGAGGAAAAAGGCATTTGCCTACGGTTATGATTACTTGAGATCTTTTGTGATAACTCATTGCTGTGAAATATTTCCCTCATAGTGATATAGAGGGGAAGGAAGTGATAAAGAGGGGAATCAGTGCAGAGCCCAATAAAATATTAATGCAGAATATACTAATGCAATGTTATATGTGAGTAGATACACGCATACTGCACATGCCAGTTTATGATCCATTTCCCTCTGGAATAGCAGCAAAGTACATTAACAACAACAATCTCTGCTGTGCATTGGGACATGCATTGGCCGTGATAAATCAAAGGATAGCATATTCGGACAAGCCACAATTAACATCAACTGCGCAATTCTCTTGTGGTTCACTTAGTCTATTGGTTGGGCCTTTTAAGTGGAATTTCACCCATGAGTAAGAAAAAGACAGAACAGACAGAAACTAAAAAAGGGCAAAGTGAGAGACCATTGTGGGAGGGTAGCATCCTCTCACAGCATGTATTGCACATGAGGCAGTTACATACCCTGGGTAGATCAGTAATCCTGCACCGGACACACACATTTCACTCACACAGTAATACATCCCAAATTCCAAAGAAGTTGAGATACTGTGTAAACTGTATATAAAAACAGAATGCAATGATTTGCAAATCTCATAAACCCACATTTTATTCACAATAGAACGTAGACAACATATCAGACGTTGACAATAAGACATTTTACCATGTCATGGAAAATATTCGCTCATTTTGAATGGCATTTAGATTTTTTGGCATTTTTGAATTTTGATGGTAGCAACATTTGTCAAAAAAGTCGGGAAAAGGGCAACAAAAGGCTAGAAAAGTAAGTGATACTAATGAGAAACAGCTGGAGGAGCATTTTGCAACTAATTAGGTTTAATTGGCAACAGGTCAGTAACATGACTGGGTATCAAAAGAGCATTTTAGAGGGGTGGAGTCTCTCAGAAGTGAAGATTTACAGAGATTCGCCAATCTGCAAAAAAAAACTGCATCTATTGTTGTGGAACAATTCAGAAAAAAATGTTACTCAATGTGAAATTGCGATGAGTTTGAATCTACAGTTTCCCAATCCCTACTTTTTTCAGATGTGTTGCTGCCATCTAATTCAATGATCTAATTTCATTTCATGAAATGCTAAAATGTCTCACTTTCAACATCTGATTTGTTGTCTATGTGCTAATGTGAATAAAGTGTGGGTTTATGAGATTTGCAAATCATTGAATTTTGTTTTTGTTTACATTTTACATAGCATCCCAACTTTTTTGGAATTGGGGTTGTATATCTATATGCAGGCAATTTCCATATCAAACTGTTCACAGGCTTCAGACAAAGTTATTCTTTCTTCCTTGATTAGCAGTCTATCAATGTGCATAATATCTGCAAACCACCTGTGTATAGTGCATAAATATTTCTGTTATTAGATTACTGGCAAATGGCAGATACAGGACTCATCAGTATAACTATCCAAACTATCGCTTCAATAACCTGTCATGATGGGTTTTATTTCAAACTAGGCTTATGCCGCCGGAGGCGATGGCCAGGGATATATCCCCGAACACCCCCAATCCTCCAATTCCCCAATCCTTGAATAGACCTTGAATAGACTTTTATTTGAACTTAATTCAGGTCAATCAGACAAATGGTTCTGAAGATATGGCCAAAATGGTAATTTTCCATCACAAAGCGCCACCTGGCAGCAAAATATTGTACCATACAGGTATGATGTCATCATGTGACATGTTGAGAGGTCATGACCTTGCAGTTGCACATAGTTTCACGTCAGTTGGACAAACGGTTCCAAAGATATGGCAAAAATGGTGAATTTTATGTGACAAAGCTCCACCTTGTGTCAAAATTTTGAACCAAACAGGTATAATGTCATCGTGGGACACATCCTCAGGTCATGACCTTTCATTTGCTCTTGATTTGAGGTCAATTGGACAAATATTTCCAGAGATATGATAAAAACAGTGATTTTTCATTATTTTGGCCCCTGTGGCAATCCAAAAATTGTACATTGTCCAAAATCGAATCAGTTCTTCCTCTTTATGATACTTACTTATGTGCAAAACATGAAATTTCTAATTTAAATATTATTGAAGTTATCGCGTTAACACGTAGGGCGGCGCGGCGGGGGCAGTGGCGGCGGCAGCGGCGGCAGTCGGACCAAAAACATAATATGCCCGGAACGCCAATATAATAAACATGTTGTGTAGCTATTTGAATGCAGAGTGAGCAGCATCTTGAGCTTGATGTTGCTTTTGTTGCCATTTTCCATTTTCATTTTGATGTATGACACAGGTGGCTCTCACTCAGGACAGTGAACTTGTTTAGATCAATAGTCAGAATCTGGATGAGAAATCCATTACACTGTCACGACAAACACAAAACTAAATGCAGTGCTAATCAGGAATTACACTGGGAAGACCAAACCGCAGAAAATGTTTAAAGAATAGAAAAAGTGAATTTCCAATACAGTTTCAGAAATGGTACTGGATTTACTTCTAGTGTCGCAATGCTACTAGTAATGGACATCAACCTGTGCGTTGAAAAGAGATGGACAGATATATATTTTATATGACAAGAGGCATCACCAACCATCTCCTGCATTTTAACTTGTTCATTACCATACCCAGTAATGCCTTGACATTTCCTTCAAATGCAGCATTCTCAGCAAAGCCATTGCCAAATGCATATGTGGCCTCTGAATGCCAATAGGTTATAACTGACAATGTGAATATTAATTGCTTGTGGGTGAGTGTATGCTACCGCTGGAGCATAGGGGAAAGTAGCCCTCATGCATACATTTTGAGCAATCAAATAGTCCGGACTGTACATTCATATCTCCACTGTAGATATCATATAGGTATGGTTTTAACAGCTTGAAACAGAAAGCTAAACTACGGATGAAGTGTTTTCTTGCTATAAAAATCAGTTCTGTGTTTACTCCATCAGACACTTTGCCCAAGCATTCTCTCACAACGGACAACAATCAGCAAAATTTTCTTCTTTTTTTGTCTTTGCTCCAGAATGACTTCACCTACAATAATTTCTGCATCAGATCAATTCCACGCTCTTCCTGCTAACAGTACCTAGTGTGCGCAAAGTCTGTTCTTTTCATCAATGCCAACTCTCACTGTGTATTATGCTGGACTGCTCAATACGCTGAAGACATATACATAATGTGAGGTTTTACGAAAGGGACCACAAGCGAGAATAGAACCAGTAAAATACAAAAAGGAGGCTTTATTTCTGAAGGGGGAAAACCTTCAACAGAGCAGGCAACGGCACAGAGTTCACAATCCAAAATCAGAATCCAATGGGAGAAATCCAGAATCATAACCAGGGTACCAATCACAACAATCAAAGTCAGACAAAAAGGGTTCAGTAAACACGAAGACGGCGAAGTACAGGGAGTAGGCAAAAATTGTACATCCAAGACGGTCCAGTCAGAAAGAAAATCACAATGAGAACAGGGCGAATTGCACGTGGCACAAGTAAACATGAGAGAACCATCTGACAAGGCAGTGCTGTGAAGAGACATCTAATATACACTGCAGGGAGGTCACATGATAACAGAACACAGGTGCAAGCATTCAGACTGATTACAAGGGAGCAACACATTAGGGAGAACCAGATCATATGAAATTGGCAGAAGCCAAAACGCGGACAGGGATCACGGGACAGACCTATAGACAATAACACAGCTCCAGTCAAGGAGTTCTACCGTGCACAGATACTAAGAGAAAGGAAAGCATAAGAAGGTGTTGAGATTCCACTGAAATGCAGCAGCAAAGATTAGGGAGAGACAAGAGGCGGAGACTAGAATAGGGCGAGTGCTGAGAGCTTGTTAATCAATTAGTAAGTGCAGCTTTACACTCCCGAGTGCTCGTTAGTAAGTTAATCTTATATACAATGTTAGTCTTGGTTAGTAAATTAACAAAAACAACAAACTGTTAGTATGTATGAATATAGAAAAAGCAAAGGGAAGGAAGTAAACGAGATCGGGAAGGAAGATTGAAACCCAGAAACCATTTAATCACCGAAAAAGTGGCACGCATTACTGGGGCTGTGAGCAAAGACAAAACCAGACAGGGGGAGATAAAATGCAAAGCATGGATAATTCAAAACATTGACCGGAATAAAACTATGGTGATAAGTAAAACATGAAAAACCAAAACTAAGACAATGCATGAACGAAAAAGCAACCAAATCACAATACACAATATTTCTAAAGAATAGTCAGACATGGCAAGGATCAAAATACACATATGGCAGTCAGGGCAGAAGCATGGCAAGGCAGAAGCAGAATCACAATATAATGAGGTTGAAATAAATAAGATTTAGAACAGCAGAATTAGTAACACACACACACACACACACACACACACACACACTAGTATCTTCATTTGTGTTAGTCTTGAAATTGATTATCTTCATAATCATTTATTCATTACGTCAGCATACGGTAAAATAACAATTGATAACAGATGTTTTAGAATAAATATGAGTCAAATGGGGACCAAATTTGGATTATGTGTATTCTCTTAAAGTTAATTTAACACGTACCATTTTTGTGTGCACACTATTCTTTAACTCTGGTGGTGTTATCATGAGCTATGAAGAGAGAATGAATGGAGATCCATGAGTTGATAATGATACCTCTAATAGCTATTATTAGCTAGTCTTTGAGAGCAAGAAATTTCAATGCGGCCAGCTGTTCAGCTTATTCTTCTCCTGGTAACAGTGCTGTATGTATGGGCAGAGGGGTTTTTTTTTAATCACGTTTAGATGCATACCATCTACAGTTATACTAGCATTGATGAACCCTATGAAAAATATATATGAAAAAATATGCAATTCTTACAAACAGATTTTTTAAGACATGCATCTTCTCATTGTCCATTCACAATGACAGGTACAAACAACATTCCTAATCTAAATTGAAAATATGCATTGTAGGTGCTTCCATTTGACAGTGACCATGTAATTGCCTCCATTATACAGTTATTAATGATAGTACTTATCTAATGTGTGTTGTGATTAAAAAAAAATGAATGGACAATGCTGAAGCTATAAAGTGTTCAAACTTATTTTCATAAATAAAAGATTTGAACTATATAATTTATGGATACTAATTCAACATTTATGAACTGTAAAATATTCATAAGTGACTTTATAGCCTTCTCTGAAGCATCTATATATGGTGGCTTTTTCTAAAGTGTTAGAGATCAAACTGATATGGAACTTCTAAATGGAATGAATCAATAGTAGAGCCCTGCATTCTCAGTTTGCCCAAACAAGACAAAACATATTACCTGGGGAGGAAATAATGTTGCATTCCTCCAATATACTCCATGTAATGTGAAGGAGGCTACATTAATATTTAATGGCTACTCTGATGGAGGGCCTGTATAACAAGCACCTAGTAGGAAGTTTATGAGAGCCCAGGGCTATATCCGCATCAGCTTCTGAACTACTGTATGCACACACAAAGTATTACTGAGCATAATCCATGCAGTTTAACGAACTTTGTATTAGTATGCAATTGGCAATTTGTGAAAAATATAGTCCAAAATATTTTCTTATCACGCTCTGAATGAGTCATAAGACTTTCCCCCTACGGAAGGCCATACTCACTCTTTTTTATTCCTGAAAAAAAGATGTTATCATTGCTGTGCCTCATTTTTTTAGGCAAAGCTGTGCTTCAAATGTCTGAGTTGGGTGACAGCATCCAGCCAACTTGGTAATGATAGTCAATGGTCAACTTTGCATTAAAAAGGCATTGTCTACTCTCCCACCTTATATCAGTTTCAAAATGCTACCCTTCGCAGTTTTTCATTGCATCACAGCCAACTCCTTGTGGAGTGATGCTTTCATCCATCGCTGCTATTAAGTCATTTTCACTTAGCAGGTCCTATATTCGGTGTCTATCGTTTCAGTTAGCAGAAAATTGAAAATTTTGAATGGGACAAAAAATGTATTACATAAAGGTAGCAAAAACAACATTTTTTGTAATTGTGCTTCATCAACTTGCCAAGTCCTAGAGTTGCCAAAAAAATCCATGATTATCAGCAAAGAAGTTGTAGCTAATGGAAAAACATGTGACATGATGTTAAATGGTTGTAAATATGCACAAACTACACTGCATGGCCAAAAGTGTGCAGATGGCTGCCACTTTAATATCTTGCTACAAGATAATGAGCATTAATGTGGGGTTGGTCACCCTTTGCTGTTATAACAGCATGCACACTTATGGGAAGGCTTTTCACTTGATAAGTGATTTTGAGCAAAGTGCCTTGTCTTAAATTTGGACTTCTGGCTGATCCCACTGCAGTTTGATGGGGTCCAGGTCATGGCCCTGTGCAGGCCAGACAAGTTCTTTTTTATCACAAACCATATATGGGGCTTAATAAATGCATGGACTCACTGTTGTACTGAAACAGCAAAGGGCCTTCCACAAAAAGTTAAAAGCACAAACTTATTTGTGATTTCACTGTATGCTATAGAGTCGTTGTGTGCTATGACGGACACTCTTATTTACCCAGCGCAAACCGACGCTAAACGCGACAGTTGCGCCAAACTGCCAATGGGCGTGTTGGCCCTGATATAAGGTATGGGCAGGTGCATTGTTGGCCTGTTGCTATCTTGAGGGAGCTGAAAGCTATTGAGCAATTGATAAAAGAAATAGACCGCTAATTTAAGGGCACATGACTAAGACAGTATTATGCACCGTCGTAGGCGAGCGCACAAACGCATATACTCTGGTTGTTACACATAGGGACGAGCAGCAGTGCACATTCATGCAAATGATTAAAAAGAAGATTATGTGAAAGATTATTATCAAGTAAATCAAGATGATTAAAAATGTAATGTATGTCAAGATGATGAGTTTGGACAATGGCATGGATGTGCCATTTCATGCCACACCACAGAATGCTCAGATGTGTCGGAATCATATTGAAATTTTTCAGTCAAAACACAGATGATTTATGATTTAACCTGCAAGGTTACACAGGTAGGTATTTGCAAAATATTCTCAATAAAGCCATGACTTCTTTTCAGGAGACAAACTCTGTCATTCCTGCAGTCAGTCTATCTATTCCCCCATGGAGGGGTGGCTGTTATGGGATGATAGTTCACATATGGCATATAATTGCATGAATTTTCCTTCAGTTGAGAAGAAGGCAATAGAAAGAATTTTTTTTAGTCTTTAATGTGCTCCAGACGTTTGGATAAGTCAGGTCGGAGCTCTGCACAGGTCGGCCTGTTCAGAGCCACCCTTAACTAATTTGGGCAAGATTTTTGCTGGTGCCCCTTGTATTGCAGCCAATTCCACAATGTATGCACAGACAGAAACTTAGACACTTAGACAGAAACCGCATATAGCTTTTTGTCCCACCTCAGATAAGAATACTTGGATGGCATTGGTCGAAAGTAGTCACGTGGAAATCCCGTATATTCCCATATTACGTCTCCAAACCTATACACGGCATGCGAGTAGATTATCTCCATTTAGCATCTCTGGAGCAGCCAAAATGGCATGCATATAGAAAAAAAAGGTCTTTGGTGGTATAAATTCGTTACACAGTTTGTTAGAGGGCCAATACGGAAATATACGGGGATCATCTAAATGGCTGATGCTCCGCCCAATATCGCATTTGCTGACCCCATATATTTCTGTATTAGCCCTCTAACAAACTGTGTAACTTATAGTATCTTGCAGATTTTCTTAATTTTAACACAATAAACTGTCACAAACTAATAAAAACTAGAATTAAAAAACTGTAATAAAAATGCCATAAAACTATTGATAAATACATAATAAGGTAAAATGTCTCACTTTCAACATCTGATATGTTGTTTATGTTCTAGCGTGAATAAAATCTCAGTTTATGAGATTTTTAAATCATGTTATTCTGTTTTTATTTACATTTTACACAGCATCCCAACTTTTGGGAATTGGAATTGGGGTTGTAAATGTAATGTTCATTAATTCATTCATTCATTCAATAAATGACATTACTGTACAGAAAATGCTAAAATATTGGTCATAGTGACAATCTTCTAATCAAAATATTAAACCAATCTAATGGGCAGAAATTCAAAAGCTGTAGTTTCAGTTTCATTGATGGGTAGTCCTCCTTTGAAAATTTTTTTGTCGTATATCCTGATATGGCATGTCTAAAAATTTTAGGCTTGACTTCAGGACATAAACTAGACATTAAGTAGGCGTTGGCCTACTTCACCTAGATAAAAATGGATAGTGACCTCAAGCGTAGTCTCATTTTCATGACTGGATACCCAAGCACCTCTGGGTAATTTCCGATTCTTGATATAGTTAATAGATCGACTAAATGATTGACTAAGACTCAAGCTACCTTACTGGTAGCCAGAGTAATAAGGACAGTTAGCGCTAAATGAAAACCTGGTCAGCCTTGGGAACTAGATTTGGCAGCCCTATGTGGGCAGACAGGGTGAGGGGGTAGTTTTGAAAAGGATTGTCCAGTCTCATTCATATTGCTGGTTCAATGAACAAATAATCACAGTTTTGATGACACTCTAAATGCACACAATGGCTCAAATTCTCTTGATGATACTCAAGACAGTGGTTCAGCAAATTTGGGAAGTATGATGTGTATCTGTGCCTCAATAGCCCAAGACTACTACTAAGCTTTAAATTTTATGGTCAAGCCCTCAATACCTCATTCTTCTCATTTGGGCGTAGCATGGCTACTTTTGGTGGAAGGGGATTTTAATCTGTGGAGATCTGAGGTACGTTGCCTAGTGACAGCAGTTGTGGGAAGATCTACACACTCTTTCTGCACTAGCAGTTGGAATTTACTCTGCCATGTAACTAGATTTTTATGGCCAACTGCCTTAAACAATTGAACGTATGCAATTGCTAGAACTGTGACTATCTCAATGCATATGCTAGCGACACTGTCAAGAGCATCTCCAGCACATTGGAACAGTCAACAGCTCTCATACCAATGAAGTTCCAAAATTTCCACAGACTGCAGCACACAAGTTACAATCCATTCAGGCTGTGCCCAAACAACAGTAATGATTGAGCTTTGTAATTTTTAATTTACTGTTAGTGTCAAAAGTATCCACAAATAGTGGATGAGTAAGGACTTTCCCTGCAACTGTTTAGGTAGCAATACAGCACCAGAAATGCTGTTACAATTAATCACTTTTTTGAAAGACACACACCACTGAGATCGAGACGTCTGTGAGAGCATTATTTGGCAATATTTCAAGACCTTAACAAGTGATGCAGTAGACAACATTGTTCAATTTACAACACTGAATTTTATTAACTGCCAAGAAAAGTTTTGTTGAAAATCCTTCCCTTCATCTCATAATTTAAACATATGACAGGCTCCTAAAACTTGCTAGGGCTGCTTGTTTGTGTACAGTTGGATCGGATATATTTGGCTGTTTTTATAACATCTGCCATTATATACCCATCCTGGCAACAAATGCATCTACCTGCTGTTTAGGCCTTTTTTTTACACTGACGTGTCTTTCCCAAAGCTTTGCAGTTATGAATAATGATGATTGCCGAGAGGCATGTCACACAGTTTTCCAGTTTTATGAAATGAGAACACAGTAGAACAGCATTCACAACTTTCAGAGGGTTGAGACATTGCTTTTGCCCACCTTTGATGGCCATGCTTTAAAGCTTAAGATAGTTCAAAGGATAAATTAGCAACTTTCTGTAATTAGCATCCATGGTATATTGTTCTATCACCATCTACGTTGTAACTATATACTCTGTACACCAGGCAAAGAAAGGTCAAGCCCCAAATGGCGAAGTATCAGGCTATTAATGGACATAACAGCAAAATAACATAATAAAACAAATTAGCAAGGTTTGAACAACTGCACTCCTGAGACCTTCTGTGTCATCATTTGCCCTTTTTGCACGGTGAAGCGTTTTATTTGATTTATTTTTTATCTTCATTAATAATAGCAACAACAACAACAACAATAATAATAATAATAAATTTATGGGGATGTATGATTTGGTTTCAGTTGCTGTAGCTTCATATGTTTAGTCCTGTCTATGAGTGACTGAAGTTTATAGTTTATAGTATTATTACTATTAATGATATACATATTTTACTTATTGAGATATATGATTTGGTTTTCTAATCTGAAATCTAGGTTTCAATATGGGTGACTTAAGTTTATAGTTTATAGTTTACTCACTGTTATTTTTACCACTACAGTCCAGAGCATGTGATATGCATGGAATGTAAGCATGTCCCAAGTTGTCTGCCAGAACCAACTCCGTAAGCAGGGCCCCATATGTATGATTTTTTATACAGTCAAATGGATGACATGAGATGTTTATCTACACCTTTCTATTTAGCTTTATTACGTTTTCTCATTCTAATTGCGTTTTCATCTCCTGTACCTGCCACGACGCAAAAATCAAGGCTTACAATAGAGTTCATTAAAAACTCGTAACTGGGGAGCCCTGTGGATGCTGGTTTTTTATCGTCTTCACCTGGCTGACTTTAATTATTTTATATTCTCAGAGAAGTGGAGAAAAGAAAATAATAGACCACTGACCATGTGGTATAAAACTGAACTGAATACAGGAGCTATCATTGTGCTTTGCGGTAAAGGATGACTCAATCTAGGACGAGCCACTTTGCTACAAGATGCCTCACTTGGCACCAGAGCTTGCAGCACTTACTGTACTCAAAGGCTAGAGTATAACAGCCCATTCAAATGCCAAAAGATACCATTTTTTTGCAATGTCCAACGTACAAAGCTCAGAAAATTGAAAGCATTTTAGGCATTTTATGAAGCAAGTTAAACTGAACTGAAGAACAGTAAGCCATAGAAGCACTTTCACAGTCTGTTAGTCCCTGCTGCCTGCACATCACACTCTTCCCCCGTAAGTAAGCTTATCATCTGCTTTGTGCTCCAAAACATTTTGCTTTCAATCGGCAGAAAAGAAACCTGGAAGCAGTTCCATTAAAAAGCTTGAACTTCAATTTTCTTTTGTCTGCTGTCATTTTTGGCAGTTCAATCCAGGTCAGCAATGCTGAGTGGTGGGTAAGTACAGGTGAGTCGCATTAACCTCTGCTACACTGAAATAAATGAAGGCCAGTCAGAGTAAAGCTCTATAGATGGGAAGAATGAACATAATACAGGACTAAAACAGAAGGGTATGAAAATACCAGTATCTCAAAAAGCCTCAAAGTTCAACAGTATTGACCCTTTCACCAAACTATTCATAAAAAGATTCTTGAAAATTAAGATCTGTTTCACAATATTTGGTATTCTATTTGTTTCCCCTCATTTTTACAGTAAAAATATCTGATGGAATACTTTTTCATGGATTTGTTGAAGTGGTAAAGCTTGTTTGAGATGGCAAAGGTCACCCCAGCAGTTCTATCATCACCACTATCCCAAAAGATGTGGCGACTTCTCTCTATCATGCTACCAGATTCTGGATGCCGTACTTCTCTCAGAGCACAGACATCTATGACTACCTTCTCTATCTTCCAGCTGGTGATTTCAGTGGCTCTATTTGTCCCGATGGTGCTGCTACTGTCATTAGTTGTGCAGACATTCCAGGCTGACAGGTTAAGAAGATACTCTTCTCTTTTGATGGCTGTGATGTTTCCTCTGTTTCCATCAGTTACCTCAGATGCAGTTGCATAATCACATTGACTTATTTTTTCCTATTTTCTCTCCACTGCCATTGTAAGGTTTACCACACTATTGAAATCACCCGTCAGTACAGCAAATTATAAGTGTCTGCCAAGCGCAGCGTGGCGAAAAATTAGTCTAGTCAACCGCCAGAATGTCAAGACACTTGGAAATGTATGTAGCACTTGCAGAGTACAAGCAAAGTAATTCCATAATCATTGACATTTACAGTGAATATACATAGGAATTATTCTTTAATAAGGTTCTGAGGAACGCGTTTCCCATCACTATAATTCATGGAGGACTTAAAGGGGAACTCCGGTCAATTTCAACACGTATCTTTGTTGTTTGTGGTGAAGGAGTACTGTCAATAGCGAGACAAACGAAGAAATTTGGTTTTGCCTACACCGAGTTATGCTCCTGCTAAAGTTCGCACCTAAGCGGCTCCAATGGGGCAGGCTTTTAACGTGCTTTTAGCGCCTTAACACAATCGTGATGCCATTTCAAGTACAAAGCCATGTTCACCTAACCCTTCCAAGTGACCACAGTGAATTTCACTACAGTAGCTGAACTAGAAATGTATAAAAATTGTGCTAATTTACTCAGTGCACGTACCTCTGTTTACTTCCTGTTTCCCGATGAAGTCCACACTGGTCGATTGTCGAACTCGAAAAATCCAATATTCTAAAATGTAATTTTTTCCACCAAAAAACATGCTTTTCGAGTTCGACAATCGACTAGTGTGGACTTCATCGGAAAACAGGAAGTAAACAGAGGTACGTGCACTAAGTAAATTAGCACATTTTTTATACATTTCTAGTTCAGCTACTGTAGTGAAATTCATTGCGGTCACCTGGAAGGGTTAGGTGAACATGGCTATGGACTTGAAATGACGATCGTGTTAAGACGTTAATAGCACGTTAAAAGCCTGCCCCATTGGAGCCGCTTAGGTGCGAACTTCAGCAGGAGCATAACTCGAAGTAGGCAAAACCAAATTTCTTCGTTTGTCTCGCTATTGACAGTACTCCTTCACCACAAACAACAGAGATACGTGTTGAAATTGACCGGAGTTCCCCTTTAAGGTCTATCTGGAGTACGGTCAGTCGTAGACGCCGATCAGGGTCATTTTGAAACAGAAGCGACAGGACATGGTTAAGAAGCCTTTGCGTGCCAGCAACATTGACTGCACGTTATTAACACCTGGAAACTGTCTTTGAGTTAACAATAAATATGTCCACTACTGTCTACTATTAAAGAAAAATCAGGTATAGGTTTTTCTCCTAGGTCTTTAAAGACAGAATCGCCGGTGTGAGGAAACAAGATCATGTTAACGCCAACTCGCAAACGTTAGTGTTTTCTGTACACCAAGGCAAGTGAAGGCATTGCCATGGGTGGCAATTGCTTAAGAGCCAGTAATTTTATTCTAACCTTATGAGGTGATGGTGGAATTGAAGCTATTCTTGCCTTTCTGGAATTTTTACCGCTTTCTTTTGTAATCTTAAAATGCACCTAATAAGCATATGGCACACTAAAATGTAAAAGAAATCCACCAGGTGTTGAAACTCGATATTCAATTCTCATATATTTCTGATATAACTCTGACCAATCATTTTCTTCGGTCCAAATAAAATGATTTGCCGAGCTTCCTGTCTGTCATCCGTTGCTGTGCCCCTTCCAGTTGCCTACCGCTGTCACCGCTTGCGAGTCGCATGTCTCTCTGGCAGAGTTGTAGAGACAAAGCAGGTAGCTACTCAACGAAGTTAGCCTGCAAACAAAGCAGCTGCAACTACTCTTGATTCAATGACTAACGTTACCTGGACAATTCTGGTGAAGTAAGATGTCATGACAGCAGTTTTGCTAGAAAATATGTTTGAATTTTGCCGAAACACAAAGCATCTGACTGTAAACAAACAGGTGCTAAAATGCTATAATTACTAACATTAATGGTAGTTCGTCAGATGTTATTATTTTATACCACATATAGAATTGAATATGATGTAATTACTGTTGGTTAGTTTTCACTAACTGGTGCCTCTGAATCTGACTCCATTGCCCCGTTTCAAGATGCTTTCAAACCGGACGCGAAACAAATTTTTCATACGACAGATTACATTCAAAGTCAATACAAAGACGCAAATACGTGCGAGATTCACGTCTTTGCATTGACTTTGAATGTAATCTGTCCTGTGAAAAGATTGTTTCGAGTCCGGTGTGAAAGCAGCTTCATTCGCGCTGCTCACTTTCTCACCGCAAGCGTCAGGGGAGGAGGGAAGCCTCAGAGGTCAGGCAGGCGGAGGAGGGTGGGACTTTGGAGGGAGGCGGAGTTGTTCATGTTCAAATTTCTACTACGTGCTGTGCCGCATGCCAGAAAGGTAAGAATAGCTTTAACATACCGCTTGCCTACTTGCAGCGATGAAGCTGATTTGGTTGAATTGTTTCCATTATTCAAAGCTTATGGGAAGAATAGCTAGCAAACAATTTAGATACGTCACGTTAGCCAGCTGGTTACATATTCTAATGTTAACTCATTCTTGCGAATGTTGGTAAATTTATGTGTGGCAAAAGGTTTGTGATGATCCTACTAAAGTCCACAATGATGTTGGTAGCATTAAGTACTGCTAATTGTAACTTAGTTACGGAATTTTGTAGAGAATTAATTGATTCATTTTATCCATTGTTTCAAATGACTAGTAGCTACATTGTCTATTCTCTATAATCAGCAGTATGTAGCTAGTGCTCCTCTGAAGTCATTATAACAAAGGCTAGATTTGTGACCAACAGAGGCTTCGTATTTTTAAGCAATCTGCCTTTGAAGTTATGTCATCAGTCCATGATCGTACGTGACAAGCCCCTGTGCTTCACTTAACATTACACTACTGTTAGCTCCGAGCTAACTAGCCAATGACGTTAGCTGCCTAATTTCTTGCCAAGTGAGGCTAGCTAGCCATCTTTCTAGACAGGTTGGTACATTGTCAGGTATTTGTCTGAAACAGGGGCCAGTTTTTTTTTTTTGGTTGAGACTTCGAGAAAAACGCTCAGCAATACAATGGAAAACAGCCTTACATAAACAGCCAGCTGCGGGCCTTTATGGAGAACCCTGCCACAGAATGTGGGGCATTAATTACTTCGTACACAGTAGTATTTGTCATATTTCCTGCAGTACTCATTAAGTGCAAGGCTCTGCCTTGCGACATCAACTCTGAAAGCATCAGATTAGTGTCTCTTGGTGACTGACCTCTGTTGCACAATGGGACAGAAAAGCTGACACAATCACAGGGAGATCTCGTCCCTGGTTTGCCGGATCTGCTGCTGAGTTGACATTAAGAACTGCTTATGGACACTGTGACATTATCTACATCTCTACTGTGACCTGTCTGATATAAGTGGCCTTTTTTAGGATAGCTCCAAGGGATCTGCAAGACTAGACAGGTGTCATAATTAGCTATAAGTTACTGCCACTCAACATGTCGTCCCAATAGAGAAAGAATGATGATATGCTTCCGACAACACAGAACGAGTATGACTATCATTTGCTTACCTAATAAATTGTTTTTTTTATTGAGACTTTGCGTCAATTATTATTGACTTTGATTAGTTGAATTTTTCATCTTTTTGTGCAATGTTTTTATATTGCTCTGTGGATTGGAATATTTATTCGTAGTGATGGCATGTCCCAGATAGCATGACTATTTTGAAACAAAGTTGATTTTCCATCCGAATCATCAGAATGGTTGACATTGAAATATCACTGCTAAATCAATGTTGAATCACCGTTACAATAGTGATGAAACCCGACGTTGATACAGCGTCATTGAAACAACATTGATTTAAAGTTATGATTATATTGATTGAGCATCGATTTCTGGTTGACAGGGTGATGATACTAATGTTGAAAAGTCATTGATGGCACATTGATCAATGGTTAGGTTGAAATTTCAACATTGTTTCAATGTTCCTCTGAATTGAAATGATATTGAATTACCGTTGATCTTTAATTAGAAAATCAACATTGATTCAATGTTAATTGAGGATGCTACGTTCAACGTTGTTTCAATGTCATAATGTTGACAAAACAATGTTGATTTAACATTGTTTCAACGACTCTTTGCTATCTGCTATCGACACTTGACTTAAGGGGATAAATAACTGCCCTAAACATAAATGTATCTGATTAAAATAAACAGCTTGTTAAAAATCTACAATTGCAATTGTGGTTGGAACAAAAATCAGTATAATCAAGGGTGCCCCAGGACCGAGACTGAAAACCACTGTTCTAGAAGCCGGACAGTAGGATGCGGTATTGGCGTTGAAGTTGACCTGAAGTCTCTTTAGACTGAGTGCATATTTTCATAACCACTGATGGCTACTGGACAGTGCTTGCATGAATGGAAGATGAACCAATCCCATTGATCGAGTACCAAGATGTTGCAATATGTTTCGCACTTGATCAGAAAAACAGGGCTTCAGGACTGATGGCTAAAGTTTTGACACAAAAGGAGACTTCTCTTCCATTTAGAAACCTCTATCTGTCTGCCAGAAAATACCTTGCGCAGTGACAGTAGCTTGTGTGACTATCACATTCTCTCTTTATTGTGCCAAAATCTTCTTACATAAAGCATATAGGCTCGTCAGTATAAGCTGGCTCTCATTTCCATTTAGCGAACAGCCAAAACATACCCAAACATTTCAATTGAATATTGGTAACAACAATATCGAACACTGAGCAGGAGCGTTACCACAATTAAAATATGGAAACCGAAGTTTCGAGACCTTCACAGAATGTCATTAAATCATGTGTAAAATATTCAATGACTCAGAATGAAGCATATTTAATGCAACTCCAGTCTACAGAAATGGTGCGGTGGCTGGGATTAATTTGAAAGAAATGCTGCCAGCTATGATCTAACATCTGTTTCCTAGGGTCAGTGCTGCCAGGGGGCTGTTGTTCAATTGGAATGATAATCTACTCTGTACTGCAGAGAGGTTTAAAGCTGAAATTGTCTTGCTGCTTTAGGCCCCCATGGCACTAACTTAATACCCTTTAAATGATCCCAGTGTCCACAGTAATTACCTTAGTGACTTGTTTCAAAAACATATCACTGGAGTCTGGTTCAGAGAACAAAGAAATAGAGATTTCTAATCTAAGAAGGCAAAAATATGCATTGGCAGCAGCATTGACTTTGTGCGCAAAACCCACGTGAGATTTGCATTCATTAACATATTGTGAGAATTTCAAATGCCATGTTATGGCTTACGCATATACCTTAGCAGCTTTTGTACTGATGCATCTGTCAGAACCTGCATGTACAGTGCAAAATGTTCAGAGCGCCCTTGGGTAAACAGTTTCAAAAATGTTAGTGCTGCATTTAGATATTTTCTGATACATTTAATTTGTAAGTCTGTATTTATATAGAAAAATTAAGTGTCTTAGCAAAGCAAAAAAAAAAAAGGAACACAAGAAAGAATGGTATCAATCATTCAGGGATGCACTTCTCATAAAACTTAAAGTCACAGAAAATATTGCCTTTCATCTATCTTGTTGAATAGTTGAATACAAAGACTTCTCTTCAACATACTAATGCAGTGCCTCCAGGGTCGTACCAAGTCATGCACTATTGCAGGTTTTGTAAATCAAAGCAGTTACCGCAGAGAGCCCTTCATCTAAAATGCAAATGGTTTTGCTAGTGGCTTTCAAGAAAGCTGAAAACACCGAATGACGGATGACTTGTATTGACTCTTTAGATTTCCTATTTGTAATAATCACACATTTTAAATGAATGGGAATCACAGATGCACGGCCTTGACTTTTAACAGAAGATGAAATAATGGCCACATTTATCATAAACACGCAAGGATGGGTTGAATGTCCTGTGGTCACTGGTTTTATATAGCAATGACATGATGATTTATTACATGCAAGCACTGCTTTATTGTACTTCCATTTCCTAACAACTAATTAACTGAACAGATTATCTTTTTCTGGCGACCCATTTTCCTCTTCTATTCTTGGGTTGGTGGTACTGGCTGGCATTGGTGGTTCATTGCAATACATGTATGCTGTTAGCATTCAGGGAAGACCTGCTGCAATACATAACATACATATCATCCCATTCACAATCAGCGTATTTTACTTCCCTTCCCTTATTTCCCTCTCATAAATAGCATGCATTGCAGACAGATGAAAAAAATAGTATTGGCCTAACTGTCCCTCTATTGCTTAATGCATGCTCTGGCTTGCTTGTCTTGACTTGAAAATTATTTACTTAGGAGCTTCAGACCATTGATAATTATGTTATAATACTTCATTAAAGGTTGACCACCTCTTTTCTTAGAGATCTGCAGTGTAGGCTTTCTTTCCAGCCCCAACAAAGAAAACCTTATTCATTATCTTGAGAGCTTGTCAAGGAGCTAATTAGGTGGGTTAGGCTTGAAAAATTTGGGCTAAAATGAAAATCCACCGCATAAACATGGCTAGTTACCTCTAATTTAAATGCTGTTTTGAACTTTGCATTTGGCATTTGTTTAGTACCGAGAAAATACTTACTGTGAATCAAATATGTTTATTTCATGAAAGCGTATATTTGAAATGCATGCATGAACACATTCATATCAGAAACTGTAATGGAGTATTTAGGTTGCTGGATCTTTTTGTCCTTTCTCTGGTCAATGAGATGAGCTTTATTAATGAGGCTTACATGATTTTGTATGGTTTCCAGTGACTAAGACCTTGACTGCTCAAAAAATGGTATTGTTAATGTACATGGATATTCAGTCCTGTAAATACAACAGTGATTTTGATCGTAAAAGGTGATGTTGGCAGCTCTGTGCCTGAATATTATCTCTTAGCTGCATTCATTATGTGCTAATGATTTTATAATTGTCCTTACTTTAAAGTGTTTTCATTCTCCCGGTATATGTGGCAAGTGAGATCCAAAAGACTCCTCCATCATTCAGCTAGTCCCATTTATTTCTGCCATGTGATTTTCTTTAAATGATTTCCCCCTCTTTCCACCTGGAAGGTAATTTGTTTTCTGCATCCTTAAGCAGAGGGGAATTTTGGCTGGCTCGTTTTTCATGCCATCCTCTGTCTCCCAAACCAATTTTGTCAGTTGTTTATATCCTCCCACTCACAAACACCCACTGTCAGAGCTGTCGTATGGCCCCCTGCAGTGCAGCAGCTCAGTCCTCTGTGAGCTTCTTCACTGCAACACGTTCCTGACAATTCCGAATAATTCGTAGAAAATGGCAAGAAAAAAGTTAAACACAGTTCACTTGAAATAAGTCCTCGAAACTCTGATGGCTTCAGGAGCAGTATTTAATCACGGACTAAAATTTAATTAAAATTTGAGCTCAACCATTATACCAATCAGAATAGATTTTGGATTTTTTTAATAAACCAAATTAATTGTCGAAGAGTAGCTAGTGGCAATAGATATACAATATAGGAGAATTACACACTTGAAGTTATTAGGACATATGCAACAGCGTCAACACTAGATCAGTGGGCATGTCTTACGCACTCTAAACTTTTAAACGGTACTAAGCTACAATGCAATTTTCTTTCTCACTAAAATATAACTAAATATATCTTGCAAACTGCTTGATTCGAAAGTAATGTAGTAATAGCATATATCATGAGAAAAATCCATATTTTCCTTGTGCTTATGTAACAAACCTTTGCATCACATATAACACCCATGGCTGTGAGATCATTTTGTAAGGTGTGCACCATTATGTGCGTGTTTTGTGTTTTTGTGTTTTTTTATAAACCACAAAGTTTGCAACAAACTACTTGATATAGCATATAAATGGGTATGTTGGACATGAGTTAAGCTTCAAGGTTTGTGCATTCTTGCCGGTGCCTTTTAAGATAAGCCATTTTCACAGGAAATCAATTCTAGCCTACCATAATGGTATAGTGAGACACACCACAGAGCTGAAAGCACCAGTTCAATCTGAGAAGTGGAATACATAGGCACTAAAAAAATAGATCCACCCATCCCCATTCACAGACACATCCTGTAAAAGCAAAGTCATCTTAACTCCCACCAAAATAATCACCTATTTCTGTTTTCACCACAACTCCATTCTCTTTTCTACAGAGTGAGTAAAAAAAAAACTACACTTTTTAACTTTTTACACCAATTATTATATTCTGCAGCAATGTATACAACAGTTTATTACATGTAGGTTTTCAGCAGCTCTTTCTGCTTCTTTTGATACCAGTTTTTACCTTGTTAGATTAAACCCATGATTGCTGTGGAACAATTTAAGAAGTTAAGTGAAATTTCTCTTGTGCCAACTGGCCAGGCTCTGATACTAAGCAAACAAAACAGAATTCCCTGTGTGAACTTTCAAGTCACCAAAAAACATTTATGGCAAGTTAGGAAACTGACGTCGAAAACTCCACAGCAAATTTTTAATGTTCCATGTCCTATGGTATTCAGTGACCAAGAAGGCCCTTTGCCTGGGGGTAAACTGTGGACACACCATGCTTGGCAGTGTCAGGCCATTAAGACTAATGCACAGGCAAGATTCATATGCCTGTTTGTAAGTTGGAATGACGATGCTACCCATTATGACATGCATGGTCAATTTCATATACAGCCCTGGTCAGTTGGCACAAGTCAGATCTCACTTGAATCCCTTAATTGTCCTCTGTGCAGTCATGCCTGAAACCTAATGAAGTGTAATGGTATCAATATCAGCGGAAAGATCTGAGGCAAAAGTGCAAAATATGTTGTATACATGTATGTTGCTACACCATCACAAAATGACCTGTTAAAAAGTGTATAGTTTACTTTGACTCACTCTGTATACAAGACAAAATTAACCCACAGTTGTATTTTCTGTAGTTTTTTTATTTTTAAATAAAAATTTTCATACGTATATGCAGAGCTGCCAACATTGAGTTTCATAAATCAGGGAGATTGTTACGAGCGGTCGAGCCAAATCAGGTAGTCCAACAGTAAAGCCCTGTCGGAAGACGAGGGGGCTGTGCTCCTGGAAGCTCCTGGGTTTTGGCCATTTTCCTCAGCTAATTTCAACACAATTTTTACCACTTAAATGGGGTTTTTAAGGTGTAAATCTGCAAAAACTATCCATTGATTGTGATCAGTAATAAACTTTTGGATACCATATTAAACATACATAGTACTTGCAATCATTGATTTTCTGTTTCATGAGTTGCATTATAGGTAACTGGTCACTGAGTAATAAATTTTATTAAAGACGGATAATATTAGAATCTTGGTTCCATACATTTGATACATTTGAGAAGTGGGGGTCCAACGCTTGATGCAGATACACTCCTTGCACATGCTTGCAATGCTTTGTAAGCAGCCAGTTTGGCTGTTGTGAGGTTTTCCGAGAATTGCCTTTCATGGCTAGAGATGCCAGCACTAGCTTTTTTTTTCTTCTATCAATAAGGACTGCAGTGTGCTCATGTTTATAGAGCCTCAAAAGTCAGTCATGCACACTGTTGAGAGGCACTGACCCATTTAAGATTGATTACTTTCAATGCAATCTCACCCACAACTTGTTGTAGCTATCTAGTTAACGTTTGTCAGTTACTGCTTAGTAGCAAGTTCAGAGTGGAAGACGAATTGAGGTTATAAGAAAATTGTTTATCATTTCAACTAACTAAACAGCTTGTTTATTGATAATATCATGGTAGTTAGACTGCTTTACACTGCCATGTATATGACATTGCGAATTACTGTAAGCTTTACATTGTACATTGGTGCCGTTAGCTAGCTAGCTAATGTCAGCTAAGGGAAATCTTTGAAAATAATTCTCGCCTTTGAGCGATACATTTTGGTTTTTTGTCATAACTTCACTAGCTGTTATTAGTATGAACTTATCTGATATGTTTTGTAGCGTTTTCATGCGTCCCAACTCTACTTTTAGATTTTCGGGACGTTCATTAGCTTGTTAGCTAGTTCAAGGGCAATCACTGTTACAGCTACAGTGCTGCGAAAAAGTATTTTCCCTTTTCCTGATTTCTTTTTTTTTGCACATTTGTCTCACTTAAATGTTTCAGATCATCAAGCACATTTTAATTTTAAACAAAGATAACCCAATTAAATTCAAAATGCACTTTTATTTATATGATATAAATGATATTTATATGAGTAATCTTGGACATACCTAAAAAATTTCTTCGCCTCTGTCCTGTTAACTTTCCAAGAATATGAGAACACGTGAAAAAAAAACTGATGAGGAGGAAAAATCTTAATTTATAAGTCATACATATTGTATATCATCCCAGTGTTTGCCCTCACTTTGTTAAATCTCATGATTAGGTCCAATAAAATTCAGTACTCAAAACCCAAAGCCGTTTCAAAGTAAATAAATGAAGGTAGGAAAATACATACACAGTAAATAATGGTTTGGTCAATTTACGACTTGATCATTTTACTATAGCATTACTGCTTGTCATGTGTCTGCCCATTTCAGGGCAATCAAAACATTTTTTCTGTTGAAGATGAACCTAGTTACCTGGTAGTTACTGAAATGTAGCAAAAGAATTGGTGATGTAAGGCCTCCACCTGCAGCCAACAAACAAAGCTGAGCTCACTCCAAAAAGATGCCAGTCTGCAGCTAATGATTTTGCATCAACTGTGCAGAAATCAGAAGGAAGAATTAATAAAAGTTGACAGATGGCAGCGGCTCTCTGACTGCTGAAGCGAAATATTCCATGCTCTGAATTTCAATGGCCCTATACCAGCATGATACAGCTTTTATGACACACTTCACTTCACAGTCTCCTCAGCAAGCAAAGCCTTGAAAAGGGCGAGCAGTGCAAGGGAGTTTCAAGATTCCGCAACAATGATCATCCATGATATCTGCTTCCAACCTTATGAGTCTATTTGAAGATTGAAAATGTTTGAAGAGTAAGCATGGCACTCATAACAAGCTGACCTCTTTGGGGAATAAATACCTGGGCCCAATTCTCTAAGAGAGTGATTTACTATCCTTGTGTTCTCAGGTACAGTATTTCAGTCATGTAGTCATCTTTCATGACTTGTGAATGATCTGTTAACTTGGTGTTTCTTCGTAATAAATAAGGTTATTTCAAGACAGAGTGATCATTGACACAAGCGACAGATTTCCACAATTTTCATCCCGTGAAAATTTCACGGTTTATTTTTTGACCGTCCATTCCCACCCGCTTCAAAGTTTAAACTGCTCACTCCTGAAATTTTTTGTTGAGTCCTAATCCCAATGCAGTCCCTTACTCTGCACCACATACCTCTGGTTATCTCCTCAAAATGTTATTTGCATTGGTTGATGGACATACTGTGTACATACACTGCTGGTATGTAAAGTGACACTGCTAGCAAGCAACTATTTTTGGAATGTTACATCTTTATTTTGGAAAAGCAGAATCTTTAGCAAGCTTACTAAGCTAACCATGAGTACTTACCTGTCCCACAGAAAATGGGTCAATTCCATAATGCGCTTTAGCCCATCCGTTACTTCAGTGCTCATCAACAGGTGAAAGTCAACATCAGATTAAACATCATTTTAAACAATTTTTTGCCATGCCACAAGTCCTTTCTTTCTACGCTGCATCCGCCATTTTCATATAGCTTCCTCCTGGGTACCTGGGAAACCAGGCTTTTAGAGAATCCTGCCGTCTCATCCTGGGTTGGGGCTGCACACCCACTGCCCAAAGGTTGATACACAGAAATGTCCTGTGCAAAGTAAAATATGAAAATACAGTTAGATGGGAGGGTCTGTGGCGATAAAGGCATTTCTTCACACAACAAGTGGGTCTTAAGATATCATAGAGTAAAGTGTGACATCACGTTTCCATGATGGAATTTTTTTTTTTTTGTTCTACGCAAATGTGTCACAAGATGGCAACCATCATGAAGCCTTTTTTGTGAATCATGCTTGTTTCTTTGGCCCTGCAATACAAGAAAATATTGTAATTATTCATATTTTGCTTCAGTGATCTTAGATCAGACTTAATTTATGCAATGAAACTTTAATTAATGTCAGTAAAGCTCCTTTGAAAATCTTCAAACGAGAGGATCAATACTGCAACATGGTTCAGTGTTTCGCTGCAGAGTGTTATGATCAGTCAGAAAGCCACACTTGAAAATAAGTAATTGTATGAGTACATAATATATGATATGTTGTATGACTATATTTGCTAAAGCATGTATCTTATGTATGTGTGTGTGTCTAGGTACGTTTATGTATGTATATATATATATATATATATATCTATATGCTGTATGTATGTATGTGTATGTATGTATGCATATGTTTATGTATACATATATATAATTATGATTAATGTAGGTATTGTGTAGGTATGTTCTTAATTTTCACTTCAATTTACTCATCTTTGTGTATGTTTACATTCTAATTTATGTCATTGTCCTTTCACTGTATCATCTGTAAATATGGGTTTAGGGTGTTGTGATGGGAGTAAAAGGGTGGGTGTGGGGTCTTTGAGAAATTTACTGTAATTGATTAAATTCAGTAGGCCCCCAAAATGGGGGGGGGGTGGTGGAGGGATTTTAAAAAAAAAAAAAAAAAAAAGCCACACTTGCCAATTCTTTGGTTTTCTGAACCCAAAAAATCAGAACCACCTCACTACCTTGTGTGCATGAGGAAGGAGGTGAATGGAAGATGGCTTTTAACACCTCCTATAGCTACTAAGAATTCCTGGTGATGCCAGTAGGGGTCATTCGAGCCCTTGCTGCATTCTGGCATCTCATGAATGAATTCTGTCCCATTGTTCAAAGAATCAACTCAGTTTGAAAACAGGGAAGTACAAATTCCATTCTACTATGGTTTCCACGTTGGCTTTCACTGTGACACAGGACACATCAAGGATGGATTACCAGGCAGTAAAAGCAGTGGTAGATTGTCTCTACACAAGGACTGAAAAGAGTTGCAGAAATTTTCAGGCATGCAAATTTCTATCGGTAGTTCATTCGAGGGTACTCCACAGTAGCGACCCCCCTGACAGCGCTCATGTCCATCAAGACTCCCTTTGCCTGCACTCACCAGGCGGCCTCCACCTTTAGTCATCCCAAAGAGTTGTTTTCCACCGCTCATGTCTTGGTGTTCCCTGACTCCCAGCGCCCATTCGCCATTGAAGTTGGCATCTCTGATGTGGGGCTGTCCTCTCTCAGTAAGCAGATAATGGCAATGTCTGCTGCTGAGAGGAATTATTCCATCGGCAACTGGGAGCTGTTGGCAGTGAAGCCTGCCTTTGAAGACTGGAGGTCCTTGCTGGAGGGATCTTGTCTTTCCTTCCTTTTTTAAACGGACAATCGCAAACTGGAGTTTCTCTTGACTGCTAAGATGCTGAACCCCTGGAATGGCTGTCAATCACCCCTTCTGCACAAATTCAACTTTGTCTTGTCTAACCTTACACCATTTTTTTTAGTGGACTGGGAGGGGTACGGGTCTGTTGAGTGTTCCTGGGTCCCGGAACGTAAAATCCTGGACCCCTGTCTGGTTTGTGATTTCCTGTGCAAGGGTCCACCACCAGGTCAACAGGAGGCGCCCCTCTGGGGGTGTACTGACGCAACCCTCATGTGAATCCCTTTCATGTCTCCTTCTATCCAGCAGCTTGCATGTACTTTAGATAGTTCGTCTTCTTTCATTGGTTTGATGCCCTGCATGTCTCCCCCACCAGGTGTTATGCAATCATGTTTTCCATTACCTTAAGAGTGTGTTAGCATATATATATACTCATTTGTTGAGAGTGCAAGTTGCTGGATTGTCACCTGCTATAAGGCCTTCAGTCAGTATCTTTTTGGTAAAAGTTTATTGTCTTCGGGAATAATTTGACATTTTTAATGATATTTAAATATGAAAATAGCCTTACTCTTGGTCTCCAGGATCGGGACCATGCTCCTACTAATCATCCCTCAATCAGTTCCTCTGCCCAGTTTATTTGGAACACCTCCTCTTCGGTCATCAAGATTTGGACAGCCTCCCCTCTCAACCCCCACCCTGCCAAATGAAAGCTTTTCTCCGGCAAGTGTGCAGTCCATGTGGTTGGTGTCCCGGGACGCCACTGATCAGGCACGGACATTCCCCTGCACCCAAGACTGTACCATCTGAACTGAACCGTACCATTCTGCTCTAGACTCCATCCCTCTGTCAGTATCAAATAACCATCAATGAACCCTACTCTTGAATTTTACTCGGACGCACTTCCTTGTCTGGATCTTAACAAGATCCTATTTTACCAAAAACGATGAAACAAGTGTCAAATCTGGGTTTTCAGGCCATGATCTTAATAAGTAGATTTTCTTTAGGAAGTGAACGTTTCACTTTCTATTTCAGTGTGCCATGTCGAGTGGCTGTTGTTTGAATTATGTGTGAATACATTGAGTTAATGGAGAAAGAAACATAACTTTATTTTTTTGCAGTGAATTATAAGTGTAAGTGCTAATGAATGATACGAGCATTGGAAGACAGAGTGATTTTGATATAGAGTTTTTTAAATTGTTTAATAATTATTTTTCACACTGTTCATCTTTAAAATAAGAAAACAAACTACTTTATAAATTCAAAGGAGATATTTTACTTTCAAAATTATTATGAGTTCTTAATTTTCATCCAAGAGCACAAACGTAGTTGGATGTTTTTTGAGAAACAGACTGTGCATCCATCTGGTGTCTGACTCAGCGATGAACAATACTATTTAATGAAAACGGTGGGTGTTTTTTTAAAGAAAAAAAATCAGAAGCTGTTCTGAATTAGTTATGTATTTTGAAAATATTGTGTCAAGAGATCACTGAACATCCGCCATTACACAAGGAATTATTATGCCAATATTCACTGTTCTATAAATGAGAAAACAAAATCCTCTGACTTACCATAGCTTAACAATATTTGTCTTAGTGTTCATAAAAAAAGACAAATTGCAAGACACATTTCATTAACCCTTTCAGCGCCTTGGGCAACTATAATTGTCCAATGATGTAAGATATCAAAGTCAGATGTTGTTGAAAACCTCTGAAGACCTCTTTTAAACAAGTTGCCACATCATAGGTTTTCAACAACCCAGCATAATTACATTTTTAATTCCTTGAAAATGTGTTTGGTGCTCAAAAGATTAATGATGCGCAATTGCATTGCATTTTTAAAGTGAACATTTCAGCATAAACCCACAATAAGCAATAAATGTCATGAGATGCGCCAGGAAAATGCAATACTATGCCTGGGAAATTTTCTATGTAACATTCTTGTCTAGCGGTGACACATCATTCCTGCGAACAGCATGGCATCTGTAAGAATGTGACTTATTAAATAGCTCCCGAGAAGAAAAGTTGACAGCAAAAGTGATGAAAGTCACAGCCACTGGAGCTTCGTAACTGAGCGATATGTCCCAGGCAGCTCAAACTGAGCATGAGCCCATCGATGCGACAAAAGTGATTAATGGCAAGAATATTAATCCAAACTCGGGGCCAATTTTTCTCTTCTGAAAGGACAACATAACTGCTACAAAAGAACTATACTTTTGTCTCTATCCTGCAAAAAAATGTGGCATGTCTTCAACTAAATTTTCGGTCATTATCAACACAAAGATAAGATTCTTTTTCACCAATTCACAAGGTAGTAGAATCCACTGGTGCACTGGAATATTATGACTTTGGTGCGCTTCCTCCTGCAAGCTAAATTTACAATCATTGCAGTATTATCACTCATCTTTTTCTTCAATATGTTATTGTCTAGCCAATTTAGACTTGACAATTTAGACTCGGGCAAGACATGTCCCTTTAAGTCCTGGCTAGAACTCAATCATTTCCCTTTATTAACGTCTTTTCCAGTTATTGTAATTGGCAACTGAAGACATGGTTTCTCTCCACATGAGATCAAACAGCGATTAAATTGCAGGTGAAATTCAGCACAGTGGCGGAACAGAGAATTGGGTTGCACAAAACAGCCGTTTAAAACAATTAAAAATCCTGACCTGTTGTCAGTCATCTTCATGATTAACAAAAGGTTCATTCCGAGAGCGGTCCGGTGCTGCTTGTTCTCCCCGATTAGGTAAGATGACAATCATCCTCTGGATGTGTATTTGCTGTATTTAAATCTACGTTATTCAAAATTATATAGCCTACCTGTCGACTCTCACGCAAATGGCTTGAGCCGCACACTTGTAACCTAGGCTATTTAACTGCCGAGTGCCACTGTTTTTTTTTTTAAGCAACCCACAAAATACTGAGAGTGAAAGTCCGCATTTCATTGGAACACGGACCAGTTCACGCGAAGAATTGGCCAATTAATAAGTAAATGATTTTTCTGCGCTAAATTTAGCCCATCATTTCATCGCTGTTAGATCGCATAGTGAGAAACCGTGTCTTCAGTTGCCAATTACGATAATTGGAAAAGACATCAATAAAGGAAAATGATTGAGATCTAGCCAGGACTAAAAGGGACATGTCTTTGCCCCCCCCCCCCCCCCGAAGCTGCACTACTGGGTGGCAGGCAAGATGAAGTGTCAGTTCAAATAAAATAAAAATATTTATAAAAATATAAAAAATAAAGTGTCTTGAAGTGTTGCTATGGCATCTGCCCTAGTATAAAGTGCCAGTAAAAGAACAGCTATGTTTCGGAAATGGTCAGAAAAGAAATGAAAACAACAAAATGATGTATCCGCTTTCCCGGCCTGAAGGGTAGAAATGCGTAACAGCGTCCCGGGTTTTGAAGGTGACAGCATGCGCACAAGCTGTCCCGGTTTAAATGAGCTAGACACCACTCTAAATAATTTTGATTAGTCAAACTTGCTGTCCTTTGTGCTGAGTAAAGTAAAAGCAAAGTGACGAGTATGGTGTAAAACATTGGCCACTTTGTCAAGAGAATGTATTTGTTGCACTGTTGCTCGTAGGTCAGCAGTCTTTTTCCAAAGTTGCATTACCACCAAAATAGCTGGAGATGGAGAGTGAAGTCTGTAATTATTTGGACAGTGACACAATTTTTTACAGTTTTGCTGCTGTATGCCTCCTTGGTGGATTTGAAATGAAAGGTGCTTGACCGACTTTCAAGTTTAATTTAAGGGCTACTCCAAAAATATATACCGGGTCTGAATAAACACAAAAGAATAGGGCATTCAAGGTGTTTGGGTGGCAGCCCTCCGATACTCCCGCGTTGGGGGTATTATGTGGGGGTTGCAGTCCGGCATGCCCTGGACCCTGTGGTGCCCCTATTCTCTGCCTCCTCCTTGGGGTGATATGATGCAGCCCATCAGAGTCCTCATCTTAAAATATTGTATTATTATTATTTTTATTATTGTCTCCTCTTCATCGCGCTGAGCTATTTTCATTAACATTATTACTTATTTGATTATTTTATTAATTTATTTATTCAATGTAAGAAGCGTTGGTAATTCATTAAATTAATTATTTTCACTTGGCGCAGCAACCAGTGCACAACTATGCTTCCCTGCAAATGCAACCCAGTCTTTGAAACGCTGTAAAAAATCTTAGAGCTTAGGAGAAGGAATTCAGAGAAAGCACTGGGTTAATTGATTTATTATTATTATTATTATTATTATTATTGTAATTAGTTTTTTTTTTTTTTTAATCCATACAATATCACTGTTAGATACATTGTCAATGTAGCCCTTCAGAGATCTGTCATTTCTTAATACTTTCTTAATAATCACAGGTTTATATATTGGTCTTGATTATCCAGTGCATACATTGAGTAATCATTTAATCAAGCAATCTTGAGCAGGAACTGCTTGAAAGCAATTAAGCGTTTAAGGGTCAAAGGCTCACAGCAAGTCACTTGAATATCCCGTAACGCCAGTTTTACCGCTAGGGAGATGTTGGGCTCCAGGGAAGTAAAATGAGTGTGTGCTGGCTAATGGAGCTCTGGTGAAAAATGGACAAATTGAAATGCTTTTTATGGGGAGCTTTTTGGAGACTATTGATGTCCATCCCTGCCTAGTATATTGATGGACTCGTGCCAATTCCCACTTGTATATCACAAATTCATAATGAGCTTTATAATTCAAAACAGTTTATTTCTGGTAAAAATATGATAATTTTACGATCTGCTCAAAATTTGCAAAGCTGCTCGGAAAGCCACTCGGAAAGCTTGAAGAATCACTTGGAAAGACATTCAGGAAGCCACTTGGCTAGCTATCTTATTTAGCTCTTAAACAGTTAATTTTTAATATCAATCTCTGATATGGCACACTTGTGGTCCCAGAAATTTATTGTTTTAGCACTCAGCCATCTTTGAATTTTCAGAATTTGTTTTTTTTTTTTTTACAATCTCAATGCTGAATTCACATGAAGATTTTTTTGTGTTTGAGGCCATAATTTTAGACTAACATTTTAAAAATAAACTGAAATAACATGGTATTCTAAATGCTAGAAGGGTCTTGTTTCATTAAATTCATTTTGCCTGCTCTGTGAAGCTCAAGTCTTGAATCATAAAGCTTAAAAAGTGGTAACTCATAAGTTGCCACATATGGCTTTTGCGCAAAGGAAGGTAATATTTCTAACTCTGTGACTTTCATTGTGATTCACAATTTAAGGCTTTCATGTATAACTGGACGGATAGCACCAAAAGATGATGGATTTATAAAATTGTCTTTTCTGCATTTCATCTGATATATAACTACTGAAGTACACATTCATTTTCAAGACCCTTTCCTCCTGAGAGCAGGTAGTAATTTTTGATAATGGATTTTAGGTCAATGGTAAAGGTATTCACATAATTCAGAGTAATCATTGAACTATTTATTAGTGTTCTTTCAAGGGACATTGTGTTGGAATTACTGCCAACCAGCGTTGGAATTGTATATTACATTCAAATGAAAAGTGCACTCTAGCGCCTCACTTTTTTAAACACGTATTGCAACTACGGCAGCCACCGTGTATCAAAAAAGTCCTGTCAACGCTGATGGATGTATTAATAGAACTGGTACTACTGAACCGTGGGCTGACTGCAATAAACAGTCATGCCCAATACATAAGATCCGGACATAACTGTTTATTACAGTCAGCCCTCGATATAATACATGAAGCAGCAAAACACAGTACCGTGAATCGGTGTAAGATATTCAAAGTAATGATAATTAACAACTCAGCTTAGGTGCATCTTGAACATTTTATACTACGAAAAGCAAAGCAAGTGTTAGCTACATGCTCGCTTATAGGATGTCACCTTCAACATTTACCGAATACATACCTGACATCCAACCCAAGTTAACCAACAACAGCCTTACCTCACTGTTTATTCTGTAACATTACATAAAAGACAGGTGAAGCAGTTGAGTCGCTACATAACAAAGCCATTCATCAAATACAATAACTGAAAACACAGGTGTCGTTACACGTGCTCACTTTACCCACTTGGTAATGACTTAAGCCGACAGCACGGAATCTCCTGACCAGTGCAACACGCACAGAACTGCAGCAGTGCAGCATACGAGAACGCTCTGAGAGACAAGGTCCCCTTGGTGTTCACGTAGCCTGAATTAATGTTAAAAAAAAAAATGTCTCAGCCGTGGAAAAAGGCACCGACAAAAAAAAAAAAAACCCCCAATAGATTATATATAGATTATTTGCGGTAGTCAAAAAAGCTGGCAACTTCAGCGTCCCTAAGAAAAATCTTTCTACTTCATTAGCTCCTTCCACCAAGGGAAACCAGATGTTCACCCTTGTTTTTTGAGCGAGCCGGTCGCGCTGCCTTTTCAATTCTTTTTTGTTTTTTTGCGGATAAGGATTCCGTCTCCTGCGCTGCTGCTGCATATGAATGGTCCTGCATTATGCTGCAGTAGTACTGATTTTCAAAGTCGCCGAAAGCCTCTCTTCCTGATTTCCTCCGGTGTCTCAATCACTCTGCACTGGCTGGCAGGCCAAACACGGATTTATTCCGCATTTGGTGCTATTTGTCCCTTGCCAGCGGCAAAAGTTTCAAGATGGCTGACTGTCATGGCGCTCCCCTACCAGCTTACCCGTCCAATGTAGAAACAGGTCTAAAATTCTTCCTTTACAACAATATATCAGATTATTAGCGGAGGTCATAATACTCCAATGATGACATGTATATGAATGCAGACTTAGATTTTGGCAAATAAAAAAATTTAAATGTTACACATTGCCCCTTTAAAATAGTCTCTATTCAGCAAATGATTGTGCTTTACAACTATTCTGTAAGCAGCTCTTGAATTTTACATTCAGTGATTTAAAGTACTCTAAAATACAGGATACCCCAGGCATACTTTTGGCAAGCTTTTTCAAATGCAACTTTCAGAAATATATCTGAAGACCACAATGGAAAAATGATCAGAGTCACATTTTCATGTTGTGGAGAAATGATGAATCAAAAATTCAAAACAAATGATCACAGAAAAAATATGTAAAAAAAAATATGAATGACATATTATAATAATATGATATTACTATATTTTATAATAAATATTATAATAATATATAATACATAAAATATACAAAAATGCAAAATTTGGACTCTGATCGTATTTCCTTTGTGGTCTTTATTTATGTAGTTGTTGCATCATGCCATGCAATCCATTTCCCCCAACCATCCCTACTGTTACCAGAGGGGAAAATCTTAATGGGCATGACGATTGAAAGACAGGTTTAATATGATTTATGAATTTATATGGCAAGACCCACATTTATGTTCGATCTAATAGCTGCTTAGCCTCTGGCTAGCCATTAAATACTACAGCGAACAAAGAGAATTTCTTTGTAGTCAAGCAAAAATAACAACTGCATATTGAAAAGGCTGGTTATGGACGATGCTCTTACATTGTAATTGGAAACATATCCCAAGGGCAATGTCCCAATTAACCCTATAATGCCCCCTGTATCATATATGATACACCAAATTTGAAGGACCATGCCCACCTGGTAAGATGCAACATAATCACAACTGCTCACTGTATCATATCTGATACACAGTGCTGCCACCTGGAAGAAAGAAGTGAGATTACAGGAGTCTCTCCCCTAGTCACTCAATTCAAGGTAGTAGCTCCCATGTGAATGGGAATTCATGAATTTCCTTGGACTTTGGCATTCCAAGTTAAATAATACACAAAAACTTATTCTTATACATGTTAAGGCATAGCTATAGATAGTAGAGAGCATATAAATAATTTGAAATTTCGAGTGTTGAGTTCTGGAGGGGTGCTGATTTTTGGCTGTATCAGATATGATACTCCTGGAATAAGAAGAAGTTCTGTTCAGCAATGTATATATTGCTGTCACAAAACCTAAAGATGAACAGTGGATCTGAATACTACCCTTCAATACTTCAAAAATATTACTGGGTCATATTTTTCATATAATGATGCCTGTGTCTGGGCATTAAAGAGTTAATTTAAGGAATTCTCACTAAACAGATTAAGAATATTCTCAAAATGCTCAAATGCTTTTAATATGTTCAAATTCAATTCTTCAATGGCATACATGTATGATCTTATTAAATTCAATGAGAAAAGTTTCAATAGTGAAAAATAATCAAATCACTGCTCTGGGGATTTGCTCTCATTCCTGTCAAGGCCACCAATACAATGACTGTTGGACCCAAGTGCAGGAAGGGAAGGAGTCCAGAGACCAGAGTGCCGTTTACTCCCTTTATCTGAAGTTCAGCCGGGCAGTGAAATAAAACATAAAACTACTGCCAAACAGGGTCGGTTGAAATAGGAACCCACAAGGAAAGAAGCAATTACAATGATGCAAATGCAATTACAAGGGCAGACAGTAGCACTCCCATTAAGAGCGAGGACAGGAGGGCTGTTATTCAGCACAAATGCAAAGTAAAGAACCAGTGCTGGGAGCAGAGCCCATGCCCCCTAAAAAACCAGAGAACCTGGGTAAAGGCAAGGCAGCATTCTTCACATGGATCGCGCTACATTCCTCTCTCAGCACGTTCTCCCAAGATTCTGCTTCAGCATCACAGACAGCGGCCAGTAGGGCTACGAGTACCAGAGCCGTGACTGTGGCGGTGTCAGGATCATGGCTACAGCAATGCAAGTCAGAAGATATTTGTGAGGTTTTCAATCAGGACTTTCTTGACGTTGGCTGTGCAGTTGATCTCAGAAAGTGTGTTCGGTGGTTTAGGTCAGGACTTTGGGTCGGCCAGTTCTGGGACAAAGTGAATATGGCAATAATAAGAGAGGGCAATAATTTGCATCCCTTCAACCTGCATTCAACTGAAAATGTACAAAGATAAAAAAAAAATCAATGCTCAAAATTTGACAGCTGCAAAACTTTCCAATGAAGGTGGGACAGGTGTTTGCTCTCCAGCATGTAACATCACCTTTCCTTTTATCCTCATAAAAACTATGGGTCCCTACATTGGTCTGCAAAATGCAGCTGCTGTATTCAGACAATGCCGGGGTGGCCGCTGGGAGGGCCGGGAGCCTTCCCGATGGGCCGGGCTGCACATTATTCACTTTGGGGCCGACCTCCTTACGTCAAATTTCACATCGCCAGCCATTATGCTGTGGCGGCCATACCTCTTTATAGAGACGGCATTTGCAACGGACTATTACCATACTAAAACATTAATTTTCTCAAGCTAGGCATAAATGTTGTTTATATAATTATACCTGATCAACATCGTCAAATACTCACCCATGGTGACTCAAGATGCAATGTAAATCTGAATTCATGACGTGGTAGGCCTAGCTACATTGTCCTATGCATTTCAATAAATTGTTACAAAAATATATTGTTTATTAGGGCATGTAAAAAGCGATAAAAACACAGCCTATAGGCCTACTATATATTTTGCTTGTTTTGCTCTCAGAAGTTAGGCTACAGTGGAACAAGGAATGATGGGAATGGGAGCTGGATTGTCCAATCATAGCCTTTCTGCCACTCGACGTGCATGATCAGCAAGCATGTTCTGTGCGTGCGCGGGAGTGATTCTGGGGTTATGCGTAGTTGCACCTGAGAGGTGCGTTGTGGATGGAGGGCAAGAAGAGGCCAGGAGGGGCCGCAAAGGCCAGGATTAAAAAAAGAAAGGCACTAGAAGAAGATGCTTCCAAATGTGTGAAGCTGCCAGATCTATTTTCCCAAGGACAGAGCCAATTTGCATCTGGTAAAGAGATATGGTTAACGTTTGCAAAGCTATAAGATATGATGTAGGCTAGACGATTGGAAAGCCAAAACCTGTTCTTATAAGCACGGTGCAGCCTGGGCTAAAATTCAATCTCCTTCAGTGACGGTTCGTCAGCCGTAAGAAAGGGAAGCCAAAACCTCACCCTTCAAAGCATAATGACTTAAACCTTTCGTAGTTTACTTTCCTTGATCAGCAGGTGCTAATACCAATTGGTAGAGAGACAGTCAAATTTATTTTTGACAGCAAACGAGGGCGCAAATTATCAAGTACGTCTTTATTAATTAGTTTGCAAGGTTTCTTTCGCAACAAGCTATGAGAATCCGTTTTCTACAATCGTAATTCAGTGGCGTAGCCAGCGGGGGTGCTGAGACATGTCCCTTTTTGACTGCAATTAGTAGTTCTCAATCATTTTCTTTTATTGATGCGTTTTCCAATTATCGTAATTGGCAACCGAAGACACGGTTTCTCTCCGTATGCGATCTAACAGCGATTAAATCATGGGCTAAATTCAGTCCAGTTTCGGAACACGAACAGAGAATTGGATCGCAAAAAACTTCCGTTTAAAACAATTTAGCCCTGACCTGTTCTCAGTCATTTTCATAATTAACAGAGGGTTCACTCCGAGAGCACTCCACATTTAACAGGTGCGGCTTGTTCTCCCCGATTAGGAACAGGTCAGGACTAATAAAGTTTTTCTAAATGGAAGTTTTCTGCAACCCAATTTTCTGTTCTTGTTCCGCAACTGGACAACTTTGCAGTCTACTTTTAACATATTTTAGGGTTGAAAAACTCCTTTCACAGGCAACCAGTGTGCTTGAAAGTGTCAAAAGAAACTGGTATGCCATACCAATGAAATGGTAGGCATCGGTGAAGAAGTTGTACTATGAGAGAATTAGGTAGACACAGATGGGGCAGTTTTCGCAAGAAGAACAGGTCCTGCATTGAAGTTCAAACTCTATCTCTGTGAGTCCACCAGCCTCCTCATCTGCCTCTGTCTCCTCACTTCCTATCCTAACCACATAACCCTCCAGAGGGGCTTTCTTTAGCTGCACCCACTGAGATGCCACACTGCGGCTGTTGATGCTTTGAATCAGGTACTGTCTGATCAGGCACTGGCATAGGCCTGTTGTACGACCCAAAAACAGAGAGAGTCTGTAAGGAACCAAAATATAGCTTTCTTTTATTTCAAATTATTTATTCAATATTTTGTAACATTTGATTTCACTGCTTATATGAAAGACTATTCTTTTCAACTTGTACATTTCTGAGTTTTGTATTAGGGAGTTTCCAGTTGGAAATGTGGACTGCGGTTTGAACTTTCCCACTAAGATTTATGTTGTATAGGTCACTAGGCTACATTATGCACTTTTTAGTTATTTAACAAATTCAACAGAATGTTTAAGTGAAGTGTTATTCCATTAAGTGATCAACAAAAACCCAATAAAAAGGGATAGAAAATATTAATTTGATCAATTACGCTTCATTTAATAAAATGCCTCCACCGTAAAAAGTGGGCCGGTTTGTGCATGAAATTCCCGGGCTGAAAAATGATCCCAGCCCTGCCCTGTATTCAGATGTAGAAATTCAGGCTTATCTTAATTTTCAGTAAAGATTCCAAGGTTTCCAACAATCTCAAATGTGTCCTGCTCAACTACAGGGACATGCATAAAAATGATGCACAAGATCTAGATATTTTCCATGTGATGTAATGCTGCTGCCGTGGTGACCATGGTTTAAAAATTTCTTCCAATATAAGCGTGAAGCATTGTAACCAGCTGATGCATTGGCCTAGAGTATGAAAAATTGCTTTTCTGACTTTGAGCCTATCTAAGGGAATTCAAGAAAAATACTTAGAGCTTAAGAGGTGAATTACACTCAGAAGTCAATTTCGGAACCAAGGATTCAGTTGTCATATTTTGCACTTAATAAAACCTTACAAGCTTTTCAATGGTACACTGGACTGGGCAGCAGGCAAGCCTGCCAATGCCTACAATCTTTCTCTTCAAGGCCACACTGTTGTTATTGTATGTGCAAGAGTGGCTGGTGTTATCCAGCTGGAACAAGCAGGGTGTCCCTTAAACATATGCTGTCTGAAGGGCAGCATATGTTGTTCCAAAATGTGCGACTACCCCTCTTCAATTATGCCTCCAAAAATGTGCAAGTTGTCCCTGTCAAGAACACTAAGGCGGCTCCTAACCGCTACAGATTCTGCATTTTGAACTAGGCACCAGTCCGGATGGTCTCTCTCTTCTTTGGCTCTGAGAATATGATATCCATTGTTTCCAAAATGAATTAAACAGATGGACTTGTCAGGCCAGACCACAGTGCTGCTCTCCACTTAGCGCCAGTCGATTTCAGATGAGCTCCACCTCAGAGACACAGGCAGTGCTTCTGGTCCTCATCACAGTTCAGCAGCCTTGTTCCCTTTCCTGTGCTGCCCTGCAGGACTGTCATAGATGAACACCCTGCCCACTCTCTTGGAATATTAATCTGGTCCCTGAGGTCTCCCAACTCCTTGCCCTGGATGGCGAGCCTGTGGTTTCTGGAGCTTTCACCCACATCACCTCACTTGCCACCTTCACTGCTGGCTTCGTCTACAGGGATACCTGTCCCCTTCATGTGAAGGGATGAGTTCCAGAAGTGCGCAAGTTCATTTTCATCTTTTTAGAGAAATGAGATTTTAAGAATTTGACAACTTGTGGGGATCATGCTACATGTGCTATGCTGATGTAGATGTAATGAAATATCAGAAAACATGTCTTAAAACATGTTAGAGGACCTCCTAACCTCTTTCTTGATTCTTTGCCCGGACACTTGAAACACCAGTCTGCGGAACTTGAATACTTTTAGAAGCAAATAGCTAAAATAACGAAAATTGAACTCAAATAAAAAAATTAACAGCATTAAATTTTATTATTTCACAGTTCTAAACAGAGCATCTTTTTGAAAACAAAACACACCACTTTTGAATGAAAATGAAAAGC
Organism: Gymnothorax reevesii; assembly: GCA_029721435.1. Lineage (NCBI taxonomy): Eukaryota > Metazoa > Chordata > Actinopteri > Anguilliformes > Muraenidae > Gymnothorax > Gymnothorax reevesii. Next base: position 56,611,619 of record CM056586.1, read on the forward strand.
AAATATAGTCATACCAGTATAGAATAGGCATGGATGTCAAAATGCCTCTTGTACAAAATTAATGGAAGATATATACAGTGAAAAAGAAGGTAAACGCAGATGAACAAAGGTCACAATAAAAACCAATTTCCATAAATTATGAATGGGCACTACCACCATCCAAACAGGTTTAAAGACTTCATTTGTCATCAATAGGGATGTTGCGTGGTAATTAGAAAGTTCAGCCAAAGGATAAGCAGCTAGAAAAGATTACCTTTCGCAAGACTTCTTTTTCGCTTGTTTTTAGCCCATGTTGCTGGTTGCCTGGGTGTTTTTTTTTTGTTTTTTTTTGGGTTGAGTCCACACACACACACACACACACACATCCTGGCTTGTAGAGTCAGTCATTTTAGTTTGGTAAGAAAGCTACAGTGGCAGCTAATGGCCAACCAATTTTTCTAAGCAATGCTTTGATTGGCTGACTGGACTTGTGTACTTGTAGAAGTTTTGAACTGGACTTAGTCACTGCAAGAAGTATAGCTTCTTGGGGAATCTCCCATTCACAGCACATTTTATTGTACTTGAGTGCTTTTTGGCCAAAATTAGCTCATGTGGCTTTTTCCTCATCAATGAAATAATGCATTTGTAGTGTTATCTGATTTTTAATGAATATGGACTTAAGCACTTATGGAAATAACCCCTCATCCTCAGTCTCTCTTATTTCCATCATTACAATCCCACCACTTCCTGTACAACGCTTTAGGTACTCACCAATCACCATGTTGCCAGAAGACCTGCCCTCAACTACTTAAAGTAGCCATAAAGTCCATAAACGTCTCTCCAACCCAACATTCCTGTGGCTTATTGTGATCTGTCTATGCGTTCAGATCCACTTACCTACCCTTACATTAGCCAAAGGACTACACCACTGACCTTATACAAGCATCCAAAGGGTAATGAGCAGGCAGAGAGGGTCAATCAGGAACTTGGGACATTCCTAAGGAGCCATTACCACAATACATTCAGCAGCTAAAGAGGGCCCGCTTCATTCCCTGGGCGAAATGCATCCACAATTTCCTCAGGCTCTCGTATGCAGTATTAACCCCTTCTAGTGTGTGCTAGGTTATGAACCTCCCTTGTTCCCCTGAGACCTGAGCCACACTGAAGCCAGAGCAGTAGATGCATAGTTCTGCTGGGCTGAGAGTATCTGGACCTCCACCCATATCCATGCTCAGCGGACCATGCAATGCCCAAAGACCCTGGTGGACCGTGGCAATTGGGTTTGGCTCTAAACCTGGGTAATTATATGCCTGCTTAGTTGTGAATAGCCATTCTAGTTTCTTAGGCCTGTCAAGATTCTCCAGCACATCAATAAGGTCACTTACGATTTCCAGATCCCTTCACGAGACGGTATTTCACCTTCCTCTGACGTCTCCCTCCTTAGGCTGGTCAATCCCGGTCCCCTGGGTGAGAAGGAATACCACCATGTATACAGTGCAGCCCCCACTGCTCCAGTCTACCACTGTTCTAATTATACGTCTTCCCACTTAACCTTCATTACAGCATCACCGCAACTTTCTATATCATCCCCTCACTTCAGTCCCTCTGCAGGGAGCATTGACTAATTGAGAATTGCAGTCAGTTTATTTTGTGGTTTTTTTTTTGTTCATTTGTTTGTGTTTGAGTTCCTAATAAAACCTGTTACACTCACATTTGTGTGGGAATGAGGATTCATTGCAGCAGGCCATATAAATACTAGGACCCTTTGTTAAGAATACTAATCAAACAAAGCTAAAATTCTCACATTAATAAGGCTTCCGAAGTTCAGCTCTTCCTTGTATGGAGTCATAATTGGCTCATAAATACATTTAAATCTTTAAAAAACAGCTTAATACGTAACCTGCACATATGACGATTTTAGATAGATTTTAACTATCTACTGCTTTTAGGTTTTCGCAGAAAGTTTTGCTAGTGTGCATGTCTTGTCAAGTTTTGAATAAAACGAAAACAAACGGATTCTTTCTCATACGCTTCTCAGCTGACATGTTACCTGTTATTTTATTGGATTCCAGGTAGGTTCTAGCTCTTTATCCGAGTGTCTTTTATTGCGTACCCTCACTCTAGGGTGCAATCCCTTTTTGCCCGTGGGTACTTGGGACTATTCGTGCCATCAGCCCATCCATGTGAACAGTGTATAGGCTGTTTGTGTCTTTTTGCCCCTCAGAAAAAAATAAAATAAAAATAAAACCATGGTAAAAATCGTGAATTTTCCTGCAGACTTTCATGGGTAGGTGTGGTGTGAGTCAAACGGCCGGTAGGAAATACTGGAATGAGTGACTAGGTTGCCCATCCTAAACATTCAGCTCACGGACTGCTGCGCGAAAGGGAGCGGGATTTGAAGCAGGGGATACTCGACACAGAGAGAATAACTTGATGGTGACTCGAGTTCTTCTTAAAGGAGCGACGTTTCAATCGTTGCTCCGATTTTTCCTTGGATCTGCGCTATAAGAGATCAAGATGAACCAAACGGCCACCGTTTCCCATCAAGTCAAATGCCAGCCTTCCAAAACAATTAAGGTAACTTCATAGTGTGCATTTTGAACATTCTGCATTGCATCGCCACTTTCTGCAATAAGTTCCATATCCCTAGCCTGCCGTTCAGATTAAGGAATTGTGCTGCGAATAATTGTTTTGACCATGCAGGGGACTCCGCAGGTATGCGATGAGGTCTCTGTAATATGAGATACATTTGTTTTTACCGCATTACCATTCGGAAATGAGATTGCATGCTCGGTGTTTTACATGTGTTGCATGAGTTTTCCTTAAAGACAACAAAAGTAGTTAGTTATTGGGTATAATTCTGCTTGTTTTCAGCGATTAGCTCGCAAAATTACAAAATTGAGGTTACTTGTTGAAACAGACAAATTATTGCATGTTTTCTTAAGCGCGTGCACATTTTCTGCAAGTTTGCAGCTATGAAGCCCGGGGAACTGCAGTAACGTTCTATTTCGACTGAAATTCGCAGCACATAGGCTTCCCTGTTATTTAAAAAATTGTGTTCTTGCCATTAAAATTACCAATGTAAGGGTGCGAGATGCTGTCAAATTATTGGACCACAGAGGGATGCAGCTTTTGAAGAAGCTATGGCATGGATACCACGTGGGCATTCTCAAGCATTTTCTTCGCGATACGCTTCGGCAATTAAATGCCTTGGAAAAGCATTGTTTGTTCGATTTATGCTACCAGTAAAGAAATTGTGTTGCAGTGGGCTAGCTTATCACATTACGTCCGTATTGTCCTGTGTCTACGCCTCATTTGAGGCAGCGGCAAAATGTGTACATTGGTTTCAAACAACAATGATGTGAATATATAAACAGCATTTTATAGTGCTTTGAATGTCATTTAGCATCAAGGTGAATGTGATATATTAACTGTTTTTCAGAGGGAATTATGGATTATATGTTGCTCTTTATTTGATGTTCCTGCAATATCTGATGCTGCTCAACAGAACTGCAGCCATTCATTTTCACAGTCACACTAGTGTCTCTGCTGTTACGGCATTGTTCCTTATAAAATTAAAGATATAATTCACTCTAGTCCTTGCATGTTTTGTCACCTCTGTTTTCTGCTTTGAAGCTGTGCTCCTGCAAATAATGAAGGAACTGGTATTGTGTTTGTGAAATCTTATTTCTGATTCTGACCACTCACTAGTGTTGCCAGTTTCTGTCATAATTGGTTGTGTGTTTGGATACAATTGATGCAGGAACAATTTTGAAAATTTTCATAAGTTGTATGACAGTAAAATCATATCAATGTGCCTTGTAACATGCAGGATATGTAGTATCTGTTTAATGTCAAAACATTTCATTGACAATCATGTAAAACCAGACCAAAGTACGCCCCTCCATGTAATCAAGGCAGATGCTATCTTAAATTGTTCCCATTTTGCATTTGGGTCATTGATTTGCCATAGCCCGATGCTAGTGTGATTGAATTGTTTCAACAATCTCTCACTACTGTTTAATGAGAGGCTTCAGGGATTTTGTTTCAAATGGTGTATTTATTTGGACTTCAGTTATATAACTTGTACTACACACAACCATGTATAATTTGTCCATGGTTTTGCCTGACTGAACATGGTGATATGATTTCTTTGTATCAATTCAATTTTCATTCGATCTAGAAAGGACTTCTCACAAGCTATCCATGTACCCAATAATTCATGAAGTACTTGCATAAAGCACTGACAATCTTTTGCACATGATTTATGATGGCTATCAGTAGACCTACTTCATGCTTCACTCTCCTAGCAACAAGTTTAATTGAGCAAGTTTCTTCAGATGGCTTTTTCACCGTCTGTTTATAAACGGAGACTTCTCAGATTTTCAACCTTATCTCCATCTATTCGAGTGAGGGATGTATTGTGAAAAACGCGTCCAGTGTTTGCCAATTTTTTTTGTTTATCTCCTGAAATCAAATGAAAATCTGTCTACATCTGATGCATACAATGACATAGTCTGTGGTAAGGAGGAACTAAAAGCTATTTCAGCTTAAATTTTAAGTCTCAGCATCTGGGAAACTAGGATGTTTGCCCTTGAAGCTGCTCAGAAACAACTTTGTTGCAGTAGCCTTCGGGTGTAGCGGACTGGAGTAAATAGAAATTTAGCCGGCCATTTCGGCAACATGACCTTCCTGTTTTAGCACGGTCAACTTCATTTCTGTCTGGGAACATTGTTAGCTAAAGTGAGTTGGCTGGAGCTAGCAAGCAAGTGGAAAATTTTGCCAGTCACAAAATTTTTGCCAGATCATTGCATTGACCTCAGTAAGCAACTAGCTCCCAGGCTAGCCAACGGACCTGCAACTCAACTAGTCATCATATCTTCTCCAGTGGGGGGTTTCAACGGCGAAAATCTGTCTTGATGGAAGTTAATTGCTTGGGTCAGAAATAGACAGTATGGCTGCATCGTTCAGAATTCGATTAGAAAGACAACCCAGTAATTAAGATTGGAGATCTCTTTCATTCTCCATTAGAAGAAAATGCTTGCTGCAAACTCTGACAATTGTATACTTCTTTCATGTTTTGTGTTTGCATACTGTAAGAAATAAGACTTTGATTATCTAAAAAAGTTAGGCAGTCAGCTGCAAAGCATTTTATTCAGGCCTACCAAAGAAAACGTAGTCTCAGCACACAAAAACATTGAAATGCACACATTAATCGCGGAAATGGCAACAGAAAAATTAAACCCTGCTACCGAAACTGTAAAAACAGCAACATAAACTGTAGACTTGGTAGCATTAGACTATGAAACTGCAACATTTTCCATGGCATCCGTCTTTGCCATTTACTTCGCTTGCAGTTTCATAGTCTTATGCTACCGAGTCAACAGTTTATGTTGGTGTTTTTACAGTTTCGGTAACAGGGTTTAATTTTTCTGTTGCTATTTCTGCGATTAATGTGTGCATTTCAAAGTTTTTGTGTGCTGAGACCACGTTTTCTTTGGTAGGCCTGCTATTGTTGCCTCAACTTTAAGTTCCAAGTTCTTTCAAAAATGAGCTTGTGTAACCATTGGGACTTGAATTTGAGCAAACTAAAAAAAAAATGCCTTTCTGCTGGTTGCATTACTTTTTTAAGTTCAGTCAGCTTTATTTTAATTTTTTTAAGAACAATGGCCTGTTGTTACTCTATTGCCCATACTGTATTTACTGGTAAAGAGTGAAAAACTATGCCTGTAGCTTTGGCCTTTTTGTTTGCCTATGCATAGAATGAACTGTCAACATTATTATCATGACCTCTCTGCATTAAATTGAATGGTGCCTCAATGCAATGCTATCTGTGAAAGCTGCAGATCGCTGACCCGCAAGGGTTTTAAGGGCGTGTCTGGAGTACTGAGCAAGTGCAGTGCCTTTTGTTAGTTGTCTTCACAGCAAATGCATCAGGAAGCCATGGAATCGAAAATAATGCAAATATCCCCAGCTGCCCTGGGTAAAGGTGAATGGTTTTCATGTGACTTATTTATACAAAGCCTACACTTTAAAACTATGCCATATGGTTTCATAACCAGCAAATTGCTCTTTTATTTAGTGTTTATGCAATAAATGTGATGATTGCGTATGTTTAGACATATTGATGATCCCAAAGGTGAGAGGGGCATTGGGGTAATACCTGTACAATAGTCGACCACTTGAAACACCCCATTATGAAACCTCAGTTATGGAAAAAGACATTTTCATCAAAGGCGGTGTTGTCAGATTACTGCGCATATTCAGAACTTTGAAAACTGTACGGCCGAACAAAGAATCAAATGAACAAGAAATCAAAGTGAATCCGCTGGACTGCAAGTCAAAATTTGATTACGTCATTGCTATTCCATCATCGTTTTGCATTATATTTCTATATTTTGCTTACACAGGCATAGTGTTTTTTATGAAGATTTCTACGGAAATTTGAGGATTCAAAGTGCTATTTCAGCACTTTGACTGAAGGATATGAAGAATGTTAGCTGGTTCGCAAACCTCCGATAAGAAAGTGAGTCGAAGCCAACTGACAAAAATTTGGTGCTCTTGTTACAACTTCCACAAGACGGCAGCGCATTAGCTCTGTCGACATTTTTGACTGTAAATGCCAATGGAACAGCTGCACAGAGCCCAATTCAGCACCCATCCCTATACATAAAAACCTTTTGATAAGCATAAAAAATTGAACAGATACCATGTCGTTTTCATCATTTGAGATTATAAGCTGCATAGAAAGTCAAAGCATCATTGTTATTTTATATGCGGCTTTGTTGGAAGTTTTCCACTTCCGTTTCTATCGCTGGCATCTCTGCGAAAAATGGGGTTTTAGAAAATTGGTGAAAATGAGGTCCATGAGCAAAATTGTCGCCCAAAATGGTGCTTTACGGCTTTAGGACAAGTGAGCTACCAAGCTATATTTCACTCTGCAGTGGCTATGTAGAAATTGGTTGGCTGTCTTGGTTTGTTGGTAGTTTTTACCCTGTTAGCAAGCTAATATCTGGTCATAGCTGCCTGTACTGGAGTCATTTGTGGCAAGTTCAACTTGGTTTGCTGTGTAATGATGGCAGCAAAGGGTGCTGATAGCTCTGAAGCTGTTGTGGCTCCTGGTACTTCATCATGGCTGAAAACCAGCTTGGTAATGCTGGCTAACTTTACAGCGAAGTGGACGAATGAGAAATAAAACATTAAAGGTAGATGATCAATGGCTCACCATCGCTACTGTACCTAGCCTGCTAATATTGTAAGGTGCTGAGGTACAGACCTTTGCACGTGCTGATGTGGGCAGGAGGGAGGGGACTTCTAACCGCAAGAAAAGACAGAAGTTAATCAAAATGGCACTTTCGCAGCGAGCACCTTTGAGTTCTTTTTTACGGTAGTTGCTTTCAGACAATAATGGCAGAGGCCTGCTTCTACTGTTTTCACTTCTCATTAGCATAAGTTCTTTACTGTCAGTCTATTGGACAGCAAATCAAATTAGCCTTTTTCTCTCTATTCTTTTATAAGTGAGCGAGCACCGCTCATTAGCACCCCCCACTACACCCACTAGACTACCTCCATATGCAACACTGGCTCTACACAGATTGCATATGGCTTTGGATTGATCAGTTTCAGATATCTCATAACAGTGCCAGACAGAGGACATGATGTTTCTGTTTACCGTGCCAAACTGGCTTATCATTTTTATGTCATGCAATCGGCCGCATGATTTCCCACTTGAAAGGCGATCGGCTGGTCACCAATCCCCTATTTAGAGAGTGTATCGGCCGACAATGATTGGTGGTCGATCGATCAGTGCGGAGAGAAAGAGAGATTGAGAAATTTTTGAGAAATGGTCGATTACAGAATACTGCCTGAGGTTTCACTTTTACTATCGTTCAACAGCACCAGCCTTTGCTAACAATGGCATTGTTACAGGCATCCAATCATGGTGTCTGAGCGTTTAAAGAAGCCTGGTCCATAAAACAGACTGCAGATTGGGTTCTTAACACAGATTGATCAGTAAAACAACTCTTGGTCTCTGGCTTCCGTATTCCTGAGGCCTTGTGATAAGAACGCAATGTCATCCAGTGGGAGGAGAAGTCATGACTTACTGACCTATTGTGCTAAAATGTATCTCTTTCTTTCTTTCTTTCTTTTTATTTTTGCAAGGTTCAACACCAAAATTTTTTTTTTATTGTAGACATTCACTTGGCTGGCTGTTAACTTCAGTGTGGAAAGTAAGCCAAGGGGGAGTTCTGTATCACTTTTCTGCATTGACCTAGGAGTAGTTGTGGTTGAGCCTCTTAAAGCCTTTTAGTTTTTGTCTTCGTCAATTTTTTAAGGGTTTAGTGCTGACAGAAACACATGCCGAGCAGGCCTATATATCCTGCTCATTTGAGAGAGGTAATGCCACCAATCAGTCAGAAGAAAAAAAAATATGCTGCTTTTAAAATACTCATCCTTCATTCTGTTACAGGCCATTGGTACTCTCTGGTATATAAACAACAATGCATGCAGGTTCGATCAATTGTTAAGGGAGAATGCAAGCCTTTTTCCAACATTTCAAAAAGACTTTTCTTTTAAGAACTGAGTGCCTTTGATTCATTAGAGAAGAAAAAGGGCTGTCTTTTTCAATTTGTCAGAGATGTCACTTTAAATTAAAGTTGCTACCTTCGCAGTTTTAACTGAAACAAACCCTTTCAATTTAAGCTTATTTATTAGCACATAGACCTGAGCTGTGGTTTTTCTCTCTCTGACAAAAAGGTGCATAACTTCTCAATGGATTCATATAATCTATTGTCACCCCATTAAAATAATGGCCTAAGTCGTGTTTTGACAAAAATGAGTGTTCAGCCTAAATCATCTCTTGTTTTTTGTGTTTTCCCAAAAACTTAATAGGGTGACACTGTCTTATCATAATCTAGACCAAGTACCACACAAAGATTCAGGGTAAAATTCATAAGGGAACATTTATTGACAGGAATACGGTAATAGAAGAGAAAAGCACTTTAGCCCAGAACTGTAAAGAGGCAGTACAGCTAAGTTGGTGAAGACTGGAGAGGGTGTGGGTGTGTCTGCGCCCAGGCTAGTCGCTGTGTCAATAGCAGAAGCTGGTCTGGTTGACAGTCGAACGGAAGGGCTTAACAGGAATGCAGCCTGAATCCTGGAGACCAATAAGGGGCTTGGAGGGTGTTCCCGATAAACAGACTTAAAGGAAGAGGCAGGAACAGAGGATTAACAAGAACATAGTCCTAATCCTGGGGACCAACTTTAAAGCTTGGGAGCTTGTTCCTATGAAGTGAACTCCAAAGAGTAAATTTTCTTTATCATTAATGTGGCAGGCCGAAGGAGGGCCTAGGCGGGGAATTGAACCCCAGACTCCAGGGTAAGAGTCAAACGCACTGACCACATCTGGAAAGAGCCAGGCTCGTTGGCAAGGTAGCCAGGGCGCGTACTAGGACCCATCAGCTGTCACATCAATATTCCGAAAAACACGGAACAAGAGCTTGGCTCAATAGAAGGCACAAACTACTGGAAGGTTTAGTATGGTACAAACCATGACAATCCAGCTACCACACTGACACCACAATGAACTTATATAGATGGGACATTCATAAAAGGGCCGAGGCATACAAATGATAACACTGGGGAGTTGGGAGGAGAAGATGAGGCAACTAATCAGTAAAAGAAGACAAACCTCAGATTAGGTGGTACAGATGGCATGCTTCAATGCACATGCGTGAAACCAGGTCGTGGTGCTGCTGCCATATTGAAAATGATATGAGTTGGACAACATCATACATTAATCATCCCAGTGTTATCAAACTAACCAACTACGCCTGGGGTACATTTCCCAAAGGATTAGTCTCTATGTTAGCGACTTAGTTTGCACCAGAGGTCTGGTTTAAACTACAGTCTTGCGCAAATTAATTGGATAAAGCAGGCTGGAGTGGGGAAAATCAAACAACAAAGGTTTTCCAGGCTTTTTATTACTTTAATAGCACCTAAATTCTGCACTCAGTACGAGATGTGTCCTCCACAGTCCTTGATGAGCTGTTCCACCCGTTTTGGCATGCAGCTGTCCTGGTTTTTGCAGGTTGCCTTGATTTCTTCGTCGTGATGCCACACCTGGACAATTACATCGATGACTTTGGCTTTTGAGGTGCAGTCCTTTGGCTGCAACCTTGACTTGATGATGGACCAGAGATTCTCAATTGGATTGAGGTCAGGTGAATAACGAGGTCAGTTTAAAACCGTTATAGTACTGTGTTGTACAGTACTCATTACTCACTCAAGTATCATTAAGATTCTTTGCAACTTGAGCCACAGTAGCCAATCCGTTGGTTTGGACAAAATTGGATATCCTTTTTTGCCCTTGTGTGTCAATGAGCTTTGGGCACCTCACATCTGTTAGCTGTTTGTGGTTTGTTGCTCTCTGGACAGCTATCAGTTGGTGCTCACCACTGCTGACAAGGAGCACCCCACAAGCCTCGCCACTTCGGAAATGCTCGCACCAAGATTTAGGTCATGATAATTTGGCCATTATCAAAGTTGCTTGGTTCCTATTGCTTAGGCATCCAACAAGTTGTCTACAAGAATCCACTATTTGCACACCTTACCATCTAGGGTCTCTTCGCAGACCTTCACGTGTCACAGTTTGGATTTAATATTATTCGATTCATCTGTGGGCATTCAGAATGTTTTTTTCTTTACAATTTTGTTAGAACGAAGCGGAAGATTGGTTCCCCAGGCTTGCAGTATTAATAATACTGTATGTTTTTTCTATGTACTAACCAATAGTATGTGTGTTTATTTTGGAATTTGTGACTTGGGGGTTTTTAGAAAGCATTTTGCCTGACTAAAGATATTGGTCAGTTCAAGAAAAAATTGTTTGTCAACTGCGGGGGAGTAACATGGTGGACCAATTTTGAAACAGTACAAATCTCTGAATGAAACATTTCTGTGCCAGGGTTCTGCAGCATGGTAAAAATAGAAATAAAGAACACATAATTACCCTAATCATTGGGGTTGGTAGAGTGATTTTCATGTATGTGCATTTCCTTTTGAAGTGTTTGCTACAGTAATATTTGAATATGTCCAGTGTAGCTTTGGTTTGTTTGGTTTGGGAATAAAACCAGTAAGAAAGATAATTTCAATGTAGCAAGGATGGACTCATTTGTATTGTGCAGGAAGAGGTCCTTATACTGAATGTGTGCTTGTCTGTGGCTTTGGAAATTCAGCAATGACAAGATATTACTATGAAATTATTTCACTATGTGCACATAGTACATGTAGTACATGTTTCTGGGTACATGAGTGTCGTGTAAACTTTTTTTCTAAATTGCCATATTTCTCATTTCATGTTTCTTTATACTTACTGGGGCCATAAACCTCATCATGTCACCATGGCAGCTAAAGGTTAGGCAAGTGCTTGCTGAGAAAATAATATCTTCTAGTTCCTGTGCTGTAACGCATGCCGTTTCACTTGTTTGGGGGCATTTAATTATGTTGACGGGAGTTCTGAGGATAGGAGGATAGCATGTGCATCAAATTATCATTAGAAAGGCTAGTATTAATCTGACGTGTCTTGCAAAATTAGCACATATGTGAAGCTTCGGATGAGGAGGAGGTAAGCAGAGTGGAATGCAGTTGCAGCATTGAGTGGTTGAGTACTAGCAATGAGTTTATTGTTGAAATTATTTTTGACAATTGTATGGGGTTTTGGACTGAAAAAAAAAACTAAATGTGAAAACAAGTTAAAAACATTGCATTCTGTTGCATTGCTCAGAACATTTCAGTTAACTTCAGCGGTAACTCAAACTTTGAGAGGGTGAGAATAAAATTGAGTCAAGCAGACTAAGAACAAGACATGGAAAAAGCAGACCACATGACAATATATGGCCTGCTCTTGCTCTGGAACTCGGAATGTACATTTAATTACATTGAGAGTTTGTGTTTCCCCTCAATTTTTTTTCAGGCCTATTGGTACCCTCCGAGGGGGAAAAAAACACTACTCGTGTGCGGAAATCAGTTCGATGGTGTAACAGGTTATCTGTGATTTATGTTTGCATGAACTCAATTTATACAGTCTGTACATCACACTTAAAGGGAGAAGAATGATGACAAATAGAAAAATATACAAACTAGAAAAGAGAGCGCAGAACCTCCGCCAGGGAGCAGCAAAGCCAAAAGCACGGCGATTGGAACTCCGGCCCATTGGCAAGACTTGAAATGTTGAACTTTGGCGTATATCTCAGCAGTACTTTGGCCTAGATATGCCAAAACGAAATCACCTTATCCTTGAGTTGATACCCACCTACCCTGAAAATTTCGTCTAAATCCGGCCATAAGATTTTGAGTTATGTTGTACACAAACAAACCAACAAACAAACAAACCAACAAACAAACGGCACCGAAAACATATACCTCCTCGGCGGGGGTTAATAAATCAAGAACACACATTTTGGAACCTTGTTGCGTTCACTGAAATAATAACTGCGGGATGCGATCAAATTAAATTACATAATTGCATTAAATTAAAATGCATTGAAAGGGCAGAAGATCAGAAATCAGAATGCAAAATCAGGCTCTATTGAATTAGAAATTAGGCAAGCCTGGTAACTGCACTTAACTTTCCTTGGTTCTGACTCTCTGGGCTCTAATTTCGTTGACCAGGCGCAGGCGCGGCGAATGGTGGCTGCGCCGCGCCAATGGGGTGTGTCCAGGCGTAAGTTGCAATTTCGTGCCCGGCGTAGCCTGGCGCAAATACTCCTCTGTCCCGCCTCTGTTCCACCTTCCAGCGCAAGTTGGCAAAGAAGGCGACACAGCCAAGTCAAATATTGCTCATTGGCAAGAGAAACGATGGATAGCGTGTTCCTATTATTACAAACTGTTGCTGCTTAAAATTTTGGGATTATCATTCATGGACAACAATGCAAGATACGTTACACACTTATTTTCAATATGTGATCTTAACTCAGTACGAGATCATAGGAATCAGGCTGTAGGCCTATTCCTCTCCCCCACTAAAGACGATAAAACCTAAGTGACAATAATAGAAGCCTAGTATTGAGCTGCTTGCACACTGGACACAAAACAAATTTTTCGCTCAACAGATTGCGTTGAACGCAGTGTCTTGTGTCTGAAAGTCTGGCAGGGTTTTAATATAGGCTATCTCCATGTCCGACAGTCTATTATTGTTAATTAATTTTAAAGAAATCTTAATTTCTTCAAATCTACCTACTCTTTCAGATATTAAACGTGAATGTTTTGATAAGAGAGTTCAGTTCTTCAAGATGAGAACCGAGAATTTCAATCAATGTTTCTGTTTAAGCTCTGCTCAATAAAGTGAGTAGACACTGGCGCGAGACAATGTACAGTGCCTCCGTGTCTGACAGCCAAAAAAAAAGGACGATGAGAACAGATTGATGATTAAATAAAGAATGAAAATAAACATTTTAACAACAGAACATCCAATGAACACTGCGATTTATTTTTTTGCGGGTCATCTTTTTGGATGTTCTGTGTGTTGGTGATATATTTTATTCTTTATTTCGTTATAAATGTGTTCTCATATCAATTCTTTTATTTTTTGCAGGGTGCCGGACATGGAGTATTTTGCATTTCGCGTCGGACAGTCTTGATCGTGCATGCAATAATTTATTCACTCTGTCAATGGTCATGGAATTGATTTGCTCACTGACTACAAGTACTATTTTATCTCTGGAGTGGAAATAAAGCGTAAATCTGTTCGATCCATCTGACTAATTTTCAAAAGATAGACCGAATAAAGACTGCTGTCTATCTTCAACGGAAGAAAACAGACAAATAGGCTAAAAAGACCAAGAAAAGTCGATAGCTATCGATTTTCATTCTGCGAAGGGCGAACACAAACATGGCCAAGTTTGCCTATCTTATAATTCCTGGAATACTCGGAAAAATGACTTTCGGACACGGAGCTATATTAATACCCTGTCCGACTATCGTGTCTTTGCATTGACTTTGTCTTTAATCAAAAAAATTTGTTTTGTGTCCAGTGTGCAAGCGGCCTTTAGTCTTTAGTATGTAGATACTATAATTTATGTCCTTATTCAGAAAGTTACATTAAATAGTGCCTCCTGTAATTATTTATTGCATTGAAATGTGCCTGACATTCTGTAAACCTGCCTGTGAGATTTCGGTGACGTGTGCAAACTGCGCGCGATCAGCCAAATTACCACCGCACAGAAATTAAACCAGGTTGGAGCTGCCGAGTTTCCTGCGCAACTCCAGCGGAGACATTTTATATGAAATTGTCACTGCGTCTTGATGAATATGTGACACCTCCCCCTACTACGCCGCAACACCCATCTCGGCGCAAGTTCGTCTACCAAAGGCTGCGCACCTCATGAAATTACCACTGCGCGGGCTGCGCCGGACGAAATTACCACTGCGTGAGCTGCGCCGCCTGCGCTGCGCCAAGAAATTAGAGCCCTCTGTCTTCCTCAAGGGCTCAAGGGCAGTTAACCCACTGTTAGCCAGCTGAGTTACAAGTTTGGCCACCTGCTTATTCACAACTGATGATCTTGACAAATGAGCACCAGCGATAGTTTGAGTAATGACTGCTGGAAGAAGAAGCTTCAGTTGATAATGTGCTGTCGCAAGACTATTGTCAAATGGGTTTGATCAGTGTTGACAGACTGGCTGGGAAATGATAGACTGTTGGAGGAAACTCTCTGTTTATTGAACAATATGAGAGTGCACAATTGCATAGTGCTGTTTGGATGATGCCTGGCTTGTCTGGAGGATTGCTTGGTTGCACAGAGAGACTCACGTTGTCCGTCTTGCAGGCACATTGGAGGTTACGGCCATGTCAGGTTCCTGGATACTACTGCAGCTATAGAGGGGGAGAGAAATTAGACAACCCGCTACACCTGTGCTAATGACTCTCCCTGGCGCTGTGCCCCAAGCCACGCCCTCTACTTCTCCTCTCTTCAGCTTTGCCCTAACCAAGCCCCGCCCCACATGCGTATTCCCTTCAAGGACATGAAGCATATTGTACATACTGTACGGTCTAACTTAATATGTTATTGTTGTTGACTACAGTGCACCCTCATAAGCTGCACCAGTAACATCCAGTATTTTTGTATATTTAGTTCATGGGAAGCATTACATTACATTTTATAATGGTTACTACTAGGCGTTCTGACCATTTGCAATATCTATATTCTGCCTTGTAAAATTCAGGAGTTGCTTTTTTCTTATTTTCAAAACATCAAGTACAAGTTTGTTTTCCACGTACCCTTGCTCGTCACGCGTCGAACGCGGGTTTGTTTGCCCTCTGCAGACATTGAGTGGCTGCTGGAAAGTAACTAATACTATTCTGCACAAGAGAAAACAATCTGGTTCTTTTGTTTTTCCGATTTGTGGATACACCTCCCACCCTGTATCATGTGCCACTGTCTCTTTGATGAGATGATGGCTTCTTTGGCAGGCTACATTGAGGGAGGGTGTCCGCTGCTTTGCATTTCAGCATTAGCCTGAAACAGTGACACAGAAAGCAGCCGGTCATATTTCTTGGGGTGTTGGTTGTACATGTTGTTACCCCCATTGTAATTGCTGCTGGAGAGGCCAATGGAAAGAATGGAACATAAGAATGAAACAATTATATTCCTTTACAGTTTAGCAGTGGCACCTCTACCAAGGTTGCATTTTTTGGATTTAAAATTCAACAGGCAGCTTTTGAGTTTAAACAGCATTTGATTATTTCCTCACATGCTAAAAAGAGAGACCCCCTGAGGCTGCAGAAGTGCGAGGGTGTAGGCACTGTATCATTTCTACTGTCATTCTTGTCAGAAAAATAGCCACCCACTGACTGAACACTTGGCCCTGACACACCAAATTCACATCTGAGGTCTGCTGAAATGTGTGATTTTGTTTTTTCTAAAAAAGATTAGGACACACACACGCACACGCACATGCACACGCACACACACACACACACACACACACACACGGACACACATAAGTACATACACATTGCATGCATGTCACCCATCTCTTTGCCTTTGCCCTGTGATTTCTATTGTATGTGTTTTTTGTACTGATTTTTTTTTTTTTTTTTTTGTAAACCAATGTACAGAGTTCATTGATGCAATCTTGTCCATAATAAGATTTATTTTTGTGTGGGTTGTCATTTTTGGGTTTTAACTGAGCAGTGACATTATGGGCAATGAATGTAATTTTTGATCCCGAAACTTCACATTTCAAACACAGGAGCAACTGGGCAGCATAATTTTCCCCCAATACAATTCAGGATAAAATTAATCCTGTCCCTAAATTGCAAAGAACTAAAAAAAAAAAAAGAAAAAAATGAAAGGCTGAGGCAATTATAAAATAACAACACTGGGTCTGCATTGAATTACATGAACAGACCTGGTTGGGAGTGATCAATTAATTCAAAGTATTTCCAAACTGGAGAGTACGGTGTTTAATTTGGTTACTCCATTTTGAATATCACCAGCCTACTTCATAATACTCACTCAACTAGTCTGTGGCTAGTCCACAGGCTAACAATAGCCTAAGGGCTGTATGGAGCAGTGACACAATATACCATATGGGGGTTATCCAATGTGAAACAGCCCATGAAAATGAAGCAATTGCTAAATGAGTCTTCTGACAAAATTGACGGGTGCACTGTGTGAAAGAAACGCGAGCTATGGCACAGAGCTTCTGTGAGAACTACCCTCTGTGCTCAACACCTGCTTAAACACTTGCTTTTGGCTGACATTTATAACCTGACGTTGAATTTTACAAATGCCTGTGTGCTAAAATGTATATAATATACCCAAACCCAAACCCAAATTTGAGCCTCTACTGCACTTAATATAATGAGAGCTTTCTCTTGTAAAATGATCACATTGTCTGGCTTTCATATACAAGTAGAAAACAAACATTAGTTCAATCTGCAAGGGAAATTTTGATGCCAGCATTTCCAGTTACAGACCCTCTGCAGATAGGTGTTAACAAAACCACTTAGACACGTGATTACAATTCGAACAATTTAATTGTAATTTTAGGTGTCGGCATCCTAGCAGAAAGGACAATCGTCCACCCGATAAACTGCTGTTTATTTGTGTGTTAGAAATTGGGAACGTCATACAAGTCCGGCGCACCTCTATTAAGCAAGGAGCAACTGTCAGAAACCTGTTCTTTGTTCCGTTTGTTTCCTATATTGCTCACTCCATGACAAGCACTATGGTGAATGAGTGGGCAATTTTGAACTCAGCCAATGTGTGTCGCATGATTTTAGAACAACAAAGTGCATACGATACTTAGCGGGCGACAATTCGTGATGTATTTCCAATATACGCCGCTGCTGATATAGGCTTCCCTGCTATCCACTCATCTCAGTGTCCACGCCAGTCTCTCATCTGTGGTGAGAAAATATGGGATCACCACACTAAGATGTTCTTCTGGCTTTTTTACTCCACAAAGCCTGAATGTTCACCTAATTCATGTTCTGTCATATATGCAATTTGTTAATTTGCTATGAAGTAAAAAAGCTGGATGAACATCCTGTATTTGTGGTGATCCAATCTTCTTTCGAGGGTTTGTAATCTGCAGTGCCAGTTAATCTCATTCAAAACTCCACACAGTCTGGTGGTGACAGAAGGGTGAACTTTTTCTTCTGGCAATCCATAAATTGGCACTTCCCACCTGCCATACGCCATGTGGCCTTCTGTCCTTCCATCCGCCAGAGATTTTGGAGCCCTCTCATAGCCTATATTCAGTGCTGCTGTATATTTAGTTAATCATTATCGCCGTCAAGGAGGTTATGGTTTTGCTTCTGTTTTTTTATTTATTTGTTTGTTTGTTACCTCCACCAAGGAGGTTATGTTTTTGCTTACATTTATTTATTTATTTATTTGTTTGTCAGTCTGTTGGCAGGATTTCTCAAAAACAGTTTTTTTTTAACCATACTTATGATATGGGCCAAAGTTAAAATCCAGCTATGCGGGTGTAGGTATGTGCTCTTGCGAGTCCAGCTGTAGTTGCTTTTTGCTTTTGTCTGAACATGTGAGATAACCAATTCCCATTCATTCGAAGGCGAAAAATGAAATAAATAAATATGGGATTATGAAATAAAAGTGCTCTGAAATTAAGGAATGTTGAATTATGAAAGAAACATCTCCTGAAATAAATAAAAGTGGCCCAATTTTTTTGTCAGATGAAGTTGACAACTATAGCAATATATTGATTTGAAGGATGTGGTCAATTGCGCACATGTTGAACCATGGACTTCAAAATTGCTATTTTTTCCATAAAATGAAAAACGAGCAAAATAATAAAAAAATGTTCTTCTCATTCCTGCCAAGATACAAACAGGATTAAAGTGGATTACCTATGAGAGGTATCAGGACTGGTCACAAAAAAATTTCAAGCTCGAATTCCCTAAATTTTCTGATCTGTAGCATTTAAAAAGTACAGCAATTTTTGCGATTTTTGGCTTTTCAGCCAACTTTGGAGCCCTATTGTGGAGCAAACTTTACACCTAATCTGACCAGAAATTCTGATTCTAGGGGAAAAGTTGGCCAGGGACAATGAAAATCTGATCTGTTGGTTAAATAATAGAGGAGCAGTGGAAGCCCAAAGTTGGACGAAACACAATTTCGTCAAAATAAAAAAAAAAAAAACAACTTAAAATTGTGACAGGCCATCACTTCAAAACTATTAGGGATATTGGTCTAATACTTGGTATTATTTCAAAAGTCCATCAGAGGTACCTATATGAATTTTTTGACAAATTTTTGAGGGGGTGACCCAGGAATTTTCAGATTTTTCTGGACGCCTTGGACTGACCCAATACAGGTCAAAGATTTGGAAGCCACTTCAAGTTTCTGTTCCCAATGCCTTTCTTAAAAACCAGTTTGAAATCTTTGGATTTTGGGATGTATTTACTGCATGATTAGCCTTTTCTTTCATTGATATGCACCATTTTCCTCTATTTACCTTTAGGTACTGTGTACATTGATGTTACCAGACCATTACTGAAGAACAAAATTACAAAACAAAATAAAGGAGGGGCTTAGTTTTTGGGTTGAGAACATTTACAAGAGTCACATCTTTAGTGAAAAAGGAAAAAAAAACAAATCACAGTTTGAATTATTCACTTTATGTCATGGTTTACAGCCCACCAGATGCCAACAGCAATGTGGCAGGCACTAGGACCGTGGGCCTATAATATGGGCCAGATAATTTATACATGAATAAAAATGTATTCTTATAAGTGACTCTTTATATAATAATCATGTTTATTTTGTTGCAAAGCATGCCATTGAAACTGATTTTTTTTGTACAAATTTGATCTTGCTTCCAAACATTTGGCCTATAGTGTATGTCATGTTCAAAGATGGTGAAATATCCAAATCCCTTCCAAGGTTTCTTTGTGGAACATTGTTTTAAAACCTTTCATAAATTTTTTTTTCATGCATTTCTTGGTAAATTGGTGATCCTCAGCCCGTCTTTTCTCTTGAAGGACTCTGTCTTTTGGAGACGCTGCTTTGGTTCCAAATCATTATTACAGTCACCTACTGACATTAGCTGTTTCATGTCACGTGTTTTTCACATTTTTAATTTGATTACTAATCTTAAATTTCCCCTGCCCTAACTTTTTTTTGGAATGTGTTGCAGGCTTGAATGACAGAAATGGATGTATGTTTGCAAATAAACTGATGTTAACCAGACAAAACATTAACTACACTGCCCGGCCAAAAAAAGTCACTGTTTGGAAATAATTGAAAAAATTCTATAATTGAATAATTATTGCGGTTATTAATATGTTTCAGCTGGCAATAATCAATTTAACCCTGAATGATGAAGCACGTCGCTAGTTATTTCTTAAAAAATCATGTCGGAAGACACATCCTTTGATGGTGGAAAAGATGTTACATAATTTCAGAACGGGCAAGTTATTGGTCTGTATTTAGCAAAGAAAACCATGAAAGACAAAAATAAGTATGAGGAATCATTTTCACAAACAAATTTGCCACCACAAATTCCTGACCTTAAACGCATTAAAAGTTACTGGGATGTGCACAAGAAAGACTACCGAGTGGTTCAACCACTATGTCGAGAAGACAAGATCTCACCCAAAAATATGGCATTTCTGATCGAAAATAAATGTTCTGGCATTGCATATAGTTGTCAAAACAATGGCAAGACGAATATGCGTTGTAATCAAAGCTACAGGGGTTCCAACTGAATATTTGAGTCTGCAACTTTTTTTTTATAGTATATCTTGTATATCTTGTCTTCATGCTGTCTGCAATGCAATTGAAGTCCAAGTAAATTTAGAAACCACTGCTTTTTGTTTTAAATGCAATTTGCATGTCGTTCCAACTTCCTGTTTTGGTTGCTTTATAAAATATCTGACTATATGCTTTTGATCTATTTGATCATAGATAATTGATTTATTCTCAAAATACACATTTCCCAGCAATTTCGATCTCTTGGACAGTACTGTAGCTACCTATTTGACCGTTGAATTACACATTAAGACAGTGGCTCCTGTGTTCCTGGAGATTTGCCATCTGTAACAGAGGGGTTTCTTTTAGCGTACTGTAATTGCTCTTTTGTTTTTTATTTTAACCCTAGACTGCTAAATTTGATTCTAATAATTATAAGGTCAAAAGGGTCCTTAGCTTTTGAATGTGGTCTGTTTTGTTTGGGTTGGACTGAAGATCTCCAGGTAACAGGGTTGTGAAACACTGCACAAAACAACCCGAGACACCTTTCCCACTAATGAACATGGAACTCTGTTTTACAGCCTGTTGTCGCACTAAACACAGTAGAAAATGCTGCACTAATCGCAACTGAAATAATTGTAAGCTTTTAAATACTAACCTAACCACGTGTTTACATTGTAGTAGTTTTAATTTGTAGTTTGTGCTTACTGGAATTGGTACTTCTTGTGTAATTCAGCAAGCATCCTATTGTAAATAATTGAAGCCAAATACGGCACACAAAGTGTGCTGGCATTTCTCTGCAAAGTGCAAATTTTTCTTTTGTCAACTCCACACTGCTTTAGAAGTGATGGTCCTTCCAGATATCTGTGGAGGTAATTAGCATGACTGAAAAGAGTCTCTGACTGCATCATTGTTTATAAAGCTTATCTCTGTGACCATAGCAATAAATAACGGAGATGCAAAGTCTAAAGAGCCAGGGTTGCACGAATAATGAGGTCCCTCTCTCACCCTCTCTCAAATATGCTTTATTGGCATGACCAGACATCCGACAAGTATGCATAAATGCATAAAACAGCTGTTGCAGCAGCAATTTAAACAGTTACTAATAAATGACTTAATTGTAAGTAAAATATTCTCACAACCAATTAATGTATAAACATATGGAGAGGAAAAAAACCCAATGATGATAACAAATGCCTGCTTTTCGGGGTTATGATCCCTAGCCTTGGGGTTTAGTATCTGTTGTGTCATCACTTCACTGTTCCTGCGACTATGGCATGCTGCTACATAATGAGCAGCTAGCTGTGCTGAGGGTTCCTCTCCCAGCAGGACTGATAATTTATCTTATTCTGTTAGATCTCCAAATTTTTGGGGATAGGTCTTAAAGTTTGGGAAGTGTTTTTCTCTTAATTCTGAGTATTTTTGACAGTGTAATAGGAAGTGCATCACTGTCTCCACCACACCAGTCGCACAATGACCACAGAGCCTTTCATTTTTTTGCTTGATGACCATTTGTAATGGCCGTTCTCAACAGCCAGGCTGTGGTCACTATAGGTGGTCAGGATCCGTCTCTGCTTTGTATCGCTGACGGTGAATGAACCAATGAAATTTGTTTCGAATTTTGGTCGTTTGGTTCCAATGTTTCAAATATGAGTTTTTGCTATGCTTCATAATTTGGCTTATTCTGATTGTGGATAAGCAGTCTTGGTCGAAGCCCTTGTTGCATTAGAATTTCTTATTTCATTATTAAGCTTCAAGAGCTATTGAGTCAGCTGACTTGACGCTCTCTCTCTCTCTCTCTCTCTCTCTCTCTCTCTCTCTCTCTCTCTGTAGAGATGGGGGGAGGGGTGAGAAGGTGTTGTCAGCAGCAGCAGTGGTGCGCTCCGCTGTCTGTCATTTGTCTTAGTTTGATGGTCTAATTGTCTTGGTTGGCAGGATTATAGTCTCACTGGCTCCTCTACCTCCATAACATACAGTGAGCTCCATAATTCTTTGGATTGAGACATATTTGTGGATTTTGAATCCGGCCCGGGGCCTTTCTGTGTGGAGTTTGAATGTTCTCCCCTTGTCCACGTGCGTTTTCTCAGGTACTCCGGGTTCCTCCCAAACACATGCATATCAGGCTAATTGGAGATGCTAAATTGCCCATAGGCATGAGTGTGAGAGCGAATGGTGTGTGTGCCCTGCAGTGGCAGGTGAGCTGTCCAGGGCGGGTCCCTGCCTTTGGCCCAGAGTCAGCGGGGATAGGCTCCAGCTTCCCTGCAACCCTGGTGAGGAAAGAAGTGGTATAGAGGATGGATGTTTTCTGTACTCAAGCACTTTTGATTTGAAAGGATAAAATGTCAATAAAGATGAATTTCAGACTGTCAGCTTTAATTTGGGGGTGTTTGTCATCCATATTGGCTGAAACAACTAATAGCGCTGTTTGTACACAGTTCACCCCAACTATTTCCCACTGAATCCAAAAATATTGAATACTTTAACATGAAATAAAATGTTTTGTCGCACATATTTGCATACAACGACTGCTTGAAGTCTGTGATGCACAGTCATCTCTCTGCTGGGTATCTTCCTCGATGATGCTCTGCCGGGCGTGTTTTGCAACCATCCTGTTTGTTTCTGGGAGATTTTGCCTTCTCTTTCCTCTCCACCATCTGAAATGTTGTTCAACTTGACTCCGATTTACTTATTAACTCGCCGATAGGATCAAAATAACAAAAAGTGTGCATCTCTCTGATACATTATTTTACTGTCAGTATATGAAGAGGAAAATGTAGGATAAGCTTGGCTAAAGAATGATACCTTGTCTATTTTTTTTTTAACGAAAACAAATGATGGTAATTTTTCTTAAGTACTTTGCAGTATCAAAATGAGGTGTGAAGATAATCAAATGGAGATGAAAAAGTTTGTGCAGTAAATGTGGCAAAATAGTATTTGGTCCAGTTCCAGAATGATTTGTAGCCTTTTATAAAAATAAAGATGAAAATCTGCTGAATGCCTGGGCAATTTATAATCCATGTTTTAGGTTCAAATAAATGTGAATGTTATACACGAATTTGAAAAAACTTATTCTTATGTTTCATTGTTCAGTATTAAGTAATCTCATTTTCATATAAACCATAGGGGTCAACATAATAGGCATCAGTTGCACCTACTGAAAATAAAATAAAACAAAGTTTAATTGGTGAATTTTCTCAGGCTACTATAAACACTATATTGTGTCATTTTGTATCTTCTTGTTCAACTATGGTATGGAAATTAGTCCAAATGCATGCAAAATCTCCATCTCATCTATCATTAAAAAGGAAAATAACTGTCAAATTAAGAGGCAGAGAACAATTGATGTTTATAAGTGAGGCAACGGGTTCCAAAGAATGCATAAATAGTTGAAAATGACACTGTAGTAAGGACACTAATAAAAGAAAGTGTAAAATGTGTTGAAAGGAAGCAAACTGGCCGTAAAAGGTTGATAAGGATGCAGTTTTCTCTTGTCCTCACTAGTGCTGAGGAATATGATAAGGACGACTATATGGAATGCGAGGATCGTGGTTAAAAAATTGCTGGGATTGGTTGCATCAAAACCCTCACAGAAATAGTTAAGAGACAACAACGTCCATTTTGTTTTCAATGGTCAATTCAGTCTCTGGACTAAAATCCCATTGAAATACTGTTCTAAACTGCAGTGGACAATGTGTATGTGCCCAAAGATTTCTGTGATCTTCAACATCTCTGCACAGAGGAACAGTCAAAATCCTTGGACCTTATCACAAATTATGGGAGGCGACTCAAATAACTGCGTGCAGGCTCTACCATTAAATTTTATGAAAGGTATTCATCTTTCTGTAATCTGACTATGCTGATCACATGAGACTTACGTACTTAACTTCTGTTTAATTTAACGTTTTTGAATGGCCTCCAGAAATATACTGTTGCCATGCCATCTCCTAATGAAAAGATTTACTCAGGTCTGCTTATTTTTGAATGAGAGTGTTGACACCCTCAACCATGACAAAGTGGAAACGTTCTTTGCCCTATCCACGGTACATAGTAAACTACCTGTTTCCAACAAACTCTTGATTCACGGAGTAAAAATGCTCACATATTGATCACAATTTCCTGCGTCAAACTGATTACTGTCTGACAACAATGCAATTTAGCATTTTATTTCTGATTCTGACAGTCTTAAAAAAAACCCACCTTTTCTGTGTCAGCAGTGCTATGTACAAGAATAAGAAATGAGAAGCCTTATTCTACGCTTTTTTCCACGTTTGTTTGGAAGCAGGTTTCTGGGCTTATGAAGGCCATCTTCTAGTCCTTTTATATACAGCCTCCCCACCAACCATCACCTTCCCTACACATTTGAGAAATGAATTGTTGAAATTTTGCTTTGATCAGGCAGCGCATCATTTCCCAGTGTGCCTTGCAGTGCTCCAGAACACACGGCAAAGGCATTTCGAATTCAGAAGATGTGAGCTGCGGGCACACCTTGCTTTCTGCAGCCTCTCTCCCTATTGTGATGCAGAGGTTATACAAAGCTACCTTGCTGTTTCATACAAGGTGGATGTAGAATAAAGATGAATGTGAACAGTACATCTCCCTATTCAGCACTGTGGCAGGGCAAGAGTGTTGTTTATGTACCTTCACTACCCTCATTGTTTTGCTCTGTTAAATGGAGTCCACCATAATGTGCATCAATACATTTCATACCCTAAAAGATTGTGTTGCATTGCTTATCCATGCTGTTACACTGTCACTTAATCACAGTCACGTGTTGAAAATTGTAACCACCACATGTGAAATTATGTTGGTTCAAACGATGTTGGCTTTCTATGCTATTAATTAATGGGTTCTTATTGAAGCTATTTGCCTCGATCAATGGAAAGTGAAACTCTGGGGATGATTTTTTTCATTTGAAATGGTTTTATTAATGGGCTGCAATGAGATGCTAATCAGCGAATGATTCAGGCAGAGGTTTGATATTTATGATAGCTCCTCCTTAAATGCACAGAATCCACCGTGGTTCACTGCACCTTTTAATTTAATTAAATTCATTTGTTACAGAATGCTGCCTCCTAGTGACAGTATGAGATGGCCTCCTGTTTTGATGTTGTTTTTCTGTCCGCGTGTTTAACTGCATATTTTTTCAGTACAGATACTTCCATTATTGGCCTAGGTTGTGCAGTGGGTTCGACTTTTAACATGTAATCCAATCATCAAGTGCAGATCTCATCATCATCAGTGTAAGGGACCCTGATCTATACAGAAGATTTGTACGTGTGTGTTTGTGTGTGTGTGTGCGTGCACGCGCGCGCGCTGGCATGTCTGTGGATGTGTGTACATTTTTATGTTGCGCCTTTCTTGTCTGTATGGTGAAGCATTCATTGCGATCTCAATTTGCCGTGGACATAGTAATAATATCCTGAATTGAAATGAGTCAATATTAATATGCACAGTGTATGTGGATAGCCTTTCAATGTCATCTGGCTCGAGTCCATTGCCCTAGGTTTCAAGACATGACTCATGCATAAATGCTGAGTTTTATTTAGCATCATTTCTTTTTTTAAATAGTTTGAGCTTTGAACTTTCTCAGCAGTGGCATTTCTCCGAGCAGGGCTGCTAAGTTCTAGTAAATCTGCATCAGCAGCACAAAGGAAACACAACCATATGGTTTTACGGCAATATGGTAATATGCTATCAGCGCGTTATATGTTGCATGAAAGCTGAAAAACTGGGAAAACTCAAGACTGGATTATTAACTCAGTGGCGGCATAGATGTTGGATTGTCACAGTATAATGATGCTGTCCAATAATGACGTGTTGCAGTAGCTTTCTTTCTGTCTTTCTTTCTTTCAGGGTTTTGGGGTGGTGGGAAATGGTGAAAGCAGAAATCTTTTGTGCTTGTTTTCACATAGGCACACACAAGCTCAAATTACCAGGCACTGTAAGCTGAATAGTAATTAGAGTCAAGACATTTCAATGATGAAAAACATTTTAAAAAATAAAGCTTAACCCTCTCCAGCCCATTTTATTATTTTGAGATATGAAAAATATTTAATTCATGGAGAAAAGTTCTTCTACACTAGTGGCTGCAGGGGGAACTAACGTAGTATTTTTGCAATACTGAGCTGGAAGGGTAACTTTATCAAACCATTTCCCATGTGGTCTTTATATTTTATAGTCAGTCATCAATTGATTTATTGTCGCAAATTTGCAACATGCCTGGAGAGCCTGGAGAGGGTTAAATGTGCATGCGCTTCCTTTTAAGTATTCTTTAATGCAGGGGTCCTCAAACTTATCCAGAAAGGGCTTGTGTGGGTGCAGGCTTTCATTCCAACCAAGCAGTTACTCGCCTGTTTCTACTCCTCAAGATCTTTTGCAATGACTCTTGGGTGTGATTAGCAGAAGTAGGGGGGTAACTGCTTGGTTGGAGTAAAAGCCTGCTTCCGCAGCAGCCTTTCCGGGTATGATTGAGGACCCCTGCTCTAATGAGTGCACACAGATTGCGAAGACTCTAGCATTCACCACTAGAGGGCGATGATATCTCACTTTTATCAATGTTTCAACTGGCTGTCATCAGGTTTGATGTTATATGCTTATAAAGGACCAATAAATATATGGATGATTATGTTGTGATATTTACCTCAAGAGCTCATTTTTATGTTGTCATCCAACAAGGGGCACTATCAGAGTCTGAAATTAGAATTCAAGGCGATGACATTGCAGTGTTATTTAACATTATCATCCAATGGTAAAATACTCGGATGACCCAGAAACATTATGACCACCAGCCAAAATCCTTTTTGTGTTCTATAAGGGTGCCCTGTGGCATCTGGCACTAAAACATTGGCAGCAGATCCATGAAGTCCTATTATGTCTCGAGGAAGAGTCGCAGCGGATGGATTTTTATACGCCCGTCTTAAGACGGGACGTATTATGTCATCACCCCCGTCCGTCCGTCTGTCTGTTGTCTGTTAGCAATTACTTGTTCGGGGCATAACTCCTGAGCTGTGTCGCGCACCATGATTTCGTTCACCCGGTCAAGGTCAAGGTCACTGGCAAAGGTCATAGGTCACATGGGGCCCAGATGGGGTTTGTCCGGAGCATAACTTCTCAACCGCTTCAGATACATCCATGATATTTCACACACACACGTGTACCATCACTAAGCGTAGTGTCGCGTACCATGTTTACGGCCCTCTCTCCAAGGTCAAGGTCACGGACAAAGGTCAAAGGTCACATGGGGCTGTTGTCTGTTGGATATTGGTATCATGTTGTCTGTCCACTTCCTGATCCATGTTCATGACGAGCATATTATGCACCGTTGGCGGTGCTCTTCTTGTTTGTTCTGGTGTCAGGCGCAGATGCTTGGTTAAATTAAGATCTGGGGAATTTGGAGGCCAGGGTAACCAACACATTCTCGTTTCAACTCCTCATATAGTTACGCTACCTGACTAAGTGCACCAACCAAGTCTTTTAATGTCCTTATTTGATGCATTAAGGTTAGGATTCGGGTAAAGGGCAGGTATGGGGTGATTAACTAACTTAACCAAGTTAAGTTGAAATCCCATGTATTTAACTAGTTAACTTTTGGAAAGTAATATTAACTTTACTTAATTGATTTTTGTAGGTTCATTGATTTTTTTTTTCAATTTATTTTTAAGTAAGTTTTGATTAATTTCATAATTTTTGCTACAATGTTAACCTGATAATGCAGACTACTTATGTATTTTTTCTAAACGTCTAACTACTGCATTGATGAGATTTTGGCCACATAATAATTATTATGGTTTTACAATGATAAAGAATCTTCACTTATATGTTGTTGTTCTACATACTTTATATTTATAAACTTTATATCAGCTGTGTTATGTTCTTGAATTTTAATTTTAAGGCTAGTAGACATTGAAAGTCTGACATTGACTGGAGATTGCCAATAACCTTTTGTGTTATCATTAAAGGAATGAAATACTCAAGTGTATGTAAATATATGCTATGAGTTTTTTATGCTATGTATGAAGTACATACAGATCGTGATCACCATATGATACAATGCTGATAATATGATGGCTTGTTTTCAAATGTATATATATATTTGTGTATTGATAAATCTAGATGCAGTTGAAACAAGACTTTATCTTGACTCTGTAGTTCAGGGGTCCCCAATCTTTCCCAGAAAGGGCCGGTGTGGGTGCAGGCTTTCATTGCAACCAAGCAGCTACACTCGTGATGCTACTGATCAAGCTTATGCGCAAAGAGTCCAGGGGTTGATTAGTAATATCAGGTGTGTAATTGCTTGGTTGCAGTGAAAGCCTGCACCCACACCGGCACTTTCTGGGAAAGATTGGGGACCCCTGCTGTAGTTGTGAAGTCAATCAACATATTTGAAAATATTGTCGATGGCATGGAAACAACAAAATTAATTTTAACTTAACATGTCAAAATTAACTTAACTAGTCCAAATTGACATCAACTTAATTGATGAAATTTTATTATTAACTTAACTAGTTCATCCAACACGTTAATCGCCCCATGCCTGGTAAAGGGTTAAGGGTCATGGGGCTGGGTTTGTTTTAAACTGGCATCAAATAAGGACACCAAAAGCCTCTTTTTGAGTTGTATATTGATGCTTGGTCAGGTAGCGTCACTATATGACGTGTCGGGATGAGACTGGGCTTGGGTAACAGCTTTGCCATGTTTCTTAATCCATTCCCTAACAATATGTATAGTTTTACAGGGCACAAAGGGGTGTACCTGGACCGCCACAATGTTTAGGTTCTCTATATAGACGAAATGTGTGGACATGTTACTGAAAACCTGATTGGCATGCATAGAAACCAGGCCATAACAATTTGGCTCTTGTAGAATGGCTTCAGTCCCATCTCTCCCACATGCAATACATTGAGTAAGAGAACCAACTGTTTGCTTACTGTCCAATGTCTTTCTGCAGTCCTTAACGTGAGCGGTTGTTACAAGATAATCAACGTTTTATGCTTCATCTGAGTGATTTAATGGTATAGCTCATTAGTGTATGGGGTGAGGCATGTTTGTGCATAAATGTGCATTAAAAATCCACAGTCTCGGGTTGTCCTGATCCACATTGAGACAAATTGGCCATTTAGACTGGCGGGGAAATTATGCACATAATTTTGAACTGTTTGGTCCATTTACACCAAAAATAAGTAAGTTTGGAACCCCAAAATTTTGTTGAGAACTGTAACCAAAAAATGCAGGTTTTTCTTGCGAACCGCAGCAACATCAGAAGTGAATTTCCCAAAAAACAATAAAGTTTATCAGTTTGAACATAAAATATCTTGTATTTGTAGTGCACTCAATTGAGTATAGGTTGAAAAGGATTTGCCAAACAAGATCTCCAGCTGTTGAATGAGGTGCGAGTTGTGAAGGTTGGAGTGAAACGTAGCGGGAATAAGATTGAGCAGCCTGGATATGGGGCCATATTAGCTTCTCGGATTCAGGCAAGCTTTGAAACACATTGGAATGCACTTCACAATGTAAATGAATGATGACTGGAGGCATATCAAAAAAAAAAAAAAACAAGACTTTTCCAAAGCAATGATGTGCAATGTTGCACAATAACCAAGTCAATCACCTTACAGTGGCTTTCAGTGCAAAAAGATGAAAACTTTGCTACTGGTCAAGTACTATGAACCACACTGTATATAAATGCGTGACTGATTTTTGGTGGATGGCCTCATGGCTCATCATGGATGGAATCTGTTGTTAGTTTTGCTGCAGTTTCATTAAATATTTTGATGCCTGATTAGTTGTTTGCAATTTTGTCTATGCTATATCCATTTGAAGATTGATTTTGCCGTTTTAATTTGAGGAATGAGGGGGAAAAAAATCTGAGAATCCTTGTAATTCATGGGCATAAAATATGGTGAATCAGCCAAAACATAACAGTGCAAAATCACCATAGCCTGCTAACTTCTTCTAAAGCTATATGAAGCCTGCCTTTATGAAAACAAGCGCTCCTACAAAGCTTTCTGAAATCCCTTGGTTTATTATGTCCACAACATGAAATATTAGCATTGTCCAGCCCAAACCAAGCAACCAGTGCTCAACACGTAGTTAATGCAAGGTGGCCAATTCGACCCTTATCTCTTCCCTGATGGCACTGCCAAATTCGGGTCTGTTATGACCACCGAGAAAAGTTGTCAAACTTTCTGGGATCATATGTCTTCCGTATTATGGATTACTTTATATTATACATCAAAAGAAAGCTGAGAGTGAGCTCTTTCCAATGATGATGCCCAAAGATAGAAATGTTCAGCTCTCGTAGTTTAGTAGTAGTTTAGCTCCTCTAAATACATGACCTCATTTTCAAGAAAATCCTGTCTTTACAATCACTTGCACATGGCAAACATTGGGCCTCATGCGAGAGGGGATAAACACACACATTTTCTCTTGTATTTGATCGTATCCACGATTTTTTCTTATTTTAGGGAAGTGGTTGATCATGGGGTGATCTAATACTTCAAACCTTTCCTTAGCACTAGTGAAAGCCAAGATTCATGCTAAAGCAATTTCCTCATCTTGGGAGGCATCATGTTCCGTTGCGCAGCCATTTACAATAAATGGAATGTTAAGTGATGGTTGCTATTACGTAAATGCTAACAATGAGCCATTCTGAATCTCGAGACTGAATTCCATTTGTGCGTTTGCTGCACTTTAATGGCAACTGCATGTAGCATTTGGTTGTAAATGTTACTCCCACACTCATCGATGCTTAGTTTGCTGCCGTTACCTTTACATGCCCATTGTGTAATTTACTAGCTAGCAACTAAATCAGTTAATATGTTTTTGGCAGCTGTCACTTTTAGCCTGGAGATTTTGAAATGGTTGCTATCTGGTAAAGCACGATGTATGGTACCCGTGGCTTTGTTCATTGGCCATTCAGAGCAGAACTCATTTCATAGGGAAAAAACCCACTTAGAACATTCGGTTTTTCAGAGGGTTAGAAGGACAAGAATGCTGGAATGGGCTGTTGAACAAAGCCTGGTTCATTCCAATCATTGTAGTTAACTGTACCAGAACTTTGTTTTCAACTTAAAACTTTTGAGAAATCCATTTGTTTTTCTAAGCACCCGGTCATTTTAATCAGAAGCTTCTCTAAGGAGTGAGATTTGGGGCATAATTGTAAAATGGCTGTGCTTCAAGCTCTATTAAGCAGATGAGAAATATGAATTGAAACTGGGGTTTCAGTACCGAAATAAATTATTTTTCCCTTGGAAAAAAAAACTGCATCAAACAACGTCTTTGTCTGTCATTAATTATGGCTGCATACTGTATTTGCATATGGCCTGTGGTATTTTGACTTGATGACTCTTGGTGTCTCAGAAACAACACATTTTTTGCTCAACACTGCGGTATTTATCAAATGATGGTCTGAGCTCCTATGGCCATGAGATGGACTCAAAGATCTAAAATTCATTCCAGATACACAATATTACCATTTCTCTCAAACATTGTTCACAAATCTGTCTAAATGTGTGATAGTGAGCACATTTGGTTTGCTGAGACAATCCATCCCACCTCACAGGTGTGCCACATCAAGATGCTCATCAGACACCATGATTAGTGCACAGGTGTACCTTATACTGCCCACAATAAAAGGCCACTCTGAAATGTGCAGTTTTGTCTCACAGCAAAATGCCACAGATGGCGCAAGCATTGAGGGAGCGTGCAATTGGCATGCTGACAGCAGGAATGTCAACCAGATCTGTTGCTCGGGCATTGAATGTTCATTTCTCCACCATAAGCCATCTCCAAAGGCGTTTCAGAGAATATGGCAGTACATCCAACCGGCCTCACAACCGCAGACCACGTGTAACCACACCAGCCCAGGACCTCCACATCCAGCAGGTTCACCTCCAAGATCGTCTGAGACCAGCTACTCAGACAGATGCTGAAACAATTGGTTTGCATAACCAAAGAATTTCTGCACAAACTGTCAGAAACCGTCTCAGGGAAGCTCAACTGCATGCTCGTCGTCCTCATCGGGGTCTTAACCTGACTCCAGATCGTCACCGTAACAGACTTGAGTGGACAAATGCTCACATTCGATGGCGTCTGGCACGTTGGAGAGGTGTTCTCTTCACGGATGAATCTCGGTTTACATTGTTCAGGGCAGATGGCAGACAGCGTGTGTGGCGTCGTGTGGGAGAGCGCTTTGCTGATGTCAATGTTGTGGATCGAGTGGCCCATGGTGGTGGTGGGGTTATGGTATGGGCAGGCATCTGTTATGGAAGAAGAACACAGGTGCATTTTATTGATGGCATTTTGAATGCACAGAGATATCGTGATGAGATCCTGAGGCCCATTGTTGTGCCATACATCCATGAACATCACCTCATGTTTCAGCAAGATAATGCATGGCCCCATGTTGCAAAGATCTGTACACAATTCTTGGAAGCTGAAAATGTCCCAGATCTTGCATGGCCAGCATACTCACCGGACATGTCACCCATTGAGCATGTTTGGGATGTGCTTGACCGGCGTATACGACAGCGCGTACCAGTTCCCTCTAATATCCAGCAACTTCGCACAGCCATTGAAGAGGAGTGGACCAACATTCCACAGGCCACAATTGACAATCTGATAAACTCGATGCGAAGAAGATGTGTTGCACTGCATGAGGCAAATGGTGGTCACACCAGATACTGACTGGTTCTGAGTCCCCAGACCCCCAATGAAGCAAAAACTGCACATTTCAGGGTGGCCTTTTATTGTGGACAGTCTAAGGTACACCTGTGCACTAATCATGGTGTCTGATGAGCATCTTGATGTGGCACACCTGTGAGGTGGGATGGATTGTCTCAGCAAAGCAAAAGTACTCACTATCACACATTTAGACAGATTTGTGAACAAGGTTTGAGAGAAATGGTAATATTGTGTATCTGGAATGAATTTTAGATCTTTGAGTCCATCTCATGACAAATGGGAGCAAAAACAAAAGTGTTGCGTTTATATTTTTGTTGAGTGGTAATGACCCAAAGGGCGGAAACATGAAGATCTACTACCCCTTATATAATGTAGAATCATTGGACATCTTCTCAGGACTGTACATCAAGACAGTGATTGTTTTTTATTGTGTAAGACTGTGTTTCTCTCTCCTTTTCAATAATTTGCTTCCCAGGGGGTGTTTCAAAAAGCAGTATTAGGTGAATCACTGCTGAGTAAAACACCGAACAGTTTTTTTTTTTTTTACTTCAGTCTTGGTAGAGCTCTGGGTTAAGGTTCGTAATCTTATCCAGCTGACTGTGCAAACCTGCTTTGTGAAAAATGGCCTATGTGTTACCCATAGCACTGCTATTGTGCTGTTTGATGTTGATCAATAAAGCATCCCTTATGGAATCAATCATTCAATCTGGTTGTTACGTCTGGTCCGCCGTACTTTCTCAACAGTGTTCATTATCACTTCTACTAAATGAATTCAACTATCCTCTTCATCTAATTCAACATTCTTCCTTCACCTCAGTTTTTCTTCTGTTCTTCTCTGCGCTGTCTCTCTCTCTATTTCTTCCTTCATTTCTCCACTCCTCTGAATTGTGCGCTTCCTCCTTCACTATAAGTCTGTAAATGTCATCTTTAATTCACTGTACCCCTTATTTCCGTATTTGTTCCATCCATAATGTCATTGAGGGGTTGGGGGCAGCAGTGAGAGCAGAGACTTCACAATGAATCTACCATTGGCCTTGAAGGTGGCTGAAAGCAGGAGAGAAGCACTCAGTCTGAATTCTTTCTATCAGCTGCTGTGGAAATCCCTTATATTCCAGGGCTCTATTTCTGAGCCACTACAGCTATCACGATGGACAGATACTGCTGAGCTCGGGAAACAAATAATCAAAAGCTCCCCAGCATTTTCACAGACACAGTCAACATCCTGGCGGTTCGGCAACATCTGAGAAGCGATCATTATTTCGGAGCGCAGCAGGTCTATTGCAACTGTTGGCATCATAGACTTTAAAACATTATCCTGTGGTTGTGTTTTGTCATTAATTTTACTTTCTGCCGTGTGTTTGAGCATTTTTATGACATTTTTGATTGCAACTTTCTGCTGACTGTGGAGGTTGTACAACCCCCGGTCCAAAAAAAGCTGGGATGCTGAATCATTCTTTAATTTGAGGAATGTTTGTCTGTCTGTCTGTCTGTTTGTTCCCCTACTCCTCCGAGGTCCTCTGACGGATCTTCACCAAACTTGGTGGGTCTGTGTAGGTTGTCCCTGGAATTGTCCTTGAGGGGTTAGTTTTTTGAAAGGTCAAGGTCACTGGGGTCAATTTCTACTTTGGACACTCCACCACCCCCATGCCAGACAAAACTCCCCCTCCTCTTGGGGATAAGGGTGTGGCATAGCCCTTTACAAATGTAACTGCTGTATTTCCATCTCGATGCTCGCACAGTC
Source organism: Gymnothorax reevesii (assembly GCA_029721435.1). Classification (NCBI taxonomy): domain Eukaryota; kingdom Metazoa; phylum Chordata; class Actinopteri; order Anguilliformes; family Muraenidae; genus Gymnothorax; species Gymnothorax reevesii. The sequence continues at coordinate 56,646,239 of CM056586.1, forward strand.
GAAATTATTCTCGCCACGGGTAATTCACTAGTAAAATGAAAATAAAAACAGAATGCAATGATTTGCAAATCATGTAATCTGTATCTTTTACTGAAAAGAGTTCAGCAACAACATATCAGATGTTGAAACCGAGAAATTTTACTGGTTTTTTTTTTTTTTGATTATTTTTTGGGAATCCCCTTTATTTGATAGTTATACAGTGTAGAGAGACAGGAAGGTTTTTTGGGGAGAACAATGGGGGAGGACACAGCCTTTTATGGCACGCGCGCTTAGACCAATGAGCCACCGGGCCGCCCCCACTGTTTGTTTTTTTTTTTTTTAAATAATTTGCTGACTTTGAATTTCCTGCAACACATTTGAAAAAGGTGGAACAGGAGCATTCTCCACTGTGTTATATCACCTCTTCGTTCAACAACACTCTGGAAGTGTTTAGGACCTGAGGCGACAAACTGCTGTTGTTTTGAGGCAAAATGTTTTCCTATTCTTGCTTGATGTCAGGCTTTAGCTCCCCAACACTTCACAGCCTCTGTTGTCATATCTTTTGTTTCATATTGTGCCAAATATTTTCAGCGGGTGACAGGTCTTGACTGCGTTCGGGTCAGTTTAGCACCCAGACTCTTTTCCAATGGAGCCATGTTGTTATTATACATGCAGAAAGTGGTGTTTGCATTGTCTTGCTGAAGTAAGAAAGGCCTTCCCTGAAAAAGATGTCTGGATGGCAGTATACTGTATATTACTCCTAAACGTATGTATATTGTGCAGTATTAATGCTGTCTGCACAGATGTGAAGGTTAACCATACCAGGAGCACTGATGCACCGCTATTGTATCATGGATGGTGGCTTTTGAGCTGTGCTTTGATAATAAGCCAGGATGGATGAAATACAACCATTGCCTGTAGCCCTATGGAGAAATTTCTTTTTGCCTCCCATAGCGTCACGTGACCGCAGAGCATGTCGGTATGCGGCCTAGTCCTGTTTCTGGATGCCTGCTCTATCTATCTAGAATGTTATTCCATTCTTCCCAGAGAGCCACACAGAGCTGGCACACATTATCCGGAACTGGAACACGGTCGCGGACACGTCGATCCAGATGATCCCAAAGATGCTCTATGGGCGACTTGTCCAGCAAATACGCTGGCCAGTCCAGAACTGGAATGTGCTCTGCTTCAAGGACCAGCAAACAGACTGCTCTGGTGGACATCCCTGCATCCAGCATGCCAATGGCACGTTCCCGCATGACCTGAGACATCTGAGGCATGATGGCTTTTGACAAAATTTGACATTTTGGGGCAGCCCTCTATTGTCCCCAGTCTAAGGAATGTCTGGGTACTGCTCATTCTGTCTGATCACTGTCTGGAAAAACCACACACACATACTGAGTGAAATCACTGCATCACTGAGCAAATGCTCACTGACTGAAAGATAGATTAAAAAATAGTACACAAATCAAGAGAAATATCCCTATTGTGCAAGCAAAAGTCAGCATATGCTCACTTAGAATTGTTAACTCCATTTGGCATCAATATTTGACATGGGGCGTTTATATTTTTGTTCAGAGTATTTGTTTTTTATGCTTTGTTCTTTGTAATTTATCTGCTGTTTGATTCCATTGTAAAGTGACCTTGAGTCAGAGAAAGGCACTATATAAATAAAACTTATTGTTTTTATTATCATTATTATTTTTATGAGTATTCTCCAAAAGAGTTTACTTGCGTAGCTTGCAAGGAGTTAGCAGATGAATCTGAAAATAACCCAAACAGACTTATACCTTACAGGGGAGTCATAATTCATTTAAGACCAATGACACTTACTTGCAGGACAATTTATTACTATAAACAAATACTGATGGCCATGATGCTGATTGATTGAATTTCAACTCAACTTTGTCATAAATGCACGTCTTATTTGATGATGCTGGTCAAAGTCCGCAGACATGAGGATCCTTGATGCATTGAGCCTAATGCCAGATGAAGTGTCTGAAATAGCTTTTTTTATCTATAGAGAATTCAAAGCAGACCTAGACTGAGAGGACAAGCTAAGGAACTGCAGGCATCAGAACATTAAAATGACCTGTAGATAGGCAACAGTTCTGATGAGAGCACTTGTAATTACCCCACAGGCCCACAGCAATTATCACCGGCAAGGCAGAATGTAATTTTTAACACACCAAGAGTTTGTGTGAAGGAATTTAAGGTTTAATCTTAGCAGGGTGGATCCAATGTGTCAAACATTGCAGAAGTATGAAAATGATTTCTTCTCTGTATTTAGCCCACTTGAATTTGTGTGTATTGTGATGTTACATCTTTTGGCTGCTGCAGATTTCAGAATTAGAATCAGAAAAACTATCATGTATACTGCAACTTTTTCAGTCTTATATCTACATGTAATATTCTTTAAAGTGGCCATTTTTCCATACGAAACTAAGTTCAAAATGCAGGCTTTGTATAAATTGTTTGCACACAATCCATGCAAATTTCCCATAGCAGCTTGAGATATCTGCGCATATATTAGCCCCATGGCTTCCATATGCATTTGCTGTATTGAACATAACAACCAAAATACACTGTGCTCGTTCACTAATCGAGACACGCCGTCTACCTTGTGCATATCTGTGACTTCCAGATGTCACAGATCAAACTATTTGTGCACCCACAGAACTAGACTTAACTAGAACTAGACGTTTCATGCAACCAGGAAAGTAGCTAGAGTCTAAGTCTGTCATTTTGTGTATGTATGTATGTATGTTGAGAACTAGAAATTACCCAGAAGCATTTGGGTGTCGTGTCAAGAATAAAAGGCTACGCTTGAGAACACCACCCATTTTTAACCAGGCGGCGGTCTGTTGGACGGTTTCCGATCGATAACTTCAGAACGACTAGAGATTTCTTTCCGCAAATTTGGATATACAACCCCATTTCCAAAATAGTTGGGACAAAGTGTGAATTGTGAATAAAATCAAAATGCAATGACTTTCAAATCACAATTTATTCACAATAGAACAGAGATAACATAGCAAATGTTTAAACTGAAAAATTTTTCAATTTTATCCACGAAATGAGCTCATTTCAAATTTGATGGCTGCAACAGGTCTCAAAAAAGTTGGGACAGGGGCCTGTTCACCATGGTGCAGCATCCCCTCTTCTTTTTAACAGGGGTCAGGGCATTGAGGAGACAAGTTTCTTGAGTTTAGCTTTTGGAATTTGATCCCACTCTTGTTTAATGCAGGCTTCCAGCTGCTGGAGAGTTTTGGGTCTTTTTTGACGGACGTTTTGTTAAATTATGTGCCAAATGTTCTCAATCAGTGAAAAATCAAGACTGCAGGCAGGCCAGTTCAGCACACGGACTTTTCTACTACAAAGCCATACCGTTGTAATAGCTGCTGTATGTAGTTTTGCATTGTCCTGCTGAAATACATAAGGCCTTCCTTGGAATAGATGTCATCTGGAGGGGAGCATATATTGCTCTAAAACCTACATATACCTTTCAGCATTCGTGGTGCTTTTTAAAACATGCAAGTGTACCTCACCATATGCACTAATGCATCCCCATACCATCAGAGATGCAGGCTTCTGAACTGAACGCTGATAACAGGAGGGGTGGTCTTTCTCCTCTTCAGCCCGGAGGACACGACACCTGTGATTTCCAAGAAGAATGTCAATTTTGGACTCGTCTGACCACAGGACACTTTGCCACAGTCCATTTTAAATGAGCCTTGGCCCACAGAACATGGCGGGACTTCTGGATCATGCTCAACTATGGCTTCCTTTTTGCATGATAGAGTTTTAGGTGGCATCTTGTGTATGGCACAGCGGCACACTGTTTATGGACAGTGGTTTCTTGAAGTATTCCTGGGCCCATTAAGTAATGTCAATGACAGAATCATTGCAGTGGGTGATGCAGTGGCATCTGAGGGCTTGAAGATCACTGGCATCCAGTAAAGATCTTCAGCCTTGTCCCTTTTTCCCCAGTTTCTCTGTATCTTTTGATGATGTTATGCACTGTCGATGATGAGATCTTCAAAGCCTTTGCAATTTGACGTTGAGGAACATTGTGGACTACTTTAAAAACAATTTTTTTATGCAAGCCTTCACAGGTTGGAAAGTCTCTTGCTATCTTTACTTCTGAGAGACTTACCCTCTCTAAGACATCCCTTTTATAGCCAAACTGATGCCAGTTAACTTAATTACTTGCTGAATGTTCTTTCAGCTGATTATGTATATTAATTGTTTTTTCAGCCCTTTATTGCCTGCGTCCCAAGTTTTTTGAGACCTGTTGCAGCCAGAAAATTTGAAGTAAGCTCATTTTGAGGATATAAATGTAAAATGTCTCAGTTTCAATATTTGAAATGTTATCTATGCGCTGTTGTAAATAACATATTTGCTCATGTGATCTGAAAGTCATTGCATTTTAACTTTATTGACAATTTACACTTCACCCCAACTATTTTGGAATTAGGGTTGTATTTAGTATGTGGGTAGACAATGTTTCCCTCTGAAATCCGGCGTGATTCAATTCATAATTTGGCCACCAGGGCGCTTTTTCTGAAAAATAGCCATAAGTTCCATATGCTTTGAGCTAGGGCGCTAAAATTTTTATGGGAGATGCATGGAATGACCCTCCATCACTTATTTGACAGGTTTTTGATTTGACAAACTTTTGACCATTTTCTGGGTCAAAGAGCGTCAGGTCTGCTGATCATTGAAAAAGGCAGAATGTTTTATTATTATTCAACCTTGAGAGTTGTAACTTAGTATGAATGTGTGCCTTGGCAATACAAACTTGCTAGCCAAATATTGCCATCCTGAGATCCATATTTTGGCCACTTGGAGACTTTTTGTGAAAAAAGAAAAATGGCCATGAGTTCCTGATGCCTTCAACTAGGTTGCTCAAATTTTTATGCAAGGTGTAAGGGAGGACTTTTCATCATATATTAGACAGGTTTGTTGATCTGACCTACTTTTGACCATTTTTTAGGTCAAATGGTGTCAGGTCAGCCGATTGTCGAAAACGGCGGCATGTTTTCTCATGGCTGCAACTTGGTTTTCATTTGCTATTTACACAGCATCCCACGTTTTTTGGAATTGGGGTTGTATTTACAAACCCCAATTCCAATGAAGTTGGGATGTTGTGTAAGAGGTGAATAAAAACAGAATACAATGATTTGTAAGTCCTTTTCTGACTAAATTCAATTGAGTATACTACAAAGACAAAATATTTCATGTTCAAACAGATAATCTTTGTTTTTTGGAAGTATTAACTTATGTTAAATTTGATGCCTGTAAAACATTCCAAAAAAACCTGGGGCGGGGCCATGATTACCACTGTGTTACATCACTTTTCTATTTAACAACACTCAATAAGCGGTTTGGGAACTGTGGGCACTAATTGTATCTGCTTTGCGGGTACAATTCTTTCCCATTCTTGTTTGATGTACGACTTAAGTTGCTCAAAAGTCTGAGGTCTTCGTTGTCATAGTTAGCGTTTCATAATGTGCCACACATTTTCATCAATGGGAGACAGGTCTGGACTGTAGACAGGCCAGTCTATTACCCGCACTCTTTTACTACGAAGCCACGCTGATGTAACATGCGCAGAATGTGGCTTGGCATTGTCTTGCTGAAAGAAACAAGGACATCCTTGAAAAAGACATTGCTTGGATGGCAACATATGTTGCTCCAAAACCTGTATTTACCTTTCAGAATTAATGGTGCCTTCACAGATCTTTGAGTTACCCATGCCATGGGAACTAACACATCCCCATACCATTACAGATGCTGGCTTTTGAACTTTACACTGATAACTATCTGGGTGGTTCGTTTCCTCTTTAGCCCAGAGGACGCTACTTCCATGATTTCCAAAAACAATTTGAAATGTGGACTAGTCAGACCACGGCACACTTTTCCATTTTACGCCAGTCCATTTCAGATGAGCTCAGGCCCAGAGAAGCCAGCGGCATTTCAGGGTGTTGTTGATATATGGCTTTCGCTTTGCATGGTAGTTGGAACTTGCACTTGTAGATGTAGGGACAAACTGTGTTAACTGACAATGGTTTGCGAAGTGTTCCTGAGCCCACACGGTAATATCCTTTACAGAATGATGTCAGTTTTTAATGCCGTCCTACCTAAGGTTTCGGGCATTCAGTGTTGGTTTTTGGCCTTGCCGCTTACGCGTAGAGATTTCTCTGGATTCTCTGAATCTTTTGATGATATTCTGGACTGTAGATGATGAAATCTCTAAATTCATAGCGATTGCATGTTAAGAATTGTTGTTCTTAAACTGTTGGACTATTTGCTCACGCAGTTGTTCACAAAGTGGTGAACCTCGCCCCATCCTTGCTCGTGAACAACTGCGTCTTTCTGGCATGCTCCTTTTATACCTAATCATGTCACTCACCTGTTTCCAGTTAACCTTTTCACCTGTGAAATGTTTGAAACGGGTGTTCTTTGAGCATTCCACAACTTTCCCAGTCTTTTGTTGCCCCTGTCCCAGCTTTTTTGGAACGTCTTGCTAGCATCAAATTCCAAATGAGTTGATATTTCCAAAAAAACTATAAAATTTATCAGTTTGAACATTAAATATCTTGTCTTTGGAGTGTACTCAATTGAATATCGGTCGAAAAGCATTTGCAAATCATTGGATTCTGCTTTTATTTACACAATGTCCCAACTTCATTGGAATTGGGGTTTGGCCAGTCTGGGGTGCCAGTAGTTTTGGTGCTCACTGTTGGTTCAGAAACACTTCTGTATTAAAGGACCAGTGTGTAAGACTTAGAGCCATCTAGTGGTCAGATTATAGATTGCAACCAACTTACCATTCCTTTTCTCGGAAAACTTTTGGTGGCCACAAAACTTGAGAAAATGTGGAAGGCGCTCTCTTGTGTCTGTGCTTTATTCATTTACTTTTTCCCTTTCTGGGCTACTGTAGAAAAAATGGCGGCTCATCATGTTGGCCTCCACGTCAGTGGACCCGCTCCCATGTAAGTTTAAAAGCCTTATTCAAATCGAAATGAAACTCAAAGATTATCGTTTTCTCGTGATTACACACTGCTAAAAAATTAGTTTTGAATGTTATATTCCATTTCTGCCAAAATATCATTCTAAATTCTACACACTGCTCCTTTAAGATCAATTTATATTAATAACATTTTATTATTCCATGAGCATTATACTAATCCCTTAATAACTGCTTGCTCAAGCTTTTGGTAATACACATTTTTAGTCATTTTGAGTATCTAATTAAAATATCTGTTGAGCTTAACTGATTGGTTTTTTGCGGCATTATATACTTCAACTGAGTGTTCGAGATCCCTAAATCTGGTCAAATTCAACTCATCTTTGAATCAGATATCGGAATTCAAAATGTGCTCTACCAAAAGAATGAGGGCAGTGTGTCAATGTACAATTTGCTTCTGAGTTAAATTGTGTGCTGTAGTATGCTTTTGTAAGTAAATACAAACTTGTATGATGTATGCACGTGTGAATTGTGGCTATGGAAAAAACGAGTTTAAGGTCAAGCAGGTGAGTCTGATCTGTTCTTTTGATGGGGCATTTTGGTGTTTTACATTTGATATTATTTTCATACACCTTTCTACACCTTGTTGTGGAGATGGTAACTGTACTAATGCTGTCAAAACAATTTGATTTATATGGCGCCAAATCACAACAGATGTTACCTCATGCCCCTTGCCCGCCTGCCTGCACAGAGAGCAGCTGTGTACATGCCCTGTTATGTGTTGCCAGGTTATCATGGATGCATGAAGAGAACAGGCAGATGGGTTTAAATTGCATGTGGAGTATGGATTGTGCATCTAGATTGCATTTCATGGATGATCTGGGAACTTTGGTTACATCAGACAAACATACAAAAGTTATGGTTCTGCATTTGTTAATCATTCAAAATAAAGGGTCATGCAATTCATGAAATATTTCTAATTTCTGGGAGAAACAACTATACAGGAGCTCAGTGGGGGAGAGGGTGAAAATACGGGAGAAGCCCGGGAAAAATGGGATTCTCTTTATACAAGTGAGGGGCCATCGTGAATGAAGTGGCAGGACACTGCCCCCTGGTGTCCCTTTGTGAAGCCGGCTCTGAGGAAATCTGAATTACATTTTGCATTTGGAGTGGAGGCAGAATGGGAAACAAGCAACGAATTGGAGCTTAATGTTGGTAAAACAAAGTCTATTATAGTAGGATCAAGGAAATTAATGTTACAGATGCAGAACACAGAACAAACATATATAACATATATTGATGACATCAGACTTAATACACATCAAGTTTATAACACGACATGCTGGAAACGCATAGGAATTATTTCAAAGAATGGGGGATGGGGGGGGATGTGAATTGGGGGGCAAGAAGGGCTTAAATTGAGAAAATGACTGATGAGGCAGCCAGTTGTGGAGGTAGGGGGGAGTAACCAGAGTCAGTACAAGGTCCAAGTTCTTATCAAGGGCAAGATGTTCTGTCCTTGAATCCAGAGGAGGGATGAGGGAGTGTTGTTGATAAGGACCGGTCCATGTGAGACAGAGACAGAGACAGAGGGGGGATGCAGAATGGGGGGGGGATTCTATTCAATTTCGGGTGGAACAAGCTATTTTAATTGATCCGTATCCACGTTATGATTCTTGTTTTACTGTACTTTGCGCATATTAATAATAATATAGGTAGTGAATGAGAATAAGTGTGAAAGCTTGGGGGTTTTCCTTGGATCTGTCTCAACCCTCATGTGAATGCCTCTCTTGTCTCCTCCTATTCAACAAATTGAGTGTCTATACGCAGTATATCTCCTTTTGATGGGGTTTCTTCTCCCGTGTATACCACTATCCTGGCTGTTTCTCATTTCATGTTTATTTCCTACTAGCCATGTTACAGGTATTTAAGCTGAACTGTCATTTGCCTATTGTGCTTGAAACCAATTGGTATTCCTCGCAGAAACTCTTCATCTTTGCTAAGTGCTACGTGTGCTCGTGTACTTTCACAGCTATTTCAGAGAGCTTTCCTCTTTACTTAACTCAAACAAGCTTCCAAGCCTTTTCAGGGTCCAGGATTAAGACTGCCTTCAAGTAAACCCACCTCAAGTCAGTTCCAATGTCCAGTTTGATAGGAACATGCTCCCAAGCCTAATCAGGGTCCAGGGCTGGGACTGCATTCTTGTTAATCCTTCCAAGCTGTTCCTCTGTCCAGTTTCTTAGGAACAAGCTCCCAATCCTTCTCTGGTCATCAGGATTGGAATTAAGTTCCCCTCAAGCTAGTCCGTCCTCTTGTGGGACAGTTCAGGGCTCAACCGGAAGCCACTGGCTGGTGATTGACGGTTCAGTTTCACCTATAACATCTGCGCAGAACTGTGCTATCCTCATTGGGGGTTTCGTCCTCACCTCTTCCTCTGGGGTTCCATCCCTGAATTAATGTATTAGCTGGCAATAAAAGTACGTTTTGGATTGTACTCTGCCTTCGAACTTCATTCCTGGTAAGGAACATAACAGTCTCATTTATTATCATGGTCAAATGAAATTGATAACATGGATAGGAATGTAACGGATTTAGAAGTTATGCCACTTAGATGTCATTAGACATGTTTTAAGCTGTTCTGTCACAGCTTGATTAGAGTTTAGCGATTTGGTCCAGTGCTACAATGAATGTGATTTATTTTGTAAAAAAAAATATATAAGCAGTTAAAATGAAGTGACACATTGTGCTTTAGAGTTTAGAGTGTGCGTATAGAACTAATATAATAGACTTGGGTGACAGTGTGAGTCTGCTACCTGACAGTCAGAGATCCACATATGCTGCGTTAATCCCTTCGTGCAGATGCCAAATTCTTGCCTTTCTGTGCCTGACCCCTATATAAGGCCTTATAACTATCAACATCACAGTGACAGGAAAAAAAAATTAAATAAAGTGAAACACTTGTGTCATATGGAATTTAAAACTTATTCCCATTTATTTCAGAAGTTTGGAACAAAAAAATGCAGCCAACACAAATAAACTTCATGAAAATTCAATGAGTCTGTTTTACCATTTTAATACTGAGAAACAAAAAAATTGCTTGGAGGTAAGACAGTACATCTCCTGGATCGTAAATTAATTGACCAGAAGTGTATTACATCTGAGGGTAATACACAAAACCAGGCCAGCTGATGGGCTTGCGAGTGCCCAGGACAAGGTGACCCTAGAGGCCCCACCCCACCCACGCCACCCCCTAACTAGGCTGTAACTTAATACACTTCTTCCTCCTGCTTCAACTGACATTAAAGGTACACAATGGCTTTATATTTATATGCTACCTTTTTAACATAGCTCTTATACATTTTGTTCCATGGCTGTCTTGCTACCTCCAGTTTCGTGATGCAAACCCATCAATCTAAATGCCACCTCTTCCCCATAGCTTCTGGCAATGTTCAAAAAGATTTAGGTGCTTTTAAGACACACTATGAATAGCAGGATGCTGGAAACGGCAGGCTCATACATATTGTATGGTTACTGACATGGTGCCTTACGATGGATTAATTGATATTTATGTACTCAATGTATTCTATATAACTCAAACATTATTCCTTGAGACTCTGGCTCATGCAGTGCTGTCAGAATGCATTACAAAAGTTGCTGGAAAAGGCCATTACACTTCAACAATATTTATTATCTCTAGTAAAGGCTTAGAATTCAATCACATTTATCTCAGTTTTGATATAAGCAGCTTTGCTTCATTGAGTTCATTCAGGTTGTTGTGGAGTATCCATACTAGATTATTCTGTTTGTTCAGAATTTCAGCAGTTGCTGTTCTTGGGTGTACAGCATCACTTCCTGAATCCTGATAATTTCTTCAGTTGATAGAGGGTGGAACGGGGATTCATGAACATGTGGGTGCATCTCTAGGGTATTCAGCATGCACCTTCTACCCTCCACTCCCAGACATTCTAACGAGAATTAATGTGGAAGAAAGGATTGGAACTGATGGATGTAAGGAGTCAACAGAGGGGACTGAAGATAATTGGGACATATCATTGGATTTTCCATTAATGTAGTCAGCTTCAACTATTAAGGAAATAAACCTGTCATAAATGCTATTTTTTTCCCCCAATCCCAAGAATGTGGGTAGGAAGCAATAATTGCTTTTGAAGCGGTATGGTGGACAGGAGGAGGCAGAGTAGGCAAGACGGATGCATTTCTGACAGTATTGGGATGCACCCAAGAGGATTGCTAAACCGCAGCTGGTCCTACAGATGCGACCAATCAATCTTCTCAGAAGCTGGCATCATTTATTTTCTGATGCCCCTGTTGAGCATATCTATAATTATCATTTGTCACAACAGCTAGGTATTTACTGAGGAAATGTAATTTAATTACAATACCGGGATTTAAATGTATTGTCCTCTGTGTACATTTCCCGTGGTTGTTTGTTCCTGAAATACTTTTGAAAACTGATGCTGTCATTATTCAAGTACCATTTGTCATACATTCATATAAAATTTAAATGAAAGTAGGAAAAAAAATATTTGAATTGACATGACTGAGATTTATTTGTATATATTTATTTAAATGTTAAACATGAATGTCACTGTTAGTATTTAGAGATTAACAATATTACTCAAGAAGCAAATTTACTGGCATGTTTTTTTTTTCCTTGCGTTGTTTTCATTAATGATTTGGCATCCGTTTTAAGTTTTTGATATAAGCATCAGGCAGTGATAATCCAGCAGTCCTTGTCCATTTATTTTTATTGCCCATTTTGGTTTTTTATTATTTAATTATTGTCCTATCACCCTCCCCTCCCTTTTTGCGCTCCATCTCTCCAGTTACCTGTTGTTAATTGTTCTCTTATATATTTAAGTTCTTCCTCTTTGTCTCCGATTCGCTGGATTTTTCGCCCCTGTCTTCAATGTAAAACCAAAAGAAAAGCAAGATTCTATTTATTGGGGAATCTCTTTATAGTATTTGCTGTCCTGGAGAGTGACTTCTTATAGTCTGTCCTGTACCCCAGTTTGAAGTTGTGTACCTGTTTCATTCAGCTTGCCATTCCAGCTACTGACCTTTGGCTATACTTTGTCTGACCCCCAGTTATTCTAGTTACTCCTGGCTGACTTCAGACCCTCTACTGATAAACCTCTTTGAAAGTGCCTTTGAGATATTTTTCATCAGTGAATAAAGGAGGCCATTTCAGCCTTATCTGTGACCTGCATCTGCATCTTATTCTGAAATGTGATGTGCATGAACTAATCTGGGCCTTGTTTCCCAGAAGAATCTTCAGCTAATATGATTGTTGAATCCATGTTTTTGCCAATTTTATTTTTGCGTAGAGTTCCCGTAAAGCATCATAACTTGAAGGATAAGACAACCTATAGTAAAGTTACCATGCCTAATGAAGACTGCGTAAACTGCATGTAATGTTGGGTATAAGACAGCAGCCACCATGTCTGACTGGCTGGAAGGGGATGCCGACGTCTCTCGGGCTAGTCGCTTTTTTATATTAAAGTTAAAACGATGAAAGGTCACACATCAGTCAAGGTTGCATCACCCATTTAGTTTGAACACCCAAGAGCCGCGCATTGCGTCATTATCGAGGGTTAAATATAGATTTTCCGAAAATGATCTCTCAAAGCACTTTTAATCATCAACACAAATTTCAATGCTAACACTGTGACTCCATACATTCAAAAGACATGTGCAGCCCTCATAAAGTCTTGCACCGGCTAGGCAGAATATTTTTCATTGTTTGTTTGGGAATTGGTCGATTATTTCCTTTGGGGGCAATTGCAGATTCTGAAGTCTCTAGGATCATGCAATGCTTGAACGCAGATAACAAGGTATAAAAAAAAAAAATTAAAAATACGGCTTACTATTTTAGACGGCAGACATTCTGTACAAACATACTTCATTTGATGTAAGTTTACCACAGGTTTTCTATTTCTTTTAGACGTCCTCAGAAATCATCGTACATCTATGAATGCTGAGGAAAGCAGGTCATAAGACTTGCAGGAGTCATTGCGAACTATATATTTTTTTCTGTTTGAATATTTTTTTAATATTATCGTATTTAATCATGACCAATAATGCTGTTCTTGGATGAAAGTGGTGGTTCATGGAACTCCAATGGCGATTTTTTTAAATTATGCATTAACAAAAAACCAACAGCTGTGGATGTAATAGCAATAATAATAATGATATTAACAAATAAACAGTGGAAGAAATAAAAAAAAGTTATAACAAAAATATATAGCCTTTATCCATATTTCAGAAATTAAAAATATTATATTTGAGGATCTATGAAAAGGAAAATTAAGAAAACGCAAATAAACTTGTGGCTGTGCTGGTTGATGCAAGGAGAGAGTTGATTCCAAGGGGGGGAAGGGCTGTATTCCAAAAAAAAAGTCTAATAATTCGACATGCCCTGAAACCAGCCATATACTTCACATCTCTTTGGCTGATTCATGCTTGCCAATCTGTCACCAGCCTCCTTCTCCTCCCAGTCACGTAAGGGGGCTCTCGGCCCGACAGCGATGTTGTGCATCATAGCTGTCACAGTGATGACTGCACAGCTCTTTGATGGAAAGAAGTGTTGGCCACCACTGGACCTACGCACGCATTTGAAGTGCAACTTCCATCTCCCATGAGTACTTTCCACAATGCTCCTGGCTGCTGGCCGCCAGGTGAGCCACGCTGAATTCCAGCTCTCTAGCAATTGTGGGATCTATCACCAGGGCAAAGCAGTATAATGAAGTGAGTACCCACTGTCCCCAAGGAAACGCCAGCGATCACCGTTTCCCGCTGTCCTCTTGGCCATCATGTTTCACACCCGTTGTTGTGGTAATTTAAGTAACTAAGTAAGTAAGCACTGCCTTGGCTGTTGATTAGCTCCGTGGCAGCCAGTTAGCAAAGTTATTGTTAGCTAAAGGATTTATCTGTTGTTGTTGTTTGTAAACACAACATTTAAAGTGGCCCACCTCTGCAGCTCAAACAAACTAGAAGGGCAAACCCTCTGTATTTTAATCACACTCATGATTAAAACCCGTACAGAACTTCGGTAGCTATCAAGTGCAAATGTAATTTTGGCTTGTTTGCTCAAAATTGCTCTGTACTAGTATGGTTCTTGACCAATGCTGTATATGATAACGTTGCCATACCAGACCTGCAACGTTCTAAAACATGCACTGCCAACTGGAATGTTAACTATCATCAGCAACCTTTTATATGTTACCTGCACATTCAGACACTTACCCCTGAGCCTCCCACAATTCCAGCTGCCGCAAATAGCTTGTCCTTGACACAAAATGATTCTAAGATGATACTTAGCTCTGCAGATCTCAAGGTTTATTTTTTCAACACTATTAGCCACTACTTTTGGAACATATTCATCGTCTAAGGAAAAGCACACACTTTAGCAAGCTAAATAAGCAAAATGCTGGCTACCTGTTCAACAGAAAATAGGCCAATACAGCGCATTCTCGATCCCTGTCATCTCTTTTAGTGTCCACTAGAGGCTGGCTCAAATCTAGCCCCAGATTTATGGAAGTTGTCAACTTGGCTTTTCTCGTCATATTTCTATTTTTACACATAATTCGTTGTTTTTGTAGCTTCCTGTTGGGAATGAGTTATATGCCGGGGGCTGCACATTTGCAGTCCAAATACTGACTTACAGAAATGTCTTGTAAAATAACAAAATACAGGCAGACAGCTGGGTCTCTGAAGATACAGACTCACCCGTACACCTCCTGTGGCTATTAAATGACGATAGAAAGGATGTTTTGCATGAGTACTTTTTTTAATAGAAAAATCCTACACTGTGTACTTCTAACACTCATTAACCATTAGCAAATATTAATTAGAAGTTTAGAATTGCTATCCACGAATGACTAACATTAGTGTTAATAAAGAATTACTAGTGCCACCTACAGCTCTTCACCATACTAGGAAAAACTTCTAATTACTGATGATTAAATGCTTTACAAATACTGACAATGGATTGTTTTACCCTTCGTGCTGGTTGTCAAGGCACACAAAGCGTCATGGGTACTGAAAAGGCCTTGCAAATCTGAGGCTACGCTCCAATAGTCTTTTTTCCTGAGGAAAGTCTCTAACTCCTTGAGAATGACTCAAATATTTACATGGCACCCATGATAAGAGTGGTTAAATTCTCAAAATGTTTAGGAAAGGTGCTTCAGTGCCTCCTAGCTTATCTCCTGAAGCACTGAGTTCATTGAACTCAGTTCATTGTTCACAAAAAGAAAGTCAATAACACCATCCCGCAATTCCTCACCCCAGCAGTATTTAAAGTGATGCACCATCTCTCTGGCCATTCATGAAAACAAAAGAACATGACAGGAAGGGACGCATGATTGTGTTGCCTTGTGTAAGTGCAGCTGGACTCTCTTGGAACCACAGTTCATTCTGCAAGTCCTTATGACTTCTCCTTTTTATCTTTCCTTAACCTTGTGACATTTTCCATTGATGTAAAAGAAAAGTGGTTTGGAATTAGATGATAGGATGCATTTCTTTTACTGCTGGAGCAGCCTTAGATTGTCTGTTTATCTGTGTGTAGTTTTTTTTTTTATCGCTCTGCTTAAGTATAGCACACCACTTTCATGTATAAATGAACTCATAACTAATTTGTATTTAGTTCATAAATACTGTTTCTTCCTAGTATCCAAACATTTAGGCTACTGCTTTGTTGATATTTCCTACAGAGCAGATGGCACAACAGACATTGAAAACTGATTTAAATCAAGAAAGCAAAATTCTGACTGGTTTAAACAAGTAATTTTTGAGGAGTGCTTGCTATAGATCGTATTAATCAGTTAATTAAATCCTATTAAATCCTACTCCAGTATTATAGGCGTACAGTGCCCCTGGAACGTGAAAAGAAAAAAAAATTGCCGGCAATATCAGCCAAAACTTGAGTGTATCAAGTGCGTGGAGGAACTTGGGTTTAGGCCGACATTTGGCTTCCATAGGACGTGTTTTTATCTCTGAAGTTGATTTGTTTTATTTCTTGTTCTCTCGCTTCATCTCGCTGGCTCTTTTGCTTACTTACGCATGTAATCACATCTGCAAATTCAATAATGCAATTCACAAGTGCAAAAAGATGGAACAAAACAGGTGCTACAATAAACATTCTGATTGGCCTACATCTTTCCTCTCAAACTTTCAATCTCCTCTGATGGTAAAAAAAAATAAAGCCTTGGCCTGTAGTTTACGACCAATCAAAGTGAAAAGAGGGAGCAAACCAGACCATCTCACTTGAATTCCTCGTACTGTTTCAGTTTATCACCTTCAGGTTACCTGGGCCAGTTTTATTTCATTCTGTGCATTTCTTAAACCCCTGCAGGTTCCCGGAGCAATAACCTCCTGTGCGATTGATTACATGCTGCCTCCAGCTCTAACTTTGATCTCAAAGCTGTAATTCCATTTAAAGTTTGCCCTTCTTAAATTGTACCTCATACAGGACAGCATGATGGAAATTGACATGTTTTCTGCAGTTTGTCCTTTGAAGTGAATCAGCAAAATATATTGATCTCCTCAGTTTCACTTTGAGTATTGTATTTCCCCCCCCTCCAGTGCTGTAGTTAATGCATTATGTATGCAATGAGAGCAATTTTGAGCGCAAAATTGACTTGTGGATTTCTCATTTGTTATTCATTCAATTTTTGTTTTAATGCTGAAGAGAAAGTTTTGAGAAAAAGGCAGCACAGCTTTTGAACCACCATAATTCTATAATTACTCTTATCATCCAAAGAATTTCCAAAAAAATTCCTTCATTTTCCCGAATAATTTTATTAGCGTTTTTGTATTAGATTAGGTGGTAAACATTGCCAATAAATGAAGTGGAATCTGCTCACAGCGTTTTCGAATACAACGCATGGTGCCTGATCAGTTGATGTCATTTGGATTATGTTGTTCTGTCAAACCTGCAGTCCAACTGGAAAATAAAATTCCAGTTATAAATCTGATTAATGATTTTGTATTCAAACTCAGCTTTGGCCAGGCCCAAGAACACTGCTAAATGTGACACAACTCCATGTTCATTTGGATTAATTTTGAGACTGACAATGCTCCCTGAATGTGGGCTACAGCATCTGTTCTCAGTGTTGTCAACGATGGAACGCATCATTACTTCGGTTAGATATCACTAACGACTCTGTTTAAAAAAAGTTGTGATGCTGTGGAAAATATAGATAAATACAGAATGAAATGATTTGCCGATAATTTAAATGCTATATTGAATTGAAAGTAGTATAATGACAACATATCTGATGTCGCTGAGAAATTATATTTCTTGAAAATATATACTCATTTTGAATTTGATACCAGTTCATTAAAAAGCATGTATATTAGTGTTTCGTATCGCCTTTTGTTTCAACGAAACTCTGTGGGTGTTCAGAAACTGAGGAGAACAACAGCTGTGGTTATAAAAATAAAATGTTTTCCTCATTCTCGTTTGATGTGGGATTTCTGCTGCTTAACACTTTGTAGCCACCTTTGTCATTATTTTTCTTGACATGATAAAAGCATTTCACATTTTTATTGATCTGATCACAGGACAGTTTTTCAGTTCGCTTCAGTCCATCTTTAATGAGCTCGGGCTCAGAGAAAGCGACAGTGTCTCTAGGTTTTGATTATACACAGTTTTAGCTTTACATATTGTAGTTTTACTTTGCATTTGTGGATGCAGCCACGAACGATGTTCACTGACAGTGGTTTTCAGAGGTGATCCTGAGCCCATGCAGGAATTTCCACTTCCGCATCCTTTCTATTTTTAATGCAGTGCTGCCTGAGGGCTTGAAGATCATGGCCATTCAATATTGATTTTTCGGCCTGGTCCCTTGCATACAGATATTTCTCTGGATTCTCTGAATTTTCTGATGTTATTATGTACCTTAGATGATGAATGCCCATATTCTTTTAGATTTTCGATTAAGAAACGTTATTCATACATTTTTATTCACGGTCTTTCACTGAGTGGTGAAGCCCCCACCATCTTTACTTCAGACAGACTCAGCCTCCATGGAATGCTCCTCTCATACGTAATCATGTTACTGGCATGTTGCCAATTAACCTGATTAGCTGTTAGATGTTCCACCAGGTGCATTATTATTTATTTATTTATTTTTTTAGCATCATACAACATTTCCAGTCTTCTGTTTCCCCCATCCCCTGTTTTTTGAAGTGTATTGCCGGCATAAAATCAAAAATGACTGCAAATTGTCAAAAAATGGAATAATCTCTCAATTTCAACCTCAGATATGTTGTCTTTTGTACATATTTCAGTTAATTATGGGGTTTAAATGATTTGCAAATCATTGCATTCTGTTTTTATGTACATTTCACACAGCATCCCACCTTTTTTTCAAAACGAGGATGTACAATCAGTGTTTTGTGCATCACAAATGATTATTTGGCTGTTGACTACTGACTCATGTATAAGTTCACCGTGTGTGCGCGTCTTCGAGCATTGACTGGATGGGGGGGGGGGTGTTGGGGGGGTCCTGCCATGCCATGCCACCTTCTATAATGATGATAATAATGATAATGAGAAATGTTGTCTTTGTACTATTTTCAGTTAAATATATATTTTTAACATCTACTGATATAGTGCCTATCTCAGACCCAAGGTTGATTGATAAGAAATACAGAGATGAGGCGGAGCTCAAAAAATAATGATGATTTAATGATGTGGGGAGCGTTGCAATTGCAATGTTAAAGATATCTTGGTGAGTATTACTTTCGGGTCTAAAAGAACTCTTTTATTTATACTGATACTGTAGTGATGGGGTGGGACTTGATAAGCATTCTTATTTCTTCCTGCTCCTTCTCAAACACATTACAAATTTTCAGTCGTCTGATGAATGCCAAGTAATGTATTGTATTATATTTTGTGTTATTTTAATTTTTATCTTTCTATGTATTGTAGTTTTTGTTGTTGTTTTTGTTGTTGTTGATGTTCGAGACAAATAAACATAAAAAAAAACTTCTACTTATACAGTGCCTATCTTAGACCCAAGGTTGATTTACAATTGAAACAAAGGAACAAGTAAAATGCCCAGACAAGGAATTACTTTCTGTAACTAGAAAAGCACTCAGAGAACGCAGATCTCCGCCAGGGGGCAGCAAAACCCAAAAGCACGGCGATTGGAACTCCGGCCCATTGGAAAGACTTGAAATCTTGAACTTTGGCGTATATCTCAGCTGTACTTTGGTCTAGATATGCCTAAATTTAATCACCTGTTCCTTGACCTAATACCCACCTTCTCTGAAAATTTCATCAAAATTGGTCCATTGCCTTTTGAGTTATCTTGCTATCAAACAAACAAACAAAGACAAACGCTGCCTAAAACATAACCTCCTTGGTAATTATTGCTGCTGTATCTGCTGTATCTCACAAAAGTGAGTACACCCCTTACATTTCGGCAATTAATTTATTATATCTTTTCAAGGGACAACGTTGCAGAAATTAAACTTGAATATACTCTCAAGAAGTCATTGTACAACAGTGTAGATTTACTGCACTGTCAAAATAACTGAACAAACAGTCACTCTTTCCAAAATGGTTGGCAACAAAAGTGAGTGCACACCCCAAATGGTAATGGTAAACCAAGCAATGAAACATGTCTAATTCATCCTGTTCATGCTTGTGTCTGTTTGATTGGGCCATATGAGGTTGTGTAACGGGTTTAAATTGTGGTGCTTTGGGTGCAGTACTCTCATTCTGGTCACTCAATGGTCAACAATGGTACCTCATGGGAAAGAACTCTCTGAGGATCTGAAAAAGATTTGCTCTCCAAAAACATGGTCTAAGCTACAAGAAGATCCGTGAAACCTTGAAACTGAGCCACAGCACGGTGGCCAAGGTTATCGAGCGGTTTTCCAATACGAGTTCTACTCGGAACAGGTCTTGTCAGGGTCTACTGAAGAGGTTGAGTCCTTGTGCTCTGTGTCAGGTGCAAAAGTTGGCTTCAGAAAACATATGCAGGAGTTCTGGCAGCATTGCTAATGAGGCTGCAACAGTGGGATAACAGCCTGTTTGTGCTCAGACCATACGCCATGCACTGCACCAAGTCGGTCAGCATAGCCATCAGCCAAGACGGAAGCCTCTTCTGAAACTAGCCCACAAGAAAGCCCAAAAACAGTTTGCAGAAGACAACCAGTACAAGAACATGAACTGCTGGAACCATGTTCTGTGGTCTGACGAGACCAAGATAAACTTGTTAGTCTCAGATGGTGTCCAGCATGTGTGGCGATGCCCTGGTGAGGAGTTCCAAGACAAGTGTGCACTGCCTACAGTCAAACATGGCGATGGCAGCATCATGGTCTGGGGCTGCATGAGTGCTTCTGGTCCTGGGGAACTGCACTTCATTGATGGAATAATGGATTATAACATGTACTGTGACATTCTGAAGTAGAACATGATGCCCTCCCTTTGGAAACTGGGCTGCACGGCAGTTTTCCAACATAATGACCCGAAACACACCTCCAAGATGACAACTGCCTTCCTGAAGAAGCTGAAGGTGAAAGTGATGGCGTGGCAAAGTATGTCTCCAGACCTGAATTACATTGAAAACCTGTGGGGCATCCTCAAGAGGAAGGTGTCCAACATCCACCAGTTCCGTGATGTTGTCATGGAGGCATGGAGGACGATCCCAGCTACAACCTGTGCGGCTCTGGTGAATTCAATGCCTAGGAGAATCAAAGCAATGCTGGACAAAATGATGGTCATGGTACGCATTGACACTGGATACAATTTGGCATGTTGACGGTGAGATGTACTCACTTTTGTCACCACCCATTTTGGAAATAGTGACTGTTTGTTCATTTATTTGGACAGTGAAGTAAATCTACACTGGAACACATATTGTACACTGACTACTCAAGAATATATTCAGGTTTCATTTCTGTAACGTCCCTGAAAAGATACAATAAATCAATTGTTGAAATGCAGAGGGTGTACTCACTTTTGTGAGATACTGTACTTGTCAGTCAGTTGATAACACAATCTGGTTTGTCCCTGTCTACATAAATGAATGGTTAAATTAAACATTCTGCTCTTTAGAAAATGGTCAAATTATTAATTTAATTTCTGTGGTTCTAGGACTTTCTTTAGAATTCACATAATCATTCTCATGGCTCTAGATAACTATGGTGTGTAACAATTTATCCGATGGCGCCAGTTAGGCTATAAAAAGAACTCCAAGCGTGATGATGAGTAATAGGGTGTTAATGACTCTGTATTCGTGCCCAATTCATAATTTAATTCATTTTTCATCGTAATTTATGTATTATGTGTGATTCTATATGGAGTCACACCCATTAATGCATGATACGATTTGAGTCTTCATTAAACTCTTCCATTACAAGCGCAGTTGCAACCTCCCTCTCGCCCGTTTGCTGGCAGATCACAGGGTCTGTTTTTATATCCACTTGGGAAAAGGAGTGAGACCGCTTTTGCCAATTTGCCCGGACGTGCAGATCGTGGGGACATTCAAGACAGAATGGTTGCTTCTTCGTGATGCGGTTATTATAGTAACATTGAACAAAAACCACACAGCCAAGAGGCGATTTGCTTATTATTTGAAAAACCCCATCGAGTGAGGTCTATACTGCACCGTATGGTCCTCCTTTTCTATTTTCCTGTTCGGAAGGTGATCATAACCTTTAGAAATCTCCACTGTGGCAAGGACCGCGCGAAAACGCAACAGATATCATTTCATCTGCACGCGAAACATCATAATAGCTACCTTCTCTTGAAATTAATTCATTGGATGTGCAGTGTTTCGTCTAGCATAATTCAAGATCACTTCCCTCTGTTTTCCTTCGGAAAGTGACTGGTCAAGAGGCATTTGAAGGAATCATATACGCTAAGTTGGGAACCGTTAGAAGTTTCATTTTCAAGATCTCATCATGACAGCCACGAAGGACCAACAGAATCAACGCAGCATCCAGCAGCAGCAGCAGCAGCAGCAGCATCAAGGAGAGGTAATCGTGGTCCTCCGACTACAAAACTGAGTTTAGTTTGGCTACTGATGAGCCCGATATCCTTAGGAGAGAGAACTTTGGCGATTTAAGAAGTCTTCAAATTGCTTATCCTTTATCTTGAAGGGTTTGATTTTAATAGCGGGATAAGTCTGTTATTATGGGTGGATGTGACATTGATGTGCATGTAGGCTCATTGACTTTCGTAGCCTCCTGATGACGTTTGAAATCGATATAGCGTCTCGTTTGCGACCAAAGGTGATCATATTTGGTGAAATTTGGTAATAAACGCGAATGTTTTCGCCTGCTCAAGAGGGATGAGTCAAAACGTTTCAAATTGAACCGATTAACTAATGACAATTTTGTCCGTGCATGCTTTTTTGACACCGACAGTGCTGTGACTTTAGTCTTGAAAATCGTGGGGTGGTGATCACAGTTGCTTATAGATTTTATATAGAAACGTTTGTTATCAATTGTCGCGGCAGGTTCTGGCTGTTATTAAGACTATGGGCATCATCTATAAAATACAAATTGCCGGAGGTTGTGCTTTCGGTTACCGGAATAGTTTATATTCGTTTTGTTCACTATTTTTGATATCGAGAGTTAGAAAAGTATTCCCACCACCAATACTAAATGATATATGTAGGCTACTTTAGGCAGAGGCACAATCCTGTCTCATAGGCGTCAGATGCAGAAGAAAATGCTGCACGACTTCTTCTTATTCACAATTCTAGGACATGTTCACTTTGTAATTGGTTTGGCGCTTAAATGCGATCACACTGCATTCTCCGTCAATAGGCTAGAAGTTCAGTCAAACGACGAAAACATCCCATTGTCATGAACTAATGCGGTAGGAACTTAGCTTGCAGAGGGACAGTGTGTGCGGACAATGCACCGGTTTCCCCCCCCCCAAATCATTCAAAATATTGATTGATGTGCTGCCGTTTCGCATACAGTTCTGCTGTCCTTTTCACTGAAACTGTGGGGTACTCCTAACTCCGCATGGATTACCTACTGTATATACGTGATCTACAGTGAATCGTCTCATATCATAGTCTTTCAGAGATACTGGGACATCAGAAAGCATATTATCAGGTCAAATGGATTTACTGTCTTAAAAAACTGAGTGGCATATACAGTATAAAGATCTGTTGACCAGTAAAAAGTATACTGATTAGAAACTTTGACCTTTGCATTTTTTTTTAACTTCAGATGTGTTAGCATATAGCCATGAGCCAAAACATTAAAACCTGTCCCAGCTGAAGCAATTTTAAACGGTAATGGAACCATTGGTTCCTGTAGTCGGCGTGTTGGATGTGGCAGAAATGGGACCTCAGCAACTTTGACAGGGGCCAAATTGTTATGGCAAGACAAGGGGGATCTCTGAAGTGGCAAAGCTTCTTGGGTACTCCCAGGTGGGAGTGCTGACTACCTACCAACAGTGGTCCAAGGAGGGACAAACCATGTGCCGGCAACAGTGCGTTGGGCGCCCAAGGTCATCGATACACTACAGAATGACCACTGTTGCAAAATTTGCAGAGAATATTACATAGGGAATGCGTGACTATACCCAGGGCATTGCACCCTACTAAATGTGGCATTTATTGGTTGCACCCTAGCTGCAGTCTCCATTCTAATTCTGGTCTACTGCTGAAAGTGCCCACAATGGGTATGTAAATGTTGGAATTGGGGCTATTGAACAAGGTTTCTTGACCGAGCGAGTGCCATTTTCTTTTACATTACGTGATTTGCCTGGGTAGCTGTGCACCATTTAGCTGGGAAAGAGATGGCACCAAAATACACTGTGTGGTGAACACAAGCTGGCGTAGGGAGTGTGATGTTCTGAGAAATGTTCTGCTGGGATATCCTGGACCTCGGAATTCAAGTCAGTGTCAGTTTCACAATGGCACTAGGGGGACCTGTATAAAACTTGGTAGTTTTATTGTTGTGGCTGATGAGTGTATGCCCAGACCCACATTTAATAATAAGTACCAGCGTTAATGGTGACCCTACTAGTGCAAAAGCATGAAGCGCTTTCGCAAACATCCGAAAGTAGATTTTTGTTATCATAAAATATTCAGCCGCTTGGTTTGAAGCAAGCACATAGTTACTTATACAAATAAGTCTCTTACCCATACCGAACATTAAAAGGGTTGATATTACTATTGAACATGGAAAATTTGTAATGACCATTTTCATTTATTTTTAATATTTTAATTTGAACTTAACAAAATGTGTACCAGCCATAAAAAATGAATAAATGAGACTACATAGAGTTGGTAGGTATAAAAATTTCCCACACACCACCACACCTCGCCTATCCCACCATAAACAGCCCTGCCACCATTCCCACCAAACACACACAACGACTCGGACACGAACTCACATGCACACACCGCACTTGTGTTGGAGTGCGAGAGCAAAGACCACTCTCGTCTGTGCGCATTGCACCAACAACAACCCTGCTAATGCAGACGCACACACACACACACACACACACACACACAACTTTATGTTCATAATGTTATGCTGCCAAAATGGTCGCATATTGCTGCTCATACTGATGTAGTGAATCAGTAAGTAAATTTTATTTATATAGCACTTTTCACAGCCAAGTGTCACAAAGTGCTTTACAGACATAAACCAGAAACGCCCGCGTTTGAACACCCTCGGCCTGACGGTGCACACACGGACAGACAGACAGACTGACAGACAAAAGACGAACTGATGACAATACCCTTCAGCCTGAAGTCGGGCCAAGGGTAAAAAGCAACAGCAAAATGTAGCAATAGATAAAAATAACAGGAGACATACACAAGAAGCTAAGAGGACAGCAGTTCTTCTCAGATGGAAAGAATCTATATGAACATATAAGCACATACAGCGCCCTCCATAATTATTGGCACCCCTGGTTAAGATGTGTTCTTTAGCTTCCAATAAATTCAGTTTTTTTCTAAATAATATAGGACCACAATGAAAAAAAAGAGGAAAATCCAACCTTTAATTCAAGTGCATTTATGCAGTGGGAAAAAAAATCCCACATTAAGAAATAATTCTTATACATCAAATCATGCGTGCCACAATTATTAGCACCCCTGATGTTAATACTTTGTACAACCCCCTTTTGCCAACAAAACAGCACCTAATCTTCTCCTATAATGTTTCACAAGATGGGAAAATACAGAATGAGGGATCTTCGACCATTCCTTATTGCACAATCTCTCTAAATCATCCAGCGACCTGGGTCCTCTCCTCAGCACTCTTCTCTTCAGCTCACTCCACCGGTTTTCAATGGGGTTGAGGCCTGGGGACTGAGATGGCCATGGGAGGGGCTTGATTCTGTGTCTGGTGAACCATTTCTGTGTAGATTTGGCCACACTTTTAGGATCATTATCTTGCTGAAAGACCCATTACATTACATTACATTACATTACAGGTACTTAGCAGACGCTCTTATCCAGAGCGACGTACAAAAGTGCATAAGAACAGTACAAAAGTGCAGACCTCCTAGGAGACAAGTAAAAGTGCTAACAGTAAGTGACAGAACACGTTCCATTGTTACAGATCTAGACTAATAACAAAAAGGCAAGGTCAAGGGCAAGTGAACAAAATGGCAACAAGGTTAAGTGCAGAGGCACCCAGTGACCCATCTTCAGCTTTCGGGCAGAGGCCACCAGATTTTGATTAAAAATGTCCTGGTATTTCAAGCGTTCATGATGCCATGCACCCTAACAAGGTTCCCAAGGCCTCTGGAAGAGAAACAGGCCCACAGCATCACCGATCCTCCCCCATACTTCACAGTGGGCATGAGGTGCTTTTCTGCATACTCATCTTTTGTGTTCCGCCAGACCCACTAAGAGTGTTTGTTGCCAAAAAGCTCAATCTTGGTCTCATCTGACCAAAGCACAAGGTCCCAGTTGAAGTCCCAGTACCGCTTAGTGAACTTCAGACGTTTGCGTTTATGATTGTGAGTGAGAAAAGGTCTTTTCCGTGCATGCCTCCCAAACAGCTTGTCGGCATGTACAAAAAGATAGAGCCTTATGGTTGTTTTGGAGACTTTGTGACCCCAAGATGTTGCATTTGTTGCAATTCATTAACAGTGAGCTTTGGAGAACTTTTTATTTCTCTTACCATCCTCCTCACTGAGCTTGGTGGCAAAATTACCTTGCGTCCTCTTCCAAGCTTGTTTACCACTGTTTCAGTTGTTTTAAACTTCTTAATGATTCCTCTTTTCAGTAGATATGGGCAGGTGCAAGCGAGTGGCTATTTTCTTGTTGCCATTGCCTGACTTGTGAAGGTCGACACACTTCTGCCTAACTTGAATGGTGTTTTCCTTTGTCTTTCCAATGTTGAAGAGTAGTGGATCAGAGAAATGGCCTCTGTGTCACATCATATTTATACCCCAGGGAAACAGGAAGTGATGATTTACTAATTAAATGCTCCTAGATACTCCGATCAACTTAGTAAACTACTGTAGAAATGACAGAAATACTTGAATAACATTTAACTCCTATGAATTGTTAGGGGTGCCAATAATCGTGGAACAGATGATTTCATGAAAAATAATTATTTCTTAGTAAGGGATTTTTTTTTCCCTTGAAATTCACATGAGTTGAAGGTTACATTTTTCTACAATTTTCAGTGCGAGATTACGCTTCTGTAATAAAAATTGAATGAGTGAAAAAATTGAATTGAGTGCCAATAATTGTGGAGGGCGCTGTATATGCAGCGTATATGCAGCATATAAGCCAAATTCAGGTACATTTATGTCCATATACAGGGCATACAGGTCTCCTAAATCGCTTCTTTATTTCCACGTATAGCCCCTATATGTACATACTGGGTATATGTCTGCTATATAGCTCATATACCCAGTGGCAGGTTCTGTTTGTCACACCTATTGTATAGCTCATATCTCACTTTTCCGACTGTCATACATGATGCCTAGCTCATATTTTCATACTCAAGGTAATATCTGCATAGTAGTCCAAAGTCCCTGACAGAAACAACAAGAATTTAATGCAATAACTTATTAATCGCATGTGAACACGTGAAATTAGCATCACATTTGATCCTAAATGCATGTTGACATGTGACAACGGCATGTAATGTGTAAATCAGTCACTATTTAACTATGGCAAGTGAGAGGAGACAAAAAGCTATGATATCAACACAAATATCTAATACTATTTGTTACATTTTTTTTCCTGAAACATTAACAATAACAAGGTCATCAATTCTTTCTTGACCATACTTATTTCCATTCTATGAAGATTGAGTTGTGTATTGTGGAAGAGAAGGAAATGTATAAAAACAAAATGTTTTGATTATGTTTATTTCATCAATTAAGCATTTTTTCATGTTCAAGTCACTGCCAGATTCACTACATTAGATAAAATTGGATTCACATCATTACAGCTCATACACATCCACTGAAAGATTATAGACTACACTGTTACATCTATCAATTGCAATGTTTTCTTTCTTGTCACAGTTTCTTGATGAATATGGCTCAGAGGTCCTTAGTGGCAAAATATAACAAAAATAACAAAATAAAAGTACACAGAAGAACATACATTCAAATAGACATGCTTTCAAAAAGTCATTTTCATCCCCACATCTATTTGAGCATTTCATTGTGGTTAATGAATTTGAAGACAAAGTCCACATTTCTGTTCACAGTTTTAATGAACAGACACTTGTCTTTTATCTGAGATGCTTGTATAGCAACTAAAGGTCCCAGACTTTTTCCTACTGGGATGAAATAACAAGGATTCTTAAATTCCCACATGGAAATTACCTTTATAAACATATAGGTTTTAATCCCCGCCTTGTATGAACCAGCAGTGGTCGGCAGGTCTTTTCAGTAGCAATTGGCTAATGCGGTACAGGGATGCAAATTGCGAAGGGCCTGCTTGGGAAGGGTTATGTAGATTAGAGTTTCCCTAGGCGCGTCCTGTTGGCTAGACTGGCAATCATTAATAAGATTCTGACCTCGCTTATAGCTGACTATTCTTTGCCAATCGTTCTGAGCTTGTGAAATACTGCCTAACATTTGCATAAAAAATAATTGCTAGTAACCGTGGGCTGTGTACTCTCTACTGACTTGTCAACAGGGGGCCACAAAATAAGCCATCCAGGTTTCCTTTACAAGTATATTGAAGGAGAAAATGAGCTCTTTCAAGAAAAGGCGATGTACCTCTAGCCCAGTGGCTTTCCATAATCTCTCTGTTCTGCGACACTTCTGTCTCAAACACCGAATATCACTCGATATCCATGGAGAGGTATTACAGATGGCCATAGTTCTGACCTTTAAGGGTGCAACTTTGTCTAATAGCGAGGAACAATTATCATAAAATGATTTACATGTTGACTCAGTATCATTAATATTAATGTTAGGGTTAAAAAAAAATGTGTTGAGAACTGATCGGCAGTATTTTGGGTGATGATACGGGAGGACACTGGTCTTTTAGGACATGAGGAGACAGCATTAAAAAAGAGATCTAAGAAAATACATTTATTGTCACTAATCAAAAAGTCCTCGTATCGAATATGGGCAACTTCTAGTCCCAGAGAAAGGACCGGGACAAGGGTGTGGCCACCCGTGTGAGTGGCGCCTGAAACATGCTGCTTAAAATTGAATGAGTCTATAGTATGGAGGAATTCAGTGGCAGCGCAATTTGTTGGGTCATTAATATGTAAATTAAAATCACCCACGATTAAAACTCTCCAGCTTAATAATGGAGGTAAGGAAGTCTGTGAATTTAGAAATGAACTGACTTGCTGATCCAGGCGGACGATAGATTAGAGCACAATAAAATGAATTACTTTGGCCAACTTTAGTCAGTTGTAGTTCAAACGCAGAATATGATTCAATGCTACACAAGAGATAAAATAGAGTTTTCCATACCTCTGCAAGACCTTTACCACAGCCAGACAGACGTGGAGTCCCAATATAGGAGCAGTCAACCGGGCACAGTTCATTCAGATGGGCTAACTCAAAGTTACTTTGCCAGGTTTCAGTAGAAAGAGGAATGACAAATTTTCTCTTGTGAATAGATTGTTTAAAATAAGTGCCTTAATGGCAATCAGATGGGCATTAATTAGACACATTTTCTTGGAGAGAACAGATGACTTAGGTGTGGTACCTGGCAGCTTTATTAAATAATGTAGATTGGCCCCAGCCGACTTAATGATGTGGTTAGTTGACCTAATATTTATGCAAACAGGAATATAATAAAAAGAGCATCTGATTTGTAAAGTTGCAGATCATTTGAACAGTAAAAAGTGCTGGTTGAACAATCTCTCCTGTCAGTAGGATGTTATACTAGGGGGGAAGAGTAGGGGAAGCTTATATCAGGTATAATATTACTTTTTGAAACCTGTGAAGAAGACTATGATCGCCGGTCCCGGAGGGTAAACTGTCAATCGTCTTGAGCATGTGCGTACGTATGTACTGTGTGCAGTATATTAGCCGCAAGCATATGGCTGCCGTGCCAATTTGGGTGGACTCCGTCATTTTTAAATGAGGATGGACGTTCCCAAAACAAATTTAGAATTATCTATAATATATTATCTAATTGCAAAGACTGCAAGCTGTTTTAAGCCACATGTGGATACTAAGTATCCTACTGAATCGCCCTGCCCCACGAGCTTGTGTTGGAATTGGACCTGAAACAAAGACAGATTTGCCACAACTTATTAAAAATTTAAAAAGGTCCTTAAAATCACTTTTAGTCAATTCCGATTGACGCCGAGAAGTTTTGTTGGTTCCCACACGAACAATAATCCTTTTAATCGAGGATGGGAGTGAACGCAGAAGGTCCGGGAGTTTATCCAGAATATCAAGTACCTTGGCTCCTGGAAAATGGCGTGTAGCTACATTAAAAAAGCAGACACACACACACAAGCACGCACGCACGCATACTTGACCATATGAACTTTATGCTCATGTTATTGGTCTTTAGGTTGAATCTGAGTTTTTGAAGTAAATGTTAATTGAGAGATGAAGTTGCAACTGTTCTGTCTGAATAAAGTCACATCAATCAGTTTTGAACAGATGTTGCTGATGGCAACCATCAAAATGGACCATGTCCATGCTAACAATACATTTTATTTGCATGTTTTCAAAATAGTGTCCAGGCTAAACAGATAGCAGTCTGAGATAACCCCTCAATATGTTTGCCTCTAGTCTTAAAATCAAATTTTTTTTTAAAAATTATAGTTATCTTACTGAGAGATGTGTGGTACTATTTCAGATCACTGAGGTCCATACTCAATAAATTTCAAAAATAAGTGCAGAATTTTTAATAATGACTGAATTGAAGTTGCCTAAAATATGTCTCACATCATCAGTGATAATTTGTGCTTTGCTTAATGAAGAAATTAAACAAACCATCCAATTTTGGCTGGACCCTGTTATCCAGACCAGGAACCAAATGCTGAGACGGTGTGCAATCCAGTCGTAGGGTTAATTGATAGTAACACAGTGATGACAGAGGGACGGAGCCCAGAGTAGAATAGCACAGTTCTGTTCAG
Source organism: Gymnothorax reevesii (assembly GCA_029721435.1). Lineage (NCBI taxonomy): Eukaryota > Metazoa > Chordata > Actinopteri > Anguilliformes > Muraenidae > Gymnothorax > Gymnothorax reevesii. The sequence goes on from CM056586.1 coordinate 56,676,738, forward strand.
ATGGAGTAGGCTTGAGTGTGGGGGCGTGTCCACATCTGGCCAGTGGCATCCCGGGCAGTAGCCAGATGGAGCACACACTTGTTAAAAGAGAACTGTCAGATGGCAGGACCTGGGAGTTTCACAGGAATGCACTCCCAATCCCGATGACTGCTGAAGGCTTGGGACATGTTCCCGAATGAACTGGGGGAAGGAACTGGCTGCAGAGTGATTAACAAGAATGTGGTCCCAATCCTGGAGACCAAGAGAAAGGTTTGAGAGCTTGTTTCTATTTGTTAGACTAGAAGGAGTACTTTCGTATTTAGTTATCATCAAAAATGACAATTTCTGAGCACGATAAACACTCAAAGTGAGGGGTATATGTATGCCCACACGCATAAGGGAATGGGAAACACGAATGCATAACACCTGGCGGGGGAAGCAAGCAGGACATGAATGGGAAACACAAATCATAAAACCTGGCTAGAGATTAGATTCTCTGCCCGAGCCCGAACTTGACCCGACCCGCGGGCTGGACTCTGGCCGATATTTTCTGCCATTATCCTCTGGCCGGGCCAGGCCAGGCCGCAAATTTTTGTCCTATACCCGTTATATCCATTTGGCGCCGATTGGTTGCTTGAAGCGCACCTCAACAAATTCTAAACCCATCCAACTATACACCGATAAATGTTTACCAAAACTTAGGCTCTTTATCAGTTTATTTGTTTTAGCTCATCATATTAATTTTCAGCAGTTAACCTTGAGTTAGCTCAAGGTCATCAGTAAATGCACTCGCTAATTTCTAGCGTTTCTTCGGCGTAGAAAATAATGCCATTGTTCGTTACGATTGAGTGACTTTTTCTCCTAATTGGTATGTGTGAATGTATTTAGCTGGCAAGCCTACACGTTTAAGCTTGTGGGCTTCAAGTGTAACGTTATATTCAGTCAAAAATCAAAATAATTTTTTTAGATAGAGCTGTTCAGAACTTAAACTTCAACTTCCTATGGCTTAATGGTTCAGAATACCTGGAGTCACAAAATGATAACATACGCGCGGGGAGAAGATACTGCAATTTATCCAGTAGGGGTTGCAGCTGAAACTGGTCCAAGAAAGGTTTGGTGCAGTACTTCACTCACATGCAAATTCACTCTTTTGAAAATTAGTCAGGTGGATTGAACAGATTCGCGCTTTATTTCCACACCAGAGATAAAATAATGTTTGAAGTCAGTGAGCAAACAATTACATGACCATTGACTTTATGAATTAAATATTGCATGCACGATCTAGACTGTCAGACGCGTAGGGGAGAGCGGGGTGGGTTGGGCCACTTTTTTCATTGCGCTTATTCACGTATTTTAAAACCATGCATACATACATATATTTAACACTATGCATATTTGCATATATCTGTTACAAATAGACGTCAAAAATACTTCCCAGTCCTTTCCTGAAAGTGGCGGGTGTGCAAATGTCCCAACGTGCCCCGTGGGTGGGGCGCGTTGGGCCAGTGTCGTATATTACACATTTTCACAAAAACTTGTTGCGTGCCTGCCGCCTGTAAGGCCCTTCTCCTGCTTACATAACATGCCAGAGAGGTCTTACTGATGGCATAAGATTTTGCCACCCCACGAACTGTCATGCCTCTCTCGACATCCCTGGCTGGTCTTTCTAAGATCTCCCTAGCTACTCCTCTCTCACGGGTGTGCTTTCTATTTCCCATCCTGTCAATAAAGATAAAGAAAATTGCTATTCCTTCATTCATTGAAGGTGGTGGGACACAGTAAAGCGCCCCGCCTACAGCAGACTACATATTTGGCTATCTGTCACTCACTGCTAGTTAGCATGAAACATTAAAACTATTCTATCTTGTAGCCATAATTTAGACTTATTAAAATGGTGTACGTTTGGATTTTGCGACAGGTATATAAAAGGCGGACATAGAAAAACACTTCCGGCGAAAATATTTCCTTACATGGGGTAAAAAACGACAATCGCCAATAAAATTTGCAGACGTTTTTGAATCTTCCCACCTTCTTCTGGGTTTGGCTGAAATCACGTTGAGGGGACTGTGTTGCAACAGTGGATCACCTCGAAATCGCCGTGTCCCAACGCACCCCGTGGCCCAACCCGCCCCGTTCTTCCCTAATGCAAAATACTCCATGTCTGGTGGCCAGCAGGAAGTAAAAGTATTGATATGAGAGCAGATTTATAATGAAATAAAGAATTAAAATATATCTTCCAATGGGCACTGCAGTCAATTTATTTGGGTCATTTTTATAAATACAACAAAGTCCATGCAATATCTGTCGGACATTAAATCCAAAATTTTCTGTGTCCGACCGGACGATTAGATCAAATTGATAACGAAATAAAGAATAAAAAAACATTTTAATAACAAACAGAACATCCAATTAACACTGCAATTTATTTATTAGTGGGCCATCTTTTTTGGATGTTCTGTTTGTTGGTGATAGCCTATATTTTTATTCTTTATTTCGTTAGAAATCTGTTCTCATATCAATACTTTTACTTTTTGCTGGCTGCCATACATGGAGTATTTTGCTTTTTGCGTCCGACAGTCTTGATCATGCATGCGATATTTAATTTAATTTAATAATTAGACTTTTTCATTTAGTCTAATCCAACGTTACTTTGTTAATTTTGTATGTTCTTTTTTTTGTTTGTTTTTTATTGGAGTGTAATTATTGTACCCTGCATCATTAGCCTATCTCCTTGATCCTTCGATGTGACTCCACATTTTTGCACTATAGCCTACATTTTAAAATATCAAAATACGCCCATTTGTTGTGTTTTCAAAAGATTCTGTTTATATTAACTTTTCTAACGTATAGGCTAATAAGACTAGGCCATCCAGAGTTCATTCTTGTTCATTTTGTATGTTTTAGATCATTGCTAAAAAAAAATTTTCGGGACATGAAGCAGCGTTTTTGCACTACGTTTTTTAATATCTTTAAAAATATTTATTTCGTTTAAAAAACTCTGTAGCCTATTTTGAAACCTTGTTGATGTTGAAATGCAGTGGCGTGCACAAATAGACGCTAGGTGGTGCTACAGCACTTGCCCCTTTGCCCTTTATCAATTAAAGTGCCCTTTTGAAATTTCGTTTTTTTTTTTTAAATGATTATATTTATTATTATTTTTATTATTATTATTATTAACACTTTAGTGGGGCCAATGTTGAAATGATCTTTTAGAAAAGCTGTGTGATTAAAAACTACTGAAAAAAATGCCCCGAAAATGGCCACCTCCTCACGCACTTCCGACCTCTCTTCCTTTGTTACGTGAAGACGCACGCATTGCATATAGATGCGCTGCAGGAGCATATCAGCTGAGCGACTGGAAGCTACAGTCTTGTGCCCCACCAGCCAGGTAACACACATATCAAGTGAAATCGTACAGTTTGCCCTCCAAGCCCAACCTGTAATCATTTTGTTGTGCAGTAGCATGTCTCCTACACAGTGACGGTCCGTTGGCAGAAACACAGGGCCAGCAATACCGTCACCTTTCACTTCTTAATACAGACACCTCTCGCAGTTTACCTCCACGATTAGCAACCGTTGCTCAGACTGATTGGAGGAACCGACGAGAATCTAACTTGTTCTTGAAAGCCGTGTTATACATTGCACTACGAAATTATACAGCGTTTAACTTACTTCCGCACACCAATGGCTACGGAAAAAATATTAATAGCCTACGTCTTTATAATTTCTGAATTTGCGTAAATTAATTTGCGACGTTCATTGAGCAATTAGCCATGAGAATCCGTTCTATATACTCTAAATGTGACAGCTAAACTGCGTAGTAGCACAGCTGAGTGAAGACGAAAATAATTGCTGTGAAGTCCGCGAATGTTTCGGATTTTTAGCAGATTGTCATCCTTGCGGATTCACATCAATTATATCAACATAGCCAACAGGTAATCGCTTTGTAATTAGCATTTCTTAATCATTACGTGTCACGCATTTGTGGTGGCTATTCTGTTAATTAACTGTTTGATTGTTAATCAATCAAACCTGATCGAAAACAGTTTAAGAGCAATTATCCTGGCATCTGACGGTATGCCACTGCTCATACAGCACCAAACAACTGAGCATTTTTTAGCCGACTGGTCACCTGATTAGCTAGTTTAATGCTATAGCCCAAACAATGATAGATAACGTGAGGACGACCACCACAAACAATATCGGTCGACTTTGCAAATCTATCTGTTGAGCTGAACGTTTTCTTTTGTGTAGGTTTTGTTAGGCAACATAAATGAACACATAAAGAAGAATCAGGCAGTTCCCCATTGCCTGAGAAAAATAACCCCATAAAGGCTACCCATGTGCCCTCTTGTGATGAATGACAATAGTCATGAATTGCATTGAACATGTGCGTGTAATGTTTATTTTATTTTTTTAATCTCACACTATAATAACATGTTCCGCGTGTGCAAAAAAGTGCCCTACCCCTCCCCCCTGAGCACTTGCCCCCCATAATGTCTGTGCATGCCACTGTTGAAATGTATTAGAGTAGTGGGCCTGTAGGTACTCCTTGGCCATCCAAACTAATTTCATTCTTTTTCATTGTCTATGTTCGTCATTGTTCACTTTTGTTCATTCGGATCCATTAGCGATCCATTCGATTAAACAAATAGCGCAGTTTATATGCTTCGTCCTTGTTGCATTATTCATTAAGATAATTCTAAACAGATTTCTATAGTTCAAACAACTTTGAATTATATTTGAGAACATCAGTTATAAAAGCCCACATATAAAAAAAATGTCGGGTTTAAATTGGGCTCGGGCTCATAATTACAGTTAATGTGTCGGGCTGGGCCAGGCTCGGACACAACAAGCACGGGCTCAGGTAGGGTCGGGCTTGATTTCCAGGCCCGATCTAAGATCTACACCTGGTGGGGGAAGCAAGCAGGACACCAAACTAATCAAAGGAGACAATATCTAAAAGACTGTTGGATGGGAGGAGACGCAAAAGGAATTCACTGGAGGGTTGTGGCAGAAACACCATAATAAGAGACAAGGAATGAACACAACATAAGCTTCAAATTGGTAGAATGTAGACCAGTGGTCTCCAAGCCTGTTCCTGAAGAGCTACCATCCTGAAGGTTTTCACTCCAAGAAAAGCAACACATTCCTTATTTCCCATTTCCCATTTCCCATTTAGCGATCTTGAATAGCACCTAAATCAGTTATGCTGCCAAATCAGTTATGCTGAATTAGGGTTGGAGTAAAAACCTACAGGTTGATACCTCTCCAGGAACAGGGTTGGAGATCCGTGATGTAGACTTCACTTGCAATGCTGCTGAATGAAAATTGTGGCAGTAATTGCCACTTATAGCAATAAAACTAGAGCTTTGCTCCTTTCTGTTTTTGGATATTCTTGTCCAGCACCTTAAAAATACAAAAGAAGCATCACAACACATTGTGTTCATAGTGAAAGAACATTTCATTTTCCATCTCCAGTGTTTCTATTTATATTTGAACTGAGCATTGCGACCACTTCAAGTCATGGTGGAAAATCACACCAGTTTATTATCCTAGTTTTAATGTTAAAAGTGAAGTCAGCTTGGAATTTTTTTTGTTCAAGAAGAGCTTGAGTAAAGTTTTATCTCAAAAGTGCACTCAAATCCTGAACATTCAGACTTACACTTATTAAGTCCATTGTACTTAAATAGGGTCATTCCATTCGAAATTAACAGAGCTCAGTCAAGCTCCCCAGGTCCTGGCTACATAATAGTATCAAATCTCAATATTTTTAGTCCTATGTTCCTGATGAAGAAAACTTTCTAATTCAGTTCAGTATCTCCATCCATGCAGATGTTATAGGGTTTTAAGAAAAGGGGCATTCACATCAATTGGTTACATTTTGCCTCCATGCATTAAAAAGATTGTATTGGGCACATTTTTCCAGAATGTCTGATCAATGTTTGTTTTTTTTGTTTGTTTGTTTTTTTTTTTACCCGAAACATTAACGGTTTTTCTCAAGAGAATACAAATGATGCATTTTTTTAAAAATAGAAATGCATTGAATCAATACGCTCAAAAATGACTGCATACATTCAGTAACTCTCAGAGACAGTTAATGTCATTGCCTCACAAAAATGAGGTCCTGGTTTTGAGTCTTGGTCAGATGATTTTTTTCTGTGTGGAGATTGGATGTTCTCTTGTTTGCATTTATGCCTTGTTGCATCTAAATGACTCTTGCCTAAGGCTCTTTTTACCCCAAAACTCATTTCTATGGTGGATGATCCCCACTCTATTTTCTGTGTATGCTGGGGCATAAAAGCACAGGTGTCGTGATAAACGTGAGCTGATCTTGTTTGTAGACTGATAGACATAACTGGCTGCTGAAGATTGAAGACAATTGATAACTTCACATCTATGTGTGTGAGTGTGTGTGTAATATTTTTGTTAGTATGGTTGTACTGTGATTAAAATATTTGAAGGATTAAGAGTTTCCATATTTTTTTCTTAGCTTTTTTATTTTATATTTAAAAAGGGTGCCAATATTAGTGAAGGGCCTTTCTTTGGGAGCGCTTGGTGGTTGTCATTGCGACATACCACTAGTGTGTAACTTTCTATCTCAGATTGATTGAGATGCTTAAAGGAGCTGTGTTACAATTACTCTGCATGCTCAGAGCATGCATCTTAAGAACGTGAATCAACTTGACTGCGAGTCATAATCTGATTCCATCCTTAATAATCCGTCTTCGTTTTGCATTGTACATTTCAGTTACTCAGGCATTATGCTTTTTTTTTTTTAATTAAAGAGCTTTCTTTGGAAATTTGAGGATTCAAAGTGCTATTTTAAGCTTTAGCCTGAGAATATGAAGAATGTAAGCTGGGTGCCATCACCAATCATCATACAAGAAAAAATACCTGCTAGATTTTGACTTGCAGTTTAGAGCGGTTTTATTTCCTTCAAAGTTGTGACCATGCACAGTAATCATGACGCAGTTCCTTTAATCCAGTTAATTTTCTAAAATAACAGGCCTATGTTAGTGACAAATGCCTCTGAGGGCAGGGGCATGTATAATATTATCAACAGGAGCGAAATCAATTTGTGTCTAAAATCCTTAATACTTGAGTCTATCACAGGATTTGCCTTTGGGGATTTGTTTTTGTGTCTGTCACCATAGTGTTCTTCTGGCTGAAAGTTCTTGCAATTCGAATGAGCTCATTTGAAATGGCAGTAGTGCTGTCACTGGCTATGACCTATTTCGTGCTGAAGACCTGATTGTTGATGTGTCGAATGCAGCTAATTTTATGAAAGGCTTTTTCACCTTTCCACAGAATGGAATGTCTTGAATTAGCCAATGAAATTCTAAATGAGTGCATGAATGCATAAATAAATTAATAAAATAAAATAAATTTATTGATTTAGAGTAGCTTGTGAAGCATGTCAGACAGACAACTGAGGCATTGCCCTCATTCTCACATATGCTGCCATGCATGTCTGTCACTTCTCTGTAAAGCAAGCCATAACATAACATAACATAACATAACATAACATAACATAACATAACATAACATAACATAACATAACATAACATGAGTGGCGAGAACAGGCCATTCAGCCCAACTAGGCTCGCCAGTTTTTTTTTTTGCTTTTTTTTTCTCTTGTGAATATATCACTTCAGATACTCAAGGACTCAAGGGTATCTAGCTCAAGCTTGCTCTTGAAAATTCCCAAGGTTTCTGCCTCAACAATATGGTCAGGCAAGCTATCCACATCAAAATTACTCTTTGGGTGAAAAAATATTTCCTAATATCAGTGCTAAATTCACCCTTGATCAAATTCCATTTGTGACCTTGAGTTCTACGAACAGAACTTGGCCAAAGGAATCCAACATAATTCACTTTGTTAATCCCAGCACCCAATTGGCTTTTTAACTGCTACTGCACAATGGCTAGAACCTGTGAGGGTTTGGTCAACAATCACTCCTAGTTCTTTTTCATGTGGAGCACTTTCCAGTTTTAAACCTCCCATGAAGTAATCCTATCTTATGTTTTTATTACCTTCATGTACAACTTTAGATTATGCTACATTAAATTTCATTTGCCACAATTCTGCCCAATTCTGCAATCTAGCCAAATCATCCTGAATCACTCAAGTGTACTCTAAACTATTTGCCAAACCTCCCAATTTAGTATCATCTGCAAATTTAACCAATTTGCTCTCAATATTCCTATTAATTAGATTAGGAACAGCAGGGGTCCCAACATCGATCCCTGAGGGACGCCACTCCCCACCATACCTAGCTCAGATAAGGCTAACCACCACTCTCTGACCTCCACTGACCACCACTCTCTATAGTGTCCTGTTACCAGTTTTGAATCCACTCCAGAATACCTCCTGTAACTCCAATGGAGCTCATTTTAAAAATGAGTCTCTTATGCAGTACTGTATCAAATGCTTTCTGAAAATCCAAGTATATGATTTCATAAGCCCTGCTCTGATCATAAGTCTTAGTGGCCTCTTCAAAAAATTCCAGGTTTGTTTTTATGACCTTCCCTTATGGAAACCATGTTGGCTATCTCTCAAGATATTATTATGTTCAAGAAATAATTCAAGCTCGTCTTTTATGATAGATTCCAGTATTTTGCATGCAATGCAAGTTAAACTGACCAGCCTGTAATTTCCTGGCTCAGTACGATCCCCTTTTTTATATATTGGTGTTATATTGCCCTGCTTCCAATCATTTAGTATTTATCTAGTTTCTAAAGAAACCATCTGAAGATAGCCGAGAGCAGCTGATTTCACCAACTTCCCTGAGCACTCTAGGATATAAGCCATCAGGACCTGCCGCCTTATCTGCCTTTAGTTTATGCAACTTGTCTAACACTTCATTATCATTAACCTCAATTTCCGCTAAATAATCTTGAGCATTGGACATGCCCTCTGGCCAAATAAAAACCGACTCTGAGGTAAAATTCTCAAAAGGTAAATGTTTAAGGTATCCCCAATATCCTTGTTATCATATAGCAGCTATCCATATTTATTCCTTATGCACTTAACCTCCTCTTTGACTTTCCTTTTTCTGCTACAGTACTGAAAGAAGCGCTTAGGGTTAGTTTTTGCCCCCTCTGCAATTTGTCTTTCATACAGTCTTCTAACATTCCTCAGCTCCTTTTTGACCACTGCCCACATTTTACTGTATTCAACCTTAGCATTCTCATCGTTATCCTTTATATACATCTTAGAAAGATTCCTCTTTTTTCGCAAACTCCTAAGAATAGCTGTACTCATCCACTGACGATTCTGCATTTTCAGCTTACTTTTGGTCACCTTTGGTATGAATTTACATTGTGAATCAAGTAAAACCCCTTAAATCTTTCCCACATCTCATTTCCAGACTCAGAGTCCAGGGGTGTCTCCCATTTCATTTCATTTAAGTATGAGCACATCCTGTAAAAATTTGCTTGCCTAAAATTGAAAATTTTGTTTTTAGAAGACACCTTTTTAACTTCCCATGAGACATAAAAATTAACAGTAGAGTGATCACTAGTCCCAAATGGCTCCAGTACCTCAACATTACTAATTCTATCAGGGTCAGTACAGAGCACTAAATCTAAAATTGCCTTCTCTCTTATAGGTATATTAACATACTGCACAAAAAAATTGTCATTTATAACACCTACAGATGTCGATACCAGGGTAATTGAAGTCTCCCATAATAATAGTCCCTCCTCCTCTACAAGCTTGCCTAATCCTCTTAAAGAGCATTTCATTGACAGTACTGTCCAAAGCTGGCGGTTGATAGCATACTCCTATGTTTAAACCAGTCTCATGTTTGCCAATGAGCCTGACCAGATATCTTCACAGGGCAAGGAATGTTCAATTTCAGGAATTTCCTGTACATTTACATTCTCTTTCACATAGAGTGCTGCACCCCCTCCTTGCCTATTACATCTATCCTTCCCAAAGAGCTTATAACCTTCTATATTATATTTATCTCCATTCTCTTCACTGAGCTATGTCTCTGTAATCCCAACTATGTCATAACCCTCACTAATCATCACCGCCTGAAGTTTTGCAAATTCATTTTTTATGCTTCTTGCATTTAAATAAAAACATTTCAGGTTATTACTAATGCTCTTCACCCTTGATTTCCCATGTGCCTGCTGCTCCAAGCCCCCCACTGAGCTTTGTTGCTTTAGAAATATATCATCAAAGCATACCATCTAAGCAGCTGTCCTATTCTACCTGCACCAAATGCTTTGCCTGCTGTTGTGGTGCATCAGTTTTTGCTGCTGTTAGTTAAGATTACCTGCTGTTGCATCATTTTTGCCTGTTGCAGATTGATATCCTACTTCCACCAAAGCACCTTCCTGTGGGCTCTGAGTATTTCCCTAGAGGGTTTAGTTGTTGACTGTCTGAAATAAATGAACTGCCCCAATAATCTGCAATGGGATAAAATTACATCGATGTGTCAGCTGCTAAATAAATCAAATAAATGAGCAAATGAGTAAATAAATTCATAAATGAATAAATACTGTAAATAGTTTTACTTGGAAAACATGACAGCAGCCTTCTTTCTCAAGCAGTTTGACAGTTTGAATCATTGTTTTTTACTGCGGACAGTGGCAGATTAAGGACTGCTGTTATTGTTTTGAAAAGTTTTTTTTTTTTGTCTGTTATTGTTGTGAAAGAGTTTGATCGAAGAGTGCTTGCTACAAAACTTCATACCTTAGCAGTGAAAGGAACAGCAAGCAATCAGACAGTAAAGCAGTACACGTCCACTGCCACAGGACAAGAACAAGGTTTGGTTACACTTTGAACGCATTGTCTGTTTACTTATTTATTTTAGTTCTAGGGCTGCTTTCTCTGTCACCTGGGGAATTATGAGGACTGTTGCACTGAGATTTTCTTCTTCAAATGTCACTTTGAATTTTCAGTACTGGTTGCGTCAGTCAGCAAGGTCATCCTCGGCTGAGGGTATTATTGAACGATGTAGAGATTCTGGCTGTCTCTAGATATCTTCTGTGAGGATGGCCTCAGGATATAGCTGGCTGTAATAGTCATATGGACAGGAATCAAAACCAGGCTCTGAGGAAAAGGGAAAAAAATAATGCCTACAACTTATTCTCATCTTCCTGGGCCAATTATTGGCTACCATGTGCTTGATAGGAGGATGATTTTCCTTATTCATGGGCATTGTCTGGAGGTAATTGAGACAGCACAGGCTGAGAGTATGTTGAACAGTGTAATTCATCTTATCTGGAAGAGCACTTGAGCTGGGCAGCGCAAGCCAATATTAATAAGCAGACAAGCCATTTTGGTCTTCCAGCTGACAGTGGAGGACAATCGCTATCTCTGATCAGTGTTGCCATATGTGCCAATCAGTGTTAGTTCTTATCAACAAAACGATCACAAAAATGTTCTTTAACAATCATTTTCATTGACAAAAAATAAGACAAAATAAAATGTGATCTAAGCTGTTCAGGGTGGGTCCCTGCCTTTGCCCGTAGTCAGCTGGGATAGGCTCCAGCTCGCCCCGTGACCCTAGTGAGGAACAAGCGGGTATAGAAAATGGATGGATGGATGGAAAATGTGATCTAGGAAAATTTGAAAACTGAGACAACAACTGTTTACATTTTTGGTAACAAATAAAATAAGAGATGGAAATTTCAGAACTGTTTGGAACTGTCACAACCTTTGTCTCTAATTAACTGTCTCCTGCGCCTCTCCAGTAACCCACGTGTCTTCAGAAATATTGTCTCCTGAATTGGTTTGCCGTCTTGGATGCTTCCTTTTTTCAGGTGTAATCCATTTGTATACCCCACTCCCTTGAGTTCTTGAGGTGTATATAAGCCTAAGTTCTGCATTGCAGAGTTGCTGGATTGTTGCACTTAATGCCTTTAAGCTACCAGTCAGTTTATTCCTTCTTTAGTTTAGAATTGTTTTGTCATTTGCGGAAATTATAGCCACCTTCATGATAGTGAAATATTATCGAGGAACAAAGTCCCAAGGCTTATTATCAGTCTCCAGGATTGGGACTATATTCCTGTTAACCTGCCTTTCCAGTTTGTTCCTCAGCCCAGTGTAGAATCTGGAAATATAAGTGACAAATGGCTGATAAGCTCAGTCCAGAGCCAGGCCAAATAGCTATGAAACTTGTATGGCCTTCCCCCTAGGATGCTCCCTTAGCCTGCCAGTGGGAGGCGTCACTGGCCTGAAAGTGTCCCTAGACAAAGCTCTGGCTGCCACAATGCCCTGTGGGAGTCATATTACTGCCCCTATTCTTAAGTTCATGTCCAGGTATATTAATCTGTTTAAAATAATCTAAATCTCTGGGAACTTCATAATGTGTTTATATGTTCAATATTCTGTGAAGAAATCACTTTATGCCCAATTTACCTCTAAAACTAATTCATCTTGAGGCATTTAATCGACAACTGCATCATATTAGTATCATGTTTGGTCTTGTTATTCTCGGGGGAATCCAAGGAGTTGAATGGAGTATGTTTCATTTCCATTGAAATTATGGTTCATACCCTTTGGGAAACTCCTGAAAATAGGTCAGAATCTACTCGGGTAATCACCCTAGTCTCCTCTCTCTGCTAGATTGTTTTATTACATCCTCCAAATGGTGGAACCCAAAAACCAGATTCGACCCCCCTTCCAGGGCGTTTATGGCCATGGATCAAAGACATGGTTTGACTTAAAGCAAAAAGAAACTTTCCATTCGAGGAGAATCGTCTTCGGTTCCTCCCTACGCCCACAAGGGCGTGAGTAGTCCTTTAATTATGGAGAATAGCCTTCGAGCCCCCAGGCACGTGATGCGGTCTCTCTCCGCATGCGTGTGTATCCTTTCCTCCAGGTATGACTTTATTCTCTCTTTCTAAATTGTGTGTAACTTGTAATTGGTTTAAAGTTAATTTGTTTAATCTAAGTTTGTGCCTACCTGGTGATTGAATTATTGTTATTCCTTTCAGCTTACATGGTCTCTGTGACTCTTAACACTTGTACATTCTTTCTAGCCCCGTTGCGGCTGGAAACCTAGGGGTTTAATCCCAACCGAGGAACGACTGGCTAGTGACTCGGTATGGGAATTGGTTTTATTAAGTTGGAGAGACAATCATGATCTACTTACTTAAAGGGTACATGTATTGCTGGTTCTCGGGTTTTAGCCTTAAGGAAAACCATGGACGAAAAGTCGGTTATCCGGTAAAATTCTCTGAAGGAACCCATGGGCGTGCATAGATCTGGGTTCGCTGTAGTCACACCAAAAGTTACTGTTGCAGTGATGACTGGCTTCCAACCTCTAATCTAACCAACAATCCTAGTATCCGAACATGGTGTTAAAACCCGGGAGCATTAATGTAGTGACGGCGGTTGTCTTTTAGGAGTTCGGTGTATAATCAACTTCATGTTTTCCGTAGAGTATTAATTTAAATTCTCATTTGGATGATGGGTTTTAAGTTGTATTGCAAATTACGGTCTACCCCTAAAGGGTTTATGTAGTACCGGTACTGGAGATTCGGCCTTAAGGGCGCCCTTAGGCTCATAAGCTGGTGCCTAGCCGATGCCCTTAAGGGGCCCTTTGGTGTACATAAACCTGGGTTCATGATTTGTTTATGCTCAGTGACTGCGTTATTATTCGGGGACGTCGGCTGAGTAACTGGTTTTCAAGGACGGGTCTGGTGGCGTAGCTGCCCCGAGATGCCGTCATGCATGCCGTCCCTAAACTATAAATTCTAATTCTAATTTGGAATCATATATTTTATGAGGGTATAACCAGATTTGGTATTATTTGGTTAATAAATATTAATATATGTTAATAAATGGTATTAATTTGGTTAATAAATAAATTAATAAATTGTGGTTCCTCAGCTTTTATCTCGGCATTAGTAATTTTCCTTTATCTAGAGTGAGCAAAGTCATTGGGTAGGGGGTTCAAAATGTGGCCAAAACTATCTGACAGTTGCAGGATGATCGCACTTTTGGAAAGAGATTTCCAGGGTGGGTTTGTCTGCCACTGGTGCCAGCTAATTGAGCATCTGGAGAGCAAGATCCTTGATCTCCAGGGCCAGTTGGCAGCGCGACATAGTTCACAATCAGTAGAGTTCCCAGAGGAACTAAGTAGTATGTTGTTTAGAGAAATGGTGTGTACGCCAAAGCAGGGTGGTACTGGGATCCCAGAACAGGCAGGGAGAGAAAGTTGGCTGACTGTAGGTCGACAGCGCAGGAAAGGGCGTGCACACCGTACAGCGACAGCTCCTCCAGTGGTTGAGGTGTCCAACCGATTCCGGCCCTCGCAGGAATTCTGACCCTGAGAGTTAGGGGACTGATGAGGAGCAGGGCACCCTGTTGGCCTCTACTCCTCAGAAAAGAGAGTTATTGATAGTGGGGGTACTCAATACTTAGAGGAATAGATAGCTTAGTCTGTTCGCGCGACAAGGAGTCTCGTACGGTGTGTTGCCTGCTTGGTGCCCAAGTAGGAGACGTCCTGGAGCGTGCGGACAAGCTCCTGGCCAGAGCGGGGAGGGATCCAGTTGTCATGGTCCATGTTGGGACAAATGACATAGGTAAGGGTAGGTTTGAGGGTCTGCAAGGCAAATTTGTGGAATTAGCTGAGAAGCTTAGGAGCAGATCCTCAACGGTAGTGTTCTTCGGGATTCTACCGGTACCACGTGCAAGTCGAGGCAAGCAGAATTTTATCTGGAGGTTTAACACGTGGCTACGAACCGGTTGTAGGAAAGAGGGGTATAGGTTTATGGGGCACTGGAACTTTTTCTGGGACAGGGGTGACCTGTTCAAGCCTGACGGGCTGCACCTGAGGGGTACCTTTGCACTGGGACAGCGTATGTTGAGGGTAGCACAGGATTATTTAAACTAGGGACTTGGGGGGCGGGAGGTTAGTGAGTGTTACACATAGGGAAATGCAGACTGCCCCGATGGAAGCTGACGGAGTAACATGCACTATCGATGTTTTACTTTTAAAGCAACAAAGCGTAGTGGGGGGCACGAGGCGGCGGCTACATGGGAAATCAAGGGGGAAGAGCATTAGTAATAACCTGAAATGTTTTTATTTACATACAAGAAGCTTGAAAAATAAATTTCCAGAACTTGAGGCTGTAGTGATCAGTGAAGGCTATGACATAGTTGGGATTACAGAGACATGGCTATGTGAAGAGGATGGAGATGAATATAATATAGAAGGTTATAAGCTCTTTAGGAAGGATAAATGTAATGGGCGACGAGGGGGCGTAGTACTCTATGTGAACGAAAACATTAATGTACAGGAAATTCCCGAAATTGAACATTCCTTGTCCTGTGAAGATATCTGGGTCAGGCTCATTGGCAAACACGAGCCAGGTTTAAACATAGGAGTATGCTATCGACCACCAGCTTTGGACAATACGATCAATGAAATGCTTTTTAGGAGGATTACGCAAGCTTGTAGTGGTGGTGGGACTATTATCATGGGACTTAAATTATCCTGGTATCAATTGGGAAATGGTGAAAGGACAGGGTAGGGAGGAGGAAGAATTTCTAGATGTTATAAATAGTAATTTTAGAGTTAGTGCTCTGTGATGACCCTGATAGAATTAGCAATGTTGAGGTACTGGAGCCACTTGGAACAAGTGATCACTCTGCTTTTAATTTCGATGTTTCATGGGAAGTTAAAATGGTGTATTCTAAAACAAAAAAATTTTCTGAATTTTTAAGGGTGTGGCAGAAAATAAGTACAGGTGAGGGATGGGCATTACTCACCATATGAATGAATCTGCGTGAATAAGTTTGTGTGATCTGTTCTTTTTTTTTTCTTCTTCTTTTTATGGAGACATCATTGCATGTAAAATACAATTCCAATCATGCATTGGAATGATGAGGCTTTAGGAGGTTTGGGGGGTTCACAGGAGGATTGCTTTGAGAGTTGTTGGTGTGTGGTTACGTACTTTATTTTTCTAGGTTTTTTTTTCCTTTCATTGCTTTATTATATATTTTTTTTCTATTCTTTTCTGTTATTCCTTTGTTTAGCCCCTCCCTCAAGAGGTGATATATCATTGTATTTAAGTCCGGCAAAATAATAAAGTTGTCCTCCAAAGGGGGGGGGGGGGTGGCGGGATAGAAAAAAAGAAATTTTTGTCAGTTTTAGGCGACCAAACTTTGACAGGATGCGCTCATATCTAGCTGAAATAAAATGGGAGACACTCCTGGACTGTAAGTCCGTAAATGTGAAAGATTTAAGGGGGTTTTACTTGAATCACAATGTAGATTCATTCCGAAGGTGTCCAAAAGTAAGCTGAAAAAGCAGAATCCTCAGTGGATGACCAAAAGTATTTGTAGGATTTTGATGGAAAAGAGGAATCTTTATAAGCTGTACATAAAGGATAACAATGAGAATACTAAGGCTGAATACTGTAAAATGCCGGCTGTGGTCAAAAAAGAGCTGAGGAATGCTAGAAGACCGTATGAAAGACAAATTGCAGAGGGGGCAAAAACTAGCCCTAAATGCTTCTTTCAGTACTGTAGCAGAAAAAGGAAAGTTAAAGAGCAGGTTAAGTGCATAAAGAATAAAAATGGATCGCTGCTGTATGATAACAAGCATATTGCGGATGCCTTAAACTCTGTTGAGAATTTTACCTCAGAGGGGGTCTTTATTTGGCCAGAGGGCATGTCAAATGCTCAAGATTATTTTGCGGAAATAGAGGTTTGGGATAACAAAGTATTAGACAAGTTGCATAAACTAAAGGCAGATAAGGTGGCGGGTCCTGATGGCTTATATCCTAGAGTCCTCAGGGAAGCTGGTGAGTTCATTTTTAAGCGGCTATCCGCTATCTTCAGACGGTCTTTAGAAACTGGAGAAATACCAAATGATTGGAAACAGGGCAATATAATACCAATATATAAGAAAGGGGACCATACCGAGCCAGGCTTGTGAGTTTAACTTGCATTTCGTGCAAAATATTGGAATCTATCATAAAAGGTGAGCTGGACTTATTTCTTGAACGTAACAGTATCTTGAGGGATAGCCAACATGGTTTTCAGAAGGGAAGGGGATGCCTAACAAACCTTCTGGAATTTTTTGAAGAAGCCAGGACTTACAACCAGAGCAGGGCTTATGACATCATATACTTGGATTTTCAGAAAGCATTCGATACAGTACCGCATAAGAGACTTATTTTTAAAATGAGCTCCATTGGAGTTACAGGAGGTATTCTGAAGTGGATTAAAAACTGGTTACAGGACAGAACACAAAGAGTAGTGGTCAGTGATATCTCATCTGAGCTAGGTATGGTAGGGAGTGGCGTACCCCAGGGATCAGTGTTGGGACCCCTGCTGTTCCTCATTTATATCAATGACCTTGATAGGAATATTGAGAGCTGATTGGTTAAATTTGCAGATGAAACTAAATTTGGGGGATTTGGCAAATAGTTTAGGGTGCACTAAAGTGATTCAGTACGATTTGGATAGAATCCAGAATAGGGCAAAAATGAGGCAAATGAAATTTAATCTAGCAAGATGTTAAGTTGTACATGTAGGTAATAAAACCATTGGATGGGATTACTTCAAACCCTCACAGGTTCTAGCCATTGTGCCATAGCAGTTAAAAAACCTAATCGGATACTAGGATACATTGCCAAAAGTATTGAGTACAAATCTAAGGAGATGATGCTTCTTTTGTACAACATGTTCGTTAGACCACACCTGGAGTATTGTGTACAGTTCCGGGGACCATACTTTAAGAAAGATATAGAGGCTCTTGAGAAAGTTCAGAGAAGAGCCACCAAGCTTATTCCAGGTATAAAAGATGAAAGCTACGGGAAGAAGCTGAAGATCCTTAATCTCTTTTGTCTTAGGAAAAGGAGACTCAGGGGTGATTTGATTGAGGTCTTTAAATATGCTAAATTAGAGGGATTAACAAAGTGAATTATGTAGGATTCCTTCGACCAAGTGTTGTGAGTAGAACACGGGGTCACAAATGGAAGTTGACCAAAGGTAAATATAGCACTGATATTCAGAGATATTTCTTCACCCAAAGAGTAATTTCAATGTGGAATAGCTTACCTGACCACATTGTTGAGGCAGAGACCTTGGGGGTTTTCAAGAGCAGGCTTGACCTAAAGCTAGACACCATTGAGTCATTTAGTATCTGAAGGGATATATTCACAATAGTATAAAGAAACTGGTGAGCTTAGTTGGGCTGAAAGGCCTGTTCTTGCCATTTATGTTGTGTTATGTTATGTTATGAAAACCCTCACTCATCCAATATGTAAAATTAATTTATTATTCAATTCATTATTTACCATCAAATATATCAATTAACAGTTGTCAAATTTGTTCACCGGCAGAGCAACCTGTTGGATCTGTTGGATCAGTCTTTATCAAAAAGCACAACTCAGAATCTGATTCGGAAGTGGGAAATTTAATAAGTGTTTCAACAGAATATACAACATCTACGCCTATGGACAAGGCTCTACCTTAAAAAATATTTAAACAGACATGAACAAAGCCAGAGCTTCTATCTCTTGAAATTGTCCCAAGGAAAGCCAAAGTATATGTTTCAGATTCAAAAGACAGCCTGTCCTCAAATGGACATGGAAGATATCAACCCCCAAATCCAGTTCACAGATGTCAGATCTTTTTGTTGGTTTTCTGTGTTACCAAAAACCCCTCCACAGAATAAAGCCCCACATTTTTATGTGGTTTATAAGAGGGAGGGGATGGCAACCATCAATGGAGGTTATGTTGAATAGTGGACTTGAAGGTGTGAGCTGTGATAAACTTTCTCCCATAAAACTGGGCGCTGATGTATTGTCATGTCATTTGTTTTTAGTAGCGGAGGACAATAAAGTTTGACAGATGGGATATGTTCCTGTATGTCTGGATGATTAACATATCATATCTTTGGCAATGTTCAAAACAATTCCCTGTGATAGGTATATTCGGAAAAACATAAGGATGGGTGTCAGTATTTCAATCAATGAGGCCACTGTTCATCATCGCGCAGCCTCTTCGTCAGACATGTTGTCACAGTGGCAGCAATAGAACCCAGGCACATATGCGCGAGCACCCTAAACCCTTTATATTCTGAGTACATCACTTCTCACCTGTCAAACCGCAGTAATGAAGAATTCAGGGAAATGAGAACAGATGGCAAAGTACAAAAAAAACGAGAAAATTAGGTTTGTTTCATGCTGTCGCTCTGACGTTAATAAGGAGGGGTATTAGATTTGTGGGTTGAGGTATTCGGAAATAGTCCCACTTTCTTTCATTACATTTGTTCACTGGGCCTTAAAAGACAATTTGGATTGCAAGAACAATCTGTTGACAGAATCCTGTCTCATTTATATATTGATTTAAGAGGAACTTGCTCTCTCTTTTTTGGTGAACTGCCAGACTATCCTTTGGTATTAGGAATGCTTTTAGGTAATTAATTTGTGAGGCCTGGAATGAAAACACAAACAATCCCTTTCTATGTTTGTCACATGAACTTTATTTCTGAAAGCGTGGTAATTTTGAGAATAAAGCAGTCCATCCAAAAAATAAATAAATAAATAAATAAAATCCTTAATTGTTCAGGTTCATTGCTGTAAAAAAGGAATTAGCCTCTCTATTTTTGCAAATTAGTCACAATAGTTTCAGATCTTCTTGCTTAATACAGGATGAGAACATTAGAAAACGCAGCATAGTTTGTAAGTCTCATTCCTCGTGTCTCACTGTCAGAAGCTATCGCTTTAGATACAATCTGCTGCACTTTGACATGTGTTTTTTTTGGGGGGGGGTTATGATTCCAGATGGTTCAAGCGTAACCATGGCTGCTTAGCTGTAATTATAGGGCAGAAAATACCTTTGTGTATTGCCTTCTTCCTCTTCTGTGAAGTCTTAAACTTTAGATGGGGAAATGGCCAGAAGTTATGGTGCTGTTTTGTTCAGTCCCTATATCTGCATGGAGGCTACACTTGCCATCATGCCCCACATCCCCATGATTTGCTTCATCAATTATCCTCTCAAGCTTTTTGAAAATCAGCTACAATATATTTATGTTTCAGTACATGAGAAATTTTGTATGTGAGTAAAAAATAGGTGCCATGATCCTCAAATTGCCGGATTTGAGCATTTCACCAGCACTGCAACTTAATGGGCTCTGGGGATGCGCCGCGCCAACGGGGTGTGTTCAGGCATATGTTGCAATTTGGTGCTCAGCATAGCCTGGCGCAAGTACTCCTCTGTCCCGCCTCAGTCCCTCCTTCGAGCGCAAGTGGCAAAGAAGACGTGTTTGGGTATAAGACAGCCGAGTCAAATCTTCACCGATCAAATGAGCTCCTCTCCTCACCTGTAATGTGTTGTAATATAGAAGCCTCTGTCCTATATCTGCATGATGCGATTATGTTGCATTTTACTTTGCTGCTTCAGGCATGTTTTCTGCACCGCTTATGTCTATATTAAGCATTTCAAATATGAGTTAGCTGGCTAGCTAGAGCATTTGTGAATTATTACCATTAGCAAACTTGAATGGAATTTCAAAACGAAACCACATCAGATCATTCTAACTTATGAAGCTGGAATGAAATACAACGGTTGCTCATTGGGAAGAGAAACGATGGATAGCGTGTTCCTATTATTACACCCTGTTGCTGCTTAAAACTTTGGGATTAACATGCATGGACAACAATGCAAGATACGTTACACATTTATTTTCAATATGTGATCTTAACTCAGTACGAGATCATAGCAATCAGGCTGTATTCCTTTCCCCCACTAAAAATGATAAAACCTAAGTGACAATAATAGTAGAGAATTAAGCTGCTTGCACACTGGACGCGAAACAAATTTTTTGCACGACAGGTAGCGCTGAACGCAGTGTCTCGCGCCCGAAAGTCTGACAGGGTTTAAATATATCTCCGTGTCCAACAGTCGATTGTTGTTTTTAACTTCTTCAAACCTACTGACTCTTTTAGATATTTAACGTGAATGTTTTGATAAGAGAGCTCAGTTCTTCAAGATGAGTACCAAGAATTTCAATTAATGTTTCTGTTTAAGCTCTGCTCAATAAAGTGAGTCGACATTGGTGCAGGACAATGTACAATGCCTCCATGTCTGACAGCCAAAAAAAAAGGAGGACGATTAGAACAGATTGATAACGAAATAAAGAATAAAAAGAAACATTTTAACAACAGAACATCCAATGAACACTGCGATTTATTTATTGGCGAAAGATGTGAAGTCATTAGTTTGCATTGCAGTTTCTGCTGCGTTGATTAAGCCAGGTCAAGTTTCCATTACGCGTGGTAACCGCCTTTTATCTGACATCAGGACAATCGATATAGATAGGCCTACTATAATTTATGTCCTTATTCAGATAGTTACATTAAATAGTGCTTCCTGTAATTATTTCTTGCATTGAAATGTGCCTGACATTCTGGAAACCTGCCTGTGAGGTTTCAGTGACGTGTGCGCACGGTGCACCGGTCAGCCAAATTACCACTGCACAGAAAGTAAACCAGGTTGGAGATGGCAAGCTTTCTGCGCAACTCCAGCGGAGACCTTTTCTAAGAAATTGTCACTACGTCTTGATGAATATGTGACACCTCCCCCTACTACGCCACCACACCCATCTCGGTGCACGTGCATCTATCAAATTGCCAAAGTGGCCGCGTACAGTGCTGCACTGCACGAAATTACCACTGCGCGGGCTGCGCCACGCTACGCCACCTGCGCTGCACCAAGAAATTAGAGCCCAATGTCTTCCTTCATTTTTTACAGTAGTGTTATAGATCAATTTAAGGCATTCAGTACTTCCAATGTGTAGCATGCGCTTATGTTTCTAGTCTGAGTTAAACATGAGGTGCAGGCCAGAATTGTTGGCAGCTGGATATGGGAAATGTTTAAGTTTAAATTTCTTGCCAAAAAGCCAGTCTCTTTTTTTCAGCCAATAGATTTTGATGTCAAACCTCAACAATGCTCTAAACTCCTATGTTTGTTTTTTAGATGAATTTAAATATACAAACAAGCAAACGAAAGGTCTGTCTCCCGTTTGTGAGATTTTGGTCTAATCAAAATTTACACAACTTCATTGTGTAATTCTTTTGATTCACCATTGCATTTGTGTCATAATGTGGCAACATGTTAAAATAATTTTGACGTCCTTACACGTGCAACTCCAAGTAGCAACTGGTAGCTTCCGAAGATTTGAAACAAATTGACTTGTTGGCAACATCTCAGACAGAGGAAAATTGTTTTTTTGATCGATGAAGATAAGATGAACATGAAATGATGTCATGAATATGGTAGTTGAGGGACATACAGGCATGCATCCTAGTCATTTTAATTATAAAACAATTTTCACCTAGAAATTGGTCCTATGCTTTGAAATGTGGGAACACCATGAACAGCAGAATATTATGCAAATGTGTCTGTCAAAAAATGGGGTCAAAAATGGAGCTTAAACATGAAAAACAGACATCTAAATATTGAATTTTAATATGACTGGTCTTTGAAGAAGTACTTGTTTGTGAATTGACTCTCAATACAAAATAGAGTAACTATAGTACATCATTCACTGTTTTATGCTATAAGTGCTCCCTGTGGTGTTTGTCAGTTGTAGGGGAAGGGATTGTTATTTTGTGTCAGCATTCAGTCTTCTCTGCCCTGTCAACAAGTTGGCTCTTACTTAAAGCTCTCTGCCATTACTTCAGGGACTGCACAGAAACTGCCTTGCAGCTGGCTACATTCTGTGCACTGTCAGTTGTTCTCAGCATCTTTAGCTAGCTCTTATTTCATGATTTGGCATTGGGACATGCAAAGAAGGCATGGTGGCTCAGTGGGACCCTGCCAGCAACCCTCTGTACCCCATTTTATGCGGTACAGCTGTTGGCAAAAATAATGAAATCACCACACATAGAGGATGTTCATCCAGTTTTTTTTACTTCTTAGCAAATAAAAAGAAAATCACAGATATGACACAAAACAATTTTTATTAGCTTAACTTTCAGGGGTCATGAAACACTCCTTAAATATAATTAGGTTAAATTATGCATTCATTTATTTACCTACTTATATGCCTGTCTGCAAACTTTGTTCACAAGCATGCTTGTATGCGACTCGTGCTTCCATCTTTGGAGAGAGCAGACAGTTTGTCTCCTTCCGAAGCTCCTGCCAGTCATTCTCCACCTCTTTACAGTCATAGCTCAGAATGACGGCGGAGGAAATCTGTACATGAGCTAGCTTAGAAGTTTGCTGACAAGTGCTCAGCTGGCCAGCAGGAGGGGCTTTAGCAATGAACAATGCTAACCCAGTCCATATCCCAACAGTGCAAAGCCAATTGTGCCCTGTTATGAAAAGCCTACCGACCGCAGCCGGCGCTTGAATGGCTCGTACTCGAACCCGGACTGTGGTGTTTACTTCTGCTCCGCAATTCACAGCCCACCCAGCAGCCCCAGATTAAAGTAGTTTAATTAGCAGCATTTTTTTTTCATTAACAAGTAGAAAAATATGGAATTTCTTCTATATGTTCGACTAAGCCTTCAATTGTAAGATAAGCGGAAACTAGTTCTTTCCACTCCTGCTCCCATTATTCAAGAGGTTACAGTAGGCTATGTAATCAAAATAACATTAGTTTTGTTTCTTTTTTGCTTCCTGTTTTTCTCACACATTTTTATTTCTCTTGGTCGCTCCCCACCACTGTATAATAATTTATTTATTTCTTTTTACCGTTGAATCCGAATTAAAACCTTTTTTGTTTTAATTTTTATTGTAGTATAAAGTTCAATGCAGCCCTGGGGATTCACTGTTAGGATTTATAACATCTGAATATGATCTAAATAATTTTGAGAAATATTAAAAAAATATTTTTTATAACGTTTTTGGAGATCACTACTATTCCATATTTTAAACAACGGTTTGCTGATGTGCTTTCACTTTGCACACGAGCAGCCCTTATTCTGACGCAGTGTAGAGTTTTTTTTTTTTTTTCTGCTACTCAGAAAGTCCACCCTAATAATCGCTATTTGTCACAGTAAAAGTCCCCCATGCTTTTAAAGGGAATGGGAGATCACACTCTGATTGGTTTATCCCATGTTTCGCCCAAAACACGTCTAAGATCAATCAAGTGATTAAATCCAACCCTTTTGCATTGAGCGCCTTACTATGCCCCCAGATAACCTGCCATTTAACTAGCGAAAATGGATTTGGACACACCCTAAATGCACTTGCGCCACATGTTTCAGACAGAGCACTTAGATCGTTATATAGGGCCCAAAGAATTTGTTGAAGACTAGAAGAGGAGAAGAGACACAAAAAAAAAAGTTATGCCACGAAATAACAGTAAAATGGATGTAGGATTCCAAAGGATTTGTCTGTCTGGAAAAACCCTGTCAGTTGTGGGATGTACCATCACATCCTCCTCACATTCCTCTACTGCAAGTGAGTATTCTAATTGCATCCATTACAAAAACCTGTACTGTGACAATCGGGGAAAACAGGCCCTATATTACTCCTGAGCTGCGTCCAAAGTTTTCTTTAATAAATACACACTGGCAACTCTAAAATAAACGATGTCTGCATAGTCAGCCTTTGAGATTCGGTGATTAACTAAACGCAAAAGATTTATAACAGCTGCATGAAAACAGAATGAATTTGGCCCCGTCTTTTTTTTTTTTTTTCTTGTTCTTGATTTTGAAAAAAAAAACATAAATTTGTTACTTTTTTATTAAGCTATAAAGCTGGATGGATATTCGCTAAGTGTGGTGATTCTATCATTTTTGCCTAGGGTTGTATACTTGTGGAACCCAGTCAGTAAAGAACCTTCGATTGATCCTCGTACACCCCCAAAACCAATAACCCTGGCAGCAAAGCCCAAGCAAAACTGCGCTAAAGAACTAAATACGAATTTTCATGATAAAATTAAACTTGGCTGTTAGAATGACTCCATATCTGTGCATTTCTGTCCACTTGTCAGGACTGAGTTCTGAGAGAAAAGTAGCTTTTAGGGCCAGATGGAATGCCATCACTGCAAAGATTTCATGGTCCACTTTCATTGTCAAAACTCAGATTCTTGTGTAAACAAATGATAATAACCAATTTAAAATGCAAAGGAAAGCTGGATCTATATAAAAAAACTATATAATGATAGTCCACTTAAATCTACATTAAGGTAGCAATTTAATGTACATTTTTGATCTGAATCACCTGCCTATCCCAAACATAATCTTCTGGAAAATTTGTGGACTATTTTGTTTTCTGAATGATGCAGACTTGCTGTCATTCTCATGATTCTTTTCAACCACTTTTTTTTTTTTTTGCTGTTTTCTCAGTTATGAATAAAATGTTTCTAAGGTATTAGCCTCACTATTTCCCCTGACAAGCATGCATAAAGAATACGTATCAAACATTTTCAATATCTTAAGTTCATCAAGTCATCCATATTTCTGATCCAGGCTAAATGGTTTCAGCAACTGTGAAATGCGCTTGCATGAACAAATCGAACTCAAATCAAGTTCAAATCTTGCTTTGGTTATTCTCATTCAAGTTTTCCATTGATAATTGTGTCTTTAGCAAGGGTATCTTGTTCCTGTGCATTTGCACACATTGTTTTGCGGTATGTCACTTTGGATATAACTATTTGCCAAATGAATGTAATGTGACATCTGAAAATATTTGCAACAATGTAAAATGTCAGATTGTATAGGGAGAAGTGAGAATTTGTTGAATTTAACATAACATGAGCCCATGAATAATGACCGTTAGGTGTCTCTGTGGGTGTCTTGTAGGATATTGGAAGTGTGAGCCCCCAGCAGCGGAACTGGAAAGGGATTGCTATCGCCCTGCTTGTCATCTTGGTGGTCTGTTCCCTCATCACCCTGTCTGTTATCGTGCTGACACCAGGTAAAAATGAAAAAATATTTATGTGTGGTAACCAGAATGGGCATTTTTAACTAGTACAAACTTCTGGCTGGATTTCCAGTAGGTGGTCTCATTGGGATTTAAGTTACTTTTGAAAAAACATTTAATAAAACTTTTTATTATCAGCTGTAAGTTAAAATGTAGAAATCTAAAATTCTCATCGATTTCTCATTATAGTGAATCTTGAACGGATGCAAAGTTGAAATATTATTAAATAAAGAATATTGTTGATTTAAAAAGTAATTTTCATTTTCATTTAGGCCATTAATTATTCTTGGTTTATTTTATGCAGTTTAAGTGGCGCTTAATTAAAACAGCTGACATTACAGACCACTCCAACAGCCTACTGATATGGGATCAGTAAGACACCAGATGCGGGGAGATGGGAATGAGGATTTTATTCAAACAAAACAAAACAGGCACGAGGGCCAACAAATAACTTGGCCCAAAGGGTTGCAAAAACAAACTAAGGTACGCTACACAGAGCAAAGAACTAAAGAGCTAAAAAGGCAAAAACAAAAAACCACTGGAAACTCCAGGGAGAAGCAAGAACAGAAATAATCAATGATACTAAGGCTATATACAAAAAAGAGAACAAGGCTTGGGAACATGAATGTGAGCGTGAACTAGAGAACAAAACTTGCACATGGAACGAGACTTGGAAACAAGAACTTGAACATGGAGCGAGACTTGAGACACTGTCTGCCAGCCAACTTCCACCGCATCCTGATAAAGGCTTAGAAATCATGGCACATGAGGGGCAACACCTGGAGAAGGAGAAACAAGAGGCATGGCAAGATCAAGACATGGACAGAGATTGGTGGACAAGACTTGCTCATTAAGAGAATACGCGTGCTCAGCTTAAGTACCAATTAAGTATGCAGTTTGGAAGCAGCATGAATGTTCAGAACAGAAAAGCACAGCAAGATCTTGAAAAAGCAAAGCAGGAATCATGACAATAAACTCCCTGTCTAAATTAGTAATATTAGTAATGTGCCTATCTAAGAATTACACCAACCCAGTGAGTGTTAGTAAATGTTAGTAACTTAAAGACAGTAAATTGCCAATTAAGCTTAGAGAGCCCCGAATCAGCACAGCACGGAAGGAAGGGGAAATACCAAAGCCAGCCATAGCTCAGAAATGTGCAACAACGAAGGCACGGGGCGGAACGCAGACGAGCGGTGGAGTGGCATGGCAGACCTGGCAAAAACAAAAACATGGAAAAGTAAAAACGTGGACAATGAATGTGAAACATGAAATGCAATGACCTGATACAAGAAACTGTTAAAACTGTGACATGAACTATGACTAAGACTATGGACTATGGAACATGAAACTGTTAAAACCATAAATGCTGTCCTGGCCAAAGGCCAGGACCCCAGAACACAACACCTACTGTAACAGACGCTTTGTTTTTCAACATTAATTGAACAAACATGGTGTGTGCTGTGACAGCTAAAGAGTTAAATTTTGGTCTCATCTGACCAGACTTTGTTCTCCCAGTATTTCATAGGCTAGGCCAAATGTTGGGCAGCAAACTTTAAACAAGCTTCAACATGCTATTTCTTCAGCGATGGAGTCTTGTGCAGTGAGCGTGCATAGAGGCCAAGGCGGCAAGGGGAATTCCTTATCGTTTTCTTTAAAACAACTGCACTTGATAATTCCAGGACTTTCAGAAGCTCTCAGCAAGTAGTCCTTGGCTCTTGGACAACTCTTCAGATTATTCATTTAACTCCTCTGTCAGAAATCTTGCAAGGAGCACCTGGTTGTGGCCGGTTTATGATGAAATGATGTTCTTTTGACTTCCGAATTATGGCCTCAAGGGTGCTTAGCTGAACATTCAGAAGTTTAGAAATACATCTGTAACCAATGCCATCATGTTTTGCAACAATAAGGTTGTGAAGGTCTTGATTGAGCTCTTTGCTTTTACCTATCATGAGATGCTTCTTGTATGACACCTTGGTAATGAGAAACCTTTTTATAGGCCATCAATTAGGAATAAACCAGCTGATATTCATTCACACTGACAAGGGGCAGGATTGCTTTCTAAATACTGACAGAGTTCAAGCTGGTTTCTTGGTGATCCATGCCTTTTTGCACCTCCTTTTCTTCATGTGTTCAATACTTATTCACTGTGTCATTCCACTTTATTACACATTACTTAATTTATGGACTTGTTTTGTTTTGATTTCTTTGTATGTGTGGATTACTTGGGTTTTTACCGACATCTGGTGAAAATTTCATATCAATAGCCCCATTAGAAATATGTTCACTGAGAAAAATGTTGAGGCGTTCGATACTTTCTTACTTACTTTCCCCGCTCTATATCTGCCTAAAAAACAAAGAAACTTGCTAGGATAAAAAGCAGAAAAAAAACATCGGACTACAAAACAATGATCAATTATAAATGTTTTGTAACTTTCACGATTTATGCGGCGAGTTCTTATTTATTTGAGTACTTTTTTGCATCTTGAGTCGCTATGACCAACTGTGCCATAGCATTCCAAGAGATCCACACATCCAAGTATTACAACAGGTGCAGGACAAGCAATAACGTCAAGAACTGGACAAGAGATGTCCGCACACTGTTAAATGAGTTCCCAAAAAAATGTTTTATTGCACAATAGTTTCGGCCGATACGACTTTCATCAGGTACAAACGAGGGCAAGTAAGTAGGTAAAGGTATATATAAAAACTTGATGTGGAAGTGGGCAGGTACATCAACCAAAATCTATTAAGAGGCAACCTGTCAAACAGACCCATATAAGGATCTGTGAATTACACCAAATTTATTTTAAAAAAAAATAAAGAATCATATCTGCATTGTCCATATGCCAAAAGTATAATACAATGTGGTCTGGACTAAATATAAAAAAAAAAATTCCATTACAGGGAGGTGTGTGCGTCAGCCCAATGTGACAAGTAAAGACGGATGGCAGGAACTGGGAAAACGCATACATTACCGAATACGGAGCTATCCGCCTCTTATGTAAGGAATCTCAACCTGTATAAATACAATATGCCAAAGCACACACCATGCATGAGCAGATATAAGACAATCAACCATGTTTACACTCCAAAAGTAAATCCATATGCCCAAAAATCCAGTGGTGGATAAACAAAAAAAATATATACGGAAAATACTCAGCACTGCACAGGCAAATGTAAGGTAAGAATAAGCAAGCTAGAAAACACTAGTAAATTATAGAGAACAAGAGAAATATGTAAGATCTGTAAAACCCTCAAATATGTTGGCATTGAGAAAGTAGAAAAACCCCCCAGGGCTGGTAACCATGAACGCTTAATTTTACAACGTGAAACTCACTATACTTATGCTCTCAATACTTTGTCTCCTAATGGGTTAAATGAAGAATTTGGTATCAAACCCTTTTTATAGGTTTTACAGGTCTTACATATTTACTCTACCTCTACCTACTCACTTGCCCTTGTTTGTACCTGACGAAAGCCATATTGGCCGAAACTGTTTTCTGGAAAAAAATAAAATTTTCTGGAGCAACATTGCCATAGCACCTCTGTGCTGTGCTAAAAAAAATGACACACGTCACACTTTCACATTCAGTTGGCAGCCAAACACCCTCTGGCACGCATTGTGATAGATCTCCTGTAATGGGGTTTGCAGCCCTGTTCTTGAATATGAGACTGTTGGCTGTATGACTAATTTTCATTTTAATGCAACTTGATCCTCCATTGCAATGTTAATCATGCTTCACATAATTGTAAAATTGTATTTGAGTTGTAGTGTACACATTACTGAGTATAAAACACAATCAATGCCTGAGTGTTATGGCAAAACCTGTTAATGATGAAAAGCAGATTTTGAGAAAAAGTCAGTATTCCTATGGGGTTAAGATCTTCCCTGCTTAAGAATTATGTGGTTGCAGTGGTGTTTTAATGATTTTCAAGCTATCTCCACCATCTTCTTCCCTCTTGAATGCAATTTTGAGTTGTTATTTTCCTGCGAATTATGTGAATTATGAATTTTAACCATAAACGTCCTGCACATCCAATGCTCTGCATGAAGATGGACCTGACAGATCATGTAATAGGTATGTTGCTTCATAATTGGCTAACTCAACTTGCTAGGTTTTGCCATAACAAAAAATAGAAAATATAATTTGGGAAAACCCTTAAAGATCAACTTGCTAGGTTTTCACTTCACAAGTGATCAAATACCATTGACTTGCTAGGTGTTGTCAAAGCAAAACATGGAAGTCAGGGATAACTTTTTATGAATCTTGCTGTATTTGATGAGACAAAGCCTACTAAGTGCAAAAATGCATTATTACAGGAGAGGGTGTGCTTGACCGTCATTCTTGCCACCACAGTGGTGCGGCCGAGTTCCATTTGCATCACTGAAGAGACTAGAATGACGTACAAGTGCACTTTTGAGTGTAATAATTAGATTATAATTCGAACTATGACCAACTAAATAAAATGTATTATCAAAATTCATCTGTGTGGGCAACAAATTTTCTGCTAGTATTCTCTCCGTTTCCGTGTTAATACATGAGATTCGACGTTAACTAGTCCTTGTCAGCCAGCAAACTTTGGCTTATGGTTTCTAGACATTGTGATTTCCCCAAACTGAATAAATACCGCAAATAGCAACACAAAACTGCTTTGCTAGCTCAATCATGTCTTGACTAGAATATCCGCTGGAAAAAAAAATTCCATGGACTGATAGTTATACTTCTGCCGACATCTCAATCATTTTTAAGCTAACAGGTGCCATGACAACGACTCAGCTCATCTTCATCGAACAAACTTATCTTAACGGTGATATTTAAATGTAGGCAAAGGCTTTCCGGTGTCGGCACTAGAATAAAAATCGGTCTTTAAATAAACTCACCAGCAGATGTTTCATTTCAGCTGGGGGTGCATCACTCCAATTTAAAGTTAGCTCCGATTAATGTAGCCAAGCAGCAAACGTAACCAGTAACATTAAGGCTGAACAGAGTTACTTAATTTCAACCCCACCTTTCAGGGACTTTCGCAAATCAGGTCATTATCAATTTACCTCTGAAATTAAGAGAACAGTTTTCATAGATGTGTTGATTTATTAAATGTTCATTTCAATGTACAAATGCAAATGAATTGACAAATTAATTAAATCCATGGCATAGGCAACTAAGATAGATGGAGTAATATTTTCAGTGATGAGGTATTTTTCATTTGTGCACAGGCTACCCGTACTGACTTGCTCATTTGAGAACATTCTAAACGTCTAAATGACCAATCAGATTGCTCGGTCGGATCTACATGTTGTATAATTATTAATAACACTCCAAAGAGTAATTACGTTTTTCTGTATCATTCAAATATCACTGAATACACGAAAGAATAGCTTTGCTCAATACTCAGAGAAATACTGACTGGTAGGCTTTAGAGGGACAAAGCGTTACAATCCAGCTACTCTGCAGGACGAAGCGTAAGCTTAAACACACAGACCACGCATAGACGGAGTAGTGCACATAATGAGCTACATCTAGGTGCCGGGGAAGAGAAAGACGATGAATCAATTAAACGAGACACAACCGCAAAACACTGGTTCCTAAAAAAGGGGAGGAGACTGTTGAGAAGACCCAAGGGTTGTGAAGCTTATTGATGGAAATAACCAGTGGCGGCTCGTAAATTGGCAACAGGGGAAGCTCAAACAATCCCTTAAAGTTAAAGATTGTTCAGGACCTGATTTCAATCATCCATTTAAATTACAAATAACAGAAACTCCGAAAATTCAACAATATCTGATGCGGCCAGTTTTCATTAATAACGCATATTTGTCAACTCTCACGCATTCGGCATGAGTTTAAGTGGCATTTTTACGTTCCTCTGCTTTAGACAGCAATTATTCAATCAACACGTATGTAAGAGATTTTCGCGTGGAATTTAAGTACTTGTGCATGGAGGAGTTTGAAGCAATGGAATTGCTTAAAGACTTTTCAAATTATCTTATTTCATTTTAACGATCATGAAACAAATGCATTGCTTCCAACCCCAACCCCTGAGTAAATAAAAGCGTGAGAAGTCTGGAGTCGTAATCAGAATGCGTTAAAAATGAAAACTGGCCACATCTGATAATGTAGAGAGTTTTCGGAGTTTCTGTTATGGTAGATCAAATGAATGATTGAAAACAGGTCATGACCAGTCATTAATTTTAAGGGATTGTTTGAGCTTCCCCTACTGCCAGTTCACGAGCCGCCGCTGGAAAAAACTACATTTTTGAGCAGTTGATCTTAAATAAGGCCTATAAACAGGAAGCTTCTCACAGAGTTTATGCATTGTCTTGTCTCTTCGATTCGAGATGGCTGCTTGCACCAGTTTGTTGATCATGGTTGACAGATCTCCCTTGTCTGAGTTTTCACAGGAGAGATGTGCTAGTCTGTGAGTTTTTGCAGAATTCATGTTGGCACGTTCCATTGACGCTCTTAACAATTCTATGTATTCTTTTTGTCTTCCTGTTGTTGAATCTCCAGTGGTAACCATCATATGATTGTCTGTAGAACTGCTGGGTTTTCCATGTCAACTTCTGTTTGCCTGGGTTACATGAAGAGTCTTCTTCGTTATGTTACCATCGCTCCTGTACAGGTGTTATTGCTGTGATTTGAAGCCAATACATTGTGTATTATTTATGCAATATAAGCCCGAAAGAAGTACTTTTATTTTCTAGTAGTGCAATTCAAATGCAGTGTGCTTGACTGATTAGATGAATAGCTCTGTTATCCTATATTCTCAATAGTAATACAAAAGTGTTTTTTATGTTTTTTTTTTAGCTTGTTTGAAGATTAGATTTATTATTTTTGTTATTGAAATTTAGGCTATGTACATCCTTGATTCCAGCTGGATGCTGTGGTGAGCACAGAGGGTTAGTCCAGGTTTATCCCAAAATGGCCCCTGTAATGAAAGATTCATTCTAATTCAGCATTGACATGCCCAATGCAACCAATTAAGAATGCTGACACCCACACTCTGGTTAGTTGGACAAGATCAAACTCTGCTGTCTCACGGTTGCATTGTGTGTACTTGTGTTACTATTAGGCAATATGCATTTGATGTCTTTTGCTGCTTTACTCTAGCAAAGGATGAGAGAAATGTGATTACTTATTAATGCTGTTTGCATTTTCAGCGGACACTGTTGGGGGCAACGATACACGGCTGACTATCGAGGATCTGATTAACCCTGACTTTGCTGTGCATGACCCAGAGGCCAGATGGATCAATGGTAAGTGCCTTATCTACTGGGCATGAATTCCAACAGCCTCCTAATGAGTTTGCTTCAAACAGGGACCAGTTCCTACTTGGACTGTGAATTAGATTTCTCCTTGGGGTGGGTGTGCTTGAATGGGTAACGGTACAGTTGCTGGATCAAGCCTTCTGTGAAGCCTTCTGGAAAGTTAGGAACTTATTCAGCCACTAACAAAGGCCCTTAATCCCAAATCTGCTCCAGAGCCTTCTTTCACTTACACCCTCGACCACAAACTGTTTTCTTCACCAGTCTCTCATTCTCATCGGCAAAAATAAAAGGCAGAGCAAACTGCATGTTCCTCAGTAGGCTTCCGTGTAATTTTTTCATTGATGATTTTCTCTTCAAGGTCTACATCACTGATTGATTTCACATACTGCTGTGCAGCCATGAAGCAATGTCCACATATTGTTCAGAAAGAGGCTGCTAAGCACTGATAATTTGTAATTCCTAATGAAGCCCAGACTATTTTGGCAGCTTTGGTAATCTTCTTATTTTGCTCCTAATTAGGAATTAACTCAGCAAATTTCTTTGAAAAAAGTGCAGTGTTCACGAACGGTCCTTTATGGAATGTACTGGAATGAATGGTTCACATTTGGTGTACTAATACAGCGAAAGGCAATGCACCCATCAATATTTTCTGCATATGTTGATGCTGTTTGTGGAATCTGTTTTGTGGCGGACATTGCATATCCCTCAATTCTAATCCAATTATACATTAATGCATTAAGACAGGAACCATATTTTTACATTTTTGTGGGTGTTCTGTCCGTAGTCATGCACCTAGTTCTCAAAATGGCAAGTTAAACACTGATTAGTGTGAGGGTGCTTGTAAATCGATCTTATTTATCTGTTGGGCTGCAGTGAAATACTAAACGCTACAAAAGTCAGCAGGGTACATAATGTGGTCCCTCTTGCGCTTATATACTCTGTTAGAGCTGAATTAACATAATGCATTTTATTGTGAGTTTTCCTTGGACATTACTTACTGTATGTTTGGAAAGTAGTTTTATTGACTGATTCCGTTAATGATGATAATGTCTAACCATTTGCTAAATTAAGAGGCATGTGTCCCTGTGCCTCACCATTTATTAAATGCACTAATGGCTGTACTAATTATGCTAATATTCTCTGATGGTTTGGTGGTTGCCCTCTGCCTCCTTTTCCCAGATGTTACTGGGAACTGTTTGTTGAAGTTTGCTTTTTACTTTATTTCTGTCTTGTCAAGTCAATGGTCTGAAGGCTCAGTGAAACAGAGTATTGTTTTTTATCAAAAAAGTTAGTGCTCTGTGACACTCTTCGCTGTCTGCTGTATCTTAAGACATGAAGCCATAATTATGTGAAAAGTTCATGATGAACATTTTTACCTCAACCAAACACAATTCAAGCACCAAGCAAGTAAATAAGCTTGTAGAAAAACATGGGATGAAATAGTATCAGTGCTCAATCGCTAGTGGTTCTACTGAATTTGTGCTATGCAAACAAACGGCACATCAAATGAAATAGGAAGACCGCCGAATGCAATGATATAAGCCGTGCCATTTCAAACCGACACCACAGCGGCCATATGCATTACACTCTACAAAGATGCAAATATTTTTCTTTTGTAATAAAAATCTGTGGCGGAGGGTAAATCTGTACTGGCTATTGTTAGCCCAATGTGTCTGTGTTATATTGAAACTAGATCTTCCGGTCTCCGTGTATGTTTTTTCCCGTGGCACTGCTTCCAATGAGATGTTAAGATTTGGTTTCATGGTGTTTTGAGTACTCTCTTTGACAAATTTGGTGTGTGCATGTCTATGATTTTATAAGTGTTTTTGAGTTTTTCAGGTGTCGGTGGGGAAACATGTAAAATAATTACTAATTACAGAAAGGTGTGCAAGTGTACACGTGTCTACACTTGCATATGTGTGCATGTGTTTGTGTATTATTGCATGCAAGCCTGTGTGTTGAGGATGCATATCTTCTGTGAGTAGTGTGTATACTTGATTGTGCATATATACTGCATATATTGTGTATATGCATGAATGCCTCAATACATGCATTGAGAGATGCCAGCTTCAAGAAAGCCAGAATACATCAGACCTGATTAAGCTTGAAGGATATCAGAACCAACAACAGAGACCTGCATTGTGTGTATTCATACCTTCAGATTTTTATTTTTATTTTCTTTTGGATTTATTATTTTATTGGAGCATGATGCGGAAAAGGAATCATGTTGATTGGCCATAAAATAAAATTTTAGGATATAAAATTTGCTTGATTCTCACCATATTTGAACAAGCTCATGACATGTGACATGTTTATAGAAAAAGCTGTCCCTTGCTGCTGTGATAGTGCAGCATTGCAGATGATGTTGATCTAACTATGACGGACAACTGCATCTTGTTTCGTTCTCCGTCCAATTAATGAGGGCTTTTTAAAATTCATTCAAAAAAAATCTATTAAGTTTCTCCAGATAAGAACTCCACTTCAAAATAAAGAATGACTGGCCTTATTCATGTGGCCTATTCGTGTCATGATCTAATCTAAATAAAGGAAAATAAAAAAAACCAAGACAACACCTTTCATCAATTCCTGCCATCGGTGTTATTCAAGCCTTTTTTCCCTCTTTTCTCCAGTTAATGGACATGACATGCTCTACTTCCTTTCTTTAATTAACACCAGGCACCAGGGTACATCTTTCCCTGTTTCCTGTGGGACCAACGAGAAGAGTAGTGAAGCTAAGAGTTGATGAACAGGAAATTAACAGGATTGTCTCACATGGTCGTCTCCCAAGCTGCAGCCTCCAACGGCATTGAAAGTAATGAGTTTATCCTCTCCTCAGTGACAAATGGGTGACCTGAATATGCTGCATTGAATTGAATATTCTCTCTATCATGGGAATAAGCATGCAGAGCATCTTGTCCTAGCATGCAAAATTGTCTGAGTAAAAGCACTGATCTTTAATTACTTAGTTTCTGCTCATCGTGGATATGCTGAGAATGTTGGGAGAGAAAACTAGTCTAAGGTCAGTCAGTGTTGCTGCATTTTAGGGGCTTTATTAATATAAATATTATTGGTCCAATGAATATCTCAGTTTATGCCTGCAGTTCTATCCCTGTAGCATGGAGAAAGGCATAACTGTAAAATTCGAGTTCGTTAGGTAACGCAACCAAGGATTTAAAATGGGCTCATGTGACTGGTGCCCATGGCTATACTCACTACTCTTATCAGAACTGAATTAGAAAAAAAATCATCATAATAAAAAAACATATCACACAACCTCGAGGGTATGTTGCCCAACAGGAACATTGCATCTCTTTTATCCAAACATGTCTTTTAAAACTTACAGCCGTTTCTAATTATTCTTCCTGGTAATTCATCAGAATTGATTTGATCAAAACCATGTCGAAGGAGGAGTAATGATTAGTTTTTAAACCCCGCCACATTGCTTTTGTGATAGAATTACTGGTTGAATATCAATAATATCAGCACGAACCCTTTGGAGGGAGGGAGGGAGGGAGAGAGAGAGAGAGAGAGAGAGAGAGAGAGAGAGAGAGAGAGGGAGAGAGACAATGGGAGCAAGAAAGCAATGAGAAGTTGAATCTGTCAGTCGGAGTACATGAAAGTAAAAAAGAGCATTTCAGTGCACTGTTAATTTTTAATTTATGCTTTTAGAATAATGATGTATCTCGCCCTGAGTTGATGCACTGGATGGCCATTGCTGCAGTCAGTACACCTTTGATGAAGGAATCACAAACACATCTCCCAATCAAATCTAGAATCTTCCTTCGAAAGTTATAATTCTGGAATCTCAATGTTCCACTCATACCCCCCTACCCCATCACGTACTTGACTGCAAAAAACACATCAGTGTCGTGATAGTCAATGTTATCCCCCGCCACAAATTGGAGTGGGCCATGTTGAAATAAAGGCCGTCTGTCCGTCCTTCAGTCTGTCTGTCCATCCATGTAAATGCAAAGGACAATGTTTTTTTTTTTCCAGAAACTAGTCTACCTAGATAAATGAAATTTTGTGTG
The DNA here is from genome assembly GCA_029721435.1 of Gymnothorax reevesii. Taxonomy (NCBI): domain Eukaryota; kingdom Metazoa; phylum Chordata; class Actinopteri; order Anguilliformes; family Muraenidae; genus Gymnothorax; species Gymnothorax reevesii. The sequence continues at coordinate 56,713,873 of CM056586.1, forward strand.
TATTTGTTGCTGGACATGACCTTAATTGGGTTCAAAAACGGGATTCAATGGTGGCGGGGGATATGGTTGACAATGTCTTGTTATATTTTGCAATCTAATTTCTGCTCTTGCCTTTGCTTTCACTATAGTGATAGCTCAATACAATGATCATTCTATACTATAACCTGTTCAGTTCAGGCAGGGGACATGTTGGGTCCCCTTTCTGCTGAAAACATATACAAATTAACCTAAGCCCTTTAACAATGCTAACCACTCGTCTGGTTGCATGGTGCTGCTGAATGAAGGGGGGCAGTGATGTATCACACGGGGACTGCAGGCTGGCAGATTTCAGCTGTTTGCTCAGCAGTAATAGCCAAGGAGTCAGATCTAATCTTGTGTGGCTCTTGATGTCCCTCTAATTGCTCTTGATCCGTGAATTGCAAATGGTGACCTCCTGTACAAATTTTTTTTTTTTCATTTTTATAGTCTATTATGCTAAAAAAAAAAAAAATAGTTGGTAGTATGGATTAAAATCTAGCACCCAGAAACCAAGTAATAATTTATTGAATAATGGTTGTGCTTGTAGGCTGATGTGTGTCAGCAGTCCAGGGTTTTTCATTTCATTTTAACTACCCACATGTAAACATGTACAGCATTTGATTGTGCAGTTGCCCCGCCGATTCCTTACACAAGATGGCGGACACATCTCACATTTTGCGGTTGGTTCAGTGACGTTGTTGTCCACGCAAAGCGTTTTCTGTTTTAGCTCTGTGTTTACTGGCTTCATGTCATAAAAATGTTTCATTATAATGCAAAAAATTACTATGGTTAAAACTGCTGCGTATCAAAGTCTTTTCCTTTTAATTATTTGAATAAATACGAAGGAAGGAGGAAAAAAGTTGGCAGAGTCATGAAATTCTATATGCTTGCTGAACTTGCTGCTGAGGAAAGGTTTTAAGTATTTATTCTGCTAGCCTCATCACAGCCAATGAGCTGAAAATTTCAGATGAGGAGAACATACCTCCAAGCTACTATTGATCTTGACCTGTCTTGATAATTTACATGAATTAACATCATGTGTACAAAGTGCGGAGAATTCTTCTTGTAAAGGTATGAAGAGAAATAAACGGTGTCATCTGAATGCAAAATTGCATTTCAATCAAAGATAACTTTATGTAATTGAAGTTATTTGTCAACAAGCTGTTTTATTTGTAATTTAAGCAATCACGAAGTGCATGTTAAATAGCCTGCATTCAGAAAGTGCTAAAAGCAATCATATACGTCACGAGAATAGATTATCTGTAGTTAAGTGAATAAAGCTTTTTTTCTGAATTGATTTTGATATTTAATTGCCAATGTCTTTCAGGAAGAAAGAAGACAGGCATTGAACTGCCAATGGTTTATTCTATGATTTTTGCTGAAAGGCGCTTCAAACTGAAATGCAAAACTGAAAATACACTTATTTCACAGTTTCTTTGATAAAACCGGACAGGCATAATGACACTGTCATCACATGTTGATATAGCACTTTTCAAAACCTAGGTTAAAAAGTGATTTACAAAGGGATAAAAGGTTCAAAGCTAAAAGAAAAGGACAACACAAACATTAGTACAGGAAATGTAGCACCATAAATGCAAAAACAGTTTGTGGCATTACCACTCAAAATAAGCAAAAAATCATGGGCAAAAACATGTACAAAAAAGGTCTGGTTGACTTCAAATTCCCAAAAATATTCACAGCAGTCTCTCAGGGGAAGACTTCCCCAGCCAGGGACCCAGGATAGTGAACACTCAGTCCTCTTGTGTTTTCAGTCTTGAACAGTGGCGTGCCGTTAAAGATTTATATGGCCTTAAGTAACCTCACCTTTTCACGCATTATTGCTTTCAAGCTGTTGTTGTTCACGTTGGCCTGAAACAGATAAATAATCTATTTACTGTTTAGTTCTGTCCAACACATGATCTGTAATGATTGATGAATGATGACAAAGTGATTGCCTATGGGCTTCATTAATGTAATTGATGTGAAAGGCTAGATATAATCTGAATATGCAAAAAATCCAAAATTTTCTCTAACTGCCATCTCTTAATTTTGCATTTTTGACTGCAAAAACTGCTAATGAGCCAACATTAAAAGCGACAGGTAGGCCTGTCGCGATAGTCAATTAATCGCCCTATCGTACTATTAATGTCAATAATTGCGGTCATTTTCCTGACCATGATTAATTGCCACAAGTAATGTGTGGTTATTTTCTTAAGAAAAACTATGCTAACTGTGTTACAGGATCCGCTGCAGTTCACTTTCTTTCCGCTCTCCTCGTCCGTGTCTCTGATTGACACACGGGGGAGGGGCGGAGGAAAGCAGGTGACGCCTGGAGTGTCTTTACACACAGATTAAGGTCCAGAATTTTTTGCTTTCTTGAAGTCCAATTCCGCTTTATTCTGCTTTCTAAACTTAGCATTTCTCATGTTCATTCTTTCCGTGTAAACAGGTGAGTAACGATGGTATTACATGTCTGCTTTGCATAGCTATAGTAGTCATGAACACGTCCTATTATTGACTTTGTATTATTAGTGTACTACACTATTTGGCTGTTACATTGTTATATTCTATTCAGAGATGAAAAATAAGATTAAATGAAATATAAACTTGCACAATATAAAATTTGCTCAAATCCAACATTGGTAGATAGTCCAAATAAAATCCGAGTAAGGTTTCCTTTACACCTAACGCGAAACGAATTTTTTGCGCGACAGATAACATTCAAACTCAATGCGAAGAAGCGAATACACGTGAAATGGGAGGGAAACGGCTACCAAATTGTAAGCCTTTCCTGCTGCAGCTTTCCTTTCCTGTGGAATTTTTCTCTGATTTGATACAGGAATTTATTGACAAAAAGACATTTTCATCACTTTTTTTTCAGGTTACCCCCTTTTTGTTTGGTTACAAAATTCTCTTTACAATGAATGATACTTGTTATTTTGAGAACTTGCTTTCCCCTATGCTCCAGTAAAGTTAATAGGTGATGCATTTTAAGATGTATATAAAAAAAATGGCAGCATTCAATAAGGAAAAAAGAATAAAGATGGAACTTTGATTGCTGTGGTGCAACTTTGTATGACTAGTGAAGAAAAGGACTGACAGGAACTTGTTCGCATGTAATAACAGTAATGGGAAGACACTTCCACTGCTGTGGGTATAATGCAATTGGCCAGAGTCGCAGTCAGAAATACTTAGGCTGTAAGATGCAGGGGGGCTGGGTGGGTCTTTCTCACACGTTATCCTGATCTTACATAAAATACTGCTTATAGGTAGGCTTGTTGTATTTCAATGCTTGAGTGATGTGCTCTTCTGTCATGCTACCCTTTGATTCATTGCCCTGTATGAAAAAATACTAACATTTTAATCTTTATGTAAGAATAAAGTTGCAGAGATTAAATTTATGATACGATAGCTACAACATGTTTCTTATCTCATGCATTTTTTCTCTTCAAGCAGAGAGAGGTTAATCAGCCTATTGTATTATGACAGGTCACATTTTCCTCTGCATATTTTTAACTAAAAGAAGCATGTCTGAAAGATTGTGCATGCATTAAAGTTTAAAGAATATGGTTTAAATACGTTGATGGCTGTATAAGAAAGAATACATGCCAGAACAGACATTGTTCTCTATACTATCCCCACATCTAAGATCCATGACACCAGTCACTGGGACTCTACATATGTATTCGGAAATCCTCATTTTAATTGAATAGAGGTCTTTTAGAAGGGAAATATGATTGCATCTATTGCTTTGGGCCTCCAGTGAGCTGATTTTATGTCCAATGCCTGCGAACTCTGCCTCTGCAATTAATCAACTAGTCAAAACTCCCTCATTCTATTATCATTATACTCTCTGGAACATGGAATCACTTGGGGTGTTTAAATTTGAGGATCTGCTGCATTGTTCTGGCTCTGACATATTCTGAGACTGTAGTGTACTTCAGAAAAATACTAATCAAGTAAAATTTTAAAATACATTCATTCTTGTGATCTGTAAATCCAAATTCAGGTTAAAGAGGTCAGTTTAATTTGATGGGTAAAAAGATAAAGTTTTAAATAAAATTAATTCAATGTCTTAGCCTTAAATCCCAAGACTTGCTGAGTCCTGATTTGCAATTTTTTTAAAATTCAAAACCTGATTTAATGACTGAATTTATGTAGGCATTAACCATATTCATCAGAGCCAGAGCACTTGTGAAAGGGCATGGGGAAAGCAATGTTCCTCTCAGAAAATTTGAGTGAAATCCTGAAGAAGGCACGACTGCAGCCTCTGATATATTACGAAAGAATTCAAATATTAATACCAAATTTATTATAACAAAAATTTCTCTCCTCTTGTTCCAGAATCTGAGGTTGTGTACAGGAATCGGGATGGCCACGTCATCAGGTTCAACGTTCTCACAAATGAGACAGAGATAGTGTTGGAAAACAGTACCTTTGTAAGTGGGCTCGTCTGCAACTATGCTGTCCGTATAAGAGAATGGTGACTCTGCATTCTTCTGTACAATGATCAACCTCTTGTAGTTCACATCGATGTGTAAATGATTGAATTAGGTGGTTTCGGTTTGTTATGTGGATCTGGGAACATCTGTAGATATAGCTTTCTGTTCAACAAGTGTAATCTCAGAGTTTCTTATGGAAGATTATTTTAAAACAAGCACCCCTTCCCCTTTTCTATTCTTTTGAATGCTTTACAGAACTGTTTGCAGTTACCTCAATAAATAATTGAATTTATAAATGAGTTTACGCTTGACAATGTAAATACAGACATGTATTGTCCCATTGTCCCAGGGAAACCTTTGTATAAATCAAAGCTAATTATCTAAATTAAGCAAAATTGGCCGCACCTACTGACCTTTGACCTGAGAGTAGTTCAGTCATTTAAGATATTTGCGCGGTCTGGTCACTACAAGTTTGAGCATTTTTGCCGAATAGTTGAGTGCTGTTTGTTTCATTCCACATAGCATGAGGTGGTTCCTGCCATGTTTTTGTCATTCCTTAACCACTTCATTGGATACCCCCAATACAATGTCAGCTTTTCTAACCACTGCTTTTGTTAAATTTTAATGTAAGGGAATAGGCCATAGAATAAATACTATACTGCCCATCCAAAACGAGGCAGGGACAGTTTTAACGGTCAACACAAAACCTGGAGTGCTATTGGTTGGCGATTTTTTACAGGAATGTGTTACAAAAAAATCCAAGTGCAAGCAGAAATCTGCCAAGCACACAGAGGCAGTCTGAACAAGAGGAAAAAAGGATGATGCAGCACCAGCAGATTGTGTGCAGGAAATCTGTCCAGGGAGCAAAATATCTGAGTCCAAGCGCACAGTCTGAATGAAAGCAGCGCAAATCCAAGTGCAAGCAGGGACTATTTCAGTGCAAGAGCAGAATCCACACATGAAATGGGTATAGCTGCTCTCAAGTTGAAATGCCACACTCTTGAATAAAGATTGAATGAAGCTTCATAAAGAGTAATGGGCACGTCAGGGCAAGAAAGGAAGCCCATGAACCAATGCTTCCATCATGCTTTTTACACAATGTACAGTCTCATAATCTGAGTTTGCTTGCAATTGGTCAGGTCTTGGCTCAGCACTGTTCTGCAGCAATAACAGAATTCTTCAGACTGCCTGAATATTCTGAATGACCAGTAAACCATCAATGGCCCATTTAATCCCTGATGATACAGGAATATTCCAGAATGACAATGCCTAATTTCATCAGTCTTAAATTGTGAGAGAATGCACCATCAAGCATACGGAGTAATTTTCACACATGAATTTGCCTCCTCAGAGTCTGGACCTCTACCAGTGGAAAGTTTTTGAGGAATTGTGGAGAAGGCTTCATGGAGTGGTTTGACTCTCCAATGTTGTAACATTGTATTAGATTGTCAAAACATACCAAAATGTGCCTGTGGTCATAGCTGAAGGAGGCCCAACAAAATATTATAGACCAAGGCCTTTTTTTTTTTGGATGGGCAGTATAGTTTGCACTATTTGTGAGGCTAACGTTTATCTTGTTTCTTTTCTTTTTTTTTTTTTTTACCATTTTTAACGGGATTGAATTGTTCAATAATAGCTTTTGTAATGTTTGCAAAATCTGCAGTAAATGTTGGCTAAGTGCTACAAAATGTATTTTCCTTGCACTGCTAAATATAAATAGTTTTACTATTTACTGTATAGTTTAGCTGCCAACGCTCATTAGAGTAGTGTGCTATAACATCATCCGTATCAGTCGTAGTCACATGTAACTTCTCATTATTTCTATGGGATAATAGCAGTGAATATGTAGCAATAGGCTAGAGTTTTTTCTCATTTCACAGGAAAAAAATCTTATTGATTCTGATCTCCATTGAACAAAGTATCTATGTTGCAAAATGAATGCTATGATATTAATGTTCATAACCTTTTTTGTCCATTTCTTTCTCTTTTAGATTGATTATAATGTAGCAAAATACTCGGTTTCCCCTGACCTCAAGTATGTGCTCTTTGCCTATCACGTGAAGCAGGTAAATACTATTATTTTCCTTTACAGCATTTTACAGGGGGGGGGATAAGAGGGAATTCCCAATGATATTTAATCTTGATACATTAATGTGTTTGTTTAACAATAAAAAAATGCTGGAAACACATTCTTTTGTCGTCATCTCAAGCTGTTCTCTAAACTCATGGCTTCAGCAAAGTCTTTCCCACTCAAAATCTCTATCTGAGATTCGGAAAGTAATGTTCCTCTCAGAAAATTTGAGTGAGATTGTAAAAGCACTCATGCATTAACACAAAACAATGCACAGCATGTTTGTACGCTTTGAGCACATTTTAAGGTGCAGTGGTACGTGATGTAAACATCATTTTTAACATTTTTCATCAAATTGGCAGCCATTCTTTCATAGCACTTCTATGATAAAGAGCTTCCCTGCTCTTAAAATATGGACATATGTAAATGTGACCTCTTGAGTTCAGCAGTCTGGCTTACGCTTTTCAAATGTGTTAATCTTGGGTGATTTGCATATTGAGTGCTCTTATATCTTTGAGATATGTAGTTTTAATATAATGGGCTCTAAATTCGTAGACCAGGCGCAGGCGCGGCAAATGGCGGGTGCGCCGCGCCAACTGGGTGTGTCCAGGGTGTATGTTGCAATTTCGTGCCCGGCGCAGCCTTGCGCAAGTACTCCTCTGTCCCGCCTCTGTCCCTCTTTCCGGCGCAAGTGGCAAAGAAGGCGTGTTTGGGTAAAACACAACCGAGTCAAATCTTCACCAATCAAATGAGCTCCTTTCCTCACCTTTAATGTGTTGGAATATAGAAGCCTCTGTCCTATATCTGCATGATGCGTTAATTTTGCATTTTCCTTTGCTGCTGCAGGCATGTTTTCTGCACCGCTTACGTCTATATTAAGCATTACGAATATGAGTTAGCTGGCGAGCTAGGGCATTCGCAAATTATTACCATTAGCGAACTTGAATGGAATTTCAAAACGAAACTACGTCAGATCATTCAAACTTTTGAAGTTAGAATGAAATACGACAGTTGCTCATTTATTTCTTCTGCCTGCATCATTGGGAAGAGAAACAATGAATTATTACACCTCCTATTATTACACCCTGTTGCTCCTTAAAATTTTGGGATTAACATGCATGGACAGCAATGCAAGATACGTTACACATTTATTTTCTATATGTGATCTTAACTCAGTACGAGATCATAGCAATCAGGCTGTATTTCTTTCCCCCTCTAAAAACGATAAAACCTCAGTGATAATAATAGTAGCCTAATATTAAGCTGCTTGCACACTGGACGCAAAACAAATTTTCCGCACGACAGATTGCGTTGAACGCAGTGTATACGTGTCCGAAAGTCTGACAGGGTTTTAATATATCTCCGTGTCCGACAGTCGTATGGTTTCAATAGAACTCCGTGTCTGATTGTTATTAATTTCTTCAAATCTACTGACTCTTTTAGATATTAAACGTGAATGTTTTGATAGGAGGGCTCAGTTCTTCAAGATGAGTACCAAGAATTTCAATCAATGTTTCTGTTTGGGCTCTGCTCAATAAAGTGAGTCGACATTTGTGCGGGACAATGTACAATGCCTGTCGAACATTAAATGCAAAATACTCTGTGTCTGACAGCAAAAAAAAAGGGGGGGGGACGATTAGAACAGATTGATGACAAAATAAAGAATAAAAAGAAACATTTTAACAACAGAACATCCAATGAACACTGCAAATTAATTATTTGCGAGTCATCTTTTTTGGATGTTCTGCTTGTTGGTGATATATTTTTATTTTTTATTTTGTTATAAATCTGTTCTCATATCAATACTTTTACTTTTCGCTGGCTGCCGGACATGGAGTATTTTGCGTTTCACGTTGGACGGTCTTGATTGTGCATGCGATAATTTATTCACATTGTCAATGGTCATGGAATTGATTTGCTCACTGACTACTATTTTACTATTACTATTTACTAAGTACTATTTTATCTCTGGTGTGGAAATAAATCTGTTCCATCCATCTAATGTTCAAAAGAAAGACCGAATAAAGACTGTTGTCTATCTTCAATGGAAGAAAACAGACGAATAGGCTGAAAAGACCAAGAAAAGTCGATAGGTATCAATTTGCTTTTTGTGAAAGTCGAACACAAACAACTTTGCACGTCTAATAATTCCTTGAATATTCAAAAAATTAGAACTTTTATGACTTTCGGACACGGAGCTATGAGAACCCTGTCCGACTATCGCACATCTTTGCATTGACTTTGACTGTAATCAGTTGTGCGAAAAATTAGTTTTGCGTCCAGTGTGCAAGCGGCTTTACTAAGCATAGAACACAATCATTTATATATATATATATATATATATATATATATATGAGAAAGATGTGAAGTCGTTAGTTTGCATCACATATTCAGCTGCATTGATTAAGCCAGGTTGAGTTTCCATTACGCTTGCCAGCCGCCTTTAATTTGAAATCAGCACAATCGATATAGATATTATAATTTATGTCCTGATTCTGACAGTTACATTAAATAGTGCTTGCTGAAATTATTTATTGCATTGAAATGTGCCTGACATTCTGGAAACCTGCCTGTGAGGTTTCGGTGACATGTGCGCACTGTGCGCCGGTCAACCAAATTGCCACTGCACAGAAAGTAAGCCAGGTTGGAGCTGGCGAGCTTTCTGCGCAACTTCAGCGAAGACTTTTTCTACAAAACTGTCACTGCGTCTTGATGAATATGTGACACCTCCCCATACTACGCCGCCACACCCATCTCTGTGCACAGCCGTCTACCAAATTGCCAAAGTGGGTGCACATGGTGTTGTTCCGCACAAAATTACCACTGCTCGGGCTGCGCCGGACGAAATTACCACTGCCTGGGCAGCGCCACACTTCGCCACGCTGCACCACCCTGCGCTGCGCTAAGAAATTAGAGCCCAATATGTTCACATCTCACTTATTGCTTTTGTTTTAATTTTTGCCACAGTTTCACCATGAGCCCTTCATGGAAAGCTTGTTCATCACTGCTTGTTGCTGTTTCTTCTGATTTATATCATATTTAAACAGTATAAAGATGCAGTCTCTCACTGACCTGATATTATTTATCATTTTTAAGTTACAAATGTGCTCTCATGGGGGTATCCATAATTTTACAGGAACTGCCGATAATTGTCATTTCTATTGACAATAATGGACACTTTAATGAATTCAGAACATCTCACGTTGGTTCCCATATCTGTACTGTCTCAGTGAATGCAGTTGTCCACGTATTATTTTCCTTATCTGTGAGCCGGTAATACAGGTGAGGTTTATGAATACTAAGCATGAGAGCTGCTGTTGGAACTTGTCACTGAGGCTTGGAATGTGGGCCACTCCACTATGAGATGAACACTGGCGTTCTTCTCACAGGCTGGTTCAGATAACATAGCCAGTGATTAAGAGTAATGGGGAAGGTTCTTCGAGATTAATATTTTAGCATCAATAGTATATGCATATGTCTCTGTCCATTCATAGTTTTGTTTTCTAAATAAATTTTACTTGCGGTAGTCAGACATTGTTTGACATGATCACAAAGACTTTTCAACTTGATGTGTGTTGCTTATTTACAAGTAGCATATTGTGACTCGTGTAATTAATATGACCATCACTCGTATTACTCATTACTCAGTGAGGGCAGGTACAGTGTGGTGCGGCAGCAGGCAATGGCAGTTTGCAGGTGTGGAGTGAAAGGGCAAGAATATATGCAAGCAGCTTAAACAACCAACTTAAATAAAGGTTTACTTACTGCGCAGGGCAGACAGGCCCTGCAGGGAGCCAGATTTTTTTGCATGCGCTATGCCTGGCGAAATGCACACAGACCAAATTTTCCTCAACCGCTGCACGCAACTGGACACAGAGAGGGATATCTAAGGCGTAGTTATATTGTGGAGGGACTTCTTTCTTGTAGGCTAGATGACACTAGTGAGAGGGAAATTCAAATTAGGTCAAGCTAGGCGATTTGTGGAATCTGTCTCATACTATATCCCTTTGCGCAGAAGACTAGAATTTAGATGCTACCGTCTTTGAAATGGCAGGCTAGTCTTTTATGCTAATTGCCACTTTGATTAACAACTCCAGAGTCTCATATTGGCACATGGGACCATTGAACCCATTAGGACTAACTAATGTGCATAGATTTGAATACAGGCACGCGAAATTAGTAAATGTGCATTAAATAGTGCAAAATGCCATTGTGGTTCTTGGCATATGATGCAAATCACATGTTCAAAGGGATAATTATGAAAAAAACAATGATTTTGGTTATCTCCATATTTGTGATCCGGTTGTAAATTGGAATTAAGCGCCCTTGCAGTGGCCATCTTTTGAATTCTCTGTGCATTATCGCCAGAGGTGGACAATCCAGGTTAAGGAAGTAAAAGTTCTCCCCAGTATTTTATTCCAACCGACTGGATTTGCTAAATAAAGTGGCCATTCAGACCAGAAGTTGGACTAGTCAAGACAATCAGCCTCTTGTGTGAATGGGAAGAAGTAAAACATGGTGGGACTTCTGCTTTCTGACCCCTGGAATGTCCACCTCTTGCCACATCTCTGGATTTGGTTCTCTGCCAACTAGTTGTTGACCTTGCCTTGATTTTAGAAATCAATAGGTGATTGACTGTGCATTTGTTAAATGTTTATTAAATTATGTATGCAGTTTTTGCATTTATTTCTGGTCTGCTCTTGATTTCTGTCTCTTGTCGTTACTGACCCAAAAGGGTTAAGCCCATACAGGCTTGCATTATTTTTAATTCACCCTATGAATTTTCTTGTTTTTCTCTTTCTATTTTAGGTGTTCCGTCATTCATATACTGCATGGTATATGATTTACAACGTTTACACTAGGTAAAAAAAAAATGCTATACTAGAGGGAATGGGAAGGTATCAATGAATTGACCGATTAAAAGGAAGAGTGCTCTTAAAGATATATTTTTCCGATCAAATATTAATATATATTTGATATATTTTTTCACATTTATTTACAGTTGGACTCCCGTACAGTAGATGGCACTCCTCCATGTGTTTATTTGTTTTAAAGGGAGGTGCTGGAACTGAACCCCCCGGAGGTGCAGAATGCTGTGTTGCAGTTTGCTGAATGGGGAGTGCAAGGACAGCAGCTGGTAAGATCTGAATCTCTGATAGTGTTAGGCCCATAAATATTTGGACACGAACTACATTATTTTCGTTGACCATCATGGAATATTGGCATTCAACTTGATGATTATATCTTCTGAAGACAAACTAAAGTCATTCTGCATCAATTTGAGGGTGTATGGTGCTTTATTCCTTTCCAGATTTATTCTATTTTCACTCATTTGTCTCATTTAAGTGTTTCAGATCATCCAACCAATTTTGATGACAGGCAAAGACAATGAGTAGACACAAAATGCAGCTTGTAAATGATCATTTCATTCATTGAAGGTAAAGGATTGTTCAAAACCTATATCGCCCATCTGAAAAAATGATTGCCCATTCATGGCAGCAATTGCGATCAAACATTTGCGATAACTGGCAAGGAGCCTCTTACATTGCTGTTGAAGAATTTTGGCCTACTTTTCTGTGCAGAATTCTTTTAATTCAGCCATATTAGAGGGTTTTTGAGTACCAACTGCCTGTTTAACTGCCATGCTGCATCATCATCAGGACATTGAATAGACCATTGCAAATCTTGATTTTTATTTGTTTTGAACCATTCAGAGGTGGACCTACTTGTGTGCTTCAGATCTTTATCCTGCTGCATGATCCAACAGCGCTTGAACTTTAGGTCGCAAACTTATGGCTGGACATTCTCCTTCAGGATTTTCTGGGAGAGAGCAGAATTTATGATTCAAATTATTTTGTCAAGTTACTCAGGTCTTGAAGCAGCAAAGCAGCCCCAGATGATCACATTACCACCACCATGTTTGAATGCTGGTATTATGTTCTTATTCTGGAATGCTGTTAGCTTTGCCTCAGATGTAATAGGACCCATGACCTCGAAAAAGTTCCACTTTTTTTTTTTTAGTCCACAGAATCCTATCCCAAATGTCTGGGGGGGTCATCAAGATGTTAAGTGGCAAATGTGAGATGAGCCCTTGTGTTTAGGCTCTTTCTTGCAGTGGAATTGTGAACACTGCCCTCAATTGAGGCAATTGAGAGCAGCAGTTTCTTTATATGGTAGCCTGGTTGTTTTTTTACCATCATCATTGTCCTGTTTGAGGAATACTGGTTGACTGGTCAGTCCTGAGAAGGATCATCACAGTTCCAAGTTTCCTGTCTCAGTGCTGAATGCATCAGTGTTGGGCGGACTGTGCTGGAATTGTGTTTTATTCCGTAGTAATTTAAAAGTGAACAAATACAATCTACGGTTGATTTCAAGTTTTTCATTTGCACTCCGAATCTAGAGCTGTTTACTCACAATATGATATCCTGAAGCAAGGAACACAACCAGGTGAAGCTAAATGAGGTATTTGGTATATTCTTGGGAAGGGAAGAAAGGGAAGAAAGTACTGGTGAGCTCAGAAATGCAAAAAGGCCAGGGAGACTATGGATAACCACTGTGGTGGATGAAAGAATTCATTCCCAGGTTCAGGAAAACCCCTTTGCTATAGTTGGCAACTTGGCAAGATCAAGGAGACTCTCTAGGAGGTAGGTGTGTCAGTGTCAAAGTTGGTAATCAAGAGAGGACTTCACTTGATTAAATACAAGGGCTTTATATCAAGATTTAAACTAATGTTATGGCTCACAAATATGAATTTGGCCAAAAAAATCTATCAAAAAGCCTTTATATTACTTGAACAACTTCCTGTGAACAGATGAGACAAATATCAACTCATATCCGAAAGATACACTGCCCTCCATAATTATTGGCACCCATAGTTAAGATGTTGTTTAGCTTCTAATAAATTCAGTTTTTTTTTCTAAGGGACCACAATGAAAAAAAGAGGAAAATCCAACATTTAATTCAAGTGCATTAATTCAGTGAGAAAAAAATCCCACATTCTTTTACATCAAATCCTGTTTGACACAATTATTAGCACCCCTGATGTTAATACTTCATGCAACCCCCTTTTGCCAACAAAACAGCACCTAATCTTCTCCTATAATGTTTCACAAGATGTGGGAATACAGAAAGAGGCATCTACGACCATTCCATTTTGCACAATCTCTCTAAATCAGACAGGGACCTGAGTCCTCTCCTCTGCACTCTCCTCTTCAGCTCACTCCACAGGTTTTCAATGGGGTTGTGGTCTGGGGACTGAGATGGCCATGGGAGGAGCTTGATTCTGTGTCTGGTGAACCATTTCTGTGTAGATTTAGCCACATGTTTAGGGTCAGTATCTTGCTGAAAGACCCAATGACGACCCATCTTCAGCTTTCAGGCAGAGGCCACCAGATTTTGATTTAAAATTTCCTAGTATTTCAAAGCGTTCATGATGCCATGCACCCTAACAAGTTTCCCAAGGCCTCTGGAAGAGAAACAGGCCCACAGCATCACCGATCCTCCCCCATACTTCACAGTGGGCATGAGGTGCTTTTCTGCATACTCATCTTTTGTGTTCCGCCAGACTCACTTAGAGTGTTTGTTGCCAAAAAGCTCCATCTGGGTCTCATCTGACCAAAGCACACGGTCCCAGTTGAAGTCCAAGTACCGCTTAGCGAACGCCAGACGTTTGCGTTTATGATTGTGAGTGAGAAAAGGTTTTTTCCGTGCATGCCTCCCAAACCGCTTTTTGGTATGTAGATATCGCCAGATGGTTGTTTTGGAGACTTTGTGACCCCAAGATGCTACCATTTTTTGCAATTCTTTAACAGTGAGCTTTGGAGAACTTTTTACTTCTCTTACCATCCTCGTCACTGTGCGTGGCGGCAAAATAACCTTGCGTCCTCGTCCAGGCTTGTTTACCACTCTTCGAGTGGTTTTAAACTTCTTAATGATTCCTCTGATAGTAGATATGGGCAGGCGTAGACGAGTGGCTATTTTCTTGTTGCCATTGCCTGACTTGTGAAGGTTGACACACATCTGCCTTACTTGAATGGTGTATTCCTTTGTCTTTCCCATGTTGAAGAGTGGATAAGAGAAATGGCCTCTGTGTCACGTCATATTTATACCCCAGGGAAACAGGAAGTGATGAATTACTAATTAAATGTTCCTATATACTCTGATCAACTTTGTAAATTACTGTAGAAATGACAGAAATACTTCAATTACATTTATTTCCTAGGAACTGTTAGGGGTGCCAATAATTGTGGAACAGGTGATTTTATAAAAAATAATTATTTCTTAGTCAGAGATTTTTTTTCCCCTTAAAATTCACTTGAGTTGAAGGTTACATTTTTCTACAATTTTCTGCATGAGAGTCGCTTCTGCAATAAAAATGTAATTTATTTTAAGGCTTTTAACTGATCTTAACCAGGGGTGCCATTAATTATGGAGGGCGCTGTATGTAGAGAAGATAATGGCGATGTGAAGGTACTGCTAATGATCTGAAGCATACCTCCTCATCGTTGAAGAGTGCTCAAATGTGGGCATGTATGTCTGCGAATTGACCTGGTGTTCTTGTATTTACTGGCAGCGTGACTGTTGACCAAAGATGAAGGATGAATTGAATTGTAATGGGCTATATTATATGCCTAGTTTCAGCAAAAAGCATCAGAAATTATTGGAAAGTCTTCACAGTTCAGTAAGGGCTCAGATCCATGCAGCAAAAGCAACCCAAGATTTTTTTTTGAGGCATGGAAGTGGAGTGTTCAACAGCATGCATACAAGTCAGTCATACGACCAGAATCCAATTGTGCATACACTTCACTTGCCAAAGACAAAGTGCCCCAACAACTGTACAGGAACTGAGTACAGCTGCCATGAAGGCCTGACAGAGCATCTTCAGGTGGAAACCCAGCATCTGGTGTTGTCTCTGAGATCCAGACTTCAGGCTGGTTATTCAGTGCTACAGTTTTGCCTCTGAGTGTTATAAATAACAATTTAATTGATGATTATGTCAGAGCCTCAAATTACTTTTGAGCTCCAAAACAGAGGGGGCTGTGCATTAATGGGTGTAATTCCTACATTGTTCATGCAATATTTTTAACAAAATTCTTCAATTATAGCTGAAAGTCAACTTCAAGCACATCTTGATTGTTCTTTTCAAATCCATTGTGGGATCAAACAAAGCTAAAACAAGGCAATCAAAGATGGCAGACTTCACCCCATTCGCGCAAATATTGGCAAGTGCAGAAACAGAAATGAACAAAAAAACAAACAAACAAACAAACACACTGAGCTGCTAAAAACGGTACTTCGCCCACTTCGTGGGGTGAAGTAACAATTAATATTGTGTCACTGTCCAAATAGTTAAGGAACTAACTATATGTTATCATACCCATAAATCTCATGATGAGGTATGCATCATGCAGTTTGCTTTCATCACAGTCAATTCCTGTAACATGGTAAGCTAATTAAATGGCCTAGTTTTATGTAATCACCCTCCGGCATGCAAGTTTCCTGTCTGTATGAACGTGCTTTGTCCTGTACATACGCTCACTGCTAACAGTCAAAAACCCATCCACCATCCTAGCACTTCCCTGTTGTTTCTATTAGACAATACTTTATGGATATGTAGTGAATAGCACTGTCTCCTCATAGCATGAGGTCCTGGCGTTGCCTAGAGCCTCTCTCTGTGGAGTCTGCCTGTTCATCCCATGCCTGCGTGGATTTTCTCTGGGCCTTCAGTTTCCTTCCAAATTCAAGACATTCTGTCAATCTATCCCAAATAATTTGAAAATAAATTGCGTTGCTGTTGGATCTGTTCTGTGTGTAGACCCTATGGGGGTTTGGCGACTGGCCGTACCTTAGCCACGCACTCTTGTGTAGATGCCTGTAGGACTTTCAGATCAGAGTGAATCCTGCCAAAGACAAACAGTACTGCCTTTGGCTGATAAATTCCTCCTTTGATGCCAGTGGCCCTGGATAAATTAGTTTTATTGCTTGGCTGTCCTGCGACACAAAGTAGTTTTAACAATAATGTAAATTTTTTTTAGATGCAATTATCTGATTTTTTTTTTTTTTTTTACCCTGGCTTGTTTATACATTTATATTTGCCAATAAGCCCTTAGCTGATAATTAACAGACATTTTTTGGAACCCTCCTGTCTATATCACCCATTTTTCAGGCATAACTCCTTTTACATTATGAAGCCATTATCATTATGCTGGGAATGAGTAGGCCAGATGTGACAGCTATTTGGAGAGTTATGTTTGGCACTGAGCCATGTATAACAAAAGGAAGAGAAGAGCATTGCTTTGCTAGATAACAATGCATGACAATGCCAGCAATGATGAAGACAATTAATCATTCCCATGGTCAATAGAGAATTGGTCCATGCAACAAAATTTGAGCTATGAATGACAATGCATGACAATGCCAATAATGATAATAACAATGAATCATTCCTACGGTCTATGGAGAATCAATCCGGGCAACAAAAGTTGGGCTGTGAATGACAATGCTTGACAATGCTAATGCTGATGATAACAATGAATCATTCCTATGGTCCATGGATAATCAATCCATGCAACAAAAATTGGGCTGTGTCCCGATATTATTTATGAAGGATTGTTAGAAAAACAATGTACTCTAATAAAGTAAAAAGCTAATCATTTCCCTGTTGCACAATAGATCTGGCAGTCATGTTGGCGGAAATAATAATTTTTTCTATTTCAACATAATTTCTTTCTATATTAATGTTAACTCCAGCAAGTTAAATGCATGCTAAGTAGAATTCAGAAAAAGTCACTTGGCCTTTGTAGAACATTCAGTGTCTTTGCCTTGAATATGTTCCAGGTTGCTTTTGCAGTGTGCTTCATACACATGGACTTCATATTGAGAGTGGGCAGTAACAGATGCCTAATTGAAATCAATGCAGTAATCATTTATCTGCTTGCTTGTTAAAGAAATAATTGCAGAACACACCTGGTTATGGGATATTTGCGCAGCCAATAATCCAATTACATCGGTCCCTTCAAAACACTCGGACCATGTATAAAACATTTTGTAATTCTTAAACCAGTCATCTGATTTGTTTGTAAAATAACCTGAAATGTACCTAAAAGCCTGCGCTTTCATTGAATTTCAACCCCAATGCGCTGTGATAGACAGTGAAAATGTAACACGCGCCAGCTGAAACTTGTCAGTTTTTTTCTGCGGAGTTCCAGACACCGCTTTACTTCATTTATAAACAGCCAATCAGAATTGAATTGTGTGTCCGGCCACAAAGCATTGCCGGCAGCCATGAACCTACCCAAAAAGCACTGTGGTTAGCTAGGTAGCGCTCACACTAATTAGCCAAAGATATAGTAACATAACGCATTCCAAAATTTGACGGGAATAAGGGAAGGGAAGAAACCACGCCTTGCATCATAGTCAGCTCTAGAGCAAGCTAACAGTGAAATGGAGCTCACTGATGTTTGTCAATGTATGTGCCTTCATAGCTAGCAAGCTACCTTGTTTGTTGAGAATGAGATGCCTAGCTAGCTATATTAGACAGCTATGGAAACTATACAAACATTTTGCAAAAATAGCCACTAAGCTAACTAGCTAGGTAGTCTGAAATCGTTTTTTAGAACAGAACTGTGCCAATGACCACCACATTAGCTAGCCAGCGAACGAGCTAGCCAAGCATGTCTTGTGATGTTATCTTGTGATAACTTCACAAGACTGCTAGCTGGCTTACTTGATTTCCTAGTAACCGGAGAAAAGCTGAGGACAATTCTTGGGGGGTAGACTAGCTAACTTGCTGACTAGCTAGCAAACCCTCGCGTTCAGACCATTCCAATAAAAGAAATGCAGGAAGCTAACGTTACCCAGCTACTACTACTAGGCCTACTACTGGCTGTCCATTGGATCCGATGATGACGTCCTAAAAATCATGTTTCTCCAAACAAACTTCTCCTTGACATTGGTGTGAAGGGATCTTCAACTCCTTCAGGTTTCTTTTGATGGTGTCTTTGTAGCGCAGTTTGGGTCAGCCCAAAGCACGTGTACCTTCTCTTAAATGGGAGAAAAGGATCTGTTTCGGGAGGCGATTGTCATCCAGTCTGAATACATGGCCAGACCATCTAAGATTTCTCTGTATAAGAATGTCATACATGCTACGAAGTGAGGCACTTGCTAGCCAGTAACTTGTTGTAACCAAAGATGGCGTCACTCAAGGCTTAGGGTATGCCTATGAAATTTGATTCTGATTGGCTGTATGTAAATAAAGTAATTGCGGTGTCTGAACTCCAGTGCAGAAAAAATTTCGCCTCCCGGCCAGCGTTGCTTCCCGCCCCTCGCACTCATTATTCAATTATTGTCGAGCACGGACAAATAGATTGAAATCTGTTTCCCAATCCTTCCTATTCGCTCGTGCTCGTCAATAGACTTATCGTGACTTTCAAGATGGAGGCGACTGGAAACTACCTCAAGGTATTGTTTCCATAAATAGTCTTTTTTAATAAACTACCTGTGCATTTTCAAAGTTCTCAGTGCCTCGTTTTAAATGTCAGGCCCCTCGGAATTCTACCGATGAAGTATGGAGCTACTTTGAGCTTTGTTAATGATGAAAAAAATAGCGATTTCTTTTCATGGCAATGCTAAGCCCGATTCACTACTATTGTAAGCCTATTGAGAGCTTCGGCTAAAAAGCCATGTATTTCGAAATGTTGCATGCGTACAGAGGTGGGGTATTTGACCAAGGTTAGTACTCGTTATCATGTTTTAATACACAAGTCAATTTCACACCAGAATTCTCCTTTAATCATAACAATATTGTCCAAACTAATTCTTGGTTGAACACCCACCAGGGTGCCCATTGTAATTCTCAAAGCATATCAGATTTTTATTACTCATAATTTATCATGCAAGATGTCTTTAGCAGTGTGCTTCTTTGATCATCAATTCAGCTGTATGAAAACGATATGGGGCTCATCATGCAAGCACCCCAGTTGAAATAATCTTTATGGCTAATGTGATCACAGCTTTGCTATTCACTTGACAGCAGAAATTCAAAATAATGCAGGCTAGTTTACAGGAAAAAAATAACAATGAAGGTACATAGCTCATATCTATCATTTCAATTTATTTAGCACATATTTAAAAACATGATTGAAAAAGTGCAGGGGGATCCAAAAAAAATCCATCCAGACTTGAGTGGCTTCTGCAATGTTTAGTAAGTGCTGCCAGACACAACTTGCCTTTCCCAAGGGAGACCTTTTAAACAATTTTTTTTTTTTTTTTTTTTTTTGATGACCTAGAACCTTGACTCAATTAGGTCCAAAGTTTAAATGGGTGATTCATGGGCCATGGCCCACCTTTCCTGAGAATTTTATGTAATTTTATCAAACCGTTTTTGCAATAACCTGCTGACAGACACACAGACAGACAAACAAATGCCATTGAAAAAAACAATACCATTCCCCCTCTTGGCAGGGTTATTAATGTGAATGCTAATTATGAAAAGAAGACACAAATGGAGAATAAAAGTGATGCAAAAGTCAAACCAAAACAACAACATTACAGAGAATATTTGAAATAACTATCAATTTGTTAATGTAAAATAATACAAGCTACGAAAGCGAATAACAACAATTATCACGCTATGTGTGATAAAACAATAAATGATAAAGTAACAGAGGTCTTGTGGATATTCAAACATCGACCATTAATTGAGTCTGTTTTTTAATTTTTAGACAGCCATTCCTCACAAAACTTGCTCAAATTGCCCAGAGTTGAATGAAATCTGATGTTTGATATTCTTTCACCAGGCAGTGCTCTCTCAGTTTATTGCCTGTATCTTTGAGGTCTTCTCTTTTCATATTCCAGGTGTACATATTTGAAAATAACATCTATTATCAACCAGATGTCAGAGGAAATTCTCTGAGGCTGACCTCGTCTGGAAAAGAGGGCCTTGTCTACAATGGAATTGCTGACTGGTTATATGAAGGTGAGCGAATGCAAAGGAGAGAGTCCAAGCTCTGATAATAACTCATCAATTCGGTCTTCAATTCTCATTAACCCTTAAAGCTGTGAGGTCACATTTATGAGATTAACATATTCTTAGAGGAAATTCAAATGCTAATTGTGACAGTCACTTCAACCATTGAAGGTGAAAGTCCTGTATCACTGACACAGAATTTTGAAAGAAAGCATAGTAAAAATAGGAGGAGTGGAAGCAATATATATGCAGTATACAGTGTTCTTGTATGATTGGATATTAGCTTGCATAATTACAAATTTGGTTTTGTTTACATTTTTTCATGGTGCAAGCATTCCTTTTCAATGCAGCTGAGCCGTAAATTACACTTAAATCTCAAATAGATTGTCAGATTCATCTCACACACCAATTCAATTTGTGTGCACAGATCAGCAGATTTAGAGCTGCGGAGGTAATTATGCAAAAAGGGAGTCCATTATTTCAGCTAGACGCACCCAGATGACGCTGTGATTATGGCTGTATTAGGCATTAACGGAGGAAGACAGGAATTGCTTCCCTGGGGAATGGTATTCTGTAATTATTCTTAGATTGTAGATCGTAAGCTTCTCTCTTACATCATTTACCATGCTTCTGAAGTCATGCAGAATTCATGCGAATGTGGGACCGTTCGATCAGTGCCCCTTAAGCATCTTGTGTTGGGGAAATCTCACAGGCTCACAGCTGGACAGGATCATCCAGTAACAGCTTCATGCAGTGGTCACCAACCCTGTTCCTGAAGACCCACCATTTTGTAGGTTTTCACTCCAGGCCTGGCAAGGTGCACATCCCACAAAATCAAGAGGCCCCATTCAGCATTTACTGTACTATTTGAATCAGGTTTGCTAGATTAAAGTTGCTGTTAAAACTTTTGGGAGGCTTTACCTCCAGCAATGGAGTCGGTTTCCACTTGCTTAATGAATCAGTGAAAAAGAGAAGGCCTCTGTGGTGGGAGTCTGGAGCAAGGGTGGTCCAAAATGTATTCTACACCATTCCTGTGTGGTCTCAGAAGCATGGGTTTTCAGTATGGCGGGCTTCTGTCATCAAGCCCAGGAGACATTGCCTCCACTATACATTTATGCATGTCAGTTAATGTGTGCCACACAACATGCGGTTGTAGACATGGCTGCCGAAGGCACTGTTACTGGGGTAAGGTGGCACTGTGGCTGTGATTGATGGCTGATATCTCTGCAACACTGATTGAATTGGGTAGTTTCTTGCCTACTGGTTCTGGCACAAAATCCCCTGAGTGTACACACTGATCAATCTATCATTTTCCTCGTGAGTTACTCTGTATACCTTTTCACCCGAACAGAAGAATATGACTTGCTTAACATCCGTCGAAGGGAGCAACTCCAATTAAATTCAGCCCATTTGGGAAATAAAATGGGAATCAATGTTTGAATTGAAAAAATCCCTGGAGAACGTTATAGACATTCCAAACACAACGCATTGTAAGTGGAGCAGGGGCTTGTTTTTCCAGTGCTGTTTGTGTTTGTACAATTTGTATCAAAATTGTTCAATTTCCTGAGAATACCACCTGAAAGTAATCTCAGAGTAAATCTGTCAGCTTGGAATTCAACTCAGAAACAAAAAAATAACAAAAAGAATCAGTTGCATCCTCTGAGAGCTTTCTAAAGTTTTGTGATATAGAATGTAAAATATTAAGGTTATACTGGCCTTTCAAGGTGAAAATCAGGCCATTTTTAGCTAAGACCAATTCCTGCTTATCATCCATTTTATGCTAAAATACAGTATCTCCTGAAATAACTTTACTAGACGATAATCTGCGAATTCCAATTGCTCAAAAATTTTGTTGTCAGGGAAACCAGAAGTGAAGGAACAGATTTCTGCCTTGTTAGGGATGCTAAGATATCCCTGATAATTTGCCATGTAGCAATTTTTTTAAACAATCAAATGAATCTTGACAATTTTATGGACATTTGAAAGTTTTTGCCTGACCGCTGGTGACTTTACCCCACAACTGCCTAGAAGGGGTGACTCCCTTAGATGAATTTTCATGTTATATGATACTACATTGAAAGGAAAGTGGAGTAAGTAAATTTTTTTGTGACAATCAGACCATTCTGAAGAAAGTTATTTCAAAAAAACTTTTTTTTCACTTTGGCCTATATCTATGAACCACTTTTAGAAAAAAAAAGAAAAACAATAGTTTTCCATTCTGCACCAAGGCCTACTATTGTATAAATTCGGTGAGGATTGGTATGGACTGAAAACTGAAAAAGGGATACAACAATCAAACAATCAAGCAAGCAAACTGAAATCGTCAATAAACCCGTTGAGATTGTAAATTTGATTTGGTTGATAGAGAAAGTGTACAAAGATGGATTGATGAAGTGAAGAAGTGATTTAATGCTGTACAAGGGGGTTTTTTATTTGTCCAGAGGAAATCCTGGGATCCCATGTAGCGCACTGGTGGTCCCCTGATGGAGAGAGGTTGGCGTTCTTGGCCATCAATGACTCCTTGGTCCCAAACATGGTCCTCCCTCAGTTCACCGGAGAACAGTACCCTACAGGGAAGCAATATCCATATCCGAAGGTAAGGTCTCAATATTTTATTTATTAACCTCCGCCGAGGAGGTTTATGTTTTTGGTGCCGTTTGTTTGTTGGTTTGTTTGTTTGTGTACAAGATAACTCAAAAACTAATGGCCGGATTTTTATGACATTTTCAGGGAAGGTGGGTATTAAGTCAAGGAAGAGGTGATTAAATTTTGGCATATCTAGGCCAAAGTACTGCTGAGATATACTCCGAAGTTCAAGATTTCAAGTCTTTCCAATGGGCCAGAGTTCCACTTGCCGTGCTTTTGGCTTTGCTGCCCCCTGGCGGCGGAGGTTCTGCGCTCTCTGTGTGCTCTTCCAGTTTATTTTTTTTATCTTGGGGACTGGCCAGTGAATTGTTTAAGTCTTGAAATACAGTTTTTGGTAAAGAACATTTTCTGCTTCATTAGGACTAGAGACGCTGTGACTCGCATTCGATGTGTAATTTTGGCCTTTCACCCTCAAGCTATCAGTCTTATATAAAATAATTTTAAAAAACTGTTTGCTTCCCCTGAGTTGAATTGATTATTTGTATAATTTTATTAATTTAATATTAATGTAAATCAGGGTTTCTCAGCCTTATCCAGAAAAGGCTGGTGTGACTACAGGCTTTCATTTCAACCAAGCTGTCAAACACCTGATTCTACTAATCAAGGAGCCATGGAGCCTTGTTCCCATATGAGTGGGCTTGCGAACTGATTGAAATCTGCGAAATACCATATTCATTCCTCTCTTTCTGTGGCTCACTTTTAGAAATTACGCAGTGCATTTTGACAGTATTTTCTGAGTTATATCATAATGATTTAAAAGTATTTCTTTGTCATAACAAATAGTGGAGCTGACCCCCATCTATTCGACTAGTCAGTTGTTTGGTTGCTGGACTGTTGTTAGCCCCAGACTTATTTAGGTCAAGCTATCGTGCAACTAATCCATATCCATCGAATAATCCATTCTGGATGCTGCGGGTATGGCAGTGACAGTCCTTCACTCCCAACTAGACCTATGTTCTCTTTATATTAATTAAGGTAATATTAATATTTTGAATAATTCAGCAAAACTAATACAAAAAACATTTTTAGTAAACTTTTTTTTTTTTTAATATATGCACTGTTTAAGTAATAATCTATCTTGTTGGCACGTGAATGTGCATTTTACACTGAACAAAAATATAAATGCAACACTTCTTACTGTGAGAAATATGACCATGTTTCGAAGCTGATTATACTTTTATTGAGTGTTGACAGATTGTTTAACCATATTGCAATGCATTTCGATCAATGATTTAAAAAGACAAACAAGAATCTTGCAATGGCGTGATGATCAAGGGGATGTGGTGCTTGTCCAAATTTTAGAAATCAATATTGGGTATGTCCGCCTTTGGCCTGCTGCATTACTACACATCTCTGTTGTGTGGACTGTAACAAATGGTCAGTGGTGACTTAGTGGACATGTTCCCACTTCTCTTCAAGTGCAGTGCGGAGTTGGCAGCTATTGGCTGAAAATGGGAACCAATGACAAACTTGTTGCTTGTGGACATTCCAAAGATGCTGGAAGGGGGACAAATCAGAGGAATAAGCTAGCCATTCAAACACACAAATGAAGCACCTATTACTAAAACCCCATAAGTCACACTTGACTTGACTTGTCTTGTGGGGTTTTAGTAATCAGTGCTTCAAATGTTTTCAGGCTCAAGGAATTCTGTGCAAACACGGGTGACTTGGGTCTGGGATGGTCATGCTGGATGGTTATTGTTTTGATGGATGAATGATAGGACGATAGGCAGCAGCATCTCATCGTGAAATCACAATGCATTCAAGTTGCTGTTCATCAACTGCAGTTGGGTGCAATGTCCTTGGAATATTCCCACCCAAACCACCACCATGTGCCACCTTGCGCAACGCAATGATGTCAGCATAACGATCCTCCATCCATCCGCTCGGTGAAGTTGGAAACGTGACTTTTCTGTAAAGAAAACAGTCCTTCATTGTGCCATTGGCCATCAAACGTGTCTATTCACTTAGTCAAACTAATTTTTTCATCAAGCTGAGGAGAGGTCCAATCCACAAAGGGCAAAAGACAAAGATTTGGACTTCCTGGAGATTTTTCACGGTTTCAGCATAAATGAGTGTAACTAGTTCAGGCAGGAAACTGGAGAAGAGCTACATCAGCTGGCAGCAGCCTGATAAGCTACCAGCACATCAGCATCAGCAGGCACACAATTGGAGGATATACATCACGAGGTCATACAGCGGTCTATTTGAAAGACGTCAAGCTCACTTACTTCTGCCGCTGTTTGCAATGTCTTTTCATGTTATGCAACATGCTGTTTGGTTTTTTGCTTGCCGCCTCCACCCCAGCCTCCACCTATTTGGTTCTCCTTACATCGGGGGGATTTTGATTTCTGTTCATGACTATGTTTGTATGTTTGCTGTGCCTTGGTAGGACATTCCTCCAGAGCAGAACCGCAGCCAAAATACAATGTAATGCTTATACCCATGAATACATTGTTCTATTTTATTGAAATCTGTGTTTTCTTGACTGAAATGGGATGATGGTGGGGACCAGCTGTCTGATCTGCAGTGGGAGTTACTTGTCTCAGACGATCACAGAGATAAAGAGTCCAGATATGGCGGTCTTGGGTGGGGCTTGTCACACATGGTCGTCATGCATGCTGGTAGTCTGCTGTCTTGCCTAATTCCTCAAAAAGGTGTTTTATGCAACTAATTGTTGAAACATGGACATTAAGAGCCCTTTCAACATCCCTGAGAAACATTCCTGCATTGAGCATGCCAATGGTACGCTCCCTGATGGCTCGAGTCATTTATGGCATTTTGAACAATGGCAGAACTGGAACTTTTGGGGTGCCATTTTATTGACCAGAGTACAGGATGTGGCCAATTTTGACATAGGGCATGAACTTGACAATGATATGTAGAAGGTGACTGAAATGCGCCAGTGGCACACAACCTTAGTCACATAAATTAACCCATCTAAGCCAACCTCAGAAATAATTATGCGTAATATTGAAATGTTGCTTTTTTATTTTTGTTCAGTATAATTGCACATTCCTAAGATTGCCTAGGATTTGCCCTGCAGTTAACATCGGTGATACCGTATACGCATACTTTAAATGCCCATTTCAATGGAAATTTGGAACATAATGTTCAAGAAAAAATCTGGCATGTGGCAGCATTTAGTCTGTTGCACACCTTTGAAAAAGCTGGAATATGAACTTGGCAGGGGACGCTTAGCTGACCTCTGTTCAACAGTGAACATGACCTTCCACTTAAATGTGGTGTAAATCAGCCAACTTTCTTTCAGCACATAAACATGTTTTATGTACTTTATAGATAAACATTTGAGATTTGAATTGTTATATGTATTACTAATGTGTACAGGGTTATTTATAGGCCACTTAATTTGCAACTGTTTTTAAAGGACCATTCCCATTACATTGCGAGGAGTCGCGTAGCAACTTCAGGTTGAATGCAGACTTATCGCTGACACCTGTCACTATTACCAAGAGAACTAAATGAAAGATAACAAACACTGTGGACAGTCTGACTTTCTTAATCCAAAAAAAATTGGAGCCAACTAACTAAAGAAGACTTGTATCTTTGGCATGTAGAATTTATTAGTAGAGTGCAATTGTGTTGACCAGGCATACATATCGCATTTTCTGCACAATTTAATTTTTAATTATGTTATAGTTCTTAAAAACAATAAGAGGCTGTGGTCTCAGGGTATGGTATGTTTATAGAAAGAAAAAGAGAAGAGCGCACACCAAAAATTGTGGAGGTGCTGACCATGGAAAAAACAAAAACTATATCAAAAGAAGCAGTTGCACATTCATGGCCACGATGCAGTAAGTTAACATATAACCGACGTTTTGACCACAGTCTTCCTCTGGGGTTTTTTTGAAAAAAACAGAAAAAAACCCAGAGGAAGACTTTGGTCTAAACGTAGGTTATATATTAAACTTACTGCATCGTGGCCATGATTGTGCGACTGCTTCTTTTTATATAGGGTACGTTTATATCCATTTTTAAGAGAGAGCATTCATGTTCACCAAGCATTGAAATTTGTAAGAAGTGTTTTATCGTAATTATTTTGTCAGAATTTTTTTACGTTGCCATTTTGTTATAAACAATATCTACTTAATATTGTTTGACCTTAAGCATACTTATACTTGTTTCATTGATATTGCTGTTTCAATTAATGTTGAAAAATAAATTATCTGTTCCAGTAGGCTGTTGGAATAGTCTGTAGTGTCAGCTGTTTTAATGGAGCCTGGCTTAACTCAACAAATCAAACTATAAACAATAAATAACATGAAAATAAAAATTAACTTTTGAACCAACCGTATTCTTAATTTAATATTGTTTCTATTTTGAATCTATTTGAGATACACCATCAGAGTCCTGTAACTTTCAGCCAACAATAAAAAGATTGCTTTGCAAAGGAGATTTTGAATCCCAAT
Source organism: Gymnothorax reevesii (assembly GCA_029721435.1). Lineage (NCBI taxonomy): Eukaryota > Metazoa > Chordata > Actinopteri > Anguilliformes > Muraenidae > Gymnothorax > Gymnothorax reevesii. The sequence continues at coordinate 56,741,446 of CM056586.1, forward strand.
GAGGACAACCAGGTTTATTAATTAAATGTAGACTACCCATTAGAATGCGTAATGGTTCATGTCGTATAAAAGCATCAACCTATTGTGTGTTCATACCTCAACTTCTTGAGAGCAATAGCAGAATCTGTGGGGGCAGCATGAAGAGGAGGCAAGCCAACTGTTGGTCGATCAACAGTTGTAATGGTCAATATGGCCGTAGTAAAAAATTAAATGAAATAAAACTTTGATTGATCTGACCACAGAGTAGTTTTCCATCTCGTCTCTGGCCATCATAAATGAGATTAGGCCTAGAGAAGTCATCAGCATTTCTTCATCTTGTTTGTTTATGGTTATTTTCCTCACATAATAGTGTTAACTTGCATTTGTATTCAGCAGAAAATTGTGCTCTGTTAGAATGGTTTTCAGAAGTGTTTTTGAGCCCATGCATTGATTTCCACTGCAGAATTCTGTTTGTTTTCAATGCAGTGCCACCTGAGGGCCTGAAGATCACAGCTATTCATTATTGGTTTTTGGCCTTGTTCCTTGCATACAGAGATTTTAATTCTGAATTCTCTGAATAATTTAATGATATTACATACCAAAGATAATTAAATCCCCAGTTTCTTTGCACTTTCATTCTTAAATTGTTTAACCATTTTCCCATGCAGTCTGTCACTGAGTGATTAAGCCCTCACCATCTTCTGAAAGACTCAGCCTCTCTGAGATGCTCTTTTAATGTCCAATTTTGTCACTGACCCATTTCTCATTAATCTAATCAGCTGTGAGATGTTCCACCAGGTGCATTTTTTATCATTGTAAACCATCTTGTGTTGCCCTGTCCCAGCTTTTTTGAAACAAATTGCTGGCATCATATTCAAAATGAGCTAATATTTTTCTAAAAACATTAAATTTATCAGTGTCAGCATCTGATATATTGTCTTAGAACAGTTTTCAATTAAATGATGTGCAAATCATTGCATTCGTGTTTTTTTTTTCCACATTTTGCACAGTGTCCCAACTTTATAAATTTGTTTGTAGGACCACAAAATAGTAATATAGAATCATTTTTTGCTGTTTTCAGTGGCACAAATATGAACTAGAGGCACTCCGAGAGTGCAAATGTCCGCCAAGCCAGCACAGTCTAAATCTTGCTGAGTGAACATGGCTCAAGAAATGTAAGGTATCTGCAACATAAGATTTCGGGATTGTTGCTGTGATGGCCAAAGTGTTTGACCGATCACAGTCAAAATCAAAAGGGTCCATCCCGGAAGTAATAGCGACCCACTCACACAATTTCAGAGATATCCATACATTACTTTTCAAGTTATCCTGTACACAAACAGACAGGCAGACAAACCCACGCTAGCAAAAACGTAACAGCTCACTGTCACTACAAAATTAATGAAAGTACATGGAACAACAAGGATAAAATAAATATTTACACGTGCTTATAGGCAAAAAAAAAATTTTTACTTATAGCAAGTATAATATTGATGTATTTCAAAATTGAAATCAAAAATTGTAATGTCCTTTAATTTTTCTCGCAGGATTTGCAAATTGGCCGATGAAACGCGAACATTCTATTACTGTATTATTTTATGACTGATTGCGACTGAAAACTCTCTCGATTGCACCTGGAGTTTCTGGTTGGTAATCTAACCAAACCTAACTTTCTGACCTGACAACATTTATATGACCACAATAGCAATAATAATGGTTTTGATTTTTGTGTATATTATATTCCTTATGTACTTTTGTACTTAAAATAATAACTACAACAGATATTTGGTGTGTGGTTAAATGAAAGAACTTGCATATGCTTTGTGGTTTAGTGCTATCAAGTGGCTCGCAATATGCCATTAAGTGGGTTTTGGTGCTTGACATCACTGACACTTACGCAAACTTATTTTTCTACTACCGAAAACCCATAAAAAAATCTAAGTGGAACTCTATCTTCTGTATATTCTTGACTCCTTCTATCAAAATGCTTTCACAGCTAAATTAAACATCATCCACTCATAGAAAAACTATTATCATCACCAGCACAATAATTTCTGTCCAATACATGCTGTAGCTGTGGGGAAAGCTCATGAATTAATTCAAAGAGGGCTTGCTCACCGAAGTGAAACCTCTCAGTCAGCCCACTGTCTGAATGAAAGCCTAGTGGGTTTGCCCGATCACAGACAGCTTGTTCTCATGAAATGCCCTCTCATTATTTATGTTCTGAACAAGACACTCTGCAATCCTAACAAATTTGGATGAAAATGCAGATTTAGAATTGAGATGCAAGCCCAATTAGTGTTTGTTGACACGGATCTAGGTGCATTATTACAATTGTAATATGGCTAATTCACTGGACTTCTTCTGCCATAGTTAGCCAATGGTGTTCTGCTCTAGTGTTATTGATAGCTCTTTGCAGTAGCCTTTGTGGAGCTGTGCTCGACTATATATTGAACTTGATCTCGAGAGAGTTCAAAAACGCATGTGATCATCAAGTCTGTCATGTGGCCAGATATCTGAGCCAGTTGGGCGATTTGGCTTACAGCCATTTTCAGTTGTGCATGGAAATTTACCTAGAACCCAACACAGAAGAACTAAGCCATACCCAGTCGAATGCATTAGGCGCACATCACTATAACCACTTGCAATCTAATTAAACCTTATTTATCTTCCTTTCCTCGCAAAGAGTGTAACTTATCCAGAAAACATTCAAAATCTTTCTGAGCAAAGCCAGCCACTAGAGGACATAGTTTAATCACTTTTAGCCATAATTTGAATATATATATTTTCTATCTGTTTAATTACCATAAATGGCATCACGCTGATCTGTGATCTGAGACAAACAAACAGGTATTTTTTTTCCTTGCCATCAATCTTATGAGTCCATTACTGAATCAGAGTAAACAGGGATGATGTGTTGACTTTCATGAGATTTCACTAGGCTTGTTATTAACCTTTGGTCTTACTTTTCCTTATGGCTTTCACTTGCAAATTAGGGTCCTTTCACTGCTATTTCTCCAGGCTAGGACTTGTGTGACAAGTTTTAATATTGCATGGAAATCAACCAAGAAAACCCTGGGGGTGCCCTCTAATATTGCCGCCTATGTCCATTTTAATGATGGAATTCACAGGACACTTTCTTGACATTATTGTGTTCTTTTTTTGTCATTTGTGCATTCTATTATCCTGGCTTACAACAACAGGGGTGAACTGAGGTTGGAGTGGACATGTTTGGAAACATTCTGATTCTGAACGAGCCGCTGTATGCACATCAATATGAAGCATATTGTGTTTACTGAAGGGAAACACTAGCTACAATTAAAGACAAACCCCATACACAAACCACAGTGTTTAGGTCGAGGCTGCCCAAGTTCTCCAGATTTCTCTTTTCCAGATCTATCATCGTGCTAGATTTCATTTCAAGCTTAAATTGCCATGCCAGCCTCAACTTAGCAGCTCAGCAACTATAGTTATGGATTAAGGTGCAGAAAGATAGGGTTGGAAAAAAACCCCCCCACTGGAATGTAGAATGCTTGGTACAGGATGGGGTAGCCTAAGATTACACCGTTTTGAGTAAATGCCTTTGCCCTAGTAAAAAGTAAAAGAGCTGCCATCTTCTTCTTGTCCCCATGAATTCAGTCCGTTGATTTCCCTGGCTGGAGATTTATTCTTATCCCGGTTGTTTTAGAAAATACTGGGGAGGGCTTTTTCTGTCTGATCCATTGCATTCCGTCTCTGATGCTACTGGCTGAATTGTATTTTTTATCATATGCTTTTAATACTTCCCTAGAACTGATACAGATGATAGGCTATAATAGAACCTGAATGAGTAAAGAATATAATGCAGTGAATTTGAGCAAGGAACTCAGGCAAGACATTTTGACACAAGTTCTTGTTGGTTAGCTTAAAACATTTCTGAAGGCCTGAAGTCACCAGTGCTCCACTATGTGTTTATGAAGTTACTGTTTGATTGCCCTGACAGGCTGGCCAAAACAACCCCATCGTAAAGCTGTACGTGGTGAATCTTTATGGACCTACCCATACGCAAGAATTACCACCCCCGGACAGCCTGAAATCCAGGTAAGGATGACATGCAGCCAAATTCCTGTCTGTGTAAGTTGTGGCTTTTATCTCTTAAAGTTGCAAGATAGAAAAATGTAATGAGTATTCTCAAAGGTGCACAGAGTAGGATTTTTTTGTTGCAATTTGTAAACACGGAGTTGAAATCTGGCCCCTCCTCCCTGGCTCAGCGACCCCCGAAGGGCAACCTGGGTGCGGTATATTGCGGTATATTGGCTGACCGTCCACCGTCCAAAGACTGACACCCAGAAACATCCCAAACAAAGAAAATACAGACAGACAGTGTTGATGTTTTTTTTTTTTTTGGAGGGGGGGATGGGAGAGAGAATCCTATGCAGAACCTTTATGAAAACTTTCTAATTCATTTGGAACAATGAGCGCAACACCAGAGTTGCGGAACACCAACGAAAAAATTTTGAAGAAAAAAAGACCTTAAAAATCTGCCTTTGAATGGGCTCATGTGTGGTAAAAAAAAAAAAAGAACAAATAAAATAAGTGCTGCCAATCTTCTTGAGTGACAGTCTCAACCTGTCAAGGAGGCCATGCAACATAAATCTGGTAGATGGCATGGTTTAATCACCCACAATACGGTACTTTTAAACCTCCGTCTCTGGAATCCAGAAATTGATAATGTAACATTATGTAATGCTACTCACTACCTTTTTTCATCTCTCCTATTAACATTGAAAAAGACAGCAAGTCATATATTTTCGTCATAAGTCAGAAAAATACTGACCAGGGCGTGGCAGCCATTCTAGTGTCATGTGATTAGGTCTACAAATGATAGCTATTGCCTGAGCATAGGCTTAATTGGTGTTATGGCCAATGGAAAAAGCCGGTAAGGGCACTTACTATTATATGCCGCAGGATATTGAAAGCCAAAGGCTAGTGAGTGCACTTACTTGCTACTGGTTTCTCAAGCTGGCTTTGGCAAATAATAGTATGAATTTACTAAAATGTTTCATGTACTTAATAGCTTTTGCCATTCCTTCCCTGGTGCTTTTGGAAAGCTGTGCATTATTTCTGTACAGTAGTGTGAAACGATGCGGAAGAAGCCAGTATGTCCAAAGTAACATCAAAATCATTTTCATCCAAAATGCGACTTATTAGCTTTTCCATTAAACATTAGCAATGTTAAGTTGCTTTCTTTATTTACTTTTGTATGATTTATTTTTACTGGTGTGATAGGATTTTTGAAAATTTCGGATATTAACAAGGAGACCATGCTCACCAAGATACATACGTTAACCACAACATTAATAGCATCTGTCTGATACCGCGTTGGTCCTACTGAAGCCAAAACAGCTCTGATCCATGGAGGCATGGACTCAATTAGTCTTCTGAAGGTGCCTTGTATCTGGAACCAAGATGTTACCAGCAGGTTCTGTAAGTCCTGTTGTATACAAAGTGGAGCATCAATGGATCACACTTGTTGATTGATTTCACATATGCTAGATTGGATTGGATCTGGGGTTTTTAGAGGCCAAGTCAACACCTTGAACTCTGTCATGTTCCACCAACCATTGAAGAATAATTTTTGCAGTGTGGTAGGACACAGTATCATGTTGGAAGAGGCCATTGCCATCAGGCAGTACCAGTATGTACCAGTATGTATACCAGGCCATCTACATGATGTAAAAGAAAATCCATCAGACCAGGCCACCTTCTTCCATTGCTCCGTAGTCCTGTTCTGATGCTCAGCTGCACATTATAGGCACTTTAGGCAGCGGACATGGGTCTGCATGGGAATTGTCACTGGTCTGCAGCTACGCAGCCCTATACAATGCATGGTGGATTGTGTTGTGTGTTCTGACACCTTTCTTTTATAGCCAGCATTAACCATTTCCCCCATTTTGCTACAGAAACTCTTTTGTGGGATCGGAGCAGATGGTATGGTTTTTTTTGTTCCCTGTTCCCTGTGTCCTTCGATGAGCATTTGCTGCCCATAATCTAGTTGCTAGTCCACCGTTTGTCCGTCCCTGGACTAGTTTTAGTTGGTACTAACCATAGAATACTGGGAACACAGTGCAAGACTTTTTGTTTCATAGATGTTCTGACTCAGTCGTCTGGCTATCGCGATCTGGCCCTTGTCAAAGTCTCTCAAATTCTTGTGCTAATCCATTTTTCTTGCTTCCAACACATCAACTTCAAAAATTGACTTTTCACTGGCTGCCCTATATATCCCACCCATTGACAAGTGTCATTATAACAAGATAATCAGTGTTATTAATTTCACCTGTCAGTGGTTTTAGTTTTGCAGCTGATCAGTGTTAGTCTTGATTGGTGGATGAAATTATCCTTTGAAGATGCCATTGCATACTTTCCTTCTCCATTCAATTTTCTGGACAAAATGGCTGAGAAGTTTCAACATACTTTACCAAGATAATTTTGATTTTCAAATCAAAGATGTGTATGTGGTGCTCATGAGTGTGATGCCATTATTTTATGAACGAACATTTTGTGCCTACTCACTTCAGGGAATACTATGTTGCAATGGTTAAGTGGATCAGCAACACCAATGCAGCGGTGAGATGGCTGAACCGGGCACAGAACATTTCTGTCCTTACCGTGTGCGATACCACCATTGGAGCCTGCCTCACGGTGTGTGGATCTGTCCTCTGTGTTTAGGCCATGCCAATTTTCAAATTTCCTGCCACATCTATACCAGTATCCCAGCCAGCATGTCCATGTGGGGCCCATAAGGGTTGAATTTGGGCTGCAGATATGGGTCCCAAGTGGGTTTGTCCGCAGTTTCCATGGTGGCCCCACCTGTGTTTGCCCATATGGGTTTCAAGTTGGTTCTGACTGGGTTTCAGGTAGGGCCCAACTTGGTGAGTTACACATGACCCACGTAGGCCCCATATGTTTGCCCATATGGGCACAAAGATGGATCAGACTGGACCTTAAATGGGCCCCAACCGGGACGTTTATCTGAGACCCATTTAGACCCCAGCTGGTTAACTTTAAGAGGGATCTGACTAGGCTCTAAGTAGGACCCAAATGGGTTACATTATGGGCCTTCAGTGGGTTTGTCCGCAGTTTCCATGGTGGCCCCACCTGTGTTTGCCCATATGGGTTTCAAGTTGGTTCTGACAGGGTTTCAGGTAGGGCCCAACTTGTTGAGTTACACACGACCCATGTAGGCCCCATATGTTTGCCCATATGGGCACAAAGATGGATCAGACTGGACCTTAAATGGGCCCCAACCGGGACGTTTATCTGAGACCCATTTAGACCCCAGCTGGTTAACTTTAATAGGATCTGACTAGGCTCTAAGTGGGACCCAAATGGGTTACATTATGGGCCTTAAGTGGGTTTGTCCGCAGTTTCCATGGTGGCCCCACCTGTGTTTGCCCATATGGGTTTCAAGTTGGTTCTGACTGGGTTTCAGGTAGGACCCAACTTGGTGAGTTACACACGACCCATGTAGGCCCCATATGTTTGCCCATATGGGCACAAAGATGGATCAGACTGGACCTTAAATGGGCCCCAACCAGGCAGTTTATCTGAGACCCATTTAGACCCCAGCTGGTTAACTTTAAGAGGGATCTGACTGGGCTCTAAATGGGACCCAAATGGGTTACATTATGGGCCTCAAGTGGGTTTGTCCGCAGTTTCCATGGTGGCCCCACCTGTGTTTGCCCATATGGGTTTCAAGTTGGTTCTGACAGGGTTTCAGGTAGGGCCCAACTTGTTGAGCTATACACGACCCATGTAGGCCCCATATGTTTGCCCATATGGGCACAAAGATGGATCAGACTGGACCTTAAATGGGCCCCAACCAGGCAGTTTATCTGAGACCCATTTAGACCCCAGCTGGTTAACTTTAAGAGGGAACGGACTGGGCTCTAAGTGGGACCCAAATGGGTTACATTATGGGCTTCAACTGGGTTTGTCCGCAGTTTCCATGGTGGCCCCACCTGTGTTTGCCCATATGGGTTTCAAGTTGGTTCTGACTGGGTTTCAGGTAGGGCCCAACTTGGTGAGTGACACACGACCCATGTAGGCCCCATATGTTTGCTCATATGGGCACAAAGATGGCTCAGACTGGACCTTAAATGGGCCCCAACCGGGCAGTTTATCTGAGACCCATTTAGGCCCCAGCTGATTGACTTTAAGAGAAATCTGACTGGGTTGTAACTGGGACCCAAGTGGAAGACTTTTATTAGACCCATATAAGCCCCAAGTGTGTGCCTCCATGTGGTCTTGAAATGAGCTCAGGCTGGGCTTTAGGTGGGTCCTAAGTGGGTGAGTTCTGTTAGACCCATGTAGGCTCCACCTGTGTGTCCCGATGCGAGTTTGAGGGATTTTACTAGTTCAGGCTCAATTAAAGTGAATTTGTACACATGGAGTGGGGGAATAACATTATATACATGTTTCAATGTGTATATTTGTGTAGTTATGTCTGACATAAACAAGAGATTACGGAACATATTTGTGATGCTGCCAAGAAGAGAGCTGGGATACAGGGTTGGAGGCGCTGATGCTGCAAGGTTGGATTTTGGTCAAGGGACATAGGCCACGTGCTAAGGCTCAAAATATGATGTTTCGTTCCACCATCTGGGGAATACTTTATTTTTGCATAATTCTAACCAGAAGCACATACTATTTAAGTAAACAAAACTTCTCCTCTGAAAAGTGTGCAGTTTTTGCAGAAACAACTACCATTACAGGGGCAAAGGGAAATAGGGTAGGGGTCGAAAATCTGATGTCATCGGATTGTAGCAAGTTTGGTATCAATTTGTAGGTCTATGAATGTGCTTCAAGGAAATATACATCCCAATCCGCTGGCCAGCCCCTGTGCCCCTGCAGAGGAGGTTGAAATCTGAGAAAATGAGATTTTGGCCCCTTACCATGGGGCCCAGGGACAAGTGAGGAGGATCAAATATGTTGTATTCAAGTATTTTTAGTTAGACCTTCCAAATGACACCCACGTCGCTGGAGTCCACAAACTCATTGCTGCCCAGGGGCAGGGAACCCCCTAAAAGGGGGCCAAAATGCATGAACATTTCCCCTGAGTGAATGGGTTTGTGGACCCCATTGACATGGGTGTCATTTGAAAGGTCTAACTACACATACACTCAACAAAAATATAAACGCAACACTTTTGTTTTTGCTCCCATTTGTCATGAGATGGACTCAAAGATCTAAAATTCATTCCAGATACACAATATTACCATTTCTCTCAAACATTGTTCACAAATCTGTCTGTGTGATAGTGAGCACTTTTGCTTTGCTGAGACAATCCATCCCACCTCACAGGTGTGCCACATCAAGATGCTCATCAGACACCATGATTAGTGCACAGGTGTACCTTAGACTGTCCACAATAAAAGGCCACTCTGAAATGTGCAGTTTTGTCTCACAACAAAATGCCACAGATGGCGCAAGCATTGAGGGAGCGTGCAATTGGCATGCTGACAGCAGGAATGTCAACCAGATCTGTTGCTCGGGCATTGAATGTTCATTTCTCCACCATAAGCCGTCTCCAAAGGAGTTTCAGAGAATATGGCAGTACATCCAACCGGCCTCACAACCGCAGACCATGTGTAACCACACCAGCCCAGGACCTCCACATCCAGCAGGTTCACCTCCAGGATCGTCTGAGACCAGCTACTCAGACAGCTGCTGAAACAATTGGTTTGCATAACCAAAGAATTTCTGCACAAACTGTCAGAAACCGTCTCAGGGAAGCTCAACTGCATGCTCGTCGTCGTCATCGGGGTCTTAACCTGACTCCAGATCGTCGCCGTAACAGACTTGAGTGGGCAAATGCTCACATTCGATGGCGTCTGGCACGTTGGAGAGGTGTTCTCTTCACGGATGAATCTCGGTTTACATTGTTCAGAGCAGATGGCAGACAGCGTGTGTGGCGTCGTGTGGGTGAGCGCTTTGCTGATGTCAATGTTGTGGATCGAGTGGTCCATGTTGGTGGTGGGGTTATGGTATGGGCAGGCATCTGTTATGGACGAAGAACACAGGTGCATTTTATTGATGGCATTTTCAATGCACAGAGATACCGTGATGAGATCCTGAGGCCCATTGTTGTGCCATACATCCATGAACATCACCTCATGTTTCAGCAAGATAATGCACGGCCCCATGTTGCAACGATCTGTACACAATTCTTGGAAGCTGAAAATGTCCCAGTTCTTGCATGGCCAGCATACTCACCGGACATGTCACCCATTGAGCATGTTTGGGATGTGCTTGACCGGCATTTACGACAGCGCGTACCAGTTCCCACTAATATCCAGCAACTTCGCACAGCCATTGAAGAGGAGTGGACCAACATTCCACAGGCCACAATTGACAATCTGATAAACTCTATGCGGAGAAGATGTGTTGCACTGCATGAGGCAAATGGTGGTCACACCAGATACTGACTGGTTCTGAGTCCCCAGACCCCCAATAAAGCAAAAACTGCACATTTCAGGGTGGCCTTTTATTGTGGACAGTCTAAGGTACACCTGTGCACTAATCATGGTGTCTGATGAGCATCTTGATGTGGCACACCTGTGAGGTGGGATGGATTGTCTCAGCAAAGCAAAAGTGCTCACTATCACACATTTAGACAGATTTGTGAACAATGTTTGAGAGAAATAGTAATATTGTGTATCTGGAATGAATTTTAGATCTTTGAGTCCATCTCATGACAAATGGGAGCAAAAACAAAAGTGTTGCGTCTATATTTTTGTTGAGGGTATTTGAATACAACATGTTTGAGCTTGCTCACTTGCCCCTGGGCCCCATGGTAAGGGGCCAAAATCTCATTTTCTCAGATTTCAACCCCCTCTACAGAGGCACAGGGGCTGGCTAGCGGATTGGGACACATATTTCCTTGAAGCACATTCATAGACCTACAGTTTGACACCAAACTTGTTACAATCCGATGACATCAGATTTTTGACCCCTACCCTATTTCCCTTTGCCCCTGAAATGGTAGTTGTTTCTGCAAATACTGCAAACTTTTCAGCAGAGAACTCTTGGTTACTTTGATAGCATGTTTTTCTGGTTATAATTATGCAAAAATAAAGTATTACCCAGTCGTTGGAACGAAAACCATTTTATAGGCATATTTTCAGCCTTAGCACATGGCCTAACACTACTGGAAGACAGCCTCCATTCTCCCCATAGTCATTTAACCATCACAATTACTCCACAGCCATTTGATAAATTAAAAATTGAAATTTAATACAGGATCAAAGTTGCATAGTTCATCTTCAACTAAATACAAAAAATAATGCAACAATTTAGCAGCAAAAACCACAACATAAAGTTGTATTTCAATGAATGTTACAGCTTGCTTTAAACATAAAAATTTGAGTTGCACTTTTTATTTAAAAAAGTCTTGCTTTAAACATAAAACAAGTGAGCTGCACTTTTTATAAATTCTTGCTTTAAACATAACACATTGAAGATATACTTTTTTAAGAAAAAAAAAACAATAAAACGTATCATTTTTGCTCATCTCGTTTATTATGGCGGAATGGGATTACACAATAGATTATTAAACTTAACATAGCGGATCATTCACTGGGCATGTTTGGCATTTTTAGCACAAATTAATTGTTTAAGTGCTAGGGCATTAAAACCGAAAGCTGAATGGCTGAGTTGAATGAATAGCGTTTATGTTCACGCAGCTTTTTTTAAAATTTTTAAATTGCGATGCGCGACATCAAATATGAATTCGCTTTCCCCAATTAATTTATTCAGAAAGTTCTTTGATTAGCTATTATGTTATTTAGAATAGGCTATATAACATTATTCAAATCAAGTGAACTTCTCCTGGTTCATTCTGTATTGCGGTTTCATAGGAAAAACGAAGCAACCCCTGCGGCAGTCTGGTGGAATGGACTATAATGTCAGCTGTTTTCTTTAAACACGAATTAAAAGCCCAACAGATTAATTCAATTAATAGAAACAATGAAAACAAAAATAACTGACTGTACCCAGTTCTTTATTTAACGTTATTTCCACTTTGTGTCTATTTGACAGTCCATAAGAATTTTCTACTTTACTCCAATAGAATTTCAATAACAACAATTAGCACTTTGCGTTTGTTTGTCGCAAACTGCATGCAAGAAACACTTCGCACCTGTGCAGGCTTTTTTTCCGCGTAAAATGGATTTATTGAGAAGGCACTAATTGAGCAACATATCGAGAACCTGCATGTCCTTTCAATCTGGTCTCCAACGCTGTTGAATACATAACACGCAAATGACTGCCAGGTGAAACCGTATAGGCTACATCTAACGAAGTGAGGGAGCATCTTTTAGGTGCTACAATGATCCCAATGAAGATTAACCAATGGTGCCCGATACGCTCAGTGCAACAGCATTGGATACCAGATTGAAAGGACAGACTATTGGTGTGCTGCTCAGTTGATGACCTACCTTTTCAATTAATCCATTTTACAAAGAAAAAAGGCCTGCACAGGTGTGAAGCATTTCTTGCACGCAGTTTGTGGCAAAGAAAGGAAAAATGCCAAAGAAGCTTGGAGAAATAACTGTTGCCACTGCTATTCGACAAGTCCACAACAGGCGCTAACTTTGGCGTTCGTAGAGCCGAAAACACTAGGGCTAACGTTACTAGTTCGTCTTTACACCCAGAAACTTTCAGTTTCCGTGTCCTAAGAAAGTCCTCGAACACATAGATATAAGAAAACTTGAGTGGACCATCTCGTCGTTTCCGTGGCAGCACGCCACCGCAATCTTGTGTATGTATATCGAGGCAGACGTTCAATGGAAAATGCAGTATAACTGGCCTAAACCGAGCTCGAAAAATAACGAAAACTCGCTCATACGGGACAACAGCTGAAGTTCCGATTTCTCTGTAATGTCATCCGATTAAATAAACATCGAATACACCGGATTAAAAAATTAAATAAATTTTGTTGTTTGATTATAATTCCTTATTTGTGTCCATTTGAAGTAAGAAAAGATAAAAAGAACACGGAAAACAAGTCTCTAAGTTGTCGACACCCATGTTTAGCCTACTGTTTACATATAACTCATTGGACGTTTATACATACACAGGATGGCGTAGCTATTCTGCCGTTTCAGCTTTGGTCCAGCCCACACTCTGTCAACTCTAGTTTTCTTATATCTCTGTGGTCCTGAAGACGTGGCACGGTCCACAAACGAATCTCGTCTATGGACATTTCCTGCTCTTCGTCCATTTCGACGATCACGGAGGTAGATTTTATTCATTTTCAGGACAAAAACAAGACGTGCAGCTCGGGTCGGCTCCATGTACATGTGACCCTTGACACAGTGACGTCGTGTAGCTCCTGTGGGCAACTGAGGAGAGGAGACGGGAGCTATGTCAGGCAGATGGTTTTCAAACAGCATATCCATCCGCAGAGAACCCGCTTTGGCTTAACTGCTCCATCTAATCTGTAAATTACTAATATTTGCAACAGGTATGACGGTTATGATTAAATTATAATTTGTCGGAATTGGGCGTTAACCAATGAAATTTAATCGTCGTTAACTGAATTTGATGTACGTGAAGGGGACGATTACAGTGGGGCGGAAAGCGCACGTTCTTTTAACTTTTCAAAATTGACACACCTCCTGCTCTCCGCCAAAACCCCTAAACGCAGCACAACTCCCTCGCTTAGTTTTCTCTGTTTCTCTCTCTCTCTCTCTCTCTCTCTCTCTCTCACACACACACACACACACACACACAATAATTATAAGGTTAAATTTGTACAGCATCAAAACATTCACACATCTATTTGTGTCAAATGGACAATGACTAATGCTACAGTTAGTCTTTTTTAGTTTTAGTTCCTTTAGCTCCTCATGTGGCCCCCATGCAACTAAACCCAAATGGGTCCCAGAAAGTGTTTACCCACTTCTATACCATGACCACTTAGCCTACATATGTTTCATGTAGGGCCCAATTCCATGTCACTCAATTCCAGTCCAGACTCACTTAGCCCATTAAATACTTAATGGGGCCCATTCAGCCCGCCTACGCGGGCTCCTCAGGTTAACCCCATGTAACTAAAGCCTAATGGGTCCCACATAACATTTCCCAGTTCCATACCATGCCCACTTAGCTCATGTATATTTCGAAAAGGGCCCATGTCCATGTTACCCAGTTCCAGCCCAGACTCACTTAGCCCACATATGTACTTAATGGGCCTATTTAGCCTGCATACATGGGCTCCTCACGTGGCCCCCATGTAACTAAACTCAAATGGGTCCCACATAGTGTTTACCAGTTCTATATCATGCCCAATTAGCCTACATATGTTCCATATAGGGCCCAAGTCCATGTTACCCAGTTCCAGTCCAGACTCACTTAGCCCACATATATACTTAATGGGGCCCATTTAGCCAGCCTACGCGGGCTCCTCAGGTTACCCCCATGTAACTAAAGCCAAATGGGTCCCACATTACGTTTCCCAGGTCCATACCATGCCCACTTAGCTCATGTATATTCCATATAGGGCCCATGTCCATGTTACCCAATTCCAGCCCAGACTCTCTTAGCCCACATATGTACTTAATGGGGCCCATTCAGCCAGCCTACATGGGCTCCTCACGTGGTCCCCATGTAACTAAACTCAAATGGGTCCCACATAGCGTTTCCCAGTTCCATACCATGGCCGCTTAGCCCACGTATATTCTATATAGGGCCCAGTTCCATGTTACCCAGTTCCAGCCCAGACTCACTTAGCCCACATATATACTTAATGGGGCCCATTTAGCCAGCCTACATGGGCTCCTCGTGTGGCCCCCATGTAATTAAACCCAAATGGGTCCCACATAGCGTTTCCCAGTTCCATACCATGCCCACTTAGCCTACATATGTTCCATATAGGGCCCAAGTCCATGTTACCCAGTTCCAGTCCAGACTCACTTAGCCCACATATATACTTAATGGGGCCCATTTAGCCAGCCTACGCGGGCTCCTCAGGTTACCCCCATGTAACTAAAGCCAAATGGGTCCCACATTACGTTTCCCAGGTCCATACCATGCCCACTTAGCTCATGTATATTCCATATAGGGCCCATGTCCATGTTACCCAGTTCCAGCCCAGACTCTCTTAGCCCACATATATACTTAATGGGGCCCATTTAGCCAGCCTACATGGGCTCCTCATGTGGGGCCCATGTTTCTGAAAAAATATGGGGCCCTTACAATTTGCCCTGTTTATACCCATGCCCACTTTGCCCACTTCGATCCCTTATGAGGCTTATATGGCCAGCCCACATGGGCTTCACATGTTGGGCCCATGACAATGAAACCGCATGGGACCTGCAAAATTTGCCCAATTCAAGCCCATGCCCACTCAGTACCCACATAGCCCGTATTAAACCCTTGTGAGCCCCACATGGACATGCTGGCTGGGTATTATGCATGTATATTGTTCAGTTTTACTTATTTTTTTTATAATACTGAGGGACTGAAAATATGCACATACAGTGCCATGGAAAGATGTTTTCTCCTTTTTCAATTTCTTCTGTTTTTGTGTACTTGTCAAATGTTACTGATCATCAACTAATTTTAAATCTTTGACGCCCAGCTTTTACAAAACCAAATATGACTGCTCTGCCCAAGTTAATGAAGGCCAGATATCAGAAATGCCCAAAGTTTCTGTTAAATTTTAAGTTATCCATCACATTATGTGGTATGAAATAGTAAATTGAATGTTGCTTATACATTTCAGCACAAGTTGGATGTATCTGTCTACTGCAACATGTCGCAGATTTTACAGAGAACGAATATACAGAGATACATGATCAGTTTGAATTTGAATCTTTGCTGAAGACCTTGATTAATTAAACCCAGTGTGCAACTGCTGAGTTGAAATGAAAGCCTGCACCCACACTGGCCCTCTCTGAATAAAATTCGGACCCCAATGCAATCAAAAAACACGGAAAAATCTGCATTCTATCAGAGGAGTCAATTGGCATAATACGGAAACTTCTGTATGCGGGCGCGAAAGGGTTTATACTGACAAAGAGAACCTGAGTAAACGCAAAAGGCAATTTTTGAATAGTGGTTTCATTTATTGATGGAAAGAAAGCCATTCAACCCTTCCTGGCCCTATGTGAAAAAGTAACTGTCCCTGAGTAACTAAATAAACCAATCAAAGAAATTTAATTGAGAAATGGGTTCAGTGTCAAAAAACACACCCAGGAATAATTAATGACAGCCCTGTTGAATCTAAATATCACATAAATAGAACCTGTCTGGCAATGTGACACAGGAAAAAAGCAGTTCATGAAGCTGTGATCTAAATAAATTCAAGAACAGATTAGATTAAGTTAAAAAGCCATTTCTAAGGCCAGGGACTCCAAAAAAAAGCATTGTGTGAGCCACAATCTGCAAATGGAGAAAACCTGAAACAGTGGTGTACCTTCCCATGAGTGGCCAGGTTACCAAAATTCCTCCAAGAGTTCATTGCCAGCACACACAGGGTGTCATAAAAGAACCCCGACTAACATCTAAAGGACTGCAGGTCTCACTTGCCTCAGATAATGTCAGTGTTCAGAAGTATAATAAGTGAGACATGGGGCAAAAATTGCATTTGTGGGAGAGCTGGAAGGCAAAAACCTCTGCGGACCAAATTGAACACAAAGGCTTGTCTCTCATTTATCAAAAACATCTTGATGACACCCAGGACTTCTGACATAATATTCTTTAGACTGATCAAAAAGTGGAAATCTTTTAAAGACAGTGGTCACATTACATCTGGCATTGCACTGTAAGAATGGGATACCAGCAGTCAACCACAGTGGTGGCAGCTTGATGGTCTGGGGCTGCTTTGCTGCTTCAGGATTTGGGCAACTTTTCATAATGGAAGGGAACCATGAATTCTGCTATCCACCAGGGAATCATTAAAGGTGACCTAATATGCTATTTTTCCGAGTTTATATTTTGGTCTTTGACTCCCTTAGAGTACTCCTGATTGCACAAAGTAAAAAAAAGGGTACTTATTTCGCTCATGCTGCCATCCTCAAAAAACCCCATTTGTAGTCCATAGTAGTCTCTGCCTGAAAAACCTTATTGGGGTGGCTCTTCCGCTATGGCCCCCACTTCCTGTGTGCCCACTTTCTTCTGACTGGCCAGCTCTGTGGAGGGCGAATCTAGGCGCGACGAGGCAGCAGAATGCAGTTTTCTTGGTCCGGCTCCAGAGTGAAAGTGACGCGTCTCCCGAAGGAGTCAACGGGCATATTCTGCAATCTAATGCAGTACATGTGTATAGATCTAATGAAATTAACTTGTTCTAATAAACGTAGCGGCGAAAGTGGAGGACGTTGTGCGAAAGTCTGACAGCTCAAGCACGAATTTGCTATCGGCTACAGTTTGCTACGGCAACAGTTGGTGAGTACAGTGGTTTTTCTACTTCTTAGCTAGGATGCAGGCTAGAATCCATCCTATATAGAAACATTTGTAGAACGGGTCAACATGCCCATGTGTAGACCAGAGACCGTAGAAATCCGATGGGTCTGAGTTTAGAGGGAAACATGGACGGTGTGGAGCAGCTAAAAGTGGACCAACGGCTTATGGACTGCTTCGGTGTGTATTAAGACCTGATGGTTCGTGTGCATAGCTGTGGTGTGTTGTTAGCATGGAGAAATGAACATCTTCCACGCTGGTATATGACGGAGGGGCAAAAGCTCCAAGCTAAATGGCCTTTTCAGAAATTGCCCGTGGGAATGGTTTACTTCTTGCTTCAGAATGACCAGCTTTTCCTCGCGGAAAATCAGCGCATTATGGATAGCGTGCGAGAGACAGACAGAGCTCCGGTTATGTCATGAACATAATACAGGTTTTAAAGACCGTAAGTTCCGTCTGCATGAACCGTTGCTTATGTGGAGCTAGCGACTCAATCACTTTTACAGGAAAAAATGTAATATTCGATCGAAGGCAATGCAGAGAAATCATTTGTTATACCGGCCACTTTATAGCCTGTGCGCTTCCCTATTGCTTTCACCGGTAGTATCAGAGAGCTTGCCCAGACATTGGAGATGTATCAGGCTGACCCCGGTCATGGATAAGTGAAGCAATCGTTTTATAAGCGCCCAAAAACGCACCCCAAGCTCTGCAAAATCTACGTCAGGTCTGACTGCTGCCCAACTCGGCAGACACATACAGTACCTCTCCGTTTAGCTTCAACTGTAGTGGCTACAGTCATGCACCGTTGTGATGAAACTGTCGCATTGATCCTTACCGAAGTAACACAAGCATACCGATCATAATTGTTGCATATAAATTAACCAGAAGCATTTTTAATTAGCAGAGCACGCAAAATAACATGCAGTAGCTGATAAGTGGTCATGACTTTGAATGTGATCTGTCGCGCAAAAAATTTGTTTCGCGTCCGGTGTGAAAGCTACTTAACGCGCCCATAACGTGTGTTTACGTCTTTGCATTGACTTTGAATGTAGGCTAATCTGTCCTGCGAAAAATTTGTTTCGTGTCTGATGTGAAAGCAGTTTTATGGATAGTACGTGACAGCTAGAGAGAGTTCGGTTATGTTATGAGCATAATACAGGTTTTGCAGACTGTAAGTTCCGTTAGCGCGGACAAGTTGCTTATGTGGAGCTAGCGAATTGATCACTTCTACAGGAAAGAATTGCCTATTTAATCTCTGCCTTTTTCGGCTTTTTATTAGCCTCAACAGTCTATAAAGGGGGATGAAATTATCTCAAGGTAGTGCAGAGAAATCATTTGTAAACCGGTTATAGCCTGCGCGCTTCTGCGTTTCGCATTGCTTTCAATGTAGTACCAGAGAGCTTGCTCAGATATTTGTGAAGTATCCGGCTGATCCTGGTCATGGATAAGTGAAGTGATCACTAACTGTAGTGGCTACAATCGGGCGACGTTATGATGAAACTGCCATATTGATGCTTACCAAAGTAACACAACCTTACGATCAGAATTACTGCATATAAGTTAACCAGGAGCATTTTTAATTAGCACGACATGCAAACTAACATCTAGTAGCTGGTAACCGAGCGTTCATAACCACAGAGACAAACCCTTGCAATACAGGTTTTAAGGACAGCAAGTTCTGTTACTGTGAACAGTTGTACCAAGCATCCAAATTACAAACAAGCATTAAAAGTTAGCTTTAAATGAGGTTTATGTTCACACAACTTCTGTAGAATTTCCCCTGATATCACTCTTGCATATTTTGGACACAAACATTAGCAACAGTAACTTGGCTACGTTAGCCGCTGTGCTACAGCCACAATCAACTGGCTCAACTATCGCTAGCGGTCCTGCTAGCCACCCGTAACACGTTAGCTTCACTTACAGTATTTACTGTTATATAGTTACTTACAGCTTGTGGCTCCAAGCGCTTGATCGATGCAACTGCTTCAGGCTTGAGAAGCAGCTGAGGCACTTATCCTTTGTCGCATTATCCTTTATTGACAAAGCTGTCTTTGGTGAAATGCTGAGCACAAACAGCTAACGTTCCCTTTGGCCGTGGCTGTTCGCTGCCTGCAAACAAAAAAAGCTACCCACTGATTTCTGGTGGCATCGTCTTTTGGAAGAGAAATATTTGTTTTTCTTCTTCGCGTCCAAAAGTAAATGGACATGCAGCTTTGGGGAACATACTGACAAAATCGCACCTCTCTTTTGTATTCCCAAAAGTGTAGATGCTGCTGAGGCATTGTATGATCTGCCATTGTTAGTGCCTGCTCGATTAGTTTCCGGTGTGGGCAGGTCCAGCACAGTGATTGGCTCTGGCTAGGACTGTACTAATTGGACGGCACAACCTGACGTCATCTCACGAAGCTCTCGGGAGGAGCTGTTCCGAGAGGAAATAACGCTCACAAAATCACTTTCTTGGATTACGGCAAAATCCCTGTATCTTATGTTCAGAAACTTTTTAGAGGTTTAGCATGGACTACCAACATTATAACGTTACTAATATGTATTAATAGAAGGATCAGCATATTAGGTCCCCTTTAATGTCTGGCCATCTGTTTGTGACCTAAATCTGAAGCGCAGTTGGGTTATGCTGTTGAACAATGATCCGAAGCACACAAGCAAGTCCAAATTTGGATGGCTTAAAAGAAACAAATTGAAGGTTATGAAATAGCCAAGTATAAGTCCATACTTGAATTTGATTGAGATGCAGTGGTATGACTTTAAACAGGCAGGTCATCCTCTAAATCCCTTCAATGTGGCTGAAATAAAACAGTTCTGCAAAAAAGAGTGAGCCAGAATTCTTTCATAGCGATGTAAAAGACTCATTGTCAGTTATCGTAAACATTTGATTGCAGTTGTTGCCACCAAGGGTGGCACACCCGGTTATTAGATTTAGGTTTTGTTTAACTTTTCAAATGATCATTTAAAAGCTGCAGTTTGCATTTACTCACATTATATTTGTCTCATATCAAAATTAGTTGGATGATCCTCCACATTGAAATATGACAAATAAGCACCAAGAGCACTCAGAGAATGTCTGGAATACATGAGAGTACAATTTAATGTACCACCACACAAGTAAATTGTAAAGTAAAGTAAATGTACCACCACACCAGAAACTAGATTTTGCTCCGGATTACTTCAAAAATAAAATCACTTCCAAGCTGGGCAAAGACACCTCTCATGCTCGTAAAGTGAAGGTAAAACATAACCCTTTCGGCAAAGGTAAAGATAAAAAAAATCGGGAAGGGGGCAAATACTTTTTCCACAGATCTGTACATGTAAAATTCTCTCCAGAATATGGCTTACACATGGCATGCATGTTTTGTTGCCATTTGAAAATGAATTCTTTAGTAAGCATGCATGGGTATATTTGAGATTTGAGAACTTTGATTAATCTTGGACAATATTTTGGCTGCCAAGGATGTTCTCAAATTTTGACTCCAAAAATGTGGACTTTCAGTGGATAAAAACATATATATTTCCCATTTGAATAATTATTCAGAGCACTTATAGGGCCCCATACAAAACCTATCTAACTTAGCAGGACCCTAACAAGCTAATTTTCATATAGCATTTTTCCCTCTTAATTTTTGGTGCTATTGAAACATTTAAGAGCTGCAAAGACAGAAAACCAGCTGCAGTGCAATGCACAGTTTAAGTATGTTTTTTTGTATTTTAGAGACATAAGGAGACTTCTACTCTCTGGTTAACCAAACAGGTAAGTTCATTTCATGCAATATTACATTTTACGTACTGCCCACATCTATGACCTCCTAATTACATTCTCTATCTCCACACAGCAGGGTTGGGGAAGTTACCAGCAGTGAAAACTTAGCTTAAAATAGGGGGAGCACAACGCATTCCTTTAAGCTGATGATTAGTCTTGATCCATTTTCACACATTTTCTTTTATTATTAGAATTATCAATTGGCAGGTAAACACATAGCTTCTTTCTGAATGCAATATGAGGGTAATAACAAAATAAATGCGATTTAGAAGAAATATTTAGTTCAGAAATTAGCCTATGCAAAAAAAAAAGAAAAAAAACTTGGTTATTTTCCAAATTAGTTTGCGCGTTATCCTGCAATGCAGGCTACCTGTTTTATATTGTTTAATTTGCACGTGCGAGAATCTCTTACATACGTGTTGATTGAATAATTGCAGACTACAGCAAGGGAATGTAAATATGCCACTACAACTCATGCCGAATGCGCGAGAGTTGACAGGTATGCGTTATTAATGAAAACTGACCACACCTGATAATGTCGAGAGTTTTCAGAGTTTCTGAAATGTTAATTTAAATGAACGATTGAAAACAGGTCATGTTTTTAAGTCATTATTTTTAAGGGTTGGGTTTGAGCTTCCCCTATTGCCAATTCACTAGCCGAGTAAAATAATAAGCAATATATCAATAAGAATTTCATGTCTATTGCAGAACCAGGAACCAATCTTTTCGAGGGATGGCTCAAAGTTTTTCCAGACTGTCCCTGTGAAACAAGGGGGGCAAGGAGAATTCCATCACATCGCTATGTTTATGCGTCAGGTGAGCCCTGTCTCTCACATAAACTTCTGTGTAAGATTGAACTTGATTAGAAATTAGAATTTACTCATTTTGACTGACTGCATAGGATGTAGTTGTTATAAGCTGTAAATATCAGTCCCATGTTAGCCTCACTTAAGTTAGCAGTACGATGCTTTCCTCCCAGCTTGTGAGATTGAGTAGAGCTTAGAAAACCCTATTCCTCATTCCATCCAGTGACCAACAATTAGCTGAGCGTATGACAGTAGTTCTGGGACTGAGCTTAATGGAGCACATGGCATCACTTTATTTTAGCATCCTTGTCATGAGGCTGACAATACACTGACATAGACATGATACAACCGCTGTCATCAGAGGTCATAATGGAGAAAGTAGTTCAACTGTCACTAAAGTACTGTCGCATTAACCCAGAAATATGACGGTACCATCTGTTATGAGATTGATTAAATAAATATATGTGATGTATCTGTCATTTGAAATTTACTGATTTTATCCTGTTATGACATTTTGTGACAGCTATTGTGTTGTGTAATGCTCAGTGGCAACTGTATTAGGTTCATATGGTCATTAATGCAAATATCTAATCAACCTATCAAGTGACAGTAACACAATTCATGAATTCATTTGTTCAGGCCAAGGTTCAGAGTAGGGGGAGAAATCTGATGCAAGTGACTTTGATACTTGAATGAATGTCAGTGGTAGGAGGGGTAGTTTGAGTACCTCAGACATTTGGATATTTTCTCGTTGTTTCATGAAATCAGTTTACGGAGAATGGTATGAAAAACGAAAAAAGAGAATATCCAGTATATCCAGTGAGTGGCAGTCTGTGGAAGAAAATGTCTTGCTATTCTGAGAGCTCAATGGAGAATGTTCTGCATCTAGTTTAGAAAGGTGTCTGTGACAAATAACCACTTGTTACAGTACTATGCAGAGGAGCGTCTCTGAAAGCTCAATACGTCAAACCTTGAAGTGGTTTAACTCCAGCAACAGAAGTCCACACTGGGCTCCACTCCTGTCAGTTAACAAGGACCTGAGAAGGGGGTGTACCTGCTTGCCAAAACTGGATTGTTGATAAATGGAAAAACTTGGTCTGATCATTCTTGATTTCTGCTGAGACTCGTAGAGTATTGTCCGAATATGGCATAAGCAACCGGAATCCATGAATCCATCCTGTCATTGGTTCCTGCAGTCGGTGGTGTTATAATGGTGTGTGGAATATTTTATTGGCACATATCTGTTCTATTAATGCCAAGTGAGCATTATTTAAATACAATAGCCTATCTGAGTGCTGTTGCTGACCCTGTGCATCCCTTCACAGCCTCAGTCTGACCATTTCGTCGCAGTTTTCAGCAGGGTAATGCACCATGTCACAAAAAACTCGCGTCATCTCAAGCCACGATTATGATCATGATTTCAGTGCACTCCAATGGCCTCTACAGGCACCTGATGTCAATTCAATTGAGCACCTTTGGGCTGTGTTGGAAAGGGATATTTTTAGGATGAATGTGTAGCCAAAAAATCTAAAGCTAGTGTGTAATACTATCATGTCAACATCAACCAGAATTTCTAAGAAATGTTTCCAGCACCTTGATAAATCTGAGCATTCTAAAGTTCAGGCTATTCTAATAGTCCTACCCAGTATTTGAAAAGTGCACCTAATAAAGTGACCACTGAGTGTATATGATTGCATCTGTCATCTTTATGTCAAAGGTTAAAGTGGCATTGAATAATGTCATCTTAATGTCAAAGGTTAAAGTGGCATTAAATAAACATTTCACATTTCATGTATTTAATGTTTTCTGTCTTAGTGCCTTCCATTTGTTTTCTCCCAGTCTAGGGCTGATAAGAATGGAGTCCGTTATTTAACATCAGGGAACTGGGAGGTGACCAGAGTGATTGCCTATGATGAAACTGATCATGGCATGTGAGTCTGAACTTTCACTTTCCTTGCAGGTCTTACAGTGCAGCAATTAATATCAGCTGCAGCACTGCCTAAAGGATACCTCAGAGGTTACTCTGAATCTGTGGGAGTCCTCACTGCATCACATATCAACAAATTTGAAGTTTCTGAAGTTCAAATAACAGTGGTAAAATAAAAAAATAAAAAAAGATAATAATAATGATGATAAAATTGTAGAAAAAATATTGAAAATGTCATTCGGATAGGCTGCCAAATTAGCATATTTTTACACATATATGCCATACATTTGGAGTTTGATCGAACAATAGATGTAAATTCCACATCATTGAATCAGAGCATGCTGCCATTTTTCAAGTTTCAGTCAACTAAGTGAAGTCTTCCATCAGTATGGTCCTCATTAAATTGTGTTTATTTGTTGTATGATTGTATTGGGAGGATTTTACTTGAGACGTTATCATGTGTGTTGCACAATCATTTTGTTTACTGTGGTTTTTATAGACAGGTCAATGTTCATAGTCTGGATCTTAATTAAAATCAAACATTATGTACAGGAATTCCTACAGTTGACTTTCTTGATTGTGTATATGTATTATAGCAGTTGCTAGTGCATGTATTTTACCGTCAAAAGTTTTGTGAAATGTTCAATGCATCTACTACAGACCATCAATTATCTACTTAGCACATTCTTTTCAAAGAAACCAAAACAAATTGTACTAAAAAAACAAACAAAAAGTCTACTAAAAAAGAAAAATACTGTTGTTTGTCTAACGGAGCAAGCTGCTCAGTTTTACTATCACACAAAGTAATTACCTCCGCCAGGATGGTCATGTTTTTACTTCTTTTTGTTTATTTATTTATTTGTTTGTCTGTCTTAGCAGGATATTTCAGAGACTGTTGCATAGATTTTAACCAAGCTTAACTGGATGTTAGAGTAACACTAGAGGAACAAGGGATTAAATTTTGGCCTATCGAGGCCAATGTAGGGGAGACTGGGGTCCAATGAGCCATGGGGACCAAGGAGCCATCACTATTTTGCAATCAATCGATGACAGAGCTGCTTAAAATAGGCAAAATATTTCACCATGCATTGACTGATGAGTCATGGGGATAAATGAGTCATATCACTATTTTGCCTATTTTAAACACCTTTGGCATCAATTGATCGCAAAACAGTGATATGACTCATTGGTCCTCATGGATCATCGGACCCCAGTCTCCCCTACAGCTGAGATTTAGGCCAAAAGTCAAATCCAGCTATGCTGGCAGAGACTCACAAGTCCAGCTCTAGTTAAATCTGCTGTTGTTAATGATCCCTCATCCATATTTTAATTTATGCTTTTTCCCCGTCTAGATATTTCATCAGTACAGAATATTCTGCACGACGGAGGCACCTATTTAGGTAATTCAAAAAGGTGTAGAGTAAAATAAAATTATAGAAAAAAAACAATTATGTACATTGGGCACACAAAATACCTCTGGCACATATGGTCATTTATTTACTGCATCATTGAACTAAGCATTTTAAAGGAATGACTTTTCAACTGAAAAAGGAAATGGAAAATAGATGATTAAATTATGAGGTACAGTGTTGATGATCTTCTCAGAACACCCTCAGGTGCCTGCAGTCAATGAATATACACTGTAGATCTTGGATTTGAAGGAGCAACATGTTAACTTGTCTTTATAAGGACTCAGCTGTGTTTATTGGTTATCAAATTCTGGATGGACAAATCTTGAACTCAGACCTGATGCCTGGTTTTCTAAGACCTACGGATCATGCACAACCTTATCACATGCATTCAAGTAATAATGAAAAATTATTGTGCAAAAACAATACCATGCCCTTTCAGTGTTACTGGTTTTGTTGTGTTAAAAGGTTTTTTTCAGTGCTCAAGGCTGCAGGTTTGTGATTTGTTCATGTGTGGCAATGTGGACTGTGGCACATGTGGGAACATGGTCCTAGTCTTCAGTACATGCTATTTCTATTGTGGTTTCCTATATCAATTACAGAGTCTCTACGGTGGATCCTTTTACCCGCCACTGCTTGACTTGCAACTTGAGCAAGGTGCACTGCACATTTTTTAGTGCCGACATCAGCCCAAGCTATCAGCATGTAATCGTCCACTGCAAAGGTAAAATGTCTCTGTTTAATTCCATTTTGGCTTTATGGATTTGCTGGGTCGAAACCCAGCTCTAGCTTGTGCGAGACTGACACCGGGGGTAATATTGTGGTGCACGTTGTTACGTCGCTGCCTGAAGCAGGTTATTGTCGCAATCAACCATGAATTAGACTGGTATTAGGTCTATTTATCTATCTATCTATATATCTATAAGGTCTCGTTTTACAATATTTTTAATGATTAAAGACAGTTCCCTGATTCCTGTTAAAAAAAAAAAAAAAAGATTTGAAGCTCATTGGAAAAAAGCACAAACTCAGTGTTTGCTGCCAGTTTTGTCTCTCATCTTCACCCATCAAGAACAATTAGATGAAAACAATTGATTGAATGAAAAGTTTGTTTTTTTGCACATAAAATAGAAAGTCTTAGCTATACAAGATCAATTATTCTATCATTATTGAAGTGGTATAGTGAACTATCGTTGGGTCAGAATTCACACCATAAATAATATAAGCAGAATTAAAGTCCTTCAGTGTAATACTGTTTTGTCTGCATTTTACTGGTTGATCAAAGTAGCTGTTTGCACCATTATCTCACTTCATTTATGAGCTTTGTGGCTTGAACTACTGTCTGATTTTAAGGCTTGGATAGAAATCATCAGGCTTTGGGTATCAGTGTCCAGTGATCAGTAGACCCCCTGGAGAGGTTTCTGAGCATGTTTTTTCTCTCTTCATACCATGTTAGACATGTTAAGTTTACAGCTGTATGATGACTCAGTGAACAAAAAGGCCGCAGTAGTCCCCCCGAAATACTGTCGAAAAGTAAAGTTTGCATGTTCATCCTACACTGTCCATAGTGTATGTACAGTCCGTGCAAGATAACAGATACGTTGTAAAATACCAAAAATTGTCATCTTGCAAACTTTTGCCCAAAACAAACAGACAAACAAACAAATAAAAATAATCACCAGTGATAAGTGTTGCCATATTTCTGGTAGAATTAATATGGAACGTTGTCCCTGTGGCAAATGATCGTATTCAATTGGGTATACTTTTTGTTTTTATTGCTTGATTTTACATTTCAGTGGACAACAATGTTAAGTGAAGCTATTTGTTTTGTGCCCTTATCATTGACTATACTAAGCAGAGATGGAATATGTGCAGGGAAATGTGTTTAGTCTTCATTGTTCATTTGAATAGGTCCAGGTGTACCCGCAGTGGCCATCCTGAGTCTGAATGATACAAGTCGTAAGTATTTATTTCATCCATCTGTTTGAGTAGCTTAGCTTAGGATAAACAACCATGTTGCTCTCCAAAATTTCCCTGTGCTTGGTGGAATTTGTTTTTTAATTGACCTTATCTTGTCCCCCGGGCCCCCTGGCCGCAAAGCCTGGTCAAAACACCTGATTTCCTCTTTGTTTTGGTGCTTCTTTTTATATGTATTCTATTTCTCTTGCCAAACATGCTGATGTTTTTTGACCAAAAGCTTCAATTACTTCATCTGACCATAACAACACACTTTCCATCATAGTTCCATGTTGGGCAAACTTTTGGTGTTTGATCTTGTTTCCTATGTTCAGTTAGGGCTTTTTTCATGCAATCCTTCCAATTTTGTTGCTATTGAGGTACGTTTGGAATATGCTTTGGTTGTTTTCTGACTTGGTGACACCGAAATGCAGCCAATTCCTACAAATCCTGATATGCGATTCTTGCGTTCTTTATTTCATCACTTCTTTCTTACCGCCAATGGGGACATCATGCCCTTGCATCCCCTTCAGTCTTTTCCCAATCTTCTGCCACTTCACAATTTTTTTCATTGCCTCTAGCTTGATGCTGTAATTAGTGTGGTATTTTAAGTCTTCGTGTCAGGGGTCAAATCACTGTCCTCCAGGTCTGAAAGGTGCTGGTTTTTCTTCTTTCTTTGACCTGGGAGAACGCCTGAAGACAGTCTGCCCAACCTGCAGCACCAATAATTCAGTTAATTGTCAGGGAAAAAAGATTACCAGGGCAACCATGGCTGATTCGGATTTGAGGACCAAATTTTGTGAACTGGGAACCATTATTTCACTTGTGAGGATCAAATGCCATCTTACTCTTTTTTATTCACAGTTACTGTATTTTACTCATGTGTTGTTAGATGAAATATCTTCAGCATTGATAATTCTACATGCATTTACCTCATTTTTGCATGACTATGAAAAAAGACGCAATAGAATGACTCAATAGAGTTGCCTTTGCTTGAAATTAATTGCATGAAAAGTAATGTCAATCCTACCTTGTTTGATTTCATTTACAATAATTATACAAGTTTCATTTAAATGAAATTGCTTAATAAGAAACACAGAAAAATGTTTTTGTGATCTCTGATTGGTTAATATTGCGCAGGCATTCTCGCGAATGGCAAAAGTAGCACTGCCAGGGGCCAAATGTTCCCGATTTTTTAGAAAAATTACATTTCTCATGCACTGCTGTCAGTATAGAGTGAACATATCAGCAAATGTGAATAGAAAAGTTTATTTTTTTAAAGGATACCTTCTGCACCTTTAAGTCCGTGTTCCAAAAACCAAGGTCCTTTACTTGGGAGTCTCGTGGAACCTACCATGGAGCAGTGCTAATTATTGAAATAAATACCTCAAAAAGTACAAAAAGCAGGGCTGGTTTTGGATTTATTTCCAGGTTTGAGATTTTTTTAAATCAGGACAATCAAGACTTCAAACAAATAGGAATAATAGCAGCACAGCATAGGAGGACATATGCATGCGACAAATTGCAAATTGTTTCGGAGCAATGTGCTGCACACTTTCCTCCTGAAAACTGGACTGAAAATAGATTGCAACAGTTGCGCCGCCAATGTTTAATTATTTCCTTTTTTATTTGTGATTAGTTCCTGTAACAGTAAATGATAGTGATGCATGTCATACTTATTTGAAGCTAATAAAGTGACTGTGAGAGAGCTGAATGACTCACATCCAGAAATGCTTTTGGTAATGACTATTATTTCCTGTCATTCAGACTACATTATCTTGGAGCACAACCCTATTCTGAAAGCTGCACTGAGGAACAGAAGAATCCAGCATACAGAATTCAGAACTGTTCCCATCGATCACTTCGGTAATGCAGTTCCCTGTTCAAGTTTTGTTATCTTTCAGTGGTGTCCATTATTTAAATTCAAATATTTATATATATGTTTTACAGATTTACCTTTGAGGATCTCCTATCCTCCTGATTTCACAGAGGCTCAACATTATGGACTGCTCTTGGTTGTGTAGGTGTCAGTCCGCCGGTCTTGTAAAGCATTGGGACTTTGTGCCAGAACAGTAAACTAGCATCAAAATAAGAACTTTTCAAGCCACATTTATTAGTTATTAACTCTTCTATCCATGCATGTATTTTGGAAAAAGAGAAAGCGCTTTCTTGTCAGTGTCAGGTATAGGGTGTCGTTTCAATTGACTTTGGCATTCAACAGCTCATGACGCCGAGTTCTTTGCATACAAATGCAAGAATACATGAACCAGTTTGTGTAGTGACGTGGTGTGTTGCCATTTGAATGGGTTGGAACAACTTTTTTTTTGCTGTGCAGTGATGGCACCCCTGGAAGCCAGAGTGTGAGCGATCGGTTCCTGCTGGACTGGGACTCGGTCCTGGTCAGTTCTGGCGGCATCATTGTGGCACGGCTGGACAGCAGAGGGACTGGGTTTCAGGGCGAGAGAGTTCTGCGTGAGGTCCACAAGCGGTTGGGTACTGTGGAAGCGCAGGATCACATAGCAGCTATTAAGTATGTGCCTGTACTGTGATAATAGTGTGGGTTTCATTAAGTAATAATATGCTTCTGAGTCCAGGAAGATTCTAAAACCTGCAAAAAGTGTTCATGTGTTTTAATTGATTAACATGTTACAGGGTGTACATTCACAAGTTGATTGATTTATTCATTCATTCATTCACTCATTCATTTATGTCATTTATGCCACTGGTTTCATAGGTTTCAGCATTGCTGAATGTTTTTTAGCGGATTAAGGCCAGACATATATAGCCTTCTACAAATACTAATTGTCTGGTCTGAGGAGGATATGATTTACATCATTCTAATGATGTTCCTGTGGTAGACCTAGAGCTTTCAGTCAACAGTAGTTGCTGTGCTTGCTTTTGTCATGCATTCACAAGACTTTGAAATCAAATCAAAAATTCAGGCGGCATGAATTAGTTATAAATAGTCCCCTTTTAGTATCTGATCATCTGCATTGACTGGCCCAATAAAGATTTGTGACTTCTGCATTGTATTTCAATCTGATTTTAAGGCCATATTTTTTTTCAGGTACATGTTGAAATTCCAATACATTGATCGTACACGAATAGGAATATTTGGACGGGTAAGTTTCCATGATTCTGTGGCTTATAAAATTTATGAAATAATTTATTTAAATCAAACTTATTTTCTTCATATGTAATTGATATTTATTTTCATCATAGTGACTCAGAAATTTGGCTAAAAGCACCTAATTATTTTTTATTTGCTTCTTTAAAGGATTATGGTGGCTATGTTACATTAAGGATTCTAAAATCATCAGAGAGCTTGGTCAAATGTGCACTTGCTTTATCACCAATTACAGACTGGACATTTTATGGTGAGTGAATTCATTTTTATATCTGTTTTTTATCTGGTTACAACTGATATTTAACTTATATTTAATTTACAAAATGTTCTCATGTTTTAAAAAAAATCTTTAATTGCATACTATGCTTGTGCACGGAGGAAACTCAAATTGTGGGAATAAATTGAGATTATTCTGATGCATGTCAGGGCCACAGGCCAATCCTACATTAGCAAGTGTCCCTAGGCACAGGAAGCCTGTCGAGCTTTCAGTAGAAGTGAAAATGCAGTTATGAAACCTTTAAATTCAACAGCAGACATCATCAAAGTTTAGAAGGGGGTGTCACTTTTTTTCATGTCTGAAGCCAAAAACGCAACTGCAATTGAGCAACTCTTGGGGAAATATATATATAAATAAAAATCATGTCGGTCTCATTCAAACTCTCAACTTTTTGGTACATTCCTGAACTCCTTAAAATGGAATCTTGCAAATCAAAGCTCAAAAGACTCCACAAGAAAACTGATATAACGGTTCACTTCCAAGCCAGCACATACCACCTGCAACTTTTACAAAGAAGCTCTCACCTCAGCAAGGTCCACCTACTACTCACACATCATACACTCTGGATCCCCTAGGCTCTCCTTTCGACAATAAATTAACTTCTCAACCCCAAGGACAACTCCCCCAAATTCTTCACTGCCAATAAAAGCAACACCTCCCTCACATTTTTCCAAACCGCAGTGGACACAATCTACAGCAGCCTCTCCCCTCCTTCTGCCCTTGCCAATGATCTCTCCCCCCGTCACCATTCAGCCTCTATCTCTGCCAGCTGGTGAACTGTCGATAGGGGAGGCTCAAAACAATCCCTTAAATGGTCACAACCTGTTTTAAATCATTCATTTAAATTACCATTACAGAAACTCTGATAACTGGCCACATCTGATAATGTTAAGAGTTTTCATTTATAACACATACCGATAACAACTCCAGACTTCTCACGCTTTTCTTTATTCAGGGATTGGAAGCAATGCATGTGTTTCATGATCGTTTCAATGAAATAAGAGCATTTGAAATGTATTTATGCAATTCCATTGCTTCCAATCCCTCTAAATTCAATTCCACGCGAGAATCTCTCACATACGTGTTGATTGAATAATTGCTGATTACAGCAGAGGAACGCAATTATGCCACTTAAACTCGCACCGAACGCATGAGAGTTGACAGGTATGCGTTATAAATTAAAACTGGCCACGCTTGATAATGTTGAGAGTTTTCGGAGTTTCTTTTATGGTAATTTAAATGAATGATTGAAAACAGGTTTTGACCAATCATTAAGTTTAAGGGATTGTTTGAGCCTCCCATATCGCCAGTTCACCAGCCACCATTGATCTCTGCTCCCCTCTATCTCCCTAATCTTATGGCAAGAATGAAAAGCTTCACTTGTGCTCTGGACCCCATCCCATCCAATTTGGTACAAGACTGTCTCCCCGCAGTCTCCACCCACATCACAGACATCAACAACTCCACCCTCAGCATTGGTTCATTCCCCCAACCGCTCAAACTGGCTTATGTCACCTTAATCCAAAAAAATACCTGAACTTGACCCTGACATCCTCACCAACTTCCGGCCCATATCCAACCTGCCCTTTTTGATAAAAATACTGGAACGTGCAGCCGCCAACCAACTGAAAGGCCATCTCACCTCCAATCTCCAATCACTTCCAATTTGGTTTCTGTTTACAACACACCATAGAAACAGCCCTCCTCAAAGTCACCAATAACCTCCTTATCTCCGCAGACTCTGGCCATATCAATATTCTCATCTTCTTTGGCCTCACAGTAGATTTCAACACCATCAACCGCTCCATTCTCCTCTCCCGCCTCAAGTCCTCCCTCAACATAGATAGATAGATAGATAGATAGATAGATAGGTAGATAGATGGAACATCAGTGGCACTGCACTCTCCTGTCTCAAATTATACCTCACAAACGGACAACAGTTAATCTATATCAATTACTTCACCTCCTTCACTGCTCCTCTGTCCCAAGGTGTCCCCCAGGGTTCAGTGCTTGGTCTACTCCTCCTCATCCTGTACATACTTCCCTGGTAACATTACACATGGTCACGATCTCCACTTCCACTGCTATGCTGACGACGTCCAACTTTACATCTCCTCAAAGTCCATCACCACTGCAACTCACATCGCTCTGACTTCCTGCCTCATTAAAATAAATCCTGGATGCAATCAAACTTCCTAGAACTTTACTACAACAAATCTGACCTCCTCATCATTGGCCCCAAATCCCTCATGAAAACCACCCACAACTTTTCTGTCACCATTGACAATGCCGCTCTGTCCCCCTCCGCTCACTTTCGCAACCTTGGAGTCATCTTTGATGACAACCTCTATTTTGACCAGCACGTCAAACAATTAACCCAGACTGCCTTTTTTCATCTGAAAAACATAGCCCATCTTCGTCCTTCACTCTCCTTCTCTGCTGCTGAAACCCTGATCCATGCTTTCATAACATTTTGTCTTGACTACTGTAATAACATCCTCAATGGTTCATCATCCAAAGTCCTAAACGAACTACAGTACGTCCAAAACTCTGACACTGATCTCCTCACTCACTCCCGCTCCCGTGATCACATCACCCCCATCCTCCAGAAACTCCACTGGGTCTCCGTCCCACAATTAATCCTTTTAAAAGTCCTCCTGCACACCTACACACCTCTGAAAATGGCTGGATTTACTATAGTCAAAAAATATTTAAAAAAATGTATGCATGCTATCAAAATCTGTTTGGAAACACATTAAATCAGAGTGTACTGAATATTTTAAAGTTTTAATGGCATCAATAGCATAAATGGTGTAGTACTTGTTGGAGAGCAAAAGTTTGGCGGAAGAAGTTGAAGGTCTTGAATAATAAAGAAGTATGATAGAGTTTCGTGCTGCTGCACTGAAGCTAAGCCAAGGAAACAATAATTATGACAGTGCCATAGTTATTACATTAATATGCACCTGATAGCACACCCATGAAAAGGCTTTTTTTTTATTTGCTCATATGCTACATATTCAATATATTTAAATTTCTGTTTTCAGCATCTGCATTTTCTGAGAGGTACCTTGGCATGCCATCTGAGAACAACAGCAAATATCAGGTTAGCTACTCGCTGCTTGTTTACTTTGATGCTTCTACCCAACCCACTTTGATAGATATATACCATGCCCAAATTTGGGGTGTCATTTAGATTCTGCCAGACTTACTTGATCATTTTGCAACTTTGGAGACTGACCCACTCGTCTCAGAAGTGAATGCACTGTTCATATTCTAATGAATTCCTTTAACACAAGGCTCTAAATAAAGTGCTGGCTTATTCAAGGGACAGCACAGTTCACTGACATGAATAAACAACATTAACTTCCTAAAAATGTAAGATTAAAAAAACACTAATGTAGTAAATATTATTAAATATAATCATATTTGGTTAAATTATGCACAGTATGTGGCACTGTTTGGTGCCTTACCTGTTAGACACTGAATACTCTGGTTTTGGCATTGCACGACCAGGGTTGATGATCTCATTTGCCCTTCCTGTTGTAAATGTTCAGTTGTTTCCTGTGCTTGCACATTTCTTGGATCATTAAGTAATCATTAATTTCTGATTTAATGTACACAAAGTTTAAACAAGACTCATCATATATCTTCAATATATTTTGCTGTCACACTCAAACAACAAAGGATTATTTTTCACCTCTAGTTTTGCTCTGAATTTGGTTCTGTAGTTCTCCAGTGTGCTTCAGAATTTCCAAGTGCCAAAAGATCTCAATTTCATGTTGGTGCATGGAACTGCTGATGGTAAGCATCCAATATTTGACATCAATAAATGGAAAGCAAATTATGAAAATCTTGATAGTAATCTCAACTCGGTTTTTTGATATTTTTTTCAGTATTGACTTTGCTAAGGAATGAGTCTGTGAGCAATGTTGCACGTTTGTTAGGAGTGCTTACTTAACCTTGTAGCCTAGATACTGCTGGCTTTTCGCTTCAGGTTAGTCATTACAATGTGACTAAGTTCACAGAGACAGGATATGAGCACTTTCATCCAATTTGTGTGCTTCTTCCTGGGTTCCACGAGCCACTTCACATTGTAATCAGCTTCTAACCCCTCAAATGGTCTCTTCCATACTAGTTACTTGATGGATGCAGATAATAACAACTGGTTTTACTTATTCTTAGGTGACCCAGTTAAAAACTTGTTTGTTTCCAATATACGGTAAATTTTGTCCAGTAAAGTGATAATATGAAATAATTTGTGTGGAAGTCTACAATGGATTGATTGTTCTCATATGGGTATTGGGTATTGTGTATTTAGTGGTAAACATGGGTAATGATTGAGTCTTTAATTCAGCAAAGCGATTTTTAGGTTTTGTGGCCACAAAACGCTGTAATTACTGCGGAGCACATAACATAAAAACAGCACAAATAGCTAATGATAAGAGCAGAGTAGGTGACCGAGGCAATCCTAACACATTTTTGTTCACCCTTTCACCTAGACATCACTTGACATGTACCACAACTCCAGTAAATATTTCTAATACACCTTGTCTCTTTTTTCAGCGAACATTCATTTTCAGCACTCTGCCGAGCTGATTAAAACCTTAGTAAGCATAGGTGCAAATTACACAATTCAGGTATGTGGAAAGTTTCTTTTCTATTCACTTCTTGCACAGTGAACAATAACCTGTATATGGCATTTTTACACCTCCAGTTTGTTCACTTTATTCTGAAGCAGGAACTAATATGACAATTTTGCCTTTTCTCCTTGGTTTGGTTTGCATTCACACAGCAATATTTAAGAGCAAATCATGCTGTATCTTCCAAATGAAATAAATGTGCAAGTACACTGTTCTCAAACTGTTCAGAATTTTATGATGGTCTGCCTCTGGAAAAACAAAGCATGGAGAATGGAACGCAAGTTGTAGCTGTGTGCATAGATAATTGCATTGGTTACGATTGCTTGGTGTACTAGTGTTCCAGTGTGAGCACGAATCAAGGCTATGACTTGAATACTGTTGGTTAATTTTTTGGATTAGAAGATGGGCTGCCCCTAGACCGCTCTGTTGGAGAAGGCCCACTTCGATGTGCATGCAGTGATAATCAGTATTTAGAAGATGCAATATCTTTTGAATACCCGAAGCAGGTTTACTGCCAGTCATACACAACTCTTCTTTGATTTATCACAATATTTTCTGGTCCTTAAAGGAGAAGTACCGTTTTTACAATTTTGACATTATTTGTGGCATAAAATACAATCATTTACTCACCCATATAACTTTCATGTCACTAGAAGTCCTTCGGAAGATATTTAGATCCAAAAAGAGCCGCGTATATCCGCATAATGGGAGTGAACAGGGCACCGAAAGTGCAGCGACTAATGCCGCATTATCTGTCGCGAAACTCATTC
Source organism: Gymnothorax reevesii (assembly GCA_029721435.1). Taxonomy (NCBI): domain Eukaryota; kingdom Metazoa; phylum Chordata; class Actinopteri; order Anguilliformes; family Muraenidae; genus Gymnothorax; species Gymnothorax reevesii. Next base: position 56,777,551 of record CM056586.1, read on the forward strand.
ATTTCACCAATATTTTGTTATGATTCGCTAGTGTTGTTCCCCTTTTTAATTCTGTGGTTGCCTGTTATCGTTATCTGGCGTTATCTTATCATTATCTTAATATATCTTTCTGGCCATCTTTTTGTGGCCTTGCTGGGAAAAAAGTCTTCGTAGCAAAGTGAGCACTGCAAACCTGAAGATGAGCACACCTCAGTGCTGCCACTTGAGCATTCGGGTCTAAATTAGCGTAACTAGCCAGAACTGTAGAAATTCCTAATTCCGCAAAGATAGCCTATGGAAGCTAAATGTTGTCCAACTGGTCATTTTTTTGCAACAACTGGGAAAAACGCAAACATGAACCATGATTTTTTACCAGCAAGTAAAGCTGCCGACCGTCGCTAAGCTAATGTGCCATACTGCGCCTGCTCGTGGCACCTGAGATGTCGTCCAGTTCAGAGGTTAATAGGTACAGCTACAGAAGCCAGATGACGATAACAGGCAACCCCGAACTCAAAAGCGGAACAACGCTAGCGAATCATAACAAAATATTGGTGAAATGAATGAGTTTTGCGACAGATAATGCGGCATTAGAAGCTGCGCTCTCGGTGCCCTGTTCACTCCGATTATATGGATATACACGGCTCTCTTTGGATCTAAATATCTTCCGAAGGACTTCTAGTAACACAAGTTATATGGGTGACTAAATGATCGTTTATGATGCCATAAATAATGTCAAAACTGTAAAAACGGCACTTCTCCTTTAAGTTATCTTTCGACAGATAATGTGAAATATAATGTGTTGTATATAAACCCCTTAACGCCCCTTCCCCGCTTTGAACACCTTTTCAGATTAAATAAAGTCCTTATTGGTCTTGAAATACAACCCCAATTCCGAAATAGTTGGGACAAAGTGTAAATTGTGAATAAAATCAAAACACAATGACTTTCAAATCACACCAGCCAGTAGTTTATTCACAATAAAACAGATAACATAGATAACATTTTACAATTTTATCCACAAAATGAGCTCATTTCAAATTTGATGGTCGCGACAGGTCTCAAAAAAGTCGGGACAGGTTACCATTGTGTAGCACCCCTCTTCTTTTTAAACATAGAGTGGAGGTGTCTGGGCATTGAGGAGACAAGTTTCTTGAGTTTAGCCTCTGGAATTTGATCCCAACCTTGTATAATACAGGCTTCCAGCTGCTGGAAAGTTTTGGGTCTCCTTTGACTTTTCGTTTAATTATGTGCCAAAAGTTCTCAATCGATGAAAGATCAGGACTGCAGGCAAGCCAGTTCAGCACACAGGCTTCTCTACTTCGAAGCCATGCTGTGGCAATTTTGAAATGATTTTGCGCAGAATCTGACGAATACTCAAATATTCAAAGTATGTAACAGATTTGGAAATTTTGCCTATGTCATTGCATTTCTAATGAAGTAAAATACCTGCAGCCCAAATATCACTGATTTTCACTGAAAAATAAAAAAGTTATGGCTGCCACAAACATGAGAAACGTGGAAAAAGTAATACCTTAGGAAATCAATGGAAAATGCATGAGACCGAATTGAAAAGTTGAGCTCAGTTTTTAATCCTTAAAGCAATTAGTGATTATTAAAAGTAGGTTATTATAGAATATTTTTATTCAAAAATAATAAAATTTTGCCCATTTAACCCCCAGATTACCCCTTAAATGAGCCTTGGCCCACATCATGCTCAACAATGGCCTCCTTTTTGCATGATAGAGTTTTAGGTGGTATCTGTGGATGGCACGGTGGACTGTGTTTACAGACAGTGGTTTCTTGAAGTATTCCTGGGCCCATTTCATGTCAATAACAAAATCATGCTGGTGAGTGATGCAGTGGCATCTAAGGGCATGAAGATCACGGGTATCCAGTTAAGGTTTTCGGCGTTGTCCCTTACGCACAAAGATTTTTCCAGTTTCTCTGAATATTTTGATGATGTCATGCACTATCATTGATGAGACCTTCAAAGCATTTGCAATTTGACTTTGAGGAACATTGTTTTTAAAGCATTTCAACAATTTTTTTACGCAAGCCTTCACAGGTTGGAGAGCCTCTGGCCATCTTTACTTCTGAGAGTCTCAGCCTCTCTAAGACATCCCTTTTATCACCAATCATTTTACAATCCTGATGCCAGGTGACTTAAATTTCTTCCTAAATATTTTTTCAGCTGATTCTCTTATATATTAATTGCTTTTTTCAGCTGTTTTTGAGACCTGTTGCAGCCAGAAAGTTTGAAATGAGCTCATTTTGTGGATAAAAATGTAAAATGTCTCAGTTTCAACATTTGAAATGTTATCTATGTTCTATTGTGAAAAATATTTTGGCTCATTTGATCTGAAAGTCGTTGCATTTTGATTTTATGCACAATTTACACTTCCCAACGATTTCGGAATGGGGGTTGTACTTTGATGACGGGCATAGCTAATTATGATCTCAACTGAAAGTTGGCAGTCATTAGATTGCTGTCCAATAGTTAAAATTATTACAAATATTACCCACATTGAGTTGCAACATTGGAAATGTAAGGTTTTGATGGGCACAAAAAGTTTTTTGTTTTCTTAGGCCCTGTGGTGCTGTGACCGAGCCTCATCAGCCTAGAAAAATAGTAAAGCCACTGCCAGAAGCCTTTGTTATGGCCCCAATTTGTTATTACATTTACAGCAACAGCAACAGCAAGGGATGACAGATACAGTTTTAAAACTCAGACACATTTAATTAAACAAAGGCAACTAAACTACTAACTAATGACCAAGATTGAATTACAAGAAAAAAAAACAGAAATATTTACAGTTTCCTGGTGATGTGCTGGGTGAGGAAAAAGGCTCAAACACAGGCAAAAATCCACAAAAGAAACTTCACAGGTCTTGAACAGAAATGACAGGTCTGGTCACATGTATCCTTCTTCTTGCAATTTCTCCTACTACTTTACTGTCTCAATTCTTATCCTTATATACTCTTTTGCAGACCCCACCCACATTTAGACCTCTTTTTTTTAATTTTCGGGGACTTGCCCCAGACATGTCCAGGACATGTCTAAACCTAGCTCCAGTCTGAGCTGACTAAAAGAAGGGTAAATACTGCCATCCAGTGGCCTATATTCACATTACACCTCCATTCCAAAAGGGAAAAATTTTGACTCATAAAGGCAAAATTTTTCTTTTCAATACAAAATGGTTAAGTGAACACTTGTCTATATATACATATCATACAATATTCAAATAAACACATGATATATATACACACATTCAAACACGGGATAAGCAATCAGCAATTACTTTGTCTGTACCCTTCACATGCTTAATTTCCAAGTCAAACTCCTGTAAAATCAAACTCCAATTCAACAATCTCCGATTCTTGTTTTTCATCTTACTCAAAAACATTAACGGATTGTGGTCAGTGTACACAATCATTGGCTTTTGCCCTGTACAAACATAAACCTCAAAGTGCTGTAAAGAAAGAACCAGAGCCAACAGCTCCTTCTCTATTGTGGAATAGTTCCTTTGGTGGCGATTGAACTTCCCGGAGAAGTATGCCACGGGATGCTCAATGTCATCAGAGTCACTTCTCTGTAGGAGCACGGATCCACAAGCTTGGTCGCTAGCATCGACCGCGATGGAGAATGGTTTGTTGAAGTCAGGAGATTTGAGCACGGGGAAGTGACACAGCAGAGACTTCAGGCGATCGAAGGCTCTCTGGCATGCATCATCCCAAGTGAACTTTTACGCCTTTCTTCAGTTGGTTAGTTAGACTGAGAGCAATCTCAGCAAAGTTCTTGCAGAACTTGCGGTAGTACCCGATCATTCCAAGGAAGCGGTGCAAAGCTTTTTTGTTGTCAGGAACTGGAAAGTCCATGATGGCTTGGACTTTAGCATTTATGGGTGCCACCTTACCCTGGCCTATGACGTAGCCAAGATAGGTGACAGTAGCACAACCAAAGTCACTCTTGTTCAGGTTAACAGTCAGGTTAGCCTGGGTCAGGCGCTGGATCAACGTCTCTACATCTTTTAGATGTTCTTCCCAGGAGTCACTCCATGTGATCAGGTCATCGATGTATGCACCCGTGTGTGGCAATCCGGCGATTGTAGACTGTATCATCCTTTGGAATGTGGCTGGGACATTTTTCATCCCAAAGGGTAGGACTTCATACTGGTACAACCCAGATGGTATGGCAAAAGCAGAGATGCTCTTGGCCCTCTCAGTTAAAGGCACACACCAATAACCCTTCAATAAATCAATCTTGGTCAGAAACTTTGCTTGCCCTACTCTATCGATACAATCATCAATCCTAGGGATTGGAAACACATCAGTTCTAGTTACAGCATTGACTTTGCGATAATCTGTACAGAATCTAGTACTTCCATCAGGTTTTGGAACTAGCACACAGGGTGAACTCCAATCTGAGTTGGAGGGTCTGATAATATCATGTTCTAACATGTACTCAACCTCTTTCTCAGCAATCTTTCTCTTTTCAGGATTCATCCGGTATGGATGCTGTTTTATTGGTTTGGCATCACCAACATCTACATCATGAGAGGCTATAGAAACTCTTTTTGGAACATTAGGAAACAGATCCTCATATTTCTTGATCAACCTCTCAAACTGATCTCTCTGTGAGGGTTCTAAGTGCTGGAGTTTTACATCAAGATTTTGCAACACTTCAGAATTTGACAATTTACATGAAAGAACTTCAGCTTTAATTCTAGGTTCATCATCTTGAAACTCCCCCTCATCTTCACAAATCTCGGCCATAGGAGAATCTGAAGTGACAGTTGCAACCCTAGCATTTCTGTCATGATAAGGCTTCAGCATGTTAATGTGACACAATTGTTTTGGTTTTCTCCTATCTAGAGTCTGCACAATGTAATTGAGATCATTGAGTTTTGTCAGAATTTCATAAGGACCATGAAATCTAGCCTGCAATGGATTGGACTGCAAGGGAAACAACACAAGGACCTTGTCTATTGGTTTAACCCCTTTCTGCAGATGTAGATGCCCGCGTCTATAGACCTGCACATTGGAAGTACGCTGTTACTGTACTCGATCACTAGATAGCACCCCCGGATCAGTTATTGAATGTTCACAAGCAAGCAGACCTCGAACGCGGTTCTGAATACGGTGAAGTTCACTCCACTCCCTGTTTTTCGAGAGCTGCATGAATTAAACTCCTCAGCTAAGCCTGATGTGCAAACTGGTCAGTATCCTTGCCCATAGTGTCGATTCAGCAGTTTGAAAAAACGATATCTTGACACAGAAAAAATCGTTATCCTTTGTAGCAACCAGTTTAGCCACAGTGAGCTAACAGTATACCATTTAGTAGTTCATAAAAATCAGTTTTCTGAGGCAAAAAAATCGACATGGTATTAATTCTCTCACATTCTATTGCCTATTACAGTTGTCCCATACAAAAAAAATTGTAGTTCCCTACCGTGGATTTACGCGTAGATTCCTTCATTGCCAAATCCAGCGCTTCTTTATATCCACCCGAGTACTGGCGTTGATAGCCAATCACTCAACCATACGCTCAAGCTCTTCTGCGTAATTGTAGAGTTACACTTCATCACCTCGTGAAGTTTCCCTGATAACAATGTATAGATTGGCTCGTTTCTTATCCAATTCCCGAGTGTTTAAACATTTTAGAGTAAGTGAAATACATTGATTGGACAAACACAGAGCATACAAACCTATGCGTATCAGCATGCGCTGTTGTATCCTGTCTACGTTATGCACATTACGCGGCTAAAATAGACGGGATTTATAGAAAATCGGTTCGCAAAACTGGCCTTGAAGTGTTCAGTTACATTACAGAATTTAAATGAGAACGATATGCTCTATTGGAATTATTTCGAATGAAACAGGACCGGAGGGTTCTTGTTACTGGATACACCGCTCTCTATTTTATACAGTCAATGTCTCTGGAGGAGGGATTCACGAAAAAGGTCAGACTGCTATTTTTGTTTGTTTTTTTTTTTCTGTTTCGGAATGTATATGTACTCAACAAAGTCGAATGTCGAGGTTTTTTTCCTGTTTAAAACGCGAACTGCCCGTGCATTTTGGTGTGGACCCCCGGTACGTTCATTGCACGTTTCTTTTGAATCGGGAGACGCAATGGATTTGATATTCCCTGAAAGTGGAGTGTCTGTTCAGTTAAAATAAGGTATATTTCAGAATTCAGATATTACTGTGTCAGTGAGGTGTACTTGCTCCTTATAAGTGTTGAAATGGGTTCGTGAGCTTTGAAGAGGGGACTGGTAGCTTTCATTACAGGGTGAATGTTCTGACCGTTTAATTAGCAGTTTATTTAATGCGTGTTTGTGCTGGCTTTGAAGAAAAATGGCCAAAACTCTAAACTTTATTATGGAGAAAAGGCACGTTCATATTTGGAGAGGTTACTGGTGACCATTGGTATTCAACTGCACTGATATTGATAAATTCATACTAAACTCAACCAGAAAATCATTCGTTCATATTAAATTTCATGCCTTAAAGCTTTAATTGTGTTAAATACATGATTTTTTTAATGATTTGACAGCAAATCATTTTGAGACTTTGGGGAGACACTTGGGTAGCTGTATAATTTGGCTAATAGCATGTAGGTAATCTAGAATGTAATTTTGAAGATGAATTCTACTTGTGCTCAAGGAGTTTATGATACCATAAATGTATAGTTTTAAGCCCCAGCAGTTTTTCAATCGTCAGAATTATTTTTTTTGCAATTTCAATGGTGAATTCTCATGAAGATTTTATATGTTTGCTGCTCATTTTCTCTACCAAAATCATGAAAATAAACTGAAATACAATGTAATTCTAAATGCTGTAAGTGTCTTTCCTGAATTGAGCCACATTTTTCCTCTTTGTGAAGCTTAAATCTTGAATTATACAGCATTAAAGTGGGTAACCCATAAATAGCCAAATTTGGCTTCTGCACAAAGGGGTTAAACTCACGGCTTCTAGCCTTATGATCATACCAAGTTTTCATTTTTCCCTGACTTGATTTCAAGTTCTCTTTGGCTAGGTCACAAGCTGCACGCAATCTTTCCTTGAACTTGCTAACATAGTCTAACAGACTAATGTGCGGCTCTTCCTCTTGCCATTGTTCACTCAATAATAGCAAAGGTCCTCTCACTTCATGACCAAACACTAGCTCAAATGGACTGAATCCAGTAGACTCCTGCACTGCTTCTCTAGCTGCAAACAACAGCAAATGAACACCTTCATCCCAGTCTTTCTCATGGTCATAACAATAATTCCTCATCATTGTCTTGAGAGTGGAATGAAACCGCTTTCAGGCACCCTGACTTTCTGGATGATAGGCACTAGAAAGAATCTGCTTTGCACCTAGTTCATACACAACCTGCTGAAACAAACCAGAAGTGAAATTGCTACCTTGGTCTGACTGAATTTCCCTGGGAAGGCCAAACAACGTGAAGAACTTTATCAAAGCCTTCGAGATTGCAGTTGCCTTGATGTTACGTAGAGGTATGGCTTCGGGGAATCTGGTAGATGCACACATGATTGTCAACAAGTACTGATTTCCACATCTAGTCTTGGGTAATGGACCAACGCAATCAACAATGACCCTAGAGAATGGCTCCCCAAATGCTGGGATAGGCTGCAATGGAGCTACAGGTGGGTCTAACTGGTGTTTTCCAACTACCTGACAAGTGTGACAGGTTTTGCAAAAGTTGGAAACGTCTTTCCGAAGCCCAGGCCAAAAGAAGTCTTTCATGATCTTATCAACAGTCTTGTTAACACCAAGATGACCTCCTAAAGGTAAACTATGAGCCATTGTTAAGATCTCATTCCTGTAGACCTTCGGAACAACAATTTGCCTGACCACTGCCCAATCTGCATTTGCAGGGATATCAGGAGGGCGCCACTTCCGCATCAACACACCATCCTTGAGATAATACCCAACTGGAACTGCGTCTATTTCTTTATCAGGAAGGGCTCTCCTCTTTAGTACACCAATTTCAGGATCATTAGTTTGCTCCTCAATCAACCGCTTTCTGGACAGAGACAAGTCTCCAGACACATCAGAATCACCAGACCCATCCGGCTGGCTGAATAGAGAACTGATAAAAGTATCTGATAAGTCCTCAAACGGAGAAACCATAGTAGGCCAATCAGAGTCATGAGGCAAACAACCTGAGTCCTGACTATTCAATGTGCTGGGCGGCACCACAACATCTTCTTCTTTAGGCTTCATGGCCATAGCACGAGTCACTGCGCAAGAAGGATACAGAGATGGGTCCTCATCCTCATCTTCAGTGCTCGGCTGTGAAGTAAGATGTACAGGGGGAACTACTTTGTCCCAGCCAGGTCATTGCCTAGCAACAGAAAAACACCCTTTATAGGTAGACTTGACATAAGTCCCACCTTTACCTGTCCTGTAACTAAATCTGACTTCAAGAATATAGAGCGCAGGGGTACAGATACAGTCCTCCCTTCAATACCTTGTACAAGTATGAAATCCCCTGAAGCGGTCTCATCACGTAACTCCAAGGAGTCCATCAACAAAAGTGACTGAGAAGCTCCGGTATCCCTTAGGATATATATGGGGACAGGAGTAGTATGCTCATTCAGAGCCACAAATCCCTCTGACACAAATGGAAGAAATTCCTCCCTCACGAAGTCAGCTGTATCAGGCTTTTTAGCCCCACAAGAAGCAGGCAATTTAGCAGATTGGTTATCTACTACAGGGGTTTCTAACCTTGTTTTCACAAAGGCATTTGGTTTGGTATCCTTTTCTTTTTCTTTCTTAGCTTTAAGGAACCAACAGTTAGTGGTAACATGACCAGATTTCTTGCAATAACTGCAAACTAGACCACTTTTGTCACTGTCAGCTTTCACACTTTGATCAGACCTGTTACTGGATTTCTGAGCACCATCACCAGATTTGTCTTTGTCTTTGGGTGAGGAATCTTGGGTATCACGGTAACCCTTTTTCTGAAATAGGGACCATCTATTGTTACTGCTAGACTGAAATTTGGACTTATGTGTGAGAACATATTCATCTGCAAATTTGGCAGCTGATTGCAAATTCAGTGCTTGCTTCTCATTAAGGTAGGTCTTAACATCATCCTTAACACAGTTCTTGAATTCTTCAACTAACACCATCTCTTTTAGTGAGTTGAAATCATCCTTGACCTCCATAGAAGTACACCAGCGCTCAAAGCAAACCTTCTTCTCATTAGCAAATTCCACATAAGTCTGATTTTCAGATTTCTTCAGACCTCTGAATTTCTGTCGGTAAGCCTCTGGAACCAACTCATAAGCTCTCAAAATAACCTTTTTGACAACCTCATAATCAGAGGAATCATCTGCAGACAAAGCCGAATAGGCTTGTTGAGCTTTACCCTTGAGGACAGTTTGCAACATCAGAGGCCAGTGTTCCTTTGGCCACTGGCAACTCTTTGCTACCTTTTCAAAACACTGGAAATAGTTGTCAACATCCTTTTCCGAAAATGGAGGCACCAATTTTACCTCCTGGCTAGCCCGAAATTTATTTTCAGTTTGAATTTTAATTTTTAGTTGCTCCATTTGGAGTCTTTCTTCTCTATCGAATTTCTCTAATTCAAAATCTCTCTGTCTCTGTCTCTCTCTTTCTGCTCTTTCCTCTTTCTCTCTCTCAAATTCTCTTTGTTTTTCTTTTTCTTCCCTTTCTTTTTTCTCTTCTCTTGCTAATTTTTCCAACTCAAACTGCCTTTGTTTTTCTTTTTCCTCCCTTTCAATCTCTAGCATTTTTAATTTAAGTTCCATCTCTATATTTGGATTTTCCACTGGAAACTGTTCCAGATCTCCTGGTGCAAACACATTTTCATCAATGTAATATTCAACTATCTCTCTAGCCAGTCTTGCTTTTCGCATGGCTGGTTTTACCTCTGTCAGCTCTAACTGTCTGCTAATTTCTAGCAGTTCTGTCTTTTTAAAAGACTTCAAAACCTCAACGGTTGGTGATGCCAAGAAATCATCCATTGCGGTTGATCTGTCAATATATTTATATAGGAAAATTCAAAAAAACAATTTTACAATTTGAAATGTTAGATTTTTAATAAATGACTCACAAAATGGTCTATCCCGGACTTGAGCCCCCAATTTGTTATGGCCCAAATTTGTTATTACATTTACAGCAACAGCAACAGCAAGGGATGACAGATACAGTTTGAAAACTCAGACACATTTAATTAAACAAAGGCAACTAAACTACTAACTAATGACCAAGATTGAATGACAAGAAAAAAAACAGAAATATTTACAGTTTCCTGGTGATGTGCTGGGTGAGGAAAAAGGCTCAAACACAGGCAAAAATCCACAAAAGAAACTTCACAGGTCTTGAACAGAAATGACAGGTCTGGTCACATGTTTCCTTCTTCTTGCAATTTCTCCTACTACTCTCCTGTCTCAATTCTTTTCCTTATATACTCTTTTGCAGACCCCACCCACATTTAGACCTCTTTTTTTTTAATTTTCGGGGACTTGCCCCAGACATGTCCAGGACATGTCTAAACCTAGCTCCAGTCTGAGCTTACTATAAAAAAAAAGGTAAATACTGCCATCCAGTGGCCTCTATTCACATTACACCTTACCATTGGGAAGTTCAATTATTAGGATACTGTACGCATAAATAAATTCTTTACAGATGTTACCTTGGTAATGTCAGCGTGTGCTCCAATCAACATTTTTGGAGACTTCACATATTCCTGTGTCCTTCATCACTGCTGCATTTGGTTGTGTGCCAGTTCTACAACTTCCTTCTTTCCAGTCCTCATACACTATCGAGCTGAATTTTCACTCCATTATACTCCTCCAATGCCCAGTGCTAGTGTGTGATTGCACTTACAAAATGAAGTCACTTCCAAGACTCCTTTAGTTCATCGACACCCCCCCCCTCCCCCCTCCCCCATGGAAACAATTAATCCTTGTAAAAATGAATCCCTGTTAATTTTTTTAATTAGTCTCTCATACATCCGTCTTTCGGAAGTTGTACATTATAGGCAGAGTCCGTGGAATCTAAAATAAGTATCTTCCCCCCCGGAGGGAGAGGGGAGACACGTTCTTGTAGGCTCGGTTCGTGCTCGCGTTCGCGTTCCCACTTCGTCTTCGGACCGTAACTCCAAAACCATTTGCATGATCTTCATGAAACTTGCCATACTTACTTCTCAGGTCCTGAAGTGGTGCCTTTTATTATGTGCTTGTTTGTCTGTCTGGATGATATCAATTTTTGTCCGCAGCATAACTCCTAAACCGTTTGCATGATCTTAACGAAACTTTGCATATTTACTACTCAGGTCCTGAAGTGGTGCCTTTCGGTACGTGCTTGTCCGTCTGTCCGTCCATCTGGTGCGTTAGGCAGGGAAGGGGGCCGGGGGGCAGACGTGTGTTTTTACGAGTAAAAACACATTCTAGTCTTTTTATATGAGTGAAGGCTGGTAGAATAAAGCACTCACCGTTCAGTTACATCAACATGCTGTATAATAACCAGTGGCTGCACTTACTTTGTTCCCAAAGGGCTACCTTACAATCTAAAGCAATGCATCATGTGTAAAAAAGGCTACTTATAGTGACATTCATGGAGAGATGCCACTACTGTCTCCGTTGGAGTAGTTTCAGCGATGTTTGTCTAGCTTGCTTGTTTTGCGGATTAAAAACCATGATAGGTTTTGATCGCTAAACTGCTACCAAGGTAAATCCTATGGGACTACATAGCCAGGCTGAAGGTCGTTATGACTCTATTTTAAATAATGTTTTTGCAGTAGTTCTTGCATCATAAAATGGCTTTTTTGCACATGGTGCAAAAAATCCATTTGGAAATTCATACTTTAAGGTTTATTCTGTCAGATTCAGATACAGGTGAATTTATTGTCATTGTTACAGAACAACAAGATTACGTTTGGAGAGAAAGTGCTCCGGTCAGAGTTTGTGTTTTTCTATAAAATGTGATAGGTGCCAACATAGAAAAAGTTGATTTACTCAAAATCAGTAAAATGGATATATTGCGTTTTGGAAACAAACTCTTCAGTTATATCTAGCGGCCTGCCCTTGGGCCTAAGTTCAATAAAGATTTAATTAAGTCATGCTTTAGTGTTTTGCCACTGTTTTACTTACCTAATAAATATGCTACAAACAAAATTTGCTGCATAACAATTCTCTGAAAGATTCTCTAAATTGACATTATACAATATGCTAAACTGCAATTAAATGAATTTGTTTTGCCATTAATTTCCCACTGCCAAGAAAATAGTTGTTTTTGTCCACCCCAGAGAGCCATTTCTGCGTTCATGTTTGTCCATGCAAACCGCCCTTGGGAGACTATCCTCCAGGGTTTAAAAAAATTGCTCCAAACAAGCTAGGCATAAAAATGCACTAAAACTGAAGAATGATAAAAATAGCATTGTGTATTTGTGAACAATTTTTAATTGTGCCTGTAGGGATTCTTCTGAAGAGGACTCATATGCATACTGAGCAAATTTTTCTTATCTTACCCATGACATTGATTGCATGTCAACGTGTCCCCTAAATATCTGACATGCTCTGTATGGAATATTGTGTAGATGGTCACAGATGGACATATTTACTGCTCTCTTTCTGCCCTCTTGAACAGATCTACCCAGATGAAGGTCATTTTCTATCACAGCACAGCCATCAGCATTTCACTTCCTCCCGAGTCTCATTCTTCAGAAAATGTCTCAAGGAAGATGTCGTGTTGATGAATGAAGAGCCAGAAGAGGAAGAATAAAAAAGAATAAAGAGCTTTTCAGTGGCTCAACTGGCAAAACTTTATTATTTATTTTCTTAACAACTGCCCCCACAAGCATTCTGGAGTGGTTGCTGGAGCCACAGTTGAAAATTTGGGGTTTTAGAGACAAAACGTCAAATCAGGAGCTGCTGGACATCCAATGGGAACATGCATATCAAAAGGGCCCTCAGGCATCAGAAGTCTTGAAGAAGCACAAGACGTTCTCATTTTCTTAATAGAGTAAATTTACATTGCCTTGTTTTGTTTTGTTTTGTTTTGTTTTGTTTTTTTTTCCTTAGTTGTCAATGCATGGTTTTTTCATACAGAGCAACCCATTTATCCATGTAAATATTTGTTGTGGTAGCTATTTAGAGAAGAATTAATTATGCCATGCTGCTTTATGTCATCAAATTCTTTTGTATACTGTAAATGTACTAAGAAGTGCTCACTTCACATTTGATGTCAGCAAATTTCAGCATAACTGTAATGCCCATAACAAAGTGCAATTCTGGTTCAGCCCTATTGTGTTCACCACTGGAAAAATATGGTATTTTCTACAACGCCGCAGAGAGTGTATATATAGGTATATTTTTGAGATATATCAAGTCTCATGGATGTCTATGCGGATTCATTTATTTGAAATAGGAATTCAATGTTTATTATTTCTATTTAGTCTTTTTTTCATTCAGGATGAATTTTGTAATGCTTGTTATTGTTGTTTTGAGGGGAGGGATGGAATTTGGTTAGGGTTAATTGTTACTGTCGTCTAGTTATGTAAATAAATAAATGATGCAAAAGAGCTGTGGGAAATGTTTATTATATTTATGTTTTTATTATATTTATATAATTTTATGACTTTATGATGTGCTTCATGTTCAGCCACAGGCTTATTTGATTAAAACATTGTTACATTCTGTAAAAAAAAAAAGAAAAAAAATTGCCCCTTGTCTCTCTTGCCCTGTATTGAAGAAATTCAATCTCAGAATGGAGGGTAATTTTATAACATGGAAGACATAGATGAAAGACGACCTGACCCAGTCTTATTATTATTATTATTATTATTCAGTAATAACAGGCAAACACATAGTTCATTGTTGAGACCATTGCTTGTATTACTTCAGTATACAATAATAAGGGAAAATGGTGAATACATCCCCTCAGTATTTTGTTGAGGTTCAGGTGAAAGAATGTTACAATGCTAGTGATTAACTTGTTCACTTTTTGGTTCTGCTGAGATGCCAAGAGTATTTGGACAGGAACAATGTACAGTGGGCTCCAAAATTAATGACACCCCTGACTGGCAATGTGCAAACAATACTTTAAAAAATTGTAAATATACAGCACCCTCCATAATTATTGGCACCGGGTTAAGATGTGTTAAAAGCCTTAAAATAAATTCAATTTTTATTGCAGAAGCATACTCTCACACTGGAATTTGTAGAAAAATGTAAGCTTCAACCCTAGTGAATTTTAAGGGGGAAAAAAATCCCTGACTAAGAAATAATTATTTTTCATAAAATCACATGTTCCACAATTATTGGCACCTCTAAAAATTCCTAGGAAATAAATGTAATTGAAGTATTTCTGTCATTTCTACAGTAGTTTACAAAGTTGATCAGAGTATCTAGGAACATTTAATTAGTAAATCATCACTTCCTATTTCCCTGGGGTATAAATATGGCGTGACACATTTCTCTTATCCACTCTTCAACATGGGAAAGACAAAGGAACACACCATTCAATAAAGGCAGATGTGTGTCGACCTTCACAAGTCAGGCAATGGCTACAAGAAAATAGCCACTCGCCTGCACCTGCCCATATCTACTGTCAGAGGAATCATTAAGAAGTTTAAAACAACTGGGACAGTGGTAAACAAGCCAGGACGCAAGGTTATTTTGCCACCACGCACAGTGAGGAGGATGGTAAGAGAAAAAAAAGTTCTCCAAAGCCCACTGTTGAAGAATTGGAAGAAATGGTAGCATCTTGGGGTCACAAAGTCTCCAAAACAACCTTCAGGCGCTATCTACATGCCAACAAGCTGTTTGGGCGGCATGCACGGAAAAATCCTTTTCTCACTCACAATCATAAACGCAAACGTCTGGAGTTCGCTAAGCAGTACTGGTACTTCAACTGGGACTGTGTGCTTTGGTCAGATGAGACCAAGATAGAGCTTTTTGGCAACTTAAAGTGGCTCTGGTGGAACACAAATGAGTATGAGTATGCAGAAAAGCACCTCATGCCCACTGTGAAGTATGAGGGAGGATCGGTGATGCTGTGGGCCTTTTTCTCTTCCAGAGGCCCTGGGAACCTTGTTAAAGTGCATGGTATCATGAACGCTTTGAAATTCCAGGACATTTAAAATCAAAATCTGGTGGCCTCTGCCGGAAAGCTCACGATGGATTGTCATTGGGTCTTTCAGCAAGATACTGACCCTAAACATGTGGCCAAATCTACACAGAAATGGCTCACCAGACACAGAATCAAGCTCCTCCCATGGCCATCTCAGTCCCCAAAACCTGTTGAGTGAGCTGAAGAGGAGAGTGCAGAGCAGAGGACCCAGGTAGCTGGATGATTTAGAGAGATTGCGCAAAGAGAAATGGTCGAAGATCTCTCTTTTTGTATTCTCCCATCTTGTGTAACATTATAGGAGAAGATTAGGTGCTGTTTTGTTGGCAAGAGGAGGTTGTACAAAGTATTAACATCAGGGGTGCTAATAATTGTGGTACACATGATTTGATGTAGAATTATTTTTTAATGTGGGATTTTTTTTCCCACTGAATGAATTGAAGGTTGGATTTTCCTCTTTTTTTTCATTGTGGTCCTCTATTATTTATAAAAAATAAATAAATTTATTAGAAACTAAAGAACACATCTCAACCAGGGGTGCCAATAATTATTGAGGGTGCTGTACATATATCAAGAAACTCTAAATGAGAACATTAGGCAAATGCTGTACAATATACTGTACAATGTTCCAATCGAACCAACCAAAGCCATTTACTGATTTAAAAAAAAAATCTGTTTCCTCCAAATCTAGGTTTCACAATGAATGGCACCCATAAACATAATAGTAAATAACATCTACCAAAGTTAAACCAGGTATTAAATTCCTCTTATTTAAGTTTTATCTAAGTGTAAAGGAACTATATTGATCCATTAAAGCACTTCCTGT
The DNA here is from genome assembly GCA_029721435.1 of Gymnothorax reevesii. NCBI lineage: Eukaryota > Metazoa > Chordata > Actinopteri > Anguilliformes > Muraenidae > Gymnothorax > Gymnothorax reevesii. The sequence goes on from CM056586.1 coordinate 56,793,462, forward strand.
TTCACTAGGGTATAGAAATGAGGTAACACATGCACTATCCCTTTGTCATACAACACCATGAGGAAAACAAAACAACTGTCATTTCAAAAGAGACAGATGGTCACAGACTTTCATAAATCAGGTAGTGGCGGCAAGAACATGAAAAAAAATTTTTAATATGCCACTAAGCATTGTCAGAGCAATTGTTTCAAAATTCCAAATATATGGAACTGTTGAAAACCTCAAGGGTAGGTGACTCAACTGCATTCCACCCCGCCCCCCCGCCCCCCCAGTAAACTGAGGAGGATGGTGAAGGAAGCAGCAACATCACCAAGAATCAGTGTGAAGGAATTGCAGGCGTTGGTGGCTTCTTGGGGTCACCAGGTTTCAAAAAGAATCATCAGGTGCCACCTACACAACCACAGGCTCTTTCAAAGGGTAGCCAGAAGAAAGCCTTTTCTATCAGAAGACACTGAAGTAAGCGCTTGGAGTTTGCAAAACGTTATTTAAGTTATCACTGGCCCAAGATGCTTTGGTCAAATGAGACCAAAATTGCATGTTTGCATGAAACAGAGGTGCATAGAAGGAGAAGCAACTCAGGCCCACGGTGAAATTGGATGGTGAGTCAGTCATGTTTTGGGGCCGTTTTAATTCAAGAGGTCCAGGGGCACTGGTTAAGATTAATGGCAAAATTAATTCCACTACATAGCAGGATGTTTTGGCTGACAATCTGGTCGCCTCCGCCAGAAAGCTGGGACCTGGCCCGAGGTGGACTTTCCAACAAGACAATGACCCTAAGTGTACCACAAGATCCACACAGAAATACAATAGTTCCGTGACAACAAAACTTACATTTTGGCGGAGTTGAAGAGGGAAGTTGATAAACGCAAATCCAAGAATGTGAAGGATCTTGAAAGGATCTGCTTAGAGGAATGATCCAAAAAAAAAAGAAAACCAAATATGTGCCTTTACTTTGTCAAAAATTACTGGAAAAGACTCCACGCCGTTGTCCTTGCCAGAGGTGGTTGCACTGAGTGCTAAATAAAGGGTGCCAGTAATTATGAAACCTTGATTTTGTTGAAATTTATTTTGTATTACATAATTATTGTTATTTCATGTTTGCATATATTCTCTGTGTACCATATGGAAATTGGACTGTATGTGGGTGAAGCGACAAGTAGCAACGGGTAAGGGTAGGGATTTTGTTTTTTTTTTGGGATTGCATATCATGTTCACCGTAATAAAATACACCCAGTTATTATAACTTTGCAGTATTTTGCTGACCCATTAGTTCTTTCAGGAAAATAAGAAACTACTGTGTGTTTGAAGTGAATTTGTTCAGACTGCAGTGAAAATCATTACCTGTGCCAAGAGGTTTTATGGTAATAAATAAATAATGTACCAGGGAGCATGCCTGGGGTTTAACAGTTATATTGAGAACATAAACCATGAGTACACAAAAATACTCAATCATTTGAAAATACAATGCCAGCCCAAAAAATCGTTCCTGAAATGAACAGGCATGGTGATAGATTAAAGCTCACGCGTTAAACAATACACTTTCAGAGGTACAAGTGTGCTGTCATTTTTTAATTGTCTTGGTCCAACACATTGGATTTGAAATAAAATGAATAAAGCTTTACTTGCTCATAGCCAGGTTTAATTTGAGAGTAATTACATTTAGTGTTTGACGTGTGAATTGGGGAAAGTGTTCTCCTCAGCTTTGACAGTGAATTGCCGTAAATCGATCAAGTTGGGCCAAATGCCCTTCCTTTTTTGATAACTAAGACTATGCTCTACATGCACATAAATATTATGATGAATGAAAATTCTGATCTGAGAGGATGGCCTTGCCATACACTACTTTGTGTGAAGACATACAGGCCTCTTTAAAAGCCTTTTACTGAACCCATGAGTGCTTTATAGCCCATTCTATGCCTGTATTTGTTTATGCCATGTACAAACCCCAATTCCAATGAAGTTGGGACGTGTAAAACGTGAATAAACACAGAATACAATGATTTGCAAATCCTTTCCAACCTATATTCAATTGAGTACTACAAAGACAAGATATTTGATGTTCAAACTGGTAAACTTTATTGTATTCACTCATTTTGAATTTGATGCCTGCAAAATGTTCCAAAAAAGCTGGGACAGGGGCATGTTTACCACTTTTTACATCACCTGTATTTGCAACAACTCTCAATCAGCATTTGAGAACTGAGGATTCCACTAATTGTGGAAGCTTTGTTGATGGAATTCTTTCCCATTCTTGTTTTATGTAAGACTTCAGTTGCTCAACGGTCCGGGGTTTCCCTTTTCATATTTTGCGCTTCATAATGTGCCACAAATTTTCAATAGGAGACAGGTCTGGACTGCAGGCAGGCCAGTCTATAATCCGCACTCTTTTATGACGAAGCCAAGCTGTTGTAACACGTGCAGAATGTGGCTTGGCATTGTCTTGTTGAAATAAGCAGGGGCGTCCCTGAAAAAGACATTGTTTGGATGGCAGCATATCTTGCTCCAAAACCTGTATGTACCTTTTAGCATTATTGGTGCCTTCACAGATGTACGAGCTACCCATGCCATGGGCACTAACACATGCCCATACCATCACAAATTCTGGCTTTTGAACTTTGCGCTGATGACAATCTGGATGGTCCTTTTACCCCAGAGGACACGATGTCCATGATTTCACAAAACTATTTGAAATGTGGACTCGTTAGACCAAAGCACACTTTTCCATTTTGCATCAGTCCATCTCAGATGAGCTCGGGCCCAGAGAAGCCAGCGGCGTTTCTGGGTGTTGTTGATATATGGCTTTCGTTTTGCATGGTAGTTTCAACTCTAACACGCTGATTTTAACACGATGATTTCTGATTAATTCAGAGGATGCCTACTATTTGACGTGGTGTTTGCGGTACAATGGTACTTCATGGTCAAAAGATACATTTTTCAAAGTAATGGGTTTAAGCCTCATGGATGTCTGGGGTGGTAAGGGTATCCCATGAGAGTGTTCTTCCCTAATTGATTTTATGACATTTTCATGGTTAATGATTTCTCAAATGGCAGAATAATTTCATGATAAAACACTCAGTCATTTCCTCGCCTCCATTCTTTTATTTCTACTTGTAATTGCAGGTCTGTTGCAACAGCACTCTGGTGGTACATGCATGATTAGTGAAAACCTCAGGGAAACTGCGAAAGATGGTCAATCCCTGCAACCTGTGGCAGCCCTTTTTACTTTTGCCGACAAGCATGAGAGATTCTATCTTGAGCTTCAGCTGTTACGGGCACAAAAACTGCAACTTCTGCCACTGAATACGTATGCATCTCACTCCATCAAAATCAATCATGTTTACCTTAAATCAGATTTAGCATTTTATAAAGTAGTAAAAGATGAGAATCCAAGCCCAGCTTTTAAAATATATTGTTCCAGGGTGGGATTTGCCCCTGCCTAGTTGGATCAATTTTAAGTAGCTTTGGATAAAAGCAAATTATTGTGTGGTGATGTGTTTGCTGGTAAATGACAGGCTGGCTAGTCCCCAAAATTAAGCGAACACGTGTGCTACGTCTATGTTTTACGCTGAAGCTTCTTTTCACTGATATTGCCCTGAATTTGGTGTCAAGACATGCCCATCATGAATGCCAAGACTTTGAAACCTATGTGGCCGGTGAAAAGACTGTATGATTATGGTATCCTCCCTGCAAGAACAAGCCAAGCAAACTGAGAAACTGATTTTAGCTCATCATCCAATGTTACTTTGAACATTTTTTGGTGTTCATGTTCATTTTTCTTTATTACCGAATGTCAGCTTCCACGCTGTCTGACAGTTTAATTGAAGTCATCATTTGAGCTTTGAAGCAGTTTCTTTTAACAGGAAGTTTTGTTATTAACTCCTTACCACTCTGGTAACATTTTCTTAAAATGCCTATAAAGGATGTACTCAAAGTAAATTGAAATCTTAGCTTGTTTTTAACTTCCCTGGCGGGCCCGTATCCGGGCCGTTGGAATGTTAAGGGGTTAATGAAGAAAATAAATTGATGAGGTGTTCATGCTGGCAGCATCATATACTGGTTTCTTGTGAAGGCAATTAGTTTATTCTGTAAAAGTCACCGGTCACCTCTGACAGACTTCTTTTTAGGAAGTCCATGGGGTTGGTGTGGATTTCAGCAGTATGTCTTGCACCTGTCTCTCACAATGATTGTTAGCTCACCCTCAAATATAGATACCTTGGGAATTAAGTGCCTCTTCCATAAATCTGACTTTAATGGAAACAATTATAGTTTAAAGACCATCATCGGCATGCAACCTCAAAATATTCTGGACATACTGGTCAAGAAATATTGAAAAACAGTAGTATTTCCATAATACTGTATTATTACCGTGAACAATTATTCATGTCATTGACACATGCTGTTCGGTGGTACACATCAATCAAGAGAGTATGAATAGCATAATGCAAAAAGCATGAGAGTAGAAAGTGATAAAGAGAGAAAATGACTAAAGCAGCATGTCATGTTGTTCTTTTAGTCTCAGATAATAGGTATATAAATCAACCTTCATTAACAGTGCCTTTGAGCCTTGGTTTCCCCAGGAGGAGTTTGACTAAAGCTGTGAACTCTCGCCTTTGGGTGATGATTTAGCAAATTGAACATTATCCTAATTATCTCATCTTGACAATAGCAGAATTTATGTACTCCAAAGTGAAAAACTGCTCCCAGTACTGGGGTATTACTCCCTTGGTAGCCCAGCCAAGATTTAGATAAAAAAAATGCCTCACAACCCTTTGCATCAGTAGCTGCACAACAAAATGTGGATGGTATACGTCAGATATCATCCTTTTCTCACATTGCGGTATTGGCAGAAGCATGTTTTTCTCTAGTCCTCCCACCAGCACACTCCACATTGCTGGTAGCAAATTTCTGCCGGTGACATTCAAGCATGGATAATTAAGTTAGGTACTTTCCCATTCCCATTCTTTTGTAAGAAGAGTTGATTTGGCCCATTGAGGCTTAATCCATTGATTATAGCGAAAATCCTCACATAATCATTAACAGTTTCCTTACCGGTGGTAATGTTCCCCCTGATTTTGAATTATCTCATGCAGGTGCTGGGACTACTGTCCAGCGTCACTGTGGCCCCTCCTGCCTAAAACTGTGTAATGACCTACAGTATATTTCACCGTTTTTGTGGCAGACACCCGTATTAATGCTAGGGCTTCATCCCTCCTCTCTCTCCTGATCTTCCTTGATGTCTATCTGCCTCATTTAATAAGGCCAACCAATAACTTCTGATCTCCTGCATTCCTGAGACTGCAATCTCTTAGTTTGTTTCCTACCTAGCAGATTTCTTGGATGGGGTCTGTCTCTGGACCCCTGCCACTTCCTGGAGGAGCTCCCTGAGGTTTTTTACATGGACCCCAGTTATACCAAGTCTCTTATCTCCGTGATGTCTACATGTTTTTTTAACTGCAGTTGTGCTACTGACACACTTCTTTTCTTCTTCTTCCCTCCTTATATTGGACCGGTCAATGAAACAATATCCACCTCTCCAGCCCACATCTCAACATTAATAGCAGGTATCACCTGAGGCACAAACTGGATAAGACAGCTGATTTGAATCCCCCCAGGAACTCTTCATCTCCAAGAGCTTGCCATCACTGTTGATAGCATAATGGTCATTGCCCCTGACTCTGGGAAGAATATGGGGCTTTTCCTTAGATGGCCATCTAGACTTCAACCCACTCAGCATTTCAAGGTTTATCCACTGGTGAATCAATGTCATGACTGACATTGAATCACTGGGGAATTTAGCTTTGATTTTGATAATAAAATCAAATATATATGATAGAATAATAATGTAATGATGAAACAATGATAATGATAATAATAATAATAATTTAAAAGGCTGAAATTTGTTCTGCATTTTGTTTGAGGACATTATTACAATTTAACATACTTACTGATCTACGTAAAATTTGAACATTGCTTTACAAGAGCTTAATCAAACCTTTTCAAACCATTTAGGATTAAATATCATTTCAGTTTTTTTTTTCAGTGTTGAAACAAAAATTTTTTTCAACCACATTTCAACATTGAATGTCAGTCATATGCTGGCTGGGAATGAGCACGTTGCAGCAACATCATGGTCCTGCAGATTCCATCTGTATGACACCAGAAGGATTCTATCTTACCTAACTACCTACTCAACTTAGCTCATTGTCCAAGCCATGGTGGTCTCTCATCACAACTATTATGACTCTCTACTCAAGAGTGTGCCAGCCGGTGCCATTCAGCCTCAGCTGAACATCCAGAATGCAGTCACTTAACTTATAACCTTCCCAGCTTCACAAGTAAACCAATGCTAACATCAAACTCTGCATTATGCAGCAACCAAGATGGCCTCTCCCTTCCTGCGGGAAGTAATCACTTAATTCAAACCAGCAGAGTGGCTGGAACTTCCTCCTATCATTGCAAATGGATCTCACCCATTGCAACCATAGCCTTCTCCTCCCTAACTCCTCGGAGTGGGAATAACCTCCTCACACCTAAAAACAGCTCAGTCTCTGCAGATCATCTGCCTAAATCTCAAGATACAGCTTGTCAATTAGCATCCGACTTACTTTGCTGTTGTCAGTACCCTCCCACTCTTCAAAAGTTCTTTAAACTCTCGTCATAGCACCTAATTATCAAGTATTTTTATTGTGTTTTGTAGTGTTTTTTGTTATCATTGTTTTTTTCTTTGCTTAATTATTCATTTTAATTATTTTGCCTTTGTTCACATTAAATGACTGTTTAATTGCACCTTATCTGCCTATATTGTGAAGCTGTTCCAACGACCTTCTGTACAGAGTCAATGCATTTCACTTTTGATAAATGCATCTGCCAAGTAAATGTAATTTGTTCTTTATCCATGATCCATGAGCTCTGCTTTATGTCTTAGGGCCTTTATCCCCCTGATATTAACCTGGAAAACAGTTACAAAAATCCACAGCTATGCATCAGAATGATTACTGAGAATCCATGTGCGAGAATCCAGCAAATTTATTTCACTGTGCTCTTGTTAAATACATCATTAAAGCTGACCAAAATATCTTTTAGACAAATTCCTCTTATAAATGTAAAAACCAGATACAAAGCAAATCTTTGCTTCATTTTTTCAAAAACTCAACATTAGGTGTCTTGTATCTTTCCACCTGACTTTTTGAATTCAAATCCAGCAAAGGTAGGTCCATAGTCAAGCCCCAAGCCAGATGATCCTAAAGAGAGGAAAACAGTTCAATCAATCAACCTGATAGTGTATTTAAACTTTTTCATTGGTTCCATCAAAATACTCCAGACTGACATAACCTTGAATAATTTTGAAATAAAATCATATAAATGTATTTTGTTATGATCCAGACTATGAGCTAAATGCGGAGTCAGATAACAATCGAATAGCAGGATTTACTTATAGTCAAGACAGAGGGAGAGAGCCCACAGCAGAATGACCCAACTCAGTTCAGATGTAATCGGCAAGGGTGCATGGATGTCCCTATGTCTGGTCAGTGGCTTTCTGGAACAGCTGCCAGATGGAGCGCACATTTACCCAGAGTTGAACTGTCAGATGGCAGTAGAGAGGAATTTAGCTGGAATGAAGTCCCAATCCTGATGACCATAGAAGGCACTGGAGGTTGTTCCTAATAAACTGGACAAAGAAACACACTGAGGTTTGTGAAGTAGGATCGCGGGCCCAATCCTGGAGACCAAGAAATAGGCTTAAGAGCTTGTACCTATTTATTGAACTAGGAAGAGAACCTCCGCATATTGCTATATGAAATCTGAAGACAACTTTTACTTGCAAATGTTCACTAGTTGTTAAAGGGAATGTATCGAGTGCCAATCCACCAACTGGCAAACATATAGTAGGTGGTTCAAATACGTCAAAACACACGTGAGGAAGAGGAAACATGAGTCGAACACAGCTTGCTGAGCAGTTCTGGAGAAAGCTGCATGCAGAAATACTGGAGGCCAAGCAAGTAGCCCGTTAGGAATAGGCATGTTCTGAGCTGGCACTGACCTAGTTTAATTTCATTAGAGGTCTCCTGCTGGGTTTGTTTGGATGATTTATCTGTGTACTTTTTGGAGCAATCTGATTCTCAAAACTTGGCAATCTAATAAAAGAGATATTCTTTGAATATTCAAGAAGATACCACTAATGATCACTGCTACGACACTGCCATAATGGCTTTCATATTCATGAACAGAACATGGCTGAAAGTATCTTGGCACCTGCTCATCTTATTCAAAAATCATTTGCTTTAAGATGGATTTGCTTGCCTTTTGCTTCCAAAATGGCCTTCAGCCTCAAGGAAACCTCACACTTGATGCTGGAACATTATATAGGGGATTTTCTTCCATTTTAGCCAGAAAAGCAATACTGCAGTTGGACAGTGAGTTAAGGCAATGTAGCCAAGCTCAAAGTAGGGTTTCCACATGATTCCAGTCGAGTCGAGGTCAAAGCCTTTTGGAGGCCAGAATGGTTTGTCTTCACCTTGGCAAACCAGATATGGAACTCGTTCTGCATGGGGACGTTATCATGCTAAAACAGGATAAGGCCATCCTCAAAATGTTGCAAGCATGCCGCCATCTGAAATGTATGCTATAACATCAAAATTGTTAGTTTGCGGAACTAGAGCCCTGAGCCATGAAAAACAGAGGAGTGTCTACATACTTCGGGCCATGTAGATGACACTTTTCATTTCACAGCAAATTAATATGGAAAAAATCTGTATGACCTTTTTATTTTAAATGTCTGTCATTGAGACACCTGTATTTGTTTACCATTGTTTCAAGGACAAGAAAGAACAGATGGCTTGCAGCAACATGCCATTATTGCTAAGAACCAGTATGGCATGAAGGCTTCAGCATCTCATTTATTTCCAGGCATCAATATTAATGCACTCTATTTGTATGAATATGAAATGATTGAATAATGCATGTAAAATATTATCAGTGATTTTATGATTTTCAGGAAAAGCAATTAAAATACTTTTTCAAGACTCAGGTGATGCTTCTTTTAGTATGTGAAAGCACTGACAGTGTTTTTATTATTATTTTTATTATTATTATCCTATTGAATATTTATGAGTTATGAGGACTCATCAATGAGTTAAGTGCAATCTTAAAATAATTTAGGTTGCACTGTTAAAAGAAATCCAAGCATTGGAGATGGTATTAAGGGAAAGCACTGGGTTAATTCATTTTTTCTTTTTCATTTCTTTTTTTTTCCAGCCATACAATATTATTATTGAGTCTGTTGTGTCTTAATAATCTCAAGCTTATATATTGGTCTTGATTATTCAGGAAACAAATTGTGTGATTATTGATCAAGTCTTCTTAAACTGGGTCAGCTTGAAAGCAACCACGCATTTCAGGGTAAGAGATTCACAGCATGTCATTTGAAAATCCTGTAACGCCGTTGTTACCATCAGAGGGAAGTTGTGCTTTAGATACTTAAAGGAACTGCTTATTCAACTGCCAGAACATTCATCCTGCTATGAAAAGCTAGCAGTTCCCGCATCTGAGCTTGCAAGCTTATAAAAACACTTTCCACCCTTATAAGGAACAAGTATAACTCATTAACACAGTAAAACCTGAAATATACCTTTTTTTAACAGGACAGACATTCCACTATGAGAAAAAAAAAATGCAGGCAATATGCTACCCAAGTTTGAACACAATGGTGCAACAAATGAAGCGGTAGGTCTACCGAAATGCTCGAGCTATTCGAATTTTAAATGAGCCAAAATCTTGGAATTTGATTTTGTTATACAGTGGTGCTTGAAAGTTTGTGAACCCCTTAGAATTCTCTAGATTTTCTGTTTCTAAATATATAAACATTATCAGATTCTCACACAAGTCCTAAAAGTAGATAAAGAGAACGCAGTTAAACAAATGAGAGAGAAGTATCATATTTGGTCATTTATTTATTGAGGAAAATGATCCGATATTACATATCTGTGAGTGGCAAAAGTATGTGGAGGAATGGAGGAATTTTCGTCCATTCCTTCGTACAGAACAGCTTCAACTCTGGGATGTTGGTGGGTTTCCTCACATGAACTGCTCGCTTCAGGTCCTTCCACAATTGGATTTCGATTGGATTAAGGTCAGGACTTTGACTTGGCCGTTCCAAAATATTAACTATATTCTTCTTTCACCATTCTTTGGTAGAACGACTTGTGTGCTTAGGGTCATTGTCCTCTTGCATGACCCACCTTCTCTTGAGATTCAGTTCATAGACAGATGTCCAGACATTTTCCTTTAGAATTTGCTGGTATTATTCGGAATTCATTGTTCCATCAATGATGGCAAGCCGTCCTGGCCCAGATGCAGCAAAACAGGCCCAAACCATGGTACTACCACCACCATGTTTCACAGATGGGATAAGGTTCTTACGCTGGATTGCAGTATTTTCCTTTCTCCAAACAACGCTTCTCATTTAAACCAAAATGTTCTATTTTGGTCTCATCCGTCCACAAATTATTTTTTCCAATAGCCTTCTGGCTTGTCCACGTGATCTTTAGCAAACTACAGACGAGCAGCAATGTTCTTTTTGGAGAGCAGTGGCTTTCTCCTTGCAACACTGCCATGCACACCATTGTTGTTCAGTGTTCTCCTGGTAGTTCACTCATGAACATTTAATGCAAAATGCTTGAAACCAAATTAAGACCACAAAAAAGTCCAAATTTAGTATATTATAATATTGTATATTTTTGCATATTTACCTCCGCCAACGAAGTTGGGTTTTCACCCCTGTTTGTCTATGTGTCTGTTCATGAACTACATAACTCAAAGTAATGCACGGATTTGGCTGAAATTGTGTGGGTGCACTGCTATTACATTAAGATGGACCCTATTCATTTTCACCACTATCAGTGAAACAACCACAGCAGCCATTTTGAAATCTTACCCACGCGATAACTCAACTTTGCTCCCTCTCATGAAGTTTTGGATTGTGCTGCCTTGGCAGAAGTTTGCACACAAGTGCCTCCAGTTCTCAGTGCTTTGTTTCTAAGATCATTTTGAATTCATCATTTCTTCACAATGTGACTGATCATTTTTCCCCATTGTGGTCTTCAAATATTGAGACAAATGTATTCCTTAATTTTTTTTTGCAATGCTTACAGAAAACTTTGTTGCTATTATGTGAATTTGAGGCTTTCCTCACTGATTTTGGTTCTTCTATATTCAAGTCAGTAGAATATGCTGCCCTACAAAGCCTAAGTGCAGTAACTACATACTGGGTAAAATTTGAGTTAGTTTTGGGCCTGAAAGTACACTGCTCAAAAAAAAAAAAATAAAGGGAATACTAAAATAACACATCCTAGATCTGAATGAAATATTCTTATTTAATACTTTGTTCTTTACATAGTTGAATGTGCTAACAAAGATCACAAAAAAATCAATGGAAATCAAATTTATTAACCCATGGAGGTCTGGATTTGGAGTCACACTCAAAATTAAAGTGGAAACACACTACAGGCTGATTCAACTTTGATGTAATGTCCTTAAAACAAGTCAAAATGAGGCTCAGTTGTGTGTGTGGCCTCCAAGTGCCTGTATGACCTCCCTACAAACGCCTGGGCATGCTCCTGATGAGGTGGCAGATGGTCTCCTGAGGGATCTCCTCCCAGACCTGGACTAAAGCATCCACCAACTCCTGGACACTCTGTGGTGCAACATGGCGTTGGTGGATGGAGCGAGACATGATATCCCAGATGTGCTCAATTGTATTCAGGTCTGGGGAAGGGGCGGGCCAGTCCATTGCATCAATGCCTTTGTCTTGCAGGAACTGCTGACACACTCCAGCCACATGAGGTCTAGCATTGTCTTGCATTAGGAGGAACCCAGGGCCAACCGCACCAGCATATGGTCTCACAAGGGGTCTGAGGAGCTCATCTCATCTCGGTACCTAATGGCAGTCAGGCTACCTCTGGCAAGCACATGGAGGGCTGTGCAACCCCCCAAAGAAAATGCCACCCCGCACCATTACTGACCCACAGCCAAACCAGTCATGCTGGAGGATGTTACAGGCAGCAGAACGTTCTCCACGGCGTCTCCAGACTGTCACATGTGCTCATTGTGAACCGGCTTTCATCTGTGAGAAGCACAGGGTGCCAGTGGTGAATTTGCCAATCTTTGTTCTCTGGCAAACGGCAATTATCCTGCATGGTGTTGGGCTGTAAGCACAACCCCACCTGTGGACCTCGGGCCCTCATGGAGTCAGTTTCTGACCGTTTGAGCAGACACATGCGCCTGCTGGAGGTCATTTTGCAGGTCTCTGAGTGTTCCTCCTGTTCCTCCTTGCTCAAAAGGAGGTAGCGGTCCTGCTGCTGGGTTGTTGCCCTCCTACGGCCTCCTCCATGTCTCCTGATGTACTGGCCTGTCTCCTGGTAGTGCCTCCATGCTCTTGACACTACGCTGACAGACACAGCAAACCTTCTTGCCACAGCTCACATTGATGTACCATCCTGGATGAGCTGCACTACCTGAGCCACTTGTGTGGGTTGTAGAGTCCGTCTCATGCTACCACTAGAGTGAAAGCACCGCCAGCTTTCAAAAGTGACCAAAACCAGCCAGAAAGCATAGGAACTGAGAAGTGGTCTGTGGTCACCACCTGCAGACCCACTCCTTTATTGGGGGTGTCTTGCTAATTACCTATATTTTCCACCTGTTGTCTATTCCATTTGCACAGCAGCATGTGAAATTGATTGTCAATCAGTGTTGCTTCCTAAGTGGACAGCTTGATTTCATAGAAGTGTGATTGACTTGGAGTTACATTGTGTGTGTTCCCATTATTTTTTTGAGCAGTGTATATTGAGGTCAGGATTTATTTGGACAGAAATTATACCATGGTGAGTCAGTTTATCATCATCAATCATAGAAGTGCTGACTATTTATTTGTTGGGACAGCAAACATACTGAAGCCATTTTTTACTGTTTAAATTATTTCATAGTTACTGCACTTAGCCTTTGTAGGGCAGTATGGCTTGCCATGCAAGGTGCACTATATGCCTAATTTGGTAAGAGTATTTTGCTATGTTTGCTATGCATAAATTACCAGTTTTATACATCAGTAATTTTTTTTGTACAATTTATTTTAAATGTAATTATAATCCTATGCACTGGAAATGGTTCACTGAAGCTACTTTGGGTGTTAATAAAGGATGGAACTTTGTGTGTGTCAGAATGGAGTAGCAATGGCAGTTGCCAGAAATCATGGCTCATAACACACGTGTCAGTTCCTCTCTGCAGTGTCAAAGCGCCACCTAGTGAGTCATCAGCCAATAATTTCCCCTGCCTGAAGCTGAGAATGAGATTGGATGATTAATCATGTTGCTTATTTAATTGAAGCACTGATGTGTATGAAGAAGTGGCCAAATTTTCTTAAAAACTGCAATAAAGTGCTAAATGTGCTGTAAATTGGGTTTCTCGGACATTGCTGATTTGTGGCAAGCTTATTTTCTTCCCTGCGGGTGTAAATTAAATGTAAATTAAAGTGGACACTGTCAGGGGTTTGTGGCGCATTTAAGCTGTGCTGCGGCAGTGTTTTTGGAAAATTTCCAAAATGTCTTTTCCCTGACAACCAGACAACTGGAGTAAACGGTCCTAATAAGTATGGCATGGGACTATCAATCACATATAATGTGTTTGCTTATCACAAAATGCTGATAAATCTTTTTTCTACAGTGTCAGTCTTTTTGTGGGAGAGGTGCTTGGGAAGTTCTAAGAGTGCTCAAAGTGCTCATGGGTAAACAGCTTTGTGGCATGCATGATTCTCCAGCTTTGTTTCGCTGCTCTTTACATGGCAGAGTAATATCCATTTTAATCCTCATCAATCAGAGTTTGCAATTTGACGAAGACTGTGCTGTTCCAAGCTGTATCATTTTGACATCATTTCATGGTCACATTTGAGAATATATTTGCAACTGATCGTACATGCAGTAGAGTCATTCTGATGGCACAGGGATGAGAAGCCAATCGTCAAAATCCCACATAATTACAGGAAAAGTTGGTCGAAATTGCTATAATTGTGAATCTGTCATCAGGTTCTCCTACTCTTTGGAGAATGAGTGTAGCTGGTGCTGGATAGAGCTCCCAAGTTCAGTCATTCAGCTTGCATATGAACAATCAGCTGTTATTCAGGAGCGCCTGTCCTAGGTTGAGCGCTATACGCATTTCCGCAGTTACTTTATGTGACAGGCGATGTGCAATGCAGCTCCTTCATGTGTTGCACTGCAAGCGACAGGTGCATTTTTTCAAATGGTAAATCCATTTTCATTGAAATATGGTGCCTGTCAAAGAGGATCTGACTTGATGTGCAAATATGCTAGGTCCTAATTCAAAGTTTCACCTATCATATGCGCATTCATCCCCCTTTGACCTCTGTACCGTCGCAAGTATATTGTATAATTTGAATGCTCTTAACGTAACATTCTAACATCGATGTCACAGCCATAGTTGTGTCAAACTGTCAGCTATATTGGCTAAGACTTCTCCTGGCTGCTACCATTGACCCACCTGTGAAAAATTCTATGGTCTTACTTTTCTGATGTCACTACTGTTCTCGACAACCATTCAGTCTTACCCATGATGATGCCAATTATTAGCACATTCAGGATAATAATACACCATGGCAGGGTCCGTTCTACTGTTTTTAATTACATTACATTACAGGGACTTAGCAGACACCGTTATCCAGAGCGACGTACCAAAGTACAAAGGTTTAGTACTAAACTGCAGAGCTCCAAGGAGCTTCTATGGTCACAACCACTCAAAGTATGACTTGGGGAAAAAGAAAAAAAAAACTTGCAGCATGAAGTCATAATTGGCCACAGCACATTGTGAAAAATGAGAGATAATTCCCTCAATGGACTTTTGTGTTGCATTATTGATTTCACACAAAGCCATTATATCACTTCAAAGTACCTGGGCTCCATTTCCAGCACTACTGCATGGATAAATTGCTGAGAAGAGAAAACCCGTAGCAAATTGGCATCTGCTTAATAGCCCCCTCGAGTCAATTTTTTTTTAATTTTGTAGCCTGGCTTGCAGCTGGCTTCAGCCACACAGAAGAACCATTGTTATTCCCTAGTCACATAGCAAAAATGCCTGTAATGAGCAGCTTGTGGTAGACTATGAATCAAATGTTCAGTATAACATAGTCCTACTTGCTATGTAGAATGTTTGATGCCCACAAGGCTTTGACAGCATGACAGTAAAATAAAGGTGCTGTCAACCTTGCATAAAGCTTCAAGGTGTCATTGAGATACAATAAGAACCGCTGAAATGTTTCGAGCATCCCTCCATATGTCCATGGATGGCCGACATTTTGAGGTAATGCGCTCAGGTTCGAGCCACTTAAGCAGTGATGCACAGGGCTGAAAATATGCATACGCCAGTGAAGGGAAAAGTTATATACAGTTGGTTGTTGGATTATCGGAGACGCGGTAGTGGTCAAGTAGGCTTGACTCGAGATCGTAAGGTCCTGAGTTCAAGCTCCGGCCACGGCCTTCGCGGTGTGTTCTTGGGCAAAACACTTCACTCCCACACTCCACGCCTCACTGCACCCAGGTGTATAAATGGGTACCAGCAAAATAGTCAGGGAAAACCTGACTAAGAGCTGGGGGGCGTACCTGCTGTGGACTGGCATCCCATCCAGGGGGAGTAGTCGCTTCATGCCACAAAAATCGGGTTTAAGCACTGGGCCGATGGGCCACGAGGCTCGAATAGGCTTACTTCTAGTTCTGTTGGATTATGGCAAAAATGTATAACTTGGCTGAAAGATGGCCCCTATCACTTCAGCAATGTTACCCAAAAATGTGCTGCTGCACGCTCCAGCATCTTTCAATAATATAGTCCTTGCAGCTAGAACATCATTGTCCCTTTTCATTTAAAAAACATATGCAAACATATTGCATATTCTAGCAACCAGCTAATAATCCTCTTGCAACTCATAATGCCTGACAATGAATTTTTGCTGCATACTGGCAGATTATGATATGCTGCATTTAAAGTTGATGTTGTTTGTAAGCAATGAATGGCAGTGCCTGGATTTGGATGTATACTCCCAAATCTGAAGAGCATCAGAAAGGTGATACTATACATCCTAGTAATGCATCATTACACAAATGAGACCTTCTATTTCTGTCTTTTGCATAGCCCAAAAGTAAGTTCCTCTATCGTGTAGCATGCACATCCCTTATCAGGCTCAAAGAGTGGCTTGGATCTATCCCAGCAATCATTTGGCGATGGACAGGAATACATCTTTGACACTCATATCTATGGGTAATTTGGCCCTTCTTAGCATTATGCATGCTTTTGGACTGAGAGAAGAACCTGGAGTACCCAAAGAGAACCCAAGAGAATGTGGGACAACAAGTGAACTCCACACAGGTTCAAAAACACATACCTTGTGGGAGATACCCATGCTATCCACTGTACTGATAGTAAAATGAGGGGCAGTCACAAGCACTCACCCAGCTTAGATAATCATTGGCAATGGCACATCAATTAATAAAATGTATTTGTATAATAAACCATGTTGTATTTATTCAATGAAAATACAAAAAAAACTATAAATATAAATCTGTGATGGTTCTGCCCTGGAGTCCCTCCCCCTCCTGCTGTCTTCACCTCCACTTCAATGAGAAACAGGTGTGGCCTGTTGAAGTGGAGGTGAAGTTAAGAGTATTTAAGAGCTGCACTGCCAACTGGCCGTGCAACTGCATTCTGGTCTTTTAGCCTCGCATGTGTTGCTGCTGCTCCCCTGTCTCCCAGTCATTTTTAAAAAGTTTATTTATTAAATGTTCTATTATGTTCTTCTATTTTTCTTACCAGCCTGTGCGAGTAGGTCCCTTTTACAGCCTTTTGGCACATGGTCCCAGTGCCCGCTGGATTGCTCGTTGCATCCGGCAGGGCTAAACCCTGACAAAATCTTATTCCAGGAAAGTGATGTTACTTATAATATATGGAAACAATCCGTCCCAAAGCATGAGAAAGAGGACATCATATTTGTTTCTAATGCAGCTGAAGGTCTTGATCTTAATGATTTAGCACAACTCAGGCAGTCAATAAGATATATTTCCAAGTCACATCACAGCAAAACTTGTCCACAGAATTTAAACAAGATCCTAGACCTTGAATATCTGGTTCTTTTCATTGCTTCTTCAGTAAGTCTTATATTATGCCATTCATCCTTTATGATGTTTCCAGGGTTACCACATGAGTGAATGAAAAACACATCAATCCAAAGATGGTTTTGCTCAGAATTTCAATGCTTAAGATCACACAAAAACACACACTACTATTTAAAATAAAAAAGACAGGGGGAATGAACAGACACAATAAACAAAAAAAAATCACTGGACCGCAAATTAACATAATAACTAACGAACTGTCATTAGGAAACGGTTCAGAAAGCTTGAATCATCGAACAGACCCCGGGTGCTCAGTGCTGTGTGAGTTAATCGTTCACTTAAAGTTACACATACACAGGAATATAACTTCGGTTGAAATAACTTGTGTCTTGAATGTTTCACAGGAAGTGCTCCCCTGTGGCTCCATTGCTGCTGACTGAGTTGAAATGCTGGATTTTATGCAATAAAATGAGAATGTAAAGTGAGAATGGTTGGTGAAATCAGACACACAACACAAGCACATATATGGCACTGTAATCACAAGCTATGGTTGTGTGTAATTGCTTCTGATTTCATAATTTCACATGACATCATGGGTTACAATCTCATTCCCCACCCCCACCACCCACTCTTGGTGCATTAGGTACTGTTCACATTTTTCCATTTGGATACAAGAGCATATTTGGAAGACTGTACCAACGCAAAAACAACAACAAAGCATGTTTTACAAAAAGAAAACTGAACTTTTTTCTCACCAATGAATTTCCTTATTTTGGCCATTTCTTATTTTATAGTATGCTGTGGAAATGAGTTTTTCCATCCTGACTGCAAAGAAAAATTCATTAAAATAAAAATATTAAACCAGTAGTATTCAGTTTCTCATTGGGGCCGCAGGATAAACCTCATGTTACTTCATAAAGGAATGACAAGGACACCAGGCAGGATAGAGGGTGCACTTTTAGAAAAGTTTATTTGGTGAAATGACAGAGCTAAAATTATTTAAGACTCTGGGCAGGGGAAGGGGAGTGGTGGGGCTGAGTGGCAGGTCCGCAGTCGTCAGTGGTGCCTTAAGCACCGCTGGCCAGCAGGAGGAGCTGGGATGGGACGGAGCTAGAGGGGGTAACTCCACTTTGTGATTGGTCAGCCCCCCCATTCCTTGTTCCCACCTCCTGTGTAAAATAGTGCGCACCCCTCAGTGTCTTCTGTAGAGGTGGCCTCCCGAAGAGAGAAGACGGAAAAAGCATAAAGACAAATAAAGAAAAAAAAAAGGGAACGGTTGGGTAGCAACGGTTCCATAGTCCTTCAGGTTTTTCTTAGTTGGTCTTTGAAACGCGAGATGGATGTTCTGACACACTAGGGTTTACAAGGGCACTTCTGCTTCCGAACCACTCCGGGAGATGCTCTTTTACACAGACAGGATGTGCTTGACGAAAGCTGCCAGGAGACAGAGAGTAGGCATGTGAGATGGATATAAACTGGCTGACATGAATCTGCATGTTCTGGATACAGTACGAATATGAACTGCCAACAAAATGCAGTGTGCTCTTACGAAGACACCAGGAACTTCTAACGTGCAAAATGACTTCCAATGTTCCTGTGACAATCACTCATATCAGACCCTCTGTTGCTGCAGAGTAGCCCAGTGATGGCGTTGCAGTATTCAGTGGCACAATCGTAGCATAGTAACTACAACAGGATGACATACGTCGCGGTCCTTTGTTATACACTGTTTCAGCACCAAAAGTGAATTGCATCAAAAGGGCTTCTTTTTTTATTTTGTTTGAGCAGAATCAATATTGGTTGTCATCCACAATAAGTCACCATTCATTAGAGCAAACAAGTAGTATTTACAGATCAAGAGGAAAACACCGGAATCAAATAATAAAAAAACTATCAGGTTTTAAGTTGCAGTCTTAATTGAATTCATGACTGACTTCCATTCATTTTTTAGCCAGAAACAGGCTAAGTGCTCCTATTGTAGAAGAATGCATATGAAAGAATGTACTGTGCCCAGAATGCACTGCGTCATTTCTAATGGTCCCTGCTATTACTTTCTATGAGTGTTCGGGCTAACGCTAGCACTTGATGTGGCTAATAACTGCCTTTGCTCATATTACCATTGCAAAGTCAATGACATAATATCCTATTTCAGTATAAAACAAATTATATATTTCTAAGTATATAAGTATATATATATAGTGTTAGGCATATTTTTTGGAATTTTTTTCAATGCCAGTGTCATCAAACTCCACCTATTATAGTACCAGCATTAAAATGTTTACCAAAGAACACTTAAATCAAGGTTTTCTTCTTACACCTCAAAGCAGGGCAATGCAACCTTATCCTTAAAGGGTTAGTGTGGGCGCTGGTCTTAATTCCAACCAATCATTTACATGTGATACTCCAAACCAAGGTCTTTAAAAACACTCAAGGGATTCGTAAGTGGAATTAGATGTGCAATAGCATGGCTGGAATTAATTTGCTCCTCTACTCGCTGTTTCTTGATAAGGTTGAGGGTTACCTATATTTGAGAATATGAAACACAGACTAACCCTCGTAGTTGATGGTGCCATTTTCATCTTCTTGTCCGGTCATAAGGGCATCAATTTCACCCTCATTTAGCTTCTCACCTGGAGTATAAGCCAATAAAGCTGTGTAAGCAAACACCATGTACGCAAGCCAGGCAAGCAAACATTTGCGAACATTTCCATAGAAACAGGGCCAAGAGAAGTAGTTGAGGTTTTCAGCCTTCTAAAAAAAAAACAAAAAAAAACTTACAATCATCAAGGATTTGCTGACAGTACTACAACTGATCTCGCCGTTAATGGCGTCAGCATCATTTTGAAGAGCCTTACCCAGTGTGGACAGCACAATGCGCAGCTCAGCGCCCATTACTGTGCCGTTGCCCTCCTTATCAAAGACACGCAAACCCTCAACGTAGTCCTCATAGGAGCCTTTCTGTGGGCTGGCGACCACAGTGGTGAGCATGGGCAAGAAGGCGTCAAAGTCAATCCTCTTGCTAGCCATGTCTGTTCATAGAGGAAGGAGATGTGAGAAGGTAACAGACAGGGAGACAAACAGATTTACTCTTTCCATAATTCAGGTATGTCTGGAGTATAGGTCGTAAAATTATGGTTAGGATGTACTTTGCAAGACATAATGAATATGGGGTCTATTTTCCCATTTGCAAGTAAGTCCTTTTTTACGCAATTCGAGTTAAGCGCTTTTGGGTTACGCCCATTCTCCCCTGCGCGCTTCGATCACGCCCACAGCGCTTAACTTCAGAATGTAGGCGGCCTTATGAAAGAGGCGTGACTAATGCAAAAGAGAGGCAGACTCTGTACCAAGCTTATTGATTATGGCAATCAACAAGAACAAGAAACAAGGAACAAGGATTCTCTGATTAACCATAAAAATGCAGTTGTAGTCCACGGAAAATGCAAACCAGACATTAAATTTGAATATCGTCAGCCTGCTGATAAAACCTTGTATCTCCTAATTGATAAGAAACAAAAACTCGCATGTCCACTATTATTACATGCAAAATTAAATATGTCTTATCTTATTTATATTTAAAATTATATTCATAAATTTATATATATATATATATATATATTTTTTTTTTTTTTTTTTCTATTTATTTTTCATTTTCCTGTGAAGTTTATAATTTTGAAGATATGAGGTTTTATCAGCAGGCCGACGATGCTGTAATAGTAGGCCTATGTACGTCTGTGCCAGTTACAAGAAGTAATGCATACATCTCTTTTTTATTTTTTATTCTAGCCACCATGACAATAAAGCTATGCAAACAAATTGCTGCGATAATGAAATAGCAAACAAAGAATTTAGTGCTTCTCAACCAGCACAATCAGAGCATTGAAAATGTTCCCCTCCTACACCAGCCTGTCTGTTCCGTGGAAGACAGGGAAGAAGACAAATAAAGAGAACATTCTGGGCACACCAAAATAAAAAAGACAGTTTATATGATATAATTTAGAAATTGCGCACCTGGAATCTCAATCTACTCCGATGTCAGGTTTGCACCTAAAGGACATCGCAACGCTCTGACAAACAAAGGATTCTTACCCCGCATGCGGTCAACCCCCGTCCCGTAACCGCCTCAATAATCACAAAATTCCATATTCGTAGCCTATTATGTCCCATTTGACTCGAGCAATACATTCGCTTGAACTTGTGCCTATAGAACTTTATTATAATCAATTATCCCACTTACTTATAATGATTCTTCCCATGTTGGCTATTTTTTATTGGCTAAAATTGATTAACAAATGGGTAGTGCTTTGGTATTGGCCAGGGTAGGGCTCAATCTAGAGTATTTAATAATATCTTTATTCACACATTAAAATCACAGTATTATCAATGGTTAGAAAAATAAAAATAAAAAAAAACATTTACATAGACACAGGTTAGTTAATACAGATATCCTCAGTTAGAAAATCAATCTCCTCCCCAGTGAGAATATCACAACTTTTTAGATTATCACGAACATATAGGGCAGTCAGATTTGTTAACAGAACATGAAGACAACGATAGGGATGTCGAGCCTAAGCGGAAAACCAAATTTCACAGATGAGGAGTTAGAGGTGCTGGTGAAATCAGTGAAGAGGCACCACGAGATGTTGTATGGCAGGGGGCACTGAGGGCTGATCCGAGGAAGAAAAAGCAAATCGTTCTGGATCGGTAGGGAGATGTAAGCGCAGTATCCCCGATTTAACCAAAAATGGAGAGATCTGTGAGGCGCTGTAAAATCCAGGCTTTCTGCACACGCAGAAGAAGTGCACACGCAACAGGTGGTGGGCAACCATCATCCCCTGTGCATTTCACCACTGGAGGAGGAGGTGGCATCCACTCTTTCTGCAGTGGAGAAGAATTTGGAGCGTCAACGAACTGTGTCAATCACCTTGACACAGACGTCTGTGATATGTGCATGACATCACCAGCGACTCTCTAGATCGACTTAGATGCCAGGAGCGACAGCGCAGTTGTGACCTTGATGACCACGGGTATGTTTTGTGCATGATTGCTGCGGCTGGATAGCAGTTCATCCAGAAGTCAGCAAAGGTAGATGATTGCCTCATGCATGGTCCAGACGAAAGCGCTGGATGCACTCGGTGTTTGTAACTCCCAAGATTTCCAAACGAAGCCGATATATGTGTGGTTGCTCCTCTTACTCTTTCCCAATCATGCAAGAGTGTAAGCAAATGCAGGACTGACATTTTGATTTTAGATTTTGAGGGCATGGTAGAATGATGGTCTTAATTATACTCGCATTAATTAATTGCTATGCGATTGTAATTGATTTCGTTTGATAATTTATTTTGGCTATGAGAGATGTAGTTTAGAAATAAGGAAGAACAATCGAATATTGAATGTCTCAACCTTTACCATGTCGAATAAAATAAAATTAATGTTAAAATTCGGCCTATAACTGACATCAAAGTCAATGTTCTATTTCACCTTATCTTGGTGCTTGACTTTAATACAGCCCTCAAAAGCGCTTAACAGAAAATGCACGTAAGCCAAGGGGAGAATACGCGTAAGTGTTTTTTGCCTGAGAAATGCCCAGATTTTGGCCTTGCTCCACCCCAAGTGCGTAACTGCCTTCAGGGCGCGTAATGCACAGCCTTAAGTCGAGGGGAGAATACTCATAGGCTGAAAACTGCGCAGCTACGCGCTTTTTTCGACTTACGCGCATGGGAGAATAGATCCCCATGTGAATCTATATAAGATATAATCTATATGAATCTTAATGTGCTATGCTTTTACTGCTTGCAATTTGTACTCAAGTGATGTCTCTCTTTCTAATTATTACCTCCTACATTCGCATCCCTAAACTGAACATATATCTAGTCCTAGATATCATTCCAACTTCCACTGCGACTGCCGTGAAGTCTATAAGCAGCTACACTAGGTATATTAATATATGTAAGTGATTTCAAGGGATGAATGGGAAAGGTAACCACTGACAAGTGAACTTCAAAAGGTAATAAAAGGGAGGGAGGCCTGCATGCTTTACCGTCAGCGGTGGGGTCGCCAAGGATTTTAATCACATCCTTGTTGGTGGGGTTTTGGCCCAATGCCCTCATAAGGTCTGCCACCTGGTTGAATGCCACCTTGCTGTCCCCAACTCTGTCAAACAGTCCGAAGGCTTCTTTCCAGTCTACATGAGAAAAAGGAGGAGGGAGAGGTGGAGATAGTACTGGGAAGCATTTTAACTGTTACCACACAGGATAACACATTTTACCAGTTGACATACGAAAAGACATGCATCACAGTATACCTCTGCCAACACCCTGAAACAAAATACAGACTTAAGAACTGGAGTCAGGCCGCAGACACTGCACTGTCCACAGCCCAAATATGATGGGTTATGCGAAATACAAATAACCCCTCCAGGTTCAAGACAGAGCGTCTTATCTCGAGATAGCTGATGTCACTGTCACATCAGCAAAAGCAAAATAGTGCAAGTGTGAACAACTTCTGACAGTGGCGTAGCCAGAGCTGAAAACAGGGTGGGCTAAAAACATCTCTTTAACCCAATTATAAGTTGTGATCAGGTCTCAGTCAGTTTGCATCATAAAAACATTTTTCAATCATAGAAATAATCCATTTGCAATGGAAGACAAGATTTGTTTCTTCGTGCAATGTAAAAGTGATGAAATAACAGGCTAAATTCAATTAAGAAACAGAGGACCTTACGCGAGTGGGCGCATCATATGAAAGTAATGAAAAGTATTGAGTAAATTTTGCAATGAGTTTCATTATTTTAACATGACATGACTAAGAGTAAGGAGTATTTTTCACTTAACTTCACTTCAGATACGACCTGTTTTCATAGAGTTTTCCCCAGTGTCCTCACTACACCATTTAAATTAGCTGATAGTCACTCCATTTGCACCCTGATAATTACAACAAATAGATGAGCGTGTAGGAAGTAAGAGGAGATTCCGGCTGCTAACAAGTGACAGCTTTAGTGGCGCAATTGAAAGTGACCCGCTGAAAGATTAATAGCCTTGCAAGATGTCTAAACACAGGCGGCAGCTGATGGCAATTACCTTTCGGCAGATTTAAAGTGGCAGCAAGAAGTCAACATGCCAAATAGAATGCAACCCCATCCTTGAAAAGGCATAGGCGTTTCAGCGAGGGCCCAAGTTGAGCAAAGGAATGCTGAGTGTGCAATTGTTACTCGGCAGTTTGACCTCTAGAAGGCACACTGGAATGTGAACTCTTTCAAAAGAACATGGATTCTATTCCAGGGCTCTAATATCATACTACAGGGATGCGTGAATTTGTCTGACCTTTAAGTAAAATTTAAAAAGGAACAGAAAATATGGGATCTGGCGCCGTGCATTAAATACATACACCTACAAATCAATATTGTTTCGATCTCTTCCACAGTTTTAGATTTCATTCCCATTTATCCTGTAGATTGAATTGAGTCAAGTATTCCTTACAATCATGAAAATATTGCTTTAAAATTATCAACGTGATCATCATTATCACCATCAGTACATCTTTTTCTCACTTTTAAATTAGTCGGTTCGTATGATCACAGTCAAGTATTCATTTTTTTTAAACGAAATACCTGATATATATAGTTTTGCTCAGTAGTTTGGAATCACTTGCCATTTTTCTATGATTTAAATGGAAGAACTTTTGTGTTAGAAAGAGACAACAGTCCAAAACAAATTCAAACTCCACAAAGACTTTATAGAGAGGAAATGACTAAATATGGAGTGGCCATCTCAATCAACTGATTTAAACCCCATGAAGCAGCTGTGAGATGACCTAGATAAAGTTTGTCAAGCATGCTCATCTTCAAGACATCTATTTTTTCCGTCCAAATGAAAATCCATTGAGAATCATACCTCAAGAGAATTAATTTTGATTGGCAAAATTTGGAAATCAGTGAGCAATCTCACGATTTGTATCTGTGTTTCTAACATTTCAACACTTCTTTACCCCCACCACCAGAAATATGATGATGGCCTGAGTGTCCGAATTGTCCACTTTTTATAACTCTTCACAGTTGATGTAATACGGAAATTAATTTTTTTCTACATCCTATCGGTCTCTCCTTTCTGTGTGCAGTGTGCGGGCCATTTTTTGGCATATTAACACTTCTTTACCCCCAACACCAGAAATGGCAAACAAAACATTTTAAATACCTTCTGGTATTTGTTTCATGCAATTCACCATTATGCAAACACTTATGTAAAATAAAATGGCGAACAATTAAAAGAATAAGCGATCCCAAGCTCTCCAGTCGTAGCGCAACTTCGCTGTAAGAGTGGCAGAGCGTGCTCACTTCTGAGAAGAGAAAAGGTCAGGAGTCAAAGGGGAAGATGCTCAATGTAATGAAATCTTCTTAGCCCTATAGACTTCCCCTGAAGAGCCTTTAGCAGGGATCACAAGGCGTTGTATGTTGGAATGTGAGAAGCACAGCCCAGTTATAGGCACTATAGCTACAGCTCAGAATAGACTCAACATTCCCACACTCAACAGCTGAGTAAAGTCAAGCACATTCTGCTAGTGAACTCTTTGTGTTCCCCAGAGGCAATATTAAGAAATGCGCAGACGGGGAACAGCCATTTCAAACAGCAGTCATTTTTTACTATTTTATTATGCATTTCACATGAAAAAAGTATTCTGACATATGTGAGCAGAATTCTGAAAACTTCCATACATTTTTATATCAACATTCATTTGTGGAAATTGCAGTTGCTATTTAGTCTATGTTAATTGGACAATTGGCACATAATGACAATGCACTGGGTAGATTTAAGGACAAGATAAGGTTCTATTTTCCCTACTAATTTTAACAGAAGACAGAACAGAATGCGATGCTGGATTTTAGAGACTCCTCTGAAGATAAATCCTCTGCAAGAAATATTGACCACAGAGCTAATACCTGAACCTTCTCACCGTGACCTATCCCATGTTGTGGAGGGGGGGCGAGGGTGTGAAGATTTGGTTAGACAAGGGAAACTTCTATAATGTAAATGAGCATAAATGGTTGAAGGACGCCTGAAATACTATATGTGGACATTCACTCACCCTCCAGCTGGTCCGCAGTGACATCTTTTGGCACGGGTGCTGCTACTGGAGGGGCGGGGTCAGGCTCTGGTGCAGGTGCAGGTGCGGGCTCGGGCTCGGCAGCAGCGGGGGCTGGGGCTTCCGCGGGAGCAGGCGCGGGAGCGGGTGCGGGTGCGGGGGCGGCTGCGTCGGCCTGCGCATGGCGACATGCAACAGAAAAACAGCAATCCCTATTACTGACCAATCGAACGACAGAAATGCTTCATAATCTTTTGTTTTCTTTTTGGAACATTTTAATCCGGAACATTTTCAAAAATCTCGCAATGTTTGGAAGTCAATGATTGTTAAATATATCCTCCCACAATGCACAAGAAATTGAAACAGCCACTATAAAAAAAATTGAAACTGTGCAACAATTATCTTTGGTTACTCAGCAAAAATGGCCACAATGATCAATATTTCTTCCAGTTCCCTTTTGCAATGCACAACACCAAAAGAAGAAAACTGACATTGCCCCCTGATAGCTGAAAATGGAGCAGAAGAGTTTCCTCTCTAATTTGCAGTGTCGTCGCAAAGGGATAGATCCATGCTACAGTAGTGCTGCATCCAAATAACAATGATAAAAAATGTTGGCTGTCCTGCAAGTGTTACATGACCAACTTGGAACGGAGTACACACCATGCTGAAGAGTTGGCAGAGAAGAGGAAAGACAGGAAGCAGATGAAGTCCCTTGAGAGTGGTCCAGCTGCTTGGTCTCCGCCCTTCTTATTTATGTCTGGCTGTGATGTCACCGGGGATATCAAGTGGCATTTGGCAAGTTCTTTAGCTTTCTTAGGGCAAACCGAGTGCAGCCCTGTCGCCCCATCACAAGGCACACGCAGGCCTTTAGCGGGGTTGTCAGTTATTTTTAGGAGTTGGTGAGGGACATACAGTATAGAAAACCACTCTTCTGTCAGCATTTTTGGATACTTTTCTATGTATATATATATATTTATTTTTTTTTTTGCCAGCTATGAACATTGAGAGGTATTATTTCACTAATCATACAACTGTCAGCATGCAAGCTTAGATGTCATACTTTTTTTCATATAGGCTAATAACCTATCCATCAAATTGTCTGCACCGCTGCCATTAAACATGGGCAATTATTTACCCTGCTTGAAAAATCTTGCCCCATGCCCCATCACAGGTACATCTATAATAATAATAATAATAATAATAATAATAATAATTATTATTATTATTATTATTATTATCATCATCTCTATCTTTTTCTCTCGTTCTCTCTCTCTCAGCTACAGTAACACAACACCGGCTCCACTGTAAATAGTCCACACTATATGCCAAGAATGTACCAGAAAGTACAGTCAAAATGTTCTTAATCCATGCTGACAACTTGCGACTTCATTTCTTACATTTACATCTTCAAACCTAAATTAGCCCTGCCATCCATAGGTGGGTTGTACTGTAGAGCACATGGAACTGTTCACATTTTTCACATTTGTGACTTCTTTTCTCCTGTTTAGTAAGACCAAATCCAAACAGAAAGACTCCCATGCAAAGGCAAAATCTAGTAACTCACTTTTTCATAAAAATTATGTTGATACAATTGTGGGAGTTACTGGGCTTTTAGCTTCATGTTAATGCTATGCGTATTGCAATTTGGCCCATAAATATGCTGATATACCAATGGAAAAATGTAGCAAGTCAACCAATTTCCACACTTCGCCACAGTAGAACCTAACAACTCAACCAACCAATCAGTGGGCAGCTTTCAGTAAACAATGGCTGCGCCCATGTTTTAGCCCCAGTTCACAATTCATGTTTCTTGTTTGTTTAATCATTAAAGTTGATTTCATGTCATGGCGTGGATGAGTAGGGGTAAGAGATTAATCGCCCTGGCCCTGGAAAATGCCAAGTAAAATATTTTGCAATAATGACATTGGTAAGGAAGGTTTGTCAGTCCCGGCATGCAAAAGGTGACTGCAGCTGTAGTGATTGCTTGTGGCACAACCTGTCACCAACAAACTTTCATGCCTTGCTTGGCCTATACAGTATTGATAATATTAAAATGGGTAGAGCCATTAGCAGGCGTGTGTATGTACATGTACATTAAATAAAAGACACGCAACATGTTAGTTGGAACAGTCATTAACCTGTAATAATAATAATAATAATAATAAGGCTTAGATTACACATAATTGTCTGCTGCCAAACAATCCATTCGACATGTTAGAGGCTTCAACTGGGCAGGAGTATATAGCAGTGGCGGCTGGTGAACTGGCGATAGGGGAGGCTCAAATCATCCCTTAAGAATAATGATTGGCCATGACCTGTTTTCAATCATTCATTTAAATTACCTTGACAGAAACTCCAAAAACTCTCAACATTATCAGGTGTGGTCAGTATTCATAACGCACACCTCTCAACTTTCATGCATTCAGCATGAAATTTAGTGGCATATTTATGTCCCCCTGCTGTAGTCAGCAATTATTCAATCAACGCATATGTGAGAGACTCTCGCGCAGAATTTAACCCCTTTCTGCAGATGTAGACGCTCGCGTCTATAGACTTGCAAATTTAAGCACTTAGTTACAGTACTTGACCACGAGATGGCACCCCCGGATCAGCTATTGAATTTTCCCAAGTAGGCAGAGCTGAAATGCGATTTAGAGTATGGAGAACTTCCCTCCAACCCCTGTTTTTCAGGAGTTGCATGAATTAAATTCCTCAGCTAAGCCTGATGTGCAAACTGGTCAATATCCTTGCCCATAGTGTTGATCCAGTAGTTTCAAAAATTATCACTTGCGACAGAAAAAAACTTTTAGCTACAGTGAGCCAACAGTATTCTAATTAGTGTTTAAAAAAAAACGTTTTGTGAAGCAAAAAATCCAACATTGTATAGATTCTCTCACATTCTACAGTCAGTTACAGTCATCACACACAAAATATGCGTTGTTCCCTCCCATGGATTAACGCGTAGATTCCTCCATTGACAAATTCAGCGCTCCCTTCTATCCACCCAAGTACTGGTGTCGATAGTCAGTCACTCAGTTATATACTCAGATTCATCTGCGTAACTACAGTTACAGTTCACGCTCTCGTGAAGCTTCCCCGGTAACGATGTGTTGATAGACTCGTTTCCTATCCAATTCCCGACTGTTTAAACTTTCCTCAATAACTGAAATACATTGATCGGACAATAAAAATAGGATACAAAGCTGAGCGTAAAATTAAGGTCGGTTGTATTCTTCGAATGTTGGCCACGATTGCACAGCTGAAAATGATGCGATATCAAAGAAACAAAGACACCCGAAACCGGCCTGAAGTGTTCAGTTTCATTTACGAGATAAATGTTGTATGGACGCGGTCAATGGGAATTATTCCGAATGAAACAGTACTGGAGGGTTCCTTCTACCCGATACATCTGTCTCTGGAGGAGGGCTTCAATGAAGAAAACAGGTTATACTCCTACTCTGTTTGCATTTTGCTCTAATAAGGCTTTTTGCTGTAGAACTTATACCGCGTTTAAAGACATCGAATGCCGAGGTTTTCGTTTCTCCAAATGCATACATCCCACGCACGTTGGTAGATCCCTCGGTACGTTCATGACACCATTCTGTTGAATATGGAAACATATGTCGTTTGATTTTTCCTGAAAGTGAAATTTCTGTTCTGTTAAAATAAGGTATATTTCAGAATTCAGATATTACTGAGTTAGTGAATTTTTATGGAGGGAGAAAAAGAGAGAAGAAAAAAAAACTAGTATTAAAATTCTTCAAAGAACTAATTAAAAGCTAATCTAAAAAGATGTGTCTTGACATATACTCAGCAACAAAAGTTTCTGTGACACCAATATTGTTAATTATTTTTCATAACGCAATTATGAAATTGTCATACATGGTGATATCAGACTGAAACAGTACACGTAAACACAACATTGAAATGGAAATCATGAAAATGCGAGAAAATGACTTTGCACGTGAAAATGTGCGTAAATCATGCTTGTGGATGGCAATAAAAGAGGAGAATTTTTGGAATGTTCACATTGTGCCTGATGAACGACGGAAGCATCAGTTATCGAAAACACAGCCATTTCGGATCAGGAACTCTACCCTCTAAATGCCAAGACTGTCTGAAAATGATCGGTGGAGGGCCATTGGGATGATTGAATCCGGAACCTCGCAGAGGGAAGTTGCTCATCGCCTGAATGTCCACCGAAACACCATTTGGAAGTTATGGCAGCGTCATCAGCAGACAAGACATGTCAGAGACCGTCCTCGCAGCGGCCGTCCATGAGTAACCACTCCCAGACAGGACAACTGGATTCGAACAACCCATCTCCGAAATCGATTCCAACCTGCAACCATAACTGCAAGAACGATACCTGGTTTGAGGTGACTGTCTGCACAGACAATCCGTCGCCGTCTCCGTCATTTTGGCATTGTCCCACGTCGGCCAGCAAGACGTTCAATACTCACAGTACAACACCGACGACTGCGTCTACAGTGGGCACAACAACATCGACGGTGGATCCAACGTCAGTGGGATCTTGTACTCTTCACTGATGAATCAAGATTCATGCTTAACCGATGTGATGGTCGTTTACGTGTATACCGTCGACGTGGAAAACGTTATGCCAACAACTGTGTTCAGGAATTTGATCGTTTTGGAGGTGGTAGTGTCATGATTTGGGGAGGGATCACGGCTAGAAACAGAACAGATTTGCTTGTTATTGATGGAAATCTGACAGGTCAAAGATATCGCGATGAAGTGCTACGGCCATTGGTGGTACCGTTTTTGATGCAACATGGTCCCGGAATAACGCTGCAACATGATAACGCCAGACCACACGTTGCAAGGATTGTACAGCAGTATCTGATGCAACAACATGTCAATGTCCTGCCATGGCCAGCCAGATCCCCAGACATGTCCCCAATCGAGCATCTTTGGGACGAGATGGATCGACGTTTGCGGCGGTTGGATAACCCGCCAGCTACACTCCAGGAATTGCGACAACGTCTACGTCAGATTTGGAATGACATCCCCCAGCAATTTCTGGCACATCTGATTCGGTCCATGCGCCGGAGATGCGTTGCTTGCATCATGGCACGAGGAAGTCACACCCGGTATTGAAGTGTGAAGGTCACAATTGGTTAGACGTCAGACAAGTGCTTCATGACGCATGAAAATGACATTTTTCGTTTTGAGTGACGTTGGCACTGAAAAGTCAGTGTTTCTCCTGTTAAATAAGCATATTGATTGCATTGAGATCTTTGCGTGTCATTTATAACATACACATATATGTGTCACAGAAACTTTTGTTGCTGAGTATATTTCTTGAAAGCGGCAAATGATTCAATTTCACGGACATGCGTGGGCAGGCTATTCCACAAGGTAGGGGCAGCAGCGTAAAACGATCGAGTGCCTAAAGTTGTGAGCATCCGCCCTTTAGGGCATTTCAAAAAAAATAGTAGAACATGATCTTAATGAATATGTTGAACAGGACCTAATGCTGACTAATGGCCTTGAAAGTGATGATCAATAATTTAAAATGGATGCGATAAAATATTGGTAACCAATGAAGCTCATGCAAAACTGGAGTAATGTGATCACACTTCTTTGTATTCATGATTAATCTAGCAGCAGCGTTCTGGATTCACTGTATTTTAGAAATCTGATATTTAGGCAGGCCATAATGTAAGCTTTTACAATAGTCCAGTCGTGAGATTACTAAAGCATGCACTAATGTCTGAAGGCACTCCTTAGATAAATATTTAGAAAAACGATGAATGCTATGAATGTAATTGAAAGAAAGTTTACACAGTTGGTTAATACGATTGTTCATGCTTATTGAGTTATCGATGATAGCCCCAAGGTCCCTAACATGTAGCGAAGGATCAATATTATGATCACCAACTTGTAGACTAAAGGGGTTTACTGAGCTGTTGACGAGTCCCAATGATAAGAAACTCAGTTTTATCATCATTCAGTAAAAACCTCCCATCAATCAGCCACTTCCTTATATCACATATGCCCTTCTCCATAGCCCTCAGCGCCACATCCTGAGCATCATCATCATCTGGTCTGAAACTAAGGCATAATTGTGTATCGTCTGCATAACAGTGAACTTGGGGAAGGTGGCATTCGATAACCTTCAACAGCGTGGAGGTGTAAATGATGAACAACAGGGGGCCTAGACAAGAACCCTGAGGTACGCCACAGGCAAGTGAAAACTGCCTGGACAGCAATCCATCAATGGAGATTTGCCAGCTTTGATTCAATAAATATTCATTCAATAAATATTCGATTCAATAAATTTACCGGAACCAGTAAAAGGCTTTCCCACGCATGCCAACATCCTTGCGCAATTGCTCCAACAAGTTATTAAGATCGTGTCGAATGCCGCGCTAAAATCCAATAAGACCGGCAAAGTCACATGCTGCAAGTTCATTTTCAAAAGAACATCGTACATCACTTCCAGTAGGGCTGTTTCAGTACTATGGTATTGGCGGTAAGATGTTTGCAGCTCAGGATAGATGTCATTCACAACCATGTGCTCATGCCTTTGCCTAAATGCAGCCTTTTCAGTAAGCTTAGAGATGTACTGCTGATTACTGATCAGTCTAAAGCTCTGAAAAATCAAGTCAAGTCCAATCTTCTTCAGGAGAGGATGAACTAGTGCATTCTTCCATAGATCAGAAAATGTTCCAGTCTTTAGCAATAAATTAATTATCTCGGAAATGACTGGCCACAGAATATCAATATATTCTTTCTCGGCTGTTGCTCAAAATTGGTGGTGACGAACATCCCTCTCCTTAAAAAAATCAGGCACATTTTTTTCTAGCTTCATGATCGAACATCTCAATAAACATCTGGGCCAAAGGATTCTCCAGAACACTATTTCATTCAGCATAGAAATGTCTACCGATTTCTGCACTTTTTTGAATGGGTCAAAGGACAAGGTCAAAAACACCAAAAGGTGAAAATCACATTTTAGTTTATACTCTATTCTGTGAACGAGACGAGTTAGAGACATTGTACCAATGCCCAAATATTCGGGCAGGTTGGCCATTTCTAGCAGTCATGGGTTCGTTTCCCCCATGACAATATCTTCTTTCTGACGTCAAAATTTGTAATTTTGTTGAATAATCTTTTTTCAGTTTTCAAAGATGATAGATACTATAGCCCCAAGTAAATGACCAAAATTGGGTAAAAATTAGAAAACTGTTTCAAAGCTGCAACCACTTCCATAACGATTATCTCTAATGAAGGTTAATACTTGGTGAAATCCTTGATTTTAACCAAAACCCCTCAATGAATGAGGTACAAGTACCATCCAGTGGTTTATCTGTCAAATGACTGGTCTGACAAATAGTGAGACATTCAAATTAATTTTACTATTCTGAGCCACTGGAAATAATCATTAGTGATTTAAGCATCCTCAATCTTGTCCCGTGTTTATCGGGAAGGGATTTAACTTCATTAAGGCAATATTACTTTTGCTTTAGTGATTTAAATGACTATCCATGCCTAAACAATAGCCCCGTGCAAATAGAAGTACGTACTGTACCTGTATGTGTAGTATGTGATTTTCAAGGAATGAGAGCACTGGAAGGTCGTGCACTTTTTACCCCTGGATAAGCAGAGCTAAGGAAGGAGTGTTGTGATGAAACTCGACTGTTACTCACTCATAAATCTATCAATCAATGAATCAATCAATTTGCCGTTAACACGACTACGAACGGTAAAATAAATATCTTGGCACGCATGACCAGTCCTTAATTCACAAATAGCATATCTAGGAGTTAACAACAGTGTCACTTTGATTTTTGTTTAATGTCATTCCATGCTATACTGTAATTAAAACACTTGTAGACTTTCCTTTTGCGCGTAAAAACACAAAAGGCTAGGAGGATTAGCATGCTTCAGGCCCACCATGGGGTGGTTGACATCTGGCCTGGAAACAAAACACGGTGGACAGACAGACAGACAGAAGCATGAAAAGGCACATCTACATGATGAGATGTAGCTATAGATTTAATTTTGTCAAGAATTATTAATCAGTTCAGGAGTTCTGGTCCAGAAAAGAATGGGATGGCTGCACTCATTCCTTTATCCCCATTCACTTCGTGGTGGGGAGTAACAATCATGCCACCTTGGTTTAATGGGTATTAACCATTTTAAACCCAAGTTTTTTTTTTTTTTTTTTACTGAGATGGTGCACATTGGCTGACAACCAAAATTTCAGATCAGGCCGAAAATTGAGTGCAGCTTGGAGAAAAAAGGTTTTTATCCTGTGCCCCATATCCAAGGTAATGCTACCACCATATTCCTGGGATATTCGTTAACGAGTGGCGAACAACATTTTTGAGGGCCAATCATTTCTGCACTCTTTGGCTGCCACCAGCGGGCGCTTGACAGTGTCACTCCATTTTGTGTGGATTATCAAGGAGGTCAGTAATCTCAAACGCAACAGTGACTGTTGAGCTTGTTGGGAAGTCAGAGCAGTTGTTTCACAGCCGTTTCCTTCCCGCACTACTCCATTTACCATGGAAAGAATGGGCTGCAAATCAAACCTTGGAGGCAGATGCGTTCTATTAATATAACTTTCAAATGGGGGGTGTAAAGTTTCTTGGAATTTCTGAGTGTGGCAGTGAAGACTGAAGGCTTATCTGCCTGTACCCCCAGCTCACTACTGAATTACTGAGCAGTCAGTAATTATATAAGCCATAAGTTTACAGGAATGGCTCTCTTACCTTAGAGGCTGATCCCATGAAACCAAGGGCACTGCAGGAGTTTATTTCACCTGATACACTGTAAAAGCTCAGAAAGACGCAATAACAATGAACCCAGCAGTCAAAGACGTGCCTTGCTGTAATTTCCATTTCAGTGTAAAGTTGGTACTTCTGATTCCATGAAATACTATTTGATGAGGGTAACACTCTAAGGATTGGGGTGCAACTCAACAGGATAGTAAATTTTCAGGGACAGGACTGGGCAGCCCTTCACCGGTAAGAGTGTGGGAGTCTTGTGCACAGTGCTGCACAGAGGACAGGAAGGTGAGGACTGGACTCGGGTACACAGATGGATTTGGTACATTTATTTATGCCATGCTGCAGATCAGCGGGCACAGACATAGCAAACAACACAGTAACTGAGATTCCCAATTTGAAAATACACAGAAGGTAATACTATAGTAACTACGTATTACACAAAAGAAGTAGGGGAAGCATGGTTCCATTTAAATTAACAGGGCTGCATAAATAACAACAGCACTGCGATCAGAGTTTAGAATAAGCACACGCAAATTACAGAATTAAGTCTATACAGACAAACAGCCCCACTACAGCATGGGACAACAAGACTTCACAAAGTTACTGAGTGAAGCTCCGACTTAAATACACTACTGGTACCACTCAGTGGGAATTGACAACAGCTGTAGGCCCTGGAGTAATGACTGTTGTGCGATCCGGGATCAGCCGACTGCGAGCTGGATGGCAGGAGGCGTGTCCTTACATCACCAAAATGTTTAGGAGCTTTTGTAGACTTGGGCGGACTGGCCTCCTGGGAATGACTAATGAATTTCATTTTGGCCACATGTAAATAAATGCAGTGATTCCATGCTGCCACCAAGTGTTAAATATGCACCAACAATGGACTGAATTTCATCCAAAAACTAGGCTTATGCCGTCGGAGGCGACGGCTGGGGGTATATCCCCAAACGCCCCCAATCCTCCAATTCCCCAATCCTTGAATAGACCTTGAATAGACTTTCATTTGAACTTAATTTCAGGTCAGTCGGTCAAATGGTTCTGAAGATATGGCCAAAATGGTAATTTTCCATCACAAAGCGCCATCTGGTGGCAAAATATTGAAACATACAGGTATGATGTCAGCATGTGACACGTTCTGAGGTCATGACCTTGCAGTTGCACATAGTTTCATGTCAATTGGGGAAATAGTTCCAAAGATATAGCAAAAATGGAGAATTTTGTGTGACAAAGCTCCATCTTGTGTCAAAATTTTGAACCAAACAGACTTAATGTCATCATGGGACACATCCTCAGGTCATGACCTTTCATTTGCACTTGATTTGAGGTCAATCCGACAAATATTTCCAGAGATATGATAAAAACAGTGATTTTTCCAGTTTTTGGCCCCCGGTGGCCAATCTGGAAATTGTAAGTTGTCCAAAATCGAATCAGTTCTTCCTCTTTATGATACTAACTTATATGCAAAACTTGGAATTTCTAATTGAAATATTACTGCAGTTATCGCGTTAACATGTAAATCAGTTTTTGGCCCCTGGTGGCCAATCTAGAGATCGTAAATAGTCCAAAATCAAATTAGTTCTTCCTCTTTATGATACTTACTTATATGCAAAACTTGGAATTTCTAATTGAAATATTACTGCAGTGATCGCGGAACAGGGATTTTTTCAGTTTTTGGGACCTGGTGGCTAATCGAGAAATTGTAAATTGTCCAAAATTGAATCAGTCCTTCCTCTTTATGATACTTACTCATATGCAAAACTTGGAATTACTAATTGAAATATTACTGCAGTTATCGCGATAACACTGAAATCGGTTTTTGGCCCCTGTTGGCCAATCTAGACATCGTAAATTGTCCAAAATCGAATCAGTTCTTCCTTTTAATGAAACTTACTTATGTGCAAAATTTGGAATTTGTAATTGAAATATTACTGAAGTTATCGCGTTAACATGTAGTGCGGCGCGGCGGCGGCCGGACCAAAAACATAATACCGAATGGCGTTCGGGGATAAAATGACAATACCATTCCCCTTCATTTAAAGGAGGAGACAACACCAAGGCAAAGTATATTTCAGCAGAAAGTAGAATACTTGAAGTGTCTAAAACGCACATTTCAATTTGGTAATGATCCTGTGCGAGGCATTTTTAAACCAAATTGGCTTCAATACCAGTGGGCAGACATTTTTAGATGGGGAATTTTCTGATTTTGAATTTGATCTTCGGAAACCTCACCTTCAAACATCCTCGCAGTTTTCATTTCCCGATTAGCCACAGTTGCCAAAACTAATTGGTAAAAACCGGCGACAGTCTAATTTACTTTCGCCCATGAAGGTCATTGCTGGAGAGCCTTATCCATCTCCTGGGAGAAAACGACCATGGATGGGGGAAGTCGATAGAGGTGCTGGTGTTTGTGTTCTGGCTGGCCTTTGGAACGTCCTACCGGGTCGCGCCAGAGGCCTTTGACATTCCCCGCACCTCATGCCATGACATGATCCACCAGGTCAGTAAGGGCATCCAGGGGGTTTTCAGGAGGCTCATCCACCTCCCCACCCCCGAAGAGCAGCAGGAGATTGGAGCCAAGTTCCAGCAGCTGTCTGGTTCCCCAGCCTTTGATCGGGTGGGTGGGAGCATTGATGGCTGCCATGTCCACATTGTTCCACCTGGGCGGTTTGCAGTGGACTATTACAACAGGAAGCTGTTCAACTCGATCCAGTTCCAGGCCATCTGCAACCACAAGGGTCGCTTTCTGGATGTGGTGGTGGGCTTCCCTGGCTGCGTCCATGATGCCCGGGTCCTGAGGTGCAGCCCCTTGTATGGTCACCAACTGTACCCACCTCCTGGATGGTGTCTGCTGAGCGATGGCGGATTCCCATGCTTGGCAGAGCCATTCCAGGAGCCTGTCCGGAATCCTGTGGAGACCAGGTACAACACCAGGCTGTCCAGGGCACGGTGCGTGGTGGAGAGGGCAGTTGGGGTCCTCAAGACCAGGTGGCACTTAATTTTCCTGAAGGCACTGGAGGCGAAGGTGGAGTTTGTGCCTGAGGTCATCTGTGCCTGCCTTTTCCTGCACAACGTCTGCCTCGAAAATGGGGATGTCTTGGAGCCTGAGGTCAAAGACGAGGATGACGGGGATGATGGCGATGATACTGATGATGTTGAAGCCCACAAGCCTCTCCAGCGGTCCGGGGACACCCTCAGGGACAGACTTGCAGCATAAGTGTTTGCTTCTGATGTTCCCATTGCAGTGCTGCAAGAACATGATTTTTGTTAGTTTTTTTTTTTTTTTTTGGTTTGTGTTACTCTGCCCAGGGAGTTCTTAGTTCCTGATTTATCTAAAATATTAAGAGTGATTCACCCCTGGTGTACATAGTTGTCTTATAGTTCTTTAATTATTGCCTCTTAAAAATCCAACCCCTCGTCCGAGTCATAAGAGCTGGAAACAGGTAAAGTATAGGACTGCCAGGCAGGGGAAGTGGGTGGGTTTAGTGGGTGCTTTAACCACCTGGGCTGATACAATAACCATGAAGTCCTGTCTTGATCTACCTGGAAACGCGTTGGCTAACAGGGCTCTGTTAAAACTATGTGGACCAATCACCTGCTTAGCGGATAAGTAATGATTACAGAAACATTGCTGGAAGACCTATGGCTAAGTGTAGAAGTCAAAGGTCTCTCCCTCAAACATGGTGCTGGACAATGACAGCTAAAAAGAAGTTGCTCAATTCATGTATGATCGTTGCCACCTGAAAAAGAGGGGTTTTTAGTGAAGTTAGTCAACAGGTTGATATTTCACTTTTTCATGTTCCCTTGCAATATTTAATACATTTCTGCAGAGCAAAAAACAGACGCAACACCTTCCATTATTATTTAGGTTCTCTCAGGCAATGCAATTTGTGTGCGTATTCCATGGTACTTGACAGTTTTTTCTCTCGTGCTAGGCTGTTATGCAAAATCAGACCAGAGTAATGTAAAAGTATATGAAAATACACCATGCAATAAACCAGCTGGTCACAACTCTGATATCACTTGTTGTGGCTAACATTTTCATGGTCACTTGAAAATCAACAACGCTGCCTTTTTCCCTCAGCCTTATTAACTTTTTCCCAATTCAGAACAGAATTATACAAAAAGCATTTTTTGTTAACATTTTGATTAAGCTCACGATCCCCATCATCATCTTGTTTCAGTTGTGTTGACAGCAGTGCATATGATTTTTCAACTTACTTTATATTTCTGTTTGAGGTCCTCCCATTTCTGTTTTATCCACCGTGGCTCCACCTTGCCCTCCAGGCCATGCTCCTTTATGAACATTCTACAGAAACATAACATCGGTGACATCGACCTAACTGAATATAAGCATTTCCTAACGCTGCAATACACCGATAATATTATTTACATACTGAAATCCTCTGACCGCCGCATTGAGCCCCACTGGGAAGAGCGCCTCATTGCCGGCTCTCCAGGAGATGAGGCGCCCTGTATCTTCATCTGCCCCTATAAGAAACGGACAAACGAGCAAAATGTGCGTAGTTAGATCCAACATGCTGACAGTATATAAGCGGACGGAAACGTTCTTTGCAACTCTGAAATAATTAATTCAATACACCTTCAGCTGAATATCATTTTTATATAACCCGAATTACAAATTAAAAATTTTACTCACATTTGTATTGACGCTGCTCCTGGCTGGTGCCGTGTCGTCTCCCACAGGTTCCGATGTTTTGCAGTTAAAGTGACTTCTTATTATTTCTCAGCGAGTTTTTTTCCTGGCAGTTTACGTCGCGTTGCATCTTGGGCAATTTGTGTATGAATAGTGTGCATACGATGCACCCACAAACTATCTGCACGATCTAGTATACATCCGGGAACTTCTTCCGGACACAAACTCACTCCCCACGCATCAGTGAACACCCTACCCCCTAACTCTGACATAATAGGCAGTGTTAATTTACGAAGTTTCGAGCACAGGTAATTGAATAGTGAGCTTGCGATGCACCCATGAAATATTTTCCCGATCTAGCATACATCCGGAAACTTTTCGCGGTCACAAAATCACTCCCCACGAATAAAAACACCATGTCCCCTTAATCTGACGTCATCGGTAGTGCGAGCAGTGCGAGTAGTACGTTAGTGCGCGGTTTCGAACACGGCCTTAGATTCCCCAGGTAAAAATGTCTGCCTCCTGATATTGACGCCAATTTAAAGACTTTTCGGTTTAAAAATGCGTCGCACTGGGTAATTACCAAATTAGACACTTCAAGAATTCTACTTTCCGCTGAAGTATACTCTGCTGGGGTGCTGTCTCCTTTAAAATGCAGAATAAAATAAATAAAATATCTTACAGTTTAAAATTCTGAATTTCTCTCGTCACACATTCCCGAAATACAAATTTTTTCACAATACAGACACTCACCTTCAGTTCCACATACATGATCGCACAAGCTCAAGTTAACCAGTGAGGCGGAACTCCAGAGACAATGCCCAAATGAGTTATCCTACCATATTTACAGTGACAAATGCCCAAAGATAAAAAACCTCCTAGATTTACCGTTTCTGGAAATTTTTCATGGTAAATAGCTTCTGATCAAACAAAGTTTAATTCATGAAACAGAAAAAGAAATATGATATTTAAAAAATGATCGTTTATTGAAGGAAATGGGTTATCTGTGCAGGAATGGCCCACTCAGAATTGTTTTTTTTCAGCCACATCTAAGGCTTTGTATAATGAACAAAGGTCCTGGTGCTAAGTCTCAACAGGGTTTATAAAAAGGCTTTGATTGGGCCACTCAGATCATGTTGCTCCCTCTGAGGCATTTAGAGGACTCTCCTCGGCTTCACAGCAATTTGTCTTGAATCTCTCCAATGGCCGCCATTTTCCCCCCGTCTCTTTCTAGTAATGGATTCAAGAGGACTGACCTTTTTGAAAGCGAGTGAGGCAGGCAGACGTTTGCCTGGATTTCCAGGATGAGTGGTTGAAGTGTTCTTTGAGGACTGTTCAACGTAGCCAGGCCACTCCCTAGAAGATACGTCACTGTTCCAAGTTTTCCTCATTAGGTGATCATTCAAATTCCAACTGAATTTTGGTAATTGTCAGACTCTGTAAGTCTCAATTAATCTTCCACACAGGGCTGTTTGGCGTTGGATAACTTTTATTCCTCCTTGTATTTGTATTACCTCAGCTTGCCTTCATTTTGAATTCAATTTTGCAGATCCGGACCCAGTGACTAATATAAAAAGAAAGCTGAAATTAGGAAGTGGGCAAAAATAAAAAAAATTATTAATTAATTAATTTTCATGGCACTAAATTTCTGCCAAGCATTTTATGAATAGTTTTCACTTGCTTTCCTTAACCCTTTAAGCGCTAGTTGCTGCTATAGCCACAATAAAAATCATAACGGTTGCTGATCACAGCCATTGTCGCAAGGAAGTTACCACCACAAATGCTAGTCGCCACAAAAGAAATTTTCGCGGCTAGGTGTGTTTTACCATACCAATCAGATTCTAGTATTTACGCAGCCACATTGGGGATTGGTTGCTATGGGCCCTAGAGTGTGCATTGTATCCATTTCTTTGAACCGCATAGTCATCCTGTGAATGAATCAATACTGTATTCTGGTTTTGTGGATTTTGACGATGCCTTGTTTCAAAACGCCGGTGTTCGAGAACTCAAGTGATGGTAGTGAGTTCAACGATGAAAATGCTGAATATCTTGATGAGTTGCTTGCTAAAAGTGATCGTGAAAATGAAGGTGACTCTTGGCTTTTACGAGCAAGGAATTCTGATCTGATCAATTCAGCGCTGAAGTGTTCCATGTGGGAAATATTTTGAGCAGCGGGTAAGTATTTTACAAAAACTTATTTAGTGCCTAAAGACTTAAGACAATCTCCAATGACTTCATGCAAAATGGAATCTACATATTAAATACTAGCTGCTACCCGCTGTGTAGCCTATTAGTTTGTCGCTTTTAGATTGCATGAGGGAGAGAAGCCGCGTCTTCAATTGCCACTTGATTATTCTTGAATTGGAAAGCGTGTTAATCAAGGGACACCATCTAGAATCAGCCAGGACTAATTTTTGTGAATAATTGTCACCGAATTTTCAGGTGTTACGCCTCATTCACACATATGGCTACTCGCCCATCGCCCCTTGCTGTTCGCTGAAATTGTACTCGCCGGCAGAAAAATTCTCTGCCGTCAGCGTCGGTTGCCATTACTTCCCGATGGTTTGCTTCCCACTGCAAACGTGTCAGAGGGAAGCAAGTTGTGGCTGTATAAAATACCAGCGGGTGCATACACATAATTATCTGCATTGGTTAAGATCGCTGACAATTCTAAATGCATAAAATGAACACATAAATAGTAGCATTTATAGATCGCCTTTTCTGTTTTATATTGTCAGCTAAGGCATGGTTTGATGTCCACAGTTAGCGGACAATTAGCTTCCGAAAGCATATTCGGCAAAAGAGAAAAACGTAATTTAACACATGCTCTCACCTGAAACGCAGATGATTGCAGACACTCTGTTCCATGCGTCATCCTTTCGGTTTTTATTTCTATAATTTTTGAGGGTGGTATCATAGAGCTACGGCTGGTTTGAGATGGCTATTATT
This sequence comes from Gymnothorax reevesii, assembly GCA_029721435.1. Classification (NCBI taxonomy): domain Eukaryota; kingdom Metazoa; phylum Chordata; class Actinopteri; order Anguilliformes; family Muraenidae; genus Gymnothorax; species Gymnothorax reevesii. Next base: position 56,836,061 of record CM056586.1, read on the forward strand.
AGCAGCTCGTCAGACATGATGTAGGAACCAAAATTCTTGTGCGTTGTGGTGTTTAAACTCTGTGGAACTGTCTGTTCACGTCAACTGAATCATCTCTTTCCTACATTCCCACTGGTAACTCGCATCGCTGACAGTAAAAAATATTTTATGTCCGTACCCGCCCACATCGCATCGCTAGTCCTTGAGTCGCCAGTCCTCACCACATTTTGCTGGAACATGTTCACATTCCATTGATGGTTCTCGCTCAGATGGGTGAGTAGCGATGTGTGAATGAGGCTTAACGCCAGCCCTGTGAGTGTTCAACTGTCAAATTTGAATTTGGGAGCTGTGAAGTTGGACTAATCAGAATGCTGCATTCATGGACGAACACAGTGCCCTGTCAAAAGCCCGGGTTTCGTGCAGGCTCTCTTATCACTCCCTCGGCCCCATTGCAAACTCCTAGCGGTGCAGCCAGATATTGCTACGCGCATCATCATCAGGTTAAACAAGTTTACTCGCTACCCGGAGTGAAATTGCCATTTTTTTGCGAGCATGACCGTTTGTCATTGAAACCTGACTTAGGTGTTAGTTTGGAAGCACAGGTATCACTGTGTGAAATTAGAAAAAAATCCAGGCACAAATATGGCCGTGCATGGCGAACACACAGACACACACCATCTTCCTTATATAAGATGTTTGAAATTACAGCATGGCCAGTCTTTACTGACTGAGGAAATACTACACATCCCATAATAGTAAGAAATCAAAGGAACAATAAAATGTGTATTACAATGAGAGATGAGAAGTCAAGAGAGAGAAAGACCTTATTTATTGAGCTTGTAAAACAGGCAATCAATAGAGAACAAAAATCAGAAACCTAATTGCGAAGAAAAACGAACTTCAGCATGCAGAGCGAGGAGCTCTTTTACGAAACAATAACTGAAGTAAAAAGAACACTTGAATAACATTTTAGTATAAAGCTTCCTAAATGTTCCTAAATGCTTCCTAAATACAAAATATTCTAAATGTGCTCAATGAGAACTAGCATCTCTTAAACATAGCAAAATCACATACATTTCATTCATGCTACATTCATTCCAGCAACTTCCATAATAACAGAACAACCGGAGAAGTGTGAGATGATTGGCACATCGTCGTAATTAGAGTCACAACCAACTACTTGCAAGAAAATCTTATTGTGATGCGTTTAGGCCAGTCTTCTCCAACCCAGTTCTAGCAGGGTTCCCAACCTGAAGGTTTTAACTCCACCCAAAGCAGGGCACACCTCATTTCCCAAATCGTGATCTTGATGAGCTGCTAATTAGCCGAATCAGGTGCTCTGAATAAGGGTTGGAGTAAAAATGTACAGGATGCAGCTCTCCCAGAACAGGGTTGAAGACTACTGATGCAGCCAAAAGTATTTTAAGCACAGGCAGACCATAATATAGCCTAGTTTGGGACAATACAAACCAATTTTTTTTTTTCTTCCCCATAGACCAGTAGTTCTCAAATTCGGTCCTGGCGCCCCCCTGTGTATGCTGGTTTTTGTTCTATCCACAATTGCAATCTTAGGATTTTAACAAGCTGTTGATTTGTTTTAATTAGGTGCATTTATGCAAATATCCACATTGAGATATATTGTAAATATTGGCAGAGGGAAACAATTTAACCAAACATTTAATCAACATAAACAATCAAAAGGTTCCTCATTGGTGAAACTCTTGACATATGGTGGCAAAACCCAACAATTTACTTGGCAAACAGTGGAGTCACACCTGTTGTGTTTTCTGTTGATTTTATTTGGTTCAGGCAGGTTACTTGGGAAAAACTCAAAACACCTGTGTTTTTATTCTTCATGGCACAATTGATATTTCCATCCAAATCTGGCTTAAGATGGTAAATAACTACTCTAAACATGAAATGCTGCTAATTAAGACAAAGTAACAGCCTTTTAAAATCCTAGAATTGCAGTTGTGGCTGGAACAAAAACCAGCATACACAGGGGGGCGCCAGGACCGAATTTGAGAACCACTGCCATAGACAAATGTATTTGTGTGCGCATTATTCGTTTACATTTAATAAAGAAATCCTAGCAGAAGCCTTTCTTCAGGATAATGAAGTGAGGATCAAAATGCTAGACCTAGAGTAGATTCTGTATCAAACACAACCCTAATGCACGCAGGACAGTCAATTGAGAAGAGTCCTTGAATCACTTTCATACAATATGCCCAGAGAAAGTTAATTTTTGAGCAAATTAAAAGCAGTGAAGTCAATAGCATAATATTTTTTACACGCACGTTTATCCAAAGCAACCTCTACCTTAACAGCTGACCGATCAACGCAAAACTTCACTCTGCATACTAACAATTTTTTCACCATCTCATGGGTTCAAACATATGTTTGAGTACCCCACGGTCTCGCTCACTGTGATCATCATCTTTAGACAGACAAGCTTGGTCCAGGACAGCTTACAGAGCATCCACACCACACTGTTAGCCTGGTTAACAGTAAGCCTAAATAAAACATAGCCACTGTTTTTATTGTAATGAATGGCACTAGGAGGGACATCCACTCAGAAAGCGCAGCAGTGGGTCAGACAACGATGCGACTAGCTGCAAAGCTACACGACACAAGCCCACCCCCATCTCTGCTGAAGAGAGCTCACAGCGAAGTTAAACACACCCCCACCACCATCTCTGCAGATGGGACCTGACAGCCGCCGCCCAGCGTGATGGGAAGGTTTCCCACCCAGGGATGTGTGTGCAAACCAGCACACGCTGGGCTGGCTTTACATCTCAAAAGCCGGGAACTTTGACCTCAGGGGCTGCAGAAGGTCAGCCAGGAAATAGATTGTGCCAGCCATGCCTGTGGAGGGAAACGTATTTTGAATCCTCGTGAAAATGGACTCGCCCATCATGGCCCATAATGCTTGTGGCAAAGTACAGACAACTTTTCTTTCAATCGCATGACATAAAAGAAATGGCTCATCTTCGTTTGCCCCCGCAGGCTCAAATATACCATCACTAACTACCAGGCACAAAGGGGTAATGTGGTATTGAAAGGATCCACCTTGACTTTCTGTGGGCAGAACAGGCCTCAAAATAATTTTCCAAGTTGAATACAGGGCAAAAGTTACCATTTTATACAAGGCAGAAAACATTAAAATAACAAAAATAACCTTCTCACACTGCCAGTTTCATTAAAGTGATACTTTGCTGATTTTCAAACAGCTTTGTATGATTACAATGTGGTCAGTGAATCCAAATGAACAATGTTCGATTTTTATTTATTTTTTTCTCAATGTTGCCTGGATCGGGAATTTTCTGTTTATTCATCAGAAATTGTCCGCCGGATGAATTGAGCAATTTCTGCTTCTTGGCCGGGTGATGGCACTACAGATTGTACTTCAGCATTTTTGCAAACGTCAGGATCCCAAGTAAAAACTAGACCGTAGCAAGCTGGGCAAAACGGTCATCTCTGGTAGAGTAAGTGCAGTAGCGACAGTGTTTTCTTGCCAACATGGCAGTATTACAGTATGAACCCATGCAGTACACATTTATTTATGAGATGCAAAACATCTTGGTACTTTCAAGACTGGCGTAGCCAGAAGTGAAGCTTGGGTTGGCACAAAAAATCTCTTTAAAACAATTATCAGTCCTGACTTGTTCTCAATCATTTTTCCTAATTAAAATTACATTTACTTTGAAAATATTTCACGCCGTAAGGTGTAGAAACTTCTCCTTGTTACGGTACAATGATTTCATTTGAATGCACAATTTGGTGCATTTCAATCAGCTTTATTCAAAATTGTGCAAAGGTGTTTAAAATCATTGCCTTTGATTCAATTTAAACAATCATAACGTGCAGGTTAGATTGCCTGATCTGCCAATATGGTGGCGCAAAAGTTCCATTGCAGTTCACCTTTTTTAAAGCATAGGGATATTTATAAGTAAATTATCTTTCTGAACTGAATTTAGCAAGTTATTCAATCACCCTCAGAACGCATTATTAAGGAAGCCATCTTGAACTGCCAGTGGATTATTCTCATCATTAGAAAATGTGTTAGAGGAAAATGACAGAACAAGTTGGCAAAAGTAACTGTTGTAAAAGGATGTCCTGTGCCCATCCAATTTTCAGTTCTGGGAAAGCAACGTACCCAGTATATTCTGGTTATTGTAGGTTTTCTACCTTTTGTGCAAAATTAAATACCACAGCCCTTTTTCTCTTTTCTTTTTCAGGTCATGGACACCAATGTCACTTTTTTGTCTTTCTACTGCATGTACAGCAAAGTTTTATGAGAAGACCATTCTTTCCAGTGCTCCCTTTATTATAAAAACATCAGATGATATCAAATGGTCTTGAAAAAAACTACAACACATAATACATTTTGTATGCACTACATTGAACAAACACACATAAAACAGGGCACTTGGTATTTAAATCAAATCAGAGAAAATTTCACACTTAACAATCCTTACACTGGGAAACCAACAGTTTCAACCCACCTTCAAAGAGAGAGAAGGGTCTGTCTGGAGTGCGGCAGCCATGTCTGCCATAGTCAAAGCACCACTCTGCAAACTACAAGAAGAAGAAGAAGAAAAAAAAAAAGGTTAATTCTTCTCCTGACCAACTCAGATCGTCACTGATGGGGAGTTCTCCCCACCCCATCAATAATAGGTTACTTAATCCCACTGGAGAAAAATTTGCACATGGTAGGTGAAAAATCCAGATTATCCTTTTCATGAAAGATAAAAGACAACTGAGAACTCATGCGCAGTGTTGGGATGTAATGCTGTAGGACAGAGTATGAGCACTGAAACCTTACATGAACAGGACTGTTTATTTTTGGCTGCTTATAAATAGCTGAAGCTCTTGATTCAATTTTCTGGAACCACGCCAGACTGAATTCCCTCTAGTACATCTGTAAAACGAGCTGCGCTAGCACTGCCTACAGCTTCACAGGTATCGCTGCGAGATGTCAGTCAGAGCTCTGAGGAATGGCTTTGCATTCTGAAGAATTTACAAGCTCTCCTGTTATGAAACAGTCCCAGGCCTGACAATGGATTATGCTTCAGAAGTGATAAAACTGTAATCCCAGGATATGACAGGGGGTCACTAATCATAAATGTCAGAACTGCTAGAAACTACAACTCAAATAGACGCTGATTGACTCCACAGTGTGATCATACTGAGCATGAAAAAGCAAAATTACTTGGTCCAAAAATGTATAGTTTACATCCATCAGCTGTATACTTCGGAGTGCACATTTCATTGGACAACTGCTGCACAAGGCACAATTTTTTTTCACCACCATCCCATAACCATCCCAAAACTTGCTTGCAGTCATCTGAAATTGCACAGAGACCAACCAACGCCCCCAACTCCCCCCCGATCGTAATACTCAAACTAATATAACGAGAGTTGTCATAAGAAAACATAACTCGCTGGAAAACATTAACCTTGCTATCCACAGGCGCCAACGCAGAGGGTATGGCATTAGCTCTCCGAGGACATTCGTCCCAACGAGCTAAAAATGAACTTTTAACAAGGGCAGGGTTTGTGAGCAAAAGCACAGGCATTGATTCTTCATGAGCCTGACTGCATTAACTAAATTCCCTGCACGAGCCCGTAGAAATAAAGACCTTGGTGAGAGCTGGCAGTGCAAATGTTATCTCAGAGACTTAACCAGGCTGAGCCAGGGAAGCCAAACTAGAAAAGCCCCTAGATGTCATTTCACAAAATAATTTCACTTTTTTTTTTTACACAGCGGGCATTTTTTTAAAACAGTGAGCAGTGAGTGTTGGATTAAGGAAAAATGTGTATTAAGAGCAGTCTTTAGTACGCAAGAGGTCATGCCATTTTCCTTGAAATGAAGCGAGTGCCACAGTTTTGATCTTATAAAAATGACTGAAACTTGTCTTGAGTAACCTTCCACAAAAGTATAGGTGCTCGATCGATCAGCCATCAATAATTATCAGCCGCTTTTCCTGAAAAAGTATGTGATCGGCATATGCCGATAAATGCCTTTCATTCACGATATGTCAGAATGCCATAAAAATTTTGAGCCCTGGCCACTGTCAGAATGAAATTCCGTGCTATTACCTTTATGGTATAGAATGAGCAGTAACTTGTAAACATAACATGCAAGGCCTTAAGACCTCTCGGCCTTTCCATTACATCAAACAGAAAGGAATCATCGCAAAAGTGCATATGGAAACTTGGTATACACCAGCCAGTCACAGTAACCAAATTTGAAATTTTTTTTTGCATAATTAGCTCAAATAGGTCACAGTGACTTGAACTGTGCAAGAGGAGTGTGTGGCTGTTAGCAGGATTTAAGCACTTGCTAATGGATGAGCCTCACCTACAGGCTATGTACAGGAGCTGGTAGGAGTGCGTGGTTGTCATTTGGGCTTGAGCGTTCACCAATGGACACAGCTCACCTTGCAGGCTCTGTACAGGTGCTGGGGGGAGTGGGTGCGCTTGTATAGGGCCAGAAAGCCATATGCATTTCCTGCAGTACCGTGGCACAAACCATACCCCTTCCTCAGCAGACCCCACCTCCAAATGACCTCACCGCACTGATGTGCGTCCATCAGGTACTGATCCTCCCCGAATACCTGTGCAGGGTAGGGATGACAGCAAAGCCCAGTCATTGTCATGGTGCATCCATCAGTCAGTCATTTGGTGCATTACAAATGGTGCTTTAAGGTGCAAGATCTAAAAAATTAATAATTGTGTATTTGTGAACAGTGAATGGTGTAACAATCACAACTGGCATCTGAAACAAATTTGCAGTTCAAGAGAAAACAAAAAAAATAAATTAATAAATAAAGTTGCTCTTCAAAGGCTTAGAAGAAGCCATTTCAAGCCAATGTACCAAGGAGATACCTGCAACATAAGGAATATTATGCAAAATCAGGTTAAGAGGGATCAAGTTTGACTCAGTTTTCAAAGTCATCGTTTAAGTAGATCAAATAGAGGATGTTGGAAAAAAAATAAATACAAGAAATAAAAATATTGAAGAATACAGGGATATATGCAAGCAGATGCATGCATACACCATCACTGCAGTAATAAATCTGTCTTCGTATCTCACCATATAATTCCCCTGAATGATTTTGCTGATATTTCCATGCCTAACATTGTTTTTAATTTCTATACTCAAACTTTTTTTCCCATTAAATTTTATCAGCAAATGGGAGTCATTACTATTCAATCATGCACCTGCTTTAACATATCTTTGATTCATGCTACAGTATTTTCATCACATCTGCTCTTGCTTCCGAACCCATCCTGTGCTTTATATAACCAAATCTCCTTCACACACAATTTAACTGGTATCTGGTACACCAACCAAGACAGTTTCATGGAGCTCTGATGTACATTTCAGTGGGCACTAGAGGGAGCCAACACTCTATAAGAGAAACCCTGAACCAAGGAGGATTCCCAAGCTTGTGCACTGAATAAACCACACACGCGCACACGCAAACACAAAAAGAGAATTTCAGGATGAAGCCTTCATCCCATGTGAAGCCGCCGCTCAGTGTGGCTGTGCACATACTTTGTGGGCCTGCAGTAGCATGTAGATGACACCAGGGGCACCGTGGCACCAGTGGACCAGCAGGTCCTGCGTGTCACCCACGGACGGCGGGTAGTTTCCTGAGGGGAACTTGATCTGGCGTATGTAATCCACACTGGGCTTCACCAGCTTCAGGAGCCGCTCATCTCCGACGCCAAAATTGGGCTGTGAAGCGCACAGGAGAGATCAGACGCCGGGTCATTAGCTCCTCCCTCACAGAGCCCTTTCACAGATTTACAGACTTCTCCTACCAACACTCAGGGATAGAGCTGGCTTCTGAAACCTATTAGTCAAATGACTAGCCAAAAAGCAATGTCAGTTAGTCAAATAACTTTAACCCTAGTCACTTTTTTTATCTGATGTCCAGTTGTGAGGGTCTCTAAAACCAATCGATTTCTTGTAGGTTTTGTTGCACCGTCGTTGTATTACTTACATTACATTTTATACCATGCTTTTACTTATAACCATGTGCTGTTAAATTGCAATTGCGAATTGATGAATGGGTAGCACGAGCCCGCAAATTTGAACTCTGGCCAAAAAAACAGAAGTTCTGGGCTTTCAATGGTTAAAGAGAATAGAAATCTGTTGCATCAAACAGTACTATCATCTTAAATGGCAGGTTAATGTTCCGCTACGTGAAGTTCATATGATGCAATTGTATTCTGTTAATAAATTAAAAATGCAAAACAATTTAAGTTCAATTTGGTCAGTAGGCTCCAAATTTCTTATGGATTAGGCTAATCAAACTGGCTTTAATGACAAGAGCATCAGATAATGTTATCTCATTTACTTCTTACTAAGACAGTCGCTGGCTTCAGCTTCAAGTTCATGTTATACACGATTTTGCAGCCGGACTGCTCGCAATGTAATGGAGATGCGCTTATGAATAAAGTTTTGAACTAAGCAGCTTATAAAAAACTTCACGCATTAATAACAGCTTATATAAAACTGCTTAATCTTGCATGTTCGCCTATAAAGCACATAAAACATGTTTATGCTCGGACAGAATATAAAACATGCTGATTTACTTGTTTCAAGTCGTAGGTCGTGATCATTGCTGAACAAAGGAAAGCAAACTGCTGCTTGCAAAGTCATTCCAGTCCCCCCCCCCAAGAGTCCGCAACAAAATTAATTGCAGCCACCCAAGATTTTTTTCTTGAACATAATGTTCCAAAATGGGCAATTAATGTTGGCCAATATCACAAAACTCAGCCGTAGTGCCAACCTTAGGCCAGAATTAAAATGTATATAAAAGATATGATTTAGACACAAAAGGGAGTGTTGCACATACTAGTAATATGAAAACATTTATTATAAAATGCTGCTTTAATTAGTTTTGCTGAATTATTCACAACAGTAATACAACCTTAACTGTCTCTTAATTTATTTAAAGAGAATATAGGCCTAGTTAAGAGTGAAGGACTGTCATTGACATACCCGCAGCATCCAGAATTGATTATTATATGGATATGGATTATTTGGGATTACTTGACAAAATACTGGCACCAAAAAGCCCATCAAACAATTGACCAGTCGACTAAATGAGGTCAGCCCTAAAATTAACACTGTTCGGTCAACGAGGTTTTGTATTTGTTTACTTGACAGTAGATGGTAAAAGCGCCACCCCAAAGGTTTGTTAGTGGTCTAGACAGTTCTAGCATTTTAGCGAGTCTTAAAAAATACTTCAGACACAGTTTAAGTTTTACAATGACTCTGTACTGCCCATAATAAATCCTGTAAAAATTAAGTTTCACAGGCTTTATTACGGACTGTACAGAGTACCATCTCCTCTGAAAGTATCCTTAGAGGACTTCCCAGCACAAGTAAATGACAAAAAATTAAATATCATAGCAAATAGCTTATGCGGGCATGCAAAATATCCACTGCTCACACAAAAACAAAAACAAAAATTTAAAAAAAAAAAAAAAGAGAAAAAAAAATATTCATTATTCATCAGCCAATCAAGTTTAATTACTTGCAAATGCAGAATTCATGGGCCAAAGGGAATAACCTGCATGAGGAAGTAGTAGATTCCTGACAGACCATGGGCAGCCCCTACGTAGTACTCCTGGTACCATTCATAGAAGAGTGGGGTTTTATCCTGGTACCGGCGCTTCTGAGACAGTCTCGCCCCAGAGGCCAAGATGGCCTCACAGATCTGAAATTATAATCAGCACAGCAGAGATCAACATTTCCCCCGACGCTCCAGAACTACAGAGGTCACAGCCATGAACGTGACTATTAAAAGCAAAAGCAGTTTTTTTTTTTTTTCTTCTTCCCCTGAACCAATTACTTCCAAGGGACCAATTTTTCTCCACCTCACCGAAGATATTACATTTTTTCCATTCCTGCTCACTCCTTTATATTTAGGCACCCAGTCTGCATGCATCTCCCTTGAGCTGATATCATGCACAACTGAGCAGCTATCATAGGAGTCCATAGAACCGGGACCTGTCATCAGATCATCACTGCGATGCAGAGCAAGACATCTCGCCAATTCCAGCTGCATAAGCCAACCTTCAAACGGTTTCATTTACACTATCGTAGCTTACTTCTGCTTCATCTCCCCTTCAGGCTCTATAGCTACTCCCACCCTCCGAAAACAAAATAAGATTCACCTTAGTATAATCAATATTAAACATTTCAATGTGATAATACCCCAGAGCTTGGCCTCAATTTTATTTCAAGCTCACCTCCTGGATGAGCTGTATAGGAATCATCTCTTGCCCAAACTGCTGATTGACGAAATACAGGGCGAAGACGTAGCCAATGCGGCCATACAGAAGCTCATCCGGCAGACTCCCCTCCCCCCTCACCACTGATTGGTGGAGCTGAAGTAGCCTGGGGCATCAGGAGAAGGACCATGGCATGACGCACCTGAGCACAGTACTACCATACCAGCTAATCACTACAGAGGAGAGTCAAACATGCTTTTCTTATAGCATCCAAGAGTAAGGTTAAAACACTGATCATCTCACACACTTCTTTATGAACATTTAAGATGTGAAATCACAAGACTGTGATTAGACTTCTTTACTCAGCATACTAATGCTGATGAAACAAGTGTCTGCCAGTAACATGGCAATATCCCCCGCCGGCTTAGTTTTATGTGTCCGGACGAACGGAGCCCAATACTATATCCCCCGCTTTGCGCTAATCGCGCGGCAGGGGATAATAATCCAAAAATGTATCACTGTTCAGTAATTAACTTCGACATGACCACCGTATGTATTTGTAATGGATGACTGCCACTCGATCACAGAGACATTTCATAAAAATAAACTCAGAAAGTCAACACATTAGGTCAACAACATTTACTATGCTTTATTATGACTTTAGCAGATCTTTTTCATTGTTATTTCTGCAATTAGAGTATGCAATGTTTAATTTTCCAACTGACAAGTTGATGAAGTATCGACATGGTGATGTTTATTTTGACAAGCAGTCACCTCCATCACCTCCAGGAAACATCAGAATTTTGGGGGTCGTCACAGGTATCCAACATGAAAAGAATCCAGTCAACAGTTCTTAAGATATTGGAATCTATGCTTTGTGACCTTCAAATAAAGGTGAAGGTCACCAAAACACTGCATGGTACCTTTCCCACACTGGGATGAACCTAGTAGGTACCAAATACGAGAAGAATCTAGTCAAGGATTCTTAAGATATTCAAGTTTGTGCTCGTAGGGCAATATACTCAAATTTAAGCTTTGCGACCTTGAAATGAAGGTGAAGGTCACCAAAACTGCATGGTACCTTTGCCCCACTGAGATAAACCTAGATATCAAATATGAAAAAAATCTAGTCAACGGTTCTTAAAATATCCACATTTATAGGTTTGTACAGACGGAGGTACGCATGTACGGACAGAACCCAATACTATATCCCCCGCTTCGCGCTAATCGCGCAGAGAATAATAATCACAAAACAGTGTTCCGGGAGTCTAGCTTTAACATGTTGAAAAGGGACATTCCAGAAATCACTCTCTCCATGGCTTTAATAGACCCAAACTTGCAGAAAGACCGCTTCACTGTGTGTAACATGAAAGCACGAGGAATACTATACTTCAGCCAGGCTGAGTCTATGCAAAGCCTAACGTTTAACACAAAAAAAGGGGTCAACACTGGTTTGATCAGTTTTTTGCAAACAACTTAATTCAGATCAACTAGCACACAGGTGTTACACTGCTGCACCACACATCTTCATTGTTACTGAAATAATCAACTTGCTATTAACAAATAGCAAATCAACAACCACGTGTTGCCTAGGAATTGAACCTGTAACATGTTAAGGAAACACACCCTGAGCCCAATTCCCTTACTCTTCTTCCCCAGATTTTTGTCAATCATGTTCTCACAAGTGGCACCCATCCAACAGTAAGAATTCTGAGCTCGCAGCACTCTAGCGGTGCAAGCATACACCAGAACGGTTGAATATTGATAAGATAAGAACACGACTTTTCTTGGTTCAAAAGACGGTGGGGTGCATTAACTTGCACTTCAAATTCAAACGAATTCATCACAGTTAAAATGTCTCTGGCTCTGCAGCGGTTGATACTGACCTCTTCAGGCAGTCTTCTGCCTCCTGGGGCCTCTGCAGTCTGTGGTAGAGCACAGCAGCCACTGCCAGCGGCCCAGCGTCACCACACAGGAAGGTGACCCAGCGCTTGGTCAGGCACTTCAGGCTGCGGCTCACATACTCCAGCGCCCTCTGCAGGAAGGAGGGCTCACCGAAAACATCAGAGAGATGCAGGTACAGCAAGGCAATACCTGAGGGAGGCAGAGGCAGGGGGGTGGGGTTACTGTTCTGATGACAAAGGTCCTTTTACTGATCCTACATTTATGATTGAAGAGACATATTAGCTCTTTCAAGACTCCCTTCCTTTGTCACTGTTGATGGCTGAGCCAAATACACGTGTAAACATTTACCACTAATTGGACAGGGACGGAAAGTGAAAAACAGCGGAAGCAGTTATAGGACAAGTAATACGATTGTTTGCCAAATTTGCCATGGCAAATTAATCTAAATCCAAGTTAATCACCGGCCACTTCAGAACAGACAGAAATATTTTTGAGATACACATAAGATCAATTCTAGGCGACAAAAGACTGTGCATATTGTTATATGTGTGACCCCGCTTGTGAAAACCCGGCTAAAGTCGCCAGATCTAATTGAGATAAAGGCCGTCAAGTAGTCCCTACGATAAAAAAATGTCAAAAATATGAGATGTGAGTTTATTCGTGTAAATGATCGGTTACATATTGGGGTTTCAAAATATAGAGTTCAAAAACGAATTTAACACCATACATATTAAAATTAATGAATTTATTGACACTACGTTTACGTTTTTTAGGGTGCGTTCGATTAGACAACACGAGTAACCCCAGTGTGAAGACTACACATGCGCATAAGGTCTGCATGAGTCGCGTTAATCGAATGTCCAGTGTTCAGCAGGTGTTGTTTACATCGTGACGCGATGGCGGAGAAAATGGCAATCGGCGCTCTATGTCAGGAGTTTCTAGACGATGACGACAGCAACGATGATGGCGAGGATGCTTTATTTATGTACCTTGTTTCAGAACATAAAACTCTGTTTAAGAGAGACAATGTACTGTCCGTGCACAGTTTCTGTGATGACGTAGTGCCACTTTTTTTCCGATAGGGACTTCGAGCGTCACCTGAGACTGACGAAGCATACATTTAATAGAATTATGCAAGAAGTGGATGTCTCGAAAGCTGGAAGATCTCTCTCCTGCTGTCTGTCCACCATGTTGACACGCGTTTACTCCTCCTTCGGCTGGGTGTGAAATCCTGTTACCCGTGTTGAACACTCGTGTTTGACATGAGGCGTTCTTTTTGGAAAGTGCGCAACACGTGTAACTCGTGTTGTCTAATCGAACGCACCCTACAGAGAAATACCGGAAGTTGGTTTCCTCTAGTCTCGTTTGAATCGGCTTTAGTTTACCTTCGGCTGATAAACACTAGATAGTTTGGGTGTCATTCGGTTTAAGAAGTTCTTTTCAACCATTGCAAATGAATGTAAACCACAATAGAAATGCGCACCATGGTAAAGAAGGTTTTTTCGTAGTATGGCAGAAGAATTGCGACTTAAGCCGGGTGCAGGTTTCCCCATGGATTATGTCGCATCACCTCGGAAATGACAGCAATTAGGAGTTTGCGTTTATAGATTAACGTCTTGTGAAGCTAACCAGCCTAGTTTGAAGACATGTCATGCCAGCTACTTCGCGAAACAATATCGTCTTTGGACATTGACGACATGCAGGCCTATCGTTCTGGGGTGCGTTTCCCAAAAGCGCAGTTTCTAACTAAGTAACTTACAAAGTTCGACCATTCACAGTCAATGGGTCCAAATATGTAAGTTAGCATCTGTTATTTCGGTAAAAGCATCCCTGGAAGTATCTTTTTATCCGATATTGTGGCGGCACCCGAAACCCGACAACGCAGAATTTTTGGGATATTATACAAATGATATGCCATAGCCTTGGAGCTGAAAAAGATGTTGGTATTGATATCCAATTTTACTAATAAAATATACAAATGATCTCAATAGAATTATTTTTGCAGTAAAGTTTATTACTGCTGTTGCAGTAAAGTTTTTATGATACACCTTCCTTCCATGCATTTCAATGGGATTTATGCTTTTTGGTCATGCGCATCCTAATAAAAAGACTGATTTGTCAAACTACTAAAATTTTCCCCCTGTATGTATCATACGTGGATGACAAGAGGAGATTGTAAGCTTTAATTTGGTGTATGACACATAGTCAGGAAAATTATGATTCAAAAGTATGGCTTTTTTAAAAATGTACTTAATTTTCAAATCGTAATTTCTTGAAAAACAGTTTCTCTCAGCCTGAAATTTGCCAAAACTTTGAAATTACCTTTCTCGATCAATATTAGAGATATCAGTTAGATTTTTTTCACAGAATATTGCTTACTTGATGTAGAATGACTTTTTGTTTAAACTGTAAATCACCAAAAAATGACTTTAGCTGGATTATCACAGGCCGGGTCACATATGAGTGTTTCATGTACAGTACTGTACATCATTTACAAATGGGCCATTCCATACTAAACTGTACTAATGCGTTACAATGGTGATGAAAATTCAAATACACCTTTTCCAAAGTTTTTCATTGCAGTAGTGAAACCCCATCCATGGGCATCACAAAGAAGCAAGCAAGAAGATAAACCGAGTGATCACTTCATTTCAGTGACCCCATAATGTATCAAGGTGGCAGGCGTTGTGGGTGTAACGAGGACACAAAAAAGATATTGAATTCCTGAAAATCAGATACATTTCAAAGTCAATTCTTCTGTATGATAAATGACCTCAGTCTATCAGTAACATTTATGGACAATTACGACCAGTCAATGTTTTTCATGTCTATTGTCCTCAATGTTTGTACTCCGTTCTGCTGGCTTCAGTGCAAAGCATTGTTAAAATTGTGTAACCAGTTACCTGTTGCTCTAAATGACCAAAGGAATGTATTATTTTATTCACAAGAAGGCATTTCAAAGAATAAGAATGAAATAATAAATCAGGTAACAAAGTAGTGTCATTTACTCCTAGACTTCAGTATGATTGAACTTCTTTCTGCAACCACATGGACATTAAATATAATGCAAATGTATATATATATATATATATATATATATATATATATATATATACACATACATACACACACACACAATCACAATTTATATATAATTTCCGCATCGGTCTCACTTTTTAGATCCGGGTGCTGCGTCCATCTTCATATACAGTCTATGAGCAGGACTTGATCTACGCATATTTCTTGATGTTTTTATGGACATAACACGATATTAGGACAGAAATTTTTCTTCAATCATTATTTTTAAAAGCATGGTATACATGATTGTCTGACGCCTTGTGAAAATCTGATGCAGGAAGTGAGTACCTTAATTTGCCGCGGTCATCTTTACGCCTTTTGCATACATTATGCAAATTAACCCACAGGTCTGGACTTAACACGTGAGGACGCGACTGGTTACGCCCACGACGGTCATTTCAAATTGCATTTCTCATCAGACAAGTCCCGATAATTTAGTGCAGACAATTGAAACCGTTATTATGGGTATTTCTCGGCAATATTTCATTTTACTTACGATTGGATTCACCAAATATTAAAGCTGAATTATTATTTTAAATCTTGTGACTATTTGAAAAACCAGCAATCATGACTTTTGATGTTGAAAATGTTTTGAAAACTCCAACCCAGGAATCAATTGTGCTGGCAAAGAAGGACTTGCTGCAAATAGCCTCAACCCTTTGATTACTGGATGTGAAATCATCAATGAAGAAATAAGAAATATTGAGCATTTTGGTTCAACATTTCATCGATGAAAAGATCTTTGGCAAAGAAGCAGCAGAATTGATTAAAGATGTGGAGGTGCCTGCAATAGAGCTGCTAAGACTTGAGGTGCAGCTACACCAAAAATAACTAGAACTGGAGGAAAGAAGGTTAGAGAAGGAGAGAGAACTAGAAGAAAGAAGGATGCACTTACAGTACGAATTGGAAATGAAGGAAATAGAAGCAGGTACTGTTAAAAAATCTTTAGGACTTTCTGATCATTGTGATGTGGTTAAACACAGACTTGTTCCTCCCTTCCTAGAAAATGATGTAGACCAATACTTTACCAATTTTGAAAAAAACTGCTGAAAATTTAAAATGGCCAAAAGAGCATTGAACAATGATATTACAACGTGTTCAAGGAAAATCTACGATCAGTTATCTCTCCAACAGTGTTCTAATTATGATTTCGTCAAATCTGCCATTTTGAAGGGTTATGAATTGGTCCCAGAGGCTTACAGGCAAAAATGTAGGAATTCTTGCAAGGAAGCCAGTCAAACTCATGTTGAATTAGGCTGGTTGTAGGAACAGTTGTTTGATCAGTGGTTTAATTCCATGAAAGTTGAGAAAGATTTTTACAGAATGAGGCAACTTATTTTGGTTGAGGAATTCAAAAGGTGTATCCAGCCTGATATCAAGACTTTCTCCTTGAGGAGAAACAAGCCAATACTTTGCAAGATGTTTCCACCCTGGCTGACAGTTATGCATTAACTCATAAGTCTTCTTTTGTGCAAAAATCCACTTTTTCTAAATTTCAAGGCAAGTCTCAGTCCAAGACAACTTCTAATAACACTTCTAATGATTCTCTGGCCACCTTCCAACATCTGGTAAACAGAGTGATCGCTGGACTACCAGGATGTGAGGCCTATATTGATGAAATCATCACCACCAGCGACAGCATCCAAGAGCACCTCACCTACATCAGAAACTTCTTTCAGAGAGTGAGTGATAACAAGCTGACTATTAACCTCGTTAAAAGTGACTTTTTTAAAGCTACAGTTGTTCACTTCGGTCATATTGTAGGACAGGGTCAAGTCAAACCAATTGATGCAAAAGTAAAAGTTATCACTGAATTTCTTGAGCCGACAACTAAAAGACAACTAATGAGATTTCTAGGGATGGCTGGCTACTACAGAAAATTCTGTAAAAATTTCGCCATCATTGCTGAACCTTTGACACATTTACTGAAAAATGCAAAATTTGTTTAGGATGAAGAATGTCAAAATTCATTTGACCAACTGAAAGCTATCCTCAAAGATGCACATGCTCTCTTATCTCCTAATTTCAAAAAGGCGTTCAAGTTGGCAGTTGATGCCAGTGATATTGGTGCAGACGCAGTTTTACTGCAAGAAGACACTGATGGAGTAGATCATCCTGTTTCTCAAACTTTTTGGAAAAGTAACAAGCATCAGTAAAACTATTCAACAATTGAAAAAGAATGTTTGGCACTTGTTTTGGCTTTACAACATTTTGAAGTCCATTTGACTTGTTCAGCTACATCTATCTAGATCTTCATTGATCACAATCCCCTCACATTCTTGCATAAGATACACAAGTATCAAAGATTACTGACATAGAGTTTGCTTTTTGCAGGAGTATGAGTTTTTATTCTGGCAACGGAGTTACATAGTGGCATTAGAGTGTTATAATTTAAACAGTGATCTCCTCACCTGTCCAGCCAGTGTAGCCCGTGCAGTCCCTGGGGTCAGCTGACTGGAGACCATTCTCCATCTGAGAAAGAAGCTCACTGATCTTACTGCGCACACGTCCGGCGAAGTCCTCCGTAAGCTTAAGGAACACACAGACAGGCACAGACACATACACAGTTAAGAGTCAAATGCTGACAATCTGATTGCAGCCCATTAGGCCAATATGAAATAGAATCACTTCTTTAAACATAAGAACGACGGCCATGGACATGCAGCCAAACTCATGCCTTTTCATCTCCTTGAGTCTTACATGATGCGGTTTAAAAAAATAAAATAAAATAAATAAATAAACCTAAACTTAAAGAGGCTATGAGAAATGCCTCAGGGCATACAACTTTGTGGCTTATTAAGTGGCTTTACAACAGAATCTTTTTCCTAAAAGTATTTTGCTTAGCCTCTGATGTTTGACTGCCGTTTGTTTGACCCCTTGTAGCATTGTGATGTTAAGGCCCAGCCTAGGTCAGGCGGCAAAAGTTAGATGAATGAGGGAAGAATGGGTGGGGAAACTGCAATAGACAAGCTGCATGCTGAATAGTGGCTCCAGTATCTACAAAACCCAAAACCTGTGAAGTTGGCACGTTATGTAAATCGTAGATAAAAACAGAATACAATGATTTGCAAATCCTTTTCAACTTATATTCAAATGAATACACTGCAAAGACAAGATGTTTAATGTTCAAACTGAGAAACTTTTTTTTTTGCAAATAATCATTAAATTAGAATTTAAAGGCAGCAACACATTGCAAAAAAGTTGGCACAGGGGCCTTTTTACCACTGTGTTACATCGCCTTTCCTTTTAACGACACTCAGTAAACATTTGGGAACTGAGGAGACCAATTTTTGAAGCTTTTCAGGTGGAACTCTTTCCCATTCTTGCTTGATGTACAGCTTAAGTTGTTCAACAGTCCGGGGTCTCTGTTGTCGTATTTTACTTTTCATAATGCGCCACACATTTTCAATGGGAGACAGGTCTGGACTACAGGCAGGCCAGTCTAGTACCCGCACTCTTTTACTACGGAGCCATGCTGTTGTAACGCGTGCAGAATGTGGCTTGGTATTGTCTTGCTGAAATAAGCAGAGGCGTCCATGAAAAAGACGTTGCTTGCAACATATGTTGCTCCAAAACCTGTATGTACCTTTCAACATTAATGGTGCCTTCACATATGTGTAAGTTGCCCATGCCTTGGGCACTAATACACCCCCATACCATCACAGATGCTGGCTTTTGAACTTTGCGCCTATAACAGTCCGGATGGTCCTTTCCATCTTTGGTCCGGAGGACACGATGTCCACACTTTCCAAAAACAATTTGAAATGTGGACTCGTCAGACCACAGAACACTTTTCCACTTTGCATCAGTCCATCTTAGATGAGCTTGGGCCCAGCGAAGCCGGCGGCGTTTCTGGGTGCTGTTGATAAATGGCTTTTACTTTGCATTGTAGAGTTTTAACTTGCACTTGCAGATGTAGCGACGAACTGTAGTTACTGACAGTGGTTTTCTGAAGTGTTCCTCAGCCCATGTAGTTATGTCCTTCGTCCTTATGTCGGTTTTTGATGCAGTACCGCCTGAGGGATCACGTGCAGTGATTTCTCCAGATTCTCTGAACCTTTTGACAATATTACGGACCGTAGATGATGAAATCCCTAAATTTCTTGCAATAGCTCGTTGAGGAATGTTGTTTTTAAGCTGTTCGACAATCAGCTCACGCATTTGTTCACCAAGTGGTGACCCTCGCCCCATCCTTGTTTGTGAAAGACTGAGCATTTCAGGGAAGCTGCTTTTATACCCAATCATGGCACCCACCTGTTCCCAATTAGCCCGCTTACCTGTGGGATGTTCCAAATAAGTGTTTGATGAGCATTCCTCAACTCTCTGTCTTTTTTGCCACTTGTGCCAGCTTGTTGCATGTTGCAGGTATCAGATTCCAAATAAGCTAATATTTACAAAAAATGTAAAAGTTTACCTGTTCGAACATTAAGTAACTTGTCTTTGCAGTGTATTCAATTGAATATAGGTTGAAAAGGATTTGCAAATCATTGTATTCTGTTTTTATTTACGATTTACACAACCTGCCAACTTCACTGGTTTTGGGTTATGTACAATGCTTAGCCAAAGCTAAACTAATCCTGCTGCCAGTCCTCAGAGGTTTGCGAGACATAGGGCAGCTTTAAACACTTAACTCCCAAATGCTCAGTCCATGAGGAAAGACTGAAAGAACAAATGGTGTACCCCCCACAGAAACAGGTTTCCACCCAGGATCGCATTCAAAAATACACCGAACAAAAAATTAACGCCCCATGTCAAATATTGACAGAGTTAACAACTCTAAGTGAGCACATGCTGACTTTCACTTGAAGAAGTGTTTGCCACTAACGTGTCTTTGTCCCAGGCCACAAAATGTGAAATCGTGTCAAAATGAGCAATCTCTCGGTGTGACCTTGACAGTGACGCGAAGGTCACCAAAATCGACTGGTGCTGGAGTATCACCCGAATACATGTTAACATCAAATGTGAAGAAAATACGTCAATTCATTCTAGAGATATCTCGTTGACAAGAATTCGGGACGTACGGATGGTCGTGAATACTATGTCTTGCTGCTTCGCGTGTATCGCACAGCGGGGGACAACAATAGGGATATTTCTCTTTATTTGTGTACCATTTTTTAATCCATCTCTCTGTCAAGGAGTATTTGCTCAGTGATTTCACTCAGTACATGGGTATGGCATTTCCAGGTGGTGATCAGACAGAATGAGCAGTACCCAGACACTCCTTATACTGGGGACAATAAAAGGCCACCCCAAAATGTCAAATTTTGTCAAGTCATCGTGCCTCAGATGTCTCCGGTCATGCGGGAACGTGCCATTGGCATGCTGAATGCAGGGATGTTCACCAGAGCGGTCGCTGTGCAGCTGAATGTTAACTATCGGACGATAGGCCTTTTGAGACTTTGTTTCCGACAGACAGGCAGTACTGCAAATCAACCTCATCCACATTGGCCATGTGTGACCACACCAGCACAAGATCACTACATCCAGCTCGCCCCCCCGTGGGATCAGTTCAGATCAGCGACACGCACAGCGGTTGAGACCGTTGGTCTGCACAACAGATGCACCACACCACAGACAGTCCGTAATCGCCTGCGAGAAGCCAACTTGCACGCTCGGCGTCCAAACTGTGGTCTGGATCTCAACGCTGCCCACCGTCGGAACCGACTCGCATGGGCAAACGCACATGTTCAATGGCCCTTGGCACGCTGGAGAAGAGTGCTATTCACAGACGAAACCTGGTTCCAGTTTTTTGTTAATAAAAACTCAAAAAAATTTTTGTTCAATGTAATAAAGGGAAAATAACACCGCAAAATAACAAATTAGTGTGCCGGTGGAAGGATCGCGTGACCCATCAACGAACAATCTAGCTAACCAGAGTAACCAAACCGCATACAAAGAGGCAAGAAGAGAGGGGTAGTGAGATTGACAAACCAAGTTCAAACACCAGGAATTCACCGAGCAACCAGACCATAGGGCAAAAGCAAGAATCTGAGTCAATGTGATAAGCCAGGGACCAAAAAAAAGATCCAAACACACCAAGAAAGCAAGGCGAAAATCGTGAGCCAAAGGGAAACCGGTCCCACACAAAAGGCAACGAAGTACTTACAGTCCGCAGATGCTAAGCACCAGGTCAAAGAGCTAGTCTCCAACTGGTAATTGCATGCGGCGACCTTAAAAAACACCGTACACCCCCCCACCAAGCGGTGGAAATATTCAATAAAGAGCCAGGCACAATCCTTCCAAAGCAAAGATCTGTACACACACAAGAATGCTACGGCAGATGTCATAACATCCCCACCCTTCAGAGAAAATCTATGGTCTAGGTTTTCCACTTGGAATAGCAGCGAGAAAGTGTCATCTACAATGCTTTTCAGACCCCCTTTTTATCTACACCTCTTAAAATTAAATCCTTGATTGATCAAAGACCAACACAAGACACTGATTAGAATAAGTGCCGGGGGGAGACAGTTGGGTTATGATCTGTGTATACTAAAATGGGCTCTGGACCAAACACTCTTGTAAACTTTCCATTTTAACTACTGGGCCATAAGCACAGATTTAGGTAAAGATGCTCTGGATATGTCTCGAGAAACTTTCAGATATTCTTGCTATATCACAACTAAATTTGAATCAATAGGGAAAACGAAAGAAACGCAGCATCGTGAATTTAACACACTCCAGTCCAATATAATGTTCGTATCTCCACGTTTATTGAAGGTCAGGTTGTGCATGAAGGTGCATTAGGCCTTAATGGATAAGGCATGCAAAAGTAGAGCTGCAACAAAAACCTGCACGACAGGGGGTCCTTAAGGACTGGGTTGGGAACCACTACACTGGGGTATAAAAATGAAGGAACACACATACAAGATCCCTTCATCATCTAACATCATGAAGAAAACCAAACAAGAGTCATCAGAAGATGACATATCCCCCCGGCCCGATTATTTGTGAAAGTCATGTCAACCCTACACCTTCAAAGAAATTCAAACGGTAATATTGAGGTGATTTTCCTCTGGAATGATCTGGAAGTATGTACTGGCATCATCTAGCAAAGACTATGAAGCACACGTTGGCAAAGGCAATAAAAAAATTAAAAAAAAACAAGGGTCATTAATGAACAGTGTTTTAGTTCAGCTCCAGAAACAAACCCAGCCCCGTGACTGAGTCCAATTGGAAATTTGAAAATATGAAAAAGCCACCACTTCAGTACTTGGGTAATGCACACAAAGTTTCAGAAAGAAATGATTAAGTTTTTGAGTTGCGCTCCAGAAAAAAACCTCTCTCCGTACGGAGTCCAAATCCAACTTGTTTCCATGGAAATGAAAAAAAATTTTTTTTTCAGAAATCTGAAAATATCAAACGGCAACACTTCAGTATGTGGGTATTACACATGCAATGTTTCAGCAAGATATATGGAACGGTTTTTGAGTTGTGCTCCGGAGACGAACCCATCTCTGTACAGAGTCTAAATGCAACTGGTTTCCTTGGAAATTAAAAGAATAAAAAATTCAGAAATCTGAAAATATCAAAAGGCACCACTTCAGTATGTGAGTAATACACATGCAAAGTTTCAGTAAGATATATTGGACAGTTTTTGAGTTCTGCTCTGGAAACGAACTAAGCCTGATGTGCACCAAGTCCAGAATTGTTTCGATAGAAACAACATGTATAGAAATCTCAAAATTTCCAAAGTAGCAAAAGGCACATCTAGACTACACATAGAATACGTGTACTGAGTTTGGTGCTGATATCTCCGGAAACAATGATTACGGACGGACGGATGGACAGACGAGGTGATGCCTATATCCTATATGAATAACAACTGTTAGTTCAAAAGATGCAGACGGTCATAGACCTTCATAAATCTGGCAATGACGAGTGGATTCACAAATGATTGAATATGCCATTGTGCATTGTCAGGGCAGTTATTAAAATTTTCCAAAGATATGGAACCGTTGAAAACCTCATGTGTACGGGATGCAACTGCATTCTGCCCCCAGGATACTTCGGAGGATGGTGAGAGAAGCAACAAAATCCCCAAGAATCACTGTGAAGGAAGTACAGGTCTTGGGGGCATCTTGGGGTCACAAGGTTTCGAAAAGCACCATCAAGCACAACTTCCACGACCACAGGATCATTGGAAGGAAATTCCAGAAAAAAGCCATTTCTGACCAGGAGACAGAAGTAAGAACTTGCAGTTTGCCAAGCGTCATTTATATGATGACAGGAACAAGGTGCTTTGGTAATGTTTTGGGGTTGTTTTAATTCAAGAGGTCCAGGGGCACAAGTTAAGATTAAGGGTATAAAGTAATTCCATCAAGTGTCAGGATATTATGGCTGACGATCTACTTGCCTCCGTTAGAGGGCTGGGACTTAGCCGACAGTGGACTTTCCAACAAGACAATAACCTAAAGTATACCTCAAGATCCACACAGACATGCTTCTGTGACAACAAAATCAATATTCTGCGATGGCATCGTCAGTCAACAGACCTCCATCCAATTGAAAACCTGTGTGCTGAGTTGTAAAGGGCAGTTGATATACACAAACCCAAAAATGTGAAGGATTCTGAAAGGATCTGCTTAGAGGAATGGTCCAAAATCCCCCCAGATGTGTGCCTCAACCTTGTCAAGAATTACAGGGAAAGACTCCATGCTGTTATCCTCTCCAGAGGTGGTAGCACAAAGTACTATCTCTAGGGCATGAATAATAATGAAACCTTAACTTTGTTGAAATTTATTTTGTATTAAATGTTTGTTATGATTTTGCCATTTCCAACAAAACACTAAGTATTTCACACATGTTGATATATTACATTTCTCTATCAATACATCATTATACATTTCTTTTTTCTCTGAGCACTGCCCATTCGGGGTGCCAGTTATTTTGGAGCCCAGGGTATGAAGTATATAGAAACATCAACAGCCACTGTCTTGGGGGGGGGGGGGGGGGGCTCGGTCCAAACCAATGTGGTCCATACTTTCCCCAAGCATATACAAGGGAACAGATTTTTTAAATGACTTGTAATGGCTAACTGGAGGTGCACTTTTTGTCAAGATTGGGGACCATTAAAAAACATGATGATGCATAGCAGTAAAGAGTGAATTGTGCCAGCTTTTTCTGAGCTCACATGCACTGTGTGTTATCAATAAGCAATTAAATTCACATTTTAGAACCAATTAATGACGTGTTGTTTTAATTTTCCATAAGGAACCAACTTTTTTGGAAATGGAGCTGTAGCTGCGTACACTCAGACAATTAATCCGCACAACAGCTGGAGCAACTTGTGAATCATAGTCACTGTCTTCACAGCTTATAATGCGTGTCAAAATGCACTTGACTGGTTCATATCCCCTCCAGACACTGTAGATTTCATTTTAAAAAAATAGTAATAATAATAAAATAACCAGTAAAGTTTTATCAGCAATTGAAACCAGCTTGCACATCATGGCAACTTACTCTGCCCTGCGAGTCGAACAGATGTTGTGTGCTGGCTGGAGTCCCATCATAATCTGGATACGGATTCTTAAGGGCCCTAGAATCCATATTTCTGGGTGTGTTGCAGCTCAAATTCCGGGTCAGACAACTTTGTTCGCTGGCTTCTCCTGTAAATTCGATTGCAATGAGAAATGTGACCCAAAATAATTGTAGGGCGAGCTTTTCTGACATTTATACAACTTCCACACTGCCCTTATTCTGTCTGCAAACCAAATTTGAAAAAATTAGGGGGCCAGATATGCAACTAAGCCCAGCTGCCAAAATTGTCACTCAACATGCAAAATACACAATATTTCGCCTGATTGACAAAACACCGGCTGGTTAGCATACTTTGCTAGATGACTAAGCCCAAGCAGAAACAAAACACAGCCAATATTATTAAAACATTCACTGCCATAAATGGTGTCTTACTAGCTAGCGGAGTTCTTCCACATGTAGCTAACGTTAGCTTTTTCGCGAAGCTACGTCTGTCGTGCAGCACACAACAGCACCATCCACTCAGGGGAACAGGCAACCTGACGTTCGCCAATGAAAGCCCAGGCTGAATATGAAAATAGTCCCGAAACACGGAATTCGCTGACCTGACATACATCTCATCAGGCTGGCGAATTTTAGCTAAATTGCTCCCGCTATGCAGTGCAAAAGCCACAGGTTGAGTTTCAGTAATGTTAACGTAGCCAGCCACACTAATTCAATAAACAGAAAATGAAACTAGCAGACTGCGCGGCGTTCGTCAGGATTTGGGGTTTGAAAGACTTTAAAGTAACGTTAAATTGCTTAGCCAGCAGGCTAGCGAGTCTAGATTGTAGACAGTTCTGAATGAGCCAATTAGCTACGCCAGTAGCAAGCTTTAATGAAACCTAGCTAGCTAGCAAACGGTAATGCATGGCAGCTAGTGTCCTAACATGGCTAACAGCCCATTTGTGTGGTAGGGCTTATCTGCTGAAAACATTCTGCTGAAAGACTACAACCATCTAAATTTTCCCTCGTAATTTCTTTACTCCTTAATATAGCGCGATGACATTTTCACCAGTTATTCTTGAGATGTATATCCATCAATAAGAATTGGTTAAGTACAGATGGTTATAGTTTTTCAGCAGAATGTTTTCAGGACATTAGCCCTACCCCCATGGGTGACACCAGAGTTGACTTACTAGGTAGATTTATTAAGGTAGGACTTCTAACCCAGCAAGAGGGTCAAAACAAACTGTCCAGCGAATTGTGATCCGAGCACAACCAGCTGGGTTATCCGGTGCTGAGAGCCAAACGTACTCAAGTTAGGATGAATGTACGCTCAGCTCTGAAGGACTGAACAGAAACAAAGTTAGCCATTATGACAATGAAAGGTCGAAATAACTAGCTGTTGTTCTTACTGAAATATAAACGAGCTCTTGTGCTGAGCCAGTAAATGAACGATAACAACATGCAGCGACATAAAACGAACGAGTCTACGCTAATTGTGACAACACCTTTCTCCAGAGCTACCCAAATGCCATTTTATTTTTCTTCTTCTTTTAATAATATCTGTATGGCCTAGTTTTTGTTATACATCGCCACTTACTGTGTGGGAGTGTGCTACTCAGAGACCATTGGCAGAATTAGGCCTATACATAAACATACCCACATCTAAACTTAATGTTCCCAATTCTTGTATCCTCTTCTGAAGCCCCGATTCCTTCAAAAACGAAATAAACCTAGCAACTTCATTTTCAACCCTTGTTCACCTAAAATTGCTTCGATACTCTCAAATTGTCCATATTTCGCAACCATCTTTTTTTCAAAAAAACCTGCCTCTGTGATCTATATTTTCTGCATGATACTAAAACATGTTCCACATTTTCAAAAACGCCACACATTGAACATAGCCATCGCTTCTTCCCAGGATGTGCAGGGTCGCATTTAATCGGGTATGACCTCATCTTAATCTCTCATCTCTCCTATTAGCACCTAAATATCTTTTCCCTTCCACATATCGCTGTATTTCACGGTAATGATTTGCTTTATTTTCTTCTTCCCATTCCTGCTGCCACCTACAGATAATCTCAGACCTAATTTTAGATTTTACTTCACCTTTACCCATTGGTACAATAATTTGGTCCGCCTTTTCATTCATTTGTGTTCCAAAATGCGCAGGATCCCAAAAGAAGTCCAGAATGAGACCTAGCCTTTGAATCTTGAGAAGCACAGTTAGCACCTCAATAACTAAATCCTCCCTGACATTTGCCAATTGATTAGCAGCAATATAGCAGCTAAAATGTAGCTGGCTGACGTTAACTGGTCGATCAGGTCTTAGCGATTCCCATCCGCTAATCACTACACGATAACGTTGATCTTTACGTCTACCAGCTGGCCGGGTTTTGACAATAGCTAGCAACCAAAATCCGTTGAACGAACAAACGTTCAGTAGCTGAAAGTAAGGTAAACTAAGC
This sequence comes from Gymnothorax reevesii, assembly GCA_029721435.1. Lineage (NCBI taxonomy): Eukaryota > Metazoa > Chordata > Actinopteri > Anguilliformes > Muraenidae > Gymnothorax > Gymnothorax reevesii. The sequence continues at coordinate 56,863,207 of CM056586.1, forward strand.
ATTCCGACTCAATCGAAACGTTACCTATTTCCCACCATACTGGAGCTAAGGAACACTAAAATTCCCATTCCCATGCCAGCTACACACGTTTCCCATAAGAACATAATTTCGCAAGCTAACACGTCGGCCACATAACGGACGCTCAAACTTGTTCAGTCGCAAAGCCTTCTGTTGCCTTTTCGACCTGCCCACCCGCGTAGTTAGCAAGCTCGCTACAACTGAAGCATATCCCTGTCTGACAACAAAAGAAAGTCACCAAGATCTTTATTTCAGGCGAAACCTGAGCTACATGTCTAGATAGGTGACATTAGTTTAACACTTGGTAGCTAGCTGGTTTTACATCAGTCATTTCATGCAACTAACATTACCACCATGGTAGCGACTGAAACTATAATTACTATAACGTCAAGCGAACCACTCAATTGCAATGGTACGCACCTGAAAAAATAACACAAATAGCATAAAGTATGTTCCAAAATACGGATTAAAAACAACGCATCGACGACCAAGACTTCACACAAAATTAATGCTCCACCCTGGAACGTGGTCGCACTTCAACGCAGGTCGACTGCACCATGGCCAATCACATATGAAAATGCGTCAAGAGCGAAGAGAGAGGGAACCCTGGTGTCGTTCCCACCTCTGGGAAGCACACGGAAATGAATGAAATAAATCCTGTTATAAATAAACGAGGCAATAAATATACAAATTTTATGGACACGCACAATATAAGTTACGTTTATAAGTGTATGACTGCACACGCCCATGAGCCAAAACATTAAAACCAGTCACAAATGCAGCGAATAATGTTAATAATCTCGTAACAACGGCGAATGTCAGGGTCTGCAGACAGATCTTAGTTGATAAGCAAACAGTAACTTCAGCATGTTTGGTAACTGATGGACTTTGACAAGGGCCGAATCATTATTTCGTTTCGGGTGGGTTACAGCATCTCAGAAGTGGCAAGACTTCTACGGCGCTTCCTGTCAGCACTTGTCAGTACCAACTGACAGTGGTCCCAGAAGGGACAATCGATGAACCATCGGCAGGGTTTTGGGCGCCCAAAGCCCATCTAAGCGTGAGGGCTATGAAGATTAACCTGTCTGGTCCAAATCGCCAGAAGGTCGATTGTGGCACAAGTCGCTCAGAATTTCAATAATATTTACAAAAGGACTGTGTCACACCACACAATTTATCATACCCTCCTGTGTATTGCACTTCCTAGCAAGCAAACCAGTCAGAGTGCCCACTCTAATCCCAGTCAACCTCTAAAAGCACCCTCCGATGTGCACTTGAGCTTCAGGACTGGATCTTGGAGCAGGTGAAGAGGGTCTCCAGGTCCAACGTATTTTTTATTTATTTTTTTTTATCATGTGCTTCGGCTGGGTACGTGTGCACCATTTACCTGGGAGGATATAGCATCAGTATGCACCATGAGAAGAAGACATGTTAGTGGAGAGAGTGTGATACTTTGCGAAATGCTCTGTGGGGAAACTCCCTGTCTGGGAATTCAACTGACATCAGTTAAGAGCTGTTTTAGCAGCACAAGAGGGACCTTCACTTTAAATTCATAAGTCAGTATAATTCAATGAATACCTATGTTGGTCAGACAAATCAATATTTCTGGTCTTTTTTGGGAAGAAGTGGACACTCTTGGCCCCAAATCAAACATGTAGAAAAATAGCGCTGATCGGACTGTGACCAGCAACAAGTCCAAAGGTCATGCTTTGTCATGGTATGAGGTTGTGTCTGAGCCCTTGGCATGGGTAACTTGCCCTTCTTTTAAGGCACCATTCATGCTGAAAAGTACAATCAGTGTTCGGAGCAACATTTGATGCCTTCAAGATGACATCTCTTCCTGGGACGCCCATGCATATTTCAATAAGATGATAAAAAACACTCTCTCCGCATGCAATGCAAAGGAATATGGCTGCGTAAACAGTGAGTGTGGGTGCTGGATTGGCCTTGCTGCATTCCTGACTTGTCCACAATAAAGAACATGTGGTATATATTGAAGTGCAGAGAGCTACTATAAAGAACCTGCACTGTTGTACACCTTAAGACTTGTATGCAGGAAGAATGGGACAAAATTGCACCTGAAACGTGGTGTCTTCAGTCCCTAAATGTTTATTAAGTGTTGTCAAAGGAATGGTAACAGTACACATTGGTAAATACTTTAGTGTCTGAACTGTTTCTTTAATATTTTTGCAAGAACAAAAATTGAAGTACGAGGCTATTTTGAAAAATTTAAAACTAATATGTTGTTTGTTCTTGAGGTAATACAGGTCAAAGATGATTTAAAAATCACTGTTGTCAGTTTTTCCACATTCCTAAAAGCAATGGTCATCCTTGAGAAGATTATGCAATTCTGCATGAGTGCGAGTGCATGGTTTTTGGGAATATGTAGGAGCTTCTTACCTTTTCACTTTCATGCTTCCTCAAGCTTAGCTGCTTCTTGCTGCTTTGATGGGTTTCATCAAATTACAGCATTTCCACTATGCTAAATTCTTTAGGCTATAGAGTTTATCTATAGGAGTCTCCTTTGGATTGCTATCCTTTGTTGCATCATAAAATTCCCTAAAAACACATAATTTAGACTCTTTTAAGAAATAGTCTCTTTCAGAATTATGTATTATTTCATTCCAGCACCTCTTGCTTATTGTATAAGTGATGAGAATGTCACCTGCATCCCTCTTTCATGACTACACTAATTTATTGGGTCTAGCAGCGTGATGAGCCTTGAATACTTATAGCAAGGCTCCAGGAGATCACAGTTGCTAATTTAAAGTTGAATATTCACAAAGTCTGAGAATACTGTGAGAATGGTTCTGAGAGCTGATCAGAGGAGATTTAAGCTGTCAGTTTGCACTGTGTTCTTGCACTGTGGCAGACTTTACACAGTGCCATTTACATTTGGGGCTCAAGCAAGTGTATCAACAGCAAAGGTTCCCCAGCATGAATCTGTAAGATGTCTGCTCACATCATACAATCACATGACATCCTTTTTCTTGAATACAATCCATGTATAGGACAGGAACTGCTGATCTCTCCCCTAAAATCAACAGTGCAAAATGTATGAATTCAGTTTGCTGTTGCAGATAATTGGATGTTCCAATCCAAATTTGTTTCGGAATTTGATCATTTCAGCCCATGTTGGGTTTTCAAGGATTGTACATACAGTAAAGCCAGTATTGATGAGACAACTTTAAAGCAATTCACAGATGAAGCAAGTAAAATGATATTTGAACAACAGCACATGTCAAGGTCTGCAAATAGACCTAATGTGGTAAGCAAATAGTCAGCTCTCATTGTCCATGTGTTGAATGTGGGAAAAACTTGGCAAGAGTGACTTTGACGTGGGCCAAATCATTATAGCCAGACGTGAGGCAAGGCCTCAGCAGCGCTCCCAGTCAGCAGTGGTGAGTACTTACTGACAGTGACCCAAAGAGGGACAAACCATGAACTGGCAACAGGGTGTAGGGCACCCAAGGCCCATGGATGCAGGAGGGCATCAAAGGTTTACTGTCTAATCTGAATTGACAGAAGGGCTACTGTGACACAAGTGAGAGAGCATTTTATTACCCACACCCGACAAGGCAGCGTGGGTATACAGTTTAGCACCGTCTGTCTCTGTGTGTGTGTGTGTGTGTGTGTGTGTGTGTGTGTGTGTTTGTGTGCGTGTGCGAGTGCGTGTGCGTGTCTGTCCGCGCGACAGCTCGGCCACAACTGAAGCTAGGGTGAGCAAACTTTATGGGGTAGATGATCCTAGGGTACCCTGTCCAAATTTGCATTTTGAGGTCGAAAGGTCAAAGGTCAAGGTCAACAAGAGGCGTGGGTCAGCATCTCTATAGAGTGCACATCATCTAGTTGATACTTCGATGAGGAATGTCTCACAACAACAAATCACACTCTGCTGCTGTGCACTTTATGGCTGTAGGAAGTGCACCTTTGTGCCACTGAATAAGGTCATTGGGTCCAGTAAGTCCTGTTTTTCTTTAATGTCATGTGCATTGTCCGGGCATGTTAACTCCATTTAGAATATAAATCTTTGTCCACTCATGTGGAGATTTGTCTTTGGCCCCACAAAAGAACATTTACCACACATACGCACAAAAATTGTACAACAAACATATCTCTTTCACACACACACACACACACACACACACACACACACACACACACACACACACACACACACGCACGCACACACACACGCACGCACACACACACGCACACACACACACACACACACACACACACACACACGAGACAAATCTGGTGGTAAATGTGGTAGTGGCATGGCGTGGCATTGAGCAGGGTATAAATACATACATAAATAAGTAGAAAAAAGAAACATATAAGAACAGCAGCTGTTGAGGTCTGGGTCACCCATTAAATATGCTAATTGTAGCTGGTATAAAAGTTTTCTTGAAAATATTCCTGAGTGCTGTGGGTACCCTGTATCCTCTGCTTGAGGGGAGTATTTCAAATTCATTTTGGAGAGGGTGGGAAGGGTCCTGAGCTACTTGGGAGGCTTTGCTCCTGACCTGTGTTGTATACAGTTCCACCAGCTGCCTCTGGGGGGCTGGAATGATCTTACCGGCTGTTTTAATTATCCTTGTCAGCTTTTTTTTAGCTTCCGCCGCTCGCGGTGCGGGAGCTATGGTATCGGGCTTCGTCTGTGTGTGTGTCTGTCAACACATTTTGCTTCATCTCATCAACGATTTCAGTTAGATGCTCCTAATTTTTACTGGACATGCATCTCATAAAGGCCTACGAATGACGTGCCTAAAGGTGACCTTGGCCTATTTTTTCAAGGTCAATGGCCTCAAAATATCGCCAAAAACTTTGACTATTTGCTTTATCTTATCAACATTTTCAGTTACAGGCTCCTAATTAGCTCTCGCTGCCCAAGTGGTACGGGAGCTATGGTTTCAGGCTCAATCTGTGTGAGCGTCCATCCATGCGTACGTCTGTCAACAAACTTGTTTTTTCTCTTAACGGCGGGAGCTTCTGGGGCCTCCAGTGCCCTATATTTACTCTTGACCCCCAGATTACAATACCAGCCGGTGATGTAAGAAATTATACTGTCCAGCAGGCAAGTGAACACCATCCTTAGGATTCTCGTGCTCACATCAAAGCTATTTAGTTTCCTTAATAGAAACTATCTTTGATTAGCTTTTTTGTAAGTGTATTCTGTATGCTCATTAAAACTCAGTTTCGAGTCAAGGATAACTCCCAAATATTTGAAAACATCAGTCTCAACCTGTTGGCCCCCTACTGTGACTGTCTGACATATAGGTTGCCGTTTTAGTGCTGACCAAGAGCACTACGGAAGAAATGGCAACAGTATGCATCGCAGGAAGAAGACAAACTGGTGGAGGGAGTGTGATGCTCTGGGAAGGTTTTTTGCCAAGAAACCATAGGTCCAGAAATTCAAGGGGACACCAGTGTTTGATGAAGCCATTTTGGCCGCTCAAGGGCACCGTCACAATATTAGGAGGGTGGTTTTAATGTCATGGCTCATTGGTGTATATGCAGCACTAAGGTGTTTTTTTTTCCTGTAATTTCACTTAGTTAACCATCAACCTTGTTGTGCAGTCTCACTGCATCAGAAAATGAAGTTATTTTAAATGCTGCATTTTAAACGCAAAGCAGGCATTCCACATGTGCAGTATGATGCACACAAGGTATTAGATCCAAATGTTATGTGTGGAAATAGAGGGAGACCCCAAGCGCAAAGTAGCAGGCAAAACTGGTTTATTCGTCATTGTACAAAGTGAACAATGATCACAAAACAACAATGGCAATAGAAAATACTAAGTGAAAAAGCTAACACACTCCAAAAGGGAGAAAATAGCCAATTTCAATCTTCTAAGGAACATACAAAGACGCCGATACGCAAGCTCTGAAATAAATTTACAAAGGGAAATTTAGATGCGCGAAAATAAACAAGTTCTCGAAAGAAAGAATTTAATCTCCTGAAGGGACAAAGCTGAACCAGCATAGAGAGAGAGAAGAAAAAGGTCTGATTGACGAATAAAAAGTGAACAAAGCAGGAACTAAATATTGAAGTGAGGTGAGAACTAAACCAATGAGAGAAACAAACTAATAATTGAATAATGGGTGAGAGTGGCGGGAAAACTATGCTGGCAGGCAGGGCTGTGTGCCTCAGCTTGTGCTCGTCCCAACTGTGTTCATTAGGGTTAGCAACAATTTGCAGGGATGCTGCCTTGGCAAGTATGCCTTTTATTTGTGCAGTGAAACAAAAATGGACAGATTGATGGAAGGATGGACAAAGGGAAAGGATAAGGGGAAAATTCTAAATTCAGTGAGAAAGAGGTTAAAAGGCTGTGGTTTTTAGGGGCTGTTGCTTGGTTTAGTACCCATTTCCGACCGTAATAATTATGAACTTACAGCAAATAATCTAAAGATAGGTCTCAGAAAATATTTTAAAATTTAGATTCAAAATTTTATTAATTTTCCTGGATTTTCAAATGAGACAAAAACTACTGTCAATAATATAACATAACATAACATAACATGAATGGCAAGAAAAGGCCTTTCAGCCCAACTAAGCTCGCCAGTTTCTTTATACTATTGTGAATATATCCCTTCAGATACTAAATGACTCAATGGTATCTAGCTTTAGGTCAAGCCTGCTCTTGAAGGTCTCTGCCTCAACAATATGGTCAGGTAAGCTATTCCACATTGAAATTACTCTTTGGGTGAAGAAATATTTCCGAATATCAGAGCTAAATTTACCTTTGGTCAACTTCCATTTGTGACCCCGAGTTCTACTCACAACACTTGGTTGAAGGAATCCTACATGATTCACTTTGTCAATCCCTTTAACATATTTAAAGACCTCTCAATCAAATCACCCCTGAGTCTCCTTTTCCTTAGACTAAAGAGATTAAGGATCTTCAGCCTCTTCTCATAGCTTTCATCTTTTATACCTGGAATAAGCTTGGTGGCTTTTCTCTGAACTTTCTCTAGAGCCTCTATATCTTTCTTAAAGTATGGTCCCCAGAACTGTACACAATACTCCAGATGTGGTCTAACGAACGTGTTGTACAAAAGAAGCGTCACCTCTTTAGATTTGTACTCAATACTTTTGGCAATGTATCCTAGCATACGATTAGCTTTTTTAACTGCTACGGCACAATGGCTAGAACCTGTGAGGGTTTGGTTAACAATCACTCCCAGATCTTTCTCTTGTGCAGCACATTCCAGTTTTAAACCTCCCATGAAGTAATCCCATCTGATGTTTTTATTACCTACAAGTACAACTTCACATTTTCCTAGATTAAATTTCATTTGCCACATTTCTGCCCAATTCTGGATTCTATCCAAATCATCCTGAATCACTTTAGTGGACCCTAGACTATTTGACAAACCCCCCAATTTAGTATCATCTGCAAATTTAACCAATCTGCTCTCAATATTCCCATCAAGGTCATTAATGTAAATGAGGAACAGCAGGGGTCCAAACACCAATCCCTGGGGGATGCCTTTCCCCACCATACCCAGCTCAGTTGAGATATCACTGACCACTACTCTTTGTGTTCTGTCCTGTAACCAGTTTTGAATCCAAAAACTAATATGAGGGTTCTTTTCAAAACTGGCCTATCAGTGTGAGGGGGAAATGGGACAGAGGCCCAGATGTGACACAGGATAGGGTTTCTAAAAGCCATCAACAAAACACGGGTGACCATTAATTGGAGAAACGGTAATAGATAAAGAGCATAACTCCCAGGCGATTCCACCAACAAAAAACAACCCACAAAAAGTAGGCGAAAATCCTTCCAGAAAATAAGAACTTTCTCGTTGGAGAGACAGAGTAATCACTCCCTCCTGCAGAAACAAGAGCGAACCGACAGAGCTTTGTGAGCAAAGACAATGCTCAAACAAACAAGACCTTCTGCGGGACAGATCATACACTCTGGCAAACTCTTTCAAGGTTCCTCCAAATAAACGCAAAGGACTTCATAGTCCTTGCAAGAGTGACACAAAAGCACCTAACAGCGGTGGAAGAGCTTCTTAAATAGTCTCTCCACAGCTGCAAACAATAAGCAATCAACCACTTGATAACAGAGCAGGATCGCCCTCAGGTGGCGAAGAAAATGCACAGCAAACAGCAACCCCCAAAACCATGACAAACGTGTTAGAAACCTGTCAAACAGAACCTTGAAAGAAGCAAATGAAGAGTTTGTTTCCAAAATGCAATATAATTATTTTACTCATTTTGAGTAAATCAGCTTTTTCTATGTTGGCGCCAATTGCATTTCATCGAAAAACACCAACTTTGACCATGAAAAAATACGCCTTATAGTATGAATTTCTGAAAATGGATTTTTTGCACCATGTGAAAGAAGTACAGGGCTATCACTCCATGGTAATATCTAAATTTTTGTAATTTTTGCACTTGCATTTTGGAAACAAACTCTTCAAATGTTTTTTGCTCCCAAGGAGGAAAAAAAGATAAAACTAACACATGTTTGGACTTCTAATACAGTGTTAAGTTAACGAAACTTTACTTTGTCATCTGATTGTGAAGAGTTCATGATTACCACTCCTGTAAACAAAAAATAAATTAACAAAATTAATAAATCCCTTAAGAGGAAAATTTTATCAAATTTTAAGGTATTATTTGTGATACCTCATGGAAAATGTTGCAATGAATCTGCATCCAGTATTATTCTCCCATGTAAGAAAAAGTCAGAAATAAGACATTAAGTTTAATGACATGGCTAAAATATGGAGTAAATTTAAGATTTATTTTTTTAATTATTTTGTTCCCAGGTATCCCCTGGCATTAGTGGCGAGCATGTACTTGGCAGTCCTCTGCCCGAGACCAAGTGTCAGCGAAGACAACTGCTAGCTTTGAGCCCAGCCTGGACCACATTGTCCCAAGATCCCTTGCTAGGACCTGGACCCTTTCCACGGCTTGTCTTGTGAGATCAGGAGTGTCATGAAAAGTGTGGGATAGATGAGAAAGATTCACAAAAATGTGCTGTGATGGATGCTCTCACACATATACATTGTAGAAAAACATTCATACAAACTCACATTTTATGATTTCCTGAAATTGTCACCCACAGCATTCTTTAGAATTAACACAGAATGGTGGGGGGAAAAATGAACTTATGTTAATGAAAACACCTTGTTTTTGAGGTCAGAGGAGAATTACCAGGTTGGTTCGAGCGGGTCAAACAGTTGCAGTAACTCAGATCACTGCTCAACATACAGCATCTTCTGCAACAACTAAGTACAATGTCCTACTCCACTCCTGCCAGTCAAAAGCAAAAATCTGAGGCTTCAGTCTGTGCAGGTTTACCAAAACTGGACAACTGAAGATTTCAAAAATGTAGCTTAGTCCAGTTAATCTGAAATTTCGCCATGGTATGCAGATGGGGAAGGTGGGGGGGTCCTCAGAATTTGGCTTCATCGACATGAGTCTATTGACCCATCCTGCCTTGTGTCAATAGTTCAGGCTGGAGTTGGCAGTTTAATGGTGTTGGGAATGTTATCTGGGTAAACTCAACCCCCGGAACACTCATCAGTCATTGTTTGAATGCCACAGCCTGAGTATTGTTGCCCACAATGTGCATCCCTTTATGATCTTAACTTATCCATTTTTTAATGGCTATTTCCAGCATGATAAAAATCCTCTAAAAACCTGTTTCACCAATATGACAACAAGGCAATCAGAGATGGCAGACTTCACCCTGTTCACACAAATATTGCCAAGTACAATGCAGAGCCACTAGATGGCAGACTTCACCCATTCATGCAAATATTGGCAAGTGCGGAAAGACAGACAGACAGACAAACAAACAAACAAACACACAGAGCCACTAAAAACAGTACTTCACGCCCACTCCGTGGGATGAAGTAATGAATTTGATTTACTTTGATGGGTTCCCCAATCACCAGACCTGAATACTATACATCACCTTCAGGATTTGGCTGAATGGGAGATTTGCAGCACGACTGTAAAGTAGACGAATCTGCGTACATTATGAAATGAAGATTTGTCAGCAGCTTCCAGAACCTCAAAGGAATATTTTCACCATCTTGTGGAATCCATGTCATGAAGAATTGAGGTTGTTTTGGCCCAACTCAGTATTATTCAGGTGATCCTCATAAAGTGCCTGATAACTGTATGTGAGTAGTCCCGGTAATGGTGATATTAAAACCTGGGAATCTGTCACCCCGGATGTCCCCCAGTTGGGCACACCTTTGAGGCTTAGGGTAGCCAGCTGGACATGCAGCAATACCTGGCAATAATTTTTAGCACCCACATCTTCTCCTTTGCAAAGGTGGGGCATCCTCATGCCTACGTGTGTCTCCTGCTACAAGATCAAGCCCCCCACAATAGTATTCCTCTCCATCCCCTGAGCATATACTTCCCCAGCCCAAAAATTTCATTTGAGCCATAGCTTTGCAAATTTGTCATTTAAATGGCTTCAATAGCTTAGTTGTCTTTTAATCTCAGAGTGCCACTTTACAGGAGATTGCTCTGCATTAAGAAATAATGCGAGTCAAGGCTAGACTATAACAAACAGGGCAATAAGACTGGCTAGTGCCACTGTTTCTCACTGTTACAGATACTAATAGACACGATTATGCATTATTTTTTGCTGGCCACTGATTTCTTGATTCTACAACTGATAACTTTGGAGCCTTACTCGCAGAACACCTCAATAACCTGGCCTCAATGTTACTGTTCAATGATTGTCCCATTTTTGGACTCACCTTGAAAATATCCACTAAGATTAAAAATAAATCGATGAATTAAACAAAAGTGGCTCGCTGCCATCTGAGAAAGGAATTATTCACAAGTGTTGAAATGAAATTATTGATGCTGGCAGATTTATTTAGAAGTAATCGGCCAAATCATATTACTTCCAAAAATATCAATAACTCCCAAGGTTAGCTGTGCAATACTTCTACAGTGCTATCTTCTTGTTCCCCTGGTAGGCAATTTAATTCTGAGTCGAATATGTCTCCTATTATTGTGTGCTGTCGATTGCCCGGCATTGATTGGTAGAGAGCCTTGGAACCCATTGTGCCACAGCACTGTGCATCTAAGGGCAGTTCTACAGGAGCTGTGGCTGGGATGGTCATAGCTATGCTTATGATTTAGATGGCAATGATTTACAAGATTCAGAAAAGATGAGGCCGAGCACCACCTGGCAATTAGTCAAATGCAGAGTGAGATTTGTTGCTATGTTATGGTGATTCGTGTTTGAAATGTGATTGTAGTAGTTTTGTCTCTTTTCTATTACAAAGGATAAAAAATGGTACGCCTGCGGACCAAATTAACCAGCTGAACAAAACTATGCCATATCATGGTGTTGGAGAAATATTTGGGAGACTTTGACGGGTAAGGGTCAGAGAATACATGCATTGACTTCACATTGACTAGCAGAGTTGATTTCTCAGTATCTTATCCGTTGCCATTCATTAGAAACCCCGAGGACGCAATGGGCCACATGCAAGAGGCGATATACGTACAAATTTTCTCTTATATATATATATTTATATATTTGTACCCACAATTTTCTTCTTAAGAATCCATTGATTTCTGGGATTAACCTATGTTTTCTTATTTTTGCTCTTCTCTTAGGTAAAAGAAAATTTTATGAGTGGTTGAGAGCACTGTTTTTTTTTAATAAGATAAGATAAGATAAGAGAAAAACATCCCGTTTATACAGTCCACAAATTGTACGTCCATTGCACAGAAACATATATTTTACACTTTAGGAACAGAAAAAAATGCATAACAGCATACATGTCAACCTTTTCGGGTTCCCACCTGTATTAAGTGTGGTAAACATCTGCAAAATCTCTGAAAAATATGCATGATTTTTTAAAAGTATTTTTTAATGTGTTTTTTCATTCATGAAATTATAAATGGAGAGTGAAAATTTCATTAAACTATTTTTATGCTTACGAAACTTTCTTTTCATGTATGAAAATATAAAACCTCAAAGCCTCATCCAGGATAGTGAAAATTGCCAAGTTCATGCCGGTGTTACACACAGACATGTCAGGGATCCTCAATTGCACTCCACTCTGTGAAAATCTTAACCAAAATTGGCAATTTCTCATTCATACTCTTATCATTCCACTCATGTATCATGAGGGAGAATGTCCAGTAATAGCCAATGCTATGCAGCCTCTGGAACCAAGCTCTTCTTGATCATTTGTTTTGTATTCGTACATATGCAACTGATGTTTTTGGCAATTGTGCAGACTGTAGTCTATATGGCCTGCAGGCATGATGAGCTGAAGCTACAAAAAGTGGTCCACTATGGTCAATGACAAATTGTGCTATTCCATGAATAGAAGCATCTGGTTCGTCGTGTATACTGTTCATGTGCTCTGTCATCGTTGTCAAAATGAATAGCTTCAAATAATGAATATTTTGATCAGTATTTTGTTTCTGACTAGACACCCTCTGGAATTGAACCAGCAGTGATGAAAGCTGGGCAATTGCCCGAAGCAGGGCTCAATTCGAACATGTATAATGATGATAAACATAATCTATCGCACATATCATACCCATCTTCGAACTCAAGGTTTCTTCTCATCCTAGCTAGTGACATGCAATGTCTTAAGGTTGAATCTAAAACAGTCTGAGGTTATGGTGTTTACGCGGACAGACAGAACTTGTGAGCCGAATACCAGCTCCCGCTTCGCGGCTGGTTTAACCAGCTACGCTTTGCGACAGGAATTAAAAATATATATACATATAACTTTATTTGTACATCCGTAAGCTGTGTAATTGGAGAAATATTCATATGATTTACAGGCAATCCTTATAAGTTGACATATATGCAATAGAATCAAATTCAGTTCAGTACACATTCTAAAGGAGTTTTAATTATTTTCTTATTTAGTTTGTGGTGAAAAATACTATTTGCCAATTGATCCCAATAAAGACTATAGCTCTGGAAGATTGTTTAAGTTGATTTAACAGTACTTCAATTTTGCTGTAGCTGAAGTCCTTCTTACAACCTTTTTTAGGAGGCATTCTTATTCTTGTGTTAAAAGTGGCTGTTTGCACACGGCATAACACCTGCCCTTGTAGGGCGTTTAGTGGGCATTACTTAATTACAAACAAACGGCCATGCCCCTTTGATTTACAATCAAATTGGATTTATCATTCGGCACCCATGGGTAAAAGTAGATTTGGAAGGTAAAAATGTTTGGCACTTCTGGAATTGACTCCTATGATTTTTTTCTCTGAACAAAAAAACAAAAGAAAATATAAAAGAATTTTAAGAGAATATTGCTGCATGAGATCCATTGAGGGAGGCCTATGACTTTTCTGAGGACTGCAGTAAAAAATTTTAACCACTAGGTGACACTAAAAGAATGTGCCAAATGCATTCGGAAAAGAGTGGAAAATGCATGAATAAAATGAAGATATTCAGTGAAACAGAAAGAACAAAGCAATCCCTGTACAAAGATTTATCGGAACAATGCCTCGAAAGGTGGAGAACAAAATAATTCTGTATTATTTAAAATACAGTTAATTCATGAACAAGACTATTTTGGATTGAAATGCTGGGGTCTGCACCAGTAATCATCCTCCCTGGTGTAGGAGGGCTATGTCTGATTTTTTGTTTTATGGTTCTACCTTGTTCACTCTCATCATCCCTTCATTTTTTTCAGCTGCATGCTACTCTCATGCACCCACTAAAGGAAAATCTGCCTGATATCCCAGAATTTTTCAATGTTTGTGAAATATTTCAGAGATGTTCTTGAGGCTGTTTTTTGTCACAAAGGTGTATTCTTTCAAAACAATTTATTAAAGGAATATCCTAAGACTTAGTGCTGAGGGTGTCTGGACTCCAGAGATATTTCAGTCTGTCATCAAACCTCACACTGTTCTTTAACCCTGTAAAGCCTGAATCATGAAATAATAGCCAGAACATTCTACATTTTTGAAACCGAAGTATGTATTGGACCTACAAACAAAATGTAAAAACGAGTTTAGAAAAAATAATTTGCATATGAAATTAAATTTGTATCATATTTGATATTCTTATATAGTGAGCTCAAGTTTCACGAGCTGGTCTCAAAGCGACAAAATAGTACTTTAGGGACGACAGTACCTTCATCATACATATATAAAATTAGGCTGAATCTACGAGAGTCTCAGTTTTCCAGTCATACCCAATTTATGGAATTTCAAGACTGCTTTGGGACCCCAGGAAGCAGAAATATTCAAATAAATAAGGTGAAAATACATTGATACTGCACGCACAGGACTGCATGTTTTTTGCTCAAAACTGCATGGAATTATCATAAAAGAGCATATCTGTGAGGGGGTGACTTATAGGTATGGGTGACCCATTTCCATTTAAAGATCTTGATGGCAGAGGTCAAAATGGCCATGACAATATTTCTTTCATGAAAATTTAGCCGAAATTTAGTGCATTACTTGGCCCTCTTCCGTAAACGCTAGCATAACATGTGTGCTAGCAATAGATGCCTTAGGTCTTCTAGTTTCACAGGATACCACGGGCTTTGAGTTAACTTAAAAAAATTATCCTCATAAATACAATAATGTCGCTGGTGCTCTCGCAGATCTCTTAGGGTTAAATACTTGTAATATCCATGGATATATACATTTAGAACACTAGATTGCTGATGATGTCACATTTACATTACCCAAAGTGAAGCACCTAGTCGCCATATTGATACATCTGACTTCTTCATTAAAATGAATGGTTTCCTATCAGGCCAATTTCAAGCAAATTAAAATAACTTTTAAAATGCTGAGATGTGCGGCTGCATTTTGCAGCAATATTCATTCGAAGGGCTGGAATTAAACGTTTCATGCATAAGTTTTTAGAGAAATGCAAATTTGATGCTTTAATGAAGAAAATCACGTTTGCAGACTAGCTAGCCATCCGATTGACAAGAAGATACCGCTGACTAAAAGCAAATGCTCGCAATTGTTATTGGTCACCAGGTAGCTACCTTGGTAACCTTACCATTTTGGAGACAGTGTTGACTTTGCAGTTAATTGAATTAACAAGGTGGCTAACAAGCTAGCTACTTGGAATTGAGATTCAATGGCAATACTTCTCACCTGAAAAATATTTAAAACAGTGGATAAGTTGCATAAATTTTGAATTTGTGGCGTGCTCAGTCCTTAAAATGTAGTTAATTGATGTTTTTGGGTACTCTTTGGTCCAAGGTCAAAAATCTTAGATTTAGAAGGAGAAAAAAAGAGAAAAATAATCTCTCATTGGCCAAGGCACCCCAAATAGAAAATGTCTTTATTCAATAAACATGTCCACAAAGGACAAGTTATAAAACATTCCCACGCGTAGCGGCAGGGCCTTCTTCAGGGCATAAAACAAACAAGTAAAAACAGTGTTCTTATGAGGGCCAAGTGCTCAGGTGTTGATTGCTTAATCAAACCAATTTCTAAGATCCGCCCCTTACACAGACTAGAGCACTAGAAAGCGATCTCATACAAATCAATTAAACACAGTGGCTCAAAAAACAGTACAATTTTAAAACACATTTACAGAAAAGGCCTATAATCTATTTCCTCATTCAAGCCTGGATGTTCCATTGCTTTAAGATTCCATATCCAGACAGTCTCACCCTGCAACAACATTTTCAATCTATCCCCCCACGTATAGATTTCTTTATAATCTCAATACCCTGGACCCTTAAGGATGAGAGGTCACTATGATGCATTTCTTTATAGTGTTTGGCCATGGGGTAATCTTCATTGTTAACTCGAATTTCATATTTCTGTTCAGAAAAGTGTTCTTTTAATTTCCTTTTCATTCTACCTACATAGAAGCACTCACATAGGCACTGTAGGTGATATACCACAAACTCAGAATTACAACTGATAAAGCCATTGGTTTTATACTCTTTTTGTGTTTTCAGATCACAAAAAGTTTTGCTCTGTATGATACCTTCACAATGTTTACATGACCGACACTTGTAAACTTGTGCAACCAAGTTTGTTCATTAGGGCCCGGCAGGTAACTCCTAACAAGCTTGTCTTTTATCAATGGTGCCTTTCTGAACACGATCATAGGTAGATTAGGGAAAATTTATTCTCAAAGATGGATCACTATTGATTATTTTCTAATTTGACCTAATTATTTGTTTCATCCTAGGGGCACAGCGACTGTATTTAGAGACAAAACATGGTCTAGGATTGATTTCAGCCACATCTTTTTTCTTTTTCTAGTCCTTTGTGGGCATGTTTATTGAATAAAGACACTTTCTCTTTGGAGTGCCTTGGTCAGTGAGAGGTTTTTTTTCTCTTTTTTCTCCTTCTACATCAGTGGATAAGTTGCTTTGTCAGTTTCTACAGATTTCCAAAAGATAAGGAGAGAAATCAGAAGAAAAAACTGCTCTATTCCCTCAATCAGTGATATGCACTGATCATTATGAAGAGCTGTGTTTGGACTGGACATGGGCAAAATTGAAACTTATTAAAGTAGTAGCCAGAGTTAACTAGCGCCACCATTCAACAACGTTGGCATTAGCGATATGACTCGATATAAACTATTAGGTTAACGGCAAAAATTCTCAACTTGGGTAAAATGAAGTGAAGAAACCAGAAAGTAATTTGATAATGTAAATAAATATTCATCAACATTTCTTATAGCAACAAAAACTTTCGAGCAATTAATTATCATACCGGAAGGTTAGTTAAAGCCTTGGTCACGTTAACTCTTTAGAGTTACAGCGTTGGCATATATGGCCGACAATGCATTGGTGGCCCTATATTTATTGTTGATGTAAATTCTGAATTGTAGAGAGCTTTGTTATCAGCTCCGATTCCGCCCCTTCACATCACTTCTCATGAGTGACATCACTTCACAGTGCATTTGCACAATGGTGATTTGGGGGGAGGGGCTACAAACATGGATACATGACTGTAATGCCCACTCGGTTCAAATAGTATTGTTTTCACAAAAAACTGAAATGAATCTGAAAATTTACACGTCAATGACATCTTGAAGTTCATAATTTCACTTCCCCACTGGTGATTTACATATTCAACATGATGAAAATTATGTCACTGTCCATGAGCACTCATGGAGTTCTCTCAACTTATGGACCTCTCAACTCTTGATTTTTCACCTGTCAAGCTACAAAGCCATCTGAAGAGACCATTTATCCACACAGGTAGCGTTTATGAGGAAATCTGACTGGAGGGAAGCTTAGGAAAAGGTAGTTTCATTTGCACTTCACAGATGAGTAGCTTTTATCCCAATAAAAGGGAAATCTCTTTTGTTTCTCTTGCCCCTGCCACGGCCCATACTTGACCAGGGTGAAGAGGGAGAGTGGGGGCACCTCACAGAAGGCAAAGATGTAAGTGAGGACCACATTCATCCCTGCAAATAAATCCATTTATTTCAGTATCATCTCTGCACAGATTAGTGGTGTGATAGATGTTAGATGGTGCAGGCTGTAGGTGGGACTCTGTGGACAGCCCATATGGGGAGTGGAAAAAATGAGCAATTGCCACTAGCAAAAATTGTGCAGTTTTCTAAAGTGGCTTCGTTATTATCGCACCCTTAGATAAGCTGTTTATACACTATATCATTATTGCAGGCATCTACTTCGCCACTTTCAAAAGTATATAATGTTTTAGTCTTATATTTGGACTAAAAATGTTACTCACATTTAATTTTAATTTTTAGCATTATCTCCCTGGTATGTAATATGGGGATATAGCTATTAGAATGTCCGTCTGTCCATCGTCCATAATCATTTTAATTTCCATACCATAATGCAAGAACCACCTAATATTTTCCCGTAAACTTTACGAACAGAGCAACCATGAGCTGGAGCAGTGGCTTTTGTAATTTTGGAATTTTTTTAATATTGATAGATCATGTGGTGCTATGATAACGAACTATGCTTTTACCTATTACTTTTGAACCGTTGGTCTCAGATACAAAATGATGTTTTTCCTTCAGGTCCACTCAAATCTGCTCATTTCAGTCATTCCCATTTTGCATTTGTGTAGATTTTCTGCCAATTTTGCATGCAAGAATGCAGTTGAGCTGTGTTCGGGTAGGACGACCATTTTTCTTACAAGAAATAAAATTTTGTATTTTGCGATGTTTATGTTATTATCGTGGACATACGTGTTTTTGCTTCTTATCAAATTGATACAAGGTTTTATCAGCAGGCTGACAATATACTAAAGTGCTACATATAAAGTTGTGTCCACTGTCTGGCAATTAATTTGTGGGTGTGGCCTCTATTGCTAAAATGAGCTCTAACCCCTGGAGACAATGTCCAGCCTTCATCGAACTTCAGATTCCTCATGCATTGGCTATTACTCTCAAGCCTACCAAATTTGGTGTAAATCCATCCATGAGCGGTGCTATAGCAAACTAATAGTCATAACTGCAAAACCAATTGCCCAATCAACTAAAAACTTAGTATGGTTCATGGTCATTAGGGGTCCTGTGGATATCTATGGGTACAAGGTTATTTTCCAAAAGAAGAAAGATGGCCACCAACTGCCAATCATATTTTATTATCCCCTTTACTCTCTGAGCTATCATACATCATCAGAAAACTTGAAAAGATATTGTAAATTAAATTAGGATGTGTAAATGGCTAATCAGCCATTGCGCTACAGTACTGCTTATTGCTATTGTGGAATTTTTCACATTTCAAATTTTGCTTGAGCCTGAGGAACATGCTATTTCCTGATGGTTCTTGTTACTCGGGCCGGTAGGCCACGAGTCTAAGGCCGTTTCTCAATACCAAGAATGCGAAGAACGAACTTGGATTCTTGGGAGGAACGTTCTCGCTAGTCTCGCTAGTGCATTTCCAAGGCTACGAGCGCTCAGAATGCTGTCGACGGTTTGAGACGATGCGTTCTTGTTGGTATTATGCAATATGCTAGCCAGTGAGCTGCGACTTCCTTCGCGTTCATCCTTTTTTTCCCCCCAGTAATGTTATATCAGTGGGGGAAGAGTGGTCTGTGAGTGTAAGATAATTAAGGTGCTTAGCTCTGCTGCATTCCGCAGGCTGTTATGGAGTTTTTCTACTACAAATACACTGGAACATATTCAACATAAAACATTGTAAAGCAGCCAATATTCCAAATGTACTCAGATAATAGTTCCTCGCCTGAAAATTAGCAGAATAGTATTTAGCTAAGCAATAGTGAACGAATACCGACAGATTACATTCCGAGTCAATGCAAAGACGGGAATTTGCGTCTTTGCATTGACTTAGAATGTAAAATTAGTTTCGCGTCCGGTGTGAAAACAGCTTTACCAATCCTGGGGTACACTTCCCGAAATCACAGATGCTAACTGACATAGTTAGACGCATTGACTGTGAATGGACGAACTATGTACCTTGCTAATTTAGTTAGCAACCACGCTTTTGGGAAACGTAACCCTGCCCTTCTCTCTCAGGAGCGTCCCGCTCCCGCTTAGATACCGAAAAGAATTCTGGGATATGCACGCTTTCAAGTTCACAGAAGTCACCATCAGATGCAGACTCGGAAAAAGGGCCGTATGAAGAACACTTTCGGGACTGGTAACCGTTCTCGTCGAGATGTGAACTTTGAATTGAGACACTACATGGTTTCTCAAGTTCACAAGAACAGAAGTACAGAGAAGAACGCATATTGAGAAATGGCATATATACACTCAACAAAAATATAAACGCAACACTTTTGTTTTTGCTCCCATTTGTCATGAGATGGACTCAAAGATCTAAAATTCATTCCAGATACACAATATTACCATTTCTCTCAAACATTTTACACAAATCTGTCTAAATGTGTGATAGTGAGCACTTTTGCTTTGCTGAGACAATCCATCCCACCAGGTGTGCCACATCAAGATGCTCATCAGACATCATGATTAGTGCACAGGTGTACCTTAGACTGCCCACAATAAAAGGCCACTCTGAAATGTGCAGTTTTGTCTCACAGCAAAATGCCACAGATGGCGCAAGCATTGAGGGAGCGTGCAATTGGCATGCTGACAGCAGGAATGTCAACCAGATCTGTTGCTCGGGCATTGAATGTTCATTTCTCCACCATAAGCCGTCTCCAAAGGTGTTTCAGAGAATATGGCAGTACATCCAACCGGCCTCACAACCGCAGACCACGTGTAACCACACCAGCCCAGCACCTACACATCCAGCAGGTTCACCTCCAAGATTGTCTGAGACCAGCTACTCAGACAGCTGCTGAAACTATTGGTTTGCATAACCAAAGAATTTCTGCACAAACTGTCAGAAACCGTCTCAGGGAAGCTCAACTGCATGCTCGTCGTCCTCATTGGGGTCTTAACCTGACTCCAGATCGTCGCCGTAACAGACTTGAGTGGGCAAATGCTCACATTCGATGGCGTCTGGCACGTTGGAGAGGTGTTCTCTTCACGGATGAATCTCGGTTTACATTGTTCAGGGCAGATGGCAGACAGCGTGTGTGGCGTTGTGTGGGTGAGCGCTTTGCTGATGTCAATGTTGTGGATCGAGTGGCCCATGGTGGTGGGGTTATGGTATGGGCAGGCATCTGTTCTGGACGAAGAACACAGGTGCATTTTATTGATGGCATTTTGAATGCACAGAGATACCGTGATGAGATCCTGAGGCCCATTGTTTTGCCATACATCCATGAACATCACCTCATGTTGCAGCAAGATAATGCACGGCCCCATGTTGCAAGGATCTGTACACAATTCTTGGAAGCTGAAAATGTCCCAGTTCTTGCATGGCCAGCATACTCACCGGACATGTCACCCGTTGAGCATGTTTGGGATGTGCTTGACCGGCCTATACGACAGCGCGTACCAGTTCCCACTAATATCCTGCAACTTCGCACAGCCATTGAAGAGGAGTGGACCAACATTCCACAGGCCACAATTGACAATCTGATAAACTCTATGCGAAGAAGATGTGTTGCACTGCGTGAGGCAAATGGTGGTCACACCAGAAACTGACTGGTTCTGAGTCTCCAGACCCCCAATTAAGCAAAAACTGCACATTTCAGGGTGGCCTTTTATTGTGGGCAGTCTAAGGTACACCTGTGCACTAATCATGGTGTCTGATGAGCATCTTGATGTGGCACACCTGTGAGGTGGGATGGATTGTCTCAGCAAAGCAAAAGTGCTCACTATCACACATTTAGACAGATTTGTGAACAATGTTTGAGAGAAATGGTGATATTGTGTATCTGGAATGAATTTTAGATCTTTGAGTCCATCTCATGACAAATGGGAGCAAAAACAAAAGTGTTGCATTTATATTTTTGTTGAGTGTATATATATATATATATATATATATATATATATATATATATATATATATATATATATATTTAGAACGCTAGATTGAGGATGTCATATTTACATTATCCAAAGTGATGCACTCGGCCGCCATATTGATACACCCAACTTCTTCATAAAAATGAATGGTTTCCTATGAGGCTAATTTCAAATAACTCGATATAAGCATTAAAACGCTGAGATGTACGGCTGTCTTTTGCAGCAATATTCATTTGAAGGGCTGTAATAAAACGTTTCATGCATAAGTTAACGTAGAAATGCAAATTTGTCACTTCAACAGAAAAAATCGCGTTTGCTGCTTGCTAGCTAATTAGCCGTCCCATTGACTTGAATAGAGCTCCAGGGGCTGACGTCATGCAATCAGAAATCGCCATATTAGCAGGAAAGTGTGTGGTTAAAAAAACTGGCAGGCATATGGCAAGCAGCTAATTTGCTGATTATATTCATGAAAAGTGATTAATTTTATGTCTTAGGTAATTTGGACAGTCATTCAAACTTTGATGACGTGGTGACACAAGCTAGTTAACATACACGTTGAGCTGAGCGAATAGCTAGTTACATTATTCTGCCCTGGTGCTGATGCTAACATAAATGTGATGAAGAGGCACTTAAGACCTGTCTTCACAGGCAGCGCTTTCAGAGCTGGAAGCGCCCATGATCACATTTACAGAACGCTACTCTCTAGCGCTGATTTTTGGTAAAAGTTGCTAAGACTGTCTCAGCATTTCCTCTTTGCATCGTTGTAAATGCATCGTTATTAAATGAAATGAAACCGCGAATAACTGTCGCAACTAAGCTAATGAATATTCATTTCCCAAAAGTGCAATTGGAAGCGAGTAGAGTCAATGATTCCGACTATGTAGCGAAGTTACTAATGTAGCTCCCAACCATGCTTTGGGAAACCTAGTGACCCAGATTAAAATAAATGAGAACCTCAGCAGTCACAGAGTACCAAGCTGACTAAAGTTGTTGGGGTCTACAGTTGCCATAAACATTAATACTGAATAATTTGTCAGCAAAAATCATGTCCCAAAATGGGGAACAGTAAGCAAAGCTAAACTGTAGCAAGCTAATTGATTGGAAACTCGACTGTGGCAGCAGGAAATGTTTCTCACTATTGTTATTGTTAGTCCCTCCCAATTTACGATTATGATTTGTCAGCGAGAGAGCGGTGACATCATGAGCCCAGCTGTGTTCCAAAACTATTTCCAGCCGAGAGCGCCGTGGGAAAAAAGCTGTATGCTGAGGACGTTTTGGTTGTTGAGGACGTTGAGCGCTGTCAATGCTAAACTTCATTGTATTTGCATTAAAAACGGAAGCAGCCAGCGCAAAAAAGAAGTTTCCTGTGGACACAGGCCCTTTTCATCACAAAGCCAAATTGCGTCCATTTGTATCCCTCAAGGCTCTTGTATGCTTTGAGAGATTCTATGAAGGGAAAGTTGATCAGGTATTGGTAGTTGCAGGATACTGCAGGTCTGGAACATTGTCCGAGCCGGCTGAGTCAATACTTGGGAAAAGCACACCTGAGGCATTATAAGGGTCAATAATGTTCAACCTATTAAGTGTCTAATTATACAGCTCAATTTCTTTGCATGTAAAGCGGGCAATGAACTCTGACGGCTTGAAATCGGCACTAGCGCCATTCATTTTCGCTTTAGCTTTTCCTGCCAAAATGGTGGTGTAAACAAAAGGAGTCACGTGACGTCCGGAGCTCTATAGACTGCTGACTAAAACCAAACACCAGTGATTGATAACGGTCACCAGTGAGCTACCTTGGTACCCTTAACGTGGCGGGGACTGCACTGACTTGGCAGTTAATAAAATTAACAAGGTGGCTAACAAGCTAGCTCCTTGGAATTGACATTCAACAACAATACTTATTACCTGCATAATATTTAAAACTGGACAAGTCGCTTTGTCTGTGGGCTACAGAGTTCCAAAGGACAAGGAGGGGAGAAAGGCTTGGCTGTTAGAAATCAGGAGAAAAAATCCTTTCTCTATGCCCTCGATCCATGCTGTGCAGTGATCATTTTTGAGAGCAGTGTTTTAACGGGACATGGGCAAAGATGAGGCTGAGTAAACGAGTAGCCAGAGTTAACTAGCGCTTCTCTTTAATAACGCTGGCATTTGCCATATTATTCAATATAAACAATTCGGTTGACGAAAAATGTGCTCAATCAGGGTACCTTGAAGTGAGGAAACCAGAGAGTAATTTAATAATGTATACGAACATTCGTCGAAGTTTCTTATAACGGCGAATACTGCCAAGCAATTAGCTCATCAGATGGTCATTAAAAGTGTCGGTCACGTTAAGTAAACTTTTCTGCTCCCACTTTAACGTTGACACCGAGTCACATTTCGATCTTCCCTTTAGAAGGTGTGGTGCTTTCCATCCTCTGAAAAAGAATATTTTTGGAGACAAAATGTTGCTCTGCACAGCAATGCCAAAATAACACTGACTCGCACGCAAGAGTTTATGAAAATGTAATTTTAAAGTAGGCGAAAATGAATGGGAGTCTATGAGCAAATTTTACTTCCGGGTGCATAGAACAGAACAGATGCTTCACTTGAGCGTACCATCCTTGGAGCGTACCCTATCTAGTGTTCTATATATAGATCTATGGAAACGTCTAAGTTTCGCTCCGAATCTTTTTTTTTTTTCTCTCTCGGGGTTGCGATTGTCCTGCTCATGTGCGCGCGGTTTCACTATTGGCCCATATATATATATATATGTATATATCTATATATATATTAAAGGAATAATTCCCGAGAAGCAGTGGGTTACAGTGATTTTATAATGGCGGAGGGGCGTTCTAAGGCACGACGCGCAGTGGAGTGCCTTAGTGCCCCTCCACCATTATAAAATCACTGTAACCCACAGCTTCAAGGGGCTTATTCCTTTTGTAAAATGGTTTCCCGACATATAGCCCATTAGATAAACACACAAGATAAAAAATCGACAATTTATTGGAAATAATGCAACAATAAAATTGAGAACTTCTTCCACTAAGCAAGAAAGACTGGACAGAATGGTTGGCCAGCAACACAGATACTAAGATTGCTTTTTTAATCCAGCGCCATTATCATGTCACATCAGGCTACTTGGGCTCACTAATACAGATATAGGATGAAAGCAGGCTATTTTGAATGTCTACTTCGGTCTCCCGAAGACCCCGTTAAAAATGTTGCGTTCGTTTCGGTTTCCGAGTTTCCTTGTTCTCAACTTGCGCCGAGAGAGAATTGCAACCAGCAGCGAGAGTAGAGAACGATTGACTTTTGTCCTCCACACTTGCCGGTACCCAGGAAAATATGGTTTCCTCACTTCATTGTACCCTGATTCAGCATATCTGCCGTTGACCGAATTGTTCATACTGAATCATAGCTAATGCCAACGTTGTCAAAAGGAAGCGCTAGTTGACTCTGGCTACCTCTTTACTAAGTGTCATCTTTGCCCGTGTCCCATTAAAGCACTGCTCTCGAAAAATAACCACTGCCCAGCACGGATCGAGGGGATAGAGAAAGGTTTTTTCTCCTGATTTCTAAGCCTTTCCCCCCTCTTTGTCTTTTGGAACTCTGTATAGACAGGCAAAGCGGCTTGCCCATTGTTTTAAATATCATGCAGGTAAGAAATATTGTCCTTGAATGTCAATTTCAAGTAGCTAGCTAGTTAGCCACCTGCAGTCCCCGCAATGTTAAGGGTACCAAGGTAGCTCGCTGGAGACCGTTATCGACCGCTAGCGTTTCCTTTAGTCAGCGGTCTATTTAAGTCAATGGGACGGCTAATTAGCTAGCTAGCAAGCAATCGTGATTTTTTTCTATTGAAGTGACAAATTTGTGTTTCTACATTAACTTTTATGAAAGCCCTTCAGATGACTATTGCTGCAAAAGGCAGCTGCACATCTCGGAATTTTAATGCTTATATTGGCTTCTTTGAAATTGGCCTCATAGGAAACCATTCATTTTTATGAAGAAGTTGAGTGTATCAACATGGCAGCCGGTGCTTCTCTTTGGATTATGTAAATACGACATCATCAGCAATTCAGTGTTCTAAATATATGTATCTGTGGATTGGCCCAGGGCAAGACCCGGCCCGAGTACAGCCTCTTGTTGATTAAAAAACTCTAGGTGAGGCAGTTTGACACATTTCATAGATTTTCCAAAAATTAAAATCACTCAATGTTCTATGAGTAAAATTATTAATTCAGCTGATCAACATCTGTCATCTGCCGTTCATGAACAACTCGGCCCATAACCTCTAGCAGTCACAAATATCCATTACATTTTAACGAAGCTAGGTATGCAACATTGTAAGTGCAAGCACATAAACTAGATTAAGATAACTCCAGCCCCTCACCCTTAAAAGTGGGCGTGGCGAGATGGTCATATTGAAATACTGAAGTTGTCCATTTAAGACCTTTTGTAATATAGAAAAAGAGCTGAAACCTGATATGTTAGAGATATACAGCGTGTCTCAAAAATGATGGCTTTTGATGATTTTTGACAAATGGCTGTTTGGTGACCATTGACATTACATCACCAATTTGAATGACACGTAAGCTCAAGTGGTCACAGGTCAATCAAATTTAATAAAACTTTGTATGAAACATCTTTAGGGCATAAACTAGTTTGGTTTTCCATTTTAGCCTTCTACACCTCCTCCGAATGCATGTGATTTGGTGGCAGACCAGCTGAGTTTCAGGGTTGAGTTCACTTGAATCTCTAATTTTATGATCTTAAGACGCATTGTGGAATGTAAACTCCTCTTTTTCTCTAAGACTTTTGTTTCTCTTAAAAATACATAGCTGGCCTTACTTTTAACAGGACCTTACAGTGTGTCAAAGCTTAATTATGTTACTGAATTTTAGGTAGCACCTCTGTTATTATTTGCTAAAATCTACGATTTGGGCAAGTACTGTCTATCAGTCAATTGCATTCGGCATCTGTCAGTTTATTAGTTAAGCCCCCTTTTACCATTAATCCTGCACCAATCTTAAAGCCCATGGTGCAAGTTGAAGACCCCTGCGAATGAACGTGTAGATAAACAGTGTAGGAACTCTATTTGCTGAAAGAAATGAATCAGATATGTACATTAAAAGAGTTTTTGAATTAAATTGTGAGTAAAATGACTTCCGCATGTCAAAAACGCTCTGACCAAACACAGATGTGAAGATTTTTACTAAAATCTTGGCAAGTAGGTTAAATAAGTACATCACTACTATCATTCATGCGGATCAGACTGGATTTATTCCTGATAGATTTTCTTTTTTTAATGTAAGAAGGTTAATAAACATACTGTACCATAAATATGAAAAGGGCCAGGAAGTAGCTGCACTCTGTCCAGACACGCATCGTGCATTCGATCAGGTGGAGTATAAATACATGTGGAAAGTGCTGGAGCAATTAGGATTTGGTACCAAGTTTATCTCATGGATTGAAATATTATATGGTCACCCCTCTGCTTGTATCCTAACTAATCAAGACAGATCCACTCCTTTCTCACTACATAGAGGGACGCGGCAGGGCTGCCCTCTAAGCCCTTTACTCTTTGCATTTGCAATCAAACCACTTGCTATTAGTATCAGGCAACACCCTGCTCTCAAACCAACACGCCTTGGGAATGTGGCTCACCACCTTTCATTGTATGCAGATGATGTGGCCATTTTTATGTCTCAACCTGTTGTTGGGGTAATGGCCTCGTACAGAACACCAATGTTGGGAAAAATGCAATTTGCCTAATGATATCAATATTATTAATTTGACTATCCAAAAAAATATGATACTGTAATATTAATATTAAATATTAATATACATACCTCGGGGCACCACCCTTCCTCAGTGAAGGGAAAACGATAGCCAATTAATAAAACCTCAGTCTCAATACCCACTAAGCTATTAATTTGGAAAATGATTAATAATTAAACTAATAATTGTAACCAACTTACCCAATCAATAGTTAGATTGAAGGATTCAGAGTTCTGAATAGTAGAGGTTGGCAGTTTCATTCACTCTTGCACAACATTAATAACCACAGCATAAGTCTTAAAGGAATATTTCTTTAAATGAAACAAATAAAACACACAATCTAGACTACACTAAACACTACAACCACAATGAAGGAGTTGTGTGTGTGTGTGGGTGTGTGCGTGCGTGCGCGTGCATGCGGGTGTGGGAGAGAGAGAACAAAAGGATGATCTGAGGTGTGAGTGGGGGGGGCCTTGCTGACCATGTGGAGTGGGGGAAGGCAGCCCTACTGTAACAAGGCAACCCTACTGTAACAAAGACCAAATCTTTGTAGCAATGGAAAGTTTAGAGTTTTAAAGTCAGTTAAATGACTTAAAATGCTAAATGTCGTTTGTGTTTGTGTGTATTACGTTAAAATGAAGAGATGTGCGTGTTTTGCACAGGAAAAGCGCCGTGTTAGTCTACAGGAGGTTATTTGCATGCAAGAGCTTGTCTGCTATACATTAATACCACCCTGTCCAACTAAAACACAATCCTAAAAACAATCACAACAACTATCATTTAACAAATACACACAGTCACTTTTAGTCTTAAAGGAAGGTTTGTGCCCAGTTGTTACCAGTCCTTAGTTGAGGAAAGAGGTTTGGTAGTTGCTTGAGGATCCGATCGTGGGGGATGTTGATCCGGCTGGGAAGAGCGGTTCTGGTGCGGCAAAAGTCCGAGTCTTTGCTGTGGGAAGAGGAGGGAGGCTGGCCGCTCCTCAAAAGCAAGCTGTTGCTTCCAAGGCTGCTCTACTCCTGGTAGCATGGCTGCTGCTTCAACATGGCCAGTCTATGCTGGGCCTTAGAGGTGGGGGAGGAGTACCCCAGCCTGAGCAGTCTGCAGGGGTCCAGAAGCCTCTCCAAGGGAGAGACAGAGAGTCCAGAGCCAAGAGAGAATCCAAGAGAGCAGAGAAGAGAGTGAAAAAATGGTTGACCACTGCTTTTATGTGTCTGGCCTGCTGGCGGTAGGGGCTTGCAGGCAGCAAGCGGTCATGGGAAGTCCTGGACTCCATTCTGTATCCTCACATATGAAAGTTTTCCTCCATGTGACCCCAACATACCCCCCTTAGGTCTTGGGGTGACACCCGATGTGTCATCCCAAGAGCTCAAAGGTTTAGTCCATGGAAGGAAGAGTTCATTTGCCAGTTCATTCAAGGTGTAACAACTGGGCAGTGTGTAATAACTGGGCATTGGTTGTCTAAACTCAAACAGTAAAAGTTACAAACAAAACCTGGTAACACACTTGAAAATGACAAATTCAAAATGTATAACCAATGATGTTGCTCATTAGGGTTAGTGAGAAATGGAATGTTAATGTTGTTATTTGTTATAAGCAGGAAAAATGGCACCTACAATGATAAAACCATTTTTGGAGCATCCCAGAGTGTGTTTTGGTACACTCAATGGATCTGATTACAAAAATTGACTATTAAAAGTAGAATTCTTCACACACTTTACAAATTTTGTCCTTCAGGCAGGTGTAACTGTAGAAGGGTGTCATCACATTTTCATAATCTCAACATCCTAATGGCTGTATCATGGTTTTGTGTACATTATGTGACTGTAATGTCCTAAAAAGGTGTGCAACAAGGACAGGTGTATGACTCGCTATGTTCTAAGTTAACATGTGTCATACTGTTTACAAAATACTGCTAAGGAGTGAACTCCAAGTGTACTTGCAAAATCAGACGGTGGTGCATAGTTACAATCAGAATTACTGCACTTGCTGCTGCTGCGAACAAATCAAAATTCTGCATGTAACCATAAGAAAAGTCAAAGAAGTTACGCTATCAACATGGTGAAAGTGTTGGTACAGAGTGAGCTGTTTAAACTATGACTTAGAAAAGCGAACTCTGGGGCGTGTATGTTTTAACTGCCTTACTGGTTCTGGGTTGTAATGATCCATAAAGCCAGAGGCAGACGGGCATTCAGAGGCACTGTCACTGTCAGATAGGTGCTTACCGTGTTCTGAATTGTCGTCAGAGATGCTCTGATCATCATCTGAACCATCCAGAGTCTGGCCGTGTGTCTGGGCCAGGATTTCTGCGTATGGCTTCCTACAGCTTCTGCTGAGGGCGTGCCCATCCCTACGCAGATGGTGGACATGGCGGCTACGCTCACTGTCCCTATGAGGCTGTTTCTCACCCCCCTTAGCTCTGTGGCTAGGGTGAGGTTTGGAGATAGAACGCCTGCATGAGAGGTCCGTGTTTGAGCCGGCGGGCTCAGTGGTTATCACCCTTGCCTTGGAAGTGACAACAGTTTCCCAAGCCACCTGTGTCACCTTCCTGATCTCCTGCATGGAGGGGTTCCCTTGACACGTCCTGAGTGTTACGTGAGTGCGTACACATGGGTGCAGGTTGCGCAAGAACAAAGACTTGAAGGTTGGATTTTCTTCTAAGCCTGGGGTATTCGTGCCTTGGAAATATGTGTGCCTCAAACGATTAAAATATTCCCTAGGGTTTTCTGTGCGGGAATGTTTAACTTGGAAGGCCTCAACCATTGAACTAATGTCATCAATACTAGAAAAAAATTCTTCCCTCATTGCATGACATAGCTCACTGTAGTCATCTCTGACACTGGGAGGCTGTGTCTGGATAAACTTGTGAACCGCTTTTGAACTGGTTTTCCACACAAGTTTAACCTTTTCCCTTTCACTAGCTTGAGGAAAGTCGACAAGACTGTAGTCTATCTCCCTCAAGTAGTTTTCAATATTATGATCAGGGTTTCCTGGATCAAAATGGTCAATGTCTTTAGCTAAACTCTCAAGCACTTCAAAACGAGGAAACTGTGTGTTCCTATCTGGTGAAGGCAAGGCTAAGCTAGGGTCAGTTGCATAGGTAGGGGCTGAACATTCTTGGAATCTCCGCCCCCCTTTATGGAGTGAGGCACATCATTAACCCTGTCATATCTCATTGGCTGAGAATGACATGGGGCAGAATCTGTTCTCGACCAAAAGCTAGATGTGTCAAAGTCTGGATCAACAACATGGGAAGTCAGGGAGCGGTTAGCTCTGTCTCTCAGTGGGGTCTGAGGCGCTGACTTCATTCCCAAATCCTTGGCGCTGGTAGGGAATCGTTCAAATCTTTTGGGAGAAACTGGAGCTAATGTTTCACTACTGGAGGACAGTGAACTGGAGTAACCAGAGTCACATGGGCTGAACGACTGTGGAATGGAAACACGTTCTGTTTTAAGCCGCAAAAGTTCCTCCTTGTGCGAGCAGAGGTCTGACTGTGCTGCATGTAGGTCTGTCAAATAGCGCATGGCTTTGCTATTAGCTGATTTTACTTCTTTGAGAAGCTCAGCATTTTGCCCTCTAAGGGTGTCTAGCTCAAAACTAAGGGCAGTTTTGCTCTGAACAGCAAGACTGGTCTGCCTGTGAAAGATCAACAGCAGACATCTCAACAATGGGCCTTTGGATGCGCTCTGTGCATCGCACGTGTTGTTGACTAGAGAGTCTATTTCTTGGTCACACTCACTGAAATTCAGCTTACTGATGAACTCGGGATAGCCAGGCTTCAGGCTCTGTGCAACAGAAGAAATGAGCTGCTCTACACAGGGGTTGTCCATTGTTGGATCTAAAAGATTAGGGAAAAATAAAGTTGTCTGATACAAGACAAGGAATTTGGCTAACTATGGTGTTGCGGTAGCAGACACCTTAATGTGTAACGGAAATACACTAGATTTAGCCAATCACTGGGGCCTACACTGTAAATACAGCTTCTGTGGGCAGATAGCTACAGCACCAACTAGTGGTAACAGTGGGCACAACAAGAAGAATGCAGTTTGCTGACAAACTTGCAATAAAATGCACTAACTGAAACACAGAGCTGCAGTTGGGGAATTGTCTCTTGGAACTTGCTGAAGCTAATGCACGTGGTTGCACAGCTAGGTTCAGAACTTCCACAGGGCTGTTTGCACGCTGTGGCTCAATCTTGGGCTCTATTGTCAAATAAGGCTGAAATGCATGGCAGTGACAGCCTATTTACTCTCTCTATCACACAGGGCCGTGGGCGCGCTGTGTCTTATGTAAAAATGTACCACTTGCTTTACAACAAATGACAGCGGGATAAAATTTAATTGAATGTGTGGGATTCAAATGCTGAACCAACTCTCGTTACAAGTTAGTGCACAGTAGATTGACCTGTATGCACCAGCAGCAATAGCAATCCTTCTCAGTGTAACTAATGGGACTTAAAAGACTAGATCACAACTCAAAATCTCTCAAAAATTATTTGTTCACTTAAATAAAATATCACCACAATGTACCAGTTCCAAACAACAGTCGGATGTCTACACCTGAAGCAGACTAAAAAGGTGAACAAAAAGACATTTGTCAAGTGAAATCGTAAAGATTTAGGATTGGCCAAAGTTATATGCCAAATGTGATTTTAATGTCGTACAATTATGAACGAAATGCCAACAGTACTTGCCTCACAGGGGGCACCAATGTTGGGGTAATGGCCTCGTGCAGAACACCAATGTTGGGAAAAATGCAATTTGACTAATGATATCAATATTATTAATTTGACTATCCAAAAAAAAGATACTGTAATATTAATATTACATATTAATATAAATACCTCGGGGCACCACCCTTCCTCAGTGAAGGGAAAACGATAGCCAATTAATAAAACCTCAGTCTCAATACCCACTAAGCTATTAATTTGGAAATTGATTAATAATTAAATTAATAATTGTAACCAACTTACCCAATCAATAGTTAGATTGAAGGATTCAGAGTTCTGAATAGTAGAGGTTGGCAGTTTCATTCACTCTTGCACAACATTAATAACCACAGCATAAGTCTTTAAGGACTATTTATTTAAATGAAACATATAAAACACACAATCTAGACTACACTAAACAGTATATACACAATGAAGGAGGTGTGTGTCTGTGTGTGTGTGCGCGCGCGTGTGGGTGTGGGTGAGAGAGAACAAAAGGATGATCTGAGGTGTGAGTGGGGGGGGACCTTGCTGACCATGTGGAGTGGGGGAAGGCAACCCTACTGTAACCAAGACCAAATCTTTGTAGCAATGGAAAGTTTTAAGTTTTAAAGTCAGTTAAATGACTTAAAATGCTAAATGTTGTTTGTGTTTATGTGTATTACGTTAAAATGAAGAGATGTGTGTGTTTTGCACCGGAAAGGCGCCGTGTTAGTCTACAGGAGGTTATTTGCATGCAAGAGCTTGTCTGCTATACATTAATACCACCCTGTCCAACTAAAACACAATCCTAAAAACAATCACAACAACTATCATTTAACAAATACACACAGTCACTTTTAGTCTTAAAGGAAGGTTTGTGCCCAGTTGTTACCAGTCCTTAGTTGAGGAAAGAGGTTTGGTAGTTGCTGGAGGATCCGATCATGGGGGATGTTGATCCGGCTGGGAAGAGCGGTTCTGGTGCGGCAAAAGTCCGTGTCTTTGCTGTGGGAAGAGGAGGGAGGCTGGCCGCTCCTCAAAAGCAAGCTGTTGCTTCCAAGGCTGCTCTACTCCTGGTAGCATGGCTGCTGCTTCAACATGGCCAGTCTATGCTGTGCCTTAGAGGTGGGGGAGGAGTACCCCAGCCTGAGCAGTCTGCAGGGGTCCAGAAGCCTCTCCAAGGGAGAGACAGAGAGTCCAGAGCCAAGAGTCCAAGAGCCAAGAGAGAATCCAAGAGAGCAGAGAAGAGAGTGATAAAATGGTTGACCACTGCTTTTATGTGCCTGGCCTGCTGGCGGTAGGGGCTTGCAGGCAGCAAGTGGTCATGGGAAGTCCTGGACTCCATTTTGTATCCTCACATATGAAAGTTTTCCTCCATGTGACCCCAACACTGTGCAGACCGTCCCCATTCTACTGGATCTTATTAAGTCCTTTGGTGAGGTTTATGGCTATACAATTAATTGGCAGAAAAGCGAATTCATGCCATTAAAAGGGGACCTGGATGCTAACTTTCTGCACAACCTTAGATTCCATAATCATACCTTTTATTTGGAATTTCCCGCAGAATATCAAAAACTCATTTGCATAAATCTAGAGAGAAGGGTGGGCTAGGTCTACCATGTCTTCAGCACTACTATTGGGCAGCTAATTTAAGAGCCTTGGTCTATTGGCAGTATGGTTATTCAATGGAGGTCTCTGTAGTTATTCCTGTTTGGGTTGCTATTGAAAAGAATAGTGTTACAAATAGCTCTCTTCCAGCACTCCTTTTTTCAGCTCCTGGTCTCCCCGCAAACACAAGCTGCACAACAGAATGGTGTTAGGCAGTGTGAAAATTTGGCAGCAAATCAGGAAGAACTGTAAATTCCCTAATACCATCATATATACTCCAGTTCATCGCAATCATGCCTTCCTTCCATCTCTCTCTGATAGGGTCTTTGATGACTGGAGGCAAAAAGGCATTGTTACTTCAAAAGATATATATATGAAAAAAACAATTTGCAAGTTTCTCTCAATTCCAAGAAAAGTTTTCTTTTCCATCAACACATTTTTTCAGGTATTTACAAATTAGGAACTATGCCCGTCAGAATATATCTAACTTTGAGCAGCTTCCTGAAGAACAAAGGTGCTACACACTCTTGCTAGGCCGTCCTGACTCCAAACACCTGATCTCTGATTTTGTTAAAATATTTTCTGAACAGTTTAATGTTGACACACAATTTATTAAGACATCCTGGGAGGAGGAGTTGGGTATACGAATCGATGATATTGTGTGGGAAGAGGGCCTCAACAGGGCCCAGGCATGCTCTGTTAATCCAAGACACCAGTTAATTCAATATAAGGTAATACATAGGCTTCATTATTCAAAAACCAAGTTGCATAGAATTTATCCCACCATCTCTCCCTTATGTGATCGATGTAAGTCTGCAGAGGGCTCTCTTGCCCATCTGTTTTGTACATGTCCAAACCTGTATAATTTCTGGTGCGAAATTTTCAAATGGTTCTCTAAAACATACCATAAGGAATTTAAACCTGATCTTAGAATTGCACTTTTTGGTTACTCTTTCTTACTACTGGACAAAAGCCTCTCTGTTCAGAACACTCTCATGTATGGGATGATCATTGCTAGAAGATTGATCTTAAGACTGCGGAAATCAGAGTCTGTGCCTACATTTAAGGATTGGCTGTCAGATTTGACAGGTGTATTACACCTGGAGAGACTCAGATACGATGTGTCAAACAGACTGAAAACATTTCAAAGGATCTGGCAGCCCATCCTAGACCACCTTACCCAGGATGATAGTGACTGCAGTGATGAATAAAGTGTAAAGTATACTGCTTACCTCTTTTTTTGTGGATGTAAATCGTCACTTGTGATGCACAATAGTATTGTTACTTTTGGTACTCACCCAGCCAGCGCGGTTTTTTTTCTTCTTTTTTTTCTTTTCGTGTGTGTGTATGTTTTCCTTGACATTGTTGCTGTTTTTCTCTAAATTGTTACACTTTCTGCAAAAATCTGAATAAATATATAATAAAAAAAAAAAAAACCGCTCCGACCGGACGTGACGTAATGACAAGCAAACATCTCCGCTGAAGTAAAGTTCGCAATGTAATCAAACAATAACTGCGTTTACATGCACACCATATTCTTCTTTTAATCGGAATATGATAATATTCCGATTGCGTACCTGTCATGTAAACGCGTGCAATAACCCGAGTAAGATCATTTTTCGATTCGAAATATTCCGAATAAGACCCCTGGTATATGCCTGTTTTAATCGGAATATTGGCTCATGTACACACCTTAATCGGAAAATGCCCCTGAACAGAATATTCAACTACGTCTGCGCCTGTTCAATTCGCAAGGAATTAGCCTTCTTGGAGCGAAGAGGAGACGACTGTGTGCATTCAGATAATGAAAGACATGAATAAATTGGAATATATCGATGGGCAAAAGCACTGTAACAGTGAAATGTGCGAAAAGTGGAGAGGCTGGTTTTGCTTTAATTGCCAACCAAGTTATTCATCGCTGGAAAACTCAGAAGGCGGCATATTCCAAAGCGAAAAAAATTTTCACGCCAATCTTAATCTTACTCCAATTTGCTTTTCTTATGAGCTTCCGCATGTAATGCGAAAAACAGCTACTAGATGGCAGTATTGACTTTTTTTTTTTTTTGTTAAGCCCAGTCTGGAGCTAGGTTTGAGCATGTCCTGGGCATGTCTGAGAGGGGAAAGTCCCAGAGAAAAGAAAAAAAAATATGTGGGAGTGGGCTGCAAAAGAGTATATAAAGAGAGAAGCTGAGAGAGTAAAGTAGTTGGAGAAATTGCAAGGAGAAGGATACATTTGACCAGACCTGTCACTCTTTTCAAGACCTGTGAAGCTATTTGTGGATTTTTGCCTGTGTTGGAGCATTTTCCTCACCTGGAACATCACCAAGCAACCCCACCTCAAGGGACGGTAAATATTTTTTTTTCTTGTATATTATTATTCTTGGTCAGTAAAATTGGTCAGTATCATTCTTGGTCAGTATAAATTGTAGGCTAGTGTTAGTCTTTGTTGAATTAAATCTGTTTTAGTCTAAAAATTTTGTCTGTCATCCCTTGCTGTCTTATATGTCGTAGCAAATTGGGGCCATAACAGTATGTTCATGTACAATGTAGGAAATCTGGACCTGGACCCATAGTCTGATTTAAACAGTCAACGCTTATACCACGGCATTAACTATAACGTATCAGCTGACGTTAGCTAGTGGGACAGCAGTAACATTACTAACATTATGTTTTCTAGCTAGTTGCTTAACTTAGCTAACAGGTTAGGTAGTTATGAG
Source organism: Gymnothorax reevesii (assembly GCA_029721435.1). Taxonomy (NCBI): domain Eukaryota; kingdom Metazoa; phylum Chordata; class Actinopteri; order Anguilliformes; family Muraenidae; genus Gymnothorax; species Gymnothorax reevesii. Next base: position 56,899,293 of record CM056586.1, read on the forward strand.
AGTGTAATATTAGGTTCAACGTTTGCTCGCTAATATTTGGGGAACTGTCAGGTTGTCAATCTCCACAATCAATAGTCAGTAGTGATTAGTGTCGTGTAGAAGAGCTGATTTTTTGTTGAAACTGCCAGTGGATAATTAATCTGTTTATGTAGTCATTGTTTCAAGGATATTTTATTGTCTCATGCACAGAGATATTGGGTGTAAGACATGCAGCGAAGTTGCTTCTTTTTGCCGGGACAAAACGTTTTGATTTGGAAATCGGTGGACCCAATGGCCAGTCAATTTGGAGTTCTTACATCCAAAACCAACACAAGAATTCGCCATTGTCAAAAATCAAACTATCTCTCTTTAATTCAAGGCCCACGACAAGCTCTCTTACCACCACTCGGACTACAAAAACCCACAGTGAGAACCGGGGCAGAGGCGCCAATGTTTACCTGTTGTTACTTCATATGACACGTTCTCCGGAAAGGGGCGTTTTTTTTGGGAGCCTCTTAAAATTTTTACACTTTCTTCTCAATTTCTGCCCTTGGGTCTTGTAAAACATTTTTTTTTTGTATTTCTTTTTAAATAATTTTTAATTAATAATAATAATAATAATTTAATTTAATAATGAATTTAATTAATTTAATAATTTTCTTTAATAATAATTTTTCATACAAGATTATGTGTAAATTCAGTTATAAAATCACCTTGCAAGTTGCTTTTTAACAAAACTTGGAGACATGTTTGCCTTGGTTACAGACCAATATTTTTTAAGTTCATGTCAAGGGTCAAGGTCAAGGTCATACAAAATGACAAAAAAAAATTTTGATCCAAAGCTTCACTTCTAAATAACAGTGTTTCCCCTACCGTTCTGCTGGCGGGGCGTGAGCCCCCGCCCTGCCAATGCGCCCAAAATCTCTCCCTGTATGTCTGCGTGTGTGTGCTCTTTACATTGATGTGGCTGCAGCTGCGCACTTATTGCTCTGCACATTGTCAGATGCTATTTAGATTTTACAATTGTAATTCAAATAAGTTAACGTAGCTGCCACAGATGTTTATTCTCATCTATGAGACCTACATTAATCTTTCAAAATGAATCGGCTCGCGTTCTTCTACCGGGAATACGGTGAAGTTTTGACCGCAGATCACCTCAGCAGACCTGGGCTGGGCTGCTCCGCTACTTGCAGCTGGTCTGGGCTTCTCCCTCAACGTTGGAGCAAATGTACACACAAGCATTAAGCTGGCGGCACAACGGGGAACTAAATGGCTTCTTTCTCGCACAAAAAAGCTTTAAAACTTGATGTTAACCGCCGCTATAGCGGAATTTAAAACAGCTTTCCGGCGGTTTAAAGCTAGTTATCCACCTTATTCCTGTTCTAACGATGCGCGTCGCCCTGAGAACCCTGACAGTCCCCTACTTCTGGTCATTGCTCGCTGTATTGCAGAGAGATCAGCTGACTCTAAAAAACATGAAAGCTTTAATGGAAACCGAGTGCTTTATTTACAAGGTGATTAGGAGAGATTGCCCTTGCCCAGCACCTTACGGTTTGCCAGCGAGTTGGCACTTGGAGTAGCTAGACTGAAGTATCCGCCCTAGAGGATTTCCGTTTGCTCACACCATTTCATAAACGAAATGTATATTTTTCCGTGAACTGTTTTTACATTTCAATGGCTACTTCACCGTGCCCTCACCTGCGCAGTTGTATTATTTTTGGACTTGCTCATAGATGTCAATGGATAATAGTGAATAGTTATAACTAATTATATAACTAATTTAATTAGTTAATTAAATAGTTCGTTAATTCGTTAATTAAACGTAACTATTTATCGATATTGTAAACCATAAATTTCACAAACGTAACTATTTATCGATATTGTAAACCATAAGCGAGAAAGAAACGTTTTTTGCACGGACTCTTTCGTATGGCGACGTGATCCGTCACAATTAGGTCATCGAGTCACGTGCTAGAATTTCGCAACCTGTCAAGTTGAACTGATGGGCTGAATGAGCGAAAGTATGTCCGTTTTCATGCTAACAGAGGTGTATAATCCAGCTTCAGAAAGTAAAACTCCATCCCAGGATATTGTTCCAGCCACAAAAGACCTAGCAGCTGACACTATTCTTCAGCTGGGTGGTAAAACAAGTCAAATCTGCTGACAGGAGTTTACAGTTGGAATGAAAACATGGTAGGATTTTTACTTTCTGACCCCTGGATTATACACCTCTGCATGCTAATGTATTCATGAGCAGGTGAAAAGGTCCTGTCATTTCAGGGATGTCGAACACTATTTGACAAGGGTAATTAACCAATCAGGTTGCGGAAAACACCTACTATTGGTTTACAATTCCAATTCAATTGGATTCTTTACCCAGCTGGCTGATTAAACTGGGGTGGCGCTTCGTCAGACTCTATATAAGCCGGATGTTCGCCACGCCTCTTTGCTAGAGTGTCTGTTTGTAGCTACGCACTATAGCCGAAGATATCTGCAGTCAGGATTTGTTTGACTTTATCTTCTTGTTATTATTGGAGTTCTTCTCCCTTTTTTCTATCTTGTCCTGCTTCCTTGTTTTTGACTATCATACGTCCTGTAGAAGCGTGAGCTCTTTCCAGTGGTCCGTATTATTCTCTGTGTTTGTATTGTGTCCGTGCTGCTCGTTTCCCTCTTGTCGCTGCAACTGGCCTCCAAATTCTATCAGCCATTACAGCATATGTCAAGAACTGAGCCCCAAAATCTTCCTGTTTCTGCAGTGTCATCATTTGATACTTACAATGACATACTTGAAGGCAAGGAAAAACTACAAACCATTTTAGCTTGGATTTCTTGTCTCCGTCTCTGGGAAGCCAGGATGTGTGACCTGGATGCTGCTCAGAAACAACTTTGTTACGAAGGTTTTCGTTGACCTCAAACTTTTAAACAGCAGTTTTCATTAGATTTATCCCTTGGTGTTACGGCTTTTTATCAGAGCGCCAACAAAGACCTCTGTAACTCACCCTATCAGTTTCCACTGAGCTGCAACTACTCAGTTGTGGGAGATATTTGTCTCTGTGTGTGTGTGTGTGTGTGTGTGTGTGTGTGTGTGTGTGTGTGTGTGTGTGTGTGTGCATGTGTGAGTTAGTCCTTTTACTGGCGGAAAACGGATACTTGGAATTGCATGTAACAAAAAGGGCATAGCCTAACATATGTCAGTATATTAATACAAATAGCTTTCAAGCTCCTGAGGGTGCATAATGAGTCGTTATAATAGTCTGTTAGACAGCGGAACCTATTTTCATAAGCTGTTGGATCTGATCAGAATAGGACTACAATATTCATCTTGCTTTTTAGCTTTGGAGCTTTAGTGCACATGCTTAACCATTTGGACTGAACCTCACATCCATCTGGTCTGTGGGTAACCTGAGCTGGAGCTTTGGGAGTGGTAGGCAGAGGTAACATTGTTCTCTCAATTTACTCTTCCTCTTCCCCTTGTCCACATTCTGCACCCCTGGTTTGCGAACACGCAAACCAGAACTCAATGGCCCCAGAGCTATTTTAATGCTGCTGCCATAACAGGTTCACAGTTGTTAATGCAAATGTTTAATAATGAACCAGCTGCCCCAGGTCCAGCAAGGGTTCCCTCTGGGCCTGAGAGGAGTGGGACGTGCGTCCGACATATAAATTAGCAGCAAAGAACAAAACAGTGCTCCCCAATTCCTTCTCCGTCTAAAGGCCCTGTTCTTTTCTCTGCCTTTCATCTCTCAGAGTGCAGCTCTGAGCTCTATCGACAGTGTCTCGCACAGAAAAACAGCCGTCCTTGGTGAAATTGCAGAAAATTGCTATGATAGTAGCATTAGCATTTGCAGTTACAGCAGCATTAGAGGTTGCTTATTAAACAGATGCCAATAGTTGCTATTGCAATTGTTGCAGTACTTGAAGGAGCACTGATTAAATTAGTTTTCTTTTTCGATAGGTGGCGATGATTATATCTGGGGCTTAAGATTAGTGTTTCAGGAAAAGGAGATAGTTGGTAGTCGTTTTGATGCTGGAAAAGAGCAATCTGGTATAAGTTACCTTGCATGAAAAAGCAAAAAAAAAAAAAAAAAAGGACAGAACCTTGTAAGGACAGAAGGGACAAAGTGTAATATTAGTATGTGTTTACACAGAAAATGAAATTACTGGATTTAACCTTGAAGTTTCACTGGCTCAGTCATAACCTCTAGAAATACTGGAAAAAGTTGACTGTTCTTTTATGCTTTGAAAAGTTAGAGCTGTTTCCTCAAATTCAGGGAGCTGTCCTGGGGTTTGGATTTATTTGACATTTTGGAAGCAGTGCACAACATTCTTTAATTATTCAACATACAAAAAATACACGTTGCAGCGCAAGATTTAAATTCCTGTTTTTATTGATAATTTTTTTCTCCAAATATGAGATTTTAATAGATTAAATGGAGTTTTTGAACGCATGCGGCTCAGGCATAGTTCTCCACGGGCTACCCCTGTTTATTTATTGATGGTGTATTGATCTTCCTCTGCTACCGTTTACAGAGCGATTTGAAAAACAGCCCAGTGAATACTTAACTGTTACTGTAACCATCTTGCTTTTCCGATTCCAAAATCTTGAGGAATACATAAGGTCACACAGGATGTACCTAATGTACGATCTGCTTCTTCCAGCTCTCTCTTAAGACGTGCCAGTTCAATCCGTTAGGCCAGAGCTGAAAAACTACTTATTTACTCTCGCTCTTATTTGACTATCAGAAAAAATGGGTTGCTTCTCTCAAAATGCCTTGAACAGAGATGATTCTGTCTAAAATGTTGCAGGGTGATGGAGTTCTATGATGTCGTCGAAAAGCTGTATATTTATTTTGCTCATTGTATGAAGAGATGGGCCTTGCTCGGCAATGTGTTTACTCCTTAGAGCAGAGAAAGAACATTAAAGTGCCCCTGTCTAACCTGAAGGTCCTGTCACTACGATGCTATTGTCGCGTTAGATATCAATATGATGACAAAACTAAAGTCCTTGACCAAATTTCTTTCACTAGTGATGAAAGAGATTGAAATGATGCACTGAAGAAAACTACATGCAAATTAATTTAATACTTTTTTTAATCATCTTTTTGCAATAATATTATATTTTAGAGCATTTTGATGAGACCTCCACCCTGGCCCTAGCTATTAAATGGGCCAGTGAAACCAGAGCAAAAAAGGCAAGGCGTGATTTGGAAAAACTTTGAAAAGCCAGCTGCTTTTCCTGCAGAAAGCTACTTTCACATCAAACTGCCCTAATTTTATGCCCTAAACACAGTTGGAATAGAGCTGATAGTATGACAGATCAAAATTGGGTGTGTCAAACTCTAATTTTGTAACAGAAGGCAACAGCACAACCGTAGCACTGATCACAAAAAGATTAGTCGAAGATGACTAGAAGGATACACGAAGGCGACCGTGAAATTTAGCCAGAACGATAGATTGGTGTTTAAAATGTCCACAAGTAGAGTCAGATATTTTTTGCGTTTTTTTTTAAGAGAACAAAATTATTTTTTGAAACTGCATATAGCATCGATTTTGGGCCGAATGACATGACAAAAAGTGCGGACTGGCTTTAGCCAATGAAACGCATTACAACAGGCACGTGATTTTAAGGAAGTGACGTCTGATCACTTTAGCTTCAGCTGAGAGAGAACAAGAAGACTGCTGAACAGTATGGTCAACCATCATACTATGTTGATTCACAAGCAAAATAGTATTGTGATCAGTTGATTGTTTCGTATTAAAACAAGATGTCTACTTGTTGGCTGTCAAAATGTAGCTGCCGGGAAGAATAACGAGGCCGTCTTTGGCTATATCTGGCAGAGGGAACGAGACTCAGTTTCCATCAATTTCCGTGGTCAAAGCCAGAACTGCTCAGGGGCATAGCTAGAACCGGGAATTGGGGTGGCACAGACACGTCCCTTTATGACAATTAGGATAGTCCTGGCTAGTTCTCAATTATTTTTCTTTATTGACACGTTTTCCAATTATCGTAATAGGCAACTGAAGACGCGGTTTCTCATGCGATCTAGCAGCGATGAAATCATGGGGTAAATTCAGTAAAACTGAGAATTGGGGTGGACGTAACATCTGTTTTAAAGAATTAATAGTCCTGACCTGTTCGCAGTCATTTTCATGATTAATAAAATGTTCACTCCGAGAGCGCTCCGCACTTAATAGGTGCTGCTTGTTCTCCCCGATTAGGTAAGAGGTAAGACGACAATCATTCATCTGGACACGTTTGCTTAATTTAAATCAACGTTATTCAAAATTACTCTTGGTATTGAGTGGGGAAAAAGTTGCACTTGGCTGTGAAATAGGCTATAAAAAGCATGCGGCTCTATTTGATGTTGATTTAAATTATGCAAACGCGTCCAGATGAATGATTGTCGTCTTACCTAATCGGGTAAGAAAAAATATCAGAGATGCCAAGGCTTATGTCTGAGGCGTGAGTTTCTCCTCTTCGTGGCATTCACGTTTCTGTGCCGTAGTCAGCAATTATTCAATCAAAGCGCACTGAAGAAATTCTCTCACGGAATTTAAGTCATCGTGCACCAAGTTAATCAGTTTCACGTGCACTATGGTGGATTTCCCCACTAATGACACGGAAATCGATTATGACTCGGGAATTCTCAGGCTTGTCTTTACTGAGGGATTAAAAGCAGTGGAATTGCATAAAAACATTTCAAATGGTCTTATTACATTAAAATAATTTAAACGATCATGAAACACATGCATTGTTTCCAATCCCTGAGTAAACAGAAGCACGGGAAGTCCGGAGTCAATGGCCGTGTCTGAAATCGTGCACTAACTTACTACTCGCACTGCTCGCACTACCTAAGACGTCAGATTTAGGGGGTATGGTGTTTTTAAGCGTGGGGAGTGATTTTGTGTCCGTGAAAAGTTTCCGAATGAATGCTAGATTGGGTAGATATTTTGTGGATGCAATCGCAAGCTCACTATTCAATTACCTGTGCTCGAATCCTCGTACTAACGTACCAATAACACTGCCAATTACGTAAAAGTTTGGGGGTAGGGTGTTCATTGATGCGTGGGGAGTGAGTTTGTGCCCGGAAGAAGTTCTCGAATGTATACTAGATCAGGCAGATATTTCGTGGGTGTATCGTATGCACACTATTCATACATAAATTGCCCAAGATGCAACGCTACGTAAACTGCCAGAAAAAACTCGCTGAGAAATAATAAGAAGCCACTTTGACTGCAAAACGGCGGGACCCGAGGGAGGCGACATGGCACCAGCTAGGAGCAGGGTCAATACAAATGTGAGTAAAATGTTTAATCTTGTAATACGGGTTATACAGTATATGGTAAAATAATATTCAGCTGAAGGTGTATTAAATGTATTATTTCAGAGTTTCCCTCTGATTATATACTGTTAGAATCAGCATACATAAATTGGGCTGTTAACCAATGTAGGCCAGCTAAAATGGGCTTATAACACTGCGGTTATTACTGGCGTATAAGTGAGGACTTCTGATGATTAATCCATGTGAAATGTTGGATCTAACGACGCACATCTTGCTTGTTTGTTTGTTCGACAGATGAAGATACATGGCGCCTCATCTCCTGGAGAGCCAGCAATGAGGCGCTCTTCACAAGGGGTCTCAATGCAGCGGTCAGAGGATTTCAGTGCGTCAATCATTTTCTCGGAGTATTGCAACGTTAGTAAATGCTTATATGCAGATATGTCAATTTCACCAATGTTATGTTTGAGTAGAATGTTCATAAAGGAGCATGGCCTGGAGAGCAAGGTGGAGCTGGGGTGGATAAAACAGAAATGGGAGAACCTCAAACAGAAATATAAAGTAAGTTGAAAAATCATGTGCACTACCGTCAACACAAAAGAAACAAGATGATATTGGGGATCGTGAGCTTAATCGAAATGTTAACAAAAAAATGCTTTTGTATAATTCTGTTCTGAATTGGGAAAAAGTTAATAAAGTTGAGGGAAAAAGGCAACGTTGTTGATTTTCAAGAGATCATGAAAATGTAAGAGACTACAAGTGATATTACAGCTGTGACCAGCTGGTTTATTGCATTGTGGATTTTCATATACTTTTTACATTGCTTTGGTCTGATGATGCATAACAACCTAGCACGAGAGAAAAAACTGTCAGGTAACACGGAATACGCACACAAATTGCATTGCCTGAGAGAACCTAAACAATAATGGAAGGTGTTACATCTGGTTTTTGCTCTGCAGAAATGTACTAAATTTTGCAAGGGAACATGAAGAAGTCATATATCAACCAGATGAGTAACTTCACTAAAAAAAACCCTCTTTTTCATGTGTCAACAATCATACATGAATTGAGAAACTTCTTTTTAGCTTTCATTGTCCAGCTCCACGTTTGAGGGAGAGACCTTTGACTTCCACACTTAGGTATAGGTCTTCTAGCAATGTTTCTGTAATCACCCTTGTGAAAATGTCAAGAACAGTTCTTGAACTGCTCTTGAACAATTCTTGAAAATTGTTCATGAACTGTTCATTAACTTTTCTTGAAAGGCATTTGGGACAGTTCTTGAAATCTGCATTCAAGAACTCAAATGTTCAAGAACTCAGTTCAAGAACAGTTCTTGAACTGGGTTCTTGAACGCAGCGTTCAAGAACTGTCCCAAATACCTTTCAAGAACTGTTCAAGAACAGTTCAAGAATTGTTCAAGAACGGTTTAAGAACTGTTCAAGAACTGTTCAAGAATCGTTCACGAACTGCTCAAGAATTGTTCAAGAACTGCTCAAGAATCTGTCAGGAACCAGTTCAAGGACTGTCCATAACCTGTAAAAGAAAATTTAAGTAACAGGAAATCTTCTGGATCATGACTTGTACAGAAATCCAATAACAAAGCACCACTTGGGTTCAGATCAGGGAGGCCATTCCTCCCAATCACTCCCCTCCAAGTGTCTCCATCACTGCCCACATGAGCGTTGAAGTCTCCCAGTAGAACTATGATATGGGACTGGGCTTCGCTCCAGTGAGCCAACCACATTCGGTACCTCAATATCCCTTGCCGTCTCGCGCTTGGGTGATGGTTAACGCGCATCCAGCAGCAGGGCGAACTTCAGGCATAGCTCTCCATCTATCAGCAACAGTCAATCTGCGTTCCTCTTCGGTCCACAGCACCTCCTCCTTCCCACTTACTCCACTTGAACGTTACTTGTCTTTCGACGACTAGCTTGGAAACGGCGTGACTCACTGATAGGGAAAGTCCCTTTACTGCATCCCGTCCCACTTCATGTAGCGCTGGGCTAGCTTCACACAGTGGCTGGCATAGTGTAACCCCGGACTCACGTTAAGTGTAGCAGAGTAATTCAAAAGTATGGACCAGTTGCTAGGTTCAGTGGAGTTACAATAGTGGTCAAAGTGAATGTGTAATGAAATAGCTGGAGGCAGCAAGTGAGCCAGAATGAGTGTATTATTTGTAGAAAAGTGAAAATAAAAAATATGAAATTTACAATTCAGCAACATTAATGGAAATAGCCGGCGTATGAAAAAAAAAATATTGAAAAACCCAGGCCCATTGAGCTCAGTGTCTTAGTGCCTTTTGTTTTCAGTCAGGTCAAGGTTTTTTAGTTCAGAAGTTCTGTTTCCTTTTTGATTCCTTTCTGGGGTAATTTGAGTGGTTACCACAGTGTTGTTTGCCGAAGAAATGATGAATGAGGTTCTTCCGATGAAGGTCTGGTTCAGTTCGGGCACAGGCTCGCCATCTCCCGTCTGGAGAAATCCAGTATCCAATCCAGAGATTTCAGAATCCGTAGTAAAAGGACAAAAAAAAACCTAGCCAGCACAATAATAATTGTATTATTGTATACAGCAAAATAAAGTCCATTTCTTTCCAATAGCTATAGCTAGATTTTTATCTTTTCACTCATATTACTATTGTACAGTATACAGTAATATTTTACATGCATGTTTTTAACTCAAACTATCCTTTGTTGTACATGAAATTATTTTTAACCCATGTAAAACAATTGAATGAATTCCTCTTTTTATCTGTTTAAATCATTTAACCATGAAATTATGATTAACATTTCTTAACAAATTTAATTATTGACTTTTTAACCAATTTTAAGCTTTTGTAAATCATGAACTGAAATACAATTAATTTATCTCATTACCAAGGAGGAAATAAAATAATAGCTTCCATTATTCTCCTTTAAAGCTATCCATTGTGACCGTAAAACCCTATCTGGGCTACTGTTTTAGCATTACATAGGAATTAGTGTAAGCTTTCATAAAATAAAACCAAAAACTGTGCATTTAGAATCGAAGTAAACATCACATTTTACTAAAAATAGTGCACAAAAAAACGACCAAAAGTGCTTACTTATACCTTTATGAATTAGAGTACCATTTGGCAAACCTTAGAACAACCAAAAATAGCTTTTATATAGCTTTTTAACAGAAAAAATCCACTCGCGATTAGCGTTAGCATAATGCTGATACTAGTATGGCGCTAGCATGTTTTCTTTAGCAAGCACGTTGCCTGAACTCACCAAGATGAGGTATTGCACGGCACACGGCAAGGAACACCGACCACACAGCCGCTAGCTCGTGCTCCCATCCACTTGACACAATAAATTTCAAATTGGCTTTTAGACAGTGCAAATATTTGTTTACAACACTGTTTTTCATCACAACTCACCAAAACTATTCATGAATTTCGGCATGGACCGCCAGACAGCCTGTCCTGCTCATTTCCAGAGTGCAAATGACCGATGAACTAATGCGTAGTTCAGTCCGCTGTTCAGAAGGCGGGACTAATATCACTCTTAACAAATGAGATGGTCATTATCATCCAACATGACCATGATTACAGCAAAATAAAGTTGGAGGGAGAGGACCACACTTCCTCTTTTCAAAAAGCAAGTTTTTTTTTTCAAAATAAAATGATGCAATTGTATTAACACAATAAACTTGAGAGAAAAAGAGTTGTTTTCTCTACTGGGTTACACCAGCAAGCTAGCTAGCGAGCTAGGGTAGCTCAGTAACAGTTCCCCCCAGGTTCGACCTCCAGGACTAACAAACAGTTAGTCCAGTCTTCTCCAGTCCAATCCTTAACAGTTCACGAGTCGTGGTCTCGTAGGGACACCCGCACAATAAAACTGATGAATAAACTCGGCTTACATTACTTATTCCACTGAATACAACACTACACACTCGACATAAAGTATTCACCGTCTCTCTCTCTGACGCTGTCAAAAAAAAAACTCAACCACCGCTCTCTCTCTTCAATGCCTTGACATTGCCCACCCGCTCTCAACCAATCACATACAGGGTAAAATCTCTCTCCACAATACTGACCAGTCACAAGTGCTGTAACGAATATAGTCAAAGTAAAGGTATTTCTACATTGTCAAACAACGGACTTGAATAACAATAAAACGGATTCAAATATTAAAGGTAAGTATCAACAATAGAACAGATTCAAATATTAAAGGTAAGTAAAATAATCGACATAGGCCAACCCCTTATTAAATAGTGCAATATTAAATATTTAAGGCCTATAATTGTGTCCTTTCAATGTACCAAGAAATTTCAATTTTCATATTTAAAAAGTTGAAGAACATATTTAAAATTCATCGTTTTTGAACTGTTTTTTTAAAAAGAACTGACTAAGGAAAGTTCAAGAACAAGGAGTTCTTGAACATTGGTTTAAGAACAGTTCAAGAACTTTTATGTTCATGGACATTATTTCAAGAACTTTTTATGTTCATGAACTGTAGTTCAAGAACAGTTCATGAACTAGAAGTTTAAGAACTCGGTTTAAGAACTGTTCAAGAACAGTTCAAGAACTTTTATGTTCATGAACTTTAGTTCAAGAACAGTTCATGAACTAGTAGTTCAAGAACTCGGTTCAAGAACAGTTCAAGAACAGTTCTTAAACTGTCCTTGAACTCCACAAGTTCATGAACTTCTTTCCGCCGGGGCATAACTTATCCGCTAAGCAAGTGATTGGTCCACATAGTTTTACCAGAGCCCTGTTAGCCAGCGCATTTCCAGGTAGACAAAGGCAGGCCTTCATGGTTACTGTATCGACCCGGGTGGTTAAAGTGCCAGTAAATACCTTGCATGTCTTCAATGTGACAACATATAAAAATGGTATCAGTAGGTAGGGAAATCATTCATCTTCACATCGATATGTTGTACAAATTTTTACGACATCAAAAAATATGGATTTTGATGTTAAAAACTCACTCAACCCTCAAACTGTCGCGCGAGAGAAAATCTGATGTCATTAGAGTAAGTTCCCTTTCTTGTGTTACCACGTGACCATGTGACATAGCACACACAACAGCAATAGCGGAAAGAATCAAGTTGACAGCCTCGGAGAGAAAACGCCGGAAAATTGCCCTTGATGCCAAAAGAAGACGATCCCTCGTATATATTGGGAGTGCTATTGATCGGTGGAAGAGTCTGAGAGAGCGACTGGGCATTGACAATGATGAGTTGGCCCTAACTTTGATGGATTAGCAAGTTGAAATACCGTGTTGGTTTCTCTTAGCAACATTTCTCGAGCTACTCGAGTTCATAAAAGTAAACAACGTAAATGGTAGTGTGCCTCGAATAGGGGAATTATGTTTTGCTTATCGTGTTTTGCTTAACGTTTGACAGGTTATTGCAGTCGTGAAATCGTGATGTATTTAGAGAGCAATCAGAATTTAATCAACATGGGACCCGATTTTCTCGTTATATGGTCTGCGATATAGTAACTAAATGTCAAGGATCTACAGAAATGATAGTCTGAAGTAGATAGCCTCTTGAAACAAATATGGAGCTAAGATAAAAGACCTATAAATATCATTGCCCACTGAACATTACAGAACTCTGTTTGTTGCATGTGATGTGCCACAGTAAATTCAAAAATTCTTTTATTGCATTTTACTGCAGATTACGTGTCAGAATGCTGCCAGATAAAATATAATTTCCGATATTTCGCCACAACCTTTTGTAAATACATCAGTTAGATTGTGTTATTTTTCTTCGATTTAAAAAAAATCCAAGTTAACAATAACTGGGTTTTTTTTTTTTTAAAAAAAAAACAACAATGACATCTGTAAGACAAAAACATTCCTGCTGTAAAAATAGACATTGTAACTCCAAGAGAAGCCAATCTGTGACATTCAATGAGTGTCAGAACGTAGGTCTACAGTACCGTTCATTTAGCAAAATCTTCACGGAAAAAATCAAAGAATCGATATACTTCAATTACATGACGCTTATGCATTCATAATATGTTCAAATGGTCTTCCCATATGTCATGAAGTGATTACTCGCCTCCACATTCTCCAGAAACGTTCCTGTCTGTCTTCTTTTTCGTCCGCGCAAGGCCATCTTTGTTTACAGTGCGCGATTTCGACCCACAATGCTTTGTGCGGTGAATAATCTAGCCGATCTATGTTTAGACCGGGAAACCCCTTTTTGAAAAATTGCATTTCCTAAGGTTATTTTTGGTCAAATATTTTTTATTATTTTTTTTGGGCCATATTACAGACAGCTTGATTTTTGGAATTTAAAAAAAAAAACACATGCAAGGTACTTACTGGCACTTTAAACCACCCGCTAAACTTCTCCCTGTCTGGCAGTCCTGTACTTCACCTGTTTCCACCTCTTACGACTCGGACGAGGGGTTGGATTTTTAAGAGGCAATAAAGGAACTATAATACAACTATTTACGCCAGGGGTGAATCACTCTTAACATTTGAGATAAATCAGGAACTAAGAACTCCCTGGGCAGAGAAACACAAACCAAAAAAAAAAAAAAAACTAACAATAATCATGTTCTTGCAGCACTGCAATGGGAACATCAGGAGCAAACACTAATGCTGAAAGTCTGTCCCTGAGGGTGTCCCAGGACCGCTGGAGTGGCTCGTGGGCTTCAACATCATCCCCCTCATCGTCATCATCCCCGTCATCCTTGTCTTCGACCTCAGGCTCCAAGACGTCCCCATTCCCGAGGCAGACGTTGTGCAGGAAAAGGCAGGCACAGATGACCTTAGGCACAAACTCCACCTTCGCCTCCAGTGCCTTCAGGAAAATGGAGCGCCACCTGGTCTTCAGGATCCCAAATGCCCTCTCCACCACCCACCGTGCCCTGGACAGCCTGGTGTTGTACGTGCCCTCCACAGGATTGCAGACAGGCTCCCGGAATTGCGTCATCAGGCAGATGGGCTCTGCCAAGCACGGGTATCTGCCATCACTCAGCAGACACTATCCAGGAGGTGGGTACAGCCCGTGCACATAGAAGGGGCTGCACCTCAGGACCCAGGCATCGTGGATGCAGCGAGGGAAGCCCACCACCACATCAAGAAAGCGACCCTTTTGGTCGCAGATGGCCTGGAACTGAACTGAACCGAACAGCTTCCTGTTGTAATAGTCCGCTACAAACTGCCCAGGTGGAACAATGCGGACATGGCAGCCATCAATGCTCCCTGCCACCCGTCAAAAGGCTAGGGAACCGGACAGCTGCTGGAACCCGGTTCCAATCTTCGGGGGTGGGGAGGCGGATGAGCCTCCTGAAAACCCCTGGCTGCCCTTACTGACCCGGTAGATCATGTCATGGCGTGTGATGCGGGGAATGCCAAAGGCCTGTGACTCGACCCGGTAGGACATTCCACAGGCCAGCCAGTACACAAACACCAGCATCTTTATCGACTTCCCCCATCCATGGTCGTTCTCTCCCAGGAGACGGATAAGGCTCTCCAGTGATGACCTTCACAGGCGGAAGTCCTTCTGCAGGTCGCCTCCCTCAACATAGAGGCGCTGCAGGGGACCATGGGGATTCACCCTGCACTATGGCCCTCTTGAACCCAACTGTAAAGGACAATATTTTAAATTATTAATTAGACTATGTATTGAATGTTTTAAAATAATTTCATATACATTGTTAACTATTTAATGCAATTATTTACTGAGCCATTTTCTTAAATTATATGAAAATTTCAAACTTTTCTTCACAGTGATTGAAGTAATTTATTAAATTTCTCATTGGAATATTTCTATTAAATTTTTGCATATTTACTGTTTTTTAAAGATTAAATTCACATTTGCCATATTTTTCTTTTTTATTTTATTTTAATATATCTATGAGCTCAAAAGTTCCCCCTTATGCATAATATATAATTTTTTCCTGTTGTGCAAGAGCTTATATTATGCTTCATCACTCAGTATTTGTATCGCAGATACTGGCCAAAATTGCTCAATTGAAGTAAAATATTCCAAAAAGGCAATTACAGAATTAATTTAGCCATTACATTTCGGTATTCATGGATTCAGGTGTATATACCTGCGTTAATGGGTTAATGTGAATAGTGAATGTAGGCTACTTTCCCCCTACAATTTCATTTGCAGAGCATTTGGCGCGTTCTGCTCCATATACGAAACTAACTGGGATTAAGTTATGTTTCAAGTAGAAATTTAATTACTTTATGCATGAGAATTAACATTAGATGGTAATTTAAAAAATACTTTCTTTGTGGTAGTTCAGTATTCTGATACAACTGTTCTTTGGTTGAAGCCAAGCTAACTTTTCACTCTCATCTGCTCACATCATCCACTGGGAGTGAGCTGAGTGAAAGTAGAAACTTGTTTAAAAAAGTATCTTCCCTTTGAGGAAAATTCATAAGCGTACAGATGAATCGCAGATGGCGGGCCGATTATCTCCGCCGTCTCCTTGCTGACCGCATCTTCAACAGGTAAGGCAAAATATGCCAGTTAGGGGGTCAAAAACTGCTATTTTAGGTTGGCTAAAGTCAGGTTGGCTAAACATTCTGTTTCAATCCCTTCAAAACAAATGCACAAATTTTTCCCTTTTTACCCACGCCCGACGAGGCGGTGTGGGTAGGCGGCAGGGGTATACAGTTTAGCACCATCTGTCTGTGTGTGTGTGTCTGTCCGCGCGACAGCTCGGCCACCACTGAAGCTAGGATGACCTTACTTTGTGGGGTAGATGATCCTAGGGTACTCTGTCCAAATTTGCATTTTTAGGTCAAAAGGTCAAAGGTCAAGGGCGACAAGAGGCGTGGGTTAGTATCTCTATAGAGTGCGCATCATCAATTTGGTCTTCTGTGTATTGTTAGGTTAAGGGGTTTTTATTTTATAGATCACATTCGGAAATATTAATTTCTCAAACGGGTTCATTCGTAAATCTTTATTTTATACCACACAGATGGTTGCGGTGTGATGGCCCCATTAACTTATGATATAGCACACAGCAAAATTTTGAAACTTAAACAGATTTAATTAAACAAAGCACTGACCAAAATTGGAATATTAAAAAAAAAAAAGAGATAGTTACAGTTCCTTGATAATGGAGATGGGGTTGCTATCTTGCGATGTCCTGGAACAGAAAAATGCTCCAACACAAGCAAAAATCCACAAAAAGAGCTTCACAGGTCTTGCAAAGAGTTGACGGGTCTGGTCAAATGTATCCTTCCACTATTTCTCCTTGCAGTTTCTCCTACTACTTTGCTCTCTTAATTTTTCTCCTCATATACTCTTTTCCAGCCCCAGCTCCCACCTTCCCCTCTGAGGCATGCCCAGGACATGCCCAAAACCTAGCTCCAGACTGGCTTAACAAAGAAAATGTCAATACTGCCATTTAGTGGCTTTTTTCCCCCCACTTTACAGCAGTAATACATAACCTGACACGCCAGACAGACTGTTCCATATATCCGCCACGGAATATTTCACAAGTCCATCTGGGAAAGAGCCATTCAAAAAGGTTTTCAGAGGAGGAACCTTCAAAAAAATCAGTGGCTGCTGATTGAACGATGGTTCTTCTTGTTACACTCATCACCGACCAATCAGCATTAAGCCACAGTACGACATAGTAGATGTGCGCTGGTGCTGAGAAGCAATAGAAACAAACGGAAGCTTGAGAAACAGCTGTGATAATGGCGTTACACAAATTTTGCAGTTTTTGTAAAGTAAATTTGAGAATCAAAGGGACGCTGACAAGTACAAAGAAACCATTTGAACCAAACAAGGCACTTAATGAGCAAACGGTTTCCGAACGATTGCAAGAATTGGGCTTAACTTTAAAAATGACAACTCGAGATCCATCTGGATTTGTCGGGCATGAGCCATTCACAGACTCAACAGGTTTAAGTCTTTATTAACAGTACAAATGGAGTCCAATCAAAACATTTGTTTAACAATACACGTGGCGTACTTTTCGGCGTTAAAAAATACAGACTTTCGAGCAATACCATCCTTGATACATGGGCAGATGTGGGATTTTGTGACACAATCGGCACCAAACTGTACACAATACAAGCAGCTAGACTCTGTTGTTAGCCGTTAGCTTGAACTACGTTTCAGTTCTTAGACTATCATCTTACATTAAATTGCACCTCACAGATGCATCACTTACCACTTATATGTGACATGAACCTCGTCGACGACAATTCCCACTATGTTCTCCTGGTAAACTTCTGAGGAGAGCAGATTTCTCCAGGTATCATTGAGTAACCATGACTCCAGGCTACCATAGACTAACTGGCATTGTCTGGAGGATTTCCGCATTCTCTCCTAGTTTCCCAGCTTCTCTGATTTGATCGTCCATGAGAGCAACCAGCGGAGACATGATTATCACAATGGGGTTTGGAGTCCTTCCCATCTTTTTCACGACCAGAGGAGCCAGCTGGTAGATCAAACTCTTACCGAAACCAGTCGGAAGAAGAGCAAAAACATTGTTTCCCGTCAGAAAAGCAATTAGTGACGTTCTTTGCTCCTCTTATAATGAAGAAATTAAGTCCATTTCTGATAAAACTGCTGATATTGACCCATCCACAAGAACCGCTTCGCACGCCGCCATTGTATTCAAACATAGAGTGGCTTCCTGGTGATGTCACGTCTACAGCTCCCGCCTCTCTTTCCCTTGATTGGGCCGCATAAAGTTTAGCCGTAAAAATTGTTGGACGACGGTACTTGGCAAGACGGACCAGCAGGATTTCTGACAATGAATCAGGCAGAGCCGTCTGCTCTGCAAGGCTAGGTAATACACAAATTGGTGTGCTAATCGCCATAAAACACAAAAGAAGAAGGAAGGGCTCATTTGTAGGGAGTAGCGACTAGTGTGTAGGGAGAGTAGTATGTAGTATGTAGTATGTAGACCGTAGAGCGCAGTTTCGAACATGGCCATAATCGCTTTCCATGTTACTTATGATGAGATGCACCTTTACGCAAGTGAAACGGAAACTTCAATGCACAAGGATTTTAATTCCTCATGAGAATCTCATTAAGCATTCAATGAATAATTACGGACTACGGTGAATAAGCCTAAAAAATGCGTAAGAACTACACTGAATGCGTGCGACTTGGCATCTCTGGAAATACATGGGTTTGACTCCGAGATGAATAAAGGCCATGAAGAGGCATCTTAAGGAGGATGCCGTCCCCATGGAGTTTGTTCATTGGAGTGCCCCAAAGGCTAGATCAGCAACACTTTCAAGACTATTAAAACGTGAAAGTAGCGAACTACAGAGCGAGGTAATATTGTATATGGGTTTTGACAGGATTCTGCACAATGTACTTGAAGTTAAAACTCATAGTGGGACTGGCTGGGGAATTAATGAGCATGAAATTATCCAGGAAGTGTCGAAATATGGGCATTGGGTAATATATCAATTATGTATGATGATGCTTGTCTTGCTGATGATTTCGATTTGATTAAATAATAGGTCAGAATGATAAGTACACGTAACAGTGTAAACTGTATTGTTATTTCTGCTTTGCTGGCATATATAATCTGACATGACAAGGGCAGGCTGTCACAGCACGAGAGATGTAGCATTTTGTCCTTTGCCAAGAAACGGCATGCGGATTGTGGTTTTTGTAAAAAAAAGTGACTGTCGTTTTCTACCTCCGAGACAAGAGAGCAGCTCAGTGTATGTTAAGTCACTGCTGGAGGATCAAACTGCTAATATGGCGGTCGCGTAGGGATCGTCTGTATTGTTTCTTATCTGTTCTGTATTTGGTAAACAAAAATCGCAAAAAAATATTGGATTTGCTTTTCAGACTCTGCTAATATGTCTATCATTGTACCGTTAGGAATGTGTTGCCTTCGTGTATTCTTTAATTACCTGTGGGCATGGGCGCCTAAAATGGGCGTGTAAAAGTGGGGCGGCAAAATCTGATCAGAGGGAAGGGTGACGCCTGTGAATTTGGCAGTAAATTGGGCAGTAAGCAGTAGATTCAGAAAACGCGAGCGATGCGGGTCAATGCAACTCCGTGAAGTTAGCAGTAGCAGTTAGCAGGAGTATCCAGGTCCAAATTCCCCTACCCCGTAGAGTCGGGTTTTCAACTATAGTTTGTATAGGCCTACATGGCCCACTGGCCCAAAAACCAAGAAGAATCCCACTTTCAGATATGGCCCATTCAAAAAGCCACCCAACGGCCTTCAATCGAGGTTTGTTCCCAGGGTGGGACTCCTTTAAAATTTGCCACAATCTCGGTACAAAGATCCCTACCCCTTAGTGTCAGGTTTTCAACTAAAGTCTTTATACATGGCCCACTGGCCCCAAATCCAAGAGGAGTCCCATGTTCAGATATGGCCCATTCAAAAAGCCATTCATAGGCCTTCAATCGAGGCTGGGTCCCAGGGTGGGACTCCTTTACAATTTGCTACAATCCTGGTCCAAAGTCTCCAGCCCCCGTTGAAGCGTAGGCTCGGTTGTTCAACCAAAGTCTGTATATATGGCCCACTGGCCCAAAAATTTTAAAGGAGTCCCACCCTGGGACCCAGCCTCGATGAAGGCCGTTGGGTGAACTTTAGAATGGGCCACATCTGAAAGTGGGACTCCTCTTGGTTTTGGGGCCAGTGGGCCATGTATACAGACTTTAGTTGAACAACCGAGCCTACGCTTCAACGGGGGCTGGAGACTTTGGACCAGGATTGTAGCAAATTGTAAAGGAGTCCCACCCTGGGACCCAGCCTCGATTACCGGGCTTTCAAATATGGCCCATTCAAAAGGCCATTCAAATTGGGACTCCTCTTGGATTTTGGGCCAGTGGCCCAATATATACAGACTACTTGAAAAACCGGGCCTACGCTTGAACGCAGGTAATGGGTTTTGGACCAGGATTGTGGCAAATTTTAAAGGAGTCCCACCCTGGGACCCAGCCTCCATTGAAGGCCGTTGGATGGCCTTTAGAATGGGCCATATCTGAAAGTGGGACTCCTCTTGGTTTTTGGGCCGGTGGGCCATGTATACAGAAAACCCAACTCTACGGGGTAGGGGAATTTGGACCTGGATACTGCTGCTAACTGCTACTGCTAACTTCACGGAGTTGCAGTGACTGCGCGTTGCTCGCGTTCTCTGAATCTACTGCTTACTGCCCAATTTACTGCCAACTTCACGGTGCCGAAAGGGTATGCAAAAAACCCGGTGGCAATCCACCCACACCCCCAGACAAAACATATCCTAATAAATTTATTGATTACACTGGGGAACAAATGAAAAAAAATTTTTTTTTGGTGCCTCAGATTTTAGACTTGATGCTATATTCAATCCCACTGCTTAATAAGAATATGATCTTCATTTACTCCTAGCAGCTCTAGTTTTGAGATAATGGACTTATATTTAAATATACCAATGATAACAAGCATAGAAAGTTTCACCATTATCTGATTCCATGGATGTAATTTAATCATAAAAAAATTCTAATTGCATGAAGCCTTTTTTTTTTTACAAAAAGGCAACAATAACAACAATAATTGAAGTCATCAATGCTTGCTCCCGATTAGTTGTATGTATAACAATTAGGAGTATATCATATCTCGAAAGCCAGAGATGATAGAGAAAAACTGATGGCATATTTAGAAGCAGTGGCCAAAATTTCCCTAACAGGTCTAATATCTCAGATACCAAGTTTCCCAGTATTACTGCAAAGTTCATTCACAAAACAGTATTTGTCCCTTAATGTGGAACATGGTAACCAGCTGAAATTCTTTGTATCCCTCGGCTGAAGCTTAAATTAGTGCTTTGAATCTTTAAATTCATAGAAAGCTCCTTAATATTAAAAAAACGCAATGCCGCAGTAAGTAAAATATATAAATACAATGTGAAATTATGATTGGCAGGGATGGAATCAGATCATGACTTGCAGTCAAGCATATTCAATTTCTTGAGATGTACGTTCTGAGCATGTGCCACAATCATGGTACAGCTCCTTTAACCCCTCTGCACAAATGTTGACTCCAGCGGACATGGTGCTGCTCAATTTATGCGCACAGTTACACTATTCTATCACTAAATGGTACACCTGGAGCAGTTATTGAACATTCACTTGCAAGCCGAGCTTGAACACGGTTTAGAACATGGACAAGTTAAGTCCCACTGGTGTTTCCCAGGAGTCGCATGAATTAAACTCCTCAACTAAGCCTGATGTACAAACTGATAAATATATTTGCCCATATTATCTATCCAGCAGTTCAAAAAAATTATCTCTTGACAAAAAAAGAACTCTCATTGACAACTAATCAATAATGTTTGTTCAAGCTCATCAGCCTGAAGCACTGTTATAGTTCACACCCACATGAAACTTTCCCAGTAATTATCTATTGATTGATGCATTTCTGATTCAATTCCAGAGAGTATATACTTTCCACAGTAACTGAAAGACATTGATTGGACCATTGATTGAAAATGAATTAAACCTTTGCGTTACAGCAAGTCGGGTTGCATTCTCTCAATGTTGCGCAACCGTGCGCAGCTGAAAATGATGTGATTTCAATGAAAAAAAAGACTTCCAAAACCAACCTGAAGTGCTAAGTTACATTTGCAGGATTTCAATAAGATGCGGACATGGTCAATGGGAATTATTCCAAATCAAACAGGACTGGAGGGCTCCTTCTACTTGGTAGATCTGTGTCTCTGGAGGAGGGATGTAATGAGGAAAGGTTTTTCTTCATTTTATGTGTGAGACAAATTATGTCTGTGTGTGAGTGTGTGTATATATATATATATATATATATATATGAAGAGTTTGGTTCCAAAATGCAATATATCCATTTTAGTCATTTTGAGTAAATCAGCTTTTTCTATGTTGGCGCCTATTGCATTTCATAGAAAAACACAAACTTTGACCATGAAAAAATACACTCTATAGTATGCATTTTCAATGACAGGTTTTTGCACCATGTGTAAGAAGTGCAGGACTATTGCTCGATGGTATTATCTCAATTTTTGTCATTTTGTCACTTATAGCGTTTTGGAACCAAACTCTTCATATATATATATATATATATATATATATATATATAATTTTTACTTTTTTTTTACTTTTTAATTTACGGTTTTTTTATTCTGGGTTTACTGTAGCCATGATAATCACAGAGCTTGTATGCCACATTGATTAGAAACAGTAACCGTAGTCTTGCTGATAAATCTGCATGTGGTGGCATTTTGCTCAATGTGACTTTTTGTTTTAGAATTTATGCTGTATTCAAGGAAAATGAATGCCGAGGTTTTGGCTCATTTAAAATTCAAGCAGCTCAAGCACTTTGGTAGACCCCCAGCTATGTTCATTGCACCATAGTGTTCTATCTGGGCTAGCATATTACCTGCTTTTTCCTGATAGTGAAATGTTGAGGGTTTGGAGCACAATGGATAAATGTCCAAAATTTCAAACTTACGATCGTGTTTGTGCTCCAAGGAAAAGCATCAGAAACCACTTGTTTTAGTATATGAATCTCAAATTCAAATGTTTGGACATTGTGCTCCAAACCCTCAATGTCTTTTCTGATAAAATAAGGTATATTTCAGATATTTCTGTGTTAGTGAGTTATAAACACTTTCCACACCTTATAAGGAAGAAGTATATCAGCTTGCAAGCTTGGATGTGGGAACTGCCAGCTTTTGACTGCAGGGTGAATATTCTGACCGTTTTAAATAAGCACTTCCTTTAATGAATATGTGTGCTTGCTTGTGGAACTGTGAAGAAAAGACAAAATTCTAAACTTAATCCTGGAGAAAAGGCATGTTTTGGGTTTGGAGAGGATACTGGTGACCAGTGATGTCCAACCGCTCCAGTATTGATAAACTCATGCTAAATTTCACCAGAACATCATTAATTCAAATTGAATTCCATGCATCAAAATTGATTCGTGTTAAAATATGATTACTTTATGATTTGACTGTGCACCATTTTGAGGGCTCTTAAAGAGTGTTAATGGAAGAAAGCGTGATGCAACACAGTGGTAAACATGCCCCTGTGCCAACGTTTTGTACTCCTCTGTCCCGCGACGGTCCCTCCTTTCGGTGGCAAAGAAGGCGTGTTTGGATATAACACAGCCAAGTCAAATCTTCACCAATCAAATGAGCTCCTCTCCTCACCTTTAATATGTTGTAATATAGAGGCCTCTGTCCTATACCTGCATGATGCTTTAATGCTGCATTTTACTTTGCTGCTTCAGACATGTTTTCTGCACCGCTTACGTCTATATTAAGCATTATGAATATGAGTTAGCTGGCTTGCTTAGGGCATTTGCGAATTATTACCATTAGCGAACTTGAATTGAATTTCAAAACGAAACTACGTCAGATCATTCAAACTTATGAAGTTGGAATGAAATTTGACGGTTGCTCATTTATTTCTTCTGCCTGCATTATTGGGAAGAGAAACGATGGATAGCGTGTTCCTATTATTACACCCCGTTGCTGCTTAAAATTTTGGGATGAACATGCACGGACAACAATGCAAGATACATTAAACATTTATTTTCAATATGTGATCTTAACTCAGTACGAGATCATAGCGATCAGGCTGTATTCCTTTCCCCCACTAAAAACGATAAAGCCTAAGTGACAATAATAGTAGCCTAGTATTAAGCTGCTTGCACACTGGACGCAAAACTAATTTTTCGCAAAACAGACTGCATTGAATGCAGTGTCAACGTGTCCGAAAGTCGGACAGGGTTTTAATATATCTCCTTGTCCGACTGTCGGATAGTTTCAATATAACTCTGTGTCCAACAGTCGATTATTGTTTTTAATTTCTTTGAATGTACTGACTGTCTTAGATATTAAATGTGAATGTTTTGATAAGAGGGCTCAGTTCTTCAAGATGAGTATCGAGAATTTCAATCAATGTTTCTGTTTCAGCTCTGCTCAATAAAGTGAGTCTACATTGGCGCAGGACAATATACAATATCTCCGTGTCTGACAGCCAAAAAAAAGAAAAAAAGAGGACGATTAGAACAAATTGATAACGAAATAAAGAATAACAAGAAACATTTTAACAACAGAATAACCAATGAACACTGCAATTTATTTATTTGCGGGTCATCTTTTTTGGATGTTCTGTTTGTTGGTGATATATTTTTATTCTTTATTTCGTTATAAATCTGTTCTCATATCAATACTATTATTTTTTGCTGGAGCATTTTGCATTTCGAGTCGGACAGTCTTGATCGTGCATGCGATAATTTATTCACACTGTCAATGGTCATGGAATTGATTTGCTCTCTGACCCCAAGCACTATTTTATCTCTGCAGTGGAAATAAAGCGTGAATCTGTTCGATCCATGTGACTAATTTTCAAAAGAAAGACCGAATGAAGACTGTTGTCGGTCTTCAACGGATGAAAACAGACAAATAAAAAGACCAAGAAAAGTCGATAGCTATCAATTTGCATTTTGTGAAGGTCGAACACAAACATGGCCAAGTTTGCACTTCTAATCATTCCTGGTATATTCGAAAAATTAGAACTTTTATGACTTTTGGACATGGAGCTATATTAAAACCCTGTCCGACTTTCGCATCTTTGCATTGACTTTGACTGTAATCAGTCATACAAAAAATTTGTTTCGCGTCCAGTGTGCCAGGGCTTTACTGAGCAGTGACTGAACGCAAGTATTATACGCACTGCCTGATGCCTAAGCAGTTTGTGGTTGGCTGAGAAAGATGTTAAGTCATTAATTTGCATCACTGATTCAGGTGCTTCAATTAAGTCAGTTCGAGTTTCGCAAGCCCTTTGAATTGAGCACACTTCAGTTTCCTTTTTAAGTTCTTTGGAGCTTTTTTCCGACTGCTCATGAAGCATGCACATGCTAATGGCCAATTCAAGGGTGAGCTTCTGTTCACGTAACAGTTGTTTGCGGAGGGTTTCGTTTTGTATCCCACAGACTATAGGCCTACGGTCCCTTATCAACTCATCACGGAGGGCGCCAAACTCGCATTTCTTTACCAGTATTTTTAAAGTGGAGACGTATGCCGGTATCAACTCACCAGTTCCCTGACTAGCAGTGTTAAAAGCATGCCTGTCCATAATGACATTTTTTTGCTGGTAAACATAATTCACGAAACTTTACCAGTAGAGTGTTCGGGTTTTCATTACTTTCTCCCTCTCCATAAAGAGTTCATTTGTTCCACACCAGAGGATTTTGAATTAGAGGCTAATAAAATGTATGCTAATTTTAAAGAGAGGGCATATCCTACAAAATGGCTTGATCAGGCCCTGGAAAAAGTTCGTAATATGGATGTCAATGCATCCGTTATTCGTGACTCCATGAGGAAACATTCATGTGTCTGTATTACCACCTATTCTCCTCTTAGTAAAGACATTAAGGATATTATGAGGAAATATTGGCATGTGTTATCAGTTGATCCTGTTTGTAACATACTATTCTCTGATCCACCTCTCTTTTCTCATTCTAGAGCAAGAAATGTAAGAGACTATCTTGTACGAGCTGATACTGCTGCTCGATCCACTCTTGTCCAGAGACGCTTGGATGGGATGTTTGGCTTCTTCCCTTGTAACAACTGTGCGGCATGTGAGAATTCAAAGGCAACACACACTTTTACTAGTTATGTTACTTCTATGACATATGATATCAGCCAATGTCTTACATGTACATCTATTGGGGTCATTTACCTTTTATCATGCCCTTGTGGGCTGCAGTATATAGGCAAGACCATCAGGTCTGCTAGGACACGGATTATTGAACACAAGAGCGCAATTCGCAGGAAAGACATGAAGTCATCTGTTGCTAAACATTTTCATGAAGCCAAGCATCCTGTATCTAAGCTCTCATTTTGTGTTATACAGCAATTTTCTAAAACACGTAGAGGTGGTGATATTAATCAGAGATTACTTAAATCTGAATGTAAATGGATCTATTATCTGAAAACTTTACATCCAGAGGGTCTTAATGAAGAATTGTCTCTCTCATGCTTCTTGTAATACACTTCCTCCCTCTGGCCCTCTCTCTCTAGGGTTTTACCCTACAGTCTATTAGTGTGGAACTTTAATTGTGGTACTTGACTCTATGTATATTACTTTGTAGATGTTATTTTTGATGTGCAAAGTATAATCTTCTGGTCAGTGCATATGGTAACTTTTAGCAGGTAATGTTTCTTTACATGTCACTGCATATTATTATTTGGCTAAGTGATCTAATTGATCCTGATTGTTGATTAATTGATTTAACGATTGACACCTGCTGCTATGGTTTGCTGCCACTGCGTGTTGCTTGTTTAAAGCATTGTGGTAACATCAGTTGGCAAGGCTGAGGATGGCTGTTTAAGCCGAAACATTCTTTTTGTTTTGAGCACTTTTTATTTTATTCACTTTTTTCACATGGGTTTATTATAGCCATTTTTTGCATTTTTGTGCCTCTTTTTTGTAGCAGTGTGCGGGCTACTTTTTCCATTTTTGTATAATCCCTCTCCATAAACAAAGGATTCCGACTTCTCCACAGCCTCCGGTCCGGCTAGGTTCAGTTGCGTGTAGGCTTGAACTTTCTCAGATTTATCCGACAGACCCGCGTTGCAGTAAATTGTCCATTCTTTCTCAAATCTGCGCCAGTTGTCGGCAATGTTCTCATCAAACACTAGTGGATCGATACGATTCCTTGAGCCATAATTAGACACTTCTGACACCATGTAGAGTGTCATGAAATCACACAAATCACACATGCGCCGGATGAAATTACCACTACGTGGGCTGCGTCAAGCTACACCAAGCTGCGCCACCCTGCGCTGCACCAAGAAATTAGAGCCCATAGTGTCCAAAACGCAATATATCCATTTTACTCATTTTAAGTAAATCAGCTTTTCTATGTTGGTGCCTATTGCATTTTATACAAAAACACAAACTTTGACCATGAATAAATACGCCTCATAGTATGAATTTCTTGAAATGGGTTTTTGCACCATATGTAAGAAGCACAGGGCTGTTGTTTGCAGTACAGGCCTAAATATACTGCAACTTTAATGTCTCTAAGCTATAATATAATTTAAATTTTATAACAATTGGTGCAAAACTCAGTTTGCATTTTTCAGTCATAGTCATACCCTATGTTTTGTTGTTTTGTAAATAAAGCTATGAAAAATGGAAAAGCCCAAAAAATTTTGTATTCTATTTTAACTTGAAATTGCTGAATTAGACAAAAATGTTGCCACTAAGGGGAGACGGTTTGATTCATTCCAAGATTTGCTAATGGGGAAAGAATGTCAAGCAAACAGCTACTCAAAATAAGCTAAAATTGTCTACTTAATTTACTGAAATTGGATGTAATGTCTTATTAGATGACAAATATAGTCGTTTAGAGTGCTGTTGTATTTACTGACTGCAAAACTGCCCAAGTGTCTTGAGCAAAGTTTGTTTATGGAGTATAGGCTATAGTTCAATAATAACAATTGCAGTGTGCTTCAATATACTGAAATGCAATTATTGTTTATAATGAAAAAGGATATCCTGAGATAGTCCTTCAATGCCTCATTAAGTATAATTGGATGTTTCAGCTGTAAGAGAGGATCTGTCTCCATTCCACATTGATTTGCCAGAAGCTTGAGAGAAATTAAAGTAAAATATAGCAAAAGCTTAGTTTTCAATCCTGTGGTTTATAACCTGAGTGAACAATCCTCATTTAGCTTTGAGGGATATTGCTAATAAGTAGCAAACGCTGCCAAACTGGGGTTGGGAACCCCCCAGTTCAATGTAAAAATCTTGTGAAAATCTCTTTCCAAGGCACCATAAAATCTTGAATCAAACCCATAAAACCTATATATCCATTTATGGGCCTGTCAAATGCAGCTTCTGTTTTCAAACTTATAGAACTTCAAGCCTATTTTAAATTATAGTGGGGATCCCAAGGTTTTTAATGATCGCAAATATCTCCTGTTGAATTACAGGGAAATGTGTGAAGAATGATGCACAATATTTATATATTTTCCATCTGATGTAATGCTGTGGCCATAAAAACATGGCATCCTGGTTTTTAATGTTTCTCTCAATAAAAGTGTGATGTGGCTTCAGTTGAAGTGCTGCAACCAGCAGATACAGAATATGTTTGTGTCATTGCCCTACAATATGAAAAAAATGCTTTTTGATGTTGAATCTACTTGAGGGAAAGCTTAAGTGAAAAAGTCAGAATTTAAGGGCTTAATTATATCAGACTGGTACAATGAGAGTCATGTCACATCTCTGAAAAAGGTCTTGGGCTTGAAACATAACCTGGGCCCCTCAGTTTTAACTTTAATCTGGGCACTCTGGTTTTGCTCCACAGCCCAAAGATGCAATACATGTTCAGCTTCTTCTCTAAGTTGCCCATTGGTATAATTGATTATATGATCAATGTGTGTGTGCTCTTGGATGGATTGGCAAACTTTCTGGATGTACAGTACACCCTCCTAACCTCCAATTGTTGCTAAGATAAGCTTTAATCCCGCATGATCCTGACCAGGAATAAGTGTATTAGATAATTGATAGATGGCAGGATGGAGCTATTAGAAGTTGAGAGCTAAACTTTTGGACTTATCATATTTGGAGGTGAATGCACCCATTGGAATTTTTTCAGCCAAATCTGAGATGGTCAAGTGGGAAGTTCCTCTGAACTTTGGATATTTGACATGGAATGACCCTCCTGTCAGAAGTAAATCCAGGTGGTTGGAATAAAGTTCTGGGAGGATTTTTACTTTCTGAACCCGAATTTTACACCTCTGGTTAGTACAGATGTCGGTAGCCTTTTTCAGTAAGTATAATAGTTTTTCTTTTCTTTTTATTGGAGGCTGCCTTTAAAATTTCACAGCTGTAATATAAAAACTTGGGCTGTCACCAGATGTATATTATAATATTTGAAAAATTTTGCCTCCTTTTCTTCACTCTGCAAGCATTTGGAGAGAGAGGAAGAGGAAAGGATAAGGGGGGTGAGGAAAAACCATTTTTTACCTTTCCAGACATTTCAAACCTTTCAAAAATTAATGCTAGGAGGACAATGTGGCCCTTCATATTATGCGAGTGGAGGAGTTTCTCATGTTCAGCCTGAGCTTGTCTCTGATTGTCAATCAGTGACGCGAATTCCTATCCTGTCATTTCGTGCAGACAGCTGATTTGTGAGAGACTTGGGACAATTCACAGATTTTTTAGCAGATTGCAAATTCATGGAGAATTATGATTCAGCATCTGACACTATGATGCACAGACAGTGCTGCTCTTATTTTGGATTGGCAACTGCTTGGGGTTTGACTAGTGTGCGATTTCAAGCATCCGCGCTCCCAGGCTGATGGGCAAGCGGTGGGTGTGATACACCACAGCCCTGAAACAGTCAGTACCAAGTTTAGCAAGGGGAACCATCTGTAATTCCAGGAGCTAACCTTGGAATGATTCCTCGGAATCACAGAGCAGGAGGTTGGGTCACTTTCCCATCAGGCATCTCTTTTTTTAAACGCATGTACTGCATCCTCATTGTCCATCCATGTTATCTTGTTTTGTTGGTACCAAAGGTACTAAGTTGATGGATTGACGAGCCAAGTACAAAGTAAAACAGGTTTCGTTATAATGAACGTGAATTTTGTTTATAATTCTTCAGTCGCAGACCACCTTTTAAATGCAAATGAGGTTAAAGAAATCTAGTCTCCCTCTTTGAATTTAAATACATAATCAATGCTTGTTTTCTGCAGAGCTATGACCATTTTTGACATGCCAGTTTAGACCTTATATATCCTCATGTTATTTCTGCATTTGGCTACTTGATATTCAGTTTTTATTGCTCTCTCTCTCTCTCTCTCTCTCTCTCTTTTGTACATGAGATCATTAACCTCCAGAGATCATTGGATAAATACATAAACATGCTACATTTCATAACAGGTTTACATAGGTGGGACACTGCCTAAACTAAACTTTGAGATTTAGTTTTTTGACATCTGAACTACAACAATTTCTGCTGATTTTCTCATTATTTTTGGTTGAATTAATTTTTATTTTACAGGAAAATACATTAGGCTGATGACCACCAATTTAAAATCCATTATAGATATTAAGCAGAAAAGGCACCTTTCTATCAGAAACAATTTGTCATCTACATATGAGCAGGAATGGTTTCAACGAGCAGCTGTCGTGTTTGGAGGTGCTGTGGTTTCAGGCGATCGTGTCTTGACTTGAGTATGATGTGATTCGTCCACCGCTTTCCAATTCTTCCGTTGTTTGTGGCGGGGTGCCCCCTGCTGGGAGAGCCATATTGGCGCGCCGGCTGCCAGGCAATACCCCCTGCCATCACCCTGAAATCAAGAGGGGAAAATAACAGGTTTTTCTTCTTCTGTCTACCCCACAGATCAGAGGCAGCAAAAAGGTTATTTATCCTGCAGCCGGATATTTTTGGCTGTGATTAGTAGCGTGTGTAGCCCTCGACACACTACAGTGGAAGTTACTTCTGCTGTAATAGAAAGTGGAGTGAATGAGCTATCAAAACCCTGTGGAAAAAGAGGATGGGCTGTTCTTACTCCAGTAAAACTGAAGTGTAACTAAGCTGATATGATTTTGAGGAGGGATATGATTGCCGTGGAAGTCTGATGGAGTCCTGAGTTACTCTTGTGTGTTACTGTCATGGAAATGCCTGCCACTTCTTCCTGTGCATGACATTGTCATAGATTCATGAGCTAATTAGGCAAATGAAGCCATCTTGAAATAAGTAGTGTACCCAGTTCATGTTACATCTGAGATAACGGTAGTGTATCACAAACCAGCTTGCAATAATCATGGAATTGAGACACCTTTCACTTGATACGAATTGTTTATTACCCATATTTTTACCTCAACATACTTGTGGGAATTCTTTTTTGTTCTTATTGTCTACAATAATATTTTTCCATATATTTTCATCAAAAAAATTATAGAGAGGTAAAATATATCAGGACCCCTTTTAGACAAAAGTGGCTGAGTATAGTCATCACTGCACAGGACTATATATGTCTGGTTACTGGTAAGAATTGTTGGCTATAAGTGTAAGATATAACTCCATGCATATCATGGAAGACAGCAGCTTCTGATGTGCTTTTGTTTGTGTGTCGCAACACAGCACTCATTGCTGCTCTACTGGATATCAAATTTGGAATGTTTGTTGCTGTTCCATTGAAGGGTTGTAATGTAATGAGAGGATAGAATAATTATGGGCAAATTAATTTGCAAGAGTGGTATTTCAGTAATGAGCATTTAGCCATTAAAAAGTTTTAAAGCAGATGGTTTATTGTTTATTGATTCTCAGCCAAGAAAAAAAAGATGACTAGGGAAATCCAAAGTTCACTATCTGGCAAATTAACAGATGGTAAACTCAGTGTTTTGTAAACTCAGTGTTCTGTTGATAAAAGAAAAAAATAATTCAGAGGGAGCTGAAATCAACAGAAAGAACCATGAATTAATTGGTTAATTGATCTGAGTTGAATTGAACTAAAATGATTGAATTGCAAGTACAGAGCAACAATTTATGTGAATCAGCTATACCTGAAATATTTAAAACAGAGTTTGATAAATTCAGTGAGGTGCACTGTATTTCCAAAACTGTGCGAAATTCCACAGAAGACTCATTGACACGCATAGAATCAGGCATTGTTAAATTCCAAATATCTGACATTTCAATTGAATTTGGAATGATTTGGCCTCTATTGCCTGATAAGACAAACATTCTCCTTCCATTTGAGGGTATTGTGATTCAAATCCATTTTTACCATAAGGATTTTGAACAAACTCCAATTCCAATGTAGCTGGGACGTTGTGTAAAACGTGAATGAAATAATACCGGTACAATGATTTGCAAATCCTTCTCAACATATATTCAATTGTGTACACTACAAAGACAAGATATTTGATATTCAACCTGATTAATTTTTCTTTATTTTTGGAAATATTCACTCATTTTGAATTTGATGCCTACAACACGTTCCAAAAAAGGTGGGACAGGGGCATGTTTACCACTATGTTACATCACCTTTCCTTCTAATAACACTCAATAAGCGTTTGGGAACAGAGGACACTAATCGTAGAAGCTTTGTGGGTGGAATTCTTTCCCATTCTTGCTTGATGTGTAACTTCAGTCGCTCAATGGTCCGGGATATTCCATTGTTGTATTTTGTGCTTCATAATGCACCACACTTTTTCAATGGGAGAGAGGTTTAGACTGCAGGCAGGTTAGTCTATTACCCGTACTCTTTTACTACGAAGCCACGCTGTTGTAACACATGCAAAATGTGGCTTGGCACTGTCTTGCTGAAATAAGCAGGGACATCCTGGAAAAAAGACGTTGCTTGAATGGCAGCATATGTTGCTCCAAAAGCTGCAAGTACCTTGCAGCGTTAATGGTGCCTTCATAGATGTGCAAGTTACCCATGCCATGGGCACTAAGAGGTCCCCATACCATCGCAGATGCTGGTTTTTGAACTTTGCGCTGATAACAATCTGGATGGTCCTTTTCCTCTTTAGCCTGGAGGACACGACATCCATGATTTCCAAATACATTTTGAAATGTGGACTCCTCAGGCCACAGCACATTTTTGCACTTTCACCAGTCCATCTCAGATGAGCTTGAGCCCAAAGAAGTCGGCGGTGTTTCTGGGTGTTGTTGATATATGGCTTTCGCTTTGCATGGTAGAGCTTAACTTGCACCTTTAGATGTGGCGACACGCTGTGTTACCTGACAATGGTTTTCCAAAGTGTTCCTGAGCCCACATGAAAATATCCTTTACAGAATGATGTCGGTTTTTAATGCTGTGCTGCCTAAGGGACCGACGGGCATTCAATGTTGGTTTTCGGCCTTGCCGCTTACGTGTACAGATTTCTTCGGATTCTCTGAATCTTTTGATGATATTATGGAATGTAGATGATGAAATCCATAAATTCCTTGCAATTGCAAGGTGATAAACATTGTTCTTAAACTGTTGAACTATTTGCTCACGCATTTGTTCACAAAGTGGTGAACCTCACCCCATCCTTGCTTGTGAATGACTGAGCCTTTCAGGGATGCTCCTTATATACCTAATCATGACACTCACCTGATTCCAATGAACTTGTTCACCGGTGGAATGTTCCAAACAGGCATTTTTTGAGCAATGTCAAGTTTATCAGTTTGAACATTGAATATAGGTTGAAAAGGATTTGCAAGTCATTGTATTCTGTTTTATTCACGTTCTACACAACGTCCCAACTTCATTGGAATCACTGCCTCCCTAACTGAAGTCTCCATTGAAACTAATTGGTGTTCTGAAAGGGGGACACATACAGAAAGGGCAACAGTTTCTAAATTATGGGGCAGAATTGTATGAAATCATGCTCAAATGAAAACTGAAAGGCTGTCTTATCAGAGCAAATTTAACAATTCATTCCAAAATCAATTAAACTGTCAGATATTTAGAATCTAAAAATGTATGTTTTTTAAGTATGTTAATGAGGTTTCAGTGAATTGTCCATGCACTTTGGACTATATAGTGTTCGTATTTTCTATTTATATTGTCATAATTCAATGAAGAAAAAGTATGATGGTGATAAATTAATCGCCGACAGAAGACATATAATCGTGACAAATACTAATATCAGCACTCAAAAAAGCGAATTCTCAATGCTGATGTCCTCTCAGTATTTGAGACTGTAAGTGAATCACTCATGAGGACAGTTGATGGCAGTTAAATTACTGCAGATTTTAAATCTTCAGTTTTGTGATCACAGATCAAGGGAAACCCTTTTATTGTAGTCATCTGAACTGTCATTTCCCCTCAAAGTTGATTTGCGAATAGCTGTATCTTGAGAAGCACTCTAAATCAGTCTAACATATACGCTAATATTGTCCAAAATAACTTTCACAGAGAAAAAATGGTAATTAGAGCCTCATGAACACTAAGATGTAATTTTGGCATTTGTCCTTCTTTATTATGGAGGTGGGGGTGGGGGGGAGGGGGTGGTATCATTCAGGGACTCAGAAATGTCAGACATCTTTAAACTCTCTAAAGATTACATTTAATGGAATGCTGTCCTTTTCAAAATTCCTAAGTGTTATTACATCAGCAAATGTCAGTTCGCTTAAAAACATTTCTAGTGACACAACATTTGGGATCCAAGAAAAAACACATGCAGGGAAAAGACTTTGACAGAGATGGTCCTTAAGGCTGTGTTCTCGGCAGAATGACGGAATGTTCACCTGTCTGACCTGAAAGTGTGTTTATCTTGCTAAAGGAGCATGATATGGGCTTTCATTCAGTGTTAATGTGTCTTTTCATCCCTCTGGTGAGTCCATGTTGATCCGGCATCCCGAGTGGTTCGCTTTGAAGTCCGCTCTGGAACCAGTGCCAGAAACTGCTTTCAGGTTCCTGAAAGGGGAGAAGGACTCTGATGGCTCCTCCTAATGCTTACTTTTGGCATGGGCATTCGGTAGACGAGACGTGGCCTGGAGATGCACTTTGATAAATGAGTCAGCCACCACGCACAGGCACACATACACACACACAGACAGACTTCTACCTTCACAAGCTCTCACGCAGACCCACTCACTCCCTACACACACGCGCGCACACAGACACGCACACACACACACACACACGCACACAGACACGCACACACACACATACACACACACACAGACTTCCACCTTCACAAGCTCTCACGCAGACCCACTCACTCACTACACACACGCGCGCACACAGACACGCGCACACACACACACACACACGCGCGCGCGCGCACAGACACGCACACACACACATACACACACACACAGACTTCCACCTTCACAAGCTCTCACGCAGACCCACTCACTCACTACACACACGTGCGCACACGCACACAGACACGCACACACCGACACACACACACACACACATACACGCACACATACACACACACACACACAGACTTCCACCTTCACAAGCTCTCACGCAGACCCACTCACTCCCTACACACACGCGCGCACAGACACACACACGCACGCACGCACACACACACACACACACACACACACACACAGACTTCCACCTTCACAAGCTCTCACGCAGACCCACTCACTCACTACACACACGCGCGCACACGCACACAGACACGCACACACCGACACACACACACATACACACACACACACACACAGACTTCCACCTTCACAAGCTCTCACGCAGACCCACTCACTCCCTACACACACGCGCGCACACGCACACAGACACACACACACCGACACACACACACGCACGCACGCGCACACACACACACACACACACACATCATCCACCCCCACCTGTTTTTTGTCTCACTTCGTGAAAATCTAAAACATTCAGCTGCGGTTCGAAAGGAAAGCAGAGCTGTGTGTCCGCTGTCTGCTTGCAAGTCTCAAAGTGCCATTGCTAATGACAATGACATAAAAAATGACCAGAAAATAATCAATTTGACATCCTTCCAATAATATTTTTCCACCCTACTTCAAAAAAATAAATAAAAAAAAAGAAAATCACCAATGGTTTAATTTGATATACCAACTGTGGAAAATGAGGCAATTTTATTTATTTTATTAAAATATCTTGTTTTTGATCTCAACTTGCGTTGTGTATGCCTCTCAGTATAGTTTGACGATCTAAAACGTTTTGGAGTGACAAATATGAAAAAATGGAAATAATCAGGTCATTTTTTTTTTCACAGCATTGTAAATATTCTACTAAATCTAAAATGTTGACCCATTTTTCTTGATTAGCTGCCATGTTATTCAGATGATTGCTTGTTTGTTGTTGGGTGTGAAGAGCTCAACCACAGCAATTGCCACTCGCTGATTTGAGTGTGCGCAAGTGCTATGAACGCCAAGAACACTTTATCGCTTCTATTCCTCCTGCAGTGACAAATTCCTTAATATTTGTTGTCTCATTGTTTCTTTTCCAATGTCCCATTCCTCCCATTTGCTCCACATCCAATTCAGCACGTGATATTCTACAGTATATTAGCCTTCATTATTACTTATGTCATGGTTTTGTCCCGCCGGATGCAACATGCGACCCGGCGAGCACTGGGACCATGTACCCAAAGGCTGGGGAAGGGACCCACCCGTACATGCTGAGTAAAAATGTTGTGTTCCGGGGTTCTGGCCTTTGGCCAGAACAGTATTATTCATGGTTTTAACAGTTTCATGTTTCAAGATTTCATAGTTTCATGTTCCATAGTCATGTTCATAGTCATAGTTTTAACAGTTTCTTGTATCAGGGTTTTGCATTTCATGTTTTACATTCCATGTCCATGTTTTTACTTTTCCATGTTTTTGTTTTCGCCAGGTCTGCCATGCCACTCCACCGCTTGTCTGCGTTCCGCCCCGTGCCTTCGTTGTTGCACATTTCTGAGCTCTGGTTGGCTTTGGTATTTCCCCTTCCTTCCATGCTGTGCTGGATTCGGGCCTCTCTAAGCTTAATTGACAATTAACTGTTTTTAAGTTACTAACATTTACTAACACTCACTGGGTTGGTGTAATTCTTAGATAGGCACATTACTAATACTACTAATTTAGACAGGGAGTTTATTGTCACGATTCCTGCTTTGCTATTTCAAGATCTTGCTGTGCTTTTCTGTTCTTAACATTCATGCTTGCTTCCAAACTGCATACTTAATTGGTACTTAAGCTGAGCACGCTCATTCTCTTAATGAGCAGGTCATGTCATCCAATCTCTGTCCATGTCTTGATCTTGCCATGCCTCTTGTTTCTCTCTCTCTCCAGGTGTTACCCCTCATGTCATGATTTCCAAGCCTTTATCTGGATGCGGTGGAAGTTGGCTGGCAGACAGTGTCTCGCGTCTCGTTGCATGTGCAAGTTTAGCCAAGCTCTTGTTGTCATAGTTCCCTAGCATTTCTAGTTTCAAGTCTTGTCCTAGCCTCTTGTTTTTTCGAATATATATTTAGTCTGGTTATTTGTTTTTCTTGAGCATCTTGCCTGGAGTTTCCAGTGCCTTTTTGTTTTTTGCCTTTT
Organism: Gymnothorax reevesii; assembly: GCA_029721435.1. Classification (NCBI taxonomy): domain Eukaryota; kingdom Metazoa; phylum Chordata; class Actinopteri; order Anguilliformes; family Muraenidae; genus Gymnothorax; species Gymnothorax reevesii. Next base: position 56,936,499 of record CM056586.1, read on the forward strand.
TGCATTCTTTGTTTTTTAGCTCTGTGTAGCTTACCTTAGTTTGTTTTTTGCAACCCTTTGGGCCAAGTTTTTTGTTGGCCCTCGTGCCTGTTTTGTTTTCGTTTAATAAAATCCTCATTCCCTTTTCCCGCATCTGGTGTCAACTGATTCCATATCAAAAAATATAAAAAAAGACTTTAATAGTTTTTTAAAAAAAGACAATAACAATAGGGGAGCAGCAGCACAGGGCAACAATTCAGAATGCTGCTGCAATCACTGAAGCACAGCCAACCCTTAAATACGCAGCCCTTCACCTCCACCTCAACGAGCCACGACTGTTGCCCGTTAAGGTGGAGGTGAAGAATGCAGCTGGGGGAGGGACTGTGAGGCCAAACCCTTACAACTTACCTCTTACATTCTTGCCTTTTCCTATACTTCTCTTTCCCTCTCTTCCCCATCTCATTCTAATACTTCCTATTCTGTACACTTCCCATTCTCTTTACTTTCCATTCCCTATATTTCCCATTCCGAATGCTCACTGTTCTCTGTATGTCCCATTCTATAAATTTCACATTCCTTGTCCGGGTGAGTCTCTATTTCCTATTCGCTGTGGTTCAGGTTATCTCTACTTTCCAGTCCTTGTATTTACCAGTCCCTATATGTCCCCTTTAACTTCCTGTCTCTTGTACTTTCTGTGTACTTCCGATTCCTTGTATTCTCAAATCCCTCTACTTCTCATTTCCTTTGATTTTATTTCCCTGATACAGCGCCCTCCATAATTATTGGCTCCCCTGGTTAAGAGGTGTTAAAAGCCTTAATATAAATTTAATTTTTATAGCAGAAGCATACTCTCACACTGAAAATTGTAGAAAAATGTAACCTTCAACTCAACTGAATTTCAAGGGAAAAAAAAATCCCTGACTAAGAAATAATTATTTTTCATAAAATCACCTGTTCCCAATTATTGGCACCCCTAACAATTCCTAGGAGATAAATGTAATTGAAGTATTTCTGTCAGTTCTAAAGTAGTTTACAAAGTTGATCAGAGTATTTAGGAACATTTAATTAGTAAATCATCACTTCCTGTTTCCCTTGGGTATAAATATGATGTGACACAGAGGCCATTTCTCTTATCCACTTTTCAACATGGGAAAGACAAAGGAACACACCATTCAAGTAAGGCAGATGTGTGTCGACCTTCACAGGTCAGGCAATGGCTACAAGAAAATAGCCACTCGCCTGCACCTGCCCATATCTACTGTCAGAGGAATCATTAAGAAGTTTACAACAACTGGAACAGTGGTAAACAAGCCTGGAGGAGGACGTAAGGTTATTTTGCCACCACGCACAGTGAGGAGGATGGTAAGAGAAATAAAAAGTTCTCCAAAGCTCACTATTAAAGAATTGCAACAAATGGTAGCATCCTGGGATCACAAAGTCTCCAAAACAACCATCAGGCTCTATCTACATGCCAATAAGCTGTTTGGGTGGCATGCATGGAAAAAACCTTTTCTCACTCACAATCATGAACGCAAACATCTGGAGTTCGCCAAGCAGTACTGGGATTTCAACAGGGACGGTGTGCTTTAGTCAGGTGAGACCAAGATAGAGCTTTTTGGCAACAAACACTCTAAGTGGGTCTGGCGGAACACAAAAGATGAGTATGCAGAAAAACACCTCATGCCCACTGTGCAGTATGGGGGAGGATCGGTGATGCTGTGGGCCTGTTTCTCTTCCAGAAGCCCTGGAAACCTTGTTACGGTGCCTAGCATCTTGAGCGCTTTGAAATACCAGGACATTTTAAATCAAAATCTGGTGGCCTCCGCCCGAAAGCTGAAGATGGGTCGTCACTGGGTCTTTCAGCAAGATAATGACCCTAAACATGTGGCCAAATCTAAATAGAAATGGTTCATCAGAGACAGAATCAAGCTCCTCCCATGGCCATCTCAGCCCTTTGACCTCAACCCCATTGAAAACCCGTGGAGTGAGCTGAAGAGGAGAGGACCCAGGTCGCTGGATGATTTAGAGAGATTGTGCAAAGAGGAATGATCGAAGATCACTCTTTCTGTATTCTCCCATCTTGTGAAACATTATAGGAGAAGATTAGGTGCTGTTTTGTTGGCAAAAGGGGTTGGACAAAGTATTAACATCAGAGGTCCTAATAATTGTGGCACATATGATTTGATGTAAAAGAATTATTTCTTAATGTGGGATTTTTTTTCCAACTGAATAAATGCACTTGGATTGCATTAATGGTTGAATTTTCCTCTTTTTTTCATTGTGGTCCTATATTATTTAGAAAAACTGAATTTATTAGAAGCTAAAGAACACATCCTAACCAGGGGTGCCAATAATTATGGAGGGTACTGTATGTCATTTTCTATTGGTTCCCATACCCTCTACTCTTGACTGCTCGTTAGATTAGATCTTGTTCTCCCTATTTTTTATATTTCATTTCACAGGTATCAGATGCTAACTCTTCCGTCTGGGCACTGTAGTGTCGATTAGGAAGATGCCTCTGCCTTTGACAATAAATGTGGGCGCCCTTGTCCTCTGCCCCCCCCAACATGTCTCCAGATAATCTGACGTATTCTAAATTGTAAATGAATTTTGACAAACATTATCATCATTTGCCATTCATATCTGATTGCAGCTTTGAATCAACTGGGGGATTGATGAAAATCAGCATTTGTAGTTGAACCCAAAGGATAGAGTTATATTCACCATCTCAAATAAACTCTCATGGCCCAAAAACTTCGATTTTTAAATGCTCTATCTTTGCAAAATGCTGTCCGCCACTTTGCCTGAAGCCTTTAAAAAACTGCAGTATTTTTTAAATAAAATATAGTTATTCAACATGAAATTTCATAATTTTCTTGATTGTCATTATGAGCGCTGTAATCCACACTGTAGTGCAAGCAGGGAGATCCGTCATATCATAATCAAGAAATGATGTTAATTTGCCTCTGTTTATGAGTGTTGCCTGCTCTTATCACTGCACAGATATCAATGGGGTCATTGTAAAGCAAAAACTAAAGCTCCCGCCTTTTGTCCATGTTGACACCACTGACCTGCTGTCCTGCCCCAATCACTTTCACCAAACCAAAGCAGTGGATGCTTACACTGCTTTGTCTCTTTTTGGTGATGAAAGTCTGGGTAAATCAGTCTGTGTTCTAACTTCGGCACACCACACAGAAATGTGTTACTCAGTACCTAGCCAAATTTTGGTCACACTTTAGATGACTTTTGCTCAAAGGCTTTATACAGCATCATTCATAAGCAAATGTCATGTTTTGTAAAGGGGGAGATAACACATCCTTATTCAGCATGTGATGTCAGATAATTGACAATGTCACTTAGCTAGTGGCGAAATATTATAAAGGGTAACATTGGCAGCCAAGTGACATTGTCATTGTCACATCTGGCATCACATACTGAATAAGGATGTGTTATTTCTCCCTTTACAAAGCCTGACATTTGCTTTAGTATGAGTTCTGAAGACATTATGTCTCATTCATGAAGGCATTATACATGCTGTATAAAGCCTTTATGAGCAACACTTCATCTAAAGTGTGACCTAAATTTTAATCATTAAAAAATTTGCTAAGCACATGAAATTACGTGTCAAAATTGCAAAAAAGAAGGCCTTACTCTCATCTTTAACACATTGTGGGCATGTCCACTAACGTTGCCGAAACCACGCCCAGTCATAAGGGGCAGCCTGCCTGAGCTCCGTGTTAAGTGCACCATGGCAAGAAAAATGGTGCTTCATCGAACAATTTATTGGAATGCAAACATACGGCCATTATATATTTGAGCTGCCGGATCCGGAATCCAGGTCAAGGCCAGAGGATACTGACCTACTCGGCAATCAACCTTAATCCTTTTAGCTGGCAACACAATTATTTTATTCTTCCTGTTGTGATTCTGGTCTTGTCTTGTTTTCTGTGTTTTTGCCATGTCTTTATTTTATTTTGCTTATTATACATCCCGGTTTTTATTTTCATGCCATTTCTGTACTCATTGCACTTTTGTTCCCCATCTTGTGAGCAGTATGGTACATTCTGTCTCCCCAGTCTGTGTATCTACTTGCTTCGGGTGATTTAATTGGTTTCTGGTTTTTCACATAATTAAAATCTTCCTTCACTCTGCTTTTCTTGATTACTAATAATACTAACATTTATACTTACTAACCAAACTAATATTGTAGATACTACTAACTGACTAAAAAGCACTAGGGTAATTGTAAAGCTGCACTGCTACTAATTACTACTAACCCGATCTGAGCACTCGCCCTGTTCTAGTCTCCGCCCTTTGCTTTGCTGCCTCTGTATCTCCCCGTGATTCCGCGGAATCTTCCGCACGAGCTTAATTGCTATCCTGCACTCCTTGTTCTGTTCACTTAGAACTCCCTGACCGCAGGCGTTTATTTGTCATAGATTGTCAATGTGATTTTCTGTCTTGGCTTTTGACAATCATTGTATTAAGGACTTCCATATGTATTTTCCCCTGTGAAATTTGCTCTCTTCCCATTCACCTGTTTCTTGATAGCATGTGACTTCCCTCTTGTCTACTTAAGGTCTTTCACTGCAGTGCATTCTTGACAGAACGTTGATCCTTTCTTTCAGTGCCGAGTTCCATGTACGCCTGCCTGATCGATTCTTCTTCTACACCCTTTGCCTGACTTTGAATTGCCTGAGCCCTTTTGGATTTGTTTGCCTGTTTTTGTTTTTGACCCATTTTCTGTATGACCATTCTACCCGCCTGTCACCCTGTGTATGACCATTGGCTTTCGTACTCTGACTACCGATTCCTGGATTGTGATTCTGTACTGTGCTCTGTGATTTACTGGACTTCGACCCCTGCTTTTGTTTTTGGATTTTGATTTTTGGCTCATGTATATGTAGTCTTGCAAAAACTGTCTTCCTGGCTTTGAATTGGACTGAAATAAACTACGGTTTTGGTTCACAATTGGTTCCTGTACCAGATCGTTACACTTCCATTTACGCAATAAACCATATCAACTAACAACCGAGCCAAATAAAGTCTGGCTATCAATGAATAACATTGCTAGAACAAAACATATTTTGTCTTGTAACCAGATAATTGTATCTGTCAGTACAGAGTTTCTCATGTAATTATTATGTTTGTGGTGGTAGGCAACGGGGATTGTTTGGGGATTTATCCAGTGAAAACCCTGGCTGTTAAATGAAGGTCCATCTCTGCAACTCCCGTGTGGAGGCCGAGGGACTGCAGGGCGCACTAGTCTGATAGCAAGCGTCAAGCATAAGGTCACTTCAAACTAAGTTTCATTCCACAAAAGTATGTTGCCACTTTAATTCTTCTCATTTGTTCCAATGAACAGTAACTTCATCAAACACAGACGTGGATATTTTTCAAGCTATTGAAGCCTCAGCAACATTTGACATCCAAATTAAACGGAGACAAAATTTGATTTCTGCACCATAGATACCACATCTGTTGAATATAAAAATGATGAATTGGTTAAGAACTGTAAACTCTGTACTGCATTTAAAAAAAAACAAAAAAAACAGCCGCAGCCTTGTTTACTAGCTAGCTAGCTTGTATTTTTCACTTGTCAGCATAGCCCAGTGCTGTCAGGCAATGAGTTGAAGTACTGCGGCAATGGGCCGAGTTTGTCAATGCGGTTTCATTTAAAGGACACAGGTAAACAATTTAAAATCACGTTAAAGAGTGGCACATCATACACAATTAAGTGCAGTTACAGTGGACTACCCACTTAGCTAGCTAGTTAGCTACTACAATTAAAATATGCACACAAGGTACCTTACTGCTAAACTCTTTGGTGGGCACTGTCACTAATGTTACTGCCGAAAAGGGTGCCAGATGTCTGCAGTAGGGAAGGATTAAGGCTGGGTGGGGAGACAGTTAGATGGGCTGCATTTACTAATAACAGCGGATTACCTGTAAATCCCAGCTGCCTCCGATGAAAGTTTGTGTAGGTACCCAGTGTGAAATGTACACCACTGCTCGATTCCAACTTGGGTCATTTTCTGCATGTCATTCCCACTCTTATCCCACCTCTCCTGTCTCTCTCTTCTGAATACTATCTATAAATCAATGGAAAATCCCCAAAAAATAACAATCTTAGCTCTTCAGAGACGGAATCTACGGAAGACGGAAGTGGGGGATATAGCATTGGACGTACGTACGGACACATAAAATTGAGGCTGCGGGGGATATTGCCATGTTATTGGCACACTTGTTTAGAAATTGAAATGGGGTGACCGAGGCTTCATTTAATTCCCAAATTTAGGCAAGATGCATTTTCAGGACACTGAAGGTGGCAAAGCTAGAAAACTGAACATTGGTAGCGTAGCTAGCTACTTAGCTAAATACAGCACTTGTGGTTGTAGCTGCTTTGTGATTGAGTGGATAACGACTTATGCAATGCACTCTAGGTTGTATATAGTGCTTGGGGTCAGATTAAGCTCATCCTCAAGCCATGTTTTAGCCCCACCCAGAAAGTCAGGGGAAAAAAAGTGGTGAAAAACTGTTTAACGGTGTAAATCCACAATTCAGTACTAGATTAGTTCACAGTCTTTTCCCATTTTCTGCTACTAAGGAGACATAATGTTTTTAGAAGCAAATCACTGATTTCCTTTTACTTGGACATAAACTGTGACAGTCGCTCACTAACATTTATGAGCAGAAGTCTGAAAATTAGTTTCGTCAAACACACATGATTTAACAATTAATTCGGACAGTTTTACTTACGAAAAACGAAGTAGTTGAAAATTTCAGATTCCCCTCCACATACTGTCAATTTAAAAAAAAGAGATTAATGTTCCTGATTTCTGTGAAAGAGAAGCTTTTCATTGTTTTCTAAGAAATTATTGAACACTGGCCTTTAAAGCCACTCATCATGACTTCCTGGCATTGACCCATTATGTGATGAGGTCATCATGTATATTGTGGTTGTGGGGACAGTATTAAGTTTTGCAAGGTGTACTCAGACTCTAAAGCTCCCATTTCTCAGTTTGAGGGCCTGCCCGTTGCATTACTTAGCATTAGCAAATCCTTCTTCACTCATTGTTCTTCAATCATGAAGGAATGAAACATTACACTCCACTTGACCACCACCTCAAGTTTAGTTCGTACAGTCAGCTTGTTGCACTACAGATAAAAACTGATATACAATGTACATCAGTGTCCCTTCATTCTGAAAGGTTTAATTGTATCATTTATCTCTCTGGTTATGAATATGTTTTTCAAGAAATAGACACAAGGAGTACATTTATTTACTGCTGTGAGGGGAATATTTTTATATTGTTTCTCTCCAAATTTATCATTGCACTGTCACTGGGTTGCAACCGCCGGTCAATTAAAGTAATTGAGTTCTTGCTCTATTGCTTTGAATGCATTGATGGGACACAGAGGCTTCAATTCACCTATGGGGAGATGTCTTTATCATTCACTACAGCTTAGTTCCTCTACAGTTGAGATCCCTCATATCCACAGTGATCCCAATCCAATATAGTGGATACTGAGAAGCTGTGGGTGCCTTTTATCTTGTTGATAGTGACAGAGCATGCTTGGATTCGCCAAGCTTCATTTGGTATTGAAGCTATGCTTTACAATCCCCGATCTCCTGCCCCTGAGCCCCTACTGGTCCCGTCTGCCCCAGAGATGGATGCCACATCACCTTGTGGGAATCGAAGCATTAATGACCTTGCTCTGCCCAATCAGGTTAAATGCCTGAAGCATCCACAGTACGTCGGTCCACAGAAAAGACTGGTTTGTTTGTGTGTGTGTGTGTGTGTGTGTGTGTGTGTGTGTGTGTGTGCGTGTGTGTGTGTGTGTGTGTGTGTTGAGCATTCAATCATGTTTTTCATGCCTGTCTGTATGCACCAGCGTGTCTGTGTGTGCATTGAGATTATCTTTTTATTAATTTATTTATTTCACTGCAGGCAACCTATGACAAAATGGCCCAGATTAATGGGAATAGACAATTCAATGACTGTGGAACTCACAGTCTGGTCTTACAGCAGTTGGCGGGAGACTGATGCTCAGGCTGCCAGATGTGGCTCAGGAAAGGTGTTCCCATCACAGTATAAACAAGGAGAAAACAGTGGATTGATACCCGCCGTGAAAGAGTTCCTGCATGGAATACGAAATTAGTTCCCGCTCCTCTTGCATTTAGTGATCTTTCCAAAAATATAGGCTCCAATTGAAGAGTGAGACTAAAGGTCTCCATATCGGTTGTTTTTGACCATGTATGAGTGTGTGTGCGTGCGTGAGTGTGTGTGTGTGTGTGTGTCTGTGTGTGTGTGTTTTTCCAGGCCAGAGGTTGATGCTTGTGTAGGGCGGCAGGGGTGCATCTAACATCAGTCGCTGTCCACACTTGGACTAAAGTAGTTTGATTTGCCAGTGGTCTGATGAGCTCCTTCAAAACTTTGACAAGTACTTTTGTATAACAAATACGTTGGTCGCATTCTTCAGATCATTTCCTGAATGTCAATGGTTCTGAAATGTTGAACTGCAGCAATAATAGAGTGATTTGCGAGTGTACATTTGCTTCTACATGGTGTGCAGTTCTAGATGGGACTCTTGTACCTTACAGTCAATATGGTGCCCCTTCAGCTGTCTGATCCAAGCCCTGGATGGTTGGAATAGCTGAGGCAGTCTGAGGCAGTCGGGGTCGGTGGAATAGCTATTATGGAGGGGACATTGGGCTGGCCTGTAGGGGCACAGAAAACAGATTTTTCACCTATGGCCTCACCTGAGGAGCCCCTGATTTCCTGATGCACGGGATTCTGTCCCAGAATAGACCCCTAAAAGGTCATTTTAATGACAATGTTACAAGGCAAAGGAAGCCTGGTGTATCTGTTGCCCTGATTACTTACCTTCACACTCATTGTTTCTTTCTCCCTCATTCCCTTGCTCTCTCATTTTCTCTCATATTCTCTCCTCCATTCTCTTTTTCCATCCCCTCTCTTACTTTGTCATATGGGTCTGTCTTAGAAACTGGGCCCATCAGTGGGTACCCCTCTAGAAATACTTGTAGTTTACAAAATATATTGTTTTGAATGGTGGCGTTTGTTTTTATTTGAAATATGAAAATCAAATTAATGGTAAACACCAGAGTGGGTAGTAAAAGTGATCCGTGATTGGAAAAAAATAAACAAAATTCGTTGCAAAATGGCTGCTTGTACCGTGACATGGAAGAGGATGAATTGCATTTCTGTTGCCTGAAATATTTGTGGTCCACTAAAACATTCACAGTTTTCATATAAGTTATCTAATTTAATGACTTAATTACACAATGAAATATTGACATTGCTATATAATCATGCGAGTAATGTTAAAACCTTCCACGTGACATTTGATCACTTTCGTAACGCCTTTTTTCCAGTCTTACCCCACGAGTTTATTTACTCAAACGAGAAGCCTCGATGTCATATTATATACGTCATCCAAATTGTAATTGAAAATCACTACACTTCATGGAATTTGAGATATAATCACGCAATTTTGTCTTTCAGCAGGTGCTGAAAGTATGTGTTCCGTGTATGTTTCCTTGATATTATGTTACGACAGTAGACCATCTTTCCCGAATTAAAAAGGATATATAATTATTAGGTGATAATTTCTCACTGTAAGGTGTCCCTTTTTTGCGCAGAAGGACATAAATTAACATTCTGTGTGTCTAGACAGGAATTTCCCCTCACTAAAGGTCATGTTTGTATATGTTTCCGCACGTGAGGTGGCTGATACGCGAGTGATATCGACGGTTATCAAGTTGGTCTGCGACAGTATTCACACATGACAGGTGAGTTTTTCACTCATCATTTTTACATTTCCATTACATATATGGAACAACAGTGCTTATTTTTTCATTTTGCTTCCATGTTTGTATTGTTTACTTATTTATATCCGCAATAAAAATGTATTCGACTTGACTGTCAAAACTATCTAGCTGTTCCTATTATGTCAGTGTCAGATTGATTTTGAGATCACTGGCTATTAAATTGAGTACACGTAGAATAATATAAGCCTTAATAAGTAACGTTTAACGACCATAAGACCTACCTATGAGTAAGACGTTGATGATGTTTCTTTGTTACGTTAGTGATGTGTTTTGTGGAAAGAAGCCACTAGATGGCAGTATTGACCCTTTATTTGTTAAGCCCAGTCTGGAGCTAGGTTTGGGCATGTTCTGGACATGTCTGAGAGGGGAAAGTCCCAGAGGAAAAAAAAAGTCTAAATGTGGGAGGGGGCTGCAAAAGAGTACATAAGGAGAGAAACTGAGAGAGTAAAGTTGTAGGAGAAATTGCAAGGAGAAGGGTACATTTGACCAGACCTGTCACTCTTTTCAAGACCTGTGAAGCTTTTTGTGGATTTTTGCCTGTGTTGGAGCATTTTCCTCACCCGGAACCAAGCAACCCCATCTCAAGGGACTATAAATATATATTTTTTCTTGTATATTATCAATCTTGGTCAGTAGTATACATTGTAAGTTAGTGTTGGTCTTTGTTTAATTGAATCTGTTTAAGTTTTAAAATTTTGTCTGTCATCCCTTGCTGTTGTAAATTTCATAACAAATTGGGGCCATAACAGATGAAAAAGTGTATTACTCAATAATTGACATAGGCATTGCATAATGATTTAAAATATACATGTGTATATATCAATAACGTTATTACTTATAATCTAGTGGAAAAATAGGTTGTACCTCTAGGACCATCTTCACACACAAAAAATGAACCCTTGAAAATAGATGAATGTTGATGGACCTCTGAACTTATGATTAAATTTAAAGAGAATAATGATAACGATGTTAAGCATATATTTTACTTTAATGTCACTACCAATGAAACAAAAAAAATTACATAATTGTTATTAAATAGACTTTTTCATTCCATTTTCGTTTCCATGTTACGCGAGTGATCTGCTAACACGTCATTAATGTTTTCCACATTGCTGGTCATATAAAAAAAATGCTTTTTTTATTTAACATGAAAGAAAACCCCTAGAGGTATACATATAAATACCTAAGAACATTATGTTTTTTAAAATACATTTATTAAAACTAATTGAGATTCCACAATTGAGATTTTAGATTCTGAGACGGACCTATATTCTCTCTCTCTCTCTCTCACTCACTTTCTCCCAATGCAAGTCATTTCAGTATTGCTCCTTTCTCTTTTATTTTTTCCCATTATTAGTGGCTTGGTTATGAGCGTGATGTATGGCAATGAAGCGCTTTCTGAAGAAGGCCACACTTGTGTCATGGGTGCGCAAAGCCTCTGACTTCATCTTCCTTTCTTTCCTTCTTTTTTTGTTGCTTCCTTCCTTGTATGCCCTCTGTCTGTCAGCAACTCTCTCGCTCATAAAAACACGCACACAGACTCCAACTACCCCCCCCCCCTCCCCACCCCCACCCCCTCCCCCCACCTCCCCCAATGCTCCAGGGCTCCATTGATTTCCCGCACTCTCTCTTCTTCTTCTTTCCCTCCTTTGTACCTTTGTTTCTGTCATCCATTTTTTTTTTTTTTTAAACCCGCTCACCAAAGCCAGGCTCTCCAGAGGGTTGAGTTGTTTGCGTGGAATAGCACGCACCATTGCTCCCCAGAGCCTGCTTTACCTTGAGCAGTCGGGAAAGAGGTGTCGTCTTATTGAAATGATTTTTATCGTCATGTGAAAGCAGAAGCTCTTTACAGATGTTTTCATATACTAAAAATGAACAAAATTTGGATGCCCGTTCTTGAGTGTTGAGAAATTTAAAACTATTATGTACGATTTTTAAAAACAAAAAAAAAGACACATTCATCAATGGATTTGGCATTGTGTAAATGGCATAGTAATAGCATGCAATATTATAAAATAAACACAGGTTTCCTTCTTAAAAAGTGATCTATGAAGGAAGGGATTTTATATGAGAGTGCCAAGGATTAAGGGTCTGTGTTTTGACTGAATTCCAGCATTGCTCGCGGTAAAGTGATATTTTATTGTACCTGTGTCCTCACCATTTTTTATTTTGGCACATGATTCATGCAATATCAATTTTATGGAATGCCGTAAAATCCTTTGGTATTTTCTTGACGATTCTTTGTCCCTGGGACTATTAGAATGACAACATATTTGAATATTTATACAAATTGACAAAAAATATAGTTCAAACACTGCATTGCAGTCTATACTGTGACACAATAATAGCCTTTTGGCTTTTACTCCCATTAAGTTAATTTGAAAACACTGAATAAAAGCTTAGAGTACTGACTTAAAGCGTCAATTTTGAAAATTGACATTCCTATCATGTGAACAAATTTGTTGCCATTTTAGCTAGGTGTCACAGTCTAACATTGAGTCCACCTGACTTGGCAACATTTAATGTCTAGTGCTGATTTTACTGTGATTGAAAAGCAGAATTATACATGCCATTAAAAATATACGGGTTACAAATGGGTTTTCTGTAGGGGATGTGTGCATGTATGTGTCGAACGATACTTGCACCCAGGCTCGGACTTCTTAGACGCTTCATCTCTCAACCTGTTTTGGTTGCTGTACAGAATTTGTCACATGCATACTGTAACAGGATGAGGTGCTCTTGAGCTACAGTTGTAATTCCTGGCTGCAATGGTTGGTGACAGGGTCTGTTTGCCATCCTGGTACGGACTGCTGACTGATTTTTGACCCGTGACAATACAAATGACGCACCACTTCTCAGCGACTGAGACCTGCCCATAACATGCCAATAGTTCTTTTTCTCTCTCACGTCGCTAGCCGTGCTATTTTCCTGATGCCGTAGCATGATTTGTTTATTTTGTTAGCTTTATGTAAGTTATTGAACGCACCCAAAAGAACAAGCCAAGCATTGCTGTACACATAAAAATCAACTCAATGTTTGTTATTACAGAGGTGTTTGGCATGTCCACTTGGCACGCGTTGGGATAACAATACCATGCATTTTTCTTTATTTACACTTGTATCACACTGGAAAAGCAATAAAACATGATTGATTCTTCAATTTGCAGCAAATGCATTATCTACCTCATTGGTGCTTTTTTCAATAGTGCTAAGAAAAGTTTGCCTGCAGTCTTCGGAAAGCCTTCTAGCAAGCCTTTCTTGGGTGCTCTTTGGTATTTGAGCAGGATACCCACACGTTACTGAACTAATATAAACCTGCATATGATGCCCTCCCGAATGCACTGAAAATAGTTTTGGTTATATGTCCTAACGCACTGCAGAAAATAGGCTCACCTCAAGCTGTTCATCTGTTGCTCATGGAGGTGCTCTATGCTTTATGCAGCTTCTCACCTCTTGCTGAGAGGACTGCAGGAAAGGTCATATGGATTGTCACATGCTATGTTGAGGGCCTTTTCCTCTCTGGCAGTGTCCCTGTGGACCCCACACTCCCAGACAGCTCTTATGAAGTTTCAAATGAAACATGGGGGCCCTGTTCTGAAGATCTAAATGCACTTGGCAAACCTTACAGCATCGCAGATCAAAACTGGCCGTGTCTAATCCCCTCGCGCAATTCATGACAGGAGGTGATAGCACAGCCGTGGCACTTTTGTCAAAAGGGTTGGACTAAGATTAATTAAATAATTGTGGGTGTGGTGTTGGTTTCATTCTATTAAGGCTAATCAAATTAGTTGATTTCATTCCCTTCAAAACCAGTGCATTCATGTCAGAGCGTACTGGAAATTTTGTCAGTTGAAGAACAAGCACCTAACACATTACTGCTGCCTCCTTTGGTCCTCTGAGAGCTGCGCTCCAAGTAGTAATGTGTGGAGTTATTTGGGGGTAAAGAAGGTGATTCTGCAGGTAATGCATTTTGTGCCACCCCATTTCCAAAAAAGTAGTGTAAGGATATGTAGGGTATGGATGTTTTTAGTCCCACCTCTGTTGCCCAGGAATTTTATCAATTAAGCCCATCAACCAGGCCTGATCTGCAAACAGCCAAACATCATTTCAAGAAGCATCCATCCGGCATTCGATAAAAATTATCTTTTGCTACAAAAAAGTTTTGTTTCCATCATGTCAGCAAGCTAAAGCTGCTACAGACCAAAGGTATGGCAATTTAGTGCAGAAAAAAAATCAGCTTTCTGAAGCAAAATTCATTATGGTATTGGTGTTTTGTCATTTTACTGTCCATTATTTCCATCAGATGTGTACCTACCATTTATTTGCATTTGGATACATCCATCACCAGATTCAATGGTCAGTTATCGCCTCAAACACTCTCTCCAAGAAATACAGTCAAATTAGTGTTTGCTGAGCTATATCTTTGTAAAGCACGGCAATGGTTTTTGCCCACATGAAACTTTTCTGGTAATTATCTTTTGATTGGCAAATGTTTTATCCAAGTGAGGACACGATGAGCTTTCCCCAGTAGATGAAAAATTTGAAGCCTCCAGAAAAGTGTATAAACCTTTACATAACAGCAAATAAGTTTGCATCTTCTCAACTTTGCACATTTGAATTACAAAGTGCATTGAAAAAACACTACCTTATACGATGTAGGGGTGTTCACTATACTTTAATGAGATTGAAAAGAAAAATGGACATGGACACAGGGGGTGAGTCTGAATGGAACAGGACTGGAGGGTTCCCTGAGGCTGACAGCATTGATACTCTGCATTAGGAAGCCCATCATGAGGAATTTTCTTACTTGATGTGCAAGTATGCCTTTTGTTGTTTGGAATATTTCAGTTACTTAGCTGGCTACATTTAGTTTTTCAGTTTACCACCGTTACCATGACTTTCACACTGTTGAAGGTGGCATTTTGCTCATTGTGGCAATCTGCTTTAGAATTTGTACTGCACTCAACAAAATTGAAAGTCTTGGTTTATGTTATTTAATTATGCATACAGCTGGAGGAATTCAATATATCCGCTGTTACTTTCGACCACCGATTTCAATTCAATCTAGGGTAGTATATTTTCTGCATTTTCTTGATAGTGTAATCTTTTTTTTTGTTAAATTATGTATATTTTGGATATTACTGTGTTGCTGAGTTATTCTTGCTCCTAATAAGGCATGGAAAATGTTTATACAAGCTGGCGTTTGCTTGTGTGGTTGGAGATGGTAACAGCACATGTTTCTTGCAGGGTAAACATTCTGAAAAGAACTTAAGCTGTTTTTATCAAGTAGTTGTGCTGGCTGATGGGGCTCTGATGTAAAATGGACAAATTTCATAATGGACAAAAACATTTTGGGGGGTTAGGAGAGGTTTTTTTAGTGATTTCCTATATTGATGAACTTGTGAATTACCACTTGAAAATCATTTAATAATTTTGAGCTTAATGGGTCAGAGGTTGATTTTTGTTAAAACTATAATTGTTTTTAAATGATTTAACTTCACACAATTTTGAAAGCTCGGAGAGCGACTTGGATTGCGATCTTATTTGGGTACTGGACACTTGGGAATTTTGCATAAAACACTGATATGTAAAATACATATGGTCAAGGCATTAATGATCCCGGAAATGTATTATTTTGTCGAAGAGCCATTTTTAAATTCTCAGTATTTAGAAATTTTTTATTCCAACTTCAATGTTGAATTTTCATGGGTACTTTTCACGTTTGTGGCACTCATGCTGTGATAAAATTATGAAAATAAACAGAAATAAGATGGTATTCTAAATGCTACTAAATGCTTAAGTGTCTTGTTTCAATTAAGTTATTTTTCCACTCTCTGTGATGGTCAGATCTTGAATTATGAAGCCTTAAGTGGTTATTGCATAAAATGCCAGATTTGGCTTCAGCGCAAAGAGTTAAATAATGTTACTATCTGAAAATATGAGCATTTTTGCTCTTTTTTTGCCTTTAAAAACCCCTTTGTATCATATTTGTGACATCACGAAGTGCAACTCTCTCTGGCCTCATTTTCAGCTTAGAAAACTTTTAGTCATATAACTCAGACTCAGATGAAAAAAAAAAAAAACAGCAACACTACACATTTTACTTCTTTGAATAATGTAGAAAAAGAGATTTTAAAGTCATACATTTAGACAAGCCTTCAAGGCCACAGCTTGAAAAAAATAGTAGAGTTTGTGAAACCGAGGAAAAAATAATCCTCATCTCACTTCTGGGTACATTATCATCATATAGACTATCACTCTTGACCCTCGACCTGATGTGAATAGGGTGCAACCTCGTCTGGCTCTGTTAGTTTAGGCCATGCATTCATCTGAGCCAGTCTCCTCAGCACTGGTCGCAGATGTCCACAGTTATAGCAAGTTTCACAGAAAGCTATTTTAAAACAGCGCAGCTGCAAAATAATATCTGTTCAATGTAATATCTGTGTTCCAATCAACTTTCCGACCATTTCATCTCAAAGAATTTAGAATATAGATGGTAGCTTCACCTTATCAATGGTGAAAAAAGTCCTGGTTATTCCAATGACTGAGCATAATGATAATTGGCAGCTTACCACAATCTAAATTTACTGAGTGCTGTCTTGTCGCCGTGTTTTCCCCGAAGCACTGTGTTTGCCCTGTTGCTGTGCTGTTGGCACTAATTTGTGTTTCACCGCCTCCATGTCACCAGTGGGTACCGAGATGCTTCCGCAAGCCACAGTCGCAGTGTTTGCAGCCAGTAAGTTTTGAAAAAGGCTGTTTCACAAAATAGGGCATTTTCATCCACTGCTCTCTCTCTATGTCTGCCCTGGCCCTCTGTTGCGGCGGGCATTGACAGAATGCCAAACAGAATTAATTATTCATGGCAGCCCTCGCATGATCAGGGAACACTCCGCTCGCTTCCTCCATATTAATCACGGCCGTCCGTCTGAAGTGTGTTAATGAACGATACGGTTATCGAGCGTTAAAAGGCATTAATGACGCCGCAGTTCATGAGATCGTGCTTCCAGTCCCCTGGGCTGCAGGGCTTGGTATCTGAATCGTCGGGCTGGTCGGTGCTGCTCCTTGGTATTTTCCAGCATTGGAAGTAAATTAACCCTTATTTACTTATGTGAATGTGTTGTTTGTTGTACCTCCTTTGTGAATTAACATCCATGCAATTTTAACGACAGTCCCTTCATTCATGATGTCTACCCAACTGGATGGTTGAATTTCAGTTGATACTGTAATGAAGGAAAGAATGCATCTGGGCAGTGTCTCTCACTGATGTACTGTCTAATAAAGGAGAAAACGAGAAAACTACAAAAAGTGTTCTTTAAAAAATGAAAATTTGAGACGTATTTATTGCAGCGGTCCACTCAAAGAAGGACGTTGATACTTCCAAGATGGTATTTCCAACTTGCAAACTAAATAATTCCAGTGCATCTACTTGGGAAACATGAATGTCCGCAGAGCAATCATGTATGTTTAGCAAGTCTCTGAGCTCAACAATCAACAACTGAGGTGATTGTAGTGATGTGGGAACACTGGGATCGTGAAACCCAAAATGTACCAAAAATATGTGATTATATAGTGCTGTTGGTAAAAGAAACAAATGTTTGATTTATTTCTGCAAAATTTGGTAGAATTTGGTAAATGTTTACCATACCTGGGAGGATTAAGCCTAAGACCCCTCAGCCTTGCCATTATAATCAAACAGATTGGAATCATCACTAAGGTGATGATGATAGCCTGCGCTGCCGGCGGTCAGCGGCTGGCTGGAGAAAGGAGAGGAAAGACCGCCTGCACGATAACGTAGGGATTTTGAGTAGCCGCCCACTTCCTTGCGCAACGAGCCGCGACGGACGACCCCTTTTTCAAACCAATACGTACATCTTGGTACGTTTCGCTGTTCAGCTCTGCAGCAGTGCATTCTACAGATTGTAAATCTAGTAGCTGGTCAGAGATGAGGCTTTTCAGAGGAGAAATTACCTGAATGCTTTCTGCCTTTTGCGTTGACGTTGATTCCAAATTTTTGGACAAACCAAGTACAGTAAAAATCATGCTTTTACCGAAGCCAGACGGAAAAACTCCCAAGTACATCTTTACCATCTAGTAAATGATTCGATGTCAGTTCAATTTGGATTGACACCTCTTAAACCAATCAGTAATTCCCGTTCACTGGTGAACGGACAACTCAAAATCCCTACGTTATCAGGCAGGCGGTCTTTCCTCTCCTTTCTCCCGCCAGCCGCTGACCGCCGGCAACGCAGGCTATGATGATGATGAAATACTTTATTTATCCTCAAGTGGAGAAAATGAATGTCACCATTTTACGCAGGACAGACAAGAGCCAGGGAAAGCAAACAAGTGATTCAGACAGAACTAGATTAAATACAAGGCACAGCCGCAAAAAACAAGAAATATCAACAGAATAAAGAGATAAGTGCATCCATTCCAACATAATCACGAGTCTGAGAGCAATCACTTTCTTCATCAACAACAGTCTGATCATTACTTCAGATCATCAGTATCAGTGACAATCAACAACAATGTTCATTTAAAAACTTCAGCAGGGGCAAAGGACTTCCTGAATCTTTTCAAAAAACACCTCGGCAAAACAAGTCTGTCACTAAATGAGCTCCTCAGCTCATTAGACATGTTTTACTGTACATTCGGTGGGTGTTGTGCAGCATCACACTTCTACCTGTTATTGGCAACCTTAGGACCTCAGAACTTTGGAGATTATTGAAGTGGAAGCGGGGGCACTCGGGAATTATCCTCCAGAGATATTACTTCAGGGACTTTTTTTCTGCATAGCAGAGACTTTTAAACTGAGGAAACAGCCAAATTAGTGGCCCTGTGGAATAACGTTCCGCCTTCAGTCATAAAAACTATGCGATATACAGTACAAACAAGTAAGTAAAAAAAAAAAGAAAAAAATCAAACGGACTTGTCACTCCGTATTTTTTTTTCTCACCCTGTCTTTCTTTACATGGCTAGCTGTTATTGTTTGTGCTTCTTAACTCCGTCTCTTACCAAACAGTCAAAATATTGTTGACACTCATCCCAGATAGCAAGCACCTCCGCTTCGGATCTGCCCCGGCTCTGGGCCGGATCAGCTGGAGTCGGCACTGAGCCGGGCCAGATCAGGAGTGGAGGTGCTTGCTACCTGGGATCTTTCGAGGGCGAGAGAACTGCTGTGACTTAACCAGAAAACCTTTGCAGAGTCTGATATTTGAACTGTTTTTTTTTTTTTTTTTTAAACAGGCTGGGTAAAAGGGACCTGGCTTATACTAAATGTGCCCAAATTGTCAGCCCAAACAGCTCTCTTCATGTGCATGTAACCATAGAAAAGTAGAATTATACAAGGCTTTTAGCCTCCAGTTGGTTCTGCAGCACAGACAAGTTGCTATAATGGTTCAAAAAATCTCATAAATTCTGCGAAATATGGGAGAACTGGGACCAAGGGTGGACACAAGGTGATGGCACTAGCTGTAAAAGAAAATAAAAGGCGACCCACACCAGAAGTGAGTGATTTAGAAAGAGTCATTTATAAATTGCGTCAATATTATGTAGTCATTTTAATATCATATTTCTGCACATTTTAAAGCCAAACTAAACAATTTCTGAACACTGACCAGATGGTTCCACAAGCACTAACTCCATCTGTAAATACACTAAGCCACTCCTTCCTCCGCCTTTCTGCTTGGGACTCCCTGGGGTGGTGCCTTCACGTCCTGCTTCATGTGCCTTCACAGACTGTGCTTGATGCGTACTCTCATTGGCTTGCATCTTCTGCAATCTGACAAGTTGTTGATTAGTCTAATCTTTGCCTTAAGCCCAGAATTAAACTTGCAGGAGACCTCTCATCTACTTTTGACTTCAAACTGAGATGATTCTTTTTATTTTTTTGTGATCATTTATTGACAAAGATGAACTTAGATTTTTGTTCTCTGTAGATGCATGCAGCTGCAGCCGCGACTATGCTTCCCTGCTGTAAGGCCACGCTCCAGTGCTCCAACTCACCAGCCTATTAAGACCCGGACCGTATTCCTCAGTCCGAGACCATTGCCTGCATCTGTTACCCTTTGTCATTATTTGGTAGCATTTCCGATTTAAGTCTGAGCTTCGCACTCATTCAGCGCGAAGTTGCGTAAGCCTCACAAGCCTGGGTTTACTTTTAGTCTCGTTTAGACTTATCTCCCACATTAACGTGTATCAATTACTTTAACTTCCACACTGTTACTATCTATGTTGACTGCTGTAATTAATATCCCAGAACCCCGATATTTGTAATACATAGTACTGTAGCTGCAGTCCCAATTGTATGCATTACTAATATTATTATCCCGGAACGTTGATTCCTTGTTCTTCTGTATTGTGTTTTGCGGTGCCTTCCAGCTGTGGTGTGGAGGCATAATAAATACTAGATCCATCTTCGCACCTGAGTCCAGTCCTCAATCCTTGATCTCTGTGCACAACATCGATGCTCAGAGATGAACCTGAACACCTGCAGATTTTCAAATTGAATTTACCCAACAGTTGATACTTTCTCAAATTGACAAACATTACCAAACCATGGGCTGATCCACCCTTACAAGAAAGAAGTGTACTTCAAATGTACTTCAAGAGCAAACACCAGTAAAATGCAAAAAGGAGGCTTTATTTCTGAAGGGGGAAACCCCCCAACAGAGCTGGCGACAGTACAAAGTCCGCAATCCAAAATCAGAGTCCAAGGGGCGCAATCCAGAATCATAAACAGGGCACCAATCGCAAAAATCGTAGTCAGACAATATGGGTCAAAAAACAAGAATGCGACAAAGTACAGGGAATAGGCAAAGCTCGAAGTCTAGGACGGTCCAGTCAGAAAGATAAATCACAATGATACAAGGCGAGAGAAGTGTGGCACAGGTAGCAAGGGAAGTTAACGATCTGACAAAGGAAGTGTAACAAACAGACATCTAATATACATTTCCAGGAAACCACATGACTAGGGAACACAGGTGCAAACAATGGAAACAATAATCATGGAGAGACTCATTAGGAACAAACTAATTAAATGAATTTGGCCGTAGCCAAAACGCAGACAGGGATCACAAGACAAACCTATGGACAGACTAACAGCTCCAGTCATGGAGTACTAAAAGTGCATAGATTAGAGAAAGGAAAGCACGAAGCAGTTTGTGGAGACCCACAGAAAGTGCAGCAGAGATGATTAGGGAAAGGCAAGAGGCGGAGACTAGAGTAGGGCGAATGCTGAGAGATCGTTAGTTAATTAGTAAGTGCAGCTATACAATCCCGAGTGCTTGTTAGTAGCCTAAGTTAGTCAAAATATACAAGGCTAGTGTTGGTTAGAAATTATCAAAATAACAAACTGTTAGTATGTGTTAGTAAGATTGCAAAAGTAAGAGGAAGGAAGAACATGAGATAACGAAAGAAGATTGCACCAGGGGCTGTAACATTTTGTGTACTGTACTGTCCTGTAACGCAGACCACTGTAATTACTGTCCTGCTCCACTAGAGGACTGGTCCGGACCACTGGTCCTTGGAGCACGGACCACTGCAGTAACTGTCCTGCTCCACTTGGGGTCTGGTCCGGACCACTGGTCCTTGAAGCACGGACCACTGCAGTAACTGTCCTGCTCCACTAGGGGACTGGTCCAGACCACTGGTCTGGGGTGTCTCGAGACAGTGAAATTTTTCTTTCAGTGGCCTTGTAGAGGTACGGCCTCGGAACCACTGTACAGTGCATGCTAGGAATATTGCAATTACATTGTAAATGGCTGCTTTACTCTCAGCATTACTGTTGGACAAATCATTTATTTGGCCGCTATTTGGATAATTAAATCGTTAGGACTGTAGGTCTAATTGTTCAAAATATTTGAAGCCAGTAAAATAAGCTAGTAACAATCAATGTGGCCTGACAATATGCAGCTCAGCGCTTTTTAATCCGCTGTCAGCTGTCCGATTGGAACAGCTGTCTGATTAGAAAACATAAATGAAGGACACCACAATCTTCACCGAAATTATCTTCATTCGCAGAAGAATTCTTAAATGTCGCTCTCGCTGGAGGAAAAAAAAATTGTCCTTGAGTGACAGCGCATATACCTTATTATAATTAAATTATATATAGGCTACTGAATGTAGCCCATTATATTGTCGCAGGGGGTGAAATAATTCTGGCAATGGTCATATTAAGAGGAAATTTCAACTGTTCAATTATTAGATTTTGATTTCTGATAGGCGTAATCATGGCCTCCTGTCATAAATCATTTTTCTTTTGGGTGAAAAGAAGCGCCTACTAAGGTAATCTAAGCTGGAAAACGTGTGATTAGAATTCATTACCATTACTGATAATAACTTGCCGACTTTTTTACAGGCCTAATGGCCTACATAAATAAATCTATTCACAACATTATGATAAGCTAACACATTTGAGTTATTGTTTTATATTCATTGGTTTTTACCAAAAGTCATTCTTGAAAGTAGGCTACGTTACTTTGATGGATTCTGGCAGTCGGGTCTCTGGAAGTGATAACTGAACCCGGACCATGCCTTTGCGTGAATGATTGTTCCTGGCTTGTACTCAGTTATTTTTTGTTATTAACACGTTTTCCAATTTTGAAAATAATCCTCTGGCAATCGAAGTTAAGGTTTCTGTCTCCATGAGATCTATTGACGATTAAATAATAGCATAAATTCAGATCAGAAAAATTATTTAGGGCACTCAAAAATTGTTCAACGCTTTATGAAAGACAAACTGCTCTCAAACGCCTGCGCTACCTTTTCTACACATCAGGTGATTTGACTGGCGCTTCATGATCGTTTTGTTTGAAAAAAATAAAAGACCATTTGAAACGTCTGTGTGCAATTCTGAATGCACGAAATTACGCGTCCAGATTAATGATTGTCGCTGTACCGAAATGTACCGAACCGGCGTGTTCTCAGAGTGAATCTACTGCTCAGTCCCTCAAGGAAGTTGCATGTCACAATTGTAACTATTAAAGCAAATTCAACCAATCCCAGGCAAATTTCTTGCGGACAAAAAAATAAATCGCC
Organism: Gymnothorax reevesii; assembly: GCA_029721435.1. Lineage (NCBI taxonomy): Eukaryota > Metazoa > Chordata > Actinopteri > Anguilliformes > Muraenidae > Gymnothorax > Gymnothorax reevesii. Next base: position 56,959,368 of record CM056586.1, read on the forward strand.
CAGACATTGTAACTTTCATTGCCACTTTTTGAAAAAGTTACCGCAAAAAAAAAAAAAATAGAAAAAGATAAATAAAATTATAAAAAGCCAGGAAAATCCTGGGAGGATTGTTTGTCAATTATTCGAATGATTGGGTGCAAGTCAAGTAATTGTTTTCAAGGAGAGCTCTGGTCCCCACCAATCTTTAGTCCTATGCCCCTGGATAGCCCATAGCCTTACTCTTTTCAGTCGGCGATTATATCAGTAGGCTGGATCGTGGCGCTTTTATTCTGCAGATAGAGATACTGATTTTAGGTAGAAGGCGAGAAGAGTGAAATAGGCTATAGTCTGATCCAATCATTAAAATTTAGTTTTGATAACAACTAGCGCATCTTGGCCGATGCTGCTTCTTTACTAAGATCTGCTGTAAATCGGCTTTAACAATTAAAATAGGTTATAGGATATTACAGTAATGGGATGATTTCAGTCCTATTCCTGATGGACAGCAGCACTAGCCCTCTGCATGGGTAAAACATATACCCCCCTTGACAGACTAAACACTTTTATCCTTTGCTCAGAAGGATTGAATGGTAAATCCATGAAGTCATTTTCTAGTGTTTTCTGTGAAGCCAATTTACTTGTCAGAAATGGCCGCCACATTTTCAAATGAATTACGCTGAGCTATAATCAAAACCCCATTTCGGGTATTACATCATAGGCTGTATAATACCCCTCTGCCTGAGTAGCTTATAGCTATAACCTTCGATTTAAAATTTTGCTTTTATGGTGCAGAAAGAAAGCACAATATTCAACCGAGATTAACAGCAGAAAGTAATGTGCGAACTGGCTGCAATTTATTGACACGACTTTCCAAACCTGCCAATATTTTTTATCGTTCTCTTGCTTGACTAGATAGAAATAATCTGTTCAGAGCATTAATATTTTCGAGAATAAACTGAGGCAATATTGTGTTTTTTTACTCTATATTCATCGAGTTTTGTTTGGTGTTTCTGGCTAGTTTATTAACTCAGGTCAGTGTTTGTTACAACAAAGTTTAAATAATATACAAGCGGACAACCTCTTGTTTATTATTTATTTTCTTATTTACATATTTATTATTTTCCTCCCGGAAACAATTTTAATGTAAAATCATTATCACTTCTCCCACAGTAAAATGGTTTCTGTTGTGATTTACGAAATGAACCAATAGCGAAAACCAGATGAATGCAAAAAGGGGCCTTTATTTCTGAATGGGAAAACCCCCCGACAGAGCTTGCAACAGTACAATGTCCGCAATCCAAAAACAGTATCCAAAGGGCGAAATCCAGAATCGTAACCAGGGCACCAATAACAAAATCCGTAGTCAGGCAAAAATAAGTTGATGCACAAGAATGCGGTACAATACAGGGAAGAGGCAAAGCTCGGTAGTCAGGCGGTCCAGTCAGACAGATAAATCACTATGAATCAAGGTGAGAGAAGCATGGCACAGGAAACAAGGAAGAACGATCTGACAGCTGGAAGTGACTAAACAGACATCTTGTATACACATCCGGGTGAAACATGTGACCAGGGCGAACAGGTGCAATCAATGATACAAACAGTAGTAGTGACACATGAGGAATTATCTAATTACATAAATTTGGCAACTGCCAAAACGCAGGCAGGGATCACGATATAAACCTATGTACAAACAGCAGCTCCGGTCAAGGAGTACTAAAAGTGCATAGTCTAAAGAAAAGGAAAGCATGAGATATAAGAGGAAAACTGCAGCAGAGATAATTAGGAATAGGCAAGGAGGCGGAGATTAGAATTGAGCGAATGCTGAGAGATCGTTAGTCAATTAGTATGTGCAGCTATACAATCCCGAGTGCACGTTAGTAAATTAGTAAAAATATACAATGTTAATCTCGGTTAGTAATTATTGAAAACAACAAACTGTTAGTAAGGATTAGTAGACAGTAAAAGAGAGGGGAAGGAAGCTCACGAGATAATGAAGGAAGATTGAAAACCCAGAAACCAATAAATCACCCAAATGAGTGGCACGCAAGACTAGGGACCGTGAGCAAAGACCTACACAAGACAAGACTGGGTAAACAAAGTGCAAAGCGAGGCATGGCAGAATAAACATGATCAGGAATCTAGGGAACTGAGGCAAAGACTAAATAATAAAACAGGACATGAAAAATAATAAACAAGAAATCTAAAATACCAAAACACAATACACAATCAGAGACTGGTCATGAGGGCAGGCAGTGGTCACTAAACATGAAATCCTAAACATGGCTAGGCCAGGCAAAGAACTTAAACATGACAGGCAGATGACCAAAATCCCAACAGGTTTCTATGCTGCTGGTTAGAAGCTCCACGATCTACTTAAATAAACGCTGACAGAAAAGAGTTATTAGTTTACTAATATAAAAATATAATATATTAACATTAATATATGTATATTAACTTATTATTAACATAACCTACGTACGAGAATGACTTAGTAAAGCCAGATGAATATGAAATAAATGTTGAAATTGTGCAAGCTTCTGGACTAAAATCATAATGCTCCGAATAGATTTATTTATGTAGTATATTTATAAAAATAGTCGGCAAGTTATGGCCAGTAGGTCTAACATTAATGAATTCTAATCACACGTTTTCTAGCTTATCTTCCCTCAGTATAGGTGCTTCTTTTTGCAGCAAAGAAACATGTTATATTGCAGGAGGCTGATTCTGTCAGAAGCGTAAAATGTATCAAAGTCTAATGATTGTATGGCCTATAGTTAAAATTGACTTTTAATTATAAAACTGTTTAAGCCTCATTCATTTGAAAATGCGGTGGCCGTTTCCGAAGAAAAGGGGAAAATACATGAAAACAAAGCTCGGTGATAAATATAATAGCCTAAGCTTGGTCGTAGTCTAACAACAGTCACACTATAATCACTGACCCGAGTTATTCATGGCTAATCTGGTCGATGTATTACTGTAGCCTATTACCAGTTGCGGTAAATCGTTTGACGCAATTACGCCATGTTAAAAGATTACTCGTTTTTCGGAGGGATTGAATGGAAAGACCATTGAGTCATTTTCTTGTGTTTTCTGAGAAGCCAAATTACTTTTGGAAAGGGGCCACCACATTTTCAAATGAATTACACGGAGCTGTAATAGAAGCTCCATTTCAAGTAGGCTATAAAATGATAAGGCTGTACCACACCCCACTGCCTGAGTATGGCCTTCTATTTAAAGTTATGTTTTTATGGTAGAAAAAGAAAGCATTATAATCAACCGAAATTAACAGCCGACAGCAATGTATGAACAGGCTGCAATTTATTAACATTACTTTCCAAACCTGCCGATCATTTGTAATGTTCTCCAGCTAGGCTAGATAAAAATAAGCTGTTCAGAGCATTCATATTTTCGTGAATAACATGACGCAATAATGTCATATTCATCGAGTTTTGTTTGGTGTCACTAGCTGCTTAATTAATTTGCCAGATTAGTGCAGTATTGAAAAAGCGACGAGCTGCTTATTGTTAGACCACCGGCTTCAAACATTTTGAACAATCACATTCGTTGCAATTTATTTATGAAAATGGCAGGCTAGATAAATAGTTTGGCCAACAGTTATGCTGAGCTTAAGGCAGGCATTTACCATCTAATCGCAGTATTTCGAGAGTGGACTGCTCAATCAGTGGTTCCGAGACCTTACCTCGGAGGGAGGCCAGCAAAGACTGAAAACTTTGTCTCAAGAAACCCCGGACCTGTGGTCCGGAGCAGTCCCCTAGTGGAGCAGCACAGTTACTGCAGTGGTCCGTGCTCCAAGGACCAGTGGTCCAGACCAGTCCCCTAGTGGAGCAGGACAGTAATTGCAGCGGTCCATGTCACAGGGCAGTACAGTACACAAAATGTTACAGCCCTCTCTCGAAGATTGAAGCCTAGATGACCCAAATGAGTGGCACGCTAAACAAGGGACCGTGAGCAAATACAACACTCAAGACAAGACGGGGGAGACGAAGTGCAATGCATGGAAATGAAACATGGCATGGAAATGAAAACATGGCTATGAATAAACAAAACTAAAACATGGAAAATAAAACATAAAATCCAAGTTACCTAGGAATGGTCAGACATAAGCAGAGGTCACTAAACACATGGGTCAATCAAAACATGGCACAAGGCCTGGCACAGAACTTGAACTTGAGCATGGACATGAAACATGGGACATGGCATGGCAAAGGCATGCTCACAACAGGCTGGCTATGCCTCTATCCCAAAAGCAACAGCAACAAGGGAAGAGGAGGAAAGGGGATAGGGTGGATAATGTAATGAAAACAGAGATATCTCTTCTCTCAGTGTAACTCGTAGCCCAGCAACCCCTCATCCCTGTCTTCCCCTCTGACTGTACCAATTTGGAGCTGAACCCAATGAAAAGGATCCGGTTCAACAACTTAATACAGGTATGGACTATTTCAGTCCTCACGGTGGAAAGATTTATGTTATTTCCATGTCAGAATAGATGTGTATAAGACGGCTTTAATGATAAGGCATATAGATAGTCATTATTCTCACATTTGCGGCTGTGTGACTAATTACCAAGCGTAGCAGTCACGTTTAATGGGTTGGAGATGTGATTACTGCTGGCTTCCCCTCCAGCTCTGCTTCTGGAGCACGAGCATACTGTAACACGTTAACAATGCAATTTCTCCCAAAGTAATTTCCTGTGTAATTACCCGAGCGTTCCTGCACAATGGCAGGTAGGGCGGAGGCAGCCGGGCAGGTATAATCCCCGTCTCCCTCCACTCCGTAACTTTTCAATATCCAGTCCGCTATGGAGTAGAATGTTAAGCATGCCTGTGAATACCGAGAGCTTCCCAACCTGCCTTCTCCATGTAGGGCCTGGTTTGTTGAGAGCCTTAGAGGGCCCAAAAGCACTTGCACAGTTACAAAACCGAACAACATAACAATTAATTGGTGAATACCAAATGCACGACCAGTCTTTGGTCATGTCATTGCTTTTGCTTGTGCTAAAAGGTTTTGCATGATGTGCTAAGTTTATATTAAAATGTCTTCCTCCTAACTTATGTCTTGTAACCCCAAACAAAAATATATTTTACTCATCTTTGAATTTTGTGCTTGAACTTGATAATTGTATTAATGAATCAGGCCTTTCAACACAGAAAAGGCCACACTACTAATGTCTTTTAGGACTAAATTACTCCACTTTAGGTTTATAAAAGTATATTTTGAACTGTAAGAGTGGTAAATTCTGAGTACACAGTTCACTTAATCCAAAATTTTTATTTCAGAAAGTTTTTGAAGTGCATGTAATGGGACAGATAGACTTACTTAGGTAAGCACATTTTCACACTTATATTGTGATTTGTTCAAGCATTTTTTATGTCGAGCGCACAAGCTGTAAAACATAAAAGCATTTTTCCTACATGCATACGCTTACGTACAAACACAATCACAAATACTGTATTCACACTGTCACAGTCACGCACAGACATGCTGTACATGAACAAGCTTACACAAACAAGGCATGCTCATATATTTTCAACGCAGACACACGTACAGTAGATTCACACTCTTGTGCACACACAAACACGCTGGCACGTAATGTTGACCATTTTTGCATTCACTTTTAAATCACCCCTCATTTAATCATCTTCCTAACTTTCAGCTTGAGAGCCCAAACAAAGTTTATTGCACATCTTCAAAGACCTCCATCTTGTACTCGAGCTGTCCCATGGGTCTGCGCTGTCTCTCATCCCGCTTTTGAAAGAGCTATGTCCCACCCCTCTATTTTCTTTGACCTGTCCTATTCAGGGTGAGTATTCTCAGCTAATACAAACCCTAACATGTCTCAACACACATAACCCCCTGCCCCCACTCATCAGCACCCCCAACTTCAGAGTCATGTAAACACTGTAAACGATCAGAATGTTAACATATGCCGCCATCTCGGCGGGATGCTCAGCTGTAAACAGATTTAAATTCAGGAATAAATTAGGCTACCACCACACCCCCCCCCCCCCCCCCCCCACCTATCGCCCAGTCTACTCCAAGGCGGTCCATCACTCTGCCAGGCAGAACAGACAGCTGCCGCTTCGAAATTCTGGCAGCTACAGACCGGAGTCAGGCCACTCAACTATCTTCCTCCTACTTCTCTAGCCCCAAAAAGCATGTCTTTTTCTTGTTAACAAGTCCCGGCAGAGTAAACATCTTATTTCTTCCTTCCTTTTCTACAAACATAACATTAACGCTGCCGTTGCTCGACAAGGCCTCACCTGAAATTGGAAGAATGCTTGCAGCGACAGTCATGGCGCCATATTTTTGACAGGAGTGAACAGCCTTGGGAAGACATCTTGGTTTACACCTACTGTTATATGAAGTCATACTTGAAAGGAGGACCCCTCTCTTTCTTATACTGATATATTTGTTCATTCCAAGTTTGGTTTCCATGTTATTGAGCAATCAGATTTGCCTGAATTGGTCACCATAGTGACTTATGGAATTTCCTCTCAAGGCAGTCAATTCTTGCAGTAAATGCGAAGGCGCTTTACCAGGAGCCTACAAGGCTTCCTTACCCTCCTGAAAACCCTTCAGGCTCTATTCCATTCAAATCACAACTGTATGAATATTAAAATTCAGTACACACTATTGGGAAAAAAGGGCTCTGTTAATGAATTTCACCCTTTACTGAAAACGCAAAAATCAACACAGCTCATGTGTCCTGTTTAATATATTTTTAATATGTCTGGGGTAATGTGAGTAGAAATTAATTTGGCTCGATATAGGGAGCAAAGCAAATTCAGAACACCCTAACCATGGAAGGCAGGATTGGTTGGGACATTGTTCTTTATGCCTTCACATTTTATTCTGAGTGGAAAGAGAAGGAATAAATCACTGCTACTGGCTAAATGAAATGTAAGAAACTTGACTTATTTCAATTATAAGCCATATTTTAAACAATTTTTGTCTCTAAAGCTTTTGTAATATTCATCCACAGGGCATCTACATCCTTCAGAGAGGTGACTCATCCATGAGTCACTGCATAAACACAGCATATAACCACAGAGGGAAAATTTTACATGGGAAACACGTTGAGAATAGTAATGAACCGCAGAAACCAGAGTTTGAGTGAAATTCATACAACACATCAGGGCACTACAGAGTCAGTTCATGTAACATCAGCACGTCTCACCCAAACACGTCTGGAGTTTCATATTTCATGGAGCGGCAGTAGGTGGGAGTCTTTCAGGAGTGCTCCAGCCTGGTATTATGAACCCCTCCGCCACCTTGGACAGCTGTATTAAAATGCATTTGTAAGCCTGCTTTATCCAGCCTTGATTAACTGGCTTCTCCCTTGTGCCAGAGCCTTCGTCCTCTGTGCTGTGAAGTGTGTGGATCCACGCTAATCTGGCCTTGCCTCTCTAAATGCGGTAATGGGAGCTGTCTGCCTTGAATGGAAGTGATAAAGACCCTACGTAGTAAACGGCCACCACCTGGCTTGTCAGAAATGTTGTGCTTCAGGAAAGAAGGTGCTTTTCTGATACTTTGGGCAGCATCTGCGCAAGACCTTAACGTGGATGCGGCAGGAAGTTAAGAGTTGCTGAGCCTCTAGGTGTCACCGTTGTTACAAGCTGATGAAACATGAGCGAGTGGTTGCTCCAGCTTTGAATGCAGGAGCAAAGCAGCACAGTTTTTTGGCTTCTTGAAAACTCATTCCAATTTAGCTTTGTTCTGTCAGCAGCTAGCATGTTCAAATTAGCGCATGAAAGTCAGCTGGCATGAGCCTAGTCCTGTGTTTCTCTGTTCCTCCGCTGTCTTTCGTGTTCTCTTAGCCCCGACTCTGGGATGCAGACCTTGCCTTGTGCTGTGAGGGCAAGTCCAACGGGGTGGTCAGCCCACCTTCTTTTGCAAGACATAACAAACCCCCCTGAACCCCAAACCCAGCTCTATTAATCTCCTGCAAAACAGGCAGTTTAGTTTTCCTAATCAGAAAGCAAATGCTGGCAGAATTCTTGCAGTTGGTCCCTGCTCTGACTTAATAAACCCTCTTCTCATTAAAAAGGGCTTTATGTAATTGCGTAGGGGGCTCCAAAACACCGTCATCTCCCTCCCCCGTTCCCTTCCTCATATCCCTCGCTCTTTCTGGCCCCTCCTGGGATAGTCCGCTCAGTCTCGGATAAAGCCGCTGCGCTCGCTGATCCCGCGCGGAAGAGAGAGAGGGCGATGAGGGGGAGCTGCTCAGTTGCGCAGCCGGGACAAGCTCATATTCCGGGCCCAGGGTTTGGCTGGCTGTATCGTTGGGCATCTCCACGGCGAAGCGCGGCTTTTCAATTCCACGGCAACTTTGCACACCTGCTGTCCTTGGCACAGCAACTGTAGTTTTTCTCCTCCAGGACAAAAACAAAGAGACAAGCTGCCGTTTAATATTCAGTCAACAGTTTTTCTTTCTGTTTGGACAGTTTGATAGGCTTTGGATTTATTGGTATTTTTTATGCCACATCAAAGAAATGCCGCTCCATTTTTAGCTAATTTTTAGCTAATTTGCATGGATGTTTATCAGTGTTTCTTCAGAAATTAACCGGAACATTTACACTGGGGTGAATTGAGCATTTGGTCTGTTGTATATCTGGGATTCCAGCAAACTCGCTTTAGAATTTTATATTTTTTAATTCAAAGGAAAGCACCACTTACATTCTCTTGTTTTTCCCATGGCTGAATGTAATGTAATTAATATGCTTTTTTTAAAAAAAAAAAAGGTGTGCTCATATCTGATTTCATCAATTATTTCACCATTTCTCTCAAATCGCATGAAATTGACGAGATGTATTCCTTTTCTCCTTTGAAAGTAAGGATCCTTTCTCGGGCTTAATAACTTCCATCTTTGAGTGTTATTATCTGGGGCAAAATTGACCACCTCAAATGCTAGCAAAACATTCTCTAAACATTGTGCAAGGATGGGTATAAACAGCATTACTACCATCACGTCCAAAAATACAAAGTATACATTTAATGCTAAAAGTAATGGTGAATGCATCTGTTAATAACACTTTCAGGAGTTTGGATCAGGTATTGATATTGATGTTCCTTATTTTCTGCATTGATTCTCTTCTCCATTCCTCATTGCCCCTCCTCCTCACCATCCTTTGGTCTCTTCAGGTGGCCTCCTTCAGACCCAGTATATACTCCACGGGCCACATGCTGCCTCAGACATTCTGATCGGCATACAGGTGAAGGAACCATCCAGCACAGACATATGGCAGGCTGTCACAATCCGTTGGCATGTTTCATTAGTCGGGTGGGGCTAAAGTGAGCCACCAATCACCGGCTTGTATAACAGCCACTCAAAGCCCACTTTGCCTCTGCATGGCAGTACATTGATTATTCCATATCCGTGAGCAGTTGTGATGATTAACATGGTGTAATACTTTGCACTTCAGCATTGCCCCCCTTTCAGTCCCTGAACTCATTGCAAAAGCTTATTTTTCATTAATATACATCCTTGTCTTCCTTTCTTTCCTTGGTTTTCACTCTACCTATTGAGAAGGCAAAGTAAAGGAAAAAAAATAAGAGGCAAATTTGGTTAGTCTGAGAAATGTAGATCAGCCATGGGCAATTCCATAGTACAACCCCTGGCTAAAATTATGGAATCACCACGCTTATAAGGTATTTTTCCAGATTTTTTACTTACATAGCAAATTATAAAAATACAGTTATGACACAAGACATGTTTTATTCATTTGCTTCACATTCAGGCTTCATGAAACACACCTCAAACAAATTAGATAAAATCATTTTAATTAATGGCATTTTTTTGTCATCAAGTTCAGGAAAAAATTTTGGAATTACTCAAAGTTGAGGAAAACAAAATATGGAATCATTTACAAAAAATCTTAATCAGTGCTTTGTTGCTCATCCTCTGGCTTTTATGATGGCCAGAATTCTGTACGGCATCGACTTCACCAATGAAAAACAATATTCTCCATCAATCTGGTTCTCAATAGCGGTTGACGGATCAGCATTGGAGGATGGGGTCTTGTCATGAAATTTTCACCTGGATTGAGATTCAAACTGTTTACTGGCCATATCGTTGAGTTGATTTGCCTTTCCTGAAGAAAAGCTTCTACACTCTTGCTGTTCTGTGGCAAGATGCATGGTCGTCTTGAAAAATGACTTTATAATTACCCAACTTATTTTCTATTGATGGAATCAGAAAATTGTTCAAAATTTCAATGTACATTTACTGTTGAGGTATTGCATTCTCCATTGGTCATTTACATCACACCCAACCAAATACCACAGATGAATGGGGAGATTCACTTGTTCACTTCACGTAGATATCTTTACATGTTTCATTGGAACGACACCAGACAAAAGTTCTAGCATCATCTCCTTGGCCAATCCAAATTCATGATTCATAAATAAATATCACTTTCATCCGATCATCCACACTCCATGATTGCTTCTCTTAAGCCCACTGTGAATTTGCCTGTTTTCCGTTTAGGTGTTAGTGCTGGTTTTCATTTGGCTTTTCTAAATGTAAATCCCATTTGATTCAGCCGATTTCTCGCAGTACTTTCCCGGACATTGCCTCTTGTTTCTACCCATTTGTGTTTCATTTGTTTTGATGTGCATTTTCTATTTTCAAGGCCCATGCTTTACAAAACGTCTTCAGTCTTCTGCAGTTTACCCGAATGTTTTCCTTTACTAAACTGCCCATTTTATTCATACTTGCACCAAATTTTACACACAGCTGACAGGGAACAACACATTGCTACTTTCCAAGTTGAATTTCCTTCTAGGGACAGTTTTATAATCCTTTCCATTGTTCCAGTTGCCAGCTTTCTTGTTGGTATCATGCATGATCTCAATTAGCCTAGACCAACACCTCATTGAGGTCTGCAAGCACCCTTATTTAATCGCTGACTAATTTGCATGTTCAGAATTTTCCTGGTATTTGCTTCAGAAATGCCTATTTTTTCAGGGTGATTCCATATTTTTTTTCTCAATAATGAGTAATTCCATATCTTTCTCCTCCACTTATTATGAAAATAGTTTGTCATTAATTAAATCAATTTCATCTAATTTGTTTGTATCTCATGTTGCTTGAATGTTAAGCTAATAAACAAAAATTGTTTTGTGTCATACCTGTGATTTATTTATTTGCTATGAATTAAAAAAGCTGGATGAACATTCTCTGTGTGGTGTAATTTCAACATGGGCGTGAAAAATTAAAGCATAAAAAAGCACTCACTCTGTAAACTAGAATTTTAAAAGCTTACTTAGGGTATACATTGCACTCTGTAAATTTCTTTGGGACACTGCATTCGTTCTATTATCATTATAGTATTTGATGGACGCAGTAATGAAGTTAAAAAAAGGTGACTAAATGCAGTGCTGATGCATCCATAATGCTGCTTTGTCCTAATAAATATGAAAATTCTTAAAATTGACATTTTTCTGATTCTTGATATTATGTGGATATCAAACTATGTGCACGAGACTCTAAATTACAGACTATTAGAAAGTTCTCATCTCCCCAAAATGTCTGTCTTATTGTGTCACATCCTATATCGAGGGCAGATAGGGGAACAATCCAACAGTTAAATTAGGCCATTCGCTTAATGAAAAAAATATCTCCACATTTGAGTAAATATTTTGCATCCAAAAATATGAGAACTTTCCTACATTATTATTAAAGTCTCTTCTAAGACTTTATTGCTGTCTATATTTCAGCCAAAAATGGCAGAGTTGCTGTTCTAACTACTTTGCTGCTTTTCTTCTGTTTATATTTTTCAGCTTTGATACTGATTTTTAAATAGGCTATATTTTATTTAACAGCATGTTATACCATATAGCTGTATATGATGAAATTTCTCATGACAAAGCACATGATATGGATAACAAAGATGCTATATCTGTCATTGCCTACATAGGAAAGAATAAGTAGGCTACATAGTTTGCATGGAACATTGACCGGGGTCGTGTTGTAACACAAGGTTCTAGTTGTCCTCAAAAATGGCTCAAAGTTTTTGTATGCTTTTGTTATGGGTTATAACAGTACCATTTCAACACTTTCCCCATCAGAGTGCGCAAATGTATGAGTAACATTCATAAAATCCATAAAATACATTGATGTTTCAAAACATATTTTAATCAAATTATCTGTGACAGTGCCCCCCACTATGTTACAGCGAAAACACAGTTTGCTGGTATATCTCAAAAATGGTAGGGGAAGTGTTTTGTCATAATTGACAGAAAACCTTGTCAATGGTGACAAACGGGTTAAACCCAACAGTGGCATAAATGACATGCGGTATATTTTTTGCAAGTGGTATATTCACAGCATCAATTATCCTAACAATATTTTTGTGGAATAAAGTTGCCTTGTGCCTTTTTTTTTTTTTTGTAAAATTATTTATAACTTGTGAGGACATTTCTTGATTATTGTTACTTCTCGCACCAGAAAAGTATTACAGAAGAAAGATATAATTGTTGCTCAGTGCACCCATACAAAATTCCCTTGTTTATACACGCCCTAGGTTACATTGTCTCCCCTAAAAATACGTATGTGCAGGCACCAGTGCATGTATTGGTGTGATTGTGCGAATGTGTATACAAACCACTTTTTCCCTCTGTCACCCTCTCACACGCTCTCCCTCCTCTCCTCTGTTCTTAAATCCTTTGACACCCAGATGAAAGTTGACAGTCCTTATTCCTCAACACAAGAGGCTGTATCATATGTCTCAACCACTCAGCACTATGTTTGTTGGAAGTGAAGTGTCAGGCCGTAATGAAACCAATGTTGGAGTGGGTACCTCTTTAGGAACCTGCCAATACTGTCATGTTTCGGATGGCTCCGACATGGACTTTGAGCAGTTTCACAGCGCTGAACATGATAGCATGACGGAGGAAGCTCTCTGAGATTGTTTGTAACCACACTGTGGCCTTCCATGATGCTGAAGACATTAAGTGCTGCCATGGTACTGTAAGAAACACCATGAAGCTTTTCAAAGACACCAGTTTAATAAAATTAGTGGCAATAGAGGTGCAAAATAAAAGTTTAGCACCTCTGATGTTATCTCTTTATGACTACTAAAAAAATATTGGCGGTTGATGGTACAACAATTCCGGATGATATTAACGGCACCAGAAGTGAAGAGATAAAAACATCAAGGTCTACTATTTCCAGGTGCATGTGTAAAAATGGTCTGATGGGTTGTGTAGCTGCCAAGAGCTGGCAACATTGAAAAAAAACATTTCTTTGGACTGATAAATCACAATTTGAATTTTTATCACCCAAATGCAGAAGTTATGTGTGCCATAGAATGTGCCATTCAAAAATGAATTTTAAAAAAATGAAACATAGAAGTGGTGATATTAAGGTTGGTGGTTCATTCTGCTCGAAAGGAGCCAGTAAGCTCATCAAAATCAAACAAAATCATGAATTAAAAGATGTATCATAGCATCCTTGGGAGGCACACACTGTCATCTGGAAGGAGACTGATTTGGCTGGTTGGGGATTTTATTTTCAACAAGATAATGATCCCAAACACACTTCTAAGTTGTGCAAGAATTATCTCAGCTGTAAAGAATCATCCAGTGACATGAAAGTTACGACTTGGCCTGCTCAAAGTCCAGACTTTAATCTGATCGAGCAAATTTGTTGGAACATTGAAAGAATCTCTTTGGATTGAGCTTCAACCGAGATGGAATGGTTTACCGAGTAAAGAAATGGGGAAAAAATGTGACAACTATGCCCTAAAGATTAAATGCTATAATCAAAGCAAGGGGCAGCCACACTAGATGTTGACCTTTTCTCTTAATAAGACATTATAATTTTTGTTTTTTCTTTATATTGTTATCTTTTTACTTATTTTCATCTATATGCTCCAATATCACATTATTAAATAAAATACTTGAATAATACTGGTTTCTGATTTATTATCATTTTGTTGAGTGTATAATCATCACTGCACACTACTGTATTAGTTTTAAGAGTAAGTGTGTGAGCTTCCAAACTGTCACTACATGGCGCGGGTGTGAATTGCTCCTGTCTTTGATTCCGTACCGGGAGGGACAAATATCTCCCAGGACCGATCCCTCTAGCCAAACTCAATGAATACTTGTATGCCATTAAATTAAACATTTTGATGTCAGAACTACAATCTAATTTATGATTGTTAGTTTGTCCAATCACTCTTGAGCACCAAAAAAATGCCTACCCGGTTCAAACCATATTTTTGCGAAAATCTTTAAAAGGGATAGTCATCTCTTCATGGGCATCTAGATTGTTTTAGTCCAAATCAATTATTGTGGTGTCACATCCAATCGATGAAAATTGGTTCACTGTGCAAATACTGTGGACCTGACTTCTATTATGGATTATGAACTATTATCATTCCCACTTCCCTTCTCCTTTGAGAAGAACTTTTTTCACAAGTCTTATCAGCTCAACGGGCTTCAAGATGAGCAGATGCAAGGAACTGGAATCGGAATGAGTGCTAGGAAGGAAAAAACAGAGAAAACATACTTATTTATTAATTAATTTGTTCAAGTTCAATCAAGAAATAGAAAGACAAAGAACCAAGGGCAAGAGTTTATAAATGATAAATACAAAAATCAGATACAAAAATCCAAGTTTTAAATTTTAGTTATGCTTGGTGGTGCCCTTCAAACTGTAACTTCCCAATAACTTAATTAATAGAGAATTTGTTAAAAGTTCTAGAGGACTATTCACATTCATAGAGCTTGCCGTAAATTCTGGTAGGCACGAAGTCAAGCTTGCTAACCTATAGGAGCCACTTCTCACGCTGGAGAATCACATGCGTGCTCACAAATATAATCTGATTAGCTGTCACATGATTGCTTGATCGATAATATGCTAGTTCACTTAAGCTCACATTCTGAGAAGTGGCTCTGCAGCACAATGCTTAACAAATGCAAGCACAGAAAACAGAGTCGCCGGCGACAAGGTTTGTGGTTTTCGTTATTTCTTTGTAACTCGAATGGAACTTGATAGGTCATGGCCTCAGGCCATGTATTAGAGTTTACACTCCAATGAAAGGGTCTCTTCTTTTTGTAGTTAAATAATTAAAAATGTTCTTTCAATAGCATTAACACATGGCAGTTCTATGTGACTATGCCTGTTATTAGGAAATATCCCTTTATATATTTATATACAGGATAATATCCTCCAGTCAATCAACTAAACTTCTGCACTCTCAAAGCACAGGTACCAGTTTTATTACCTGACATCATCTTACTGTGAGATTGGAAGTGTGTCAAAAGCATATTTCTGATGAAAATGCAGTATAGTAGATTTTAATTTTTTTTTTTGTCAGCACCAGAAAAGTAAATAAATAAATAAAAAGCAGCCTCTACACTAGCCCAATTACAGTGAATGCAAAAAAAAATCTTGGCAAGCCAAGGGCATCCTGCTAACTTAATAAACGCTCGACAAAATATTAGCCTTCTCTCCTTCCTAAATGTACCTCCATGACTTAATTAATCTAATTATCCCCTCAATTTAACATTTAAACCTTAGCAGGGAAAGAAATTCATAGTTGACAATTTAAATGCTGCCCATAGCTCAGTATATTTTTTGCTAAGAAAATATTTGGTGTTGGCTGAGAGGGATTTTTTTAAACAAATCTGGCTAATTAGATAATTAGCCAGCCTGAGCTATGGGGGGTAGCTATCAATAAAGTACTGCACTGCTGTATCTGTAAGATTATACCAGTGATCAAATACAGCAAAATGTAAAAAAAAATAAAAAAATAAAAAAGGCCAAGCTCAACAAATGTTTTAGTCTTACATTTAGATTTAAAGGGCCTCACAGTTTCACAGACGGGATAATTTGCTATGTATGGCAAAAAATATTGCGAGTGAAGTGAAATTCTGACTCACAATCACAAGATTGTGCAAGATTTCCCAATGGCACAATAATGTCAAACTATTCATACAAACAACAACCAAGAACTAGCTAATATCTTCTGCTAAAGAGTAAAATATAATTTAAACTTTCATGTTAAACTCTTAAACATTTACTGTACTTTTCCCAACTTTTCGAGGCCATAAGTTTGATCTCCATCCTTAGACACTCATGGTTACAAATATTAAAACAATTTCTCGGTCCAAAAAAATGTGAAAGTAATAAAGGAAGCAACTTCTTCTGGGTTCTAATCAAAACAAAAAGTGGTACATAGCTTGGAAAAGATTTGTTCTATTAACTACAAACTTGATATCCATCATCTAAAGGCCATGAGACAGAAGCACAGGCAATTTAGTGCAAATCCTCCCATAGGTGGTGCTATTACAAACAAGTGGTCATAACTCTTAAGCCAATTATCTGATCAACTTGAAAATTAGCATGCTTCATGATGGACAAGCTTGCCTTTGACAGCTATAAGAACTCCTATCGTCTCCCTCTATCAGCACCACGGACAGCACATGTCAGACAGGCCTCCATTCAACACCCCTGGCTGCCACTCTGCACTGAACAGCTCCCTCCAGTTGCAGCCAGGCGTGTGAGATGGGGCCTCCCAGTGCATTCTGCACGAGGCCACGCACCTGATCCCCGTCTGTATCAGACAAAGACACAATATAAAGCCAGCGAGATGGGGACAGGTTAGTTGAGAGTGCGTTTCGCTCTATTTTTTCTATCAGAGTCTGAAGGCGAAGAGATGGGAGATCCTGAGTTCATGCCTCCTCCAGAAAGCCTCGCTCTGACCGCTACTCTACCACACGACAGCAGCTAATTACATTAAGTGTCTGAAGGCTCATGAAGTCTATTGATTTGTTTCTATAATAAAATTATCAACCAATGAGCAGGTTTCTCGCCAACCTGTTGCCGTCTTTGAGCCTGCTTTTCTGGTGATTTGCACGGTATAAAAACATATTCTCTATGTATACATCAACTATTATGATGAAAACAAAAGCCCCACACAGTAAACGATATAACTCTTACATTTTGACTCAGATCACTTTTTGTTGTTCACTGTAAATTCTTGTCAACTAACCAATACAGATTATGAAATTTATCTTTGATACCAGAACAGTCCAAAACTTTGTCTTTTAGGGTTGCTTTAAAAATTTCTCCACAAACAACAAAACACATTACCAATAACTAGATTAGCATTCTGGTTAATAACACAGCATAAACATGTATTTCAACAAAGATACACATTATTTCCATTATGTTACAAATACTGTTGTTCTATACACGCAATACTGACAAAACTGTCATCAAACTTGGAATCCTTTTCTCTGGCAAAACACCAATTTTATTAATAAGTGGACATGTCTGAAGAAATGAGAGAAACCTTGTCTACCTTTTTTTTTTTTTTTGCATGATCACCGATCACCATTTAACCAGCAATTACAATCCATCTGCTGAAGAGATGACTGCGACATTGTGTAGTGCATTCATGCTTGATCATCTATTACCATTATAAACTGCTCATTAACACAGTGGTACAGCCACAGATTTCATTCAGAGTACAACAGAGGTCACCCAACACAAAACACATACATGAACTAAGAACATTTCAAAACAATAGAAAACATCCAAACATTGGTGATTTCAAACACCATTCCATTTGTTTAAGGCTATGCCCTCTCAACATTGTTCCTTTTTTTGCTTCATATTTCCATACCAAGGTCCTATGGTTATGGTTAGGTTGCTGAGCAACAACAAAAAATAAATTTGGCATGTTTTCTAGAACTACATTGTGACAACATAGAGCGATTCTTATCTCCCACATACAGTGTCCAATATTATATTTCACCCTATCCTTGTACCAATGCATGCGGTATATGACACTTGAACTTCAGCAGCTTAAACTTTTTTAAAACCCCCAGCTGAAAGCTCTACTCTGTGCTGCTTTCAACTCAAAACTTGCATCAGGCCTGTGGGCCTGCAGCTTTTTCTTGCGTCGACACGTTGTGTAAGGTGCAACTTCGCAGGAGTTTGGACCCCATTCATACCAGCCCGCAGGTCTAGTTACCACTGGGTTGCATCACCTTTTCTTTTAACAACACTCTGTAGGCATTTGGAAACTGACGAGATCAACTCAGCTGATCAAATCATGTTTCGTTCACTTTCAACAACCTTCATCAACTGCTGCAAATCAAATCTGCGCACAACCAAAACCCGCTCAGTTCTAGTTGAGAGGACATTGAAACCAAGCGGGTGGATATGTACATATACTAGCTAACCACTCCACAGTCCTGTCAGTTAAGCATCTTTTACTTCAAACACTTAAGATTGTTCAATCCATATATATTTGATGGTCCAAAGTTGCCAATTGAACATTACATTGGATTGGATCTTGTTAGATTTATGAGTGCACATTTCTTTTGTTTTCCCCACTGATCTAAAGTTGGTCGGGATATTTTTGCTACGTCTGAAAGTTGTTCAGGACATATCCCGACTATCCCTATGCCTATGCCCTTTCTTATACACTTTTGTAGATTTCTCTGAATTCTATGAATCTTCAAATTAGATTATGTAATGTAAATAATGAAATACCCAAATTCTTTGCAATTTGACATTGAGAAACGTTATTCTTAAATGGTTGAACTATTTGCCCATGCATCTTTACTTTCGAAAGACTGTCTAAGACGATGTTTTTACACCCAATCACGATGACCAGTTTATGACCAGTTACCCATGAACCAAATTAGCTATGAAATGTTCCAACAGGTGTATTTTTAAGCATTATACTTTTCCAGTCTTTTGTTGAGCATTCACTTTTCATGAATTGATAAAATTTCTCAGTATCAACATTTGTCATCTTTGTGCTATTATCAATGAAATATAGGGTTTAAGAAATTTGCAAATCATTGCATGTGGTTTTATTTACATTTTATATAGCGTCCCGACTTTGTTGAAACGGGGTTGTAAGTTGCAAGCACCAAATAGTAATTCTCTAGTGACTAAAAGAAATTTTATTTTATTTTTAAATTACAAAGAATGCTGGCTTCCATCCAATATTGACCTTCGGCATTGAGATTTCTCCAGATTCTCTGAATTTTTTTATGATATTATGTACTGTAGATGGTATGATTTTCAAAATCTTCGCAATTTTACATTGAGGAACATTTTGTCTGAAATTCCTCCACAATTTTTCGACTCAGTTTTTGGCAAATTGGTAAGCCTCTGCCTATATTTACTTCTGAGAGACTCTCTAAAATGCTCTTATTATGCCCAGTCATGTTACTGACCTGTTACCAATTAATCTAATTTGTTAATTTTCTAGCCTTTTGTTGCCCCTGTCCCAACTTTTTGAGATGTGTTGCTGCCATCAAATTCAAAATGAGCTAATATTTTTCATGAAATGATAAAATGTCTCACTTTTCATTCTGATATGTTATCTATGTTCTATTGCGAATAAAATGTGGGTTTATAAGATTTGCAAATCACTACATTCTGTTTTTATTCACGTTTTACACAACATCCCAACTTCATTGGAATTGGGGTTTGTAAAATACATAATAAATAGATAAATAAAAGCATTCCTATAAAATAAGAACTGAAAAAACTTAATAAAAAATGGACTGAATTTAAAATTAAAATAGAGGATAAAAAAAATTAAAAATCTACACTTCAACGTGCTTGATCCTTTATCGGCCTCACTCAGGAAGAGAAGAATGAAGGTTGTCTCCTGAAAAATTGAAGGCATTTATTGTGGGGTGACAGGTGTCACATACAGGTGTAGCCGTGTCCTCTGGAGCATTAGGGCAAAGAGATCATAACCGGCCATCAAAACAAATTTGTTAACCTTCCCCCAACGGATCAACTCACAGCATGACTGTGTAGGCGAGCGGGAGGCAGTACGAGGGAGGTGACTGGATACAGCTGGCGATAGAGTGCAGGTGTGTGAGTTGTTTATCAGCACTGAAAATGGATCAGCCAGTTTAAGGGAATTAAACATCTGTAAACATTCCTCCTCTTTCCTTTTTTTAATTGAAAAGATAAAATATGACATGACATATTCTATAACAGACTTTCTTGCCAGTTAAAAAGTGTGTAATCTAATAATGTAACTATGACAACACTGCTTTGAATTCTGAAGCTAAGTTTCATCAGACACATTGATTCACTGCATCATGCAGGAGTTACAGTATGTGTGAGTGTCTGCAACCGGCAGTAACAATAAGTGAGACTGAAGTGAGTCCAACATTTCAGTCGCTGTCTTATATGTTGAATTCCCTCTACAACTCAATGGGCTCTAAATTCGTAGACCAGGTGCAGACGCGGCGAATAAGGGGAGCACCGCACCAACGGGGTGTGTCCAGGCGTATGTTGCAATTTCGTGCCTGGTGCAGCCTGGCGCAAGTACCCCTCTGTCCCGCCTCGGTCCCTCCTGCCAGCGCAAGTGGCAAAGAGGGAGGAGAGAAAGCGTGTTTTGGGTATAACAGAGCCGAGTCAAATCTTCACCAATCAAATGAGCTCCTCTCCTCACCTTTAATGTGTTGGAATATAGAAACCTCTGTCCTTTATCAGCATGATGCGTTAATGTTGCATTTTACTTTGCTGCTTTAGGCATGTTTTCTGCACCGCTTACATCTATACTAAGCATTTCGAATATGAGTTGGCTGGCTAGCTAGAGCATTTGCGAATTATTACCATTAGCAAACTTGAATGGAGTTTCAAAACAAAACCATGTCAGATCATTCAAACTTATGAAGCTGAATGAAATATTATTGCTCATTTATTTCTTCTGCCTGCATCATTGGGAAGAGAAACGATGGATAGCGTGTTCCTATTATTACACCCTGTTGCTGCTTAAAATTTTTGAATTAACATGCATGGACAACAATGCAAGATACGTTACACATTTATTTTCAATGTGTGATCTTAACTCAGTACGAGATCAAAGCAATCAGGCCGTATTCCTTTCCCCCACTAAAAACAATAAAACCTAATTGACAATAATAGTATTAAGCCGCTTGCACATTGGACGCGAAACAAATTTTTTGCGCGACAAATTATATTCAAAGTCAATGCAAAGACGTGAATACATGCGTCTTTGCATTGATTTTGGCCAATTTTCCCAGTTAAGAGCGTTCTTTAGGAGTTAAGAAGGCTCCAGAGAAGAGTTCAGCTAAGAGGGAGCCTTAAGATAGGAGTGTTTCCCAGATATGTTCTTAGTGCCCTACTTAATAAGTGTCTTTGCGCTCTTCTTAACTGCCTTCTTAACTGGAGCTCAACTGATCAATAGATGTCAGAGTAACCGAGTGTTCCACATACCTACATGCACACAAATGAAGTTTTGATGTACCGCGTGGCGTATAATGTTAAAAATGAACGTGTGTAATGCCAATGCGCACACAGCAGAATGTCTGAAAACAATCGGATGCAAATAAAGACCAATAACACAGATAAAAAACTTAGAAAAATAAGAATGAAAACATAAAATAAAATCATTACATGTGTGAAATCATGCGGTTAAACCTTATTCAACTTGATTTGAGACATGCAGCTCAAGTTGCTTTATATATAGAGCGTATAAGTGGTCATGTAGAAGACTGGAAATATTAGGGAAAAATTTGGGAAATATGGTAAAATATTTCAACACATGGAATCACAGAGGAGAGATGTGAGTTTTCCCTCATTTTAAATGCTTAATGGGTAGTAGGGGTACATGAAAAAAAAAGGGGGGGGAGGTGGAGAATAAGGACGAACCAATCGCAATGCATTAATATCTCCTTGCTTAGTGTCACATTGATTTGCCTGACGCGGCTGTATCTGCAGTGTTTTGTGGCTAAGAAGAGTGCTCCAGACCCTTCTTTCAAATTCTGTAGTGATTCTGCAATCTGCCATGCTCTGTTCTGTCTTGCATTCTGATTTTGCCATGCCTTTTTGATTATGATTCTGCCTTGCCATTTCTGACTGCCCTTTGTGTATTTGGATCATTTGCTTATGTCTGACTATTCTTTGATACACGTATTGTGATTTGGTAACTTTGATTTGTTCATTTATTGTCTTAGTGTTACTTCTCCATATTTTGCATTTTACCATAGTGTTATTCCAGTCCAAGTTTTGCTTTCCACTTTGCATTGCACTTTGTCTCCCCCTGTCTGGTCTCTTGTATTGTCACAGCTCAGCCCCGGTAAGCGTCTCACTACTTCGGGTGATTTAATGGGTTCTGGTTTCAATCTTCCTTCCCCCATCTCGTTTACTTCCTTCCCCTCACTTTTTCTATATTACTTACACCTACTAACAGTTTGTTATTTTCGCTAATTTACTAACCAACACTAACATTGTATATTAGACTAATTTACTAATGAGCACTCGCCCTGTTCTATTCTCCGCCTCTTGCTTTCATTCAATCTGCTCTGCTGTGTTTCTTGCAGATTCTCTGACCCTGTCTTATCAGTTAGGCCTCTCACTCTGTGCACTTAGAAATCCCTAACCGGATCCGTTGTTCTGTCTATAGGCTGTCCCGTGATCCTTGTCCGCGTTTTGACTTTTGCTTATTTCAAATTGCCAAATCTACCAAATTGCCAAAGTACGATGTTGCACCGCACGAAATTACCACTGCGTGGGTTGCGCCACGCTACGCCACGCCACCCTGCGCTGCGCCAAGAAGAGACTTATGTCTGGATGCTGTACACAGAAATGAATAAATAATCCTCACCTGTCAGCTTCTAAAACTGAAAGATTTGTAAAACCTCCGTCCTCGAAGCAGTTAGTGGTTCTGTCTTTTGTGCATAAAGTTCTAGGGTTTGATTCAACTTAAAAACCACAATACACCACCGACAGATGCAGTATTTGATCATTGAATAGAATTATTTGCTCACTTTCTGTCACCCGGTAAGTACATTAATCTGATAAACATTTCTGCGCTTTCCTGGCTGATGACAGAGTGATGACAAACCGCCACGAGCAGCCCAAGATGAATGGGACCGGGCACTCTTTTGGGCACTTCTTTGTCAACCAAGGCCTTGGCTTCTGTCCTTTCCTGCGTGTTTGAGTTGGCATTTGGCTCTAAGGGCATGACAGCTGACTTAGTGCTAGAACACTCCGAATGAAAAGGGTGCTCAGAAAGTGGGAAGTAGTTTACATGCAGGGTGCTCAGCTCAGGCAAAAGGCTGGAATCCTGCCCCTCAAAATGCTGTCAAGTCTCTCAACCCCAGGCTGGAACAACATTAACAGAAATATGTTTTTTAAAATAGTATCTGGGGGAATTCCATTTAAATGGAAAATCAAATAAAAATGTATGTTTGTCTCGCAGTATAGTACCGTCGAATTGATATTTACGTTTGCTTATTGGATTTCTGCTAAAAATGCAATATGTCTTATTTCAAGTCAAATTGGGACAGAGTAATATTTTGGTATACAGTAGGCTTCGGAATTTTTGGCACATATGACTGGAAATGCACAAAACATGCTTTTGTTCCCCCCCCCAAAAAGTTGCCATTTGGATT
Source organism: Gymnothorax reevesii (assembly GCA_029721435.1). Lineage (NCBI taxonomy): Eukaryota > Metazoa > Chordata > Actinopteri > Anguilliformes > Muraenidae > Gymnothorax > Gymnothorax reevesii. Next base: position 56,982,786 of record CM056586.1, read on the forward strand.
CAAATAAGCAAATACTCAAGAGCCTATGATTGAATTAGTATTGGGGTGATAAATATGCTTCAGCTGGCAATAATTATTTTAATGCTGACTGATTCAAAGTGCATCTTCTAATTCCTTAAACAACCAGGCAGGATGATGCATCTCATGGTTGTTGATAAGATGTTATTGTGTTTCAAAAGGGGCAAATTATTGGCCAGCATCATGCAAAAAAAAAAAAAAAAGCAAAGGAGATTGCTGAAATCTGAAAACAAGAGAATTGAATTGTCACAAACTGCCCAACAAGTTATTAAGACCTGGTAGGAAAGGTGTGAATTTTCCACTCCGCAGAAGATGTGGGATGGAAAAAATCATGACTGATCCTGATCGGAGATCACGGAAATGCTAGGTGAAGTTTCACCATGAGTAAATCAAAAATAGTATGCATTGATATGTTTCATTATGACAGTAAGAGGATGTCCACATGTGCAACTCAACAAGAACTTGCAGCATTGGGATTGACTAGCTGCATGGCCACAAGGAAGCCACTTGTCGGTGTAGCTAACTGGGGAAAAAATGAGTTCAGTTTGCAAGGGAGCATAAAGATTGGACTAAACAGCAATGGAAGAAGGTCATGTATTCTCACAATTTACCCAATTCCAGAGAGATGGACACATCAGGGTAAGAAAGAAAGCCCATGAAGCAGTGCACCAGTCATGGATAATGTCCACTGTACAAGCTGCTAGAGGCAGTATTGTGGCCTGGGGTTGCTTGCATTGGTCAGGTCTGGGCTCAGCATTGTTCTGCAGCAATAATGTGAGTTCATCAGACTACCTGAATATGCTGAATAATCAATAATCCATCAGTTGACTTTTTAATGCCTCATGGAACACGCATATTTCAGGATGACAATGTCAAGATTCATTGGGCTCAACGTGTGACAGAGTGGTTCATCAAGCATTGGGAATCATTTTCACACATGAATTGGCCACCGAAGAGCTCAGATATTAATGAATATATCGTTTTTGGGATGTGCTGGAGAGGGCTTAAAGGAGTGATTTGACTCAACCATTAATACAATACCTCGACCACGAGTGACTGCAAATCTGGTCGGAAATAAATGTTGTGTAACCTTCTATAAGATTGTCAAAACAATACCATGACAAATATGCATCATGATCGAAGCTAAAGGTGGCCCAACAAAGTACAGTGTGTGAGTTTTTTTTTTTTTTTTGGGCCTGCAGTATACAACCCCATTTCTGGAGCCATCGTCCCCATTTCCAGTTGGGATGATATGGAAAATGCAAAGAAAGTAGTAGACCCCTGATTAATTTTCTCTTCAAGGAACCACAACTTTGTGGTTAGACTGAAAATGTATACTCAGCAACAAAAGTTTCTGTGACACCATTTATGTGTATGTTATAAATGACACGCAAAGATCTCAATGCAATCAATATGTTTATTTAACAGGAGAAACACTGACTTTTCAGTGCCAACGTCACTCAAAACGAAAAATGTCATTTTCATGCGTCATGAAGCACTTGTCTGACGTCTAACCAATTGTGACCTTCACACTTCAATACCGGGTGTGACTTCCTCGTGCCATGATGCAAGCAACGCATCTCCGGCGCATGGACCGAATCAGATGTGCCAGAAATTGCTGTGGGATGTCATTCCAAATCTGACATAGACGTTGTCGCAATTCCTGGAGTGTAGCTGGCGGGTTATCCAACCGCCGCAAACGTTGATCCATCTCGTCCCAAAGATGCTCGATTTGGGACATGTCTGGGGATCTGGCTGGCCATGGCTGGACATTGACATGTTGTTGCATCAGATACTGCTGTACAATCCTTGCAACGTGTGGTCTGGCGTTATCATGTTGCAGCGTTATTCCGGGACAATGTTGCATCAAAAACGGTACCACCAATGGCCGTAGAACTTCATCGCGATATCTTTGACCTGTCAGATTTCCATCAATAACAAGCAAATCTGTTCTGTTTCTAGCCGTGATCCCTCCCCAAATCATGACACTACCACCTCCAAAACGATCAAATTCCTGAACACAGTTGTTGGCATAACGTTCTCCACGTCGACGGTTTACACGTAAACGACCATCACATCGGTTAAGCATGAATCTTGATTCATCAGTGAAGAGTGCAAGATCCCACTGACGTTGGATCCACCATCGATGTTGTTGTGCCCACTGTAGACGCAGTCGTCGGTGTTGTACTGTGAGTATTGGACGTCTTGCTGGCCGACGTGGGACAATGCCAAAATGACAGAGACGGCGACGGATTGTCTGTGCAGACAGTCGCCTCAAACCAGGTATCGTTCTTGCAGTTATGGTTGCAGGTTGGAATCGATTTCGGAGATGGGTTGTTCGAATCCAGTTGTCCTGTCTGGGAGTGGTTACTCGTGGACGGCCGCTGCGAGGACGGTCTCTGACATGTCTTGTCTGCTGATGACGCTGCCATAAGTTCCAAATGGTGTTTCGGTGGACATTCAGGCGATGAGCAACTTCCCTCTGCGAGGTTCCGGATTCAATCATCCCAATGGCCCTCCACCGATCATTTTCAGACAGTCTTGGCATTTAGAGGGTAGAGTTCCTGATCCGAAATGGCTGTGTTTTCGATAAGTGATGCTTCCGTCGTTCATCAGGCACAATGTGAACATTCCAAAAATTCTCCTCTTTTATTGCCATCCACAAGCATGATTTACGCACATTTTCACGTGCAAAGTCATTTTCTCGCATTTTCATGATTTCCATTTCAATGTTGTGTTTACGTGTACTGTTTCAGTCTGATATCACCATGTATGACAATTTCATAATTGCGTTATGAAAAATAATTAACAATATTGGTGTCACAGAAACTTTTGTTGCTGAGTATATTAAGCCAATTCAAATCATTAGACAGATATGTAACCATGGCTGGCTCTAACAGGCAACCACAGTGAATACGGGGAGAGAGCAGAAGCTATCAATCCCTCTTCCCTTCCAACGTCATTCATAGTCAAACTTCAAGAATGAGTATGAAGGAAAATGGAAGATATGTAAATTCAGGAAGAAGTTGTCAGCATTTCAATAGGTTACAGATGGGGCATCTTCCTGTGAGGACAAGGTGTGATTGCCCAACCTACCTGAGATTAGATGGGGGGGGGTTATTCCTTCGACACTCAGGTGGTGTAACAATAGGCTTTATACACTCAGTCATTCACCTGCACAACGCAAGTATGCCATAGTGTGGAGATCAGACAGCTGGAGTTATTGCAGAATTGATTTGTAAATCAGCCTTGACTGCTACCACATAGAAGGCAGTGTAAAGACAAGATATTTTTACATGGTTTTTTCTTAAGTGCAATGTTTTTTGTTTTCTTTATAATAAACACTCATTTGGGATGTTATCCCTGCAACACAGTCAGGAGAATTTGGGAGATGGATGTGTTTGCCTCTTCTTAGCATAATCATTACTTTCAGCAGCACTAAAAGTAATAGTTTGGGGGAAATGATGATGCCACTTGTTCTAGTTTTGAAGGATTTTTTCCCATTATTCCTTGACATCTTTAACTACTCAAAATTCTGAGCATTTCATTTTTGTATTTTGCTCTACTTAAAGGTGTACTGAGTAGGATTTTTTAGTTGCGGTTTGTAAACACAACATTCAAAGTTGGCCCCACCTCCCTGGCTCAATGACACCCCAAGTGCTACACCGCAGTGGAGCGCTATGTCCTGCCCTCATATCCTGCAAATCGTTATTGGCTGGGGGCTACACACTCCTGCCCAAAGGCTTACGCCCAGAAACATCCCATACAAAAAAAGTAAATACTAGTAGACGGCAGGGTCTCTGTTGATACAGATACCACCACACTCTTCTAGTGCATCAAAAGCAATTATTTGGATGGATGATTTTTTTTGTGAGCAAACACATTGTTCTTTAGGAAAATCCTACTTGGATTAAGAAGCACGGCATATGATCAGAGGGAGACTTGTCTGGAGTACAGATGGGCTTGTCTAGAAAACTAGGACACCATGCTATTGTAACATACAAAATATGGCTTCCCGTTCTCATATTGAAATTAACATCGGTGTACCTAAAAAGATGTTATTTTGAAGACTGCACATGTCACTCCCAAATGCATAATTGATTTTCAGCATCAAAAGCACCGACTGGCAATGTGGCAGAGGTTGGAGCAGCAACAGTGTAGTGGTGGTCGCTTTGTATGATTTCACTTCTGTTAACAATCCACAATGAATTTACAAAAAAACAAATATACTGCTAACAATTCAATTTCGCTGAAATTACCATCCTTTTAAAACACCTTTTAAATTGGTGGTAAAACTAACAGTTTATTTTCCAGATTTGCCCTATATTTTTACTCAGCTTCATTCACAGTTCATCTTAATCATGAACACAAACAGTGGTAAATAGACATATTTTTCTCTCCCTCCTTCACAAATGCACTAAAGTTTCCTGGCCTGACAAAAGAACCAGGGTTTCTGGTGAGCATAGTTTAATCATTTTGGAACCATACCCATTGATTATCCACTTTTATTACCTCCACCAAGGAGGTTTTCAACCCTGTTTGTATGAATGTATGTTTGATAGTTTGTTTGTTTGTTTGTTTGTTGACTGGATAACTCAAGAAGTTATTAACAGTTTGGCATGAAATTTGGTCTGATGATAGTTTGTAGTCTATGGAAGAGTTTAAGTAATTTTGGAAGAGATTTGGGACACACTATGGATTGTGAATCCAGAAGAATTACAACAATTACAAATTATATGTCTAAGGGGGTCTGTGTGATATTTCTGACCGGATAACTCAAAAAGTTATTAACCGTCGGGCACGAAATTTGGCAGGATGATAGGTGGTAGTCCAATGATTGGTTTAATTTTGGAAATGATCCAGAACATATTCCGTAACCAAAAGAACAGATACATAGCACGGCAGAGCTATGCGCTCAACCGAGTGCCCTACTGTTGGTTAATTTGCCTTACAGCAGCGACACACAGTCATTTAAACAAAATATTTATGAGGCAAGCCAATGATAGAGTCAAACCTGTTCTGGCTCATGTTTATGTCAGTATTTTCAAGCAAATTATTTTAAAAGGCCTCTAAACACCTGTGTTCAGCAACACAATTTGAAGCTTACATGTTTTCTCAGTGTCTAATTTGATCAGTTTAAAATTGACTGCTTCTACCTGAGATGGTTTGCAGTATAGACATATAAACACAATATGAATGCTCTTTCATTCTTCATCGCACACATGAATATTTTTGACACATTGTGGCTTAAGATGGTAAATAACTACTTTAACCATGAATTGTAACTAGTTACAACAGTTGAGCTATATATTTAGCCTAAGAATACTATGATTTTACAGTTGTACTAAAAGTCTCTCACCTCCTTTCACATTTAGGTGGTGAAACACATTCATTTGGTTTGCAAAGGCCCTAAAATACGTCAAGACCTCGAAACCACCGTCCTCTTTCACAGCCACCAATGAGACAGCAGTCTACAGGGCCTGCCTTGGCACACCGTTACATTTGCACTGCCTATCCTGGATCTGAGAACGCCAAAGCGTGGCACATGGTCAGCCAGCCAATCTGAGACCATCTGTGGCATTTATATCTGAATTGAGATGGTCCAGCAAAGGGGAGTTTTAGTAGCATCTTTTGTGCTTACTATTCCCTGTAGTATGTGCAAATAAAACAGAAAATCAGGCAGGGCTGAAAACTTCAGGTGGAGATTAATCCATCTTTAATTTTGTTGTTTTCTATTTAAATAGTGATTGTTAAAACAGCATTAATTTTAGTTCAGGACTTTCCAGTGGCATAATTGTGACTTTCGGCCTTGAAGGGGTGAAGTCTTTCCAAACCATGGAAAAATTTGTGCGAAGGGATCCCACAAATCCAGCCCTCTAATCTAACTTCAGATGAAAATGAGAAAGAAAATTTATTGCTTACCTCTGTAGCATTTTCCATGTATTTTCTTTTTTTTTCTTTTAATAAACTCATAATTGTCCATCTTGAGCTTATCACTGTAGCATTTTCAATGTGTATTTTCAGGTTTTTTTTTTTCAAATTTGACATCTCCAATCCCACCCGAATCTGGAATGCCCAATTGGCGAACTATGTACAAGGCTTGTTCGTATGCGACCCCTTGCTGCCAACTAAGGATAGTGAAGACAGTTTACGGCTCTCCTCCGAAGCATGTGCCGTCAACCACTGCTTCTTATACACTCATTGGTTGAATCTTTGCAAGTTCAGAACGAGGGCGGAGTCTCTACATGAACAGACTTAGAATCTTCCTGACGAGCGCCCGTCTGGCCAACAGGAGGCGCTTGAGCAACGAACAAAGCTGTTTTATTTATTTCCCTGACCCGTCAGTCCCTTCCCAATTTGAAACGCTGTGGCGCGATGGCCAATCGCGTGTTACGCTGAAAAAGTTGCTGACCACTGCCAGTTGGTACGACCGGGGCTCAAACCCGCGACGTGATAGTCCCTTCCTCACTGCAACGCAGTGTCTTAACCGAGTGAGCTATCCGGCAGCATAAATTTCCTATTTTTTTGGTCCCCTAATAAGTGCCCGTCTTAATTTTGCACCGTTAATTATGAGGTCTTTCAATGTGACAGCCTGTTTTCCTGACTCCCCTCTATTGGAGGTCATCAATTCACTATTGCATTTGTTTACATTTGTATTGTTCGGTTCAATTGCTTTCACCTTGATCCAAAGAAGCAGTGCCTGCTGTTCTAGGTCTGTTTTACTGAGCACTGATATCAGAGGCGTTACCAGGATGCCAAGCTTGGGTGGGCATTTGTCCTCTTTGGGGGGGCAAAAAAAAGAACCTCTAAATCGCCATAAAATAAATAAACAGGGCCTATATATATATATATATATATATATATATATATATATATATATATATATATAAAGTGGCGGCTGGTGAACTGGCAATAGGGGAGGAACATTAACAGGTGTGGTCAGTTTTCATTAATTAAGCACACTAGGGTTGAGCCAATCATGAACCACGATTTTTTTAAGGCGTAGCACCACCACCTGCTGCCATGGGGCAAACATCCGAGCTTTCCCTTTTCCTTCATTAAGTTGGCAAGTTAATCTAATTAGTCTGTTACCTCTTTAATTTTTTGCTAATAGTGCAATGAGTACAATGTAAAATTAGTCATCTTTGGGGCATTTCAGAGCCATGTTTGGCATTCTGTAGATTAAGATGATAAATTACCTCTCTGAAGATCAAAAGAACCTAATTAAGAAAAACTAACAGCTTGTTAAAATCCTGGAATTGCTATTGTGGTTGCAATAAAAACCAGCATACACAGGGGTCCCCCAGGACTGAGTTTGAGAACAACGGAAATAAAGGACTACAGAATCGCCTCCTATTAACCAACTAGGCAATTCTCAGAAAAAACAAACCTATTCCCATTTACTTTGCTTGATTGGCAATCAAATGGTGGATTCTCTTACTCTCTAAGTTGAACGAGTAAAGCTATTCAGACAGCATGATTGATAGATGCATTTCTAAATTTAAATGGCCATAGAACAGCAGTTTTGCATGAGAGCAATTGTCATTGCCACGCCATTTCGTGCGACTGATCATTTATATCCCACATTCACGTTTCATCCGCTTTTGGGGAAGACGAAGATTTTTTTTCCAATTATTCAAACTAGCATTCTTTCAATCTAACACCGTAGCCCAGTTAGGTTTGTCTGCTTTTCACCATCACATCTTAATCGTTATAGGCCACTGAAATTGTTTGATTGTTATTGAGGCCAAATACACGGGAGCAGATTTAGGGAAGGGCGGAGCACCTGCAATTTGCGAAATCTAAACTAGGGCTTCTTCCCGGCAGGATTTTAAATCGTTTTAAGCCGCTTCAGGTGTGCATGTTTAAACGCGTTTACTTACCTTAGAGTAGCCTTCTGAAGTCCTTTACTTGGCTCCGTTCAGCATGTCGCCGAAAAATACTTTCGCCAGTCAAGTTTTCTTCCCGAAGTGCTTATGATACAGAATTATTGTTCCAACAACCCCCGTGAGTGACTAGCGACTCCAGACTAGCTGCTAGCTAGCAGCCTGGTCTCACTCGGTAGCCAACTTTGGTTATAACCACACGAGTCAACACAGATGACAAACTAGTACACAAATTACCATAATATCAAACACAAAGACTGACAAAATAAGCAGTGGCAGAAATGGCAACAAAAGAGAAATGGGCGAGGTTTTAATTCCCTGAGAGAAGCACAGAGCAGACTCATGAGTGAAGACGGCATTCTAAGACAATGGGAGGGTCCCTAGTAATTCGCTAGTTTCACAGCAGAATAGACTGGCAAAGGAATCCACCAATCACGCATAGTGATAGATAAATGAAACATACGTAAAGCTCACTTTAAATGGCTGTCTATCTCTGGCTGTGAATCAGTTGGATATCGCGTGTTTGCTGACAAATAGGAGTAAATCAGTTTTTTATCTTGAGTTTTCATTGGGGGGCAGAGCTTTTCTCAGGGTGGGCACTGCCCACCCCCTGCCCCCCCTTGGCAACGCCCCTGACTGATATCTAACTGAATTAATCTCATGGGGATTTTCGGTATGTGTGACATCACAGTTACTTTCCTTTTTCTGTTATCTATACGATGGGTGATACAGTCGAACATTGTTTTGTGTGTGTGCGTGTGTGTGTGTGTGTGTGTTTGTGAGTTAGAGAGTGAGAGAGATGGTGAGAGATGTCGAGAGAGCCTTAACAGAGAGGGCCTTACATTTACAGACCAAAATTGGATTTCTGACTCAAGCAGAGACAGATCTCTTTATCAAAAGAATTCCTTTTAAATCCGGAAGCTATGTGTTTAAAGAAAGATGATGAAGTGGTATACTGTAATATCTGTTGCAATTTGAAAGTGCTATTTCATTTATTATTTCATTTTTTCAATGGGTGCATACGTCAGGAAAGCTGCAGACTTGAATTTAAAACGTTTTTCCAAATAAAGAACACTTAAAGTGAAAATTCAGACCTCGTCCTCTTTGACACATGCCTTGCTCGTGACCTATAGGATAAGTGTGTGATTGTTAATTATTGGTTGAGCTGATAATATTGTCGCAGTGTTTAACCAAGTTAGCTTAGTGTTCTAAGCATGGCTTGTACTGCTTTTTGAGCTACTACCAAATATTCATTTGCCGATGTAATTGTAAACAAGGAGTAAAATATTCTTGTTACTGTGTAATATTCCTCAGGGAAATAAATACAAATGCAGAAGGTGATACACTGCAGTGGGCTTGGGGAAAAGATGTTTTTCTCCCTTCAGTCATATCTGGTTGGTGACTGCACTGCAAACTGGTCCACTGTATTAATGCACTAATAAAAAGAAAGGCTGCATATCAGACTCTTACAACAGTAAAATTGCAATTGGAGCGCGCAGTTCTCATGTGCAGTATGCTGGACTGTGTCTAGTCTGTTTTAGCATGTAGGTCTGTTAATGTTTTTTTTTGTCCCCATTGCTGGTGTATTGTGGGAAAAGCAGTGGTAGACGAGACCTCTCTTTTCCAAGTCTGCATTAACACCACTCCAACAACCTTGAATATCACTTGGTGCCAAAACTGGATGTGTACCTCTGCTAATGAAATCTGTAATATTTGCTATTGTCCATTTTTTTCCTGTTCACGTAAAAGATGGGCAGCTTCGTGGAGATATGCTTCCAAATTATTAATGTGTTGTGTTCTGGCCTTTGGCCAGGACAGCATTCATGGTTTTAACAGTTTCATGTTCCATAGTTCAAGATTTCATAGTTTCATAGTTCATGTTCATAGTTCATGTCATAGTTTTAACAGTTTCTTGTTTCAGGATTTTACATTTCAAGTTTCATTCCATGTCCATGTTTTTACTTTTCCATGTTTTTGTTTTCGCCAGGTCTGCCATGCCACTCCACCGCTTGTCTGCGTTCCGCCCCGTGCCTTCGTTGTTGCACATTTCAGAGCTCTGGTTGGCTTTGTGGTTTCCCCCTTCCTTCTGTGCTGTGCTGATTCGGGGCTGTCTAAGCTTAATTGGCAATTTACTGTTTTTAAGTTACTAACATTTACTAACACTCACTGGGTGGTGTAATTCTTAGATAGGCACATTACTAATACTACTAATGTAGACAGGGAGTTTATTGTCATGATTCCTGCTTTGCTATTTCAAGATCTTGCTGTGCTTTTCTGTTCTTAATATTCATGCTTGCTTCCAAACTGCATTCTTAATTGGTACTTAAGCTGAGCACGCTCATTCTCTTAATGAGCAGGTCATGTCATCCAATCTCAGTCCATGTCTTGATCTTGCCATGCCTCTTGTTTCTCTCTCTCTCCAGGTGTTACCCCTCATGTCATGATTTCCAAGCCTTTATCTGGATGCGGTGGAAGTTGGCTGGCAGACAGTGTCTCAAGTTTGTTTCTAGTCGCGTCTCGTTTAGCCAAGTTCTTGTCAAGTTCCCTAGTATTTGTCCTAGCCTCTCGTCTTGTTTTGTGTATATATATTTAGTATTGTTATTTATTTTTCTTGAGTATCTTGCCTGGAGTTTCCAGTGCCTTTTTGTTTTTTTGCCTTTTGCATTTTTTGTTTATAGCTCTGTGTAGCTTCCTTAGTTTGTTTTTTGCAACCCTTTGGGCCAAGTTTTTTGTTGGCCCTCGTGCCTGTTTTGTTTTGGTTAATAATAAAATCCTCATTCCCTTTTCCCGCATCTGGTGTCACTGATTCCATATCATAATGCCCTTATGCTGGTTTGACACCAACCCAAAGGCTATCTTTGTGGGCCATCAGGGGGGGCTTCAGACTCTTTATCTGGCACTCCTTTGCTCAGACACGTAGCAGCATTTGTTCTGCGAGAGCAACTGAGTCCGCTTTTCAATGTTTAATCAAAAAATGGACTCTGGTGAAGACGCTTCGGTGGAAACGCAATCATTTTCCACCCGGGTGACATTCGGGGGAGGCAGGAGAGAGTCAGGAGTAGAGTTCCAAGGCCATTGGAACTAAAACTTACTTCGCTTTACCCTTGCCTGTACTCTTACTCTTGCCCCTACAGTAACTCTGCATCCGTGGCTTAATTTGTAGATTTAAAAGACTTCTCAGGCTATGGTCTTCAGTCTCAATGTGATTCCCAGAGATAAATTAACCCCTACTCTTACGGTATTAATATAACCATAGGACCTCCAGTAATTAGAATTTTTGCCTACTACTCAGGTGATTTTAATCTTGTCAGAATTGATCATTATTTTATGATCACTTAGTATTTCAATCTACTTTTGTAGAATTTCTACCAAGTTTTAATCCCATGTGAATATATATCTTAGTAATTCAACCATGAAGTTTCATTTGGATGTCTGTTCTGCTTTTCAGTGGAAGTGGAAGTTGTTGAACACTTGTTCAAACTTCCCATCATCAACCACCACACAAAGGCTCTTTTGGACTCCCATCATAAGGTAGCGGAAGAAGCAGAAAGTGCTAAGGAGAGTGAAATCTGAAAAAAAAATCCTTAGGTTAGATGGATTGTGTGTAGCTGCCTTAAGTAAGATAATTACATATGTCATTTTGTGGCGAATCAAGTTTTAGAAAGTCAATTTTTGCGACTTTTCGCATCTCAAAAGGTAAAATTTCCATCAAAGCTCAAACTAACCAATCCTGGGCCATCGTGCTTATTCCCACATATGCGTGATTTAAAGGTACAAGACAACAACTGGGAGTACTACTCGTAGCACACCCTTATCATTATTCTCCCAATTTAAAACGTCCGCTGGGCTCCAACTCACTCCGAAGCGCTCCGATTGGTACAAAATTTATTTGCGCAAATTGAAATCAGTCAATATTTGTGCATGCAACTTCCAGCTTTGGTCAGATGATCGTGCAAAGAAATAACACGAAACTGATGTAAAGTGATATGAAAGCTTCCAAAATTCGAACCCTTCCATTATTGAAATTATATCGGTTAATCTATTAATTTAGGACAAGTTCAATTCAGAAGTTGATCTTTATCTTGCCAAGAAGGAAGCTCCAGCTGAGAGCATCATGACTTAACAACATTTACAAAATGTCACACTCACCGCAAAAGACTACCTTCCTGCACGTAGTTCTGCTTGATGTGTTCATCTCAATTGCATGGCTTTTTGTTTGACAATACATTACAAATCAGACAAACAGCAATAGAAAATGACCATGTTCGATCCATTCAAGGCAAAATAACCGTGAAATATGAACTTCCTAATACAGTTTATGAAAGTAGTAGTGCCATTTGCGGGGAGAAATTTTAAAAATAATTTCTCTTATTCTGGCCTTGCTGAAAGACTGCTGTGACGTTCTTGAGATTACAACCATGTGCTTCTCACATCGAGAAATTTTATTGTGCAACAGGGGTCCAGCATCACGTCTTCCTTGATGCCGTGGAATCGCAGAGTGCCTCAAAGTCAAACAATTTTCAGACTATTTTTATATCTGTATAAAGTATAAGCAACACTCTATTTGTCAATATATGCCTTGCTGGAGGTTCTTTTCATCACTTTGCTGGACTGCTTGGCCCCCTCATTGCTGCTTGCAGCTGCACTTGAAAATGGATTTTTTCCCTTTCTCAAAACTTAAAAAGGCCCTTATCACACCAATCTGGGTAGAGATACATTTTTGCAACTTATTTTGCATTTATAGCCAATATCAGAACCATCCCATGGTATCTTCCCTCTCAAGTTTTCAACCTAACAGGAGGTTGGTTTTGCTACTCATCTAAGTGAAGCATTTGCAAGCAAAAACGTGCTACATCATAAGCACTAAAATGCCCTGACAGGGAGATGAATGCCTTTTTTTTTGTTAAAAAGCTGTCAGAAGGGTGCACCGATCCCATGTAGGATACCAAACCTCACATAACCCACCCTCCTTCCAAGCCTGACCAAAGGTCACTGGAAGTGTTGTGCTCAAAAATTATTGATACAACAATGTATTGGAAAGAACTTCTTGATGATATCAATAAAGTGGTGTCTGTATCAATAATTCACTTTAGCCTGTAACCTTCTTGTAAATCGCAGTATTAACTGATACTTTTTGGTTTAAATATTAGTTTTGCATTAAGGGTCTGACCCTGGCATATTCTACAGTCTCCAGAGCTTTAGCGGAAGTGAGTAAGACATGTAAATCTGAGGGGCAGCTGAGCTTTAAAGCAGACAATATTTTTGTGAAGTACTGTATAATGCAACATTGATAAGCAGTAATTGAACTGTGTCACATAGATTTCATTTTATATATTGTTACATTCTAAGCTGCTGAAGTAGCTGCACTGATTCTAAGCGAGTGAGCAGCACAGGATTTTGTGATAAATGGGCTGACAAAGCTAAATGAGACAAATTGGAAGATTAAAATAAACTTCTCGCAGAGCTAGGGTAGGCTGGACATAGCCTAAATGAAAGCCAAAATGATGCAAAAGCCTGTTGTCATGGTTTGGGAGCTTTGAGAGCTGTTTGTGGCTCTCGTCCGGGACGATATCGTTTTGCTCCCTATCAAATTCCTGGACCAGCTAGCATTGATTGGGGGCGTGGCCCGGACTCTATTTAAGCTCCTATTTCGCCTCGCTCCTGTTGCTAGAGTGTCAGTTCTATTTTTGCGCTTTAGCCGGTAAGGTTCTCCAGAGAGATTTTGCCGAGCACTTTGTTGCTTATCAGGAAGTGTGTTGGTGAGTAAGGGAATCTTTAGTTTATTTCCCTTTTCCTTTGTTTCCCTCTAGCTCACCAGTTTTTTCTACCACGGACAACGGCAGGTCTGTTGGTAGCGCGAGCCTAGTTATTTTTATCTGCTTTTAGTCTCTCAGCACACTGTGAGTGTTGCTTTTTATTTCTGGCCACTGCTCTTGGCGTCCACTGCCAGTACCCATCACACCTGTGCAATTTGACGATGGGAATTTTAAATGTGTTTTCCATTTTGCTTTTATTATGTAAGGGATAATCAACTCGTAGATGTACATTACACGGTTTTAAGGCACAACGCAGAGGTGAATAACCACCTGACGCGAAGCGGAGGGTGGTTGCCTCTGTAAAGTTTTGCCAGCAATATCCATTCAAAGCATTCAGAAACTATTGGTGAAAGTTTTGCACTTTAAAAAAAAGAGCTGGTAATCATAGAACAGGCGCGGCGCCTTTTCATATCCAATACTATAGGCCAAGCTAAACTGAACCAGCTAACTTAGTTCAGTTTACCTTCATGGAGAAAGAATTTTTAGTGCACACTAACATCCTTTTGCCAGCAAATTATTTGGTAACAGTTCCCAGCTAAAACAGAGATTATGCATAACACAACATTATGCGCGATTATGCAGGCTGCAGCTAACTTGCTACCCGCAATTACAATGAACTTATGTCAGTTTCCAAACAGCAAGCGAGCTGAAATCAGCCTGTTGTCACCGCACATAGCTAGTAAACTGTGAACAGTTGCTGATACATGAAGTGGACACATAAGCTGCCTTTGTAATCGTGCACAATTACTATCGTTTAATGAATGAAGCGCAATTACTTTGCTGACTTAATATTAACAGTCATTATCGCTGGAGGACCTATAGTTACGCCCAGCAGGACGTGACTTACCTGATGCCGCCAAATATACTGGAGATAAATGAGCAGCTTGGTTTCTGTTATACCCAGCCAAATGTCAGTGCTCTACCATTGCTGAACACATTTGTTTTTTTACAAATTCTGCCTGTTGGCCACCCTAATAAAAAAAAAAAAAATGCTGTTTTATCTCCATGCCTTGTGCGCTAAGCACTCCCCAGAGCTTCTGATAGAGATCACATTGATACTGATTACATGATCCACCGAGCAGATAAAAACTGCTATCGGGCCATGCACTTCCTGAAACATCTCTTGCATAATTCATGGCACAGCTGCTTGCAACGCATGTAATATTAGCCAACAATGTCACCCCCTCTGTCAGCGATGCCATAGCCAATGTCACTTGCCAGGTCCCCAATATACTTTTTGATGTTGCAGTGAAAGTCGGAGGACGTAGATCAAAGTACGACTTTGTACGTGACAAATAAAAACCAACAGGATCAATTTCTTGTCAGCTGATATTCTGTCTGGCCATTTCAACATAGGTGAACAGGAAACAAGGCAACAATGACTTGAAGGCAACAGCTGGCACTTGATTTCTCTGACGATCATCTATTCTTACTATGAACCAGCACATTGCGAAGGCGGAAACGTTACCAATAAGTACGTTTGCACAGGAAAATCTGAACTGGCCAGCTCATAGTAAAAAGGCCAATACGTAGCCTAAATGGCACACAATGTCATTTGCTAAGAAAGTGGATCACATCCAGACCACCCTCATTTCCACCGATGAATAATGAAGAATGATTACATAAGAAAAGCACATGCTGAACAATTAAATAAGAAAAGCACAACAATAATCTGGGCCAAGCAAGGAAACACATATTCTGGATGCAACTCGCTAAACTTTTAAAATAGGACCAATGGCCCTGTAGCAGTTGGGTAGCCAGCAGGTGTGCCAAAACACGTCCCTTTATGATAGCAATTAGTCCTGGCTAGTTCTCAATCATTTTCCTTTATTGACACGTTTTCCAATTATCGCAATTGGCGACTGAGGACACAGTGTCCCTCCATATGCGATCTAACAGCGATGAAATCATGGGCTAAATTCAGTACAGTGGCGGAACCAGACCTGATAACTGGGGTTCACAAAACGTCAGTTTTTAGTCCTGACCTGTACTCAGTCATTTTCTTGATTAACAAGCGGTTCACTCCGAGAGCACTCCTTACTTAACAGATGCTGCTTGTTCTCCCAGATTAGGTAAGACGACAATCATTCATCTGGACGCGTATTTGCTATATGCAAATCAATGTTATTCAAAATTGCATTCCTGCGCAAATAGCTTGTTAGATCGCATATGGAGAGAAACCGTGTCTTCAGTTGCCAATTACTATAATTGGAAAACGCGTCAATTAAAAAAATGATTGAGAACTTGACAGGACTAATTGCTGTCATAAAGGAACGTGTTTTAGCACACCCGCTGCAGGCCTGGAAATATACGACAGCACTCGCGGCATTTGCAGCCGAATTCGACAGAATCGCCGCCGATTGTATTATTAAACGATGGCAACCTTTTGCGGATGAAAAAATCTTGTTTGTCTTTCTTCTTCATCCCCATTCTTTGGAATCTGGTTTAAAGTACAGTTCAATAACTGATCCGAGTGTGTCATCTAGTGATACAATATTGTAACTGCGTACATAAATTTGCAGATCCATGTCCGCAGGCATCAACATCTGCACAAAGCGGCTAAGATACCCTATGAACACCGTTGCTCTACTCGAACGCGCCATATGCAGATAATCCTTAAATGAGGAATTACATTCATATTTTAATGCAAAACGTGTAACGAAGTGGTCTATATCAAAGTAACGAAGTGAAAGTATACTTTTTATCTTTTAAATGTACAGTGCATAATGAGGATTTTCCAATGATGTGTAGCATGTTTGTGTAGAAAGCGAATTGAGTTGGGAAGAGTTGGGAATTGCTGCAGTTAGAACACAAAACTGCTGTGGAGGGCCCTTTATCTCCTCAGCATTTTTTGCTGTAGTAGAACACAAAAATCCTGTGGAGAGCCCCACAGCATTTCTTTTTAGAAATGCTGCTGTAAGCAAATTGGGAATTTCCAGGCCTGCCCGCTGGCTACGCCACTGCCCTGTAGGTCATCGGCATGGCATGAAAATGGATGTACATCTGAGTGATGACTAAAAAAGAAATTAATCAAAATTGTTTTGAAACGCTATAAATTTAGACACTTTTATTTGTATGCACCACATCCCCCGACAATCATGCACCATAGTGACGTCCCAAGGAAGCTCCATACATAATTTTAAGTGAATGTGGCCAGTAGTTTCAGAGAAGATTTTTTAAAGTTTCAGATGAAAAAAAAGAGAAAAAATGTATAAAACACTGAAAAAATTGTAAAAAGAAATATGAATATATATTTTGTTAAGTCACCATTTCTCATTGGCTGTGACAGGTGAACGCTATCAAAATCATAAATCTTCACAAATCCCTCTATGGGGTTTGGTTTGAAGATTATTTAGACCATATTTGGTTACAATAAGAAACAAATTTGTGGCCTGTGAAAATCTTAAAATCTTTTTATATTTAATATACCCACAGAATCAATTAGGTTGACATGACGAGTTGCCATGCCTTAGCCTTGGGACCATCCACTGCATTGCCAGACTCGAAGATAATTTTTTGAATTAGCTAAAACACATTTTTGCTTATTCCAGCCTCCTTTTGTATTTGTCAAAAAAAAGAAAAAAATAAACAATATGGTAGAAAACCCAATGTGGCAGAAATTGATCCAAGGAATCCAACAGTTTTAAAAATCAGGCATACAGTTCAATAGTTACGTGCATAAATGCATCTCTAAGGTAAACCCATTGGTGGTACTTTGGTGCCTGCCTTGAACACATGCAACTGGGTGAAAAGAATCAGTAGACTGTCCCCAAGAAAATTTTAAACCATTTTACCATATAATTCTTCAGGTTGTCGTAGACACCCTTGTCAAACTTATCTGCTTGTATTTGGCCACATGGTATATATGACATGCCACTATATTTGAAAAAACAAAAACTGCTTGTGAGATATTGCCTTGTATATTGTGTAAAAACTTTAGACAAGAAGCAGCGACTATATTTTGGCATATTGATCAGTTGGTTATGGTGTTCTGTTGGATAAATAAAAAATCAGATGTAAATTCAATTATACTAGTATCATTTTTGAATATTGTTTTTGGCATAACTCTTTGCATGCCAATTAGCATTTTGCACTCACCCCCTTCACAGTTCTGTGCACTAAGTAAAATTGATGTTTAAGAGTTATGATTCAGTTTAAAGATGTCCAGATGGTTTATGTAACCCACCATGTATCATGACATAATGTCATGTGAGGGACTCAGTACATGGGTTTTCAGCCATAGCTCCATTGTTTCTCCCAATGAAAAGGGGTAATCTGAGTCCATTGTCTTTGCTGTGACATTGACGAGAGTCAGGTCCCTTCTGGCTGCCATATTGGGCCATCTGTCCAATGGTGTCTTTCATTATACCAGCGAGCTCGCGCCCTGATGTCCACATTCTGAATAGCTGTGATAAAGACCACTGACCTTGGAGGAGAGAAAGAGGGAGGGAGGATGGGGGAGAGAGGGGTGGATACCAGTCTGTTTGAGAAAATGACTGAGCAGTACCTTCAATTTGGCAATAATGCAACGATGATGTATTGATGATGTAACATTAATTTCTGGACAATGGTTCACTGCACTTGTATCATACATGCCAGAATCCAACAAACATGTGACTGGACTATAATACAGGAAACCAGCTCTTGGCCTTTGCAGACACATGTCCATAAATTAATAGACCTACTCAGGGGTGCTTTTCCCAAAATCACAGATACTAACTTAAATCGTTGGGCCCATTGACTGTGAATGGACAAACTCCTGCTTAGCAACTACACTTTTGGGAAAAGCGCCCCAGTTCATTTCTCGCAAGAGAAAAACTGTGGGATAAAGGCATGTTCAATACCTACCTGATTCCTATTGACACACTATAACACCAGCTTCGTTTTTAAAGTCTAAATTCATTAGCTGTTAAGGGGGAGACCACTCACCTTGCAAATTCTTTGTTTAGGGGCTTTTAGGGCCGACTCAATATCCCTTCATTCCGTTTACGTACTCTCAGCCTATCCCGCCTCCTCCCGACTTTTTTTTTCTGTGAAGTAATCTACTGAAAAAACTTGAGTAGCAAAGCAATTTATCTTTTGTTCTAGGTGGAAAACTGAAGGAAGGCCAGTGTGATAGAGAAGATGTTGTTCTCTAGACACCATTACGATGAAGCTGTAAATAGATTGTCTGAATCAGGTGGCAGGAAAAGCTTGTATCAGCTGAGCAGGGGAGCTGCACGCAGCTGGAGACTGCGTGTAAAGGTAGCGAGACACAGGAGCATCATGTGCGTGACAGATGTTGTTACCCAGCAGTGGCAGACGGCTCTGATGATAAGGACGTTGATGGCCTGATGACAATTTCACAGTCTGTTGGAAACAGAGCTGCCATTGCTGATGGAGCATAGTATTCGGAGAGAACCTGCCCCCAATCCGATCTCATGCCCGAAAAACATCTATGCAATGTCACAAAAGTCACAGGTATCCTGCTTTAAAATTACTGCAACATCCCTGCTATTCAAATTCTGCTCCCTCAAGTCATTCATTAAACTCAGTCCTCAAATGTGCCGCCAGTTCATTTTTATTAACCGACCAAAGGGGTTATGACATTTACTCCTCATTGCTGTCATTAGAGACAATCTATGTCCTGGGATGGAAAAAGAGCTTTCAGCAATATTAAGTGTCTAAATAAAAATCTGTGATTCAACAGCAGTGATCCATGAGCAAACATTACTGGAGTGCAGCAGGGGAACGATCAGTTGTTTCTCAAGCCCCAACTAAGAGCTAAAGAGTGGAGATAAACTGCATACAAAGCAGCTTGAACTGGTTTCAGAGGAAAGCAGAGGCATGGATGCCTATGACTGCTTTGAGCTGTACCATATTAGTATCCATATTGTGTTCCCCCACACTGGAAGTCATTTTTGTAAAAAAGGGTGTTCCATATAAATAAAACAGCGTGACAGTATTTGGAAGCAGACTATTTCTATTTATTTATTACTTTGGCTCTATAAAATGAGTTAAAATGCTGACTGTCTGCTTGAATTTGAGGACATTTCAATCCTCATTGGATGATGCAATCATACCATGGTCTAGCCTTGATTTACGGGAACCAAAAGTAAATTTATATACTTTCAGTGATGTTGTAATATTCAATTATAAGTTTTCAATTTTTATATTTCAGTATCTCTATTTTAAAACATTATTTTTTAAAAATTAATTACGAACTTTTTACTTACGTTTTACATTAGGTGCAACTTGGCTGAGATACAGCTGAGGTCTTGGCTCATAGGGATTAATTACCAGTGAGAAAAGAAAACCAGGGCTGTATTTGGATTTGAGGGCCAGAGTTGATGATCACTGATTGGCGATAACCTCCGTCTTCCTAGCAACAATATAGCCAAGTGTTTGCCAACTGTGCTCCAGGAATGCTACTACCCTGCACATTTAATATGTCGTCTTTGGTTTTAATGTTTTGGCTCAAGGGTGTATATGGAATGGAGTTACGCACAGCTCAGACATGATGATAAGGATGTTTTTCATTGCAGCCATTAGCTTATTTTCAGACTAAAGTCTATGTACAATCTTTTTTTAAATTCTAATATCAAACTAATTCTTGTCAGGGTGGGTTAAATTACCCATGTTCACGTCATGCCATGTGGTAGTCTCGCCAACTAGTTAAGTCTAGAGGTAGTTGAAGATTAGGTCAAACGTCAAACAAAGACAAATATTGATTTTATGACAATGACTGCTGCAGAGCTGCCTGCGGCCAATTTCTCTCAAAATTTTAGTAGGTAGTTGAATTATTTTGAATCACAAGAGCGGATGGGCACAACATGCTTATTTATCTATATATTTATTTATTTGTTACAGATGTACTGTTATTATTGCGCAGCTCATTTGTTAAAAAAAAAAAAGTTTGGCCATCATGTATTTTTTCTGGACAATTAATAGATCTTCATTGTGCACATGCTAAACCCCTTGTGCAGTGTAGATGCCTACAGACATGGAGCTGCTTGATTTATGCATGGAGTTGCACTATTCTATCAATGGGTGGCACACCAAAAATGGTTATTGACTATTTATGAGGAATCGGTGCCTCTAACCGATTTAGAAAATGAATGAGTCAAGTCCCATCCCTGTTTCACAGAAATTGTACCAATTAAACTCCTCACCAAAGCTTGATGCGCAAACTGCCTTATATTCTTACCCATATTATCTATCCAGCAGTCATTAATCTCTTCCGACAGAAAAAATTTTTGTTCTTGGTTGCAACCACTTCAGCTATAATAGGCAATGGGTATTCCAATTACGTAGTGAGAAAAAAAATCTGTTTTCTGAAGCGAAAATTCATTATGGTATTGACACTATGTCATTCTGCTATCAATTATAGTCATCAGATATTAAAGGTGCGTGATTCCGTACAATTGATTTACACGTAGATTCGTCTCTCAAAGAATTCAGTGGTGACTTTAATCCTCACACGATCTCTCACTGAAATCCAATCACCATAATGCTTGCTCAGGCTTATCTGCGTAAAGCACAGTTATATTTCATGCCCACGGGAAACTTTCCTGGTGATTATCAACTGATTGCCACCTTTTTAAATCCAATTCCAGACAGTATAAACCTTTCCATAGTAATTGAAAGATGTTGATTTGACCTAGCTTCCATTGCAGATGTCTTATGTGGTTTGCCTCCCTCACACAGAGCACTTCAGCAAACATGATGAGTTTATTTCCAAAACACAATGTATCCATTTTTCTCATTTTTACACTTTTTCTATGTTGGCGCCAATTGCATTTTATAGAAAAACACAAACTTTGGCCAAGAGAAAATACACCATATAATATGAAATCCAAAAAATTTATTTTTGCACCATGTGTAAGACGCACAGGGCTACCGCTCTACACCGTAAAAACTAACCTATAGAATTTACCCAATAAATCTGAGGTAACAATTTGCATCAACTTTTTTTGGGTAGATTTAATTCCATATATTGAGTATAAAATAACTGAAATAAAAAGCTATGAAATACTTAAATAAATTGGGTTCAATTTACCTCACATTTATCTATATATTCAACAGCTACTTACTCAATAAAATTGGGTAAAATTATCTCTTAATTGCTAGTTAGTAATACCAGATCATTACTAATAAAAGTTAATTAAGATCAGGTAGTAACCAGAGGCGGACTGGCCGTCTGTGTGTTCTGGGGAATCACAGAAAGGCTGGTACCCCAGGATGGCCGGCGGCCGCCAGGCAGTCATCGCCAATTTCCCCCCCCGGGCGGACTGGCCATCGGAAATACCGGGAGTTGTGAGCGAGAAAACCCGCCATGAATTCATCAGTACCCCTAAGGCCCACGATGGAGACCAGCGGCCCATACTGATTCACGTACGACCGCAGTGAATAAACCTCATAACAATTTGCTGTCCAGACATTGAATCTCTGGTGAAGGCATAGTAGAGTGAGGTATTATAGTTGGCACAAATCGAATACGTCTGACGGTCCATCAACGGAAGGTGAAGCCTTGTATCATAGTAATGTATAACACTTTTAGTGGTTCTACTTCACTATTCCGGTTGTTTCAGGTTACGGTCTATTTAAAAAAATATATATTTTCATATTTGCTTTATGCTACAGGAATGACCTAAACACTATTTTCTGGATGTACAGGCTTTGGCTATTCACAATTAATTTAATTTTGTTGTTTTCGTCCACAAAGTTTAGGAAGGCAGGTTTGCTGGGAAATCGATTTGACCAATGGCCTTGCTTGTCCCCTGCTGCGGCAACAAATGCGGTTCGATGGCAACCGGAGCGAGAGGAAGATGGCAGTCCAAGAGTTCCCTGTCCTGCTTGCTCAAACACACGGTCTGACGCATACGCAGTTTGGAGCACAGGACTCACGGCCTTGGGGTATATTTTACCCTATTTTTCCATAACAGTTGTTACTGTTAACGAATAGGTAGTTTGTCTAAAATTTACCCATTACTTTATAATAACTTACTTTATAATAACTACAATAATCAAGTAAATTTTATACGGTTTGCAGAGATTATATTTACCACTCTCCAAAATCACTTTTTACGGTCTATAGTGTCATCTTAATTTTTGTAATTTTGGCACTTATTGTGTTTTGGAAATGAACTTTTCAAATGATGGCTATATTGTTAAAGACATCCATTTTGGCTTGCATTTACTATGCTAAAATTAAATTGATATCAGTTTCTCAAGAGATTGTAAACCCTAGAAACAGTGATACCATGTCATGAATATTCCATTATTTTTCCATGCAGCCTGTAATAATCAAGTAGCATTTGCAGTGAACACAAAGCATGACCGAACATCCTGTTCAAAGGCATAAGAGGCCAGAGTTTGTCCTCTGACTAATTGAATTTCTGGTAGCAAGTGTGCAGTGTTTGTACTGATGTACAGGCAGTGAGACAAAGTAAATAAGTAAATAAATAAATAACACTGACAAGGTACATGTCTTTGCCTTGTGTAGGGGACTGCGCTGGTTATTACAAAGGTCATAAAGGTGAGCTATTTTGGGGATAAAAACAAGAAGCAAAAATGTCTAGATTCCTCCTGATATCTTGAAGGAAAAAATTACAGTGTCACTGGCAGTTCAATTTTCACGGACAATTTAATGTGTCCTTCCAGTCTCTATATTATATTTTTATGACAGTGAGACTGACAAGTTCTTTCACTTTTATGTTCTGCGGTATTGATGTGTGATTAGAGATTAATATTATCAAATATTTTGGTCTTTCATTGGAGAATTTTTTGTTCATGGCAGACCTGACATTGGCGACTGCCTAAATCGTATCTATGAACTATAATAAGGGACTGAGATGCATATCAACATTTTCATAGCACACTTGAAGGGAAACTGGCTCCTGCACAACCATACTGCCGAGAAATGTCAAATGGGAAGCAAGTCCATATTTTGCCAAAGTTGAGTTAAATTGTTGGACTCACCGAAGTTGTATGTACAAATATGTTCATTTCTGCAAAACACACTGTGGGTAAGCCACAAATGACAGGGCAAAAAGAGACAAGTCGAACACTTATCCCTCATTTGTCATGACAGAAGGATGGAAATCCAAATCCAATCAGATGGACCGGAACAAAACTTTCAGTAAATTACAAAAAGTTCTTACAAAGTAGACCAGGACTGCTCTGGACCCTCAAGAGGAAAGTTGTTTTCTTGAAAGAAGTTCTAAAAATGGCTTTAATATGCTGAGATTTGCATTTGTTTTCAAACTTTTTTAGTATTTTAGCATTAGTATTTTTGTGTTAGTATAGTTAAATAGTTTGTAAATTTCTATTCTATACAATTTGTTAAAGATTAAAAGAGAGACTTGTGAGGTTTTACGAAATGAGCCAAGAGCGAGAACCAGATAAATGCAAAATGGAGGCTTTATTTCTGAAGGGGGAAACCCCCCAACAGAGCTGGCAACAGTACAATGTCCACAATCCACAAGCAGAATCCAAAGGGCAAAATCCAAAACTGTAACCAGGGCACCAATAACAAAACTCAAGGTCAGGCAAAAATGGTTCGGTACACAGGCGTGAGTTTGGTGGAGAGGCAAACTCATTAGCCGTAAACAGTCCGAATCCAAATACCAGGGCAGCAAAAGACAATAGACGTGGTTGGGCAAAAATGAGTCAAAACTCACAAAGGCAATCAGATCCAAAAGGGCAAACCAAAAACAAGTGTCAAGCAATCCAGTCAGAAAGAAAATATCACAATGAGCAAGGCGAGGAACGTAGCACAAGACAAAGGAGTAAAGACGATCTGACAAGGAACTAAAAGTGCAGACACCTTATATACACATCTGGGGTGAACACATGACAAGGGAGCACAGGTGCGATCAATGAAACAATAATCAGGATTGACACATGAGGGTTTATCTAATTACATGAATCTGGCGAATGCCGAAACGCAGACAGGGATAACGAGACATTCCTATGAACGAATAAACGGCTCCGGTTAAGGAGTACTAAAGTGTGCAGTCTAAAGAAAAGGGAAAGCCTGAGATATAAGTGGAAACTGCAGTAGAGATAATTAGTGATAGGCTAGGAGGGCGGAGATACAGATTGGGCGAATGCTGAGAGATCGTTAGTCTATTAGTATGTGCAGCTATACAATCCCGAGTGCAAGTTAGTCCGTTAGTAAAAATATACAATGTTAATCTTGGTTAGCAATTAATCGAAAACAATAAACTGTTAGTATGGTTAGTGGATAGTAACAGAGAGAGGAAGGAAGAAAAACGAGATATGAAGAAAGATTGAAATCCCAGAAACCAGGAAATCACCCGAATGAGTGGCACGTCAGACAAGGGACCGTGGGCAAAGACCTACACAAGACAAGACAGTGTAAACGAAGTGCAGGACTAGAACTAAAAACAAGACTATGAAAGCGTGGCAAGGCTATGAAAACATGGCAAGGCTGTGAAACATGGAAAGACTATAAAACATGGCAAAGACATAAATAATAACAAAACATGAAAAATAATAAACATGAAATCAAACAACAAAACACAATACATAATCATGGGGATGGTCAGAGGCGGGCAGCGGTCACTTAAACACAAACGGCATACGTGGCATGGCCAGGCACAAAACTTAAACATGGAACTAGGAAAAAGGCATGACCGAAATGCAGATTCACAACAAGACTATGTTAAAGAGACTATTCAAATCCAGCCCTGAAGGTTTTAGACGTCGGTACTCTTTACACACCTGATTCCAATAACTGCCTCATATCAAGAATCTGCAGTCTGCAGTGTGACAGTTGAAGGGTCCTGTCACTAAAAATGCCTCCTAATAAGTATGCGCCCTGGCTACTTTGCCAACGAGCCTGGCCCTTCGGTGATGTGGTCAGCGCATTTGGACTGGGGTTCTGGGGTTCAATTCCCCGCCTGGGCCCTCCTTCGGCCTGCCACATCAGGAAAAAATTATATATCGATGATATCAAACACTATATGGGGGAATTCTAAATGGAATATGAAAATCAGAGAGGCATGGTGGTGCAGTTGCGCAGTGGTTAGCACTGCTGCCTCACAGCATGAAGGTTGTGGGTTTGAATCTGTTCTGGGGCCTTTCTGTAGGGAGTTTACATGTTTCCTTTGGGTACTCCACTTTTCTCCCACAGTCCAAAAACATGCACATCAGTCTGATTGGAGGCGATAAATTGCCCATGGGTGCGAGAGAATGGTGTGCGCACCCTGCTACGGCTTGGCCAGCTGTCCCCCCACAACCCTCGTGAGGAAGAAGTGGGTTGAGAGAATGAATGGCTGAAATACAGAAGTAAACCTTTTTGTTGTCTCTTAGCCTAAAAAAGTTTCCTCTCTTTCAAGACAGGAGAGAGGAAAGTTTAAGTGTTTTCCCAGCACTTTATTGAATAACCCGTAGTTTGTTAGTTTATTAGCCCATCCATCTCCCAATTTCTGTCTTTTCATCAAAGAACAGAGGCTAAAGTTTGTTTCCTAACAAGCATCTGAGGTTGAAGGCTTTTTATGTATTCATTACTAAAAAAGCAGCATAATTTTATCATTAGGCCGAATATCCTTCATGAAAAATGATACATGGCAGAATGGAATTAAAGTTGACATCAGAAGTGTGTGACCCTGTTGTTTTGAAGTATTTTCCCTAATCATCTGTGATCTCTCCAGCCCCACCCAGCCTGAGCCTTGACGGGTATTGTGAGGTCGTACTGTGCATTGGTATTCTGCAAACAACTCAGAGACATCCCCACTTTCTTCACACACTAGCTCCAGTTTGTGTTCTCTCGCAGTAAAGAAGCACTTCCAAGCTCTCTCCGCCACTGACAGAGTTGGAAGAAGTGCTTAAAGATGCCTTTCTTCAAACGATGAAAAGCCACAGAGATGACGGGCTCAACTTCCCAAGACCGGAATCTGAAAATTCAACCACTGCATGAGTGTCACTCTTAGGAACTTGCTTTTTTTATATCTGGGGTTTAACTGAGTTTTATTTTGTTTTATTTGTCAATATTATTTGAGTAAAGTACTTGTGATAGCATTGAAACAGCTTGTTTGCACAAAATACATAGCATGTTTGTAGCCTCTGCCTGTGTCTTTTCTTTTTAATTCCTTTACTTGCACATCTGTTTAAAAATTTTATTCACCAAGACTTGCATTGGTTTATTTAAAAAATACAAATCACATGACACAAAAAAAATATCGCAATACAAAGTACCCAATGATGGAGTTTACGCTCCTTAAAAAGGTCTGTATACTGTCTATCCAACACACTTGTGCATTATTTTCAACTTCTTTTCCCAAAGGTACAAGTTTTGTGATAGAAATATACAACCATTTGGGTGTTCGGTCTTTTTTGCTCTCTCGTTTTATTTAACATTCACCTGGTTTTATTTGGTGTCATTTGCTAGCTTATTGACATGCCTAAGTAATTAGTAGAGTAAAAAGCAGTGAGCTGCGGCATTGCACTGGGCAAAATACCTCCGAATCTTGACCCCGTATAATTTGTGTCACGCTGTGTATTCGGACATATCAGACTTTATCTTGATCGTTGACGAATCCGGGGGAATCTGGGCATGTTTTGAGTCAAGATTTGTTTATCCAGACCGTATTTACGGTACCACATTTTAAGGCTCATAGGGTGTCAGAACCATAATACATTTCCAGAGCAGCAATGTCAAACTTTAACAAACAATAAGTTGCTTTTTGATTCAAGCCGTCTCTAGATCTTTTAAAGTCCCTGCTCCAGAATGAATTTAAAGTGCTATTCACTTCCATCAACAACAAAATATTTGGCATTGTATTTGTTTAGCGTATCACGGATATCTGTCCAATTCCATAGGATGCTTGACGCCATTACAGGCTGCGTCAAATCATGCCAGTTTGATGAAGCCTATTTAAACGGATGGTTTAAAGAATCCATTGGCACATTAGTGTAACACCACCACTAAATGAAATGGACTGAACAAAATACCTCAGAATCCAGAGGTATCTTGATGCCATATATTTCATGACACGCTGTGTATTCGAATCGAATCCGACAGTATCCTGATTTTTGATTTTTGACTTGGAGTCAAGATTTGTTTATCATGTATTTGACCGTAAACGGAAACACATTAAGGCACATGGAGTGTGAGTACCTTAAATCATTCCCTACACTCTTAAAAAAAAAAGGTTCATGAAGGGTGCTCGTTGGCACCGAAGAGATTCGCACTTAGGAATGGTTCCCTTCAGAACCTGTAGATGGAGCTGAAACCTATAGGGTGCTAGCCTGGAAATCTAGACGCACCATAGCGGTTGCAAATAGTTTTGCTTAGGCAATATGTCTAATCACAAGCCATAGGGCCCCAGTGCTACCAAATGATTGGTTCAACCAAGGTTTGGTCGGACCAATCACAACGCTCTATGTTTGTAGAGAGTCGATGGGCTGGCTTAGCACGATGACGACAACGCTGCGATGGTGCAAAACAAGATGGCTGTGGCAAAGAAACACCAGTTGTTTGAATTGGCTTTGGCATTGACTTTGGAAGAGCTAGACTTAGGCTTTTCTTTGAAAGATGAGCAGAAAAAGGCATTCAAGTCATTTGTTTTAAAGACTGATGTACTTGCTGCTTTGCCGACGGGATACGGCAAAGTGCAATTTACCAGCAGCCTCCACTGGTAGCAAAACGAATGGGAGTCAGTGAGTGACTGCATTTACATGCACACCATATTCCGATTAAGGTCCATATTCAAGTTAAGGTAATATTCCAAATAAACTGTTTATATGCGCTGAGCGATGGGAATATTCCATTGACATGTTAATTAGCATATCCACCACTTTGGTCCAATCTCAACATCGGGTTTTCAGCAAATATAGAGCTCGAAAGTAATCGTCAGGGCTTTGGTTGCCTTCTGTTAGAGCTTCAAAGCCGACATCAACTCTACTCTCGGCCATTGCCATCGTCAGCGGTTTCTGTCCCAGAATTTCATCCATGACCGCAAAATCAATGAAACTGGCTGGATTAGGGCCGCTGGTATTTTTTGTTTTTCGCAGTGGCTATTTGTACGCCAGTCGTAAGCTTACTGTAATTTGCTATTTTTACGAACTTCCGTATCTGCACGCACAATAGGAAATTCAGCCTCGGAAAAAATTGTTACTCAACTGGGTTGAAAACATCCCGCTTTCGCTGCGTGCCTTGTGGTTAACATTACTAGACCAGCTAGCTGGCTTATTGACTTTAAGCTACAGTCAGGATGTCCTCTACTCAAATTATGTAGGGTTAGTTATTAGCCAGCTAACTTTGCCTGCTTGCCATCTAACTCATTAGCCAACTTTTACACTAAAATTTCTTGCAAGGACAAACTTTGTGCAACTATCAGCTCTTCTACACGACACAAATCACTACTGACTATTGATTGTGGAGAGTGACGACCTGACAGTTCCCCAAAAAAAATTAGCAAGCAAATGTTGAACCTAAAATTGAAGCATTGATTTCTAAAACCCCACAAGTCAAGTCAAGTGTGACTTATGGGGTTTTAGTAATAGGTGCTTCAATTACTCTCTCATAACTACCTAACCTAAGTTAAGCAGCTAGAAAACATAAGTAACGTTACAGCCGTCCTGCAAGCTAACGTCAGCTGATACATTGTAATTAATGCCGCGGTATAAGCATAGACTGTATAAATCAGTCTATGGGTTCAAGTCCAGATTTCCTACATTGTGCATGAGCATACCGAAGCTCGTAAGAATAGCAAATTGAAGTAAGATTACGACTGGTGTAAAAATAGCCACTGCCTGTATTTTTTGTTTTTTCGCTTTGGAATATGCTGCCTTCCAGGTATTCCAGCGATGCTTAACTTGGCGGGCAAGTTCATACAAAACCAGCCTCTGTCCACTTTTCACGCACCTTAAAGATGTCATTCTTACGGTGCTTTCGCCCATCAATATATTCCATTACATTCATGCCTTTAATTATCTACACACAGTCATCTCCTCTTCCCTCCAAAAATGCTAATTGCTTGGGAATTGAACAGGCGCAGACGTAACTGAATATTCTGTTCGGGGGCATTTTCCGCTTAAGGTGTATACATGACCCAATATTCCGATTAAAACAGGCATAGACCAGGAGTCTTATTCGGAATATTTCAAACCGGAAAATGACCTTAATCGGGTTATTGCACGGGTTTACATGACAGGTATGCAATTGGAATATTCTCATGTTCCGATTAATACAGGAAGATTTTGTGCATGTAAATACAGTAAGTGAAAACCCACTGGTGGTTGTAGTCTCGCCGTTGATCGCCCTTATGGAGGACCAGGTCACAGAGGCGACCTAATTTGGACTCACGGCCATGCAACTTGGTGAACATAAAATGAATGAAAGTCAAAATGACCATTGTCAGTTGATCTTTGGTAGTCCTGAAGCCTGGCTCATGCAGAGGAAGTGGCGCGACATGTTAACTACCAAGGTCTTCAGAGGAATCGAGGTGGATGTGGTACACCTCATTTACAAATGGTAAGAGACATCAAGTAAATTACGTAATAGCGATAAAGTCTATATTCAATATTCACAGGTAATGTGAACTGAATGTACAGCCAATTGTGTTACACCCAGCCCCATTGAGATACTATGATCACAGCAGACTGAAAGTCGGAATGCTCCTCTTTTATCCTCATCTGCTATTGTAGTTAAACTTTGTTAAGTAGCTTATATATTAACACTTGGGGGATGGACTCTAGTGTAGATGGATGGACTACTCCATAACTAGCCATATCCCTTCTATGTTTACTTCTCCATTGACTCTATTCTGTCACTCTGAATACATCACCTTGTTCGGTGCTCTGATTAGTCGTAGCGCTATCCTATTGCGTGAGAGGCAGTTTGAAAGACAACTGCTGATTCCGCCCCTAGGATTGAGCCCGGTCTATCGGTTGTGGCCAGACTATACATTTTGAAGTTATAGTCTGGCTTGTCAGGCTAATAGGGAGCCCATCTGCACCCTTGAGTAGTTTCTCACTCAGCTCCCCTACCGATCATTAGCCTAATTAACACTTAAAACCTATTTAGTGTTGAACTTCTTGTAGAGCATTTTTTTTATCGTACAAAATTAATAGATTGCAACACTGCCACATTTTTAAACTTACTTATTCTAATAAAATAAACTGAGACACAAAAATTACTGATTAACTGATACAATTAATGACTTTTCAATCAGACTACTCCTCGAAAAATACAACAACCAATGACAGCGCGACACTTGTACAAGCGAGGACAATCGAAGTGGACAATAACTGGCGTTCGTAGCGTTCAAGCTGGCTTTGTTCTCAAAGATAGAAACGCTGGCTCTCTTTGTTACGAGGCAGCCGACATCCCACAACGAGAAAATCATTTAAGGACTAAGATGGATTTGTTTTGCCATTTCTTCGCATCATATTTTTTATCCAGCTGCTTTGATATCTGGTTTATAAACAAGTGCATTTACTTTACATGAAATTCAGATGTCTTCTTTTCAATTTGTTCCCAGTGTCAGTGTGTGTCAGCCAACAGAGGTTGAATGTACATAACACACACATACGCACACACAAAAAAGTCTCCATACATGCAAAACTGGGCAGCAATTGTCATTGACATGCACTTGTTTGCCCAACTTAAGAGTAAATACAATGCGTAATGACATGCCTTCTGCCAGCCAACTCATTGCTCCATGAAATCCCGGAGCGCACTTGTAATGATTATTCAATTATCATGTGTCAATTGTCAATTGGCCTGCATACCTGTTTGTTGTTCCCTCAGAGGAGTACATACCCCTCTGCTGTATTACCAACTATCATTGTGGAAACTCATTTCCTTTTTGTTTCATGCGGATTGCAATGCTGATTCCCACTGCACTGCTGTGCTGGCATAATAGAAGCTCAAATCAATCCCTGCATCCATCGCTTCCTGTCCTCTGTACCAGACACTGTGCATACTACATGAGACATTACACCAGTGGTTCCCAACCCATTTCTCAAGGACCCCCTGTCCTGCAGGTTTTTGTTGCAGCTTTACTTTTGCAGACCCCATCCATTTAAGGCCCAGTGCACCGTCATGCATTGTTCAGGTAGATATTTTTCAACCAATCAGCACGGAGCCTTTCAATGGATCAGGTCAGAGCTACGGAGAGAGAGAGTTATGACAGCTTTTGATGTTGCCGCCGGGGCGGTCACATGCTTCATGTAAGCTTCAATAGTTCCAAACACAGCCCACGCCGTCATGTTCTCCTATGGGATAGACAGCAGCGATAGCATGACTGAACGTTAAATATTAAATTAAACCTCACACAATTGCTGCAAACATATTTCTTTTAATGAATTACATTATTTACATACGTTTTATAGAGGTCATGCTTTTATAGTGACGTGGTGACAACTTAAATAAGTGCAACTACTCCGACGCGTGAATGATAAGTCTACATGACACAAAAGAATGAGCACACAAAAGTAATATAGACTAACCACAGCCACCACATCTCTTCAAGAGTAAATCATTTAAAAGACCATCTTTTTGCGAAATGAAACATGGTATATAATGCAGATAGCTGACTACAGCAAGATCGCTAGAAAGCTAACAGCACCTGGCATGGCAAATGCAAATTGACAGATGCAATTTCAAAGAGCTAGCTAAAACATGATAGGTGACACGTCGTTCGTAAACGTCCTAAACTGTGGTTTTATCCAATTCAATCCGAAATGGTTATGAAGAGCTAAACGGAGTTAGAAACTCCACTACCGTTCGTGATTAAACTTAAAACAGCTGATCAAGCAAGGCTAAGTAAGAGCATGTCAAAATTGTCAAGGCTCACTTTAAAACAAAAAAACTTCACCGAAACCAGGCACTTCATCCCATCATTTACCGTTGTGATTTATATCAGTTTTGTGAGAGACAGAAATAGAAACTCCATAGAGTTCATAACTCAATTCCCACGGCTGACCAAGCTAAACTAGAAGCAAAGAACAAAAGCTTAAATTATCACAACTTCTTCAGACTTTATATATTGTAATGTGAATATAGGCCACTAGATGGCAGTATTTACCTTTTTTTGTGAAGCCCAGACTGGAGTCATGTTTAGACATGTCCTGGACATGTCTGGGGCAAGTCTCAGAAAGTTAAAAAAAAGAGGTCTAAATGTGGGTGGGGTCTGCAAAAGAGTATATAAGGAAAAGAACTGAGACAGTAAAGTAGTAGGAGAAATTGCAAGAAGATGACCAGACCTGCCATTCTGTTCAAGACCTGTGACGTTTCTTTTGTGGATTTCTTTGACTGTGTTTGAGCATTTTCTTCATCCAGGACATCACCAAGCCACCCCACTAAAAAGGGACTGTAATTATTTCTGTTTTTTCTTATTTATCAATCTTGGTCTTTAGTTGTAGGTTGTTATTAGTCTTTGTCTTTGTTAAAAATTAAATGTGTTTTAGTTGTTAAAACTGTATTTGTCATCCCTTGCTGTTGCTGTTGCGTTGTAAATCTAATAACAAATTGGGGCCATAACAAATTGGGGGCTCAAGGTCCGGGATAGACCATTTTGTGAGTCATTTATTAAAAATCTAACATTTCAAATTGTAAAATTGATTTTTTTTAATTGAATACATATATATTGACAACAGCAATGGATGATTTCTTGGCATCACCAACCGTAGGGGTTTTGAAGTCTTTTAAAAAGACAGAACTGCTAGAAATTTGCGGACATTTAGAGCTGACAGAGGTAAAACCAGCCATGCGAAAAGCAAGACTGGCTAGAGAGATAGTTGAATATTACATTGATGAAAATGTGTTTGCACCAGGAGATCTGGAACAGTTTCCAGTGGAAAATCCAAATATAGAAATGGAACTTAAATTAAAAATGCTAGAGATTGAAAGGGAGGAAAGAGAAAAAGAAAGGGAGGAAAAAGAAAAACAAAGAGAATTTGAGAGGGAAGAAAAAGAAAAACAAAGGCAGTTTGAGTTAGAAAAATTAGCAAGAGAAGAAAAACAAAGAGAATTTGAGTTAGAAAAATTTGCAAGACAGAGAGATTTTGAATTAGAGAAACTCGATAGAGAAGAAA
This sequence comes from Gymnothorax reevesii, assembly GCA_029721435.1. Classification (NCBI taxonomy): domain Eukaryota; kingdom Metazoa; phylum Chordata; class Actinopteri; order Anguilliformes; family Muraenidae; genus Gymnothorax; species Gymnothorax reevesii. The sequence goes on from CM056586.1 coordinate 57,016,555, forward strand.
GACTCCAAATGGAGCAACTAAAAATAACAATTCAAACTGAAAATAAATTTCGGGCTAGCCAGGAGGTAAAACTGGTGCCTCCATTTTCGGAAAAGGATGTTGACAACTATTTCCAGTGTTTTGAAAAGGTAGCAAAGAGTTGCCAGTGGCCAAAGGAACACTGGCCTCTGATGTTGCAAACTGTCCTCAAGGGTAAAGCTCAACAAGCCTATTCGGCTTTGTCTGCAGATGATTCCTCTGATTATGAGGTTGTCAAAAAGGTTATTTTGAGAGCTTATGAGTTGGTTCCAGAGGCTTACCGACAGAAATTCAGAGGTCTGAAGAAATCTGAAAATCAGACTTATGTTGAATTTGCTAATGAAAAGCAGGTTTGCTTTGAGCGCTGGTGTACTTCTATGGAGGTCAAGGATGATTTCAACTCACTAAAAGAGATGGTGTTAGTTGAAGAATTCAAGAACTGTGTTAAAGATGATGTTAAGACCTACCTTAATGAGAAGCAAGCACTGAATTTGCAATCAGCTGCCAAATTTGCAGATGAATATGTTCTCACACATAAGTCCAAATTTCAGTCTAGCAGTAATAATAGATGGTCCCAATTTCAGAAAAAGGGTTATGGTGATACCCAAGATTCCTCACCCAAAGACAAAGACAAATCTGGTGATGGTGCTCAGAAATCCAGTAACAGGTCTGATCAAAGTGTGAAAGCTGACAGTGACAAAAGTGGTCTAGTTTGCAGTTATTGCAAGAAATCTGGTCATGTTACAACTAACTGTTGGTTCCTTAAAGCTAAGAAAGAAAAAGAAAAGGATACCAAACCAAATGCCTTTGTGAAAACAAGGTTAGAAACCCCTGTAGTGGATAACCAATCTGCTAAATTGCCTGCTTCTTGTGGGGCTAAAAAGCCTAATACAGCTGACTTTGTGAGGGAGGAATTTCTTCCATTTGTGTCAGAGGGATTTGTGGCTCTGAATGAGCATACTACTCCTGTCCCCATATATATCCTAAGGGATACCGGAGCTTCTCAGTCACTTTTGTTGATGGACTCTTTGGAGTTACGTGATGAGACCGCTTCAGGGGATTTCATACTTGTACAAGGTATTGAAGGGAGGACTGTATCTGTACCCCTGCGCTCTATATTCTTGAAGTCAGATTTAGTTACAGGACAGGTAATGGTGGGACTTATGTCAAGTCTACCTATAAAAGGTGTTTCTCTGTTGCTAGGCAATGACCTGGCTGGGGGCAAAGTAGTTCCCCCTGTACATCTTACTTCACAGCCGAGCACTGAAAATGGGGATGAGGACCCATCTCTGTATCCTTCTTGCGCAGTGACTCGTGCTATGGCCAAGAAGGCTAAAGAAGAAGATGATGTGGTGCCGTCCAGTACATTGAATAGTCAGGACTCAGGTGGTTCGCCTCATGACTCTGATTGGCCTACTATGGTTTCTCCGTTTGAGGACTTATCAGATACTTTTATCAGTTCTCTATTCAGCCAGCCGGATGGGTCTGGTGATTCTGATGTGTCTGGAGACTTGTCTCTGTCCAGAAAGCGGTTGATTGAGGAGCAAACTAATGATCCTGAAATTTGTGTACTAAAGAGGAGAGCCCTTCCTGAAAAAGAAATAGATGCAGTTCCAGTTGGGTATTATCTCAAGGATGGTGTGTTGATGCGGAAGTGGCGCCCTCCTGATATCCCTGCCAATGCAGATTGGGCAGTGGTCAGGCAAATTGTTGTTCCGAAGGTCTATAGGAATGAGATCTTAACAATGGCTCATAGTTTACCTTTAGGAGGTCATCTTGGTGTTGACAAGACTGTTGATAAGATCATGAAACACTTCTTTTGGCCTGGGCTTCGGAAAGACGTTTCCAACTTTTGCAAAAACTGTCACACTTGTCAGGTAGTTGGAAAACACCAGTTAGACCCACCTGTAGCTCCATTGCAGCCTATCCCAGCATTTGGGGAGCCATTCTCTAGGGTCATTGTTGATTGCGTTGGTCCATTACCCAAGACTAGATCTGGAAATCAGTACTTGTTGACAATCATGTGTGCATCTACCAGATTCCCCGAAGCCATACCTCTACGTAACATCAAGGCAACTGCAATCTCGAAGGCTTTGATAAAGTTCTTCACGTTGTTTGGCCTTCCCAGGGAAATTCAGTCAGACCAGGGTAGCAATTTCACTTCAGGATTGTTTCAGCAGGTTGTGTATGAACTAGGTGCAAAGCAGATTCTTTCTAGTGCCTATCATCCAGAAAGTCAGGGTGCCTTAGAGCGGTTTCATTCCACTCTCAAGACAATGATGAGGACTTATTGTTATGACCATGAGAAAGACTGGGATGAAGGTGTTCATTTGCTGTTGTTTGCAGCTAGAGAAGCAGTGCAGGAGTCTACTGGATTCAGTCCATTTGAGCTAGTGTTTGGTCATGAAGTGAGAGGACCTTTGCTATTATTGAGTGAACAATGGCAAGGGAAAGAGCCGCATATCAGTCTGTTAGACTATGTTGGCAAGTTCAAGGAAAGATTGCGTGCAGCTTGTGACCTTGCCAAAGAGAACTTGAAATCAAGTCAGGGAAAAATGAAAACTTGGTATGATCATAAGGCTAGAAGCCGTGAGTTTAAACCAGGAGAAAAGGTCCTTGTGTTGTTTCCCTTGCAGTCCAATCCATTGCAGGCTAGATTTCATGGTCCTTATGAAATTCTGACAAAACTCAATGATCTCAATTACATTGTGAAGACTCCAGATAGGAGAAAACCAAAACAATTGTGTCATATTAACATGCTAAAGCCTTATCATGACAGAAATGCTAGGGTTGCAGCTGTCACTTCAGATTCTCCAATGGTCGAAACGTGTGAAGATGAGGGGGAGTTTCAAAATGATGAACCAAGAATTAAAGCTGAAGTTCTTTCATGTAAATTGTCAAACACTGAAGTGTTGCAAAATCTTGATGTAAAACTCCAGCACTTAGAACCCTCACAGAGAGATCAGTTTGAAAGGTTGATCAAGAAATATGAGGATTTGTTTCCTGATGTTCCAAAGAGAGTTACTATAGCCTCTCATGATGTAGATGTTGGTGATGCCAAACCAATAAAACAGCATCCATACCGGATGAATCCTGAAAAGAGAAAGATTGCTGAGAAAGAGGTTGAGTACATGTTAAAACATGATATTATCAGACCCTCCAACTCCGATTGGAGTTCACCCTGTGTGCTAGTTCCAAAACCTGATGGAAGTACTAGATTCTGTACAGATTATCGCAAAGTCAATGCTGTAACTAGAACTGATGTGTTTCCAATACCTAGGATTGATGATTGTATTGATAGTGTAGGGCAAGCAAAGTTTCTGACCAAGATTGATTTATTGAAGGGTTATTGGTGTGTGCCTTTAACTGAGAGGGCCAAGAGCATCTCTGCTTTTGCCACACCATCTGGATTGTACCAGTATGAAGTCCTACCCTTTGGCATGAAAAATGCCCCAGCCACGTTCCAAAGGATGATACAGTCTACAATCGCCAGATTGCCACACACAGGTGCGTACATCGATGACCTGATCACATGGAGTGACTCCTGGGAAGAACATCTAAAAGATGTAGAGACGTTGTTCCAGCGCCTGACCCAGGCTAACCTGACTGTTAACCTGAGCAAGAGTGACTTTGGTTGTGCTACTGTCACCTATCTTGGCTACGTCATAGGCCAGGGTAAGGTGGCACCCATAAATGCTAAAGTCCAAGCCATCATGGACTTTCCAGTTCCTGACAACAAAAAAGCTTTGCGCCGCTTCCTTGGAATGATCGGGTACTACCGCAAGTTCTGCAAGAACTTTGCTGAGATTGCTCTCAGTCTAACTAACCAACTGAAGAAAGGCGTAAAGTTCACCTGGGATGATGCATGCCAGAGAGCCTTCGATCACCTGAAGTCTCTGCTGTGTCACTTCCCCGTGCTCAAATCTCCTGACTTCAACAAACCGTTCTCCATCGCGGTCGATGCTAGCGACCAAGCTTGTGGATCTGTGCTCCTACAGAGAAGTGACTCTGATGACATTGAGCATCCCGTGGCATACTTCTCCAGGAAGTTCAATCGCCACCAAAGGAACTATTCCACAATAGAGAAGGAACTGTTGGCTCTGGTCCTTTCTTTACAACACTTTGAGGTTTATGTTTGTACAGGACAAAAGCCAATGATTGTGTACACTGACCACAATCCGTTAATGTTTTTGAGTAAGATGAAAAACAAGAATCGGAGATTGTTGAATTGGAGTTTGATTTTACAGGAGTTTGACTTGGAAATTAAGCATGTGAAGGGTACAGACAATGTAATTGCTGATTGCTTATCCCGAGTTTGAATGTGTATATATATATCATGTGTTTGAATATTGTATGATATGTATATATAGACAAGTGTTCACTTAACCATTTTGTATTGAAAAGAAAAATTTTGCCTTTATGAGTCAAAATTTTTCCCTTTTGGAATGGAGGTGTAATGTGAATATAGGCCACTAGATGGCAGTATTTACCTTTTTTTGTTAAGCCCAGAATGGAGTCATGTTTAGACATGTCCTGGACATGTCTGGGGCAAGTCTCAGAAAGTTAAAAAAAAGAGGTCTAAATGTGGGTGGGGTCTGCAAAAGAGTATATAAGGAAAAGAACGAGACAGTAAAGTAGTAGGAGAAATTGCAAGAAGATGACCAGACCTGCCATTCTGTTCAAGACCTGTGACGTTTCTTTTGTGGATTTCTTTGACTGTGTTTGAGCATTTTCTTCATCCAGGACATCACCAAGCCACCCCACTAAAAAGGGACTGTAATTATTTCTGTTTTTTCTTATTTATCAATCTTGGTCTTTAGTTGTAGGTTGTTATTAGTCTTTGTCTTTGTTAAAAATTAAATGTGTTTTAGTTGTTAAAACTGTGTTTGTCATCCCTTGCTGTTGCTGTTGCGTTGTAAATCTAATAACAAATTGGGGCCATAACAAAATATATATATATATATATATATATATATATATATATATATATATATATATATATATATACACACACACACACACACACACACACATCTTCGTGCCGAACATACACAATTGGAGATTTTAAATGATACATGACCAATGATTTGATATAAACATTTCGTGAATCATAAGACTTCAATATTTTATTAGTTTCCGTTGTTGTCTCAAAGGAAGTGAGTCGGTACGAAGTTGCGATAATCGTCTTTTGGAACTGTTGGAAGTTCCAGTACCTATTGTAACTAGCTTATTTTACCCCTATGAATTATTTTGAACAATTACATTCACTACAATTAATTTATCAAAATAGCAGGCTGGTTAAGTGACTTGGCCAGATCTGCTGAGGGTAACACTGGCATTTACAATGTAACTGCAGCATTCTGAGCATGGGCTGTACGGTCAATGGTTCAGAGACTGAAGGCAACCGCTGACTTGAGCCAGTGTCCTTGTGGACCAGGCCGGTAATTACAGCACAATTCATGTGCCAGGAGACAGTGGCTGACTGCCCCGAGCCAGTTCCCAAATGAAACAGGGCAGTTACTGCACTGGAAAGTCACAGCCTCAAGCTAGCCCTCCAGTGGAGCAGTACAAACTACACTGGCAGCTCAGTTTCTTGCAGTGGCAGAACAGTATGGTGCACAAAATGCAACAGCTCCGACTGTCTAAAACATAAGCATACTGACAGTGACCATATGTTTCTCACTTCAGCTCACTAGTTATTAAACATTATGTTCTTGTTTTCACTTGAATGACTTGTCTCATACCCAAAAACCTAATCTCTTAATATCCTCATCTTTTGTTAAAAAATTATCCTGGCCTTTCTTTTCCTCTTTAATCTTTTCTGCAGTCCCAATTTATGTTTCTTTCTGTGCTTGCCAATCAAATATCTCCATCAGTCAGTACCTTCTTTTTCTGTTGTTTCTGGCAAGCTTGACACAGATAGGTGCATTTCTGCCTTAAATCACTGCCTCCTGCAGTTATGCAAGAGCACTCACTGCTGTCAGTGGTCCATGTTCGAAACCATGGACATTATAATTTTTGTAATGCCTCTCTTCAGAGTGTGTACTCAGCAGAATTTATTTTGTGGGAATGAATGCAGATATGGAGACGAATGATTATTCTAGATGTGAACGTACATTTCGCCTGGAGCCAGGAAAAGACACTTGCCGGGAGGCAGAATATGAATTTTTCAGAGAGTTCATCAGTGCTATGTGCGTGCATGCAAGGCATAAGCTGGGAGCCTCCCAATGACTTCCATTAATGTAAAGCTTGGTGAAAAATTTCTGATATATGTAGGAGTCATATCTGCTCCTAGGGTTGTATACTCATTATCTCTGTGGGTGTGAGGCTTGTCATAGCGTTAATCTGGCATGGAGCAATGTTGAAAACATACATTGTTTGGAATAAAAGAGAAAGATGCATGTGATTGACATGTGTTGTTTTCATTTTAATAGTCCATTTTATGCTGTCATTATAAATACAGCTGCTGAGCTTGAGGCTGGGAGTAAAAGAATTATCAGTGCCTGTTAATTCTATCCAATGTTTTGATTCACATGATGCCTGAGGAACTCTATGGTTTGGGGGGTCTAGAAACCATTGATAGTGACAACTGTTGCCATGGCAAAATGAGTACAAAGAGATCCTGATGTAATCTGTCAGCTCATGTGTGGCAGATGTCCCCCCTATTTACTCATATTGTTGCCTGTGATGGGACGTGGAACAGGAGGCGGATACCCTGTGCCTCACCCCACACACCTCATGCTGATAGTGCTATAACTGGAGGTTTGGTGTAAAGGCACACCAGCATATGGATAAGAGGCATATAGTCCACCATCTCTTCACCTAGCAACTGGGAAGAATGCCAAACTGAAATCAGAATCAGAAATCAGAAATAATGTTGATTTAAATTTTCAGACTCAAGCAAGGTAGGACATTGTGCCCAAGCTTATCCATGGAACTTCAGCTACTGCACTAAACAAGTTAATAAGGACATAAAAGAAACATGTTGGAGACATGAGGATTGCCTCCACCCACCATCAGTTGCTGATTGCCTATCCCTGGTCGACTCTGCTTCAGTCAGACTCAGACTCGTAAAATCTTTTTTCTACTGCTTGATCGCCCTGTGATTAAGCTTACTGCACCTGCACTTGCTCGATCGCCCTGTGATTAAGCCTACTGCACCTGCACTTAAGGAAAAGAAAACCTATGGTAAACCTACAATGCAAAATAAAGTACATCATCTCTGCTATCCAAAGCCAAAAAAATTTAAACTAAGTAATCTGCGTGTAAATATCTGGTATTAGACCACTCAAGAAGCCGCCATGTTCGTTTGGTGAGAAAGAAAATGCCTACGCTACTCGGGCTGGTAGCTCACATCAGTCAGGTCTGGATGCCTGTTTCCGTTGAAACACCCAACAGCCGTGCAACCTATTTCCATGTGCTTGGCCTGATTTATCTATCAATCAAATATTTTTCCGAACAATTAAGACCTAGCCTAGGTTAGCTGTAGCCTGTAATGATTAAGAGGTGATGGTGACAAAAAGATTCATTAACATTTATGCTTTGATTCGAGACTGCAAGGATGGAAATCTTAATAATTAAATAGAAAAAATCTCAACTCTCTCAGTAATTCTGTGCATCGTTTTGACCTTTTGTTAATCATATTATGAAAGAAAACTGAAAATAAACTTCCTATATACAGTGCCGTGAAAAAGTATTTTCCCCTTCCAAAAAAATTCTCATTTTTTTGCATATTTGTCACACTTGTTTCAGATCATCAAACAAATTTTAATATAAGAGAAAGATAACCCATGGAAATACAAAATGCAGTTTTTAAATGATGATTTTATTCATTAAGGGGAAATTCCCCCCCTTTGTTAGATCATGAATTAACTGTGATTGACCACAGTTTTTGAGTCCAATTTCACTTTCCACACCCAGGCCTGATTACTGCCAGACCGGCTGAATCAAGAAATGACTTTCATAGAACCTGTCTGACAAAGTTAGCAAAAAGCAACGTCATGCCGTGATCTAAAGAAATTCAAGAACAGACGAGAAACAAATAAATTGACATCTATCAGTCTGGAAAGGGTAGCAAAACCATTTCTTTTTTTTTTCTCTTTTTTTTTAATTTTATTGGTACAAACATTCATAAAACAAAGCAAATCACCAAAAAAAAAAAGCCCACCCCAAATTAAGGTTAAGCGCTGCAATATATATCTCCATACACACACACACACACACACATATATATATATATATATATATATATATACACTCAACAAAAATATAAACGCAACATTTTTGTTTTTGCTCCCATTTGTCATGAGATGGACTCAAAGATCTAAAATTCATTCCGATACACAATATTACCATTTCTCTCAAACATTGTTCACAAATCTGTCTAAATGTGAGATAGTGAGCACTTTTGCTTTGCTGAGACAATCCATCCCACCTCACAAATGTGCCACATCAAGATGCTCATCATACACCATGATTAGTGCACAGGTGAGCCTTAGACTGTCCACAATAAAAGGCCACCCTGAAATGTGCAGTTTTTGCTTTATTGGGGTCTGGGGACTCAGAACCAGTCAGTATCTGGTGTGACCACCATTTGCCTCATGCAGTGCAACACATCTTCTTCGCATAGAGCTTATCAGATTGTCAATTGTGGCCTGTGGAATGTTGGTCCACTCCTTTTCAATGGCTGTGCGAAGTTGCTGGATATTAGTGGGAACTGGTACGCGCTGTCGTATACGCCGGTCAAGCACATCCCAGACATGCTCAATGGGTGACATGTCTGGTGAGTATGCTGGCCATGCAAAAACTGGGACATTTTCAGCTTCCAAGAATTGTGTACAGATCCTTGCAACATGGGGCCGTGCATTATCTTGCTGAAACATGAGGTGATGTTCATGGATGTATGGCACAACAAGGGCCTCAGGATCTCATCACGGTATCTCTGTGCATTCAAAATGCCATCAATAAAATGCACCTGTGTTCTTCGTCCATAACAGATGCCTGCCCATACCATAACCCCACCACCACCATGGGCCACTCGATCCACAACATTGACATCAGCAAAGCGCTCATCCATACGACGCCACACACGCTGTCTGCCATCTGCCTTGAACAATGTAAACCGAGATTCATCCGTGAAGAGAATACCTCTTTGCTTTGCTTTTTCACAACGCTCTCACAGCCAAATACTTGATTTTAGAAGTTTCAAACTTGCTGAACATGATGAGGGCGCCGCCCTGAATGTCCTGATATATTAACTTGCCACTTTGCTAATAGCGCCCCTCTGTGGTAACAGGAAGTGACCACTCGTTACTTCCACTTCTACTGATGACACAATGTTGAACCCATCAACTTCATTCTACTTCTAAAACATGCAGAACAAGTTGCTGAAGCTACATTATGAACGTTGTATAGCTACAAGTAATGGCGTCCGTGTGGCAACGCGGTGACTTTGGATCCCTCGCCATGAAAATACGTTTGGGATTCCCAATGCTCTCACGCCCACATACTTGACTGTAGTAGCTTCAAATTAGCTGATCATAATAATTGCTCCGCCCTGAACGTCCTGATGCATTAACTTCCCACTTTGCTACTAGCGCCCCCCTGTGGTAACAGGAAGTGTCCAGTTATTGCTTTCACTTCTACTGATGACACATAGTTGAACACATCAACCTCATTCTATTACATGCTGAACAAATTAATGAAGCTACCTCATAAATGCTGTGCAGCTACGCATAATTGCGTCCGTGTAGTGACGCGGCGACTATCCACCCCTCGTCATGAAAATACGTTTAGGTTTTTGATGCCTTTAATAAACTTGTATCATCATAAAAATTGATAGACAGGTCAAGGGTGGCGAGCCCTCACATTGTATTGGGGGTTTTCCCTTGAGGGCAGCAAAATGCCTCGATAGCACCCCCTTGAAATTTTCAAAAACCCCTCCCCATAGGAGTTTTTTTGGAGTAGGAAAATGAAAATTGGTACACTTGTGTATTTGGCCAAGACGCACAAAAAAGTCTCTGGCATCATTGGTCTACTCCAAACAGGAAGTCAGCCATTTTGATTTTAACGTGTCATTTTTGCCTGATTTCCACACATTGTATTTTAACGCACTCCTCCGAGAGATTTCATCCAATCAAAACCACATTTTTTAGTAAATATCAAGAGACCATGTTGATCAAAAGTTGTGCTCTGCAGGTCTGCAGGTCAGTGGGCGTGGCCGCTAACAGGAAGTGACCAGTTTTTCCTTTCACTTGTACTGATGACACATAGTCGAACCCATCAACTTTATTCTCCCTGTACAACATGTAGAAGAAGTTTCTTAAGCTACCTTATGAATGTTGTGATGCTTCGAGTAATGGCGTCCTTGTGGCGATGTGGTGACAAAGGATCCCTCGCGATGAAAATAAGTTTGTGTTTTTGATGTTCTTAATGAATTCGTATCATCATGCAAATTGATCTGCCGGTCAAGGATGGTGAGCTCCAACAATTGATTGGGGCGGTGCCCATGAGGGCAGCAAAATGCCTTGATAGCGCCCCCTTGAAATTTTGAAAAACCCCTCCCCATAAGGGTTTTTTTGGAATAGGAAAATGAAAATTGGTACACATGTGTATGTTGCCAATTTGAACAAAAAAGTTTCTGGCACCTTTGGTCAATTCCAAACAGGAAGTCAGCCATTTTGATTTTAATGTGTCATTTTGGCCCAATTTCCACATATTGCATTTTAACGAACTCCTCCTAGCGATTCCGTCCAATCAACCTAATATTTATTTCAGATCATCAAGAGACCATGCTGATCAAACGTAGTGCTCTGCATGTCTGTCGCTAAATGGGCCTGGCTGCCATGGTGTCCCCATTTCAGATGCCTCGCCAAACACATTCCAGCTGCTCCCTCTCCCTAATACTTCTTCCAAATGGATTCAAAATTCCTGTACATGGTAAAAGCTCCACCCTGAACGCCTTGATGTGCTGCTAAACAATCTACCTCATCATGCCCCCTTATGGAAACAGAAAATGCCATATTTTACGTTGAAATTGGCCGATTTGGTTACACTCTGAGCAACTTCTGGTGGATGAAGTATCAACTTATCATAATTCCTTCAGCTTTGTCCGATTCGCTCGACACTTTCTCTCAGGTTGGGGCCGGCACTTGACCTGTTCAATGGCCGTGAGTGCACAGCTGCACCCGTCGGGATCTCACCACAAACCCCAACGTGCGCATGGGGGCGAGGGCCCGTTCAACGCTGCTTGCAGCTTTAATATAGTTTTGAAATTTTCATTATTTTTTATTTTTATTTAGTTTTACAGTTTGCTTTTTTATTTCAGTTTAGTTTTAGTTAGCTGAACAAGTGATTAAGCAGTTTTAGTTTAGTTTTTATTTAGTTTTAGTTTTAGTTTTTCAGCTATTAAGAGGAAGGCCTTAATTTGTAGAAGCTGACAAGGATAAAAGAATGTATGACAGCAAATATGTTTTTACTGAGTCCTTTATTAATCCTGTATTCTTTAACCATCATCTTTTTAAACATGTGACACTGATGATACTAATATAACTGGGGAATTAAATCCAATCCATCTCACCCCATACAGTCATCATGCTCAGTTATTTCCACAGCTTTTGCCATGTTTGAGAGCTAACCATCTTCTTCACTGAATGTGCGCAGGGCAGTTGCTTGGAATTCTGGGGCCCCTAACAGAATATCGGTGTGGGCCCCCGCCCCCAACTTTTCATTGCCACTCTTTAACGACAATATATCATGATGTTATTCATTATTTTTCTGTTTCTCAGTGTTCTTGAGAGTGCCTAATGCAATACACCCAATTTTACCTTTTTTAAAATTAACCACTCAACAAAGAGAGTATCATCATGTGAATTATGAATTATTAGTTGTCTTATTCACTAATTTACTCACCATCAAAAACATATTCAGACTGCTGGTGGTGACGATCTATTGCTGGGTCAGGTTCAGATGAATTGACTACAGCTGATTCTGAAGTAGCAGTGCATAAAGGTTTAATTGTTCCATTTCATATTACTTTCGTAAACATTTATGGTTATGTTCCATGGAACAACTGATGAAGAACTAACCTACCGAGTCTTGGAAACAAAATCTAAATGGGCTTCCCAGTACCATAGCTCTAAGCACCCAGCAGACCTCCCAACATGTACGAATTAGCCGTATTTTTTACGAATTTTGGGCCCTTTTACGAAAATACGAAATCAGTTCCAATTTTTACGAATTGGAAGATCGATTTTTTCAAAAATTGAAAAGCACCGTTTTCGCGCGTTTGAGAATAGCAGACGACAAGCGGACCCAACCCCGTCTCCAGGGCACCCATCTGTGCTGTCCTTGAGAGTACAGTGATTGTATCCTACAGTACAGTCGCCGTTAAAACCAAAGAGACGCCGTTAGTTCACACCCGGTTATCTCGAACATTTCGCCCTTCTTACCCATTTCTAACCACAATCTAACCAATGAGATGTATCACCGGACAATTTACCGCTAGTAATAACCACATGTGGCTCCGTGGAACTGAATGTAGTACCGCGTGTAAGTTATAGAATAGAGGGCATTTTGCCTGTTAGAATTACGTATGTTTGCCGTTATGTAGGCTATTTTAACATCTTTTTATTTTCTCTTGCAGTGAAAGTGGAAGTGAGAGCATATGCGACCTCTGGAAAGCGCGTGGCTGATCCTCTGTTTAAAAAGCCTAGCATGAACAAGAAAAAAATAGCCTATTATGATAAATTCGACAGCGAAATAAAAGAAATTGTATTCTTGAAGGAAATTTTTTTTGGTATTTTAAATATGTCTTTTTATTGCAGAAACTGTGATTCTGAGAGTTTGTGGGTAGATCTTCAGCGAAGTGTGCCGTAATTGATTTATTGGTTTTGAAAAGCCAGCCGCAATATAAATAAACAATATGGCAATATACAACTTAATAGCCTGTGAGCTTATGATCACGTTATTCTCCGAAATTATGCGTTTTGGGACCTGCAGAGGTGTGAGGTTGTCTCTCGCCTGGAGTCAATCTTCGTCCTAAACTCTGGGGAAATGCGTCGTATCGTGACAGGTTCCCTAGTTGTGAATGTGATGTCAGTTTATGGTTGGGCATTTTATAGAAAATTTTTGCCACGCGCTGACCAGGTCATTAATTCTTTAATAGGCTACAATGAGCTTAAAGGGAATATTAGGGTGACAATGAGTGATAAATAGAGATGACATGAACTTAGCTGTATTGAATCAGTGCCAAGTATCCGCTTTTAATTCCGTGAATTCAGTTTACGAAAGAGCCATTCAATTTTATGTGACATTGTCCTTTAGAGAAAAAATATTAAGCAGATCATTTTTTAAAACTGTGTTTCCTTATTGATAGATATAGAATAAGCTTACTAAAACATCCTTTGTAAGGTTCCGCAAATAGTTTATTTTGCTTTTTTTAGTGCATTCAAGAGTCGTTATGGTCGAACTAAATTCATATTGTACGCAATTATTTTCTAGTTGCAAGCTTTGCGAACATTGTTTGAATATCTGAATGGTTAGCCTATCTGAATGGATGAGAAGTCATTAAAACAGATACAGACGATGCAAAACGTTTTGAAAAAATGGTTAAAAATTGCCAATTAGAATTTTAAAACGAAACCGTATATAAATCGAAAAACATTCAAGTTCTTTCCCTAAATGAATTTTACTGAGACGGGGTGCGAGTAATCTTCGATATACAGTGGGTTGACCGGTTCCGCAATTTGACCGATTCCGCAATTTGCAGAAATCAAACTATTTGTCGCGGGAAAACGACATCGCTAGAACGGTAAATTGTGGATTTAACTCTGAACTATCATTTCGAGATATTCGGCTTCATAGAGTAATAAATGCCCGATAACTGTTGCTTGCCGTTGCAGCAGTAGGATACCAATTCAACGCTTGTGATAAGGCGTACTGTGCAGTGTGTGCCCGTTAAATACGTCTATTCCTGGGATTCATCACATGTTATTAGTGTCACATAGTGTCTGTGTAGACTGGGGGATCCAGGACTTTTAAGTTTCCAAGTTTACTGAAGAAATGAATCTGTGATTGGAGGACAGTCACTAAGTAATTCTGTTGGATGACATTCCACATTGAACATGGTCAACTTATTTCAGCTTCTTTGGATGTCACTTTGTTGGGTGAGTATTCTTCTATACTTTTATTAAGAGTTTTCACATGATTGTCCACTTTGGCGCTACACGCGGTCGGGTTATTATGTCGGTGTGGTTATCCCGGTATAGTATTAGGATACTACGACAAAAAATACTAATTGCAAAATCCAAATGTTGGGAGGTCTGCACCCAGCTTCATTTTGCTATTGTTAGGAGGAGGGCAAGCTCTGTAAAATTACCCCCGCGTAAGCAAGACTTACAGTATGCCAACAGGCTAAAGTAGCAGTTTAGTTTTAGTAAACAATTAAGGTAAAAGTAATGTCAGCCTTGACAAGCGATTATTTAAGTTACACCTAAGGTTACCGCACTGACTATATGTAGTTTGCTAGCCAAACCTAGCGTGTACAGTCAATTACAGCTAGAGAGAGTATGCAGTAACCACTCATAAGAACGGAGGAACGTGTCCTAGGCTGCTGCTACCAAATTTTTTGACGGCATATTATGATGGCTGGCGAATGATAACCTTACCGATCTTTTCTGTAGATGATACCGTTAATAACTGAGTAATGTCATTCTTGTCAGGCGATTATTTACTCAGCTGACTGCATGTTACTTTAACGTAATGTTAGCAGCTGAATAGCCAGCCTGAGCATCTAACATAGCAAGCTAGTTTAATACTCTCACCTCTCTTTGAAAAGAATTTTGTAATGTTCTGGACCCCTGCTTTGCTCTTCCTGTCCTCACTCTAGTCTTTTCTGGCGTCCAGATTTGTGTGCGTTTGTTTGTTTGCTCTTAGACATCATATTCGCAAGGACGGTGATCCCTGTTTGCTGCCTTAATTCGCGACCTCGCCTGCAAAAAATGCACAAACAATTTTCCAATACGAGCATGAATCATGGATTGAACCATTTTTAAAGAAGGGGTTGCTGAAATGTATTTCATCAATATTGCATGCCTTAATGGCTTTGTTTAAACTCTGATGCATTAGTATTAATATTAGGTAAATCTATGCAAAATAATTTCGTCATGGCGTCTACTGTGGGTTTGGTGGGCCCCAATGGACTGTGAGCCCTTATGACGGCGCTGAATTAGAGAAGTTGTGGAGCTCCACTCCTCCGTGCATTTGCAGCTAGACCCTTTTGGCTGAATTATGCACGTGAAGCATCATCTTTGGCTAACGCCTGCAGCAACTACCCCCCTCTGGAAGCAACCGGTTAACTCCGACTGAACAGGACAGTAATCGAGGGAGAAAACGAAACTATCAACGAAAACTAAGCTAATTTTATCTGCAATTCAATTTAGTTTTAGTTAGTTTTGTATTGTCCATTGTAGTTTTTATTTAGTTTTCGTTTTTCAAAAATTGACATTTTTATTTTTATTTCAGTTAACTAAATTATTTTTTCACAGCTAGTTTTAGTTTTCGTCTTAGTTTTCGTTAACTATAATAACCCTGGTGCCAGACGCCATCGAATGTGAGCATTTGCCCACTCCAGTCTGTTACGGCGACGATCTGGAGTCAGGTTAAGACCCCGATGAGGACGACGAGCATGCAGTTGAGCTTCCCTGAGACGGTTTCTGACAGTTTGTGCAGAAATTCTTTGGTTATGCAAACCAATTGTCTGAGTAGCTGGTCTCAGACGATCTTGGAGGTGAACCTGCTGGATGTGGAGGTCCTGGGCTGGTGTGGTTACACGTGGTCTGCGGTTGTGAGGCCGGTTGGATGTACTGCCATATTCTCTGAAACGCCTTTGGAGACGGCTTATGGTGGAGAAATGAACATTCAATGCCCGAGCAACAGATCTAGTTGACATTCCTGCTGTCAGCATGCCAATTGCACGCTCCCTCAATGCTTGAGCCATCTGTGGCATTTTGCTGTGAGACAAAACTGCACATTTCAGAGTGGCCTTTTATTGTGGACAGTCTAAGGTACACCTGTGCACTAATCATGGTGTCTGATGAGCATTTTGATGTGGCACACCTGTGAGGTGGGATGGATTGTCTCAGCAAAACAAAAGTGCTCACTATCACACATTTAGACAGATTTGTGAACAAAGTTTGAGAGAAATGGTAATATTGTGTATCTGGAATAAATTTTAGATCTTTGAGTCCATCTCATGACAAATGGGAGCAAAAACAAAAGTGTTGCGTTTACAATTTTGTTGAGTGTATATCAGGCCACGGAATACTAGGCCACTAACTAACGTCATCTACCCACTCACTGATACCATACGGATCTGGAAATTGGTTGCCATTTGTCAAAGTAAATTTGTGTAGGTAGAATTGGCGATCTTTGATGGCTAATGCCCTCACATAGCTTGACAAGCTATTATGGTCCACCATACTTCCGTTGCCATGCTGCGCGCGCAACCAGCCTTATTTGCAAACAGTAAATGGGTCTATAAATGCTGTGATTTTGGTCACCAGTGGCAGAGTTTTTTTTTTTGGCAACAGAGTTACATAGTGGCATTAAAGTGTTATTATAAGATTAAACAGTGGATTATTACATCCGCCAAAGAGGTTATGGTTTTGGTGGTGTTTGTTTATTGATTTGATTGTGTACAACATAACTCAAAAAGAAAAGGACAGATTTTTATTACATTTTCAGAGAAGGTGGGTATTAAGTCAAGGAACAGATTAAATTTTGATTGATTACATGATTACATTTTGGCATACCTAGGCCAAAGTACTGCTGAGATATGTGCCAAAGTTCAAGATTTCAAGTCTTTCCAATGGGCCGGAGTTCCAATTGCCATGCTTCTGGGTTTTGCTGCTCCCTGGCGAAGGTCTGCGCTCCCTGTGTGCTTTTCTAGTTTGTAGAAGTTTTTTTTTTTTATCAGTGAAGAATACATTTGTTTAGGTTGTCATTGCTGGTTTTCTTTGTTGTAATTTCCAAGTCATAACAACATTTATGCATACACAAGATAGCAGAGCTATTCTGCCATGTGCTCTTTGGTCCAGCCAATGACGTTGTCCACTCTAGTTTTTTTATATCTCTGTGCCAAAGACCTCTGCTATTTTTCCCCCACGTCTTTATACATACTGTAATGTGAATATAGGCCACTAGATGGCAGTATTTATCTTTTTTTTGTTTAGCTCAGACTGGAGTCATGTATAGACATGTCCTGGACATGTCTGGGGCAAGTCTCAGAAAGTTAAAAAAAAAGAGGTCTAAATGTGGGTGGGGTCTGAAAGAGAGTATATAAGGAAAAGAATTGAGACAGTAAAGTAGTAGGAGAAATTGCAAGAAGATGACCAGACCTGCCATTCTGTTCAAGACCTGTGACGTTTCTTTTGTGGATTTCTTTGCCTGTGTTTGAGCATTTTCTTCATCCAGGACATCACCAAGCCACCCCACTAAAAAGGGACTGTAATTATTTCTGTTTTTTCTTATTTATCAATCTTGGTCTTTAGTTGTAGGTTGTTATTAGTCTTTGTCTTTGTTAAAAATTAAATGTGTTTTAGTTGTTAAAACTGTGTTTGTCATCCCTTGCTGTTGCTGTTGTGTTATAAATGTAATAACAAATTGGGGCCATAACAATACTAAGACAAACCAAAGCTTGTTTTAGCATCTGTGTTACCGCAATACAGGGTAACGCAAACGTTAAATACAATAATGCAAATAATCGCCTGGGCGTTTAATTGAACCAGCGTTTAATACGCAAAATGAGGTCGGACCCCTGGTGGCTTTTTGCACACAGGCGCATTTTTGCATATAAGGTAATTGCTTCCAAGCTGTTCCCGTGTAAGGTTGTTTTATTAATAATCACACATCTTATTTACTAAGGCCAATGCATAAGCCAGTAATTATTGAGAAATTATTCAGAAATGACAGAGATCACCGATGGGCTACATTGACAACATACATAATAGTGTTATTGTTGGAAATATTGATGGGAAAGAAAAATTAATTAATCCACTACTTTTTCTAAATTCTGTCTCCTGTTTTAGCATTTTTTCTGCAGCAGTGCAATTTAATTTATTTTAAGATTGCACTTAATCATGTAATGTGAATATAGGCCACTAGATGGCAGTATTTACCTTTTTTTGTTAAGCTCAGACTGGAGTCATGTTTAGACATGTCCTGGACATGTCTGGGGCAAGTCTCAGAAAATTTAAAAAAAGAGGTCTAAATGTGGGTGGGGTCTGCAAAAGAGTATATAAGGAAAAGAATTGAGACAGTAAAGTAGTAGGAGAAATTGCAAGAAGGTGACCAGACCTGCCATTCTGTTCAAGACCTGTGACGTTTCTTTTGTGGATTTCTTTGCCTGTGTTTGAGCATTTTCTTCATCCAGGACATCACCAAGCCACCCCACCAAAAAGGGACTGTAATTATTTCTGTTTTTTCTTATTTATCAATCTTGGTCTTTAGTTGTAGGTTGTTATTAGTCTTTGTCTTTGTTAAAAATTAAATGTGTTTTAGTTGTTAAAACTGTGTTTGTCATCCCTTGCTGTTGCTGTTGTGTTATAAATGTAATAACAAATTGGGGCCATAACAAATTGGGGGCTCAAGGTCCGGGATAGACCATTGTGTGAGTAATTTATTGAAAATCTAACATTCCAAATTGTGAAATTGTTTTTGTGAATTTTCCTAGATATATATTGACAACAGCAATGGATGATTTCTTGGCATCACCAACCGTAGGGGTTTTGAAGTCTTTTAAAAAGACAGAACTGCTAGAAATTTGCAGACAGTTGGAGCTGACAGAGGTAAAACCAGCCATGCGAAAAGCAAGACTGGCTAGAGAGATAGTTGAATATTACATTGATGAAAATGTGTTTGCACCAGGAGATCTGGAACAGTTTCCAGTGGAAAATCCAAATATAGAAATGGAACTTAAATTAAAAATGCTAGACATTGAAAGGGAGGAAAGAGAAAAATAAAGGGAGGAAAAAGAAAAACAAAGGCAGTTTGAGTTAGAAAAATTAGCAAGAGAAGAAAAACAAAGAGAATTTGAGAGAGAGAAAGAGGAAAGAGCAGAAAGAGAGAGACAGAGACAGAGAGATTTTGAATTAGAGAAATTCGATAGAGAAGAAAGACTCCAAATGGAGCAACTAAAAATTAAAATTGAAACTAAAAATAAATTTTGTGCCAGTCAGGAGGTAAAACTGGTGCCTCCATTTTCAGAAAAGGATGTTGACAACTATTTCCAGTGTTTTGAAAAGGTAGCAAAGAGTTGCCAGTGGCCAAAGGAACACTGGCCTCTGATGTTGCAAACTGTCCTCAAGGGTAAAGCTCAACAAGCCTATTCGGCTTTGTCTGCAGATGATTCCTCTGATTATGAGGTTGTCAAAAAGGTTATTTTGAGAGCTTATGAGTTTGTTCCAGAGGCTTACCGACAGAAATTCAGAGGTCTGAAGAAATCTGAAAATCAGACTTATGTTGAATTTGCTAATGAGAAGCAGGTTTGCTTTGAGCGCTGGTGTACTTCTATGGAGGTCAAGGATGATTTCAACTCACTAAAAGAGATGGTGTTAGTTGAAGAATTCAAGAACTGTGTTAAGGATGATGTTAAGACCCACCTTAATGAGAAGCAAGCACTGAACTTGCAATCAGCTGCCAAATTTGCAGATGAATATGTTCTCACTCATAAGTCCAAATTTCAGTCTAGCAGTAACAGTAAATGGTCCCAATTTCAGAAAAAGGGTTACGGTGATACCCAAGATTCCTCACCCAAAGACAAAGACAAATCTGGTGATGGTGCTCAGAAATCCAGTAACAGGTCTGATCAAAGTGTGAAAGCTGACAGTGACAAAAGTGGTCTAGTTTGCAGTTATTGCAAGAAATCTGGTCATGTTACAACTAACTGTTGGTTCCTTAAAGCTAAGAAAGAAAAAGAAAAGGATACCAAACCAAATGCCTTTGTGAAAACAAGGTTAGAAACCCCTGTAGTAGATAACCAATCTGCTAAATTGCCTGCTTCTTGTAGGGCTAAAAAGCCTAATACAGCTGACTTTGTGAGGGAGGAATTTCTTCCATTTGTGTCAGAGGGATTTGTGGCTCTGAATGAGCATACTACTCCTGTCCCCATATATATCCTAAGGGATACCGGAGCTTCTCAGTCACTTTTGTTGATGGACTCCTTGGAGTTACGTGATGAGACCGCTTCAGGGGATTTCATACTTGTACAAGGTATTGAAGGGAGGACTGTATCTGTACCCCTGCGCTCTATATTCTTGAAGTCAGATTTAGTTACAGGACAGGTAAAGGTGGGACTTATGTCAAGTCTACCTATAAAGGGTGTTTCTCTGTTGCTAGGCAATGACCTGGCTGGGGGCAAAGTAGTTCCCCCTGTACATCTTACTTCACAGCCGAGCGCTGAAGATGGGGATGAGGACCCATCTCTGTATCCTTCTTGTGCAGTGACTCGTGCTATGGCCAAGAAGGCTAAAGAAGAAGATGTTGTGGTGCCATCCAGCACATTGAATAGTCAGGACTCAGGTGGTTCGCCTCATGACTCTGATTGGCCTACTATGGTTTCTCCGTTTGAGGACTTATCAGATACTTTTATCAGTTCTCTATTCAGCCAGCCGGATGGGTCTGGTGATTTTGATGTGTCTGGAGACTTGTCTCTGTCCAGAAAGCGGTTGATTGAGGAGCAAACTAATGATCCTGAAATTTGTGCACTAAAGAGGAGAGCCCTTCCTGATAAAGAAATAGACGCAGTTCCAGTTGGGTATTATCTCAAGGATGGTGTGTTGATGCGGAAGTGGCGCCCTCCTGATATCCCTGCCAATGCAGATTGGGCAGTGCTCAGGCAAATTGTTGTTCCGAAGGTCTATAGGAATGAGATCTTAACAATGGCTCATAGTTTACCTTTAGGAGGTCATCTTGGTGTTAACAAGACTGTTGATAAGATCATGAAACACTTTTTTTGGCCTGGGCTTCGGAAAGACGTTTCCAACTTTTGCAAAACCTGTCACACTTGTCAGGTAGTTGGAAAACACCAGTTAGACCCACCTGTAGCTCCATTGCAGCCTATCCCAGCATTTGGGGAGCCATTCTCTAGGGTCATTGTTGATTGCGTTGGTCCATTACCCAAGACTAGATCTGGAAATCAGTACTTGTTGACAATCATGTGTGCATCTACCAGATTCCCCGAAGCCATACCTCTACGTAACATCAAGGCAACTGCAATCTCGAAGGCTTTGATAAAGTTCTTCACGTTGTTTGGTCTTCCCAGGGAAATTCAGTCAGACCAAGGTAGCAATTTCACTTCAGGATTGTTTCAGCAGGTTGTGTATGAACTAGGTGCAAAACAGATTCTTTCTAGTGCCTATCATCCAGAAAGTCAGGGTGCCTTAGAGCGGTTTCATTCCACTCTCAAGACAATGATGAGGACTTATTGTTATGACCATGAGAAAGACTGGGATGAAGGGGTTCATTTGCTGTTGTTTGCAGCTAGAGAAGCAGTGCAGGAGTCTACTGGATTCAGTCCATTTGAGCTAGTGTTTGGTCATGAAGTGAGAGGACCTTTGCTATTATTGAGTGAACAATGGCAAGAGGAAGAGCCGCAAATCAGTCTGTTAGACTATGTTAGCAAGTTCAAGGAAAGATTGCGTGCAGCTTGTGACCTTGCCAAAGAGAACTTGAAATCAAGTCAGGGAAAAATGAAAACTTGGTATGATCATAACGCTAGAAGCCGTGAGTTTAAACCAGGAGACAAGGTCCTTGTGTTGTTTCCCTTGCAGTCCAATCCATTGCAGGCTAGATTTCATGGTCCTTATGAAATTCTGACAAAACTCAATGATCTCAATTACATTGTGAAGACTCCAGATAGGAGAAAACCAAAACAATTGTGTCATATTAACATGCTAAAGCCTTATCATGACAGAAATGCTAGGGTTGCAGCTGTCACTTCAGATTCTCCAATGGTCGAAACGTGTGAAGATGAGGGGGAGTTTCAAGATGATGAACCAAGAATTAAAGCTGAAGTTCTTTCATGTAAATTGTCAAACACTGAAGTGTTGCAAAATCTTGATGTAAAACTCCAGCACTTAGAACCCTCACAGAGAGATCAGTTTGAAAGGTTGATCAAGAAATATGAGGATTTGTTTCCTGATGTTCCAAAGAGAGTTACTATAGCCTCTCATGATGTAGATGTTGGTGATGCCAAACCAATAAAACAGCATCCATACCGGATGAATCCTGAAAAGAGAAAGATTGCTGAGAAAGAGGTTGACTACATGTTAAAACATGATATTATCAGACCCTCCAACTCCGATTGGAGTTCACCCTGTGTGCTAGTTCCAAAACCTGATGGAAGTACTAGATTCTGTACAGATTATCGCAAAGTCAATGCTGTAACTAGAACTGATGTGTTTCCTATTCCTAGGATTGATGATTGTATTGATAGTGTAGGGCAAGCAAAGTTTCTGACCAAGATTGATTTATTGAAGGGTTATTGGTGTGTGCCTTTAACTGAGAGGGCCAAGAGCATCTCTGCTTTTGCCACACCATCTGGATTGTACCAGTATGAAGTCCTACCCTTTGGCATGAAAAATGCCCCAGCCACGTTCCAAAGGATGATACAGTCTACAATCGCCGGATTGCCACACACGGGTGCATACATCGATGACCTGATCACATGTAGTGACTCCTGGGAAGAACATCTAAAAGATGTAGAGACGTTGTTCCAGCGCCTGACCCAGGCTAACCTGACTGTTAACCTGAACAAGAGTGACTTTGGTTGTGCTACTGTCACCTATCTTGGCTACGTCATAGGCCAGGGTAAGGTGGCACCCATAAATGCTAAAGTCCAAGCCATCATGGACTTTCCAGTTCCTGACAACAAAAAAGCTTTGCGCCGCTTCCTTGGAATGATCGGGTACTACCGCAAGTTCTGCAAGAACTTTGCTGAGATTGCTCTCAGTCTAACTAACCAAGTGAAGAAAGGCGTAAAGTTCACCTGGGATGATGCATGCCAGAGAGCCTTCGATCGCCTGAAGTCTCTGCTGTGTCACTTCCCCGTGCTCAAATCTCCTGACTTCAACAAACCGTTCTCCATCGCGGTCGATGCTAGCGACCAAGCTTGTGGATCTGTGCTCCTACAGAGAAGTGACTCTGATGACATTGAGCATCCCGTGGCATACTTCTCCAGGAAGTTCAATCGCCACCAAAGGAACTATTCCACAATAGAGAAGGAACTGTTGGCTCTGGTCCTTTCTTTACAACACTTTGAGGTTTATGTTTGTACAGGACAAAAGCCAATGATTGTGTACACTGACCACAATCCATTAATGTTTTTGAGTAAGATGAAAAACAAGAATCGGAGATTGTTGAATTGGAGTTTGATTTTACAGGAGTTTGACTTGGAAATTAAGCATGTGAAGGGTACAGACAATGTAATTGCTGATTGCTTATCCCGTGTTTGAATGTGTATATCATGTGTTTGAATATTGTATGATATGTATATATAGACAAGTGTTCACTTAACCATTTTGTATTGAAAAGAAAAAATTTTGCCTTTATGAGTCAAAATTTTTCCCTTTTGGAATGGAGGTGTAATGTGAATATAGGCCACTAGATGGCAGTATTTACCTTTTTTTGTTCAGCTCAGACTGGAGTCATGTTTAGACATGTCCTGGACATGTCTGGGGCAAGTCTCAGAAAATTAAAAAAAAGAGGTCTAAATGTGGGTGGGGTCTGCAAAAGAGTATATAAGGAAAAGAATTGAGACAGTAAAGTAGTAGGAGAAATTGCAAGAAGGTGACCAGACCTGCCATTCTGTTCAAGACCTGTGACGTTTCTTTTGTGGATTTCTTTGCCTGTGTTTAAGCATTTTCTTCATCCAGGACATCACCAAGCCACCCCACCAAAAAGGGACTGTAATTATTTCTGTTTTTTCTTATTTATCAATCTTGGTCTTTAGTTGTAGGTTGTTATTAGTCTTTGTCTTTGTTAAAAATTAAATGTGTTTTAGTTGTTAAAACTGTGTTTGTCATCCCTTGCTGTTGCTGTTGTGTTATAAATGTAATAACAAATTGGGGCCATAACAATCAAAATACTTTTAGCATTCAAAAGAATGTGTACATTTGCAGGAAGCACATTTACACACTGGTTGCTGCTATTCGATAATGATTTATTTAACTACCAACGCTTCTTACGTCGAAGCGTTGTTAGTTGAATAATTTTGTATATTGTATTATTAGTGCATTGTTAAAGTATGATGGGCGGAATGCAGTTAAATTCAATTAAAATGCATGCCATGCTTTGAACTTTCATGGTAAAAAAAAATCATGAATGAGGTCTTTGTGGCCCAGCTTCCAGGAAGGTTGTAAGAAGGCTACAATATGATATTGTACGAATGGCAATTATCTAATTAATTAATTAGAAATGAAATCTAAACCGTCAAAATATCTAAATACCATCTTCAGCAGCATTTGCCATATAACATTCTACTTCAAGGTGAAATTTCAAGAAATTTAAATTGTTTGCTGTTCAAGCAATTTCACATGATAGCCTTCCTCTTTGACACAAACCTATGTCTTAATCGTCAATGGTAAAGCAGCTTCTGGATAGTCTGCTCAGTAAAGTAATTCAATTAATTGTCCGATTCTTAAGCAGTTACAGGTTGAAAGTTAACCTGCATTATGGTAATGTCATTGGTTGTAGAGTTTTATTTTCACGACACGTGAACCTGAGTTGGCAAAACTGTTTTTTAAACGTTTTGTAAAGTGTATCGGACCGATCGGACACTGCATCAGAAAAATTCTCAGGGGTAATGGTCTGTAATTCTCCAATTTGAGCCTAGCAACTGAATGAATTAACATTTAGTGGCTAATCAGGAAATGTATCGGGTTTGGAGAAATAGTACGGTTTAAGGCGAGGTGAAAGCAGAGCTACAATCCCTCTGATGGCAAGTCCCGGGTAGAAGAGGTTAAACAACATCAGCCTCTTTTACCAAGATTTTTGGAATGACTGCTGTTTTAGTTTTCTTCAATTTTAGTAATATGAAAACAGGGCAGTTTGAAAAAATAAGCAACTGTGTCAGAAATCAGTAACTTAGAAACCATCCTAAAACACAATGACATGCCCACCCCATCCCCCTCCATTTCCCATATGTCATACATGTAATGGATTGTGCATTATATCAAAGTTTTTATATCCAATTCCCTCTAGTATAAAACTCTCAAACATAGGAGCCACATTTTAAGTTTTAAAATGACATTTCCGCGGGCGTTGTTTTGGCCAGTGTGTCTGCAAAAGAAGCCTCATATGTTCTTGTCCATTTGCCACCTCTTGCTAGTTTCCAGCTCTCTTTGGCTTGATTGCGTTCCATCAGCACTGGTTAGGGAAAACTGGGGTCTTGTCTCACAGGTAATTGGCGGAGTGATTGCTTTTCAGGGCGGGTGTCAGCTGTGGGTTACAATCCTCTGAACCCCTACGATGCCAAGCATTGACTTGTGGTCTCTTTGTCAAATTTGGCACAGCCAGTGGTGCTTAGAGAGATGGTCTGTGGAACAGCAGAAACAGGTCTGAATTTTAAAAAAACCCTGTTGTTTTCAAGATTATCGGTCCTGAAAATGGAGACTTTATTTATTTATTTATTTTTTGTTTGGTAAATTTTGTAATGCTTGAACTTAGATCTCCTCAAAATTCTGATTTATAATTTAAAAAAATGTATATTAGGGGTAGCTGCTTCAAGCATTGACCATCATTGATTAATAATGTGAATACAACATTGTACTGTATGTATTTAAATTACATATTTATATATAAATGAAATGTTTACAGCATTTCTTATAATGTTATGAGAACTTAACGTATACAGTTATTGCATGAACATAGAATCATGCGTTTCTCATATCTGACGACGATAATTGATTGTAAAATCATGTAGTATCTATAATATGTTGAATTTTTGCTTCAGGAAACTGATTTTTTTTCACTATTCAGTTGAGATACCTTTGGCTTATTATTGCTGAACTGGTTGCAACATTTTTTTCTGTCACAAGAGATCATTTTAATTAACTGCTGGATAGATACTATGGGCAAGTATATTAGGAAGTTTGCACATCAAGCTTGGCTGAGGAGTTTAATTCATACCATTCTTTGGAAACTGGGATGGGACTAAACTCATCCATATTTTAAATCGGTAACAGGCTGGGCTTTCCTGTGAATATTCAATAAACAGTTAGGGTGCGCCATCTATTGATAAAATTGTGTAAATGCGTGCAAAAATAGAGCAGCCGTTTGTCCGCTGGCGTCTACATCTGCGCAGAGGGGTTAATACAGTCAATGACTACCTTCAGTACATGCACAAAAAGAAGATATTTCTACTAAGCTATTTACATGGCTAATGAAAAGGAATATTTGCAGCTGTGCACATTTTGATTAAAATTGGATTTTTTTTCAAGATTTCCATGGGTAGTAAAGACAGACTACCTCTCTCATTTGTTGAACCACCGTCATGCAAAGGTTGGCGTTGTGAGCATGTTGCGAGCAAGTAAGTGTGGGTTTTTTTGTGTATGCATCCTTACCAAATCCTTGAAAGCTGTTGGCTAGTATGTTTACAGAAACATAGAGCAGACCATAACAGGCAACAGGCCATGTGTTGCAAACTGCAGTAGAAACTCCAATTAAGACATATATTCTCAATATGCGGTATACTGTACATGTCCAAAGAATGCTTCAAACACCAAGACGATATCAACAAATCTCACATGTTGGAAATGCATCATTTGGAATAAGGCCCAATTCACAATATTCAAATATGCAGTTTACATGACCCATATCAAATTCTGAATATTGACAGAATTGAAATAATAGTGGAAAATTAGTTTTCAGGTAACCACTAAAAATAATACTAATAATGTTAGTCAAAGTATGACAACAGTGTAATTTTGCTACACTAATAGAGTGTCATCTATCACGTTCAGTCCTGCATGTGACTATGAGCAACAGAAGTCTGACTGCAGTTCACTTAATGGCCACTGATGTCAGTAATGACAAGAAATTTCTGAAATTTGCACGTAGCATATTTCATAATAAGATGACTATCGAAAACAATTTCCAGCCAGGAAGGTCAGTCCATAAAAAATAGGCAGTACTTTGGGTTGTCAGACAGTCCAAAACAGGAGCCAATTAGACTTTTGGGAGGAGTTATCAATAGCCAATTAGGTTTCCGTGAGGAGTGAAAAAGCAAAAGGTCGCATGGTATTTTCACAACACAGGGAAATTTGACTTGAGCAGAGGTCACACCGTTCACTTGACTGCCAGCTCCAAAAAATACTCTCAGTTCGGATTGGCGGGGACAGTAAATCTATGTTGATGGGGGATGTAAGTTTATTTTTTACGTCTTCTGTTGGCTTGGCCAAGCCAATTTGATACCAGTCAAGGTTAAAATAAAACAAAAAATAAATGAATGAAATGAAATAAAAAAGAAAAGACCAATTATATTTAATGCCCAGGAAGGTGCATAGAATCAATAAATTGTTCACATCATTTGAGGAGAATTAAATAACCTTTGAAGTTGTGAATGGCCTCGGATTAGCTGAGGTGACACGCTGAATCTAGGAATGTATTTCTGTGATGTGTGTCAGATAAAAGACAATGTTTGAGTTTCATTTGAGCAGTTCTGCTGTTGGGGGCGCTCTGTGTTTATGAGCCAACCCCTGAGCCTCCAGGCTTATTGCTCTACCACCACACTAGATTTCATCTGCTAAACTCTTTTGTCAGAGGATTCAGGGGATTGGCTTGTACCTGATATACTGTGCTTCGCTGAGTATGTTTTCCTTTGTATCCTCTAAATTCCCAGCCTTTGAAACAATGTTATTGCTCAGTCCAGACACAAGCAGCTCGAAATGAAACCAGTCCTAAAAATAATGAAGTTAGGTCTCTAAAAAAATAAAAATGGTCTGAGAATATTCTACCAGAAACTTTCATTGTTCTTCAACCATTTCTTGAATAATTTGACTGAATGAACAACAAGAAAAATATCCTAAATTTAGGCAAGATATGAGTAATTCATTTCAGTGCTATGAATTTTAGCAAGGTAGAAATAGTACTCTCAAATGTCATTCTGGATTATCTTGGATCTGACATCCTAAAAATGCATTGGTACACAACTCTGCACTTTCTGGTCCGTGTTTCAAAATCATCCTGCACTACTTCTGGGACTCAGCTGTATCCATTTGACCTGTACTTGTCAAGTGTTGAAGGAATCCTCAGTGCACCATCCATTTTGTATCGTAACTCTGCCTGGCTTCAACCAGTCAAACAGACATTTTAATGAGTCTTAGTCAGGCGTTTGCATAATAGACAAAGTCGTTCTACACACCTTCACTCATCTGCATGGAAAGGCTTCAGTCATCTGTCTAATGAAGGACCACCTGCAATTATAATTATTTGAGTCCTAGCCATGGTGGCCCAGGCCATACTCTTAACAACTTGCAAACTAACTCAGGTCATATGCTGAACTGCCTCACTAGTCTGCAGCACTAGGGATGCTCTCTCTCTCTCTCTCTCTCTCTCTCTCTCACACACACTCACACACACACACACACACACACACACACACACCAGGGATGGGGGACTCGAGTCACATTTTGATGACTTAAAACTTGCTTGGTTTGACTGTTGCTTGTAGTCACAACTTGGCTTTGATCTGATATTCATTTGCTTAAAACTTGATTTAGGCTTAGACAGATGACTCAAAAGAATTTTACACTAAAATATTAAAATTCTACTAGATATTGAGAAGTTATGTTTTGTGTTTGAAATGGTGTGACTTCTACTGCAATGTGTGTAAAAATAGCAACTTTCTAGGTGACGGAGAACAGCAGAGAGGCTGCTATCATCCAGCACTATGCCTGTTAGTATATACGTAGTTAGCTATATGAAATGTTACGGATGTAAGGTGCGAAGGAGAGGAGAGTCGTGTCAAAGTAACGGGATGAAGCATTTCTGAGAATTACATTGGCCTAATGTGAAGGTGAGCAATGCTAGTACCATGACTGACGAGGCAAAAATCCATGCACACAGCAACAATACTTTTTCCCAGGATCGTAATTCAGGGCATGGCCATCACAGGCAACAGCACCAGGCAATCTTGCCATTGATGAGTCCAAGCAAGTGCAAGCAATTAATGCTGAAAAAATTTCCAATACACCTTTTCTCAAGCAAAAAGAGATCATTCAGCTGCTCCTTGAATGAAAGCATTGACTGGCTAAATTCAGATGTTCTAAATATGCATTTACAATTTACCTCATAAGTCATTAAAAATTGGTGTAATCAAGCCATGTCATGCATGTTTGATATTACACACAAGTAATTGAGCTTTCTCATATCACGATTGGTCAGATTCCATTCATCGGAAAACTTCAATTTATAACTTTGCAACCATAACATCACCAATCCTGCTGGTGACTGTTAACTGTTGCTAACATTAGTTTCTAGTTTGCTGTCTATCCAAGTGCATGGGATGAATAACTCGCCCAAGGCTGGGAATAAACAAAAATTATCACCCTCGTTTGTAACAATGTAACAGTTAAGTTTCAGAGGTTAAATAATAATATTGCAGTAAAACAGGCTTATTGCAACCACACAAAGGAAAGACATAATTAAAATAAATATATAACATAATGATATTATTGGCTGATTAAATCAATTAAAAAACTGGCTTTTTTATATCTTAATTAAATGGGGAAGTTGGACATGCTCCGCTCTGCACCCAAGATCTGAGCTATTTCGATGAACTCTCAAGGTGTACCTTTAGAATTTGAGCCCCAGTAATAATTAATGGACCCCAGATTTCACTTGCATAAAGAAGTTTTGGTTCACATAAAGAAGTATTGATTCAATATTGCTTTGAAAAATTTCTATCAAAATCTTTATTGGAGTGTTTAGTTTGAATAGAGATTATCCTACACTTTCATTAGCTGTATGAACTCTATCTGCCGATGTACTCACAGCTTTCACAAAAATTTTCTATAATTGTTACCTGGCGCTGATTGTTAGGCCTAGGCATATTCCATTGTATCTACTCAAATAAATATAATCATATATATCATAATTTTAGTTTTATCTATGCTAGTCTTTAGGGCCCAATTTTCACAGTAATTATGGAGAATGTTCAAATGTACTTGCAATCCTTTTTTTCTTTGTGATAGCAGTAAAAGATCATTGGCATATGATAAACGCTTGAATTCTGTGTCCTCTAATAAGTCATGAGGCTTGAGACTTTTCTAATAATTTAGCTAATTGCTAGATGTATACATTTAAAGGTATTGGGGATAGATTGCAACCTTGATGGATGCCACGGCCTTGTTTAAAAAAAAATAAATAAATAAATAAATCAGTTCTCTTCTGTCTTATTTTTACAGCACACATAATATCTCTGAGTGTTTTCATTTCATTTGCTTGTATATTCTGCCCCCAATACCACATTGAATTATTGTATATTGTTTATTACAGTTTAGAATCCCCATTAGCTTTTGCTTCAACAAAAGCTAGTCTTCCTGGGGTCCCACGAAAAAACATATAAAAAAAGCATAAACATAACATAGTAAGAAAAGATAAGGGAAAAACAACTGTGTTCTTACATTTACAGCAACTGATGCAAAAGAATATAACGCCAAATAGAAAAAAAAGCTTTCTTGAAAACAACATAGTTAGATATACTTTATTAAACCCTGAGGGGTAATTTGTCCTCTACATTTGACCCATTCTGTAGTTAGGAGGAGTGGGCAGCCACAGAGCAGCTCTAAAGCCAGTTCATTGGTCAGGGGTACTGGTTGGAGTGTTTTTATAATGCATGTATTTGTTGGTGGGTGAAACTGGAGTATCCGGAGGACACGCGAACGCGGGGAGAGCATGCAAACTCCACACAGAAAGGCATTAGTATGTTCTTTGTATGGGAATATTTTTGAACCTGCACTGCAAAATAGTTTCCTCAAATTAGCGTTTACGCAGACATCTCCATACCAATTGGAATTTAAAGTGTCTCCGTTTTTAAATATAGGACTAATTAGTCTCTAATGCTCTAAATTTTGGGATATATAATACTTGGACGAATATCTTTAGAAGGGCCAATTGAGGTTAACTCCTGCTGTGTTTTAACATACGTATCTGCCCTGATACCATCAAAATCATATGACTTGAAACTTTTGGGATCTTTAGGTTTTTTTGTAGCTCTTCTGGTGTAATTGAAAAATCCAAACTATTTTGTTTGTCCTTTCTTGAATTTCCCAATGGATTTAATTTTTCAAATATTTCAATCGGATGTGTGTTTGAACCACACTGTACTTAATTTTTATGAAGATTTGAGAGATAGTTTTCCCACAAACCTTGCTATGCTGTATTACAATGTTATCTTTGTAGTTGGAAGAAATTTTCCCACATGTTTCAAAATGAACTTTGGTCTATTGCATTTTTGAACCATTCATTTTTAGTGCATTGTGCATTTGTTTGGGTGATAATTTTCTTGTATTCTTTCAAGACTGTGTGGTGTTCATGTATTGTAGTTCTTTGCTTTCAGGATTTTTGTATTTTTTGTTTGATAGTTTTCTCAGATGTTTTCTAGAGGAGGAACGTTACCTGTCGAACCACAGTTCTTTTGGTTGCTTTTTGTCAGATTTTGTGTTTGGTTTCTTCAGTTTGGACATTTTTGTTCTGCTAACATGCCGTGTCGAGCACATTCATCCATATGGACACATTCACATTTTATGTTAGCTTTTATTTTAGGCATAGACCTGCAGAAATAGAGAGCTGCCTTTCTCCACTCCCAGTTTATCCTTTCTAAATATAAATTTAAACTTACTTAGCGACTGTGTTTCTGCTGTCGCAGTGAACTTGCCTTTATTTGAAGTGCTAGGCTTGTGGGTGGTGCAAAATAGCGCAGCTTGCAGCTTAGGAGATGTGGCTATCTGAGAAATTGACGAGGAATACAACTGACGCGTCACCACTGCACTCTTGCCATCTATGTGCCACTAATAACCCCCACCTGCACCAACTGACACTGCTACCGCCTCCTGGCCCAGGGATTGATTATATCACTGAGATTGTATTGCTCAAGCCATGATAATTCTTCAGACCTCATTGATGTAACTCACTGCAGTATTCGAATGTGAATAAATATGTTCGTGTTAAAACTGAGTAGTAAACAGCTGGGTATATTCCTTTGTTCAGGAGGATGTGGGATATTGCTGACCTTTGCATTACAGGGCGTATTCATATTTATCGGGTGTAATTAGTCACAAGGAGATGGCGGAGAGAGAAAGGAAATATGGCTTCGATTGCAGTGCCCATTCAAGCGGGGCTGAATTAGGGTCGTAATGTCGACTATGAGTTATAAGTCCACTCAAAACTTGGCGTGGCTGTTCAGCAAATACTGAGAGATGGTTTTGGAAGAAAATGGGCATAGGAAAGAGGACGGTGGGGGGGGGTTTATGATGGGATACCCGTGCCTGCCTTGTTTAGTGATATTCCTTCAAGATCTCTGACTGTTTACCAATGCCTGCACAATTCAGTCCCCTAACCTTCTCAATCACTCAAACAGGATTTCATAAAAACCATCATGAAAGAGGAGGAATCTGAAGAATGAATAAAAACAAGACAAATACAATTATATTCTGCCAGAAACTAGTTTGTACCTCATCATACATATTTTGGTGTATTTTGATTTTAAGTCAGTGGGCTTGTGCTGATTTCCAGAATTTCCAGCATTAATGAATCCCCTCCGCTCAGAGGCCTGCTTTATGACGGTTAATTATTTTGAGTATAGTGTCTTTCCTTGCTTTTTTTACATTACTGCTACAATGAGGAAAATTAAGCACTCAGGAGCATATCACAGCAGAGTGCTTACTTCTGCTGCAGGGTTTCTTGGACTTGCTTTCACCACACAAGTCCCAGAGGGGAAGCGGAGAAGCTTTCTGTTTACTGGGCTTCAGTTGCATAATCGGGGCTTTTTAAATTTATTTTTTACTCCTCATACAAACTTTAGCAGAACTATGGCTTTCCTGTAATTCTGGTCACATAATACCATGACTTGGCACTAAACTTCTTACGCACTAGATATTCTGTGAGTAGAAGTTTCTATATAAATGAAGAAAAGTTAGGGCATTTAAGAGGTAATATTCCAGAGCAATATTCTTCTAAAAACTGTGAGAGGCTGAGGTTTGTTGACATGGGGCTGATGGGGAAAAAAGGCTGGGCAGCACGTTCGCCTGACAGATTGGTTTATTCAGGCAATCTTCACCCAGCGGGTCAGATCTTTTTCCACTGCTCGAAGAAAATATACGTGAGTACCAGGCTCACACGTTACCATAAATGGAGCAGCATGGTGTAAAGCATTAACAGGCAGCTCGCTTCCAGACATGGCACATCAACAGCAGCAGAAACTGGAAATACAAAAGTGAATAAAGCAGCCAATTGAGAAGGAGAAGACTTCATCTGAGTTTACACTCTGGCAGAGCTTCAGGAATAATTTTAGCTTATATCTGCGTTCACAAACATTTATCATCGCTGCGCAACACAAGAAGACTGGCTGATAACGGTGATAATGTCTTTTTTGCCCAAAAAGAATGATGGATACGAGGGCATGTATGCTTAGCGCCATTAAAAACGCAATGGTGAGGTATGTACTGTATTTGCTGCAAATTGAAGAATCAAAGGATTTTTATTGCTTTCTCCAGTGAGATGCCAGTGGAAATAAAGAAAAGCGCATGGTATAGTAATGCTGACGCGCGCCACATGAACGCGCAGAGTACTTCAGTCATAATGAACATTGAGTTGTTTGTGATATGTACAGTGACGCTTGACTCCTTCTTTTGGGTGTGGTCCATAGTCTACATAGAGCCAACAAAAAAAAAAAAAAAATGCTACGTCACCGAAAAAAAGGGACCGGCTTACGACTCAGGACTGGAAAAAGAGCCATCGGCATGTTATGGGCAGGTCTCAGCCGCCGAGAGGAGGTACGTCATCTGCTCTGTCAGTGGTCAATGATCGGTCGGATCTCTGTGTGAGACTGGAAAACAGGCACTGTCACTGACCAACCCTCACTTAGGGCAGCCAGGAGTGACCATGGTAGCTCAAGAGCGCCACATCTGGTTACAACCTGTATGTGACAGATTCTGGACAGTAGCCCAAATCATGATCATGAGGCGAAGGGTCTGAGACATCTAAGGGTGAGCGCAAGTACCGTTTGACACCACCCACGTGATCAACATATGCATGCACACATCCCCTACAGAAAATCCACTTTTTTATGCGCATGCAATAAAAGGGTTTTCTGTAGGGGCCATGTGCATGCATCTGTTGCTCACATAGACAGCGTCTAACGGTACTTGTGCTCACCCTCAGAGGTCTCAGACCTCTCGTCTCATGATCAGTTTGGGTTGCTGTCCAGAATCTGTCACGCAAAGATGATCATTCATTTGGAAGCGCAATTTGGTGCATTTCCACCAGTCTCTTTCAAAATTGTGCAAAGGTGCTTCAAATCTTTGTCTCTGATTTCATTTAAACAGTCATAAGGCGCATTATGTTCCCAAGTGTAAGTGTTTTCGGATTCTGCTATTAGCGTGGCTGTCTTCCTAAGCCCTTATGAATTCCCCTTCACACTTTTCCTCTACCTTCTGACATTTTCCATCTGGGTAAAAGTGGTTAGGAAATAAATGCAGCCTAGTCTTTGACCATTCAAACACAGCATGGAATTGTTGTAGATGGATGTTCTGTGCAATGCCCCCATTGCATTCTGGTTATAGTAGGTTTTCTCCCGTTTCTGCAAAACTAAACGGGACAGGCCTTTTTCCTCTGTTTTCTCAGGTCATGAATCTCCAATTCAAATAATTTTTCGCCTCTCTATTGCATACAGTGAAGATGTATGGAAAAACCATTCCTTCCAGGGCTAGAATACTCCTCTAAATAAGACTCTTATTTATTAATTATTTTGCTGTTGAGTAATTTCCAAGCTATGGGCTGTGAATACTTTATTTGGAGTGCATTATCCTGTCCTTGTTCCTGTACATTTCAGTCAAGCACTCAATTGCAAAGCTGTATGCTATTACACTAAATATTGTAATTGGAATAGAAAAATTCAACCGTGCAGAATTCAGATATTGTTGCGTGTTTTAAAATGAGGAAATCAATGGCTGGGAAAGAGGAATCAGGGAAAAAAAAAAAAAAAAAAACTTGCTGCAGCCATATCCAGGTGAACAGATTTTACCTTATTTTCAAGATGTGGTAAGACACAGAGATTGGGAGACAGCTGCAATGCCTTCTACACAGGAACGCTCTCGCTGACGACACAAATGTGCAATGTCGCAGATGTGCATGAGCAATCGTGGCAATTTTCAAAAACAAACAGGGAAAAGTCAGGAATGATTCATTGACGAACCACAAGGGACATTCGCCCCAAGGAGTTTTTCCTTTTTTTATCCC
Source organism: Gymnothorax reevesii (assembly GCA_029721435.1). Taxonomy (NCBI): domain Eukaryota; kingdom Metazoa; phylum Chordata; class Actinopteri; order Anguilliformes; family Muraenidae; genus Gymnothorax; species Gymnothorax reevesii. The sequence goes on from CM056586.1 coordinate 57,052,087, forward strand.
AATGAACAAAGTGTAGGGAGAGAAGATGGTAGCAAAAAAAAAAAACTTTAAATAAAGAGCCAAAAATGGCGGGTCAGATCTTCAAATTCACAGCTTGAGGAAGTAGTCGGGCAGGTCTCGGCAGAGGGATCGTGGTTTAAAATCGGGGGAATTTAAATATGGTGGGTGATGGAGGAGTCGGAGACGGACGGTGAGAGCTGAGAAGACAGTGTGCCTCTGCAACCCTGTTTCTCTGCGGACTCACCCAGGCTCCCCACACATTGATTTCCCCTCACAACACTGCTTACTCTCTCCTCCCCTGTTTGGAAGGATGCAGCAAAAGGACCCCTTTCGTGAAGGGACGTAAAACAGCCCTCTATTGACCCACGGGCTTCAGCAAAGTTGAAATAAAAGAAGTAGGGAATAGAAAGGATTCCCTGGCAACTTGCTGTCGAAATAAAACATTTGTACTCCATTTGCTGGCGGAGATTTCAGCGTTAAATTTGTAATTAGGAAATTTGCATCTAGCTTGCTCTGTGATTGAACAGGTTTGCGTCATGTAAAATGATGTACTCATGTATTGCATCTGTGGGCTCCATTGAGATCTGTACCGTACTTTGCCGATTTATGCAAATTCAACTGCTAGACAACTAGCATGGGAATCACACATCAGCTGTGTGTGCATATCAATGTGTGATTACGAGGAAGAGAATTGAAGATCCCTGTGCATCAACCATGACTTCATGTACGGTTTACATTGGTAATACCACAGATCCAAGGGAGCCGATTGAAACCATCTTTGATCCTGCCGCAGTACACATAAAAATGTACACAAACATTCACACTTCATCCTTTATTGGCTTAGCAGATACACTTACTCAAAGTGAGGTACACAAATGCATGTCCATTTGTACAACTGAATATTTATTGAAAAAAAGTTAAGTTTCGTGATTTGTCGAAACATATTGGCCCAAAAGGCATCAATTAAATTTGTTTTGAATCATGAGACCCTACCTCTGGAGATAAAGCAAGGAATCAATGGCACTCACCATGTAGTTGTATTACAAGCCAGACAGCACCCTGCAGAGGGTTCCGAGAGGTTATTAGGTATATAAGTCATAAAATTATAAAGACCGAAAGTTTTAAACACCAAAGAAAGGAAATAATATGGGCTACTGGCAGGATACACACCGGAGTGTGAATATTTAACCATTCAAAAGCAGATATTTAGAAGATAACACCAAAACCACTAAGAAAGCAAGGGAATTTCACACGGTATAGTTTATTACAATCATAAACAAACTGCATTACAATACATAAGCTGGTGCGGAAATTTCATGGTAGTGATGAAATAGATGTATTTAAAAAGGGTGAAACAGTAAAGCAAGTTATCCAAAAGGTGATTTCATGATTTTTAAATACAGAATTGCAGATTCTTCAAAAACAGATTAGCGAGAATTGATGCCAATTCTAGCCATGTTGAACAAATTTCAAGCCCTGCCATCTATCTTCAGATCACTGTGACGCCGCGTTCAGGAACCACATGCAAGAGATGGAAATCCAAAAAAACGTATGCTTTTAATGAAGTTCGAGTCAAAGCCAAAAAACACAAGAATTGCCGAGCCACTGTACGAAATCCCAAAACAGTGTCGATAAGTCAGGCAGGGGTCAAAACCAGAAAGACAGATGAGCAAAGGTACATAGACGATAGGCAAAAAGTCGTAGTCGATGAACAAAGCCAAGGGTCACGCACAGGGCATCCAAACACAGAAATCATGGTCATACAAAAACAGGTCAAGATCCAAAAAGGCAAAACAATACAAGAACGGCAATGGCAAGAATCGAAGTTGGACATACCAGTCGAAGAAAAACAATACTCAATGGCATACAAGGTTCACTGCACAAAGAAATATTGATTAATATTGTGACAAAGTCAGAGCTGCAGTGAAGACTCTTAAATAGACCAGAGGGAAGTCACATGCTACGCAGGGAACAGGTGAGCTGGATCAGACTAATTACAATGGGAGAATCACATGAGGAAAACCCTAACCACGAAAATTGGCGAAAGCCAAGATACGGACCGTAATCACACAGACAACCTATGACATTTAAACAGCTCCGGTCAGGGAGTTCTAAGTGCACAGATAATGAGCGCAGGAAAGTAATTAAGCATGTGCGAGAGATCTCGCAGAAACGCAGGGGGAGACAGGTAAAGCTGAGCAAGAGGCGGCAAAAAAGCAAGAGGCAAGAGGCGGAGACTAGAACAGGGCGATCGCTGAGAGGGAATTAGTCTTAATTTGTAGCGGTGCAGCTTTACAGATTTAACTAGAGTGCTCGTTAGTAAGTTAGTAATCTTTATACACGGGTTAGTTGTGTTAGTAGATTATGATACCAAATACAAATGTTAGTTTCATTAGTAATCAGAATAGTAAGGCGAAGGAAGAAAACGAGAATCAAAGGAATATATTAAACACCAGAAATCATTGAAATCACCCGAAGCAGGTGAGCACACAGACCGGGGAGACAGACTGAACCAACTAGATCACAGGACAGGGGAGACAAGTGCAATGGAAACTGAGAAATGGACTGAACTAAAGCCTGAGAGTTTCAATGACCAAAAAGAATAAATAAAAGACAAAATCATAAACCATGAACTTGAACATAAACATGACAAAAACCATAACCATGACATTCACGATGTACATGTTTTGTTCAGAGCTGTTTAACAACGTCCTTCTATATCCATCTGCGTATATCAGGGGGCTTTGCCTGTTACAGTTCTTTTGGTGTTTCTGTTCATTAATATTTTTTAATACTTTTTTAATATTTTCCTTGATTCTTGCCATTGCCCTTTTTGTATCATTTTTGTCTTTCTGGATTTCGACCCATTTTTGTATGACCACAATTTCTGTGTTTGGATGCCCTGTGTATGACCCTTGGCTTTGCTTATCAATGACGAATTGAAGCCCTGATTACTGAAACCCCACAAGTCAAGTCAAGTCAAGTGTGACTTATGGGGTTTTCGTAATAGGTGCTTAAATTTTTGCCTATCATTTTTGTACTTCTGCTCATCTGTCTTACTGGTTCTGACCCCTGCCTGTCTAGTCGGCACTGATTTTGGATTTCGTATTGTGGCTTGGTAATTCCTGTGTTTTTTTCTACTCGGACTCCAATAAAGGCATACGTTTTCTGGATTGCTGTCTCTTGCGAGTGGTTGCTGAACGGTATCTCACACCAATAAGTTGATAATATTGTTGCAATGTACAGACTGTTCCATAAAAACTAGTTTATTAACCTCCGCCGAGGAGGTATATGTTTTCGGTGCCGTTTGTTTGTTGGTTTGTTTGTGTACAACATAACTCAAAAACTTATGGCCGGATTTTGACGAAATTTTCAGGGTAGGTGGGTATTAACTCAAGGAAGAGGTGATTAAATTTTGGCATGTCCAGGCCAAAGTACTGCTGAGATATACGCCAAAGTTCAAGATTTCAAGTCTTTCCAATGGGCCGGAGTTCCAATCGCCGTGCTTTTGGCTTTGCTGCCCCCTGGCAGAGGTTCTGCGCTCTCTGAGTGGTTTTTTAGTTGTTTGTAGGACATGAGTTTTTGGTGTTGCCTGCCGATTTTTGGTGTTTGGCATGTTGACATTTTTCACTTCGTATCAATTGCAATCTTTAATTTTGCCACTTCTGTGTATGCCACACCAGTAATCAGCCCATTTGGAACTCGGTGCCTTCATTTTGCTCTGAAGACCTGCTGCGCTAAGTGCTGCTGTTTGAACACACAGTAAACACATCCTTAGCATGAGAATTAATTGCAATGATCTATGAAGATGCTTTTGGAATTGTGGTTAGAAGCTTTCAAAGTTGAAACAATTTTCACAGTGGTGCTTTTAATAATTTGTCCATCATTTGAACATTATATTTATGATTATGTGCAAAAAAAAAAATAACTGAATCTAACTTCAAAGGAACTTGTGTTCCTCAGGGGTGAGCCATTTTCCTGACAGTTTGGGCCTGTGCAATGAGGGTTTACTGAAGTACAGTATATCAGGTGAATTAAGTGCACTGAAGTTTGTCCCGTTGTTTATGGTTTAGTGTATCTTCAATATTGCCTTCCAGGTCTGGTTTGGGTGGGCTGATGCTGAATATTTATGGAATTGGTTTGGTGTGAAATTAGTTCGGTCTAATGTCTTTTTGCCTGAGCGCATTCCCGATACTGTGTAATTCTAAAAATTGACCCCTCCTGCAGCCAATGAGCACGAAGAGTCCAGAATCAGCAAAATGGTGACATTTGACAGAAGGACAGGTAGATTTTGTTTTGCACTTCTAACATCAAATGGGAGAGTTGAAAAAGCTTTAACCAAACTTTTGTGATGCTTAATCATGTTTTGTGCTGTTTAGAAGGTTTACTGAATATACCACAAATCTTATGAGAGATCATATTAACAAGGATATTGATCAAGATTGCTGAGCAATGCACATTAATGTTACTAATGTCATGAATGGACATGATTAGTTACTCTTTAGAGATCTGAGTCTTGATGTCACATCTGTGTTACTGTAGTCACTGTGCTGTAATGTGTGCTGAAAAACCATTTTAATTATTCTAAAACCACTTCTTTAATTTACAAGATGCTTTTCATGCTTACTTAAATACAAAGCCCAGGAAAGTGTTTTGATAATTGTAATGTACTAAGAAAATATGCTTAACTTGGCCACAAAGTTTTTATTTGGAAGCTATTCTTGAGGCCCAATAGTTTTTTGCCATCCAATGGTATGTCAGAAGCATAACACACCTGAATACTGCCAAAGATTTCAATAATATTTACTACAGACCAGACAGGGCAGGAACTCTATATGGTTCTCTGCATCGGCAGGAACTAAATCAGCCAGTTAATGGAGGAAGGGGAGCTACTGCACTGTGACAGTGAAATGCATCCTGGGAAACGTGTGGGCCCATTGGAAGGAATATGCAAAATGGTGGACGTGCTACATTAAGCAATAATTGGATGCAGCTCTGACTATGCAGACGGCCCATTTCACCATTCCTGAGATGTCGTCAGGTGAAAGCAGTCTTCCATTTTCAGATGCGCTGACAGCGTTCAGATTAAGCAAGATTACATTTTTAAAAAATGTTGCCTTCTGCATGATATGTACTGTAATCGATGGAGATGGAGCAATTTGTTTGTTAAGTTCAGACTTGAAACAGCTCTGGGGAAAAAAAAGAATTGCCATCAGGTCCTGGAACTCTCCCTTGGTGGAATGCAAAACTAGCATAGGCGTTGCTTGACGGCTTGACAGAATGGACACGACAGGCTCAGATGAACAATGACAGACCAGTCTCTGATTTAAAGATGGACGCACACTGCAATTATAGCATTGCCACCTCCATACAAAGGACTGTGGAGCCCTGATGGAATTTGCCAGTCTGTCAAAAGCTATTCTGAGCCTCACCCCAGTGCCAGCTTTATATCAGTCAACACCAAAGGCCCCTGCCATTGTGCAATATCTGTTCTCACAGAAATAGAATGACTTGAAATGCTATCTAAAGATAGCCATGGCTGGATAGACTATTCGTATGGGAATTCATACTGACAAGATGTCCTCTTTTCTAAAGGTTTATATCAATTAACTCAATTTGCAAGTTTGCTATTTTGGTAGCTAATTTCCGGCAAATCAAACAATGTCATCATAGAAGACCTAATGCTATTTTAAGTGTGATATGTCATTAGAAAGAGCTGGTTTTACTCTTTTAAATGTTACCCTAACCATGTGTTTATTTTCAGTCATTTTTGTTCAGTATAATCGATGATTAAAGTTGGGTATACTTTTTTTTTTTTTTTGAAACACCCTGAATCATCTTAGGTTCCAGTTCGCTTGAATTGCTTGAATTGTCGTACCTCTTTACTCAATCTCAGCATTAATAAATATTTCTCACCTAATCTGCTATGTATGTTTTTATTAATAAGGAACTTGGTACTGGAAATTGGATTTTAAGAACAAGATAAAATTCAAAAGTATGTGTTGAGTTTGACTTGTCTTTTAGTTTTTGCAAAGTAGGGCCAAACGCTTTCACTGTTTCATTTTGATTGGACCTCGGGGTCCACGGGCAAGGGTCTCAAAGGATGAATATCACTTTGCGCCCATGCCGTAAAACTACATATACGTTTATGTCTGCATTTACACATAGTTTGAATTACCATGCACCTGACAGTGCGAGGGAATGGACACTACAATTTTAGACTTAAGACTTTAGCCATTCAGGATGGCTTCATAGGCTGCCGTTTCTCCAGGAAAACTAATGCAGAATGTATACTTCACTTTCAGTGACGTTGCAAGTAAAAACGCAGTACGTGCTCTGCAGCACTTCTACACAGTCTTATATCATCTGAGATGAGGAGGTTCAGAAGGTTCCATGCACAGAAATCTTCATTCATATTTAATATTGAAAAGAGTGTTGAAAGTTTTATCTAATGTTGTCTTGCTTTGTTTCAACAAGTTCTAGTTGGTGCCTAAAGACCATGTTGACATTCTGACGTAAAACATCAAGATTAGAAGCGATTACAGTTTGTATTGACCTGATTAGAGTGTTTACTTAATACTGAGTTGTGACAGTCTTTGTTATGTTTGGTACATTGTGAATCATATACACATGCAAACACATACCAGTCGCATAGTACAACCACACCTTAGCTATTTTGTACAGGAATTAAAATGCTATAGATCGTTTGTTGTTAATTGTTGAATACCTTTCTTACTTATCTAACACCCCTCCTCAGACATCCATCTTTTCCTTCTTGAGAGTACTACAAATTCGGAAGGAGTTCAAAACACATGTTGTTACGGTAATTTGGTGGGGAGGAGGGGTTGGAGTGGTGAACTGGGGTGGCAGTTCATAAGGCAGGTTCCTGTCAGACCCACCACCTCTCCACATCCATCTTGCCTCTCCTGACAGCCGTCAGCCAGGCAGAACGCTGCCTGTAAGCCAGATAATTCATATTCCTTACATGCGTCCAGCAATCGAGTTAGTGCGTACGCGTGTGTGTGTGTGTGTGTGTGTGTGTGTGTGTGTGTGTGCGCATGTGTGTGTGTGTGTGTAAGCTTGTCTATTTTTTACCACATTTCTTGCTTTACATATGCAGGGCTCCCAACTCTCCCGCATTCGGCGTGAGATTTAATGCTTCATTCACGTTCCCTAGCCGTAGTCAGAAATCATTCAATCAACGCAATGCATGTGTTTCACGATCGTTCACATTGTTTAAATTAAATTAGAACATTTGAAACGTTTTTATGAAATTCCGTCTTCGGTCCTCCAGTTACTCCTGATTTAGCTTTTGAGTTCAGAGGATGGACATCCAAGCGCTATGCAGAAAAGAGAATGTCCGGTATGCAATGTTCATACACAGGCCTACCAAAGAGAACAGCCAGGCTGCAACAAAAGTTTGTAAAATGTCTACCTTTTTCAAATAACCTGCAACACAAAATTGAAAAATGCCACTTTCCCGCGAAACTTCACGCCACAACATTTTGAAGTCAATACATTTTCACCAGAACCAAACTCGTAAAATCGGACTGCCTGTAACAAACCTGGAGACGAACCAAAGTGACGAGGTTCTGTCTGGCCGCATTAACTCAATAACTCTGGAACCATTTTAGATTCAACCTAAGATACTGCAAGTCACTGGCTGGGATTAAAATAACTTTGAGTTTGAAGATGGACATCTTAGGTGCCACAGAATATGTTTATCATCATCATACATGTCCATATTGAGCCCTGCGTCCGGCACTCGCCCTGCTGTCATCGCAGCTGGTTCGATTCCAGATGGTCTCAAGTTAGAAAAAAGACTTTTAATCAAAACATTAATTATTGGAAGCTATTCATTTTGAAAATGATGAGAGAGCACATGACCACACACCATGGTAAACAAACAACAACCGGATGCTTATTTCCATGGCTCAACACAGCTTCAGCTCATCATGCCTCCGGACTATATAGACTGTATTAAACAAGGCACAGGGTGCACAGTCACCAAAAGATTGAATATGTTCAAAAACAAATTATCAAGAGGAGCTTGGTTCACAAGGCCGCACTGCACTGGTTATTATTGGACATCACCCTTCTCCCTTATGATATACGAGTGGAATGATATGAATATGGACATGAGATTTGAGATTTTAGTCAAGATTTTCACAGAATGGAGCAAATTGAGGATCCCTGAAATGCCCGTTTGTACATCAGCATGAACGCGATAATTTGCACTGTCCTGGATGAGGCTTTGAGGTTTTTTACTTTCGTACTTTAATTGAAAGCTTTTTTAAGCTTTGAAGACTTTATAAATGGGACTTTTTTCTCTTATGCTGGTAAGAGTGCTGTTGACCACTCATAAAGTCTTCTCTTACCTAAGAGAAGAGCAAAGACAAGAAAGCAAGGGTGAATTTAAAAAAATCAATGGGTAGTAAAAAACTGAGAGAAAATCGTGGATACAGACAAAAATAAGAGAAAATTTGTTCTCATTTTGTTTCTTGTATGAGGCCCATTTTCTTTCATCTGTCTCATGTTCCTCCATTGTGATTTTAAAGGCAAGTCACAAATTTTGGCCCGCACCTGGCATTTTTCAAGTGGCACTTATTACTACTGTACTGCAGTCTCAATCCTGTCTCGCCATAGGGAAGAATTATTTTGCCTCATAATTAACATTGGTAATGCCTCAGAACGAGCAGCTGCTTATCTGTCTGAAATCAATTCTCAAATTTCTGACAGGATTCTGCTTGAATCTCAAAGGACAGAATTAAGTGAGCGCACACCAGGGATCCCTCCCATTGGTGACCAGTTGCAGTCACAGGTAATTAAAAAACAAAGCATGTAAACCCTGGTTTACAGACCACTCACGGTAGTTTGTTTATGGAACTTTATTTGCTCTTGCCCACAATGATTTTCACTTTTTGTACCAAGCAAATTTTAAGAGTGGGGGGGGAGCGAGCAGATGCCCAGATAGCAAAGACAAATATCGGAGGTCCACTTCTGACCCGCTGCCGGATCTCCATGCGCCATCACTTTTTAACCATGCCTTAATATTAAGAGATAATATTAATCATTATTAATTTTTTTTTTTTAAATCCTGTATCATATAAAATCCCAGTTACTGAAACACTATTTTTAAGTAAATAAATAAGGGGAGCTGGAGCCTATCAAAGCTGACTGCGGACAAAAGGCTGGGAGACACCCTGAACAGCTTGCCAATGTTTCGCAGGGTGCACACACCATTCACACACACACACACACACACACATGTACACACACACACCTGCAGGCAATTTAGACTCTCCAATTATCCTCACATGTAAGGCTTTGGACTGTGGGAGGAAACTGGAGTACCCAGAGGAAACCCACATGAACATGCAAACTCCACACGGAAAGGCCTCAGGCCAGATTCAATGCATGTCCACAAAATGTAAAAAAAAAACAACTGAGAACTGCCGCTTGCAATTTGGTTGTAGAATATTTTCATGATGTGGTACGGTAATTTTGGATAAAAAAACACTTCCATTGGTTTACTGTATATGCTGGCAACTAGTGTAAAAAAGTAATATCAATATTTTTACCCTGTGATTTGGTATTCTTTTTTCAGGCAAGCCCCTTTGGGTTTGGTTACCATACTGTCTTTACAATGAGTGATAACTGCTATTTTGAAAATGGAAACTGTATCCCTGTGCTTCAGTTAAGTGATAGCATGATAGATTATACATTTTCAGATTGCTAAATACAAAAAGATGGCTAATATTTACAATTTGATGCCATTTTTAAATGTCCTAGTTACATCCAATATTGTGCTGGGTTCAAAAAGACCCTCTTACTAATGTGCAATCAGATTGGCACAAATAAATAATTTTATCATTGGGAAACACATTGTAAAGTAATTTATTCAAACCGGAAATCTACCACCTTATCTGGCATGTACCTAGCTAAGACAAAACCGCCTCTTGTTATAGTCTCTGGAGGATTCCTGAAATGCATCCCACAAGCAACCATGTAGCAAAAATTAGATCAAGAATTTGCAAATGCACCATGCTTCCTGAAAAAAAAAAAACTTACTAGATGGAACATCAATCGCTCTAGGTCCAACTTAGAGTTTTTGCAGCATGACAAGTGACGTCAATGACTCACACTTAGGTTACCATGCAATGATACAAATGGGAAGACACTTGTACTACTGTGAATATTAAGGAGATTCACCTGAGTCCCTATCAATCAGGCAAGGACAGCAAATGACCCATGTTTCTTCATAAAGTCACCAGTTATGTTCAGCCACCTTTACAGCAAGTATGCATAAACCAATTAAGTTAGTGAATTAGGTAGAATATAGTTTATAGAATGCGTAAAGTTGATGAGTAATCTTCAACACGATTTGTCTTGCATCCATTGGATAAATTTAGAAAATCATATAAAAATATATGGCAAAAAAATAAGAAGTTTAAATCAATTTTCTCATGGCCGAATTAAAGATTTTTTGAGATGGATATTTTTTTATTATTATTATCCTTGACTATTTACCAGGGCATGTATTAGGAGGAGATATCACCCAGCAATAAGTATAGGTGAGAGAACACCACTGTTGAAATATTTTGATTGAGGCTATAATTTGACATTTTCACTGAAGCAATAATTTGGTTATCAAGAATGGATGTCTCGAAATGATCCTCAATGATAATATTGACTTGTTTTATTAATTATGTATTAATAAACTATCAAATTGGTTGACTCATGCAAATTTTTGGTGTACCTTGGGGGTATTTGGTTTCAAGAGGTTAATTATGTCCTCGGGTGAGCAAGTCTCCTAAACTACTATCAGTGAACCTCAACACAGCTAAAAGATGATTGGGTGGATTGCAAGATAAAAGCTTCTGCTTCATTGTTGGGTTCTGTGGTCTGATGTCACAAAATAACAGTGGTCAATTAAAATTAGAAATAAAATTTGTCACAACAAACCCCAAAGGTTGATTTAGCATAAAAAATAGCCATTCCATAAAGGGCCACGTCCCTACTATGACTAATGGCAGTGGATCTTTGATGTTGTGCTGCTGTTTTTCTTCAAAAGGCCTTAGAAAACTTGGTAGGATTCATGGTGCCACAAATTCCATCAAGTCACAGCAGGTTCTACTTGAAAGCTTGACTGCCACTGTCTGGGAAACAATGAACACCAACCACAAAATCAAGGTTTTGCTATGGACATATCAGTTCTAAACTTAAACCAAATATTTAATCTGTGGGACAAGCTGAGAAGGACCCTCCATAGAGTGATGATCCATTGTTGGATGATCTGCATGCCAGAATAGAATAGTTTCTGATCCCTTGACACATATTCCCCAAGCTCATTACACACTTTGAAAACTCAGACCTGTTATCTTAGCAAAAGGAGGTAGCACAAAGTATTAAATGAAGGGGATCAAATTGAAGACCTGGGTGCAAGAAGTACCTAAGTCACAAAATATTACTTTTGGGATTCAGGGGGTCAAAGTTTTCAAAACATGTTGCAGATAACGACGAAGGGCAATGGAAACGCACCAGTACACAAGACTTGAGTGCTTCTTTGCAGATATCTTTGGTATCAGATGATGCTCTTGCCATTGTGGCTTTTAATACCAGTGTCAACTCATTTTTTGCAAAATGTGACTTCAGTACTCCTTGCACTGGTATTCAATTGCCGTGCAAATTTCATGATAATTATTTTCTCTTTATCAATTTATGATAATTAAAGGCAATATTTTTGTTGATATTTCAAATTTAATGTCAACAGGATAAGCAGTAAAGGCACTAAATCAACACTGCTTTTGCTCATACAGTATTTACCAAGTGATTCCAAAAATAAAGTAGGGCAAAGTAAAAATGAATCACATTTTTTGAAAACGTTGGGTCCAAAATGGTGTCAACTGTTCACTTACATAACGCTCGAAGTACAGTGTCGTTGGAGCTCGAAAAGGAGCAATCCCTACATCGTATCGCCTATGGGCTTACTTTAAAAATGACTAATGGCAGATGCCCTACTTGAGTGCTTTTACTTGTCCAATGAACTTTGGGCTTACTGTGTCATGATGAGAGCCACCAGGGAGGCTACCATTTACATTATGAAGTCCTCACTCAAAAAAAAACCTTGAAATTTGGATTTTGTTCAGCAGACTGAAGCCAGACTTTTTGTCTTTGTTCTCAATATGCACTCTCCCATTTTAATGATAAATCAAGCCCATTGTTAATGGCTGCTGGTCACTGATTATTACTGGCAGTCAGCGTCCCAGTATCACGTGTGCCCCCCCCCGCCCCCCTCCCTCCCTCCTGTCTCACATTTGTGCCGCCAATGTGGTTTTTCTGCCCTCCTTCAGGAAGGCCCATGTGAAAACACAACCCTTCTGTTTCTCTTGATGAATATACCGTCTATCCGCTCAAAAATTGTCAGTCTATCCCACCAAGAAGCTGTCTAACTGGTGCCAACACAATATTTTCCCACTTTTAAAGATGATGGCATATCAAAGACTGTACCATTTGGATACAGATCATGTAAGGATTTGGTTGGGGAAGTGGCTAGTGGAGAATCACCCCCACTTTTCTACTTATTCTATTCAGTCTCTTCTTGCTTCAGTGAATGGCAGATTGCACTGCAAACCAAGTTCATACCCAGAAATAAAAGAAGGGAAACATTCAAAGCTGTTTTCACATCCACAGTATGGATGTTTCATTTAAGAGAAAATTAGCATAGAAGCCTGATATGACCTCACACTCTGGATCTATTCGTCTCATTTCTGCGAATGGAGCCTTTGTTTGAAGTGCCCTGCTAAGCACACACATCTACATCTATGAAGCCTGACCCCTCAGTTCAGAATGGAGCTGATTGCCACAGCCAGCTGCTTAATTGTTTGCCTGATTTAATCACCAATCAGCCTAAACTGTCTGACACAGACACTGCCAGGTTGCTGGAGTGGAAGGGAAATAAGCAAAATTTTACTTAATGGTTTTTTTTTTTCAGAAGTTATAGAGTTACTCACAAGCTGTGGTGCCAATGCAGAGAACACATGCAAGATGCAGGTCCATTCAACACAGGGTGAGATATGCACTTGTTTAAACCCCGAGCTAAATCTTGCTGTCAATTCTCAATGTTTAGGCGGAAGTCAGAGCGTTTATTGTGAAAAAGGTCTTGTAGTTTTAAAAAACAAAGGAAATTGCCCCTTTACTAATGAAAAAATGTCCTCTGGGAGACATAAACAAAATATTCTAAAATATTATAAAAAATATTTAATCGTCTATGCAATCGGTGAGTATAGTTAAATGCCAGTTCATTAGTGCTGCGCAGTGGTGTATCCAGAACTAAAAGTTGGGTGGGCACAGAACATCCTTTTAAAACAATTATTAATCCTGACTAGTCCTCATTCATTTTTCAATGAATGTATTCAATGAACAATACATTCATTTCAAAAATACTCCATGCGGTCAGGTGTTGCTAGTTTACCAAGTTAAGGTAAGACAACAGTAATTCATTTGGACACACATTTTGGTGCATTTCAATCAGCCTTATTCAAAATTGAGAAAAGGTGTTTCAAATCTTTGTCTTTGATTTGATTTAAACAATCTTAAATAATCAAAAAGCACAGGTAAGATTGCCTGATGTGTCAAAACGGTAGTACAGAAGTTCCAGACCAGTTGACCTTTCATAAATTGTATAGACCTAATTAAGTATGAGTAAATGACTCCTCTGAATTGAATTTAGCCTATTATGTAATTGCTCTTAGATCATATTAAGAAAGAAGCTGTGTCTTTAATTGTCAAGGGGTTATTCTGATAATTGCAAAACGTGTAAAAAAGGAAAATTATTAAGAACAAGTCAAGACTAATAATTGTTGTTAAGGGATGTCCTGTGCCCATCCATGTTTCTGTTCTGGCTGCATCACTGGTGCTGCGACTGTTAAATAAGGCGAGTATGAGCCGCTAGTAAATGTGCAAATTCATAAAATTCCGCTGACTAAAGAAAATAGGTCTGCTATTTCATGTGTTCACCTTGCTTTATGGGATGATAAGAAGTGATCTGAGTTTTCCCAGTGATGACTGGGCATGTTATGTTTGAGGCCCTTCTGACTAGCTCAATGACTGTTCTTTTGATTATTCATTAATTCAGTTTCTGGCTTCAATCATATCTGTTTTGTGCAGTTAATTAACTCAACGTGATTTTAATATTCTACAGCATTCTTTGAAAGGCACATTTGACATCTCACCCTTTCTGAAGCAGAGATCCAAAGTGCATGCACTCTGTTTTTTGGTTCAGAAAATTCAGAGCCAGTTGACAAATGTTTAAATATACTGAAACCGTTTATTCCTTTAATATCTTCAGGTTTCACCTCATTTTACTCCTAGTCAAAATTAACAGCATTCCTTTTTGCTGGTAGTGTCTGGTTTTCATGATATGTAAACGATTAGAAAAATTGATTTGCTGATTTAATATTGGCACCAGCTCTTTCATGTCGGGATGTTTTGATGAAGTGTATCATCTGCCATTTTTTACAGCTACTCTGAAGGTGCAACTCCAAGTTCATACAATTCCTCACTTAGTATGCATGTAAGACCCACTGGTAAGGAGGTGTTTAACAGGAAATTCACAAAGCCATGCTTCTCTTCCGCGCAAGGACATTTCTGCTGACAGATTGTGCTTGTTATACTCATTATTACCAGCAGAGGGAGATATTGCATATGAATGGTGTCAATCCAAAGGTGCCCCTTGTGCTGAGTTCCTTTCCTTACCACCGTGTTCCTTACCATAGAGCGTTGCAGCTGAAATGGCTTTAAAACTGAGCAAATACCTTGAAATTGTGCAATGACGAACATGGTTTGTGTGCAAAAAAGAACAAAATTAGTTTTGATTGGAGACTCTAAAATTGAGATGCCATATTGAGCACCTCCACACAGACCAATAGATAGATACTTATTCTGAAACACAGGTAATCGGTGTTGGGAAAATGTTCCACAAAATACATTTATTACATGCATTTCTAGGATATCACATTAAAATAATGCTGTGACCTTGAATACTTGAGGCAGTGATACCCTTAGGAATATTTAGTTCAGCTAAGAAGTCAATTATTGTACATGGACAGTCATGAAAATAAGAAAAAACAGAGTAATTATATGAAGAAATTGCCACAGATCTCTAAGTTACACATAAGAGAAGGTAAAGAGACAAAAGTATAATATTAATGATTAATCTCAAAAATTGGTGTGAGTAACATTATGCTAGTATTTTTCAAGTGACCTTTAGGCAGTGGTATTTTTGAAAGATTTTATCGTACAGAAGGTATTCTTGACACTGTAACCCAGATTCAACCACAATTAAAGTCCTTGATACTAAAAACTATGCCATAATAAATCAATGCTGACATTTTGCCGGATCAGTGCTGTCATTGCAGTCAAAGGATGGCAAGTTTCTGCTGGTCTTTTCATCCTATCCCAATCTTCTAATTTTTCCATGCATGTATAATCAAGTAATCTGTTAACGAACTGACTTACTCTAGACATACATACCCATTGCACATCAGGGTCCAGCCAAATTAAAAATAGTCAGAATATTGTTAGAAAATTAGAGGCAAAGCAAATAATGCCCAAGTAAATTCATAAATACATTCAGGTCCTCTTTAAAGGAATAAAGATAAAACTTAGATAAATATAAAACACAAAACGTTTTAGTTTTTTTTTATTTTTTTATTTTTTACTTCCACCCTATGTCTTATAATTGACATTTTATAAGACATTCCTTTCAAAGTTTTGATATTCTGAGCTGAAGTGCAGTATGGTCAGCGCAAAGCAACATGACCCTTAATCTGGACCAATATTGTTTCTAGTGATACCAATGTGTCATGAAGAGAATTCATAAATTATTACTCACAGCAGAGTCTGTTCATCTTTAATCTCAGCAAATTTTAAGCATGCCACCGTATAGTTTATAAGGCAGGGTTGCACAGAGGCACTCTGAGTTCCTCCGTTTCCTCACAGCAAGAAGGCTGTGGGTTCAAATCAAGCTGGGGGCCTTTCTGTGTGGAGTTGGAATCTTCGCCCCGTGTTTATGTGGGTTTCATCTGGGTACTCCAGTTTCCTCCCATAGTCTAAAGACTGGCTAATTAGAAACTCTAAATTGGCAGAAGGTGTGCATAAATGGTATGTGAGCCTGGCGATGGATTTGCATGCTGTCCAAGATTTGCTTTTCCCTTTTGTCCACAGAGGGCTGGGATAGGCTCCAGCTCATCTGTGAACCTAATAAGGAAGACACAGTTGGGACAATGGATTTATTAATGAAAACTCTTGAGATTTTATATACACACACACACACGCATACACACACAGAGTACAGTGCAAACATCCAAGGCACCCGGGTTTTTTTTTAATAATTTAAATATGAATTAGATGTTATGAAGTTCTCCACTATGCTAGGAGCCAGCAAAAAGCCAATCATCGTATAAACTATATCACAATAAGACAGTGTCCCAAATTTTTTGGCAAAGGCTAATCACACCAGATATTGATTTGGTTCAGTTTTTAACAGTTTACAGCTCAGTTTAGTACATTTCTCAGTGCTTAGAAACCAGATTAGAAACTAGATTTTATCATTTTTGCAAGCATATTTGCTCGATGGAATAGTTTTAACACTCTATTAACCAGCGTAGCATATCTGCTACATGAAGTAAAAGGGTTAAAAGCCTGGACACCCTGTTGGTTTTGTTTCTTATTGCCACATAAACATTTGAGAATAACTTGAACGGTATGTCACTTAAATTTTTTCATTAGCATTTTTACCCAATGTAGCAGGTTTCCTACAATTTGGAAAGGTGGACCAAATGTGTCAAAATTATTTTTTATATCTACTGTTTTTCAAACAATGGCCCAAAATAAACATTTTTGCATAGGGAAATAATTTTAACACAATTGGAAATGGGTTAATAGACGGTTAAATTTGCCTAAGACTTTTGCACAGTACTGTATATAAAAATGTATATATAAAACACATAAGAAGTAAACCAGAGCCCTAATTGATCACGTGCTGTATTTAGTTTGAAAACAATGTTGATTCTTTTGCAAATCCTCCCACTGAGGCTGTATTGTGTTAGGTGTCTTCTAAAGACAATCCTCTTTGATTTTCATTTACTTTGAAGATGGAGCATGCGGAGCAATCATTCAGGCAAGCTGTCACACCATTCAGTCGGGCCTGACATCTGAAACGCATCAAGCATTAGCAGCATCCCTCCCCCTGCTAGACTGATGTCAGCCACGCTTGTTTATTCATTAACACATATTAATTAATTCTGGAGATCTGTGGCTTGGAAGAGGGGCACGCGGCAGGGCAGTGGGACTGATAGAGCAGCACGCTGGATGAGAGATGATACAGGGCAGGGAAATATTATGAATGGGAAATATTATTGGCTCCAGGCAGGTTTGAGTGGCAAAAAACCCGAAAAAAAAATTAGGGGTGGTAACCATGTTAGTTTTGTTCAATCATAAAATCATTTTGATGGTCTGTTGGAGTTGGGGACCTTTTGGTTGGGGGTTCCAACTTTAAATATAAAAGCTCTGTCATATTCATTAACTTTAATGTTTCTGCAAATGTAGTCACTTCATGCTCTCTGTTTCCAAATACTAGGACAGAAGGACAGTGGAATAAATTGCTCGGGATATTGAAATTTGCACATGTTAGAATTCATGGAACCTTGTTCAGGCAGGGGCTGCACATTAGTTGATTCCCTCGGTCAAGCAATACACCAGCAGAGTGAGAGTTGAACTCTTCTGAAGAGCTGTGCTAGGATTAAGGATTAGACCTGGATTCAATCAACATTTCCTTATAACTTCAATTTAATAAAAAAAAACCCAGGTTCTAGATACTGCATGATCAGGAGTTAACTCCAGCTGCTTTATATATTAGCTTAAAGTGCATAAGGACAACTGGCGTAATTTTACCTGAGTCGATTGCAAATGTGAACCTGCGTTCTCACCTGCCGTCAATTTGGAAATGCCTAAAAGCCTCTGATTGGTTGGCATGACTGACATATCATTGAATCATTGAACTCCACATGCCTTGGAACCAAAAGACATCATATGTAGAGTGAAATTGTTTTTAGGAAGTGGAAGTTAAAGTACTCATACATTGTACAATTTAATTATTTTCCTCAAATGTATACTTTTACATGTATACTGTGTAATAATTCTCACGGTTATTCACAATAGACAAAGTTGAGGAAAAAGTAAATTTTGATGACAGCTCATTTTTAAAGTGCTTTCCTAAAAGGAATAAAAATGCATTATCAAACATTGACATTAAGACTGAATCAATTTGCAGTAATGAGTGAGCATGAAGGCTCATTTGAGAACCTTGCTGTGCTTCAGGGAAAGTTATAATTCACAGTGGAACAAAAATGGCAATGACTGCTCTGTCTGGTCATTATCGAATTAAAAAGCTTTTCATTATAAAAAAAAATTATCTTAATTAACTCAAATCCGAATATGTATTTTTGGAAGTTTTTCAATAAAAACCTTCGTGCAGTGCTCTGAAAAATATTTGCTGCCTTCCTAGATTCTTCTATTTTTGCTTATTTGTCACACTTAAATGTTTCAGATCATTTTAATACCTGACCAGGATAACCTGTAATCACAGACTGAAGTTTTTAAATGATGATGTTATTTATTTGAGGAAAATGCTATCCAGCCCTATATGAAACGTAAATGCCCCTAAATCAACCAAATACAATAATTTAATTGGAATTGAGGTTCAATTTCATTTGACGCACCAGGACGTTATGGCTGAACTACAATGACAGCCAATATCTACAAATTAAGAAAACTTGGGAGTTGAACCTTCCAAGGAGTAGCCAGCCAGCCAAAATTTGTCCAAAAACACCTGAACAATTAATCCAGCAGGTCAGAGAAGAACCCAGTCAAAAGTCGAAACAACTGCAGGCGTCACTTGCCACAGATAAGGTCAGTGTTCAGAATTCCACACTAAGAAAGAAACTGGGCAAAAATGGAATCCACAGGAGAGCCCTAAGACGAAAACCACTGCTGAACAAAATGAGCACAAAGGCTCGTCTCACATTCACCAAAACATCTTCATGAACCCCTAGACTTCTGGGATAATATTCTTAGGACTGATGGCTCTAAAGTGAAACTTTTTGAGAGACATGGTTCCTGTTTCATCTGGCATAAAGACAACCCAGTATACAATAACAACAACAAGACACCATCAGTTAAACATGGTGCTGGCATTGTGATGGTCTGGGTGGGGCTCTTTGCAACTTCTGGACCTGGGAAATATACAATAATTAATAGAATAATGAATACTGTTTTGTACCACAAAATCCTGATGAACAAAGTCCAGCCATCAGTTTGTGGCCGAAAGCTCAAAGGGAGTTTGGTTATGCCGCAGGACAAGGATCCAAAGCCCAACAACAAGTTCACTTCTGAATGGCTGAAAATGAAGGTTTTAGAGTGGTCTAGTCAAAGTCCTGACTTGAATCTGATTGAGATGCTGCAGCATGACCTTAATCAGGCAGTCCTTTCTAAGAAACTGTCCACAGTGATTAAATTTTAAAAAAATTTGCAAAGATGATTTGGACAAAATTAATCCACAGTGATGTAAAATACTTATTGCCAGTTAATGCCAATGTTTGATTGCAGTTTGATTGCCAAAGGTGGCACAATCAGCTATTAAATTTAGGGGGGCGATAATTATTTCGCAGGAATGATGTAGGTTTTGAATAACTCATTCCCTTCAATAAATGATTAGCTGCATTTTTCATTTACTTGTGATGTCTGTCTATAACAATTGGTTGGACAAATATGACAGATATGCCATATGACAAAAAAACAAAAACAGAAGAAATTGGAAAGGGGAAAAAATATTTTTCTCAGCACTGCATTGAATGCTATATCATAATATTCAACTGTCTAGTTACCAATTCAGGAAACACCCTCTGCATGATGGATTTGTCCGGCAGCACAATATTTTCTTGAATTATGTTTTCTTCCTCTCTCATAGATTTTTTCCTTCAGTATTTTTCCTCTCTTTTGGATATATAGTTGGTCAGGGGGCTCCTTGCACTTTTGAAGCGAAGACTACTTCCAGGCCCAGATTACGATTCCCTTTTCACCAACCCAGTTCATCAATGGTGTCAAATGACGATGGCAAAAGACTCCGTTTGCGATTTATACTGCTGTTTGGGCAGAGCATGACGAGTGTGTCATTATATGACAACTAGTGATAAAAATGTGTTGCAGCCAATTTAGAATATGGAGTAAGACAGGGGCCAAAATGAACTCTTGTGGCCGAAATGAGTATTACGGTAAAAGATGTAAAATAGCTGTAGTCAACAATTTGAGAATCTTTTGAGAAAGATTGAGACGTTGAGAAAAATTTGAAAAAAGCATCCCGCCCACACACACGCGCACACACCCCTCCCCTCTGTGCTCTCTGATCCCTACCACCGATCACGTGTGGCTGACGGCCTGGAGACTCCCAGACACACCCCCTCTACCCGAACAACAAGCCGGCCAGTGTTCTATCAAATTTTGCTCCATTGTCAGAAAATTCTACCGTAAAGCAAAGCGATCGTAAAGTTTTTGTTTTCTCCTTGACATTGCAATATGAATCAGGTTTCAATAGTAACTTTATTTGTTAGCTTATTATAACAAAAGCAGATGTTATAATGAGTTGGATAAGTTTGTTTGAAGATATATGCCCATATACGCCATTATCATCTAATTTCTGCATTTTCAGGAAAACCCAGCATGTACGCTTACAGGTCTAAATGCGCAATAAAAATAAATCTATTTTTGTGATTTTTAATGATACTTCAGATCGAGGAAACAGCCCGAGATTTCAGGTTTGCACGAGGGCAGAACTGCAAGGTACCATACTTTGATAGGTAGCAAAATTTCAGAACACCGGCAGTAAACAGACACAGAGCCAGCCTTGAATGAAGATTTACCATGTTGGATTCGCAGGTATAGCAATATTTAAAGTTATTAAATGCATGTTAAACCTAACGTAAATTACAATGTCAACACCTGTCAAAAGCTATTGTTTCTTCCTCACAATATTACAATAGGCCTAACTCAATAACAAGCCCATGATATTTAGTGAAGGCTATCATGACAGTTAGGAAAGTCTCGCTAATGATAAAACCACAACAGCTCTACAGTGCATATTTATTCCACATAAATGAACAACAAGAACATCTGAGCAAATAGAAAATATTTGCCTTTCTCAATCACTGGGATGTTTGTGGTGTTTTAGCTGGGGTCTCTGCATTTGGAAGAGAGCGTGCCGTTCAAAAATGCCAGAATGAACACACATTGACACATTGAATGCATTCAGGCACTAACTTACACTGATAATAGCAATGCTCATTTACAATGCTAAAAATAAACGGTTAACATTCCAACGCCGTCTGTCGACAGAGAAAAACGGCAGTGTTAACAGTCATAAGCCAGCATTGTCATAGACTTTACATAAGTTATTTATGTAACAACTCACACAAAAGTCAAAAATTACCAACATGTTCAACAAAAAGTCTGCTGTATCAGCATGAGTTTTCAGGCCCAAATCCTACTGGAGTTTCCTTCAGCGATGAATGGATGACCCAATGTTTACTCGGCTTTGAGTCCTGCGTTCCTCACCTTTCCTCTTTGTCTCTGCCTTTTCCTCTGCTGACTTATGCTTTCTCACAGCTTTTGCCGGTGGGGCAAGCAGGGGCCGCCTGCTGCTGTCGCTCTCTCTTTTCCATTCTTTTAGCCCTTGTTGCTAAGCTGCTACTCAGCTACGTCCTCTACTTCTATGTATATTGGCGGTTTGCAAACACTTGATGAATTACTGCCACCAGCTACTAATAATACATTTTATTTGTAAACACACTGTACATCAAATAAATTATCTCAAAGTGCAACAGTGCAGAAACAAACAGCAAACATCTAAGAAACAACATTAAAACTAAGACAGAGAGAAGCTACATTTAAAAAAAAAAAAAAAGAACAGAGAGGCTATAGTAAAAAACAGTCAATCGAAGCCTTTCCTATAAAGATGAGTTTTTAAGCCTTTTTTAAAAGCATCCACCGACTGTGGTGCCCTGAGATGGTCAGAAAGAGCACTCCACAGACTGGGAGCAGCTGAGCTGAAAGCGCAGTCACCCATAGTTCTGAGCCTTATCCTCGAAGGCTGGAGGAGGTTAGCCTGTTCAGAGCGGAGATAGTGTGGGGAGGAATGGGGGGAGAACAGTTCTTTGAGGTAAAGGGGAGCAGTGCCATAGAGGCACTGGTGGGACAGCAGAGAGATTTTAAATTCGATCCTGTACTGGACAGGGAACCAGTGGAGGGATTTGAGGAGGGGTGTGATGCGATCATACTTTCGCTATAATGAACGTACGGAGACTCCAATCGCGGTTCAAGCTCGGAAGAGCGTCTCTTATTCACATTATCGTTGCTCACGGTCAGACAGAAACCGAGGTCAATAGCCAGAAATCAGGAATATCACAGAAAAGCTCAATCGTAGTCAGGGACAGGCAAAATGTCAAAAAAACCAGGAAATCAGTCAGCACAGAATACAGAAACAAAGGGAAACAAATCTAAGGGAATGGGGAAAGGGAAAGGGTAATAGGAAGGGAAAAGAGGGAGACAGAAATAAACTAAACAGTCGTATAAAGGGAGCTGGGGAAACGGGAGACTCACAAACTCACTCGATGAGTACAATCAATTACTTGAATTTAGAAACTCACAAAAGACAAAAACTCAATAATCGCAGAAACACACGGAGAAAAAGCACAGAAACAGAAACAGAAACAGAAACAGAAACAGAAACAGAAACAGAAACAGAAACAGAAACAGAAACAGAACGACCAGGCAGAGCAAGAAACGGTCACAAATCGACAAAGACAAGTGGAAAAGAGGGGTCTTTATAAACAAACTAATTAGAGTGCTTAGCCCAAGAAATGAAGGACAGCTGAGAGGAGGCAGAATCTAGAACAGCAAAGGATAGTGATAGGACAGATTGAGCAAGTAGGTGTGCCCTGCTTCTTCAAACTAACTAATCACCGTGCCTAACTACTCTGCTCTAATGTGTAGTCCTACCCTTTTCTAATCACCAGTGCCTCAGCTAAACTATTCTCAGGTGCAGACAATAAACAAGCACAGGAAGAAGGAAGCAGGAAGTACCCAACCAGAAAAAACAGGGGAAAAGACTGTGAATGGAAACAAGACACCACACTTAGACACACAAGGGAGCGAGAGACAAAAGACAAGCATTCATGAAACATGAACAATCCCACTAGAAATAAATCTAACACAAAGAAACAAATAATTCTAAACATCATGAAACTAAAAACATACAAAAACAAAGCATAAATTACTTAATTCACAACATTCGCTTCCTAATTAGGATCCTGCAGGGTGAGTGTAGGGCGGAGTTTCGCAATGTTCCTGAGGTGGAAGAAAGAGGTCTTACATAAATGTTTAATGTGAGCCTCAAAGGTCAGGTTAGGGTCCATTCTGACACCAAGGTTAGTGACTAAAGATGAGAGGTGGATGTCGTGACCGGCGAAGGTGATGCTGTTGATGGTGGATGACCGGATCTGGTGTGGGGTGCCAACAAGAATGGCTTCTGTTTTTGTGCTGTTTCGTCATCCACGCCTTTATCTCCTCCAGACAGGTGGAGAGTATGAGAGAGGGCAGGGCTGCAGAGGGTGTTGGATTGGTTTCAATGTAAAGTTGGGTGTCATCAGCGTAGCAATGGAATGATATTCCATGCCAGCTGATGACATGACTAGGGGGGAGCATGTATAAAGTGCAGAGGGTGAGGCTAAGGACCGATCCTTGAGGGACACCACAAGTGACAGAGTGCATGTCCGACTTAGCTCTTCCTAGGGACACATACGTCGTTCTGTCTTCGAGGTAGGATGTGAACCAGGCCAGGGTAGAGTCGGAGAGTTTGATGGAGAAGTGGAGACGGTGTAGAAGGATGTGGTGGTCTACAGAGTCGAAAGCTACAGTGAGGTCAAGAAGGATGAGAAAGAAGGAGAGCCAGCATCAGCCGTCATCAGTAGGTCATTGGTGACCCTGACCAGAGCAGTTTCCATGCTGTGGCCAGAGCGAAAACCAGACTGGAACTTCTCATATAGACTGTTTGACTTGAGATGATTGTGAAGTTGGGCAAAAACTACCTTTTCCAATACCTTTGAGAGGAAAGGAAGGTTGGAGATGGGACGGTAGTTGACGTATACTTCGGGGTCAAGGCAGGGCCTTTTGAGAGGTGGCTTGATGACTGCAGTTTTCAGGGAAGTAGGGACATATCCGGCCTGGAGGGAGTGGTTAATGATTTTGGTGATCATAGGACTTATTGCAGAGGAGTAGGTTTTTATCAGGGCAGAGGGAAACGGGTCCAGGGCTCAAGTGGAGGGTTTCATCTTCTTCAAGATTTCCTCAACTTCTCGCTGAGTGATGTCCATGAAACAGCAGAGGGGCTGAGTAGTCTCAAACTGAGGGTCAACAGTTGGGAGTAGAGGTGCAGGGGGAGCAGAGGGGCTGGAGAGAATGGAGTGGATGCTAACAACTTTTGTCTGAAGAAAGAGATGAATCTGTTATACCGCTCCTGAGTGTTGTCTGAGTTTAGAAGGGTCCGAGGTTTGAGGAGATTATTTATGGTGGAAAAAAGTTGCTTGGAGTTACCAGGGCTATTGTTGATGATGTGGGAGTAGAACCGGGACCGTGCGTCACTGAGGGACTTGCTGTAGGCCTTCTGTTGTTCCCAATAGGCTAGTTTGTGTACAGCAAGTCCTGTGTCCTTCAAACGCCGTTCAAGAACACGCCCCTCTCTTTTCAGTTGCCGCAACTTACTGGTGTACCAGGGGGCTGAGCACGTGAAGGTGACGGTTCTGGTCTTTACTGGAGCATGGTGGTCCAGGAGGGTGTTCAATGAAGAATTGTAGAAATCCACGTATTCAATGACTGATGAGAAATTGGCAGCAGAGAGATGGTGGAGATCGATGGTCAAGATGTCTGGGTTGATGTTTTTAAGGTTCCTAAAACTGATTTGTCTGATGGGCTTATTGAGGAGGGACAGAGTGAATAACTCCATCAAGATGGCCTTATGGTCGAATACACCCAAATCGTGCACCGAGAGATTGCTGATGGGGACGGAGTTTGTGATGAGAAGATCAAGAGTGTGGTCCCCGATGTGTGTTGGGACATTGACATGTTGAGTGAGGTTGAGGTTGTCAAGAAGATGGAGGAATTCAGCTACAGAGTGGGAGGAGGGAGTATTTACATGAATGTTAAAATGACCGAGTATCATGACATTGCCTGGGGTTGTGCAGAGTGTTGTGAGGAGGTCATGTATCTCAGGGATGAAGGCACGGTTTGGTTTGGGGGGCCGGTAAATCAGGAGAACTATAGTAGAAAGAGGGAGTTTGCATTTGAATGCAAGGTGTTCAAAAGAGGTGTAGACAGGCAGGGACAGAAGGGATAAATCAAAGTGTCCCCGGTGTACAACAGCAAGGCCACCGCCACGGCCAGTGGTGTGGGTTTTATTTAGGTAGCTGAATCCCGGGGGACAGGCTTCATTAAGACCAGAGTAGACCTCTGGTTGTTGCCAGGTCTCAACACGGCACATGAAGTCAATCTCCTTGTTGATAATATGGTCATGGATGAAAGATGCCTTGTTATTGAGGGATTGTGCATTTAAAAATTCAATTTTGACGGTTGGTGCTGGAGTGGTAGTGGTGGAGTGTCTCTGTAGGGGCCAGAGTAGGCTGTGATCCACCCCACGTTTACAGTCCAGCTTAGTATGAAATTGCCTCGTAGTTGCAGTGCTCTGATAACGTGTCAATTGTGCGACGGGAGTCCAGATGGAAGGAATGCACTGATCAGACTGCTGGTGGTCAACAAACTTTCTGCAGGTATTTCGGTGGACATAACGGGGGCGTCGTAGAAGTCCGAGTTCATTGATCATGGAGATATTAAATCTAGAAGTGATTGCGGAGTTAAGTTGGTGGAGTTTCAAGGAGGAATAACTGAGCGTCATGCTGTCGCTAGATCCGCTGACACAGTTTGTAGCAACTAGCCAAGCAATGCTAACACTAGTCGATAGCCAGCTAGCCGTGAGCTCACTAGCTAATAGCCAGCTAGCCAGTAGACTAGCGGTGTTGGTAGCCGGTGGTCTTGGGCAGGGGTGCCAGAGATGAGTAGCAGACAAGCTGAGGAAAAGGATCCAAATCATGACAGCACACCATGAACTTGACTGGACTGATGTTAAAAGCCAGCCACTAGGACTTGCAACAGCTGAGGGGTGAGCTATCCCAAGCAACGCTAGCTAGCCAGGCTGTTGGTGTCACTGTGCAAGACAGGCTGGTGGCAAAGCTCGCAACAGCCGCTGGGGAACAGCTGTCCGTCACCGGTGGTTCGATGGACGGAGCCCTTGAGCAGAATCCCTGGAGAGGTGGAGTTGACAGCTGGAGCAGGTAGCCAGTAGCAGGTGTGTAAGGCAGCGACCAATAGAAAATGGGTAATCATACGAATCAGAAGTCAGAAAAATAAGAGACTTGAGGCGCCACAGCTTAAAACATTTAGTATTTTTCAAAACCTAGCGGCTGAGAACAGCGGATAAAATATAAAATCAATCAAACCACGGGCAGCGAAGCGGCGAACAAACAGCGCCAGCGTCCTCGTCCTCCACCTCCTACTTGCTTGTTGCAGAATGTTTATAACGCGGAAGGGGCGGGGACGAGGCGGAACGCAGAGCATGGGGAGTCAGAGCAAGCCAAGGATGTTTTATATTTCTCCTGATTGGTTCATGGAGCAAGCTCTCAGGCGAGTGTCAACTACAGCAAGGGGATTGGTTGAGAGTAGGAGAGAGACCTTGACCAATGTAGGCCATCCGCCCGCATGGCTTACATTGGTCAACGTTTCTGCAGCCCTGCAGCTACTAGAGTGAATGGATTTTTTTTTGCTCTTCACATTGTGTAGATTGTACTATAGGACCATAACCACCATCTAAATGAGGTCATTAATGATGATCAAACTCTCAAATTGTATACTACAGCTTTAACAGTTCAAAAAAATTACTTGCTCTGTGGCCAAGATGAGTACTACAACAACAATGCTTATGTGTCATTTTTAAATGTTTCAGATCATCTTACTAATTTTAATAGCATACATATACTGAAAACAGGAGATTTAGGGAGGGGTTAGAACCTTTTCACAACACTTTTCATTCAGGCGTTTACATGAGGACATTTTCTCATGATTGAGCGTTAATCTGATTACAAGTGCTCAATGTAAACATAACAAGTCTGAGTGGGGCTTCATAATCCAGTCGCATTGTTCCAGTGGTAAGACGAAACTTTCACAGTGTACACAGTATCGTGAGAACTAGATGGCGCCGACTGAGGGTGACACACCACAAGCCTCTCTCTCCCTTTTAGTAACTTTAGCTATATTGATTACTTCATTTGCTAACTATTCGTCTTCATTGATTATCTACAACCATCAGACTATATTCGACATCAGGTCAAGTGTTGACTCCTGTGCACCTCTGGGTTTACGGATAGACATTGTGTACAACCCATCAGCGTCACGGAGCACTGGCTACCAGCGCCAACTCAGGAAGAAAAGAGGAATACGCGGCGGGCTCCTGGCGAGACTATGGTGACGTCCATCTCGGCCTCCCATTCTGAGTATCTTGCTTGCCAATATGCACTCTTTTGGCAACAAACTGGACAAACTCCATTGTCGTATTAGCTCGCTACAAAATATGAGAGCCTGCTGTGTGTTTTGCTTTTCTAGGACCTGGCTAACACCTGAGATAGCGAACGGGGCCATACAACCAGCCGGATTCACTGTGTATCGAAGCGACCGCTTGCGTGAAGCAGCCAGCAAGTTAAAAGGCAGGGGAGTGTGCTTTTTGATCAACAACTCTTGGTGCACCGATGTGGAGGAAATCTCTCAATCCTGGTCGCCAGCACTGGAAGACCTTACCATCAAATGCCGACCATTTTATTGACCGAGAGAATTCCCCTCCGTCCTGCTGACTGTGGTTTACATTATCGCCGCAGGCTAATGCTACGGTAACGCTGGATGAGCTATACGGTGCTATCAGCAGCTGCGAGAACCAACACCCGCAAGTCATCTCCATCGTGGCTGGAGATTTCAATCACTGTAACCTCAAATCGGAATTACCGAAATACTATCATGTCAGCTGCCCTACCAGAGGCAATAGAACCTTGGATCATTGCTACTCCACCATCAAGAAAGCTTACGGGTCTATCCCACAGCCACATTTTGGCAAATCATTCATCTATACTTTTACTACCTGTTAACAAGCAGGAAGTTAAAAGACTTCTAAACTCACTGTGAGGTCTGTGCGGTGCTGGTCTGCGGAAGAGGTGCTGAAACTCGAGGGTTGCTTTGAATCACCTGAATGGTCGCTTTTTAGGAATCCTCTTAATCTGAATCAGTACACTGATACAGTTACTGACTATATGAAATTCTGTGTGGACACCTGTCTTCCCTCGTACCATTTGCTCATATCCAAACCAGAAACCGTGGATTAACTGTGATGTCCACCGCTGGCAAAGAGAGAGATCTGCTGCTTTCAGGGCCGGTGACGACGAATGCTATAAGGCGGCCAGGAGCGAGCTAAGGAGGGCCATCAGGTCAGCCAAACAACTTAACCGGGACAAGCTTGAACAGCGGTTTGGCAAAGGGGACTCGCGACACCTGTGGTGGGGACTGCAGGCCATGACGGGTCTCAAAACCATGCCGAGCGGCCCCACCAACATCACCGTTTCATTCCCTGACAAGCTGAATCGTTTCTATGCCCGTTTTGAGCCTGAGGTGGAAGCACCGGTCTTATTGGAAGCATTGGTCTTATCCTTAAAGAGGGCTCACATAGCGAGACAGCACTTCAAGTGTCAGAGGCTCACATGAGTAAGTTTTTTAATTGTCAGAGCAGGCAAATCTGCCAGTTCAGATGGTATTTTAGCTTGCGTCCTTAAGTCCTGCTGTAGTCAGCTATCGTTTGTGTACATGGACATTTTTAATCTGTCACTGTCGCTCTCTGTGGTCCCTACATGTTTTAAGAATAGTGTTATTGTGCCTGTACCTAAAAAGTTACCTGCACAGGATTTGAATGATTTTAGACCTTAAGCTCTGACCTTAAACTCTGTAGTTTTGATATGCTTTGTGAAACTGGTCAGGACAAACATTAGTCATAACATCCCTGTCCATCTTGATCCATTACAGTTTGCTTATCGGTCTAATAGATCTGTGGAGGACGCTGTATCTTTGGCTCTGTTTACTGTTCTGAAGCATCTGGAATGTAAAAATGCATACGCCAGAATGTTGTTTATTGACTATAGTTCTGCCTTTAACACAATCATTACAGCTGAAAGATCTTGGCCTCAGTAACTTCATTTGCATATGGTTGTATAGTTTTCTGATAAACAGACCTCAAACAGTGAGAGTAAATAACAGCTACTCTTTCACCATGGTTCTTAATACTGGTGCACCAGAAGGTTGTGGTCTTAGTCCCTTATTGTACAGTCTGTATACTTTACAACTGTGTGGTAAAACACCCCAACATCCATATGGTGAAATTCGCAGATGACACCACAATTATTGGGTTCATTAATTAGAACAATGAAGACGCATATAGGGCCGAGGTGAGGGACTTGTCTATATGGTGTCAGGATAACAATCTCTCCCTGAATGTGGTTAAAACAAAAGAGCTTGTAATTGATTTCAGGAAATCAAAATCTGTGAAGGCACCTGTTCTCATTAATGACACACCATAGATCACATTACTTGAGAGTTTCAGAAACTTGGTGATTAAATTTTGCTTAAACTTGCTTAATTACTACATGAACATGAATCAACATGAACCAACAAACAGACAGGTTGCATACATCTTCATCACCAATATGGCCTGAGATATTACTGCGTAGGGACTTTTATCGCATTTTAAGGGGTGATCTGGGGTTAAATGAAAAAATGACACCAGGAAACAACTCAGAATTATTCTAAAGAGGTATATGTAATAACCACCAAAAAAGATACAAGTTAGCATTTTTCTGTTTATGCGGTTGCCATGGTAACCAAGCAAGCTCATTAAATATGCAGAAAAATTCTGGCACCAATTCCTCTTTAACTCGATGATAGAATTCATTTTTTCTTCCATCATTTAAAAGCCATTGATTATCCAAATGCAATGATGTAGCCATTCTTTGCCCAGTTTATCAATTTTGTGATTTTGGGACATTTTACTCAAATTTTTAAATTATTTTTTGCAGAATCCTTCAAATACTCAAAATATTCCAAGAATGAAACAGATTTCCAATGAAGTAAAGTACCTGCAGCCCAAATTTCATAGATTTTCAATGATAAAAAAAAGCTATGGCTGCCACAAACATGAGAAACATGGAAAAAGTAATACCTTAGGACATCAATGGAAAATGCATTAGACCGCTTTGAAAAGTTTTTAATCCTTGCAGCGATTAGTGATTATTAAAGGTAAGTTATTATAGAATATTTTTATTCAAAAACATTTTTGGAAAAATAATCGAATTTTGCCCATTTAACCCCAGATCACCCCTCAAGCTGCCATCTTGGATTTTCACCACATCATATGGTCAAATTTTTTGGAGAATGGAATTTATCTAGTATACCCATGGGCATCTCCAAAAAAAAATTGGCATTTTTGTCCAGTGTGATACCAACGCCAACGTTACGATACCAACATATAATGGCCTTAATTCCCCTCACTACCAGTGGAAATTGTAAATGATTTTAAGTTTTTAGGCATCCAAGTCTCACACTCTGCTGGTCCCTTTACATCAGCTGTTTCAATAAGAAAGCACAGCAGAGACTGTATTTTTTAAGGTGTCTGAAGAAACATGGTATGTCTGAAAAGATTCTTATCACCTTTTACTGTTCCACTTGTTGTGTTCCGTGGTCTGAGTGTCTGGTTAGTCAATTTTAGGTTTCTATCATTTTGGTTTGTCAGTTTTTAGTCCATGTCTTAGTGTTCACATTTCATTCCTCTCCTGTGTAGTCCAGTCCACGTTTTACCCATGTACTGTCTGTGCTTCTCCCCGGTCACGTCATTGTTTGTATCAGTTTCTGTGTTAATTGATTGTGACACTATTTCGGGTGATTTAATGGATTCTGGGTTTCATCCTTCCTTCTGTTCTCGTTTTCTAGTTTCCCCTTGCTTTTCTATTCATACTAACATAACTAACAGTTTGTTGTTTTCTAAAATTACTAACCAAACTAACCTTGTATATAATACTAATCTACTAACGAGCACCCGGGATTGTATAGCTGCACTTACTAATTGACTAATTATCTCTCAGCAGTCGCTCTGTTCTAGCTCCACCCCTCGCCTTACTGTTTACTGGCTTTGCTAAAGTTTCCCGCAGAATCTCTGCATTCTTATAATCTGTTCTGGCTCTTTTTCTGTACACTTAGGAGTCTTTTTATCCAGTTTATTTATCCCATCTTTGGGATTGTCTTGTGATCCTTGTCTGTGTGTTAATGTTAATCTGTTTTCGAGAAATTGGTTTCCCTCATGTTCCACCCCTTGTTAATTGGATTTAGTTTCAACACCTGTGTCTGTGTGTGCCCCTGCCCTATTTAGCTGAGCAGTTTCTGCACGCATGCAGATCTGACTTCACTCATTCACGCATTCCCACTCTCACTCTCCCTGCCCGGTGCACTTCTCCTCTGGTCCCCTCAGTTTCCTGTGTGTGTTCTCAAGTTCAGCCTCCTTCCCTGTCCAGCCTGCCCTTCCTGCTGCTTTCAAGCCCCTGGTGCCCCCTGTCTCCTCCAGCGTCTGCTGTGTCCTTGTGCCAGTCTTCTTCCTCTGTCTCGTGTTGTCCTGAGCACCAGCCGCCCTGCCTGTCCTGAGCACCAGCCAAGTCCAAGCCAAGCCATGCCAAGCCAAGCCATGCCATAGCCATTACCATTACCTTAGCCCAAGCCATAGCCCCAGCGTTCCTGCCTGCCCTTAGCCCTGTGTCCTGTCTGTCCCCCTCCTGATGTTCTCCCTTACCCTTCTCCTGGCCAGCTGTGCCACCCGAGTTAGCCATCTGCCAGCTGTGCCAACTGTCTTGTCTTGTGAGTAGCTTCTAGAGTTCTGTTGTTCCCAAGTCTCGTTCCATGGTTTAGTCTTGTTCCGAGTCTGTCCCCCCGGTTTCTGTTAGTGTTTTGGATTCTTGAGTTCTCCAGTTTCAGTGCTAGGCACGGTGTTTTTGTTGGCCGGTGTGCCCCCTTTTTCCCCCTGGATTATTTCTGTTTATTTTAATAAATATCATTTTGGATCCCCGCTTATGGCGTCTCACTCCCCTTTTGTGTCTCCCTCCTCTTCTGAGTTTCCAAGTTCACGTTCATGTTCCCCTAGTGTGTTTCCCTCGTGTATCAGACCGTAACACCACTATTGAAAGCATTCTAACTGGAAGCCTACTGGTATGGTTTGGCAACACAACAGCACTGGACAGGAAACATTGAAGCAGAACAGTTAAAACTGCATCAATAATCATTGGAGCACCACTGCCACAAATATAGGATATTTACAGCAGTCGCTGCTGGAGGAAGGCACTTTCCATTTTAAAGGACACAAGTCACCCTGCTCACCGTCTGTTCTACCTGCTCCTCTTAGGGAAATGCCTGCAGAGCACCAGAGCGCGAACCTCCCGCCTCAAAGACCGTTTTTACCCGGAGGCAATCAGACGGCTGAAAAGTAGCTCTTAACTGTGATTATCAACTTATATTTTAAGCTGTTTTATTGATTTATCAAGGGATTTTATTATTTACTTATTTATGTGTTTATTTATTTTCAATTACAATTGAATGGTTCTTTCTAGTGCTTATTTATTTTTATTGAAATTGTCTTACAGCAGGTAAGGGTTGAGTTGGGCCAGGGCAAAGTGCATTTCAGTGCATTGATTGCACATCATACTTTTTAATGTATTGACAAAATGAACTTGAACTATGGCTGCTCTTATACACTACACCAGCCTTACGTGTGTGCCATAATCCAGGCGCATGTCATAGATTCCACACATCAGCTACTATGATGATAAATCCTGCTGTTTGATAGAGAGCTTTTTTTTTTTTTTTTGCATCACATATTGTTTACACACAAATGATTGAGCCCATCATCACATTCATGTTCAGTAGTTGGAATTAAAAGCAGTTTACACTGGATAACCAGTGACAACAGATGCAGATTGAGCAAGACAGATTGGGAAGAGGAGGTGTGCGAGGCAGGGGACGTGCAGAGTCCTCACCAGCTACCATGTTGAGTTTTCTTTTCCACACTTCCAGAAGACCCCCTACTGCTGCCATCTGCCCTGGTTCTACCTAACACGGCAGCTGGCAGTCGAGTTCCTACACCATCCCCCTCCCCCCTCAAAAATTTACACTGCTTTCAAGGCTAATGTTGAAAAAATCCCCTCGCTTTCAATATCTCTCTCCCTTCCTTTTTTATAGTCCTTGTGTCCTTTGTCTCCCATGACATTTCTTTCAATTTCAAGTTGTGCGCTCTTTTTTATTTTCCACTGAAATATGGAACAGCACCATTATTGTTGGGCAGGGGCATCAGGTAAGCAGGAGAGCTCATAAGGAACGTGTACCAGGTGATATCACTTCATCAGTGAGCTTAGGACAGTGATGTTTACTTATAAAATAGTGTACACTGACAATTTTAGACTAATCCACACTCCTGGTAGAAAAATTGGGCCAAGCCAAAAATGGCAAAATATGAAGTACTGAATGGTCTTCACAACAAATCATTGGTCAGAAAATTAAGAAGAATTAAACAAATTCATGGTCACAATGTAAGAGATACTGTTGCCCTTTGAAATTTTTTTACACTTTAAGCTTGTTTGTAAGCTTGCAGGCAGGGTTTTACATAAGGAAGCATCAGTGTTGTTCCACTCAATGTTGTGGCTTCCAACAGTTGATAAGCCCTTGAAAAATGGTCCCAGTTATATATGCTGTTATGTTGTGCGATAATATATGCATAATATGTTATGTGTGAAAGTGTTATAATAATGTAAGCCCAAATGCTCTCTCAAGGGTTCAAATCTGAACTCTGTAACCTCTTCTATGCATAACTGTGGTAGTGATGCCCACCATTTGGCCCACTGTTTTGCTCCACTGGGTACTCTGGTTACTTATTCATTTATTATGGGTTCTTTAGTAATGGGAAAATTTGGGCAGCTATCCTGTAAAATTAAAGATCCATTTGATCCATCCATATCTTTTTCAGTATACACAAATTGCAATGTGCCATTTAAGGCTATTTAAATGAGTTAGAATAGCTAATATTTTGCTGAAAGCATGAACAAAAACATGACTGATGCGCAACAAAAACTTTTCCTAGACAGTGTAATTACTTGCTTGTGGTAAACAGTCTCTCATGCGCAGCAGCTCCTAAGGCATCCATATTAACTTCCTCCTTTTTTTGATGTGAATGGTGGGTATTGGAACAAGACTGATCTGAGAGCAAAGAATCCCACAGCGGAGTCACGACTGTAATATGTGTATCATCAGTCTATCTGCAGCATATGTGCAAGGTTTCAGGGATGTCATATGAAAACTGTAGGAGGAGTTGATTTCACCAGCCAAGTAACTTCTGATATGAACGGATGGACGGACGGCGCCACAACATAATCCCTCTTTTGGGCTGTCGCCCGGCGGGGGATAAACACCCTCTGGCTTGCAGTCAACCTCAACTCCAGAACTATTAAGACAGTGGGCTCCAAATTCGTTGACCAGGCACAGGCGTGGTGCAGGGGGGAATAGGGGGAGTGCCACACCAACGGGGTGTATCCAGGCATATTTTGCAATTTTGTGCCTGGCGCAAGTACTCCTCTGTCCCTCCTGCTGGCACAAGTGGCAAAGAGGGAGGAGAGAAGGCGTGAGTGGGTTTAACACAGCCGAGTCAAATCTTCACCAATCAAATGAGCTCCTATCCTTACCCTTAATTTGTTGGAATAAAGAAGCCTCTGTCCTATATCTGCATGATGCGTTAATGTTGCATTTTACTTTGGGGCTTTAGGCATGTTTTCTACACCGCTTACGTCTATATTAAGCTTTACAAATATGAGTTAGCTGGCTGGCTAGGGCATTTGCGAATTATTACCATTAGCAAACTTGAATGGAATTTCAAAATGAAACTACGTCAGATCATTCAAACTTATGAAGTTGGAATGAAATATGACGGTTGAGCATTTATTTCTTCTGCCTGCACCATTGGGAAGAAAGCACAGAAAGTAAACCAGGTTGGAGCTGGCGAGCTCTTTGCGCACTTTCGGCGGAGCCTTTATCCACAAAATTGTCACTGCGTCATGATGAATATGTGACACCTCCGCCTTCCACGCCACCACACCCATCTGGGCGCACGTCCGTCTACCAAATTGCCGAAGTGGCTGCGCACGGTGTTACACCACACAAAATTACCACTGTGCGGGCCGCACCGGACAAAATTGTGTGAAATGTAAATAGAAACTACAGGCAGTAATTTGCAAGTCCCGTTCAACCTCCATTCAACTGAAAAAAGTACAAAATAAATGCTTAACGCATCATCTTTATTTTTTGAAAATAACAGCCTTTTCAAAATGTTGTCTATAGCCTGTTCTAGTTGAGACTGGTGCATAATCCCCTCTGTGTACTATCACCTCTCCTAATAACACTCAGTAGTTGTTTTGAAGCTAAGAATATACATTTTTCTGAGTTTCAGAAGTGAAAATTGTTCATTTTTAGCGCAGACAGTACCTGCACTCTGTAAATATGTAACCTCTTTGTTGTAATGCGTGCAGTGTGGCATTATCCCGCTGAAACCAGCAGTGCTGTCACTGAATATGGAAACATCTGATAGGCACATACATATGTTGTGCACATGTACCCTGTAACCCTCTGCAACAATTTTACATTCACTAATGTGCAAACTGCACATGCGGAGTACACTAATGTAAACCGAGACCCCGACTGATGCTTCTGAAAAAGTCGCTGATGACAGTTGCAATAGTCCCTCTCCTCTTTGGCCCTAAGAACATGATGTGAATTATTTCCAAAAATAACTTGAAAGATGGACTCGTCAGACCACAGCACTCCTTTCCACTTCCCTGTGAGTCTATATCAGGTGATAAAGCCCACAGAAGTCAGCGGTGGCTCTGGATGTTGTTGATATATTACTTGTTCTTTTTGAAGTTGTCTTAACTTGTGTGTGATGATGCCACAAACATCTGCGCTCACTGATGCAGTTCTGAAGTATTTATGAGCCTATGTGGTTATGTCAGTATCCAAGCAAGTTACTAATGCAGTGCGGTCTTAGGACTTAAAGGTAATGATTACTCCAGTTCTTTTTTTTTTTTTAATTCTCAGAATTTTTTCACCTCAAGCTGTTGATGGTGAGATCCCAAGATTCTTTACCACCACGCATTGAGAAATATTGTTCAGATCTAGTCAATCTGAAGGCACACTGCTGGTATATACAAGAAATTTCCATTTCTTGCATACCAGAGGGTGGCAATATAAAACTGTCATTTCTTCATCTCCCAGGATTGTTTAGTTCTGATATGCATGAATTGATAATATTAATATTGATACTCGTGATCCTAGAATTGTATTGAGTGCTGAGGTGACTATGTCACACTCGTGTCGGAAGTAAGAATTCTCATTCACTTTATCCATAGACTTTTTAAAATGTTCACTTTTGAAGTACTTGCCAATGTTTTCAAGACTCTTTTGATATCAGGATTTTGTGGCATACTTGGGAGTGACTACAAATGCTGTTTCTCTGGACCATAGTCATTTATAATTCAAATAGTTTAGTTTAATATTATATAAGTATTATATTATTATAAAGTATTATTATTATTATATTATTATTACAACATAGGTAGTATTATATTACTATGATACTACATATGTTGGTGAACTATTCAGTCAAATAGTTCACCAACATATGTTGTACAGTTCCAGTAAACATGCATTAATAATACTTAAGAAGGATAAACTGAAATTCCCCCCCCCCTTACATTCGTTGAAGGGATATGTAATGTGAATATAGGCCACTAGATGGCAGTATTTACCTTTTTTTTGTTAAGCTCAGACTGGAGTCATGTTTAGACATGTCCTGGACATGTCTGGGGCAAGTCTCAGAAAATTAAAAAAAAGAGGTCTAAATGTGGGTGGGGTCTGCAAAAGAGTATATAAGGAAAAGAATTGAGACAGTAAAGTAGTAGGAGAAATTGCAAGAAGATGACCAGACCTGCCATTCTGTTCAAGACCTGTGACGTTTCTTTTGTGGATTTCTTTGACTGTGTTTGAGCATTTTCTTCATCCAGGACATCACCAAGCCACCCCACTAAAAAGGGACTGTAATTATTTCTGTTTTTTCTTATTTATCAATCTTGGTCTTTAGTTGTAGGTTGTTATTAGTCTTTGTCTTCGGTAAAAATTAAATGTGTTTTAGTTGTTAAAACTGTGTTTGTCATCCCTTGCTGTTGCTGTTGTGTTATAAATGTAATAACAAATTGGGGCCATAACAAATTGGGGGCTCAAGGTCCGGGATAGACCATTGTGTGAGTAATTTATTGAAAATCTAACATTCCAAATTGTGAAATTGTTTTTGTGAATTTTCCTAGATATATATTGACAACAGCAATGGATGATTTCTTGGCATCACCAACCGTAGGGGTTTTGAAGTCTTTTAAAAAGACAGAACTGCTAGAAATTTGCAGACAGTTGGAGCTGACAGAGGTAAAACCAGCCATGCGAAAAGCAAGACTGGCTAGAGAGATAGTTGAATATTACATTGATGAAAATGTGTTTGCACCAGGAGATCTGGAACAGTTTCCAGTGGAAAATCCAAATATAGAAATGGAACTTAAATTAAAAATGCTAGAGATTGAAAGGGAGGAAAGAGAAAAAGAAAGGAAAGAAAAAGAGAAAGAAAGGGAAGAAAGAGAAAAAGAAAGGGAGGAAAAAGAAAAACAAAGAGAATTTGAGAGGGAAGAAAAAGAAAAACAAAGGCAGTTTGAGTTAGAAAAATTAGCAAGAGAAGAAAAACAAAGAGAATTTGAGTTAGAAAAATTTGCAAGACAGAGAGATTTTGAATTAGAGAAATTCGATAGAGAAGAAAGACTCCAAATGGAGCAACTAAAAATAAAAATTGCAACTGAAAATAAATTTCGGGCTAGCCAGGAGGTAAAACTGGTGCCTCCATTTTCGGAAAAGGATGTTGACAACTATTTCCAATGTTTTGAAAAGGTAGCAAAGAGTTGCCAGTGGCCAAAGGAACACTGGCCTCTGATGTTGCAAACTGTCCTCAAGGGTAAAGCTCAACAAGCCTATTCGGCTTTGTCTGCAGATGATTCCTCTGATTATGAGGTTGTCAAAAAGGTTATTTTGAGAGCTTATGAGTTGGTTCCAGAGGCTTACCGACAGAAATTCAGAGGTCTGAAGAAATCTGAAAATCAGACTTATGTTGAATTTGCTAATGAAAAGCAGGTTTGCTTTGAGCGCTGGTGTACTTCTATGGAGGTCAAGGATGATTTCAACTCACTAAAAGAGATGGTGTTAGTTGAAGAATTCAAGAACTGTGTTAAGGATGATGTTAAGACCTACCTTAATGAGAAGCAAGCACTGAACTTGCAATCAGCTGCCAAATTTGCAGATGAATATGTTCTCACTCATAAGTCCAAATTTCAGTCTAGCAGTAACAATAAATGGTCCCAATTTCAGAAAAAGGGTTACGGTGATACCCAAGATTCCTCACCCAAAGACAAAGACAAATCTGGTGATGGTGCTCAGAAATCCAGTAATAGGTCTGATCAAAGTGTGAAAGCTGACAGTGACAAAAGTGGTCTAGTTTGCAGTTATTGCAAGAAATCTGGTCATGTTACAACTAACTGTTGGTTCCTTAAAGCTAAGAAAGAAAAAGAAAAGGATACCAAACCAAATGCCTTTGTGAAAACAAGGTTAGAAACCCCTGTAGTAGATAACCAATCTGCTAAATTGCCTGCTTCTTGTGGGGCTAAAAAGCCTAATACAGCTGACTTTGTGAGGGAGGAATTTCTTCCATTTGTGTCAGAGGGATTTGTGGCTCTGAATGAGCATACTACTCCTGTCCCCATATATATCCTAAGGGATACCGGAGCTTCTCAGTCACTTTTGTTGATGGACTCCTTGGAGTTACGTGATGAGACCGCTTCAGGGGATTTCATACTTGTACAAGGTATTGAAGGGAGGACTGTATCTGTACCCCTGCGCTCTATATTCTTGAAGTCAGATTTAGTTACAGGACAGGTAAAGGTGGGACTTATGTCAAGTCTACCTATAAAGGGTGTTTCTCTGTTGCTAGGCAATGACCTGGCTGGGGGCAAAGTAGTTCCCCCTGTACATCTTACTTCACAGCCGAGCACTGAAAATGGGGATGAGGACCCATCTCTGTATCCTTCTTGCGCAGTGACTCGTGCTATGGCCAAGAAGGCTAAAGAAGATGATGTTGTGGTGCCGTCCAGTACATTGAATAGTCAGGACTCAGGTGGTTCGCCTCATGACTCTGATTGGCCTACTATGGTTTCTCCGTTTGAGGACTTATCAGATACTTTTATCAGTTCTCTATTCAGCCAGCAGGAAGGATCTGGTGATTCTGATGTGTCTGGAGACTTGTCTCTGTCCAGAAAGCGGTTGATTGAGGAGCAAACTAATGATCCTGAAATTGGTGTACTAAAGAGGAGAGCCCTTCCTGAAAAAGAAATAGATGCAGTTCCAGTTGGGTATTATCTCAAGGATGGTGTGCTGATGCGGAAGTGGCGCCCTCCTGATATCCCTGCCAATGCAGATTGGGCAGTGGTCAGGCAAATTGTTGTTCCGAAGGTCTATAGGAATGAGATCTTAACAATGGCTCATAGTTTACCTTTAGGAGGTCATCTTGGTGTTAACAAGACTGTTGATAAGATCATGAAACACTTCTTTTGGCCTGGGCTTCGGAAAGACGTTTCCAACTTTTGCAAAACCTGTCACACTTGTCAGGTAGTTGGAAAACACCAGTTAGACCCACCTGTAGCTCCATTGCAGCCTATCCCAGCATTTGGGGAGCCATTCTCTAGGGTCATTGTTGATTGCGTTGGTCCATTACCCAAGACTAGATCTGGAAATCAGTACTTGTTGACAATCATGTGTGCATCTACCAGATTCCCTGAAGCCATACCTCTACGTAACATCAAGGCAGCTGCAATCTCGAAGGCTTTGATAAAGTTCTTCACGTTGTTTGGCCTTCCCAGGGAAATTCAGTCAGACCAGGGTAGCAATTTCACTTCAGGATTGTTTCAGCAGGTTGTGTATGAACTAGGTGCAAAGCAGATTCTTTCTAGTGCCTATCATCCAGAAAGTCAGGGTGCCTTAGAGCGGTTTCATTCCACTCTCAAGACAATGATGAGGACTTATTGTTATGACCATGAGAAAGACTGGGATGAAGGGGTTCATTTGCTGTTGTTTGCAGCTAGAGAAGCAGTGCAGGAGTCTACTGGATTCAGTCCATTTGAGCTAGTGTTTGGTCATGAAGTGAGAGGACCTTTGCTATTATTGAGTGAACAATGGCAAGAGGAAGAGCCGCAAATCAGTCTGTTAGACTATGTTAGCAAGTTCAAGGAAAGATTGCGTGCAGCTTGTGACCTTGCCAAAGAGAACTTGAAATCAAGTCAGGGAAAAATGAAAACTTGGTATGATCATAAGGCTAGAAGCCGTGAGTTTAAACCAGGAGAAAAGGTCCTTGTGTTGCTTCCCTTGCAGTCCAATCCATTGCAGGCTAGATTTCATGGTCCTTATGAAATTCTGACAAAACTCAATGATCTCAATTACATTGTGAAGACTCCAGATAGGAGAAAACCAAAACAATTGTGTCATATTAACATGCTAAAGCCTTATCATGACAGAAATGCTAGGGTTGCAGCTGTCACTTCAGATTCTCCAATGGTCGAAACGTGTGAAGTTGAGGGGGAGTTTCAAGATGATGAACCAAGAATTAAAGCTGAAGTTCTTTCATGTAAATTGTCAAACACTGAAGTGTTGCAAAATCTTGATGTAAAACTCCAGCACTTAGAACCCTCACAGAGAGATCAGTTTGAAAGGTTGATCAAGAAATATGAGGATTTGTTTCCTGATGTTCCAAAGAGAGTTACTATAGCCTCTCATGATGTAGATGTTGGTGATGCCAAACCAATAAAACAGCATCCATACCGGATGAATCCTGAAAAGAGAAAGATTGCTGAGAAAGAGGTTGAGTACATGTTAAAACATGATATTATCAGACCCTCCAACTCCGATTGGAGTTCACCCTGTGTGCTAGTTCCAAAACCTGATGGAAGTACTAGATTCTGTACAGATTATCGCAAAGTCAATGCTGTAACTAGAACTGATGTGTTTCCAATACCTAGGATTGATGATTGTATTGATAGTGTAGGGCAAGCAAAGTTTCTGACCAAGATTGATTTATTGAAGGGTTATTGGTGTGTGCCTTTAACTGAGAGGGCCAAGAGCATCTCTGCTTTTGCCACACCATCTGGATTGTACCAGTATGAAGTCCTACCCTTTGGCATGAAAAATGCCCCAGCCACGTTCCAAAGGATGATACAGTCTACAATCGCCGGATTGCCACACACGGGTGCGTACATCGATGACCTGATCACATGGAGTGACTCCTGGGAAGAACATCTAAAAGATGTAGAGACGTTGTTCCAGCGCCTGACCCAGGCTAACCTGACTGTTAACCTGAGCAAGAGTGACTTTGGTTGTGCTACTGTCACCTATCTTGGCTACGTCATAGGCCAGGGTAAGGTGGCACCCATAAATGCTAAAGTCCAAGCCATCATGGACTTTCCAGTTCCTGAC
Organism: Gymnothorax reevesii; assembly: GCA_029721435.1. Classification (NCBI taxonomy): domain Eukaryota; kingdom Metazoa; phylum Chordata; class Actinopteri; order Anguilliformes; family Muraenidae; genus Gymnothorax; species Gymnothorax reevesii. The sequence continues at coordinate 57,094,021 of CM056586.1, forward strand.
AACAAAAAAGCTTTGCGCCGCTTCCTTGGAATGATCGGGTACTACCGCAAGTTCTGCAAGAACTTTGCTGAGATTGCTCTCAGTCTAACTAACCAACTGAAGAAAGGCGTAAAGTTCACCTGGGATGATGCATGCCAGAGAGCCTTCGATCACCTGAAGTCTCTGCTGTGTCACTTCCCCGTGCTCAAATCTCCTGACTTCAACAAACCGTTCTCCATCGCGGTCGATGCTAGCGACCAAGCTTGTGGATCTGTGCTCCTACAGAGAAGTGACTCTGATGACATTGAGCATCCGGTGGCATACTTCTCCAGGAAGTTCAATCGCCACCAAAGGAACTATTCCACAATAGAGAAGGAACTGTTGGCTCTGGTCCTTTCTTTACAACACTTTGGGGTTTATGTTTGTACAGGACAAAAGCCAATGATTGTGTACACTGACCACAATCCGTTAATGTTTTTGAGTAAGATGAAAAACAAGAATCGGAGATTGTTGAATTGGAGTTTGATTTTACAGGAGTTTGACTTGGAAATTAAGCATGTGAAGGGTACAGACAATGTAATTGCTGATTGCTTATCCCGTGTTTGAATGTGTATATATATATCATGTGTTTGAATATTGTATGATATGTATATATAGACAAGTGTTCACTTAACCATTTTGTATTGAAAAGAAAAATTTTGCCTTTATGAGTCAAAATTTTTCCCTTTTGGAATGGAGGTGTAATGTGAATATAGGCCACTAGATGGCAGTATTTACCTTTTTTTTGTTAAGCTCAGACTGGAGTCATGTTTAGACATGTCCTGGACATGTCTGGGGCAAGTCTCAGAAAATTAAAAAAAAGAGGTCTAAATGTGGGTGGGGTCTGCAAAAGAGTATATAAGGAAAAGAATTGAGACAGTAAAGTAGTAGGAGAAATTGCAAGAAGATGACCAGACCTGCCATTCTGTTCAAGACCTGTGACGTTTCTTTTGTGGATTTCTTTGACTGTGTTTGAGCATTTTCTTCATCCAGGACATCACCAAGCCACCCCACTAAAAAGGGACTGTAATTATTTCTGTTTTTTCTTATTTATCAATCTTGGTCTTTAGTTGTAGGTTGTTATTAGTCTTTGTCTTCGGTAAAAATTAAATGTGTTTTAGTTGTTAAAACTGTGTTTGTCATCCCTTGCTGTTGCTGTTGTGTTATAAATGTAATAACAAATTGGGGCCATAACAGATAGAACAGCTTTAACTGCGCCTCTTGCTCTTGCTTGGGGTCAGGATTGTGGTTAGGGGTAGAGTTACACAAAACATCTCCCATAGGTGGGAATTGGGTTTCTTTGGAGTACAAGAAATGGACATTTCTCATATGAAGGTTGAGTTTCTTGTATGCAAGAATTTTTCATACAAGACATTTCTTGTATATATAAATTGGCTTTTCTGATACATTAGAAATAGACATTTCATGTATATACGGGCAGTGCGCCTTCAAATGGACATAATCCCCCTCTTAATCTGTTTGACTATCTGCTGAAGTAGCCTTTGGCAAAATCGGGAACTTGCCATCTTGCTGGTAAACAATAAAATTGTTTGTGGCGGCTCATTTTATACTCGATCATGATTACCAGTGTAATATTCCAAGTTAGTGGTTAGTTTTCACTGCTGCCTTTGAATCTGACTCCATTGACCCGTTTCACTCGCGCTGCTCACTTCCTCGCACCGCGTGCAATATTTTTTTTCGTAGGTGAGTAAACTGGTCAATGGAGTCAGATTCAGAGGCACCGGGAAATGAAAACTAACCAATAGTAATGACATAATATTCCATTCTATATGTGGTATAAAATAAAATGCCCTTGTAACGTTTAGTTACCTTTGTAGTCTGACCATTAACGTTATTATTAACCAGTAACGTTATTATTGTAATTATAGCATTTCAGCACCCATTTGTTTTCAGTCAAATGTGTCCTTTTTTTTCTGCCAGAGAGGCGCATGACTAAGGGGCGCTGCGACAGAAGACAGACAGAAAGCTGGGCAAATCATTTTATTCGGACCGAGGAAATGATTGGTCAGACTGTTATCAGAAATATATGAGAATTGAATATTGAAGAGCCTCAACACCTGGTGGATTTCTTTTACATCATAGTGTGCCATACGCTTCTTAGGAGCATTTTAGCATTCTTTATTACAAAAGAAAAGTGTAAAAATGGCAGAAAGGTAAGAATTGCTTTAACCCTTGTGTTCTGTTCGGGTCAAATTGACCCATTTCAAGTGTTTACTAAAAGGAGAATGACACACGGATAAATATTTTTAACCTGAAATACTTTGTCTTTGGCTCAGTTTCTTTGAAGAACATATAAAAGAAAAAAAAAATCATTGAGTATACATGCTACAATGCTCCCACACATTTAAATCCTTCATACATTTTCCGGGACAGATGGACCTGGATACACACAGAGACACAGAGGCTGTTTCTCAATACCAAGAATGCTAAGAAAGGACTTGTATTCCTGGGAAGAACATTCTCGGTAGTCGTTCTAGGAAGAGTGCACGGCCACTCAGAATGCTGTTGACGGTTTGAGACGATGCATTCTCGTTGGTATTATGCAATACGCTAGCCAGTGAGCCGTGACTTCCTCCGCCATCACCCTTATTATTTTCCCAGTAATGTTATCTGTGGGGGAAGAGGGGTCTGTGAGCGTGAGCTAGTTAGGGTGCTTAGCTTAGCTAGATTCCACCGGCTGTTGCGGAGTTTCTCTACTCCGAAAACATTGGAGCATATTCGACATAAAACATCGTAAAGTAGCCAATATTCCAAATGCACTCAGATAGTATTTCCTCGCCTTTAAGTTACCAGAGGATTATTTAGCCAAGAAATAATGAACGAATATTGCAACAACAAAAGACTTATGCCGCTACCACACTGGGCGCGAAACAAATTTTTCGCATGACAGATTACATTCAAAGTCAATGCAAAGACTTTCGAATTTCGTTTCGTGTCCGGTGTGAAGGCAGCTTTACCGATCCTGGCCTTCTCTGGTCGTTCTTAGGGGCGTCCCGCTCCAGCTTGGATGCTGAAAAGAATTCTGGGATATGCTTGCTGTCAAGTTCACATAGGTTACCATCCGATGCATCCTCGCACACACACACACACACACACAGGGGCTCCAAAAATCTACCAGGTCAAACCTGATGACCATTGACAATATGTGAACGCTTCTTATTACGTCAGCAGCTGAGTGGAGAGGCTCTCTCATTGGGGATGAGAGATAGTCAAGTATGACCTCTGGCTTACACTCATCCCAGCCACTGATCCTTCCATCCCTTTGTACATACAGGTAGAGAGAGAGAGAGAGAGACATACACACTCACACACCTGCAAATTGTGACAATCCCAACACCGTGAGGCTGTCTGCTCTAATTTTCCCCCATATTCTTTACCCTCTGTAGTAAAGGAACCTTCACTATGTTACAGCATTTCATATTTTCTCTCACTGTACCCCTCATGCCTGCACATTGGGGGAGGGGCAAAACAGATAAATAATGCATAATAATTTATATAGGGAAGCCAGAGTGAGGAGCCCCTGAAAACACCAGAGGACATGGGTGGTGCTGGATATGATGCAGGGACTCAGTGGCCACAACATCACCTTTGATAATTTCTTTATCTCTTCCAACCTGGGACAGGAACTTCTCAAAAGAAAGTTGACAAGGATTGGAACAATAAGAAAAACAAGACAGAGCTCCCACCTCAGCTTCTAACAGTAAAGAACAGGCCAGTCCATTCCTCCAACTTTCTGCATGTGGCCAACACTGCTCTGGTATCCAACACACACAAAAAGGAAAAAAATGTGGTGCTCATGAGCTCTCTACATAGGGATGGAAGGATCAGTAACCGGGAGGACTGTAAGCCAGAGGTCATACTTGAGGTCATACTTGATTATAATGCCACAAAAGGAGGGGTAGACAACTTAGACAAACTATTGGCCTGCTACAGCTGTCAAAGAAGAACGTTACAGTGGCGACTCTTGATCTTTTACAATATTCTGAATGTGTCAGCCAATAATGCATTTGCAGTCTGGACGGCAATCGACCCAAACTGGAAACAAAAAAAGCTCCAAAGAAGACGGCTTTTTCTAGAGGAGTTTGACAAGGCACTGGTGACACCGCACATACAGAAGAGACACTATCAGTTCAAATTAATTAAAAAAAAACAATGTTTCATTTCATTTTTTCATAAATAAGCATTATTTATGCCACCTTCAGTTATACCAGTCTTTATTTTGGTGGATTTTTTTAGATAAATAATAAATTCACTATCACAAAAAACGCCTGATACGCCCATTGTGAAATGTGATGAATCACAGATTAATTGCAAACATGAATTATATGTTATCTATATCTTTTGGAATTGAGACAAAGACAATACATGTTAAGTATTTTTTATAAACATTTTTACTCTGCATTGCTTTTAAAATCCCAAAAAATGTACCGGGTCAGATTGACCCAAACAGTAGGTGAGATTCGTAAAAGTATTCCTAACACGAGGGTTAATTCTGCTTTTATTACATTTTACATATCATTTCTACTCTTGCAAAATTGAGGTTGTGTTATATCTAATCAACAATACACTCGTTTGAATGCACATTTGAGTAAATGTGAGCAAAAATTCAAAGATTTATGTTGAGAATGTATTTAAGTGCAATGGTGTAAAAATATATTTGTGTATGCGCACGGAACCACACCATACACGCGCATATGTGGCTGTCTGCTTGAGAGAGTTAATTTGTTCTGGGAAACCCTTTCAATTTTCGGTGTCCAATTTATGACCACTATATGGGGCCAAAGAGATTCTGTGGAGACTCCGTGGTACTATCTCATCAGCAAAAACATGATGAGCTCAGAGAGGGGGTTTTGTGAGTGGGGTATTTGGGAGAAATGTTTCATAATAAATGGCCCCCCACCACAGTGCATAAAAGTGTACATCCTGTTGTAGCTAACCACCTTCTGTTTTATCAGCCTTATGCCTTCAGGCCCAAAACTAATGTTGGCCATGCTGCTCTGCTTATTTTCAGCGGGGAAATGACTCCAGCCTCCCCAGCTACCAGAAATGTAACGGCAATTGTACAACATTGATAAAACCTTAAAGCAACCTTGTTGGAATGTTTAGGGTGAATTGGTCCTTTCTTAGTATTTTACAAAGCCACGCAGAGAATTCATTCTGCGGCATTGACAAAAGTCAAAAACAACGTTTTAAGCGTTTATTTTCTGACCAATGCAACTTATTTTGGCAAATTTTAAGAGTGCTTTTTCAGTTTATCTTGACCAAACGCTCATGATTTTGAACAAGAATATATGGAGGCTGCCATCTTGTTAACATTTGTCACACGTGTAAAGAACGCACTTTCACTTTCTATGTCATCACCATTGCTAATTTACACAGAATGACTAGATTTGTCAAAGCCAGCAGAGGTGGCAAGGCAACAACATTGTTATGCCTGATAGTTAACCAGTTTTATGGCAGTGATGACCAGCTTTTCATTTCAGCAGAACACTTTTAAGGTGATGTGGCAAACGAATCAACAGACTGTATTTAAGACGGATAGGCTACACAGTTATGAATGTGTTCAAGAACATATTGTTTATTACTAGCTATTTGTGATCTGCCTTAACATAGCTACAGTATTATTAATAATGGCAAGAATCAGCATTGAAAAAAAGGCTAACAGTGAATTCTAGAATGCTTCAAATTGACATTAGCAAGTGTCAGGTGCTAATAACTTTAACTGACATTGCCCATGGTGTTAGCCTATAGCTTACATGAGGTCTCCCTGCAGCTGAAATGTATTTCTTATATCTATCTCATTTAAAACTTATTTTAACAAGGAAAGCCATTATTCTCATTTGCGATGGTTCCCTGTATACTCAATGACTGCAAAAATTATCAATGAGATTAATGGTACATGCCATAACCTTGTTAATCCAGCAACAATGATATGCACCACCGTTTAAAATTAGACTAGGCTAACAAAGGAAGGCACTGACAGGTTAAACCATCGACTGTATAGAAAGATGGACGACACATTTCCACTTCCTCCCACTCAAAAATGGTGACAAAATATCCTGCATTTAGACACTACCATCTTGCACAGATTATGTAATTGCAGCCAGAATCTGCAGAGTAATATTCAAGGTATCCAGCGGCAGTATTAAGGACCCGCGAAATGCACCCGGCCAAATCGGTCGCTTGAATTTAAACTGGTTTGTCATCACCAATAACCATAGACAAAGAGAAATTCCTTCTTCGATAATCATTGGCGGTTGGCAAATCAGTTTACATTCTTCATATCCTTCGGCTAACGTGCTAAAGTAGCGCTTTTAATCCTCAAATTTCCATAGAAAGCTCCTAAATATGAAAAGCACAATCCCTGAGTAAATAAAATATATAAATGCAATGCAAAACGATGACAGATTTGCAAGGATTGAATTAGATTTTTGACTTGGAGTCGGGCGGATTTACTTCAAAGTTGTTCAAAGTTGTGATCATTTGCAGTAATCATGACATAGCTCCTTTTAAGGATGACTTTCATCTAACTTTGTACCAGTTTAAAAATGAAGACATATGTTTTCTCATTGTGATATGGTCGATCATTTATCCTTCATTAACTGTTTAGTAATTATTATTTTCCATTTCTAATTGATCATTCTTTGAGCCACTACGCCCTGCCCCTAGAAAACTGGCACATTTGGTCATGTGATCTTATATGTCATCGCTTGAAATTGTTGACAGTCGAGGGTTCTGCCCAGGCTGCGAGGAGTGCTGGACAGAAAATTTCTGCCTGAAAATTCGCCTTCCACGAGCCGCCAAGCAAAATACACATTATTCATTAATTATCTTGTCAATCACTCTCGTACCTAAATGAATTTTGCTTTTTCCCTGCAGCTAAAGTACCACTTAAGATACAGGGGATGAGGCTGAGGGCAGCCTAATAGTGGCGCACAGGAACATAAGTAAGGACTGTCTGGGTTGTAAAACTGTCTAATTTGCTTAGTCACGATCACTTTACGCACTAAGAATCCAAATTAGCTCCAACCGAAACTCTCCCTTATGCTAATTTAACTCCAATTTTGTTCTAATACTAATTAATGATCAGTTGCTTCAACCAAAAAACATATTTTCAATCATTTAAACCTTTTCAATAAAAGATAAAAAGTGTTTGAATGCAAAAATAAAATTGAGACCCAAAGAATTGCATTTGAACACTGTGTTTCTTTGATTGAAAATGGTTTTATTTTGACTGAAGTGAGTTATTATTTAATTGAAAATGTTTTTTTATTTGGTTGAAGCACCTTTTTTTTTGTTCAATGCTTTGAGTAGGACATTTGCGTCTTTATCATTCAATCCCAAAAAATATCACTTCAATCAAAAAATGTTTTCAATCAAAGAAAAAAAGTGTTCAAATGAATTTCTTTGTGTCTCAATTTTATTTTTGCATTCAAACACTTTTTTTCTTTGATTGAAGTGAAAAAAGTTTTGAAGTCGCTTTCTTTTTTTCGATTGAAGAGAAAAAAGTTTTGAAGTCATTTTTTTTTTTCGATTGAAGTGAAAAAAGTTTTGAAGTCGGTTTTTCTCGCAGTGGGCGGATGCTTCCCCATTGGTCATACATTTTTGAGTAACAAGTGGCTACACCAATGACGTTTGAAATAGGAATCTCGTTCTAAAACCAGGAAGTCGCCATTTGCAATGTTCAGTTATGCGGTGAAAATCCGTCTTCCGTCCTTTCGATAAGCACAAACTTTTCTAACAACGGTGGTGGATGGAAAAACGCACAACTGTTAGTTGTAATTACCGATACATTACTGATGTTTGAGCGTAGCTTCAAGTGTGTCCATTCGTAGTTTAAACTCCAAACCCGTGGGCGACATAGAGCCCACTTGAATATGAGGTATCCAACCTAGTTAACTAGGAAGCCTCAAAATGACCACGGTGATAGCGCTTAGGCTTCCCACCGAGAGCAGCTTCTCTCGTATAGTCCCTTTGAAATTCGTCGCTGAGCATCACACGTCTATAGTAGTTAAATACAAAATGTTAATTGTTTGTGCTACATCTAATGCAGTGGGTCTCAACAATGGGGAAGGGATCCCCTCCTGGAATGTTTTTTTTTTTTAGATTACGTCACCTGCAGTCATATATAATTTGCCTTAAAATAGATTTTATTGAAGGTAGCTATTGTGGGTAACAGAGCGTCAAAGTGGCAGCAGCATGAATAAAGGAGAAACATAAGGTGCCACCGGCGGGTGAAAAGGAGCCCCGAGCTAAACTTCGGAAATAAATTTATCAAGAGGACGACTGCTTCTCCTAATCTGGACTGTGTGTGTAACAGTTTATGCAAACACAGAACATTGTAGCATTAGATCCCAACCGATCCTGTTGCACGTTTGGATATTCAAATAATCAATGAAGTTACGGTGCTGTGCCTCGTACTTAAAAGCCAGAGACACACACATAGCCTATTATTTCTGCTGCAGGAAATTTTCTTGGAGGAATCCTGAACCTACTTTCACTTCGTGCACCTGCGGACCTGTTTCTTCAGCAGAAGGAAAGAGAAGTAAATCCATATTGCAGAAAGTCAGGGCGATATTTCCAAAGCTTAGCTCAGGGTTTCTTTTCACCCGCCGGCACCTTACTTTTCTCCCTTGTTGATGCTGCGGACACTTTGACACCCATAATTACCCTCAATAAAATCCATTTTAAGACAAATTATATGATTGCAGGTGATGTAATCTTTAAAAGGAAATAAAAATTATTCCAGGAGGGTGTCGCTACCCCCTTGTTGAGACCCACTGCATTAGATGTACCACAAACTAATTACATTTCATATCTAACCACTTCAGACATATGGGACGTGCGGTCAGGTTAGGCAGTGACTTCTCCTTTTTTATCGCTAGATTTTGTCAACCCGCATCCACGTACTGTCTGATTGTCTGTCAGTCCATTTCACCTTTCTTCTCGTCAATTAAGCCTGTAATGATTAAGAGGTGATAGTGACAAAAATGATTCATTTACCTTTATGCTTTGATTCGAGACTGCGAGGGCATAACTCTAAATAATTAATTTGGGAAAAACCTCAAATCTCTCGGTAATTACGTATATTGTTTTGATCTTTTGTTTATCGGTGTTGTGTTCCGGGGTCCTGGCCAAAGGCAGTATTGTTTATGGTTTTAACAGTTTCATGTTCCAAGTTTCATAGTTCATGTTCATAGTTCATGTCACAGTTTTAACAGTTTCTTGTATCAGGATCCAGCATTTCATTATTCATGTTTATTGTTCACATTTTTTCTTTTCCGTGTTTTGTTTTTTGCCAGGTATGCCCAGACACTCCACTGCTTGTCTGCGTTCTGCCCCATGCCTTCGTTGTTGCACATTTCAGAGCTCTGATTGGCTTTGGTATTTCCCCCTTCCTTCTGTGCTGTGCTGGATTTGGGGCTGTCTACTAACATTTACTAACATTCACAGGGGGGTGGAATTCTTAGACAGGCACATTACTAATCCTACTAATTTAGATAGGGAGTTTATTGTCATGATTCCTGCTTTGTTATTTCAAGAGCTTGCTGTGCTTTTCTGTTCTAGAAACATTCATGCTTCCTTTAATCTGCATACTTCATTGGTACTTAAGCTGAGCACGCTCATTCTCTTAATAAGCAAGTCATTTGGAGTTAAATTACTGCCAAAACCTAACATACAAACCGAACATGTTTTACAAATGCACAATGATTCACAAACAAATACAATGTGATTTGCAAATATAAAAATTATTCACGTGCAAACAAGGTGTGGTTTGTAAATATAAAAACGATTTGCAAACAAATACAGTGCGGTTTTGTGAATATAAAAATGATTTACGTACAAACAAGGCGTGATTTGCAAATATAAAAATGATTTGCAAACAAATACAATGTGGTTTGCAAATACATTCGTTTGTTCATGGTATTTTGTATTCAGTTTTACAAATGCAAGATGTACCGATTACAAGTATATGACGTGAACCATTTCCTCCAAGTACAAAGCACTTTAGGCAGTTTTCTACCGGTGACATGGCACCGATTTTCTCACTTGTATTAGTCAGAAGGATTTTCTCAGTGTCCTCACTAAGTTATTGGCCCTGCTAAACAGCAGGTGGGGCTATTACTCAAGTTTCTAGATCTCTATACCGTAAAGTTGAACAGAATAGAGAACGGCCGCCAGCGACAACCGTGGACATGAGGATGATGTCAAAATAAAATAAGGCAAAATAAAAACGCTGTGTCTACGTGTCCAACAGTCGATTATTGTTTTTAATCTCTTGAAATCGACTGAATCTTTGAGATAATAAATGTGAATGTTTTGATCAGACGGCTCACTTCTTCAAGATGGGTACGGAGAATTTCATTCAATGTTTCTGTTAAAGCTCTGCTCAATAAGGTGTTCTAATTGTGGGTGATATATTTTAATTCTCTATTTCATTGTAAATCTGGTCTCATATAATTACTTTTGCTGTCTGCTGTCTGACGGACATGGAGTATTTTGCATTTCGCGTCCGACAGTCTTGAACGTGCGTGCAATATTTAATTCACAATATCGATGGTCATGGAATTGATTTGCTCACTGACTGCAAGCGCTATTTTATCTCTGGTGTGGAAACAAAGCGTGAAACTGCTCGATCCATCTGACTAATTTTCAGAAGAGAGACAGAATAAAAACCGTTGTCTATCTTCAACGGAAAAAAACAGACGAATAAAAAGACCAAGAAAAGTCGATGGCTAACTATTTGCATTTTGTGAAGGTCGAACACAAACATGGACAAGTTTGTACGTCTAATAATTGCTGGAATACTCGAAAAATTTAAACTTTTATGACTTTCGGACACTGGGTATTTTAGGATCTCTGTCAGACAGTCGCTAAATTCGTCACAGATGCGCCAATGCCGACGCACTTTATTGAGAAGAGCTCAAGCAGAAACGTTGATTGAAATTCTTGGTACCCATCATGAAGAAGCGGGCAGTCAGATCAAAACATTCACGTTTAATATCGAAAAGATTCAGTAGATTTCAAGAGATTAAAAACAATAATCGACAGTCGGACACAGAGTTATGTTGAAACCATCCCACTGTCGAACACGGAGTTATTTTGGACACGTAGCCTCTGCGTTTTTATTTAGCCTCATCCATTATCCTCACATCCACGATTGTCGCTGGTGGCCGTTCTCTATTCTGTTCAACTTCAGGCTGTAGAGATCTAGGAAATTGAGTCATTGCCCCACCTGCTGTTTAGCGGGGCCAATAACTTAGTGAGGACATTAGTGAGAAAATCCTTCAGACAAATGCAAGTGAGGAAATCGGCGCCATGTCACCGGTAGAAAAAAGCCGAAAGTGATTTGTAGGCCTACTTGTAGGAAATGGTTCACGTCGTATACTTGTAATCGGTACGTTTTGTATTTGTAAAACTGAATACATTCGTTTGTTAACTGTGTTTTGTATTTGCAAACCACACTATATTTGTTTGCAAATCGTTTTTCTATTTGCAAACCACACCTTGTTTGTATGTGAATCATTTTTATATTTGCAAACCACACTGTATTTGTTTGCAAATCGTTTTTATGTTTGCATACCACACCTTGTTTGCACGTGAATCATTTTTATATTTGCAAATCACATTGTATTTGTATGTGAATCATTGTGCATTTGTAAAACATGTTCGGTTTGTATATTAGGTTTTGGCAGTGATTTAACTCCATAGGGTACGCTCATGTGAAGCACCTGTTTATGAACCTTGAAGTAAAATTCACACGTAGACGCCCACTCATTTTCGCCTACTTGAAAATAAAATTTTCAAAAACACTTCCGTGCGTCAGTTACAATGTACAGCTGCCAAATACAACCGAATTGTTAAAGCTATACCATTCCCCCTCAGATTAATGGTTAAAGAAAACATTTTGTACTGCTATATTTTTCCTGGATGGAGGCAGCTCTGTGTTGGGGTATTTGAGTTCTCTGATGACAATTGTAGTAACGGACTTATCAGAAACTTATTAACTGAAGAAGTCTTTCCTAATCCTGCGAGGAGGAATTACATTTTCAAGGACTTCGGAATTGAGGATATTAAAAAAAGATATATCTGCTTTCCACCTCCTCCCAAGATTAAAGAGGTAAATTTTAAAATTTTATGAAATTTACCCTAAAAATGAGTTTCTGCGACGGCGGTTTAACTTCAAGGTTAACCACTGTACTTTCTCTGAAAAAGAGATTGAAAGCTTGGATAAAAAGCTCCAAAAACAGGGCCGAGGTAATCCGCTGCCCCAGAGGGAGAGAAGTGGCTTGAGACAGAGGGAAAAATGCAAGGTGCCGCCCACCTCTCCCACGATGCTTTGCTGCCACAGCTGCAGCTGACTGTTGATAAACTGCTGATTACTCACCTGTTATTCCCTACTCAACCGCTTACCAAGTAAAACAGCTGGCATTCGCTAAGCAAGTTGCTAGCACGTAGGAACACAGGGAACCAAGCATTAATAGCTGAGTAATAATCAGGTTATAACAGTCCAGGAATACTCGCCTTTTCTTGTGACACAAAAAAGTTGCCCCATCCCGTAGACGGAGCATCCAAAAATAGTGCAAACTCAGGTGTGTTCCTCTCCACGGAAATCTTTAGTAAAAGGCGAAAGATTTGTTCGTTTTGAAGAGACACCCGAGCAACATGACGTCTCCTCCTCCACCACTCCCGGCGCTCCCGTCCAGCTCCAAAAACAGGGCCGAGGTAATCCGCTGCCCCAGAGGGGGAGGGGTGGCTTGAGACAGAGGGAAAAACTGCAAACAAACTAAAAAGGAAAACAAAGAATAATCCGATCGCACCATTACAGTACGAGCCGACTAGCATGGAGCCAGCGAGGTCCAAGCCTCTTCAGGCGGCAGTAGAAGAGCAGGGCGCCCAGTTGGAGATGCAGCAATGGCAGCTACGGGCTTTGATGCAACATATGCAGGCGATGAGCAATCAGATGGCGAATATTGCTCACTCGCTGCGGAGTGCACCGAACATTTACGCACCCCAGCCTCCAGTCGTCACCATGCCAGCCCAGCCCCTGCACCACCTGCTCCACTCCAGGAACCACGTCTACCTCCTCCGGAGAAGTATGATGGTGATCCGGGGTCATGCCCGTCCTTCCTCACTCAGTGTAAACTGATCTTCAACCTACAACCCTCTACAGCAACCCTCTACTTTCCCTCTGAGCAAGCACGAGTGGCATATGTCATTACGCAGCTGACCGGTAGAGCGAAGCAGTGGGCCACAGCTACTTGGGAGGCGGGATTACCCTGTGTACGGTCGTTTGACAGCTTTGGAGAAGAAATGAAGAGAGTGTTCGACCGCCCCAGACACGGGCACGAGGCCGGGAGGGAGATTCTCCGAATCCGCCAAGGAGGTCGTTCTGTATCCGACTACGCCATCAATTTCCAAACTCTGGCGACCAACAGCAGATGGCATGAGAGGGCCTTCTACGACGCGTTCATTGCTGGCCTATCCGAACGGATAAAAGACAAGCTTCTCCCTTGTGATCTGCCTGAAAGCCTGGAACGCGTTATAAGCATGGCCATTCGCATTGACTCCCGACTGGAGGAACAAAGACGATCTATGTTCCGACCCGGCTCTTTCAAGCCACGTGTGACCCCCTCGTTACCACCACCTAACTCTAGCAAGCTTCCTCCCGAGACGGAACCCATGCTGTTGGGTCGGACGAGACTTTCTGGAGAAGAAAGGGACCGTCGTCGGAAGGAGAGGGCCTGCTTCTACTGTGGCCAGGGGGGGCACTTCATCTCACGATGTCCTGAGAAGAGGCGACGCCCACTAACAAGGAGAGGAGCGATAGTGGGCGTTAGTTCTGTGGATCACTCCTCTAAGAACCGAACCTGCTTTCCTGTCTCCCTGGAATGGGCTGGGGGAGGAAGGAAGACCATTGCCTTGATAGACTCTGGTGCTGAGGAGAGTTTCATCGACCTTGATCTAGCAAAGAAGTGGGGCATCCCAGTGGAATCAGTCTTCCCAGATCGAGCGGTCAGTTCTATTAATGGCCAGAAGATCGGTGACATCACTCAGGTTACCAGCCCTGTCAAACTAAGCATTTCTGGCAACCACCACGAACAGATTAAGCTTCTTCTAATCCAGTCTCTCCATGCCCCAGTCATTCTCGGCCATCCTTGGATGGTCAAACATCTACCGGTCATTGCTTGGGGAAAACATGAGATCAAAGAATAGAGTCCCAACTGTGCCCAGACCTGCCTCAGTGATGCTCAGTGATTATGTACCCCCTGCTTTCACAGAACAATCCCGAACCTGGAGAAGGTTCCACCTGAATACCATGACCTCAAGGAGGTGTTTTCTAAGTCTCGTGCCACCAGTCTACCCCCACATCGACCTTATGACTGCGCCATTGAGCTCAAGCCAGGAACTATGCCCCCTAGGGGGCGCCTTTTTTCCCTTTCTCGTCCTGAAACTCAAGCCATGGAGAAATATCTCTCTGAATCCCTCGCCGCAGGGATTATACGCCCATCGTCATCACCAGCTGGAGCGGGGTTTTTCTTTGTGGGAAAGATGGATGGTTCTCTTCGCCCCAGCATTGACTACTGAGGACTCAATGAAATTACTATTAAGAACCGTTACCCTCTCCATCTCATGAACATTGCCTTTGATCTCCTGCAAGGCTCCAAAGTATTAACCAAGTTGGACTTACGCAATGCCTACCACCTAGTGCGTATACGTGAGGGGGAAGAGTGGAAAACAGCATTCAATACTCCAACAGGGTACTGGGAGTACCTGGTTCTTCCCTTTAGCCTTACCAACGCTCCAGCTGTGTTCCAAAATTTAGTTAACGATGTTTTACAAGATATGATTAATAAGTTTGTGTTCGTATACCTTGATGACATCTTGATTTTTTCCAAGTCTCAGGAGGAGCATACCCATCACGTGCGACGAGTACTCGGGCGTCTACTGGAAAATAGGCTGTTTGTCAAGGCAGAGAAATGTGAATTCTCAGTGCAAACCACCTCCTTCCTGGGATACATAATCTCCCCTGATTCTATCCAGATGGATCCTGTCAAGGTTGAGGCAGTCACCAACTGGCCCACTCCTCACGATCGTAAGTCCCTCCAACGTTTTCTGGGCTTTGCTAATTTTTACAGACGTTTCATTAGAAACTATAGTTCAGTTGCCGCACCCCTCACAGCTCTCACATCATCTAAGCTCAGGTTTCAATGGTCCGAGAAAGCAGAGAAGGCCTTTTGCATGCTCAAGTCTCGTTTTACTTCTGCCCCTATATTAACCATTCCTGACCCTAAGCTCCAGTTTGTGGTGGAGGTGGACGCCTCCAATGTGGGAGTCGGAGCAGTACTCTCCCAGAGATTTCCCAAGGACGGTAAGATCCACCCATGTGCCTACTTTTCCCGGTGACTGAACCCTGCTGAGCAGAATTATGACATAGGCAATCGCGAGCTGTTAGCCGTCAAGCTGGTCCTGGAAGAGTGGAGACAATGGCTAGAGGTCGTTGAGCTACCATTTCTGGTCTGGACAGATCATAAGAACTTGGAGTGTCTCCAAACGGCCAAGCGCTTGAACCCCAGACAGGCCAGGTGGGCATTGTTTTTCTCACGTTTTAATTTCCACCTTGCTTATCGCCCAGGTAGCAGGAATGTGAAGCCAGATGCACTCTCCCGCTGTTTTGAAACCGAGAAAGACCTTCCTGACCCAGACACCATACTTCCCAAAGAGATGTTTGTTAATGCTGTCACCATGGACATCGAATCAGAGGTAAGGAGTGCCCTTGATCTCGCTGCTCCTAGTGCCTGCCCTGACCACTGCCTGTTCGTTCCTGCCCACCTACGTTCTTGAGTCCTGGATTGGGGGCACTCGTCCAACCTCTCATGTCATCCCGGAATCAAGCGGACTCTGGACTTCATCACTCAACGGTTCTGGTGGCCCGAAGTAAGGAACGATGTCCAGAAGTATGTCTCCGCCTGCTCGGTCTGTGCCCAAGCTAAGGTATCACACCAACCACCTCATGGCCTGTTGCAACCACTACCCACTCCACACCGCCCCTGGTCACACATAGCTCTAGATTTCATCACTGGTCTGCCCTCGTCCAATCACTTCACCACCATCCTCACCATTGTCGATCGTTTTTCTAAAGCTGTTCATTTTGTCCCCCTCACTAAACTTCCATCCGCACAAGAAACTGCCAATCTCATCATTCAACACGTCATCAGATTACACGGCATCCCCACTGACATCACTTCAGATCGCGGCCCACAATTCACAGCAAAATTCTGGAAAGCCCTTTGTAAATCACTTAGCACTTCAGTCAGTCTCTCCTCCGGTTTTCACCCCCAGACTAATGGCCAGACCGAGCGGGCCAACCAATGCATTGAAACAGTCTTAAGATGCCTCTGTTTAAAGAACCCCTCCTCCTGGAGCCATCAACTCCCCTGGGCAGAATATGCCATAAACAGCCACACCTCGTCAGCTTCTGGTCTCTCCCCTTTCAAAGCTTGCCTTGGATATCAGCCCCCATTGTTTCCGTGCCAGGAGGAGGAGGTGGCGGTTCCTTCGGCTTGAGAGTTTGTTCGCCGCTGCAGACGTACGTGGAGGACCACCTGTGAGGCGCTGCTCAGGTCGGTAGCCCGAATGAAGTCCCAGGCTGACAAGAGACAGGTCGCCGCCCCATCATACCGACCTGGGCAGCGCGTGTGGCTGTCCTCCAAGGACATTCCCTTGAGGGGGAGTGGGGGGAAACTGTTTCCCAAATTCCTGGGTCCCTTTACTATTGAGAAGGTCATAAGCCCTTCTGCTGTCCGCCTCCGTCTGCCCCGATCCATGCACAGAATCCACCCTTCATTTCATGTTTCCCAGATTAAACCTGCAGTTACCCACCCTCTGTCATCTGGACCTGATCCCCCACCTCCCGCCCGCATAATCGACGGAGGCGAGGCCTTCACTGTGCGGGCATTGTTGGACTGTCGTCGACGGGGTCACGGACTCCAGTACCTCGTCGACTGGGAGGGCTACGGCCCTGAACATCGTAGTTGGGTGCCTTCCCGGCACATATTGGATAAGGACCTCATAAAAGACTTTCATGCCACTCATCCACGTCCATCAGGTTAAACGCCAGGAGGCGTTTTTTTTTTTTGGGGGGGGGGGGGTTACTGTTGTGATCTGTGCATTCTGCATGTCATGTTTTAAGTTCTGTGCCTGGCCTAGCCATGTTTAGGATTTCTGTGTTTAGTGACCACTGCCTGCCCTTTGACCATCCTTAGGATCAT
This sequence comes from Gymnothorax reevesii, assembly GCA_029721435.1. Classification (NCBI taxonomy): domain Eukaryota; kingdom Metazoa; phylum Chordata; class Actinopteri; order Anguilliformes; family Muraenidae; genus Gymnothorax; species Gymnothorax reevesii. Next base: position 57,111,333 of record CM056586.1, read on the forward strand.
GTATTGTGTTTTTGGTAATTTAGATTTCATTTTTTATAATTTTTTCATGCCTCAGTTTTTATTCCATGTTTTCATTTCCATGCATTGCACTTCGTCTACTCTGTCTTGTCTTGTGTAGGTCTTTGCTCACGGTCCCTAGTCTTGCAGGCCACTCATTCGGGTGATTTATTGGTTTCTGGGTTTTCAATCTTCCCTCATTATCTTGTGTGCTTCCTTCCTCTCTCTTTTACTATCTACTAACCATACTAACAGTTAGTTGATCTTGATAATTACTAACCCTCATTAACATTGTATATTTTTACTGACTAACATGCACTTGGGATTGTATAGCTGCACATACTAATTGACTAACGATCTCTCAGCAGTCGCTCAATTCTAATCTCCGTCCTCCTTGCCTATCCCTAATTATCTCTGCTGCAGTTTTCCACTTATATCTCTTGCTCTCCTTTTCTTTAGACAGTACACTTTAGTACTCCTTAATCGGAGCTGTTTGTTTTTAGGATTGTCTTGTGATCCCTGTCTGCATTTTGGCTACAGCCAAATTCATGTAATTAGTTTATTCCTCATGTGTCAAATCGCACAAGTGACTCTTTCGTTAGCAAAAAACATGGAGAGGTTCGCCATTCCCGAACGTACTGCAATACCAGGTCGATGCGTGGAGCGTTGGAGCAAGCTCCTTCTCCGGCTCCCTGTTCCAAAAATCGGCTTAATATTGATGTCCCAGGGTAGGGGACATATCAGATATTAAACTAATAAAAACAGATATTTTTTTTCTTTTTTTCCCCCCAACACTCAGCTCATGACTCCTTCCGTGACACAAACAAATCTTGCACCCGATCATTGATAGCTTCACCCAGGGTCCTCCAATATCTTAACCCTTGGTTCTCCTTAGGCCATCTACCAGTAAAAGTCGCCATTACCCATCATCGTGTACCCCACATCCTTTTAATTTACATTATTTACATGCACTTGCAACCCAGTTACAATTCATACCCGCTTCTCTTTTTTTTACATTATTTACACACTCACAATCCAACAACCTTTTCCACTTTTCAATCAAAAATAACCCTTTCCATTTTTCTTTCGCAGCAAGGTACCCCATATGGACCGCCTCCTCCCTCACCCGCCCCTTCAGATCAGCCTCCACCCTCCTGTAGACCCCCTCTGGGCCCCAATCCACCCCTGTCTTCACCAGAGCGGTCCTGGCTTCCCAAATCCCCCATTTCGCCAGGCTGATCACCAAAACCCTGAAAAAAAAAACCTGTTTATCCTCCACCCTCTTCCAACCCCACAATACTTTGTCAACATCCAAACAAAGATCCCCATCAATTTTCCCCAATAAGGACCCCACCCGCCCCCATACCCTCTGCGCAAACCTACACTCCCAAAATGCATGCCTGATAGTTTCCTCCCCCTTCCAGTCCCCTCTGACACACTCCGCGCTCCTTGCCAGCCTGTGCCTATGCATAATCTCCCTTACCGGCAACCGCTCAAACATAGCCAACCAATTTACGTCCTTTAATCTATTGTCAAGGCCCTTTATTTGGACCCTCCCCCACTCCTCCTCCCCCACACCCACTACAGCCTTACCTTCCCACTCCTTCTCAATGCATAGTTTGTATAGCGCCCTGTGGTCACATAAAACTTCCCTCTCCAACCCCTGCAGGAGCTTTTTTCCCCACCATACAGCCTGTTTGTAACACAAAGGGAGCCTCTCAGCCCGAGGAACATTGTTGCTCCACTCATACACCAACTCCCTTCTACTCCACGAAAACCACAGCCTTGCAAACAATTGTGACACATGCACAACGCCTGAACATAACGCAGCGCACAAATTAGCATAACACATGCACTCAAACTTGAGGGGGAGGTGAGGCACACCCCTCCCTCCCTCCTTCACTGGCCTATACATGTCCCCTCTTCTAATGTACTCGTATTTTCCACCCCAAATAAACCAGAACACCGCCCTCGTCAGATCCCTTCTCATCCCCAAAGGGAGAGGGAACACCCTAGCCAGATATGTTAAGGCCGGCATCACATCCATTTTGACCACAGCCACCTTTCCGGACACAGTCAGCCTCCTCCCCGTCCACTTACCCAGCCTCTGTTTTGCCTTTCCTATCCTTACTGACCAATTCAGCCTTGCTGCCCCCTGAGGAACAAACTCCACCCCCAACACCTTTAGAGGCCCCTGACACAAACTCAGCCCCCCCCACCACATCTTCTCTACCCTTCCATGCCCCAACATACATTACCGAGGATTTCCCTGAATTGAGAAAAGCCCCGGATACCTTCCCGAACTCCTCCAACCAGCCCAGCACCCGCACTAAAGACTGGTCACTCGTCATGAACACAGTGGTGTCGTCCGCATACTGCGATAGTTTAACTGCACGCCCTCCACCTCCAGGCACCAACAAACCCTCCACCAAAGAATCCGCCCTCACCGCCACCGCAAAAGGCTCCATGTAGAGCGCATAAAGCAGCGCCGAGAGCGGACACTCCTGCCTCACCCCGGACTCTTGCTCAACAAAATTCCCCAAAAACCCGTTTACACAAACCCTACTTCCTACCCCCGAATAAAACATTTTAATCCCCGAACAAAAACCAGGCCCAAACCTAAACAAAAAACCGTGACCCACCCAATCGAATGCTTTCTCTTGATCTAACCCTACCAAACCCTCCTATCCTCTGCCCATTCAATGATATCCCTCACCAACTGAAGGTTCCAGAGCACACAACGCCCGGGAACCCCACACGTCTGATCCTCTGAAAGTAGCACTCCCATGACCTCCTTCAGACGCTCCGTGTAAACCTTCGCAAACATCTTGTAGTCAGCACAGAGCATCGTCAGGGGGCGCCAATTAGCTAGATCCTCCGCCTCCCCCTTTTTGTATAAAAGGGACAGAACGCCCACCCGCATACTCTCTCCCAATCTCCCTCGCCTCACCATTTCGTTCCCCACCTCCACCATTACTGGCCCCAAAATATCCCAAAAACGTAAATAAAACTCCATAAGGAGCCCATCAATCCCCGGCACCTTCCCCCTTGCCATCCCTCTTAGGGCCCGTTCTAATTCCCCCAAGGAGAAATTCTTTTCCAAGTCCTCCCTATCATCTAATGTCTACCTTGCTCCAAAAGAAGCCAGGAATCTCCCACTTCCATCCACATCCACACCTCTTGCCGCAAAGAGTTTTTTTTTTAAAAGGTCGTGGCCACCCTCACCAGCCCACCATGATCCTTCACTAAACCATCTCATAACACCTCATTACTCTTCTCTCCTGCCTCGCCTTCACTTCCCTAAGGAAGGAAGAGAGCCTCCCCACATCTTCCCTTAACTCGGCGTACTTCCCTTTATTTATGAACTCCCTTGCTTTTCTCCCATGATAGTCTGCTAGCATCATCTTGATTTTACTAATACTGCTCATATACCACCCCCCTCCATTATTCACACAACTATACATCCATTCCATACTCCTCTGTAGCTCGTCTACCCACCGCCGCTCCCTGGCCCTCCTCCTTTTGCAATACGCCATCACAAACCTCTGAATTTTCCCCTTTATACCTTCCCACCACTCCACCACAGACACGCCCCCCTCTTTCAATTCCACCCACACCTGCAAATACCGCCTCATCAGCTGACAGAAACCATCCTCCTCCAACACTTTTACATTGAATTTTCAATACCCCCCTCCAAACTTCCACTCATCCCCACCTATTGTGGCAGCCACACCAAGGTGGTCTGAGAACCAGACCGGAAACACCCCCGCCGTAATGCATTATGCCTTGTGTGACACAAATATATAATCAAGTCTACAACCCACCCCCCTAGAATTAGCAGGTGTCCCCTTTCGCCCCTTGGCAACACAAACTGTAACAATCCTTCAATCGCATGCCGACCAGAAACTTTTTTAAGTTCCTCAGAGCTCTGCTCCTTCTTACCCCCCACATCGAAATTGAAATCCCCCCCTACTACCAGACACCTATTCGTGAAACATATTTTCCCCAACTCCTGAAATACGTCCACCCTCAGTGCACTCATCACAGGTGCATATACACAGATTACCCTATATTTCCCCCCACCCCATGTAAAGGCCACCCCCAATACCCTCCCCTGAACCACCGTGAACACTTCCTCCACCAAAAACCCCCTGCCTCCAAACAAAATCCCAACACCGGAAGAATGAACCCCTCCTATGCTCCAAAAGGAAGCCCCCCTCTTCCATTGCCTTTCCAACCTCAGGACGTCCCGGTTATCCCGCAAATGAACCTCCTGCAGCAAGTAGATCCCAGCCCTCCGCGCACTTAAAAAGTCAAACACCGCCACCCTCTTAACAGCATCCCTTAACCCTCTGACATTCAAAGTGACAATTTCCATTATGATTTGGACAAAGCACCAGCGCCAACCATGCCCAAAACTATTTTTTCTTTAACCTTTCCTTGTACCTCAACCCAAACTGTGTGTCCATGCCCCGCCTGATCGCCTCCTCTTCTTTGCTCCTCGACCCCACAGCCTTCAGGGTGGAACTTACCCAGTCCCCTTCCAACCCTAGACCTTGGCTCCCCTCCCCTTGCTCCAGTCCTCCAATCCCGCAGTCCCCCTCTTCCATGGTGCTGCCTATTTCCTCTGGCGGTGACAGATAAGGCTGAGAGTTCGGGCTTTCCGCTCCGTAATTCCTCTCGCTCTCTGAAGAGCTGCTGTATCCTTCCAGTTCCCTCCTACCATCTCCCAGCCCCCTTACAGGAGACCTGGGCCTCTTGTCGTCCTCTACTGCATCCAGGTTCTGCAATCATGCTTTCAACCGCTCAGGATCCACCCACCTACCTTGGGCCTGCCTCCCCTTTTCCTCAGAGACTTCCAGACCCCCTACCTCACCCTCCATTCCCCTCTTCTTCCTTTTGGATTTTCCCCTTAACTCTTCCACTTCCGCCTTTTCTCCTTCACCCAGGTCCCCCCTCTTACTTTTGGCCCCTCCAACCTCCATACCTGCCTGTTCCTCCTCCTCCAACCGCTCCCCCCACTCCTTCCCCTGGCCGACCTTGCTCTCCACCCCCTCAGCCTCCTCACTCCTTCCCTTTGCCTCCTCCTCACCCCCCATCCTCCCCTCCACCTGCTTGCTCACCCTAGCCCCCTCCCCTGCTCCTCCAGGCCGCTCAGCGAGCGCAGCACCGTCACCAAAAATCCTCCTGGCCCCAGCCACCTCAGCATATGACTTCCGCGCCCCTTTTGGGCAGTCCCTGTAAATATGATCAAGGCTCCCACATCCATTACAGGTCTTAGGCTGAGGGCACTATGCTGCCACGTGGCCCTCTCCCCCACATCTCCTACAATTAGCCCCCTCGCACCCACCGGGCGCATGCCCAAACTTCCCACATTGCCTACACCATCCCGGTTTCCCAGAATAATACAGATACCCCCTATCTGCCCCTAGCACACAATTTGCTGGGGGGTGGCAAAACCCATCATATCCACCCTCGACTTCTTTCAGGCTCACGCTGAATTGCCACTTCCCCGTCGAAATCCCGAACCCATCTCTGAGCAACCTGCTTCCTTCATACACCTTTCCATATCTCGCCAGGAACCTCACTACAGTCTGGTCCTCCACAAAGGGGTTGTACACATGAACAGTAACCACCTTGTGCCCCCTGTTCATCAAGGAAGTTAGATGAAACTTCGCCAGTGGATCCATATCCGCCTTTGCCCTGCTCCTCTCCATAACTTCCGTGTGGCCCCCTGCCATTTCCATGGTCACGTCATATGCCACTTCTGCCATATTCTTCTGCACACACCATACCTGTGCAGGTTTCACGTTCAGAATGTCCAAAAGGACTTCCTGGATGAAGGCATCCCGCTCTATTATGGCCACGGACTTTCCTTCCAGAGGAACCGCACCCTGTTCCTTATCCCTCCCCCTGAGGGCTGGAAGAAGACTCCTTGCCGGGCCAAAGTGGACTGAAGCCCCCTATGCCTCTCACCGCACCAACCAGGCCCTTTCCGACTCCAACCAAACCACCAAAGCCACTGGACGCCCTTCGGTTCCGATATAACCACTCACCACTACACCCTCTTTCTCCGCCTCCTTTCCAAAGCACTGCACAAAGCACAAAGCACAAAGACACCTGTCTCCAATCCTTTACTCAATCTTAGCCAAAAGGCCGAGAAGCGATGCCCACTGGTCGCTTCCAGTCCCCGCCCCCCTCCCAAGTTGCCAGAGCCACAATCGTGGGACGTGACCCAGTTGAACTCCGCCCTGTGAATAATAATAATCCGTGACAATGCCCGGCATATCATTTCAGCGCAACAGTCTTTCACCGATAAGAGGAGAGACAATACCTTCTCCTCCTGAAAGAAATAAATATGCACATAAGTACATAAATGAATTTTATTTGCTGCCCACCTCTCCAAAGATGCTTTGCTGCCGCAGCTGCAGCTGACTGTTGATAAACTGCTGATTACTCACCTGTTATTCCCTACTCAACCGCTGACCAAGTAAAACAGCTGGCATTCGCTAAGCAAGTTGGTAGCACGTAGGAACACAGGGAACCAAGCATTAATATCTGAGTAATAAGCAGGTTAATAACAGTCCAGGAATACTAGCCTTTCCTTGTGACAAAAAAAGTTGCCCCATCCCGTAGACGGAGCATCCAAAAATAGTGCAAACTCAGGTGAGTTCCTCTCCATGGAAATCTTTAGTAAAAGGCGAAAGATTTGTTCGTTTTGAAGAGAAACCCGAGCAACGTGACGTCTCGTCCTCCACCACTCCCGGTGCTCCCGTCCAGCTCCAAAAACAGGGCCCTAGGTAATCCGCTGCCCCAGAGGCTGGAGACAGAGGGAAAAACTGCAAGCAAACTAAAAAGGAAACCAAAGAATAATCCGTGACAATGCCCAACATATCATTTCAGCCGACAGTCTTTCACCGATAAGAGGAGATACAATGCCTTCTCCTCCTGAGAGAAAGTAATAAATATGCTTATAAGTACATAAATGAATTAACTCTTTAAATTAAAAAAAACAAAACAAAACAAAAAAAAAAACAGTACTCACGCAAAGGGAATGAACGACGAACAAAGAAACAGCGCCTGCGCGACGAATCGGCACACCTCTCCCTCTCTGGAACACAGTGCAAATCGCACAAGTGACTCTTTCTTGAGCACAAAACATGGAGAGGTGCACCGTTCCCGAACGTACTGCAATAACGGGTCGATGCGTGGAATGGTTGGAGCAGGCTCCTTCTCCGGCTCCCTGTTCCAAATATCGGCTTAATATTGATGTACCCGGGTAAGGGACGTATCAGATATTAAACTGATAAGAACAGATTTTTTTTTTTTTTTTTTTTTTTTTTTTTTGAAAAAGTTTTATTAAATCATTGCATATTTACATTTCAAAATCCATAACAAGAACAATACATCCACAAAACATTTCACAATCCGGTTACCAAGTCCAAATCACGTCCATAACTCAATCCATAATCCAGTCCATATCTTCCAGCTCCGTAAATCCAATCCATTTCTTTTCCGATACTCGGTTTCCTCATTCCCCCAGCTCCAGCTGGGGTCCTCGGTTCCTCGCCACCCCCAGCTCCAGCTGGGGGTCCTCGGTTTCTCGCCACCCCCAGCCGGAGCTGGGGGTCCTCGGTTCCTCGCCACCCCCAGCCGGAGCTGGGGGTCCTCGGTTCCTCGCCACCCCCAGCTCCAGCTGGGGGTCCTCAGATTCTCGGGTTCTCGCCACCCCCAGCCGGAGCTGGGGGTCCTCGGTTCCTCGCCACCCCCAGCTCCAGCTGGGGGTCCTCGGGTCCTCGGTTTCTCCTGGGGTCCTCCAAAGCCTGGAGTAACACCGTCTCGAGCCGGTCCCTCCAGGTCTCTCCAACAACTCATCGAGGACAGCCCATAAGGCTCCCCCCTCGCCTTCCCTAGATGTAACAGACCCCAGTGTAGGACCGCCCTCTACAGCTGGGGCGGTCTTACTACACTTGATCTTAGCCAAAAGGCCGAGAAGCGATGCCCACTGGTCGCTCCCAGTCCCCGCCCCCCTCCCAAGTTGCCAGAGCCACAATCGTAGGACATGTGACCCAGTTGAACTCCGCCCCGTGTGCCACCCACCTCTCCCACGATGCTTCGCTGCCACAGCTGCAGCTGACTGTTGATAAACTGCTGATTACTCTCCTGTTATTCCCTACTCAACCACTGACCAAGTAAAACAGCTGGCATTCGCTAAGCAAGTAGCTAGCACGTAGGAACACAGGGAACCAAGCATTAATAACTGAGTAATAAGCAGGTTAATAACAGTCCAGGAATACTCGCCCTTTCTAGTGACACAAAAAAGTTGCCCCATCCCGTAGACGGAGCATCCAAAAATAGTGCAAACTCAGGTGAGTTCCTCTCCACGGAAATCTTTAGTAAAAGGCGAAAGATTTGTTCGTTTTGAAGAGAAACCCGAGCAACAAGACGTCTCGACCTCCACCACTCCCGATGCTCCCGTCCAGCTCCAAAAACAGGGCCCGAGGTAATCCGCTGCCCCAGAGGCTTGAGACAGAGGGAAAAACTGCAAACAAACTAAAAAGGAAACCAAAGAATAATCCGTGACAATGCCCGGCATATCATTTCAGCGCGACAGTCTTTCACCGATAAGAGGAGATACAATGCCTTCTCCTCCTGTAAGAAAGAAATAAATATGCACATAAGTACATGAATGAATTAATTTTTTAAATTAAAAACAAAAAAGAAACACTCCGCACGCACAGGGAATGAACGACGAACAAAGAAACAGCGCCTGCGCGACGAATCGGCACACCTCTCCCTCTCTGGAACACAGTGCAAATCGCACAAGTGACTCTTTCTTGAGCACAAAACATGGAGAGGTGCACCGTTCTCGAACGTACTGCAATACCGGGTCGATGCGTGGAGCGGTTGTAGCAAGGTCCTTCTCCGGCTCCGTGTTACAAATATCGGATTAATATTGATGTCCCCGGGTCGGGGACGTATCAGATATTAAACTGATGAGAAAAAATGCTACACTTGATCTTAGCCAAAAGGCAGAGAAGCGATGCCCACTGGTCGCTCCGAGTCGCCGCCCCCGTCCCAAGTTGCCAGAGCCACAATCGTAGGACATGTGACTCAGTTGAACTCTGCCCCAAGTGCCGCCCACCTCTCCAACGATGCTTTGCTGCCGCAGCTGCAGCTGACTTTTGATAAACTGCTGATTACTCACCTGTTATTCCCTACTCAACCGCTGACCAAGTAAAACAGCTGGCATTCGCTAAGCAAGTTGCTCGCACGTAGGAACACAGGGAACCAAGCATTAGTAGCTGAGTAATAAGCAGGTTAATAACAGTCCAGGAATACTCGTCTTTCCTTGTGACAAAAAAAGTTGCCCCATCCCGTAGAAGGAGCATCCAAAAATAGTGCAAACTCAGGTGAGTTCCTCTCCACGGAAATCTTTAATAAAAGGCGAAAGATTTGTTCGTTTTGAAGAGAAACCCGGACAACGTGACGTCTCCTCCTCCACCACTCCCGGTGCTCCCGTCCAGCTCCAAAAACAGGGCCCGAGGTAATCCGCTGCAGCAGAGGGGGAGGGGTGGCTTGAGACAGAGGGAAAAACTGCAAACAAACTAAGAAGGAAACCAAAGAATAATCCTTGACAATGCCCGGCATATCATTTCAGCGCGACAGTCTTTCACCGATAAGAGGAGATACAATGCCTTCTCCTCCTGAAAGAAAGAAATAAATATGCTCATAAGTACATGAATGAATTAATTTTTTAAATTAAAAACAAAAAAGAAACACTCCGCACGCACAGGGAATGAACAACGAACAAAGAAACAGCACCTGCGCGACCAATCGGCACACCTCTCCCTCTCTGGAACACAGTGCAAATCGCACAAGTGACTCTTTCTTTAGCACAAAACATGGAGAGGTGCACCGTTCCCGAACGTACTGCAATACCGGGTCGATGCGTGGAGTGGTTGGAGCAAGCTCCTTCTCCGGCTCCCTGTTCCAAATATCGGCTTAATATTGATGTCCCCGGGTAAGGGAAGTATCAGATATTAAACTGATAAGAACAAATACTACACTTGATCTTAGCCAAAAGGCCGAGAAGCGATGCCCACTGGTCGCTCCCAGTCGGTGCCCCCGTCCCAAGTTGCCAGAGCCACAATCGTAGGACATGTGACTCAGTTGAACTCCGCCCCAAGTGCCGCCCACCTCTCCCACGATGCTTTGCTGCCGCAGCTGCAGCTGACTGTTGATAAACTGCTGATTACTCACCTGTTATTCCCTACTCAACCACTGACCAAATAAAACAGCTGGCATTCCCTAAGCAAGTTGCTAGCACGTAGTAACACAGGGAACCAAGCATTAATAGCTGAGTAATAAGCAGGTTAATAACAGTCCAGGAATACTCGCCTTTTCTTGTGATACAAAAAAGTTGGCCCATCCCATAGACGGAGCATCCAAAAATAGTGCAAACTCAGGTGAGTTCCTCCCCACGGAAATCTTTAGTAAAAGGCGAAAGATTTGTTCATTTTGAAGAGAAACCCGAGCAACGTGACGTCTCGTCCTCCACCACGCCCGGCGCTCCCGTCCAGCTCCAAAAACAGGGCCGAGGTAATCCGCTGCCCCAGAGGGGAAGGGGTGGCTTGAGACAGAGGGAAAAACTGCAAACAAACTAAAAAAGAAACCAAAGAATAATCCGTGACAATGCCCTGCATATCATTTCAGCACGACAGTCTTTCACTTTTGTTCATTTTGATAATAAATATGCTCATAAGTACATAAATGAATTCATTCTTTAAATTAAAAACAAAAAAGAAAAACTCCTCACGCACAGGGAATGAACAACGAACAAAGAAACAGCGCCTGCGCGACCAATCGGCACACCTCTCCCTGTCTGGAACACAGTGCAAATCGCACAAGTGACTCCAAAAACAGGGCAGAGGTAATCCGCTGCCCCAGAGGGGGAGGGGTGGCTTGAGACAGAGGGAAAAACTGCAAACAAACTAAAAAGGAAACAAAGAATAATCCGTGACAATGCCCGGCATATCATTTCAGCTGACAGTCTTTCACCGATAAGAGGAGATACAATGCCTTCTCCTCCTGAAAGAAAGAAATAAATATGCTCATAAGTACATAAATGAATTCATTCTTTAAATTAAAAACAAAAAAGAAAAACTCCTCACGCACAGGGAATGAACAACGAACAAAGAAACAGCGCCTGCGCGACCAATCGGCACACCTCTCCCTCTCTGGAACACAGTGCAAATCGCACAAGTGACTCCAAAAACAGGGCCGAGGTAATCCGCTGCCCCAGAGGGGGAGGGGTGGCTTGAGACAGAGGGAAAAACTGCAAACAAACTAAAAAGGAAACCAAAGAATAATCCGTGACAATGCCCGGCATATCATTTCAGCCGACAGTCTTTCACCGATAAGAGGAGATACAATGCCTTCTCCTGAAAGAAAGAAATAAATATGCTCATAAGTACATAAATGAATTAATTCTTTAAATTAAAAAAAAACAAAAAAAAAAACACTCCTCACGCACAGGGAATAAACGACGAACAAAGGATTAGCGGCTGCGCGACGAATCGGCACACCTCTCCCTCTCTGGAACACAGTGCAAATCGTACAAGTGACTCTTTCTTTAGCACAAAACATGGAGAGGTGCACCATTCCCAAACGTACTGCAATACCCGGTCGATGCGTGGAGCGGTTGGAGCAAGCTCCTTCTCCGGCTCCCTGTTCCAAATATCGGCTTAATATTGATGTCCCCGGGTAAGGGAAGTATCAGATATTAAACTGATAAGAACAAATACTACACTTGATCTTAGCCAAAAGGCCGAGAAGCGATGCCCACTGGTCGCTCCCAGTCGCCACCCCCGTCCCAAGTTGCCAGAGCCACAATCGTAGGACATGTGACTCAGTTGAACTCCGCCCCAAGTGCCGCCCACCTCTCCCACGATGCTTTGCTGCCGCAGCTGCAGCTGACTGTTGATAAACTGCTGATTACTCACCTGTTATTCCCTACTCAACCACTGACCAAGTAAAACAGCTGGCATTCCCTAAGCAAGTTGCAAGCACGTAAGAACACAAGGAACCAAGCATTAATAGCTGAGTAATAAGCAGGTTAATAACAGTCCAGGAATACTCGCCTTTTCTTGTGACACAAAAAAGTTGGCCCATCCCGTAGACGGAGCATCCAAAAATAGTGCAAACTCAGGTGAGTTCCTCTCCACGGAAATCTTTAGTAAAAGGCGAAAGATTTGTTCGTATTGAAGAGAAACCCGAGCAACGTGACGTCTCGTCCTCCACCACTCCCGGCGCTCCGATCTAGCTCCAAAAACAGGGCCGAGGTAATCCGCTGCCCCAGAGGGGGAGGGGTGGCTTGAGACAGAGGGAAAAACTGCAAGCAAACTAAAAAGGAAACCAAAGAATAATCCGTGACAATGCCCGGCATATCATTTCAGCGCGACAGTCTTTCACCGATAAGAGGAGATACAATGCCTTCTCCTCCTGAAAGAAAGAAATAAATATGCTCATAAGTACATAAATGAATTAATTCTTTTAATTAAAAAAAAAAAACAAAAAAAAAAAAAACACTCCTCAAGCACAGGGAATGAACGACGAACAAAGGAACAGCGGCTGCGCGACGAATCGGCACACCTCTCCCTCTCTGGAACACAGTGCAAATCGCACAAGTGACTCTTTCTTTAGCACAAAACATGGGGAGGTGCACCGTTCCCGAACGTACTGCAATACTGGGTCGATGCGTGGAGCGGTTGGAGCAAGGTCCTTCTCCGGCTCCGTGTTCCAAATATCGGATTAATATTGATGTCCCCGGGTCGGGGACGTATCAGATATTAAACTGATAAGAAAAAATGCGACACTTGATCTTAGCCAAATGCAGAGAAGCGATGCCCACTGGTCGCACCCAGTCGCCGCCCCCGTCCCAAGTTGCCAGAGCCACAATCGTAGGACATGTGACTCAGTTGAACTCCGCCCCAAGTGCCGCCCACCTCTCCCAAGATGCTTTGCTGCCGCAGCTGCAGCTGACTGTTGATAAACTGCTGAATACTCACCTGTTATTCCCTACTCAACCACTGACCAAATAAAACAGCTGGCATTCGCTAAGCAAGTTGCTCGCATGTAGGAACACAGGGAACAAAGCATTAATAGCTCAGTAATAAGCAGGTCAATAATAGTCCCGGAATACTCGCCTTTCATTGTGACACAAAAAAGTTGCCCCATCCTGTAGACGGAGCAACCAAAAATAGTGCAAACTCAGGTGAGTTCCTCTCCACGGAAATCTTTAGTAAAAGGCGAAAGATTTGTTCATTTTGAAGAGAAACCCGAGCAACGTGACGTCTCGTCCTCCACCACTTCCGGTGCTCCCGTCCAGCTCCAAAAACAGGGCCCGAGGTAATCCGCTGCCCCAGAGGCTTGAGACAGAGGGAAAAACTGCAAACAAACTAAAAAGGAAACCAAAGAATAATCCGTGACAATGCCCGGCATATCATTTCAGTGCGACAGTCTTTCACCGATAAGAGGAGATACAATGCCTTCTCCTCCTGAAAGAAAGAAATATATATGCTCATAAGTACATGAATGAATTCATTCTTTAAATTAAAAAAAAAAAACACTGCTCACGCACAGGGAATGAACGACGAACAAAGAAACAGCGCCTGCGCGACGAATCGCCACACCTCTCCCCCTCTGGAACACAGTGCAAATCGCACAAGTGACTCTTTCTTTAGCACAAAACATAGAGAGGTACACCGTTCCCGAACGTACTGCAATACCGGGTCGATGCGTGGAGCGGTTGGAGCAGGCTCCTTCTCCGGCTCCCTGTTCCAAATATCGGTTTAATATTGATGTCCCCGGGTAGGGGACGAATCAGATATTAAACTAATAAGAACAGATACTTCACTTGATCTTCGCCAAAAGGCAGAGAAGCGATGCCCACTGGTTGCTCCCAGTCCGCGCCCCCCTCCCAAGTTGCCAGAGCCACAATAGTAGGACAAGTGACCCAGTTGAACTCCGCCCCGTGTGCCGTCCACCTCTCCCACGATGCTTCGCTGCCGCAGCTGCAGCTGACTGTTGATAAACTGCTGATTACTCACCTGTTATTCCCTACTCAACCACTGACCAAGAAAAACAGCTGGCATTCCCTAAGCAAGTTGCTAACACGTAGGTACACAGGGAACTAAGCATTAATAGCTGAGTAATAAGCAGGTTAATAACAGTCCAGGAATACTCGCCTTTCCTAGTGACACAAAAAAGTTGGCCCATCCCGTAGACGCAGCATCCAAAAATAGTGCAAACTCAGGTGTGTTCCTCTCCATGGAAATCTTTAGTAAAAGGCGAAAGATTTGTTCGTTTTGAAGAGAAACCCGAGCAACGTGACGTCTCGTCCTCCACCACTCCCGGCGCTCCCGTCCAGCTCCAAAAAAAAGGGCCGAGGTAATCCGCTGCCCCAGAGGGGGAGGGGTGGCTTGAGACAGAGGGAAAAACTGCAAACAAACTAAAAAGGAAACCAAAGAATAATCCGTGACAATGCCCGGCATATCATTTCAGCACGACAGTCTTTCACCGATAAGAGGAGATACAATGCCTTCTCCTCCTGAAAGAAAGAAATATATATGCTCATAAGTACATGAATGAATTCATTCTTTAAATTAAAAAAAAAAAACACTCCTCACGCACACGGAATGAACGACGAACAAAGAAACAGCGCCTGCGCGACGAATCGGCACACCTCTCCCTCTCTGGAACACAGTGCAAATCGCACAAGTGACTCTTTCTTTAGCACAAAACATGGAGAGGTGCACCGTTCCCGAACGTACTGCAATACCGGGTCGATGCGTGGAGTGGTTGGAGCAAGCTCCTTCTCCGGCCCGATGTTCCAAAAATCGGCTTAATATTGATGTCCCAGGGTAGGGGACGTATCAGATATTAAACTGATAAGAACAGATACTACACTTGATCTTAGCCAAAAGGCCGAGAAGTGATGCCCACTGGTCGCTCCCAGTCGCTGCCCCCCTCCCAAGTTGCCAGAGCCACAATCGTAGGACATGTGACTCAGTTGAATTCCGCCCCGTGTGCCGCCCACCTCTCCCACGATGTTTTGCTGCCGCAGCTGCAGCTGACTGTTGATAAACTGCTGATTACTCACCTGTCATTCCCTACTCAACCACTGACCAAGTAAAACAGCTGGCATTCGCTAAGCAAGTTGCTAGCACGTAGGAACACAGGGAACCAAGCATTAATAGCTCAGTAATAAGCAGGTTAATAACAGTCCAGGAATACTCGCCTTTCCTTGTGACACAAAAAAGTTGCCCCATCCCGTAGACGGAGCATCCAAAAATAGTGCAAACTCAGGTGAGTTCCTCTCCACGAAAATCTTTAGTAAAAGGCAAAAGATTTGTTCGTTTTGAAGAGAAACCCGAGCAACGTGACGTCTCGTCCTCCACCACTCCCGACGCTCCCGTCCAGCTCCAAAAACAGGGCCGAGGTAATCCAATGCCCCAGAGCGGGTGGGGTGGCTTGAGACAGAGGGAAAAACTGCAAACAAACTAAAAAGGAAACCAAAGAATAATCCGTGACAATGCCCGGCATATCATTTCAGCGCGACAGTCCTTCACCGATAAGAGGAGATACAATGCCTTCTCCTCCTGAAAGAAAGAAATAAATATGCTCATAAGTACATAAATGAATTCATTCTTTAAATTAAAAACAATAAAAAAAAACTCCTCAGGCACAGGGAATGAACAACGAACAAAGAAACAGCGCCTGCGCGACCAATCGGCACACCTCTCCCTCTCTGGAACACAGTGCAAATCGCACAAGTGACTCCAAAAACAGGGCCGAGGTAATCCGCTGCCCCAGAGGGGGAGGGGTGGCTTGAGACAGAGGGAAAAACTGCAAACCAACTAAAAAGGAAACAAAGAATAATCCGTGACAATGCCCGGCATATCATTTCAGCCGACAGTCTTTCACCGATAAGAGGAGATACAATGCCTTCTCCTGAAAGAAAGAAATAAATATGCTCATAAGTACATAAATGAATTAATTCTTTAAATTAAAAAAAACAAAACAAAAAAAAAAAAACACTCCTCACTCACAGGGAATGAACGAAGAACAAAGGAACAGCGGCTGCGCGACGAATCGGCACACCTCTCCCTCTCTGGAACACAGTGCAAATCGCACAAGTGACTCTTTCTTTAGCACAAAACATGGAGAGGTGCACCATTCCCAAACGTACTGCAATACCGGGTCGATGCGTGGAGCGGTTGGAGCAGGCTCCTTCTCCGGGTCCCTGTTCCAAATATCGGCTTCATATTGATGTCCCCGGGTAAGGGACGTATCAGATATTAAACTGATAAGAACAGATACTACACTTGATCTTAGTCAAAAGTCAGAGAAGCGATGCCCACTGGTTGCTTCCAGTCCCCGCCCCCCTCCCAAGTTGCCAGAGCCACAATCGTAGGACATGTGACTCAGTTGAACTCCACCCCAAGTGCCGCCCACCTCTCCCACGATGCTTTGCTGCCGCAGCTACAGCTGACTGTTGATAAACTGCTGATTACTCACCTGTTATTCCCTACTCAACCACTGACCAAGTAAAACAGCTGGCATTCCCTAAGCAAGTTGCTAGCACGTAGGAACACAGGGAACCAAGCATTAATAGCTGAGTAATAAGCAGGTTAATAACAGTCCAGGAATACTCGCCTTTTCTTGTGACACAAAAAAGTTGGCGCATCCTGTAGACGGAGCATCCAAAAATAGTGCAAACTCAGGTGAGTTCCTCTCCACAAAAATCTTTCGTAAAAGGCGAAAGATTTGTTCGTATTGAAGAGAAACCCGAGCAACGTGACGTCTCGTCCTCCACCACTCCCGGCGCTCCCATCTAGCTCCAAAAACAGGGCTGAGGTAATCCACTGCCCCAGAGGGGGAGGGGTGGCTTGAGACAGAGGGAAAAACTGCAAACAAACTAAAAAGGAAACCAAAGAATAATCCGTGACAATGCCCGACATATCATTTCAGCCGACAGTCTTTCACCGATAAGAGGAGATACAATGCCTTCTCCTCCTGAAAGAAAGAAATAAATATGCTCATAAGTACATAAATGAATTCATTCTTTAAATAAAAAACAAACAAACAAAAAAAAAAATACACTGCTCACGCACAGGGAATGGACGACGAACAAAGAAACAGCGCATGCGCGACGAATCGGCACACCTCTCCCTCTCTGGAACACAGTGCAAATCGCACAAGTGACTCTTTCTTTAGCACAAAACATGGAGAGGTGCACCGTTCCCGAACGTACTGCAATACCGGGTCGATGCGTGGAGCGGTTGGAGCAGGCTCCTTCTCCGGCTCCCTGTTCCAAATATCGGCTTAATATTGATGTCCCCGGGTAGGGGACGTATCAGATATTAAACTAATAAGAACAGATACTACACTTGATCTTCGCCAAAAGGCAGAGAAGCGATGCCCACTGGTTGCTCCCAGTCCGCGCCCCCCTCCCAAGTTGCCAGAGCCACAATCGTAGGACAAGTGACCCAGTTGAACTCCGCCCCGTGTGCCGTCCACCTCTCCCACGATGCTTCGCTGCCGCAGCTGCAGCTGACTGTTGATAAACTGCTGATTACTCACCTGTTATTCCCGACTCAACCACTGACCAAGTAAAACAGCTGGCAATCGCTAAGCAAGTTGCTAGCACGTAGGTACACAGGGAACTAAGCATTAATAGCTGAGTAATAAGCAGGTTAATAACAGTCCAGGAATACTCGCCTTTCCTAGTGACACAAAAAAGTTGGCCCATCCCGTAGACGCAGCATCCAAAAATAGTGCAAACTCAGGTGTGTTCCTCTCCATGGAAATCTTTAGTAAAAGGCGAAAGATTTGTTCGTTTTGAAGAGAAACCCGAGCAACGTGACGTCTCGTCCTCCACCACTCCCGGCGCTCCCGTCCAGCTCCAAAAACAGGGCCGAGGTAATCCGCTGCCCCAGAGGGGGAGGGGTGGCTTGAGACAGAGGGAAAAACTGCAAACAAACTAAAAAGGAAACCAAAGAATAATCCGTGACAAGGCCCGGCATATCATTTCAGCACGACAGTCTTTCACCTATAAGAGGAGATACAATGTCTTCTCCTCCTGAAAGAAATATATATGCTCATAAGTACATGACTGAATTCATTCTTTAAATTAAAAAAAAAAACACTCCTCACGCACACGGAATGAACGACGAACAAAGAAACAGCGCCTGCGCGACGAATCGGCACACCTCTCCCTCTCTGGAACACAGTGCAAATCGCACAAGTGACTCTTTCTTTAGCACAAAACATGGAGAGGTGCACCGTTCCCGAACGTACTGCAATACCGGGTCGATGCGTGGAGTGGTTGGAGCAAGCTCCTTCTCCGGCCCGATGTTCCAAAAATCGGCTTAATATTGATGTCCCAGGGTAGGGGACGTATCAGATATTAAACTGATAAGAACAGATACTACACTTGATCTTAGCCAAAAGGCCGAGAAGTGATGCCCACTGGTCGCTCCCAGTCGCCGCCCCCCTCCCAAGTTGCCAGAGCCACAATCGTAGGACATGTGACTCAGTTGAACTCCGCCCCGTGTGCCGCCCACCTCTCCCACGATGCTTTGCTGCCGCAGCTGCAGCTGACTGTTGATAAACTGCTGATTACTCACCTGTCATTCCCTACTCAACCACTGACCAAGAAAAACAGCTGGCATTCGCTAAGCAAGTTGCTAGCACGTAGGAACACAGGGAACCAAGCATTAATAGCTCAGTAATAAGCAGGTTAATAACAGTCCAGGAATACTCGCCTTTCCTTGTGACACAAAAAAGTTGCCCCATCCCGTAGACAGAGCATCCAAAAATAGTGCAAACTCAGGTGAGTTCCTCTCCACGAAAATCTTTAGTAAAAGGCGAAAGATTTGTTCGTTTTGAAGAGAAACCCGAGCAACGTGACGTCTCGTCCTCCACCACTCCCGGTGCTCCCGTCCAGCTCCAAAAACAGGGCCCGAGGTAATCCGCTGCCCCAGAGGGGAAGGGGTGGCTTGAGACAGAGGGAAAAACTGCAAACAAACTAAAAAGGAAACCAAAGAATAATCCGTGACAATGCCCGGCATATCATTTCAGCGCGAAAGTCACCGATAAGAGGAGATACAATGCCTTCTCCTCCTGAAAGAAAGAAATAAATATGCACATAAGTACATAAATGAATTAATTCTTTAAATTAAAAACAAAAAAGAAAAACTCCTCACGCACAGGGAATGAACAACGAACAAAGAAACAGCGCCTGCGCGACCAATCGGCACACCTCTCCCTGTCTGGAACACAGTGCAAATCGCACAAGTGACTCCAAAAACAGGGCAGAGGTAATCCGCTGCCCCAGAGGGGGAGGGGTGGCTTGAGACAGAGGGAAAAACTGCAAACAAACTAAAAAGGAAACAAAGAATAATCCGTGACAATGCCCGACATATCATTTCAGCCGACAGTCTTTCACCGATAAGAGGAGATACAATGCCTTCTCCTCCTGAAAGAAAGAAATAAATATGCTCATAAGTACATAAATGAATTCATTCTTGAAATTAAAAAAAAAAAACAAAAAAAAAAAAAACACTCCTCAAGCACAGGGAATGAACGACGAACAAAGGAACAGCGGCTGCGCGACGAATCGGCACACCTCTCCCTCTCTGGAACACAGTGCAAATCGCACATGTGACTCTTTTTTTAGCACAAAACATGGGGCGGTGCACCGTTCCCGAACGTACTGCAATACTGGGTCGATGCGTGGAGCGGATGGAGCAAGGTCCTTCTCCGGCTCCGTGTTCCAAATATCGGATTAATATTGATGTCCCCGGGTCGGGGACGTATCAGATATTAAACTGATAAGAAAAAATGCGACACTTGATCTTAGCCAAAAGGCAGAGAAGCGATGCCCACTGGTCGCTCCCAGTCGCCGCCCCCGTCCCAAGTTGCCAGAGCCACAATCGTAGGACATGTGACTCAGTTGAACTCCGCCCCAAGTGCCGCCCACCTCTCCCACGATGCTTTGCTGACGCAGCTGCAGCTGACTGTTGATAAACTGCTGAATACTCACCTGTTATTCCCTACTCAACCACTGACCAAATAAAACAGCTGGCATTCGCTAAGCAAGTTGCTCGCATGTAGGAACACAGGGAACCAAGCATTAATAGCTCAGTAATAAGCAGGTTAATAACAGTCCAGGAATACTCGCCTTTCATTGTGACACAAAAAAGTTGCCCCATCCTGTAGACGGAGCATCCAAAAATAATGCAAACTCAGGTGAGTTCCTCTCCACGGAAATCTTTAGTAAAAGGCGAAAGATTTGTTCATTTTGAAGAGAAACCCGAGCAACGTGACGTCTCGTCCTCCACCACTCCCAGTGCTCCCGTCCAGCTCCAAAAACAGGGCCCCAGGTAATCCGCTGCCCCAGAGGCTTGAGACAGAGGGAAAAACTGCAAACAAACTAAAAAGGAAACCAAAGAATAATCCGTGACAATGCCCGGCATATCATTTCAGTGCGACAGTCTTTCACCGATAAGAGGAGATACAATGCCTTCTCCTCCTGAAAGAAAGAAATAGACTTCCGGTTGAGGACGCATGGAGTAGAGTCGTGTTAACCTCTAGCTCCTGCTACATTTATCTTTAAACATAACCCACCTGTATTTTATCACCTGACAACTGCTAGCGACTCTTTTCCCCTTCTTCTTTACCGTTAATGGAACACATTTTTGTGTTACTCTCGGACTAACAATGGCTCCAAAACAATCTAAATCGGGCGAAAAAGACGCCGACACTACAGCTATTAGCAAGGCTGATCTGATAGCAATGCTATCGGACCACAGATTAGCTCTGCTCTCTGAGCTCAAAACATCATTTAAAGAGCTGAACGAAAAATTGGACGGACTCCATGAGACAGTAACTAGCCATAGCAACAGATTAACATGTCTGGAGGAAAATGCAGAGTCCCTACACCAGCGGCTGGAGAAGGTGGAAGCCTCCTGCGATCTGCTGCAGTCTGATAACCAGAGGCTAAAGGCTAAGTTAACTGACCTGGAGGGGAGGAACAGAAGGTGTAATGTTCGGCTTATCGGTTTGCCTGAAGGTGTCGAAGGTCCGCAACCCACCAAGTTCTTCGCCCAGCTGTTGAAGGAGGCTCTCGGTGAAGAAGTATTCCCCTCTGTCCCGGAGCTAGATCGGGCTCACCGCAGCCTGGCTCCCAAACCGGGCCGCAACGACAAGCCTCGGCCTGTCCTGATTTGCTTTCACCGTTTTCAGAGCAAAGAACTGCTGATTAGGAAGGCCAGGAAGAGAGGTACACTCCGATACTTGGGGTACACATTCAGAGTTTACGAGGATTATTCACCAGAGGTGGTAAATCAGCGGAGAGTGTATGGGACCGTGATGTCGACTTTGTACAAACTGGGACTGAAGCCTGCTTTACTCTATCCGGCCAGGCTTCGCATTATACAGTCCGATGGTACCCGTATCTGGCTCGGATCTGTGACCGAGGCAGATACGTTCATTCAGGCGTTCAATGATTCCTCGCAACGATTTCACTAATGCTCAGTGTGTAAAGTGAAGGGTTGTTTAAATTTTGAAACGTTTATTTATAGTTCAGGTAACAATATTTCTGTTTAAGTTATGAGTAACTGTTGGTGTTACCCTGCTTTAATTTTATAAGGCATTTGATATATGGTGGCTGAGTTTTTTTTTCATCGACCCTATGTCTATGTTTATAAATTACAGGCTGGTTAAAGCTGGGAAAATATAAGCAATACAGCAACTGTTTTACGCACTATAACTTTTTTGTGATTTTCAAGACTGTTTATATATATATATATATATATATATTTTTTTATTCTTTTCTCTTTTTATTTTATTTATTTATTATTTTTTTTAAACTATATTTGTAGAAAATATTGGTAATTGACACAAGTACTAGGGGATGTCTATCCCCTCTTATTTTTGTACTTTGTGAATATTGAGGTCTTATAGGTTCATTTGTACAGTGGGGTTTATTCTTTATACCGTTATATACTTTTGCCTCTTTTCTTTCAGCCTGCTTTATTTTATAAAGTGGGGAATCTTATGAGTTAATGTTAGGGCAGAAGAGAGGTTTATATTTAGATTAGGAAAGTAACTTGGAGGTCTGTAAGTTAGTTAGGGGAGGTGTGCTGTTTGCGATAACAGCTAGTGTCACCTTGGGGTTAGGGGGTGGGTTGTTTTGTTCTGCTGTCACTCATAGTGAAATGTGTGCTCATGTTTATTACATGTTTCATTGGACTAATTCTAAACTTAATCAGTATTGTATTACTTGTTTGATGTTTAACTGTCTTTCCATACCAAACTACTCACAGAAGCAGCATGAACAGTGATCTCAATTTTGTCAGCTGGAATGTCAAGGGCCTGAATCACCCGGTTAAGAGGAAAAAAACACTAACACATCTCAAACACCTGAGGGCTGGAATTGCCTTTCTTCAGGAGACTCATCTTCGAAGGTCAGATCATTCCCGGTTGTCGGGGGGGTGGGTGGGGCAGTTTTTCCACTCTACATTTCAGGCCAAGACGAGAGGCGTGGCCATATTGATAAACAGAACGTTGCTTTTTCTCCTTCTAACTCTATTGCAGATCCAAATGGTCGTTATATTATAGTTACGGGCCAACTTTATAATATCAAGGTCATACTGGCTAACATTTATGCTCCTAACCTTGATGATACCCAGTTTTTTGCCCACCTTATTAAATTACTTCCAGATCTGGATTCTCATTTGCTTATTATGGGGGGAGATTTTAATTTTTGTATGGATCCTGGGATGGACAGGTCATCTGCTAGACTAGGTTATGCGGCATCCAAATCAGTTTCCTATGTACAATCCTTTCTCTCAGAATTTGGCATTTCTGATATTTGGCGCTTTCTGCATCCAAAAAGCAGGGAATACTCTTTTTTCTCTCATGTACACCACACATACAGCAGAATTGACTATTTTTTCACTGACAATAAATTATCCCCCTACATTCGGTCCTGCGAGTACCAAACTATAATAATATCTGACCATGCTCCACTTGTATTGGAATTAAATTTACCTGAAGTAAGGGTTACTAGCAGAAAATGGAGGTTCAATTCCCTGTTACTAGCAGATGAAAAGTTTGTGAATTTTTTATCGGAACAAATCTCTTTATTTTAGAAATTAACATGACTCCGGATGTTACAATTTCAGTTGTTTGGGAGGCATTAAAGGCATATCTAAGAGGTCAAACTATATCTTTTATGGCTAACAAGGAAAAGAACTCGAAAGCAAAACAATTAAAACTCGACAGACAAATTTCTGAATTGGATAAAAGATATGCACAATCTCCCTCTCCTGATTTATATAAGGAGCGTTTAAAACTCAAAGTGCAGTATGACCTTGTCTCGTCATATCTCATTGAAAATTTATTGCTCAGGAAGAGAAGTGATCTGTATGAGCATGGGGAGAAAGCAGGGAAAATTTTGGCCAGACAATTGAAGGGTGCCAGGGCTAAACAAATTATTAATGGGGTGGTTTCTCAGGATGGTGAGGTCATAACAGACCAACAGGAAATAAATGATATTTTTAAAGATTATTATAGTAAATTATACACTTCTAGCAATCCCAATTATGATTCTATGCAGGATTTTTTCAAGGATTTACATATTCCGTCTCTGTCTCCAGATCAGGTCTCAGATTTGGATAAATCAATAACACAACAGGAAATAACAGATGCCATTAAATCTTTACAAAATCGAAAATCGCCAGGTCCAGATGGTTATCCGAGTGAATTTTACGTGAAATTTTCCAAACAGTTAACTCCTATTTTGGCTGCCATGTATTCTGAATCACTGAAATCAGGATCCCTTCCAACAACGTTAAATCAGGCGTGTATAACACTATTAGTAAAAAAAAATAAGGAACCTTTAGACTGTGGATCATATAGACCTATTTCTCTGTTAAATACAGATTACAAAATATTGGCCAAAGTACTGGCCCATCGCCTGGAAGGTGTGTTGCCTAGTATTATATCTCCGGACCAAACGGGCTTTGTTAAACACAGACGCTCCTTTTTTAATATCCGTCGCCTGTTTAATATAATGTACTCTCCTTGCCAAGCTGCTTCAGAATGCCTTCTCTCAATGGATGCAGAGAAGGCATTCGATAGAGTAGAATGGAGTTACCTTTTTGTGGCATTAGAGAAATTTGGATTTGGGACAACGTTTATATCCTTGATCAAATTATTATATTCTAGTCCTTCAGCTATGATCCTGACAAACAATATATATTCTAAACCTTTCGATTTACACCACGGATCTCGCCAAGGGTGCCCTCTCAGTCCACTTCTTTTTGTTTTGGCCATCGAACCCCTGGCTCTTGCTATAAGATCCAGTCACTCCATACTGGGTATAAATAGAGGGAACATGGAGCATAAAGTGTCCCTTTACGCAGATGACCTCCTCCTATATGTATCTAATGCTGAGACTGCTATTCCATTAGTTCTTGACCTTTTACAACGATTTGGTGAGTTCTCTGGTTATAAATTAAACTTACATAAAAGTGAGTTGATGCCTTTGAATCTAGACGTTTCATCACTTGAGAACATTAGCTTACCTTTTAAAGTGACTATGGACAGTTTCAGTTATCTTGGAATCACAGTAACAAAGAATTTTAAAAACCTCTTTAAGCAAAACTTTGGAAAACTGTTGGAAAAAACTAAACAGGATTTGGCTAATTGGTCTCCTCTCTTTATTTCACTTATAGGCAGAATTAATGCAATTAAGATGACTGTGCTTCCAAAATACTTGTACCTGTTTCAGTGTTTGCCTGTATTTATCTCCGGTACATTTTTTAAAAAGTTAGACTCAATAATATCATCTTACATCTGGAATCGCAAACAGCCCCGTCTTCGTAAAGATTTCTTGCAAAGAGCAAAATCTGAAGGAGGTATGGCCCTCCCGAACTTCCGGTATTATTATTGGGCTGCCAACCTGTATTGTATCTCGTACTGGACGCATCACCATCTAGATAAGAAGTGTCCTACCTGGGTAATAATGGAGACACATTCTTGTGGCTCTGTTTCTCTGTCAGCTCTAATCGGTGCATCATTGCCTCTATCTTTCATCATGTCCTATGATAACCCAGTTGTCACTCACTCACTCAGGATATATTCACAATTCAGAAAACATTTTAACCTGAAAGATATGTGTTTTTCTAGTCCAGTAGCATCTAATCATTACTTTCCACCTTCAAAACTTGACACAACTTTCAATTCATGGTATTGGAGTGGCCTGAAGTGTTTCAGAGACCTTTTTATAAATAACACATTTGCTTCTTTCACCCAGTTGTCCAAAAAATTCAATTTACCCAGCTCTCATTGTTTTAGATATTTTCAGATTAGGGATTATGTTGAGAGTGTTCTTCCACAATTTCCTACTAAACCCGCGCACACAATTATAGATGATATAATGTCTTTTAACCCAACAGCTAAAAGAGCGATTTCATATATGTTACAATTGTTTTCAAAACTAGACTGCCCTTCTTTGTTGATGTAAAACCCCACACAGCTCGACCAACGACGGAGGAGCCAGGGGCGAAGGTTTACGCGTGTAGATCCAGCTGTTATGAGGCAATGGAACGTGTCAATTAAATCTTTTATGCCTGTGTCCCGCCTTGGACCCAGTTTGAGACTTACCTGAGGTGTTATCAATAATTCTCCGTTCGAAAACGGGGCTATGCCGAAATCACGGAATCATCTAACTTAATGTTGTGCTGCGAATAATCCCAGGTGCACATTGGGACACCCGCAGCAACTAAAAACGTCAGATCTATCAGTGATTTAAGCAAACTAAGCATAACGATTACAATGTTACTCTCGCTACAAATCTGACTCCATAATAAATTTAGAATACAAGATGTAGTTATATCCTCGTTTAAATATCTGACTCTAAATTAGAATTATAATTGATAATTTAGGGAACGCCTGCGTGGACTTCGGGGAGGTTATCCCCGGACTCGTAAATGCAAGCCTGCGTCACTAAAATATATACCCCCGGGTTTTTAGTACTATTTCGGTTGCTTAGGTTCGTCGGTAATACCAGAGGATTAAAAGTCAGTCAGCACTGTAACAGCATCTTTTGGCTTGAATTATAGCGAACCCAGATTCAATCCGCCCATGGACTCTTTCATAGGAATTTTAACAAATAACCGACTTTTCGTCCATGGGTCTTCTTCAGGCTAAAACTCCCAGAGTCGGCAAACATGAATCCTTATGGTGGTAGATCCTGGCTGCCTATCTAACTTGATTAAAACCGATGCTCATCCTAAAGCCGCTGATCAGTCAGTCCTTAGTTGAGCATACCCCTAGGTCATCCGGCGTGACGTAGCTTAAAAAGAAGGTACAAGAGTTATGAGCCACTCAAGTTTAAAGAAATAACAATAGTTTATTCACCAGGTAGGCAAGAGCTTAAATCGAACAAATCAACATAACCCAATTACAAGTTACACACAGTTTAGAAAATGAGAGAAAAGTCATACCTGGCGAAAAGGCTACATACAAATGGTCGTGCAGAAGTCCGAATTACGCAACCATTAAACGAAGAATATGCACGGACCAATGTATGGGAAGTCGGATACGATCTTCCCAGACTAGGTCGTCTCTCTCAGATTTAAGGTTGGTGGCGCCTTTGATCAGGCCGCACAGATGGCCCAAATCGGAATTTAGACTTCCCCCTCCGGAGGAAATAAGAAAACATTTATTATTCAAAGGAGATAATAAAAGTTCTTAGATCAGTGCCAGGACCCTTAGAGACCGACCTCAGGGAGGAGTCCCAAAGCGCTTCGGCAAAGGGGGAGAGATGAGTGTAAATACCTCAAGAGATACCTCTGGTTAAGGACAAATCATTGCTGGGGAACAGAAACTATGTATTCTTGAAATATCGTGGATATGAAATACAACTCATTCAACTCCTTGAATTTAGCTGAAGAGATGCATACCAAACACGGTTACATACAGAATTATAATGATGTAATTATTATGAATTTCCTTCCCAACAGACCCATTCCCCATGAGATTCACATCACTATTACCCCAGGTATAATACAGTAATTCAGTGATGATATGAGGGCAATTAAAACAGTGTAACAGTGGGTTTTGTGTAAATTGAAACTCTTAAATCAGAACAGTTACAGTGATGAATAAAAAAAGGTGCGGTGACAGTGTGACCAGAAGAGGTCACTATGGCACTAATAGGGCAGAGAGCACAGGTCACACCCTGCTGAGAGAGGAATTCCTTGCAGCAACCAAGCCATGCGCTCCCTTCCCCATGCTTAATGTGCTCAATCACCCATGCTGAAGTGTTTCGTTTCAGGCCCCTTTATCTCAGTGGTAGAATTGGGGGTGCATCTGTAGAGGATGTTTGGACCCTGATAACTTTTACTGCCCCACTGTTCCCAGCCATGCCTGACTGGAGACGAGGCCAGCTGAGGTGGAAGTATAGGTTTTTATGCCTTTATTATGCCACTATGTTAAGAACAGAGGGCAACAGGCACTGTCCATTTTATCTCCTGGCTTCTCTCTTACATTGAGAATTAGAACTGCATGGGAACAGGATCTCCAAACATCAATAGATGATGGAACTTGGTCCAAGATTGTCGAAAAAGTTCATTCGTCCTCAATGTGTGCTCGTCATTCCCTGATTCAATTTAAAATTGTACATCGGGTACACCTTTCCAAGTCCAAACTGGCCAAAATTTATCCACAAATCAATCCAATATGTGACAGATGTAAATCGGCGGAAGCAACTCTGATTCATATGTTTTGGCTCTGCCCTAACCTACAGGGGTATTGGAAGGCTATTTTTGAAGCGCTCTCTACAGCTTTAACAGTTAAAATTAACCCAAATCCCTTAATGTCGATATTTGGAATCATCCCTGAAGGGCTGCATTTACCTGTAGGTAGTCACAAGGTGGTTGCCTTTGTCACTCTCTTGGCACGTCGCCTGATTCTCTTGAGGTGGAGGGAGGCTGCCCCACCCTCAGTCTCCCACTGGATAAGGGATGTGTTGTTGAATTTGGGGCTTGAGAAAATAAGATACACTCTACGGGGTTCTGAGAAGAAGTTTTTCAAAGTGTGGAAACCTTATCTTACATTCTTTGATGAACCCTCTACAAAGTTACAAGAATAGATAACCGAGCCATCTTATTGGAACCTTTAATATACTTATTATAGAAGGCTCCTGACATTTTAGGCCTAGACATGCTGCTTCTCTTTAATTTCTTAAATGTTTGTAAATGTTTTTCAGTCATCAAATTTATTTTGTTTTATGAAGTGTCCAATATTAATTATGTACACTTTATCGTATATGCATATCATGTTCAAAAGCTTCAGTAAACAAAACAAGTTTTATACTACTGAGTGACAGCAGGAGGTAGGGGAGGTTTGTTTTGGGATGGGAATGGGGTTTTTGTTTTGTCTTTGTTTAAATGTTATGTAAACCTCAAAATTAATAAAAAAAGAACTGTGAAAAAAAAAAGAAAGAAAGAAATAAATATGCTCATAAGTACATAAATGAATTCATTCTTTAAATAAAAAAAAAACAAACAAAAAAAAAAACACTGCTCATGCACAGGGAATGAACGACGAACAAAGAAACAGCGCCTGCGCGACGAATCGCCACACCTCTCCCCCTCTGGAACACAGTGCAAATCGCAGAAGTGACTCCAAAAACAGGGCCGAGGTAATCCGCTGCCCCAGAGGGGGAGGGGTGGCTTGAGACAGAGGGAAAAACTGCAAACAAACTAAAAAGGAAACCAAAGAATAATCCGTGACAAGGCCCGGCATATCATTTCAGCGTGACAGTCTTTCACCGATAAGAGGAGATACAATGCCTTCTCCTCCTGAAAGAAAGAAATAAATATGCTCATAAGTACATAAATGAATTCATTCTTAAAATAATAAAAAAAAAAACAAACAAAAAAAAAAAACACTCCTCACGCATTGGGAAGGAACGACGAACAAAGAAACAGAGCCTGCGCGACGAATAGGCACACCTCTCCCTCTCTGGAACACAGTGCAAATCGCACAACTGACTCTTTCTTTTGCACAAAACATGGAGAGGTGCACCGTTCCCGAACGTACTGCAATACCGGGTCGATGCGTGGAGCGGTTGGAGCAGGCTCCTTCTCCGGCTCCCTGTTCCAAATATCGGCTTAATATTGATGTCCCCGGGTAGGGGACGTATCAGATATTAAACTGATAAAAACAGAAACTACACTTGTTCTTAGCCAAAAGTCAGAGAAGCGATGCCCACTGGTTGCTCCCAGTCCCCGCCCCCCTCCCAAGTTGCCAGAGCCACAATCGTAGGACAAGTGACCCAGTTGAACTCCGCCCCAAGTGCCGCCCACCTCTCCCACGATGCATCGCTGCCGCAGCTACAGCTGACTGTTGATAAACTGCTGATTACTCAAATGTTATTCCCTACTCAACCGCTGACCAAGTAAAACAGCTGGCATTCGCTAAGCAAGTTGCTAGCACGTAGGAACACATGGAACAAAGCATTAATAGCGGAGTAATAAGCAGGTTAATAACAGTCCAGGAATACTCGCCTTTCCTTGTGACAAAAAAAGTTGCCCCAGCCCGTAGACGGAGCATCCAAAAATAGTGCAATTTCAGGTGAGTTCCTCTCCACGGAAATCTTTAGTAAAAGGAGAAAGATTTGTTCGTTTTGAAGAGAAACCCGAGCATCGTGACGTCTCGTCCAACACCACTCCCGGTGCTCCCGTCCAGCTCCAAAAACAGGGCCTGAGGTAATCCGCTGCCCCAGAGGCTGGAGACAGAGGGAAAAACTGCAACCAAACTAAAAAGGAAACCAAAGAATAATCCGTGACAATGCCCGGCATATCATTTCAGCGTGACAGTCTTTCACCGATAAGAGGAGATACAATGCCTTCTCCTCCTGAAAGAAAGAAATAAATATGCACATAAGTACATAAATGAATTAATTCTTTAAATTAAAAACAAAAAAGAAACACTCCTAACGCACAGTAAATGAACAACGAACAAAGAAAGAGCACCTGCGCGACCAATCGGCACACCTCTCCCTCTCTGGAACACAGTGCAAATCGCACAAGTGACTCCAAAAACAGGGCCGAGGTAATCCGCTGCCCCAGAGGGGGAGGGGTGGCTTGAGACAGAGGGAAAAACTGCAAACAAACTAAAAAGGAAACCAAAGAATAATCCGTGACAATGCCCGGCATATCATTTCAGCACGACAGTCTTTCACCGATAAGAGGAGATACAATGCCTTCTCCTCCTGAAAGAAAGAAATATATGTGCTCATAAGTACATGAATGAATTCATTCTTTAAATTAAAAAAAAAAAACACTCCTCACGCACACGGAATGAACGAAGAACAAAGAAACAGCGCCTGCGCGACGAATCAGCACACCTCTCCCTCTCTGGAACACAGTGCAAATCGCACAAGTGACTCTTTCTTTAGCACAAAACATGGAGAGGTGCAATGTTCCCGAACGTACTGCAATACAGGGTCGATGCGTGGAGTGGTTGGAGCAAGCTCCTTCTCCGGCCCCCTGTTCCAAAAATAGGCTTAATATTGATGTCCCAGGGTAGGGGACGTATCAGATATTAAACTGATAAGAACAGATACTACACTTGATCTTAGCCAAAAGGCCGAGAAGTGATGCCCACTGGTCGCTCCCAGTCGCCGCCCCCCTCCCAAGTTGCCAGAGCCACAATCGTAGGACATGTGACTCAGTTGAACTCCGCCCCGTGTGCCGCCCACCTCTCCCACGATGCTTTGCTGCCGCAGCTGCAGCTGACTGTTGATAAACTGCTGATTACTCACCTGTCATTCCCCACTCAACCACTGACCAAGTAAAACAGCTGGCATTCGCTAAGCAAGTTGCTAGCACGTAGGAACACAGGGAACCAAGCATTAATAGCTCAGTAATAAGCAGGTTAATAACAGTCCAGGAATACTCGCCTTTCCTTGTGACACAAAAAAGTTGCCCCATCCCGTAGACAGAGCATCCAGAATAGTGCAAACTCAGGTGAGTTCCTCTCCACGAAAATCTTTAGTAAAAGGCGAAAGATTTGTTCGTTTTGAAGAGAAACCCGAGCAACGTGACGTCTCGTCCATAACCACTCCCGGTGCTCCCGTCCAGCTCCTAAAACAGGGCCCGAGGTAATCCGCTGCCCCAGAGGGGAAGGGGTGGCTTGAGACAGAGGGAAAAACTGCAAACAAACTAAAAAGGAAACCGAAGAATAATCCGTGACAATGCCCGGCATATCATTTCAGCGCGAAAGTCACCGATAAGAGGAGATACAATGCCTTCTCCTCCTGAAAGAAAGAAATAAATATGCACATAAGTACATAAATGAATTCATTCTTTAAATTAAAAACAAAAAAGAAAAACTCCTCACGCACAGGGAATGAACAACGAACAAAGAAACAGCGCCTGCGCGACCAATCGGCACACCTCTCCCTGTCTGGAACACAGTGCAAATCGCACAAGTGACTCCAAAAACAGGGCCGAGGTAATCCACTGCCCCAGAGGGGGAGGGGTGGCTTGAGACAGAGGGAAAAACTGCAAACAAACTAAAAAGGAAACAAAGAATAATCCGTGACAATGCCCGGCATATCATTTCAGCGCGAAAGTCACCGATAAGAGGAGATACAATGCCTTCTCCTCCTGAAAGAAAGAAATAAATATGCTCATAAGTACATAAATGAATTAATTCTTTAAATTAAAAAAAACAAAACATAAAAAAAAGAAAACACTCCTCACTCACAGGGAATGAATGACGAACAAAGGAACAGCGGCTGCGCGACAAATCGGCACACCTCTCCCTCTCTGGAACACAGTGCAAATCGCACAAGTGACTCTTTCTTTAGCACAAAACATGGAGAGCTGCACCGGTCCCGAACGTACTGCAATACCGGGTCGATGCGTGGAATGGTTGGAGCAAGCTCCTTCTCCGGCCCCCTGTTCCAAAAATCGGCTTAATATTGATGTCCCAGGGTAGGGGACGTATCAGATATTAAACTGATAAGAACAGATACTACACTTGATCTTAGCCAAAAGTCAGAGAAGCGATGCCCACTGGTCGCTCCCAGTCCCCGCCCCCCTCCCAAGTTGCCAGAGCCACAATCGTAGGACATGTGACCCAGTTGAACTCCGCCATGTGTGCCACCCACCTCTCCCACGATGCTTCGCTGCCGCAGCTGCAGCTGACTGTTGATAAACTGCTGATTACTCTCCTGTTATTCCCTACTCAACCGCTGACCAAGTAAAACAGCTGGCATTCGCTCAGCAAGTAGCTAGCACGCAGGAACACAGGGAACCAAGCATTAATAACTGAGTAATAAGCAGGTTAATAACAGTCCAGGAATACTCGCCCTTTCTAGTGACACAAAAAAGTTGCCCCATCCTGTAGACGGAGCATCCAAAAATAGTGCAAACTCAGGTGAGTTCCTCTCCACGGAAATATTTAGTAAAATGCGAAAGATTTGTTCGTTTTGAAGAGAAACCCGAGCAACGTGACGTCTCGTCCTCCACCACTCCCGGTGCTCCCGTCCAGCTCCAAAAACAGGGCCCGAGGTAATCCGCTGCCCCAGAGGCTGGAGACAGAGGGAAAAACTGCAAACAAACTAAAAAGGAAACCAAAGAATAATCCGTGACAATGCCCGGCATATCATTTCAGCGTGACAGTCTTTCACCGATAAGAGGAGATACAATGCCTTCTCCTCCTGAAAGAAAGAAATAAATATGCTCATAAGTACATAAATGAATTCATTCTTAAAATAATAAAAAAAAAAACAAACAAAAAAAAAAACACTCCTCACGCATTGGGAAGGAACGACGAACAAAGAAACAGAGCCTGCGCGACGAATAGGCACACCTCTCCCTCTCTGGAACACAGTGCAAATCGCACAACTGACTCTTTCTTTAGCACAAAACATGGAGAGGTGCACCGTTCCCGAACGTACTGCAATACCGGGTCGATGCGTGGAGCGGTTGGAGCAAGCTCCTTCTCCGGCTCCCTGTTCCAAATATCGGCTTAATATTGATGTCCCCGGGTAGGGGACGTATCAGATATTAAACTGATAAAAACAGAAACTACACTTGTTCTTAGCCAAAAGTCAGAGAAGCGATGCCCACTGGTTGCTCCCAGTCCCCGCCCCCCTCCCAAGTTGCCAGAGCCACAATCGTAGGACAAGTGACCCAGTTGAACTCCGCCCCAAGTGCCGCCCACCTCTCCCACGATGCATCGCTGCCGCAGCTACAGCTGACTGTTGATAAACTGCTGATTACTCAAATGTTATTCCCTACTCAACCGCTGACCAAGTAAAACAGCTGGCATTCGCTAAGCAAGTTGCTAGCACGTAGGAACACATGGAACAAAGCATTAATAGCGGAGTAATAAGCAGGTTAATAACAGTCCAGGAATACTCGCCTTTCCTTGTGACAAAAAAAGTTGCCCCAGCCCGTAGACGGAGCATCCAAAAATAGTGCAATTTCAGGTGAGTTCCTCTCCACGGAAATCTTTAGAAAAAGGCGAAAGATTTGTTCGTTTTGAAGAGAAACCCGAGCAACGTGACGTCTCGTCCTTCACCACTCCCGGTGCTCCCGTCCAGCTCCAAAAACAGGGCCCGAGGTAATCCGCTGCCCCAGAGGCTGGAGACAGAGGGAAAAACTGCAAACAAACTAAAAAGGAAACCAAAGAATAATCCGTGACAATGCCCGGCATATCATTTCAGCGCAACAGTCTTTTACCGATAAGAGGAGATACAATGCCTTCTCCTCCTGAAAGAAATAAATAAATATGCTCATAAGTACATAACTGAATTAATTCTTTAAAATAAAAACAAAAAAAAAAACTCCTCACGCACAGGGAATGAAGAACGAACAAAGAAACAGCACCTGCGCGACCAATTGGCACACCTCTCCCTCTCTGGAACACAGTGCAAATGGCACAAGTGACTCTTTCTTTAGCACAAAACATGGAGAGGTGCACCATTCCCGAACGTGCTGCAATACCCGGTCGATGCGTGGAGCGGTTGGAGCAAGCTCCTTCTCCGGCTCCGTGTTCCAAATATCGGATTAATATTAATGTCCCCGGGTCGGGGACGTATCAGATATTAAACTGATAAGAAGAAATACTACACTTGATCTCAGCCAAAAGGCCTAGAAGCGATGCTCACTGGTCGCTCCCAGTCCCCGCCCCCATCCCAAGTTGCCAGAGCCACAATTGTAGGACGTGACTCAGTTGAACTCCGCCCCAAGTGCCACCCACCTCTCCCATGATGCTTTGCTGCTGCAGCTGCAGCTGACTGTTGATAAACTGCTGATTACTCACCTGTTATTCCCTACTCAACCACTGACCAAGTAAAACAGCTGGCATTAGCTAAGCAAGTTGCCAGCACATAGGAACACAGGGAACAAAGCATTAATAGCTGAGTAATAAGCAGGTTAATAACAGTTCAGGAATACTCGCCTTACCTTGTGACACAAAAAAGTTTCCCCATCCCGTAGACGGAGCATCCAAAAATAGTGCAAACTCAGGTGAGTTCCTCTCCACGGAAATCTTTAGTAAAAGGTGAAAGATTTGTTCGTTTTGAAGAGAAACCCGAGCAACGTGACGTCTCGTCCTCCACCACTCCCGGCGCTCCCGTCCAGCTCCAAAAACAGGGCCGAGGAAATCCGCTGCCCAGAGGGGGAGGGGTGGCTTGAGACAGAGGGAAAAACTGCAAACAAACTAAAAAGGAAACCAAAGAATAATCCGTGACAATGCCCGGCATATCATTTCAGCGCGAAAGTCACCGATAAGAGGAGATACAATGCCTTCTCCTCCTGAAAGAAAGAAATAAATATGCACATAAGTACATAACTGAATTAATTCTTTAAATTAAAAACAAAAAAGAAACACTCCTCACGCACAGGGAATGAAGAACGAACAAAGAAACAGCACCTGCGCGACCAATTGGCACACCTCTCCCTCTCTGGAACACAGTGCAAATCACACAAGTGACTCCAAAAACAGGACCGAGGTAATCCGCTGCCCCAGAGGGGGAGGGGTGGCTTGAGACAGAGGGAAAAACTGCAAACAAACTAAAAAGGAAAATAAAGAATAATCTGTGACAATGCCTGGCATATCATTTCAGCGCGACAGTCTTTCACCGATAAGAGGAGATACAATGCCTTCTCCTCCTGAAAGAAAGAAATAAATATGCTCATAAGTACATAAATGAATTCTTTCCTTAAATAAAAAAAAAAAAAAAAAAAACACTGCTCACGCACACGGAATGAACGACGAACAAAGAAACAGCGCCTGCGCGACGAATCGGCACACCTCTCCCTTTCTGGAACACAGTGCAAATCGCACAACTGACTCTTTCTTTAGCACAAAACATGGAGAGGTGAACCATTCCCAAACGTACTGCAATACCCGATCGATGCGTGGAGCGGTTGGAGCAAGGTCCTTCTCCGGCTCCCTGTTCCAAATATCGGCTTCATATTGATGTCCCCGGGTAGGGGACGTATCAGATATTAAACTGATAAGAACAGATACTACACTTGATCTTAGCCAAAAGGCAGAGAAGCGATGCCCACTGGTTGCTCCCAGTCCCCGCCTACCTCCCAAGTTGCCAGAGCCACAATCGTAGGACAAGTGACCCAGTTGAACTCCGCCCCGTGTGCCGTCCACCTCTCCCACGATGCTTCGTTGCCGCAGCTGCAGCTGACTGTTGATAACAGGTGAGTAATCAGCAGTTTATTCCCTACTCAACCACTGACCAAGTAAAACAGCTGGCAATCGCTAAGCAAGTTGCTAGCATGTAGGTACACAGGGAACTAAGCATTAATAGCTGAGTAATAAGCAGGTTAATAACAGTCCAGGAATACTCGCCTTTCCTAGTGACACAAAAAAGTTGGCCCATCCCGTAGACGCAGCATCCAAAAATAGTGCAAACTCAGGTGTGTTCCTCTCCATGGAAATCTTTGGTAAAAGGCGAAAGATTTGTTCGTTTTGAAGAGAAACCCGAGCAACGTGACGTCTCGTCCTCCACCACTCCCGGCGCTCCCGTCCAGCTCCAAAAACAGGGCCGAGGTAATCCCCTGCCCCAGAGGGGGAGGGGTGGCTTGAGACAGAGGGAAAAACTGCAAACAAACTAAAAAGGAAACCAAAGAATAATCCGTGACAATGCCCGGCATATCATTTCAGCACGACAGTCTTTCACCGATAAGAGGAGATACAATGCCTTCTCCTCCTGAAAGAAAGAAATAAATATGCTCATAAGTACATAAATGAATTAATTCTTTAAATTAAAAAAAACAAAACAAAAAAAAAAAACACTCCTCACTCACAGGGAATGAACGACGAACAAAGGAACAGCGGCTGCGCGACGAATCGGCACACCTCTCCCTCTCTGGAACACAGTGCAAATGGCACAAGTGACTCTTTCTTTAGCACAAAACATGGAGAGGTGCACCGTTCCCGAACGTACTGCAATACCGGGTCGATGCGTGGAGCGATTGGAGCAGGCTCCTTCTCCGGCTCCCTGTTCCAAATATCGGCTTAATATTGATGTCCCCGGGTAGGGGACGTACCAGATATTAAACTGATAAGAACAGATACTACACTTGATCTTAGCCAAAAGGCAGAGAAGCGATGCCCCCTGGTTGCTCCCAGTCCCCGCCCCCCTCCCAAGTTGCCAGAGCCACAATCGTAGGACAAGTGACCCAGTTGAACTCCGCCCCGTGCGCCGTCCACCTCTCCCACGATGCTTCGCTGCCGCAGCTGCAGCTGACTGTTGATAACAGGTGAGTAATCAGCAGTTAATTCCCTACTCAACCACTGACCAAATAAAACAGCTGGCAATCGCTAAGCAAGTTGCTAGCATGTAGGTACACAGGGAACTAAGCATTAATAGCTGAGTAATAAGCAGGTTAATAACAGTCCAGGAATACTCGCTTTTCCTAGTGACACAAAAAGTTGGCCCATCCCGTAGACGCAGCATCCAAAAATAGTGCAAACTCAGGTGTGTTCCTCTCCATGGAAATCTTTAGTAAAAGGCGAAAGATTTGTTCGTTTTGAAGAGAAACCCGAGCAACGTGACGTCTCGTCCTCCACCACTCCCGGCGCTTCCGTCCAGCTCCAAAAACAGGGCCGAGGTAATCCGCTGCCCCAGAGGGGGAGGGGTGGCTTGAGACAGCGGGAAAAACTGCAAACAAACTAAAAAGGAAACCAAAGAATAATCCGTGACAATGCCCCGCATATCATTTCAGCACGACAGTCTTTCACCGATAAGAGGAGATACAATGCCTTCTCCTCCTGAAAGAAAGAAATATATGTGCTCACAAGTACATGAATGAATTCATTCTTTAAATTAAAAAAAAAAAAACACTCCTCACGCACACGGAATGAACGAAGAACAAAGAAACAGCGCCTGCGCGACGAATCGGCACACCTCTCCCTCTCTGGAACACAGTGCAAATCGCACAAGTGACTCTTTCTTTAGCACAAAACATGGAGAGGTGCAACGTTCCCGAACGTACTGCAATACAGGGTCGATGCGTGGAGTGGTTGGAGCAAGCTCCTTCTCCGGCCCCCTGTTCCAAAAATAGGCTTATTATTGATGTCCCAGGGTAGGGGACGTATCAGATTTTAAACTGATAAGAACAGATACTACACTTGATTTTAGCCAAAAGGCAGAGAAGCGATGCCCACTGGTTGCTCCCAGTCCCCGCCCCCCTCCCAAGTTGCCAGAGCCACAATCGTAGGACAAGTGACCCAGTTGAACTCCGCCCCGTGTGCCGTCCACCTCTCCCACGATGCTTCACTGCCGCAGCTGCAGCTGACTGTTGATAAACTTCTGATTACTCACCTGTTATTCACTACTCAACCGCTGACCAAGTAAAACAGCTGGCATTCGCAAAGCAAGTTGCTAGCACATAGGAACACAGGGAACCAAGCATTAAAAGCTGAGTAATAAGCAGGTTAATAACAGTCCAGGAATACTCGCCTTTCCTTGTGACAAAAAAGTTGCCCCATCCCGTAGATGGAGCATCCAAAAATAGTGCAAACTCAGGTGAGTTCCTTTCCACGGAAATCTTTCGGAAAAGGCGAAAGATTTGTTCGTTTTGAAGAGAAACCCGAGCAACGTGACGTCTCGTCCTTCACCACTCCCGGTGCTCCCGTCCAGCTCCAAAAACAGGGCCCGAGGTAATCCGCTGCCCCAGAGGCTGGAGACAGAGGGAAAAACTGCAAACAAACTAAAAAGGAAACCAAAGAATAATCCGTGACAATGCCCGGCATATCATTTCAGCGCGACAGTCTTTTACCGATAAGAGGAGATACAATGCCTTCTCCTCCTGAAAGAAATAAATAAATATGCTCATAAGTACATAAATGAATTAATTCTTTAAATTAAAAAAAACAAAACAAAGAAAAAAAAAAAACACTCCTCACTCACAGGGAATGAACGACGAACAAAGGAACAGCGGCTGCGCGACGAATCGGCACACCTCTCCCTCTCTGGAACACAGTGCAAATGGCACAAGTGACTCTTTCTTTAGCACAAAACATGGAGAGGTGCACCATTCCCGAACGTGCTGCAATACCCAGTCGATGCGTGGAGCGGTTGGAGCAGGCTCCTTCTCCGGCTCCCTGTTCCAAAAATCGGATTAATATTAATGTCCCCGGGTCGGGGACGTATCAGATATTAAACTGATAAGAAGAAATACTACACTTGATCTCAGCCAAAAGGCCTAGAAGCGATGCCCACTGGTTGCTCCCAGTCCCCGCCCCCATCCCAAGTTGCCAGAGCCACAATCGTAGGACATGTGACTCAGTTGAACTCCGCCCCAAGTGCCACCCACCTCTCCCATGATGCTTTGCTGCTGCAGCTGCAGCTGACTGTTGATAAACTGCTGATTACTCACCTGTTATTCCCTACTCAACCACTGACCAAGTAAAACAGCTGGCATTAGCTAAGCAAGTTGCCAGCACATAGGAACACAGAGAACCAAGCATTAATAGCTGAGTAATAAGCAGGTTAATAACAGTTCAGGAATACTCGCCTTTCCTTGTGACACAAAAAAGTTTCCCCATCCTGTAGACGGAGCATCCAAAAATAGTGCAAACTCAGGTGAGTTCCTCTCCACGGAAATCTTTAGTAAAAGGTGAAAGATTTGTTCGTTTTGAAGAGAAACCCGAGCAACGTGACGTCTCGTCCTCCACCACTCCCGGCGCTCCCGTCCAGCTCCAAAAACAGGGCCGAGGAAATCCGCTGCCCCAGAGGGGGAGGGGTGGCTTGAGACAGAGGGAAAAACTGCAAACAAACTAAAAAGGAAACCAAAGAATAATCCGTGACAATGCCCGGCATATCATTTCAGCGCGAAAGTCACCGATAAGAGGAGATACAATGCCTTCTCCTCCTGAAAGAAAGAAATAAATATGCACATAAGTACATAACTGAATTAATTCTTTAAATTAAAAACAAAAAAGAAACACTCCTCACGCACAGGGAATGAAGAACGAACAAAGAAACAGCACCTGCGCGACCAATTGGCACACCTCTCCCTCTCTGGAACACAGTGCAAATCACACAAGTGACTCCAAAACAGGGCCGAGGTAATCCGCTGCCCCAGAGGGGGAGGGGTGGCTTGAGAAAAAGGGAAAAACTGCAAACAAACTAAAAAGGAAAATAAAGAATAATCCGTGACAATGCCCGGCATATCATTTCAGCGCGACAGTCTTTCACCGATAAGAGGAGATACAATGCCTTCTCCTCCTGAAAGAAAGAAATAAATATGCTCATAAGTACATAAATGAATTCTTTCCTTAAATAAAAAAAAAAAAAAAAAAAAAAAAAAAAAACACTGCTCACGCACAGGGAATGAACGACGAACAAAGAAACAGCGCCTGCGCGACGAATCGCCACACCTCTCCCCCTCTGGAACACAGTGCAAATCGCACAAGTGACTCTTTCTTTAGCACAAAACATGGAGAGGTACACCGTTCCGGAACGTACTGCAATACCAGGTCGATGCGTGGAGCGGTTGGAGCAGGCTCCTTCTCCGGCTCCCTGTTCCAAATATCGGCTTAATATTGATGTCCCCGGGTAGGGGACGTATCAGATATTAAACTGATAAGAACAGATACTACACTTGATCTTAGCCAAAAGGCAGAGAAGCGATGCCCACTGGTTGCTCCCAGTCCCCGCCTCCCTCCCAACTTGCCAGAGCCACAATCGTAGGACAAGTGACCCAGTTGAACTCCGCCCCATGTGCCGTCCACCTCTCCCACGATGCTTCGCTGCCGCAGCTGCAGCTGCCTGTTGATAACAGGTGAGTAATCAGCAGTTTATTCCCTACTCAACCACTGACCAAGTAAAACAGCTGGCAATCGCTAAGCAAGTTGCTAGCATGTAGGTACACAGGGAACTAAGCATTAATAGCTGAGTAATAAGCAGGTTAATAACAGTCCAGGAATACTCGCCTTTCCTAGTGACACAAAAAAGTTGGCCCATCCCGTAGACGCAGCATCCAAAAATAGTGCAAACTCAGATGTGTTCCTCTCCATGGAAATCTTTAGTAAAAGGCGAAAGATTTGTTCGTTTTGAAGAGAAACCCGAGCAACGTGACGTCTCGTCCTCCACCACTTCCGGCGCTCCCGTCCAGCTCCAAAAACAGGGCCGAGGTAATCCGCTGCCCCAGAGGGGGAGGGGTGGCTTGAGACAGAGGGAAAAACTGCAAACAAACTAAAAAGGAAACCAAAGAATAATCCGTGACAATGCCCGGCATATCATTTCAGCACGACAGTCTTTCACCGATAAGAGGAGATACAATGCCTTCTCCTCCTGAAAGAGAGAAATATATGTGCTCATAAGTACATGAATGAATTCATTCTTTAAATTAAAAAAAAAAAAAAACTCCTCACGCACACGGAATGAACGAAGAACAAAGAATCAGCGCCTGCGCGACGAATCGGCACACCTCTCCCGCTCTGGAACACAGTGCAAATCGCACAAGTGACTCTTTCTTTAGCACAAAACATGGAGAGGTGCACCGTTCCCGAACGTACTGCAATACCGGGTCGATGCGTGGAGTGGTTGGAGCAAGCTCCTTCTCCGGCACCCTGTTCCAAAAATAGGCTTAATATTGATGTCCCAGGGTAGGGGACGTATCAGATATTAAACTGATAAGAACAGATACTACACTTGATCTTAGCCAAAAGGCAGAGAAGCGATGCCCACTGGTTGCTCCCAGTCCCCGCCCCCCTTCCAAGTTGCCAGAGCCACAATCGTAGGACAAGTGACCCAGTTGAACTCCGCCCCGTGTGCCGTCCACCTCTCCCACGATGCTTCGCTGCCGCAGCTGCAGCTGACTGTTGATAAACTTCTGATTACTCACCTGTTATTCCCTACACAACCGTTGACCAAGAAAAACAGCTGGCATTCGCAAAGCAAGTTGCTAGCACATAGGAACACAGGGAACCAAGCATTAATAGCCGAGTAATAAGCAGGTTAATAACAGTCCAGGAATACTCGCCTTTCCTTGTGACACAAAAAAGTTGCCCCATCCCGTAGACGGAGCATCCAAAAATAGTGCAAACTCAGGTGAGTTCCTCTCCACGGAAATCTTTAATAAAAGGCGAAAGATTTGTTCGTTTTGAAGAGAAACCCGAGCAACGTGACGTCTCGTCCTTCACCACTCCCGGTGCTCCCGTCCAGCTCCAAAAACAGGGCCCGAGGTAATCAGCTGCCCCAGAGGCTGGAGACAGAGGGAAAAACTGCAAACAAACTAAAAAGGAAACCAAAGAATAATCCGTGACAATGCCCGGCATATCATTTCAGCGCGACAGTCTTTCACCGATAAGAGGAGATACAATGCCTTCTCCTCCTGAAAGAAAAAAATATATATGCTCATAAGTACATGAATGAATTCATTCTTTAAATTAAAAAAAAAAAAACACTCTTCACGCACACGGAATGAACGAAGAACAAAGAAACAGCGCCTGCGCGACGAATCGGCACACCTCTCCCTCTCTGGAACACAGTGCAAATCGCACAAGTGACTCTTTCTTTAGCACAAAACATGGAGAGGTGCACCGTTCCCGAACGTACTGCAATACCGGGTCGATGCGTGGAGTGGTTGGAGCAAGCTCCTTCTCCGGCCCCCTGTTCCAAAAATCGGCTTAATATTGATGTCCCAGGGTAGGGGACGTATCAGATATTAAACTGATAAGAACAGATACTACACTTGATCTGAGCCAAAAGTCAGAGAAGCGATGCCCACTGGTCGCTCCCAGTCCCCGCCCCCCTCCCAAGTTGCCAGAGCCACAATCGTAGGACATGTGACCCAGTTGAACTCCGCCATGTGTGCCACCCACCTCTCCCACGATGCTTCGCTGCCGCAGCAGCAGCTGACTGTTGATAAACTGCTGATTACTCTCCTGTTATTCCCTACTCAATCGCTGACCAAGTAAAACAGCTGGCATTCGCTAAGCAAGTAGCTAGCACGTAGGTACACAGGGAACCAAGCAGGTTAATAACAGTCCAGGAATACTCGCCCTTTCTAGTGACACAAAAAAGTTGCCCCATCCTGTAGACGGAGCATCCAAAAATAGTGCAAACTCAGGTGAGTTCCTCTCCACGGAAATATTTAGTAAAATGCGAAAGATTTGTTCGTTTTGAAGAGAAACCCGAGCAACGTGACGTCTCGTCCTCCACCACTCCCGGTGCTCCCGTCCAGCTCCAAAAACAGGGCCCGAGGTAATCCGCTGCCCCAGAGGCTTGAGACAGAGGGAAAAACTGCAAACAAACTAAAAAGGAAACCAAAGAATAATCCGTGACAATGCCCGGCATATCATTTCAGCGTGACAGTCTTTCACCGATAAGAGGAGATACAATGCCTTCTCCTCCTGAAAGAAAGAAATAAATATGCTCATAAGTACATAAATGAATTCATTCTTTAAATAAAAAAAAAACAAACAAAAAAAAAACACTCCTCACGCATTGGGAAGGAACGACGAACAAAGAAACAGAGCCTGCGCGACGAATAGGCACACCTCTCCCTCTCTGGAACACAGTGC
Source organism: Gymnothorax reevesii (assembly GCA_029721435.1). Classification (NCBI taxonomy): domain Eukaryota; kingdom Metazoa; phylum Chordata; class Actinopteri; order Anguilliformes; family Muraenidae; genus Gymnothorax; species Gymnothorax reevesii. Next base: position 57,154,491 of record CM056586.1, read on the forward strand.
AAATCGCACAACTGACTCTTTCTTTTGCACAAAACATGGAGAGGTGCACCGTTCCCGAACGTACTGCAATACCGGGTCGATGCGTGGAGCGGTTGGAGCAAGCTCCTTCTCCGGCTCCCTGTTCCAAATATCGGCTTAATATTGATGTCCCCGGGTAGGGGACGTATCAGATATTAAACTGATAAAAACAGAAACTACACTTGATCTTAGCCAAAAGGCAGAGAAGCGATGCCCACTGGTTGCTCCCAGTCCCCGCCCCCCTCCCAAGTTGCCAGAGCCACAATCGTAGGACAAGTGACCCAGTTGAACTCCGCCCCAAGTGCCGCCCACCTCTCCCACGATGCTTCGCTGCCGCAGCTACAGCTGACTGTTGATAAACTGCTGATTACTCAAATGTTATTCCCTACTCAACCGCTGACCAAGTAAAACAGCTGACATTCGCTAAGCAAGTTGCTAGCACGTAGGAACACATGGAACAAAGCATTAATAGCGGAGTAATAAGCAGGTGAATAACAGTCCAGGAATACTCGCCTTTCCTTGTGGCAAAAAAGTTGCCCCAGCCCGTAGACGGAGCATCCAAAAATAGTGCAATTTCAGGTGAGTTCCTCTCCACGGAAATCTTTAGTAAAAGGAGAAAGATTTGTTCGTTTTGAAGAGAAACCCGAGCAACGTGACGTCTCGTCCAACACCACTCCCGGTGCTCCCGTCCAGCTCCAAAAACAGGGCCCGAGGTAATCCGCTGCCCCAGAGGCTGGAGACAGAGGGAAAAACTGCAACCAAACTAAAAAGGAAACCAAAGAATAATCCGTGACAATGCCCGGCATATCATTTCAGCGAGAAAGTCACCGATAAGAGGAGATACAATACCTTCTCCTCCTGAAAGAAAGAAATAAATAAGCTCATAAGTACATAAATGAATTCATTCTTTAAATTAAAAAAAAAAAAACACTCCTCACGCATAGGGAATGAACGACGAACAAAGAAACAGCGCCTGCGCGACGAATCGGCACACCTCTCCCTTTCTGGAACACAGTGCAAATCGCACAACTGACTCTTTCTTTAGCACAAAACATGGAGAGGTGCACCGTTCCCGAATGTACTGCAATACTGGGTCGATGCGTGGAGCGGTTGGAGCAGGCTCCTTCTCCGGCTCCCTGTTCCAAATATCGGCTTAATATTGATGTCCCCGGGTAGGGGACGTATCAGATATTAAACTGATAAGAACAGATACTACACTTGAACTTAGCCAAAAGGCAGAGAAGCGATGCCCACTGGTTGCTCCCAGTCCCCGCCCCCCTCCCAAGTTGCCAGAGCCACAATCGTAGGACAAGTGACCCAGTTGAACTCCGCCCCGTGTGCCACCCACCTCTCCCACGATGCTTCGCTGCCGCAGCTGCAGCTGACTGTTGATAAACTGCTGATTACTCACCTGTTACTCCCTACTCAACCACTGACCAAGTAAAACAGCTGGCAATCGCTAAGCAAGTTGCTAGCACGTAGGTACACAGGGAAGTAAGCATTAATAGCTGAGTAATAAGCAGGTTAATAACAGTCCAGGAATACTCGCCTTTCCTAGTGACACAAAAAAGTTGGCCCATCCCGTAGACGCAGCATCCAAAAATAGTGCAAACTCAGGTGTGTTCCTCTCCATGGAAATCTTTAGTAAAAGGCGAAAGATTTGTTCGTTTTGAAGAGAAACCCAAGCAACGTGACGTCTCGTCCTCCACCACTCCCGACGCTCCCGTCCAGCTCCAAAAACAGGGCCGAGATAATCCACTGCCCCAGAGGGGGAGGGGTGGCTTGAGACAGAGGGAAAAACTGCAAACAAACTAAAAAGGAAACCAAAGAATAATCCGTGACAATGCCCGGCATATCATTTCAGCACGACAGTCTTTCACCGATAAGAGGAGATACAATGCCTTCTCCTCCTGAAAGAAAGAAATATATGTGCTCATAAGTACATGAATGAATTCATTCTTTAAATTAAAAAAAAAAAAAAACACTCCTCACGCACACGGAATGAACGAAGAACAAAGAAACAGCGCCTGCGCGACGAATCGGCACACCTCTCCCTCTCTGGAACACAGTGCAAATCGCACAAGTGACTCTTTCTTTAGCACAAAACATGGAGAGGTGCAACGTTCCCGAACGTACTGCAATACAGGGTCGATGCGTGGAGTGGTTGGAGCAAGCTCCTTCTCCGGCCCGCTGTTCCAAAAATAGGCTTATTATTGATGTCCCAGGGTAGGGGACGTATCAGATATTAAACTGATAAGAACAGACACTACACTTGATCTTAGCCAAAAGGCAGAGAAGCAATGCCCACTGGTTGCTCCCAGTCCGCGCCCCTCTCCCAAGTTGCCAGAGCCACAATTGGAGGACAAGTGACCCAATTGAACTCCGCCCCGTGTGCCGTCCACCTCTCCCACGATGCTTCGCTGCCGCAGCTGCAGCTGACTGTTGATAAACTGCTGATTACTCACCTGTTATTCCCTACTCAACCGCTGACCAAGTAAAACAGCTGGCATTCGCTAAGCAAGTTGCTAGCACGTAGGAACACAGGGAACCAAGCATTAATAGCTGAGTAATAAGCAGGTTAATAACAGTCCAGGAATACTCGCCTTTCCTTGTGACAAAAAAGTTGCCCCATCCCGTAGATGGAGCATCCAAAAATAGTGCAAACTCAGGTGAGTTCCTTTCCACGGAAATCTTTCGGAAAAGGCGAAAGATTTGTTTGTTTTGAAGAGAAACCCGAGCAACGTGACGTCTCGTCCTTCACCACTCCCGGTGCTCCCGTCCAGCTCCAAAAACAGGGCCCGAGGTAATCCGCTGCCCCAGAGGCTGGAGACAGAGGGAAAAACTGCAAACAAACTAAAAAGGAAACCAAAGAATAATCCGTGACAATGCCCGGCATATCATTTCAGCGCGACAGTCTTTTACCGATAAGAGGAGATACAATGCCTTCTCCTCCTGAAAGAAATAAATAAATATGCTCATAAGTACATAAATGAATTAATTCTTTAAATTAAAAAAAACAAAACAAAAAAAAAAAAAAAAAAACACTCCTCACTCACAGGGAATGAACGACGAACAAAGGAATAGCAGCTGCGCGACGAATCGGCACACCTCTCCCTCTCTGGAACACAGTGCAAATGGCACAACTGACTCTTTCTTTAGCACAAAACATGGAGAGGTGCACCGTTCCCGAACGTACTGCAATACCGGGTCGATGCGTGGAGCGATTGGAGCAGGCTCCTTCTCCGGCTCCCTGTTCCAAATATCGGCTTAATATTGATGTCCCCGGGTAGGGGACGTATCAGATATTAAACTGATAAGAACAGATACTACACTTGATCTTAGCCAAAAGGCAGAGAAGCGATGCCCACTGGTTGCTCCCAGTCGCCGCCCCCCTCCCAAGTTGCCAGAGCCACAATCGTAGGACAAGTGACCCAGTTGAACTCCGCCCCGTGTGCCGTCCACCTCTCCCACGATGCTTCGCTGCCGCAGCTGCAGCTGACTGTTGATAACAGGTGAGTAATCAGCAGTGTATTCCCTACTCAACCACTGACCAAGTAAAACAGCTGGCAATCGCTAAGCAAGTTGCTAGCATGTAGGTACACAGGGAACTAAGCATTAATAGCTGAGTAATAAGCAGGTTAATAACAGTCCAGGAATACTCGCCTTTCCTAATGACACAAAAAAGTTGGCCCATCCCGTAGACGCAGCATCCAAAAATAGTGCAAACTCAGGTGTGTTCCTCTCCATGGAAATCTTTAGTAAAAGGCGAAAGATTTGTTCGTTTTGAAGAGAAACCCGAGCAACGTGACGTCTCGTCCTCCACCACTCCCGGCGCTCCCGTCCAGCTCCAAAAACAGGGCCGAGGTAATCCGCTGCCCCAGAGGGGGAGGGGTGGCTTGAGACAGAGGGAAAAACTGCAAACAAACTAAAAAGGAAACCAAAGAATAATCCGTGACAATGCCCGGCATATCATTTCAGCACGACAGTCTTTCACCGATAAGAGGAGATACAATGCCTTCTACTCCTGAAAGAGAGAAATATATGTGCTCATAAGTACATGAATGAATTCATTCTTTAAATAAAAAAAAAAAAAAAACACTCCTCACGCACACGGAATGAACGAAGAACAAAGAAACAGCGCCTGCGCGAAGAATCGGCACACCTCTCCCTCTCTGGAACACAGTGCAAATCGCACAAGTGACTCTTTCTTTAGCACAAAACATGGAGAGGTGCACCGTTCCCGAACGTACTGCAATACCGGGTCGATGCGTGGAGTGGTTGGAGCAAGCTCCTTCTCCGGCCCCCTGTTCGAAAAAAAGGCTTAATATTGATGTTCCAGGGTAGGGGACGTATCAGATATTAAACTGATAAGAACAGATACTACACTTGATCTTAGCCAAAAGGCAGAGAAGCGATGCCCACTGGTTGCTCCCAGTCCCCGCCCCCCTTCCAAGTTGCCAGCGCCACAATCGTAGGACATGTGACCCAGTTGAACTCCGCCCCGTGTGCCGTCCACCTCTCCCATGATGCTTCGCTGCCGCAGCTGCAGCTGACTGTTGATAAACTTCTGATTACTCACCTGTTATTCCCTACTCAACCGTTGACCAAGTAAAACAGCTGGCATTCGCAAAGCAAGTTGCTAGCACGTAGGAACACAGGGAACCAAGCATTAATAGCCGAGTAATAAGCAGGTTAATAACAGTCCAGGAATACTCGCCTTTCCTTGTGACACAAAAAAGTTGCCCCATCCCGTAGACGGAGCATCCAAAAATAGTGCAAACTCAGGTGAGTTCCTCTCCACGGAAATCTTTGGTAAAGGCGAAAGATTTGTTCGTTTTGAAGAGAAACCCGAGCAACGTGACGTCTCGTCCTTCACCACTCCCGGTGCTCTCGTCCAGCTCCAAAAACAGGGCCCGAGGTAATCCGCTGCCCCAGAGGCTGGAGACAGAGGGAAAAACTGCAAACAAACTAAAAAGGAAACCAAAGAATAATCCGTGACAATGCCCGGCATATCATTTCAGCGCGACAGTCTTTCACCGATAAGAGGAGATACAATGCCTTCTCCTCCTGAAAGAAAGAAATAAATATGCTCATAAGTACATAAATGAATTCATTCTTTAAATTAAAAAAAAAAAAAAAACTCCTCACACACACGGAATGAACGAAGAACAAAGAAACAGCGCCTGCGCGACGAATCGGCACACCTCTCCCTCTCTGGAACACAGTGCAAATCGCACAAGTGACTCTTTCTTTAGCACAAAACATGGAGAGGTGCACCGTTCCCGAACGTACTGCAATACCGGGTCGATGCGGGGAGTGGCTGGAGCAAGCTCCTTCTCCGGCCCCCTGTTCCAAAAATCGGCTTAATATTGATGTCCCAGGGTGGGGGACGTATCAGATATTAAACTGATAAGAACAGATACTACACTTGATCTTCGCCAAAAGTCAGAGAAGCGATGCCCACTGGTCGCTACCAGTCCCCGCCCCCCTCTCAAGTTGCCAGAGCCACAATCGTAGGACATGTGACCCACTTGAACTCCGCCCCGTGTGCCACCCACCTCTCCCACGATGCTTCGCTGCCGCAGCTGCAGCTGACTGTTGATAAACTGCTGATTACTCACCTGTTATTCCCTACTCAACCGCTGACCAAGTAAAACAGCTGGCATTCGCTAAGCAAGTTGCTAGCACGTAGGAACACAGGGAACCAAGCATTAATAACTGAGTAATAAGCAGGTTAATAACAGTCCAGGAATACTCGCCCTTTCTAGTGACACAAAAAAGTTGCCCCATCCCGTAGACGGAGCATCCAAAAATAGTGCAAACTCAGGTGAGTTCCTCTCCACGGAAATATTTAGTAAAATGCGAAAGATTTGTTCGTTTTGAAGAGAAACCCGAGCAACGTGACGTCTCGTCCTCCACCACTCCCGATGGTCCCGTCCAGCTCCAAAAACAGGGCCCGAGGTAATCCGCTGCCCCAGAGGCTTGAGACAGAGGGAAAAACTGCAAACAAACTAAAAAGGAAACCAAAGAATAATCCGTGACAATGCCCGGCATATCATTTCAGCGCGACAGTCTTTCACCGATAAGAGGAGATACAATGCCTTCTCCTCCTGAAAGAAAGAAATAAATATGCTCATAAGTACATAAATGAATTCATTCTTTCAATAAAAAAAAACAAACAAAAAAAAAACACTCCTCACGCATAGGGAAGGAACGACGAACAAAGAAACAGAGCCTGCGCGACGAATCGGCGCAAATCGCACAAGTGACTCTTTCTTTAGCACAAAACATGGAGAGGTGCACCATTCCCGAACGTACTGCAATACCGGGTCGATGCGTGGAGCGGTTGGAGCAAGCTCCTTCTCCGGCTCCCTGTTCCAAATATCGGCTTAATATTGATGTCCCCGGGTCGGGGACGTATCAGATATTAAACTGATAAAAACAGAAACTACACTTGTTCTTAGCCAAAAGTCAGAGAAGCGATGCCCACTGGTTGCTCCCAGTCCCGGCCCCCCTCCCAAGTTGCCAGAGCCACAATCGTAGGACAAGTGACCCAGTTGAACTCCGCCCCAAGTGCCGCCCACCTCTCCCACGATGCATCGCTGCCGCAGCTGCAGCTGACTGTTGATAAACTGCTGATTACTCAAATGTTATTCCCTACTCAACCGCTGACCAAGTAAAACAGCTGGCATTCGCTAAGCAAGTTGCTAGCACGTAGGAACACATGGAACAAAGCATTAATAGCGGAGTAATAAGCAGGTTAATAACAGTCCAGGAATACTCGCCTTTCCTTGTGACAAAAAAAGTTGCCCCAGCCCGTAGACGGAGCATCCAGAAATAGTGCAATTTCAGGTGAGTTCCTCTCCACGGAAATCTTTAGTAAAAGGAGAAAGATTTGTTCGTTTTGAAGAGAAACCCGAGCAACGTGACGTCTTGTCCAACACCACTTCCGGTGCTCCCGTCCAGCTCCAAAAACAGGGCCCGAGATAATCCGCTGCCCCAGAGGCTGGAGACAGAGGGAAAAACTGCAACCTAACTAAAAAGGAAACCAAAGAATAATCCGTGACAATGCCCGGTATATCATTTCAGCGAGAAAGTCACCGATAAGAGGAGATACAATGCCTTCTCCTCCTGAAAGAAAGAAATAAATATGCACATAAGTACATAAATGAATTAATTCTTTAAATTAAAAACAAAAAAGAAACACTCCTAACGCACAGTAAATGAACAACGAACAAAGAAACAGCACCTGCGCGACCAATCGGCACACCTCTCCCTCTCTGGAACACAGTGCAAATCCCACAAGTGACTCCAAAAACAGGGCTGAGGTAATCCGCTGCCCCAGAGGGGGAGGGGTGGCTTGAGACAGAGGGAAAAACTGCAAACAAACTAAAAAGGAAACCAAAGAATAATCCGTGACAATGCCCGGCATATCATTTCAGCACGACAGTCTTTCACCGATAAGAGGAGATACAATGCCTTCTCCTCCTGAAAGAAAGAAATGTATGTGCTCAAAAGTACATGAATGAATTCATTCTTTAAATTAAAAAAAAAAACACTCCTCACGCATAGGTAATGAACGACGAACAAAGAAACAGCGCCTGCGCGACGAATCGGCACACCTCTACCTTTCTGGAACACAGTGCAAATCGCACAACTGACTATTTTTTGAGCACAAAACATGGAGAGGTGCACCGTTCCCGAACGTACTGCAATATTGGGTCGATGCGTGGAGCGGTTGGAGCAGGCTCCTTCTCCGGCTCCCTGTTCGAAAAATCGGCTTAATATTGATGTCCCCGGGTAGGGGACGGATCAGATATTAAACTGATAAGAACAGATACTACACTTGATCTTAGCCAAAAGGCAGAGAAGCGATGCCCACTAGTCGCTCCCAGTCCCCGCCCCCCTCCCAAGTTGCCAGAGCCACAATCGTAGGACATGTGACCCAGTTGAACTCCGCCCCGTGTGCCGCCCACCTCTCCCACGATGCTTCGCTGCCACAGCTGCAGCTGACTGTTGATAAACTGCTGATTACTCACCTGTTATTCCCTACTCAACCGCTGACCAAGTAAAACAGCTGGCATTCGCTAAGCAAGTTGCTAGCACGTAGGAACACTGGGAACTAAGCATTAATAGCTGAGTAATAAGCAGGTTAATAACAGTCCAGGAATACTCGCCTTTCCTTGTGACACAAAAAAGTTGCCCCATCCCGTAGACACAGCATCCAAAAATAGTGCAAACTCAGGTGTGTTCCTCTCCATGGAAATCTTTAGTAAAAGGCGAAAGATTTGTTCGTTTTAAAGAGAAACCCGAGCAACATGACGTCTCGTCCTCCACCACGCCCGGCGCTCCCGTCCAGCTCCAAAAACAGGGCCGAGGTAATCCGCTGCCCCAGAGGGGGAGGGGTGGCTTGAGACAGAGGGAAAAACTGCAAACAAACTAAAAAGGAAACCAAAGAATAATCCGTGACAATGCCCGGCATATCATTTCAGCACGACAGTCTTTCACCGATAAGAGGAGATACAATGCCTTCTCCTCCTGAAAGAAAGAAATATATGTGCTCATAAGTACATGAATGAATTCATTCTTTAAATTAAAAAAAAAAAAAACACTCCTCAAGCACACGGAATGAACGAAGAACAAAGAAACAGCGCCTGCGCGACGAATCGGCACACCTCTCCCTCTCTGGAACACAGTGCAAATCGCACAAGTGACTCTTTCTTTAGCACAAAACATGGAGAGGTGCAACGTTCCCGAACATACTGCAATACAGGGTCGATGCGTGGAGTGGTTGGAGGAAGCTCCTTCTCCGGCCCCCTGTTCCAAAAATAGGCTTATTATTGATGTCCCAGGGTAGGGGACGTATCAGATATTAAACTGATAAGAACAGATACTACACTTGATTTTAGCCAAAAGGCAGAGAAGCGATGCCCACTGGTTGCTCCCAGTCCCCGCCCCCCTCCCAAGTTGCCAGAGCCACAATCGTAGGACAAGTGACCCAGTTGAACTCCGCCCCGTGTGCCGTCCACCTCTCCCACGATGCTTCGCTGCCGCAGCTGCAGCTGACTGTTGATAAACTTCTGATTACTCACCTGTTATTCCCTACTCAACCGCTGACCAAGTAAAACAGCTGGCATTCGCTAAGCAAGTTGCTAGCACATAGGAACACAGGGAACCAAGCATTAAAAGCTGAGTAATAAGCAGGTTAATAACAGTCCAGGAATACTCGCCTTTCCTTGTGACAAAAAAGTTGCCCCATCCCGTAGTTGGAGCATCCAAAAATAGTGCAAACTCAGGTGAGTTCCTTTCCACGGAAATCTTTCGGAAAAGGCGAAAGATTTGTTCGTTTTGAAGAGAAACCCGAGCAACGTGACGTCTCGTCCTTCACCACTCCCGGTGCTCCCGTCCAGCTCCAAAAACAGGGCCCGAGGTAATCCGCTGCCCCAGAGGCTTGAGACAGAGGGAAAAACTGCAAACAAACTAAAAAGGAAACCAAAGAATAATCCGTGACAATGCCCGGCATATCATTTCAGCGCGACAGTCTTTTACCGATAAGAGGAGATACAATGCCTTCTCCTCCTGAAAGAAATAAATAAATATGCTCATAAGTACATAAATGAATTAATTCTTTAAATTAAAAAAAACAAAACAAAAAAAAAACACTCCTCACTCACAGGGAATGAACGACGAACAAAGGAACAGCGGCTGCGCGACGAATCGGCACACCTCTCCCTCTCTGGAACACAGAGCAAATGGCACAAGTGACTCTTTCTTTAGCACAAAACATGGAGAGGTGCACCATTCCCGAACGTGCTGCAATACCCGGTCGATGCGTGGAGCGGTTGGAGCAAGCTCCTTCTCCGGCTCCGTGTTCCAAATATCGGATTAATATTAATGTCCCCGGGTTGGGGACGTATCAGATATTAAACTGATAAGAAGAAATACTACACTTGATCTCAGCCAAAAGGCCTAGAAGCGATGCCCACTGGTTGCTCCCAGTCCCCGCCCCCATCCCAAGTTGCCAGAGCCACAATCGTAGGACATGTGACTCAGTTGAACTCCGCCCCAAGTGCCACCCACCTCTCCCATGATGCTTTGCTGCTGCAGCTGCAGCTGACTGTTGATAAACTGCTGATTACTCACCTGTTATTCCCTACTCAACCACTGACCAAGTAAAACAGCTGGCATTAGCTAAGCAAGTTGCCAGCACATAGGAACACAGGGAACCAAGCATTAATAGCTGAGTAATAAGCAGGTTAATAACAGTTCAGGAATACTCGCCTTTCCTTGTGACACGAAAAAGTTTCCCCATCCCGTAGACGGAGCATCCAAAAATAGTGCAAACTCAGGTGAGTTCCTCTCCACGGAAATCTTTAGTAAAAGGTGAAAGATTTGTTCGTTTTGAAGAGAAACCCGAGCAACGGGACGTCTCGTCCTCCACCACTCCCGGCGCTCCCGTCCAGCTCCAAAAACAGGGCCGAGGAAATCCACTGCCCCAGAGGGGGAGGGGTGGCTTGAGACAGAGGGAAAAACTGCAAACAAACTAAAAAGGAAACCAAAGAATAATCCGTGACAATGCCCGGCATATCATTTCAGCGCGACAGTCTTTCACCGATAAGAGGAGATACAATGCCTTCTCCTCCTGAAAGAAAGAAATAAATATGCACATAAGTACATAACTGAATTAATTCTTTAAATTAAAAACAAAAAAGAAACACTCCTCACGCACAGGGAATGAAGAGCGAACAAAGAAACAGCACCTGCGCGACCAATTGGCACACCTCTCCCTCTCTGAAGCACAGTGCAAATCACACAAGTGACTCCAAAAACAGGGCCGAGGTAATCCGCTGCCCCAGAGGGGGAGGGGTGGCTTGAGACATAGGGAAAAACTGCAAACAAACTAAAAAGGAAACCAAAGAATAATCCGTGACAATGCCCGGCATATCATTTCAGCGCGACAGTCTTTCACCGATAAGAGGAGATACAATGCCTTCTCCTCCTGAAAGAAAGAAATAAATATGCTCATAAGTACATAAATGAATTCTTTCTGTAAATAAAAAAAAAACAAGCAAAAAAAAAAAAAACACTGCTCACGCACAGGGAATGAACGACGAACAAAGAAACAGCGCCTGAGCGACGAATTGGCACACCTCTCCCTTTCTGGAACACAGTGCAAATCGCACAACTGACTCTTTCTTTAGCACAAAACATGGAGAGGTGCACCGTTCCCGAACGTACTGCAATACCGGGTCGATGCGTGGAGCGGTTGGAGCAGGCTCCTTCTCCGGCTCCCTGTTCCAAATATCGGCTTAATATTGATGTCCCCGGGTAGGGGACGTATCAGATATTAAACTGATAAGAACAGATACTACACTTGATCTTAGCCAAAAGGCAGAGAAGCGATGCCCACTGGTTGCTCCCAGTCCCCGCCCCCCTCCCAAGTTGCCAGAGCCACAATCGTAGGACAAGTGACCCAGTTGAACTCCGCCCCGTGTGCCGTCCACCTCTCCCACGATGCTTCGCTGCCGCAGCTGCAGCTGACTGTTGATAACAGGTGAGTAATCAGCAGTTTATTCCCTACTCAACCACTGACCAAGTAAAACAGCTGGCAATCGCTAAGCAAGTTGCTAGCACGTAGGTACACAGGGAACTAAGCATTAATAGCTGAGTAATAAGCAGGTTAATAACAGTCCAGGAATACTCGCCTTTCCTAGTGACACAAAAAAGTTGGCCCATCCCGTAGACGCAGCATCGAAAAATAGTGCAAACTCAGGTGTGTTCCTCTCCATGGAAATCTTTAGTAAAAGTGAAAAGATTTGTTCGTTTTGAAGAGAAACCCGAGCAACGTGACGTCTCGTCCTCCACCACTTCCGGCGCTCCCGTCCAGCTCCAAAAACAGGGCCGAGGTAATCCGCTGCCCCAGAGGGGGAGGGGTGCCTTGAGACAGAGGGAAAAACTGCAAACAAACTAAAAAGGAAACCAAAGAATAATCCGTGACAATGCCCGGCATATCATTTCAGCACGACAGTCTTTCACCGATAAGAGGAGATATATTTCTTTCTTTCAGGAGGAGAAGGCATTGTATGTGCTCATAAGTACATGAATGAATTCATTCTTTAAATTAAAAAAAAAAAAAACACTCCTCACGCACACGGAATGAACGAAGAACAAAGAAACAGCGCCTGCGCGACGAATCGGCACACCTCTCCCTCTCTGGAACACAGTGCAAATCGCACAAGTGACTCTTTCTTTAGCACAAAACATGGAGAGGTGCACCGTTCCCGAACGTACTGCAATACCGGGTCGATGCGTGGAGTGGTTGGAGCAAGCTCCTTCTCCGGCCCCCTGTTCGAAAAATAGGCTTAATATTGATGTCCCAGGGTAGGGGACGTATCAGATATTAAACTGATAAGAACAGATACTACACTTGATCTTAGCCAAAAGGCAGAGAAGCGATGCCCACTGGTTGCTCCCAGTCCCCGCCCCCCTTCCAAGTTGCCAGAGCCACAATCGTAGGACAAGTGACCCAGTTGAACTCCGCCCCGTGTGCCGTCCACCTCTCCCACGATGCTTCGCTGCCGCAGCTGCAGCTGACTGTTGATAAACTTCTGATTACTCACCTGTTATTCCCTACTCAACCGTTGACCAAGTAAAACAGCTGGCATTCGCAAAGCAAGTTGCTAGCACATAGGAACACAGGGAACTAAGCATTAATAGCCGAGTAATAAGCAGGTTAATAACAGTCCAGGAATACTCGCCTTTCCTTGTGACACAAAAAAGTTGCCCCATCCCGTAGACGGAGCATCCAAAAATAGTGCAAACTCAGGTGAGTTCCTCTCCACGGAAATCTTTAGTAAAAGGCGAAAGATTTGTTCGTTTTGAAGAGAAACCCGAGCAACGTGACGTCTCGTCCTTCACCACTCCCGGTGCTCCCGTCCAGCTCCAAAAACAGGGCCCGAGGTAATCCGCTGCCCCAGAGGCTGGAGACAGAGGGAAAAATGCAAACAAACTAAAAAGGAAACCAAAGAATAATCCGTGACAATGCCCGGCATATCATTTCAGCGCGACAGTCTTTCACCGATAAGAGGAGATACAATGCCTTCTCCTCCTGAAAGAAAGAAATAAATATGCTCATAAGTACATAAATGAATTCATTCTTTCAATAAAAAAAAAACAAACAAAAAAAAACACTCCTCACGCACACGAAATGAACGAAGAACAAAGAATCAGCGCCTGCGAGACGAATCGACACACCTCTCCCGCACTGGAACACAGTGCAAATCGCACAAGTGACTCTTTCTTTAGCACAAAACATGGAGAGGTGCACCATTCCCGAACGTACTGCAATACCGGATCGATGCGTGAAGTGGTTGGAGCAAGCTCCTTCTCCGGCCCCCTGTTCCAAAAATAGGCTTAATATTGATGTCCCAGGGTAGGGGACGTATCAGATATTAAACTGATAAGAACAGATACTACACTTGATCTTAGCAAAAAGTCAGAGAAGCGATGCCCACTGGTCGCTCCCAGTCCCCGCCCCCCTCCCAAGTTGCCAGAGCCACAATCGTAGGACATGTGACCCAGTTGAACTCCGCCATGTGTGCCACCCACCTCTCCCACGATGCTTCGCTGCCGCAGCTGCAGCTGACTGTTGATAAACTGCTGAAAACTCACCTGTTATTCCCTACTCAACCGCTGACCAAGTAAAACAGCTGGCATTCGCTAAGCAAGTAGCTAGCACGTAGGTACACAGGGAACCAAGCAGGTTAATAACAGTCCAGGAATACTCGCCCTTTCTCGTGACACAAAAAAGTTGCCCCATCCTGTAGACGGAGCATCCAAAAATAGTGCAAACTCAGGTGAGTTCCTCTCCACGGAAATATTTAGTAAAATGCGAAAGATTTGTTCATTTTGAAGAGAAACCCGAGCAACGTGACGTCTCGTCCTCCACCACTTCCGGTGCTCCCGTCCAGCTCCAAAAACAGGGCCCGAGGTAATCCGCTGCCCCAGAGGGGGAGGGGTGCCTTGAGACAGAGGGAAAAACTGCAAACAAACTAAAAAGGAAACCAAAGAATAATCCGTGACAATGCCCGGCATATCATTTCAGCACGACAGTCTTTCACCGATAAGAGGAGATATATTTCTTTCTTTCAGGAGGAGAAGGCATTGTATGTGCTCATAAGTACATGAATGAATTCATTCTTTAAATTAAAAAAAAAAAAAACACTCCTCACGCACACGGAATGAACGAAGAACAAAGAAACAGCGCCTGCGCGACGAATCGGCACACCTCTCCCTCTCTGGAACACAGTGCAAATCGCACAAGTGACTCTTTCTTTAGCACAAAACATGGAGAGGTGCACCGTTCCCGAACGTACTGCAATACCGGGTCGATGCGTGGAGTGGTTGGAGCAAGCTCCTTCTCCGGCCCCCTGTTCGAAAAATAGGCTTAATATTGATGTCCCAGGGTAGGGGACGTATCAGATATTAAACTGATAAGAACAGATACTACACTTGATCTTAGCCAAAAGGCAGAGAAGCGATGCCCACTGGTTGCTCCCAGTCCCCGCCCCCCTTCCAAGTTGCCAGAGCCACAATCGTAGGACAAGTGACCCAGTTGAACTCCGCCCCGTGTGCCGTCCACCTCTCCCACGATGCTTCGCTGCCGCAGCTGCAGCTGACTGTTGATAAACTTCTGATTACTCACCTGTTATTCCCTACTCAACCGTTGACCAAGTAAAACAGCTGGCATTCGCAAAGCAAGTTGCTAGCACGTAGGAACACAGGGAACCAAGCATTAATAGCCGAGTAATAAGCAGGTTAATAACAGTCCAGGAATACTCGCCTTTCCTTGTGACACAAAAAAGTTGCCCCATCCCGTAGACGGAGCATCCAAAAATAGTGCAAACTCAGGTGAGTTCCTCTCCACGGAAATCTTTAGTAAAAGGCGAAAGATTTGTTCGTTTTGAAGAGAAACCCGAGCAACGTGACGTCTCGTCCTTCACCACTCCCGGTGCTCCCGTCCAGCTCCAAAAACAGGGCCCGAGGTAATCCGCTGCCCCAGAGGCTGGAGACAGAGGGAAAAATGCAAACAAACTAAAAAGGAAACCAAAGAATAATCCGTGACAATGCCCGGCATATCATTTCAGCGCGACAGTCTTTCACCGATAAGAGGAGATACAATGCCTTCTCCTCCTGAAAGAAAGAAATATATATGCTCATAAGTACATAAATGAATTCATTCTGTAAATTAAAAAAAAAAAAAAAAAACACTCCTCACACACGGAATGAACGAAGAACAAAGAAACAGCGCCTGCGCGACGAATCGGCACACCTCTCCCTCTCTGGAACACAGTGCAAATCGCACAAGTGACTCTTTCTTTAGCACAAAACATGGAGAGGTGCACCGTTCCCGAACATACTGCAATACCGGGTCGATGCGTGGAGTGGTTGGAGCAAGCTCCTTCTCCGGCCCCCTGTTCCAAAAATCGGCTTAATATTGATGTCCCAGGGTAGGGGACGTATCAGATATTAAACTGATAAGAACAGATACTACACTTGATCTTAGCAAAAAGTCAGAGAAGCGATGCCCACTGGTCGCTCCCAGTCCCCGCCCCCCTCCCAAGTTGCCAGAGCCACAATCGTAGGACATGTGACCCAGTTGAACTCCGCCATGTGTGCCACCCACCTCTCCCACGATGCTTCGCTGCCGCAGCTGCAGCTGACTGTTGATAAACTGCTGAAAACTCACCTGTTATTCCCTACTCAACCGCTGACCAAGTAAAACAGCTGGCATTCGCTAAGCAAGTAGCTAGCACGTAGGTACACAGGGAACCAAGCAGGTTAATAACAGTCCAGGAATACTCGCCCTTTCTCGTGACACAAAAAAGTTGCCCCATCCTGTAGACGGAGCATCCAAAAATAGTGCAAACTCAGGTGAGTTCCTCTCCACGGAAATATTTAGTAAAATGCGAAAGATTTGTTCATTTTGAAGAGAAACCCGAGCAACGTGACGTCTCGTCCTCCACCACTTCCGGTGCTCCCGTCCAGCTCCAAAAACAGGGCCCGAGGTAATCCGCTGCCCCAGAGGCTTGAGACAGAGGGAAAAACTGCAAACAAACTAAAAAGGAAACCAAAGAATAATCCGTGACAATGCCCGGCATATCATTTCAGCGTGACAGTCTTTCACCGATAAGAGGAGATACAATGCCTTCTCCTCCTGAAAGAAAGAAATAAATATGCTCATAAGTACATAAATGAATTCATTCTTAAAATAATAAAAAAAAAACAAACAAAAAAAAAAAATACTCCTCACGCAAAGGGAAGGAACGACGAACAAAGAAACAGAGCCTGCGCGACGAATAGGCACACCTCTCCTCTCTCTGGAACACAGTGCAAATCGCACAAGTGAATCTTTTTTAGCACAAAACATGGAGAGGTGCACCGTTCCCGAACGTACTGCAATACCGGGTCGATGCGTGGAGCGGTTGGAGCAAGCTCCTTCTCCGGCTCCCTGTTCCAAATATCGGCTTAATATTGATGTCCCTGGGTAGGGGACGTATCAGATATTAAACTGATAAAAACAGAAACTACACTTGATCTTAGGCAAAAGGCAGAGAAGCGATGCCCACTGGTTGCTCCCAGTCCCCCCCCCCCTCCCCAGCTGCCAGAGCCACAATCGCAGGACAAGAGACCCAGTTGAACTCCGCCCCAAGTGCCGCCCACCTCTCCCACGATGCTTCGCTGCCGCAGCTACAGCTGACTGTTGATAAACTGCTGATTACTCTCCTGTTATTCCCTACTCAACCGCTGACCAAGTAAAACAGCTGGCATTCGCTAAGCAAGTTGCTAGCACGTAGGAACACATGGAACAAAGCATTAATAGCGGAGTAATAAGCAGGTTAATAACAGTCCAGGAATACTCGCCTTTCCTTGTGGCAAAAAAAGTTGCCCCAGCCCATAGACGGAGCATCCAAAAATAGTGCAAACTCAGGTGTGTTCCTCTCCATGGAAATCTTTAGTAAAAGGCGAAAGATTTGTTTGTTTTGAAGAGAAACCCGAGCAACGTGACGTCTCGTCCTCCACCACGCCCGGCGCTCCCGTCCAGCTCCAAAAACAGGGCCGAGGTAATCCGCTGCCCCAGAGGGGGAGGGGTGGCTTGAGACTGAGGGAAAAACTGCAAACAAACTAAAAAGGAAACCAAAGAATAATCCGTGACAATGCCCGGCATATCATTTCAGCGCGAAAGTCACCGATAAGAGGAGATACAATGCCTTCTCCTCCTGAAAGAAAGAAATATATATGCTCATAAGTACATAAATGAATTCCTTCTTTAAATTAAAAACAAAAAAGAAAAACTCCTCACGCACAGGGAATGAACAACGAACAAAGTAACAGCGCCTGCGCGACCAATCGGCACACCTCTCCCTCTCTGGAACAATGTGCAAATAGCACAAGTGACTCCAAAAACAGGGCCGAGGTAATCCGCTGCCCCAGAGGGGGAGGGGTGGCTTGAGACAGAGGGAAAAACTGCAAACAAACTAAAAAGGAAACAAAGAATAATCCGTGACAATGCCCGGCATATCATTTCAGCCGACAGTCTTTCACCGATAAGAGGAGATACAATGCCTTCTCCTCCTGAAAGAAAGAAATAAATATGCTCATAAGTACATAAATGAATTAATTCTTTAAATTAAAAAAAACAAAACAAAAAAAAAGAAACACTCCTCACGCACAGGGAATGAACGACGAACAAAGGATTAGCGGCTGCGCGACAAATCGGCACACCTCTCCCTCTCTGGAACACAGTGCAAATCGCACAAGTGACTCTTTCTTTAGCACAAAACATGGAGAGGTGCACCGTTCCCGAACGTACTGCAATACTGGGTCGATGCGTGGAATGGTTGGAGCAAGCTCCTTCTCCGGCCCCCTGTTCCAAAAATCGGCTTAATATTGATGTCTCCGGGTAAGAGAAGTATCAGATATTAAACTGATAAGAACAAATACTACACTTGATCTTAGCCAAAAGGCAGAGAAGCGATGCCCACTGGTCGCTCCCAGTCGCCACCCCAGTCCCAAGTTGCCAGAGCCACAATCGTAGGACATGGGACTCAGTTGAACTCCGCCCCGTGTGCCGCCCACCTCTCCCACGATGCTTTGCTGCCGCAGCTGCAGCTGACTGTTGATAAACTGCTGAAAACTCACCTGTTATTCCCTACTCAACCGCTGACCAAGTAAAACAGCTGGCATTCGCTAAGCAAGTAGCTAGCACGTAGGAACACAGGGAACCAAGCATTAATAACTGAGTAATAAGCAGGTTAATAACAGTCCAGGAATACTCGCCCTTTCTAGTGACACAAAAAAGTTGCCCCATCCCGTCGACGGAGCATCAAAAAATAGTGCAAACTCAGGTGAGTTCCACTCCACGGAAATATTTTGTAAAATGCGAAAGATTTGTTCGTTTTGAAGAGAAACCCGAGCAACGTGACGTCTCGTCCTCCACCACTCCCGGTGCTCCCGTCCAGCTCCAAAAACAGGGCCCGAGGTAATCCGCTGCCCCAGAGGCTTGAGACAGAGGGAAAAACTGCAAACAAACTAAAAAGGAAACCAAAGAATAATCCGTGACAATGCCCGGCATATCATTTCAGCGCGACAGTCTTTCACCGATAAGAGGAGATACAATGCCTTCTCCTCCTGAAAGAAAGAAATAAATATGCTCATAAGTACATAAATGAATTCATTCTTTAAATAAAAAAAAAAACAAACAAAAAAATAAAAACACTCCTCACGCATAGGGAAGGAACGACGAACAAAGGAACAGCGGCTGCGCGACAAATCAGCACACCTCTCCCTCTCTGGAACACAGTGCAAATCGCACAAGTGACTCTTTCTTTAGCACAAAACATGGAGAGGTGCACCGTTCCCGAACGTACTGCAATACCGGGTCAATGCGTGGAGTGGTTGGAGCAAGCTCCTTCTCCGGCTCCCAGTTCCAAAAATCTGCTTAATATTGAGGTCCCCGGATAGGGGACGTATCAGATATTAAACTGATAAGAACAGATACTACACTTGATCTTCGCCAAAAGTCAGAGAAGCGATGCCCACTGGTCGCTCCCAGTCCCCGCCCCCCTCCAAAGTTGCCAGAGCCACAATCGTAGGACATGTGACTCAGTTGAACTCCGCCCCAAGTGCCGCCCACCTCTCCTACGATGCTTTGCTGCCGCAGCTGCAGCTGACTGTTGATAAACTGCTGAAAACTCACCTGTTATTCCCTACTCAACCACTGACCAAATAAAACAGCTGGCATTCGCTAAGCAAGTAGCTAGCACGTAGGTACAAGGGGAACCAAGCATTAATAGCTGAGTAATAAGCAGGTTAATAACAGTCCAGGAATACTCGCCTTTTCTTGTGACACAAAAAAGTTGGCCCATCCCGTAGACGGAGCATCCAAAAATAGTGCAAACTCAGGTGACTTCCTCTCCAAGGAAATCTTTAGCAAAAGGCAAAAGATTTATTCGTTTTGAAGAGAAACCCGAGCAACGTGACGTCTCGTCCTCCACCACGCCCGGCGCTCCCGTCCAGCTCCAAAAACAGGGCCGAGGTAATCCGCTGCCCCAGAGGGGGAGGGGTGGCTTGAGACAGAGGGAAAAACTGCAAACAAACTAAAAAGGAAACCAAAGAATAATCCGTGACAATGCCCGGCATATCATTTCAGCGCGAAAGTCACCGATAAGAGGAGATACAATGCCTTCTCCTCCTGAAAGAAAGAAATATATATGCTCATAAGTACATAAATGAATTCCTTTTTTAAATTAAAAACAAAAAAGCTCCTCACGCACAGGGAATGAACAACGAACAAAGAAACAGCGCCTGCGCGACCAATCGGCACACCTCTCCCTCTCTGGAACACAGTGCAAATCGCACAACTGACTCCAAAAACAGGGCCGAGGTAATCCGCTGCCCCGGAGGGGGAGGGGTGGCTTGAGACAGAGGGAAAAACTGCAAACAAAGTAAAAAGGAAACCAAAGAATAATCCGTGACAGTGCCCGGCATATCATTTCAGCGCGACAGTCTTTCACCGATAAGAGGAGATACAATGCCTTCTCCTCCTGAAAGAAAGAAATAAATACGCTCATGAGTACATAAATGAATTAATTCTTTAAATAAAAAAAAAAACAAACAAAAAAAACACTCCTCACGCATAGGGAAGGAACGACGAACAAAGGAACAGCGGCTGCGCGACAAATCAGCACACCTCTCCCTCTCTGGAACACAGTGCAAATCGCACAAGTGACTCTTTCTTTAGCACAAAACATGGAGAGGTGCACCGTTCCCGAGCGTACTGCAATACCGGGTCGATGCGTGGAATGGTTGGAGCAGGCTCCTTCTCCGGCTCCCTGTTCCAAAAATCGGCTTAATATTGATGTCCCCGGGTAGGGGACGTATCAGATATTAAACTGATAAGAACAAATACTACACTTGATCTTAGCCAAAAGGCAGAGAAGCGATGCCCACTGGTCGCTCCCAGTCGCCACCCCAGTCCCAAGTTGCCAGAGCCACAATCGTAGGACATGTGACTTAGTTGAACTCCGCCCCGTGTGCCGCCCACCTCTCCCACGATGCTTCGCTGCCGCAGCTGCAGCTGACTGTTGATAACAGGTGAGTAATCAGCAGTTTATTCCCTACTCAACCACTGACCAAGTAAAACAGCTGGCAATCGCTAAGCAAGTTGCTAGCACGTAGGTACACAGGGAACTAAGCATTAATAGCTGAGTAATAAGCAGGTTAATAACAGTCCAGGAATACTCGCCTTTCCTAGTGACACAAAAAAGTTGGCCCATCCCGTAGACGCAGCATCCAAAAATAGTGCAAACTCAGGTGTGTTCCTCTCCATGGAAATCTTTAGTAAAAGGCGAAAGATTTGTTCGTTTTGAAGAGAAACCCGAGCAACGTGACGTCTCGTCCTCCACCACTCCCGGCGCTCCCGTCCAGCTCCAAAAACAGGGCCGAGGTAATCCGCTGCCCCAGAGGGGGAGGGGTGGCTTGAGACAGAGGGAAAAACTGCAAACAAACTAAAAAGGAAACCAAAGAATAATCCGTGACAATGCCCGGCATATCATTTCAGCGCGACAGTCTTTCACCGATAAGAGGAGATACAATGCCTTCTCCTCCTGAAAGAAAGAAATAAATATGCTCATAAGTACATAAATGAATTCATTCTTAAAATAATAAAAAAAAAAACAAACAAAAAAAAAAAAACACTCCTCACGCATTGGGAAGGAACGACGAACAAAGAAACAGAGCCTGCGCGACGAATAGGCACACCTCTCCCTCTCTGGAACACAGTGCAAATCGCACAAGTGACTCTTTCTTTAGCACAAAACATGGAGAGGTGCACCGTTCCCGAACGTACTGCAATACCGGGTCGATGCGTGGAGCGGTTGGAGCAGGCTCCTTCTCCGGCTCCCTGTTCCAAAACTCGGCTTAATATTGATGTCCCCGGGTAGGGGACGTATCAGATATTAAACTGATAAAAACAGAAACTACACTTGATCTTAGCCAAAAGTCAGAGAAGCGATGCCCACTGGTTGCTCCCAGTCCCAGCCCCCCTCCTAAGTTGCCAGAGCCACAATCGTAGGACAAGTGACCCAGTTGAACTCCGCCCCAAGTGCCGCCCACCTCTCCCACGATGCATCGCTGCCGCAGCTCCAGCTGACTGTTGATAAACTGCTGATTACTCAAATGTTATTCCCTACTCAACCGCTGACCAAGTAAAACAGCTGGCATTCGCTAAGCAAGTTGCTAGCACGTAGGAACACATGGAACAAAGCATTAATAGCGGAGTAGTAGGCAGGTTAATAACAGTCCAGGAATACTCGCCTTTCCTTGTGACAAAAAAAGTTGCCCCAGCCCGTAGACGGAGCATCCAAAAATAGTGCAATTTCAGGTGAGTTCCTCTCCACGGAAATCTTTAGTAAAAGGAGAAAGATTTGTTCGTTTTGAAGAGAAACCCGAGCAACGTAACGTCTCGTCCAACACCACTCCCGGTGCTCCCGTCCAGCTCCAAAAACAGGGCCCGAGGTAATCCGCTGCCCCAGAGGGGAAGGGGTGGCTTGAGACAGAGGGAAAAACTGCAAACAAACTAAAAAGGAAACCAAAGAATAATCCGTGACAATGCCCGGCATATCATTTCAGCGAGAAAGTCACCGATAAGAGGAGATACAATGCCTTCTCCTCCTGAAAGAAAGAAATATATATGCTCATAAGTACATAAATGAATTAATTCTTTAAATTAAAAGCAAAAAAGAAACACTCCTAACGCACAGTAAATGAACAACGAACAAAGAAACAGCACCTGCGCGACCAATCGGCACACCTCTCCCTCTCTGGAACACAGTGCAAATCGCACAAGTGACTCCAAAAACAGGCCCGAGGTAATCCGCTGCCCCAGAGGGGGAGGGGTGGCATGAGACAGAGGGAAAAACTGCAAACAAACTAAAAAGGAAACCAAAGAATAATCCGTGACAATGCCCGGGATATCATTTCAGCGCGACAGTCTTTCACCGATAAGAGGAGATACAATGCCTTCTCCTCCTGAAAGAAAGAAATATATATGCTCATTAGTACATAAATGAATTCATTCTTTAAATTAAAAAAAAAAAAACACTCCTCACGCATAGGGAATGAAGAACGAACAAAGAAACAGCACCTGCGCGACCAATTGGCACACCTCTCCCTCTCTGGAACACAGTGCAAATCACAAAAGTGACTCCAAAAACAGGGCCGAGGTAATCCGCTGCCCCAGAGGGGGAGGGGTGGCTTGAGACAGAGGGAAAAACTGCAAACAAACTAAAAAGGAAACCAAAGAATAATCCGTGACAATGCCCGGCATATCATTTCAGCACGACAGTCTTTCACCGATAAGAGGAGATACAATGCCTTCTCCTCCTGAAAGAAAGAAATATATGTGCTCATAAGTACATGAATGAATTCATTCTTTAAATTAAAAAAAAAAAAAACACTCCTCACGCACACGGAATGAACGAAGAACAAAGAAACAGCGCCTGCGCGACGAATCGGCACACCTCTCCCTCTCTGGAACACAGTGCAAATCGCACAAGTAACTCTTTCTTTAGCACAAAACATGGAGAGGTGCAACGTTCCCGAACGTACTGCAATACAGGGTCGATGCGTGGAGTGGTTGGAGCAAGCTCCTTCTCCGGCCCCCTGTTCCAAAAATCGGCTTATTATTGATGTCCCAGGGTAGGGGACGTATCAGATATTAAACTGATAAGAACAGATACTACACTTGATCTTAGCCAAAAGTCAGAGAAGCGATGCCCACTGGTCGCTCCCAGTCCCCGCCCCCCTCCCAAGTTGCCAGAGCCACAATCGTAGGACAAGTGACCCAGTTGAACTCCGCCCCGTGTGCCGTCCACCTCTCCCACGATGCTTCGCTGCCGCAGCTGCAGCTGACTGTTGATAAACTTCTGATTACTCACCTGTTATTCTCTACTCAACCACTGACCAAGTAAAACAGCTGGCATTCGCTCAGCAAGTTGCTAGCACGTAGGTACACAGGGAAGTAAGCATTAATAGCTGAGTAATAAGCAGGTTAATAACAGTCCAGGAATACTCGCCTTTCCTTGTGACAAAAAAGTTTCCCCATCCCGTAGATGGAGCATCCAAAAATAGTGCAAACTCAGGTGAGTTCCTCTCCACGGAAATCTTTAGTAAAAGGCGAAAGATTTGTTCGTTTTGAAGAGAAACCCGAGCAACGTAACGTCTCGTCCAACACCACTCCCGGTGCTCCCGTCCAGCTCCAAAAACAGGGCCCGAGGTAATCCGCTGCCCCAGAGGCTGGAGACAGAGGGAAAAACTGCAAACAAACTAAAAAGGAAACCAAAGAATAATCCGTGACAATGCCCGGCATATCATTTCAGCGAGAAAGTCACCGATAAGAGGAGATACAATGCCTTCTCCTCCTGAAAGAAAGAAATAAATATGCTCATAAGTACATAAATGAATTCATTCTTTAAATTAAAAAAAAAAAAACACTCCTCACGCATAGGGAATGAACGACGAACAAAGAAACAGCGCCTGCGCGACGAATCGGCACACCTCTCCCTTTCTGGAACACAGTGCAAATCGCACAACAGACTCTTTCTTTAGCACAAAACATGGAGAGGTGCACCGTTCCCGAACGTACTGCAATACCGGGTCGATGCGTGGAGCGGTTGGAGCAGGCTCCTTCTCCGGCTCCCTGTTCCAAATATCGGCTTAATATTGATGTCCCCGGGTAGGGGACGTATCAGATATTAAACTGATAAGAACAGATACTACACTTGAACTTAGGCAAAAGGCAGAGAAGCGATGCCCACTGGTTGCTCCCTGTCCCCGCCCCCCTCCCAAGTTGCCAGAGCCACAATCGTAGGACATGTGACCCAGTTGAACTCCGCCCCGTGTGCCACCCACCTCTCCCACGATGCTTCGCTGCCGCAGCTGCAGCTGACTGTTGATAAACTGCTGATTACTCACCTGTTACTCCCTACTCAACCACTGACCAAGTAAAACAGCTGGCAATCGCTAAGCAAGTTGCTAGCACGTAGGTACACAGGGAAGTAAGCATTAATAGCGGAGTAATAAGCAGGTTAATAACAGTCCAGGAATACTCGCCTTTCCTAGTGACACAAAAAAGTTGGCCCATCCCGTAGACGCAGCATCCAAAAATAGTGCAAACTCAGGTGTGTTCCTCTCCCTGGAAATCTTTAGTAAAAGGCGAAAGATTTGTTCGTTTTGAAGAGAAACCCGAGCAACGTGACGTCTCGTCCTCCACCACGCCCGGCGCTCCCGTCCAGCTCCAAAAACAGGGGCGAGGTAATCCGCTGCCCCAGAGGGGGAGGGGTGGCTTGAGACAGAGGGAAAAACTGCAAACAAACTAAAAAGGAAACCAAAGAATAATCCGTGACAATGCCCGGCATATCATTTCAGCACGACAGTCTTTCACCGATAAGAGGAGATACAATGCCTTCTCCTCCTGAAAGAAAGAAATATATGTGCTCATAAGTACATGAATGAATTCATTCTTTAAATTAAAAAAAAAAAAAACACTCCTCACGCACACAGAATGAACGAAGAACAAAGAAACAGCGCCTGCGCGACGAATCGGCACACCTCTCCCTCTCTGGAACACAGTGCAAATCGCACAAGTGACTCTTTCTTTAGCACAAAACATGGAGAGGTGCAACGTTCCCGA
The DNA here is from genome assembly GCA_029721435.1 of Gymnothorax reevesii. NCBI lineage: Eukaryota > Metazoa > Chordata > Actinopteri > Anguilliformes > Muraenidae > Gymnothorax > Gymnothorax reevesii. Next base: position 57,179,761 of record CM056586.1, read on the forward strand.
ACGTACTGCAATACAGGGTCGATGCGTGGAGTGGTTGGAGCAAGCTCCTTCTCCGGCCCCCTGTTCCAAAAATCGGCTTATTATTGATGTCCCAGGGTAGGGGACGTATCAGATATTAAACTGATAAGAACAGATACTACACTTGATTTTAGCCAAAAGGCAGAGAAGCGATGCCCACTGGTTGCTCCCAGTCCCCGCCCCCCTCCCAAGTTGCCAGAGCCACAATCGTAGGACAAGTGACCCAGTTGAACTCCGCCCCGTGTGCCGTCCACCTCTCCCACGATGCTTCGCTGCCGCAGCTGCAGCTGACTGTTGATAAACTTCTGATTACTCACCTGTTATTCCCTACTCAACCACTGACCAAGTAAAACAGCTGGCATTAGCTGAGCAAGTTGCCAGCACATAGGAACACAGGGAACCAAGCATTAATAGCTGAGTAATAAGCAGGTTAATAACAGTTCAGGAATACTCGCCTTTCCTTGTGACACAAAAAAGTTTCCCCATCCCGTAGACGGAGCATCCAAAAATAGTGCAAACTCAGGTGTGTTCCTCTCCACGGAAATCTTCAGTAAAAGGTGAAAGATTTGTTCGTTTTGAAGAGAAACCCGAGCAACGTGACGTCTCGTCCTCCACCACTCCCGACGCTCCCGTCCAGCTCCAAAAACAGGGCCGAGGTAATCCATTGTCCCAGAGCGGGAGGGGTGGCTTGAGACAGAGGGAAAAACTGCAAACAAACTAAAAAGGAAACCAAAGAATAATCCGTGACAATGCCCGGCATATCATTTCAGCGCGACAGTCTTTCACTGATAAGAGGAGATACAATGCCTTCTCCTCCTGAAAGAAAGAAATAAATATGCTCACAGGTACATAAATGAATTCATTCTTTAAATTTAAAAAAATAAAATACTCCTCACGCACAGGGAATGAACGACGAACAAAGAAACAGCGCCTGCGCGACGAATCGCCACACCTCTCCCTCTCTGGAACACACTGCAAATCGTAAAAGTGACTCTTTTTTTAGCATAAAACATGGAGAGGTGCACCGTTCCCGAACGTACTGCAATTCCGGGTCGATGCGTGGAGCGGTTCGAGAAAGCTCCTTCTCTGGCCCCGTTCCAAAACTCGGCTTAATATTGATGTCCCAGGGTAGGGGACGGATCAGATATTAAACTGATAAGAACAGAAACTACACTTGATCTTTGCCAAAAGGCAGAGAAGCGATGCCCACTGGTCGCTCACAGTCCCCGCCCCCCTCCCAAGTTGCCAGAGCCACAATCGTAGGACATGTGACCCAGTTGAACTCCGCCCCGTGTGCCGCCCACCTCTCCCACGATTTATGCTGCCGCAGCTGCAGCTTACTGTTGATAAATTGCTGATTACTCACCTGTTATTCCCAACTCAACCGCTGACCAAGTAAAACAGCTGGCATTCGCTAACCAAGTTGCTAGCACGTAGGTACACAGGGAACCAAGCATTAATAGTGAGCAATAAGCAGGTTAATAACAGTACAGGAATACTCGCCTTTCCTTGTGACAAAAAAGTTGCCCCATCCCGTAGATGGAGCATCCAAAAATAGTGCAAACTCAGGTGAGTTCCTTTCCACGGAAATCTTTCGGAAAAGGCGAAAGATTTGTTCGTTTTGAAGAGAAACCCGAGCAACGTGACGTCTCGTCCTTCACCACTCCCGGTGCTCCCGTCCAGCTCCAAAAACAGGGCCCGAGGTAATCCGCTGCCCCAGAGGCTGGAGACAGAGGGAAAAACTGCAAACAAACTAAAAAGGAAACCAAAGAATAATCCGTGACAATGCCCGGCATATCATTTCAGCGCGACAGTCTTTTACCGAAAAGAGGAGATACAATGCCTTCTCCTCCTGAAAGAAATAAATAAATATGCTCATAAGTACATAAATGAATTAATTCTGAAAACAAAAAAAAAAAAAAAAAAAAAAAAAACACTCCTCACGCACAGGGAATGAACGACGAACAAAGGAACAGCGGCTGCGCGACGAATCGGCACACCTCTCCCTCTCTGGAACACAGTGCAAATGGCACAAGTGACTCTTTCTTGAGCACAAAACATGGAGAGGTGCACCATTCACGAACGTGCTGCAATACCCGGTCGATGCGTGGAGCGGTTGGAGCAAGCTCCTTCTCCGGCTCAGTGTTCCAAATATCGGATTAATATTAATGTCCCCGGGTCGAGGACGTATCAGATATTAAACTGATAAGAAGAAATACTACACTTGATCTCAGCCAAAAGGCCTAGAAGCGATGCTCACTGGTCGCTCCCAGTCCCCGCCCCCATCCCAAGTTGCCAGAGCCACAATCGTAGGACATGTGACTCAGTTGAACTCCGCCCCAAGTGCCGCCCACCTCTCCCATGATGCTTTGCTGCTGCAGCTGCAGCTGACTGTTGATAAACTGCTGATTACTCACCTGTTATTCCCTACTCAACCACTGACCAAGTAAAACAGCTGGCATTCGCTCAGCAAGTTGCTAGCACATAGGAACACAGGGAACCAAGCATTAATAGCTGAGTAATAAGCAGGTTAATAACAGTTCAGGAATACTCGCCTTTCCTTGTGACACAAAAAAGTTTCCCCATCCCGTAGACGGAGCATCCAAAAATAGTGCAAACTCAGGTGTGTTCCTCTCCACGGAAATCTTCAGTAAAAGGTGAAAGATTTGTTCGTTTTGAAGAGAAACCCGAGCAACGTGACGTCTCGTCCTCCACCACTCCCGACGCTCCCGTCCAGCTCCAAAAACAGGGCCGAGGTAATCCATTGTCCCAGAGCGGGAGGGGTGGCTTGAGACAGAGGGAAAAACTGCAAACAAACTAAAAAGGAAACCAAAGAATAATCCGTGACAATGCCCGGCATATCATTTTAGCGCGACAGTCTTTCACTGATAAGAGGAGATACAATGCCTTCTCCTCCTGAAAGAAAGAAATAAATATGCTCACAGGTACATAAATGAATTCATTCTTTAAATTTAAAAAAATAAAATACTCCTCACGCACAGGGAATGAACGACGAACAAAGAAACAGCGCCTGCGCGACGAATGGCCACACCTCTCCCTCTCTGGAACACACTGCAAATCGTAAAAGTGACTCTTTCTTTAGCATAAAACATGGAGAGGTGCACCGTTCCCGAACGTACTGCAATTCCGGGTCGATGCGTGGAGCGGTTCGAGAAAGCTCCTTCTCTGGCCCCGTTCCAAAACTCGGCTTAATATTGATGTCCCAGGGTAGGGGACGGATCAGATATTAAACTGATAAGAACAGAAACTACACTTGATCTTTGCCAAAAGGCAGAGAAGCGATGCCCACTGGTCGCTCACAGTCCCCGCCCCCCTCCCAAGTTGCCAGAGCCACAATCGTAGGACATGTGACCCAGTTGAACTCCGCCCCGTGTGCCGTCCACCTCTCCCACGATGCTTCGCTGCCGCAGCTGCAGCTAACTGTTGAAACTGCTGATTACTCACCTGTTATTCCCAACTCAACCGCTGACCAAGTAAAACAGCTGGCATTCGCTAACCAAGTTGCTAGCACGTAGGAACACAGGGAACCAAGCATTAATAGCTGAGTAATAAGCAGGTTAATAACAGTCCAGGAATACTCGCCTTTCCTTGTGACAAAAAAAGTTTCCCCATCCCGTAGACGGAGCATCCAAAAATAAAGCAAACTCAGGTGTGTTCCTCTCCACGGAAATCTTTAGTAAAAGGCGAAAGAATTGTTCGTTTTGAAGAGAACCCCGAGCAACGTGACGTCTCGTCCTCCAGCACTCCCGGCGCTCCCATCCAGCTCCAAAAACAGGGCCGAGGTCATTCGCTTCCCCAGAGAGGGAGGGGTGGCTTGAGACAGAGGGAAAAACTGCAAACAAACTAAAAAGGAAAGCAAAGAATAATCCGTGACAATGCCCGGCATATCATTTCAGCGCGACAGTCTTTCACCGATAAGAGGAAATACAATGCCTTCTCCTCCTGAAAGAAAGAAATAAATATGCTCATAAGTACATAAATGAATTCATTCTTTAAATTAAAAAAAAAATAAAAAATACTCCTCACGCACAGGGAATGAACGATGAACAAAGAAACAGCGCCTGCGCAACGAATCGCCACACCTCTCCCTCTCGGGAACACAGTGCAAATCGCACAAGTGACTCTTTCTTTAGCACAAAACATGGAGAGGTGCACCGTTCCCGAACGTACTGCAATACCCGGTCGATGTGTGGAGCGGTTGGAGCAAGCTCCTTCTCTGGCCCCCTGTTCCAAAACTCTGCTTAATATTGATGTCCCAGGGTAATGGACGTATCAGATATTAAACTGATAAGAACAGATAATACACTTGATCTTAGCCAAAAGACAGAGAAGCTATGCCCAATGGGCGCTCCCAGTCCCTGTCTCCCTCCCAAGTTGCCAGAGCCACTATTGTAGGACATGTGACCCAGTTGAACTCCGCCCCGTGTGCCGCCCACCTCTCCCACGATGCTTTACTGCCGCAGCTGCAGCTTACGGTTGACTAACTGCTGATTACTCACCTGTTATTCCCTACTCAACCGCTGACCAAGTAAAACAGCTGGCATTCGCTAAGCAAGTTGCTAGCACGTAGGAAGACAGGGAACCAAGCATTAATAGCTGAGCAATAAGCAGGTTAATAACAGTCCAGGAATACTCGCCTTTCCTTGTGAAACAAAAAAGTTTCCCCATCCCGTAGACGGAGCATCCAAAAATAGTGCAAACTCAGGTGTGTTCCTCTCCACGGAAATCTTTAGAAAAAGGCGAAAGATTTGTTCGTTTTTGAAGAAAAATCCTAGCAACGTGACGTCTCGTCCTCCACCACTCCCGACGCTCCCGTCCAGCTCCAAAAACAGGGCAGAGGTAATCCGCTGCCCCAGAGGGGAAGGAGTGGCTTGAGACAGAGGGAAAAGCTGCAAACAAACTAAAAAGGAAACCAAAGAATAATCCGTGACAATGCCCGGCATATCATTTCAGCGCGACAGTCTTTCACCAATAAGAGGAGATACAATGCCTTCTCCTCCTGAAAGAAAGAAATAAATATGCTCATAAGTACATGAATGAATTCATTCTTTAAATTAAAAAAAAAAAAAAATACTCCTCACGCACAGGGAATGAACGACGAACAAAGAAACAGCGCCTGCGCGACGAATCGCCACACCTCTCCCTCTCTGGAACACAGTGCAAATCGTACAAGTGACTCTTTCTTTAGCACAAAACATGGAGAGGTGCACCGTTCCCGAACGTACTGCAATACCGGGTCGATGCGTGGAGCGGTTAGAGAAAGCTCCTTCTCTGGCCCCGTTCCAAAACTCGGCTTAATATTGATGTCCCAGGGTAGGGGACGGATCAGATATTAAACTGATAAGAACAGAAAATACACTTGATCTTTGCCAAAAGGCATAGAAGCTATGCCCAATGGTCGCTCACAGTCCCCGCCCCCCTCCCAAGTTGCCAGAGCCACAATCGTAGGACATGTGACCCAGTTGAACTCCGCCCCGTGTGCCGCCCACCTCTCCCACGATTTATGCTGCCGCAGCTGCAGCTTACTGTTGATAAACTGCTGATTACTCACCTGTTATTCCCAACTCAACCGCTGACCAAGTAAAACAGCTGGCATTCGCTAAGCAAGTTGCTAGCACGTAGGAAGACAGGGAACCAAGCATTAATAGCTGAGCAATAAGCAGGTTAATAACAGTCCAGGAATACTCGCCTTTCCTTGTGACACAAAAAAGTTTCCCCCTCCCGTAGACGGAGCATCCAAAAATAGTGCAAACTCAGGTGTGTTCCTCTCCACGGAAATCTTTAGAAAAAGGCGAAAGATTTGTTCGTTTTGAAGAGAAACCCGAGCAATGTGACGTCTCGTCCTCCAGCACTCCCGGCGCTCCCGTCCAGCTCCAAAAACAGGGCCCGAGGTAATCCGCTGCCCCAGAGGGAGAGGGGTGGCTTCAGACAGAGGGAAAAACTGCAAACAAACTAAAAAGGAAACCAAAGAATAATCCGTGACAATGCCTGGCATATCATTTCAGCGCGACAGTCTTTCACCGATAAGAGGAAATACAATGCCTTCTCCTCCTGAAAGAAAAAAATAAATATGCTCATAAGTACATAAATGAATTCATTCTTTAAATAAAAAAAAAAAACTCCTCACGCACAGGGAATGAACGACGAACAAAGAAACAGCGCCTGCGCGACGAATCGGCACACCTCTCCCTCTCTGGAACACAGTGCAAATCGCACAAGTGACTCTTTCTTTAGCACAAAACATGGAGAGGTGCACCGTTCCCGAACGTACTGCAATACCGGGTCGATGCGTGGAGCGGTTGGAGCAAGCTCCTTCTCCGGCTCTGTGTTCCAAATATCGGATTAATATTGATGTCCCCGGGTAGGGGACGTATCAGATATTAAACTGATAAGAACAGATACTACACTTGATCTTAGCCAAAAGGCCGAGAAGCGATGCCCACTGGTCGCTCCCAGTCCCCGCCCCCCTCCCAAGTTGCCAAAGCCACAATCTTAGGACATGTGACCCAGTTGAACTCCGCCCCGTGTGCCGTCCACCTCTCCCACGATGCTTCGCTGCCGCAGCTGCAGCTAACTGTTGAAACTGCTGATTACTCACCTGTTATTCTCTACTCAACCGATGACCAAGTAAAACAGCTGGCATTCGCTAAGCAAGTTGCTAGCACGTAGGAACACAGGGAACCAAGCATTAATAGCTGTGTAATAAGCAGGTTAATAACAGTCCAGCAATACTCGCCTTACCTTGTGACACAAAAAGGTTTCCCCATCCCGTAGACAGAGCATCCAAAAATAGTGCAAACCCAGGTGTGTTCCTCTCCACGGAAATCTTTAGTAAAAGGCGAAAGATTTGTTCGTTTTGAAGAGAAACCCGAGCAACGTGACGTCTCGTCCTCCACCACTCCCGGCGCTCCCGTCCAGCTCCAAAAACAGGGCCGAGGTAATCCGCTGTCCCAGAGGGGAAGGAGTGGCTTGAGACAGAGGGAAAAACTGCAAACAAAGTCAAAAGGAAACCAAAGAATAATCTGTGACAATGCCCGGCATATCATTTCAGCACGACAGTCTTTCACCGATAAGAGGATATACAATGCCTTCTCCTCCTGAAAGAAAGAAATATATATGCTCATAAGTACATGAATGAATTCATTCTTTAAATTAAAAACAAAAAAAAAAATGCTCCTCACGCACAGGGAATGAACGATGAACACAGAAACAGCGCCTGCGCAACGAATATATTAATATTGACGTCCCCGGGTAGGGGACGTATCAGATATTAACCCCTTTTTGCGGAATACAAAATTTTGCCAATTTTTCCTGTTGTGCATGAGCCTATTTAAGCTTTAGAACTCAGGATTTGTGACACAGAGATTTTTGAAAATTATTCAAGTGAAGCTAGACATTTGGAAATTCAATTACAGAATTGTTTAGGAATTAAACTGATAAGAACAGATTTTTTTTTTTTTTTTAATAAAACACTCAGAAATGTCCCGCCTCCCATCAAACTCAGAGCGATCCTCAGCAACACGCCTCACGCTTGGAAGGTGACACTAATATCCTCATCGTGCCTTCACCTTTAATCAGAACACATTACATTGCATCAGTCAAAACACATTACATTACATCAGTGAAAAACCTTTTCACGCATTTTAGAAAAAAAACCCAAACCAAAACCAGCGACTGACTCATGCGCACATACATCCCCCCTCAAGAAAACTCAAGCACTTACAAAAAACCCCTCTCACAGCACCTCCTTCTACCTCTCCCTTGCAGCGTTGAACCCCCACCAAAGCACCTCCAACTGGAACCGACGCTCCACCTCCCCCTTCACAACTTCCAGCACTCCTCTTGCCGTCCACCGCCGCTTCGCTGTCCCCCTCTCGCCCCGAGCCACTCACAACTTCTGTTGCCCTAAACTCAAAATAAGGAGTACCAAAAACTCCTCTCTCCCCCTTCCAGGGTTCTTGCAGGAATTACCAAGTTAAATTTTAGACCTTTTTTAGACTTTTTTAGACCATTATGAGAAAAATTTTAGACCAACATCGAGAACCATCCCGTACCCCCCCAACAAAATGACGAACACATTTGATTCTCAAAACAATGTCATTTTGTATTGTAAATGTAAAAGTTCATTAGCAGCAGAACACAAGATTGACTGACATATACAATATGATGAACAGTACTGACCAACCGGATCAATCTATAACACCATATGTCTCAACTCCTCCCCTTTTGTGTTTATCTCAGCTTCAAGGGCTTTCACTTCAGCAACTTTGTCTTTGTGTGCTCTTCTGAGAGCATTCGACTTGGAAAGCAGTTGAGCCATCTTTGAACCTGCTTTGCTCTCCGCCTCTACAGCGAGGGCATCTGCCTCACTGGCAAGACAGGCGGACACACTTTCCAGCCTAGTCTTCTTCTTCTTCAGGTCCTCCAGAGCCTGCTCAGCCAGCTTTCTTTTCTGGCCCTGGGTCTCCTTTTCTTTTCTGACACGCTCCTGTTCCAGAAACAGACGGTATTTTGATCGGGCTGCACCCACAGATGCCATCAGTTCCTTGGTAATGGGGACCTGAGTGACGCCTCCATGCATTGCAACAAAGTCACATATTAGCCTTTGGGAAACAATCGTGTCCTCTTGAAGGTTTTCAGTCAGGATCTCCTTGTTAACTGAAAATCCCCTTTCGACTGAGGCCTGACCATGTGAAAGCAGGAGCAATTTCTGACAAAATCCCCAAGCAGCAGGATAGGCATGGCTTAAGTGCTCGCACAAGAAGGTGTCTACGCGTCTCTCAAATGGCTTGAAGGCAACAAAAGCTTCACTTCTGGCCTCAACAGATAGGAACGCCTCAAACTCCTGCACAATGACATCCCCTATAACAAAGTACAAGAACATAAGTCAGTGGAAAAAAAGCAGTCATGACTGAAACTGATGTTTTCTTGGCATGTTTGTATTGGGCTAAGCTCTCTAGATGACTGCATTACAAAAAAAAAAAAAAACCCTGTATAAAATTATGAAACTTATTTAATATGGTCAGCCACTGCACACAGACCAGGTATAGGCCCATCAAAAGGGCTAAGTGAATCATCTGTGCTCAACTAATACTCTGTAGGTCATTGAAAAACTGTCAAATAGCAGATACAGTATATGTATGAATCTAAAAAATAAACTAAAATGATCACAACCCCTTCTGAAACTATTCCTACCGGCAGATACACCTCCTGTCATTTGCCTGTTCTTCAAGAATGTCTGGACAAGAGCCTTCATCTCAGTTTTACATCTGTCTGGGTCCCGGAACATGAGAGATGGGTCCAGACACTCCATCTGCCTAACTGTTGCATACTTCAAGGGACTCTTCTCCTGTGCTTTTCTTATGATGTCTGAGAGGCCCTGCATACAATCCTTCCTAAATTGAAGGACAGCTAGCTCTGAACTCTTACTGTCCTGGACAATCAAAAAAATACATGTCATTAATATCAAAATAAAGTTTAAGTACCACATGGCAAGACACTGAAGCATTTATCAATTATGTGATGTTATTCAGTGAGATTCAATTTATAACAGCGTACATACTGATCACAAACAATCAGCATCCAAACACATACCTTGATTGCTGCCTCAGCTCCTAGGCCAACGTCAACCCTTTGGGCGGGGAGGAGCAATGTCTTGTCTGACACATCAAATTTTGTCAGTTGAAGAGCAGATATGTCTTCAAGTGCCTCCCTCTTAACAAACCGCCTCAGTAGACTCTGTCAGTAAGCAAAACTACCATTAGTACAGAGGATTTCAGAGAGCAATTAACCTCAACTTAGCAATAAATGCACAAATTATAGCCATAAACAGCTAATAGTTACCTTGATCAAATGAGCCAAGTCCTTTGCAAGGAAAGGCATCACAGGTTCTTCGGTTTGATACTTCTTCATGAAGGGGTGGAAGGTCCTGGCCACAGACATGAAGAACTGCATTTTCGCTGGCGTCAAAGGATCCTTGATGGCAGCCTCAATGGTCTCAAATGAAGCCGTTCTGGGGTTTGGTAGATCTTTGTTGTGCACAGTACCTACATACATCAAAAGAGAAGGCCATACCTCTACTGCCCGCTCAACCACCGGGAGATTTTCGAGCCATCTGTGGCCACAAAATGGCTTTGGGAACAGGGCAGATTTGGTGACCCTTTCGTAGTCTTCACGCCGTGCAGGAACTTGGTGGAACACTTGGTGCATGGCCTTCAAAAGCTTGTCCAGATTCCAAATGCAAAATCCAGCCTTAAAGGCGTTATGGAGTGTGTGGAGCCCACAGCTGCCTACGGACACCAGTGCTTGTCCTGGGCCGTCTTGGTTTTGTTGGTAGGCCTGTAACAATAATCAATATCAATTAATCAATTAATCATCAATAACATGTTAACAATAACTATCATAACGCTTCTAGACACAATAATTATTATGTTTAGAAGTCCATTTTCCTCTTTGTCCTATATGATCTTTTATCATCACTACGATCATTTATCAATATAAATTCTTGGTTGACTAAATGTTCAGTAAAATCTTTTCAGACTTACTTGTTGGAGAAGTTCCAAAAACTTCCAATTCACATTGGGTCCATCCATAGAAACAGAGAGCAGCCCGCTCGGGTGCAATGGCTGCAATGCCTCCTTAATGGAATATAAGAAATGAAAGGATAACATTAATGAAGTAATGCAGTCAATAAAACACATGCAGAAATGGCCACATATCTGTAAAAATTCTACTTCTGAGAAATTGAGAGGCAGGAAAATAGATGCCACACAGCACCTTTAATTCATTTTCTCCTCTAAATCAGAATTCAGACACTAGATATAATGCGGTCACTACTCCCTGGTGTTTTAACTGGCCATTGCTTTAACATTAAATACACTTGTTTTTGTAAGAGTGATTAAATTATTAAAATGGCAAAAGCCGAGCATGCTGCATGCCATTACAGAAATTTAGACATCTACATATTGTAGCCTCAACATCATCAATTCATGTCTTTACACATTCTCCAATTCACTGATTAAATTATAAGCACGCAAGGTCAGTCCCTCCAGTTTTTTTTTCCCCCTTTAGCGATCGTGAGGTTTCCAAACGGTATGGCGCATATTTTCTTTACTATGTCGCATAATTATAACAAAATATACCACAAACACCACCCAATCCGTATTAAAAACGTGCGACATCTCTCAAATACTCGTCTTTGACTCATCTGATTGTCTTTGATTCCAGCTGCATGGAGGCAAAGCATAACTTTTCTCCTTGACAACCGTTGCTATAGGTAAACAGAATTAACTAAGGCAGCGGTAGCTGATAACTTGGCCTAATAATGTGGATAGGGCGTGTTATGTGAAATATTATGTGCAATAATGTGTTCAGATTTCATTAAAGCTATGCTCTACCAGCACATTACAAGCTTAAAAAGTCGCTGGATTTTAAAGTGCCACTTCGCTATGTTTCAGCATGCCTCAGTGACAGCGCAACCGAACGCAATATTAATCAACATTTCACGTTCATGATTTTCACGTTTCACAAGACCTTGAAAGTCTATTTGTCAGGTGCAGCTTTTCAAAATACCATAGCTATTAGCCTGTAGACTAGAGGAAGAACGCGACACTGCTCTGATGAAGGCGTAGTGCCGAAATATCAGCAAACAAAAAATAGACTGGTGGAAACTATAGTTAAAGAAGCAACGAGCTCTACAAACTGATAACTATGGGACTGATGATCAAAACATACTTACTTGTATATGTCTAAGAAGGTCCTGCGCTGTCCCATGTCCCATGAACCGAGAGTCCATGTAACGCGATTGCACTGCTCTGTCGCTCCAGAAACGTATGTGGATGTCCATCTGTTTGTTCTTCGTGGATGTGTTGAAGCTTTCGTCGAACATGAGGACATACTGTCCGCTAATGGATTTTAACAACTGTTTCTTGATGTAATCGGCGATGCCAAAACGCGTTACATATGCGATTTTGTTCGGGCCGCAGGTAAAGGCTTTCGCGATACTGGAGTCCGGGAACATGGCCTGAAAAAGGCTGTTAATGTTCGCGCTACTGTTATAAGAAAGATGCGCGCTAACTGTGTGCAGAATCCAAAGTACCTCTGCTGTTGATGTTGTAGTGGACCAAAAAGTTGCCTGACTAGTTGTTGAACTAGTAGGTTGTTGAACTGCTGCAGACGGCTGAGGGGGAGACAAAAATCTTGACATAGGCACACTTTCCGCGCTTTTCAAAGCAAGCTGGTGCTTCGCGGCTGTCTGGTGTGACTGGAGGGCCTTCACGCCCAAAGTCCCCAACTGTAGATTTTTTTTGCATAGTTTACAACGAGCCGAGTGCCTGTCGCCGACTACCTCTTCCAACCAGCCGGAGAATTCTGAATTTTCGAGCCACTTCTTGTTAAACTGACATTTACCCATTTCATTAACACACGTCGTCCTCACTAACCATTCTATCTGATGCTGCATTCACCTGCTATGGGAATTATGGTAAATACCAAAAGCCACACCCCCCATGTGGTATTTTCCACTGGGCAACTCGGAGAAAATTTTGATACAAGAGTTGCCGAGATGAAATAACCTTTTACCTTCTCTCGGAATGGACGGAGCATACGTAAAAAAAATTAAGACTTCAGAAAATGAAATTTTAGACCTGAGATGAAAATATGGGTGTTTTTAAGACTTTTTAAGGCCTAAAATTTAAGTTTCTGAATTTTAGACTTTTTAAGACTTTTTTAGACCCCGCGGGAACCCTGCCCTTCTCCTCCCCAGCCCCTCCCCCCACAACACCTTCTCCCTTGTCACACCCCCCAGCACTTTGTACCCCCCCCCCCCCCAACAGCCCCCACACCCCCTGGGCAAAGGCACACCCCCAAAACACATGCCCCACACTTTCTTCCTTCCCACACCCCTCCCTCGGGCAAAAGCTATTCAACGTCAACTTGTGCCGATAAAGAACATCCCTTACCGGTAACCTTCCCCACGCTACCAGCCAATTCAAGTCCTTCAATTTATTGTCCAGTGCGTTGTGCTGGGCCCTGGACCACACCTCCCTCCCCACTCCCACTCCTAACCCCCCCACAGGCTGCAGCTTGTCCCTCAGGGCCCTATTCAAGGCCCTATGATTAAGGACCAGCCCTCTTTCCCCGCACTCCTTATGCCTTCTCGCCCACTTCAAAATTGGAGTATACTGCTCTGGAGCCCTCTTCACTCTCGGGACTGTGTTGTCCCATGCCACCAAAAACCTAAAGAACCCTGAAACAAAATACCTCATAAAGAACTGGTACTTATGTACCACCGGACCCACCAAAGACAGGCACACATTCGCAAAGAACACAGCATCAAACTTTAACTGAAAGCACGGAACATCCCTCCCCCCCTCCCCTACTGCCTAGTGCATTACCACCCTTTGTACATACTCATAACTGCCCCAAACGAAATGGAAAACTGCGCCCATTAATTTTCTCCGCAGCCCATAGGGCATCACAAAAATCCTTGCCAAATAGATCAGAGAAGGCAGTACGTCAGCCTTCAATTCCAAAACCCTACCTGTGAGCGACAACCGCCTCCCCGACCACAGCCCCAACTTCCTCTGCGCCAACCCCACCCTCTTCTCCCAATTCCTCCTTGCATCCACCCCCTGCCTACCTCCAAACTCCACCCCTAAGATCTTAATCTGCCCGTCTACCAGGACCAACCCCAGCAAAGCATCTCCCCTTTCCCTCCAAGCCCCAAAAAACTTCATTTGGGACTTATCCCGGTTCAGCTATGTCGCCGCCCCCCTTCCAAACTCCTCCACAACGGCTAAGGCCACCTCTAACCCCCTCTCCGACCCCACAAAGAGTGACATATCTTCCGCGTACTGGGACACTTTGAGTTCGTCACCCCCCCCTCCAGGAATCGCTATCCCCCTAACCCTTTCCTCCCGCCTAATGGCCTCAGCCAACGGCTCCACATATAAAACGTACAGGAGGGGCGACAGTGGACACCCCTGCCTAACCCCCCCCTCCTGCCTCAAAAACTCTCCCAACACTCCATTTACACACACCCGACTACCCACTCCCCTGTACATAATCTCTAACCACTTCAAAAAGTTCTTACCTAATCCCAACCGCGCCAGAATCCCAAACATCACCCCATGATTAACCCGATCGAAAGCCTTTTCCATGTCCAGGCTCGCCAAGACCAATGGCAAACCCCGACCCTCAACCCACTCCAAAGTATCCCTCACCAACTGGAGGTTAAACGCTGCAGACCTCCCCTCGACCCCGCACGTCTGATCCCCGTGCACTACGTGCGGCATAGCCAAGCGCAGACGACCCGCCAGCACCCTCGCAACTATCTTATAGTCAACACATAAGAGGGTGATGGGACGCCAGTTCTTGAGATCCAAAGGATCCCCCTTCTTGTGCAGTAATGTCACCACCCCCTCCCTCATTATCGGCGACAACTCCCCCCTCTGAAAAACCTCCTCCACTACCTCCACCATATCCCGCCCCAACAAATCCCAAAATTCACAAAAAAACTCCTGCGGGAGCCCATCTACCCCCGGCACTTCACCCACCCTCATCCCCATCAGCGCTCTTCGAAGCTCCTCTAAACTAATAGGTGCCTCAAAGGCCAAGCGCACGGTCTCCGGAACCCCCTCTTTCACTAGCCCCAAAAAACGGTCCCTCGCCCCCAATTCCACCCCTTTGTCTCTAAAAAGCTCAGCATAGAAACAAGAGGCTACCCCCACCATCTCCTCAGCCCGTTTTAACCACACCATCCTGTGCCCTGAGCCCTCCCACTACTTTCTTCACTTGGGCCGCCCGCACCGTCCTAAAAAAATAACCAGTACATTTTTCATCCCCTTCCACCTTTTCCGCCCTACACTTAAAGGAGTAGGCACGAACCTGCTCCTCAAAAAAAACCCTCTGCTCCTCCCTCAGAATTTCCCACCTATGCTCCCTGCTTCCTACTCCGCCCCTTACAGTACCCTAGAGTAAAATCCCGCACACTCTTCTTCCACCCCTCCCACCACTCCAAAATGGATGGGAAGAAGGGCTTCAGGCACACAAAACCCTTGTGCAACCTCCTCACTCTTATCTGATATGCCTCCTCCTTCAGCACACAAGTATTGAGCCTCTAAAACCCCTCACCGAATTTTGGCCCCCCCAGATCCACAGACACCACCACCCCACTATGATCCGAAAAATACAGTGGAATAACCTCAGCTTCCTCCCCGACCAGCTCCGCCGAAGCAAACATATAATCCAGCCTGCTCCGGGCCCCCAGCGAGTTCCCCCACGTGTCGCCAGGGCCCGCCGGATTCGCCACTCTATATCCGTCAACCAGACCATACCGCTTCACCAGCTCCCTCAATACTCTAGCCGTAAAATCCCCCCCTCCCCCCAAAGATACGTTAAAATCCCCCCCCCCCAACACAACCCTCCTGTTTGTCCCAAACAAAACATCCAAACTCCCAAATAATTCCCTCCTCCCCGAAGACAATGTTGGTGCATAAACATTCATAAATCTCCACTTCACCCCCCTCAAATCAACGTCCAACACCAACACCCTCCCCTGAACAAAGGAAAAACTCCCCACAACACAAAAATCCTTTGACCCCAACAAAATGCCAACCCCAGACGAATGGGCACCCCCCACACTCCACACCGAATACCCCAATCCCCACTCACAGGAAAACTGATCACATTCCTCCTGTGCTCTCAGATGCACCTCCTGCAGAAACATAAACACTCCTCCCCTTTTTGCACTATTCCCCAACCCCCGCACATTACATGTCATTACTTTCATTTTTCCCATCTTTTTTCCCAAACCAACACTCCTTTTCAATCCCCTCCCTCCCCCTTTTACAATAGGGGGTCCACATTTGGTGACACTGGCTCAGGCGCATCCTCATAAAAATTCACAGGATTAGAAGTCAGGATTGAATCCAGACTTCCCCCACTCATTTCCTCCTCTGAATCTTTATCCATTTCTAAATCCTGCGATTCCACCACCAGCCTCACCTTCTTAGTTCCCTCGTTTTCATGACCTGTGCCCAAACCGCTGCACCGCTCTTCATTCTCCATTGCCTCAGCCCAGGTCGTGTTTAGGCCCCGCTTCACTCCCCCTTCCAATCCTGCTCCCCCTCCTGGCACCTCACCTTCCCCAATCTGCTTCACCTTCCCTGCTGAAAGACACAAGCTCCGCACTCCTGCTTCCTCACCTGCTGGGGGAGCTGGAACCATCCCTTCCTCCAATAGTCCCACAAAGGGGGCTTTCGCCTGGTTCTCTGCCTCCAGCCAGCAGGGATATCTGCAACCTCCCCACCACTCTTCACAGCAACAGAAGGGGCCTCCACCTGCACCTCCTCCCCCGACGCTGCTGAGGGAGCTGGCACCTGCGGTTCTTTTCCTCCTCCTGAGAGGACCGTCGCCACCTGCACCACCTCCTCCTCCCCAACAGTAGGCGCCTCTGCCTCACCTTCCATTTCCTGGCCACTCTTCTCTTCCTCATGTCGTCGCTCCTCCTGGCCACCAGAGGGCGGCCTCCCTGCCCGCACAGCATCCGCAAAAGTTGGCTTCCGCTCCGGACAATCTCTATAATAATGGCCTGTGGCCTCAAACAGGTGGCACTTCCTCCCTAACGAGCATTCCCTGGCCACATGGCCTTCTTCCCCACAAACGTTGCACACAATCTCTCCCTCACAATTCTTGGCTGTGTGGCCAAACTTCAAACACTTACGACAATATGTTGGCAGACCAGGATAGCTCAACACACCTCTATCTGAGCCGATAGAAAAAAAAGCTGGAAGATGCCTCACTCCCCCCACACAGCTCTCATCTCTACGGAGACGCACCACATACTGCCTGCGCCCATTCCATACACCAAACATGTTCAATTGCTTAACCTCTGGCTGCAAGATCGTGCAGTACCTTAATAAAAACTCCTCCAATTGTCGTGCCGGCACAAATGGATTGTACATCAACACACTAACAAACTTGACAGCAAAAGAAAAAAGCGGCTCCATTAGAATACCCTCAAACACTAGATTGCTAATACCTTCTCCTTATAGGCCTCAAAAACCTCCAGACACAATGCTTCACTTTCCAAAGTCACATCGTAAAGGCCCCTCTGCTGAAAGTCCTGAACACAAAACATCCTCTTGACATCAACCTCAAAACTCTTCTTAAAAATTTCAAGCAGCACATACCGCAAATCCACTTTGTTTCTCCGAGCAGGTGCAACCAGGATCCTCAGTGTATTCCTACGACGCACCCCTCCAACTCCTACTTCAGGCATCGGCTCCTCCATTTCCGCTTGTAATGCCCCCTCCAGACGGCAAAACCTCAAAAATACTCACTTGTAAAACGCAGAAAAACCATCTGCTGGACAGAACTCCACCAAACAGTGATCACTTGATCTTAGCCAAAAGGCCGAGAGGCGATGCCCACTGGTCGCTCCCAGTCCGCGCCCCCCTGCCAAGCTGCCAGAGCCACAATCGTGGGACATGTGAATTCATTCTTTCAATTTAAAAAAAAAAAAAAAAAAAAAAAAGAGTAAAAGTGCGGGAAAATTAACAACTGCCGAAAAAAAGCATGTGAAAAATTTAAGGGCATATATTGATGTTTTTTCGCAATTGCATTCCGGTAAATTAGATTGTATTAATAACACATGCAATCTGTCATCCAAAGCAGTCTTTCATCCAGGCAACTCAAATTTTGCCAACTCAAAAATTTATCAACAGACAAAACTCAAATTATTTGCTAACTTCCACAGCTTCATCTGAGCAGCATGTACATCCATCACACCCTACACAGCTCACACTCAATTCATCCGTACATAATCATGGCACGCCTCAGATAAAGTCATATTAACTAGAAATCATATTAATCACCATGTAAAACATACATTAAAAATACATAACGCTGACATGTGAATTGCAGTATCTGCTATTAATCAATGTTCCAAATTTGTATAATTAAGAATCTTAAGAAGTTGAAGCCAGGGGCCGGTTGCATAAAATTAGACCCAGTCTTTGACTTAAATGTAATTTTAAGTCAGACTTACTATAGACTATTAAATATGCCTGTTGCATAAGACCTGTCTTTGAGTGACTTATTTAAGCCTAACTTGGATAGCTGGTCGCGCTATGTATCATGGGTAAAATAAGACACTTCGCAGAGGAGAATAACATGGTGGACAAAATAGCGACACTCGGTGGCAGTGGGAGATCACCGCACTGAAGCGCAACGGAAAACCTTTTCGTTGCTGGAGGAGTATAATGCCGAAAGAAGTCTTTTATTCAATAGTTTTTATCAAGCGAACGGAAATTTGACACGTCATTAAGTTAGGGGAGAAAATTACAGAAAAGGCGAACGGTATCAACGGTCGTGTGAACCGTTAAAGATTTTCAAAAACGTTTTTAAAATTCAGTGCAAGAATCCAAAGTTGCTTTCACACCGGAAAGCGTTTCGCGTGTATTCGCGTCTTTGCATTGACTTGCAATGTAATCTGTCGTGCGAAAAATTCGTTTCGCGTCCGGTGTGAAAGCAGCTTAAGACGGAAATATGGAAGAGAAAAAAAATCTAGCCACCGGAGGAGGGCCCCCTCCAAAACTACGAAATAAATACAAATTTTAAAAGAAACAGAGCTCATAATCCTGTTTCCAATGTACAATATTTTTGTCCTTTTTTGTTAGAAAACAATAAATATTGCTGTATCTTTGTGTCCTCGAACAGGTGTTCTAAAAATGTGTTGTCATGGCAGCAAAGCTCTCATCTCAGGGTTAGCCAGGGGGAGAGGTGGCTAATTTTAATGCCTCAAATTAAGTCAGTCTTAAGCTTTATGCAACAGACAGTCTTAATTAGACTCGTCTAACTTGACAATTTCAGACCACTCTACAGTGAAAACCAGACTTAAACTCAGTTTATGCAACCGGCCCCAAGTCTTCCTACCGTTTTCCGTTCTCCAGGTGATCCACATTCGCCAGTTTTCATTTTAAAAACCGATAGCTGTCCATCTTGCATATCTGCGTAGCAATGCTACAACGGAGAATTAATGCGTGATTTTCTTTAGCCATTTGCTAAATGTACGGCAGTTTTTCAATGCATTTCAATGTGAAGTGCCGTAGTTGACAGGTACGGAAGCCCCATTTCAAGCCCTGCCCTGACCTAACCCTAACCATCCCCTGACTATAATCCCGAATCCTCATCCTAATCCCTTGAAATTGACTGCCGTACCAATAAAAACTGTTGTCTCTCTCGACACTGCGTTCTCCTTAAATCGTCTCATCAATCCCGCTCGCTTACGTCAGCGGTTAACGCCGATGCAACTAACGCAATGCCGGCCAACATACTACTAGCTTCAAAGCCAACATTACCAGCGAACATACAAACTTATTTAGCTGGCAAACTCGACGAGATTCGAACGATCGTTACAAAGTAATTAATAATGCTTAAGTTAACTATAAACAGTGCGAGAGGACGATACAGACGCGTCAAATTAAATTAAGCAAATTAAGGCTCAAAGAATTTCTGGCTGTAACGTTAATCTCAAGAGAGCTGCTTGAAAACACTCAAATCCTCCACCGCCGGTTTGGAAAGAGCGGGCAATTTTGAAATGCGCGAAGGCGTAATAGATCGGTTTAAGGACGTAAAAATACTCATCGATTGAAACGGAGCCTTGACTTGCCCATGTAGATAGATTTGCTGCCTTCAAAATCGTGAAGTTGTGAAGAGACATGAAGTGAAGTCCAGACCAAAAAAAAGGCTCGGCGTTCAAGTGATAACAAAGCTAGCTAGAACACCGTTGCTATGGTAACAAGGACGCCAAACTCCCATGATTCATGGTGGTTCAACGGGCTGCTGTTTGCATCATAGATATACATGTATAACACTAGATTGCTGAAATTGGCCCCATTTCAAGCCCTGCCCTGACCTAACCATCCCCTGACTATAATCCCGAATCCTCATCCTAATCCCTTGAAATTGACTGCCGTACCAATAAAAACTGTTGTCTCTCTCGACACTGCGTTCTCCTCAAATCGTCTCATCAATCCCGCTCGCTAAAGTCAGCGGTTAACGCCGATGCAACGACCGCAATGCCGGCCAACATACTACTAGCTTCAAAGCCAACATTACCAGCGAACATACAAACTTATTTAGCTGGCAAACTCGACGAGATTCGAACGATCGTTACAAAGTAATTAATAATGCTTAACTATAAACAGTGCGAGAGGACGATACAGAAACGTCAAATTAAATTAAGCAAATTAAGGCTCAAAGAATTTCTGGCTGTAACGTTAATCTCAAGAGAGCTGCTTGAAAACACTCAAATCCTCCACCGCCGGTTTGGAAAGAGCAGGCAATTTTGAAATGCGCGAAGGCGTAATAGATCGGTTTAAGAACGTAAAAATACTCACCGATCGAAACTGAGCCTTGACTTGCCCATGAAGATAGATTTGCTGCCTTCAAAATCGTGAAGTTGTGAAGAGACATGAAGTGAAGCGCAGAGCAAAAAAAAGGCTCGGCGTTCAAGTGATAACAACGCTAGCTAGAACACCGTTGCTATGGTAACCAGCGGCGGCTCGTCGGCCGTAACAAAGGGAAGCCAGAACCTCGCCCTTCAAAGCTTAATGACTTCAGCATTTCGTAGTTCACTTTTCTTTATCAGCAGTTGCTCATACGAATTGGTTGAAGGACAATCAAATTTATTTTCGATAGCAAATGACGACCCAAATTATCAACACGTCTTTATAAATTAGTTTGCAAGGCTTCTTTCACAAGAAGCCACGACAGTCCATTTTCTACAATCTTAATATAGAAGAAAAGAATGCGATGTTGCACAGCTTATTGCTTAATGAGCCTCACTAATCAATTTGCGCATCTATGCCGTTTCGTGAGCCTCTTGAGCGCGGGATTTATAGCGTAGGCCTATGGTAATTTATGTCCTAATTTATGTGTGAAAGAAAACCCCTCAATTTCGTGGTGCAATGTATAACAATGCTATCGAAAATAAATTTGACTCAACTGACTGCTCTTCTAACAATACGTATGAGCAACTTCTGATCAAGAAAAGTGAACTGCGAAAAGGTTTCAGTCATTAAGCTTTGAAGGGTGAGGCCACTGTTTAAATGAATGATTGAAAACAGGTGATGAGCAATCATTAACATTAAGGGATTGTTTGGGCTTCCCCTGTCGCCCATTCACGAGCCGCCACTGATGGCAACAAGGACGCCAAACTCCCATGATTCATGGTGGTTCAACGGGCTGCTGTTGGCATCATAGATATACATGTATAACTGTTAGCAGGTACACACTAACATTAACACGCAGCAGAATAATAATTCTATCAGACGAAAGTAGACGAGGCGAAATTCTCCTTCAGCCTTGTAGGCATATTTATTCATAACAAAACGAATTGCTCTTCAGGAGCCATTGTGGAGAGAGAGCGAGAGCCCGACAGCGCCAGCAGAGAGGAACAACAAAGAAGAAACATTCATTTATATTTAGTGCGTGAATCCACCAATCACATTCCGCACGTAGAAAATCAATACCACCTCCTTGTGGTGTGGAATAGGTAGTTACGGTACAGAATACAATGCAGTCATACACATTACATTAACACTCCCACTTATGGATGACTTGTATACTGTACAGCTTCAACATCGTCAAAATAACAACTCAAAAAAAATGACAGATGCCAAACATTTACAGTACACACCTATGTACTTAACATATATACACAATATATCAGACACTTACACACCAAACATGGCTCCTGCAAATTTCATTAACTTGACCTTGGAGACCGGCTTGGTCATAGCAACTGCAATCATCTCGTCTGTAGGGCAGTAAACAAGTGTCATTTTCTCTTCTTTAATGGTTGACCTGACGAAATGATATTTGATGTCTACGTGCTTGCACCTTTGTCTGCACACAGGGTTCCTAACAAGTGCAATAGTGCCCTGGTTGTCCTCATAAACAATAGTTTTCGCATACTCATAAGTATCAATACCCTTCAGCAATTGCTCCAGATAAATACACTCCTGTATTGTCAGAGCTAAAGCCATGTATTCGGCTTCGCATGTGGATAATGCTACTGTGGGTTGCTTCTTACTTTTCCAAGAGATCAATGAGCTGTCTTTGCTCATGTTTACACAGTAACCAGACGTACTGCGTCTGTCGCTGGAGTCTGTCCCCCAGTCGGCGTCACTGTATGCCCGTAGGCTTAGATCCTCACTGCTCTTTCTGAAAGTCAGCTGTTTGTCTGTAGTACCTCTTAGATAACGCAAAGCATGTTTGACTGTTACCCAGTGTTCGTCTGTGGGGTTTGCAAAATGTTGTGATAGCTTGCTTACCACAAAACATAGATCAGGTCTTGTACAAGTAGCTCAGTAGATGAGACTACCTACAGCTTCTCTGTACTTCCTAACATCAGTCATCTTAGGTGCATGAACAGAGTAGTCAATGTTTTGATCACATGGGGTCTCGCGTGTTCTGCACTCCTGCATATCAAAAAAGATGGGGTATCTTTTCAACATATCTCTGTTGTGACATTGTTACACAACCATCAGATTGGCTGAAGTCTATGCCTAAAAAATGCTTTAACCTGCCTAGGTCTTTCATCTTAAACCTGGTGGAAAGCATGACCTTCACTTGCTCCAGACTTCTTATGTTGTTTGCCGCGATGATAAGATCATCCACCCAAATGACTATTATCACCTTCCCTGTCTGTTTTGACTCTTTTGTGTAGACACAATGGTCCGCTGGGATCTGAGTGAAGTTGTCATTTATTAAACATCTGTGAAGCATCTCATTCCAATTACGTCCCGACTGCTTCAGACCGTAAATAGACTTTTCTAGTTTACACACTAGATTTTCTCCCACTGTCTCGTAACCCTCAGGTTGATCCATGTAGATGTCTCGGTCTATGGGTGCATGCAGATACGCCGTCTTTACGTCCATCTGCTGTAGTATCAAGTTCTCTTGGGCCGCCTTCTGCATCACTACACGTACACTGGTCAGGTTGGTCGTAGGGGAAAATGTCTCACCGTAATCTATCCCTGCTCTCTGACAATATCCCTTCGCCACAAATCTGGCCTTATACTGTTTACGTCCATCACTACCCTCCTTAACAGAGTATACCCACCTACCTCCCACTGTCTTTCTGCCCTCTGGCAATTTAGTCAGGGTAAAGGTTCGGTTTTCCTCTAGTGACTGCATCTCCTCGTCCATTGCCCTCTTCCATTTTCCTGATTCAGGTGATGCCATGGCCTCTTTAAAGGTTAGTGGCACACCACACACCGCTCGGTAGCAATAATCTACACTAGTGAGTGTACTATCATCGTCATCGCCACTCCCTTCCTGAGTATACTCACCAAGATACCTTGGGGGTTTACGCTCTCTGGTGGGATATCTCCCACTGCTTGGGGCCTGTGGCGTCACCTTGTGGTGCTCCTCGCCATCATCCTCTGGGGATTGTGGACTGTCAGTCTGTGCATCTGTGCTAGTAGCATTGGGCTGTGATGTGTCTGTTTCCTCACCATCTACAATGCTGTCGAATCCTTGTTCCTGAGTCTGAGTCTCGCTCTCACATCTTGTCTTTGTGATGAATTTAATCAATCTGTGCTTCTGCACTTTTCCCTTACTGGGGTAGTAAACTAAAAAGGCGGGACTGCCCTTGTCGTGCCCTACGAAGAGTCCCTTCTCACACCTAGGATCTAGTTTACCTTTGTCTTGTTGATACGCGTAACACTCTGACCCGAATTTGTGCATCTTAGCTAGATCACACTTCTTCCCGGTCAGTGCTGTGTAAGGAGTAGTGCTAATGTGTTTATTAAAGCATCGGTTCCTGGTGTAGGCTGCTTCCTGAACAGCATAATGCCATAGGCTCTTAGGTAAGTTGCTGTCAATAAGCTTACACCTTGCCATCTCAAAGAGAGTGCGCCCTTCCCTCTCAGCTATCCCGTTCTGATGTGGGGAGTAAGGACAGGACGTCTCACGTCTGATTTTGTTCTTTCTCAGTATTGTCTGAAAGTCTTTGTTTGTAAACTCAGTCCCGTTGTCTGACCGGATGCACTTCACAGTGCCATAAGGTGCTACGTCAGCCAAGAACTTCTCAGTAGCCTGGGTTGCATCACTCTTTGCTTTGAGAAAGTAAGCAAATACTGCTCCTGTACACACATCTGTGAAAGATTGCATATACCTGAAACCGTCAATTGACTCATTTGTCACTGGACCAGCTAGATCAGTGTTCACCAGCTCAAGTGGTGTCTTTACCTTATCAGTTGCATTTCTGTTTCTCGTCTGAGTAAACTTTCCCTCTATGCACACATGACATTCTTTATCAGGCCTACGCTTTGCACCTTTAATGTGCATGCCTACTGTTACATCCTGCAATTTCAGTATATCATCATAATTGCAATGACCCATAATTTCATGCCAAGTTTGGATATCATGGCTAACATTGCACACATCATTTTCATCACACTCTGTTTGCAAGTAGTACATTCTGTTACACACTTGAATGTTAAACCTTGTGCCATTTGGCACCACAAGAACATCATTACCTTCCTCAAAGAGTACCTTGGCACCATTTGCAGTGGCACACTTCACGGAGAAGAGTTCTTGAGGGAATGAAGGGATGTACAGAGCGTTCTTTAACGTCACTGTACATCTGCGCCCGTCGCTGTCAATGAGACACACTTGTGCGTCTCCTCTGCTTTGCGCCAACCCGAATGTCCGCTTGCCGTCAGCCAGCGCCATGCTGTGCCTCTCTGGCTTGAAGGAGCTGTCGAAGGTCTTGAACCGGCTTCTGTCGTTGAGGATGTGGGACGACGCGCCTGTGTCCACGATCAGTCCTTTCCTCTCGATCTGCCGTTGTTACGCTGGTTTGCAGGCACCCTCGGTCCCTGCTCTGAATGTGAAGTCGTCTACCGCGGCCCCCCGCGCTTCGATCCGTCCTCCACGACTCGCTGCATGACCGCCGCCGCTGCCATCGCCATCATCTTGGGCTCGTGCACACCGAGAGCCTTGTGCGCGCTCTTTCTTTCTGAAAGAAAAGAAAGGCTTGTGCTCTTGCAGGAACTACACCAAACTTTCTTTGTGCATTCGTCCTTTCGGTGTCCCATTTCCCCGCATCGCCAACATGCCATGTCTGTCGAAGATCCGCCACTCTTTTTCTTTGGTGCTGTGCAGGCTTTCAGCACCCTTTCTCCCGCTTCCTCAGCGACTGGCCCTGCATCCTCCGACGCCTCGAAGTTCTGCAACTTTGTCTTGAACTCCGCCAGTTTCATGTCCGCTGAACCATGCGTTACCATCAGCGTGAACGGCTTGTACATCTCTGGAAGTCCCCTCATAATCATCGCCATCATTAGCCCCACACTCCATGCTTCACCTGCACTTCTGAGCGCCGTAATACTCTGTTCTGCCCTGATAATGTACTCAGTTACAGTCTCTGTGTCCGCTTTCTTCAGCGAAGTCAATGTTATGTACAGTGAAACAATTCATGGCCTACCTTTCCCATTGTAGTGCTCTCTCAATACTTGCAGGCTCTCACGTCCCTTGTTTTTAGTGTCTCTGAATATAAGTCCCAAACTCACGTTGTCCAGTAATGGTGCCAACACGCAGTATGCGTCAGCATTCAGCTTGTCGTCTTCGGCTTGTTCCTCCACGGTCAGTGGTCCGACAGGCTCGCTCAGAATAGTCTCTTTTAATCCAACACGGTGCATACAACACAGCATCCGCTCTTCCCAGAGCTCGTATTCCTCCGCTCTACCGTCGAACGTCCGCCACTTTGTCTTGTTTCGGTTCGACATCTTCTCAGCTTTGGCTTAGCTCCCCGGTTTCACCGCACTAAGTTAGCTACCACACTTTTAGCTAACTAGCTAACGTGATCGTCGTCAAACTTTCCGTCGTTAGAACTATTGTCGTCGTTACTGGGCCCATAAACTGTTAGCAGGTACACACTAACATTAACCCGCAGCAGAATAATAATTCTGTCAGACGAAAGTAGACGAGGCGAAATTCTCCTTCAGCCTTGTAGGCATATTTATTCATAACAAAACAAATTGCTCTTCAGGAGCCATTGTGGAGAGAGAGCGAGAGCCCGACAGCGCCAGCAGAGAGGAACAACAAAAAAGAAACATTCATTTATATTTAGTGCGTGAAGCCACCAATCGCATTCCGCACATAGAAAATCAATACCACCTCCTTGTGGTGTGGAATAGGTAGTTACGGTACAGAATACAATGCAGTCATACACATTACATTAACAATAACACTAGATTGCTGATATGGTACTATGGAGTTAAATTACTGCCAAAACCTAACATACAAACCGAACATGTTTTACAAATGCAAAATGATTCATAAACAAATTAATTCACAAATTATTCTATGCAAACAAAGTGTGGTTTGCAAATATAAAAACGATTTGCAAACAAACACAGTGCGGTTTGCAAATATAAAAACGATTTGCAAACAAATACAATGTGGTTTGCAAATACTAAATACCATTAACAAACGAATGTATTCAGTTTTACAAATACAAGATGTACCGATTACAAGTATACGACGTGAACCATTTCCTCCAAGTACAAATCACTTTTGGCAGTTTTCTACCGGTGACATGGCGCCGATTTTCTCACTTGTATATAGTCAGAAGGATTTTCTCACAGTCCTCACTAAGTTATTGGCCCTGCTAAACAGCAGGTGGGGCTATGACTCAATTTCCTAGATCTCTATACCGTAAAGTTGAACAGAATAGAGAACAGCCGCCAGCGACAACCGTGGACATGAGGATGATGTCTGAGGCAAAATAAAAACGCAGTGTCTACGTGTTCGAAATAACTCCGTGTCCGACAGTGGGATGGTTTCAATATAACTCCGTGTCCGACAGTCGATTATTGTTTTTAATCTCTTGAAATCTACTGAATCTTTTCGATAATAAATGTGAATGTTTTGATCAGACGGCTCACTTCTTCAAGATGGGTACGGAGAATTTCATTCAATGTTTCTGTTAAAGCTCTGCTCAATAAAGTGTTCTGATTGTTGGTGATATATTTTTATTCTCT
Source organism: Gymnothorax reevesii (assembly GCA_029721435.1). Lineage (NCBI taxonomy): Eukaryota > Metazoa > Chordata > Actinopteri > Anguilliformes > Muraenidae > Gymnothorax > Gymnothorax reevesii. The sequence continues at coordinate 57,206,856 of CM056586.1, forward strand.
ATTTCATTATAAATCTGGTCTCATATAATTACTTTTACTTTCTGCTGTCTAACGGACATGGAGTATTTTGCATTTCGCGTCCGACAGTCTTGAACGTGCGTGCAATATTTAATTCACAATGTCGATAGTCATGGAATTGATTTGCTCACTGACTACAAGCGCTATTTTATCTCTGGTGTGGAAATAAAGCGTGAAACTGTTCGATCCATCTGACTAATTTTCAGAAGAGAGACCAAATAAAAACCGTTGTCTATCTTCAACGAAAGAAAACAGACGAATAAAAAGACCAAGAAAAGTCGACGGCTAACTATTTGCATTTTGTGAAGGTCGAACATAAATATGGCCAAGTTTTTACGTCTAACAATTGCTGGAATACTCGAAAAATTTCAACTTTTATGACTTTCGGACACTGGGTATTTTAGGATCTCTGTCAGACAGTCGCTAAATTCGTCATAGATGCGCCAATGCCGACTCACTTTATTGAGCAGAGCTTAAGCAGAAACATTGATTGAAATTCTCGGTACCCATTATGAAGAAGTGAACAGTCAGATCAAAACATTCACGTTTAATACCTAAAAGATTCAGTAGATTTCAGGAGATTAAAAACAATAATCGACTGTTGGACACGGAGTTATGTTGAAACCAGTGGCGGCTGGTGGAATTTTTTTTTGGTGGATTTGTAATCCAAACCGTTGTAGGGGGACTGGGGGAATCCTCCCCCAGAAGAAATTTTTGTGATTTTTACAACCAAACAAAGCATTTTGGTGCATTCTGACAAAATAATAAAGGTAAAAAAGAACATTTACTAACAAAGACAAATGAGGCCAGGGAACTAACTAAGTTTTAAGTTAATTTATTTGCCTTGCAGAATTCAGCAGCATTAAGTGCAAATAAATCAATAAAAACTGTGAATTGCACACAAGGTAACATTCTCTCTCTCTCTCTCTCTCTGTGAGAGAGAGTGTGAGTATGAGAGAGAGAGAGCGCAAGAGTAAATGGGTGAGTGTGTTATGGTCAAAATTCATGTACAAACGTGTATGTGTCTAGTCAACACACACTCAAGGCATGATGCCACCATAGGTTTGCAGAGAACTATATACAATATGCACACTGAAGGCATGATGCTGCCATAGTTTTGCAGAGAACTATATACAATATGATGGCATGATGCCAAAAGTTCAATGTAAGCGAGATGGCTGTGTGCCTTCAAAATAAGTGTTGCATTGAGATTGGTTGAATTACAAGGTCAATGTCCTTGTTTGGCTGCTTGGTGGTTGTTAAGTTTGTTGTTGTGGTTACTTTTGTAACTGATAGAAATTTAATTGGATGACATACGAAAATAGTGTTGACTATTCAGTAACTGTTGAAACAGCAAACAATCACCAATCATACTTACCTGCCGAAAGCAACAATGGTATCATCTTTCCATTTACACGTTAAACCCAAACCCAATTACAAAGGTTATTCAGCACAGAAAAGCAAGACTTGAAGTACTTGAAGTCGCCATGGTGTTTTGCTCCTCTCTGAAATGTCAAATGCTAGGTAACGCTCGCTGCCTCGCTCTTCTCTGACGTAAAGTGACAAATTCGCGGGTAAGGTGCATAGATATATATAGAACACTAGATTGCTGATTGGGTATGCTCAAGTGAAGCATCTGTTCTCCGAGCCTATACACCCCGAAGTAAAATTCGCCCATAGACTCCCATTTATTTTCGCTTACTTTAAAATTACATTTTCAAAAACACTTGCGAGGATGGAAAGAGGCACACTTACTAAAGGGAAGATTAAAATGTGGCTCAATGTCAATGTTAAAGTGCTGCAGAGAAGTGACTTTAACGCGACCCAGGCTTTTACCTCTGAGAAGATAATTGCTTGGTAGTAATCGCCGTTATAAGAAACGTCCTTGAATGTCTGTATACTTTGTCAAATTACACTCTGGTTTCCTCACTTCATTGTACCCTGGTTGACTATTTGACATCAACTGAATTGTTTATATTGAATCATATGGCTAACGATGATAAAAGGAAGCGCTAGTGAAGCCTTTCTCCCCTCCTTGTCTTTTGGAGCTCTGTATAAAACAGACAAAGCGACTTGTCCACTGTTTTAAATATTATGCGGGTAAGAAGTATTGTCGTTGAATGTCAAGTACAAGTAGCTAGCTAGCTTGCTACTTATTACAGCTCTTCAAATAAATATTGCTCCAAAAGGCAGTCGCCCATCTCAGCATTTTCTCGCTTGTGTCGACTTATTTGAAATTGGCCCCATAGAAAACCATTCATTTTTAAGAAGAAGTTGGGTGTATCAATATGGCGGCCGAATGCTTCACTTTGGATAATGTAAATATGACGACATCAGCAATCTAGTGTTCTGAATATATATATATCTATGGCAAGGTGTGGTCTAAGCTAGGTTGGGGCAAAATGTCCAGCGCCCCAAGACCATAAAATTTGACGACGCTGATTGGCGAAATTAAGAACTTTTCTGCATAGCAATCAGGGAAACATTGGCTAAAAATTCACGCTGGAGGAGCTGAGTGAATTCTGCCCCACGGAAGACAGCTACTTCATCAAAATGCACGTCACGTTCAGCATGAAAGTGAACGAAAATGTAATTCTGGAGGATTCTAAAGATATTCTAAAGTGAATGCGTTATTAGAATGTAATTATCATGGATTAGGTCTCAAAATGGGAAAGAAAACTAAACATATATGTATATTAAAAAAAAAAAAAAATCAAAGGCAGGTTGAAGGGGCTGCGCCCCAGGCGAGCCGCCACTGGTTGAAACCATCCCACTGTTGAACACAGAGTTATTTATGTAGACTCTGCGTTTTTATTTAGCCTCATCCATTATCCTCATATCCACGGTTGTCGCTGGTGGCCGTTCTCTATTCTGTTCAACTTCAGGGTGTAGAGATCTAGGAAATTGAGTCATAGCCCCACCTGCTGTTTAGCGGGGCCAATAACTTAGTGAGGACATTAGTGAGAAAATCCTTCGGACAAATGCAACAGAGGAAATCGGCGCCATGTCACCGGTAGAAAACAGCCAAAAGTGATTTGCAGGCCTACTTTTAGGAAATGGTTCACGTCGTATACTTGTAATCAGTACGTTTTGTATTTGTAAAACTGAATACATTTGTTTGTTAATGGTGTTTTGTATTTGCAAACCACACTGTATTTGTTTGCAAATCATTTTTATATTTGCAAACCACACCTTGTTTGTATGTGAATCATTTTTATATTTGCAAACCACACCTTGTTTGTACGTGAATCATTTTTATATTTGCAAATCACATTGTATTTGTTTGTGAATCGTTGTGCATTTGTAAAACATGTTCGGTTTGTATATTAGGTTTTGGCAGTGATTTAACTCCATAAAGTCATGTCGACCAATCTTTGTCCATGTCTAATGATCTTGCCTTGCCCATTGTTTCATCTCCAGGTGTTGCCCCTCATGTGTCCTGATTTCTGTTCCTTTACCTGGAGGTGGTGGAAGTTGGCTGGCAGACAGTCTCAAGTTCTCACATTCAAGTTCATGTTCTCAAGTTCATGTCCAAGTTTGTCAGTGCTTTTCACGATCTCAGTTCTTGTCTTTTCTTGTATATAGTGTTACGGTCACGTCTGTCTAGGGATATGACTTCACTTATGAAAGAAGGCAGGCTGGCCTGGACTGGTGAATGTGGAAGGAAAGCCGGGACTTACCTCCCCTCGTGACGGCACCGTTGCTTTCCAGGGCCAGCTCAAGCTGCCGCTCCACCGGCGAATAGCTCCGCATTGGTTAGTTCTTGAGTTCAGTATAGTGATCTTATTTCATTAAGCACGGCAGTAGTGGGTGACAAAGTAAAAAAAAATACGGCGCATACGGGTTGTTTGGAAGCAGGCGTTTAGTGACGACGTCCGTCACTTCAGAGCTCTGGCACATCGCCCAGAAATCTTTAATCGTGGCCCATTTAAAAGGGACACCCCTCCCATGACCAACTACGGCCCAATCAGGACACAAGGCATCGTCCCGACTTCTCCAACCAGTCACCATCACAGTACACAGCCGCCATGCCACTAAATGTGTGTTACTTATGCCTACATTTTCCTACCAAAGAGAGGAGCTACTGATGTTTCTATTATGCCTCGTTCCCGGACCCGAGGACATAACAATAGTATATATATATTCTTGTATATATGTGTTTAAGGGGGGAAATATTAACGTAAACATATTGACCACACATTGAACTCCGCATAAGAAAGGCTTTAATATTTGTTAATGGCATTGCACTAGCGTCCTCTAAGCAAATATGAACAAACTTGCCGTCTTGTGAGCATGTAAAGTTCAATGCACTGAGCAATAATGACATGGATGGAATAGGCACGCCATTCTGCCGTTTAGTCTTGTAAATTAGTTAATCAATCCTCAGATTAATAATCAAGCAGAGTAATAGAGTTATCGTTTGTTTAACGGTGAGGATTTTGCCTCCCCCAACTGACCTCCGACGGCATGTCACTGGATATGTGATGTGCGACGAATTTCAAAGGGACTATCCGAGAGAAGCTGCTCTCGGTGGGGAAGCCTGAGCACTGCAGTCATCTTTGAGGCTTCCCAGTTAGTTTGGTTTGAGACCTTACATTCAAGTGGGCTCTATATGTCGTCCACAGCTTTGGAGTTAAACTATGGACACATCTGAAATTGCATTCAAACATCAGTAAAGTATCAGTAATTACAACTTACTGTTGTGCGCTTTTCGATCCGCCGCTGTTGTTTGAAAAGTGTGCATAACGATAGGACGGAAGACATATTCACCGCATACCTGTACTCCAAAAATGTTGGGTTGAATATAACCCAAATTGGGTTGTTTCTGTTACCCAGCACTGGGTGTAATATGGACAAACCCAATGCTTGGTTACTTTGACCTTGCATAATGGGTTGTACAATCAACCCAACTGCATAGGTTGATTGTACAACCCAACTTATAACTCTACACTGGGTTAAGACGACTTCAATTTCGGTTTTGTGTTTTAAATACAAATTCTGAATTTTTCCTCCCCTATTACAACTCGTATACATTACTACTGAGTCTGACCAAGTAACACAGTGTTTTGCATATTCTGACCTTTATTTCTTTACTGTATGCAACAGCTGCTTCCCATTCAAGCAGGATTGTATTGAACTCACAAAATTTCTAAACAGACTTGAGTTAACCGCAATCATTAAAATGATCAGTGTATTTTCTTTTTCACTGAAAACAGTACAGCATTATCCACGAAAGCAATCTCCATTCAATTTCCAGGTCAGAAGCCTGAAACCCTTACACAGTTAGTTATATACAGTACAAGTAGAAGTTTCTGTAACATTTGGGTCAAGATGGCCATATAGTATCACATGGTTAAAGTACTGCTTAGGCAGACAAATGAAGAGCTTTAAGATCACACACACAACTGTCTGTGGAAAGAATGTCCAGTACATTAAAAGCTTCACACATCAAGGAGAGTGGGTTTGCTTAAGTGCCCATCTTTTAAAAACAAATACTTGAGAGCATTGGCCTGGGTCTTTAAGGCCAAGGAAGAAAGGGAAGGGAAATGAACATAATAAATGTCAATGTTAAAGTGAACATTCAACAAATAAATGCTAACAAAAAATCTAAACACAGTGTGTAAACTGCCTCCGAAGATTTCAGCCACATCTTGCAGCATTTCTCAGTGGATAGAGTAGCTCAGTTCTAAAGATGGACTGATGTTGGATGTAAATGTCCTTGAACTTTCTTTGATCGTCCATGAAATTGTGGTTGATAACCTTTGACCACTTTGCGGTGGATGGAGTGGTTGGGTCTGGCCTGGTATTCTGACACCTGATGCGTTTCCACAGCCCTTTGTGTTACTTCAGCAAAGCTGTAGAAAAAGAGGAAAAATTATCAACACTGTAGCTCAACTTACTCTATGTCTCAATAGGCAGGTTATGGAGGCAGAAGGAAATGCATTGCTTTGTCTAGATTACATTGTGAATCACAATAAATCACCGAGTTAGTGCCAGGGCTTAATGTTATTACCAAAAATAAAATGAAAATGTGTTTAATTACCTCCAGAAATATTGGGTCCATTTTGGTGAATGCTGAGTATGCTCGAAAAATTGTTCCCAAAGTATGTCCAAAGACACGGTTCCCTCCTCAGTACTTGCACACATTCGGCTGACTCATCAGTTGATTTGCATAAATTAGACCAATCACTCTAGCTGAGAGAACTACTCGATCTACCCCCCTGCCATCCTCGTTTCCTTCGGCATTCCGTATCCCATTGATGAATGTCATGTTTGTACAAGTCAGAGTAAATTGTTGCTAGATTGTTCTGCCTGACTAAAGTTTCCTAGTCAGCTCTTTATCTCGAGCCCTAGTGCTCTCCATCTTCAGTTATCTAGGTAGAAGTAGTATAACTGATGCAACTAGTGCAATTTAATAGGTACAGTGTCTCCCTGTCCTCTAGATGCCTCCAGAGCAGAGATGGGCCCCACTCCCACATAGAGGATGCCTTGCTCTACAGGCATTGCAAATTATCTTGACCACCCAACACCCTGAACTGTTGATGAACACCGTGTAGAATCGTCATTTTCTGTCGTTGTTTTCCGTTAACCTGAACTGGACTTTCTGACCGCTGTTCCAGTCTGCGCTCCTGTCACAAGTTGTCCCTGATGTGTTCAGCTCATTAAAAGCCCTGGAGGCATCTTCTGCTGATCTGTGCTTGGTCTCGCTCATTGGCAAGCCTTGAATGATTTTATGCCTATGCATTTAGTGAAGGTAAAGTGAGCTGAATGAAAATGTAGCATAATTTTTAATGTAATTACTTGGTAATCACAGTCTGAGATCATGCATGGTGATTGAGACAGCAGTTAGGTAGTTAGATATCTTGGGCCACTTTATGGTTAGGAAACCGGTGTGCACCATTGCAGACTGTACTTATATGCTGTTATGTATGATAATTTTCTGTACAGCATTATATTTCATTTGTAAATGAAAAAGATTTGTTACATGCTGTTTTGCTGCCTTGCTAGTCAGCTATATTTATTTTGTTACTTTTGGCACCCTCTGGTGGCGTGTATTTGTAAAATCATTAAGAAAAGACTAGTAATTTCTAGAAGCTTCTGGGACTTTCCTGCTTGGAGGGGGCGGGATTTCCCTAGAATCCTGTGGATCTTTCTGGAAGGTTGCTAGACAATAAAAAGGCTGTGATTTTAAGCACAGCAGAGACAGAGAGAGCAGACAGCAGAATAGAAGAGAGCAGACCAGAGTTTTGTTTTGGCAACAGTTAAATAGTGGCATTGGAGTGTATTAGAGAATTAAATAGTGGATATTTTTTTTGTACAATTTTTTTTTATTAAAGAATAAATTTGTTTTAGTTGTACTTCCTGGTTTTCTTTGTTGTGATTTTTTTTTTAAGTCATAACAATGCTTTGAGTCAGTGAAAGACTTGTTTTCTTCAAAGCTTGGGTCATATACGTCTTTTCAATTTCTGTTGTCAAGAGATGACAGCATCACGGTCTGGAGTCTTCAGGGTAGGGGCCTTCAACATCTGAATGGACAAATTTTTGTATCATTTAATGATATTAACTTTTTTTTGAGAACAAAACTGTAACCATCATTATTCCAAACCATTCCACCAGGCAATCTCTCTCCATGGTGAACAAAAGCTCCTGACCCAACCTTTTCTGGCTACAGAAAACTGGAGAAGACACTTTAAAAAGTGCATTTATATCCCAATTTATGATGAGCACCCCCTTAAAATGTTTAAGAATTTAAATACATTTTTATTCTCAATGAACAATAAAATGGCATAATATAAACTGGAAAATCACCCAACTTCTGATCACTAATCTTTAAAAAAAAAATTATGACTTCTCAACCCATCACCATTCAACCAAATTTAGTTGACAAGACTCATAAAAATACTTTAACAGTATCTCATTTTATTTTAAAGTTAAAGCTTTCTTTCAGCAGCACATCAACATTTGATTAATAAGCTTAAACTAAGTGGCCATGTTTTAATTCTTCCCACTATCTCAACTTCGTTCCCTCAGCCGAACGCGTTGACGTCATTAATCATAAAGTGCTATTTTACAGTTTGAAAACTTAAGTTAGAGATGCCAAGTCTTACGCATTCTCACGCATCTTTTAGACTTATTCACCGTAGTCCGCAATTATTCATTGAACGCTTAATGAGATTCTTAAGCGGTATTAAAATCCTTGTGCATTGAAGTTTCAGTTTCACTTGAGTAAAGGAGGACCTCACAACAAGCAACGTGGAAAGTGATTATGACTCCGGACTTCCCGTGCTTCTCTTTATGCAGGGATTAGAAATAATGCATGTGTTTCATGATCGTTTAAATTGTGTAAATGAAATAAGACCATTTGAAACGTCTTTATGCAATTCCATTGCTTTCAATCCCTGAGTAAAGACAAGCTAGAGAATTCCCAAATCATAATCGATTTCTTTGTCATTAGTGGGGAAATCCAGCGCAATGCTTGTGAAACTGATTAACTTGATGCACAATGACTTAAATTCCACGCGTGAATTTCTTCAGTGCGCTTTGATTTAATAATTTCTGATTACAGCACAGAAATGTGAATGCCACTAAGAGGCGAGACTCGCGCCTAATGTGTGAGACTTATTACCAAGTAAAGTAACATTCAGGTCCTACGAACACAGCCAACTGAAGACTTTACTGCACTGGAGCAACTCTGCTTGCTAGCTAACTGAGCTCGCAACTTAGCTACTCAGACAATCGCCGCCTTAACACAGTCCCATAATAACGCACAGTTTGGTCATTATAAATGTCAAATTTAGCTGGCCAGCCCCTTTAAAATCCCCCACTTCGAACAAACCTATGGCAGTAACGTAACGTTTATGCAAACTAGTTTGACTTAGCTATACTGAATGCAGCTGGCATGACAGGGGATTACTAATCCTGTTTGCAATGGCTTTATTTTCCTTACTGTTACCTCATGTGAGCTTCCATCCGTCCCCATACAAGCAGCAGTAAGGTCAAGGCAGCAATCCGTAATTTAGCCAGGATATCAGAATTAGCATTAGTTCCTCTAATATTAATAATGGTAACACCAGGACATGATGATACATTTAGCTTTCCTTTTCAAGCTCGTCACCTTTCTCAGAAGTAAAACAAAGATAAGATATGGTTACGGTTACCTTCACTAGCGCATGAGTGAGTGAACTGTGGCAACACCGATGCTCTTAATCAATGGGAGGGAACAAACTGAAGCACCAAGCTGGCCAGCTACCTCATTAAAAACCTATATTTCCACTACTTCATTACGCAGCCACAATAAACCCACGTTAAATAATTCGCAGTTAAGTAACTAATATACCCTTATAGAACTCTCTTCAGTTCTTAACATGAAGTTTCAGTAAACACTAACTGTTAGTTTAGCTGGCTAAATAGGTGACTCTAAGCGAAGTTAGGAAAAAATTACGGTGAACTATGCTTTTGTCGATGTAAATTGGTGTAAAGATCGATCTGATGTATACATAATGCCACGTATGTTAAGGCTTGCATCCCTTTTTGCAAAAACTGACGAAAAGAACACAACTGAAATATATAATACTTACATGTTCTTCCAGAAACTCTTTCCATTGCTAATTTTTTTCCCACAGGAGACCTCTGAGAGGGAAGCACCAAGTGCATGAAGAACAGGCACAAAACTGTCACTATGACAACCCAAAAGTAGGATTAGGCCAAATTATCCAATATTTTAGAAAACAACCCATAAAATTTACCCAGCTCAAGCAATCCTATGGTTGAGTTACAAAAATCAACCCATCATTTTTGAGTGTGTACATTGCAAATGGCGACTTCCTCGTTCTAGAAAGATTCCTGTTTCATTGGTGTAGACACTTATAACTCAAATATGTCTGACCAATGGGGAAGCGTCCGCCCACTGCGAGAAAAACCGACTTCAAAATTTTTTTCACTTCAATCAAAGAAAAAAGTGTTTGAATGCAAAAATAAAATTGAGACCCAAAAAAATTCATTTGAACACGTTTTTCTTTGATTGAAAACATATTTTTTGAATTGAATAATAAACACACAAATGTCTCACCCATAACATGGAACAACAAAAAAAAGTTGCTTCAACAAAAAAAAAAAAAAAACATTTTCAATTAAATAACTAACTTCAGTCAAAATAAAAACCAACATTTTCAATCAAAGAAACACAGTGTTCAAATGCAATTTTTTGGGTCTCAATTTTATTTTTGCATTCAAACACTTTTTTTTCTTTGATTGAAAGGGTTTTTTATGATTGAAAATATATCTTTTTGGTTGAAGCAACTTTTTTTTGATTGAATAATAAAGACACAAATTTACCTTTTTATAAATTAATAGCAAACAATAAAAACTTCAAATTTCAAAGCCCTTCAATACCTTTGACAAAGAAAAATCCTAAGCCACGTATTAACATGATCTAAAATGCTAGTTAATTTGTTGGGTGAGAATCAGTGCTCACGTTGTCAGTGCTCACTGCCCAATATTTGATAAAGTGATACAAATCACTTTATAATAAGTGATTATTTCCTAATAAGTATGCAACCTGGCTACCTTGCCAACGAGCCTGGCTCTTTGGCGATGTGGTCAGCGCGTTTGACTCCCGAGAGTCAGGGGTTTAAATCCCCACCTGGGCCCTCCTTCAGCCTGCCACATTCTGCAGTAATCGGCAGGATCTGGGGGATCCTAATGGATGCCAGCATGCGTAAAATGTGGAGCGTGAGGACACGCTCTTGAGAGAGGGGGAGAGATGTGACAGTTGATGGGTCCAATCACTAGAATGCCTCCTAATAAGTACGCGACTTGGCTGCCTTGGCAATGAGCCTGGCTCTTTGGTGATGTGGTCAGCGCATTTGAATCTTACTCAAGAGTCTGGGGTTCAATAGCCTGCCACACAAATATAAAACAAAGTGCCAAAAAACACTTTAGCGATGAATTAAACCCATTATTACAAAGAGTTGAGACAATTATTTAATATACACTGAATCCCTAATTTTTCAGATTCTGAAAATGTAAGCAGTGTTCTGATCATCAAGTCCAACGTTGGTCAATCTTTGAAATCCAAAGCGGGACGGTCCGGACCTCGACAATAATTACCACAATAATTTTTGCGATTAGCACTTCTTCAAATTATCGTTGTCGTCGTTATTTGGGTGATTCCTGTTTTGGGCCACATATTCATGTCCCTGTGATTTACTGGCTCTAATCGTTTTTTTTTAATTAGGCGAATACTAATTAAAAATGTATTTTATTATGTCTTTAGGTGTGTTCTATTGCTTCAACATAGTTAAATAACTTTATTTTATTTTTTAATCTCTTTAAGGCACCTTCTCTGTGGTAAATGTGTTAATTTCAGCATGTCCCTAATGCAATGTAATCCACTTCTTCAATTAATATAAAACTTTAAATTATCAAAACTAATACTTATTCTGTATTTATTTGATAGATAGGGGACTACTGACATTAAACAAAGAAGTAAAAATGGTAAAACTACATTTATTTTCTGTGGTTATATACTGAGTACAAATGAAAACGCACCACTCACGAAATCTGGAATAGCTCCACGGATTGATATGTGAAGTATATACGTATGATGCATTTGAGATAATGAATGATTTAAGACGACATGTAAACATCATTCAATTTCATTCACGATAATGTTAATGCGCGAGAGAGGTTTAACTGGTGTAGGGGTCAAAGAGGAAAGTCAATAACTGGTGTGACCGCCATTTGCATTGACACATGCGGTGCATCGTCGTCGCATGGAGTTGATCAGTCTCTGGATAGTGTTCTGAGGGATAGCATTCCACTCCTGAACAAGGGCAACCTCAAGTTCTCGGATGTTGTCCATCTGGCGTCGACGTGAAAGACGTCGTCCAATTTCATCCCATAAGTGCTCGATAGGGGAGAGGTCGGGTGACAGAGCTGGCCACTGAAGCACGGGGATGTTCTGCTGTGCAAGGTACTGCATGGACACTCTTGCAGTGTGTGCCCTAGCGTTGTCCTGTTGGAACGTGTGGACATCGTGGTGTTGGTTGAAGAACGGCACAACATGGTTCTGCAGCACCTGGTCCCGGGAGTAGACGCCGTTCACCCTTCCTCTGCAGATATGGAGAGGGGTTCTGTGAAGGTAGCTTATTCCACCCCACACCATAACGCTGCCACCACCCCAACGGTCCGTTTGAACGACACAATCGGCGTTATAACGTTCACCACGTCTCCGCCAAACACGTATACGGCCATCTGCGTCCCTTAAAGGGACATTGTGTAGGAATTAATCCCATCCAGCGTTGGAATCGTGTATTACATTCAAATGAAAAATGCACTCAAGCGCCTCACTTTTTTAAACACGTATTGCAACTACGGCAGCCACCGTGTATCAAAAAGCCCTGTCAATGCTGATGGATGCATCAATAGAACTGGTACTACTGAACCGAAAGCCAGCATATCGAGGGCTGACTGCAATAAACAGTCATGCCCAATACATATGATCCGGACATAACCGTTTATTGCAGTCAGCCCTCGATATAACACATGAAGCAGCAAAACACAGTACCGTGAATCTGTGTAAGATATTCAAAGTAATGATAATAAACAACTCAGCTTAAGTGCATCTTGAACATTTTATACTACGAAAAGCAAAGCAAGTGCTAACTACATGCACGCTTATAGGATGTCACCTTCAATAATTACCGAATACATACCTGTCATCCAACCCAAGTTAACCAACAACAGCCTTTGCTACCTCACTGTTTATTCTGTAACGTTACATAAAAGACAGGTGAAGCAGTCGAGTCACTATATAACAAAGACATTAATCAAATGCAATAACTGAAAACACAGGTGTCGTTACACGTGCTCACTTTACCGACTTGGTAATGACATGAGCCGACAGCACCTCCTGACCAGTGCTACACGCAGAGAATCGCAGCAGCGCAGCTTACGAGAACGCTCTAAGAGACAAGGTCCCCTTGGTGTTCGCGTAGCCTGAATTAATATTTTAAAAAAAATAAAAATTGGAAACGGCAACGACAAAAAAAAAAAAACCCAACAGATTATATATTGATCATTTGTGGTAGTCAAAAAATTTATTCACGGATCAACATGTGTGTCTTCTTCAATTGTTCCTTATGGAATAATTTTGCCCCCCATGGCATCACGTCACTTGCGATTTAATGTCGGATGAGGCGGACCCTCATAGAGACTGTCAAAGCACGGACAGGTGTCATTTGTGACAGGAAGGCTGATGCAAACGAAAAGAAGTCTGCTGCATGGACCAGCATCCAGAAGCGCAAATATGAAAACAGTTAGTCCTGGCTAGTTCTCGATCATTATCCCCCGCCGCGCGATTAGCGCGAAGCGGGGATATAGCATTGGCCTCCGTCCGTCCGTACGGACACAAAAAAATGAGGCGGCGGGGGATATTGCCACGTTAGTGGCAAACGCTTGTTTTCCTTCATTGAGGCGTCTTCCAATTATCTTCATAGGAAACTGAAGACGCGGTTTATCTCCATGCGATCGAACAGCGATGCAATCATGGGCTTAATGCAGTATAGAGAAATAATGTACTTATTAAAAGGCTAATGCTTTGCCTCGATTGAACTGGTCCGCATTGTAATGAAATATTGCCTTTCACTCTCGGTATTGCATGGGTTGATGATAAATGTGGCACTGCTGTTAAATATGCTTTTAGAAGCGTGCAAGCTTCTTGTGTGACAGTCGTCAGGTCTACAATTTTTAACAACGTTGATTTAAATGCACCAGACGCGTCCAGATGAATTACTTAACAGGTGCTGCTTGTTCTCTCCGAATAAGCGTGGAGTGCTCTCGGAGTGAACCTTTTGTTAATTATGAAAATGACTGAGAACAGGTCAGGACGAATAATTGTTTAAGACGGATGTTTTGTGCAAGCCAATTCTCAGTTCTGGCTACGCCAATGTACACTGAATTTATCCCACGATTTCATCGCTGTTAGATCGCATGTGGAGAGAAACAGTGTCTTCAGTTGCCAATCATGATAATTGGAAAACGCGTCAAGGAAAAGAAAAAGAAGGAGAAATAGCTAAATAACTAACAAACGAACACCCCCCCCCCCCCCCCCCAATTCCCCGTTCGATTTGCGCCACTGCCAACATCATAAATTGCAATAACAGCATTCTTTCCGGACCACACAAGAAGAAACGTCAAAGAGTACAAAGAACTATGGCGGCAAATGAACAATAAAATTAAGTCTGCCGATCGAGCCCGGAAAATTGATGCACTGAAAACAACATCATTATTAAAATATGACCATAAGCGTTGCTTATTCTTTAATCCTATATGACAACAATTAAGCACGTTTCAGGAACTATTTAGCCGTTTCATTCACGAAAAGGAGATAAGCACCATTCGTAGTTATGAGCCTGTATGTTTACGTGGTTTCAGTAGCTTCAGTCGCTATAAACGCGGCTTTTAGTCACAGTAAATGCCAGCTTCTAAAGTCTACCCACCGCCACTAAAAGCCGGTGGGTTGGCTTCGAAAGCTGGCGTTTATCGCGATTATGAAACTACTGAAACCACATAAACATACAGTTCCACCGGTAACAATGAGGATGCAGTATTTAACAAGATCTACTATTATGCTGCTAATGGTAACATGCAACACTCTGTAACAGAACAGAACGAAACGTTGCGTTTTGGCTAATTTAGGCAGTACAGTTGACTTACTTGTCGAGGAGAAAGCTGGCAACTTCAGCGTCCCTTAGAAAAATCTTCCCTCATTAGCTCCTTCCACCTGGGGAAGGCTAGCCCGATGTTCACCCTTGTTTTTTGAGCACGCTGCCTTTTCAATTCTTTTTCGTTTTTTTTTTTTTTTTGCAGATGAGGATTCCATCTCCTGTGCTGCTGCTGCATATGTATGGTCCTGCATTAAGCCGTTTGCACATAGCACGCAGTTTGGACGGCGCTCTGCGCTGGGTACGGCGCAGACGATTTCACATAGCACACAGTTAGGACGGCGCAGAGATGGAACCGAGTAGGGCGCACGCATGCGCGTTGTGCACGCATGTGGCGCTGTTTGCTATGCGACCGATCAAGAAAGATAACTACAACGATGACAATAAAGATATAGTTTTAAAAATCGTTCCAACTCATGTAGATGGCGAAGTCCACACCACAACAATAACGGCAACGATAATGGCAAACAATAGCGCTGTGATCACTTTCAGAGCAATTTTACCAACGATGTAAAAATTGACCGCCCATGAAATCCGTCGGAATTTAACGTTATAGGGCTTCACTTCAACATGGCAGATAACATGCAGAGAAACTCATTACATAACATTAATCTAAGTCCAAAAGGATACCTTGTATTACGTTAACTCGTCAGATGTATTCGCTGAATAGTAGCCAAGAAGCTAGGCCAACGTCAATTTTCCAACGAAGCAAAATGGGTTCGCTGAAGAGAAAGTTCAGCCAATGTGAACTAATCAAAGTAGCTAAATCAGCATTTACATAAGAAGTGAGGTGAGTCGTGTGAGTTTTCTTTCTCGGTGCGGACGGCCCTAGGAGCCAATTATGCTATGAGGCTAACGATATCTCTGCCGGTTTTTAACCACACCTGGTATTCCCAAATTGTGGGATATCTCTCTCCATGCCTGGGCTTTTTTTAACGAGATCCCGGTAGACGCTGAGTCTCGTGTCCCACAGCTCTGCATGCAGAGAGACCGCCACAATGATGCTCTCCTCCATTTTTGCCCTGCCTTTCTAACAAAATCCGCCAATTTTATTCTCTCCTATTGGACGCGCCGAGGTGGGCGCTGCGCCCAAGTTCAATATTTTGAACTTGGGTGCAGCGCCGCATTCAGCGGCAGCGCCCTGTCTCGCGGCGGCGCCAGCCTCTCGCTGCGCCCTCGCACCCAGCGATCACATAGACAATGAATGGCTGCAGTGGCCGAGATCTGCGCCATGCGCGTGCTATGTGAAAACGGCTTTATGCTGCAGTAGTACTAATTTTCAAAGTCACCGCGATAGCCTCTCTTCCTGATTTCCTCCGGTGTCTCAATCACTCTGCACTGGCTGGCAGGGCAAACGCGGATTTATTCCGCATTTGGTGCTGTTTGTCCCTCGCCAGCGGCAACAGTTTCAAGATGGCTGACTGTCATGGCGCTCCCCTGCCAGCTTACCCGTCCAATGTAGAAACAAGTCTAAAATTCTTTGTTTACAAGAATATATCAGGTTATTAGCGGAGGTCACACCAATGATGACATATATATGAATGCAGACATAGACTTTGGCAAATTAAAAAATGTAAATGTTCCACATTGTCCCTTTAAGTGAAATCGTGACTGTCAGAAAAGATGACACCGTGCCATTGTCGTAGTCGCCAATTCTGGTGCCTGTTTGCCCACTATAGACGCTGGTTTCGGTGATGATCCGTCAATATGGGGCCAAAATAAGGACGTCGTGCGTGCAGGCCTGCAGCTCGCAGACGGTTCCGTACGGTGTTGGGGTGAATGAATCCACGTCATCCTTGGACTTGAGCAGCCGTTCTTGTCGCTGGTAGTGTTCGGTCTCGGACATGATCTTGTACGATCTGACGCTCCTGACGTGCCGTTGTCACACGTTGTTGACCCGGTCGAGGACGGTCCCGAGTGCTCCCCGTTTTCAGAAACCTTTGATGGAGTCTTGCGATCGTTGTGTGTGCGCAGTGTAGTCGTCTGCCAATTTCCCTGGTGCTGGCGCCAATTTGAAGCATGCCTATGGCACGTTCCCGTTCAGGGGCTGTAAGTCGCGGCATAGTGTTGACGTTTCATAAGTGTCAGTGAAGAAGTGAAATTTTATTCGGATTCACATGCTTTTAAAGGCGATGTAAGCACAAATTCAGAGTGAAATTCATTTTTCCCGTGGTGTGCGTGCAAGATGTTGCGTTTTTGCAAAAAATTGCCTAGCGTTACAGTTAACTTGAAATTCTCGCATTTCTTGCACCTGGCATGTCAGGTGACGTCACTGTAGTGTTGATGTTGTATAAAAATTATATTGAAGTTCATTTGAACTTAAATATTGACTTTTTTCAAGTGGTGCGTTTTCATTAGTACTCAGTATATAATATGTCCCTGCAGTCCTCTTCCACCCTGTTAGTCAGTACTTTCTTGACCCCCCAAAAGAGACTATAAACCCCTATAGCCATTTACTTGATGATACAACATTTGTTTTTGGAGGGAAATTCAAGTGGAAAACTAAGGTAAGCTCCATCATTCATTCTCTCCTTTATTTTTCTCAATTTCGTATGACATGGCTGCTTGAGGAAACCTTAAAGTTCCACGCTGTTAGTGTATATTATGGATAATGTTTTTAGGATAAAATAACTATTTTTAACATGTTTTGAAAGTTATGTCAGTGCTGTTCATCTGTAGAGTGTGTGCTAGCTAAATGTTGCTAGCTCAAAGAGCTAGGGCTTACTTGGCTAAAAATTTCCACCCTGTTAGGCATACATAGCCTAACAGGGTGGAACCTAACGGGGTGGAACCTCACAGGGTTTTTTTGGGATATGCAATGTACTGAGTATTAATTCTACAAGAGCATTGGTTTTTCATGATATTAATAACCAATATTTTTATATAATTACTACTCAATATGACATTACATTAAAATATTAATTCATAGGTTTTTACACTGTACTTAATGAGGTAGATACATTGGTTCAGGGACCCTCTTAAATAAAGTATCACCTTATTATTATTAGCATTATAATTAGTAGTGGTAGTAGTAGAAGTAATATTACTGTTGTTTTATTGTGGAACTACAGTGTAATACAAGGGCAACTATGTACTTTATAATAAAATGACATTGCATGGTAGGGTGAATCTGAATCTCACTTGAGAGGTCTACTCAGTTCCACCCTGTTAAGTTCCATTCCACCCTGTTAGGCAAGGATTTTTTAAAAATATTTGAATCACAACTTTAAGTATTTGGCATATTGGTATATTGTTTTGTTAACTGAGGTTCATATCATGTATATACATATCAATTTATTTCTGATTAATAAAATTATTCATACTAGACAACAAAATGGGGACCAAAAACGCAGAGATTCCAATATTCAAGATATGTACTCTTCATAGAATTAAAATTGTTAATGCTACAAGAATGAAACTTTTATCATAGCACAAGGGACACATTCTCTCCAAGAAAAGATCAGTATTGTTTGACTTGTATATTATTTGAACTATGTGATTACCATGTACATGTCCCTAACAGGGTGGAAAACGTATGGAGAAAAATGTACAAAAAACATCCCATAATTACAATATTTTCAGCCCCTGAGCTTGGCCAACATGCATTCCTCATAGCTAAGTATGGAACAGTTCTAACAAACTGTTAATATATTAAAATACAATCACTTGAATTTTGAGAAAACAGAAAACCAAATATGTGGTCCAAAACAGAAATCACCCATTTTTATATTTATCCCCTTTGCGCAGAAGCCAAATTTGGCTATTTATGGGTTACCCAATTTGATGCTGTATTATTCAAGATTAAAGCTCTATAAAGAGGAAAAATGTGGCTTTACTCAGAAAAGACACTTACAGCATTTAGAATTACATTGTATTTCAGTTTATTTTCATGATTTTGGTAGAGAAAATGGACTGCGAACTTAAAAAATCTTCATCAGAATTCACCATTAAAATTGCAAAAAAGAAAAACTATACATTTCTCAGATCATAAATTCTTTTACCACAAGTAGAATTCATCTTCAACATTACATTCTAGATTACCTTCATGCTATTAGCCAAATTACACAGCTATCCGAGTGTCTCCCCGAAGTCAGAGATGTTCCACTGTCAAATCATCAAATAATCATGTATTTTACACAAATAAAGTTTTGAGGCATGAAATTTTATATGAACGAATGATTTTCTGGTTGAGTTTAGCATGAATGTATCAATATAAGTATAGCTGAACATCAGTGGTCACCAGTAACCTCTCCAAACACAAAAAATACCTTTTCTCCATAATAAAGTTTAGAGTTTTGTCCATTTTTCTTTTAAGTCCCCCAAGCCAGCACACACAGTCAATAAATAAACTGCTGATTAAACGGTCAGGTCATTCACTATGCAATGAAACCGGCAGTTCTGAAGTCCGAGCTCACAAACTCATTTCAACACTTATAAGGAACAAGTACAACTCACTAACTGAGTCATATCTGAATCCTGAAATATACCTTATTTTAACAGAAGTGACATTCCACTTTCAGGGAAAATAAAACCAAACATTTCCTCCCTGGATTCAACAGAACCGTGCAATGAACGTACCAGGGCGTCCATCCAAATGCACGGGAAGTTCACGTTTTAAACAGGAAAAAAACCTTGTATTCGACTTTGTAGAATACGGTATTCATTCCAAAACGAAAAGCAAAAGTAAAAACCAAAAGAAGCCTAACCTTTTTCATGAATCTCTCCTCCGGAGACCGATGTACCCAGTAGAGGGAACCCTCCAGTCCTGTTCCATTCGAAATAATTCCCATTGACCATGTCCTTATCTCATTTAAATCCTGTAAATGTAACTGAACACTTCAAGGCCAGTTTTGCGAGCCTTTTTGTCTCGCCCTGAAGGGATTGGCGAGACATAGGCGCCTCTTTTTCCGTCTGCGGCGTCGGCATCAGCATCCGTCCACAAAAACTTTAACCAAGGTTTTCGAGGGCAGCCGGGGCGAGACATATCCGCAGCATTAGTGCTTCTTTTTCTCTAAATCGCGTCAATTTCAGCCACGTAATGTGCGCAACGTAGACAGGATGCAACCGAGCCTGCTGATACGCATAGGCTTATATGCTCTGTGTTTGTCCAATCAATGTTTTTCGCTTACTGTAGAACGTTTAAACACTCAGGAATTGGATAAGAAACAAGCCAATCAATACATTGTTACCGCGGAAGTTTTACGAGGGCATGAAGTGTAACTCTGCAGTTACGAAGAAGAGCCTGAATGTATAATCGAGTGATTGGCTATCAACACCAGTACTCGGGAAGGAAGCGCTGAATTTGTCGATGAAGGAACCTACACGTAAATCCACGGTAGGGAACTACGCATTCTTTGAGAGAGAGATTACTGTAATTGACAGTTGAATGTGAGAGAATCAATACCATGTAGAATTTTTTGCTTCAGAGAACTGATATATCGGAACCATTCATTGGAATACTGTTGGCTCACTGTAGCTAAAGTGGTTGCTACACAGGACAACGATTTTTTCTGTCGCAATAGATCATTATTTTAGACTGCTGGATCGATACTATGGGCAAGGATATTGACCAATTTGCACATCAGGCTTAGCAGAGGAGTTTAATTCCTGCAACTCCTGAAAAACGAGGATTGGAGGGAACTTCTCCATACTCTCAATCATGTTTCAGCTCTGCCTGCTTGTGAATATTCAATAACTGATCCAGGGGTGCCATCTCGTGGTCGAGTACTGTAACTACGTCCTTAAATTTGCAGTTCTATAGACGCGAGCGTCTACATCTGCAGAAAGGGGTTAATATCTGTGTTAGTGGACACCAAGCTAGGTGGTTGCATGATAACAGAAACAAACCTCGGAAACATAAGTATACGATGACAAAGTGATTTAAAATTACGCCATGTACTACATTATCTCTCTAAAAGTTGATCTTTGTCCGCAATGCAAGCACAAGTACTGTATATTTACAATCTATAGGGGGAAAAATTGCGTATTTAACCTGTACCAATATCGAATGAAATCAACCCCCAAGCTTAAACCAGGTGCAGTGCCATGCAAAATGCACAAAGGGATTTTGCTGGACCCAGTTCCGAGAAGCGTCAAGTGCGAGGGGCAGCTGAGGAAAGGAAAAAGATCAGGGTGAGTCGATTGCTTTGTGCTGTTTTTAGCTCACATCAGCAATCATCAGCTTGCTGTCCAGGTGTGGGCGGGGTAGGTGGCTGATGGTGCACCACTCCACGTTCACAGTGCCCGCTTCAGCTTCACGGTGACATACGATCTTCTACATCTACATATCCGTACGATGACAACAAAATTGATTGTTTGATTTATTGTCACTGTAGCCCTTTATAACATGCGTCTGTGGTTTGATGTTACTGGCGCAGAGATCTATATTTTTGTTGCTAAGTCTGCTGAAAAGCCTCTTTACAAAGAACAGACTAGTGTTTTGTACAGGTAACTGCAGACAGATAAGATTGTGATATTGTTAATGTTTGTGAATGCAGTACTGAAAGTATTCAATGGCAGAACTGCAGAACATGACTGAAGTGATGGGGTAACTGTTAAGGGTGTGTGTTGGCAAGAATCTGGCAATACGATACGTATAATGAAACAGGGGCAACGATACGATATATTGCAATACTATAGGCATGGTGATATATTGAGATTTTTGAAAAATGATTTAATTGTAGGAAAACTGTCATAGCATAGTAAACACATAATGCTGTTACTTGCTTAACATCAGCATACTGAATCGGGACAGAGGGGTCTACATTTGTATTTCACTATACTGTAGAAGAAATAAAAGCATTTGCAGGATTCTTTGGGTAAACAACAAATGTAAAAAAAAATTGTTAACAGATTGTTTGACTCTGTTAAAGGTTCACCTTCAATTGTAATATATAAGACAGATCAAATTTCTGAAGTTGAAAAAGAAAATGCAGAGTCCTTGTAACATCTGCTGTTTATGTGAAAGCTGAATAAAGAAATGAATATCTGCCAACCAGCAAAGGTCTCAAATACTAATCAAAAAAATATATGCAGTCCCTGTACAATCAAAGATAACACTACATTCTGTCTGTAGCTTAACATGAAGAAAATGAAATAATGTAAACAATGTTACATTAACCCTATAATGCCCAGACACAGACATTATTATAGGAAAACTATGGCCCAGTAATATTTTTGAAGTATTGAAAGGTAGTAGATCCACTGTTCATCATTAGGTTTTGTGTCAGCAAAATATACATTGCTGAACTGAACTTCTTTTAATTCCTGGAGTATCATATCTGATCAGCCAAAAATCAGCACCCCTCCAGAACTCAACAATTTCAAATTATTTATATGCTCTCTACTATCTATAGCTATCCCTTAACATGTATAAGAATAAGTTTTTGTGTAATATTTTCCTTGGAATGCCAAACTTCAAAACCAAAGTCCAAGGAAATTCATGAATTCCCATTCACAAGGGTTCAAGTTCACGTTCAAGAAGTCTTTATTGTCCCCATGGGGCAAATCGCTCTACAGCCAGCAGTAACAAAAACAATCAACAACAATCACAGGGTAACAACACATAACAACACAAAACAATAGTAAATAAAACAAACAGGTTATTCAGTCACGTGTTCAGCAGACCTATGGCAGCAGGGACGAAAGAATATTTTACTCTATTTGTCCTGCATCTTGGCAGGATATACCTGCGTCCTGATGGGAGCAACGCAAACTCACCAACCGAGGGGTGGCTTAGCCTCCGTTGCAGAAGTCTTATGGTGTTCGGTTAATTTCCTTTACCCCACAATGTCTGAGCACTCGAGCGAAGTTTTGAGTTCCGTGACGTAATGTGATTGTGCTTGATGAGCCAGTCAGAATGCTTGTTATGTGTTATGATCTCTGTCATTACTATGGCTTTTAACTGCGGCTTGTCAAAAATAGTGAAATGGCAGGTAAAGAAACTCCTAAAAAACTTGTAGAAAACAACATTTATTTTGTGTGTAAAACAAAAATCCTCTCAAAAAAAGACAAGATACGTGTGCATGGTAAAGGCAAGCTTGATATCGCTGCAGTAATAAGCTCGGTCATCTCTGTTAACACAGCGGTATGCATGAACGAGTTATTCGTCTGCCAAACGGGCTGCTACGGAGACATCTTTCCTCTGGATAACTAAGTTGTTCATTGCTTGTTCTTGTAAGCTATTTATACTTTCAATATTGAAGGTTTTGCAGATTTTATCCAAAGCTCGAGAGAAAACATGTTCACCATTTTGGCTTTATCTGTTTCTGCATATATAATTAGCTACTGGATTTTAGGAGCTAGTTTCTGATTGGTGGAACACAAAACCTCACTCGAGTGCGCAGAAGTTGTGGGGTGAAGGAAATTAACGGAACACCATAAGACGACTGCAACGGAGGCTAGGGGTGGCTCTGCTCAGTGAGGAGTGAGCGGGTCTTGCTTAGGGTTCTGAGCTTGTACACGTCAGAAAGATCATTTAAGTTAATGCCTGCAATTTTGCTGCACACTCTCACTATACCCTGCAATCTGTTTTTGTTTTTGAGGGAAGCTACTACATTGAAGTGAGTGACTAGGGGAGAGACTCCTGTAATCTCACTTCTTCCTTCCAGGTGGCAGCACTGTGTATGAGATATGATACAGTGAGCAGTAGTGGTTGTGTTGCATCTTAAACCCTGTTTACACCGGACTTGCGAGCAGGTTGCGACCGAAAAATTGACAAAAATCGCCATCACTCTCACTGACTCTTGATGAGGTTGCAAGTAACTCTCAATAAACTCTCGATGGTCTCAAATTCAATCTCTCTGATCTCTTTCACTCTCGATCTTGATCGATCTTGAAGGGGTTTACGATTGTTTTGAGCTGTTCAAAAAAATCACATAACTTTTGCGAGTGTGTGCAAGAGGTCAGAAACAAATGCAGATCTCAAAAATAATCGTAATGAGCTCTCATAACTCTCAAGTCGCTCTTTACTCGGTCTCACAGGTCTTGATGGACTCTTGATAGACTCTCAAACAGGTTGCATAAATAATCTCCAAATATCGGAATATTTTTCATTATGCGACTATGGCGATCGTTTTTGCGAGCTGAACAAGAGCCCGTTGCAATGCCTTCAAGAGCAAAAAAGTCATGGTGAGTGAAATTGCGAGAGCATCAGTGATGGATGGGATCAAAATTTGACCGATGGCGTTCTGTGAGAGTGAAATTGCGGCAAATGGCGAGCTTCCATGCGACTCTTTCTGAGAGTGGGTTTCCTATATAAAGCCACTGTTTTAATCGGTTCATCACTTGCTGCAACTATCGCATCAACAACACAAGACCAAGAGAGACCAAACAAGAGAAAGGAGAGTCATCGTAAATTATGTTGCATAGATCGCCTCATTTTTATTAATATATCTCAAATGTGGTCTCACTGGAAGCTTGGTGTGAACGCAAATTAGCAATTAGATTGGAGAGTATACAAGAGTATACAAGACTTGTGCGAGTTCGTCAAATCCTTGTGATCTCACAAGTCGCAGCAGTCGCCATTTCAGTCGTATTTTGGTGCAAACAGGGCATTACCAGGTGGGCATGGTCCTTCAAATTTGGTGTATCATATATGATACAAGGGGCATTAAAAGGTTAAGACCCTACATGTTTTTAGATATTGCTTAGAGGTATACAATAAGTTAGAGGAGTTTTTGATATCAAAGTAATTATCAAAAGAAAATATGGTCTCTGCACCATCAAACATCATAACACCTTTTCTGACTGTTACCACAAAGGAATTAACATAAACCTCTCTCTCTCTCTACTGTACAGGCCAAAGGTTTGGACACACCTTCTCATTCAATGGGTTTCCTTTATTTTCATGACTATTTACATTGTAGATTCTCACTGAAGGCATCAAAACTATGAATGAACACATGTGGAATTATGTACATAACAGTTGTCCAATAGGGCTGTCGGCTGTGTATCAACCTGATTTCTGCGCAACACAACTGATGGTCCCTACCCCATTGATTAGGCAAGAAATTCCATTTATTAACCCGGATAAGGCACACCTGTGAAGTGAAAACCATTTCAGGTGACTACCTCTTGAAACCCATCAAGAGAATGCCAAGAGTGTGCAGTAATCAGAGCAAAGGGTGGCTACATTGAAGGAACTAGAATATAAGACATGTTTTAAGTTACAGGTATTTCTCACTTTTTTGTTAAGCACATGTTAATTCATAGTTTTGATGCCTTCCGTGAGAATCTACAATGTAAATAGTCATGAAAATAAAGGAAACGCATTGAATGAGAAGGTGTGTCCAAACATTTGGCCTGTACTATATATATATATATATATAATCAAATATGAAAGTGCTTGTAGGATTATTAAAATAAGCATTGGCAAAAATGTAAACTGTTATTAACAAAAGAAAATACAAAGCCCTGCAACATCCACTTTTTCTGTACAATCCTAATAAAGGAATTTGCCCATCTGGCTATATAAATAAAACAGCTTGCAGGACTCAACAAAATGTAACATTCTCAGATTTTGGATTTTATATGTTGTTCCAGTTTGTATGTCAATATTTATTTTTTTATCTCAAGGTTTTTGTGGAGGAATACAAGCTGGTCCGCATGCCCAGCTTTCAGGAGAAAACTCTCTCCGCCGAGATGCTTGTTCCAGGAATGCACAGGAAACATTTGATAGCTGAGGGTACTCCTGTTCATGGTCCCTCCACAAACTGAGAGGATTTCCTGTGAGAGGCAAAGGGGTCTCATCTCTAAACCTCTTGATGTCAGGCGCTGTTTTTGCTTTAAGTGTTCGCTCGCTATGGTGTTGCGCCTGAAAAAGGCCGTTACATGTCTGACTCTGCCGAGAAGTCACGCCCCTGACTGTATTTTCAGTGCTTTCTGTGATGCGAGATTCAGGCTGAGTGCAAAGCACTGTATGTGCGTCATGTCTGCAAGTCTCACCGCGACAGGCATCTTGGATGCATTATTTGTAACAACAGCGCGATCTTTTGCACCCAAACCCCATTCAGTCACAGCAGCATTCAGTAACGTGGCAATATGTTCTCCTGTATGACTGTCATGCAAGGCTCGGGTTTGCAGTACATGGGATTTAAGGTTCCACTGGTTAGCTATGTGATGTGCAGTAAGAGTTACATATGACTCAATGGCCCTCGAAGTCCAAGCGTCGCATTTCAGAGCGACTCACTCTGCTGTGCTGAGAGAGTCCAGCACCGTCGCTTTGATTTCTCTGTACAACTTTGGGAGAGCGATGTCCGTGATGTGTTTTCAGGAAGGGATGGTGTAATGGGGCTCCAGCGTTTTCATCATATGACGAAGCCCCTCATTCTCCATAACATTCAGAGGGCGCAGGTCTTTACGAATGAAACAAAGTACTGACTGCGTTATTTGGGTTGCCCAAGTTGAGGTCGTTGCGTTGATATCATAGGCCTGCACAGATAGACGCTAGGTGGTGCTACAGCACTTGCCTCTTTGCCCTTTATCAATGAAAGTGCCCTTTTGAAACTTCGTTTTTTTTTTTTTTAATTATTATTATTATTATTATTAACACTTTAGTGGGGTCAACGTTGAAATGATCTTTTAGAAAAGCTGTCTGATTAAAAACTACTGAAAAAAATGCCCCGAAATGGGCCACCTCCTCACGAGCTTCCGACCTCTCTTCCTTTGTCACGTGAACATGCGCGCAGTGATGCGCTCACAGAGATATAAGAAAACTAGAGCGGACGCCGCGTGGGCTGGGCCAAAGCGCTGGCGGCAGAATAGCCGCCTCGGAAGTGAAAAGATTGTCCACTCTAGTTTTCTTATATCTCTGGATGCGCTGCAGGAGCATATCAGCTGAGCGACTGGAAGCCACAGTCTTGTGCCCCGCCAGCCAGGTAACACACAGATCAAGTGAAATCGTACAGCCCAACCTGTAATCATTTTGTTGTGCAGTAGCATGTCTCATACACAGTGATGGTCCGTCGGCAGAAACACAGGGCCTGCAATAACCTCACCTTTCACTTCTTAATGACAGACAGCTCTCGCAGTTTACCTCCCCGATTAGCAACCGTTGCTCAGACTGATTGGAGGAACCGACGAGAATCTAACTTGTTTTTGAAAAACTTGTTATACATTGCAGTACGAAATTATACGGCGTTTAACTTACTTCCGCACACCAATGGCTACGGAAAAATATCAATAGCCGATGTCTTTATAATTTCCGAATTTGTGTTAATTAATTTGCGACGTTCATTGAGCAATTAGCCATGAGAATCCGTTCTATATACTCTGAATGTGACAGCTAAAGTGCGTTGTTAGGTAAGAAGCACAGCTGAGTGAAGACGAAAATAATTGCGAAAGTATAAGTCCGCGAAAGTTTCGTATTTTTTGCAGATTGTCATCTTTGCGGACTCACATCAATCATATCAACATTGCCAACAGGCAATCGCTTTGTAATTAGCATTTCTTAATAATTACGTGTCACGCATTGGTGGTGGCTGTCCTGTTAATTAACTGTTTGATTGTTAATCAATCAAACCTGATCGCAAACAGTTTATGAGCAATTATCCGGGAAAGGGTGATGTTAACGAAGGCCTTCTTGGCATCTGACAGTACGCCACTGCTCATACAGCACCAAACAACTGAGCATTTTTTAGCCGACTGGTCACCTGATTAGCTAGTTTAATGCTATATCCCAAATCAATGATAGATAATGTTAGGACGACCACCACAAACAATGTCGGCCGACTTTGCAAATCTATCTGTTAAGCTGAACGTTTTCTTTTGTGTAGGTTTTGTTAGGCAACATAAATGAACACAGAAAGAAGAATCAGGCAGTTCCCCATTGCCTGAGAGAAATATCCCCATAAAGGCTACCCAAGTGCCTTCTTGTAATGAATGACAGTTGTCATGAATTGCATTGAACATGAGCGTGTAATGTTTATTTTATTTTTTTAATCTCACACTATAATAACATGTTCCACGAGTGCAAAAAAGTGCCCTCCCCCTCCCCCCTGAGCACTTGCCCCCCATAATGTCTGTGCACGCCACTGGTTGATATTTTCGAAAAGTTTACTCCTTCAATAGTCTGTTGAGCAAGATCCACTTGTGTCACTTTCATGTTAGCCTTTAATGTTACGCCATCCTGGTGCCTAGCCACATGTACTCGCAAATTTGTTGTGTTGTCCAATTATTTGATTCTGGCATTGCAGATGGCTCTTGTTGCAGTCTTTACTTCCTTCCTTTGTTTTGAAACCAAAATATGCTCACACATCAGATTTGAAAGCTGCGGGAGCCGGCTATATCCTCGTATCCTCAGCCATTGCTGAACTGAGCTATGTTAGCATGCGATTTTCCAGAGTGGTGCTCTCGCACGATCTCCTTCTTCTGCTTCCTATGAAGCGAAGGACGTAATGACTGCTAGCAGTCGGAGTTTAAAATGGAATGCAAAAATGTACCACCGGCGTGAATATTTGCATATAAATTATTAATAAAAAAAATCAGTACAGTGCTTTTGAGAATTGGTACAGTATCCTGAAACGAAATATTGCAATATTTCAGTGTATTGATATTTTCTTACACCACTAGTAGCTGTAGAGTAGGCATAGCAATGAATTTTACTCACACCAGAAATCACCAACACAAGGTCTGATATTAATTTAAAAAAAAAAAAAAAACATCCTCAGAGTCAGCCATGGCTAGTTCATTCACCAAAAAGAAAAAGGAGTCAATTTACCTCAAAATTTGAAATGCTACTACGGCAGAAATGAAAAAGAGAATAGGACAGCAATGCACGCGAACGCCGCTGTATGCAAGCAGTGTGAGAAATGTCACCGATGACATCACAGCGAGCACAATATTATTCCCACCTGCAGCACTTTTTTTAGGGGCATTCCCAATCAATTTTTTAAAAAAATTGTTTTATTTCAATAACCCAACATTTTATGAGAAAATGAATGCAATAAATCCATTTCTTCTTCAATTCACATAGGGGTCTATTCTCCCATTAGCGCGTAAGTCTTTTTTTACGCGCTTCGAGTTAAGCGCTTTTGAGTTATGCGTATTCTCCCCTACTCGCTTTGATGACGCCCACAGCGCTTAACTTCAGAATGTAGGCGGCCTTATGAAAGAGGTGTGACTGATCCAAAAGAGAGGCAGACTCTGTACAAAGCTCATTGATTATGGCTATCAGGAAAACATGGAAAAAGGATTTTCTGATTAACCATGAAAACGCATTTGTGGTCCATGGAAAACGCAATCCAGACTTTAAATTTGAATATCGTCGGCCTGCTGATAAAACCTTGTATCTCCAAACTGAAAAGAAACGAAAACTCGTATGTCCACTATTCTTACATGCAAAATTAAACATTTTTATTCAAAATTATATTTATCCATTTATATTATTATAATAATCATTATTATTTTATTTTATATTTATTTTTTATTTTCCTGTGAAGTTTGTCATTGTGAAGATACGAGGTTTTATATGCCGCTGTAATAGTAGGCCAGACCAATTACAAGACGTAATTCAGACATCTCTTTATTTATCCCCCGCCGCGCGATTAGCGCGAAGCGGGGGATATAGCATTGGGCTCCGTCCGTACGGACACATAAAATTGCGGCGGCGGGGGATATGTTAGTGACAAACACTTGTTATTTCTTACTCTAGCCACCATGGAATTAAAGCTATGCATACAAACAAATTGCCGCGATAATGAAATAATAAATAAAGAATTTAGCGCTTCTCAATCAGCGCAATCAGATCATTGAAAATGTGCCCCTCCTACACCAGCCTGTTTGTTCCGTGGAAGACAGGGAAGAAGACAAAGAGAACATTCTAGTCACCCAAAGACAATCAAAGACAGTTTATATGATCTCATTTAGAAATTGCGCACTTGAAAACTACACCGATGTCAGGTTTGCAACGAAAGGACATGGAAACGCTTTAACAAGGATTCTTTCCCCGCCCCGAAACCGCCTCAGTAATGACGGAATTCCATATCCATAGCCTATCATCCTATTTGATTTGAGCGACACATTCACTTGAACTTGTGCCTAGTACTTTATTATAATCAATTATCCTATTTACTGATAATGATTCTTCCCATGTTGGCTATTCTTTAAAGGCTAAAATTGATTAACAAATGGATAGTGCTTTGGTATTTGCCAGGGTAGGGCTCAATCTAGAGTAGCCTATTTAATAATATCTTTATTCACACATTAAATTACACAGTATTACCAATGGTAAAAAATTACTAGGACTCGAGTTAGTTGATAAAGATATCCTCAATTAGAAAATCAATCCCTGTGAGAATATCACAACTTTTTAGATTATCACGAACATACAGGGCAGTCGCATTTGTTAATAGAACATGGAAGACAATGATGGCGACGTCGAGCCAAAGCCGAAAACCAAATTTCACAGATGTTGGTGTGGTATGGCAAGCGAGCACTGAAGGCTGATCCGAGGAATTAAGCTGCGAATCGTTCTGAATGTGGCGTCGGTGGGGAGATGTAAGCGCAGTATCCCCGATTTAAAGCATAAATGGAGAGATCTGCGGGGCGCTGTAAAAGCCAGGTTCTCTGCACACCGGAGAAGTGTACACGCAACAGGTGGTGGGCAACCATCATCCCCTGTGCATTTCACTGCACAGGAGGAGGGGATGGCATCCACTCTTTCTGCAGTGGAAGTGCATGGAGAAGAACTTGAAGCGCCAACGAACTGCGTCAGACACCTTGACACAGACGCCTGTGATGTGATTGACATCACCAGCCACTCTCTGAAACGACCCAGATGCCAGGAGCGACAGCGCAGTTCTGACGTTGATGACCACGGGTATGTTTTGTGGTTAATTGCTGCGGCTGGATAGCTGTTCATCCAGAAGTCGGCAAAGATAGATGATTGCCTCATGCATGGTCCAGGCCAAAGCGCTGGATGCCTTCGATGTTTGTTTGTCCCAGGATGTCCAAACGAAGCCGATAGATGCATGTTCGTCTTCGAGCTTGGCGCGCTCCTCTTACTCTTTCCCAATCACGCATGAGTGCAAGCAAATGCAGGACTGGCATTTTGGCTTTAGATTTTGAGGGCATGGTAGAATGATGGTCTTATGTATACTCGTATTAATTAATTGTTTTGCGTTTGTAATTTAACTGATTGGAGAAGAGGCTGATGCGTAATATCATGTGATGATTTCGTTTGATAAATTATCATGGCTTTGAGAAATGTAGTTTAGAAATAGGGAAGAACAATCGAATATTAAATGTCTCAACCTTTACCATGTTAAATAAAATAAAAGTAATGTTAAAATTCGGCCGAAAACCGACATCAAACGTTGGCGCTTGACCTTAATACAGCCCTCAAAAGCGCTTAACAGAAAAAGCGCGTAAGCCAGGGGGAGAATACGCGTAAATGTTATTTGCATGAGAAACGCCCGGACACGCCTCGATTTTGGCCTTGCTCCGCCCCAAGCGCGTAAGTGCCTTCAAGGCACGTAATGCACAGACTTAAGTCGAGGGGAGAATACGCGTAGGCTGAAAAGCGCATAGCTACGCGCTTTTTTCGACTTAAGCGCATGGGAGATTAGACCCCATAGTTTCTTCAAATTGGAATTTCTTTTTTTTTTTGGCAAAAGGAAAGCTTTCATTGGCCATTTGACAATTTATTGTGATGTTGATGATTTATTCCTTTCAAGAGTGCTGGATGTTATTTGACTAGGCAGTAAAATTTCTATATTATATGTACCATTTTTCAATGCTGTATTTATTTTTAAAAGACAGAAAAAAGCTTAAATCTAAATTGTGTGTCAGGTGATGAAGCCAGAAGACATTGTAGTAGCATGCAGTGAAGGTACTGCAATAAAGTGCCGCCAAGGACTAGACGACACCACCATCCGAGGCTTTGCATCTGGTGCCTCGACACACAAGCGCGCACACACACACACACGCACACACACCCTGGATATACAATATAAGCACAATACATTATCCTGGTTTAGGGAATCATTTAAGAACGAACCCACTGCAATGTTTCACAGTTAATGCAACTCATTTTCTCTCAAGCTTAGACCTCTTTTCAAATGTCAGACAATTTAGGGCGACTGGGATGTGCTTCGCCACAATAAGTATGAAGAACCAATGAAGTCTGATAAACATGTATTTTAAAAAATGCCCAGCCTAACCATTTGCGGCAGTGAAAGATCAGCACTTTATTGTGATGATACTAAAATATTTCATCAATTTCAAAATATTATGAAAAAGAACTCCATGTATCTTTAAGGACTTCACAATAATAGAAATAAATGGATGTCCTGAAAGGTGGTATTCAGATTAAAATAAACTTAACACCAAGTAAAAGCTTCAAAACTGAAGGCTGAAAACTATGTGAAAACCCACACAGCTTATTTGCAGGCCTCTCATAAGGTATTACTCTGGGGCACTCTGGTTCTGAAAAACTTATTATATTGCTTACTTTTTGTTGAATTGCATTATAAGCCTGATAATGCCCAGTTATGACTAATTATAGCTTCATGAGTGCCGTATTATCTGCTGTCCCTTTTCCTGTGTGTAAAGGTTGTCTAGTTCCGCAATTACATAAAAAATAGTAAAATAAGTGAAAAAATGCTGTGATCTCCGTGGTAAAAACGCGAGTGGGAGCTGGAAGTCATGTGCTAGTCCTCCAGCCGTGTACACAAATCTATAAAAGTGGCCCTGTCCTTTGTAAAACAAAAACAAAGAACCACCACTGAACAGCCAACAACAAGAAACTGCAAAGGCTTCAAACTCCGAGCTCCCACTGTTTGCACAAGATCAAACAAAGCATGGTTTATCAGTAACCAGAGTGTAACTCTGCTGAAAATGCTGTGACCACGTTTTCCACATAGTCTGTATAATAATGAGCTAAAAGGCAGACTGTTGCTGGAGCTGAGGTGGGCTCATTGGAGCCTGGCTGCGAAAACCCGCCCCAAGCTCAAGGCTTCCAAGCTAGCTACAGCTGACACGAGGCCAAGAAGCTAACTCAGCTCGATGCTACATTGTTCGCTCTGGACGAGATGCTGGGTCAAATCTGCCCTAGTAAAGGAATGGGGCTGAAAAGTTGCTTGAGGTGGTGGGTCGAATGCTGTTTATACTGTGAAGCAGTTGCGAGACAAATGCTGTACACCTCTGGGAAATTGCGGTAGTTAGCTCAGTGTGTATCAATATCCCTCTAGGAGTGCAAGTGGGTGCTTGGCTTAGCTCTTTGACGCAACTTAGCCATGTCCCGTTAACGGTAGTATGGCCAGTCAAACCATGACATTGCATCACGTATCCTTACTCAAAAACCTGATTTACCTTTATTTTCCTACCTCACACTCGCACATTTTGGTATGAAGCATTATCACGCTACATTTTAACTTCGGTGAATGCTGAAGTAATTTGTTACTGTGGCCCATACGCACAGGTTATCAATGCTAACACAGCTGGGTGCTTGGCTCCAAAGCTAAAACATGGTTATTTCATCAGCTGCCCTGCTAATCCATGACCTTTAGCTACCATAGCAAAAGATACCACTACGACTAACTTACTGTCACAATGTATAATTAGAGGTGCTTCTGGACCTCGAAGAGGGGCCCTTGCTCTTAGTTTCACTTTTGTTTTTTCGTGTAAATGGAGTGTCACTGGACAGCGAATATAGCCAAACATGGCAATGTAGTGACTCAGTTTCCCGTTGCCTTTTGGCTTATTAAACTGGTTAATGTTGCTGGCTAGTTTGTGGATGATGGACTTTAGGAAGAAACACATTTAGCGACCGCAAGCTAGCTCACTAGATAACGTGGGATAGGTTTAATTAGCTATTTAGCTAGCTAGCCTCTCTATATACAATAATACTGTAATGGTAATCGCACTGAAAATATGACGAACCCATTTGTGGCAATTATTGCACTATTAGCTCTTGCTGTGTATCTGTTGACTGTCTAATTACAAAAATCTCTGGAGGGCTCTCCAATGCTCAGGGGGATCAACTGAAGAACCCCGTCTTCTGGTAGTGTGCTTTGGTAGCTGGAATGCTCTCGCTAACTACCCAGCTATTAACGGGCTGGCGTACACTCCCTTTGGCACAGCTGGACATCTTTGGCAAAAGTAAACAGAGGGAGTACTGTCTTCATTCTCTGGCTGTTCGGCTAGTTTATGAGCTTTTTCTGAGGCTTGTCATCATGCAACATTAAATGAAATGATATTAGAATTCCATTCACCTTAGAAAATAGGCCATAGACTTCTAGCCATATAGCAAGACATTATTTTCCCGACATATTGATGAAAACTTCTCCAGTCTCAAACGCAAGGGTCAAGCTCTGTGACTCCAATTAGCCTATCTAGGGGAACGCCACACAGACGGCTGGATTAGCCTAGGGATTAGTGGCTAAACTATTCAAACTGCGGTAACCCCCTCACTAGTGATGAACTAGTATAGATTGTATAAAAAGATGGACGCAGCATCCAGGTCTGAAAAGTGAAGCCAATGCGGAACTCTCCTAAAATTGTATTCTATTTAATGGCCAGCAGATGGCGACATTGGTGGTTGCAGAAAGAAGTTCAATGTTATAGAAGTCTATGAGAAAATGTCCCCACTTTCCCACCTGATTTATCATTTCAATAATGATTTTCCGCAATATTTTATGGAATCTATCACAAGTTTCAAGTCTCTTTTGATATATCATGATGTTCATTTTTGTAAATTATGGTCTCAAATAGACTAGAATAAAGGATAAAGCCAGATATGCATTGGAGGCGTGGCTAAACTCTGGTCTTCATCAGAGTCTGAGCTTCACCAGTGACTGGAGATGGTGCTTATGATGTAAAAGATGATGTCATAGGTGTAAAGACACATGACTTAATAAATCCCGGCCCACTGTCTGGTGATCTCTAGATCCGCCACTGATGAATGCTGCAAATTTATCTTGAAGTGCCGTTAGGACAAGCAAGGCAGGCAATACTTGACCTGTAAAAGCTAAAAAAAAAGAAGTCAGCAATTAGAAGATACTGAAGTGGAAGATCTCTGCTTTCATAAAATTTCAGAACAGTATGTAGAGCTACTGATCATGGCCTGATAGCATTTTTCTTGCAGTACTGTCTCCTTTGGCTAGAGTAGGCTATTTCTCTGGAAGCTACCAGACCACCAGGTGTTTTGTCTGTAAATTCAGTCATTTTCATAGCGGTGGCCTAAGTCCTGTTGACAAAGTCCAGGGCTTGTCAAGTAGACGTCAGGGCAGCATTCATAGAACTTTACTTGGAGGATAATCCTAGGATTATTGACAAGTGACTATATCTAGATGAGTGTGCCTGTCAAGCTGCCTTTCACTCAGCCTTCACCTGTCCAAAATCAGTGATTATATTGCACACATTATTTTTCTATGTGCAAACCTGTAGTTCAAAAATATCTTCAGCCTTTTCTTCCTCACCCTCTATCCACAATGTTAGAGATTTTGTGGATGAATTGCTGAGGTGCACTCACCTGAGGGAGGGGCAAGAGCTTCATGTTGCATCGTAATTGTGGGATGGTACACAAACATAAAAGACATGTATTTGCCATAAATGAGTTACATTTTTGTTCTATTCCAATGACTCTTGTACACTGCCTGGCTAAACAAAAAAAGAAAAGAAAAGAAAAAAAAGATTGCCATTTGAATTGAAATACATCAATACTTGAGAGCCTATTATTGAACAATTGAGACAGTGACTAAAATGTTTCAGCCCTGACTGATGCAGAGTGTAACTTCTCATTTCAGAAGACATAGTTCGTGGTCGTTTCTGTATTTCAAGAGGGCCAAATTTGTAGCCTACCATGAGCAAAGAAAACAACTATAAAGATTGCTGAGATTAGTTGAATTGGGTTAAGAAATGTCCAGCGTATTATCAAAACCTGGAAGGATAGTGGAAAATTACCAACTGAGCAGAAGAAGTAGGTCTGACCAACATCATGAATGATTGTGATCAGAGATCACAAAGAAGCTTGGTTAAGTCTCATCATAAAAATCAACAGAAGAACACATGGCTGTACGACAGTGAAACAAGCTGATTGGCCACAAGATAGCCACTTATTAGTGAGGCTCATCGTGAAAAAATGTCTTCAACTTGGTTGCATGAAAATTAAACTATGACACAATTGAGAAAGATCCTGTAGTCTGATGAGTCCAGATTTACCCTATTCCAGAGCTATGGGCACATCAGAATGTATAAACCCAAAACCAGTGAAGTCGGCACGTTGTGTAAATCATAAATAAAAACAGAATGCAATGATCTGCAAATCCTTTTCAACCTATATTCAATTGAATACACTGCAAAGATAAGTTACTTAATGTTCGAACAGGTAAGCTTTGTAATTTTTTGCAAATATTAGCTCATTTGGAATTTGATGCCTGCAACATGTTTCAAAAAAGCTGGCACAAGTGGCAAAAAAGACTGAGAGAGTTGAGGAATGCTCATCAAACACTTATTTGGAACATCCCACAGGTGGACGGGCTAATTGGGAACAGGTGGGGGCCATGATTGGGTATAAAAGCAGCTTCCCTGAAATGCTCAGTCATTCACAAACAAGGATGGGGGGAGGGTCAACACTTTGTGAACAAATGCGTGAGCTGATTGTCGAACAGTTTAAAAACAACATTCCTCAACGAGCTATTCCAAGAAATTTAGGGATTTCATCATCTACGGTCTGTAATATTGTCAAAAGGTTCAGAGAATCTGGAGAAATCACTGCACGTAAGCGACAAGGCCGAAAACCAACATTGAATGCCCATGACCTTCGATCCCTCAGGCGGTACTGCACCAAAAACCGACATTAGTGTGTAAAGGACATCACCACATGGGCTCAGGAACACTTCAGAAAACCACTGTCAGTAACTACAGTCCGTCGCTACATCTGCAAGTGCAAGTTAAAACTCTACAATGCAAAGCGAAAGCCATTTATCAACCGCACCCAGAAACGCCGCTGGCTACGCTGGGCCCAAGCTCATCTAAGATGGACTGATACAAAGTGAAAAAGTGTTCTGTGGTCTGACGAGTCCACATTTCAAATTGTTTTTGGAAACTGTGGACGTCGTGTCCTCCGGACCAAAGAGGAAAAGAACCATCCGGACTGTTATAGGCGCAAAGTTCAAAAGCCAGCATCTGTGATGGTATGGGGGTGTATTAGTGCCCAAGGCATGGGCAACTTACACATATGTGAAGGCACCATTAATGCTGAAAGGTACATACAGGTTTTGGAGCAACATATGTTGCCATCCAAGCGACGTCTTTTTCATGGATGCCCCTGCTTATTTCAGCAAGACAATGCCAAGCCACATTCTGCACGTGTTACAACAGCATGGCTCCGTAGTAAAAGAGTGCAGGTACTAGACTGGCCTGCCTGTAGTCCAGACCTGTCTCCCATTGAAAATGTGTGGTGCATTATGAAGCGTAAAATACGACAACGGAGATCCCGGACTTTAGAACAACTTAAGCTGTACATCAAGCAAGAATGGGACAGAGTTCCACCTCAAAAGCTTCAAAAATTGGTCTCCTCAGTTCCCAAACGTTTACTGACTGCCGTTAAAAGGAAAGGTGATGTAACACAGTGGTAAAAAGGCCCCTGTGCCAACTTTTTTGCAATGTGTTGCTGCCTTTAAATTCTATGTTAATGATTATTTGCAAAAAAAAAAAAGTTTCTCAGTTTTAACATTAAACATCTTGTCTTTGCAGTGTATTCAATTGAATATAAGTTGAAAAGGATTTGCAAATCATTGTATTCTGTTTTTATCTACGATAAACGTAACGTGCCAACTCCACAGGTTTTGGGTTTTGTAATAATGGAAGCCAATAAAGCAATGTCACCTGTCACACATAGTGCCCCATGTCCGAGCTTCAGGAGCCATCAGTGTTAAGATCTGGGGTTGCTTCCAGTGGTGTAGTTAGGGGGTGCAGGGGAGAAAGCCCGCCCCCGTCTGGAAAATAGAGGGAAATTCGGGCCTCAAGACTGCAAAAATTTAATAAACATATCTATGTAAAAATTCAAGTTTTTAGAGAAATACTTTTTTCCAGTTAACTGATAGGTGTAAATATGGAATTAGATCTCCGTTTAGCCTCTGTCATGTATACTAGAGGGTTCATTTGGAGTGGGGACGAGCCTGTCGTCCAACAAAATACGCTCGGAAAGGTTGTTTGTCAAGCTGCGTATTTTGACCTAAAGTTACGTTTTGGAGTTATGTGACCTCTAGCGGTCATTTAAATAACTACAATCTGGTTTCCATCGTCTGCGTCACCGTCAGTAAATCTGGGTTTACACATAGGCACGATGCGTTACTAATATAATTCGTGGCACATTTGTGACATTCGTAACGTGACTTAACGCTTCTGAATAGGGTTCATAACTGCTCGTGTCAGTTCGTGACACTCTTGGAGCATGTTTTAGGCTGCCAAAAAAATCTTCCACGAACGTCACGAATCACCCTTGATTCGTGGAGTTTGCAACTGAGCATGTCAATTCGTGGTGACTCGTAGTAGAGCGTGGCAGCATTCGTAGTGTGTTCTTGATGGTTCTTGGAGCCCATGCTGTCACATTCTGTACATTGTGGCCGAAAATAATGTCCACAGTGCATAATATGCTCTTCATGGGCGCTAGACAGCGACATTTTTCACCAAAAGCAATGACAAAATGCATAAGGAACGCAATTTTCAAGCTACCGTGATTTATAAAGCCAGTTGGTCCCAGAGGGTGGTGGTGGGTGGTGAAAGAGCAGGAGCAACCTGTGTCAGGTAGGGAATTAGAGAAGAAAAAAAAGTACAGGTATGAGCCGATATTAGCTGAGGTGGGGGGGTGGGGGGCACAGGCAAAAGTATATGGATGCTCTTTGGTCTGATTCTGTGGAGCCATATATATACCAAAATCGCCTGATTCGCAACATTCGTGACAGAACGTGACGAGTCACAATGGCGCGCAACAATGCGGGACAATATTTGTGGCCGTGCGTTATGATTCATGGTGATTCGCCAGCGATTCGTGCCATTGATCGTCACGCGTGGTAACAGGTCATGACAGTTCATGATGGCGCGTGACGCCTCTGCCCCGAATCATCAAATTCAATTCAAATTCATGATCCTTGGTCACAAATTTAGATTTGTGGCATTCGTGACTTGTCATCGTTATGTGTAAACCCAGCATAAATCCCTAAACAAAACCTAATCCTAACGCTAATCCTAATACAATTTATTTGTATTTTTCTTATATTAAAATTAGTCAGACAATCATTAAACATTTACAAATGACAAATGCGCAAAAACAGAACAAATTGGGAGGGAGCTATAATTCTAGTTCACAGCACCATGTAGGTGCCCATTCACATACCTTATTGTTAAAAATAAAGAGTACTTTATATACCTTAACAAATGCACGGTGGAAAAAAAAGAATCAGTAACACAGGTTTTGAGTGAATCAACAATTTTTCCTGTACTACAACAGCAGTAACCCCGCACATGTATGTGTGATTCTGTTTTTGAAGATGTTTGCAGATAAGGCCTGTGTTTTGTGTGTTGTGTGTCTGTGTGTGTGTGTTTCTGCATGCATGCATGTGTATGTTTGTGTGCCTGGAGAGGTAAAATTGTTTCCTCAATATGTGCTCCAAGGGGGTTGAAATGCAGCAGTCTCTAGAGAGCTAATTATATCTCCTGGAGCTTACGAGAGAGGTCACACACTGGTACCAAGAAGGTACACCTCTGATGTGCATAGTGAATGGGGTATGGTGTGGGGTGTGGGGGGGTATTGGTGGAGGTCTACAGGGGACAGTCAGAACTCAAAACAACCTGCCATATACACTTCAGGCCTACGCAGAATTATTTTTCATCACTCTTGACTCCTATGTGCCTGGTCCAGGACATCACAGTAAACATTAATTTATTTGTTGATGCCTTCATTCATTTGTTAATACAATACCTTATTTATCCTTTTCTGTTCAGGTTTCAATAATTAACTCATGGATAGGTTAATATCTCACCTCGCAAGAGAACTGATACTGAAGATACTGATTATGTCCAAAATGATATTCGGGGCCAAAGCTTATGTAGATCAGCAGAAATTTAGCTGTGTGGTGGAATATTTTTGTTCCTTTAACTGTTTTTGTTTTCTTTCAAATCCCCTAGTGCAATGAATAAGTCAGTTGAGGGGTTACATTATTGCTATAGATGTATTAAGTGGAGATAAAATTCTGTTAAGTTGAGGCACTGAGGGAATACGGAGGATTTCATTTTCCAGCAGCAATATCAATAAGTACCTTATCTCCTTAGATAATAAATAGTTTTGATATGGGGTTTTTGTATTGCATTCATGCGGATCTTTCTCCCTACTCTTGGCAACAGGTTGCAACATCAAGCTGCTCTACATATGTGTATGAATGCATGAGTGAGTGAGCACTCCGTTGCATTGAGTTCTCCACAAATGAGTCTTGTAGTCATAGACCCAAAAGCGGACCATGTCTTTTACTGGAGATATTGGTTACAGATTTTCATTTCTTGCTCCTGGCCTTAAGTTATTAATGCACTGCTAAAACTAAACAGTATTGTAAACAAGATATACACCAATGTTGACAATATGGATATGTCATGCATAAGTCTCAATCATCGCTGGATGGAAAAGAAAAACGTCACTGCCCTTGGCACCAAAATGGAGAATTATGAAAGCGAGAGAGTGAGAGAGAGAGAGGGAGGGAGAGAGGGGAAGAGAGAGAAAGAGAGAGAAGAAAGAAGAAGAAGAAGAAGCATTCCTTTATTTATATTTGTTATATATTTTGTAAATTCATAGAACATACTGTATATGTTATTTGAGCAAACAGAATTATTTTACTTCTACACAAAATATTTGCCAAACACAAATTTTCCTGGGAATGGAAGTAAGATATCAATTTGAAGACCCTGAT
Organism: Gymnothorax reevesii; assembly: GCA_029721435.1. Lineage (NCBI taxonomy): Eukaryota > Metazoa > Chordata > Actinopteri > Anguilliformes > Muraenidae > Gymnothorax > Gymnothorax reevesii. Next base: position 57,247,501 of record CM056586.1, read on the forward strand.
GTAAAATTTTATCAAAAGGTTAACATACATGGAATGAATATAGTAAAGACAGTAATGGTAGAGCAGAATTTTATTAAACTGTCTACAAGGTCAAGCAATGTGCTTGTTCTATACTGCATGAGTTCTGCGCTTGCAGCTCCGTCTTGCTCCCATCGATACCTTCTCATTCTTCGATCCAGAATCAGTGTTAGGATAAAGTGCAGCATGCCGCACCACGGCATTTCCTACATGCAGGAAAGCAGTCAAGCCCCAACTTACGTTTGCAACTGACCAGCACCAAGGCATGTTAAGTACTGGTGGCATATCAGCCATTTTGGGCAGCAGAAGATATTAGCTATAGCTTTCGCCTTTCTCTCGTCCTTCCAGCTGCTGCCCCTCTTCCTCCTCCCCCCTTCCTCTTGTCCCTCTATCTTCTACTCATCCTTTTGTTCCTCTCCCTCTTCTTCTTCCAACTCTTCTTCTGCTGCTTTCCCGCTTCATTTCCTCATCCTCCAGGCAGCTGCCAGTAATGGTGCTGCTCTTTGTGGCTGAAATTGCTGGAACTAAAGTTAGAGGTTAAGATTCCACAACTGCAAAAGCAAGGCAGGCTAGTTGACATACAAGAGAAATATTATTGCTTCAAATTAAAAAATGCTTTAAGAAAAAGAAGAAAATAAAGAATACTTGGTACATTTTGAACTTGTGTTTTGGCTGGTGTCTTTAAAGGGGGATTTCAACCAGGCTACCTTCATATTACATATGCTGAAACCTGGGTTGATGTTATACTGCAATGCTGGAATGGTCTTAAGTGATTCCTGTATGCAAATCGATTTTGTTTTGGGTAATCAGCCGGACTATCATTATTAGGGCCTCCATCATCACCATCATCCTGATCTTATCGCTCTTTCTAATCTACCACATTAAAGTCTTCAGGCTGAGGGATATTGCATTGTTTGCTAATATTGTGTACTATGGACAGTTATTATCATACTTGCTCTTTCTGCTATTGGGAAGATTTCCCCAAGCAGTCCATGAAATCTTATTTTCAGCTGACCAATGCCCCGCTCAACAGTATTGTGGGTCATCGTGTGGGCTCAGGATGTAATCAAATGTTGAATAATTGATTAACTGAGTGAATAGAGGCTTAAAATGAACCATCATACTTCAACCTTTAAATCGGCCTTCCAATTGCAAGGTCTGAATCTTTTCCCCATTGAAACTCTTACAATAAGTTACCGCATAGTTGGAGTTCCTAAGTGGGTAAACTTTGACAAGTAAGTGGAGCTTACATTTAAGCCATCTGAAATAAGCGGTGCTGGTCAAATCATACTATGCCCAGTTTTTCAATGATCTTCACCTTGATCCTATTTGGTCTAAAATTTAAGGCAATTCCTGGTCCACTGCACAACTGTCTTAAAAATTTTGTGTTATTTTTTTAATCATTTATGCATTTCACTGATAACGGACACAGACAAAGGGAAATTAGACAAGTGCCCCCTAAAATAATACATCCCAACCGCCCTTCGGGTAGGGTAAACAAACTGACCCAAATCTATGTGAGCATGCCTGTTATAATGGAGCAGAGGTCTTGGTCATTTGCAGCCATGTCCTGCCTTGATATCCCCTGCCCCCCACCAAATGACAGCCAAGTGAAACATGATATATGTTATAAGGCAGCCTCAATCCACATTCTAGGATGATGTGAGTGTCCTGCCTTGAGCCTGGCCATGTAGAAAGAATGTAAATATAGTAGGCAAAAAAGAAAAAAAAAACAATTTGCATGTTGATGCTCTGCAATGTTTTCTGGATTACAAATATCGTCTGTCAATGGTGCTGTAATACTGACATACTTTGTTCCATCTATTACTCCTGCTATACCTGGTAGACCTGAAATGGTCATGAAATCAGGTCTGTTCTGATGAATTTGACAATTTTTCGAAGGAAACTTGATGAACTGCCTGTCTAAAAGAGAGTGTTCTGGAGAGTGCATTGACGGTTTGATGAATGAGCTGACTCACAGATGTCTGAGATATGTCTACTGTTATGACTTTAAAATAACAACAAAGAAAACCAGCAATGACAACTTAAACAAATGAATTCATCACTGATTAGGTCCAAAAATTTCTACAAATAATCCGCTGTGTACTCTTAGAATACAAAAGTAATACTGTAATGCCACTATGTAACTCTGATGCCAAAAGAAAACCTCCCCTCAAAATTACTGCTTTTATAAAGACTAGGAACATTCTGGAAAGATCCTCAGGAGTCCTGGGTGATCTGGCCCCCTCCAGGCAAGAACAAGCCAGAAACTGTTAGAAAGCACTGGTCTATTTCATCACAAAGAAGTGGTATTGCATCAGATCATGTTTTGCTACAGACATACCACCAGAGGGTGCTAAATAAACAAATAGCTGATCAGTAAGGCAGCATAAATATAACAAATATCCATTTACAAATGATATACAGTGCTGAACATAAAACACTAATGCATAACACTAGTTTATCAGCAATGCATTGTTGTATTCTGCCAGTGACCAGAGCGTTTAAGTCGTGATGGGCAAAAATGAGCGAACAAATGTTTTTGAATGACTCTTTTTAGTTTCTGATATATACCGGATCAGCCTGTCAAATGTCCTAGTGCTGAAGTGAATCCCTGACTTCTCCCACCAGTTAGACTCGCCCACCCGCACTGCTCACAGGCTGCTACGGTACCAATAGAAATCGATGGATTTCTCCAAAAACCACATCTCCGGCCACCAGGCGACATCCTTTGTGTGCACTCGCTGCTCGGAGGCCATGTGTTTGCTGGCGAGATTTTTTTCTATTTTTTTCTATTTCCTATTTTCCACCCCCCGCCCGCTTTTGAAAACTTTTTGAAAAAGAACGAAATGAATGAAAAGTCAGATTCTTTGAAAAGAATCAAACTGCCCATCACTATGTTCAAACTTTGAGTTCCAGAGTAACAGTGAAGGTGAGAGTCCCTATCTAAATTCACCACCGTTATTTAACCCTCATGATTGAGATGATATCACTTTAACAGTTCAAAATCATTATACAGCAGTGTGCGGTGATGATTTCACACTTAAAAAACTGGAGATACATCAGAAACCAAGTACTCAAATCCTTATTTCTTGTAATTCTGGACCATATACAGTGCCATGAAAAATTTTTTGCCCCCTTCCTGATTTCTTACTTTTTTGAACATTTTTCACACTTAAATGTTTCAGATCATCAAACAAATTTTAATATAAGACAAAGATAACCTGAATAAATACAAAATGCAGTTTTGAAATGGTGATTTAATTTATTAAGGGGAAAAAGCCATCCAAACCTATCTGACCGTATGTGAAAAAAGTAATTGCCCCACCCCAACCCACCCCCCCCTTTGTTAAATCATGAATTAACTGTGACTAACCACATTTTTTAAGTCCAATTTCACTAGCCACACCCAGGCCTGATTACTGCCAGAACAACATGTTATGCTAAACTAAATATAACTAAAGAAATTCAAGAACAGATGAGGAACAAAGAAATTGACATGTATCAGTCTGGAAAGGGTGGCAAAGCCATTTCTGAGGCTTTGGGACTCCGGCAAATCATGGTGAAAGCCATTATCCACAAATGGAGAAAATTTGGAACAGTGGTGAACCTTCCCAGGAGTGGCCGGCCTACCAGAATTACTCTAAAAGTGCATCAACGACTCATCCAGGAGGTCACAAAAGAACCCAGAACAACATCTAAAGAACTGCAGGCCTAACTTGCCTCATTTAAAGTCAGTATTCATGATTCAACAATGAGAAAGAGACTGGGCAAAAATGGCATCCATGGGAGGGTTCCAAGGCAAAAACCACAGCTGACCAAAAAGAACACAAGGGCTCGTCTCACATTTGCCAAAATACATCTTGATGATCCCCAAGACTTTTGGGAAAATATTCTGTGGACTGACGAGACAAAAGTTGAACTTTTTGGAAGGTGTGCATTCTGTCACATCAGGCGTAAAACTACCATATCATTTCATAAGAAGAGCAACATACCAAAAATCAAACATGGTGGTGGTAGTGTGATGGTTTGGGGGTGCTTTGCTGCTTCAGGACCTGGACGACTTGTCATAATTGATGGAACGATGAATTTTGCTTTCTACTGGAAAACCCTGAAGGAGAATATCCAACCATCAAGCTCAAGTGCACTAAGGTTATGCAGCATGACAATGATCTGATACAAACTAACAAGTCCACCTCTGAATGGCTTAAAAAAAACAAACTGAAGGTTTTGGAGCAGCCTAAGCAAAGTCCGGACTTAAATCCGATTGTTATGCTGTGGCATGACCATAAACAGGCCGTTCATGCTCAAAAACCCTCCAATGTGGCTGAATTAAAACATTCTGCAAAGAACAGTGGGCCACAATTCCTCCACAGCGATGTGAAAGACTCATTGTCAGTTATCTCCAACACTTGATTGCAGTTGATGTCGCAGAGGGTGGCACAACCAGATATTAGGTTTAGGGGACAAATACTTTTTCACACCAGGCCAGGTAGGTTTGGATAGCTTTTTCCTCTTAGTAAATTAAATCATCATTTAAAAACTGCATTTTCCATTTACTAGGGGTGTCTTTGTCTAATATTAAAATTTACAAAAGTATTTGCTGATCTGAAAAATTTAAGTGTGACAAATATGCAAATAAATAAGAAACCAGGAAGGGGGAAAATACTTTTTTCATGACACTGTAGATAAAAATAAGTGCACAGAAAACAATATATAGTAAAAATAATAATATCTTGATGACAGAAAAAGTCAATTTCTAGTGTGGCTACCCTTTGCTTTGATTGCAGCAATTAATTCTGGCACAGTTTTCACATTTCTCACTCACTAAACCAATCCACATGGTCTGAAGTTTATTTCGAAGAGATTCTTTTGATGTTAACAAGAGATTTGCTCAAGCGGATTAAGGTCTGGACTTTCAGCAGGCCGAGTCATAACTTGCGTCTTCAGATATTTCTTTCCCACTGAGATAGTTCTTGCACAACTTAGAAGTGTGTTCAGGGTCATTATCTTTTAGAAAAAGAAATCCCCGACCAATCAGTCCCTTTCCAGATGGCAATGTGTGCCTTGCAAGGATGCTGTGATACTTTAAATCCATGATTCCATTGATTTTTATGAGATCGCTAGCTCCTTTCAAGCAGTCTGAACCCCAAACCATAATATTACTACCTCCTGAGGGAAAACAGTCAATGTTGAAATGTCCAACTCCACGACTCACATAAGTTCTGTGTTTGGGTGAGAAAATTTGGATTTTTGATTCATCGGTCCAAAGAATTTGTTCCCAGTCCATTGGTATCCAATGCTTAAATTTCTTCGAAAACACAAGTTTTTTTTTTATGTTGCCAGCTCTTGGCAGTAGCAGAACCATTTTTACACAAGCGTCTGGAGATAGTAGATCTTGATAGTTTCATTTCTTCACTGCTGGGGCTATTAAGGGGTCAAGACTAGGGTTCAGACTTCAGACTTCAGAATTGCATTTCATAGTTCATCAGACTTGTGGCGGGCAAAAATTTTTTAATTTTTCTAAATATTTTCCCATGAAAATACCTAGAATGAGTATAGCTGGTGATATTAGCTTCAAAACAAAAAAAATTCCTGGAAAATATGGTATAGTTTCTGAGATATTGTTGCCACAAGGTTTAACATTTTTCGCCAATAATGTACGGTTTTCAGTTGACACAATTTTTTTTGTGTTTTTACTGTTTAGAAATACTTAAATTGAGTGAACCCAGGCTTGACCCCTTAACATCATCATGGAGTTATACTGTAAATCACTGATTTTTTTATTTACTTGTAATACACATATAACAAACTTCACAGGCACTAAACTTCCATTTTGTACTTCTACTGCCACTAGTTTTCAGTGAACCGGTCTCTTTGAAACGCACAATGGTGTTTCTTACTGTGCCATGGCAGCATTTAACGTCTTCAGCATCATATAAGGTCACAATATAGGGTCACAGTTTAAACAAATGCTTTTTAGCATGAATAATCATGGAATGAGCCTTCAAATACTGCATTCAGGCTATGCAAGAATAAAAAAAACTGCCAATGCAGCAAAAACAGCAAAGTTTGAAGAAATAAGTGTAAATGAGCATTTGCAAATCTTGAATAAGATTTTTATAATAATTACATGCATTTTTTTTTCATGGTCAGTCTTGTATTAACTTACTTACGGCCTGTTTCTTTTTAGAACACAGAAAGAATGTTTGAAGTCTGGCTCTGATTGACTCACAGTCCACAACGATCTAAAAAGCAATTATGGATCCGACATGCTCCATCAATGCGATACCTGCAACCTGTCTGTCCCGCATCTGTTATCAAATACACTACTCTAATTTTGTTTGAAATGTGCCCATCATAATTTACAGCGACCTTGAAAGGCGGAACTTTTAACAAGCATTTAACCGATGGATAAAGTTGCAGTCCCTGGCCATCACTAATCCCAATTTCTTCCAAACATCTAACTTGACTAACATCTACTAACTAACATCTAACTTCAAAGATGAGGGCTCTGGTGTTCACCAGCAGTTATTTTAGTCCTTATGTCATCCAGGTTGATCCATTTAATCTTCAGCCTCACTGTCAACAAAGCAAAAGCAAGTTTATTTAATTCCTGCTGGATATTACGCAAGAGATTACTGTAGCATAATCAAAATAACTATTTTAATATTTTTTTCTCCCCAGTTGTGCCTCGTAAGCATGATTTTTTATAACCCACAACCCTGAATAAAAACATGTTTTTAATTTGTTTGCTTTTTTATGTACAAGTCCAAATGTGACCGAGGGATTCACTGTGTAAGATGATTCCCCCCCCCCCCAACTTGATATGATTAAAACAATTTTGAACAATATATTTTTTTTTTAATTTAAGAAAACTTATTTAGTAATATTTTTGGAGATTATAGTGATCAGGTTTCCATACTGTTCGCAGAGGTTTGCTTGTGCGCTTTCAGTTAAGGCACGAGCGGACCTGTTTGCCGTGCAGAGAACTGTCTTCCCACTTGGAAAACTCTGCCTTGTTCCTGTAAAACACACATCATGTCATCTATGGCTCTGACCCATTTTCTTAGTTAAATCCAGGAGATAACTTTTTTTGGCCAGGAGGTGTACACTAGGTTTGAGCATATACTGGACAACATTATTGTTTTTTCCTCAATATTTTTTTCTCTGTATTAGTTAACATATTAAAAGTGAAATGAATGCAAAATTACACATGTACAATTGTTTGTTACATTTTATACTGTAAGGAAACCATCGCTGCCTTTCTTGTTCTTGAGTTCAACTCTGACTCTGGATTTCACTTATAGCACAGTAATACTTCAATGACCGTTATAGAGATATATTTTAAATTTTCAATGTTATGCTTTTATTTGGCATTTTTAACTATTTTCAAGAGCAATATGATAACAAAATGTACTGCGTTTCAAAGACACCCGTTATTTGTAGTGTCCACAATGCAGTCTTCAAATAATTTGAGTACTATTATGAAAATGTGTGCAACTTGAATTATAATGCAGATTAATCCACAAAATTTTGCCTGAGCTGAATGAATAATGGACTTTCCTTTGAAACAAATTTTTTCAGGATACAGGTGATTTTCATTTTCACCTCCAGTGCAAGCTATGCGAAACTGATTGTGAAACTGATGTTTGAGGTGAAGAATACTTTTGATCTTTCTTTAATTATTGAGATGAAAAGTGCTGACATTCGAGGAGTCCATAGCAAGCCCAATACCAGGGGCACAGAACTTCAGCCATATGCGAATGTGTAGACACAGAAACATTATATATAAACAAATAGCCACCAGCGTTTGCCCTGAAGGGTTAACTGGACAAGAGAACATAACAAGGCTATTTTGATATTGTTTATCTGGTTGGACTAATTACAGTGTCACAACTCATTATCGCAGTCCTATCCTAACCCTGTCAGAGGATAAATGGGAGTATCAATCATTTCCAAACCATCTGAATCTATTCCCCCCTTCCCCAACTTTAAACTTCAGGTCTTTGTTCCCAAAAATATCTGAAGAGAATGGCTTATCTCCATATTAAATGCATGTCAGGGCCCATTCCATCAGCCGCATAGGCCAGAACGGCATTCATTATTCGGCCTCTAAGCTGTGACCTCTTTCTGTTTTGAGGGTAGTCAATGAAACAGCAACACAGATGAACTAATGCTTGGAGGTCTCTTGATGCCTTGCTCACAGGTGAAGTGAACTGCACTCGCTGGAATGGCAGTACTGGTCGAGATGAAGGGGAGGAGATCCACAAAGAATCCAACTTGTTTCTTTTTACGAATAATGCATCCATCAGTACCGATGATGAGCCAGTGTGCTTTATCAAATCACCCTATGGACTGAAAAAAAAGGAGAAGACCAAAAAAACAATATTTCATTACAGATGCCCACTAGGTAATTATACAATTCTGTTTCCTTCTTACCCACAAATAACAATTTAATGAACATTTACACACGGAAAAAAAATTATTTCTTGACTAAATTGAATGTGCTCAATTGAACTGAAAACAGAACAGTGCATTTTCTGTATTTCGGGCATATTACTGGTTTATTTTTTTCAGTGTAATGGTGGACTTCAATGATACGTAAGGATATTAAACCAAAAATATATTTATGTATTTCTGTCGACCAACTCATGAAAACCGTTAATTGCAGTGTTGAAAAATACAGCATAAAAATGGATTGGCTCACTTTCTCCGGACACACCCAACGGACAACCGAGCTTGAGGAGAATAGAGCAGGGAAGAGCAGGGAATGTCAGAATATACCCTCCCCCCCCCACCGCCCACAATAAATTCAGAGACCGCAGTTTGTTGCGGGATGTTAACTCGCAGCAGGCAAGACTGATGAAGCAGCAGAGCGCGCAGCAGTACAGCAGCAGACGGGAATGTTTGCAGCGGAGGTAGAGCAGGAGAGCAGCTTAAATAGTGGCCTTGCAGAGGGGCGGAGCAGAGTCTGATGTGCATTGGAGTGTCTATGTGGACATGTCTCAACTTGTCTGCAGAACTTGCTCTGCCAGCTACGCCCCACATAAAGATGAAAAGCAAACAAAAATAAATAGATAATGACAAAGACAGGAGGAAGGTAATTTGACATATCTGGCACAGAGAGATGGTAACAGCGTTTTTAACACCTGTAAATAAATCATTTTTCAAGTTGGGGGTAACAGGGTGAGGGCTAAATTTTTCCTATAAATTTTAATTTCAAACCGCAAATATCCTGTGAAGGAGGCTGTTCAAGTAAAGCAATGACCCAGTGAAGCTGTTGACAATAATAGACACAACAGAGTAACCTCAGGACATGAAACGACAATTTATCCTCATTATCTGTGCAGAGTATAAATTGGAGCATGGTGCTCACAAAGCAAGGGCCACAAACTGAAGTGGCTTTCACACCCTGATTCCAACAAATAGTGTGCAGTGACAAGTGAACTTTTCTCAGGCAGGAAATTAATTCTAATTGTATGGCATTACATTAAGGCTTTTGGGGAGGCTAAATTGCTCCATTAGTGACATTATATCACTCACAAACGGAGAGGAAAATCTATGTCACCAGAAAATGTGTATTATATACAGATCTGATCTATATAAAATCTGTTTATCTTTACGAATTTAAATTAGGACCATACAAATACTATCCTCTGTGGAAAGCCTACAAGCAAGAATAGCACAACAATGTTGTACTTTATTAATATTCCAAGAATGTGGTGTGCAAATCTCAAAGATTCATTGATGCATTGCAGTAAATGAGAGGGGTCAAGATTTCCATAAAGTTCATTAAGTTGTGTGAGGAAAACCACTTAATGAGTGCGACGATGCAGTTATTCCTCAAAAAAATGCATAGGTAATAATCTTGCTTGTAAGGTCAGCAACTGCATTTTTCCTCTTACCTTTGTATTTCATTCGTGATGCTCTAAAATAGCCTGCTTACTGTGCAGCTGAATGGTTTACTCAATTACATGTGACAAGGCAGTAAATTATGGCCGTGTCCTATAACCCTATTGAGTTGCTTTGCTGCCTACTGCCTATACAGGCAGCTGTCTGCGTAGACAGTGTTTTGGCCTAGAATAGAAGTCTTGGTTATTGGGACACTAGTTAGACAGCAATTACATCATGAATAGTTCCTGCCCTTATCTCGCAACCAGTGTTTACTCACCTCAGCTGTCAAGAACACTGGCATCGTGTTCGTCAAACTTCTAAAGCCATTGATCCTGTGCTTCTAGCTTCGATACAAATTTTAAGTATCATTGTTTTGGAAGAACTGCAACACTGATGGCAGTTTCGGACAAACGTAGTCAGATGCTGTAATTTAAGAAGATTGGACTTGAGCAGGTAAGATAGTGGACATAAAGGTAAGTAAATAATCTGTAAAGGTTTGCATTTGCAGATTGATAACTGATCACCTAATTTCACAAAAAAGATGTTCAATTTGTTATGCTTAACATTTTAAACCTTGTTCATACATTAAAGACAAATTGTGGATGATGGTAGATTGTGGTCAGTCAGATATCACTAGATATACAGTATAATGCATTGTCTTAAATTCAGTCTTTATAATAATTTATAAAAATAACAGCGCTAACACAGGCAGTACCCCTCAGCCCTGTGCACTTTTGAGCCAGCTCTGGATATTGGTGTAACCACACAGCTAATGGAAGCAGACACAATCACACAGAATATAAATTCAAGATAGCGGCTCTGGCAGCAAAATTTGATTTCGGGTCATGTCCAAAATGGATAGGCTTGTGGAGTAACTCTACTCCAAAGTCGTCACCAGAAATCATGGTGATTGGTGATGCCGTTTTTCAGTTATTGCACGGAATAGAAATTCAAGATGGCGGCTCTGGCAGCCATATTCAATTTTGGATTGCGACCAAAATCGATAGGCTTGTGTAGAAACTTTACATTGATGTCCTCACCAGAAACTGTGATAATTGGTGGTGGCGTTTTTCAGTTATGGCACAAAATGGAAATTCAAGTTGATGGTTCTGGTAGCCATATTTGATTTCAGATTGCAACCAAAATCGATAGGCTTGTGTAATATCTCTACACTGATGTCCTCACCAGAAACTGTGATGATCGGTGGTGGCGTTTTTCAGTTGTGACACGGAATGGAAATTCAAGATGGCGGCTCTGGCAGCCATATTTGATTTTGGATTGCAACTAAAATTGATGGACTTGTGTAGTAACTGAACTCCAAAGTCCTCACCAAAAATCGTGATGATAGGTGATGCCGTTTTTCAGTTATAACATGGAATAGAAATTCAAGATGGTGGCTCTGGCAGCCATATTTGATTTTGGATTAGAGACAAACAGAGGTGTAAAATTGAGGGGTCAGAAATTAAAAATTCTGCCATGTTTTTCTGCCTCCCACAGAATGAGCTGATCACTCGATTTGGCTCTATCTCCTGTCAGAAGTAAATCCAGGTGGTTGGAATAAAGTTCTGGGAAGGATTTTTACTTTCTGAACCTGGACTTTACACCTCTGGGGACAAAATGCCTTTAAAATAACCAAGTCAATGGGATTTATTCACAGAACGACAGACAAAAATCCAATAAACTAAGTCAAAATTACCAATGAAACCACAAAGTCAAAACAATACAACACAAATCCCATGCTGAGAGGCAGCAAACACTATAGTCCCCACACCAGAAGCCTCTCCCCTTCAAGGCAGGCACCAAGAGCGTGTTTCCCATAATCACAGATGCTAGCTTACACAGTTGGAGCCAATGACTGTGAATGGACAAAGTTACTAACTTAGTTAGCTACTACGCTTTTGGGGAACGCACCCAGAGCATTTAAGAGCGATTCCGTGAGAAAATGCCACTTTTTGAAGAAGTTGAGGAGTTGACCCCTCTGGAATTGAACGGAACTAGGCACATAGGTAGATAGGGGTGTCTCACGGAAAAATCTTAATTTTTAGGTCGGTATCTCACTTTGCCTGCTGGTGGCACCACCTGGAGGCCACAAAAGTGGCTCAGTTTTGTTATCCAGAAGATGTTGACACCACGTTTTACATCATGACTTAAGAGTACACAGTACCAAATACCATGACCTGTGACACTTCATGTTCGGTCAGACCTCAACACCACATAGTGGCCAACCTTGGTAACTGCGTTATTAAGCTGGAATTATTGGAGAAATAACAATAAAAATGGAAAATTGGAAGGGGAATAAAATAATACCCCAGACAATCTAGAATGCTTTATTATGGGTTTACTCACAACAAGACTATCATTTTCAGTGAATAATATGCATTGAATTGCAGGAACTGAAAATCAGATACTGCACTTTGGTTAATGCTAATTGTTTAGAAGTAAAGGTGTACTTCCCCAGTTAAAAAAAGAAACTGAACTAAATTCCTGGTCTTTATATTGTTGAGGATGCTAGGCTTTGTATGATACAAGCTAGACAAACAACAGGCAGAAATGGGCTTTTTCGTCTCTTTGAAAAATTGCTGGAAAATGTGATAGGTTAAAGATTTCAGCATACTTTTTTCTAAAATATTTTGAGGACATACATGTCCTCCACAAAGGTATCACTTCATCCATACCAGCTGTCGCTCATCAAGAAAAAATATCAGCAAAATTTGAATTTGATTTTCAATTTTTGATTTTTAAACATTTTCTGTGCATAAGTGAATAAAAAATGCTTTGAACCATATGTCTGGCATTTACAAAGCTTTTTGTAGTGAAAACAGGTGAAACTTCAAGCATTTCCCCCTTAGGCTGCATCCAAAGGATGAAAAGTCTAATACTACCATTCATTCCAGCGAATTCTGCATTTTGATTGGTTAACATCAGGTATCTATTCACAGGTAAACTACCTCGCACATGGTCAAGACCTCATCAGGATTATGCAACAAATTAAGGCTACAGTTTGCGTTCAGTCTAACTCGCTAGTGAGCTAGTTGGCTACCTTGCTAGCAAGAGTATATCTAGTGCGCAATGTATTTAGCTACATATCCAACTGGCTAGCGAGCTAAAAAGGCTGCAGTTCGCTTTTGATGCGTACACTGTCATACTCGTAAGTGAGCTAGTTGGCTTCCTAGCTAGCAAGCTAAAGTTATATCGAACTGTGTCATAGCTAGCAGGCCAATATTTTTGTAGGGATGTTGACAAGAGTCATGGTAGAATTGAAATAAACCCACAGTTTTTCCGAGCGCTCGGTATTTATCATAGGCTAGATACCTGGAAATTAACATTTGAAGCGCTCGGTTTCAAATGAAATTTCTAGGTATCTATCCTACGATAAATACCTTGTGTTCGAAAAAAAACTGTATGTTTATCTCCTAATTAAAGACCCTATTTCAAAAAGTACTTAAGTCACAAAATGCCCATTTTAAGAAGAAAAGGTCTGAATATATTAAAGATTCACTAAATATGCTGAAGACCCCATTGCAAAAAGCACTGAAGTCACATGAAGTTCATTTTGAGAAAATTGAGATGATGAAATTAGCTAACCATAGAAATTATTCTTTCATCCTCACATCATAGTGTGTGAAAATGTGACTTAAGTACTTTTAGCACTAGCCTCCTCAATTTTGCTCCATTGTTAAACTATAACCCATTTCTCTGAGCTACCCCTGTCAGTGCTCTGTTTCTCCAAGGATCAAGGGTATCTTTATTATTCCCGAGGGGCAACTTGTTTCACAACCAGCAGCAAAACAACAACAACAGCAATTAAATAAATAAACAAACATAAACACAGAGTACAACAATAAATAACAAAAGCCGGAAAGCTCACGTTGCCTTGTTTGAAAGGTCAATAGCAGCAGGAATAAAACAGTTCTTGAGCCTATTAGTTCTGCATTTTGGCACAATATATCTACGGCCTGAGGGGAGCAACCTGAACTCTTTAAAAAGCAGATGGCTGGGGGTCACTTAGGACAGCACGGGCTTTCTTCAAGGACCTTATATAATAGAGTTCATTCAAGTTATTTAAGGTGACGCCTGAGATCTTGCTGCTGACTTTGACTATCCCATGCAGTCGATTTTTGTTTTTGATGGTGAGTGACCCATACCAGCAGATAAAAGAAAATGTGAACACAGATTCAATAAAACAAGAATAAAACATTTTCATAAAAGTGCTATCCACATTAAAATTACGAAGCTTGCGATAAAAATATCTCCTTACCCCTGTTAGCAAAACTGGTCTTCTCTTTCAATTGCCGCAGTCCACCTCACAAATATGAGATAACCTGCTACATCTAGACTTACTGAAATTACACCACGTTGATGTGTCATATATACACTTGACAAAATTACAGTAATCTATGTGCATCATACTCAATTCTTTTAATTATGTTATGTTATGTAATTTGTTGTCATCATGTTAATATCCTTAATATCCTGTTTTCCTTCTGTTAATTAATGTGGAGGGTTCTTTATGCAGCATCTGCAGTAAGTTTGAAAAATTTGAGACCATGCAGTGTGGCAGGAAAATACAGGATTCCGCATTCTCACTGGAGCATGCGATTTTCAGTTAATGGTAAATATTTTCAAAATGACCAAAGTTAAGTCACTGCATGGCTTGTATACATGTACCTGATGGTACACCACTGTTATTGATATACTACCACTGAAGGGTCATTCCACGTCAAATCATCCAGGGGGTGCTAGGTCACCTCCTCAAAATTCTTTAAAAAAATTCACGAGTGAAATATTCACTGAAAGTGAAAAAAATGCCAAATATTAGGCCAGTATCTCAAATAGTTTTTGAGTTATAGCCCTTTGAAATTTGAAGTTTTTTGGTTGTTATGGCCCCAATTTGTTATTACATTTACAACAACAGCAACAGCAAGGGATGACAGACACAGTTTTTAAAACTTAAACACATTTAATTAACAAAGACAATAACAATTAACTAATCTACTATGTACAACTAATGACCAAGATTGATCAACAAAAACAGAAATATTTACAGTCCATTTGGTGGGGTGGCTTGGTGATGTCCTGGGTGAGGAAAATGCTCTAACACAGGCAAAAATCCACTAAAAGCTTCACAGGTCTTAAACAGAATAACAGGTCTGGTCACATGTATCCTTCTCCTTGCAATTTCTCCTACTACTTTACTGTCTCAGTTCTACTCCTTATATACTCTTTTGCAGACCCCACCCACATTTAGACCTCTTTTTTTAATTTTCTGGGACTTGCCTCAGACATGCCCAGAACATGTCCAAACATAGCTCCAGTCTGGGCTTAACAAAAAAAAAGGTAAGTACTGCCATCTAGTGGCCTATATTCATATCACATGGTGAACCCATTTTCAGCCAACTTTGACAATTGATTGCTTATACAAGGCTAAAATTGGTTATAATAACCACAATCCTACCCCAGAATCTGAAAATGGCCTTAGATTCTGTGTATCTTGATCAGCTTTTGTATGGTAAAGCCTCGAAATCAGCCGAAAAGACAAAATGCCCAAAAACGAGACCACATTTTATGACCTGTAACTCAGGAACTACGAAAGATAAAGAGCTAAAATTCATTTTTTATGATTTTGAAAGAGCTAGAACTCATTGTTATGATTTTATGATATATCTCTCTGTGTAAAAATGTAGTAAACCAAGTGATATCATTTGTAGAAGTTTTATAATGAAATAATTTCTAAGTAAATTTTTCTGTTTTTTTTTCCCCAAAGGGCATTTTGGGGCAGAAAATGGCAATGTCACCAGTTATTCATCTCTCTGACATTTTTACTGTGCAATCTTATACATGTGAACAATGTCTGACAAAAAAATTAGAATGATGTTCCGCTTACATTTTTTGTTATGAATTTTTAAAATATGTTCCAAAATTGTGTATTTTTTCGTTGTCTAAACGGTTATAGGCCTGCTGCAAGTGCTGTGATCTACTAATTACAAAACAAAACATTGATTAAAATATTTTTGAACATGATACACCATCTAAAATTACAATACATGACAGAGGTCTTGTCAGAATATTTAGGTGTTTGCTAAATTCCACAGATTTATTCTTCAGTTTCATTGTTTTGTTGGGAATGACTGTTTGGGAATGACATCAGTGCCTCAAACATGGCTGATCACAGGCTTCTGAAGTAATCCTCAATGAGCCCAAACTTGTATTACTGAACTGCGCAATAATGGTTCACTATTAAAGTGAAGAGGCAGCCCCACTTGGGGATTATTACATCATCATGAGCACTGAAACGGAGGGGAGTAATTTACCATGGTGCAGTATTGGAATCCATTTAGATGATGCATGTCATTCATAGGAATTTACAAGAAAAACTGGACTATTGGGACTAGATACTTTCTCAAGTGAGGGTACTGCCTTAATGCAGTGGTGGTCTGGTGTTCGGCAGATTGATTCTGTGTGTTGTTGTCATGAGAAAATGTTTTTAACTTGCTATGAGAAGAATCAAAGGTACTGTGCAGATCCCAGAAACAGTCACCATAAAAAAGCAGCAGGCCTATACCCGTTTAGTTAACGAAAATTTTGGAACAATTTGGATTAATTTACTTCAGATGAATTCATAAAAAAACTTCTAAAAATAATATTACTTATTTTATTTATTTATTATTTATTATTATTATTCTGCATTTTCACAGAGAGATTAATCATAAAATCATTAAAAAAATTAAAGGGCTGCTGGGTGGCTCACACGGTTAAGGCACTGCGCTGCAGTGCAGAGGTGATCACCACGTCGCGGGTTCGAGCCTCGGCGTATCCACCGGCAGGGGTCGGCAGCTTTTTCAGAGTAGCGCACAATTGGCTATCGCGCTGCAGGGTTACAAATTGGGAAGGGACTGCCGGATATGGGTATTCGATATCAGCTTTGTTCGTTGCTCCAGCGCCTCCTGTTGGCCGGACGGGCGCTCGTCAGGAAGACTCCGGCTTGGTTCATGTCCGGGTATCCTCCGCCCTCGCTCTGAACTTGCGAAGATTCAACCAGCGAGTGTATAAGAATCAGTGGCTGACAGGCACGTGCTTCGGAGGAGAGCCGTGAACTGTCTTCACTATCCTGAGTTGGCAGCAAGGGGTCGCATACGAGCAAGCTTTGTACATAGTTTCCCAATTGGGCATTCCAAATTCGGGTGGGATTGGAGATGCCAAATTTATTAAAAAAAAAAAAAAATTAATTTTAGCCTTGTATCATATCTTAGTTCCTGAGTTACAGGTCATGAAATGTGGTCCCGTTTTTGGGTGTTTTTGTGTTTTCAGCTGATTTTGAGGCTTTACCATACAAAAGTGGATCGAGATACAGAGAAGCTAAGGCCATTTTAAGATTCTAAGGGATGAACATGGTTAGTATACCCAATTGCAGCCTTGTATAAGCAATCAATCTGGAGCAATAAGTCGCCAAAGTTGGGTGAAAATGGCTTTGCCAAAAAACTTTAAACTAAGGACTAACTGAAAGTCTGTTTGAGATACTGGCCTAATAGTATTATTTTTATTTCTCGTGTGATGTGAATAGAGGCCACTAGATGGAAGAATTTACCTTTCTTTTATTAAGCCCAGACTGGAGGTAGGTTTAGACATGTCCTGGACATGTCTGGGGCAAGTCCCTGAAAATTAAAAAAAAAGGTCTAAATGTGGGTGGGGTCTGCAAAAGAATATATAAGGAAAAGAATGGAGACAGTAAAGTGGTAGGAGAAATTGCAAGGAGAAGGATACATGTGACCAGACCTGTCATTTCTGTTCAAGACCTGTGAAGTTTCTTTTGTGGATTTTTGCCTGTGTTAAAGCATTTTTTTTTCCTTACCCAGGACATCACCAAGCCACCCCAACAAAAAGGGACTGTAAGTATTTCTGTTTTTTCTTGTAAATCAATCTTGGTTATTACTTGTAGGTTAGTATTAGTCTTTGTCTGTTAATTAAATGTGTTCAAGTTTTTAAAACTGTTTCTGTCATCCCTTGCTGTTGCTGTAGCTGTTGTGTTGTAAATTGTCATAACAAATTGGGGCCATAACACCCGCCAGCACGAAGTGGGAGGGGGATATAGGTTTTACCTCCGTCCGTCGTTCCGAGATAAGATAAGTCCGAGATAAAGGGGACAGCTTTACTCAGAAACTACTGCAGATACAGTACCCAAGTTTGGTGTGTAGCTTCAGACCATAAAGGCCTTGATCGAGTTCGAAAATAAGAAGCGCACGATTGGCGGGGGATGTTGTAGACCATGTCGACTTGTATTTTCTGTGAATATTTACTCGTGAATTTTTTTGAAAAATTTTGAGGAGGTGACCGGGAAGATTTCTCAATATCTGGATGATTTGACATGGAATGACCCTATAAAGCTAAAAATATCTTTGTATTAAACTTAGAAATATGAATTTAAATTATTCATTGCCACTTTTTTTGTGAGTGTCCCAAAAGCTTGACAAAAAGCTACCACGTTCATTGGAGCATTAACCTTTTCCTCACAAAATCCTTCAAGAGGATAGTCATGTGTTTTTGCGAGATGAAGTGCTTATGTCTAACCAGGTTGTTCTTCTTACATTCATGAACAATGCTATAATATATTACATGAACTGGATAGGTACAAATTAGCAATTATTTTTAAATTTACGGAGACAATGATCCCCAGGTGTAATAGGAGTAATCCCACATTTACTTCTATGGTTTGGGGACAGAAACATCTGAAACATACATGTTCTGGACTCAATTTTGATATAAATCATTTTTTCATTGTACTTACATTTACAAAATTGGCCTCATCCTCTGAAAGGTTTCATTCCTATTTTGTTCATTGTTCAAACAGTACGGTTATTCTCAAATTCAAATAGCTAATTGAATAAAATCCTCTGTTAAGGTTGTCACACACAAATTTAGGTCAGCACCTGTGGGTGTGACATGGTCATGCATCATTCCACTGTATATTTCTCACATTAGGCAATATGAACTAAAAGATTTTATGGGATTACATCTCTCGTATTTTGCTTTGTGGTTATTTTCTCATCTGGAGATGGCAGTTTCACCAGCTTAGTATTGTTTGGTGAGAGCCCAGCAAACTAGACAGGAGCAGTAATTGCTTGTCAAAGCTGTCAGGCCAGGTTTGGAGCACCCACATCCCTGACACCAAACAGATATTTACACATGAAATGATTTTGTGCTCCTCTCAAAAAGAGAGCAGCAGAGAGAATGTTACCTACTGAGCTGTCACAGACATTGAATCACATTGCCTGGGATTGTTTACCTAAACTGAAAGAGGCTTTTGTTTGCTTTTTTGTTTAGCGCTTAAGTCTGTTGTAAGAAGCTGCTGCACTCAGATCTCAGGCTTTGCGGGAACCATATAAACGTGGCCCTAGAAGATGCTAAGCGTCGGGGGGGGGGGATAAACAGTTATTCCATTTCTCTTCGATATGTGGGAGTGGCCCAGTTATTGTACTGAATTTTAAAAGCATTCTGAAGTGACCAGTGGTGTTGTGACGTATGGACACCAAATGCATCTCCTTTGGCTTAACCTCTGTCTGCCCCAAGGAAATGCCATCTGGAAAATCTTGTGTAACCAGTCAAGCTGACTCAGATCTTGTCATTGATGAGCAAAAGAGCAGAAATACCCATGTGAGCTGGAGTGCAAATAGTCAATGCTTTAATCGCTAAGAAAACACAAAGGCACAAACGGTAACATAATATGAGGAATCATATACCATAAGAAGTAAATAAAAAAATACAGGGGAAAAAAGGCCTTTCTGCTTCTTTTTAATTTTTTCTTATGGTGAATAACATCCCTTTTTTCCCTCACCATGATCAACTTTGCTTATCACCTTGTGGAGTATTGTAATTACTTTACTCACTGGTTTTAACCCCTTGGCGGACTCTGGCCCGGAGGGTATTGTCGTCACCTGCGTGTCTGTCGTCCATCGTCCGTCCATGATTTTGTCCGGGCCAGTGCTCGGCAACTAATGATCGCAGCTTCACCAAATTTGGTATGGTAACTCAATATGACCCATAGATGTGCAATGTCAGGTTTTTTGCTGGATTTGACCTTTTACCTTAGCGCTGTGACTTTGACCCTGGAAATCTTGTCCGGGTCAGTACTCAGGAACTAATTCTCGCAGCTTCACCAAATTTGGTATGGTAACTCACTGTTACACACATATATGCAATGTCATGTTTTTTGCTGGATTTCTCCTTTGAACTTTGCGCTGTCTGGGTGATGAAATCTTGTCTGGGTGATGTTTCCTGGGTCAATACTCGGCAACTAATTATCGCAGCTTCACCACATTTGGTATGGTAACTCACTATGAAGAAAGGATGTGCATCGTTTTTTTGCTGGATTTGACCTTTGACCTTAGCTCTGTGACCTAGACCCTGGAAATCTTATCCGGGTCAGTACTCAGCATCAAATTCTCGCAGCTTCACCAAACTTGGTATCGTAACTCAATATGACCAATAGATGTGCAATGCCAGGTTTTTTGCTGGATTTGACCTTTTACCTTAGCTCTGTGACCTTGACTGTGGTAATCTTGTCCAGGTCAGTGCTCGGCAACTAATTTTCGCAGCTTCATCAAATTTGGTATGGTAACTCACTGTTACACACATATATGCAATGTCATGTTTTTTGCTGGATTTCACCTTTGAACTTTGCGCTGTCTGGGTGATGAAATCTTGTCTGGGTGATCTTTCCTGGGTTAGTACTCGGCAACTAATCATCGCAGCTTCACCACATTTGGAATGGTAACTCACTATAAAGAAAGGATGTGCATCGTCAAGTTTTTTGCTGGATTTGACCTTTGACCTTAGCTCTGTTATCTTGACCCTGGAAATCTTGTCCGGGTCAGTACTCAGCAACTAATTCTCGCAACTTCACCAAATTTGGTATCGTAACTCAATATGACCCATAGATGTGCAATGCCAGGTTTTTTGCTGGATTTGACCTTTTACCTTAGCTCTGTGACCTTGACTGTGGTAATCTTGTCCAGGTCAGTGCTCGGCAACTAATTTTCGCAGCTTCATCAAATTTGGTATGGTAACTCACTGTTACACACATATATGCAATGTCGTGTTTTTTGCTGGATTTCACCTTTGAACTTTGCGCTGTCTGGGTGATGAAATCTTGTCTGGGTGATGTTTCCTGGGTCAGTACTCGGCAACTAATAATCGCAGCTTCACCACATTTGGAATGGTAACTCACTATAAAGAAAGGATGTGCATCGTCAAGTTTTTTGCTGGATTTGACCTTTGACCTTAGCTCTGTGACCTTGACCCTGGAAATCTTGTCCGGGTCAGTACTCAGCAACTAATTCTCGCAGCGTCACCAAATTTGGTATCGTAACTCAATATGACCCATAGATGTGCAATGCCAGGTTTTTTGCTGGATTTGACCTTTTACCTTAGCTCTGTGACCTTGACAGTGGTAATCTTGTCCAGGTCAGTGCTCGGCAACTAATCTTCGCAGCTTCATCAAATTTGGTATGGTAACTCACTGTTTCACACATATATGCAATGTCATGTTTTTTGCTGGATTTCATCTTTGAACTTTGCGCTGTCTGGGTGATGAAATCTTGTCTGGGTGATGTTTCCTGGGTCAGTACTCGGCAACTAATCATCGCAGCTTCACCACATTTGGAATGGTAACTCACTATAAAGAAAGGATGTGCATCGTCAAGTTTTTTGCTGGATTTGACCTTTGACCTTAGCTCTGTGACCTTGACCCTGGAAATCTTGTCCGGGTCAGTACTCAGCAACTAATTCTCGCAGCTTCACCAAATTTGGTATCGTAACTCAATATGACCCATAGATGTGCAATGCCAGGTTTTTTGCTGGATTTGACCTTTAACCTTAGCTCTGTGACCTTGACTGTGGTAATCTTCTCCAGGTCAGTGCTCGGCAACTAATTTTCGCAGCTTCATCAAATTTGGTATGGTAACTCACTGTTACACACATATATGCAATGTAATGTTTTTTGCTGGATTTCACCTTTGAACTATGCGCTGTGTGGATGATGAAATCTTGTCTGGGTGATGTTTCCTGGGTCAGTACTCAGCAACTACAGATTGCAGCTTCACCAAATTTGGTATGGTAACTCACTGTGACACATAGATGTGCAACGTCACATTATTGGCTGGATTTCACCTTTGACCTTAATGCTGTGACGTTGAGGCAGGAAATCGTGTCCGGGCTGAGGGTTATTCAGCAACGCGTCATGTTTCATCTTTACCCTCAATGAAATACATGGCTGTTATTTCACGGATGATGCTGCACGCAGCAATCTACTCTAAAGATGTTTTCTTTGTCAAGAAATCGATCTCAGGCTATCCATGTAAGCCTGCCCACAAAAAACTATTGCTCTCTCTGGATGTGGGCATTACATTTGTGTTATATCACCCCAGTGACGGACAATTTTCCCCTTCCATTTCTTCAGCAAACTGAATAAGTGCAACAAGACAGTTGGGCTCAGGTAATGCACTGGTTGTGCCATTTGCGTAGTAATATGCATAATTTACCGTTTAACCACATGATAATATTCATGGAATCACGAACAGATATTTTCTTTAGTTTTAGCTCTTCTGAGAGCAAGTGGTCACAAAGTCAAAAATTTACCAGGATTCTTTGCAAAATCACTCCTGTGACAGCGGAGGTAGTCACTTAAATCTGTTCATTTATGCAGATCTGACTGTAAGCAAATTAACCTCATTAAACACAACTTGAGGCAATATTTATTGGAAATTTATGGACTTTTCAGGGAAACACAAGCAGGTGGTCAGGTGAAAATCTTAAATATATTTTCACATTCACTTTTATCTTTCCAGTCAAATGAAATGAAATGGCAAATGAATGCAAATTAATTACAGTATTTAAAAAAAATAAATAAATGCATTGCAATGCTCTTTTGCCGTGAATTTGTGCCGGAAAATCCAGTGCAGCACCCAGCACTCGCCTTACATGCAGTGTCATGTCAACATGGCCTTCTCCTAATTTCTCCATTTTTGGCATGTCTGTTGCATAAATTACTTCAGGTCTTCAAAAAAAAATTTAATATTAAAGGCTGCTCCCCTCCAGGTCATAGTAATAGTACCTCACACCATAGGTTATGAAGTAGTTTTACAGTTTACTGCTTTTGGCATTGCACAAATCCAAGAGGCTGATGTTAAGTAATTTGAAGAACAGTACTCCCCCTTAGCTTTATGGATCCTGATAAAAGTGATTTGCATCCATTTGTTCTTATTACAATATACAAGCCTCCAGGTCCAAATACTTTTTTTTCTCTCAGACCTTCTGACTGACCTTATACTCTATACAAATAAAACTTTTGTGCTTGGAGATTTCAACATTCATATTGAAGCAAAAACAACTCCTTAAAAAACAGCACCTCTAACTCCCTATAAACTCAGTTTTGTTCAGAATGTCAGTAAACTCACACATTGCCACCAATATACATGCATTTGGCACCCAGAATGTAGTGGTTTGGCTGCACAGCTCAGTTCAGCCTGACAATTTCCTTATTGCCATTAAAACCATTGAAAACTTGAAACTTGAAATGGCCTCCAACTGCTCACAAATTGAAGAAAAAACGAATCCTAGGTACCTCATAAAGACAACGGCAAGGTTGATAAAGAGTCTTGTTGCTGATAACCAGAGGTGTATAATCCAGGGGTCAGAAAGTAAAAATCCTACCATGTTTTCATTCCACCCGTAAACTCCTGTCTGCAGATTTCACTTGTTAGTTTTACCTCCCAGCTGAAGAATAGGACCAACTGACAGGTGTTTTGTGGCTGGAACAATATCCTGGGATGGACTTTCTGAACCTGGATTATACACCTCTGCTGTTAACCCTCATGTGTCTGTATTATGCAGCAGTAATAATCTGAGGATCTTTATTAATTAGAAAGTTTGAACCATTAGAGGTACAATTTACCCATTGTATTCAAAACCTGAAAGTACCGGAGCCCCCAGATTAACAACAAACTATCCAACCCAGATCCAGCCAATCTCACTGACCTTAGGCCGACACAAACATACCATTTTTCATAAAAGAGAAACTGCAATTTCAGAACAAATTTACCACTGTCAATCAGGATTTATATCACATCGTAGCAGTAAGACAGCAATCAATTGAATCATTGAAGCAATCAATGGCTTACTTATTACCTCTGAAAAGTTTACCTATCGCCAATCTTCTTAACCTTTTTGATTCTATTATATCCTAATTAGGAGGCTTGAGAACTTGTTTGGTATTAAAGGGAGGGACAGTAGCTGGCTCAGATCATATCAGATCTAGCCCTCTATGTTCAGGTAAACAGTGCAACTTAAATCCCAACCATTCACATGCTACCACTGGCTAATTGGCCCGCCATGCAGCCTGTCTCATTGACTGTAAAGAATCGATGACTCAGGACTTTCTGCTTCTCAATTCACATAAGATGAAGGTTTTGCCATGCAGTTAACCTAGACTGTTTTTAACTAGCCTCTAACACAACTGCTAAAAGCTTAGGCATCAGAATATGCAGAACAGCCAGTGTTGGATGAATTTCAGTTCCAGTGCCAACTAATTGGGGATCCAATCTAGCTGTACTGCTGACTGCACCTCAAAACTTTTACAGCAATTAAAATGATTGTGTTCACATAATTTCCATTATGTCTTACCATTGGTTGAATAAAATTATCTATCTATCTATCTATTGACAAAATAAATTCATAAAATATTGAAATACTAAACTTTATCCTTTGAGCTTTTTAAAAACACAAGCTATGGAATGGATGCCTTACCCAGCTGACTACATTGTAAAAAATAATAAAGTAAGGCAACCAGCTGCAAAACACCATGGGGCCACACAGCCGTCATACCAATCAGGAAGGAGGCACATTCAGTCTCCTGAAGATGGACATACCTGGGCTTGAAAAGGGCAAATAAATCTTAGAATGACAACAAAGTTCCATGTGAGGATGCAGGAGGAAATAAGTACAAGTATCTATATCTACAGCAAAACGACCTAGAGGGCCGAGTGCTGCTCCAAAACCCCAATATAAAAGCCAGAATACAGGCCTAAAATTAAGTTATTTTTAGGGCAAGGTCACTTGGCCTTTAAAAATTGGGGCATCTTGGCCAAAATGTAGGGCACCAAAGGCCAAAACCAAACTAGTCTTATGCCGTTGGAGGTGACGGCTTGGGGTATATCCCCGAACACCCCCAATCCTCCAATTCCCCAATCCTTGAATAAACCTATAATAGACTTTCATTTGAGCTTAATTTCAGGTCAATCGGACGAATGGTTCTAAAGATATGGAAAAAATTGTGAATTTTATCTGACAAAGCGCCACCTTGTGTCAAAATTTTGAACCAAACATACAATGTCATCGTGGGACACATCCTCCGATCACAACCTTTCACTTGATTTGAGGTCAATTGGACAAATATTTCCAGAGATATGATAAAAACAGTGATTTTTCAGTTTTGGCCCCTGGTGGCCAGTCTAGAAATTGTAAATTGTCCAAAATTGAATCAGCTCTTCCTCGTTATGATACTTACTTGTATACAAAACATGAAATTTCTAATTTAAATATTACTGAAGTTTTCGCGTTAACACGGAGAGCGGCGTGGCGGCGGTGGCGGTCAGACCAAAAAAATATATAATATGTTATGTAATTATGAATATAATTATTGATTTAATTAATCAATTTTGCAAGAAAAATAAGTGATAATGACATTATATGAAGATAAAACAGTATGAATCAATAATTAGGAGCCAGACCCTGTATTGAAAACAAATATTTTATTCATTTTTAAACATAACGCGTTGCTGAATACCCCTCGGCCCGGGCAATTTCCTGCCTCAACGTCACAGCATTAATGTCAAAGGTCAAATCCAGCAAAAAAGGTGACATTGCACATCTATGTGTCACAGTGAGTTAACATTCCAAATTTGGTGAAGCTGCGAACAGTAGTTGCTGAGTACTGACCCATATAAGATTTCCTGCCTTAAGGTCACAGCGCAAAGGTCAAAGGTGAAATCCAGCAAAAAATATGCACGTGTGTGACAGTGAGTTACCATTTCAAATTTGGTGAAGCTGTGATAATTAGTTATAATTAGATAATTAGTGATAATTAGATACCAACAGCATCGCGAACGTTGGTGCTGTAGCACTCAACAAGCTATATCGTTAGTAGCACTGTTTAGTCATGAGATCGAAAGTGATGAATTCTTGAGGGAGTGAGAGTGTCGTTGGTCGCACAAACTACAGTACCAGCGGGGATAAAGGCACCACCAAATTTAACAAGAAGTTGGCTTCGCGTTTTCGTCCACCTTTCTCTGCTCAGCCTGGCGGATGGTGGAGGATTACAACAGGTGTCGGTGTAGTCCTGGCAGGCAGAACTTGGGGGGACTGTCAATAGGAAGGAGCAATTTTTGGGTATGACTGGTGTGTACCAGATATTATTGCAGGCCTTGAATTTTGGCAAGAATAAACTACCGAAACTGTTCCAGATACAACTTATTTACAAGTCAATCGATGTTTTTGTTATTAGAGTTTTAAAATATCTAATTCTATAAAAGGCAGTTAGAAGTAGGATTCGTCAGGAAGTAGAAACGCTTTCCTTATGGATGACAACTTACGCATTTATTGTCACAAAATTTTTTTTAAATACATTTATAATTTCTGGTTGGATGCCTAAAATTTTAAATCTTGTTCGTGTCACTGTAAATGTCAATAATTTGCCGTGGCGAAATAGCTATTGGTCTTAATAATGCAAGACATTGGCTTGCACAAAGTTCAAAAATTGATAACTAGCCTTTACCATTAAATCTGAATATAAATGTTTCACACAGTATACCTAAGGCGGATAAGTGATCATTTCTCACAAATGTGAAAACATAATCAGTCCCGCTGTGAGAATTTTTAATCCGTGCTACCCCATGACACTTGCATCTGAGAAGGGCTTTTATCGCGTTGATTTGTCGGTAACAGCTAAAGTTTATTCTTGAGACTAGCTCTAAAATTATGAGTAAAAGGCAACAAAAGTTACTTTACGTCCAACCTTTTGATCCAACTGAACAACAGAGTTGTTCGGTTTATACACAATGAGGAATAAAACCGCCTGATTTCCAAACGCCAAAATATTTCTTGCGGACTTAGGAAAAGTGACACCGTTACTGAAAGTCACAAGTACATAGATATTTGCGTATTTTATTTCTATTTTCAGAAGTGCGGGTTTTGTTCATAATTTAAATAATATTAAATTGGTGGCAAAACATGTTGTTGTTATTTGCTTTCTCCTATAACAACGCTTTAGAACTAAAAGTTTCATTTCTTAATTCTTATCAGTAAATATTACGGCAAGAATATTATGGCAAAAATACATTAATTTGCAGACATTAACTTTCCTGGAAATAAATACAACGCCAACTGCGTGAAAGAAAATCTGTTGCTAAAATTACTTCAGGCGTTTACACTATACTATAAATATAATGGACGTCATTCTGTCCAACAAAAAAATTCAAACGCTGAACTTATTTGGACTTCTTTGCGACTGGGATTTACACTAAGATATGTGTGAAACAGCAGGCCGTCATGCCTTCCCACTCCCTCAACTTCCCGGTTCAGAGAGCAGGGCACGTTTACCTGACTTTTGCCTGACACACGGCCAATGGCGAGTTTGCGAAAGTGGAACCTTTATCCAAGCTGGTACTGTACTCAAGACATGCGACTGTAAAAACCTCAAGGCTAGAGAAAGCAACTGCATTTTGCCCCACAGGTTACTGGGGGATACTGGAGGATGGTGATGGAAGCAACAAAATCCCTAAGAATCACTTCGGAGGCATTGCAGGCTTTGGTGGCATCTTGCAGTCACCAGGTTTTAAAAAGCACCATCAGGTGCCACCTCCACAACCACATCACATGCTCTTTGGAAGGATTGCCAGAAGAAAGTCTTTTCTGACCACAGAATACAGAAGCAACTGCTTTGAGTTTGCCAAATGTCATTTAAATTATGACTGGAACAAGGTGCTTTGGTCGGATGAGCCCAAAATTGCATGTTTCAGTCAGATCCAGCATCGGCATGTCTGGCATCAAAACAGAAATGCATACATGGAGAAGCACTTCATACCCATGGTGAAATATGATGGTGGGTCAGTCATGAAATTTTGTCAGCTGCATGTTGTCAGCTTGCTTATAACAGGGTTTGGGTCAGGGTTCAACTGTTAAGCACACGGTGATAAATGTTTGTGAAATGCACTATACTATTTTTTAAAAATTGCAAAAAATTTCAAACTAATGACATTGACACCACAGTCTTGCATTTCATTTTTTGCCAAATAGACTCAGCCAAAATAAAAACCTCACTCTGTTTGGAGGTCGATAAGTTGAACATACAAGAAAAGAGGTTTTAAATAATGATTTTATTTAATTCTGTACTTATTAAAGTTGGTGTATCATAAAAATAATGTCCATAATGTAACCAGTTGCACCGGAAATGCTACAGAAATGTCCAAGAGTAGAAATGGTAAGTAACAACTTGAATAAGAGCAGTGCGCAGGCGATTACGTATGGTTTGGGCAGTCACACGACCTCTAAACAATTCATTCCTAGTGGACATTGCAGTGACAAATCGATTATGCAAATGGCGTAAGACAATTTGTCGGTCTTCTGCTTTTGACGTCACACGTGGGCTACCAGAACGAGGCCATGGACAGCCATGGAATTGAAAATCAACAAATAATAAACTGTAAAAACTTGCTTTTCAAAGATATCACTCTAACGTGCTAACGTGAGCTCAGTTGCACATCTCTCATATGGTTACGTGACTAGGAACACGAGAAAACATGGTTTTAGCTTAAAGTACGCTCGCACGTGCTACGTACCTGTACAAGTCGGAGTTGATGTGTGTCAAGATGTCTTTGACAACGCATTTACCCCTAATGATAATAAAGACTCTTTTATTAAAAGTTTCAAGAAAACATTTTCAAACTTATGAGTGTGAAGTTTCTTTTTTGACACAGTATATAAGATCCATGGTAAGCAAAAATTCCACATTATATACTACGATTTGAGCTACATTGTTTAATACCACAGCCATGAATAAAGAGACCAATACATACTTTAATGAAGCAAACTATCACCAAGTTACAAAATCGAACTACAACATTATTGTTGTGTGCATGGGGTGTTGTGATTCTGCTTTTTGCTAATGTTATGATTCTGTGTTTCTGCTGTCATATTTAAGTTCTGTGCCTGGCCTTGCCATGATTATTGATGCTTTCTGTGTTTAGTGACCACTGCCTGCCCTCTGACCATTCTTAGGATTATGTATTGTGTTTTGGTAGTTTGGATTTCATTGTTATTATTTTTCATGTCTTAGTAATTTAGTTTCCATGCCTTGTTTATATTTCCATGCTTTGCACTTTGTCTCCCCTGTCTTGTCATGTGTGTATCTTTGCTCACGGTCCCTTGTCTTGTGTGCACTCATTCGGGTGATTTATTGGTTTCTGGGTTTCAATCTTCTTTCATTATCTCGTGTTCTTCCTTCCTCTCTCTTTCACTGTCTTACTAACACATACTAACAGTTTATTGTTTTTGCTAGATACTAACCCACACTAACCTTGTATATTTGGACTAACTTACTAACAAGCACTTGGGATTGTATAGCTGCACTTACGATCTGACCAAGATGGAACCAGCGAACATCCAGCCTCTGCAGGAGGCAGTCAAGGAACAGGGAGCCCAGCTCGAATTTCAGGAGCGTCAGCTTCGCGCCCTCATGCAGCATATGCAAACCATGAGTCTCCAGGTTGCGGACCTCATTCGAACAGTTCAAGACTCTCAGCTGCTGCATACCCCCCAGCCTGCGGTCCACGCCACGCCTGTGCCCTCCTCCACTCCGCCGCTGCCTGTCTGCGAGCCACGCCTGCCTCCCCCTGAAAGGTACGACGGCAACCCCGGTGCGTGTCGAGCATTCCTCACCCAGTGCAACCTCATATTCAGCCTCCAGCCCTCATCATTCCCCACTGAACGGGCTCGTGTTGCATTTATCATCACGCAACTCACGGGAAGAGCCAAGCAGTGGGCTACTGCAGCTTGGGAGGCTGATCTACCATGTGTACAGACATCTGGTCTACTGGGTGAGGAGATGAAGCGGGTTTTCGACCGCACTAAGTTGGGTCATGAGGCGGGACGGGAGATTCTTCGGATACGCCAGGGTGGTCGTTCTGTGGCTGATTTTGCAATCGACTTCCAGACCCTGGCAACCAACAGCAGGTGGAGCCAAAGAGCCTTATATGACACCTTTTTTAATAGCCTAGCCGAGGCCATAAAAGACGAACTGGTGTCCCAGGATTTACCAGAGGAGCTGGACGAGTTGGTCGACCTAGCCATACGAGTGGATGCTCGCCGTGAAGAACGTAGATGGTCCGTTCTTCACAGTCGTCCAAATAACCCCTACCGGACCACTCCACTTTTACCACCACCTCCTGACGGCAGCCCCTCTCCTGAGACGGAACCCATGCAACTCGGACGAACGCGCATTCCCACTGTGGAAAGGAACCGTCGTCGCAGAGAGGGGGCCTGTTTCTACTGTGGCAAAGGGGGACATCAGATAGCTCAGTGCCCCAGCAAGAAGCCTCGTCCTGGCACCAGGAATGGAACAGTGGTGGGCGTTACGCCAGTCCAAGATTCAAGAAACCGCACCTGCCTTCCGTTGATCCTGGAATGGGAGGGGAGAGCAGATCCACTACGGCTCTCATTGATTCTGGAGCAGAGGAAAACCTCATGGATATGGAGCTGGCTCGTGAATGGGGGGTTCCGGTGGAAAAGATCTTCCCGGATCGAGTGGCCAATTCCCTTAGTGGCCAGCAAATTGCCCAGATAACTCATGTTACCAGCCCCATCAAACTCAAGATATCAGGCAACCACCATGAGACAATTCAATTATTCCTCCTTCACTCTCCCCATGCTCCAATCATTCTGGGTCACCCATGGATGGCTAAACACCTACCTCACATTGACTGGCGAACGCATGAAATCAAGGGCTGGAGCCCCAACTGTTCTCTGACATGCCTCTAAAATGCTTCGGAACTACAGCCTTACTCTACTCCAGAGGAGATCCCCGACCTAGAAAAGGTTCCCCTCGAGTTCCATGATCTCAAGGAGGTGTTCTCAAAGTCCAGGGCCACCAGCTTACCTCCTCACCGTCCATACGATTGCGCCATCAACCTAAAGCCAGGTACAATGCCCCCTAGAGGCCGATTATATTCCCTGTCCCGACCAGAGACCCAAGCCATGGAAAAGTACCTGTCAGAGTCTCTGGCTGCAGGTATTATTCGACCATCATCCTCCCCTGCGGGCGCTGGTTTCTTCTTTGTGGCCAAAAAGGATGGGACGTTGAGGCCCTGTATTGACTACCGGGGACTAAATGAGATAACCGTCAAGAACCGATACCCTCTCCCCCTCATGAACACAGCGTTCGACCTCCTACAAGGAGCTAAGGTTTTCTCCAAGCTTGACCTCCGTAACGCCTATCACTTAGTGCGAATCCGGGAGGGAGATGAGTGGAAGACGGCTTTTAATACTCCCACGGGGCACTGGGAGTATCTGGTTCTTCCTTTCGGGCTCACTAACGCTCCAGCTGTGTTCCAGAGTCTTGTAAACGATGTACTGAGAGACATGATTAACAAGTTCGTTTTTGTATACCTTGACGATATTTTGATTTTTTCAGATTCCCAAGAGGAACACGTGAAACATGTTCGCCAAGTGCTTCGTCGTCTCCTGGAGAACCGTCTCTTTGTAAAGGCCGAAAAATGTGAGTTTTTTGTTGGGACTACAACCTTTCTGGGTTACATTATCTCCCCAGGCACCATACGTATGGACCCAGTCAAAGTGGAGGCCGTCACCAACTGGCCCCGACCTGAGGACCGTAAGTGTCTCCAGCGTTTTTTGGGTTTTGCTAATTTCTATCGACGGTTTATCAGAAACTATAGTTCTGTTGCTGCTCCTCTCACTGCCCTCACTTCCTCCAAGTCCAAGTTCCTTTGGTCCGAGAGAGCAGAGAGTGCCTTTGTAGAACTAAAGTCTCGATTCACGTCTGCACCCATCCTCATTATCCCTAACCCAGAACTTCAGTTCATTGTAGAAGTGGACGCCTCGAATATTGGAGCCGGCGCCATTCTGTCCCAGAGGTCCCCTGAGGATGGGAAGATTCACCCATGTGCCTTCTTCTCTCGTCGTCTAAGCTCTGCTGAAAGAAACTACGACATCGGAAACCGTGAGCTGCTGGCAGTAAAGTTGGCCTTGGAAGAATGGAGGCAGTGGCTAGAAGGATCCAAGGTACCCTTCATAGTGTGGACAGACCATAGAAACCTGGAATACCTACAGACAGCCAAGAGAGTTAACCCAAGACAAGCCAGGTGGGCACTATTCTTCTCCCGTTTCAATTTTCACATCGCTTATAGACCTGGAAGCAAAAATGTTAAACCCGACGCCTTGTCCCGTTGTTTTGAGATAAAGGAAGAGGAACCATGTCATGATACGATTCTGCCCAAAGAAGCCTTTGTTAATGCCATCTATGTCAATATTGAAAAGGAAGTCAGAGATGCCCAAGCCAGTACTCCTGCCCCTAGCGCTTGCCCCACTAACTGTCTTTATGTTCCAGCTGCATTACGCCCCAAGGTTCTGGAATGGGGACATTCTTCCATGCTGTCCTGCCACCCTGGAGTACGCCGTACTAAGGACTTTATTTTACAAAGATTTTGGTGGCCAGAAATCTCCCAAGATGTCCAAAGTTTTGTAGCTGCCTGCTCGGTCTGCGCCCAAGCAAAAGCCTCACATCAACCACCTCACGGTTTGCTTCAGCCCCTCCACACTCCACACCGCCCCTGGTCCCACAAAGCACTCGATTTCATCACTGGCCTTCCCCCTTCCAATCATCACACTACCATTCTCACCATTGTAGACAGATTCTCCAAAACCGTTCACCTAGTTCCCCTCACCAAGCTCCCCTCCGCCCAAGAAACCGCTAACCTTGTTATTCAACATGTCATCAGACTTCATGGTATTCCTATTGATATCACATCTGATCGCGGCCCCCAGTTCACTGCCCTATTTTGGAAATCATTCTGCAAATCACTT
Source organism: Gymnothorax reevesii (assembly GCA_029721435.1). Lineage (NCBI taxonomy): Eukaryota > Metazoa > Chordata > Actinopteri > Anguilliformes > Muraenidae > Gymnothorax > Gymnothorax reevesii. Next base: position 57,280,558 of record CM056586.1, read on the forward strand.
GGCACCACAGTTAGTTTATCATCAGGTTTCCATCCCCAGACTAATGGCCAGACCGAGCGGGCTAACCAATGTGTGGAAAATGTTTTGAGATGTCTTTGCATTAGGAACCCCTCCTCCTGGAGTCATCAGTTGCCATGGGCTGAATACGCCATGAACAGCCACACCTCTGCTGCCTCTGGCATTTCCCCCTTCAAGGCCTGCCTAGGCCCCCTTTGTTCCCTTCCCTGGAGGAGGAGGTAGCTGTCCCCTCAGCCCGTGAGTTTGTGCGTCGGTGCAGACGCACATGGATAACCACCCGCCAGGCCCTGCTCAGGTCGGTCGCCCGGATGAAGGAGCAAGCAGACAAGAGGCGCACGACAGCCCCTTCATACCGACCTGGGCAGCGTGTCTGGCTATCTTCAAGGGACATTCCTCTCAGAGGTAATGGGGGCAAACTTTTCCCTAAGTTTTTGGGCCCATTCACGATTGAAAAAGTCTTGAGTCCCACTGCGGTTCGCCTCCGTCTGCCCCTGTCCATGAGACGTATTCATCCGACTTTTCACGTGTCCCAAGTTAAACCTGCTGTAACCCACCCCCTGTCCTCTGGACCTGATCCCCCACCACCCGCCCGGATCATCGACGGAGGCGAAGCCTACACGGTCCGTGCCCTCCTGAATTGTCGTCGGCGAGGCCGGGGACTGCAATACCTCGTCGACTGGGAGGGTTACGGACCGGAACACCGCAGTTGGGTACCGTCGCGCCACATCTTGGACAAGGACTTGATCAGAGACTTTCATGCATACCATCCCAGACCATCAAGTTGAATCGCCCGGTGGCGATTTGTAGGGAGGGGGGTACTGTTGTGATTCTGCTTTTTGCTAATGTTATGATTCTGTGTTTCTGCTGTCATATTTAAGTTCTGTGCCTGGCCTTGCCATGATTATTGATGCTTTCTGTGTTTAGTGACCACTGCCTGCCCTCTGACCATTCTTAGGATTATGTATTGTGTTTTGGTAGTTTGGATTTCATTGTTATTATTTTTCATGTCTTAGTAATTTAGTTTCCATGCCTTGTTTATATTTCCATGCTTTGCACTTTGTCTCCCCTGTCTTGTCATGTGTGTATCTTTGCTCACGGTCCCTTGTCTTGTGTGCACTCATTCGGGTGATTTATTGGTTTCTGGGTTTCAATCTTCTTTCATTATCTCGTGTTCTTCCTTCCTCTCTCTTTCACTGTCTTACTAACACATACTAACAGTTTGTTTTTGCTAGATACTAACCCACACTAACCTTGTATATTTGGACTAACTTACTAACAAGCACTTGGGATTGTATAGCTGCACTTACTAATTGACTAATGATCTCTCAGCTGTCGCCCAATTCTAGTCTCCGCCTCCTTGCCTATCCCTAATTATCTCTGCTGCAAGTTTCTGTGGATTTCCACTTATACTCTGTGCTTTCCTTTTCTTATATCTTGGCACTTTAGTACTCCTTAACCGGAGCTGTTTGTACTTAGGTTTGTCTTGTGATCCCTGTCTGCGTTTTGGCTACAGCCAAATTCATGTAATTAGTTTATCCCTCATGTGTCTCTCCCTAATCATTGTCACCATTGATTGCACCTGTTCTCCCTGGTCATGTGTTTTCCTGGACGTGTATATAAGATGTCTGTTTGCTTCACACTCTTGTCAGATCGTTCTCCCTAGTTTTCTCGTGCCACGTTTCTCGCCTTGATCTCTCAGTGTTTATCTTTCTGACTGGACTGTCTTTGATATCGAGCTTTGCCTACTCCCTGTACTTTTGCCGCATTCTTGTTTTTTGACCTCTTTTTGTCTGACTACGATTTTTTGTGATTGGTGCCCTGTGTATGACTCTGGATTTCGCCCTTTGGATTCTGATTTTGGATTGCGGACATTGTACTGTTGCCAGCTCTGTTGGGGGGTTTCCCCCCTCAGAAATAAAGCCTCCTTTTTGCATTTTACTGGTGTTTGCTCTTGGTTCATTTCGTAAAACCTCACATGGGGGCTAGTTTTGAACTTTAGCGGTAGCTGGTGGAGTATGCTAACACTATTGTAGTCCCAATGTAGCAACTTGTAAGCCATTAGCTTTTTCAATGCCTCTTGCAACTAAAAATTCACTGTTGAGAAATTAAAATATGAAATTCAACACGTACAACAAACGGTAAGCTACAAGCATTTTATTATGCTGAAATAACTTAACAGCTTAAAGGGCATCCAAAGTCGATTTTCAGACGGGACGTTGAATGTCCAATGTTTACAAACAAATCACTTGCTTTTGTTGACATCTTGCTTTGTCACATGACCAATTTCATTCATACAAACCAATGTTTTGTGTACATGCTTAGATTAATCCTTCTATTTCGTTTTTTTTTTTTTTGCGCAGGTGCGGCTCGCTGATTTTTTGGCCGATAAACAAAAATAATGGGAATCGACTTTAAATGCCCTTTATCCCAATAGCACTTACTCTCATTTTATATAGATTACCTCTGTTCCCTGGAAAATCCAGGTAATTTCCGTATTTTTGACATCGAATTTTGGAGTTATACGAACTCCGAATTATTGTCAATTCCTGTATATATTTTTGAAGGAAACAAGCAAATGAATAACAAACAATCTGAATATGATAAAATATATTCTGAAAATAACAGAAATTGAGCACTTGGTGTGACGATGCGTTCAGGAACCAGTCGCGAGGGCAGGAATTCCAAAAATCGTAAGCCTTTATTGCAAGCAGGGTCAGGACCAGAAGACACAAGAATAGCCAAGCCAAAAACGAAATCCAAAAAGCGAAGTGGACTAGACAGGCAGGGGCGAAAACCAGTAAAGCAGATGTGCAATGGTACATAGACAGCAGGCCAAAATCGTAGTCGAAATCCAGAACAGAGGGTCATACACAGGGCAAAAACAGTAAATCGTGGTCATACAGAAAATGGGTCAAAAATCCAAAAAGACAAAACAAGAACATTAGGGCTTAGGCAATATCAAGGTCGGGCAAAACAGTCAAGGAGAAACAGTCAATATTCTGTTGGCATACAAGGATCTCAGCACGAAAGAATATTGATCAACGTTCTAACAAGGACTGAACAGCAGTGAAGACTCTAAAAGACACAAGGGAAGTCACATGCTATGCGGGGAACAGGTGAATCAGATGAGAACTAATTACAGAGGTCCAGCACCCTCATTAATTATTGGCACCCCTGGTTAAGATGTGTTAAAAGCCATAAAATAAATTAAATTTTTATTGCAGAAGCGTACTCTCACACTGAAAATTGTAGAAAAATGTAACCTTCAACTCAAGTGAATTTTCAGGAGGAAAAGAAATCCCTAAGAAATAATTTTTTTTCATAAAATCATCTGTACCACAATTATTGGCACCCCTAATAATTCCAAGGAAATAAATGTAATTGAAGTATTTCTGTCATTTTTACAGTAGTTTACAAAGTTGATCAGAGTATCTAGGAACATTTAATTAGTAATTTATCACTTCCTGTTTCCCTGGGGTATAAATATGACATGACACAGAGGCCATCTCTCTTTTCCACTCTTCAACATGGGATCAACAAAGGAACACACCATTCAAGTAAGGCAGATGTGTGTTGACCATCACAAGTCAGGCAATGGCTACAAGAAAATAGCCACTCGCCTGCACCTGCCCATATCTACTGTCCGAGGAATCATTAAGAAGTTTAAAACAACTTGAACAGTGGTAAACAAGCCTGGACGAGGACGCAAGGTTATTTTGCCACCATGCACAGTGAGGAGGATGGTAAGAGAAATGAAAAGTTCTCCAAAGCTCACTGCTATAAAAAAGATTTTTCACAAATGGTAGCATCTTCGGGTCACAAAGTCTCCAAAACAACTATCAGGCGCTATTCACATGCCAACAAGCTGTTTGGGAGGCATGCACGGAAAAAACCTTTTCTAACTCACAATCATAAATGCAAACATCTGGAGTTCGCTAAGCGGTACTGGGACTTCAACTGGGACCGTGTGCTTTGGTCAGATGAGACCAAGATAGAGCTTTTTGGCAGCAAACACTCTAAGTGGGTCTGGCGGAACACAAAAGATGAGAATGCAGAAAAGCACCTCATCCCCACTGTGAAGTATGCAGGAAAATCAGTGATGCTGTGGGCCTGTTTCTCTTCCAGAGGCCCTGGGGACCTTGTAAGGGTGCACGGCATCATGAACGCTTTGAAATACCAGGACATTTTAAATTAAATCAATAAATCTGGTGGCCTTTGCCTGAAAGCTGAAGATGGATCTTCACTGGGTCTTTCAGCAAGAAAATGACCATAAACATGTGGCCAAATCTACACAGAAATGGTTCACCAGACACAGACTCAAGCTCCTCCCACGGCCATCTCAGACCCCATTTAAAACCTGTGGAGTGAGCTGAAGAGGAGAGTGCAGAGGAGAGGACACAAGTTGCTGGATGATTTAGAGAGATTGTGCAGAGAGGAATGGTCGAAAGTTTCTCTTTCTGTATTCTCCCATCTTGTGAAACATTATAGGAGAAGATTAGATGCTATTTTGTTGGCAAAAGGAGGTTGTAAAAAGTATAAAAATCAGGGATGCTAATAATTGTGGCACACATGATTTGATGTAAAAGAATTATTTCTTAATGTGGGATTTTTTCCCACTGAATAAATGTACTTGAATTAAAGGTTGGATTTTCCTCTTTTTTTTCATTGTGGTCCTATATTAATTAGAAAAAAAAACTGAATTTATTAGAAGCTAAAGAACACATCTTAACCAGCGGTGCCAATAATTATGGAGGGCGCTGTAGCCACACATGGGGAAGTCCTAAACCACAATATTAGGGAAAAGCCAAGACACGGATGGGATCCACGCAGACAACCTATGACAGATAGAACTCCTCGACCGGAGCTGTCTAAGTGCACAGACAATGAGAGCAGGAAAGTAATTAAGCACGTGCAAGAGATCCTGCAGAAACACAGAGAGAGGCTGGGAAAGCAAAGCAAGAGGCGGAGACTAGAACAGAGTGATTGCTGAGATTGAATTGGTAATAATTAGTCGAGGTGCAGCTTTACAAATTATCCGAAGTGTTCATTTGTAGGTTGGTAATATATACATGGATTAGTTGAGTTAGTAGACTATGATACACAATATAAATGTTAGTTTTATTAGTAACTTAGGAAAGCAAGGCGAAGTAAGTAAACGAGAATTGAAATGATAGTATGAAACACCAGAAACCATTGAAATCACCCGAAGCAGGTAAGCACACAAACTGGGAAGACGGACTGAACCAACTGATCACAAGACAGGGGAGAACAAGTGCAATGAGTCGTAGAGTGGCAGTAACAGAAAACTGGAATATACAATAACCAAAAAGAATAAAGAACACATAACCATAAACATAAGGCATGACATAAAAACACAGAACCATGACACTTTGGGCATGGATTATACAAAAATACTGAATTTGGTATCAATAAAAAATGTCTAATACCTGACTCAGAAGCATAGTTTTTGGCACAATGTAACATGGAAATTGCCTTGAGAAAAATGAATGAACTTGACTAACATTCTACTCCTGATTGAACAATAAATAGCGAAATAGTGACCCCTATGCTTTATCTTGAATATAGGTCACTGGGGAATCCCTCTTGCCGATTTGAGCCATTTCAAGCTGATGACGTATTCGTAGTCGAATGTGTAACCGTAGGCAATCATGTGACATGGGCGGTTTGAGGCAGTCTAGGGATCAGAAGTTTCAGGCGGTAACGGTTGGTCCAAGTGCTATTGGGTTAACATTCAAAAAGACCCACTGGGAATTCGGTGAGGGAACCCAATTGTGGAAGAAACAGCCAAATTAGCCGATGATGTCATTGCTTTGGTACCCTATAAAGGGGCCTAGTCCAAAAGCTTTGCATATGGGCCTAGATTGGACCCAGGTGATATGCTCGTTAGAGTACTCAAACATTTCCTTTTTAGTGACCTCAGACTTGTGTCTCATTAGGTGCCTTATGTGATGGTCCTGTTCTGCAGTCCCTCCCCCTTCCTGCTGTCTGCACCTCCACTTCAACGAGCCACACCTGTTGCTCACTGAGGTGGAGGTGCAGGTTAGATTATTAAGCACTACAACTCAGGAGCCCTGTCTGTGATTTTGTCGCTGCTCCTCTCATGAGTGGTTTTATCTTTAAATTAAAGATTTGTTTAAAACATTTTTACTCAGCCTGTGCGTGTGGGTCCCTTCACCCGTTTTTGGGTACATGGTCCCAGTGCCCGCCGGCAGAGGGCAAAACCATGACACCTTATTACCGTTGGCCAGCATCCCAGGCTGTCAGATGACAGACTGTTTCAAGCCAGCACATCTATAATCTGCAATTAGTACAAATGGGACGAGAGAGAGCTGTGACCATACTTGTGTTTGCTCTTTGGCTGATTGCCGGCTTTCCTGGGTCAGTATATCACAAACTATTAACTTCCACCCTGCTCGCATGACTAAAGGAGCGAGAGGTCACTTCTGACAGTTGTTGGCAAGTGGAAAGAGCACACCATATATAGTTCTGCCATCTGCTTACTCTGGGTCCTGTGGCTAGAGCAAGAATGCATCTCTCTGGCACAAGTAGTTGAAGTCCCCACAGACCTCAGTTCAAACTCAAGCAGATTATGCAAAGAATCATGACTGTACAGTTATTTACAAAACCCCTCTTGTTTGGTGGGTATTGCTCATTTGGGGGTTATTTAAAAATCACTCATAAAAAGTTCACTCAATTTTTGATTTAAGAGTAATATTTATCTTATGATCAATTATTTTTTCTAAGGACACAATAAATGCAAAATTCTATCTTGTTTAAAAACAAATGGCTATTTTTGACAGCACTGATAAAATGAGGCAGTTTTAAATTTGCTGGTCGCAGTTACGCCTGAGCAACTTTGCTATAAACTTTCATCAGTTCTGGGCAGTAAAGTATGCCCCCGCAGCCCCCGCCATCCGGACCGGTCCAATGGGCCCCGTTCGTGAAAATTTTATTTTTGCAACCGAGTTCCACACAGACAACGTTCCTTATTAGCATCCAGCCAATTACATTGCTCCTGCAATCCCTAAACTATTTTGACAACTCGTATCCAGCCAATTACATTGCTCCTGCAATTTCTAAACCATTTTGACAAATCTGATCGGTCACTTCCAATGCGATCACACCCACATGACCTCCTTCAATATTAACTGAAGAGCTGCAGACAGTTTTAGCTGAGAAGACTAGCGGTCGTGTGTTACATTACTCTTCAGATTATATGGCCATCCTGCGAGCTACCTAATGATATTTAATGGAAGTCTTTGTTAATAATCATCATATTTAAGCGATGTTATTTGGTTTTTGCCCTACGTTCACAAGCTAGCTTGCTGTAACAGCGATAGCGCTTCAGCTCTAACCAGCTAGCAAATTAGCTTAAACTAGAGTTAGAAAATGTGAAAACACTGTTCGGACGAGCGAAAGCGCCACAAAATATATCAAATACGTTCATGCTTATTACAGCTAGCTAATTTGGCTAAGTTAGGGCAAACCCAAATAGCTTACAAAGAACTCCTGCAGTAAACATATGCGAGCTAGATGGCTATATTACCAAATGCGTAACGTAATTAATATGCGATCGCACACAGCAGCATAATCGAAGACTGAACAGAATAGCCAGTATCTGGCTGGTATCCCAATGAGGAACATCGCCATTTACCAAATTTATGTACAATGTTGCATTGTAAATGCTTTGCCGTCAATGTACTACATCGATAACCAAAGGTAACGCATGCAACGTGGTGTCAGGTGTTCAGGTATCATGGCACGGGAGCGACTCTCAGAGTTGGCCGTGACCATCCTTAGCATTGAAATTAAACAAGCTTGCAGTCAGGACTTCAAGAGAGTGGTGTGAGATTTTCTCTTGGCTGAGGCTATTCGCCTGGCAGCCAGGCACCGAAAAACTATTTGATTATTCGATCAGCACCCAAACTTACTTTCATTTGAAACAAACTTCTCGAAGTGTTTGTAGCTGTCAGCGATCTTCTTATTTGTGGTCTGTATGGTTCTGCGATCGTTTCTCGTAGTCTTATTGATTAGTAACTTTAAATAAATTGCCGTAGTCGTCAAAAGCTTGTCCACTTCTAATTACCACCATTTAAATAATTTCTCCACCAAAATGTCATGCGTGTGTAAAATATGCCTCCTCCTCTTGCGGCAGGCCCCCTTGCCTGCCCTGCTGGGCGACCATCTATTAACTATCTGGGGGTACCCCGCTGCTGAGCGAATAGCTACTTCCTTTTCTCATAGATGCGCAAAAAGATGTGCATTTGTGTTTACAAACGATGCTCGTCATGTTTTTGAGTTCTGTTGTTCTTTATGAGAAAAAAAGTTAATAATTGCGCCTTAAGGAACTGCTTGTTCTGTCCTTACAGTACAATTGTGAAACAATATGAGTTGAGTGGGCAGGTGAGCTTTATACAATAACTTTGACAATGAAATCTGGCACTGTGATAATGGGTAATATGAGGAGGAGTTGGGCTACGTTGGGCAACTCCCGCAATTATGGGGGTCGCAGGATCAGCACTTTGACAATAAGACTCTTTGTTTATCTTAAAAAGCCCCAACCATTTAAAATTTAAGCAACATAAAACAATCAACATTGCAAGCTTCGCTCAGTGTTCTAAAGTGGTCTTTCTGTGCATTTGAAGCATTAAAATTCGTTAGCCCCGTGCTGCAGCAGGGGGGCCCCACTAAGGGTAAGCTGCAGGGGGGCCCCACGTGTTTGTGTTACGGTACTGCATCAGTTTTATTGGTATTTATCTATCAAGCATAAGGATAATGTGAACATTTCCTTCAGGTCCCACTTGAATTTATATCCGAGCAAATTTTCAATAAAATTTCAAAGGAAGCCCCTAGAGTTTGGTGTTCACAGGGGAGATGGTGCCATACCCCGTCCTCCAAAGGTGTAAGTGGTCATTACAAAAACAGCTGCAGTAAGCATATATTCAATTCACCAATGCATCGTGTAAAAAATAAAAAAGTTGACTCAACTTAGAAAAGTAAAGAAACCAGCTGCAAAACATTTTTGATTTGGCTCAACTGAAGTTGCAAGTTATTTCAAAAATTTCAAGTTTCTGCAACCGCTTGGACTTGTAGTTGAGCAAAGTTAAAATGCTTTGCTGCTGGTGGCCACACTGTTTAAGTTAGGTCAACTATTCTTTCTTTCTCTCTTTCTTCTTTTTTTTTTTACAGTACAACCATCCATTGGGAGTTTCTTTTTTGCAGGTTTACTTTAAACCAAACTTTTAATACCTAATTTGACAGTATCTCTGTGTCAGTGAGGGCACTGTGGATAGCTATCAGAGCAGCCTAATTATTTCAAACAATACAAAAAGCAATCTTAGCACACAAGAAAAAGCCATCTCCAAGAATGGATTCTGCTTTACAATGCTTCTACAATGTACTGATTATATTTAATAGCCTTCAACAACCCCTGGACTAAGCAAAGGCACAACATGTAATATGAGCTTACGTGGTAAAGGATGTGGCTAGAGGGTTCTCTGCATTTTTGGGAGGTTTTCATTCGTGAGGTAAGACAGTCACTATTTATGGATGGAATAAGTTTATTATTTATTATTAGTATTATTATTATAGGGGAAACTGGAACAAATTTAGCTAGTCACATCTTAGGTATTTCCGGAAGAAGAAACGACAAACAAAAAGGGTAACACTTTACAACAAGAGGAGCACCGCCAATGGTGCATAATACGCCCGTCATAAACATGGATCAGGAAGTGGACAGACAACATGATACCAATATCCAACAGACAACAGCCCAAAGTGAGCTTTGACCTATGTCCGTGACCTTGACCTTGGAGGGAGGGCCGTAAACATGGTACACGACACTCCGCTCAGTGATGGTACACGTGTGTGTGAAATATCATGGATGTATCTGAAGCGGTTGAGAAGTTATGCTCCGGACAAGCCCCATCTGGGCCCCATGTGACCTTTGACCTTTGCCAGTGACCTTGACCTTGACCGGGTGAACGAAATCATGGTGCGCGACACAGCGCCTAGTGATGGTGCACGTGTATGTGAAGTATCACGAATGTAGCTCAAGCGGCTCAGGAGTTATGCCCCGGACAAGAAATTGCTAACAGACAACAGACAGACGGACAGACAGGGGTGATGACATAATACGTCCCGTCTTAAGACGGGCGTATAATAATAATAACAATAATAATAATAATAATAATAATGGTACAACAATGATGTGAACATCATTCGTAAATGATTACCAGGTACTTTAGATAAATGTTAATTACCTGTTCGTTAATGCTTATTACTGCATGAACTAATGTTAATTGTTGTATTCTTATTGTCAGAGGTGGAGAATTCGGGGGTCAGAAAGTAAAAGTCCTGCCAGGTTTTTCTCCCTCCCACAGAATGAGCTGATCATTCATATTGGCTCCATCTCCTGTCAGAAGTAAATCCAGGTGGTTGGAGTAAAGTTCTGGGAAGGATTTTTACTTTCTGAACCTGGACTTTCCACCTCTGCTTATTGTAAAGTGTTACCACAAAAAGCTCTCTCTCTCTCTCTCGCTCGCTCTCTCTCGTCCTCACGCCCAAAGTTGGATATGCACACACTAGCTCTTTAATTTAGTTTTTAACAATAGTGATGAGGAGATTTCATGCTTAAAATTCTCAGAGCTAAAAAGCTAATCAGTTATCAACTAGCGGTGCACAGCAACAATGGCCATGAGAGACAACAACCTTCACATCAATCTCTTGACATGGACATCAATGGAAGAAGTATGGAACATTTTTGATGTTCAAATTTAATCATGAAAAAGCACAGTGGGCTTTAACCATAAAAAAGTCTGAAAAAATTCTAATGGCATGAAACCAATGATATGTACTCCAGAACATGGCGTAGAATACATATATGAAAATGGGGGAAAAAATCCGCTGGGAAATTTTTGAGAAAAACGTGTTTTCAGAAATTGCACTGAGTGAACTTTGAGAAATTCAAAAAAGTGTTAAAATCCCCAAAAATGAGACATCGAAGGGTCATTCGTGGGCATAGTCTCTTTGCTATCGATTCCACAGTGGTTACGTCACATTTCATGGGGCATAGGTCATTGCAAAATTGCACAATAAGCCTTATTATGACTGATGATGGGTAACATTTATTACATTATCATTGATCAGACTTGCCTACATTCACAAAGCTAGGCCCTCCTTATATTGTGCATTGTCCCTGAATTCTGTCTTTTTCCCTGAGACATGCAAGGGGCTGACAGCAAATATGGACCACTGCACAGCCCGCACAAAAGGCTGTATTTTCTGTTTCCGAAAACGAAGCTATTCCATCGTAAACAAGCCCCACCTTATCTCTGCCATCCGTGATCTGATATCTGAGTATGATGTTGATAACAGACGCCTCCCTAGAGCTCACTGTGGCCCCTGTACCACTGCCATCTATGCCATGCAACGAGGAAAGGAGGGGGTAAAATTCAGGTGTGAGAGAGGAGAGTCTTGTCACATTTAATGCTTTCTGATCTGGGAGTGATACTGCACATTTCTCTCTCTGGCTTGGAAGGGGCTCAGATCTGCTGACACTGTAATTAATAAGAGGTGGGAGTGATGGAAGACAAGGGGATATCCACATATGTAGGACTAAAAATCTTTCAGCTATTGAAGGCGCGGTGCTAGCACTGACAGTCAGACTGTGACAGCAAAAGCACGGACCCTTACAGTGAATCTCTGGCCTGATTGATGGACTATTTTTTGTAGCTACTCAATAATTCCCCAGTCTTTTTTCCATGCAATTCAATTAATGGTCTCTTGATATGTTAGGTTTAATGTATGTGAAAAGAAAGGTTACACAATATGGAGTTAAATTACTGCCAAAACCAAATATACAAACCGAACATGTTTTACAAATGCACGATTCACAAACAAATACAATGTGTTTGCAAATATAAAAATGATTCACGTGCAAACAAAGTGTGGTTTGCAAATTTATAAACGATTTGCAAACTAATACAGTGTGGTTTGCAAATATAAAAATGATTCACGTACAAACAAGGTGTGGTTTGCAAATATAAAAACGATTTACAAACAAATACAGCGTGGTTTGCAAATACAAAACACCATTAACAAACAAATGTATTCAGTTTTGCGAATACAAAACGTACTGATTACAAGTATACGACGAGAACCATTTCCTACAAGTACAAAACACTTTAGGCAGTTTTCTACCGGTGACATGGCGCCGATTTTTATCCCCCGCCCGAAGCGGGGGATATAATATTCAGCTCCGTCCGTACGTCTGTCCCGAACATTGTAAGCGCGATATCTCAAGGAGTCAACCTATTTCAATTCTTTTTGGTGCCAACCTTCCTACTGGGAATGCGCAGACACCAGTCGGTTTTGGTGACCTAACGGCGGGGATATAGTCACTTTCGTCACTTGTATTTGTCCGAAGGATTTTCTCACTAATGTCCTCACTAAGTTATTGGCCCTGCTAAACAGTAGGTGGGGCTATGACTCAATTTCCTAGATCTGTACACCGTGAAATTGAACGGAATAGAGAACGGCCGCCAGCAACAACCGTACACATGAGGATGATCGCTGAAGCTAAATAAAAACGCAGTGTCTACGTGTTCGAAATAACTCCGTGTCCGACTTCTGAATCTTTTAGATATTAAACATGAATGTTTTCATCAGGTGGCTCACTTCTTCAAGATGGGCACCGAGAATTTCAATCAATGTTTCTGTTTACATCTACATCTGTCTGTTACATATGCACGCTTTGTGTAAAATTCCCTGCTGGAGCATGGTCTACATCACTTGTATTATAGAATTGAGAACTTGAACGCATTTGCGCAGTTTGTTTTTTCAGTAGCAGACTTAGCTAGAGAGTTGTTAACTCCTACAATTGGCTGGTCGTTTCAACAATCTTGTGTTATATCCTTGTTGAACAGTTTACATCTGTGAGAATGTTTTATGATCACTGACACTTGTTTTATTTCATTGGGCAATGATATTGCTTTTGTCAATATTATATTATTTAAAGCTTATTTGCCAATTCTCAGGCTATTGAGCCAACAGGTCTTCAACTGTGTGAAAGGGCAGAAGTTCAGCTGGTTCGTGAGCTAAACCTCGTTAATTTACATCAATGCCTCTTTTCTCGAATAATTGTTTCTAATATTGCCTGTATCAGTCACCTTGCGAAGTATAGCGCGTCATTATTCATTATTGTGCAAAAGAAACTCAGACAGTCTATGGCGGTCAGACGACCAGCTATTGCTGAAGCCTGCCATATTACTATTTGTTCCTGCCCTGCCCCCTTGTGGCCAACATGTATCATGACGTTAATTTGCTATGACTGAAAATGTTAAATTGCTAGTTACCTATGCAAAGTCATTGTGTGCTTACCTCTGCAAAGCAGCACACTCTGTTCTCTCACTTCTTCTTCTTCCTAAATTTGGCCCATCAACTCCTCCTACACTGTTTTAGCTATTGATACTGTTCAAACTTAAAAAAATCAGCTTGTTCTAATTAAGTTGCATCTGAACAGATTTTTGAATTTATTCTTAGTTTTTGAGATATTTAATTTTAAAAGTCATTTTTTGGGGTCCTATTAAATCAAAGCATTTTTGTGCTGATTCAGAAGATTCAGCACAGGGGACAGCAATACACCTTCACTGTGCAGAGCCTGCCAAATCAAGAGAAGAGGTAGAAGAGAAGGAGGGTAGGTTTGACTTTTACTGAAGGCACCTGAATGCAGCACAGCTCATGTAAATGCTGTCCAAAATAAGACTTTTTATTCATTATACAAATGCTGAAACTTCCTGTTATAGTAGAGGTTTCCTTCTACACATTCCTGTTGGCGTTATTCAGAAGTGTTAGGCCTATTTAAAACAATGTCAAAGGCTAATGTTAAAGTCGGCTAATGTAAGGCTCACAAAGTTAGCAATAGCCAGTCACTAATGCTGGCTAGCGGCCGTTGGTCCATCATATGTCTGTTGCCATTGTTTGGAAGGGTTGACGTTTGCTAATATGCGTCCAACATTCTGCCACCATGACGGCTAGCAGAATTAGCTGGGCAATCACTCTGCTATCATGATGCTAGCCGGTTAGCTGTCAGGCTAACAGATAACTGCCAGCTTGTGTTTATATTAGGCCTAAGTTTTCAAGCATGGTTAGTTTATTCAAGAAATATGGTTCCTAATTGTGTCTTGGAGGGTTGGCAGATAACGTCTAGTGTTTTTGACGAGCTAGCAACTCAACTGACCTTGAATCTTCTAAAAACGTGACTAGGGGAGCAGCTGGCTGGCACATAATGGGAGATATTAGAATCGCAATAATATTAATAATCAAGCCGGTCAAGCCATATACTAGCTAACAGTTAGGCTTTGACCTGCCTAGTCTTGTTTTTGCCAGAGTCAATGAAGGAGACACATTGATAGGAACAAATTGAGTTCAGTTTGGGAGAATAGCGCAGCCATTACCAATAAATTGACTGTTAGGTAACGGTTGCTGCAACGCCCATGCTAGCCATGGATCAAATTTTTAAGCCCGTAACTGCCATCCTTGCTTATCCAGCGGACATAACTTTCCATACTCATTGACTAGTTTAATAGTTAACGTAAGCTAGCTATTCATTATGCCGTATGTAGTGATGACAGTTTCAATACTTAAATTCCACCCGTTTCGAACACATTCTGTGCATTGTGTGTTCACTAGCTATCTAGCTGATAATAACACAGAAATAATAGGGAGCTGTGAATAATATCACAAAATATTTTACCATATTTCACAGCTTGCTATTATTAGCGAGTTAGCGAACATATGCACAATGCACAGTAATGAACAGAGAGCCACGAATAGTATCATTTAACTACTTGGCCAGATCAGTGTTGTACAGTTCGGTACCGGCGGAGACACTGTCAATGAGCAAGAACAGCTACAGCAGTCTGCCAATGTGGCCTGCCATGTTTATTCCCCCAGATAGCTAATTTCTCAGCATGCAATGTGTTGACCTTAATACGCACAGATATATATATATATATATATATATATATATATATAGAGAGAGAGAGAGAGAGAGAGAGAGAGAGAGAGAGAGAGAGATGTGTCAATTTCATTGACTCCAATTGACAAATTTTCGAAACTAACAGTGTCCCGAAGTCCTGGGGCCTATAAAAATTGCTGCCGGGACATAATAATTATACTGTATATGACCGGGACAGTAAAAAAAAAAAAAGTCTGAGCAATTTTGAAACTGATGTTAGAATGGGTATATAAGTGTCACATTTGTTGTTTGAATAATTTCAATAAAAAAACTTAGGTATTGCAAAACACTGCGGCGGTTGTTGCGCCAGATCTGGCTTCAATCGCACACATACCCACACACAGGGAACCCGTTTTTGGGCCCACCCTCTCCCTCTCCACTGCCACATTACCTCAACTTGATACGGCGCCTTCCATAATTATTGGCACCTCTGGTTAAGATGTGTTAAAAGCCTCAAAATAAATTCAATTTTTATTGCAGAAGCATACTCTCACACTGAAAATTGTAGAAAAATGTTACCTTTAACTCAAGTGAATTTTAAGGGAAAAAAAATCCCTGACTAAGAAATAATTATTTTTCATAAAATCGCCTGTTACACAATTATTGGTACCCCTAACGATTCCGAGGAAAAAAATGTAATTGAAATATTTCTGTCATTTCTACAGTAGTTTACAAAGTTGATCAGAGTATCTAGGAACATTTAATTAGTAATTCATCACTTCCTGTTTCCCTGGGGTAAAAATATGATGTGACACAGAGGCCATATCTCTTATCCACGCTTCACCATGGGAAAGACAAAGGAACACACCATTCGAGTAAGGCAGATGTGTGTTGACCTTCACAAGTCAGGCAATGAACACAAGAAAATAGCCTCTCGCCTGCACCTGCCCATATCTACTGTCAGAGGAATCATTAAGAAGTTTAAGAAAACAACTGGAACAGTGGTAAACAAGCCTGGATGAGGTCGCAAGGTTATTTTGCCACCACGCACAGTGAGGAGGATGGTAAAAGTTCTCCAAAGCTCACTCTTAAAGAATTGCAACAAATGGTAGCATCTTGGGGTCACAAAGTCTCCAAAACAGCCATCAGGCACTATCTATATGCCAACAAGCTGTTTGGGAGGCATGCATGGAAAAAACTTTTTCTCACTCACAATCATACACGCAAATGTCTGGAGTTCGCCAAGTGGTATTAGGACCTCACCGTGTGCTTTGGTCAGATGAGACTAAGATAGAGCTTTTTGGCAACAGACACTCTAAGTGGGTCTGGCGGAACACAAAAGATGAGTATGCAGAAAAGCACCTCATGCCCACTGTGAAGTATGGGGGAGGATCGGTGATGCTGTGGCCCTGTTTCTCTTCCAGAGGCCCTGGGAACCTTGTTAGGGTGCATGGCATCATGAATGCTTTGAAATACCAGGACATTTTAAATCAAAATCTGGTGGCCTCTGCCTGAAAGCTGACAATGGGTCGTGACTGGGTCTTTCAGCAAGAAACATGTGGCCAAATCTACGCAGAAATGGTTCACCAGACATAGAATCAAGCTCCTCCCATGGCCATCTCAGTCCCCAGACCTCAATCCCATTGAAAACCTGTGGAGTGAGCTGAAGAGGAGAGTGCAGAGGAGAGGACCCAGGTCGCTAGATGATTTAGAGAGATAGTGCAAAGAGGAATGGTCAAAGATCCCTCTGTCTGTATTCTCCCATCTTGTGAAACATTATAGGAGAAGATTCGGTGCTGTTTTGTTGGCAAAAGGGGGTTGAACAAAGTATTAACATCAGGGTGCTAATAAATGTGGCACACATGATTTAAGGTAAAAGAATTATTTCTTACTGTGGGACTTTTTTCATTCAATTCAATGCACTTGAATTAAAGGTTGGATTTTCCTCTTTTTTTCATTGTGGTCCTATATTATTTAGAAAAAAAAAAGAATTTATTAGAAGCTAAAGAACACATCTTAACCAGGGGTGTCAATAATTATGGAGGACGCTGAAACGGATATAATCGGCTTTTTGAAGTGTCACTTCTTCAGAGCAAAGCATTTCAATAACGTTTTGAAATTCATGCTTTTTCCAAATCATTACACGTGGCATTGACTTTCCGTTTAATCATGTCAACAATAACTTTAAGACAAGCCAAAAAACTGGCAATCGCCCGTCTGCAAAGTGCATCCCGGGATACAAACTACGACACCGCTACTTGACACCACCGCCTCATCCAGAACCGAGCATTGATGAAATGGCTTTAAAAAAAAAACGCATTCAAGCTCATCTACTACCTCTCCAGTGGAAGGAGGATACGGTACTTCGCTTCGGGACTCAGAAGATAACGTTCCATCTGCCTCTGTCCCTGTGGTAAGTTATTTTCTTTAAGTAGACTACTGTGCTCATGTGAGAGAGAGCAAGTTTAACCTTGCCTCAGAAAGCATCAGTTAACGCCCAGTTGCCTTCGTCTCTCTGTGTGAACCTGTGCGAGTGCTCCTGTGTTTAAGTGAGCATGTGTCGCTCTGCTCACATCATTACACTCTAGCTTGACGGTTGATTAGCTAGTTCTAGTTTGTTGCAATACCCAACGCTAATTCTCAAAAAGATAACCAGTACTCACGATCAGGGCCCAGTTGTTCAAAGCTCTGTTAATTTAACGGCTGATTAGCGCAAAACACCTGACACTATGACCACTCTCTAAATAAGATTCTTGCAAATGCTCTTCACTACTTAATCTAATCTAGGGGACACCTACAAAATGCATCAAAAAAGAAAAAAAGAAAAAACCAAACATCTGTGCTTTCATTCAGAGATATAGATACGGTGGTTTGAACTTGATCATTGGTTAAAGTTAACAAAGCTTTGAACAACCGGGCCCAGATCAAATTGAAGGACAATTTAAGAGACACAAAATGCACAGAAGCAGCATGCGGCCGTTTCGACTAACGCTAGCAACTCCGTTAATAATATACATGACAGCCTCATAACCCTATAAATGCGACAGGGTTATACATTGTGATGTTTACGATAATAAAGTTAAGTGCAGTTGATCAGAAATGTACTCAGTTAATTCCAGTGTTTCCCCCACATACTTTACCTGGGCGGCCCGCCAGCAGTAGCGGATCTAGACCCGGGGGGGAATAGGGGGGGCGCAGACACGTCCTTTTATGACAATTAGTCCTGGATAGTTCGCAATCATTTTCCTTTACTGACGTGTTTTCCAATTATCGTACTTGGCAACTTCAGACACGGTCTCTCCATATGCGATGAAACAGCGATGAAATCGTGGGCTTAATTCAGCTCAAGAAAATGTGTCTACATGGCTATGTTGACAATCCCAAAGGGTACAGTTTCGAGATTGGGGCTAATGTGCAGTGCTGCTTAACCATGAAATAAGCTTCTGGTGGCGGTGCAGAGCTGAAGTTACATTGAAAAACAATGATTTTGACACCGGAGAGATGTGTTTTTTTAAAGTCACCAGATTCACCTAAAAAGCCGCTAGATGAGGTCTTAGTTGCCAGAGAAGGCCAAAAGTCGCTAAATCTAGCGACAAAGTCGCTAAATTGGCAACATTGGATACTGCTGGTATCATGTAGGGAGCAGATAGCCAACCGGGCTCTCATTAATATTTTCCACCATTGTTCGACTCTACCATGAGCTCAACATGGAAGTTCGGAAGATCGCCCCTCGCGGTTGTGTCAATATTGAAACATGCGCACATGTCTGCGTACCTTGTGTTCAGGTGTGCTACCACGCATAACATCGACATAAAATACGCATGGCAACGCATTCGGGCATAAAATGTGCACACGGCAA
Organism: Gymnothorax reevesii; assembly: GCA_029721435.1. Taxonomy (NCBI): domain Eukaryota; kingdom Metazoa; phylum Chordata; class Actinopteri; order Anguilliformes; family Muraenidae; genus Gymnothorax; species Gymnothorax reevesii. The sequence goes on from CM056586.1 coordinate 57,299,415, forward strand.
GCATATCCTGGGCCTAACGCTGGCCCCAGTAGACAGCTTGTAGAAGCTGGACCTATTTTCTATGAGAAGTGATTTCGCTCCCGCACAGTATTGTGTGTACACAGTACGACATGGTCCTTGGAGTGCATCGAAACTGTCATTTGCGACACGTCCAAAAGTTCAGAAATCTCCAACTCCATGGAAATTAATCGCGCGTCGCGGCCATATTGTGAAGCAAGTGTCCAATAGCCGAGCTAGACTCAGGGGCGGGCTGTACAGTGGTCCAGTCACAATACACAGCAGATTCACGTGTCATTACAATCTATAGTTACAATCTTTTGTAATCTTCGAGGAGAGTAGTAGACTGGTAGATATTCACCTTCAGAACACTGAGTTTTGCCCCGCTTCACTTTGCAGATTTCGCCTCCATATGTCTCGACCGTAAAGGGGTGTACTGTACACACCAATGCCAACAAAGTGAAGTCCAAGTGAAAATCCAATATCGATACAACACTTCCACATTACACTTGGCATTGCTTTTATCAAAACTCCTCACATGGCAGAAACTTTGGAAGTTTAAGTGAAAATCCAACATTGTTAAATCCATTTATCGAAACTCCTAACAACATTCTTACATTAAAACCTTTCCTAGACTATCAGATTTAGTATCCAACACCCTTTTAAAATGCTCATTGACATTTACATTGAATTATATTGTACTGTATTGTATTGTATTGTAATAATAGTGTAACTTAAGACTTAAAGCCATTGTAAGGGCTACTGTGTTTTCAGTGAACAAATTTGGAAGTCTAAGTGGAATCCCAATATCGATTTTCCAATAGACTGAATGAAGGGGCTTCGGCTCTCTCTATATATAGCCCCCTGCTTCACTACTCCTCACAACCTGACCTTCAAGCTTGACAACTTGCTTTGTATTCAACCTGTGCAACCTGACTTGTTCAGCAGTTTAATATTCAACAGCCTTTTTAAAGGCTTATATCCATTTATATAATATTATATTATATTATATTATATACTCAGCAACAAAAGTTTCTGTGACACTATTTATGTGTATGTTATAAATGACACGCAAAGATCTCAATGCAATCAATATGTTTATTTAACAGGAGAAACACTGACTTTTCAGTGCCAACGTCACTCAAAACGAAAAATGTCATTTTCATGCGTCATGAAGCACTTGTCTGACGTCTAACCAATTGTGACCTTCACACATCAATACCGGGTGTGACTTCCTCGTGCCATGATGCAAGCAACGCATCTCCGGCGCATGGACCGAATCAGATGTGCCAGAAATTGCTGTGGGATGTCATTCCAAATCTGACGTAGACGTTGTTGCAATTCCTGGAGTGTAGCTGGCGGGTTATCCAACCGCCGCAAACGTCGATCCATCTCGTCCCAAAGATGCTCGATTGGGGACATGTCTTGGGATCTGGCTGGCCATGGCAGGATATTGACATGTTGTTGCATCAGATACTGCTGTACAATCCTTGCAACGTGTGGTCTGGCGTTATCATGTTGCAGCGTTATTCCGGGACCATGTTGCATCAAAAACGGTACCACCAATGGCCGTAGCACTTCATCGCGATATCTTTGACCTGTCAGATTTCCATCAATAACAAGCAAATCTGTTCTGTTTCTAGCCGTGATCCCTCCCCAAATCATGACACTACCACCTCCAAAATGATCAAATTCCTGAACACAGTTGTTGGCATAACGTTCTCCACGTCGACGGTATACACGTAAACGACCATCACATCGGTTAAGCATGAATCTTGATTCATCAGTGAAGAGTACAAGATCCCACTGACGTTGGATCCACCGTCGATGTTGTTGTGCCCACTGTAGACGCAGTCGTCGGTGTTGTACTGTGAGTATTGGACGTCTTGCTGGCCGACGTGGGACAATGCCAAAATGACGGAGACGGCGACGGATTGTCTGTGCAGACAGTCGCCTCAAACCAGGTATCGTTCTTGCAGTTATGGTTGCAGGTTGGAATCGATTTCGGAGATGGGTTGTTCGAATCCAGTTGTCCTGTCTGGGAGTGGTTACTCGTGGACGGCTGCTGCGAGGACGGTCTCTGACATGTCTTGTCTGCTGATGACGCTGCCATAAGTTCCAAATGGTGTTTCGGTGGACATTCAGGCGATGAGCAACTTCCCTCTGCGAGGTTCCGGATTCAATCATCCCAATGGCCCTCCACCGATCATTTTCAGACAGTCTTGGCATTTAGAGGGTAGAGTTCCTGATCCGAAATGGCTGTGTTTTCGATAAGTGATGCTTCCATCGTTCATCAGGCACAATGTGAACATTCCAAAAATTCTCCTCTTTTATTGTAAAAAATAATTAATAATATTGGTGTCACAGAAACTTTTGTTGCTGAGTATATTATTAGAAACAACACTGCACCTTCAAAGACTAAAAGCCTTTGTAAAAGACTTACGCATTTCCAACGCCCTTTTTTAAGGCTTGTTGCCTTTTATTCTATTGTGGGTACTCGTTTATACTGTATTATATTATTGTTATATCATGACATTCAGTTGTGAAAGTCCCCGTGAGAATCCAATAGATATAACACTCTAACATTACACTTGGCATCAGTAGTATGGATTGCAAACAAAAAAGTGGGGCTTCAAAACGAAAAGCCAAAAAAATAGGGAGGCAAAGCAGGCCGATTTTTTTTGACAAGCCTCAAGATTCAAATATTGATAATGTCATCAGTTGCCCGAGTTGCAGCAATGAAGAGATCACCGCTGGTTAGATCATACTGGAGCCCTCACAGACCCAATCAAGCGTAGACCCAGCCTGTCAGGCTCAGGCCTCAGGCCCACACTCAGACCAGGCATCAACTGAGAAAATCTCAGGAGCCCAGTTACACACCTGAAGCTGGGGACACCAACTCCGGTCATGAACCTCTTATTGACCCTACTTTATGGCCAAATACCACAACCATTAAAGACTTGTGCACTCTTAGGACAGGAGACTCACTGTCAGACCAGGAGGGGTACACTGAGACCAGTGTCACATTACTGAACAGCTCAAGTCGATTCTGGTTAGTAGAGGAGCAGCTGCTTTTCGAAAAGTACCTCAAATAGGGAAAGGACCATGGGGGGCATCACTAGGAGTTTCACTAATTCCTTAATCAAATGCTCTCTACCTAATGGCCAGTCTGTGACTAGGCAGTGGCTACTTTACTCCCCTTCATCTGGTTGCATCTTTTGTTTTCCTTGCAAACTGTTTTCAAGTAAGCAAAATGCGTTTGTCCACGGGTTTTCTGATTGGAAACATTCTGAGCGTATCGGTGAGCATGAGAGGAGTGAGGAGCATAGTGCTTGCATGTTAGCATTACACAGTCGCTCCGAAAACACAGGAAGAGTTGATTCTGATCTTGTCAAACAAATTGATGCAGAGAGGCAATACTGGCGGGACTTTTTGAAAAGAGTTGTTGCTGTAATTCAGTTTTTGGGGGAGAGGGGCCTTGCTTTCAGGGGAGATGATGAGCGGTTGGGATCACCTCACAATGGTAATTTCTTGGGCATTGTCGAACTGTTGGCCAAATTTGACCCTTTTCTAGCTGACCATCTCCAAAGGTTTGGAGGCAAGGGCAAAGGCTCTGTGTCCTCCCTCTCATCCACAATCTGTGAGGAATTTATCCACTTAATTGCTTCCTTTGTTCTTTCTCCCATTATCAGCGAGACCTTGCTCATGTGGACCAACTCACTTTTATTTTCAGGTTTGTAAATAATGGTGGAGAAGTAGTTGAGCGTTTTCTGGCTTTTAAGCCTATTGAAAATCATAGTGGGAACAGTTTGGCTGAGTGTGTTGCTGCAATGGTGGAGAACCTGGGCCTAGACTTAACTAACTGTCGAGGCCAGTCTTATGATAATGCAAGTAATATGTCAGGAAAGTGCAATGGAGTCCAAGCTCATCTGAAACAAATAAACCCATTGATTTGTTATGTCCCCTGTGCAGCACCTTCATTGAATTTAGTCTGTGTCAATGCTGTTGACAGTAGCCCAGAAGCTGGCCGTTTCTTTGACTTTCTGCAATCAATGTACACATTTTGTGCCTCGTCAACACACAGGTGGGGAAAGGTGTTCCGTGATACAGATGTGAAACTCACACTGAAATCTTTGTCAGGTACTCGTTGTAGTTCAAGAGCTGAATCAACAAAGGCTCTTTGGAAATATTATGCTCGATTGAGAGAGGCATTGAACAATATTTCCAAAGATTCACAGGAGAAACGTGAAACTAGAAGCGAGGCCTCTGCACTCTGTGGCAAGCTGGACACCCTAGAGATAGCTTTCATGGCACAGTTTTGGGATACAGTTCTGCACCAGTTCCAAGCCACGAGCCTGCAGTTGCAGAAACATGACATTGACATACACACAGCTACACAGCTTCTCCTTTCACTTCCTGACTTTGTGGCAGCACAGAGAGAAAATTTTGCCTTTTTTGAAGGGTCAGCTTTAAATCTTACCGATTCAGTCTCCCAAGACTACAGACATGACCTCCAGCGCACAAAGAAGCGCAAATGTATGGCGGATGAAAGTGCAGAGCCAGGTGTTGAATTCAGTGGAAAAGAAAAGTTTTGGATTGAAACGTTCAATGTTCTAATTGACAAACTTGTGTCCTGTCTTAACCATCGGTTAACTGCATACACACACTTGACCAATCTTTTTCATGTTCTTTTCATGCCTGATAATATGTCCAACAGTGAGCTCACTTTCAGGGCTGAATCTCTTGCTGCAGCATATCCCACTGATCTGACCATGAGCTTGGCAGATGAACTTGTTTAGTACAAATCATTCATTTCAGAAGAACAAAAATGCCCAAATACAATGCAAAAGACTATGGTAAATTTGGATTTACAGTCCACTTTCCCAAATGTTTACATAGCACTCAGACTGTTTTTGACCCTGCCAATAACAAACTTTGAAGGGGAACGGTCATTCTCCAGACTGGCTCGAATTAAGAATGAGCTCAGGATGAAAATGTGCCAAAATCGGTTGATCCCCTCTAGCAATAGAATCAGAGTTTGTTCGACAGCTCAACTTTGATGAGTTAGTGGACGACTTTGCAAGACGGAAGAGCAGAAAGAAACCTATGTAGAATCCTTAGGTACGGTAGGTTGGCGCGGGGGTGGGGGGGGGCCATTGCAAACTCCTGGCCCCGGGGCCCAGACCCCCCATTATCCAACCCTGGTTCTCCCCGATTACGTAAGAAGACAATCATTCATCTGGACGCTTATTTGCTGTATTTAAAACAACGTTAGTCAAACTTGCATACCTGTCGACTCCCACGCAAACAGCTTAGGCAGCTCGCTGCCTATTTAACTGCCAAGTGCCACTTTTTTATCAACCCACGCAATACCGAGAGTGAAAGGCGATATTTCACTGGAACACGGACCTGATCAATCAACGCGAAGCTCTTGCCTATGAATAAGTAAATTATTTTTCTGTACTGAATTTCACCCATGATTTCATCGCTGTTCGATCGCATATGGATAGACCGTGTCTTAAGTTGCCAAGTACGATAATTAGAAAACGCGTCAGTAAATAATAATAACGCATCAATTTTGTATAGCGCTTTTCTGGACACTCAAAGACGCTTTACAATGGAGGCATTATTCATTCACTCACACATTCACGCTCTGATGGTGGTAAACTACATTTTTGTAGCCACAGCTGCCCTGGGGCAGGCTGACAGAAGCGTGGCTGCCAGTATGCGCCTACGGCCCCTCCAACCACCACCACATTCACACACAGCCAGACAGGAGGGAGGGTTCATGTTGCATGTTTTGAAGGTGGGGGAAACCGGAGTACCTGGAGGAAACCCACGCGAACACAGGGAGAACATGCAAACTCCACACAGAAAGGCCCCAGGCCGGATTCAAACCCACGACCTTCTTGCTGTGAGGCAGTAGTGCTAACCACTATGCCACCGTGCTGCCCAAGTAAAGGAAAATGATTGCGAACTACCCAGGACTAATTATCATAAAGGGACGCCCCCCCCTATTCCCGGGTCTAGATCCGCTACTGCCGCCCAGGTAAGAATAACATAGGCTAATATTAAGGGCCGGTTCATACTCAACGCAAGGGACGCGAGCGCGAACACAAGGCAACGCATTGAGCAACGCAAGGTGTCCATCTTGCGTCCTTGCGTAGCAAAGTGTGTCGTCCAAATTTTTGAAACGCGATGCGTCGACACATGTAATTCCATGATATTCCAATAGGGGAGATAAAGCAAATAATGCACCATACGCTGTGTTCAACACACCAAAAAGAAGAAAGAAGTCCGTTCCATTCCATTCACAGAGAAGCCTGAACGCACGTCTCTTGCTGCGCTGTGCCTCGTTAAAAAGCAGTACACTGCTCATACAATAGGGGGTAGCAAAGTCCTCTCCGTCTCCTCCTCCTTCTTTCTTCTTTTTGGTGTGATGAAGACATCATATGGTGCATTATTTGCTTTATCTTCCCTTATGGAATCTCACGGAAGTACACGCGTCGCGTGACAAAAATTTGGACGACACACTTTGCAACGCAAGGACGCAAGATGGACACCTTGCGTTGCTCAATGCGTTGCCTTGTGTTCGCGCTCGCGTGCCTTGCGTTGAGTATGAACCGGCCCTAAGTTAAATCAGAGTTGATTGAACCATGTTCATGTATCACCTGTTCCGAGAAATCCGCATTCAGAAACTCAGAGTTAGTCTACTCACAGTTGCAGAACAAACTCAGAGTTCGTTTACCCTGCTTTCTGAATCCTGGGTCTATTGTTTTTGTTAGGCTTATCTTGCATTGATCATGCTGGTCAGAATGAATGGAACGGTAGAGAGATCGATATTTCCTCTTTGGAGCAAGTTGGCAACCTCTGCTAACTCTAGCCTCAGTTGCAGACGTCTTGTGGTGTTCTAATAATTTCCCTCACCCTACAACGTCTGCGCACGCGAGCGAGGTTTTGCGTTCCGTGACGTAATGTGATTGTGCTTGATGAGCCAATCAGAATGCTTATTATATGTTATGATCTCTGTCATTACTATGGCTTTCCCTGCGGCTTGTCAAAAATAGTGATATGGCGGATAAAGAAACTCCTAAAAAAACTTGTTGAAAACAACATTTGTTTTGTGTGTAAAACAAAAATCCTCTCAAATAAAGACAAGATACGAGTGCATGGAAAAAGCAAGCTTGTTATCGCAGCAGTAATAAGCTCTGTCATCTCTGTTAAAACAGCGGTATACACAAACGAGTTATTCGTCTGCCGAACGGGCTGCTATCGCTTACTTTAAAAATTTTCAAAATAGAGATTAGAACTTGATGATTTATTATGTGAGCTTCATAGACAGCAACAGCATAAATATTGTTTGAATATGCGGCATTCAGCAGCATCTTCCTCCACCGTTCACTTAGCCAAAAAGTCTGGAGAACCGTATAGTATTGAAAACAATCCTCTTTCCACACTTCTCTTCTCCATTTCGGTATCGACCAGACTTAAACTCGTTGCTTTCACTCCTATGTTATTCAAATAATTGACTTGATCCTTCATAAGGTTAACAAGAGGAGAAACAACAATAACAATAGGCGATTCTTTATTAGAAAACGCTTCCCCGAGGATTGGAAGAGCTTGGTATATGAGCGATTTGCCAAATCCTGTTGGCAAATTTACGTAGACATCTTTCCTCTGGATAACTAAGTTGTTCATTGCTTGTTCTTGCAAGCTATTCATACTTTCAATATTGAAGGCTTTGCAGATTTTCTCCAAAGCTCGAGAGAAAACATATTCGCCACCGTCCGCCAATTAGGCTTCATCTGTTTCTGCATATATAATTAGCTCCTGGATTTCAGGAGCTAGTTTCTGATTGGTGGAACACAAAACCTCGCTCGAGTGCGCAGACATTGTAGGGTGAGGGAAATTAACCGAACACCACAAGACGTCTGCAACGGAGGCTATGCAAACTAACTCTCCGTTGGCAAGCTAGTGAGTTTGCTAATTCTATCTGATCAAACCAGAGTTCATGTTTGCATAGTGACATTTTTTCTCTGGTTAGTTCTCAGAGCTGAAATTCGTTGATGAATGTATAAACACTTGATAGGTTTAGCTAAAAGTGGTGATCTATGTGGCGTTGTTAATGCTCATTTTGTAATGCCTAGCTAAGCCACTTTTCAGATACCTTGTTGAAGCTAGCACTAATGTTGTAAATTTATCGTCTGGCAATGGTAAGCATTATTGCCACCAGGCGTTTGTTTATTATCGTTTATCTCAATGAGCTGTGCATGGCCATTTCTAGAACAGCAAGTTACCCAGCTGAGTCATAATTACTCAGACGTGTCACTTTAAGGACTTGCTGTTGCATTTTTATGTTAATATGTGGATATTTGGGGAAAAATACTTTGGGACACTGTTGGTTACATCTGGGACAATACTGAGAAGGATTTGGGACCACTGCGGGACGCTAAAAAAAAGTTAATTTCAAGCCCTGGCTGTGTTGAAGCAGAGTTGACAAGCTCATGATCCGCTTTCTGAAGGTACAAAACCCAAAACCAGTGAAGTTGGCACGTTGTGTAAATCGTAAATAAAAACAGAATACAATGATTTGCAAATCCTTTTCAACCTATATTCAATTGAATTCACTGCAAAGACAAGTTACTTAATGTTCGAACAGGTAAACTTGGTAATTTTTTGCAAATATTAGCTCATTTGGAAATTGATGCCTGCAACAGGTTTCAAAAAAGCTGGCACAAGTGGCAAAAAAGAGTTGAAGAATGCTCATCAAACACTTATTTGGAACATCCCACAGGTGAACGGGCTAATTGGGAACAGGTGGGTGCCATGATTGGGTATAAAAGCAGCTTCCCATTCACAAACAAGGATGGGGCGAGGGTCACCACTTAGTGAACAAATGCGTGAGCTGATTGTCGAACAGTTTAAAAACAACATTCCTCAACGAGCTATTGCAAGATATTTAGGGATTTCATCATCTACGGTCCGTAATATTGTCAAAAGGTTCAGAGAATCTGGAGAAATCACTGCACGTAAGCGACAAGGCCGAAAACCAACATTGAATGCCCGTGACCTTCAATCCCTCAGGCTGTACTGCATCAAAAACCGACATCAGTGTGTAAAGGACATCACCACATGGGCTCAGGAACACTTCAGAAAACCACTGTCAGTAACTACAGTTCCTCGCTCCATCTGCAAGTGCAAGTTAAAACTCTACAATGCAAAGCGAAAGCCATTTATCAACAGCACACAGAAACACCGCCGGCTTCGCTGGGCCCAAGCTCATCTAAGATGGCCTGATGCAAAGTGGGAAAGTGTTCTGTGGTCTGAGGAGTGCACATTTCAAATTGTTTTTGGAAACTGTGGACGTCGTGTCCTTCGGACCAAAGAGGAAAAGAACCATCTGAACTGTTATAGGCGCAAAGTTCAAAAGCCAGCATCTGTGATGGTATGGGGGTGTATTAGTGCCCAGGGCATGGGCAACTTACACATATGTGAAGGCACCATTAATGCTGAAAGGTACATACAGGTTTTGGAGCAACATATGTCGCCATCCAAGCAACGTCTTTTTCATGGACGCCCCTGCTTATTTCAGCAAGACAGTGCCAAGCCACATTCTGCACGTGTTACAACAGCATGGCTCCGTAGTAAAAGAGTGCGGGTACTAGACTGGCCTGCCTGTAGTCCAGACTTGTCTCCCATTGAAAATGTGTGGCGCTTTATGAACCGTAAAATACGACAACAGAGACCCCGGACTGTAGAACAACTTAAGCTGTACATCAAGCAAGAATGGGAAAGAGTTCCTCCTGAATAGCATCAAAAATTGGTCTCCTCAGTTCCCAAACGTTTACTGAGTGTCGTTAAAAGGAAAGGCGATGTAACACAGTAATAAAAAGGCCCCTGTGCCAACTTTTTTGCAATGTGTTGCTGCCTTTAAATTCTAAGTTAATGATTATTTGCAAAAAAAAAATAAAGTTTCTCAGTTTGAACATCAAACATCTTGTCTTTGCAGTGTATTCAATTGAATATTTGTTGAAAAGGATTTGCAAATCATTGTATTCTGTTTTTATCTACGATTTACATAACGTGCCAACTTCACTGGCTTTGGGTTTTGTAACGATTTGTAACGACGAATAAATAATTACATTGAATAATGTCAGCATATCTGAATCTTACTAACATGTACAGTAAAGCATTTTAAAGGAATTTCTGCGCTTAATTACACAATTGCATAGGGTTCTAGTGAATCTCATTTTGTCTGGTTTCAAGCAGTGGACCAGTTTGCCAAGCAAAACCCTATCAGGAGCTAATGCTCTAGGCTCCCTAGATCTCAAAGGCATGCAAACTCCACCACCATGATGAGGTAATTCTTAGTGAAGAGTTAAAACATCATTTGTTCATAGAAAAGGGGGACAATAATAAAGTTATGCAAAGCCCTGATTAATCAGCTTCTTAAACCGACTGAAATCATTCAGTTTAATAAAAAGTATAGGATGAGTCTGAAGCCTGAAATATGTTTGAGTGGTTGGCTCCTGTCTGGAAGTTTTGTTTAATTAGAATGGGGGAACGAGGTTGGTGTGTGCAGAAAGACACTGGGAAATTAAGCGAAAGGCTCAATCAGTGCAAAATTTTAAAACAAAGTATCTCAACATAACACTTTTAGGATACAATCTTCTGAATGAATTTTCATTGTATTTTCCAGTGCTTAATAAATAACTACATGCCTTTGGGAGTCTTAGGTATATTTTGATGAGAATACTGTGTTTGAGGAATTTAATGTAGCAAAGTAGCAATTTCAGCTTGCGCACAATTCATCCTCTAAAGCCCTTAGGAGTCTTTGCTTCGGAAAGTATCTTTCAGAATACAGATAGGTGACAAATTATAGGAAAAATCCTTATAAATGCATGTACAAACAACTAATACATATGCTTTTGTTAATAGTCCTGGCTTTGTTTGGGTCCACTTGTCCCTTTTAAGATGGAGGGGTCACTGCAAATCAATGCAGCGCTATTCTGTGTGATCAGCTTTATAAAATGTATGATGAAGCATGCCTACCATGATGGGATTGTCTCAACCCGGCTGACAATCACCCAAGCCCCACTGGACTCCAGGGATATCTGAATGCTTTAATGAGTATGAAAATGATCCGAAGCATATGCCACCGAAGCAATGCGTCAGACCATGCATTCCATTATCATCAAACACGAAAAAGAGCCGATATCTCAAGGAACTCAATCCCTCCAGTAATTTTTCACTTTTAGACGATGGGTATGCTGAAGCATGTTAAAGCTTATCTGGCAGCTTAAGGAGACCCAACAATTTCTCACCTGTCTGTATGCGGATTTCCCCCCCAAGTTGGCAAGCTTCAAAGCGATAAAATAATATAACAGAGCACGGGCTGCTCTCAAAAATGAAGATGATTTACATAAATATGATGTTCTCATGCATAGCAACATAGTTGTCAGGCTTCCTATTTAAAAAATATTTGCGAGCAAGCTAGCTAAGTAGTAGGTCGAGATTCTGTTGGGGCCCCCTTGTTAGCAAGCTAGCTATGCAGTTAGGACTAATGTTAAAAACCATGATAGTGAGGAGTCTATTTACGCATAGACTGTATTTAACTTATTTTGAATGATAGGTTTACATTTTTTGTATGAGGTAGATAGCAATCTACTTATCCATGGTCAATGTACTAATGTTAGCTACCTTGCTAGCTTGAGAGCAAGTTCTAGACATTGGCAAGGGAGCTAAGCAATAAACTGCTAAGGACCCGGAAAGCAGCAAATGTTATGTATGTTCTCCTCAATCAACTCTACTTGGGTACAAATATGTACAGGCAAACCCTTTAACAAGACTTAATTTGGTCAACCCAAAGTAATTCTGAAAGTCCAACAAAATTGACCGTAAAAAGGTATTTGCTCTAAATACTGTCCTGTAAAGTTCGCAGCGGAGCAACCATATAAAAATAATGCAAGCTAGCTAGTTATTTTAGCGAAATTCTATAATAGGTCAGCGTAGGTAGCAACAGACATATTTGGCGAAATGCTCTTTACTCTGTTACAGCCCAGTCTAGGTTGGGCAGTGCATCACATGAAAAAAAGTGAGAGTCTCCTCTCCGATCCTCAGAGACAGAAACACGCAGGATGTTCGAAAAGGTTAACAAAGTATCAACTTTTGAGCCAGCAGTTCCTTTCATTAAAAGAGCTACAAATCTTCAGTGGGTGATTCCAAAATAACAAACAAAGAATCAAAGACAACTACTAACCGAACCAAAAATCAAGACATCAACCTTACCTCCCTCGACAGAGTCAAGAGAAAACAAACTAAACTAAAACGGCAACTACTCCCTCCAGTTCTTGCACAAATTCACCAGTTATGCAATGTACACAGCTCTCGCAACCAGCTCACTGAATATATACTTAGCGCCATTAAAAAAACGGTGAGGTATGTACTGTATTTACGGCAAATTGAAGAATCGGTCCATTTTTATAGCTTTTCCAGTGAGATGCGAGTGGAAATAAAGAAAAGTGCGTGGTATTGTAATAATGATGCGCGCCATATGAACTTGATGAGCACTTCAGTAAAGACAAAGATTGAGCTTTTTGTGATGCATACAGTGTCACTTGACTTGATTGTTTGGGTGTGGTCAATAGCCTACATAAAGCCAACAAAAAAGAAAAATGCTAAGTCATCAAGAAAATGAAACGGCTTACGACAAGAGAGGAAAAAGAGTTATTGGCATGCTACGAGCAGGTCTCAGTTGCCCATCATCTGCACTGTCACCGGTCAGCAATCAGTTGACTGTCTGTCCAAGAATGGAAAACAGGCACTGTCGCTGACCGACCCAGTCATGAGTGACTTTGGTAGCTCAAGGTACTGGTTACAGCCTGTATGTAACAGATTTAACCATACCGTTAGTGGTTTAAACTAGGTAGTCAAGTTGCTAATGTACTTTGTAGTTCTCAACTAGCAATGCTTTGGGAAATGTGTTAAAAGTAAATAGGAATCTGAGAGATAACAGAGTACCTAGCTACAGCTGTTGTGCTCTACAGTTGTACTAAACTTTTATATTAATTGGCTAACCTTTTAGATAACATGGAGTCCTTATAAGAGAACTCTAAGCAAAGGTAAACTGTCGCTAAAGCCTCAGTCATATATCCACGGGGCTTCGTACAAATTACTCTACCTACAGCAGATTTCAACGATTTCACGACATTGGGGGTATCGCAGGGGGGCTCCGGAATTTCAGTGAAGAGGTTACACATTCGGCGGGGCTCACCCAGAGCCCTTTGAAGTTTTCCCGACTTCAATCGCGAGGCTCCCATGCCTAAGCCACAACGGTATCGCAGGACAATTCAGCGGATGCTGCACTGCTTTCTTGCGGTGCCTGTACCATTCAAGGTCAGTAGCAAGGCTGCTGCATAGCGCACGTGCAGACTATTCTAGCACACCTGCGACTCCCGCATTAACTCCTGCATGAGAGTTTTGTAGTGGCCCAGTCTCACTCAGCTCAGCAACTATGCTTTCACCCACTCGGACCACCATCTCCTCTCCTCTCTGGCCTGGCGCTGCTCTCCAAGGAGCAGCCAGAATCAGTAGTTGTCCCCGCCGAACCCGCAAGAGCTGCAGCCTCAGGTGCACCAGCCTGAGACATTGAGGGTGTGTCAGCAGCATCGTCTTCTTCCTTGTATCTTCAGATGATGAGAGACTGATGACTTAAATTGCAATTTTATATATGCGGAGGTAATATAAATGAGCTAGTTAGGTCTGTGCTGCAAGCACTTAATACTAGACATTTTCAAATTACTGGACAGATTGAAATTATAATAGTAAAAACAACAACAAATGCTCCAGTAATGACAAGAGTCCTTCCGCAGACATGCATGTGTTCAAGATTGCTATGTCTAACAGATTGCCTAGCTGCCTCAGACATCAATCACTATGGGGCGTAAGCAAATCATTGGATTGGTGTCTCTGCGTGGTGAGTGAGCAGACAATTTTTCAACTTATTTTCACCTTGGTTCAGGGGCGAAACTTGTCAGGATGCTACTGTGTGTGTGTTTGTGTGTGCACGCGCGTGCATTTGTGTGTGTGTGTGTGTGTGTGTAAAGGAATTTCCACTCTATATGTAAAAACAGACCAAATAACCTCCTCAATAATGTACTTGTACCATAAAGATGTGGAAATTAATTTCATATAATAAAGATGGGTATTTCATCATTGTATAAAAGGTATTGATCAGTTGTTGCAGGCAGTTGTCATTTTACTGATTATTTGTTTATAAAATCTCTCTCTTTAGGGTTTTTGAGGTGTAGTCAGAACCCCTCCACCCAATATTTTGGGTTGGGACTTAAGGACAGTGCTTCAATAACAGCTCAGGTCCAGTTAGACCTGGTTAAACACCAGAGGGCAACTGGGCCTGAAAACTTTGTCAGGCCAAAATAAAAAGCTAAGCTCTTCACAGTGATGTAATGCAGTGCAATCTTTTCATAAGATTAGCACGCCCTGTTTAATGATTCCGGTTCACCGAGACATGAAAGAAAAAAAAAATCCTACGACAAAACATGTTTTCAACGAACTTGCAAGACACAGCTCTTTCGAATATCCATGTGTGTGTTACTGTTATTCATCTTTCATTCTGAAAGTAATTACAAAACTTGACTTGTTACTTGTGTTACAGACAGGCCATTTTTGCAAGATCTGAAGTGATAACATGAATTTCAGGAGATCTTATTAGTCCCCAAATGAGCCTATTTAGTTTGATTTACATTATTAAATTTTATTGGAATGAAGATTGATGTTTGCTTAGTTAATGAGAGCCGATTGACCCCGTGACACTGTGCTGTATGGGGAACAAGGCTGTTTCCGTTGGGGTTGGTGCGCACACTCGTGGCTGCCACTGGACCCTCGAGAGTGTGAAGGCTGGTCTTGGATGAAGATTCAAGTTTGCCGGCCTGCAACCTACCACCGTTCACAGACACAAAGTTTTACGCTGTTTCTTTTCCTTTTGTCAAATAACTAAAAGGACATCAACCATATCTTACAGACAAGCGAAGATCCGCGGAATGTTTTAGGGACCTTTAAGAAGGCGTAAACTGAACAAACGGATCGCAAGAGAACCAACAGACGCCGCTTCCTGCGCGATTCCCAGGGCCGAGCTGTTCGTCGTTGGGCGACAGGTGCCAGCTGGCCGCGAACTGCGGAAATCGTCGGCGTTTGAGTGAAGAAATTGAAGGTAGCATCAATCTTTCCTCTGTTTCCTGTTGTGTTTTAAGCAAGCTGAAAGTGTATTAGCCGCACGCCGCCCTGAGATGTGTCAGAGATAAGTTTGTGCGTAACTCCCCTAGACAATGTTAGCTGTTGCTGCACGTATTACAATAGTTTGTTTAATACGGATAGGCTTGCAATATCTCTGCTCAGGGTGGACGTGACACTTGGAATGGCTTTCATACAACTTGGACCTCTAACTGGAATTTCCACTTATATTATGATGAAACTCTTCTGATGCAGTTGGGGAAAAACCCCTGACATATAGAACCATTCCCTGTTCTTTAAGTGACTGTCCATAGGAAAAAAAAAAGTTTGAAACAACTGGGTTAACTTGTTGATACTAGGAGACAGTTGGATTAAATTATTTTAACGTAATACAGAGTGTCACCCTCCAGCTAATGCCCATGATTAATGCCATTTTTTTCCAGCTGGTTAAACTACAGCAGCGGTCACCAAGCCACTTCTGGTTCCAAGTTCCTAGATATCTACCATCCTGCTGGTTTTGATTACAACCCAAATTTGGCATTCCTCATTCAACTTATTTGCAGTTCAGTCCAAATCTAACTGGCTTTCTGAGGTTTGGAGTGGATTCCCATGGAAAGGAAGATCTGAAGGACCAGGCTTGGTAACCACTGCCCTCCACAGGCCAAGTTCTTGTTGGAACTTTACTTCTCTCTGGGGTTCTCAGCACTTTTGGGTCTGCATATGCTGTATTGCTCCAGATAAGAGTGTCCACTGAATAAATGTATTGTAAAAAATGTCTGACAATCTCTGGACGTTGAGGCAACATGCCCCTAGAGTTTTTTGAAGCTATTATGAGGGCTTGGGCCACAGTTGGTGAAGTGGCTGTGCTTTTCAGACTCCATTACTCATATTCCCGCCCCCGCGGCAGAATCGTAGCGGTGGAGGAAATGAACGGGGTTAGATGGAATAGATGGCCTTCTCTCACAGCTTCCCGGTGGGCTGAGAGGAAATTAGAGCACTCGGTCTCTGTCGGGCCGCTTAAAGCATCCGTGACAATGCGTGATCTCAAATTTTTGGGGCCAGGGTACCCTGCAGGGGCCCCTCCTTAAGAGTACTGGCCTTCTGGAGCTGGGCTGGGGCCCAGGGCAATGTTACAATGAGTGAGTGAGTGAGTGAGTGAGTGAGTACATGCATGTGCATGTCGGTGTTTGTCTGTGTGTTTGTTTGTGTGTTAGGGTGCGTGTGTCCATTCATGTGTCTGTGTGCCTGAGTGTTCAAACACTTGCGCACATTTGTGTTTATATGACACAGATAGAAAAAGAGTGCGATAAGGACTTGGTGGGAGTTAGGTAATCATCTGACTTGAGTGAGGTAGCATACTGGCTAGCATACTGATCCTACAATTAGCTTTTGAAAAGAGTAATGCTACTTGCTAACACGTTTCCCCAAGTCTCAAATTTTACTGCAACACTGCAAAGGAGATATACACAGAACAAAAAGTTAAAGAGGTTTTTTTTCTAATAGGTGCATTCAGGTTATTTTTTTAACATTTAGGCCTCTAATTTGAGAACCTAAACGCAAACAGCAAACACAAGTCCTAATGCCTGTGTAGATCAAACGTGGGGATGTTCAACATCAACTCCGAGCAACTGTTTAACTGTTGTTAGCGGGGTTGGTATACGACGAATTAAATATTTTTGGGAGGGTTGAATGTGTGGATCCTTTAAGGTCGAGCAGATAAGCCTCTGTTTTTTTCCTTTAAAGCTATTGCATTTATGGCATCGGGACCTGGCAGTTTTGTCAGGTGGAGGACAAGCACCTGCCTCCTTCAGTCCTCTGGGACCCCGTAAATAGGCCTTCAGAACATGCTTGAAATGAAACAAATTTCAATTTAGATAGGCATAAAGTGGCATGAAAAATATGTACCCCCTTCCTAATTTTTTCTCCCACACGCCTCAATGTTTCAGATCATTAAACTAGTCATATAATTTGACCAAGATCACCAGAGTATGCACAAAATGAAGTTTGTTAATGGTGATTTTGTTTGTTGAGGGGAAAAAAGCCAGATTAAGTCAAACATTTTCAGTTTTAGTTGATAATACTGTCGTGTTGGGAAATCCTTCACGATACGCAGCATTTGATTCTGTATTTCTGGAGGTCGGGTAATAATATCTCCCTCAGTTTTGGGGGGGAAATAAACTGGGATTCAATAAACTACATAATAAAGTGTATTTAATATTTTCACCTGGGCTACCTGTAGGAGGCCCAAGTATAGGTTTAGCATTTTGTCTAATGTATGTTTTGTCCAGTTTATGTTGATAATTGGAAATTACCCAGAAACCTTTGGGTATCTTGTCATCAGAGTCCTTAATACACGGCACTTAAATGTCTATGGTCGACAACAGAAGGGCTGGTTCGCGTGAAGACTCACCGAAGACTTTCCACGAATGTAAGTAATTCACATCGCCAGAATGCATTTACCTTTTGAAAACAAATCACTCTGTAAAATTTCAGTTGATCGTGGTTGTCTTAATATAGTTAGCTAGTTGACTTCAGCCATCACTTTGCGGTTTTCCAGCCGTAATACGCAATCTGCAAATTTGCTAGTTATTAGCCTAAAGACAGGGCTATTGTAGCTAGTTCACCATTGTTCATAGCAATATGGAGCTAGCTATTGACAATGGACAACTAGTTAGCTAGCAATATGGAGATTATGAGCTTAGTCTTTTTAAAGTCATTCGTAATCTCTGTAGTATTGCTTTGTGCAGTAATGATTTAGCTATCCCGCTAATATTACCCATTTGTCAACCCAATTCATCTACTCCTATTAGCAAGCTAGCTAGCCTGCTAGCCATACACATTGATTAAATTAATCAGTTTGCTTGCTAGACTAGCTACATAGACTAAGACTCATACAGGCAGACGTTCTCTTTATTCATATTCTTCTGTCATGTAATAACGACTGCTGTTCATAAATTATTTAATGGTCATATAGTCCTGAGTTTGTGTAGTATAAGGTAAACTCATAAAATGCTCCGTTTATTTGTGTTCTTGTTTGTAAAAATGGGTTATTGGTTTTTTTTTATTTTGAGTGGCTTTTTTCCCCAACACTAGGCACTATTGATAAGAAAGGGCCCTAATATGAACATAAATACAGTTTAAAAATCAGCCTTAACTGCTATATTGGTGGACAATTGAATTTACAATGTGCTGCACTAAGTGATCCTGAAGTCTGCAGGAATTATGTTTGGAGCTTACACCTCCTCTGCAATTGTCTACCTCAGAAGATGTCCAGATGTCTTGTGTGTAAGGATGTCCTAGGAGTGTTGGTTGTTTTGGTATTATGAATTCTCTGCCTTAATGATGTCTTCAGTGTCTAGGCATACATTTTGGAGAACTGCTCAGGCTGCAGCCATGTTTGCTGTATATCTTTGATGCTCCTTCACCTGGTTCATCAGACCAAGGCTAGCTTAATTCTGGCTTTAGCTTTGAAATTTGGCTGCTGGCTGCTAATTGGATTGCAGCTAGCCCTGGGAGAGGCTCCCTGAAGTGGGTGGTGATCTGGATCAGATCCCTCAGACGTGTCTACACTCTGTCGTCCAGTAGAAAATTTCCACAGGAGAACAACAGGAGCTAAACATTGATGGAGCTATTCCTCTGGACTTTAGAATCATGGAAAAACCCATGGTAATCCACAAAGGCATGCAAGAAATTTCCCGGGGCGCCCACTGACTTTGTGCATTGTAATTGACAGATAAATCTTTCTATTAGTGTGGCATCATCTTGTGGCATTATTTGTATATAACACTCATTTATGGCTCCCACACCCTTCCAGAATGCAGTGTCCTGCCAGCTGATAGAACCTTTCTCCAATGGCATTCAGATCCCCATCAAATATGGAAGTGAATAACTCTCGGAAAGAAGGCCATCATGTTGTCCTTTGGCATGAACCAAGCTGTGCACTGTGCTGTGGGGCATAGCAAACATTTCTGACACAACTCTCTTCAATGTCCTACAGCCCACCAAGTACTCAAGCACAGAATTAAGATTGTGTAGCCCCTGCCAAGAGGCATCAACCTGTGTTGCATCCCATTGAGCATGTGGATAGCCCACCTGTTCATCCCTTATGTCGCCTTGTTTCTCTTGAGATTAATATCTGAAGTGAGTAAATACTTCTCCAAAGCTCTGTCTTCTTAGGCCTGAGTGTTTCATGTGTGGGTTCAATGAACTTAACTGCCATCGCTGACCTAGCCATTTGTTTTCGTCAGTTCACTGGTCAGGATCCGGCACTCGCTTATCCTGCCTGCGAGGTGGGTTCGTCCTGAATCCAATGGCAGACAATAATGCAAAGGAAAGTTCAAAAGGTTGAGACGGCTTAAATTGTCTGTTGACACACAAATCTTTGCTAACCCCTTTGCGCAGAAGCCAAATCTGGCTAATTATGTGTTTTGAAGATTGCAATTTCATAGAGAGGAAGGGAATGACTCAACTGAGTCAAGACACTTGGAGCATTTATAATTCAATCATATTTCTGCTCATTTTCATGATTTTGGTGGAGAAAAATGCTGCAAACATAAAAATCTTCATTGAATTATGTCTCCTTCTTCCTGGAGGGGGGGAGACATATTGTTTTTGCCTGAATTCTCGTTGGTGTCGGCGTCGGCGTTCCCATTTGTTTCTGGAGTTTAACTCTGAAACTGTTTGACCGATTCTCACCAAATTTAATATAGTGTCTCTCCAAACATGTAGATGTGCCTTTTGAGGATTTGAGCTGCTTTTGAATTTCAATGGCTCTCTAGTGCCACCAAGAAACATTTCATTTGCACTTAGACGGCCACCACGACCGGTAGGAAAGTCATAGAGAGATGGAACCAACACTATGTTTTTCATCTCATCAAGGCTTAAAAATGAACAATCAACACCCATTACCTAAATCGAACAGGAAGTCCGCAATTTGCATATCAAAATTTCCCTTTTCCCCTAAATTTCGCCAAAATTTGTCCTCGAGCAAACGCGAACTCCTTTAAGGGCGTCCATTGTATCGACCCCAAATGCTAATAGATGACAAAGCACACTCTGCCAATGAAAAGTACTATACAACTTTTTCAAAAGTCGAACGGTTCGGATTTTATGAGGCCTCAAAAATGGGGTCCCCAGCCACTTTCACTGCCTTTTTTCCTTGCCTAGGCAATTTCCAACCTTCATTTCACCCCTTAAACATGCTCGAAAACAAACCAAATTTTGCAGTAATTTCTAGATGGCTTCAAATATTTTTACAATCTGAAAATTCTCTACCAAAGAGACAAAATGGCTCTCTGGCACCACCTAAATTTGCCAAAATGGGACTTTCCCTTTCACCACAGCCTGTTGTAATGTCATAAAATTCTGAAAAGAATCATTCATCATTACTGTACCATGCCCTGTACTGTCACCTAATTTCGTAAAAATCCATTTGAGACTTTTTGAAATAAAAATTTTTACGTACCTAATACACTGTACAGTAAGACATACAATCTTGCTGTGGACAAACCGTTCATTGTCTCAAAATGTCCTTTGGTATAATTCATAATCTTTATGTCGCCAAACAAACTGCCAAGTGTGGTACCATTACAATTGATATTTCTTGACATATAAACATGTTATGAATATTCATGTTTTGAAAAATATAGAGTGACGCACTTCTGAATTCACCATAAGTTGCAGCATATAAAACTTTTGTCTTTTTTCGGTGAACATGCTCCCGAAATTTCATCTTTCTAGGATTTACCTGGAAGAAGCATTTATTAATTTCTTGATCATTATTGATTTTCAGTGTTTTTCTATGTGCTGCTACACATTCTGACCACCGGGTGGCAGTAGGATCACATGGCTCATCTCCTTTCACCAAGTTCATGAATGGGGGAAGATTGCACAATACACAGCTGTGATAAACTCTGCTTCAGAATGTTTGACCAGGTCACATGGGTCATAGCTCCATTATACTAAAGAAAAATCTCTTTCAGTAAAGGGGTTTGTACTCAACTCAACATAAAACATTTTCCTTAGTCTCGTGCTGTCCAACGAATGACAATGCTCGACGGCGCTTGAACACGTCTCGCCCCCGTTTCAACTAGCGCAGGAGAGCAAGGACCTGTCAAACGCTACTTGCAGCTTTAATATTTTTTCTGTTTCCATGGCAACAATTTGGACTTAGGCATATTGAAGGGTGGGACTCGTGCCCGGCCCATAACTCTAAAATGTGAAAAGGGGGAGACATCTGTTTTTACGTGTAAAAACCATTTCCAGTCTCAGCATTGAAATTGTAAAAAAATAATACTGAGAATTGAAAAATGGCTGGGGGTTAAAACTATACATTTCTGGGATCATAAACTCCTCGACCACAATTATTCTTCATTTCAGCATGAAATTCTAAATTATCTACCCTTTCAAAGCCAAATAAGGCAGCTCTCCAGGTGGCTCCCTAAACTCTCACATCCCTCAAAATGGCACACTGTCAAATCATAAAATAATAAAATATTTAGCACAAATAAACTTTTGGCGCATGAAATTAAATATGAATGAATGATTTTCTGGTTGAATTTAGCATGAGTTTATCAATAAAGAGCAGTTGCACATCAACGGTAACCAGTAACCTCTAAACCCAATGCCTTTTGTTCATGACAAAGTTTATAATTTTGTCTGTTTTTCTTCAGAGTCCCACAAACCAGCGCACATACTCACTAAAAACTGCGTATTTAATAGTCAGAGCATTCAGTATGCTACCCTAGATTGAACAGAATGGTGCAATGAACGTTAGCAGGGGGGTCTACCTCAGGTGCTTTAGCTGTTTGTGCTTTAAATGAGCCAAAACCTCAGCATTCGATTTCATAGAATAAGGCATCAATTCCAAAACAAAGAGCCACAGTGAGCAAAATGCCATCACATGTAGTATTATTAGCAAAGACTAATGGTTACACTTTCTACCCAAAGTGGCAAACAAGGTCTGTGATCATCATGGCTATGGTAAACCGAGAATAGAAAAACAGCTAGCCACAAGTGAAGAAAAAAAAATATAATTTAACTCACTCATACAATATATATATATATAATTGAACTCCTAGATTGAAGAGAAAACTTCCCTCATTGAATCCCTCCTCTTGAGACACAGATACACCCGGTAGAAGGAACCCTGTTTCATTCGGAATAATTCCCATTGACCATGTCTGTAACTCATTTAAATCCTGTAAATGTGACTAAGCACTTACGGTTTGGAAGTCTTTTTTTCTTTGAAATTGCATCATTTTCAGCTGTGCAACTTCGTGCAAAGTTAAGAGAATACACTTTTTTGCTGTCATGCAAAGGTTCCAATACTTTTCTGATGGTTCAATCAATTGCTTTCAGTTACTGTGGAAAGTTTATACTTTCTGGAATTGGATAAGAAAAGTGTCAATTAATAGTTCATTACTGGGAAAGTTTCACGTTGGCGTTAACTATTACTGTGCTTTACGCAGATTAGCCTAAGTAAAAAATTGAGTTTGTGGCTAATCAATGAGAGTATGTAGTAGGATATAAGGAAGTGCTGAATTTGTCAATGGGACATGTAAATCCATAGTAGAGATTCGCTAGTTTTTGATATGTGATGACTGTAATTGATCATAGAATGACATAGTATCAATAGCATGTCAAATTTTTGCTTCAGAAAACAGATTTTTTTTTTAAATACTTAATTGGGATACCATTGGCTCACTATAGCTGAAGTGGTTGCTACAAAGGGCAACAATTTTTCCTTTCACAAGAGATCATTTTTTTTTAACTGCTGGATAGATGCTATGGGCAAGTATATTGAGCAGTTTGCAGATAAGGATTAGCTGATGAGTTAAATTCATGCAAGTTTTTCCCTATCCATTGGTATCCAATCCTTGAATTTTTGGCAAACTCAATTTTTTTTTTGATGTTGCCAGCTCCTGGCGGCAACACACCCATTTTCAGACCATTTACACCATGGCATCTGGAAATAATAGTAGATCATGACACTTTCATCTCTCTGTCCCTCTTTTTTTTTGTACTTGTCATGCCCAGATAACAAACACGAGGCACTCTCATTTCGGTCTTCCATTGCCATTAATGCATTTAACGTCAGCATCATGTAAAGCCAAAATGCGGTTATGAACAATCTTAGAGAGCTCTTTCCATCGTGCCATCGTGTTTAACACAGACACTGCTCAAAATTCATGTCACCTTACAGTATATACTGGAACAACTGACCATCAGAGGTAATTTTGTAAAATAATGTTGCCTCTAATGTAACGCCCCGCCTCCAGCGCCCTCAGTCATCGGCCCGTTAAGACCCGGCCCGCATTCCACGCTCTTCTGGAATCATCTGCATCTGTTTTCAATTATAATTATGCTAGCAGTCCGTGTTTATAAGCACAGGCTCCACATTGATTCGGTGCAAAGTCTTGTAAGCCATGTTAGCCTGTTGTCTAGTGCTACTCTCGTGTAGACATTATAGCCGTATATTTGCGTATTTCTGAAAACCCTTTAATTATACCGCTCTCCTCTTGTAAGTGTACAGCACAGTATAATTGTTATATGAGTATAACTATTCTTTTTTTGTTCGTTCTTGCTTACTCAGAAGCGCTGAAACTTCTGATAGAGTTCAGCACATGATTATAGTGGGATTTGGTACCTCGTTTCCTATTTGTTTTTGCTTCTGCCTTTTCTGCCTCATTGGCCTCATGCCCATTTCATCCTTGCATTTGAATACAGTCCACACATTTAATGTTTTCCAGTGCACTTTGCTCGGTGCACTGAAGGAGCCATATGTATATGTGTGGGAATTTTTTTTTTTTTGCGTACAGTAATATTTTTCAATGTATGTTAAAAGGAACTTACTGTTCAAATTGGAGGCATTTCTTTGTCAGTGGACAAACTTACAAAAATCGGCAAGGGGTCAAACAATTATTTCCCTCGCTGTATTTGGGATTGTTGGAAACCTTGGGGTCTCCACTAAATAAGCCTGAAGTTCAATAGGTTTGAATACACCAGCTGCAATTTTTTATGGGGTTAGGTTTTATGGGGTCTCATACAAAATGTCTCATACATATGCATTTTTTATTTGTTGAATTAGTTGAAAATGCACTGAAAGTATTATTGTTATGTTTCACTTGGTACCTTATAAGTCTTAGATGAATACAAACTGCATCTATGAGTACAGGTGAACATTGTTAAATCTTGGGAGTTCCTCTCTATTATAGTATGTACCCTTTTGAGCTGAAAGCTAAAAAATCTTGTCAGAGTACTTTATTTCTCTGCAACATTCTAAAAAAAAACAAAAAACTGCAGCAATTAGCATGAGACCCTTGGCGTAAAAAATCCTCCACTGTCTGCCTTGAATGCTAATAACCTTGATTTAATGTATCAATATGTGTGTTTCATAATTATTATTTGTTGAGCAAAATTGCCAAAAATTGTGGATTCTTTTTTACTTTCAAGCAGCCGATTATACTACTATATTACAAGCTAAGCCATGCCACTACTGTTGGGTGTGTTTTTTTTTTGGTTTTTTTTTGCTGGAGTTATGCTGTTAATAAACCTCACTTTGGTGTTAAATACTGGAAATGGAAATCAACCTGCAAACAGGGACTTTCAAGCATAAATCACAAAGCATGTTTTGAAAATAACAATTAATGTCACATTTTCCCAACACATTTTCCCAACTGAACAGCTGGAATTCTTCACCACATTCTGTGAACCTCTTTCTCCACCTCACCCCAAAGATATTTACCTGGGGCTTTTCAGGCTACTGAAAGAAACGATTCACTCTCAAGTTTGTGGGACCAGCTGCAACCCAGCTTATGAATGAGTGTCAAATACATAAAAGCAGTTATATGTCCTGCATTCACGGAGAAAAGATTTCTGGTATCCAGAATGAGTCGCATCATTCTGCATGTACACACCCACATACTCACGCATGTACCTCACTCATAAAGCACAAGCAGCACATTTGTTATGAGAGTGATCACTTTAATTATCCATTTATACTGCCTTTTTGCATTTAAAGAATAGTATTTTGTATTGTATTGTATTTCCAAGATGGAATATCAGTAGGCCTCCAGGAGGAACAAGAAAAGCAAATTCGAGGTTTGTTAAGGGCAATCTCTGCGCTTTTCACTGCCTGCTTTGAATATGTTTGGTGATTCCTTTGAAAAAAAGAGGCAGCTGCTTCTCCAGTTGAAGCTAACAATACATTGTGTGCTGAAAAGTGTAGTTCGACATAGCCAGTCACCCTTTTTGCTGTCCTTTCATTCCATGTCTAACTTCAAATAAGGAATTACATCTCAAAACTACTATAAAGACCTTACACAAGCAAGATAAGTACCAGGGTAGGAGACTTCAACTCCATGCCATAATTGTCACATTTTGTTAAAGCAATATTGCTTCATCCCAGCAGGCAGAAGGAAATGAGGGGAACTTGTCAATCTTTTGACAGAGGCTGCTTGTGTTGTACAGTATTGGTAGGCACTAAAAGTGAAAACACCATTTCTCACCCAAGCTATAATGTTCTCTTTCTCTTACAACTAAAGAATATTTTCTTTGGCGATCATTTTCTGTATTTATCTGTATTTCTTGCACATGCACGACAATGCTCAAAATTATTTATTATACCAAGACCTGGAAAATTCTGACCATGGAGAAAAAGCACCACCCAAAAGCAGATGTCAACGAGCTGTATTAACCAAGAACTGAGGTGGGAAGAGGCCTGATCCGACTCAAACTGACCTTCAAGACTACCACAATTGGCCCAGACACATACCTGTGTACAACCGATGACCAACTGCTGCAACATTACAAAGATAGAAAGATCGCTCCACTCCGTGAAGAAAGAAGCTGCACAATTTAAAGAAGAACTGAGTGTCCCAGGCATACCACTAACAGAAAATGAAGCAACAACAGCATGTGCACGCAGCATAAAAACAGCTGCAAAAAAAAGGCCAGCAACGGCTCCACATGGACTTGGAAGAAAAGGCAATGCACAAAAAATATTGTAAAAGTGCAAAAGAGGCAGACGTTGACCTAAAGAAAGCGCAACAATGGCTGAAACCACTGGGCTGAAAGTTGAAACAGAGGACCTAACCATTGCTGCACCAGGTCAGAGTCTCCCTACAAGACCCAACTACCATTGTATCATCGAGGAAGGTACACACCTTTGTTGGGTGTAGCATCTGCAGTGAGCACGAGGACATACGAAAATTGCTAATAAATAAATAAATAAATAAATAACTTCTGGAGATATGGTCCAGTTGTATGTTACGGCAAATTAACAGGAAAGTTCATCAGGCTAAAAAAAGGCTAAAAAATGCTCCAGACAATAGACGATGGGCCCCAAACCATGACAGTAGCTTATTGGCTTATCGGCCCATTACAGCCGGTAAGCTATCAACAGGGATACTTTCTCAAACAAGCCATGATGAGGATATTCTGATGAGGGGCGGAATAATTCTCATGAGCCTGCATGTGACATGGTGAGCCAATTCAAATTGCATGCCTAATGCTGTTTTATGACATAGGAAGCCCACAAAAAACTGGCTGGGTTGTCTTATTTTAGTGTGCCGATTGTGGGCACTCAATATACCAAAATGTTTGTGCGTAAACACAGAGAAAAGTCAATCTTTCATAATACGTCTCCTTCGAGGAAACCGCTGTTTCTAGTAACTTGCCAAAAACCTGGAGGACTTGTGTCCATACTGTGTATTTATAAAAATTTATCTGGATTTCACACTGAAATATTACACGTTAGAAAGAAGAAAACCAACATATGGATAAAAATTATTGATTTTATGAAATTTTTGGTAAGCTGAACCGCATTTAATATTTACACTCGAATAGGAATTTTAAATATACGGACAGTCCTGTTAATTTCATGTGTTTTTTTTTAAGTCAATTTTGTTTTTATAAATCTAGAATCCATAAATAAACTGATATATCTTCTCTATGCCCATGCACTGCTCATGGACTGGATGTGAACATCTGTGTCCATATCGTGTGCTGTACCCACCAGTGTTCCCTTAGAATGCATTGGATTAAGTACAGAAATCGGTTCTACGCTCTTGCAATAGGCAGAAAAGCATGCAATAATGAGGCTTAATTTGATTTCATTTGGCTCGTAGAACAATTTGCTTTGCAATCTTCAAGCCTGGAGCTGGACAGCTCAAAGGTACAATTCTCTGAAATGTGACAATATGCAATTAGCTGGGCATTGTCACTCGACAGTGAGGTGTTCGGATCTATTGTACAGTCTTTTAAATGGCTGGGTAAATGTCCTCATCTGTTGGGTTTAGCGATAACCTCCTCATCAAGTTTCACTTATAATTAACTGGCATTGTTGTCATGCTGAAGCATGATTCACTGATTTCCCAAAATTTGTTTAACACTGGAATACAGTTGGGGTATCCCTACCTGTAGTAATAATCTTTGTGGAAACTATTCTTTATGTCTATTATATTATTACATCTGCTAGTACATCTATTAACAGCCATGCGTAAGATTTACGTATGTATACCTTTCCAAGCTATAGAGAGCAACATAAATACTGAGATCTATTTCAAAAAGGCATATTGAAAGTAGTGCCCATACAGTGCCTGAAATGGGCCAGTACTCAACCGTACTGAGTACCAGCCTTATTTTCATCCATAAGAAGTATATACCCTCACTGCTTTTTCACAAGGCTACCCCCTGTCAACTTTAACAAAACAATGTCATTATCTTGGTGTAATGTATGCCCGAACATGTTAACCTAAATATTATACATAGGCTGATTAAAAATGTAAAAATGTTCGACCCATAAAGATTTATTTGGCTTTGATGCCATTTATTTTGTGAGACAGGCTGCAGAAGGCCGCTTCATATAGAAGAATCTGTCGCTTTATGATTATAACAATGACATTGCAAATGGGAAGACCTCATCGAGTTTGGGCTGAAACAGTGACCATCTTCACCACTGTGCCAATGAGCCCCCCTCACCCATGGGGCCGGGTGTAACCGCATCCCCTGCTCCCAGGTATTCCTGCTGCTGTCCTTCAGCATTTGAAATTACTAACCTAAATGAGCTCTGTCTTTATGCAATGTTCCTTCATGCTTTCAGTGGCAAACAAATTTGAGGTCTCTGTTGTTTAAAAGGATGAGCACACCACAGAAATCAGATCTGAAATCGCTTCTTGAAAAGCTATTCAATGGAAGCACCGCATTATTCACCCAAAACCCCAACTCTGATTACACCGTCCCATTCTTTGTTTTCACGCAACTGTTGAATTAAAATGAGCAATTAAAGGGAAAACAGAGGGGAATATATTGCATACTAATCAACAGAATGTCTATCAGCAATCATCCTTTCAACTTATTTCTTTGATACTATTCAGTGAGATTACTATGCACATTGCCTAATAAGGTCCCCTGTCAGTATTTTAAAATGCTGACAAAGAATATGCGGAGAAGTGCAATGCCCAGGAAATACCTGCCTGCCATTTGAAATGCATGCCTGGAAATGCAATTCATATCCCTTAATGAAAACTTGGTGGGGAAAGCCTTCTGCAGCTTATAGGGCTTAGTGGAGTCCATTCAGTCATAAACACAGCGCATGCATTGGCATAATGAGGATTCAGCCAGCTGAGTATCAGGGCGAAAAGAAGCAGTGAGGTACTGATAACTGGGAAAGAGAGGAACAGATGAAGTAAGCAAAACTGCGTGCAGTTTTTGTCCTCGCACGTTGTTCCACACGTGGCAGAGAAAATTGTGGTGCATGGTAAATGCCGACCAAACGTCACAGTCATTCAGCTTTAAAAAAATATTTCCTCTCATCCCACATCGCATGTGTGAATAGTTCTCTTCCTTATTTTGATATTGATCATCTAATGTTTTTTTATATAAGGATTTAGTTTTTAAACATAATTGGGAGTTCTACACACAGGCAGTTGATGAGGAAATCAGCTGCTGCAGCGTCCACTGAAACGGATCATCTTTCTTACAAAGCGTCTAACAATCTCCGGCGAAGTGAGAAATGTTAGCTACATTGAAAACTTAATAATAACAGTAGATGTTATGGTAGCTGGTTGTGTTTTCTAATAACAGAATAAAAACCCCCTTAACATCTGTAAGTCCCTTAACTGCAAATGAAAAAATAGGATCAGAAAAGAAAAAAGTGAGCAGTACTGCCATGAATTACTTTACTCCAAATCCATCAGAAAACTATAGTAACAATGTTCCAAAAATTTCCCACTTGGTTTCAAATATCATATATCATAAAATAATAATATAATTCATGCATCAATTTACCATAAAACTTGAAAAGGAATGCCTCGCATGGCAACAGAACTTTACTGTGTTTCATACTTTCACAAGCTTAAATTTTCTGTGATTTGACATAAATAAATTAATAAATAAAATTGCCTCTGCTTTTTTTTTTTTGCCTTGGAGCAAAAAATTGGCCAATGTGAATTGCTTGCAGTTGATTTGCAATCGCATTAAGTGCCCGTTTTCCCTCAAAAATATATCTCAATTTTGAAAAAGTCTCTTGCGAGCTGCGGTGGCAGCAATTTTTGAAGCACTGCATGTCTATTGAGCCAAAACATATAAATGAAAGACAAGCATGCATTTAACTTATCATCATTACTCTATCCTGAAGACAGTCGAACAGATTTAGAGGCAGCATGCCCATGCATGGAATTACAGAATTTCCACACCTTCCAAGACGAACTATCTATGACGACACTTAACATGAGCATTACTTAAACCCCAAATGCTTTTGCTGAAGATGACAAGCTCTTAAAAATGACATTTTAACACAAATTTGAAACTATCAGTTTTGTAAAGGACCATGCATGATGCAGGATGTAATTGCTGCGTGTCATTGCATCATTTCATATCCAGGAAATACTGCAGTTGATCTTCCCAGAGATGCAGCCTCTGGTTGGTGAGTTTTAAGTTTTCCTTGATGTGGAGTGTTTTAAAAGTGAGAAAAAACACTGGAGACTGTGGAAAAAAAAGAAGAGGAAGAAAACTTCACATTATGAAATGACTTTGCTTCAATTCTTTGCAGACAGTTCAGGTAATTACCCAGGCTAGAGGAAAGTTTGAGGAAAAAAGTTGCAAGTTACGCCAATTTTCAGGTTGCTACCAGTGTCAACTCGTGAACTGGCAACCGGGGAGGCTCAAACAATCCCTTAAAATTAATGATTGGTCTCGACCTGTTTTAAATCATTAATTTAAATTACCATTACAGAAACTCTCAAAAACTCTCAACATTATAAATGAAAACTGGCCACATCTGATAACGCCTACCGAGAACTATTCCAGACTTCTCACGCTTATCTTTCCTCAGAGATTGGAACCAATGTATGTGTTTCATGATCGTTCAAATGAAATAAGATCATTTAAAATGTCTTGCTTTCAACCTCTCCATGCACAAGGACTTCAATTCTGCGCCAGAATCTCTTATATGTGCGTTGATTGAATAATTGTTAACTACAGCAGAGGAACTTAAATATGCCACTTAAGCTCACACCGAATGCGTGAGAGTTGACAGGTACGTGTGACAAATGAAAACTGGCCACATCTGATAATGTTGAGAGTTTTTGGAGTTGCTGTAATGGTAATTTAAATTAATGATTGAAAACAGGTTGTGACCAATCGTTCATTTTAAGGTATTGTTTGAGCCTCCCCTGTTGCCCGTTCACGAGCCCCCACTGTTTAGTACGGCAGGAGACTGATTCAATCATTGCTGTTCTCCAAGAGCAGGGTTCAGCAAGATTTGGCAGTATACTGTGACGTTTCTTGAGGAACAACAGCGGAAGCAGTGTGGAAAAACTTGTGCCTAAGTGAAGCTCTAGCGACACAACTAATCTGTGGTAACATTAGAATGGAAGTGCAGCTAATGTCTTCTTATAACAACACAAGAATGCTGATGAGGCCTGGCTTGAATGGAGGGGTAAACCTGACATTTTAATAACACTGACCTTTGCAAAAACTAAAAGCTAAAATGTGGGACAGTATTGATTTTCCCATTCCTGCAGGCTACAGAAATTAGTCCTGTTTGGTTTGTCGCCTGGCAAAGGAGAAAAGCTATCACTGCTCGTTTTCCATCAACAGACCGCTGGAGGAACAATCCCCCCGCTTCCACCCACCCCACCCAAAAAGGAAATACCATCTGGAAAACATATTTTTAAATATTGTATTGATCTTTATTTATATTAAATTAAAAATATACTTTTACAGATTCATGTAACAAAAATGCGGAGCAGTATTTAAATGCGGTAGACATAGAAGCGATAAAAACTTCAGTTGTACAGGTAGCGGAAGCCAGTGTTGCGAACATCGAGATGAGGCAAGGAGAGGGGTGGTGGGGGGTGGATTAAAGAATCCCCAGCGCTGGGGACCTGAATAGTTTCACCCATTTCTGTATGTGCCAAGAGTCAGTAAGTCTCTTAGGGTCATCGATGAGTGAGTGGATGGTCATTCAGGAAATGAATCAATGAAACAATAGCGGTTGCCTTTGTGCCTGTCAAACAGATATACTTAGGAGAGCAGGAATCAACAGAAGGATAATACACTCAAAAAAATCGCAAAGAAGCATCAGCGAACCATAGGATACGTTAATTACAAAATTCATGAGGTCTGTCCAATTACTGGAAGTTCCCATTGTCTGTCTCCAAGGGACAGTTTTGTTCACGAGGACTGAGGTGGGTAGCACTGGTCGCTGGGTGTCCCCTGATCCCAGGCCAGTACAAGCTAAAGTAAAATGACTTTAAACAGAGCGAATCCATCCATCCGTTATCGGACTTGCGTTTTCCGGGTCAATGTTGCTGGGGGTGGGAAGGTTACCAGAGCCTATCCTAGCAGACAACGAGTGAGAGGCAGCAACACAACCAAGACAGTTAAGAGTAAAGCGTACGATATATTTCAAACAACTGACAAAAAAAAGGCTGTTTGATAAGGAAAAGATGGAAAGAGAAAAGACTGGTGTATATGAGCATGTGTGAGTTGTGGGTGGTGGGCAGCTGTAGGGGCAGACAGACTGGACACAATAATTCTCAGTATTGCAATAATGCCTCCAATTTCATATGGCTGGATTCTATACAAAATGATAATTAATAAATGAGGAAAGAGGAAGATCATGGGGGATCACTCACAGCTAAAGCAGCTTCTACCATGGGTGAGCGAGTGCAGAGGTACCAAACACAAAATGTCCACCGATTTGTGCTAAATACAGAGTCACAAGGTAAACTTCAGGGAAATAAGGGGCAAAAATCACAAGCTACTCAAACCAAAATTCACAATCCAAATTACACATATATGTACAGTGAGAAAATCAGATCAATAACAGATAATTGTGTCAAATAAACCAGTATTTTGTGTTGCTGAAAAAATAATGAACAGAAAAAAAAAAAGAATCATCCAAAAATTAACCTTCCCCTTATTTACAAATGCACCCCGGCCGATTCATCAGCACTCTATAAAAATACTATTCACATTTTCTTGGTTAACATACAGTAGTAAGTCTTGAGGAACAACCAGTCTAAACAACTGTATAATAAAAACAAACACTTCCTCCAAATATGTCAGTGTGATATTAAAATCTTGTACAAAGCTGTAAACAAAATTTAGGGTACAATATTTCCGGCAATTGCTATGTAATCGATGTTTTCAGCATAAAAGAAGTATTTAAGTTTTTGTGAACAATTAAATAACAGGACAAATGTGCAATTTGAAAAAAAAAATTGCATAAAATATAAAATCAAAATGACAAAATTAATTTCTAATTTGTGTATATAAATGAATGACGAAAAAGCCCCCTCCAAGTGCTGCCCACAGAATTGGTCCTTGTGGTATGCTTAGACCCATATGAGACACTATAAACCCATGCATTTCACCCTGAAAAGAAATGCAGAAAGCTGACTTATGGCAAAGGCAGGAAAAGGCTGTTCTAAAATGGGTGGAGCAACAAGATCAATGACCAATGTTAACCAATCATATTTGCTGTGGGACATACCTGTCCAATAGGGGGCTGAGGAAACTTTCTCATCATTATGGCCAGTATGTTGCTAAACCGCACTGTGGAATTTGTATGTCCTGTTAAGGTCCTTTGTTGATTTCTTTCTACCTCGCTCTGAGGAGCTAAGTAAGTAGACTACCATATCGGACAGTCCCATAGAAAACTGAAAGCAAAGAAAAATACAAAAAAGGTGTTTGTACTGAACACCATATTTGATTTTCCAGCGGTTTGATTTGTAATGATTGAAAATTAGGGTAATTATCCATCCAGCTGTTGATATAAAAAAACATTCTTGAAGGTTCTCCTAAATAATCACAGTAATACTCTAAAGTAAAAAGCAAGCTAATAGTAAGTATTTACAGCTGGATGATTAAGTCTGACAATAAATCAAACAGGAGGATTTTGATGCCCTAAAAAGTTCAAAAAATTTTGACACTCTAAAAACACTGGAGCACAGGTGAACTCAGCTGGTGATATAATTCAGGAAGCTCTATTCAAAACTTGGAGGAAGGCTCCATATTGTCCAACCAATGCAGTAAACCATTTATCATTATTAAAAATCAATACTGGGTCAATACCAGAATACACTGAGATAACAGAAATATACTGTACACTGTATATACTTCAGCTCTGTGTTTCTGTTGAATCCACTTTCTATTTGTCTGAATATAAATATTTACCGTTAATATTAAATATTCCCGCCAACTCATCAATGTTCATTAAATTTGAAGTTTCGAAGGAGTACACAAAGCTTTTCTTGCCTGTAATTTTAATGGTTGTACCAGAACATAAGGGCAAACTCAAATAAACACACTTATATCTGGAGGAAGTCCTTTGTGGATGAGCTTTTCATTCTGGGAGCCCATTTTATCGACCGTAAGCATCATTACATCATTTTCTCTTCAAAGCTACAATGCTGGATTTTAATAAATTTGTTCCTCAAATAGCTGCTTGTTTGTAATAGTTTCAACCAACCGGTAATGTATGCTACATACTAATAATCACATTTGAAAAGGTAAATAAGGTAAACTTTCATTTTCCATGCCTCATTAGGACAATCTCCTTTATAGTCTTTGTTATGATATGATGTCTTTCTTTTAGTGTTGGTCTAATGCTCTCACAGACGGGCGATTGAAGGGGAATCACTTTCTCTTTAACCCCTTTCGCGCAGAATACAAATCATGCCAATTTCCCTTGTTGTGCATGAGCTTATTTTAGGCTTTTACTCAGCATTTGTGTCACAGAGACTCTGGAAAATTATTCCAGTGAAGCCAAATATTTTGAAATTCAATTACAGAACTATTTAGTAATTAAATTTTGGAACTTACGGATGTCGGCGTCTATATCTGCGCAAACAGGTTAACAATAAAAGACCCCAAATATTGTAATTAAATTTAAGAGCCCGTTCCATTGTTCCGAGGAGGTATCTGATGCTCCTCTTTGGGAAGACATACAAATATTAGTACTGAATTTTACCAAACTCTATTAGAGATGTATAACATGAGCAATGCACTATGGTCAATGAGGGTGCTATGAACAACAAATCAGACTGAAAGATGCAAAAAATACTACTGCAAGCACTCTAACATTAATAATGATAATAATTATTATAATAATAATAATAATAATAATAATAATATGAATAATAGTAAAAGTTGACTGAAAGGTCTGATATTGCGATTATCATTTGTGTTCATTTTTGAAAGGAAAGGGTAGAGATAGAGGCTATATATCATATCTAAATCTGCTTCATTCTGGGTAGTTCAAGTGCTTTTCATTTATTCAATTTTAAGGAGCGGATTACAGGTCAAACGACTGTTTCTGGCATTTTTCAAGGGGATGAGCCCAGCATGCTGACTTTCAGCCTTCAATCTCCCAACCATCTGGGAAGCAGTGCTTCAAGTGAGATTTCTTTCAGCTAATCTTGAATTTTCTTCATAACAAAGTAAAATCATTGCTGTACCTTCTATTAAATATCCAGTCCTGGTATTTTTCAACCTACCACAGGATCAATTTCCCTGAACTTATCATAACAGAGTACACAGCCCCCCCCCCCATCACAAATATTACATCCTCGGTCATAATTTCTTCACTTATCACGTGATTAAAGTGCTTCTTCACATAAAAACAAATAAATTAAAAATCTTTTTTTTCAGTAAAAACAGCTGCAAAATGTAAAATATGCTTGAAAATGACAATGAAAATTAATTGAAAATCAAGCTGTCCCTTAGGTTAAAAAGGACAAGATCGTTTGAGGGTTAAGTACTTAAAACTGAAATAAAACGGCTCCAACTTAGTGGTCTTGAAAGAGTGCATCCTCATCAGGTGCAGGCATTGTGTCTGGCAGTGCTCTCAGGGTCAAATGATGCTGGCCAACAGTAGAGATGATATCTTTGTGTGTTTTGCTTTGACAATCTTCACATATGTTTCTTAAAAAAATCCACATTGTCAATGAGAGTACCTTTAAGTTTTATCATTATTACTGAAACTGACTTAATGAAGTGATGAACTCTCTCAATACACAGTTTACTCTGTTGCTCTCTGCTATAGTCAACAGTCACTGTGTCCTTCCAAGCATATGCAGGCCAAGTTTGGTTACGGCCCAGCTTGTCTGGAGCTCGATGTGTAAAAGCATAAAGAAAACAGTCTGAAAACAAAGTACATGGTATCGTACACCATCTACCTCCGCCGCAACAAGTTCAAATTATATATAACCCCTTTCCACAGCCTCCTAACAGACCCCCGTGTACCCTTGTGAGATCTTAAAGCTCACTCTGTGGAGGGGGCAGGAGGGTAGAAACAGGGACCATGGCTGATTTTTCATTTTGTATGCGTTTCCGCCTTTCCCATCCTGAATCCTATAGTCGCCCGTTCCTGCAGATCTGCAGTTCCTCTGGTGCTAGCCTTGCTGTAACCCTGTCACAATCTATTACAATGTCATAAGGACCCCAACCAGCTATGGGGGCTTCAGTGTGCTACCGGCCAGTAGGGGGTGTAGTCCGAACCCTCAGACTGGGCGTTTTTATTCAAGCAAGAGAGAGCGAGGAAATAAACCCTAAGCTCCACCCACTTTTCATACTCTTAAGCACGATTGGAATTGGCCTGGGCTCTTTGCATTTTGAGATATTTTTTTAAACAGTACACAGTGCACAGAATGTTGAGGTTCCACACATACCTTATTTTCGGCCTCTCATACCACTGCTGTATATACATTGATCGTCATATACAAAAATGAAACCGCGTCCCGTGAGTAGTACTGTGAGTTTCGAGAGCAGCTCAACATCCGAGCGTTTGATTGATTCTTTTTTCACGGACACCCACAACGAAGTCGAGAGCAGAGGTCAAGTGGTGCCTGAAGAATGTTCCAGGTAGATGTGATTTTGCGGTACTTGGTCCAAAGTTGTTTTCCTCTTCTGGGACCCAAAAAGACAGTTTCTGCCCCTTATTCAGGCCAGGTCTGTTCTTAAAACAATATCACAGTGCCTTGAGACACCATATTTGTCTTTGTTAGTCTTCTGCGATGTCAAGATGAACAACATATTTTCTTTTTCGGATGCAGATGATATCCTCAGAGATGTGTGAACCCTGAACCAGGCCAAAGAGCTCCTGCTTTAAGCTGTAATCAAATTGCCATTGTGACTGTGACTGTAAGGCCAGGAAGTCCTTTTAAAGCAAAGAGAGTGCAACAACAGAATTGATATGCATTTAGTTAAATGCACTACAAAAACTCCAAATTCTTGATATTAATAGTTCCATAAACCATTTTGAATTAATAAGGTGCTTATAACTAAAGAGGCTATTCTATCAGCAGGATGGATTACATTACATCTACATCAAGGAAGATTTACAAAAACATTTTTGACAAATTTGCTGGTGGGACAGGTTATAATAACCTTAATGCTCATTAGAGTCAATCTCTTAGCCTGCTGGCAATAAATTACAGTTCTAAAACAGTGCTCAAATGTTTCAAGGTTAGGGACTTTAGCATGAATGTGCACCTTAACAGCAGTACTGAATGACAGTGTCAGTTATGTCCGCTATCTCGCGGTTCTGTATGATGTGACCACACAGTGTGACATCAGTGGTGCCGCTACAAATCTGTATTAGCGAGAGAGCCCGTCACATCACACGCCTGCTTGTCTTCATATCGTCTTGAACTCTCAAAGCCTGCTCTCACGTAGTGAAATGGGTGGGAGGGTCCAATCCAGCCTGGTACAGGACAGGAAGATGACAACCCATATGTGAAGGATGGGTCATTCGAGAGGAATCGGGTACCAGAGGCGGTGGTCGCCACAGTGAGTTTGGGATGAGGGAAGGGAACAGTGGGCCAAGACGGAAGGTAAGGGTTTGGGCCACGTCATGTCTGAGAGGTCACTCCGTGCTAAAAGGGTAGGTTATTCAGAGGTTCCCATTGAGGTGGATGTACTCTTCAGAGGCAGTGGTGGTTTGGGTGCCGTGTGTTCCAGGTTGAAAGGGACGAAGGAAGGTGGTCACAATTTTTCTGGCACAGGACACAGGAGAAGAGTGGGTGGGACTGCGCTCGTCCCTCTACACCACGGTGTTCCGCTGGCGGTAGGGCGGGGGCGGGAGCACCGTGCCGGGTTTCAGCGAGAACTCGGTCAGGTACTCCGGGTTCTCGGCCACGGACGGCCGAATCCGCCCGTTCTGCTTGTACAAGAACTTGGCGTTGCATTCCTGCAGGTACTCGGGATTGTGTAGGGTGGCTTTTGGGGGCAGGCTGTGGTGCCAGTACTCGGGATTGTCGAAGGTCTTCTTGGGCTTCTTGTCTGCGAGGATCGTGCCGGTGTGGGCAGGGTGGGGGGTGTGGCCTGGATGGAGGGTGTGGCCGGGGTGGAGGGTAAGGATAGGATGCCCGATGTGAGGGTGTGAGGACTGGGGATGGGCGGGGTGAAGGTGGCCTGATTGGGCGGGGTGGGCGTGAAGGCCATGGTGGCTGCCCGTCTGGGCTGACGGGCGGGAGAGGTGGGCGACTGTGGTGGCAGTGGAAACGGCTGCGGTGTGGGGTGCGGGGACGCCGTTCTTCTTCAGGAACTCCTGGCCCTTCTCACCACTGTTGTGGAAGGTGTTGAGGTAGAGGGGCTCGTTGACATACTCATCCTCTACCTTGTGCTGCCCGTTGGTGGCGCTGTGGTAACCGGGGTTGTCCAGCGCGTGCACATCCCCGTTCTTCCTGCGGGTGACAAAGGGGTTCTCCTCCACGGGATTCAGATAGTCTGCTGAGGAAGAAAAGAGCGGAGGTGTAAAACCACAAGGGAGGTTCAGCAGATAGCCAGGTGGGTAATGGCTAGGATGGCTTCAATATTGTCTACTCATGCTGCATGGATCCTGGGAAAGGCCATAAACACTTTAAATGAGTGAGGACACAAGTACGAGATGAGAATGTTCTCGAGTACAGATTACAGTGCTGCTGGTTACTGAAACCAGTTATTCTAACAAGGACTACTTTTCACAGAGTTTAATACTGTTCAAATATGGGCAGCAGGGCAGTAGAGCCTCTCATGCCCTGGTCAAAGTAACTCCAAGCAATGTGTCCAATATTTTTCGAGCAGTGAGCTAAAAACATGAAAGAAGACCCTTTATTTCTGTGAAAATTGAGATCCCTGTAGACAAGGGTTCAGGCAAAGTGAAAGAAATGTTGAGCTATTAAACATACTAAATGGTCATGACAAAGAGAGACGTAATGCTCCAATGTACAGAGAAGAGTATACTTGATGGCCTGTATTGAATAAGGAATACTACTTCTAACCTTCTAACCACAAGATTAAAATAATTTTGTTTGAATCCTTGGGCTCCGTTAAATATTTGTATGTGAATATGCGTGTGTGTGTGTGGGTGGGGTTGGGCGGCAGTAGTATGTCTTTCCTTTCACACATACAGAGTTTAGATGTGCGTGGCAGGCATACCTGAGGGGGTCCGATCCTTCATAGGGGTCATGTAACCGTCCTCGTCAGTGTCGCCCCGCGGCCCTCTCTGGGTGGGGTCCGCACTGTACCGCTGGGCACCACTATCCTCCCCCTGCTTCCGTAAGGTGCCGTTACACCGCGGGTCCTCTAGGGCGGTGCTCTGGGAGGGTATCGAGTCCATGGCGGTGCAGGTTGGGGCCGCAGCTGCTGCGGTCGCCATGGCGCGAGGATGTGATGACATCATTTCCTCCACGGAATAACTCCCGTCCTGGTAAGCAAACTGGTTCTGCAGGGGCACAGAAGAAGAGGCAGTGGTGTAAAGTCCAGGGTTCATAAAATTATAGTCCAGCCATGTGCTTCTTCTACACATGAAGTCAGACAGCTAACTTTTCCATTAATTCTACCCCAGGGAATAAGTTCCTCCTTTATGCAATAATCATTGAATTCCTAACAGTTACATTTTGCAGCAAAGCAAGCATATACGTACAAATATTTAAACGTAAATATGCAAAGCAAAAAATGTATTTTTAAGATCTTTGAAGATATTTAAGATATGAGCATGGAAACAGTCTTGTGAAGATTGTGGGTCTGTGCGCGCTGGTGCTGCTGGAACGCACCTCGATAGCTAGCACAAATCGATATGCCATGTGTTCGATGGCCGTGAATTTTCAACAGTCGAAGGAAATAAAGTGATTATTATTATCAGCACTGGCCAAGGTACTCCTTCCTGTTATATCTTTCTTAAATCACTGGCTTTCAACACCTCGGCCACCATCACATTCGCACCATTCACCATTCCTTTTTATACTTCGCTGAGTTTGCTTTCTAGAAGAGGAGGTACGTTTTATTTGGGTGTCCACAGAAGTGACATTTCTTGAAGGGAAAATTCATCAGGAAGCGAACCAGGAACCAGGAAGCGAATCATATTCGTGGATGGGTCAAGTGTGAAGTAATGCAACAAAAAAACTGAAGCATTTATTATTATTATTGTTATTATTATTAAATAATTAATGTATTAAGTAATTAATATTAATGTTCATCATCATCCTGTAAAAGAGGCCAGGTCAGTAATCTTTGCACTGCAAGTGCACAAGAATGAGAGTGGAAAGTGGGGAGAATAAAGTTCCAGCATTTTCCTAACTCTGTTAAATTCTTGGGGGAAAAAAAGAATCTAAATTAAGTGTTTCAATTATATTAAAGCAGTGAGAAAATGAGCCAGAGAGAGAGAGAGAGAGAGAGAAAGAGGTGCGCAGTGCAATGTAATGGAGTCTGGCTGCATCAGCTCGGGGACACAGGTGGGCTCCCACTCTATTACTGCCTCCTGCTCTAGTGTGGGTAGAGTCTAACTCCCTGAAGCTACAAGCACTCAATTCGGAGGCCACTCCCCCTACAGGCAGGTCTGCAGGTGTGTGGAGGAAAGACAGGAGTGGGCGGGGCCTCCCCTGAGTCATTCATTTCACAGCAGATGGAGGACAGCCTTAGGCTGAAGCTCACTGT
This sequence comes from Gymnothorax reevesii, assembly GCA_029721435.1. NCBI lineage: Eukaryota > Metazoa > Chordata > Actinopteri > Anguilliformes > Muraenidae > Gymnothorax > Gymnothorax reevesii. Next base: position 57,340,086 of record CM056586.1, read on the forward strand.
TTGCTGTTTACTTCTCTCTCTCTCTCTCTCTCTCTCTCTCTCTCTCTCGCAGCAAAACGCACAATCATGGACATACAAGCACAAAAGTCACGGACGTGGGCCCGGACACACACACACACACACACAAGAACACACACAAACAGGCACATAAGCGAAAACACAAACATGTACCCATGCACACACGTATGCATACACTCAAAACTCAGAGCATAAACACATATGCACTCAAGCACGCTCACGCCACACATGACAATGATACAGTTAGCAAACACATGCACAGTGACAGCGTACACACGTACAAAGCAAGGCCTCCTCCTCTCTCCCCCACTCGCTCCGCCTAATTAGTGCTGAAGAATATTGACAGGAATAAACAAAATACCCCCGTATAATGCACGTTAGCGGAAATGCTCCATTAAGTGCGAAATTCACCCCATAAGACCTACGGACCCTCAAACTGTATGGGTCAGTCAAATGCAGATGCTATATTCAACTTGCAGGACTTCAGGCCTATTTTACATTCCAAGGTCTCCAATGATCTCAAATATGTCCTGCTGAATTAAAGGGAAATGTGTATAAAATGGTTTACGAGATCTTGATGTCATGATTTGGCCATAAAAATAAGGGTTTCAGGTTTAAATATTTCTCTCAGTGCAAGTGTGTTTTAGCTTCAGTGAAACATTATCAACCAGCAGATGCAGAACATGTACGTCCTACAACACGAGAAAAAAAAAAGAAGCTTTTTCTGACTATGAACTTACTTCAGGGAAAACTTAACTGAAAAATTTGAGTTTAAGGGGTTTCAATGATACCTGTCACTCATTTTTACTTTCTTCCCTCACTACTCACAATGCTGGAGGAGTGTATTTTCATCAGGTCAGCAGAAGAGTGACTATCCATTCATTTCCTGCCAGGCACATTTTGCTTTCCTCGCACATGCCTTTAAACTTTTAAAGAAACTTAATGACTGAATAAGCGCAAATTACATCCGCAATGAGCTTATGTGCGCGTTCTATATGTGCACAACATCAAAAGGCATGTTTGATATGACACTAATTATGTTTTTTTTTTTGCTGGAGTGCAGAGCAGAGCATTCGCTTCTCCAGAGTTGGGGTTGCAAAATCTCTACAATCGCACATGTCATATCCACAGCCACCTCGGTTGACCGTAAAGCAAATGTATGTTCAGTTTTAAGGGAACGGCTGCTGCCGCGCACTCGTGTCCAGTGTTACCAAGCATTAACTGATATATTGGTTTTGTTAGGCTAGCCAGTGTTCGCTACTGGTACAGCATTGATAAGCACAAATCAATTGTCCAGCCTATGTTGTTGAAAGAAAGCCTGGCCGGATCCGGTGTCCTCCGCAACCACTTATCCGTTTCAACACAGTCTTCAGTTCCCTTGCCCACTTCTCTCTCTCCCTCTCTCTCTGTCTCTCTCTCTCTCCCCCCTACATCCTACTCATGATTCCTTTATCTGCTCAGCTTTCATTTCTTATTCTTTCTACAATTAAAATAACTCATCCTGTTTCTTGTTCTCTTCATGCACATTCTTGCTTGAAGGACACACTTCCCTCTTCTCTGCCCTCCTTTATATATCCATCCTATAAGAGATGAGACTATCTGTGTCCTTCCACATCCATTCCTCACCTCCTTCTCTATAACCTCCCTCCTGAGAGACCCTGAGTCTCTCCTGTCCCATGCCCTCTCAGTCCTGTTTTCTCTCCTCATAGCACTCAGTCCCCCAGTCAAACCACCAGGCCGCTGGCTTGCGTATGTAGATGGACGTTGTTTACTATGGCGCCATGTCACTCATTAAAGAGCAGGACCACAAATTCTGTCACTAGAATGTTCCTAATTGAGCATTTGCTGATGCCACAAACACCATTGGTAAGTGTAGGAAATTGTGCCCCAGAAAAATGACTTGGGAGTTTTGAAAAAGTATAACATAAAACATAATGTTCAAAGTGTTTCAGTACACTCTGAAGATATGGTTTGACAAAGCCCCACTCTGCCTCCAAAGACAAATCTCATTTGATTCAAACCTTCTTCGTGTGGGGACATGGTTCAAACATTTTACACCAATAAAGAGAGTTTTACATTTTACACCAATAAAGAGTGAGCAATTAAAAGTGTTTCTCCTGTGCGCAGAAGCCAAACAAGCTTGTTTGCTTTTATAATCAGTCTTTAAAAATCAGTCCAGAGTAAAAGTGCCATAAAGTTTTTCACATAGTATATTTATTATCAGTGACATGTTCCACTTCAGAAATTTTAAAACAGACCAAATTATCATAGAAACATTGGAACCCAGCCCAGGCAAACTTATATGTCACTCCAAATTAGTACATCCGGGGTTTAACTCATACCTACAGTCACAAAGTTCAGAATCAGATTTTTTTCCATCTAATGACAATCTGGGATTGGCCTCATTTATTGCCATTTGGGGGGGCCAGACGATGAAATATGTAAGATGTACTAGAAATGTAAATCCAGGGCTTTGGCACCATACAGATCATTTTAAGAGAAAAATAAGCAAAATAGGACCAAAACAGCTCTTTTAGTGTTCAGCTATGATCTGAGATGTTTCCCCCTCCCTTAAAACAGGGATAGGGAACTCTTGATGCCGGTTGGAGCTTCAGTTGGAGAATTTTTTGTTGTAGGATGGTGAGAGGGTCTCAACGGCACTTTTTAACAAACGTCAGAAAAACACACACAGCTTCAGTAAAACATGCATGTAGCCCTTCTCATTAGAGATACACAGCTCCTGTGAGCACAGACAAGATTCTTCAAGGCTGAGCAGAGACAAACAAGCTTCCCCAGTCCCTCTGAACAGTGCGAGGTCCAATGGAAGCCCCTTGCATCACCAACATTTAAAGACAGCGGTAGATTAATGGCTCTCAACATTGTTCCTGAGGGCCCACTGTGTGTGCTGGTTGTTGTTCCAACCACAGTGGCAGTAGCAGCATTCTAACAAGTGGATAATTTGTCTCAATTAAATGACTTTCATGTTTAGAGTAGTTATTTACTCTCTTAAGCCACAATTTGACAGAAATAACCATGCATGCCATGAAGATTAAAATACCCCTTGTAAGTATTGTGCTTTTTGGTCCACGTTTCAATTAATTTCAGGTAAATGAGAAAAAAATATGAGACCAGTCAAATAAAAAAAAATGTCTGTTCCTAATTGGTGAAAACTAAACAGTACATGGTAGCAAAAACTATCCATGTCAAGGCAAACAAATGATGAGTCAAACCTGTTTTGAGTCATAATTATGTAATTTAGCACCAGCTAAGCTTTTATTTTTTTCCTTTCCAGTAGAAACTGGAGTTAAGCAATAGCCTGATAAGCCACGAGGCTTGGGACTGATTAAGTTTATTCAAATACCTTAAAAGACTTGTGTTTCACAACCTAATTTGAAGCTTTGTGATTTTTTTCAGTATCAAATTTGATCAATTTGCACATGTAATTTCTATGTTTTTTTTCCCCAATATATATCACAATATGGGAAAGTAACTTTTATTCATCATGGCATGGCGGTTTCTGTTGAAATATGAGTGAAGAGAGTAAGTCACTGCTCTAAACAAGAAATGCATCTAATTAAGAGAAATTAACAATGTAGTAAAAATGATACAATTGCTAATGTGGGGAAACAAACCCCAACACACGCAGAGGGCGCCGAGGAACAACCTCGAAAACCTTTGCTTATAGAGAAGGACTTTTAGGTATTTTATTGGGGGTGAGATGGAGTTGAATGAAGCATATTGGTATATGAAGCTCATACCTTAGAACAAAAAGCTTAAATTTTGATTTGAACGCAAGTGATGATGTGCCATATTTCCAACAAACCTCCTTTTACAACATGTGTAGAGGATTACATTTCAATATAGGAGGTTCTTTGGAAATATGGAACATCATCTCCTCCTCTCTGCTTCTCCAAAAAAGGGGGCGCAACCGCCTGGGGTTCAACTCCCCCTTCCCCACACCCACACACCTTTCTGCAAACTCTGGGGGTTAATAAAACATGCGCAGACACGGCCGAGCAGATGAAAGAGCAAACAGGCCACGGGGCCCATCCTCCCTTTACAAACACTGCTCACTCTGGAGTGGGGGTGGTGCTATTTACACATATAGGCCCCAGTTATTAAATCAGGGCTGGGGGTAGGTTGGTTGGATTAAGGGCTCAGGCCTTTCAGCCACAAAGGGACAGACCCTGCTGGGCAGGATGACTCTCTTTCACCTCTATCATTGGTAACAGATAATGTCAAAACCAGCCGCCATCATTTTTTGGTGGATTAACTCACTAGTTTTGTATTGACCAGTGAAGATAGCTCGCTCTAGCACTTGGTTGTTAGCTATTGACACAGAATGGCCAGGAGAATGCAGATACTTCATCATCCAATATCGTACTTCAATGTAGAGTGCATGAATATGAATTTGGTGCCCCCCCTTTTGCTCCCATAACAACCTCTACTCTTCTGGGAAGGCTTCTGTGCAGATGTTAGAACATTACTGCAGCGATTTCCCTCCCTTAAAGTAAAAAAAAAAAAATCAATCTTAAGCTTAAACGGTGCACTGAATTGTGCCTGGTTTTAAGCCTGCTTTTGAAGCCTGTGTCAATGGTATTTGTGGTGTAGAGGTTAGGGCGCTGTGCAGGTCAGCCAAGTTCCTCCATACTGACTTTAAAAATCATGCCTGTACATGTGCATGAAACCATGTCATACTGAAGGAAGGGCCTTCCCCAAAATGGTTGGAAGCAAAGAATCATCTCTAATGTTATTGTATGCAATAGCATCAAGATCTCCCCGCAGCAGAGCTCACAGGCCAAGCCCACAGCTTCAAAAGAGGTGTGACACATGCTTTCAGCCATAAAGAGTGTGTATGGGTGGGACACAATACCCTGTTAGAGTCCAAACGTCCATGGGGCGTGTAGGATGGCGGGGGGATGTTGAAACTGTGTGGGACCAGGTACTCCTCAGCATCCATCAGGTCCTCTAACTCCTCCTCATCCAGAAGGCTCTGGAAGAATTTGCTGTCGTTGGGGCTGGGCAGTTTCATGCGGTCATCACCCTAAAAGACAGGGTCAGGGAGATATCCTCACCGTCTCGTGCTCTGCACTCATCTGAAAACACTAAATCAGCATTTTAATCACAGACTAACAATATTGGACAGAAAATGATGTATCGTATATTGATCGAGGCAACCCAACCTTGTTTCTAAGAGAACTACCGGTACACAGATAATCAATCTTGCAATACATAAGGATGCACAAACCATCCAGCACAGAGTTATCATTGAGCTGCTAATTAGAAGAATCAGGCGTACAAATTAGTGCTACTGTGAAAACCTATGGGCCTGTACACTGTATCTTTAGGAATACAGCGAGCCCTCATGTACGTTGTAGATATTTATTTTGACTACGAAGAAAAATCCACATTCTCGGGGATTTATTTTGGTGCACTCAGAAATTAATTAGCACTGTTAATTGCTTTCATTTAGACTGCAATTCATATTACTCAGAAATCTACGGAAAATCAAACAAAACTCTTAAAAACAAGAAAAGGATGCCCACCTGGATCACCAGGTAACGCTGGGGATCCCGGGCCATTCTGCAGAACTCTGCCCCCAGCTCTTTAAACTTGGGTCGGCTGTCAGCATCTATCATCCAGCCTGAGAGAGCAAAGGTCAGACAGAGAGAGAGAGAGCCGTCTCAGTGGACAATATGATTGACACATATTTGCGGAGTATCTGCTACAGCACAGAGCTTTGCTGTAATTTCATAAAATGACATCAGTCTCTCTCTCTCATTCACTCACTCACTCCCACATATACAACCACACATACTGTATATGCCATAGAGACTAAAAAGACATTCTGTCTTGTTTTCTGATCTCTCTTTGGCAAATTGCTGTTGGATAGATTAGGTTAACCTCTTTTAACAAGACATATGTGAACGCATTGATAAAAAAATTTACATTTCATTGGACTTTTTTTAAACTATATTTGTAGATTTTTGACTATAAATTTTCACTTTTTGCTATAGTTTGTTGTCTGAACTTATAAAGTATTTGGTGCCAAAATTTTAGAGCAATTCACCAGTTAGTTTCAATGGAATCATGTAAGAAGGAAACCGCTATTGCAAATCAAAAAGTGCCCAACTTTAACAGCCTTTATCTCTAAATCATATAAATTTATGAAATGCCAATTTTTACTTGATGTGCTTCCAGTTAGCTTTCAAATTAGTAGGACTGGTCTTTGTGGATGCTCTCATAATTGCAGATTAGAGACTTCAACATTAAAGCCATTTTTCTGAGGTGCTTCAGACATTTCTTTCACCCGCCATATATGAATATAAATACGAAGTATGGCAACAGTAAGTAAATTGATGCCTTTAATAGTCTGTCATAAGGAAGTGAGCATGCGTGCGCTTGAATGTCACAGAATGAGTGGTTGTGTGTAATTTCATTTGCAAACTGTAAGAATGACGGCATACATTTGACCATGACCATGTAGACGTCGATGGTACAGATGGGGGGCTGGGGCAGTCGCTCTCCCTTCTCCAGCAGGTCAGGAATCTCACGAGTGGGGATCCCATCGTAGGGCTTCCCCCCAAACGTCATCAGCTCCCAGATTGTCACTCCTAGCAAGAAATCAATAAGTCACTCAATTAATGAAATCCCATTCAACAAAAAAAGCAAGGCTCACCATAACATCCCAGCTCTACATATTCGATAATTTTTTTCCTCACCGTAGCTCCACACGTCACTCTGGTGGGTGAATTTCCTATAGTGGATACATTCCAATGCCATCCACTTGATTGGCATCTGAAGACAAGAAAAAATACAAAAATAATTTATTTAATGAGAAATCATCCACAATAGCTGCTCAAAACATCCATCAAACATCTAAGAAATCAAACCAAACTCAAGCAGCTGAAAACAGAAAAGACAAATAAGACAGAGAGCTTCTTGAGGTTTCCATCATGGTGGCTCCTGATGTCAACAAGAGTTGTCAGAAAGACAACAAAGCTCGCCGGGGCAAGGTTAAAGTTTTTCTGCACGCGAACGACGCGGACGCCGGGGGTACGACAATAGCTCTCCGGACATTTGTCCCGGCGAGCTAAAAAAAGACGAGGACAAACAGTGCAAACAGATTCAATCAGACTGTCAGGATGGTGGGAGGGGACACCAGTCCAACCGTTGTTGAAATCTCAGTTGTAACATCTCTAGCAAAAGGATGGCAAAGCCAGCCACAATTTGGTCAGCTGATTCACAAACCTTTGAGTCACCCACACAGCCCCACTCAGCACTGACGACCCCTTGCCCCTTGTGGGAGTGATTCTAGACACATTTTTTGATGCTTACCAATGGCAGCCTTCTTCACGATTCAGGCACAGACAACAGGGGTCCACAAAACGTTCAGCTCAGAATAAACCAGTTTGTATTATCATTCAATTACCAACGCTGCACATCCACTCACAGATCTACGCTACAAGGTTGTTTTCTTAGGGAAAAAAGCATGTATTTCTATATTCACTGGGTTAATAAAAGAAAGATTCAAGCTAGGTTTCCATTTAATATTGTACAGTAAAATATTCAAAGCAAATCAATGAAAAGAAAATCCAAGAAAACAGAACAGCAAAGGACTAAACAACTGATGAGTCTTCAGTATGAAAAAAGTTGAAAAAAAGCTGAGTAACAATGTAGGACAGAAAAAGCTGACATAATTCCCATTAGGTACGGATTCTGAAACAGATGCAGGGACAGACTCGCACACAAATGCGCACACACAGTCGCATTTAATGCGAATCTAAAGTGGTTAAAGAGAAAAACGCTGGTTTCATTCTCGCATCGATTGTTCTGTGGGAGGTGCTGGAGGACTGCAGTTTCACAAATGGTCAGTGAGACTGTCCTGATCGACACACATCAATAGAGAAACTAAATTGAATGAGAGACATAGTGAGAGTAGAAAGAACAGCAGGAGAAAGCTGCTTTCACGCCGGACGCGAAACAAATTTTTTGCACGACGGATTACATTCACAGTCAAGGCAAAGACGCGAATACGCGCAAATTTAGCATCCAGGGTGAAAGCAGCCGATGGCGGATAAGATTAGAGCTTTAGGGCAGTGGAGACAGATATGGAGACAAAGAAAGAGTAGTAAAGGTGTTTACGTGGGCTGGGAGAGGTGCAGGTAACAAGACAGCGTGTGTGAAAAACACAATTCTCCTAAGCCGAGCTGCCCAGTCATGATCCCATAGATCTACCATCCCAGAAAATATCATTCTGGTCTTAATTCGGCTCACTCAATTCCACTAATTGGCTGCACACAGAGGTCTCCCAAAGTTTAAAGACAGCCACTTTCTAAGAGTTGGAGTATAAACCTACAATGTGTTTGATTGGGGTGACGCTTAGAGTAAATGTTCAATGGAATATATGAGGTATGTCCGAAAATATGGGTGGACGGATATGATCAGCCCAATTTTGGCATAAAAATGTAATATCTTAAAACTTATCGTTTTTTTTGCCGATAATGAAAACCGATAAAATAATGCCTGGATTTCGCCAAAATGCACAAACAAATGGGCCGAGGTTTTTCTGCATTCGCCTATATGAGGAGGACCAGGGCACATGCTTTAGAAGTTGAAGCACAATTTCATTTTTTTCCATAGCTTTCACTTGCTATATTTGTGAATGTATCTAATGAGGCATCACATCAAAAAAAGTACGCATGATGTGTTCATTCCATGACAGGGGATATGTGATGTTACATAAATTTAATTTTGGGGGAAAACAGCCTGAATATATCGGTATTGGTATCAGTGGATATCGGAATCAGAAATTATGAGTTGGACAATATTAGCATATCAGTTATCGGAAAAAAACCCAATATGGGACATCCATAGAATATATCTTTCAAGAGAATAAGTGTTAGGAGGAAGTGACAACGAGAACAGAAGCAAAGATGGCATTGTGTCTCTTGCCAGTCAGTTTCCTTAAACTACTACAGTGAACCCTCATCTTCCAAATGCCTCTGTGACATCATCATTCATATCACTGACCTTGCCCCCGTCAGCGTTGTATTCCTTTTCGTCCGCATCAAGCAGCCGCGCCAATCCAAAGTCTGTGATCTTGATGTGGTTGGGCGACTTCACCAGAACATTCCGGGCAGCCAGATCCCTGTGCACCAGTCTCCTCTCTTCCAGATACATCATGCCCTGTCAATCAGGTATACCCCTCACATCAGTTCACAACTCACATCACAACTACTCATTAATAACATGCATATAGCTTTATAAAGAGTCATCCAAAATCACTTGGTCCACTTGACAGCAATCCCCGCACAGATACATAACACTGCCAGATGATGTCATTTTTTACCTCCATTTTGCTGAAATATTGTATGTATTGCTTTGAAAGAAATGATGCCACAATTTTGGGGTGAGAGGGGTTTTTTATACTCTCACTGCTATGAAAGAAACTGACTGACCGTGAGGCTTTTGACTTCCAACTTATCAAAGTCAAACATTTTCATTGTAGGCTGACAGATAAATTACAATTTGCGAGACTGAACCAATCGTGTTTAACACCTACTGCAAAGCACAAGGTTTAGATCATTCCTGCAGACCGCAGTAATTTTAAGTATTTTACCGCATTGAAAATGCATTATTGGTGATAACTGGGAGGGCAGAAAGAACAAATAAGAAAAACAAATACAAAAAAGTTAATATAGATAAGTATGCCACTGTAAATGACTCCGCTATTGGATCTAAAAAAAAAAAAACTACTCCCATATTTGGTTTTTCCATGAAATTTTGGCTTTAAATATTTATTTACTAGAATGCTCAAAACAAATTCAATCATATGCTAATCAATGGAAGTATCTAAATGCACAGCTGAAGGACTCCCTGCTCTTCCGGAGGGAAAAATCCACACATCGACTTAATTCCTTGCAAACTGTACAGATTTAATAGCGGACAACTGACAGCCTTCTGCTTGGCAACAGCTCTTCTGTCGAGTAACGTGTCCTTCTGCATCCAGTGCAGTGCCCTTGAAACTTCTAAGGGATGTTGTCTGAATCTTCACATGAGTTTAGAATACGGAGCCAAAAAAACCATAACAGAAGGATGTACAACACAATTTGGAAGTAAATAGCGAATAAGTGGAGGAAAAAACTCAAAACGATATACTTTGAGGCTTGTGTTTAACGTTTAAAAACAGGACAGTGCTGATTGGCAGAGAGGAGACTGGTAAATTAAAAAGGAATCATGGGGGGAAACATGGTTTTATTTTACTTGCAGAGCGAAACAAATGACCCACAACCATTCAAACAAATGGGTAGAGTGGCCGTGAACTCTGAGCTAATCACCCTTTTAGAATACTTATCAGTTTGCTAATTTGACCGAGGTCCTCTGTTGCTAGGCGATATCGGTTTTCCATTTACATTCAGGACTGGTGTTGAGGGAGGGAAAATGGGAGCTGGTGATGGTAGTGTGGTATGTAAGGGGGGGGTTGTATGAAACAAATGTAGTCACAGGCATGTGTCCCTCCGCAGGGTATCCAGCCATAACATCATGATTGATAGCGTGATGCGAGGAGTATTGCTTTCATAATGTGAAAGCACACAGAGGCTTGAGTTTTTTCGCAGTGGCCTACGACCAGAATCTCCGACGGTGTGGGATCTGGCAGAGGAAGGCTCCCGACCCTGCATCAAAAGGAGAGGCAGCAGTAGGCCCGACGCGTTCGGCGTCACAGTCTCCATTTTAATGGGATTACACGGCAGCGAAAATTCAAGCCCGTTTTAAGCCGGGCTTTGGAATACTTTCACTCACTTCGGGTTAATGTCAAGCAAAGGGACAGAAAGCGTGTCAAGCAGCACAGAGGATAGTCGGGGACTGATTTATACCGTAATAAATGGTAAAGTCGGGCAAAGGGAATGTGAAAAGCAGAGAGTACAATGGCAGCCCCACAATAGGGGCTTTATAAGGGCGCTGCTCGCCAATGGGGTGGGACTGAAGGGCGGATACGGCCCCGCTGAGCAGCACGCTGCTCTGGTGCTTTATCACCCACACGACACATCTCAGCAGGAAAATATGCACAAATATTGAGGGACTGCTAGGGCCACCGTACTTTTAAAGACCTTTATCTGAGGAATCGGAGCAGGATCATTGTCATTGCGTCAATGCTTTAAACCAGAGGCGAAAATTCTAGATGCTGGAAAGTTCTGCCACCTTCAACCTGAGAACTGAGCCATGAAATTACAATGATTATGCTTACCTGGATGAAGGACTTCTGATGAGAAAATCCAGGCGGTATTAGCTAAAATACTTTCTGAACCTGGATTTTCAACCTCTGCTTCAAAAATGGTTTATACCTCTCCTGCACACCTATAGCATGTTCCCTCATCACTCGCCAACCTGAATTCAGCGACCTCTACAAAAACTTTACCTGTGGTTGCCAGTGGAGGTAGGGTATGGTACATGTTAAGTTTAAAAAAAAAAAAAAATCACTGTCTTGCAAAAGCATTTCAGGCAGCAGATAGTCCAAAATGCTGTAAAAGGGACCAATCTGTCTCAAGGTCTTCTGCTTTCTGAATTTACCAATGACTGAATTGGATTAATGAGGGTTTGATCAGACATTCATATTACCATCAGCCATAGCTGAATACCATCAGATTTTATTGAACTCAGGGACTGGACCAGAGAGATTTACAGAGTCCTCAGAAAGTAAAGACTAAAGAAACTGCTTGTAAAAAAGAGCAAGTGCCAGACGTAGCCAATGGGAGAATTGAAAGAGTTATGGTTTAGGCAAGTATTACCGCATTTAGCTCTGTAGCACTTGGGTTCGATGCATAAGTATGTCAGTGTGACACTCACACTTTTCTCAGCGTTAAGCAGAAATACATGTGCGTAACGCAGGATAAATGACAGTTAAATCTCACTGTCTATTACATTCATGCCCCCTCATGCCCAAGGGAAGAATAAAAAAAAAATAGCAGCACCATCATCGTTCAGTGAACAATAAGTACTCATATATCATTTCAGCCCATCCTGCCAGGGAGAGTCGGCAGGATCATACAAACACAAACAACCTTGAGTGGCGGGAGAGAGGCGGACGTGCCGGCGATGACAATGAGCGCCCTCCCCCACCTTCTCTCTACGCTCCCATAGCCCACCTCCCCATCCCCCACCGCTTCCGGCTACCCACGATTCACTGCTCCCCGATGCAGATCCACCAGCGGGTCTTTCTCCGGGGGAGGGGGTAATGCCCAGAGCCTGTCTCATTAGACTGCCTCCGTCCACGATATCTCTCAATCCGGCTGAGGTTCGAGCAGAAGGGTGAGGACGGGGAGGGGAGTGACTGGGGAGAGATAGGGGTGTACACGCTCTCTCGGCACTGCATTCCAGACCGGCGCTAAAGGGGTCATCGAAGCCAAAACTCAGCCCTGACCTGTGTTTACACTGCTCTGCATGATTTATGGCTTTATGTTAATTATCGATTAAAATGAAATTACCTACAGTCTAAAAGAGATGAGAAAAAAAAATGAGGGAAGAGAAAATAGAACATTTATCCTGGAGCAGACAACCTGAGAAATGTGGAGGTGAATTTGTGGGGGGTGTTGTGGTGGTGGGTGGATGTTGTATGGAAGGCAGTGTGTGAATGTATGCATGTACGTGAGTGTGTATGTGCGCACATGTCCGATGTGTGAGTGTCTGCGTGTGAACGTAATTATAAGGGACTGTACAAGATAGGGTATTGAAATCAGTGCGGGTTTGTGCACTTACGAATCCATATCCATGAATAATGTGCGTGTGTGCGTGTATTTGCGTGTGTGAATGTGTTCTTAAGTGTGTACATGAGAGTGTATTTGATAAGATAAAAGTCAGTAAATGTATGTGTGTGTGTATGCATGTACGATGTGCCCACATTTGTGTATGAGAATGTCTTCAAAACTGAGTAAGAGACAATATTAAATCGGTAATGGATTTGCGCATGAGTGTGTGCAAGTGCGAGTGTGTGCGCACGCTTGAGAGAAGACAAGTTTGCGTGTACGTTCGGGGACATGTTTTTGCTCAAAAGGAATTGCTGAGAGGTGGGCCTGAGAGGATATATCTTATTAAAATTGTATGTAAACGGCACTCTATAATTTTCTCAATTTTCAAGGCAATTAAGCAGCGAGAGCAACTGATGGCTTCCCAACATGTAAATATTAACTATGAACAAGTGTTGGTATGTGGAATGATCACATAGGATTTAAACAGACTTGCTGAAACTTTCTTCCCCCCCCCAGATGTTTGCATCAACAATACATATCTAGGTAAAATACAGAGATGCTTGGATAGTGTGAAACTGAACCATTGCTATAGATGCATGCAGGTGCATTAAAGGGAGTTGTTCCACATGAGAAAGCCTAGCTTCAGGTTTGATCAATACAAGCGAAAGAACAGAGGGAGACAGATGAAGGCTTTGTAATCCTCCAGAATGCGCTTGTCGACCGATGAAGAGGCAGCCTTGTGAGTGATCTATTTTCACACACCAGGAGAGAATCATCATCCTCATTCAAACACTTGGGCACCTCCCCTGTAATTCAGGTGCTACCATCTGGCATGGAGACAAAAGGTGAGTCCACCGGATTGTGTTAGAGTATGTTTTGTCCAGAACCATTTCACTGCCCACAGACGAATGGGGGGGGGGTTGGGGGAATAAATCAATAAGGGACAGGTCTGACAGTATTAGCAAGGGAAGCTCATCCGTCACTCCTGAGCCTGTTTATAAAGCTATTCTTCAATCAACTGCATGGAGAGAGAGAGAGGCTGCCACTGTCTGGCTGGACTGCTAGATGGTTACAGGACTCTTTGTCCCCAGATTTTTTTGTCCCTGGGCTTTTCATCCCCATGGACTTTTTGTTACTGAGAACTTTCCGTCCCCAAGGACTATTTTAAAGGTTAGGCTCAGGGTTGGGGTTAGGATTAGGGATAGTCTTATAACACAGGAAGAGGGCAAAGCATTATTGGGGATGAACCATCCAGAGACGATGAGTCTGGTGACGAAAAGTTCATGGAGACAAAAAGTCTGGAGCCATGGCACCATGTGCAATCACCTATCATTACCACCAATGACACTATTACTGTAGAGCCACTGCAGATCTTCTCGGAGATCATGAAGTAGACTGTTCCACGGATAAAGAGTAGGGAAACAAAAATAAATATTTAGCTTGCATTGGGCATTCCAGTGCCATTACTAAGTTTAAAAAATAGATAATATGGCTGAAATCAGTTAAAAATCATGCCAGATTATTGAAGCCTTCTACATGGCTACGAATGACCAATCTGAAAGAAAACTACCACCAGAGCTACATATAGCATCTGGCATCAACAAAGCCCCACGATTCCTCTTACTTTCATGCACTTTAGGCCTGCAATGTATGTCAAGGAGAAAAATAGCTCCCTGACATGGAACTTGTAAGACAGTCTGTACTTGCTACTGAGGAACTGAACACCTCAAGACCTGCTTCTAGAGATAAATATTAATTTGCGGCTTGTGAGATCACTGTCAATAAAGACCATTTGGACCAACATTTGCTAAAACCTTATGCCTCGTCAATAAAGCTGGATATCAAGAGAAAGAAAATTTCTTGTATTGCAGATGAGGAGAATGGTAAAGGAACTCCCTATCAATGAAAGAGCCCCACTGAAGGGGATTAAACATGACCACCAAGCCAAGATTCTCATAAAGCATGCAAATGATGTCATTTATGGGTTACATTTAAAAAAAAATCCCGTTCAGGATGTCAGAAATAAATCATCAATGCCACTACAACAACTAACGTGGAAAAAATTGGTAAAAAAAAAAAAAGCAGCTCAGCCCTATTAACAAAAGAGGAAATGGCCCACTTGGAGACATGTTGAGAAAAGAAATATTGAAAGTTGTACCCTCGCTATCCTTAATGAAATCAGCTCGAGCAAAAACTAAACATCAAGGAAGAAATACTCAAGCAAAAGTTCCAAGCTAAAGCACAAAGTCTCAGGCAATTTGAAAGAAAAAAAATCCTTCTTCCAACTGAGTAAGATCTTAAAAGATAAATCGAGGATGTTTTAGTATGAACTGGAGAGAAAAGCAGATTGACGTGCCTGATCCTCCAACCACTCCTGTGGAGGAGTTTTAGACAAACAAGCCTGTCAGAGACCCCAGAAGTGCCCTGCCAGAGGACAGACACACGGACGAACGGATGGGCCTCTGGACAAATGGACAGGCAGACACCATCTAAATCAACAATCCCCCATCCTATCCGCTGGGCGGCAGGAGACCGGAAATGGGACTTAGGTCAAGGTCACAAGTACAAGGTCACAAAATGTCCCGTAGAGGTTGTGGGTTAATTTTTATACTTACATTAGTTTCCTTGACCTAAGCTTAGAAGGTTTTGATGTGCTGCATTCAAGTACCTGATGATTTTTCAGTAAGTTAAAAATCTTAGAAAATGGTCAAGGTCATTGGAAAAAGGTCAAAAGTGGGCAGTCAATGAAACAGTCAAAATGTACAACTACAGGATATGGCCAACCCACACAGGCAATTTCGAAAGGTCCATTGGGTGGAGTGGGTCTCTTACTTTAACAGCTAAGAACATGAGGGAGTAACTTTGATTCAAAGACAGGAGGCAAGGGCCAACAGTGGCTATATATCAAACAAAGCTACTTCAGCCATCAGGAAGACCAGCAACATAACATTCCAACGTATCTCTGGAAGTGTGACAGACAGCCCAAATCTGATTCAGGCCCTGTTTCGGTCTTACAGAAAGTTTCAAGGATTTAGCTTTATGGGACGGCACAAAAACAACGGCTGCAAAAATGCGACAAAATAGTATGCCACTCACAAATGACCTTTGACCCCATAATTTGAAGGGTAGTAACTCAGGGAAAACTATTTGCAAAATGTTCGACCTCATGATGATAAAAAAAGCAATGTATTTTTTCAGATTTTTTTGAAGGGGTAAAGTTCTGACCATTGGCCAAGTTGACACTGAATGACCCAAAGGCTTGGAGAGGCTCATCAGTGAAATCCCAGGCAACATAAACCTCCTGGAGATTAAAAAGACAGCAACAAACTAAAATGATAGTAGTCACCGTCTGTTTCTCTGTCCTTCAACTTTCCTGAGAGCTGTTCTTCCGATCGACTTCACATTTGGCGGCTGTATTGTCAAAGACCTAAGGAAGTGCAAGAACGAGCGTGAAGCTGTCAGACTTTGTAGTCCTCTAGAAAGCAGCAAGCTGCAATATCAGAGGCCAAGCAATCAGCGCATTCCAAAGACGCGCCTTGATTGGGTGCTGCACTAGTCATTACAAAGAGTGCATATCTTACGAGGGTTCTTGTCCTTAAAGTGATTAAAAAAAAGATGGAGCAACTCCCTATTTAGCCACGGTCAGGGTTCGAACTCAGCCCTCAAGATAGAAATACCGTATGATTATACCCTATTGAGAAGTGCCCACTAAACATTACACTTACTTGGGTCCCTCAGCAATACATTCGCCAAGTTCGAAGTTGATTGGATGAATGGTCGTCGAGAAAATCGAAGGAGCACACATAATACATACATACATACATACATACAGTACATAGACAAAGACTCCCTCCGTTTTATTTTGATAAACAATACGATACTAATACTAATACTAATACAGTACATCTCTTTCATGCCCTGAAAATGGGCATTGTCTTCAAACTTTTTTATATTTTCAATTACTAAATTCAATTTCAATTCATTTCTTTAACAGAGAATTAAAATGGAACAAAGACTCTGGAGTAATATATTTTGTTTTCGACTCAGCTGCAGTTTCCCTGCAAAGTGAAATATATTTGTAAAAACAAAAGACACAACTGAACTGGGAAATCTATTTTTGTGACTCCTGTAAAGAATAGCTGCTCTCTGCAATATCCAATTTCAGTTGATTCTCTGTCCATTCAAGTAACTCACTTTTAAACTCATTGGCTTCCCCTCCATTTCTCCTTTCATCCCTCTCTCAGTTTCTTTCCCTCCCTTTTCACACTATTTCCCCCTATTCCACTGTTTTTCTTTTGCGTCCCTCTTTGATTACGCGCCTCCAGCTCTCCCTTTCTCCATCTCTCTCCTGCCTATCCTCCTCATCTCACTCTCTCGGTCAAGTACACACTAAATAGTTCTCTCACTAGCCCTCTTGATGGCCCTCTGCCAATACAATTGCACTGGAGCAGGAGAGGCCGCCCAGAGCACGCTGCTGAAAGTGTATTTAAAATAGATTACTTCTGCTGCCTGGGCAGCTGATCGATAGAGATGTTGATTACAGAAAACCTCAAGGTCCCCACCCCGCACAATATTTATCAATGGCATCTATAACCCATTAATAGACATGATCCTCTGGTGATAAAACAGCAATAGCCCAAATAAAAGGAGGGCATGTGATTTTCTCAAGCGAGGAATTCTGCTGGTACTGTGCATTGTGCCAGGGGGGAGGTGGATTCCACCTGCCATGTAAGAGTGGTTTAGGCATTTCAATGATAATTGAATAATTAAGCGGTCTGCATGAATTCATGCACGTAGGTGTGCATCAGTGGCGGCCGGTGAACTGGCGATAGGGGAGGCTCAAAATAATCCCTTAAAATTAATGATTGGTCACGACCTGTTTTCAATCATTCATTTAAATTACCATTACAGAAACTCCAGTGACTCTCAACATTATCAGATGTGGCCAGTTTTCATTTATAATAATGAATTTTAAGGGATGGTTTTGAGCCTCCCCGATCAGCAGTTCACCAGCCGCCACTGGTGTACATATACTTCTATTGTCTGAGTGCAGCTGTGTATGCAGTTGTGTGAGTATGCGTCTAAATGTGTGTGTTTGTCTGAGTGTGTATGTCTGCACGGCTGAGTGTACTGCGCAGGCTAGTGTGTGCATGCATACCAGTTTCTGTGCATATGTGCGTGCGTGTGTGTGTGTGTGTGTGTGTTCTTGTACTTGCTACAAAGTGATAACGAAAAACAGTTTTTTTTCCCTACAGAGTGAGGAAATTTTTGATTACTGAGGACATTGTCATGTGCCTGCACTTCTACAAAGATAAATTGTGACTTATTAGTGAAAGTTAGGGGTAAGGTTATAATTATGGTTAGGTTAAGGTTAGGGTAAGGGTTTGGGTGAGGCATGCATTGCTTATTGTTTAGATTAGGGAAAGGCTGCAGAGACACAGAAAGAATGAATGGAAGTCAACGTAATGTCCTCACAAGGATGGAAGTACATGGATGTGTGTGTATGTGAGTATGCGTGTGTGCTTATGTGCGAGTGTATTACTTTGTGGCTGTTTTCCCAGATTGCGATTACTGACTGCAGTGCGGTACATATACTCTCAGCGTAATCATATTATTTATTCTCCTCTATCATTGCGCTGCAATATTTAGCAAACTCCCGCGTGCACCACAGTAAACCTGCATAAATAGTGTATGCAATGCTAAATTTAGGCTGTTCATTCTCAGTGAACCACCCTATCTCTGAACTGCTGCTAATGCTCATCTGCCACTGCTGTGTTTCAGTATGTTGTAAGCATATTCGGTGCTACGCTGCATCTGAATGCCAAAAATATACTGGAACTTAAATAACAACTAAACCAATAACAGTCCACCTTCATGAAGACTGACCACGAAGCCCTGGACCTTCTAGGTCAGTCTTAATGTCACTCTGCCTGCCATTCTCTGCTCGTATCACTCGCAACCGTCTCTGACTCCAAATGAACCGAAACCTCTTAATTTATTTTTCCAGACAGCAACAGTAATAATAATAAAACTGCAGCCATTTCAATTATTCAAAGTGCATAACAAGGTGACACAGCGACCCGGCCTAGAGGAGTGTGTCCAGGTGTTTCCCCATCAGCATTCGAGTCACCGATTCCCTGTAATCTTTGGCCCTGCTAGTGTCACGCAGCCATCCAGTACAGACTCTCGCTCTTCTGAAATATGCATGATCAACTGGAGCAATGAGCGAAATGCTGATTCCAGTTCTCGCCCCACCGGTGACCCACACGAATTCCAGAAAATATAAGTCACAGGGTGATGTGCCTGTAGTGCAAACCTGCTACCACCGACCGCAACCCCACCCGCCTCCAACTGAAGCTACTATGAAAATGCTCCACCATTTAAAGCACCCGCACTCGAGTTAAACATCCCTGCCAAAACACAATGCCTCCCGCATGACTTACCCCAGAGTTGAGATGCGAGCATGGAAAAACACAGCCGCTGCCACAGTTTTTCTCGAACGCCGAGCGAGCAGCACTAGGGGAGTCATCAGAAAAGTGTGAGAGTTCATGGTAAACCTGCGCATGCAGATGAGATTATAGGAAATGGGGGTGGGGGACTACATAGGTGCGTGGGTGTCGCTGCCTGCTTCCTGTTTACGTGCAAGCAACCTGAGCGAGCTCGCCCGGACACTTGAATCCATACAGCCGGAGAGTTTGCGTCAGATTAATGTTTCATCTCTCTAGTCGTGTCTTATTATGGCCTACCAGGCATGTGCATTAATGGGGGTCAGAGTTGAACCCCTCCTTACCCCACCACTTTCACTGCGCCAGCTTAGAGGAAGGCAGAGTCCCATAGCGACCTATTAGAGCAATTTTCCTCAGAACAAGCGGAGAGACCAGGCAGAACAAAATAAAATTAAAGAAGATGGTCCATCTTAAGAAGACAGGGGGTTAATTAAAATCTGAACAGCACATCTAAAATAAAATGAGGAGGCAAACGCATACATAAATAGGTAAATAAGTAAATAAATAAATGCTTGTTTAAACGCTTTGTGTATGCATGCCGCGGTGGACTGTGGGCTGGAAAGGATTGGAAATTGAGATGAAATGAGTTGGGGGAGATAAGGAGGGGTGGGGTAGGGGGGTGGAAGCTGGCTAGACAACATTAAACAATGAACATTTGCAAATTTCTCAGTCGACAGCAAAAGGCGGCGTTTTAATAATTGACTATGGGGGTTTTGGCTGCAAAGCGCAGAGAATGCTGCAGAATGCACCAAGATTATAATGATGCAGTGTTAAACAGGGAGCTTGTGGTACAACAGGTAGAAAAAACATTAGATGTTATTTCAATCAGACGCGATTATTGTCGTATGAGGATATGATTCGCCTCCTTCAGGCAAATGCGAACACAGCTGACGGATTCATCACATTTCTGGATGGCCTCATGCATTCAGAGCACCTGCTCGCTTATGACAGACTGCTTCTTTTTCCATATGCTGAAAATAAAACCAAAAGCCAGGATACTTAATAAGTTCAAACATACCGAAAGATAACTTGTTTGTGGGAGGAAATGGTATATTTCTTCAATCACTTTGCAATCGTAAAAAAATGAATTGAGAATGTAGAGAGTGGTGAGCCAATAATGTATAGGCGTAATTTAATTGGGGGATGGGGGAGGGGGGTTGTAACCCCCCCCCCAAAAAAAAATTCAGACCAGCCACTACAACCCCCCCGCCCTAATATATTATAATGATTACTGCACTTCAACCCCCCAAATGTTCAACCCAAAGAATTGCCCTTGCAATAATGAATCGTCAATTTGTCTCTAGTAGAAACTGAGCCAAGGCACTAGTGACCATGTTCTGAGTCGCCCACTTATAACAAACTAACTAACTGATTACGAATTGCGGCTAAAATAAAGTGCAGTATTTGACCAATATGAAATTAGCCAGTATGCGAAAGACACCTGGACAATATAATTCACTCGCGCAGTGTTTGCGGAGTCCTGCGCCCTGCAATGAAACCAGGTCAATGCTTACATCCCACTGAGAACTAGGTGATCTTCATTTCCTGGCGGTCATGTGACTATGTTGTATTTGCCACAGCCTAGCAATAACACTGTATTTTATATTGCAGAGAAGCGTGCAGTCTGCGGTATGTACTGGTGAACAATGCAGTTTGTCACAAACAACTGTGTGATTCTGAACATGCCAATATGTACATGGTGTCCACATGCTCAACATTTTTCATGCTGCGGTTGAGACGTTTAGACGTATACATGACAGATGAAAAAGCAATATGCTGAAAATCAATCACTACAGCACATATCGCAATCAAACTGCGACAATCCTATTTTGCCCATTATTGTTTCTCAAGTTAATATGCACTGTTTGTTAGTCCATATCTGGCACGACATCACACAAAGTAGAATAATAGAAAGGGAATATGAAAAGCACATAAAGAAGGGGGACTGAGGAGGTCTCACACAAAACTCCCTGAGCAACTGGGGCTGAACTGATGATCTGACAAGGTCATGCGGCTGCCAATATCAGGGCGGAAGTGGAGGGGAGAGGTGACAGTTCAAACAGTATCCACCCCTCAGCATTCTGCATGGAAAGAGTCTTGTGGTTTGTGTTTTCTAAAGGAGCCTGTCGTTCAGGACTGAGACCATCATGCCCTTGACCTTTGCATGAAGTGAACTCTGACCTCTTCAGCTGCCTTAGCTCACAAATACAGCGAAAAAGTTCATAGGCCACCGAGAAAATGCAATTCTGATAGAACCACAGATTTTGACGCTATAGAGTCGCAGCTGTGAAATAAGAATGTGCTTTTGTTGTATACTATGACAGTCCCATAATGCTATTATTCATTCATTTATTTGTTTTTAGCAGCAGATCCTTACGAGGAAGAAAGGTACTATCCCGTGTACAATGGTTAAATATGAAGTATGTAGAGAGCAAGTATTGGATTATTATGATTATTATTATTATTATGTACACCGCTGATATATACAAAAGTAAATAGTCTTCATGACATGCACCACATTTTTTATGTCAGCATCAAGAAACCTTCATTCACATGACAGATGACAAAGCAATGTGCTGACAATGGATGCAATTCTTACTGTATATTGTTAATGATCAGATTTTGATTGTCAACAATATACAGTTTATAATATGCGTAATATACACAAGCTCAGCGCTGAAAAAGTCGGCATTATGAAAGATTCAAATTAAGTAAAAAAAAGAACTGATCTGAAAAGACCATTCACCTCCTCTACAACATCAAAAAATAGGCGTGCAATGCATGGAATACCCCTCAGCCCGATGTCGAAGTTTTTGGAGACGCCCGCCCGCCCAAAACGCACGAAGGATAGCAATACCCCGTCAGCCTTGATGGCTGAGGGGTAAAAAAAGTACATCAACACAATTTTAATTCACTTTTGTCCTGATGAAGGCCTGTGTGTTAGGCCGGCACATGTTGGCAATGTTTTATAAAAGTTACATTATGAACTAGCCTTTTATTAAAGATGAGTGCCTTGGTGTTACCATTTTCTTGAACAATTTTAACAAATTGAACAATTCAATCTAATGTCATTAATTCCTGAGGTCAAGTACCTTTCTCAAAACGGTAGAATAACAGAGGCAGCAGAGGACCATACCTATATCAAAGATGACCACCCCAAATACCAGTTAACAGATGACAAACTAATGCTCCTCACATCAGCAGCTTATAACAGTCCTGCAGACTCATAGGAGTCTTCCCTCCCCCATAAAGTCTGTTTGGTCACTCCACTGGAGCCTGGCTACTCATAGGACAATGCTAATGAGTGAAATGGCAAGTCTTTCTACGCATACTGTATGTAAAGGTGTATACAGTCGGTTGGTATAATAAACTCATAGGACCCAGATATCTGGGAGAAACTTCATACGGAGTCTAGGCTAAGTGGGTTGAACATTCTGTGCCAATATCTCAACCCAACTCACACTGTAGGGGGAACTACGGCAACTGGGCACCTTGGCTAGTCTAATCGCAATAAGGCAAATTTCACAAAATCAACCAAGTCAGTCAACTGGCTGGCAAGGACTGCCAAGCAAAACCCTCATGGCCACAGAACCAATGATAAATTGTAAAAACCCATCAACAATTGAGGCTCAAGATATTGCATGGGGCCAATTTGAGCAAATTTATATTATGGAGGATCTTTCCGTGGCTAATATAGAGACATCTTGTTTAAAATGGCCATGCTGAACTCTGCACTCCACAACATGCTATTTCGCTGATGCTGTGAGGGCAGTAAACCAGGTGCCCTATCTGAATGGTATCAAGGTCAAAGCACCAAACAGAATTTTAAACCACCAGCTTAATGAAAGAAAAGGCCTTGGCCCTCCTAACAATACACCAAATCGTAGCCCCACTGAACAAACACACATACACCAAAAAATTAATGGCTTGGCAGACATACTCAAGGATGTCTGCAGTGACTAGTAGGGTAGCACGGCATGTGTCATAAATTGGCTGGGCTTTCTTCCTATCAGCAAGCTCAGTGCTCATAGCATATTTCCAGCTACAGATTTATCAAATGACAATGAAGCTCAAAGCATATCTCTTTACAAACCTTCATTCACGAAAGATAAGAGGTACTCCAGGACTCCGGAATGGCTATTTCAATATTCCATGCGTACCTCCCCTAATTTAAACAAAAAATATAATTCAAGAGACAGCAGCGAGTATCTTCACAGCTTTTCCGGTGAGAGTTGTTTATATAAACGGCAGAGCAAAAATGAATAGTCAATGGAATATAATAAAAACTGAATAATAGTTTGAGGTCCCAATTGCAGTGGTTAAGCTCATTTTTAAGTATGACAACAAGCATGCTGTGTCATCAATCTGGCTTTAATCTTAGCACAGGACTGGCAACGATACGTTCCCCATGAAATATCATTAGCAAATTCAGAATCTGCCAATATTATACTGCATCCCTAGAAATTACTTTTGGACCTGCACAGAGCTTCTACAAGTCCACAATAGCAGAAAAATAACCTTCTTTTATCCAAGGAAGTGGAAGCTGGCAGAGGAAGACAGGAGGCGGGACATTCAGGGCAGGGAGGCCTGCCAGTTGGATGCCAGCCTGTCCTTCACAAGCTGGTAACCACTCAGAAGGGCCCCTGGGGACAGGATGTTGATATATAGCGCTGTCACAGAGGCGACAACCTAATGCAGTGTCTAATGCATGTATGTATCGCCTCACTTTAAACTGATGAAAATATTTCTCTCTGTAAAATTTTGGCCTGTTCCAAGTCAAGCTATGTATTATTGGATGTTTATGGGGAGAAGATGCTGGAAAGCGCAATAAATTCCAGAGTAAACAGCGCAGGCGCCATGAGGTTTGAAAGGCTAATTCTCAGGCAGCATAATCACAATCATAATGATCAACATTATCATCACCATCATTGTAAGCGTCATCATTACCATCATGGTTCTTCTTTCTCCTGACTGAATGTTTCCACTAAATTTTAATTACAGGAAGCTGTGACCTCTTTTATGCTTCCTCCTGGCTTCACTCCCGTGGTGGAGAATTAAAAAGCACTGAAACGACCTCACATACCTGCCAAGTACCCAGACTGTGAGAGGAGACCTCAGGGCCACAATTACTATTGTTACAGATCAAGACCCAAATCGCAAACACACATCCATGACCTTGCCTTAAATTGTTGGTTGGGAGACACACAGACTAGCACTGGTTGCTTGGGGGGCAGGGGTGGTGGTGGTGGAGTGACCTTGGCCTGCAACCAGTTAGCCAGATGGAAGTGGTAATGTGCTTAGTATGAGGTGGTGGGCATGATGTGTGCCACTTCACTGCAGGTCTGAGCCTGAATCCTACCATCCCGAGGGGGTGGGGGGTTCACCTAATTATCGACACTGCTGGTAGTGGGACTGGGGGAGAGAAAAGACCCCCACTCTCTCCGCTTTTTTCTGCATTCAAAGGTCACCATTTGTCCTTTGATAGTCCTCCGTCATCATCCTTCTGAAGTAACACCATCTACAGTGAAGCGTAGCATAGCTCAATTTAGTCCTATTGATGGAAATATGGCTAATTTGTCAGATAAATGCAGAACTCTGTGTTCTTTGTCCAGGCTGATTTGCCTCTCAGTTTAAAACCTAGAAAAACTTAGTTAGAAACCTAGTTGTATATGGCTGGGCAACTGATCACCGGTCTATGTTCCAAACTGTGGGCAAAGAGCAAAGGCCAGTATACTTAGCTGGCCGACCAGAGGTGTAATGGTGTAAGTCAGTCAGTTAGTCAGTCAGCCGTGGACATCCGTTTAAGGCTGGGCCGTGCTGGTCAAGACAAAACAAAAAGGCAAAGGTTTTACTTTAGTTTAACGAAATTTGGGGGGGGGGGGTATGAAATGCATAGATCCAGAGAACTGCAATCCACCTGGAATCTCTGGTGACAAAAAAAATTACATAGAAATGAGAGTTTCTGTGGAATTCTCATAGAAAAATACAGAACAGCAGATCTCAATAATGGCTTGAAATTTCTGTATTTATTTAATTAAATCATTTTTCTCATCATTATGCTTCATTATTGTGGGAAAATTATAATATGTTGTGCTTTATTGAGAAGGGAAAAATAAATGGAGATCCTCAACTGCAAGAGGCCCTGTGATTTAGAGCCATGGGACAAACAATGTTCTTCAGGC
This sequence comes from Gymnothorax reevesii, assembly GCA_029721435.1. Taxonomy (NCBI): domain Eukaryota; kingdom Metazoa; phylum Chordata; class Actinopteri; order Anguilliformes; family Muraenidae; genus Gymnothorax; species Gymnothorax reevesii. The sequence continues at coordinate 57,365,538 of CM056586.1, forward strand.
AAACTTTAGAAAGTTAGCAAGGTAATATAAATGTGCACAATATTAGAAAAGATAATTGAACCCAAGGGTTTATAGTAAACAGTGAAAGCAAACTATTGCTGATAGGGAAAAAGGCTGAGGAAATCAGCTCTTGTGGGGATACTTAAGCTAAGGAATTGTTCATTACCTGTAACTAGCTTAAAGCACCGCTGGAACACATGCCAGAGGTTCCATAGTGGTTCTGAAGAGGTGAACCTCAGGTCGCATGAGTTTGCAAGAAGCGTGTCGTTTTCAGAGAAAGCACCGCTCGTTCGAAAATCTTTGTGAAACTCTTTGAGAAAAGCATGTGGAAGTCTCAAACCAAAAAAACAAGGGGATAATAAATATGCAGAAATGAAGTCAGGTTGATTCCTTGAATTCTTGAGTGTTATTATGGCAGAATCTTTTCTTTTTTTTTTTGCAAGACAGTTGTGGACACATTTGTATTCTGGTTATTGTTAGGGCTGTAGATTGATATCGCAACACGTCTGGCAGTCAAATGATTCATGGCAGAGACATCCACCTTGTCCCCATGGGTTAATCCCCAAGCAGATGGACAAATTAAGCCACAATACTTTTGCACAGCTGACCATATAATGGGTGCACAAACTCACTGAGGGTCTGTGCTTAATGGCAACAGCAAACCCCCCCCTGCCGCCTTAATCTAAAATAGCAAACCCAAAGTCACATGGCTCAGTGCCCTCACCACTCGGCCCATATTAGGCAATAGAAGGTGAGCATTGGTGAGAGGATAGGTAATTAACAGCATCTGAAGCACATGGGAAATTTTTCATTCCCAAACTCAAATCCCCTCACTAACCATGTCAATCAAGGCAGGCTGTTTACACGATCCCCCGCTCTGCCATGGTTCCTTGCTACTAATTGGGCCTACATCCAGCAATTTATTGCTCAATTGGTCAGGCTTTAGAAAAACATTTCGAAATGGCTGACACTGGCTTGGCAGTAGATGAAACATTCCCCAGTGGAAAAAAAGCCGTTGGGAGGATGAGATTATGATGCAATCATGAATGATCGCAGGACATTAAACTCTCCTTAGATCATAAGATACTTAAACGGTAATATCGAAAAGATCCTAATTATCATAACCATATACTTGGCAATTAATTCATTTAGGATGAGGGAATAATAAAAGTTTATTATTTCTAATCTATAACAGAACTCAGGGTACGAGATTGCCATGTGATATGTGGGCACCATCAGGGACTTAAGTGTTCCAGCACATAAATTGCCCCCTTTAACCGAATGTCATGTTTACCAGCCCTGAGAACTGTGCAATTTTTCTCAAGTTAATTTCTCATCGTAGTCCTCATAAGGAGGCTGTGCTCGCAAATGCACTGTCTGGGGAGCAATTATCTCATTTTGTGCACCAGTCTGGTTCATTTTGCAATGCAGGTCAAGAACACATCGCCCCGCTGTGCATGCATCAGCACATTTATTGCTAAAATGAAATAATAATGGACAAATTTGAAATCTATTGCAAATGAAGTCATACACTGAGCAAAATGCCCTCTCTTAACTCGAAGCACTTTTCAATAATTATAGCCCGAGCATCAAATTACGTTTCATTTTCTTCCAAATGAATCACATTTTTGAGGGGCTAGAGGTGCTCAAAAACTCATGAAACTTTGCACGCATGTTAACAGGGAAAAAAAATTATATGTTTCATGGGTCCTGCACATGGAAAAGAGCTCAACAGTAGCTAGGGCTGAACAATTTAGTCGACTGGTTGATTGTTTGCTTGATGGGCTGTTGGTCGACCACTATTTGTTTTGGTCGAGAAATAGCAAACCCATATATCTATAGAATAATCCATTTTGAATGGTGCGGGTATTGCAGAGACAGTCCGTTACTCTTATCTAAACCTATATTCTCTTTAAATAAATCACGTTAGACAATAAACAATTAATATTGTGAACTATTCAGAAAAACTAATAAAAGGAACATTTTATGCTGTTTTTATATTTGTAAAACTAACATCTGCAACACCCCCGTCATGTCTACATCATATCCATCATGAATGTGCATTTTAATTGTTGCCTAAGATTTGCCCCTCTGTTAAGATTACTGACGTAGGCACACTGAAAGTGTTCATTTTGATACAACCTTGGAACATAATGTCAAAGAAAAAAACCGTAATGGAGCAGAACAGTTGCTGCAAGTGGCTCGTGCCAAAGGACAGTGGCCTGGGCCAGTGCCATAATGGAGCCAGACAGTTACTGCAGTGGCTGGTGCCGCAGGACAGTACAGTACTCAAAATGTTACAGCCATTGCTGGAGACATGGTAGGCCAGCACGCAGTACCCTACTCGTATTATGCATAAAACTCAAGTTTTCTATTTTGTTTGATGAAGGAAAACATATTGTCGTCTCCTCCCTGAATTGTTGATGCTGATACTGAGCAAATTTGTGACCCCACCTGTGAAAACCCAGCTAAAGTCGCGAGATCTAATTTTGAGATAAAGGCCGTCAAGTCGTCCCTATGATAAAAAATGTAAAAAATATGAGATGTGAGTTTATTGGTGTAAATGATGGGTTACATATTGGGGTTTCAAAATATAGTGTTAAAAAATTCATTTCTAACAGCATACATATTAAAATTAATGAATTTATCGACACTATGTTTACGTTTTTTAAGTGAGAAATACTGGAAATTGGTTTCCTCTAGGCTTGTTCCAATCGGCTTTAGTTTGCCTTCAGCAAATAAACCCCCGATAGTTTGGGTGTAATTCGCTTTAAGAAGTTCTTTTCAACCATTGAAAATGAATGTAGACCATAATATCAATGCGCACAAAAGTAAAGAAGGTGGTATGGCAGAAGAATTGCGACTTAAACCAGGTGCAGGTTTCCCCATGGATTATGTTGCATCACCTCGTAAATGGCAGCAATTAGGTGTTTGCGTTTATAGATTAACGTCTTGTGAAGCTAACCAGCCTAGTTTGAAGACATGTCATGCCAGCTACTTCGCAATACAACTTGGTGTTTGGACATTGACGACATGCAGACCCATCGTTCTGGGGTGCGTTTCCCAAAAGCGTAGTAGCTAACTAGATCCCTGGAAGTATCTTTTTAAACGATATTGTGGAGGCACCCGAAACCCAAGAACGCAGCATTTCTAGGATATCATTACAAATGTTATGCCATAGCCTTGGAGCTGAATGAGATTTTGGTATTGATATGCAATTTTACTAAAAAAATATACAAAACTCAAAACCAGTGAAGTTGGCACGTTGTGTAAATGTAAATAAAAACGGAATACAATGATTTGCAAATCCTTTTCAACCTATATTCAATTGAATACACTGCAAAGTCAAGTTACTTAATGTTCGAATAGGTAAACTTTATAATTTTTTGCAAATATTAGCTCATTTGGAATTTGATGCCTGCAACATGTTTCAAAAAAGCTGGCACAAGTGACAAAAAAGACTGAGAGTTGAGGAATGCTCATCAAACACTTATTTGGAACATCCCACAGGTGAACGGGCTAATTGGGAACAGGTGGGTGCCATGATTGGGTATAAAAGCAGCTTCCCTGAAATGCTCAGTCATTCACAAACAAGGATGGGGCGAGGGTCACCACTTAGTGAACAAATGCGTGAGCTGATTGTCGAAACAGTTTAAAAACAACATTCCTCAACGAGCTATTGCAAGAAATTTAGGGATTTCATCATCTACGGTCCGTAATATCGTCAAAAGGTTCAGAGAATCTGGAAAAATCACTGCACGTAAGCGACAAGGCCGAAAACCAACATTGAATGCCTGTGACCTTCGATCCCTCAGGCAGCACTGCATCAAAAGCCGACATCACTGTGTAAAGGACATCACCACATGGGCTCAGGAACACTTCAGAAAACCACTGTCAGTAACTACAGTTCGTCGCTACATCTGCAAGTGCAAGTTAAAACTCTACAATGCAAAGCGAAAGCCATTTATCAACAGCACCCAGAAACACCGCCGGCTTCGCTGGGCCCAAGCTCATCTAAGATGGACTGATGTAAAGTGGAAAAGTGTTCTCTGGTCTGACGAGTCCAAATTTCAAATTGTTTTTGGAAACTGTGGACGTCGTGTCCTCCAGACCAAAGAGAAAAAGAACCATCCGGACTGTAATTGGCGCAAAGTTCAAAAGCCAGCATTTGTGATGGTATGGGGGTGTATTAGTGCCCAAGGCATGGGCAACTTACACATATGTGAAGGCACCATTAATGCTGAAAGGTACATACAGGTTTTGGAGCAACATATGTTGCCATCCAAGCAGCATCTTTTTCATGGACGCCCCTGCTTATTTCAGCAAGACAATGCCAAGCCACATTCTGCACGTGTTACAACAGCATGGCTCCGTAGTAAAAGAGTGCGGGTACTTGACTGGCCTGCCTGTGGTCCAGACCTGTCTCCCATTGAAAATGTGTGGTGCATTATGAAGCGTAAAATACGACAACAGAGACCCCGGACTGTTGAACAACTTAAGCTGTACATCAAGCAAGAATGGGAAAGAGTTCCACCTGAAAAGCTTCAAAAATTGGTTTCCTCAGTTCCCAAACGTTTACTGAGTGTCGTTAAAAAGAAAGGAGATGTGACATGCAAGTGGTAAAAAGGCCCCTGTGCCAACTTTTTTGCAATGTGTTGCTGCCTTTAAATTCTAAGTTAATGATTATTTGCAAAAAAAAAAAAAGTTTCTCAGTTTGAACATTACACATCTTGTCTTTGCAGTGTATTGAATTGAATATAAGTTGAAAAGGATTTGCAAATCATTGTATTCTGTTTTTATCTACGATTTACATAACGTGCCAACTTCACTGGTTTTGGGTTTTTACAAATTATCTTAATGGAATCATTTTTGCTCCGTTATTGCAGTTGCAGTAAAGAGATAGGGCATATTCACTCCAATTCAGTCATATAGTCCCAATTCACTCAAGTTTGTCACTTTCCCACTGAGTTACACACAGAATGAAAATTTTTGACAAGCAAAACTTAAAAAAAGAAAGTTTTTGAAAAAGTGCATATCTTCACTTCAGAAGCTTATATTCACCTCCAAATGGCCATACAAGCACATTGGACCAAACGATACCATACAGTATATGCATTGCAGTGTGATCTGAAGCTGTTCTCAGGCCAGAAACACGCACAGATTCACGTTCTGAGCTTAAAACCTCAAAGAAGCGTGTTTTCATGAAAGTGCGTAAAGCCACAGTTTCAGCGCTCTAGCTCGCTTCCTTACAGAGTTAAATGCATATTCACTCCAATTCAGTCGTATAGTCACAATTCACTCAAGTTTGTCACTTTCCCACTGAGGTACACACAGAATGAACATTTTTGACAAGCAGAACTAAAAAAAAAAGAAAGTTTTTGAAAAAGTGCATATCTTCACTTCAGAAGCTTATATTCACTTCCAAATGGCCATACAAGCACATTGGACCAAACGATACCATATATGGATTGCAGTGTGATCTGAAGCTGTTCTCAGGCCAGAAACACGCACAGATTCAGAGTTATGCATTATGAATATGCATTATTACTGCTGTTGCAGTAAAGTTCATATGATACACCTTCCTTCCATGCATACTTTAGCTGGGTTATCACAGGCAAGATAACATTTTTTTCAATTCCAGTGTCAGTGTCTTTTTTTTATTATTATGTACGTGTCAATCCACTTGTCTTACTATAGCCTGCAAAGAGTGACTTAACTACTCATACTCTTGCATTAGCATCTAGTCCGGCCTATTCTGACTCATCATTGGACGTCCTATTTAAACAAAAGAAAGTTAATGATAATCATGATAAAATAATTCCTAAAAATAACATTGTCATGGTAAATGAAGACACAAATAATTGTGTATTTCTACCCTCAGTACTCCGTCCACAAAATAAATGAATAAATTAATAATCAATTAAAAAAATTGGTGTTGGTGCATCCCCCCCTAAATGACAGAAAACAATTCATGAAAATTCTAACATTTTTATGTCTCCTCACAGGTAACAAAAGTCTTGGAAATGCACCCAAAATATTAATAATAGAGGCATTTTTTCCCCCTATGCATCCCAAATGAAGCAGTATGTTAAAAAGCTGATTTATCTGCCAGAACTCAAGCATCTTTATAGTGATCAATAAATCTGTGACATCATCTACAAAAGCAAACAATGCCAAGCCTGGGCTTGGTAAGCAACCTGGCAAATGAAAGCAAGTCAGCTTGGCCAACAAACAAGAGAGCACTGATGCGGAAAATGCATGGAGTTGCATACAGTGTGCAACTACACCTGATTACTGCTCTACGCAAAAATAGGTTGGCGAAGACTACCAACCATATTTACCCTGCACACCATGAATCTTCAAAGGATAAAGTCATTCTAAAAGCCCATTCCCAAAACCAAAGCCCCTTGCACATCTTAACGGAAATAATACTTTCAATTAACTCGATCCAAAGCATTGCCCTGGATAAATGAAATGAAGTTAACACCAAAATTTAATAATTTAAATAAATAAACTGCTTCTTGTATAAGAAATACATTGTCCATCATAGAACAGACTGACCAATGTGTATAAAGAAACCGATAATTATCCTGAGCCATTTAAACAAAACTAGGACAAGATCTTATAATTGGTGCATTAAAGTGCCACAGGCCTGAAGTTACTTAAAACATACTTATATCCTTTTTTGGGTGACAAAGTCAGCGCAGCATGCCAGCAGGATACTGGGAGAAATGACCGACAGAACACGTTGAGAAGATCCCCAGGAAAAACAGCCTGTTGTACTTGTAAAAATTTGATGGAAAACCAAGCAGTCCAGGGGCATGCCCTAAGGAAAGCTGCTGAACAGCTGAAGTGAGCTCCTGCAAAGTTATGTCAGAGTCAACTCAGTAAGTACTGAGCTGCAGTAGCTTTTGCAGAAGCGGAAGGTTCAGTCTGGGCCACGATACTCTGCCCAGTACAGCACAGAGCAAATGTCCATTGCACGACCTCCCCGCTGTCTGCTAAACATGTTCTGTCCGGCTGATGTTTTATAATTTGCTTGATTATAGTGTGAATTCTTTAAAGAATGAGAAAGCACAGGAGGTGTTTATGGCAATGCAGAAATGTGATACGACCCTCAGTTTTAACATTTAACACCAAATTTAACGCCCATTGTAAGATTCATGCGTAAAACCGACAGGTACATTTTAACATTCAAAGATGCTGTTGCTAAGAATATTAAACAACAACAACAAAACCTATCTAGTCTTGCAGCTCACATTGAATTACCAGATACCATAAGCCACAAACATATACTGGGCAGCTCTCCTATGGTTCATCCAAAAAACATCTGAAAGCAAACTTGATAGACTGCAGATGGAGGGTAAGTAAAATGCACATTACAGTGCATTCGTGCTCAGTACACAGCCACACCGCACCCTTCAAATCTTTACAAATTTTTGTCTTTCCTGACAAAATCATAACTCAACCCTACAGTATCTCCTGCTCACAGAAGAGAGTACATTTAAAACAAAGAGAAACATGAATAGCCACCCCAGCATTTAAGTTTGTCCCATGAAAAAAAGGCTAACTTTATCACCATCTTTTCACCATAGCTTAAATGTCTTTCACTTTCAGATTCTTTTGTTCTAAAAAGTCTGAAACGTTGGCCTTTTCACTGCCATCCCACCATTTATTAAGGGTAAAGTGTAAAAATAACCATAATAAGGTCTCAAGAAAGTTGGGACAGGGGCCTGTTTACCATGGTGTAGCATCCCTTCTTTTTAACACTGAGTGGAGACATCTGGGGATTGAGGAGACAGGTTTTTTTGAGTTTAGCCTGTGGAATTTAATCCCACTCTTGTTTAATACACGTTTCCCGCTGCTGGAGAGTTTTGGGTCTCCTTTGACGGACTTTTTGTTTAATTATGCGCCAAATTTTCTCAATCGGGGAAAAATCAGGACTGTAGGCAGGCCAGTTCAGCACAAAAACTCTTCTACTCTGAAGCCATGCTGCTGTAATAGCTACAGTACGTGGTTTTGCATTGTCCTGCTGAAGTACACAAGGCCTCTTTGGAACAGATGTCATCTGGAGGAGAGCATATGTTGCTCTAAAACCTTTATATACCTTTCAGCATTCATGGTGCTTTTTAAAACATGCAAGTGTCCCACACCATATGCACTAATGCATACCCATACCATCAGAGATGCTTGCTTTTGAACTGAACACTGAAAACAGAAGGGTTGGTCTTTCTTCTCTTTGCAAGGAGGACACGATGCCCATGATTTCCAACAAGAATGTCAAATTTGGACTCGTCTGACCACAGGACACTTTGCCACAATGCTACAGCCCCTTTTAAATGAGCCTTGGCCCACAGAACACGGCGGCGCTTCTGGATTATGCTCAACAATGGCTTACTTTTTGTTTGATAGAGTTTTAGGTGGCATCTGTGGTTGGCATGGCAGACTGTATTAACAGACAGTGGTTTCTTGAAGTATCCCTGGGCCCATTTAGTCATGTCAATGACAGAATCATGCCGGTGTTTGATGCAATGGCATCTGAGGGCTCAAAGATCACGGCCATCCAGTAAAGGTCTTTGACCTTGTCCCGTACACAGAGATTTTTCCAGCTTCTCCGAATCTTTTGAAGATGTTATGCACTGTCGATGATGAAGCCTTCAAAGGTTTTGCAATTTGACATTGAGGAACATTGTTTTTAAAGTATTCCACAAATTTTTTTTATGCAAGCCTTCATCGGTTGGAGAGCATCTGGCCATCTTTACTTCTGAGAGACTCAGCCTCATTAAGACTTCCTTATTTAGCCAATCATGTTACACACCTGATGTCAGTTAACTTAATTACTTGCTAATTGTTCTTCAAACTGATTCTCTTATATATTAATTGCTTTATCAGCGCTTTTTTCCCCAGAGTCCCAACTTTTCTGAAACTTGTTTCCACCAGAAAAATTTAAATGAGCTCATTTTGTGGATAAAAATGTAAATGTAGTCATTGCATTTCGATTTTATTCACAATTTACACTTTGTACCGACTATTTCGGAATTGGGGTTGTAGTATTTTGGTAAAAATTTACATGGTTGCCATGGAAACGGCACTTTAATGACAAAATCTGAAAATATTTTGTGGCACTGATATTTCAATAACCCGTGGTCAGATTTTACTAAAATTAGTCACATAAGAAAGATTTAAGATAGTTCTATGAAATGACAGGATTTTTTTGTTTGAAACATTGATGAATAATGAGTATATGTCACCATTACAAAAATCGCTATCATCGACTTGCGTCATTTTCAAAATTAACCCCATAGGCATGCACCTATCTAGAAAATCTTATGTCATTTCATTGATCTCCAACAGATACAACTTCAGCCCAAATTTCAAGCCAATCAGATAAATATTAATGGTTTTATGAATGCCACAAGGTTGAAAATCAGTCAAAATTGTGATTTTCGGTAACTTGCATTAAAAGTCACATGTAATAATTGAGGCAGAGGAAAAATATAGATTCTTGGTGTTTGCTGGCGTCTCAATGCATTCCTTTATTTATTTTATTTTATGAGAAAATCAAATATATTGAAATTTTTGAAAGAAATTGAACTTTTTACCCTGAAGACCTCTTAAAGGTCGCCTATTAAGATATTGTCTCATGTTATAATATTCTGGCTTGAAATGGCACGACTCGTATTCGAACGCCCAACCACAGCGCTCCCACATGAACGCCTAAGCTGTAGGCCAATTGGAGGCGCCTTTTTCAATGACTTTATCCTCAGTGGAGCTTTTTGTCCTGGTAACTTACCTGGACAAGCGTTTGTTCAGGGGAAGCGGGCGTTCAGGACTGAGACACTAGTATGAGGTTAAAAATAAAATGTTATTTAGGTTTTTAGTGCCGCTGTAGGTCTGATTGTCTACCTTGCGATAACTAGGTCACTAACTTGCATTCATCAGGCTTGTCAAGCATTCATTGCTCAGCGTGGGGTGGCCGATGCTATATTTTGCTGATGAAACAAAACAGGTGATTTCAGAATAATTTGCATGAGTGCTTGTTTTCAGTAATATGCATTATTTACACATGTATCTCCATCCTCAAACTGTAACTGTGGTAGTAATGGATCGCCTAATATTATGGGTTAGCTTCATCTCCTCAAAAGGCAATATCTTTCTCTTTTTCACTAAACTTCTGACTGTTGTTCAGTTGGGCTCGTTCTCAGGGTTTAACAGTAGCTACTGAGTTATCAGTACAGGTTGGATTTGGAGATTTAGCCAGCGAACCTGGTGGGCGAACCCTGATTCCCACAACCTAACAGCCACTCAAGTGGTTTCTAAGCCAGCCGTTGCTGGACCAGTCACAATATTTTCTGAGAATATTTACTGAGAATGATTTAAAAAGAAAAAAAAAAACAGGAACACTTGGGGCTTTTGCCCGTGCAAAACCAATAACATTGCCCATGATTGGCCAGGGTACTTGTCTTGCACCAATCAGTGGCAAGGTTTCTAGTTTTGCATCGGCAAAAAGATTTTGCATGTGCTAAAGGTCTTAGTAAATCAGGCCCTTGGTGTCTGAAAGACATCACCTCTCTTAGTGAAAGATCATTCATTTATTTATGTTCTAACCTTTTTTTATACACTTACAAAAATCATTTCAAATTAAGTTGGCAAACATCCCAAAATATGACAACTGGCATTGAATAACATTATTTGGAATTAATGTTGGCTCTTGACAGATGGTGAAAATAATGGCATCAACAGAACAATCAAGTTGATGAAAACAGTTTCAATTCTAACAATGAACTATTCTATCGCCATTCGGGAAAACAACAACTGTTTTATTCAAGCGTGAAGCAGACATGATATCACGGTGCTTCATCAGCTCATCCCTAACAAAAACACTTGGCGCAGGTGCACACTTGATAGGGACTGCCTCTCCGCCTGGGATGCCATCCGTACCTTGCAAGCTCCCTCCGAGCAGTCGAACGAACAACTACAGCAGCACCAATGTCAACACTGAAATTAGAGTCATGTAGTGAAAAGAGATAAAAAAAAAAATGGGGGAAAAGTGAAAAACTAGGAAAGCATAACAAGCTGTCTCTCACTCACAAACCAACATCCCCATCATGCAATGCAGCGAGAGAGAAAGAGAGAGAGAGAGAGAGATTGGGAGAAAAAAAGACATAAAGCATGAGGGAAAGGGATCGAGTGCTGAAGAGACAACAAGTGAGAGAGATAGATACAGCGGAGGAGTGCGAACACTATTACTACTGGGTCTAATGAATTATTGCATGGAACTCTCTCCAGGGAAAGGAACTCCCATGGGCCGCACAGCCTGTGAGAGGAGTTGGAGACTGAGGAGAGCTCTGTTCCAGCCGCGATAAGGTGCTCCCACAATAGGACCGTCACAGAAATACAGGGTGTCCATATTTCATGCTATCCGCATTCCATTTCTCTGTCTGTTTGGCTGCTGATTGCACTTCTGTACGTGAAACAACCTTGCCCCCCTGCCCCCCATTCCTCCTACCCAGGGAAGTTTTTCAGGGCCCCTTTTGTGTAGCCAGTTGAGGCTTGATTGAAATTGACTGCTAATGAGGGCTGGTACAATCAGTTTGTAGCGGTTCATCAATGGCCACTTAATCAAGTGCGGTCATAGCAAAACATTGTGCTGCGATGTCCCCGAAATTTGCACCACATGAAAATGGACAGTAAACTGAACCCGGATATGTTCGTTGTATCTAAATTCTCTAAAGAGCAAGGAACCTTTTATTACACTGGACCTGAACAGGAAATAGTTAGGCCAGTAGCCATGACAAGGAGCATCCGAATTGTTGATTCCATGAAGGAATGGATGATATTAGCGCCTTCATTGCTTCCTTCCAGCAGTTAAGCACAGGACCAATATCGGAAGAAAGGAATCAAAGATAATGGACCAAAATCCTTTGTAGCAATTGGGTACGCCATCAGTCATATTTTTCCTCTTGGATCAGTTGTGTCATGACATTGAATTGGAAGAAGTCCAATTTTTCTCAAATATCGTGAAGCAACTTTTTCTTGACCCCTGTGACATTTTCTATGGCAGTCGAGGAAAACTGGACAGAGAAAAAAAAATTCTGCCTGTTTAAGAGAATTTGAAAGCAGCCTCAGGTGGGCACCTCGTGGACAGTGTCAATGAAATCAAATGGGACTGATTTGAAAAGTCCATTTTCCTTCTTACAGTATAGACTGACACCAGGACGAGAACACACTTTTTGATTCTCGAACATGCAAACGTATTTGCTTATTGAACATGTACGTGATTCAACAGGGTACACAGAAGTTGACACAGCTGAATGTATACCTCTGTGTGACATTAGCAGGTTGTTTAATCATACTGATTTTTTTATTTGATCACTGAGAGACACTAGTTTATCAAAACAAGCCAGAAGGACTTTCCACTGAAATCTTCCCTATTTACTCCATTATGCAGGTCTTCAGTTACAAATCAGTACAGGGCGATTGTTGCCATATATTCTATTCCATAATACACAAAATACAGTCAATCAGAGACAGACCAAGACTGCAAGGGAAGCTACTCTATGGCCTGCAATCTCTTCTTACACAGCAATTCACTTTAAATCCATACAGAGTAGTTTGATGTTCTCTTGCAGCAAAATTCAGGGACGATGGTAACATATGTTCCTCAAAAATTTGTACAAACAGTGTCTTCCTGCATAATTGGTGCCCTCGCAAAAGTGAATGCCATGACAGATGCAGAATTTTGGGCCTGACAGTGTTAACAGATTGAGTTGTGTTTGTTGTCTCGAGCCAGGGGAACATGGCGACGGTATTTTTTAAAAAACCGCATTAAATGTTGACTATTTGGACAACAGAAAGTGTTTTCACTGTGCAACTGACCACCTGACGTCAGCAGCACTTTTGAACAGTGTTGATAAATGGCTTAGGCTTTGCATAGTAAAGCTGTAACTTGCATCTGTAGACTTAGTGTTGAATGGTATCACCGGACAAAGTTTGACTGAAGTATTTCGGAGCTGAAGTCGTGATGTCCATTACTGTCAAACACAACGGTTCTTCAGACAGTGGTGTCTGAGAGATCAGTGATCATGCTTTATTTTTTTCTTTTAAGCCTTAGCCTTTATGAACTGAGATTTAAATCCCTTCAGATCCCTTCTGTCTTTTAATTACATTATGCACCGTCGAGGACGAATTGCTCAAAATCTGACTGATTTGTCCCATGGTATATGAGCTTGATTCAGATCTCTGGTGATTGTGGAAGCTGTACTTCAGTGATTATTAGCTGTACTTCAATGGTCATTATTCCACCAAGTGTCCATCTCCCCCCGTTGGAGAGCTTTGACAATCAGCCGCAGTGGTTTCTCATTGTCTCTTTTTGGTGTTTAGTGCTCTATATGATGCCATAATCTATGATGCAATTCTCTTTGCAGGCCTCTTCTAGTCATTTCGGTGACTGACACAAGTGGAATTCAGGCACCAAGTATTTGGCCCGTTTGGCAGTATGAAGTACTCTTGCTTTGAAGACTTACGAAGAAAAGTGCTGCTGCTAATTCTAAAAAAGCTAACAAAATTAATTCACTTTAATATTAATAGCAATGACCTGCATGGATGCTAAGTGACCTCACGTTTAAAGCCATTTCGCACGGGTGTTTCTGATATTTTTTCCGCTTTTGTAATCACTGGACCCAGCCTGAGGTGACACTGTCCTTATTCTGCTGGTTTATGAATGGAATTCAACAAGCCATGCAGATAAACTAATTAATCACAGTCTGGAGACGCTTTTTTTTTTTGTTGTTGTCAAAGGCATGAATGCTTATAATTTGAGACCCCTTATTGGACTGCAGTGTCTCATCAGGCCCAAAGAACATTCCAGCACTCTCTCCTCTCCTCATCCTTCTCTCTACTCTTCTCATCTCTCTTCTCTACTCTCCATTTCCCTCTTTCACTCCTGCTTCTCCTTTCTGACCTTCTCCACTCCTCCTATCTTCTCCTCCTCTCATCTTTTCTCATCCATCCTATTCTCTTCTCTCCTCCCCACCTCAACACTCCTCCTCTCTCCTCTCTTCTACTCTCACTCCATCCACTTCCAACTCCTCACCTCTCTTCTCTACTCTCCTATTCCCTTTCCATTCTGACCCTCTCCACTCTTCTCATCTCCTCCTCTCATCTCTCACCTCATCTTCTCCACCCATCACACCTCCTCTCTTCCCTCCTATCCTGCCACCACCGCTCATAAATAAGCCGAAGGCTGCAAAATCTCTCCCTGGGCACCTCCTCTCCTCCTCTGTTTCTGATATCGTCTCCCTACTCTCCTCAACCCTCCTCCTCCTTCCCCCACCCTCCCTGCCCCCCTCCCTCCCACCTCCTCCTGCCGGGCCCCTTCCCTCGGTCAGGCTCTGACGGACAGGGAACGGCCGGCTGCGCTTCAGCGTGGAAACGAGTCCGCGGTAAAAAGAGAGAGAGAAAAAAAACCGTGAGCTGATGAAAAAAAAAGACCCTTGGGAATAAGCCGGGGGAGGTCTTTCATTCGAGCGATCCCGCCACGTCCGATTGTTCCGGGCCTTTAAGTCCGACAAGTTGCGGATGGATATGTCAGGGAGGCGAGAGCAGGCACGGCGTGAGAGGGGTGGCCGCTATGGGGATCGATGGTGGGGTGTGGACACGTGGAATGCGCCTCAGCCGGTGCGAATGAACTCGAACCTGGCACACCCTCTCCCGAGGGAGAGTACTCTGTTCCACAGCCAAGCCTAATGCACAGCCAAGATCTTATTTTCACTAGTAACTATAATATGATCATTAGCTAAATCCTAACACAGCCCTCGCCAACCCATTCTCTAAACACTGATCTACAAGCACAACCCAGTCAAGCAGGCCAGATCATGAGGCAAGTGAGGGCCAATAAAAATATATTTATTTGCTGTTCTATCAAATACTGCCTTTATGAGGAGAAGACAGAGATCAGGACTGACAGAGATGAAGACCGAAAGCCGCAGAACGAGTTTGGACCTGGGTGTCAAGGGTGTAGGGCTGAGGGCTTAGCAGCAACAAACTCCTACAGCAGGCCCATTCCCAGCACCTTGAATAACTCGTGAAAATGTCATGCCCGCATGCAATAAAATGCTACCTGTTGAAATTTACATAAGTAAATGTCAATAGCATGAGATTAAAAAGGGAAAAGCTCCTCCCTGACACGCTCTGCTGTGGCTCCCCGCCACCGTCTATACGCGAACACACACACAAAAACACGGGACGCGACGAACAACAGGAACATCCAGGCGGCTGTTGTTCTGCAAGCACAAGGGTGTGCTATTTTTCCCTCAACAGAACAGGAGTTTATAGCAGACTGTTTGACTGAGCAGAGGGTCATTCACATTCATACATGCCTCCACTTGTACACATACAAAAAAAAGAACTCCCACCCCCCTCAGCAGCCATTTACCTTACTCAATAAATGTCCCATGCCACACCCGCACACGCATACGCGTGCGCGCACACACACACACACACCGACACTCACACACACACTCACAAACAACACGGGCACAAACAAACACACATAATCGCACAGTTATGCACGGATAATAAACAGGATATATCGCCGGATAAGAATATCAGTCCCTCTCCCTAGATTCTGCGGCAGCCAGCACACAGGGACTGTGACGTGTTTGCAGCGCATGGGGCCCCGTGAGGAAGAAAATCTGGACTGAGAAATGGCAGTGCCTAGTCAGAGCTGACACCTGTACAGTTTATTCTGAGCTCTCTGTGAGCCGGAGAGATATCTCACAGGAAAGAGACAGAGGATGAAGGAGACAGACAGCGATATAATGAAGTGCGTTTTACAGCACACACCCGGTGACTCCTGAGCGGAAGCAGAGAGGGAATCTACTGTGACTCACCAGGACTCACTGGAGGAGGAAGTGAGCTGCCCGAGCGACACAGACAGGTGAATCACTGCTGCTTAGCCTACGCACCTCCAGCTGAGCAAAAACAGTGCATTCATTCCCACTCCAGAATATCTGCCCTGAGAACCACAGGTGCCAAGTGCGTACAATTTCATTATTTTCTTGTTTAAATTTTGGGTTGTAAATCAAATTTCAGAACTGATTTTCAAATAAATATTGTGATATGGGTATACTGTATATGACAATAGTTAGCAGTAATTAGAAGTCACAGGTCAAGGTCAAAAGTCAAGGTCAACATCGATGAGAAGTTCAAAAACAATGAAGGCAGAGGTATACACACTCCAGAGTCCTTCTAGTTTATTTTTTTAAATTCTTTTTTTAGCTCATTTTTAGCACATTATGAAGGTAAAATATGCTAATGGCTTGCACTGCAAATTTATTCACCTACTGAGTAGCATCTAATGGACAAGCATTCGTTCCAATAGGCCCCTGTCTAGCTTTTCTCCCGACAGAGTGGAGAGCCATACTTTACCTTCCCTTCCGCGCAATTGCAAAGGTGAGCGCTGCAATGACTCTCAAATGCTTTCAGAGCACGCAGACATTTAAGGAATGGAAAGCTCTTTTGTTTGACTGCACTTTGTACAAGATTTAATTATTCTTTTCGCTCGGAAGCAGTGTGTAACAGCCAAGCTCAATTATGAGCGCTGTCAACTAAATGGAGCTGAAGCATCTGCAATTGTGCCTTGAATTAGTGTTGCTGATTGTGCAGCACAGTCCTATTCAGTTATTAATAAAGTTTATTCAGCTCGCAATACACTGCAGAATTTCTCCACTGCTGCCTACACTGGCCACATACAGTATTACTTTAAATATATGTGGACAGTGACACTATATATTTTTAAGGGTTGCAATTCCTACATCTTTCAGATGATATTGATGCAAATATGTACAAATTAAAGCAGGTAGTCTACTTCAATCTTGCATTGATCTTCTGCAAGTCCAATGTGCCAGAGTACAGACTCAACGAACAAAATTTGCGTGCTTGTCCAAATATTAATGGACTTTGGTGTATAATCATCGTAATTTATGCGCGTGATGTTTCACATGGTACACTGTGTACTTGAGTGCGGCTGTGTTCCCTCTCTAATGAAAAAGTAGATGCGGTGTATTAATTTGTTCTTTGGAAATTAAGCACGTGCATGACAGGCACATCTCTTCACAATTACACTCCCCCCCTCTATCACCACCGAACACGTGACCGATCAGAACTTCTGCATTTTGTCTCTATTGGTCACACTGGGTCAATGCTATTAAGTTCTGTCTCTCAGAATGCGGGATCTGACATTTGGATAATTGGAAATGAATTGAAACTGTTGATAAACCTCTACTTCATTTTCAAATTGGCACAATGACCTACTACCTGATGGATTACAAATGGTTGTGCAAACGGCAGGTCTTTTTTCTGCTCTGCCGTTAACTGTCTGTGTGCACACGGACCGGCGAGCACATTCCGGGAGATTCAGGCAAAGGTCTGCCGTGCGGCTTGAAATGAATGAGTGAACACTGCATTTTTATTGCTCTTTCCTCACAAGGACTCAAAGCACTTTATCGTGATACGGAGGAATCGCACCTCAACCACCAGCAGTGTGTAACACCCACTCGGGTGATGTACGGGACAATTTTCATGACCAGTTAAATCAAAAGATGATTAAGCAGCGGAAAGAAAGAGCCAGATACGGACAGGACAATAAAAATAGCTGGGATAATAAAAATAAACATATCATTCACGAGACAGCCAGTAAAGCAGTTAAAAGAGCCAACTCTTTATCTTGACGGCACAGTGACGCTGTAGCCTCGCAGTGTGGAGGTTTCCTGTTTGAGTCAGGCCATCCCTCCCTGAGTCGGGGTGAATTTTCTATCGTTCTTCCACCCATGTATCTACCTGTCCATTCAAAGGCCCACTTACCCATCCATCCCGCTTCACCCAGGTCAGGGTCATGGGGGAACTGGAACATACCCCAGCATGCACTGGGCTGGAATACACCCTGGATGGGTCAACCATTCATCGCACTGATACCTACAGGCAATCCTCCAGGTAGCTTACCCTATAAGCAGAACCCCACAGGTCCACACAAGGACAGGCAAACTCTACAAGCGAGGCTCCTGAACCCAGGATCCCCCAGCTGTGATGTGAGACTGTACCACTTTGCACCACCCCACAGGGTCAAATAAAACTGAATGAAAGTTTAATTTAAAAGGGAGAGAGTCACAAAAAAGATACATACCTAATGACAGTATAACTAATAAAATAAAAAAAAAACTGAAACAAGAATAACAGGGAAAGAAAAATAACAGAAGACACGAAAAAAGAAAGAAGGGAAGATTCCGGAAGTGAAGAATGCACTGTCCGTTTCAAACTAATGGAGATACAGTGGGTTCAAAATGAAAAGCACTTTCATTTCTCCCTGCATTGGCAGCCTGTGATTATGTGGGATAAATGCGAGGGTATTATTGCATTAGCGTCAGGGTGGGCAGCCCCAACAGAGCTGGGTAGTTATTTATCCGTGTTTCATCTTCCTCAGTGCAGTCAGCGGGCCTGGCCAGGAAGTGGGGGGTATCTAACGCTGGGAAGCTCTCCAGGGACATTAATGATGTGGGTGAGCCCCAGTCACATGACCCTGAGATCCCTTGATGCCTTGTTTGTGGAACTTTTCGACTGAGTCCCCGGTGGAGCTCACCATTTTAGAGGAGCAGAGAGAGAGAGTGGAATGGATGGGGGGGGTTACACATCCAAAGAGAATGCAAAATGAAAACTGCATTTTCTAACCAGTTATCCTCGCGAAGGTGAGAGACTGCAATTACAGGTTATTAGATGCTATTCAAGTGGTTGTTTTAAACCATCTGAAAGTGACCTTTAAAACATCGTTTAATATCCATTCAAATGAGACAGGCTTAGCTATTATTATATTTAATTACGGGCTAAGAGGTAGACCCTCTTCTGTAGCATTCTGCCATTCTCTTTTTGATTGGCCAGATGAATAATAAGTAAAGTTGGATGAATAATTCCCAGGCTAAAGCATTTATCTCACATTTTCAGGGATGGTTGTAATTTAAGCACTCTGAAAAACTTGTGCGAAACAACCCTCTATAATTCAAATTCTCATCTGACCCAACTACACTCACTCACTCCACACTCTGCAATGTAATTAAACCCTTTCACGCACGTACACGCTCAGATGCACACAAATACAACAATTTGAACACTGATAGACAAAGCCTGAAGCCCAACCTGAGCTCTCTATTATGATAGCAGGATTATAAACAAGACAATCTGAAATTCGGAGCTATTTCAATACTAGACAAAATATGCCAATACATAAACACAAGCATGCCCTCACTAGGCTCCTGTTAATACATACAAATTACAGGCAAGCTGTCCTTAAATCAAGTACAATGGCATGTGCATGGTTGTTTAACAGCATTACAGGCAATTACATCATTTCATTATTTGGTAAATGTGCTCTGGGCTTTGGTATATGCTCGACTCAGAACCTGAGAGAAGTGCCTCAGCATATATTTAGATTAAATAATTATAATTGCTTATTAGAAAAAAAAGACTTCATTGGTAGCATAGAATTGAGTAGACACTGTATAAAAATTTACACTAAATATTACTGCAATTACCTGCAAAAGTACTGCAAAGACTTTTATTAAGACAGTTACAGGCTTTAAAGGTAGCTTCAAAAGAGGTCTTATTGGTGAGCTGAATATTTTTTTTTCCTTTTAGGTTGGAGTTAAAACCCATATAATGGTAGCTTTCCAAGAACAAAAAAAAAAAGACAGCTGTGTGCTACATGGACTCGATGACAACGCTGCTTTATGAACAAGCGCAGCTCGAGATCTCAGTGTGCAGCGACTGAATTAACTTAGAAACCACCAGACACCTAATGTAAACACAAGACATAAAAATGAAATTTCTCCTTGTGTAAGTATCACACAGGCAGTGCCAATTATATTCTCCCACAAAAAAGTATTACACAGACAGCGCCCGGCACTTATCCTCCCTCAATGCAATGCTGTGAGAAAGTACTTGCTGCCTTCCTGATGTCTACTATCTCTGCATATTTGTAACTTTTAAATGTTAAATTTAAATGTTTCAGATCATCAAACGAATTCTACTGTTGGGCAAAGACATTGAATACAAAATTCAGTTTTTGAAAGAAAAATGCAATCTAACCCTTCTTGGACCAATAGGAAAAAGTAACTGCCCCCGTGGTAACTCAACCAACCAATTAAATACATTTAATTGATAATTGGGTTCAATTTCACAAGACATACCCAGGCATAATTACTGCCTACCCTGTTGAATCTTAACATTACTTACAGTGGGCTCCAAAATTACTGGCACCCCTGACTGGAAATGTGCAAAAAATTGTAAGTTATATAAACAATATAATTATAGAGAAATGGAATAAACCAACATGTGTGAAATACTTTATTAATGTTTTGATGGAAACAACCAAAGTCATAAAAATCATTCAGTACAAAATAAATTTGAATAAAATGAAGGTTTCATAATAATTGGCCCTCTTTATTCTGAACTTAGTGAAACCACCTCTGACAAGGGTAACAGTATTGAGTCTTTTCCTGTAATTTTTGACAAGCTGAGGCACACATCAGGGGAGATTTTGAACCATTCCTCTGACTAAATCCTTTCAAGATCCTTTTCATTGTTGTGATTGCAGTTATCAACTGCCCTTTTGAACTCAGCACACAGGTTTTTAATTGGATTAACTTCTGGTGACTGACATGGTCATTGCAGAACGTTCATTTTGTTGTCATGGAACCATTTCTGTGTGGATCTTGAGTTACGCTTTGGGTCATTGTCTTCTTGGAAAATCCATCTATGGTCAAGTACCAGCCCTCTGGCGAAGGGAACCAGATTGTCAGACAAAGTGTCCTGATACTTGGTGGAATTCATTATGCCATTAATCTTAACCAGTGCCCCTGGACCTCTTGAATTAAAACAACCCCAAAACCAGACCATCAGTGTGAGGCGCTTCTCCTTCTATGCATCCCTGTTTCGACACCGAACATTATGAGGCTGCATCTGACCAAAACATGCAATTTTGGTCTCATTTGATCAAAGCATCTTGTTCCAGTTGTAATTTAAATGACGTTTGGCAAACTCCAAGCGCTTACTTCTGTCTTCTGGTCAGAAAAGGCTTTCTTCTGGGAAATTTTCTATCTGAGATCACTGGCACAGGAGCGCGTCATCAACCCCAGATGTGTACTTTAGGTAAATATCCCGAGGATTTTAAAGCTAACTTAAAACAGAAAACTCTGATTGACTTTGGACTTCAGCAGACCAGGAGTATGATGGCTTTATCTTGGAGGAAAATTGATATGCATTTGATAAATGTTGGGTGAAAGGGATGGCATCTTGTATATACTGGAGAGAGTGACTTACATGACTAAAGGATGAATTTGAAAATGTGTGGAAACATTGAGGTTTCTGAGAAATCAAAGCACGCAGCAATTTTAAAGTTGCTGTGCGTTGGGTCCCTGTATACATTTTTATTTATTTAAATTGTTTAATTTTAAAGCATATGTATGTATACATGTTTGTTTATAAGTATGTACTGTATGTACATACGTATGCATGTACACTGCCCGGCCGAAAAAAAAGTCACCGTTTGGAAATTATTGAAAATATTCTATAATTGGATAATTATTGCGATTATTAATGTGTTTCAGCGGGCAATAATCATTTTAACCCTGAATGATGAAGCATGTCGCTAGTTATTTCTTGAAAAATCACGTCGGAAGACACATCCTTTGATGGTGGAAATGATGTTCCAGTATTTCAGAACGGGCAAGTTATTGGCCTGTATCTAGCAAAAAAAAACCATGAATGAGAAAAACAAGTATGCAGGTACTTGTGATTTTCATGATTCCTGACCTTAAGCACATTAAAAGTTATTGGGGTGTGCTCAAGAAAGACCACCTTGTGGTTCAACCATTTTGTCGAGAAGACAAGATATCGGCCAAAAATTATGGCATTTCTGAGCAAAAATAAATGTTCTGGAATTGCATATGGTAATTAAAACAATGACAAGATGAATTTGCACTGTAATCAAAGCTACAGGGGTTCCAAATAAATATTTGAGTGTGCGACTTTCTTTTTTTGGACGGGCAGTGTATGTATGTGCACCATTTGGTTATTAAAGTTCAGTTGTATGTGTTAAATACAAGTAAAATTTCAATAAAAAACTGTGTAAATACAATAAACTTTCTTGCCTGTATAAGTATCACACAGCCAGTGCGCAGAATCTGTCCTCCTTGTTTAACCACTATGCAGACAGTGTCCAGCCTCTTCCCTTCCAGTATAACTGTCCACACACAGGACCAACTATCTTTCGGCCCAGTGTAAGTATCACACTCTGTGATATGGCAGGCTGCCAGGGTTTCAGGCAGTCATTACTTACACCTGTCCTTGGGTGCCAGCTCTTCATCTGTTCTACAACATGCCCGTGCTTGTCTGTCGCCCTGCAGGCTTTTCTACGCCCTATTTTTATCTGGCTGACCTATCATGCGTGCGATAGCCCCTGCAGGCCGATACGGGGCATGTGGGACACGGCACGCAGCCACTCCAAACTGAGTCGTGACCCTGACCCAGCCCACTGCTGCCCCTCAGATGTGGAACAAGAGAAGCAACAGGAAAGGGCCAATCGCATTATTATTAGCCGAGCCTCGGGCCGGGTCGACACCTGCGTTTCTATGCGTCTTCTCATTAGGAAACCTACCAGTGTCTAAGCGAACAGCAAGGGCGCCAGTCTCTGACCGTCCCTATGAATACCGATCTGTTTCTGCGCGTCCAATTTTTGACTGCCCGTAAAGGCACGAAAGTTTGACTGTTTACTAATCTATGTCTATGTAAGGAAATATGTGAGGGCACTTGAAAATATCAGACAGGCTGTGCAAGTCTGTAACCAAACATGAAATGTGTGAAAGCGCATGCAAATCTGTGCCTGCGCGTGCAAATATATGACTGTGAAGCATAACTTGCGACAAAACAAGTAACAAGATAGTGCATGCAAATACGTGATCGCGCCGGCAAATATGTGACTGCGCTTAAAAATTTGTGGCAGTGGTTGAAAATTTGTGACCGTGCATGCAAGTCTTTGACTGCACATGAAAATGTGTCTCAATATATGCAAATTTGTGACTTTGCGTGCAAATATATCACTGCAAAGATACTTGCGATGACGTAGGTAAATATGAGATTGCGCATGAAAATATGCGATGGCACAAGCAAATATGAGACTGTGCATAAAATGTGTGACAGCGCATGCAAATTTTGGACATTCTAGTCCTTGACTGCACATACCAATCCGTGAGTCCTTTTGCAAACCTACGACCATGCATAACAATCTGTGACACTGCATTCAAATCTGCAACAATACATATCAGTCTATAAACACAAATCTGAGACTGCGCATGCCAATTTCTATCTGTCCCTGCAAATCTATGGCAGCCTGTGAATTTGCAATGATGCTTGTTAATTTCCGACTGTGCATTTCTATTTGTAACAGTACATGCAACTCTGTGACAACACAAACCAGTCCATGAATGTGCAGAGTTTTCCTTTGTTAAATGAAGTTAATTTGACTGATATTAGCATTTTCCAAATACGGTGCATTTTTATCTGAAACAGTGCTTTCAAATTCTCTGACCACACACACACTGAAACCAGTCCATGACTGTGCAGCGTAAAAGCAAGAGCAGGCCATCAAAGGACTGTGCAGCCCTGCAGACAATATCAGTCTGAAGCGGCTCACACCCAATGCAATGGCCAAACAGCAATTACTGCCCAGCACGAGGTCACCACGGGCATCTGAAATGTAGCTTCATTAAGTTTTGCTGTACTCTATTGCTCCCTACCACACCATTCACATGCATGCCGTCTTGGGACTTTAGGCCTACAGTAGATCTATAATTAATTTTCATGTACACATAAAATGCAAAAGCAGAATCATATGAAAAAGCATAATTCCAATGTGGTGTTGAAGACATTTTTTGCATTAGGCTGCACATTCAATTCCTTGCCTAGTACCAGTGGTAGTATTATTATTATTTTAACTTCTCCAACGTGACCAATCAAATCAAATCCCCAAGTCTGAGAATTCAGACCGTATATGGTAAGGTCTCAGTGTCTCAGATAATGCGGCTGATCCCAGGCGATAATTGGAAACGGTCGGAGCTCATCCGCCTAAACCCCTTTTCTCTAAACCCATCAGGAAAACGTATTTAGTGACTCATACGCCATCCACAATCACTTCAGCATAAAGCTGGCCCACACTCCCTTCTACATTGCAGAAATGCTGCCATAGTATCACAGACACGCAGTGTAAAATCCACCTATTCAAAGTGCAGAAATGCAGCTAACATGCCCGAAGAATGCAATACATATACCAATATGCATACAAAGGCACAGAACAGATACCATAGATATGCAGGTATAACATCACCAATTAAAAGTGTAGAAATGCTGCTACTGTACCATGGAAATTTACCACATTTACTAATATGAATGTACAGGTTCAGACACCATACATATCCAAATATGTCACTGATTAGAAGTGCAGAAATACTGCTACCGTAGCATTAAAAAAAAAAAATTGACCAACATGCTTTATACAAGTACAGATACCATAGATATCTGAATAAAATTCCACAGATATGCTGATGCAGTTCAATACATATGCAGTGAGTATGAATAAACTCCTCTTCCAGGGATGTTTTCCTTCCCGCTGTTTTATCTGACTCGCTATGAAGGTTTAGGTTAGGGCAAGCTATGAAGCATATAGTGACGAATCCTTTGTAAAATCAAGTTTGATTTATTGATATTACCACTTCCTAATATATGGATGGCTTAATGTGTGCACCTTGAAAACCACAAGAATTCCTAATCGATAACAGAGACAGGAAATGACTGAACATTAAGTGCAGCTTTCTCTGCATCTCAATATCCTTATTTTTCGACTTGGAATTAAATTTTCCAGGCTTCATTATTGGCGAGCACTTCACATGGTATTCAATGGGGAACTTTACAGGTTTCTGATGATGAGTTTTCTCAAGTGCCGCTAAGTAATTACTGCTGACTTACGGCTGCAAATGAAACTACTTATAGCAGCGTGATTATAGCAAGGATCACAAATCAGAACAAAGCCATTGTGCCATCTCCTGCTTTCCCATGAGGCAGTTTCATTTTATAAGTACCTTTAGACAGGTGACTGTCACACAGGATAAGAGGAAAACAGCCATAAAATTTCATAGGAATTTGGCATTGGAAGAAGGCATGGAGGGAGAGAGAAAAAGAGAGGCAGGAACAAGGAAGGTAGCGATTGAGCGTTAGCCAACTAGGTGCTCAGGGCCTCTAGTTTGCCTAATGAGCCAGAAAGAGCTGTGTTTAATCAGGGAGAGGCTGATTTGCTCGAGGAAATGACGCGTAGTTTCAATAAGCCTTTTCAGATGAGGCGTGCATTACTGCACATTGCGTGTTCAGGCAAACACAGATGCCAAATGGAAGTAAAAAATTAATGTAAAACAGTCAACGTTCCCTATTATGTCTTTCTCCCACAGACTAATTACATACAGTTTCTGCAATAAACAATCATATCAACAAAAGAACTAAAATCTTTTGCTGTCAAATTATGTGCATGTTGGGTGACATGATAATAATTGCAGGACTGAATATAACAAGCAGAATTAGGTTTCATTGATTTAAACAAGCCCATTTCCTCATGGAAACTATGTAATATTTTGATCATTTTCCCCATTTCCAAAGCTTGTTTCTGCCTGCTATTCAGTTTGGAGAGCAGTGTTTATGCCCTCGGAGATACATAAACCCACCCAAGTCACTTGTGCACTTATTTTCACGATGCATCTGAGAGCTCAACTGTGCGATCCCTGCTGCATCAAACATAGCTGGGATCTCTCCTGCGAAATCAAGCCAGATCAAATCTGATAATGTTCGTTTTCCAACAAGAATCAAGACCCTTTTAATAAAAAAAACCTCCTGGGAATGGAAGAGGACTGACCAGAACATGTAAAAGTCAAGTCTCTTGAGCCGACATTTCAGAGCCCTTCAATAAGCCAAAGAGGTGAATGGTCCACCAGATCTCATAGAAAACTGGCATGCACTTGCTGAATGTTCATGCATCAAAAATCGTTCGGTTCTGAAAATTGGTGCTTGCGTGCCAAGTCAACCATTGCAAACACAGTGTACAGCAATGCTACATTTTGTGCAAATACCCCGTACGAACACATTGCATAAGCACGTCTTCTAACAGTTGCTTTTAGATTAGAGGTAAGTTTTATTGTTGTAGTTGATCAATACTTGTGTACATACAATTTTTAAAATACTTATTGTAGCTGATTTAGCTACAATAAATCAGTTTGTCAGCTACAGTTTTAATGATAGTAACATAGGAAATTTAGCAAATTGTGTCTTAATGTTTAATGCTGCTGTAGGCTAACAATTTGGCATAATTAACTACAAAATTATTTTGATTGAGATCACGTATGGTTAAATCTTGGCACAAGTCAGACCTGCTAGAAAGGGGTAGCAGCCTTGTATATGCTCGAGCTGCAGCCGGGAGCAGAAATCAACAAATATGGCAAACAAAGACCAATTTGGGGGACAGAACATAAGGTCGCTGAATGTTGTGGCAATGTGACTAAAGCATTAAAATAACACAGTGAAAGCAGTAAGTACTAGCACAGGCTAAGAGTAAATATTTTAACAGCCATACCTGCAACTCACCCAATCAAAATGAATTTTTTTTCTGATTTTCAGTCTCATAAAACCTATAGGAACCAAAACCGGAGCTTGTTTTCCGTGTGACTCCCCACAATGTGGCTTACGTCTCAGTGCCTTAGCGTAACCCAGACCGCAGTTGACCAGTTTTGGAACCCAAGCTCGGAGACGAGATGAGAAGCAGGGCTGGGGGACGGAGCAATCAGCATTCTTCCTCCATGCGCATGTATAATTGATTGATCTGCTCATTAAAATTAAATCCAAACCAAATTATTCCATTAATATTCCATTCTGAGAGAGATTGTCAGGGAGAGGGACAAAAGACTGAAAACTTCTCCTAAGAGTGGCTTCCTTTGGGCTGAACAAACTCTGCGTATACTGTATGTGTTCTGCGAACATGACGATTTTTGAGGTTTTTTCAAGGAAAATTGAGGCGGCACAGGGAGGCAGATAAGGAGTCAATTATGAGTAAAGTATACCTGATAACTGATAACTCAGTTAACATGAGCACGGAATATTTTTCAAAAACAACATTTTGACTCATTTTCTAATCCAGCTTAGATGCAGTCTTTTCAAAATTGGAAGCTCTTAAGTACAAACCCCAAAACCAGTGAAGTTGGCACGTTGTGTAAATCGTAAATAAAAACAGAATACAATGATTTGCAAATCCTTTTCAACCTATATTCAATTGAATACACTGCAAAGACAAGTTACTTAATGTTCGAACAGGTAAGCTTTGTAATTTTTTGCAAATATTAGCCCATTTGGAATTTGATGCCTGCAACATGTTTCAAAAAAGCTGGCACAAGTGGCAAAAAAGACTGAGAGAGTTGAGGAATGCTCATCAAACACTTATTTGGAACATCCCACAGGTGAACGAGCTAATTGGGAACAGGTGGGTGTCATGATTGGGTATAAAAGCAGCTTCCCTGAAATGCTCAGTCATTCACAAGCAAGGATGGGGCGAGGGTCACCACTTAGTGAACAAATGCGTGAGCTGATTGTCGAACAGTTTAAAAACAACATTCCTCAACGAGCTATTGCAAGAAATTTAGGGATTTCATCATCTACGGTCCGTAATATCGTCAAAAGTTTCAGAGAATCTGGAGAAATCACTGCACGTAAGCGACAAGGCCGAAAACCAACATTGAATGCCCGTGACCTTCGATCCCTCAGGCGGTACTGCATCAAAAACCAACATCAGTGTGTAAAGGACATCACCACATGGGCTCAGGAACACTTCAGAAAACCACTGTCAGTAACTGCAGTTCATCGCTACATCTGCAAGTGCAAGTCAAAATTCTACAATGCAAAGTGAAAGCCATTTATCAACAGCACCCAGAAACGCTGCCGGCTTTGCTGGGCCCAAGCTCATCTAAGATGGACTGATGCGAAGTGAAAAAGTGTTTTGTGGTCTGACGAGTCCACATTTCAAATTGTTTTTGGAAACTGTGGACGTCAAGTCCTCCGGACCAAAGAGGAAAAGAACCATCCAGACTGTTACAGGCGCAAAGTTCAAAAGCCAGCATCTGTGATGGTATGGGGGTGTATTAGTGCCCAAGGCATGGGCAAATTACACATATGTGAAGGCACTATTAATGCTGAAAGGTCTTTTTAATGGACGCCCCTGCTTATTTCAGCAAGACAATGCCAAGCCACATTCTGCACGTGTTACAACAGCATGGCTCCGTAGCAAAAGAGTGCGGGTACTAGACTGGCCTGCCTGTAGTCCAGACCTGTCTCCCATTGAAAATGTGTGGCACATTATTCAGCGTAAAATACGACAACGGAGACCCCGGACTGTTGAACAGCTTAAGCTGTACATCAAGCAAGAATGGGAAAGAGTTCCACCTGAAAAGCTTCAAAAATTGGTCTCCTCAGTTCCCAAACGTTTACTGAGTGTCGTTAAAAGGAAAGGCGATGTAACACAGTGGTAAAAAGGCCCCTGTGCCAACTTTTTTGCAATGTGTTGCTGCCTTTAAATTCTATGTTAATGATTATTTGCAAAAAAAAATGAAGTTTCTCAGTTTGAACATTAAACATCTTGTCTTTGCAGAGTATTCAATTGAAGATAAGTTGAAAAGGATTTGCAAATCATTGTATTCTGTTTTTATCTACGATTTACATAACGTGCCAACTTCACTGGTTTTGGGTTTTGTATATCATACATTATATTCTGTCACTTCTTTCCAAAGAAATACACATTTGCTCAAAGAGAGAAAAAAAAATAAAAGCTCTCAGTCTCTTTCTCATACACACACCCACACAAACACACACATAGACACGCAAACACAAACTCACACACACACACACATGCACACACAGACATACTGATATAGATAGCACACTACCATAATAATACTTAAAAAAATAATGAAGGCAGCCAACTACCTTGGCTCCAGGCATGAAATGACAAAGAAATAATAAACATAAAAGCAAAATGATACAAATATATATGAAAAGAACAGGGGGACATTAGGTAAAGATGCACTTCATTTACATGTTTTTGCATGGAGTTGTCAATGTGTGAAACCTTTGTTTTAGTCACGTGGTAGGAGGGGCAGTGACTTCAAGGCTATCCAGGCCAGGCTTGAAGTAGCCCTGGATGGACTCTAGCTAGTGAGTGAATGTTGATCAAAGGTGATCATAGGTGATCAAGGTGACCGTTATTGCATCTTATTGCACATCCTTATTCAGAAATTGGAAACTTTCATAAAATGTTGAAATCAGAGTATTCTCCTAGTCAAACAGCTCTATTACAAAATAAACCCCAAAAACTAAAAGCTATACACTGATTGAGCAAATGCACTCCTCTTGCATGCAGAAATTAAGGTGGCTTGTTCATCTTCTAAGGAGTAACTTAAACAAACAAACAAACAGACATAAACAGACAAGGAAACATAGGAATCTATAATGCATCAGCAGTAATGCGATTCCGCTGACCCAGGTGTAGCAATCCTGCTACCTTCCATCCACCATCTATACTGTTTCTGCCTCACAGGGATCATGAGGGAGCTGGATCCAAACCCAGCTGACCATGGGCGAAAGGCGGGAGCATTCCCTCAGCATGATATGATGCCAATATGAAATTGACTTGGGCTTGATTTTTTTGGCTCTAAAGCCCTCAAAAACAGACCTAGAAATAACAATGCATATGAAAGAGGAAATAAAAATACAGCTGACATTTAAAGTAGCAATTCACCGATAATTAAACTTTTATTACTTTCAAAGTGTAAGCTTTGTATCAACGATTCCCACATACACCACACACATTTGCCTAAGGTTGCTTGAGATATGTGCATTTATCACCCTCATGGCTTCCCATTGCCATTGCTGCAAAGACAGCAACTACTTTTGTACTTAATTGCTTAATATTGCACCATGCTAGAGATGCCCTCATCCCCACACGGATCTATAACATGCAGCTGTCACAGATTGTACTAGAGCACCATCCATTTTGATGTAAAAAAACCAAAAACATTAAAAATGGTTATGATGATAGTGCTCAAAGTTTCCTCTGTTCACTGGTGGTTGGGCAACAAAAATGCCAAAACCAGAAATATAATTTCACTTTTTAACTGCAAGACAGAATAGCAACAGGCCGTTGCAAACACAAGATATACAAAATTCAAAACTTTCGTAATTAAGTATACAAATGGAAGAGTCAGTAGTGAACGTTTTCTTCTTCATGACTACAAGAGATTGAAATTCCTTGGTAGTCCTCCAAAACAAATTAAAAAAAAAGGTATTTTGCTGAAATAGCAGTCAAAATTTTCTGCTCGCCATAAATCCAAGCGAAAATACAGCGCCCTCAATAATCATTGTTACCCCTGGTTAAGATGTGTTAAAATAAATTCAATTTTTATTGCAGAAGCATACTCTCACACTAAAAATTGTTGAAAAATGTAACCTGCAACTCTAGTGAATTTTGAGGGAGAGAAAAAAAATCCCTGATTAAGAAATAATTATTTTTCATAAAATCACCAGTTGCACAATTATCGGCACCCCTAACAGTTCCTAGGAAATAAATGTAATTGAAATATTTCTGTCATTTCTACAGTAGTTTACAAAGTTGATCAGAGTATCTAGGAACATTTAATTAGTAATCATCACTTCCTGTTTCCCTGGGGTATAAATATGTCGTGACATAGAGGCCATTTCTCTTATCCACTCTTCAATATGGGCAAGACAAAGGAACACACCATTCAAGTAAGGCAGATGTGTGTCGACCTTCACAAGTCAGGCAATGGCTACAAGAAAATAGGCACTAGCCTGCACCTGCCCATATCTACTGTCAGAGGAATCATTAAGAAGTTTTAAACAACTGGAGGAGTGGTAAACAAGCCTGGATGAGGATGCAAGGTTATTTTGCCACCACGCCCAGTGAAGAGGATGTTAAGAGAAATAAAAAGTTCTCCAAAGCTCAGTGTTAAAAAACTGCAACAAACGGTACTATCTTGGGGTCACAAAGTCTCCAAAACAACCATCAGGCGCTATCTACATGCCAACAAGCTGTTTGGAAGGCATGCACGGAAAAAACCTTTTCTCACTCACAATCATAAACGTAAACGTCTGGAATTCCCTAAGCAGTACTGGGACTTCAACTGGGACCGTATGCTTTGGTCAGATGAGACCAAGATAGAGCTTTTTGGCACAAAAGATGAGTATGCAGAAAAGCACCTCATGCCCACTGTGAAGTATGGAGGAGGATCGGTGATGCTGTGGGCCTGTTTCTCTTCCAGAGACCCTGGGAACCTTGTTGGGGTGCATGGCATCATGAACGCTTTAAAATACCAGAACATTTTAAATCAAAATCTGGTGGCCTCTGCCCGAAAGGTGAAGATGGGTCGTCACTGGGTCTTTCAGCAAGATAATGACCATAAACATGTAGCCAAATCTACACAGAAATGGTTCACCAGACACAGAATCAAGCTCCTCCCATGGCCATCTCAGTCCCAAGATCTCAACCCCATTGAAAACCTGT
This sequence comes from Gymnothorax reevesii, assembly GCA_029721435.1. Classification (NCBI taxonomy): domain Eukaryota; kingdom Metazoa; phylum Chordata; class Actinopteri; order Anguilliformes; family Muraenidae; genus Gymnothorax; species Gymnothorax reevesii. Next base: position 57,397,243 of record CM056586.1, read on the forward strand.
GGAGTGAGTTGAAAAGGAGAGTGCAGAGGAGAGGACCCAGGTAGCTGGATGATTTAGAGAGATTGTGCAAAGAGGAATGGTCGAAGATCCCTCTTTCTGTGTTCTCCCATCTTGTGAAACATTTTAGGAGAAAATTAGGTGCTGTTTTGTTGGCTAAAGGAGGTTGTACAAAGTATTAACATCAGGGGTGCTAATAATTGTGGCACACATGATTTGATTAAAAGAATTATTTCTTAATGTAGGATTTTTTTTCCACTTAACCAGCAGTGCCAATAATTATGGAGGGCACAGTAGATTGTAGCTCTTACTTACCCCCAATCAAGTCACTGTACATGTAAAATAATGACAACAGAGGGGGGATTCATATTCTGTGGCTGATTTTCAGATATACACAAAAAATTGCCCAAAACAGCATGCATTTTTCACACTATATCTCCGACTCGAATAGATGGAGATAGGTTGAACATCAGTGAATTGCCCCCTTGAACTTCATTTTACCTGCAAAGAAATGTTAGCAGACCTAAATTTAGCTGAGGCTAATTGGTTCTGCTTATGGCTTTGAAATTCAGTGGAAGTGCTGATTCATAAATGACAAGGTTAGCTTCGCTAATTAGCGGTTACTGGGGCCTAGCCCAGCACTGCATCAGTCACTCTCGCACTCATACCTAAGAGCAATTCAGAGTCTCCAATCAGGCTGACATGCGTGTCTTTGAAATGTGAAAGGAAACTGGAGCACCGGCGAGGAGTAAAGTCTGGTCCCTGTAAAAGCTGGTCGTACAACACGAGTTGTACTCATAATGCACATCAATTTGCATCAATCCGCGTAATATTGCATCAGTACACAAATAGCTGACAATGACGGTGCACCAGTTTTCACTTGTATGACAATAACCGCTAGCTAATTACAATTTGCTTATATTGTAACAATCGCAAGTGAACTGATTACTGTCTTCTTCTTTTGTAATAACCACTACTTAGCTAGCTTACTAGCTAATTAATATGCAATCGGAAAATAGTTCTGTGGAGCTCATATTTCAAAGGGATACTTGTTGGCCAACACACAAGATATCTTGAATTGGCTAAACACTAACTAGTGATCTGTATAACCACCCAGTCTAATGTTAGCGTAGTTTGGTCGCTAACTACTGTTATAATTAGCAAGTACACTAATCTTTGGTAAATGCTTTGTAGCTAATGGCAATGGCATTCACATTCAAGTATTAGCAAGTATTACTCGGCTTGCTGGCTAATTGTGTCCGTAGCTGGCTTACAATCGGTATTTGCTTCAAATGTTAATGAGGCAATAACTTACCATTACTAGCTAGACTATATACACAAGTTTCACACTGATATAAAAATAACGCAAGTAACAGAAATCAACACGCATTATGTGAAAGAAGTCACGTGGGGGACCAGATTTTACAGGAGACCAGATTCTATTACACTGACAGGAAACTCCACACAGCAAGGCCCCAAGCTGGATTTTAACTGTGACCCTCATGCTACAAGGAGGCTGTGCTACCCTCTGCAGCACTGTGCTCCCTGATCAAAGTTCAAAAAATACTGACTTGATGACACAGCTATATAAGTGGCAGCTCGTGAACTGGCAACAGGGGAGGCTCAAACAATCCCTTAAATTTAATGATTGGTCTTGACCTGTTTTCAATCATTAATTTAAATTACCATTACAGAAACTCTGAAAACTCTCAACATTAACAGGTGTGGCCAGTTTTAATTTATAACTCATACTGATCATGACTCTGGACTTCTCACGCATTACTTTACTCAGGGGTTGGAAGCAATTCATGTGTTTGACACATGAACATGAACATGCACTAGGACTTTCCACGCGAGAATCTCTTACATACGTGTTGATTGAATAATTGCTGACTACAGCAGAGGAACGTCAATATGCCACTTGAACTCTCACCTTGAATGCATGAGAGTTGACAGGTATGCATTATAAATGAAAACTGGCCACATCTGATAATGTTGAGAGTTATCGGAGTTTCTGTAATGGTAATTTAAATGATCGATTGAAAACAGGTTGTGACCAATCATTAATTTCAAGGGATTGTTTTGAGCCTCCCCAATCGCCAGTTTGCCAGCCGCCACTGATATATATATATATATATATATATATATATATAGATATGTAAATATTCACATTAAAACACTGTATGTAATGATGAATATTTCAAACATCACAGCAGTTCTTTTACACCTTTTCAGCTTTACTACAAAAAGGAACCAGCTGGATTAAAAATTACTTATTTTGCTTCAGGCTGCGTAGGAGAGTGTTACAAATGACTTTACTCTGTCCAAGAACATCAGTCAGTCAATTCACTGAGACTGACATATTTCCTTAGCAAATTAAGACGTTAATTGAGAAAGACGCGTAATAAATAATGTATAAAGAAACTCTTACATTGTAATTCTCACTAAAAGAGCAGAGTAAGCACACTATCTTTCAACAAAAAAATATTTATTGGACAAATAAGCTTTGTTTGCCAGAAAAAAAAAAAAATCACTAGTGATACTAAATTGCCCAACACATTCTGCAGCAATAGCCTCTTTAATATATTTATCACTTGTTGCGGCACAAGTGAATGCTTTATTTATTACATATCAGGGTCGTTATTGTGTGCATTATTTATATGTGTGAATAATGGCGCTTCTAATGTCTCAAGATGTTTGGCTTTAAACTGTTATTGCCGCTGAATACAGAATTACCTTACCTCCCCGTCTGCAAGAGACTGAGCCCTTCATTGCCATATATATCAAATTGAATCCAATTACTGCAATAAGTACCTAGCTAAGTTCTCTCCCCTGCTAGCTCATTTTGCTACTCAGTAGATGTGAATGTCTAAAGCCGTCCTGAACATAACCTCCTGTTCACTGGCATTTCCTGAGCCTTTAATGATATTGGATGCAAGTCTAACGGAATCTGAGATTAATAAAGATATGAAATGATCAGTTCCCAATGTATTGGAATTCATACCCATCATCAGTGGGGAATGCATAGCAGCATTATTCAGTCACGTCTTTATCCTTGAACAAAAAATGTTCTGACTGCCTGAACACGGATTTCAAAGAAACTGCGATGTTTCCTGTATTTTTATTTTTTTTCATTCTCCTGTTTTCATAAGGACAGCCTTTATCTATGTTATCAGCACATTTGCAAGGTTGAGATAATAGTTTTAAAGTGGGAATATATATATATATATATATATATATATATATCCAAAGCAGTAAACTGCTGGTATTGAATGAGTGTCTACGCACTTTAAAATAAAATAGAATCCAGAACACCGTCTACCGTACTGTCTTATGATGCGCTGCTCTTATCAGGTTCTTTTTGAGGCACATGAATGAGGAACAACTGGAGATCCTTCACCGCGAGGTGCTTTTTATTATATTCTTTTATTTCAGAATTTTATTTTATTCTTATCGCCAGGGCAGCGGCATGTGAGTTCATCTACGAAAGAGAGCCACAGTGAGGGCAGTCAGGAAAAGGCTTTGTGGACTGAAGTCAGTTGATGCATACTGCGATAATTCCAGTTTCTTTTAGAAAAAAATGAGGGGGAATAAGAGAGAAGTGCAAAGAGTACACTAACTTTCTGGAGGAGAAGAGAGAATGAAGAATCACTGATCCATGAGGGCCTCTAAGCAGAGCTCACAAAGACCAAGCCAGAGGGAGGAATTAAACAGAGCTCTGTAATGCAGATGAACCTTTGACCTTTTCACAAGTTAATTTTCTCGAAACTTAAAGGTTGGATATCACAAGTATGCAATAGGATTGAATGTTAGCTGAAAATTTGTGTCTGGATTTCACCATCATCACTGGAGGCTGAAAGCAATGCAGTTCTAGAACTCTTGAAATGTTAAGTTTACATTTTAATGTTGTGTCAAGTGGTTCCATGCAGATGTTTTAGGTAATTACACATGAGAGATTTTAAGCCAATTCAATTTATAAAATTGATCAGAGTCCAGTAAAGTAAAAGTAAAAAAGTAAACAGTAAAAGTAAACAAAACAAGCTTTTTTGAGTGCCGTGGGCTGAAACGGTCTCCTTACCTTGGCGATCTGGACACACCAGTTGAGGAGAAGCTGGGAGCCAATGTTGTCTTTATGCTCGTGGACATAGTCCAGGAGGCAGCCGTGGGGCATTAGCTGGGTCACCAGTTGAATAGTGGGGCTCAGGCAAACCCCCAGAAGTCTCACCAGGTGGGGGTGCTCCATGCTGGCCATGATCAGGGCCTCCTGGGGGAAATGCACAGGGACTTAGGCCCACACAAGCACACTCTCATCCGCTCTCAACAAAAACTGGAGTGATGTGCATGTGATGCACTGTGATGTCCCCTGCCTCCGGATCCCAAAATCACCAAAATAGCAAAAGGCACCAAATCACCACTAGTCCTACGCAAGTACCAAGTTTCGTGAAAAAATTTCAAACAGTTTCCGAGATATGGCCCGAAAAATAAGTTTTTTTTTTCGGACTTATAAAATGAAGGAATCACGGATGGGAGTAAAACAGTATGTCCTCCACTTTCGCAGGGGACATAATTAGCTTCAACCTTTGAACAATATTGAAATGTCTAACACATTTAGCCAACATTTTCTGTATACTTAATGCAGACAAGCCTTGTGAGGCCTGTTTAATCCATTTAAACTATTAGCTTTTTAGCTTAGTCAGTGGTTATAAAAATGGTTGTTTTTTAACGTAGGAGAAAAATGACCAATGCAAACATACAGTGTTATTATTATATTCTGTTGATAAAATATAGCCAATGGTTTTAAATAGTCGATTATACAGGAAAAACTGTCACTTACTTCCACCACACTGACTGAAATTGCGATCACATAATTACTGAGGAAGCTAATATCTCAGGGGGGACATATTTGGGTCATTCCATGTCAATTCACACAAATCCCCAAAACCTCCCCAGTGGCACCGCTTCAATTTGCCTGATTTTTATTCTATTAGTGCCTTATGATATCAAATGAAATGATATCAAATTCCTAGCTCAAACGGTTTTTGAATTATGGCCCTTCAAAGTTTGGGTGCCACGCCCACTTTTGGGGTCCGGGAATTGCACACTTAATTTGCAAGCCGCTATATCTATGTCTATATATATTGATAGATATATCTATCTGTCCCTGTCTATCAGAATCTGCACTAAAAAACTAGCAAAGGTTTACTATTTTAGAGACATTAACCCCTTAAAAGTGGATTTCTTAATGATGCAATAAATTTTGGGGGCATCTTGGATATCTTTTTGTCCTGATGAGGTTTCAACTAATTTATCATATCATATTTGGGTATACTACTGTGTATTGAGAGAATTTCAGGGCACTCAGAGCCTTGATGGGGTTAAGGAGGGTCCCAAATATGGCCTATGGACAAAATTCCCCTTTCGTACCCCCTACTCCAGGCCCTGAGTTGGCCATGTGGGCACATGATGACTGGAATGAACATCATCAACATCAACAGGTATGTGACTTGACATGGAATGACCCATTTAACATTTGGGGACAATGTTGCCAACGTTTCTGTTACTCTGGAGACAAAACTAGACCACTGCAATGCCATACAGTTGTAGTCTTGAAGGAGTGTTAAAATACAAGTGACCCAGGTGTAGGTGTGTGCGTGTGACTGTGTGTGTGTGTGTGTGTGTGTGTGTTAGTGTGTGTGTGTGTGCATGGGCAGGTGTATATCCTGATGAGGACCAAGAGACAGCACACACTGTTTTAAATTGACTGAATTTTAAAGTTGCATGAACACAATGTCTTCTTGTCATTTTAACTGTAAGTAGAGTCCTGCTTGCATTTAATTGTGGTTTACAGTTAACATACACAGAACCTCTGTTATAAACTGATTGTCAAATTACAGTTGAAATAACTGGCAAAAAGGTGCCAGTTTATAACAGAGCAAAGACAGTAAAGTCTGGAAAAAAAAACACGGTGTGGACCATATGAGAAAGAATGATTAATTCTGGGCTAGGGGCTCAGTATAGATCTAGGGTTACCACAGGAATTATGGTTTGGGCTCGGTCTAGTTTTAAGATTAGCTATCAAATTTAGGCTCAAGGTTAAGGTGAGGCTATAAATTAAGGATAAAAGTTTGGCTGTTTTGGGGGGGTTTGTAGGTTAAGATTAAGGTTAGCTTTTAGATTAGGGCTAGGGTTAGGGAGGGGTAAGGTATAGGGTTAGGATGGGGGTTAGGTTAAGGCCCAGGGGGCATGCGAATAGGATTTTGGAGCAAGAATTTTTTTTTAGTCCCCAGGGGGATAGAAAAATGTGGCTGTGTTTTTGTTTTGTTTTTTTTGTGCGCGTGTGTGTCTTTCAGAGTGCAAGGCAGCTGTAGGACTCATTGGCAGAGTGATAGCAAGGCTACTTGTCAGTGAAAGCCCTGGAGTAGGCGGACTGCAGACTGCATTAGTACCAAAGAGGAGAGATATTTTAGGACAGCGCCGGGGTGATAGATGAAGAGCCTTTAAATTTAGATTTACGAACGAGCTGGAACTGGTGCTGGGGTTAGAGGCAGATTAATAAAGTGCCTCACAGTCTGGCGCAGGTAGAGGAGGGCCTTTTGCCACAGGAATTAGGTCTGATTTAGAGTCAACAAGACACTGTAGTAGATCTCCAGCAAAGTACTAAGAAGTAGATTATGTAAAGGACGATAAAGTATTCCAAATAACCCTGTCTCTCTATATTCACGGAAAAAAGAACATCTTTGTTACATCTGTGTGGCTTTTCACCCCCTTCAAGTAAATGTGGTTGTGAAATACAATCCTGTTATCAGGTCCCTGGGAAAACATTATGTGGCGCTGTTGAGACTGCTACACTTTGTCACTTTCAATGTACAGTCATGCCCTCCATTACTGTAACCTGACCCCCGCAGCCTCTCTCAGAAAATCCGCTTTTCAAGGTGAGATTGGGCCGGCAGTCAGGGGAACACAGGCTGATGTACAGCTATGAAGAGTGCATGCTTGTGTCTGTGTGAGTGTGCGCGTGATCTTGCGTGTGTGTGTGTGTGTGTGTGTGTGCTTGCATGCATTTGAATGCATTCATGTGTTATCCTGGGTATCCTGGATGCGTGCATTTGTGAGTGCGTGTTTTTGGGTGTGCCTGCATGCGTGTCGGTATGTGTGTGTGAATGCGTGCGTGTGTTAGGGTGTGTGCGCGCGTCACAGTGTCTCTGCGCGCGCATGTGTGTACGAGCACATGTAAATGCATTTGCAGATGCTTGTGTAGGTTTGAGAGAGGATGACAACGACAGGGGACGATGTTTACCAGCACTGTGTGAGCAGTGAATGACATCAGCATATAGTTCATCGCATAACTAAATTCTTTATATAGTAAGGAGAATTCAGACTGCGCTGCTCTCCAGACGGAAGCAGGTCAAACGGTGGGCAGACTAATGTCATGCAAAGTCATCGTTCCGCAGGTGTGGGGCACTCCCGTCCTAACCTTCTGAAATAATTATGCGACAGATGATTTATAATGAGACCTGAGATTTTATCTTGCTCTCCAGAGCGCTCATGAAGCGTTACTCACATCCATGAACTCCACATTGGCTTTCGGTCCCGTGGTCTCGTTCAGAATCTTGATCGCCACCGGAATCTTCACCGTCTCCCCCTCCGGTACCCAGATGCCCTGAGAGGAACAGAACAGGAGGGTGTGAACGGCAAAACACACGTGCACGTATTTCTGTGGACTCCACGCGCCTGCGCCCGCACTCACACAGAAAAAAACACTCATAAAGTACGAGTATGCAAACACACTGACATTTTCAAACATATGCACACCTGCAAACACAGAATACCTATAGGCATGCGCGCATAATCGTATATAAATGTGCGTGCGCTTAAACATGCATGCAAGCAACGCCTGCAGCACAGATGAAAATGATCACCCTTGTGCTTACATGCAGGCACACACACACACACACACACACACACAAGTCAAGAAATCTGAGGACAGATGCGGGCATGGCCGCACATACAGCACACATGCACTCATGCACAGGGACACATGCAATCATGCACATTGACAAATGATGTACCCAAGGTCAGCTAATATGCCCAACCACATTATCTCACAAACCGGTACTCTCGCACATGATGTACTAAAACCTTGATAGAAAGAGCAGCCATTTTTAGCTTCCTGTGGGAGTCTTTGTCTCCGTTCAGATACTGTATATGAAAAGTCAATACCAGTATAAAAGCTGTCATCCTGCAATAATGTCAACCTCAGTTCAACTGCTGTTCATCTTTCAGAGAGTTTTTTTCTTTTTTTTTTCAAATTTCAAGGAGCAAAATGATGGTTCAGCCTTGGTGAAATGAAGTCATGGGAGGTCTCTGAGGACTAAGTTAGCTGGGGTGTTAGTATTTTTCACCTTTGTGGTGTAGACCATCTACATCATATCCAAGACAAGGTGAGAAAAGATTTTTCCTCAATAGATGAAAACTTTGATCACAGTTGGTGATTTTTACCCTGAGCCTGATATTCATTTTCAAGCTGGTTAATGTGATCCTGGACCAGCATGACACAGGCAGTAAGTACATTCTCCAAAACGCCCCGGAGATCATTCACTGGTTTCCGCCTCCATTTATTTCTCTATGCCCAATCAAAATACACCCTTCATGGTAAAGAACAGTACACTTGGTTCTGGTATAAATTTTATAATAATAATGCATCAGTTTTATATAGTGCTTTTCTGGGCACTCAAAGACGTTTCACAATGGATACATTATTCATTCACTCACACATTCACACTCTGATGGTGGTAAACTGCGTTTTGTAACCACAGCTGCCCTGGGGCAGGCTGACGGTATGCGCCTACGGCCGCTCCAACCACCACCAAACATTCGCACACAGTCATACAGGAGCGTTCCTGTATTGCATGTTTTTGTGGGTGGGGGAAACTGGAGTATTTGAAGGAAACCCACGTGAACACGGGGAAAACAGAGAGGCCCCAAGCCAGATTTAAACCCACAACCTTCTTGCTGTGAGGCAGTAGTGCTAACCACTGCGCCACCGCGCCACCGTGCGACCCAAATTTACAAGTGCCCCTTTTAGGGGTCTCTTTTCTAGTACCAGGGGGGCCCAGATACTTCAGTAATAAATTTGATTAAAGACTACAGGCTTTAATCATTTGGTCTAACAACTGCGGGAAGAGGTGGGAGAAAAAGGATCTCAGTCCATAAACGTCCTCTTGCCAAAATAAATGAACAACACCCGCACATGCAAAATGGAAGAAGAGAGAGTGGGTGTTCCACACAAATTAAGGGGATATTTAATTTGGTACAAGTCAAGTCACTGTGGAGCTCCATCCATGTTGTTTGCATGTAACTGACTCTAGCAACATGAGTTCACTCCTTATTAACTCCAATTCATTTCCGAGACCGCACCAAGATGAATGATTTGAAAACATTGATTGAGTACAATAGATAACAAAATAAAGTTTGAGAAATGAGTGGGTAGACAACATGGCTACAAAATTACATCACAGAAAAGAGAAATATGCCTTAAACGAGGACAAAAATAAAAAGTGAGATTTCAGGACTAGCCCTGGAATGGAGACGGACGGATGAAGGTACCTTGTAAACAGTACCGAACGCCCCAGAACCCAGGATCTTCACTCTCTTCAGCTCAGTCTCCTTCAGGATGCGCAGCTGAGCCTGGTTAGGCGCAGTACCACTGGGGGTTAGGGGTTCCACTAACTGCGGGACAGAAGGATTACAAATTAGCCACAAACTAATGACCCTCACTCGTCTCACGAATAACAAGAAATTGGCAATGCCTCATCATAGAAACAATCAGCAATGACAAATCAACCCTCAGTCAGCAAATGACCAATCAGCAATGACCAATCTAGCCTCACTCAATGACCAGTCGGTGAGGACCAATCAACTCACAAGCGGTATGCCCGTGTAATGCAAGATTCCGGGATATACAGACTGTACACGAAGCATAAATCATGTGATATGTCTCTATTCCTGGTGCTCAGGTGCCACATCGTATTCAGAAATAGCACGTCTCCAGCGCCTCGGCTTGCAATGCTACACAACAGAAGCAATAGAGGTTCAGCCCATTGTTTGGAGCTGTAACAGCAGAGTCCTGTGCGGGATCCCAGTATTGCTGAGTGTATTGCAGCTCCAGTCGAGCAAGATAAAAGGCAGGGCGAATGAAAAACTGCGCAGGCGAGGGACAGATACACAAGGAGGGGAGAGAAAAATAAGAGAGGACAAGACAAAAGAGACATCGAGAAATATACTAGGAGTGTAGACAGTGCCAGAGACAGAAAAGAGAATTAGAGCGAGAGAGAAAAAGGAGAGGGGAAATAGGAAATGGAGAGGATGAGAGATGGAGAGGAGAGAGTGAGCGTGAGGGAGGCGGCGAGAGAAAGAGAAAGTGGGTGATCAGCGTGGATAAAGAGCAGCGCAGGCCCTTGTTGTTTCATTAGGCTGGAGTGCTGGATAACAGGGGGAGTAAATCAGCCCGGCTCTCGGCTCCTCTCCTCTCCGCTCCGGGCCCCCGGCTCCATTATGGGCCGACACGGGCACCGGATTAAACGCACAAGCGCTCCTTCATTTAAATGGAATTCTAAATCAGCCCAGGGGGGGGAAAGAGGGAGATGGGGAGAGAGAGAGAAAGAGAGAGGGAGAGAGAGAGTGAAGGGAAGGGGGAGAGGAGAGAGACCTGAATTGAAAAAAAAAAACACCTCAAAAGCAGGATCACTGATCTCAGACCAGTTTCCCCCGGTCATCTCCTCATCACGCCCGCAAAGACGGAAAGAACATAAACTGATCATAGATCCTAGAGTTCTTTCTTGAAGGAGTATGAGCAGGGCCCAAAAAAAGAGAGAGAGAGAGAGTGCTAAGACCAGGTTAAAATGAAGCCGGGATACAGGGTAGAGAAATGCCTCCATGTGACTGAGGGGAGCTGTCCAGGGAGACAGGTGCTGAAAAAGGGGAGCTGTCCGCTGTGCAGTGCGATCCGGTGGTGCTGAAATTCACTGAGATTGCAGAGGCAGTGCAGTGAGCACCGTGGCCGCCTTCTGCAAAATCAGACTCAGCCCACCTTCTGCCACCAGACTCTCAGATGTCTGCAGCAAGAAATTAAATGCCCGAGACAGGGACGTTAACTTGGGGGATGAGCTGTCTTATGTTGATAAACTACAAACATTACGCATTTGGAAGACTCATAATGACATTCGGAAAACTGAAAAAGACTCCCAAGACCATGTGCTGATAATATTATGCCAGTAAATATACACATGCCCACTGATGGCAGAGCGCTAATATGAGAAAATATTTGGCTGTGCTGCGTTGAAATATTGTTTGAATAAGTAAAACAAATTTATGAAGCATGCCTTTAATTTGGTCAAAATATCAGAGGGAATGGTACTAATATGCCGTAAAAATGAATAAATGATGAAAAGCAAATAAAGCAATACTTTGGCAATGTGGTTTAAATACGGATATTAGTAAAGCATTGCTCAAGCAGGAGGGGATAGCTACACCAGCATATAACCCTGAAAGTAAAATGAGAAATATTTACGCAGGTGAAAAAACCCGTGAGTAAAAATTTCAAGTATGCGTATCCAGGTACAACGTGCATGTGAGTTTGCAAATGACCGCGTGTGTGCATGTGATATTTGTGCAAATGTCCGCATGCATGGGTGTGTTGTATGTGCGAATGTGTGTGCGTGCGCGTGTGTGTGCGCCTGTAGTTATTGTATGTGGTTGAGTAGCGAGTACGTCCCAGTGACGACCTGTGCTGATTGCTCTTGGAGAGCCCCTCTTCTAGAGACACTCATCTGATGGCAATAGAATAAGGCCACAGTTCGCATCCACACAGGAGGGGCAGCAGTAATCCCAAACACATTACCGTAGTTGTACAGAAAAGTGGGGTCCAGGGGTCTAGCGAGGGGGGGGGGTTGGAGTCTGCTGTTCGATGCACAGGCTTGACTGGCAATTGCATTTAGCCACTTAATTCTGCCCTGCCAGCCAAGGCCACATCTACAGCCAGTGTGATTGTTTTTCAACAAGTGGTCCCCAGAGAAGGAGAGCAAGAGGGTGGGGAAACAGAGCTGGAGAGAGAGATTCAACATAGTAGGTGTTCGCAAAGGAAAATAATGTTAAAATGCACCTCAACTATTCAGTCGGTTTGGACTATAACTAGTGTCACATTAAATTCAAAAATGGAGGGTAATGACAACAATAATAATAACAATAATAACAGCACTACATCCATTCATTATCTACATCATAGCCCATTTTCTCCTGGTCAGGGTTATGAAGGAGCTGGAGCCTGTGCCAGCTGACTATGGGCAGATGGCTTGGACACATGATGAACGTCAATCCATTGGAGGGCACAGACACCACACACCATTCACTCTCTCACTGAATGAATGAATGAATGAATGAAGTTATTAACTCTTAAGACCCCTTCCAGAGTATGAGAGAACTACAGAAATACATAATGATTAATTTTTCATAATAACAATAAATGGCAGTAGAGGCCAGGACTAGTTTACCAACATAGTAAACCTTTTACAAATGGTAATCTTAAACAATAGTAACATAATCAAAAGGAAAATTTCAACATTTAACTACAAGCAAAATAAACAATATGAGAGACAACTACACAGGAATACATTATATAATTTAGAAGATATAGGCCTAAAGAGATCAAAATTTTGATGGTAGTTTTTGTGAATTGTAACAAGTTGGATAATTCACTAAAATTTCCAGTCTGAAAAAGTTTCCCAAATGTAATTATATTAGGTCTTGTGTTGTACTATTACTCATACCAAAGTGGCAATTCATAGACTGCGATGTGCCTGACATGCAAGTCGCTGGACTGTGGCATAAAACCGGAGTACCCAGAGGAACCAACTCAAACACAAGGAGAACCTGCAAACTCTGCACAGAAAAGCCACAAGGCCCATAATAATAATAATAATAATAATAATAATAATAATAATAATATCCCATTCAGCACATTTATAGCTCTCTGCAATCATTGCAACTAAACATGTATTCATTCCATTTTTTTTTTTATGTGGCGGCATCATATCATTGTTGTCATATTTTCTATTGTCACTATATTTTGTCCAATCCGCGTGTACAAAAATGATACGTGAAGCAACTTGTACCAAAGAAATATTTGAACGTCATTACATATTCATTTGAATATGAACAAAAAACTGAACAGCCGATGGGAGACAGTGAGAAATCTCCCGTGAGACGGACAAGGCCATCGTGTACGTGTGAGTCAGTGTGCAGGAGAGACTGGAGAAACTTTTAGCTACACAAACTTTTTTTTCGTTTCTCGTGGCAATCAACGAGGGTTAAACATTTCAGGCTTCACAGAGAACGATATCTCGCCCTTTCTCTACATCTCCTCTGCTCTCTCTCTCACTCACTCGTTCACACACTCTCTCGGTCTCTTTCACACTGTCTCACTCTCTCACCCTCTATCTTTCTCTTTCTCTCTCTCTCTGCAAGACACAGAAAATACTCATTCTACTCAACTCTCACAGAGTATATCTGGTCCAAGTTGTATAAAGTAGCTCTCGGTGAGAGTTGAAATCCCACAGGCCTCACAAAAGTTGCTCCCCTCCTTATACTGTGCTTATCCTCATTCAGAAAGGTCTCATCCTGGGTGTGACTAAATGGTTCAGCATGTTTTCCCAGCCAATCATGGTGTGCTGATGACATCACCTATTGTCCTACCCTGCCAATTTCTATAAAACACTCTACCCCCTCCAAAAATATTTGTAAGCATTCTTTATTGGCACGCGGAAGGAATGAATGTGTTGAGCTGAAAACTAATTGGCCCGTGTGCCAGCAGGAAGATTTTCAATTATTTTCTATGGAATAAAAATAAATTCTCTGCAGAGGAACTGAAACGGCCTGACTGACAGCTGTCAATAACGCTTGACGTAGAGCCTGCAGATTATTCTAATGCCCTGCGCTGGGCAGAGTGTCTCATTCAGCCCTGCAGAGAGACAGGAAGACAAACATGGCCTCTTTCCTGTCATGAGCAGCTGTTCACTCCACTGAATACTAAACAGATCCAGCAGGCCGGCCCTCCTGGTATTCACCAGCGAATCAGCTCCAGCCACAGGGCGAAGAGATTTTACAACAGCGTGAGGCTATTAGTGATTTGAATAATAATGAATTTAAAATAAACCAGTTTAATGTAGCTACAACGTGTATTCCAGTGAGCTTTATGATGAATGCATTACACTATAGTACTGTAGAGCATAATTCAGGGATAGCCAATCTGATCATGGACAACTGCATGATTATAATTACGTTTCAAATTATCAGTGTTATTTTGATTTGGACAAACCATCCAAAACCTAGAAACCAGAAATCCAACCAAGAAAACCTGAAGAGGCAAGTGTGAAGTCGCAACAAATGTAAGTAATCAATTTGAGCTCAAATAATGCGTATTATCACATCACAGTTGGTAATTACCATTATGTATTAACCCTTTCAGTGCAGTGGGCAAGGTCAGATGCTGTTAAAAACCTATCAAGTGGCAACTTTTTGCCACAAGAAAAGTTTTCAACTGCTCAGGATCATTAAATTTAGAATTCCTTGAAAATGTATTCAGCACTCAAAGGGTTAATGGAGGATAGTAAAATGTCTCATATCACAGGACTATATAGCATGCTGTATATAGCATAGCATTGTGTTGTATTTTATAGCAAAGCATAGACATCTTCGCACTGGATACTAAAATGGTAAACTGTACAGGACACAAGCTGAAATGCCTTGCACTGAGCAGAAAAACGCTGCTTGTTGTCAACATAAGTTTTAACAGCAGCCCCTCCTAGACACAGCTACACTACGTTTAGCCCGAGGATTCTTTCCGCACTGGCTGCGAACACACTGAAGCCTGATCCAGCTGAACAAAGGACTGTTTTATGAATGCATTTTATTTGCTCCCTATTGAAGTCCTTGCTGTTTTATGATCTCATTAGGTCTTGTTTTAATTAATCCTTCAGTCTGTTTGGGTGCTGATGAACTGCAAGCACTGTAATAAACTTGTCTTCTTTTGTGTTTATCGTTTGCGGGAAGCGGGCGGGGCCGCGGTAGAGCATAAAAGAGTCAATAGAACAATTGAATGAACTAAGTGACACCATTCGATTAGCCACAGCAGTTTTATCATATGCAAGACACTTTCAACCAAAGTGATGAACAAAAGAGAATTATAAGTCATACTTAAAAAAGCCAGAGATCATTTTTGCTTCAATTATATAACCAAACAAGCACATAAAACTACAGCATTTTCCCCAGAGGCTAATGTGGTAAACCCTGAGAGGTCAGCCATTAAAAATGATTGAAATGATTAAATAAAACAAATGCGTACTGCATGTCAGCACTGAGACAAATATTTCATACAAAATAATTTTTTAAAAATTGTCATTAAAAGTCAAACTTTATGAGCAAAATCTTAACCATAGCCTACAAGGTCAGAATTTGTTCTCATTAGTTCACTCAGGAGAGAATCCTGAAATCTCGCGACTCCGTTTCTGATACCATCTCTTGTCTCAGTGCGCTCGCTGAACGGTGTTTTAAAATTTCTTAGATTTCAGCTTGACCACCTTTATCCTCCAAAAATATAAGCTCAATTTTTCCAACCGGTAAAGTTCCGTGTGAGAGCATGTTCTTAAATGGCTTTTTGTGCAAAGGTCGATTTTTAACTTTCAATGACGGACAGCGCATTAGTCGCGGGTCTCACCTCAGTCTCCAGGAAGCGGCGCAGGGCTCTCTTTTTCTTGATGCTCTTGCGGCGAAGGTAGACAGCGATGCTCAGCGCCACGATGACCACCACAAACAGCCCCCCGATCACTCCAGCCGCAATGAGGGGCGTTCTGGGAGAGATGTGCACGAGAGATTTACACATATGCCAAGACTGAATGTGCGTTAGAGAGATACTAAGCGACAGAGCGCCACAAAGAAACGATATTAGAAAGAGAGTAATGGAGAGAGGGAAGGACGGCATCTGTCAGTAAAGATCAGAAACTATTATATTACAAGATATAGTTTCAGGACTTTGCCACAAACATAGGCTGATGGGAGGTATTTACCTCATCACGACTAGTGACAATTACTAACAGGTGAGTAAGGAAATGAATCAATAAACAATTGACGGCCCTACTTGAGCATTCACAGCTCTTGCCGTCTGCAGTGAAGGCAATCTGTGGATTGCATCACCTGGGTACTTGTAATCCTCATATTAGCCACACATACTTTTTGAATTAGAAAGTTGGATCAAGTGTTCTCGCCGAGCAGGGGCCTTCTCCTCGAGTATACAGGCATAAGCCGATTGTGGGGGGCACTTCTCTGTGCATCCGGAGTGTTCAGCTTCCGTTGTGCCTGCCAGATCTGCACTTGAGCGCTATTTTCTCCCGTTAATAGAAGGATGGATTTGGCCGCTGCCGAGCAACAACACTTGAGAGCCGCACTTTAAATCAGGGAAATGGAATCAGGCAAATGACTGTATCACATAAGCGTGAGGCAACTCCATTATCTGTGATAACGCTCAGCTCTTCTCGCTAGGGAAATGCACAAAATGAAGCCAACGCTGGCTGTGCCTCGTGTCCCTTTTTTATTGAGCCCCGGGGCTATTTTGGGCATAAAAAGGGAGTGAGAGGATGTGGCAGTAGAGGCACTTCTGACATTACTGTTTATGAATCAACATATTTCCCAGGATTACAGAACAGCAATAGACTAAAGCTGACACACACACACGCACACACACACACAAACACACTCACATGTGAACACACAGACACACACTCCCGTAACCAAATACAAGTACACAAACACGCACAAGCAAGCAAAGTCAGACACACATATGCATACACACACACGCGCTCAAACAGGAGCTCACAGAAACAAACTCTTGCGCACAAAACAAATACAAGCATACAACATGGCTGCACACACACACACACACACACACACACTCACACGTGAACACAGAGACACACACACCCATAACCATATACAAGTACACAAACACGCACGAGCAAGCAAAGTCAGACCCACATTTGCATACACACACACGCGCTCAAACAGGAGCTCACAGAAACAAACTCTTGCGCACAAAACAAATACAAGCATACAACATGGTTGCACACACACACACACACACACACACACACAAAAAGATGCACACATACACATTAATAAACACAGAGACATGAGCAGGCACTCTCAGACAGACACAATCTAACCTTTTGACAGGCCCATATTAGACAAATTCAGCTTCACTGTGCTCACTTTCAGCAAACTCATTTCCATCACTTCTGCAGGTTTGGATTTATGAAGTCAAACTTAGCCTTCAGAAAGTGCTTCATTTTAGAAAACAAAAAAAGGGTCATGACGAAAGTCCGCTCACATTAAACCAAGGGGGGGTGCCGCCATTTATCTGTCCCGTGCCAGCAGGGTCCTGCCGCTCGAGATTAAACTATTTCGGAGGGCGGAGTGTAAGAAGATGGGTACGGGAGCATCCTCTTCACATCTAGGCGAAAGAGGGCTAGATTAGCCTGCTCCTAGAGGAGTATCTTTCAGGTTAATAAAGTATCGATCTGTGGGCCGGCGCCACAAAGATCCCCCCAGGGGATCACAGCGTCCCATTCCAGGGCCCCTCTTAACTGCATTATCTGCTCATCTCCTGCACCCTTCGCTGTGTTAATTCACCTACAATGGAGATGCAGAGTTCCCCAACACACACACACACACACACACACAATACATCGACACACACAAACACAGACACACAAAGGGAGACAGACTTGAAATTCTCAGCAGAACCAATGTGGTAGTTTCACTGCTCGTTTCTTTAAAGCTGAGGGGCGTGACTATTTAAATTCACTGCCCTATATTAAGTGCAAATTACCTAATCACTTATTTAAATGACGTTAATAGCCTAGGAGGATTATTTAAAGGGGGTAAATCCAATTGGAACAGAGTAATAGCAATGGCAATAATCAAACAAATACACTATATTACAGATGACTGGGGGGAACACTAGCAACTCCCCAATGAACTGTTAACAATGTGTATATTTCACAAAGTATTTTTTACGGTCAGGTGGAATTGCTTTTTAATCTCAAAAGCTATAATTTTCGGTGCAATGTCCAAAAAAAACGAATTCTACTTCCAAAATATATGTTGGTAAGCACATTGCGGATGTTTAGGTAATATGTATTGAACAAGACAAGAAATGCAAATTGAAAATGTAATTAATTTTTTTGACAATTTCTGCAAACATTCTTTATACCAAGCTCAGTAATGTTATTCCGTGTCCATTTCAGGCACTGCTGGGCCAACTGCATTCCTTGTTGCCAGATGCTGTCACCAGGTTACTGCGCAGTACATCTGCTGTAAAGATGCCATTATGCCAACTAGCGTCATGTTGCGTGACCACTTGTGGTGATGGCTTCCCTCCCTATTGTTTTTTTTCCATCTGTCTCTGTGGCAGGAAGGAATGGCTGGTGCAGATTCTGGCGGTAGATATGCCTGTTTTGTCGCGCAGTCGTCACATAGCGTGTCCCGCTTCTGGCCCCGTCCTGAGTGCTACCGCTGCCTTAAAGTTGAGTCAACAGATGACGCATCGTCGAAACAGACACTCCGCATGCATTTCCAACAATGCTTGGACAGCCCTAAGATTGCTGTTGTCTGATGGCTCTTTCACAGTCTGAAAATTAATCTCGGAATATCTAATCTGCAGGAAGGATAACTCACGTTTAGTCCTGGTGAACACTGAATACCGCTTATGAGGAAAGCTGTAATCTTACTTTTCTTTTGGCCAACACTTTCTTCTGGCTAACACAGACAAAAAACTGGTAACTCGAGGAACACACGTTTGGAGCTCTACATATTGTTATTCGCAAATTACTAGACAGATGCTATGTTCCAAAATGTTTTTAAATACCATCTCACTTTTCATTTGCATTTCCTTAGTCGCTGAGTGTATTATCACGGAATTGCTTTACTGCACAATATGTTGTCAATGAAGTGATGACATGAGAATAAATACAGAAAAAGAATGGAAGAGTTTTACCATTTCCTGATTCGGAATAAATAATTATCAAATATTAAAATAGATAAATATAATAAATATAAATATGTATAAGGCAATGGAAATCACAGTTAACTATTGTGCCCCTGCTGTTGCTAGGAAACCACTTAACAAGTGGATTCCAAGTTGCTCAAACATAAAACAGATGTACTTGTGTTTACACAGTTTTTTCTGTAGTGTCGAAAAACAACATTGCCCGATTGTGATTTGTTTTTTGAACTCACAAAATGTACACAAAGGAGAGAGCTAAAATATTCATTTGCATTAGAGGCCAGTGAAACGCCCAAACGTAGCAGTTGAATCATAGGCCAATGTCACTAGTTGAATCATAGGCCAATGTCACTACGCATAATACCGAACAACGGTATTCAAAGTGGAATTCCTGAGGATGACAATTTGCATGTGGGTCACAAGTGTTTACATTTGCCACAAAATTTTATTAAAACTTTGAACTGAGCTTTCAACTCTTAGCTCATGCTGCTCAATTTGAACCATATGGACTGTGTGCCATCAGCAAAGTTTTAAAGGGTTTTAAACCTACGCCTCATGTGCCAGTTCACAGATGTTAGCGTTAGGGCTGATCGATTTCATTTCCTGTATTTTGCGCTTTTAGACGAATACGCGCAATTCACTTAAAAAGCATGTTTTTCTGAGAATACTCGACACAAGGACTCATTTCACAGCGCACTTCAACGTCAAGCCTAAGCAAGCTTCAGAAGGTTAATACAGATTTGGATCAGCAGATCTCTATGTCGACACACGACACCAGCCTGCAAACATTATGTTCATCGGTGTCCTGATGCGAGAACCCTTTATTATTAGGGTGGCTAATAATGCATTCCAGAAACTCTCTCCCGCACAGAAATCTAACATGTGGCGAGGTAGCATATTGAAAGGCTTTCCTGGTTTAAACACAGCCCTATAAGAAAGGCTCAAGCGCAGCTGTTCTTAACATCAAATTCTATTCGATCATCTACTAACCACTTCAATTTCCAATCTGAGGCACTGATAGTCCTAATCAATTGAAAGCCTGTACCCCAGGGCTTGTTATAACGTGGCTATAAATCACCAGCTGGTGTGCGCTATTGTGTTTCCAAGTGACTCAGGCGGGGAGGTTCTCGTACGTGCCTATCTTCAGATTACGCCTGTTGCAGCTAATGCGGCCGCTTCTGTTTTCGCCTTGTTCGCCCGGCCTCCCGCCTTATTTATCAAAAAATAATTCCGCGGCTCGTCTCATCATTCGCAGGTTCATTGCGTTTGACTTTCACCCCCCACCCCCATCAAGAGCGTCTCCAGCACAGCAGGTTCATGAGTCCATATTTTGAGTCAGCGAGCTATCAGCGCGCAGCCACGAACGTTTAGTTTGTGTTTTGAAATTAACAGATCTATTGTAGATGCGCAGTAAAATTGTTTCAGAAAAGTGGAGTTAACTAACAAGAATTTGGAAAGCCTGCAGCTAGATTATGAGCAAACAAAGTCAATGAAGACGGAGCGAAAGAAAAGTCCAGAGAAATAGCGAGAATAAAGAAGAATATGATGACCTCATCATGTCAGTGCCTGTTCCAGATTCTCTGCAAAGCCAATGCAGGACATGTCATTATGTGCAAAAATGCACATACCCACAAACACACACAAACACACACACACACGCGCACACACAAACACACACACAAACACACGCACACACACACGCACGCACACACACACACACACACACACACACACACACACACACACAGAGCGACGCAGGACACATCTTGCCTAGGCATGGACACAAGGGACAGACCTGCAGGTAACACCTCCATGCAGTGCCAGTGATGAGCTGCCAGGTAAGATGAAACAAGGCGAGAGGGTGAAGGGGAAAGCACCATATGTGGGTGTGATTTCCCCTGATGGCCATAACATGTCTAGAGCAGACAGCATGATCTGTTCTTCAGATACCATTACCCCAGGAAACTGTGGGTAACATCGCCTTTTCAGCAGCCAAGACAGGAAATGATGCATTTCAATATCTTTTCAGGTTTTATTGTTTGCATATTTATATTTCTAT
This sequence comes from Gymnothorax reevesii, assembly GCA_029721435.1. NCBI lineage: Eukaryota > Metazoa > Chordata > Actinopteri > Anguilliformes > Muraenidae > Gymnothorax > Gymnothorax reevesii. Next base: position 57,418,410 of record CM056586.1, read on the forward strand.
CGTGACGCATAAAGCTAAGTAAATTACAATTCATAGCTGATTCAAAACAAGATATACTGGAAGAAATAACTGATGCATAGCAACAATAAGTACAAGGAAAAGCAGAAGAAATAACAGCCCTGTTCTGGTGTAGGCTATAGTCTCACCACATCTTCCACAAAGTGACAATCCACTTAATTGGACAGCTATATTGTTTTAATTGTATTCATTTAACCAAATTTGTGATGCTGCCATCTACTCCTGCTTACAGTAGAGGTCTATTCCATTTAGGTTGTATTTCTGACCTATAAACTCAATTTCATTGTCCAATTCAAGTCTAATTTTCTTGCAGTTTCTGAAAATGAGTTTGAAATTTGTGAATTTATTCATAAAGGTTATGAACCACTATCCAGTTGGCAGTCTGGTGGCCCTCTGTTTGTTCCTGTAGTTTGACTGATCTCTTTGACCTCTCAGGCTACTTCAGCATCAGTGACACACAGAGGTCACAATCACATGACACTCTTGTCACTGTCCGTCAAGTTCCCTTCGGGCTCAAGCGAGACCACAGGTCTGTCAGCCATCACAGGTCACCTCTGACCCTGGCCATTCTTTAAGCACAGAGAGGAAGAGCACAGGGAGTGTGTGAGCGTGTGTATGCGCGCGTGTAACCTACTTATTTGTCTTCAGGGTTAGCGAGGCACAGGAATAAAAGCTGGATAATTTGTGAGAACATTGCAGGGCACAGACCATTCACAGACGCACTTAAGACGGAAACTCCACATACAGAAAAGCACAGGTTGATTCAAATTTTCATTCGTCTTGCTGTGAGGCAACACTACTACTCACTGCACCACCATGTCAGGTATATTTAGGAGTGCTTTAGGTTGTACAAACTACAGACCACGTCACTGTTTATCAATCTAATGCCAGAAAGAAAAGAGAAAAAAAATCAGAATGAAGTTTCACTCATGCTCACGCCAGTACTCTATGCAATGGAATGCTAGAGAGCGCTACAGCTAACAATCGCGCAGGGGCAGCTGTAAAGTTAAATCTGCTCAGAAGTGTTAGCATAGAGGAACTTAACAGTCGCTCGCTAACTAGATGACGAAAGTGTTCACCTTCAAAACATCATAAAGAGAGAGATACAATTTACTGAACCCCGTGGGAAAGAAAGAGGGAGAGGATATGATTAGCCTTACTATGTAAATATTGAAATTTTTTAGTTCATCAGGATTATTACTGACTAGCTAGATCGCTTGGTTGCTGGCAGGCAAGCTGGTCTGTTTGACTTGAGGAACTTGTTCAATCGAGATAATGTGGTGGACAATGTTTTAGAAGCTTCCTTTAACGCTTTAAGTTCACGTTATACACCTTACTAGTTAAATCTGGCTTTTCATCAAGCATGACATAGGTTAAACTGAGCACATTTTCAAAAATTGATTGTGCTATTGGGCATGTCTGCTGTTTTGCTTGTGAGGGAATGCAGCATAATCATACGTAATGAAACTGCTTTAATTATGAAGCACATTGTGGGTGTGTTTGTAATTTAAATCCAACACTTTACACATTAAGTATGTGCACTATTGTTTTATTTCATTTGGCATTAATTTATGATCGTTATTGAACAGCATGATAAAAAAAAAAAAAACTTTCTAATCGATATGCATACGACAAGAAATAAACAATCTCTGCGACTTCTAAGCTACCTTAAGAAAAAGAAAACTGCGTGTTTGATTCGTACCCACATTGCATGTTGCTGAGTGCTGCATTATGTAATTTGGCTAATTCACCCAATAGTCCACAATCAGTACACTTTGCTGCGACGGCTCCCGCCGTTTCATTCTCTGCCCTTGGCGTTTTGTGGCTCCATCTCCAGACAGAGTGACCAGGGAGCACTCAGCTGCTCCAAGAGTGTGGCGCTCTAAGTAACCGAATGCTATATCCCAAAATGCTCTCTCCAAATTTACAAACGGTCCAGTTTGTGCCAGATAGCCCACTTGTGGGTGGAGTGACTATTTACGAACGCATCCTACATAAAATTTAATGCATGCCAGTATGAGAAGGTTTGACATTCTGAATTTTGGTTCTCTTCCCTTGCCTATTTTTATTTATTTTATTTATTTTTTCGTTGTTGAAGATGCTGTCAGCAGCCCAGAGAGCCTTTTTAATGCCAAAAAGATGCACAGTCATTTTATTATTCTATGATTAGTTTTAAAAATCATAATGATGATCTAAATAACTGATTCTGATTTATTTCTAAGGGCCCATTAATGTCGCAATTAAAAAGTCATTTCATGAATGAGGAAATGGTCTATATTTATCCACTTCGGATGCACTTTCATCAATGAACACAGAATGGTCTTGATAAAATAAGTTCCATTAAAAGTGAAATCTGTTAAATAGAAATTACAAATTACATTAGTGAGGAAGTAAAGGCCTCCATATAGTTTATAAGCAACAAAATTCATGTAAGGGTTCACAAAAGTCACCAGAAGAAACCGTTTCTAGAAAAAGAAAGTCCCCTTCCTCCCCTAGATGTCAATGGACTTGGACCACATCATTATGTGAAAAGCTTTCAAATGGTCTCCATCAACCAGTGGTATATGGACATATGGAAGAAAGAATATGATTGGTGGAATGTACCTGTCCATCATCCCAACGCAATCTTGTATCCGAGGCCCGATGCACCTGAGAAGGAGAAAGGAAAGTTCATTAAAACCTGCTACATAGAAAGACTGAAGCTCTTTTTAGCACAGCTAATTATAATAGAAAAAAAAGAAAATGGGAGGGAATTCAAACAATAAACGGTGAGATTCTAATAGATAAAACTGAAATATAACCCACTGGAACAGTTTTATAAATGCCTCTGAAGATTGATAAATAAAAAGCAAAACTCCTCAGTCTTTATGTATAACATGGATCACTACCTTGAGTGAGAGGGCCCAATCCCCTGATAGTGCAGACAGCCACTTGGGTGCAGTCAAAATCACACTGCTGTAGTCATTATATAACCGTTCGTACTGCCAATTTTGCCCTCTGCTTGAACTGTGAAGATAGATGGCGACCCAGCTACTGACATGATTCTTCTGTACCGTATTTATCATGGGAAAATACAGCACCTGTATATGTTGAATTTTGATTTTGCTAGCTACCATGCACATCATCAAAATGCATTTGTTTAATTCCCTGATGGTTCACCAAGATGACTGGGGGTGGAGGCCAGCAGGAGGCCGCAAGCTTGCTAACAGATTCCCATAAAAAATACCTGCATAAGACAAAATGCATTAGCATTCAGCATAAGACAGACAAGAGGGTTTCCTCAATTTCTGCCTCTTGCTTCATCACACAACTGAAATTATCGGGGGATTGGATTGGTCAGAGGCAGAAAAAATAGGACTATGGCCACTATTAAAATCCCAGCAATTGAATGTAAATTCATGTTCCGATGATCTATGTTTCTTAAGGATTTTCTCTAATGTCAGTAAGTCAGGATACTAAATACATGGCTCTAAATGTCGTACTACAAGCATGTTTGGCAATGCAAAGCAAGATGCTGTGTGCTATGTTGGATGTACCTACATGTAAACTTTGATCAAGTTCTCTTTTGACTCCTGAGAGAATGGAATGCTAATGCTCATCTTCCAGTCATAGATTAAGATGAACTCCTCTTATGACCAGTCCCATTTCTGTAGTCCCACTTAATGGCCTAATGATTTAATGCCCCCCCCCATCCCGGACAGAGAGAGAATCACTCCCAAACTCCGGTTTTAGCCCCACCTCTCAACTCTCATGCATAGCAAAAATCAGCAGGTCAAGCCCGAGTCACATGCTTTGAATTACCGTGGTGATGTAAGAGTAGGGCAGACAGGCATTAAGGCTGCTCAGGTGTTAAAGACACAGAGTCCAGAGCCCCAGCCTGTGGCTCAATGCCTCCATCTAACCTCATATCAGCTTTATCTATATCTCAAATATGACTAAAGGAGGCCCTATGACGACAGGAATGCAATCAACGCTACAAACCAAAGCAATTTGATAAAGAAAACCAAAGTCCATATATTTGATCATAATGATTTTCATTTTTAGTTTTCTCTTTTCTTTTCTATGAAAGTCAAGGCAGCAGCATCTGTGCGAGATGACAAGAGTCATGAATGGCAAACATGAGTGACCCTCACACACACACACAGACACACACACACAGACACACACACACACACACACACACAAAACCTGCACTGTCAGTGAAGCAGGAACACGACCGTAACTCGGGGCCAGGACTGGAGCCCCACAGATGGATAAACTAGGCTATAGCAGTGTGTTACAAAGCTGTTCACAGTGGATTCCCCCTAGTTCCCAAAGTCCCAAAGGCTCCCACTTTGTGCACTCCTACCACTGCTGGAAAATTCCAAGGTGATGGATGAGACATTTGGAAACAAAATACGAATTCATAGCTCATAAAATAACTCCTGTGATACAATTAAAACTATTACTACATATTCTCATCGCTCCAACCAGGATGAGTGGAAAGACAAAGAAAATTAAACTTTGCAAAGTCTGATAAAAAATGACAAATATCCTGCGTCATGGATGTCGCACTAAAAGACAAGAATATTGGGGAGAGAACAGCTTTCTATGAGTTCTGCAAACTTGAAAATGTGATGCAGAAATTTTGATATACAGCATATATAATGTGTGAGTCCTGGCTAAACATAATTGAAATTTTGAAAGTAGTTGTATTTTTATGAGGAAGAAGCAGTGTAAAGGAAGTAAAACTAGTGTTATTCCATTTGTTTTTAACTCATTTTAGTATCCATCCAACACTGTAATGGCACTGGCATTGTCAAAACAGTGGTTCAATGAAATTTACGCTCCTAACTTTATGAAACATATAAAAGGGACCTATTATGCTGATCCTTCTTTTAATACATATAGGTAATGTTATAATGTTAGATGTCCATACTCAACCTCTGAAAGGTTAAAAACATGAGATACAGGGGTTTTGCCGTGATCCAAGAACGTGATTTCGTGAATGTGATTTCTCCTCTGTACAGCTCCTCCTGAGATCTTCACGAGATCTGGGAAAAACCTGATGTCAGGTTGTGCCGTCAAATTAGTACAGACCTAACCAAAGCCAATCACGGTGCTGGACCTATTTCCGAAAAGGCCGTTTAGCCTGGAGATTTCGCCGCTCTGTCATATACAGTGCAGAAGCTGTTCTGCTAGAAGCATCTGCTATATGCTAACGACACACCACAGTTATGCACGCGAACCAGCAGGTCCTAATACACACCAAAGCAGTCCATAAGCTGTTGGTCCACTTTTAGCTGCTCCTCTGTCCATGTTTCCCTCTAAACTCAGACCCATCGGATTTCTACGGTCTCCAGTCAACACCTGGGTATGTCGACCTGTTCTACAAATGTGTCTATATGGGGTGGATTCTAGCTTTCCCTGCGTCCTAGCTATAGAGTAGAAAATCCGCTGTACTCACCACAGTTGCCGTAGCAAACTGTAACAGATAGCAAATTCTAGCTTGAGCTGCCAGACTTTTGCACTGCGTACTCCACTTTCACCGCTGTGTTTATTAGACCAAGTTCATTTCAATAGATCTTTATTCAAGTATAACATTAGATTTCGAAATTTCCCCGCCGATTCCTTCTCAGATGGCAGCCGTGTCTCACGTTTCATTCTGGGCAGGCGGATCCAGAAAACTGCATTTTGCAGCTTCGTCCCGGCCAACTCCGCCCTCCACAGAGCTGGCCAGTCAGAAGAAAGTGGGCACACGGGGAGTGGGGGCCATAGCGGAAGAGCCACCCCAATGAGGCGTTTCAGGCAGAGACTACAATGGACTACAAATGGGGTTTTTTGAGGATGGTAGCATGATCTAAATGAGGACCCTGTTTTGGACTTTGAATGATCAGGAGTACTTTTGGGAAGTCAAAGATAAAAATATAACCTTGTGAACATAGCAAAATAGGTCCCCTTTAGAAGGGGAATGAATACCTTCTTTCTCATGCTCCGGTTCACATACCTATAGAATTTCTCAACCACAACTATTCTCTCTCTCTTTCTCTCTCTCTCTCTCCCTCTCCCTCCTCTCTTTCGGTCCCCACTGCTGTTTGTAGAGGTCGGTTGAGTTTATGACTGTGTTGTTTTTATATTGATCAGAGCTGCTATAATTAACACTTTTGAAGTGTGTCCCAATAAAGGATATTCTGATATCCAATCTCCCTCCATCTAACTCTAAACATTCAATAGTAATTCAATAGAATTTTCTGAATACTGGCAAGAAAAAAGATTAGATTTTGTATAACATGCATCAGTACACTGCTTATGTATTGCAGACTAGAAACACTCCCCTTTTGCCTATCCCTCCCTCAGCTCTTCTGGAGTCTGTCATTTGTATTAATACCATGGGGATGGGGTGCCCTGTATTTGATAGCGAGATTTAATCTGGCACATAAGGGTTATTCTGTCCACTCGTTTATGGACAGGGGGTGGAAGGCGAGCTAAGCCTCTAGACCTAGTGACCGAGAGGGCAAATCATTTCATTTAGAGCTGTAAGAGGACACTGCAATAAAGGGGAATCAAACTGCCACTATCGGGAGTGTTCAGCCAGGCTGAATAAAATGATGTTCCGATGACCCTACACGCATGACCCTCCCTTGGCTGACATGTTTCGCCTGCTTTCGGTAATGTCATCCAAGAAGAGCTATTGTACAGGATCACAAAAGCAGGAGTTATGGTCGTAAAGAACACTTGCCTACTGAGCAGTGCTATGGAGACCTCCGCAGAAATGAGAGTTGAGCTGAGTGAGTGTGTGCGTGTGTGTGTGTGTGTGTGTGTGTGTGTGTGTGTGTGTGTGTATCTGCATGTACACTGCCCGTCCAAAAAAAAAGTCGCACACTCAAATATTTAGTTGGAACCCCTGTAGCTTTGATTACAGAGCAAATTCATCTTGTCATTGTTTTGATAACCATATGCAATGCCAGGAACATTTATTTTTGATCAGAAATGCCAACATTTTTGGCCAAGATCTTGTCTTCTCAACAAAATGGTTGAATCACAAGGTGGTCTTTCTTGAGCACATCCCAAAAACTGTTAATGTGTTTAAGGTCAGGACTTTGGCAAATTTGTTTTTGGAAATGACTCCTCATACTTGTTTTTCTTCATTAATGGTTTTCTTTGCTAGATACAGGCCAATAACTTGCCCGTTCTGAAATACTGTAACATCTTCTCCACCATCAATGGATGCGTCTTCCAACGTGATTTTTTAAGAAATGAGTAGCAACGTGCATCATCAGTCAGGGTTAAAATGATTATTGCCAGCTGAAACATATTAATAACCACAATAATGATCCATTTATACAATTTGTTCAGTTAATTCCAAACTGTGACTTTTTTTTTGGACAGGCAGTGTATTTGCGTGTGCATATACACACCCATACTGGGTTTCACTGTCTGCGGTCATGGCAGGGGTACATAAATGGCACACACATCCATCCGTACACACGTACCGTAAGCGTACGGTCACATGCTGGTTCTTACCCCTGAGTGCAGTTAACGTGGCAGGGGCGACACTCCTTGTTGGCCTCGGCGTACTTGTAGATGAAGCCGTTGGCCCCCTGCAGGCCGTCGGGACACTTCTCCACGCAGTTGGGCCCATCTTTGAAGTGGGAGCACTTGACACAGTGATCAGGACCCTGTACCGGGGCCAGGCCGCGAAAGGCAGGGGGCGGAGGGGGAGGGGGAGGGGGAGGGGGAGGGGGTGGGGGGTTAGAGCGGGGCAGGGAAGCGGAGAGAAGAGTAAGCAACCGCTCTGAGGATCATAACCATCCCTCACGGCGAGCACAATAACCATAAGCGCCGACAGAGAGGATTTATAGAGGTAATAATGGAGGATGGGAGAGCGGAGACAGGACAGAGAGCTGTGAAAGAGGAGACTCTATGAGCAGGCAGTGCTACGGGCTCTAGGAGAAAATACACACCATGCTTTCTCATGGACCTGAGGACACGCTCCCTGGGGGAGCGGGGAGTGTGTGTTTGTGTGTGTGTGTGTGTGTGTGTCTGTTCGTATGTGTAAGCATGTACGTGAGTGCATGCGTGGTGCAAATGCGTGCGTGTGCGTTCGTGAGCAAGAGTGAGCATGCTTGTGTTGATGCATATCTGTGTGTGTGTGCATATCCGCTTTTACATAATCACGGAAAGCATATTTATATCCAAATATCATAATGTTTATATGATAAACTAAATGTTAACACAGAGACACATCGGAGCATTAAACTGTCCTCCTCTGACAATGGAAAAAGGGAACATTGTATTCAGAAACCCTACCCTACAAACAAATAAATGCTTCACATTCAGCAATTACAACAAGTGAAAAAAATAGATACATAAAAGTAACAGCTGGAGTGAGGCTAATGAAATTTATTGCTGTTATGGCTGTTTAGATAAGCTACCCTGTGGCTCGAGATTCGCACAGAGCTACACGCCTTTGGTGCAGTCAGTGTCAGAATGTATTATAACTGAAAGGTAGCACTTAAAGAAGTACTTCACCCAAAAACAATTTGGGTTAATTATCATTGAGTTTTTTTCTGTAAATAAACTCCTGAAAACAAATTTGAAAGCAATCCTTTCTATCTCGAGATAGGGTAGTATGGCAGTTAGAGGCTGCACTTTTAGCCAGCTAGCAGATACCGCACAACCAGGGAGCCTCCAGTGCTCAAGTTGTGACTTTTGTCTTTAAAATCTTTTGCCATCCTAAACAAACAGATCACATAATAAACCACATTTACGAACAGCAAGCAAAAGTCAACTATTTACCTAGTAGGTAGGCCTGAGGTATTTATTATGGGGCTGTGAAAAATTATTTTCCCCTTTCCCAACTCCTTCTATTTTTGCATATTTGTCACACTTAAATGTATCAGAACATCGAAAAAATTTTGATATAGACAAAGATAACCCAAGTAAACACAGTGAAGTTTTTTTTTAATGACTTCATTTATTGATGGAAATATCTGTCCAACCTCACCTGCTCCTATGTGAGACACTAAAAACCCCTTAGTTACTAAATCAAGCAATTAAACAAATTCAATTGAAATTAGGCTCAAGTTCACTGCCCACCCATGCATGATAATTCACAACCCTGCTGAATCAAAACATCACTTAAATAGAACATGTCTCGCAAAAAGGTGTCACAGACGGACAGATGGACGGACGGACAGACAGACAGAAGCGTTCATAGAGCTGCTTGGTCGCAGCTAAAAATAGAAGAAATTGGGAGGGGCACAGATACTTTATTCACAGCGCAGCATATCCTTAACAACATGTTTCAAAAGTAGCAGGAGCTGTCCTGATTTAACTTGACGGAGCCGCAGCCTAAACTTGAGCTGGAGTTGCACTCAGATAAATTGCCCGCTCTGGCTGCGACCATCTATCCCTTGATAAAAGATAGTTTGCAAAACTGTTTTGAGGAGTTGATTTACTCAAAAACAAATGAAAATGGCCCCAAATTGTGTTAAGGGTTGGGGGGCCTTATTATATTTCAGAAACACACCCCACAGTGAGGGCTGCTAACTTAACAGGACAAGTTTGGGACTATTCCCATATTTGCCAACACATCTGAATATTCCAGAAGACTCCTGAATATACCTGCTCTCTCCCCTTTCATCCAGGTTTATGATTCTCCTGTCTTATCCAATTTATGAGACATTTTTCCTGGCTTTATCACTGTGGCACCTCTGCAAGTCAATTACATCTTTGGTTCCCATCTAGGGGCCAATACAGTGACACTTAATGTATGGTTGTCATGGTTAAATGCACGAGAGGTGAGCTGCTAGAAGTGATTTTGAAGGCAGCCTCTTTAGCACAATGTGTTGGAAGGGCAGTTAAAATCAGTTTTAATGGGCTTAGGTTAAAACGATACACTGTATAAAGGATTAATGGCTCTGTTATAGTGAATTCCCACCCTCTGCGCACGTCAAGGGTTGAGGATGACAGTATATTGAAGAAAGAAATGACAGAATGTGTTAATTTTATTTCTTTTTTTCCCATTTTAAAAATGAGTTATGCGACATAAAATGCGTTAAGCTATACTATATTTTATCCATATTTTCATCCTCTGAAATTCAACAAAAGTCTTTAGAACAGTAATATTTCTGGGGGAGGACCTCAGCAGAAAATTAGTTAAACCCTACTGTCCCCAATTCCCCCCACTCCATCCCCCTGACCTTCAGTTCTTCAGGAAGAAAATATTCCAAATTCTGCGGTCCCAGGGTTAGCAGGTATGACAGACAGAGTGAGGCAGAAAGGCTAAGGTCTGCCCAGTAATGTGAGACTAAATTACATTTCAGGTGCTCGATTGGGTGACTGGTCTCCCAGTCTGAGCAAAGCGAAAAATCTACGGCTTGCTTGAATCACATGACGTGCTCATTCCGGTAGTCAACTTCGCTCCCCAAAGTTGCAGGAGTAAAGTACACTAGTTTGAATGGACCTTCCCATTCCAAGTTTGGCCATAGCAGGTAAAGCTAACGTTAATTTTTGCTCTCTCAGTAGGCTACAGCACAGACCTGAAACACGGATTGTCACCGACATAACACATGCTGCAAAGCTTTTCTATTGTAATTTCCACAAAAGATCACATCACTGCTAGTTTATCCAACAACAACACACCGAAATGTTCATTAACAATACCATTCTCAGTGTTCCTCCCTCTCTGCATTCGCTGACCTGACGGGGGAAGTCAGTTATCAACACACTGCCGCATTGGCAGACCAAACAGCATAGAGCCAAAAAAGAGCTAACAGCAGCCTTTGTTATGGACAAACACCATTCTTTCCCCTGTCCATTTGAACTCACAAGCAAAGCTAACCCCAGATGACTCAAAGTTATCAGCTGTGAGACTATCTATCCCAAAAAGCAATACAGGGGTGGTAATATTTTAAAATGTGTGACTGGACTACAGAAAGGATGGGCCAGGGTGAGTCAACCAGGGCATTTAGGGTGCAACCATTTTAATCGGTCAAAAACTTAGGGCACACATCCAGCAAATATTTTTCTGAGCCCAAGAATGCACAATCATGGCACATTCTAAACAACGGCTCTGCAACCTGTTTTCCCACCTTACAGAGACATCCTCTCGAGATGTTCTTCATGGGCGGAGCTTTTGAAAGTGGTAACTCACTAGCATCAGTGGCCTCTGCTCTGTGATCAAGTATGAGAGCTATTTTTAGCTTCTCCAGCCAAGGCAACACGTGAGTCAAAATATCCAGCGGACCTGTACTGCAAATCTGAAGGCCAAAGTTTATCAGTATAAATATACTCTGGCTGAGCTTCATAGGTCCCCACAGACTCTAATGATGGCAGGCTGGTGAGCTGTTGGCGATGAGCCAAGAGCATCAAAGGCAGCAAAACGGGGCTAATCCGTCTCAATAAGAATGACCTCATTTTCCCCAAATACCTGTGGGCTGAAGCTCCTTCACATCAGCCAATCAGGAGTAATGAATCCAAGAGCAATTCTGTGGGAGACATATCATTCGTGCAAAAGTCTGTGTGGGTCAGGAGACACACACATCACATGAAACATTCTTAAAATGTTGTTGCCCTGCACCAGAAATGTTACAACACTAAAAAAATATTCAAGTAACATTGTGGGATCTTTTTTTTTTGGCCAAGTTGTGTATTTTGATTCTAAAGGTATCCATGGTAAAGAGTAAGAGGAAACAGTTTGCCCTCTAAAGTGTCGCCTGAGTTGAAGCACTAGTGCCAAATGATAACGCTTGAACTGCAGTAAGTTGCAGGTGAGACCAGGTCACATAGTAAAATCATGGGCAAGCGCTAACCCTCATCTAATGCAGATGTGTCTTATCGTATCCAAAAAGGGTTCAGAGTGGGTGCAGGCTTTCGACTTATCCCAGTACTTAAGACCCTTGATTCAACCCTTCACAGTCTTGATTGAAGACTACCATTTGATAACTTGTTGAATCAGGTGATGAGCTGGGCTAAAACAAGCCTAAACCCACGCCAGACATTTTTCAGAGGTGATATGGAAAGAGTCTGCCAGAGAAAGGCCCTAGAAGTTTCCTGATGTAATCCACAGTACGGTCTGTCTTCTATCACGGTCATTGGAAAATATGAAGCATATACAGTGCGATAATGCAGAGAAAAATACGAGCTATCTAGCATGGTTCATCTTGCCTCTGCTACACTTTTCCCTCAGGAATAATATGGTAGAAGGCATAAATACTAAAGCACATTTAATAAATATAATAGCACTATTCTCAAATTCTATAGTCACTAGCCCTCTGGAACATTAACATGTGACTGATAACGAATTGACAAGTGGCTTATGATGTTATATTACATAATGGCAATATTGAATTTAATCTCCCACTCTGCCAGACCCAAGGCACATATGGTGTGTGTGATAATAAGAGACAGCTGCCTTGTGCGAGAGAGCAACACGCTTTAATGGCCTGATCAGCCAGAGAAATATAATCTGTCTGATCATGATGACTATAAAATTGAACAGCATTTTTTACCATATATATTTTTTAACACAAAACAATAAATACTGCTCATCACATCTTTCTGCAAAAAATGTCCTTGAAAAGGAAATCTATGCAGCACCAGAGTGTTGACGGCGAGTGTGTGAAAGCCTGAGTACTGTGCATGCACTATGCCTTTTCAAGTTGGAAATGCAACAGTAGAATTCCAACATATAACATTGATTATGATGAACATATAACCATAAATAATTTAATCATGTCATTTTGGAAAATGATCAGTATAAATGTTACCTTAATTAACTTACCAAACATTTTGTCTATAAGCCATCATACAAATTATAGATAATAGTTCAGCCATTTGTGGAGAGAAGCATGTGCCTCCGGCTTGCATACATACACTACCCATCAAAAGTTTTGGGACACCCCAATTTTTCCAGTTTTTTTAATCGAAAATTATGCAGTTTAATGCCTCATTGTACTCTGGAATGAAAGCATAGACATGATAGAACAAAATAACAATCAAAGTTAAAAAAGGATTCATGGAATCAATTTATAAACCAAACTGTATTTTAAACTTTTGACTCAAAGTATTGGCAGATATAACGGCTGACACACTCGTGGCATTTTTCCTACAATGCAAATCAAATACTCTCCAGAAAGTTCTTCCCAACTCTGTAGCAGAAGCTCCCATAAATGTGTGGCACTTGTAGGTTGCTTTGCTTTCACTCTTCTGTCCGGTTCATCCCAAACCATCTCGATGGGGTTTAAGTCTGGAGACTGTTGTCAAGGTTTGGGAGCTCTGTTAGCTCCTTTTGTTACTCTCGTCCGGGACGATATCGGTTTGCTCACCATCGGATTCCTTAGCCAGCTGGCATTGATTGGGGGCGTTGCCCGGACTCTATTTAAGCTCCTGCCCTTCCTCGTTCGGGTTGCTGGAGTGTCATTCTGCTTTTGACGCTTGAGCCGGTAAGGTATTTGAGAAGTGAGAGTATTGGCAGGATCTTAGCTGCATTAAGTATTGGTTTGAGTGAGTAAGGGATTTATCAGGGTTATTCCCCTTTACTTTTGGTTTATTGTTCGAGCTCGCCTTTGGGCTGCCACGGACGATGTTAGGTCCGTAGGTAGCGCGAGCTTTGGTATTTCCTTTAGTTTTAGATCAGCACGTTGCTGGATTTATCTTTTATTCCGAGCCACTGCTCCTGGCGTCCAAACACCTGCGCCATCACAACTGTGATGGCCACTCCATCTTTTCAAGCTTACCACCTGGGGTAGTTCAGGCAGAGCTTGGACTCTTGGTCCACTCTTGTGGTTTTTGGTCATTATTTTGCTGTAAGATGAACCCCTGACCAACTAGGCACATACCAGTGGGTACTGCATACCTCGACAGCGTACAAAAAACCTAGGTAACCTTACCTTTTGTTTAAAACTTCTGACAGTTCACCACTTACCTTTGTACCATTTCAAGCTATTCATTGGACTGGAACTACATCATTTTCATAAAAAAAACTGTAAAATAGGGGTGTCCTAAAACTTTTGACCAGTAGTGAAGCCAATAATAATACAACAGCACTAGGTGTATAGATCATGCGATGAGGATAGACCTCAAAGTGCATTTTACGAATTTAACATCCTAAGGCATGAACTGGTCTCAATAAAGATTATAAATAGCAAAAGCACAATAACAGCAGTGGGCAATGGTGCAAAATTTGGTCAAATGTAATGGGTGTAGTTGCACTGGAGACCTAGCTAACATATCTCAAAGATCTGTTCTACGTTAAAACCACTAAAACACTGTTTAGGCCTGAGAAAAACAGAATCAAACGATAAAGACATGATCACAAGAGGACATTAATGCAAGTGTTCTAGCTTACATAATCTCTGTGTGTCTGACAGACTAAGGGATATTTTCTCAATAATGGATGGGTTTGGATGAAAGAGTAAGGCACTTATGCGATGATCAAACTTTATGCACCATTCCCAAAAACCTTGGTGCAACTTTACAAAGATCTTCTTTGCAAAGTGCATTACTTTTCGATAAATTGCCTACAATACAAAAAATTCTTCTCACCAGCCGTGTGAAAAAGTTTACATTCTGCTATCTTACACAGTAGATGTTCTGGCGATCCACAAAAGTGGTGCAATTAAAGGTGCAGTAGTGTTACATGGGCTGGCATTGACTTTTTATCAAACCTCCTCATCAGCGCCGTGAATGCAGTTCAGTTTCCTTTGGCGGTCTGATCGGGGTACACATCTAAGGAACACCCCGCGCAACCCTGTTCATTATTCAGGCCTTTGTGCTACGCTGACAGGACTGTACTCAAGTGCTCACCGAGCTGTTGACTTAGCAGCAGCATCGCTCCTTTCTTTACAGCTGTATAAGTGAGCATCTATAGGACTAAATAAGCTTTCGTGTAATTTCAAAAATAAAGTAAAAAGAGAGAGCGAGAGAGTGAGCAGTAATGATAATAAACGTCATGCTTTATTTAACCCTCAGAGGTGTATGACCAAAATGAGATGCATCTTTAATGAACCCTTCCAATACTGAGGTAACAAACTCTGGCGTTCAATTTTGTTTTGACCTCAACCTTTTTGATTTGAAATAGTAAAATACATTTTCTGATTAATCAAGCCATGGTAGAAGCTTGATTAATCAGAATGACCAAACACTCAGAGGGCCAGGGCACAGGAAGTTGCCCAATATTCAGCCCCTGGCCTTAGTTAAATAAAGTGGTTCAAAAATAATTACAACTGTATAAATCATCATTTTCATTTTGTAATAATGGTAATATCTCACAAAAAAGTTATCCAAAATTTCAATACTTCCAGCCATAAGTGATAAAATGTGAGAATAAGGCTTTTTTAATTGTATTCTGCAAAAAATGTTGAAACACAAATTTGCGTTCATTATTTAATATAATATAGAGTAGATCCTTATTTACATCTCCAAAGGTTTTTCATATTGTGGCATGTAGTGTACCAGTCGGGCCACAAGAGACTTCCAATTACATTATGGGCAGGTCAGTTTCGCACCGAACTCCTTGATATTGCTTGTGGTTCTCTTTTCAGGGTAAATAGTACAATAGTACAAGTTTTTTTTTCCCTTTTATTTATCATTGCATGACTGAAAAACAGAAATGTTTTGGCATAAAAGTGTGTACACTGTCATAAACTGTCGCCTTTTTGACAGTTATTTTAACTGTAATTTTGCAATCAGTTTCTATCAGAGGTTCTGTGTAGGTCAGCTGTAAACCACAGTTTACAGTTACAGCTTACAGTTAAAATAACAAGGAGACAATGCGTTCATTTAACTGTTAAATTCAGTCAATTCATAACAGTGTACTGCAATGCCGCGTGCAGGTGAGAAGATCTTTACTGCTGTTTTTGAAGGACCTGGTTAAGGGCTGACGATGCTTTACAGATGGCTCCACAACATTGGCCCGATCAACTAAGAAGTCGCCCTCACTGGCAACTGAAAAGAACAGATTAAGAGCACTGGTGGAGTACATGACAGCACAGGATCTTACCGGGCCATGGCATGTTAGCATGTTCTCCTCAGCCTTCTCACACTGAGCATCGCACTCCAGACAAACGGAACCATTAGCAAACTCTCGCACATCTCTGAAAAAGGCAGAGAGAGAGAGAGAGAGAGAGACTCATATTCCTCTGATTTCCCCTGCAGAGCTCACTGACCTCCAGTGAATGGGATTTGATGGGATGAATGTACAGGCGTGAATTAAACCAAACTACATTCAACGCTTTGAAAAGCAGTGGGAGAAAACAGCGTTGAGGTTATTATAACGAGATAAAAGGCTCTTTCACATCACAGTGATTCTGGCTTATAATGAATTTGTAAAACAACACATTAGCTTCAGGTGCCTCATTCAGTTCAGCGAGAGCTCTGGACCCACACTGAATGTAAAGAAAGAAAGATTAGATTTTTTTTAGGGTATTACCAAAGGGGTGAATCCACTGCAGTGCAAAAGCAGATCACACAGCACAGGTATAATCACCAAATCCAGCTGCCTTGTTAATTATGAACTGGCCTAAACACGTCGGAGAGCTTTTCTTTGGAGAGAGAATTGAATTGATTGCCTGCCTGGTCTCAGTCAGTGACTACCTGCACCCTGGAGTTAGATAATTCCACAGAGAGCCAGATTCAGCCTGACTTCAGCCTAAGCGAGCTGTCCCTTCACACCGGGAGAATGCACAGAACGGGCCACTTCATCAGCCGGCCGAGAGACTGTTTTGATTAAGTGAGGCCTTGAGCTGGATCAATATTCTAAATGAGCGTGTGAAGGGACCCATGAATAATTAACAGAGCTATAATTAATTGACAAACACAAAGCCTGTTTGGTTTTCCGGGAGGGCGACTGAGGCTTTTTTGTACTTTCTTTCCCCAAAAGGATGAGCTGAGTTGATTACCTATGGCGAAGGAGAGGAATAAAAAAATAATAATAATAAAAGGAAGCCAGTGTATAGACAGCCTCCGATTTATATTCATAATAATGACTGTCCATTTTCAATCAAGCCAACACAGAGGTGGGTTTTATTGGACAAGGAAACTTCCAGACGCCATATCATTGTCTGTAACTTGCCAGCCAGGAACTCCAGAAACTGGAGGCCGCCCAGGTGTTGATGCTGCCTGTCTTACTGTACCCGCCTCTTTGGTCTCCATTTTTGCCTCAAACAGATGTGGAAGTGACCAAATCGCTAACTCCTCATAAATTTTTTGCTCCACTTAATTCAACAAAAAAGGACAAATCAATCCAAATACAGTCAAGCCAGGCACAGACGGAAGATTTCTGACTTAACAGAACTGTTTTAGAATATTATGGAGAAGAGCTGCTGCACCAGTCATCTGATGCCAGCACTTGCAGTAGCTAAATAAAGTTGTTGATTTGCCAAACACTGCCCCGAGTTGACAGTTCCAGCTAGCTTCATTCGCAAATCTTACAAATGATATGAATCCTGGACAGATGTATTGATCATGTTAACAATTAAAAATAGCTCGGCCAATCACACTGATCATGAGCAGAGGTGAACACGTGCACATTTATGCACACACACACACACACACACACGTGCCTGTGTAAAAACGCACAGTCCCATACAATATGAAAAAACTACCAGGACTTGGGTATTGTTCCCTCGCAGAAATCTCTCCCATTCTCATGATGTCAATTCTACCTCCGTTGTTGGATCAAAATCCCACCCTGGTGACTCCAGTTTGACAGACACACAACTCTCCATTACTGTCCCAATGTCTGACAGCAAGGATTAAAACCCGCACTGAACGAATGTTTGGTCTTCCCTGCTTTTTAATTAAAAGAGATTGACTTTTCGGAAGGGAAAATTCAATTAGAACTGGCTACTGTTTATCTAACCATGATAAAATACACTCTTTTATGAGAATGACAAGTCTTTGTCCAGCCATATTCCCTTCAACACCATTCGCTTTTTTTCTGTCCTCTTCTTCTTCTTCTTAATTAAAAACTATATAGAGCACAGAGAGAAATGATATGCAGATGAGCTGAATATTATGCTTTGCTGTCAAATTAGTTGTAGCTTTGGAAAATTGTCAGTTGAATATGAAGACAGCATGATGCCGAAGAGGCAATGACAGACAAAACGTCACTGCGCTAGAAAGTGTAACGGAGGAAATGAGTTTTCTGTCATTCATGTTGCACTTAATATTCTCCAAATGCAAATTTTTGCGTAGGTCTTCCCCAAAAAGAGAAGCTGGTCTCCAACGTCTGTACCAACATGTCTATAACATGAGATACACTTCAGCTTTTAGACAGCCATCCAGTTGTAATCCTGAATTGTCCGTAGTTATCATAAGGCTAATATTCCTTTACCTCCTCTTAAAGAAATATCTCTGCAACATTGAAAATAGGGCTTCATTTTTAGTTACCTATGTGTACGATACATTTTGCGAGTGACTTTACCGAGATTGCATGCCTCTGAGGCGTTTGGAGGAGGCCTTTGAAATTTTCCTCCCCATTTCACTTGCACTGAGCCTGTGAACGCTGTAGAATACGATTCGTATACTTCAAGGAACCAATTCAATACTGGGCGTTTGTTATACCTCCTCACTATGCAGTATCGGATGGTCGACCAATACGCAGGAGTGTCTTTTACTTGAAACCTTTTCCCGCTCCTGAATCGCGACAGAGCCGCGTATGTGGGCTGTTCCCAGCTTCAAGCCTCTCCCACTTGCCTATACAGGAAGTGGGTTAGCAAATTTCAAATGTAAAATAAAACAACAAAATGCAATGAAGCTAATTGGTAGTTTGCTACAAACACCACTCATGCCTAACCCCTGAAATTACTACATCACTGTTTATTGGGCCAGTGAGCAGACTTTGCTTAGTTCACCTCATTCTGAACCGTGCATTATGAGAGATTCACAGCAGGATAAAAACACTGAATGACTCACAGGTAAGAAAATACAATCCTTTGGAAGTAGAAAGGAGCATTTTGTGAATCAGGCATACGCACACAGCAGAAAACTAAAACTAAAAGGCAATGCTCGATTTCATCATTAGCATTACACCCCTATTTATGTGAACGTGTGGAAATCCACACAGAATGCTGAAAGAATGAACTGCAGGAATAGGGCAGTTTCTGCGTGTGACGCCTTCTGCAGGTGAACAAGTGCACTGCAGTGGTTGAATGAACAGGCAGCAAGTCTGCCTGTCTCACAATCCCATACTGTAGCTCTTCAAACAGGTCTCCATTTTTTTTCGACCACAGTGGGTTTTGTAAGCTTTCGAACCTGAGACATTGCTTGGGAATGGAACAGGAATCTGTAAAAAATAGGCTCTTTCAATTGCAGCGTCTGATACGTGGTAGCTCTATCATTAGTATAATTTCATAATAAAATGTGAATAGTTTTTTTATCAGAAGCGCCCCATCTTGCTCATCTAATTAATTAGTCAGTTCCTCAAAACATGACAGCACACATTTTACAACCAAAGAGATATAAAACAATTCATCTTTTAATGTTGAGTAATGGTCTTGTCACTGAAAAAAAACAAATTTTTGAATTGAAAAGCTGTCGTTTTTACAGCTGTTCCATTTTTATAGAACAAATATCGCATAATGAAGTGCAGGTAATGCAAACAACAAAAAGGCAGCTGAGTATATGAATGTGTAAGTATAGATCTGTTCAAATATGCAGCCAGATATGGTCAGAAGAATACTGAAAAAATAAAAAATGGGTATCCGCACCCACTCTGGTCAGCACACCAGACATGAAACAGCACACTGTAACAATATTGTAAGAGGAGAAGACACATTGTGGAGAGGAAATTCCAGCTTTCCAGTAATTGGCAGCACTACCACTACCCATGGACTCCCTCCCGCACTGTGGTCTCTCAGTACTTCAAAGCCCAGTTAGCAGCCTTGCTGCTGGAGAGTGCCTTCAACAGGTTTGTCTGCCTGAGACGCAGGTTTGATTAGTGCGCCTTTAATTCAGGGTCACACTGAGATGAAGGTGGCCCCAGGGAAGGATTCAGCCCAGACATGAAACGCTGCCTTCCGTTCATGTTAGCGTTAGCGCGAGCAAGCTTTTGTGGTTTCTTGGCGCGGCTCTCGAACATCCTCGCTTCGGGGTTTTCCACAGTGTGCTACGCTTACGGTGAGCTCCCAGGACATACTCGCTTGAAAGTCGCTCTGTTCATTGTACAAGCCTCTCAGCCTTACCTTGGAATTTACGCACAATAGTCATTTCTGACACGTGCAAAGGACACGTCGGTATTACAGCTCAGTCGCAAAGCTGGGAATTTCTTACAGAGGTCATCTTACTGTGAGTCACCGTGATCAAAAAATAAATAAATAAATAAATAAAAATACAAGACAAGTTTTCTCAAGTTTGCCGAGATGCTAACTCACCCTTCGTAGAGGTTGCAAGACTCTACACAGACACGTCCCCGACTGAAGAAGCGGCAGGAGAGGCACTGGTCAGGTCCCAAGCCCCAACACCCAGCTTCTGAGCACAGGCGATCACAGACCATCTGCTCCAGAGCTGGAGAGGAGATATAACACACTTATTACGCATTTATAATGACTGCATGACAATTACAACACCCACTTTACAAGCAGCAGCATAAATGGTTTGCTTCTCAGCTTTCCAAACGAGCTTCTGTTTTGACAGTTGTGAAACAAGAGCAAAACAACTTGAATAAATGTGATATATTTTTGTAGACTTTTAAAATCAATTTCTGGTGGAACAAAGGAAATTCCACCTAACTAGATACAACTGATGGAAAGGTGAATCTCTGGTTATATTGAAATTGGAAGGCAAAAAAACATGTGAAAAGAAAAAAAAAAACAAAACAAAACAAAAACAACACTGCCAATGTATGGCCCTCAGGGAATTTTCAAAGGTGTGTGGGAATCCTTCTCTGAAATGCTGTGCAAACATGCTAACTGTAACCATGATGTTTAATACACTGCTTTACACATTGGGAGGACACTGCAGAGACAGTGTTGTACAGTAGCAAGCTCAGGTGTTGGAAATATTTCTTTTTTTTCCCTAAGGTAGCAGGGAAGTGATAGTCTGTGGTATCATAAGAGGTATAGGAGGGATGGGGGAGTATTCCATGATTCCGAAGACTGTGTAACACTTCCACTTTCAAGCAAAAACCTTGCCAGAGCGAACAGCTGATCAAAGCTTGGAGGGCTGATCTGGGGCTCCAAAAAATCCAGCAGGAGTGGTGTTGTGGGGGTCAATGTGAGACATTTTCATGGGGTCAAAAATCCCAGTTAAGACCCGAAGGAGCAAACCGGACGAAAACAAAACAGCCCTGAGAAAACTATGTACTGCCATGGCCTACAGTATTTGGGCAAACATTAAAAGAACGAAACAGAGAAAAAGGAGAGGCTTACGCCAAGTCACTGTGAAAAAAATCAGCAGATCTCTCTGCGAGGTGAACTGCCTGAGAGACAAAAGCAGAAATGGAAGCATCTGCGGAGATCAGGAACAGCCGCTTGATATTTGGGGCATTCAGCCGGGCCCTTCGTAATGGAGGAGTTTTAACTGAGTCAGTCCACCCCTTCCTCTCACAGTGTAAAGACCCCCATCCGCCAACTTCCGAACCCCCTCCCCGCCCCGGAGCAAATTCTGTTTCCACATTCATAGAGCAGCTCTGTGTCAGCCAGCTCACATGATCACCTCCCGCCCTCCACCCCTCTAATCAATAATTGGGTGAAGAGGACACTAATGGAGACAATTGATTGTTCTACTCAAGCCGTACTTAAGTTCATTAAAGCTCCCTCTGGAGCATCTGTGTGTCTCCGAGCCCGAATGCTGCTGCGCTTCCTGTCGACAGCGTGTCATGTTTTCTCATTATCATTACTGTTGAAGGGACCCTATCTGTGACCATTCGAAAACTGACCTCTCTTATGTTCTAGGATATGTGTTCTCGTAGATTTTTCAATAAAAATAGCTCTTGCTGGATAAGAATAAGCACATCACAAATGCAGCAAAACACTTATTTTAAATGATATCAGCTTTGAAATATCAAGCCAGCTTTAGGCTGGGGGCATGTTTGTCTTTTGGTGCAATGCACAGAATATTTTGAAAGGAGCTCTGGAGAGGCGGCGAGGTAAAATCAATGAGGAAGAGGGGGCTGTGTATAAAAGAGCAGTGTCTGTTCAGAGCAATGAAAGCCTGTTCTGTTCATGTTCCAGAGCTCAGTGTGTATTTAGCCCTTTCGGTCTCAGCTGAGGGGAAAAAACCAAAACAAATACAGAAAAAGGCACAAAAGATGATGCTAATGGTTGCGGTGACAGTGTAAATTTCTGAGTGCACATGAGTGTGTGTGTGTGTGTGTGTGTATGTGCGCGCGTGTGCGAGAGAGAGAGAGACAGAGAGAGACAGAGAGAGAGGAAGACAGATAGAGAAAAATCAGAAGAGAGGGATGCGAAAGGGTGAGATTCTAATGATACTGACTCGGAGAGATCAGAAAGTAGCCGGCTTCAAAGTTTCGAGCTCTGCAGCAGACACACAGTATGCACCATATTGATGTGGAAAGCAGAGTCAGGTGGGGCTCTAGGGAATAACGTTAGAGGAAGACACCAGAGGGGATTTCCCAGCCTCTGTGAAGAAACAATGATCATCACCACCATACAACAATCCGCTCTGATAAAAGAAAGGATAATACAAAAAAAAAAGGCTTTGGATCTTCATCATTAAAAAAAAGAAAAATCCAGAGGAAGGAAGGCTGGATTTCACTGTAGCGTGTCCAGGTACGGATGACTAACAGCAATCCTGCCGTCTTATGGACCAGATAAACTTCTTTATCCCGTGTTTCTCAAGGGCCAACACATCTGCTGAAGTTCATTCAGTCAGCAATCCTGATACGATTATTTAGAAGGGCCCAAAGATGAATGAAACCAAATTTCCCAACACTGTTTGGCTATGAACTGATGACGCGTCCAATATCACATCCATCTTGTTTGTCATTCTAGCAGTTCAAGATATGCACCCAGAAAGTGCTTCAAGAGGCTTCTGCGGGGTGCTGGTGGTGGAGGCGGGTTATGGGCAGGTGAGAAGGGGCTGTGATCTATTGATCTTCACAGCAGAGGGACCCCCCTTCTCTTCTTCCCTTACACCCCCAGCAGGAACTGAAGCCCCAGCCTCCCTCCTAACTTTCAAGCTCGGCCCATTCAGGTGTAGAAGGAGGGCAGGGTCACAGGCCCACAACTTCTCAATGTCAGAGCATTTCAGAGAAGACCAGCATCATGACCTTCTACTAAACAAAGTACTGAACTCAAGTGTCAAGAATGAGTAATATCAGAGCTCTCTTGCATGAGAGTAAGCAGGTAACAGCACTGGTCACCGTGCCATTTCAGGTAAAGAATTCTGCTTACCTCCTTCATTTCAAGTGAAAGTTTCAAAGTAAGACATTCAGCCCTCTGCAAATCTGTGCTTTTCTTTGGGGCTGTGTTTTTTTATTTACAGAGTAATAGAGGGCAAATTGCTCTGTGAAGGTTTGGCAACCTTTCACTAGCAAATCTACCATAGACCAAGTATGTCCATCAGAATAGCACCCAGACCAGTCTTAGGAGCAAATCAGGCATTTTTGAACCAGCCCAGTAAAACAGTCAGGTCATACAGTATGTTCACCTCAATAGAAATAACCATGTTCAGGTTGGAATAAAGTTTTATTAAATCAATAAGTTATTGCATGACTAAAAAAAAAAAAATCTGTGAAGCCAGATGATGGGGTATTCTCATGTTAATCAAAGCGCAGTTCAAACACATTTTAGGGCTCTGGGCAATATGACAGTGCATTTTCGGAAAGGGGCGTGAAACTCACAGCACTCCTTGGGGTCACGGTTGTTCCGGACCAGGACCTTCTGGTGGTGGGTGCGGAACAGACCTGTCCAGTTGACCGTGTTGTAGTAGCAAAGCTGGCTGTTGTTGGTGATGTAGACGTTACCGGCGCTTATCTCGCTCAAAGACTGCAGCTGCAGGGAGGAGATCCACTGCTGCTTCAGAATCAGCAACGAAATACCACTGTGGGGAGGAAGAGCCGTAGAAGAAACAGAACTGTAACATTCGGTATAAATACTGCAGTCAGTCACCCAGCACTTTAACCATGGTTACATAATTAGTTACAGTTAACGAAGAGTAAATGAGCCCCGGTGAAGCTAAGTCAGGTCAAGTTTTGTGTTCTGGTGGAAACCATTTTACGTCCTCATTACTGTGTGTGCAGTAATAATATTGGTTCTGGAATTTTCTAATGATTTTCCCTGAAATAGTTTACCCTTTTCTCCAGATGATTTTAAATTGAAATTGAAATTTTGATTGAAATTACACTCTCCCGATTCATCTCAAAAAGGTGCGGTAATAATTACTATTTTCATTAAATATGGAATTCATGTAATTCATACATTAAAAGGGCCACATATATGAATAACTGTATAAGTCTTTGCTTGTCAAAATATTAATCAACAAAAGAAATGTACATTATTGCGAATATAAACACAATTTATGACATAATAAACATTATGCCCCTCACCCCCACTCTTTTTTTTTTTTTTGGTGCAGCACTTGGGAAATGATATCAAGTTAAAAACCACTCACATCATTTATTAGCACTTATCAGTAATTAGGAACACCTGTAAAGCATCAAACCTATGAAAAAATGTTCAGTACATCAGTCTTTTGAGCTCTGAAAGAGGCGCAGGGGTCTGTGGGAGACCCAACAGAACATGAGAGTGAAGAGAGCCACTCGAGGGCCGAACGGCTTCAGATTGGTTTCAACGAGGCTTGAATCACCAGCATTCCAGGCTCCATCCAAGCACTTGTCTATGCTACTGGCTACCCCAACATTGTTGAAAAAAAATAATAAATCTTATAATTTAAAAAAGTTTGTGTCCGGACTGCCTAAAAACACTTTTTTTAGGGTGACTATATTGTTTTTATAAATGAAACTGGGAATACGGCAAAAAAAAAATCCAGCACAGGGTAGAAGCAATATTTAAACAAATTCAATCTCCTTACCATAGGAAATTATTTGCTTTGATCAAATATTTATGAAGTACACACAAACAAGCAGGAACACCACCGTGATAGTAATTATAACCTGATTGATAAAAAAGACATTTAATTTTTACGCATTTCCATAAATATTTTTACTAATTAATTATTTGATCGGTTTTTTCAGAAAATTGCAGATAATCCCACACACATACACAGACAGACACACACACACGCGCGCGCGCACACACACACTCCCTCTCCGCCGCTCTCCCTCTCACATATAGAGTCATATGACTTAAAATGCTAAAAAAAGGCATTTGGCCCCTCCCGATTTCTTTTCCTCTGTCTTTTTGTATTTGTCACACTTAAATCTTTCAGATCATCAAATTAATTTTTATATTAAACAAAGATAACCTGAGTAAACAAAAAATGTAGTCATTATTTAAATGATGATTGTTTATTGACAGAAAAAAGCTTTCTCACCCTACCTGGCCTTACGTGAAAAAATAAGCGACACTGAATCAAACAATTAAACAAATATTAATGATAATTGGGTTCAATTTCACTAGACACACCCAAGCATCATTACTGCTACCTCTGTTGAATCTAAGGATCATATACGGTAAATAGAGCCTTGTTTGGCAATGTGAAGTAGGCAAAAAGTCGCACACAATGCCACGGTCTAAAGAAATTCAAGAACAGATGAAAGACTAAGTCATTGACTTTTATTAGTCTTGACAGGATAACAAAGCCATCACTAAGGCTCCGGGGCTCCAGGAAAACACAATGAAAGTGATTATCTTCAAATCAAGAAAACACTGAACAGTGGTGAATCTTCCGGGGAGTGACCGGTCAATCAAAATTCTTCCAGGAATGCATCAACAAATTACTCAGGTCACAAAAGAACCCAGATTAACATCTTGTAGAACCTGAATATTTGATTTGGCTCACAATATATGTCAAAAATCATATTGTTGGAACACGTGCCCATTACACGGGTAAAATCTGAATGTTTGGGGGATCTGACACAATCCAGAGGGAGCAGTGAACTTTTATAATCCAACAGCCTGCCGGTGAGAGTGGCATCTTTTGCTCTGTTCACAGCAGGAAGCCGGAGCCACTACGTCCAGGCTGCCCAGTGTTCCTCAAAGTTGTATCACATTGAAGTTTAAGCCCAGCTACATTAATCTGCTTAAAACTATCTAAATCTCTGTCAAATTCATATTATGTTTACGTTCAATATCCAATAAAGGAACCTCATATTTTTATCACACTATTGGGCAATAATATTCCACTTTTAAAGCTTTTCCATGACAACTGCATCATTTTAGCACATATTCATACCATGTTTAGTCTCTTTATTCTCGAGGGAGTCCAAGGAGTTGAATGGAACATGTTTCATTTCCCTTGGAATTATGCTTCATCTTGTTTGTAAGATTCATTCGGGCGACTACCTAGTCTCCTCAATATGCAAATTAATGTTATCACCTAGGCCAGTAAAACTCTGATTCGGCCACCTCTTCCTCTACCTTGTTCGGAGGCGTGGTTTTGAATCTTTAAAGGTACGAGATCCTAAGGGGGCGGGCTCTTCTCTTCTCTTTCCTGTGCCTT
The DNA here is from genome assembly GCA_029721435.1 of Gymnothorax reevesii. NCBI lineage: Eukaryota > Metazoa > Chordata > Actinopteri > Anguilliformes > Muraenidae > Gymnothorax > Gymnothorax reevesii. The sequence continues at coordinate 57,444,996 of CM056586.1, forward strand.
CTTTGTCAACTTCTGACGCTCATAGGTAAGTGGGGAGAGGTCACATGTCACCTTGTTCCGGAGCGAGGGGGCATTTGAGTTCTCCCCGACCACGTGGGGCGACTTTAGCACCGCGTGGCCATTCATCTTTTCCAGGTATGAAAATATTCTAAATCCTTCTAAATTATATGTAACTGGTAATTGGCTTAGCATTGATTTGTTTGATTCAAGTCGTGCCTACCTGGTGAATAAATTATTGTTATTCCTTTTTCAGCCTGCGTGATTTTCCTTGATTTGTAACACTCGTATATTCCAGCCTTGTTGCGACCGGGACTTAAGGGGAAATTCCTACCAAGACATGTTTAGGTAACGATACTTTGTTAGATTTGACCATTAAGTTAGATTTGGGATTATGTTCTACCCCTTAAGGATTTATGGAATACCGGCTCTTAAGGTTTAGCTATTAAAGATACCCTTGGGCGTCTATTTTATTTATATGCCGGTGTCTGGTTGATCTTTCTAAGGAGCCCTTGGGTATATATATAAATTTGGGCTCTTGATACGTTCACGCTCAGTGCTATATTGTTTAAGCCTCGATGCTGCTATCAAGATAGTCTCGTTTAACCAATGGAAGTATTGTCGAATTGATTCCAGGACAGTTGCGTTTAATTAACCCTGGGGACGTATTTACTGAGCAATGATGGTTTGCGCTACCGCGTCTGATGGCAGGTTTGTCTCGAAATCCATGCAGGTGTTCCTTAAATTATCAATTCTAATTCCCCTAAATTGGAGTCAGATTTTTAACGAAGATATAGCTAAATTTTGTATTCTACTTGTTCTATGGAGTCAGATTAATCATTATCATTGTGTTTTCATGCCCCGTCCAAAGACGGTGAAGATTATTCATTTTATTGTGATCCACACCAGCCAGGAGAATGCTCTAATTAAAGTTAGACCAAGAGAACACGTGAGGCCTTCACCCCGGGCAATGTCCGTCGTTGGAATTGCTTTGTTGGGGTTTTACAATCTAAAGAACTGCAGGCCTCACTTCCCACAGTAAAGATCAGCGGTCAAGAGTCCACATAAGGAGGAGACTGGGTGAAAATGGTATCTGTGGGAGAGCTGCAGGCAGAAAACCACTGCTGATCAAAAACACAAGGGCTCTTCACACATTTGCCAAAAAAAGAAAAACATTTTGATGACCCCTGAGAATTTTGGGATAATGTTCTGTGGATTCATGGGTCTAAAGGGGAACTTTTTGGTAGACATAGGTCTGGCGTAAAGCTGACACAGCATAACAAAATAAGAACATCATATCAACACTCAAACATGGTGGTCTGGGGCTGCGTAACTTCTTCAGGCCTGAGCAACTTGCCATAATTGATAGAAACCATGAATCCTGCTCTCTACCAGAGAATCCTGCAGTAGAATGTCCAGCTATCCATATGTGACCTTAAACTCAAGTACAGTTGGGTTATGCAGCAGGACAATGATCTAAAGCACAATAGCAACTCCACCACTGAAAGACTCAAAAGAAACAATATGAAGGCTTTGGACTGTCTTAGTCAAAGTCCTGACTAAGACAGTCTGTCTTAGTCAGGACTGACTAACGCTGACTAACTGACTCACGCTGTGGCATGATCTTAAACAGGAAGTTCTCATGTGAAAACCCACCAATGTGGCTGAATTAAAACTATTCAGCAGCGTGGACCAATATTCCTCCAGAGTAATATAATAGAATCGTTGCCAGTTATCGCGCATGTTTTATTGCAGCTGTTGCACCCCAGGGTGGGTGAGTTGCAATGTTGAGGGAGGAATTTCCCCCCCCCACATGGGTGATATAGGTTTTGAATAACTCTTTACAGTATAAATAAACTGATCACATTAAACATCTATTTTGGTTTACTCACATTATCTTATATTGTCTTATATTGAAATTAGTTGAATGATCTGAAACATTTAACAATGAAAAATAGGATGAAATAGAAGAAATCAGGAAAGTGGAAAATACCTTTTCACACACTGTGAGTCTCATATAACCATACGCTGTGCCGATAAATAATTGCTACATTGATTCCATCAAGCGGGTTAAGCTGCACTGGCAGATGTAGATTCCACATCGCTGGGACTAAATTCCAGCTCATCAAATAGCACTCAGGTTCTATGCATATGAAACCACTGGGTCTCAGCCACAAATCCTTCATTTCACAAAGCAAAGCTTCCCTGACCCCTGAACTTACTTGAATTCCCCAGAGCATGCACTGCAATAACGAATGTCGTATAGGCAAAGAGAATATATGCAACTAAAACAAGAGTGAACGACAATTTGAGTTCTTATATGAGCATTCAATCATTTACAAGACACCCAAGGAGAAGGAGAGCGGTGGGAATTTCCTATCAAGATTACTACTCACACACACGGAAACGCTTTGACTCAAGCACCAGAGTCGATAAATTATGAGCACAACACAAACATTTATATCTCTTTAATGGCTTTGTTTTAATACCACGTGTGTTCCGTCAAAATAAAATCAACCTAGTTAATGTGCTGCCTTAATGTATTGAATGCAAGTGTATTGCACCATAGGCTTATAATCTGATATGCAGTGTGGTTGATGTTCATTAAAAAAAATTGCGAAAGCACACGACGAGGTCGATAAGAATTTGACAACTGAACAATTTTATATGGTCGCTATACCTTCACTGTGCACTCCATATCATCAAAGATATAAAAGGTATGCAGTAACCTTACCTATTAATGCACTAGTTCTGTCAACCTGTTCCCCTTTGCTTGATTAACCATCAAGGAAGTATTTTCTAAATAATCAAGGTCAATGCGCAGCCCATAATGATTAAAATAGCAATTGATTTTGTCCTGATTTTCTGGCATGCACTAAGTCTGATGGTAGGAGCAAAGACAGATCATTACCCCATTCTAATTTTTCAAGGGTCACACAGACTAATTGGTCATTTCTTGAGAACAGAAGATGCAACAGAGTGGACTGGGGACAGTAGTATTGCAAGAGCGTAGTTCTATTTCAGGGGGTTAGCAAGTAAATTAGATGGCGCCAATGAAAGAAACATCCTTAAACATAAAGATTTGACCAGAGAAAACCATTTTTTAACTGAAATGCAACCAATTTTCTGATTCCACCAGTAGATTCAAACAAACACATGCTCAGAATGGACAGCCGATATGCTGATTGTGGGAGATGAAATGATGTATCACATAATTAAAGGCATTAATACTACTGTACCGTGATTTTATCAGGTATCATTGTATCATCATTAATGCAATTTTAGCGCTATTAGCAGCTGAGACATATTTGTATTAATAACATAGTAATTAATAACATCGTAACTTAACTGTGGAGCTTCCGTGCTGTTTCTCTCAATCAGCTCCCCCGTACCACAGGTTAACAGTGTATACGGGAATGGTTCAACAATATTATAAACATATCAGTTCTTGTCATAAGGTGAAACTCATATGTTATCAGTTCACTGGATTTTATTTGATTCTACCCGCTCAATTTAGAAAATTAATGTTGGTATAAAAATTGTGCATATTTGTGACCCGCCGTGGTAAAAGGTATGGAAGCAAATCTGTCTCGTAATCCAAATTAAAATGGATTAACAGAAATGCTGATTTAATTCTCAGGATATATCTTTTAATTAACTAGCGAATTAACATCGCGTTAGTCTACCGATCTGATCTGACTGTTCATGAACAACACATCAATTGACCGAAACATATCACTGTGTCGACAGCTGGCTAGATGGCCAGCGAGACATATTATTACAAGTGTAATGTGAATATAGGCCACTAGATGGCAGTATTTACCTTTTTTTTGTTCAGCTCAGACTGGAGTCATGTTTAGACATGTCCTGGACATGTCTGGGGCAAGTCTCAGAAAATTAAAAAAAAGAGGTCTAAATGTGGGTGGGGTCTGCAAAAGAGTATATAAGGAAAAGAATTGAGACAGTAAAGTAGTAGGAGAAATTGCAAGAAGAAGGATACGTGTGACCAGACCTGTCATTTCTGTTCAAGACCTGTTAAGTTTCTTTTGTGGATTTTTCTCACCCAGCACATCACCAGGAAACCCACCAAAGGGACTGTAAATATTTCTTTTTTTTTATTCAATCTTGGTCTGTAGTTGTTAGTTATTGTCTTTGTTAATTAAATGTGTTTAAGTTTTTTAAAAACTGTGTGTCATCCCTTGCTGTTGCTGTTGTTTTAAATGTAATAACAAATTGGGGCCATAACACAAGTGACGTGCCGGTATAATAAAATAAATCATTGATCTATGGATTTCGTAAGTCTTTCTTCTGCAGCAGCAGGATGCACGCGAACAGGATGAATCTGTCCCTTTCCTAGCTCAGTATACCTCTGCGATTCATCCACAGACTCGCATATAGAGAACTGTAGGTCGACATGTTACACGGCTACCATGGTATGACGTCACTCTCCCGCACCGTTTGGGATTGCCAATTCAAATTGAATTATGGAACACTTTTTGCGCGGCAGACACGAAAACAAAAAAGCAATGTCCTCTTTGTTTTCTTTTTAGTTGTGTCATGAAATGTGCAACCTAAAGAATGAAATGAAAATGCAGTTTGGACGATTTGTTATTAATTGCATTTATGAGTCAAATAATGCAGCCACAACCTTGAAATGAAAAAGCCTTTCTGCTAACGCATTTTAATTTTCAAATTTGACATTTCAAATTGAATTTTGGTCGCTATTTACTGGGGCATCTTTTGAAAATTAAATCTTAAACGTCCTTTTCTTTTTCATTTTAATTAAGTCACAGAATGAGCAGTCTTGAAGAAAAAAATGAAAATGCAGTTTGAGTCAAAAAATGCAGCTATATCCTGAAAATGAAAAAGCATTTCTGTTAATCCATTTTAACGTGGATTATGAGACAGAGTTGCTTCCATAAAAAGGTACCTCCGTGTGGTAATCATGCTATTGAGAAAAAAGCGATTTAAATGTCCCACTCACCACGTGGGAATACTACATTTGGAAAACTGCTACTGATCCACGGGATTTAGCTCCATATACGTCACGCGGAATCCCCTCAGTGTCTTGATAAATTTCCATTTCAATACTGCTGAAAATTGGCTATTATTCCGTGGCGGAGCAAGAACTGGGTATTGCGGGGGCACAGACACGTCCCTTTCTGACAACAATTAGTCCTGGCTAGTTCTCAATCATTTTTCCTTAATGTACATGTTTTTTAATCATCATAATTGGCAACTGAAGATACAGTTTCTCTCAATATGCGATTTGACAGCGATGAAATCATGGGCTGAATTCAGTACAGAAAATAAATTACTTAATAGGCAAATGCTTCGTGTTGAATGAATTGGTCCGCGTTCCAATGAAATATCGCCTTTCACTCTCGGTATTGCTTGGTTGACGAAAAAGAAAAGAGGCACTCAGCAGTTAAATAGGCTATAAAAAGTGTACGGTTCAAGCTATTTGCGTGAGAGCCAATAGGTATGCAATTTTGAATAATGTCAAATACACCAAATACGCGTCCAGATGAATGATTGTTGTCTTATCTACTCGGTGAGAGCAAGCAGCACCTGTAAGTGTGGAGTCTTCTTGGAGTGAACCTTTTGTTAATCATGAAAATGGCTGAGAACAGGTCAGGACAAATAATTGTTTAAAAAAAGAAAGTTTTGTGCACCCCAATTCCCAGTTCTAGCTCCGTCACTGAATAATAGCCAATTTTCGGCAGTATTGAAATGGAAATTTATCGGGACACTGAAAGGATTCCGCATGACGTATATGGAGCTAAATCCCTTGGATCAGAAGCAGTTTTTCAAATGGGGAAGTAAACATTCTACTTGGCGACCGGGACGCACAGAGGTACCTTTACCACGGCGGGTCACATCTCTCTCTCTTAACATGGTGTGGAGTGGCTTAACATGGTGTGGAGTACATTCTTTTCAGGTAGCAAAAATACTTTTCAGGCCAAAGACTGTAGAAAGAGCAAGGCTTAGAGAAATAGAACTGCATACATGGTGCACAGGATAGGAGAGACCGATTAAAAGAGTTATTTGCTTGCTTGGAATCGTCTATAACTAACAACATATTTAACTTAATTACTCACTACTTTTCGGTGTAACCACTTGTATTCAGTAATATAGTGCTATTAACAGTAGCACCCCAGTGAGACCCAGGTGATCATCGGCTTGATGGTCAAGTGGTCGTGTAGAACATGACACGGTTATTGTCAGACGCTGGCTAGTGCACTCTACCTTATTTGTGCAGTATATAGTAAACCAGTGTGTGATTTTGATCACCATCATGCATTTGTTATTATTCTTAAACAGCAAAGATAGGCAAGCTAAGTGTATTAATATGCCCTAATGGTAGCCTTGTCATCTCATTTGACTTAAAATTTTCAAATCATCACCAAAATCAATTGGGATCCTCTTAATATCGCCATTCACTCATCAATAAAAAAAATGAAAAGAATCAAACAAACATTGTAGCCTGTTGAGTGAGAAAAATAAATTATGGACTGACAGGCAGGGGCGTTATCCGCCCATCCGGAGGAGTGGGCATAAAAATATAAACCAAATACCATACCTTTGTTTAAAATTAATAAAATTATTCATTCATTTCTATAAAATAGATGAAAACAAACGAAAACGTAAATTTTGTGTACGCCTTCCTCTTGCAGTCGTACTGGTAACGACTCAATGACTTCAACTTTATATCTCCCACACTTGCAGCTATTGTGTAATGCAAGCCTGTGTTTGAATTCCCTCTGACGAATGATTCCCATTCACAGATCGCATAAGTGTGTTCGATACTCCTAACCTGTATCCCATATGGTAAGTAAGATCAGACCTTGAACCCTTTAAGGTTTAAAAACCATGAAATGAATTTGAACTGGAAAAGATGAACAGCGCTGTAGTACAGTGCATCGAACCAGCATTTGACACAACTTTTTTTTTTTTTTTTGCAGTGAAATGATAGTAAGCCTAAAATATAATCCTGTGCTTTTTTCATAAGCAGTTCAGAATCTATGAAGGACAAATTCACATTTATTGTCAGGGAGGGAAAATCGGTTCACAACATTGTGGAAAAATGAATAGTATAAGGACATTGTTATTATCTTCCTCAACCCAATGAAAAGCCATTTTTGAATCCAACTAAGGGGACTAGCAACACACACACGTGCGCACAGAATTTCATCCACGTGAGCTAGTTTCTGAGAAACTTGTAACCACTTATCCAGACGGACGGAAGGATGGACAGACGATTCCTTTTGCAATATCCCCTGCAACAGATTGTGGCAGAGGCTAATAATTGCATCTGAAAATTCATTTCTAAGTCATTTTCCCAATTAGGTTTGTCATTGATCAAATCAAATAGTATTCATTCAGTGAAAGGTGATAACTACCTCCAATGGCTCGTAACAGCTCCGAAAGGATATACGCTCCAAATTAAAGTCTCGACTGCCTGCTTTAATTTGAGGATAATTACTTCCATAGCGATGGTCATAGACAGTTTCAGACATAACTGCGTTTTTTTTTTCCCAAGGTTGTTTCTGATTTTCTTATAATCAATGAGAGATATTGTTTAGCACCAGGGTACCGTAACATCATCATCACAGTTTGACTACCAACTTTACCTAGGAGTTATCATACTCAAAGACAAGTGCATAAATCTTGCTTGGATTGTTTAAATCTGTTTAGTTATTCAGGACTTGAAACTTAAGTGCGTATAGAACTCAACAGCACTCAAAATGCAAGCTTTGTCTCAATTATTCGCGGTAGACCTGCTTACCTGTAAAGTGACCTTCCACCGATGGTTGCCAGGTTAGAGAAAACACTCAGGTCTGTCATGTTTTCTGGCCAGGACTGGATATTCAGGTACCCTTTTTGGTGCAGGAAGAGAGAATGTTATTCATTATCAGCACAGATACATCACCTCTAGTCAATGGCATAAATAGAAACCCATCCCATGGGTCCAGTAATGTAAGATCAATGATACAATCCGCAAATGTGAAACAGAAAAAAGTTAACTGATTCCAGCGAAACTTAAAATTCAATAAAATAAGCTAATTCACAGCATCAAGCTTAACTGTGCCTAATTATATGTACGTAAAATTAAAAAAATATTTTTCTGTTGTCTTTTACCTTTTTTGATTCTGGTGTTTTAAACTGTTGTGCGAACAAGGATCAAAGCAATGCGGAGAAGACTGTAATTTTCCCGGAGTAAGCATTTCGCAAATTACCGAAATTGCTTTAACATTGAAAGCCCAGGACAGACCAAATTGGTAAGAATAAATTAAGTTATAAAACAGAGATTTGATTGCTTTTTTGCAGGTGATAAACAAAACTCTTACTTTGGAAGCATTTTCTGTAGGGAAACAATATTGTCCTAATGAAATGAATGCACTCTGTAGAACACTACTTTAACAGGTATTATGGTGAGAATATATATTTTTTGTAAGAAAACAACAACAAAAAAAAACACAATTTTCCTATCAAGGATATAAACTTATTTAACCTACTCCCGAGTTCTGCTGTTTAGCTAGAAATATGAAAATTAAGTTTCACTGTTACACGAGAGTTGTATTTCTGTAAAATAAATCAACATTTTCTCCAGTGGCAAAGAGCTAGAAATCCCAGATGCACCCAAAGGTGAAACACAAGATGACAAACAGTACTGATCACACTAATTTCCAGCACTTTTTCTAGAGTAACCCTGTCCAGCATATTTTAAGAGTCTTTTTGATTCAACAAACCTAAGTCCCCTGATCAGCTCATTCGTGGAGTGCTTGATGTGCTGAACTGGGAGTATAAGATCAGGAAGTAATCAAAAATTTTTGGGCCGGAGGGGCTCCAGGATCAGGGTTGGGAAACACTGCCTTATTACATCAGCTCTTAATGCCCTTCCACATGACATGCAGCAAAACGCTCACAATGCCTTCGAGCCTCTAAATTCTAATAAAGTGACTTTGAAGCCCAACTTGACACTGATGGCAAGCCTAGAGTGTGTTCTCTTATTATTGTTTTTAGGGTCTCTGACAAAGCCAAGTCAAGCTTCTCAAAAGAATGAATTTTGAGGCTGGTCTTTTGTAGCGCATTCAGTCATCTCAATCCTTCATAGAAGATCAACAGATGTAAATGCTGGAGAACAGCTGATTCTCCATGTCCCTCAGGCAAAATAAGATACATATGTACAATAATGAGCCAAAACATTATGACCTGCATGACATGTTGTTGGTCCAAAAAGCACTGCCATTCCAGCTCTGTCAAATTGACATCCACATGAATGCCTGGAACATTTTCAAGGGAATCATATTGCCACCACCTTGATGTCACCTTCCAATAGTCATCTTGATGCAATTTCTCCTCCAGATAAATGACACACGCTAACCCACCCACTGCACATGGAAGAAGACAGGACACATTAGACCTGTAAAACTTCTTCCATTGCATCAAGATCAAGTTTTGAAGCATGCATGGCCACTGTAGGTGCTCTCAACCAAGGCCTAGGATTCAAATGGGTACTCTGACCATTCTGCGGTTATAAAACCCCAAGATCAGTACAGAACATTGCACTCTGTGTTGTGGTATATTTGTTCCATGAACATTGTTAACATTTACTTGAACTTGTGCCATAATAGCCCTTCTGTAATTTTGGACCAGATGGGATTGCCTTGGTTGTCCATGTAGCACTCTGTCGGCTGATCATAGTTAGTCCCTTTTCTGACCACAGTTGGTAGGTACCATTGCTGACTGGAAGCACCCCTCAAGCCTAATCACTTTGGACAGGCTCTGACGCAGTCGCCTGGCCGTAAAAATTTGGCCCTGGTCGACATTGCTCAGGTTCTTTATGTCTGCAGCATCCAACTTTGGCCAGAGACCCATCGTTTTTGGAGACACTATGTCACACATCAAGGTCAAGGCCACCAAAAATGTCCAAAACACATATTGATTCATAAGTCCAGTTCTAATTGGGATAGAGACTTCAAATCAATGCCATTATGTTCATCAAGTCAATGCAGTCCCAGTGATAATGGGTTGGGATGACGTCACACGCGAGTACGTCAAATTTTTTACTTTTGTGAAAATCATTGTTGTTGATTTGGTTATTTAGCTTATCTGTCGAGTAACTCGCAAAAAAATTGAAGTCCCAATGGTCAAAGGGTTGTGACGTAATTGATGTTTTTCTGACGCAAATTTTGAAAATCGTGAAAATGGCCTCATTTTCCAACATCCCGCACATATTTTTACTTTGGAGTCAGTTGGATGGGGTGAAATGAAGAGTTTGTTTCCAAAACACAATATATCCATTTTATTCATTTTGAGCAAATCAGCTTTGTCTATTTTGGTGCCTACTGCATTTCATAGAAAAACACAAACTTTGACTGTAAAAAAATACACCATATCGTATGAATTTCTAAAAACAAATTTTTGCACCATGTGTAAGAGGCACAGGGCTATTACTCTATGGTATTATCTAATTTTTGTCATTTTGGCACTTTTTGTGTTTTGGAAACAAAGTCTTCATATATTCACATGAAAAATAAAAAAAATTGATGTTTGTCCACATTTTCAGAGCTGAAAGGTTAAGGTCAACTTCAAGGTCACACAGAAGGTCAAAAAAACTTTCTAGCTAATAACTGGTTTTATTCAGTCTGAAGATAACGGTCAAAGTACAATGGCTTCGTGCAATAATACGACATGCTATCTGACAAGGCATAATCAGACATAAAATTCGCTAATCTGCTAGTCCCCACTCAGTGGCACATTCATCTTTATTGTCATCCCCCACCCCCACCCCGGGTCCGGTAAGCCTCATGCCTGCACTGTTCAGCCTAAAAACACGGTGACTGCTGACATTAATTACTTAATTGACCAGAATTACAGAGTGGAAGAATCACTGTCAGGTCCCGTCAGCGAAGACGACTTTGACAAGTGGCAGCTCCGCTCAGTGTTTCTGTAACTCTCCACTTCCTCTCTCTTTCACTCACTCTCTCTCTCTCACTCTCTCTTTCCGTCACCCTCTCTTTCTTTCTCGGAGTTCCTGTTCAGCTCTTGTCTGTACAAAGCAAATATGAGCTGAGAGACTGGGGAGTTCTGTAGATAAATCTCAGCTGAGATAGCTCTCTGAAGGAAGGAAAGCCTGTGGCAACAAAAGCACCCCCATATTCCTTTAGCTGTCACACACACAGGTAAATAGGATTTGAGTGCAGAGTGTCCCTGTGATAGAGGGTGTGGGAGTGTCTCTAGTCTCTGTAAGTGAGACTGTGTGTGTGTGTGTGTGTGTGTGTGCGTGCGCGCTTTTGCGTGTGTGTATGTGTAAATCTGTGTCTGTGTATGTGTGCGTGAGTAGGCAAGAAAGTGAGTTTGAGTGAATGTGTGAATGTGTGTCTGCGTACATGCACAAATGACTGTGTGTGTGTGTGTGTGTGTGTGTGTGTGTGTGTGTGTTTGCATAAATGAGAGAGGGTGTGTATGTGAATAAGTGTGCGTGTATTTGTGGGAGTATGTTTGCATGACAGTGAGTGTGAGGGTGTTTGCGTGTGTGTGTGTGTGTGTGTGTGTATGAGAGAGCTTTGTTCGTATCTGTGTACATGCACGTGTAAAAGAAGAATGTTTTAGTGTGCGCAAGAACGTGAGGGTGAGTGTGTGTTTTGTACACGTGTGCGTGAGTCTGTGTACGTGAGAGAATGCAAGACTCCGTCTCACCAGTAACTTCCCTCACAGTTCGGAAAACGTTGAGTTTCTCTGGGTCCAGAGCTTCTATGCCATGATAAACATCACTGAGATCGAGAAAGAGAAAAAAACCAAGAAGAAAAGCAGGTGAGAAAAAGAAAGAGACCGTGTAAGATACTTATTTGTGACCATAATTACCTTACACTATGCCTGGAGTCTAAAATGAATATCAATAAAGCTTGTGATATTTCAACCATCCGCGCATCAATCTATCATCCATCATCCCTCATAAATCAAAAGGAGAGACCAATCAAAACCAAGAGATCATCTCCTCTCCACAGTAGGAAAACAGCAGCATGTAACACAGTTAGGCTTGTGCATGTGTGTGGGGCAGGTAGATGTTTCCCCAGGGTCAAGCCAGTTTGACGACACACAGATACCTGTCAGTGAGCGTGTTCAGATAACAGCACAGTCTCTTGTCAGAGGACCAAGCGGATTGGGGCTAACGACGCGACTGGGGTTGAGGTGTTTGGGGGGGTGTGGATGGAAAATGGGTTCTGACAATATCAGACATCGCCGCAACGACAGGACTGGGACTCCCCAGCCAGAGAGGTGATCTCCGAGCCAATCAGCCGAGCGCGTCTCTGGAGAGCGACCCCTCCTGCCAACACCCCGCCCCCTACTCGTCTGCCTGACACGCTCCATCACCTGCTACTCACGCCAAAGTGCAGATTCAGCACAGCTGAGATTTTCTTTATCGTATGTATTTTTCTTTTCTGCTCGGAATGAGACTTCAGCCGTTGTGCACATAGTATCTCCAGTGGGCATTTCCCCCTTTACGTTTTCACAGGGCTCGGCAGTTTCAGTTTCTTAAATGACAGGACTCATTTAAAAGGGCGCCCTGACAGATTGCTCCCTGGAAAAAGCGCAGTATGCTCGGCAGGGCTAATGGGACCGTAGCAGGCGCGACGCTAATAAGTGAACACAGAAGTTGGGAAGCATTCTATAATGAGCCGCGCTCTGACGTTAGCGACGCGCTACGAGGAAAGCAATGTGGCGTCAAGCCCTATGAGGAAGCTTGGGAACGCTTCTCACCCTTTTATCCCGGTGATGAGGAAAACCAGGTTTCCGTTAATCTTGGTGCAGTTGACAAACTTGTCGATGTTGCTGGAGTCCACGGTCTGCGCAGACTGGAGGCTGCCGGTGCCTATACCATCACATGCTGGAACACAGTCACAACATTCCCACAACATCAGAAAAATGTCTCGTTTTCATGCAATGAGACCGAAGACATGCAGAGTAGATGAGGACAAACATGTTCGCTTGATCGAATTACGACTCTGCGAAAAGATCAGAGATGCACCTCAGAAAAATTTGAAAACAATTTTCTCCTCTTGGGAATATTTGACACATTCCTCGGTATTTCCTCCTTATCGACTCAAAAGCAAAGGAAAAAGCCATCCGTATTTCATGACTCATCATCACCTGATGACAAGGTCGTTGACTAACAGAGAATGAAACTTCTCTATGTTCATTATGAAGAGCTCCAGTTCTACAGCAGTGTTGGTCTGATTTAGATTGGCAGGATACAAAAGGATAAAAGCAGAGCTTTTTACGCTGGGTTGATGGCAGACGGAAGCCCTAGAGAGGTGATTTAGGTTGTGGAAGACGGGGCTGAGTCACCTTTAGGACAGATGTCGTTGCAGGGCATACACTTCTTGATGCGATTCTGTTCCACCTCCATCTTGTTGCTGGGACAGGCACGCACGCAGGAGCTATGATCCACCACAAAGTTATCTACGGAGGTACAGCGACAACATTTAAATGGGTACACTGAAAGATAACCTTGCACATAGCTAGTGCAGAACGCACCAAACTACATAATGCCCTAACTTTCAAAAAGGTTGGAATATGTTTGCAAGTCACTAATTTTGTGTTACAACTTTCGAGACGCGAAGAGAAGACAGTTTACAAATGTTAGTGAAATACGCTCCCCTATACTACATAGAGATACCTTAAAATGGGGAACTTTGTGTCATTTTTTTTTAAAAAGAGTGCATTTAATCCCTTCCATTACATATTAAAATAGGGGCTTTACAAGAGAATGAACCAGGTCAATCGTGATACTGCGGTTTCACGCCTGGTTCACTTCTGCATCAATCATTTCAGACATTGGTCTCTGGCCCGCATAGACATCAGCATGAAGTAATCACAAGAGAAACTCTTCAGTTGCTTTTTAAAAATTCTGTGGACACCACTGAATTAATTCTGAGGGCCAACAGAAACACATCCAGCAGACTGAGAGCTCTCCCTCACAGGGCACTCGTGTGCGTACGTGCCTCTTGATGTTAATATGGAGGGCCCTCCACGGAGGGGCACCTGATGATTGGCATTAGGGGGCTAAGGGGGAATTGGCAAATCTACTGAATTACATTTCCCTACAATAGCCGGCGGTCTTTGTCCCAGCTGAAACCAACTCTCTATTACTCCGTGAAGTTTTCCATCTCCCCACAAAAGAGGTTGCCTTTGTTGCTAGGAGTTGAGGACTCGGGTATTCTGTAGTCTGCCTAGCACCTTAGTCCAAACCTCTGGGTCTAAATCCAGCCCTAACTTTCAGTCCTCCCACTTAATTAACTAAACCCTTAATGCTACTTGAACATTAGAAAACCAGCAGGCCTCAGCCCTAAAGGAGCGTGATTTGAGGTGCAGGGCTGTAAAGAAACAGGCATTGAGGGTGCGGAGTAATGGATATCATTTCCATTCAAGCACTTAAACTCCATCTGGGAGATGCGTCGAGCTAGATCGTGCCTCTGCGCTGTAAGGAGCAGAGCTGTGTGTGCGAAAGAGAGCAAGGATATGGAGTAAAGCACCAAAAAAAAAAAAAAAAAAGAAGTATAGTACATGTGCTAAATCCCAAGCGCGACATTAAAGTACCCAAAGTTGTAGCATTTAATGAGATTTTTCACACTGCTTGCCAAGGAAAAAACAGCAGAGTCCATTCTGGTGTTTTAAAGCGTACTGTACTCCAGGCTGCTGCTCAGGAAAAATGCACGCTGCATAATGGAGAGAGCCGAGCTACACTTGCTGGTGACAGCAGCCTGGAGGGCTCCAGCCACTGATTCAAATGGGATGTGAGGGCCAGTGGCTGGAGCCTGTGACATATGATCAGAGAGAAATAGAACTGCACTCCTAGTTGGGCTCAGTCACCTTTCGGTTACCTGCAGAAAGCTGAAACCAAGGGATTTAAATGTCAGTGTTGCAAAGTTCCACCAGCCAAAGTTCTCAAGATACCTTTCACCCTGCTGAGGCAGGCAATGTTAATTCTCCCAACCCCTACAACCCTGGACTCTGAGCACAAGACCACGTCTGACAGTTATCGGATAGGGTTGGGGGAGGGGGGGCTTGTGTGTTCGTAGCTTGTGCCAACCAGCCTCTGCATTCAATCTGCCTCCTTTCATATTGTGACCTGTGAAATGGCTGGGGTCAATGCTACACAATTTTGAGGAAAAACAGAAAAGCATTACACTTGCACAATAAACAAAAGAGATACAGGGCCCGGTTTTTTACTGTCATAATTGGTACACAGGAGGACCACCGCAGCCTCAGATGCAATTCATAGATCTCCAGATTTTATTTAAACACATGCACTGGTTATGCGATAGCCACAAGTAGGCGTGATATGAAGAGCAGCAATCCGTTACAGAAGGTCGGCTCAGCTTCAGTCCGAATACTTCGTGCTGAAGTACATAGAAGATAATGGTGCACATGCAGGCTAAACAACTTTGCTAATTTTCACTAAGACGCTTGCCTTTATATTGAAGTTGTTTTATTGATTGCATTGTCTATACATTATTACTGAGTTGGCGATTTTCGTAATTTCACACATCTCTGAAACCACCGTGAGTAATGAGTCTGTTTTCCACACACACCGGTTTTGTTGTGTGACAAAGACGATGCGGCAGGTTTCAAACTTAGTTATGAAGTGAAAACTGCATTTTGAAGCAATTTTTTCTAGTAAAACCGGCTAATGAAATTAGCTGTTATCGTGCCCACGCATAGCACGGGTATCAGCTAGTTATTTATAATAAGGAAACTTATTGGGTGCATTTTATCATTTAAAAACGCCTAATTGAGGTGCTCACTAATGTAACAATGGCCAAACTACATACTGTACTAATGTGTACTGGATATCACATGCTACAGTACATAAAAATGGTAGCTATTTAGGTGCTCAGCTGGCAAATGACAATAAATGCTTACTAGGCAGTCACATGTCCTCTGAGTTATCACAATCTCACATGGGTGTCAGTGGTACCCTACTATCGAATGAGTTAGTTTATGGAAAACAGCAGGCTACACCGAGAGTCTGTGACTACGTACTGTGAAATGTAGCTATTGTGGCTTGACATTTAGAGCATGTTTGATGTATGGTAAATAATTTATCTCGTTGCCATGCTCATTCAATTTATCTACGTCCAGTGCAACTTGCTTCCAAGATGTACTTGCAGAGTATAAAGTTCATTATGCTTTTCCCCCAATATTATAATATTCTTGGATATCCGAAAGGGAGGATTATAAAGTTTTTAGCAAAAAAAAAGAGCATAAAAATCAATGATTTCTAGGCAGCTTGATTCTTGTCATTCCAAACCCTCTAAAAATAAAGCTGGTGATTCTGAGTGGGCCAGGAATGAGTTCAGTTCTAATCCGCCAGTGAACAGAGCCACCAGTCACGTGTAACAACGAAGAATGAGGATGTCAATCTCCTGGCTACAAGCAAGTCTTCAGCTAAGTTAGCAATTAAACTACACCGCAAGGATAATAATCACATTTGGGCACTCCTCCTCAGTTAAATATGGAACATTCTTTAACTATAGGCTATAGACTTGACCATATACGGCAATAATAAATTGATGGCTCAATTAAACAAGAAACAATCATGTAACAACCACATTATGAATGTTAAACACAAACAGATTACTCATTTTGCCGGCACCCTCTGATGAAATTAGAAATAGGTTGGAATTCAGTTTCGACGAGGTTTTGGCAGGTCGTATCTGGTCAGCTTCGTGCATCAGAGGGATACCAATGATCATTCTGTGTGACTCCATTCCAATGACATTCCCACAGGTATTGACTAATTCACAAGGAAAACACTCGCTGAAATATAACCATGCCCTCAAAATACATCTCTCCTCCCAGTTGTATGCAGCCATGGCAGAAAAAAAATTCTAGTTAGTCCTCGCAGCCAGAGGAAAACAGGAATAGCAGTTGTGGTTGGCCTGTGCGCATTATCATCACACGTGGCACACGCTGAAAAATGGGGCCCATAAGATGTGATGGGAAAACACAGGATCAAATCGTTGGGGGAGCTCAAACATTTTCAATATCATTTTTATTTTTTTAACTGGACAAAAATACAAATATGCGATTCGAATGTTCAAAACAAAATATGTGATTGGAACGTTTTTGAGGATTATGACAGGAAATCAAGAGCACAGGAATTCTAGAAAGGTGACCAAGAAAAAAAAAGATATTCAAATTAACCCAACTGCATCAAAAGGATAATCATACTTTTAATCTGTGTTAATCAGCACTTCGTAGTAGCGACAGCTCCCCAGTACGACAGTAATGGCACATCTGTTGTTTAGACAACATCAGAAGGAAAAAAAAAAACACGCATTTATGAAAAATAACGAAACATCTTCGGATAATCCCTCCATTTTCACTTTGTATCTCCGTGTCTTTGTAGAGCTTAATTTACCAGTGCAAAAGCACCTTTGAAAGCGACACAGGACTCCTACTCACCTTCAATGCTGATATCAGAAAATTGTAGGCAGTGGCAGATGATGTCTGATGTTGTTTTTTTTTTTTTTTTGCTTACAGTAACCTAATGTTCTACATGGAGCCCTGCCCCTGATAAACAAAGCTGAAAATAAGGATGATGTTCCACTGCCGTGAAACTTCCTTCATCATCTCAAAAAAGAATTCTTGTTTCTATGATCTATACTGCTAGTCACACATACTGTATTGAGGAAATGGCAACTGATTTTGAAACTATTCACCATTCATATTTCAAAGTGTACTCTAAATATAGAGCAACATACACCGATCATACATTACATTATGACCACTCGCGAATGAACTGCATAACATTGATTATCATGTTTAAATAGCACCAATCAGTGCATGAGATAATTTAGCCAGCATGTGAACATTTTGTCCTCAAAGTTGAAGTGTTGGAAGCTGGAAAAATGGAAAAGCGTAAAGATACAAACGACTTTGACAAAGGCCAAATTGCGATAGCTGGACGTCTGGGTAAGCGCATTTCCAAAACTACAGCTCCTGTGGGGTGTTCCTGATGTGCAGTGGTCAGTATCAACCAATAGTGTTCCAAGGAAGGAAAACCTGTGAAATGGCGGCAGAGTCACGGGCGCCAAAGACTCGCTGATGTGCTCAGGGAGTAAAGGCTGGCCTGTGCCGTCCAATCCAATGGAAGAGCTGTTGTAGCTCAAATTGCTGAAAAGGTTAGTGGTGGCTCTAATAGAAAAGCGTTGGAACACACAGTGGGTCACAGTTTGTTGCATATGGGGCTGTACAGCTGCAGACCGGTCAGGCTGCCCATGCCGACTCCCTGTCCACTGCCAAAATCACTTAACAATGTGCACATGAGTGCCAGAACTGGACTACAAATTAATGGAAGACGGTGGCCTGGTTTGCTGAATCATGTTTTCTTTAATAACCTGCGGATGGCTGGGTGTGTGTTTGTCATTCACCTGGGGGAGACATGGCACCAGGACGCCCTATGGGAAGGAGGCAAGGTGGCGATGGCAGGGTGATGCTTTGGGCACTGTTTGGCAAATACCTCCTCCCACACCAGAAAAAAAATGGTTCAGGAATCATTTGAGGAACACTTGAATGAGTTCAAGATGTTAACTTGGCCTCCACATCCCTCAGATCTCGATCCAGTCAAGCATCTGTGGGATGTGCTGGACAAACAAGAGCAATCCATGGAGGCCCCATTACGCAACTTGGTGGGCTTAAAGGATCTGCTGCTAACGTCTTGGTGTCAGATACCACAGCACACCTCGGAGGTCTAGTACAGTCCATGCCACCACAGGTCAGGACTGGTTAGCCAGCAAAAGGGGGAGCTATTTAGCTCATGGCCGTAACGTTATGGCTGATTGGTGTACACTGTACTGTATAACTACTTCGGGATGATGGTTCTAGTACAAATAAGCAGTGCACGTGAAATGTGAAAAACAATGTCTGTCTGGAAATGCTTGGCCCCAGCTGTCACACTAGCCATACTGATGTCACACTTGGTCCTTCAACTTACCAATCGTGCACACACAGTGACTTCACATACTCTCCGACGCGCTTCTGCATGCTACAACAGGTGAAAAATTCCCTCCTGAATAGTCCAGTCTCATTTGATTACTAAACTGAATCAGTTGTCCCAAATGAAATAAGTATTCAGGCACAGTCACGTGGCATGCAAGAAAGTGAGCAGGTCTAAGTGTGCAGATGGAAGTCTACTGTCCATGCTGATGGAATCTTATTGATGCTCATTTACTGCACATGCATATCTTTGCAAGAGCGTGCTCATTCATGTGTCTGTCGGTCCATCTTTGCATATTTGCAGATGTAGGCCTGTGTGTGTTTGGGCATGCCCAAGCATGTCTCTGCTGGTCCTCCTGTCGAAGCAGGGTAGTGTAAGTGAAGTTGTGTGTGTTAGCTCATGATCCTGCTTGTCTTCATGTACGTGTGTGAGTTAGCTAGCGAGCACGTGGTTCTTACGCGGGCACTTCTTGACGCAGAATGCTCCGTAGGTGTACTTGGCCTTGGGGTTTTGCTCCATCTGGAAGAAGGTGGGGTTGTAGACGAAGGACTGAGGGCACTGGGTAACACAGGCGCCACTGTCATTGAAGTTGGTGCAGGCCTGAGGGGTACACAGTGAGTGGACAAAAGCTTAGCACCCTTAGCATTAACAGAAATACAGTGATGTACATAAGCATTTAGCCAATGCAGCATTTTCAATGACAGCTCTCCCTTCACAATTCACTCCACTTGCATGCAAGTACCCTCTAATTAATGTGCTAACTGTCAGCTTCCGTCCCGTGACACGAGTACAAATTACAACCTCTTGAAATTGCATTGGACCTCATTGTAGAGTGAGCGGTTTGGTGCTTTTTAAGCATTTGTCAGCCTTTACTAATGCCTCTACGAGACATTGTGATTCATTTTTACAGATGAGCAACAGGACCTCATTCATCACAGCTCATCAGCTGCAACCCATTGCTGAACTTCAAAGACAAGCTGCAGCTGACAAATGCTACGCTATACAAGCCTTTCCCTGTCTTCCTTCAGCAAATTACTGAGGTGCAAACGGCAGTAATAGTACCAATCATTGATCAGAATGAGATTTCCGGCACAAACGAGTATAAATTCTTGTTATAAACCTCCAATATAAGTGAACGAAGCTCAGCAAATCACAATCTCAACTTTGGAGCCCTTAAGAAGATCACAAATAGGAATAGACAGATAGAAACCGAAGAACCGGGGCAATGAGATTGAAGTGTCAGGTTTCTTTTCAGCAGTGCATTGTGGGACGAAATATCACCTTATTGGCCACGCAAAGAAGAAAAATCAATGACACATCAATTTCTCTGTGTCGAAAGTTTCACGAACTCATGGCATGACTGGGTTCTGACAACTTTTCCCTCAAAAAAACAGTGCGACTGTGCTAAAGGAGAAAAAGCATCACTGCAAAAGATCCATATTTCTGCATCTAGTCGAACGATAGACACTGGGCATTATTAGAATCTTTTGGTAAGGCAGGTATTTAAGTACTGTATTTTCTGAAGTACTAAAAGAACAAACGTGTTGCAAAAGCTACGCACACTTGCTGCTGTCTTGGTGCCCTCTGGTCAGGAAGAGTTACACCATAAAACAAGCTGCACACAAACAATATTTTTCAACAAGTAAAAAGGTACTTATTAGTACTCAAATAGAACATTGCTGTACATACCAGGTACATTTGTGCAACACCACACAACCCAGCTACATTTGTGAGATTTGGTTTTTTCGGAACACAAGTGCACCTCCACTGCGAGTCAGGTTTGTTGCTTAGTGATAAGTAAGAGACGGATCGGTAAGGTGAGTGACGTACAAAGCAGTCGGTGTCCTTGGGCCCGGAACAGCCTCCAGCGCACTCCCGGTGGCAGCAGTCGCTGACGTAGGGCCCGAAACAGCGGCCGTCGCACTGCTCCGCACACACCGTCTTCGTCACTGCAGAGACAGGAGGGTATTACCCAGCAGTACATTGCAAACAGACCTTTCTTGTCACCGTGGAGACAGAGAACAGTGGTCGGGCACTGAAACATTAAACGAGCCCGATAAGCAGTTGTGGGCACACAGATAGCCTGTGTAGCTGTTAGCAGGGGCAGCAGATTGTCAGAATAGGGGAACAAAGTGGAAAGGCGCATGAATGTAAGATTATGTTTGATGTGCAATCCGTGATGGCAGAATAGAGGTCCTCCATTTAATTATATAGCGAGTCATCTGCGCATTGTCAAAGGAATGAATGCGGTAAAAAGTTGAATACTTGTGAAAATTGGTATCATTGGGAATACAGTGTCAGCTGGCATAATTTCTGTAATGGAGAAAGATATAAACTAGAGAGAAAAAAAAAAACAGGAAGAAAGCACATCAGACAACTTACTGCACTTTGGCAATTGTGTAACTGTCCCAAAATGACTAGAGCTTTTTGCCAAAATAAGTCCTGATACAGCCATTGTACATTTTGAATGTATCTGACTTACTTGTGTATATCAAGCTGTGCCAGTGCTTACTAAGGAGAAAAAAGCCAAAAGTAGTGCAAAGTGACTCAGAATTAGAGAGTCTGCTACACCGCCACATTGTATTGAACCGCATGAAGTATTCACTGTTGTCTTAAACTGTGCTAATTTCACTGGTCTCTGAGCAGAAAAATGTGATATCAGTGCATTTAAAGAAATTAAAGAATTAAATAATTAATGAACAAATCAACAAACAAACACACAAATAAATAAAATAGAAGGGCACTCGGTATAGTGCATACCTCCCCCACACAAAGTGATAGTATTATTGGTTTTGGACTATTATCTAGATCACCACAACCATAATAAATTCTACATTAGTGTTGATTCTATTTAACGCATACATTTTATGAAAATGTGTTCATTAAATTGGGGACAATCATTCTATTCAGGTATACGTTAACTTTTTCCTGATCTAGAATTGAGAATACGTTCCGGATCACTTCCAAAATTGAATGAACTAATCCTTGGACTACCATCTACCATTCAACCAAATTTCGTGCCAATGCATTCACAAATTTTTTAGTTAACAGGCTGTTAACAGACAGACAGACACCCATGAAAACATAACCTCCTGAGCAGAAGAAATGAGCAGTTTCATAACCACCTATACAGCAGCAACTTCATGTTGTATCAATGTGAATAGCCATTTCTGACATCAGTCACATCCTGTATGACTAGTGTCTGGGCAACAATTATGCCACTGCATGAGCGCATGAGAAAATTGACACAAATGGAATTTACAAGAGGTCTGCAGTACCATTATACTGTATATAACAGTATGGGACATGGCATTTGTCATTCTGCAGCAATAAATACCGGAGACTTCAGGCATGGCAATCATCACAGCAGTATAGAGGACAGCTAAGATCTGAGAGAAGGTACTGGAGCTTTGGGCCTGTCAGCAGCGACTTGGTGAGCCTGTCAAAAGTCACATGACAGCTGCATGGGTCGCCATTGTGTCAGAGCACGATTAAGACCTCCGTCATACCCACACAGCACACACCTGTGTCCTTTAGCTACGAACGGCAAGTGTTACCGAGTCTTAGCAAGCCATATGGCCCGCTCCACGCGCCTCCACAGCCCATGACAGGTACTTCAGAACGAATGAGGCGGAAAGGCAGGGACGAGCCCCCCCCCCCACAGATGGTTTGGGGAGGGTGTATGTAGGATCTCCTTGGTGTGCGGATCTCTGTGCCTGGTGGGGGGTGGGAAGGGGTGGGGTAGCTGTGTTCCGTCTTCCTCGTTAAGGAGTGAGATCACACATATGGGATCAGGACGTTTTTACGGCATATTCCTCCGCTGAGGTCACTTTTCCGAGGCTTAGAAGGTATGTCCGGTCATGGTGGTGCACTGACAGAATGAGTTCATCGAGAATGATCGCATTTGCTGCATTTCTGTGAGGGCGTTTGAACTTGGATGTTCTCCAGCATGTTTTTGTCTGATTTTGCGTGTACGTGCATTTATGAAGGGCAATCATCAAAGCGCTAGATATCAGGATATTTTGACCAAGGCACTCAATGAAATATACTTCCTCTCGGCAGCCTGCCTTGGTAATTTTGTAGAGAAATGAAGGAATCTGTCCCTGAAAGCAGATTTGGCAGCATGGAGTGCAAGACACTCATAGGGTGATTGATTCAATATGGGCTGTGGCAGCTATCACAGACTTGCCTCCTTCTGTTACAGAACATCAATGAATTCTATTATTGCATGAGAAAATGAAAAAACATTCTTAAAAAAAACACTTCATCAAACAAATTACCTCTCCAGCAAACTCCAGCATGTTGATCTATTTGCTATTAGACATGCACTTTAAAATGTCGCCTGGCAGTACAATAAAAAACCATAAATCTTGGAGTGTGCTGAGTACCTTCAATTTCCACGAGGTAGTACAGGGTGGGGGCGGAGGGTGTCAGAGGAATCAATCAGTGGGGGCAGGGGCTGTTCTGAGGCACTGCCGGTTTATTTTATGATGCAAAACTTTCTGTTTTGCTGGATCATTGGATTTCAAACTGAAATTGCTCAGGGGGAAAGAAGAGGTGGGCCAAGCAAATAATAACGGAGGTTAGATGAAGAATTTGTCATTTACCTGCAGCTAACAAAATTTTAAGAGGTATTTTAATTTAAAAAACAAAAAAAAACTAGACGCGAAGAAGGCGTACACTCGGGCTGACCGCTGACCTTGATGAACAAAACTCAATCAGTCAACTCAGCCACATGATATCACCTCGTGCGCGGCCTCATTTTGATGATGCGATACCAAAAACGCTTCGGGGCAATTTTCAACGCTTGATGTAAACAATAGATGGATACACGAAATAGTAGATCTACTAGATGCGAGCTACCTGACAGGTAGCCCGAGTGAAAAGAGCAAGATCCGTTACGATTAAAAAGAACAGCCACAGCAAATTCTCCCAGCTTTCTAAGAGAGAAATACTGCAGATGGCTTAAACAATATTGCAAGAAACACTGTAACAAAAACAGCCTGAAGTGGAGACACAGCCGTGAAGAACAGACGCTCCATATACAAGATACAAGCCTGATATTATTTTTAATAGCTGCAGTAAACATAATCAACAGAGGAAAGGGAGAACGACGTGTCTACTAAAGAAGAAGAAGAGAAGGAGGAAGAAGAAGAAGAGGAAGAGGAAGAAGAAGAGGGAGAAGAAGAAGAAGAAGAGGAAGAGGAAGAAGAAGAGGGAGAAGAAGAAGAAGAAGAGGAAGAAGAAGAAGAAGAGGGAGAAGAAGAAGAAGCGGAGGAAAAGAAGAAGAGGGAGAAGAAGAAGAGGTAGAGGAGTAGAAGAAGAAGAGGGAGAAGAAGAAGAAGAAGAGGAAGAAGAAGAAGAAGAAGAGGGAGAAGAAGAAGAAGAGGAGGAAAAGAAGAAGAGGGATAAGAAGAAGAGAAAGAGGAGTAGAAGAAGAAGAAGAAGAGGGAGAGAAGAGAAGGTAGAAGAAGAAGAAGAAGAAGAAGAGGAGGGGGAATGAGAAGAAGAAGAAATGGAGGAAGAAGCAGAAGAAATCTACATGAGTGAAACATTGGGCTGCAGCATGAGGAGACGTCCGCAGTTGGATGGAAATAACTGGCAGGGAAAGAACTGAGTCAAGGGATGTGGAAGCAAAGATAAAGCAAAGACAGGAAATGAAGGAGAGGACATGAGGAGGGAAGGTGCAGCAGAGATGGCATGAGACGGATACAGCGTCAGTGAGAGAGAAGGGAAGAGGGATAAACATGACAGAGGATGGAGGGAAGTGACACGGGGATTCAACTGCAGAGAGAAATCTCCGGAAGACTGGAATAAGCAAAAGAGCAGACAGGGAGAAGAGGCCACGCAGTAGATCAATCACGATTACAGACCGTCCTGGCGGTCAGGCTGCGTTTCTGATTAAGAATAGCCTCTTCAGCCGATAACGTGTTTATGAGATTTATGTATCGATTTCAGTTATTTTCCATTACAGGGATGTGCGATTTATTGCCTATGCCGCCCTTCCCCCTTTAACCACGCACCCCTGACCACTTCTCACCACCTCGTCACAAGAACAGAGAGGACACGGCTTAGATTTAAGAGTGTCGAGGGAGTGTGAGCGTGCGCCTCTTTTTGTGCAAATTTGCACAGTGTGCATTTGTGTGTGCGCGCACTACACTTTGAGCCCACGCCTGTTTTTGTATGTGTAAATACTGTATGCACTTGTGTGTGTGTGTGTGTGTGTGTGTGTGCACGCGCGTGATTGGGGTTTTCTAATCATGGACACTCACCAGTTTGAAATCACTAGTTAATTTAACATAGATTAAATGAAAGAAACTTTGAGTTGCGGCAAAACAATTACGCTGTAGCATAAATACAAACTCTGCAGGGACTCTCTAGAAAGGAAATAATGAAATGCGGAGCAGCCAGATCAATCACGATTTAAACCCTGTAGAACTGTTGTGATATTACCTGGATTGTTAAGTCTGTAGTGTGTTCGTCTTCAATGAGTCCACATAGATATCAATTGATAGTAATATCTTTAATAATCTTTGATAATAAATTAATACTTCTTGTCAGAGATGTTCTAACTATAAGGAGACAGCCCACTCCATTGCTTTCTTATGGGAAAATTTGAACACACTCTTGACCAAACACGCCTTCAAATTTTTCTCCAAAGCAGATCATTGATAGACTGCAGACAGGTGTTGGGAGCTCAACAATTCAAAATCATGTTTCCGTCATTGGAGCATTTTGGCTAAATGCCAAAAACTGTAGAGGTATTGACACATCAAAATAAAGTTTGTTTTAACACCAATGACATTGATCCCCATTGCGCAGCCAGTCATGAGTGAATAAGCATTCACTTGCTTCCATAGCTATGCATAATAATCATTAACTAGCCTAGATAGTTTCACACCGCTCCTGATAAACATGATTCTGCTAGCTAAAAACACCGAAAACAACTATTGTTTAATTTCAAATATATTAGTTGCTTGAAGACTGCGCTGGCTAATACATGTCATGTTTATTCGTGTTAGTTTTAGTTTTGTTTTGTGAATTGTTACTAATAATTCAAGTGTTGTTGAAAGTGGCTTCGCCTCTTTCCTTGTGTTTCTCACCCATGCCTTCACACACCTGGACCCACTATGTTACTTGAGGTTGAAGTGTATTTAAGTTCTTGCTTTTCATCTTCCCTTCACAAGGCTGTTATCTCCTGTGTTCAGTTTTTAGGTTTACTCTCAAATAAGGGACTCAGTTTCTCTGTTCCCTGTATCTTCCAGTGTCCAAGATATTCCCACTGAAATTTGCAAAGCAGTGTTTTAATTTCACGGGGGACACTATGATGAAAAAGCAGTAAAATAAATTACTGTCTTAGTTATCATTAAAAAGCTTTCTGCCAAAACACTATGAATGTCTAAATACAGCTGTTTGATTCCTCCGCCCAATAACGCAATCTGCTAATTTTATTTAGTGGTTGCATTAACTGGCAAAATACTTCAAATGAAACATCTTAAAATAAATGGTGGCATTAGATTCAAGTAATTTACTATTAATAAACACTTTCAATGGATGAAAAAAAGAACTGCTAATGTGATAAGTGATTCCAAACTATCGAGCACACATATAAATTAATGGTAGCAGGTAGGGTAGAAACTCAGAGGAATTTGATCTAAAACTACAGCAGTCCCACTGAAAGGAGGTTGTTGGTGCTTTCATGTAAATGCAGGAATGGACACCCTTTGCGAATGGTAGATTACACATAGTCTCGCAATCCCACGCGATGACCCATTCGGCATGTTGCATGGCATCCAGAACGAACCAGCATTGAGAGGAAAATAGCAGAGGAAAAAAAGGAAACAACCAGGTAGAGGAGACAAGTGGCAATAGAGAGAATGCAAAAACACAGGGGATAATGACGCTTACTCTCTGCCACGCTTCCCTCTGAAACCATGGGGCAGGATATAATTACGCTGGAAGTGCTAAAGAGTGCACTTCTCTAGCGCTGGAGGTGAGAGGCACAGTGTGGGCTCTCACTGAGGTTTCAATGATAATTCTCCCTGCAATTATCTCCTACAGGGCCGAGTGGAGTCGGGGGACGGAGTGCTACGCTAAGCGCGACTGATAACAGCTCTCGTGATACGGAGATAAGAGCTGTGGTTGGTACAGCGGGACAGCCGGGCACCATAAACTACTGACGCAAAGAAAAGGGGAGCTACCTCTTCGTTTAGCCTGACTCCATCTCACAATTTTTATAGTCTCCAGCCTTACTTTGAGTTAGGAGCGACATGATTTGATATGACTGTTCTATTCTTCACAACTTATCAGAAGATAAAATATACACTGCATCCATATGCTATATTAAAAATAACTCATTGATGACACCTCACATACACCACATAAATATGAGCCCACAGTTGAGTTTTTGGAGACAGGATTGTGTGTATGTGAGCATATATGTGCGTGCGCGCGCACGTGAGTGTGTGTGTGTGTGTGTGTGTGTGTGCGCGCGTGCATGAGCGTGTGTGCAGTCACCTGCGTGCGTAAGTTAAGCATTAATGAGGATACTCACAGATCTGGCACTTATCACGCTCAGGCCCCCAGCATCTGCCGTGACAAGACTTGTCACATCGACCACCTGCAAAGTAAATGCAGAAATTCCATCACACACTCCCAAGGCTCAATCTCCTGGCCACACACACTCCCCAAACAGTGTGACATGGTGTGAGAGTTCATTTCTAATCACAAACATCCATTTAAAATCAGTCTGAAAGCTTACCATTCCCTTTCCACAATCTAATCTAATGGCATACATACTTTTCATAGAAACACAGGTATTTGTATTCAGAGTTATTGTCCACAGCTGAATAATTACCTCACTTCCTCACATGCCAGCACTATTGGTATTATAATTTTTCCCCGAGCCTGAGAAAAATGTCAGGTTTGGTTCAGCAGGCAAACAGCAACATCAGTCCTTGGACATTAGAAATGCACCACCACTGCGAGCGAACTCAGACTCCCACACAGGGGCGAGCACCATCCCACCTGTCCTCAAAAGATTCGGGGGGAGAGGACAAGCTTGCCCGTCCCCCCTCCACAGAGTTAATGAGGGAGGTGGGAATTCAGAAAACAACCCCAAGACCCCCATCTCAAATAATGGCAAGAGCGAGCATCAGGGCTCGTCTCTTTGTGTTCATTCTGTGCCCCCCCCCCCCCCCCCGCCCCCTCCCCAGCATGCGCTGCAATTGGGTTTTAATTGGCTGACTGATAATTACAGAGCGAGCTCTGCTGCCTGTTGAAAGCTTTGCTCCCATGCCCTCACTCCATTTCGGTTAAGAGCAATTACGCGACAGGCTGACTCAATTCTGAGGCCTCTGTTAAACTGGCCTTCCACATTTGTCCCATTCTCTTCCACTACAGACAGGAACATGACGCCCACACACAAAGGGGAGTGATTCCGAGGAGTAAAATCCAGGTCCGAAGAGTAAAAAAATCATCGCCTGCATTTGCTAATCACGGCAATTCTGGAGTCGCAAATAGTTGTTTATACCTGCAACGATGATGCTTGTCCTCCCCCATTATAGTACAAATACACTAGTAGAGAATCTAGCAGACTTCAGAGAACTTTAGTCCTCAATCTCATATTGGAATGGCTGAAGGTGCAGGTATTTACTTTACATTCTATCAGCGACGCATTGACTTTACAAATCAAGCTCCTCAACAAAGACAAATTAATTCTTGATTGGATCAAAAGCTGCACCCGCACAACCCCTTACTGGACAAAGCTGAGGACTCCTGTTGTAGACATTGCTTCTGTGTGTCATCTATTTTCATCCAGACTTAAATTAAGATGGGGCAAAAAATCAAAACCAATATTAACCCTTAGAGCGCAGAATACATTTTCAAGGAATTAAAAATGTTATTACCCTGAGCTGTTGAACACCTATCATGTGGCACCTTGTTTAAAAGAGCTCCGGAAATGATAGGATTTTAAAGGGATAGTTCGGGATATTTCACATGAATCTGTATGGCCTCACCGTCTTTAGTCTCGTGCACACACACTGACTTTCCCAGTGTGTGAGGAGTTTGGGATGGAATGTGTGAGGAGACTCACGTCTTTGTTGGTACAGCCTGTATAATCGCAAGTGCGCACCATTTTTATCAAATAAACTATTTTCTGGAGAAGCTGATGAACTTCTCACTCTAGTTCTCGATCTAGCTCGTTAGCGTCGTAGGTCTGTAGTCGGTAAACACTGTCGAACAACTGATGAAAGTAGTTGGCTAGTGCGCACAGCTGTTAGCAGTGACAGCGCGCAGTGATCGCTATTGAGAGAAAGTAGCCCCAAGCAATTACAAGATGTGACTTTTTCGATTACCAGGGTTTTGTTATGCAAATGAATCACTCATTCGAACACATACTGTTTTGAGAAGAAAAACGTTTTACTTTGCAGACCCCAGGAAACCTGCCAGAACTACTTTCGCTTTGACCAAAACTGGACAGAACTCGGCTCACAGGACACTGTCGGGGGAAAGTCAGTGTGTGTGCACGAGACTAAAGACGGTGATGCCATACAGATTCATGTGAAAAATCCCGAACTATCCCTTTAACAGTATCTGATTTTGATATCTTACATCATTGGGCTACTATAGTTGGCCATAACGCTCTTAAGGGTTAAGCCTCTGCAATTAGCACTTGCCTTTTTACGATTTCTTCCATTTATTTTTGACGAAAGAGCCAATGAGGCTGGACATCCGGAATTTGACAGAACAGAGATGGAGCACATGGGGAGGTCACATCCTATTTTATGCCCCCCGCGGCCCTCTTGTTGAGAATTAAGATTAAGTCCAGCCATTTGAGCACTGCAAGGTGAAGTTCAAAGGGTGAATCTCACTGCCGTTGAAGCCGAGCTGTCTGTGCCCAATGAACCACAGATCTGGTGTTCAAAATTATTACAGATTCTGACGTGTGGTCAGAAGTTTCCATGTTCTACCTAGGGCATTCTGTGTCATACTGCATATTGAGAAATATTAGAGACCGAGCAAAGAATGTGTTATTTTATTCCATCCACCAACCCATTTCCTGACTCGAATAGTAATGGACAGGATCTCAGGAAGGCTGGACCCTTTTCCGGCATATACTGGGCAAGTGTCATGAATTCACCTTGAATTGGTCACTGATCCATCACAGGGCACATACAACAACCACTCTTACACCTGTATACACGCCTAAGGGCAACTAACTGCAATTTAATCCAATTAATCAGCAAGTCATTGGACAGTGCGAGGAAACTCAACAGCCTGGAAACTCCACCCAGAACTTTCTAGTTGCAAGGCAGCACTCCAGCCAACTCTGTAATAACACTACCGACCCATTCTGAGATACCCATTATCATATTTGAACAGCGTATGAGGGAAAATAAATAAACAATGGCATTCATCATATTAAAAGTCTTCCGGATAATTCCGGTTTGCGAATGGCGAAGGCCAACGGGAGAAAAGAAGAAGCCTTGGGGTGGAGGAGGCCTGTTTTCAGATGTCGGCGCTCCATCAGCTCGAAAAAATTTAATTGCTTCTCCCCACACCGTCAGCGTCGCCTCAGGTTCTAGCTGTTCCATTACGCCTAAAGTGTGACAACCTCCTGAAAGCGATTATCACTGACCTTGGCCAAAAGCTTTTCAAAACACTTAAGCTGAATGCAGCAGGCATTTTAACATCCAAACCTCAAGGAAAAGAAATGTAATAAGCTAAATCAGACCTAGAACAGGTTCACAGAGAAAACTCCTGCACCTTTTCCATTGGTAGCATCACATTAAAATTTAAAGGAGCAGGCAGGAAACTGCCCCCAAGAACAAACATATAGAAAAAGGGAATATTGGGTACACACAACTACAAAAACAATGGCTCTTAATTGCACCAAGAACAAAAAGGAGGTCTAACAAGGTAGAGCACAACTCCAGCAAGATAACTAGAAAAAGCCTCTATATCTCTGAGCATTGAGAGAGAAGTCAGATCAAAGACTTCAAGCAATACAAGGACAGTATAAAAGGCATTATGAGGCTTTCTCCCTGTGTGTTTTCACAGACAAAGAAGGTCCTCAGAGCTGAGTCTGCCAGCCATTGAGCCCAGGACATAAGAGGTAATTCCACAGGCATTAAAGCTGCCAAAAGAGGAAATCTTTTTTTTTTTTTTTTACTGTGAGTGTGACCTCGCGGCTGTTGTTAATAATGATAGCGGGTGAGTTATCCATCTGGCTGTTTTTTTAAATGTAATTTTATCATAACTGTGAAATAAGAAAGAATGTATACCATATGAAACAACTCAACTCATTCACTTACCTGGTTTATGGTAGTCTACGGGTGCTAGGTAAATGACTGACTACAGACCAGTTGCAATAAAAATACAGTGTAAACAAGGGTCTCCATACTTGAGAAGGTGAGTAATGCCTTAATTCCCTACAATGGTTCATGGTCCAGCGCCAGTCCCAACAACACAGTAACACAGAAGCAACAACACAGAGACAGTCAAAATGCATGATACCGTGGACACAACACTAAGTACCTGCCCCTAAGACATTGAGACTTTCTAGTCCATAGACTGAGTATTTTTGGGAACCATCACTCTGCTGCATGTTTTAATCAGGCAATACTTGAAACAAATAGCTTATTGTTTAGGAATTTGGCAGAATCATGAACTTTTTGAAAAGTATTCCTTTTATAAAGTTTACATGAATTACTCGTAAGGTTCTTATGGCATTGACTAATGCCAGTTCCTCCTCCTCCTCTTGTAAACAAGGCAGACTGAGGAGCCCTAAAAGAATTTCTGAGGTTTCATTGCACTGCGAACCCTGACAAGCATGGTGAACTAAAATGTTTTGTGGAAACTGATTACCTCAAAAAAAAATAATAAAAAATTGAGTATGCAAACTTATTTTCTTCTCTAAGTTCCTTCCACACAATGCAATTAACCCTTAAATACTTTTGAATGGCAAGAACAGGCTGTTCAGCCCAACTACGTTCGCCAGTTTCTTGATACTATTGTGATTATATCCCTTCAGATACTCAATGACTCAATGGTATCTAGCTTTAAGTTGAGCCTGCTCTCGAAAACCCCCAAGGTCTCTGCCTCAACAATATGGTCAGGCAAGCTATTCCACATTGAAATTACTCTTTGGGTGAAGAAATATTTCCAAATATCAGTGCTAAATTTACCTTTGGTCAACTTCCGTTTGTGACCCAGAGTTCTACTCACAGCACTTGGTTGAAGGAATCCTACATAATTCACTTTGTTAATCCCTTTAACATATTAAAAGACTTCAATCAAATCATCCCTTAGTCTCCTTTTCCTAAGACTAAAGAGATTAAGGATCTTCAGCCTCTTCTCATAGCTTTCATCTTTTATTCCTGGAATAAGCTTAGTGGCTCTTCTCTGAACTTTCTCTAGAGCCTCTATGTCTTTCTTAAAGTATGGTCCCCAGAACTGTACACAATACTCCAGATGTGGTTTGACGAATGTGTTGTACAAAAGAAGCATCACCTCCTTAGATTTGTACTCAATACTTTTGGCAATGTATCCCAACATCCGTTTGGCTTTTTTTAACTGCTACGGCACAATGGCTAGAGACTGTGAGGGTTTGGTCAACAATCACTTCCAGATCCTTCTCGTGTGCAGCACATTCCAGTTTTAAACCTCCCATGATGTAATCCCATCAAATTTTTTATTACCTACATGTACAACTTTACATTTTGCTACATTAAATTTCATTTGCTACATTTCTGCCAAATTCTGTATTCTATCCAAATCATCCCAAATCACTTTAGTGGACCCTAAACCATTTGCCAAACCTCCCAATTTATAATCATCTGTAAATTTAACCAATCTGCTCTCAATATCCCTATCAAGGTTATTAATATAGATGAGGAACAGCAGGGGTCCCAACACCGATCCCTGGGGGACACCACTCCCCACCATACCTAGCTCAGATGAGATACCAGTGACCTCCACTCTTTGTGTTCTGTCCTGTAACCAGTTTTGAATCCACTCCAGAATACCTCCTGTAACTCCAATGGAGCTCATTTTGAAAATTTGTCTCTTATGCCGTACTGTATCGAATGCTTTCTGAAAACCCAAGTATATGATGTCATAAGCCCTGCTCTGGTCATAAGTCTTGGTGGCCTCTTCAAAAAATTCCAGGAGGTTTGTCAGGCATGACCTTCCCTTCCGAAAACCATGTTGGCTATCCCTCAAGGTACAGTTACGTTCAAGAAATAAGTCCAGCTCATCTTTTATGATAGATTCCAATATTTTGAACGCAATGCAAGTTAAACTGACTGGCCTGTAATTTCCTGGCTCGGTACGGTCCCCTGCCCCGTTTCCAATCATTTGGTATTTCTCCAGTTTCTAAAGACCGTCTGAAGATGGCGCATAGCGGCTTAAAGATGATCTCACCAACTTCTCTGAGCACTCTAGGATATAAGCCATCGGGATCCGCCGGTTTTTCTGCCTTTAGTTTATGCAACTTGTCTAATACTTTGTTATCCCGAACCTCAATTTCCGCTAAATAATCTTGGGCATTTAACATGCCCTCTGGCCAAAAAAAGACCCCATTTGAGGTAAAATTCTCAACAAAGTAACTGTTTAAGGCATCCGCAAAATCCTTGTTATCATATAGCAGTGATCCATTTTTATTCTTTATGCACTTAACCTGCTCTTTAACTTTCCTTTTTCTGCCACAGTACTGAAAGCAGAGGGCTAGTTTTTGCCCCCTCAGCAGTTTGTCTTTCATACAGTCTTTTAGCATTTCTCAGCTCTTTTTTGACCACAGCCCGCATTTTACAGTATTCAGCCTTAGTGTTCTCATTGTTATCCTTTATGTACAGCTTATAAAGATTCCTCTTTTCCCTAAAAATCTGCTTTTTCAGCTTACTTTTGGACACCTTTGGAATGAATCTGCATTGTGATTCAAGTAAAACCCCATTAAATCTTTCCCACATCTCATTTACGGAATCACAGTCCAGGAGTGTCTCCCATTTTATTTCACTTAGATATGAGCGCATCCTGTCAACGTTTGCTCGCAAAAAATGGAAAATTTCTGTTTTTGAATACACCTTTTTAACTTCCTATGAAACATAAAAATTAACAGTAGAGTGATCACTTGTCCCAAGTTGCTGCAGTACCTCAACATTGCTAATTCTATTTGGGTCATTACAGAGAACTAAGTCTAAAATTGCCTTCTCTCTTGTACGTTTATTGACATACTGCACCAAGAAATTATCATTTATAACATCTAGAAAGTCTTCCTCCTCCCTACCCTGTCCTTTCACCATTTCCCAGTCGATACCAGGGTAATTGAAGTCTCCCATAATAATAGTCCCTCCACCTCTACAAGCTTGCGTAATCCTCCTAAAAAGCATTTCATTGACTGTACTGTCCAAAGCTGGTGGTTGATAGCATACCAGTGTTTGCCAATGAGCCTGACCCAGATATCTTCAAAGGGCAAGGAATGTTCAATTTCGGGAATTTCCTGTACATTTATGTTTTCGTTCACATAGATTGCTACGCCCCCTCCTCACCTATTACATCTATCCTGCCTAAAGAGCTTCTAACCTTCTATATTATATTCATCTCCATCCTCTTCACTAAGCCATGTCTCTGTAATCCCAACTATGTCATAGCCCTCACTAATCATAACAGCCTCAAGCTTTTTTTATGCTTATTGCATTAAAATGAAAATATTTCAGGTCATTACTAATGTTCTTCCCCTTTGATTTCCCATGTGGCCGCTGAACATACTGTTCATATTTGATGCCCTTTCAGCATAGTTTGGGTCAATTTTTTTTTTGGGTCAAGAATTTCCTCATAATTGTGTCTTTACTAAATTTTGAACCACAGATCTATTTTGAATGTAAAAAATATTCTATCAGAAATTTGTAAATGGATGATTAACCCTTAAGTGATGTTTCCGGGAGCAAGGAGAGTTTTTTCTGTATTACAGCACTCGTTTTTGGAGAAAAAACATCTAATATCACACAATATCATATCCTGTTTTATCTAAGACATGACGAGATAGCAGTTATAATGATTGAAATAGATTTTTTTTTAAAAGTTAAAATGGTAAGAACATTCTGGAACAGTTAGGATTTACAATATAACCACATAACCTTTGCAGCAATTAAACACTGTCCTCACTGCTACATCATAAAATTCACAATTTTAAGAATCACAGAATCACAAATATCAATATTGATTCAATATTAATTGACATTCAGAACACAAAACATTAAAGAATACTTATTGTAGAAAACTTATGGGAACCTGGGAAAATGTGGTGGGACCACAAGCGGTTCTCCTGACAGTGTCAATGTCCCCCTTAAACTGTGTCACCACTGCCCAAAATACACGCACTCACATCGAATGTACAGTCTGACAGTTTAAAATTTCGCTAAAACCACCATTGTCCTCGATTTGACCCACACTAGTTGATATAAAATCCATCTAAATAGATCCGGGTAAAATTTGAACAGCCTCAGCGGACAAAAATTTGTTGCCCCGGAACAAAAATGTAAATTTATTTTTGTGTATTTTGGGTCGCTTTAGTAAAATTCATCAAATTTCAGGCTAGAAGAATGACATTTAGGGTATTTTTACTGCTGTCAAATGTCAAAATGGGTCAAATTTCACCCAAACAGCATGTAACAGATAAGTTGGCCCACAGAATTTTTCGAGGTGATGGGTTTCCACTAAACATTTGTGTTCACCCCACTATCAGGGTTTACAGTGTGGGAATCATAAAGTCTAAATCCTCATAGCCCTGTGTATCCCACTGCAGCTCAGCCACGACACCTCAGCCATGACCGACTACAGTGGCAACATCAAAGCATGGACAAAACTTTGCAGGAACATGGAGGACACTGCGACATTTAATGCTCACATCCACTGCTGCTGTTGGTGGGCACCACGAGGAGCTCAGATCGGGAATTCTTGACGATGTCCTGCCAGTGAATGGTGTCGGCGTGGCACAGGAACTTGTTTTGGTCCACATACACCCCGCCGTTCAGGATTTCTGTGGAGAAAGCGACACAAAAGAGGAAATGAATGAATGAGACACATCTTTAATGCAACATATTATCCGATAGAGTTTGGGGGGGGGCATAGGGTTTGTATTCTCTCCCTCTGCCCGTGCAGGTGTCTGGTCCAGTATCTGCTCACACTGCAACGATGAATAGGTCAGGCTAACTGTGCTGCTGCGAGATAGCAGGTGCACAAAGGTGTGGAGTCCAGAGGTCAGAAGGTATAAGCTCTACCATGAGTGTATTCCACCTCTGAACTCCGCTATATGATTTTGCTAATTAGTTCTTCCACCTGGCCAAAAGACTAATTAGACTGTTAAAAATTCTGGAAAGAACTATTGTGCTCCTTGTTTTTACACCACTACGTGTGGTTAGCCAACCTTCCCTGTAAGAATAAAAGTTTGTGGGGACATACTGTACAGGGCAAAAGCAAAGGTAAACCCCATATACCGTGCCAGACTGTTTACTGCTGAATTTCCCAGTACGCTTCATCAAGGGCAGAAGTCCCTGTCTTTCCCAAGCTAAGCATTTAGTTACTCAGCTGAGATCATTACTGCCATCACTCACTCTGCGGACCTCCTCCCAGATCTGAGACTGTTAATTGCAGAACTGCAGGTTCTACTCCCATTTGGGAAAAAGCAGCTGTGTGCTGCAGTATGCTGCACGAATTAAATTTCCCGTCCAGAACACTCGTCTACAAATAGAATTTCCAGATACCTCGTTTCTGTCTGGGATACCCAGTTTTTAAATGGTTTTTTCCAGATCTGGCTTGTGGTCCAGACTGGTAAATACTATCATTTCTGGTTTGAGTAATCACATTAAGAAGTAGTTTTTAATAATTATGCGTGTTGATGACACAGTCAATAGATTGCCTTCCCAGGATGAATGATGTTTTGAGGGAAACCCCCAGTTTAACCTCTGCTCGCAATGCTTTCGAAATTATGCCCTTGTTTGGTTTTCACTAGATATTAACTCGTCTACAACTGCCAGTATCTCCAGAATACAGTCCAGTTCTGTTCTCAAAAACAGGCTACTCAAGTCGAGGGAAATTCATTGACGTTACAGGTGCTGACTTGAACTTCACCTCCAGCATACACTCAGAGAAGGACATCATTGGCTGTTAGATGAATAAGGTCTGACAACAACAACCTGCTTATGGTCCGTATAAAAAATAATTTGTTTCATCTTTTCCGAAGGATTGCATGAACACATGCGCCAGACATAAAAATGATAATGCTAACCGTAATTAAATTCCACAATGAAAATCCTTCCAGTTTCTCAATCCAGGTCGGCAACAGCAGACAAGACAACACTGACGACGGAGTAATTTCATACTTCATTTCAGAAATGATGTTATTATGAAGCATATTCTCGAGCACCGGATCACAGGATTTGGGGGAAAATCAATCTCGTCAGAACAATATATGTCCTGCAGGAAGAGTTACACACAAGGGACCGCTGAGACTCTGAGATTCCCAGAAAGCCATGCCAAATTTAATCCTGACTGCCGTGAAAAATATGAGCTTTTTGCAGATTACCCACAATTACACTGCAGAAAATTCCCCTCTGCCAAGAAGCAGATTATCAGCTTGAGGCTGGTAGAGGGATAGATTCATGACTACAAGCTACAGAATGCTGCTGATGGACCTGAGACGATGTGATGAAATTGTGCTCTGTGGATGATTGTAAGCAGATAGGATCCGGACAGCTTCTGATTTCCATGTGATAGGAAGACCCATCTTTACCCTAAATAACTTCATCTCAATTGTATTTATTGAACACATGGGATCCTAACATCCACACCCTAGTTGGCCAATGGATTATCAGAAATTAGACAAATGAAACGGGACCAACAGTGAATGTGGTTTCTTACAGGAATGGCTGACCCAATGCATTTCCATGACCCAACTAGACGACTGGACAACAGGCGCATAATTTCTGTGGTCAGACCTTGTAGTGACCCAATCAGAATAACTAACAGATTAAAAGTGCGGTTTCAGAGGGTGGAAACTTAAGTAGACAGTCTGCAGCCTCAGAGATATTTGCGGTCGCCTTCAAAATTAAAAGCCAATAAAGACCCTCAGAGAAAAGGACTGTCTTTAGCCAATCAATGACTGAAATAAATCACTCCTTCAGATGCACAAATAACCGATAAACACGACTCCACAAGCCTGGGATTTCACAGCTTTTAATAAACCAATATCGATAAAATAAACTATTCTTAACCAAAATGCATGATGAAAGTACCGATATTACTGGAATGAGTGAAAATACGTTTGCAGTGTGGTTTCATACATTAGGTTTCACAGAAAAAAGTGCCAGAAAGGGAGAGATGGATCATGTTTGCTGTACTTTTGCTTCCTGGCTCTATTTGCGGGACCCACCACATCGCGGCTAGATTCTCAAAAACGACCGCTACCTTTCATGCTGTCATCTTAACGGCTATACTTTTCTGCAGCGAAAGCAGGGGACAAAAAACAGTTCATCACAATGAGGAATAGCCGCGGAGTCTCAGGAATGATCAAAGAAGATGCTCGCGCACTGCGGCGCGAGATAAATGGCCCAAACACTCTTTTCCATTTATGCTAGGGCAGTAATTTCTACTGATGTGACGATGCAGCATTCGTTAATGCAGCCCCGTTGCCATCTACTCTCCGCGTTCCAACTAGTTTTCGATCTCCCTTTGGCATGCCATGCAAAGTTTCGGCTCAGTCGAGCACCGCCATTGCTCTGCTTTGCTTTTCTCCGATGAATAATGGTACCGTTAGCAACAGAGCTCAGGAGGTGGCTGAAGAATCTGGCAGTAAACGAACCGCAAAAAATCTCACCTTAACAAATGTTTCAGTCTTACAATGTGACTTAAAGTTTTATCAAAACATACAAAGCCTTGTCCTAGATGGCAATTAATTTTGAGAATGTTTTTTTTTTCTCATCTATACAAAGTATCTGTTTACTTCACAAAACACATTTCCTAACCCCATGAACTAATCTTGTAATAACTAAAAATACATATTCTCATTCGCAATATTTTAATATATTTACAAAGAAAGTCATAAATGAGACTATTGCCAGTGAGTTTAAATACAAGACTAAAATGCAACCTAACATTGAGTTTCTTTGTTTTTTCAGTGCAGACCTTTGGAAGCTCAATCTTGCATTTGAGCTGAAAGGTGCATAAACTGTATGCAATCAGCAAAGCAGCATGCAACACATCGCCGTTTCGAGATGGCAATTAACTAATGAAGGAGCCATCAGAAGACCAATGAGAAGGCTTAGCAGCACAGATTATTCACACTGGCTGGACAGGCCTGTCAGCACGGGCGCTGCTCACCGAAGACCGATGGCCCATTATCCCGTCCCGCACTTTTGCAAACCTGGAAAGAGTCCGCCTTTTTCTATACTAGAAGCAATCGTACTGTTTACTTGAGTGTCCCAGGATTTACGGTCTTCTAAAACTCGCAAAGAAGCAAAGACAAATTTCCCCATCAGCCCTTCAAATGCTTTATGAGGGGCAATGTGCCACTCAAATGCTAAGTGCTCGCATAAGGCTAGGTCAATAAGAACGAGCAGAGCAACTTCAGGTTATCTTTCTTTTTAAACATCAATGGGTGCCCAGCCATTAGAGATGAAGAAAGCATTCCACACCTGCATACAGATGAGTAATATGTGCATGAGTGGTCTTTTGCTGTAAACCTTCAACAGATAAACATGGACACAAAGAACAGGCCAAAGAATTTCGCTGGCCATTAGGCCTCTCAAACTTCCAGAAATAACTGACTGGAGATGAAAGGGTCTCACCCAGTATCAGGTGGGAGGGGGAACTTGAACCGAGGCATCAGGAACTGACAGAGGTACACATAAAAATCTGAGTTCAATCATGCAAAAACACAAATTAAAAACAGGCACAGAAACAGACTGGGTGTCAGACTGACTTAGGAACAGACTGGGTTTTAAGCTGCTTTCACACCGGATGCGAAAGGAATTTTTCGCGCGACAGATAACATTCAAAGTCAAGTTTCACATGTATTCGCGTCTTTGAATGTAATCTGTTGTGGGAAAAATTTTGCATTGACTTGTGAAAACAGCTTAAGACTGGCAGGGGAAAAGAGAAAAATAAATATCTGTACTGCGAAAATGCAGGCTTTGACCACATGGAAGTACAGCGCTGAGAAAAAGTATTTGGTCCATCCTGATTTTTTTCTACTTTCGCGTATTTGTCACGCATAAATGTTTCGGATCAATAAACTATTTTTGATATTAGACCCGAAGAGAACCCAAGTAAATACAAAATTTAGTTTTTAAACCATGACTTCATTGGGCCACCTCTATACGTGGTACCAGAGTCTGATACATATCTGATTGTGTCAATGCCACCACAGTCTGAACTGTCAAGTCATAATGAATGCGACCTTGACGTCACTCGCAGTCACAATTCATAATCCCAAGATTGAGTGCTCACATATGCATGCTTACCACCATCGCCTCCATTTTGCGAGCGCGTCCAAATACCATTACTACATCTGTGTGTAAACTATTTATTTTGGCACCACTTACTCTTCCGTCAATCAAATAGGAGCAATATTTATACATCAGCACAGTGTGCACAAAATCAGACATACTCCACAGCCTCAATCTCACCTGACCTGACCTGCTTTACCCATGACGTAGCATAACTTTCCTTCCAGGAAAATTCAAACGCAAAATATTACGTTAGAATTGGTGGCATTTATAAATACTTCAACAATGCAGGCTAATATAGTGTTCCTGTTCATTTAAAATATTGTTTTTTTATGTAATTCTTTTACACAAAGAACAATGGCAATGTGCTTTCTCACAATTGTTATAACCACCATACTGCCCAAAGATTTTAATACTTAGGCACACGCTACATCAGCAGACAAATGTTGTCTTTGTGAATTTTAGCCTTTACTTCCAAAGTGACTCAAACTGTCAGTTAAATTTAGCATGGAACTACAATGTGGTGAACTGATACAAAGAGTCAAAAGGCTAACATGCTTGGAATTGATTCATAGGGGAGCAATTACTGGAAAATAATGGACACCTATGAACATCCTTCAACTGATCATAATTGAGTATTCAGCAGACCTGTGGTATAATAATGAATAAACTCTGCATAAATAAGCAAACAGGACCCTGCAAGCAGCGGGGAGAGAATTTGGGGCTCGGCGGAATGAGTCAAGCATGAATGGGCATTGCACTAAGTGCTCCGAATTTCACGTACAGGTTTTTGCTAGCTGTATGACAAATGTGTGAGTATTTGGATGTAGCCAGTGTTTTTCCATTTTGGGAGGGTGCAAGTGGAATTGTCTGCACATACGGTTCAGTTCCGGGTCGTGATGCATTCGAATAAGTGTTAGATATAGGCCACATTTGAAATATTCCTGTGAACAGCCTGACAGATAAGTCCAATTTGAGCAGAAAATCGGAATGGAGCACTCAGGCCTGGTTTGTGAACGTAGCCATAAAGGGAAAGGAACAAAGGCATGCGGGGCGGAAAAAACAAACACAGAAACCACAGGGCAACAGGGAAAACCAGATGTGGGACAGAAAAACAGAATTACAGAACCCAAGCAGCTCGTTTAGAGGGTTAGTGCAGGGCTCGTATGGGGGACCAATAACTGCGCAACACCCCTGAGGCACTCTGTTCCACTGAAGTTAAAACTTGACATTTTACAATGTACATTAAACATAGTTTCTGCAACAATCTCCTCCGCGTAATTACAACAGCTTGGAATTTGAACTGAAAGGCAGAAAGTGCATTAATTGGTGACTATAAGCATCATTATTGCGAGGACTGGGCTAAAATCCCAGCCATTAATTTTCCCCAGAGATCACCCTCCCTGCTCTCTGTTGCGCTTGTTTTTTTTTCCCCCCATTATGGGCATTGCAAAATAGCCAGTTGCCAAAATGAGCATAAAATTTATAGGAAACAGATTTTCTTAAATCTTAATGTTTCTGCTCTTTACTTTGTGGGGATAAATAGCCATGAACAGCCTTTAGGGACGTCCAAACGCTTCTTGACATTTCAAACAACGAAACATTTCCCCCATGTTCCCGTAAATTTGGACAAAGATTATCCACACTGGACAAGTGAGATATTGCTCCCATAAATCTGGAAGCATGTCCCACATAATGAGTAAGGGCCAGTGCTTTGAGCTACTGTTCCGTGAACGTGGTTCTTATCGAGACAATCATTCTTTCAGAAGATCAAAGGCAACAACCAGAGGGCAATGAAGAGACAAATACAAATATAAATATAAATATATATACATGAAGTGCTGGTGCTCTGGTGCAATAAACCCATGACCACTTAGTTCAAAGGTTGCATATGTAGTGACCTTCACTGACTGACGGGATGAGAAGGGGGATTTTTTTCACTGGCTTAAAGCATAAACACTAATGGAACAGGGATGGCAATACCGCAGAGCTACATAGCCAATATTTAACCTTTTTACACCAAGAGATAATCATGGGCTGAAGATGTGAGGAACATTTTCTTTCACACGCAACAACAAAAAAAAAAAAAAAAGGAAAAATAAAATCCAATTTCTTAAAAAAAAAAGACATATGTCTGATTACCACGATTAATATTAAAATTAATATGAAAAAAAAACACAGCTCGCTTCAGAAAAGGAGCTGTTAAACACACTTAAAGTGGCAACCAGAAAAATGTTTTATCACACATTTCTTGTGTGAAAGAATGGCACTGAGTGAACGAGAGGAAAGAGCGAGAGATATCTTCTCCTCCCACGAGCCGGCAGGTGTCTGTCTGCTCAGCCTGCATCACGCCACCATTCCCTTCCTCCCACGCAAACCCTGGCTGCACTTTGCATGCTGGGAGCTGGAGCCGCGCTGCCAGCCACTCTGGCACCCTGACCCACTTCCATCCTGGCAAAGGCGATGAGAAGCGGAGCAAGAGAAACACGGGCCAGTCCTTCCTATTAACCTCATTAACCACAGAATCGGGTACGTCAGGCAGCTGGCTATTTTGTAAACAAACTTCCATTTCAGCATGCGACTCAGTTCTGAGTGGTCCAGTGGTGGAAAATAGAGCAGGCTGAGACATCTAATTTTCGCTGCAAGCTTGGTCGGTTTAGTACCAATTCTTAAAAATGAAACATTATGAGTCATATAATGTGATGGAGGAGGTTGTCTTGACATTTTGCTTTCTGTTAAATTTCCTAAGCAATCTATCCGCTAAAGACAATGTCTTTCCCTTTGCCTGAACAGCTTTTTTTTTTTTAAGCAGAAATTAAGCAACAAAAAAATTTGACACGGAAGTGATAAAGTGGGCGGGGCTGCATAAGGTGAACAGGATGTTGCCAACAGGGACGGGTTACTGAATACGCTTGCAGGGACAGAGCACCAAATGGAGTTAATTTATATGTATTGTTTAATTTACTGGTTAAGTCAGAATAACTTTCTCTTTTAGCACCAAAGCATTATTCACAAAGACCAATGTAGTTATCAAACCATAATTTCTGTCAGCACATATGTGCGTCCTGCCAAAAGTCAAATTTAGGATATTATTATTTTACATTTTATTTTTGTTAATTATTTTC
The DNA here is from genome assembly GCA_029721435.1 of Gymnothorax reevesii. Taxonomy (NCBI): domain Eukaryota; kingdom Metazoa; phylum Chordata; class Actinopteri; order Anguilliformes; family Muraenidae; genus Gymnothorax; species Gymnothorax reevesii. Next base: position 57,488,636 of record CM056586.1, read on the forward strand.
AGAAGAAGTATCCAGCGGTTACACACACACACACACACACATTATATAAACATATATCACCATAATGAAAAAATAAATAAAATAATAAAAAAATTATTTTGGGAATATTGCAAATGCTACCAATACTGTGATAACCAGAACAGAACAGACTGCAGTAAATCTACAAGGTGCACAGAAACTTCCAAAAGAATTTAATTATTTTATAATCTCTCTCTCTCTCCCTCTCTCGCACGCACACACACACAGTAATTTCTCACTCCAATGAGAAATAACCTGCTGAGCTCAGACATCTTGAATATCGCTGCTTTGCATGGCTGGATGGCCTACTTGTATGAGCCTCTGTGAAGACTGTAAATACTTAAGCATACATGCGCAGGCGCACATGCGTGCATGCAGGCATATACACACTCATCTACACACATGCACATGCACTAACGCGCGCACACACACGCACGCACACACTCACACGCAGTGTTTCAGTTTAGAGTAGCACTCCAGCAGTGCATCAGATTGGCAGACTATTATTTTACCATCCCTAAGGAGTAATGTTGGTGTAATGATCTCATTCATTCGATGAAAGATTTATATTCATCTTATTCATATTCAAGTTCAAACACTGAGACAACGGTCAACAATTCTTACACCTATTTAACCTAACCTGTGGGCAGGATAACTACAGCAGTGAATGAAATCGTGGGTTGCTTGACTGATTTACTGATTTGCAATTCCTCCAATGCTTTCTGACTGAATTCTCCTTTTATCTTGAAATTCACCACAACATTTCATACATCCCAGCAATCACCCACACATCACTGATCATGCAGAAATCGCCACACATAGACACACGTGCGACCACTAGCACAAACACAGACAAACATATTAGGCCCACATGTGCTGCAGGAATCAAATTTGGGCCTTCCACAACTGGGTTAAATTTCCTCTTCATAACCATGCTGTATATCGCCACAGATTAAAAACTCCCCAAACGAGCCACTGCACAAAATATGAATTTGACAATATGAAACCAAAGAAAATTGAGGATTTGAGACACTTAACAAAGCAGGTTTTAAAACGGTTCAGTAAATGAGAGCAGGGATTGGGTATTCCCTGAGCCGCGAGGAGAATGCTAACGCGCTGCCTGTGAGTCAGCCGCGACTAGAAGTGACGCATAGCGGACGAGTCTGGGTAGGAAGTAACGCGAGGGACAAAGAGAGAGATCTGGTGCAGTGGTTACAATTGCGTCCTCAGTGGAAAGAGGTTCTGATTTTCAGCCCCGTCTGGCCAAGCCATCCTGTGCATGGAGTTGTACGTTCTATTAGTTCGTATTATGTTTCAGTCTTCTGGTTGCTCCTGTTTACTCATCAAGGGAACACATTCTCATCCCCGCTCAACTTCCACTGAAGCTACCTGACCAAGAGTCGATATACAACTAAAATAGAGGCATTTGGCCTCCTTATTTGATGCCTAAGGCTAGGGTTTGAGCTCGGGTTAGGGGTCGGGGGTAGAGTTCGTTTTCACACTAGCGTCAAATTAGAATGCCGAAAGACTCCATTTTCGTTGTATATCGATGTTTGGTCAGGTAGCTTCATTATATGACGAGTTGGGCTCCCCATGGTCCTGTAGGCTCCAAACCAGCCCACACAGGGATTGGTGGTATCTGGCAGAACCGAATCTGAACATTGAGGGCCAACCTAGCGCCCGACATGGAGAATTTTTGTTTGCAAAAGCATGTCACTCTGGGACTCATTGCCACACTGATACCAATAAATCTCTTCCATCAGTAACCCTTGCCATGATTATCTCAGGCCGGTCAACTGGATATTGCAATTGAAGCCTAGAAGTGTGCAAACTTTAGCACTGACACTGAACCCCATAGAATCATCCCTATAGAGATTTATGGCAGGGTCACCCGCACAGTGGAAGCGATGATGAGCAGGATTAATTTGAGGAGAAGAGTACCCAGGGCCTCCAAACACATCACCAGTCTGCTGTCGCTCTGAGACTTTATGGTCTCCTTCAAAGTCTTTGACGCCGTTCCTTCCTCAATAATGTAGTAGTAATTCAGGAAAACTTACCAACCATTAACAAAGGTCAGTTGCTCCTCATAACCTCAGAGCCTTGGTACATACTACAACTAGGCAGATGTAACCAGGAATAACTACACAAAGTAGTTATTTAAGTATTTAAGTATTCATAATAAGGTACAAAACTCAATAAATGAAACTCCCACATTCATAGATGTGAGCCCCTAGCTGTTGACTGGAGCCGTTTAAATTCCTATCTCTTGTCCCCTGAGATTGCTGTTAGTTCCTATCTTGAATAAGCCTGCAGCTCATCAAACACAATCATATCGGACTATCATTACTCATTATCAGACAACAAGTGAGAGCTGAATCTGCAGTGAAAGAGGCCCAAAATCAGCCAGAGCGAGTGCACATCAGGCCCAGAATTGCTATCCATAGAGGCCTCAGATCAAACTGATCACAAAAGAGTTAGGCTGTGAGCCAGGGTCAACACTTTGTCACATCTTTCACTGTTTCCTCAATTGGAAGCCAGTTCATAAGCAGTAAGCTATTTCACGAAAAATTTACTTCCATCATTTTTTTTTTTTTTCCTTTTCCAGTCCTACAGTGTGGCCCATTAGCAGTCAGAACCAGACATTACAGACCCCAAACTGAGAATACAGTACAGTCCTCAAAATATGAAAAACTGTATGCTTTTCAGAATCAGTTATCAATGGGTTTGGAGCTGCATAGGATACAAAAGTAGAAATGTACACAAGTCAGCCTTCAATAACTCCTTGTGGAATTGCTACGGTAGACAACAGATGGAAAAGATGCGCAACACTAGCACCAAATATGAATGAATCTATTATGAATCCACATATAATGTATGCCTCAATACATTTCGAGCTTTCAATTCCACAGGGTGTGCATTTAAACCACATCGGCACTGGATAAGAATTTCTGTGTAAATAGTTGCTTAAGTATCCAGTTGGCAATTACCTACCATGTCAGAGTTCCTGTAACCATATTCCTTATAATTAAGGCCACTAGCTTGCTAATGACTAAAGGTACTCTGGACATAGGCTTAACATCGAGAAACAAAAGGCTTCACTTCCTGATACGCAGTGTCCCATAGTTACACTGTATTTCAGTTGTCTGCCTGCCCCTCAAAAAAATTTATTTTTTTCCCTTCAATCGCAGGGGAAGGAGCAGGAGGCATCAACTTCAGAACACAGGTGTTCCTCAGATATGCCTCAGCTTTAGCCCCGCTTTGTTTAATTTAATTTGAGCCACGTAAACTCATGGACATATCGTCCCATCAATAACAAAAGGTCGCAAGTGACATTCCTGATGAAAACTGTTTTTCTGCACCACGAAGTACTACAGCTGCTGTAGCACTTTGTGGTGCAGAAAAACAGGTTTCATCAGGAGTGTCACTTGCGGCCTTTTGTTACTCATGGGACAATATTTGGTTTAAGTATTTATTGGAGTGAGGATGTCATAACATTAACTTTGGTGGAAGGTTCTGCTCTGAAGGTGATCCCTACCAGAGACACAGCAATAGCATACTAAACAACAACAAAAATTAAAGAGGGTGCAGAACTTATGAATCCCTCCAATGTCCAGCAGAGCAGTAAAGCAACATAAAATAATTCTATCCTTGTGCACGAGGAGGTAGAAAATTAAGCTGCAGAGGTGAGTGAGCAGTACCATCCTTAAATAGTCTGCATAAGTTTCTGTTGCTGACTGATCGATGTATTCTTGCAGGTGCAGATTTATCGCATTACAGATTAAGTTGCTGTCAGTTCATGTATACAGTAAAAAAAAAAAAAAAAGCTGTGTCATTTTAAAAAGTAAGGTAACTAATCGCAAACAATTTTTCAGTTTGCTGAACTTCAAGTCCTAGTGGTTTTGCAAACTCATCTTTGAAAGAACAGGAAACTTGGGAACAACAGGAAGTTGAACTAACTTGATAATGTTCCGCAGTGGGTTGCCTTACTCTTTGAAGTTGAGTGAACTTATTATTCTACACAGTGTAAACTCTAACCTCAGTTTTCAGCCTGAATTAGTTTCACTTATTTGACAGCAGCAGTGTACTTCAGCGGTTTTGAAAAATTACCAGCCTTTGAACCAGCATTTCCGAGGTCTGAAGTCTGAGAAACTGGCGTACATGAAAAGGTCAGTAACGACATGAATTTCATTATGACTGTCACTAAATTCTGTAGCCTCCATTTGTTTTTCAGTGATGATCATTCCTCCAAAGATAATCCACAACTTCCTTCTTCCTGCAATATTGCGGTGATTGAAAAGTATTTTCAATTCTGAAACATTTTTTAATCGCTTCACAAAAAAACAATAAACTACTCTTTTAACTTTCATATTTGCTTTCAGCAAATCTTGCAATGCAGTCCAACTAACCTGCACTTTAGAGTTGTTTGAAGTAATGCAAAAAAAAAATAGAAAAAAAAATTGGCCACAAATATGCACAACTGAATAAACTTGATGGAAAAGCAATTTTACATCAAAATGACACTTTCTATTTCTCATCTAACTTTAACGAGGAGAACAGGCCAGACCTGATGTTGTTGAGTCATTTTAGGGTTCACGTAATGTTGATTTTAATAAATGGATGAGAACAAGTCAAGACCAATCATTATTTCAATGGGATGTTCTGTACTTTTGCCGTTATCAGCCACCAGCCAGCACAGATGCACACATGACATCAGTGAGCAGTGCAATTACAACAATAGCGCCAATCTCTGAGGCACCAGTTCATTCATCTCACGTTCAACCCATTCATATGCTATACAAGGTCAGGGGCAGAAAAGCACCTCACATAAATCTATTGTCAGAGGGTATTTTTAATGTCCTTTACACTACAGGAATAAAATACAGCCACTCTCCATTCAAATGTAATTGCGGTTTTATGTATTTGACTAGTGACCTGGAAAGAACAACTGCATTAATTCGACTGACATAAAATCCTTTATGAGTGCCGTGATAGAAAGGGAGGGGGGGGAGAGAAAGTTTCTGGACTGATGGGCAGGATTTTGCAAGGGGAGAGGTCCAGTTGGGCCGAGGGTGGGTGTTGAGGGGACAGGACAAGCTCAGGATAAGGGGGTACGAGCTAATGCAGCTAACAGGCTACGAAGGATTCACAGCAGATGTTCCAGTGCGGGTTATTATAGAATCTGCTCTTGCGGATTGTAGTGCACTCGTCACTGAACTCCCATGCAACATGGGGTTGGTTTTTTTAATACGTTTGTCGCCAGATGTTTACTTTAGTCTATGCATAAGCTTATGGGATGAAAAATAGATGGTGATATTTATATACCAAGAACTCAGTCTTAGAAATATACTGATTGGTGGTACTTGGAAAATGCATATTACTACTGCAGTGCTTGTGTGGTGCCATCCCTTCCTCGATGTCTCCATGATTCTTGATAACATTAATTGTATTAGAAAACGGCCTGATTAAATTCTGCCATCTCCAGAGAAATTGTTTGTGTGAGGAGTCTTTATGAAAAATGGCCCAGATTAAAGGATTATGGAATTCTCCAGAATGAAGAATACTAGCACAATGACAACGAGGCCATAATGGGAGAGGGATGGGGGTGTGTTTGAAAGGAGGTGAGGATGAAGATCATTTTTTTCTTTATCATCAACCTAAGACGAGTTTTACCTGACGGCTGCAATACTGACTAATACTGGAAGTAAAGCACTGTTGGCAGCAAGACTAAGTTCAGATAGCAGTTCAGCAGAGTGAAAGTTAAAGGTACCATCAAACTCCGATATTTATATCATATTTCAATGATATTCCTTTCGGAAAGTACATCATAAAATACAAAATGAAAGAATTGCCTTTAACCGGTTATACTTCCTGTATGAATTATTATCATTGAATTTGTAAAAGTGATGTCCCTTGCAGACTAGCAGAGAGTTGTCAAGCATTTTGGAATGAAGCACCCGAAGATTACGCAAGTTTATGCGCTTCTGCGTGACAAAAGTCAAAACAAGCCCAAACTGCCTCAAACATTGCAATTTAAACACAGATATGGCATATTGGTATGAAAAGAAAGGCTTCACTCTCTCTTCTGACATTTATTAGAGGTGAAGTAAGGTAAACACACTTATACAAACACAATCAACACTGCAACAAATGATTGAGCTAAACAAAAAGAACAACAAAAACATCACTAATGGCCCATGTTGACATTCAAGTCTTACATCTTGAATGGCTTCTAAGCAGCATTTTTACCTACCCATCCCACCAAAACTTGCTCCAAGGGCACAACAGCTCAGAGATAAACACAGGAGCCCTATAAATACAAATTTTTCAACCTCCTAGCTATGGCAAAGTTCTTAGAATGGAACAAATGCCAAGCAGGAGAAATTTCCGCCCACAGAAGCTCCACTGCTGAGCAATCTCAGCCCTCCTAACCACCAACTCCCTTCCGAGTGTGAAGCTTTTCTGCCATTCCTGTTAGCGCCCAGGAAAATTCATGTGGCAAGGGTGTCAGGGTTAGGGCCGGTTTCATTTTTCAGTCACATGGCAAATGAATTGCAAACCACTTCATTAAGAGAGGCGTAAAAAAGAAAACTCATTGGATCTTTTCAATCTGTGAGTTGAATTTCGATTCAACGAGGGGGGCATAACAGTGCAGTGCTACCGCTTTGGCCTCACAGCTCCTCTGGGTTCTCACTTCTCTGGACGCTCCAATTTTAACCACAGAAACTTCAAAAAAAAAAAGAAAAAAAAGAAAAAGAAAAAAATGTGTTTCGCCATGATTGGGTCACGCATCCAATTGAGCTGAGTGGGTGTTGGAATGACCCACTAGCATAGAAAAATAGTGCCACAGTAACCCTTACAGCAACGTGCAAGGCATACGGACAGCTGGCAGTGGTGTTTACATCATCTGCAACCAGGAGACAAAATTCCGTCACTCCCTGACGGGAGAGGCGCAGTTTTGTCACGCATTCTCGTTCTGTGGGAAAGAATACTTGTATTGTATTATTTTAATTTTAGAATGTTATATATAGGCCTAATATACATTATATATAATAATAATATATTTAGTATTATAAAAGCGGAAAAAATGATTGATACAAAATACAAACAATATAGACTCACCTGAAAGGTCTACGTAGATTGTGCGTTGGCGGTACATGTGTTCTGGGCGTCTTCTATTATTTAACTGGCGATCAAGGCGATTTATTACTATCTCTGCCATTTTCTCAGGGGTTCAACTGAGGCTAAAGCAAGATGGCTTTTTATAGGCGAGTTAATTCAGACAGTGGAGCCGCATGTGCGCGTCCACATGTGTCCAAGTGGATGCGCATTGAAGCCGCCTGGGCGTGCTCTTGTAAAAGTCAAAATGGGTAGCGGGTGGTTTGAGGACTTGCTTGGTTTCCCTAACGTGTGTGGTCAAGATAGCAATAGTAGGGAAAGCGCATAAACATGCCCACGGGCACACCTCCAGGTGCAAATAAAGGATTTGGCATAATGTATAGCAGGTAGTGTGGCTGCAAGATATCGTTTAGGGATAGTGGAAGCTGCTAAATCCCTAATTCACGGTTAGCGGGTAGTGGCAACGGGTAGGGCAGTGTGAAAGATAGAACCCTAAATCTACATAAACCTTGGTCAGACCAAAGTGTAATATAAACAAGTAAACAACTAATTAGTAAATAAATTTTAAAAACTGGAACTGTCATTGAGAGCCACTTGCAAATACGCAAGACAAGACTGCCCATAGTCAAATTGGCAACAATAATTTACAAAAACGCTAATCCTTTGTTCATTTCAATTTGAACGTCTTACCATTTGTCGGACCAATCACTTTACAGATATCATTGGATGACCCGAGCACCATTTTCATTGAGATGGTTTGGTTAAAATCAAACATTTCTACAAAAAGTAGAAGTGTCTAAACAGCTCGTCTGATTTTTAGGAGGATCAGGACATCTATTAGGGCCCTAATTTCTATCATCTCTGAAAAAACTTGGAATACTGGTTATTATACAAAACGCTCAAAATTTGACCTAGTACTTTTAAATTTTGACATAAATTTTCGTACCGAATGCTGTTGTCGTAGACAAAAATGGCTATTTATGGCAAGAAAGGTCCAACCTGCGAGAATACTTAGGCGTTGGACCGATGTCACTAACTTTTCTCATTCACAAAATAATAACCATTGTATGGTTTTTGCCTTTTGGATAACCTTGATGTTCAACAAAAATACAAGAATTGGTAGAAAAATCCATGCTGAATGAGGGTGTTAGGGAGATTTCATTGATTCAGATATGTGTTGAGATATTCAGTCATGAAAATAGACTAAATACGCCCCATTATTATAAATGGGGATTATTGTCACTATGAAAACATTCGTAGCATGAAAACAGCTTTGCTAATTTTAACCAAATTTGGCAGGTTTTTTTCTACCATCCCAAATAATTAGAATGAGATTGATGAATAAACAATCTTTCTTTTATTACCTTGACCACATTAAATTTGACCCCCAGAAAGTTGATGTCGTAGGTCTAGTTTGGTGCTCTATTCCCGGTGGGCCATTTTTAAAGGGATATTTTTCCATTGGTCCCATGTCTCCATCATTTTCCTGAAGGTAGATATTGGCTAAAATATGTCTGTGACCTTTTCTTTGATATTGACCTTGACTTTCCAAACTGGAACCTCCTTTTCCCAGGATTTATGGCTTATTGCAGTTTAAATTTCGAGTCAATACCTCAAGAATTGTGGATGCTAGAGTGAGCTCAGACAGATAGACAAACATGACCGTCAACATACTTGCGAAAATAGATTTTTCACAAGTAATAAATGAACAAATAAAAACTTTAAAAAACAAATCACACCTGCAGTGAGACAAAATACATTCCTGGATGCAAGCCATGGAATGGAAGGTGTGATATCCACTATGCTTGTCCAAGTAGAGTGTGGTGGGTTGGGCTTGCAATTTAAAGCATCTGTTAAATATCCGCTTGTGTGACTCCAATCCTCCGCAGAGCCACTGTAGCGCAGCTTCTGGTCTTCATGTGCCATTACCTTTGCTAGCATTCAGTGCTGCCGCAAAACTCTAAGGCCCACACCACGAAAACACGCTTTCATTTTTAAGTCAGGTTGGGATTTTGCGGCTGCAGAGCTGATTACGCTCGTGCGGGGGTTTTGGCAACACTAAATTTGGCTTCCCAGAAGCTGAACCACGAGACCTTTAAACAATAAGGAAGGTCCCAAAGCATTTTGGATTTCAGTTATGAAAAGCTATGAACAGTTCTTGGAAAGCTGATGAACAGTTTTAAACAATTAGAGTAAACTTCAGAGAGTACGTAGCAGGGAGACTTAATGAGGCCATGTAATGCATTGTAAACAACCAGCACTTTGGGGGAGTGATGTCACAGATGCATTCAGATTTGAAATTATAAAAATTTGCAGGCAGTTCATTTATCCACAGCTCCTCACCTTATTAGGTCTTAGTGCTTCAGTAAGTTTTTTATACTGCCTGTACTGTCTGTAAATTCAGCACTCTTGAAAAAGAGAGGGCAGTGAGCCATCAATGAGTCAATGTAATCAATAAAGCTTAATGATCATTCTGATAGTGATGATGATATTGACGATCACAATCATTACAATGAAAATATTAATAATACTAAAGTAAAACACTCTCTGAGCAAAAGACTAAGCTAATATTAGTAAACACCATGTTGTATTGACTCATGAAGCCTTCAGAAAAGAAAATTATAGCACAATATCAGTAAAAAAAAAATTTAAATAAATAAAATAAATCACTGATTGAAGTACCAGTCATTCAGTCAGTCATTCAGTCAGTCAGACAGTCATTCGCTCAGTCTATTATTCTGAAAGAAAGTCACTCAAGTGGATGTGGTGCACTGCAATGGCCATTTCCTGTGGTTGCCCCAAATGTGCAAGAATTACTGCTAGAAAACTTGATTTAAAATGCAAATACATTAAGGTGAATTTATCTCCAGATAGTGACTATAGGCTTAGACACACATGTCCCAAATGTGAGGCTCCACTGATGGCTCATAAAGTTTATACCCCTTGCGTGAATAGCTTTTTCTGAAAAGCAGTTATTGCCTGATGATTCAAAAAATACTCATATGTGGGAACACCTACATCATATAGTTAGAAAAAGAAAAATCACAGAAATCTGACGTGTGTAGACAAGCACGCAAACCGTCGCAAACACACTGTGCTAAGAGAGAGCATGGATGGGCAGCCATTGCGACATTAACATCATGCACTTAGATATACACGCAAAAGCATACAAACACACAAATTTCCTCTATCCAATACAACCCCATTTCTGCAAAAAGTTGGGATGGCACGGAAAATACAAGTGATTTGTGAATGATCTTTGATCCAAAGTATATAAATTGAAAACGGTAGAAGACAAATATTTAACATTTTACCCAATTAACGAATTTATTTATTTATTGTTAATATGTGCTCATTCTGAATTTGATGCCGACACCATGTTGCAAAACAGTTGGCACAAAGGCAATTTAACATGCAGAAATTGTCAGAATGCCAAAAAAAGGGATGTTTATGTCTGGTAGATGAGATGATATCATGCCTGGGTATAAAAAGCGCATCCATAAAAGGCTCATTAGTTGACAAGTACAGAGTGGTTGAGGCTTGCCAATTTGCAAAAAACTGATTGAATTCCAACCTTTTAGAAAAAACTAAAAATCTTCAAGAAAGCATGATATTTTTAAAAGATTCAGGCAGTCAGGAGAAATCTCTGCCTAAAGGATGAGATTAAAAATCAATACTGAGTGGTCCTGATCTTCAATCTTTCGGGGGTCACTGCACTGATAACAGACATGGTTTCATGATGGCCATAACCACGTGCGCGGGGACTAAACTAGTCAACGTTACTCATGAAACACCATTCATCATTACTGTATATCCACCATTGCAGACTGTATGCAACAGGAAAACCATGTCAAAAACGTCCAGAAATGCTGCAGTCTTCTCTGGGTTGGAGCTCATCTTAATAGACTGATGCACACTGCACACAGGAGTGCTGCTGTTGGACCAGTCAACTTACAGAGTAAATTAAAAAATGCAGTTTTTAAATGATGATTTCACTTATTAAGGGGAAAAAGTCAGCCATACCTACCTGGCCCGGTGTGAAAAAGTAATTGCCCCCTAAGCCTAATAACTGGTTGTGCCACCCTCGGCGACAACAACTGCAATCAAACATTTGCAATAACAGGTAATGAGTCTTTTACACCTCTGTGGAAGAAATTTGGCCCTCTTTTCTTTGCAGAATGGTTTTTATTCAGCCACATTGGAGGGTTTTTGAGCATGAACAGCCTGTTTAAGGTCATGCCACAGTATCTCAATCAGATTTAAGACCAGGCTGAGACGAGGCCACTCCAAAACCTTCATTTTGTTTTTTGTTTTTTTTTTTAAGCCATTCAGAGGTGGACTTGCTAGTGTGTTTTGGATTGTTGTCCTGCCGCATAATCCAAGTGCGCTTGAGCTTGAGCTCACAAATTGATGTTTGGTCATGCTCCTTCAGGTTTTTCCGGTAGAGCACAGAATTCATGGTTTCATCAATTACTGCAAGTCGCCCAGGTCCTGAAGCTGCAAAGCAGCCCTAAACCATCACAATACCACCACCATGTTTGACTTTTTATGAAATTCTGTGTTAATTTTACCCAGATGTGACGGGAGGCACACCTTCTAAAAAAGTTCATCTTTTTTCTCGTTAGTCCACAGAATATTTTCCCAGATGTCTTAGGGATCATCAAGATGTATTTTGGCAAATGTGAGACGAGCCGTTGTGTTCTTTTTGGTCAGCAGTGGTTTTCGCCTTGGAACTCTCCCATGGACGCCATTTTTGCCCAGTCTCTTTCTTATTGTTGAATCATGAATACTGACTTTAACTGAGGCAAGTAATGCCAGCAGTTCTTTAGATGTTGTTCTTGGTTCTTTTGTGACCACAGCAGATGCGCTCTTGGAGAAATTTGGTAGGCTGGCCAATCCTGGGCAGGTTTACCACTATTCCAAGTTTTATCCATTTGTGGATAATGGCTCTCACCTTGATTCGCTGGAGAACCAAAGCCTTAATAATGGCTTTGTAACCCTTTCCAGACTGATAGATGTCAATACTTTGTTTCTCTCCCGTTCTTGAATTTCTTTAGTTCGATGTATTGCTTTTTGAGATCTTGTAGCCTACATCACTTTATCAGACAGGTTCTTTTTAAGTGATTTCTGGATTTAATTTTTAAAATGTGGTTAATCACAGTTAATTCATAATTTAACAAGCGGCGCAATTACATTTTCACATGGGCCAGGTAGGTTTGGATAGCTTTTTCCCCTTACAAAATGAAATCATCATTTTAAAACTGCTATTTTTGTTTACTTGGGTTATCTTTGTCTAATATTGAAATTTGTTCGATGACGTGAAACATGCAAGTGTGACAATTATGCAAAAATATAAGAAATCAGGAAGGGGGCAAATACTTTTTCATGGGACTGTATGTGACTCCCATGTCGATAATACAAACTTAATCTCTATCTGCAACCATCTGGCCTCCACAGGCCATCTTGCAGTACAGCGCCCCCAATAGACCCACTTCCGTCGATTAAATCAAAATGGCGCTCGCACTGCACATTGACCGTACCAAGGAAAGTTGGTTTCCTGACATAGAAAAAAATTATCACACAGTTTTTGAGAAATAATTTTTGAAAACCTCTCAGTCCTATCTTTAACACTGGGGCCAAAATTTCAAGGACCCATGAAACGGACAAATATGATTCAATCAAAAATCCCCCCCCCCCCCCAAAAAAAAAATCTGGAGATACGGACTAGTAGTATGTTACGGCAAATTTAAAAGAAAATTCATCAGGCCAAAAAAAAGATTAAAAATGCTCAGGACGACGGACGCCACACCACGACAATAGCTTATCGGCCCATAGGGCAGTAAGCTAAAAATAAGTCCTCAGATCTGATAGATATCATATATCAAGGAAGAAAAAAATAAATCCTTTAAATCCCAAATGATGACTTAGCAGGGCTGTTGAAGAGGTGATGCAACACAGAGCGTATTGCTGGCATAAAATTAAAAATGAGTTTCTATTTCAAAGAAAGAGAAAGTATACAACGAAAAATATTCATGTCATTGCAATCTTTACAATTTAATACAGGTGAAAGATTATTTACAAACCAATGTTTTCTCATCTTATTTACATTTACATTTTGTACAAACCTCATCCGAAATGAAGCTGTACTTCTGGAGCATGAAAATAACAGCAAGATCAATACTGCTACTCAAATATACAGTAATTCCACTTTGAGATTGTCATTTTATGAATACTCAGATGGCATCATACAATATCACAATTAACAAGTAGCTTACAGTTGGGAAATACTGCAAAATATATTGGCTTTGCAATACACTTTTGTCCTATGAATGTTCTGGACACGCCCTTTTTATCTTTCAAGAACCCCATGAGGCCACTGCTGGGACAAGCGAAGCCAAACCACACTCCATGAAACACCCATTTACCCAGGGCTTCAGCTATGGCCTAGGAAAACTAATTATCCCATCACATACCCCCACGCTGACATCTCAAAAATTAGATCTTTGGGATCGGTGGGAACAGGAATAATTGGATTGGCAATCGTTAGTGTTTCATTAACACCTCCAATGTAAAGAAAACACAGCTCTGGAGCGGGCCCAGATTAGGGGGCGCATAGAGATGAAGCGGGGACCCTAGGTGGGGCAAACGTCCCTGGAATTTCTTTGCCAATCGAGCTGTTGTCACTATAAGACAAGCCACACATTCAGAAGAGTCTGACGGGTGTGAGGGTCAACACTGGGATTGTAGGGCTTGTCAATGAAACAAGGGACAGGAGGGTCACAGAGGCACTAAGCTGCACTTTTGTGAAATTCAGAAGCCGGTATTTAAAATGTACACACTGGACATTTCCTAAAGTCAGAAAAGCAACATGAGCCCCATGGCAGAATAAACATACAATCAGAGACTGAAAGTTCTGTCATGTGTCTGTGAACATTATGACATGATTTCACCAATTAGCCCAGCTCCTTCCTTTAGCAATTATGCCAGCTTGCAACAGCCAGGTGATTGGAACAGAACAGAATGAAGGGCTTTTTACTTTGTGAATATGGATTTTCAACCTCTGCCCAGCAAATAAACAGTTTGCATGGGAGGGACCTCTTGCATTGTCACCTGTAATGCCAAAGAGCATGCCGCACTGTGAGTGCTTCAAGGCCACAACGACTAGCGCAGTCGCTAGTCAGTTTTGAATGGCTGAGAGAGCCCTCAGAGTGATAAGCATGTTTGGAGATGGGCATAGTTTCAAATCTAGCCTGACAGAAACAGAAATGGGAAAAGAGGGTAGGAAAAATAGTTATTTTGTTGACATCAAGTTGACATTCAAATTTCTTACATGCGTACATTACATTTTAATGAGATGTCAGTGTTTTTTCCCCCCTTTTTTTCATTTTATTTCTCCTTCAGGGCTCTCCGGCCATTAAATTTGCTGACTGCTGCCCAATGGATGCGGTTTGCAGGAGGAGGGAATCGGACAGCTGACTGTGTACTTGGAGAGGCACAGCAAGGCAAAGGAACCTGTGAACTTGCTGTGATCAGCTTAAGCTAATCGTCAGGTTAGCCCAGTTATGGTGGGTGTGGAGAATCCAGAAAATAATTCTGCAGTCACCACCGTCCCCTTCCTTCTTTGCATGGCAACAGTGTCCCACAGATTTGCATTGCTCCTCCCACATTTCCTCACCGACAGTGCTGGAGTTTGCCTCTTCCGCACCGGCTGAGGATTCCTAGGATGATGATGATGATGATGAGAAAGCGCACTTTAAAAAGGCTGGCTGTAATTAAAATCACAAGTTGGGCTTGAGAGGCAGGCTCAGGGCGCAGATTGTCATTTCCAGCTCAGGGCATTTCCACTGATGTGGCAACGTCCCAATACAACATCTCAACTGCGACTCCCTCCTGCTGCAGACCCCATGAAATTCATAGCTTTCGCATCTCCCTGGAGCTTCCCATAGCTCCATTAAGGCACCTTTATGGGTGCTTACGGAGGCGATTAGCAGTTAATGGAGACAAATCTCAATACCCAAGGGCCCATCTATCAAGGGCTTCGAGCCAAAGCATCGCCGGCAGGATACCTCACAAGATGAATACCAAATGCGAGGGTGTGTGCTGAGTGAGTCTGTGCATTTGGCCAAATGGAGATAGGCCCCTGCAAGCCCACATAAAATTAAAAAAAAATGGTTTCAAAAGGTGCCCTGTGATTTCATAGAGACAGCCTAGTTAGCTAGCTAAAGGATACTTTGTCAGGAAAAGTGTTCAATCTGGGAGCTATCACACTTTTCACATTTCAGAGGGCTCCTTAGAGAACAATGAGAGCTGCTCTAAGGAGACGATCAAACAATCTTTTTTTCTGAGTGTGCAACTGACCAACATCTTGTGGCCCACACAGCTGTGCCAAATACCTAGGAAGGGCAGTCTCCTGAAAGAGACAAAGACTACATTTCATTCTGCCGTAAAAGTTACATGTAAATGCTGTGAGCATCCATTACTCATTCTGTGAGTGACAGCCCTTCACTGCCGAGTACACTCCCTCACTGGTCAGCCACATTCTTTCAGCATCTCACAAGCATCTTGGCATCTTTTTGGACAGAACCCACCTGGCTCACACGGGGCCTAAAGTAAACAGATAAAAACAATGAGATAACCCAGAGAAAAGGTAATTAAATAGAGAAATGTATGGCCAAATTAAAGCCTGGCCTTGAATACAACCAGATTGTTGGCTTGTAGCACATTTTCTGGCAAGCTGTTCCAAGCACTAGCATCTATTTGTGTAAAGAACCATTTTCTCATGTTTGTTTGGAATTTTATCGAGGCTAATTTCAACCAATGGTCTTGTGTTCTGCCAAAAGAGCTCAACTTGACTGTCAAGGCTGTTGAGGGTAAATTACAAGGAGAGACACCTCATAACTATCGTCAAATATGCTTGTGAGGCATTGATCTCTAATGAATGGTGTAATGAACTCCACCAAGCACTAGGAAATGAGTGGAAACTCTGGATGTGTGAATTTTTCATAAATGGTTAAGTGACAACACTCTGAACTTTGATTTCATCAAAAACCTGTGGTCAGAACTGCGAAGGGCAGTCCAGAATCGCCAAACTGAAAAATATCAACAATCTTCAAAACCTCTCTATTGAAGAGTAGTCAAAATTCGCTCCTCGTGCTCTCTAACCTGATCACATAATAAAAATAAATGAATTACAGCTGTCATCTTTGTCAGACAATCGCACAGCCAGGGTAGCCAGTATTTCTGATAATATATATAACTGCTGCCACACATCAATAAGATTGTGGGTTCAAATCTGGCCTGGGGTCTTTCTTTGAAGAGTTTGCATGTTATCCCCGTGTTAGTATGAGTTAACTCTTACAAGAGTTTTAAAGGCATGCATGTCAGGCTTATAGGAGACTATACATTGCCCTTAGGCATGAGCGTGTGTGTGTGTGCATTCCCTGACATGGATTGGCAAGCTGTTTGTGGTGTGTTCCTGCCTTTCAATCATAGTTATCTGGGGATGGCTCCAACTCTGCAGCAAACCAAGCTACGACAAAGTGGTTAACATAATTCATGGACGGATAAAGTATGACACTGTTCCATGAAACACATTCCAACATGAGAATGCATATATTAGAATTGAAGAATATGGTGTTCCTTAACCTTTCCTATGTTTTTAATATTTTCTCAAGATATGGATTATTAATGGCGCTAATTATTGTGTGCAGCCATTGCTCGTCATTTTTTATCAGGGTGACGAGGATTAGACTACACTAGATTCGAGCATTGCGAGCTGAATTATTGCTAATATCTTGAAGATTATGCAGTTACGCAACACATCGGCGATGTCACTGGTGCAAGTAGCATGAGAAGGAAGACTCGCATTGGAAGCGCAAACTCAGTGAAGCACAGTTTGTGCCAACACTTGTTTTGAGGCCGCCATGTTTTTATTTTTTTAATGATGTTTTGGTGCTTGTTCCCCCAGCTCCAATGCAGTCCTTCTGTAGGACCAGACTTTTTGAAAAGGCACGGGCTCGTTTGAAGCTGGGAGATATGTTTTAATCATTGGGTTTCTTAATGATGACACCATATACATTATTAATGGACTCTTTCCCACCATTCCGCTCAGAGCCTGGGCCACAGACTAGCTATTAGCATTGGTGCCAGTCTCTCCATTTGATCTCTGTGTAATTACAGCAGTTTTTGCAAATTATATCTATGTTAAATAAAGATCAGCCCTGGAATTGTTTTTTTCCCCCTTTTCCCTTTTTTGAACTCATGAAATTCATTTCTCTCGGGCCTTTTTATTCAAAGTTTCACCTTCCATGAAAAGGAAAGGATTGCATGTTAGAGTTTGCAGTTTTACTGCAAAGACAGTTATTTCTCTGCAAGAAATCTAAGACAGCTGCTCCCTTGGTACCTGGTCCACATACATCTGACTGCTTTTATATTTTGTCTTGCTCTTGCAAAAGGGTGTCAACGTTTGGCTGAGAGCAGTAAAATCAATAAGTCTGAGTCAAAGGGTACAGAAGCTATGGATTAGCTTGAGGACATACCATAGACTGATTTTACATTGAAAAACACATTTGTCAGCTTAGGGAGGATAGTGAGGGTCAGGGCTAAAAGCTAACAGTGCAAAAATGAAAGTAGCAGCATGACGGCCTCCATCTACAATACAAACTGGTTTTGTTGGGAATACCTGAAGCAATATCGGCGCTCAAATGCAGAGCTGTTTTTTTTATTTATTTACTTCATTTCATTCATTCTTGCTCAAGACTGAAATCATATTCTAGTTCCACGCAATATGGGCTATTTAATATTGGCGCACACCTTTTAAAATTCTGCACTGTATATTAAATAATTCTTATTGAGGCTACAGAGTAATTATTCAGAAAAACTGAATCACGGGTTTTTCATGCTTGCAGTCAAAACATGTAATCAATGTTTTCTATTGTCGTAACCGGCAGATGAAAAACATGATTAATTACAGGCAGTAGAAGCCCAAAATTAAGAAATCTGTCAGCATGCACGCATGTGTTTATATATTTATCATGAAGAGGGTGCATGGAGGTCAGTTCACTCAGAAGTGCAGAAATTAAAGCTCTTTATACTGTTTGTTATTAATATTTCATTAAATTTCCTCTTATTATTTTTCTCGCTTATGCAATTCCCACACGGGATCATTAATGAAATAGAGCCAGTCAGCAGAATTGGGCGAGAGAGAAAATAGCA
This sequence comes from Gymnothorax reevesii, assembly GCA_029721435.1. NCBI lineage: Eukaryota > Metazoa > Chordata > Actinopteri > Anguilliformes > Muraenidae > Gymnothorax > Gymnothorax reevesii. Next base: position 57,506,984 of record CM056586.1, read on the forward strand.
CGGGAAAAACAACACAAACAACTGACGAAACTATACTAGAATATACCATATGAGAAGGAGAAGTAGGCTACTTGTTCAAAAATTGTCTTGTCACACCTTCTTTTCTAATTAAACAACATTGAACAGAAAATAGGCTGTTGCTGCCAGTTGCGGAAGCGAGAAAACCTTCACCTTTAATTCTGAGTGACAAGTCATTTCTCATTGTTGGTCTTTTTCGCCTCTTAAATTTGGACCCTCGCTGTATCATCACACGCCACACTGTTCAGTGCTAATCCTCCAGGACACAATGGAGCTGGCAGCCGTAGCGACTGTAATATAGAATTAGCATTCCGCGCTTCAATTTAACCGCTGCCAATATGACAATTACCTCAGTCTTTTAGCCTTAATTTCAACCATGCCCATGTTATTTTCTAAAATGGCAGTAATGTGACAGAGCCAAAACCTATATTAACAGTCTACAGATGTAAAAAATACGGACATAAACGTTGTAATTGTCTCCTGCTGGGAGGATCTCTTCCGAAGAAGAGGCTCATCTTGAATGCTGAAATATTAAGCATGACACCGCTGTAATTGGACGGGAGGCAATCAATTAGGCACACAATTCCGACTGACCCCAGGTCTGTTGGCTGCCGATAAGAAGTGCGAATTAGCACTAGGAGTGACAGTCAGGGGATGCGCTCACGCTCATTATGGTCTCCCATGTCTGCACCTGCTCGTGAATACAAGGACCAGATTAGCATGGCGATATGGGACCACTCACGAAGGACAGGAAGGCCATAGTCAACATCACAGCACCGCTCTGATTACAAGGATGCCTTATCTCATGATTGGTCAGAGATATTATCTTGTATTCGCCGTGTCGAAGCAAGATGTCGAACAGTAAGAGTCAGGAACTCGAGCAAGAAATTTTAACTCTGTATGAAAATTCATGAATCTACTACCTGAAGGTGCTCATATTAAGTCAGTGCACAGTGTCACTGCCTGTAATGGTCATTGACATGCTAAGATCCTACGATTATCAATTTAAAGAAGAAACAAGCGTAGCGCTACAGCAGTAATAGATCCACCGTCCCACAGAGGTAATTCATAATGCGGTGACAGAGATCAGAATTGACAGCTAATAAATTTAAACGGCTTCAGTGAGTGTTTGAGGATGCATTTTTGCATGCTAGTGCGCGCGTGTGTCCCTGTTTGTATGTGTATTTCTGCAAGCATACACGCATGAGCATGTTCCTGAATACATTGAGTTGTCATCTCATCAAACACACATTCAATTTCATGATGCACTTGATAAACAGCATCCAGGGCTAATATGTGATCGTTAAGATTCTCCCCCAGAGCAAACAGTGCAGCCTGAGGGATTTGTGCTTGTATTCTCATTACAATGTGTGCAATCATGGCCTTGCATTATACAAACCCATTACTTCTGATATCTTATCACATTTACCATTTGCTTTTCATAAGCATTTTACACGGCAAGTTCTGTTGTTTTTCAGTTCATTTTTCTCATTTTCGTTTATCAACAGCATGCCCCTACGATCTATCATTACTTAAACGTAGAGGTTTGTCTCCTCTGTAATATAGATTTTTTACATCTGTTTCCATCAGTACCCAGGGACCAAACAAAACATCTCTACAAAACAGCCCCTGGCACAATCCAACACGCTATAAAACTACTAATCTGTGGTTCCCTTCTCCATGGTAAAGCATGAAGACCCAAATTTTGGGACATATCAACCCTGGGAATGGCCATGAGGAGGCAGCCTTTTGCTTTATATTTCCAAACTCTCCCTGGGTTTGAAACACGTAACTTGGACCCACTTTGCGGTCTTCCTTGAAGCACACAAGCCCGGTTACCTTGTTTCCTGATTGAACCCACAGATGGTATGGCTGAGAGATACCGCCGAACTGGGCTCTACTCTGGCTGCGTCCGACCCAACAAGTTTTCCAAAGCCCCTCGCCAAGGCACATCCCTCCTCTCTGACACCGTTCATTCTACTCGCTTTTATCACATTCCTTCCCACAATGTTGTCTGTCTCAAGCCTTGTTCTCACATCCAATCAAAAGTCCAGATTCAACCATAATCCATCCAGGCCTTATCACCATTTCCGGCAGATTTAATCAAGCCCAGTATATTTCCTGACCGTTAGACTGTTAGAATTTCTTTACGGCACCAGTACCTCATCCCTGCCTTCAGCTGAAAGTGCCTGAGTACATTGATTCCTGTCCATTGTTTCTCTTAGGTGTACCTCAGCTACACACAAAAAATACATTTTAGAAGCACGTGATCCGACATATCTTTAAGGGACAGGATCGAGCCCTGATGACTCCCAGAAGAAGCATTTTCTCAGCCCAGAGTCTTGTCTTTTGTGGATTCCCTATTGATTCAATCCAACTGGACTTAACTCCATCTGTCATGTGATTAAGTCTGACTAACTCCAGGCAATAAAGCATCTGATTTAGTCCAAACCATCCAATTACAATTACAATTTGTCAGTCAACGAAGGATCAGCTTGCCCTGTATAGAAGGATTCCTCTTGAGATTTTCTCACCACTGTTAGAGGTATCCCTCGCGACTGAAAGTTTGTACCTCATTTGCTAACCTGGAGGCTCCAGCTAGGACTTGCCCCCATTTGGTGAATTGTTAAGTATCTTTGTGACAATTCTTTGGCGAAATTATCACACAAATAAAATCAAACTAAACCAAATAATGTTTTCATACATTAGAATAAACCATTTCAAGTTCAAACTGGAGACACTGTCTTGATTAAATGGCATTAAAATGAATGCAAATGAAGACACAAGACCACATTTAAGCTCCAGTCTATTGCCAATCAATTTCCCAACATCCCTATTCATAGCACCCCAATTTCTACTTTCTTTGTAAGTCTTTACAATGTCCCTTCCCCTAAAACCCATTTTTAAACTTCCTTAATTCTCCCTCTTTTTCTGTCTTCTACCATCTAAAGAAACTTCAGGAAGCCAGATGAAGATTTGATGACTCCGAGAACAAACATTTCCATCAATCCGAGTCTCGCCTGCCCAGCTTCTTTCCCTGGTAACATCCAACCCAGATTCACTTCGTCTAACGTCTGATTTCATCCACCCTGGCTCTAGTCAGTGAAAATATTGACCAATCCAGCATTTGCAATGATCTACCATCATAAAATCAGCTGATCAGGATAGGCCTCACCTCTACAGCTGGGGTTCTCTTGAGATTTCTCACTGTATTCTCACCACAGTTTGAGGGTTTGCTCCCAACTGGGAATTTTTACCTCATTTGTTGTCTTGGGAAGTCTGGCTGAAACTCAATACCCTCGTTTTGCGAAATTGTATAGGTCTTTTTGGTTGCAGAAAGTGCCATACAAATTGAATTGAAGCAATACTGTATTTATTCATTCCTCTAAAGCATTGTATATCAAAGTTGAGGCAAGGCCTTAGCTGACCGGCATCTAGTAGACACACAGAGCTATGTGCACGGCTTGTGTCCACATTTAAACAGATGTAATTTGAATAGGTAAACTCTATAGATTTATTATACTGTAGATCAATTCTAAAGTAATGCAGGCAAACTGTCTTGCTACAAAGGCACTGAACTTTTCACAGTTTGTTGAAGTGGCTGGTTCATCTGTCGCATCGCACAGTGAATCCTCCCAGTGAAAAGGAGCGAGAGCTTTGCATTGATCCAGACAAGCAGAATCCAGTAGGATTCGATGAGAGAGCCGTCGCCCTAAGCTCTTTTCTTTACCGCCAAAGGAGTTATTACTGCAGTCTCAAAGGAACAAACACACATATACATGATTACAGCGAAAAACACACTCGAACCCACCCTACCATTCTCTTTCCCTACTTATTTAGCCCTGGAAGGATAAATAAGGCTCATTCTATTACGTTCTGTTCTATGAAGCCTCAAATACAGGCTGGTCTCATCCACCGAACAAAATGGACACTTACGTGCTTACGTGCCTTGTGAAAAAACCACTCACTTTTACAGCGCAAGAGATATTCACTTAATTTGGAGCACCAAGGTGAAAAAAAATGAGAATTTCCTGCTTACAATGTTGAAAATCACAGGGAAGTCCCGATGTAAAACCATAGAAGACCCGAACCCCACAGAACATTTTGATTTGTGCAATAACAGTGTGCTGTGGCTCGTTTTGGGCCGTGAGCATCGCGTGATTTGAAAAATGTCGCGGCAAACGGAGAGGCAGATGGGGAGCAAAGCGACAAAACCAGCCCGTGGCATTCGCGATAGAGAGAAGATGAGAAGAGTCAGTCTGGCAGATGGAGAGGTGAGATTTTTCTCGCCTTCTTTTTTTTGGGGGGGGGGGGGGGGGCAGAGAACTTCCATGTCCAGCTTAATATGCGATAGTTCCAAAATGAAAACAAAAAACGAAACCAAAAAGAAAGTGATAAGCAAGGAAAGGTGCGCATGTCCTTACAAATGAATGTGCGCATGCATCTGTGAGAGAACGCATGAGTCTGCTTACATGTGAGGGGAGGGGAAATTGCATGTTCGAGCATCATCACCTGTGTTGTGTTCATTATTACTGCTGTTGTAATTTAGAGGGGAGCCGCAGGTGGTGACTGAATTGTAATGTGCCACGGCTACAGGTCTGCCAGGGAGTCCATAAAGAGAAGGGGGGTAGGGGGGGCGGCTACTCGTGAAAATATCCATAATTCAACTAAAACGAGGATTCAGTCATGCTCTGAAAGGCAGCACTGAACCTCTCTCTACCTCCGTGTCAGAACGAGGCATAATTAAGTCTGATCGCCACTTTTTTAATGCTTCTCTGGATGGCTGAAATGGGCAATGCTGGCATTTTGCTTTCTTTTTGGAACTGAGGATAGGGACTGTCGAGGGTGGGGTAATGAGAGAACGGGCGAAAGGGAGTATGAGAAGTTCGAACAGCCGGACGGTGAGGGAGAAAAACTCTTAATTATCTAAATTACTCAAAATGGCTGTCAAAGTCCAGGACTCGCAAGTGGGTCAAATACATTAGAGTAAATTTGTTTTAATGGAGGCGCCAACAAATTAGTTTTGCTGAATACAGCTCATGAAGGCTAATGCAACGGCGATACTGCAGCAGGTGAGTTACCACAGTATGAGGAGTGGGAATCTTCAGCAGTATCAGACTGATATCAGAGACGCAGCAACAGACGAAGCATCAAAAGTGAAGAGTATAACTTTATACGAGTGCCCTGAAGCACAAGTCCAAACTCCTTCAGAGATACATGCCGTTTTCCGCCTTCTACAGCGCATATATTTGAGTTGAGAATGGCGTACAGTAGATTCAGAGCTGACAGCGTCACTTTCAGAGGACTGATCAAGAGCTAAAGAAGAAAAATAAAGTCAGGGCTGAATATGAGTATATGTGAGCATTGGGAATTGCAGAATAATGTCCAGAATAATGTGTACTTTTTTGTGAAAATATCAATAAATAAATTCATGAATTCTTTATTAACACATACAGACACACATAAATACACATCTACCTGTTTTTTTCTGTTGTTGCACATTTTCAATATGCGCATAAAAAGACCAGCATGGGATCACCAAAAAAAAAAAAGTTTAAATCTTGAAATATCGCAAATATGTTCTTGCTCTTGGCGGAGGTAGAAAAGTTGCTTGAAAAAAGGTAAATGTAATGAGTGCAATGGCAAAAGATCCAGTAAAGAAATGACGACGTGCTTAAATGTCACGCAGGTTTCCCCTCCAAAAGTGAAAAAAAAATATCAAGCATAAGCCACTGCCAGCTCTCTTCAACGCCTCCAGTAGGCTTTCAGCAGGCTTGTGCATGCACATGAGGCCGCGACCAGAATTCTTCCAAGAGCCCAAAGCTGTAATATCCGTCATTCTAAATTCTCCATTTCCACTGTCCAGTGTGCTCTCCACCGCCAAGCTTTCCATCATGTTTTCCTTCATTTGTATGACTGGTGTCCATTTAATTATGTCATGTAGTTGCACACTCTCCTTCCACAGTGGCGCTATGTCACCTGACAGGAGAATTAATGCCACCAACTATTTATCTTGATGAACCAACTCAAGATATTGGCATAATAGTAGTGGATGGAAACGTACATAAATTTGCTATTTCTATTGCCTATTTTCTGAATATTAGTTAAAAAATTTACAGTGCATTTTGATGGAAAGCTGACAGCAGGCACAGCATTTACGAAGTACACCAGAGAGCGCACACACATGTACGTGTGAGTGTGTGTGTGTGTGTGTATGCGGAAGTGTTCTTGCGTGTATGTCGGAATGCAATGAATCCATTAAAAAAAAAGTTTGCATTATCATTGCTTGCGGGGGTGTCAGTTTAGCCGGTTGAAAGTAAAATTAAATATGTCGTATGTAATAAACACACATTATTATAAATCAGTTTGGTTTCATAGCTTCCGCAGTTTTCATTACCTTGACAGGCCTTGTAAATTACACAGGCATACAAGCGCCCATTCCTCACAGCTGTCTGCGAGTCAGGAACTCCTGGCTGCACCTGCCAGCGCCTCGTGGCTGAAAAAAATGAGGCCTTTCCATCCGCCTCAAGACGTGTCAGCTTGTTAATGACATTTATCCTTGTATAAGCCGCTTACAGATTGTACTGATAATTTTACATATCCCTGGAGAGGCATTATGGAAGAAACCAGGAGATAATGTGACAGCAACACTTGAGGAGCCATTAAGAGCTTTCCAAATGTGTTTCCTCTGAAGCCGATGATCTGTTTCGTCCCAAACTACTTTATTTTTTTCCTTTATGTTTTAACGTACTGTGAACCTTTCCTCCGGGAATAAAATATAATATTTTGAGATTGCGCCTTCCTATTTTTCAGTGTTTGCATACATGCATTATGCAATCTTGAAATTTACAGTCCAAATTTCCAAATTTCTCCCTCCAGTGAAATAAGAATCATACCGATTTTCACAGCCAATCAGTGGCCTTACCTATAACCAACAACGGCACATATTAAGGAAAGAGCACACTGGTGCACAGAGTGCATTACCAATTAATGAAAAGGGTAGTTCTCTTATAACAGCCAAAGAGCAAGTGCTTTCACGACATTGCAGTTGTAATGATATTCTTTTATATTCCCGAATAGTCACATTAAGCCTCCTTGGATAAGGCTTCAAAAGTGGTCAAAGCCAACAGAAGGAGTACAAAGTTACTTTGTTGGAACATGGCAGTTGATTGGCTTGCACCTCGAACCCCCCCTGACTTCCAGTCTGGTTCTTTCCCAGGGTTCTTACCTGTCACCCTATCAGCATTGGGCACCATGCCCTGGCAGAGTTTGTAGTTCCCATAATTCTCAGCGGCAAACAACATTAAAAAAAGCAGAGATATAGACTCAAACCATGTCTGAAATAAATTAATTCAGACAGAAATAGCAGAGAAATGATTTTAAAAAGCTTCACATCTAACGTTATCGAACCCATCACTTCGTTGAGGAGAGATGGAGATATGCGCGTGGCCTTTGTTTTAGATATGACTCCCAGTGATCACTTTCCACACAGAAAAGTAGAGCTATGATCCACACACGCTAATCCCTCCATCAGTTTGCTCATGGACGGTCCCCGAACTATGATTTTTCTGCGGAGGAAATAAAATAGCAAGGGGAGAGGCACCAGAGTGTTATCCACAGAGCGATGATCTGGGAATGGAGCCAGAGCCCTCCGGTTACAGAGCCTTATTGAGTTCAGCAGTCGGCCGCTGACCTCACCAGCCTTCCGTCTCCTCGCTCAGAAACAAACTAATGTGAGTCCAGACAATCGCTGAGTGTGTCGAGAGCTGGAAGTGGATCAGGAAATGCAAGGAGAGAAAAGGCTGGAACAGACAGACCGCTAACAGGAGGTCCTCTCTTTCTCGCTCCTCGTCCTGAGGCCGATCGCTGCCATTTGCCTTCGCCTCCAAACTTTCCGGGCGCAGGAAACTGACACACACTTAGGAACTGGGTTGCTGAAACTTGGGGCTCAAAAACTGTTTATACTATTGGTTTTTATCCCTCTCCTCTACCAAGATTAATTTAAACTTGAGACGCCAGGCAAGTTCAATCTCCCGGATTTGCTGCGGTGTATTTGCTATTTTGTCTTTTTTTGTTTGTTTGATCGTGTTTCTCTTCAACCTCATAAAAGATGAAAATGAGCCCAACTGGCTAAATTTGACACATTTTCCATTTATGTTTATTAAATGCACAGTCACTCTTTTGCATAAAACAAGTTTGATTTTGAAATGTAGGCGTAGCAATATATGTGTGTAATTTTTGAGGGTATGGTTTGTGTGAGGATGCAGGTTTGATTCTCAGGTGTATCACTGCTGTTGCACCTGGGAGTGAGGCACTTAGCCTGAATTGCTTCAAAAAAATATCCTGCAAAACAAATTGATTTTGCACAAACATCATTCTTCTCTCTGCTACGTTTCATAATACATCTCTGCTAAACACTGAAAAATAATTTGATGCATGTCTCCAGGAACCATGAAGTAGGACTGTAAAATTGGAGCATTGCACAGAAATTTAAATAATTCATCGTAGCCAGTGGAAAGTTTGCTCAACTTCTTTTCTTTTTTTTTTTTGGTAAACAAAAGCGAATGAATGTTTAAGTATTCTAGACTGGAAGATAACATCACAGTAACCTGAGCAGTCAGCTAAGATTCTCTCTCTCTTTCTCTCTCTCTCTCAATCAAGTGGTGTCATTTTGAATTGGGTAGCGAAGGGAGCTAGAGAGAAAAATATACATCAGCCTGTTGTATTCATATAAAAAAACAACAATAATGTCAGAGTGAAATCCTTGCACAGTTCTACAGTCCTTCAAGTGCGGTCTTAAAGTTAATTGATTAGTCACACACAATCTGATATTGCTGTTAAAGTTGTTCTAGGATAAACAAAATAATGCTCATCCAGAATTTACATTGTAGTCCAGCAATGAATGCCAGCGTTGCTATGATGATATCAGGAAAAAGCGAGAGCTTTACATGAGTGCTATGCACCTGGGTACATCACGCACATCACGTGCCGTGCTGCCTCCTCAGATCTTCAAAAAAGCTTTTGTAGCAGAAACGCAGATGGTCTAAAACATTAAAACCACTCACAGATGAAGCAAATGACATTGATTATCTTGTAACAATAGTGCATGTCAAGAAATGGAAACAGACCTCAGAAGGCAAGCAATCAGTTCTTGCAGTCGACATCTTGGCTATGGGAGAAATTGGACCTGAACGACTTTGGCAAGGGCCTTTTGTTATGGCCAGAGAAGTGGGTCAGAGTATTGCCTCAATGGGAAGGCTTCGTGACTACCTATCGACAGTCTTTCAATGAGGGACGAACTATAAACTGCTGACTGGGTGTTGGGCGCCCAAGGATCATTCTTGCACAAGGGCAATGAAGCAGGCCCGGTGCTAGAACAGGGAATTGGGGGGGCACAGAGATGTCCCTTTACGACAATTAGGACAGTCCTGGCTAGTTCTCAGTCATTTTCTTTTATTGCCGCCTTTTCCAATTATTGTAATTGGAAACTGAAGACACGGTTTCTCTCCATATGTGATCTAACAGCGATGAAATCATGGGGTAAATTCAGTATAACTGAGAATTGGGGTGGACAAAACATCCGTTTTAAACAATTATTAGTCCTGACCTGTTCTCAGTCATTTTCATGATTAACAAAATGTTCACTCCGAGAGCACTCCACACTTAACAGGTCCTGCTTGTTCTCCCCGATTAGGTAAGACGACAGTCATTCATCTGGACGCGTTTGCTTAATTTAAATCAACATTATTAAATATTACTCTCGGTACTGAGTGAAAAAAGTGGCACTCACCAGTGAAATAGGCTATAAAAAGCATGCGGCTCAAGCTATTTGTGCAGGTATGCAATTTTGAATAACGTTGATTTAAATTCAGCAAATATGTGTCCAGATGAATGACTGTCGTCTTATCTAATCGGGGAGAACAAGCAGCACCTGTTAAGTGTGGAGTGCTCTCGGAGTGAACATTTTGTTAATCATGAAAATGACTGAGAACAGGTCAGGACTAATAATTGTTGAAAACAGATGTTCTCTCCACCCAAATTCTCAGTTCTGCTGAGTTTACCACATGATTTCATCGCTGTTAGATCACATATGGTGAGAAACCATGCCTTCATTCGCCAATTACGACAATTGGAAAACGCGTCAATAAAGGATAATAATTGAGAACTAGGCAGGACTATCCTAATTATCATTCAGGGACATGCCTGTGTCCCCCCAGTTCCCTGTTCTAGCGCCGGGCCTGCAATGAAGACTATCCCATCTGGCTTAAACAAACTGAAGGGCTACTGTGGCACTTGTCGCATTGAATTTCAATGACAGTTACACAAGGAATGTGTCACAACACAAGGTGTATTGCACCAAGCAGTATAGTATGCAAACCAGTTTGCACGCACATTTGAACCCCGGTCCACCTGCAAAAGCACCTATAATGGATACCTGAGTGTCAGAACTGGACCTCAGATCAATTTAAGAGAGTTGCCTGGTCCAGTAAGTCCCATATTCTTATACATTGAGCTATATTGGCTGAGTGCATTATTTGCCTGCAGAAGAGCTGGCACCATGATGCACAGTAGGAAGAAGTCTAGCTGATGGAGGGAGTGTTATACTCTGGTTATTCAAGTCGATATCAATTGGACGGAGCTGTTTTGGCAGCATGAGGGGGACTACACAATGTTAGGCAGCTGGTCTTAATATTGTGGTTGATAATTCTAAGATCCATCGAAGAGGATTTATTTAAGTTCTAAGATATACTGCAGCAATTGATCATAAGACTCTTTACAGAAAGGTCATAACCTGTTGGTGAATACACCAACAATATTTTCCTCACTTCTAAGAAGCACAAAAGACACGCAAAACACCCCCAGTCATTGCCAGCAGAGAATACTTAACGGGTGCAGGGTACAAACAGGCAAGGTAAAATACAAAAGTCTTCTGCTACGGGCTCTCTACGTGATGTTGCTCTTTAACAGTAGCATTACACATTTATTTGCTTCTTCAAAAACCATAAACGTGGCTTCAATAATGAGTGCCCTACTGGAGTACACCCTTCACTTAAAAAAACATCAAAAAACATTCAGGCTGCCTGCCAGGAAGCCTGGCAAATAAATTTTTATCCCTCTTGAAAGTAGCAGACAGCGAGCGTTTTGCTCCAGATTTTTTTTTTTTTTGGTGTTTTTCTCATGATACTTAGTCATTACCTTAGAACTCCACTGCTGTCAGTCACCAGTAATAATTGTTTCATCAGCAAATGGAGGTATGTTTCACAACGTGCCAATTACATTCGACCGGCCATGTGGGACCTAAAGCCCCGCCCAGAGAAAATTATGGCCTCACCACGTATCTCAGCAGTTCATCCTTTAAAAATGTGCATCTATGAGAAGCAAAACACAAGTGATTCGAAAAGGAAACATAAACTGCAACTGTAACTGTCCCAAACAAATATTTTATTGGTAGTTCCAAGAGGGAAGGTACCAGAGTGATGATTTTGAATGTCTATTTTTCACTCCGTCTCTCTGTCAATATTCCCTTTCATCTTTGTGAGAAAATACCTTCAGTATAAGCCCTGTTCCACTAAAGTCCTGTTCAACGGCCTAGTCCTTCAGGGCTGCTCACCAGTATGCAGTACACAGCTCAATCTGGCATTTAAGATCAACGTGGTACAGCCGTATTAAAAGTTCTCCATCCTGTCTGCACTTCTAATGCTTTCTTAAGCATCGTCGTCTCACAGGGAGAAGAGAAGCAGCCGTGCTGATCGATGCCAGGAGGGAGAGGGAACGAAAGGAAGAAAAGAGCTGTTGCTCAAAAACAGAAATAGCAGCGCATAACTTCCCTGCACCTCTGCTTTCCTTCCTTCTTTCAAAATTCCTAAGATAGAGAGCGGGAAGAGGAACTATGAGCATTTCTGTACGCAGCTCTCCCCACACCCACAGCATATGAGCAAAAGGAAATGAGAATATTCTTCAGGACTCTGTCTATGTTTTTCAAACCTCAGTTCATGCTGCATACAGCCCTGGATCTCAACTTACAGTTACATTCCCTCACTTTTTCGGGGTCTGTACATTTTATTTTCCATGCCTCATTCAATGCAGCGAAACTTTTCCACTCAGAAAACTGTCATTCATCCGATTACCTGCATTAGCAACTTTCATGATGGGCTTAATAAAACCATCCGTTCATAATACCAGCATTCTGGCATTGAGAGAACGCATTAACATCGAGAGCGTTGAAAATTGTTGCGCCTGTACAATTACAGGGAACTCTAAAATGCTTAACTCAGAGTCCATCCACTGCAGCGGCGTGCAGTTTGTGTGTTAGAGGGAGTGGGCGAAATGCCACTTCCTGAGTTAAGGGCAATGAAGTTTTGGCTAGTTTGGACTGGGTTGAATTTACATTACTTCACAATACTTTTTGACTTTTAAAACTACTGCAGGAGGGAATCAGCAGGAAGAAAACAGTTTGTCACACAGTCAACTATTGCTAATGTCAATGCTAATGCTAATGATACTACTACTACTACTTATAATAATAATAATAATAAAAATAACCACCTCACAGCACGAAGGGTGTGAGTTTTAATCTGACCTGGGGCCTCTCTGTGTGGAGTTTGCATGTCCACCCTGTGTTCCAGTGGACTTCCTCTGGGTTTTCAGGTTTCCTCCCACAGTCCCAAAAAGATACAAATCAGGAAAATTTGAAAGTCTAAATTGCCCAAAGGTATGAATGGTGAGTGAATATCGTGTACATGGTGTGGATTGGTGAGTTGTCCGGGGTGTGTTCCTCCTTTTTGCCCATAGTCAGCTGGGACAGGCTCTAGCTCCCCTGTGACCCCAGTCAGGAAGAGGATCGATGAATTGATGGATGGATAATAATAATAATAATAATAATAGAAAATGAGCACCTCAATCAAATCTATATTCCATCTAAGTTAGCAATTTCTTAAACTTACTGAAGTGTGTGCGCATAATGTCATAACCATACAGAGGAAAGTGGAAATTGGAGAGGAATAAATTGGCAGCACTGCTGTTCGGGGTTATACGAAGCGTGACATGGTGCTCTGTGCAGGAAGCAGGTTATTGCCCATTGCTTTGCCTGCACTGCTGAGGTATAATAATACAGGGCACAATTGTTCTCTTGTCCTCAGTTCTGAGCATTCAGTCTGCCGTAAGCTTTAAGTCAGGAAAAACAAGCAAGAAATCTACAGATCCCCCGCCACGGGATAGCTGACATCTGGCCTGGAGACAAAATGCATAGACGGACAGAGAGCGAGCAGGATGGACGGAAAGATGCAAATACACATCTATACAGTAAGATGTGTTCACCCTTTAAATTTTGTTGAGAAATATTGAACGGTTTAGGAGTTCTGGCCTGGAAAATAAGCGTGACAGATGAACAGAGACACAGAACACTTATTCCTATATATCCCAACTAGCTGCTACCCGGAGTGAAATAGCCATTTTTTTTTTGCGTGCATGACCGTTTTTCAAAAATCGGGCGACGTCAAGTCCCTCCTGGTGTCCAAGTGGATATTCACACCAAATTTGGTGATAATCGGTTGAGAAATGTAGGAGAAAAACGTGTACATACACACAGACAGACAGACATCGACCTCAACTATATTATAGATTCACTTTGAGGTGGGGGATAATAATCCACCAGTGGAGAGCACTCCTTTATGCTCAAGGGCGTATCATTTGTACCTAAAAATATTTACGCGTTAACCATCACATAAAGGAAATCTATGTCAGGAGCTAGTCAGCAAGCTTCCTTCCCTGCATTATTTATTCAACCCTGACCTTGGGGACTGGATTAACAATGAAGTTACACATGGATCTGCAGCTATGGTGAAAAAAAAAAAAAAGATGACTCATTTTTGACAGTCGCTATAGTGATTAAGGCCTCAAATCAGAAAAAGAAAGAAATCAAATCTGAAAAAGAAGAAGTCTATGAATTGAAAACTAAATTATCTTTTATCTCATTAACATTCAGTGCACTAAGGAGTACTCTAAGCGACAAGATTATTTGTTAATACTGCCCCTGAAATACTGATTTGTCAGATCACAGTACACGTTTCCACAGTGAGATGGTCCATCATCTCAGATGCCTCCGTGCCCAGAGGAGTCAAGGCCGCCTCTGGAAAATGTTGACATCAGGTTTCCTTTTTGCACAGTAACGTTTTAACTGGCGTTTGGGGATGTGACTACATATTTTAGTATTAGACAAATGTTTGCCAAAGTAATCGTGAGCCTGTACGATTACACTACTGCGCTCAGGTAAATGAAGGATCATGATGCAGTGCCATGAAAGAGAGATCGAAGTGCACAAGTATTCAGCTTAGGCTTTCAGCCTTGCCTTTTAAGTGCAGAAATTCCTCCCGAGACCTTTAATCTCCAAAAAATGTTATGCACTGTACACTTTAAATCCAAACTCCTTCCTATCTTTCTTTGAGGAACACAGGTCAAAAAACCTTCAATGACTTTTTAATCATGTGCGAGAGGGCAAATTCACGATCCCAGCCCATATTTGCTCCTAAAGGAGAAGGCTTTTCCTGGACGCTGCTTTTGTGCTAAATCATGACCCCAATCACCTGCTGAGGTGTGCGGTCTCAAATCACATCTCATGACTAGTCCTAAATTGCCCTGTAACAAGTTTTTTGGAATGTATTACGAGCCTGAAAGGCAGGAATGAATGTATATTTACAAATAAAATGAAGTTGACCAGACAAAGGATTTAGTATCTTGTCTTCATCCTGTCTGCAATGAAATACTAGTCAAAGTGAAAAGAGAAATTACTGCTTTCCGTTTTTATGCTCATTTTTCCAACTGTTCAAACTTTTTCTGAGTTGGGGTTGTAAATATCGACAGAAGAGCAAGGTGGACTGATGCAGGTAAACAATACCAGCTGCAACTGGATGCAGATGAGCACTTATACCCTCAGAATTGTGGTGCAGAATGAGCACTCAGTACACAGCTAAATAACAAGAATATACACAGAACTATAGTTCGTTGGACAGTAACACTTTTTTTTTTTTTAAGATTCTGTTTCTGTACTCCAGCACTTCGCATAAGAGGATACAATGACTCTGTGGTTGCAGTGTAGGCTGTCAGCATAAATTTAAATTTCGAAATTTAGACTTCAGAACACAGTCCACCCCTATCCCGTTTTCCAGCGCCCAAAAATGTATTGGACATTTTCACATAATGTAGAATAATACAATACTCTGATTTGACTGTGTAACTATTGTTTTAAGTCAGTGATGAAAAGACATCTCCAGACACTGTGTATCTTCCCTCATGGTGCTCCACCAGGTCCGAGGTGCAGCCATCTTTCGTTCCCGCTTGCTTTGGGGATTTTTTTTTTTTTTTAACTTCCAGTCTCCTCTTCAGCAAGAAAAACTCATGTTCAGTTGGATTAAGATCTGGTGATTAACTCGACCAACAGAACCAAAACGCCTAAAAGTGTGTCACTGTCCAATAAATTATGGTTCTGTCAGTGCACGTATTGTTGCGCCCTACTGTTCTACCAGTTTTCACCCACTCTTATCAGAATGACAGAAGTAAATGGCTGAACTCGGGCAAGGCCGAGAATTTGTGAGAATTCTGTATTGTTTCAAAATTAACAAAACGTGGGCTAGTCGGGAGAACATTGCATGACCAGTGAGAACAGTGAGCACCCTCTCTCTGGTGTCTGGCTGTTTCGGAAGCCAAGACTCTCCCTATCTGGTGCCAGATAAACTGCTCTTCCTTACAAGATTGTGTGGGATATGAAAGCCTACAGTCAGTTTGCAGGCAGTGAGAAGGGAGGAGGGGTTGTGGAGGCTTACTATCGATCGATTCCCCACATCTCACTACATAACTACATAACAAGGGGGCACAGGAGGGCCATCTCTCCATTTCAGTCATTCAAAAGAGCTGTTTTTAGCTTTTCAAACATCTCTGTATCCTCGCTGTTATTGGCCTGTCTGCTCATGAGGAACTAGGTATTTTTATGTCTGCAAATACACTGTCAATAACATGACCTCTGGCATTACTCGTGATTGCTGGGGAAATATTTTTTTATATTACGGCCTGAAGTGCACTCGAATAAAGCTGCTCAGAGCAGTTTCATTGATTACATGCAGACAGCAGGGAAAGTTTCCGAAATATGTTCCAGGTCTACAGTGCTTTTCACTAACATTACATTTATTTGGCGGAGATTTTATCCACAGTGACATACAATAGATGCATGCCAAAGGTCACTGGAGCAGCTACACAACAAAGTTCAGGCAAGGAACAATACACATAACATATCGCTGATCCAATTTCTGAAACATAAGAACCAGTTAATTTTTGCAAATATGTTCAAGTCAGTAAGCATCACCAGTGCCCCGATAAACATTCCAACTCACACTGCTGGTTTAATCTGTTTTCAACACTTTTAATTGGTTTGCCAGCTAGCTGGTAATAAGCTAGCTGGCCAACATGACTAGTCCACCCCTCTGACCACCAGTTTATTCTTTCAGCTTCATCAACTTTGACAAGCTTTATCCAGGGAAAGACCATCATTTTCCTGCTGCCAGCCAACTATGACGGGTCAAAAAAACATTTAAAAGCAGCTTAGAATCCTGGTTGGTCAGGAATTTTCAACAGTTTGTACGAGGAATTAAATATGGGCTTACAGAGCAACTAAGTAAAAGGAACAGAGTTAGATCTCTTTCTTACTGGGTTTAAGAGCCAAACAGTGTCCACAGGCACTTTACTCAGGTTTATTAGTAGTGATCATTTAACAGTTTGCTACCAGTTTTATGCAAACGTGACGTCTTTCTGCTGAAATCAGCTCGACGCAGATACCCTCCCACCTATATGCACAGTCTCACGATGTAACTGGAATGTTCTTTAAAACTTGTAACATTGGCACTACACGGCATAAAACATTGTGAGAACATGTTTTGTTAGCTGGCTACACTCTGCCAGTGCCTCAAACACCATTTTACAGGAGAAGCTGTCAACACTTTCAGAAGAAAGGATTCAAAAAGGGTTTTCTGTGCCTCCATACGGCAGGGCTGTTCCATGAGAAATCATCCATTCCTGATTTTACATCAACTGTAGTTTGGTGCATTTGATGCACCAAATTAGCAGTGCAACAAGATCTCCACGAGTTGCATGAGGTATGTGTTTTAGCGTAGGGTAACAACCCAATAGAAGATAAATAACCAGCAACAGGATTCAACTGGTCTGCCTTTAAAGAATCTGGCAGTATCTACTGCTAGCTTACTTGTCAAGAGAACTAGTTCAGCCTGACAGTCTTCACACTGCTTAAAACAACCACAGTTGATCTCGGTAAGGACCAGAGGGCACTCGGTCGAGCGCATACCTCCACCAGCACCGTCGTCTTTCACCTTTTCTGCAATATTGCTCTTGACCAGTGACCTAGACCTGTAAAAAAATCTAATCGCCACTTACTGTCATCATGTATAGCCATCTTTCAAGGCTTCAACAAATCCGACCAGAACTTCAATCCGGCTCACAAACGGGCCGACGAACAAACAGGGCCAAAACATGACCTCCGTCTAACTCACTGGTGGAGGTAATGAAAAAAGACATCCCCAGTAGACAAGACTTTTTTTTTTCACATCGCAATCCTGCTCCCATCTCATTGATTAACAATCCTAATGCCCCAGATAGTATTAAACACATAGCTTTTTCATACAAGCCAATGATTTTGAATTAGTACCAACTCAAAACTGGACAAACATCGCTCAAACATCTTGCAGTCTGTTTTAATTAGAGCCGCATTCCTTCAGCAGACATTCATTCAAGCTTACTCCCTACCCTTAGTGCACATTCAGTGAGTCAGAAAAGAGTGAAAGAGAGAGGGAGAGGGGGAGAGAGAGGGAGGAAGGACTGCACCAATGTCTGAACCCAAGAGCATGCGTGCGCACAAGAGCAGACAATTGTGATTGTGGAGGAAAGAGGAGAGATACGTACGTAAAGTAGGTAAGTAGAAAGGTGCTTTAGTAAGAACTTAATTCCGGCAGGGTAGCCACTTTTCCCAATGGACATCACACAGTGCACTGGCTAATTCATGAGCAGACTGCACTGACGGCTGTTCTGACCGAGGTACCTGCTTTTAGCAAATGTCACAGGAAGAATCATTGCCAGATTTACTCTGCTAAGTACAATGTTCTCTCCTCACAGAATGGCACAGCCTGCTTAGGGCTGACCTTATCCTTCACTGCCCAGTGTTATCTGTCATTTCCAGCCTTAAAATGACCATTATTCATGTGCACCGGCATTCAGCAGATCACAAAATGCTGATTTTGTGAAATTCCAGGGACTGGTGTCAATAGGAAATTTGTAAGTGATTCATAATCAAGGTCTGGGCCCATTGTTTCCAAGCATTTGAGGAAACAAGGAGCGAGAGATTTTGAAGTGGCGTGAAAAAGACAGGTGCATGGAAATCCAGACAGACAGACAGACAGACAGACAGACAGATGACAGATAGATCAACAGGAAGACATACAGACAGTCAGTTCGACAGACAAGTAGACACACAGACGGGCAATGGGGCTGATGCAAATACACAGATAGACAGGAAGACAGACAGACAGAAAGCTAGGCATGCTGATGGGAACATCTAGCTGGAGAAACAGACGAATACACTGTATACAGCTGGGCAGACAGACGGGCACACCTGTGAGGTTCCGGAGACCGAGCTGGCGGAGGCCGAAGTTTCCGTCACGGCGATAGTTGAGGAAGACGGCCAAGGAGTAGCGCCCCTCGTACAGCTTGTTTCCACGAATGATCCGCAGGTTCTCCAGTGGCAGGTACTCAAACTGATTCAGAGCCACCAGCACGTACCCAGTCACCTCCCGGATAGACTGTAAAGAGCACAGAGCAGAGGATTGTTGCTGGGTGAACCATATGTATCCTGCTACAGGACTAACAGGGCAGTGGCATTTACCCTCAAACACTGATGATGAAAACCCTGGACGCTGTGGGACAAGTGAATTGAATTAGTTAGACTTTAAAGCACACCGAAAACCAATAATCTCACCAATGATTGCTCATAGGATTTGTATTCCTCAAAGCAGTGGTCATGTAAAAGCTCCAGGACTCTTCATCCCCGCACTTTTTGTCCCCAGACTCTTCATCCTTAGATGGTTCATCCCCAATAATGCTTTGCCCTCTTCCTGTATTATAACACTCACCCTAACGCTAATTAATTATGATTTCCACAAGATCAAGTCTTTCTACACATGTACAGTCTTAGCAGAGTGAGCATTGTTTTTCTTTTTTACACTTCTACCAATCATAAATACTTAAATACTTGGCAAGCAGTCTGTCCCAAATCAAACTCACGGTAAGCAAATGAAGCGGCATAACTAGACATTCCGTCGCCTACTGGTTGACGGCCATCCCGGGATCCCCTAAAGCAATCCCTCCCAAAATTAATAGGTTTTGTGTCCTTAACACACGCAAGGCAAACAGCAAATATGAAACGAATCCACTGAAATTTGTGGCCTGCAAAGCGCTCAGAAAGAGAAGAGAAAATCTCTTCGGCCGCGGAGGTGGCGGACGCTGCGTGGCGATCGCTGATCCATAGTATTCCTGACTCGTCATCCAGGAATACAATTATGATATCCTTATATTTCACTTTGAAATAAGAGTATTTTTTTTAAATGATTGAGTTCCCGTGAGTCAAAATACCATCAGCTCAGAGCTGTAATGAGGCTTTACATTATACATACTGAACTTGTAATGCAATGGAGGGGAGGCGAAATCAGGACAACCTCCAAACTACACAATACTTCTAGGAGACAATGATTGCTGAAATTTTCAAAAACTTACAACACAAATCCTCAAACCTAACCTGCTGACATTTAATCCAGGCTTTTACACGGCGCAGTGCAGCTAGTATCCAAAAACAAGATATATTTGGAGGAATGCGGTGCATCACTTCAGCGGGAGGTAAAAAAGGAGGGAAACTGGATCTAGTTAGAAGAAATTAGTCCTGAGGAGCACTTGCTGCTGGGACCAGAGTCACTGACAGCTGTCAGCATCCATAGATATCAACCTAACGTCCTTCCTCGTGTGACAGATGCAGTCCAATTGCTGACTGGCCATTCCCAGTCCCTGCACGTAGACGTGAGCCACTCTGCTAGCGGATGGAGGGCCTGTCTTAACTGTTTACCGGAAATGCACACTGATTTGTTTGGCGGCTTATTTACTGGCCAGCAAGTTAATGCATATAGAACTCCAGGGGGAGAGATGTTTGGAAAGAGGGATGTTTGGAGAGCTGTGGGACTTCTCTAGATGGAGACTGCACAAAGTTGTCGTCGATTGGCTAGGAATGGTAATGTAATGCAGCATTTGAATGGCCAATTAGTTGGTAGAATTAATAAAATTTGTAACTGACTGTCTAGGAATTGGCCAGAAATGAAAAAACTTCAAAGTCAACTGGCAGGGAAATTGAAAACAATGAGGAACTTTGAAACAGATTGACAGGGAGTTGGCCACCACTGAAGAACCTTGAATCTGATTGGCCAGGAACAGCGAGGAGCTCTGCAGCTAATTGGCCAGGCTCAGGGCAAACATGAGGAGTTCCACGCAGCTGACTGGCAGGGAACAGGACGGGCAAAAGGAACGCAGGCAGCCTGCTACAAACTGGCAAATAGATTAGACAGAAGGCATAGAGAGGTTGCGGGCAACAGATCCCATTCATAGAGCCAGTGTGTGCGTGAGTGTGTGTGCGTGTGTGTGTGTGTGTGTGAGTGCGAGTGTTTGCGAGTGCATATGAGTGTGTGTGTGTCTCCGTATACATGAGTCTGTGAGTGTGTTTGTTTACACATGTCAGTTAGAGATGTCAGCCTGGCCACTGCAAAACAGACTGCTGACAAACACACAGCAAGTCACAACTTCTGGCCAGCAGACAGTCATCAAATCTATCACTGTTACCATAACACAGGACCAACACCACAAACACCAACTGCACCAATGGGTCTCATAGCTGAAGATTTCAGTGCCACGAGGTTCTGCTGTTTGGACCTACACCCTCATTTTGTCTTTTTCATTTAAACAACTTAACCATTTGCCTCATAACCCTATAAGGGATAACAAATGTGCCATGAAAATTTTAATTACAGTTATCTATTTATCCATCCATTATCTATGCCTCAGTGGGTCATGGGGGAGTTGGAGCCCATCTCAGCTGACTGTGGGTAGCCCTGGGCACCTGGCCTATCCACTGCAGGGTGCATACACCATTCACACACCATTCACTCACGCGCTCACACCTACGTAATTCAGTCTCCAGCAAGCGGGACATGAACTTTTCTGTACTGTGGGAAGAAACAGGAGTATCTGCAGGAAATCCATGTAAACACAGGGCGAACATGCAAACGCCATACAGAAATGCCACAGGCCGAATTCAAGCCTGTGACGCTTTTGCTGTGAGGCGGCAGTGCAACCAAATGCGACATCGTGCCACCCCCATTATTATTATTACTATTATTATTACTACAACCCCAATTCCGAAATAGCTGGGACGAAGAGTATTTTGTGGATAAAATCAAAATGCAATGACTTTCAGATCACATGAGCCAATATGTTATTTACAGTAGAACATAGATAACATTTCAAACGTTGAAACTGAGATATTTTATATTTT
Source organism: Gymnothorax reevesii (assembly GCA_029721435.1). NCBI lineage: Eukaryota > Metazoa > Chordata > Actinopteri > Anguilliformes > Muraenidae > Gymnothorax > Gymnothorax reevesii. The sequence continues at coordinate 57,528,645 of CM056586.1, forward strand.
TATCCAACAAAATGAGCTCATTTAAAATTCTCTGGCTTCACCAGGTCTCAAAAAAGTTGGGACACAGACAAAAAAAACAGTTAATATATGAGAATCAGCTTAAAGAACATTTAGCAAGTGATTAAGTTAACTGGCATCAGGTGTGTAACATGATTGGCTATAAAAGTGGTGTCCTAGAGAGGCTGAGTCTCTCAGAAGTAAAGATGGCCAGAGGCTCTCCAACTTGTGAAGGCTTGCGTAAAAAAAATTGAGGAATACTTTAAAAACAATGCTCCTCAACGTCAAATTGCAAACGCTTTGAAGGATTCATCATCGACAGTGCAAAACATCATCAAAAGATTCAGAGAAACTGGGGAAATCTCTGTGTGTATGGGACAAGGCCGAAGACCTTTACTGGATGCCCGTGATCTTCGGGCCCTCAGACGCCACTGCATCACTCACCGGCATGATTCTGTCATTGACATTACAAAATGGGCCCAGGAATACTTCAAGAGACCACTGTCTGTAAACACAGTCCGCCGTGCCATCCACAGATGCCACCTAAAACTCTATCATGCCAAAAAGGAAGCCATTGTTGAGCATGATCCAGATGCAGTCTGCGACTCGTGCACTCAAGAAAGACAGCGGAGGTCAGCCTGACTCACATCCCGCCTCGGGCATCGCGGTTTGGCAGCCCCTCCTGTGCCTGGACCCTGCGGACTTCAGAGCCAGCGGTAACCGCAAATTCAAAACTAAGCCGCTGTTACCAAGCAACCGCAAAATGCAGCCAGAAGCGGGAAAAAAATCAAAGCAAAAGAGGAGAACATGTTCTTTGCTGTTCTTTTTCTAATTTAATCAAAGGATTACCTCGCTGCGCTTTAATGCAACCCCTTTAGATTCCTTTGTTTACTTTTCAATGAAATGTAATTTCCTTTACATCTCTAAATTGCTATTAGCAAACCTGCTGATCGATATTTCCTGAAGTCCAGGAACTACAGGAAGTGGAGGCTGGCGTCTGTTGGGATAAGCATGCTGCGTAATAGGAACAATAAAACTAATTGTTTATAATCTCTCTCCACGCCTATTAATGGTTATAATATTCAAGTCGTAAAATGCAATGCACTGCAATAAAACACACGCAGGACCCAAACAGGGTCCACTGTGTGTTAAACGAAACATATTTTACTAGTTTTAATATGGAAAAGATGTTTCACACTTATCTGGAGGCTGTAATTTAGAAATAGGCTCAGGACGTCGGTTCAGGGCAAAGCATCTGATCATCAATTACGAAACAATCATACAGCGCTCAAGCACGGGCATGAGAAATACGCTTAACAGTAATTCAAAGTCGACGTTTTCATTTTTGTCCATCAATACAAGACCTTTAAGGGCAAACCAAGGAATGCCGTGATAAATCAGCGTTGCTGACAGGAACCTCAAGTGCAATGATTTAAAGTGCATTGTTGAAGGAAAAGAACCAAAAAAAAAAGAAAAGAAAATGCCCTCCAGTTCTGAAAACATAGGGCACGAAACAACAGAGTTCTGCCCAATAACTGATGAAGGCAGAGAGTTATAAAGAATGACGTTTCCCTACATGCCAATAATGATATCTAATTAGATTACCTCTCAGCCCCTGGCAAAACTAATGGCTGCTCACCCTGCAGTTACCACAGATGCATTCTGTTATTAAAGCTGGGCTGAGCCAAAATGGTACCATGCCTGGCCCTACTCACCTGCACACAGCACACACAGACACCTTCAGCTTATTACAGCATACACCGTATGCCCAAAATCAAGTGGACACTTCACTGAAACCTCATTGCTTTGCATAGAAAATAGACATTGTTAAATTTAATATAAATATCTGTCTTTGAATTGAATTTAGAATGAACTGGTCAGTCTGTTCTGATAGAGGGTATTTTTAAATAATTCTGGTTCAAGATTTGGTAATCGTTGCCCTTTCTGTACGAGGTCCCCCTTTTCACAACTTCAATTGGCTTCAATGAAACCTTCATTGATGGAAGGGGAGAAAGGGTATGGCAAAGTGCTCCAAAATCCGGACAGTAGATCAGATTTGAAGCGGATTGCTTTCAAATAGAAGCCGAATATCCTTCCTGCCAAGCCATATTGACCAATTAATTAATTAATTCCAAAATCAATTAAAATACATAGAATTTTAAATTGTCAAGCTTTTACGTAGGTCAGTGAGGTTTCAGTGAAGTGTCCACAACATTTTGGCTAGTATATATAGTAAATGAGCAAAACAGTGCCTCACAAATATGTTAACAGCATTCAGTTTGGTGCAGTGAGACAAAATCATTTACAGGCACACATAGGCATATATGAATGCTTTTGTATGCACAGATGAGGCATGTGTGCCGACACGCACAAACTCATACACACACAGACGAGTAAATGCCCACCCAAACAACACGTTGAAATGACTCACAGAGAAAGGGAGATGTGCCCACGCAGTCCAACACACAAATAACCAAGCACGCACTCACACACACACACACACACACACACACAAACACACAGACTCATGCACAGACAGACTCATACACACGCCAACACTCAAACCCCAGACTTGAAGTGACTCATGCTCACACAGACACGAGAACGAGGTGGCAGACGGCACAAAAGTCAGGCACGCATGTACATCGCAAACCGAAGTGCCCGGTGCTGTTCCACGCTGCACAGTGCCCATAAGCAGCAGGGTTAACCACAGTGTCATCACTTTTAGTCCTTTTACGATAGAGACAAACAGACAGGTCCGTGAGGATAACGCATCTCAAGTGGATTGCTGTCCTTTGCAGTTGAAGACAGGGGAAAGGGTGTCAATATCACTGCTCGATCACTGCTCCCCACCACCACAGCGATGAGGATGAAAGGCCTCCTTTTATCTCATTTTTCTGCTCATTCAACATTGTTTTATTTATTTGGAGAGGAGAGAGAGAAAAAGAGAAAGTCAGACAAAAATAATTAAGTTCTACTAACTCTCTGAAGCAGCCATTAAGAAGCGAGTAGTGGCAGTGATTACGGGGGGGAATTCTTAATTGTCCCAGTACCGTGAAACAAGCAAACCAGGGGCTGAGAATATTAAAGATTCTGATAAACACAATCAATCAATGCTTTTTAAACTCAAACAAAAAAAGGGCTATAAGAATATAAGATATCCCCCTGGCCCCTGCAAAATTTGGAAAAATTTCTGAATGCAAGGGGCATCTCTCCACTATGTGCTTGATTGGTCTTTAGCACATGCTGAATGATCTTGTAAAGTTTAATGATGATAAATACGTAATAACTCAGAGAATGGAAGGATTGGTGGAATGTGACTGGCTGATGGCAAACATCTTGCTTGCAAAATAACCATGTACTTATAGATATTAATAAAACCCTTGACCAATACAAAACATCCGACAGTTTACGTTGATTGGGCAATTGGTTTTGGAGTTATGAGTATTTATTGGTTTGCAATAGTGCCACCTAAAGATGGATTTACACTGAATTTGGTATTCTTGAGTCTCATGGTCTATAGATGAGGGATCTGAAGATTGGTGATGTTTGGACACAGCATCATGAGTTAGTGCTCATTTTATAAATAAAAGTTGCACCCAAAAAATTCATGCGAATAGTCAACACTGCGCAGGAGTAGATAGAGTTTAAAGGTTTTACAAAAAAAAATCAAAATGGTGGAAAATGTCCTCACATGTAAATGGGCATGGTTTAGATCATTTGATTTGTGAAGACCCACAGTATCCAGAAGTAAAAAAAAAATAAAAAAAATGAATACATATATATATACAGTATATATTTATCAATTGGTTAAGTATGTTATTGCTCGCATACAGTAAAAACGGCCTGCCAATATATCCTGTATTGGCTGACCTGTATTAGCCAAGCCTGCGTTTGCCGAATTCAGCAGTCGCACAAGCAGCCGTGGACCTAGCATTTAGCTGTTTAATGAGTCTAGAAGTCCCGTACTTCAGACGTCATAGTCATAATGTTGTCATGAGAGCACAACATACTTAACTAATTAATAAAAATATTATAAATTGCTTATTTTCGCATTGCCAATGCGGCGACCCTCAGGCCAATACCAAGGCAATACGGAAATAAGCAATTAATTACACACACACACACACACACATAAATATATATATATATATATATATATATATATATATATATATATATATATGACACACGCTGAAGACTAATGGATCAAAAGTTTAAGCCAAAATGTAAAGTTTGTTGGTAAAGCACCACCTTATGGTCAATCAAAATAAAAAATCCAGAACAGAACAGCAAAAGGTACTATTCCAGCTGTTGTTTGTCGCTTGAAGAAAGTTTTTTGGAAAAAAAAAATGGAACAGTTCTTGAGTTATAGTAAGGAAACAAAAATATATGGATGGACTTAAGGTCAGAAAGATGGACATGCTGATAGCTGTACCCCCATATTTCAAATGAGGGAGATCGTAAAAGGAAGCCCAATCACATTCTCAGCAAACCACCACATGCAATGAGAGAGAGATTTGCGGATGTAAAAGAAAAGACCACAGAGCAGGATTCTAGCAGTAAAGTTAATTTCCACCAAAGAGCATTCACTTCAGTGTGGTGGCCAATTTGTACACCGTTAGATTAAAAAACAGGGCAATTCTCAATGCCTTCTCCTTAGAATAAGGTCATGCTGATACTCAACAGGCTGATAGCACATTAACATAACATTAAGCACAAACATGAATAACATATTCCTGCCGGACGGCTTGTGCTGGCCTAAAGAGGTACCGTAGTTGCTGTTTGTAAAGGATGTTATAAACCATATGTTTCTAATTTTCGCAGATCAATAAAAGTGACTGCAGTTGGACTAGAAACTGAAATTAAACCTCACCTGTAGTGTCCAACGCTGGCTTCACAGTATCACCTGAGAGCTGCAGCGGGTAAAGGCTTGTATTTAATCGCTTTTTCTGTACCGTTGACTTAAAATGCAACTGTGACAGTATTTTTTTGTTTTTTCCAAACAAATTCACTTTGCTGAACTTGCAAATCTGTGCTCGCAGGGGAAAAAAATAAATGAATAAAAAAACTACTTTGAGCTGCAAAACAATCGTCCAACAATGAGCCTTATTGGACAAAAGTTCATAGGCTCAACCAATCCATGCATCACTAAAGGCACTGCACAACAGACCACAGAGTGCATAGGTAACCACACATAGGGACTTGATAAACATGTCACAAACAAACCCCTGGAGGCCAATGTGAACCGCTTTGCACCAAACAAAGACACTGCCGCAGAATTAAAGAACATCCACCCCCGTTTGAAAGGACCCCTCGAGCAGCACAAAAATAGTAACAGAGCAGGACAGGGAGGTGGCCTGTAGCACTAACATGGCCTTGACTGAAACTTTAAAGGGTTGGTGCTTCAAGCTCCGGTGTTGCCATAATGAAACCAGTGTGAATGTTAGGCCTGTGAGAAAGGCTGTAGGGGGACTGCCTGGTCTTATCAACCAAAATTCACTGTGGGTAAAAGCATAAATGAAAGACTGTTACGTAATGTCATGTAAAAACATGTTCTGAAGGACTCTAATGTTCCCCTCAGTTTCTGAAACCAGGCTCAGGCCTGCCCTCCGGCACACCAACTGTCTACCTTCAAGCTGCCTTAATTCATGATTCATGGCTGGGATTGTGTGTGCGCGCGTGTGTGTGCGTGTGTGCGTGCAGCTGTCAGTGGGTGTGTGTGTGTGAGTGCGTAGGTGTGAGTGTGTGTGTGTGTGTGTGTGCATGTGTGCGTGCACGCGTAGCTCAGAGTGTGACTGAGTGTGTGTGCGTGCATGGGTGTGAGTGTGTTTGTGTGACTGTGAGTGCGTGTGTGTGTATTGTGATACACTGAGGTATGAGGCTTCGACAGCTCCATGCAAACCCCCCCCCTCTCCCCATCCCCATCAGCAGACCACCTCCGAGTATTTAGCGAGTGGCCGCAATGTAACTCCAAGATCAGGACTGATGGTGCTTCCCGCCGTCCCGCCAACTGGCTCCGAGCGCCGGATCAATTTTCCATTACATCGGGAAACGCGCCTTTGTCCCTGAGAACTAACGCTGTGCCGCGACCATCGATATTTCAGACGCACGCAGCTGAATCCAACCGGCTTTCCCTGTGGCTGCTGTTAATAACAGCGGGGGTGACACAGGGGGTGGTCAGTTTCGCAGCTCCGAGCGAATTCAGCGGAGAGACAGCGCGTTCAACTAATGGGAGCGTGTGCCTAAAGCTGAGTGGCAGCTTCGGAGAGAGATAAAAAGATTACCTGTTATTGGCAACAAAAGCAATATTTTTCAGGTTATTCTTTCATTTTTCAAGAAAGGTGACTGCAGGCAAAGTGGTGCTTTAAGCAGCACGGGGGATTGTGTTTGTTTACTTCAGAGTTTCGCCAACTTCAAAATGATAGCTTAAAAATACACTCTAAAAGAGATAAACATGTGTATGCTAGTGTTTTATGTCACATTAAATATTTCTGCTATAAATAAAAGAGCATTTTGATGCAGTCAAATTCTTTGAACAGAGACTTAAAAGGATATGGATTACAAGATAAATCTGGAATGTGGGTACTGCCCCCATCTCCCCTCAAATATAAAATTCAGTTTGGGTCAGCGTGAATGCTGTGAAATGAGGACCGACAGAGACGTCGGTCCAGAGCTGGAATTTCCTTAGCGCTCAGAATCAGTTAAGGGAAAGTGCTCATGTTTGCGAGCAGAGCAGACCATTCTTCTGCCCTGTGATGTCTGAGGCTTTAGAAGCTCGTCCTTCAGGGGTTAACTTCGGCGGATGGTTGGGGGATGAGGTTCGCGCCGCGAGGAGAGGAACAGTCAAGTGGAACGAGGAGGGTCTCGGCATGTTCGCATGCATAATTAACACTCCACCTGTTCCACCTGCCCGAAAGAGCTGGACAGAGCGAGAGGGAGAGAGAGGAGGAAAAGGGAATTAAGAGCAAAAAATAAATGAACACCAGGTAAAGGAGCCGTACGGACGAAAAGGGGGTGCGGAGGAATGAGAGAGAACAAGAGAATGAGTGTAATGACACCATTACCACACGCGAGAAATGAAACACACGTCGCACATTACCGTAATTACTTCTCATTTACATACATATAGAACTTGTCCCGCTTGTCGGGGGGGGGGGGATGAAATTCTGACGGGTGGAGCTTTACTCCGGCAGCATTTACAGTACATCTCCATCATCATTGCCTGCGACCTCCTTCCCGCTCAAACAGAAACTGACCTGAGGCACTGCTCTCCTGCAATCGTCGTGTGCTAGCTAGGATGGTTCAAAGTGCGCTAGGTCCTCAGCCTGTGACGCTGCGAAGGCTATTTTACCCCCACACTGCCAGCTCCTGGCTGGAATGGCAGAGGGGATGGGGAATAAAGTGAGAGAAGGAAGTGCAGATCTCCCCTGCTGAATTTACGTCCGGAGCGTAAGGCCTTGACCAGGGCACTCAAAGGAAAAAGCATCACACTAAATCACACTGGGCCGACCGGGCAACCAGAGTCCTGAACCTAGAGGGCGAATGCCCCATAAAACTCACTTCTCTCAGCTCAGGAAAGTAATGAGGAGTAGGCCTCGGCTTGACCTGGGGTGCGGGGTGCCATGACTGAGTGAACAAACACAAGGCTTCATCTCGAAGGGCTACACCCCTGCACTGCTAAGGTGACATTGTTACATGCAGGCTACACACTGTTATGAACTATTTACGACCAGATTTCCTGATTCAGTAGCAGGACGCTCACCTGAGGCAGAAGGGCAGTGGAGATTTGTCAGAAGGTCACAAATACAAACCCCATAACATGCCCCTCTATCGACTAAATCTGTCATGAACAAATAATGGAACTTCATATGCACAGAAGTGTTGACATTGATACCTCAAATGTCAACGCTCATGAATTTTCTTATTTTTTTAGCAAACATAGAGCAGTATCATCCACTCCACTGTAAAACAGCCAAAAAAACATGCAGTTACTACATGGACAATAATACGCGATACAAACCGACACCAAGACGCACATACAGATCTTCGCACAAACAGATGCCCAGACACATACTCAGTAACAACCACTCACACATACACGCGGGGATCTAATACGCTTGTTTCAAAATGCCATACACGGCGGGTGGGCCACATCGACTGTGGATTTTCGCCTGCTGTTTGGAGCGATTTTTAACGCACCAGACAGTGAGCGAGTTTCATATCTTCCTTGTTATTCGGCTCACACCAATGAGGTGTATATGTATATGCCAAGAAATGCTTAAAGAGTCCAAAAATGCTCATCTCTGTTACAGTCAAAAAATAAAATATCTTCACTTAGAAAGCGTATGATAATCCAATGCAGAGACCTGCATCTTAAAGGGAACACAATGCGCATTCTATTATTTTTCAAAGCACGTGTGAAAAGGCAGTGGTAAGGACCCCGCTGAATTTTTCCTGTGCAAGCCCAGTGACAAAAATGCAATCACTGAGCCACAGTGAAGGATCGCTGTGAAAGATAATTGACCCGACGTGAAAGATAACTGGGCACTGTGATAGATCATCTTGAAAAATCACAGGCCACAATTAAAGACCACAGTGCAGGACCACTGGGTTAAAATCAATGATTACAATTGATAATCACCAGGCTACGGCGAAAAAAGAATTTTGAAGAATAACAATGCCACTAGATCACTGGGAAATATCGCCATGTCTCAGTGAAATTAATATCACTGTGAGGGATAACAAGTTATTGTGAAAGATAACCATAATACATTAGCGATGGGAGTAACGCTTTCCAGGAGCCCTTTAAAAGAATGGCTAATTGTTCATTTTTCTTTTTTAGGGGGCAAGGTCTGCTAGGTTTATCTTCGAAATTACGACTGGGATATAATGATAGGGTGAGATTTGCATCAGTTTCAAACTTAACACTGGACAACCCACCTTAATAAATTTATTTAGTCTGTGTGAACTAGATTTAGTGGCACCAAGTTTCCGATTTTGGATCATTTCCTTTTCCAAACATGGCTGCCTCCTCAAACTGGCTGCTTCACGCTGTTAATGTAAGTGGATTTAGGGCAGGCAGTCTGCGCTGGCAGTGCAGTGGGTGGGCAGTGTTAGAACTCAATTTGTAGGCTGAAATCGCCATGGTCATGTGCCGTTAACACTGCTTTAAGCGTTCGCAAAACTGGTGGTGACATCATGGATATAGACTGAACACATGGCTCTTGACAGCAACAAAGGGTCTTTAGGCTTGACATTTTATACTCAGTTTTGTGATTCTCCCACTCTCTTTTCTGTCCATGTCAAAGCGGGGCAAACCAGGCAGTAAATATAGTGCACCCAATGAAATTTGGCCCAACGTTGAAAAGAAAGGCACTTATCAAGACCAACTCTGCTCCCTTCAGGCATATCGTGGAGCCATTGAAAAGAATTGGATTGTTCACAAGCACAAAATCACCATGAAGGATGACCAAGCCATTGTAAAAGTGAAGGTGACGAGACCGCAGCGATAAATCAACACTCCAAAGCTATGTTTTGTGTTGTCTGTTTAGATTGAACATTTTACTTCATTTAACTTTATAATACTTAGTTTCTTTTCCTCTTGCTATTGATTTTTAGGTGTACATCCGCCACTATGATTACATTTGTCGATGCTCAATGGACATTATAGTTCATTACTTAGCATATTTTCATCAAATATTGTCCATTCCATTCACTACCTAAACATTTCATGAAATTCTAGCCTTCTTCTCTGTAGCAGAAAAAAATATGTGGCCGATTTGCAACGTAAACCACACTGTAGGACGGTACTGTACATACCAGTGGTGGTCATGAAAATATAATTAACCATAATGGTGAAAATAATGCTACCCATATGCACGCTGTATCTGTAACTTTTATTCTAACTTTTTTGTTCCACATTAAGGAGGATTCCAGGTTTTAATTATAACTGTAATAACTGAAACCTAGAATCCTCCTAAATGTGGAACCTGGCGCAAGAGCTCATCTGAGTTTTATCCACTGCAGTTATCCAGCAAAAATACGTAATCTCTGTTGTTCAGGATAGGAGGCTTTTGTAGAGAAAGACTCTGGCCTAACTGCTCTTTTTTTTTTGTCTGGATGAAGCACCTTTGATTCGGTAAAAGCAATGAATATTTTCTGTTATTGCTTTCGGAGCCCTTGATCCATTCATTCATTCCAGTGTTGAACATTCTGTGCCATATCTGGATTTTCTGAAAGTTTCTCAAGGTTAGTGTGAAGCATTTGGCCCCTCAATGGTTTTCTGTGTAGATCTGCTACTTGGGCAGACGGTCGACAGCAAAGGCTGGTGATTTTCCAGTGTCCTTGATTTTCAGAGGTTTTCTGGTTCAGCCATAACATTGCCATTTAAATCCCGCAAATACAAACACGTGCAGCTGTTTGGCGAACGCCATTATGTCAACCTTTATTAACGACTGCTGTTGCTGGTTTGAAGGGGGGAAAAAATGCAGATTTGAAAAAGCATCTGGCTCCGCTGTGAATTGGTGCGCGGGCATTGCTTAACACTCTGAAATGTTGAAAAACACATCCCTCCACGATGAACTTCTCCATCTGTGTGTATTTAAGCACATTAATCACGAATAGGTAAACAAATCACAGAGTTGAGCAACCGCATGGAGAAATGAACATGAAAGTACCTACTTTACTACATTTTATAAATATCAAAGTATTTACCTTTAAATCGTGAAGTACTTATGTTTCTTTTAATGCAAACCGCTCCTACACTACATTAGCCGCATCACAATCTGTGGTATTTCATACAGAAGATGATGCAATCCAGTTAACTGAAAAGGTTCGTCAAATGAACTGGGATAGACGCTGATGTCTTCCCAATGCATGACGGGGTAGGCTCCAGCTCCCACACGACCCTGACAAGGGTCAAGATGATTAAATGATGAATGGATAGATTGATAAACACATGGAGGGATGATGCAGATAATTCCTTACTGACTGAGGTGGCCTACCCTTACATATTCCACATCATGGTATCAAAACTCCACCCACCGTTGTTCTTTTCATTGCTGCATAAACACTCAGGCTACAACAGAACGTCTTCTCGCCTAAAATCTGCAGGTGAACATTTGCGCATTTCTCATGTCAATTTTATCAGTTTTTGAGATCCAGCCTACCGTATCAATGCTCTTTTTTTTTCCAAACAAGACTTAATTTCTAACTTTCAACAATACAGAAAATAAACGCAAATCAAAATATCAAGACATTGGATCAAATCCATAACCCACCCATAAACCACATATTTGGCACACAAAATTGTTCATTAGAAAATAACACTCTCTGTAAATGCACTTTTTACTTCAATTCAATGAGTTCACTCTAAAAAGTTCTGAGCCCAGTAGACATGAATGAGTCAAAATGTCTCCAAAAGGACACGGATAAAGGAAGCGACCCTTTTTCCAGTAGAGGAAAAGGCTTCAAATGATTTTTCAGCTTATTGAGCTTGAGTTCTGCTTAACTGAAGTCTTTCCAGGCATGTTATTCTGAAGAAGACATTACACAGTCTATTGGTCGGCTTCTGTTATTCCATTACGGTCGCTGATCGAACTAAACCAGCAATAGAGCCACGGGCGGTCGGACCGGTTTTCTTTTTTTCTTTGCTCCTGCAGCGTCTTCATTGAATCCTCGCTGATTTTCTTTGCTTGCTTAGCCCACACGGCTAATCTCTCTTCCTTTGACCACATTACAAATAATGAAGCGTGCGCCACAATGGCTATCGATTCTGCTTTGTGATAATTAAGAATAATAGCCGCCGCTCAGCCTCCTCGCGCCTCCACTTCTCCACTTCATCACAACGGTATAGATCTCTCTCCGTCGCTCATCATCTCCTTTCACCGTCTCCCCATTCACACAGAATTATCTCGCTCTTCACCTTGTTACCAATATTTTGCCGCTCTTTATTCTCCGCCTTCTCTCACACAGACCCATTACCGCGCTTTGTCCGGCGAAATTGCGTCGCCCGTACAGTGCGCTCAGGGTGTTTTTTGATTCCAAACGGCTCTTGTCTTAGGAGAGAAGGCATTGTCAAGGAAGGACCTCATAAAGTTTGCCCGTTTTAATTATCTCTGGAAACGCAAACCCAGCACTGGAGACATTCTGAAACCTACTGGCACTATAAAGGCCTTAGCGATCGCAGATATTTTTTTTCACTTATTAAGGAAATAAGGAGGGGGGGGTTCTGCTTAGCCATGGTCAAAGAGAGGATGTTAATGTCCATTTCACGCTGGAACATAATTTATTTGGGACTGTGAGGAGAATGGCAGTATGCGATTTATGCTCAATGAAACCTGCAGTCCCGGGTAGACATTTACAATATAAAGAGAGAAACAAATATGGATCAAGCTCAATATAATTATAGATTCAACCGTTGGAGAATAAAACCTAGAAAACAAAGCTCTTTGTTCCAGATGATTCTTTCAAGTCATGGTTCAGGTCGGAAATATGGCAGTAAAACCTACATCGGAATTTCTGCATCTCGGAAAGGGGATGATTGTGCTAATGGCAGTGGGCCTACAAAAATGTTAAGAATGCGCTAACTGTAGTAGCACAGTGTGCTAAGGAGGCAGGAGATGCATGACTCCCCCATCAAAGGCCCACGGTTCATGGTGCTAACATTTCAATAATTCATGCAGAGCCTGGCTTTCAACTTTTATATGAAATGCGAGATCCGTTCTGTGAGCAGCTAGAGCTGCAAGTAAGAGTTTATACATTTCTTTACAAAGCAGAATGGAGAGGGGGCAGCCTTACCCAGTCTAGGTGGCATAGAAATGCCAGCTGATGGGATGTTGGGTTAAATCTTTGTTTACCCACACGTACTGCAACACTTTCCCAAGACTTCCACTCGATGAGCGAGTAAACAGGAAAAATATTACGGGCACCGCTTGTGTAAATACACATCTAAGACTTAAATCCTACAGCTCCTGGGCATGCGCCAGTGGCTCTTTGCAGGTCTTAGGTCCTAATCTCTGGGTCCCCCTGGAAACAGGAGCGAATTCATCACCGCTGAATTCAGAGCCTTGGAAACAGAAAGGCGGATCGTCAGTGAAGAAGGCGTCTGGGCAAGGAGAAGGTGTGAACAGGCGAGAGAGGGAGAGAGAGAGAAAGAAAGTGACAGAGAGAGACAGGGAAAGGGCAGACAGGACATTGCAGCTCTAAGAATCTCAGCACGCGGGACCAGCGCTCTATCAGTTTGCCGATAATGATGACGCTCCAGCAGGAATTCTCTAAATGGAGTAATTTGTAATTGATTTAGCACATTAATTACAGTCCGGTTAAGCCTGTGTCATGCTTAATATTGCACAATTTGATGAGGAGAAGTTCCGCACAGGGACCGTTTCTGATGAATGGCAATTATTCAATTATGTCACGCTTATTCTCATTCCTTTTAATCTAATGGTAATCACTTCCGCGTACGTCTAATTGCTCAGTGGGTATAATTGTGCTCAGAATAGCGCATGCTGTCCTGTGTCAGTTTTAATCACGAATGGCCCCAGGTACACTCAGAACAGCAGTTTCCTGATGTTCACTGCACAGCCATATCGAGATCAAATACTGCCGAACTTTGCTTTCTTCTGGCTTCATCTATAACAGGACCATTTTTAGCGTATCATTTTGAAAAATTTCAGCCAGTGGTATGGCGTTACATGTGAGAGTGCCACGAGATAAGGAAGAGACATCGTATAAATATTTGAAGAGTTTATTTCCCAAACGCAATATATCCATTCTACTCATTTTGAGTAAACCAGCTTTTTCTAAGTATGTTTTTCTATTTGCCTTTCTATGTTGGCACCTATTGTATTTTATAGAAAAACACAAACTTTGACCATGAAAAAAATACACCGCATAGTATGAATTTCTAAAAATGAATTTTTGCACCAGGTGTAAGAAGCACAGGGTTATCGCTACATGATATTATCTCAATTTTTATAATTTTGGTGCTTATTGCATTTTGGAAACAAACTCTTCATTGATAGTCAAATGTCAGGAAACAAAAGAAAAAATACTGTTAAAATACAGAATAGAGCAAAGTAATGCAGAGGGTAGCATTGATGCCTCACTGCAAAAAGGTTGCGTGTTTGAATCTGGCTATGGGCTTTTCAGAGTGGAGTTTGCCGAAAATGAGGATTTTCTCTGGGCAATCTTGGTTTCCTCTCACAGCCCGAAGACATGCATGTCTGATTAATTTGAGACTCAAAATTGCCCATAGATGCAAGAGGATCACGGATCCTGCCTCATGCCTGCACTGCATGATGGGATAGACTTCAGCCCCCCAGCATGTCCTGACCAGGAATAAATGAGTAGCGCATTGGAAGGACGGACAAATTTGTTTGGTATACTTTGTCTAAGTTGATATCAGCAGCCATTTTACCAAACGACAAAGACCAAGCAACGCGGCAAAACTGCAATACAGTCAGTAAAGAAATGAAATGAAAAGTTGAGATTAGGTAACCACTAATATCAGCCAAATGTAGTAAGAGCTCACTGCAGAACTCAACATAAATATTCCTTAAATAATGATGCTCAATGAAAGTAGGCATTGCTATCAATATCCCCCGCCACAATGGAATCCCATTTCCTAACCGAGTCAAAGTCATGACAAGTCCCGTTCATGCACAAAACTTGTTTCCACTTATCCAGACGGACAAACGGATGAATGAGGTCCATTGCAAATTCCCAGCTCCACTTCATGTCATGGCCGGGGATAGAAATGAAAGACAGAAAGCACTTTAATTGCAGCTGTAATTTTACTGAAATATATTACCCAGCATAAAAGTACCAGGCTGTTTTCAATTTGTCAATTAACTCGTTGGAACTTCATCTGGAAGAGTAGCAAGACTGATAATCATGTTTCAAACCGTTTGACTTTTGTAAGCAACACCAGAGGGATGAGGAGACTGAACCTTGAAAACAGCAAATAGCGAACTTTAGAGACTGCTAGCAATTCTTAATATAAAACCACAGATAAAAAATAAATGTGCACAACTGTCTAAGAAACAATGGTAACAAAAGAGTGCTTCTCCAGTGCTCAGAAAAAAATATTTCTCAGCAAGTCTCATGGGATCAGTGTTCGAATCGCATAGAGCTGAGCATGGAATTTAAATCACTTCACAGAATAAAAAATGGAATTATCCAAGTGCCTTATCAAGACGCCATCCGAGTTCATCTAAATAGGATTTAGTGTCAATTCATATTGGTCTGCTTGTAGCAGTACGAATGTGAAATCCAAGCCCACCTGGGCACTAAAAATAATTAAACAAGGTCACTTCATTGGTCGAGCCTCCACAGGAACCCTAGGAAATTTAAAAAGAACCCCCAGGATCCTGCTTGCATTTCTTGCCATTGCAGTTAATCTGCTGGTAAGATCTGATGAGAAAGAAAATCCACAAGATGAAGCAAAAATCTGAAGAACAACAGAAATATCATTAAAGTCAAAAGACTGGTGGACAGTTTTTGTCACAACATTGGTTCCAGCTCACACCATTTAACTGTATTAATTGCTGTTTATTTATTCAATACTAATTTATCTACACATGTACTTCTAATATTATGATTGCAGTGAAAGGAGTCTGTTTAAACAATTATGTCTGGGAATATCTTTCCATAAACACCAAAACAACAAGGTATCGCAAAGGTCCACTACTCGCAAATAAAATGCGCAATAATAATATTACTACTACTGCTAATAATAGTAATAATAATACTAATAATAATAATAATACATTTTCAAACTTGAATTGAAAAATCTGAAAAAGCATTTCTCAAGACCATGAACTTGGCATCAGTGAACAATTATAGCTGCATAATTTCTGAATAACCTATAGGCTCATTCTTATTCCAACCTTCAGTATTACAGTATCAAGCTGTAATTTTACCTTCTAGTGCTTTCCAATGAGCTGGCATAATATATGAGTCATCTGACAGGCGTAAGCAGGGCAACTCTGTACCACTAATGTAGCCTTTTGTCATGATTATACTCTGACTCTGATTACCTCTCAGCCGAGCGCAGTCACATGAGTGTTTAACCACCTGCGCCCTCTATCACCCACGCAAAATCCTCTAAATGAGACTCCCGGAGCCAGCCAATAGCATGCTGGGCCCAAAAAGTCACTGCTTCGCACAATGATAAGAGGGAGATATGGACCCCACCAACGGAGGCTTCAAATAGCTGCTCCTGCAGCTGGCGTCATGGCAACAATTAGTGTCACCCGCGCTTTCGCAACATTGGTTACACAGTTATAAGGGGGAGCAACGAACCACAGCCAGGAGGCAGGAGTTTGGGCAAGCCAATTTAAGAGTCCCGCCAGGCAGTTTTCATGTTCTTGTGTACTACGCTTCACATTTTATTTGCTTACTTATTTTATTTTGATAATGTTATTTGCGGAGTAAGAGTTGCTTCTGAGAGAGAGTAGCTGAGAGATTTATTTTCTGTGTACGTCTGGCTCATTCTTCTGTGAATTTGACAGTTTTCACAACACCAGACTGACTTGCATGCAGTGTCACTGTCGCCGCGATATCCCAGATGTGCAGCCAAATCACACGCTGCTTTACTGAGTCACAACACTGTCCGAAGGCCTAAAAAGCAGGGCAGCCAATCAGTCGTCCAACATGCAGACTGACTCTCCATGATTATGGAGGGAAGCTGAAGTTTAAGGTTGATGTGAAAATATGCTGCCCCAGCAGGCCACTGTCCAGAGAGGCAGGCCATTACACTGGACATAGCTGTACTGGAACACAACCAGCAGGTACAGAACACAGCCTGTGTTGAGTCCTAGAGCCCTGCAAGCTAGGAATCCAGTGAAAAGTGCGCACAGTGAATAGGAAAGCTAGCCTGAGCTGTGAATGTAACTTTAGATTCCTAACACACCTGGTCATCCCGAAAAAGTAACTTCAAGATGGTCTCTATAGTGTTAATGACAGCGCTGGCCCACTTGCCAATCCATCGCCGAGGAGTTTAAACTGGTACAATGGCAATTGGCCATCACACGCGTTTTAGATTTTATTTATTTATTTTTTTAACAAATAAGAGTCTCTTCACCGTTTAAGCAGTGGAATAATTCATCCCTTAAATAAACAGAACAAACAAAGTCACGAAATTAGCCTTTTTTTCTTCCATGCGCTTCCTGTCAATGTGAAGGCCAATTTATGATCCTAAACACTCCCTTCAGTCACTGTCAGTGAAAAATTAGGCCAGGGGAGAAAATTAATTATAGCAATACAATGAAATCACAGAGTCACTGGAGAATCTGTCCGTACCGTTTAGGGATTAGTGTTTTAAAGAGCAAAATACAAGGTTAATGAACCTGCAATCTTCGATAGAATCAGTTAAACTTTAATTCATGAAAAACATGCATACTCGAGAGGTCGATCTAAAGCGGAACTGCGAGGCGATGACAGGGCCGAAGTCTGCGTGTGCGGGCGTTTGTGTGCATACATGTGCTCGCAGTGCACTTAAGTAGAGGAAGTGCTTGACCGGTGCTTCAAAAACAAAGAACTACATCAGCCCTGGCTGTGCTATGATAGCCTGTGACTTACTCTGGCACCACAGAAAGAGAAGGCTGTGCTGGCTTCCCTTTAAAAACACACCTTCAGCGCTCCAGATTTACGGCTCTCTTTGTGCGAGACCACGTTCGCCAGCATCAAGGTCTAGTACATTATTATCCTGTCTACAACAGGTTGCACAAAGAGCACTGCTGCCGACTTCCACCACGTTTTCCCCAGATGACAGAGCAAAAAAGACGCATTCCCCCTCATGTTAAAAATATGTATGGCTTGATTATATTCTTTCCTTTCATTGAGTTGAATACTTCCCCAGTTAAAAAAAAAAAAAAGACTAAATGCAGGACCATTTTCATTTTAACTGGGATTCATTCCCACCGCAAAACAAAAATGCACAATTATGCAGCCATTGAAATATTTAAACGGTGCCGTGGCACTGACAGTGAGACTGGGAGGAGACAGAGCGAACTCTAACAATACGATAATTTCACAGTAAAGAGCTGTAATTACCCAAAAGCCCCGGCTCTGTCGGCATTCAGTCGCCCAATCAAACTCCACTGCCAGCCACAGCTCCTACCTCTTATCTATTGTGCTGCTAGGTGAAGGGATATTAAGACTCCGCAATGACGTGCAATTAAATTACTCTGTCTCCGCTTTCAAGAAGAAAAAAAAATCATAACCTTTTAATCCCTCCTGCACACACCTGAAGGTGTCTTTACTTTTTTTGGGGGAGGGAAGGGAAATAGTATTTTTTTAAAGAGGTGGCATCACAGAGATACTGAGAGGAGAAAGACAAGAAAAAATCAAGAAAGGCTTTCGGTGTCTTGCTCTTTTCTTTCCGTCTTAATTACGGCTCTATACAGTCGAGTGGGTGTTGGTAAGGATTGTGGCACTACCTGCAGTAAAGAGAGGATAATTACTGGGATTTTTCTTTTTTTTTTTGTTTAATCAAGACAAAAGATGGTTGACGCATTACCAGGCAACTTGAAAACTGTGATAATAATTATAGCGTTGTGTGACAGGCGGTTGGCAAATAGAGTGCGAAAATAAAAGCTACCTGAGGTGAAAGAGAACTAGCAACAGCTATGATTGGGGACAAATGATTGAAATAATAAGAAAACAAACGACATAAACAGCAATAGCGAGAAAATAAAACACGTCGGAGGAAAGAGAGAAGGAGCCGACCGAATGGTTTGCGGAAACTAAGCTGCTGCTTTCCCTCCCTCCATTTCCCTCCATCCCTCTCTCCCTCCCTCTATCCCTCTCTCCTTGTGTCGGAGGCTGATTTAAATATCACACACGCGCCCTGAGAAGGGCCGATGAGCCGGACAATCCCAGCGCATATTGGTGGGCTTGATTAATGACGGCCCGCATTCCTGGCTAAATTGTAATTACAAGAAGGCAATTGGATTTCAGGGGGTCGTTACCAAGAAGAAAGGGTGGAAGAACAATGTGTGTGTGTGTGTGTGTGTGTGTGCTTGTGTGCGTGTGTGTTTGTCTGTGTGCATGTTGCTGTCTGTATCAGTTTGTGTGCGTGCGCATGTGCATGCACGTCTGTTTGTGTGCATCCGTGACCTGGGTGTGTCTGGGCATTCCAGCATGTGCACGCGCGCATGTGTATGTATGTTTTTGTGTGCGTACATGTGTGGGCGTGCGCATGGGCATTTGTGTCTCAGTGGCCTTGTATGTGCATTAGCCCGTGAGTGCAGATGTATGGCCATACCTGCAACATGTGTGTGCGTGTATGTGTGGGTTTGAGCACGCGTGCGTGAGTATATGTGTGTGGATAAGTATGTTTGTGTAGATGTGCGGGCACGCCTGCTTGTGTGTGTGTGTGGGTGTATGTGAGCACTGGTAGAAGTTCTGATAAAGAAATCACAACAGTAAAGTAGTGGCACTCACTGCAAAGTTCAGCAATATCAACACCACTTAGGGAAATAAAAACAGAGAATAAGAGAGAGGGAGAGAGAAAAAAAGATATGAAGGGATATTAGATGTGCACAGAGGGGACAAGGCAGGAGAGTCGGGTCTTGTGTCTGACCAATAACACCCATCGAATGCCTTTTCTTCTCAGTCGCAGTCAGGGTCACGTTATGTGATGACTTACTTGGCGGACGACCGCCCCTCTTGCCCCATCGTCCGTTTTGCAGCCATTACTCGCGGCTACGAGTGAAATCAGCCAAGGGATAATCAACACTTAGCTCTTCCGAGTGCGTTATTATACAGCCATTGATGGATGGTACAATTACACTCGGTGTCACTTAGCTAAATGGCTATGTAATCCTAATGAGTTCTTCCACAAACAGTTACTGGCTGGTATGTAGCACAACAGGGAAAAAAGCACAAGGGTGGACACACAAAAAGAGAGAAAAAGTGGAATAATGAATAAATAATTATTGAGCAAGGCATTCTGGGTAACACATTCCAGCACAAGTACCTCAAGTAAGTCTCAAGACTGTACCTTTTGGGATAGGTAAGGAGACGGACGCCAACAGGAAAGGTCAAAGGTGCACTGCTCTGCCCGCCTTCACTTTCCAAACAGCTAAACAATGCCTTCAGTCAGAGATGCTCATACGCAAATGCACCACAGTCGCCGTGTTAAATTAATTGCTGCAACTGGCAATCCTTTGTCCTCGGCAATAACAAATATATCTCAGTTGAGCCAGCCGTGTCCCTCGCCATCCCCTGCGTGCGCTTTTCTCCACCTCTGCAATAAAGCAAGGTCAGAGCAGGCAGCCGAGACGCACCGATCATAATTACAGTCAGGCGCATCGAGGCCCACCTCGGCACTCCCAAGGACCCCGCACTAATAGAAACAGAAGAGAGAAAGCGCCGGTGATCCGCGCAGCTGAGACTCAAACAAGATGAATTCTGGGTCTGAGGAGATGTGCGGCAGCTTCTCTACCAGGCTGCTTCACTGCAATGAACACATCCCGACCTGGTTATCGAGAATCGCCCCGACACGCATCGCACACATTTAATATCAAACATCTTAGACCTCCTATAACGCGTCATCCTACTCATGGTTTTTTCTGTTGGCTCCTATTATACAGTACAGTGCTACATACGCTTGTCATCGGAAAACCAACGGGTTTTTTGAATAGATTGTGACGTTAACTTTATGTCGACTATAAATTTTGTTGATCTCGTGATTCATTGTGTGTGTAGTTAGTTGTGTTAAGCAGAGGAACAGTATGAACTGTTCAGACACTCAGGCAGAATACACACACGGGTGCACACGCACCCCCAAACACACACACACACAAACACGCATGCGTACACATATACATACACAAACAACACAAACTCCTGCTCACACTCACTCTCAAACACGCGTACAGACACACACTGACACAGTCACCCAGTCGCGCGCACGCGCGCACACACACACACACACACACACACATACACAGGTCTCAACCAAAAGCGCTGCGAAGTTTACTTAATCCCAAACCGCTGAAAGTTTCAATTAGAGAGAGACATGAGCCTCGGCGTGACAGTAAGCTTCTCTAACTGACATAAAAGGCAGTAGAAGGGCACATCACTGGAACTTGAATGGAACAATCCAGTCCCTTTCACATTTACCAACACCAGAAAATCAACTCACAGAACAAAAGGTTTCCTTGCAGTAGATTGACAGGCTACTGTTACACTCCACTGGCACGGCCTGAATGAATGGATTGTGAAAGAATATCCACTCATAATGCACGGCAAAACACTATCCATACAAAATACACCAAGCCCAGCCATTACTGGCCAGTGCTGTGGCATTTTCATTTTGTTTGACCCGAGTCTCGCAAGAGCTGTTCTTCGAAGTGCTGATCGCAGCTGTCTTTGTGTCGTTTGATTTAGTTTTCTGGATAAGTATGTAAAGTAATAAAAAAATAAAAAAACCCTCCCAATACACTCACCTCAGTCCCCCTGAGTATAATGGCTGATACTAACACGGCCGCACACATGCTGTACCGGCCTTGAATCGGTCGGCCTGAAAAGCACAGTCTGATTTTTTCCCACTGCGATTGTCATACGCCTCATTCTTTTCCCTTGGCTGGTATGCAATCCCACGATAAGCTGTAATATCAGTCTCAAACTCTCTCGTATTGTCTCATTCGGTCTTTGTCCTTCAGTGAGAAGTGTCACTCATGTTAGCGCGTGTTCATCCACAGTGCAGCTTACCCCCTCTCTCCCAAATTCTCCCAGAAAAATAAGACTTCTCCAGTCAGAATTGCCTTGCAGATAATGGCAGTATTCTTAAGGGCATTGGAACTCCGGTTCCCAGCATTCTACCCATTACAGCATGCAGGGCTAATAAACATAATCCAGAAAGGGCTGGTATGGGTGCAGGCTTTCATTCCAACCAGGCAGTTACACACCAGATACTACTAATCAAGATCTTTGGCAAATACTCTTGGGGTTGATTAGTAGTATCAGGTATGTAAGTGCTTGGTTGGAATGAAAACCTGCACCCACACCAGCCCTTTCTGAGTAATGTTGAATAGCCCTGATGTAGGGGATCATGGACAGGCCTGAGCCATGAGGGAGCAAGATGGTGTGAGTGCAGCGGCGAGCCAGCAGGGGGAGCTTTTTGTTTACAGCCCCACCTTGTACCCCATGGTTCACCTCTTTGTGAAACAGCAATGAGCAGACAGCCCTCAGAAAGAGGATCACACAAATTTTTTAAATACTTCAGCTGTAATTGATGGTGCTGCTCAATGACTAAAAGCAACTCGGCACTTTAAAATCCGAAGGCACTGATGCGGAGTGTAGATGAAAATTGCGCGGAAATGCCACCAACATAATAACAAATAACTTTAGGTTATTTACATAACCCCGGTTCTCTGAGTAATATGAGTGAGATGTCTCACTATGGGATGCACGCCTCGCTGCAGCCTCAGAAGCATTAATCTCATTACGCCAATCCTGATTGGCTGGTGAACGTGTCCGTCCGCCCAGGTGGTACACCCACCTTAAATAGCTCATGCGGACGGCACCACGTCATTCAAGATAAGCACCTCTTCTCACTCGCCCCAGCAAGAAGGGTTGTCTGGTGAGACATCTCACTCATATTACTCAGAGAACCGGGGTTATGTAAATAACCTAAAGTTCTCTTTCATAATATTTCGCTCTATGTCTCACTATGGGATATCGTAGCTCCCGTATTGCCAGACAAGCTTATCCAGCGTCCACCAACCCACAGAGAAGCAATCTGTTCCAGTCAGGACAGCAGAACCGCGCGTGCCACGCACGGGGCGGAAACGTCCAGCTTATAAAAGCGGACAAAAGTGAGAGGCGAGGACCAACTCGCCGCTGCACAGATGTCCTGAACAGAAACTCCCCTGAATAAGGCCCAGGATGCGGCCAAGCCCCGAGTCGAGTGCGCCCGCATGCCCACAGGCGGCTGCAAACCCCGACACGTATAGGCCAAAGCAATCGCCTCCACCACCCAATGGGATAGGCGCTGCTTAGTGATAGGTTTTCCTTTATGAGGATTAGCCCAGGAGACGAACAGCTGATCGCTCCTCCTGAATCCCCTAGTCCTGTCCATGTACATGCGCACCGCACGGACTGGACATAACGCGTGCGACTGCTGCTCCTCTGTTGAGGCAGCAAAGGCCAGAAGGTCAATTGGAGAACATGAGCCCACCACCTTAGGCACAAAAGCCGGGTTGGGCCTCAAAATCAACCTTACATCTCCCGGGAAGAGCTGAGCGCATGACGGATGCACCGAAAGCGCATGGATGTCACTGACTCGCTTAGCTGAAGCCAGAGCCAGCAACAACACAGCCTTGAAAGACACGTGCTTCAAGTCTGCCCCTTCCAGTGGCTCAAAAGGAGGGCCCTTAAGCCCCTCCAGAACCACAGCCAGGTCCCACGGTGGCACCAGTGGTCTGGACACGGGGAGAAGCCTGCGCGCTCCCTTCATAAAACGGCAAACCAGCGGGTGCTGACTCGCCGTTCGCTTTTCAAACCCCACGTGACAGGCGGCGATAGCCGCCAAGTACACCTTAATCGTGGAGAAGGCTTTGCCTTTGTCAATCAGGTCCTGCAAGAATGACAATATAGCACTCACCGGACACTGAAAAGAAACGTGGCCGTTCCTGTGACACCACCCCTCAAACACCCTCCACTTACAGTCATACAAAGACCTAGTGGATGGGGCCCTAGCGTTTTGTATAGTGGAAATCACACGCTGTGACAATCCCACAGCCGAGAGACTGAGCCACTCAGGGGCCACGCCCACAACGCCAAGCGTTCCGGGTGCGGGTGGAGGATCGCCCCCCCCCCCTGCGATAGCAGGTCCCTGCGCAGCGGGAGCTGCCAAGGCTGAGCGCACAGTAACCGATATATTTCCGCTAGCCAATGCATCGCCGGCCAATGCGGAGCAATCAATATCAGTGCGTGACCACGTTCCCTCACTCTGGACAGAGTGGGGGATATCAAGGCCAGGGGAGGGAACGCGTAAAGCAGCTCGTGCGGCCAGACGTGCGCTAGTGCGTCTATGCCAAGGGGAGCATCCATGCCGCGCAGAGAGTAAAACAGCGCGCACTGCGCGTTTTCTCTCGCCGCGAACAGATCTACCGCGGCCCGACCGAACCGGGCCCATATCTGTTCCACAATCTCCGGGTGCAGAGTCCACTCCCCATACACCGGCGCACCCCTGGACAACAGGTCCGCGCCTGTGTTCAAGACCCCCGGGACGTGCGTCGCTCTCAAGGAGAGGAGACGGCCGCAGCTCCACAGGATCAGTTTGCGTGCCAGCATGTGCAACTGACGGGAGCGCAGCCCCCCCTGACGGTTGATGTACGCCACCGTCGTCGTATTGTCCGTTCTCACCAGGACATGATGACCCATGAGAGATGGAAGGAAATGTTTCAGGGAGAGGAACACCGCTGAAAGTTCCAGAAAATTTATGTGAGACTGCTGGAGGCCCACACTCCAGCGGCCCCTCACAGACTGGCCCCCGTGAATTCCGCCCCAGCCCGTCAGGCTGGCGTCTGTAGTGACCACCTTCCTGGACAGGACCGAGCCCATTGGGACCCCCTGGGTCAGAAAGGACGGAGTCCGCCAGTGACGCAGCGCCCTGGCGCATTCCAGTGTGACCAAGACTCTCCGCGTGCCGTGACGCACGGGATCTAGCCCGCATGAGGCCACCCAAAGCTGGAATTCTCTCATGTGGAGGCGACCGAGACGGATCACGAGGATGGCAGACGCCATCAGACCGAGTAACCGAAGACACAGTCTGAATGGAACAAACCTGCCTGGATAAAAAAGCGCGAGGCATGCCCTGAAAGCTCTCACCCGTTCCGCCGAGAGGCGAGCTGTGAAAGACACTGAATTCAGGGATAACCCCAGAAAGATAGCATCTTGCACTGGGGACAGCATGCTTTTCTCCGCGTTTATCACAAAACCCAGATCGACTAGGTGCTGTGTGAGAATACGCGTGTGCGCCCTGGCTTCCTGCTCCGATTGCGCTAAAAGCAGCCAATCGTCCAGGTAAGTGGCCAGACGGATGCCCCGCCGTCTCAGCGGGGCTATTGCTGCCTCCGTGCACCGCACGAACACCCTCGGGCTTAATGACAGACCGAAAGGGAGCACGCGATACTCGTAGCAGATCCCCTGGAAAGCGAACCTCAGAAACTTTCTGTGGGGAGGATAGATTGGAATGTGGAAGTACGCGTCTTTCAGATCGATTGAAGTGAACCAATCGTTCTGACGTACAAGACGCAACAGGGATGCGTGTGTGAGCATCCTGAACTTGTACTTCCTGAGATATTTGTTCAGAGCCCGTAAATCCAGGATAGGGCGAATACCGTTCCCCCCCCGTTTGGGGACTAGGAAATACCTGGAGTAGAAACCGCTCTGACATTGTGCGGGAGGGACGACACAGATTGCTCCTTTGTTTAACAGTGAGAAAATTTCCTCCTGTAAAACACGAGCTGACTCTCCCCGCGCCTGGGAGTGTATAACGCCGGCGAATCGCGGGGGGACAGCGGCGAATTGCAGCCTGTACCCCCTCGAAATCGTCCTCAACACCCAGGGTGGGGCTGCCAGTGCGACCCATCTCCGCCATCTGAGGGCGAGAGGTGATGTGCACCGCAGCCCTTCCACCACAAGAGGGCCCAGCCGCAGTGCGGTGGCGCCCTCTTGTGGCGGAATGACACAGCCCCCGGGTGACGTGCCCTGCAGTCCTCCCACCACAAGAGGGCGCAGCCGCAGTGCGGTGGCGTTCTCCTGTGGCGGAATGACAAGGCCCCCGGGTGGCGTGCTTATTTTGACAGATTTGGCTTTCTTTATTTTCAGCTGCGCCCTCGGCACTCGGCCTGGCTGCGACAGCGGGACACAATTTATTCTCTTTGAGAAAACATTTGTGTATGTGCGTGCTTGTGGACATGAGAGGGGGGCAACCGCTAAACCCCGCGACGTCAAATGTCCATCTCTCCCGGCTTGCGCTGGCACGGTCCGAGGCAGCTGGGAGATAGGGGCGTGGGGAGCCCCTGGGTGCACGCCCGAAAGCCAAACAGGTGGAGCCGGAGAACGGGGAACTTCCAGCTGCGTCACCAGTGGAGAGAGGGGGAGTCAGGCCGCTCTCTTCTTTTTCCTGGCCTGGCTGCTGGCGGTATGCGCGGGTCGCGCAGGCGCAGCTGCAGCCGGGGCCGAGGGCTTTTTAGGCCAGCCGGGCCGACCTGGCGGAGCAGGCGGGGCGGGCTGAGGCCTCCGCAGTTTCGGCATTTTAAACTGCGAATCCTGTGAAGCAGCCTGTGCAAAGGTCTTACGCTGAGCAGGCGGAAGAGGAGCAGGGGGCTTTCGAGGAAGGCAGAGCTTGAGAGCTTCATCCTCCTTCTTTTTAGCTTCGCACCGCCGTTGCATAGAAGCCAACGCGGAACCGAAGATCCCCTCCGGGACAATGGGCATGTCCAGGATGTCATCCTTCTCCCTGTCCGACAGGTTGGCGAGGTTGAGCCACCGCGCCCGTTCCTGTAGGACCATAGTCCCCAGCGCTTTTCCCGTGGCCTGGACCGCGCAGCGTTGGACACGGAGACACAGGTCGGTGACGACCGGTATTTCCTCCCATGTAGCTGGGTCCTGAGTTAGCACAAAATCCTCGCACAACTCAGCCTGATAAGCCGTGAGCAGGGAGAGGACATTGAGCGCTCTGGCCGAAAGCGCAGCCGCCTTATACGCCTTCTCAGTCAAGGCTGACTGAAAACGGTCCGACTTGGACGGCAGACTGGGGCTCCGGGAGGACACCGCTGACAGGCGGGGGTGAAGGTGCGCTGCCACGAGTGGCTCCATCGGAGGCATGCGGAGCAGACCCAGGCTCTCCATCGCCTCACAATCGAGGGACGAGGCACCGGGAATTGGGCTCCTGCTGCTATAAGGGCGGTCTTTCCAAGAGCGCGCAACCTCATCTAGCAGCTCCGGGAAGACGGGGAGAAGTTGTTTCGTCGCACTCTTAGCCAAGGGCAATTTCTTCCCCTCGTAGCGGGATCTGGTGGTCTCAGCTACGACAACGGGCCAGGGGATGTTCAGCCGGACAGCAGCGCGTTTGCACACGTCGAGCATGTCGGAGCTGGGGAGAGGAGAAGCTGGTATGCTACTCTCATCTCCATCCCGAGAGGTGACGGAGGCCGCGGGCTGCGCGGCCCGAGCCGGAGTAATGAAGACGTCGTCATCTTCCTCATCCTCTGATATGAGGAGTTCAGAGACGCCATCTTCATCATCCCCATAGTCCAGTTCTAGGACGTCTTCCTCACACGGGGGATCCGCGGCTAGGTCGAGCTGGGAGCCCCAGCTGGCGCTAGCCTCCGGAATCGCCACCGTAGCGACCGCCAAATCCTGCTTGCCCTCGGCGGCAGCACCGTCGGAGGGGAGGAGGGGGTCGATTCCAGACAAGCTAGCCTGGCGGGCTAGCCGTCTGCGGAGACTTTTCGCTGTAAACACCGCGCAGTGTTGGCACGAGCCGGGAAGTTCGATAGCCATACGGGCGTGTTCCAGCCCCAGGCAGCTCGAGCAGACCTGGTGTGGATCTTTACTCGAGATCTTGTTCCCACAGCGACAGGGACGGGTCCCGGAGTCTCCGTGCCCCCTGGTATGGGGGTTTTGGGCCTCCATTCCTAGCTAGCTGGTGTGCAGGCCGGGAGACGAGGCAGAAAACCGAGAGGTAGCTGGTGTGCTAGCGCTCGGAGCTCGACGTGCCGTGGTGGGGCGTCGAGTGAAGAAAAACCGAGAGGTAGCTGGTGTGCTAGCGCTCGGAGCTCGACGTGCCGTGGTGGGGCGTCGAGTGAAGAAACCGAGAGGTAGCTGGTGTGCTAGCCTTCGGTACTCGACGTGCCGTGGTGAGGCGTCGAGTGAAGAAAACCGACAGGTAACTGGTGTGCTAGCCTTCGGTACTCGACGTGCCGTGGTGAGGCGTCGAGGACAGTGCTGACCAAGCCGTGTAGGGCGGGAGAGCACTGAGTCCGGTCTGGTGTGACCGACGAAGCAAAAAGGTATCCAAAACTAGTAGCGCCCGGCGACAGAAAATCCGTCTGTGGACAGTTCAGCTAACTAGCCCTGGACGCGAGATATGCTCCGAGTGAGAAGAGGTGTTTGAATGACGTGGTGCCGTCCGCATGAGCTATTTAAGGTGGGTGTACCACCTGGGCGGACGGACACGTCAGGATTGGCGTAATGAGATTAATGCTTCTGAGGCTGCAGCGAGGCGTGCATCCCATAGTGAGACATCGAGCGAAATATTATGAAAGAGAACAGCAGGCTTATTCAGCTATTTGCTTTACCAGGTAATCCTTCAGCGAGTTGACAGGGGCCACATGTGAATATTAGTGCTTGTGTGTGTGTGTGTGTGTATGTATGAGTATCTGTGAGTTTGCTTCATGACTGTGTGAGTAAACTAGTTAATGTGCATGAGTTTGTTGAAGTGCTCGTGCATGTTCGTGCACATGTTTGCATGCATGCGTATGCACGCTGTTTGTGCGCGTTTGTGCACATGCTTATTCTTGTCACCCCTTTTCACCATGTTGTCTCCAGCCCCGCTCACCATGGCGATGGATAATGGGGACAGAGACCCTCTTCAGATCCAACCACTTCCCAGTCAGCTGGCTCATCTCCAAGGCCACGAACACTGGCTCAAAGGGGAGCCCGCTCCTGCCGTCCAGTCAGAGAGGACTATTACAGACCAACACAATGGCTTCTGGGAATGTGACACCCTTCAGTAAATGGAGTTCTGGAAGAAAGTGGGGTGCTTTTTCATTGCTGCCTCTCCCATGGCAGCAAAGCATTATGGGGGAAAGATTGAGAGAGGGTTTATCAGGCGATGATGACAGGGAGACAGAGACAGAATGAGAAAAAGTGAGAGAGCATGAGAGAGAAACACAGAGAGAGAGAGAGTGTAGAGAGAAAGAGAGGGAGAGAGAGATTGCTGCTTGAATCCATCAGCTTCTGGCTCAAAAATTCAAGGTCTTATCTCATCATAACATTATATTATGCTATTGTATATCAGCAGCACTTAGTCAGGGCTTGTTGTGCAGGCACTCTGCAGTCACACACAGGGCCTACGGTTCAGCCCTCAGCCTGTTTGTGTTCAGTCTAGACATGAACTCCCGGAAGCGCACTGTCTGATACACTTAAAAATGGCAAAATACTGCACTGCTCTTGTGGGGCGAAAGCAGACAGTAAATGTGCATTTTACCTCTATCCTTTTCAGTACATTTTTGCAGCCAAAGAAGATAAATACTTGCTTGATGTGACTTAATTACCCAACCTTGTCCTTTATCTTCATCATATCTTTAATGGCCAAAGTCAGTACAATTTAGTCAGAGGAAAAGACACCCTGTCAGAAAATGCTGCTTCTCTTCAGTTTGTTCAGTGCAGTTCAATGGGAATGGATCGCCGGGATCGTATTGAACTGAAGGCGTTCAGTCCGAGACCTTTGACTGTCACTCGATGGCCGCTCGCCCCCTTCGCTACGCCCGGTTGCTAGGACACTCTGGGATTCTGGCGCTGTTTGGGAACAGCAAGAGTGGCAGCAGTATGATTGATTGGACTTTAATGAAGAGGCAGTCGAGGCTTGTAAGATCATTAGCAGGCGCTTGGTAACGGCAGTAGTATTCCGGTCGAGTTACCGTTTGCAGCAATGCATCTTCCTGACGCGTGTGTCTGGAAACAGACAAAGGATTAGCTTCTTGAAAACGGTTAAATTTGGGAGAATGGGAGAGGAGGGAGTTGAAAAAGTTTTGTCACAGTGCCCTCTGCTGGATGGAGGTCAGGTAATTGTATATGGGTTGGGGCACAAATGAGCTGACCAGGATATAGGGTTTCCATAATAAGCTCAGAGGAGCTTTCATAAAACGAAAGTGAATGAAGTGGTTTTTCGATACACCATTCTCACTCATTGCTTCCCACTCACTTAAACCCTCTATCTCTCTAAGAGTGACTGACAGCATGACAGATGGGCTGGGGAAAGACAGGCGTGATCAGGCTGGAAGGTGGGCAAATTCATCGGACTGGCAGCTCTTCAGACGGTCTAAACTGCCCTTTCCTCTGCTGTTCCTCCATGCTCTCACAACTCACCAACCCCTTCACCTCTATATCACTGCAGAATTCACACGGATACACACACACAAACACGCACATGCACACGTACACAAACACACACACAAACAAGCGCATTCACACACAGAAACAAACAAACAAATACACACACGCACGCACACACACAAACACACACAAGCACACGCACAAGCAAACACACACACAAAAACATAAAACCAATAAAAATTGAGGGTTTGAGAGGCCAGTGCCACGGCAATCCCCCTGCCATTTCCCATCACATTTGTTGCCCCCCCCTCCCTCCACTATCAGGTCCCATCTTGCCTCTGGTGCTTTTTTCTCCACAGAAACGGGGCAAATCAATCTCCCCTCGGCCAGGGTCCTCCCTGGCTAAGCCTGTGGTGCCAGCAGGAACCGCTTTATGAGGCTTCAGTCAGGCTGATGGACGCCAGCAGCCAGCGACCCCTTGTATTCCGGGGGGGGCTAGATTGGCAAAGGGCCTGAGTATTCTGCAATGCTTTTGAGAATCTCCCCCTTTCCTCTGAGCAAACATTTGGGAACTGCCTGATTACATATCTAAAACCATGCCTTTGTGGCAAACATTGCGGAGTACCGTAAATGTAACATTTTCATAACGTCTTTGATTTAGCTCATACTGACAAGTGTAAAAACCAGACTGGCTGGAAAGTTGTCGTCTCTGAGTAACTGCAGCCAAGATGCACGGCGTCCTCAAACTTTTTTTCCTCTTTCCCTCTCGGTATCCACTTCCTTTGTCCTTGATTAAATCAAATTAAAGCGATGAAAATGAAGCAGCTACAGTGCTAATTGCAACTGTCAGTCCAATCTACCCGTCCTCAACGACGGGAACTCCGAAACACTTAATCAGTTTTCATTAATATTAAAGAGAGGCGATGTCCAATCTATGCCAATGGAGTGGTGCCCCACCCACCCGTGACTCACTCTCGACCCACTTTCAGTTTCTTCCCACAGAGTGGACAATCTGCATGGGTGACAGCAGAGGAAAAATCATTTTCAAACCTCTACCATTGAGAAAAAGTAAAAATATAGATGTCTTGAGGGGTGCAAGTCCAGGATTGACAATAACAGTAACCTGGCAGTATGCCTCCGGTGTTTCCTGGATGAGGCGAAGGAAATGCAGTTTGAGATATCTGACATTAACGGACTACAATAACCTCAATAGAGAACAGGTTTTACCCAAAAATAGCTTAACTTCATCATTTTCAGTTACAGCACCGTCACTTTTTTTTAACCAAATGTATCCACGTTGAAACATGTCACCACCTTTTTGCCGAGCTAAGACTAAAACAATATTCATGAGGCTCCTTTCATAATGTGCAAAGGGCATCACACAGCATAAGGTTAGCAGCAGCGTAATGCAATAGTCTCATCTCAATAGATATTCAGTTGAATGCGGTCTCCGCTGAGAGTGATTAACCCCGTTTCTCTCTCGTTCTCAATAGTAAATCTAATTGTGGATCTAAGAGGAAGCTATTAGCCAGTAAACTTTCATTTGTGGTGCCTTCCACAAATGATAAATTAGCAAATACATAAATAAACTAGACAGGTCGGTCACCCGCGACTAATGAGTGTAGCCCCTGATCACCCACTTTCTTCATTTTGGCTTATTTTTGACACAAAATCATCTGTTTTTTTAGTGAATATCTGTAAGTTGCCGTGTCAACCAAAATCAATAGGCGCTGTATCCCAACCCCTGCCCATATACATACCAAATATGCAAGAAATAGCTTTAAATTTGTGGCCTGTAGGGTGTTCACAAGGAAATCTCAACGGCGGCGGACGCATCACAAGGCCAAATTCGTAGTAGCCCCGACTTCTTCCAGGGGTTACAAAAAATAAATAAGAATCCGACCCTAGAATGTAACATGCATTGGCTGCAACTTGTAGACCTTGTTCTGGCAGACAGCTCGAGACATATACAAGGGAGTGTGGATGGGTCTATCAAAAGCTGCCCCACTCCCCTGATAGGTGGACCATAAAAACTGATCTGCAGCTCTGCCATTGCAGCATAATACACCTTCGCCAGCAACTGCGGTGCACCACACTAGGCTGCTGCTTGTTCACATCCCACCTCCACCCCAGCATCAGCCTGTAGGCTCTGAATCTCCCCCCAAGGGGGTAAGGGAGGAGTTGGTGACGCTCCCTGCTTCCTTAGCCACAGGCACAATAGGCCGCAGGGTACATCAGGGTCTGAGCCTAGACGCCGAACTATCATTGTATCTTTGTTACTGCTGCTATTAACAGGTTACACTTGAATAGGCAGCCAGAAATACATTTCACGCAGAACTGTAGACTGCACATGTTGATAGGACCAGCAGAGAGACTTTTATTGGTTGTATTATCTGCATATGGCACATCAGAGTAAAAAGGCAAAATTTGGGTCTAAAGCTTTTAGCTTTTGAACATAAATCTCACGTAGAAAGCAAAGATAAACTGTTGCAACCCTCGTGTGACATTACTTGGGCCCTTTCCTGTTCCACCAGTCCCTGTGTATCTTAGCAGTTTGTCTCCTTCAATTTGTCGCCCCTGGACAAAGTCGGGTGGCTACTATGGATTCGTGCTTATCGTCTCTGCCGCATCTGTAAACACTTCCTTGTGGACGCTGTACTGGCTGTAATTTTTGACTGATTACGTTCAAATTTGGTAGGGACGTGCATTTTACTTCAGTTATGACACCTATCAGTTTTGGTTGCCATGGCGACAGTATTGGCCAAATAATTCACAAAAAAGGGGAGAAGTGGGGTTTTGGGGGCTGCACTCATGTGGCTGCGGGTGACCGGACTGTCTAGTTGATCGAGCGTCGTGTCATCTGCCTCGCCCCCCGGTGTCATCATGCGTTTGCGTCGCCCCTCCTGTGAATGTCCCATCTATATAACTTCATTGGGGTGTAAGTGCGGATTGCTGGATTGTTGTGGTTCATACCCTACTAAACATTCCACTCAGTTTATGTCTACTAGTATTGAGCTAAGCTCATCTTCCATGTGTTTTGGTATACTAAGGATAAAGAAAAATGTTATTATTCTTATTACTAGGAACAAGCTTTCTAGCCTTAAATTGGATTCAGGTTTGTGACCACATTCTTGTTAATCATTTAGTCCGCCATCCTCCTCCTCAGTTGGACTGACCATTCGTCAACCAACAAGGCTGCTGCTATTTAACTAAGATGGATCTGCACAATGCTTCCCACCTAATACGCATACAGGAGGGAGGTAAGTGGAAGACAGCATTTAACACCCCCTCCGGTCCCTGCTGTCATAGTTCATACCCCATAAATTCTGTCTCCAGGATAGGGACTGTGTTCCTGCTAAACCCTTTGGCCTTGTTGGTTAGCAGCTCTGCTTTTGCGAGGGGGCTTCTTTATCCGGCTTCTGCCTCAGGACGGCCACTGGTTTGGGCATGGACATGCCCCTACCCCTTCCAGCCATAACCAACTTGAATGGATTGCCCCTGTACAGATCTTGGCTACAGCCTTTCCCTCTTTTATTACCGTATTCCTGTTAATAAATGCTCCCTTGTGGATTTCACACAGAATCTGAGTCTGGATCATAACAGTTAATCGACGATTGAGAGCCGAGGTATACAACATTGCATTAGAGATTATAAAGTTGGGCACCTATGACTAAAAGTGGACATCACAGCAAGAGGCCCTTAGTACACCAGCTTTTATAAAGCCATATCAGGGCTTGAGTATTTGACCTTCTGGATTTTTCAGCTCTCTCCATTTGCACTTTAAGCTCCATCTTGATGTTGTGGTACTTTGTAAATGCACTTGCTATCATGGCTAGCTTAAAGTTTCAAAAGTTTTCCTGACTTATCCTATATATAAAATGAAGTAGATCTGATGTTTGTGGCTAAGGATACTGAATGAAAACCTTCCCTTATCTGACCTATGTTTTATAGTTTTTCAATGACATTCAGTATGCTGTTATTCTACGCTGCATTGGATAAAAGTGTCTCCCAGCTAAATGGGGCATATCCTGCGGAGCTAGATCAGACAAACAACTGGAGAAATGCCCTTCTTCTCAATGACACTCCCATGCATATCTGCCACTGCTCTGCCCTCTCGTAAGGCGGCGTGATTAAACTCCTCTCCTGCTCCACCACTGCTGTAGAAAAATGCACTTCCCTGCTGCAATGCTACATCACTCTCAGCTGCTGCTACGCCTTATCTCACCTCCATCCCTGCTGCCACGAGTGTGCTCTGAATATTTTAATATTTCCACAGAGGGGGAGATATCCTGTCACTCCCTTTTCTCTTCAGCTCAAGCTCAATAAGCCAGAGGGTGCGCGCTGGGGTCAAAGCCTAGATACCAAACAGTAATTGCATCCATTTGTTAATATTGCAACTATTTCACACGTGAGCGAGCTGACTAAAATGCAATTCAATGTGACAGTCTCCCAAGGATGAGAGCACAATGTACACTGTAGAGGTTTGTAAATAACTGAGAAAGGATAGAATAGGCCAATCTATGAGGCTTCAGGGCAATCTATGTCATCACAGACTGTAATCTCACTTCTACACTGCAAAAAATGAAAGGAAGAAAGAGAAAATACTAGATAAGATGAATTTACTTATTCTAAGACTTGTAACATCTATTTCCATCACTACTTTTCAAAGTAAGGCAAAAAATTTGCCCTTGATTTGAAGTAATTTTGATTAGCTTGCCAATGGAATGAGTACATTTTCACTTTTCAAGCAAATACTAACTTATTTTAAGAGTAAACTTATTTTAAAATAAGTTACTATTTGCTTGACAAGTGAAAATTGACTTATTGCATTGGCAACCGAGTCAAAATGACCTCAAATCAAGGGCAAATATTTTGTCTTACTCGGAAAAATGGTGATAGAAATAAGTGTTTTAAGTCTTAAAATAAGTTAATTCATCTTACCTAGTATTTTCATCTTTCATTTTTTTAGCAGTAAAAGGGCGAAAGCAAAGGAGTGAATGCAAAAGAGAAAAGAGTAAACGAGACGAAGAGACGGAGGAGAAAGCGAGAGCGAGAGAAAGAGAGGAGGCTTTCATGGGCTCTAATTACCTTTCTGTTGCTGGAGAGAGGTTGTAAAAGAAAGTGTCAAAGATGGAGAGAAACCGGCCAATAGGGAGAGTGACTGAGAAAGAGAGGCATCATGAAACCACCATATCCACAAACATTTCTTATCAATCCCCTCGGCAGCTAATTGTTCAGATAATGATGTGACTTCCAAATGGAAATGTTTATGGTTTTCGTTTGCAAACGATAGTGGGATAATTAACACCACGCAAGCTCATTAAACGCTGAAGGAGCTCGAGCAAGCGCCAGCGATTAGAGGATGGCTGCCGACTGCGAGAGAGGGCAAATTGGTCTGCATGCGTGCGAGTGACGAAATGACAAATATATTCAGTCCCAGAATGCATCAGGGTGCCACGCTCATTTTACTGAACAGCCACCACTGAATGATTTCCGCTGCTTACCTGAACCCTTCGGATGGAGAGTTTCCATACTGCCACAGTCGCGATATCCTGAATGAATACTTTCCGGACAAGAGGCAATAACAGCAGGAAGTGACTAATGTAGCGGTATGAGCCTATGAATTTTTCAAAGATTTTACTCACATATGGGGGAGACCAGATGTGCGGGATATGGCGGATATTATGAGATTTGGGAGCTAGAGTAAATAAGGCTGAAAAGAATCATACATTGCCTGTCAATCTTAAAAGTTGCTAGAGATACACACAATTTTCACCCAGAAAATGGACATAATATTCACATTGCACACATACCCGCACATTTAGGAAAAGAATGCTTTTGGGTGGCAGAATTACCGTTATTCATCACGTTAGGCTTTAATTTATCAGCTGTTGCCGCAGTTTGGGTGATGGACTCTATTTACCATGAAAGCTGTTCTGGGTGTTTGTGCACTGTTCATCAATCTTGGCTATCTTTAAAAAAAGGCAGGTAGAAGACATCAGTTTCAATCATTCTGGAGACAGCCAGGAGGATTCTGGGTATTTTTTTTCCCCCTCAAGGTGAAGTTTTCTTCCCCCTGCTGGATCCATGTTATTAATGGGCTTTAAAAGTCATAATGTGCCCAACAATACACTTCTAGCTATCCTGCTTCAATCCCTTGCTGCCTGGATTTTTTCTTTTTTTTTCATGTTTGTAATTAGCGTGTTCCATTAACCTCAGTTAATTACGAAGTCGAGGTAATTCAAAATTGACACGTGCTGGAGTTGTTGTATTTCAAGCTCACACAGGATGAGGGCTCGTGTCCAAGACGTGGCCGATGGGGATCATTGTTTCCAGGCAAGCCTCGGGCCTGAAGAATAAACAAACCATGACTCAGGTTTTGCCAGATTATCGAGGGGAGACGGTAAAACGCAGCTTGCTTTGTTAAGAAACGCGGGGCGCTCCCCTCCCCAGCCTGTTTCTAGTGCGCTGGCGTGCGCTAATCATACAGTTTAACGTCGCTGCAGCCCTCTGCCCCGCTGTACCATGAGCTATTATCTCAGCTGGAGAGGTGTGCGGGGATGGCAAGCTTTGCATTGTTGCTCTCACTGTGAATGATATTGGCCCGCTTGTAACACATCCCAGGTGGTAAGAAGCAATAATCATCAGTATCGTTCTGATAAAGACTGAGTGACATCTTGCAGTGCTGTGCACAGAGCAAACACCCAAACCTTAAGCACCAGCAACATTTCACTTTCTCTGTGCTTAACACAAGGTTTTATCCCTATGCAGTATACACTACAGTATAGCACTTTACACAGAGTGTCGTACACGCTATTCTTAACACCTTTAATATTAACATAAATGTACGTACATTACAAAAATGAACATTCACGTAAATAAGCATTATTCATACGCATATGTAGTGCAGTAAACAGCACTAACATCACAATACCTCATGGATTACAGTTTTGAACTTTTGTGTCTGATTTGGTCACAACGAGAGAGGTCAGATGAAATTTCCAATAGTCTGTTTCACACACCTAGCTCCTCCCTAGGGCTGGGCGATATATCGATATTATATCGATAAAGTGATTCAAAGTAAAATATCGTCACGGATTTTGACCATCGTAATATCGTGATATGAAATGAGTGTTTGCTTTTCTGGTTTTGAAAGCTGAATTACAGTAATGGTTTGCACTTTTTCTGCACTTGCAAGACTGTTGAAGCTGTTGCCTGCATCTGTTTCATCGGTATGTCAATATTACTAATAAATGGTTGTAGAAAATATTATTGTGTACATATTTTGCAAAAGCACCAACATTTGTCCTGATGATATCAGCAAGATATCGATATCGAGGTATCCAGTCACCGATATCGAGATATTAGATTTTGTCCATATCACCCAGCCCTACTCCTCCCTCTGTCACCTCTCACCACACACCCTACTACCTCAATAAAGTCAAAACCTCGCTAGGAGATGCAGTCAGAAAGACGGACTACTAAGACCGCGCAACAGTTATATCCGTACAGCACAGATTGTTAACCTCCAGGCGAATTTCAACTTCAGCAGGGAGTGTTTAAATAAAGTCAACTTTGCGGAGAGGAACTACGTCAAACTCTATCTGCTAAGGCAAGCTTTTGATTTTTTTTTTTTTTTTTATTTCCCCGTAGTCCAAAACTGCATCAAGTGCCTTCAAACAGCATTAAGCTTTACTGAATCAGTACTACAGAGATTTTCCCCAGTGTACTGAAATGAATTGAAGTCATGCTAGTGTTGACCTGAAGAGATCTCTCCACAGAACCTTGAACGCGTCCATACGTTAGCCAACCCTGGATGAAATAGCGCAATAGCCTCAAGTGTACAAGAGTCAAGTGGAACTGAAAAAAAAAAAAAAGTAGCCATGAGCCGTAAATTGCCATGACCGGGAAAGCCCTCTGCTAACCATGAGAAGAAGCACTTCAGCCCAGCTCTTATCATCAATGTTTTATCTTCCACAGAACGGACGCACCAGTATTTCCTTCGTAGGCGCACCTTTGTGGTAAATGCTTTGTGAGTGATCCAGAACCAACACACACACATACACACACGCACGCACACACACAAACAGACATGCCTAAATATGCAAGAACGCACTAGTGCTCAACAGCAACCAGTCAAGGCAAGTTCAATGAGGTAGATCATATCAACTGGCAGAGGATGGTCAGCGAGAGAAAAACAGCGGCCAGCCACAGAAGAGTGTGTGTGTGAGGGACATCGACTCTGGCATGGACAGCGGCCAAAATCACAGGATAATCTAGCTCCACTTACTCCGGTACAGAAAGGCCATGACCTCTCCCTGATCTCCTATTACCATGGACATTATTCCTCTGTCCCGCTGAAACTGCTACTGTAACAGACTGGCATGTGAGGGGGGGTGGGGGGTGTGGGCTGGGGGGTGGATACGAATTACAATCCTCCCACCCACCCCAGCTCAGCTCCGCTCGCTTCCACAGTTTATCTCTGTCACATTGACAAAGTCACTGTTAACAACCTTCCTCGCCCCTACCCACCTCCTCCCCCCATCGCCCGCCCCCCGACTCCAACTATTCTTTCTGGTTTCTTATCTTCTCAGTGCAGACATCGTTCGCTGCCTAGGAGTCGGCTATCCTGCTCTCCCTTCACTCTCCAGCTCATCTGTTCCCATTTAGCCAGACGCCCCCATGCCGAAAACATGGCCGCTAGGAGTCTTATCGACACGAACTCGGGGACCAGCTGTGTACCCCTATCAGAGTGCCCTATGGGTGGGCAGCAACCATCTTGGTACCCCTATCAAGATCAAATACACAGGCCAGCATCACTGACGCAGTGTCTCAATAAAGATGAACTACATTGACCAGGAGCATTCACTGTGTGTCTCTATCAAGATGAACTACATTGACCTGCCCACGAGCGCTCACTTGATGTCTCTATCAGCAGTGGTGCAGAAAGTGGGTATGCGATATATGCAGTGCATAGGGGAGCTACGCAAAGAGGGGCACCAAAACAATTGGCCGTAAGAAGATGAGGATACAAGGTTATGACAAGATAATTGAATTTAAAGAGTACTGGAAGACTCACGATTGAGTGCGAAATATCAACAAAATAAAATGCATCTCTCACCCCCCCCCCGCTCAACAAAGTAAACCGTGTCAGCCCCCGCTCAATAAAATGAAACGTGCAGCACCCGCTCGCAACAGACCGCCACCTACCACCCGGTTATTCAAAAATTAAGTGAAGAACACTGGGTGTAGGTGTTGAGGGGGCGCTGTTGTCATTGCATACTCCCCAAAAAATGGATAGCTGCGCCCCTGTCTATCAAAATTAACCACACTTACCAGCAGTCCCTACTCCATGCTAACATAAGGAAGAACTACCGTTGCCGCCAGTCCTTACTTCACGTTTCAATCACGGAAAACACTGACCAGCAGTCCACAAATGGTCTCTCTATCAACATGACATACACAGTTTAGAAGCTATCACTGTGTCTCTCAACCAAGATTAACCACACCGACCAGCAGTCATTACGCTGTGCCAACATAAAGATGAACTACAATGACCAGCAGTCCTCACTTTAGAATAAACATACATAACTGACCAGCAGTCAACACTTTGTCTCTCTATCGCCACGAACTACACTGTTTAGAGGCCCTGACTCTGTTTCCATCAAGATTAATTGCACCGACCAGCAGTGCTCACTTTGTCTTTCCATCAACATGAACTATACTGACCAGACACAGTCACTCCTCGTCTTAATCAAATTGACGACAGAGTCTAAGCATCAATCATTTCAGTTAGAAGTATTAAATAACAATTACCACACTTTGAACCACTGCACAGTAGGCTGTAATCCTTTTTTGTGTCTTTGTGAGGGGGAACAACATTACACAAAGGCAAGACACATCACAAGGACCTTAGAAATGCATATTACTCATGATATGGTTTTCAATAGCGTTTTTATCTGTAAAAAAAATAATAATAATACGAGAGAGAAATGAATGGAATGCAGAAGTAAATCAATGATCACTTACAGCCAGCAAGAAAGAAAAATGTTATCAAAGCAAAATACTTGGAAACTCGGCTTAGCGGTTGAAACTCCGGAAAGGATTTGCGAAATTTATCTTAAAAAATGTATTAAAAAATGATTTCCAATTCCAACCACATCCCACATTTTTGGAGGACAGCAGATGAATATGCTCTAATAACATCCTCCGCATCCTCTCTGAATACATCGAAAAATATGCTCTACGGGGACATAATGCAGTTCAAACTGAAGACAATCAGTGTGAAGCACTGAGCACTTGAGAGTGGAGTGATGGCATGATGCAGAATTAGCCTGATTAGATGTGATCATGACTGACGGCGCATGGCGATCAGCAGTCTCCGGTAGCACTAATCTCACTGCTGTTGGCTTTCTCTGCGGAAAGCTGGAGCAGTGGGCTGTTTGCGGCAGGCAGAAACCTCACTGGGAGACAAAGCGCAAGGGGGGAAACAACAGTTCACTGTTCATTAACCCTTTGAGCGCTAAATGCAGCTATTGTTGCTCAACGATGTCGTAAGATGTCGAAATCAAAGCTGTTGAAAACCTATCATGTGGCAACTTGTTTAAGAGAGCTCCCCTGCGGGATGAGAGTGGCCACCAGATAGGTTTTCAACAGCAAAAAATCATTTATTTGCAGTATAATTTTTTTGAAAATTTATTTCAGCACTCTAATGGTTAATATGTGACCTACGATTCCAAGGCCCAATTCAAGATCTTATGTCCGTAAGTGGGTTGAAACTACTTACATGTTGCCAGATTTTTTTTTTATGGAATCCAAGTATGATCCTGCACATGCAAAGATGTAAATATTGCGCATGAATACATTAAGAGCTTAAATATAAACAAGGAACTCTTCTTTTTTTTTTAATCGGGAGGCCACAGGCAGAGGGGTTCCACAAAGAGCTCCATTCACATGATTTTTTTTGTTCTAAGGTCAAAAACTGAATGCGGCTTGGGTGACTTTGACTCAGCAGTAAAGCTGAGGTTTTTGTTGATTATGGTTAGAGACAGAAGGTTTTGCGATGACACAGTTATATTGACAGAAGGGGGAGGTGCAGGGGGCTGACAAAAGTACTGCCGTGTGATTGGTCCAGCCATGAACTCAACAGATTTCAGTTGTTCCCTCTATGCTCTGACTGAAAGAAATGCGCTAATTTGGAAATGTTTTTAAATGCTGCAAAATATTGGAGAAAATTATTATTTTCTGGGCCTACAAAAATCTAACTAAGCATTTCAATGTGGTATTTAGACAAAAAAAACATTTATTTACATTACCTCTTTTCTCAGAGAAAAAGTTCTGCCACTAATGTGAGATGATACTGACTCATTTCCAGATTTGTCAAAGGGGGTAAGAAAATTTCACTGAGCTCATATTCAAATACAGAAAGGAGTTGAAGTCCTCACATCAGTGGCACAATTTTTTGTCCTAAGAAAGAAGGCAACAATAAGTGTCATAAGTCTAAAAAAAACATTAAAATGCTTGGAAAGATTTTGTTTTTGCAGTGTAAAAATGCGGTATCATTAATAGTATACTTCTGTGTAATCACCACTGAAACACACAGAGTGTCATGTTGTGTGGGCAGTGAGTTAGACACACGGATGTAATGGGAAATAAAACAGTTTCCGTTGTTCATCACACATCGATTGTAAGAGTGTGTATTTTACACCACTGGATATTGCTGAGGGGCCCAAACATCCCTACTGAAATCTGCCACCTCCAAATACCAACCTGCAACGCGATGAATTTCATCTGAAAGGTTTTATTTTAACACACAAAAATGTCCAACAACTGCTGGACTAGGAGGCCTTGTGTTGAAACCAGAAGTGTGTTAACGTGCGCATGTAGGCATATGAGCCTGAGTCAGCCTGTAAGATGCGTATACATGTGTGTGTCTCTGGTCCCGGACGAGAAGACCGTACCCTGAGGAAGGACAGGTCGCGGTTGCGGTCGATGCTGGTGATCTCCAGGTTGCCCATGACCACCTCGCAGTTCTCGTAGTACTTGCGCAGCGTGCGGTACTGCTGCTCCAGGTCGGACAGCGTGCTCAGCTTGTTCTCCGTGCCGGCGCATACCGCTGGAACGAGAGAGAGAAGGAGAGGGGTGTAGGACGAGTGTCAGTTACCGCAGAGAACATGCAACGAGTAATAGCGGGAGAGGCTTTGATGAAAAGACAGAAGAAGAGGGATGTCAGCCACAGCACGACTCGCGAGGAGCTCAAACAGACGCTTTCCGTGGAGCGGCGTCCCCAAAGCCACGCCGAAATGGATAAGATCAGCGATAAGGTGAACACAAGAGAATACGCGTACGACAACATCCGCTATCTGAGACCTGATACAGCTATCTAGTGCGACAACCTGTCTACCCTCCAACATCCCCGCACGCGCACACACAGACACACACACCTTACAAATGGCAATAATTTTATTTACATTTTTTACATTTTTCGGGGTTTTTAGAAAAATGTATATTTCCCTGAATAAAACTGTTTTTTACGTACCCGATATGTATTACACTGACAATTTACATATATATGTATATTTTTTCTATCCCAAGAAACGAAATGGAAAAGGTTCAAATATTTTCTGCAATATGTACAGTTTCTTTAGTGAGAGCAGAGCTCGAAGGGACACTGGGACGACGGCCAGGACTGGCTGCTTGGACATTACTGAGGCTGCAGCAGAGGCTCTGGTATCAAACAAACATGGCTTGTGGGGAAAGGGAAATGCTCCGTGCGAGAGCGTCGATCACTGTCCTCTGAGCTGTGAAATGCAGATGCACCGGTTGGCCCGGCCTGCCACGCGTTGGTGGGGTTGGGAGGGGGGTGAACAAAGGCCCCAAGCACAGGAACAGACAAGCCCCCCCCCTCCCCCGCTGGCACCCGCTCCAGCAACCGACTTGACAAGTAATTAAGCGCAGCCATTTCCACCCATCAAACACCTTCCTCGGTTTGGGTCCTGAGCCATCTGCTCCATCAGCTGGCGCTGCCCGCCGTGCCCCTGGAGGTACCCGCTAACTCGATCGAGCGGGCTCCCCCCCTTTCACCGCCCCATCCTCAAAGGCCCGCGCTGCTTGCGCATTCCCTGCACAAGAGGAAGCTTCCGGAGAAAAAAAAAAGTCTTTATCCCTCCCCTCTACAGCACAATGAGAACCCCTCAGCGCTTAGAAAAAACAAAATGGCTCCCTCCGTGTAGATTAAATTAATTTCGGCCAAGCCCAAAACAGCTTACTTGCCAACTATTGCTCGAGTAAATGGAATACACTGGATGAGACAGCCACTAAGTATCG
Source organism: Gymnothorax reevesii (assembly GCA_029721435.1). NCBI lineage: Eukaryota > Metazoa > Chordata > Actinopteri > Anguilliformes > Muraenidae > Gymnothorax > Gymnothorax reevesii. The sequence goes on from CM056586.1 coordinate 57,572,055, forward strand.
TGTGTTGCAAAATCCTTAACGATATTTGTATTTTCAGGGCTTTGTGAGCGTGGCCAAGCCCAAACCTCCATGTCCTCGAAATACGTTCAACTGCTATTTTCCAAACATACAGCACATAGGGTGAAGGTTCCATATAAACTAGTTTATAACAGTAAGCAGTAGGAAGTCAGAAGATGCCTACCTTTGAGGCAAAAAGCATCAAATTCTTCCTCTATGATTATTCAACTGTGACTAGAGGAAAATATCGGCTACAAAAGGCTCAGTGAAACCCCAAAAATGTGTACATGAGTACTTCAAGAATTTCAAGTAAACTTCATTCACATCAAATATCACCACCTTAAAAACATTTGCATGCACTCAACTTTCTGTTAAAAGAAACAGTCAGTATTTGGGCTGGCGGTAAATAATTGGCAGTATCTTTAGTTGAAAAAAACATATTTCAAGGATGTAGCAGTTAGACCGTTCTTTGGTGCACAGCCTTGGTGGTGATACAGAAAACAAAATGGCACAGATTCAATCTTTTCTACAAATTGAAGTGACAGACGTGCTGAAAACATTTATTATCCAATGCCAGCGGTGGTGGCCCAGCGCAAGGCCAACCTTCACAGGTGGAGAACCTTTAATGTTTCTTTACTCAAGCTTGAGGAACGCAAGGAGGAGGGGGGCGGGAGGCTGAGAGCCAAGGCGTCTTGGACAGAGCAGTCGCCGTGGTGACAGGAGTGACAGGCCGCTCCCTGGATCTCGTCACGGCTGACTTGCGCCTGTCACATAGGAGCAGTCAGCCAACAGGTCGCACAAAGCCAGAGCTGGCCACCTCTGGTGAGGGGGAGGGGCGAGCAATAGATCTGGTATTATAGGCCAACCCTCATTTGGATGCACCAGTCCAACACCTTGTGCATATCTCACAAGTCACCGCAATTACCCAAACTTACCCCCACCACAAGAGCCTTCCCAGCATCATCCAATAATGATGCTCCCAGACTGGGGGGAGGTTGCCAAATCCACCGAGACAGAAAGTACAAACAAGCCAATTCTGTTCATGAACTCAGGCTGCTGATCTGCGCCTAGCCGCATATTGGTACCACCTTGAGGATGACAAATTAGTGTTATTAACAAGTCCTGGAACTAGTTGGAACAGGATAATGGAAATGGACTTTTGCCTTCTAAACTTAGACACCTTTTGAATTTAAAGCGTCTCCCTTTTTGACCGCACATCCATGCATTATCAAAGCTGTTTATTCCAGTTCACGGTTGTGGTAGATGTTTTGGGGGGGGGGGCTGGAGCCCATCACTACATCCAATGGGGGAGAGGCAGGAACACCTCAATTTGCCAATCCATTGCACGGCCCTCTTTTGTCCTTTTTTAGAACGACCGAAGACGAGGTAAGCCATCATTCCTTTCCCCTACACTCATTTTTTCACATTCCAGTGGAACGGAGAAAGAAAAAAAATAGACGCTCAGAGGCAACGGGGGCTAAAAAGACAAATGAGCGCTTGTTCAAACAATCCCTCGTAATCTGTTATTAGATTACGAGCAGCAGGGAGTGTGCATACAGATCCCGGTTTTTTTCTGCAGACGAATAAAAAGGAAGAAATCGAAAATGCCAGGCGGGACAGGTGTGATCAATGACAAACGGGCGTGTTTTCAATAACGGTTAGCGCAGGCGGGAGGGGTTAGCGGCGGGTTTATAAAGTGGAGGCGGTAGCAATAAGCAGTTATTGTGCCCCCAGGGGCCGCTTGGCGAGATTACGGAGGAGTCGCGGCCCCGCGAAGGAGGGCAGTTTATATTACCGCCACCGACGTGCCTACCATTCCAATAAATCTCCTGCTGCCACGGAGGAAACTCATGAGGGACTGGAGGGGTGGCGGCGCCGAAACAGATGCCCACGCCACATTCAAGCCGAAACCCACACAAAACACCACCATCACCGCCACCGCTGTTTGCTTCCAAACTCTCAGCTCGCTGTCAGACGTCTCGCGCCACTTTGCCTGTCAGCCCTACCGTTCCTTTGAAAGTGGCGCCGGCGTCGTTAGGCTTACGTTTTCAAGGGCACAATTTCAATCTCCACATTGCAGTGTTAACCCACCCCTACTACTGTCAGCATACTGTTCTTGGGGGGGGGGGTGTTGTTTCGCTTCCATCATTGGCGATGGTTGTCTGACGTAGCAGTCAGAGGAGACAAAACACTGAATGTAAGGAGGCGCCACGTCTGTAAACGGAGCTCCGTACCTGAGCTAATTCATTTATTAAGGATAGGAACATTAATGACGCGCGGAGCTTGCTACCTGAGAGAACTCATTCATTAGGGATAGGAACATTACTGAGGTGCTGCTTCACGGGGATCTTACTCCACTCAGCAAGTGTCGCCACCGTGGAACATGTTATAAACGAGTGACGGTTTTATTTATTATGGTATCCTGTTCCCTTGTTCCCCCGATTTTTCCTATTCTTGGTTGCTGGCGAAATAAATCCAGGCTGCTGATTGGACATTGATTTGTGGGAAGATGAGTCCAGGCAATAAATCATAATTGCAGCTTTGTTTCAGTGTTTCGTCGGAGGATTACATGGTGTGTTTGACTGTTTTTGCGTGTCTGTCTGTGCGCAGGTGTGTGGGTGCATGCATGCACTTGTATGAATACATGCGAGTATTTGAGCGAGAGTATGGGCGCAGTTGTACAAGGGTGTCCACTCGTCTGAGTTTGTTTTTGAGACCCTACAAAAATGAATGTGGTAAAAACTATGTACCGCTCAGCAGCGCATTCATTGTGAGTGTGGACGCCTCTCTCTCTCTCTCCCTGTCTCTGTTTATGCAGAACTGTTTCTCTCTGGGCCAATGATGGAGCTTTACATACCACAACATTAAAACAAACACTAAAGCAGCCTTGTAAAGCTTTGAAATGCAACACTGGCTGTCTGAAGTTAAAATATCTCTCCTTTCACTTCACATTACCTCTTGACGTCCGTGGCACGCCTTCAGGAATCCCATAATGCACTAAATTGAATTATGACTTAATCCCTTGGCCTATTTCCACATGGTAAGTGATGCAAACGTGGGACTTTAAACAAAATTTTGTGGGATACCTCTTAAAGTGCACTCTTTTTCTAGCGCTAATGCTTCAAACGAGCACAACAAAGCCGGCGAGCAGACACTTACAAGACGTCATGGCACCAGGCAGCAGCTTGCTTGTGCGCCTTATAAAACAAGAGAAAACACACCCAATGCAGACCGAGTGGAAAGAGATGAAACTGAACTGAAATCGGCAGAAACCATCTTAAAACATCCACTGATATGGAAATAATGAATGCCAGACAAACGCACTGAGTTTGTTCGGATCTCTCTCTCTCTCTCTCGGTCCTTGTTCAAACTCAAACAAGTTGTATTTTTTCCCCGCCTTCGACCAACCACCGTTAGCACCAGGAAGCAGACAGCACAAACAGAACCAAAGGTCTCTTAAGTCCCAAACAAATGGTGTGAACCACCACTAGCCTTTACGAAAATGCACTGCCTCCAATTCTACACTGATACTCTGATCCACTTATTCAGGGAAATAAGCCATGCCTTCGCCTCAGCGACTGAAACAAACACAAACAACCCCGTTTATCATTGCCACACCACTCCTAACGCCAGTCACTCACGTTTATCTCCAGGGACATAAATATTTACCGGGCAGGGGCGGGCTCCGACCACTCTCTTATCGACGGGACAGTGAAGGATGCCTGTTGCGGCCGGCCCAGGCACCTCGCCGCCAAAAACGTTTCGGATATGCACCGCGGCACGGATAGCGGCTCAGAGAGCATGTCGCCCAATCTTTTCCGGGGGAGATGGGGACGATAGAGAAAGAGGGAAGATTATTTACAGTGACACAAGGCGAGCACACTTCTAATCTGAGATAATGGCAAAAAAATTGCTCTCGAAGAGAGAGAGGGAGAAAGAACTGCCATCATTCCTCCTATTGCTATTTCCGACTTTTATTTTTACCTCCCATTTCTCACTTGATACCGTGTGGTCCGGGCGACACGGCTTCCACAGAAGCTACATCACTCCCCCCCCCCATTTTCACTAAATCCATATTGTGTTTCTGCTCTTATTTTTAGTGAACGTGTACCCACAGATGGGTTGCAAAAACAGGTTCATATTTTTTCTCCGCATGGCTTGTGAAAGTAACACACTGTTTTTGAGCCTGAGAGTGAAACATCGAATCGAGCACTTTCCTTTCCAAAACTCTTTTCGCTCGCTGCAACAAAGTCACTTTTTTTTTTGACAAAAATCCACATTCTTCTCCAAAAAAATACAGCCCCGAATGGACACACGCTGGGCTACTTACACATTTCAATTCTGCCTGTTCACCTCACAAGAAATGTTCATTAAACCACTTACAGCGCTGATACAATCTTTGAGTTTATTGAACAACAGTATAGCCCAGGGAAGGCTGTTCTCGGGAATGTAAGGTACGCATTCGTCACGAAAGGTCGCGCCAATACCCGATGACTCACTGAATTAAATAAAGTTACAAATGTCATCCCTTTGAGCAGACGCCGCCGAAACTTCAATAAGGTAGACGTGCGGCCGGTGCATCGGGGAGGACGGCTCTTGAGTGCCCGCACGGGGGCTGTGCGGTGAGATGCCGATGCCCTATCCGCCCCCGTCTGTTTGCCCATTCAGAACCACTCGCCCTACAGCTGCCCTCGCGCTAGCGCTGCTTCTTTAGCATTCAGGACGCCACAACGGCGCAATTTCCAACTGACGGTGTGTGACACTCCATCGGTGCGACCAGCCATAGGTGATACTGCGGTCACCACCTATATATGTCCACTGGAGAACAGGATTGTTTGAATGTGTACATCTGTGTGTGCGCTCTTTTTTCTTATACAGACATCCCTAACTGAGAATGTATGACAGGACACATCATGAACTCTACATTAAGCAGTTATGCTGTGTTGACAAATTGACAATACTAAGTATATAAATATATAATACATACAACTAAAATTTTTGAGAATTGTCAAGCGATTATCGCATCCAAAACAGAACGAAAGGGAACATAACAGTATGAAATGGTGTGTTCATGAACTGCCATTGAATTTGGTCTCATCTTTTTTTTACATGGACTCCACAGATAGAGTTCTGTATCTGCTCTTTACAAGGAGAGCAGATGGTAATGCATAAGGTGGCAAAGACCAAAGACAGGCTTATCAGGACTTTCCTGTTGGAAGACGATGGAGTAGGTTATTTTGAGCACGGGCGGTTTAGTGTTCTGAGTAGAGACACACTTCAGCCACTTCACCGATAACCCCTTCCTTTTCCATCGTAAGCCTGTTTCGGTCCATAGGCATGCTCTGCAGGCCATCAAAGAACCTGACGGTATGCAGATAAGGCAATAACTGTATACACGCATGGGTGAATGTGCGTTTTAATTTATGTTGGTGTTCAGTTGTATGTCTATTTATCAGTATCTAGCCATTACTTAGTGTGTTTGCCTGTGCAAAAGTATGCGCATGTGTGCAAGTGTGTCCATATGTTGTCCATATTTGAGCACGCGTGTGTCTGTGTGTATGCAGGTTGATTTGTGTATGGGCATGGTGCATGAGGGTGTCGTGTTCAAATATATGTATTTCTGAGCGTGTGTGGGTGTTTAATGTGTGTCTACCTGTAGTTTGGGTGTGTGTGTGTCTGTGTGTGTCTGCGTGAGTCGGGGTGCTGCATGTGTGTTACAAAGGCATTCTCAACGGCCCTGTCTCGGTACATACGCGATTGGCTAATCCTAGCCTCCGCGGTTCAGCGGGCCGTCAGAGCCAGCGAGCCGTGGCAGTGAACGCTCGGCAGGACTGAACACCATGTCCCATGCCTCATTACCCAAAATCCACCTCACCGCCAGATCGCCTATTCTCTCTTTCTTCTTTCTCTCTCTCCCCTCTCACTCACCCTCCATCTCTCCTGCGACGATTGATTTCATTTCATCAGCAGGAGAATATGCAATTAGTTAGAATTTTCCCCGAGGTGAAAATGGCAGCTGGGGAGGTGAAAACTGTTTATAATCGCGACATTCTGAAGTTATGACAGCACCATGACGAACAGTTTCAGGGCATGTTGACAATCACACTTTTTGGGGTTGACACTGAACTGTTAAATCAGCACAATGGTGAGCAGTTGCAGGTAATGTTGATAATAACACCTTTTGTGGTTGAGATCATGCAGTTTTATTGCGCAATTATTGCTCAGAGGAGATAAATGACATGGCATGTTGACAATCACACCGTTTTAATGTGGGCACCGCAGATAAATGCACAATGTTGAACAATTATAGAGCATTTGAACGCTCAAAAATTGATTGGTCTCTGAATGGTTTTGGACATTTCTGGTATTTGCATAAAAAAATGTAATTAAATTAAAGGAGCTGTGTCACGATAACTGCGCATGCTCAGAACTTACATCCAAAGAAAGTGAATCTGCTTGACTGCAAGTCATAATCTGATTCCATCCTTGCAAATCCGTCTTCGTTTTGCATTTTATTTATATATTTTATTTACTGAGGCATTATGCCATTTATATTAAGGAGCTTTCTGTGGAAATTAGAGTATTCAAAGAGCTGTTTTACGCTGCAGCCAAGGGATACAAAGAATGTAAGCTGGTTAGCATTGCCAGTAATCATAGAAGAAGAAAAATACCTTCATTTAAATACATTAGAAAAAAAATACATTTTACCTTGCAGTTGAGCAGATTTACTTTGTCCGAAGTTGTGAGCATGGGCAGTAATCGTGACTCAGCTCCTTTAAATGAGCTCTGAATTTAGAGAAAAATCTGAGGAAGAATGGAAGAAATGCGTCCCTATATACTGTAGCCATTGTCAGGCGTTTCAGCTGAGGAGCTTTAAGATGCTTTCACACCGAATGCGAAACAAATTTTTTGCGCAACAGATTACATTAAAAGTCAACGCAAAGACGTCAATACACGCAAAACGCATGTATTCGCGTCTTTGCATTGACTTTGAATGTAATCTGTCTTGCTCAAAATGTGTTTCGTGTCCGGTGTGAAAGCTGCTTAATGCCTGACTGCCTGACCACTCATTTAAAAGCAAAAAGAACACATACTCCAGCCGGCACAGAAGTAAAAGCGCATGCTTGGTCTCCTAAGTTTTATTTGATGCACTGACCCAAAGCCCTCGTAGCTGGCACACTAAAAGAAGGTGCTGGAAATTTAATAAATATGATTTGGAGAATCGCACCTGAAAGGCAAGGAAAATGCTCGGCTTGAGTTTCAGATCAGGCCAGCAGGAATATAAGTGCTTTAAGAATGAAAGGGATTTAAGAGCATCGGTGGGACCAGATCAAAAGATCCCAGAGGAGTTCAACTGCACATATATTTACTGTCAGAGTGCAGATCCCACTGTGTGAATCTCTCCCAACACCGAGAAAAAGGGGGCTAATACGATGGACACTGACAGCGTGGCAAACAATGTCTTACTACGCTCAAAATAAGTGAGGAAAGCACAGAATTAAGATTATCCAAGCCCTGCCCACATATTTGCTGGGCCAAACTGTGCCCAAAATGTTTCATAAAAATACATTTCCCATTCATACTCACTGATGCATTCCTCTGATTGATAAATGTCAAAAATGCCCCAGTTGCAAGCATGCATATTTTATTTTATTTTAAATAGTTTAACCTTTATAAAATCAGGAACATCCTTGGACTAAGACTGGTAGTTGAGGTAGAGACAATATCACTTACACACCTGTACAAATATACAAACTTTTAATTAAAAAAAAAATTTTTTATTGACCCCTGCTGCTTACGTCATAATGCAGGAAGTGGTCACTCAGAGGGAGGAGTTATCCTTAATTGCCAAGCCTTACTGGGACAATATTAAAAAGGACAATCTGCGTAAAATAGCTACTCATTTAATAGTAGATTTTCCAGCACACATTAGGAAAACTGACCTCATAGAGATGGTTGTGAGCAGAGTCAATCCTGCTTGTGAAGGTCCTGACGACGATGCGGGTGCTGCAAACCACTTACAGTTTGCCCAAGTAGAGATTGAGAGATCGCTGTTTAGTCAGCAGGTGACTCAAGACGCCGTAGCAGTGGGACTGGACAGGGACATGATGAAAGGGTTTGAACTCTGCGCAACTATTGAGAGGTTTGGGAGGGCGAAAATGGTGAGGGAATTTCAGCGGCAAAGACACCGTTTAGAGCTAGTGGAGCGCAAAGTGCAAAAAAAAAGGGAAAGCGTTTGATCTTGCTAAAAACGTGTTTGGTTTAATGAATAGGAGATAAATTTTTTTACTGTCTATTTTTTCGAAAATGTTGCTAAATCATTAGACCGGCTTGAGGGAACGTGAAATATTTTTCTCGAAACACGTTTACTGATAGAGCACAGGAATCAAGCGTATACGGCCTCGGACTCATCCCAATCCTCTGCATACGTTACTGTGAAAGCTGCATTATTGCCTACTCGCAAAATTTTCCTCAGAGGTGCACAGACAATGTTTCCATGGCCTCTGTAAGAGGAAAGATGAAACGCAAATAGAATTTGCAAGAGAAAAAGAAATGGCATTTGATCGGTGTGTTCCTTCTGAAAACATTGCACGTGATTATTACAAACTGAAAGAGTTGCAACTTCTCCAAGAACTGAAGAACTATGTTTCCCAAGAAGAAGAGACACTGGAGGACAAAACAGTCGTTATTACTGATTACTATGAATGTAAACATCATAACAGTCATTGCAGCATGGAGGGATCTACATCTTTCAAGTCTCAGAACGGAAAGGGGGCTGAGAGTAGCCTTAGGGAGCCTTCAATGGGGGGGAAGCCAAAATCTGAAGCACTTCAGCATGGATCAATGCACACCGTTGTCTAAGTGTGTTATTACTGTGGATAGATGGGCCATAAAAAAGCTCAGTGCTGGAAATCCTTGAGATCCAAGTTAAGTGAACCCCCTCCCAAACCACTCACGCTGGTGGCTGAATGTGTCCCACGAGTGTCCCATAAATGAAAAGCTCCCATCTATGTACGGTGGATTTACCTCAGATCGGGGACTGTCAGTCTAAAGATGGCGTAGATCTTTTGCAAAAAGGTCACCAATTTCTGTTGATCATGATGGACAATTTTAGAGGCACTTCTGAAATTTTTCACTTGGTGAGGTCTGCTGGGGGAAAAAAAATGCAGTTGGATGAAAGCTCTAACTTCAGGTCTGGAGTGTTTCAAGAGGTCATGAGGGAACTGGGCACTTAACACTTCAAGTATTCCATTTACCAACCCCAGTCAGAGAAAGCACCAGACAGACAGCACCTAACTTTAAAAAAATTATTAGTATGCACTGTGTGGACCAAGAGTGGACATGGGACCAGGACATTCCCTTTTTGTCAATTTGTTGCTTTCCATTTGTACTGCAGTATTTGAGACCGCTGGTTTCAGCCAGTTTGAGCTGGTCTTTGAGCATGAGGTGCAATCCCCATTGAAATTAGTTTAAGGGAAGTTCCTTTCTCAAGTTACAGAGAAACTTATTGAACTGACTTATTGGACATAGAATGATTCAAATCAGCCAGTGCAGTTGCTCAGAAAAACTTGAAAGCGGTTGAGTGGAATTGAATGGAAAAATGGAAAACTGGTGGAACCTGAGAGCAGCAGCTAGAAAGTTTGAGGTTGGACTTAAGGCACTAGTGCTTCTTTTCTACCGGGGGGAGATCCCCAACAAGCTTGGTTTAGCTGACCTTACATCACTAAAGAGAAGCTGCTTGATTTCAATTATGTGGTCCACACTTATAAGGGAGGACATCCAAGGAGTTAGGCTACATACATGTGTTGAAGAGTATTATGGGCTAGATGAAACTGTAGTGTACCTGGTCCACCATAAGGAGACAGGCCCTCCTTAAGAAATGGAGCTTATTGACCTAGTGAAGATGGCTCTCACTGATGCGAGGCTGTCAAACGCTCTGTCCATTTCAGCTAAATTTCAGGCTAAAATTCAATTAAGAATTCCCCATATACCAGAAGTGAGTTCATGCATTTTCTGGGAATGTGCGGATTTCATAAGAAATTTGTTCCCAGCTTTGCTATAATTACTGAACCATTGGCAAACCATTACAGGAAGACATAAAATTTAAGTGGGCCGACTTCTGTCAGTTAGCTTTTGAGCAGCACAAAGCAATATTATCTAATGAGCTGATGCGGACTGCCCACAACTATGTTCTGCTATTGCTCCCATTGCATGCGATGTGGGCAGAGGTGCAGTATTGCTACAATATTACTACTCAAGGATGGATAAGCCTGCGGCATTACTTTCCAATATGTAAGCAATATCAAAATCAAAGACTTTACTCCGCTGTGGAGAAGGAACCTTTGGCCCTGGTTCTCACCATTCAACATTTCGAAACTTATATATCAAATGGAATGGGTGAAGTGACCATTAACACTGATCACAAACCACTCTGGTTCCTAAAGAAATTCAAGACTAAGAATCAGAGGATTTTTAGACAGCACTAAGCCTTAGAACTGTAGAATTTCTCCTTCAAGCACATGGCCAGGAAAGAAAATGTCTTTGCACATAGTTTGTCAAGGTCGTGTAGCAGGAGTAGCTGCATTAGCCTGTACTGAGAAAGTCTACAGGCAAGGTGGAAGTGAAAGCCTCAGGTTCACTTTCACTGTACAAAACTGGTATTTCACTGTACAAAAATTGGTATGACTTTTGGTGGACACAATTTGAAGCATTAAAAAAAAAACCATTGAAAATTGCTTTTTTTTTTTTTTTTAAATGGGAGGTGTTACAAGTAGAATTAATATTGCGCGTGACAGATTACTCTTTTTATTTATTTTATTTATCTACTAACTTTTGGTGCCTGCTGCTAACTTTCAACTGGCAGTCACTCAAAGGGTGGAGCTTCCTGCGATTGCCTTACGCATGGGTTACAGGTGAGAAAGGACAGAGGAGGAATTATGTGGCATATTTCATAGTGGAAACTTTGAAGCAGAACATTACTGAGGAGCAGATTCAAGTCTGATCAACTCCAAGGTTATAGCCAAATGTTTACAGAGAAGGTAGCTGCATGTATGTGCACTTCTGAGCTGACCCCTGTGCGGGTAGCCAAAACCGTCCAGAGACATTTTCCATTGTAGTTAGTTTATTTGGTTTCCTAGTCCCCATGCGACACTCTCAGAGGGTTGCAGTCCTATGTCCCTTACATCGCGTGCAGACATTATAGATAAAAAGGAACCAGGGAGGTAGTGATAGCGTAACACTGTGTTAAGCAAAATCGGTTTCGTCACCATAATCTTCTCCATCCATTTTCAAGGAACTGTGGGTGATTCCGCTGGGGCTAGCACATAGTGGGGAGGGGGGGGGGGCTTGCAGTAGGAGGGGGTGGTGAGGCGGGAGTAAAATAATTCGTTATCATTTCCACACTGCATCTAAAGCGCCAGGCCCAGCCATCAATTACAGCCGGGCTCGGTCAGAATGTCAAGCTGTATCCTTCATGCTTAAAGCTCGCCGTGTCCCTTCGCATGGTCTGCGTCATGAATCTTAGTCTCATATCCCACTGGTTGCAATCAATTATACCTTCCTTTACCTGGGCGCCTCCCCACATCTACTCCTTTTCCTATTCGGAAGGCCTTTTTTTCTGTGGCGGTGGTGTGGGGGGGTCCATTTACCTCGCTGAAAATGGAAATTATTTTTCTGCCGCTGTGTGGAAGTCACCTGCTGCAGGGAAGCCAAGGTGGAGGGCAGATGCATTGCGGGATGCTGGGGGTGTGGGAGGTTGGGGGGATGGGGAGATTAATGGCTCGTCTCGGCCAATTTTCAGCTAGTTGCCTCTCTGCACCTCCAGGAGAGTTCTGTAGGTAATGTAGCACACAGTGAGTACCGGCTGGCTGGCTTTCAAGAAACGAGAGCACTGGAGAACACTGCTCCCTAAAATAAAGAATAGAAAAAGGCTACTACTCAGAGCTACTGCATTCAAGATGTTTCTCCGGGGCGTTCTGTAGCATTATTGTCATTTGTTTAAGCTTTGATTGTCCACAGCCTCTGCTTTCTGGAGAATAGCAAATGATGTTGCATTGTATAGTGTATAGCATGTAGCATAAAGTAGGACAGAAAGTAGTATTTCAAATCTTACCCTCATCAAAAGGGAGAAAAAGAATTACACTTTAGGACTAGCCCACCTAACAGGACATAAAAACTCTTTAAAATTTCCTCCACATCATAGGAGGGTAAAAAAAAAAGATTTCAAATCTCATCCAGCCCATAGGACAAAAAGCAGTGGTTTAGATCTTATCCACCAAGATGGCAATGACCTCATCCTCATCTGTATTACCAGCCCCTGTTTGAACCTGAGAGAAGCGTAGCCTTGACACAGCGTAAGATTCGCCATCGCATTCAACGACGTGCGCATTAGCATATGCTGATGCGTGTTTCCCCGACAGCGAACACGGTGTAATTTATTCCCGCAGGCGTCGTGCATAAGGTAGGAGGACATTAGTCTCGTGTTTATTATGTATGGAAGACATCAAGGCAATGGCAGGAAAGACCAGCATTTCAATCGCAGCCTGATTGCCTCTTTCTTGCTTTCCAGCTCCATCAAGAGTGATTGGAAAAAGCAACTCGACGCTGGCCGTCGACACCGGCACAGTTTGCCGTTTTCCCCCCGTCTGCTGTTAAATGCATTGTGACTTGTTAATTTGGATATTTTTTTCTTCTTCTTCCTCTTCTTCTTCTTCTTGAGTTATTGTTCATCATTTGTAATTTGAAGCGGCCTTCGTATGCGACGTGGCTCTGATCAATAATCATTCCTTTTCATGCTGAGCGGGAGAATGTAAATAGTGGGAATCTGACATTTAAAAGATATAGCAGCACCATACGACTAATGTAATCAAGCAGGACGAGAACGGAAGCCAAACGTACGCGGCAATCCATATTCTTATCAGGGTGAGCACAAACTCTGCTCATAATATAATAGTGTGCTCAACAATAAATTGTAAAACTGCCTGCGCTTTAGTAGGGATGTTCCGGGGTGCCTGATTAAGTGTCACAGAGGCGGCGGGAGATCACGAATAGGCTCAGAGAAGTCATTAATTCTCCCGAGTCCCATGGGTGGTAGTGGTGTAGGGCGGTAGGAAAGAGGACGGGGGCGTTTTCATTCAGTCTTGTTGAATCCGTTTAAGTGTTGCTCATTCCTGCACACTCTGCCATGCAGCCAAATAAGACTGGATAGCATTACAAATGCCGCTGCCTCAACAATATTGTCCTTACAAAATATTATCTGTCACCCGCCACGATTCAAAACACATGAGTATATGGTGACAGCCACGGAGAGACAGTAAAGAGGTGCAGTGGACAGTGGAAGGTCTCCACACAGCATGATAATAGTGAGGATAATCTTGCCATATCTAACGTTAAGGTATCTCAATATACTCCATATCATCACTGCATGTCCCGTATGTGGATGGGTACTACAAAGGTATTATAAAATACTGCTTTACTCCCGCTTTTTATCAGAGAGCAGGCAATCAAAACACACACACACACACACACAAAAAGAATCAAAAACTTGAAAATTTGTGTCCATGGGAAACAGACAGCCTCTCGTCTGGGAAACCAAGCAAAATTTGCCTGAGCTCAAACACCTGGAAAATCATCAAATTTTGAAAATTCAGAAACAAGGTATGAGATGCACACCTATTGTCGCCCTACAAAGCACAGGTATATGTTCAATGAATTCAGTTGACCAGTTTTTAAGAAGAAGTGGATTAACAACACCCCAATCAACATGATCAACCCCATACAGATATTCTGTGCGTATGTAAGATGTACAGATGGACAAGGGTTACCCTTTTTGCCCCCAGCCATATATGGCAGCAGCACAAAAACAATGAAAGAAGAAAAAGATTGCTGCTTACAGTTATTTTAGTGAAAGGGAATCTTTTTTTTTTCCTCGCAATTGCATGCTTTACCTCCTGTAATGAGTCAAAGAGTATTCATGATGACACAGGGTTTGATTACAAATTCATTTTGCCCCTCTTTGCCCAAACTGGGCAAACACTGAGGATAAACCAGCATGACACAACGAGGAACTACTGTCTAATTTACAACAGAGTAAAATCTGCAGGGAGATAATGAACAGTTGACGTTACACGAAGATTGGAGTTCAGATAGGAGTCGGTTCTGCAGTATTTAATGAAGAAAAATACACTTTTCGGACTTAACACCACTTCCATGGTGTCCAGATGTTATCCTGACATCAATAACTTTTTTTTTTCTCCAAACACTGCACTTTACTTGCAGAGCATTATTTATTCATTCAGAGATGGAGCTTGATACGTTAATAGCTGAATGTTTATTGTTTTTGTCGAGAGTATAGTTTCCGCTAACTTTACTTTGTTAAGAGCAAGTCCTCATTAAACACCGACCCTCACGGCCATCACTGGGGATCTACTGGGATCTTCTGTCCTGGCTCTGGGCCAGCGGGGTGCTTGAACATAGAGTGATACTATATTTTATTTTGTCACAAAATATATTGTGGGGGAGGGGAGTGAAATTTCCCAATATGTTGCCTTTACATTGCCTTATTCTTGTGGCTTTTTCTTCTTGAAGTCTTGATAAAGATTGCAGCACTACCCGATTTCTCTTTTTGGACGTGGCTGTAGGGTCTGGCTTTTGGTGCTATGACAGTGATGAGCTCTGAAAGCAAAAGTGACAGGACACTGAATGCAATTTACTGAGAGGAAGAGTGAGCTAAGGCTTTTGGACAGAGAATTCGGACAGAGTTGGGCTCTTTCCAGCTTGCTGGCAGTGACTCAGCCTGCATCTAACACTCAGCCAGTGGTGGTCATTTTTAATTGAGGGTTGACCAAAGACCACGGGAGGAGCTCCCTACCTATGACTGACATTCCAAAGGATTGTTCCGGATCTCTGAACTTTATAAAAAATGTTGGCCTTTTTTGAGTTTATGAGTTTCTTACCCTCTTCTTTTTTAATATTGACAGCTGGGGATTTCTATTCAATTAAAGTTTGTTGTTTCCAGCCATTTTAACAGTGTGCCTTCCCTTTGAAACAGTATGACTCCTCACAATGATTTGAGCATGCAGTATAAAGTAAATAAACCTATATTTTACCTAAGGCAGGCATTTTTCATTGCTTTCTCGAACATTTTTCAGACATTCTTCAGCAAAACCTCAGTGAAAAAAGCAAGAAAAAAAAAATTGAGCAGTGCATGACTGGGCTGTATGGAATCATATATTATAAGTTTTTCTTTTTACTTTAGGATGTGGCTAGCCTGCAATGCTTCACTGTATACATTACCTTTGTAGCAGATTTGTTTAAGTTTCTAAGCCAAAAAAAAAAAACAGTGGCTCCATGCTCTCTTCAATTATTCGACTGTATTGGTTAGCACGTCGAAAGCAGAGTGCTAGGTCTTCAATGTTAACACCACTGTCCACTGAGGTTTGTTCAATTCTAACATTTCACATCCTCTTAATTGCTGCAGTGTTTCAGCGCGTTAATGCAACATGGCAGAGTGATGTATATTTATTAAATCCATTTATGTTAGCTTTTCAATTATTCATTAATCGGGTTCTTGCCGCTGCGGTGCAATTGTTTACGGCCGGCTTCTCAAGCTAACTTCTCGAAATTAATTTTCTCAATGCTGACAGATTTGTTTTTTTTTTCCTCTCCCAACTTTACTATTCGGCTGATATATTTACCCAAGGCAACTTACAAGGCCTGTTGAGCATTAACACAATTAGTTCAGAGCACAGCAAGGCCTTTCCGGACATCCTGTGCATTATGATGAACCATTGTACTCGGCAGAGAAGCAGGAATAATTCCTTTCTTTTTTTTGAATTAAACCCTCACAGCAATTGTTCAGCTTTACAGAACCCAATTGTCTTCCAGTATTTATCCCCAGACTGAACTGTGCAGTTGTGCACGTCAAAGAATCCTGACCATCTGCTTTTGAGATTCCTACAGGGGCATTTTGGATATTTTCTTGAAGAAGACCTTGATTCTCTGACACCCCCAGGGCATTTACTCTGAAGCTGTCTAGCATGATCAATACAGCTGCTACAGCCTGTGCTGGTTCCTCCATATTGGGATCTACACTAGAGATAAGATTGAAAACATGCTTGTGGTTTGAGTTCCAAACATCATTTCACCTTTAAATCTAACTTGAAGTTAAAATAAGATTTTATGACTACAGTGAAAATGGTATGTGCATTTGAATACTTAAATGCTGCTTCAACTGGTCATGCCAAAGACACACAAAGGCTGTTTGAGCCAGCATTACATGGCCACCCAGTCACATTTCCCAGGGGTTCAGATGTCCATCATTTTGTACTGACAATTTCTGTTTTTATTGAAGCAATACAAAATCATATTCTCCATAGTACTTTGCTGACATGGTGTCACCGAAGAGGTATTAGTAATGACATTCAATGCCTGTGCTTAATTCAAGTGTTATCACAGTGTTACCAGGTCTTACTAGACAACCAACACTGATGAGATTCACTGCTGTGCCAAATCCATGCTATTCTGTCACTGCTTCAGCAGGGGACTGCAGCCCTCTCAGGTGATCGCACCTGGACAGTTCTTGGGCAAGCCTGAGTGGGGGATTCATGCCGCTGCAAAATCAACAGCTTCGCTGAGCCCGGATATACTGTGGAACTCTGGGACCGGGAGCCACTAATTACCTTCGCCAGCGACTTCGCTGACGAAGGTAATGTTTTGATCCCCGTGTATTTATTTGTTTGTGTGTCTGTCTGTCTGTCTGTGTGTATGTGTATCGAATAACTCAAAAAGTACCAAACGAAATTTCATAAAATTTGGTGGGTTGATTTGGCATGACCTGAGGATCAATCGATTAGATTTTGGGAGTGATCGGGTCAAAGGTCAAGGTCAAGGCCACGAAAAGGTCAAAACCGACTTTCGGCCATATCTCGGTCAATTTTTATCCGATCGGCATGAAACCAACGCCAAAATGTGCAGAATTATATACCCGATCCTGTGATGTGAAACACGGTACAATGGGGTCAATACCCTTCTTAGCGGTTGGGGGTCAAAGGTCAGGGGGGTCATTACCTTTCGAATTTAAAGGCGTATTGATGTAAAAAAAAATAAATCGTACTCTTGTCATTCATCGATCATTTAAAAAAATAAAAATTGGTCCTCAGAGTTATGTGGCGAGGGATTCAGTGGCGTCGGCGAAGGTATGCGCTCTACCGAGTGCCCGTTAGTTATCTAATTGGATCCAACTATGCTCAAAATGGAAGGTGGTGAGGGGGTAAGAGGTGGGTGCAGTGTCAGGCTGACTAACATCCTGCATGTAGCAAAACTGTCTCGCTGCCACTGTCCTGTCCTGCTTGCAGAGCATGGTTTCCAGTCTTTGCCGTTGGTACTTTTGCGTTTGCAGTTATAGCTCCAACATGGCTCCAGAATACTTGGTTACACTTTATTTGAAGGTACCGTCATAAGAGTGACATGACACTGTCATAACTGTTATGTGTGTCATGAAACAATTATGACAGTGTTGTCATAATCAAGAAAACCCGAACAATGTCAACTTGTCGTCTCAAAAACGGAATGACCCTTAATGACAATGTTTATGACATTTACATCATGTTTATGACACGTTCATGACTGTGTCATGTCACTCTTATGACGATGCCTTCAAGTAAAGTGTTACCGAATACTTTCCCCTTGTGCAGACACATGTTCACACCACTGGTGACTTAAATGACCGGTTTTATTAAAATCATAATTTCCCTACTCTTACACCAGTATGGATATCGTTGATAAGGACGCTAAAAGCAATTACAAGCGAAGACAATAGCATCGTCACATTTTTGAACAGCTCAAGTATAGTAAAATGTATTAGTTTAATTTCACACTGCACTATCTAGTTTTTGAAAAAATAAGTAAGACGGTTCATCTTCACAGTTTATACATTTATTCATTGACTTTGCAAAAAATGTTCTGCACCTTCCAATGCAGTGCTTACTGTAATAACAAATGACAGAGTGCCACTGTGTACAAGGACTTGGCAATCGGGTAGTTTTGCCGAAATTAGTTGACCTCTATCAGGTCAAGGGCTGATAAATAAACCTTTCTCCAAAACCTAAGCCAGTCAGAGACTGGAAAAGTCTCACAACAAAGGATGCTCAAACAGACGAACAGACAGGCTGTTGGACAGATGGATGGATGGATGGATGGACAGACACATTCAAAATTAACAGTCCCCCAACCTACCTATCAGGTGGCAAGGGGCTAAAAAGCATCTTTTTAAAATACACTGCTAATAGTTTGGGAGATACTCCCCAGAAACTGAATTGAGCTCTAGGACGCAAGTCAAAGGTCACATAAAATGCCTCGTAGAAGTCGTGGATCAATTGTAATACTCGCATTAGTTTTCCTGACTTAAATTTAGTACGTTTTTAATGAGCTATATTAAAAGACCAGGTGATTTTTCAGAAAATTGAAAATTGCAGTAAAGAGTCAAGGTCACATAGGAAAAGGTGAACAAGACATTCAAAAGGCTCGACTAGAAGATCCAGCCAACCTGCACAAGCAATTTTGAAAAGCTACTGTCAGCAATATCAAAGGTATGTTCTGGAAACAAAAAAAACATGATGGAGAACATTGCTGAAAGCTGAGTAGGCAATAATTAAGATAACGCATAAGTTAACACACAAGATAACACATTAGTATCAGTCATAAAGTCAGGGTAAAATGGTATGGCTGCTGGAAATAGTTTCAGAGTAATAAATCTCGACAGACACATGCACATCACGGCCAAAATCAGAGGTCTCCTTGACCCAAGTTTAAGTTTATGCATGTCAGTCCTAGTGAAATGAAACTTTACTACTATGCAGCAAAAAAAAAAAAAAAACAAGCTAAGTTGTACAGGACGTAGGTATAATTTAATTATTGCTGTTTACCACATCTGTCAGAATCAGACGCATCACATATGTACCACTATTTTGTCTGTCTGTTTTATGTTCAGTTTTCATTGTTAGTGTTTATTTTCCATTTATGTACCTTTTGTTATTTTCCGGAGTGATTGAGTATTGTTCTGATTGATTGTCATTGTCAGTGTAAGTGGGCATTCCAGGCAACTCGTAACCTGTGATTTACCGGTTAAAAGTGGGCGGAGCTACTGTCAAACCCGAGAATTCACGCCGGTGAACTCGATTGGGCTCAACGTACCACAAATTCCTTGTTCGACGTCACACAGCTCAACTTAAACGGCGGCACCGGCTTTTTTTCAAGTGGCAAACCGTGAGAAACGTCATGAAGTCGTAACTCGTTACTTTTGCCTGGAACACTATTAAGTCGTGATTCACAGGTTCAAACCTCCGCTGGAGCGCAGCATAAATCGTGGTGTTCTTACCTCCTGTCAGGCCTTGTTAAGGCACTAATTCCCCTGTTAATTCGGTGAGGTGATTCTAACTTCCTTCATTCCGTTCTTGCCTGTCTGCACCTGAGAGTAGTTTAGAATCAGGACCTGGCTGTGTAGAGCAGATTAGCATAGGTTTCCACGCCCTTTCCATTCAACTCGCCTATCCCTGTGCTGCTCTTTCTGGCTCCGCCCCTCTCTGGCTTCCTGCCACAGCTGTTCCCTATCTACTCAGGCAATCACGTTAATTGGCTTGTGCTTAAATATCCCTTTCCCCCTTTGTTCCAAGTCGATTCGTTCTTCCCTTGACTCTCTCTGGATGGTTCGTCTCTGTGCTATTGGTTTGTGATTGCTTTTTTTGAAAGTATCTGTCTGTTTGTATTAGTCTGTATATTTAAGTCTTGTGTTTGTAGTGAGACTGCAGTGTGATAGATAAGTCCTTGTATTCCCTTTTCCCTTGTGTTCCCAATTGTTTAGTTGGTTTCCCTAACCTCTCCTTCCCTATTTTTCCCCTAACCCTTTTCCCCCATTCCCTTCATCCCTTTAGTTTATCCCCCCCTTTTTTGAACATTGTCTTTGTGCGGACTGATTTCCTGGTTTCCCAATCTTGGCCTGTATTACTGATTACGATTCTGCGTCCCTGTACCTATCGGTTTGCTGGCTTCTGACTTATTTCTGAACTGACCATGAGTAAGGGATCGAATGCTAAATGTCTAATAAACGCCGTGCTGAGTTTGATCTGCATTTAGAGTCTCCGTCTGTTCTTAACAACCACAGCACTTTCCAGAGCTGTATTCATGTGTTACATGAGACACTCAAACCATGGACCCGATTGCCTTTGCCTACTGGCTGGCTTCATAATTGCAGTCCTCCATGGTTTATACACTGAGCTGTTGCTAGGAGGCAGACTCATGCCAAGCCATGCTGCTTCGCACTAAGTATTAACAAAACCTCAGGGCTTGAATAGCAAAGAGCGACTGGACTGTAGCGTAAACATTTAGCGTAGCGGCTGCCGGTGGAAAGAGCTATTGGCTATGTCCAGTATTATCCTATTACCGCCGTTGTCAGCGGCGTATTCCGACTCATGAGCGGAATATCTCGCCGATGCCTCAATCCGTAAACGGTCGCTCCCTGTGGCTGAGAAGCTTTGCAAAGCCGTGTAGAGCAGTGAGACCACCTCCCGCAGCATGTTTAATTTGTGGTGGCTGGGATAGGGGGCAATTAGAGTGGTTTGCACACCATTTTTAACATTTCTACCAGTGTGCAGCAGTAAACTACATCACTGCTCCATCACCAGTACCCCACCTGTACCACTGATGTGTCCAACTGCTGGGTCATCCAGTGAGAGTGAGGTATTATCTCTCTCATCACACCCACCTCTGCCTGGTAGGGTAACCATTTCCCCTGTACAGAGACCTCACTCTGTTTACCACTCTCCATATGGTAGTTCCAAGGGTTTTTACTCTTGTATTCACATAAGAGGTGGTTACCACTGGTGGGAATTAAATATTAACCTTTATTTATTCAGTGCGGGTTCACTGAGCACATCCATAGTACCAGGGAGTGAGTTATGCATACCAAATGCACTAACTCTCCACCACTTGTGGGACTTCTTCCACTTGTCTTAGTTTCTCTAATTTACATTCTGAAATCAACTCGATTGAAAAAAGACCAGAGGTCATTAAAAGTGCTTGAAAACTGGAAATCCTAAGTTGCGCTACAATGACTGCAAATTGAATACGTACAGCGCTACAAAGGGATGACAAATATGTTTACGAATGTGAGGCCGGCTAAAGCTGCGAGACGAGGACCCTCGGCCTCGAATGGGCGACTGAAACAAAGCCGTCTTGCTGTAAATGCGGAGAATTTATGGGGGTCTGTGCAGGGCGCGTCCGTTGAATTAAAGCATGAAAATCAGCAGGAAGGCGCAGCATCCGCAGCAGCAGATGAGCAGAGCTGCATCGAACGTCTGTTTCCTCTCCGCGGCCTTCCCATTGGACTAGGGCCCACTGGCTGGGAAGTTTTAGCTCTGTGGAGTGATACCTGTGCCAGGAACAAAGGGGGCTACTCATAATAAGTTACACATGCATACACACACGCACACACACACACACGCACAGGCACAAAAAACATGCGTGCTCATACACAGGCATCCACACACACTGCGCACAAGCACGACAATGCATAGAGACACACAGATACACGCAGTCTCTGTACCGCTCTCCCTTCCTCCCGTGCGGTGCTCTCAGCCCCGGGCCTCAGCTCCTCATGGACAATAATATAATATAACATGAACACAGCATTGCACCATTATTGCTTTCCTGCAAAATCACATTTTAGGGGAACAATCTGTGTAAGTTATTAATGATTTAAAAGGGAAAGAAGCACGTTTTTTTTTCTCTCTCTCTCTCTCTCTCTCTTCCATGGGGCCACAGGATAGGGCGATGAATGTATTGTGCCATGAACTTCTGGCAGCCACAGAAAGGCTAGTGGCTTTACAAACAAACCCACACACACACACACACACACACAGTCCGAGTGGCATCTGCGTTAATCTGTTGGACAATGTGTCAGACTGGGCAGCAGTCACTACTGCCCCTGAGGAAAAAGGGAAATGTCTTACAAACATGCTCTTGCATCCACTAATCAAAGATAAAATCTCTGCCTGACTGCCCTGCACCTCAAACGAAATTTCCTATGGTTTCCATACACGTCTGAAACATTAGTCAGAGACGATAGCAATCAGCCTTTCGTCTTTGTCTGCCCTACAGTGACATTATTTGGCCAATATTTGTTCACAAGGGAGGGCAGACCCAGGATTGGGTCAGAAAGATGGAGCCCATCAGCGTGTAAAATACTAAGTAAGAGTAATTCTTAACTTCACTGACTATGGGGTAATTTGTCGCCAGCACTTGACTCATCCTAGTAACTGAGGAACAGAGGACAGCCACAATGCAGCACCCCATAGGCCAGTGCCAATCTTCAGGGCAATGTAAGGATTACACCAAACCTGCCATTGCAAATATACAGAAAAATCGCTTACTCTATGCAAAACGATCTTGCAAGAGAATTGTTTAAACCACTTTTCCAGCATATTGTAATCATGCTTCAATATGACTCTCCTGTAGACAAAGGCAACGTGTGATTGGCGTAACCACAAAACGAGTCCACAACGCATGTGTAAGGTCTCAATGGGGTTTGCTAAGAAAACACAATATTATTAATAATGGAAAAATCCAGAACATGTGAAAGTTAATAAAGTGGGCGAAAGCGTCTGGGAGCTTCATAATGAATTCTCTCTCATATCTGCGAGCTGTTACACCTCCAGCTGTGAGGAATTACAGCTCTCCATTTGATTCTGTGGGCAGCTCAGCTCGGGTTAGCAGAACGAGCAGGACCGTACCGATGCTGATCTCGTGGCTCAGTCTGTGTTTGAGTGCGGCTGAGTCAGTGTGTGTACGTGTATATGTGAATGTACCTGCATTTCTGAGTGAACATACTGTTTGCATGTGTGACAAGCCTACCCCCTCTGTCCCTACGCTTTTGTAATGCGACCACACTGACTGATCGGTCCATGGGCCCCAGACCATAGTGTCCTGAGAGACAAACCTGGCCCCCGATCGCCCGCTCTGTAAGGGCTCAAGTACAACAAGATACGCCCGCGTTTGAACACCCTCGGCCTGACTAATGAAGTGTCCCAGAACAATTACACAATAACCAAAGTAGAATTCCACAGAACATGCATTTACAAATACAAAAATGCCCAAAGTCCCACAAAAATTAAGGAATATTCAAATTTTTTTCACTAATCTAGAGCCCCGCATATATATGATCGTTCCCCCAGGTTTAAACCCCCTAGCTCAAATGCTTCATCAAAATCAGTCCACGACAAAGTTTTTTTCAAAAACGCCAAAAATGCCATTTTTTCCCGAAAAAATGGTCCAATCTGAAAAATTCTTTCCTGCCCTGGATTCCCTACATTACCGCCAAAGTTTTGGCATGGATAACTAGTTTATTGATGCTGACTTTAGAGGTGCACACAGGGACAGACAGACGGACAGACAGACGACGAACTGATGACAATACCCTTCGGCCTGAAGTCGGGCCGAGGGTAAATACCGTGCATGAAGCACTATGAGATAAATACTGTGACCTGGGGGGTAAGAGACCCATCCAATTTGCACCAGGAGCATTGTGGGGTAGCTACGTAGGTCATCTGAGGTGAGAGAAATTCCTCACATCATATCCTGCCGAAAGAATATCAACAACAGTGAAGTTATTTTTCAGTGTTGCGGAACCTTTATCGTCAACGACCAGATCATTAAGTCATTACGTGACTTAAGTGTGTCATAAGCCAGTACCTTCATGTGAATCTTTGATTAGAATTTTCCATTCAAGTAAAGCAAAGCACACACAGACCACAATAATGCGGTCTCAGTAAGGACAGAGAGTCTGCATTTGGGAGAGTTATTGTTGTGATTCTGTATTTGTCATGCCATGTATTAAGTTTCTGCCTGGCCATGTACCATGTTCTGACAGACCTCTGTTTTTGATATTCTGCTTATGTCTGACTATTCTTGGATCATGTATTGTGTTTTGGTATTTAGATTCCATGTTTTATTATTTTCCATATTTTAGTTCAGTTTAGACCATGCCATGTTTTGAGTTTCCATGCATTGCACTTCGTCTCCCCCGTCTTGTCATGAGTGTTGTCTTTGCTCTCAGTCCCCTGTGTAGCCTGCCACTCCTTCAGGTGATTTATTGGTTTCTGGGTTTCAATCTTCCTTCATTATCTCCTGTTCTTCCTTTCTCCTGCTTCTGCTATTTTACTTACACTTACTAACCGTTTGTTATTTTTGATAATTACTAACCAACACTAACATTGTATATTTGACTAACTTACTAACGAGCACTCGGGATTGATTGGCTGCACTTACTAATTGACTAACGATCTCTCAGCATTCGCCCTATTCTAGTCTCCGCCTCTTGTCTGTCCCTAATTATCTCTGCTGCGTTTCTGTGGGTCTCCACAAACTCCTTCGTGCTGTTTTTTCTCTCTCATTAACTACGCACTTTAGAACTCCTTGCCTGGAGCTGTTTATCTGTCTATAGGTTTGTCCTGTGATCCTTGTCGGCGTTTTGGCTACGGCCAATTTCACGTGATTAGTTTCCTCCCAATGTGTTCTCCCTTGTTTACCAGTCTCACTGCATGCACCTGTTTTCAATTGTCATGTGACCTCCCGGAAATGTATATTAGATGTCTGTTTGTCGCACTTCCTTGTCAGATCGTTCTCCATTGCTTACCTGTGCCACGCTTCTCTTGCCTTGTATCATTGTGATTATCTTTCTGACTGGACCGTCCTAGACCTCGAGCTTTGCATTCTCCCTGTTCTTCGCCGCCTTCTTGTGTATTGACCCATTTTTGTCTGACTTCGATTTTTGTGATTGGTACCCTGTTTACAACTCTGGATTACGCCCTTTGGATTCTGATTTTGGATTGTGGACTTTGTACTGTCGCCTGCTCTGTTGGGGGGTTTCCCCCTTCAGAAATAAAGCCTCCTTTTTGTATTTTACTGATTGTCGCCATTGGCTCATTTCATAAAACCTCACAGTTATAGCTGTTCAAGGTTTTAGAAGCCCTCGTAGAACTGCTACAGAGAGTGCTGAAAGTTGAATAGAAGCTGCCTGACCAGGCTGACTGAAAAATATGGGAATAAACATTACAGACGCGTTTGGCCGTTTCAAATGCGAAACTGCATGAAACAATAGAATTAGTAAGACTAATGTCCGCTCTCCAGAGAATAGAAAAATTTAATCTAGGTAGCATTCAGTGGTGGATTGGTTGCAATCTCGCAAAAAATATTACTTCTTCACTTGTTAACGGATCTTGTTCAATGATGTGGAACAGAGCTTCCATATGTTTGATGTATATCCTGAAACAAATCATAAAAATACATAAATAATAATAAAAAATGACTCACAAAAAAGTATTTGAGGCAACTACTGCCAGTGATGATGACTGATTGGTCATAAAGGCCTGCATAGATAGACAAACAGATCATGCATTTATACCATGCATGACTTTACCTGGATTCAACTTTGGCTGTGGAATGGTCAATATGAGTTCACCAAAGAATTATTCAGAAACAAAACATAGTTAATTATATCAATTTTAGCACAAATCCTAAAACTGAACAATGAGAGAACACAGATATTGCACTAAAGGCTGCAAACACATGCAATTCTGTGTGCAAACAGCATGTGCATTGATGTGTGTATGTAACAATATAGACCTATAAAACCAAACCCATATTTTAAAGAGCAGGCTAATGGCCATTCTTGGTGAAATTTTGGCAATCTCACATGATCACACCATCTCTCAAAAGATCAACTTAACAGGAATTTTGGAGCAAATCTCTCCTGGGCGTGCATTAACACGTCTGCCCATGTTTTGATATTTATACTGAAATGCTCATTTATCTCATACCTTTACTACTTTTCCCATAGCACATCTCATGACATATTTTTGAAGTTACCCAAGGTATAAATCACTTATGTGAAAATTTCATTGGCTGAGAGTGCGGGGAAAACAGCTGTTCCCTGATAAGTCAGGCTGGTAATATTTAGTCAAACTTAATACCAAGTGTAACTTTGGTTAAATTGCTATGGCTAAACACTGTCGGAAGCCAGCCAAGTGCCACTCACATAACTAAGTTCACGTTACTTAGCCATCTAGTGTGTATGCAGTGCTTTTTCATAAGAATTATGTTACATTAGTTTCTTAGCTCGCAAACTAACGTCAGCTTGCTGCTCAGTTGACTGAATTTATGAACCATTGCTAGTTCAGAGGGTATGTCTGTGACTCTGTGACTGATTAAAATGCAGAGCAATGGCATAAGCTCAGTGCTAACATACATTTCTTTTCTATTAAATTACGCTATTCAGCTAACAGAATCTTACACTGTTGGTCATGTTATCAGAAAGTTATGAAACTCCTTGAGTAAATTTTGTGTTTGTTGCGCGCTAAAGCTTGGAACAAACACAAAATTTACTCAGCGAGTTTCATAATTCTCATATGACACGCCCACTCCTGTAAGATCCTCAATGCATCTAACGGCTAACTTTAAAGATTGAAAATTGGCTCTTTATTGAAGCCATTTCTACTTCCTGGTGTTCAAATCTGCATTATGAAGTTTCGAGGCGTCCATTCGAGACTAACCGATCAATACTTATAATAAAAAAAATAAAATCAGGAGCTGTCGGCAAAGCCACCAAGAGCTGAAAGTTACAGAGTAAATAATAATCTCAGTCATGAGTGAGAAATATCTGCATTCCAAAGCCATTCCTTTTCTGCTTACAGGCCATATCTAATCATGTTTGTTTATTTATTTTAAAGTCTGAGGCAGGTGCTTCCTGTTTAAGGACGATTAGATGCCGTGCCAATTTCTTTTGATTACCATTTGAGGGAAATGTAGGTAAGGTAGGTGATACGGTTGGCAAGCACAGCAATTGCATGGGAGCGTAATAATAGAGTGTTGTGAAATCCTATACCCCCCCCCCCCTCCCCCGACTACCCCAAACACCCACACTCCTGAATCACAGGCCTTATATAACCTCAATCTTGATTTGTTTCCATAAACACTACAATTACCTCTGCACTGTGCTCCTTCTGTATGGCTTAACCCACAAACCTGAGTGCAGGAAATTATCGAAGGTTCAGATAAATAAACAGCTAAAATCACATTAATGTATTTGGCTTATGAAGTTATGCAGCCCAAAGCTCTTAAAAACATTCATAAAACTGTCAGATAATGAGCGATAATCACAATAATTCTGTTTACAGCTCACTGACAACGAAAGCCTCTGTTAAAAATAAAACCATGAAAAAGGGTCCGGTAAAAAAGTATTTCAGTGGTCGTAACATAATTATATTTACCTATGGAATAAAAAGCTAATTAAACCTATCAGCCGTTGCACTCCCAGCGCCGATCATACACCTGCTTCAAGTTTCTATCAGGACACTGATGTTAACGCCTGCAGCTAGGGATCATGGGCGTTTGACGGTAGCTGAAAAAAAAAAGCCCATTAGCAGCAGTCACAGTCGCGCCACAAGCTCAGCCCACTAAGGACTGTGACAGTTGTGGTAACGCAGCAAAAAGTCTCGTTAAGCACGAGCTAAAAACCTGCCGGCTTTATTCTGTCGTTTCCCTGGCGCCTCCAACTGCGCTCTCGCCATTATCGTCCCGTCTTCAAAGTCGAGGGGGTTGACAGCGCTCGAAGGAACGGCTTGATTTCGGCTGAGGCCTCAGCAGAAAGACTCTCCACAAAAAGAAAAAAAATGCATCGGTCTTTCAAAGATAAATAATGTCGGCATTTGGCGATTGCGAGAGGAGGCAAACCGGCACCACATCTATCTTTCAGATTTCTCTCAAGCACACGCAGGTGGCAATAAAAAAGAAAAATGAGAGCTTCAAATCAAATCCAATCACACAGCACATGAAACGATTGATTATGAAGTCTCCAACCTTACATTCGACAATATTGAAAAAGTAACACAGCGCTCTCCTTAAACTAACATTTACTTGCAAGTCATTTGTGAGCAAACATCTCAGAGATGCACCTGCATAAGCAATCTTCGGCAACAGCTGAGACTAGAAAAAAAAACATACAAAGCAAGACTCCGCGTCAGCACAATAGAACACGCGGTAAGCACAGCACGTGCGCTTCGGAGAAAACAAAGACACCCAACCAGCATGGAAATCAGTTCACAGACACCTGATGGTTCAAGGAATAGTATCCACATTCGATATTCTCATTGGCATTCATCCTGCTGAGTTTTATGAGTCCTAATCTGGCATTCTTCCCATGGAGCTACGGAGCCCGAAAGGTACAATCATCTTAGGTGACGCATTTCGGTCAACCCCCACTACAATTCTGAATTCTCCTTGTTTACGGGCCAACATCGCTTAGGTTTTGGCTGTGAGGAGTCATGGAATCAGGACGATTATGAGTTGAGCACAGTAAACAGCCTTGATCTTCAGCAGTCATGGAGGCCAAACCTACGATCATATGAACCGCAACTGCATGTCTTTAATTTGAGTTTAGGTGGTTGGGGGGGTGGGGGGGCTTTAAATGCACAAGCCCTGAAAAGAGCTGTGGGCGTGAGTCCGGGGAGATGCTCCACTGAAGGATTGTGTTTACTTTTAATTACAGATGGTAAATGTTCATTTTATGGGAAGTGCAAAGGGGAAAGTATTTCAGATTGTTAAAATAGTATATCATTCAATCCCAATCTTTATTATATGCGCGCAGGACTAGGAACAGGGATCACTTGGGATTTTTTTCCATTCTGAGATTAACGGAGTATCTCAATGATATCCCAGCACTACTGTACTGTCAATTTACAACACTTTGCTGTGCACAAATTCACCCAATTTTTTTTCTCAAAATGAAAAACTTGGATCACTGTTTGATTTTGTTGGAAAATCTCAATTTTCATAAAATGACCCAAGTGACCACTTTTCCTTGTCCTCCATACATATGCAACTTTTCTTCATATCAGAATAACTATTTTTTTCACATTTTTGTATTTACTATTTACCTATTCATATTCCCCTAGATTATATCACTTGGGGGAATCATATTGAAGATAATTGTGAATAGATTCACAGGATTGAATTTGTAATATATTAATGTACAAAACTAGTATAAATGCCATAACAAACAGCAACCATTGTGTAACATTATCGTGGAGTTATTCAGCCAATTATGTGTCGTATGTAATATATAGGGCCTGTATCCCTGCATTCTCAGTTGCCAAGAATGAGTTTCCAGACATAGTGAGTCACTACCAAGCACACATCTTTGAGCAGGATAGACATTATGAGTCTGCATTACTGAATCAAACCCTACTAACCTGAGACAAGGGGACCAGTCTAATCTGGGACAGATGGTATGGGCAGCCATTTTGACATCCATTGCTGGGGTCCGCATCGCATGAAACAGAATGGACAAAACTTCAAAGCGCTCCAGAAAGATTGTCTAAGCAATGCAGCAATGCCAGGGAAAGATTACAAAGATTGAAAGAATTTTCTTTGAAGTTGCGGTTCTCATATCTCACTTTGATTAAAGTGCATGTAAAAGAATGTGTTGTTTTTGGGAACAAAAAAAAGTACAAGAAAAACCATCAGTCATCCTGGAGCAAACCACAACTAAGCCAAGCATGAGGGCTGCAGAAAACTTCAATGCAATTTCAATGTTTATCATTGACCAGCCTTTTTTCTATCCTTGGTAGACTCTTATATAACATTTTTTATTTTTGAATACCAATGTGTCCTGACATTTGAGAGCCAGGGTTTCTCTTGCACTTAAAGAGTTGTTCTTGGAGTTGAGCAGTGGTTTATCAAGTACATGACTACTCTGCTGCCAAGAGCAACCAGGAAACTTGCGAAGCAGAACTCTTTGAGCCGCTGAGGAGGAAAAAACTGGGTTCATCAGCCCGGAAGGGGTATAATGGTCGATGACACAACACAAACCCCCAAAATATACAAGGCTTTAAGTGTCAGGCAAGATGCACAGAATGTCAAAAGCATCTTTTCATAGACTGGACATATATGTATGGACACTATTTAACTGTGAGAGACAGACTCATTGTCCACTTGCATGGAAATTTGCCTTTGACTTCACAGATGCACTACACATACATACACTTAATTCCATAAGGCAGGTAAAATGAGATTGAGTAAGATTAAAAAATGATGATTAATACAATAATAAATACTGGTGACTGAAATAGTGGGCCAAACAGTTGGAATGAGAGTGTTAAAATCTTAATAGTTAAAACATAAGTTAGATAAACAACATATAAGGAAATGACTCCTGTCTCTAACATCTATAAAATCATTTATTAAGTAAAATGACAGAAGATGGAATAAAGAATCTCTTAAAAATGTTCCTCTTTGCAGTGGGTACTCTGTACCACCGTCCCAAGGGGAGATTTTCAAATTCATTGAACAGAGGGTGAAAAGGGTCCTGAACTATCAGTGCTCTTTTTTTCTTTGATATGAATAAGTAAACATGGCGTATCACTGAGAATTTTCAATGAGACACTTTATCAGGCACAATTCACAGCCTTTGGAAATAATCTATTTTACCCTGAATCTGATCAGAGAGAACTTCTGCTCATTAAATATTTTTTGTACACATACATACATCACACGTGTTCACAGAAATGGACCCACCCAACACCGGACTGTCCAGACTATTGGGGGTCAATGGACTGAGAATATGCCCTGTCAGCATCCAACAATGTCACTGGCCACAACTTGTCTCTGAGCAAGAAGTCAAGTGGCAAGAGTAAGGCCCAATTCCAATCCGACCCCTTGCGGACTCACTGACTGAGAGGAGCGTTCATGGGCAGTCCGTGAGTGTGTGAGGGCTGTTCAATTGTCAGATCATCAAGTCAGTGAGTCTGTGAATGAGCCCTTACTGCCCTGCCCCCTTGCAGTAAGTCAGCTCCGATGCTGACTTTGGGTAAGGAAATTACCCACAGTTCATAGCGTTGTGAAGTCAAATACAGGGGATGATGTCAGATTACCGGAAATGTAAACAAAAAAAAACGGTAAATAAACCAAAGAGCGGCTCCTTCCGAGGTTATGGAAGGAGCAAGAAAGAAAATGTTTACGTGTGAGTATTAACATTGATTGTCACAACTGCGAGTAGTTTGGTAATGTGAAAGGGGGTAAGTGCTGTTCCATTCCAATTTATAGGATCTGGAGCCCTCTCAGACTCAGTCCCTTACAGCTGACGTCAATTAAGTCAGTGAGGGTTCAGGGCTTGAGTCTTCAGGGGGCGGATTGGAATTGGAATTGCCACAAAGTGGCAGTGGAGCAGTGCATTGAAAAAAATAGAGCACCGGGTCCTGAGAAGATATTGATTCAGAAAGCCACCCCACCCTCTTTCCAAAAAAGGTCTCTCTCTCTCGCTCTCTCTCTCACACACACACAGAAACACAAGCCTGGGAAGCTATTGTTATCTGGACATTGCTGTGACTTCCATTCATTGCGAACAGCGCCTAGCCCCAACCCTAACTCTAACCCCGCAAAACAAAACAAGTCACCCCTTACCCTAACTTAAACTTGAATTACACTTGACCCCTGATCTTAACGATAACCTCCAAAATACCTTTTACCCCATTAGGACCATGCATTGGTCCCCGTGAGGACAAATGGTCCTGACGAGGTCAGTGTTTACACCAGTAAAGGTCCCCAACTGGTTAGAGAAAATGCCCCCTTACACACATTTGGATACACACACAAACTCAAACTGTGTTGAACTAAAGGCTTTTACTGGGTATGTGAAGAGGAGGTAGGGGGTAGGCATCAGAGGGCAGAGGATAGGGCCTGCAGAGTGAATGACAGGAATGTGGACCAATTAGAGTCCAGCACCAGGCATATTCAGTTTTGGCTGGGTGCCCGTGGCACATCCGGTGGGCTAAGAGAGATTACATGAATGCAGGAGATCAAACATTCGCTACCCACAGACGTGACTCCCTCTGAGAAATACGGGGATGCTAAGCCACTTCCTATTCACTCAGCCCACTGCAATATGAATATTGATGCTAATGCCGTATGTGATTATGATACATAAACATATCTTCCCTGGATTTAACAGAGCAGGCCCTCAGAGAAACGTCTATGGCAGATTTCCACACAGTGATTCTTCTATACAGCTCCAAGCTTCGCATAAAGTTCAGTATTTTATTATGGGCATTAGTTACACCGTGTGCAGAACCAACAATGCCCATTGAACACCCCACACCAAAAAACTTCGACCGGAAGCTCGAGGTGCAGAATGGCCCTCACTGTTTAGTCCTATCTGTGAGCAACAGAAACACAACAGCAGCATTGTAATGCAGCCTCTCTGCACTCTTTTCATTCTGCTCAGGGACAATAACCCAGCTCGCATAAACCTTCGGAAACTAGC
This sequence comes from Gymnothorax reevesii, assembly GCA_029721435.1. Classification (NCBI taxonomy): domain Eukaryota; kingdom Metazoa; phylum Chordata; class Actinopteri; order Anguilliformes; family Muraenidae; genus Gymnothorax; species Gymnothorax reevesii. The sequence goes on from CM056586.1 coordinate 57,604,417, forward strand.
TATGAAAGAAAATGGAAGCATTTCACAGGAAGTTATTTGGACTCCTTCCTTGAATTTGTATGTTTTAGGGTCGGAGAAATAAGCAGACAAAACATGACCCTTACAGCAGGGCGCCGTCAATCATACCAAAGCAGACAAAATTGATTGTCCGCTCTTTCTGCCCTTAAACCACAAAATAACGTTCAATGAGCATATTCCAGAAAAAAATTCAGTATCCTGGCCTTTTGTTCTAGTCACTGAACAAGTTCAGTTAAAACATAATAAAAGCATTTAACAGTAATTGGTCTCAATATGAGTCCAATTCGTTTAACAACAGCCTCCCCAACCTGAATCAGTGACAAAGCCGACAGTTTGGGGTTGCATGTAGGGACAGTTAACTCCCGGTTATTTTCCTCATTCCAGCAACTTATTTCAGTGAGCAGAAATAGTATTTTTAAGGGAGCCCCACCTTTCCAGAACAGGGCTGCTACTTTGATCATAACTGGAATCGCACAGAACACACATGCACCCACTCCTCCCTACACACACATTTACACTCTCATGCAACGCGCGCTCACATGCACACACACACACAAGCACTTGCACAAATACACACCCTCACCCACACCCCTCCCCACGAACAGATACTCACGCACACACATCCACACACACACGCACTTGCACAAGTGAACACACAAATACCACCTAATTCCTAGACACACACACACACACACACACGCAGCCAAAAACAAGCAGTGAAGTGGTGGGAAAAGCAACATGAAACTGCAATTAAAAAGAGAAATGAATTTTGACTAAAGATTATGTTTTAGCGATGGTTATGTTTTTTTACTCAGCCTGTGAAATTCCTCCCATATGTTAACAGCTACTTAGACCAGCAACACATAGCAGAAAAGGACATCTGTGAATCTGAAAGTGTTGGCTCGGTACACGCTGCACCTCTGCTGGCACTTAGCAGTCTCAGCTCAACACACATTAAAATAGCATAAAAAATAAATGATAAACCACAAAATGGCCTCACTGTTCACTTCATATTTGGTTTGCAGTTGAGCTCAAGTTACAGTAATTGCTTATCTCATCAGCCATCCATGGAGGCAGCCACACAGTACAGTGCGCTGGAGGAATTCAGGAGGGAAGGGAATTTGCCCAAAGGTAAAACAAGAGGGTTCCTGTCACAGTGCGTCATCTTCTGAGAACTGAGTCCAGTTCCCACTTCCTCTGTCCTATATATGATGCAGTGACATCTTTCTCCACTGGGGGCAGTCCTCCGAGACGCAGAAGATTTTGAATAATAATAATAATGAGGCAAGAGCACTCCAAGAGCACAGCACCTCCCCCACGCCAAGGCAACTCTGCATTAGTTGTTCTCATTGGCTGATGTAGGGTATTGTTGCATTCCACCGCCAGGTGGCAGCAAAACCCAAAAGCACACCGATTGGAAATCCGGCCCATTGGAAAGACTTCAAATCCCTGCCAGTATAGCTGGATTTGAACTTTGGCCTATGTCGAAGGTGTGCTTTGGCCTTTATATGCCAAAATTGAATCCCATGTTCCTCTTGTGCTACTCAAACATACAGCTAAGTTTGGTTAAAATCTATGCAGCCATTTTTGAGATATCCTGCTAATAGTCAGACAGACAAACAAACAAAAGGCTCCCGCCTTAGCGGGATCGTTGTCGAAATTGTTTGGTGTCTGACTCAAGACTTCAAATCTCCACCAGCATAGCTGGATTTTATTTTGGCTTTTATCTCCAGTGACATCCTGCAAAATGTGGTTGAAATCTATGCAGCCGATTTTGAGATATCCTGCCAACAAACAGACGACTAATGGAACAAAGTCAACTGACAAACCAACCAACGCCGGCAAAAACATAAACTCCTTGGCGGAGGTGAAGAATGCCTACAACTTTACCTGAACAATGACAAAAGTGGGAATGCTTTGAGGTCATATCACACAATGCTGGTCAGCTGGATGGATGCGGTCACAAGCCACTTCAAGCAGTTCTCTCAAGTAAAAATAATAATCTTACTTGCATGCTTTTTTTTTCCTGTGCAAAACAAAGTGTTTTATGGTACCCCATAAGAAATCAATTAAGCAAACCTCCTTAGTTTTCACTGAAACACAAACCATTAGCTCTGAGGCCTGGCTTGTCTTGCAGAGAGTTGCACTACATTTGCCATACCACAAGTGGCCTGGGGAAAACAAACAAAGATGGTCTTAATCTCAGTTTCATTCACAGGCCACGCCAAGGAAACAGGGAGCCAGTGTTTAAACATTGTAAAACTTTGCTCTTTCAGCAGTAAATTACAGCGATCACAACATGGACCTTCATGTACTGTGTGTAGATATGGGCGGGGGGGGGACTGACTCTCGGCTCCATCACGATCCTTCGGTCCCTCAGGACGTCTGCGCACGTAGCGAGTGTCGCTAATTGGGAGCGACCTTTATGTCAAATCGATACTGGTAGTTAGCCTCAGCTGGACATGGATGGGGCTCGCTGGAGAATAATCTATGCCTTTTCAACCAAGCGTGACCTATTTTGCAGTAAAACACCAATGACCATATAGGTTCAGAACACAAAAAAGTGTGATTACTTTTGTCACAAAAGAGCATTTTATCTCAGCCGAAGCAGTGTCTGCCCGCTCAGTGGAGGTGTCCATCTGATACGATGAAGTCTGTGTGTTTGGACAGTAACACGATTTAAAAGGGTTGAGATTCCTACAGCGCATAGTGTCGCTTTAAATTTACAGCTCATCCATATCAAGTAAACTGTGTAGGATCTATAGCCCTTTAAAACTGTGAATCTTACGGCACCTTCGACCTGACGGTATTCAGTTTTTTTTTGCCATTTCTGTTCTTAAAGGATGAAATTCAGCATAGCTCACTGCCACCCTGCACTGCATGGCCCTTCAGTCATGACATGGAGGGATACCCATCTCATTAGTGACGAGAGGGAGATGGTGGGATTAGCATTCATCAGCATACCGAGTTAGATCCAGGCTTCGCCATGCGAATCGGAGCCCAGGATCTGGTGGGCTCTCGTGATACAGGCGTAAACCTTTTTTTTTTTTTACCCCCTCCATTAAATTCTCCAGACTAAGATCTCGGGCTGATTGCAAATGCCTGGAAACAGTTTGCCTCTTTAACCGTGAAGAAGTTCAGTGCAAAAGACAACAAGCAGATCCACTGCACTATCTTTTTGTCTTAGAGGAAAGAATTTATGAAGCAAAGCTTTACTGCAAGGGCCTCAAATCATTTATAATTTATGAAGCTGAGCTTCAATGGAAGGAGGCTGGAGGACATCCGGGTGTGACGATGCGATGGGGTTTGGCAAAAGCTCCTGAAGCAGTCTTAATTCTGCAGCTTGGATACGGATTCTACTGCAGCGGTTCTCAAACGCAGTCATAGCGGACCGTTTTTGCTGATTTTTGTTCCAACCAGAATTGCAATCCCAGAATATTAACAAGCAGATAATTCTTAATTCTTCTTAGTTAGTTGCTTTTCATTTTTAAAGTGTTTTTTTTTAACCCTCTTAAAGTACAGTATGACAAAAATGGCCATATATTCCAGGACCAATAAGTGCTAAACGGCAATTTTGCGTTTATTTTGCCATTTTCAAAGTAGAAACAACAAAAATGACACGTTTTTTTCAGCGTTCCATTTAAAGACGGTTGTGAATTGAAAATTGGTCAATCAGGTTTCTCAACACGCGGTTGAAGTTCTGTCAAATGTTTTTCAAGAACTGAATGAAAATATAGCGCAAAACAGGTTTGTTTGATTATCACTTTTTTCAATCTATGAATTAGTCTTTATCTCATAAATGGTTAATTTTTTGTGTCGTGAGTTCATGGGTTCATCGTTTACAGAGCAATTTATTCTCTAATTTAATCAGTTACAAACTTCCCCACTTCTAGTGTAATTGAAAGTCATTTGGGAAAAAGTACAACATGAATACAGAACTCCTCAGGGTATGCCGTGCTATTTCTGGCAAAATGTGGCTTAATAGAGTTAGAGACAACTCCCTATAAACATGAATATTGCCATTTAGAAAGAATAACTACTGAATTAAATTCTGGGCTTGCAATATTGTGTGGAACAGTAACCAGAACAGTGACTAAGTGGTCCCCAAAAATTGTTTTTAAGATTCATCATTGCATGAAATACTCATCAGCTGGAAGTCACCATTTTACATGAAAAAAAAGTGGCTAGCACTACTGCCTGACAGCAAGAAGGTTGTGGGTTCAAATCTAGCCTGGGGCCTTTCTGTGTGGAGTTTGCATGTTCTCCCCGTGTTCGCGTGGGTTTCCTCCGGGTGCTCTGGTTTGCCCCACCCACAAAAACATGCATCATAGGAACACTCCAACTAGTACCCCTGACCAAGGAATTGGCCTTAGAGCCGGAGTCGGTCCCCAGGCGCTGCTCTGTGGCTGCCCACTGCTCCTAACTATAGGATGGGTCAAATGCAGACAAATTACCCCACGGGGTTCAATAAAGTATATCTTATCTTATGGAATGTCATTAAAATGTAAAATTTTGACATTTTAATGAGAGCGCATGTAAAAGTGTACGTATGAGGAAGGATAAGATTTGAGCGCAAGTGCATTCCAGGGATCTTTATTTGAGTCAGTGTGCGCAGCGCAAGTGTATGTCAGCATGTCAGTAGACCACAATGAAAAAATGATCAGAGACACATTTTCACGTTGTCGAGAAATGCTGAATTAAAAATTCAAAATGATCTTAGAAACAAAAGCACTGAAAAAATATGCAAAAAATATATAAAATATAATAATAATAATATGTAATATAAAATATACAAAAATGCAATCATGGAACCCATTCAGAACTTCTGCTACATCCAACATCTGAACTACATTGCGCATGTCTGCATAATGAACAACAATTCCATCCAAAAGCAAGTGCTCTTCGATAGGAGGGCCATTCCATCTCAAATGGACCAGTAGCCTGGGCATTTGAAACCACCATCTCTCATATTGTCCTGATTTTTCCACCAACAGTTGCTAACTGGTAACAAAATGGCAGCCATTTTAAAAATCGCCTTTTACGCAGGTTGCGACGTGCTCTTTCACTTTTTTCAAAACTTTCTTCGCAATAAATTAAAAAACTATAGCACCTATTAGCACCAAAATTAGCATTCTTATATTATTTTAATGCTGATTCTGAATATGCAGTCAAGTAAAGTGATAGCTCCTATGGTTTGGAAACTTTTGGATGAAAACCCTTTTTTGGGGTACCAAACTTTGGCCCCCCTTATCTCAATGCAGCCAACTGATATCAAAATGGAAGTTGTTTTAAGCTCATCACCACCACTTCAACTCTATAACATCAAAAAATTAGAAAGGTGTTCTGCTTTGTTTTGATGTAATCCTCCAAAACGTAAAATAGGTATTTTGTGAAAACAATAATCTCCATGTATACCCACATGCACAGAGTATATAGTCGTATCTATAGGGATAAGCCTATTGCAAAACTATGGCAAAAGGTCATCAGATAGTAGCCAAGTGATCTAGCATGGATTTGATCAGCACAATCTGTACCCAGGTACCTTGCTGACTCTGTAAGAGGTCACATAAATAGCACTTGTATACTGCCTGGAAACAAAAACATAGCATCAGTTGAAGTGGGCTCTCTAATTCATTAAGCCAGTGGTCCTCAACGTCGTTCCTGGGGACCCACTGTGTATGTGGTTTTTGTTCTGACCACAATTGTAATCGCAGGACTTTAACCAGTTTTGAGTTGGCAGCCAAAATTTTGGGATTTTTGTCCATGTACATCTAGAAACTACTGGAGCAAAAATCAACTAAATCTGTGATGGGGTGGGGTCACCCCCTGGTCCATTTGAGCTGGAATGGCTCAGGAGAAACTGGAGGGAATTAGAAAACCTTTTAGAAATGGACAAACAGCAGGCTTAAGAACCATGATAAATTAGAAGGACTTCACTCAACCGTTGTAACACAGATTCCATCGCTCCACGCAGTTAAACCCCAAAGCCGTTCACGTGCCAAGTGGGCATCGATGATGATGATGATGTCAGTGCATGCAAGTGTGAGCCACATTGTGCATGTCAACGGCAGAGCATGTTGCCTGTGTGTGTGTGTGTGTGTGTGTGTTAGCGAGTGTGTACGTTGGTGCACACTGTGCCTGCATACGTGCGTATTTGACTTCATGCAGGGCGCCCAACTCTCAGTGTCTCTCCCATGCTTATTTTCAATTTCTTTTCTTGCTCAGCATTGTGAAACATCAGTCCCATGTTGGCCCTTCACACAGAGAGATTTGAGCCACAATGGCTCCTTTGTGCGAGCGAGGGTCTGTGCAGGATTCCCGTCGCCCCATCCTTCCTCCATATCAGCCAACCGACTATCTGCCTCGGGGAACACTTCACTCTTTCATTACTGCACAATTGGACAGATGAATAACTATTGATTCGGTGCTGTAAACCAATAAATACAAACATACAAGACTGCGCAGTCATCACAACCAGCAGTCACGGCCAACCGAAATGAAAGACATATGATTCCCTCCACACTGCCATCAATACTGTCAATACTACATCATGCTCTGAGTTAAAAGTCATGCATGTATCCTCTATGTAGAGGCCTGTACTGTGGACCCTGTCAATGATGAAGATATAAGACTGATTTTTTTCAGAGCAGAGCTTGCAGTGAAAGATGAAGATGCTGCCAAAGAATAAGTCCCATCTCAAATAGAATTTCAGTCTCACACTCCAAGAATGATATCGTATTTCCGTTGATTTTTTTTTGTAAAATAATACGGAAATAATGCCAATGAATTGTCAGACAGTCAAACTCATTTCAAAACTTGCCGGTGTGGTAAGAAAATGTCACTTTGAAAGCACGCAGAAACTTAATACAAGATATTTTCTACTCAGGAGACAAGAAATGGGATTTAAAAAGTCTCGCTTAAACTAAAACACTTTTTCAAACAGCCTTTTTTTTGCAGTGAAAATGGATTTTGATGCCTCAGTGTCAAGACACTTGACCAGGGTGAATGTGGGCATATAATTGAGCCTGTATGCCCTTCCGACAGTCCAAAGCATGCTTAAGGGCCTGTGTCCACAGATATAGTTTTTTCGCTGGAAGCGCCCATGACCTCATTTTCAGAGTGCTTCTCTAAAGCGCTTATTGTTGCTTGGTTACAAAAACAGCCTTCTGAGCACTTTGCAATCCATTGTTGCAAATGTCCAATCCATGTGGTTTAATGTTGCAATAATTAGCCTTAACAACTGAGTGAATGGGGTACGTTTCCCAAAAGCACAGCTGCCAACTTAGTTCGAACCATTGACTGGATCAGGCTCCAACTATGGAAGCTGCAAACTAACATAGTTAGGGAAACATACCTCAGTTGAAGTAAATGGGAAGCTTAGCGATAACAGAGTGTCTAGCTACAGCTGTTGTCTGTCAACATTAAAATACTAGCAAGTTACTAGCCAGCCAAGTTGTTTGCAAACCTGAACTGTTGTTAACGGGTTACAAACACCAGGATCAGTTTTTCCACTGCCATTGTTGTTGATCACACTCTTCCCAATTTTGATTAGTCAATGAGAAAAAAAATTACATCGACGAGCCTGGTGGCGTTCCAAAAGTTGAACTATTTTCAGCTGAGAGTGCAGCGAGAGCGGAAGCAAAAAAAGTGGTATGTTGCTGGGGTTAATTGCGCCGAGGGTGCTGAGCACCGTCAACGCTGATCTTCATTGAATTTGTGTAGAAAATAGACGCTGCCAGCACAGAAACACCTGCATGTGGACGCAGGCTCTAAACCCTGCCCCTGTCCAGAAGCAAAACCCAGGACAACTCATGACTCGGTTTGAGAACTGATTGAATCTATAATAAATAGTCTGAGCTTATGTGTTTATGGTCAGGTAGTCTATCATTAACGATGAGTATATTTTCTTAAAGACACTGGACTTCCGTCGATGTTGGGCATTCCTGTGAGATCGTCAGCTTTTTGTCATTCTTCTTTTTTTCTCATAACTTGACGGTTTTGTTTCAGTTTATCACCCAAGTATATGTTTGCCATGCATGCAGGTACACACAAACACACCATAAACTCACCCACAAACACACACTCTCTTGCGCACAAACACATCCCCTGTGGTCCTGTGTCTCGGTACTTTGTAAACAGCCTGGGCGCTGAAGCTTCAATCACCTGTCGGCACAACGACCGTGACTGACAGTGCCCCTCTCGGCCCGGCTCTTCGCCCGGTTAGACTCTAATGAAAACAGATACAGGGGGGATTTGAAAACTGCGCTGAATTCGCTACACGCAATCAGGCAGCATCGAGGCACCCAACAGCTGCCCCAGCAGGGGTAAGACAGAGATTGAAGGGCCTTGAGACGTCCCCTCAGAAGGGGAGAGAGGAAACATTTGGGCAAATAACTCTTCAGGGGCACATAATCAAAGAGGAGGAGAGAACTTGGGCAGACCTCTTTTTTCTTGTAATGGTTATTGAAATACCGAAGGAAAAACAGCCCATTTGTAAGTAAATCCATTTCTGAATATAATCTTAAAGGTCTGCAGCATCCAGTGTATTTTTTACCCTGAGTTTTCTGCTTTAAAAATTGAGGTCACTGTTCTGATGCCTCATCTAGTCTAGTTCTAGTCTAATTCGGTCATTAAATAAAAGGTTACACTGTTAACCCATAAGGTTAAAAACTGTTTTTCCCCAGCAAAAGCCTGAAATGCAACTTCAGAATCAGTCAGGTGAATATATGTGAGAATTCAACAAACACATATGCACACACCCACACACGCACACGCGCCCACAGGCACGCAAACGTGCATACATATATACACTGTAACGGGGGTACTGTTTCTTTAATGATCTGTGAGCCTGGATAGTGCGCCTGTGCAGAGTTTGGGGAGATAAAAGTGGAGTTGGTCAGAAGTTTTTACTGCTCACACATGTCATTCTTTTACTATCCGTAACGCGACGGCTCAGTTTGTCCCAGTTTATCCCGCTCTTATTTCACTAATCTGTTCATGAAGGTTAGGGTTCGTGTGCCGTAGTGGCCAGGCGTGGTATGGTCAACGCTAAAATTAATAAAGCTACATCTTCTAGTACTGCCAGTCTGATTGCCCGTGTGTTCAATGGTCAGGGACAACGAGCTAGCCTGCAAGCTGCAAGCCAAAGCTTTTAAACACGCGCATGCACGCAGACACAAAATAAATAAACGCACACACACACACACACACACACACGCCCACATGCATAAGTACACATTCCGTGATCTTCCTGGCACGGCCCTTTCTTACGCATCAACCTAGAAAAATAAAACAGCAACTGCCTCAATTATGCTTTCCAGGCAAAGTCAGCAGGAAATGTAATTGCTCTGAGCTATTTTGAGTCCCAGAGACAGGATGTGAAGTCACATCTGGGTTGTCAGAGGCTCCTGGGAGATGTAGGCATGGAGACAGCCCCTCAGGGCAGGTGGCAAGCTCCTTTGATGTAAATCACATAGTAGTGCTTCACTGGGGACCATTCAGCATCAGAAATGCAAGAAACCACCTGACCTCATCAAAATCTAGATCACCTGACCACATCGAGAAGCAGCTCACCTGACCAGCTGCAGTCAGTTCTTTACGTAAAAATGAACAGCTTTACTGCTTAAAAATATGAATCGCTTGGCGTTATTTAGTGTCTGCAAATTTAAAAAACCAGGCTCTTCCAACCTGCCACCAAATCATGCCCCTGTATAATTGGGGAAAAAAAATGCCCCCTCCCTCTCCACCTCAATTGACATATAGAGATCTGCTATTAAAGGCTGCTGAGCATCACCCAGGTGGGTGCTATGCATTGATGGTTGAGGTGAGTTGCTTCTTCATCAGTGTACAGTGCTATATAATTGCACTGACCTGGCTATCAATCCATATACTCAAATTTGGATTCTCTGACCACAGATCGCCTGACCACATAAAAATGTAATTCATAGAATGCCAGTACAATCTAGATCACCCAGGCCCATGAAAAGTAGTTTTTTTTCCATAAAGCTTAAGTGACCTGTCCAGTTTGACCTCAATTTATCTGTAGCTTCCTTCATATAAAACAAAACAGACAGCCAGCTTGGCTGAGTTCGATCTGTCACACTGCCAATGCTGAAAGTGTCTTGCTGTTTCGGAGTAGCACAGGTAAGCGAGTGACTCAGGGTCTTAAGGGATGTGCCTTCAGCCTGAAAGGACACCTTGCGAGGGTAAGTGAATTTATATTGGTGGCTGGGGGTCATTAATCAAGGGACAGTATAGAAAGAGGCCTGCTGAAATATTGCCACACACACACACACACACACACACACACACACACATGCACATGCACACACAAACACTCAAATGCACATATACACATGCACACACAAACACTCAAATGTACATACACAACCACACACACGCACGCATGCATGCACACACGCACACACTGGGATTGGTCCACTGAAATACTGCTGATGGGTTATTCCTCTATGCTTACTGTCCACTCAGGAGATGAAGGGGTAGAGGACACCGCTACTCACAAACCATGATAACTGCTGTACCATGCAATTATGCCTTTAGGGTGACTGACAATCAGTACTGAAAACTCTCACAGATACGGAGAGTTCTCTTCTGACCGCACTATGACCTTAAGAGTCAAATATTGCTCACACGCATAGAAAAAAATCCGAAGCACCTTGCTGTTCTGCATTAGCCGTAGGGCTATCATTCTGCACTAAGAAAAAGAATTGGTATGAAAAAGCAACTAAAAAGGCAAATGTGCTAGTCGTCGTGGTATCAACCTTTGAAGACATGCAATTTTACCTCGAGTCAAGAGTTAAATCATTCATTTGCACCTTTTTCGCTTGAGAAGGTACCCATTTGTACAGCGCAAATAATATTCTACCGTTTAGAAGTGTGGGAGTTTTTTTCCTTGACCAACAAATGTACAGTACCAGTGCACCTTCTTTTTTGAAGTTGTGAATGCGTTTTAATTCCCATTAGGGCAGCGGTGTCATAACATGGGGGGCCGAGAGTACGCAGGATTTAATTCCAACCTTTCATTACACATGCTGATTAAACAAATTAGTTCCCTCCTCACTTGCTTGAAGGTGAGCTAATCAGTGACATCAGCAGGCATAGTGATTGGTTGGAATGAAACTTTGCACACTGTCAGCCCTCCATAGCACATGATTGGGTCCCACTGCCCTAGGGCCCTATAAAAATCTGTACAGAGAACTATAGTATATAGAAAAGGTACTAAAACACAGAACCAACTTTCAGGTACTTTACAAAATGTCCTCCCAGAAACCAACGACCCCTTTACCAGTGCGTACCCAAAAATGGCCACAACCGCTAAGCTAAGTGCTTACAACTCCTTTCCTTCAGAATTTTTTTTTTTCCTCACCAACTGACTGGATAGCGCCCCAGGCACGCATCAACAAAGCTAAAATGTGACAGCATCTCTCCCTTGTACACTCATAAATGTTTCCAGGGCTATACTTTTCCAATCTTTAATTTCTCTCAAGACTGACAGGCATATATGCCCTTGAAGCTAATGAAATGCCAATCAGAACCCTTATTAAAAATGTTTCACTGAAGACCACACAGACCTCAGTGCACTTTAATCGAAGTGCCTCTACTACGGCGCACCGATTTGCTGATCGTGTGGAAAATCCAACAGGCTCATAAATGCGCTAGTTTTGCCTACTCGGATGAAACCCGCCTTGAAATTAATATTAAAACAAATACACCACATCAGCTGCAAGCAAGACCACAGGGAATTTCAAGCATAAACAGTAATACCCATCATTTGCATGCTAATTATAACAAATTACAACAAACAATGTATAAAATGATTTTTAAGCCATGTGACATTCTTATAAAAATACGTTCAGACAAAGAAGTCAACCATAACTCTTAAATCGAGGTCTAACACAATGTGTCTACGAGTATGTACAACAAAAAACTATTTCAACCCTGGACCAACAGACCTGGATTAACAGCTAATAAATATCTAAGACCAGCACACACACTTTTCATGTAATTACCCAATCAGCCACTCATATTGCACCAGTGCAATGCGTAAGATCTTGCAAATGTTGGTCTAGGGCGTCAGTTAATATTTAGGCCATACAAAATTATTGAAGACCACAATGGAAAAATGATCAGAGTCACATTTTCACATTGTGGAGAAACAATGGATTAAAAATTCAAAATGATCTTAGAAACAAAGCACTGAAAAATAAGAAAAAAAAAAAAATATTATAATATATAATGCATATATACACAAAAATGCAAAATTTGGACTTTTCCTCTGTGGTTTAGCATCCTTCATATTTCAATTTCCCAGGGTAGGACGGGTGGTCTTTTTTAATATTTTATTATTATCATCTTATTTTATCTCATTAATAAGAGTTTGAGACCCAAATAGCACAACATATCCAAACCACAAGTACATGTGACAAAAAATCTAATTTGCCAAACCAATAAGTGGTGCATTGATTGAAAGCTGACAGATCTTCTGCTATATGGACAGGGATTCCAAGCATTTTTCTCACTTTGTTTTAGGAACAATTTCAAGGGATTTTTTTTTTTTTTTCAAAAAAAAAAGAAAAAATTGAAAAAAAATGTACAGAAGGTTTCTTTTCTGGGGCGGGCGGGGTCGCTAACCAGCTAATTTTTTTTGTTCTCAATATGGCCTTATATTAAACATCAGATGGGTGAAAAATGACACTTTGACTGTGAAATGTTAATTTGTGCCAGATGGGGTGGTTTGAGTATTTCTAGAAGTGCTGATCTCCTGGGATGTTCATGCATAACAGTCTCTGTTGTTTACATAAAATGCTAACACAAAAAAAAACAAACAATTAAAGAATGCTCTGTGCATGAGATTGCCCTCTGGATGAGAGGGTTCATGAAAGAATAGCTCAAATAGTTGGAGCTGATGTACAGGCTACAATACCTCTGATAACCATTCTTTACATCAATGGTCAACAGAAAAATCAAAGCAGCTTCCAAAAACAGAAATCTGAGGTTGCACTGCATGGGCACAGCCTCACCAAAAGCTGAAGTGTTTAAAAAAAACTTTTAAAAAACATATCTTGGTCTGACAAATCCTTATTCCTGCAGCGACAAGCAGATTGGAGAGTGAGAATATGGTGTCAGCAGCATGAACCAATGAAGCAAACCCACCCTGTGAGGAAATCTCAGGCAGGTTGTGCTGCAATGGAGTGGAGTAAGTTTTTGTAGCATACTTTGGGCCCCTTAAAACCAAACAATCATTGTTCAAATGCATCAGACTAGACTATCTGAGTTTTGCTGGTGAGCATGTGCACCCCTTTATGGCCACAGCACACCCATCTCCTGAAGGCTACTTCTTGCACTAAAATACTCTATATCCACAAAGCAAAACTTATCTCAATCTGGTTTTATGAATGTGAAAATGAGTTCAGTGCACTTAAATGGCCTCCCATCAAGGGAAATGGCAATATGTCTCTCCTGATCAAATTCAAGACTGTGTTGAATCAATAGGCTGCTCATTAGATTTCTGAACCCAGGCGTGTAAATCTCTTCCCAATATTTTCCCTAAAACCAAACACAAAAGTAACAAAAAAAAAAAAAAAAACAGGTTTAACTCATTAAATATTGCTTAGTTTTTACATTTTTCATGACCAAATAATTCATTTTAGTGACCATGTGTCCTCAAAGTCATCAATTAAGGCCAATTCACTCTTTAATTTCAATTGCAAACGTCCCCTCTGTTAATTCAATAAAAATAATTTCCAAAAATGCACAGTATGAATACTAAACTCTAATTCTTCACGACATGCATAGCGATTTAAGACATGAAGCTGACAGGAGTAAATAGCCCCTTTATACATGAATAGTGCATTTAAGAACAATTACGCACTCAATTCTGGCTACTGAATTTCTAAATCTAATCTTGTCCGCCTTCAGTGAAAACTATGCTAACCCATCCCACAGACCAGGCAGCAGGCTCTATTGATGGTGAATGTTACAGAGAAACACAAAGCGACAACAGGCCCAAAATCATGTCTCTGACCTAATCTTGAGTGGAAATGAGAGCAGAATGAGAGAGGGCAGAGGTCGCAGATAGGGAAACGGAAAATGAGGGCAGTTGGCGTTCTGAAGGTGAAAAGGCACAGACCCTCGGAAACACGACAGACGGCCATCTTGGCAGCCTGCGCCTGTGGCCAGCTAGGTCCCATCTGACACCAGAGTGACCATAGCCAAACAAACGCTAGTCAATCGAACCCTCACAACTACGGCAAGGTGCGAAAGCTGTGCGCGGCCCAATTAGAATCGAGTACGCAGATTGTCAGCTGAGCCTGCTTGCCCTTTAGCTCCGCCCACTAGCCTGCCAGCCTCAAAGCTGCCACAAGGACCTGCCAAAATTCTCAGCGCCCGTTCCTGGCCAGTTGCCTGACCTCTCTCTGACGCAGGTTGTGATAGGACAGGCTGTTTGGTCGCAGGCGCGCAGAGAATGAGTCCCGCTGCCTCGGCTAAAACCAGCCAATCCCCTTTCGGAGAGGTGAGAAAGCAGGTTGCTTGACACGATTGTTGCCTCAGCCTCTGTGCTCCATCCTGGAGTGGAAACAGGCCTCACAGCCAATACCCTCCTTCCCCATCTTCAACCAGCAGACCCCCGCTGCCTTATATATTCCTCCTCTCGTAAACAGTAAACAGGCGCTGCACCAAGTCGCACGGATAGAGGAAGAGAGAGAGAGCAGAGAAACAGCATCTGAGTTTCTTTGACTTTTTTGAGTGCAGTGCGATTTATCATACTGTTGTGTGATATTGAATATTTTACTTAGCAAAATCTCCCACCAAGTCTGGCTAACTTCCTGAAAAATGTGCCAAAATACATCCCGCAAAATGCAGAAAATAAGCACACCATCCAAGGAATTTTAACCATGTAACAGTGAGAAACTTTTTCCCCCAAAACAACATTCCACTTCTGAGGCACTCAACTTATGTGTTCAGCAGGATTCAGTAACTATGTGCTCAGTTAAGGCCGCGGCCACTTGAGTGGAATGATGCAGGAAGGCTGACACTTTACTGAACAGGGCTCTGGGCCTGCTGCTGCGTCTCCTTAAGGGTAAATATTTGCACTGGGAGAGGGCAATGGTACAGGTTTGCAGGTTCGGGGGTTCGCTTGGTCCAAACATCACCTTCCATACGCTGTGGAACATAGTCCGACTGCCAGTGCAGTTCCCCTGCTCTCCAAACTGCTGCCTCTTAGATAAAGGAGCATCCCCTCTTTTACTCAACTGATTATTACCATTATTAGATAATTCTACTGGGAACTCGCTCGTCCCTGCCAGGCTTCTGCATTAAAACTGAGTTCTGCATTCCGATATGAAGATATAATCACGCAGTTATGCGGGAAAGACATTCCTTATAAGCTGCTCTATTGATTAGGAAATCAATGAAGCTGTTTACAGGGCTCGGTTAAAATGACAAAGAGAGGGAGCTTACATCATCTTTAGAAATACCATCTTGTTTTCAATCTTATCTCCCATAAAACAGAGAGCAGAAGTGGAAATTTGGTAAAAAAAAAAACAAAAAAAAACAATGGACTCATGGGAATTGTGCGTGCTATCAAAACACAGGTATGCTCGGCATTTATGTGTGTGTGTGTGTGCCCGTATGCGTGTGCATACGCAAAGGGCAAGTTGAAGCGACTGAAAATAATGATTAAGTTTGACAGGAACCCATGTAAGGCACAACAGCAGACTCGCGATGCGTGATGAGACCGCTCTGTAGGTGTCTGTGCAGCTCATCTGTTTCTCTGCATGTGTGCATGCGTGAACATACGTTTCTGAGTGTGTCTCTGTGCACATGCCTGTGTGTAAAATACTGTGAGAGCATCTGAGGATATCCTCGCTCTCTGTTGCGGTCCCAATACACACACAGAGAGGATGGATGGGAGAAGACCACTCCACAAGGCGCAAGATCACAAAAATATGATAATAATATTCCAACAGAACATTATAACGTCTTCATAAAATCACTACTGCATGCTCAAAGAGCTGGAGTCCTAAAGCACTGATGTATAATTAAAAGGGAGAGCCCATTTTGGGGTACAATTTGTCTCTATCTCATCTCCGCGTTTCATGGTCCTCCTTTATTTAAAAGACGACACATCGCTGTTGGCAAAAAAAATATATATATATATATAAATATAAAACCTACAAGGAAATGCAAAGAGCAGATCTCCATCATCCTAAAACCATGACTCAGTGACAGTTCTACTCATAAATGAGCAGAGAGGCCAATAAAATATATATTTTTTAAAATTCAGCCCTTCTTTGTTTTGCAGAAGGTTGGATAATGTGCATAGTGCTGCTGTGATAAATAGTATTTTCTCCCTTCCTAATTTCTTACATTTTCGCTTAATTGTCATATTTTCACATTTTAGATCATCAACTAATTTTAATATAGGACACAGGCAACTTGAGTAAACACAAAATGCTGCTTTTAAATCATCATTGAATCAATTATTGAAGGTAAATTCAAAACCTATATCACCCATGTTAAAAAAAAAACAATTGCCACCCCAAAACCTTATATCTGGTTGTGCCATCCTTGACAGCAGCAAGTGCAATCAAACGTTTGCAATAACTGGCAAAGAGCCTTGAATATCAGTGTGGGAGAATTTTGGCCCACTCCTCTTTGCAGTTTTGTTTTAATTCAGCCACATTGGAAGATTTTTGAGCATGAACTACCCATTTCAGGTAATGCTACAGCATCTCAATCAGATTCAAATTAAAGACTTTGGTCCAAAAAGGTCCAAAATCTTTATTTGTTTCTTCTAAGCCATTCAGAGGCGGACTTGCTTGAGTGAGTTGGATCATTGTGCTGCTGCCTAACCCAACAGTAGTTGAGCTTTAGGTCACAAACTGATAGCTGGACATTCTCCTTCAGGATTTTCTGGTGGAAAGCTACATTCGTGGTCACATCAATTATAGCAAGTCCCCAAAACCCTGAAGCAGCAAAGCAGTTGCAAACCATCACACTGCCACCACCGAGTTTGACTGTTGGTAAAATATTTTTATTATGGAATGCAGTACTAGCTTTACACCAGATGTAATGGGACCCAGGTCTTCCAAAAAGGTCCATATTTGACTCATCAACCAACAGAATATTATCCTAAAATTGTTGCGGGGTCATCAAGATGTTTTTTGGCAAATGTAAGATGAGCCATTGTCTTCTTTGTGGTCAGAGGTGGTTTTTCGCCCTGCAGCTCTCCCACGGATGCCATTTCTTCACTGTCTCTTTCTTACCGTGGAATCATGCACACCGATCATAACTGAGGAAAGCGAGTTCTTTCAAATGCTAGTCTGCATTTTGCGACTTCCATTATGAGTCCTTGATGCTCTCTTACTCTTGGAGGAACTTTTGTGGGCTGGTCACTTCCTAGGAAGATTCAGAGATAACGGCTCTCACTATGGTTCACTGGAGTCATATAACGTTCTAAAATGTCTTTAGATTACAGCATCATGTGCTCTTTATTGCCTACCTCACAATCACCAGACGGGTTCAATTAAAGTAATGTTTCGATCCTATAGGGCTAGCAGTCCTCATGCCTGAGAGTGTCTTTTGAAATTTAACCAAATTATCCCTGAAATCTGTTTAACTGGTTGATATAGTAACTAAGGAGGCTTTCCTTACGTAGGGCAAGGAAGGGTTGGACTGCCTTTCTCCTTCAATGAATCAAATCATCATTCAAAAAAGGGCAACTACCTTCACAGCACTGTTAGAGCATGCTGTCATGAGTTTGGGCTTTGAGGCTTAAATGTGCAGCCAGGAGTTTCTAAGGGTCATTTTATCTTCCTGCCTTGTGTGTCTAGGCATAAGTGTGTGAGCATGCATTGCATCAGCTTGCTTCTGTGTGTCCCACATCTGTCCTGAGAAGATCAAAAGTCATGTACAATAGTTCTATCTGCTAGTAATTCCATCCGCTCAGTAATGGTGCCGGAGCCAAATTGGTGCTGGATAAGTCATGTTATTTGCAAGCCAGGCCACTGTTGGCGCTCTTAATGCTCCATGGCTTAGTCAAAGCAGGGAAATACACAGCTAATGATATCTAGACAATTCAAAGACAATGCCAAAGACATTGTGACGGGCAGCAATATCAACATCAACAAGCTCCAGGCCCAAGCTGCCGATAGGTCCTTCCTCCTGCGCAAGGAAGCCCGTCTAATTACACGACGCAATCGAACAGCGGAGGACTGAGAGCTGTGCTCTGAGGGCAGCTGACATAGCGCCAGCACCTGAGCTCGCGAGCCTGGAGTGCGCGGCTGCCAATATGGCCTCCACAGCCACAAGAAGTGGCAACAGCGCCAGCAATGAGGAGTTTGCCATTACAAACCCCACACCCATCCTCCTCACCATCTCCACAGCGAACTTTATCATCAGTCACCATGAGCAGCCAAGAGGGTGAGAGAGTTTGCGTTAGTCCGTATGCTTTTTTTGAATTTCTATCAACTTATGTAGTAACGGGAAGGGTCCAAGTAGTCTTACGTCCCGTTATAATCACAATCTTTTAAATTTCACGAAGCCAGAGATAATAATACTGACCACAAATATTTGAGTGGTAATTAATTCGCTCCTCTAGGTGATAATTACTCAACTCAGGTGGTTCTGACCATAAATGACCATGCAGAAACAGACGGCAGATTCCTCGACTGTATATCGAGCGCCATCTCCATCTGCATCAGTGCAGTGCTCCAGACACTCAAAGCACTACAGGAAAATGACAGCTCGAGTTAAACAGGAGCCGAGAGACGCACATTGAATTAGAGAACAGAAGGAAGAGAAAATGCAGTCAAAACAAATAGAGAGCGCCGCAGGCCCCGCTTTCGAATACATCACATATTACAATTGTCATATTAAAAGCAAATGCGATACATATTGATGGGAGCCATTTTGAGTTGGTCTTTTGGAGTCCTGCAGGAGAGAAAGGCGTGGGGATTCATTTTATTCAGTAGGATGAAAGTTAAGATTTGTGTGAGAGGAGGGAAAAAGGAGCATTAGTGATGATGGCATAGGCGCGACACCCAGGGAGAAGACAGAGTTCAGCGTAGACTGGCCTGGCAGAGCTGGTTCTGGCACTCAGCCGTATACACTCAGCTCAGAAGGGTATCACTTCCTCACTCGCTGAGTGGCAGACAGACTGGCTGACTGACTCACTCGCTTCTTACACACATACTCATGTACATGCGCACACACACGCGCACACACACACACACAAACCCGTACACACACACGCACACACACACACATACTTGCACAAACATACCTACACACGTATACACACACCCACATGCACACACATACACACACACAAACCCGCACACACACACACACGCGCGCACGCACACACACAGGCACGCACACACACGCATACACACACACACACACACACACACACACACATTCACAAAGAGGGCATGCAGGAGGAATATTAGCTGCAGGGCCAGACACAAACGGAGAGGCGGACAGGAGCTGCTTTGACTAGGTGGGCAGAGAGGGGGCGGAACACAGCGAATGAACGAAAGAAAAGGTGAAACGGTGAGAAGACAGGATATACTCTCGGAGGATCCTGTAAGCCTCGCACAGAAGATGAAAAAGAACAAAAAACAACAAAAGCAGTGAAGGTCTTTGTTCAACACTCAAGTGCAGTGCAATAAAGCAGCAGGTAGCATCGATGCTGCCTGTATCTTCTCCAAATATAACCCACCAATGCGCTGGACTGGAGTACGAGCAGAAGTGCATTTTTCCAGTGGCTCACATAGGGGCCCAGTCAAAGCGATGAAATGGCTACAAGGGGATCTCTGCACAACAACAGCCAGGGCAATCTATGCAGTGGAGATGTAAATGCATGTCGGTCTGGGTTTCGTGGTTAAGAGAAGTTGATTTGAGAGTTCCAAACCATTGTTGTTCTGTTCATATATTCCAGGGCATGTCTACTTTTTGAAATAGAGCAACAACAAAAAAAAAATAAACCTCCATTTAGGGACTGTTTACCCTTTTTGAGTGTGTCACTAAATTTTAAACTGCACCCCTAAGTAACCTAAACTAAAAGAATAGCAGCACACTGCTCCCCAGGGAAAAACACAGTAGTCCTCTGCTGTAATGTCAGCTTTTACTTCAGACTAAACAATATCATTTCTCAGAGTAACACTCTCACATTTGACACATTGGTATTAGTGTCCGACCGATATGAGTTTTTTAAGGCTGATACCGATATCAAGTCTAGGGTGAGGAGAATTTACCCACTTGATAGCAGCTGATGAAAATCACAACAGCAGTTGACAAAGACTTGATTGAATATTTTTTCGTTTTTTTGTTACTATGTCAGTTACATTAAGATTGATCTGGAAAACCAGTTCTGTGTTCCTAGGAGGAATATTTCTAAGTTTTGGTAAAAGCAGTGAGGTGACGCCTGCTGAACTCCACTCCATCATGAAAAAAAAGCTCACATGCCAGCCATTTTTTGTCCTTAACTACCTATATAGATAAATCACAGAAATGCAAATACGGAATTGATTTACAGGATGACAAACGTACTGGTTGGGGCACTAATTGGCAGTGAAGCAGGAGGGCGTGGTGCTGTTTTAGAGAAACGGAAAAAGAAGACTTTTCCTTCGATCAGCCACCTTTCTCTCCAGGGTGGTTATGAGTCATTAATCCATGCTCATCTACCGTGTTACCAAGCTACTGTGCTGGACATGTGACCACGGTGACCGAAATTGCACTGAACTTGTATTGAACTTGTAGAGTGAGGACTTAAGCACATGCTTATTCTGTGATTTAATATTTCTGACTACAACCTTTATATTAACAACAAAGTAAACCGTGTGCATATTTAAATAAATTTCGGAGTGGTATTAAATAAATTAATGTTGAAAATTCTCATGTGAGGGAATGAAACTCTTGACGTCACTGATGATGATCATAAAACACATTTTTCATGCAACACTCACATAAGGACTGGAGGGCTGTTAAGGAGATTACAGAAGTAGAACAATGACTGTTGAAAAATATGAGAATATCTTACCTGCTGCTTAGCATTCACATTGACCAATCAGGGCAGGGCATGACCGGGAAAAAAAGAGAGAAATACATTAGCAAATAGCCAGAAAATAATTGCACTTGCACATTAAAGTGACAAAATGCTTCATAATGCCACATAATGATATAAAATCTTGACTGAACACATGGCTAAATATGATCATTGCTACTTTTAAATCTGGTATTTTATGAGCCGAAACTCAAAGGCAAAACATTCACGGGACTCATTATCTCTCCAGACTCAAGCTATCAATTTTTAAAAATAATGTCAGCAGGTGGAAATATTGAATATTCCCTTAATTACTGCTTTACTTTCCTTCTCATCTCCAGGAAACATGTTGACAGTTTGCGTGTGCAGTATAAGGCAAACTTTGCCGCCCCCCGCCAGCCCTTCTGTATCATGTATCTTTAAGATAAGCAGAGGGTGGCCGTGCCACAGAATTCAAATTATGCAGCTGAACTGACATGTCCTCAGGAAAAAAGGAAACTAAAGCACTAAATCAGCCGCGAGGTCGGCTAATGTTTCCCGGCATATCTGAAGCTTCTCTCTTTGGCGTGAGGCAGTCATGTGTGGATAACACAGATGAAGACCCCAGGCCTGGAGTCGGCGGAGAGAGCGATGGAGCGATAGGAAGGCAGCCCTCGGTGTCACACATTATTGCCTATTGCTTTCACGGCAGTAGCCGCTAGGATACAGTAGAGCTAATCTCAGCCCGTTCAACCCTTTATAAGAGAGGATCAAGTGCTTGTTTTATCAAAGGAGGGGATGCAGGGAAACTGCTGATGCACTAAAATTGCACAGAATGACTCCAACTTGAAAAGAGACTTTGCTGTCCTCGTAAACCATGAAGACCCACATAACTGCAACTCTGACTCGATACAACACACAGACTCATAGCTCTGACCCAATTTTGATTTCATTCAGGTAATATTCATTTGCTATTTCCAATGGGCTCAAAGGCCATAAACCTTTCAGTCCGATCTATCGTCAACAACCAATGGCAGCAGCTGCCCGACACCCCTGTTCCCCAAACCGCAGTCCTGAGGGCTGAAACCTGCTGGTTTCCCAAACTCCCTTTACCTGGGAGTCAAATCTAATGACAATATGGCCATTAAGTAGTACCTGAAAGTTTTGAAAACAGTTTAGCCTAGTTTAACATTAAAGATGATTAGCAGCACTCTTATATAGCAAGGATGTAGAAAGCCACAGCCAAAGAAAAGGCCGTAAATATGTAACCAGGCTGGGTGCAGAAAAGCCACCAGAATTTTAAAAGCACCAGACAGACAAAAATTGGACCGCTGAAATCTGTCTTTCACACCTCTGCAACTGTAGCTTGATTTCCCTTCCGTAAATAGCATGGGAAGACTTTCGGTATAAATTGCCTGTATTGGGAATACAACAGAGAAACAGAAAAGCCCTTTCAAACTAAAACTGAGAATGCCATTTACCTTTGGGCCCGAAGGACTTTTACACAAACCAAAAAGAGTTTCTTCCATCTCTGACTTCGGCAAGAGCCTGAGTGGCGAAAAAAGTTTGGAGAGCAGAGCACCCGAGGGTCACGGGAGGGTAGGGACCGTGATTCGTATGCGGCATCTGAGGGAGAGCCGCACCAACAGAGGTCCCCCCCCCAAACTCCCCGCGTCCGACTGAAACTCCAGCCACTCGCTGCGCTAGGGCGAATACTGATGAAATATTCACCAGCACGCAGTGGAACCCAGAGCCGAATCGCTCAGTCGCCGTGACAGGAAGGGAAGAGGAGAAGAGGACAGGCAACTGCCAGATCTCCGCTCTTTTGATGGTCCGTGCGTCTCGCTGTGGCCTGCGCAGGCCGACTCACCCATGCTGGGAGTGTATTGATAGAGGGGTGGAGAGACGCATCTCATTGGCTACGGTAAAACGAGGCCTGTGTGGAGAACTGCTCACCGTATCCCTCTGTTGTCCGTGAAAGTATAACAACGTCCGCCAGGCACCTTTTCCACACTCAAATCAAATCTTTCAAAACCATTATTTCTTTTGCATATTTCAAAACAATTGTGACAGCAAGCCTCACAGAGAACGCTAGCAAGATCCACTATAAGAGCTAGCCTAGGGCAAGAGCTGCGGAGAAAAAATGGATGATGTAAAAGCAGAGTAAAGCAAATAAAGCCCTTCACTCGAAGATGATACAGCCACTTGTAACGAGTGGGTACCAAATACTCATTGGTAATACTAAAGTATTGCAGCTACAACTACCAGGACTTTTCATTAGATCCAAAAAGTCATAAAACTTGACCTGCTCACTTCTCATATGGCAAAAATGCCCAGGAAATGAGGCAAAAATTAAATTTGTGAAGTAAAGTGCACCACTGAGAGAAAGAATTATGTTACCAAAACAGTGTTATATAAGAAGCTGAATTCATTAAGTAATACCATGAGCAAGACCTAATTTCCCAAAGCTAAAATTACAGCTAGACTTCAATTGAACTACATTTTCCAACAGCCTGCAGGCTTCCTTCTGACCTCTACTTCTTTTAGGCTACCTGAGCAATGACAACAGTTCCTGTGCCTGAAACGGTAAGTGACATCCTTTTTGGCAAACTTCAGAGTGGCAGGGTCATTACGGGCAAGCCTGAATTGCGCAGTTTCCCTACCGATGACCAAACTGCCTGACAACAGCAGCGGCAACATCATGATCAAGAATATCTGACAGGAGTATGGATGGATATGTGTGCACATCACCCAAAGATCTATGTCAACTCCAGACAAGGGAGTTTTTCATTATTGGATTCTGTCAGTAATGGGTTTAAGGACCTGCGCTGAGCGTGCGCTTGCTAATTCTTATTCCGGTCTATGCCTGGACCACTCAGCTGCCGATTTCTGGCCCTGAATATCATATCGAACATAAAAGTGCGTGACTGCGACGGATCCGCTAACTGACAGCTTTGTGTCGAAAGAGCCAGCGCTGCGTATCGCACCTGCCAGAGGGTTTCCCTTCCAAAAAATAAGCGTGGAAAAGAGTAAGAAACTGAAAGATGTTTGTTGACGCTAAAATATTAAATGAAGGCATCGATTGCCAGTTTTCCTTTGGAAAAGGGTGGTTTTGTAAAATGCTAAATTGCCACAGTTTCACATGGCAGAGTTTTTGCATCTATTCTGGGAACATTTCTTGGTACTGTTATGGCCCCAATTTGTTATTACATTTACAACATTACAGCAACAGCAACAGCAAGGGATGACAGACACAGTTTTAAAACTTAAACACATTTAATTAACAAATAACAACTAACAACTAACTAATCTACTGACCAAGATTGATTAACTAGACAAAAAACAGAAATATTTACAGTCCCCTTTTGGTGGGGTGGCTTGGTGATGTCCTGGGTGAGGAAAATGCTCTATCACAGGCAAAAATCCACTAAAAGCTTCACAGGTCTTGAACAGAATGACAGGTCTGGTCACATGTATCCTTCTCCTTGCAATTTCTCCGACTACTTTACTGTCTCAATTCTTTCCTTATATACTCTTTTGCAGACCCCACCCACATTTAGACCTGTTTTTTTTTTTTTTTTCTGGGACTTGCCCCAGACATGTCCAGGACATGTCTAAACCTAGCTCCAGTCTGGGCTTAAAAAAAGAAAGGTAAATACTGCCATTTAGTGGCCTCTATTCACATCACAGTACCAAATGCAAATACTGTTATGCGCTATGTCTTAATGTGCTGTTTGTCAGGAGGGGAATATCCAAAGGCCATTTTGCACAAGGCACTTAATGGGCTCATATACATTATGGAAGCAATAGGGACAAGAGGTGGGTTTGCCAAGAATGGCCACAACATGAAGCCAACAGCTGTACCAAAAAGAAGATGGTTTATATCATCCCCCACATATGTATGTTTGTCCCAATGTGTATATGGACGTCACAGTATGCATGAGCGGAACTGCTGTAAACTTCTTGCCACTGAAGAGGAGGGCCCGAGCTTGTCGCCCGGCTGAAGCATTTTCATGGGTGGCAGAGTAATACAACAGAGAGGTAGTTTAGGTTGGCCACAGAAGTCAAGTGGCACTGGCTGAATTAGCGCACTGTTGTCAGCCTATCAAAATCCTCAAACGTAACAGAGCGCTCTAAATGAGCAGCGTCTGTCCTCACTGGGTACGACCCAATAAACAAGAGAGCATCCTCCTAACCTCCACTCATCATCTTCTCCTATTTGGAGGTATTTGGAAAGGATCTGTTGTTTCAGTGCTAAGATGTATCTAGTCAACCACTGCCTCCAGCATACAAACTGGCTGCATGCAACCATGTGTAGTGGCGTTTCGACCTGAGGATCCATATATCCATATGCAGCCTGCGTGTTCAAACCCATGGAAATTCTGGCCTATTTTAGATTCTAGTAGAGATCCCAAGGCTTACAATGATCCAAAATTTGGTCAGCTGGATTACAGAGAAATGCATATAAAATGAAGGACGTGATCTAGATGTGTACCATTTGATGTAATAATGTGGCCATAAAAACATCCCAGGTTTGAATATTTCTCTCAATATTTCTAGCAGTGTTCTCCACTTAGTTTTTCAATGACCGGGCAATGTGTCGCGCTTGCGCAGACGTGTGGTGCACGTTTCATTTTGTTGACAGGGGAGGGGGGGAATGCGTCATTTTATTTTGTTTGGCGGGGGCGGGGAGGGAGATGCGTTTTATATTTTTGAGTGGGGTGGGGGGGAGGGGGGGACAAGCACTCAATTGCGCATCTTCCAGTACTTTCTCATTTCTCCGTTTATTTATTTATTAATTTTACGGGGCGGCAAAGGCTTCTGAACGGGCACATATATTATGAACGGGCGGCGATTGTGCAATCAATCAGACTGAACGGGCGGCCTGCCCGGTCATTTACGATAGTGGAGAACCCTGTGTACGAAGTAGCTTCAGTGAAGCAGAATATGTATGTGTCATTGTGATGCAATATGGAAAAAAAAGCTTTTTCTTCAAACCAACTTGAGGGAAGACAGGAGTGAAAACTTAGAGTAATGGAGAGTTCAAGAGGTTGAATGCACACTGCTAATGTAACCCCCTCCTCTCCTCCGCAGCACCTCTCTCACGCATCCTATAAAAGCATTACACTGCTGCAGTGGATTTCATGGTCACGTCACACCAAGAGGGCCCAAGTACTAATCCAACCAGAGTCTTTCTGCTCGGAGTTTGTATGTTCTCTGTGTGAGATCAGGCTCCCTCAGAGTACTCTGATTTCCTCCCACATTCAAGACACCCCATCGATCTATCCTCTGATAATAATAAAAGCATGTGCGCTGCAGCTGCATCAGAGCTGTTCTCTGCCCCTGGGGACAGGTCTGTGGCTTGGCCACTCTTCTTCGTGTGTTCTTAAAAATGTCGCAGCGCGTGGGGGAGGGCTCTAAAAAGGAGCTATTTCACCCCAAAAAAACCATTTTGCTTTATCCTTTGCTAATACTCTCTGACTTTGATCTCAGTGGTCATGCCCGAATAGCTTTTGTGACCCTAATTCTGGCTGTGCGTGACGTCCAACCTGGCCCGGGTCTATGCAGTTCCCCCTGCCTTGTTACCTTCTCCCTGCTGGATAAATGAAGGTATGCGGCAGCTTCATTTAAGTGACTCATCTAAGACAGCGGTTCTCAAGTTTGGTGCGAGGAGACCCCCGTGTTTGCTGATTTTTGTCCCAGCCAATGGCAATCCCAGAATTTAAAAAGGCGTTAAGTTTTGTAAACTGTGTGCTTCACAAGTGGGATGACAAAAACTCTTAAACCACTCTGTCAGAAATAACGACGCATGCCAGGAAAAATACATATTCTGGGGTCATGAAATGCATATTGGTCTATTTTGCGATTAATATTTTTTAATGTTTTAATTTAATGTAAAATTGCACGATTAGAGGTAAATTATCTGTATCTGATCAAATTGAAGACTGAGGTTGATTAAACAGCTCCTGATTGGTGATAGTGAGGAGACCTGGCAACAAAACCGAATCATCTGGCAGATAAGGAATGTGATGAGAAATCAAATCAGTAAATCTGAATTGTGAGTAAATAATGAGGCAAATCTGCACGGTGTTGGATTTTAAGGCAAGAATCACAAATTAAGTTCCCCAGACTGAATTTGAAAGTCGATGATCTAGGCCCTGTAAGGTCGGACAGGACACGCGGAGGGTATTTGCGAAGCCCATCCCATGATGCCCAGAGGTTTACCCTCCTCACAACAGCACTGATTTATTTGCATCCTTCTTTTCCATCACCATCAGACAACAAGAAAAATGGATCCACGCGCAAGAAAAAAATAATATTTTTCATGACGTTTTTGGATAGATGCAAAAAGCAGAGGCATTTTTTTGTCAATTTTTTCTTTTTTTTTAATTAATTAATTAATTCCCCCTGATTTCCCTTCTTGTATTATGTAAGTTATACATTGTTCACTTGCCACACTTGTAGGACTGGGATGGAGGGTGGAGGGAGGGGGTTGAATGAAAAATTGAAAATCCCAATTTTTGTGTTTTACTTGTCAATGTCAAACTTTCATTGACTAAAAATATCTATTAAAAAAAAGCAGAGGCAAGCAATAAACAACAACCGACCGGTAATAAGATAAGAGAAACAAAAACATGTGGAAGAGAATTGTGAAAACAGGCGGGGAATAAGCAATAAAGCCAGACGCAGACAAACACAAGGAAGGAATGAAGATGTAACGAACAGAAGAAAGAAAGCACACACATACTGTACACGGAGACTTATGAACTAAACACCAGACACGTGGGCGGGCTGAGTAAACATAGCAGAGGTGGGTCGAAGAAAGGAGACACAAGCAACACTAATAGGATTTAGTATTCAAGATGTACAACGTACCAAAAAGCGGAAACAAATGCACGCTAATGGAAAATACGGACATTGAACTCAAAGAAATTCCAGGAAATAAAACACAAAACAGGCAGAATCCTGGCCAGCTCGCTCCGTGACCTTATCCAGCACTTTGATGTAGCGTAAGAGAGTTAGTGGACAGCCCCCGAGACCGAAGGTTAAGAGGCCAATTAGTTTGGGTGCTAGAAAACTCCGGAAGGCTCCCCCATTTGAGCAAGAGGGGAAAGTCCTTTCACAGCATCTTCTTTTTGTGAAATACGGCTGGCGGGAATCACATCCCGCCGCCTCTAATAACACTGTGGTAAATCTACAGGACTGCATAACACAATGCTGCTCAGTGAGCAGAAAGAAGTTTTCCCCCCCCTTTATTTACGGGCAACATTAAAAAGATAGAGATCTCCGAAAAACAAATGCATTGAACTAAGTAAAAAGGGAGAATCCACACACTCGCACGCTGCACTAAAAACCCACAACAGATCATGCATAATGGCCCTCTTACATTATCCATTATTTAAATGGATGCACTGGAGAGGGCAGGATCGCTGCCGAGGATCATCAGCTTTGTGCATAATAAGAGGGGCCCAACACTTGTCACAGTCCGCTCTGATTGGCTGAGGAAGTGAAGCAGAAAGGGTTGAGCTTGTTACCTTCATCCACCATTGGACAGGTGAAGAGAGGCTGACAGTGGTATAATGCCCAAAAGAGATGGTACCTCCATCCCCAAAACCGCTCGGATCAAATTACTAAAACATTTTACGAAAACTCCGTGTCGGACCACGAAAACGCAGTTAGAATATTCTTATCAGGATGTTCCACTACTTTTGCAATTGAAAGCAATGGAGCTGTTAAACACAGGCTCAGAATGTTGAAAAAGATATTCAATAAAACAAGTGCTTTAATTGGAGTTGAACAAGCCGCCTGTGTTTGGAAGGGACACTACAATCACTGGAGAGTGAGGCAGTGGTGTGGGGACAGGGAGAGTTGTTTGGAGGGCCAATGGACCAATCAGAGCTTCGGAGTGATGTGCGGGTGAGAAAGCACAAGTTTTGAAAATCAGATAAAATAGGACCCAATCGGAATCCATCTTGAATCTAGATCACGATATGCACCAGCTCAGCCAGTATTCAAAACATCCATCAATAATGCATGCTGAGGAGCTGTGGATATCAGAAAAAATGTGAACGACAGAAGTGGGAAAGGGGCGGAGAGATGTGCTGAAGGGAAGGATGTGTGTGCGTGTGTGCGTGTGCGTGCGCGTGTGTGTGGGCTTGTATCTGTCAGATTCAGCCAGATCTGCATGACTCAGGATTTTAGACCGTGATCAACCTGCCCTATTCAACACTCTCCTCTACAGCAGGCTGTAGAGTTCAAGGCCTGAACGGAGAACGCCAGCACAGCCCAGACGTACATATACCCCGCGCCACTCATCCGAGACTAAAATAGCACAAAATCTCTCTCTCTGAGCGATCCCTATCAGGATGAAAAAACAAAATGAAGGAGGAATAAAGAGGCATTGTGCGACAGGCCCTCGGTGAGAAATCCGCCTTTAGACTTGCAGCAGGACCAAACAGATAAGCCGTATTCGACAAAGCTTTTGACACCTGCTATCCCCAGCACTCAGGAACACAGGGTCTTATTTTTCACCATAGAGGCGTATGCGATCGATTTATTTTGGCAGCGGCGCTTTTCATTGCAACGCAGACTTGAGCGGCCCCGTTCGCCCTTCTGGAAAATTCTTCGCTTTTGACTTTCGGTTTTTCTGATGGTGTCAAAAAAACTGATTTGGATTTACACCTGCAACAGGCCATGATGTGCCTCGCAGAAACAAACCCTTCATGAACAAAGACAATGAAGATGAGCAAAAATCAGGGACTAAAAAAAATCAATATTAATCATTTTAAATAACTGTAGAGGAATGCTGCTTTATGGATTGGACATTCTGATGGAGCGTTAACACCAATATCTGTCTCAATGTTTGGTTCAAGGAACACTTCCAAGGACGCTCTAACAATCTCACTCACCTTAAACAACTTAGAGGAACTACAGCCATGTACTTCAGATTGTCGACAAATCTGATTGTAAAGGACATTTCTTGACACCCCTTTCTCTGCTCCGCACTTGGATATACTCTCACCTGCTCAACAACGCCGCAGTTTGCCTATGCCAGAATTGAGCCAATTTGGCCAGAGGGCATGAATAATCTTGAGAGCTGGTGTAGATCACCTCTAGATATCCAGTTATCAAATGGTAAAATTATGCATTCCCAGCATATGAATAAACTGTATATGTCTCCAGTCATCCACATAAATGTGACCATACACACACACACACACACACACACACACACACTGCTGGACACGGGCAGATGCCAGGATAAAGAGGTATTCAAGTCCCAGAGCTAAGGGCCTGTCAGTGTCCTAACAGTCATTCAGGCACACAGCCTTCAAGCATCCTGTTGTCTGTACACCTCTCTAACTGCTGCATCAGATCATGCACACACATGTATGTGTTTGTTTGAGTGAGAGAAAGAGAGAGAGAGGGTGGGGGGGAAGGGACAAGATAATGAATGAGAGAAGGGACTATGTAATTTAATTATGAGAAAGCATGAAAGTCTCAATGCCTTGAAATTGTAAAAAAAAAAAAAAAAAGATGAATAGCTAAATAATATCAAAGTTGATTGTCTCACGAAGCATTCACAGGAATCTGAGAGAAAATGATTGTTCTTAACTATGAGAGACACAAGGTCAAAAACAGCTCATTTTGCTGTCCAGACCATTTTTCAAAACTGTGTGGGCATGGCAGATTGCAATTTGATTGATATCTTCCTGGCTCAGAGCTGGGATTTGGTGATGCCCAATTTTTGATACAATTTTTGGATTTGTCGTAGACATCAAAATGGTTTGCAAATCCTTTAAAATTCATACAATTAAAGCTCAGCTTTCAGTGACGGTAATAACCTAGCCAAATATATCCATGTTTGGTGAAGACAAGCGAGCAACATCACAGTGGCATTTACACTTACACGAGTTGGCTAGCCAGTAACGTTAGTTATAGATTGCAGGGGCTAAATGTTAGCAACATCTAAAAGTTAGATAAGCTTAAACATAGTTTAATAATAAATCTGCTGGCTATATGGAATGTAAAACTTTGTCTTTGGTTAGCAACTTAGCTACAGTAGAGTGCAGTGATAAATACTCAATAAAATGAGGATAAATCAGCAATCAAGTACTACTCAAGTATTTATTTCATTAATAGAGAAAAAGCCAATATCAAGCGTGGCCATCCTTTGCTTTGATTACAGCATTAAATCTTTCAGGTATCGTTTTTAATATATATATATATAAATATATATATATATATATCGATACACTCAACAAAAATATAAACGCAACACTTTTGTTTTTGCTCCCATTTGTCATGAGATGGACTCAAAGATCTAAAATTCATTCCAGGTTACCATTTCTCTCAAACATTGTTCACAAATCTGTCTCAATGTGTGATAGTGAGCACTTTTGCTTTGCTGAGACAATCCATCCCACCTCGCAGGTGTGCCACATCAAGATGCTCATCAGACTCCATGATTAGTGCACAGGTGTACCTTATACTGCCCACAATAAAAGGCCACTCTGAAATGTGCAGTTTTGTCTCACAGCAAAATGCCACAGATGGCGCAAGCATTGAGGGAGCGTGCAATTGGCATGCTGACAGCAGGAATGTCAACCAGATCTGTTGCTCGGGCATTGAATGTTCATTTCTCCACCATAAGCCATCTCCAAAGGCGTTTCAGAGAATATGGCAGTACATCCAACTGGCCTCACAACCGCAGACCACGTGTAACCACACCAGCCCAGGACCTCCACATCCAGCAGGTTCACCTCCAAGATCGTCTGAGACCAGCTACTCAGACAGCTGCTGAAACAATTGGTTTGCATAACCAAAGAATTTCTGCACAAACTGTCAGAAACCGTCTCAGGGAAGCTCAACTGCATGCTCGTTGTCCTCATCGGGGTCTTAACCTGACTCCAGATCGTCGCCGTAATAGACTTGAGTGGGCAAATGCTCACATTCGATGGCACCTGGCACGTTGGAGAGGTGTTCTCTTCATGGATGAATCTCGGTTTACATTGTTCAGGGCAGATGGCAGACAGCGTGTGTGGCGTCGTGTGGGTGAGCGCTTTGCTGATGTCAATGTTGTGGATCGAGTGGCCCATGGTGGTGGTGGGGTTATGGTATGGGCAGGCATCTGTTATGGACGAAGAACACAGGTGCATTTTATTGATTTTGAATGCACAGAGATACCGTGATGAGATCCTGAGGCCCATTGTTGTGCCACACATCCATGAACATCACCCCATGTTTCAGCAAGATAATGCACGGCCCCATGTTGCAAGGATCTGTACACAATTCTTGGAAGCTGAAAATGTTCTTGCAGTTCTTGCATGGCCAGCATACTCACTGGACATGTCACCCATTGAGCATGTTTAGGATGTGCTTGACCGGCGTATATGACAGCGCGTACCAGTTCCCACTAATATCCAGCAACTTTGCACAGCCATTGAAGAGGAGTGGACCAACATTCCACAGGCCACAATTGACAATCTGATAAACTCTATGCGAAGAAGATGTGTTGCACTGCATGAGGCAAATGGTGGTCACACCAGATACTGACTGGTTCTGAGTCCCCAGACCCCCAATAAAGCAAAAACTGCACATTTCAGGGTGGCCTTTTATTGTGGACAGTCTAAGGTACACCTGTGCACTAATCATGGTGTATGATGAGCATCTTGATGTGGCACACCTGTGAGGTGGGATGGATTGTCTCAGCAAAGCAAAAGTGCTCACTATCACACATTTAGACAGATTTGTGAACAATGTTTGAGAGAAATGGTAATATTGTGTATCGGGAATGAATTTTAGATCTTTGAGTCCATCTCATGACAAATGGGAGCAAAAACAAAAGTGTTGCGTTTATATTTTTGTTGAGTGTATATATATATACACACACACAAAACCATACCATATGGTTTTAAAATCATTCCGAAGAGATTATTTCAGTGTTACAACAGATTTGCTCAATTGGATTAAGGTCTGGAACTTAAGATGCCAGGTCACAACTTTTATGTCACCAGATGTTTCTTTCTGACAGAGATCATTCTTGCACAACTCAGAAGTGTGTTTAGGGTCATGATCTTGTTGAAAATAAAATCCCTGACCAATCATTCTCTTTCCAGTCAGCAATGCGTGCCTCACAAAGATGCTGTGATACTTCTTTTGATCCATGATTCTGCTGATTTTTATGAGATCCCCGGCTCCTTTCGAGCAGACTGTACTCCAAACAATAGTATGCCTACCTCCATCTTTCCCTGAATGGGTTAAACAGTCATTTTTGAAACGTTTCACTGTACTGTGAATTACAAAGAACGAGTAAACCAAGTGTGCATGAATGATTGTGTGAATGTGTAAGAGAGTGAGTGAATGAGAGAGTGAATGAATGTGTGAGTGAGTTAACAAACAGGTGAGTGTGCAAGTGAGGTTGGCCAGTGGAACGCTAAAAACAGCCACGTCACGGGCTCAAAGCTTGGCTTTCAGTTGAGCACCTCACAGAGAGCAGGGAAGTGCACATTAGGTGAGATTATTTTACTTTGAGGGGTTCTCAGGGAGCCTAACGCACCAGAACAGCTGTATTTCAAAACCTGGCACGCTCAGGCGACATCGAGGAACGCGGTTCCCCCTTAAACGGGTCTGACAATCAATAAGCAGCATTAGCAGGAAAGCACTTTGCCAGGGTCTGCAGGGTGTGTGGAGAAACCCTACTGAGCACACGCAGAGGGAGGCCAACGGAGCAGCGCGTGTGTGTGTGTGTGTGTGTGTGTGTGTGCGCGTGTGTGTGGACATGCCAACGTGCGGGAAGGAAGGGTGAGGGGGGGTTGGGGTTGGTATTCAGGAGGCAGGAGGGTTTTGAAAGCTGCGCGTGTTGGTTATCCTTCATTTGGCTCAGATCGGGCCCATATGCTGGGGCATTTTGGCTGACTTGGGTAACGTCCAACCATCTACACAAATCAGGATTAGCTAATGGATCAATCCTGGCTCCGCACCTCCCTGCCCTATTCTGGCCCTGAAAGAACAAGGGAAAAAATGACAAGTGACGTGAGCCATCTCAATGAGAAGAAATAATAAGAAGGAAAAATATGCTGGAAAAAAAAACAACTATAAGAGGATTAAGACTCAGACAGATAAAAGGGGTAAAATATAAAGGTTGAATGGAGACTAAGAGGCCCAAGAAAAGTGAAATAAATGGCAAGGGCAGCCAAAATCCGCAATGGATTAGCAACCTGTCCAGGTATATTCCAGCCCACCAAGTGCATGCTGGGATAGATTTCAACCCCTATGACCCTGATTCGGAATAAGGCAGTTAAATAATGGATGGACGGACAGACATAAAACACAGGGACGTAAGAAAGCAAGGCAGGAGGAGAGAAAGAGAGAGGGAAGAGTGAGAAAGAGGGGGTGGGCGCCACGCTACTCTTCATGCTCCCACACTGGTGGCAGTGTCTCATTGCACCCCACACATGGGAAATGTTCAGCAGTCTTGGCTTTGCAGCAGATGGTATGCAAACTATCCAAGCTTAGAGACGAGCACTGAGCTCTGTAAATGAAATTGGGCCCCTAGTGATCAAAGAAAAGTGAGTGTATGAGCATGTATATGTGTGCGTGTGTGTGTGTGTGTGAGTGAAAGAGAGTGTGTGTGTATCTGTCTATGAGATTGTGTGTGTGTATACATGCTACAAAGTGAGAACCAAAAATTTTTTTCCCTATATAGTGGGGACATTATTGGGAAGTGAGGACATTTTCAAATGCCCTCTCAACTACAAAGGCAAACTGTGACTTATTAGTTAAGGTTAGGGGTAAGGTTATAATTAGGGATAGGTTACAGTTTGGGTAAGGGTTTGGGTTAGGCATGCGTTGCTTGTTGTTAAGATTAGGGAAAGGCTGTAGTGACACAGAAATAATGAATGAAAGTCAGTGTAAAGTCCTCACAAAGATGTAAGTACATGGATGCGTGTGTGTATGTGTGCGTGTGCGCTATGTGTGTGTCTGAGTGTGTCCACTGGTTAAAACTGGTTTAGAGTCAAGAACGGTTAAGTATTAAGGCAAGTGCTTGGTGATAGAGAAAGCTAAGCAATGCAAGCAAAGCGGAATTGAGGGCACTAATTTATCAAGATTTGAAGGCAGAATTTTCAATGTAATATAAATCTTGAGCTGCCTAAACAGCAGGGATCTTCATTGCTGTGATTTGTGCTTCATAATCCACCACACATATTCAATGACAGCCTTGTCAGAACTGCAGGCGGGCCAGTTTAGCACTCTCAATCCCCAACTACAAAGCCATGCTGTGGTAATACTTGCAGAACACGGCTTGGTGTGGTCTTGAAATTTCTCTGAAAAATCTAAAAGGCATTTAATGTTAGCCTGGAATCCATCCATATCAGGCTTTGGTCGTTTCCAACGGTCACTTGCTTGTATGTCTGGCCTCAGACCAGTGTTTGACTTTCAAATATTCACACAAAATCCATGCAAGATCTGCGGCTCACAGTCGCAAGGGTGCCCCACCCCTTAAGACAGACTTAAAAATAAATAAAATACCACAGTTCTGCATTCAACGGAAGTCCCGCCTCCCAGCTCATGTTTATACGAGTATTCATCTGAGTGGCAGCAGAGTCTCTGGGCAATGAATGAGCCGGTAGGTGGGACTTCATTGAATGCGCGAGCTTAGTTGAAGCCTAACTGTGGTATTTTATCATATTTTGCAAAAAATAACCGCGTTTCTAGAGTTGTGAGGATATGAGTGGACAAAGCAGACTTGGATTATACTAGACGATGCGTTTGAAAGTTTGTCAACGGACATTTTGTGAAGTTTTCCCATTGCTACTGGGCGACCCCATTTGCTTCCAGAATAAAAGCAATTTAGATAATTTTTCAAAACTCTCCAGTGGCCATAAAGTTGCGGCAGGTGAAGAACAACTTCGTCTGTTCAAGACATCTAATGGTGAGTAATTGATAAACGAATTATAGTTTTTGTGTGGAGTATCACTTTAATCTCGCTGATCCAATCATGCCCTTCAAGCTATAGCTAATGCCAATTACAGTGAAATACATTATGTAATTTGAGTATTATTTAATATAGCCTTTATTATTCTGGGGAATCCAACTGAAATAAACAAAATGCAGATATGGCCAAACATTATCCTGTTCAAAAACTAACAACCACTCCAAGAGTAAATGCAAGCAAGCCACAATCTGATTTTTAAGCTCATGTCAAATCACATTTACGAATGCTGTTGCTGGCCAGCTAACTCATATTCGATTGGGTGACCTTCTGGAGAGAACCACTAATCAGCCAAGAGCAGAAAATATGAATATTCATATATTCACTTCATTAGTGACGTAAGGGCTAAACGCTGGCTATACGGCTGAGGCCAGACTGATCAGTCAGCGACCGCTGGGAGCAACCAGCACTTGATAAGTATGGATTCCAGGCTAATTTAATGTTGCCGCAAAGTACATATATTGTGTCTTTGATAGTTAATCATACCTATACAGATTTTAGAAGTTACCCATGCCATAGGCATAATGCAACTCAATACCATGACAGATGCTGGGTTTTGTAAAGTCCAAAACTAATTGTGTGCATAATTGCTACAAACTGTGTAAAGTTGTTTTGTCGGACCACAGAACATGTTTCCACTGGCCATCAATTAATTTATGGTGACCTCCAGAGCCCAGAGATGGTGACCTTTTTTTCTGCCATACGACTTCCTTGGCCTCGAACAGTCTAAATTTTGTAATGAACTTTGTGGATGGAATGACAAATGTTATTTATTATTTGAGGTTTCCCAATGTATTCCCCAGTCCAACTGGTTATATTCATCGCCAATTGTGCCGGTTTTCAATGCAGTGCCATCTGTAGGATCGAATCTCACAGGCACTCAGTTTTAGTTTTTGGCCTTTACACACACAGATTTTTCTGAATTTCCAAGATCTTTTAGTAATATAATACACTGTAGAGGGCGATATCCCCAAAATGCTGGTCATATTACACTAACAAACCGCTAGATAATGCTATAATGCAGATTTTTGAAAAGCGGCAAACCTCAACTGAATGGGCCATTTGTGGAAGCTCCCGTTTTTCTTCTTTTTTGTTTGTTATTTGTTTTTTTGTTTTTTACAACGCATGACTGTATCACCTTTCAAAATCCTGTTTTCTTTTTATTTAACATTCAACAACACAAATGACACTCACTACTTTGTGTTTGCTTTCCATGCTTGTACCAACATTTTTGGAAATGAGGGGGAAAACGCATTTTGTTTTTTGTCCTGAGAGAAAATAAACTGAAAAAAGCTGTTTAAAAAAAAAAAAGCGCCACGAAATGTTCTGCAGAACCAAGTGAAAATGTCAATTATGAGATTCAGGGCAAGAGGGCAATTACATAGATCCAGTTCAATTAGTGAGAGAGTAGACCTTTGTGACGAGCACAATGAACTGACTGGAGAGATTA
Source organism: Gymnothorax reevesii (assembly GCA_029721435.1). NCBI lineage: Eukaryota > Metazoa > Chordata > Actinopteri > Anguilliformes > Muraenidae > Gymnothorax > Gymnothorax reevesii. Next base: position 57,641,929 of record CM056586.1, read on the forward strand.
GTGCTCTTTGGAATTTAGGGGGTGAATAGATGTGTTTGTGAGAGGAATGAATGTGAGGAATGTGAATTAAGACAGCAATAAGAACCAACTGCTCTTGCTTGTACTGAATGATTAATTCTATGGCAAACTATTTGTTTATTTATTTCTTCAATTATTCAGTTATTCAATTTGCTTAGACGGCTGGTAGTGGACATCTTTTCAGTCGAGTTATTGTTTGACAAAGAACCACTGTTAAAAGCCTCTCCCTCCCTCTCTCCCTCGTTCCCTCCTACTATCATTTCTGTCCATTAGATTCATTTCCATAAACACATAAATCTGTGAGTGCGCGTTTATGCATACATGAATTCTCATTTGTCACATTTCGTTTTCATTGTGCTGTGAGTGAATAAATCAATAAATAAATCAACAAATGAATACATAAATAAATATATAATGTTACAAGAGGGAGCAAGCTGAACTGCTATGAAGTTGCCCCAGGTGCCATGCATGTCTGAAAGAACACACAGGACACCAGACCCTCGTGTCGCTGAGTCAGCCGTCTCTTGGTGCGATTACCTCCTCTATTAGCAGAACCATTTCAAAAAGAGCTAAGCTAAAAAAAATAAAATAAAAAATAAATGACGGCCCCATTTGCATACATTCTGCTTTGTGCGCCGAACTTTAGTGCCTCCAGTTCATTGACCGCCGCCACCCTTTTAGCCTCCAGGCTGGCAGTGGAGCTAAAGCAATTAGGTTTACAACACGTTTAAGCTTTTATGCATCTCAAGCACTTTATCAGCGGAGGACGCGCCGACCTTCCAGGCGTTTCATTACGGCTCCGCTTGGTTAGCGTGTCCTTGGGAAGCGTCGTTAGCATGCCGTGATGCCACCTCACACCTACTCCTTACTAATTTTTTGTGCTGTTGTGGGGGGGAGGGGTTTGAATGTGATTGAGCCAGGATGTGCCCTGGTATTTTTAAGGAGCGAAAGTCCATGAGATGGGGGTCGGGTTGAGTGTTCACCATCGGTATGTTGGACATTAATCATATTACTCCGCTTCCCCAATGTTCCACTTTCTGAGATTCTCATATTAGATTGTTGAAGAGCCACCACCTTAGGCACGTGGTGATGATCAGCAAAATTTTACAACTGTAAATGCCTTGTAGTTCTATAAAATATTAAGTGCTGTCTGTGGTGTGGCACAACCTAATAGCCCAAAAAGGGACCAAAACCTCCCAGTTTGTCCGGCATTAGCATCACTTGGATACTTATCGGATTATGTTTTTGGGTCTCTACAGATGTACTTAAATCACAGGCCTAGCCTGCAAGCAGCATCATGCAGATTTTCTCATTTATCCGACTTTTCTTTCAACTTAAACTCAAGCCGTAGGGGAGTCACAATCCATATTATGAGAACCATTCAGGAATTGCAGCCATTTAAATTAGTATCACTGTCCAAGTACTTGAGCTATTGAGGATTTAAAGTTTCACAAATATGCGATTATTGCAAATGTGTGAAATTCAATGGCATGGAATCTTAAAGCATTCCTAATTGCTCACAATACATTATCTTCAAGCTGTAAGTGTTACTCTTAACAAATGCTTCTTCAGTTCCCCACAGACAGATTGTAGCCCATAAACAATAATTGCACAATATAAATTAACTTGCCAAGTAAAGGCAAACACTTCTTTCATGAAATGCAAATTTAGACATTTGATTCTGAGAAGTCAGCTCAAGGGGCATATGGACTGCACATGTGCAGATATGAATACATTGAGATTAATAACTGTTTGCATATGTAAATGATAATAATAATTACCCATACCCCCATGCAGCGCTGCATTATCACAGTAGGTGTCAAGCGCTTACCTCTGCCCGTGTAATCTCCGTGCAAGATTACCGGCACCGTGTATGTCCAGATCTTGTAAACACAGTATCCCATAAATACGCTAATCTGTCTCCCTTCCTCTGTAATTACACTGAATAACGAGCAGGAGAGCAGAGAGAGAAGAAGAGAGAGGTTGCGGGATGTTGTTCATATTTTCGTTATCCCTGCTATATCGCTGTTCCTGCGTGCGCAATCGCTTCGGCTACGCTGTCGATATGTGCTAGTTCCGATTAAGCTTATTTGAATTTAACTGTACGGAAAGAGAGGGGACGTGAGAGGGAGTGACAGACAGATGGGTCGTGCGGGGAAATGAACTTAAATAGGGACACAAAAAAGTACAAGAAGAAAGAGAAGCAAAAACATAAAACTCCAAAGAAACGGGCGATACAACACAAATAGAAAAATGATTAGACTGAAATAAGGGAACTGAGAAGAACGCAGACATAATGGAATGTTAAAAAAGAGAGATTTAGAGAGATTGCTAAGAAGCAAGGCGTGGGAATGCAACATAGAGGGCGGGGGGTGGGGGTGTGGGTGGGCAGAGAAAAACAAGGCTATCGTTAAAGGGAAGAGGAGGTTAGCTGGCAGGGGGCAGCTGGCCATAGCTAATGCGCCATCTGCGCACAGCTCCCCTGCCAGGCCACAAACCAGGCAATCCATCACAGCTATATCTGACACTGTCAATTATCCACTCATCTACCCACTGGCCTGCTTGCCAAAAGGACAGCCAATGATAAACACTCCGCAAACTCTCCTCATGCAAAACCTCACTCTGAAGCAAAGGTACCCAGCTCCAGTCCTGGAGTGAGTGGAGGCTATTTGTGGTTTTCAATTAACAGCCAATTAGGGCCCTGATAACGAGATCCGCCGATTATTTCTCCAGTCAATGACTCGCATAAATCACTGTTGCAAATTTCCACCAAAAAACCTGGATGCTGACCCTGAAGCTGCTGGTGGTGGGATGCAGTGCTCTAATTTATTGCACTTCAAAGGTACTGAATGAAGCTCCGCAAGAACGATGTTGTACTGCTCGCAAAATGACAGAGCTGTCGTTAAAATTAAAGCTCTTCATCGTCACTAGAGTTGCAGGGGAGCTGGAGTCAATCCAAGCTAACATTGGGCAAATGACAGATAGACGCTCTGGGCAGCTTGTTAATCCATCACACGTTTTTGGACTGTGAGAGGAAACCAGAGTACCCGAAGGAAACCCACCGGACACGAGGAGAACACGCAAACTTCACACAAAGTGGATTTGAACCCATGACCTTCTTACTCTTAAGCAATAGTGCTACTCACTGTGCCATTGAGTTTGTCCTTAATATTTAAAATCCACCATCCAAAAAAGACGTTGACTGGACCTGCTCAGCGTGCTCAGACAAGCCAAAGAGTGCTGGAGCTTGTTGACTGCTTCATTGTATCATGCAGTACGACTGAATGGAAGAGCCAGCATGTGTTATGTTTCTCTACTTATTTAACCCATTTATTCAGGGTTTTTCTAGTTTGTCACTCGTCTGTGTTCCCAGTGAGGTTCCAAATTATTCACTCCATTGATATATAAGCAGAGAAGTAATGAGTCACCATCTAGAGTGTTTCTGTAAGTTTTCCCCCCCAAGAAATCCAGCAGTCCTTGTTAGTTTCCGTTTTGTTTCATTGGTCGAATCTCATTTTTTAATCATTGGTTGGTCATATTCCCCGCCGTTTTTGTTTAATTCCCTGTGCAACACAAGTATTTCCACTCTGTTGATTGTCCTCTTCGTCTTTCCTTTGCTGGGCTGTTGTCTTCTGACTCCCTGATTGGGGTAATATCAAAGAAAACCAAAAATCTATTTATTATCCCCTCACCGACGAAGTGGTCAGAGGGGGATATAGTAACTCCGCTGTCTGTCCGTCCTTCCGTTCGTCCGTCCATCCGTAACAAATCTGGTTTCCGTTCAATAACTTTAGTAATATTTGACAGATTTTAATGTAATTTTAAGTGATGGTACTTGGTATCAGAATAAAAGTTCAATTTCGGAGTATGTTGGTCAAAGGTCAAAGCTCATTAAATAGGCAAAAATGATTTCCTTTCAATAACTTGAGTAATGTTTGACAGATTTTAATGAAATTTGCTGTGAAGGTAATTTATATAAAAAATACAGGCTAAGTTCGATTTTGGAGTATGCAGGTCAAAGGTTATAGCTCATTAAATATGCAGAAATGGTTTCCATTTGATAACATGAGTAATGATTGACGGATTTTAATGAAATTTAATATGAAGGTACATGGTATGAAAAAACAGCCTAAGTTTGATTTTGGAGTATGTAGGTCAAAGGTCAAAAGTCATCGCTCATTAAATATATGAAAATGGTTTACCGTTTGACAACTTGAATAATGTTTGATGGATTTTTATAAAATTTGATATGAAGGTACATGGTATCAAAATACAGCCAAATTTCCATTTTAGAGTATGTAGGTCAAAGCTTATTAAATATGCAAAAATGGTTTCTAGAAGATTTAACAGTATAACGTAATGACTGTCCCATTGGACCTTATCATTTTGTTGTCATGAATGCTGCTTCTTAATCACATCCAATTTTTCTTTCATGCCATCACACTCTTTCAAATATTATACAGCACTAACCTTTGAAAGTTCAAGGATACATTCATATTATGTTTTCACTTTTCACTCTTCTTTTATTTTGTTACCTTCTCATATATGCTTTAATATTCTTCTGTAAATCCCTGATTTTATTCACATTCTTTTTTAATCATCTTCATACTAACTAACATAACTTTATTTTCAGATCTACTCATGGGCCATTCCATAAAGCAGTAAACTTTCTGTACATTCAATCCCCAGGTATTAATAACTTAATAACCATATTAATATGCTGTTTCACCAATGACCAAGAGACTTATAGTCTCATATTTTTCAAATAAACATATTTACCTAGAAATAGGTTTAAAAATGATTGACACCCAGGCTCTGCTCTTGGTGCAAACACTGATAACAAAGATGACAGTCTAATCCTATAATTTGTGAGAAGGTAAGAAAGAATATCTTGTGGGATTCTGGACCATTCCACCATATGTTAGAGACCACATTACTGTATGTTCCAGACCAGGTATCAAATGCAGCAGCAGAATCAATCCAATAGGTAGGTTTATTGACAGCAGAACAGCAATGATTGGAGAATAAACCCCAAAGGACGACAGTAAAGTTCAACACAGATGAAACAGGCCAAGCTGAACTATCAACTTCCCACCAGTGGCTTCTTAGATAACAGCCTGGTGAAGTGCATGCTTGGCCAGAGCCACACTGCTCCACAGAAGGATAGAGTTGCTTGAGGGGACACTTGGTTCCAATCCTGATAACCATAAAAGGATTGGGAGCTTGTTCCTAACAAACTGGACAGAGGAACAAACTTGGAAGGGTAAACAAGAACATAGTCCCAATCCTGTACCCTGGCTTGGGAGCTTGTTTTCTATTTAACTGAACAGAGGAACAGATGAACTGGATTAACTTGAATGCCATCCCGATCTTGGACCCTGAATAGGCTTGGAAGCTTGTTCAAGTTAACAAAGGTAAGAATAAAGCTTCCACAAATTGCTCTCATAAAAGGTTATGTTACATTTAAATAAAAACATAGACCTTTCACCAGGAATCCTGACTAGTTTTAAGCAAAGAGAGCAAATTCCAATTCAGTAACTTGCAACTCAAAGCAGGGGGTTTAAATACAAGACACAGCTACATTAGGAAGTAGCAACGAAACAAGACGCAGCCAGGGAGGGGAATACATGCACGACATAAACCGATCAAAAGGAGACGTACTGCTAGACACCCCAGTTGCTAAAATAGAAGAAAAATGGAGAACATTTACAGTCGGGTTGTATCAGATTATAGATATCCATGGTTTTGTACTTATGGAATTACTTAGTTGTCAAGGAGAGATAAAAAAAAATATACAATAGAAAGAAACAGGCTCCGAAATCAGGGGGAAAAAAATTCAATAAGGAAGCTCATTACTCTTTCATATCTCATGAAGATATTTTTCAAGTCCAAATTATCTGGCTGTAGTCCGGCGCTCCTTTTATTTCAGGCAGAATGAGGACTCTTTTGGGCCCACTCTCACCCACCATATTCTCAAAGTGGTCCTTTGTGCCACTGTGAGCTGGCTCTAATTTAGTGGCCGATAGCTCGCTAAATGCACTGCGCTGTGAATGGCAGCAAGGTCAGTGAGGCAGCGGATGCAGCGTATAAACCAATATATTTTCCAGCAAACACAATTTACTGGCCCACTCCCCACCTCCCCACAGCATCCATGTTAATGCAGTTATACAGTCAGTCATGCTCCACCCAGAGGGAACCACGAGCCTGTGAAAGAGTTTGACTGAGAGGATCTTGTTTTGGGCTAAGATGAATCCGATACATCCCAGTCTGGGTGGAGCCACGGCTTGGCCGAGGATTCATGGGCCAAACCTGGGTGTGGTCAGAGGGGGCAGGTCCTGAGGTAATGAGGCATAACTCGCTGAGTGGGGGTGGGGTCAGGCAGAGGATTGTGGGTCATCTTCATAATCAAAGGGAAAGGCCTTTGTGCAGACTGACGACTGATCCTAGAAGATCTGTCAACCTTATCTAAGGTTACGCATTGACTGTCCGCAAGTAAACGGTAAGAACATAGGCTAATTGCGATAACTGGCTCTCTAATTTCACCAGATCAAACATCCTCTCTTCTGTGTTCACAAATCTCCCGGAGGGAAGTTTTGCAACACATTTCAAGGGGCTTTGCTTTGAGAGAGGAGGGAGTTGCAGTGTATATTTCTAGAGGATAAAAGCACTACCTTTGTCTACAGAGGAGGGGCAGCTCTGGAGTGATGAAGAACAGAGAAAATGTACAGTGACAGGCGAAGACTGACGTTTCGAAAGAAGTGGGTACCGCAGGCCGATGAGCTCCCAACATCCACTGTCGACGGGATGAACCTGCAGGGGAAATTTGATGAGCGTGGCTCAAGGATGCAGAGAGGAACCAGCCATGCTAAGGTCGCGAACAACTCCGTTGCGCAATTGAGGGGCTATTTTAGGAGAGCTGGATGTGTTCCATGCTCTCTGAACCTGTTAGCTTCTGATATACCTATTCTACCATTCCTTCACGACTTAACGCTTCACACTTGGTTAGCCTGCACTGGTTGAGCTCCTCACCTGTAACCAGGTTCTTTCCAAAATTATGTCTCATTGCGGAGTCTTTTTCTCCTAGTCTTGCGAGTGATTTTCTTCCTGCTGAATTTCGCTCTTGCTCTCTTCCACGTCTCCTGGGGGTTGAGGCGTCTGGTTTTTGCCCAATTTCTCTGTTGCTCATCTGGCGGTTTTCTCTAAAAAGCCGGATACATCTGAAATTGATTTGATTTGATTTGAAATGGCATCGTAAAACAGCTCTAACAGCTACTCTTTCCCTCGCATGCACAAACCAGTCCAGAGCTCTGGAAAAAAAAAGGCTGAGAGTAAGCCGACCCAAATTGGCAGTCGACCCAACCACACAGAACTGCTCCGGATTCTCCACACTTGTGCAGTCACAGTAACCTTCAAGTGCAAATATATGCATAACCGCCATTTTGGCTTCATGCCCTGCTCTGTGACTGCACATGGAGAGGCTTGCTTAAATGAAGTCTTCCCAGTTGGTGGGACGAGAAAGAGTAAACAAATGCAGAAGGCAGCATCACAGAAAACAAGTGGATAGAGAGACCTGTGTTTGGAGGGGGTGGGGCCACTCTGCATCCCCAAGAAGGGGGAGGAGCCAGGATTATGAGCAGGCTTTCGCTGACGGAACAAAGCTTGTCAAAAAAAATCATCTTTTCCCCAAAAAAGGGAAATATTCCGTTGCTTTAAGCCACAGTTTGACATGAAATTTTCTCACCCTGAAGGCAAATCTTGATATTTCACCTCGTTTTCTTATTTAGCTGAACTAAAGAAGGAATAAGATTCAAAAGATAATGCAAAGATACTTATTCATTTTTATTAAGATCATTAATTTTTGATATTTGCAGTGCAGGATTCCATGCCATCCAGTGAAACTTTCAGAGTCATAACAGACCATCCAGACCATCCTCAGACGCCCATCTTCAAGCCCAAAATTCTGATGCCAATATGATGGCCAGCAAGGTTTGAAAAGCACCAGTAATAAAAGTTAAACTCTCCCCGTTCAAGGGCTCGACAATGCTGATGGAGATATATCATTCCCGCCAAACCACCATGCTGTCACTTTTACGACCGATTGAAAAAGACTGATTGTGCCATCATTGGGCTGGCCCATCTGTTTCCCAGTGACAATTAGGATGGCCTGGAGTCCTCACAGGGTTTCGGCTGACACTCGCTCTTGGAGAGCGGACAAAACGTGGGCAGTCATAACCCTCCATCCCATCGTGACCCCAGGCAAATGAGATGTGCTAAAGGCTTCATGCCAAAAAAAAAAAAAGATTCCTCTCCAGGAAAACAACTATTCCCAACTATTGCAGCATAACAATCGAAAGAGCAGCACATAGCCCAGTGGGTAAAGTGCTAGACTCTGACTGAAAATAGTAGTCCAAGCTCCAGTGCTGCCACTGTAAAATCATACACAAGAGATGGGCCCTTGATTAAAAGCCAGCTGACTGCTGCATTGTCTGATCGACTGTAAATTGCCTAGGATAAGTTTTCCAAATCACAGAATTATTTATTTAGTTGGGAGAGCCTAATCTGCTGAGTGACAACTCAAGCAAAAATGTAAATCCTGATTTAAAACTATGATCAATACACAGTTACATAAATATAACAGCTCATCCCGCAAAAAAAAAGTAAATGCACTTAAATAATTGACTTCAGTAAACAGGCAAAATTTGAATAGATGCACAACTTTATTTCTGCTGGTAAACATGTCTGTTATGTACTGCGGTGACCGGAAGAGAGCAATGGGGACCAGTGTCCACCAGAAGGCAGTATCTACCCGACTAACAGACCAGGCCACAGCTGCGGTAACTCTAACTCACCGCAGCTGAAGCCCATTAATTCATCATGGACACAATCAAAAGCCTATCTGTCATGCCATTGGGCAGGGCATATTGTTTGGGGAATTTCTGAAGGACTAGTTTTGGAGAACTACAGGGAGCTGAGGCTCAAGATTTTCCTCTGAACAGACTTTCTCCTGCCATTGGAACTTGGCCTTTGTTTTTCCCTTCTTTGTTGGATGCTTTTACAGGCATTTGGGCTCCAATTAAAGGCCATCAGCCAACTATCACTCTTCAAGCCAATCTTTTGTGTAGTTCCTGTCTGTTCGCCATGTGGTGCCGAGGCCCTTCCCCGCCTGGTGCAACAGTGCACAGTAAAGTGTGTGAGAGTCTCTCAATAACATCACTGTGGCGTTAATCCGGAGGAAGGAACCATCATTTTTCAAAATTATGGTTTTTGTTTGTGTCTGTTCGGCTGCTCCTCAGTGTCTCACATGACACCTTATTGAAAAATGCCACGGAGCCCTCTGGAGCTTGAGTATTGTAAAGTTAACAACGGCTATTTAACCACAGCTTTAGGTTTTATGCACTATATTCCTGCATATTAACTCTCAACACTGACCAGCCTTAGCCCTTTCAGAACCATGGGCAACTATAGTTGCCCAATGATGTAGGATATCAAAGTCAGATGCTGTTGAAAACCTCCCTTGCGGGAGCTCTTTGAAACAAGTTGCCACATGATAGGTTTTCAACAGCACAGGATAACTACATTTTTAATTTCTTAAGGAATTCGGAGCTCAAAGGGTGAACAAAAGGTCTACCCAACATTAAGATAAAAATACTTATAACAAACTTAAATTTTTCACTTGAGAGAATAAAGAAGAGCTTAGGCTTCATGGACACCTGGCCACGATTGTTCAGACTGGCTTTTTTTTTTTTTTCTGCGTGATCTATACGGTTCATCATGTATGCGGTTTAAGCCAACCTGCCTCCTCATATGACCTCTGGCCCCGTGTTTGCGTGGGAACAGCTTGGAAGACAGTGGGAGAGGCCACACCCGACATGTGCCCGCTTCAGGCATGACGGTGCCAACCTGCGCCTGCCAGCTGCTTCCGGCCACCTTGTCCAGGGAGCATCACTGCCTGTGCATCTCCTCTCACCTGAATTTCTCTCAACATAGGGTTTCCAATATTCTTCCTTCACTTGAAATATTCCTGATACAATTTATTCGTTGGTGACATTTTGAGATGTTTACAGCACATCTCGATGATAAATGCTATCGCTGTACATTGGGTGACGCGCAACATAAGCTCTTGACACTGTGCAGCAGCAGAATCTTCCAGCATCATGTGTGGGGTTTTTAAGGGTGTATACCTCCTCTCCCCCCAAGGCCGCGCTCATCAAACAGTCCTGCCGGTCGCCCAGCCACCAGTGGCCACAGATAGTCCTTTATACACTATGTCGTTCGGTGCCAGTAGCGATGACAAGCCAAGGATGCGTTACCAATGAAGTCCATAATGCTCATTTGCATCAAACTCGAATCGAATGAAAATGAAAAATTAAGGCACAAAATCAAAAGCATGGCTAATTTTTACTCATACACCACAAAATATCGCCAATAGTATGTGGATATCTGCTGTCTAAAATTATGGGGATTAATGTGGAACAGGTCCATCCTTCATTGCTAGAACAGTATCTACTGATCTGGGAGGGATTTATACAAGATGTCGGGGCATGATATCAAGGATTTGCTTCCATTCAGACCAAAGAGCACAAGTGAGGTCAGGCACTGATGTCAGGCTTAAGCTCTGGCTCACAATTAGCTTTCCAACTTATCCCAAAGGTGTCAGATGGGATTGAGGTCAGGTCTCTGTGCAGGCCAGTAAAGTTTTTTCACATTGTTATCGACAACACTATAGTCAAAAAAGAAACTTCACACTAATAAATTTGAAAATATTTTCTAGAAACTTTTAATAAAGAAGTTTTTATTATCACTAGGGGTAAATGCGTTGTCAAAGACAGCATGACAACTCTGACGTGCACATGTACGTAGCATGTGTGAGTGTACTTTAAGCTAAAACCATGTTTTCTCGTGTTCCTAGTCACGTGACCATACGAGAGATGTGCTCACGTTACCTAACCAAGCTCACGTTAGAATGTTAGGGTGACATCTCGGAAAAACAAGCTTTTACAGTTAATTATTAGTTGATTTTCAAAGCCATGGCTGCCAAACATTCAGTGTGAACGTGCCATTGGCATGCTGAATACAGAAACGTCCGCCACTGACGTTGCAAGGGTTATGGAATGCTGTCGACGGACTATCCATGATCTTCGGACACGTCACCAACCAACTGGCACCACAGCTGACCGACCTCGTTCTGGTAGCCCACGTGTGACGTCAAAAGCAGAAGACCGACAAATTGTCTTACGTCATTTGCATAATCGATTTTTCACTGCAACGTCCACTAGGAATGAATTGTTTAGAGGTCATGTGACTGCCCAAACCATACGTAATCACATGCGCACTGCTTTTATTCAAGTTGTAACTCACCATTTTTACTCTTGGACATTTCCGTGGCATTTCCGGTGGAACTGGTTACATTATGGACATTATTTTTATGACACACCATCTTAAATGAGTACAGAATCAAATAAAATCATTATTTAAAACCTCATTTCTTGTATGTTCAACTTATCGACCTCCAAACGAGTGAGAACTTTTTATTTTGGCTGAGTATATATATATTATTTATACATATTATATTATATTAAACTATTGTACTTCTTGGTTTATATCAGATTTACATCTGGCAGATTGAAATAAACTGAACAAACTGAATAATCAAAAAACAGATGAGGAGAAAACCAGACATAAATCAGGTGTGTCCTTTCATGTTAGTCTCCACACTGCTCGCTGTTTCGCCCTACACCTAATCCGCCTGTACGTTTCTAATCCCAAGACCTGCAAGAGCTGCTATTCTTGAAAAACAGATTTTTTTTTTTCACTACTAAGTTCCAACAAACTACAAGCTGCCACTCTTCCTAAGTATCAGACATGGGACTGTAAAAGCGCAGAAGTACAAGGACAGACACAAAAACGCAGAAACCCATCAGGGTTTCAGCAAAACATCCTATTTATGCAATGACGGGATGAGGAAAGGAGCCAAGCTACGATATAAGACCGCTTTTCTGGCCACCTCTCCGAATAAATGGGACTTTCTGCTTTATTTCATTGTAATAAAGAATTTGCCCAAGCGGTCTCTAATTACGGTGATCATTTACACAGAGTCAAGACACCGTCTCGCCTTTCAAACCAGCCCGCTTCAAATTTTAACAAAGCCGCGATAGAGCGGCAGGGCCCTTTGGCATCTTCAGACTGCAGCTGTATCAGAGCCGCCACACGGGGTAAAGGCCCAGCCCTGATCAGCAGGATGCATCCTGATTTGTGCGCGTTTATATTAGAGTTTCAACACAATCACATTTTTGCGCATTTATTTCCGAGCTAAATGCATTTGCATACATATTTGCGTGGGGAACGCAGGGAGAAAGCAGGGAGAGGACAGAAGGGGGGTGGGGGGGAGGGGGACTTAATTCAATGGAGTTTGACAATGAAATGGAGAAAGAGTAAATTAATTGTCTGCTAACAGCATCCATTAGAGACACGGTGGACAGTGTCAGTTCATATTGAATGAGGATGAATCGTAATCAGCCCTCCCCAGGCTCACACTGAGAGTGGGTATAATATATCGCACTGGTCCTTCATGAGTCTATGACAGCTAGAGGCCAAGCCCACCCACCGCCAGCCTGTTATTGGCTGCCATTATAATGCTCCGAGCGGGAAGAAGGCTACACACTCAATCAATCGCAGACTCTAAAGCCGCGGCGGAATCGCCGTTCTCGCTCACCAGCGCATACAATTGTTGAGTGCGCTGGATACAAAAGCTGTTTTTGCCAGCTAAAATATAAATGGGGCGCAATTTTTCCATTAGCAAATGGCCATTTCCTACCCACAAATACAATCAACTGTGTCACTATAAAAATGAGGCACAGCTTTCAAAATACAATCCTTCAACAACAACAACGACAGCAATGACAACGACATGTAAAGTCGCGCCGCGATGGCTAATAATACATCCCCAGGATGGTTGGAAAACAGTAGGGATGATTCTCTTTGCATGTCTTTCATTGTGCACATACTGGTACTTGACAATACAATGTTCAGGAGGCTAATACAGGCTCCTGAGACAGGGCCCGAGAGTCCATCTGTGAAGATGTTCCAGATATTAAGGTTTGAGGGCAATACAGATTGCTCACCTTGATTGTAGGGCCAAACGCCAATCCGTATGCTAAATGACCTAGCGGGTTTATAATTGGGCTCAATCTATACTCGTTTCTGTACTCTTCCAAGCGGACTCCCCGGGAGCTGACCTATTTGGCAGGCAACTACAGAGCTGCCTGGTGCAGCTCACAGATTTAAATCCACAAGCCGGCATACGACTGGGCGATAAATACTATGATTTATGGACTAGCCACTGTAAAAGTTATGAAAATTATTACTTCAATTTAATCAGAGCGGTTAATGTCTGTTATTATCGAATAACTCATATTAAGTCCAGGACTGCCATGAATTTTCTGGAACGTGTACTGTATGACCTGACATGGTGAAATGCACCCCACATGCCCCCACCTAGAACACTGGAGTTAGGACAGGGCAAATAAAATCAACCAGACAACCGCAAATCCCTTAAACTGGCAAACCTAAGTGCTGCGGTTAAATAATTCAGAAAGCTGTCAGAAGTACAAGAACTCAACCGCTCCTTCAAACAAAGGCGATGCAAAGAATGAGACCACAAGTCCATCGCAGGACAACGGGCTTATGTGTGTCTCCATCCACTGAGATACTTTCCTTAATACTAGATCTTTGTCACACTCTAAAAAACAAGCCTCTTTTTAACTGTCAGCCAGCGCATGCTTCCCATACCCCTCCCCCAACCTACAATATAACACCAACACACACACACATACACACACACACACACACACACACACACACACACACACATATATGCGTGCAGATACAGAGAGACAAACCCAGATGCGCAGACACACACGTGCACACACACGCATACAGACATAGACACACACGCGCGCACACACACACACACGCACGGATGTATGCCCATACACAAACACACAAAGGCAGAAAGACATGCACACACATGCAGAAGTGCGCACACACACACACACACGCACACAGACACACATATGCATGCGCATACAGACAAATACAGAGGCACAGACATACACACATGCACACACACATACAGACAGAGACACACACACACAAACACGGATGCATAGGCATATACAGACACACACAAAGACACACAGACACATGCACACACACATGCAGAAGCACACACACACACACACATATGCATGCACATACAGGCAGACAAACACAGGCGCACAGACATACATGCACACACGCACACGCACGCACGCACGCACGCACGCACGCACGCAGGCACATACACAGGCACGCGCGCAAACACAATCATGCAGAAGCACGCACACACACACCGGCAGAGGAAGGTACGGCGACTCTAACACTTTGCCGCGGCACACTGAAAGGAGCGCGAGCGAAGCGGCACCGTCACAGCCCGTTGTAATACAAGCGATTCAATCTAGCTGATAAATTAGTGTCAATTTCCAGGCCGATCACCCCCATAGCTCCATCCCCCGCCAGCCTCGTTTAATATCCAGCAGAGACCGGGGCCTCTGCATACCCAAACAGCCCCCGCTCCATATCAATCACCTCTTCTGTGACCCATCCTTACTAATGGGATAACGTGCCGTGCAAACCCACGTCTCCGCACTGCGTGCGCAGTCTTAGCTCGACAGTCAATGAAACACAAAACAAGTCAATAAAACCTCGGAAGCCGAAATGACATGTACAGACAGACGGAAGCTGTCACCAGCAACCGCGGGACTAAACCGAGGGTACGATGCTAACGACAGAGCTTAATTGTGCATTTCCTGTTTAATTGCGAGTGCCTCCCCCAATGGGATGTAGGAGGCGGAGTGTAGTCATCCACAGTCCTATCATACGGGCACCGGTTTGCCCTTCACAAGGTTACCAATGGCACGTGTGTTGTAAAGTGGCCGTGTGGGAGTCTGATGATTTGTGGAGAGAAAGGGGAATTGCGCAGAAGGAAACGCTCACTCTACTTCTCCCGTCAACAGCTGTCATGAACACCACAGCCTCGATGCCTTCGAAAAACTGAGAGCTTATTTCACCTGGCATTCATCCTTCCTCGTCTCCGAGTCCTTCTCCTGACACCGAAAATAATCAAGGCCTGCCGAGGTCTGGACACTTCAGCTCGCGAAACTTTGCCTTGGAGGCGCTAGGGTGCTCTTGTGGATTCAACTCTTGCCATTTTTTCTACAAAATTTCGTGTTTGATTGGGATTACCCCTAAAAAAGCCACATTTCAAAGCCCCCAAGGATGTTCCGTTTGTGTATCATGCTTCCTTGATTCCTCCATCCTCACATACCTTCCTCAGTCTCTGTCCGTACGTTCCCTCCTATGGCTGGAGCGAGGGGCGAGGGAAGGAGAGAAGAATGTGAGGAGGAGGGAGGTTAAAATGAGAACCGCAGTGAGAAGGAAGGAGCTGGACCGAAAAGACACTGAATGCGATGTGAGTGTTTGCAGAAATACAACCCCAATTACGAAATAGTTCCGAATCCGGACAGAGATAACATGGCAAATGTTGAAACTGAGAAATTTTACAATTTTATCACAAAACGAGCTCATTTCAAATTTGATGGCTGTTACAGGTCTCAAAAAAGTTGGGACAGGGGCCTGTTTACCATGGTGTAGCATCCCCTCTTCTTTTTAACACAGAGTGGAGGCGTCTGGGCATTGAGGAGAAAAATTTCTTGAGTTTAGCCACTGGAATTTGATTCCACTCTTGTTTAATACAGGCTTCCAGCTGCTGGAGAGTTCTCAGTCCCCTTTCATGGATTTTTCATTTAATTATGCGCCAAATGTTGTCAATTGGTGAAAGATCAGGACTGCAGGCAGGCCAGTTCAACACATGGACTCCTCTACTATGAAGCCATGCTTTTGTAATAGCGGCAGTATGTGGTTTTGTATTGTCCTGCTGAAATACACAAGGCCTTCCCTGGAATAGATGTTGTCTGGAGGTGAGAATATGTTGCTCTAAAACCTTTATATACCTTTCAGCGTTCGTGGTGCTTTTTAAAACATGCAAGTGTCCCACACCATTTGCACTAATGCATCCCCATATCATCAGAGATGCTGGCTTTTGAACTGAACGCTGATAACAGGAGGGGTGGTCTCTCTCCTCTTTAGCCCGGAGGACACAACGCCCATGATTTCCAACAAGAATGTCAAATTTGGACTCGCCTGACCACAGGACACTGTTGCCGCTTTGCTACAGTCCATTTTAAATGAGCCTCAGCCCACAGTAGCGTTAGCGAGCGTTGGTTTAGCGGCGACGCGAGCGTTGGTATAGCGGCGCTCTGCGCATGCGGGCTTTGGCTCGGCGGGGGTATGAAGTTGATTTAGCGGCATACCGCTTGTGACTGCAGAGCTGAATGGATCGTTCTGATACAAGTTCTGATAGACACAACTCTGTCTCTCCATCTTCTCTCTCTTCTCCTTCTGTCAACAGCTTGTTGCAATCTGAGGAGGTTCTGATTCTGCTGCTGGACTAGTGCACCAATCATAGCAAGTCTCTCAGCATCCATGGTGATACAGTTTTACTGTAACTTTGAGCAATTTCGATATAGATGAGGTCTAAACTCAACAGCAGCTCTAGTCCAAATGAGCTACTGGTCCATTTCTCCTCGTATTTATAGCCAAATTCTGGTCCCGCTCCGACACCTCTATACCAACGCCAAACCAAAGTTCAACGCCGCCATGGCTCGCCCGACACCGTTCCAGCAACCCTGTGTCCACTCGTAAAATGCTAACAACCGCTCCACCGAAGTTTGTGCAACTTTTAATCGCCGCCCGGGCAACGCTGGCGAACCAGCGGTGGTCCAGCGTTCAAGATTTCTGCGTTGGCCTAGCGGACCCAAGCCTCCACGAACTTGCGTCTAGCGGTGCCAAACTTTGAATGGGCGTTGGTGGAGCGGGGGTGAACCTTGCCGGGGCGGAAAATTGCCCCCTCCTCACTGCTCGCAATATTTTGTGCAGCTCAAAACTTTCGGAGCGGTAGGAGGGCCCCTCGAGAAACATCAGCGGTGGCCGAGCGTATACGGCGTTGCTTTAACGGGGGGCAACTTTTGTTAAACGGTGGTGAACGGTTACGAGCGGTGATAAATTTTTTTCACCGCTCCAGGAACGCTCCAGCAAAGTTCGGGCGGTGTGACCGGGCCTTTACTGACAGTGGTTTCTTGAAGTATACCTGGGCCCATTTAGTAATGTCAATGGCAGAATCATCCCAGTGCATGATGCAGTGGCGTCTGAGGGCCCGAAGATCATGGGCATCCAGTAAAAGTCTTCGGCCTTGTCCCTTATGCACAGAGATTTTTTCCAATCTGTCGATGATGAGACCTTCAAAGCCTTTGCAATTTGACGTTGAGGAACATTGTTTTTAAAGTATTCCACAATGTTTTTTATGCAAGCCTTCACAGGTTGGAGAGCTTCTGGCCATCTTTACTTCTGAGAGACTCAGCCTCTCTAAGAAATCCCTTTTATAGCCAGTCAAATTACACACCTGATGCCAGTTAACGTAATTACTTGCTAAATGTTCTTTCAGCTGACTCTCTTTTTTGTATTTATTAACCCCTTTCTGCAGATGTAGATGCCCGCGTCTATAGACCTGCAAATTGGAATTACGCTGTTACTGTACTCGATCACTAGATAGCACCCCCGGATCAGTTATTGAATGTTCACAAGCAAGCAGACCTCGAACGCGGTTCTGAATACGGTGAAGTTCACTCCACCCCCTGTTTTTCGAGAGCTGCATGAATTAAACTCCTCAGCTAAGCCTGATGTGCAAACTGGTCAGTATCCTTGCCCATAGTGTCGATTCAGCAGTTTGAAAAAACGATATCTTGACACAGAAAAAATCGTTATCCTTTGTAGCAACCAGTTTAGCCACAGTGAGCTAACAGTATACCATTTAGTAGTTCATAAAAATCAGTTTTCTGAGGCAAAAAAATCGACATGGTATTAATTCTCTCACATTCTATTGCCTATTACAGTTGTCCCATACAAAAAAAATTGTAGTTCCCTACCGTGGATTTACGTGTAGATTCCTTCATTGCCAAATCCAGCGCTTCCTTATATCCACCCGAGTACTGGCGTTGATAGCCAATCACTCAACCATACACTCAAGCTCTTCTGCGTAATTGTAGAGTTACACTTCATGGCCTCCTGAAGTTTCCCTGATAACAATGTATTGATTGTCTCGTTTCTTATCCAATTCCCGAGTGTTTAAACATTTTAGAGTAAGTGAAACACATTGATTGGACAAACAGAGAGCATACAAACCAATGCGTATCAGCATGCGCTGTTGTATCCTGTCTACGTTATGCACATTACGCGGCTAAAATAGACGGGATTTATAGAAAATCGGTTCGCAAAACTGGCCTTGAAGTGTTCAGTTACATTACAGGATTTAAATGAGAACGATATGCTCTATTGGAATTATTTCGAATGAAACAGGACCGGAGGGTTCTTGTTACTGGATACATCGCTCTCTATTTTATACAGTCAGTGTCTCTGGAGGAGGGATTCACGAAAAAGGTCAGGCTGCTATTTTTGTTTGTTTTTTTTTTTCTGTTTCGGAATGTATATGTACTCAACTAAGTCGAATGTCGAGGTTTTTTTCCTGTTTAAAACGCGAACTGCCCGTGCATTTTGGTGTGGACCCCCGGTACGTTCATTGCACGTTTCTTTTGAATCGGGAGACGCAATGGATTTGATATTCCCTGAAAGTGGAGTGTCTGTTCAGTTAAAATAAGGTATATTTCAGAATTCAGATATTACTGTGTTAGTGAGGTGTACTTGCTCCTTATAAGTGTTGAAATGGGTTTGTGAGCTTCGAAGAGGGGACTGGTAGCTTTCATTACAGGGTGAATGTTCTGACCGTTTAATTAGCAGTTTATTTAATGCGTGTTTGTGCTGGCTTTGAAGAAAAATGGCCAAAACTCTAAACTTTATTATGGAGAAAAGGCACGGTCATATTTGGAGAGGTTACTGGTGACCATTGGTATTCAACTGCACTGATATTGATAAATTCATACTAAACTCAACCAGAAAATCATTCGTTCATATTAAATTTCATGCCTTAAAGCTTTAATTGTGTTAAATACATGATTTTTTAATGATTTGACAGCAAATCATTTTGAGACTTTGGGGAGACACTTGGGTAGCTGTATAATTTGGCTAATAGCATGTAGGTAATCTAGAATGTAATTTTGAAGATGAATTCTACTTGTGCTCAAGGAGTTTATGATACCATAAATGTATAGTTTTAAGCCCCAGCAGTTTTTCAATCGTCAGAATTATTTTTTTTGCAATTTCAATGGTGAATTCTCATGAAGATTTTTTATGTTTGCTGCTCATTTTCTCTACCAAAATCATGAAAATAAACTGAAATACAATGTAATTCTAAATGCTGTAAGTGTCTTTCCTGAATTGAGCCACATTTTTCCTCTTTGTGAAGCTTAAATCTTGAATTATACAGCATTAAAGTGGGTAACCCATAAATAGCCAAATTTGGCTTCTGCACAAAGGGGTTAATAGCTTTTTCAGCTATTAGCTATTTCCTTTTTCTGCCTGAGTCCCAATTTTTTTGAGAACTGTTGCAGCCAGAAAATTTAAAATGAGCTCAATTTGAGGATGAAAATGTAAAATGTCTCAGTTTCAACGTTTGAAAGTGTTCTATATTCAATTGTAAATAACATATTGGCTCATGTGATCTGAAAGTCACTGCATTCTGATTTTATTCATAATTTACACTTTGTCCCAACTATTTCGGAACTGGGGTTGTAGATTGGGCTGTGGTAACATCTGTATGAATGAGAGAGCACCACACCTGCAGTCCACTGAGGCAATGATTGATTATGTTTCAATCTCACCAACACTTAAAGGTCACATCCTGCCAGTCTTCCTACTCATTGCAATATAGGAATCACATACCATCCAATCACATTTTCAAAGCTACTGTCCGGTCAATTAAGAGTCTCAAATTAATGTCATTGATGTCTTTGGAGTGTGAGAGGAAATCATAGTACCTAGAGGAACCACATGTGAACACAGGAAGATCATGCAAATTTCACACAGAAAGAACCCAGTCTGGATTCAGTCTCACAGCCGCCTTGCTGTGAGGCATTGGTGCTTCCCAGTGCGATACTGTGCCGCCCGACAGACAGGGACACACGGAGCCAAGAAACAGCAAATGCAGTTTTTGTGTGTGTGTGTGCGCGCATGTGCGTGTGTGAGTGTGTGTGCATGCATGTGCACGTGTGCTTATGTGAGTACATAGTAAAGTGAATTTGCCCGCATCTGCTTGAGCTGATTAGTCCTGTGTCCGTGCCTGTGTGTGTGTCTTCGTGGAAGTATTAATGATTGCGCACATATATGTGACAGTAGGAGTGTGTCTGTGTGCATGTGAATTCACATTCAAGTTCCTGCCAGGGTAATTTTTTAATTGCAGAGAAATGGGAGTCCATGTGGATATGGGTAGATCAATTCAGATCCACTTTTCTTCTAATACACATCCCTATGGCTCTAATACACTAAGTCAGTCAATACTGTCATCAGCCAAGTTGAAAAACAAATAAAAGAATAATTACCAACAAAACAAATAAACTCTCATTAACACTGAGAATTGAGCATACTTAGTTTCAGCACTTTTACGGAATGAAAACACCTACACTGTATCTGGACACAGAAAACAATTCCAGATCAATTAACAGTATTTATTTCCGTCTGGCTTTCAGAAAAAGAAAAAAAAAATGGAATCTATCCCCAGCCCAAACTGTAAGCCATCTGTACTCATTCTCAGCTCATTTTCGCTGTGTGACACACAAACACATGCGCACATACACGCATACACAGACTCGCACACATAATAAGTCAAATCACAACCTACAGTATATCAGTATCTCTCCATCCATACATACATTGATATTGTGTATATCTGACAGGGAAAATGAGGCCTGCAGGCCTCTGGTTAAGGTGCTTGAATGGGCCTCGGACGGTTGGTGGTCTATCCCCAGTGCAAACAGAATAATCAATCATCAGCCAATATTACTCTTGGGGATATTGGCGTGACTAGGCTCCTGCTCAGTCTAATCAACTTTAAGTCCCTGCAGATAAAAGCGACAGCTAAATAACTGCGACATTAACGATGCGCAATGCACTGTAGTTAGCCAGGAGGGCTAATTTTCATCTCAACACCCAGAGGCTGTGCTCTGGGCCTATATCAGTGAGAGGTTGGCTGTGTACACAGCCCCACAGTCTGTGCACCTTGATTAATGAGAAGGACGACACAGGTCAGTCCACATCACTGACCCTGCCCCAGAGAACGGAGCCTCACCTGTCACTCAAAGCCACCCACCCCTGGCCAATCTGAGAGGGCTAATGCATCCCCAACATCAGCAGGGCACTGACAGGCACAGCTATGGGGTGAATGGATGGGCGAGCGGATCTCAAGCTGTCTAAGCCACCACTAAACTAAGCTTTCAGGCTTTTAATTGCTTTGAGGATTAGTCCTGGCTGCCCAGTACGACAGTTTGGGCAGTTCTGAGCTGGTCGATGTGCACGCATAAACACATGCGAACACTTGCACTAGTGCGCATATGTGGGTGAGCCACCCTCATGATATTACTTACCCGAAAAAGAGAGTAAAAGATGAATGGATCGCAAGCAGGGGAAATGCTGACAGAGAGGCGTATGCCATGTGTTTCTGTTCGTGTGTATGCGTATGCGTGCAAGTGTGTGAGCTCGAGATTGTGTGCGCGTGTGTGAGAGAGCGCAAGTGTCTGTGTGTGTGCGTGTGTGTGCGCGCGCGCGCACGCGCGTGTGTGTGTGTGTGTAAGCGTGCAAGTGCACGAGCGCAAGTGTCTGTGGCTGTGTGTGTGCGCACCTGTAGCACGCTGCATGATTCATTTCTCTCCCTGCTCAAATAAAGAACTTATCACTCGACGTCCACACAAGCCCAGTTTACGAGTTAAAGGCAGCCTTCTCTCAGAGTGGCCACTCACTTAATAGAGGACAAGGCAAAATAACCCAATCTTGCAGTGTACTGCACCCTCCATAGGCCAGGGGCAACGGCTCTGCCACTAAAAGACTCCATCAGTGGCAAAATGCCCTCAGGAACCAACCCACTAATTACCTGCCTGTGCATCGCCCAGCTTTCGCGTGTATCAACTGGAGTTACGTGCAGTACAAGCAGGTTATGGAGACAGGTTCATTACGCCTGTCAATCACATCGTCCATTCCGGTGCTTGCGCCCCGAAAGGCTCCGCACCGCACCTCCCCATCTTTCAACACAGCGCATGCAGCTGCATCCAGAGCCTGTTTCAGACTACAATAACCACATACATAGCCTGTTTAAGACTACAGTACCCACATACAGAGCCTGTTGAAGACTACAGTACCCACATACAGAGCCTGTTGAAGACTACAATACCCACACTAAGCCTGTTTTGAATACAATTTCCACACTGAGCATGTTTAACAGCACAATAGCTCACTTTTTGTGCCTCTGAATGAAATTCGGAGACAGTGGCACAGTTCACAATTGGACTCTAACACGGCGGGAGAAAGGCGCACTAACAGCGGAGAGATAAGAATTGTGAGCGGCATAAATGGGCCACCAGAGCGTCGTGGAGAGCGTTTAATAAGCTATTGAAGGCAAGTGCCTCCCTCCCTGATTGAACTATATGAGCTGCTAGAGAGACAGACTGAACAAGCTCACACACTGGACTCTGTCAGCAGCTGCCTGTGTCCCGACAGACCCGTCCAGCCACTACTGTACAAACAGTGCCACCAGCCTGCACATTCATATTCATTCGAGAAATGTCCACAAGACGGGCTTTATTAATGGTATCCCACAAACCGGCTCACGCCTGAAGTCTGTATTATAATGTCGGTCTTCACAAAAGCAAATAGGGGTTGATATTTCAGAGGGTTTGCAAAGATGCAGGGCTTTGTGGGAAAAAAGTAAATCGGCGCAGACTTTTTTAGAGGGTTGACAAAAAAAATTTGGGTTTTTGCCAGCGTGAATAGAAGTGCGATATTTTAGCCGGTTTGCTGACTTTGAAAGTGCTCCCATCTGCACCACACGTGCGGGGTCTGGAGGCATCAGCAGTTGTGTGAGGTGGGTAATTACGTTGCGGGACTGTGCTGAGGGAGTCGAGCGGTTCCTTCACCTGCAGGCAATGGAACTACTGAACTCCAACTTCTCCTTTATGGAACTGGCTTCCCACGGGGTGCTCTCAGATTTCGGGAGGGGTGGTCGAGGGAAGGGCACACAGCGGCCTCCTAAATCCTTCCCCACGGGCACTGCCCATTCCTGACCCATTAATCTTGATAGGCGGCAAGGACTTCCGTCGAGATGGCCGAACTCGTTCACCTTGCTGAGAGATAAGCAGGGGAGGAGATATTTCCCTATCCTTGCTCCCTTACTCCTGTAACACTGACAGTTCATGCAGGTAAGATGAGGAGTATGTGTGTGAGTATTTCTTTTTTTTTTTTGTTTTTTTTTGGGGGAGGGGGGTTTACTCACATTAGCAATAAGGCACAAATAAGTCGAAGTTAAATTAATTGACCGGAGCAACCAGCTTTAGCCGGTGAACGCATTGCAATGCCCCCCTGCCTCTGTGACTGCAGCTCGTCTCTTAATGCTAGGTTCCCATTATCACGATTCGCGGCACGATTGAAAACGTGGTCTTAATTGCGGAGTAATCGAGGTCATCCAATCAGATCGTGTCAGATCTTGAGGTCAGTCGTGGCAATCGCGTCGATCGTAAAAAAGTTTTAGATCGTTCAAAAATTTCCGGCGATTAACACGATTAATTGTCAATCGTGATCATCGCATCACCGTCGTACCCAAACCTGAAGTTTTAAGCCGCTTTCACACCGCACGCGTTTCGCGTGCACTCGCGTCTTTGCATTGACTTTGAATGTAATCCGTCGTGCAAAAAATTTGTTTCGCGTTCAAGAGTGAAAGCAGCTTCAACTCCTGTTTTTACCTCTTGCCAAAAGAAACGTGTTGATAAACGAGTCCAATCTGAGCAAAATACTGAGAAGGACATTTACTTTCCGAACCTGGATGATCTACATCCACCGTCCATCAAAAAGCGCAGTCCGCCCCACCTCCTGGAGGTTTCAAAGAGAAGCAGGGCCTCTCTCGTTCTCCACATGCCAGACGGCGGGAAGCTGGCGTAACATTTTGCCGCCTTTGAAGGCGGGACAGGAGCAGATCGCCACCCGTGTTCTCGTGTTTATAATGTTCCGCTCAATTTCCTGAGCAATCCCACCCGTGCTGACCTGGACCCTCAAACACAAAACCCAGCATGTGATCTTTGAGCCCTGAAACAGCAGTGCCGCCATGGCGCTAAAAAACTGAAGAGCCAGGGAGCCGGCAGCTCATGAGGTATGTCGCCAAGGCCAGCTCCTCCCCCATTTCAGCAGGAGGTTGGGTCTCAGTGCGGCGAATGAATGTGAGGTTAAACTCACATACGCGCCACAGGTCATGCTGTTAGCATGTTTTTCCTATGCGGCAGAACTTACCTCACTGCTATGAGACAACAATCATTGACCGCAAGTATGGACAGCGAGACGGTAACTCGCACCGGCATGAGGATCGCTGGTCAGTTACTGCCCCGATGGGCCTTGGCGGATTCTGTTCGTGTGCTTGCCGCCTTTTCATTAAACCGTTGCACCCTGCATTATATACAGAGGTTGTGACCCCCACCTATGCCGAAAACACAGCTTACTGCTATGGGGAAACCACCTGATCATGAAGACGGTCACATGACAGCTAAAAGTCACGTGATGAAAGTCACATGTTTGAAGACCAGTTTTCTGTCATTTCGGGTTATTGTAAATTCTCTATGTGACTGCTAAACCAGCCTAGAGGGTTCAAAGGGTTAAGACGAGGCCTTCAGGGGCACTGGAAAAGCAAACGGGATTGGGGAGACCGCAGGGGAGGGGGGGGCTAGGAAAAGTGTGGGGTATTGGGAAGTAGAAGGAGGTGTCGGGGGTGTGTGAAAACTCCACAAAGCTGCACCTGCCTGTCAAGAACCCCATACCCACGGCTAGACTGGTCTGTAACAGGCAGGACATGTACCAACAGTATCTACTCAAAAAATAGGCCTTCCCAGCAAAGCCTAGTGCCCCAATGGACTCAGACAGGAAATGCCTTTAATGCCAAACAAAGATGCCCAGCACAGGAGAGGGCAGGCGGGCAAAGGAATATTCTGTGAGAGGAAATGCTCAAAAAAGTGGAATAGCAAGGGCAGTCGGTTGTAAATATACTCCACAACAAAGGAATTGTGCCACATGGAAGAGGAGATACCCATCTGTGGTCATGATTGGCTGTAGAGTAGGGCACTGAGGGGAGGGGCAGATTATGGCACCAGTTTTATTGAAAGAGAGAGGAGGAAGCTTGTCTCAGCTCATCCAAACTGACAGAAGGGGATCAAGAAAACAGCAAATGCACACGAGCAGAACCGGGCCTTCTAAACGAGGATGAAAAATATGGGGAATATTGTGCTCCGGCGTAGTGGTGACGCACACAACAAGGCAACAATAAACAGCGGGAAGCCAATAAAGCACCAGTTTCGTGATCTCACTCGTGACTCCCAGGCGACAGAAAGCTGAAAATTATTTTTAACAATTTGCCTTTCCTGTTTTTATTTGTTCCTTTTCCCTCCTTACCGACAATCTCCCGTTATCCTCAGGGTCTGTTCTTTTATTCAGAATCCCATTTATTTCGCCAAAATCTTTCCTTAAACCATTACTATGTGAGATAAGATCGTAAATTCAAGATTACACATTCTAATGGTGATACTGCTGTCCAAATTGGTCAACAAAAATGTTTTAAAACCTAAATCCTAAAATGGTTAAATTGAATGAACTAGCTGAGGGTTCTGAACAAGGGGAATAGGGTGGAATAATCTTACCAGCCAAAAAGCAGAGACACCCCCCTCCCCACACGTCCCACCTAGAGTGTGTCCAGCTAAACTAGCAGGGTCAAAAATTGTGTTTGCTCCAAACACCGGGCATCGGTACAGTTTTGTGCAGACTCCTGCAGCTGCGGTTAATGGACTGGACCTTCTCCCGCCTTCCTGCCTCGACACTAAAGGCTTTGTCCTATTCCTTCAAGCAGTAATCCTGCCCCATAATACTTTCCCAACACCCGAGTCCCGTTATCAGAGCCAATACGGCTGCTAAAATGCTACCCTTGCAAACGGGAAGCTTTCGCCTCAATTCCCCCTGAATTGTTTGGTGAAAAGCCCATTATAGAACACGTCAAATGTAAGCAGCTGAATGCGAGACTACTGGTGTCTGCTACAACAATGAATAATGCAATGAACATGTACTTTTGCAAGCTCATTGCAGACAGCCTAGTCCTGCAAGCACAACACAGACAGGCTCCATTGTCCCTTGTTTTGTAAGGCATATGAGATACCTGGAAAGGGGGCTAACTCAAGTTACTTTCTACATATCACAATAGATTTCTTTGCGTCTTGTGTGTGTACGCTAGGCTGAAAAAGGCTTCTCTAATTGAGTTAGTCTGCGTGTAACTGAAGCACCTATTACTAAAACCCCATAAGTCACACTTGACTTGACTTGACTTGTGGGGTTTTAGTAATCAGTGCTTCAATTGACTTATCACTTATGCAATAAAAGTAAATTGGGCAAAGGGTGACCAGGAAGATGAATCACTGTTTTAATGTTTGCCCAGTTTTCAGGGCAAGGAATAAATGCTAGATGTTGAATGTCAATAGTAAAGACATTACGCCTGTTCGTTTGCTTGCGTGCAGCACATACGGTAGGCTCCATAACATTTTTGGGACTGATATTTCCATGAATATTCCAAAAAGTGCTGTCAGTTCTATATGGTCAAAACAAAATCAACAACCGTTAACTAAAGCAGCAACTACATTCGAATAGCTTGATTACAATTGAGAATTGTGAAGCCAAATAAAGGTGAAAAAATACTTTGGTCCCAAACATTGAGGACATAGATGATATAGTTGCCTTGGTACCATGCAAACAGGTCCAAATTTAAAGGGAATCATTCAAAGCATGAAGTTGAATCCCCACTGCCTTTACGTAGTTAAAAAAAAAAAAAAAATGGCCTTCTCCAGCGAGGAGTTCACTCCAACAGAAGAAGGAACAAAGTTTCTGGCTGAGGACAAGCCTGTCTTACACGAAACATGTTTGATGTCAAGGTTTCCCTGACATTAACAGTATAATGCATCGAGCAATGATGAAATGGTAAGGCCACAGAACTGCATATAAAAAAGGGGAGGAAGGTTTGATGTTCTTTTATTCCTTCAAAGCCTCATCTGGAGAAAAGTCCCTCGGCTCCAGTTAAGAACTCTAACAAAAGAATGCCTATAAGCAAGGTATATGCAATCAAAGACACTGTCTGGTACAACTGTCTAGGGTGAAATCTACCACAAAGTTGGAGCGGTAAAACTGCCATTTCAACTTTATTGAACGATAAGCCTGCACACTAGATTATAAAGAGTGATTACTCAGTCATTGGATCCAGAAGAATGTCCTAAAAGACTCCCTTGTTCTGTTGGTATTGGCCATAGGCCCACACTGTTTTGAGTCCAAGAGGCCCCAACACAGCGCATGTAATTATGATATTGGTTTCAGAATATCCCAATTTTTTTTCTTCTCTAAAATAGCTTTTTTTTTTATATTAGGCCGCAGGCTGTGTCAGGGTCAGAGCCTAGACCTCATACATCTATTTGCTAATAATGCAATTAACTGCTTAAATGTCAGTTAGCTGATTGAAATTATGCTTCGATTCAACAAACAAATGTTGTGGATAATTTTTTTTTTGCGCACTACCTCTGATGTATTATCAAAACAAGGACGTTTATACACAGTTGTCATTCAATTTGGAGCACTTGAGAAATGTCAAGCTGACAAAAATGTATTAAGTATGTATTTTGAGCCAAATAACAGGTTCATACAGATCCTACCCGTTAAAAAAGAAGGTAAGGTCAGGCGGGTACAAATGCACTGGAGCGCAGACATACTGCCACTAACTACACGCTTTGGAGCTGGAAGTACCTGGGATCGGGTTGACGTGTCTGTTTGCACATGACTATACAGAGCTGACAGACAGGCTCATCCCAGTCTAGCAGCTAAGCATGATACAGAGGCTCGGGTCAGAACAAAGAACAACACATAATTTATCAGTATGAAAATTTTGGAATACCATTTCTGTTAAGATAAACCTTAAGAACAAATATTGGCACCAATTCCACTCCTCTAATCTAAAGACAACAAGTTTGCCATCTTGAAATCACAGATAATTTACTGATGAACTCATTTCTTATAAACCAAATCTTTTGAAAATAATTTGATCAACAAATATTTGTTGAGAAATTTAAGAGTCTGAGGCTTCCAGTGATTAGTTGGAGAGAGCGGCCTTATGATGTTCACTAAGGAGTTCTTGCCCTGTTTAGAAGGGCCGCATTATGAAAAACATGATCATTTATTGATATCCCTGACCTTGGGTTAATGAGGCAGACCTGGGCGTTTGCTGTGACCTGCTGTTTATCTCACTGCATGTGTTTGCCCAGTCTTTGATGTGGTCATGTCAAAAAGAAAAAAAACTCAGGATGTGGATTGGAGGGGAACTGCCCTGCTGATGATGTCAGATGTTTTTAGTGGCCGTACCAGGATGTACTGTCACTAATTAGCCGCAGTCGCTCCCCTTCCTCCCCGGTCAAGACCAGCTCTCACCAGCTGGGAATTCAGAACACTACATACAACCAAGGCTAATGATTCGTCCAATTAAAAAAGAACGATGTTACACATAACACGCGTGGTAGAGGTTGAGAACTGAGCTCCCCTAATTAGCTTCAGATGAAAAAAAAAGGGACCAGGAGCGTGAAGCAGACGGTTAGCGTCAGCCGTCGAATTATGATAGCCCTAGAGGGGGGCAAATGCTTCCCTGCCTGGTGCTTGAGTGAGACGACTTTACAGGACCATTAGCATTAACTATTAACGTTGTGACATTAACTGCCGCTGCACGCTGAACTCTGTGTGTTTTTCAGTCATTAGGACCGCTGTGCTTTTTGCCTCACCCCTGACAGAGAGAGCTAACACTCGTACCGTTGGAGATTTTGATAAAATGTACACTGCTTGACCCTGAATGGGGTTTATTTTTAGCTGTGTTCATTCAGCATCCATAAACGGATGGCAATTTAGAGGCATCTATCCTGAACGGTCTTAAATAGCCTTGAGGCAAGTAAAAAGATGAAGTGAGTCACTCGATCGATCAAATACACCAGTAGAACTGGGTCAAACCTCAAAGATGGTGCTGTAGGTGAAACTGTCGCATCACAGCAAGAGGATGGAGGGTTTGAATCCCGCCTGAGACCTTTCTCTGTGGAGTTTGCTAGGTCTGCCTAAGTTTGCACAGACTTTGACCGGGTAATCTGGTTTTCTCCCATAGTCCAAAGACATGCAGGTGAGGTAAACCTGACGTCTCTAAACAGCCAACAGTTAAGAATGTGTACGTTAATTTTGTATGAACCCTAAAGTGAATTCCCAAATTGCCCAGGGTTTGTGTTCCCGCTTCTTGCCCACAGGATACTCCAGCCGCTCTGTGACCCTGAGCAGAAATCAGCCAGACAGAGGATGGATAGAGGGACCTCAAGTCAGTGTTACCTTCAAATGAAATATTACAATAATTGTTCCTAGTTGTTTAATTTAATATCTCAGTGCCTCATCACTGCAGGTCAAGACATGATTAATTAACTTATTTATTTTCCTGCTGCACTATTTAGACATGCATAACTTGCTCCTTTTTTTCTGACAGGTCTTGAATTAATTACATGCCATTTCATTAGAGTTGGCGGACTATTCCTTCAGCGTCCAATAGGGTGCTGTCCAATTTCACCCAGCAGGGGTCAGTGGGCAAGTGGGTGAGAGAGCGCTAAAGCAGCAGGTTTCATACAAACTTGCTTGGCATAATCTTCCAGCCAATTATAATCTCAGTCTGACTGCTGCTCACCTTGACAAGGCTCAGTCATATTTCTCCCCCCAACTAATCCCCGCACACTTCTTTGAAAGACTTCCACGGCTTTACCGGCTCATCTTCCCCACACCCCCGATCGCCACCCACCCCCGCCCCCACCCCCCACCCTCCCATCACCCCCTGGCTCACTCATTCAGGCACACAAATACACAAATACACACACACCCTCAAACCCACATGACCAGTGAATCACCATTCTTTCATTCAGAGCAGGTCTGAATTCAACCATATTAGTAACATATTAATCCCTAATCTCCATACCTTAACCTTTTGCAACAATCACAAACATTTTGCAGTTTATAGACACTAACAGATGGTTTGCAGACATTTCTCATATAACGACACAGTCCCTGTGCATGAAAATACACACTCTCTCTAGGACATGCTCATAATGTTGATATGACAGATATTCCAGATGGAAACATGGGCAGATCGGAAGAGAGTCTTTGTCTTGCTTGACAGGATGCAATAAAGGAAGACAAAGATTCAGTTCACAACTTAAGATGAACAACTGAACAGCATTAAACAGCAGTATATTAAAAGAGGAGGCAGCAGGTTATTTCAAACATAAACTTGTTTTTTTTTCTTCATCCTAAGAGCACCCGGCAGAGACGAAAGCCTGAGTGAAATTGATTTTGTGCGGTTTCTGGAAATGGGATGACACTGAGATTAGCATGACAGCGTTGCTCACACATAGACGCCCGCATAAATAAATAAATAAGAAAAATTATGAAAAAAAAACAAAAACGTCATCTTCGATAGACAAAGAGAACGCCTTGAGATAAGCAGCACTCTTTTTTATTTTTTTGTTGTCTTACACCTTAAGGCCCTGAGGCAATCATAATCCCCCACCTGTTTGTTTTACTCTGATTTGTATTTCAAATATCTGCACGCTTGTTCAAGTTTACAACGTCCACTGGGACAATGCCAGGTATCCGTGGCTACGCAAAACAATGCTGGATAGCGGCGCACTGACGCTTTTATGGCACTTCAAGCCCAGACTAAGTACCTCTCTTCAATATTTAACTTGTCAAACAGGTCCGTGGTGAGCTGTGAAGTTCATAATTGGTAAAGCATACCAGAACAGGCTCAAAAAAGGACGTCGAGCCCGGGAACAAATGTTTGGTCAGCAGGAGGGTGTCAGGGTTCACAGGTATGCTAAGAATGAGCAATCCTCATGGAGCACCCATTTGCTTTGTCCTTCTCTACGACCAATAGGTTTCCATCTTCACTTTCTGCACGAGGCAGAGAGTACTTAACGAAGAGGGAAAACTGAGTTCGCCAAATGACTGTCTTGAATAAAACCCAGAGAAGCTTGTTTTACTTCAGTCCATCTGGCCTTGAGAAACAGACCTTGACCTTGAAATAAATTCTTGACGTTGAACATATTGGCTTGAGGCCTGAAAAAGGCAATCACCTGAATGTTCAGTCTGAGAGGACTTGTCATCTGTTCTCCAAAAAACAACCAGTTTCTAGCGTCAGCGCAGGTATGGGAGGCAGAATATCCGCAGAGCATGCCTTTTGGACGCTTTACAGCTCAGCTGTGTTTCCTTGCTTAGCAATGCAAGACATTAAGCTCCAATACCATTGAGTCTCCCCTTTTACTCAAATATCATATTGCAATGAAATCTAATAAAACAATTTGGCTGCAGCTGCTTGTTCTGCTTTTCACTTTGTGGCAAAATCCTAATGTTGTGTTCGAAAAGTCAGGCTGAAAACTGTCACTCGCGCAGACAAGCCAAGGCATGCTGCAATTGTGCGCCCTGGACACACAATCAGGGCTGCAGTTATCTTGCAAAATCGGGCCAAGTTTTACTGCAGGTTTATTTGCCAAAGAGTTGAACCGTAACTCGCCAGAATGATAAATGACGTTAAATGTACATAATAAATCTAAGATACACGTGACCTAGAAATACAGACACCGAAAATGTCGAAGCAGCCAGTCACATTTAACGGAGATCAGGTTACTCCACGTTTCGACACAAGTGTGCTTCGCAACAATTCCAGCCGACTTGCGAGGTGGTAACCCCATTCATCAATCTTACATGGACTAATACCTTCCGCAACAGCGTAAAATACACAAGTACAAGAAGTGAGATGTGCAGCGAAGCACTGTATCCGCTTTTGCTCCATTTAAAATGGGCACAAACAGCCCTATAAATCTCGTTAATTCACTACAACTGCACAAAAAAGGCAGGTATTTTATTAGAGCGATAAAATTATATGAACATTAACGGTCCTTTTATAATTCTATCTTTTTTTTCCCCCATTTGCTCTTTTCAGGAGAAAAGCATACCCAAATGTTCAGTTAACCCTGTGAAGAAATGTCAGGAATTAATTTCTGTTTTGTTTACTTCGAACTGCAGTGTGTGCGCTTGTTAGTGTGTGCCTGCGTGTTTGTGTAGGTGTATGCAGTTTTATCACTGGCAAAGATACAAGAAAAGGGCGGGATAGTTCCAGGCAGGTGTGTATGGGAGGTGCACCTGTCTGATTGCTGACAGGCACATGCAGAAAAACATGAACACGCATTTCCGCGCACGCACACACACACACACACACACACACAACATGGCCACCTTCCCTCTCCTCTTCATCCCCAAACAGCAGACACCATGTTCATATCATTTATACATAATAACCATTAACCATCTAAAATAAGACTGCTGATTGGCATAAGAAAACTGGTGAAAGTACAGCAATATGCAGAGGTGTGCTCACTGAACACACGTAATATAAAAACCTGCACACAGGTCAAACCCTCACGGTAGCTCCAAACACTGCTGTTCCAAGCACTAGTATGTAACAACCCCGGGGGTAGTCATCACACCGAGCTGATGCTGCAACCTCATGTTGTGAACCCAGGAATCATTTCACTTGGCCAACCTCACTCCCACCGACAGGGTCTTGTGCAAAATAACCGCAGGGAGGCTTGGAGGTGAAAACTGTGGTACAAGGATGTGCAATATTACCTGGAGGAAAGAGAGAAACAGAGGGAAAGACAGTATCAGAATCAATTGCTTTTCCTCTCAAAGGAGACATTCAGAGTCTGTATTAATTATTCACATTCACATCAACGGCCATTTGAAGAGCTTTTATTAAAACCATTGACAGGCGATTCAGTTGTTTGCTGTGCTCTGTGGTAACTAAAGATATCGATATACTGAGTTTGCAAATAAGACCAAACATAACCTTTCTCAAAACCAGCCATTGATTTTACAGCAAAATATAAATTTGTTTGACAATCTCTAGACCAGTGAGCTGAAAGGGTTAAGTATCTGACCTCATATGGGACAGCTGCCAATAGGCTTGTTTTATTTATCTCCTCCCTTTTCCAGAAAGACAAGTTGCAAATTTGACTTGGCAGTGAAGACTCACTCAGTACACTGACGCTGATATTGAGGAGGTGTTAGGGTTTTAACCCTTTTGAGGTGAACAGGAGGAAGAATCATTAGCACGTTCCTACCTTTTGAACTCCCTAGACATATTCAGACCACCAAACAGAAGGGTCTAGGATGATGTAAGAGTGGAAAGTTGGCTGACATCATCTTACCCTGAGGAGTCTGTTTGCAGACCGTCTGACACTGACCCAAAATACTGGCCGCAGATATTTTTTATACTGTACATATTTTAACTATTTCTTTGATTTGTGCAATGTTGTCCGACATACCTCACGCTGACTGGCCAAGCTACGCTTTGCTTATACACAGCCGCTGACAGCCCTTTTCAGTATAAGACAACTGTGCACATCTCCTCCTGTTCAAAGTGCAATAACTCCCATTTCCTCTGACAAAATCTACAGTCGGCCAGTTGGCAAAACTACTTAAAAACCTCTGCTTTTTTTGTTTTTAATATAATGCACGGATTTGCTGAGTTAAAATTAATTTACTACTAGTGAAAGAGACGTTTGTACATCAGTTGGATGGAACTCTCAGTGCACTGATGTACAGAGGAGCACCGATTCAAATGAACTTCTGTCTTGGCTTTATGGTCATGTGATAGGCCAGTGCTGAGAACATGAAAAGGGTTAAATCAACAGAGGAAATCCCAGAGCCAAGCTCTGATTCTGGGTCTGCAGAAGCACTGGCCGCCATGCTCCCTGAATGACTTTTCCATACTAGATATAACTCAAGGGGCACATGAGATTTTGTGCAAAAACTAGAAAAATGCAGTCACTGGATGACCAAAGGCTATATGCCTGAAAATAGAATTCTCCCCATAGTCAGGGTCCAAAAAAAAAACAAGGGAGCAACTTTGGGCCCCAAGAATGTTCAAAGAGGATTCTAACTGATTTAAAGCTGGGGTTTGCAATTTTTCAAAAAAATACTTTTTGTCATATTTGTTAAAACTGTTACTATGACCTGACATTGGGGCGTGAGTCACATGATCTTTGAGAAAATCAGAGTCATCTGGCTCTATCTAGTGCTTCTAATTCCTTCTGCAAAATTTCACCGCGACCGGGGAAAAACAACCAATCAGAGCTAGGAGGAGTGACTGACGATGACAATCATTTCTCGTGCACACGCAATTCAATCAGCTGTGTCGCCTAGTTGTGGGTGTTTCTTTACAGCTGGACAAATGCTAGCCAGCATAAGCACTGCCATTTCTCACGGACACCCATATTTGTGAGTTCTAACTTGAGAAGTTGAGAACTGGAGTACAAATTTCCAAGAACGCGAGGACGCGGTAAGCTGTATCTGCAGTTTGAGACAGTTGCGTTCTGGTCTACTTAACATTTCAGTGGGAGAATTTATTTGTTCACCTTTCTCACAATTTTAATATTGTTAAAAATAAACAGCTATGTGCTTTTTCCTCGGCGGTTGCTGTTGTCGCTGACTGTCACCAAAGAATGCTGTCACCAGGGGCTATGCTGTCACTTAGCTGCAAAAGCCATAGGGCAAAAGTAGGCTACACTTGCCGCCGAAAGGCGTTGCAAGCTCGGCTCATAACAATAACTTCATCGGTATTTGGTTGCTAACGCAAGTGGGTAGCTGGTATATAACCACAGATGTATTTTCTGGTTACAAAACCTATATTTTCAGATTTAACGGTCAACATATCTTGTCTCTTTTTACAAAATATCAAGTCATAAACCCCAAACTTATAAATTTAAGACAGACTTTCCTGGCTGGATCTCTTCAGGTCAGTGGGAAGCCGCTCGCGTTCTGCCACCCGGAAGTATCTTGGCCCATATTGTTAACAAACATTCTGAAATGCCATATTGCTTCATATGTAAGACATCAATGGTTAAGGTAACACTCCGTCAAGAATATCTCATGTTACAAATGTTGCGCTTGTGGCTGACGTTAGCTTGTTTCCAGTGCTAAGGCTAGCTCAGTGGCTAGCTGAGTTTTATACGTAATGTGCTGTAACTCTATTTCTAATATGCCTAGGTAGGCATACTTGACCTGAGGCCACAATTATAGGATACTTGTTGATGGTAAAATGTAGATATTTCACTGTGTTTGAACCTAGCGTTCACATAGGTCAGCTGATGATTCAGGCAGAGGACACTGCATCCAGGTAATGGGATGTGAGACTCGCACTCGTGCACAAGAATCAGGGAGTGGCTTTGGTTAGAGACTAGGGGGGAGGGGGTGGGTTTAGAGGTGAGGCTACATTCAAATCGTGCTTGCAGTTCCAAGATTGCATTCTCCAACTTTAAATAAGAACTGTTTGACTCCTTTTTTACCCCTCAGCCCTCAAGGCTGACGGGGGATTGCTATCCTTTGTGCGGTTGGGCGGGCGGGCGTCTCCAAAAACTTTGACATTGGGCTGAGGGGTATTCCGTGCATTGCACGCCTATTTTTTTTTTTAAGTAGTGGACTTTGGCATGA
This sequence comes from Gymnothorax reevesii, assembly GCA_029721435.1. Classification (NCBI taxonomy): domain Eukaryota; kingdom Metazoa; phylum Chordata; class Actinopteri; order Anguilliformes; family Muraenidae; genus Gymnothorax; species Gymnothorax reevesii. Next base: position 57,677,878 of record CM056586.1, read on the forward strand.
AGACGGTGCTACAGGAACAGTCATGGTGTCACGAGAACAACAGGATTGCTTATTTATACAGCTAGACATTCAAAGCAAAGTTTCTGATTCCCATTGAAACAGTCTGACATATTTAATTTGGAAATGTAGTTTTAACTAATGGTGGTGCTATGGTAAAAGGAAAAGAACCATAAAAATCAATAAGGCTCCTCATTTATGCGCTACGGATATTGATTGATATTGAAGATTTTGACAGGATTCCCATTATAACTGTCCAAGTAATTGCATTCTTAACCAGAGGTTCAAGTGAGACAGAAACTGAACTCGTCTATGACCCTGCCATGCCCATTTGGGAGTAGAGTACAAGGCTGAAATGAAATACCAAAATAGTTTAAGTCCAAAAGATGTTGTGTGCAAAGTTTTATCCAATTTGATCAATATTTGGGACTGCTAGAGGTTACAAATTGTTCAAATACAGTAGATGTCTATGAGTGAAGGCATGTTAGAGGTCACAAAAACATTTTTTTCAAAATCGTCAAAAATCATTCTTGCGTTCATACTCATATACCACTAACATTCAGTGTTTCAGCTCTTTATCTACAGTATATTAGAAGAGTCTAAAAATGGACAACTCATTTTTTCCCAATATGACTACCCTGCCATGGCCTTTTTTGAGAGTGCATGGCTGAAATGCAATCCCAAAATAGCTTATGAGCTCAAGATGTTTTATTTTATTATTAGTAAGTTTTATTTGTGACCGCTAGAGGTCATGGGTCGAATTTCTCTGGGATGACAAACAATGAAGGATGAATAAGTGTACGCCATCTTACAAACTCAGCTGGTCAATGACCAGTTGAGATAAAAATTAAAACTTGTTGTGATGCAGGGAAGGTATTAGGGTCACTAGTATCACCACTAAACACCAGGAACAATCACAGAAGGCTTGACATGATTCCTATCAAAGCCGTCAGAGTTAGTGAATTTGGAAATGTTGAATTTAGCTGAATGGTGGCGCAACAGGAAATGTTAGTGAGCCATCATAATCAGTATCTTCCTCCTCTATGCACTGGGAATCTAGAAATCAAGCTTGACATGATTTCCATTAAAACTGCTTGAATTATTGCAACTTGTTGTACTTAAATTAAAACTTTGTCCTGGTGGTGGAACAACAGCAAAGGCTATGGGGTGCACAATCAACAGAAGTGTGACAGGATTTCTATCAAATTTGTCAGAGTAATTGCATTTAGACCTGGGTTCTGGTGCTTCAGGACAGGTCATAGGGTCATAAACACCGCAAAAAATGATAAAATAAAAATACTAGGTAAGATGAATTTACTTATTTTAAGACTTAAAACACTTATTTCTATCACCATTTTTCTTAGTAAGTTAAAAAAAAAACTTTTTTGGGGGTCATTTTTACTAGGGTGAGTAAATTTCACTCGTCAAGTCAAATAGTAACTTGTTTGAAGTTGTTTTTTTAAAAAAATTATATAATGGTATAATATTAAAGTGATAGAATTAAGTGTTTTAAGTCTTGAAATAAGTAAATTCATCTTACCTAGTATTTTTATCTCATCATTTTTTGCAGTGAATTGGTGGGGTTTGTCACCTATGCACTATGGATAAGCACAAATAGTTTGATCTGATTCCTGTAAAGATCTGTTTGATCTTTTACGCTAATACAAAGAATCTGTCGTGGTGGCAGCCATGGCAAATCCATAATATCCCCTAACACAGATAAATACACAAAAACAGCCAGCAAAGGACATGGAGAAATCCAGGAACAGCAGTACTCAAATCATTTTATATACAGTATAAAAGAAAACAAAAAAAATCTTCAAAAAGGGAACTCTCGCTGGGCTGAAGGTGAACCTAGCAAAAAGCCAGTAGTTTCCCATAGTTTTCATAGCCAATAAAATCAGATTGGAGCATCGCTGTATAACATGGCCCATATCAATAACAGCAATTATAAAAGTTTGAAAACCGACATAAAAGGAGATTACAAAAAGCTTCAGAGTTTTTCCATTGTCCCTTCTAAAATAAACCAGTGCATGGTTAAAAAAAACCTCCAAAACGCTGTATCCATAAAGAACTTGCTTTATAGTAAGCAGCTCATGTACAGTTTAGTGCAGAACATTTTAGTACACTATGGGCACGTTTGGTAACCAGCATCCATAGTATTTTCCAACATTCTAAATTAGTCAAAAGATGATCTAATGGAAGAAAAATCATTGTTTCTATTCGCAACTGCATTCTCCATAAAACAATATTTTTTCAATATCTTCTTCATCCAGAGTACTCAACAACTACATTCAACAGCAGGCAAGTATGCTAATTTGAACACAGTTCTGTATCCCTCTAAACAAGCTGAAGCCCAAGGTTAAATTGCTTTAACAAGAAGTGGACTATTACACAGACTAATAAAGATCCAGTTTAGGAGTGTCAGTGCTTTTAAAAGAGCTTACAAACCCAGTGGGACTGCAGCCCTCCTAGGCCAGACCTGATTAGTCTTGGTCTGGAGAATTTTGAAAACTTATATAAGTAAAGTAATTATTTGCAGAGAGAATCACCTGTTTCTCAAACAGTTGCTAATTGAATTGTGACTAAAAAAGCTTCTGGCCCTGAGTGAGCTCTAAGATGGCTCACGGCTGCTTTACCCCGACATTACTGCATGCCCACCAATGTGTGTAAATTAATGGAAAGGTAGTTCGGCAAAACACAATTACGATTCTCTGAAAGGTGATGGTCTTCCTGGTTATCAAGGCCTACCCAGGTTATATCCAGGTAAAAAGTGAACTATAATGGTATTGTTCTGTTTAAGTAAATGGATCATACAGCCTAGATTGCCATGCCATTACAATAAAACTTTAGCATCAGTTCAGACAGGGACAGAAGTCAGGTCTGATCAAAAGTCCTTTTCTGTCCAGTCATTCTTGATTTCAGCATCTTCCACACAGTATGCAAGCTTTTATAACCAAGGCAGAGGTCATTCTTTTTTCCGGCTCCGTGCCCTCAACTCTGCTCCTACTCAGGTCTACTAAAGATCTACATCTCATCTCCCCCACCTCCTGAGCTGCATTGTCCATCATTAGCAGCATCTGTCCATATCGTGTTCCATAATTTGAATAAAAAGAATCAGAGGCCGTGCTGTGGGGTTTGGGAACTCAAGGACTGCCTGTCATGCCTTCCCAGATTGTTCCAGAACATCAAGCGAGGAGAGTCATCGCCAAACTCAAATGTATGTCACTCACTCTGAAATATGTCCCGACTGAACTTTCTATTTCTAGCTTTTGTTCATTGCAAACCCACAAAAACATGCTTCCCTCCTGGAACTTGGTCCACTCAGTACTGGGAACAAAAATCAGGCATCGGTCTAAACTGATGTTCCTCAATCACAGAAACATTTCAACTTTGGCCAGTAATTCAATGCCAGTGCTGGCCTATAATTATCTGAAAGTTAATACAACATTGAACATGAATCTGTGCTGATCAGCATAAAACAAGAAAGTCACAGATGCACAATTCCATTTTGATAGTTACTATTTTGTCAGTTACCACAGTAAGTATGTCCTTGCATGCTGTAAGACCTGAGGCAAAAGCTATTCTAACTTTGTGAGCAATCTCAGCATAAATCATGCAGATCGGCGAGACCACTGCATGTGGCAGATAAGGTAAGCTACGCTTTTCTTACCGCTATGCATGGCTGACACTAAAAGGCTTTGAGAGGACACAGGCAAGATTGTATTCATTTTGCATTATTGTCTCATTTTATGGACAGCCAGATGATCACTTATTCCCTTGCCCCCACAATAACCTCTGGCACTGAAAACAAAAAAATGTTTCAAAAACCCATTTAGAATGGTATCCACACTGAAAAAGTGGGACAAAAAGCCGTAAAGTGATGTAAGAAAGCAAGTGAGTAAGGACATTTGTACAGAGTAGAAATGAAGTGTGAAAGGAAACGTGAGAGACAAACAGCCCTCGCGACAACCCAAAGTGACCCAATATAACACTCATTGATTTTTACATTAGAGGACTCAGACCTCTGTTACATCAGCTGCTTGGAAGCAGACTATTATCTTAATTAATTCTGAATCAAGGCCAGGCAGCAGAACTACTCTCCGTCCTCACCATCTGCAGTTAATTGCCATCAGCTTTACCAGTTACAGCGCGAATATCCCCCTCTTCTCTATGTACATCCAAAAGCCACAGTTATCCTCTAGCACGTTTTAGACCCTAATTTTACAAGTAATTGAAGGCCACTGATTGTGTGCAGACTGAGAGGGATAGGTGCTTGGCAGCAGACTTCATCAGATGGTGCGCTGTCTGCATTTGAAGCCGGTCACATTGGGGTCAGCAAGATTGGATATTTACAACAAATCTGAGTGCAACATACCCAAGAATATTCAAGGAATATTTTTACGCACAGGATGGTTTGATTGTATATTCAAATGTCCATGAAAAAAATCACTTCATTTTCAGCTATAATGGGGTGTGCTATATTGCCATTGGTTCAGCTATCCCTGTTCAATACAAGGGACCAGTTTGACTGCATGTTTACTAACCAGTAGTAATAAAACTAATTTCTGCAAGTAGCACCTACATTTAGTAGCAATTTTTGTTGGTTTAACTAAATTCAAATCATATTGTGAAATAATTTTCAGATGCAGTTAACAGTAACTTCAGTAACTACCGACTTCTTCTCTTCCAAACCCACTCGACCTATTTTTTCTTGTTTCCAATGTCAGATTAACCACTCAAACTGCACTATAACAGTCTGCCAGCAGCCAAAATTGCCCCATGTTCCCTGTTTTATCCTGAGTTTTGCCGTCCTGTGTCCTGTCTCACCAACAGCTCCAACACACCCACAATTGTCGCCCCTAATGAACGGTTGAATCGTATCACTAACATTCCCAAAGCAGCAATCAGCCCGGTAGTATGACAAACACAAAAAAGGTTATCTACGAAGGGCTATCTGAATCACACTACTTCTACTTGTATTTAAAGAGGAACGTGCAGCTGTGGAGAGCCGCACACCATCTCATTTTACAGAGTATGCAACATGTCCCCAAGGTCGTTGTTCGATATTAGATAAATAATAATGGAACTACTGTCACAACCTAATACAGTCAGTGAGGAAAGCTGCCCTTGTCACCCTGTTGCTCTGATGAGGACTAAGAATATGCACACTGCAAAGCCAAGGGGCTAAATGAATATTTTCTAAGGAAGCTTAATGAGGATTTCATGTTCTTGCTGAATTCAAAAGCCCTGCATTAGCTGAATTGCAAATACAGAGCTTGCAAATCCATTTTATAAGTACAATAATTAATCAGGAGAGCAACTGGATTTGTCAATTGATAATTTGCAGATCAGATCACCTTTTGAAGAGGATTTTCAACACGCTTGTAATTCCAGATACAGAAATTATGAGCCTCTAGGTAAAAATGTTGCAACTGCCCACACAACTACATCCCATTTATTTTGCAACAAAGTAGAATGGTCCCCATCCCTCAGGGCTAAGGGCAGTGAAGAGATGTCTTAATTGTCCTGGCACTATCTACAGGCCTGTTTTCAGTATCAAACAAAACTGCAGATGAACTATTTCAATTACCAGAAGTACCAGGGTCGACCAGGGGGTCAGTGTCTTTACTTCTTTTGAACAGAGGAGCAATTGAATGCATGCAATTGACACTGGCCAAAGAATATTCCAGTATTAAACGGTAAATTAAATGCCATGCTCATTCTTCACCTGGTAGAACTGGATGAAAAACAGAGTAATTAGCCTCCTCATGTCCACTGATCGATGGATTCATGGTTCAAGGCATATCGATCGGGTGTTTGAAGGATATTCGTGGCCTTTGGCTTTCCCCCCACTGCTCCTACGCTGCTGGACTCTGTGGGCGTTCTTCCACGTAGTGCCATTTCGGCCAGTGGGTGGATCACGCGGTCCACGTCCGAGCACCATCCAGCACGTGTCAACAGCAGCAGGTCGAAAGGTAAAAGGTTTACCAGGTCTTTCAGGTGAAAGTCAGGATTTTCTCCTTGAACTTTGAAAGCACCCTGAAAGCTGCTCCTTAATGACAAGGAGCCACAGCTCTCCTGTTTTTTTTTTTTTTTTTTTTTTACACCATTGCTTCAGGTGCCTGGAGACGCTCTTTTCTCAGCACTTAAACTGGGCTGAGCAGGTCCCATTAGGACCACCACATTTTTACCTTGCCCCTCATGAAACGTGACCTGATTTCAGAGATGATGACTACAGTCTAGTCAGAGAAGGTTGGAGCACTGCATGTGATGTACGAACCATTTCTGTTTGCGTGCATGTCCCTGTTCAGCAAACATTTACAAATCGGGCCCCATTTCGTTAGATGACGAAAAGTTCCCAGCAAGTTTGATTACTCAACTCACAAAAATAAGATAAAATCCTGTCTGTCCTCACAGACAACAAAATAAGAGGTCTGACATCATCTGAAGTAAAAATGCGAGGATTTTTACGAGGGTGGCAACCGGCTGGCAGAGAACCTCTAGCAGCAAGATCATTTCAGAACATTGTTAAATCTATTATGGTTTAATACTTCAAAGAGCAGGTTTTTTGTAAATTTTATGCAATTTTATCTAAATTACGAGCATCCTAAAACACCTTTGTATTAGTTCTGATTGTTACACAAACCTGTTTGGTCTATAACATTCAAATAGTATGTAATCACTCACCATCTTGGGTGATGTAACAACGTCAGTGTTATTGTTTGATTAATCTTTCTGAACAATTTTTTTTTTTTTTGATAGCACTGACAGGTTGCTCGGCAGGATTTACAAATCTTCACACTTGTTTCGTACAGTATGCCAGAGAGATGGAAAACAGCAAAGACCGTGTCAGTGAAATATGGTGACATCACGTCAATACCTCCACACAAGTCTTCTCGAAAGGGAACGTTGCGGGAATGACAGGAGGTCTCAGGAGGTCAGCAATAATAATCAGTTGTGACGAGGAGAAGAAAAGGAACTCTCAAAGTGAGAGTGAGAGGAAAACGAAAGAAAGAGAATCAGAGCAAGAGCCGGGGAGAAGGAGACATAGATAAGCCACTGAACAGCGATATTTACTCGCCATATTTCTATATTAACCACTGAGACAATATTGAAGAGATTTAGTCTTTCAAACCATGAAGCTACAAATATAGCATGAACAGACTATAGTATATTAATATAACACATACTCTGAGGCAGTGATGCCTTTGCCTGCAGTAATATGCTGGAATAGCTTTGTAAAGTAAAAACGAAAATGAATGCATTGGTCCTGAGCTAAAATGAAGTTTACAATCTCTGAGAAACAAAAACCTGACTATAATATATATGACGCTCTTGTCTGTGAAGAGGGTCGTGAATTATGAAACAAGCTGCAACAATACAAAGTCAATCCCTTAAAAACACACAACCAAGAGCACACATGTATGAAACCATGTGGGGACACACAGAGACACTTCCACTAATTAGCTCAATCTCCCAAGTGAATCACTCAGTTGGAATAAGTAAATCTGGGATGGCATTTAGAAGTGCTACAGGATGATTGCTTTCCAGAAAATTACACATGCAAATGGGCCTGAGATGCTTTGCCAATAGCAAAAATAGGTTTCTTAAGCCAAAAATCACAAACTGTCAAGACGCAGTCCCTCAATTAAGGTAATTCAGGCCAAAATGACCCTCGGTCTTCGGTGTGAAACAATGACTCAATGATGAATAATGGAATTCATGCGGCTGCAGTACATCTTGAAAGAACAGTCTGTATGATGAAATCCACCAGAATAGAGACGACATAATTCTATCTGCCCCAGCTGAAACAAAAGGTGCAAGGTGTACAATATAATTCAAAGTGCAGCAACTCAATTCTGAAAGTACACATTTTCTAAGAGCTTTGACTCCGTGGTGAAACTCAGAGGGAAAAAATGCCTGATAGTCATGCTATTTCTCCATTCCCACCGGCCCAAAAAAAAAAAACTCTCCGTATGCTTCTTCCCAAGGATAAAATTTGGTCTAACAGGTTATTTCTTCCTCAAAGCCCAGAGTGCCCAGCCAGTGCCAAAGCTATCCTGCTTAACATCTCTTCCACATAGGAATAGCACGTTCTTGAGCATTCAGATGGAATAACTTGTGCATACTACTCTGATAATGGTCACCTTTCGTTCAGTGGTTTCCATGCTAGTACACTGATAGACTCATGATAATGTAGCCCCAACTGCATATTTTGGGGTTTACAAGTCAACCGCTGCAATTGTATCTGTGTTGCATGGTTGGTTTGCCATTATGTGACAGTGCTATTTATTTTAAACTAGGATTCCGAACGCTCAAACCTTTGTAAAACTAGGCAATGACCAGAGGTGGATATAATCCAGGTTTAAAAAATAAATATCCTCCCTATGTCATTTTTTCCAAGCAGGATTTCCAAGAGGTTGAACTAATAAGTGAATTCAGACAGCTTCACTCACAGATGGAAGTAACATAAGGCTGCCCTTTCTGACCCCTGGAATATCTACCTCTGGCAGTGACCACTGCAGGTACAGTAAGGCTGTGGGACCTTTTTTACATCCAGTGACTGGTCATGAAATGCTTTATTTGTCTCTGAATTTAACGCCCAGCATGTAAAAAAAAGAAGAAGAAACAGACCAGCACAAGAGAGTGCCAAAGACGCCGTTTGCATCGTTTCAAACGCACCCAACCATCTGTCACCATGGCTTGCATTCATTCGCTGTTTAAACAAGCCCATGAGGTAGCAGGGTCTATTAAACACTAGGGTCCATATGCATATAGCTCAAAGGTGTCTCTGTGATCTGCAGGAAGATGATGTTCTGCTTTTTCATTTACTAATTTCAATCATTACAAGCCAAAAGGCTAAACTGATCACCACTCGTGATTGCTTTGTTTTGAAATTGAATTTAATGCCCAATATCAAAAGTAATATAACCTTCTTACACTGCCCAAAATTATCATTCCACAAAGAATCCAAAGAGCCCTATCAAGTTCAAAATATTTTTATTGCGTAAATCTGTTATTTGCCTAGAAGCCCTCGTGCTTCAAGATGTTTGTGTTACATAAAAAACTAAAAAGGATCTTTCTGTGCAGACAAGTCACAAATAGTATTGCTGGTGACATGTGGACAAACAACAGCATGTATTACACAATAATGTCACTTTCACTGAGAAGGCTGAACAGCAACCGAACTGAGTCCCATAAAAGGTCTGGCAGAAAAAATACCCTTTTTCTTAAAGTGATAGAGGTCAATTGAAAGAGGCTTAGATATAGCTAAAGGGCATAATGGAATGAACAAAATGCCTGTGCTGTTGAAAGTGAGGACATCAATTAAAGGAGGCAATGGCATTACGGAGGTTGGGAGCAGAATGCAATTAATCACAGGACTCTGCTGCCCCAGAGACCAAAGCGGGGAACTGCTGGGTCAATGAACTAAATCACTTCTTCAGCGGGTCCAATAGGCATGAATTCTCTATCGAACAGCTCTAGGTCACGAATTACTTGTCCGATGAGGATATGGACTGGAGCGAGGACATCAATTTAACAAATGTTATGTTAAATGCATTGATAGAGACAAAAACAAGTGAAGGGGCACAAGAACTAATAAAGGTACTGCTCAAGATGGAAAAAGAATGAGACCACGTCCACGCTGGGTTCCACCATCTGATCTAATTGTCTAAACCATGATTGAACAGGAAGATCTGTTGTATTCCGTATACCCTAAAACCTGCATATATAAAAACAAGTGACTATTCATTAGATTTTTGCATGTGCTTATATCACAGCTCCGGAAGACTACTTGGAAAATTTAACCAACTTCGCCCGTAAAGAATACTTCATTTATTTCTGTCGCCCCCAGAATTCCCCTATGGCAGCAGTGTTATGGAAGGCCCTCAATTCTTAACCGACGAGGAGTCTGGCATCTGAAGTGTACCATTAGTCACTGGATGCTAAATTAATTGGAAAGAGTCAAAAATACGACGGGAGGGGGTATAGGGGGGAACCTACAAACCCATTTTCAGAAAAATTGGGACGCTGTTTAAAATGTAAATAAAAACAGAATGCAATGATTTGCACATCATTTCACCCCTATACTTAATTGAAAAATTTTTGCTCATTTTGAATTGATGTCAGCAACATGTTTCCAAAAAAGGCTGAGACAGGGGCATCAACAGATTGGAAATGTTTTATAACGCTAAAAATACACCTGGTGGAACATCTCACAGCTAATTAGATTAATTGGCAACGGGACAGTGACATGAATGAGTATTAAAAGAGCATCACAGAGAGGCAGAGTCTTTCAGAAGATGGTGAGGGCTTCACCACTCATTGACAGACTGCATGGGAAAATTGTCCACCAATTTAAGAATGGAATTGCATAGATGAATCATCTATGGCATATAAAATCATAAAATTATTCAGAGAATCCGGAGAAATCTCTGCATGCAAGAGAAAAAGCCAAAAACCAATATTGAATGGCAGAGATCTTCAGGCCCTCAGGTGGCACTGCATTAAAACAGGATTCTGTGGTGGAATGCATGGGCTCAAGACCACTTCTATTCCACTCCCACATTCTCAGTGAGCACAATTTGTTAATGCATCCGCAAATGCAAGTTCAAACTTCACTATGTAGAGAAAAAAACATGAATAAACAAAATCAAGAAACACTGCCGCCTTCTCTGGGCCCAAGCTCATTTGTGATGGCCTGAGATGAAGTGGAAAACTATCATGTGGTCTAACCAATCCAATTTTTTTTTTTTTGGAAATCAAAGAATCAGAGGGAACACCTGGCTTTTTATCAGAGCAGAGTTCAAAAGCCAGCAACTATGATAGTATGGGGGTGCATTAGTGCACACGGCATGGATAACTTGCATATCTGTGAAGACAGCATTAATGCTGAAAAATACAAATAGGTTTTGGAGCAACATATACAGCCATCCAGAAATTTTTTTTGTGGTAAGCCTTTTTCTATTTCAGCGAGAGAATGCTAAACCACATTGAGCGCGTGTTCCAACAATATGGATCCGAAGTAAAAGAGTCCCAGTGCTAAACTGGCCTGCCTACAATCCAAAGGTATCACCCATTGATACATTTGATGGATTATGAAAAGACTTTTGCGACAAAAGTCTAAAATAAACAAGAATGAGAAAACATTTTGCTTTCAAAATGACATACATTGGTCTCCTCAATTCCAAAACACTAATAGGGCATTGTCAAAAGGAGAGATGAATCAATACAGTGGTAACCATGGCCTTGTCTGAACTTTTTTGAAACACGTTCCTGGCGTCGGATTCAAAATAAGCAGATATTTTTTTCAAAACCAATAAAATTTCTAGTTTCAACATTTGATAAGTTTTTGTACCATTTTCAATTTATAAAAGACTTTAAATGATTTGAAGTCATTCCAGTCTGTTTTTATTTACATTTTACATTGCTGGAAACAAGGTTGTACCATTAGACATCCCATACACCCCTGCCAGTCCCATCCCCATCCCCCACGGGAGAGGGGTTGCTGGCACTTTGCGTTTAGTCTGAAGAAAATCAAAATGCCCTCTAAGCATAATTACCAGCGATCCCAGCAGTGCCGCGTGTTATCGCGGAATTAGTCTAATTGCGAAAGCTGTGATCAGCGAAAAACGACCGAGGGCGAGGAAGAGCGTGTTTCTCGCAGTGCATAGCTGATGCCGTGATCATTAGCACAAAAGTGAGATCCCGTCTCAAAGAACTTGCCTCATCATGTATTTTGAACAGCTCTGTTAACAGCAAACACCTGTAAAACTACCATTGTTACGTAAGGTACAGTTACACATGAATTTAGACAGGAAACATACAAAAATAGGTCTACAAGGAGACAACTACACTCGGTAACCTTTGAGGGCATTCTTTACCCCATTTGCTATTTTGAGGACTAAAGCTGGGCATCCATTTTTCTGCTTGCTCTGTGCGAGTCTTTCTGCAAGAAAAGCTTAAAGGAGGGCAAATCAGGACCAGAATGCTGGATGTTTTGAGTGTTTTCCTCTATGTCTATTCTAACAGTTTAGATGAAGGGTCACACGCTGGTGCATGGCACAGCATTCTCAACAGCCAGCTTGGAGGAAAGAGCCAGTTCACCCGCTCAGTGCTGTTCACACTTCCTCTCAAATCATTTCGATTTGTTGCCTTTTTTCGTTCTATGGATTTATTAGTGTTCAATACACTTGGCACAACTTCCAAAGTAACAAACGGTGATTAAATATCATGGGACAGGAGGGGGACTGGGATTTCCCCCGTTGCGCCAGCTGTGGCACGATTTACCGCCGCGGGACACAGTCGTCCCCTCCTCCCATAAAAAAACTGGTCTCTCCACCCGGATTTCCTGTGGCTGGGATACAGATCAAAGCAAGCTCATCTCCGGTTCCGCCTCACTGCGGTGGCACGGACGCCTGGGTTTCAGTAACCACAGAATGGGGCTAATGTAACGAAAGGAACCAAAAAGGTGAATGGGGCTGCCGGGCATGGAAAACATGCAGTTTTCCAAATAACCAAAGGCTTGCAAATGACAAACTAAACTGTACAATCAGGGTGAAAGGGAGAGTATCAAAGAGAGAGAGAGGGTTCAGAGAAACAAGGAGAGAGAGACAGAGAAAAAGGGGTAGCTAAATATTATAATCAATAGTTGAAAATGCTATATTACTGTAGTTAGTGCTATTATTGTTGTCACCTGTTTTTTTTTGTTGTCATTTCTACTACACTTGATCATTGCTTTTGCTGTTAACACTATGCAAGATGAACAACATATTTTTAAAAATATATTCATTCAATGAAGCTCTTGAATTTAACTGTGAAACATGGACTCTAAGAACAAGATTGAGCCACGAAGAAAAATGAGGGAGAATGATTCAGACGGGCCTGAGAAAGATGTGTCCGTCAGCCCGCAATCTGTGCACCTATGGCAGCTCTAAGATGGGCAAGCTCTTTAACGATCCTCAATGTCTGATTATGATAAGAAATTTCTCCGGGGAAAAATGGTATCCCAACTGTTTAACATCAACGCCTCCCATTCCAGCCTCGACTGGCGGTTTTCCAAAGACTTCCTACTGATGAATAATTTATGCTGCATCGTCAAGTGTCTCTGTTAAAAGACTGAATCCTTTAGTCCATTGTTATCCGCTCTCCCTGGAAGGTCATTAATACAGCGGAGCTGCGAAAGCCACGAACTGGAGAGACTGCCTTGAAAAATCTCCATCCTCACCCCCATGCCCTGCACATGAATTCAGGACCAGGAAAGAAGGACTCACAGCTTTCATGTCTGATCTTCAGGAGCCTGCCCACCCTTTCCCGAAGCGGTCTCGCCCCTTTTCACCCGAGGACAGGGGATTGCTCTTTGTCTGGGAATCAGATGAGTTACCTTGTTCTGCTGTAGCTCTGAGCCACTCATTTTTGCTGTAATGGCCTGACGGTCTCTGTTGCAACACTGGACTGTGTTGGTCAGCAGATCCATATCTGCATTAGGCTGCAATGGCCAGAAGGTCCGCATGACTGCATGGGCCTGTGATGGTGAGCAGATCTGCATGATTAAAGTTGGTCGTGGCGGCCTTCCAGTAGTGAAGCTGATGTTTTGGCCAAAATATTGGCTATGAAAAGCTGCAATTGTGATCTGTGCTGTGTTTTAAAGGGGCTGGGGGTGGGATAACAGAGTAATGAAGTCACAGCCTGCATCTTATATACTTTGACGTGCAGATTTAAAAATAGTGAAATGCTGGGTTATGCAAGGGGCGCTTCAGTCACATCGTAATAATACATGCACAGCCCGGTGAAAAGCACACATGCATTGCATATGCACATCATCTCATACATACACACACACTCACACACACATGCACACAGATACATACACATACCCGTCACAAAAGAACCAAAGGGGCATTAATATCCCACATTTACATACAGTCCAGTTTCAGCGACAAATGCACAAATGAAACAAACAGCAGACAATAATGGCTGAAAATATGTCTAGGAGTGATTTCCACTGAACGTAAAACTCACTCCAAGCCCTTCACATCTCCCCACGTCCCCAAAAAAAATCTTAAGTCTGCTCCAATAAATGAATTAATGAACAAGTGAATAAATTAGCTCATTCAATAGACAGTTCACTGGTTAATTATGTGTGGAGATGCATGGCTTCCCTCTTCCTGTTTGGCAAAAGGCAGGCCGCCCAGGCATGATGTTCAGCCCTCATCAATCTTAATGAGCCAAGCCACGGCAACACTGAAATTAAAGAGTGCGGCTCCAGATTGCCAAAAAGAGGCCCCTGGATCCCCTTCACAAAAACTGCCCCCAGGACTATATATAGAAACTCCAATTCTGACTCCTGCCAAATTGAGGTCCTGTATAGTGTTCTGTAATTGGCTACCTTGCATCGATTACTCAGGCTGTTTTCAAGATTCAGCAACCACCTGTGTTACCATCAGAACCGCAAAACATTTACAGCTGATTTTCAAAAAGGCAATTCATAAAACGGAAACAAACCATTAAAGTTTGCACCTGCTCCTTGAATAGAAATTTACCAACACAAATGCGACTATTTGCATGGCACGTTCTAATTTTAAATGGTGCAGCTGAGGAAATATTTGTACTAAGAAGTGTCTTCGATGTTGTTTCATTTTGTGCGGACCAGTCATTATTACTGGGTAATTTACATTTTAGTAGCTTTGGAACATATTTAAAATTGACTCACTGCTCTGTTCATTTCCCAAATAGTTTGGGCTAGTTTTCTTGCAATCTGCTCACCCTTTTTTTTTCTTCTTCGGTCTTAGAGTTTACTGCACAAGGGAAGCAGGCAGTCATTGGGTCATGTAGTGCATTAGCCAGAAACAGTGTCTTTAGCAGAAAAAAAAAAAAGCCAGTAGGTCATTTGCACATTCCCACATTCTTAAAACACAAGGACCATCACAGAATGCAAGGCTCAATTGGTTGTTTTTATCTGCATCGAAGCTGGTGTGATTCCAATTCGCACACAATAATACATTTTTTTTTCTTTTTTCTCAACAAAAACTCCTTTTAAGCAAATACAAAGAGCTAAATAAAGTCATAACCAGAAATCTTTGGGAATCACTCAGTATGTGTAAGGGGAATAATTACTTTTGCATAAGTGCAGCACACAGTATTTGATGCTTTTCACTGTGATGTTTAATCACTGCGCAGCTATGTTGGTTCTGGCTGATCTTGTTCTTCTAACATGTGAAGTATTTATCATCTCCCACCACGAAGGGATGTGAGGGATATAGGATTCGGTACTATCCCTCCCTTCTTCTTTCAGTCCGTCCATCTGTGTCACTTTCGATGGAGACAAACACAGGTCAAATTCTGTATGCTTAATAAGCTAGTCCAGATCTACGTTGAGTACGAAAATGGACGTTGAAGCATCTGGCGGGGGATAGTGATGACCAGTGCGTCTTCTTGGAAAAGGGTTTCAAGCAAATCTTTTTTGGTTCTAATGGCCACTTCTGTGCTATTATATATGTAAAACAGGAAATAAGAGTAACTAGTTCAGGCAGGACACTCGAGAAGAGCTACATCAGCTGACATTAGCCTGGTAAGCTACCAGCACGTCAGCATCAGCGGGCACACAATTGGAGGAGACACATCACGAGGTCATACAGCGGTCTATTTGAAAGACGTCAAGCTCACTTTCTTCCGCTGCTGTTTGCAATGACTTTTCATGCTATGCAACATGCTGTTTGGTTTTTTGCTTGCCGCCTCCACCCCAGCCTCCACCTGTTTGGTTCTGCTCATATCGGGGGGATTTTGATTTCTGTTCATGACTATGTTTGTATGTTTGCTGTGCCTAGGTAGGACATTCCTCTACAGCAGAACCGCCGCCAAAATACAATGTAATGCTTATACCTATGAATAAATTTTCTATTTTATTCAAACGTGAGTTTTCCTGACTGAACTAAATTTGTCTTTGTAATGTAGCATTTTGTATCATTCCACAACTAGGTGTTGCTTAAAGCTAAGCTATTCATACAGACTGGCTTTTTCTCAAAAGGTTAAAAAAACTAAAAGGCTTAGTTTACCCCCCAAAGAAATTTCCTTGAGTTTATTCACTTTCATTTCAGCAGGTTTACTCTGCAGAGGAGCCAAAAGAAACAAATTAAATAAAAATATGAAAATCTGACTTTGATAAATGGCCCGCCAAGAGCAATTAGAATATTTCTGGTCTCAAATTGGGAGATTACCTTATTTCTTAAAATGGTTCTCTAATTTACAACCCCAATTCCAAAATAGTTTGGAGAAAGAGCAAATTGTGAATAAAGTCAAAATGCAATGACTTTCAGATCACATGAGCCAATATGTTATTTACAATAGAACATAGATAACATTCCAAATGTTACAACAGACATTTTACATTTTTATCCACAAAATGAGCTTATTTTAAATTTTCTGGCTGCAACAGGTCTCAAAAAAGTTGGGACACGGGCAAAAAAAGGGCTGAAAAAGCTATTAATATCGAAGAGATTCAGCTGAAATAATATTCAGCAAGTAGTTACGTTAACAGGCAACAGGTGTGTAACATTATTGGCTATAAAAAGGATGTCTTCGGGAGGCTGAGTCTCTCAGAAGTAAAGACGGCCCGAGGCTCTCCGACTTGTGAAGGCTTGCGTAAAAAAATTGTAGAATACTTCAAAAACAATGTTCCTCAAAGTTAAATTGCGAAGACTTTGAAGGTCTCATCATCGACAGTTCATAACATTATCAATAGATTCAGAGAAACTGGAAAAAAAACTCTGCGTAAGGGACAAGGCTGAAGACCTTTACTGGATGCCCGTGATCTTTGAGCCCTCAGATGCCACTGCGTCACTCACTGGCATGAATTAAGTCATTGACATTACTAAATGGGCCCAGGAATCCTTCAGGAAACCGCTGTCAGTAAACACAGTCTGCCGTGCCATCCAAAGATGCCACCTAAAACTCTATCATGCAAAAAGGAAGCCATTGTTGAGCATGATCCAGAAGCACCGCCGTGTTCTGTGGGCTGAGGCTTATTTAAAATGGACTGTAGCAAAGTGGCAAAGTGTCCTGTGGTCAGATGAGTCCAAATTTGACATTCTTGTTGGAAATCATTGGCGTTATGTCCTCCGGGCTAAAGAGGTGAAAAACTACCCCTCCCGTTATCAGTGTTCAGTTCAAAAGCCAGCATCTCTGCTGGTATGGGGATGCATTAGTGCATATGGCGTGGGACACTTGCATGTTTTAAAAGGCACCGTGAATGCTGAAAGGTGAATAAAGGTATTAGAGCAACATATGCTCCCCTCCAGATGACATCTATTCCAGGAAAGGCCTTGTGTATTTCAGCAGGACAATGCAAAACCACATACTGCAGCTATTACAACAGCATGGCTTCGTTGTAAGAGAGTCCGTGTGCTGAACTGGCCTGCCTGCAGTCCTGATCTTTCACCGATTGAGAACATTTCGCGTATAATTGAACAAAACATCTATATTAAAGCCTATATTAAACAAGAGTGGGATTCAATTCCAATGGCTAAACTGAAGAAACTTGTCTCCTCAATGGCCAGACGCCTCCACTCTGTGTTAAAAAGAAGAGAGGATGCTAGACCAAGGTAAATAGGCTCCTGTCCCAACTTTCTTGAGACCTGTAGCAGCCATCAAATTGGAAAGAAGCTCATTTTGTGGATAAAATCGTAAAATTTCTCAGTTTCAACATTTGCTGTTATCTCCGGTCAATTGTGAATAAAATTGGCTGGTGTGATTTGAAAGTCATTGTGTTTGGATTTTATTCACAATTTTTGTCCCAACTATTTCAGAATTGGGGTTGTAGAAGTGATGATGGTGTCTTGGGAAAAGTAGCAGTTTCCCATCTCTGGCCTTCTGACCTTTCCTTCGCCCCAGTTTCGAGATTCACAACAAGATTAATCTACTTAAAATGATCAATGTTTTTCTTTTTTTTGGGCAGTCCTGCGGTAGGAACATTCTGCAGTCAAGAACTGATTGGCAGAGATGGCCTGATGACAAGGTCCCCCGTCTAACCTCTCAGTTTATCGTCCATGAAGCCTCACTCTTGTCGCCAAGCCAACGAGCTGAGTTAACTAACCTTGTTATTAGATGAGGGGAAAAACAGGTTTTTTTTTACCTCTAGAAATGGAGGGGGTGCTTTTGCGAGCAGAAGCATTTTGGCCTATGAGCAGTGCTTTTTCAGGTCAAAGCTGTTTACACGTATCGCTGTGTACATAATTGCACAATTGGCTGACAGTGGAAAGGTGAAATTTGTTATTGCCAGATCAAATCCGGGCACGGATGAGAGGCCTGGAAAGTGAGGCAAAGCGCACATCCGGACACAAAGAATTCATTTTTTCTACCTGTAGGGGACAGAAGTTCCTTGTCTTAATTACAGGATGCATAGATTCTCACCTTACACTTACACTGTCAGGAAATTTATTAAGAATTAAGATAAAATTAAGACAAAAATGTTGAGAATATTGTTTCAACCAAGACACTTTCACGGTGTAAAAATTGTAAATATAAATAACTTATCTTCTTTTTATCGACAATTGGCAATCATTTAGAAGATATACTTCTTCAGTGATCATTTGGCTATAAAACCATCCCATGAGCATAATGTTAGAATGTGAGCCCATATGATTACATAGCATGCAACGTATTTGTGAGCCATTTATGGCTCTAAGGATTTGATTCTTCTGCCCCGAATCCAGGAAGTTCAACAGATGTTGTCTTTGTATTTGTCTCCTGGCTCACGGCTTCCAAATAAGAAGAAAAGAAACCACATAATATGCCTCATAGCTTTCTTTTTTGGAATGCAAGACAGAGACCTGGTCATTATAAAAAGGGAACCTGGCTAGTCTCTTTGAGGGTGACAGACTTCGCTGAAGTCGGTGAAGACATCCCTTGAGAAAACCAGTGTTCAAAAACAACATTTAAAGTAACAAGCCTTCTCAAGCTTGATTTGGAGACATTCTGTGTCAAGTCACCTGGACCTGGATATGTAGTGGACTATGCAGGTCCTGCAATGATAATAAACAACCCAATGAGATAAATTTGGTGACACGTCTTCTGACAGAAAAAATAACCTCTACAATTTTGAATGAGAACAATTTGTCAAATGTTCAGAAATTAATTTGAAAGGTTAAGCTCCACATACAGTATCTTGTCCCACATAGTGCAATTCTACAGTAAAAAGTCCAGCCAGTCCTTCAAATTGTGGGGTTCAGAGGCTTATTGAGAGGTGTTTGGTTGATGTTTTGGATTCCTTGCCCCTAAATTCTTGATCAATAATATTGCCAAAGCTTGTCAAAATCAAAATCATAATTTAAAAGTCATTGAGTTATTGCGAGAAATACCTATTTCGTCAGTGTACACCATTTAATAGAGTTTCAACGACATCTGCAAATGTCGGTGTCAGACTCAGGAGATTTGACACAAAATCACCTTCTTCATAATAATAATAATAATAATAATAAAAATAATAATACATTAATGCATTGCCAGCCAAAAAATTTCAATAAACCCACATCTTTAAAGAAATTGTAAATAAAATAAATAAAAAAATTCTTAAGTTTTTCATTCATCTAATTACCCGCCATTTTCAATAATAACAGTTGAACATGCTAATTTTTTTCTCTGGGTGGTCATAATTTTTGGACCGTTCAAACCCTTATGACAGTGAAGGTTCCCACAGTTCAATGGCACTTATAGGCTCTCTTCTTCTTAACCTTTCCGTTCAACAAGTCCCCAGTACCTTAGTTTTACTCCACTTGTTGGAAAATGAAAAGAACTAGTTCATGATACCTTGCCATACCTTCTTTTTTTTTAAGAAGTCCAAAATTTTGTCCAATAATGCATTTCCTTCCTTAACAATAAGCGATTGACTAGTTACTTCCTGCCTTGTGCCATTTGAGGTCATTTTCAAAAGTTGAACCATTGAAATTTCATTGAAAACACGTATTTAATATAACCCTTAAAATGTGCTAAAATCTTTGCATGGTACTCTATATGGAGATTGTTACATGGTGGCAAGCTAACCCAGTGACCTTGGTGACCGAGATACTAAACCTTGGATACAGGATAGAACTTGTCATTCTTCTTTTTAAATGTCTTTTCTTTATTTTTCAAAGCTTTCCAGCTCAGGCTGTCAGACAGATAAACACTCATGACCGCCTTTTCTTTCAATTTTCGCTTTGTCCACCTTACATTAAGCTTGGGTTCCAAAGCGGCTCTGAATTATTTATCCGTCCTTCATACTCAGCCCCTTCAAATCTCATCTTTTTTTTTTTTTGTTGAGAAAGATAAATTAAATTGAATCATTCAAGGCTATTCTGGAAATGTTCCTGGCTGCCATTTTCTGTGGAGTCTGCTCGATCTCCAAATGGGTGATTTTCTCTTTAGTTCATCCTGCTGTGTCCAAGCAGAGGGGGATTATGGGGAGAGAGCTGACGCACTGGCTGAGGAGGGCGAATCTCTGCTAGAAGGCAGTGCCAGCTATACTCGAGAGTCACAGTCCCCAACCCCCACCCGCATTTCTGTGGGACCAGAATATCCGCCAACCTTCAACCGCCACACTGGACTGCCCTCATAGGCCCTGTGGGAACAGCTAGCCCTTTTCATCTGTGTTCCTTACCTGAGAAAGGAGGAGGACAGAAATGCCAGATTTCCACGGCTCTCTTAACAATGTCTTTTTTCCAATTTCTTCAGAGACGGTCCGCTTGGGAGGCAGTTGAAAGGGCAGTTAGATGTGTTGGGCTGCCTGATCAGGTAATGGTAGCAAACCCACGGCACTTCAGCGCGAGATTTATGAGGCGTTTTTTTTTTAACAATGTCTTTTTCTTATTACTTGGGACATTTTCCTCTTAAGGGGCGTGAGGGGAGATGTGCGCAGTACAAGCAGCCGTTGGCAGCCGACCCACCCCACGGCACCTCGGGATCAGCCAGAACAGGGCGGCGGATTGCTGCTAGCGTTAGCCTCAATAGTGGTAAGTGGGGCAGGGAACAGGCAGTAAAATGGGCAGGGCTCAATGTCACCCCCATTAGTCGCGCTTAAGGCACCCAGCCGTGAAATGATGCTGCCGGCTGCTGGTGGGGTCCCCTCACGGGCGTTGCTGACCCCCCCCCTCCCCCCCCACCACGCTGCCCGGCCATAACTCAGGGTCCCAGGGGTGCCAGACACTGAGGTCTAATAGAGAGTAATAGCGGTCACTTTCAGTACCCTGTAGGACCCCCCCCTCCCATCTCTTCTCCCCATAAAGTGGCAATTAATTTGCGTGGTGGTGTTGGCAGTTGCCAGGTTTGCATCACTGATTTAATGACCGCAGTACCCCTCGCTCGCTCATTACAATGCGCCCTTCCACAGATGGGCATCACACAGGCGCGGCACATTGCTTTCTGCAAGGACAGCTTTATTTTTTAATCTAAAACAAAACTCACAATGTTTCAGCGGAACTAAAGCTACTTACAGAAACAGCATTGCTTTGGATGCGCCATTAAAACAGAAATTCTAGGACGTGGTAATAACAGGGTCGGGTGGCCATATTGCATATTACCAGGATGACGCCTCGCTTGCATGTGCTAATCAATTAATTTAAGTCAACGGCTAAGATGCGGAGGCAGTCGTGATTATAGAATGTTGGCCTTTGCTGCTATGGAAACGCAGAAGAGAGCAATATTCTCTGGTCTCCCGGGCGAGGAGAAGTTAGGGGGGAGGCAAAGTACACCGCCACTGAGACACAGCAGAAGCTTACTCCACATTCACATATCATGGGGTTCTGAGTAATGAAAACAATTAAGAGCCCTAATTACCTCACTATATCACCACTCGGTACCATGCCCACTGATCTAATAGACAGTCCGAGACTTGCGAGGAGCAACAATTGGGAAAAACTCTGACGTAGAAGGCTTTATTGCTTTACATTACGTTCCTATGAGCAAAGAATTCAATGGAAAATAGGAAAAGGGCAAAAGCGCATATCCCAGAAAGCACTGATGTATTCTGATCTTTTTCCACCAACTTTCACTATATACATAAATACATTGAATGTTGAAACCCAGCTTAGCAAGCTATTTCACTGGTTCCGCTAGCTTGCTGACACAGCTAGTTGACAATTAGCAGGTCCCCCTGCTGCAACTCACCTTGTCACAATTCGTCTGTAGGCTATTCATGACTTGGACGCTAGCTGACATTTTAACATCACTAACTAGGTTTTATGACCATCCAGCAGGTCGGCCCTAGGATTATGGTGGCCCTCAGCAAGATTTTGTTTGTGGCCCCACAACAACTGCCTAGAGTGTTTTTGCCATTTGCCGGCCCTGCGTGTGGCCCCCTCTAGCGGTTGTGGCCATAAACAACCACAAAGAGCGTTTCTGCCAGCGGCCGGCCCTTCGTGTGGCCCCCTCTAGCGGTTCTGGCCCTAAACAACCGCAAAGAGCGTTTATGCCAGCGGCCGGCCCTGCCATCCAGAAAAGGGAAGTTGAATATATGTTAAACACATGGCTTGCAGATTGTAGGCACTAAGAACCGACAAGCTCGTTTCAAACATGCTTACATACAATGAGCATCGTATTTCATCGAACAGTGACAGATTTTTATTTTGGGTTCTGAAATGTAACACATTGAGTGTGGAAGGATGAAATGTCAGCTTTCATTTTGATGGTATTTTCATCCATATCGGAGAAACCATTCAGAAATGTCAGTCCTTTTTGTACATGTTCCCTCATGTTCCGGCACAAAAATATTGGACAGTTCATAATAATGTGGAACAAGGAGATCTTTTAACATTTGGTGGGATATCCTTTGAATGAAATAACTGCATAGACATCACCAGAAACTCACTTTTCGAGGTGATGCTCTAATGCTCTACCAGGCCTGTATCACAACTGTGCTCAGTTCCTGCTTGCTCTGGGGATTTCAGTCTCCAGCATGTATAAGTCACATTCAGTTGGCTTTAGACCCGGTGACTGAATTGAACAACAGAACTGGAATTGCACATCATGAATCACTGTCCAAGGAGTTATGGTGCTCACTATTCAAACTATAACACCTGGGGCTCTATTTTAAGGATCTAAGCGCATGGTCAGAAGGGCATTTAGGGCATGTCCAAATCTATTTTTGCTAGTTTAACCGTGAGTTACCAGGGCGTGAAGTCAGGCGCAAGGTTCAAAGGGGACAAACTTAATTTCTTAATTAATCATAGGTACCTTTTTGGGCGTAACTTGAAATAAACCAATCAGGATGTCATCTCCCATGTCAAATGCCATTGCATCCAGGAGAATTGCTATTGTAAGGAATGACTTCCCAAGTAGAAGGAAAAACACTTCTATGCAGACGGGTTGACTTGCATGTGAAGTGAAGGCGCATGGGCAAACCACTGCTGAAACCTGATCTCTGTAACGTCCAAAAATGTTAGCTGATAAGAAATTTTTGCTTTTTGTTGGTCAATCCCACAAGAGGTTCATGCTACCTCAAGATAGTTGCACACCAGCAAGGCGCCTGACCACGCCTCATTTCAAGACTATCTATCTATCATATCAAAAACAGCATAGGCTATCATGCCTGTCACTGTCAGAGAAATCAGATTTGCGTTGGAGTGCAGCAAGTTGCGGCACCCTAAATTTTCTGCATGCTTTTCCGTCTGCCGCTGGCATAAATAAAGCTGCGCCTCACAACAGCCACATCCATTTCTCTTGATTCGCCAAACAAAGGTAGAAAAACCAGAGGGTGCTTCGCTGTGACCAACAGCATTCATTAGATTTCCGTTTAACATCATACAAAATGTGGCCACAGTATTGACTCAATGGCTATGTCTCTGATTGGAGGATTGTAAGGTTCATGCGCAGTGTAGTTCTTCACCAAGAATTTGCAAATCAAACTCAATTTCTTGAAAAGAATTGAAATGGTGCTGACTTGTTGCACCGTGAGGAGCGTATATGATACAGTACACAGTTGTTTTCCAATCTTGTTGCTCATGGTAAGTTCACCTTACACAGTTAAACCACAGTCATATTAAAGCCAAAAATGCCATCAATTCATGCCATAGAAAATTAACATTTTCTGTTCTATAGCCCATACAGGTCACCAATCCACTGCGAGCAATGGTTCATAAAGACAAATCTTTATTTTAATGGACTTTTTTCAAATTTTCATGAGGGAAAACACACAAAACAAGTAGTTCACAGTTGGCTTCATGGTACAGTTTAACGCTTTCACGGTTCAGTTAGATGCAGGCTGCTGTTTGGCCAAGAGAGGTGGTGTTACATTACAGAAAAAAAGGAAAACAAGTATCACCCGTCTGAGCTTGTAGAATTTTTATTTTCTTCACGGACAGTTGGACGCAAGCGAGGGAGTGAGCGAAAAATAGTGAGTGAGTGTGAGTGTGTCAGAGAGAGACAGAGAGAGAAGTTTTACTTATTCTCCAAAGCTGCCATTTAGACCCGCGCAGTGGGAGCAGAAACAGAGGAACTGTTTAATTGTTCCGGTTTTGTGGAATTGACTAACCAGGGGCTGTGAATATTCATCGTGTTCTTCCCCCACGAGAATCAGGAAAAAATGACAATATTAGCGAAACATCTGTCCTGGATGGCTCACAGGCCCCTCATTATCGTTTGCCCATTACTGCTTTTTTTTTACTGTTGAAAATGAGCTTTTCCAGAAATTATAATGTCAATTAAGGATCGCCAAGTCAATAGAGGTAGGAGCATCTTAGAACCAATATGTTATGAATTATGAGGTTTTCATGTACAACGTTGTACTTATTTCATGAAAATTAAGCGATAGAATGTCTGTCACCTACAGCAATTAGGTGCAAACTGACCTGGATTTCTGCTCCGCTGGAGGTTTGCAGTATAAAGTTGTGCCATTGCTATATATATATATATATAATACATACAGGTTTATAACAGCCAACACCTACCATTTGGCCTGTGGCTTCTCAAATTTATAAAGTTGTATCAATCATTTGCATGTGAATGCAGGCTTCAGTGTATGTGTTTGTGTGAGTGTGCAATTGCATGTGGGTGCGCGCGTGTGCACACGTGTGTGTGTGCGTACGTGTGCAAGTGCGTGTATGTGAGTGTGCGTGAGGGCACGCGTGTTTGTGTGTGTTTGTTAGTAATATATCTAACACTGAATACTCAGTTCCATACACAAGCAGGAGAGGCTGAAAACAAAAGTAATTACTGATAAGATCTTGCTCAGCCACACGATCACAAACACAAGTAATCTCCTCCTAATAGTCTCCTGAGCACTCAGTCGTATAACCACAGAGGAGCATTGTGGGAATTGGAATGATTTGCCACTGCAGCTTTGTTTACCGGAGATATAAGTTTTATGGCACAAGCTAGATTTCTTCTTTTGGAACATACACATGAGGAACAAAACATCAGTGGCAGAATATTTGCACAACCCAAATCCTGTGCACTTGCCGTAGTGTAGGAGCTCTGTTTCTTCAGACCAGGAAAAGAATGTCAGCAGCACTTACATCAACTAAAGGCCAGCTCACATTTCATTACTAATGACCAACTAATAGTTTTACATCCTTGGAATATATATTTCTTTTCTTACTGATCCACTTACTGTGAGCCACCTGTAACAGGGAGCAAGTACATTTACTGAGATTAAAAGAGGAAAAATCAGGGCAACAACCATGGTCTCTCATAATATTTCTCCCACTGAGGTCTCAAGCTGATTAAGATTAGGAGTAAGATACACTTTATTGAACCCCGTGGGGTAATTTGTCCCAGGGCTCTCAAGTTTTGAATGCATCCCGTTTTCAAAGGTGAATAGTAACTTAAGTACTTAAGTACATGTACTTCGTTACAGCACTTAAGTTGTTTGTACATTACTTGTGATTGCTTTTAAACAAGGACTTTTACTCTACTACATTTAAAAAATAAAAAAGTATACTTTCACTTTGTTACTTTTACACTGGCAACTTAGATACTCGTTCCAAATTAAAATATTAATTGAATAAATAATTTACGTATGATCCAGATCTGGCCCGTTCGCGAAGAACTACTGTGTATCTTTGTGCAGATGCGCCGGCCAGTGGACATGGAGCTGCAAATTTATGCGCGCAGTTACAATATTCTAACACTAGATGGCACACCAGGATCGGTCGCGGAAGATTTGTGCGCGTTGTAGGCTATTTGCAGAATGAATGCTGACCGCGTTATCCGTCGCATCTTGTTGTCAGAAGTGATAACTCAAGTTGGCGAGCAATTAAACTTTGCGATATACAAGTATCTATCTTATATCTGCATGTTGCGTGTATAGTTCCTTTTACTTTGCAAAATCAAGCATTTTACAACACAGCTAACAGCTGTGCTTAGCATCACGAATATGAGTTAGCTGGCCAGCTACGGCATTCGCGAATGTTATTTGACATGAGCTTAAAAATTTGATTTCAACTTGCATGCGTTTACCCTTTGAGTAGTTGTTCGATTTTGAACAAGATAATGTTTAGCCATACATGCAGTTTTTTTTTATTTCAATGGGACTCCCCAGTATAATAAAGGCTAAATTAAATTATTCGTTTGTGTATTTGTATCGTTTTGTCTGTGACAAACAAGAGATGATGCGGTACCACCTGTGACACCGGATCGGAGCAGGGTTTGTTTTCAGCCAAAATACACTACATGGAGGACAGAGTCCCCTCTCTCCCCGTAACAAGTTATAAGTCATCTAACCATAACCGTCCAAAGCTATTAAATTGAGGCAAAAATAAAGAAAAAATAAAGAAATCCATAAAGAAATATCCTGCATAGTTCCTCGACTTTAATAAGCAGCTATTGTTAAAAAAAAAAATTAAGTGATGAAGTGATTACCTGATTTCGGGCTTCCACTTCCAGCTCTTCTTTGACGTGTGCACAAAGAAGCATCATTCGCGCGCGTGTGGAGGACGTGATTACGGCACTGTTATTTCACCTAGCAACAAGAAATACTATTTTATGATTGGCTGATAGGTTGCGGATTCAAGCAGAGCGGTCTGCCTTCGCCTCATCCATTCATAGATTAGTAATCTCTTTTATATACAGTCTATTTTACTGATGTGCGGCGATTTTATCACTTCTCATCGTGAGAAATGTCATGTGTGGCTGAGAGCGTGTGAACTTATTGACATGCGTGAGTCTCCTGGTCAATGCGCAAGACTTGAGAGCCCTGTTTGTCCTCTGCATTTGACCCATCCAATAGTTAGGAGCAGTGGGCAGCTACAGAGCAGCGCCCGGGGACCGACTCCAGTTCTAAAGCCAGTTCCTTGGTCAGGAGTACTGATAGGAGTGTTCTTATGATGCATGTTTTTGGGGGAAACCGGAGTACCCAGAGAAAACCCACGCGAACACTGGGAGAAAACGCAAACTCCACACAGAACGGCCCCGGGCCGGATTCAAACCCACGACCTTCTTGTTGTGAGGCAGTAGTAGTTGCACCAATAAAGAACTGATACCAAACTCTCATGAGAAATGATGAATGCAAGCTGAAAAAAAAAACTGAGCGGACACTCAAACCGCCATTTTGTTGGTCCCCAATGCATTTTAGCTTCATAAATAAAGAAGCCCAGTGGTTTGAGTTAGTCATATCTTTCAATCTGGACACTGAAGTTTGGAGCGGTCATCAAGCTTTGATGTCCCAGATTACTGAGGGAAAAAGCAGGAAGAAAAAAGGGGGAAAAGGTAAAAGGAAGGAGAAACTCTTTCACCTGAAACTGCAGCTTCATAAACCTCTAAAATACAAACTCAGTGAGCTTCTCAAGACCCTGTGTTGGAAGGACTTAAAGTGAAGCCTTCAAATAAAAATTTACCCGCTTTGAGGACATAGTTTTTTTTTTTTTCTGAACAGGTAAGGCTATATTTTGCTCAAACAGTGGTGCTCAAGAAAGGCAAAGTTGTGCAAGTATCAGTTTTTTGTTGATAGAAAAAAAAAACAAAGACCATCCATTCTTTTTATGGAGGAGGTGAATGCCTTTTCGAATGAAGTTCCCATGAGTCCAGGCCACAGAGGAAAAACAAGATTCACTTTCGGGGGGCTGCACTTTGTTTGTTTGCCTATGGAGTCTGACCACACGGCAGGGCTAGTGGCCTAGAAGTAGAGGCCCGCATTTGCAAACAGCAGCACTACCATGGCCCAAAGCCAGTGGGACAGTGTGTCCTCTGGGACTTTGGGGGATGAGTTTTATAGGCAGTGAGCAGGTATGTAACACTGACAGGTCTGAAATTATGTACTTATGCTCCATTAACAAGGGCGTAGGTTTAATGTGAGACTTGGTAGGGACACATATGTACTGCGAGTGCGCATAGCGCACGAGTGAGCTGGAAAACATTTAGCCATAATCTGAGTGAAAATATTACCTTTTCCGAATACAGAGATTATCCTACAAATTGTTTCTCTGATCTTGATGATGCATAGTGAGATACCTTGATAATGTTCATAGATAGATGCCATATTCAATAACTTGTTTTTCCATTTTGAATCCAAATACTTCTGATTTGATTTTTAAATACAAGTTTACAACTGTTATTTATGTTCTGAACATTTGTTATGAAAGTGAATACTATCAAACAATTGAAATACTCTTCCAAATCAATAGGTTACTTAACTAAACGATGGTATGTTGCATTAGTAGCGAGTGTTACGATCATCATGTGGTAATTTATTAGCTAGGCATAGCTCGCAAACTAGCTTGCTAGCTCGTGATCAAATGTTAGTTACGCTCTGTACAAATCAGACTCGTAAATGCCAAGCTCAGTTTCTGCGTAGGTCAAACATCTCATATTGTTGCACATAAATTTAATGAGTACTAACTTTATGATTTTTTTTTTGGAAGAACCACTATTTGGTGTTTCAGTCCATCTCAGTTTAATTACTTCAAACAAAAAAATCAAATTTTTCATTGTTAAACGTACTCTTGCAGCGTAGATCTTTAATCTCCAATTCAGTGTCCCCTTGAACTTCAGACAAAAGCAGGTGCTTGCTAGTACTTACATCCCATTGCCGACTGTCTTGCATAGGCAAAAAGCTCTAGTTGGAAAGCACGCCAAAGGATAGGAGTAACATTAGGGTAATTAGCTAACTAGCAAGATAGCATCCTGGTTAGTTAACACCGTTTGATTTTCCGAAAGTGTTCTACTGCTGCACATCGCCGGAGGAGACAAATATAGGAATTTAATTTAGGGAGTATTACCAAAGACTGAGCTGAATCTTTGGTAATCCCCTCACCTCATCTTCCTCTCTGTTTTTCTTTTATTCTTTCTCCCACCGTGTGTTTGTTCTTTGATAACTGCATTTTCCGGGAATCAATTTGATTGGTTATCATATTTTCCATAAATTTCCACAAAAAGAATGTAAGTGGAATTATATTTTCCATAAAATAGATAGTATATATGCAGTTTATACACCATCAGTTTCAATAAAAAAATCAATTATCTAACATAGACTCCTTAATATTTACATGATATTAGACATTGATGAATTGAAATCTAAAGAATACTACTTCCCACGACTAAGACTTATTTGTTTTCATTGTCATACATAAAACTTTATGATGCAAACTTTCGTAGTGAACAAGTTTACCACATTGATTTGGAAAGCATTTTATTCATACAACCAAATTCAGACTTCCTTCAGACCGCCGCAGTGGTTAGCTCGCTACAGGCATGAGTTTGATTGAGAACGGGTCCCTGTTGACACTGGGCTCAGGTGCAATCGCACCACCGGTGTTTCCACTCATCAAATACGTGAATGTCAATTGATGTTTCGATTTTGTTCATTTTCCACACCCCTCACGAACCAATACAAATGATCTCAGCACACTAATGAAACCCGCTTAATTCTAGTATTGTCGACACTGAAACTGAGTGAGCGGATATATAACTACGTTAGCAAGCCAGTTCACAATGCTGTCCACTAACCATCTTTATATGCAGTGTTGTTTGAAACAACATTAACAACACAACTGTAGCCGACATATACACTTCAGATTAGACCAATGACTTTCAATGAATCGGATAAAGCCGCACACTAAGCATTACATTGGACTGGATCATGTTGGATTTACTATTCCATGTTTCTTTCATTTTCTCCACTGATCCTAAGTTAGTTGGGATATTTCGACGAAGTCTGAGAGTTGGTTGGGACATATCCTGCCCATCCCTACCCAAATCTACACCAATGTCCATTGCCATGAATCACATGGCAGTAGGAGAATTGTGGTTTCTATATCAACCCTTCTCTCCAAACTTTGTCAAAATCTTAAAATGAAGTAAGGAGTTAATCTTGTGCTCGCCCCCTTCATGATGATGCCGGATGCAGACTCTGTCAAAACTAAATGCATCTCTTTAATGACTGAACTGTGAATTGTATCAGGTTTATATTCACAGCCATTGCTAAAATTAAATATTAAACATAGTTTTCTGCTTGGATTTGACTGCACATGAAAGATCCTATAGTCACAGGAGATGCACTCAACGGATTGATACAGTGCACCAGGATATTTTGAAGTGTGTAGAAGAGGGTCTTCTTACATGTTGAGTGTACGATAAGTATAATTCACCTACACATCAACCATTATGTCTGGATTAAGCACCAGCGTGCTGCTCCAAAGTGCCTCAGATGCTTAAAGCAGTGAACACCCTCCTACCCAGACACACAGTAGCTTAGCACAGACAGCCTTCTTTTATTAAAAACATGATACACCCATTCTCAGAATACACACATGCCTCAGGGGAAACAAAAACAACAATTAATTTACAAGTGCAAAATACCTGTAATAGAACCTTAAGCACAATAAGCAGTGACTTTGATTCTCGGCAATTACGCAAACTGTGCTTAAATTTCGCACACTTAACACTAAACTAAATAGCTCTAACTAATAGTAACATATGCGTGAAACAAATAGACATATTCACACCACCAACTTGTGTTAAAAAAAAAAAAATCCTTCTTTAACTGCTGTTTTAAATGAGACATTGTTGAATCATTGTCATTAAATTTTATATTTTTAGCATGTGATTTCATTTTATTTTCAATTCTTGGATGCTGATAGGCTGAATCTGCTTTCTGCTGGGATAAATTTCGGGAAACAGTCATCTAATTTTTATAATTGTAAAATTACACTTGAGGCTGCACTATTTATGAATACAGTCACAGCAGGAAGGATTTTGCTCCACTCTATCCTTAAACCCTCCTTACTGACGGAGTTCATTTCTCCATGCAGAGAAAGTGGGCCCTGTCAGTACTCAGAATACTGGCAAATGGAGCCATTTCCCAGCAGAGAGGACACCCAGCGTCATGACTCAGTCATGCCGGCGCGGTGAGTATCCGCGTACCCGTCTTAGCCACCCGCCGGGCTGTCATTATTTCAGAGTGACTGGGGGTACTTTATTTTTAGTCCCATGCTTGTTTTGGTATGGCAGGGGCCCCGTGGGGATGTGGAGGGGTGCAGAAGTAGTGCCACATGCCGAGGTGGAGTGGGGGGGGAGGAACAGGTGGGGGTGAATTCCTCGGCCGAGCATTCCTGTCGACTGGCGGGCAGCAACTAAACCCCGGGAGACGGATGGCACGAGGGGCGCACAGCACAACTGCAACACAACCCCCTCAAAACTCATGGCTCTGAGGTCTACAGGCGAGAGGGGCTGGAATTACCGAAAATGACCTTCACTCAGACTGCCTTTGTTCTGTTCACCACCTGACTAACCTACCCCCACAGTGGCCTTGGTCTGACTGTCACAGTCCATCTGCTGCCAGCAAAAACAACTGCCAGGAGTGAGGGGGGCGATAGGGACAACTGCCCCACCTGCACCCCTCCGACATACCCCACCAAACACCCAGAACGCTAGTACTAGTCATGACCGTATCTCTCTCTTTCCCTCTCTCTCTCTCTCTCTCTCATCACATGCACGCACACACAAAGACACACACGCACAGCAGGAGAGCAGACTGTACTACAGGGAATGTACATAACCTTTCAGAGTGCCCTTTCAAGTTGCAACTTTCTTCAATTTTACACTCTTACAAGACAGCAGGTGATTCAGTTTGCAAAGCAGGGGAGGAACTTGTCCATCCTTGTTCCTGGAAATTTTTTTTTACCCAGAAGGTTTTCACTCTCACCAAACCAAACCTCATTTCTCAGTTAGAGATGTTGATGAGCTGCAAATTAGTCAAATTAGGTGAGCTGAATTAGGCTGGGAGTAAAAGCCAACGGGATGGTAACTCTCCGAGAATTGGGTCGGTCGAGCGCTGGTCTATTTTAAGCGCTCCCCTAAAAAAAAAACAAAAAAAAACAACAACAACAGAAAACAATAACCATCGAGAGTCAGCCGGAGCAATCGCCCAATTTAGTTAAAGTGAGCCAACAGTTAAAGGTTGGAAACTGCCATCAAAACAGCAAACTGCTGTTTTTAACCGCACTCCCTTTCCCTAATCATTCACCACTCAGGCAACAAGCGGTGATAAAGACTGCTGCCGATTGTGACTGAAGGATAACAATCTGTGAGAGACATTGTTTGGATCTTAAATGTGACAGCAGCAGCGGGTAGCGCCGCAGCCAAGCCATTCCCTTATAGCTCCGCAGTTCCACTTAGTACCGGAGGCTAATAAAACAAGCCGGCTGGCTGTAAGTACAGGCCACACCGTGTGGCTCTGGCCTCTCCGTGTCCGTGTGTTGGATTGAGTGGGATAAACGGAGGAAAGACCCGATGTGTCCGTCATTCCACGCACTGCCTTTCCTATCATCGCGCGGCGACATTCCAGAGAGCGGGACAGTCACAGCGACAGCTGACACGAGGTTAGGTGGGGGAAGGGAGCCATTATAAGACTATGGCCCTTTTTGTGTAACCATGAGGTTTATTATTAATTTGACGCATTATTTCTCCCTACCACAGCCTAAAAACTGTTGAGCAACAGCACAGCTCATGTGAATGTCTGGGGAGGGGTGGGGGGTAGTCATGAGTTTGCCTGTGTTACTTCTGAAGCTAAAGGCAGGATATAATAAAAAGGAAGGGGGGCGGTTGGGAGAGACAGAGGGAGAACATGGCAAAACTACCCATAAGGCAGTGCTCTCAAACTCCAGTTCTCTTCTGGTTATTAGGATTTCCGCACAATCCACAGCCTAGTCAGGGCTCATGTTCAAAGTGTGCTAACTCCTTAGCAAATCAGTGACTTAAGCATTTAAATTAAGCGCAAATTTAGTGCAGGAACAAATCAAAGACCAGCAGCTTCCCCGTGATCTGAGTTTTAGTCGGCTGCTTTAAGAGAATTAATTCGAGGGCTGACTGTAATAAACAGTTATGTCCAATATATATCATCTGGACTTAACTGTTTATTGCAGTCAGCCCTTGAAATGACGCTTGGGTGGGAGTAGGGTTGGTAAACTTTGCAGTGGTGACCTTGCAAAAAGCCAAAAGCGCCCCCAGAGAAACTGGAGCCAACAGGGGCACAAGGCTCGGGGGAAAGCGGACTCGGAGCAGGCGGACCCTGGAGGTATGCCCTGGCTTCACTGTGCACCATCAGCATTGATCAGTAGCACCTATCCTGTAGAGGTCAATACCTTTCCCACAGTGCTTGCCTATTCCGCAGCTCCCTGGAAGCAGCTTACATTAAAACATGCTCTCATAGCACGACACTGCACCGCATATTACTTCAAATGGTAGAAACCAAGTAGATTCTCGGCTCAGCTCTTAAGTCTAGCTTTCTTCATCCCTGTCTTCGCTATATCATTCCAACGTGAGGCATATAATTCCATGTTATATGCTTCGGATGGACAGATTCAATCCAAAGCAAAAAAGTGTGACAATGTATGGTCCATGAAGAAGTGCGGACATACATGCTTTAATCTTTAGAATCTGAGCAGCTGAATTAGAATAATATTCAATCCATTCATTATGTAACCTGGTTCATACGAAGGTCGGGGGAATGAGGATTAGATTTGGGGCCTATGCAAACGAATCATGGGCTAGAGGCAGAAACACAATGTGGATATTTCACCAATCTATGGCAGGAATCGCACATCGTTCGCTCAAACACACATATCGACAGGCAATTTAGATTCTTCAATTAATATGTCTTGTACACTACAGGCCAGAAGTTTGGAAGCAAGGCCAATACAAGTAAAAAATTTGGAAGCAATTTCAAGTTTCTGTTCACAGTGCCTTTCTTAAAAACCAATATGAAATCTATGGATTTTGGGATGTATTTACTGCATGATTGGACACCATTTTCCGCTATTTACCTTCAGAAACTCTATACATTGATGTTACCAGAGCATTGCTGAATAAATTTTAACGAAAGAAAGGAGGGGCTTAGTTCTTGGGTTGAGATTATTTGCAAGAGTCACAACCTCAGTGAAAAAGTAAAAAACAAATCACAGTTTGCATTATTCACTTTATGTCATGGTTTACAGCCCACTGGATGCCACCGGCAATCCGGCGGGCACTAGGACCATGGGCCTAGTAATATGGGCCTGATAATTTGAGTAAAAGTGCATACTGATAAGTAACTCTTCATATAATAATCATGTTTATTTTGTTGCTAAGTATGCCAATGAAACCATGAATTATTTTTTTTTTTTTTTTGATCTTGCTTCCAAACTTCTAGCCTGTAGTGCATATCTTTCCACAGAGGGAGGAAACCAAAGTACCTGGAAAAAAACCTGCTCAAACACAAAGAGAACATGCAAACTCCACCCATAAAAGCCAGATTCAAACCCTCAACTTTTCTACTAGGAGGCATCAGTGCTACAGTAATAATACTAATTTAAAGCGTCACCATCAAATGGAAATCTTCACAGATGCACCGATCAGCAGTTCACCCATGTTAAATGAAGCCCGTATTGAATAAAATTTAAACGTACACGTATTTATTCCGCAATTCAGGACTTAGCCATTACCTTAACATTTTTTTCCACTCCAAACCATGTAAAACTAAATATTCACTACATAAAATCATTTCCCGTGGATTCTAATTGCTCGTCTGAGAGAGTGAATGGTTTAAAGAGAGACACAGGCAGACATAATTATCAGGAAGCTCCTCACTGCAAACAAAAGGGGTCAAAAAGAGAGATCAAATAGACAGAGAAGAGACATAAATTGCAACTTTAAAACAAATGCAAAGGTACTGAAACAGCCAGACTGCTGATCACCGCATAATCAAGGGCAATCGATTCTCAATAAACAATGTTGCAAAAAATGTGTTGTGAAGAAAAGCTGGCAGTAGACTTTAAGACACTTGTGATAAATTAGGCTTGAAGTCCACAGCATCTCTTCAGCCCTCAGTGTCTCGAGAACAAGAACATCTTCAAAAACACAGGTTTTCGGCCTTTTTTGAACGTTTCCCTACTCATCCCGTTATCCCCAATACCGGCAGTGTGAGCGAGTGGCAGCTGTGTCATTGTGCTGAATGCTGTATATATCAGTTGCGGCTGGTGAACTGGCGATAGGGGAAACAATCCAAACCTGCTTTCAATCATTCATATTACCATAACAGAAATTCTGAAAACTCTCAATATTATCAGGTGGGGCCAATTTTAATTTATAATGCATACCTGTCAACTCTCCCGCATTCGGTGAGAGTTTAAGTGGCATATTTACGTTCCTCAGGTGTAGTCAGCAATTATTCAATCAACACGTATGTAAAAGATTCTCGTGTGGAATTGAAGTTCCTGTGCATGGAGGGGTTGGAAGCAATGAAATTGCATAAAGACGTTTCAAATGCTCTTATTTCATTTAAACGATCATGAAACACACGCATTGCTTCCAATCCCTGAATTAAGAAAAGCGTGGGAAGTCCGGAGTCGTAATCATTATGCCTAATAAATGAAAACTGGCCACATCTGATAATGTTAAGAGTTATTGAAGTTTCTGTAATGGATTTTAAATGAATGATTGAAGACATGTCATGTTTAATCATTAATTTTAAGGGATTGTTTTGAGCCTCCCCTATCGCCAGTTCACAGGCCGCCACTGATATATATATATTTATATATATGATACATATATATGAAGAGTTGGCATGAAAAACCCACAAAAGCCCACATATTATTCTGAGTAAAAAAAACTCAAACAAAAGAGGTTGAGTGGACTTTGTGCGCTTTGCATTCCAACTCTTTATATAATATATATATATATATATATATATATATATATACACATACACACACTGTATAAAGGTTTATTTTTATGATAAAATTTTATCATTAACAACCTAGGAAAGGAGCCTGGGTTCCAAAAAACTGAAATCCTCATTGAAGCGTCATGAGTGGGCCAAGACACCTTAAGATTGAATTTGCAAAAGTTTTACTGATAGATGAGATGACAGTCACTGTCGATTCACTAAACGGGTGGGTCCTTCACTGGATCACTAACTGACACAGGGCACCAGTTTGAGTCAGACAGGGACAAGGTGGAGGAAGTTGTAATGACGTGAGCCATTATCATCAACGCTGAGCTAGTTGGAACCTTCCCAATAGCAGATGGACTGAAAATGGACTCCAAAAACAACTGCCAGTTTCTGGAAAACACTCAGTTCTGACAATGGTACGAGAATGGTCTTCCGAATGAGGCGTTAAATCGAGATCCTGACTCACTGTGGTCATTAAAGATCCTATGACACTCTTCGATAAGAGTAGGGGGTTCTCCGGTATCATGGCTAAAGTCCCAACCTGGCTCTTTCGACCTGCCACCCAATCATCCCCTGATCCAATTGGCTGTGTAAATTGTCCTCTCCCTCCCCACCTCTACCGCCAGGGCTCCCCTGAAAAAGAGATTTCAATCTCAACGGGACTTCCCCAGGTGGCTAAATAAGGGTTAAAAAAAAAAAGAATATCTCAATGTCTTCGTAGACTAATACTATATCGCTCACGTCTAAGCACGACTCTGCTAGCCAAGAATATGACTTTCATGAGTAATTATCAGCATTTGGCTACCTCTTTGAGGTTTTGAGAAAATGGATCCCAAAATGACCCCTTTTTTGGTCCGAGACCCTTTATTGGCCCTTTTTTCCGCAAACTTCAAGATTGTCCCATAAAAGTGACAGTAGATGTGAATT
This sequence comes from Gymnothorax reevesii, assembly GCA_029721435.1. Taxonomy (NCBI): domain Eukaryota; kingdom Metazoa; phylum Chordata; class Actinopteri; order Anguilliformes; family Muraenidae; genus Gymnothorax; species Gymnothorax reevesii. The sequence continues at coordinate 57,714,914 of CM056586.1, forward strand.
AAGGTCCTTCCAACTAAAAGATTCCTGCAAAAGGACAAGTGGGATACATTTGAAGTTCAGAGAAAATCAGTGACAAAATTAAAAGGAAAAAAATGGTTTGGAGCATTTTGAGCGCCCCCCATTGGAAAACTTAAAGGATGCCCCAGGTGGATAACTACATTCTGGTAATCTGCCCTCCCTATAGACCCACTTTTAATAAACTTTGAGCTGGGACACCACTGAAGTTCAGAATTAGAGAGGTGGGAACTTGCAATTTTGTTAAATTGTCCAAATAGGGCCAAAAAAAGGGGTCGCAGTAGCTCAGGACAGAAGGGTTCAACAGGGGAATGGTTTGGCTTTTGAGGTTTGGGTACCATACACATGTAAAAAATAAAATGTCAGCCAAATGTGGGGGGGGTCAACAATTCTGACTGCCTGAACTTCCCAAAAATTAAACTGCTCTTAAACTGGTATAGCTATATTTCCCTGCTTACAGACTACTACCACAGTGGTGTGCGTCCATTCTGTTCTTTCGTCAATAGTCACATCTCGAAGTTGGTTGGTTGTATGGATGAATGGAAATCACAGCACAAAAAAGGTACAAAGGATGACAAAATGTAGAGGAATTTTGAAGTGATACCACGCATGTGGAATCAGGCTGCTGAGATTAGAATACCAAATTAAAGACAAAATAAGACTAGATGAAGTAAATCCCACTCAATGCAGCATCCACATGTACTGGAGAAAGCATTGTGTAAATATAATAGATTTTTTGCTCAGAAATGAATGATGAATACTGATATCACGGTGACAACTAAGACAGCACCTTATGTGATCAGACTGCCGCTATGTTGACTTTGTAGTTCTCCTCTTAATGGGTTTTGATGTTTATAACTCCATTTAATATGAAAACAAAGCACAGCAAAATCTAACATTGTAGAAATGCTTTCAACAGCACACTTATTGTCACTCACATTCTCTTTGAATATCGCAAAGATGTCCAAGAAAGAGTAAATATTATCATTTAAAACTATAATGCAAGTGGAAAAAGATCAATTATGTATGAAGCAACTTCTGGATTTCCAGTGTTTGTTTCATGAGTCACCAGTACACCTTCTCTTCAATGTAGTCCTCATTTACATATTGTTCACGACAAATGCAAGCCACAAGGTTACAATAGGATTGCAAGATGTTGCAATGTGGTTCCTTTTGTTCTGTTCATCAGTGTTGCAACCAGTGCATTACTGAAATACTACCGATTCAACCAAAATTGTGACGTCACGTTTTACACCAAGACAACATGGCTGCATCCTTGTTTGACAAATTAAACTTTTTTTTCTTTTTCTACAGCTTATTAGCAGTGTTAGGTAAAAAGGGCTGATTTTACACAGCAAACCCATTATTTTATTTTGCGTTTCCTGATCTTGTTAAGATATTTCCTTCTGGTGAAAATTTCACTTGCCCTGTGGAAAAATCTAGAAATCTCTCTCATCGGTAGCAGATTTTGATTTCTGAGAATAAGTTTAAATAAGAGAAAAATTTCTTTTTTTTTTCTTTTTTTTTGCAGCGAGTGAGATTTGCCACCATGATAAATCAGATATCTCTGAATAGCATCTAGTGGGTCCAGGTGGCTGCTTCAGTGAAAATTAGTCAGGAACAAATAAAGAAACTGCCAATTTGCAAGGATTTCAGGCTCGTGAAAGTAATTGAAAAAAGGGTGATTATGTTGCCAAATTAATATTTTGCAAGTGATGCCATAATCTTGTAAACTGACGTTATTTTATATTTCTTATTTGATGAAGATACTGTTTATATTTTTTGCAATTTAAGAATAAAATGTTATCTAGTTGCCAGTTGATGTTAATGTCATACTTACTTTGCTGTAATCTTCATTTTGTCTTACAACAGAAGTTTTTGGATCCGCAGACAATATTGCATATGCTCAAGTGTAAAAACAATCTAAAAAAACCTCCAGCTGCATAGTAATCGTGCATAACATATATAGAATAGAGAGCAATCGCATTGTTGGACTGGCTAAAAATGATGCATCGTTGTCAACTGGGAGGTGTTGTGGCACCATTTATACCATCCAATCCATCCATCCATCATCTATATCAGTTCTTCCTCACTAGGGTTGCAAGGGCGACAGAGCCTATACCAGCTGATTATGGGCAAAGGGCAGGGACACACCCTGGACAGCCCGCCAATCCATTGCAGGGTGAACACACCATCCACACACCATTCACTGACACATTCATATCTAAGGGCAATATAGAGTCTCCAGTTAGCCCGAAATGCATGTCATTGGACTGCCAGAGGAGACCGTAGTCCCTGGAAACCCACGTGAATGTGGGTAGAACATGCTAACTCCACAAATAAGGCCTCGAGCCGAATTCAAACCCACAATCTTCTTACTCTGAGATGGCAGTGCCACTCACGGTGCAAAGGTGTCGCACCATTTTTATCTTTTCGGCACTTTGTCACATTTCTTATCCCAGCTCTTATTTTTCACTGCCGAGAGACTTACAGAATTAACAGAATGCAGCATAATGCAATACACTTATAAACTGAAATATCATTGTACAAATACTGTGTTGCGAACACTTCAAAACAGACATTACAATGAGGAAACGGGCACAAGAGGATGAGGCTTTTGTAGCTAAAGGAACCGTTTTGGAATGTAATCCTGATTTTTGCTAATACGATATGATTTGTGCAAAGTATCTGCGGCAGGATGAGCTGTTAGCTCGGAGAGAGGTGGAGCACGGGGGAGCTGCATGGGTCATATGGGAAACGACACCGGAAGATGAAAGCACTCGCGAAATTTAAAATGGTCAATATTCAGCAGTTTTAATAAACGAACAGCAGCTTCCAATCGTTACAGCATGTTTCATCAGAGTGTTTAATTCACCGAAAGAACCTTTGATTCCTCTCCTTCAGCAAGCTTTTGTTGTGCCTTTTTGCCCTCTTTGCAGATATGAATGTTAAACCCCCTCCCAGGTGTTATTACTACACTCAGAGGCAGGTGCTCCCGATTCACGGTCTTGCGTAATCAGAAGCAAGAAGGAACGGCAAGCCCGCGATAAAATTAATATCCGAACCGCCGCTCTCCACTCTGATGAAGTGCCGTTAAAAAAAAATTAATCCTCTGATGACGATAGAAAAAGAGCAAGTCATTAACTAGGCTTTAGACTAAGAGAGGAATGTAAATGCACTGAAACATGTTGAGTATTTCTGAATTTTTTTTATGGAATTTATGTTGTAGCACTTCAAAATGACTGAATATAGCTGTTTGGGTGCTGGACAGGCACTGACAAAAGCTTGCATTCCACCAGCAATTCTGGCACCAAACTGTGGCGAGATATCGGCCGACTGTGCCACCGCTGCCCCCTCTGACTCATAAATAATGACCTCCTGTTACATTTATTCATTCGTTTTTGTTATAAAACCTACTGAAAAGTATTTGAAAAAATATAATAACACACATTGAAATAGTCAGTATAAGCCATTGTGTAATCTCGAGCAAGAAAGGCACAGATGAAGATAAATCTTCAGGAGAATATGGGGAATTCATTCCCAGTGCCTAGTAATTCACATGAACCCTTTGCACTGAGCATGCCCAGAAGTGGGGGGAAGGGGGGGGATGCGGTTATAGGTCTCCCGATTATACCCCCTCTCCAAACGTCTCACTGACTGTATCTGACCGTGCTTGGCAGGTGTCACATGACACGCGCTCCGCACTCAGCGAAGCTAAAAATGGGACAGCAGAGAAGGCAATCAAGGCCTGTCAACTAGCTGGACCCTATTCCCCCCCCCAAACATGGACACACAGCACAGGCATGAGGCTGGTCACTGAAGAAACAGTAGACCGTGGTTAAATTCTCCACCTGAAATGCTCTGGAAGCAGGGTCAGGGCTTAGGTTCTGCCCAGAGCTGAGTCACTGTGAGTGGACAGGAGGGTCTGGCTGGGGTGAGTCAGGCTGGGGTTCGTCATCAGACTGGGGGAACAGACAGGCTCTCTGGCAGTCTTTCACCTGTTCCAATCCAGCACGCCACATTACTGGCCCATTAGGAAAGAATTTGGGCACCAGAGCCTGAAAGAGCCAGGCCACCATAGCACTATGTGTGTACAATACTGCCACGGTATTGGGAGAGCCTGTGAGCAGCCTTGTGTACCTCAAACATAAAACGGAACGACAGCGGAAGGGTGTAGGAACTGAGCGTGATTTATTCTGATCGTAACTGCCCCCCGTGCCCCTGTTTCCTTTCCCAGCTCATATTCTCCTAGTTCAGTGAGAGGCTGAGACTGAGATAGAGGTCCGCTGTGGCGCGTCTCCTCCGTGTCCGTCAGAACGGGAAAAGCAATATATCCAGCCTTCGCCTCCAATCTGGGCTCCCCTCAGCATTCTGTCACCTGGGCCACTGCGGCCATGATGGGCCTGGGCTTAATCCAGCTCATCTACAACCCTGACTGACAGAGCACCAGCTGCACGCATTACTCCCACTCTCAATAACACAAAAACACGTAAATAAATACCAAACAAATATAGCCACACAAAGAATAACAGAAACCGCACAACACCACACACAGGGATACAAATACCAAAGCAATCATACCCTGGTGCACAAACAGATATGGTCACCGCACCACACCACACATGCACCCACACTTGCTTGTAGCACCCAACATAGATGCCACACCTGTTGTTGATAAAATATTTCTGGCTCATTTTCGCCTGCCTGCTTATCTTCCATTCGGTTTGGGTTCCATCTTAGTGACACGGATCAGGGCGACTACCTGAGATGGGGTGTCAGGGGGTGTTGGGGGGGCACAGGCTTCACCTTTCATCAAATAATCCCTCAGCACTGAAGCACAGGGGCTCAGAGTAACCTAGTGGGCAACAAGCCAACAAAGATGTGACCTGCTAAAGGCCTGCTACGATGCAAGAAGCCACAGTGCAGTCAGTAAGTATTTCGACAGTCATACAATTTTTTGCTTTAGTTCAGTCCAGCGCAAGGGATCTGAAAACGAGGCGTTCGAGTTTAAATTAGAGACCGCTGGCTACAGTGTGTTGGTTTTTACGTTCACAATAAGCAAAAGGTTTCGGGAATTGAGCCTTTTCCGCGCAGAGTCACTACCAGCTGCTGCACGTGCGCACCGATTGGCTGTTGTGTGACGGTCGACAAACTGCACACAGCTTGAATCCCAGAGCTACGCAAAAACATTTACAGTTTTTTTTCCTCAAAGCGGACGGAAAAAAATAATAAAAATAAACGGGCTTATGCACTCCCTATCTGGAGTCCGAGATCCGATAACTTCACCGGCTCGTACCATCTCTGAGGAGCCGGCTAGGGAGTAATCAAAGCATCTTGCTGCGGAGGAGAAATCAAAGCCCTCCTACTGAACGGGTGGGAGTGCCCGGTGCTCAAGTAGACCCCGCCGCTGCACATTTCCCCCTCTCAGCCGTTTGAAGTGTCGGCAAACACCATCGCATCGTTAAGTCCGAAAACTCTCTCTCCAGCCTGGGGATTTTCCTGGTGTCTTAAAAACAGTTTCTTTTTTTTGTTTTTTTTTTCCCCTTTACTTTTTACATTCTACACCCTGCTTTTCTCCTCTCACTGACGCCCTCCCGGGGCCATCCTGTGTTAGTTTTTTGGAATCGAGTGGATCCCTGTAGCGAGGGAGAAAGAGCTAATGAACGCGATGTAGAGACGTAGAGTGGAACACACCACCATGCTTTCATGGTCAGTGTGTGAAACACACAGCACTGAGTATGGAGAACAAGGATTACGGTCAATACACAGTCAGGATCTCACTCACTCCATACAGGGTGCCTAAAGCATTGCAACAGTGCTGTAAAATGAACGAGCAACTGGGCCTGTAACCAAAACCATTAAGGTCTCATTCCCAGGTAGGACAATGGTGTTCTGCCCTTGAGCATGGTACAGGAGTTTAAATGACTGACAGACAGACACAGGAAGACCGACAGATACAGTAGATAAGAAACTGATTGTAATTCATGCTGCTACCTGCCAGTAACAAAATGCAAGGCTAAAATAGGAGGAAAATGTCTTTAAGAAAATATACAGCACTTCACAAAGAAATTCGCAACAACACCACCACCACCATCACCACAACCCCTCCCTCTCTCTCTTTCTCTCTCTACATTCAGTACATCTACTCTAAATGAGAAGAACAATGTTGTCAGTAATTAGCCTTTGATTACCAATGAAGTTAAATTGCACAAGAGGAGCATTGGTTGTTCAACAACACCAGTCCATTAGCTCTCCTCAGCCGCTGGCACTGAGGAAAGCCTGCAGTGTTACTTCCACCTCAGTGAAACCATGGCGATCGAAGGTCACAACTGCTGGTTTGCGCATGTCCTGGTATGTAATAATGATATTCTAGGAACAGGACAATGGAAATGACTGTTGGAGGAGACTATAATCTACACGGTGATGACGTTGATAACACTATCAACCCTCAGCGATACCATACAGTATGAATCCAGGGGTTTACCCGAGTGGAGTTTACATTTTCTTGCTACGTCTGCGGAGGCTTAATACCCGGAATTCTCCCATAATCCGACGACATGTATGCTAAAATAACAGCAAGGGGTGTTACAAGGGCATTGCTTTGAAGGAGCTTGCATGCTCAAACAACTCACCCTGTCATAAGTGAAGGTCAAATGAATATAAACTGTCATTGTTAGACGGGAACGGATTAAGTCAGATAATAAAACCCAACCAGACATTTAAAATGATGACTTGACAGCATCTCAGAATTCACCGCTTAAAATTGTGTGTCTCAGGTTTCACCAGTTTGCTTTCCTCATTTCCCACTGAGTTCACTTGCAATTTCAATATCATTCCCTTTATTGTGTCCACTGTACTTCACTAAATCAAAATCTTACTGTCAGCTCAAGTGTACAGAATTCCTATTGAAGAATTTCACACTTTGAAGAACTGAAACGGAAGATTTTGTTTTTCTTCAATACAAAACTTATGACTATTTGTAGATCCTTTTGTTAAATAAGCAAAACTGCCAGGGATACTGAAGCGTTGCATAACACAATACAGTGTGAGACCATTTCCTGATGTATATCCCTGGATAAGTTTTATAAAATACCTGCAGAGGCATTTTCTAGTCTGAAAAAGTCAATCCAATAGAAGCATCACAAACTTCACTTATCCTAGTACCTGTCAATACAGGAACTACCTAAGTCCTAGTCTTTAAGCATGGACGCACACTCGTCTGCTTTTTGTGGGCTCAGTGGACCCACAGATAAAATTGTGGGACTATTTATGCCTAATCCTCAGATTCAAATTCAGGCTTGGTAGTCTTCTCTCTCAGGTGAATATTGACAGCGACAGATTGGCCAGACCGTCATCATACTCCACTTCCAGATAAAAAAAGGTAAAGTGATATTCTAGGCCCTCAGACTGGTGTATACAGGCAGACCGTGCTCGGTGTAATCATTGGGTAAATATTAATTTATTGAGGTTTTCTGTGTTTTAACACATGGTTATTGCATTTTCTTTATTACCTTTCCCAAAATAGACCATGTTCAAAGCATCTTATAAAATCGAGGATTTAGAAAAAATATACGAGCAGTAGGCTTAATGCCTAAAAAATGCAATTGCTGCTTAGCAGGCAGATAGAAGCCGTTTTCGAGCAAGACTTTGCTCTTCTTTCGACGTGTGACTCTCTGTCACCCTGGACATATCCCCGTGGGAGTATTCGGCGTCCCCCTACCAGGTCCCTGGTGAGGCGGCTCTTTAATGCCATGTTGCGTGTCACTTCGACAACCGTGTTGCGTCCGCATCGCCAGAAACCGTCATCTCCCACTCATTCTCTCGCCGAACACTCCATCTGCTGTAAACAAGGCTCGAAGCTAGCATCAAAACCCAGTCTGTTCTTCTCCGAGAGCCAAGAGCCTGCTGCCAGCTGAGACCGAAAACCAACACGCGCTCCAAAACCAGATCCCCCCGCCCGCCCGCCCGCCATCCCTCCTTCCCTCCGTCTCTCTTTCCGACCGAGTCACAAGCTTTTGATCGGGCATGGGAAACCAGGAAAACGGTCCTGTCCATGGATTTCCTACGACGCTGACCTTATCAAGTTTATTTTGCTCCCATCCCCCAATCTTGGAACAATCAAGTCACAGCTGACCAGCCTTGTTCTGGGCAAGGCATCCACAGGCCCAGATGCCAGGAATCAGCCTTTGTTATCTCGTTAGCGTGGTAGCAAAGGACACTCAAGCAAGCGCTGGGGGGTTTATACTGTATATAGACGCACGCTAAGCACTACTGCAGACCCCCTCAAAAGAGTGGCGGATCGCTCTCAGTCAAGTGAGCCTCCCTCCCCACCCACGTATCTCAAAACCCAATATCACAACTTTGCTGTCCTTCTGGAAGCTGAGAACTACAGGCTGCCGATCTCTTTGTTCCAAGTTATTTCTGTGATGATGAGATAATCCATTTGGTCTGAAATTTTGTTATAACATTAAATCAGACAAAAATGCGGAACTTTGTTTCACAATGCAATACCTTTTCAAAGGCAGATGCAGTCAAGCGACGAAGTCCTAACAAATCTCATACGCATGCACTATGGGAAATAGGACAAGTCCTCTCAAATTTTTCATGTTTTGACTGTTCTTATAACACACAGATTAACATGCAGGTATGCACACCTACATAAACACACATGGTTAGATAGTTGACGGAGTGCCGCGTTTCTCAAATTATGCTTTTGCATATTCGATGATTCCGACAACAAAGGAACTAAAGTCCACTCGATGGGCCTATAACAACTTAGGTGAGCTCAACAGGGAACAGAGTATCAATTTATGTTGTCTGTGTCATTGTGGCCGAAAGTACCGCCATCCTCTGAGACAGACCGTTACCTCGGCTGCCTTCGAGTCCTAATGCACAGTATTCAGCCACATTTTCCCTTGATTGAGACAGTGCATTTCCATTAGCCTGTCCATTTTTCACGACTGGCGCCAGTACAGAAAAAAGTACAAATATGGAATAGTCTCATATCCTTTCTGATTTTTCAACTCTTATAAATAATATTTCCAGTTGTTGGAACATGAATTTCTTGAAATTCCCATCCTAGGAAAGGATGAGGCACCTAATTTTATACGTAGAAGCATGAATATTGAGAGGTCGGGTCTATTTATGCCCCAAGTTAATATAAGCCATGGCCCAGTCTTGGAAGAATGCCTGACCTGGGCAGTTACTTTCAACCAAAGGCTGTGCTCTCTGGGCAAATGGGCAAAGGAATGAGAGTCTTTGATACTCACCGTTTGCCCTGGATCCTCTGGTGAGCATATTTCAACCCTGCATTTTAAACTAGTGCATGCATTATCATTTTTATTTGCTGTTTCAAGGAGTCCAAGCCGGGATAATTACCATCATGCAGAATGATAATGCAATAAAGTACCACTGCATTAAGTCATTTCAACTTTATACTGACTAAGACCTTACTGTAACCCAGGTTAAACAGGTACCATATAATAGAAACATCAATGTGTCATCGCTGACCTTCAAAGCATCAGCAGATAATTGTGACTACACCAACACTCTTACTTTCTATATCTGGGACATAATTGAGAGTACGGAAAGAACAACACTATCATTCTTGACATGCAAGTCAATAGAAATATATACAGAGGGACAGAGGAATTGCTTAATCTTAAATAGGTGCACTAAAAATAGACCTTTAAAGCATTTAAAGTGGCTGGCTTATTGCAGAGCCATCCACAATTGCAATAATGGCATGTTAACTGTCAGAGAGCTTCCTAAATTAACCGGGAACTTTCCAGAGAGGCCCAAAAGTGTCAGGTGTTGTTTATGTGAACACAAAAGAGGTTGCCTGGGCTTTTAAGTGTGTCCTAATCACAGACGTCAGAGGCCCTTGTGTCTCTGCTAATCTAATAGGCATGTCCTCCCATACTGAGGCCCTTCGAAATAATCCTCTCTTTCAGCTTGTTTTCAACATAAAAGCCAAGGTTGAATACGCAGGAAAATTGACTGCTGGTCTGTCTAAGAAGCATGAATTCTTCACTGCATTACATGAGGCTACTTATATTTTCTTTTAGCACTCTTCTCTAGTCCTCTTCAATATCTGATATAGGCTTCTAATCAACTCAATTTAGAGGGGAAATGCCGTGATGAGCGACACAAAAGCATTTTCTAGGTTAAAAATAAAAACAATACAAAAATAAAAAAATGCAACCTTGAAGTTGAATGCATCCATCTCCAGACACCCTACACAGTTGTTTAAAATAGGCAGAGCTTTCTAATATTCAACTACTAAATCATGCGGATCACGGGGCGGGGGTATAAGGGTCTGAGCCACACATTGAAAGTGGTACATGTCTGCAAATAAGGGTACATGGCTGTATAAGCGATTTCAGAGCGTTCTGTGCGCGAAGATCGGTCGAACGGAGCGGCTCACCCCTTTGCTCACGCGCTCGCCTGCGCATTAAGACAACAGCCAAGGGGCTGCACCTCGCATAAATGGGTTTTTTTCCGCTTGATTGACGAGGAGAGAGATTTGTGTTAAGAAAGAGAAAGGGGAGAATTGTTTGGGGTCATTCCTCTTACACATTTCTGTACTGTAAATGTCATATCCATCAGAGACCATCAGCACCAAGATACCTCTGTGCTCTCAGTTTGCAGAGCCTTTCTTTCTATTTGTTGCTAGTGGAACCGAATCGCTAAATGATTCAAAGACTCCCAATATAAGTTTAATGAACAGCTCATAGACAATATAGCAATTCTACTACTAGAGAAGACTACTTTCTCTGCCTCTTGATAGAATATTCTCTGCTTTTGAGGTGTGTAGTTCATCAATATTTTCGCATTTGATTAGCCATTTTCTTTTTTCTGAGGCTGGCTGCCTCCTACATGAACCTGATTTTTATCAGCGGCGACAGCGACTGAAGGTCTTTTCACCTGGTAAGTCTGTTTGTGTGTGTGTGTGTGTGTGTGTGCGTCAGACTATGGCAAAATGCCGCCCTGGAGATACCCATTGTAGTAGGCATGACGAACCACCACAGAAGTGGTTTTGAGAACTTTGTCAGGTTTTTACCGTATATGGCTGTTTATGGACGGATTTTTTCAACATGATTGTGTCACAACCATGCAAGATACAGTCGGTAAACTTCACAGGTACACAGTTGAGATGAAAACGATAGCCGAGTTGGCATGTGGGTGCAGTGCAAAGGTGTGGTGAGGCAGTAAGGGTGGCCAGTATGATCCCATTGCTAGATGGTCTCAAAATTTTCTGAATTCTTTCAACAGAATTCCATTAGCCTGTTTTCAATTCGGGGGCGATTCGTCAAAGCTGACATGAAATCAAATCGACACTCATTCATTCATAGACAGAAATACACGTAATCATTAATTCATTGAAATGAATAAGTGAAAAATCATTAATTCAATTAAAGGCGAAAATGAAATTCCATCAATATGCTCACAGGCTGAATTAATAAAGTATTTATTTGCACAAAAAGATTATTCATTTATTCACCAGCATTGGCCAGCAATCATTCAACCATGCACTCATTCATTTCTACAGCTCATTATTTTGGACTTGGCCATAATAAAGTAAATAATGCACTGTGGTACCTGAGATGTACTTGGCATTGTGCCATTGCACATTGTAATAACTTCCCGCTAAGCTATGGCTGGTCCTGTTCAGCTTGTTTTTACCTTTTATTTATCATTTTCTTCCTCAATGATAGCAGTCATTCGCACGTAATGCCTCCCAAAACTGACGAAGAGGACTCAGGTATCCGTTGAAAAACAAGCACTGCCCGTCCTGTCAAATGGTTTCTTCAATGACCATACAGTCAGACTGCTGTATGTTTGCTACTGGTATTCTTGCATCATGGTCCGTGACAAAATTGGACCTTACAGCACTAAAGCCCATCTATTCCAAACTTAAACCTCTTAAACCCCTCCCCACTGCTGACTGAACCCCTCCCAGCCCCACCTCATCCCTACTCAGCATCTCTCAATACAGTTTGGTGAGAAATTCGATAATAAAAATCTCAATGCTTATAATTATTTATTTCCCCGTATTGACTTCCATTTCGCCATGCTGGTTTGCAGTTCATTAAAACCCAGTAGAGTTTGAAATTGGTCAATATATTTAACAAATGACCTCCACAGAACAGTCCCTTGCCACATCAGCAGCTTCTTGATGGCCCATTTAGTTTAGCGGGGAACAGCGGTGACAATGTAGCCCCCTTCTCCACATACTGGGGGCCCCCACCCTTTTTCTAATCTAAAAAAAAAAAGAAGAAAAAAAAGAAATTACGTGCGGGAGCACGCCTCAATTAACTGCGGCAGAATAAGGGGTAAAACTGCAATAATTTAAGGGCTTGTGTCCTTGACTCATAATAAACTGACTAAACAGCTACAGGATAAACACGCTGTTGAAATGCCACTTGCAAATCTGGATCAGGGCTGCCAATTTTCTAATAATAAAACAGAAAAACAAATGGTGACACACTGCTTTACAGCGATTTCTTGTGATGGGCAAAATCCAGGGAGGACGCAAACAGTCGAAAATCAGTTTTCTTGGAACCAGTGCGATTTTTTTCCTCCGAGGCTATGTAATACGGTCATTTAGCTCCATCTACCCAAGGCAACTTACAGCTGATTGGACCAGGCAAGGGCAGAATCCACTAAGAGAAATACTGTATGTAGGTTGAAGGTCAATCTCAAGGGTCCACAAGCTGCACTGATCTTAATACCTACTGCAATGGGCTCAAACCAGCAACCTCGAATCCCTGTCGAACACCCTAGCCAGAAGGCTATACAGTAGGGTGCCCTGGGCCTAAGCCAGGTGGGCCAGGTGCTTGTAGCCAAGAGCGGACTTCCTTCTCCCCCGATCTCTTGTCCTCTCATCTGTCGCAGGTGGCGTAAGGAGGGGGAAGGGGGGGGGGTGGAAATTGATTGCCTTGTGAACAGGAAATGCCCACGGTGCATCATTTGAACTCTGGCCAGAGATTTTTTCCCGGGGTTGGGGTGAGGAGCGTGGGTAGCTGAATCTGTGCCGCTTTGCATTTTAACTACAAAGGTGTTTAGAATTTATCGGGAGCTCCAGTGGTTCCTTTGTTCCTAAAGTAGTCCCACGAGAGATGGTGCAGTTCAGCAATGCACCAGGCTAACGCAGCCTGTGCTTCTGGAGAACTTCAGCAGAACAATAACCTGGCTTCCAACCTAGCTCTGAGCTGCAATGCCAGTTGCGTACGCTGACATTTTAAAATAGTGTGGCGGAACGGCTAGCAGTCATTCAAAGGAAATGATTCGCTAAAAGTGCCTGTATTTGAGGGAAGAGGGAAGGGGGAAGGGAGGGGCATGACTGGTGCTTCATCATAAACGTCTTCATGTTCCTCCGCTTGGCGGGGAGGCACAGACAACCACCAGCATCATGTACCATCTCTATGCGCAAAATGAACAAAGAGCACATTGTGGACAAGGTGAGTAACACGAGTGACGTTTTTACACAGCTGTCTGGGGTTAAACCCTCTCCTTTGTGCTAAATGAAAAGCAGGCATTTCATTAGCCAGCGGAGAGAAAGAGAGCAGGCAGTGGCCCCAATAAATGAGTTCTTTTTTGATACCTCTCTCCACGTCCCTCAGGTTTATGTAGCAGCTATACCGTCTCTATGTTTTACGCGGCGATTTCTTTTTTACAACATCTCATTAAGCCTCTGCTCCTGAAGCCGGGAGGAGATCGAAAAAGCCTCAGGTTTTACAATCGCAGCAAGACAGGTACGGCTCATGCACACTCAGCATGTTCCCCAGCAAATATGCCAAAAATACTGAAACTGGAAGGTGACAATGGGATCCAGCCAAGTACCATCCTCACCAACACCTGGCATGGCCTGCAAATAGTGGGATGCCCTCTACATGTCAAATTTTCTTGCCGTGCAAGAAGCAAAAGCTAGGCCCCTGTCCCCATCACCGCCATATTGCCGAGTATGTGGCCTTCAGCCCTCTGTTGATGACAGGTTACAATGCAAAGGGATCTCAAATGCGTATCCGTCCGTCCGTCCATCCGTTATCCAACTTGCTTATTCCTGGTAACGGTCAGGAGGGAGCTGGAGCCTCTCCCAGTGCGTGAGAGGCAGGAATGCACTGAATTTGCCAATCCACTGCAGAGATGACCCACCATTCACTGACACGCTAACAGTTTTGGACAATGGAAAAACACTAATCGAATAGGCAGTCTCATTAGCGTAACAAGCTTGCCCTTTGGACTGAGACGTACACGTACGTGTGTGACGTGCATTTTCAAAACATGTTTACCGTAAATTATTTATTTAAGCTTTAAATACACTGAGACTGGCATATATTTTTGATAGGGAGCCATTGAGCCAGCATTTAGACAGTGAGAACGGAGCCAGGATACGCAGAAGAAACCTTTGCAAACAAGGTCAGAACATACAAACTCCAAGGAGAATCCTGCTCTCCAGAGCACCACCGCGCCCCCAAATGTATGCATCAGCGAGCCGCGGGAGATGTGGAATGGAAGTCAGGGCTGTGGTTACTGCAATGTACTTTTTTCTCAGAGGATTGGGGTTTGACTCCAGCTGGGACAGAGCTGAAGTACCCTTGAGCGCAGTGATTAACCTGAATTGCCTCAATAAAAATAAGAGCATCTGCTAAATGGCTAAATGTAATGTCACGTAATCTATGTCCTTCTGTGCAACACACAAAAAGTTGCCTTTGTCTCGCTTACGCAGTATGGAATGCCTCTGCTGCATTAGGGGTGAACTTTCAGTTTCCTGGGCGTAGCTTCATCAGTAAGTAGCCACATAGCTTCATAACTTCATCTGTTAACAGCCTCATAACTTCATCAGTAGACACAGTTCCCACTGTTCAAGTCCACCAACTTCGATTTTGTGGCATATTCCTGAATCTTAAGTACCATGTGCTTGTTGTGCTTTGTTCTGTACACGCTACAGGCAGGGAGATGATGAGTTTTTGGGTTGAAAGGTTTTTTCTCCTCACACTGTTTTGTTATGTGGGAGGTGAGTCACAAGGGACGAGGCACAGCCAATCACGATCATCGATCGGGACACCACAATGAGGGCGTGTCACAATAAGAGCATCCATCACTGTGGCAACCGTATACCTGGGGAGGCAGGCTGACATTTACAGTATACTTTTTTTTAAACTTTCATCGATTTGGGGGTAATGGGGGCAAGAGCTCTCAGTGCCTCTCCCTCCAGACTCTACGCTGCACCCTCAAGGTGACCTTTCTACGAGGAGCTTGGCGAATGAGACGCAGAACTAATGGAAAACTATCTGTTTGGAATGACCCCTGACATAGCGTGAAGCCCTCCACCCATTTGAGTCTGATCAGTCTCAGAGGCCATGACTATGGCAACGCCATAGAGATCTTTAGCTGTGGAATAAGATCGGCTTCTTTCCTTGCTGGCAGTGACTAGTTTACATTGTCTTCCATGCAAAAATCTTTGAGTTACCGCAGCATTACTTCTTGTAGACTAGCTAACGATGGGTTAGCTAACAGAGTAAAATTAATGGTGATTAGCATTAGACAGGATGAGGAAACAAGACTGGAACCTGTGGTGACATCGTATTGCATGCCACTTGCTCTCATCTCCGAGCCAAAAACCAAAGCTTTACATCCCCCCAGACAATCATCACCCGATTGACTACAGCCACCGCCAGCGTGAGAACTGACTCACCTCCCAAACTCAATTACCTAAAGCTTTATATCATGCCCCAGTCAGCTACGGCCTCATCCGGGGAACAGGGCGTAAATCTCTGGGTCCGGGTCAATAATCCATTCCTGGGGTCTTCCGTGGGCCCACCATTGTTCTAATTCCAATGCCGAAAGACATACAGGGACAAAATCGGTGGCCAGTGGCCATCCGTCTTCTTAATGGCCCCAGTCACGGCTCATAATGAGATATAATGCAGCAACGTCCCACGCAAAGCAGAATAAATGCGCGACCAGCAATGGTGGGAAAAGCAGATCGAGACCGACAGAGGAAAATAATAGCAAACGTTAGCAGATCTGATCAGAGCTCACTTTTCACGTCGTTGAGTGCGTGGGCAGCAGTCACGGGGGAATGCGGGTACTTTTTTTTGGGTGCAGCTTGTACTCAAAGGTAAAACGGAATGTTCATTTGCTCCCGGAAGCACATAACGGTGTTGTATGTTATAATATTGATTTAATATTTTCATAATTTGTCACCATAGACTGAAAGAGCGAATGTAATTAATTGGAGAGCAGGGCTGCGCGAGTTCCCTTGTACTCTCTCATACAAAGGGGCGGCAGCCAGAATAACAAGCTCTGTTAAGAGCAGTTTTCTGAAACAACAGTGCTCAACTGGACCTTATGGAAGCAAGTAGCTCTAATTATTAAAATGAAAATGCATCCTCAGAAATGTTTGTTCTTTTTCAAGAAGCAAATGCATAATTTCTCTCATAATGGAAATTAAAATGTAATCCTTCACTTAGCTTTATCATTTTCAAGTCCATGCATGTACTTTTTATGCCATTTCATGTTCAAAAGCGCCTCGACATATTGCTATCAAAAATAAAATGCAAACATAAATTTTATAATGACAATTAATTCTCAAGCAATGCATCTACATTTTCAAGCCAAAGGTACCGCCAATGGCGCATTTATTGTAATATGCTCATTTTAGGTTGAAACGGTACACAAGTGTCACGGTTCGGTATGTACCCCGGCTTTGAAGTCACGGTTCAGTATGTTTTCGATACCGCAAAAAAGAAAAGCAAAACTTGAAATCGCTTTTCATTTATAATGAGGTTGTAAATTAAACATGTATGGCAGTGTTTTGCATATCAGAGGCCACTTAACAGAAGTTAATTGGCCACACTAGTAAACAGTGGCAAATTGGTCATAATTTATTGAACAATGGAAGGCACTTTCTTTAATCAAAATTAATACAAAAATGTGTAGATATTTCTGTAGCTTAAAAAGCTTCTGAAATAAATAAAAAATATAATAAAACAAAGATCCATTTAAGTGCAGCAATTGAAAAACTGAGTGCATCAGAAGCTATAATCTTTTCATTGATTCAGTGGAACAGTACCGCTTGAATTCATCACGTATGCATATTTTCTTTTTTCAAATGTTACAGTCCAATCGTGAATCATTTCATGAAATGGCTAGTGCCAAATTTCTGTGATTTCACAAAATTACTGGTTTCACCATCTGACTGTAACATATACATTCTGTACCTTCAGCCAGGAGAGGGCAACGTATGGCAGCCAGGCCAAGCAAACTATCAGTGCCTCTGCACACAGGAAGTCATCTAAATACCATCTAAGGGTAAACAGCACTTTGGTCTAAGAATGTTGTAAACACAGGCCACTAAACACTGATTGACCATAATTGACCATAATTTCCTGAGCAGTGGAAGGCAAACATCTTTCTTTCTTAAATAAAAAAAAACATACAAGGGTTCATAAAGATTTTGTCTTTGTATCTGTGATATTCACACTTGCATGACCTGAATGAGTCAACATGTTTGACGTGCTGCCAGTGACTTATGCAATTTAAGTTAAGCAGACATTTGGGTCTTGGTGGAATAACAGTCATACATCTTATAATCCATTAGATGGTAGTAAAGTTCAATAGCTACAATACAAAGCCAATTCAGAAGAATGGACTCTTGGCCTTGGCAGTGGTGTGCACTCTCAGACTGCCCTTCTAATTGCAACAGCCAATCTGCACCATATTGTAGTGGAAGTCCTGCCTTCGCTAAGGATGACTAACAGGTCGCAGTAGGATTTGAAAATGAAAATGCAAGCAGGGAAATGCATTTTCTTCTTAGTTTTGTTAGTGAAAATACGTAGTTTGCACGTCATTGAAATCTCAGCAATTGAAGGCATTTCCACATGAAGATGAAAAAGTGGGGTATTGCATTTTCATTTTATGATGAGGCCAATAATGCATTTGCTTCTTATTTTGATAACAATATGGAATGGCACCTTTCGAAAATTTAAGAGCAAATAGAGAATGCAATCCAGACTTGGATTGTTTGTTATAAAAGGTGCATATATGAACTTGAAAAAGAAAAGCCAATTATTACATTTTCATTTTAATTATGAGAAGAACTATGCATTGGCCCCCTGAAAAAAAAGCATTTCTGAGAATGCATTTTCATTCTAAGATTTATGCTTCAATTTTATTTTTGACAGCAATATTGCAAGGCATTTTTGAAAGTGAAAAAGCAAATGGGAAATGCAATTTAATTCTTTGACAGACAGACAGCTTTATTCGTATAAAAGGCCCAGAGGCCAGGAGTACAATGTAAAGTACCTATAAAAACATGGTACCAGCGCTACCGTGTAATACCGCATAGACAGCATATACATCAAAACAATTTAATTCTCAATTTGTATCAAAAAGAGCACACATGGACTTAGAAAAAAAAAACAATTCAAAGAATATATGATTGATAGCTAACTGTCCTCCGCCAGTGACAAATGGCCGTCACCGATCCTCAAAGCTTCAAGTTCCTTGCAGTGCAATGCAATCACAGCTGTCCTGGTGGAAAACTACATTTGCCTCCTTATCGCAGCAACGCATGCCGCAGCAGCGTCAAGTCTGCCGTATCTCCTGGTTACATACTACTTACATGGGCCTGATATAACAGGACAGATAGAGTGTGAGGGATGATGGTTTTATTGATAGCTCTTGGCAAGCAAGGAAATTTCAAAGATTAGTATCCATACATGCCGAGAAATTTCAGATCACCATCTTTAATAAATAAGCATTCTGCTACTACAGGTACAATACAACTACAGCTGCTACTACTGCAACTGCAACTGTTGTTACCTCAAGCACTACAACTGCTACTAACATTCCAATTACTACTACTTCTACTACTACAACTACGACTACTACTATTAATAATAACAATAATAATAATATTAATAATAATAAAGTACATCAGACTTCGATAAGCAAGTTTGTGAAGAGGGAAGTTTTAAAAGGCGGGATGTTTTCGTCCGAGCCCCACTCTTTGGTTGTCTATTTCAGGTCCCCCACTGTACATTAATCAACAAAGGTCTGACAGCTATTTTCAGGTTGAGAGGGGTTGAGGTGGTAGGAGGGCTGGATGTTGGAAGACTTACAGAGCGCATGCTGCAACTCCCGAGAGGGACGCTGTGACGAGCCAGACAGCTGGGGGAGACGCTATGCGTATGTGTGTGTGTGAGACAGTGAACTGAGCCAGTATCTCAAACATGCCCGCGTGCCTGAGTCCAAAAATGGCCCCTGCCTGATCTTTTAACCCCTCTTGCCCCAGCCATGAGCAAGTATTCCCATCTACATTTCCTTAATTTATTTCTCTGTGAGTCTGTTAGCTGATACCACAACCTCTTTAGTTCAATCCACAGCAGAGCTGGGCGTCTCCATGGTGCTACGGGGTCACAATGCTTTTGAGAGTTTATCAAAGAACTCTGACCTACGACCACAATCATTTTAAACTGGGGCCTCCAGTTGTCAGGAAAGGTTCTCCCGAGAAGCCCCAGACTAGCCCCTACGTGACCTAGACCATGCAGGTTTCTGCCTGGTTTGCGTCACAAAACTGGCTGCTTTCCGCAGCGACTTGGATTGGATTGCATTTTAAGTAATCCATGGTTACTTTGGCACTGGCTCCAGTAAATGATTAGAACCTGCTAATGTGCAGTTACGAAAACAGCAGTGAGTAATGACAATGGTATTTGCCAGTAAGAAAGATTCCTGGAGTAAGCAGCACTACATGGCTGGGTCTGCAACTGAAAGATGATGCAGCGCATTACAATAGAGCACTGAGCTAGATTTTATAATAAGAAGCACTAGCCTTGAGAGAACTAAATTTAACTGCCATGCTGACCTTCAACCACTGGCACGGCTTCTGTGCGCCGACGAAAGGCACCAGTCCCACATTACTTCGCTTTATAATCAGCTTTATCGAAGGATACCAGGTGAAATCCCAAAAACTGATTCATGAAAATTGCTCCATCAAATCCAGGAATGACATGCAAAGTCTTACATCCTCTGAGACATGACGAGTGGCTTCAAATTGTAATTCAAACCAAGACTAAAAAACTCATCAATACAACTGCCAATTTCATCCGGTAAAATCAATCTAATACATATTACCACCTTTAGCATACCTAAATGTACTGATAAAACAGAGGTCCTGCTGGAGGCCAGCAGGTGCCAGAACTCCAGAATTTTCTCACACCCCTGGATGAGGCCTCTGGTCTACTGTGTTCGGAG
The DNA here is from genome assembly GCA_029721435.1 of Gymnothorax reevesii. NCBI lineage: Eukaryota > Metazoa > Chordata > Actinopteri > Anguilliformes > Muraenidae > Gymnothorax > Gymnothorax reevesii. The sequence goes on from CM056586.1 coordinate 57,735,191, forward strand.
CGGTGCCTCCTTCCTGGACATGGAGCAGTCCTGCTCACTCTCTCCCCAGGCCAAGGAAAAGGTGGAGAAGGCATAAGGCAAGGCTTCTGGGGCTGGGTGAGCTCCAGTCAATGCCCTCATTGTGCGCCCTGCTACCCCTACACCCTTCTCCCCTTACACTGCTTCGACAGTTCACTGAGAGCCTCTAGGAGTGCAGGGGGGTGGTGTTGGTTCATCTGAGGTGAAATGGTTTCTGTGCTGTTTGTTCTTCCTGGTCTGCAACTCTGCTACCCACCTGCTAGCTGCTCTGACCCCATTGGCTCAGGGGGGGACGGCCATCTCGCCTACTTTCCTTGAATTTGAAAAGGTTATTTACCAGCATCAAAGCAATCTTTGGCCTTTTGTGCCAGTAGACCGGCATGCAGTGCAGACAGTCAGCGCTCGGACAGTGACACTGCATCAAAAGGCCTATACTCTGTATGTCGCCAGAGACTACATGGATGTAAATACCTCCAAATGTATGCAGAGAGTCTCCATGTCATATTCCTTGTTCTCAGAATTCTATGCGCAGGAGTGCGGGGAGAACAATCAAAGACTGTGTCAGTGTCCAGATGTTTATGCTCTGTGCTGAGCAATCCTTCCCAGTAAACTTCAAACTGCGATACAATTTAGTATAAACCAGCACAAGACAATCACCAAGGGGTGTGAATGAAGTATCAAAGTCTATTCTGGTAAAGATACATGTACCAACTGTGAAAAGAATATAAAGAATATTTCTTTTTTCATTTTTAGACCCGATAACCTTTTTTTTTTTTTTTTTTTAGACCTGTCACGATGCATCACTCAGAGCATAGTGTTGAGGGCGAGACAGTGAAACAGAATAGCATTTGGTCACAATGTATTAACAGCACCTTATTCTGTTCTCAAATAAGGAGGTGATGGAGGGTATTTTACAACAGCTGTGATTCTGAGATATGAGGTTGTAACAATATAGGGAGGCAGCTGGTACTGCCACGGCAGGCCAGAGAGTGTGTGTGAGCGTGCACAGTAAAAAATGATAGCCCATTAAGTTATGTGAACTTACTTCTTCTCTTCAACTCCACTCATCATGACAGGTTTTAGATATTGAACTCGAGTTCTTAAGTTTTCAAAAGTAGGTAGATAGATAGATAGATAGATAGATAGATAGATAGATAGATAGATAGATAGATAGATAGATAGATAGATAGATACTTTATTTAGTTATCCACTGTCCTGACGATTTTTGAGTTCAGTTATCTTCAGTTAATTCACACTTAGTTGCTTTAACTCACATTTTTTAGAGGGCCGGTGAATTCTTTTCCATGTTTAACCAGCTTGAATTGCACGTATGTTCGCCTGCTTACGGACCCTTAAACTGCCTGATCCTATTCCACCAGTTTGCTTGATTAAATGGGCATTTTTTGTGAGCTACCAAGCTCTGCAACAAACATTCTGCCCAGGTCAAGAGTTTGACTTTTTATCACTCTCCTCATAATTGCCGAATAAATTATGATGTCAGCGCATTCCGTTATGCTCGTTATGCCTCAAGTATTTATTTTATTTATTTATTTTTTTCCCAGCCAGCTCCCCTTTCATCTAAAAAGTATTGAGACAACACTAGGCGGCTACAACTTATTTTTAATGAACTCTGCCTTAATTCCCAAGCCGACACAAAAAGATGAACGATTCATCAATGGTATTAAAACAGAACAGCACTAGAGGAGATTAAACTTCTTCAGCCAAATTGCAGACATTTCCATAACAGGTAAACAAACGATCAAACACACAAGCCACTTCTCACGCAGGCTACCATCATGAACACTTACAGAGACCCGTCTTGGCATTTATTTAGCTTAGGTGGGACAGTAATACCCAAATTTCCACTGTGCCCCCTTAGGTGGCAGCAGGCATTGGACTGCGCAAGTGCGTTTTAATAAGGTATACTGGCAAGTAACTCAGTCAGTTAGTCAGTCAGTCAGCCATAAAGGGACAGCCAACCTTACAGGCCGTACCCTTTAGGGGTTACAAAAATCCAAAAATTACTTCTTGCCAGGACTCCCCCACACTGCTGTAGGTTTTATTTCAAGCCATAGCAATACACACCTCATTCAACAGATGAGGATATTGTTGAGCTAAAGATATTGTAGATTCCGGCATGCCAAATTAGGGTGAAAGTAGGAACCTAAAGGATGGCAGACCTCCTGAACCAGGCTTGAGCAGCCCTGCTTTACACAGTAAAAGTTATTTTACTTTGTAATCCTTATCAAGAAGGCATAGGCAGCACTCCAAATGCATAAAAAATATATTTATTGCCACACTATAGGACGTTTCGGGTAGTACCCTTCCTCAGCATGTATGGCAAACAAGATTAATTGACACAGGTGTGTTTTATAGGCACAGGTGATCTCATCACTATGGGCATCAAACAGGTGTCTCTAATACTACTTAATTAGCCTGCATAATACACACAGATAGGCTGTAATGACAAACCCCAGTCACTGATTACATTGTTACATGATTTCAATAATACATAGTAAATGCAAAATAATATAAACTAAAAATGAAATTAATAATAATAAAGCTCCTCCTCTTGGCCATTCAGAAGGAAATTAAATCAGGCGTCATTAATCCTGCTAATTGACATCCATTAATGACAAACCTAGTTGCTAATTATGTAATACATGATCAAAATACAAACTTCATAAGAAACAAGAAAAAGAGATCTCCTCATTCAGGCCATTAGGAATGAGAGTGTTAAGATAATGTATCCAATACGACTCTCTTTGGAGAAGAATTCTATCTCTATCACCACCTCTCCGTGGTCTATCAACTGTCTCTATACCCATAAATTGTAGATCACTGAGATTGTGTTGATTACTATTGAAATGACGCGCCACAGAAGACTTATCATCATAGTTGCGGATTGAACACTTATGTTCACTAATCCTAGTCTTAAGCTCACGTTTTGTTTTCCCCACATAATACAAATTACAAGGACATTTCAACAAATAAACAACATATTTCGTGTTACAAGTTATTCTACCCCTCACTCTAATAACGTCACCTGATTTTGGATGAGTGAACTGTTTGCCTTTACACATAGAATAGCACTGTACACAATTATGACACGGAAAGTTACCACTGGGTATCTGTGACAAAAAATGTGTGGGGCGTCTAGGTGAGCCGACATCTGATTTTACTAAAAGGTCCCGTAAATTAGAAGACCGCTTATAGAAATACCTTGGCAGAGTTAGAAAAGCACCTGCAATTTGTGTATCGGTCTCCAGAATGTGCCAATGTTTATTCACTATGCGTTTGATCTCCCCTGAAACGGGACTGTATGTGGAAACCAAACCAATCCCTTGAGATGACCTATCCTTAGACTTAGGTGTAAGAAGGACTGATCTGGGAATTTTACGAACCTTCTCTAAATGGCTATCTAGTAACATAGTATCATAACCACGCAATCAAAAGTTATTAAACAAAGATTCAGCATGCGTCTCAAAAGACTCATCAGAGCGACAGATCCGTTTGATCCTTAATAGCTGACTGTAAGGTAAACTTTTTTTCAAAGCCGGAGAATGGAAACTATTAAAGTGTAAAAATGTATTTCTATCTGTCTTTTTTATAGACCTCCGTATGTAGAAATTGACCCTCTTTTTTCACCATTACATCCAAAAATGAAATACAATGTAGGTTAAAAGACAATGTAAATTTAATGGATTCCATTCTGGAATTCATAAGATCATGGAATTCCTTTAAGTCGTATTGGATACATTATCTTAACACACTCATTCCTAATGGCCTGAATGAGGAGATCTCTTTTTCTTGTTTCTTATGAAGTTTGTATTTTGATCATGTATTACATAATTAGCAACTAGGTTTGTCATTAATGGATGTCAATTAGCAGGATTAATGACGCCTGATTTAATTTCCTCCTGAATGGCCAAGAGGAGGAGATTTATTATTATTAATTTCATTTTTAGTTTATATTATTTTGCATTTACTATGTATTATTGAAATCATGTAACAATGTAATCAGTGACTGGGGTTTGTCATTACAGCCTATCTGTGTGTATTATGCAGGCTAATTAAGTAGTATTAGAGACACCTGTTTGATGCCCATAGTGATGAGATCACCTGTGCCTATAAAACACACCTGTGTCAATTAATCTTGTTTGCCATACATGCTGCGGAAGGGTACTACCCGAAACGTCCTATAGTGTGGCAATAAATATATTTTTTATGCATTTGGAGTGCTGCCTATGCCTTCTTGATTAGTGTGTTTTTCTTTTCATAGGTTTCAGCACCCATTGCTTAATTCTTTATAACTTTTCGGGAGTTGAGCGCGTTTGTGTCTTTTTCACTTTGTAATCCTTGAAAATTGTTTAAACAAATAATTCAAAGGTTTTGAATCAAATTAAGAATATTATTAACTAGCAATTTAATCCTGCCGTGAACAAGAGCATTATACCCACATGTATGTGTAGGTGAACTGGCCTGAATAAAGACAAATAGCGCTGGTCAATACTGGGAGTGAAGGTCAAACAAACAGGGCTCACTTTCCCCTTTCATGGCTCAGGTTATTGACTCTTTCATCGGCACACTAACCCGCCTCTCACTCCAATCCCTGCTCAGCCAGAGGAAAATCTGCAGAGGGAGAATTAGATTCGCAACGGAGCGTAATTGTACACAGAGTCAGGTAATGAGCCAATCCCTGATTATTTCTGCTCACAGTTCAATGTACCGCCGAATGGAGTACCATCTTGCCCGATTCACCCCTCAACTCCATCACATTCGCACACGCTCAAATGAGCCTCACCACCTCACCCCGCCATGGTCCGATTACTACATAAAGGACACACACACACGTATGATCCAATTTAGTAGTCTGTCCAACCTCAGCTCCTGATGTGTTCTCAGAATAGACTGATCAAAAAATAATTATCACAAGACGACAGTGTCATCACCATACCCCACCAAGATCACTGGCCATAACTCCGTAAAAAAATAATGCTACAACATCCATTTAAAACGCAACACAGATTATCCCTAGCTTAGTAAGTGTAAAAAATTAAGCTTATCTAGGTATAAATAGTTTCAGAGAAATTTTGTCCCGAATGTGGCCTGGACGGAGGCACGCACGCACGGATGGATGGACCCAAATCCAACATCCTCCGGTCGCACTTCCTGCCGGGGATAATAAGTCCACTTGGTTACAGTCATCTGAGCACAAAATACTAGACCTGAAGGTCAATGGTTCAAAACTCGTGTGAATCCAGTGGCAGTGCAGGTGACAGCAAAATTTCATTACCTTTACTAAGCTGCTCAGTTACATTTAGCACATAGCTCACTACTGTATATGTAGGAGAGAGCACTAAAGGTTGAATAATCAATTGAACTATTCAGCCGAGCTGTCGGTATTGTTTTTCTTTAAGAATCCAGCAATAAGCTGGGACACAGGCTTTCTTGGCAACCGCTCAGAAGATTTACTGAGAGGAAGATTCACTGCAACCTCAAGGACTTTAAGACAATACAGTTTTCCCCGTACAATACCTGCCAAACTTTTTCAATTTTTTTCTCCCCCACATGGGTGCAAACTTGTGCAGATCGAAGGCTGGGAATCAATTCCTTAAATAAACAAAGTGAGAATCTGGGGCACTGGGGTCCTTGACCCGTTGTATAGCCTTGGGAGGGTAACTCCATTACAGTGAGAGATGGTGCAGCAGGGGTGGGTGGTCACTGGAAGATCGATAGGCGAGCACAAGCGCTGAGATGCTCCGTGGCTTCGAAAGTCCAGACTGAATAAAACTGTGATAGAGCATTAGCAGCCTGGTGTGGCTTTTCCGGGCTCCATACACATTGCGGACTTGTAGTTCTGACCGCGGCCTTGACCATGACTGAGTTTTTTGGGCAAACAGTAGCCTCCCAAGGCCATTGGCTCAACGATTAACTCACTCAAAGATTAACTCACTCTCAGTAAACCATTAAGATTCAAAGCTGGACAAGAGCAACGCAGAGCGTGGCAGATGCCCCCGCCTGTATGTTGATCAAGGGCATATTGAGATGGCTGCTGTGGCGGCCATATTAGATATCGCACAACGCTGGTTTTCGAAAGGAACCTTCCTCTAGCCACTCCCAATGCGCCATTAAGAAATGGCATCAATCCGACGAGAGATTCTGCAGTTATCCCACGGAAACAAAAAGTTAACAGACGACGGACGATGGACGGACATGGTGTCGACATAATTCCCCCTTTCCTCTTTGGAGGGCGGGGGCATAAAAACAGATAAAACGTGTAAACTTGTGTTTGAGCACACGCGTGTGCGTTTGTCTGTATATGTGTGTGTATAACTTTATATATCCATATCCAATGTACCACATATCAGTGAGCAAGAAAGGAATTTTATCTCCTCAAGCATAACACGGTTTGTCAATACCTGTGGGCGCACTCAATTTACTGCTCATCCAGTCAGATTAATTGACTTTTAAGACAGACAGTGAATTTACTGGACTCATCTTCCTGATTAAGTGTTTGTCGCATGCGGAACGGCAGTGAGCACAGCAACAATGACCTTGGAGTTATTCGGGTTGTAAATATATACTATAAAGATGTGGGCAAAGGAAGTCAAGTGCCAGCGATTTTTTTAAATGATTTATGCAGTTTATTTTTTAGTGACACAGGGTGGGTTTTAATTCCCAGGAGAAGTACAAGCTCATATGAGGGAAGTTAGTCAGACTGTCACCTTTAGTGGGGTTTTCACACATCTATCGGTTCTCTGAGTCAATAAATATTTTATCTGTAGGTGACATAAAATTTAAATGGAGTTCATAATTTTGTCTATAAGTGAGACAGAATTTAAATGGAGTACATCCAACTAAAGAAAGGCACCTCACAGCATAGGTAAACATACGTGAAATGTAGATATGTGAGCCCAAGTGCACGCACAAATCTCCTGTGATCTGAAAAAACCGAGTGAATTTATCAGTGGCAAGTATTCTTGCAACTGAACTAAAACCTTTAGATTCTAGACTTTTCCCAACCAAAAAAGTAATAAAAACTTGAGTTTGACGGTTCAAATAACTCTAATAGCTGGTGTTTTAAGATTCTCACCACTCTTAATTACTGCAAATGAGGTTCAAACTCAGTTTATCCCAAAAGTGACACATGTACTGGGTTTTTCCACATCACAGGAGTATTCCTTACATAAAACCACACATACACAATAACAAAGCTTTAAGTGACAGTATTCTGCTGTCGCTGCATATTCTGACAGCCTGCTCTGTGTAAACACAGGGCAGAGCATTCTTGTGCACAACCAGGGAGATGGTACTGCAGTGTGCTGTCCTCTGAGTGAGTGTGCGCTTGTCTGAGTGTGTGTTCTTTAACTTGGTACACAGTGAGAGCTAGAAAGCATCTTTCTAAACATAAAGGGGACATTTTTGGGCAGTGGGAATATTTTCACCAATCCTCACAAGTACAAATTGTGAGTTATTAGTTGAGGTTAGGGGTCAGGTTAGAATTAGGGATAGGTTAAGGTTAAGGTAAGGCTTTTGGTTAGGCATACAATGCTTATTGTTAAGATTAGGGAAAGGCTGAAATGATACAGACTGAATGAATGGAAGTCAATGTTACGTCCTCACAAGGATAGACGTACAAGGATGCGTGTTTGTGTGTGTGTGCATGTATGGATGCTTGTGAGTGCCTGTGTATGTGTGAGAGAATGTGCGTGTGTGTGTCTGCAAGTATCAGCATGAGTTTGGGTGCATCCTTGCATGTACATGTGAGAAATAGAGAATAACAGCAAGAGAAGGTAGGGAAGACATTATTGTATTCAACACAGTGACAATGTATGCAGCGGGGGGAACTTGGATACGGTGCAAAACTGACAGGAACAAAACGGGATCCTTTGAAAGCGACACAACAAAAAACAAAAATAAAACATTTTTAAACGTCACCGGCCCATTTTCCACCTGTCTGGCATTTTGCGCCGCGACTCGATTCACCCTCTGCGAGCCGCGATAGAGTCTGAGCCTCGCGCTCCGGCCGCATTGAAGATCAGCGGGATTGAAAAGGCATGATTAACTATCAAAGCCGCGGCGAGGAATTCTCCCGTCCTTCCGCCGCCTGGCCAGACAGCGCTGAGTAAAACTTCAACAAAGGATGGGCGACAGAGACGACGGAGGCATTGAGCAGAGCTGGAGGGCGGCCAGGAGAGAGGCCGCCGAGCCAACGGGAGGGAAAGAAAAGACGAGCGAACAGGTGAGAGTCGCACCACCTCCGGTGCAGACCAGCAGCGATTCGCGCTGCACTTCAAAACACTCAAGCCTGCCCATTAAGGGCCAATTGGTCTTTAAACAAGCAACAAATTTTTACCACGCAAGCAATCAACCGCTTCAACAGCAAGTTTAATTAGCGGTTTTAATTGATCGGTTAAGCTCTCAGTATTAAATGTTTTGGCTCCCCATAGCTAGGGATGAGCATCTTGAGCCTGAGAGGCAATACTAGTCTCCATCCGCAGATCAGATTTATGAATCTACATGACCAAGGAGGCATTTAGCAGCGGTGTCCAATGAAGAGAGGCTGGCGCATACATAAAGAGGAGAGAGGCACTGAGCGGAGCTCACGGCAGCCAATCAGTGTCACAACCAATACAAGCAGCTAATGGCTACATGTACACAATACAAAATTAAGTGTCAAAGGAGGTTAAGAATGTACTGCGTAACCAGGAAATGGATTTGATGTATGGTGTTATATTTAGCGAAGTCAGAGCCTGAAAACCCATGACGAATGTTTGGGCTCGCGGGCTGACTAACCTCAATGCAGTACAGGAAAAAGAGCATTATCTCCTCTCTCCACTGAAATAACAGCGAGTGGCAGGTGGAAAGTCCTCGGGTCAGAAAGTAAAAGTCTTCCCATGTGCTTTGTCCACCCCTGTTCCCAGCTTGCTGGTTTGATTGCCAGGTTGAATAGTTGTTCAAAAAAGCCAATTCAGGGGATAAAAAATTCTTGGGAGGACTTTTGCATTTTGGACCTGGATTAGATTGAGGAAACCCATTGAGAGCTAAGCTTTCTCTTTCGATGGTTCCCTGAGAATAGCAGATTGTACACAAAATTTATTAGAATATCACAGAAATACCGCAAACAAAAAATGCAGCGAAATAATCTGGATTCAAACCTCCAGCCTCCTTCCTGTGTAGCAATAGTGCAACCCACTGCGCTGCCATGTCACCCATAAATGCAAATCAATTTGTTGAAATTGAAAATGACCGGTTTTGCGTGGGAATTTGCCGTCTCTGCCAAGCAGTGACGCACACTGGCATTACTAAAGAGCAAGAGAGCCCACACACCTGCAGGCTAAAAATATACTGAATTACCTCAGAGGTCTGTACCAGTCAGTCAGGCAGAAAGGCCCCAAAAATGAAGGAGGGGAGGGATTCAGAAACTCCCAAAATCCCCGCTGAAAAATCAATGAGAGACATTAATCTTCCTAACAGGTGGTATCCAAGAAGCAGCGGATGATCCAGATCTTTAGCTAAAAAAAAAAGAAGTACCAGCGAGTGCAAAATGTGAAAGCTGCAGTCAGCTATGTAATAGAAATCATCAACTGTGTTTTACCAATAATCAAGTGATGCAGAAATATCAGTAAATGAAAATGCACTCAGACACCCTGAATTACAACGCAATTAAAAAGAAAGAGCAAGCATGCACGCTTGATGTCACTTAATGAGAACACAACAGCAGGCACTTACTGTGGCAGGAGTTCGCAACTCTATAAGAAAACATACGAGCCCAATACATACCCAGGGGGCTCCACAGATTGACCCCTGACCCCTGGGAAACGAATAAAAGGTACTTCTGATCTACAAAGTCGTGCCTGCACAACAAAACAGCTCCATTATAACGGAGGAACGCACGCGATGAGAGTGAATGAGAGGTGTTAGCAAGAGCCGCGAGTGAAACCCAACGAGAGGAGTGAATGGAACCATCTGGATGTCTCACTTGAGAAATGACCCAATATGACCAAACGACAGAAGCAGCAAGCCCAATGCTGGCGGGCTTCTCCCCTCTAAACACTTTTTCTTCCTCTCATCTGTTCCGACGTCCCCCTCCCCCATTTGCTCATTCCCTGACGGCTTCAGACAGCAGATAAGCAGCAGTGGCGAGGCTGGCATCTCAGTTCAAAGAAAAAAAAAAAGAACTGGTGCCGTGGAAGAATGTCACCCTGCAGTGGCTTCGATGGAGCGAAGGCCTCTTCTCGGGGCCTCTTTCCATCCTCTCAGCCTGCCCTTTTCATGGCAGTTTTCGCAGTGAAGGAATTGAGCAGTCAGCCCCAGCTATAGGACAGGTCCTTTGTGCTTTTCGACGTATGAACAGTGCTGGATGTCTTTATCGTAGTGCTTTACTACAATCCCCAGCCCTGGCTGTTCCAACGGTGCTTCCCAGACTCGCTTATAAACCAGCTGAAACAGTGTTGAAATTGGGTCTTCATTTTGTAAAATGCTAGTAAAAACATCCTTGTAAATATCGTTTATTTCCTATAAAGCCAAAATGGTTCTGGGACTTCGCCCAGTAGCAAGGACCACAAACTCTCCTTTGTGTTTGGACATTCTCCTTTTAATGAGGATCCCACACTTTCGTTGGGCAGACATGTTGTGTCGTGCCTTCGGGGCAAAAGCAATGGGAGCAATACTGCCGCCCCATCCAAGGCCATCCTTCAGGAGGCTGTCGCTCCAATCACACACCTCACAAACACGGCCTCATGCTTCTCAAGGGACGAGATCAAGGGAAAACAACCCTTATTTCCTGCCCTTGTACGTGCAAGATCAATAGACTCCTTGTGTTCCGAGATCGCCACAAGTGCACTTTAATGCAGTCACATAAAATACACAGTCGGACCCACACACACACCCAGACACACTTACAGCGCCCTCCATAATTATTGGCACCCCTGGTTAAGATGCGTAAAAAGTCTTAAAATAAATTCAATTTTTATTGCAGAAGCATACTCTCACACTGAAAATTGTAGTCAAGTGAATTTTAAGGGAATGAAAAATCCCTGACTAAGAAATAATTATTTTTCATAAAATCACCTGTTCCACAATTATTGGCATCCCTAACAATTCCTAGGAAATAAATGTAATTGAAGTATTTCTGTCATTTCTACAGTAGTTTACAAAGTTGATCAGAGTATCTAGAAACATTTAATTAGTAATTCATCACTTCCTGTTTCCCTGAGGTATAAATATGATGTGACACAGAGGCCATTTCTCTTATCCATTCTTCAACATGGGAAAAACAAAGGAACACACCATTCAAGTAAGGCAGATGTGTGTCGACCTTCACAAGTCAGGCAATGGCTACTAGAAAATAGCCTTTTACCTGCACCTGCCCATATCTACTGTCAGAGGAATCATTAGGAAGTTTAAAACAACTGGAACAGTGGTAAACAAGCCTGGACGAGGACACAAGGTTATTTTGCCACCACGCACAGTGCGGAGGATAGTAAGAGAAATAAAAAGTTCTCCAAAGCTCACTGTTAAAGAATTGCAAAAAATGGTAGCACCTTGGGGTCACAAAGTCTCCAAAAAAACCCATCAGGCTATATCTACATGCCAAAAAGCTGTTTGGGAGGCATGCACGGAAAAAACCTTTTCTCACTCACAATCATAAACGCAAAAGTCTGGAGTTAAGCGGGACTGGGACTTCAGCTGGGACCGTGTGCTTTGGTCAGATGAGACCAAGATGGAGCTTTTTGGCAACAAACGCTCTAAGTGGGTCTGGCGGAATACAAAAGACGAGTATGCAATAAAGCACCTCATGCCCACTGTGAAGTATGGGGGAGGATCGGTGATGCTGTGGGCCTGTTTTTCTTCCAGAGGCCCTGGAAACCTTGTTACGGTGCCTGGCATCTTGAACACTTTGAAATACCAGGACATTTTAAATCAAAATCTGGTGGCCTCAGCATGGAAGCTGAAGATGGTTCGTCACTGGGTCTTTCAGCAAGATAATGACCCTAAATATGTGGCCAAATCTACACAGAAATGGTACAGCAGACACAGAATCAAGCTCCTCCCATGGCCATCTCAGTCCCCAGACCTCAACCCCATTGAAAACCTGTGGAGTGAGCTGAAGAAGAGAGCGCAGAGGAGAGGACCCAGGTCGCTGGATGATTTAGAGAGATTGTGCAAAGAGGAATGGTCGAAGATCCCTCTTTCTGTGTACAGGGGTGCAAATAATTGTGGCACACATGATTTGATGTATAAGACTTATTTCTTAACGTGGGATTTTTTTCCCACTGAATAAATGCACTTGAATTAAAGGTTGGATTTTCCTCTTTTTTTTTCATTGTGGTCCTATATTATTTAGAAAAAAACTGAATTTATTAGAAGCTAAAGAACTCATCTTAACCAGGGGTGCCAATAATTATGGAGGGCGCTGTACAGGCAGGTAAATGCACATGCACGTATGCCTACACACACACGCACACGCGCGCACACAAATACGTAATCCAAATATGTGAGGTGTACTTTTATTTACTTTGCCAACCTCATGGTTCTAGAACCCTCACACGAACACGCACACACTCACAGCACACAACCAGACAAGTGTACACACACACCACCACACGTGAACATACACAGACACATACACACAATATAAGTCAATAAAACCCAGCTTTATTTACAAGGCTGAAAAGTAATTGACTATCAATAATGCTCAGTTAGTTCATAGTTGTATGTCATTGTCATTAAAAGTTAAATAGCGACACGATCGCAAAGCAGGACCAGTATGTTTTAGACGGCGTTATCCTGGGAAACGGTACACTTTACAGACGGATCAAATGTTTCCCAAGTTCAAAAAGCTTTTCCTTATCTCGGTCGATTACAATTTGGAATAAGAGCGGCCAACACCTTGGGAAAACACTCCAAATGCTCACAGATACATGCAGACATGTGTGCGCACACACACACACACACACACACACACGCGCGCGCGCGGGCGCTCCCCTCCACACTGTTCTTCTTCCCCCTTAACCTCTCGGTTATAAAGAATGGATCGGGGTTAGGGGGGTGTGTCGGGGTTCAGGCTCTAGAACAGACCTCACAGGACCTTTGGCAGAGGTGTTACTTGAACACAATACCATGGCGCAAAGTTAAGGCTCAATAGGACACTCTCACATGGTCATGACTGCACACCCGTGAGAAGCCCTCCACTGCCTCTCCTTCTCACAAATGGCGGCAGACAGCCTTTTTCCCTCCAAGTGCTGCTAATGTATGAGAATAGAGAAAACAAGCAAGATGAACTTAGTGTCTGCAGTACCCCTACAACGATACACACAAGTAACAACAGCAAGCGTCTGTCAAAAGCCTATACACCCAGATCCAGGCATGACCATCCAGGGTCTTGACAGATCTCCCCGTACAGGAGCATTTTTTCCAGAGAATTCTTAAGATCTTTTTATTTCGGGGCATATCAACTAAATGGGTTGCATTCAACTATTCCAACTTCAGAGGAAATGTTATCCTTGGAAATAAAATCGTACAAACCCTATCGGCTGCATTGAAATGTTGACCATTAAGCCAGAACAGACATAGTCAGTGCTACACTGGGGCCCCTGAAGCCATTGACAGGGCAGATAAAGTTAGCAATATCATCATCCGCTACCCAGCCACACCTGCTAGCTGAGAGATTTATAAAGAATGTTGCCCATAACAGAGAGAGAGAGAAAAAAAAACACCTCCACCGTCAGTGTGGGCAATTCTGATGTGGTCCCAATATGTCACTTTTTAAACAGTCTTTTTATGAAGGTGATGAGAGCCTGCCGCGGTGGCCGAAAGTGAACATTTGTTTTAATCAGCTCCGGCTTCCTGACACAATGAGGCTGGTTTCCTGACACAGGCATCTGCACGTCGCTTTCAGTGGCTCCACATTATGAGACAGGAGAAAATATAACAGTACAGTACATGACACGCCGCATCGGTAAAATATAAATATGTATAAGAGTAGCATACTCCTCAGTCCGACGCAACTCGTGCGGTTTCAATATTTTATCAGCCTTCCGATAAAGTCACATCACTGCCGGTGAAAAGGAGGCAATTTGTCGAGTGAAAAGGCGAAACGAGAGGGCGCCTCTCGGCTGACGCTCAAAGAGGGCCCGCGCTAAGTTCCTGGGTACTCAAAGTTTATCTCTGCACTTATCCCAGTGCTGAGCACGCCATCTGTCTCTTGGAAGTATCTAACAAATTTCAAGAACTCGCAGCAGAGTAACCGCCTTAAAGTTTGGCGAATTTATCGTGAGTCCTCCAGGAGCAACCTGCTCGATGGCATGAACGTTCCTCAACGGCCACACGTAGAGCACGATGTTCGCATATGCAAACATAAGGGCTGCGATACGGCAGGCCATACAGCCCGATCTGTGAGCTCCTTTCAACTTCCTGAATGTTTCCATAAGTAGAAGCCAGATAAAAAAGGACGCTTCATCCTGGGAGACTCGTAGATGGTGTTCCCTTGGAGCCCTGGAACCTTTCAGGAACAGAGAGAGCCTGATTCAGGCTCACCATGACAGCTAATTAAATTAAGCCTACTTTAATAAAAGAGGAAGTGATCTTAATTCTGTAATCCTGATTTTTGCCATCAAAGGAGACCGAGGGAAAACACACATCCCACAGCAATGCGTTTCAACGCGCTCTGGCGGCTCAGCTTTCTCGCTGCGATAACCTTGGAAATTGTTGGTTTTTTTGCAGTTTTTTCTTTCCCCGAAGAGTAACAGTACGTCGAGTGCGACTCAAGCAAAATGACTGTATGCACAGCAAACGTCTGCCACTACTGCATGTCATCTCTGCCATGGCCTTCGTACAGCAGACTATGCGCAGTGGCATACAGTGCTTGTGACTCAAACAGGACCACCTCCAATCACAGCGTTACTCTGCTTTCCTTACATCATCCTCCAACACTATATCCATCATAATTAACGGTAACGCACTAGCACCACAGATATCAGCCGAATTCTCCACAGATAACTCTGCTGGTGGTGGTGATGGTACTATTTGTGAAAGTGTGTGTGTGTGTGTGTGTGTCTATTCGAGGACAATTAGAATCCTATTTCAAGATCTTAGTAACTCAGGCCACAGTCAACCTCAGCTTACCACACTTGCACAGCGCTTGCGTGCATGCCTTTGCCTTTAACGGGTTTCAGCCCGTTAAGGCCAGAGGAAACAAATGTGTGATTAGAATGGTTGGTTTTCCTAAAGTTTTCGTACCAATTAGACTGGTAATTGAAATCACTGGGTCTCAAGAACAGTGAATTTTTAGAGAAAAACAAGATGCTCATCAAAGGGATAAACTCCTATTTACCGCATCATGAGCAGAGTCTTATTCCAACGCCTTCTCCCAACTACAAAGGTCTGCAGATTTTCAGGGACATGGTGACCAGGACATGGACCAATGAGCAGGGGCACTGTCTCCGCTCCATCCATCCATCCATCCATCCAACAAAAGAGGCAAAGAGGAAGAAAGACCCTGAGCTTCGCCCCTCATTATGTAAATGCAGCGTGTGACTGCACTTCCGCACCCTTTGAGACTTAATCACCGGTGGCTACCCAGCCTATTTGGCTGTTAAATTCGTTCATTCCCCATCCACCGTTTCAAACCATCAACTTTCAAAGCATCTCATTCATTTAGGCACTTCCTTGCTTTCCCAGAGACGTTCTTTCAGAAGTGTCTCATTTCTTCTTTCTCAACTGGAGAAATCCATCAAGCCATTGATCTAAATCAGAGCCTCTGAACCTCAAGGATTAAATAACCCCACCAAGGATTCCACCAAATATCAGGCTGCTTCTTCCAGAAGGCTGAAACTTGACTATTAGTCGGCATTTCAGTGAGACAGTAGCACAAATCGCATTCAAAAAACCATGAACAATTGCGTCTAGGACAAAAAAAAATTTGATGGTCATCTCACAAGACCCGAATCTGAATGAAAACCACCTGGCTGAACTGAATAGGCATGTTAGTGAGCAAAAAAACCCAGAATGTGACTGATCTTGAAAGGATCTATATTGACAAATTTGTACCTAAACCTTGTCAAATACATCTGGATGTGCAGTTATCCTGGCCAGAGGTGGTTGCACCAACTAATGAACTAGGGGTGCTGATAATTGTGACTTTGATTAGGAGGAAACTGATTTCTAATTCAACTAATAAATAATGGTCCAATGAGGGATTATTAAAGAACAGTATTTACCCATTTAACAGTATTTATGTTTTTTTTTCTTTCTTTCTTTCTTTCTTTTTTATTTTTATTTTTTTTGCATTTTTAGTCATGGGAGCCAAGAACACCAGAGCCCACTTTATTGGTATGGGGCAGTGAGTGAGTATCCCTGAGTATGGTGAGGGGATATTGTGAATTTCACCGTCAACTGAAGTACATTATCTTAGGAGGACATCTTTCACCAATTTTAGCCAATCTGTCACATTTTATTACTAGGATTTGGTAAATTTAACTTGTTTTGCCTTCTCGCATTTATTTGTTCATTTATTTATTACTAACTTACCTATCAGTCATTAAACACAAGGATGTTTCTCTGAACTATTAAAGGTCAGGGTCGACAGACACAGGAAATGGTGGAGCAGTGGTAAGACGGGCACAGAGGGGAAAAAAAGGCCTTATCTGCCCACAGGACCAGCAATTATTAACGCTGTGATGTGCCGCAGCATCAGAGCAGGGGGGTCCTGGTTCACAACACGGAACAGCACTGGAACCCAATCAATTCCTCAGTCAACAAAGCGCTTTCAACCACACACTGACAGACAAATACACACACACACACACGCACACATACAAAAACACACCAACGTGTATCTACATACACACACAGGCACAAACAAACACGTTCCCAACATGCACAACATGCACACAGCCATGGCGAGCACACACATATGTACAAAGTTATGCATGCTCACACACACAAATACGTACCCATGTTTGCACACGCGACACAGATAGGAACGCACATGGAAACAGAGTCACGCGTGCATGATTATAGATTCTCATGCGCACACTCAGAAGTTTTACGGCTGGGTATTAACTGTTCTAACATGTGGAGCCACACTGATGACAGCAGTGAGACGAACAGACCTCAGGACACTTAGACTGCAGGGCACTTCCAGAATTTGGCCATTTGTTCGTCCTGAGATTTGAATGTCAGGCAGCCCCAGTGAGGGGCGGCATGGTCGTGCCTCCATCAGGAAGGGGTTATTACTCTCATAAATCCTGCCCATGACACTGTGTATGTCTGAAAAGCATGCAAGAGCATCTTGTTTTTCAGGATGAGCTGGCTGAGCCTGACTAACCGGACTCACCAAAAGAAAGGCTCAATCATGACCAGAAAAACTGCAAAAAAAAAAAAAAAAAAAAAAGTTGCAAAAAGGTACCTGAATTACAGGGCAAAGAGATTTAGGGACAGCGCGGCTCTTCCCATTTCACATAATTTTCCCCTATTAAGCTCAGACGAAAACACAAATGAAGAAAAAAGAGGCATAAACAGCTAACGCTACCGTGCCACCATTTTGTTTGGCGAACATGGGGGACAGCAGTGAGATGGTGTGAGATTAGACTGCATGAATCCATTCATTCGCTGTGGAGTCCCTTTACAGGAGAGGCAGGAGGGGAGTCAGTAGAGCTTGGGTGGGGGTGGGGGGGAGGTTGTTGATTTATGACCCCTCAGCGACCTCCGCGAATGCCGGATAGAATGCTTAATAGCCAATTCAGAGTGAGACTGGGTCCCCAGGTCGGGCGTGGGCCAGGCTGAATGAAAAGGCCATTACGGCTTTAATTAAACGACAGTCAAAGGTATGGATTATAACCCGTGGAATTAACCTCGCGCTCAGGAGCGGGCTCAGCCTGTCCATAAAAAGGTAGAGTCGTCACGCTGTCAGGTCCCTGGGGAGAGAGGAAACATTTTGGGGGGGGGGGGTTCCCTCAGAAGAGAGAGGACGGGAGGTTGCGCGTGCGATCGGACACCCGGGAAAGCAAAGAGAACCCACCGGGTGGTCGGATTCAAAGCAGCTCACACACCATACGAGCCCATTATTCTTCAGGTCTCCTTTCGCCTTCCTCCTAATGCAGATTCAGGATTTTATCTTCAGCTTTAGTGACACTCAGTCACTTTGATGGACAGAGCAAGATGTTCCGCCGCCTTGTCTCAACGTCTGTAATGCAAATTGAGTCGCCGGAATTAGGGAAATGCAAATCCGTAAGGAGATGGAGCGCTTAGGCGGAGGAAGTCGGCCGGCGAACATGTATCATCCTCGTCTTACATCGGAGCCATTTTTTAATCAAGCGTATCAGGGATAATCTAAAAAGCGGGGCGCCCTGGTTTAACCCCGACTTGAATTGATTCGAATTCAGTCGGCGGGTTTACACGTCACGGTTGGCGAGTTGAAAGGTGAGACGCGGAATTGGGCTTTTCCACAAAAGTGACGCCAATAACTTCAGATTTACTGTAGGTAAAGGATATTAACTTTCCAAGACAGTCTCCTGCAGGGTCTGATTTCCTCTCTGCACTTCCCTGTGCGAGCCTGCCGTACTCGCTCTCATTAAGACACGGCGAGCAACGGGGAGCCCCTACTTGTTCACCCTTATTGAAAAGAACAGGCCTTCCTCCCCAGAGAAGTCTCTACGCCAGTGGAACTGCAAGCCAATACCTGGCTAATTAGAGAGCCACGCTGATGATTAGGGAAAAAAGCAACCTTAAATCACAAACCCATGCTGTGTGTGTGTGTGCATGTAGAACGTTATGTGTGTGTATGCCTGCGATTGTGTGTCCTTGAGTATTTGTTTTTGGGCGTGTGGGTATGAGTCTGTGTACAGTGCCTTCCTAAAGTATTCACCCCCTTGGCAGTTTTTTTTTTTTTTTCGCTTTTTCGTTGCATGATAACTTGGAATTAAAATATATTTTTATTTGGATTTTATGTCATCGATCAACAAAAAAAGGGGTCCAAATTGTTGAAATGGAACAGGAAAAATAAAGTTTAAAAAATGAATAAAAACTGAAAATTTTCGAGTGCATGTAGTTTCATGTCCCTGCCAAGAGACGGTTGCCCACCAAAAATCACAGACCAAGCCAGGACGCCATTAATCAAAGATGCAACTAAGATAACACTGAAGGAGCCTGACAGGTCCACGGCAGCAATGGAAGTATCCACCCATATGACCATTTTCAGCAGTACACTCCACAGACCAGAACTTAATGGAAGAGTGCCCTGAAAAAAGCCATTTCTCAAAGAGAAAATAAATAAAACATGTTTGGAGACTGATAAACTCAAGTGGGAGACTCCCCATACATATGAAGGAAGCTTCTCTGGTCAGATGAGACTAAAATGTAACTTTTTGGCCATCATGAGAAATACTGTAAGTGGCAAAAAAGCCCAGATTTTCTCATTAAATGGACAGCAATATCTCCATAGTGAAGCTCTGTGGTTGCACCATCATGCTGTAGGGATGGTTTTCATAGGTAGAAACTGAGAAACTGGTCAGGAGAGGAGAGATGGATGGTGTGAAATACAGGGAAATTCTTAAGGAAAACCTGCTCAAGCCTGCCAAAGATTTGAGACTGGGATGAACGTTCACCTCCCAATAGGACAAAGACCCTAAACATACTGCTAAAGCTACACTAGTGTAGTTTAAAGGCAAATATTTACATTTTGGAGTGGCTTAGTCAAAGCCCATACCTCAGTCGAATTAGGAATCGGTGATATGGCAGTAATATTGCTGCACACGGATGTAATCCATTTATTTTGAAGGAGCTGGAACAGTTTTGCCTTAAGGAGTGGGCAAAAATCCCAGTGGCTAAATGTGCCAAGCTAATACAGACATACCCAAGAGACTTAGACCTGTAATTGCTGCAATATTTATGCACACTCAATGTTTCCCTTTTTGGTCTTAATTATTGTTTATGTTGCAATAAAAATATTTTTCATCTTAAAGTGGTAGGAATGTTGATTAAATAAAAATGTACATAGCGACCCCCCCCCTCCCAAAAAAAAAAAATTTGGAAAAACACCAAAACACCAAGGGGGCTGATTACTTCCGCAAGGCACCATGAGCATCTTTTGTTTTTCTATGTTTGTTTTTTGGTGTGTGTGTGTGTGTGTGTGTGTGTGTGTGTGTGTGTGTGTGTGTGGGTGTACATGCAAACCATGTACAAAAGTATTCATCACATGCTGAGTATACCCGTCATAACACATTTGCGAGTACTTGGGTGTAAATGAAATGTACAGCGCGTTTGCATTGGAGGACCATGTTTACTAAATGACTACATCTGGCTTTTGAATGCAGAATTAACCACCACAGGCTTGTTGATGTAATATTTAATATATTGTCATGATGGGTTAAAACTGTCGTTTGGAAGGTAGCTAGTTTGTACATAATCAGTTTCATTATTTCCTTCAATGAATGTCACATCCAGTGGGTGCGCACTTGCTGTCTCAGAACTACATCAGCCTCCTTTCACAGACTTCCACAACTGATATTTGCTGTTGTGTTTGTGTAGTAAGTCAGTCTTAGGGGGCTGAGGCCTATCCCAGCAAACAATGGGTGAGTAGCAACACCACATCCTGGAAAGTTTTCCGAACTAATTCACTCGCACACTCGGAGCCTGCATTGAGCCTAATGAGTTTATTTTAGGAATGGGCGTGAAACACTACGTAAACACATACAAACGCCATACAGGACCCAGGTTGTGTTTGCAGCCCACACGTGATGAAGCGACAATGCTAACCACAACACAACCGTGCCACCCTGCTGAATACAAGAGAACTAGAGTAAATAGTTTACAGCTCGACTAGATTCACAATACTGCAGCACAGATAAGGAAGCCAGGGCCATGCACACAGACATCAAATACGACTGTGACCTTTACATCTATCCTGAAGCTCAGTAGAAACAGAGTTCTGGGGATGACTGCCTGTGTTTTTTACACTGCTGCCGAAGGGCCCAGACGCTTTCCCTCACCATACTTTTTAACCTGATCACTTCTTGCGTGTCTTCAGTCAGATATAGGTTATACAGTATGTGATCAATTTAAATGACGCTGTTCTTCTAATGGTGGTCATATAACGTAACCTGGAATATGAAAATAAATTGTGAATATTGATGAGACGTCACACTTTTTGGAGAATTTTTTTCTGACTTTCGTGCTCTGCATAGTTTCAATCATGTCTCTTCCCTCCACCCACATGACTGGCACATTTCACAACGTTTGTTACATCATTCAACTGTTCTCACAGTTTCAGCATCAAAAACTCCTCCGTTTCACCGCCGACTGTTCCTAGTTCCTATTTTTTCCCCTCTTACTTAACTATTTAGCATGACACAATCTTACTGCCGCTATTTTTTATGACTAATTAATGTATTTTGTCTGCAATACCATTTTAAGTGTTCCCAGCATTTGGTTGGTGTTGTAAAGCAAGCTTTTAATGAGACATTGTGAAGCTGAGTATTGCTGATCGTTGCCTCAATTTCCAGATTTTTACATTTCACATTATTTATTTATTTATTTATCCTTTTGTGGCTGCTTTGGTAATTGTGCTTGGAAGCCATCCATTTCTTGCAAGCTTGTAATCTGAGGATACCATATTGTTTCGGACCCTACCGCAAGATGTGAATTAGAGCATTTAATTTCTCTGGCCGCGTAATTAGAGTCGGTCTTAATATACTGAGCGCTAATGTGCTGGCATGTGCCACCACTTAAGAGCTTTTTTCTGCGCCCAGTGTTTAGTTATTTAATCTAGCCCTGCATGTGTATTAATGTGGGGATGTGCGTGTGTGTGTGTGTGTGTGTGTGTGTGTGTGTGCGCGTGCGCGCGTGTGTGCATTTGTGTACATGCATACATGTTTGCAAATGCATACATGTGCATGACTGTCCATGTGAGAGTGTGTTCTTGAATATGTGCACGCGCACGTGACTACATCTACGTATGAGCGTTTGTGCACGCGTGAAAGCTTGTGGCCGAGCGTGCACGAGTCCATGTGCACATTATTGTGAATGAGTGCATGTGTGTGTGTCACTATGTCACATAGCATCCAGACAGGATACAACCTTCCTGAACTAAGTCTGTGTGGAGAGAGAGTAACCACTCTTCTTCAGGAGCCTTGCATGAATGACTTTTTGTCAAAGCACATTCCTACTTGAAACAAATGGCAGGAGAAGCAGAGAGAGCGATTACTCCAGCTCGACTTCTACAACTAATTTCAGGTGGGTTGCTAATGAGGAAAGCGGTTTCGGTGCACTATCTATGCTGCTGCAGCTGCCTCCTTCGAGATAACAGCAATATTAAGCTCACAATATTCATGAATTGCAACTTTTTCACTCTAATGAACAAAAAGGCGGACCAGAAGAACCAGCCTCGAGTACCAAGAGAGGAAGATGACAGGCAGTTGACGAAAGGAGTGAAGAGAAAAAAGGAAAGTTTGTGGACAGCATAAGGATAGTGCCCGGATACGAGAAAAGAAATTAAGGAACTAATGGTACCGCAGTTATTTTTTTAATAAAAACAATAAATAAACACTTCAGGACCCAGAAAGATTTCCTTCAGCATGTGCTAACTGGCCTTAGTTACCTTAAAGAGCAGTTTTTGGACTTTTCGACAATATATAAATGGTTAAGAATTCAGTCATTTTCAGTTTCCAGTCATGATTCTTGCATCAGTATTAGGCCAACATTACACCATGAACTTTTTCGTGCAACTTGGCTGCGTGCAACTGAGTTTCAGGAGAGTCACGTAGTGTATGCTGATTTCACGTATCCATGAAATTAACCCAAAAGTTGCATTAAACTTAGTTATATCAAGTTAAAACCATGTACGCAATAACCAATCAGCATAATTTGATCTCACATTACCCCAGCAGTTTCGACTAGATCAGTCAAACTTTCAAAACAATGATGGAGGACCTTGTGCAACATGCATATTAGACAGGAAAATTTGGCTGAACGAATATTCCGAAGTTGAGTAAATTGATTTATGGTGGATTTACCACTTATGTTTATTGCCATTTTTACTACTGCGTAATAGTAGCGGTGAAATAGGGCAAATAACACCATTTTTGGCTTCAAGATGAATTAGCTATATGCTGATTATAGATGCAATTTACCTTCGCCAAGGAGGATATGTGAGCCATTGTGTTTGTTGGTTTGTTATTAGCGGAAACTGCAATTTTTCCAAGTATTTCCCAAGTAATCATGTTTGTCTGTCAATATCAAGACTGTCAGAGAGCCATCCCAATTTGCTTAAAACTAAATATGCTGTTTTGATGCTACAGCCATTTTCATGGCAATGAAAATTACCATCCCTTCTAATGGGGCATATTTCGCCAACTTTCATGATTGAATATCTGAATATACATCTAGACCAATGAGTTCTCCTGACCACCACTTAATTCAGCATGGATTTGTATACAGACTTCTGCATTTTTATTTAATTAGGTCAAGGTCATGCAAAAGCTGAAAATCACATTTTGATTAATATCTCGTGATTGAGACAAGCATGGGACTAGTGCCTGCACATTCTAGCTGGTTGCCTTTTTCGAGCAGTAATGGGTCACTTCCACCAACTACAACTCCTCCCAATAGAACACGGACATTACACTTTCAAAGTTTCAAGGCCAAATTTCAACTTAAAAAAATTTTTCAAGACTTTCAAAGATGATAAATATTAAGCGTCTTGGTACATTCAAAAAATTTTGGAAAAATCAGGCTGTCTGATTCAATTCTGTGACCGTTTCAATGGTGATGAAAATTCCCATCTCCATCATTGGCACGTTTTTACTTCATGAAATCTGAAATTCCAAATAAACGTCCCAATGAATGTGGTGCGAATATCATCCATTGGTTGATCTGTGAAATGATTGGTCCAACAAACAGTAAGACAAAAAATTTAAATGAATAAACTGATTAGGTGCCATCTGAAATAGTCATTGACGATGTATCCTCAGTCTTTTTCTGTGGTTTCCAGTTTTCACAAGTCTCATGCTATGTGCAATTTTATTAGGTTTTTGGTTGGTTAACAAGATAATGCAAAAACTAATGGACGGGTTTGCATGAGGATTTTACAAGTGGTGAATGATTTAGAGGCAGTAAGATTTTGGAAATGATTCGGGCCTGGATCAAGGATTTTTTGAAGTATTCTTCACCATTAAGGGATAGGGGAAATTTTAAGTCACATCTTCACAAATACATGACAATTGAAAATAAGAAAAATTGGGGAGTATTATCCCTAAAATGACAAGAAGGATCACAAAATGATGGGATTGACGGATGGGTGATCATTCAGCCCAAGTGCAAGTTTCAAATCTCAGATAACTTGTTTGCATGCTGGGTTAATCCTGTGAAATCTTAAATAAATGAGACAAAACTGTGAAAGTAAGACAATAAGCTCAATGGAAGTTCTATTTATGATTCTCATTGGTTGTAGCATGCGGTATCTACTGCACTAAAACACTACTGTAACACTACTATATATGTGACTCATAAATGCAACTAAGTTACATGGAGAAGTTCCATGAGCAAGTCAGCTTCATCTCTTGAGAATATTATTCTGATAATTGTGTTGTTGCAGCAAGGGACTAACAAGTAGATGACGTGTTAGTGTTTTAGCATGCAGTAGGACCCATTATCATGTAGCATTTCGAACTCAGACATGGTAATTGGACTTGTGACACAAACCCAGGGCGCCCCAAAAAATTCAGTCACGGTTGACCGACTGACAGAGATAGCCAAACATCCTGTCTTGAGGCAGAAGAAGCACTCAGATCATTGAGGGCTTGATGCAATGCATAGTGGAAGCTTATTTAAAATTAATGTTTGTTCCCTTCTGCTGCCAATCTTCCCACTCAGATCTTGGTGTGCTTTTCAGATTCGGCCATTGAGAATTAATGGGCGAGAGACTATCGTTTGCTCGTTACAATGAATGGATTTCAGCACCCGTGTGATAATGAACCTGCTCGTCGGGGTCCATTCCAGGAGATTAACTTTCAGGCAGCTTGTGGGCGACTCTCGCAAGGGAGTCCGCGTTCACTCGACGAGAGCCTGGGAAAGCTTCTGACTGACGCGGTTCATCCGCTGGTTTCGCCGCGTTCTCTGACAATCACGGCCAATCAGAAGCAGCTGGTGGGGTCCAGTGCTCCAGCCCCCATTACCTTCATTATTAGCACTGTCAATCAGCTATTTGGCCCCTGGGGGCCACACTGACAGGTAATTAGAGCCTCTTGAGAACACGGAGGAATGAAGGTGCTCAGCACCTGCAGAAGGCACGGAAGAGGTCAGTAGCCTGACAGGTGTCACTTCCGCCTCTTTCACCTGAATTCAGATACTGAATCACCCAACATGCATCACTTTTCCAGGACCAAAAGACCCCTCCTCTGGCCCCCCGCTCTCTCTTTACACCTTTACGTCCACCTCTTCCGTCCTCCACTGTGATGCCTCCTCTTTTCTTCAGAGGCCTGGAGACCGGTGACGGCAGCCGAGTCGAAATCAATACGCTGACTGAACCCGATGTGTAGAGTGAGGAGGTTTCTCATTTACATTTAAATGTCCATAATGTAATGTGGTCTAACCACAGGCTGCTTCAGATCTCCGGGGAAATGTACTTCATAGCACACAGATAAAAGCAATCGTGAACTCCTGGCACGCTTTACAATACGAAAAGGAGTGCCTGCTTTGTGACTGCAGAGGTCTGCCCCATGCTGCGCGCTCCAATGGCGGGATGGCGATGGGACCGCGGTTAAGCCGATTACGAGCCACGAACAATAGCTGTGCAGGTAGCCAGCCCGCACCTCACGCCTACCAGCGAGCTCAGAACAATGAAGGGGGCGTGGGCAGGCGCGTGGGTCAGGAGAAGGGGGCGTGTCTCCACTGAATGGGTAAGCCACGCCCCTGCTACTGACACCGTCTGGCGGAGCAGAGGAGCGAGCCTGGAACAAGTTCACCCTGCCTGACTGCCTGTTCAGTATTCAGGCGTGGGTTTGCGCTGAGGAGACAACAAAGACTGAGAATTGTTTGTGGGCAGACCTGTTCGCAGAAATGCTGAGATGTTGAATAACATTGGCTAACATTAACGCAAAGTGCTGCAGCTTTCCTTCTGATTTGGCTCGTAAAAAGAAGCCCATTACTTCATGTACACGCCGTTGAAAAGGCCCGCAGGCCCTCCAACCAGCGAAGGCAGATGGTGAACGTTAAAAAAAAATGTACCTTTCAGCTTTCATGTCACAGCTTTAATTAGTAGCTCTCTTTCTGAAAAAGGTCCCTGCAAGATGTCGAGTATCATTACCTCATCTAGTCTAACAGAACTTGCTATGAGTACTGTTCATTACAGCACAGTAGCCTGACATTCTATCCATTTTAGCACAGCAAATACCCTCTACCAGGATTGATCAAAATCTCATCTATGTTCCAGCGACCAGAACAGAAAAAGAGGAGTCTTTATCTCTCTCACGCTCACTCTGTGGAGGACTGGAGTCTAATCAGAGCAAGGGCTCGGGCAGAGGAGTAGATTTAGGGGATCGGTTTGCTCCTCTATGGTTCTGGCTGAGATATTAGCCTTGGTGGCATCACCACTCCCTTTGGGCAGAGAGGAGGAGCTGAGTCTGGACTGCGCTGGTGGCACAGAGCTCCACACAAGGCAAAGTTGGACAGCAGAGCTGACACTCCCTGGAGGGTTAAACTTGGCATCCCAGAGTGGAGCTTTATCTTTTGATTTATGTACACCGGGAAAGCAAAACAAAAGTGTCAACTTGTAATTTTCATGATACGTCAAGCCAAGATGGCAGTGTTTTCACGTTGGAAAGAAAAGGTAAATCCAAGGGTTGGTTACAGCTTTGTTCAACTTTTTAAGGTGTTGTTAAGACCAAGGATTTTCATTGAATTCTACTTCTTTTTTTTTTTCCTTTTTGTTTTTGAAGATGCAAGACTTGGCAGCGTTTCAGAATGTGTGGTGCTTTAGACGGGTAGTTTGCCTTGCAGAGGAAAGAGCATTATGTTTCATTGATGTATTAATTTAACATTTCTTGTTTTATTTATTGTGTTTCTCTGTTGTGTTTCTTGATGATTGTTTCTTGCATTTTGTTTTTGCACAGGTTGTTTTTGATCTCTGTCCAAGAACTGCAGGAGCTGCATAATAATATTAGACTGGCCTTACTAGTTTGACAATGAACTTTTGTAAAGACTGTAAAACTCTATTCCTCTCTTTCTCGCTCCCCCTCTATTTTTCTCTCTTGCTCTCTCATTTTCTAACTCTTGCTCTTCTTCTACATCTTCTCGCTGAACCACAAACTGCAATTGAAATGTAATTCAAACATCAGTTTCACTGTGTATCATGCTTTTTTCTGAAAGACTGTCAAAAAGAATACCATAAGGGCAGAAGCCTTGATTAAGTCCCCAGTATAGCAAACTAGGTGGAAAAAAAATAATACCACTATGGTGAACAGCCCACAAACAGTGGTGAGATACACAGCCCAATGGGGAAAAAAATCTCACAAGGACCCCAACTGTAAATGCTTTACTTCCCACTGCAGGACCCACCTCAAATGAGAACAGAGGTTCTGTTCTATGACATCATCAAGATGAGCAGGTCTAATTGCAGGTCTCTCCTGTGCAGTGGCATCACAGGACATGCACACCTGCAACCAGCATCCCATTCTAAATCCAAAATGAGAACATTTGCCCAGCACTCAAGAACAACACTTTAGCGCTGCTGTGTACAGTCATTTGTCAGTTGGGGCTTTTGCTTATGTTTGGCCAAGCACCAAAACATTGGACTCAAGTATTTAGTCAAGACCCAAATACGCCCAATCTGGTGTTTCTGTGCTCGAGCACCGTAAAACAAAAACTCTCATCCACACTGGTCCTTTTTAGATGGGACTGTACATCCCAACTTTCATATGAGACTAGGGAATGTCAAATGCTTTATAGAGGAGTACATTTCATTCAATAGGTTGCCTCTGCAATGATCCAAACCAAAGACTGGCTGAATGGCCAGAGTTTGAATCACTTTTTGATCAAATGAGTAGTTCTGGTCCTTTCCTGACTGCAATCTCAAATTTATGTTCTCTGCTATTTCATTTGTACTAAATCATCTCGTACAATTTACCCCGAGAGCACAAAATACAAATAGTGTTGCTCATTGATGTAAGATATCAAATTCAAAGCTGATTAAAACCTATCATGTAGCAACTAAGAAGTTGCCACATGATAGGTTTTCAAAAGCAAATGGCAATTTAATTTATCATTTTTTGAAAATTTATTTCAGCGCTCTACAGGTTAACTGCAAGTGGCGCTAAAGAATTTCTTGAGAAAATATGTTAAACCAGGCAGTACTTTCATATGAGGAAACAAACAACACTCAGCCATCACCCTCTGGGAGTTGGCCAGGATCGCTGTTTATTAATTAGGGTGAGAAGCCGCAAGCACAAAAAACCAATAAAGGAACTAATAATCCAATTAAAAAACAGGATCCACCAGGTTGAGTAGTGTATGGACAAAAATAGGGTAGCTGACCTCTTACTCAGTTAGTCGAGCCAAGCACAGTGAACATGTTTGTCTCATACTGAGGAAGTGTTAAGGCAACGTCAACAAACATAAAACAGACTTAGATCACCATTGCTCCTCATTGTATTTCTGCTTGGGGAGTCAACAAAGAGATCGAATCCTGTATATTAGCTACTTATCGTCTAACAAATTCAAATGTTGACACCGTCAGCTAATTATAAGAGTAGATACAATAAGTTACACCAAAATCTCAAAGTCACCCCCGAATACTTCACCTCTCCAGTGAGGCAATGACATAATTTCGTAGGCTAAGCTCGCATGGGTACCCTTGCGAAATTTCAGTTGGATTTTTAAACAGAGGTTTAGCTTTCCAGCTGGAAAGAAAATAAAATTACATTCAATAATATCTCAACCAGAGATTTTACGGCACTTGAACTACTATAACAGTCATATTCTGCCGGTCACAACTTGAGTTTCACAGTTCATGGTTGAGATATTAAGAAATGTAATTTAACTTGTAGAAAAAAAAGTTGAATACTTAAACACTTCCATCACCCACAAACCTTCCATTGAGCAGAATATCCCCACAAAAAATTAACTGGACATTAAGCAAGGGAAACTGTAGCTTGAACATACTGATGTGCTTCCGGGTATTGGGATATAGGGATGTAGAACTTTGGCATTCTATCGCTCTCCTTCTCTCTCGGAGATGGATGAGGTTTCATCAGCATAGTGTCCTTAGAGCTCAAACCTGCCAGCTCAATGAGGAAGTGGCCCAACTCCCTGCCTCCTTGATTAAGTTCAAGAGTACTCAAGAAATTGGCATTTGGACATGCACCTTTATGTAGTTATTCCTGAATCGTATAAACATGGGGGGGGGGGGGGGGACGATGGCTTTCTCACTTTGTGGTGTAATCTGGTCAATCACATTCCCCCCAACCACCCCGCCACCCAGTAATGAGACAAGCACGCAGGCGTTCGAGCCTCCGACGACATGTGTTCTGATGCAAATCAGGGCCCCCTCATGCCTGCCCAACCGCAAAACACCGCTCTTAATTGTCTTCTTTGATCCGGGGCTAATTCCACTAATTAGGATCAGACTTCCAAATGTTGGAGCGTTTTGCTTTCCCTTCCGCTGTTCACTCAAGCCACTTCCACCCCTCCAACCATCCCGATGAGCAGTGACTGATTGGGACGAACGAAGGTGGAGCGAAAAAGCACTTCCCTCCACATGCTCTGCAAATGCAGTCACTCATCTGCAGGCGTTGATAATAGACAGATGAAGGGAGTCATGAATAATCATGCCGCATGGATAAGCACAGATGCTGCCCTGCCTTACACATAAACACACAGGAAAAAAAACGAAAAAAAAGAGTGCCACGAAACAAACAAATAAATGAGTCCGTAGAAGCGTTCACACGCACGCACCGCGCTCGGGCACGAGCGCACACTCAGCGTCGGCCCTTTTATTATCCTCGCCTTGCTGGCTTCCTCCAGGTTTCCACAATCCCCTGGCTGGGATCTAAAGCAGAGCTATCCTGCTGGCTCCTTTATTCCTCCCGGCTTCGGTTTGCATTACCGAGAAGGAATAATGCGCC
Organism: Gymnothorax reevesii; assembly: GCA_029721435.1. Taxonomy (NCBI): domain Eukaryota; kingdom Metazoa; phylum Chordata; class Actinopteri; order Anguilliformes; family Muraenidae; genus Gymnothorax; species Gymnothorax reevesii. Next base: position 57,765,331 of record CM056586.1, read on the forward strand.
GCTCCGCATCATAGTTCTGTTTGTTTCAATTCTGCTGCATCTTTAAAGCCAGCCTCAGTCACCTGACTCTCGTGCCTGCTGTTCGCTGCGCGGCGAGTGACTGCTCATATATTAACTCCATCCCGCCCCGCAGGGTCGTTCCCGCGCAGACTAGCTAATAGAAATCGTGCTCCTTCTACAGCACGTCTGACGCTAGGATTAAAGTGGAAACATCTTTATTTAAACCACACTATTGGTTTGGTGAACTATCAACTGCTGAAGAAGAACAGTGGGTCAAGAAGAGAGACACAAGTGTTGAATTGGGAGCTCTGGAAAGCTCAGGCCAGCATGGTAGTCAAGGGTTGCAACTTCCCACGATTTTCTGTCCGTAGTGGACGGTCATTAAGAGCATCTTTTTGATGGATGCAAGATTAATGTCTGAAGTTCAACTGACACCATCTTCACTGGAGCCTAGCATACTAATGCCAACCCCCATGTTAAAGAGGGTCTGTAACCCTGCCAGAAGTATCAAACCATGGTTCATCCTGCCTCAAAAGATACATGCCTAAAATTGATCTAGGGAACCACTGGACTGAGATTTGGAGCTCCATGAGGAGGGAGGCATTTAGAGAGTGAGGGTAGGAGATCTCTCCAGCCTGGGAAATGCAGGAAATGTGGATAAATGCAGCAGCTTTGTGGAAATATCTTGTGTTCAGTTACAACACAGGGCATTATTGCACATTATTATCATTCAATATTAATTAATTAATGACATCGGCTTCATTAAATGGCGTATGTGAGTTACTGAGATAAGGAGAATATATGTTTAAGCATTTGAGGGATTCAGAAAAATTATAAATTCTGGGACTGAACTGTTTGAAGTGTAGTTTTTATGGACAGTAATTTGAAAATGCCCAAATTCAGTGTTTGGTAAATCCATTGCTTTCAATTGCCAGTGGTGATTGTCGCATTAGCATGGGAATTTTCAGTTTCTCACATTTGCGGTCGCTCAGATAAATGGGTAATTAAGCAAGTGCGATCCTAGCATGGTGACAGATGTGTGTCAGGGCGCTGAGCGGGCCCAGTCAGAGCATGTCTGCCAGGAGCGTCGGTGACTAAGCCAGCTGAACTTTGCAAAGTGCCACAAGGAGAAGTTGCTATGGCGATACTGACACGGATGTAATCACCAAAGCGGCACTAGCGGTCACAGGGCGAACTCCTTAACCTCGGTGCCCATGCATTGGTTTGGGGATGCAAATTGAGAGCAAGCAATTGCGAATAAGTTAGCTGCAAATATCAATCTTGGCCATCTTGAGCGGCAATTTAAACGATCCACAATCTGCCACAGACAGCGATACTATTGTTGGTATTGGTTACTTCAGTTTAGCTATTACCAGTATTTCTGCTAGAATACAGGAAGCATGACTCAGTCATTAAATCAAACATTTAATCAAATTAATGCCCAGTTAGATCCCACACAAGCAACAAAAATTGAACTTCATTGGATATACATTCTGTATATATTCAGTAGTTTCCATCCAGGACAATACTTTACTTACATTTAATGCTGCCACACTGTTGGCATATTTTTAGTCCACAGTTTTATGAGATGACTTTGGCTGATAACAGATGTCGATTAAACATGGACCAGTTTATTATTTTCTGCCTGTAACACTAAACTGAGTTTGTTACACTCTGGCATTTAAAGAACAAAAGGGCAGAGTTTAAAGTTCCAAATAAATCAATTAAAGTCTTGGTAACAGAATGCCAGAGACAAGCTTATGGCAGTTTCCTCCCGCAAACTGAATTAGCAAACAGAACTGAAAAAAAAAAAATGTCTTTCACACTCACAGGGAAAAGACGATGAAGTCATGGAGCCGTGCCTGCACAAGCACACACAAGCACGCATACAAGCAAGCAGATACACACACACACACACACACACACACACACATACACACACGCTGACATTTTGAAAGGGGAAAAAAATTACAAAAGTCGATATCCTTCAAACTATTTTTTTTATAGCTGAGGGGTGTGGGGGAAATTCTGACTGACACTGTACAGTCGAAAGATCCCCTGCCAATCAGAGCATGGCCTTTTAGTCGTAGAGGTTGTCAACTTGACGGGTGACATAAACTCCTGTGACACTTTTCCTTCCAGTGGATGGATGGGAGGAGGAGTGAGAAATATGGGAGGAGCGTTTTGATTTCCATACATTTGGATTTAATTTCAGCAAAGTCCATAAGCATCTCACATCTGAGCTGAAACCCCAGACACAATGGTGTTTCCACCATGAATCTAAGATTGTTTATTTTCAGAAAAACTGAGTCCTCACACCATAAAGCAGAGATATGGTAGGTACCGGTAAGTGTTCAGATTGTTCATTCAAATTGTTTATCCAAACCAGCAGTAAAGCTAGTACAGCTTCTTGGCCAACACTAATCAGTTGCTAAATTGACCATTGAGGAAAAACCTCCCATGAGTTATTCATCGATATTGCTAAATCTATGTAGCTATGTAGCTAAATTTAAAGAAAAGGCCTGAAAATTCCAATTTCATAGAAGCCTATAAGATTTTTATTTTAATCTTCTAATTACATCAATATAGCTGCACTTAACAGAGGTATCACTGAAGTGAATGCTGACATAAAGTAAATTATCCACCTCATACCATGAGAAAATAGCTGCTGAAAAACCTGCTTTCACATGCAGCCAAAAGAAAAAAAGTAGAGAATTATTCCTTCAATGGGGACAGACGTAAAGCACCAGGGCCTCACTGATTCTAGGCAATAGATTACAAGACAAGGCACAAATCGCCTTGCAGGTAGTTATTTTTAAGGGGGCACTAAGGCCAAAATGCAGGGCATTCAGGAATGGCTGCCATGTAATGCGACCTCTGAGCGGTTAGCATTACCATTTGTTTGGCTGTTATCTGCCTGTCAGGAAGATGCATTTGACGATCCAGGCCAGAGTTCAAGCGCTTCTTTGCAGTCGGTCTGAAATTGACATACAAGCGCCACAATGAGGATGGATAATAAAAAAAACTAATTTAAGGCCTGGGGGTTACAAGGAGGATTTTCAAAAGAAAGTGGCTAAAGGAAACGGGGGCGAAGATCACTATCACCAACAGTTAAATTAGCCAATGAAAATGCACTGCTTTGTTGAAAAAGGTTTTCTGGAACCTGGGGTGACCAATTACGTACCAGAATGTTCTCACAATGTTACGCGACAATAAATAACACATGAAGACAGCATTGTGAGAACAAACTGTGGGCTAGATAAGAGCAGAAGTGAACGGAATAGAACATCTAAAGTCATTGTACAAGTGCAGTACAGTGAAATTCAGTGTGCAGCTACTCTTTCAATACTGCCATAAAAGAAGACACTTAATAGCCAAGATAACCAGTAAGAGCAGTATAAAGGACTTAAGTATACAACTAAAAAATTCATGTAGTGCAAATAGCTGTTATATAAAATACAAATAAAAGTACATGCAGTACAAATGATACATAAGTGCAATAATATTGGCTCAGGTTGCTGCAATAGGCGTGTTGTGCAAAGTTACACGCTAGGTATGCACTTCAGTAATTTCTGAGTTAACTACAAGTATTAAGTACACTTCAGTTAGAGGATAATGAAAAGCGTTGTTGACCCGAATGGAATGTTCTTGCCATTATGTGATGCTATGTTATGTCATGTTATGCTAAAATAGTAATCATGCGATGAAGGGGTGACGGAGAACGTGAGCCAGGGCAGATGTGGAGATATGGGGGGGGGGTCAGTGTCCCGGAGGGGTGAAGAGCGTTGGGACCAGATTTCGGTGGGACACACGAGGGCTTGAGGCATCCAGGCTCCTCGTCACGCCTCCCTAATGACAAGCTGGAGAGCCAGCCTAACGAGCGCTTCGCCAGGTTTGTTGTTCTAATTAAGTCAATTAGGAAAACGCAGAGGCAGATGGTGACAGCGAGAGGGAAACAATCCCGTTTCTTCCAGAATCGCGCACGCAGATGCATGCACAAACACACACACACACACGCACACACGCACTCATACAGATACTGACAAGCACATGAGTATAAATAAATAAAAACACTTACACACACACTCTCATGCAGACAGATGAACACAGACGCATATAAACTCACGTGCGGATGCAGACATAATCAAACACATATACACATATAAATGCACACACACACTCACGCAGACAGACACACGAACATCCACGCACACACGATCAGAGACATACATGCACATGTAGTATAGACATACACACTCTTCAGACACATGCACTCTCCCATACAGACACATATACACACACACTCATACAGACCCCCTCTTAAAGACAGGGGAAAAAACAGGTACACCAGAACGAACACATATATGCAGTACACAAATAAAAACACATACAAATGCACACACACATACCCATACAGTATACACATGTACTCTTCAGACACACACACTCATATATACATGATAAAGCATACTATATAAACATAAATGCACATATAGACAAGTGCACACACAAACACACACACACACGTGCGCACATACGCGCGCGCACACAGAGAAGCACAATCACACCGACGCATGCTGGCATGATTACACAGACAAGTGAGAACACACATATACAGACAGGCACTCACTCAGACTCGAGCAAGCACAAACGTACACATATACATACACGCACACAGACACACACACATATACGGGCTCATAAACACATACAATTACATGCTCAAACAAACACAAAATCACTCACACATACAAATACACCTGCACACATGCACACCCACACACTCACACTGGCATACACACCCTCACGTCGCTTTGATGCACATATACATGCAGGCACATTTGCAGATTCAAAAACTTTTGCTTTCATTTAAACAGTTGCTTTCAGACCAGGCAGAGCGGCTGAGGCAGTTTGAGGCTAGCACCGTCATGGAAACCCATGTGGACCTTTTTCTTTCCTGTAGCAAGTGTGGCAAAAATCGAGAGCTCAGAAGTTCTTAAATCTCCACTCTGTTCACTTTTTGAGTGTAACAGCACTGTGGACTGACAAACGCTGAAAAATTAGTCGAGAAAAACCGCAATTAATTTTCATAATACAGGGCCCGTTTCGGAAATCTCTGATCGCCGCTAATGAAAAAGATGCGTTTTCAAACTGGAGTTTATACAGGATCCGTCCCTGCCACCTGATCGCCTGCAGAGGCCCTGTCATCTGACTCTCCCGGCCTTCGTTGTTTGGCTCAGTGGCGCAGCGAGGGCAAGCGACTGCATTCTCAGCGGCGCTTTTTCAGATCGATTATGCGCTCCCACACTCCGGTAGCTGCCCAGTCCTTGAGCTGCCATCGTATAGACTTTATGACACGACATTAATATTTACTCCCTCCCAGAAGGGAGGAAGTGCGGGGTTGAGGCGGTTGTGCGAGGCTTGATAACTAAACCGGGACCAGAGGCGGCGGGAGGTTTAGGTGAAAGGATCGGTGGATGCGGGTACCTGAAACAGGAAATTGCTTTTGTGACAGAGGGGTCGCCTGGCAGGGCCCCTCCTTCAATAGCTCGCCTTAGCGACCTCCCCTTCTCCTCTCCTCCCCTTCGACCCTCCACTTCCTGCCTTGTCATGGTGCCCTTTCTCTTTCCTTCAGGATACAGGTGACAGAAGAGACTTCCATACTGAATACGAAACCATCAGTAAGAATTTGGATACTCATATATATGAAAACAAAGAATATAAGCTTATAGTAGATGCAATACCTTCATTTGCGTTAGCAAACTGAAGTACAGTCTTGTGCAAATTAATTGGATAAAGGTGCATCATCAACACAGTACTGTAACTGTGTTGGACTAGCCTGGTAATTCACCTGACCTCAATCCCATTAAGAATCTCTGGTCCATCATCAAGCCAAGGCTGCAGGAAAAGGACTGCATCTCAAAAGCCAAAGTCATTGATGCAGTTGTCCAGGTGTAGCATCACGACAAAGAAATCAAGGAACCTGCAGATACCTGGTCAGCTCCGTATCAAAACGGGTGGAACAGCTTATCAAGGACCGTGGAGGACACATCACGTACTGAGTGCAGAATTTAGATGCTATTCAAGTAATAAAAAGCCTGATAACCTCTGTTGTTTGATTCTCCCCACTCATGCCTGCTTTATCCAACTAATTTGCACAAGACTGTAAGTTCGGTCAGGAAATTCTTGCTGCTTCCAACTAAAGCTTGGCCTCAGTGGTCACACATACATGAGTTTCCTTAATAAGCTGATGATATGGCTAATTTTCACAAACTGTTCAATCACATGCCCACCGAGGGGCGCCTCTAAGCCAACTCTCAGATCTTCGCTCTTGAGCCCATGGTGCCTCACGTGCTTCGCCTGCAACTTTGGCTCAAGCTGCACCATCTCAGCTTCCACCAGTCATTGCTGGGCAGCAGAGGGGGGTTTTGGTATTTTTCTTAGTATAGTAAGAAATATGAACAGTAGTATGGAGCCTTTCCTCCTGATAGGGAAGTGCACTCACAAGTGTACACTGTAGAACCAAAAGAAGACCAATTCAGTGTCATCCCTAAATCAACTGACAATATTCAATGAATATAACACCAATTACATTTAACTGATATTATATTGAATACCTGCAGTTTACTTCAGTTTGAAATGGTTTCGATCTGCTTTGAGAGGTGCGAGGAAGATGACTGAACTGAGAATATTTCTGCTTGTGTACCTACTGGACAGATACATTTGGACAGATGATGGAGATAACAGATCATTTTGCAGACATCTTACTTTGCCTTGTTGCTTAAGAGGACTGTGCAGCCACAATGCACTGCCCAAAGATCAAGTGGCAATAACAGGAGTATTCCTGCACAGCGTGTGTCCTTTCGAGCGCCGAACTGCTTTTCAGCAAGCCAGAGGAAATTCAACACTGGAAACAAAAAGTGACTGCTGCGGACTGCCATTTCCTGGGAAATATTCAGCGAACGCTCTGCGGCAAGTGGAGGCAGGAACGCAAGAATACTCGCGCGACTGAAATCTCATCATTAATGACGGACGGGTGGCGCACTCCCCGCCGACGTCTCCAGGACGAGAACGCGTGGCAAACACAAGCCAGCGCTGTCACTGCTACAAACCCCGGCCTCTTTAATCCGGGCTCATCCTGCCCGACAAGGGCTGCTGACTCTTCCCAGAACTCTTCTTGCGCTCTCTCACGCGTTCACGCCGTTCTACGCCGCGGCGCGTGCACCGCCGCTGGGCTAAAACACATACTCAGCCCTGCTGCTCCTGCCTGCTTTAGCTACCAGAAAGAAAAAAAAGTTAGATGGGTCTGCCTGTAACTTTGAGGACTGTGGATGAAACAGGATATACATCCGGAGTGTACTGTAAAGGTGCCGGTGGTATAAAATGTAATGCATTTTTTCGGCATTATAGCTGTGCAAGTGCGGTATTTTTGCCGTACCGCTTCTTTTTAAGATGTGGAGGGATGGGAACTGAAGCAGGATAAAGGCAGATTCTCCTTTTGACTTGACTTATACTGTCTACTCTATTGTTATGCTGTTCATAACTGAGTTGTGACAGTTACGTTCTAGACTACATTGTGACAGCGGATTTCATGACAGCAATGCTGTGTAGTTGTTCCGTTGACTTTGTGTGCTTCTAATGTACGATACGTTTGATAAAAATGTCTGGCAAATTAATGTGATGAAATAAAAAGCAGATGAGCCAGTTCTGTAATTGATTGGTTCCCATGGAAGGGGGGTGGGGCTGGATTTGGATAACTGCTGTCCATGAAGAGATGGACAACTACTGAATGAAGAAAGTGTAAGTTTTTGTGGGAACACAAGAGGATGAAAGTAAGAGGACATGAGAAAGAGAGAGCTAGAGGACAACAACAAGATATGACTGAGAGAAAGAGTTACAGACAGACGTGTAAAGTTTTTACATATAATTTTCATGCTTTTTTCAAAACTCCAATATCATACGGTCGGGACAGCGCTCGACCAGCTGTGCCATCGAGACACCCTGGCGTAGTGAAGTTTTAATAGGCTGCGCGCTCTAAATCAGATCTGTCCACATAGCTTTAGCGCGATGGACGACCTCAGTCAAAGTTTGATGAAGACAGATACGGAAAAGTGAAAGCATAATCTATCCTGGCAGACTCTTACTGAGGAACTGGCACCACAGATGGACAGAGCATCAAGCCCTAAATCCACTGACTTCACCAACTGCTACAGGAGCAGCTTGATAAAGATTAAGCCACAATTTGAACTGACACTCTGAGGGGCATGTATATCATGCCTAGTAAATCCACCTGCAAATAAATGATGTTCCCTTTCTCACACTCACCCAAATTCACATACAGACATGCACACTTGCAAAAAAGTAAGCACAAGAGCACACCTGCAAAAAAAAAACAAAAAAAACACATGAATACTTGTGTGCACACTCACACATACACACACGTCTGTATAGCTGTACTAGTCAGGATGTTTTGTTGACTTCAATTCACTCTGTTCAGCTTTTTCCATACTCTAACCATCACCAAATTATGCCTAATTCTAACCTTAACCTTCACCTTCACCTATCCCTTAACTTTTACTACTGCCTTAAACCTAAACCAATTAGCCTTAATCATCCAAAATCCTCAGTGAGGAGTGCCATAAATGTCCTCACAACCCCAAAGGTCCGCACAACATAGTGTCTCAAGAGTTGGTCTTCACAAGTATAAATATGCAAGATGCACACAAACAAACACACTCACGCACACAAGTGCCCACACGCACACTTACACACACCATTCACCAAAGCTCGTCGTGATGTCTCGAGCACATTCGGTCCTGCCAGCGCTAGCAGCAGCAGTACAGCCTGCCAGCCACCCCGAGGGGGTGCGACTGAGCCCCCATTAGCCTGATGGGACCTGGCAGCCCAGCCCGACTCCGTTAGCACCAAGGCCGTCCCTACGCCATGCTAATTAAAACAATCCTGGCCTGTGGAACTGAAGAAGCTAATTGAATGCTAATGAGAGAACAGGGGCGATGGCGGTGGAAGGATAGTGGGTGGTAGGGGTTAGCTCCAGGTCTGACCCTCCCTGGGAAAATATGGTGCAGCATCTGTCACTATGCTGCTGCTAAGTAAAGAGGAAGTCTTCAGATGATGTGCTCATTGCATCTACACCGCAGGCCAAACACACGTCTACCTCTGGGCTTCTGCTCATGTCAGTGAGGTGGGAAAAAGGTCACGAGAGGGTTGTTTTCAAAACCACGTGTGCAAACCGAAGACAACGGTGCACCGCTATGCTTGAAATCCATGGATGCAAGTCTCAGCTGAAAAAGAGAACAACACAGGCAAACTACTGAAAATGAGTCATCTTCATCTTGAGCAAAGATAGTTCTGCTTAATGAAACAGCTAGGGCAGAAATGTCTAGCTGAAAATTTGCAACATGGTGTAAATGTCTGCTGCGATACCACATATTTCAGGTAGAGGCACTAAATAAAGATTGCTGATTAAGAGTAACTACCGACAAAGAAGTCATTTTCAGCGAATGTATCAGCCTTTATATGCTTCTCTCATGCTGAGGAAATATGCATAACCTCATTCTAGACCAATGGTCGTTAATCTGTGTCTGGGTACTATGTAAGCAAACTGCTTGGGTAGGTCAAACGCTCGCGAATATAATGAGCCTAGCATAATCGAAAATCCAAAACAAAATGACACATTGAGATGAATGCCTGGCTTGGGGCTTCCTAATTCTCTCAAAGAGGCATTATAGTTTGCTTGGCCCTCCTTTGCCCTGAAAAAATCAGTGACTAGTTTTGATCCGAGATACCGGTTAATTGCAAGTTAACTGCAAAGTCAAACGACTGAAAACAGCATATTCTGCAGCTCTCTAAGCCTGGGTTGAGAATATTTATTCCAGAGCAAAATGAAGGTTTTAACCAGGCAGAATCTGTATTCCTCTCCAGTTGGTTTGCTGTGGTTGGTAGCGAATGGCTCAGTCGTCATTTTGTTGTTTACACTGTATAGTCCATTTTCAGCCCAGACGCCGACAGAAGCGACAGTCAAACGGCGTGCCAGCTCCTCCCACAGATTACTTGTAATTGGGCCAACTACCAGCAACAGAACCCAAGAGAGCAGATAGAGGTTAACAAGGCAAACGGAACATCGAGAAAGAATCAGAATTAAGCCAGTATGGCTCTAGCCAATACCCTGGTCTCAGCACAAAGGTGTGAGGGTGAGATATGCATTGTTCGACCAGGAGTTTGCAGCCAAGCTGTTCAACTCAACAATATGTCCAGGGACTGTTGAGTTCAGGTACATGCGGCAGTGTTTTTAACACAAGGCTTGATAGATACAATGCCAGATTCGCTCAGGGCATTATGGGGGTGAGGAAATAATTTCCTCAAACGCGCATGGTCACATGACCACACTGCATAGCAGCGCACAACATTACGGACAAAGGACAGCAATTATGCTGCCCCATCCCTCCATTTAACACCCTCCGCCTTCTCAGGTACTGTCCTTCTGTTGTCCTCTTGCAAAGCAGGGCATTCTGTTGGCGAATCAATCATGGGAACTAGAGAGATGAACTTACTTGTGTAGGGGGGGGCAGTTCCGTGAAAGACTACAAAAAAAAGGCCCAGCTTTTACTTTCATTAGCCCCATAGGCTGGTGTCAATTCTGTCAAAAACAGAAAAGTAGTTTCAAAATGGCCGCCTCGCTTCTTTGAAATCCATTGACGCTTCAAAAAGAGAGGAAAGGTCAGCTCCACCGCAGTCCCAAACTATCCTGCAGGATAGCACGCATCGGGCACGATACAATTGAAGGAAAACAACTCCTGTGATTCGAAATCGGCCCGGCAGCCGTGCAAGATGAGGGGACAACAGTTCACCCCTGAAGAACACTGCAGGTTTTTTTTTTCTCATACCAGGCAGACCCAGACGGCTGGAGAGCCGGCGTCTGCCGCAGAATAAAGCGCTCCTGTCACCCGCCGCTCCCCCCGGGCCGGTGTGATTAATTGGCCCCGCAGGGTCACGTGATCGAGGCGACTGCGCCCAGAATCCTGAGAATCTGTGTCCTCCCATTTCTAGCATCGCCTCATAGACTAACCATCTAAAATTAGAGATCCCCCACCCCTCTCTCTCTCTCTCTCCTGCAAACGATGCCGTCTGTATCAGCTTCGCTTCACCTTGCCGAGGGGGATACCGTCGCTATGCAGGAGGGACTGGGTAAAGCGGAGTGCGCTGGCTTGTTTGGGAAGCGTGGGGGGCGACGGCACGTACCTGTACCGGTGCTCCCTGGGTGTTTTCACAAAGACACGATAATGATTAAAGGAGTCGTCGACACGCCATGGCAGGGCCCATTTTTCTCCCTGAATGGCACAGGTATCAGCGCGCCGCCCGTTTCCCGTTCCCCCCCCCCTGCTTTTCCCGTCCTCGTGCCAGCGGAGGGGGCACGAAGTCGAGCGGCGGGAGCGACGGGCACGGTTTAAGATTGAGTGTCACTGTCACAGGTAAACGACCGCAGAGGACGGGCTGGGGGGGGGCTGCTGCGTCATTATTCCTCCATCTCTCTTTTTCCCTCCATTTCTCCTGTCCTTTCCCTCGCAGCCTCTCTACGTTTCCCCATCCCTGTCTTTTTCTCCCACTTTCGAATCCCTAGGTCCCCATCCCTCCATCCAAACCTCTTATCTTCCTCCATTTCGACCCTTCTCCCTCTCTCACCCCCAGTTGCACAAACCCCTCTGCGTTTGCATCTCCCTCCTCTTCTCTCATTCTCTCCCTTTCTTTTCTCCCCTCTCGTGCCCTTTTGCTAGATTGCTTCATTCACAATACAGGCCAGATTTTTAAATTCACAATTTTTTCTGTGAAAGAGGCAATGAAAAGAATGTAGCATCTAGTTTTTTAAAAATACTCACACACACCACATCAAGTTTTCTACCTGCCCAGCCTAGCGCTGGAATCGCTTTCTCTAAAATCAATTACATTCAAAAATGTGGAGAGTGGAAATGTAGGGCAGATCTTTTCACAAAGGACCGGCCCAGCGACCTGATTGAGTGCTACTTTATTCCTCCATCATATTACACTCCTCCCCTTCTTTGAGTCTCTTTTCAGGGTTAACTGCTTCTCTGGCTCTCAGGAAAAGAAATACCGGAGAGTGTTTTTCTGGCAATTGGGAACCTACTGGGTCAGCTAATTCAGTTAAGGTGCTGCTTGCGGAGCAAGGGTGACCACCTTGACTGCGGATCAAATCCAGCCGTGCCAGAGCCAATGATGGCCAGTGCTCTCGCAAGAGTAGCGCAAAATTGACTCGGCGCTGCCCAGGTTTATGGGAGGGATACAGTTGGCTTGGGTGAGCAAAGTTCGCAGCTCATGCGCCTCCTGCCTGCTATCGTCTGTTTCTTTCTGAGCGAACACACACTCGCGTTTGCTCTGCCCTCGTTCTGTGCACGAGACGTCTGTGGTCATGAGTGAAAAGAAGCGGCAGCTGACAGCCGTGTGCTGTGGAGAGAAACAGCGAATGATCGGTGCTCCCCCCAAAATGGCAGCATGAGTTGCATACAAGGATGGTCGTACAGTTTGTCTATTGGGCATTCCGATACGGATGGAATGGAAGATGCAAAATGTATTAATATTAAATAAGGTACAGCACATTGACTAGCTCTTGAATAGAGGTGCCCACTTTCTTTTTATTCTGATGTCTCTCTTTCCAAACACACACACACACAAACACACACACACACAACCACATAAAATATTAATCTGCAGTCCACAAACTATGCCAGGGGTCTCCAAACATTCTTCCATTTATTGCAACACAGTCTGGTTTCAATATTTTGTTTAAGATTCTGGAAATGAGGGTCAGCTTTAATTTAATTTCAAGTCAAAATTTCAAAAGATAAAATGTAATATAGCAGGCAAAACATTTTTCTTGCATGGATTTAATTTTAAAAATGCAACTCACCAATATGTCTGGCATAACATGAGATCTTTATACATACAACCTGGACAAAACGGACTGAACAAAACACGCAAAATGCAGACACCGTGACAAGTATAATCAAGTATAATGTAATACATTGTTAAATGACAGTGCAGTGCCTTGTGAGTAAACTACCAATTTCCAATATAACACTAATCCTCAGAGAGAAAGAGTAATGCTGGGTGAATTACAGAAACTTTTACCCTGATAAATGTCTTTGTCATAAAAGCTAAACAGCATAATGCATGCACTGTTATGATTTCCAAAGCAAATACTGAGAGAACAGAAATGTCTGCCCTGTAAAATATGCATTTTTATATTTAAAAAATGGGAAGGGGGCAATGAAAGCAGAGTTTTACTTGTTTTATATCATAAAGTCATGGTGCTGTGTATGATGTGGCGGTTTATTCTGTTCATTTTTTCAGATTAACAGTCATCTCCCCGTGGCCTGGTAGTGAATGGTGACCAGAGACCCCAGTGCCAGATCATTCAAAGATACTGTCATGCTACTGCGGATCTTACTCTTGTGATCACGATGCCTCGCTGCGCTGTGATCAACGCTGCCGTGCTTTGCTGTATCAAGAGGCCATGCCACGAGTGACTGGGTTGCACTGAGCAGCGCTATTGGACAGTTTGCAGCCGCCGCCCCCAAAACGCGAACATGTTGCTGTGCCTTAGCATCCTGTTGCATTTCCCCCACAAACGAATTCCTGAATGGCGCCCTCTTTTTAAACAGTTTTCTCCCTTAATAATTAATGTAACCATCATTCATCTGACAGAAAACTGTTCTGTACAGTTCATTTTTGTACATAAAACACCCTTGTGGAGGAGCTGGAACAGAAGAGGGCGGAGGAGATTTTAGGACTGACGAGACCCTCGCACCCAAGCCCACAAGCGAACAGCAGCGCAAAATTGGTGCAAGTTGATAGCAATAATTTGTGGCTAGTTGACAGGCACTGTGAGAGTATTCTGTTCAGCTTGTTGTATCACAACCTGTGTGATGCCATTAAGTAAGCAATAAACAGCACATGGTGGTCGCTATACCAAAATATTTTCACTCCTAAGGGTGTGTGTCTGAATTTCATCAGGTGGTTTTTAATTGTCTCCCCAAGAGCAAGTAAGCTGCCTTCATGAACTGCAAAGTTAATATTGTCTTAACTAGAATTGTCACTTTACTTATCATCACTTCAGCTAGATTTGAATGCGTAAAAAGTATCCATTAACTGGCTATATCAATGCGATCCTTGAGTGTCAGCAGTGCATTGCAGGGATGACATTTACAAAAAGTTAACCCATAACCACCAAACTCTTTTAATTGAAACCATTCAGAGTACCAAAACTAACACAACCGAGGTACAGATTCACAACATTAACCCATACCAACGGATAAAGGGCTATTAGCTAATATTACTGCCTAGAACTGACATTGATTGCTAGAAACAAGATGTGAGGGAATGGGATTGTTCAACCGCTCCAAATGTCTCTAACACCTCTTCCTCAACCTTGGATGACATCTTTAGCCACTATACTCATGACCATATAAAAGCAACATCCTGTGAGTTTTGGTATTTCAGTGTTCTTTTCTTTTTGCATCATTAAATATTGCTAATTTTCTAACCTTCCAGGTAATTAACTGAACAGTTATTCCTCTGATTGGCCAGACTGTCATCACACTTCACTGCCAGGTAAAGGAAAGGTGGAAAACCAGCAGTTCTCAGACCTCGAGGGCCGTGATTTGGGCTGTTCTGGTCTACAACATAGTTTGAACAACTGAAATCTGGTACTTTTCAAAAGATCCCAAATAGTTAATGCTGCATTTCATGGAAATATGTATAAAAGGAAGCACAAAATGGCCTCACGAAAAAGTGAAATGTTAGATTTACTTTAAATGTTGTCAGCTGATTGCACATCACAGTGTTAAATAACTTCCGGTTAGTTTGATTATGACATTGACCTAAAATGTGAGAATTTAATCAGAAGCTATACGCAACCAGTTGACATAACGTTTCAAGTAAATTTCATTTTTTCCCCTTTAAGTGAACTCTCCATCTGTTGCAATCATGTTGCCGACAAAGCATGGTTTTGAATTTAAATATCTGACTCGATTATCAGCATGATAACCTGACCTGTTGCGAAGTGCTGGAATTAGCAGATACTATACAATATGGATCGCATATTGTTGCAGATTGTGGAAATTGATATCTTCTATTCTTCGAACTTTAAACTTCAAAGGGAAACTAACATCATTTTAGAATTAGAATTACCATTGAGATATTCCAGATTATTTCAATGTCTTGTGGTAGATTAAGGTTTTTTTTTCCTGTATACAAATTACTAGTTGCTGAGTATAGATGACCTCGTAAGTTTATTTTGTTGAGGAGCTTATAAATGCATAACATTATTCAATATTCTTCTTTTGCAATCGCGTATTACACTGTTAAGAGGACTTCATTATTGATTTAGTGAGCTTGCAGCACTACTCTCTAGAGATTAAAAACAATAGAAAGGTAAAAAAAAAAATGTCAGATTGCACTGATGTGATTTAAACATTACAGCTGCAGTTAATAAAATTAATAATGGGCGGCTGAATGAACAGGCTTTGATAATATTGAGTATTGGTTAGCACTCCAAGTCAAATTCTGCTTTAGGCCCCACAAAGTCTTGGGAACTGTGTCCAGTGCTGTGTCCAGTGCAGTGATTGGCTGTGCAGCGCCACGTGATGCTGTGATTCACACTGTTCCATGCAGTGCTGTAATGCAATGAGCGGTGTTGCGCCGCAATGCTGTGGGCGCAACGGCATGCACTGGCAGAAAAGTTTCCCAACAAATCATGCCATTTCCTCTCTGCGAGACATATCTCTGTTCCTTTCCGTAGCTGCTCATACCTGTAAAGAAGCCCTGTTATTTCTATCAGGTTGTGCAATGACTGTCTGCTTTCTGATGGTGAAAGAATTCAGGAGGTACCACCACAAAGATAGTGAGAAATTACTTGTGTGTGGGACCCAGCGCAGCACAGTGAGGTACGGCACCACGGCACAGCGCACATCCTGCCACAAACTTTACTCCTCATGTCTGTATCAGCACAGCAATGCTCTCTCCATCTCCTTCCTGCTCACAGCCTCTCTCTCTTCTTCTCTTGTGCTATCACCTATCACTCTGTCACACTGCCGCGCTCTCTTTCTCTCTCTCTAACCCTCTTTCTCCCTCCTCAACTCTCCCTTTGTTCTTTCGCAATCTACTCATCTCCTCTTACCCACTCACACTCTCTATCCTCTCTCTCACTACCTTCATTCATTCAGTCACGCATTCACTCATTCATTGTCATTTCTCTCGCTGCTGCTCAAGCTCAACTCTTTCTCTCTCTCCTCTCTCTCCCTCTCTCTCTCTCCCTCCACATTCCCACAGTCCCTGGTGCCTCATCTCAGCTGCCACCTCCCGCAGCACACTCATTTATTACAGGTCACCGATGCAAACAGCGCGTTTAAAAAGGACAAAACGCCTGGGCGCTCGCTGCTCTGCCGGCTGCCAAACTGCGCAGTGGCACGGCCCGCGGACGCTCACTTTACAAGCGGAGCCGGTTTCATTCACGACGAGGAGTTCAACTCCTCCGCTCATTTCGCTTCCCTTCCTCAGCCGCTACCAAAGCTATTCCGCAACGAAAATTTGTCACAGTTATCATTAACCATCGTCTCGAGACCTTTGTTCGACCGTTTAAACCGGGAGACCAGAGAAGGTGCCAGAAGGAGGTCCCTGCACACTTACATGCAGCATCCATTATAGCAACCAAATCGGGAACGAAATTTAACACCCGCAAAAAGGTACATCTTCCATTTGAACGTCTTCTTTGAATTTGCGATGGCTGTTTAAGGCTATTAAAAATGTCTTAAACGGCGCAGAAAAAAATGCAGCGTATTTTAACGTGCGTCACATTCTGCCTTAAATGGCCAAATCAAAATAAAATATGAGTTGGGCCCGTGTTGGCTCAAAGCAGTCAATATCACTCACAGCACTGCTGTAATTACATTGTAAATGAAGATTAGCCGTGAACACTTTCAGGCGGATTACAAAAGAGCGGCAAAAATGAATATTCACTGAGGCAGATTTTACACAAAGCACATGAAAAGCTCTTTGAGAGTGATGTTTCCCACCTCACAATCCCCCAGCACCCCCCACCTCCCACCCCACAGGCCCTCCCGCCCACACACAAGTTTGCCAACCTATTATTAGTCTTTATTTGTTCATTTGATTAGCCAGGGAAGCAAGAAGGGGGAGAAGAAGACGAGGAGGAGGGAGAAAATAAAACAAATCATTCTGTTGTCTGCCACTTCTGGGAGAATAACAAGCAGAGACAGGGAATTACAGGCCCACAATTGCGCTGCTTTTAATTCCTTACAGTGCGGTAATGACTGTGCCTTTGTGGAGATTAGACAATTTTTATTGTCATTATAATCCGCGCCTTTGTGGAACGTACAAAGAAAGAGAAGAAAGGCGCGAAGAACGGGAGAAAGCGCAACATTCAGACGCGCTAACTCAATAAACTGGCGTGTCGGGGATTACCAGACTGGCGTTGTCAATCACAGAGCAGACTCTCCCGTCCTCAGAAGAAAGCAGCCTTTGGTAAATCCTCTGAATCGCGGTTAGTAAAGGCTTCCTGTCATCCTTAATTGTGTACTGACAATCGTGGGTTCTGAAAGGGGGCCGACGTTTGACGGAACAGAACTGTGATGTTCTCACAAAAGGTTTGTCTGTACTTCAACAGAGCAGGACGCTCCTGTGCTTTGTGGCCGGTTCAGTGACAGTGCTTTGGGACTGAATTTTTCCAATACAAGGCCCAGCACCGTAATCCGCCTCAACAGAGTTACAGTGTCAAGGGGTACTGGATGTCCAAAGTGATTCCCAACACTGCGATGCAATAGTTTGAGAGTCAAGAAGTTAGTAGAATAATAACGCTCCAAACTTAAAATTCAGATACGGCATCAAAATTCTGGCTACAGGTTTGTACAGACAGGTGACAAACCAAAGGAAAACCTGAATCAATGAGTGGGGGAGCAATTAATGCTGATGCTTCCTCAGTTTTCTTGGCTGGTTCTGATCCAATTGTGCCTTCAGACCAGAGGGTCACCGCAAATCAATTCGAGATCATCATATGGTGAAACACTTCAGATGTCATGAGAGAGGTCCTCCTCAGGATGACAATACCCTCCATCGTGAGGGCACAGGGGTCACTAAAAGCTTTGGTGATTATGTGATGATGTGAGTCGAGTGGCATCTCCTTCACAGTCGCCAAGTCTCAGCCCAGCCAAACCATGGGAGAGTTTGCCCAGCGAATGTGAGCAGTCGGACTCAGTTCCCATAGTCAACGTGTTCAATATGGGAAAAAAATGTAGCCATGCGATTTTGACACGGGTCAAATCAGTATGGCCAGATGAGAGGGTCACAGCATCCTTGAAGCACTGACAGAGGTCAGAGGAGGAACAAACCGTGAACAGGTAACAGGATGTTAGGCACCATAGGCTCATGAACAAAGGAGGGCAACATGGCTGATCTCGTCTGACCCGAGCCAACAGAAGGGCAACTGTGGCACAAGTGACTTCAAATAATGATGACAGTGACGGGAGGAATGTGTCAGCATGAACACTGCATTTCGCCCTACGATGTATGGAGCTCTATTGCAGCAGACTGGTCAGAGAGCCCATTCTAACCCTTGTCCACATTGAAAGCACCTAAAATGGATGCTCAGGCGATGGAACTGGACAGACGGTTACCCGGTTTGCCGACTCCTGAATTCTTTAGCCCTAATTCTGCCAGTCACCGATATACAGGGGGACCCACACTCCTTTCCTTGTGTGCTGGTCGTCTATATATTGTTCTCTGGTAGCTATTCCCCTGTATACCAGATCTCAATATGCATTAGCCTGGAGGCAGGACTAGGGTTAAGATGCATTGGCGAGGTACGTGTACCCTTACCTGGGTAAGAGATGGCATCAAGATGCAATGTGCGATAAGCCGGAGGAGGCTTGTGTACGTTTATTGTTGGCTCTTTCAGCAGAAGACTTGGGCAAAAAAGCTCTATACACAGCAGGGGCAGTTTACTCTGTGATGTTACATATTCCTCACACAAGTATCATTACGCGCCACCTCAGCCCTTCTGTCAGTTTGGACCAGAAGGGATAACCTTCATTGCCCTTGGGCATCCTTGAGTCTTGGGCACCCAATACTTTTTTACCGGCTCATGGTTCGTCATCACTGGACCACTGCTGGTAGGTACTCAAACACTGCTGACAGGAAGCACCCCAGAAGTCCTGCTGCTACAGAGATGCTCCGTCCCACCGGTCGTGCCACATCGATTTGGCCCGTACCAAAATTGATCATGTCCCAGCTCTACCACATCCAACACATCGACTATGAGACCCAGCTGTTCACTCAATGTCTAAGTTGGCTTACTGTGTAAACTGTATATATGCATGAGAGAGGCAGAGTCTTGCATCAAAAAACAGAAGCAAATACTGTGATTCATCTTATGAGTACAGAAAGTGCAATCCTCCAGCAATGGGGGAAAAAAAAAAAACATCAGAAGAAAGGTTATCTGCGATAAGGATGGATGGAAGAAATAAAATCACAATAACCTTTCTTTGCACCTAATAGGCGCCACTTGGCAGCAGAGCTGCTTTAAATGGTTATTAAGAAAAGAGAGGAAAAAACACAAAATGCTGCTAAGGCCACATGTAAAGAGAGCTCCTGAATCGGCAACAAATTACACCCGCATTTGTTAACACGCTGCCACAAGAAAGCTTTTATAACTAATGGGAGAGAAATAAATCTCAGTGACCAAGTACCATTGTTATTTTTTTCTCCGGATTGTGTATGCATGTAATTAATGTGCAATAGCACTGTAATAAATTCTAACTTAACATGTGAATGTTATAATAATGTTACGCATGTTAAGTGAGAATTTATTACAGTGCTGTATTATAACCAAATGATATATTAACAAATAACATTTACATATACTGGCAGTGCCTCTATATCATGCCAGTGCGGTTTTATTTGCCGAGCACCATAGTTTTAGCTCTTTGGCTCCTCCCTCTCGCACGAGTTGTGCACATAAGGCCAAGTGAAGACTGACAGCTTTAATTTGCAAGGAATTACTTCATACCTAGGAAATACTGAGGTAATAGCAGCCCTTTTTCATTTTCACCGTCTTAAAATTTACTGACAGGACTGTAGTCATCAATTGAATCTGCTCACGGACTCCGCCATCTTGGACTTTGGTGTAACGTACAGAGACGCTAACTGAACCGCTCCGCATTTTCCTGTCCACCAGACAGCATGGCTGGAAGCCTGAATGTGCAAATGGGACCAGACTTCAGGCCTCACTCACTGCCATAGGTACAAACCCCAATTAAACAAGAGCCATCAGGAAATGGCATATCCCCCCGGCCCCAGGTCATCAACTTCGGATTAGTAAAAGGCTAAGGTGAGGTGATTAATGTGCACACCAAGTTTTGTGGAAAAATATTGAACGGTTTTCAAGTTATGCTCCGGAAACGAAATGTTCACAGAGAGACGGATGGATGGACAGACGACCGCATCCATGACTATATCCCCTCGCATTATACGACAAGGCGATAAAAATGAATAAATCAGAGTGAGGAAATAACCGCATATTCAGGCTGAGCGATTTGCACGTTAAATATATTGTGAGACCATATATGGTTACTTTCCCCATAACTGTTCATTGAATACTTTCCCTATTTGAAAAAGCTGTCTTGGCATTATTTATATCAGTACATCCTTAGTGCTATGAATGTTGGGTAATCTCACTGGCTAAGTCCAGTGAAGTCTGCACAAAGGCTGCTCGAGGCTCCACGTTGACTGGATAAACAGTGCGTTTGGAAAGCCCTCTGCGAATGCAGTCTTCCCGGGGATGCACCCGCAAAGTCCGGGAATTTGGATTTGGCCTAAATGTTACTCGGAGCTAGCATCATTAGCAAGAGATCTCAGAAAGCAGCCCCTCCCATCCAGGCCAGAAACAGACGTGGAGATTGACACTCTAATTGGCTGTGTTGGCAACGCGGGGGAACAGCAGGCTCCTCTGGCCAGCCCCCAACGGTCAGGACCTGCTTGACCTGCCCACAATGCCACGCTGACAGCAAAGCCACGCAATGAATTGCAGCTGACTGTCAGTTAGGCAGCCTGCTTGTGCACGCAAATCACATACAGGACATACTGTCCTACGTTCACAAACATCCTCTCGTGCTTCCTCAACATGTTCTCCCAGCTTTTCAGGAAATACAATGGCAGTAAAATAAAAAAAAAAAACACAAGCGGGAAAAAAAAAAAAACAGCAAACAGTAAGTTTAGAGGAAATAAATGGCAGGTCGTTGATACACTCCACCCAGCACACAGGCTTGAGTTCTCCTGGTGATTTACACCACACCAGGGCCCACTTAGCCTAATACTAGCCTGTAGTGACGGACCTTTTTACAATCCAGCTCCAACACGGTTACAGTTCCTTTACCTCTAATTTATGACGGTGGACGGGGAGCAGATCAAGAGAGGCCATGCCCATTGTTGCGGACGTAAATCCCAGGAATGAGTTAGTGCAGTTTAAACCCTCTCTGGCCAGTCTATGGCAGCCATTGATCATAGGTCGCTATTGCGCTTACCAAGGTAACAAGTGAAAGATGTAGGAATCAGAGGGGGATTGTGGGTAATGGAGTGCACCGTGCCTCTGGCTCCTCACTCCAGGTGATTATAGGCCAGTCAAACAGTGGTAGATAGAGCTGGATCTCACAGCGAGAGAGCAATATATCAGGCCTCCAGAGTAGTGCCGTAAGCAGCCAAGCGGTAGAGTCAGCCATCAGGGCTGGATAGATATCTCTCTTTTTCTCTCTCCCTCTCTCTCTCTCTCTCTTTCTCACACACACTGACACTCACCGAAAAACATATTGTCACTGCCATCACCACATGCACCCCTGATGCATTTTCAACACACACAGGCATGCACACACCCAGCGTCATACAAAATCCACCCCAATTATGAACACAGAAATTATGATTTCCATCCACATAATGCCCTGTTTCCTCCTCTCGCTCAGAGTCAAAAGCAGGACCCAAAACAGAACAAACTCAGTGAATAAGACGTGCAAATGAATGCAGAGGTGGGTGCCACAGGACAGTGCAGGCTGCGGAGTTCTTCCAGTGTAACAGTTTAGCAGTTGGCAAGACATGAATCGCTGTCTTGTAATCTCCACCCACTTACCCACAGTTCTTAGAATGGGAGAAGGGAGTCTGGAAATAAGAATCAGCCTTTTTGAATTTGAGCGTTTCAGTCAGCTCAGTACTGAGCGTGCTCAGACGAGCAGACAGGACTGAGCCAATGTTCAGCTGAACATCAGCCCTGATCTGGCCTGGAGATCTGACCCCCGCATATGCGCACATACATCGCATCAAACGCACACACATACTTATACGCACCAGCAAAAATACACGCAGATGCACACATTAACATATTGAAACAGACACGCGCACACACACATATACGCGCGTGCACACACACAAACACATGCGTGTACGAATGCATACACACAAACACATTACAAATACACGCATACTCTTACACATCGGGAAAAATACACACAGTTGCACACACTAACATATTCAAACATACACACACACACACACACACACACACACACACACATAGATACGCATACCCATGCACAGGCACATACACATCACACAAACTCACACACATACTCACACACGCCGGCACAAATACATATAGATTCACTGACATACATATTCACTCACACACACACACACACACACACACATAGGTAAGAGGCAACCCCGCAGGCACCTGCTGTACGCAATAATCTGCCCCCTGCTCCAACACAGTCCTTATCTAACCGCCACTAATGAACAAACAGCTTTATCGCCTGCAGTGCACCGCTGTGAGCTAAACACGTTCAGCGGGACTCAGCACCGCGCTCATTCGGTAAGCGATATACTACAAGAACGCACGCACGCGCAGCCAGAACACAAGCCATTCAGCTTGTTTTATCACAATAAACTTTTATCATGATTGAGCTGTTATTGCAGCAGGATTTTGAGTGAATCAATCTCAGGCTGCAGAATGCTGATCGATACGACGCCCAGGGGGAGGAATAATAATTACAAACGAGCGCCAATTAAAACAATTCCAGACCTCAAGGACTCAAGTTCGCTTAATCAATGTTCGCAACTGGGGAGGATATTGCTCTTGACCTGTTAAAATCTCACATAACAGATGCCTATGAAACCTAACAGGGGCTTTTAAGAGGCAAAACGCAATGCAAAGAATAGCAAAGAAAATGGAAGCTATGCATTTACGCAGTTTTAAATAAAAGATAAACATTCACTAAAATTTTATACATCATTGGGACATTTCTCAGCTCATATCACGTTTGCTCTCGCAAATTGTCACCAAACAGTCATGATGAGGAGATTAACTGGAGAATTGCGATGGAAAGGAGGGGTGTTCACAGTACACTGTAGCGGCAGCAGCATATATGATCCACCCTGAGTGGATGGGGCATCGGCGCGGGTGACAGCCGCTGTGAGTCAACAGCTGGAGCGCCATCACCCAGCGCTGGCAGGGCTCCCATGTGTTGGGTTGGAGGATTATTACTCAGGGTCTGGGTCAAACCAATATAGCATTACAATACTGTGTCTGTCTCAACCAACTGCCTCTATTGGACACCTGATGCGCCCTGGCATCACAGTCAAAACCACTGAATAAATTAAGCAATTAATTCAGGGTTTCATACTTTTCTGCAGTCGATTGATCTTGCCTGGTGGAAATGAATCAACCAAAAAAAAGAGGGGCAGAGGGCAGGGTGCGCACTTTCAGAAAATATTTTCAAAATATTTCTTTGGTTCCAGGCATTTGAGTCCTAAAGAAATTTCGCCAATCTGCCTTCCACACAGCTAATGGCACTGCCTTCCTGGTTGTTGCCCAAATTCAAATATACTTGGCTGCAATTGGCATTTCGAAGGATGAAAAACTTTTACAACAACAGCTTATTGGCCTATATCCACAAACGCATTGGTAACCAAGTTCAACTGTCCTATTTGTTTTGAAAAAGGAAGATCAAAAACTAGCCGACGCAATGCGATTTCCAAAACGCTAATTATGTATTAATTATCATTCTGACATCGTTATGAGACTCACTGCAGCTCTCTATTTGACGTGGACTTACCAGTGCATACGTTTCGTGTGAAATATCCAAGCTAAAGCTTCACCTTTGGGTTTGTTTTTAATATATTTTATTTGACAAATATAGAATGCCTCAGTCTTGTTTAGTTGGAGGCTGTACTGGGAACATTGTCAAAAATCTCATTATCAATGTCTGTGTAAGATCTTGCTCATTGTGAAGACGTTTACTTTGAAAATGACTGAAACAAGTGACATCACCGATGACCTGCAGAAATATTGATAACTCCAAAAAGCCACAAAACTCATATTGCACTTCATGACTCCAGGCTGGTGATTTATCAAATATAGCTAGCTGGCTATAAAACCAGAAAGCTTATGAAGTACAGAATTAAGAGCATGTTATAATTAAATCCGTTCAGATGCCGTATTTCAGGAGAGTGAAAAAAGAGGGGTTTGCATGATGTCATGTGTTCACATATACGGCCGTGCTTTTTGCATTTCTGACAATGCAAGCGCAGAAACAAAGTGCCTCTAAAAATGTATTTCTTACCCAGATCTCGCAAGTTGATTTTTTTATTGAATCATTTACTCCATAATCTATCTCTCTAACAACAAAAAAATTAAAAAAAAACCCTTTTTTGTTGGTCTTTAACGTTGCTGTCTAGAACGTCATAGCACATGTTCCAGTCCATTTTCCATGTTTTTGTTAAGGCGTAGTGATTCCAAGCTTTTGACCCCGAAAGTGTAGGTGTCAGGCTTAAGCCAGAGAATGAATGTCAGCATTGCATGTTCCGATGTGGTACTGGGTCTAACAGCCAGGCAAAGTCACGATCATCCCTCTGGTCATGCTGCGATTTCCATTAGTCCTTTGAAGCTTGTTTTCATGAAGTTTAGACCTCAAGTTCAAAACCCCATCCCACTCAACAAGAGCATCTTAACAGGAGCAGCAAAGCCTTGGTTCACAGGTGTCTATAGATGTTCATTTCGTACTGTAGATATGAGGGCTAGAGGTACAAAACTGGGCTCTAAGTCTTGTCTTTATATCTTAAATTTAGACAAATGTTCCAGTGGCAATGCAATTCTGTGGTCTATCAGACTCAAGCCTAAAGTTCAACCTCCAGGTGAGTAGACTTCAATAGACCCATCTGAGTTCATAACACCATTTACTACCTAGCAGAACCTTACATGCTCAGAATTTATACTTTGCGTCTTGTCCTCAATGCATGACACACATTTCATAACTCAACTTCTAATACAAATGTTTCAAAACCCCATCCTATTAAACATGCTTCAAGGAGAAAAATAACATACCTGATGAAGCTGAGGCCAAATAGAAAAAAAACCTGAAGAAGAGATATGCAAGAATCTGACATAATGCAGCAAATATTTAGCCTCTGAAAACGCAGTAAAGGGGCGTAGAGAAGGTAATGTTTCCCAATAAACAGTGGGGGGATGTTATTGATAGAGAGGCAATCAGGAGAGTGTGTGACAGTGTGAGAGAAGACAAAAAGAGAGAGGGATGTGCAAGGGAAAAGAGGAAAGGACTGAGAGGGTGTGGAGGAGGGGGGCTGAATCCTTTCCCGCAGGCAGTCATGGGCGACTCTAATGAGAATCACAGTTCTCCTACCGTCTCACCTGCGGCTGACTTGAGGTCAGATTCAAATATGTAATCTTTAATTCGCAAACGCAATACATTACCATCTAAATATAGCTTCTTCCATGCTGCCGTTTCACAATTTGAATAAGATTTTGTCATGAGAGGACATTTCTATGAATGGCAATTATGCTCGCTGCTTACAGATTCAGATGCTGCGAATACTGCCTGATTATAATTTCGCATGCACTACTGTAACCAAGGAAATCTTAGCAGTGCAGTAGCATACACTGTCCTACTCCACTGGTACATGTTAGAAATCATAGACCCAAGGTCACAAGAAAAATTTGAATTCAATCGATTCAATAACTACGCCACACAAGCTAATCATTTGCATTGTGCCAACCATACATTAATGTGTTAACATGTAGCCGTAGGGATATGGCAAAATGCTTTAAAGATTTCTCAACATGCCTAAATTACACTTGCCTGCGATTGGTTACACAGCTACGGAGGCGTAACTGAGAAATGACTTTCCTACGAGGGTCTGAACGGTTCGAAAATGGAGACCATGCTTTCTGCTCCGGAGGAAGAGTGAAGCACCCCTTTTCCAGCTAACACCCTGATGGTTAGGGAAGAACTGCCGATGCGAATTGCAAGCGCCGTGTCTGGGTCGAGGAACACGAAGGCTGGAAGCAGAGAGGAGTTAAAATAGAGCGGTCGAAGTGGGAGAGGGGTCAACGGCTCCCGACTGAGGGGTGAGCAAGTGCTTCTGGGAGGAATTATAAGTGGCGGCAAAAACAAAAGCTTCAGTCTGCGAAAAGAATTCTCAAGCCTTTCGATTTTGTTCCGCGATTGTTGGTGGCGAGGGGGCATTGTTCCGTGTGGACGGATAACAGCCACGGTCAATTCCCACCATAACAACCCCCCCACCAGCACTTTCAGTCGTGGAAGAGCTGACTGCAGTGGATGTTTCTGTGTTTTCTCAGGAGTTTAAATGAAGGCAGAGAGGCGAGATCATTTGCCGGTCCTGAAGGAGACATCGGCGACACAGCGATTTCTCACACACACCCACACCGGGGGTCTAAGAGGGGGGTCTCGCAGAATAAATCAAACCCACGCACCCCCACCTCCCCACCACCCCACAACCCCAGGTCTCCCAACCAACACAGAACAAGAGAACAAGGAGGTCAAACCTCATTTCTGACTTAACAATGAACAGAGAAATAAGAAAGTGTAGGCCATGAAGAATGGCTGCTATTGCAGCGTGGGTTGCGAATCTGACCCCTTTTTTTTTCCCCTGCGTACTTTGGAGCAAAAACGCAGCTCGGCCCGGTCCGGTCCACAAAGCGCTCTCTCATTGTGTTGCGATTTCGGCAGCTTTGCCGCACCGTGTAAACATTTGGATGTGTCGTGAACTCCAGGACAGAAGCTCGACTGTTCTCTACATAAAACAAGCAAAATACAAACTGGGGAATGCAAGCTCATTAAATTTTATTAAACTTTAAAAAAAAGAAAAAGGCTTTGCATCAAAGGTCAAAAATCATTTCTAAATTAAAAAAGTAATATTTTTACGTCGGCCCCATGAGAGGAAAAAAAGGAAATTATAATTGAAATATCCGCTCAGCGCCTTGATTATCCCAAGGGTTCATGTTGTATGCTTAGGAACAGATCACTGTTTACATATATCGCTCGATGAGAGACAACAAGAGGGCCACATAAAGACAAAAGATACGAGTCTGTTCCTCACAAGGCAAAGCAGGGTGAGAGCTGAGATCATGACAGACGGCAAATTGAACTGCTCACATTCTGTTCTGAGCTACTAGGCCTTGGAAACCTTCCATACAAACTGCTAATGTCACTAGCTCTCTTCAACAGTTCCGACCCCCCCCCAAGACAGGCCTGAATCCAATCAGCGTTTGTCCGTAACTTTGACGAGAATTTTAATACCAGTGTTCATTTCGTTTCTTGCAGCCAGAGTTTTGTGGGTAATCACAAAAATTTAATCTGAAGAATGAAATGAATACTCGCATTGACTCATAAGTTAGATTTAATGACAAATGGTAATTGAATCAAATACTCTCTCTCTGTCTCTGTCTCTCTCTCTCTCACTCTCTCTCTCTCTCTCTCGTGGCAAGACAAAAGTAGTTTTTGCTGATTACGTATGTACTCCCACAGCAAGCAGCACTCAGCTCAGATAAATAATTACATAGAAGGAAAAAACACTGGCCTTGGGTCTTCAGTAAAAGTCAGTGGTTAAAAGCTGATCTGAGGACTTCCAGAAGTGTGGCCAGTTCCTGAAATGCCAGCTCAATATTCATTCAAAAGAACATTTTACAAAATTACCTTAATTATCGCATTGCTGTGTTGCTTTGTATTGCTGATACTGTACTTAAATTCAAATGACACATTTTTTTTTTAGGGGTGGGTTTCTTCTAGCAAAGACAATTGCATATTATCCCTCACGTGAAGGGAGGGATATTTGTGTCTCATAAACTGGCACTTTAATTTCAATATTGCTGACAAATTGTCACGATTTATGACAGATGAAGTCACCGATCCATCTTGGACCAAGCTCAAGGGGTTATGATTGTAATATTTCAATTCATGGCTCTGCTAGAGGATTTTCTGGAGCTCGCATGCGAAATATCACACCATCGTCCGATTATTATACGAAGCTGTGCCAAAGACTGCAAAGGCACTCTCTCTGTAGTCTTATTAGGGCATTCGTTTTGCACGAGAAAAACATGGAGGGAACAGTCAATGCCTCGAGCTAATGTAGTGAGAACCATAACTGCACTCAAAAAAATGAAATGTTAGATTTTCTTAGATTTACTTAATAATGTTATGTCAACTGGTGCCACGCAATCGCTTTGCGTAACCTTTATTAGACTTCTAACATTTGTGGCCAGTTTAATTAGTTGCATTGAGTGGAATGTACTTAACTCGGTTTTGTGGAACCAGTTGACATAACATCATTAAGTAAATCTAAGTAAATCTTAGATTTTTTTGAGTGTGAAGATGCCAATCTTATGTTTCGTCTGAAGGAGGGGGATAAAAAGTTGTACATTTTAGCTAACATTCCCCATGGATAGATTCTGAAACAATATATCATGAGAAAAGGAGATTTCTGACCAGTTCACAACAATTGGTTCGTGATGGAAGTATTTTCTGTGTACAGTAATACCATATAACATGACATTGGCATTTATCAAGTTATTGCACTGAACCCTTCAATTATTGAACAGAGGCTTTTATTTTGGCTCTGAACTCTAGAAAGTCGAGTTTTTAAGGATAAAATGACACTGGGGTGTTGTCTTCCATATCAAGTGAACAGTTTAGCGATGACGGTACCTTTAACCCCCCACCCCATTTTTTCTCTCACATCAAAATGTATTAGTCAGCTTAACATAAAGTATTAAGTTGAATTAAGTAATGAGTTTGATATTTGTGCTTATCTTTTCCTTATAATTGTTTTACAGTGATGCTCCACCAGGCTAGTGCTGCAGCCCTCTTCAGTTCCTGCTTGTATAGGGGAGTTTTTGCTTTCAGTCTCCTTTTCAGCATGTAAAATGTATGTTTAGTAGGATTCAGATCTGGTGATTGACTTAGACAACGCCACCAAATAACAAAAAAATGTCCCACTGTCCATTGACTTCTGGTTCTCACTATATACAAACTATCACACGCTGAGCAAAATATTCCCAGAATGTCTCATGCCAGCGCATTGATTGCCATCATCCTTATTAGCATTCCACAAACCAGGAACCGCCAAACGCAGACGCAAATTTCTGACTCCCGATGCAATTACAAATAGAAAAAAAAAAATTTATATTTAAAACAATGAGGCAGCATTTATCTACAACTGAAACTACAGACCTACACAAACACACCCACACAAGTTAATCTCGGCAATTATTAAGCTAAATTACTAGATCGAATAGGGCTCAGTAGGGTTGATGTCAAAAGACTGGTCATCAACACAAATTTAAGTCAATATGAGGAGTGCATGTATTCTCCGCAGAATTTCAGCAGATCAAAGGTACTCCTGATATTATGCAAATCAAGAAGTATCTTTAAGTATTAATTTTCTTCATATTTTCCATCTTCAAATAATTAAATGCAAGACTATACGGATCCCATCACACCCAGCTCAAAAGGGCCCCTTCGCCCAGCACCTTTTCATTTGTTTTCATCAAAAGCAGGTCAATCAACATCCTGTCACCCTCAATATGTTTCGAACGATCTGCCCAGCACGTCATTTCCCCATGACAGTAGCAACAAACACGTCAACCTCTGTGCCACGCAACGGCACTACCCAGTGGAAGAGTGCATGCGTACGACCGATTGACAGTTTTCGTAATCTATTCATTCTGGCCTTTATTGAGAGGCGCGCTTATTTCATTCAGATGACGATGCGGTGAAACAAACTGGTCGAATTTCCCTTCGCTTGCGACACCGAGGGCCCTCGCGTTTGGTATTGAGTCGGCTATAAGTTGGCTGCGAAACGACGGTGGAATTCAATTATTAACAAAACATTTAAATCGAATCACTGCAAGAAATGCAGCAACTGATGGACAAGTCATGTTGACGGTTCTGGTGGATTATTGTGAAATTACCGTATGCAGGCTATTCAAGAAAGAAGACTGCATTCGACACCCCCTTATTAAAAGTCCAATGATACGGAATGAATTGGAATTACTGTATTGCTGATAGGGAAGAGGCAAAATGATATTCCATGGATTTCCCAGTTTTTCCTCGTTTTTCATAATCCAGGGAATATCTATACCCTATAGTGCAGTATAGGCCACGGTATTAGATTAAAGTTTTACTGAGAAGAAGCCTAACATTTCTAGTCCCGTTTACATAGGAGGAAAAAAATAATTGAACGTTAATTTCTTTGCTTTTTTTTTTTTTTTTTCAGAGCGTAATTATTTAAGGAAGTATCTGCGCCTCCCGTATACGCTCTTATGACCCAGTCGGATGAGCTCCGAGAAATAAGACCCTCTCTGCCCCTTATATCCTCTCCCTGTTCCGATTATTTAAATGAGGCTTGCCCAGTGAGAAAACTCGCACGGTGGAGGAAATACCCATGTCATAAAATTAGGCATCCATGTTTCAAGTTTATACGAAAAACTTTCAAAAGAAAATTATCGCGGACGCTGATTTTGAAAAACCAAGTGCGCACATCACCGCTGCTGTCATCTGTCAACTTAGTAGACAAACAATTTCTGGACGTAGGCCTCAATGTTTTCCTGAAAACCTGACGACTAGCAAAATAGGCCCCGAGGATCCCATCAGAACACCAATTTACCTCTAACGTCGCGGGTAATGCAGCAGGGGCTCATACGTAGACGTCAAAGCCATTTCTACAACCCTTTCTGCTGTCAATACTTAGGGGCCATGCAGACACTGCGGGACAATGCCAACAGTTTAAATAAACATCCGTGGGGAGGGTATTTCAGATATGTAGCATTGATGTTCCTTAACAGACAAGTCGATAAAAGTAACGCAGGCAACATTAATGCAAAGTTGAACACCATTGATATTATTATTATTATTATTATTATTGTTATTATTATTATTATTATTATTAGTCGTGGTAGTAGGCCTTGTTGTTGTTGTAGGCTTGTAGTACTGGTAGAGGGTCTAGCAACAGCATCAGTCGTGGTGGTAGTAGTAGTGGTTTTATTAAGCTACTAACAATGACAGACGATTGCTCTTGGTGACAATGCTGATGTTGTCATAAAAGCTACACATAAGCCTAGGTGCAGGCAAAATCCGTCGGCAGCAGGGGTTGGATGTTTCAGTAGGGCGTAATATGTTTGGTTGGAATTGGCCTATAGCTCATATTGGCCTATTCATGGATAACACGGTTGGCGGGCTATTTAATTCGTCTCCGTTTTAATTTCTCAAATTATTTTTAAATGATGACAATGATAATAAAGATGGTGATAAACTCTCATATCGTGCATGTTGTTAATCGGAATAAATGTTGAATGAGCTTGGTTGAAGGGTACGGCGGAAGATCTGCGCCAAAAAAACAAAGATAATTTTCTGAAAAATCGCTATTCTACTCTGTATCAGGGCAATACAGTTATATTAGGCCTAAGAATGTTTGCCAAAGCAAGCAGGGTACGTAGCATAAAATTAGAAACGGGCCGGCTCATTACTAACGGCTCAGAGACGGTCTATAACTTTGAAGTTACGCGTGGATCATGCCGTCGTGAGCTACCGTGCGCATGAGCCGGCACTCACCTCCACTCAACTCCAAAAGAGATATTATTTACCGCAGGCAAACGAACACGGGCTCCTGCAATTCATAAGGTGAAAACAGGCCCAGAGATAATTAAACAAAACGCACACACCAGGAACAATTGAAATAAACAAGATAGATTCTAAGCAACGTGGGAGTCTTACTCATTGCCTGAAAAAGAAGAAATTACAGGGGGCAACGGGTTTTTACGGTGGCTGCACGGTTCATACTACCACCGTGTGGAGAGTCGCATTCTTTCATGGAACAAAACTCGAACACAGCTATTGGCCAATTAATCTCTTCATATTGCCAGTGACTATTCGCATCTCTGCTCCGATGGTTTTTAATAACTCTGATTGCAATGTGCTAGAACAGAACGCAATGCCTTGGTATTTCAGAAAGTGAAGAAGCTGAGTCTGGCGGAAAAACAAAGGATTGCGATTCCCTGGAAGTGGCATCATCCGTTCTGCAACTATATGAAGGTCATGCAAGCAAAAAAAAAATCTCAGATTTGTTACACAGCTCCACGAGGTGCTATACAGAGTGTTGCATTATTTAAAAAGCTGTTCTCCAGTAAGTTGATTAATAAACAAGAACGCTACTCAAACATATAACATAGTTCCACCACTAATACCACTGATAATAATAATAGGCTAGTAATAATAATAATAATAATAGCCTAATATCCTGAGAAAACAAGAAGAAAAAATTATGACAACAATAATAATTTATCACTATTGGCCATAGAAATAAACAAGTAGCCTAAAGCAAAAACAAGAATGACTTAAAAGAAATTAAAAAACATTGAGTGGCAACAAAACCAACCAATTTTGTTGCGTTATAATGCCTGAGCAAAATTTGTGGTTGGAGGTCTTCACAGGTGCCCGCGCGCTCTTTTAAAACGTTCGATGCGCGAATAGGTTTCACTGAATCTTATCTGTTGTCCCAAAACGGAGCAAGAATATGCATTGAAAAGAGAAGAAAAACATCTTTAACAAACTTACAAAGGAAAAAGGACACAGTGTTGCCTTGAAATCACACTTTAACAACAGCGAGAAAAGTTAGAAAAATGTGTTTCTATTAACGGAGAAGAAGAATGGTTATTTTGGAGAATTTAGTGTCGCACGTCCCTGTGCGTATATGCAAACTGAAGAATGCTTCTTCTTAAACTGCATTTTCATATGCAATATGGCCTAGCTCTTGATGTGTGACTGGGAGCAGAAGTATTCATCTTTATTCGGGATATGATATGCAAATGAAAACAACTCAGTGCATGCAAGGTACAGAGTCTTAAGACCAGAGCCAAGTTATTTCACTGACACGACTGACAACAATAGTCGTTCTGACAGGACCGATTGTTCCGCAGTGCAATGATAAGAAAACATGCAGACTGGTTAAACCCCTTTTCCCACTAGGGACTGGAATACGAAGAAGAAAAAACAGGAAAAAGAACTGGGTTAGCTTCTTCTATTTCGACGGGACACGTGTGTTGATTATTCAATGTAGTTCCATGCGAATTCAACAGTGCCGTTCTGTGCGTGGAGTTAAAACCATTACCCAACCTAATTTAATTTCAAGTTCTTTCAAATGTGCAGTATCCTATTGCGTAGAATGACTTCTTGAATCACATGTTATTTCGCAACGGAAAAGAAATATCGAGAAATAAAATAATAATAAAAAACTCTTCCAGTTGCCTGGAGGCATTGAAACTAAAGGACCCTTTTAGAAGATGAAAAGATGGGCTGATCAAGAATTCCACACGACCTCATCTGACAGCCAAAAATACGCATCATTAATCAGACTTGGCAATCACAGCAGGTACCCAAGGCAATTCCAAAGCGATGTCACCTTTATCGACAAAAAAAAACATATCTATGCGATTGAGTTTGTTCTAAAATATCTCCAAAATTCACTCTGGACGGGGATTTTTACCGCTCGAACACAGCGTTGTCCCTGAGCGAAACCGATCACAAACAAGCAGTAGCAAGTAAACAAGCCACATCGCGCATTAGGAATTAGTGTAACTATCACTTACCTGACTGTGAACACCTCACCCGAACCACGATAGAAGTGAAGAGAAAGCTGTAGTAATGCAGAAAAGAGCCGAGCTTCATTTTGGTGGGTGATAGGTAACTCCTATAATTCACATGTCCAATAACAGATCCCTTTTAGGAGAAGAACCGAAGAAACGTCTGCTTATGACAGTTTTGGACCAACAATATCTTCGACGTGGTTATAGCGTTTCCGTCTGGTGCCTTTGCGC
Organism: Gymnothorax reevesii; assembly: GCA_029721435.1. NCBI lineage: Eukaryota > Metazoa > Chordata > Actinopteri > Anguilliformes > Muraenidae > Gymnothorax > Gymnothorax reevesii. The sequence continues at coordinate 57,799,604 of CM056586.1, forward strand.
TGTTTTATGTATCGAGCACAATTAAATAAGTTTCAGCAGTTGTAGCGTAGATTCCCCAGCGCGCTTTGGCTTGTGTTGAATGCACTGGTTTGTTCATGCCATTACTCTCCCCTGAGTTAGAGCACACAAGCACGGGCTTCGAAATCGGAGACACTCCCCCCAACATAACTGTCCCTCCCACAACCCGACTGATTGGTCACAAGGAGGATAACTACACGCAAACACCTCCCTTCTCCACCCCTTCCCTTCTCCCATTGGTGATTTTACTCTGCCAAAATATGCGCTATTATGCTGCACCTGTCTCGACCGCTGCAAATTCGGACCATGGAACTTTGTCAGTTTTCATTTAAGACATATTGCCGTTTAAGTATAGTAATAATAATAATAATAATAAAAAGCATTTTGGCTTAAATCAAATGATTAGAAGAAACTTTTTTTTTTTTTTTGCAGTTCCACCTTTTTCATGTATTGTTGGCATTGTATATCCGCGATAAAGCCATTTTATCTAGTAATCCTCAATGTAATTCTTCCGACAGCTTAGGACCAGTTTATAGGAAACAGCTCCTCCATCACAGTAGAATTTGGCACATGGCTTGTTTTCAATTTATTTACACGTGACGGAACAATCAAGAATATTCACCTTTCACAGCTGTTGAAAGTGTTCATGATGGCCACTTCCAGGAGGTACAGCATAATGAGTCATCTAGCAAAAACTTTTTATGGGTGAAGGGAGAGAGAGAGAGAGAGAGAGAGAGAGAGAGAGAGAGAATTCAAGGAGAATTTTTGGAATAACACCATGATCTGCTGGTGAACTGGTTATAAGTTCAAGGGTGACAATATGATGTTTGGTCAGGTAATAAGTGTGACACGACACCAAACATGGCCAAATTGACTTTTTGCATCAAAATACAGTCCCGAAGGGATACTTAAATCTGATCTCAAGAGCCAGCAGTAGGCTACCCCTGAGGGGCACCTCAAAGTGTAGGCTGCTGCCTTCTAAGGCTGCATTTTAGGAGATTGTCACTTAATTCCATCCGCCAAACTGACATGATGTCATTTCATTTCAGTAAAACAGCTTTGGTTTAACCGAGTCGTCATTGATTTCCCAAACTGTGACCTTTACTCCAACCCCTAACTCTAAACCTAGCCCCAGACCCAACCTTAACCCTAAATTTAATCTAATCCCTGACCCTAAATATTACAACCCGAATTCTGAAATAGTTGGGACAAAGTGTAAATTGTGGATAAAATCAAAATGCAACGACTTTCAAATCACCTCAGCCAGTATTTTATTCACAATAGAACAGAGATAACATAGCAAATGTTTAAACTGAGAAATTTTACATTTTTATCCACAAAATGAGCTCGCTTCAAATTTGTTGGCTCCTACAGGTCTCAAAAAAGGTGGGACAGGAGCCTGCTTACCGTGGTGTAGCAACCCCTCTTCTTTTTAACTAAGAGTTGAAGCATCTGGGCATTGAGGAGACAAGTTTCTTGAGTTTAGCCATTGGAATTTGATCCCATTCTTGTTTAATTCAGGCTTCCAGCTGCTGGAGAGTTTTGGGTCTCCTTTGACTGACTTTTAGTTGAATTATGCGCCAAATGTTCACAATCAGTGAAAGATCAGGACTGCAGGCAGGCCAGTTCAGCATACGGACTCTTCTACTACAGAGCCAAGCTGTTGTAATAGCTGCAGTATGTGGTTTTGCATTGTCCTGCTGAAATACACAAGGCCTTCCCTGGAATAGATGTCATCTGGAGATGAGCATATGTTGCTCTAAAACCTTTATATGCCTTTCAGCATTCATGGTGCTTTTTCAAAACATGCAAGTGTTACACACTATATGCACTAATGCATCCCCATACCATCAGAGATGCATGCTTTTGAAATGAACCCTGATAACAGGAGGGGTGGTCTTTCTCCTTTTTAGCATGGAGGACATGATGCCCATGATTTCCAACAAGAATGCCAAATTTGGACTGGACCACAGGACACTTTGCTACAGTCCATTTTAAATGAGCCTTGGCCCACAGAACACAGCAGCACTTCTGGATCATGCTCAACAATGGCTTCCTTTTTGCATGATAGAGTTTTAGGTGGCATTTGTGGATGGCATGGTGGACTGTGTTTACAGACAGTGGTTTCTTGAAGTATTCCTGGGCCTATTTAGTAATGTCAATGACAGAATCATGCCGGTGAGTGATGCAGCGGCACCTGAGGGCCAAAAGATTACAGGCATCCAGTAAAGGTCTTAGGCCTTGTCCCTTATGCACAGAGATTTTTCCAGTTTCACTGAATCTTTTGATGACATTATGCGCTGTCAATCATGAGACCTTCAAAGCCTTTGCAATTTGACGTTGAGGAACATTGTTTTTAAAGTATTCCACAATTTTTTTTACGCAAGCCTTCACAGGTTTGAGAGCCTCTGGCCAGAGACGCAGCCTCTTTAAGCCATCCCTTTCATAGCAATGATGTTAAACACCTGATTGCACTTGCTGATTGCACAGCTGATTCTCTTTATATAAATTGCTTTTTCAGCCCTTTTTTGCCCGTGTCCCAACCTTTATGAGACCTGTTGCAGCCAGAAAATTTGAAATAAGCTCATTTTGTGGATAAAAATGTAAAATGTCTCAGTTTCAACATTTAAAATGTTATCTATGTTCTATTGTTAATAACATATTGGCTCATGTCATCTGAAAGTCAATTTTGACTTTATTCACAATTTGCACTTCGTCCCAACTATTTCGGAAATGGGGATGTAGTTTGGTGGATGGAGGTGAGTGACGACCCCTAAAAATGCAGGGTTTAATCCATCTTTGCATTGCCACGTTGAGGTCTCCCACATCAGATCTGATTTTGAAAATACACTGTGTGCGCTACAACAGATTAGGGACCAGTCATGGACATATTCTCACTTGTTGTCCAAAGCATACTGAGAAAGATCCCAGTGACCCTGCGTAAGAATAATCCGGTGAAGTAGTGGACGGAAAGATAGAAAACACAAATGTCCATGCAGCGTGACATTCAACCATTTGCCTGGCTTTGCTGGAAACACACGTGTCTGATGCAGTTTGTTTCTCATAAGCAATGTAGGCATGTACAGTATGTATGTATGGATGCTTTTTTTTGCATCTCTAATCCAACCTGAGTAAAGAACTTCCAACTGGCAAATCACAGACAAGCACACACATGGGACTCCCTGCTCAAGAAACTGAGGAGAACTTACAGTTATGAAAACAGTCATTGTTCATTACGGTATAGCCAACTGCGACTGGCTACATGCAGGGTCATGAACTAAAAGAAGTACCTCTTTGCTGCAAAATAGTGGCAACCATAGTCTTGGGATTGAATGTTGTATGCGCCAGTCCCCGATATAATGCTTTACAAAGCCTAAGTGCTGTAACTACAAATTTGGTAAAACATGAGTTTGAAGTTCTGGGCCTGAAAGTACGGAGGACAGGATTTATTTGGATATAAATCACACCATGGCAAGTAATTACTCATCATAGATGTGCTCCCTAGTTATTTGTTGGGACAACAACCAACATTGGAGCCATTTTTCATTTTTCATTTTTCTTAAATTATTTTGTAGTTACAGCGTTTAGCCTCTGAGGGGCAGTATAGCTATCAGCTCCATAGTGGTTTGGCACATATGGCTTTGCGCTGCCGAAGGGATTGATGGAATAGCGAGGAATATCAGACAGTGGATTGTGAATTGCCCTCGGTGCCACATATGACTGGGCTTCCTCAGCCCCGACTCCTTGCATCCATGGCTTCTGCATTTGTACCTGTACTTAGCCAGTCGCACTTGGCTAATACCATAATGAAAACCAACTGTTTTCATAACTGCAAGTTCTCCTCAATTTCTTGAGCAGGCAGTCCCATATGTGCGCTTGTCCATGATTTGCCCATTGGAAGTTCCTTACTTAGGTTGGATTTGAGATGGCAAAAAAAAAAAAACATACATAGATACATACTGTACATGCATGCATACACTGCTCATGAGAAACAAACTGGTCATGTCAATGCCAAATCCATTTTCAGATAGAATTGATTGATGTGCAGCCACATGCTTGTTCTTAATTAACAGAGAGGAAGTTTGTAAAATTTTGTCATTGATTTACATTTATGAATGTTCTGTTGTCTCCTGAAATTAAAACACTCTGGATTATAAATATTGTGGCCTATTTGAAGAACGGGACTGTCAGGAAGTGCTTTTATAATTGCTTTTGTAATCACTGAATGTTGAATGATGTGAAATCTGAATATACCTGCAAAGTTTGGGATGTGCAGCACTGAGACCTTTAAATCAATACTTTGCCAGCCAAAGTCACAAAACTACTGAATGTCCATGAATTTTAATGAAAAAGAATTGAAAGCCGCTTTTAGTTTGGCAGAAAGTGCTCAGGATTTTATCCTTGTGTGGCAGCTGAGAGTGCATTGAGCCGTAAGGTACAGTGACACACGGTTCACAGAGTCACTGCAGTACTCACCTGTCACCACCGGAGAGAGCACTCCTTCGCAGTCACACAAAGCAGAAGACAGCGGGGGTCTCAAGCTGTTACTCGCAAGTGGTCTGATTCTTAATTTGACATTGGCATAGTTATTAGGACATATTATTAAATAGGGCTGAATGTGACAAGGGTTTAATATAAGCAGAATGCAGAGGGAAAATGCTTTTTAAATAAGTTATAAAATTGAATAGCCCATTTGTCATAAGGTCTGAAATTGCCCTCATTTATTAACATAAAACCAAAATGTAATTTTGCAGCAATATGTTTTATTGCTTTTTTATTGCACCCATGACAACATCTTCCACACTCTGTCAATTGTATGGAGCTCATATAGGATTAAAAATAAACCTTGGTTAAGATCGCTCTGAGTTAAAACAACTTTAAAAGCTGTGTGAGTAATTTAATATGAAACCCTGTGATTTGTTTAATGGTTGAGATCTTACTGTATGGGGAGCAGTAATAAATGGAGGCAATAGGAATTGTGGCCCATCAGAGTATATCCAGCTGCACAAATTAGACTGCAATGAATTTTTATCTCTCTCTATTTTTTCTACATCTTCCCAAGCTCTCAAAAATATTTAATTAGGGTATACTCATAAGCTAAGGCATTCAAGGGTTTGTGATGAACCACTACAGCCAGTCTTGGAGGGTACAGAGGCAAGCCCAAGCATTCTGGGTAATATCATTACTAATTTGAAAGCACATTGAACTCCTGCCTCTTATTCCATATAATAAACACAGCAATAATGCAGCCAATTCTTTGTGAGAATTTGAAGGCGCAAAAGTGGCTGTCAGTCTCCAGATGGTGCACTAATGACCACACTAAAGAGAAATGAGAATTCAGGATTATTTTGCAGGGGAATGCGATGTCATACATTGCGAGGTAATTTTATCTTTGTGTTCTCAAGGTGAGTGAAATATTTAAATAAATAAATCACTAACAAAGACCTGATTTTTGGGTCTAAAATGCCTGCCATATATAAATTTGTGAAAAGCATTACTGAGTGATTTTTAATGAAGACAGCCGGTGACAGAGAATAAATATCAGAGATGGAGAATGGTTGGCTGAATTCAGTGATCGTCAGTTTTGATGATACTGCACATGCAGAATAATTATTAAGTTCTAAACTCTCTTGCTCTCTTTTATTTCACTCATGAGACCAGCTTAAGGTTCACAAAATCAACTTCATTTGTTGACTCGTATTAAGTGAGTACTATTTACAATATATTGTAAAAATCAATGGAAATATTCAAAAGACAAAGATTGAAGTTGTGGTCAAATGAAAAAGTATCATTTCTAAAATTATAGGCAGCACAGCATTGAGTCTGGACCCTTGATATTTTGATAGCGAGATCTGTCTATAGGGACGCAGTCCTGAAACGCCTCAGTCTTTGATTTCATATTTTCAGGTATGTATAGATTTCATCCCAATACATTTTAAACTGCCATCACAGTTGAGGATGAGTTTAGAGCAAATTTATATGGTCAGTGATATGTAGCACTTGTATCAATTTGCATATTTTACTCAAATACCATACATTGTGAAGAACTGCAAAGATGAACAGTGGGGATGTTTATGGTATGTACAACATATATCCTGGACTAAAAAACTGAGGAACGATGTCCGAGAATGTATAGAACACTCTTACATTATAATTATGCCATCAATAACATGACGTAAATGTCACAATTGGTGTCTGTTTCTGCAATTAGTGGCTGCCTTAAAGATAATATGTAAAACACTAGGATTAAACCCAAAACATTTTTGATAAATGGTTGCTATCTCTCGCTTATGAGAGACTTCGAATAATTAGCAGGTTAGTGAAAGTTTAACTCTTTATAATGTGCTGCAGCGATTAAACCAATTAAAGATGTTGAGCCGGTGCTGTTTCCAAACAACCTATTTCCACTGTCACTCATTTATTAGCCTGAATATAGAGGAGCTGTTTTATATTTTATGTATTCAGCGCCTGCCTTTCTTGTGCCCGCCAGTAATCCTGTAATTCTGTAAAGCTAGTAACTCCCCCAAAAATATATCATTATCACCACAAATAGCATTGCAAAGCACTGTAAGAGAAACTGTGAGATGAAAGAAACCCCTATTTGGAGGGTTTTTTTTAACATATCCGCCTTGAAGCAACTCACACTGCAACATTCAAATTTAATCGTCTTTGCAATTCACAAAGCGGAACAGAGTACATAGCAAATATAACACTGCGCAAACGGCTATAATAATGACAAATGTCCTGCTTGAAATTATTTCTTTATATCAGCATAAATGACCATCAGAATGCATTACATCTTCAGAGAGATACATAAAAAAAAAAAAAAAAACCAAGCAGAAATCCAGAAACACATCAGATTTTTTTTTTTTATCTATTCACATCTTTTGCTCATGGATTTCAAAAATAGAAGATATGATCTCTAATAATTAAGGAGTTTTTTCTGACTGTGTATTTAAATTAATATGGTGATATTCTTTGTCATTTTTTCCCAAAATATGACACAACATGCATAATCCATGCATGATATGGAACATAAGTGCTTCAGTCAAAACTGTGAAATAAGTTTATCCGAGCTAATTAAAAAAAAAGGATTAACAGCAACTTTTTTAAATGTCTGTATTCTGCACTCTATGAAGTTACTCTACAAAGGAAACAATGAGATATAAGAGGCAATGCAACTGATAATTTTAAATTATTTATGTGAATGTACATCCTATTAAGATAAAATACTTGTCAGATCATACAGTGCTGTGGAAAAAGTATTTGCTCCCTTCCCAGTTTCTTCTATTTTTGCGCATTTGTCTCACTTAAATGTTTCAGATCATCAAACTTTTTTATATCAGAGCTAACCTGAATAAACATGATAGCATTCATTAAAAGAAAAAAGCTATCCAACACTATCTGGCTCTATGTGAAAAAGCAACTGTCATTACTTAATTAACCAATTAAACAAATTTGACTGGTAATTGAGCTCAATTTCACTGGACATATTCAGGCATGATTACTGCTAGCCCTGTTGATAAACATATAGAAACTGTCTGGCAGCGTGGACTCGGGAAAAGCCAGCCACGATCCAAAGAAATTCAATTCTCATTCAGATGAGAAATAGTGTTGACATCTGTGAGTCGAGAAAGGGTTACCATGCCATTTCCGGGACTTTCGAAACTTTGATGAGTTATCATCTTCATAAGAAGAAAAACTGGATCAGTGGTGACCCTTCTCAGGGTTGGCCAGCCTGCCTACAATATCATACAAACAGCCAGATCTTGTGTTGGTAATGTGGTGATCTGGAACTGGTTTGCTGCTTCTGAACCAAGGTGACTGTCATGGATTGGTCCCGCAAGGAAGAAGGCAAGAAGTCAGCGGGCACTGGGACCATGTACCCAAAACCAAGTAAAGGGACCCACACGCACAGGCTGAGTAAAAACATAATTTAAAGAATTTAAAATAGAGAGGAGCAGTGGCAACCAACAACAGGGCTCCTTCACACAGAATGCAGCAGCATTGGCAGTTTGGCAGTGCAGCTCTTTTATACTCTTCACTGCACCTCCACCTCAACGAGCAGCAGGTGTGGCTTGTTGAGGTGGAGGTGAAGACAGCAGGAGGGGGTGAGACTGCAGGGCAGAACCATCACAGACTTCTGTTTGATGAAACCATAAATTCTGTTCTCTGCCAAAAAATCCTGAAGGAGAATGTCCAGCCATCACTTTGACCTTAAGCTCAAGCGCAGTTGGGTTCTGTGGCGGGACAGCCATCCCAAGCGCACAAGCAATACCTCTGAATCGTTCAAAAAAGCAAAATGAAGGTTTTGGAGGGTCTTAGTCAAAGTCCTCACTTGAATCTTGAATCTAAAGAGGCAGTTCATGCTTGAAAACCCTCAAATGTGGTTGAATTAAAGCAATTCTGCAAAGCGGACTGGGTTAGAATTCCTCCACTCCAATATAGTGTAGCAGCAAATATTTGAATGAAGTTGTTACTGTCAAGGTTGACACAATTATTTATTAGGTTTTGGGAAGCAAGTACTTTTCCATGTGGTAATATAGGTTATAACTCTTCTCCTTCACTAAACAAATGGATCCATTAAAAGCAGCACGTTTGTGTAAATGTGGGCCTCATTTTCAAATGGCACATGGGCACAGAGGAGATGCGTACCCCACTTTCTTAGTGGATTTCAGACTTAAAACAAGTTGCACACTTGAACGTGACATTAATAAAAGTATGCACATAGAGTATGTAGGAATCAAAGGTTTTCCTGATTAATTAAATAAAAATTTCATGCAGTTTCTTTCAGTTCTCATTTTTACAGTTTTTAAAATGGAAAAGATTTTCCTATATGCCATTTTTTTAAGCGTAACTATTAGTGTAATGGTTTTGGAGGTTGGCGTTGGTTTGGGCGCTGTCTTTGTTACTCTTGTCCGGGACGATATCGTTTTGGCCATATCGGATTCTTGGGCCAGCTGGCATTAATTGTGGGCGGTGCCCAGGCTCTATTTAAGCCCAAGTTTCGCCTCGCCACCTTGGCTAGAGTGTCAGTGTTTCCATTGCACTGTAGCTTGCAAGATCTCTAGCTAGAGAAGTGTTGAAGAATTAGTTGCAAAAAAGGAAAGTGTTAGTTAGTCAAGGGAATCTTTCTCTTCCCTTTCCTCTGCCTGTGCAATCTCTGGTGCTGATGAAATAAGCTTAAGTACCTTTAAAGCCTGGGCAGGCACCTCAATGATGGCGTACAAATGCAAGGACAATAATGTAATGAACAATAATTTTTATTACAAAATAGCACCTCAGACAATTGGACAGCATGAAGGAAAATTAAACCCAGCGCTACACTGGCATACACTGACCCCTAGTGGCTTGACCTGGCACTACCAGCCACGAAGGACTAATGACAGACACTTTATAAGACTTAAAATAACCACAGCAAAGGAGAATGAACTTCAGTTTACACAGCAAACTGCTACAAAATAACGTTCCCTTCACACTACACACAGCATGCATTATTGTCTCTACAGGTTGTGGTCTTGTCCGACACTCGATGGTATGGTCTGCAGTCTAGAACCAGGGCCACGCCCCTTAGCATTAGTTCAAATAAAACAGTGTAATAAAGTCTAATGAATTGAAAGACAAATATAAGAACCAAAAAAACCAGACCAGAGGACATAGTGGCGATACCAAAATAAGGAAGTACAACAGTAGCGCTGGGATCCCAGAAAATAAAATACTCAATAAGTTATCCTTCTAAAGCGACTCAGAGCAGATGAACGATCACTAACGACCCGGTTGGGCACATATAGCGGTAACGTTACAGTTAACTCATGATCAATGCCGCAACCGCACTATATCAAGAGACTACACAATAACCAAGAATATGATACCACACTCCAAGGTCCCAGGCTCAATGCTCACGTCTGCTCATAGTCCAGGCAATCTGTGGCAGAACCTGGTATTAATTGGTACAGAAGCTTTTTCTTCAAAAACCTTTTAGAATTAATGTATACATGAACATACTAAAAGTCCCAAAAAATCCCAGCACGGCAACCTGCCGAAATTTAGCTTTTTGTCAAAAACCCCTTTTTGTGCAGCATGGAATCAAGGCTCGAACCGGAAGTGATTTTTTTATCACTTTTGTTTGCTAGAATCTTAATTTGTTTATCCATAAATTCGTATGAATGTTCAAAATAAATAAATAAATAAAAGCATAGTGCCCGACCCACCCCCGCCCGAGCCCTCCTGGCCTCCCAGCTGGGCCTGGGAGGAGGCCGTGACCTTTAGGCCCGGTTCCCTGTCCTCCACCCTTAGGCAGCCCGGAGAAGCGGAGAGACCAGCCAATCTCCTCCAGGGGGTCCCTGCCATCCCACCCACCCACCCCTCCCAGCGCCCGCCTTGTCCCCCTGGGGCCTGCCCCTGACTCCAGGCCTCTGCCCCTGCCCCCAGGACTCTGCCCCTGCCCCCCTGCCTCAGCTGCTCTTCCCGGGACCCCTGCCCTGCCCGCGCGGGTCCCACCACCCCCAGCATGCCCTCCCCGCCTCACCACGCTCTCCACTTTACCCGGGGATCCCACACTATGCCACACTAGAACAGAGAACGAACCAAAACATTTCCACAAACTCTTTAACTATGCATAAATTACAAAACCCAAAACCAGTGAAGTTGGCACGTTATGTAAATCGTAGATAAAAACAGAATACAATGATTTGCAAATCCTTTTCAACTTATATTCAATTGAATACACTGCAAAGACAAGATGTTTAATGTTCAAACTGAGAAACTTCTTTTTTTTTTTGCAAATAATCATTAACTTAGAATTTAAGGGCAGCAGCACATTGCAAAAAAGTTGGCACAGGGGCCTTTTTACCACTGTGTTACATCGCCTTTCCTTTTAAGGACACTCAGTAAATGTTTGGGAACTGAGGCGACTAATTTTAGAAGCTTTTCAGGTGGAACTCTTTCCCATTCTTGCTTAATGTACAGCTTAAGTTGTTCAACAGTCCAGGGTCTCCGTTGTCGCATTTTACGCGTCATAATGTGCCACACATTTTCAATGGGAGACAGGTCTGGACTACAGGCAGGCCAGTCCAGTACCCGCACTCTTGGAGCCATGCTGTTGTAACACGTGCAGAATGTGGCTTGGCATTGTCTTGCTGAAATAAGCAGGGGCGTCCATGAAAAAGACCTTGCTTGGATGGCAACATATGTTGCTCCAAAACCTGTATGTACCTTTCAGCATTAATGGTGCCTTCACATATCTGTAATTTGCCCATGCCTTGGGCACTAATACACCCCCATACCATCACAGATGCTGGCTTTTGAACTTTGCGCCTATAACAGTCCGGATGGTTCTTTTCCTCTTTAGTCCGGAGGACACGACGTCCACAGTTTCCAAAAACAATTTGAAATGTGGACTCGTCAGACCACAGAACACTTTTTCACTTTGCATCAGTCCATCTTAGATGAGCTTGGGCCCAGCGAAGCCGGCGGCGTTTCTGGGTGCTGTTGATAAATGGCTTTCGCTTTGCATTGTAGAGTTTTAACTTGCACTTGCAGATGTAGCGATGAATTGTAGTTACTGACAGTGGTTTTCTGAAGTGTTCCTGAGCCCATGTGGTGATGTCCTTTACACTCTGATGTCGGTTTTTGATGCAGTACCGCCTGAGGGATCGAAGGTCACGGGCATTCAATGTTGGTTTTCGGCCTTGTCGCTTACGTGCAGTGATTTCTCCAGATTCTTAGAACCTTTTGACGATATTGCGGACCGTAGATGATGAAATCCCTAAATTTCTTGCAGTAGCTCGTTGAGGAATGTTGTTTTTAAACTGTTCGACAATCAGCTCACGCATTTATTCACTAAGTGGTGACCCTCGCCCCATCCTTGTTTGTGAATGACTGAGCATTTCAGGGAAGCTGCTTTTATACCCAATCATGGCACCCACCTGTTGCCAATTAGCCCGTACACCTGTGGGATGTTCCAAATAAGTGTTTGATGAGCATTCCTCAACTCCCTCAGTCTTTTTTGCCACTTGTGCCAGCTTTTTTGAAACATGTTGCAGGCATCAAATTCCAAATGAGCTAATATTTGCAAAAAATTACAAAGTTTACCTGTTCGAACATTATATAACTTGTCTTAGCAGTGTATTCAATTAAATATAGGTTGAAAAGGATCTGGAAATCATTTTATTCTGTTTTTATTTACGATTTACACAACGTGCCAACTTCACTGGTTTTGGGGTTTGTAGAACAAACAATAACAGTCTTTACAATTTTATTTCATACCATCGAACATTTTTTCGCCCTGCGCTCTGTGCTACATTTAAGTACAATCATGTTTTTAAATTCCACAACAGAGTTGATTGTATGAGCCTCGTTTCCATGTAGTGGAATTTGCACTTTGAGGTGCCCCAAAGTAATCGCATTTTTCAGAATGTTGCCGTGTTGGGATTTTTTGGGACTTTTGATATGTTATAAAGGGAAGATTGGAGAGTCAAAAAACGTTGAGATATCTTCTGTACCAATTAGTTCGAGGTTAGGCATATTTTTGTCCAAGATTGCCTGGAGGGACAACCGAGAATGAGCTACGCGTCCCTTTTTAAGCAGGTAGAGTGGGCGTGGATAATCGGTGAGACTCATGCCAGGTGTGTCGTGGGGCTTGTACCTCGGGGAGGAAACAGACGATTAGTGGAATGGCAAAGCAACCCCATTACACTTAATAGTTTGATCTCAGCATCTGAGATTTCTTCCTTATTTCGTTCTGTCTAGCGCGCTTTGCTTCCTGATTATTATTCAGATGAGATTTATGTCCTTTGGAAGCGCGAGCCCCTCTCTCTTGTTTTATCTGTGTTTGTCATTTTGCTGTGCTTCATTTCCTTCCGGCCTCTGCATTTGGCGTCTCGCAATACCAGCCATCACAATTTAGGTATAAAAATATTTGAATGTTTTCACACATTAAAATATGACAACAAAAATAGAAGAAACATCATACCTGTCTTATTTTTGGCAGCCAGTGTTTGCCTTATTCAGACTTTATTTACAGTCAAATCCATAAAAATGTGGACTGTGAAGAAGTCACTCAGATGTAATTCACTATCAGCCTCATAAATATTTGGAAATTGACAAAGTTATTGTTATTTTAGCAGTCTACAACAGCTTATTGGATTTGAAATGAAATCAAGAAAATTAGCTCATGAATGTAAACTTCAGCTTTATTTATTTTGAGAGTATTTATGCCAATGAGCCAAATCATTATAATGCTCTATCTGCAACTGATTCCAAATGTCAATTACACACTCGAAACCAACTTTTTATCTGCCCAGAAGGAATAACACACACCTGGCTATGAACCAGCTGGGCAGCCAATTATCCAATCATGTTAGTTCTTTAAAATGGGGGAAATGTTTCATAGGCTGACACATTCTGTAATTTCTATCCCTTTGCCTGATTTGTATATACACTGATGAGTCAAACATTATGACAGTATAATGAAGCAAATAATATCGGCTATCTCATAACCATGGTTTACATGAAGACAGCAATCAAGCAGAATCAAGCAGTTTCTTCTCATAGCCAATGTCATAGGGGAAATGGTTCTTGAGCAATTTTGGCAAGGATAAATTCATCATGGCCTTATGATGGAAGCATAATGTCTGAAGTGACAAAGCTTCTCGGGTGCTCCCAGTCAGCAGTGGTACAGACTTTATAAAAACTTTAAAGCTGACTAAACTTAAAAAAGGTAAGGAAACCAGATGCAAAATATTCTTGAGTTTGTGCAAAAAGTACCAAGTTTTTTTTTTTTTAAATATGAGTTTGGGGAACAACTGGGACTTCAAGTTGAGTATATTTAAAAATTCTTTGCAACCAGCCGGCAGTGGTCAGCTCCCTTCTCAGAGCAGCGCGTAGTTGGCCTCACGCTGCAGGGAAATAAGTCGGGAAATTGCTTTGTTCATTGCTTAAGCGCCTCTTGCTGGTTAGCCGAGCGCTCGTCAGTAAGATTCAAAGCTTGCTCATGTTCGGACCCTGTTCTGAACTCGTTTCAAGCTACGAGTGTAAAGAAGCAGTGGTTGACAGGCGCAAGAGGTGCCACAACATAGGGTCTTAAACGAGCAAGCTACTAGTACCCCTGACTAAGGTACTGGCCTTAGAACTGGAGTGAATCTGGTGAAGGGAGGGTGATACTCTTGAAAATGTTGTACAGGGAACCGCTAAGTCCGGGCATTTCTGTTGACATCAGTTTGACAGAGCTTTTCAGGCGGAATGCGGAGGACCCTCTGCATATTAGGCAGGAGGTCTGTTTTGGCTCGTTGGTGTATAGAGTCTAGCCAGCTTCCAACGACCTGCTGAAGCACCTTCATGTGAGAAAGTGCCCTGAAGCCACATGTGTCTTCAGCCTTTGCTTTCAAGGCTAATCGCTGAGCCTAGCATGGATTAGTTTGATCAGCCTCACCAAAATGTATTTATTTTGCCAACCACGAGAAGTCCAAAATGACTGTGCTTTGCCAGCACTTACTAACGGGGCACAAATTAAAGGAAAAATCAACTGTCTTAGTAAGGTGCTGCTGGGCCTTAACAAGCTGCCAGATCAGTTTAACACAACTTGCTTAAGACTCCAGAAGTCTAGACCTGGACTGGATGGATGGGATATTTTTCTTCCAGACATTCCAATATTTTGGTTTTTGATGATTGTGAACTCACTATCTAGCACAGCATTCCAAAATCTTCCATGTGTTAGGCTGGTTCTAGATCTGGTAACTGTGAAGGTGGTGACATACGTATGCTTAGAATCATTTTCATACTCAGAAATCCAATCTATGATCCCCTTGTGCCCTGTGAGGCCTGGGCTATGGTCATCCTGGAAGAGCCTATAACCATCAGGGTAGGAATACTTCTCCGCAGGATATGAAGGTGATCAAACATGATAACTCCTAAATTGATTTACAGTTGCCCTTTCACCTTTTAGGAGGTTGACTGGACCCAAACCAAGTCAGGAAAATGAACAGAAGAATCTGCATTTGTTATGTTTGTCCACACATTTACTACACTTTTCATTTTTTTCAACCCATCTGCATTGGTGCAGTCCTCAACATGCCCGAGTTTTAAAACTATTATTGTTTATTGCCAACTATTGATCAATTAGTTTTTGGTTTCTTTAGTCAGGAAAATAATGAAGCTCAAGCAAAAGTTCAGTCTGCAAGACCCTTGTTTTGCATAGTACGACCAGTAGTTTATTTTACATTCAATCAGCTTTTACTCGTCTCAGTCACGCTCACTCATTATTCCAGCTGTCATTGTGTGGAGTTGTCAAATAGCTGTCCTATCAGCTAATCACAACTACAGTATGTTGTTATCCTATCATCATATCGCTGTCTTTTTAAATATGATTCTCTCTGTCTGCCTTCAGTATGTTCATGCTGCTGTTATGCACGCCCTCCACCTCCCTATTAACGCCCGGTCTCGACAGAATCATCATCATCAGCCTATCAGTCATCGGAGTCATCAGCCGCTACCATCACCACCAGTATCAGTATCTATCCATGGGGGATTTATCCTGCTGTGGCTCAGGGCAGATGTTCCTCAATTACAAAATCTCCCCATTGAGTGCCAGCGCCAAAGGCTTTGTTGAGACTGTCATCACATCCCTCTGTAATCAGTGATAGATGATACCCTTTACATAATTTATTGGTCTCTCCTGATTGAAATATGGATATATGAGCCATTTTCCCAGAAAGCGGCAAAAGAGAAGCAAAGCCAGCAATCTCACACTAAGCACAGAAAGATTCACATAAGAGTAAGAACTTCTGTCAATTAAGTTTTAAAAAAGCCAGGGAGAAATGGTTGTCCCAGCCAGAGATCATACTGGGGTATTGTGTACAATTCATGTCTCCATAATTAATTGTGTTATTAATAATCTACAACTTCGCCATCACCAGCAGACCAATTGAAAAAGTATTTCTGAAAATTAGCATGAATACTTTAATGAAATTTCAGCCAAACCTTAAAATAATGCATGGTGAACAAAAATTGTCATTATCAGGCATAATTATATCATAAACTTGTCATGGTTCTGAATGTTTGTGTGGTTAAGGACTTCTCCTTGTGGCTCTCGTCCCGGGAAAATATCGAATTCCTTTACCATCGGATTCTTTACCCAGCTGGCTGATTGAACTTGGGCAGTGCCTTCCCACTCTATATAAGCCGGAAGTCCGCCTCCTTCGCTACAGTGTTGTTTGTAGTTATGCACTATAGCCGAAGATATGGTATCTGTAGCCAGGATTTATTTGACGTTATATCTTCTCGTTATTTGTGGAGTTTTTATTTCTCTAGAGTTATTCCCTTTTCCTCTCTAATCCTTGTTTCGCCCCATTTGAGGAGCTTTCCGGGAAACTTCTTCTTTCTCGCTCTGCTTCTGTGGTGTCGGATGGTTGGACGTCCCTTTGAAAACGCGAGAACTGTTCCTGTCGTGTGATCTGTATCATTCTCTGTTTTTGCATTGAGTCCGTGCTGCTCTCTTTCCCTCTTGCCGCTGCACTTGGCCTCTCAATTCAGGCGGCCATGACAAAATTGGCATTGAATTCTAAATGATTGCCCATGACTGTGCTACAAGCACTGAAACAACTTCGTCTTGTGAGTGTGCAGGTTGAGGCTTGACACCGACAAATTCTGAGATTCTTTAGGAGCTAGTGTGTGGACGGTATGGGTGTGGGAGAGAACCCTTAAATCAAGGGTCCCCAATCTTTCCCAGAAAGGGCCGGTGTGGGTGCAGGCTTTCAGTGCAACCAAGCAGCTACACACCTGATGCTACTAATCATCCCCTGCACTCTTTGCTAAAAAGCATGATTAGTAGCATCAAGTTATTAGCTGCCTGGTTGCAATGAAAGCCTGCACCCACACCAGCCCTTTCTGGGAAAGATTGGGGACCCCTGCCTTTAATCATCCATGCACTTGCTCTTTCAGGAACTCCTTGCTAGATTCTGAGCGAAAGGGATCTCTGCCAGTCATCAAAATGAGCAGAACTGTAGTCGCATGCATAACTTTCATTCAAAACATCTGGGCAAAAGTTAAGCAGCACCAAATTCTAAAAACAAGTTTCACTTTACCAAAGGACAGAAATACTAACATCAATAAACATTGGCTAATGTTTGGAAATATGGCTTAAACGTACCTTTCCTGTCATACAAAATCAGTTTGAAAAGAATTTGATCTTTACTTCACAATTTATTACCTTTTACAGGAAGCATATGCAGTTTAAAGTATGGGCCTCCTGTTCCTTTGCAGATGGCCAGGACTTCTGTGCTCGCAACAAAAACTATCCCCTTAGGTCTGAAGTTTCGTTGAAAAAAAAAATCAATATTTGATAAAGATGGAACCTAAGTTTTCAGATGTGGCATCCAACTGCTAACATTTAGCACAGGCAGTTAAGTACGGTTCATTAAAAACCTTTTAACCTCTTAAACTCCAGGGTCCCCCTGAGACTCACCGTCACCGCAGCAAAATACCTACAACGCTGCGCTAATTAAGTACCAATATACTCATATTACACATCAAATGAAACAGGAGAGCCTCTGCTACAAGCACATATAAGTCATTTTTACATACACCAAGCGCAACTCAAACGCCAAGCATATTAATGTTCAAATATCAAAATCCGAGTAGCGTCAGAAAATCAACCCTCTCTCCACATTTCCATGTCTCCCTCTCTGATACTTCATGCTACACAAACAGAGATATACTCTATTCATTTTGGGTATGTCATTTTCAAACAGAAACCTAAGGGCTTAAGAGGTTATGTGAAATGGACATGGAAAGTATGCTAAAACCTTCATGCAAATGTACAGTGCTCAGGACTTGCTAATTTTCAGAGATTTCATTTTGAATTCGGCTTAACTTTTGCCCACGTGTATATTTCATCCCTCGCTGACCATCAGACACCATGTTTTTCGCACTGGATGACACATATGAACATAGTCGCAAGGTATTGTCCATACAATGACAGCACTGGAGTGGGTAAGACAGCTGCTGAAACAGCATGGTGAGCCTCGACATTGATGGTAAAATGGACATAGCCATGGAGCAGCAGCACTTATCAAAAGCACACAAATGATCATTAAAACTGCTATAAATACTAGGGATGTGCAAAACAACATAATTCCACGGTCGACCAAAGTCAGGGTTTAATTGCCAGGTAATCGGTTAATCTTTTAGAGTGAAAATCTTTCATTAAAGACTATCTAAACAACAAAAGCTAAAAACACAGCTTGATTTGTAAACAGAGAAAAATGTAAATTGGAACTCGCTGGGGTGAATTTTGTCCGAGCCATGTTGAATTCATGGAAAATAAAGAAAATATGGAGGCCTGCACAAATGGGAAACCAGGTAATCAGAAAGGTACACTCTTGGGTGACCTCAATGACATAAGGTCTGGGAATACCAGTAATAATTTAGCTAGTGCTGCTAAAACCTAGTACTAGTACCTAGTGTAAACCTAGTACAAACGTGCAATGAAAATATTTTGGGAGGATGTCTCCGCTTTGCGTCGGGTGGTTATTCACCTCCGTGTCATTCATTAAATCAGAGGTGGGCAGCGAGGGCCGTATCTGTCCCTGGTTTTCACACCAACGTCTGGCCTTTAATTAGTTGATTGTCTCAATTAGCCAAACCATTTATGAAATCGGACGTTTCATGTGCATTTCTTTAAATTATCATGAAACTACAAAGACTAGTCTTGTCTCCCTTCATAAAACATTTTCCTTTGATCGTATCATTGCGAAAATCTATATTTGTGCATGCAATCAATTAACTCAACTAGTAAGGGTAATTGATAGAATAAAAACCTGCATACACACCGGCCCTCCAGGACGGTGATTGCCCACCCCTGCCTTAAAACCACACCTACGAGTTGATTATCCCTTACATAGCCAAGTCTGGTAACTACCACCCCCTAAAAAAAAAAAAAAAACAGAAAGGAATGGAGCCATAATTCCGGTTACCTTCAAAGAGTGTCAATTCCCTTTCTAGTCTGATCCGTATCTTCCTCTGGTTCATATTGTGTTTAGTGAATATATGAGTTTTGACCACACTGTCGCCACCAAGTGGAAAATACAAGATAATAGCTTTGCACACTAGTGGATTAGATATTTGCAAAAAGAATTCCATATTAATTGTCTGTATTGATCTGTTTTGGAACAGTTGACTTATTAATTGATGAATGGGCCATGAAGGCACAGCCGTAACAAATACCAGCCTCTGTCCTTGCCAGAGAGCATTAAAGTTGTGGCCACAGTTATTTTTTGTTGTGACTGTTTTCGGTGTTCAGTTTATATTGGATTTCCCCCCTTATTCTCTTGTAAAGAGTTCAGAGAGGACCTGCGCACCTTGAATGAGTGTCTTGCAGGTGCAGCTCTTCCTATAACTTCCTGTAACGAAGAAGAAATGATGCCTTAATGTAATGTTATAAATTTGCAAACATACCTTATTGTTGTAATCTGTACTTAACTCTTCACAATATATGTGTAATCCAACCTATTTTTCTTTGATATCCTGTGATTGACACACATGTTAATCATTGTAATTGAATAATTAGTCAGGGCATCCAATTGGGTGTTCCCTGTTTCCTGTTTTGTGTCTTTTGTATATAATGTCTTTGATGATGTGGCAAACCTACTTTGATGAAGGTCTTATGACCGAAACGTCAACCTTACTCATGCCAAATGAATTTTAATTAGTAAATTTTGGTTGTCCTGTAGAGCAAGCAGTGTTGCGCCTTTCATTTTCTAAATTAGAAACCCCCTTATTCTCTTACCATGAACTCAGCCAAACTGTTCAGTCCAACACATGGATTAGCTTCCAGTGAATCAGGAGGAAGTGACTATAACTGCGACTCTTCCAGGCTATTTGCCCTTGCTTCTTCTACGCAGTGCTAATGGATCACACAGTCAGCAGAGGTTCAACAAGAACAGGTGCGATTGTTGCCTTGCCAGGATTTTTGGATAGGGGGCAGAATTCATGGTTCCATCAATTATTGCAAGTTGCCCTGGTCCTGAAGCAGCAAAACAGTCCTAGATCATCACACTAACACCACATTGTTTTACTGTTGGATGATGTTTTTATTGTGCAATGATGTGTGAGTTTTACACCCGATGTTACAGGACCCATGTCTTCCATAAAGTTCCACTTTTGACTCATTAGTCCACAGAATATTATCCCAAAAGTCTAGAGGGTCATTGAGATATTTTATCGGCAGATAAAAGATTATTCTTAGTGTTCTTTTTGTTCAGCTGCAGTCTATGCCTTGCAGCTCTCCCATGCATGCCATTTTTGCCCAGTCTCTTTGTTATAGTAGAATCGTGAAAACCGGCCTTAATTGATGGAAGTGAAGCCTGCAGTTCTTTAGCTGTTAGCTGTTTAGCTGTTTTTGTAACCTCCTGGATGGGTCATCCATGCAGTCTTGGAGGAATATTGGTAGACTGGCCACTCCACAGAAGGTTCACCACTGTTTCAAGCTGGCTCCGACCATGACTCGCTGGAGTCCCACAGCCTTAGAAATGGCTCTGTAACCCCTTGCAGGCTGATAAATGTCAACAACTTTGTTTTTCATCAGTTCTTGAATTTCTTTAAATTGTAGCATTACGTGCTGCTTTTTGCCAACTTCACATGGCTAGACAGGTTAAATTTAAGTGAGGTTTAGATTGAACATGGCTGGCAGGAATCATGCCTGGGGGTGCTGAGTGAAATTGTACCCAATAATCAGTTACATTTGTTAAAGAGGTTTATTTAGACTCTAAGGGGTCAATTACTTTCCCACATAGGGCCAGGAGGGTTGGATAGCATTTTTTCTTCAATAAATAAAACCATCGTTTAAAAATTGCATTTTGTATTTACATGAGTTACTTTTGTCTAATATTAAAATCAGTTTGATAATCTGGGACACTTACATTTGACAAGTATGCAGCACATGAACTGGACCACTAGTGTGCCAGCACCCTAACTTACTTAAGCACTGCTTTTTTCTTGGATATATTAAGAAATATATTGATACCAATTGACTAAAACGTTTGGAGAAGTTGGAGCTGAAGCCACAGAAGGGAGATTAGATTCTACAAGGCTGTCAAACTGAGATGTAAAATTTCCATATTAAGTTTGTATTAAAAAAAGTTTCATTAAAAAGAAGGTTTTATAAGCAATGTGAATCAAGAATGATTTTGTGGTTGTATTCAAACTGAGGTCCATATTACTATACAAAGCTTTATCATGTCATTGAGACATTACGCAAAAGTGCTTCAGCGTTACACTGAATAGAATTTATAACATCAATAATAGCAATAAACAGGCTTATATAAAAGGGCTGAGACTACTAACCACATAATGAAACTTATAATACACGGAGATGAACACTGGAAACCAATAACCAATAAAGTTTGTCCATACTTTAATGAATTCCACTAAGAAACCAATATGTGCCAATGTGGTAAAATATTTAGGGTAGTTATAATGCACACAAGGTAAACATAGAAAAGCGCAGATAAAATTCATTGGATATTACTATGTAGTAACAAACTGGAAATCACTTGATACTACAGCTTGTATCATTGCTTGCAGACTTTTCAAGTCAGAGGCCATACGCAGTGCTGTTGTGAGGTTATTTTTCAGTAAATTCTGCCATTTTACCTCATTAGAAGTAAAAAAAAAAGCTTTTCATCTTCACTCAACAGGTCAAAAAGCCCAAGAAACATTCCTGAATGGCACCTTCCTCATAAAATTCTCTCACAGATACAGTTTTGTGCAACAGGTGTTGTCTGAGGTCTCATCCATCGCCTCAGGAAAAGAGCACCCTTAATGTCCTGTGTTACCTCGTTTTAATTAGTGTATGCAATAGCAGAAATGAAATTATTCTTTCTCTCATTGTATCTTAGTCAATACATGGCTGATCCTGCTTGGTCCCTCATATGCTTATATTATTATTATTATTATTATTATTATTACTACTACTATTATTATTATTATTATTATTGTTGTTGTTGTTACTGCGATTACATAGTATTATTAACGCATTAACTACACATGTAAACCAGTGCTGCTTTCATAATGCCTTCCGCAATGTGGTTTGTTTGTGTATTTCGGTGAATATCATGCTCATTTCAAGACCCAGCTCTTATATTTTGGCAGCCCATAATGCTTTCCAACCTCATTGTTGAAGGAACACAGGGGTTGTGTATCAAGTCAATATCAAGGTGGGGTTATTCAGTGGCCAAAATGTCAAAGAAGAGTCTGAGAGTTTGCATAATGAGAGCATGATATTCCTAAAAGTGCAAGGAGATTTATAATAGGAATTAAGGGCTGTGGTACCTCTCATGTGATTTGAATAAAAATTTTTTTCTTTGCAGTGGTTTTTCATTGCTGTGATGGATTGGTGAGTTGTCCAGGGTGGGTCCCTGCCTTTTGCCCATAGTCAGCTGGGATTGGCTCCAGCTCCCAGCATGACCCGAGAGAGGTAGAGCCGGGTAAAGAGAATGGATGGATGGGTGGATCCATCATTGCCACCACTCTGTGATTAGCAACCTATTATTAGCAATCTACTTGCCAAATAAATTTGCGAACAATAGCAGTTTTTATTCACTGCTACTGAACAACAGCTGCAGAAGAAGTAGAAAAAAAGACCATAGAAGTCAATGGTCCCTGCTAATCCATGCGACTTGATATTACCCCAATGTTGAGCTGATTTTATTGACCAATGCAACGAGAGAACACATAAATTGCTACAGCCCACTCCATCATTGTTCAGTATAATTATCTTGGCACATCTGGGCACAGCCTATGTCATATTTTCTGAAACAAAGGGCGGGTCTAATTGTTTTCCTAAATTCTCACGACATCACTACTGCTGGTTATCTAATGCATATACTTATTTTCATCAAAAACGTAATATGGCAGACATTTTGTTTGTAATTAAGTAGACTTCAATCTATTAATTTCACCATAACACAGATCAATACTTTGAAATAAAGATGGTTTACAGTATGTTACTTCAGGTTTTAAGCTTCATAATATTTTAAATCTGCAATCACAGAACTTAAGGTAAACATTTTGTTCAATTCTGCAATTAATTTGTGTTCCTCGTTCATGACAACCATGTCTTCGTACTACAAAAAGACGTTGAGTCATTTTAGGTCGGTAAAAGGAATAAATCTTTTTTTTATTTTCATTGTTAAATTCAACCGTATTTCCAAATTATACTGAAAGTTAATATCTAAAAAGTGTTTTATACATGTAAATTTGAATTTAAATTAGCAATAATTTTTTCAGTCTTAAGTGTTATTTATTCAGTTGTGGGTGCACAATTTCTCTAGTCACTCAAAGGAGGTCAAGACTTGCAAAGCAATTACAAGACAGAAAAGAATAATTGGAGCAACATATGCTGCAATTGAACAGTCATATAAATGGTGGAAAGATTCGTTTACTGTGAGCATTTGAAAGCTGGCACATGGATGCCACAGTCACAAGCCAATTGTATCTTTTTTGAAAAAAAATCCATTTGAAATTCCTCATTTGTATTTTCATTTTGCTTTAAACTTGAGTTCAGAGATATATTGAGAGAATATATATACAATGTATATACACACACTACAGGCCAGACGTCTGGAAGCAAGGCCAATACAGGTCAAAAATTTGGAAGCAACCACAAATTTCTGTTCACAATGCCTTTCTTAAAGCGCATGGTGCAAGTTGTATACCCCTGCGAATGAACGTGTAGATAAACAGTGTAGGAACTCTATTTGTTGAAAGAAATTAATCAGATATAAGCATTACAAAAAGTTTTTGAATTAAATTGTGAGTATAATAACTTCCGTGTCTCAAAAACACTCTGACCGAACGTGACGTAACGACAGGTAAACATCTCTGCTGAAGTCAAGTTTGCGATGGAATCAGACAATGACTGTGTTTACATGCACACCATATTCCTGCATGTTTTGAGCATGTTTTTCCAGCATGTTTTGAGCAGTTATTTACCATCTTAAGTCACATTTGGATGGATATATCCATTCTGCAATGAAAAATAAAAACCCTTGAACATATAGTGCTTAATTTTCAATATTGCTAAGATTTTCAGGTGAAAACATTTTTACACAGATCAAATTAGACTCTGAAAAAATCAATAAGCTCCCAATTAGGTTTCTGACTACAGGTGTTTTGAGTTTTTCCCAAATAACCTACCTGAACCAAATAAAATCAACAGGAAACACAACAGGTGTCACTCCATTGTTTGCCAAGTAAATTGCCGGGTTTTGCCACCATGTGTCAAGAGTTTCACCAATGAGGAACCTTTTGATTATTTATGTTGATTAAATGTTTGGTTAAATTGTTTCCCTCTGCCAATATTTACAATATATCTCAATGTGGATATTTGCATAAATGAACCTAATTAAAACAAATCATCAGCTTGTTAAAATCTAAAGATCGCAATTGTAGTTGGAAAAAAAACCAGCATACACAGGGGGCCGCCAGGACCGAACTTGAGAACCATTGGACTACATAAACCCACAGTGAGAACCTGGGCAGAGGCACCAATGTTTACCTGTCGTTACGTCATATGACGCATTTTTTGGGAGCCTCTGGTACACTTTCTTCTCAATTTCGGCCAGTGGGTCTTTTTTATATTTCTTCTTAAATTGACATTTTCATACAAGATTATGTGTAAATTCAGTTATAAAATCAACTCGCAAGTTGCTCTTTAAAAACCAGTATAAAATCAATGGATTTTGGGATATATACTGCATGATTAGACTTTTCTTTCATTGATATGCATCATCTTCCTCTGTTTACCTTTAGGTACTGTATACAGGGCCGTCGCGGGGGGGTGCGAGGCCCTGTGCCGACTTGATGCGCGAGGCCCTGCTCACATGCACGCGCATTAATCATGTCAGGCTGCAAGCACATAGCTGTTCTAGTTATACCCGGTGAAATGACATGCATTTTTAGACTAAAACAAGATTATTGCAGCAATAATTTCAACTATTTTTTGGATGTCATAATCTTTCAAAGGAAAAAAATCAACTGCACAACGAAGTGCTCAGCTGTCACTTCATATTGGCATGTTGAAGAATGATATGTCACAAATTACAATTCAACAAACACTAATATGTGATGGCTCACACTCACTGGTGACAATCGATTATTTTGACTCATTTCTATGGAAAAATCTCAGATTAACAAAGGCATTGTATCCGCTGACACCTGCGACAGTATAAATTCGATAAAGATGCAGTAGGCTTATATTTTCTCATACTAGTCAGTCACAAACCCTCTGCTGCAGAATAACTTTAAACAGTGGCGGGCGGTGGACAATGAACAAGGAGGGCTATAAACGTCTTTAAACTGCTTATTAGTCTTGATCTGTTTTCTGTCAATTTCCCTGGTAAAAGACACTTGAACTCTCCCCTCTCAGGTGTAGCTAATTGTCTTCGTTAAGACGAGAAACCAACCCACCAGTTGAACGCAAAAAAGAGCGCATGTTAATCTCTTTAATTAACCAATCATTACACTCAGGCTTAACGACTTGTTTAGGAGGCCCTGTGCGGTCGCACACTTCACATAGCTCATGCAACAGCTCTGACTGTATACATTGATGTTACTTAACCATTGCTGAAAATAGACTGTATAAAAAGACTGCAGCACCCGGGTCAGAAAAGTGAGGCCAATGCGGAAATCTCTCAAATTTGCATTCTATTTAAAGGAGCAATATTTAAGAAATGTATGTTGATTAATGAAATGGCCCTGATATATCACCGGACATTAAGGAATGATATCACCGACAACAGTAGTCCAGCCAGAATATTCTCATTACAAAAGTGAAGTTGCAGCCCACAACTAATGTTGTCATTTTGTGTTATGGCCTGTTGCCCGCCCTCCACCTATCTCCCAATCACAAAGTCAGTCGCATTTTGGTATCCAGGTTACCAGTTACTACTGAGCTGCACCTACCAGCGTTTCAGAGCACAAATGTATGATTCCCAAATACATCGTGACAAAGTCAGAAACAAAACAAGGATCTGAATAGGACATGCCTTTGAAAGATGGAGACGACTGAAAGCAGAGAAGAATTTGAAGGCCGACGCCGAAGTTGCTAATTTTCTGCTGGGCAGGTAAGATTCAGCCAAGTTTGGCTAACTTAATTCTATTTAATGCAGGGCTGCCAACTATCCACGCAATCTCACGCATACTGTCAGAAATTCATTAATTCCCTGCACTAACCCTCCTCTCCAGAAGGAGACACTGAACATTTTACCTGCAGCACCAGTCTCAGTGGGACTACGTCCACTTCCTGGGAAACCCCCTATAAAAGGGCGGTCCAAACTGACACTCACCTTTTGTCCTTGGTTCCAAACAAATGCCATGCCATGTGTCTGTTGAAACCTCATCAATAACCATGGCAAACTCAACTTCGAAACTCAATTTAGAAAATAAACATTTGTTGATTTAATTGAGAATGTTTCCTGGTGGTGTGTGGCTCCAGTAGAACTCCATTGTATATAACACATACAGTGTAAGTTTCACGCATTTTTGAAGGCATATTCGCCGTTGTCAGCAATAATTCAACCAACGAATATTAATGAGAATCTTATGCGTAATTTAAGTCCTTGTGAGTGGAAGTTTCAGTTTCACTTGTGTTACGTTGGATTTCACCACGAGTAACATGGAAGCGATTGTGACTCCAAACGTTGTGCGCTTTTCCTTACTCAGGGGTTGAAAGCAATATGTGTGATTCATGATCGTTTAAATTGTTGAAATGAAATAAGACCATTTGAAACGTCTTTATGCAATTCCATTGCTTCCAACCCCTGTGTAAAGACAAATTCCAGAGTAATACTTGATTTCCAAGTCTCTAGTGGTGAAATCCACCGTAATGCACGTGAAACTGGTCAACCTCCATGCTGAAAGATTCAATTCTGCGTGAGAATCTCTTAAATACGCGTCAGTTGAATAATTGCTGACTGCGGTATGGGAACGTGAATGCCTCTAAGAGGCGTGAGACTCATGGCGAATGCGCAAGAGTTTGCAGCCCTGTTAATGTTGGCACGGACATTTCAAATATTCTCTACAGTCGAATAATGTTATGTATGTTTGTTCACGGTACGTTAGTGCGTATGCAGGTGGGTCACAATTTGACTTGGTAACAAATTGTTTGAGAAATAAAAACCATGTCTCCTCATTGCTAATATTAGCAATGCATTATTAGTCCATTTCTCTGGCTTTATGCTGAGACGCTGTGGAAACCGTTCCAGCATTAGCACAGGCACAGCCATTATGGCAATATGAAATGTAATTGAGACAGTGCATTGTTCAAATGAGTTCTCATTCATTCTTTATGCATATTACAGTATGGGCTTTAGTGGGCTATCCACACAGAAGAGTGCCAAGCAAGTTGACCAATGTGACCATTGCTAAAGTTAGTCATTAGTCTCGATCTTTTCTGAACTGAACTGAAATGAACTGAACGCAACCCTGTGAGAGCAAATCATAGGTGATATTGAAACGTAGCCATGGTAGCTCCGTGTAGAAGACGTTCCTGCTGGATCCAGCAACCTAGCTGGCAACCTCTCGTCTGAGGGAGAGCAGGAAGGGATACTGCGCTCTGCACTATTTTGAATGTGATTGCACTTCCAGTTTTGGCCACAAACTTACATATTGTTCCTTTAATGGCCGCCAGATGGCGACGTCGGTGGTTGCAGAAAGAAGTTCAATGCTATTGAAGTCTAGGAGAAAATGACCCTACTTTGCCACCTGATTAATTATTTCATTGATGATTGTCCATATCATTTTATGGTATCTATTGCAAGTTTCTTGTCTCTTTCCATATATATTGTGATGTTCATTTTTGTAAATTATGATCATAATAGACTAGAATAAAGTATAAAGCCAGAATATGCTTTAGGGGCCTGGCTATCCTCTGGTCCTCGTCCAATACGGTCAGATCCAGAGCCACGGTCCTCCCTAGATCTTCAATTCATGCTCTCGTCCAATAGGAATCACATCCGGTTGCAAAATGACAAAATGGCGCAATTCAAATTGGCAAAATCGAGGCTTCCTAAATGGTATGCTGAAACTAAAGGGTGACGTCTAGTGATGTTACATCTGACACTGAAGCCCCGTATTAATTAAAGGGGGCGTGTCCAAATGAAGCCCGTTTCGAGGCCTGTATTGTTTTTCTGAATATCACGTGACCAAAGTCAAACGAGGCCCCGGTTCTCTGAAATCACGTGATTGCCTCGTTGCGTGATTCGATTCACTGAAAAAGGCGCGAGAAATTCAAGAGTGTTCTGCGTTATCTGCTGAGTTACATGCAAAACACTGGAGATAATGGAGCCAACAAAAAGGAGGACATCATCTGTTTGGGAACATTTCGATCTAGAGTAAAACATATTTACATCTGCTAAAATCAGAGAGAGAGAGAGAGAGATGTGTTTCCAGATGTATCCCACATGTGAACTTCACAGTAGCAATGCTGTACATCAAATGACCAGCAGATGTCAGCACTCCCAAATGAGCTACTAAACGGGGATTCATGAGTAGCGTTTTTATGAAGCAATTGCCTGAAAAGATTCGATAAATTCAGGGGGCCTCATCACACCATCACTAGTGACGTCACCCTTGCTTCGTCCATTTTTTTATACAGTCTATGTTGCTGAATAAATATTAACGAAAGAAAGGATGGGCACAGTTTTTGGGTCACAAATTCAGTGAAAAAGTAAAAAAACAAATCACAGTTTGCATTATTCACTTTATGTCATGGTTTACAGCCCACCGGATGCCAATGGCAATCTGGAGGGCACTCGGACAATGGGCCTAGTACATATGGGCCTGATAATTTGGGTAAAAATGTATTCTGATAAGTGACTTTTTATACAATAATCAAGTTTATTTTGTTGCAAAGTATGCCAATGAAACTATGATTTTTTTGGCGCAAATTTGATATTGCTACCAAACCTTTGGCCTGTGATGTGTGCGTGTGTAATATCCAGAATCAGTTTGAGTGTAATTCTTGCAGATGCATTTGAAAACATCTGAAGGTGCTCCTGCCCTCTTGTGGTGAACTTCATGAAATACTTACTAAAGGCATCCTTCGGACAGAGCTTGCGAATGCAAATGAAATTTGGTTTGAAGCAAACGAATTCGGCAGCTTCTCTGGTAATCTGTTATGATACCCCTATAATTTTCTTGTTGCACTAAATAAATATAATTCATAATATAAATCCATTTGAGATCCATTTAGGCCAACTCCTTTATGTCTTGCCGGAAATTCATTAGTAAACTATAAATATTCTTGTGTCTTTCTTATCCAGTTTAATTATATTTCCTGAATGCGACTGAAAGGTCAGGTAAACCGCAGTAACAAATGCTGGGGATACAATAGGGACATTGAACCTATTGGGCACTAGGTGGCAGAAAAGGACTTGAAATAACATCAATATTCACATTACCTTCATTTAAATATGCTTGTATTCACCTCCATAACTTTCAAAATTCTGTAATAAAATCATATCAGAGGATATTTTCATTAGGCTGAATACACATCCTTTGGAATCTTAGTATTCTCTGCAAAGAAAGTATTCCACACATTAAATACAACCATGGCATCTTCGCCACATCGTACACTGAACTGCTGAGCCTTTTTAGAAATAGCCTATATTAGTACATGAGTATGACATTAACATACGTCAGTCTATTTCCAGGAAGATAACTAAAGAAGTCACACAACATGGAGAATACAAAATTGCATCATTTGAAATGGAAGAATGGTTACACTGTTTCATAGTTGTAGGCTGCAGTTGAACTTACTTTTCAAATTTATTTGGCCACTTGAAAAAAACAAGTCTGGGGCAGTGTGAAAAAAAGACAGAGATAGAGTTTCAATAATGTGCTCTAATCGTTGATTGTAAAGCTTTGAGTTGTTGAGATGCTCATTCTTCATAAATATAACCATTTGTTTTGATTGCAATTGATGATGGCAGTATTTGACATACTATGAAACTAAAATTGTTGATGGATGTTGACATTTTATTTTTAATTGCAATTTTTTCTGTCTACTACATTTTTTCATTTTTAATTATCATTATTATTATTATTATTATTTTATTATATATATTTTTTTTTTTTTTTTTTTTTTTTTTTAAATGTGTGTATGACTTACTGTTTAAATGCTTACTAATAATCTTGAGCAATGATAACAAACCCTGTTCCTAGAGGTCTACCGTCCAGCAGGTTTCCACCCTACCCTTTACAAAGCATACCTCTTATCAAGGAGCTACAGGTTGTGCTTGAATTACTAATTAATACAATCAAATGACCTGATTTATGGTTGAAATGAAATCCTAAAAATTGCAAAACTTAAGGATCGAGGATTGTTACCACTAATCTTAATAATCATGACACAATAGGCACCATATTTCCGTAAAAGCTAAATGACAACATTCCAAATTATTTTGGTTTTTGAAGAACATGCGTCTGCTATTGTAAAAGCTCGCCAGTTTGCCTGAGTTTTCTGAATAGGGTAATGCATTGGACCATTGGGTTTGTAAGCTTTAGGTGTCTCGGTAGATGTTCAGGCCTTGTCACTTGTGGTTGCACGGACAGAAATTACATCAGTCACTCAAGTGAGATATATAAATGGTCATCTAAAATTCTCAGTGCTGCTTTTCTAACCAAAGCTAAAGTTTTATTAATAATCAGGCAAATGTATGTATTAATAATAAGCTGAGTAGCATGTTAAGTTAAAACTGTCATGTTAGTTTTAGTATGTGGTTTCATGCTAATCTACTTTGAAGCATTGCATTTCCCAGCACCGCCAGGCACTGAGAAGTTGTCAGTGAGATCTTTCACATATTGCGGCTCATTCGTTTTTTTTTTATAGTGATTACTTCAAAACTTCTTCTTCCTCCAACATCACAAATATGCTGAGGTGTCATTATTTCATTCTGATTGGTAAATGAAACCAAAATATACCTTCTACTGAATGGATAGTGTTCAGTTAAGCTGGAAATATCCATATTTATGGCAGCCGGCATAGAGCACAAGGTGGGCCAGAACTGGTAAAATCCTGCAAACTGTTTTCAGCAACTCATAAAAGAATAAGGCATCCACATCAATATGCAACAGTGATATTCTGAATGAATTTCTCCCAAGTGAAACATCTTGTCAAAATTATTTAAAACCCAGGAGAAATTTAAAAGCAGCCAAGAGGAAACTGCCATGTAGAGGAGAGGGAAAATAAAACCGCTGACATTTTGAAGGCACGTTTAAAAGTGACACATTTTTTTTCACAAGCATTTCATAGTCTTGACTCCAAGGCAACCTTGCATTCTCTCTTGTTCTCCTCACCCTGTTTTTATACCTCCTGTTTCATTCAAATCAATGCATTTGCAAATATGTTTCTGGCGTGAAATAAGTTAATAAATCGGCCAGATGTTAATATTGCTGTGGTTTATGGAAAGATTTTTTGACCAGTCCAAAAAAAAAAAAAACAGGCCGCTGTCAATCACACAATGATTGACAACCATTTAGTTTGGTGAGGGTTTATTGCAGCTCTTCTACCCAAAATGTCATGTCCGAGAGGGATTCAGGAAGACTCGGGGCAAGGAACCAATTGCAATCCACTCCAGGGTTTAGTGACAGACTTGAAATCGACAGGCAATTTCAGAATCCGTCATTCCAGGCCAATAACCAAAAATATCGGTCTGGGAAGTGACAGTACAAAAAGGGCTAGACAGATCTCAGGGAGCAGTACCAGAGGTCAAAAAAATGCACAGGAGATCAGTCAGCGAAGCAAAAGTACCATGGAGAATACAAGAATCAAAAATCCAGAACACAGGCCAAGCCAGACAATCAGTCCAGGGCAATCCAAAATTGTAAACCAGAAAACAGAAAAGGGTCAGAACATAGGCAGTGGAAAAAAAATCTCAGGCAAGGCAAAAATCAATGGTTGACAAAAAGAGATAATACAAGAGCAGACTAACATGAAGAGGAACGCGGGATTGAAAGAGTGGAATCTATGACAACCAAGGAAAGTCTAGCTGCGAAGGGGGCTCTAAAATAGCAGAGGGTGTAATAAAGCCAAGGTGGAGAACATCATGGAAAATACTGGGAGGATCTACGGGGGCATGGTAACGGGGAGGCAAACGATACAATCAACATAAAAATAAATAAAGCAACAATAAGTATACAGAAACAAACGTAGTGACCACGAAGTACTACATAACATAACAAACACAACGATGAATAGTAGCAAATGACCCAACATAAACAGAAAATGAACATAAACTTCCGGTAAATACATACATAGAAACTGATACAGTCCAAAAACTGAGGGCATGATACAAAATATGGGGTGGAATCTACAGAAAACTGAGAAGGATTAGGAAACTACTGATGGCGTGACACAACAAGGATTACGGCCACTTTATGTTCTGCCCATGATAAATATATAGCATGTGAGTATAGTAGTAAGTATACTATAGTAATCTTCAGTACAATTAAGGTTTATAATATCATGCCTGAAATAAATAGGGTCATAAAATTATGCTTCAAATATTTTTTCCAAGGGAGTTGTTAAATTGGAAACTGTATTCCAAACTCCAGAAGTAGAAGACCATACCTTATCTCAGACAGAAGCATGCAGTGATGAGCTTGCGCACAATAATTATTTCCGGGCCTTCCAGCCCACTCATTCATAAAATACACACCTAATCCCACCCTGTTTGTTTATGCAAACTAATGCACCCACTATCACATCACATCACTTTGTGTTTTTGGGAAGGCAAAGTTTAAATTAAGTCATTGATTCTCTGTCTCTGTGGCAAGTAAAATAAATAGCCCACTGTAAAATAACTCCCCTTAATCTTACGGTAGAGTTCCTAGATGGCTGTCAATCTAGGGACTCTATCTTACACTGCAGACTAGCAAACCAGCAATCCAATAAAAATGATTACCAATTAACCACTGTTGCAAATGTTATTAACATTTATTATGAACCATAACAATGTCGAACATTCGATAAAACATTTCACAATGCATTACTCAATTCAATTATACCATGTTATATTGTTATCTGACGTTGCTTTTGTTATAATTTATTAGCAGGGTAGCTAGACAGCTAGCTAGCTCCATGTCTGTGTAGCCTGATATCCCTCGCAGTTCCCACAGAGACAACTGCTTTAACATTTTGAATTTTAAAGAAGAACCCAGATTTGGCATTATTAGACCCATCTCCAATTCAGTGCCTATTTTAAATTCATTTTTTAAAAAAAGGTGCTTGATGGGTCTGCTAGGCATACATACCGTTTCCAACTGTCTTGAAGAGACTAAATGATTGTGCTGGGAACAATAAAACAGTGGCATTTAAAGAAAAACAAAAAACTAAGTCCTGTGATAGGGTGAGAGCAGCAAGTCGATCTCAGAAGCCAGTGAATTTGAATGAGTCAACTAGCTAAGTAGATGGCACAGTGACCAGCCGTGCTAACCGTTAGCTAATAGACATGAGTTCACCAACAGGCTGTTCCACCTTCGCCGCCTCTCCTCTCTTAGCTTCTTTATTTGCTGCCATTCTTGTCCTCTTTGATGCCTGCTTTTTCTGTGGTCACTGAGAAAGGCTAGCCAACCAAAATTACCAACTTGGACATTTGATTGGTCATCATATTTCCAATAAACCCCCAAAAAAGAAAGGGAAGAGAAATTATATTAATAGAAAATATGCCGCCAAACTACCATCAATTTCCAATCATAGATTGGATAGATCATTATCAAAATCAAACATAGGCCCCAACATATTTACTTGAGAACTAAACATAGACTGACCAAAAACTTAAAAATGTTAGTCCCGATGAAGGAGATATGTTTGGCTTTGGTTCTGTTTGTAAAGGGAGATATGACTACCTCAAATGAAAATGTGAATCACTTTCACAAATATCACAAATACAGCTAATATGAAAACCATATATCTGCACTATAACAGCAACAATTCTGCCGCTGCGACAATGGGTCCCCATCTGCTGTGGGCCCGACCCCCAGTATTTTCGCAATGGCATGTTCTCTTTCCTCATCTAAACTGGATAAGTAAATTTAAAATATTGATGAGACTGATGCAAACTTTTCTGAAGGAATAAAGGCAGGATGGTGGAGTATAATGTGGAGTGGACGGGCAGTGCGTCCCACCCACTGACCACATCCTGTCAGAACCCTAGTGGCAGTGCAGAGGCGAGGCAGGGCCGCTGAGTCTGGAGGGTCGCTGGTGCATAGCAGGACGGAGATGGAGGTTATCGAGTGCCTCTGCGGCCACGCAGGAAGTCGGGCTCAGTTCATACGGTGACCTTTACTGCCGCGTGCTGCATGGGCTCTCCAGGATGTGCTTACAGAATAGAGCAAAGCAACAGCACTCAGTCACCAAAAACCGCATTCACAGCGGATACTCTCCGCAAAAAAAAAAAAAAAGTAGTGTCAGCTCGTTGAGTGAAGGTTTCATATTAAGTGGGAAAAAAGAAATTCACAAATAACTAATATATCTGCTTTGAACTATCAAAACTGAAAGAAATGAAAGATCTGGGGCTTTCAGTTATCACTATTGAAATAGAGCTGACTGCCCAACCCGGAATTCTGAAAACCATTTCTGATAATTGTAAAGCCCAAACAGTAGCTGAAAATTTTTTACAAATGATTTGCTGTTGCTCCCTTTCCTCTTATCTTAACCTGGTATTACTAGACAACAATTCACAGCTTGAATTCTAGAAGAACTGGCAGAATGTAAAATTCAGATCAAAAGAAGTGATTTGCGAATGAAGAGTAAATTTCCAAAAAAAGTGCGCAAGTCAGTTTTCGTCTTTTTAGAAAAGCAAAATTTTAAGAATTTGACAACTTGTGGGGATCATGTTACTTGTCTTAAGCTGACATAAACATGATGGAATATCAGAAAAGATGTCTTAAAACATATTAGGAGACCTTCGAGCCTCCATATCGATTCTTCACTCAGATATTTCAAACACCAGTCTGTTTACTTTTAGAAGCAAATTCCTTAAAATAACAAAAATTTTACTCGATTTTCAATAGTCACAGCATTATTTTTATTTCTGAGTAGTAAAACAGAGTATCTTTTGAAAACATAACGCACAACTTTCAAATGAAATTGAACGTCAAATATAGCCCTACCAGTATACTGCAGTCATAGATGTCAAAAAGTTTCTTGAACAAAGTGAATGGAAGATATACACAGCCAAACAGAGGGTAAATACAGCTGAACAAAAGTCACAATGAAAACCAATCCAGGATAGCATAACAGCTTCGGCTTACCTTTTTGTCCTGGGCTATTGTAAACTAACTGGCTGCACGTGGTAATTTTGGAAAGTTCAGCCATAGAATAAGCAGTGAAAAAGATTACCTTCTACCAGACTTCTTTTTCGTTTTTAACCCATATATCTGGCTCTTTTGAGGCGAGTCCACACATACACACACAGACACACAAACAACCCCCAATTAGTGCTAAATTTTTTAGCACTAATTTATCATTAAAAAAGCATAAATAGTGCTTCAAATTATACATTCATGTCAGATTATCTTCTTGTCTTATAACTAAAGTACTTGATGAGCCCGATTCTCTGTTCATACAGACCCATGTTTTAACGTGAAATAGCTCATATATGCTCATCAAGCACCAATAGCAATCTCGAAAAACCGAGTTGACAGTGCTAGGCTAACCATTATGAATCAACGTTATGCCTATGATGAGCCATGAGCTTATTAGCTATAAGGCAGCAGCTAACGTCTGCACTAGGCTACTTCAATTTACAGCCAGAGCTAGCTGGCGAGACGGCAGCTGAAAGTTTAAGCAAAGTTGTGACATTTAAATTCCCATGGAAATGGCGACACAGAGGAGAAAACAAACAATAAGGACAGGCAGTTGCCCAGCACTAACCTGATGACAGGTGGAAAGAATGACGGCGAGAGCAGTCAGCACTGACAGACACCGTTGTGTGTGTGACCTTGTGTTCCGAAGTTCTGAAGTGAGCACTAGCCGAATCACAGCCAAAGCCATGTGGAAATTAAGTAGCCACATGCAACTGTGTACTGTACGGAGTGTAGTGAATAAAGTAGCAATGAGTAACAGTTATCATATTTAGTAGTTGTGTGCCTATGCACTTTCTGTTACTGTAGATTCTCTTACTGTAGGTTATGTGGCCATGTAGTCTTAAAACGTGATTTTTTTTTTAATCCCCTGGGTGAAATTATACTGGGGCACTGCAGACCAATACTGGGGCACGTGCCCCAATAAAATATGTCTGGTTCCGCCAATAATAATGAAATGAAGTACAAAAAGGAGTGCCCATGTCCGTTGAGCCCTCTGACGCCACTGCAAGCAAGTGAACTTAGTTTATTATGGCATCCAAAAATTCATGTTGACTCCACTGTGCAAAGAGGACGCTACAGATCAACACCATGCAAAAGCACTGTTGACTTCTCTGGGCTCAAGCTCAAATAAAGTTGAAAGGCATACTACGGTGTGATGAATCCATCTATCAAATTGTTTTTGGAAAAATGTACATTTTATTACCGAGGCCAAAGAGAATGACCATCTTGCCTGATAGCAATGAGAGCTGGAAAAAAGTGTACCTTTCCGCAATTTGTCCCCCGACTTTTTAAAAATTAATTTTGAGCTACAAATACTTAATTCCTGCATTCTGGTGACTTTTAATGCATTGACTTGTACTGGATTAGCTTCTTGACTAGTATCTTAAATAGTCTAGCTTTTATGGTGAACTAAATTTTTCCCACATACACACACACACACACACACAAACACTCACTTGAATGCAGTGGCGACGCAGGGAAACACACATCACAGACAAGGCAGTGGATCAACTTTCATGGTGAGGGGACCAAAACTGGGAAAGGAAGTTGTTATAAAAATGTAAAATGTAGTTACATATGTGGCATAGGCAGATAACAGTCCCTGGCTCCTGGATGCATAAATGATTTAGCCCGGTGCCCACTGCACATGTATGCAATAATTAAGGCCAACAGCCGATTAACACATCCATTCATACTTGCATCTCAACAGGATTTACAGTGCAGGAGCAGCCAAGCATAACAGCCAACAGCACATTAACACAAAATAATTTACTTGTATGTCCACAATACAAAATTTACACAGTGGAAGTGCACTTAATTACAGCCAGCAGTGCGTTAACAAAATACACTGCTCTCAACCACAAAAATCATTAATGATTTTTAATAATATAACAATATCAGCATCAAACACCCCAAAACAAATAGTCATCAATTCATTACTTAATGAAGACATGATGGTATGGGACACTGGGGTCCGATGAGCCATGGGGACCGATGAGCCAAATCATTATTTTGCGATCAATCAATGCCAAAGGTGTTTAAAATATGCAAAATAGTGATATGGCTCATTTATCCCCACGACTCATCAGTCAATGCTCAAATATTTTGGCTATTTTAAGCAGCTCTGTCATCGATTGATCGCAAAATAGTGATATGGCTCATTGGTCCCCATGGCTCATTGGACTCCAGTCTCCCCTACAGATCATACAACAATGATCAACAAAACATTTAGGGCGTGATCAAATCAGCATAACAGCACAGCTAAGTCTTCCATTAAGAATACTACTCATCCATATCTGTATCAACAATGTAGGCTAACTGTTGCAAGACAATGCTGAAATATTGATGCAGAGAGGAGTAGGTTGTAGGTAAAAAATTTATGAGCACACTTGAAGTAAATGAAGTAATAAATCTGAAACAGTATAATTTCTATTTCAATGTAGACTATGTTGTTAGAAGGCTAAAAAATGTTTTGAGAAAGTGAAACATGAACAAATATGGACTGAAACTGAATGTTTCATGTGAGAAAAATGTGTTATGAATTTTGGAAGTGATTGCATCAGTCTTCTTTCATTTAATTGTAACTTTTGGACATTTCAATTGTCTGGAATTATCAAAATGTTTTCATTTAATGATCACGGCTGTAGAAGTCACATCTGTCTGCGAAAAATTTATTCTTGTCAGCACATATCTATAACCTGGTTGACATAGGTAAGCATTTTGTGTTAATTTCTGCAGAATTCAGTCAGATGAATCAGGGAAATTCCACAACCTCAACAAAACATTAACATTAGCTCAAAGCTTATTCACCTGCGACTAGAAATCCTCTCAGTTGCTAGGTTGTTACTTAAGGATGCCCTTCTTACTAGAGTTGTAAGGTAGATTTCATTACGCAGAAAAGCTCACTGACGTGACTGATTGTTTTCTAATTATTAATCAAACCCCTTGATTTCCATTGAAATGTATTCATTTTGAGCAGTAATTACCCTAAAGCATTAATAAATTTTGATAATTATTTAAAATTTTTTGGTATTCGTTGTATAATTGCAATATTCCACTAAAGGGTGAGCTTTAAAAAGCACTGCAGTGATGTGGTCAGGACAGAGGTACTTGGGGCTCCACTATCTGGCAGACCATTGGTAGGGACGCCATAGCAACGACAGTAAACTAGCTCCACAGAATGTTGTCTGGTGTATTTAACACTGACAGCTCAATCGTGACACTGTGTGGTGAAAATTTAATTAATCACAAAACTGTATGCCAGCTCATTGTATAATTTGGTATTAGGCCTACCTAAGGTACATATTACTTGCCAAAAATTCATTGGCTGACAACAAGGGGAAAAAAATCACTCCACTACTTCACGCTATTAATATTTAGCCAAACAATACCTACTGTAATGTTGGTTGAATTGGTACAGCTAGGGAACCATCAAATGCCACTCTCATAACTAAGTTACTTTACTTGAACAGCCTGCAAGCGTGCATGCAGTAGGCTTACCTTTCCATAGCCATTCACTTTATAATATCAGTTTGTTCTAACGTTGGCTAGCTAGTCAGTTGACTGTGAATGAACCTTTTAACTGTCACCTGCATTTTCTCACATTTGGCCCGGATTGGTATTCCACATTTCAAATGCTCACTGCTTCCACATACAATGATTCTATTGCACATGCATGGTCTCATTGGAAAGATAAGACATAGAGGTTTTCAATGAAATGCATCTTAAAATGTTGTGACTTTGGGACAAACAACTTGGATATCTTGATTGCACAAGTTCTTAGCTTTCGAACAAGACCAAATGGAACGGATAATACATGGTTTGACGGTCACAACACAACTTTGATGATGAGGACTGACAAGTTTCATTGCACTCAAGTATGTGGTGTCTATGTTGAGAAATTGATTTATTGCATTTGTTCTGACTGACACTGGGAAAAAAGGTGGGTAGAAATGAAATCCTGAGCGTCTAAAGCTTTCAAATAGTATATCGTTTGCCTGGATTGGTTGAGGACTTAAGTCATAGTTTACAAATGAAGGATTCAAAATTTGGGCCCAGTGACAGTTGACTGGTTAAAAAACCGTTGCTCTTTCGAAGGCAAATATCTGTGACTCAGTGACTGGCTGAGTTGCAAAGTGACAGAGTTAGCTCAATACTAGCACATATTGGGAATTACCATGAAGGCGCTAATGAAATTACTTTTGTTTTCTATAAATTACGCAATTCGGTCGAGTGGTAAACAGAATTTTAAACTCTTAGTTGTCTCATATGAAAGTTAAAGCTCGCTAAAGCTAGCAACGAACACAAAACTTTCTCAACTTGTTTCAGAACATTCATATGAGAGGCCCACTTGATCCTCTATGTGTTCTTCCTTAGACAGCCATGTAAGAAACAGAATGTGAACAGAGAGCTGGTCAACACAATAAAAGAGTGAAACTGAAAAACCCTTACATCCCCATGGGATTGTTGACGGTTAAGTTAGCTTGCAAGTTAAAGTTTGCATCCCAATAACGTGCTATTAACTACCTCAAATAGAGGTAAAATAGTAGTAAATATAACAACCTTACTTGACTTTGCGTTCCTCCAGAACAGAAAGTGAGGCTTCAACCCACCTGCTTCCCATTTTAAATTAGACATTGACTGTGTTTACAAGGTCTTTAGTATCCCGGTTTTGAGGATTATCCCGGCTTTTAGCATATCCGAGATATGATGTTTACCTGGAACACAGAGAAAACAGAGAAACCCAGTTATTCATATCCCTGTATACATGATAAATACCAGTTTTCTGATCACTGCATCCTATCTGCGCAGGTGTGTGTTACGTCTGGTGAGCAGCCGTCAGAGACCGGGATAAGGCATATACATGCTCCAGTATCCCGGCTTCTATTGGAGTACTCCAGGTGGCAAAACCGGGTTTCTTGACACCGGGATAAGGGCATAACCCGGTTTCTGAATTCGGGATATGGTGTTTACATGGACAAACACAAAAATGGGATACTTAAAAAGCCCAATCAAAACCGGGATACTAAAGACCTTGAAACACAGTCACTGTGTTTTGCAGGCACTGCCTACCTTGTTCCTACAAGATAACTCCAAGTCACACACATTAGAACACCGTGGCTTCACAGTCACAGAGGATGAATACTTGACCGGCCTGGCAGCAGCCTGGACTGGTCTCCCATTGAAAACCAGGCAGATTGTGAAACATAAAGTAGGACAGTGGGGACCCTGGGCTCGAGTACTAACTGAAGTACTACATCAGGCAAAAATAGGACAAATTCTGCTCTCAGAACTCCTACCATTAGTGTCCTCAGTTCCAAAAGAACTACTGTGTGTTATGAAAAGGAGATGTTTCAAATAGGAGAGTATGCACCTATCCCAAATGTGTGGGAAATTGCACACATCACATGACCAAATGGCCATTATTTTCCAAAAAACAAAAGAGAAAGAAACAAAGTTGATGATTTAAAACCTTATTTATTTTGTTATGTCAACTGGATTCAGTTTTAAATGGATTTGCAAATGACTGGATGCTCTTTTTTTATACATTTTAAACATTGTCCCAATCCTTCTTGAATTGAGGTTATATTTCTGTTGAGGTCTTGAGTTGGTTTTTGAGTCTACTGGCTCTCAGTTCTGCGCTCGGTTTCTGGCAGCTGTGAACCCATTTCTGTCAAACCACAACCCAGCTTGTCTCCTGCCTCTCCAGCATTCAGGATCAGCTCTCGCTTTCCCATATGGCAAGTATCTCCCCCATGGTTGCCAGGTGAGCTTCCTTCCACAGTTAAGCTGCGTAACTCAATTCGCCAGACGCGAAACAAATTTTTTTTGCTTGACAGATTACATTCAAAGTCAATGCAAAGACGGAAATACACCCAAAACATGTGTATTGGCGTCTTTGCATTGACTTTGAATGTAATGTCGCGCGAAAAATTTGTTTCGCATCCAGTGTGAAAGCGGCTTTAACCAGTTCACTCTCTCTTCCTCTCCACCATGTTGTCTCACTTTCTTCTTTCTCTTGCAGGTGCTTTTCACTTCAGTTTAGCCAGTTTTTCCTCCTCATTCTTTTTCTGGTTTCCTAGTTGCTGCACAAACATTTCCTTTCCAAAATTTCTGCACCGTCTGCAACTTCATCCTCTTTTCCCAAATTTTTACCAGCTTTCAAAAGCCTTATAGCTTAAAGTATAAGGACAATGACACTGAATAGCAATGACTGTGAAAGTCGACTTCTACTTATAGTCGCTTTTTTTATTGACAAGCTCTTTTTTTCTGGAGTAGTTGCTGTGCTAATGTGGAGTAATTGACCAACCCATCATAATATTTTAAGTGAATCATCAGAAGAGGGTTCAGAAAGTTCAGCTTTTCGTTACATGAATGAATGTTTTGCCATTCGTTCGATGACCTGTAGAATGCAAATTGAGTTACACAATAAATAATAAGGACACCGTATACACGGTATTAACCAGCGAGACCTACACTAAGTCTCCGTTATACAGAAAGAAATTTAAGCACCATATTGTTGGTGAAAATTAGAGGATAAGTGGGGGTGTATGCCTACCTCCAGTCGCTTAGGACCTTTTGCTTTTAAAGATTAATATATTTGACTTCAAATCATTTTTAATCCAAAATTATACTCACTCTGCCCCCGGACGGGTAGGGTGAAGGTATTGTAACTGACTTGGTTAATTTAATTATTTGTTACTTGCCGCAGGTATGTTAGTCAATTGCGTTAGTTGTCTGTTTGTATGTTTATTTGTTTGGCTGTTTGTTAGTAACGCGCTTTTTTACCCTTTCCATATCGTTTATGTTCATGAAATTTCACTATATGATAGAGGAGGTTCATTGCCAGAAACCAATACTTTTTTAGTCCCAAGATCAAAGGTCAAGGTAGCAAAAACATTAAAACCACATTTTGCTTCATAACATTGCTAGTATTACAGCTAGAGACTTGAAACAAACTCCATTCTGTTCATTCTGTTTCAGAGATCTGTGCATGATCCTGGCAAGTCATCATTCTATGAATGGCCTTTCACTTGTTTGCTTGTTTGCTAGTGAGATTACAAGATAACCACTGCCTGAATTTAAACCAAATTAGGCTAAAAGTTTGGCAATGACCCAAAAGAGATACCATTAAATTTTGGAATTAATTTGGTCAAGGTCTAGGTAACTGAAAAGGTCAAAATATATATATATATATATATTTTGGTCATAACTCTTTTGGTCAAAAATGGTCAGGCTTATGTCAAACCAATGCCAAAAGTTTCCTATTTCAATTTGTAAAATAAAATCCTAGCCATTACTATTGTGACAGATTCAAAGATCGATCGGGATCAAAATTCTAGGGGTCAAGGTCATTGATCTGAATTGCCCAATTTACACAATATCTCAAAAAATACTGCTGACAGCCACTGGGTTACTATTGAAAACATATGGAAAATCATACATGGAGATTAAAGAGACACCATGACATTTGTCCTTGCATACAATGCACACATTCCATATATTTTTACACGGCAATGAAGATTTGAGAATTGAGGCAATGCTGCAAAAGTGCAACAATAGTGCCTACCAGTTGCTACCAGAGAGCTTCACTGCAAAGGTTTGCTGCAAGGTTCAGTTCTCCATTGAAAGTGCAACTTGCTCTGTATGAATGCTAAAAAAAAAAGTACATGCATGTAGCTCTCCATTTTTAAATTGAGTTATTTATGAGTTCAAACTCACATCAGTTTTCTTTGGCTCATAAGATCTGTGGGTTAATAGCAACCACAAGTGAGCAGGCCCCCACAGACATGTGCAGCAGCGAGAGAGGAGGTCTCCATAACGTGAGCGCCAACAGTAATACTGTAGTACAGCAACTCACAGGATGAGCTCTTTTTTTCCTGGTAGAGCACAGCAGTTTAATGGAGGTAGAAAATTATTACGGCTTATGTAATTTGTATCACCTATATTTAGTGAAATACAAACTTCTCATGTAGGTTTTCTTTAAGTTAAAGTTGACGCTTCAAATGTGCTTTTTAACTACAGCAGTACGAACCAGTGGCATCTCTGGAAGTTATAATTGGTGGAGCCCGGACCATGCCTTTGCGTCAATGATTGTTCCTGGCTTGTACTCAGTTACTTTCCGTTATTAACACGTTTTCCAGTTTT
This sequence comes from Gymnothorax reevesii, assembly GCA_029721435.1. Lineage (NCBI taxonomy): Eukaryota > Metazoa > Chordata > Actinopteri > Anguilliformes > Muraenidae > Gymnothorax > Gymnothorax reevesii. The sequence continues at coordinate 57,843,134 of CM056586.1, forward strand.
GAAAATAATCCTCCGGCAATCGAAGTTACGGTTTCTCTCTCCATGAGATCTATTGACGACTAAAGAATGGGATAACTTCAGATCAGAGAAACTATTTAGGCCACTCAAAAATTGTTCAACGCTTTATGAAAGACAACCTGCGCGCAAACGTCTGCGCTACCTTTTTCACACATCAAGTGATTTAACTGGCAATTCATGGTCCTTTTGTTTAAATAAAATAAAAGACCATTTGAAACGTCTGCGTGCAATTCTGAATAACGCTGATTTAAGTGCACGAAATTATGTGTCCAGATTAATGATTGTCGCATACCGAAATGTACCGTACCGGGCGTGTTCTCGGAGTGAATCTATTGCTCAGTCCCTCAAAGAAGTTGTTTGTGGCGATTGCCACTAGTAAAGCAAATTCAACCAATCCGCGCAAATTTCTCGCGGACAAAAAATAAATTGCCAAGACATTGCAACTTTCATTGCCACTTTTTGAAAAAGTTACCGCAAAAAATAAAAAAAAACTATAAAAAAGCCAGGAAAATACTGGAAGGATTGTTTGTCAATTATGCGAATGATTGAGTGCTAGGTTTTCAGGGTTAGAAATTGTTTTAAAGGGGAGCTCTGGGCCCCACCAATCTTTAGCCCTAGAGACGCCCCTGCTACTAACACGGAGAACAAAATTAAACATCAAATTTAAATAACTAAAATCAAGGGTAACTCTTGCTCAGAACTGTATGTGTGTTATGGTCCAGACCAGGAATCAGAAGTGGAGTAAGATGTGCAATCCAACTGGTTTAGTTTATTGACAGGAATATGACACAGAATGGCGATGGAACCCCAGATGATTTAGTGGAGGTGGAACCCCAGATAATGATAGGGAGCTCAGTGCAGATGAAATGGGCAAGGCTGGGCTTACAGTCGCAGGCCAGAGGCTTCTGGAATGCAGCCAGGTGTAGTACAGATTTCACCAGCACTGAACTGCTTCAGAGGATGAGGAGGTCTATTGAAAGGAACGCAGTGCCAGTCCTGGCCCCAGATCAAGGTTGAACGGTTGTTTGTAACAAACTGGACAAGGAGAACAAACTTGGATGGGTTAACAAGAACACTGTTCCCAGTCCTGGACCCTGATTTGTACTAGAAGTTTGTTCTTGATTATTTAAATAGATGAACAAGCTTGAGTTGGGTTACCTTGAACCCCATCCCAATTCTGGACTCTCGTTTGGATTGGAAGCAAGTCCATATTAACTAAATGAGGTTACTTACTAAATTGTAAGAGAAAACCCTGTCACTAAAGTTGCATTTGACATCGGCTGGGAACTTAGAACTGATGCAGTTTTTCAATCCAGCTCCTTCCACATAAAAGAGATGGTTTAATACCTGTCACATGATCATAAGACAACCATGTAATTCAGCCGAGTGGGGAAGACACACATGACACAAACCGATCACAAGACATACACCTAATAGATGTAGAATCTGGAAATGTAAGTGACAAATGGCTGATAAGTTTAGTCCATAGCCAGGCCAAATAGCAATAAAACTTTTGTGGACTTTCCCGCCAGGATACTCACTCGGCCTGCATGTGGAAGGTGTCAATAGTCTTTCTGTTACTCTGTACGGAAGGGGGGGGGGGGGGGGGGGGTGGCGTAGTTGCAACGCTCTAGTGACACAATGCCCCTGTACTACTGTCCATCTTAAGTCTAGTTATATTAATCTGTTTAAAATAATCTCAACCTCTGGGAACTTCATAATATGCTTATATGTTCAATATTCTGTGAAGAAATCACTTATATACTTATAATCCAATTAAACTATATAATAATTCATCTTAAGGCTTTTTCATGACAACTGCATCATATTAGTACATATTCCTATCATGTTTGGTCTTGTTATTCTCGGGGGAATCCAAGGAGTTGAATGGAGTATGTTTCAATCTCATTGAAATTATGGTTCATTCCCTTTTGGAAACTCCAGAAAACTGGTCAGAATCCTCTCGGGTAATCGCCCTATTCTCTTCTCCCAGCTAAATCGCTTTATTACATCCTCCAAATGGTGGAAACCCAAAAACCAGATTTGACCCCCCTTTCAGGAGTTTATGGCCATGCTGCCTAGATCAAAGATGTGGATGGCTTAAAGTAAAGAGAAACTATCCATTCTGGGGGAATCGTATCTGATTCCTCCCCGCACACGTAAGAGCGTGAGTAGTCCTTTAATCATGGAAGATCGTATGTGCGTGGAAGTGCGTGTGTAGCTTTCTCCAGGTATGACTTTATTCTCTCTTTCTAAATTGTGTTTATCTTGTAATTGGCTAAACGTTGATTTGTTTTATTTAATCTTAAGCCTACCTGGTGAATACATTATTGTTACTCCTTTTAGCTTGCGTGGTCTCAGTGACTCCTAATCCTTTTATTCTCTCTAGCCATGTTATGACCGGTACTTAGGGGGCGATCCCTTACCATTCCAGACTAGCTAGCTGATGTTTATAGGTTATGATAGGTTTCAAGTAGGATTGTAAATTACGATCTATCCCTAAAGGGTTTATGTAGTACCGGTCCTGGGGATTCGGCCTTAAGGGCACCCTTGGGCTTAAGCTGGTGCCTGGCCGATCCCCTTAAGAGGCCGTGTGGTATACAAAAACCTGGGTTCATGATATGTTTATGCTCAGTGCTACTATGTTTATGCCAAGATGCTACTATCATGGTGATTTCTTTCATCCTCTACTATCACTGAACTAAGATCCGGCAACTGCGTTATTACCCAGGGACGTCGGTTGTGTAACTGGTTTTCAAGGACGAGTCTGGTGGCGTAGCTGCCCCGAGATTCATGCATGTTGTCCCTAAACTATAAATTCTAATTTTAATTTGGAGTCAGATATTTACAGAGGGTATAACTCAATTTGGTATTCTAAACTTACTATGGAGTCAGATTAACTATAACCGTTGTGCTTGTGTGCCCCGTTCTTCGTGCTCCACTAATGAGCTGATCAGCTGAATCAGGTGTTTTAAATCAGTGAGGCCCAACCCTGCTCCTGCAGTACCCATGCCACACACAGTTTGTACGTGTCCCTAATTTAACACTGTTATTTTACTGTTTTTACTGTTAATTTAACATACTGTAAAATAGTCTGCAAATTTGATGGGAAATTTTCCCAATAAATCTTGGCCTAGTTCATGAAATAGCCAGTTAATTTGCGAATTAGCCTGCTATTTGTGTTGCGTCTTCATTAGACCAAAATTGAACCGGGAAAGCCAAATTGAACCACGTGCTCTATCTGGAAATGATGCAAAGTGCGTATGCGTCAACTTCGGGGTAATTTCTGGAGTGGAGGGCTTTCGGGCTAATGGAGATTCACATTCATACTTTTGGGCTAATTTCCCTAACCGCTAAATAGCTTGCCAGTTTAACTTTGTTTTGATGAAGACAAAGCTGCAGAGTTCTAGAACAGTAAAGAATTTTGGAAAATTCTAAATTACCCCTCTCCTCTCCTTCTTCTTTCAATACACAACTCTGTATGTCTACTAAATCCTTGCCAAACGTATTGGAACAGCAGGGTCTGTTCCTTTGTTTTCTCTAGACATTGAAGATAACTGAGTTAAGGTCAAAAAATGCTGGTGGTGAACGATTCAGCCACTATTTACCGGTATTCTTATTTATATTTGTTTGACAGCTGAGAACATTTCAACTTTTGCATCAAACCACCCAATTTGTAGGTGAACAAAAGTGTTGGAACAGACTGACAGGCGTTTGTTGTCAAGATGCCTTGTGTTAGACTAATTTGTCAAGCAATCAGTAGTAGAATATCTAAACTTGGTTTTATCCCTGGATTTTGCCTGTGAATTCTGTATATGAACTAGAAAATGTAAACAAACACGAAGAACAGAGACCTGTAGAGGTGACCTATTATGCTATTTTTCCAAGTTTATATTTTGGTCTTTGACCAAAGAGTACTAGAGTACTCCTGATCGCGCAAAGTAAAAAAGGGTACTTATTCTGCTCATACTGCCATCCTCAATAAAAACCTATTTGTAGTCTATAGTAGTCTCTGCCTGAAACGCCTCATTGGGGTGGGTGTTCCGCTATGGTCTGGCTCCAGAGTGAAACTGACGTGTCTCCTGAAGGGAATATTCAGCAATCTAACGCAGTACATGTGTACAGATCTAGTGAAATTAACTTGTTCTATTAAACGCAACGGCGAAAGTGGAGGACGCAGTGCGAAAGTCTGGCAGCTCAAGAACAAATTTTCTGTCTGCAACAGTGGTGAGTACAGTACAGTTTTTCTACTCTGTAGCTAGGATGCAGGGAAAGCTAGAATCCACCCCATATAGGCATATTTGTAGAATGGGTTGACATGCCCAAGTGTAGACCGGAGAAGGTTGAAATCCGGTGGGTCTGAGTTAAGAGGATAACATGGACAGTGAGGAGCAGCTAAAAGTGGACCAACAGCTTATGGACTGCTTCGGTGTGTATTAGGACCTGCTGGTTCGTGTGCATAGCTGTGGTGTGTTGTTAACGTGGAGAAACGAACAGCTTCTGTGCTGGTACATGACGGAGGGGCGAAAGCTCCAGGCTAAACGGCCTTTTCGGAAATTGCCTGTGGTAATGGTTTACTTATTGCTTTGGAATGACCAGCTTTTCTTCGCGGAAAATGGGCGCGTTATGGATAGCGTGCAAGAGCTAGATAGAGCTCCAGTTATGTCATGAACATAATACAGGTTTTACAGACCGTAAGTTCCATCTGCGTGAACCATTGCTGATGTGGAGCAAGCGAATCGATCGCTTTTACTGGAAAGAATTTAATATTCAATCGATGGCAATGCAGAGAAATCTTTGTTATACCGGACATGTTAAAGTCTGTGCGCTTCCCTATTTCTTTCACCGGTAGCATCAGAGAGCTTGTCCAGACATGGCAGGGCAGTTGCTAGGAATTCTGGGCCCCCTGAAAGAATATCAGTGTGGGCCCCCGCTCCCGACTTTTCATTGCCATTTTTTTATGACAATGGCTGTCATTCATTTTTCTGTTTCTCTGTGTTCTTGACAGTGCCAGACGCAATACACCCAATTTTTCCTCTTTTTTTTTTTTTTTTACAATTAACCACTCAACACAGAGTCAAGAGTATTATTATGCAAATTCTGAATTATTAGATATGGCACATATTCACAAAAAAGGCTACCGCAGACCACATTATTACACCTGGTCTGATCAGAAATAAATGTTCAATTACCCACTCAGCCAATGGGTACTGGGTATTCTATTGTAAAACATTGAGCGCTGATATGCAACAGACGATAGCTCAAAGTAGACTGGCTAAAGATACAACACAAGGTGGAGGCGTTATAGTGAAACCACAAAAGGTAGCTATGTAACGTAACTATTTGAATTTCTTTTGAGTAATATTGACAGCACAATGAAATACTTTCTTGTAAAATAAATATCAAAGTCTATAATTTTATGTCTTCCCTTATGTCAACTTGAGCTTAAGGTATTTTGCCTTTTCACAGCTAAAGGTCTTTGAAGTCCAACTGTCTGCTTAACTGACTTCCAATTGAAAGTCTGGCAAGGCTATTACGCCTCTCTTGGGCTGTTGTAGCTGCAGGCGACAGCTATGATCTGGTTCACTATTTCCTTCACTATCTGAAGTAGCCTTGCTCTGGGGAGATGGGCCTGGCTCGGTCAACAGGATGGATAGTGACCTAAGTAGACTTATAAATAAGTCCAGCCAATTTTGCCATTTAATTGTATAATTGAAATGGCTGAGAGACTGACCACTATGTAAGTAATTGCCATTGGTACAGCAGTTCATTAATACATCTAAACAGCCAACCACTTTCTGCCACACTCAGTCACTCACCATCAAAAACATCTTCAGACTGCTGGTGGTGAGGATCCACTGCTGGGTCAGGTTCAGATGAAGTGACCACAGCAGATTTTGAAGTGGCAGTACATAAAGGTTTAATTTAATACATTTCATATTGCTTTTGTAAACATTTAAAATTATACTTTATGGACCAACTAATGAAGAACTAACATACCTAGTCTTGGAATAAACTAAATTTAGATGGGCTTCTCTCTAAGTATCATAGCTCTAAGCACACAGCTTCACTTTGATATTGTATGAGGGCAAGCGCTGTAAAATTACCCCCCGCGTTAACAAGACTAATGGCAACAGAATAAAGTATCAGTTTAGTTTTAGTGAACACTTTTGTAAGAAGGTAAAATGTCAGCCTTGTCAAGCCATTGTTTCAAATACACCTAAGGTTACCACACTGACTGTATGTAGTTCGCTAGCCAAACCTAGTCTGTACAGTCCAGTCACAAGAACTAAGTATGCAGTAACCACTCATAATAAGCAGGCCTACCAAAGAAAACGTAGCCTCAGCACACAAAAACTTTGAAATGCCTACATTAATCGCGGAAATAGCAACAGAAAAATAATACCCCGCTACCGAAACTGCAAAAACCGCAACATAAACTGTTGACTCGTAGCATAAAACTATGAAACTGCAACATCTTCTTTCGCATCCGTCTTTGCCATTTACTGCGCTTGCGCGTACCGGCCCAGGCTGCTTTCAGAGATGGCGGAATCAGGCGTGTCTCCTTCGGTTGGAAAGTAAAACTTCCAAATATGACGTTATTGTTAATGCAGATGTTTAACAATGAATTGTAAGACGTAGCTGTTACATCCACATTCTCGTTAATTCGCTTATTTTGGCATGTCACCCTGCCGAAAATGAACGATGCGCTGTCGATTTCGCTAAAGTCTTAGAGTTGCCAACTTGACGACTTTCTCGCTTAATGTTGCGACTTTCCCAATCGGGATTGTTTGTCCACTCAAGACGTATGTATACTTCTTGAGAAACTCGTCAATTTGGCAACTCTAAGACTGTAGCGAAATCGACAGTGCATCGTTCATTTTCGGTAGGGTGACATGCCGAAATAAGCGAATTTACGAGAATTTACGAGTGTTTCAATGTGCAGAAAGGATTCAGCACATAAACATTCCAAGATGAAAAAGTTTGAACCAAAGAAGGTGAGGCAGTTCACACCTTATATTAGTTACAGAACTTCAGACAGAATAAAAAACAGTACATTTGAATGGTTCCAGAAACACATTTGCTTTTGCCTGGTAGTGGGTCGATTGGGAATTGAGCTGAGCGCCACCCTGATGGCCTTACTGCCATCTGCAACCTAAGTGGCTGGTCACTCAGTTGATAGCAATCCCCAGTCCATATTACAGGATCGTGATTACTAGGTACTAGGTTATGAAACGACAGCCTGATCCCAACCCCATTTCAATGTGGGTGTAGAAACTTTGACCGTTTTCACCAGCATTTCCTGTTCTCAGAGCTAGGCTATCATGCCACTCTGTAATGTGTGGGCTGTCAACCACGTACCACGTGTTGCCTTCACACCTGCTGGCAACAAACACGCTGACTAGACAGCATAGTGTTAGCCAGCTGCCCGTCTCCTCGCAATGTTTATCTGAGACACTGGAACGGGTCTGGCTGGGGGGGGGCAGTAGGAGGTCGCGTGGCGTGTGCAATTAGAGTAGCGAGAGAGAGACATGGCATTGCAGCATTTGCAATGGCCGAAAAATAGCCCAAGAGGATCATAAATTAAAAAAGAAGAGCTACGACCATGAAAGGGCAAAGACCCGGGTCAACATTGGCGTGGCTTTCCGACTGTGGAGGGAACTCCGCGAATTGAAGGGTCTGAAAGGGGCCTGGACGCAGAGGTAGCAGTCTTTCTGCTGAACAGATGAGCCACATTAGCCTTGCAGTGCTTCACACAACAGTAGCAGCTGTCAGGCATTGATCATATTGTCTGATCTGCCAAAATGTACCATTGTTGTGATGTTATCCAATGATAGCAGCCAAGTTGTGGGTACAGTGGTCTGATGGGTCAGCTAACCTTAGCTTTGTAAATAGAACTTATGGCAACGAGTTCTTGTGAATGTCTGAAATCTTATGTAAGGAATCGAAAGGGAATTGCGCAATCAAACACTGTACATGTGCATGTGCGTCAGAATTAAATGAACCGCCTTCGTCTCAGCTTATTGTTTTGCTTGTACTGTCTCGCTTTGCACACATGCCGTTGTAGCTGTACAGTTATATACCCGCTGTTCTGGAAGAAATTTTGCTATAAGCTCCTGACTACCGTTTCTTCCCAAACGAAGCCATTCTGACAGCAAGCTACTGAATGAGCTCATAGCAGAAACGTGCAAACGGTCTTAGCGTTGCTTGTGAGGAGCTTGCGAATCGATAACTTGTACCGGGAAAAATTCCGAATCCAGTTTCCAATTTTTCAGCTTGTAATTAGCCAGAATAATTTTTAAATTCATTCCTGACGATAGTCCGTTCGTGGACATGAACGGCTGTTTACATGACAATGTGCATTCGTGAACTTTGGGGGTGGACCCCGGGGTGGAGATAAATAAAAGAACTGTCTTCAGGCTTGTATTGAGTCTAAGGCATTTGGTATTTGAGATGTCCTTAGATGTCCTGTTCCCAGTGTCCGTTGGGATAGGTCAAATCGAGACTGTCCGCACCTGGCACATGCATACCATCTGAGATCGCTTCAGGTTTTTCCTGTGACAGAGGACAACACTGAATTAATTTAGGTTTGAGGTTTCAATAATGCCATGATTTTCTTTTATATACAGTTCTCTTAAGTGAACCAAATACACTACTGCATTCATATTTGGATGCAAGTACAGCTGTATATTTGAGACGAGTTTCTTGCACAATTAAATGTGGTGTATTGAATTTGTCTTTGATTCTTTCCTCCGTGTCAATGGGACTAAATACCCATCAGTTATTTCTTTTGTTTGCAACAAGCTGGTTCGATAGGATGAACCACTATCATAACTGGTTTTGTCTTGGCTGGGTTGGCCTGGTCGCAGGGGAGAGACACCCTGAGATTCCATTTTGGCTAACACTATGCTAGACAGTACCACAGCAGTATGTCAATTCATGCTTTACTGATCTCAAGGGCCTTCCTTCTTCTCCCTAGCACAGTAAGACATCTTTAAGGTGCTCTCGGAACTTTGCAATTCCACCTTTCCCTGTTCTGGCCTAGGTTTGGTTGGCCTAATCGCCTCCCTAGGCCATGTATGAGCGGGGAGTACACACTGCTTGGCCACATCACATCATGTGAGCAGGGATTACACTGATTGGCTACATAACACTATTTGAATGAGCATACCGACCGGTTACATCAGACTATGCTGAACTAGGCCACAATGACCTCTAGCCTGCATTTTTTAATAAATCAACAATAATTGTATTCCATAACATATTTAATACTCAAGAGAGACTCCAGGAAGGAGAGGGCCTCTATTATCTCTTCCAAGACCTTCACTGGATGGCACGCCAGACTCCTACACACTAAGTCCTGGAGTCAGAAAGGAAAACAAGCAAACACACATAAGCGCAAGCAGGAAGATAAGAAACGCTAAACACTAGGCACATACACAACAAGACCCATCAACATCTGCACATTATAGCATTAGATTTATCCTATTTCATGGTATTTGGTAACTACCAAAGAATGAGCAGAATAACTTGGAAGACAGACAGTTTTGGGAGCAGGTCTATCCAGGCCCCACTATGACCTTAGATCCAAACTGCCTCCTAACCTGCTCAAAATAGCCCATTATTATGTTGTAATAGCCCAAAACACTGCTAAACCTACACTGCATAAAAAGTTTGTGAAAATTCTCTGATAGTGTGCAACATACATCAAACAGATTAACTGAGGAAAACAGCAGCAGTTGATGACAGAAACATTGTGGGAGCTGTGAAGAAAAAAAAGAGCATCAGTCAGTGATATCACTAACAATCTCCACAGGGCCAGGATGAAGGTATCTCAATTACACATCAGATGGAGGCTTAAAGAGCACTTATACAGAGGCTATACCACATGGTATGAATCAGTCATCAGTCATCATTGGATGGCGAAATTACAATTTGCAAAGTACGGAAGATGAGCCACAAAAGTTCCCAAACAAAGATTATGGAGTGATGAAAACAATTTGACCTTTACACTACCATGGAGAAAGAAGAGATCTGCTCATGATCCAAAACATTCAAGGTCAGTTGCATTGAATGGTGGAGCAGAGGTTTCATAACTTGGGCTTGCATTACTGCGTCTGATGTGGGCCCACCAAGGTTTACAGCTGATACAACTCATGATGGTAGCAGCCAGATGAATTCAGAAGTATACCAAAACATTCTGTCCGCCAACTTACAGAGACACGCATCCAAACTAATTGGGATGAACTTCATCGTGCAGCAAGACTATGACCTAAAACAAAATGCCAACACAACACAGACTTCATTGGGGGAAAAACTGGAATGATTTAAACTGGCTCAGTTAATGTCCAGATTGTGACCCCATTGAGCTTTCATTTCCCCACCTGAAAGATAAAATTGAAGGAGAACCCAGAACCTCCCATGAAACAGACAAAATCTGCAAAAGTCTGCTGTAAAAACATGGAAAAGAATTCCAAAAGAATATTCCAACAGTTTGGTAACGTCACTGAGTCGCAAGCTTGATGCAGCTATCGCAAGTATGGGATACACAACCAAATAATAAGTGTAATTCGCTTTCACTTACTTAAATACTCTTGTATTCAATACCTCTGCTCACCTGAAACTGGGCAACAGTTTCATAACGAAAGCGCTATCTTCAAAGTAGTTTGACACATCTTCCTGTAAATACCAAGACATAAAAGCTGAGATTCAGAAATGTGGTCATTAAATGCACACGTCTGGTAAAGTATTTTCTGTCAAGCCTACTTGGCCTAACACTTGCATAGAAAGCGATTATTTGTGTGTGTGTGTGTGTGTGTGTGTGTGCGTGTGTGCGTGTGTATGTGTGTGTGCGTGCGTGTGTGTGTATGTGTCCCTATAAAACTATTTCAGAAGATGAGTATTGTGCACATATTGGCCCATAATTTAAGCTTAGTGCTCAGTTACAGCCATCCAGATGACACAAAGCTCCACAGCTTTTATAATCTGATCGACACTGATCCAGAAGAAAAGAAAATAGCAGACATTATCCTGATTGCAGGGCAGGGAGAGTGCAACTGCTCACACCAGTATAGCCAGATTCCCCGCTTCCCTGAGCTGCTGACGCCTCGGCGCTCCCTGATCCACGCGGTTTCTAGCCCTTTTGCCCCCATTGTTTTCATTTCTTTTCTTTTTTAATCCACAGAATTTCCTGGTGCAGTGTCTCTACTTGCCTCCCTAACTACATGCTTTAAAACACTGATCCCTGTGTGAAGTTCGGCTCATCGAATGTGCACCTGTTTTGTATGTCAACATTAACGGTTACACGCTACAACAGTAATTTCCAACCCCAAAGTGAAAAAAAGATGAAATATTGCTCTTTAATGATAACTATTCCATACATGTGTACGGCTGTCTGTCTAGTAGTCCAAAGAAATCGCAGTCATCAGCCAACGTAATAAAGTAAAAATAAAGCAAATGCATCTCTTTTTGTGTCAGTAAAACTGAGAGAATTGTATTGTTATGTAGGAATTACCAAATTGTCATGATACATTGAGCTTACTATGGATCACCAGTACACAGATAAGCCGGGCCCTGTGCCTTTTTTGAGAATTTGATGGAGCTACTGTTCAGCAGTAACTCAGAAACAACAGCCAAAGAAAGTCCCTGGGTGAAAGCGCTAACAGCCATCTCCTCCACGGTCAAGCAGGAAAAACAGGAATGAGAACCACAAGTGCTTTCACAACAATCCACAAGGATCCATCTTACCAGAGAAACACCCAACACTTATTGGTCTTTCTTCAAGCCCAATCTGAAAACACATCTATTTCAAATGGTATTAGCAGTGGTCCTACATTGACAGGTTACTCCCTTAGCCATGGAATGATTCCACATCCCTTTGCTTCACGGTTAAAAGCCTTTACGTGGAGGTTTTATTTTCCTGTGGGTTGACATACGTCTTAGAGCAATGCTGTAAGAGAAATACAGTGGACAAACTTTAGTAGGAAACAATGGAGGTTTTCCTTCCCTGCATTAAGAGACATTAGGCCCCACTGCCCTTATCCGCCATGTGCCTCCACAATTCTCGCAGGAGTTTGAAGGCCCCTGCCAGTCAAGGTCCTTGGAATTATTCTGATTCTTCCTTGATGTTAATTTACGGCTCGTTCCTGAAGTCTGAATGTTGGCACACCGACAGTTGTTCTGCAAATTAACTTCAGAAAACACCAACGTTGTCAAGGAAATTTAAGCTATTGTGAATTAATTTCTAAGCCATAACAGAAAAAACTGAAATTTCAAAATGCAAAAAAAGGCCCAATATCAACTTGTGGTTTTTAGTCACCACTGATGAAATATTTTCAGAGCCCGGCATAAAAAAGAAAATAATATAGTACGCACTCATAATATTTTCAAAAATACATATCAATTTGTTTACTGAATGCCCCAGGTAGTGTACGTTGCAGCATAGTTACAGTACACACTCCTTGAGATTAAAATCAGAGCTACATGTCAGCTTCAGGGGACAGAAATGAATTTCCGGATCTTTGAAGGATATCAAATGCAATTGATCTTTTGAAAGAATGCGATGACAGTTGAATTCCTTAGGCAGAATTTAAAAAGGGAATTAAATTCCAGTCCTATATGGTGTCCTACATCCTGAAAGTGACAGATATAGTAGATGGGTATGTGTTACAACAATAGGCCAGGGTGTGCAGCCAGATTCTACCAGTGAAGTTACATCGTGAGAGTATGAGTCAAGCAATCGTGAAATAAAACCAACTACACAGGGACAGTCCAGAAGCACACAGATAAACGTCAGGCAGCTTTTCTCTTTGTGTTAATTCTTGGTGGCCAATGACTTCAAAGTCTCGTCTGACAGGATTTTTTTTTTTTGTTTGTTTCCAGAGTATCATATACAATGCTGTCTGATGAGGACAGTTCATCCACGGATATTGGCACCCCTGGCAAATATCAGCTAAAACGTTATGAAATTTGGTTTTTGTTAATCTGAATCTTTTATTCAAAATTCAAATAAAATCTGACCCTGATGTTAAAGAAAATTACTGAAGGATTAAAAACTATTCTTATCGTCTAATGCATTTTTCCCCAAAAAAGAGGGGAAATCATATGTGTGTAATAAAGTCACTTCCCCAACTCCTCTGCTTCATTAGCTGTGTTCCAATTACAGTTTTGCGCAAAATAAAATCAATATTTCTCAAGTTTTGATGAAGTACAATTGCGACTCGCTGCTGATTCCTTTGAAAAGTATTTTGCGTCATTTACGGTAATTCTCGTAAAGTCGCGCGTCCAATGATACTGTATACAGTATGGATGGCCAAAACATGGTTGATGCTACTGCTGTGACCGTGGCAATTTTTAACAGAAGGCTCAGGCAGCGGGTCATTTTTCAGTGGCAGGGTCCTTATGTGTGGCAGCAGCCGTGAATTAGGGATTTCTGGGAGGTGACCGTGAGCGAGGAGTTCACAGCTGAACTCTAGGTCCTGACCTTCAGGAGGACCCACAAAATGTTCATCAGCTCTGCGAGGTCATGGGACCAGATGTGGCACAGACGTACCCTGTCCCAGGGAGACGGATCCGACCTGGAAGCGAGTGGCTATTGCCCTTTACAAACTCGCAACCTGCGCCGAGCGCAGTAGTGGGCCGAACCTTCAGTGTGAGCAGAACCATGTCCGGTGACGTCACGTTTAGTTAAAAAAGCGTTTCCATTACACTTTTGCCATAAAGTTCTTTATCGACACGTCCGAAAAACCACCTCAGGAGCGCCTAAAAACGTTTTATTGATGTTTGAGAATTTTTTTTTTTTCCAGTTTTTTAATATGATATTTAGATTTTTGCGCATTTCTAGTGGTAATGGAAATGCAACAGACAAAATTCCTTCTTGTCAGAAATCATTGAAACAGTTCCTCCTCATAAAAATCAATCGCTTGGCTACCATATGACTCTATCTTTCAGACCATTGGCTTTCTGTGTAAATTAAAATTATGATTTACCTATCATATGGGAGTGAGGGCTGATTGGCTTAAACACTTACTGTACTGTTGGATCAGCACATAATAGCCAGTGGGTTCACTTCTTCTGTTCCTAATGGGCTACTGTTCAATTTTCAACACTGAATCATGAGTAAAAAAGGCTAATTTCTGTGGAAAATCGCAAAGACGCCCAACTACTACCTCTATGTCAAAGTCAATTTAGTGATGCTTGTCCATGCTTGCTTGTTTTGCGGACTGAAAACTATAACAGGTTTTTATGTCTTGACTACTGCCAGGGCATAAACATCAATTTCAAAATATTTTGACAAATCTGAACAATGCTGTACAACTGCATAATCAGGTTGAGGGTTGTTTTGACCCAATTTTAAATTCTATTTTTCCCATCATAATCCTTTCATACAATGTCTTTCTCAGAGTTGGTACACCTCCAAACAATACATAGTTCTAGCATGGGCGGCATGGTGGCACAGTGGTTAGCATTGCTGCCTCACAGCAAGAAGGTCGTGGGTCCTGGGGCCTTTCTGTGTGGAGTTTGCATGTTCTCCCCATGTTGTGTGGGTTTTCGCCGGGTACTCCGGTTTCCAAAGACATGCATATCAGGCTAATCGGAGACACCAAATTGCCCATAGGTATGAGTGTGAGAGTGAATGGTGTGTGCACCCTGCGATGGATTGGCAAGCTGTTCAGGGTGGGTCCCTGCCTTTGCCCGTAGTCAGCTGGGATAGGCTCCAGCTCGCCCCGTGACCCTGAGGAATAAGTGGGTATAGAAAATGGATGGATGGATAAAATGTAGCATAATAATTGACAGTATAAAATCGCAATTATACCCACATAGCAGAGGAGTCTGGCCTGGATCCAGCGTCAAGACGGCACTGCTGGGCGACTGCTGGCATGGAACGTAGTATGTTCACGAGAAGTGGGCCAGTTCTGGCAATGATGGCATCCACATGTGAGCCGATTATATGCGAGCTGGCCCTGTGCTTGCCCATACTTGGGCCAGCTCTGGCAAACCAGATCTGGGCCATAACAGGGCCGTCATTCTTTATGTATGTGGGCCAGAATTGGGCCATAAAAGTGCATTATTTGGGCCAGAACTGGGCCAGACCCATTTTGCTACGTGGGTACCTAGTGGCCCACCCACGGGCCGATGCTTGCTAAAGGGTTAAAATAAGCATGTGCCTTCCGAGATGGTAATCTCATATCTCTCATCCTGAATCGGTGATTGCATACAACTACAAAACCCAAAACCAGTGAAGTTGGCACGTTATGTAAATCGTATATAAAAACAGAGTACATTGATTTGCAAATCCTTTTCAACTTATATTCAATTGAATACACTGCAAAGACAAGATGTGTAATGTTCAAACTGAGTAACTTTATTTTTTTTTTGCAAATAATCATGAAGTTAGAATTTAAAGGCAGCAACACATTGCAAAAAAGTTGGCACAGGGGCCTTTTTACCACTGTGTTACGTCGCCTTTCCTTTTAACGACACTCAGTAAACGTTTGGGAACTGAGGAGACCAATTTTTGAAGCTTTTCAGGTGAAACTCTTTCCCATTCTTGCTTGATGTACAGCTTAAGTTGTTCAACAGTCCGGGGTCTCCGTTGTCGTATTTTACGCTTCATAATGCGCCACACATTTTCAATGGGAGACAGGTCTGGACTACAGGCTGGCCAGTCTAGTACCCACACTCTTTTACTACGGAGCCATGCTGTTGTAAAACGTGCTGAATGTGGCTTGGCATTGTCTTGCTGAAATAAGCAGGGCCGTCCATGAAAAAGACGTGGCTTGGATGGCAACATATGTTGCTCCAAAACCTGTATGTACCTTTCAGTTTTAATGGTGCCTTCACATATGAGTAAGTTGCCCATGCCTTGGGCACTAATACATCCCCATACCATCACAGATGCTGGCTTTTGAACTTTGCGCCTATAACAGTCCGGATGGTTCTTTTCCTCTTTGGTCCGGAGGACACGACGTCCACAGTTTCCAAACACAATTTGAAATGTGGACTCGTCAGACCACAGAACACTTTTCCACTTTGCATCAGTCCATCTTAGATGAGCTTGGGCCCAGCGAAGCCGGCGGCGTTTCTGGGTGCTGTTGATAAATGGCTTTCGCTTTGCATTGTAGAGTTTTAACTTGCACTTGCAGATGTAGCGATGAACTGTAGTTACTGACAGTGGTTTTCTGAAGTGTTCCTGAGCCCATGTGGTGATGTCCTTTGCACACTGATGTTGGTTTTTGATGCAGTACCGCCTGAGGGATCGAAGGTCACGGGCATTCAGTGTTGGTTTTCGGCCTTGTCACTTACGTGCAGTGATTTCTCCAGATTCTCCGAACCTTTTGACGATATTACGGACCGTAGATGATGAAATCCCTAAATTTCTTGCAATAGCTCGTTGAGGAATGTTATTTTTAAACTGTTCAACAATCAGCTCACACATTTGTTCACTAAGTGGTGACCCTCGCCCCATCCTTGTTTGTGAATGATTGAGCATTTCAGGGAAGCTGCTTTTATACCCAATCATGGCACCCACCTGTTCCCAATTAGCCCGTTCACCTGTGGGATGATTCAAATAAGTGTTGATGAGCATTCCTCAACTCTCTCAGTCTTTTTTGCCACTTGTGCCAGCTTTTTTGAAACATGTTGCAGGCATCAAATTCCAAATGAGCTAATATTTGCAAAAAATTACAAAGTTTACCTGTTCGAACATTATGTAACTTGTCTTTGCAGTGTATTCAATTCAATATAGGTTGAAAAGGATTTGCAAATCATTGTATTCTGTTCTTATTTACGATTTACACAACGTGCCAACTTCGAACATTATGTAACTTGTCTTTGCAGTGTATTCAATTCAATATAGGTTGAAAAGGATTTGCAAATCATTGTATTCTGTTCTTATTTACGGTTTACACAACGTGCCAACTTCACTGGTTTTGGGTTTTGTAATATGTCATTCGACAGCCAACAAAAACTAACCTATAATTCCACATAGGCCCAACAAAGGCATGTGAAAGTATTATTAAGAGAGTACTTTCACATATCATGAGACAGGGATACTACTGTTACTAACAGATAGCAAGCCGTCTTTCTTCTGAACATGAGTCGCTCCTAGCAAGGCGTGTTTTGATTTTGCTCGGATTAGCTGGAACCACGCGACATTGAAGGATGGTTATTTTGAGAATGTTCATATCATTTAGCATGTATGTTATTACCATTTGGCCAGTTAAATCAGTAGCCTATGCATTAAATCATGGTGTCCTCTGAACAGTTAATGTTGCAGCACTGAAACATTAGGCCTACTGCCTAAACAGCTTGAATAAATAAAAAGACTTTGAAGCATCACAGTCATACCCCAGTTCTTTTATTTGTCATTCAATTTAACATTTTTGCTTGTCTTTCTCTCTTCATTTTCCTATTCTGACCGTCTGACCACTTTGTCACTTCATCTAAGATTTAATCTGTAGACTACCAAAACATCAAAATATTACCAGACAGAGGCATGAATCTCCATGATAGAACCTAAATCATTGTGAAATAATCATATAGTAAAATAAAATATCCTTCAGTTTCTTGTTGTCCCTATTTCTCAATTAATAACGGACTGTTAATACTGTGTGCCAAGGCAGAACACTTACTAAATCTGTTTTGTCAGTTGCAGCTTAGCATTACTAAACAGTGGTACACCACCAGTACACAACATTTCTTGCAATGTTGTCCCCTTCGCAGTTTGACAATCAAAGTAAAAGAGAACAGATTTTGGATAAGATAAGCATTGGCAGCCCCTGGGGCCTAACTCTGCAGAGCAATGAGGGAAAGCGGGGCAGAAAGGTCACAGAAGGTTTGAAGACTAAGCAAGAAAGGATCAAAAATCAGTGGGGCAGGCAAGAGGCTTCCATCAAGACAGAAAAACAAACAACTAAGCGTAGTGCCTGAGATCTATTGCTTGCATCTCTATAAACCTTTGCCATAAGTGTCTATCTCAAAGAACATACTGTAACTGTCTAAAAGAAGGAGAAGGCCTCAGTGTGAATCGCTTTTGGGTTTAAAAGGCTTTGCTTATGGAAAGTTCCATCACTTCAACGAGTGGGCTTATCTTTTGACCCTGAGCTTCTTAAATGTATGGTAGCCTGTTTCAGAAGATACAATCTTCAGGCTTAATCTTCCATTTGATGCCACTGTCACATGCAGTTGCAAAGGAGGCCACCACTATCAAAGGATGGCACCTAACATGTTTCAAAAGAGAACAAGAGCACTCAGGGAGTGCATACCTCCGCCAAAGCACTACAGACACTACATACAGTATCTGGGATACATATGAGTAGTGCTATTATAAATCGCCACAGAAGTAAAAAAAATTCCTGGATCCAGAATTTGATCCTGATCACTCCTAAAATGAAATTATACACTTATAAAATTGGGCCAAGACACACCTTTGGTGAAAATTTCATGAAATCTGTCCTTAACTTTTTCGATAATTTAGCCAACAAACAAACACGCTCACCCACAGACTGAAGATAAACATGACCTCCTTGACGGGGGTAACAACGAAGCCTCTCATTACCAGTCAAAAGTTTTTGTGCTCTTTACTCCAGTATTTTTTCATGTTTTTAGTAAATAAAGTGGTACTAACTTGTATAAATGACCTAAAGTTGTACAAGGTAGGATAAGTAGTGAGATATTGGAGAGATTATGCCACCATTCCAACAAGTAAAAAGTTGTGAAGGTATATGAAAATGCACATAAAAGCATAAAGCTGTGATCTCTAAATTACTTTTGACTTAAATTATTTGCAGACAGTATAAAAACAATAACACTGGTGTTTCATCCAGTCAGGCTAATTTTATTTGAAAATATACATCCATTCCTGCTATTCAGGCCTGCAATGCATTCCAATAAGTTGGGACAGGGAAAATTTAAGACCAATAATGAGGTAAACAGATTGAGGAATAAAGTCATTTTTAGCAGCTGATGTCATGATTTGGTGCAGACAGTTCCTACAGTTCCCCAGTCCTTCAAGATTATAGATTGGCTGAAGATTGCCATTTTCCCCACAAATGTCGAAGAAAATTAGTGAGAGGTTCAAAAATAATAAGACAAAAAAGATAGGAAGGGATTTTTATTTACTCAGCCAAATTAAAAACTTCACACTCGTTTGGAGGTCGATAAGTTGAACATAACAAGGAATGAGGTTTTAGATAATGATTTTATTTAATTCTGTACTCATTAAAGATGATGTATCATAAAAATAATGTCCATAATGTAACCAGTTCCACCGGAAATGCTACGGAAATATCCAAGAGTAAAAATGGTAAATTAAAACTTGAATAAGAGCAGTGCGCAGGCGATTACGTATGGTTTGGGCAGTCACACGACCTCTAAACAATTCATTCCTAGTGGACGTTGCAGTGACAAATCGATTATGCAAATGAAGTAAGACAATTTGTTGGTCTTCTGCTTTTGACGTCACATATGGGCTACCAGAACGAGGTCGGTCAGCTTTGGTGCCAGTTTGTTGGAGACGTGTCCGAAGATCATGGATAGTCTGTCGACTGCATCCCATAACCCTTGCAACATATTCAGCATGTCAATGGCACGTTCACGCTGAATGTTTGACAGCCATGGCATTGAAAATCAACGAATAATTAACTGTTAAAACTTGTTTTTCCTAGATGTCACTGTAACATGCTAATGTGAGCTCGGTTGCACATCTCTCATATGGTCACGTGACTAGGAACACGAGAAAACATGGTTTTAGCTCATAGTACGCTCACTCGTGCTACGTACCTGTGCACGTCGGAGTGGATGTGTGACATGAGGTCTTTGACAACGCATTTACCCCTAGTGATAGTAAAAACTCTTTTATTTAAAGTTTCAAGAAAATATATACAAATTGATGAGTGTGAAGTTTCTTTTTTGACTCAGCATATTTCATTTGCTGTGAACATAACAAAATTAAAAGATTCAAGGAATGTGGAGGAATTTATGTACATAAAGGGCAAGGGCACAGGCCAAAGCTGAATACCCATGATCCCTCAGGCAGTAATACATCAAGAACTATTATCAGTATGCACCACATAGGCTGAGATGCCTTTGGAAAACCTTTGTTAAGTATGTTGTACTACAACACATACAGTAGTTACGTCCACAAATGCCAGTTCAAACTTTACTGAGCATTAAGAAACACTTATGTAAACAATGTCCAGAACAGCTGCTAACGTCTCTGAAAGGCATCTGTGATGGACCAGTAAAAACATGTATCATGGACTGACAAAGCGATATTTCAAGTTTTTTTTAAAGAAATGGAAACCATGCGCACCAAACCAAAAAAGAAAGGGACAATCTTTACTGTGACCAGAAAAAAAAAATCTAAAAGTCATGTTCTGTCATGTTATGGGATTGTGTCAGTGCCCTGGGCAAAGGTAACTTGCAAATCTGTGGAGGCACCATTAATGCTGAATAGTACGCTGGGAGTCTGGTGTAAGGGTGTGAGTGTAGGAGTGGCCCGCCTGCAGTCTTGACTTGTCCCTAACCATGAACTTGTGACACATTTTGAAACTCAAAATGCGACAACAAAGACCCTGTACTTTTGCACACCTTACAACTTGTTTGCGGGTGGAACTTTTCTCAAGAATGCTGCAAGAATCAGAATCGAAATGTGTTCATTTTGGAAAAAAAAAAGAATCATATGGAAAAACATAAAAATAATGTGTTGTATTGTTTTCAATGTAAAACAGGTCAAGCAACCAATGAGTGCAGGACATTCCTGAAAACTCGTGTTTGGGGCAAAGCCCCCTAAGAAACGACTGCCACTCTGTCTGCTCAAAAGATACTGCAAAAGGTGGCCATTTAGATTAATCTAGGAATAAAATAGTGTTTATATTCCATTTTCCACTTGACTGCTTGAAAATTATGGTTGTACTAAAATCGTTCGACTGGCTAACATACGTTATTTGGTACTGACCCATTGTGGTTGTACATACAATCGGGCTTGCACATATTTCAACAGAAAAATAATATTTGTAATTTTGCCTCTGGACGCTACCACAATGGATTTGAAATTAAGCAAACTAGCAAACTAGAGAGATAGGCTATTCCTATCTTTCTCTATAGGAAACTTCTCTCTTTCCATCACTCTGGCGCAAGTTAATCTTCATTTCCTCTCTCCAAAAAGCCGGCTCTAGGACTGGACAGGCTTTCTATGTTTTTTTGGCAGTCTTAGCTGGCGCCTCTCTTCATGTGTGCTACCAGTGGATTTCTCCTTGTGTTAAACCCTCTGTATTTACATTCATATGGTTGTCGCTTGATTGTAGACTTTGATAATGATACATGCAGGCGACTTTTCATGATGTTGGAAGCGGTTTTTTTCTTGATGACTGAAAGAATTCTGCAATCATCCTCTCCACTTTTCTTCTGTGGTCATTCAGGTATTTCGATGTGCTGAGCTTGTTACTGCATTCCTTCTTTTCAAGAATGTACTGCTTCATATCATTGAGTTAGGCACTCTTAAAGCTTCCACTGTCTCTCTTGATTTGTTTGTTTTGTTTTTCAGCCTAATGACAGACTACTTCACCATGATCAATATCCAGGAGCAGTCTTTACCATTAGACAAAGGCCGGCAATTTCCTTGGGCCCCGAACTACCGGGTGCCCCCTAAAACACCGAATAAACTTAAAGTTAAGATTTTTTTTTTTTTATTCTTCATTAATTATTCATGTCATTCTAAAAATCTATTGGCTAATATGGCACCATAATGCATATAATTTATGGGTAACTAGAGTCTCAGCACTCCCCACCCCCCTTCTCCGTCCAGTCCCCACAACAATGGACCGACTATTCCATGATCACATCTATGGAGGAGATTCAGAGAGTAAACAGATGAGATTGTGTGAAAATAGAAAATAAGCAAAGCTCCCCAATTGGTTATGAAAAAAATAAGAGGCGGGAGGAGAGTAAAAGATTTTTAGCAGGACTGCTAAGGTTACTTCTTACTTCTTCCTACTCCTGTCAGCTGTTTATAACTGATGAGATTCAGAATAAGTTACTGTTCTCTCTGCCTACTGGCAGATCCATTCTGTATGTTAATGTTAGTTGGCAATTAAAAGGTCTATTTGTTGATGGTGAAAAACTAGCGCATGGATTTTGAGAACTAAGAGCTGTGATTGAAGCCGGCATGTCAATAATGAAGCGTGATGACACAACTTAGTAATAATATTCTGTCTAGGTCATAAATTGCTCCGTCTGTCATCCAGAAAATATATACATATGCACCGGCATCGCTTAGCTTATCGATGATAGCTAACGTCAATGTTTGGCAAAACAGCGATTGCTGAAGCAATGCTGTTGTAGCTTATAAACGCAGTCAATGTATCAAGCCATTGTAACAACACTTGAGAATTCATTACTTCACTGTCACCTGCTTATACTTGGTTGTTAATGATATTACGCTCAAAAAATGTAATAAAAAAAGTGTTATTCAAAGTGTAATAACATTGTGACTTAGCTAGCTAAGTTAGCTACCTCATCCATCACGTTATTCAGGAGTTATTTTGGAACCCACCTCCTGTCTCTCAAAGACAAGTCCCGGTGGAGCATTCAAGCGCTAAGAGTAGCCTGTTGTCCAGGCGCCAGGATCAGCCAGCAGGCCAATCCTCCTGCTTGAATGCTGCAGAGAGGGGTGTCATTGCAAGGACATAGGTAGGTTCCATAACAATGCGTCATTCAGTCTAGAGTGTGAGCAACAAAATGTTGACCTCATTTCACCTGATGGCCACTGCTGGTGTCAGTAATGACATGGAAATTATGAAAGGTACACATCACTCCTCTAAATAAATTAAAGAATAAAAATAAAGAAAAATTGCTATTTGAAGACCAATGAAGAGAAGTTGTCTCTTCGTGTGGAGCGCCGCATGTCCATGCTTGCCTTGGGCTCCCAAATTGCTTAGACTACCACTGTCTACATCTCAACGGACTGCATATTGAGAGTTCTCATGATCAGATACCAGAAGCAAATTCAACACTTAGAATCAGCTATAGACCTTGTATCTGCTTAATTTGTCAAATAATGAGGGAACAGCCCAACCTAGCCACAAAACTGCATGTCAGTCAATTGTCCAATTACTTTTTAAGCCTTTAAAAATGGACAGACTGTGCATGAAAATGGCTTAAATAGCTGAATATTAATTTGATATTTTTGATTAATCCGTTGAAATAAAGCTTTTATTAAATCTTGATAGCTTAATTTCAATTCCATTTTGACGGTGTAGATTATATGACAATGGGAAAACCAGGACATGCGGGTCATGTTGAGTCATTGAAATTTGGCATGGTTGCCTTGTGTAGGAAAGATGTGTGTGTTTTCTTATGTTTAATTCTGAAGCCATTTACTTCTCTTGCATGATTGCTGGGATGATTTAACTCATTCATACTTTTATATTAAATTGTAGCGTTTGTACTGAACACTTTTCTTCAAAATTACACAATAGAAAGTATTGAAGTACAGGTGGCCCATGACCGCTATCGTCAACTGATTTCGTGTTTTCATTGGACTGCGAATGGACATCGCTTATCGTAAGGAATGGTAGAATTCGCCGCGCCGTTGACAGCAGCTTGCCGTAGGGAATGAGTAAACATCTCACAATATGAGACACATTGTCAGGCTGTGCCATATGTGACCATCTATTATAAAAGTGTCAGCCACAATATCTTTTCATATGATGTTGTAAATTTCATGTGTGCCATTTGATTCACCAACTTCACATTTGTATTATATTTATTAAAATGAAGCTAATTATTACCAGTCCATTAAGCAACAATTTTAATATGATTACAACATTTCCCAGGGCTGTTACAACTTTCCCCATAGCCAGGGAAAGTTGTAATAACTGCACTTCTACTAACTCCTGCTGAGATGTAATTGCGAGAAAAGTCCTTGGGGTTCAGTTGTTGCCAATATAGGTCAAACCATAGAATTTATTTAGCCATTTTTCTTCCCTAGCTTGTGGTTCTTTCCTGGTAAAAACATATGTTTCACGGAATCAAGGGTCATGAAGGGCTATCTTTTTCTAAAACCCAATTATTATTTGTAACCTGGGTGACAAAAGCAAAGAAAGATGGCAGTCATGGAAAAGGTCCTTGAAAGGAGAGATATTGTCTCAAATGTGGAATCACATTTTTCAATCATACTAACCTGTTTGCTAATAGTCTTGGGCTGTATCATCACATAACCTTTCAGCACAATTCATCAGCTAAAATGCCAACATTATAAGTTCATTGTGAGAACTTCAATCCATAACCCACAACAAACAGCATAGCCTACCTTTTTCTGAGAGGACTGGGGACCCCGTTTCCAGTGAAGCAAGAAACCATGCGAGTTGGGGCTGGCCCCATGAAAGAAGTAACTAGCTTGGTACCTAGCTAGCTGGCCAGCTATCGGTTGCATATTATGGAGCCAATTTTTTTTGCATGGTGTCCCAAAAATCAAATATGGGGAGTTCCATCTCTGCCAGGAGTCGGGATACAGATTCCAGAGGGATATGACGCAAAAAACCATGTAAGCGCCAGCCCCATGGAAGAACAAACAAGCTTGCTAGCAAGCCAGTTAGCTATTTGTTGCATATTATGGGACAAACTTCTTGCATGCTGTCGCAAAAATCAAAGGAAGCTTGTCCTGATTCAAAACTGCACCGTGCTCTTTTTCTGCCGGGAGTCAGGACTCTGGTTCCAGCGGCAGATGAAGCCAGAAACCAGGTGAGTTGGGGCTCGCCCAGTGAGAAAACTAGCTAGCTTGTTATCAGCTGCTGTTTTAGGAGCAATTTTTTGTATGGGGTCATGAAAATCAAAGCAAGCTAGTTAATATTCAAAAATACACAGTGCTAAAATGCAGATGCCAAAGGACAAATGCAATAGCAAATAATTTGTTGTGCATATTTCCTTTTGTAGTAATAATACATTATTTGATATTGCATTGGTGCGAAGCATTAGAATGAAAAATGGCAGTGAGCTGAGAATTTTGGGAGAGTACTTAATAACTTGGGATGTCTGTGAATACAACCCACAGTCATGAGAAAGGCATTCATCTTGTTGTAGGACAGAAACAATTATATAAAATATCTAGCCATATTTTACAAATAAAAATTTTATTCGCATCCAGGGGCAGTCAAAATTGGGGGAAAAAAAGTGTTGAAAATGCCTTTTCTTTCTTTCTTTTCTTTTTTTTTTGTTACACAAAAATCTAAATCTCTGATTCATCAGATAGCAATGGCATCGTTTTGGAGATTCCATGCTTTCTTTTTGTCGAGTGATTCAGGAACATTTAAAGCCAGGCCACTTTGCTCAACACTGTACAACGTACAAACGTTTACATAATTATTTTTGGCATATTATTATTTTATAATTACAATTATATTATTACTGTCTAAAAATACCTGTCAAACACAAAATCTAGGAAAAAGCCGTACCTGCTTAGAATGAGGATCACAGGATTCTCTTTGCACGATAAGCTGCTCACTTACCCTTTTTTTTCTGAGCAACAGCAAACAATTGAGATTGAGACCAATGCATGGAGCCCGAGGCGAGACAGGAGGAGAGAGGGAGGGGGAGGAAGGGCTACATGTGGTTAATAACATCTAAGGTGCGAGGTCTGCAGAGGCCGGGCAGTGCATAATGAAAACAGAAGCCTTTTTTCCACTCAAGTTTGCATGGGTTTCAGCCAAAAGGTGTCAGTACTGAAAGTGAACATATGCGAAGTGAGTCACACATGTATATGCATATATATACACACATGGTCATGTGCAGACTTTAGAGATCACGTGCTCACACGTATAAAGACAAACACACACACACCATTCATTGTAAACCCTGACAAGTGTGGTAAACTCAAATGCTTTGTGGAAACCAATTACCTCAAAAAACTGAGTATGCCAACTTGGTGTGTTCACAGCACTTAAAGAAAATAAGTTATTTTTACATGTTTTTAAGTTCCCTCCATACAATGCAGTCAAGTTGGCCTACACAATATTTTTGACGTAATCAATTTCAACAAAAAAAATGAGTTCACCACACTATAAGGGTTTACAGTGTTCCGCTATCAGAGCCAGCAGCAATTTTTCCATCCTGGAAACATAGTTTAAGCCGAAACATCCAGATCATAGCACACCACTCTCAGTCACGCGTTCCCCTTCCCCACCCCAAAATATTTTTAAGGAATAAAATTTCACAGAAATTCAAGTAAAAAAAAAAAATACACATTGTTCGTACTCAGAAAAAGACACATTTTGTGTAGCCATGAAGATAAATCAGTTTCTTTTAATGTAGAAATGGCCCATGCTTTGTGATGCAATACTGTACAAGTGTCTTCTTTCAAGAACAACAAAAAGAAAAAAACAATAAAAGAAAAACACTGCGCATGATGTGTATGAAAGTACACAAATATATTTCAATCCTCTTCGGTTTCTTCATTGTGGAAAAGCAACAGCTGCCTAGAAAAAAAAAAAAAAACTCAAAAAGAAAAAAGCTAATTTTGCCCCACATGAGCAGAACACTCAACAACCTGCAGACTTAGGTACCTGAGATCCCTATATTTATTTGACTAAATATACTCAGCACATGTAAAGCACAGTATACCCCATTTCAAAACCAGTACCAAAATATATGCAACTCATGTATATATTATGTATATATTACAAAAACTGCAAACTTCTACATTTCCAATTTTCTGATTTGCAGGTAATTAAAAAAATTTTGAAAGTCAAATATTGTTTCTCAACTATTTACACTTCGTATTCTGAAAAATAGCCAGCTATTGCACTTTTCTTATGTAAAATACACTCCGCTCAACTGGGGTTGCCTCATTCCAAGTGAATTAAGCGTTGGACCCCATAGTTTTCTTTTGTTCACTAACAGTAAATTGCAGATTATACACTTCATATTCCTTTTAAACTATTAGAGAACAACTGTGAATAGTCTCAAAAATTTGGACAAAAAGAGAAAAATTGTCATTTTGCTCAAAAATAAACCATGAATGTCCCCAGTTTTCACAGATTAACAAGAATAAATACAGATTGAGTTCATGACAATGTGCAATTGGTTTGGGGCACACTAATAAATGGATTATAATGCCCTTTCATGTACCCGTTCGATTTATTTGTTTTACAAAATGTAGGATCGGCTAAAACTAGCTTTATTTACAATAAAATAGTGAAACAAGAGCTCCACTACAAATCCTTTTAAGGACTCTCTGTTCTTCCTCCATATCAGAATTTCTCAATTCACAGTTCTCGCATTCTCGCAAAGAGCTTTCTTAAGTGAGTGCATCAGAGAAAAAAAAAAATTTTATGCAAGTGCAAAAGACGAGCACCGTGGAAATATTAAAGCTTCAGACATCTGTAAACAAGTCACCAAGAAAAACCAACTGACTATTCTTTCAGTTTGTCCATGGTAGTCTTCCACTGAACTGTAGGCCATTTTACACACTCCCAAACAGGGTTAACAGTACATTTCACGAATGGACAGATAGCAAATGTAAAACATTTTTCAGCGAAGTATTGAGCTTTCACTTCAATTAAATTTTTACCATACATGGCAGGTTAAAGATTTATTTTAGAAATAATCTGAGATGATATTTCACTTTGATATTACGGAATGTAATGCTATTCAGATATTCTCATGGGCAGAAAATAAAGCATGATTTGCAGTATTTTGTAAGATTTCTATGCCGTGGCACAATGCTGTAGACCTGTTACAAAAATAAACTTGATTTTCTTGAAGCGTCAATAAAGAACAATGCTACACGTTTGCACATATAAATGAAAAACATATCACATTAGGGGACATGTTCTATACTCTAGATATCTAAAGCCTAAATAATAACAAATTAATACAACTAAAAATAAATAATCAACCCCAGCTCCCTCAGGAATAAGTACAGTTATCATTTTTGTGTAAGAAATCACTGTAAACAAGTAAAGCCATTACTCTATAAATGAGCCCTGAAACATGCCAATAACTGACAACACTGATTTACCCAGTACAGTAGGAAACCCAATACTAGTCATGTAGACAAGTAGAAGTTTCTTTGGATTAGCGCTAGCAAATAGTAGATATCTCGCATATTTCTATGCAGATAATGGCACAAATAACAATAAATGATGATGTCCAGATCAGTAAAGAGCGTAACTACGTTTTGTGAACCCAGAACGAATTGACTCCGCAGAAAATTTGTTATGAGGCCAAATCATAGTCAAATACTCTCCTCTGAATAGAACCTGGACCAATTACCACTTTCATCCTTGGAAACCATTATGTACCAGACAGTGCTTCACAATTACATCCATACCCTACCCTGCCCTATGTCACAGCATGGTGGCAAACTAGGAAATAGACTATGTAATGGACTCAGACAGCAGGCAAATTTACTAATAGATGCTGGGCTTAGGCATTTTTAGAATGCTGTCTTCAGCTGTATTTCCATGAAGTGCACGAAACTGTGACCGTTGCTAACATGAAACAATGAAATGCTTCTTGGGTATGTCTTCGGTACAATAAAAACTACATTTTTTAAGCAGTGGTTCCTACGTCATTACAAAGCACTGACAAGCTTCAATCGGCTCTGCAGATATCGTAACGCATTCATATCAAACATGGTATACCTACTAAACGCGGTATATTGATCAACAGCTGACAAAAGATGTAAAGAAACATTGGGCTGCTACCAGCTTTGTGAAAGGAGGTATTGAGTAGCAACTGTTGCCCTGGTTACTGCATCTGTTTAGTGCAATCTCTTCCATACGAGTCGTGACTTCAGAACAATGAGCGACTTTCCTTGGAGGAAGGGTAAGAGACAGATAGAGAGAGAGAGAGAAAGTTCAGTTAAGGTGCCAGTTTTGCAGCGACTTGCAGTAATGTGTCAATACTCATGATCTGAAGAACACAGTTTGACTCAACGTTTCTATGACATCAAGCCTAATGCTGATATAAGCAGGAGAGTTTTGCTCCATTGAGTCCAGACTTACTGAACAGCCTGGCTGGATGAAACCTCAAAATCCATAGTCACAAATTACATGCAGATTTGGCAAGGCATATTTTTAGGCACAATAGTTAAATGCACGTAGCTATGTACAGTGCTGTGAAAAGTATTTGCCATCTTTCAGATTTCTATTTTTGCTTTTTTTTTTTTTTGGTCATATTTAAAGTTACAGATCATCCAAATAATTTTAATTTTAGACAAAGACAATATTTCTTTTGTGCCATTCAGAAGTAGACTTGCTTGTGTACTTTGGGTCATGGTCCGGCCGCATAACCCAACTGCGCTTGAACTTTAGGTCATAAACTGGCAGCCGGACATTCTCCCTAAGGTTTTTCTGTTTGAGAGCAAAATTCATTGTTTCATCAATGCAGCCTCGAACGATCAGGCAGGCTACCACGGTGTTTGACATTTGGTTTGATGTTCTTCCGACATAATGCTACGTCAGTTTTATGCCAGAGGTAATGAGACCCGTATCTTCCAAAAAGTTCCACTTATGACCCACCAGGCCACATAATATTGTTCCATTTGGAGGTCAGAATAGCTTTATAACTCTTTCCAGACTGAAAGAAGTAAATGACTTTCTCATCAGCTCTTTAATTTCTTTAGATCGCAGCTTCAAGTGCTGCTTTTAGCCTGCTTCACATTGCCAGACAGGTTCTACTTAAGTGTTTTTCAATTTCAGCAGAGCTGGCAGTAATCATGCCAATGAGTGTCCAGTGAAATCATATCCAATTTTAAATAATTTTTTTAAATTTATTTGTTGATTTAGTAACTCAGGGCGTGATTACTTTTTCACACAGGGCCAAGTGAGGTTTTATAGCTTTTTTCCTCTTCAATAAATGAAATAATAATTTCAAAACTGCATTTTTTTGTTTACTCAAGTATCTGTGTCTAATATCTAATGCATCTAAAATTAGTTTGATGATCTGAAACAATTGAGGATGTCCAAAATGCAAAAATAGAAGGAATTAGGAAAGGGGGGAAATACTTTTTCATACCACTACAACATGTAAGATACTTCAGATTGTCGGTGGAAAAAGCACAGTTCAGAGCCAAAGTAAAGTAATGACTGAAAGGCATAAGAAAGTAGCAAACGCAAGGGTTCTGACACAAAAGCGTCAGAGAAATGGCTCAGGAAGTAGACGCTGCTAAAGAAAAAATGCATATCATCAAACTTCATCACAATTCTCATACTTTAGCTGCTCTGCTGAGGACTACGGATACACCATGAGAAGACAAAGGTGTACCTTTGGTTAACGGTTTTCCTCATTTTTTTAATGGGAAGCATAACAGGAGGAAAGAATATAATAGGATAAAACTTCATCTATCACCTTTTCCCAATCTTATACAATGCTTCAAATGGCTTAAAAAAAAAAAAAAAGTTCAAAGTTCTTGGACCCTTGCCTTCATAAATCTATCAAGAAGTAATTCAAGCAGTGTAAGGTTTTTGCGCGTGTTCGTACGTGTCTGTACGTGTCTGTGCGTGCAAACCGCACACATGCATATATCAGTGACAAAAGTTGCCGATCTCCTCCAGGGAGCGTGTACACCCAACCCACTACTGGAAGGTGTGTTCTCCACGGACGATGTGCGAGGAGAACTCGTAGCGATCCAGGCTGCGGTGGCCGCAGATGTTGCACTCCAGAGGGTCTCGGTATCCGTGGCAGCCCATGTGTATGGTGTACATGACGTGATCGAGGAAGAGCACCTTGCAGTGCTCGCAGCGGAACGCCCTCACCTCCCTACCCTCCCGGCCAAATACGCGGTACGCGTCCCGGCTGGGGGGCCGTTCGACCGCCTCCGCGCCCGCTTTCCCCGCCTCCGTTGCCTCCCTGATGCTCGGCTCCGGCCCGCGCCCCACCTCTTTGGTGTAGACGGGGTTTGGGAGGGAATATGGGGCGTGGTTAGGGGGGAGGGCCTGCTGCTTGTCCGGTGGGCTGCCGCGCTCTGAGTCGGCCGAGTCCACGCAGCTGTTGTTGGGGGACTCCTCACGAGAGACCTGAGGGTGCCTGGGCCTCAGTAGGGGGATGGGGCCATTGCTGGAGGGGGGGAAATCCGAAGAGGGGAGTGGGAGGGGAGTGGTGTCCCGGCTGCCGGGCCGTTCTAGACGGGGGCCTAACGGGTAAACCTGGGAGAAGAGGGGGTTGATGAGGGGCACCACTTCGCCCATCGGGAACTGCGGGTGGGCCAGGTGGGAGCGCAGCGGCTCTGCTGCCATGTAGGTCATGGCGTTGCTGATCGCCTGGTCCATCATGCGGGCCTGCACAAGCTCTGCCTCCTTCTCGTATTTTGTGCCCATCTCGTAGCTCATTTCAGGATAGCTGTAGCGCATCATCTTCTCACCTGAGGAAAAACCAACATTCGCAACACACACGTGAGTCTTGTTTGCACTGACAGTGGCGACTGAAACTGTACATTGAAAATCAGCAAAGCAAAACATCCTGTCAGGAAGGTTTTTAGAGCAAGTGCATAGTAAATATTTTCTTGGGGAACCCCAGATTTCAGCTGAGCTAACATAAATCTGAGAGCAAACAAAGTATGACAATGATACGGCAAACAAAGGTAAGGTAAGGTAATTATGGAATTGTGGGCAATATTCCGTCATGCTGCGTATAATTCATGAGGGATGGGTTTGTAGTGTAAAAACTATTCATACAATCGCATACAAATTCTCTTATGTCGTTTTCAGAAGAGAAAGTACGTTGTACAAGGGTCACAATTGCTCTCTTGTGAACTGAAGAGAAACCAGGAAATCATTAATAGCATCAGCTAAAAAATGTCAGGATACAAAATTCTCCATTTATTAAAATAGGAGATTAATTTCTTGAATAAAGCCAATTTAAATGTAGACTGTACTACCAGAGCACAGAAACTGTAACCAAGAACCAAGATCACAGAACATTTTGTTATTATTCTGAGTCTCTAGTTTTACTTAAGTAAACTTTAAGGTTGGAAATCCCCATCGGAAGCATGGTAACCAAAGTGAGGGTTTAACCCCTGCAAAATATGGATGCGGTGTGTGGCTTTCCCTCCATTCGATAAGAGCAATGGCAGAACTACAGGTGTGCCAAACCACAAAACTGCAGAAAAAAAAAAAAAAAAAAGTTTTTATTTCCTCAGCTTGAGCGCTTTTCTCTTCACTCTATATTTTTTGTCCTCTCTCCCTATCAGTTCAAAGCAGGAACGCTTTTGGAGGAAATAAATAAAACAATGTTCTTAAAAGAGAAAAACTATCCACAAACACAAATAATAGACGCTTTATCCGATCAAAGAAGACTCAAGGGGGTTAAAACATGCATCCAGTGCATTGGCGTAAAGTAATTTTCAAAATGGTGATGACTTAATCTTATCACTCGTGACAGAGAAAAAGTGTTTTTTTTTCCTCCCCTTGGTGGAAATGAGACTTTGAGAATCGGGTCAAAAGCTTTCTTCACAGCACAACACTCACATTACTATTTTCCTCCCATGAATGTGAAAATGAATCTGAAATCTGACATTTGAAAATTTCCATCACCAGATGACATCACGATAATCAAAGCCTCGAGATTGCAGCAAAATTATAAGCGCTTCACATAGTCCCATTTCTGTCTCAGGCATCAATATGAATGAACACATATTGGTCCTGATGCATACATTAATTAATGATATGCAAGTGAAATGGTAGCCTTCCTCATCTTGTCGCAAAATGCTGACAATAAATACCATAATTTACATGCCATTCATCATGCCACAGTTGGCAGTAAATGAACTTAAAAGATCTGGAAAGGGGGTTGGAGCTCTGCAAACGCTGATGAGTGGGGGAGCCCAGAGGCTGGAAGTGGCAAATGGCTAATAGCTTGGGAACTGGGCCTCATGGAACTCCGGAGCCATGCAAGATGACAATAAAACTGTTTGGACTTCCTCCATTATGAGTGGGCACAAGAGGTTCGCTAAGCCCGCAAGTGGAAGGTGTTAATGGTCTTTCTGTGTCTTTGGTGTTACTCTGTACTGAAGGGGTAGTTGCAGGGCTCTGGCTGACACAATGCCCCCCAGTGGAAGTCATATTACTGTCCTCAGTCTTCAATATAACTGGACCTTAACTTATCTGTTTAAAATAATCTAAACCTCTGAGAACTTCACAATATGCTTATATGTTCAATATACTGCTAAGAAATCACTTCTGTACTTATAACCCAATTTACCTATATAATAATTCATCTTAAGACATTTTCATGACAACTGCATCATTTTAGTACATATTCATATCATGTTTGGTCTTGTAATTCTCGGGAGAATCCAAGGAGTTGAATGGAGTATGTTTCATTCCCATTGAAGTTATGGTTCATTTGCTTTTGGAAACATCTGAAAATTAGTCAGAATCCTCTCGAGTAATCATTCTGTTCTTCTCTCTCTGCTAAATTGTTTTATTACATCCTCCAAATGGTGGAAACCCAAAACCCAGATTTGACCCCCCCTTCCACGAAATTTATGGCCATGCCACCTGGATCAAAGACGTGATTTGGCTTAATGAAAAGACAGACAATCAGTTTGGGGAAGATCGTATCCGATCTCTCCCCACGTACGTAAGTGCATGTGTAGCCTCTTTAATTAGATCACAGCCGACTTCCCACACATGCACCTCTATGCCGTGTGTAGCCTCTATAGCTATGGCAGATCGTCTCTCTGGTCTCGCCCTCACACAACTCCGTGTGTGTAGCTTTCGCCAGGTATGACTTCTTTATTTGTCTAAATTTGTGGTAATTGATGTTTGGTCTGTTGATTTAAACTCTTGCCTACCTGCCGAATAAATCATTGTTATTCCTTTAAACTTGCGTGGTCTCTGTTACTTCTAATCCTTTTATTCTTTCTAGCCACATTACGACTGGTACTTAGGGGGTGATTCCTTATCATTCCATACTAGCTAGCTGATGTTTATAGGTAGTGAAGGGTTTTAAGTTGGATTATAAATTCCAGTCTACTTATATAAAGGGTTTATGTAGTACCGGTTCTGGGGATTTGGCATTGAAGGGCACCCCTGGGCTTATAAGTCGGTGCCTGTCAGATTCGCCTTAAGGAACCCTTGGGTTCACATAAATCTGGGTTCATAATATATTTAAGCCAAGATGCTACCATCATGATGATTTCTTCCATCTTCTAAAACTATCACCAAACTAAGATCCGGCAATTATACTAAAACCCCGGGGCATATATTGAGTAATGCAGGCCTTCACTTACGAGTCCGAGGTGTGGTCACCCCAAGGTCCATGCATGTTTTCCCTAAATTATAAATTCGAATTCTAATTTGGAGTCAGATATTTAACGAGAGTATAACCAAATTTGGTATTCTAAATTTTCTATGGAGTAAGATTAATTGTAACCGTTGTGCTTTTGTGCCCCGTTCTTCAAACGAAAATTGATAAATTTTATTGTGATTTGCACCTGCCAAAAGATTGCACTTGTAACACCAGCCCAAAGAACACGTTGAGCCTTCGCCCCCTGCAATTTCCGTCCTTGGTATTGTTTTGTGGGGCTTTACAAACTTTAAATAAATCAACAAATGCTTTCTGAAGTAATGATATGTGCATGGAAAACAAATCGACATGGTCTACAACATCCCCCGGCAATCGTGTGCTTCTTATTTTCAAACTCCATCAAGGCCATTTATGGTCTGAAGCTACACACCAAATTTGGTTGTCCTATCTGTAATAGTTTCTGAGAAAAGTTGCCTCCTTTCTCTCGGACGGACGGACGGAAGCACACACACATGGACGGATGGACCGACGGAGGTCAAACCTATATACCCTTCACACTTCTTGTTGGTGGGGGATAATAAGATAAACTTCGAAAGGCAAGAGTGAGACCAGAAAGATCAGAGAAATTTTAAATGAGGCCAGCGAGGCTCAACACACCAGTGATAAATGGAATAAAAGAACCACCAGCATATTTGTAATACCAGAAGTCGATTACTCCTAGAAGTGAACAACGATAACTTAGATTGGGTAATCATGGGACACGCAACCAAGCATAACACATGATGTGACGTCTGATCACGTGATCTGCACGGTGAATTCACGAAATCCGTCACTTTGAGCAGAGAAGCCACTGTTTGAGAAATTCGTAAATTATCAGTGATTCCCCATGGCCTCTTCAACATAAAACACGCTGAATTGTGGGAGATAAATTTATACTGGTTTGCTTTAGGAAAAAATCCCATGATTGCATGCGCCTTATAGCTGAACTGGTTTGTGGACAGCCTGCACTGATCGTGGAGAGCTGTGGCGATTTGGTTTGAACATGATTGCCTCCCCTGACAGTTTCCGGATTCACCGCTAGAGGCGCTCAAACTCACTTGATACGCTTTTAACAGATAAATGCCATCTACGATACTCAATGAGTCCATGCACACTTCTAGGAGTAACAGCATTCTGATAATACTAATGCAAATGTAAACACTACTACTACTACTACTAATAATAATAATAATAAGAAGAAGAAGAAGAATGATAAGAATGATAATAATAATTAATTGTAAATATATGTCGACAAAACTCTATTTCCACATCTGCTGCTCCAGAGCCTATTTTTCATTATTCACAGCCCTGCGGTGACGTATTCTGCCCTCAAACTCCTACAACTGTCTGAATTACTCATGCAAAATTTAAGCCAACTCATTTGTCACAAACCAGTGTAACCCCAAGAAAAATACTCCATAGATAATAATCAACCACTTACAGGAAATGGACTGCATTGCAATTTCTATAAACTGTCATTTCAACTGTAGCTTTTAATGTACACTCATACCCAGTCTCTTAGAAGACTTATAATTGATTGATGTGTCTTCGGTCGAGGCCAAGAATAGATTTCTTTCCCATTCAAGTTTCACGATTTTCTGGACAATCGCCCCCAAAACCTGTATGTGCCTTAGCAAGTCTGAGTTTGCGAGTAATTGCTTTTTTGTTTCCGAATACGTCCAAATCACCACCACTGCAAAATACTGATACATTTTAATCATGAAAAATTTGACTCAATCTTCAATCACAATAAAATCATGAAAAGAATCCCCACATTGAGATACAGTGATTTACAGAATAAGAGCGGCACTCTGCCATAAGGATTAATAGTTGTGGGGAAACTCAACCATAGACAGTTTGATCTGAATACTCACCCACAAACTTCTGTGGAGTCGTGCTCTTCCTCTTGCCCACATTGGCCTGAAGTCTTTCGATGACAGGTGGTCTATCAAATGGGGCCATTGGCATGCCATCCACTGAGGTTTTCTGATTCTTAAGTCCATCCCCTATGTTTGCGGGGAGACAAGAAATGAGTATCTAAACATGAAACAGACCCCTGGAAACACAAGTGAAACCAAGTCCATACTGTTTCTTTGTCAGGTACATCAACTGTAATGTGAACGAAGGGAGTTTTTGAATGTATAGTTCAAGATCTGAGAAATGCATTTCATGGCACAAGCCATGATATTCTCAAAAGGGAGTTGTCAGTCTCTCAAATAATGTCAGAGGAAATCTCATTATCTCCGCCAACCAACAACGTTGGGCAGAGGATATGCATTCATCCATGTCTGAGTACTTGTCTGTTTGCTTGTCCAGACAATATATCTCAAATTTTTCAATCAATTTCAATGATATTTCATTGAAGAGTGGGCCGTAGCCCATTGAACAAGCCACAAGATTTTGGTGGTGATCCAGATGACCATCTAGATTCATGAATTTTTTTAAAGGATTCTTCACCATTGTAGGATTGCGAGATTGGAATAGATGCCAAACATCATAAAATCCACAAGTAATGGAGGATTTGGTGATAGTAAAGTTCCAAACGCATTTGCAGAGGGATGTACAGTACTGTTTGCGAAAAGACAGAAGATTAACCTGTTAGCAAACGGTATTATTCTAATATCCTATCGGGTTAGTAACTCTGCCTAACTGGGTTTTCACCATGGGGGGTCGGGCTTGTATTTGGCCGTATCACTGGAACGGCTTACTATCAGCCGAGTGTGACACTGCGCAAGTCGGAAACATGAAAAAAAAAAAAAAACCATTTATGGAATACAGCAGAAAATTAAACAAAAGAATGCCGGGTTCAGCGAATATAGTGGAAAACATCGTCTCTCTGAGGAAATTACTGGGGTTAACTTTAACATGGAGTTAAATGCATGTAAATCTATTTTTGACGATTTTTTCATTTAGCGAAATTGAACATTCTGAAATTCATATTTGTTCACTGAAGTTAATCAGCACAACATACTCATAAACTGGAAAATTTTGTCTTTCCACTAATTACATGCACAGAGCCTGTCTTCCTTTGTGTGATTTTCTGCTGTCTTCCATAAATTATTTTTTTCACATTTCTGACTCGTGCAGTGAGTCATTTATTACCTCCGCCAACGAAATTGGGGCGGAGGTTATGTTTTTGCCCCTGTTTGACTGTCTGTCTGCCTGATTGTGAACAACATAACTCAAAAAGTGATAAACGGATTTGTCTGAAATTTTGTTGGTGCATTGCTGGTAGATCAAGGAAGGAGCCTATTAATTTTTACTGAGATCAGTGAAACGATTTGGCCGGAACAGCAGCCATCTTGACATTGTATGACCCCTGATAACACAACTTTGCTCCCACTCATGAAGATTTGGTCTGTGCTGCCTTGGCGGAGGTGTGCACTCTACGAGTGCCCTCTAGTATTAATATTTAGGATTTTATCACTGTAATTGCACTTTTTTGGGGTTCATTACTTGGGCTTTTTCCCCAACCAATTAACATAATTTTTCTGCCTGAGCCTGGTCCAAACCCGATCGGGCTTTGACGCCTGTAAAAGGCAACAGATGGTAAGCCTTGCACCAAACTAAATTTACCAATAATATACATACATGAGCTGCTCAGCCGACCGTGATGACCAGTCCCTAACCTCACTTTATCCTCATGGCCTTGTAACTAGTTAGTTTTCCGTCTTGTCGTGAACAGCAGTGTAGGCTCTGAGCGCTTTCTCGTCTTGACAATGTGACCAAGTTTGCTGAGGTCAATGGTGCAACATCATTCAGGTTTAACTATGAATTGGTGTGCCAAAAGCTGCTCAAAACTTTTTGGGGGCCAAATGCCCAAATTTATCTTCCTCCACCACCATAAGAAAGTTATTGGATTTGCCAGATGTAAATTACAAGATAACACAGATATATGAAAATAAGGATGACATTTTACTAGCTAGATAACTTCTGTATCTCCAATCTTGCTATGACATAAATATGCATCCCTGTACATGATTTTATATATATATATGTATATATATATAGGGAACACTTAAACAACACAATATAACTTCAAGTGTGTGTGTGTGTGTGTGTATGTGTGTATATATATATATATATATATATATATATATATATATATATATATATATATATATATATGTAAATATGTAATATGTGTCTCAAAATGAGCAGAAAACACAAAAAAAAAATTTCAACAAAATGGCTGCCGGTGGCCAAACTGGATGTCGGGAATTACGGAGAATTGATCTTGAGCATTGCCCAATAAACATCTTTGACTTTACATATTTAGAGAAAAATACTATAAACTCTGAAGCCTCCAGAGCCTGGAACAGAAAATCTCTGTGGCGGCGGTGGCCCCGAAACTAAACCATAGTGTCTCCCAACTGTCGTCGTCGGGGAGATACAAATATAGTTTAGTTAATTCAGTTTAAAGTGTTATTAACCAAATAAAAACAAACCTAAACATCCATTGCACACCAATAAATAATAGAAATGTGATAACTTTACGTAATTCAGCAAGTGTAAAACAACAATTGGACTGTCTGAGCAAATCCCATGATAAGTTATCATTTGAGTTATTTTATTTAATCCCTATTTACACTGGGCAATATGACCCCTTGCATGCTTACCTTGGTATGATCCAGGGTTTTGAGCAGAGTCCATGCTCACACCCTGCAAGTAATTATGACAGCGCTCTTTGTGCTCTTCCAATGACGTGCGCTGTTTGTAGCTCCGCCCACAGTAGTTGCACTTGTGTGGTTTACCCACTATGAAAGAGAAAGAGAGCCATTAAAAAAACTGAATTGAGAAAATGAGTAACTCATTTACTTCAAACCATATATTAAAGTAGCATAATACCATTCCCATTCATTTTGCTAGATGAGGTGCTGTCATTAACCGAAATTTAGCAGTGTGTCCCACACGATCAGAACCACCTGCAGTGACTCAAGTTGAGAGTGAATGCCACCTCAAAGTTATAAGGCAAATATAACAGAGCAGTGGGTGGCCAGCAGGTCATGTAGGTGCCTTACAACTTCGTGATTCCACGTGGTTTCTATCAACACGACTAACCTGGAGTGGGTGGCATGCCCCAGCTATGGTTCGTATTACCATCAGAGGAACCTGATTCGATTGAGCGGACTCACCCCTGCAACCCAATGCCTTGCCTCCCAGTGGGAGGAAAGTCAACAGTGATAGTAATCGGAAAAAATAAGGGTGACTGTAACACAGAACTAAAAAAGAACAAAAAAAAAAAAAAAAACCTTCACAGGTATGGTTGTTTTCATTGACTCAAGCCTTTAGTTCTACGCAGGCTGGGTCAAAGCTGAGGCAATGCTGCAGTAGCGGACTCATAAATGATGGGATAAGAATGATACTGGGTTTCTAGCAGAAGCACCGGAGCGGAATCAAAGAGGACAAGCTGCAATTAAACTGTATATAGTTGCTTTCACACCGGACGCGAAACGAATTTTTCGCACGTCAGATTACATTCAAATTCAATGCAAAGACGCGCGTGTATTCGCATCTTTACATTGACTTTGAATGTAATCTGTCCTGTGAAAAATCTGTTTTGCATCCGGTGTGAAAGCAGCTTAACTCCGCCCCTCTCCTAGATGGCAGAGTTAGTGCGCAAAGTTAGTGTGCAAATAGAAAAAAAAAAAAAACTGGGCCAAGCCCAAAATGGCTAAATATGAAGCTTTTAATGGTCAGCAAATCACTGGCCTGGAAATAAGCAATAATTCAACAAATAGATGAAGTAACTTTGTATGCCATAGTCTTGCCCTCCGATCTCTTTTAGTGTTTAAGCCCATTGGGTGAATTTACAGACTACTTTTTTTGAGAAGAAGAGTTGAAAAATAAAATATAATTGTTGCTCTTTAGAAAACAAGCTCTTAATTGTGAGAAGCAAGCCTTTCTGCAGTGCTCTACTGTTTTCCAAAGCATTAATTGACTTTTCACAGTGAGACAGTTTACAGCTTTTTCCCAAAACGGTTCACTGTAGAAAAGTTACGGAACAAATGGTAGTGCAGATGGTCTCAGGCGTACATTCGCTTAATTCTCGCTAATTGTCTGATCAATAATTTGTTAAGTTCACTTAAAGCTTAATATCACTGCCATTTTACCCTTTGCCCATTTTTATCTCCCCAGGAGTGCACTTTCAGAAGGCAATACCTTTACAATAAAAATTCAAAGGATAAAGTGCAGCACGTAGAGTATACACATTTGTTTTCTAATCTGATTTCTTGCCAGGTAAATTTTCCTTAATTAGATTTCTCTTTCTTTTGAGAAACATTTATTTCAGTTGCAGGGTAGCAGGTGAGATCATCTATGTTTTTAAATCATAACATATGCAAATATGGTCAGTGTCATTTAAAAATGTGATGAACAGGGTGAAAATGTGAATTAAAACAAGTAGAAAAGCAGTAAGATTTGTATGAGCCCCACTGTTGAGTCATATCTCAAATATCAAATCCCAGGGACCACTGGCTATTACAAAAAATGCACAGTTTGAATATGAGTCCTGTAATGTCTTGTCGAGTTTTCTCAACATGATATTTGGAACGGCGGTGGATGACACAAAATGCCCTATAATGTATCCAGGTCATTTGAGGGTTGTATAGTAACATTCCACTCAACTACTGCAAATATTGTATGCAGTTTCCAGTAGCCTACAATCAACCTCCTCTGTATTGGGCTACAGGGTGTGCTATAATGGGTTTTCCACTGAGTGATGCTTCATGTACGATATATAGTACGTCATCTGATGAGTAGCCCATTCAACAAAAGGCTGTTGTCCCATAATTAGCCAGTAGACTGCTTTATTCCTCAATATCTTGTCTACTTTGGACTAATATACAAACCATTCATTGTAATATTTTGTACTAATGTGCAATAGTGATACTGTGACACAGTAATATCACATTGTTATCTTGATACTGTATCCATGCTCTTCTGTGTCCCAGGGTCTGAAAGAGGTAGGCGGGTGCACGCAAGGTGCCCAGTAGCCCTAGGATGTGCATCTTAAAGATTACACATTAAAATAGCAAATAAGCAACCGCATGACATAAAGAAGAGTCTTTTCACAAAAAAATGCTTTTCACCATTTCAAAACACCCATTAACTGATTGTTATCATGACCACACCCCCTTCAAAAAAAAACCTGCCCAAATAGGTGCATGGTCGCTTGCTATTTTCACACTGCAGGTGCTGGATAACCATGAATTAAAACTGCTCGGCAAAAATGAGAACAGCTCTTTGTACTTCAGTCCATGTTCCAGATTTGTGGGGGTTTTGTGCAGCACAATTATCCATAGGCAAACACTATGATTTTTTCAAATTTGTCACTTGACAGAAGCACCTGTTTTGGGTTACATCAAGTCTCATGAGAGTCAGGACAGATATTTTGCATTAGAGGGCTCA
The DNA here is from genome assembly GCA_029721435.1 of Gymnothorax reevesii. NCBI lineage: Eukaryota > Metazoa > Chordata > Actinopteri > Anguilliformes > Muraenidae > Gymnothorax > Gymnothorax reevesii. The sequence goes on from CM056586.1 coordinate 57,884,852, forward strand.
GTGAACCCAGTCACTGACACAGTAATTTATGAAAACATACAGAGAGTCCCCAGTATCCTCTTCAAAGTCATTTGAGGCACGTGGTGAAAGGTTACTAATATGGGCATGAGAAAAGACACCCACATCCTTCATACATTTACTAGAACAGACAGTGTGTAATTTTTAAATGATTAGTATTAATAACCTCCCCCTCCTTGCATGTGACTGTCACATTTTGGAGGTAAATATAGCCTGTAAAGTTTTTTTTTTTTTCCCGGACAAGTTGGAGTTATTTACCGCCATAGGCAGTTATAGTGAGAAACTAAATGTGACAAAATTTTCATTTTGGTTCTGTACTCGAGAGTTTTGAGTTTGAAAGGATGTGATGAGAATGAGTTTGAAGTCTAGACCGCAAGCTTTCATTTCAGTATGTTTTCATCCTTATTGGACAAACCATTCAGAGATGGCGACACCTTTTGTACACAGTCCCTCAAGTTTTTGGGTGCATAAAAATGATCAGACAGTCTAAAATTTGTGATAAAGAAAGCATTTTTAATATTTTGTGACATATCCTTTGCATGTAATGTCAGCTTGGAGTAGACCAAGCCAAACGCTGAGTATCCACCGAGCCATTACTAAAGCAATTTTCAAATCGGTAATGAAACTGTATGGCCACAGCCTTCTCATCAACATGTTCACTTGGATTCAGATCTAGAGATTGACTTGGCAAACAGCACCAAACTAACAAAGGACTTGTCACTCTCCAATGAATCATGCTTCTCACCGCATACATGATTTATCAATGATTTTTTTTTTTTTGTGGGAATGAGGGCTGTATTGTACGAATTAATAGTATAATGCCATGCAATGGTGACACCCACTTTAAGTCTTGGTATGTATAAAACCTTTCAATACGTAAGCAATGGTATTTAGACTTATTGTCCACCCTAACTTTTCAATAGTAAGCTGGTTTTATTTCTTATACCAAACATGCCAGCAGTTTTTCATTAGAAGTTTCCACCCAATTTTTTCCCTCCTAAATGGGGAATCTTCAGGAATGCAACCTCCGTAAGGTTTCATGACTACGGAACCAATGTGGGGTGCTAGAACGGACACGAACATTCCCACAAAGCTTTTGCCAGCATGCTAATGTGTGTTTTCTGCACAGCATGTTAAACTGTGCTACAGCAGGATCAAGCAGCTAATTTAAGGAAGGGCGTATCTCTCACTAATGCCAACTGTTAGCCCGCGGATGTAGGCGTCGGTGTCTGAATAGCTAATGAATCCATACCGCCAATCATGACCCTTCAAAATGAAAGACTTGCAGCCTTAAATCAATTATCTGGAGTATAAATAAGGGTAATTGCTAAATGAGTTACATTTTTATGAAATCAATCAATAAAATGAAAAATGAAAAACGATAGCTGATTTTCATGTACTGCATGACTGACTCAATTTAAAAACTATCCATAGTGTTTCATAATGGACAGCCAAGCAGCATTTCTGCTGAGGTTAATTTAATCAACACAACTTTAAGGTGTAAGCTATGATCAGTAGAGGCGTGACCTTTTGGAAAGTATGTAGCACGGATTACGGTTTATTTATACAGCAATTACTCACGAGTTTTCAGTTTTACTTTGGAACGATTGTGTAAGTCATCTGCTGCACTTCTAAACGTGTTCCTAGCACTATAGCATTTTACTGCATGAATCACTGGAAAAATTCACAGAAACTGAGCTGTTCTCAATTTCATCAGATCCCGATCATGATATCAATAAAATGACAATATTGAGTGTTGTTTTGATCGGCTGACTCAGTCTTGGTGAAACCTGAGCCGACTAAAATGTCTACATCAATGGTCTCACGCGATGAACCAAAAGCACAAGCAGACTGAGGCCTCAGCCGATAGTCTCTCATCCCCATTGCTTATGTTCTGACAGATGAATGCATGTGTGCCTGCCTTTACAACAACACATGCCATGGGAACTTAGTTCAAATGGCACCAAAGTTTCCTTGCCACAATGCCAGTCCTCATGTCAAAAATACTTGCACTTGAGGTGCTTGTGCAGTGTGTGGCAGATATGCAAATACTTTATGGATGAGAGATGGCAGTTAAAATAACCTCCTCACCAGGGTTCAGTTAAAGGAGAAAACAGGAAACTGTGATATTAAAATGATGACAGGCTTTGCTTCAGTCTCTGAAGACATTTTGTTAGGTTTAGCTAGTGCTAGGTCATTTATTTTTTCATTTACTCTTATTAAATTTATTACATTTTTAAACATAACGCTTTTAAGTCATGATAAGTGATAGGCAGCAATGAACAAGCAAATCAATTTTGTACTAAATGAACCAGATCAGTCGACTCAACGGACTCCAGAGTACTAGACACGTATATAGCTGGGTGTTTTTTGAAGATGGGGAAAAAAATCTTTTCCAATGATTATTTTTTTAAAAACCAAAGAAAGTAAAGATTATTAGGCAAGCAGACTCTTTAGAATACAATGAAACTTTCTTTAAGTGCTACTGACACAGTGAAGTCGGGTTTTATGAGGTACTTATCCCAAGTCAGTGTTTTGCCTACAGTGATTAGCACTCAGTAATTCTGAGTTTGTAGAAGCAGAACAAATAAAACAATAAAAGTGATTTCAAAAGTCCATTCACAATTTACTACACTACAAAAACACATTAATTGATACAATAACTTGCAAATACAAGTTTATTTTAAATCTTATGACTGCAACAGATATAAAAAAAAAGTTGGCACAAGGAAATGAAGCACTAATAATCATGCAAGAAAATGTAATAATAAGGTGATGTGAAACAAAAAATATGTATATTGTGGAAATTAACAGCTTCCTTTTCCCCCAGGCTATAGATGACAAGGAAAACCCAGTAGTTTTCAACATCAGGAATGGGGAGAATTTCCATTTGCTAGACTTCATGAAGTGGTGGCTTCAGTGTCAAAATGCTTAATGGGTGTGATAAGAGGACATGGTGATGTTACACAGAGGAAAGCAATTGACTGTGCCAGGTTTTTTGACCCTGTTGCAGTCACCACATTGTATATTTTCAATAAGCAATCAAATTCACAAGGTAAAACATCAACCAATGCCTTGTTGTAATGTTTCCAACATGGACAAGGGTGAATGGGCTATTTCAAATCATTCCCTTTTTTATTTTATAAGCATTTACCATGATGTGCCAACTTTTTTGGAATTGGGGCAGCAGTATTGTTACAGCATAATAGCATATTCATGAAATGCCTTGGCGCAATATTTGAGATATAGTCATTTTGATCAAGTAACACAACACTTAGACGAGGTATTCCTTGATACAGTGTATGGACATATTTACTTTAGGCTCTCATACCAAGTATCTTGCCCAAAGTCACGATGTCAGAAGCTCTCGCCGGGGACTGAAACTGGAAATTTGAGGTTATTAGCATTCTTCCCCCACCATTATACACACTGCCAACCTACTGCATCAAAAAATGAATAAAGTCCCAGCATCAGATTTTCCTGGGTGTTGGGCCCCACCTTTCCATGTGGAACCCCAAACACCTGGTGGGGACACTGATTGCTGTTAGTGTTTCAACTGAGTGAGCAAAGTCTATACATTTGAAGACTACAAAGGAAAAATTAGTCCAAATTTAGCATTTTTGTATATTTTAAATATTATATAATAGTACAATAATAAATAATATTATTCAATACTATTATTATGTTTTATGTATTTAATATTTTTTGCATATTTTTTCAGAGCTTTGTTTCAAAGGTCGTTTTGAATTTCTTTTTTCTTTTTTAATAAAACAAGAAGATCAGAAGGATCTAATAGTTGCGACCTAGCCTAGCATCCGTCACTTGGCCTAGTGTCCATGACTGGTGGTTTCTTGTACAAGTGTGATCTTGAAATTGGCAAATGACCTTGAAAATCAATAGGGGACCCTTCCGCTGTACCAAGAAGCTTGTTCTAAGATGTAATAGCCATCCATCAAGTTAAAGTGGAGTTACGGTGCGAAAACTGTGAAATGGGGGCAAAATCGACACTTTTTTGACTGGTGTGACCTTGGGATTCAAAAGATGACCTTGAAAATCAATAGAGAACCCCTCCTCTATACCAAAAAGCTTGTTCTAAGATTTCTTAGCCATTCATTGAATTAAACTTGAGTTACGGTGCGAAAACCGTCAAATCAGGCAAAATTGACACTTTTTTTCCCTTTGTGACCTTGGGATTTGACGGATGACCTTGAAAAACAATAGGGAACACCTCCTCTATGCCTAGAAGCTATTTTCAAAATTTCATGGCGATCCATGAATTCTAACTGGAGTTACAGCGCAAAAACCCGCAAACAAGGTGGTGACCTCTGTGAACTTGACCTTTGACCTCGACCTTGTGCATGGACATCACTTTGGTGAAGGTCAATAACTCCTGAAAATTTCATGATGATACGATGACAGGAACATGATCAAAAAGGAGTCACAGACGGACAGACAGACGGACAGACAGACAGAAGCGTTCATAGAACTGCTTGGTCGCAGCTAAAAATCCCAATCCCACCCGAATCTAGAATACCCAATTAAGGAACTATGTACAAGCCTTGCTCGTATGCAACCCCTTGTTGCCAATTCAGGAGAGAGGGACGATTCACGGCTCTCCTCTGAAGCACGTGCCCATCAATACTGCATCTTTACACTCATTGTTTGAATCCTCGCACGTTCAGAGCGAGGGCGGAGGATACCCAAACATGAACAAGCTTAGAATCTTCCTGACGAGCTCCAAACTGGCCAACCGGAGGCGCTTGAGAAACGAACAAAGCTACCATTTTACATTTCCCTTCCCGGCAGCCCCTTCCCAATTTGCATCCCCGTAGTGCAATGGCCAACTGTGCGCTGCGCTGAAAAAGCTGCGGACTACTGCCGGTTAGTATGACCGGAGCTGGAACCCGCGCTGTGATAGTCACTTCTGCTCTGCAATGCGGTGCTTTAACCGAGCAAGCTATCCAGCAGCTTAAATTTTTAATTCATCATTTCTCCACAATATGAGAATGTGACTGATAATTTTTCCAATGTGGTCTTCACTTCTTTGACCCTGCTCCTTTAAGAGGCCTCTTGCACTACCTCTGCATCTCAGTCCTGTGCCATATGGCTCAGCTCACTGTTACGTGCAGACAGGAGAGAAAGGATGACAGGACAGGAGAAAAGAGGTAGGGGTAGTGCTGTATGTTGCATTAGTATCCCTGGTCAGCCTGTTGGAAAAATGGGAAGAGAGCACCTAAAAACAGCTCTCTGTACCCAACCACTGCGCCCCGGTCCCCCAACTCCTCCCATGCTCTCCCAGCTGAAAGTTGTGTTATATGCAGTATTATCAGTAAAACTGACTAAAATGGCAAACTACCCAGATAATTGGAAAACCTGGAAAGAGGTAGGCACAGGAAAAACCTGTTCATTAACAGAATAGATAAGAGGGTTTGGCCTTTCAACTTCATTTCTACAAGAGCACTTCTAGGTATAGGCTGCCAAAGGCAGAACCATGCCCAGAGGTGAATTTTGGTGTCATCTAATTTCAGCTGAAGGGTTTTGGCAAAGAGTGAGCAGGGTTTGTAAGAGCAGATGGGGACACAGAGGTATGGCATGAAAGTGGGTCAGAGGGTCAGAGAGCACCACAAGACCAGGCTGCAACACCTGGGCTCACTTTGAACCCACTACAAGCTCCGGAGACTGCCTTAATACTTTTACCACTGTATGTAAAGGAAAGATTGAGGCTGCAGGCTGACCCAATTTTACCCTTTCACCGTTAAGTGAAGCCAGGACTCAGGGCAAGATGGGGCAGGGACAAAGGACTAGCAATGTCTTTTTTCTAGAGATGACCGTCTCATCGTGTGTGCATGGGTGTCTGTATACACTTGTGTTCAGCACGTGCTACAGAGCGCACGCATGCATTTGGATAGTGGCGCGCGTGTGCGTGCGTGTGTGTGTGTGTACGCGCATATTTCGACTGACCTGAGTGTGTGCGCAGGTGGCCGGTTAGCGCGTCGCGGCGGCGGCAGGCATAGCTGCAGAAGGGGCACTTGAAGGGCTTCTCTCCTGTATGAAGTTTGATGTGCCGCAGCAGGTTGCCTTTCTGGGTGAAAGCGACTCCACACTGGTTGCAGTGGAACGGCCTTTCTCCTGTGGATCAGGCGCATACACGCAAACTCTTAAATACAGCATGCGGCTCCCACACACTCAGCCATCATGGAAATGACCATCTGAAAAATGCAGCCAAGACCAGCGAACATGCTAAGCTAACCGACGCTATGTTTTTTAAACATTTTACTGGGCACAGTGGGACTGCGGCTGGTTAAAGCTGGTTGGGCCGGATAAGTGAGCAGATGGCCAAACTGTTGGGCAAGTCGACCATAAGATGCTCAGCTTGGAAACAGTTTTTCGATCTACTAGAGCTAGCTAGAAGGGTCAAAACAACCTAAAAATAGCTCATTCTGACCCAAGTTAGATTTCTCATGGATGATATATTGTGAAAAGTAAATTCTGAATCTATTAGAGGCAGATGAATGTGTGCGCAAAGTTCCCCTCAGCAAATTCTGCTCCAGCTCCAAAAAAATACCAGATCATCAAATACTGCCTTTAACCAGATACACTAAAGAAAATTTTAGCATCTTTCCTTGTCACAAGGTGTATTGTGGCATGAAGTCAAGTGATTTGAATTGCCCAGTTATTTATCATGGCTGACTGAATTCATCTGTTATCAACAAGACAAAAAAAATAACACCCAAAGTGTGCAACGAATCATTTCATAGTGTTTTGATATGGTACAGTGACAGAACTGCAGTGACTAATGCCCAAACACCATGACACAACTCTATGTTCCTGGTTTTCAACGTGCAAGGCAACCCCAATTTTTAGTTGTAAACAAACAATAATTGATGATAATATTTTAGAAACATGATTATTTTTAACTGAGCAATCAGCAGAAAGAAATAAATTAGCTGCTATCTACCGCAAATAAGAACCTCTTTAACCCCAAACACTGCACAGTATAAACTGCCAAAGAAATATGTCATTAATAGCTTTATTACATTTATAAATGTATTAAAACATTTAAAAATCATAGGCATTGATTAATTAATGAGTAAACTGGAAAAAAGCTGAGCGAAATCTTGAATAAGTAGTATATAATTTGTGTTACAGTAAGTGCTTTAGAACGGCAATGTAAGTTCGCAGTACTCTGGTAGTTAAGTTTTTTGGGTGACAATTCATGCAGAGGACTTTTAAAATATTGGGCTGGACTATGGCTGAATGGCTATTAGAATGGAAATTAAACCTTACTAGCTGACCTGCAAAAAAACATTTAAAGCAAATTGTTCAACCGTTCTTTCCACAAATTGACATTTCAAATTCCTGATTGTTGCTTTTGAAAGCACAGGAACCAAGCAGTCGGGTGCTTTGCAATCTCATGTGACTGCTGATGCAGTTTTGAAAAAAGAGAAGGGATTAAATGTTTCTTTTCTCATATTTCTACAAATGATAAAGCTTTTATCTCATTTAATTGGAAATTACTATTGTTTCATGAATAACCATTCATGTTCACTTGAGCACAGGCGTTTGTTACCTCTGCTGAGAAGCAAGTACTAGCTGAAAAAGAAAAAAAGCACATGAATCCGATCATGAGATGCCTCCAAGCACCTGCCATTTGGAAAAGTGAAATATGATTCGGCCGTGCTGATGACCTGACAGGAATAATAACGTCAGTTTTGGGGCATCGGACAGGTTCTGGAAGATTCCTGGGATATTTTCCTTGAGAAAGATTCCAGATCTTAACCATTGTATTTTGTTGCTTAGTAACCACCTCCACACCCCTTAAGAACAAAACAAAACAAAAAAAAAAGTTTGATGTCTGAGGAAGCTTCTGTGAGATAATGAATCGTAAAGGGTTAAAAGGTTAGCCACAGATGGGCCCCTATTAAAACGCACTATATAAGGGTTTGAGGGAAATCCTTAATGTAGCTAATAAATTGAAACAACCAAAGTTGACTGTTCATCAATCTATCAAATAGTTTAATTTGGCAGGTAATAACAAACAGCGTTCGTCAATTATTGAACCAAATTGGGCAGGGCAGTCCAACCCTGTTTCTGGAGATTTACCATCCAGCAGGTATTCACCCCAACCCTCACAAAGCACAACTCAATCAACATCAACAGTAAATAATACTTCAACTTCATTGTTGAAGTAAAAACAAATGCACAGAATACAGGGTTTTGGAATTTGACAAGTGACTGGTTTAGTCTTGTTGTTCTGTTCTTTTAGGTCCCATGGATCCCATTACCTCTTTAACAGCTCAAAAACATACCGTCATGATCAAAAGTTTTGGTAATGAGACAAATTTTGATGTTTTCGCAAAGTTTGCTGATTCAGTTTTTGTGGTGATTCATATTGTTTCTTCGTTATCGTGCAGAGTGAGCAGAAGCATTCAAAAATTAACTTTATCACTGATACCCAATTTTCACTGTATTTTGTCCCGCTGCAGAATGGTCAGTTAACGTCAATCCAGGATCATTTCACCATCTCAGGGGAAAGTGTGAGCAAGTACAAGTCAACTGACGTTACACCGCCGTTTTCATTGAACTTTATGAGGAGACTGATCATTATGAAAGTAGGAAAGTAGCACTGTGCTTGAAATCATTGTCCTCTTCTCTTACCAATAGTTACCTCCATAGAAACTTGAGCAGCCATCATCTTTTTATACTAAAATGGCCTCAAAAGCTTGGAAATTGTCATGGCTAAGATATCTAAGAATATTGCGCTTGAAAGAACCATTCACTGGGTCAAGAACTTCTGTTGCGGTGATGGTTTGTGGATGTCTGAGAGTGTACAGCAAGCGCCTGGACCATTTCTTCTTCACGAATCCGCTACTAAAGTGAGTCGCCGCTGCGGAGCTGGCTCAATGGCCTGGTGTCGAGGAGGGCTGCAAAGTAGCCCCTTCTCTCCAAGAAAAACATCAATGCCGGACTAAAATTCTGCTGAAGATTTAAGGCCTGGACACCAGAACGTGCGAACAGTAAAGCATCCTGAGACAAATCCATGTGCGGCCTTGCCTCTCATCCAAGTAAGTGCGCTCACTCACAGCTCTGCCCAAAAATACTGCCATGATTAAAGAATAGTATCAAAACAGCCCAATAATCCAGGAGCAAGTTGGTGAAGATCAGTCAGCATGATGGAGCACCATGTCATAAGACAAACTGATGACAAAATGGCTCAGAGATCATAATGTCAAAATTTTGGATTCGTGGCAAGGAAACTCTCAACATCTTAACCAGATCAAGAATCTAAGGCTGATCCTCAAAAACTGGAAGGACAAGTTGAAGACCACAAATTGCGGTCGACTGACAGGGCAAGTATGGATCACAATCAGTCTAGATTCGGCCCAGAATCGGATATCCAACATGTCAGAGGAAATTGTAGAAGTCATGAATAAGGGTCCACACTGTAAATTTTGACTACTGGCATAATTTTTTTATATATTTGCCGCTAAAAGTTTTTGAAATTTTGAAAATGCTCATAATTGTTCTTCAGCGCAGCATTGAAATGTGAAAAACAGTCTCAAAATACTGAAGCAGCGCTGCGAGAAACAAAATTTGAGTCACTGCCAAAACCTTTGGCCATGACTGTACTACACGTGAGTGTATCAGCTTGATTTTCATAAGCGTTGATAAATTAATAAGAAATACTCACAACTATGGTTTTTAACTTGTTTCTGCAGTGCTGAAAAAATATACTCAAATTTATGGGATAACTGTACACAAAATTTAGGCAGCCATTTCCTTTGCCTATGAATATTTGGTCAAACAAAGGAAATATAAATAAGTCTGACACACAAAATACTTCCATATTTGGAATAATAAGAATTATTCCTGGCCATTATTTCTGCACTTCTTAAAAGTGCATGGGCCCAGACTGTAACGAACAGGAGGGCAAAACTTTTTCCATTTTCTGCAAAATTGGCTTTGATATGAGCAGAAGAACGGAAAAAAGCACTTTAGAAAAATTTTTTTTTGGAAAAGCCAAAAGCAATATCATAACTACATGTGCATTTTTCTGGCCTAAGGTACCCGAGACACTAAGAGCATTAGGCCATTTCCATTAGGATAGGGGGTTGAAGCATACTTGCAAACTGAAAGACAACTCAGAGGATTCAGCATGTTATTTTCACCCATAGTCAGTGGGTGGCATGCCTGTTATGTATTTCTTCCATCCAATGAGCCAACTCAATCTCTGATTAATTCCATCTCCGCACCCAAAAACAGGGCAAATTAGCAACACTGGTATATGCAGATGACTGGCGCAAAATAATGGGGAGGACTAAAGCAAGATTTTCCACCTCTAGTAGTTGTGCGTTAGATTTAAGATCAATTTACCATTCGGTAGCCTTGCACTAGCATCACTGGGCCCGTTAGCACCTGTCCCGCAATCTTGCATATTGTTTGGGCTGTCAATCATGGGCTCTTCCAGTCCGGAGCCTTCTTCTCCACTTTGTCCCGCCTCCTCTGTGGCCAGAACTTTCCTCTCCCCCTCCTCCTCTGTTCCTTCTTCTTGTTTAATTGTTTGTGCTGTGAATCAAAACAAAAAATATTCAAAAAGACTGATGATATACTTCACCAAATAACCAAATCAATAAGGTAAAACCCTTTCCAGAATTCTTGACCGCGGGTAAAGAACCATTTCCAAATAGTCTGCTACATTTTAAACTGAAGCATGAACTCAGGAAAAACTTTACCCCTTACATTTAGATGAAACCATGCCAAAGCTCCATTTCCAGTATTAGAAATATTGCCATTTACTGTACTTCTCACTTTTCAGACAGTGATAAATTTTTATGTATTTCATCTTTTCTTGGCATTATGGCACAGTTTATGAAAACAACCTCTACAGAGAAAGGACAGAGACCAGAGGGCATCCAGCCTCAGGTGCGAAATCCGTGGGTCAGCGCGGGAAGCTTGCAGGTGCGGAAAGCCCGTGGGGTTTCCACTTGGCTGACAGTGGGAGAAGCAGCTGTGAGAAGGTCAGGCCTGTGGTACGTAGGAGTTGGAATGATTTTGGGCGTGTCGCCTCAGAACTCTCGGTATCTGACAGGATATGTCCCTGGGGAGCGGTGGTGAACTAGGGGGACATGAGACTGTTCATGCTACGCCTGCACTTCTCTTATAGGTTGTTTCATGCAACACACCACCACGGCAAAATGGAACAGCTAGTAGGTCGATTCAGTAGTTTGGAGGAAATACCATCCCACATGTGCTAAAGTAAAAACTGTGGCACAAGCACAAGGTAAAAACTACACAAAGCAGAGATGCTTTCAAAAACCGGTTCCTAAATGCTAACAAATATATACATTTAAGTAACGGTTAGAAACTAAATCAAACTAATATTTGATGCAGCAACCTTTAATCTTTAAAATGGCACGGACGCTCCCACTGTCCTCAGTGTTTAAAGGAAAAAAAAAAAACTAAGCTGCAGGTAGGTTGTTCCAAGCACATGCCACTGCTCCTCTGCAGCATGGCTGCCCTGTTTCCTTATCTCCTCAGGTCTTGATGATGCAGAGAGATCAAGGCTCTGTGCAGAGCAGATGTTACTCTCTTCAACCAAACACAAACATTTCAGTGCAATCCTTTGAAAAAGCAAATGTTTTGAAAAATCACATTCGCCCTTTTCCAACTGCAGTACCGATGCTGAAAACAAACCAAGAAAATATATAAAAATTTAAACTTATTCTAAGCTTTATTAAGAGTCAAACACTTTCTATACTTAAACACCCAGAGAAAAAGGTTTTGTGGGCTTTTCTCCACAGAGAACCCCCATGATAGTCATGGAACCCATTGTGACAGGTGTAGAAAATTGTGACGGTACCACTTAGCCAGATAAAGAAAAAACTTTGAATGATGGAGTTCCTAGGAGGAGGCACTGACAGTTCCTTTTGGAGGCCTTTCGTTGAAGAGAGCACAATAGCAACACTAATGAGTGACGTTAATGTGTGCCACCTCCTTTTGTGTGGCGTTCCCTACAGAGGCCATCTCTCTCATATCCAGAGCATGTTGTGGCAGTTATAGACATAAATAACTGTGGAATGACTGGAGATACTGGATCAGTGAGTTCAGTTCTGCTCCCACATCTCTCCTAAAGTATTCAAGATAACACTAGCTGACATCTCGGCCTTCGGTTCACACAGGAGGTATGCCATCATATTTCAGATAATTGCAGTATTAGAATTTCATTAAGCATAATAAAGCAGTGTATTGAAACATGTCATTTCAAAGCTTATTATTCCGCTATCGGAATAGCTGGTTCCAGCCCAAGTCATTCATCTCTTGAGATGTCTCAGCTCAGCAAACTAAAGAGCTCATTTTGAGTGGACCTGTTTGCCATTACACACAGGGAATCCTTCTACAGTCCACTGTTTTATAAGGAAATAGAGACAAAGTATTTACTCACCAGAAGGGTGCTCCTCTGATACTGTATGGTATATCTACATTGCGGGTAGCAACAAGTATAAAGAATGGTATGTTGAGGAAGTGTTCGTCAAGCTATTTTGCTCAAAAATCTACACATATGCATACAATTGAAACGTATGAGGGTGTACTTAAAAGGAGAAGTGCCGGGGGTGTAGTTTTTGTTGGCTGCCCTTAGGGATTGCTCATGTGCAAGACAGAGGGGACAGGACAAGCCAGTGTCACAAATACCAGGAGCGTCACAAACAATGTCCCGTGCGTTCCAGCTCACTTTCCCGAAACTGAACCAGCCTCCGACTGAAATCCAGCCAGGCCTGTTTGTAAGTACAGAAAAAAAAAATCTGGAGTGCTCAGACGTATAGAACGTTTGATGGCAGTGATCTTTGTTAAGAAATACACTCTATCAAAGTAAACAGGTCAACTCCACTCTTCATTCCATAAAAAATATACATTTTAAAAATCAGTCTCATGATGGAAATATTAAGAATCTTGAGAAGGACAATAGCCTGTTCGCAAGGATATATGAAATGCTCACGCACGGAAAACAGTAGCAATCGCAATAGACGCCCATCTAGTGGAGAGGCGTTAAAAAAAATTCCATACACTGAGTAATAAGTTTTAGATTCCACAAAGCGTTGCCAATACGCAATATGTGTAAGAGCACAAAATTATTTAGACACATATCCAAATTACTGGCAACGGACCTTGTTGCTAAAAGCCTATACTCTTCTGGGAAGGCTCCAAACTCGATGTAAGAGCATTGCTATGGGGATCTGCCTCCAGCAAAAAAAAAAAAAAAAGAAAGTAAGGTCGGGTCATGACGTTGAGTAATTAGGCCTAGCTCAAAATTGATGTTTGTTGTGAAAGCAGTCAGTCAAGTTCTTCAACACAAATCTCAGCAAACCATGTATGAATCTACATGAAGGCGCTGTCAACCTGAAACAGAAGAGAGCCTTCCCAAATTTTCTGGAGCCACAAAATCATCCAGAATGTCATTGTTTGCAGCAAAATGTACAATTTTTTTCCAAAACAGAACTACGGCCTAGGCCAAGCCCAATGAATGAAACTCCATTCAGGGTCAAAGAGCTGTAGGATGTAGCCTTATGATTTTAAATGTACTGTAGGACAACACCAGCTATATCGCTACACATATAGTAGGTCTACCAATGATATTAACCCTAGTCCTGCCAGTTACCTATATATATAGGGGACCCAAACTCGTTTCCCTGTTTGCCAGTCATTGATATATCGTTCCTTGGCTGTCATTTCCCTGTATACTGGTCCTCGATAAGCATTAGCCTAAAAGCAGGACAAGGGTTAATACACCAAAAAACAATCTATTGAATTTGATGTGCAATAGAGTTGCAAATGGACTCTTAATGAACACTAACGCAATACAAAGGGCTTTCTTTTCCTCTGGGTCAACAGAAATAAACCAACCATCCAAGTGGCAATGGCAACCTATCTGGAAACGGACGATTGAACATTCCTGGAGATTAATATAAAAGTCCTATGCATTCTCGTTAAATGCAAGTGCAAGCATAGAACAGAGAAAAATTAAATGACAAATTCATGAATGAACACTATTTTGCATTGGGAGTCAAAAAGTTTTTTTTTTTTTTTTTGGAATGTTTAATAAGCGCCGATCAAGATCCAGGCCTGCTAGAGGATGGCACAGAACATACATTGGTACACTTCGCAATTTATGCCTATACTATACTTTATACTATAGGGTGCGCCAATGTGCTCTTTACGACTGTATAGTGTTGCAATTGTGCTGGTTCTCCCCTACATGCCTGGATGTCTTTAAATGCTATAACAGTGAATAACACATTAAGATAGTGGACCAGTCAGCTGTTGGATTCGCTGACTTCACCCCGTAATTCAACACCCACACATGATCACACACGGTCAAGCCTACAGTCTATGGGTCACACATGCACCACGATTCCTCACTTCATCTTATGGTGACTTTGACATAGAACTGAAGTGCAAAGCATTTACATTTTAACATGGAGTAGCTTTGTGTAATCACACTTTTTAAAGTCAAAACCAAAAATCTTGACATTTTAAGTAAAATATGCAAATATTGACATTTCTAATTGTTTTTACTTCAGTTCCACATTTATGGGACTGTCTGCTTTTAACGGACTCATTCTTAGTAAGCATCATTTGGGGAAGGAAACACAATTGATAAGACAGTGAAATATATTTTTGCTCCAGTTTAAGCACATATTCATTGTTATTCCAATACCAGTGTAGGGGATGCATACCTTCAGGTAGCTTAAACAACTGCAACAACATTGAGAAATGACTGAAGACACCTATTAACATTGACTGCATGCATCCAGTAAAACATTATGCTAATGATCCTGTAATAAACGGTGCAGCAACAATGGGATACAAATTTGAGTGATTTTAAAATTATGTGAATCTAGCAGGCAAAATGCCACTGTTGGGGACTAATAATCGCACTTTGCACCATACTATGATTAATTTCAGAGTAGTTTTATATATTTTACTAATTGTATCTTCCCTTGCAATTGCAATACATGAAATGTATCATCGGGTTAACAGAAAATTATTTTGAG
This sequence comes from Gymnothorax reevesii, assembly GCA_029721435.1. Classification (NCBI taxonomy): domain Eukaryota; kingdom Metazoa; phylum Chordata; class Actinopteri; order Anguilliformes; family Muraenidae; genus Gymnothorax; species Gymnothorax reevesii. The sequence goes on from CM056586.1 coordinate 57,899,920, forward strand.
AAAAAATTTGTCAAATATAATAAATCAGAACATCAAATTTTATCTCAGTCATGTTATTCAATGTCTTCCAAATATCATTCAGTTTCAAAGTGAGGTCTGAAGTCCTTACTCATATGGGCAAAGGTAAGCACAAAGCGTCCATCCTGTTCCAGGAAGACCTAATGTACATTTATGCCCAACATTATATGGCTGGTCATTAAGACAGTAGGATTAGACTGAGCGCAGAGAAAATCCTTCCAAACTACAGAAACATATAGTGACTTCAGTGAATGCCATTCTAAAATATACTGTTCCTTGATAAATTAAGTTTAATTAAACATCACTTGCATGTGAACTGATGCAACCTCACGGAAATATGAGCTTCTAACATATGAGCTTCATTTGTTGTAAAATAAATATTATTTTCAGACAGTATACCATTAAGAGTAGGCATGAAATAACTCTGGCTTGCAGAGGAAAATGAAAATGCAAAATAAGGTTATCATTTTTGGACAAGGATCTACTTTTTTTTTTTTTTTTGAAGCCTTTTGTTATTGGCAGTTGGTAGGTATTTATAAGGCATGTTTACTTGCATACCATGTACTTCAATATCTTAGACGGCAGATTATCCATCAGCACAAAAGGGTGTTAATAGGCTGAAAAATCCGAAACAGTATCAAGAAAATGGACAAATAATATTGGGATATGGTGCGCTTGCATGTGTGCTCGTGTCTGTACACGGGTGCAAATCTTTTTTTCGCTTGTATGTGTATGTGTGTGTTCCTGTAAGTGTGAGAATGTGTCAGCGAGTGCACAATTTTGTGAGAGTATGTCCACATCTATGCGTGCGTGTGTGTGCGCGTGTGTGTTGAGAACAGGCGATTGTGGTGCAATCAATGGTGACAAAGCAAGAGTGTGGTTGTGCAGCCCTACAGCATCTCTGAGAATCCTGCCCAAGGCTCCATCCCTCAGAAACATGGTCACATGAAGCAGAATGCAGCTTCTCTTCTCTAAATTATCCTTTCAGACAAGGTTAATCAGATAGCCAGGACTCTCTTATGACCCTTCCCACTTCTGATAACTCTGGGGTAAGGGAGAAATTTGTAAGTCGGCTGAAGTCATGTCAGATTAAACATGCAGTGATCGTCCTCAAATGTCTAGCTTCACTAATCATGAAGCTGCTTCCTTCTGATCTCACATGCTCTGAGCATCTGTAGAAGCCTATTTAAAGATATGGGAAGCCACGCAAGGTGAAACTGTGTTCTGGTCCGACACACATAATCGCTCAAGAGATTTTATTATGTACGGTTGTGATAAACACGATGGCTCTTAGCATTGCAACCGGAAAATGGCTCCAACAAGCAGTTTCTGATAATGGCATGTTTTAAAGGAAGGACCCCGCTCAGCAAGCTGGCTTCCTCAATCTGCATTTATCAGAAGGGATCATCCTGTGAACAGGCCTTGACTGTATGTGTATAACTATATATATATACACAAGCCACGGTGCCTTGTTCTTGTTTTTAATCATAGCTACCAGCAACAACAATTGAGTTCTTGCTTTTTAAAGAACGAATATACTGCTATATACTCCACTGTAACATTTAGGACGGGAGCATTGATATGTTGGGTTCTGGTGACCTAAAGAGGAGTGACATCATGTATTTTCAAAAAAAAATTCACAAAATATGCATATTCATGTTCAGTGAATGTTGCTCAAGCAAGAGATAAAGATGCAGTTATCTCTGGCTGTCTGGCAAGCCGTTTTAACATTTAATCAAACCACACTCCTATCTGTAATAACATTTTAGAAATCAATACTAACATTTCTCCTAGTCAAAATTGTATTCTGACAAATCAGAACGATTACTAAATGAACCCTTTCACAGTTTGATTTTATTCCCACTATACAGGACCTCTTGCTGATTTTTTTTTCTTTTTGGATAAACTTAAAATTACAATGGTGTAACAATAATTCCTCTTAAAATTAAAAAAAAAATAATAATAATTTTTTTTTGTTCAGTTTATTACCCATATCAGTGGTTTCAATAATTTTGCTCTACCAGTAAGCCAATGGTGACACCAATGTCTGACACCATTGTCAGACAATAAGTGATCGTTATAAAATTTGATAGGTAGACTGGATATTACAAATATTGTTAGATGAATTCTTCCAAGCTAAAAAGAACATTAAAGATATCTGCAAGGACATTTCTCCTATCCATAATTGTCATTTCCGATATCTACAACATCATTCTATCCAGAACAAATGACAGCACTTTTGCCAGTCATGCAAATTTGTCTTTGATTTTAACATATCCAAAATAGCATTTTAGATATCCAGAATTAATATTCTGGTTATCTGCAATATTGTTCTCCAAGGGAAAATATTTTTTTTCAGATATCTATAATCCAACAAGCCATAAATTTAATACCAGACACCCAAATGATTAAAAAAAACATTCCAGATATCCATAATATAATTTTCAATACGCAAAAATACATTGTAACGGGTAAAAATGTAAATATGGATATCCACAATACTCATTATGACTAGTAAAAATACAATTTTAGATATCTACTATCATAATTATGACTAAAACAATGCAATGGCAGACATTCAAAATTATATTTTATTATACTTTTTAAGGACTTATATATACTGTATCTTACATTGAATTCTACATGAAAGTTTTTGATTTAATGAAACACATTTTCTAGCAATGAGAATGTAATTTTGAAAAGAAGAAACGCCGTTATGGTTATCTGACAAATATTTGTGGATAGTCAAAGAACCCTTTTTTATGTAAAAATTACATTTTACCAACCAGTCAACAAATGGTAACAGTCTGCAATTGCATTGAATGGTCATAATTCTTATAGAAAATATCTGAAATTGCATTTTCATTAGTCATAATAAGGAGAGTGGATATCTGTAGTGTAGTTTCACTCGTCACAATGTATTTTGCATATTTAAATTCACATTGCGCGCACCTGGAATAGTCTTTCATTCAAGATATCAGACATTTAAATTACGACTCATACCATTTTAGATATCTGAGCTGGCAGGCTAATGTCATGCTCTCACTGTCCTAAAGCAACTTTTGGGCAGAGGCCCCTGGGCATCAATAAAGACACAGAAAAAGAAACCTTTTGGGTCAGTTTAGAACACCATTGGTAGCCTCATCTCGACAGTGTTAGTAATCGACAAAAACTGTAAGTATGAAGGGAAAATAGATCATTCTGGCAGGGCTCAAACTCACAGTTTTTTTTTTTTTTTAATTTTCAAGACAAATCACACCAAAGTCAGCGACCACACTCGCTGACTACTTTGCGGTCCAAGTCCTTTGCATCCCTAACCCCAACTGTAACCCAAACATTAACTGTACCACTAATGCCAACCCAAACCCTGACCCTGAGCAGAACCAAGTAGTTGTTTTGGTGCCGAAGCACAACCATTTAGCAATACCTTTAAATAGGTCTGCAGAAGGACTCAATGTTTATTGTATATTGAAGTTTGGACAAGAGCATATAAACAGTATGTGACGAGTCAGTATGATACCATGTTGAAGTAATTATTCTTTTGCAGGTATCCTGAGTATTCTTTCTGGACATCAAACGTGCACTCGTGGATATGGGAACTAGAGAGCCCAATACACATGTATAGCATTTGTCCAAGGAACAATGACATTTACACTATAAACCCTGATAGTGTGGTGAACTCAAATATTTTGTGGAAACTGATTACCTAAAAAAAATTGTGTGGGCCTACTTAATTGTACTGTGTTGAATGAACTTAAAGAAAATAAGGTCGTTTTTTTTTTTTTTTTTTTAAACATTTTTAAGTGCTGTGAACACAAGATCATTAAGTTGGCATACTCAATTTTTTAGGGGTAATTGGTTTCCACAAAACATTTGAGTTCACCACGCTTGTCAGGGTTTACAGTGCATCTGAAATGACAATTTTGGATTGGAGGAATGTCATTATGGATACCTGAAATCTTCATTTTGACTAGGAAAAACTGAATAATGATATCTATACATTTCCAGTTTAACAATTGTTAATGTTAAATGTTAAAAGCAGCTTTCCATCCAGGCCTTAGATTTCGGATGAAACTTCGTTTGGAAAGTGAGGAGGGGAAGAAAAAGAGGAGGAGTGGCTCACTTTCAGGAGAGCGCTGCCCATTGGCTGTGCTGTTGATGGACAGGTCCACCAGCATCCTCGCGTGTTCTTTCCGAGGAGAGCAATCGCCGTTACCTAAGAAACACAAAACAGGTGATGCCACCACTACTTTACTGGAGTTCTGGCTTCACATCCTAAAAACAGCTCTCAAGGTGACTCCAGCAGATAATGAATGTTACAGCACCATGGATTCATGGTTCCATGGTATTTACAGGACCATTCACCAAACAAAGACACACTACTAAGTTTACACAATATCGGCATAAATACTAACAACAAGAGCCATCTGGCAATGGCGTATATCCCCCCGGCCCCCCACATTCATGGATTAACTGCTCAAGAAATTCCTAAATAACAAAAGGCGCATCTACATATGACACCTGACCTACATGTCAAATTTCATGAAGAAATACTGAACGGTTTTCAAGTTATGCTCCGGACAAAAGAATGTTTACAAACGGACAGACGGACGGACGGACGGACAGAGCGATAGCTAATCCCCCCGCATTATATGCCGGGGGATAAAAATAAAACAAACTTCCACACTAAACCTTTGTTTTCTTTATATCAAACACGCTTCAACACAGAGCCCAAAAATGAAACATTATGCCCCTGTCAAAAGGTCTATGCTATATGACCAAAAAAAAAAAAAACTGCAGCAGGTCGGTGAGGCATCTTGAAAAGACACACAGCAAATCACAACTCTCTGCTTGCCATGCCAACATTACGGTGCCACTAATACTCTCTCTGAAGACAAATAATAGCTGCCCAGGAAAATGCGTTGTACTATGACGCTTCCTGTCAACACGCTGAGAGTGTGTCTCCCTTGGCTATCCGGTAATCACAAGTGTTACGGACAGTTGTGTATTCCAGATTATTCTAGAAATTTCCAATTTAAAAGAAGGATTAAATTTAAATGATTTATTAAATAACTGAGCAAATGAACATAGCAATTACAATTGTACAGGAATGGGTAATGAAATTATTACACTAAAGTCCCTCCGATGTTCCCACGACAATGGTGAAAACCCACTGGAATCTGATGTTGTCCGTATCCAAGAGGTGTCTGTGTAATCCAAAGTCCAATTGCACTCGGCAAAGCCGGTCTAGCTTTCAGGTGTAGCAGACCGGAGATGATTCTTAAAGTCTGATTGCACCCAGCAAAGCCAGAGTAGCTTCCAGGTAAAGCAGACTGGACAGGATCTCCTAGTCCATTGGCTGCAAGTTCCTTTTATATAGGCCTTGTACTCCTGTATGATGCCATAAAGTAGAATCCTGACTGACATCTCAAACATCTCTTGAAGGTGATAGAACCCTCCAGGTGGCTCTTGGAGAATTTTGCAGACAACAGAACTTTCTAGATGGAAGAATCTATGGTGTTCCCAGGCAAGTCATAATGTTTACAAGCACTAATGAATATTCATTACCCTTACATAAGCATACAGAAACTACTGGCTGAGCAAAATAAAACAATCAGGTATTATAAAACATCATAACGTAACACAAGGATCAAATGTTAACAAAGGAAGAAACACCCATTTGGACTAGCACTCTCATTTGGAATCTCCACACAACTAGTTGCCAGTAATGACAGCCTACACTACTCACATTTACCCCCCCAACACACACATACACACACACAGATCTCTGCCATGACAACGTACTGTATGGTGCCACAGGAGACCTCAGACTAGAACAGTGTGAAAAACAGCCAACAGGAGCTATTCCATGGCCTGGGATTCAAGTCTTTGAACAGCAAACCATTAAGAATCGTTCAAGCCCCTGTGTCAACCACAATGTCTGAATTTGATACAAAAATGTATCAAAACTTTTAAATAACAAACATAAACATAATATCACTAATGGTAGAAATACATGTTTCATTGACCAGCCAAATGGCATGACAAATCATGGCCATTTTCATGGGTAAGTCCACCACAGCGAGACTAAGAACTGTCAGAATCTATCGAGAAAAGGCTTGAAATTGTATCCCAAGTGGATGGGTATGATTAGACAAACGATTAGTCTTTTTGGTACTGGTGTCAAATTACATCAGGAGCTGTAACCATGGTGAAAATCCTTCTTTTTAATCTCCTGGCTGGGGTCTCATTTATATACGCTGCATACACACAAGATGAGCCAAGAAAAACGTGCGTCCCCACAACATTTCCAATTCATAAAAACAAACTCAACCGAAAACTGAACATATATCTAAGGGAACTCTGACCCACACATCTGGACCATTTTGGAGAATGCACACCTTTGATGATGAGGGGCAATGCTTCTTCGAACTAAATAACGATCATCCGCCACCATTGCCAAAATTTTATCAGTTATTATCAATTTGACTGAACCTTAAAATAGGAAAGAAACAATATATTTAATTAAAAAGTCGTCAAAGAATTACATAAGCTAGTCATTTAGAACTGAGCAAGTCGATTTTGTGGCCTTCCGAACAATTTATCAGAATGAACTTCCTCAGTAAAACCGCTTCTGTGATTGGTTTTATCAAATTCCACCAGTGCATAAAATTGATTGCACCAAATTTCACTAGGGATTACCACATTGGCATTGGAATGTTCATTTCAGAACAATCCAATAAAATATTTCCGATCTTGCACCTAAACGCAGAAAATACAAACACTATTCAATCAGCTCAATGCCCAGTGATCAAACTGTGGTACAAGATGCTAGTGGATGAGAGCTTGTTCTAGGGGCACGCAATAGTATCACAGCATCCAGCGGTCTGATCTGGTTACAGACCATTCGAAGGAAATCTCAGGTGACCATGCATCCTCCCCTAGATTACAGTGACGGCACAAAGGTGGATTTTTCCATGACAGCCTGCACCTGCGGTCAAACTTCCCAGCCTGTTCTGGGTCAACCCGGCCACAGTAATGCAGCTGTGTTCCCTTAGCGGATTATCATGCATTATTGCGCCTACAAAATCTCACCTAGCGTAAATGGTAGGATGCAATTTATGTTCAGGAGAGCATTACTGAAGTGTAATCTTACAGAAATCATCAAAATGTACGAGCCCATCAAAGGACAAATTATCCTGCCGGGTTCAACAAAGTATATTTCTTATCCAACTAATTAATGTAGCTAATGTATTTTTCCCACATTTTTATCCTTTTCATCAAATTAAACTTTTCATAAATTCTAAATTACATGATGGCACCATTTTATAGATGGTCATTGTCATTCCATTCATTGTCAAAGAAGGCTTGAATTTTATTTATTTATTTATTTATTTTAAGGAAACCATACTGCTCATTATATCCTACGCGGATGGGGATGGGGGATGAGTAAACAGCAAAACAAGGAACTGCCATCAAATTAGATTGGTTACTTTTCCAATGTCAAAAATCCATTTATCTACTTATATAATAATCAAGAGGGTACATTTCCCCCCACTCTCTGTGACAAATAAATAAATAGTAGACAGATGTAATGTCAGAACATCTTTGAGTTTCTTTGAAGTACAATGCTTTTATTGGCATCGTTAACTGTCAACTCATTTTATGCATCTTAATATAAACAGGTAACAACAAGTCAACATGGTCAACAACATCCCCCGCCAATCATGTGCTTCTTATTTATAACTCCGTCATAGCCTTTATGGTCTGAAGCAACACACCAAATTTGGTTGTCCTATCTGTGATAGTTTCTGAGAAAAGTTGTCGCCTTTCTCTCGGACGGATGGACAGACGCACAAACGCACGCACGCACGCTCACACGCGTGGACGGACGGACGGTGGTCAAACCTATATCCCCCTCCCACTTCGTGTTGGCGGGGGATAATAAAAGGTATTCGGTGAAAATGTGTCTATATGCAATGTACAGGAATGTAAACAATATTTTACCCTCATTTCATACAAGAATATAGTCTAACTCTCCATTCTAGAATCTTAGGTGAAGGAATTATTTGATTCAGAAAATAATCGCGAGACAGGTTAATACATTACCATGTGTAGAAAGCAGCATATTACAGTGGTCTCTGTTCTCACAAAGCTGGCTCTTGTCAAAGGGATAAAAGACATCCAATTCTGAATATCCATTGTAAACACCACTGATTCATGCACAGAAAAAAAGCCAACTTTATATGACTGGAGGTGAAAGGCAAGCATCTCCTGTGTTGCGTCAAGTCAGTTTTTTCAGAAAATACAGAAAACAAAATTCCACCAAGTCATACAAGTAGGTAATGCAAGATTAGCCTATCTAATTATAATACACTTCCACTGGATAAAAAGAGGGAGCGTGAGAGACAAAGAGATAAAATGATAGACACAGTGAAGTATACAGACAGACTGGTGGACACATACTAATAAGTCATAAAAATGCGTATCTCAGTGTATCTCTATTTTAATGCATCAACCAGCTATTTGCCAGGCAGATTCTTGTATCCATGGTGACTTGTTCCACTCTACATATTCAGCCCTTTACCACTGTAAGCTTTCACCTGAGTACAGCCCACAAAAACGCACAGTCTAAAGAATGCTGCAGTTTCATTATAATCATACCGCAGTTCTAGGAGCATGGCTAAAGTGCTCTTTAAAAATCTGGCATAAAAACTGATTGAAAAAGCTGCACTATAGCAGCCAGACATTCTCTAGTACTATTCCGGATCATCCACTTTTCATTTTTCCCAATGCTTGAATGCAGATTGTCTGACCGAAATGGTGTGGCATGAGCAGCCAGGCAAGCCTGCATGTATGGCAGTAGGGTGGGGAGTGTAAGCACAAAGGCTAAGAACAAAGTCTCAGAACTATATGGGAGTAAGCCTCCAATGAGAATTGGGTCCTGGCATGTTGGGAACGCTTTGGAGGGCTGGACCTGGATCTGGTTTTTCCTGAATGACTAACTGTGCCTCACCAAACTATCCTTCCACGAAGATATACAGCTCCCAAAGCTTCTAAGTTGCACCATGTCCGTAAATCTCTCCCACCTAAAGCAGGGCTTTAGTGGTGAGTGTGTGTGTCTGCGCGGGGTGAGGGGGTCGTCTGTGGGGGTGTGGGTGGGGTGGGGGGGTGTGGGGTTGCATCCATTTTATTGTTAGTTCAACAAATAACTTACGTTTGTTGTTTAAAATTGAAAATACAGCAGAAATGAAATAAAACACCTAATCGTGCATTAAAATTGTTCCCTCCCTCTCTCTCTCTCTCTCTCTCTCTCACACACACACACACTGCTCACACTAATGTTCATGCACGCATACTGCTTTAGTCATAAAGCACACAATCTGGAAATATAGAGGAAGTATCTAAACTATCGCCAAGTCTCCCTCATCCCAAAGTTCACAAATGAAGAGGCTTAGCTGAGAAGACAAGGCCCACAGTCAATGAGATCTTACAAAGAGGGCTAAAAAACATTCATTTATGCAGCGCCAGGCTGACATTCATTAACACCTTCATTTTTGGTGTTTTTCAACTGGGCAGTATTTCTCTTCCCTCGCATCACTATGGTTACACTATAAACATGCAGAGCTACAATGCAGACTTGACGCATTAATAAAAAGCAGCTATTAAATGCATCAGTGGAACAAGACTCCGTTGGGAGCTGAATGAGCACTGTTCATGTATTGATATGGAATATAATAGTCAGGCTGCATGTACTGGAAAGAAAGTATAAGGCCAATAAGCAAACAAATAATGAAATATACATTTTTAAGCAAACTGCTGGGGTGCTTGCGTGAAGTAACATGCTGTACCTATCAAAAATAAATACATTAGTAAATACACTGTCCTCAAGAATAACAGATGGCCTAAGTGAATAGCGAAACTGGCTGCGAAAAATGTTTTTGCCATTTATCGTTTTCATTATTTTTCTCCAAAACGTGCCACAATCATTGACACCTCAAGAAAATCCTTTGATTAAAATCTAATTGAAGTGTACTTCCAGTCATATTTTACATTTTTAAATTTACCAGTTTGACGAGGAACTCTTCAGTGATCTATGATGACTTTATGTGTAACTGGGGTTTAAATATGAGAAGAAACAGACCAAATTCACAGTCATTCATCTCTATTATAAAAACCAGAAAAAACAGTGACGATGATCAAAAAAAGTTGTTGAACACCGCAAATCAGGAAATGGATACTTGAACCATTGAAAATATCCATTTCAGAATCAGCTTTGAAGAGGATTTATACGTCCATTGACCGTATGTGCCAAAGGGAGGATGGTTTGACTGGCAAAGGAATTTCTGAGGATCACATCTAGAGAATTACTGATGTTTGTTGAGTCCCGGGTCAAACACTCGCCAGAACTACTATCAGATGCCGCCAACGGTAGCGTGAAAAAGTATTTGACCCCTTTTTGATTTCTTCTTTTTTTTGCACATTGGTCAATATTAAATATGTTGTAGAACAAAGACCATATGAGTGAACAAAAATACACAGCTTTTAACTGATAATTTCATTTATTGGACGCATTGAATTATTCAAAAACTACATCCCGCATGTGAAAAATTAACTGCCTTCCAAAACCTACGGCTGTGGCAAACTTAGTACTAACAAGTGCAATCAAACATTTGCAATAACTGGCCATGCAGGGTTCTCACCACAAATTTTTGACAGCATAGTGGGATGGGACATCACCCAAACTGGCCGCGGGTTTGGGAGCACTGAGGCCCACAGCGGGGTCCAGGGGCAGCGCCCTGGTGGGGGGCCTCGGGGGGGAGGCAAAACCCCACCCGAAGCCCTGCCAAGTTATGGTTTTTATTGAGGCCTATTTGACAGCCTAGATGGCCCAATTTTAGGATATATATACGCACCTAGAATACAAATCTTGCATGTAAAATCTCTTGAAATAATACCTGGAACCACTGTAGCTAAAGGTAAACTTGCAAAGGCTTTGGTTCTGATGTGAACTCAGGAAAACACAAAATGAAAAATACAGCAATCATTTATTTACACGACTACATAACAAAAATGAAATCATTCAGAGACATCAAGCCTCCTGTTGGCCATCATTGCCCATCTGTCATGCAGGGCTCTCAAGTTTCACGCAATTGTCACTCATTTCAGTCCGATGTCAGGCACTTACGCCACACATTGTATTTCTCAAGAAAAAAAAAAGATTAAAACGAAAACAATTTCCAACAGCAGGCCTAAATGCGCAGCACCGCTATAACTGTGGACACCAGCAGGAATCAAACATGTCTCCCCTGGAGTTCTCAGTGGCAGCTTGCCACCTGCCACCCAATCAAAAAAAAGGAAAGGGGCCACACAATACCCAATCAGATAATAGGGTATCTGGGTAAGATTTAGGGCAACAACCAATGGGGGGAAAAAAAAAAAAAGTTATCCCGGAAATTTTTAAATGATCCTGCTACAGGGGGATCCTGCTGAAAGGGACATCTTCCCCCCCCCCAGAGGAAATTTCACTCTTTCACTCTAGCCTGCGTTCAAAACTTGAGAGCCCTGCTAATGACAGAATCTCCGATACCGACTGACATACGACCCCCCCGTTACTTCCTAAACAATCTCATATCACGATGTGCAAATGGTTGTTTCTGTCAAAAAAACCATATGCTATTTTTTAGCAGTGAATATGATGGTAGAGAGATGAGTTTTTAAGGAAAGTTTGCTCATATTTTACTGGAAAATGTGTCAAATTTTGCAATCACGCAGCTTGAAAGACACTGTAGTGGGCCAAGATGCAGCGGATTTCTTCAGGTAACAGCATAGCGGCCTGCTACGCTGAAATACGCTGGCAAGAAGGATGCCTTGATTACTTTGCATTGCTGTGGAGGAATTTTTGCCCACTCTTCTCCGCAGAATTGATTTACTTCAGCCACATTGGAGGGTTTTTGAGTATGAACTGCCAGTTAAACGTCATGCCATAGTATCTCATCAGATTCAAGTCAGGACTTTGACTAGGGCACTCCAAAATCTTTATTTTTGTTTCTTTTAAGCCATTCAGGGCTGGTCTTTCTTGTGTGCTTGATATCATTGTCCTGCTGCAGAACCCGACTACAGTCCGGCTTCAGGTCACAAAGTGATGGACTAACATTCTCCTTCAGGATCGCTTAGGTCCTGAGGCAGCAAAGCATTCCCAGACCATCACACTTCAATGTGACTGTTGGTATGATGGTCTACTAGTGGAACTGTGTTTGCTTTACGCCAAATGTAAGTAGACCCATGTCTTCCCAAACGTTCCACTTTTGTTTCTCATCAATTGAAAGAATATTATCCCATAAGTCTTGGGTGTCATCAAGACATTTTTGCTGAAAGTAAAAATATAACCCTTTGTATTCTTTTTGGTCAGCAGCAGTTTCTGTCCTGCAGTGATCTCATGGATGCCATTACTGCCCAGTCTTTTCCTTCCTGTGGAATCGTGAACACTGACCTTAGCTGAGGCCTGCAGGTGATTAGATGGTAGCCAGGCATCTTTTGTGACCTCCTGGAGGAGGAGTTGAAATTGGAGGAATTTTGCCATGTTGGCCACGACTGTTTTCAGTTTTCTCCATTTACAGATAATGGCTCTCAATGTGGTCTTAGAACCTTAGAAATGGCTTTACCCTGTCCAGATGGATACATGTCAGCAACTTTGTTTCTCATCATTCTTTGAATTTATTTAGATTCCAACATCATGCACTACTTTCTGCCTTCATCTCATCGAAAGGCTCGGTCCAATTTAAGCGATTTTAGACGCAACAGGGCTGACAGTAATCATAACGAACGTGTCTAGCAAAATTGAACCCAATTTTACATTAAATTATTTTAACTGGTTGATTTAGAAGCAAAGAGGAGAATTTTTCACAAAGGGCCAGGTAGGGTTGAAGGCTTTTTTTCTTCAATAAATCATTTAGAAACTGCATTTTGAGTTTACTCAGGTTATCTTTGTCAGATACAGAAATAATCTTGAAGATCTGAAACACTTAAGAGTGAAAAAATATGCAAAAATAGAAGAAATCAGGAAGGAAGCTAATGCTTTTTCGCAGCACTGAATATCACCACAAGTTATTTGGGATGGTACCAAGAAAAAGGCCTCTGCTGTCAATCAACAACAAACAAAAGAATCTACAGTCTGCAAAATATTTCTGGGTGTTTAAATGAGCCCAAATAAAATGGTCAGGTGAGACCAGCAGAAATGAAATGAAAACTCAACAGCCTCTGCCAGGAAGTTTAAAATGGGCCATAGTTGGTCCTTCCTGCAAGACAATCATCTGAAGCTCACCTCAAAATTTACACAAAAATAGCTCACCAACCACACAATACAGGTTTTTCCACAGATATCTCAGTCCCTCAATCAACAACCCAAAGAAAATTGATGGCATGACCTGAACAGGAGAGCTCACAAGTGTCAACCTCAGAATCTGAAGGATCTTACAAGATTGTCTCCGGAAGAATGAGTCCATGTCCTGTGCCATGTGTTCAACAACATCATCACGCACGATAGAAGAACAGTTGGAGTTGTTCTCTTGGCAAAGGGAAATGAAGGGGTTTTAATATTTGCGGCAAACATTTTTTTAAAAATTTGTTTAACGATAAGAATACAGTGTTTACCATAAATTGACGAGATTATGGCGGCACGCCATAGTCTAATTTACCCCCGCCATAGTGTCAATAAGTGCAATTGCAGCGTATTGATAATGCATGTGTTTTAAAAAAAAAAAACAGAAAGAAGAAAGGTACTGGAAGACGTGGAATTTGCGCAATTACCCCCCCCCCACCCGCTCAACAACATGATAATCACCTCCCCTCCCCCCCCCTGAACGAAATGAGAATGACCCCCCCCAGACATCGGTCTGCCACCACACATGGGCCCCCATACTCTCCAAAAATTCTGTGGGAACACTGGAATATAATGTTTCTTTTTGCGATGTTACTTCAATCAATCCTCATATTTGCAGCAAAAGATCATGCGAATAAACACCAAAAACATTATTTTTTGCATCGTGTTTTGCACATTTTAATTAAAGTGTGGCAATAATTCTGGAGGGCATGGTAAATGGGTGTTACTAAGGGCTGCAATAGTATTAACAACAGCACACAAATATCATTACCTTTCTGAGACAGATATTTGGCTCCAAAAAAATTGGCTTACAAACACCTGTTAGAATCCTGCCTTGTAAACTGCCATCTTAGCCTTGGGGGAGGAGACTGGAGGGGCTGATAGGTACCATCATGCACCTGGTACACAACCGTCCTACAGATAACAACTCTCAACGGGAGCCAAAACTCATCCGCTTTTACAGGATTTAAGCAAGAATTTCTGCACTGGATTATTAAAACAGAAAGGTTCCTAAAACAGCCCCTCCAACTTGGTGCCTAAGTTTCCACTGTTCATGACAGCTAAAAGCTGTAGTGTGTGTGCGCACTTGTTGATATGCGTTCCCATGAATTAATGACATAGGTGTTGCAACCTGACTGCCCTATTCACACAAGTTCACTGCAACTATTTGATTGCCCTAATCCGATTGCCGATTCTGTCAAGGAATTGCAACGAGAGACCTGAAGTGTCATAGGAACACGGTGCTAAACTGCACTACTTATTTAGCCCCAGAATCCCATATTCCAAGGAAGCTTTCTCAACCTGCTTGTCCAGTGCTTTTGCTCTGTTGTTCCACGAGAAAAGTCAATCTCTTACAATCACAAGATAAGCCAGAACTCACTTGGTCTGACTGCTGTAGGAGGCTGTGCCGACTCGAACAAAGCTCACGGAAAATTGGATCATACATGCAAGTCTCTATACTTCCTCATCTGTTCAATTCTTTCCACTATGCCCCCACTCTGTATGAGAAGGACTTTCTGCTCAAATGAGAAGCCATTGCTTAATTTGGCCGAGTCTCTACACCTAAACCACTTTAACCAAGAAGTTCCTCTAATCAAATCGACGTCTGAGCTTCCCTTGCCCGTAATGCGCTCCATTGGTAGTCAGAGTGAAAATACCCACACGACCAGTAACATTTAACCACATGGACAATGAAGCAAGGGCCAGCCAGTGACGGTGTGATTCTGGCAGCGTTATTTGGGTGTCACAGATACAATTTCCACAAAAAAAAAGGAGGTGGAATTATGGTGGAAAAATTAGATGAGTGGAGACAATAAACACTACGGTGAAAATCCTGAACTTCGGCAGCTGAAAAACTTTCGAATTCATTTGAAAAAATAAATATATAAACAACATGATTTGTTGTATTTATTTTACAACACTCACTGGCAATGATTTTGGTTTCACATGCGCACGTGCCAGATCAAACCCCAGCAGCAAAACAAATTCGATCGTGAGTAATTATCTCTGATTAGCAACTACTCAAGCTCACTGCAAACAAACAAACAAAAAAACAAATCACTTCACAACAATCTCCCATTGAACAAAAACAGTTACACTTGACAGCTAGAGCTAACGAGAAACCATGTAATAACAAATGCCAGAAGTGGCTCATCGACCACGTAAGAACAGGAATGCATTAATCAGTCCCATTTACATACCCTAATGCTATTTGTATTTAAATTGCATGCAGTTATATTGGGAGCATGGCACGCTGCTCACTCTAGTGGAATTATGTTAACTCAAACTACCTTATTAGCACTTTCTAAAATAACTAAGACAGCGACAGGAGGGTTGGTGGTTCAAGCTCAAGAGTAGCCAAGATAACATGAGGCAAGGCCCTGAGCTAATGCAGCAACTTAGCATTCACAAACATCAAGTCCCATGTCATGACCTCTACTTGTGTGTTGCCAATGGTACTTTAGGACAGAGATTTATCCATAACCTCGGAGCGCACAAGCATTGTTCATGTATTAAAAACCATAATCCTTCAAAAGACACTTTTAAAACATTTCTTTTTCAAGTACAATGACAAAAATGACATACTTTTAGGCTTAAACAAGGGACACATGCAGATTTTGATTTATACACACAGTCATGGCCGAAAGTATTGGAAATGATGCAACTATTATGTTTAGCTACCGATTCACATTGCTATACACAAGATGATCAGAGGCATTAGAGTGAATTGCAAAGAGTTTCATTGGCATGAAAATTTACAACATCACAATAACCCAATTCTCACTGCATTGTGGCCCTGGCACAGAATGATCAGCTAACCTAATTTCAGTATCATGTCACCAGCTCAGGGTAAAATGTGAGTGAGTACAAGTCAGTTTGAAATCAGTGACTGTGTTTACAAGGTCTTTAGTATCCCGGTTTTGAGGCTTATCTCGGCTTTGAGCATATCCGGGATATGATGTTTACATGGAACACAGAGAAAACAGAGAAATTTATTCATATCCCTATATAGATGATAAATACCAGTAACTCGTTTTCTGATCGCTGCATCCTATCTGCGCAGGCGTGTGTTACGTCTTTTACGTCTTGTGTTTACAACAGATTGAGTGGGAAGCGTGATTTAGAAGTAAGACAAACATGAGACCTCTGTGGCTTCTAGCGGGCTTAGTGTTCCTAAATACTCACATCGCATTACAGCTATGGCTCATCCACTTCATTTTCAGCAATGGGAGGAGAGAGCGACAACAAATATTGAATACGTCATCAACTTTAATAGGTATTCGGCTGACACTGCCAACAGTCGCTCTGGCACCTGCGCACATGGTGAGCAGCCATCAACCGGGATAAGGCATATACATGCTCCAGTATCCCAGCTTGTATTGGAGTACTCCAGGTGGTAAAACCGGGTTTCCTGAAACCGGGATAAGGGCATAACCCAGTTTCTGAATTCGGGATATGGTGTTTACATGCACAAACACAAAAATGGGTTACTTAAAAAACCCAATCAAAACCGGGATACTAAAGACCTTGTAAACACTGTCATTGTCTCCTTCTCCTAGCAATGGCTTCCTCCAAAAAAACTCCTGCAGCCATCATTGCCTTGTATCAAAATGGCCACGCATGCAAGGAAATTGCTTCTAAGAATATTGCATCTGAAAGAACCAGCAACCAGATCATCAAGAACTTCAAGGAGAGAGGTTCAACTGTTGTGAAGAAGGCTTCAGGACATCCAAGAGTGTCCCGCAAGTACTAGGGCCATCTCCTTCTGAAGAGTCAGCCATGGAATTGAGTCACCACCAATGCAAAGCTTGCTCAAGATATGCAGCAGGCAGCTGTGAGTGCGTCTGCACACACAGTGAGGGGTTGGACAAGGGCCTGGTGTCAAGGAGGGTGGCAAAGAAGCCACTTCTCTCCAAGAAAAACATCAACGACAGACTCAAATTCTGCAGGCAGTTCAAAGATTAGACGGCAGAACACTGGTCCAAAGTTATTTTCTCTGAAGAGGCTGCCTTGCAACTATTTGGGATGTCTGGAAAATCGATCGTCAGCGTAAGAAAAGGTAAATGCTACCATGAGTCCAGTGTCGTGCTAGCAGTGACGCATCCTAAGATCATTCATGTGCTCGGTTCCTACTCATCCAAGGAAGCACGCGCACTCACAATTCTGACCAAGTACACTGACATGAATACAGAATGGTATCAAAATGTCCTCCAAGAGCAACTTCTCCCAACAATCAAGGGGCGACTTGGTGAAGCACCATGTCACAAGGCAAGAGTGATCACAAAGTGACTCGGAGATCATCATGGTGAAATTTTGGATCTGTCGCCTGGAAATTCCCCAGATCTCAGTTCGATTGAGGATCTACGGTCGATCCACAAAAAGCCTGTGGACAAGCAGAAGCCCTAAGGACTGCCATCAGTCGGGACAGGAACTGATATCCAGCAAACCAGAGCGAATAGCAGGGGTCATAAAGAAAAAGGTTAAACTCTGTAAATATTGACTCTTTGCATAAATTTGATTTGTTTACCAATTAAAGTCCTTGAAATTAATAAAATGTTTATAATTGTTCTTCAATACACATGACAACAGAAATGTGAAAAAATCTCAAAAAACTAAAGCACAAATGTTATCAAAACACAACATTAGAATCATGGCCTGAACTATTAGCCATGGCAGTGTATTAAACTAGCAGCCCTTCAATGGCGAAAAATTAATATCTGGGTTCTATTACTTATGATAAGTAGAGTAAATCATGAAAACATACATTGTGCAATGAATTCTACTAATCTCATCATAAATTCCAATATTGAACTAGATAATCAACCGTGCCTGTTCCATCCACACTGAGCATGTATACTTAGAGTGCATGAAGTGACCTAGTTGCTTTCTTTCATAGCACTGACTTCAGGTAAGTCAATACAATATAAATTCCCCAACATTACATCCCCCAGAATTAAAACCAAATAGGCACTCAGAGAGCATCATGAGTTAAAGTATTTGCCAATTATACCTATAGTGCACCTGCATTTGTATCAACATCTGTCAAAGTACAAATACGACTTTGAAAGGTTAATAATAAACACTAAAATGTTAACTTACTAGCCAGATAGCCATCCACAACTTCAGTTTCCATAGTCAGGGGGCAGGCCTAAAGGAAACAAAGCAAAACATTGCATAAGAAGAGACTTAGATAATGATTAAGACTCCCCTGAACTCACTTTAGAGCTAAACTCTCTTCACTCTGGCCACTGTCCACTCATTCGTCAAGAAAAATCATTATCTTCATAAAGGCCTAAAAAAACGTAAAATCCTTGCAGCACAGCCGTGCTCAACCCCGTTTCTGAAGATCTACCATCATCCATATTTTCAATTTCAGCCCTAATTTGGCGCAGCGGAAACTGCTAAAACTTTGAAAAAGGGATACTTATTGTTAAAATGAATTACAAACAGTATGTGCTGACAGTATGAATAGAAACTGAATTTTGAGCGTAGCAAACATATGGAGTGAAGATACTTAAAGGATGCTGCAGCGGTCATCCTCAAATACGATCAAACCTTCCCAGTCAATCTTAATGAACTTGAGATGATCAAAGTTTTGATGATTATCGGTAACTTTTAAATTAATGGGTTTTTTTTTTATTTATCTCAATGCAAAACCAGTTTATCACACACCATAATTATTCAAGTTGCGAAGTTGCATTTGAATAAAAAATAGAGGATAAATGTTGACTGATTGTAGGCCATAGTCTCACAGAAAAAAAGGTTTGAAGTGATTCCAGCACAGCTAGCTATGAAAGAGCTTTAATTAATTTATTTTGAAAAAGAATCAATATGAAAAGCAGTTAACACTGTGTGACTGGCTTTGAGTGTACAATGTTGACCAGAATTACTCTTGGTTTCAAAGTTAGGTGAGTCTTGGGCAGCAGAAAAAATGTTCGAGATGAAGACCAGCCATGTGAGTATTGCAGCCGTACTAATTTTGACAGGAAGCTAAAAAAAAAACCCCTTTGCGCATAGTATCTGGTAGCATATTCAGGAATTTGAGCCTTCTAAAAAAGTGCACATCGAATTTCATATGAACTATACATGTTGACTCTCAACAACTGATGTTTTGGTATGGTATAAGCCTTGAGAAAGCATTAACCTTGATATAAAATCTCTCATCAATTTAAAGACAAAACATTCAGCTTGAATCATGGCCTGGCACAGACAGTGTGTCTGCAAGAGTTTTAACTTTTACATGACTTTCTACGAGAGAATCACACAGTAAAGAAAAAAGTTTTCTCCTGTATCTGCTGGTATCTACAAGGCGGACCCTTGCATTGCATTTCTGAGTGTTAAAACGGCAAATAAACCCACCACTTGAGTTGACTTGGGTACACAAAATAAACGTATCAGTCACTGTGTGTTCAATTAGGAGCCACAGTTTAAAGTAAAATGGATTGATTCAAATAACATGTCATAGAAACTCTGATCGTAACGGTTAACATTAGTAGCAAATCATTGATTGAACCACAACTGACTACAGTGTAGACCATTCGTTCCGAATGAGAGATGCATTGGATCGGCCGTATTAATTATGAGCATAACAAAGAAAGTCATGAGATGATGTCAATATGTAGTGCAAATGTCCACAGTGTTAGAGGTCAAGGTGGCTGGGTCGGTGCATTAAGCAGACTCCAGTGGGAATTGGGAAATCAGAGTTCTACCCCCACTTCAGCGAGTTTAACATTGTATTTTGAAAGTTTAATGACTGTCCTTCAAAAGGCTTGACTGTGTTGATTGTGTTTTATAAAACCAATGTCTTTCTCTTGGCCTGAAGCTTAACCTAACCCATCATTTTAACCTTTTGGACAGTAACTATAACCGAAGCTTCAATGTTTCTCTTACCATTAGATTTTTACGGTGCGATGCCACTGTTACTTACGGTAACTAAGGAAACAGTCCTCCTATGGTAGGCGATCAGAAATGCTCCTACGGTTGCATTTGAAGGCAGGAATTAACAACCAATGCAAGCATATAGGTTGGAGGTCATGTTGTCCAGAACATAGATACTTCAAAAAATTCAGCTGATGGCAAACCTACAACTGCTGAGGCTTTGATGGAAAAAGCAATTAAACGTTGACTTGTGGCAGTGTGACAGTGAAGACACCAAGTTGGTTTCTGCAACAGAAATCTCCCATTCGGTTTGTTGCAGAGTGCTGTCACCATTTAAGTTAACGTGGGGTAAAAACTTGTTCTGCAAGTTGGCAATCTAAGCTTAAAAAATATATCCAAGAAAAAATTAAAAACAGCGTACAGCAGGTGCTCGAGGATGGGAGAAATCACTTTTGAATAATTCAAAATTGAAAGTATTCACGCCAATGTTATAAAAGCAATTTAGTCTTGAGAAAAGGAATTCGCAGTTGTGAGAATGAGTGTGCTATCACAGTAATTTCTCTAGTAAAACAATTTAATTTGGCTGCACAAGAAAAACAAAAGTACTTGCCCGCCCTCCAAATACACAGTAATTTATAAAAAGAGGAAGTCATATAAAAGATTTTTAGTCAAAAGAACTGAGAATAAACTTACATATTGCTGTGATGTTCAGCTATAGTGTAAGAGGAGTTCATTTCAAGGTGGTCATTTTGTTGATTTCATGTCCATCCTAAGAATCTCTGAGGTTATAACTCCGAAGTAAACCTCCCCTGACAATTTCAGGTCCTCTCAGACACAGACCCAAAGACTTAAAGCCAAAATAAAACCTTTTCGGAGCGGTGAGGTCAGAGCCAACCAATAACCACCAAGTCTTACCTTAGAAAGAGGCAACTTCCCCTATTAACATACAGAATAACCATTTGAATTCAAGTGATTTATTTAAAATGGCTCGCCGAAAACAAATTTAAACACATTTAGATAGTCCTTTACATCACTAGACACACAGGGTAAAACATATCCTGGCAGATTGAGTCTGTGACAAACTGAGGAAAAGTGTTTAGGT
The DNA here is from genome assembly GCA_029721435.1 of Gymnothorax reevesii. Lineage (NCBI taxonomy): Eukaryota > Metazoa > Chordata > Actinopteri > Anguilliformes > Muraenidae > Gymnothorax > Gymnothorax reevesii. Next base: position 57,921,300 of record CM056586.1, read on the forward strand.
TCTTCCAAAATTACAGTGTTTTCCACAGCAAATGAATCAAACAAAAAGATCCCTTGAAACAACGAGTAGTGACAACAATTGTCTGAATACGACGCAAACTCAATGTCCTCAACAAAATCCCACTAATAACGAAAAAGAAACAAACTCATAGTACAGGACTAAAATGGTTGAACCAAATGAATGTTGCTTTTTTTCGGTTAAACAGGACAGTCAGACTTGATCCTGTTTTTCAGGTAAATAATCCGATCCATAATTACCTGGAGTAGAGGTTTATAAATGAGAGAAACCCACTCAGGAATGGTAAAGTCTGGATCAATCAGAAGGGCCACAAAATTGTCCGTCTCCTTACATTTGCACAATTCGGTCAAAGAAATTTCAAGATAATGTGTGGCTACAGTACATCCACATTTTTTCCACCCTCTGTTGAAGCTGTCCGTTAAATAACTTTCTTTTGTTACTTCTGTTGCAAAAGAAATTCATTCTAATGAAACTAAATTTAGAGAATATTAAAATAAACAGCTCCTTCTTTTTAAGTAATAGGGGCAATATAGGTTGACTGAATTAGAGGCTATGACGAGTAATTACCTCAAGAGGCGACATGTTATAATCCCAGGACAAGAACACTTTGGTGCCAAACACTTTAACTTGTTACACTAAGTATCCAGTTGCATAATTTAAGGGAATTGACAGGTGAAAACATATTCTTTAAAGCCAGGTAGCCAGCAACTATGAGTACATTATTTGTTTAATATCAAATGAAAAGGGTCGATGTGAATCTCCTTCCCTAGAATGCATGATTCTCTATGGATGAATTAAAAAGTTCAAAATGTCACTAAATCTTAGGATTCAATAAATTGCAAGCTATTCTTCATAATATGTGACGATTTAGTCATGCGTTAACAATAAAATACATAATATTGCTCATAAACAGCTGTGCCTTCCCAGTCAGTTATCTTTAACTAAAAAACAGTCCACTGTGATAACAGTAAAAGTCATCTCTCTAGACAAATATATAATTTGTACTCAATCAATATAGTCACTCACCACCAATAAGTAAATCAGCAGTTTATTGCTGAAAGCATGGAGAGTTTAGAAAGACATTTGAATGTCCCTAAAGTTTTTTCTGGGAAATAGAGATGGATATGGTGTGAATGGCTTACTCTAGAACTGATGACACATCAGGACCTATGCATATTTTTCAGACTTTTTTTTTAATCTGATATTTTACAAATAAACAATATATTCAACAGACAACAGCAAACAGCGGACAATTGTATACAGGTATCCCTATGCTTTGAATGGTTTTGCAACTAAAAGTTCCCCACCAATGATCAAAGGACTGTTTTATATTTAAAAAAAAAAAAACTAATAAGGTCTGAACGATAATGCACCTCATGAAGCAACAGTCAACAATACAACACAGCAACTTTCGTTTTATACCATTGATAAGAAAAACTTAATACTGAAAGTGTTTTCGTTATCTCTGTAAATGGTGAAGAACAGGTTACTAATTCCTGTCCATACTTAGTTAGAAACGCGCAGTTACTGATCCAGCACTCATAACCTTGCAGTGAAACTCACGGCTGCAACTTCAGAAATCGCGGGGACAATTATGTACGTCATCTCAGTACTCTTAACAGAAGCATATAACCTGGCAGATTTGATCGCATTACTTGACTCAATTACCGAAAGCTCATTAAAAAAAAAAAAGAAAAACTCTGGAAGTATGAAAACATTGAACTTGCGGACATCAAGTGTTCTTCACGGTTCCAACCAGTGAACCAGTACATGACCAGTAAAGCATGTTATATTATGGCTGAGCTATTCCTAGATAGCTTGACAGGTAAGCCGACACTACTTTGAGTAAACTAGTAAAGAATGTAACAGCTACTTAGCATACTTCAGTTGAACTTCACTTCTAAATCCATTTATTCTCTCGTGATGCCCAAAGCTTAATGACTTAACTGGGTCTCGCAATATATATGTAGCATATTATTTTACAATACATGGATGCTGCGATAAAATATCACCTTGGGCTACGAGTAATGTTAATTATGTTTTTATTTTAAAAAAATATATAGAGAGTATATATTATTTTTACCTTGCGTTTGTTTCCCGATCAAAAGCTTATTGGTGCGCAGCCCAAGTGGGAAAGCAAATGATATCACCCGCCTTGTAAAACAGAATTTAAAAAAAAATATTGTAATTAATACCGATGTGGTTGCGCTGAATAAGCGGTTTCAGAAGTCACTTGGCTCCCCTCTCAATTTGGGCTAGTGTGCAACTATCCCACTTCAGCAACAGCGAAAAAGAGAAAAAAAAAAGGTTCAAGAAATTGTGGTTTAATGTCTTCACGGGGGACCTTAAGCAGCAGCAACAGGAAATCAGCTTGTTCCCCAACTAAGAGTGCAGGAGCCGAAAGCTGCATCAAGTACGTTTGCTTGGTTACTTCCTCTGCCAAACGAGCCTGTCAACTTTTCCACTTTGCAGAAGACCCCCCGCACCTGTGGAACGTGATGCGCTTCACATCTTCCCCATGACTTGCGACCGAATGATCAAAACATTAACAGCTTCTGAAAATAAGAAGCAAACTGAATTATTAATAAATAGTAATGCGCAAATTTACGCGAACACGTAAGTGAGAGTATGCGGAGAAAAGACGGTAGTTAGGTCGTTAAAAAAGAAAGAAAAACTGGATGCACCGGTTTCTAAGGAATTGACCGTAGAAATAAATGGGAACGGCCTCTTTTTTTTTTCCACCCGAAGTAGTCGGGATGTCTTAGGTCTTTAACGCACCGACCACATTATGCAATATCGTATCGTCCGCGATAAATTTCGTCTTGACAGTATTTCCATTGTCTTGTGTGTGAGTCCAGTGAACATCATCCATGTTATATCAACACGACCGATACATTTTTATGCTTTTTTTGCATATTAGGAGAAGACACAAATTTTGCCCTGGAGACATCTGGCCTTCCCATTATAAAAAAAAAAAAAAAAAAAAAAAAGCATAATGAGGCGTGTCCTCACACTACATTCACATCGGCGAACTTCTGTACATGTTTCCATCGCATTGGCGATCGGCGCGCCGCGGTGCCGCGGATAACCGAACGTTCGAGCATCGCAGCGGTCCTCATTCGTACCAATATCAGCTGTGCGCATCATGCGCGGACGTCTGAACTTCACCGGTGCAGTGAGGCAATTCAGCAACAAGTGATCGACCACTGTCTTGCAACCTGCCATTCTGCAAAATTCGCCCAACATTGAGGCACACGTCTCTGCATCGGTAGTAACCTAGCCGAAGAAAACGCCGTCTAATAGCTACTACTGTGACACAAAGTAGCCACCTGCTGTTCGATGCAGTGTGCGTGCTGCGTCTTGGCACGTTTGGGAATAAAACGGCTATCAGTATGAAATGGAATTAGCAGCGTAAGTTATGAAATTAGGCTTATTTTCTTTTACCTGTAAAGGACAGAAGGTGAAAGCATCCCACTTGACTGTCTTTAACGCTCGTCTTTGAGCTCATTTCCTGTTTTTCCCATGTTTTGTTTCACGAATAAAATTACATTCAATTGTGGTGGATCCGCAGCAACAGTTAAACCTTTCGCTTACTTCCTCCATCTTCTCAGCCAGCGCTGACAGAGAGGCTATTCTGGGAACTTGGTCTGACACAGAGAAACGGATCCCTTGAGCGAGTCGCTGTGCTCGACAATCGATTACAGGACTTCAACAAGTATTATGCATTCATTCATTTATTTATTTATCGTTTGCCGTGTACCTAACCCTTGTTAGAACATTAATATCACACGTATGTAAATTTATGCAGCATCAGATCAACTAAGTTTTTCTCTCTCTCTTTTTTTTTTTTTTGTAAATCAAAAAAGACATAACTATTTAGCAATTGTAAATATGAGCAAAATCAGAAATCCAGTTGTCGCTGTAATTTTTTTTTTTTTTTTTGGGGGGGGGGGGGGGGAGATAGAGAGAATAAACAGTATAAACAGTATCAGTATTTTCAGTATTTTTGTCTCCTTCAACAGAAACGAACCCATTCAGTAAGGTGGCTATGTGTCGGGAAGGCGCTACAAACAGGAATTTTGCCAACTAAAAGCGCTGAAAAAAGTGATCATGGGTTTCTATTTATGTGAAGAGAAAATTCTGTTTAGTCTATCTTAATGATATTTTTGTGGGGTTTTTTTTTAATGTTTTGTTCGAAACAAAACCCTATGCTCAGAAATTCTATGCGATTAGATATAACCAACTGACGAAATATTTTCACTTTGGCCCAAAATATCAATTTTTTCAAAATGCGTAATTTAAGTGGTGCCGTATACCTCCTGCTGAATTAGTGACCACACTTTTTGCAAAGGGGCTTTCAGGAAATACAATCTCTGCCAGAGCGCACTGGCTGTACTAGCGCGACTGCAATGAGAGTGAATTTTCCATTCTTCTTTCTGCTTGTCACAAAATGTGCTTCAGGTTCAGATAAAAGATGGGCTAATACGACGATCAAATTTACCAGATTTTAATAGCTTTTTCACATTGGCTGTACTTGAAAGCCATGGTATGCATTTAGCTAACTATTAGTGATGTTTGACGCCGCTTGTGGTGTAAGTTTTTACAGAAAATTGCGCAGAAAAATATGTTCACTAACTTCCAAATTACGCTCAAATATGCAGTTACTTCTTTTCAAATTAAATGAAACGGAACATATCCTTCGGTCGTGCACAGCTGCGTTACGATTTTTTACCCTCTTTACTGCCCTCCTGTGATTCCAAGTTGCAACATATTCACCTGTCTCCGGTACCTACACAGAGTGTATCAAATCCAATAAGATTGCTCCACAAAATGTACATTTGTCCGCAAACCATCTCATTATGTATGAAAACAGCTCTTGTGGTGGATATCGGCAAGTAAATAACCATTGATATGGGCTTAAACACAATTAAATGTTCGAGTATACTGAATATTAACGTCTTAAACGAAACCCACAAGTGGGTTCCTCCGGTGCAGCTGCTTTATTCAAATGTCATGTGGAACTTTAGTCTAGTGGTGATCCCACGTGACCAAAGTTCCCAGATTATAACCTGAAATATAAAATTTTAAAAAAGTGCATGAATTTATGCAAAATGGACCTCTCAGTGGCTAACTGTTAATACGTTCGTCTGGGAGCCTTATGACCTGGTGTTCGTATCCTGGCCATGCCATTATTGCTAATGGCAGAAATTCCATATATGTTAGTTAGCAGATTTCCAGAAATTAGAAGACTGCAGGTGGGCAAAATTTGTTAATCTTATCGCTCTCTAGTACCAACTGCTGGCCAGTACATGAACCTGTACATGCAACATCGTACGCTAATGCAACAGGCCAAATTATGCCCTGAGCCGAGAATATACCCAGGGTTAAAGAGGGCAAAAATGATTCAGTCACATTTTTTATACCCAGGGTATATTTTGGCCATGACTGGATTATACTGGTGTATAGCCTGGTAGGGGGGTAATCTCGGCTGCTACACCGGCACCATTAAAACCTGTGTCAACATAAGCAGTGTTTATAAGCAGTGTGTGAATGCCAGCGCGACTGTGATGTGTGTACGCAGGGTACCAATCCTACAATCCCTGGCAAAAATGATAGAATCACCACATATAGAGGATGTTCATATTGCTTTTTTACTTCGTAGCAAATAAACAAATTGCAGATGACACATAATAATATTTGTTTATTAGCTTAACATTCAGGCGTCATGAAACACACTTCAACCAAATTAGATTAAATAATTTTACTGAGTAGAATAATTTTCACAATCATGCAAAGGAAAAAAATATGAAATCACTGAATGCTGAGTGACCTGTATTATTAAAACCTGCGCATTATTCAACCACTATGCACCAGAAACAATCAGAATATGTTCGACTTCATTCCAAGCAAAATAATTGAAGCACTGATTACTAAAACCCCACAAGTCAAGTCAAGTCAAGTGTGACTTATGGGGTTTTAGTAAAAGGTGCTTCAATTTGATTTATCGCGTTTGGAAACGTGAAGTTGACCTGGTGGAGGCACAACAGGAAAGGTAATCGGGTCACATGAAACAACAGGGTTCGTCCTTTATGCACCAGGAATTAACACAAGAAATTTTTTGCAATGTTCAGAAAAACTTTCATTTTACTGCAAATTTTAAAAAATTAAACATTTGGCCAGGTGGTGGTGCAACAGCAAATGTTACAGGCTGACCAACATCAATAAAAGCCCTTTTCTGCACACCACAAATGATCACAAGAAGTGTGGCAGATCCGCAGTCCTTTTGGACTGTGTTGATGTATGGCTACGGCTTTGAACAGTAAAGCCTACATCTGTGGATGCAGTGCTAAACAGTGCTGCCGGACAAAGTTTTACCAAAGCATTTCCAAGCCCACGTCGTGATTTCCATAACAGTCACACGACAGTTCTTGAGACAGTTATGTCTGAGGGATCGGAGATCGTGCCGATCCAACCAATTACCCGATGGAGGACATTGCTCTCATATCAGATGGATTATAAGCTTTGCATCTCTTGAATGTTATGAAAAAACTTAGTAAGTCTAATTCTGGTCAAAACTGAGTGAGGATCATTTTTGTACTCATTGGTTTTGTCTCATCACATAGAGCAAGATACATTAAAAAAAAAAAAATCCCTGATTCGCTGTGTTTTGCTATGGGGAAACCTGGTTAATTCATTGGTTGTGAAGTGAAAACCTAGCAAATTGATCTGCCTGGGTTTTTTAACATTACTTTTTTTTTGTTATGGCAAAGCCTAGCAAGTTGAATCAGCCAATTATATTATAAAAGCAGCGTGCCTATTACATGATTTGTCAGGTCAGTCCCAATGCAGAGCATTGGATGACCAGGACATTCATGGCCAGAATTCTCAATTCATGTAATTCACGTTTTAACAACAAATGAAAAATGGCTCTAAGAGGTAAGCAAATGGTGGAGTTAGTCCTGAAAAACCATCAACCACCACTGCAACAACATTCCTGTTTTTGTCCATCATTTGATAAACGATATTTTACATTTCTGGATGGAAAAATCTTCGAAGTTATATTGCAATGGATACTGACAAAAAAAAGAAGTGTGCACCCTATATATATCTTACGTAATGAACAAATAACTACCAAGTCAGTTTCATGGTTGGACAGGAGCTTAACATCTGAGAAAGACCTTTTTCTGACTTTTTCTCCAAATCTTCTTTTGGTTATTTACTGGGTTTATCCATTACCCTCAAGATCTGTAAGCCGATTGGTGAGTCTCGACATACGACTGCTCCTGAGGGACAAGGCTCTTTAGGAGCCTTCTTTTAGACTGCAAGATGATTAGATCAGCTATTTAATGTCACTTGTTTGTTAGATCCTTAGTTCTCCTAAACTGACACTGTGCAAACAGTTTTGGAGTCTGTTGCGGTCAAGGAATATGAAAGAAATGTAAAGTAGATTTTCAATCCAACCGTGATCAACACAGCTTCTTCCTCGCAGCCAACTATGGGCGGAAGACAAGGACGCACCCTAGACAACTCGTCAATCCATCACTAAACGCACACACCATTCGCGCACAAACTCATGCCGCCAGCATGGGCAATTTTGTCTTCAATTAGACATGCATCATGTCTTAGAACTGTGGGAGGAAACTGGACTTCCTGAATAAACCAAAGCGAACAAGGGGAGAACATGCAAACTCAATACAGAGAGGCCCCATACCAGAGTCAAACCAATGACATTCTTGCTGTGAGGCATCAGTGCTACCAACTGTGCATATATTTTCGATAAACAACTGAATTCACTTGTGAAATCATCAAATTATGGCCTTATTGTACAGCTTTCTCGACAGTGGAGAGAAAAGAGATTTTTCAAATCAGTCCTTTTTGAATTAACTTTTGTATTTTCCATAACCCATAACTTTTTCCAAACTGGGGTTGTAGCCATTCCACATTTGTGAAGTTCAACTACTCTTGGTTACATGTTATTGATGTATTCTTTTTTCCTGGATATAAACAGGAAGTCATGAGGGATCATTTACATTGTCATAATCTTTATGGTGAACTTTAAAATCTAATCAGAGAGACAACTAAATCTAAAACCAATACATATAATGCAAAATGGAAGCAGTCAAAGGGCCAATTCATAGACTGAATTTCATAATTTTAAAATCCATTCAAATTTGATAAAGACAACCGACATGAATATATACACATTCAGAAATATTTGGGACAGTGTAAATTGTGAATAAAATCAAAATGCAATGAAATTCAAATCACATCAGCCAGTATTTTATTCACAATAGAACAGAGATAACATAGAAAATTTTGAAACTGAGAAATTTTACAATTTTTTCCACAAAATGAGCACATTTCAAATTTGATGGCTGCTACAGGTCTCAACTCTTTGGACAGGGCCCCGCTTACCATGGTGTAGTATCCCCTCCTCTTTTTAACAGAGTGGAGGCGTCTGGACATCGAGGAGACAAGTTTCTTGAGTTTAGCCATTGGAATTTGATCCCACCCTTGTTTAATACAGGTTTCCAGCTGCTGGAGAGTTTTGGGTCTCTTTTGACGGAATTTTCTTTTAATTATGCACCATATTTGCTCAATCGGTGAAAGATCAGGACTGCAGTCAGGCCAGTTCAGCACACAGACTCTTCTACTCTGAAGCCATGTTGTTGAAATAGCTGCAGAATGTGGTTTTGCATTGTCCTGCTGAAATACACAAGGCCTTGCCTGGAATAGATGTCATCTGGTGGGGAGCATATGTTGCTCTAAAACCTTTATATACCTTTCAGCATTCATGATGCTTTTCAGAACATGCAAGTGTCCCACACCATATACACTATAATGCATCCCCATAACATCAGAGATGCTGGCTTTTGAACTGAACTCTGAGAACAGGAGGGGTGGTCTTTCTCCTTTTTAGCCCGGAGCACACAACGCCCATGATTTCCAACAAAAATGTCAAATTTGGACTCATCTGACCACCGGAAACTTTGCCATTTTGCTACTGTCCATTTTAAATGAGCCTTTGCCCACAGAATATGGTAGCGCTTCTGGCTCCTGCTCAACAATGACTTCCATTTTGTATGATAGAGTTATCAGGTGGCATCTGTGGATGGCACGGCGGACTGTGTTTACAGACAGTGGATTCTTGAAGTATTCCTGGGCCCATTTAGTAATGTCAATGACAGAATCATGCCGGTGATTGATGCAGTGCCATATGAGGGCCCGAAGATCACGGGCATCCAGTAAAGGTCTTCGACTTTGTCCCTTACGCACAGAAATTTTTCCAGTTTCTCTGAATCTTTTGATGATGAGACCATCAAAGCCTTTGCAATGTGACATTGAGGAATGCTGTTTTTAAAGAATTCCACAATTTTCTTACGCAAGCCTTCTTAAAAGCCAGGTTGGAAAGCCTCTGGCCATCTTTATTTCTGAGAGACTCAGCCTCTCTAAGATGTCCCTTTTATAGCCACTCATGTTACATACCTGATGCCAGTGAACTTAATTACACAGGCCAGTAGGACATGAATCTAAGTTTTGTGTCCGTTCTTTTTTTTTTTCTCAGGGTCGCAATTGTCCTGCTCATGTTACTTGTTACTTGCTAAGTGTTCTTTCAGCTGATTCTCTTATATATTAAATGCTTTTTCAGCCCTTTTTCGCCTGTGTCCCAACTTTTTTCAGACCTGTTGCAGCCAAAAAATTTGAAATAAGCTCATTTTGTAGATGAAAATGTAAATTGTCGCAGTTTCAACATTTGAATTGTTATCTGTGTTCTATTGTAAATAACATATTGGCTCATCTGAAATTTCCTGGAATCCATCTTTATCAAGTGCTGGTCGCTCCCAACATTCACTCACTGATATAGTCTGGCCTGAGTCGCACAGTACAGCCGCCGTTAAGACCAAAGAAAAATTCGTTAATCCGCCTGTACGGGGGCGTTAAACTCTCAGTAGGACCGGGATTTCTCGTCGTCAGCCGTGCAGTAGGACCGGCGTACTGACGCGCATGAAGACGAAAGAAGTCCTCCCGCCGACTACCGCGCACGGGGTAGCTGGGCGATTATAACTGAGCCACGAGGGCTGTTGGGACGGTCGTTTTGACAGTAGTCCGTACATGTAGATAATGGCACAGCTTGTTGGCGATTTATTTCCATATATGATTGCAAAAGTTACGTAAGCCTACATGAAATATTAATTTGCTTTGGCGGGGGTGATGTTGCCGGTAATCATTTCTGCAAACCTTTTTATATTTGACGATACAGTTTGCTCAACCTGTGCTACTATTTAAAACTTTAGTACGGTATAATACGCTATTGGATTATTAAATATCATGCTATTTTTGGTGAGGATTTTATTTGTCAGGTATCATTTCTGCAATATTTTATGTTCGGAGATAATACATGCTTTTATGTACTATTAGGTCTATTTTACACACAAGTGCCGAAATAGATTATTTTTCCTTTTGCAAACCTGAAATTTAGTATAGCCTATTCATTCCTACAGCACGTGGACCGGTTCCGCAAATGGAATTTGTTTGAAGTGTCTGGTATCGATACAAAATTCGCTGGCAGAAAGTTATCTATTCACAAATTTGCGGAAATTACTCACGCTTTTTGTGGATCAGTTAGTTTTCTTCAGTCATTAGGAATAAAGCCTTGCACAGTCATTTTTCAGAGGCACGTCCTTTGATTGGTTCCGCAAATGATTTCCAGTTTCGCAAACAGCGCCCTTTGTCAGGCCGAACTTATGATATTCTTTGTTTATTGGCAATATTGCGTGCCCCTGGCCCCAACGAAACAGACACATGTATTTTCCACCAATTTTAGCCAGAATTACTCTATAGGGGATATCACAATAATTGGTCAAATTTATGGCTAACTGTTCCATGTGTCGACATTGTGTCAGCTGGAATCCACTTGCACTGGCCTCAGTTCACGATGATTTGCACATCCATCCATATTCAACTGCTATCAGCGACTACGGCTGATTCTTTCTACTCTTTCCAATTCAAGTAGGCCTAGTAAATGCCAAGTATACATTAAAATTATCAGGATGAGACTACAAATTCAGAATAACATAGGACATGAGTCATGATCAGCCCGTTGAGCCACAGAAAAACAGTTATGGTGGGAGGGAAAATGTTTTATTTCACACTGACTACAAAAAACTTTCATAAAATTATTTCAGAAAAAATAAATAAGAATAAACAAGTTTGAAAACCTACAAAATGGCGTTTGCGGAACTAGTCAAATGACAAGCAGTCACTCCCAATGGGTGTTGATGAAGAAGTATCACTAGTACGACATTGGGATTTATAAGGTCAATTATACGATAATTTCCGATCAAAATGACACTAATAACGTAATGAATCCCTGGAATACAAGTGTTTAACGGCCACACACTGCGCCTTATCACAAGCGTTGATTTGGTAGCCTACTGCTGCAACGGCAAGCAACAGTTATCGGGCATTTATTTCTCTATGAAGCCGAATATCTCGAACCGATAGTTAAGAGTTAAATCCACAATAATTTACCGTTTTAGCGGTGTCAAACTCAAGGCTGCAGCGAAGTCCTTTTCCTGCGAAAAAAAGTTTGATTTCTGCAAATTGCGGAATCGGTCAAATTGCGGAACTGGTCAACCCACTGTATATCGAAGATTACTCGCACCCCGTCTCAGTAAAATTCATTTAGGGAAAGAACTTGAATGTTTTTAGATATATATACTGTTTCGTTTTAAAATGCTAATTGCCCATTTTTAACCAATTTTTCAAAACGTTTTGCATCGTCTGTATTTGTTTTAATGACTTCTCATAACCATTCAGATGTTCAAACATAATGTTCGGAAAGCTTGCAACTATAAAATAATTGCGTACAATATGAATTTAGTTTGACCATACCGACTCTTGAATGCACAAAAAAAGCTAAATAAACTATTTGCGGAACCTTACACAAGATGTTTAGTAAGCTTATTCTATATCTATCAATAAGGAAACGGAATTTAAAAAAGATCTGCTCAATATCTTTTCTCTAAAGGACATTGTCGCTTAAAACTGAATGGCTCTTTCGTAAACTGAATTCACAGAATTAAAGGCGGAGACACTTGGCACTGATTCAATGCAGCTCAGTTCGTGTCATCTCTGTTTATCACTCATTGTCACCCTAATTTTTCCTTTAAGCTCATTGTAGCCTATTAAAGAATTAATGACCTGGTCAGTGCGTGGCAGCAATTTTCAATAAAATGCCCGACCATAAACTGACATCACATTCACAACTATGGAACCTATACACGATACAACGCATTTCCCCAAAGTTTAGGACAAAGATTGACTCCTTGGAGAGAGACAACCTCACACCTCTGCAGGTCCGAAAACGCATAATTTCGGAGAATAACGTGAGCATAAGCTCACAGGCTATTAAGTTGTATATTGTCAATTTGTTTATTTATATTGCGGCTGGCTTTTCAAAACCAATAATTCAATTGCGGCAAACTTCGCTGAAGATCTACCTACAAACTCTCAGAATCACATTTCTGCAATAAAAAGACATATTTAAAATACCAAAAAAATTTCTTTCAAGAACACAATTTCTTATATTTCGCTGTCGAATTTTTCATAATAGGCTATTTTTTTTTCTTGTTCATGCTAGGCTTTTTAAACAGAGGATCAGCCACGCGCTTTCCAGAGGTCGCATAAGCTCTCATTTGCACTTTCGCTGCAAGAGAAAATAAAAAGATGTTAAAATACATAACGGCAAATACACGTAATTCTAACGGTCAAAATGTCCTCTATTCTATAACTTACACGCGGTACTACATTCAATTCCGCGGAGCCACATGTGGTTATTACTGGCGGTGATACGTCCTGTGATACGGCTCATTGGTTAGATCGTGGTTAGAAATGGGTAAGAAGGGCGAAATGTTCGAGATAACGGGGCGTGAACTAACGCCGTCTCTTTGGTTTTAACGGCGGCTGTACTGTATAGGCCAGCATTTAGCCCTTATGTCACGAATGAAAAAAACCACCAATTGCTCGGCGCCATTTGCAGAATGAATGCTGACCGGGTTATCCGTCGCATAAATCTGCATGTTGCTTGTATATTTCATTTTACTTTGCTACATCAGGCATTTTATAACAGAACTAACGGTTGTACTCAGCATTACGAAAATGAGTTCGCTGGCCAGCTACGGCATACGTGAATGTTATTTGACACAAGCTTAAAAATTAGATTGTGGCTTGCTTGCGTTTACTCTTGGTGTGGATGTTAAGTTTTGAACAGGGTAATGTATGGCCATATCTGCATTTTGTTTATTTCAGTGGGATTCCCCGGTATAGGTAATAAAGGCTAAATTTAATAATACTCAAATTACGTAACACATTTCACTGTAATTGGCATTAGCTATAGCTTGAAGGGCATGATTGCATCCGCTAGTTTAAGCCTATAAAGCTGGTATGTAATACGACAGTTGCTAATTTATTCCTTGCCCATCTACTTTCTTTGGAAAAGAGAAGATGGATAGCTTGATCCTATTATTGCAACCTATTGTTGCACATTTCGTCATTTTTAACATGGATGGCCAACGCTTGTTTATTTTGCCGCTTTCTCCCGCTTGTTTAATATCTGATATCAATCTAGTACAAGATCATAGTGATCAAATATATTCATTTTCCCTTTAAAAACGATTAGACATCGATGGCAAGAACAGTATCACTGAACATATAATCACAAACATTATTTCAGTCTGAAAGTTTAATTTGTAGTTTGCCGCAGTCCGTGCTGTGCTTCTGTATTGCCAGATGTTACGTGACCGCTGCTGAGAGAGACACAGGTCTCGAATAAAGTTAATTTTCTTCTGATCTGTTGGTCTTAAAAATGCCATTGCAGCACTAGAATGTTTGGAAGATATGTGGCCTGTGAAAAATAAGTCCAATATTTAATTCTGTGACAATGGGGCAAAATAATCGGTGATAACCTGTGCTCACGTTCACTTCTCCCATTGGAATCAATTCATTCAGGACCCGCCACAAATCTGTCTAAAGGGGCGGGGCACCCTTGCGACTGTGAGCCAATCACAGATCTCGCATGGATTTTGTGCGAATATTTGAACGTCAAACGCTGGCCTACCGAATGAGGCCAGACATATCAGTGAGTGACCATTGGAAGCAGCCAGCACTTGATATGTATGGATTCCAGGCAAATCTGAAAGTCGTTGCATTTTGATTTTATTTAAAATTTACACTTTATCCCAACTATTTCAGAATTGGGATTTATATATATATATATATGTGTGTGTGTGTGTGTGTGTGTCAGTGGCGGCTTGTGAACTGGCAACATGGGAGTCTCAAACAATCCCTTAAAAAGAATGATTGTTCACAACCTGTTTTCAATCATTCATTTAAATTAGCTTTACAATAACTCCGAAAACTCTCTACATTATCAGTTTTCATTTATAAAACATACCTGTCAACTCTCACGCATTCAGTGTGAGTTTGAGTGGCATATTTATGTTCCACTGCTGTAGTCAGCAATTATACAATCAATGTGTGCAGTATGTAAGAGATTCTCGCACGGAATTGAAATCCTTGTGTATGGAGGGGTTGGAAGAAATGGAATTGCATAAAGATGTTTCAAATGATCTTATTTCATTTAAGCGATTGCGCGACACATGCATTGCTTCCAACCGCTGAGTAAAGAAAAGCGTGAGAGGTCCAGAGTTGTAATCGGTTATCGGTATGCGGCGGAGACGACTCCCATAAATCCATAGTAGCCACCCAACTTCATCTGGGGGCTACAATTATTCTTAGGAGGTGTCCACAATAGGGAGAGCCAACTGATCAGAGATTTATCAAGCGCCGGTTGAGGGTAAATGTCTGTAACAAATAATGTGTTTTTCAGATACAGTGAGCACACTAATCAATTTGCATCAATTTTGCATCCAGTAGCGGCTCTAGACCCAGGAATGGCGGGGCGCAGACACGTCCCTTTATGACAATTAGTCCTGGGTAGTTCGCAATCATTTTCCTCTACTGACGCGTTTTCCAATTATCGTACTTGGCAACTTCAGACACGGTCTCTCCGTATGCGATGAAATCATGGGCTCAATTCAGCTCAGTGGCAGAACCTGAACTGAGAATTGTGACAAAACATCCGTTTAAAACAGTCGTTAGTCCTGACCTGTTTTCAGTCATTTTCATGAGTAACCGAAGGTTCGCTCCGAGAGCACTCCGCAGTTATGAGCTGCTGCTTGTTCTCCCCGATTACGTAAGAAGACAATCATTCATCTGGACGCTTATTTGCTGCATTTAAATCAACATTAGTCAAACTTGCATACCTGTCGCCTCTCACGCAAACAGCTTGAGCAGCACGCTGCCTATTTAACTGCCAAGTGCCACTTTTTTATCAACCCAAACAATACCGAGAGTGAAAGGTGATATTTCACTGGAACTCGGACCTGATCAATCAACGCGAAGCACTGGCCTATTAATAAGTAGATTTTTTTTCTGTTCTGAATTTCGCCCATGATTTCATCTCTGTTCGATCACATATGGAGAGATCGTGTCTTAAGTTGCTAAGTACGATCATTGGAAAACGCGTCAGTAAAGGAAAATGATTGCGAACTACCCAGGACTAATTGTCATAAAGAGTCTTGTCTGCGCCCCGCCATTCCCGGGTCTAGAGCCGCTACTGTTTGCATCCATTTTTTCCCAAAAATACCTGAAATGTGGATTTGTCTGACATCAATGCACGTTTCCACTGCATGATGGTCCATCGCAGATGCCTTTGAACAGTACGGTTTAAACTGACGTTTTGGGGATATAAATTGTAGTACTTGACAAAATGCTTGCCAGAGTAATCCTGATCCCAAGTGTTTATAACATGCATACAATTGTGCTCAAAAGTTTGCATACCCTGGTTGAATTTGTAAAATAGGAAACATTTTTTAAAGAAAACATGAATGGCCAGGCAAAACACTTTTTTTCTTTTTTCTTCTTGGAGTCATATCCAACCGTAGGTCATGTAGAATGGCACAATCATCAAATTAAATGCGGTAATGGGGGGGGGGGGGGGGGATTAACCCTGTTCAAAAGTGTGCATACCTTTAGTTCTTAATTCTGTGTATTGCCCCCTTTAGCATCAATAACCAGCAAATTCTTTGGTCGTCTCGCATGAACTGCACGTTTGAGATCGGTTCGATGATATTGAGGTCAGGAGACTGTGATAGCCACTCCAGAACCTTCACTTTTTTCCCCTACAGTATAACCACTGGAGGTTCAACTTGGCCTTGTCCTTTGGATCGTTGTCATGCTGGAAAGTCCAAGTGTGACCCATGCACAGCTTTCATGCTGAAGACTGTAAGTTGTCTGCCAGTATTTTCTGCATTCATTCCTTGTATATTTCTGCATTCATCTTGCCATCAATTTTTCACTAGATTCCCTGTGACTTAAGAGCTCACACACCCCCAAAACATCAGAGAGCCACCACCATGCTTTACAGAAGGATTGGTATATTTTTCACCATGGGCCTCTCCAAATATAGCGCTTATGGTTGTGACTATCCATCCATCCATCCATTTTCTATACCCGCTTATTCCTCACTAGGGTCACGGGGCAAGCTGGAGCCTATCCCAGCTGACTACGGGCAAAGGCAGGGACCCACCCTGAACAGGTTGCCAATCCATCGCAGGGCGCACACACCATTCACTCTCACACTCATACCTATGGGCAATTTGGTGTCTCCAATTAGCCTAATATGCATGTCTTTGGATTGTGGGAGGAAACCGGAGTACCCGGCGAAAACCCACGCAACACGGGGAGAACATGCAAACTCCACACAGAAAGGCCCCAGGCCAGATTCGAACCCATGACCTTCTTGCTGTGAGGCAGCAATGCTAACCACTGTGCCACCGTGCCGCCCATGGTTGTGACTATTAAGTTCTATTTTGGTCTCGACACTCCAAATGACAGTTTTCTCAGAAGTTGGGAGGTGTGTCAAGGTGTTGTCTGGCATATTTTAGAAGGGCTTTTTTGAGGGATTCCTTCTAGCAACTTGACCATTGTTAATAAATACCTCCCTATTGTGCTCCTTGAAATGACCACACCATCTTTTTCCAGAGCATCCTGTATTTCTCTTGGTAGCTTGTGGATTTTTCTTGGAGTCCCAAACAATTCTCCCAGCGGTTTGGGCTTTCTCTGCCAACCTGACCTTGGCTTAGTATCAACACATCCTCTAATTTTCCACCTCCTAATCACAAACTGAATAGCATTTTCAAGTATTTGGATATCTTTTTATATCCTTTCCCATCTTTAAAAAGTTGAACTACCTTGTTAGGAAGGTCCTTAGACAATTCTTTTCTGCTCCCCATGGTTCAGTGTCCAGCCAGATCAGTGCATCCACTCGGGAGCTAACAAACTCAATGACTATCCATAAACACTAGTTAAAACTTAAATATAGGGCACAGGCGGCCCCAAAAGCTCCCGCCGTTAAGATAAAACAAAATGTCAAAGTTTTTGTTGATGGACACACGGACGGACGGAGCCCGATACCATATCTCCAGAATCGCTCGGGCGGCGGGAGCTAATAATTAGGAGCCTTTAACTGAAATAATTGATAAGATAAAGCAAAATCTTAATGTTTTTGGTGATATTTTTAGGCCAGTGACCATGAAAAAATAGGCCAAAGTCACCTTTAGGCACGTCACAAGTAGGTCTTTATGAGAAGCATGTCCAGTAAAAATTAGGAGCCTGTAACTGAAATAGTTGATGAGATAAAGCAAAATGTCGAAGTTTTTGGTGATATTTTTAGGCCAGAGACCTTAAAAAAAGAGGCCAAAGTCACCTTTAGGCATGTCATTTGTAGGCTTTATTGAGATGCGTGTCCAGTGAAAATTAGGAGCCAGTGACTGAAAAAGTTGATGAGATAAAGCAAAATGTCGAAGTTTTTGTTGATGGACGCACGCACACATGCATGCACGCATGGACGGAGCTCGATACCATAGCTCCCGCGCCGCTCGGGTGGCAGGAGCTAATAAAAAAGGTGTAGAAAATTAACCCTTAATAGCTCTTTAAACCTGTGAGCGTCACCTTTCATCTATATTAGAAGTTCAAACATTCAAAGGTATGTAAAGTTATGATCAGGGCTATTTGAGCGATTTCAGTAATCATTATGACTTCACATGATCACTATGCTTAAATAAAATACAAGCTTTTTTGCCCAATGAGTCATATTTTTAAACTACATGGCAATATTTCCCAAATTCAACGAGGGTATGCAAACTTTAGAGCACAATAAAGGATTAAGTCCTGAGAAGCAGTGGGTTACAGTGATTTATAGCGGCGGAAGGGCGTTCTAAGGCCTTAGTGCCCCTCCGCCATTATAAAATCACTGTAACCCAGTGCTTCAAGGGGCTTATTGGTTTTATAAAACGGTTAGCCTACATATAGCCCATTAAATAAACACACGAGAAAAATAATCAACGATTTATTGATAATAATGCAACAATAAAATTGAGAACTATTTGTTCTTCCACCAGCCAAGATAGAGTGGACAGAATGGTTGGCAAGCAACACAGACAAGATTGCTATTTCATCTAGCGCAATTATGTCACATCAGGCTATTTGGGCTCGTTAATGTAGATATACTGTGAAAGCAGGCTATTTGGAATGTCTCCTTCTATCTCCCAAAGGCCCCGTTAAATAATTTTACGTTCATTTCGGTTTCGAGTTTTTTTGTTCTCTCAACTCGCATCGATCGGCCATATCATTACAACCGGCAACAAGAGAAGGGAATGACTGACTTTTGACCTCCACACTTGCCGGTGTCCAGGAAAATGTGTTGAATTGTGCATTAGTTTGCTAGCCAGCTTGTCAACTAGTTAGCGTTCACTACAATGAATGTGGTTACCCTACACATAGCCCATAAAATAAACTCACAAGAAAAAAAGCCAACAATTTATCGCTAATAGGCTACTGAAATATCGAGCTAGTTAGCAACGTAGCTAGCAACGCAAAAGTCATATCGAACTCTGTAATGCAATAGCTAGCTTGGTAGAGAGCCAAATGGTTAGCGGGTTAAAAGGCTAAACTTCGCTAACACTGAAACAGCAAGCTAAAAGTCTTGAAACAAACGTAACCTAACAAGTCAGTTGAACGCAGAGCAGTTCTTGGCGTGCAGGGATATTTTGTGCTGCGGCCTGCCACAGTGGGTTACAGTAATTTTATACCGGCATGGTACGCGGCTCAGCCAATCACATTTAAGGATGGGAAGCACCCGTTTTATAACAGTATATATATGACTGTTCTCGATGCAGTGCTATCTGAGTAATAGATAATCGTGAGTATTCAGTTTAGGTTTCCATCCTTGCCCTTTATGCAGAGAAATGTATCTAGATTCTCTAAATTAGGAATGTTTGTTATATTTCTTCAGGGCTGAAATATTCAAATTCCTCCCTATCTTTTTTTGAGGAATACTGTTTTCTCATGCATTTGTGGGGAATTTGGCGATGTTCAAAAAATATGCTATCGCTGCTCGTGAAGGACTATGTCTAGTTTCATTCAAGATAGACGCCTCCCAGTTAGATGCTCCCTGATAGACGTATCTCAGTTAAATACATCCCATAGGTCCCATAGCCTAAATCAGTGGTTCCTAATCTTGGTCCTGGGAGCCCCATTTCATTTACTTTGAATTGTTCAATCAGATGGCTATGATTGGTGGCCAGGTGTCTGGACTTCCACTTATTGGCAGACCATGATTAAGATCAGTCTCAATTTATTAGAGAACATTCGCCTCCTTTTATGTAAGTATATGTTTGCAATATAGCCATATAAGCCCTACAAGTCTACGGAAATGTAATAGAACATATTGTATCCTACTTTTGATGTAATATGATTACGTTTTTAAATAATCTTGCATGAAAAACACCTAGTGTGAAAAATGAATAGCTAATTTAATCGCAATGAAGGTTGGAACAAATTTCAGCATGCAAAGAGGGTCTCCAGGATCGCGTTTGGGAGTTCTGGCCCAGATTATAATCTCTCCCATCGGCCAGATTGAATATTGTCCCTCTGCATGTGCCAGGAACTGAGATGAGTTCTCTCAGATATTTTATAAAATAGGGTTCACAAACTTTGCATGTGGGTCAATAAAACAAATTACCTGTACCTTTAATAGGGCTCTTTATCCTTTACAAGCATTAAAACAATCATTTAAGATTGGAATATGTCAAACTGGGACGCATTTATCTGGGACATACCAGTGTGGCATACCTTGAATGGCCATACTCTGGGAGTTTTCAAGACCAGGCTTGACTTAGTGCTGGATACCATTTCGTCCATGTGTATCTTAAGTGGTAGGCCTACGTTAGTGATAGGAAAATTGTGAGCCTAGTTGGACTGAAAGGCCTGTTCTCACCACTCAGGTTTTTTCATGTTATGTTATTTTCTATAGTTATATTGCAACATTGTATATTTTATAAGTTATATAATATATTTTATTTATATAATTTAAATATTTCTTGTCTTCATACTGTCTGCAATGAAACACAAGTAAAAGTAAACTTAAAACTCTCTGCCTTCTGTTCTGATGTGCAACTTCAATACCATTCCAACTTGTCAGAGTTTGAGAAGTCAAGTTTGTACATTTGTTAACTTACGTCTGTTTGCAGGAAACTTAGGCAGAGCTATGTAGAGCTTTAGTTTGGCAAGAGTGTGACCATCATTTACTGGCCTCTCCAAGCAGGCTAATGTATTCAGTCTGCCATTGAACCTATATGGTTAATAAACAGCATGGTGGAATTCCATAATGCAAACATGGACATTTACCCACTTTTTAGCCAATAATTTCATGATCAGTTCTATTGCTTTGCTCTCTTTTTCTTATTTACGAGCCTCTTTTGCACCAGTCACTTTTTATTGACCAAAATACATGCTTATACTATCATAACACTGTGTTGCACATCATCAGCCACATATGCATCCAGGTGATGAACATTTAAACTCTAAATATGTCTTAGCGATGAAAGGGAACAGAAATTAAACTGAGCTTTTATATTTTCCCTTTTTTTAGGCTTATTTTTGCACAATTTTTGCAAACCATTGATTTGGGAGGGCTTCCTTAATGCTGTAGCAAAGCCATCTTTTTGCAAACACACGCACACCACTGGGGTCTACAGCCGGAAAATTTCTGCTGCTTAATTTTAGTGTTTGAAGTGGGATGTAAACCGTTACAAAACCCCTTCCTCTGGTCTCCCCCTTTTTCTCTCTCTCCGCCTCACTCCCTCCCTCTGCTTCCCTTCCAACCCTCCCTCAGACTCTTCTAACATGATACTTTACAGAGTTGGAGCAGTGGGTATTTAACCCAGGGTATCCAAGAACTGACTGCTAGGTAACTCACTAGAGATCCCACTGCATTGCGAACACGCAAGAGGGCCATTTTGCACAGCAAAGCATTGCAAGTGGTACATTATCTCCCCTGGCATCGACTCAAAATACAGGCAATCTGATCACAGGAAACCCTTCACTTTCTTGTTTCCTGATTTAGGGAGTTTATTTTTTTCAAAAGCTTAATTAGAATTTTGACTGCTTGGGGCATAAAAATGGTTAAGTGCATTTTTTGCTGAAAAACTCTCAAATAATTGATGCAAATTTATACTGACTTGAAACATTATTATTAAACCCAGTTACCTGCCAAGAAACTAGTAAGTTGGATGCAAATTATATTTTTCATATTGCTTTGAAGTTGTTTTTACATTGCTTTTTCTCCAAACTTAAAAAAATGCCCTTAACCTTTGCTGTGCTCCAAGCAATTGATTTAAGCATAAAATATATATATATATATATATATATATATATATATATATATATATATATATATATGTTTTTTGTTTTTTTTTGTAACATATTGACTGAGTTTGTATTTGTTGTGGAAGCAAAATACAGCATTAAGACCTTAGGCAGCATAAGACTGAGATGCACTTGAATTTCAGCCAAATAAATCTTATTGACAACCTCATCAATACTACATGTAAAAAATACATCACATGTAACATTTGGCTTGATGGCTTCAAATCCAATATTATCAGGTCACATTCCACGGCTTAAAAATTAGGAACGATAGAATTTTAAATTAATTTTCCCTGAACATGAATTAATTATCTTTCACAGCTGCACAACATCAATAAGCATCATATTGTTGAGAGAATAACAATGAGCAGAACACAATGCGTAATGGAAGCCTTTTTCAGCTGGGCGCTATTCCACTGGTTACATACTCTGAGATACCATATATGCCACCCACAATGCTACACAGGG
Source organism: Gymnothorax reevesii (assembly GCA_029721435.1). Classification (NCBI taxonomy): domain Eukaryota; kingdom Metazoa; phylum Chordata; class Actinopteri; order Anguilliformes; family Muraenidae; genus Gymnothorax; species Gymnothorax reevesii. The sequence continues at coordinate 57,943,617 of CM056586.1, forward strand.
AACGCCTCTCACATTTAAACCTAAACACACGGTATGCGGTACATTTGAACTTAAGAAATCAACTGGGTTAACCCAGAGATTGATCTGCCTCATAAAAGAAAGCTAAACCTGGCAGTCTGATGACATTGAGTAGTACAGAGTCCCAGTGACACCTGTAACGCCCTCTCAGATCCTAAACACCCCCCCCCTCCCCCCCATCTGCTGCCCACACAAAAAGACCTTACTGCCTCTCATGAACTCACTGCCCTCAGCTGTTTCCATCCAAACTGCCTGCTCCATCCACTTTGTTGTTTCCAGCGCAAGTTTTGTCCCTGACCTATTTCTGAAATATACTGTAGCGCGTATGTGTCTGACACAAGGTTTATACTCACCCAAGGAGACCCCTGTTTCCTACTGATTTATGCAACCGTTGTGATTGCATAATTTTCCATCTTGCTCACGCTCATTTCAGGTAAAGGGTTTTCACACTTCTGGCAGCAGCATTCTAAAAATTCTAATATTTCGCAATATCAACCAACCACGACCAAGTGATTGACATCTGACGACCCAGTTCTAAATCCCGACAGTGCATTTGAAACCATTGAACACCGCCCAAATGTGTGCATCAGATTGGAAACAAGTAACTGCATTTCTGCTTGAACCCACATGGGGAAAAACAAACGATCATGCTTGATGGAATCATCAATACATTTATCTACAATGTACACACTTGGCGTTTTATTGTTCTCTATTTTAAAGTTCACCCATTCAGTTGACATTTCCACTGCATGTAGCATTTAAAATAGCAGGCTTGGTACTTTTTCCCTTAACCTAAACAGGTCTTCAAGGCACTTAACTGGTTGTATTATCCCACCAAACGGTTTAAAATACATACAAGTCATAGGCAATATTTTAATAACATATTAATATTTAATTAACGTCCCAACAATTTCTTTTAAATAAGAACTGTTAAATTCTTTTAAGTCAATTTTAGTGATTAAAATTGCCTGATATTTCACATGGGTAGAAATGCACATATTTAAGATAAAAAATATATTTAATTTATCCATTGCCATAGGGAAAGACAATAGGTGTCAGAGTAGACTATACAATAGATCAGTGTTTCCCAACCCTGTTCCTGTAGTACCCCTGCCCTGCATATTTCAGATGTCTCCTTGATTTAACACACCTGATTCAGCTGATCAGCTCATTAGTAGAGTACCTAATGACCTGATCTGGGTGTGTTGAATCAAGGAGACATCTGACATGTGCAGGGCAGGGGTACTACAGGAACAGGGAAAGACTGCAATAGATCACCAACTCTTATCAGTCAGACTATGATGCCATTCGAATATGATGGTAAACTACATTGTAATATATTGGCTACACGATATTCAAGTGAACTTCAAGGTGCGTATTTTGTTGATATAGTTACAACCTCCAGTAGAATAGTCCATTTAGACCATGTTGAAATAACAAAAGGCACAATATTTTTTACACTTGTCACTTTGAAGGCGATAAATAAAATGCAGCCTCAGATAAATACATTGGAACGCAAATGTAAAAATAATATGCATACTCAGGGCTTTCAAAAGTTTTTAGAGTAGGCGGCTGGCAAAATAGAGTAGGCGGCTATGGCTGGTGGCGAGCATGCAAGTGCTGTTGATGTGAAGTCCAAGGTGGTTCAGGGGAGATTCACCCTGAGAAAATTTTGAAAATTTAAACCCCCGCAGTGCATTCTGGTGGCTTCTACAGTCTAGCTTCTTTTCCCTTGGTGATGTGAATCTGACTTTTTTTACTTTTCACCTGTATATTTTTTTGTGCATAATTGTAATATGCTAATGTAGATTTACCGCATATATTCTTTCATAAATTTTTGTTTCTTAAATGTTGTTACTTCTGATTATCAGTTATTAGAATTAGATCCATGTACAAGAGAGGTTATAATTTTAATTTTTATTCTTCATTTTATGTCTACACATGCATCCTCTCCCTAATGTCCCTCAGTTGAATGCCAGCTTGTTAAACATATTGCAGGGCCAGAATATCACACTTTTTAATTTGATATAGATTCCCAACAGATGAAATAATATGTAAAGCATAATGCAGAGCGAGCCGTTCACCATAGAGAAATTAACCCCGACAGGGTGATTTAGGACCCCCACGCGAAGCGGAGGGGTCCTACATCACCCTGAAGGGCTTAATTTCTCTATAGTGACCGGCTAGCTCTACATTATCCCGCTTATTTTATGGCTACTCACTAAAGAAATCAAAAATTTGACATAAAATGTTGATCTAAATATGATTTTATTGATTTACAAAAGTTTTCATTGCTTCCGCTTAAAAAAATAGTCCGCTGCTTGAAAAAATAGTCAGTTCGTTTCTACGGTTGGAACTGTAACTGTAAGCAAGGGAAACTCGTCCATAGCAGCGGACTGCTATATAAAAATAACAGCCCTTACAATGTTGTAATTGACCAATTAGGATCAAGCATTTGACAATGCCGTGTAATAATGATGCAATAATCAATAACGGTGGAATAATGTGAGGGATATCAGTCAAAATTTGTAATTTCTTAAGTTTGATATGCATAACAGTAATAACCAGTCACCACTGACGGTGAGTACTAAGTCAAAATAGTTTTGATAAAACTTTAAATAGCAGTAAATATGATAGGCACCATATTAAATAAATAAATGTAATGGTGTATATAATAAAACTATAGGCAACATATCATAAAGTACTATATGAAATAAAATCTGCGTAAAAGGCTACATAAAAATCCTATTTAGTTTCATTTTTAGTACAAATATACAATGCTGATGTCTCACTTTTTACAAGCACAAAATAGCGGTTGATGTTTAGAAACAAATGTCGCAAACATCTTGTATTTGTGGGCCTAGTAATTGATGATCACAATGAAGCACAGGTGGGAGTATATACATGCTTAAGAATATATGTCAAATGTACAGATGAATTTTTACGTCTAATTACACCTTTTGCTGTTCATTACGAGAAAATACACATTCATTTGTGAGAAATACAGACCAATTTCACCAAGAGACCAATTTTTTTCACCAAAAATCGAACACTTGTGCGTACCGCAGATTCAGGAATGTCATTGGCATTTTAATCATTCATTTTTAGACATTCTTCAGCGTCACTCGGCTCAGAATAGAGAAAGAATACTTTAATTTGCGTTAATATGAAAGGCATTAACACCATCTTTGAAGACATTTGTGACAATAAACGAACCTTACGTGCATTTAACATTTTTATCACACCGTTTGACTTTCAATACCAATTCTGGACCGCTTTGGTGCGGGTAAAACAAATATTCACGCGATTGTACAAACAATTGAACGCTCTTAACATTCAATCCAAAAAATATTTCTGGCTCCCGCCGCTCACGGTGCGGGAGCTATGGTATCGCTCTCCGTCCGTGCGTGCGTGCTTGCGTGCGCCCGTCAACGCATTTTGGACATGCATCTCATAAAGGCCTACAAATGACGTGCCAAAAGGTGACCTTTCCCTATTTTTCAAGGTCACTGGCCTAAAAATATAACCAAAAACATTGACATTTTGCTTTATCTCATCAACTATTTCAGTGACAGGCTCCTAATTTTCACTGGACATGCATCTCATTAAGGCCTACAAATAACATGCCTAAAGGTGACCTTGGCCTATTTTTCAAGGTCACTGGCCTAAAAATATCACCAAAAACTTTGACATTTTGCTTTATATTACCAAGATTTTCAGTAACAGGCTCCTAATTAGCTCCTGCTGCCTGAGTGGTAAATTGAATATTGGGACGTAAATATATGTTATATTTAGATTGTATTAATACAGGTTTTGTCGGCGAAATTCTGCACAACACATTGAGGGTTTGGAGCACAATGGTCATATGTCCAAATTTTGTGGTTTTGACATTTTTACAGCTTTCTATCAGCTAATCCTTGGAGCACAATAATTATATGTCCATCTGCATTAATTTTTGATTAGAATTCACATTTTCATTTTGCGATATGTCCACCAAAATCTGCTTAAATGAATTAAACATTGACATTTTGATGAATAAACATGAATTTTAATACAGAATAGTCTGTATTCCATTGCAAACAAACCTTCGACCAATCACCATTGTGTTATGTCACATCATGTGCTAGAATTGTTGGAGCACTGAGGTGACATGTCAATTTTTGGCAATTTTGACCGTGATGTTGCGGTTACACTCCCATGAAAACTTAGGTGTTCAATATACTTCTGAATCCTGCAGCAAAACAGTGACTGGTAAAAAAAAAAAAAAAGACATAAAATACCTGATTAAGTAGAACACTTGGAACCTAAAAATCAATTTTTCTCAAAACCTCTATAATGGACATAAAACCATTGTGCTCCAAACCCTCAACATATACCACAAAGGTATTTTTCTAAGTTTTAGCAACAAAGAGTAATGGACCCAAATACAAAGTCATGACAAGGTAACCCTGGTCTCCCCTACTCGAGTGAAATTTTTATACGAAAGCCGCGTATGGACGCTGGTTTGTGCATGCGCGATGACGGTTACAGCAATGGCTGACCAAAGCTCGGAAATTACATACAAGACTCTTATTCTGTTGAAAATACAGCTTAAAACTGGATACAAGAAACAACGAATGTACCCAAAAGAATTTTATAATATTGAGCATTAGAGTTAACGAGTAGCCAGTCATCGTATCCCAAGTAGACGGTGATAATTGCCGGCCGCTGGCTACTTTTGAAAGCCCTGAGACTAAAGGACACAAGTTCAAACGTCATTTCACAGACATGGTTGCATCTTAGGAATCTCCAAATCTGCCATCTGATGCCAGTTGTACATGAACAGGCATTTTGAAAGTGTTCTCAGACACATTTGTGAAGAGGAATAAAAAAAAAGCCTTGCCTCTGTCATCGATGGAAAGATGTTTTGTTAAAGGGATTGGCATGCCTCACGAAATGTAGTGATAGGTATTCTATGTTGGTGTTATTTTTCGTATAATATGCACTAGATAAGATCAATGGAATTTTGCAAGCAATAAATAAAAAAATAAATATTTCCCCTTCCATAAGCATGACAGCTAACTGATAGTTTGGCAAAACAGGGATCCAGAATATTCCTCAAAATCAAACTAGAAATGATTAGTTGACCATATCATGATATTTAATGACAAAGGCCATCTCAGTGCCCTGATCATTTTTGCTTTAAAAAATTGTATTTTTGGCTTGACCAGTGGAAGATTTGCCATATAAAAGTATCATGTCAAAATCATATCAAAATCAGTCAAAAAATGGACGTGCTATGTTCATCAACAATACAGAAATGTCTGTCTAAAGAGACAGCTATAACAAGTGAGGGTTCTCAACATTTTGCCGGGTGATTCCATTGATTCATGGGAAAAATACAGTCTCTGTGCTTCCTTCATGTGAAAACTGTGTTTTCAAGACAATCCTTCATAGACTGCACAATGTGATATGCATTATTGTACTAGTATTGGAGACTTAAACAGGTCCTTCCCGAGGATTTTTGCAGTTGGGCTCCATCCAATTGCCGATAACAGACAACAAGCTTCCCAAGCCCCTCTACCGAAGAGTAACCCAATAGAATGAAGCTACTATCACCCGTCAACCATGATAGAGCGTGATTGGTTTATGCAAAACATCCGCTTAGCTTTCCGACCAGAGACATAACCAATTTGTTCAAACTGACTGTAAAATACAGAAATCGAGTATTAATCTGTCACACCAATCGCACAATAGTGGAAGCTGCCCCAGTACCTCTCAGTAATGATGATTAAATACAAAAAAAAAGCTCAGCTGATAAGGATTTACTGAACTTTTACTTGCAAGCTTATCTGAATGCGCCAAATGCTGTCAATGTACCATGAGTAATGTGTGGAAGAATATATACCAATGTACATCATTTCACAATGCAAATCAAATAAGTTTCGATTGCCAAAAATCTGTAATAGATAGGCTCATTAGTCATCAATGTATACTGTCTGTTTAACTAAGCCCAGTGCTGAACCTTCCCAGCACTGCCTGAAGTCTCCATTTACCATACATAATAAGGGGAACGCATGCATTTAACATCACAACTCAATATAGTATTGTGTGAGTGGGTCAAAATGTGACTTTATGTCACATTTCTGTAGCCAGACTCAACAACAGCCAGCCAGTAGATGAAGTACTGCATGCGATTAGTAGCCAAAGCCTTCTGATAGACTGTAGCATCATTAAGGAAGTTTCAAGGAGAGTGATCCCCATTTCAAATCCACAGTGGCAAAACCACAACCGCGCCACTGGAAGCATTTAAGTGGCCCGAAAAATACAGGCAAGTAACACACTTTGAAATCTAAATGAATAGCCCCAAGAGATACAGGTCTGTAACAGGGAGCTATAGGCCAGTTCTACCTTGTCTATGAATTTTTTAACACCAGCCAGCAAAACTAGACAGTTACCTGGCCTGCTCTGTCTAGATATGGGCTGCCCTCTCGATTTCCTGACAACTGGTACAGAACTTTTCGACCAATTGTATTTTATAAGCATATGCACCATTCCTATTGGGAGAATAATGCCGAAGACGTAAGACTTTCCCAGATAATAAGCAATTGAGGCTCAGATCTGCGCTGGGTGACTGCTCTTGCTAACGTGCTCACAGCCAAAGAGGACGGAGGGACTGTATCTGACATCGGGCTTCAAGAAACATTGAAAGATACATAGTCATCAGCTGAGAAATGTGTCATAAAACCGCTGATTAGAAAAACAGCCCAAACCACAAGGGCCTGCTCTAACCTTCTGTTAGGGATGTGGTCTCTCCTCTTTGCATCCCCTAACCTTCCTCCACTCACGCAATCTTATCACATTCAAATTGTGTCCCACGTGTACAGTTATTAAAACTGCACGCTCTCTTTCAAAAAATGGGGGCGAGATTAAGATATATGAAATAAGCGAAACCTCGAAAAAGAGCTTTGAATGCCAATGCAATGTGAAAACGGCTGCTGGATATTTGCGCTGCTTCCTGTCGGGGAATTGAAGGGCAACCATCCGAAACCACGTGCGAGAGCACGTACAGCCAACCTCACCATTAGACACAACCAGAGAGAGTGCTGCACATTTAAACAGGAAATGTTTTCAAACTGTGTTGGAACAGCCTTGGCCATTTGCAGGAGAAAGCCATTTCCTGCTCAGAGTAGATAGACAGGCAGACTAAAGCGGAGTTATAATAGATAAATATTACACCAGAAAAGGCATATTTATGTAACTCTGCATGATTATTTAAGGTGTACCCCATTTAAGAATTAATTTTGCATGCAATTCAGAGTTAAAGCAAAAAAAATGTTTTTTGCAAAAAGACCAACGATAATTGAATCCAGATAATTTGACTTGAAATTGTTTTTTTGTTTTGTAAAGTTGTATAATGCCTCAAATAATAAGAATGGAATGCGACTATACAATTAAAAAAAAAAACTGAGGGCTGCCATCTTTTCATCCCGCAAAAAGGTTTAGCCAATGAGAGGCAGAGGAACGCTTTGACACTTACATGCAGTGATGTCGACAAACCATAGCTTAAACAAAATCTGTGAATACTAAAATCATTTTATACTAAATTCTCTGTGCTCTGAGCTGTTTTATTGGCTGAAATTGCTTAATGCACGAGCTAGTGCTTCCCCTCCCAGACTGTGTAGGTAAACCAGAAATGGGAAATTTGTTAATGTTGTTTTTCTCTCTCATTTTTTATTTATTTATTTTTCTACAAAGTATGTGTGAGTGAAACTTGAGTTGTCTATCATATTCATTATACTTACCAGATGAGCAGATATTTACATCAACGCAGGTATTCCATTACAATGAGGATGTCGCTGCTTTTATAGTTCTGAGATCTGGGAGGTTTGCTGCAGATTTCATCATTATCCACTGAAAGCATGTTAAGCAAACTAATCTATGTTTTAGCTTCTGTAGTTAGCCTTGCTGGCATCGCTGTTAGCTAACTATACTCATGGAATAGTTTACTTGTATACACACCAGGGGCGGAGCCAGGGGGTGGCCTGGGGTGGCCACGGCCACCATAAACTAAACTTTGGCCACCCTTCCGGCCCCCCCCACCACCACCGTTTTGCCGGCAAGTTTTTCTGCATAAGTGTTCCCACAGTGACGCAATTCAACCTCAAGCAAGTAGTTCTCCACCACTACAGCTGGAGGCGGTAATACACTCAACTTGACCTTATTACACGTCAGCATAATTACAGACGAAGAAGAAGTAGTAGTTGTGGTTCATGTGCTCTATGCATAAAACATCCTTGGCTCTACGAGTGAAGGTGCCAACTACACTAGATTACTGATAGGGTTCGCCCAAGCAACGATACTGAGCAACAAAACAAACGCAAATTAGCTAGTTTGTTAATGTACTCTTATCATTACTCGGTCAAAGTGACCGCAAAACAAATAAGTTTGATGAAATGAGTGTAAATGTGCACACGGTAGTAAAAAATTTGACTTTCAGTAATAATTGCGCACAAACTTATCTTCCGGTCTGTCTTTAATTAACTTGCATTTCTTTCATTGCTCAGTATATCTAGCTCATTGCGCTCAAGTGAAGCACTCGGAAGTAAAATTCGCAGTAGTCTCCCATTAATTTTCTCCTACTTTAAAATTACCTTTTCAAAAGCACTTTGCGTGTGAGTCGGTGTTATTTTGGTATCGCTGTGCAGAGCGACATTTTGTCTCCCTAAATACGTGCTTTTTGGAGGATGGAAAGCAGCACACATCTAATGGGAGGATCGAAATGTGACTCAGTGTCAACGTTAAAGTGTGAGCAGAATGTTAACAGAGATGCCAAGTCTCACTCATTCAGCGTAGGTCTCACGCATTTTTGAGGCTTATTCACTGTAGTCCGCAATTATTCGTTGCAGGTTTCTCAGGTGTTAAATTCCTTGAGCATTTCAGTTTCACTTGCGTAAAAGTTGACCTCACAACAAGAAACAAGGAAAGCGATTATGGCTCCTGACTTCTCGTACTTATCTTTACTCAGGGATTGGAGACAGCGCATGTGTCTCATGACCATTTAAATTGTTTTAATAACATAAGAACATTTGAAACGTCTTAATGCAATTCCATTGCTTCCAGTCCCTTGGTAAAGACAAGCCTGAGAATTCCCGAGTCATAATTGATTTCCATGTCACTAGTGGGGAAATCCACTGTGATGCACGTGAAACTGATTAACTAGAAGCACAACGACTTAAATTCCGCAAGTGACTTTCTTCAGTGCGCATTGATTGAATAATTGATGTGTTAACTTGACCAAGGCTTATGACCCTCTGATAAGATAATTGCTCGGACGTTTTCCCCTTCATAAGAAACGTTGATGAATGTCCGAATAAATGATCAAATTACTCCCTGGTTTCCTCAATTAATTGTACCCTGGTTGAGCATATTTGCCGTCAACTGAATTGTTTATATTCAATCATATGCCTAATACCAACATTGATAAAAGGAAGCTCTAGTTAACCCTGGCTACTCCTTTCCTCGGCTTCATCTTTGCTCCTGTCCTGTTAAAACACTGTTGTCAGAAATGATCACTGCACAGCATGGATCGAGGGGACAGAAAAAAATTTATTTTTTTCCCCTCCTGATTTTTAACAGCCGAGCCTTTCTCCCCTCCTTGTCTTTTGGAGCTCTTTATAAAGAGACAAAGCAACTTGTCCACTGTTTTAAATATTATGCAGGTAAGGAATACTGTCATTGAATGTCAATTACAAGTAGCTAGCTTGTAAGCCACCGTGTTAATTTTATTAACTACTAAGTCAATGCAGTCCCCGCGACGGTAAGGATACCAAGGTAGCTCGCTGGTGACCATTTTCAATCGTTAGCGTTTGTTGTTAGTCAGCGGTATATTCAAGTCAGTTGGACGGCTAATTAGCTAACTAGCACAAGAAAGCAATTTTTTTTTCTATTTAAAGTTACAAATTTGCATTTCTAAGTTAACTTATGCATGAAACGTTTTATTACAGCCCTTCAAATGAATATTGCCGCAAAAGGCAGGACAATACAACTGTGTAGATTTGTTGATAAAAGTGCCTTCTGTAATATTCTTGTGTCGTAAATTGTAACGATCTTGTAAGATTTATCACCAATGATGCTAATTTCACAACTGTTTCAGGTCTTTTTTTAAATTAGTTTAGGCATACATTAAAAGCTTATTATGCGAGTCTTAATGATATAATTCTACATGGCAGCCACTGCCTGTATAGCTAAGTAAACGAGTGACCACGAAACGCTACTAGAACTACAGAAACTTTCCACATGGAAAAAAATAAGACATCAGTTTCTGTGCCACCCCTAGGTGAGCAATGGCCTCAGTCTGGCCCCCCCGATGAAAATTGTCTGGCTCCGCCACTGATACACACCCTTTCTCATCTCCTCCTTCACGAAAACCATACATACAGGTATTTACTGATCTAAATCCATTCATATCATGTGACTATAACTCCCTATTTAAGCGCTATATAAAATGGTGAACCACCTCCTGCCACTTGTCTGCTTCTTGCTGGTGCATCTTACAGTGGATGGACATTTTAGCTAGCCCTTTATCTCCCAGAATAGACTTTATTTTGAACATGTGTGACAGATTAGCAGTGTCAGGTTGATTTATCCTCGCGATATCAATAGTTGAGGAGTTTTTTTTCCAAAACGCAATATATCCATTTTACTCATTTCGAGTTAATCAGCTTATTCTATGTTGGAACCGATAGCCTTTTATTGAAAAGACAAACTTTGACCTTGAAAAAATACACCTGAAAGAATAACTTATTAAAAATGGACTATTGCATCACGTGGAAGAAGCACAGGGCTATCGCTTGATGGTGTTTTCTCAATTTTTGATATATTGGCATTAATTGCATTTTGGAAACGAACTTCAGGTGTTTTGAAGTGTTTTAAGCATTGGTTATATTGGTGGATACAATTCTTAAAAATAGTTAATATGCCTATGTGTTCGACAGTTAGGTGTCAGAACACTCATGGGAAAGCAGACACTTGATTCTCAAGCAAGAACTTGTTTTTTTCTTACCTCTAGGCCTTAAAGTGCTATAGGATATATGACGTTGTTGTTAATGTTAAAATGGTGGATGATGAGTGTTTTGACCCAGATGTTTAACTATTACTATTGAGTAAAGCTTTGTCTTAAAATCACCAGAAAACATTTTGTAACACCACAGGGGCTGTTCTTTCAATTGCAGTTCACTTCGGATGAGACTTGTCTTTTACTTTAAATAAATAAACACCAAAATGACAACCCAGCAACGAGCTGTACAAGAGAGAGGGTTGATCTTTTTACACGGGTTAATTTTTGGCAAAACTACTCCAATATTTATTTATCAATCTATACATTTATTTATTTTGTGGCGTCAAATTCTGTAATGACTCAGCATCAAATGGTTTGTTTAATGGCATGGTGGTGGTACGGGTAACTCTGCAGTGGGTTTCTGGCCTGGGCCTATCTGTTTGCAGCTTGCATGTTCTCCGTGTTTACATTGATATTCTCTGGGTCAAAAGATATGTATTTTTTGAAAATTGGAGGCTCTAAATGGCCCATTTATACATGACTGGGTAAAAAGTGTATGATTAGATATGCCCTGTCAGATGGCGTTGGAGTTTTGAGCTGTTAATAATGTAGTTCTTTCTCTCACCAATTACATGCTCGGACAACCCCCAACTGAAATCCCTACCCCTAATGAGGAATATGTTTGTAATACACGTGGGTTGATTGTGGTTTGTTCTGTTTCATTGACGCGTATACTGAATAATGTTGAGGGGACATCAATTCTCCTTATTTTCAATGGGCACCTGGTTGTATCGAGTCCTCACACCTATAGGACAATGCTCCTCTCTAGCGTTCTAAATCAAGTACTGCAGAATAATTCAGACGCGACTAAAACTGTGCAGGTTTATTAGCATTAACTTACTACAAGCGCTTTCGCCCATCACTCGACTTTATGGTTTGTTTAATTTAAATATGGTCAGCAGAGAATACGCAGCTTTTTCTGTCGTGTAATTATGTTAAAGCACAGGACTGAGATGAAAGCACAACAGAGATGTTCGGGTGTCCGTTTGCGGAAAGTATTGGTTTGAAAAAATGGTTTCATACCTCATTCAGACTTTTCGATCCATGATGTATATTGCCGATGCATGCAGAAAATCGTACCTACAGAACCAATTTTTGTTTTTCAGGAAAACTGAATTTAAAGCGAAGGCACAATTTCTGGAACACAGCGAACCCAAATCATAAGTGCATACACGTGCATACTGGAGAATTCCTTTTTATCGACGGAAAGACGATAATTCCTCTCGCAGATAGTGCGAATTTACATTTCAACTTACAATTTCCAACGAAAAATAATCCGTTCACGTGTTCGGAATTGCTTTATTAAATAACTTTAAGTTACTTCATCCAGAAAGCTCCACCAGCATTATTGTCTCTAACCTTCAGTCATTTTCATCTCTCACTTGATGTGCCTGAGTAAGTTTTCCGGGTTCCTTGCTTTTTTTGGCAACAAAAGCACGCTCAGTGCTGGTTTTGGAATGCAAAAACTGTGATTCTCACGACTCGTTGCAGGGGGACGACTGTGTATGCTGGTTCTTGTTGCAAACTCAGTTGCAATGCAAGCATATTAACCAGCAATTAAATCGATTGTTTTTCGCATTTAGAGGATTATTCACTAACTTGCTAATTCTGCCAAAAATGACTATTTATTCCATGAACCATAAAAGCCCTACTTCATGTTGTTGTCAATTTAGCTCATTTACAAGTATCAACAGAATGGGCAACATTTTTAATCGACACATTAGGCTATCTGTGGAGACGCGACATGCTGCTAATTGGTTTCTGAACACCGATGTTTAAGTTGATTCAAAAACACAATAAAAACACAAAATAACACAAACATAACACAAAACAATAAAAACGTTATAATTAGCTTATGTGTCCAGGGGTTCTTAATCAGTGTTAGTGACCAAGTGCCCACAGTTCCCTAATTAGAAATCAACTGACCCTTTAATTAAAAATTTTCCCTCTTTTTATGCGATAACATGTCATTTGCAATATAGAACAATATATGAATAGCCTAAGCAACTCATGGCCACCTCTTCCATTCTGTGTCTTAAAAAGATAAATAATCCATACAAACTTGAATAGGGCACTAAAGAAGAAGTAACAATACGACATTGGTCCCTCAGAATTGAGTAAGAGAAGCAATGTTACACAGCACACATTGTGAGCAGTCTATCTTTACGTTATAGTATTATTAATGGCAGGTGCCAGAAAATTAAATGTTGGTGGGAGCAATGCATTGTTTGCCTAAATGGATGGTGAACATATAAAATAATTTGAACTGTTTCATAGAAACAGATGTTCCTTCATGACTGATGAAAAATGTACTTTTTCATCTACTTTTCGGGCAATTCTTACATACACTGCAATGATAGATGCAAAGGGAAATTTTTTTCTCATTTTGATCTGTTCTCCTCAATTTAATCTCAATTTAATAATCTCTTACGATGCATATCCTCAGCTTTTATAAAGGAATATTCTCTTTGTTTCAGTTTTAAAGAGTAAAAGTGATCGCTTTTTGTTGACAATCCCTGCCCATCACAATCATCTGTCGACTCTCGAAACTTTAAGGTGTAACCCAAGACGAACAGCTAACTTTGTCTTGTCATATTGATAAGAGGGTAGCTAAGGTGAGAAAGGCAGTGTCTGTCATCATAAGGTAAGCTTATTTCCTGGTTGACCACTTAATTAGACAGGTTACAAGTGCTGGTTCTGTGTTGTCTTGAATATTGCTCAGTTGTTTGGTTGAGTCTGAGGGAAAGAAATTTGAATAAAGCTACATTTCTGACTCTTCGCCAGTGCAAGTGTTGAGGGCGTACACTGATGTTCCCTCCTGCCTAACAGTTGAGGGGACAGATTTTTTTGCAATCTACTAGTTTTCTTTCAAAATATTTGTTCTCTGGCTGGAACAAAAATCTTATACACAAAAAATGAATGAACATTTGGAATTCAAAACCCACAAAGTCCACTCAACCGCTTTTGTTTTAAATAGTTTTTTTTTTACTCAGCATATTGTTACCATATTATGCTGAGTAAAAAAAAAAGAAAAAACCATTTAAAACAAAAGAGGTTGAGTGGACTTTGTGGGTTTTGCATTCCAACTCTTCTCACACACCCACGCACACACACACACGCACGCACACACACACAAACACACACTAGTACACACACACACACACACACACATACAGTGGGCTCCAAAATTATTGGTATCCCTGACTGGCAGACACAAACGATACTTTTAAACATTCTAAAAATATATTCATAGGAAAATTCTTAACAATAACGTGAGAAATGCTGCATATTACCAACCAAAATCATTTACTGATTTCATAAAAAAATCTATTTCTTTCAAATCAAGGTTTCACAATAAATGGCACCTTTAAGATAACTGAAAATAAAATCTACCAAAATTAAAACAGACATTAAATTCCACTTATTTGAGTTTCATCGTAGGGTTATGCAACTATATTGAACCATTACATCACTCCTGTTTCACAACATTCAATATATTTTTCTAATTCAACACTATGAAGAAAAACTGTTCAAAAGAGGCAGATGGTCATAGACCTTCATTAATCTGGTAATGGCAACAAGAAAATTCACAAGCAGTTGAATATGCCACTGAGCAATGTCAGGGCAATTATTAAAAAATTCCAAAGATATGGAACTGCTGAAAACCTCGAGGGTAAAAGAAGCGACTGCATTTTCCCCCCCAGGATACTGAAGAGGATGGTGAGAGATGCAACAAAATCCCCAAGAATCACTGCAAAGGAATTGCAGGCCTTGGTGGCATCTTGAAGTCATCGGGTTTCAAAAAGCATCATCAGGCGCCACCACAACAATGACAGGCTCTTTGAGGTTTGAGGTTTGGGTTGCCAGAAGAATGCCTTTTCTGACCAGAAGACACAGAAGCACGCACTCAGGAGTTTGCCAAACGTCATTTAAATTATGACTGGAAGAAGGTGCTTTGGTCTGAGGAGACCAAAGGTGGAGTCCCTTTCAGGGCGTTTTCTGGCCCAAACCAGCAAATTCAAAACAATTTTCAGAATTGATAAACCACCACCACCATGGGGTTCATGAATCCACCAGAGAAACCTCGATATCAATTTTCTTTTTGACAAAAAATGATATCTTTGACATTTTTTAGTTTTTTTTGGGGGGGAGGGGGGGCACCCATTCTGGGGCCCCACAAAGTGTCACCAATGATTATAATCATGTGCTTATCAATGTACATTGTAGCTGATATATTTTCCTAATGAATAAAAATGAATTTGTTGAAATTGATGTCATACTGCCGAGGTAGGAAGATATTTGTTCAAAAAATATGTTCTGAAATGAATATTTCCAACGGCCACTTGTGTAAACGTCGGTATATTTGACATCGTTCCCAGCCATGACACATTAAGGGGATTTGCTGAAATTTGACCCAGAGTATTGCGAACATTCAATGAAAAAAGCAGGATATATCGACAATGGTAACATCTTCATCTAAACACTTGGATCAACTGACCATTGTAAACCCTAAAGTGGAGTGTATTGATACGAAACGGATTGTGTGAGTATGGCGCTCAATTCTTCTAGTTTAAGTTTTTTCAGTAGTATAGTTATTAACTATGACCCTGATAATGTTTATGCTTAAAATTATTGTCTTTTCTTAGACCTTCAAACTGAAGGAGTCTCAAGATCACGATGAGGTGAGAGGTCCCCTTGAGGAATAACTACCAAAAGAAGTTGAAGACAAATTTTTCTTGGGATTAGATAAGTGCTATGACTAGTCTGGATAAGAAGCAAGTCTCAAAATCATTCCATGCTGTGACTGAAGCAGTGGAGAAGACCATTATCCCTCATCATCTGGGTCCTGCTCATATATCTTGAGATGATGCAGTATCACAAAATGCGCCTTTCACAAACATATTCTTCGATGAAGTAGTCACTGTCATTATGGATGGGACGTATTTGTATATAATATTGTTTCAGCAGTCTTCTCAGTTGTTTTCTTTGTTCAATGCAGACCAATTATTTAAACCTTCTAAAACATAGTAACATCTTTTCCACGACCACAAGATATGTTCTGACATGGTTGTTTAAGAAATGAGAAGCTACTACTTGCATCACTTTGGGTTAAATAACTCATTGCCTGCTGAAACATATTGATCACTGCAGTAATTATCCAAAGGAAGGCTTTTACCTTTATGCTTGGTTAATTCCAGATGGTGACTTTCTTTAGCCAGGCAGTGTATGAGCACAAGATGTATGAAATGATATGTTTCATTGAAACTGGGTGTTTAATTTATTTTAATTTCTTGTTGATTTTTATAAAGTATTTAAATAATGGTTGTTCCTGTACCATTGAATTTCATTTGATAGTCTAGTCTTTTTCAGTAAAACCTTCTGTGGGCTCGAAACATTTTTCTGTCGGAAGCCCAACTGGCTAGAGGCAAAAAATGGGAAGATTGAGCCCTGAATCGTAATGTAATTTTAGACTAATATGGTTAAGATTACCCAAGGACAGATGAGCCCCTTTGACCAATAGTGGTCCATTATTGCTCTAGACCGGGGCCATTCAACATTATGCAGAGAGGGCCAGTGTGGGTGCAGGCTTTTATTCCAACCAAACAGTTACACTGCTGATACTAATAATCAACCCCAAGAGTCTTTGCTTACAGCGTGATTAGTAGTATCAGCAGTGTAACTGTTTGGATGGAATAGAAGCCTGCACCCACACCGGTCCTTTCAGAATAATGTTGAACTGCCCTTCTCTAGGCAGATTGACCACTTAGGAATCATTTTTAGAGTAGAAATTATGAAAGACAAATATGGATTTAGACTACTTTTGTTCTCAAGCTCTCATAAAATGGACCAAATTCATTAGAATATGACCACTAACATAGTTCAAACATCTTTTTAGTTTAATTAACAAATTTGAGAATATTTCAACATAGAAAACGATTTGTCATGTCTGGACTGGATTTCCCAGTTGACATGCCCTTTCCTGACTAAAATCCATTCCACATTTTCCTCCACACTCATCTGATTGTTTGATTTCCAGCACCTGCACCCTATTGGACTTTCTTATTACCTCCACCAAATGTGATTGGTGCCATTTGTTTGTCTGTCTGTTTGTTTGTCGATTTGTTTGTGAACAAGACTGAAAAAGAAATGAACAAATTTTGAGGGTGGGTCGCTATTACATCAGGGATGGACCCTATTGATTTTGACTGTGATCAGTCAAACAATATGGCTGCCATGGCGGCCATCTTGAAATCCTATGACAACGCAGTAACTGAACTTTGCTGCCACTCACCAAGATTTGGACTGTGCTGCCTTGGCGGAGGTTTGCACTCTAGGAATGCCTCTAGTTGTTTAAGCAACTACTCACCCCTCAGTCTTGGCCTGATTTTCTGTCTCCACGGCTTTGTG
Organism: Gymnothorax reevesii; assembly: GCA_029721435.1. Taxonomy (NCBI): domain Eukaryota; kingdom Metazoa; phylum Chordata; class Actinopteri; order Anguilliformes; family Muraenidae; genus Gymnothorax; species Gymnothorax reevesii. The sequence continues at coordinate 57,961,141 of CM056586.1, forward strand.
TTTAACACACCTTTTGTTAACTTGTAACGATACTTCCTAATTCTGTTTTATGATTATTCCTGTTTGTTTCCTTTGTGTTTCAAGTTCCTGTTTCCACTCCAATTAATAAAGATTTGTTTAGTTATCTTTATTCCAGTCCTGCTCTTTGTTCCTGAGCCCACCATGACATATTTAAGTGAAAAATTTACTTAAATTCATGGCTCTCAGGGTCTGCATTTCATCATGCACGACGTTCCTTTTGTTTCTCGTATCCACTGACAGGAGACATCAAACTGCTATCTGTATGATTTAAAATAATTATGGTTATTACTCAAAGCAAATATGCATTAAATTCAATCTATGTATGGATTGAAATATCAGTAATGTTTAGTGTAACATCAAAAGCAGTGCTACACGGGTTCTAATAATAAAGGGACCAAATTCAAAATTTTTATTGACATATAAGCATAAAAGGCTTTAAATTGGTAGTGCAATGTTTATTTATCCAGGAAATGTTTTGATATGGCTTGTGTTACAGACGCACTATAAGCAAAAGTCATAAAAAGAACAATCCCATTGTTTGTAAGGTTCTGTCACAAGATTGTGACGGGGCCTGACAGTCATTCATTTTAATTGCCATTTCTCAGCCTGTTAACATGCTTGCATCAAAACTGTTAGCACGCTAGAAAGGGATTTTGTAACCGTTTCAGACTGTTTTGGATTTACAAATTCTTTCTTTTCTGAGATACTATAGCGTAACAGGGCCTGACCCTTAAGCTTACCCTTCTCGAAAAAGCAAAATAAAGTATAACAAACTTAAAATCATATAATTCCAGGGCAGAGCTTATTGATCATTGTCAGTGCAAAATATTCTGACATTTCCCGAGTCATCACCATAAGGCTGAATTTCACTTATGTGACATTTCATGCAAACGTGAGAGGGCTGACCAAAAACATGGGGACAGTTGTAACATGCAGTATTTATGTATTATTTCATGTTTCTAATCAATTGATACGGATGATATCAACTTAAACTTGTAAATAACGATGTATTTTTCAAAATCATACATTTTGGTAAGACAAAACTATGAAAGATGTAGCTCCAAATTGGCTGAGGATGACCATTTTCCAGGATTTGTCATTTTTGAAGTGTTTCTAATGAAGAAAACCAAATGAATGACACATTCATTTCTAGAACAACTCCCAGAAATCAACACTCATCAGTTTTAGACATTTTTGGATTTTACAAGTTTTATTCATTGAAACAACTCGAAGATAGCTAATGTAAATTTACATTTGAATGTCCCAGGAACACGCCCAGATGAGCTGACTTATCCATGGCAGGGTACAGACACCATTCACTCACACACTCATACATACCATATTTAGAGTCCAATTTAGAGTCTCCATTTAGCCTGGCATTTTTGTCTTAGGACTGCACGAGGAAACCAGTGAACCCAACGGAAACCCATGCAAACGCAGATAGGGTGTAAGTTGGATTTGAGCCCACAAATCCATGAGTCGCAGAAAATAAAGAAAGAAAAAATAAAAAATAAAATGCATCTTCACAATTTCACGGGGAAATTATTGTCAAACATACGCTTGTGTTATAATGATTTTTAGTCACCGTGTCATCATGGGATCATGGCTGTGGTCATGTCTGTTCAATGCACTGGTCTTTGTACAACCATACATGTGTGTCATGTAGCATTTATCCCTCTACTTCTTGTCCAAGCTGTTTGTATCAGTGAAGCTAGCGACAAAGGTAGTCAACCAGGGTCCCATCGCCCCACCCTTCCCAATACAAAAGCAGCCATACCACTATTCTCTCTGCTCCAGCCGCATGGCTGAAGCTAAGCAGGTGTGGGCTTCACTAGTACTTGGATGGGAGACTACCTGGGAAAACCAAGTTGCTGCTGGATGAGGTGTTGGTGGGCCAGTAGGTTGCATTCTTCCCTCTGGTGGAATATTCCCCAATGCCCCAGTGCAGTGATGGGGACACTGTGCTGAAGGAGACGCCGTCTTTCGGATGAGATGTTACACTGAGGTCCTGACTCACTGTGGACATTAAAAATCCTATGATGCTTATCGGCAAGAGTAGGGGGTTCCCCGGTGTCGTGGCTAAATTCCCAACCTGGCTCTTTCGACCTGCCACATAATCATCCCCTGATCTTATTGGCTGTGCAATTTCTCCTCTCCCTCTCCACCTCTACCCCCAGGGCGCCCTTGAAAAAGAGATTTCAATCTCAACGGGACTTCCCTGGTTAACTAAAAAATAAAAGGGAACCCCCCCAAGAAAATTTAACCCACAGTCGGACGACCAAGAGATCAGAGCAGACCTTGCTAATGGACCACCAAATTAAACATTCAAGTAACTCACATGTACTCAGTTATGTTGTACCTTTTTGTTGTACAGTGTTTAATAGCAAGATATAAAAAGACAAAAGCTATGGCCATAAGGACTGTTAAAATACAACCCAATTCCAAAAAGGTTTGGACATGATGGAAAATGACAACAAAATCCAAAAGATCTGATGTGAAAAATCCATTCACCCTCCACTATAATGGAAATAGTGCAACACATAAACTAACGTTGGAACATCAAGTTAATTGCTAACAGAAAATAACTGCAGCACCATCCAAAAATGTTGGCACACTCAACTATTTACCACTGCGATCACCATGTCCTTGTCACCATGTTGCACTTATTAAGCATTTGTTCACTGAAGTTGATCAAGTTGAACAAGTGACAAAGAGTTGTTCGGTAAAATTAGGAAATTATTTATTTGATCGAACATAGTGCAAACTAAGCTTTGTGCAATTAATATAAAAATGACTTTCACACGTTACAGTATTTTATGGATAAGGTCCTGGATATTCAAAAATTGTGATGCGATTTGGAAATTTTGCATTAAAACAATTCAACGGGTGCCATTTCAACTTGTATGTTATACACTGTTCCTCACGTTAAAATAAGAGTGATCGTGTGTCACCCTGCAATGGATTTGTGAGCTGTCCAGGGTGTGTTCCTGCCTTTTGCCGATAATGGCTGGGAAATCTATCAGGCCACTGAATGGACCTATCACAGGTGCGGAAACCAGTGAAATAGCACAAAAAGGTTAATATTCAAGAAAACAAAGTCAAACAAAGTCAGAGTCTGAACCAAAGATTGAATACAGTACAAAACCACTGGGTTCAAAATAAAAGTTATAAACAGGAAAAACAAGATGTGTTTGTAAAACACCAATGCTTCCGTATGCCAAGGTGAAGAAGACAGGATCAAGGCCTAGATCACCTTTCTTCAACGAGAGGAATCGTATACCTAAGTATCAAAGACGTACCACAAACCAGTCAAAAGTTGTGGCCAAGGTTAAACTTTTATGAAAATGTCATCGACGCCAAGGTCAAGGTCACAAGGTCAAATTTGATGACCTCATCTAAAAGGTCTCGTTACAAGGGATGCACATGCCAAGTATCAAAGACCTACCACTAACCAGTGAAAAGTTATGGCCAAGGTTAAAGTTTTATGAAAATGTCACTGAAGCCAAGGTCAAGGTCACGAGGTCAAATTTAATGACCTCATCTGAAAGGTCTCGTCACAAGGGATGCACATGCCAAGTATCAAAGACCTACCACTAACCAGTCATAAGTTATGGCCAAGGTTAAAGTTTTATGAAAATGTCACTGAAGCCAACGTCAAGGTCACGAGGTCAAATTTAATGACCTCATCTGAAAGGTCTCGTCACATGGGATGCACATGCCAAGTACCAAAGACTTACCACCAATCAGTCAAAAGTTATGGCCAAGGTTAAAGTTTTATGAAAATGTCACTTATGCCAAAGTCAAGGTCACGAGGTCAAATTTGATGACCTCATCTGAAAGGTCTCGTCACAAGGGATGCACATGCCAAGTATCAAAGACCTACCACTAACCAGTCAAAAGTTATGGCCAAGGTAAAAGTTTTATGAAAATGTCACTGACGCCAAGGTCAAGGTCTCGAGGTCAAATTTGATGATCTCATCTGAAAGGTCTCGTCACAATGGATGCACATGCCAAGTATCAAAGACCTACCACTAACCAGCCAAAAGTTATGGCCAAGGTTAAAGTTTTATGAAAATGTCACTGACGCCACTGACGATTTTATTGGACTCGCACAAAAGATTGTTTGGAAACCGACAGACAATGGAAACCAACTTGCCTTTTACTATTCCAGCAGCCGGTAAGGACTGAGTCCGAACATTCATCATCTCTTTTCTTGAGATCCTGAGAATTTGCTTTCCCCTTGCTCGCCAGTTGTTCAATGTTTTTTTATATAAAATATATGAAGAGTTTCATCGCAAAATGAGACAAGCGCAAAATTCAATATTTTCCAGTAGTGATATTAGAAACATAGCCAAAGGATAGCCGCAGATGTCCAAGTATCCGTTTTGGGTCAAATAGCGATTTAACTCCTTATTTCACTAAGCCAAAATTTGCTCTTTTTTTTCCCCAAAGTGAAACATATCCATTTTACTTTTTTGGCAAAACGAGACATATTCATGGATATAATTCATTCATGGATATATCTTGTAAAAAAACGTTCAAACTTAATGCATTACCAGAACCAAATACTCAAAGTGATGCTAGATTTCCATTTTCTGGCTAAATATTTTTGGTAAGTCAAGAGCAAGACTGAGAAATAAAAAATAACTGGTTTTCCTAAAAACTTTTTGTCTTGAAGAAAAAAGGCCTTTTTCTCAAAACAGAAAAAATGGATATGTCTCGTTTTGCTCTAAAACTCTTCATATGTACCAATGTGCCAAAACATTAAAACCACTCATGGATGCAGTAAATCAAATTGATTATTGTATCAATGGCGTATGTCAAGGTCTGCCGATGGATTTTAGATGGTCAACGAACAGCCAGTTGGTTCTTGTATTCCAGGCATTGGATGCAGGAGATGAGGGACCAGAGTGACTTTGTCAAGGTCCAGGTCTGGTTATGGCCAGACAAGAGGGTCAGAGCACATCCAAGGTGGCAAGGCTTTTGGGGTGTTTTCCGTCTGCAGTGGTGGGTGTTTACCAACAGTAGTCCAAAAAGGGACAAATCATGAACCGGAAAGTGGCTGTTGGCCACCCAAGGCTCATTGATGCTCAATAGCAACAAAGGCTATGCCTCCGGGTCTGAAGAAACAGGAGGGCTACTGTGGCACAAGTCACAGAGAATTTTAATGGTGCTTACTTGAGAAATGTGTCACAAAACAAAAGACAGCGTGTCATACCCTGCTGTGTACAGCTCTACTTAGCTGCTGACCAGTTGAAGTGCCCTCTGTAACTCTGGTCTACCACCAAAAGCATCTACAATGGGCACATGCGCAATGTAACTAGACCTTGGAGCAATTGAATTAGGTCATCTGCAAGGCCCAGTGAGTCCTGCTTTCTTTTACATTGTGTGCATTGTTTACCATTGTCGACCTGGAGAAGGAATAGCACCAGGATGCAGCATGGGAAGACAAGCTGGTGGCAGGATTGTGCTCTGGAAAATGTCCAGCTCGGACACGTTTTTTTATTTTGTGGCAGATGGTATATTTTTTAAGTTGGGGCTGGAATTAGCCATTTCGGAACTTTCCATAGCCAGAGAGATGCACATACAAACTGAAGAACTTCTGCAGTTCTGGAATGCACGGATTCGCATTATGTACATACCAGGCACTCAGTTGTGTTTGAAGAGGGGAACTTCCAATTATTAAATGCATGTGTATGTATGTAGAGTAGTCTGCTGTATGTTTTATAGAACGGTCTCAACTTTATTTCTCAACTATTCCGGTAGGTTCCATTCAAACTGGATTATACTGATGCAAGACTAGAAGTGATCGCATATGTACGGAAGGTTCTCGTGCAAGACATAGATATCAAGTAGAATGTTGAAACTTCTGAAAAGTTCTTTTGGTATATGAATACTTGTGGACTTGTGAGGCCAATTATATTTAGTTCTTGGACACATTAAAACATCTACTCAGCCAATCTTGCATTCAGTCAAGCCTGTGTTTCTTTTTCCACATTGTTTACGGTTTTTCTTCTCAATTACATAAATGGACACAGAAATTCTTGGACTTATTGAAAATTCTTTGACTTCTTTGGATGTCTCCTTTGGGGCCATTTCTTCACTGAATTGGGACATCTATTAGGATTACCACGGACATTGTACCATGCAAGTGGGTGGATATTAACCATTTACTTTAATATTATTCATTTGTTTGCCATGTTAGTATTAATATAGCAAAGAAGCCACAGCAAATTGAGGATTTCTTAGTTAAGAAATTAAGTTTCTTAGTTATTTCTTAGTTTTAAATCAGCACTCCAGTTTGTTTATTTGTTGATGGTCACAGACTCTTGCGAGTGTAGAATCAGAATTGCTTTATATAAAAAGATTCCAAAATAGTGAAAAAATAATTGATGCTTGTCCTTAGGCTCACAAAACAAAAAGTGCCACATAAAGCATGCAGCATTTATATCCTGGTTATTTTACAATATATTTTTTTTAAATTCTTTTTGCATATTGTCAGAAACAAGTAATAAAATCATATATAAACATTATGATGAGTGTTTTCATTTTAGTGTGGTTCATATGGAATAAAATGAAGACGTGATATTTCAATTGATAGCCATTTCCTGTATGCAATTGGATTGTCATCTGTTTTGGATTAGTCAGCTAAATTATATTCACTTGCTAAAATGGAAAGCGCTCTTTCAGATTATGCCATTCTGCTTCATGCACTTAGTGAGAGCACTACGCCAGATCGTTCTGTTCCATTGCTGGAAGACAATGATTTTAAAAAAAAAACTCCCATAGATGATAAAATCTCTCAGAAATTATTGCTACCAATTATACTCATTTTATCAACTATATTACAATAAAATAAACTTGGCTCACATTAAAAGAAAAAAGTGATAAATACTAACAAATACTGAGTTCACGGAAAGTAATAAGATAGTATTAAGATTGTAAGAATATCCAGAGAGTTAGATTGTCATGTTTGAGTTTTGACATCCACTAAATGTATATATGTTCACCACAATACTGTGCAAAGTAATGCACAGGAAAGTTCATATTTTCATTAACAATATTAATTATGTTGTGGGTCCCTACCTTTTGGTGAGTCTGTTTCTACAGATTACAAGTTTGAAGTGTGGCAGGCCAAAGGAGGGCCCGGGCAAGGAATTGAACCCCAGACTCCCAGGTCAGACTGAAGCGCGCTGAAGACATCGCCAAAGAGCCAGGCTCATTAGCAAGGTAGCCAGGTCGCGTATCTATTAGGAGGCATTTCTAGTGACACGACCCATCAACTGTCACATCTCTCCCCCTCTCACAAGAGCGTGTCCTCACGCTCCATGCCTTACGCATGCTGCCATCCATTAGGATTCCCCAGATCCAGCAGATTACGCCAAAATGTGGCAGGCTGAAGGAGGGCCCGGGCAGGGAATTGAACCCTAGACTCCCTGGTAATAGTCAAATGCGAAAGAGCCAGGTTCATTGGCAAGGTAGCCAGGGCGTGTACTTATTTGGAGGCATTTCTAGCGACAGGACCCATCAACTGTCTCATCGTAATCATTTTATTTATGAGGCCAATGTCACACAGCCCACAGCCTCTCCAAAAGGAAAACAGACAGCCATGACTAAGCAATCCACGGCTTTAAATATGCTCTGGGCTAAACCATTTGTTGATGAGGGTGTAAAATAACTAGCTCTCAAATAGTGCATTCAAGGTTCTCTACTGGGCTTGAACATAAAATCACTCTACAACTGCAGGTCAAGGTTAGGGTTAATTTTACAAATATTTTGTTGGCTGTAAACAGTGGCGTGCACAGACATTATGGGGGGCAAGTGCTCAGGGCGGAGGGGGAGGGCACTTTTTTGCACTCGTGGAACATGTTATTATAATGTGAGATTAAAAAAATGAAATAAACATTACACGCACATGTGCAATGCAATTCATGACTGCTGTCATTCAATACAAGAAGGCACATGGGTAGCCTTTATGGGGATATTTTTCTCAGGCAATAGGGAACTGCCTGATACTTCTTTATGTGTTCATTTATGTTGCCTAACAAAACCTACACAAAAGAAAACGTTCCACTTAACAGATAGATTTGCAAAGTCAACCGACATTGTGGTGGTCGTCCTCACGTTATCTATCATTGATTTGGGCTATAACATCAAACTAGCTAATCAGGTGACCAGTCGGCTAAAAAATGCTCAGTTGTTTGGTGCTGTATGAGCAGTGGCGTACTGTCAGATGCCAGAAAGGCCTTCAGTAACATCACCCTTTCCCGGATAATTGCTCTTAAACGGTTTGCGATTAGGTTTGATTGATTAACAATCAAACAGTTAATTAACAGAATAGCTACCACCAATGCGTGACACGTAATGATTAAGAAATGCTAATTACAAAGCGATTGCCTGTTGGCTATGTTGATATAATTGATGTGAAACCGCAAGGATGACAATCTGCAAAAAATCCGAAACTTTCGCACTTATACTTTCGCAATTATTTTCGTCTTCACTCAGCTGTGCTTCTTACCTAACAACGCACTTTAGCTGTCACATTCAGAGTATATAGAACGGATTCTCATGGCTAATTGCACAATGAACATCGCAATTAATTTACGCAAATTCAAATTACGCAAAGAGGTAGGCTATTGATATTTTTTCCATAGCCATTGGTGTGCGGAAGTAAGTTAAACGCCGTATAATTTCGTACTGCAATGTATAACAAGGCTTTCAAAAACAAATTAGATTCTCGTCGGTTCCTCCAATCAGTCTGAGCAACGGTTGCTAATCGGGGAGGTAAACTGCGAGAGGTGTCTGTCATTAAGAAGTGAAAGATGAGGTTATTGCTGGCCCTGTGTTTCTGCCGACGGACCGTCACTGTGTATGAGACAAGCTACTGCACAACAAAATGATTACAGGTTGGGCTGTACGATTTCACTTGATCTGTGTGTTACCTGGCTGGTGGGGCACAAGACTGTGGCGTCCAGTCGCTCAGCTGTTATGTGCATCTATATGCACTGCGCACGTGATCATGTGACAAAGGAGGAGAGGTCGGAAGTGCGTGAGGAGGTGGCCCATTAGTGAATTTGCATGTGCGTGAAGTACTGCTCCAAAAACGGAATATTTCTTGAACCAGTTTCAGCTGCAACCCCTACTGGATAAATTGCGGTCTATTCTCCTCGCGCGTATGTCATCATTTAGTGACTCCAGGTATTCTCAACCATTAAGGCATATGAAGTTGAAGTTTAAGGTCTGAACAGCTCTATCTAATTATTTTGATTTTGACTGAATATAACGTTACACTTGAAGCCAACGTGTAGGCTCGCCAGCTAAATACATTTACACATACCGACTGGGAGAAAAAGTGACTCGATTGTAACTAACGTCAGCATTTTTACTACGCCGAAGACACGCTAGAAATTACTGAGTTTTGGAAAAAGTTTTTCAGTGTATAGTTGGGTGGATTTGGAATACAGAAGATGCGCTTCCCGGACATTATATAGGTCAACTTATTCCAAATAAGGCAAGCCACGAGGGACGGAGGCGGGGCTGCAGCTCGCGATGCGCATTCATGTGATATTACTCAACTTGAATTTGAATTTAGAGAACTGAATTTCAATTTTATGAACTGAATTTTAAAACCTGATAAAATTTAATTCAAAGCGGGTTAAATTCAATTCAAAACTAATTAAAATCAATTCAAAATCAAAATTCGATTCAATTTCTGTTGGAACAAATTTCGTTCCATACTCCTCCCTTAAATTCTTTGGAATTGAAAAAGTTACGCCGTCCCCAAGAGGCGATATGACTAATAAATTACTTTGCAGGAAAGTTTATCTTGCTTCCTCTAATGATTTAGAGGCTCCTGTGGTCTAATATCTGTTGTAGTCAGAACATGTACATATGTAAATATACGCACTGTAATTTTGCCTTTTATTTATTTTGTTGATTTATGTTGTAATTATTCCCCCAAATAACGGCTGTCAATTATCATTGCAGGGACGGGTATATATACCCATCCTCTTCCTGTGTTCTGATGATTCTGAGGAAGACTTTTGTCGAAACGTCAGTCATTCACCCCCTGCAATAGAACATGCAGAGTGCTCCAGTGTCTTACTTTGGGCAGTGTCTTTGAAGTACCCAGGTAAAAAATTTTCTACGTGTATGGTCCTACACTGTTGAGCACCTTTTTCCTCACTTTAAAAACTTGGCTGAAGCGCGTTGCACTTTCGTATTCCCCAATGAGAGCCGACATCTGAAATTAAGAAAATTCGGAACAGTGGTGACTCTTCCCAGGAGTTGTTGGCTAATCAATAAGAGTGGACAACCTGCCACCAACTAGCTCCAAGAGTACATGGAGGAGCCATCCAGGTGGCCACAAAAAAACGCACACAGACATCGAAAGAACTGCAAGCCTCTCTCACGTTGGATAATGCCAGCATTCACAATTTCGCCACTTAAAAGAGACTGGGCACAACGGTAACAATGGGGGAGTGGCAAGGCGAGAACCACTAAAAAAAGAGCAAGTTCATCTCCGAATGGCTAAAAGGAGAGAAATTTAAATTTTGGAGAGACCTAGTTTAAGTTCTAAAGTTAACCCCATTGAAATGCTGTAGAAGAGCCTAAGACAGGCACTTAATACTCAAAAGCACTCAAATAATTTTTCACAAAACTGTATGTATCTTGTATATCCTGCACATTGTACGTCCTTTTGGGGCCAACAAAAAGTGTTAATAATATATTTATTCACAACTAATTTATTTCCCTCAAAATATACTCTTTTATCATACAGGTGATGATACGGTTGGTTGGTTTCCTGTAATTTTCCGCTGGTTTCCTGTAAGCATCAGTGATATGAACAGAACATTTTTCCTGGCATGGCTCTTGTTAGCAGAATTCATTGCAAAGGACAGACTTTTTTCCAGCTTTGCAGTCATTTCCACTGACTCTGCATTCATTGTGAACGACGGGAAGTGTCATTATCAGATCAGCAGGTGTGACAGTTTAAAAGCAACAAAGAAAAAAAAAATGCTCATTCTGAAAGAGCGATAAGATCACCCAGCCTCCATCTTTTACTGTAAAACATCCTGGTGAACCCTTGGTCGGTAGATTCCATTTAAAATTATTTTAATTATGCACTGCTCTGGCTGAAAGACACAGCAATCAGCAACACATTTTTTCTGTATTCACTGTGATATTTTCTTATGACTATATTTCCTAAGCTGTGTGAAAGTGTATGTGTCTCTGAGCATGTGCACGTGTGTGTGGATTATAATATAGTAACCACAACCAGCAGGGTACGTTTCCAAGAATAAGAGTGAATCATACACTGGGTGCGATAAAAGAGTATGACTCATTCTGTTGCATTTGAGATTAGTTTTCTCGTGTGTTCTTACATGAACATTAAATTTTCATTGAAGTGTTGGTGAAAAAAAAAAAAAACTTTGGAAAACATACTCATTTCCAAAGCAACAGTTACAACAGTTATGTAAAATATACTAATGAAAGTAAATGGGAAGGTAAATTAAAAAATTTCAGCCATGTATAATACAGTGATATTTTCTGGTGCGTTGCATGACCGGTCTCTACTGAAGTACCAGGCAGAACTTGCCGTTGACCATCCCAGTAAATAATAAAAGGCCAAAAATGACCAAACTGATTTTAAATTGATTTAATTAAGCGCTTTACTTTTCAAGGACAGAAATTCCTACAATGAATGATGTCTCTTCTGTAGTTTAAATGAATTTCAGCATCAGCCGCAGAAATTAGCATCCCTGGGCATGTGGCCACACATCCATAAATTCTGACCTTCCCGGAAGCATTGCAGAGCACTTCCAGAAAATGGATTTGAATTGGTTTATTCCTACACATGGCCAGGAATACCTATGCAGGGCACACCTACTCCATATAAAATCTCAGTACAACAGTAATTCAGATATGTAAAATATAAACATAAAAACAGAATTATGCAATTTATAAATTCTCTTCTATGAAGCAAAGAGAAAAAAATAATGGTTTATCTGCAACTCTATTTTTGTAAATCTTTGCAAATTGTAAATTTCATGCTTGTAACAAGTTCCAAATCAATTGGTGCAAGGGAAATTGTGGAATCTTCAGAGAAAAAATCTTATTTGGAAAATTTACTGAATACATAACTAGGAATCAATTAGAAATGGGTATGAAGTAAGCACTTACCAAAAGCCTGGTCATTTAACTGCATGATTCGATGTCTGCCGCTTTGTTAAAAGCTAAAAAGCAAATAGAAAAAATGTCACCAGCATTTCTTAAAATGCGATTGCTTAGAATTCAGGGCTCTTATCATCAACAATCCAAATTATAATGAAAACATTCTGGGAGTCTGGTGAAACTGGGGAAATCTCCATGTATAGCAGAGGTGTCCAAGTACCTATATTGGAAGTGTGGGTCAAAATATCCATCATATGGACGCTGCCATCTTGCATATTGGAAGCCAGAGTCTGTGCAGGAGTGATAAGGGGGCCGAGCCTCGGTATTGAGGTCCTGCCCGTACGCGCGCCCTACTCGTAATCACATTCCCTAAACCTTTTATGCAGCCCAAATGGCTTCTTCTGTTTGCAGTAAATGCCGTGTGTTGTATACAAACAACAGATTTTCTATTATGACTGAAAGCTTATTAGAGTGTTCGATAGTTCAAATCTTTTCCAAGTACAGCTGTTTGATGCTAAAATATGGTTGCTGCTTTCCTTGTTCTTGATGTTTTTTTTTTTTTTTACTAATGTCTGGTACTAACTAGCTGGCTAATACATTGATGATGGATTAGCCAGCCCGCTACATCATACAAACCTAATTTAATGATCTGTGCTTGCTAACTTTTGAAAATAAGGTGTACAGTCTATGGGTGAATAGAGTCCCCGCTATCATAGGGTTTAACGCTTGTTCTAACCAGCTAGCAACCTAGCAAAGGGCAACCCTCCTGAATGTCCATTGACTCACAGTAGATTCTCAATTTACTAACATGAGTCAAAGGAGATTCAGTTTTTTATCAGTTTTTGGGTAACTTACGCTGGTGACAGAAATTGTTTGCACAATGCCCATTGCTCTGAACATAACTTCACTGCGAACACAAGCTACCTTACACTATATTCAAAGAAAAGGGCTTTTCACCACTGATTTCCATTGCTGTCTATAGTAACCTATTATAAAATGTTGCTGAAATAACTAGCTAGCTTGCTTCACCATTCTACAGTAGCATCACTGCAAACAGTACATGATATTATGTGAAGAACAAAGACTTTTTTACAATCAATTTTCATCCAACCTTCAAATCACTATGGGGGGCTATATTCAGTTGTATTGGGACCGAGCAACTTATGCATGTGTCATGGTGTTATTATTATGTCCACTCTCAACGGTTGCACTCCAGCAACTTCTCTGAGAGAAGCTGTCAATCACAGTTGTCTATCATAAATTTAGACCCCATTTTTATAGTACCAAACGACTAAATGAAACTAATCAGAAAAAAAAAATATTGATTGAATATCTATTAGCATGGTAAAAACAACTTGAAATGACTGTGGCCAACTTTGGAAAAAATCTATTTGAGACATACTTAAATATTTTAGTCAGGCTCATATCCCATCCACTAACATGCACCAAATTTTTCAATGGGTGATGAGTCCAGACTGCAGGTAGGCCAGTTTAGCACCCGGACTCTTTCACTACAGATCCATGATGTTGTGACATGCACAATGTATTTGGCATTCTCTTGCTGAAATATTCAAAGCCTTACCAGAGAAAAATGTGTGGATGGCTGTAAATGTTGCTCCAAAGTATATTGCTCAGCATTAATGCTGTCTTCACAGATGTGCCAGTTATCCATGCTAGGCGCAGAAATGCACCCCCAAACTGGCTTTTGGCAAGGATGCTGGCTTTTAAACTGTGCGCTGAAAAAAAGCTGCATGTTCTCTCTCCTTCTTAGCCTAGAGGACATTGCATCTTTGATTTCGAAAAAAAGAAAAAATCAGATTTTGATTAGTTAGGCTGCTTCATCTCAGGCCGCCATAAATGAGCTTAGGCCCAGAGAGGGCAGCTGCGTTTCTGGATCTTGTTCATTTATGGTTTGGTTCTTTTCATGTTAAAGTTTTTACTTGCATTTGTGGATGCAGTAATAAATTGTGCTCACTGAGAATTGTTTTCAGACGTGTTCCTGAGCCCATGCATTCCACCACAGAATCCTGTTTTTGAATTCAGTGCTACCAGAGGGCCTGATACTGATTTTGTCCCGTCCCTTGCATACAGAGATTTCTCTGGATTCTTTGAATAATTTCATAATATTACATAAATGATTAAATCCCCAGTTTCTTTGCAATTTCATTCATAAGTTTTTGAACAATTTTTGAACAGTCTGTCACCGAATGGTGAAGCTCTCACCATCTTCTGAAAGACTCAGCCTCTCTAAGATGCTTTTTTAATACCCATTCATGTCACTGTCCCATTGCCAATTAATGTAATTAGCAGTGAGATGTTCCACTAGGTGCATTTTTTTGCATTATAAATCATTTGCAAACTTTTGTTGTCCCTAGTACCAACTTTTTTGCAACATGTTTCTGGCATCACATTCAAAATGGGCAAATTGTTTTTCTAAAAACAATACATTTTTCAGTTTCAACATTTGATACATTGACTGTGAACCATTTTTGATGGAATATAGGCTTTTAATGATTTGCAAATCATTGCACTCTGTTTTTATCACAGCATCCCAACTTTTCTGGACATGGGTTTGTACATACACATCTAATTGTGAATGGGACTTTACAATCCAGCGACAAGTGCATGCACTAGATAGCTTAAATACCACTCATTCACATTATGAAACAAGTGAATGATAAGATTCAGCCAAGAGGGAGGATATGCACAAGATTTACACCAATCACAACACATGTACACCTAATGGACACGCGTGCTGCTGAATTGCGAGGAGACACACTAGGGATGCACACAAGGGTTGTGACAATAAATGGTGAAAAAAAAAAAAAAAAACTATTTGGTTCAATAATGTTTTTTTATTTTATTTTCTTTGGTACTTGTCTTGCTCGGCTGAATGAATCGTTAGGACCCTGTTCATGCCATGTTTATGTTTTGTGCCTGGCCATGCCATGTTTATTGATTCTTGTGTTTAAGTGACCTCCGCTTGTTATTATGACTACTCTTTGATTGCGTATTGTGTTTTGGTATTTGGATTTCATGTCTTTATTATTTTTCTTGCCATAGTCTTCATGTCATGTTTTCTTTTGTCTTGTTTATTTTTCTGCCATGCCATGCTTTGCACTACGTCTATCCCGTCTTGTCTTGTGTTGGTCTTTGCTCACGGTTTAATCTTACGTGCCACACATTTGGGTGATTTACTGGTTTCTGGGATTTCAATCTTCCTTCATATCTCGTGTTCTTCCTTCCTCTCTCCTTTTGCTATCTACTAACAGTACTAACAGTTTATTGTTTTCGATAATTACTAACACTCATTAACATTGTATATTTTTACTAACTTAATAACACGTACTCGGGATTGTATAGCTGCACATACTAATAGACTAACGATCTCTAAGCAATCGCCCAATTCTTATCTCCGCCCTCCTTGTCTATCCCTAATTATCTCTACTGCAGTTTTCCACTTATATCTCAGGCTTTCCCTTTTCTTTAGACTGTACACTTTAGTACTCCTTAACCGGAGCTGTTGTTTGTTCATAGGAATGTCTTGTGATCCCTGTCTGCGTTTTGGCATTCGCCAAATTCATGTAATTAGATTTTTCCTCATGTGTCAATCCTGATTATTGTTTCATTGATCACACCTGTTCTCTGCTGTCATGTGTTCACCCCGGATGTGTATAGAAGGTGTCTTCACATTAATTTCCATGTCAGATCGTAACTTCCTTGTTTCTTGTGCCACGTTTCTCGCCTCGAATCATTGTGATTTATCTTTCTGACTGGATTGCCCGACTTCAGATTCTTGGTTTGCCCTTTTTGGATATTGTTGCAACTGTGTGTTTTTGACCTTTTTCTGCCCGACCTTGATTTTGTGGATTGCTGCCCTGTTAACGATTCGGACTGTCTATTGGCTTATGAGTTTGCTTCTCCCTCAAACCTACGCCTGTGTACTGGATCTGTTTTGCCTGACTACGATTTTTGTGATTGGTGCCCTGGTAACGAACTCTGCTCTGCCCCATTGGAATTCGAGCTTTGGATTACGGACTCGGTACTGTTGCCTTTCTCTCTGCGAGGGTTATTATTCAGTAAAGCACCTATTTTTTTGCAATCCCGTGTCCTCACATTTGGTTCCAGATTGCTTTCTCACATGCATACCTGCTTATGATAAATAAACCAATGAATATGAGAAATTATGAAAAAAACCAAATAGTTTTATGGTTTTTATAGTAAGTAAATCATCTTGTCATAGATTGCTACAGACTATTTCACACACACACACACACACACACACACGGACTGCAACGGTCGGTTCAGGAACCACACGCCAGAGCAGGAAATACAAAAATCGTATCCCTTTATTGATAGCAGGGTCAGGACCGGAACACACAAGAATTGCCAAGCCAAAAACGAAATCCAAAAAACAAAGTTGACTAAACAGGCCAGGGTCAGAACCAGAAAGGCAGAAGTGCGACGGTACCTAGACAGTAGGCAAAAATCATAGTCAAAATCCAAAGCAAAGGGTCATACACAGGGCATCCAAACACAGTAGACGTGGTCCTACAGAAAAGGGCCAAAACTCCAGAAAGACAAAAACAAGACAGATGGGCAATGGAAAAAATCTAGGTCGGACAAAACAGTCGAGGAGAAACAATAATCGATGGGCACACGGGAGGCTCTGCACAAAATAATATTGATCAACGTTCTGACAAGGGCTGAACGGCAGTGAGCACTCTAAATAAGTCACGTGCTATGCGGGGAACAGGTGAATTGGATGAGAACTAATTACAGAGGTAGGCACACATGGGGAAGTCCTAAACCACAAACAACTGGCAAAAGCCAAGACACGGACTGGATT
Organism: Gymnothorax reevesii; assembly: GCA_029721435.1. Classification (NCBI taxonomy): domain Eukaryota; kingdom Metazoa; phylum Chordata; class Actinopteri; order Anguilliformes; family Muraenidae; genus Gymnothorax; species Gymnothorax reevesii. Next base: position 57,978,185 of record CM056586.1, read on the forward strand.
CACGCAGACAACCTATGACAGATAAACAGCTCCGGTCAAAGATTTCTAGGTGCACAGACACAGGGTTCTCACGGATCCTTAAAAAGTCTTAAAAGGCATTAAATTCACATATCTAAAAATAAGGCCTTAATTGGCATTAAAATGTCTTAAATAAATCTTTCAAAAGTCTTAAAAATGTGAACTCGTGATGAATTGGTGAACACACTGAGAAAGCGCCTCAAAGAAAAAATGGCAGAATTGGCAGAGGTGGAGGAGGAACTGAAAAAAGCAGTGCCATATCAGTGAACGATATCGGCTTTAAAATTAAATATCGGACATCGGCCGTTCTGCTGATATCTGCCGATATACATATCCAAAACCAGTGAATTTGGCACGTTGTGTAAATTGTAGATAAAAACAGAATACAATGATTTGCAAATCCTTTTCAACTTATATTCAATTGAATACACTGCAAAGACAAGATGTTTAATGTTCAAAATGAGAAACTTTTTTTGTTGTTGAAAATAATCATTAACTTAGAATTTAAAGGCAGCAACACATTGCAAAAAAGTTGGCACAGGGGCCTTTTTATCACTGTGTTACATTGCCTTTCCTTTTAACGACACTCAGTAAATGTTTGGGAACTGAGGAGACCAATTTTGAAGTTTTTCAGGTGAAACTCTTTCCCATTCTTGCTTGATGTACAGCTTAAGTTGTTCAACAGTCCGGGGTCTCTGTTGTTGTATATAATGCACCACACATTTTCAATAGGAGACAGGTCTGGACTACAGGCAGGCCAGTCTAGTACCCAGACTCTTTTACTACGGAGCCATGCTGTTATAACACGTGCAGAATGTAGCTTGGCATTGTCTTGCTGGAATAAGCAGGGGCGTCCATGAAAAAGACGTTGCTTGGATGGCAACATATGTTGCTCCAAAACCTGTATGCACCTTTCAGCATTAATGGAGCCTTCACATATATGTAAGTTGCCCATGCCTTGGGCACTAATACACCTCCATACCATCACAGATGCTGGCTTTTGAACTTTGCGCCTATAACAGTTCGGATGGTTCTTTTCCTCTTCGCTCCAGAGGACACGACGTCCACAGTTTCCAAAAACAATTTGAAATGTGGACTCGTCAGACCACAGAACACTTCCACTTTCCATCAGTCCATCTTAGATGAGCTCGGGCCCAGCAAAGCCGGTGGCGTTTCTGGATGCTGTTGATAAATGGCTTTCACTTGGCATTGTAGAGTTTTAACTTGCACTTGCAGATGTAGCAACAAACTGTAGTTACTGACAGTGGTTTTCTGAAGTGTTCCTGAGCCCGTGTGGCGATGTCCTTTACACACTGATGTTGGTTTTTGATGCAGTATCGCTTGAGGGGTCAAAGGTCACGGGCATTGCTGTACAGTTGTACAATGCACTTCATACATGTTCCTTGTGAATAGAGGTGAAATTGGTTGTGGGTGTTGTCATAAGTCTGTTTTAAGTAGGACAGGCTGCAAGTATCTTATTTTTGTTTTGTTTAAAAACAATTGTAATGAATAAATATGACATGTTTTAAATAACATAAATTGAGGTATTTTTCTTATTTTGCACAAGGAGTGATTACTGATGTTACATCATTTTCAGCTTTGTCTTATGTCTGCATTTGCCAGCAGGCCGACATGATGAAGAGTCTGCTGAATAATTCTGTCTGTTAATTCCCCTGCAGAAACTAGATGATCACTGCAATTAGATGTGGGGGAAAAAATATCGGTATCCGCATCGGATATCGGCCAAATGAGTTGTAAAATATTGGCATATCGGATATCGGCCAAAAATCTAATATCGTCCATCCCTAGTATTAATGTTTTTCAAAAAAACGTTTTCATTTGATCAAAAGGTCATATTTCATGTTCAAATAAACATTTGGGCAAAATTGTCCCGAATCCTATTATGAGGTGTTATTTTTCCATTTGTGTTTATTATGAAGTAGGTCTTAAATTTAGTATCAAATGGCATTAAAAAAGTCTTAAAAAGTCTTGAATTTAACTTGCCCTAAGCTGTGGGAACCCTGAGACAACAAGTGCAGGAAAGCAATTAAGCACGTGCGAGAGATCTCGCGGAAACGCAGGGAGAGGCAGGGAAAGCAAAGCAAGGGGAGGAGACTAGAAAAAGGCGAATGCTGAGATTGAATTAGTAACTAGACAATTCCCGCAGAAATTGTATGAGTGGGCTTGGCCTTTGCTGATCGGGACACAGGGGTGGCCTGGGATGCTGCTGGGACTACTCAATTGTCTATTTTTTCTCTGTCTATATTCTGTTTGCATTTTTTAGACGTAAAAAAACACTAACATATAAAAAAATAAAAACAGTGTTCAGTAGGAGTTCAGAGGTGAGGCGCCTCGCTGTTTTTTGATGCGCTTCTTTGAGGCACCTCAAAAAAGGCGCCTCACGTCATTGTCAGTCTTTTCCCTGCTGTCCAATCATGTGAAAAAACCTAAAATAAGTTTGCTGACTAGTTCGTTGAAATGGTTAACTTCAGAATGTTCACAGATGAGTGACAGGAATGTTACTTAGCAACACAAAAAAGACGCGTCCAGCGCCTTTCTACAACGTTGGTTTCAAAAAAACAGATCAGACGCGCTTCGCGTTTCCACGCCGATAAAGAGCGTCCGGTGTGATCGGCCCCTTACGAGGTCCTCACAGTAGTACCCTCTGCACAGCGAGCCATTATCCTCACTCGAATCACGGACCACTACCAAACTGGTTGGCAGCTATCCAGTATCGTCATGGCTGCCACCGTCCTATGCGATTACCATATAGCAGCACGAGAAATTAACATGTATATTCTCTTTACTGGAGGCGTGCTGGACGTTGTTAGACACCCCAGTAATTGTAATCAACCATTAAGGTAAGCCGAAGATTTCTGAATTTCATTTTATTGTGCCCACCGGTTCTTTGTGATACTCTTACCGAGCTACATGGCTGACATTAGCTCATGAGCCAGGTAGCTAGCAAGGAAGGGAGCAAGCTAATAAAACACAGAGAATTCATTATTCAATGGTTGGCGCAAGCACAATCTCACTGAGTAAAATTACACTTTACAAAAAAATTCAGTAGCAGCTGTGACGAAATGCTAACAAGCTAGTTTAAAAAGTTCACTGAGCACATAGCTAGTAGACAAATTTCACCTACCTCAGACCCAGGTCAAAGGGGATCAATTCAAGCCAATATGAGTATTTTAATGACATCGAAAAGACAATGGACTATTAGGATTGCCAGCTTGTCTGACAGACTAACAGCAGCTCCAATTACAATCAGCTCACGACTGGTTGCCAGGCAGGTGTTACCAGGGACAAATGAATCACTTTCATCCAGTGCCATATATGGTGCTGAAATAAAACATATCTAGCCAATGGGGTTGCTGCACTAAAACAAGCAAGGGCTAAGTTCATACTGCAGGCAAATGTGGCCTAAATCTAATTTTTGTAACCCCCTTTGTGACTCAAGTCAGATTCTTTTCTGACAATGTGAACGGGAGAAGTCACATGGAATCTGATCTTTTCAAATCCGATCTGGGCCATTTCCAAATGTGTTACTGCATCGGATTCATATTGGATTCTTTTGAAGGCGACCGCGGTCTGAACAGCCGTGTTGCGTTGAATCAAAGAGTCTTATATGAACAGCGAAACAAAAATCAGATTTTAGCAGTAAATCGGAATTGAGCATTAAGGCCTACAGTGAGAACATAACCCTTAGTAGAGGTGCACGACAGTTTCAACTGATTTTTGACAGTTGGAATTGTCAGGACGCTCTGGATTGTGCCGTATAGAAAGGGTTTGAAAGCCAATGGGGAGGGAAGAGGCGATTTTAACCATACTTTGGGGTAAAGTCATCGAACTGTTCGTTTTTTTTTTTTTTAATCAGATTTGACTGCTGATTGGACATGTGTGGGTTTGTATCTCTGTGACCATTAATAGTGAAGTTATGGTTATTGTCCTTTTCAAAACATGGGAAGCCTATTTTGCTGCTAGGCGGTTGCTAGGGCATTCCTTGGCGGTTGCTAAGGTGTTCTGGGTGGTTTCTAGGGCGTGCTAGGTAGTTGCGATGGTGTTTTAAGTGGTTGCCCTATGGTGTTTTAGGTGGTTGCTAGGTCATTGCTAGGCGGTTGCTATGCTGTTCAGGGTTATTGCTAGGGTGTTGCTAAGTGGTTGCAATGGTGTTCTGGGTGGTTGTTAGGGCAATACTAGGTGGTTGTTATGGTGTTCCGGGTGGTTGCTTGGTGGTTGCTATGGTTTTCTGGGTGGTTGCTAGGGTGCTGCCAGGCAGCTGCTATGGTGTTCCAGGTGGTTGCTAGGTCATCGCAAGGCAGTTGCTATGGTGTTCTGGGGTGTTGCTAGGGCATTGCTAAGTGGTTGCTATGGTGTTATGGGTGGTTGCTAGGGAATTACTTGGTGGTTGCTATGGTGTTCTGGGTGGTTGCTAAGGCATTGCTTGGTGGTTGCTATGGTGTTCTGTGTGGTTGCTAGGTAGTTGCTAGGCAGTTGCTATGGTGTTCTGGGTGGTTGATAAGGCATTACTTGGCAGTTGCCAAGGTGTTCCGGGTTGTTGCTAGGGCGTTGCTTTGTAGTTGCTATGGTGTTCTGGGTGGTTGCTAGGGCATTAGTAGGTGGTTGCTAAGGTGTTCTGGGTGGTTGCTAGGGCGCTGCTAGGCAGTTGCTCTGGTGCTCCAGGTAGTGGATAGGTCATTGCAAGGCAGTTGCTATGGTGTTCTGGGTTGTTGCTAAGGCAATGCTAGGCAGTTGCTAAGGTGTTCCAGGTGTTGCTAGGTGGTTGCTATGGTGTTCTGGGTGATTGCTAGGTCATTGCTAGGCGGTTGCTATGCTGTTCAGGGTTATTGCTTGGGTGTTGCTAAGTGGTTGCAATGGTGTTCTGGGTGGTTGTTAGGGCAATACTAGGTGGTTGCCATGGTGTTCTGGATGGTTGCTAAGGCATTGTTAGGCAGTTGCTATGGTGTTCTGGGTGGTTGTTAGGGCATGCTAGGCGGTTGTTATGGTGTTCCGGGTGGTTGCTTGGTGGTTGCTATGGTTTTCTGGGTGGTTGCTAGGGTGCTGCCAGGCAGCTGCTATGGTGTTCCAAGTGGTTGCTAGGTCATCGCAAGGCGGTTGCTATGGTGTTCTGGGGTGTTGCTAGGGCATTGCTAAGTGGTTGCTATGGTGTTATGAGTGGTTGCTAGGGAATTACTAGGTGGTTGCTATGGTGTTCTGGGTGGTTGCTAAGGCATTGCTTGGTGGTTGCTATGGTGTTCTGTGTGGTTGCTAGGTAGTTGCTAGGCAGTTGCTATGGTGTTCTGGGTGGTTGATAAGGCATTACTTGGCGGTTGCCAAGGTGCTCCAGGTTGTTGCTAGGGCGTTGCTTTGTAGTTGCTATGGTGTTCTGGGTGGTTGCTAGGGCATTAGTAGGTGGTTGCTAAGGTGTTCTGGGTGGTTGCTAGGGCGCTGCTAGGCAGTTGCTCTGGTGCTCCAGGTAGTGGATAGGTCATTGCAAGGCAGTTGCTATGGTGTTCTGGGTTGTTGCTAAGGCAATGCTAGGCAGTTGCTAAGGTGTTCCAGGTGGTTGCTAGGTGGTTGCTATGGTGTTCTGGGTGATTGCTAGGTCATTGCTAGGCTGTTGCTATGGTGTTCGGAGTGTTTGCTAGGGCGCTGATAGGCAGTTGCTCTGGTGTTCCAGGTGGTAGCTAGGTCATTGCTATGGTGTTCTGGGTGGTTGTTAAGGCATTGCTAGACGGTTGCCAAGGTGTTCCTGGTTGTTGCTAGGGTGTTGCTAAGTGGTTGCTCAGGTGTTCTCAGTGGTTGCTAAGGCATTGCTAGGTGGTTGCTAAGGTGTTCCAGGTGGTTGCTATGGTGTTTCGAGTGGTTGCTAGGCAGTTGCTATGGTGTTCCAGGTTGTTGCTAGGGTATTGCTAAGTGGTTGCTATGGTGTTCTGGGTGGTTGCTAAGGCATTACTATGTGATTGCTATGGTGTTCTGGGTGGTTGCTCTATGGTGTTTTAGGTGGTTGCTAGGTCATTGTTAGCCGGTTGCTATGGTGTCCTGGGTTGTTGCTAGGGTGTTGCCAGCAGACACACACAAATTGAAATCTATTAGCATTTTGTAGCGTCCATATACCGAGTAGATCTTAAGATTTTATGCGTATCGCATGCTGAGCATTGTTTTTAGGTGTCAGTCTGGCACGTTCACTCAGCTTCAGCCTCAGCTCAAAGCTCGGGCCTTAGTGCAACCACACTGGTGAATATTACTGAATGAGCATTACGTAAACATGTACAAATGAAGATTATGATGTGATTTTACTTGGGGGGAGACAAATCTGGTAAGTAATGTGTGAAGTCATCATTAAGTAATGATGAACACTTCATGAATCTTTTACACTCAGTTGTTCAGTTGTATTGCATTGGCCTATGGCACTTCTGTTGAGCTTAAACAAGTGTTGTCATTCACTTCCGATTTATCCATTTTTACCTGCTAAAGCTTTGTACCTTCAGTTTTAGTCCATCTTTCTCTACCGTGCCTCATCACAAAGAGAATTATACATTTTCAACCTTGAACATTTATTACTGTACTCAGAATACAGCACAAATAACTTGAACCACAACACGACATATGCGCAATTTAGTTTTCAACAAAAAAATAAAATTAAAAAATAAATAAATAAATAACTCATGTTCCATCCGCCATCTTGAAAATGCATTGAATATGCCATTTGGCCGATTCAAATATAAGCATGAAGCAACTGATTTTTTCATCAAAGAGGCTGAAGAAACGTATCATCCCGACATAAATTTTTATGTAAGAGGAATCCAGCTAATGTGGTCACAAAAATTGTATGAAGTAACTGTGAATAAAGATTCCTTATCTAATGATTTATTAAGTGTGAACTAATCACATAAAATCATAATGCCTCAATAATTTGTTTATGGTGAGCAACAGGAATTCATGATACACCATGCATTAATTCATGCATTAAATCATGAGTCATGCATTAATTCAGAATTACTTAAGCATACGATGTGTACCCTTTTTGTGAAGTGAGACATACTTTCAGTTAATTGGGGCAAACCCAATATTTTATACTTTTAGAAATGGTTATGCCAAAGCTGGTATATTCATCAGCTAGTGCTTCTAAGACAGAGAGTTTAATCTCAGAACTATAGGCAAAAGAAAAAAAAATCCTTCAGGGGTTTCCAAGATGTACACAGAGGGATACAATTATGTAATATTACATCTTTATAAGCACTACCTTTTCTCAGAGGTTACCTCAAATCAGTGTCTTACCATTTCCCTCATTGCAGCCTTTTTATAATGGATGGGAGGAAGGGAAGGGGGTCTTTCATAGTTTTTGAAGCAATGCACAACAATTACTGCATATTCTTAGGGGCCATAGTCCCTATAATAAAATAATTAGATTCCTTACGATAAGAAATATTCATGTCAATGCACATGACTGAATTTAACATGGTCTGATTGAGCCACTCGCTGGATTTATCGCCCGTGATGTACAGATGTGAGGAGAATAATCAGCAGTGTGATTGAGTAATATTAGCTGAGCCTGATCATTTTTTCTCACCTTTCAAAGATTGTGCTTACCATATTTTAAATTTGTTCCAAACATCTCAGAGAGCTTGTAAATTACTTAATGCTAAAATCAAATCCTTTCACAGCAGTATCATTATAATGATGTCCAGATAATCTAAATGCTCTAAAGATGGTGATACGTCTTGACGGAGTATTGAGCGGTTATGCAATGGAAGTCATAACGTGGTCCAGGATTTCACATTAGCAACGAAGGTAATGCGGAATTTGAATGGGGCACATATATTTCACAGTTGAATGAAGCACAGCCCCCTTTAACTTCCGTAAGTATATTATAACGTAAAAAAAAGCAGTCTTGCAAAGAATTTGGCTGAAAATTTTGCTGCTTGACCAGCAGAGACCCAGTATCCTTCAGCTCAGAATGGACAAAGATTGAGAGGGATGGTGTCAGGCTGGAGGTTGTCCTCAGGACCCATGCACAGACACCAGACTGGAGACAGTTGTTAGATTCAGAAGGGGTTTGTAAAATCCTACACAGGAGGACAAAGAAAAAAGAACACTAAACTTGCCTATAGAAAAATACGGTCTAACCTGACACCTTTCCTGCCATGGAAGTTCACGGAGAAAAACAGCAAATATATTAACTTCCCTAATTTTAGAAAACTGACAAATACTTCCTTAGCCATAAATTAAAGGGACTACACAGATACAGACAGATACAGACAGATCCAGACGTTGACCTCAGATTATGAGCCTTGGATATGGGATTGCAATGGTGAAGAAATAATATGAATTACGGGACCAAGATTTGGCAGTGAATGAAGCGAGAGACAGGGTTAGATAGTGGAAAATGGAATCAGTGTGAGTGGCAAACAAGTATGAATTCCCACCAGGAGATAAATTAATGAAAATGCTTTGTGTCTGAGTGTGTGATACTGTGCACTAACCTGTTAAATAAAGCACTCACTGATGACTTAGTTTCAATTGTGCATTTCAACTGTTTTTGTTTCACATAGTAATTTTCTTTCTGACGCCCGGTCTGATAAACAAAATAGTGATTAATACAACTCCTTGGCATTGCAGAGATATTCATACCAGCTATGCAGGATGTATTGTATTAATTTTTTTACTTAATATTGCTTGCAAAGTGTGACGCACAAGAACCTGTGGAGAGACTCTTTTTTTTTTTTTTGTCCTGTAGAAAGCATAACTGTGAAATTGTAGAATGGCACCAAGCTGGGAAATTGCATTAAGATAAAAGAAATCACACAAAAAATCTGCATGCTTCAGGTAAGATGGAAATTTACTGTCTCTATACACATAACCAATATTCTGATTCCTGGGGGTTGGCTGTCTCTGATTGAACATTGAGGATATGCAAAACCCATGTTTTCAACGGACTGGTTTATTCCATTTATATGTCCGTTCCAGATGTACAGCTCTGACAACTAGCATCAAGAAAGGTACAGTAGCAGGGGCAGAGTAGCCATCCGGCCGGCCAATAGGCCCTGGTGAACTGACCCGCAGACTGTCCTGCATGACTGCGTGCCAGTCATGGACGGCCCATTGAGCGAAGCTAACATGAGCCAAGCATGATCCCATGAAACTCTCCAAGATGTACTTCAATTAATTATCTCCCATTTCCAACCAATATTAATAAAACTTGGTGTCTCTCTACATCTCACTCATGGTTGCTCGAGTCCAGCCTACTGATATTTGTTTAGCCTCCTGTCTTGATCTAATCCTTTTTATTCAGACATTACATAACTTTCATGACCACAAATATAAAATTCGTTTGTTTGTTCAAAAATTAATGTAGAATGGTCGGAGCAAAGCCTCGTGGGAAATGGAAACTGAGTATCACTCTGCATTTATCCAATGAATGTAGGGGGATGAATGAGCGGCGGTCAGACAGAGAGAAAGCGGGCAGGTTGAAGTAGCGGATTTTTTTACACTCGAAGATGGAAGGCAAGAAGAGAAAGGAGAAAGGGGGGCGGAAAAGGCCAGAATGAAGGAGAAGATAGTGGAGGATGGTGTATCAAAATTGTCAAAAATCACGGATTTATGCGCCCCAGTGGCTGATCGGTCTAAGCGCGCGGACCATAAAGGCTGTGTCCTTCCCGCTGCGACCTGGTAAGTTATTTGCAGCATGTCTTCCCCCATTCTTCTCCCCAACCTTCCTGTCTCTCTTCACTGAATAACTATCAAATAAAGGAAAAAAAATTCCCAAAAAAATAATAATCACGGATTTATTCTGAAACAACCAGGCGTCAACTGGTGATGCGGGTGTCGGTTGACAGGATCACAGTTAGCTCAAGCCTTGATGTTATTATTAGGTGCGAATTAGCATAACATTACAGCTGAGTTCTTCATAGTTCCTCCTCAGCGGGGGCGGTGTCATCACGGCGGCTACTACGGCCGCGTTGCCCCTCACTCTCTTTTTTCTCTCCTCTCGTCAGCTCCAAACCCGTCTGCCTCTGCACCGCAATTACAGACCAGAGTGGTTTTCCACACACACAGCTGTCATTTAACTCGTCAGAATAACAGCACTCTTAGTACAGATCAGTGGGCGCAGCAATCTACTAGTTGTTATTTTACTGATACTGAAAACATTTGATTATGTCTTAAAAAAGTATTTTTCAAAAAAAAATCTGATGCGTTTTTTTTTCTTGATTTATTAGATTTTGGCAATTTGGCCTATGTTTCCTCACATCTAGAGGACGTGCAATTATAAAAATTACATAGTTTTGGTGTTGTAATTAAAATTCCAAAATTGCTCACTTGATTTGCCTTTGTACAATAGATGATTTTGTGCATGATGCGGTGGGGAAAGATTCGATTGGTCTCAGTCATTTTTAAATCAAATCTAGATGTAACAAAATCAATTGACACGCACGTCTCCATGGACATATCCTATCTGACGTTTCTCTGTCATGGATGGAAAATATTACAATGTGTGGGGGTAGGTAGGGGCATTGAATACCCCCTAAACTCGCGGCCTGTATACAATCAAGGGAAAAAGCAATTACCATCTCATGCTGTAAACTGGGGATGGGTTGGGCCAGTGGTGGGCCAGTGGTGAGCTGGTGGTGGGCCGGTGGTGGGCCAGTGGTGGGCCGGTGGTGGGCCAGTGGTGGGCCGGCGCGGTCAGAATTTTCCCAGTGGATTTTGGTGTCTCACTTCGCCCCTGCTCAGTAGTAACATGCACTAAGGGACAGTTGTGGATCTGTGTGTGTGTGTGTGTGCGTATATGTATTGCAGAGCATCAGTCTGTGGGTATGTGTGTAAGCAGAGGGAAGTAGCGATTAGAAACATTTCTAAAAAAAAAACTAATTTACCTTTGTAATGAAATTTAACAATGGGGACAGATATCTATCAGTGTCTTGAGTTTAACTGGATTCAGACCAATGCTACCTCACGTCCCTATGGCCTGGGGCATGACCATCCAATTACAGCAAATTCTGTTTGATTTCATTGCGGGAATAAATTATGTTACTCTGAATGAGTGATTGATATATTGTTTCCCGGAAAGGGAAACTTATTTCTTCCCAGATTAATACAGACTTCCAACATCATTTAGGCCCTGTTAGCTAATATTTTATCGTATGACCCACTGATAAAATATTTTTAAAAGGTCATAGGTAAAATCATACTTTACTTCAAGAATGTCATCTACCACCATCATTTTTTTTTTTTTTGCTAACACGAACATCAGCAGTTCAGAATGCAAAATCTTATTCAAAATTATTGGTCACCCTTAATTTCTGTTCCCATGAAATACTGAAGACAGCGCAGTATATCGATTTGCTCATGAATCACACCTTTCAGTAGACCTGATTATCCAGTCAGCTAAGCTCCGAAGCTCTTCTGCAGTCAATCAAATGTCTGATAAGTGGCAGCTGCCCGCTGCTATCCTAAAAACAGACCTTTCTTGTCTGTGTACTTTGTCCAGTTAAGTGTTGTTTACCTGGTGCTGTCAAGTTTTGCGCATGGAGCTGGAGCTGTAGACTATGTGGCGAGGACTTGTCACTTCTCCCATACTTTGTCTCCAAAAAACAAGGCTTCTTGGTCATCAGTGGTTAATGCTGACTCAGCACTAATGTACAGGGTGAATGCAACATGCAGTTGTCACACAATGACTGCCCAATCCTGCTTAAGGGGATCTGCTATCCTTCAGGCTTTAATTCTAATTCTAACTAATTACACTGCATTCAAAACTGAAAGCGAGGCTTCCTAGTCATGCTCCCGGAGATCTATAACCCTCTTGGTTGTTCCTCAAATGCTCATCTAAAAGATTAGATTCGAAGCTGATTAGAAGCATCTACAGACACATTTCTTTAAAATCTGGGATGTCAAGATTCGTAAATCATTTAAACTCAATATGCAATTGAAAATAGTGCAACGGAAACATATCAGATGTACAGTGAATGTTTTTTTTTTTTGAAAAATATACTTTAATTCTGAATTTGATGCCAGCAAGAAGCTACGAAAGCATTGGAATAAGGGCATGTTTACCACGATGTTGCCTTACCTCTTTTTTTTTAAACTAATGTCAACTAGCATTTTATTTTTTAGCATCATACAACTTTTCCATTCTTTTGTTGCCCCTGACACAACTTTTTGAAATTTGTTGTTGCCATTAATTAAAAAGTGAGCAGATATTTCTCTTAAAACAACCAAATTTTTCCATTCCAGCGTGTTCAGCTTGACGTGTTGTCTTTGCACTATTTTCAATGAAATATAGGGTTTCAGTGATTTCCAAATCATTGCATTCTGTTTTATTTCAATATTTTATACATTGCCCCAATGTTTTTGGAAACAGAGTTGTATCTATGCTTTCATAAATCCATTATCTAGCCCACTAATTTCTGGCCAGCATCACAGGTGGAGCTTATCCCTGCACCACATTGGTGATATGTAGAGACACAGTATATCCTGGTATGTTGGAGAGTAAGGGAAAACAACAATTATTTATTTTTATTTACACTGTAAAACCACAGCTATTGGGAAGATATATTAGTATGTCTTCAATGGGAGAAACACATGAAAAAATTACACTGAAAGTTAAAAATAAAAAAAGCATAGGGAGTGAGAACTGATAAAAAAAGAATATACAGCAGCAAGAAGCAATGAGTGGCAAAAACCAATCATTATATCCAACCAAATTTATTAGGTTTTCCAAATGCGGAGGCAGGGAGGAAATTAGCCTTTAAAATAATGTTAAAAAAATGTGTCTAGATCTTTTACAGAATGTCAAGACAGTAATTTTCTAGCTTGACCTTCTGTGAGTGACAGAGCTGTCATTCCTCTCATCATATGACATGGTCTGCACTTAAAACCAAAAAAAAAAGCAAGCGATGAGACGAGAACTCTTCAGCTATTAGCTCGTTGAAGGCAAAAACTTGCCGTTAACTGCTCAACCCAAAGCGCAATGTTCAAAAGTGTTAGTGCCGTACCGTGGGTTGATTTCATACTGCTAAATATGCAGAGAAATTATTGTAAATGTTGTGCAAGGCAGCCTAGGCTTTTCCTGGCATGCTGGCTGAATGAATACTGATGCAATGACTTTCAGGAGATTCAGATCGGCACTAAAGCAAAAAAAAAACAAAAAAAAAAAAACATGGACTAATTATGAAAGTGGGGTGTAAACCGTTGACTGCAATTTTTGACTTTGGCTACCTGAATGAGTATAAAAGTGAGGAAAAAATTTCCATATAGAATTTTACATATTTCCTGTCTCAGCTGATATTATTAGTCATGTATTTAGTATCTGTTCACTGAGTAAACTTCCTTTACTTTTAGAGATTTGCTTATAGGGTGAAATATCTCCAAAGAAAAGTTTGTTCATTTTCAGCAGGCATTATTATAAACAGGAATATTCCCTTAAATACTTAATTTCAAAGATGTATGGCTTTCTCCTACCGCAAAGTTATGGACCTCTAAATATAACATTTCACGCTTTTCAGTGCGACACCCTCCAATGTTGTTAGTAATATTAGTCATTAGTATCATTTAATAGAGCAGTTTAAACCTCTGGATTGCTGAATTTTTATAATTACCCTTGTAGAATGGCAAAGTCAATTTATTTATTTAGATTTTTTGAAAACTTTTGGCGACAATGGACTCATGTTATCTTGTACTGGAGATTTTTGCTGACTTTCTCAAAGCAAAACTGAGAGCTGCATTGAACATTTTCTTTTCTCTAAAAATGCCAAAACTATCATTATTACCATTCATGTTCATTAGTGGAGAACAGCCCGACTGCAGCTACTTGTGCTCAAGTTGACCAAATGGCCGTGAATCATACTGATTGATACAAGAACATTTTAAAATATTAAGCCCAAACATTGTGAATTCAAATTGAAGTAGATCAGTGAGTCAGGTAACAAAGGAGGGGAAAAAAGGGGGAAAAAACAGATGAACTCTCTTTTTTTCTCAATTCACTTCTTACCAAATTTGGGCTTCATTGTCGTAGCATCAATTTTCTGCTTTGAGACATTTACTCCAATTTCTCATATTTATTGAGAATTACAGGTTTGTAGTCAAAATGTTTTGTAATCAATTGCATGTTGAAGTGAGTGAACTATCGTGGGTATTTTTCTGGACCATTTTAAATATTCCTTGTACAACTTTGCCAGAATCTTGTAGTGGCACTGGTAGACCTGACTATACAACTTTGACTTTAGTCACTTCATGCTTAAACTTTTCAAACTATCAATCCATGCTTCTGTTAAAATATAAACTGCATTATTTGACGCACCTTGACATCTCATCCTGTATACAAAGCTGACTGTATCAACTGATCCATGAACAAGATTGCTTACTTTGTGCACATGAATTATTCATTGATTCAAGGTAATACAACTGTACTACTGTACCGCAGTACCACTGCGATTACATCAGTGCCTTTTTCACATTGTCCAACATATTACCAGGTCATTTTACATCTTCAAACGATAATGGGAATCTTAATCATCGATACAGTATACATGGCCTCTGGGTAAAGTGAATATGCTAGTAATATTTCTCTCCATCAAACAGGAAATGACTTCCATGTGATTTTTTTGATATTGCACTGATATCAAAACAAAGGCCCCTGGTACTCATAAGGCAACAGAGCTGCAAAAGAAACTCACTACGCACTTCAGTCCCAACTTCAGCCGTCAAGTGACCATGAGACTGTTTTTGTGTGGTGTGAAATGCATAAATTATGTATTTTTAAATGCAGCAGTATCCGTTTCTCAACAAAGTTTAGGCTCAGGACTTAGGTGCAAATGGAAGATCGGTTACATTAACTTTATCGACTTACTTGGGAATCGAAGTCAGACAGTCCAGGTCGTTAGCAGGTCGGCTGATTGCTGCTGAAATCCCAAAGGCAGTATTGAAGTCGAAATGTGGGTAGAGAATCCAAAAACAATGGGACAGAATGTGGTACAAAGGGGCGAGCAGAATTATAAACCAAATAACCAATCGTAGTCAAAACCAAAAGCAAACAGACACAAGGGGCAATCCTGACCTCTAAGACTCGGTACTAAGAAAACCAGAGGAAGATAACGCTCGGAATAAAGTTTCATAAGGAACAGGGTCTAACCATAAACAGAAACTAAAACTAAAACTGAGATATATGGACCTTGTTTGTAATTTTGGGTTGAATAATTGAGGTTGCTATAACTGATTATTGACTTTTTGAAGTGCATTTGCATTGTCAAATGAGATGTACATATGTAAACCTGCTGGATTTTCTACCAGCCAGTACCTGATTATAGAAAGCTACCTCTGATGAAAATCAAGCACACAGTGAATCTGATGAAGCATCATGCAAAATACTCTGTTCCCTTTTTTTTTTTAATGTAAAAAATAGTGCCAGTCCAACTATCCTGGTGTGCCCTGGAATATTGTTTTTGGTTTATTGTGATTTATTCTGCACCAACTGGCATCCAGGAGAGAAACACTACTCTGCACGGGGTATCTTAATTAATGGGAGCAGCTCGAGACAAACAAAAATGAATCACCCCTTACATTGATAGAAACTGCATTTCTTCATCAGCAATGCTAGAATTTACTCAACTTGATTTTAACATTTTCTTATCTGGGCATACTAATACAATCATGCAAGCATTCTCTCGCACGTGTATCTGTCCAGTGAGTGCTTTTTCTGAGAAGATACCTTTTAGTTTGACTGAAAAGAACAAATGTACAGTCTGTTTTTTTACCATGAGGAGTGTGGACAGCCCACCCACCATGTTTTAAAATGTCTTCAGACAGAAATAGCGGAGACGGTAAGATACAGTATAATAATAGAATCACAGTACAAAGGGTGTCAAGATCCTATACCCTTAGTGCATCAATGAATCACTGACGGACTGAGAGTAAGCCACCCTGAAGCCTGCCCCACTATTCATTGCTCATTTTCTTTAGTTGAGGTTTCATCTTAGGATCTGCTATGTCAGGGCGAGATGGATTACATTTCCTTTCTGTTGTTGTTGGTGCTGATACTCCCAAGCAAATGCCATTCCAACATATTTTGTGTTTTCACCAAAATGAAGTTTCAAATTGCCGCAAGGTGCTCAGTTCCAGAAGGGCTAACATTTCCCAGGGGTAAATGAGGAATTTATTATTCTGCAAATGCAGTGGCACAAGTCAACAACAACTTAGATAATACTCACCAAAAAAATGCGTCACAACACACGGTGCGCTGCACCCTACTATGCATGATCCATTGTTGCAAACCAGTAGACCAGTCAGAGTGCCTTTTCTAACCCTGTTCCACTGCAATGGGCACAGGAGCATTGGAACTGGACCTTGGAACAATTGAAGAAAATTTTTTTCGGGTCCCGTGAGTTTTGTTTTCATTTATGTCAAGTGTATCAGCTGGGCACATGTGCACCATTTACCTGAGAAAGAGATGACACCAGGATGCACAGTGGGAAGAGGACAAGCTATCAGAGGGAGTGCGGTGCTTGGGGAAATTTTCTGCGGGGAAACCTTGGGTCGGGGAATAAAAGTGGATGTCGGTTTGTTGGAACTGTTTTTGCGGCACAAGGGGGACTTACACAATACAAAGCAGCAGTTTAAATGTTGTGGCTGATATATGACTATATATATATATATATATATATATACACACACACACGCACACACTCAGTAATATGTCTCTGCTCCATTCCACTTAATTCACTAGTATGGTTTTCAGTTGAATCATATTCTGTTTTATGAGTTCATTCTGACATTATCTGCTAAGTATGAATGCAAACATTAAAGTTGAGAGTCTGTGTATTATTAGGGTTTTCATTTCCACTTTTAAAGTGTGTCAGTGTCCAGACACTTACGATCCTCACTGTATTTACAGGAAATCAGGGGTATTTGAAAACCTCGTGTAGTAACTCACATTTGTGTCACAAAACCTGTCTTGCTGTACCTGCTTGTGGTTTGCGAGCAGCTATAGGTGGGGGATAAACCGCACCAGGTTACCAGAAACAATGGTGGGTGGGATGGGGGCTTGTGGTATGACTAATAGGGATTTTGTAAACCTAGCAGCATAAAGGAAAAAGATGTCACCTGGCTGCAGGCTTTCCCTCAGGTTTTTTGATGAGAGATGGAGGAGGGTGGAGCATACTAGTGGGGTTGTGAGGCCTGGCGGTTTCTCTGTGAATCACCCAGCTCCCATGATGCAGTCAGCACACGCCACAACCCTCGTTCCACTGAGCCTTTCATCTGCGATTCTATACTTCCCCTCTCTGGCAGAGCCTGAGATAAACACACAAATGCCTGTCTGTGTTTGAAGCAGGTACTAGTTTCATGAGAGCGAATTGCAAGGATTTCCACTTACAGATGGCAAAATTTTGTCGAATGCCATTCACGATGTGGCATGTGATGCGTGTATATTGCGATTTGAACTGAAAGAATCAAAAATCACAAGCAAAACCATTATTTTCCCTGGCAAATTTGGTGTTTCCTCCAGACAATGTGGAGATGGAGGCAGGGTCCTAAAAGAATCTTCCACTATTGTTTAATGAGAGATGATGAACAAACTAGATTTCTTTGGCATGAAATATTATGTTTCGGGGACCTTCGTGACAAAAATATTGGGTCAACCACACATTCATTTATTTTAATTATGTTACTTACATGTCCTAAAAGAAGTGTATACTGGAAATATGGAATTTAGCATATTTTCAGTATTTAATAAAGCTATTTTGGTCCATTATTAGTTAATCAAAACTCTTCCGAGTATTCTCTGGTATTCATTGCAACATCTGCATCCTGCAGACTAGCCCTACATTTGAGCCACTCCAGGAAACTAAAAACAAATGTCTGCTATAAAGAAGCAATTGTGAAGATCCTCGTTTCATTCTCCTATGGCAAGAAGCAGTTAATGCTAAAGGTGTTTTTGAACATCATGTCCTAAACATTGCTTTTGTGACTTCACAAATCAGTCAGTATCTGAGCCACATCTTCACAACTCCGCAAATGTTAATAGTGAAAGTAAGTAGGAATGATATCTTCTAAGACAGCATCTACTAAATCTAAATGTCCTACTTTTCTGATGATTTGTGCCTGTTTATCTTTATGGGTTATCTGTACTTGGGTAAATAGATGCTTGATCACAGAGTAAGATTACCTAGTAACTTTGATAAGGTTAGCTACGTTGAGAAGAGAGATGACAGTTAGGGGAACTTGCTATAGTAACTTTTCCTTAATGTCTTTATGAGTACGCTGGTCTATAGCTAGCTCTGTAATCTCCACCAAATGCAATATGAAATATTCATCAACTCGTATGTTTTATGAATTTTCTTGTTCAGAACTGGTGGTATAACTGGTATCCAACTGTTGTAAAACTAGCCACATAATTGCAGCTCTGTATTGAAAGCTGGAATGCTGTCTGAACAGGCAAAGTCTCAGCAAAACTTTTTATTTGTATTTGCCTGTGAACTTCTTGTACGGCTTACCTGTGATCCTTTTGCTCATTAATGTTAAGGTATGTAACATTACACCACTAATTGTGCGCCACAGTCCAGATTTTTTCCAAGAATGTCACCATTGACACCCAGTTGTTTATACTGGTAATTAATTAATTTCGGACCACTCCCAAAGTGGAGGAGAGTACTCAATGAAACGATGGATAGGGGATGTTGTGTGGATGTTGGGAGCCCCAGGTGGCGAGACTCAGGGTGGGGCTTGCGACTCTCATCGGAGTCCGTTGGGCTCCTAAGCCCCAGGTGGTGGCTGTTTCGTGCTTCCTTCTTGGAGAGGGGAAGGGTGGGAGGGACGTAGAAACAAGACAAGCGGGGATTGTGGGGATGTAGGTGGTATATACAGGCGTGCCGACGAATAGAAAGGCGCAGTGGGGAGCGGTCCTGTTCATTAACCTATGTTATCGGGAACTCCTTATAGTGCAAACACAGTGGCCTTAATCAGTGGGCAATACGCTGAAACATCATCTTGAAACCTCGTATGACGATAGAATGTTCCTTGGCTGACATTTATTTCAATGTAAGTCTTCAACATTATGATAGTTAATTTTTTCCAAAAACGTGTGGTGCAATTCTTAATCAAGTACAACATGAATTAAGCTTTTTAGTGAAAAAATTTTTTGGCACTTTTCTCCATTTACTTTAGGACTCTGAATAATGATGAGAAACATTTTGTTGGGTATATCACTCCCGCACTCCTCCACCCCGAATATTTTGTTGCCTCAGGGCAACATCATGCACTTATGGTATAAAAGTAACTTGGAATAAAATTTCATTTATCAACATTTAATGAAAAAAATGTTTGACTCACTTATACTCACATTAGATGACTCATTTCCTTAATACAGTGTAGATAAAAGAACACCTCTTAATGTCAGACAAAATAAAACAACTTGCCAAAAGTCATGATCTTTCACGTTTTTACAATGGAAACGCTTACACACAAAGATCATTTTTTTCACACGAACCATAACACTTAAACTGAATATTTACAGTGTTTTTATATAAATACACACTTCTTTCAAACGCTGCCATTAATATATGCAGTGGTGTACAAGTCCTTAGAAAATTGGGTATACTCTCAGATAAATGGGTAGACCACTAGAAGTAAGTGTATATAACTTTATACCTTAATGCCTTTGTATTTCAATGGCTTGTGGCTGATAGTGAATTGACAGAAATGAATAGACTCCGTATTTCCTGCGAATACCCTTAACCTGACATGTAACATGCAATAAAGGCGGATTTAGGGATCACTTCTCCTCACTGTCGTTGCCCTCCAGCTCACTGTCCTCACTGTCTAACGGTACCTCCTTTATTGCCTTAGTAAGCCTCCTATGACTTTAAAAAGCATTACTGTCCATCTTCTGTCTATATTAGTCACTGAGCTGATTAAAGAAAGCCTACTAATATCTGTATACACCTACATACTGTACATATGTAGCACAATGTATGTCTTCGTCTATCAAGTAGCGCCATAACTGCATAATGTTGCCTCAGGGCCACATTGAGAAATTACTATGACTGCATAATGATTCCCCTGGGCAGCACTGATATATTCTTAATTTTCTCGAAAATGAAAAACTGCTTCTTGCTAAGTCTTGTTAAAAATGTTTAGAGATATTTGTGCATCAATAAATATATTTCTTTTCATTATTTAGCTATTTTAATGCGCAAAATATTCGCAGATAAATTACCCTCAGAGCACACCATTTGGCACGACATATCCTCCACTGGAAAGGAGAACCCACCCCAAAAATATCCATCAAAATCCATTTTGGGCCTATTTGGATAGTTCTTGATCATGAGAACTATCAATTTGATATAATGTGTCGCCAACAGGTAAAGTTTTGCAGTAGAGGGTGAAGTTGAAAAGTTGATACGTTGCCATATATAGCTGTGTATGTCTTTGTGAGCATAGGAGCATAGCTGGCATTATATCAGTTTGATTTGAAAAATATCATGTAAATAACAAAATACATGAAACCACTCTGAAGTCTAAGCTTTATTTTGTTTGAACTATTACATGTCCTTGGTTATACTTGAAATAATTGAAATCAAATTAAAATGAAGATTTTCTATATTTACATCATTGTCCATGAAGTCAACAATTCTAATTGACTCTCACTGCAAGCTGCATTTTTGCTCACATACTTAATGAAGCCTTGGATTCTGAAACCTGTGGCAAGCCCACGTAGACCTTAGGTGCACAAACATGAAATCCGAAACGAACGAGACAAGGGCATGAAATACGCTCGCCACAAGCATTTTGTCACTATGATACTTTTTGTGATACACTCTGAGGAGAGCTTGCGCGTAGCGAATGTGCCTTTCTTTGAGCAGCCAGTCATCGCTTCACTTGATCGCCTTTTTTATATGGATGTCCTGACACTGTGCTGACATCCTGTGCCCAAATTAAAATCAGTTGTGTGCCTTGTATATCCAGTGGGAGCAAGGATAATATCCATTTTATTCTGTTTTTGAGATTTAAAAAAATTATCAATACAGCCTTATTTCTGAAGATGCGGTGATAGATTGGAAAATGCCAAGTAAAGTGAGAAAGCTATAAATAAATATATAAATCCTCTTTGACCAGTAATATGTTTCACATGGTCAACCGTATTTTTTCTTTAAAACAGATTATTTCTAAGTTTGATATCAGCAACATTTTCCAAGAGGAACAGGAGCAATATAAGACTTGGAAAGCATTGGAATGCAAAGCAATGGTGAGTAGATGTTGAAACAACACCGTTTTCTCCAGCATAGCTGTAGTTGAAGCTTGCCAGTAGGGGAAAAAAGAAACGGCATGATTAAATAATCTAAATGCACATAAGCTACATACTTTTGGTGCAATATCTGCGGTCTCCCAGATGAATGTTTTCGGGGACACTCTTTTTCGTTTCAACAAGAAACCTGGAAGCCACATTCTGCGACACTGTCACTACAGTGAGGCTTCCTAATTGGGGAGTGTGGCCACTAGACTGGCCTTCCTGCAGTCCAGGCCTGCCTCCACTTTAAAATATTCAATGTAGAAGTAGAAACAAAACACGGCAATTAAGACCCTGTACAAATGAGTAGCTGATGATTTATATCATGGGAAAATGGGGGGAAAAAATCCTTCAAAACTATAATAAGTGGTATCCTTAGTTCTCCAAATAATTACCTTATGGGCTGCTTGCAGGAAAGTTGATTAAGCACAGTGGCTAACAGATCCCTGTCCCAACTTTTCTGGAATGTGTCACATTTCCAAAATCAATACAGGAAAAGAAGGAAAAGCATTAAATATCTAGTCTTTGTGTTGTTTTCAATTTAATATAAGTCAAGAATGATTTTAAGATCAACTTTTTCATTAGCATTTTCCAGATTGCCCCAAATTTTTTGGAAAAGGAGTCGTAAATTAATTCATGAATACATTTTTTTTAATCACTGGCAAGATCAAAAGCAAATTAAAGGCAGGACTGAGAGTGAAAATTAAGAGAAAATAGCTTTATTGAAGTAAACAAAGAAGATATCGGCAATAAGAGAATCATTGAATTTGTATCATGATAAAATATAATCAAGCATATGGTCCAATTCGGCAAACTCTCCCATTCCTCTGTTGCAAATTTAATGACATGAGAAGAAAAAGCATTTTCTCACTCTCCCCCTAGCTGTTCATCACATCTCTCCCAGTGATCTATACATGTACATCGGTCCTCGTCTCGCGCTCTCTCTCTCTCTCTCATTCTCTTTCGCTCTCTTTCTCAGCATCAGTCACCGGAGCTGACTGATTTGGTGCCCCAGGGCGATTAAACTGGTGCATTTATCATAGCCAGTAACCAGCCAGTAACTTTTATCACTATCCAGGGCACGCACCCCTTGATTACTTTTTGTATCCACAGTGTGCTGAGAGGGATAGTCCACTGAGAAAAAAGAGAATACTCCGCATAAGTGAGAATCACAGGTCATCGAAAGAATTATTTACAAAGACTGCCCAAAGGAGTGGGACGGAGGAGTCATCTGGGGGGGAAAAAAAAAACAGTGAAACTGCCAACGATGTCGTACAATCTTTATTTCAGGTGTGGGGAAAAACTGGATTTGAATTGTTTTATTTAAGTAAATTGCGCTTTAAAGAGGTTAGGTTAATATGAAAGCATTTAGTAATTATCTCACTTGGCAGTTTCAACATCATTTATTGCTCATTATTAATTGGCAAACATTTAAATGCAAACTGCATTTCTGGTGTTTGGAAATCTCATGAGCGGGTTCTGCCAGAAAATATAAAACATTTTATTACCATTAGGGGGCAGAAAAGCACTTTTTCACACAAAACACTGGTAATTTTTGACAGCCACGATCAATGAAAATTTCCAATGAGTCTAATCTCAGGATGGTATTACTGTCGTGGTCATAATCCATTTTAGACTTTAAAAAGATTCTGCAAGATGCAATTTTTTGGTTCAAGAATATTGTGCATTCTGTTGCATAGATAAGAAAATATCTTTACAGATCTAAACAAAAAAAAAGTCAGATATGAATTTTTACCATCATGATGTGTTTCAGTGCTTTAGAAATGCTTCACTATTTCTGTGTGATATACTTTGTTAGAGATTCTGTGGAAAGCTCTCCTCAAGTTTCAGTCCCATGGTATTCTGGACTGTGCTTTTGCTTTTGTTATTATTCCGCAATGCAACCTTTATTGCATTATCTTGATTTATTCTAATTCTATACTTATGGCAATCGATCATGCTTTGTTTTTTTTAACTAAAGAATGCATCCATCCACCCGTTCATTACTGAACCCATTTACAACCTCAATTCTGAAACAGTTGGGACGAAGTGTAAATTGTGAATAAAATCAAAATAAAATGACTTTCAGATCACATGAGCCAATATGTTATTTACAATAGAACAAAGATAACATTTCAAATGTTGAAACTGAGCCTGGGGCACAGGCAAAAAAGGGCTGAAAAAGAAATTAATATTTAAGAGAATCAGCTGAAAGAACATTTAGCAAGTAATTAAGTTAACTGGCATCAGGTGTGTAACATGATTGGCTATAAAAAGGATTTCTTAGAGAGGCTCAGTCTCTCAGAAGTAAAGATGACCAGAGGCTCTCCAACCTGTGAGGGCTTGTGTTAAAAAAATTGTGGAATACTTTAAAAACAATGTTCCTCAACGTCAAATTGCAAAGGCTTTGAAGGTCTCATCATCCAAAGTGCATATCATCATCAAAAGATTCAGAGAAACTGTAAAAATCTCTGTGCGTAGAGGACAAGGCCAAAGACCTTCACTGGAAGCCCGTGATCTCCGGGCACTCACCGGCATGATTCTGTAATTGACATTACTAAATGGGCTCAGGGATACTTCAAGAAACCACTGTCTGTAAACACAGTCCGCCATGCCATTGACAGATGCCACCTAAAACATTGTTGAGCATGATCCAAAAGCGCCGCCATGTTCTGTGGGCTAAGGCTCATTTAAAATGGACTGTAGCAAAGTGGCAAAGTGTTCTGTGGTCTGATGAGTCAAAATTTTATATTCTTGTCAGAAATCATGGGCGTCGTGTCCTCCATGCTAAAGAGGAGAAAGACCACCCCTCCTGTTATCAGCGTTCAGTTCAAAAGCCAGCATCTGTGATAGTATGGGGATGAATTAGTGCATATGGTGTGCACTTGCATGTTTTAAAAAGCACCATGAATGCTGAAAGGTGTTGTGATACTGCATTTTCTGTCTTTGCCATGCCATGTCCCATGTCTAGTTTAAGTTCTGTGCCTGGCCTTGTCCTTGTGCCATGATGGATTCTTGTGTTTAGTGACCACTGCTTCGACTGACCAGTCTTGGATCATGTATTGTGTTTTTGGTATTTTGGATTTCTGGTTTTATTTTTCATGTTTTAGTTTATCTAGTCACCATGCCATGTTTCGTTTTCATAGCCATGTTTACTTTCCTTACCATACTTTCATTTCCATGCTCTGCACTTTGTCTCCCCCGTCTTGTCAGGTGTGTATCTTTGCTCACAGTCCCTTGTCTTGTGTGCCACTCATTCGGGTGATTTTATTGGTTTCTGGGTTTCAATCTTCTTTCACTATCTCATGTTCTTCCTTCCTCTCTCTTTTAGTATCTTACTAACACATATTAACGGTTTGTTGTTTTCGCTAATTACTAAGCCACACTAACCTTGTTTATTTTGACGAACTTACTAACAAGCACTCGGGATTGTATAGCTGCACTTACTAATTGACTAACTATCTCTCAGCATTCGCCCTATTCTAGTCTCCGCTTCCTTGCCTTTCCCTAATTATCTCTGCTGCGATTTTCTGTGGGTCTCCACAAATACTTTGTGCTTTCCTTTCTATAAACTATGCACTTTTAGTACTGCGTGACTGGAGCTGTGTGTCTGTTCATAGGTTTGTCTTGTTATCCCTATCTGCGTTTTGGCTACGGCCAAATTCATGTAATTGGTTTATTCCTAATGTGTCACTCCTTGATTATTGTTCCATTGATTGCTCCTGTTTTTTCCTGATCATGTGTTCTCCCGGTTGTGTATATAAGATGTCTGTTTGATCCACTTCCTTGTCAGATCGTTCTTCCTTTTTTCCTGTGCTACGTTTTTCTCGCCTTGATTCATAGTGATTTATCTTTCTGACTGGACCTCCCTAGACACCGAGTTTTGCCAATTCCCTGTACTTTTGCTGCATTCTTGTTTTTTGACCTCCTTTTGTCTGACTTCGATTTTGTGATTGGTGCCCTGTGTATGACTATGAATTTTGCTCATTTTGCTCATTGGACTCACTGTTGCCAGCTCTGTTGGGGGGTTTCCCCCTTCAGAAATAAAGCCTCCTTTTTGTATTCTATTGGTTTTTGCTTTTGGTTCATTTCGTAAAACCCAACAGAAAGGTATATAAAGGTATTAGAGCAACATATGCTCCCCTTCAGAAGACATCTATTCCGGGGAAAGCCTTGTGTATTTCAGCAGGACAATGCAAAACCACACACTGCAGCTATTACAGCAGCGTGACTTCATAGCGTCCATGTGCTGAACTGGCCTGCCTGCAGTCCTGATCTTTCACTGTGAACATTTGGCACATAATTAAAAGAAAAGTCCGGCAATCGATATACCCAAAATTCTCCAGCAGCTGGAAGCCAGTTTTAAACAAGAGTGGGAACAAATTCCAATGGCTAAACTCAAGAAACTTGTCTCCTCAATGCCCAGATGCCTCCACTCAATGTTAAAAAGAAGAGGGGATGCTACACTAAGGTAAACAGTGTTGTGTTCTGGGGTCCTGGGCCTTTGGCCAGGACAGTATTGTTTATGATTTTAGCAGTTTCATGTTCGAGATTCCATAGTCCACAGTCATAGTTCATGTCACAGTTTCTTGTATCAGGTTTTTGCATTTCATATTCATGTTCATTGTCCATGTTTTTACTTTTCCATGTTTTTGTTCTTGCCAGGTCTGCCAAGCCTCGTTCCGCCCCGTGCCTTCGTTGTTGCACATTTCAGAGCTCTGGTTGGCTTTGGTATTTCCCCCTTCCGTGCTGTGCTGGATTCGGGGCTGTCTAAACTTAATTGACAATTAACTGTTTTAAGTTCATAACATTTACTAACATTCACTGGGTGGTGTAATATTTAGATAGGCACATTACTAATATTACTAATTTAGACAGGGAGTTTATTGTCATGATTCCTGCTTTTTCAAGATCTTGCTGTGCTTTTCTGTTCTGAACATTCATGCTGCTTTCAAACTGCATACTTAATTGGTACTTAAGCTGAGCACGCTTATTCTCTTAATGAGCAAGTCTTGTCCACCAATCTCTGTCCATGTCATGATCTTGCCATGCCTCTTGTTCTTCTTCTCCAGGTGTTGCCCCTCATGTGTTCTGATTTCTTACCCTTTATCTGGATGCGGTGGAAGTTGGCTGGCAGACAGTGTCTCAAGTCCTTGTTCATGTTTGCAAGTTTGTTGCCAAGTTTCCGCTCAAGTTCTAGTTCATGTTTCCAAGTCTCGTTCAAGTTCATGTTTGCAAGTCTTGTTATTTATTTTTGTTCTTGGATTACTGCCTGGAGTTTCCAGTGGTTTTTTTTGTTCTTGCCGTTTTTGCTATTTAGTTCTTAGCTCTGTGAAGCTCTCTTTAGTTTGTTTTTTGCAACCCTTTGGGCCAAGATTTTTGTTGGCCCTCATGCCAGTTTTTTTAAGTTCAATAAATTCCCTTTCCCTTCCACCACACATTTGGTGTCTTTCTGATCGCGCATCAAACAGGGCCGTCTCCCATCTTTTTTGAGACCTGTAGCAGTCATAAAATTTGAAATGAGCTCAATTCATGGGTAAAATTGTCAAATTTCTCAGTTTCAACATTTGCTATGTTATCTTAGTTATATTTTGAATAAAATACTGGCTGGTGTGACTTGAAAGTCATTGGGTTTTGATTTTATTGAGGATTTACACTTTGGCCCAACTATTTCGGAATTGGGGTTTTATTTTGTCCAGGGTTGTAAGGAGCCCTGGAGCCCAGGAGTCATGGATCCATGCATTGGGTGGGAGGCAGGAATACAGGCTGGACATGTTGCCAAAGTAAAGCAGTCAGTCTTGGAAATTATATTCCTCATGACATTTATTCCCAGGACACACACTGTTCTTGCATTTGTTGGTCTACTGAAAGACAGATGGCAGGCTCAACCATCGCATCATGTTTCTACAGGCTTCTTATATTGCAACTCCACAGTTGATTTAAGCGAAGAGAAATCACTATTTACAGAGTAATACCCTCGGTTTCCACCATATGTACAACAAATGCCATGACTTTATTACAGGATTACACGTTCGACAGGGGAAAATGTAGGGCGAATTGTTTTCATTTACTGTCTTTCGCATAATCTTTAAAAAATTTTTGTCCGACCGTTCCTCATATTACGAGCCTGTAAATGCTGGCATTGTTGCATTATAAAGTTCCCAACTCTACTCCGATAGGCTTTTATTCCTTTGTTAACAAGCACATTTGAGTAAACAGCAATTTATATTTTAATGCTGATAACAAGAATAAAGTTTGCCAAATTTATTTAAAATAAAGGCCTTCAGGATGATTGATCTCCAGGAATACTGGTGTGAGACACAGTATTCTGTCTTATTTGGTTTATATTTATATCGTCTTTTCCCTCAGCCCTTCATTTTTGTGCCAAAGTTGTAATGTGCATTTTTTTTTTGGGGGGGGGTCCTGTCTATTTTTCCAACAGAAATTATTTGCAGCAGCAGAGATTGTAAGTCCTTATTAACATCAAGCAGAGTACTTTTTTTACAGACACCAGACTAATTCTGGGGAGGGGCTCTCAATGCGCCCAGAACAACCTCAATTCTTCAAGGCATGGAAACATTTATTTCAGATACTGGTCCAGAATGACACAAATGCATCACATCATTATGTGGGAGCTAACGTGTTCTGCTGCTGTTGGAGCCATCTGTCCCAAGCTTTGACGTGTTGTGCATTCTGAGATGCTTTTCTGTTCACCACAGTAGTGAAGAAGTGGTTATCGGAGATATTGTTGTCTTTCTATCAAATCAAACCTGTTTAGCCATTCTATGATCTCTTTCATAAACAAAGTGTTTCTGACTGCTGAGCTGTTGCTTACTGGTTGTTGTGTGTGTGTGCGTGCGTGCTCGTGTGTGTGTGTATGTGTCCGCGCGTAAACTACAGGGACGATTGTGTATGAAAATCCGTGGTGATCACTAGTCTAAGACATAGTCAATCAATCCGTCTCGCACCAACAACCAAGCCATGAAGATAAAAATATTTTCTCCATTTAAATGTTTATTGTGAACTTGAACTGAAGCTCCAGACCCGTTTCTACATGAAATTATTGCATTTCTGCCACATGAGATAGTTGCATGGTAAAGGAGGTTCATAGGTGTTCCTAATAATGTGCTTGGTAAGTTTAGGTTCTTTTTGCTTGGACCTTATTTGCAGGCCAAATTTCTGGATAACTGTGTTAGTCAAAACACTCCAATCTTTGGCCATCCTTGCATTGAGGACAGTAGTTTAAATTGCTATCATGGCTGTTTATCAAAGAGTCCCATGGTTCAATAGAGGACCCAGTAACATCCCAATACCACTACCCGGGTCTGCAATCCATGAGAGGACAATTTAATGAAATGATTTAGCCTGTAATTGCTGGAATATTTTGGCTCAAAGGGCTACAGTGAGTACCATAATTCATTGGACACCGGAACTTTTTATTTGATAGTGCACTCTCAGTTTTCTCAGTCTGAAAAAATTATAATGAGATTAAAAGGTAGACTGTCAGCATTAATGTGAGGGTGTTCTCATTCAAATCAGATTATGTTTATTAATATTTGCATCCTCTCTACATGGACATTAAACAAAATGTATAATAATGATTTTTAAAAATATAGTCACATATCCTTCATATTCAATGATTGCTTGAAGTCTGTGATACAAAGACTTTCACAACATCAGGACACAGGCGGCACAAGCAGGTTCCGAAAAAGCCGTGTGGGTGTATGTAATAGATAGAAGATTAGAGTTTTCAAAAACACAAATGAAGAGGATAATCAGAAGAGCCCAGACTGGAGTGAACAGGAACACTGGCGGTCAGGCTAGGCGTAGTAGTAGGGACTGGCCCGAGGTCAGTAGCCGTAGAGGTGAGCTGAATGGATCAGGGCACACAGGGCAGGTGCACACTCTCTGACATGGATGAAGGAGAAATTGGGAGGAGCACCATTCCCCAGAACCGCAGGCATGGGGAAGAGTTTCCCTAATAAATAGATACTTGCAGCTAGAAATTGAACGCTGAAGACAACATTCTATTGAAGGGAAGACAAAATCCAGGAACTTAAATACACGGACAACAATTAATTAAGTGGAAAGGAGCATGTTGGAAACACAAGGGGCAATAATTAATTTAAGGGAATCAATTAACAAAATTTAACTAAAACCAATATGAATGCACTTTGCAAAGAAGCTCTTTCATGAGCTGATCTTAAAGTGGGTCTTTGGAAGAGATGATTATGAAACAACCGTCTTTTGTTAAGTAGCCTGTAAAACAAAATCTGAAATCCTTGGATGCAACATTACAGGGAGATCCACACCTATGCAAATACACCCAGCCTGCCAGCCCAGAGTTTACAAATCTAGAATCGTACAGCCTTAAAATATGTTTGTACCAGCAGCATAAGCATTCTACTCATCGAGTGACTTCAAAATTGAAAAAAAAATTTTTTTTTCAAAAAATTGAATTTGGTTTTGGGCTTCAAGCTCCAATATACTTATTAATTATCAAATACAAGAGAGATTGCCAATAGAGTCAATAAAATTATTATTGTTTATTGTTATTTCTTTTTTTTTTATTTTTAAAATTCCTTTCATTCTCACTGTTATTTCCCTTCCCTCTGAATCATATTTGTTGAACTGCAGGCACAGTTATTTTCACAACACAACCTGCTGGGTGAAATGAATACTATAACAACCAGCTATAATTAGTGAATAACCACTTTACACAGAGAGTGGATGGACACCATTTTGTCACGTGTATACCTCAGTCCACAGCCAGTAATGGGTCAACAGCTATTTTTTTGTCAAGCCACATATCGACAAGTTATCCGGATTTGGCCACTTACCAAATTAATTTCTCTAACAATGATGATCTACATTGTTAGAGAAATTAATTTGGTAATTTTGATTATGATGTGCTGCGAGATTTACAAATGGAGCTTGTGTTCGATTCCCTTCAATTACAACTAACAAGTTGCTTTACATTTTAATATATTTTTGAAGTATGGCTTTGCTGTATCCCACAGGTTTTGTATAATAGCAAGGGTAATGTTAAAATGAGTTGAGAGGGATTTTACTCAGGGACCAGTGACCAGGGATCAGGAAAAGTGCGGTAACAACTGCTACGGCAGAGACCCCGGCAAAGAATGGAATACAGGAAAATTCGTCCCAGTATACCAGGTGTAACGCTTTGTTGCTGTTATTTGATACTGTGATGGCAGAGCTCAATGAAAACGTGAGAGCTAGCCAGAGGTTCACCATCGCTCTTTATTCTATCTCCCACATTGACCATACAAGCCTGGTCTCGCGGCTTCTATTTAATTCATATACAAAGGATGAAATATTACCATACCACAGAATAGGTTCGGATAGAATATTACCACGGAAGCATCACTGTTGTACACAGCTTAATTAAAACAAAGGAGTTGATCTTAATTCAACTTTTGCATGGGCAATCTCTGCATCAACTAACTTATGCGTCAGGCGCAGGGTAGTGACATATGCCTTTCCCAAATGCAACCCCGAACCCCGCAATTCCGAAATACTTTGGGCAAAGTATAAATTGTGAATAAAATCAAAATGCAATGACTTTCAAATCACACCAGCCAGTATTTTATTCATAATAGAACAGAGATAACATAGCAAATGTTGAAACATTTTACAATTTTATCCACAAAATGAGCTCATTTCAAATTTGATTGCTGCTACAGGTCTCAAACAAGAGCCATCTGGCAATGGCGGATCCCCCCGGCTGTGGGTTGTGTAACCTACAGGTTGTGTGGACAGACGGACGGACCGAAACCCCCATAAGGCACAACTAGACTATAAGGAGAAGCTCCATACGAAATTTGGTGTTTGTAAGTGGTATAGTTCTCGAGTTCTGGTCCGGAAACAATTTTATTACAGACGGACAGATGGACGGACGGACGGACAGACACGCTGATCGCTATATCCCCCCGCATTATATCCCAGGGGGATAAAAAGTTGTGACAAGGGCCTGTTGACCATGGTGTTACATCCCCTCTTCTTCTTAACACAGAATGGAGGCGTCTGGGGAGACAAGTTTCTTGAGTTTAGCTATTGGAATTTGATCCTACTGTTGTTAAAGACAGGCTGCCAGCTGCTGGAGGGTTTTGGGTCTTCTTTGATGGACTTTTCATTTAATCATGCGCCAAATGTTCTCAATCGGTGAAAGATCAGGACTGCAGGCAGGCCAGTTCAGCACACTAAGATGCCATGCTGTTGTAATAGCTGCAGTGTGTGATTTTGCATTGTCCTGCTGAAATACACATGGCCTTCCCTGGAATAGATGTCGTCTGGAGGGGAGCATATGTTGCTCTAAAACCTTCATATACCTTTCAGCATTCATAGTGCTTTTTAAAACATGCAAGTTTCCCACACCCTATGTGCTAAAGCATCCCCATACCATCGGAGATGCTGGCTTTCAAACTGAACACTGATAACAGGAGGGGTGGTCTTTCTCCTCCAGCCCGGAGGACACAAAGCCCATGATTTCCAACAACAATGTCAAATTTGGACTCATCTGACCACAGGACACTTTACCACTTTGTTACAGTCCATTTTATATGAGCCTTGGCCCACAGATCACAGCGGCGATTCTGGATCATGCTCAACAATGGCTTCTTGCATGATAGAGTTTTAGGAGGCATTTGTGGATGGCACGGCAGACTATGTTTACTGACAGTGGTTTCTTTAAGTATTCCTTCCTTTCTATCATTTACTGATGTCAATTACAGAATCATGCCAGTGAGTGATGCAGTGGTGTTTGAAGGCCCAAAGATCACAGGCATCCAGTAAAGGTCTTCGGCCTTGTCCATCATGCACAGAGATTTTTACAGTTTCTCTGAATCTTTTGATAATTTTATGCACTGTCGATGATGAGACCTTCAAAGCCTTTGCAATTTGACATTGAGGAACAATGTTTTTAAAGTACTCCACAATTTTTTTTCACGCCTTCACAGGTTGGAAAGCCTCTGGCCATCTTTACTTCTGAGAGACTCAGCCTCTCTAAGACATCCCTTTTATAGCCAATCATTTTACATACCTGATGCCAGTTGACTTAATTACTTACTAACTTTTCTTTCAGCTGATTCACTTATATATTAATAGCTTTTTCAGCCCATTTTTGCCTGTGTGCCAATTTTTTTTTAGACATTTTGCAGCCAGAAAATTTTAAATAAGCTCATTTTGTGGATAAAAATGTAAAATGTCTAAATTTCAACATTTGAAACGTTATATATCTTATATTGTAAATGACATATTGGCTCATGTGATCTGAAAGTCATTGCATTTTGACAATTTACACTTCGTCCCAACTATTTCGGAATTAAGGTTGAACACTATTAAAGGAACATCTGAAATTTCTTGACCGTTACACAGGCAAATCCAATTCAGGCTAAAATGGCCAGGGTTGGGTGAAATTTTTTATTTTGGCCAAGAGGCTGTTCACACCCAATCCGCTTTATCCGCGTGGGGCGCCCTTTTTGTCAATAATTTCTTTGATTTGAAGTGTTCTGGACGTTGCTATTGAGCACCAGCCGTTTTGTGTTCATGCGTCCCAGGCGTCTTTCCGATTTTAGGTGCACTTCCTGCTGAAAAAAAAAAAACCCTGCTTTTTGGCACCTTGAAAAAAACCTCTTCTCGTCATTTCAGTCTTTTCCCTTCCGGCCAGTCACTTAAAATAAAACTCCATCCCAGCTTTTATGTTAATTTCTGTTGTACGCTAAGATAGCAGAGACAGCTGTTGTTACTGTTCATGGTCTTGTCCCTAAAACAGTGATATCACCAATGTTGTTCAATTTTCTGACTAATTTTATTTTTCACTCTACTTAGGCGAGTGCCAATTATCTGTTTTTATTTCCCACAAAAAGACGGACAGAACACCAGTCTTTATGGTGGAATTAGTTCAAAATGCTTGCAAAGTGAGTGACCAGAACATTACAGAGCAAGCACATTAAAGACACACTCAGACAGTGCTTTTTTCAATGTTGACTTTAAAAAGTCAGGACAGACGTGCCTCACATTTCCACGTTTATAATAAAGTGTCAGGTTACCGTTCTAATAAATGGTTAACGGTAAATCTAATAAAATTTCATCTCTGGATGAAAGCCAGAAGAAAGGCTCACAGTGGCCCCCAACAGACTGCAAAAGGCCTGCCAGAACTTAGCCGTAAATTGAGGGCCTCTGTCTGAAACCACATCTTGCAGGAGACCATGCAGGCAGAAAACATGGTCCACAACCAGAATAGCCATCTCCCACACCGAAGGCAACTTCGGCAGGGAAATAAAATGGGCGGCCTTAGAGAAACGTTTAACCACGACCAAAATGACAGTGTTGATAAAATCAAGAGCAATATGGCTCCACAGGCATTTACAGACGGGTAACTGCCGCAACAAACCAGAGGGAGGGAGGTGGGAAGTCTTATTTCTAGTGCAGACGCCGCATGCTGCTACAAACCCCCGGATATTTTCCATCATGCCAGGACCGGGATCAGACCTTAAGGCCCCCCGCACATCAGACTCAATGTCCTACTGAAGGGGAGCCACAATCTAATCAGTTAGGGTAAAGGGTTCCGGCATAGGGTCGTGACCAGAGTGGTTGTAAATCCGCGACAAGGCGTCAGGCTCGGTGTTTTAAGACCCCAGGCAGTAGGTTAACGTAAAGTTAAAGTAATTAAAAATAACGACCACCTCGCCTGCCGGGAATGACATTGCTTAGTCTTTTGAAGGTATTGGAAATCTTTATGATCCATCTAAACCACAACGAATGCTCAGCCCCTTCCAACCAATGGCGCCATTCCTCTAACATCAACTTAACGGCTAGCAACTCTGTCACTAATACTGTAATTCCGTTCGGCTGCCGACAATGACTGGGAGAAGTAGGCACATGGGTGTAGCTTATTGTCCCGAAGGAGGCGCTGCGACAAAATGGCACCCACCCCGACTTCAGAGGCATCTATCTCCACAACGAATGGGAGGGATGGATCGGGCAAGACAAGAATGGGCTTTGAGCTAAAACATTTCTTCAACTCCTGAAAAGCAGCCTCAGCTGCTGGGGACCAATCAATCGGTGAGGAGGAATTATTCTTGGTAAGCGCAATAATGGGGGCAGCTACTGTGCTAAAATTACGGATAAACCTCCTATAAAAATTGGCAAACCCCAAAAACCGGTGCACCTCTTTAACGTTTTGAGGGGCAGGTCAATTCCTGACTGCTGCCACCTTAACAGGGTCCATATGAACTGACCTCTCCGACACAATGAAACCAAGAAATGGGACGTGAAAAACACATTTCTCAGCCTTGACAAAATGCTTGGCATTAAAGAGAGCCTCAAGCACATGTCTGATGTGTTGTTTATGCTCTGAGAGCGATGAAGAAAAAATCTGAATGTTGTCAAGATAAACAAAGACAAATTTATCCAACATCTCCCAGAGGACGTCATTAACGAGTGCTTGAAACACAGACAGGGTATTAACCAATCCGAACGGCATGACCAAATATTCCCAGTACCTGTCATGCATATTAAATGCCGTTTTCCATTCGTCCACCTCCTGAATGCAAACTAAGTTATAAGCATTTCGTAGATCTAGCTTAGTAAACAATGACGGCCCCTGCAGACGTTCAAACATGAAACTCATCAACGGAAGGGGGTATCGGTTTTCAATTTTTTTGATCTTATTCAAACCACTATAATCAATATAGGGTCTGAGACCGCCATCTTTTTTCCCCACAAAAAACCCCGCTCCGGCAGGAGACATGGTTGGCCGAATAAAACCATTAGCAAAAGCCTTCTGAATATATTTTCGCATGGCCTTACGCTCAGGCCCTGACAGTGAGTGTAGCGAACCCTTAGGAGGAGTAGTACCAGGGAGGAGATTGATCTTGCAATCATACAGGTAATGAGGAGGTATGGTCGAGGCTCGCTGTTTGCTAAGAACCTCGGCGAGATCAGTATAATCACCAGGAACATTAGGAGGCAGATCAAAATTCAAAGCAGCCCCCAAACTCTCCACTTGTTTGGGACTTGCTATATCCATGACTGAATCACAGTCAAAGAGATCTTCCAAATCACAATCATCCTCTGGCTGCGACCAGTCAAATTGAGGATCCCACTCCAACCCCTCCTCTGCCTCCTCTTCCCGACTAGGAGGGCTGTATGAGACAAACTTAGCAGAATCACTCGCGGCATCCGCCTCCCCCCTAGGTTGATGCCCAGAACTATACGTCAAACTCTACAGTGGGATCTACAATTAGCACCCCACTGGACAATAGGGCTAGTCTGACTACCGCAAGGGATGTGAGGCTTAGGTTTCCATAACCACGAGTGCCCTAACACAACAGGAAAAACAGTGGAACAAATCATGAATCTTTGGACGGTCGCCCGACGGTCCTATTTTTTGACAGTGCATGAGTGGAGCAGAGGGCATATAGGAATAGAATGCCTCTCAGCCCACTCCACTCTACGGCCCCTGAGTTCAAAAAAACTTCCACAGGAATTATCTGTCTACCCATAGTTAATTTTACAGGAATCAAGATCCGGAATGGAGTTTGAATCTGTCCCTCTAGCGCCCCCTGTACAGCTAGAGGGACTTAGCTTTCTCCCTTATGATCAGGGCAGTGTGGGCAAATATGTCCCGGCAGTTATAGCAGATAACTGGTTTACGAAGGGGCTTACGAGCCTGGCTCACACCGATCTACATACGTTCCCCAGGAGTGGAAATTTCGGTGGACAGAATAGGAGCTATGTGCCTACTACGCGGAAAATTAGCCCCGTAGTCAGCGAGAGCTAAAGCAATATGTTTTTCTCTGTTGCGTTCACAAATTTAATTATCAATTCACACAGCAGTGTGAACCAAAGAATTCAAAGAAGTACAGGGTTCTAATGTAGCCAGAGTGTCCGTCACCTCATCTGCCAAGGAATGAACAAAAACAGTCATTAGAGGCGCCTCTGGCCAGCCCGTCTCTGTAGTGTTATGGCCTCAATTCGTTATCACATTTTACGACAGCAAGGGATGACAGACACAACTTCAACAGCTTTAATAAAACAAAGAAAACTAACAACGACCTACTCTACTGACCAAGATTGTTAAATACAAGAACAAAAATATTTACAGTCCTTTTGGTTGGGTTGCATGGTGATGTCCTGGGTGAGGAAAATGCTCCAACCCAGGCAAAAATCCACTAAAAACTTCACAGGTCTTGAACAGAATGACAGGTCTGGTCACATGTATCCTTCTCCTTACAATTTCTCCTACTACTTTACTCTCTCTATTTTCCTCCTTATATACTCTTTTGCAGACCCCTCCTACCTTTTAGACTTTTTTTTAAATTCTCAGGGACTTTCTGTTTCAGACATGCCCAGGACATGTCCAAACCTAGCTCCAGTCTGGGCTTAACAAAAGAAAGGTCAAAACTGCCATCTAGTGGCCTCTATTCACATTACAGTAGCTTGAGAGAGAAAGGCTACAGAAAACTCAGCAACACTCTCGGCACCCTGCCTAAGATGCATTAGACGCGTAGCAGCATCTTGCCCACACACATCTTGATCAAACACCGACACCATCTCCCTAACAAGAGACTCCACCGAACTCACGACCGGTGAATTAGATCGAATAAGTGGCCCGACCCAAGTAAGGGCTGTGTCAGTCAACAGAGATAAAATAAATGAAACCAGAGACTCTTCATTTACAAAACTCAAAGGCTGAGCTTTGAAAAATATTTCACACTGGGCGATGAAGTCTTTACATTTTCCTGCCTCATCTCCATATCGTGGAGGTAGCTGGAGCTTAGTCTTTGACAGTAGTGTTTGAGCAACATTCTGTGTAATTTGAGTGGACAAGGCTTGAATAATGTCAGTGAGACTTAACAGGACGCTCTCCTGTTTTTGTAAAGCCTCTTCCTGATGACAGACTTGCTCCGCCAACTCAACCTGTCGACTGTTCAAGGTAGACAAGCCCTTCCCATAGCCTAAGAGTGTGGCTAGCTGATCAGCCAAAACTTTCTCTAACATAGCCCCAGCTGACGACTCCATGTTTGGCTAGAGTGTACTGAAATGGGCGGTGACAGGATGCCAGGTGCCGCGACAAGTGAGAGAAAGAACTGAGAGCAGACCAGATAAGAGACAAACACAAAAGAGGGACACACCTCCTGTCAAAGCTCGCGCTTCCAATGATGAATAAAAGTCCGCAACACGAAAGCAGTGTGAGAGAGAATAAACAACGAGAGGGAAGAGAGAAAATTTCTAAAAAGAAGCAACTCCTGTCAATAAATGGAATATAAAACATCACTAGAAAATCTGACGACAGATTTTCTCCGGCCGATGTGCTAGAAACAAACAGACACTCTAGCGATAGGTGTGGCGAACCCCCGGCCATATATATGAAGAGTTTGGTTCCAAAATGCGATATATCCATTTTAGTCATTTTGAGTAAATCAGCTTTTTCTCTGTGGACGCCTAATGCATTTTATAGAAAAACACAAAACTTTGACCTTGAAAAAATACACCATATAGTCTGCATTTCTAATGACGGGTTTTTGCACCGTGTGTAAGAAGCGCAGGACTGTCGCTCTATGGTATTATCTAAATTTTTGTAATTTTGGCACTTATTGCGTTTTGGAACCAAACTCTTCATATATATAGATTCTGGAAAACTCCACCCAAGCTCAATCAGCCAGCTGGGCCAAAAATTCGATAGAAAAGAAATTCGATATCGTCCCGGACGATAGAACAAAGAAGGGTCCAACAAACAAACACATGCCTAAACCATGACAGCGTTCAGTGTTAACGGAACACATTCTCATTACGACCTTTCATAGTGACACTACCTGACCAAGCGGAGGCTTTTGGCATCTTAATTTGATACTTTGAGTTAGGGTTGGGGTTAAGGGTTAGGGGTTAGGGGAAGGGTTCAT
This sequence comes from Gymnothorax reevesii, assembly GCA_029721435.1. Taxonomy (NCBI): domain Eukaryota; kingdom Metazoa; phylum Chordata; class Actinopteri; order Anguilliformes; family Muraenidae; genus Gymnothorax; species Gymnothorax reevesii. The sequence continues at coordinate 58,016,408 of CM056586.1, forward strand.
TTCAAACTGGCATCAAATGAGGGTGCCAAAAGCTTCCTTTGCATCGCATATCAGTGCTTGGTCGGGTAGCGTAAATATATGACGTTGGAATGAGACTGGGCTTGAACCCCCCCCAATTGCTATGATACCTGGTTCCATTCTTTGAGGTCTAGACAGAAGACCGCAATTACAGAAGTAGTCAAATCTGCCATTACAGTGCTGGGCTGACACAAAACCGATAACACTTTACTTGGATTTTCAGTTACAGATCATTCATAAAGTATTTATAACATTTCAACAGCTAATTAGTTGATATTCAATGGGCCTTTCCGACTTGCTCCGACCAGCTCTGCCTGCCTGACTTACTGTTGCTTTGGGCCCCATGCCAGGCAGCTAAGTTTGTGGCAAAAGCCAAACACCCCATGAACGGCACACTGAGATCAAACAATATATTGGAATCGTACTGCACGTGTAAAGCAGGGTAAGTCATTTTCATACTTTTGTTATCATCACTGAGCTTAAAATAACACTGGATTCAGTATGCCGTCTGACATCAGTTGGCCATGAGTCAGACAATTCGCTAGCTAGACATTGTAATAAATCAATTACGCAATGCAACAAATTCTTAAAGTAGCTACAATAGACATAATAAAGTTAAAAATCAAATGTTCATTATATCGGCATTTTCCTCCAAACCAATTTTCGATGACAAGCTTACTTAGCTCATTACAGTAAAGCGACTGACGTTCTGCATTCGAATGTAGCTAGTTTGCAGGCAAGCTACTAAGCCAACTAAAGTTTCTGAGCAGATTACATCATGGCATTACAAAATCCTTTACCATCCAGCAAAATGTTTTATATTATTTAGTGTTGCGAATACCTTTGCTGGGTGGCATGAAAGAATCATGTTCACAGCAGAATAGCTACTGGATTGGAGATACATCTGGTACTGTGCGCAGAAGTTTGCTGGGGAAATGCAATCCAATGTTAACGTATACATCAATGATGCCGCTGGTGTAATTCTGTCTTCTCAGCAAAACATGTGCATATACTGTTATGCACTGTAGCTAACTAACTAGTGAGGGTGAAATGGCAAAAAATTTCATTTGCTTACCTTCGAACATACACGCCTTAAAGCTGCAGTTGGTAAGTTCTAGAAAGGTAACTTTTTGTCATTTTTGCTAAAACTGTCACTGTGTACAGACAGTATTACATAAAACTAGTACTCTGTAATTTAAAAAAGGCTCCTTTAAACCCACCTAATGCTCCTACTGAAATTTAAAAGAATCGTTCGGACCGACCAAAAAGAACCAATTAGAGCCAGGATGGTGTCTGACAGCCGTCAAACAGTGCACATGCACGCGCTGCATACAGCCCCTCCCTCTTCCTCCTCAGTTCACGCCAGTGGTCAGTCAAGTTCAAATCTCCGAGAGCGGGTTCAGGAGCTTAGAGCCATCAGCGAGGAAAAAAATACTGATACCTCAGTTACCAGAAACTGCTCACATGGCTAAGACAAGTAAAATAGGAAGCCAGAAGGAAAAAAAAGCACAAAAGAAAGAATTTAACAAAACCCAGGATAAAACCAGAGTGAACATCGGAGTGGATTTTTAGAAGTGGAAGGAACTCGGTGATCTGGAAGGATTAAAAATTGATGCAGAGTTTGCGACTTTTCTCCTTGACAGGTAAACCCCTGCTTTATTTGTTGGTTCATTTTTGCTTTGCAAATAAGCAAGTTGGCGTCGCTGACATGATCACCAAACTAACCCCAGTCCTAACCAGCATCAATTCATTTTCACTCTGCAAATAAGCAAGTGAACGTTGCTTGCAAGCACATTTGCTGTTCGAATAGCCAGAGTCTTGTAATTGTTACAGTACTCCACAGTGCATGTGATGTTACTGTGATGTTGCAGTCGAGCTAACGTTAGCTTGTTTCAGATGCTAGGGCAAATTTTACTGGCGTTGTTTTATTAGAAAGCAGCAGATAATCTCTTTATGAAGTGACCTGGCAGTCTTATCAGTTGTGTTGTTGTCCTTATAAATATGTGTAACATTTTTGTGCTCTCACAGCTAAATGCTGACATACAAGATTTAATGGCCATTCAGCTGGATTCACGATAGTTTCTGTACTCAAAAAACGGGTAACTTACTGAAATAAGTGTGCGCTGAGTTTTTAATGAATTCATACTGTAGATTACTTTTCATGACGACATGATTTATTTCTGCTTGTTTGTTGGCAGGCGTGTCGTTGGACCTGAAAAATCCAGGGCTAATATCCCTCCTTTTTTTGAACATAATTAATCCAGGCTAATTCTAGATGGGTTTCTGTTATTAACACGTTTTTCAATTCACAAATAATCAAGTGGCAATCGAAGAGACGGCTTCTCTTCCTCATGCGATCTAAAAGCGACAAAATAATGGGCTGCATTCAGGACATTAAAATTATTTAATTATAATTAGGTGTATGCACCTGCACTCGGCGACGGCATTTCAGACTAGTAAGTAGTTTCGTCCATTTACATTTTCTAATCGGACAGCTGTCTATTTTTTATTTTTTTTACTACGAATTGAGCAACCGTGCTGCAAAAACAGGTGTATGTACTTGTCGCCGAAATTTCCTTCATTCGCTGAAGAGTTATGAAATGCCATCGCCGAGTGATGGTGCATAGACCTAATTATAGTCAAATAATTTTCCGGTACTGAATATAGCCCATTATTTTGTCGCTTTTAGATCGCATGGGGGAGAGAAGCCGTGTCTTCAACAGCCGCTTGATTTCTCTAGAATTGGAAAACGTGTGAATGAAGGAAAACAATCTAGAATTTGCGAAGACTAATTATTATCCGCGCGATTAGCTCGGAGCGGGAGATATAGCATTGGGCTTTTTCCGTACGGACACATAAAATTGAGGCGGTGGGGGATATTGCCATGTTAGTGGCAAACACTTGTTTTCAATAAAAGGAGGGATATTAGCCCTGGTGTTCAGTGCCGAAAAGCCTCATCCCATTATGAGATGTCTGGGCAAACGAGGCTTTTTGCCACGCAAAGCTTTTGGGCACGGGACATTGTGCGTGCCGCTTTACCTCGAGGTTTTCCAGCACAAGGTTTTTTCGGCACAGAACACCCCAGATTTTCAGGTCTAACGACGCGCCGGTTTGTTGGCCAGCAGTGTTGACTGTTCGCAACAGTAACGTCTCGCCTCGGCAACTTGAATTTATGATGTGAATGTGCAAAATCTCTCCGCAGTTGCATGCATGACAGGTTGTGTGCACGGCAGCTTTCTAGGGGAGGGTCTGAGGAGTGCAGTGGAGAGGGAGGGGGAGGGATCTGAAAGTTACTTTTTTCAAATTTTTGTGCGAAGTCCTCTTTCTCCTCAAAGTTACCAACTGCAGCTTTAAAGGGGACCTATTTTGCTATATTTCCAAGGTTATATTTGGATCTTGGACTCCCCTAAAATACTCCTGATCGTTCAAAGTCCAAAACAGAGTCCTTATTCAACTCATACTGCCATCCAAAAAAAACCCCATTTGTAGTCCATTGTAGTCTCTGCCTGAAACGTCTCATTGGGGTGGCTCTTCCACTGTGGCTCCCACTCCCTGTGTGCCCGCTTTCTTCTGACTGGCCAGCTCTGTGGAGGGTTGAGTTGGGTGGGACGAGGCTGCAGAACGCAGTTTTCCGGGTTCGCCTCCCCAAAGTGAAACGTGAGACACGTCTGCCATCTGATAAGGAATCGGTGGGGAAATTCCCAAATCTAACGCTATACCTGAATATAGATCTGATGAAATGAACTTGTTCCTATAAACACAGAGGCGAGAGTGGAGGATGCAGTGCAAAACTCTGGCAGCTCAAGTTCGAATGTGCTATCGGTGACAGTTTGCTACGGCAAGTGGTGAGTACAGCAATTTTTCTACTCTATACCTAGAATGCAGGGAAAGCTAGAGTCCTCCGCATACAGACACATTTGTAGATCGGGTCGACAAACCTAAGTGTAGACCAGAGACAGAAGACATCCGGTGGGTCTGAGTTTAGAGGGAAACATGGACAGTGAGGAGCAGATAAAAGTGGACCAACAACTTATGAACTGCTTCGGTGTGTATTAGGACCCGCTGGTTCGTGTGCATAACTGTGGTGTGTCTTTAGCGTGGAGTAACGAACAGCTTCTGCGCTGGTATATGACGGAGCGGCAAAATCTCCAGGCTAAACGACCTTTTCGAAAAATTGCCCATGGTATTGGTTTACTAATTGCGTTGGAATGACCAACATTTCCTTACGGAAAATGAATAGTCGCGAGAGCTAGATCGAGCTACGGTTATGTTATGAGCATAATACAGGTTTTACAGACCCAAATTTCCGTTTGCGTGAATCGTTGCTTACGTGGAGTTCGCGAGTCGATAACTTTTGCAGGAAAGAATTTAATATTCTATTGCCAATTTAATATTCAATCAACGGCAATGCAGAGAAATGGTTTGTTACACCGAACACGTTATAGCCTGTGTGCTTCCCTATTGCTTTCAACAGTAGCATCAGAGAGTTTGCCCAGATATTGGAAAAGTACCAGTCTGACCCCAATCATGGATAAGTAAAGGCATTGTTTCACAAGCACCCAAAAATGTGCCCGAAGCTCTGCATAACCTACCTCTAGTCTAACTGCAGCCTTCGCAGTAACTAACCTCTCCGGTTAGTTTCAACTGTAGTGGCTACAATCAGGCAGCGTTATGAAGGAACTACCACATTGATGGTTACCGAAGTAACACAAGTATACCGATCATAATTACTGCATATAAGTTACCAGAAGCATTTAAATTTGCACAGCACGCAAACTAACATGCAGTAGCCGATAACCGAGCGGTCATAACTACAGAGGCAAACGTTACCCTGCAATACAGGTTTTACAGACAGTAAATTCCGTTACGGGGGGGGGGGAGTCGTACCAAGCATCCAAGTTAGGAACAAGTATAAAAAGTTTGCTTCTAATGAGGTTTATGTTCACACACAACTTCTGTTGAATTTCCCCAGATATTACTCTTGCATATTTCGGACACAAACATTAGCAACAGTAACTTGGCTACGTTAGCCGCAGTGCTACAGCCACATTCAACAGGCCATCAGTTGGGTAGGCTTATGCAGTGAAGCAACTGCTTACGCATCTGTAGCCATGTTTCCATCCACACATTCTTATACGAATTAAGTAATATCGTATTAAAAATGCCTCACGGAGACGGTGAAATTAGACTTGATTTCAAAACTATGGACTCATAGTTTTTACGGTCTATCTCAACGGATTTTCTCTTGATCAGTAAAAAGCTAATGCGATAAATACTGATGGAAACGTTATTTGCCCAGTAAATCTGCTACTGTATCTCGATGGTATTTTGATGCCGTCGTTTCCTTCTGATAATTGTCTGCTATGCTGCTAATAGCCGGCACCTAAGCATTACTACAATTTATGCAATTTTGGTCATTTGTTGATAAACGCAATCCATTTTGGCTAACCAGCTAAATTAGTTGGCTAACAAACTACTTTTTTTTCATTTGAAGATTCTGCAATTCAGTGCGAAAATGAATGTAAACAGATTAAAATGTCAGAAATGTAATCAATACACCAATTTGATCGCATTACAGCATGTGGCGTTATTACGCACTACTTTTTTTTCGTTTTAATGCCATTAGATGGAAACTTATTTTCACCAGCTTTATTTGCATGAATATTTCGGGCGAACTTCAGATAATTCGTTTGACAAGTGGATGGAAAAATAGCCTGTGAGTCGCGGACAATCACGACCAATGTAGGCTTTATCTAAAGATATTTTACAAAGCCTGCGTTTGAGGCCAATTGTTAGTGCTGACTATCGGTAGCGGTTCTGCTAGCCTCCCGTTACTCGTTAGATTCACTTACATTATTTGCTGTCATATCGTTACTTAGAGCTTGTGGCTCCGAGCGCTTGATGCAACTGCTTCAGGTTTGAGCAGCTGAAATGCTTATCCTGTGTCGAATGATCCTTTATTGACAAAGCTATCTTTAGTGAAATGCTGAGCACAAACAGCTCACGTTCCCTTTGGCCGTGGGTGATGTTGTAATGCTAATTAATGTGTTGCTATGTTGTCAAGCACATTAACTCCTTAGCATAGCTGCCACAATCTGCCAATATGCAAATCACAGAATATGAATGTAATAGAGTATAAAGTACACTTCTGCAGCCTCTCCAGCCACACTGCTTCAAGGTCACTAACAGCTGATAACCGCAGCCGGCTCCCAGTTCTCGGAAAACGCGAGACGGAGAGGGAGACTTACGGGAAAATAGAAACTTAAGTGTGGGATCACGACTGATTGGAGGAGAGAAATCATCCGAGATCGAGACGGCGAAGGAGCAGCGAATCACAAGACTTTGGACTTAGAGACTATATAAACTGGGAAAACAAGGATCTCGGCAGAGCGCTCTCCAAAGAGAACACACACTCTTTGTTTTGCATGCGCCTCAATTCTGATCATTATTAAATCATTCTTTTATACATTTAAGACTCTGACTAAATTACTATTAGAAGGTTGAATACGCACCTGAATATGCCTCATTAAGGATCCTTTCTGAGGATCCCTAACAGTGATTGCCGCCAGCAAACAAAAAAAGCTACCCACTGATTTCTGGAGGCATCATCTTTTGGAAGAGAAATAGGTGCTTTTCTTCACGTCCAAAAGTAAACGGGCGAGCAGCTTTGGAGAGATACTGACAAAACTGCACCTCAAATGATCTGCAGTTCTTCCTTTGTATTTCTGGAAGTGTACGTAGATGATACTAAGACATAGTATGATCCGCGGTTGTTCATGTCTCCTAGAATAGTTTTCGGTGTGCGCAGGTCCAGCGCCGTGATTGGCTTTGGCTAGGTCAGTACTAATTCGAAGGCACAACCTGACGTCAGGTTTTGCCCAGATCTTGCGAAGATCTCGGGATGAGCTGTTCAGAGAAGAAATCACGTTTGCTAAATCACGTTCTTGGATTATGGCAAAACCCCTGTCTCTTTTGTTTAGAAACTTTACAGAGGTTGAGAATGGACAAAATAGATCCAAAGTGTTTATTAAAACACCAAACGCTAGGAGAAAGTTAGCAAACAGGCCAAAAACAAAACACTGTGCACATGCACTGAACGATTGGGAAAACTGAGGTACACTGCCCAAGCCAGGGGGAAACAGAAATACTCCAAGAGTGGCTTAACTAGAAAAACAAAAACTGGACCTGACTAAACTGACAGACACACTGGGAGACTTAGACAAGGTGCCGACAAGACCTGGGCGCAGCAAAACACATGGCATGGGAATCAAGGAGATACTCGGGAAGTATTGTATTGGAGATTTCACAATGCAGAGCAAAGCCAAAACAAAGTTCCGTCTGATGTCCCTTCTCACTTTGCCACAGATATAGCCATGAGAGGAGGTGGGGACTCAGAATGCAATCTCAAAAGGAAACAGAAACACATGGGATTAATAAAACAATTACTCAAGAACCGGGTAAACAGTAATGACTCGAGACAAGATGCTGAGACAATCAATCAAACTAGATAGTTTAGATTAAGGTAATCTAAACGTGACAGGTAAAAAGCACCACGAGAGAAGCAAAGGAAAGCATCGCTTTAAACGCAGTTAATTAAGGAAAGCTTAAGCAGGAATTACAAAAGCTAGAAACACTCGCACTCGCTAATGAGTTAATAAAGGTTAATACTACGTGACAAATTATTTATAATCACCCTCAAATAAGTGCTGGTTATTACAGGTTAGTAATTAAAGGAACTCGCTATTACCTCGTACTTTGACACTAATTCCATAGTTCTGTACTTGTATACTTTGTCTGCGCCAAAAATTCCCATGAAAATACACACAGTAATAATTTTAGGCTTGTTTTTTGATGGCAGACCTTGATTTTCAGCCAGTTTCTGCCCCGCCCACAGTTAGGTCCAACTTCCGTGGGACTGACACTTCAACCTGCTGACGTCATATAAAGAATGAGACGAGCTCAGTGGAGCTTGTTTTTCTATTACTGCCTACGGGACACAAACTGCAGTAGGTTTACAAAATCGTTATTTTCTCGCGAAATTTCAGGAAATGGCGGAGCAAATGCCTTCGAGATTCATTGTAGCAGGTTGTAGTAAGGCAGTGGTTCCCAAACTTTCTCTGCTGGGCCCCCCTTTGGAACATAAGAAAATTTTTGCGCTCCCCCACCCCAAAAAAAAAAAAAAAGGTAATACAGACGCACATTTCACACATTGTAATTAATATAAACCTCAACCTTTTTTGAAAAAATATAAGTAAACGGTCATAAACTGTAGGTTGTCATAAACTACAACTAGGCGACATTTAGAATTAGAAATAACAAAATAACAAACAACCACGGTGTAATTATTTTAAGTGTAACTGTTTTCAAGCACCTTAATTGTGTAATTATGTTTATTGTAACAGGTTTATTTTTTTAATATTCAACAACATTGCTATTTATGCATTTTCCGGACACCAACAGAAACTTACTTGCATACAGCCAGTCAGCGACCTTGTGCCGGACCGCTGAAGGAGTGTCTCGAGACAGTTACATTTTTCTCTCTTCACTGGCCTTGCACTTCTAAGTTAAAATACGTTAACCGAGATCGCATCAGCTTATTCTAGAAAATATGAATGCTCTGAACAGATTTTTGTCCAGCCAAGCTGGAAACACTGAAAACGATTGGCAGGTTTGGAAACATAATTTTCCAATTAAGGACATGGAAATGTAATAATTCAAAACCTCTTGTAAAGTATAAAATCATTAGGCTGTATCACACCCCTCTGCCTGAGTATAGCCGTCTACTTAAAATTATGTTTCTATGATGCAGACAATGCCGGGGTGGCCGCTGGGAGGACCGGGAGCTTTCCCGGTGGGCCGGGCAACACTTTATTCACATTGGGGCCGGCCTGCTTACATCAAATTTCCGATTGCCAGCCCTAGTGCTATGGCGGCCATACCACTTTACAGGCACCGCTTTTGAAGCGGTCTTTTACAAAACCCAAAACCAGTGAAGTTGGTTACCTATATTCAACTGAATACACTGCAAAGACAAGTTACTTAATGTTCGAACAGGTAAACTTTGTAATTTTTTGCAAATATTAGCTCATTTGGAATTTGATGCCTGCAACATGTTTCAAAAAAGCTGGCACAAGTGGAAAAAAAAACTGAGAGAGTTGAGGAATGTTCATCAAACACTTATTTGGAACATCCCGCAGGTGAACGGGCTAATTGGGAACAGGTGGGTGCCATGATTGGGTATAAAAGCAGCTTGCCTGAAATGCTCAGCCATTCGCAAACAAGGATGGGGCGAGGGTCACCAAATAGTGAACAAATGCATGAGCTGATTGTCGAACAGTTTAAAAACAACATTCCTCAACGAGCTAGTGCAAGAAATTTAGAGATTTCATCATCTACGGTCCGTAATATCGTCAAAAGGTTCAGAAAATCTGGAGAAATCACTGCACGTAAGCGACAAGGCCGGAAACCAAGTTTGAATGCCCGTGACCTTCGATCCCTCAGGCGGTACTGCATCAAAAACCGACATCAGTGTGCAAAGGACATCACCACATAGGCTCATGAACACTTCAGAAAACCACTGTCAGTAACTACAGTTTGTCGCTACATCTGCAAGTGCAAGTTAAAACTCTACAATGCAAAGCGAAAGCCGTTCATCAACAGCACCCAGAAACACCACCAGCTTTGCTGGGCCCAAGCTCATCTAAGATGGACTGATGCAAAGTGGAAAAGTGTTCTATGGTCTGACGAGTCCACATTTCAAATTGTTTTTGGAAACTGTGGACGTTGTGTCCTCCGGACCAAAGAGGAAAAGAACCATCCACTGTTATAGGCGCAAAGTTCAAAAGCCAGCATCTGTGATGGTATGGGGGTGTATTAGTGCCCAAGGCATGGGCAACTTACACATATGTGAAGGCACCATAAATGCTGAGAGGTACATACAGGTTTTGGAGGAACATATGTTGCCATCCAAGCAACGTCTTTTTCATGGACGCCCCTGCTTATTTCAGCAAGACAATGCCAAGCCACATTCTGCATGTGTTACAACATCATGGCTCCGTAGTAAAAGAGTGCGGGTACTAGACTGGCCTGCCTGTAGTCCAGACCTGTCTCCCATTGAAAATGTGGCGCATTATGAAGCGTAAAATACGACAACGGAGACCCCGGACTGTTGAACAACTTAAGCTGTACATCAAGCAAGAATGGGAAAGAGTTCCACCTGAAAAGCTTCAAAAATTGGTCTCCTCAGTTCCCAAACATTTACTGAGTGTCGTTAAAAGGAAAGGCGATGTAACACAGTGGTAAAAAGGCCCCTGTGCCAACTTTTTTGCAATGTGTTGCTGCCTTTAAATTCTAAGTTAATGATTATTTGCAAAAAAAAAAGAAGTTTCTCAGTTTGAACATTAAACATCTTGTCTTTGCAGTGTATTCAACTGAATATAAGTTGAAAAGGATTTGCAAATCATTGTATTCTGTTTTTATCTACGATTTACATAATGTGCCAACTTCACTGGTTTTGGGTTTTGTACCATAATTAAAAGTAATTCTCCTCAAGCTAGATGGATACGTTGTTTATATATATACCTGATCAACATTGTCAAATACTCACCCATGGTGACTCAAGATGCAATGTAAATCTTAATTCATGACGTGGTAGGCCTAGCTACATTGTCCTATGCATTTTAACAAATTGTTACAAAAATAAATTGTTTATTAGGGCATGTAAAAAGCGACCAAAACACTGCCTATAGGCCTACTATATGTTTTGCTCTCAGAAGTTAGGCTACAGTGGAACAGGGAATGATGGGAATTAGAGCTGCAACTATCGAGTATTTTTGGAATCTGGTATTCTGTCGATTATTTCTACGAGTAATCGAGTAATCTAACGAATCTTACTTTTTTGTTTTTAAACAATTAAATAAATTTTGTACAATGGAATATGAAAGGCCTTTTAAAATGAACAAACAATTGCGGTTTTTTTCCTCAGAAAAAGGTTTTTATTTTAACAACTTTCAAAGTTGAAACCATTGCTGGCTTAAGAACTAAGCCAATAAAACAATCTTCATCTAAGACAATAAAAATAAATCTTTGCTATGTAAATAAAAAATTAAATACAATTCAGCAGTGGTCCCTGCCTTTGCCCGTAGTCAGCTGGGATAGGCTCCAGCTCGCCCCGTGACCCTAGTGAGGAATAAGTGGGTATAGAAAATGGATGGATGGACAATTCAGCAGTCAGCCATTCAAAGTGGTAATAAAATTCAGCATTTCAGTCAACAATCCAAAGCAGCCTAAACCATTAGGCACAAGAACTAAGCCGATTGGTATGAATTTGGCAAACGTGTATAAGAAAGGGGACAGAGAGAGAGAGAGAGATTAGCTCTCCCTGTATAAAAAAATCAAAACACCGAACTTCTCAATGAAAACTTTAAAGTTTAAACCATTGCTGGCTTAAGAACAAAACTCTTCACCTCATATATGAACTATACTGTATGTGTACCTGTGTGTGTATCAGTGTTGGTGTGGACAGCCGCATTAATAGTCTGACAAGTATGAACTGACATGACAAAAAAGGTGTTTAATACAGGTTTATCTGCGGACACCAACAGGCTATGCGTAACCTAGACGCCCCGCCCCCCCCCCCCCCCCTTTTTTAAATTGCGCTTGACGCGAGTGACTTCCATGCCTCGTTACTACAGACTAACACCACAGGCTATGAATACTGTACGTTTTAACAGGCGCTAGTGTTAATATCAATCTTAAATGAACGTTACTTTGTAACAGTGAAGTGAGGGCGTTTTCTTTTTAGGCGCTGCAGTATTGACGATGTGCTGTTGCGATCAGGTTTGCCTGATTAACAATCAGTTTATTAACTGAACAGCTACCGCCAATGCATGACATGTAATAATTAACGAATGACAAAGCGATTATCTGTTGGCCATGTTGATATAATTGATGTGACTCCGCAAGGATGACAATCTGCAAAAAATCTGGAACTTTCGCTGACTTCGCGGCGATTACTTTCGTTGTTATCACTCAGCTGTGCGTCTAACAACGCACTTGAGCTGTCACTACATTCAGACGAGAGAACGGATTCTCCTGACTTGTTGCTCAATTAACCTCGCGAACTAATTTACGCAAATCCAGAAATTTAAAGACGTAGGCGATTGATATTTTCCATCGTCATTGATGTGCGGAAGTAAACGCCGTATATATTCGTAGTGCAATGTATAACAAGGCTTTCAAAAATAAATTAGATTCTCATCGGTTCCAGCAATCAGTCTGAGCAACTGTTTTTAATTGGGGAGGTAAACTGCGAGAGGTGTCTGTCATTAAGAAGTGAAAGGTGAGGTTATTGCTGGCCCTGTGTTTCTGCCGACGGACCGTCACTGGAACGTTACATTTATAAATGTTATTTCTATGTGTATATTGAAACAGGGATATGGCCTATCTGAACAGCGCTATAGTTAACATATACAGAATGCCGCGATGATACACAAATTAAAATAAAGAGTAACGTGACATTAATTAAACGGAGCCTCGAGGTAAGGAATTTGCCTCGATTATTTTTTGTACTCGAATTACTCAAGTAACCCGAGTAATCGTTGCAGCCCTAATGGGAATGGGAGCTGGATTGTCCAATCATAGCCTTTCTGCAACTCGACGTGCACGATCAGCAAGCGTGTTCTGTGCGTGCGCGGGAGTGATTCTCGGGTTATGCGTAGTTGCACCTGAGAGGTGCGTTGTGGATGGAGGGCAAGAAGAGGTCAGGAGGGGCCGCAAAGGCTAGGATTAAAAAAAGAAAGGCACTAGAAGAAGATGCTTCCAAATGTGTGAAGCTGCCAGATCTATTTTCCCAAGGACTAGGCTAGATGTTTGGAAAGCTAAAATCTGTTCTTATTAGCACAGTGCAGCCTAGGCTAAAATTCAATCTCCTTCAGTGATGGTTCGTCGGTCATAAGAAAGGGAAGCCAAAACCTCGCCCTCCAAAGCATAATGACTTAAACCTTTTGTAGTTTACTTTCCTTGATCAGCAGGTGCTTATACCAATTGGTAGAGGGACAGTCAAATTTATTTTTGATAGCAAATGAGGTCGCAAATTATCAAGTACGTCTTTATTAATTAGTTTGTGAGGCTTCTTTCGCAACAAGCCACGAGAATCCGTTTTCTACTATCGTAATTCAGTGGCGTAGCCAGCGGGGGTGCTGAGACACGTCCCTTTTTGACTGCAATTAGTAGTTCTCAATCATTTTCTTTTATTGACGCGTTTTCTAATTATCGTAATTGGCAACCGAAGACACGGTTTCTCTCCGTATGCGATCTAACAGCGATTAAATCATGGGCTAAATTCAGTCCAGTTGCGGAACACGAACAGAGAATTGGATCGCAAAAAACTTCCGTTTAAAACAATTATTAGCCCTGACCTGTTCTCAGTCATTTTCATAATTAACAGAGGGTTCACTCCGAGAGCACTCCACATTTAACAGGTGCGGCTTGTTCTCCCCGATTAGGAACAGGTCAGGACTAATAATTGTTCTAAATGGAAGTTTTCTGCAACCCAATTCTCTGTTCGTGTTCCGCAACTGGACAACTTTACAGTCTACTTTTAACATATTTTAGGGTTGAAAAACTCCTTTCACAGGCAACCTGTGTGCTTGAAAGTGTCAAAAGAAACTGGTATGCCATACCAATGAAATGGTAGGCATCGGTGAAGAAGTTGTACTGTGAGAGAATTAGGTAGACACAGATGGGGCAGTTTTTGCAAGAAGAACAGGTCCTGCTTTGAAGTTCAAACTCCATCTCTGTGAGTCCACCATCCTCCTCATCTGCCTCTGTCTCCTCACTTCCTATCCTAACCACATAACCCTCCAGAGGGGCTTTCTTTAGCTGCACCCACTGAGATGCCACACTGCGGCTGTTGATGCTTTGAATCAGGTACTGTCTGATCAGGTACTGGCATAGGCCTGTTGTACGACCCAAAAACAGAGAGAGTCTGTAAGGAACCCAAATATAGCTTTCTTTTATCTCAAATTATTTATTCAATATTTTGTAACATTTGATTTCACTGCTTATATGAAAGTCTATTCTTTTCAACTTGTACATTTCTGAGTTTTGTATTAGAGAGTTTCCAGTTGGAAATGTGGACTGCTGTTTGAACTTTCCCACTAAGATTTATGTTGTATGGGTCACTAGGCTGCATTATGCACTTTTTAGTTAATTAACAAAATCAACAGAATGTTTAAGTGAAATGTTATTCCATTAAGTGGTCAACAAAAACCCAATAAAAAGGGACAGAAAATATTTAGTTGATCAATTACGCTTCATTTAATAAAATGCCTCCACCGTAAAAAGTGGGCCGGTTTATGCATGAAATTCCCGGGCTGAAAAATGATGCCACCCCGGCCCTGGATGCAGAAAGAAAGCATCATAATCAACCTTTATCAACAGCCGACAGCAAAGTGCGAATAAAAATCATGAACACTACTTGCCAAACCTGCGGGTATGTTTGTAACGTTCAGTAGCTCGGCTAGCCTATATAAAAATAATCTCTAGGCCTACAGAGCATTCATATTATCGAGAATAAGATGGCGCAATCTCGGTTATTTCTGCTTTGTATTCATCGGATTTTGTTCGGTGTCACTTACCATTTTATTATCAATATGCTGGATCAGTGCAGTATAAAAAGCGGCGAGTTGCGTATCGCTAGACTATATTGATTGTAACCAGCTCATTTTACCAGCTTCAAATATTTGAACAACTACATTCATAACAAATTATTCATGAAAATGGCAGGCTAGACGGATGATTTGGCTAACAGTTATGTTGAGAGTAAGGCAGGCATTCACGATGTAATCGCAGAATTCTGGGCAGCGAATGAACTGTATGCAAATAATTTTCTGTCGGTGTCCGGAACTCTAGTGGGGAGAAAAAAATTTGCCTCCCGCACCCCGCGGTCCCCCTGCAATTGCTCTGCGCCCCCCCTAGGGAGCGCGCCCCCCACTTTGGGAACCACTGTAGTAAGGTATCAAAGCAGGCGTCAGCCTTCATCGATTTCCAAAAGATGAAAAAATAAGTAAAATTTGGGCATCTCAGGTGAGACTGACATGGACAAAATGGAAAAGACCATGCGACAATAGTGTGATTTGTACAGACCACTTCAACGATTCCGACTTTGAGGATGAAGGGTTTTGGTCTGAGTTCGTGATTCAAAAGAGGACAAAAATCAAGCCAAATGCTATCCCAAAAATCAAGTCCATTGGAAGAGAGAAGCACCGAGGGAAAGGGGAGAAAGAAGAGCTTCGTTTTAGACATTATAGAGCTTAATAGAATGCTGGCTGCGGCTAGCACTTAGCAGGCTTTTGCTTGCATTCCACACGTTAAACGCCTTCTCTTCGCCAGCGCTCTATTAAGCTGCTTTCACACCAGACGCCAAACCTGTGTATTCCCGTCTTTGCATTGACTTAGAATGTAATCTGTCGTACTAAAAATTCGTATTGCGTCTAGTGTGAAAGCGCTTCCCCCAAGCTGCTGCTGCGCGTCTAGTTGCATGCTGCCCCTGTTGTCTTGACTCTTGTCTCGTGTTCTTTTTCTCTTTGTCAAATCATATTATTGTTTTACTCTAGCCTGACCAAATGCCGTACATAATCTAACAAGCTTGTTGGATGTCAGCTGAGGACAGCATAATGAACGAAGTCAAATCAACATCAAAGTGAAGCACGCAGTTTGGCAAACTCGCGAACAGCTGATCGAGGAATTAGATTTTCATAACAGAAATCTGGGTCATACACTTTTAAAACGCAGTATTTGTCATTATAAATGGAGAACCGAACACCTGGGTAATTCGTTTAGCTATAGCTTTCGCAGATGGCGAACGCAAGTGAACCACGGCTCTCTAGCCCGTTTAGCGCGTCACTGATTGCCCCTTAAAAAAGCCGGTATAAGATTAAATAAAAAATATACATATTGCCAATTTTTCTTTTGCTCATAATGTAAATCATATCAGATTTGAAGTTACTAAGCACTTCGGCGACAAAAACATGTAATGAAGTGATCAAAATGTTATTTTTACATGCAGTCGTGCATACCGGCTATGCAGTGAATGCAACAGTCCTGAGTTCTTTATATGACGTCACGCTGAGAAAGAGCGGCATTATCGATTGTAAAATGGGTGTTCCCAGAACAAGTAGAAAGTTACTAATTATTCCAAAATGGTTTGAGATTATGGGAAATGACTGCCATGCTTTTTTTTTTGTGGATGAAAAATTACATAATGAGAGCCTTTTTGTGAAATTTCGCCCTCTAGACGCTGTAGTTCCTTTAACCTATCAGAGAACGCATTCACTCAGACTTTAGCGAGACCCAGAATCAAGAACAGGTGGAAGTGAATGAAATACCGCAGCCGATTCCAAATGAGGAAACGTGATTCGACAACGAGACTCATGCTGACGGCTGTCACGCGACATCACTGGAGTTTGGGCAAAGAGAGAATTTAACATCAGACGGCGGGAATGAAAGCTGAAAAATATGATGAAAGTAAAGCCTAAGCACAAGGATAACACTCGTGAGGCAGAACCATAACAGACAACCAACATTATAACATTACTAATATGTATTAAAAGAAGGATCAGCATAATTGGTCCCCTTCAATCTATTGCTAACACTTTTCCAAATGCTCTTTTGGCCATTTGAAACAGGATGAATTGAGCTCCCTGTTGCCGGGCAGGGTGTCTTTCGTCAGTATTACATATTCCCAAAGCACATCCAAGAACCATTTTCAATAAAATCAAACGCCTCTCCTATTAAACAGAGCTCATGGCTGCATTGAATGTGGGACAATATGGGGGTGCTGTCGGGGTAAGCAGGACCTTAGTAAGATAAGGCAACTTAATTGACCGGTCGGAAAGGTCCGTTGTTCAACTGTTTCAATTTGTCTGTAGATGCCCAACAAATTACCGACAGATTCATCAGAATACCTACAAATTCTCATAACAATTTACCTGAATTTAAACTACTTACTCAACCTATGATATACACATGTTCAGTAGCGTATATACAAATATTTAATAAACAGTTAGTAAACAATTGTATTAATATGTGTTGAAAATGATTGTGTTCAGCTAATTTTCAACTAATATTCAACTTATGTTTAACCATTGGTGAAACTTTACAGATACTTCATGAACTATCTGTAGCTGATTATCCAAGTAAAGTGTTACCACAAAACCTGTATTCACACCAACCATCCATTTATGTTTAAAAAAGGGCACTTCTGCCCTATAGATAAAACAGCCCATAGGCTAATGAACAGCAATATTGACTAATGCAGGCTTGCACTGGTAGAGTATTAACAGAAATTACCCATGTCTATAATCAAATATTAACATCTAAAGAATAATCCATTTTGCTGCACTTCAGAAATTGTATACACATATAGAAAGTATACAGATTGCTACTGGTAATTGCTACCTGTTTAAGTCAGTGGAATTTCCTGATTCGCTACACCAATGACTATTTTATCTGATTTTCAGTCTTACAATGACTTTTCACGCCTCCCCTCAGCCATGATATCAGCTCGAGAGTATGTAATCTTTCAACAAGCAGTCACACCAGCTCTCCAAAACCACACGGCCTCTTCATCTTGTCAGCTTTCTAACCACAGAATGCATCCCAGACAGCTTGCCAGACGTGTGAAGTAAGCTGAGGTCCTCAATGTCTGGAAAATGTCTATTTTCACATCAACCCTACTTTAAAAAGCCATCCAATGCAACAGTAGACTGCAAATAAAAACTGTGGGTGGGGTGGGCCAACCTTATTCTTGGCAATTGACCCCCACAAATGAAAGCATGAAATAAGTGTGTTCTATAAGATGGGCAATGGTGTAATACCGATACAAAAAAAAAATAAAAATTAATAATTCTAATGGCAAATATCCAAATATGTTTCCCAGCCACATAGCCTACTGTCATAAATTTTGAGATGCCCAAAATTCTTTACATATTCGGTCATAGACAATAATAATCTTAGTAAAAATAATAATTGGAGGAAAGAACAATTGTGAGATCTCCTTCATTTACTTCCGAAAAGCATCAATTTATCACAAATGTTTCAATTTCTTTAAGGCGAGCAAAAAAAAAAAGGGGTGCTATGGTGCCTAAACAAACCTCTGTTCTCAGTATCATCAAGCCTGTCCTGGATTTCCTGGAGAGACGAAAACACAAACACGATTTTCTTCTAAAAGTGCAGTATGGCATACTGATGAGAACTGATGCAATTTATTGGTGCAGGCTGATCTCACCATAAAATAATTTCTGCCAAGATCACTTTTTATCAACACAATAAATGTCGGAACAAGCAACAATTTAACCCTTGTGTTCCGTCTGGGTCAAATTGACCCCTTTCAAGTTTTTACTAAAAGAAAAATGATATATGGACAATTTTTTAACCTGAAATTCTCTGTCTTCGGCTCATTTTCTTTGAAGAACATATGAAAGAAAAAAAAATAATTGAGTATATATGTTACAATGCCCCTACACATTTAAATCCTTCATATGATGGTAGGATCAGATTCATCCAGATGCACACACAGAGACACAGACACAGAGAGGACACACACACACATATTCTCTCTCTCTCATTCACACACACACACACACACACACACACACACACACTCATACAGGGGCTCCAAAAATCTAGCAGGTCTTGGTGCCCGGCCATCAAACTTGATGATCATTGACAATATGTGACCGCTTCTTATTACGTCAGCAGCTGAGTGGAGAGGCTCTCTCATTGGGGATGAGAGATAGTCAAGTATGACCTCTGGCTTACACTCATCCCAGCCACTGATCCTTCCATCCCTTTGTACATACAGGCAGAGAGAGAGAGAGAGAGAGACATACACACTCACACACCTGCAAATTGTGACAATCCCAACACCGTGAGGCTGTCTGCTCTTATTTTCCCCACATTCTGTACCTTCTGTAGTAAAGGAACCTTCACTATGTTACAGCATTTAATATTTTCTCTCACTGTACCCCTCATGCCTGCACATTGGGGGAGGGGCAAAAAAGATAAATTATGCATAATAATTTATACAGGGAAGCCAGAGTGAGAAGCCCCTGAAAAAACCAGGGGACATGGGTGGTGCTGGATATGATGCAGGGGCTCAGTGGCCACAACATCACCTTTGATAATTTCTTTACCTCCTCCAACATAGGACAGGAAGTTCTCAAAAGAAAGCTGACAATGATTGGAACAATTAGAAAAACAAGACAGCCCACCTCAGCTTCTAACAGTAAAGAACAGGCCAGTCCATTCCTCCAACTTTCTGTTTATGGGCAACACTGCCCTGGTATCCTACACACACAAAAAGGACAAAAATGTGGTGCTCATGAGCTCTCTACATAGGGATGGAAGGATCAGTAACCGGGAGGACTGTAAGCCAGAGGTCATACTTGAGGTCATACTTTATTATAACGCCACAAAAGGAGGGGTAGACAACTTAGACAAACTGTTGGCCTGCTACAGCTGTCAAAGAAGAACGTTACGGTGGCGACTCTTGATCTTTTACAATATTCTGAATGTGTCAGCCAATAATGCATTTGCAGTCTGGACGGCAATCGACCCAAACTGGAAACAAAAAAAGCTCCAAAGAAGACGGCTTTTTCTAGAGGAGTTCGGCACTGGTGACACCGCACATACAGAAGAGACACTATCAGTTCAAATTAAGAAAAAAAAAACATTGAAACAATGGGGTTACTGGGGATCCAATTCAGACCATGGATGGCGTTTTGGTCTCCTAATGATTTGAACTCAGCTTTAAGTAGGTAAATAATGGTAACGGACAACCGCTTTTATATGTATAATGCCTTTAACATCTTGGCTCATTGTTTTAAATAAGTGGACAGCAATAATATTTCTCCTCCCTACGTTGAACAGTGAACACAATTCACAGGCTATAGAAACAATTGCAGTCTATAAATTACACAAAGGAAGAAAGAAGGCATGATGAATTAACTTTCCTTATATGTGAAAATTCTGCTTGCCTCAGGGATAATTGAACATTTTATTCAAAATTGCATCTGTTGGAACTGCGCATGGTCTCTGTTTATTTCTATTTGTTCATTCCTTCCCCGTAATCAAGGGTTGTCTGTGTGCGTGTGTGTGTGTGTGTGTGTGTGTGTGTGTGCGTGTGCGTGCGTGTGTGTGTGTTTGTGTGTGTGTTCATGTGTTGGGGGAGTGATAGGGTTTTTTTCATGGGGAGGGCAAAAAATATCTCCACTCCCTAATATTTGGACATTGTATTATCACATTTGCACAAGTTTGCAGCATAATAAATACATCTGTCATTTATAGCTTGTCAGTGCTGGAATTAGGTCATTCAGTTGCTGGTCCACTGACCAAATCTAAAGAGCAGGTACCCTCCCTGGGGTGTTCTTGAAGGCATTTACAAAGGAAAAAGTGTGAATGATATTTGCCACCAAGCCCTTCACTGGATCTTCTGTTGAAAAGAGCTTTCACAGTTGATGAAAGCTTTCAGATATGGATCCTATCCAATTACCTAAAGGTAACAGCCCATTAATTCACCACTCAAGCAAGAACATTATTATTATCTCCCGCCAACACGAAGTGGGAGGGGGATATAGGTTTCACCTCCGTCCGTCCGTCCGTCTGTCCGTGTGTGCGTCCGTCCGTCCGTCCGAGATAAAGGGGACAGCTTTACTCAGAAACTACTACAGATACAGTAACCAAATTTGGTGTGTAGCTTCAGACCATAAAGGCCTTGATTGAGTCCGAAAATGAGAAGCGCACAATTGGCGGGGGATGTTGTAAACCATGTCGACTTGTTATTATTATTATTATTATTATTAGTAGCAGTAGTAGTAGAAGTAGTAGTACTGTCATTATTGAAGTTGAAGCATTAATCATCCCCCACCACAAAGTGGATCGGGGGATATTGGATTGGCGCCCGCCTGTCTGTCCGTCCATCCTTCCGGGTTCAATGTTCAAGTTTTCTCGGAAACTATTGCATGTATGTGAATGAAATTTTGTATGTGGCCAGTACTGATGAACACTGAATGAGTTCGACAGTTGATTCCGAGAAATTTATTTTTACAGAGTTATGGTCCTTGTTTCTGTTTGTCGACTTGGTGTGTGGGATTTGCAATGGGGACAAGTTTTCTCAGAAACTATTGCTCCCACGTGAATTAAATTTTGAATGTGCTCAGTACTGATGACCCTACTGAATGAGTTCGACAGTTGATTCCGAGAAATTCATTTTCACAGAGTTATGGCCCTTGACTCTGTTCGTGGACTTAAGTGTGTGGGTGTTGCAATGGGCACAAGTTCTCATGGCAACTATTGCACCTACGTGGATGAAATTCTGTGGGTGATCAGTACTAATGGTTCTATTGTATGAGTTCGACAGTTGATTCTGACAAATTTATTTTTACAGAGTTATGGTCCTTGGTTTTTTTTGTCGCCTTGGTGTATGGGATTTGCAATGGGGACAAGTTTTCTCTGCAACTATTGCACCTTCATGAGTGAAATTTCGTGTGTGGCCAGTACTAATGACGGTATTGGATGAGTTCGACAATTGATTCCGAGAATTTTTTCTATGGAGTTATGGCCTTGACTTTGAACTTGGTGTAGGGGTGTTTAATGGGGACAAGTTTTCCCCATTCCTGCGTGTCCATTCTTACCGTGCCGGGGGATATTGGTGACAATGTTGCCTTGTTGTTGTAGTAGTAGTAGTA
Source organism: Gymnothorax reevesii (assembly GCA_029721435.1). Classification (NCBI taxonomy): domain Eukaryota; kingdom Metazoa; phylum Chordata; class Actinopteri; order Anguilliformes; family Muraenidae; genus Gymnothorax; species Gymnothorax reevesii. The sequence continues at coordinate 58,038,175 of CM056586.1, forward strand.
GTAGTAGTAACCATGAAGTTACTTCATTAAAATGTTTAAAATATGTTTAGGTTAAAAGCAACAGCCTTGAGATCTACCTTTCTTTTTCTTTTGACAGGCACTGTAAGAAAACACAGTCTTCCAATCTGGGCAAAATTCAATCAGGGGTAAGTGGGCTGTGATAATGGCTTTCTTGTTTACCAACAGTGTTCAAACACTTCCACTCAGTCTCCTGGCTAAGATGTCAATACTTGAGACAGAGGCATTTGAGCATAGATTTTACCATAAGTAAAAAGCAGTAAGTGACTATTCAGAGATGCCAAAAAAACTAGGAGGAATTGTCTTTAAGGCCAGATGGCATCCAGTTCTAACCAAAGATGCGCTCAAATATCTTCTGAATTAGTCATTACATTTCAAAGGTGAAGGGGAATAAGAAAACATGGTATTTATCTGTCAATTTTCCTTCCTTCCCTGCTTGATAATTTAGTAATCCATTTGTCTGGAGGTTATTGCTGCCTCAGAGGTGGAATTTTACCTTGGTCTGCACACCTTAACAATTCTGAAATGATTTCTTGACTGCAACATGAAGACAAAAAAGCAAAATCATCACATGACTATAACACCAAAATCATACAAATTAAACTAAAACTCTAGGTGTTCAACTTGCTAATGATTATGAGGCCCATGTATGTGTTCATTCAGAGACAACCTTTAGTAGGGTGGTAATCCCTATATTGCTTACTTAATTGTATGTGAATAACCTCGAATTTCAGCCCCAGTTATTATCAAAATGCAGGATGTTAGGATTCAGTTTTTGGTTCTGTGTCTAGCTCTCCACGTTTCCTTGTGACTTTGGTTTTCATTTATTTTAAGTCCCACGCGCATCTGTTTACCTTCCCCATCTGTGTGTCTCTTCCTTCACGTGCCTTGATTTCATGTTATTCTGTCAGTTTCCTCGTATTGTCTTATTAACCACCCAGTACAAAATACTCACGAACCATTCTGTGAATTTCCTTTCTCTTGAATGACAAATTTTCCACATTATATATCACTAAATATACATAACAATAATGATAAAAAAACATCAATCGATGTCTTCAATGCAACCTTGTTCACACAAAAGGGATGCATTGTACAAAATGTAAACAAAAACAGAATGAAATGATTTGCAAATCATTCAAAACCTACAGTACAGGCCAAACATTTGGACACACCTTCTCATTCAATGCGTTTCCTTTATTTTCATGACTATTTACATTGTAGATTCTCACTGAAGGCATCAAAACTATGAATGAACATATGTGGAATTATGTATGTATGTATCTAACAGTTGTCCAATAGGGCTGTCGGCTGTATATCCACCAGACTTCTGCACAAGGCAACTGATGGTCCCAACCCCATTGATATGGCAAGAAATTCCATTAATTAACCCTGATAAGACACACCTGTGAAGTGAAAACCATTTCAGGTGACGACCTCTTGAAGCTCATCAAGAGAATGCCAAGAGTGTACAAAGCAGTAATCAGAGCAAAGGGTGGCTACTTTGAAGAAACTAGAATATAAGACGTTTTCAGTTACAGGTATTTCACACTTTTTTGTTAAGTACATAATTCCACATGTGTTCATTTATAGTTTTGATGCCTTCAGTGAGTATCTACAATGTAAACAGTCATGAAAATAATGGAAACGCATTGAATGAGAAGGTGTGTCCAAACTTTTGCCCTGCAGTGTATATAAAATTGAAAATAGAATGAAATAAAACATAAAATATTAAAATTAAGAAATGATACTGTTTTTAGAAGCATACAGTACTGTGCAAATAGTTTTAGGCACCCTCCACTTTTCAAAATGTACATCTGGCTTTATATGTTTTTTTTCCTCATTAGTTTTGCTGAAGATTGAAAGTATATTTGAATTCTAATTTCTAATTTAAAAAAAAAAAGTTTCATAAATAAATATTGGTATTTCATTAAAAACGGTCAATACAGATGATATACTCTTGACGGAGCCCGGATATCATCATCATCATGGCCGTCGACAAATGCTTGGAGGGACAGACACAAGTGAATAAAACTAATAATAACTAATAAAACTACAACACAACAGGAACCTGACCCAAATTTTTAGGTAAAGCATAGTCTCACCTAATATATGTTTAATTTAGTTTTTAACTGTTTATAACTCTGTATAGTACATCTCTCACTTGTTGGATAGTTTTAATACAATAATTTTTGCAAGCATATTCTCCCTATGAAATTACTTTAACTCATTCCCTCCGGAATACTTTTATATAAAATTGGCATGTTTGTATGGAATACTTTTCCCAAAAATTATACAATATAAAGTATTGAAGTACCGGTGGCCCATCACCATGATTGTCAACTGATTTTGTGTTTTCGTCGGACTGCGAATGGTCATCCACGCCGCTGGCACTGGCTTACCACAGGGAATGGTAGAATCTGCCCCACCGATGACAGAGGCTTGTCGTGGAGAATGAGTTGAATGTGCCAAAGACTTTTGCACAGCACTGCACCTGCTCATTTTTTAATTTGATGCCAGCAACACATTTCAGAGAATTTTGGACAGGGGCAATAAAAGCTTGGAAACTTGGTATAATTTTAAAAAAGTGCACCTGCTGGAACATCTCACAGCTAGCTAATTACACTGATTTGCAAAAGGTCACCAACTTGATTGGGTGTAGAAAGAGCGTCCAGGAGTGGATGAGACTTTTGGAAACAAAGATGAAACCTCTCAGTCAAAGAATGCGTGAGCAAATACTGTAGTTCAACAGTTTAAGAATAATGTTTATCAATGCAAAATTGCAAAGAATTTGGGGACGTAAGCATCTATGGTACATACTATTAAAAGAGTCAGAGAATCCAGAGAAATCTCTGTACGAAAGGGACTAGGCTGAAAACCAATACCCAGTGGTTGTGATCTTCAGGCCCTCAAGCGGCCCTGTACTAAAAACAGACAGAATTTGGCAGTTATAACCACTGCATGGGATTAGGAACACTTCTCAAAATCAATGCTAGTGAACACAGTTTGTTGCTGCATTCACAAATGCAAGTTAAAACTCTGCTATGTAAAAACTGAACCATAAATTTAAAAAAAAATTCAGAGATGCTGCTGCCTTCTCTGTGCCTTAGCTCATTTAGGACTGCAGCAAAAAGCAAAACTGTCATGTAGTCTGACCAATCAATATGAGAAATCTTCTTTGGAGTCATGGATGCTGCATCTCAACTTAAGAGTTTTCAGCTCGTTATCAGCGCACAGTTTAAAAGGCACCATTTATGATAGTATCAAGGTGCAATGGTGCACATGGCATGGGCAACTTGCTCATCTGTGAGGACAGCATTAATGCTGAACAGTACAGGTTTTGGAGCACGTACTATACTGCCATCCAGACATCTGTTTCAGGAAAGATGTTGCTTATTTTAGCAAGAAAATGCCAAACACCACTTTTCTCATATTATTACAATAACATAGCTCCGTAGTAAAAAAAAAAAGAAGTCTGATTGCTAAATTGGCCAGCCAGCAGTCCAGACTGGTCACCCAGTGGAAATATTTGGCACACTGTGAAACTAAAAAATGTGACAAAGGGGGCCAGTTAAGTAACTGAAATCCTACACCAAGCAGAGAAGGGAAAACATCTTGCTTTCAAAACTACAGCAGTTGTACTCCTCACTTCCAAACACTTTGAGTGTTGTGAAAAGAAGAGGTGATGCAACACAGTGATAAACATGCCCTTGATCTAACTTTTTTAAAACTTGTTGCTGGCATCAAATTCAAGCAGTAACATTTTTCTGATACAACATCTGATACATACTTGTCCTATTTTCAACTAAATATTCAGCATGAATGATTCCAAAATAATTGCATTTTGTGTTTATTTATATTTTCACAGCCATTTCACGCCAAACTTTTTTTGGAATGGGGTTGTAATTACAGTTGTCTTCCTCCATGAAAACACCTTACAGTATTTTGGCTCAGAGGGTCAATAATTTAGTATTTAGACGTCAACTATGGTGCAGTTTTGGGGCATGAAAATTGCTGATTCTGGTTCACATTTTTTTTTGTCATTTTTATTTGAGAACTGAATGACTGAAGATGTTGCCAGTCTAAATCAGGACAAAACATGTGCTCCAATATACTGAATTTAATCATGGCCATTTACAGCCAAACAACTCTGATCCTAGATTTCCACCCTTCTAGACATTTGCATTCCAGCATTTAACAACTAGGATCGATTAATCTAAGCTACCCAGAATACATCCAATAGTGCAAAGCAGAACAAACAAACTGGTTAACACATATTACAGGTCCTTTTTTCTGATATTTTAAAGACCAGCAATGCCAAAACAAAATCCTACTCATGAGGGCTATTGATTGAATTGAAGAATAGAAAATCCTCTGATTCAAGAATTGTCTAAACACAGAAACTATTGTCTGTTACTATCTCAACAGTCACTCTTCAGCCTTTGTCCCAGATCCATAAAAACAGATTCTTAAATGCAGGATATGCGTTATTTTATATTGGAATGTACGTTGTCGTAATAATGTGAATGTGGAATGTTGGTAGCACTAGAAATCACTTGAAAATTTGCACCACTTGAGAATTAATCAAATAATGCTGCAGTCGCCAGTGTTCATTTTAAAATAAAATGCAGACTTGGGAAGAACATGAAGTCCACATAGAAAGCCCACCAAGATCTGAACCCAAACCTTCATACTTCATGCAGGCCATACTTCAAGTGCCGTATTTCATGAACCAGCCTAGAGAGGAACAGTGTTAAGATCAAAGATCAATATTGTCAAAAACTTTAATAAGTGTCCTCTGTGACCTACTGTATATCTTATCACAAAACCTATTAGAAAACCCCCTGTCAAATCATGTCCCCCCTGTTTCTGCCCACATTCTCATTTCTCCATATTCAGATATTTCCGTATTTTTCCCCCCACAAATGAATTGAACTATTCTGATTCCTGGTGGATTTACTAGCAGAAACCAACATTATATTCATGCATGCCCTGAACTGGTCCGACCCTCCATCTTTATTCGTCTGTTCTTTCAGCTATAGCATTTTTTTCAGCACCTGTCAATTTTTAAAAAATGAATTTCGTATAGACTGTGTCGACTGCAAGTGTACATCTGCTCTCTGAACAGTTTGCTACAACACCACCCCTGAAAACTTTTGAATCACTCCTCATTTAAGTAGTTGTTCCTATTTTGTTCAGAAAATTTGGTTTTCTAATGGCAAATTACACTGTACAAACAAGCAATAACATGTATTTTAAGAGGTTTTATTCAGGGTTCAAGTATTTGGGGGTCAACAAAGTTTTTAAATGATGAATAAATAATAATTTATTTAATTAACTTGTCTAAAGTGTCCTCTGTGAGATGTAATTTTCTGGTTTGCAATTTTCAGGCATTCAGCATATTCATTTGAGAAAGTTATCATTCTCAACTGATTTATTCTTGGACTGCAATGTTCCCCTGCAATGTGCCTTTGAGGCTGGGCACACTTCACAATTTGCATGATATATGAGATCCCACAACAGCACTATGGGCGTTAAATCTTGTGATTACGCTTGCTTCCCCATATTTTGTCATTTTCTTTCCAGAAAGTTCCTCCACAGTTTTGGGCTGTTGTCTTGCTGTGACACAATTTTTCTTCGCTTTACTTAATGTAAAAATTACAATTGGTTCCAAACTTTTGAGCACTAGTAGTGTACCACTGCCCCTTTTCTAGGAAAGGATTAGAATTTTGTGAGTACTGGCCACAATTTTTGTACCAGCGAAGTGATGAATGCTCCGCACAGGCTAACATTTGGGCCTACTAAGCAGCCATAGCGGACAGAGGGGGACAAATAGTGGACACAACATCTGTGGTGTATCTACAGTGCCACTAAATCATTCTTGCATGTTCTACTTATGAAGTAATTTCTGATTGACAGAGATAAAAGTTTTTAGCGCATGACCTCTATTGCTTGATGAACATTACATTTAACTGGTTTAGATATATTTTAATGTGCTATACCACCAGAATTTTGAAGTTGGGAACATATATATATGTATATATATTTAAATTTATTTAATTATAATTGTTCATTTCTTTTGCACAATTTCCATTAATTTACCATTTTGTAATGGTTCTCTGCTGTGCTGACTAATCGCTGTTTGGCCTCTTTATTGTAGAATTTCGAAGGTAAAATGTGATTGTATTTGCTGAAAGAAAGGAGTATTATGTGACCCATTATTTTAATATTGATGTTTCAGTGAGATGTCTGGGCATTCAGGTATCCTGGATATTTTCCTTCAGTTACATAATGATGGTCAGTCTGTTCCTTTTCCTCTATTTTTTTTTTTTTTTTTGGTATGTGCATCCATTTATGTGTGTGAGTACACGTGTATGCATAAATAGTATACAGTATGTGTCTGACTGCACATATGTATCTGCCTTTTTGAGATAACACAGTGCTTCATTGGGGCTGCAGTTTTCACACATGCCGATCCTGTTTTTACTAACCTCCTCTCACAGCTGATAAGAGCGCCCACGTAGTCCCAGCAGATCAGAAGCCCAACAGTCGAATCAGTCTTGAGACCCAACAGCACTTACAGTAACTGCTCTACCTGTAAGCCTCTGAATACACCACAAGATCAAAGATATGAATCACTATGAAACATATCAGCTCACCTCGAGATATGAAAAAAAACACACCTTTCAAGAAGTGTCAGAGTTTGATGGTTTAAGAGAAAATGTGTTTTCCCAACTGGAAAGGTTTTTGAGCGAGTGAGCCGCAGAGGACACAACCCACTTGAACCCTGCAAATTTGAATTAGATGGGCTTTCTCTCCTGTCATTTTTTGCGTGCTGGGTATTTCCATTAGTGCATAAGGCGTCCTGCTGGCTTTGGCCAGCTGGGCCCGGTGGCTAATGCAAAGACTATAATAATCCTGCTCACTTCAGCGAGTCAGGACAGGACAGGACAGAAGTGATGCCAAAGGGAAATAGGACACTGGGGAGAGCTTTAAGAGTATTCTGTTTCTGTGAACAGAATGACAGCACATGGTTGTCTAGTAGCAGTGTGATCACTTTGAACTTTAAAAATGACATTAAATTAATAGAAAACCATTATATTCAATGGATAACTCACTTTTAGATTTAATAATAGCAATAGTAATAATAATATAAGCTTGCATTTCTCTGTACCAATTTTGCCTGTCTCAGAGAAGCATACCTGGTAAATACTTTAGATCAAATTTGAATTTTTAACTGATTGTGAAAGGGCACACTGATTGTGTAATGGTATTCAATGGACCTCGATAGTATTTTCTATATAGTATTGTATAAAACACAGTCAGATGAAAAGAATAGGAAGGCAGTGCAGTGCAGCAAATTCCTGTCACTCAAAGACAATGTCTTAATCGCTGGTCCTCTGCCAGCTGCTGTTTTTCAGAGATTGCGACAACAGAGAATTTATCTCCAGAATCAACAGTGGCAGTTAAGGAGCGGGGTAACCATACCTTGAAAATGTGGATGTAATTAATCTTTCAACCTGGCGTATGAGCAAGCTGCTGGAACGAAAGGCTTTTTAAATGCCAAAGCAGTTGAGAAATACAAATTGCATTTGAAGTTCTGAACCGCCACCACCACCTACCTCCCCCGCTCTCTGCCCTGTTATGTCTCACACCTCCACCACCTTTAGTTCTTTTATTGGTCTAACAAAATGTCATTGCAGGCAAATTCACAGCAAGCTTAAAACGTGCACTCATTTATGCCAATGGAAAAGAAGATAAATTACCTGAGTGTGTCTCATGGGTGTTTGAGGACAGTAGCGGAGTAGCTCGCTGAATTCAATCTGATTCTGCAGACTTGCTTTATCAAAGTTGTGAATATTGTACGCATAATTTTGAAAATGAATGTGAGGACCGACTTTATTGAAATGTAAGACTGCATTTGAATGGTACTTCATAAGAGAATCTAGGAATTGAATGACCACTTTTGTTGTATACTGCCTTTTCCTGAGAAAATGCTATAAGAAAAATAAGCCATGATGAAGCATGACCCATTCTGTGCTTATTTGACAATGCAAATCACGAATACTAATCATTTACACATTTAAGAGGCATTTAATTTTCAAGGTTCTCGCAAGTTTTCAAAACAAGAGCCATATATAGATCTCAGAAAAAAGTTGAATGGACTACTTCATTTTCAGAAGAAGATTTTAACTCAAAAACTCTTTAGCAAAGCTGGTCAGGAGATGAACCAAAGTCAGGAAGTGGCAAACTGGATTACAGGTGGATTGGGCAAGGTTTCGTCAAAGAGACTGGTCAGAGGTCAGCAACGAAAATGGCAAGCAGAATGATCCAAAACACACAGTCAGATGCAAACCTTTGAACTGGATTGTAGGGGAGACTGGAAGAAGCCACTCGTCAGAAGAGGTACCCTTTCAAGTAGCAATTTCTGAAAATTTGTGAAAGTGTACATAGAGGACAGAAGAAAACAATCCAACAAATGAAAGATGTAGACGACGAACTTAAACGCACAAGACCACAATTTACAGGGAACGTGTGAGAGTGGGAGCACAAAGGGAAGAGAGAAGCAGGAGACTAATTATACAAAGAGAACTAACTCAAGAAACTGAAGGAGAAACTGACAAACATGACTGGGTTAAAAACAATAAGGAAAGACTCAGGATGTGACACAGGTAGTGCAAATGTTTGAGAGAAGAAATAAAAAATGTTTGCATTGTGGTCAGTGAGTCTCTTAAAGAGGATCTACAGTATTATGCACTTTTCCCCCCAATTTACAGTATATTATTCTTGGATTTCCAAAAGGGACACTCATGAATTTTTAGCTAAAATAGAATATTAAAATTGCATTATTTAAGGCAATTTGATTGCGGTCATTTCTAACCCTCTGAAAAATGGGCTGTTCTGAGTGGTCGTCCCCTCTATGAAATGAGCTTTGTTCTGATCAGCCAGCGAACAGAGCCTCCTTGTCAATAGACAGTTAAAAATGTCATAATCCTTCAGCTACTGGCAAGTCTCTGAATACAGTTGACTGAATATGTAGCCACTAAATTTGCACGAGAATGAATATGGAAAGGTAACCTCTGCAGGTTAAGCAAGCATGGCCATTGCATTCACAGAAACCCGACAAACAGTCGCCATAATAGTTTTAATTCACTTGTGTTTCAGTCTCTAATTTTGAGAATGATCTGTAGCTAGCATTGTATAGCAGCAATCATTAACTAACTTTCAATTTACTGTGCTAGCTAATCCATGAAAAACAGATTGAATTTGATTTAAAATGACCATGCATTTTATCTGTTCTTATTGGTATGTGTCATACATTGCGTCTGGTTCAACTAACAATGGTTTCTAAATTTACAGTCAATTCAGTTGGTAGCTAGCTAGCTAATAAACCATATCATGATTATAGAAAGGTAATATTTTCTTGCTATCTGGCTAAGTCAGTTCGTTTTGAGAGTAACATATCACTAGCTAGTTACATCAAAAACCAAGCCATACACATTTAATTAACATTACCCTTGGAATTTTGTTTGAATATTGACAAAAGTTGGAAACACTTATCCAGCTAGCTAGAGAGCCAGCTACTGATTCTTCTTGATAATAAATTGAAATTTTTTTGAAACACTTTTCTGTATCTTTCTATATTAAAAATTTTGTGGCAAGTCATGCATTTTATTGATCCAGGTTAGCAGTTTAAAGCAGTCAGACAAAAAAAAAAAAGAAAATATGAACACATACAAGTAGTTATGGGCTCTTGCTGATTGAAGTTAGGATGTTGCCATAAAAAATAAGCCTTGAGTAGAGTTATTCAGATGAAGAGCCCAACAATTCTCACAAGCTTGCATGTGATGTAGGAAGGGGAGCCAAATTTGAATGTTGCGCTGACTGCCTACACTCCATCTGCAGTGGGTAGGTTAAGTCCTTCTACCCACTGCACACTTTCGTACTCTTTTATAATAATGGCCACCAGGTGGCAACCGCAAGTCGACAACGACTGAGGACCAATCAGCGCCGAGCTTACAAATGCATCGCCAGCAGCAGACGGAATAGCGGAAGCAACATGTAAACGGTAAACAATCCGCGATGATCATGGCAGAAAATACTCCCAAAAAAAGCATATACCGTTGTGCCGAAGGGCTTTCATGCTTCTGCGTGGTATGTCAGTGCGATATAAGACTTGGAATGTAATCTGTCGTGCGAAAAATTCGTTTCGCGTCAGGTGTGAAAGCGACTCTAGGATGTTAAATAACGTAACATTGACATGCTAGCTAAAATATTATGGTTGTTGATGTCTCTAGCGAAATAGCTCGCTCGCGAGTATTCAATTGTGAGCGAACTGTAGCCTTTAAGCTCGCTAGCTAGTTGGCCAAGTAGCTAAATACAATGGCGCGCTAATTATGACACACAGCTTGGCATCACTTTGGCTTGCTAGCTATCCTATTATTAGCTAGGTAGCCAACTAGCTTGCTAGCGAGTAAGGCTCAAACCGTAGCCTTATTTCGCAGGCGTAATCATGACCCAAATTGAGCCCTGTTTAAATCAGGATAATTAGACTGTCACTTCATGGCCTGAACTGAATTTTAAGATGATACTTATAGATCTAGACAATTATTATAACAGATTTACAAACCTGTTCCCAGACTCAGTCTCCAACACCCGGTCCAAGTTGTCACTGTCAGCATGTAGATCGATCGCTGTGATGCCGATGCTCCTCAAATGAGCAACCTGGGTGCTAATTAATGTCACCAACGGAGACACGACTAACATGGCTGGATCTGCAGCCTGGCTCGAGGGTGACAAAAGTGACAGGCCTGACTCACGAGCGGTTGAAATCGCCGAAGTCAGGCCTTCGAAACACAAGGATTTGCCGCTGCCAGTCGGCATACAGACGAGAACATCTTTCCCCAGCAGCACAGACTTTATAGCTTCCATCTGGTAGGTTCTTAAACTGTCGGTATGCCATATACCGCACAGTTTTTCCTCAACATTTTTCATCAAAACGTACATGACGTCACTTGTCGTGGAGGAAGCATAGATATATATATAGAACACTAGATTGCGGATTGGGTACACTCAAGTGAAGCATCTGTTCTAAGAGCCTATACACCCGGAAGTAAAATTCGCTCATAGACTCCCATTCATTTTCGCCTACTTTAAAATTACATTTTCAAAAACAACTGCGTGCGAGTCAGTGCTATTTTGGTATAGCTGTGCAGAGCAACATTTTGTTTCCGTAATTATGTGCTTTTTGGAGGATGGACAGCGGCACACTTTATAAAGGGCAATCGAAATGTGACTCGTTGTTAACGTTAAAGTGCAGCAGAGACGTGTCGTTAGCGCGACCGAGGCTTTTACCTCTGATAAGATCATTGCTTGGAAGTTAGAAACGTTGATGAATGTCCGTATACGTTATCAAATTACACTCTGGTTTCCTCACTTCATTGAACCCTGGTTGACTATTTGAAATCACCCGAATTGTTTATATTGAATCATATTGCTAATGTCAATGTTGATAAAAGGAAGCGCTAGTGAAGCCTTTCTTCCCTCCTTATCTTTAGGAGCTGTGTATAAAACAGACAAAGCAACATGTCCACTGTTTTAAATGTCATGCGGGTGAGAAGTATTGTCGTTGAATGTCAATTACAATTAGCTAGCTAGCTTGTTAGCCGCCTTTTAAATTTTATTTACCGCTAAGTCAATGCAGTCCCCGCGACGCCAAGGTAGCTCGCTGGTAACCGATATCAGTCGCTAGCGTTCGCTTTCAGTCAGCAGTCCGTTCAAGTCAATGGGATGGCTAATTAGCTAGCAAGCACAAAACGCGATTTAAGTGACAACTTTGTGTTTATACCTTAACTTACACATGAAGCGTTTTATTACAACTCTTCAAATAAATATTTCTGCACAAGGCAGCCGCACATCTCGGCATTTTCTCGCTTGTATCGACTCGCTTGTATCGTATTATTTGAAATTGGCCTCATAGGAAACTATTCATTTTTATGAAGAAGTTGGGTGTATCAATATGGCGGCCGGGTGCTTCACTTTGGATAATGTAAATATGATGACATCAGCAATCTAGTGTTCTAAATATATATATCTATGGGAGGAAGCCATGATGTTTGATCACGTGGGTCGCCCGGAGCCAATGACAAAAGATGTCATAGATTCTGAATTTTTAAGCAAGATGAGTGTGCTGATTGGATGGTTGTGATCATGTGACCTAGTGGCCATTATTATGAAATAGTACGAAAGTGTGCAGTGGGTAGAAGGACTTAACCTACCCACTGCAGATGGAGTGTACTGATAGCCATGTTCTGTGAAGAAGGCAGCCCACAAAAATATAAAATGAATAAATTGATTGATTGATTACAAAATGTCAGGGTTGTTATATTTTGCAGTTTGTGGGTTTGTTAGCACTCCAGATACCATAATGTACATGCTTAAGGGCTGAAAAAGTGATTTTTTCTAAACATGTCCCATGTAAAGCATTTCTGTAATACACAAATATAAATGCCATATTCTGTCATTCCAGCAAATTAGGTGATTACTTATCCTCAGAGATCAGCGCGCACCATAACAGAATAACCATCATTCCTGCATTTATCATCTATGCGGTTGTAATATTAAGAGATTTTAAAACAGACACATATAGCACTCAGCACGCAACTCGTGTCATGGTGGTTTTCATAGATGCCCAAATTTTAAAAAACCATGAGAGCAAATTCAGTTTCCACAGCAAAGAAAACATTTGAAGGGTTTGTTTCCAAACATATTAATATTGTTATATTTGGAAACATATTGTTTCCAAATATATTAATTTTACTCATTTTGAGTAAAACAGCTTTTTTATGTTGGCGCTTATTGCATTTCATAGAAAAACAAAAACTTTCACCATTGTAAGAAAATACACCTTACACTCTGAGAAAGAGAGGTTTGTGAAGGGTGCTTGTTGGCACCGAAAAAGGTTTGCACTAAGGAATGGCTCCCTTCAGAACCTATAGATGGAGCTGAAACCTATAGGATGCCCGTCTGCACCCTTGAATAGTCTCTCACTCAACTGCACTAATGATCATGAATTAACACTTTGGACCTATTTTGTGTTGAACTTCTTGTATAGCATATTTTATCGTACAAAATTAGTAGAATACAACGCTGCCGCATTTTAAAACAGGGACTCAAAAATTACAGCGGATACAATTAACGACTTCTCGATCAGACAACTCGTGGAAAAATACAACAACCAATGTCGACACTTGTACGAACAAAGACAATCGACGTGGACAATAACTGTCGATCATCGCGTTCAAGCTGGCTTTGTTCATCAAGCCATATACGCTAGCTCACTTTGTTACGTGGCTGCCGACATCCCTCAATGAGCAGATCGCATAAGATCTAAAATGGATTTGTTTTGCCATTTCTTCTCATCTTATTCTCATTCTCATCTATTATACAGATCTGGTTTACAAACAAGTGCATTTACTTTACATGAAATTCAGATGTCGTATTTTCAATTTGTTCTAAGTGTCAGTATGGATGAACCCACAGAGGATGAGCAGAAAAAAGTAATTATCCATGCAAAACTGACAGTAATGTTATTGCCATTGACATGCACTTTTTTGCCCCTTTTAAAAAACAACGATTGATACATGTGTTGAAGCTACGGATTATGTTGAGGGTGCGTGTATTTGTGTGTTTACTTCTGTGTGGGTGCACATGGGGGTTTTAACCAGGGTAAGAATCTGTAGAGGTGGAAAAAAACACCCTCTCTGCGGCTGCAGGCACCTTTTGGGTGCTTAAAAAAAGGTATAAGTGGGAACCTTTAGAGGTGCAGAATCATCCATTTGATAAGTTGCATATGTGCACCCTGTGAAATGTTGACAACAAGAACCTTAAAAGGTGTTTGCAGTCACCCTCTACAGAGGTGCGCGTGGTCACCTCTAATAAGGATCCTCATCTGCACCTTTTAGGGTTTTTGCATGAACCCCTTATAGAGGCGCTCGTTAGCACCTTTTAGGGTTGTCATATCTGCACCTTTTAGGGTTTTTGCATGAACCCCTTATAGAGGCGCTCGTTAGCACCTTTTAGGGTTGTCACATTCACCCCATGCAAGGGTGCTCATTAACACCTTTTTGGGGTGCTTATGTTCACCCCCTTTTTGGGTGTACATGAGCACCGTTTAAGGTGCGTGCCTCCACTGCTTTTTAGGGTGCTCGTGAGCGACTTGAAAAAAAGGCACTCACAAGCACCTTAAAAGGTGCTGCTATTGTTGCAAATTAGCGCACCTGAAAAAGGTGCTGAAACGAACCTTTTTTTCTTAGTATGCAAAGTATAAATGTCTAAAAACAGATTTCTGCACCATGTGTAAGAAACAAACGGCTATCGCTTTATGGTATTATCTCAATTTTTGTCATTTTGGCAGTTATTGCATTTTGGAATCAAACTCATCATTTACTCTTTTATCTAGAGGATCTCTGACAGCTGTGCATCAACATCTGCTGCTATATGGCCGCATGCACTTGTTTGGCAAAAGTTGATTGACAGCTGGAGTGATCTTACAGCAGGCTTTCGATTGTGGGCAAAACAGAGCTGGAGCTCATTCACCACCTGTGTACTACTCACCAATCTGGGATGAATAATCCTGAGACCAATCATTTTCTAATTATGCAATTAACATAACATAACATGAATGGCAAGAACAGGCCTTTCAGCCCAACTAAGCTCGCCAGTTTTTCTATACTATTGTGAATATATCCCTTCAGATACTCAATGACTTAATGGTATCTAGCTTTAAGTCAAGCCTGCTCTTGAAAACCCCCAAGGTCTCTGCCTCAACAATATGGTCAGGCCAGCTATTCCACATTGAAATTACTCTTTGGGTGAAGAAATATTTCCTAATATCAGTGCTAAATTTACCTTTGGTCAACTTCCATTTGTGACCCTGAGTTCTAATCACAACACTTGGTCGAAGGAATCCTACATAATTTACTTTGTTAATCCCTTTAACATATTTAAAGACCTCAATCAAATCACCCCTGAGTCTCCTTTTCCCAAGACTAAAGAAATTAAGAATCTTCAGCCTCTTCTCATAGCTTTCATCTTTTATACCTGGAGTAAGCTTAGTGTCTCTTCACTGAACTTTCTCTACAGCCTCTATATCTTTCTTAAAGTACGGTCCCCAGAATTGTACACAATACTCCAGATGTGGTCTGACGAATGTGTTGTACAAAAGAAGCATCACCTCCTTAGATTTGTACTCAATACTTTTGGCAAAGTATCCCAGCATTCGATTGGCTTTTTTTAAACTGCTACAGCACTTTGGCTAGAGCCTGTGAGGGTCTGGTCAACAATCACTCCCAGATCTTTCTCGTGTACAGCACATTCCAGTTTTAAACCTCCCATGAAGTAATCCCCTATAATGTTTTTAATTGCAGGCATTAGCTCAGAAGCAGGAGGCCATTTGAATGTGTCATGTGCCACAGCAGTTCCAATTATTTTTAAAGCTCTCCTAAAATGTTTCCTCCAGCAGGATAATGCCAGGTCCGTCTGGATATACTACAGCAGTGTGGCAGCGAATTCACACAGTGCAGGTACTACCTGTGGCGTGAACCTGTCTCCCATTGAAAATGCACAGCGGATTAATGAATTGCAATGGGGACTCCGAATTGTTGTCAATATGACATTTTTTACAATAGCTATTATTTAAAAAAAAAAAAAAAAAAACTTGATGAGTTAAAACATCACATTTTATTTTGTCAGTGAACCTTTTTTCAATGGAATAAAGGTTTGCTGTACAGCTGCTACCTGCCATAAATTGGATTCCTTGCAATAAGTTATGTCTGATGTTAATCTTTGAGGTTTGTATTATTTGTAACCAAAATGCAGCCTTGCTGAGTGAACTCAACTCAGCCTCAATAACAGAAGTTAAAATGGTCAAAAATCTGTTAGTCCCGTCACACTCCAAAGGCCTGGTCGGTTATGTGCATGTTGCTGTTGTACGAACATATTGTATGCTGACTGTGTTATCCTCGAATGGAATTGGCAGGGTGTGATTTGCAGTGCAACTGCATAGCGTAAAGGAAGCAATAGCTAGTCATCACATGACTTGGTGGAATCACATGCCATGGCATCATCCTACGCTATGGTGGACTAAGCAGTTAAGCAGAATTCGGGGTGCGGGAAAAGACCCCCCATAAAACCCCCCAAGAAATCTACGAAATGAGTCAATGAGTGAATCTCTGTTGACATTTTATAATTCTGTGCATTAATTGAAATTGAGAGCATCCAATGTATTTATCCATCAAGCTTTTTTATTCACTAACCTCCTTATCTTTCTGGCTGCAGTCTTCAGTTGGAGCCACATTAATTATTCCTTTTCTTCCAGGCAAAATGACCCTAGAACAGCACTATTGAGAGAAAAAAGCTGTCTCCACTTCTACCAGTGCAAGAAAATTTGCTTTGCCGGGTGGAATGTATTGTCAACATTCTTCAAGTGAACACTGAAATTGGCCACAACATGCTGCCATGCATACACATACAACTACATACCCACATGTCATAAAATGAAAATGATCAAATGTCTGCAAATACAAGCCCAATTCCAAAATAGTTGGGACGAAGTGTAAATTGTGAATAAAATAAAAATGCAATGACTGATTAGGATTCTGCCTTGTTCTGTTCATGTTTTGCCATGTCTTGATCCATGCCATGTTTCGTTCCTGTTTATTCCTGCATATTCTCCCATGGTCCATTCCCTCAGTTATATTCCGGTTCATGTTTTGTCTCATACCATGCATTGCACTTTGGCTTCCATCTGCTGGAGAGTTTTGGGTCTCCTTTGACGGACTTTTTCGTTAATTATGCGCCAAATGTTCTCAATCAGAGAAAGATCAGGGCTGCAGGCAGGCCAGTTCAGCACACGGACTCTTCTACTACGAAGCCATGCTGTTGTAATAGCTGCAGTATGTGGTTTTGCATTGTCCTGCTGAAATACACAAGGCCCTCCCTGGAATGGGTGTCGTCTGAAGCGGAGCATATGTTGCCCTCAAACCTTTATATACCTTTCAGCATTCATGGTGCTTTTTAAAACATGCAAGAGTCCCACACCATATGTACTAATGCATCCCTATACCATCAGAGATGCTGATTTTTGAACTGAACGCTGATAACAGGAGGGGTGGTCTTTCACCTCTTTAGCCTGGAGGACACAACGCCCATGATTTCCAACAAGAATGTCAAATTTGGACCCATCTGACCTCAGGACACTTTGCCACTTTACTACAGTCCATTGTAAATATTTTTCTTTAGCAGTTACTTTTTCATCTCTCTAACTTTCTCTCTCACCTGCAAAGACAGTTACAAAAATGCTCATGTAAGCACCCCCATGCACTAGAGTTACCCTTCTGTGCCTGTTTAACCCCCTTGTGTAGAATACAAATAATGCCAATTTTTTCTACAGTACATGAGCCTATTTAAGGCTGTATATGTCATGGTTTTGCAGGCTGAAGGTGGCTTTGGGAGCTTTCTTTGTTGCTCTCGTCTGGGATGATATTGTTTTGCCTAAAATCGGATTCTTGGGCCAGCTGGCATTAACTGGGGGCGTCGCCCAGACTCTTTTTAAGCCCAAGTTTCGCCTTGCTGCCCTTGCTAGTGTGTCAGTGTTTTGCAGGTAAGGTCTCTAGTTAGAGAGTTGTTGAGGAATTAGCAGCAAAGGAGGAAACTGCTAGTTAGCAAGGAAATCTTTCTCTCTGTTTTCCTCTCTCTGGGCACCATCAGGATCTAATTCTTTTTATCTCGGTTTCCAAGATTTTTCCCTTTCATTTCGTTCTGTCGAGCTCGCGTTGCTTCCTGATTGTTACTCGGACTGGATCTAGGTCCTTTGGAAGGGCGAGTCTCCCTCTCTGATTTCTGTCTGTGTTGTCCTCATTTTGCTGTTCTTCCTTTCGTTCCGGCCACAGCATTTGGCATCTCACAAAACCAACCATCACTGTATAACTCAGTATTTGTGTCACTGGGGCTGCGGAAAATTATTCCAGTGAAGCTAGGCATTTGTAAATTCAATTAAAGAATTATTCAGCAATTAAATTTCAGAATTTAAGGACACCAGCGTCTATATTTGCACAAAGGTTAACAGGAACAACCTCCCAATGTCAATGTCTAGTATTGGGACCGCATTCCTATTAAACCTTTTATTCCTGTTTGCAAGCAGTCCTGCACCTGCGAATGGGATTCTTTACCTGGCCTCTGTTTCTGGGCTTGGTCTGGACAGAGACCCATCTACTCCAGTTATATCACCAACTTAGCTGGACTGCAATTCCTTAGTTGTAGGCTCCAATCTATCTTCCTCAGTCACCGTACTGTTCATAAATATGCCCTTGTGGCTTGAACTCTGATTCTGCGCGTGGTTCCTTGTTTGGATCATAATATCAGTAGGTGTTTAAAACACCAAATTAGCCAGGGATGAAACAATCATTTGGGGTATGTATTTGAAGCAGGGCTTTTTATCAAAATTGTGGGAAATTGCTTTTAATGTGAAAAGAGGCCTGGTGAGGTGTTTTCAATTTATGCTATACTTCAAATTGGTTTACTTTGATTACAAAAACACACTGTAGTCATAGACCTACAGGCATTATGAGCTTTTTAAACTATGTGTCACAAATTTCAGAACAAATAACCAAGCACAGATCAGAGAATTAACTGAAATAGGCACTTTGAATTAAAAAAAAAGAATAACTCAAGGGCACTTTCACTGAAGAAATATCTGAAGACATAGCAAAGTCAGGCAGGGGCGAACTGGTTCAAAGGAAGCCTGGCAAGATGTAATCAAAGGGACTGGTACGTCACCAGGAACCAGAATGGCAGCTGAATAAACCAGGGCACACTGGGTAGGTGGACATCTGACCGGGATGAGGGAGGGACTGAAAGAAGCCACTGACCAGGACCGCAGACACTGGGAAGAGTTTCCCAAATAAACAGTTACCAGCGTCTTTTCGATTATACATTGAAGTGAGACACTGATGATGTCAATCAGTGACAGCAGATGCTGGCAGCTGATCTAGCTGTGCGCTGTCATCATAATAGGACGGCACTATACGAGACATATTAGAAAAAAGAACATCTCATTTGCATCAAAAACATATTTCCCCATTTCTTCTCTCCTCACATGGTACTCTTTTGTCTCTCCCTTGCATCTCTATCAAGAGGGACTCAGATGCAAGGAAAAAACGCAAGTGACTGAAACGTGGATGCAATTTAAAGGAATTGACTTGCAATGATCATTCCTTTTAAAGTAAGCATGCATACATTATTTTTTAACAATAATAAGCGTGAATTAACTCGTACATTATTGCTTGACAATTATTAAGGCCTGTATTTTGGGGTTAGGAGTTCTTTATCTTACATGACATAGGCCTAAATTTTATTAGCAGATCTGAAACACTTAATTTTTACCAATTTTGCAACAAAATATATCAGCAAAGGAACAAATACTTTTTTCGCTGCATTAGTTATATTCTCAGGTTAATGTTTATAGATAGTTTCCAAGTCAAGATCACTTAAGAAATGGAAAGTGTTATGGCCCCAATTTGTTATTACATTTATAACACAACAGCAACAGCAAGGGATGACAAACACAGTTTTAACAACTAAAACACATTTAATTTTTAACAAAGACAAAGACTAATAACAACCTACAACTAAAGACCAAGATTGATAAATAAGAAAAAACAGAAATAATTACAGTCCCTTTTTGGTGGGGTGGCTTGGTGATGTCCTGGATGAAGAAAATGCTCAAACACAGGCAAAGAAATCCACAAAAGAAACGTCACAGGTCTTGAACAGAATGGCAGGTCTGGTCATCTTCTTGCAATTTCTCCTCCTACTCCACTGTCTCAATTCTTTTCATTATATACTCTTTTGCAGACCCCACCCACATTTAGACCTCTTTTTTTTACTTTTCTGAGACTTGCCCCAGACATGTCCAGGACATGTCTAAACATGACTCCAGTCTGAGCTTAACAAAAAAAGGTAAATACTGCCATCTAGTGGCCTATATTCACATTACAAAAGCTAATACTATAAAGAGGCTCTGCAGTCTTTAAGACCCTACGCAGAATATAACGGTCAAACAGCGATGCCATGCCAGCTGAATACTCTCTGAAGATGATGCAAAAGCCCAGAAATTAATTTGTTCAACTAGTAGATCAAGTTCATGCGGTTCCATTAAATGTGTGCTGGCTTTGATGGACTAATGATGACACTGACAGGGTTTTAGGGCCAGAATCTGACTTGGTAAAAAGCAAAGACACGTTCCTGCTTTGATGAAAGTTGCCTTGAGGTTGAACACATGCATGTGCCAGTCCAAGCCAGGAACCCAATTCTTTTTCCTTAACTACTGCAGAGAGGCCACTGCCCGTCGGCTGTATTTATCACATAACCTATAGATCACGTGCAGGCAGGTCAGTTCAGGGTAGTACCTTGTAATATTTGCCCCAGGTATCGACCGCCCTCTTTCAAAGGTGAGGGTACAGTTCATCTGATGTCTCATTTATGTAAAACACAGAGTCTTACATTCATTAAACTCTAGAGAGCAATGGGAATTCACAGTACACCTTGGAGCTTGCGCCTGCCAGTCAGTGTAATGGTTTTTGAGGCTGGTGGTGGTTTTGAGAGCTTTCTTGGTTGCTTTCATCCTGGACGATATCGGTTTACCCACAATCGGATTCTTAGACCAGCTGGCATTAATTGGGGGCGTCGCCCGGATTCTGTTTAAGCCCAAGTTCCGCCTCACTGCCCTTGCTAGAGTGTCAGTGTTTTGTTCGCACTATAGCCGGTAAGGTCTCTAGTGAGAAAGTTGTTGAGGTATTAGCTGCAAAAGAGGAAAGTACTAGATAGCAAAGGATTCTTTCTATTTTCCTCTTTCTGAGCGCAGTCTGGTGCTTATTCTTTTTATCTCGGTTTCTGAGATTTTTTCCCTTTCCATTCATTCTGTCGTACTTGCTTTGCTTCCTTATTGTTATACGGACTGGATCTAGGTCCTTTGGAAGCCTGAGTTTCTCTCCCTGATTTCTGTAATCCGGAAGACAGGCAGTGGTCGAATCCAGGTAATCAGAATGGCGAAAGTGCACTAGGGCAAATCCAAAAACAGAAGTCAGAGTTTGTGAGCAAAGTTCATTAACAGGGCAGCAGGCAAAAGAATGGTCAAGCAGAAACGGGTCGAAATCCAAAACGGGCAGCAAACAGCTACAGAGGGTCAAAGGCAAAAAAGCAAGGTCTTCCAAAGGGTGTCTGGCTTACACAAAATCGGCACAGGAGAAATTGATCAACGTTCTGACACAGATTGAACTGCAGTGAAGACTGTAAATAGACAAGGGGGAAGTTACATGCTATGCAGGGAACAGGTGAATTGGATAAGACTAATTAAAGTACCCATGGGGAAGTCTTGAACCAAAACAATTGGCAAAAGCCAAAATGCAGACAGGATTAACCCAGACAACCTATGACAGATAACCAGCTCCGGTCAAGGAGTGCTAAGTGCACAGACAATGAGTGCAGCATAGCAATTAAGCACGTGCGAGAGATCTCACGGAAACACAGGGAGAGACAGAGAAAGCAACAGGGGCGGAGTTACAGAGCAGAGCAGGTCAGAGTTTGTTATATTATCACCTAATCAAAATATGTGATAGTTAGTTAGTTACTGTACAGACAAAGGGATTAGTATACAGTAAAATTGCCAGTACTAACTCAGCAGCCTAGCGATTAATTAAAATGGTAATTTCAGAAAAGCAGGAAGGAAGGTAAAAACAAGGAAGACTTGAAGGAAGTTTGTGAAATACCGGAAAACTTCCAAAATCACCCGAAGCGTGTCTGGTATGATGACACAGATCACATCAGACATTACCGGGAAGACAATGTGCAATGCAATAATGGAGTAAATGAATAAATATGAAAAATAATAAATACAAAATCAGTCAGATACAGATCCTAACACAGCTACTTCTTTTCTTATCACATCTGAAAACTGAGTGCTGAGCAGAGGCAGAAGAGATCCATTCATACACATCCAAAGACAGTGAGAGCCTCGGGTTTTCAAGATGGCCTCCTGGAGTTGCTCAGGAATGGAGAGTGCTCACCACCAGCCCTGCCTGTTTTGTTTTTAACCCCTTCCCCACTAAGGATGTATGTATACACCCTCACTGCAGCCATGCAGCAAACTAGAATATATATATATATATATATATATATATATATATATACATATATATATATATATTTTTTTTTATTTATCTCGAACAACAACAGCAAAATATGTGTGTGTGTGTGTGTATATGTAGTACATGCTCAAAACAACTATTTGACCCTAAGGAAAATTGTGTGAATGAAGTCATGCTACTTATGCTGGTGCCTGAGAAGATCCTGGTGCTGACTGGTAAACACCACTGACAACAATCATTTACTTATTTCCTGGAAAACCCCATTTGTCGATGTTTTGATTGCCATTATGCCGTATCGTCCCTGTGTTTACACAGCAGACGAGGATTTAAACAACATTTTTGTGAATACAGACTCAGCATTCAATGAAAAGAGCAAAGACAGTTATTCATTTGTGCCAAGTGGTTTAGAGTATCGCGTTTTGAAGAACAACATACAAATAATTGTGTCAATTTGTGGGTCGTTGTTGTCCTCATCTTCCAAAGTGTCTTGATCATCGACATCAATATTTTCTTCTTTCGAACTGGCCTCCAAACCTCTTGGCACAAACAAAACTTTATATATATATGTAGGGAATGGGATGATGAGGAAAACTGTTTTTAACATTTCCCAAGTAATTTTCATAGTCAAAATCTGGCCCTATTTTGATGACCCAAGTGCAGTCACTAGATGTACGTGCTAATGGTATCGGAGAATACATTCCAGTAATTTGAGTCATGGTCTATACAACAAAAATGTAGCAATCAAGCCCCATTTCGGATGCTTTATGGGATAGTTCGGTGGCGAAGTCCCTTCCGGTCTCACGCAGTTGCGGGGGAAAAGTTGCTGTGCAATACCGAGCGTCAAAGGCGTATTAATTCTTCATATATCCGGTACTTTTTCTTGGCTTGACTGTGGCATTTATAGCATTTACAGTTTCTCAAGTTTAGCTGAACTGTTGTTGTCATGCCGCTTTGCAAGCTGCGCAATGGATGTATGGCAGTCCTGGAAGTGTTTTTCATGAAAGGAGGCAATAGTGTAGCTGTGGAGCAGTTGTCAAAGTGGGTGGAGTAGGACAAATTAATTACCTGTTTGTGTAGTGGGGGTTTGGTCCCATTAATACCAATCAAAATAGCCACTGTCAATCCCTTTTAAACCAATGAATTAATAACATAGTGAACTGGCAGTTTGGTCAGGTGAAGAACAAGTACAAACTAATTTGTTACCGCCTCTTCCTTTAGTCCGCTGTGAACCGTGCTGCAGTGTTGTAATGCATGGAGGTATTTGGGGAGATTGAAGGCGATTGACGGGGTAATTCATTCCATATGAGAAGATAAGGGCGATTTAAATAGTATACAAACATGAACTTGTGGTCTGAAAACTATTATTTGTATTTCTCTCACGCAAAGGAAATATTCACATGTATATTCACGAGAAATATTCACAGGGCTTCCCTTTCCATTCAACCAAAGTACCATTGTGAAGGCATCATACATAGGGTACATAACAGAAATGAAAATGAGAAGGAAATGATGTGCATTTATTTTCCAAAAGCTCAGCTGGCTGCAAGCAACAGTGTTTGCATTAAAAAGTGGCTTGAGAGAGCCAAAGCATAAATGAGGTTTGTGACATGAAAATTGCACAGTGCCAGCTTAACCCTCTATTAACCAGCATAGCATATCTGCTACATGAAGTAAAAGGGTTAACAGCCTGGACACCCTGTTGGTTTTGTTTCTTATTGCCAAATAAACATCTGAGAATAACTTGAATGGTCCGTCACTTTAATGTTTTCATTAGCATTATTATCCAATGTAGCAGGTTTGCTACAATTTGGAAAGGTGGGCCAAATTAGTCAATTTTTTGGTCTTTTTCAAATAATGGCCCAAAATAAAATTATTTCCGTATGCAGAAATGTTTAACACAATTGGAAATGGGTTTGGTTAATAGAGGGTTATTGAATTAACATACCTTCTTGAACTGCTAGACCCCTTGATAAGGAATTTTTCTCGAGCTGAAAACTACCAAACTGGGGAATTAAAGTGATATATATGTTGTGATGGACAGAACTGTGCATACCATTAGGACCACATGTGTTTCTGTTTGCAAAGGGAAAAACAGAGAGCCCATCAGGTCACATCCACTTGGTGCCTTGAGAGTAAGCATAGAAGTTACATAGAAGGCTGTTCCTTTGCTCGCTGCGGAATGAACTGTTCACTTCACTTCAAGAATAAGAATCCCATGTAATTTCTAAATGATTTCATAGACATTCTTTCAGGCACCCCCCCCCCCCAATTACATGATTAGCATACTGATTCAAAAATGCAACTAACAGTACACTCATCTCTAAGTATTAAGGAGATTTACTTGAGACAAAATCCAATGAGAAGGGAACTTCATTCATGTGTACAATTTTAATGCAGGTGCCAGATAATTATGATTTAGGGGCTGGCGCAATTTGTCTGCCCTTCATTCTCTTGAATTTGTGGCAAAAGATATTTTAAATACTTACAGGGGTTTATTTAGACCACCCAGGGCCTGGAAAGATTAATAACAAACACAAGAAATAGCACCTATAATAACTTAAATGCAACTTGCACAGTAGTTCACAAAATATGAATTTAACTTGCTGTAAATAAAGTTCAACAGAAACTGCAGTGGAGGAAGGATAGTTTAAGAATGATGCAGTGACTATCATAATATTGGGCTGTGTGAGAATGCATTAATTAGACTGTATCTAACGGTCAATTACCCTATTTGCAAATGGTATAAACTAATTATCTGGCATACCACTTATTCAAACTGTCAGTCGGGTTTTGAATATGGAAAGCTTTTCCAGGAATGAAGTGTGTCAGCAAATGTTTTCACACATTTTT
This sequence comes from Gymnothorax reevesii, assembly GCA_029721435.1. Taxonomy (NCBI): domain Eukaryota; kingdom Metazoa; phylum Chordata; class Actinopteri; order Anguilliformes; family Muraenidae; genus Gymnothorax; species Gymnothorax reevesii. The sequence continues at coordinate 58,063,248 of CM056586.1, forward strand.
TAAAAATGTCTCTTATTTAATTGCATTAATATTTCAGTAATTAATGACTATTCTGTCCTGACAAACTCACCAGTTTATATTACCATTTAGAATACAAAATGTGAGCAATGTCCCGGAAAATGATATTCATTATTTTTGGAGCAGTATCAACCTTTTTTGAGAGAACAAGAGGGATCTTTCCCAGCCATTCCACAAGGGTTCCTCTCCATCTCATTGATGACAGTCCAAGGCTGGCAGAGCAGTAATTTTAAGTCGGGCATTCTACTTCTGACTCTCGCAAAAATGTTTCCATTTTGGTTCAACTGTGGGAAACCAGCCAGGAAGAGAGAGAGACAAGGAGAAAATGAATTGTCATGCAAGGAGACAGCAAGATCAGGGTTTCATACAGCAATCATCACTCTCTCAAAAGCACCATGGCTCCAGTAATAAGATCAGAGTCCGCACCACTTGAGGCTGACAGCCTGGTCTTAGTCCATTACTTAAATGACCAGGGGCCCTTTCCATGTGATTGGTGGTTGATGGGGGCAATGTATCAGATATTTCTCAGCCCGCTTCGTTGGATAGCGGAGTTACAGAGCGTATTGATGAGGGTAAAACAGAACGCCACGGCCTCTGTCTTTGGGAGTGAATAGGAGGAGCCCCGAAGGTGACACCTCAGATGGCAGCCTATCCTGGGGCTAACAGCAAATCAGCTGTCTACACTGCAAGCATGGAAAACCATGACAGATTGCATGGCTTTGCCCATACCTCGCTGCTTGTGCACGTTATTAATAAGTTGATATAGCTACTTGCGGTGGAGTAGTAGTTCGCCCGAGGGACTGGCTCCACACGGCTGCACTCAATTTCAGGCCATTAGAATGTATATGCAACATTAATAATTCCAAGGCTATTTTATACGCACGCATACAGCTGCAGGCTCGTTGACTGATGAGCTGTAATGTCAATGTGAGGCAGCATAGACTGCCTCTGTCACTCTCACACGCAGCAGTGGAGGCGTCTTTTTTTATAAGGTGGAGAGGTACCAGGGACCCAGGCCCAGAAAAACCCATAATAAATATTGAATATTATTTTGCCAGGTCAAGGTATAAAATTGTGAATCGTAATTTCACCTGGCAGCCCTGTGCAGACATACAAGCGCATGTAGAAATAAATACAAAAGTAAAATGTCTTTACCTGATGTCACAAGGTAGAGGAGTCAGTGCTTATATGCAAACATGCCTTTGTTATAAATGGCTAGACTAGAGAACAGTCCGATGGGGAAAGTCTGCATTCTGTAAACTAAAGCTCTCTCAGCATAAGACTTACCACTGCTGTAGTACCAGGTAAATTCAGATTATATTCCATTACATTCAAACAAACCAATGCCAGAAAGTAACAGAGCTGGAGAGTTACTTTTTAGTTCCACTGGGTGATTGGTGGAAGCAGTTGATGGAGGTTGGTCCCACCTCATGTCACAAAATGAACTCTGTCAAACTTGCATCCATTTGAATTCTCAGTGCCAGGGTTCCCCAGAAGAATATTTCCAAGAGCATTACGATCCCTCCACCAGCTTGTCCACTTCCCACAGTGCATCCTCATGCCATATCTTCCCCAAGTAAATGATGCGCATGTGCCCAGCTGGACCAGGCAACTTTCTCCAATTTCTCCACGATTCAGTTCCAACACTCATGTGCCCCATGTAGGCGCTTCTGCGGAGGGAAGAAGTTACAATAGTCTCTTCGACTGGTTCGCAGCTAAAAAGTGCTGTAGGCAGCAAAGAGTGATGCACTGTGCATTGTGACCCATTCTTCATGTAAGTACCATTATAAGTCTTTGGGACTTGGGCCACAGTAGCCTTCCTGTCAGTTCAGATCAGATGGGAAAGCCTTTGTTGCCCTTTGATGTGCCTTGAGTGCCAAATACCCTGTCACTTGTTCATGGTTTGTTCCACCTTGAGTAGGTACTGCTGACTTTGAGGACGTTCTGAACCAGTCGGCTGGCCATAAGAATTTGGACCCTGTCATTCAGGTCCTCTTTCTCCCAGATTCAGTACCATAAGTTTGAGGGCCGACAGTTTGCATACCATTTAACGTCCGTCTGCAGACCCTGACATGCACCATTGTTAAGAGATCATCAACATCATAGATATCAACAATCTCCAACCGTCCTCCTGGGAAGCTTCCATCCCGTAGGTTTTTACTCGACCCTAATTCAGCACAGCTGATTCGGCTAACTAGCAGCTCATGAAGATCTCTTACTGGTAAATAAGGACCACTTTGCTTTCTTTTTTTTTTTTTTTTTGGAGTGAAAACCTTCAGGGTGATAGCTATATATAGTATTTTCAGGGATTTTTTTTCTTCACTAAATTTTGATTATACTCCATAATTGTAGTTTTTTTTCTTTTCTTTTTTTTAGCTTTGGGGACCAAGGGTTCCTACCCTTAACCCTTCTTTTACTCTATAACTATGCTACCCAGCAAAGTGTTCACCAAATTAATCTAATTAAGGGCTTAGATGTGCTGGCTCCCAATGTTGAGTACAGCAATGTTTCTCAACCACAGGAGCACCTTTCCCCGTCAGTTATAATCAGGTTGTTTTTTTCGAAATATAACCTCTGGTAGAAGTATTGATTATTTAACACTTTATAATAAGGGGACATGAATCATGTAGTTAGCAGGCATTACTTCAAGCATGATTCACTCATGAGTTCATCATCATTTTTGCATGATTTCATACATGAATTCATCACGACTAATCGTGAGTTAAAATGAATTCATGCTTACTCATGTCTGAGTTCATGCAATGACATCATATCAACTAAGGCATTACTGTAATAAATTCGTCATGAATCAAAAGTGATTAAGCATGATCATGATGAGTACATGGTTAATTAAAGACAGTCATTTCACTTTTGGCAGAATTGAAATAGTCGTTTTCATCCATTACTTCAATCTTACTTACAATAGCATTTCACACACCCGTTGTTATAAAAGCTACCGTTTGTCCACCACTTTAGTTGAGGGGGCACAAACATGATGAACTCATGAGAAAGTAAGCTTTAATTCATGACATTCGATGATTCCTTCGCAATAACATTTCTCACATCGGTTGTGATAAAAGCATGTACAGCCACCACTATAGTTGAGGGGGCACAAACATGATCGACTCATGGGAAGCTAATGGGTAACACTTTACAATAAGGGTACAACAATTAACATTAATTAACATTTGCTCATTAAGTGTCAGTTAATTAGCAGGTAACTAATGCGTTAGATAGCTGAATAAGCATTACGTAACCATAATTGAACTTTTATTAATTTCCTGTGTATCCCTCATTTTTAAATTGAAACCATCCCTTAAGTATCCCCAATGTAGCACTTCAAACTATTAAATCATAATTTATAATTTGATACCTTAGTTCATATGAACATCATTTGTAAATGATTACCAGGTGCATTAGTTAAATGTGAATTGCCTGTTAGTACACACTTATTACTGCATTTACTAATGTTAATTGTTGTACCCTTATTGTAAAGTGTCACCAGCTAATGCATGAAGTAAGAATGAATTAATGGGTAAATCAGTCTGTACTAATGCATGAAGTAGTATATAACTTCACTGTAATATTTTATCTTTATAATAAAAAAATGATGGTACAGCGCCCTCCATAATCATTGGCACCCCTGGTTAAGATACGTTAAAAGCCTTGAAATAATTTCAATTTTTATTGCAGAAGCATACTCTCATAAAGCATACTCATAAAATCACCAGTTCAACAATTATTGGAACCCCTATTGGAACCCCTTTATTTCCTAGGAAATAAATGTAATTGAAGTATTTCTGTCATTTCTACAGTAGTTTGCAAAGTTGATCAGAGTATCTAGGAACATTCATTCATTCATTTTATTCCTCACTCGGGTCACGGGGCGAGCTGGAGCCTATCCAAGCTGGCTACTGGCAAAGGCAGGGACCCACCCTGGACAGGCTGCACACACCATTCACTCTCACACTCATACCTATGGGCAATTTAGTGTCTTCAATTAACCTGACATGCATGTCTTTGGACAGTGGGAGGAAACCGGAGTACCCGGAGAAAATCCACGCGAACTCGGGGAGAACATGCAAACTCCACACAGAAAGGCCCCAGGCCGGATTCAAACCCATGACCTTCTTGCTGTGAGGCAGCAATGCTGACCACTGTGCCACCGTGCCGCCAATCTAGCAACATTTTATTAGTAATTCGTCACTTCCTGTTTCCCTGGGGTATGAATATGATGTGACACAGAGGCCATTTCTCTTATCCACTCTTCAACATAGGAAAGACAAAGGAACACACCATTCAAGTAAGGCAGATATGTGTCGACCTTTACAAGTCAGGCAATGGCTACAAGAAAATAGCCACTCGCCTGCACCTGCCGATATCTACTGTCAGCGGAATCATTAAAAAGTTTAAAACAACTCGAAGAGTGGTAAACAAGCCTAGAGGAGGTTGCAAGGTTATTTTGCTACCACGCACAGTCAGGAGGATGGTAAGAGAAATAAAAAGTTCTCCAAAGCTCACTGTTAAAGAATTGCAACACATGGTAGCATCTTGGGGTCACAAAGTCTCCAAAACAACAACCAGGCGCTATCTACATTCCAACAAGCTGTTTGGGAGGCATGCACAGAAAAAACCTTTTCTCACTCAGTCATAAACGCAAACGTCTGGAGTTCACTAAGCGGTACTAGGACTTCAGCTGGGACCTTGAGCTTTGGCCAGATGAGACCAAAATAGAGCTTTTTGGCAACAAACACTCTAAGTGGGTCTGGCGGAACACAAAAGATGAGTATGCAGATAAGCACCTCATACTCACTCTGAAGTATGGGGGGGATTGGTGATCCCAGGGCCTGTTTCTCTTCCAGAGGCCCTGGGAACCTTGTTAGGGTGCATGGCATCATGAACGCTTTGAAATACCAGGACATTTTAAATCAAAATCTGGTGGCCTCTGCCCGAAAGCTGAAGATGGGTCGTCACTGGGTCTTTCAGCAAGATAATGACCCTAAACATGTGGCTAAATCTAGACAGAAATGGTTCACCAGACACAGAATCAAGCTCCTCCCATGGCCGTTTCAGTCCCTAGACCTCAACCCCATTGAAAACATGTCGAGTGAGCTGAAGAGGAGAGTGCAGAGGAGAGGACCCAGGTCACTGGATGATTTAGAGAAATTGTGCAAAGAGGAACGGTCGAAGATCCCTCTTTCTATATTCTCCCATCTTGTGAAACATGATAGGAGAAGACGAGATGCTGTTTTGCTGGCAAAAGGGGGTTGCATAAAGTATTAACATCAGGGGTGTTAATAATTGTGGCACACATGATTTGATGTAGAAGAATTGTTTCTTAATGTGGGATTTTTTTCACACTTAATAAATGCACTTGAATTAAAGGTTGGATTTTCCTTTTTTTCCCATTGTGGTCCTACATTATTTAGAAAAAAACTGAATTTATCAGAAGCTAAAGAACTCATCTTAACCAGGGGTGCCAATAATTATGGAGGGCGCTGTATGTCCAAATAATATATCAATTGCTATTCTGCCAAAAGTGAACTGATTATGTCTTTGTAGGCCCATGAATTCATGAGCAACTAACCTTCCTGTTGTTCAATATTCCCAATAGACTAACATTTGAACATTTATACTGTATCTTGTGATGATAGCTACCATACATCCACCACTTTAGTCGAGGGGGTACAAACATGATGAATTCATGCGAAATTAAGCTTTAATTCATGGCATTCAAGGAAAAAATGACAAGCTAATATACCAATCATTTTAGTTAAGGGGGCACAAACATGATTAATTCATGGGAAGCGAATACAGTACAGTCGCCGTTAAAACCAAAGGAAAAGTTGTTAATCCGCCAGTACGGGGGCGTAAGGCTCTCAGTGGGACCGGGAAATCTCGTTGTGAGCTGTGCAATAGGACCGGCGTATTGACGTGCATGAAGATGAAAGAAGACCTCCCGCCGCCTACCGCACACGGGGTAGCTGGGCGATAGCCCGTTAGCCGGGTGTTTGTTTAATCAAAACTGAGCCACGAGGGCGGTTGGGCTGGTCGTTTTGACAGTTGTCCGTACATGTAGATAATGGCACAGCTTGTTGGCGATTTATTTGCATATATGAATGCAAAAGTAACGTTAGCCTACATAAAATATTGATTTGCTTTGGCAGGGGTGATATTGCCGGTAATCATTTTTGCAAACCTTTTTATGTTTGATGATACAGTTTGCTCAACCTGTGCTACTATTTAAAACTTTAGTGGGGTATAATATGCAATTGGATTATTAAATATCATGCTATTTTTGGTGAGGAGTTTGTTTGTCAGGTATCATTTCTGCAATATTTTATGTGTGGAGATAATGTGTGCTTTTATGTGCTATTATTTTTCACTCAAGTGCTGAAATAGGCTATATTATTTTTCCTGTTACAAACCTGTAATTTAGTAGCTTACATCCATTCCTATATCAAATCTCAGTGAAATTCGTTTACGCAAAGAACTTGAATGTTTTCGATTTATATACAGTTTCGTTTTAAAATGCTAATTGGCTATTTTTAACCAATTTTTCATGACGAAACGTTTTGCATCATCTGTATTTGTTTTAATGATTTGTCATTAATCAAAAATCATTTGTCAACAACCATTCAGATGTTCAAATATAATGTTCGCAAAGCTTGCAACTGGAAAAGAATTGTGAAAAATATGAATTTAGTTCGATCTAAACTACTCTTGAATGCACCATAAAAAAACCAACAAAATAAACAGCTTGCGGAACCTTACACGGGTTATTTTTTGTAAACTTACTATATATCAATCAATAAGGAGAACGTAATTAATAAAAAGATCAGCTCAATATCTTATCTCTAAAGAACAATAACTTAAATGTCACTTAAAACTGAATGGCTCTTTCGTAAACTGAATTCACGGAATTAAAAGCGGATACACCTGGCACTGATTAAATACAGCTCAGTTCGTGTCATCTCTATTTATTACTCATTGTCACCCTAATAATCCCTTTAAGCTCACTGTAGCCCATTACAGAATTCATGACCAGCTTAAGGCGTGGCAGAAATTTTCTATAAAATGCCCAACCATAAACTGACATCACATTCACAATTATGGAACCTATCACGATATGACGCATTTCTCCACTGTTTAGGAGGAAGATTGACTCCTTGGTGAGAGAGAACCTCACACCTCTGCAGGTCCGAAAAGCATAATTTCAGAGAATCACGTGATCATACGCTCACAGGCTATTAAGTTGTATATTGCCAATTTGTTTATTTATATTGCGGTTGTCTTTTCAAAACCAATAAATCAATTGTGGCACACTTCGCTGAAGATCTACCCACAAACCCTCAGAATTGCAGACACAGTTTCTGCAATAAAAAGACTTATTTAAAATACAAAAAAAATCCCTCAAGAATATAATTGCTCATATTACACTGTCGAATTTATCATAATTTTTTTTTTCTTATTCATGCTAGGCTTTTTAAACTGAGGAAATGATCAACCACACGCTTTCCAGAGGTCGCATAAGCTCTCACTTCCACATTCACTGCAAGACAAAATTAGAAGATAAAATACATAACGGCAAACAAAAACATAATTCTAACAGTCAAAATGCCCTCTATTCTATAACGAACACGCGGTACTACATTCAGGTCCGCGGAGCCACATGTGGTTATTCCTGGCGGTAAATTGTCCTGTGATACGGCTCATTGGTTAGATCGTGGTTAGAAATGGGCAAGAAGGGGAAATGTCCGAGGGAACCAGGCATTAACTAACGCTGTCTCTTCGGTTTTAACGGCGACTGTACTGTACATGAAGTAAGAATGGCGTAATGGATTAAAACGTCTATTTGAATTCTGCCAAAAGTGAAACGACTGTCTTTATTGAACCATGAACTCCTCATGATCATGCTTAATTACTTTTGATTCATGATGAATTCATCACAGTAAGTAATGCCTTAGTTTATATGATGACATTGCATGAATTCAGATATGAGTAAGCATGAATTCATGTTAACTCATGATGTATGTCCCCTGATTACAAAGTTTTACCATTTATTTTAACTTTAAGTTGAACTATTCACCTTAACTACAGTAAACTTTGAATGCCATATCATGGCATAAAGAAAAATTTAAGTGTGAATTTATTTATGAAATAAGCAAATTCACTATTTCAAGGAAATTTATTAAAGATGGTGGTGATAATAATAACTACAAGAGTTATAGCAATTTTTTGATATTATGACTATGATTTTTATTTCAGAATTTCATAAAATTATAATGATAAATTACAATTGATTCCTCGCCACCTCAGCCTCCGACTCCCACCGACCCAACGTCCCACTCTACACCCCTGCTCCCTCCAACCAGCTCCCATTATCCATTGTATACTTACACCCCAAATGCTACGCGGGTACCATGCTATAGCATAGACATATTCTTGCCTCTGGATTTAATTTTAATGCATTTCATGTATCTAAACTTGCAGTGACTGGGAGTAACCCGTTTTGGAATGAGCGTGTTCAAATGATTCAGACAAGTTTGGACATTAACAAATTATTTTCCTTTGTAACACATTACAGCAACTGGTCTTAATTAGTTTTTCTCAAATTTATCATAATCCAATTCACTGAAGTTGTTGCTATAACATGAAATCCTCCAGCTTATAGAGGCACTGCAGAAATGCACAAATAACAGTATGAGAATAACTCACCTTGACTCTTGTTCCCTTTCTTTAAATTTTTTTCTGTTATGGTGATTTGAGTTTTTTATTTTATTTTTTTTTAATAATTGGGGATGGGCAGAGCCATTTTTTTTTTTCAATTCCGATCCCTTTGTGATATCTGAAATTTGTTGTCTGCCAATACCGATACTATTCCGCTACCAGGGCTAATTTTACTTGTGTATTATTGTCATTATTATTATTATTGTCGTTGTTGGTGGTATTATGTGCAGGGTTGCATGAGACTGTGGTCAACAGGAAATGGTGTAGGAATTACTGAGAAACAGACATGTAAAGACTAAAGTGAAATCTAGATCGTATGTACGTATGTCTGTGTGTGTTTGAATGGGTGTATATGATTGAATGGGATTTACAGTTTGCATATGTACAACATAATTCTCATAGCAAACCATTTTCAAATATTCCTTCATTTAGCTACTACTTTAATCTGATACTGGTCTTCAGTTTCTGAATTACCGTCACTCCAGTGTAGATTGCCTTTCAGAGTTTCCAATGTATTTGTTGTTCTTGGATGCATTTCTGGGGAGAGTGAGGGCTCTCCACTGCAATCACATCAATCCTAACTCGATGTCTGCAGTCAGGTTGCCCCCACAAAGGTTGATTCAGCCCTGTCATTCAATACTAATGGGAAACATCTTGATGAAAGAAATCCATCAGAGAGGCATCACAAGCATCGTGCCAGTAAGATTGAAAGCTTAACCAGGGAACAGGTACATAGACTGTGGACAAGTAGAGTGTAATTTATATCACTTAAGTCTGACTCCAATGCAATCATGGGTGCACTCGAAAACAGTATTAGTGCGATTTACCAATTATACTGTCAGAATTGCTTATGAAAATTAACTGGTGTGTAGATCTTTCTTTGTCTCTCCCTCCTCCTGCTCTTACCAGAATTCTGAGATTTAATCGCACATCACATAACTTAAATGCATTTTTACTGTGCCGTTTAAACCTTTATTCAGACATCTATCTATGGATTTCAGAATGCATTTACTGCATGATTTTCTTTCATTGATATGCACCATTTTCCTTCATTTATCTTTAGGTACTGTATACATTGACCATTGCTGAAGAAATGTTAACAAAAAAGGAGGGCTTAGTTTTTGGGTTGAGAAGATTTGCAAGAGTCACAACTTCAGTGAAAAAGTAAAAAAAAAAAAATCACGGTTTGCATTTTTCACTTTATGTCATGGTTTAAAGCCCACTGGATGCCAAGGGAAATAGGGCACTAGGACCATGGGCCTAGTAATATGGGCCTTATAATTTGAGTAAAAATGTATTCTGATAAGTGACTCTATGTAATAATCATGTTAATTTTGTTTCAAAGTATGCCAATGAAACTATGATCTTTTTTGTACAAATTTGATCGCGCTTCCAAACTTTTAGTGTAAACAAAAACAGAATGCAATGATTTGCAAATCATCTACATTTAATTGGAAATAGTGCAAAGACAACATATCAACTGTTGAAACTGAGATTGAGCAAATATAAAAAAAAAACATTTTGAATTTTATGGGACAGGGGGAATGTTCACAATTGTGTTGCCCCACCTTTTCTTTCAATAATACTCTGAGCGCATTTGGGAACTGAGGTGACCAACTGCTATAGCTTTAAAAGCAAAATGTTTTCCTATTCTTGCTTATTATAGGCTTTTAGCTGATCAGCTCCCAGTCAGACTTCTTTGTGGCGTTTGTTTGGGAAAGATTGCCCAGGCAGTCTTTCCCTGAGTGGTGAAGCCATTGCCATCTTTATGTCCGAAAGACTTTTTATACTCAATCATGTTACTGACCTATTGCCAGTTAACTTTATGTGCAGTGAGATGTTCCACCAGGTGTATTTTTGGTTACAGGACTCTTTGTCCCTGGATTTTTCGCCCCCGAGGACTTATCATCCCCGGACTTTTCGCCCCCGAGGACTATTATGAGGGTTAAGACTAGGGTTAGGATTAGCAATAGCATTCTAATACAGGAGGAGGGCAAAGCATTGGGGATGAACCGTCCAGGGACGAAGAGTCTGGGGAGGAAAAGTTCAGGGGAGGAAAACTCCAGGGACGAAAATTGCTTGGGGATGAAAAGTCCGGGGTCAAAAAGTTTGGGGACGAAAAGTCCCACAGCCGGTTTTTTTTGGCATCATCAAACTTTTCCAGTTTTTGTAGCCCCTGTACAAACTTTCTTTGAAATGGCTGGCATCAAATTCAAAATGAGCAGATGCTTTTCAAAAGATAATACAATTTCCCAGTTTCAATATTTGATGAGTTGTCTTTGCACTATTCTCAAATAAATATACGGTTTGAATGATTTGCAAATCATTGCATTCTGATTTTATTTATATGATACACATATAATTTTCTGGAAATATAGTTTTATTTTTAAACATATTTTGATTTATAAAATAATAATCTTTCAAATTGCAATCTTTTTTTATTTTTAATCAATCACATGTTTGTGTGCTGCTGCTTGTCGCTGTGTCTGTAAGAAGCCTAGGGTTCACGCGTTGTGCACTCGTCTACAAGGGCACGCAACACCATATCAATAATGAGGCCTTAAAATAGCAATTAAATACTGACTATTGACTTTAAACTAGGTTTCTGATCGCCAATCGCACACGAGTTTTATGCTACTTCAAGATAGCAACATGCCAGCACAGTGCCTGACCACACCTTATTTTAACACTAATACACCCATGGGCGCTCAGTTTTGCGCAAATGCATCAGTTATTTATATAGGATGGACACTGGATGGGAAAATGGTATCTATATCGAACGTAAAGTACCAAAGACACTTGCGTTACACTTTACACTGGGTGTAAGATGGAGACCATTGTGTCTACATCTCTTTTCACAGTGTATTGTGCAGTGCCTGTCATTGGTGAAGTGGTCCCCAGGTTCACCAGTCACCTGTAGATGCGGGACTCTCTGGTGACAGAGAGTGAGGAAGGGTTACTATGACCATTTGGGACAATATATTAAACTAACATAAAGATGTTGAACAGCACATTAAGCGTCAAAAAGGTGTACATCTAAACATTTTCTTTAACTCGTCGACAGAAACTTTTCTCAGTTACTGGAGCAGAGCTTGGGAAATCAGCAGAAAATCTGTACCGCAATACATCTGCGCATAGTTTAAAATGAATTAAATTATGACAAAGAACATTTCAAATTTAAATGGCCAAGTTGACTATGCAGTAAACATTGCTAATACATCAAAACTAATCAGCAGACACTGGGTTTTTGGCACAGATGGAGGACTTATGTGACTGACAAATTCAAGTTGTGAGAGTTGAACCTAAAGCGATACAACCTGCCGTCTAATCACATACATTTAAATAGGGATCCACAGGGGAGAGGGCTCCTAGTCGCATCCTGCTGATTCACTCTAATTGCATGCATTTATGCACATTCTTTCTGTCACTTTTTTCCACCCTCTTTACCACTTTCTGAATTCAGTTTTCAAATATGTTTGTACGCTAGGCAGGGGGTTGTGCGATATGCAGAGTCCCCTTGTGCAATATACAGAGCCTTTACATCCCTGTTTGCAAAGGAAGGCGAGAAGCACGAGACAAAATCACACGTTTCAGTTAAGAACATTCACAAAACTTTGATTTTATGATGTTAGGGTTAGAGTATAAATTAAATTGATGCGACTTCACCATGAAAAGTCTTAATAAATATTAATAAAAATGATTCTGCTGCTCAATGTGGACAAAAACTTGGTCAGTGGGGAGAAAAAAATGTGCTCAGATGGGAAACGCATTCTCAACAAATAAATAAGGGAATATTGCTCGCAGTATAGAAAAGAAACTCATATTTTTGTTTTGCTTAAAACAAGAGCAGCTAAACAATCAAAGCCTGCTGGCAGTGCAGGCTCTTCTATTGCTAATTGGTTGCATGGATATATCACAGTTAGTGGACAGACTGGCTCGGTGCTTCTTGCACTTTTGAATAAAAGCTAATGACCAAGCATGCTAAACACAAGGATAAATTGCTTTTGCCGATGACTAAATATTCTGTTAGCCTCTGAACTCTTCTGTAACCCTCCATATGTGTGGTGGATTTATATTGGTTTCATGAGGGATGCATACAATGCTTTAAATGGTAATATTCTGTGATTATATTGGAAAATAAGTATGATAGTTTGAATAACCACTGTACATTATGCAAAGCTTAGTGCGATGCACAATGGCAAATTTTCACTGAGTTTCCTCAGGACATAAGCATGTCAAAAACCCTAAAACCAGCAGGGTGAACCCTTGGTCTGTCTTATCTACTTTAGCTCCAGGGACACTGTTGTGGTCACCTGTTGTTGACACTGCCATATTCCATACCTGAAGCTAAATGGCTCTCAGAAGTGACTGCTCAAACGGTGACCTTTTACACCAATATAAAAATGATAGGTGACACTTATTTTTTATGTGAAACATTTAGTGAATTTTTGTATTTTAAGTAATGTACAACCATCTGAAATCCAGAAAAATTGGTCCAGTGTGTATAATGATAATTAAAATCCCAATCCCTGGACTGTCGACCATCTGCAGTCCTGTATCCGGCAGGAATGGGAACAAAGTCCACTTTAGAAACTCCAACAACTGGACTGCTTAGGTTAAAAACAACTACTGAGTGTTATTAAAAGGAGAGGTTATATTACACAGCAGTGAACATGCACCTTTCCCAATTACACGGGAACATGTGGCAGATATTGCATTTTAAAATAGCTACTATTTTCAACAACAACTACAAAAAAAAAAGGCTGCAGTTGATAAGCTAAACTATTCTTATTTTCTCTTTGTATTCCTTTCTTTTAGATTTTTTGCTTTATTTGACAGTTATACAGTGTAGAGAGACAGGAAGGTTGGAGAGAAGAATGGGGGAAGACATGCAGCAAATAACCTAAGACAGAATCGAACCCAGGACGCTGCTGGAGGGACTCAGCCTTCATGGTACGCATGCTTAGACCGATGAGCCTGCGGGGCACCCCTCTTTGTATTCCTTCCAATCGAATACTGGTTAAAAGGGATCAGAAAGTAAGTGCTTGGTATTTTTATCTACATTTTACACGTCCCACTTCTTCTGGAATTGAGGTAGTAAGGTGTAATCACCTAGCTTGCCTGTGCGTCATGTGACGCGTTACCCAATTCTGCCAACATGGCCCACATCTGACTGGTGCTAGTTAACCAAAGTCGACTAATGAGGATTTTTGTTTGATTATCAAATGATTAGGGTTTGTATTCAATCATACTTGGCCCTGACTGCTAATTCACAGGCAAAATGGGAGTAAATTGATTAATTTTTATGTCATGTCTTTTCAAAAATGGCATGTATAATGTACTGCTTTATTTACCCTTTAAAACTAGATGCATCACTCACATGCTTCTCCCATAAAATCCAGATGCGACGTGTGCACTTTTTTCATGATAAAATCATTTTCAGGAATCATGACTGATGAAATACACTGCAATGCACTGAAATACACATGAGGAAGGCAAAATCTATTATTGGATGCATCTAAAAAGTATTTTCCAAAGCTGTGTCACTTTGACAGAAACAGCAGTGATTGAGAAGGTTCAGACCCAGATTATGATGCGAGTGCTGACCTGCAAGCCAAGGCAAAGTGAGGGATAAGCATGTTTGAGGAGGAGGTGGAAAGAATTTCAACAGATTTGACGGATTTCACGTTGACAGGAAAACGGTCACCCACACCATAAAAGAGAGTATTGCCGCAGTCAGGGGTAAAGATAAGCCTTTATAATTATTTCAACACAAACTTCACAATTTCTGAAAATTTTTGTTTTAAAATTAATGGATTTTATAGCTGCTTTCAAAACCTTGACATGGCACATCTGTAATAACAGTAAATTCTAATTCCACTTAGTTGATTATACCTTTGCCAATTTCACAGGTTGTTATTTGCACTCACACCAAGATACAGAGGCATGCAAACTGAAGTCTACATGCTTTGCAGTCAGTAAAAGCACTCTCAATTTTCAACTACTTTCAATTTTCAATAAAACTTTCATAATTCAATTGAAATTTACACTGTAGCCGAGGGGGAAAAATCCAGCATGCTTTCACACTTTGGTTTGGTTGCAGATGTGGTCCCCAATATTTTTTAATGAATTTGTCTCTGAACTCATCGGTATACTTACAGAGACTTACAGAAGAATGAGTGGTCAAGCAATGCCTTTCACCAAACTCAATCTTAATCTAATGCCAGAGTTTTGTATAGATGGGGTTTAATGTGCCCTTGATCCGTCAGTTAATGTTGCTAATATCAAGAGATTCTTGCCCTGAAATATGTAGCTCCCCACAGGCTAATAACTCGCCATTGTTACAAACATTTCCTCTGGATTCAAATAAGAAAATGCCTGGTTCCCTTGGCAAAACACTGTGAGTAATGCTACAACTAGTCACAGGTAATATAAAAATGTTAGGCAGTGCACTTAAACAAAGACATAAGAGGAACATAACACAGGCAAACTACTGCTGACTAGAGCGAGCATTAAGGAAGACTGTACACAGCTGGCCCAGTACCAGCCTAATTAAGCAGAGAACCCCAATGAGGGCGGGGCAACATTGTTCCCTTGGGAACCGCAGCATTCCTCCCACACCTCTTTCTTCTGTGCCTCCGCGAATGTGTTTTGGCACAGTGGCCAGCAACTGCAATAGCGGTCAGGAGCTCAATTGGTACCACGACCGTGACGGCTTAAGGACCATGGACAGGAGGCGGTTTATTGGGTGAAGCTGTGGCTGTTACAGGAATATACACATTTTTGGTCAGCTTAACCCATGCATTCTTTTGCACAATAGCCATGGCCCACAGATATTAAAAGACTGGCATCACAGGAGTGGAAATGCTTTGTGTAAAAATGCAGATTAAATAGTCATGATTACAAAATTTAAAAATAAAAATCTCATTTCCTTCCCTTAGAGCGCTAAATACAAGTAGTGTTGCTCAGTAATGTAAGATATCAAATTCAAATCTGTTGAAAACCTATTATGTGGCAACTTGTTTAAAAGAGCTACCGCAGCAGTCGCCACACGATAGGTTAACAAAAGCACAAGATAATTTAATCTCCAATTTTTTTGAAAATTTATCTCAGCACTCTAAGGGTTAATGGGAATTTGGGCAGCCTGCTCAGGAACTCAGGAACATTAGGTTACCTCAGGCCTCAGGTCTGCTTGATGTCAGTGAAGTATTCTCATTGAGCATATTTTCTATTTAGAGCTTTATAACTCACTAATCAAGCACAAGAGAAATTTAACAGGAAGCATGGCCCCAAAACTTCCGAGAGCAGCTTTGATCTCAGTTGAAGAGGCCTATATTTTTCAGTTTAATTATACAACATAATGTAAACACCATATGGGAAATACTGGCTCCTGAGCAAGTGCTGCGCTCTAAAGGTACCAAAATATTACCAAAAATTTACATTATTAGCACAGGTCGTGTCATAAAACTAGAAAGATAAAAATAATAATGAAATTTTACATGCAAATAAGACCCACATTTATCTTGTTTTATTCCCAAGTTCCAACTCAGAATGCGGTGTCTGGTGTTGCCATCCTTATAAAATGTTTTTTTTTTTTTTGCTAGTTTATTTGAGGATACTTTACTTCATCCATAGTTGTCAACATGCCAAAGACTGGTTGTTTGGTTAATATATTGAACCAAATACATTGATGAAATATTTATTCCTCGTCCTGCCTCGAGGCTAATGCTTATCGAGGACTTACACACAGGGAAATAGGTCATAGGGAACAATATATTAATGAATGACACACAGGGAAAGGAGTGAAGGTCCTCTATATATTGGCAACCGTCAGGATTAACATGGATAATGTCAGAATGCTCGGAAAATCAAAGTACTATAAACTCGTCAATAAGACCTATACATATCTTATAATTCCTATATATGACCTCAGCATCTGGTGTTGCCTGACGTGAAAAGTTTTAGATTTGATTGTTAGTTTGTCTGAAGATAGCGACTTTACCTCATCAATCATTGCCAACATGAGAATGCGATACTAAGGCCTGGTTATTTTGTTTCAGAAGAACATATTTAACACTAACAATTATGCTCATGACCTACACTGTATCCACAGCTCACTCTCCAAAAAGTTGTCATTCTACTCTCATTTCAGCATTCAAAGACAAATGTAACAGAACTGTGAAATAGTATTTTCCCCTTCCCCAATTTCTTCTACTTTCGCATATTAGTCATACTTAAATGTCTCAGATCACCAAACTAATTTTGATATTAGACAGAAATAACAGAGAAACCAGGTAACCAGGAAAAAAAAACTATCCAACTCTGAAGATTCTGGTGAGGTCTACTCAAAGTCCTGACTGGAATCTGATTGAGATCCTGTGGCATGACCTGAAACAGGCAGTTCATGGAGAAAAAAAAAGATTAAAAAAATCATCCATCATGGCTGAATTAACACAATTCTGCATAGAAGAGGGGGCCAAAATTCCTCTACAGTGAAGTAAAAGACTCATTGCCAGCTGATTGCAGTTGTTGCCACCATGGGGGCAACAGTTTAGTGGGGACATTCATTTTTTGATATAAGTGATACAGGTTTTGAATGAATAAGTCTTCAATGTCATTGCATTCAATGTCAAATGAAATGCATTTATGTAGTGGTAGTTTTCACACATAATACAAAAACATTATACTTCCGCATTAATTAATGTCAGGACATGTCAGTTGGCTGAATATACTTTTACTATAATATAATTCCTTTAAACTTCATCTCTTGGTGACTTGGAATAATTCAATTCCATATGTTTTTAGCCCCCCAAAATGAAATATTTCAGAAGATTAATGCAAATTTAATCCAAACATTTGTGATATTCAATATGTGGAATAATACATAACCTATTCCTCCAGCATTTTCTTGGGCTTTTTCTGATAAATCCCTGAAATGATTGAATTCTGACCAAAAGATGCATTTATTATGTGCTCTTATTTCCACGAAATCTAATCGTGTTCCTGGACAGAATTTGCTATTATTTCAGGGAACATTTAGCTGTGATGCCAGTTCTTTTTAGACATATTTGTCTTATACTTTTCATGAAACAAACATAATAAGCCAACTTGAACCATAAATCACTGGCATCAAATTTATGCATGCTTGCTGAGAGATTGCTTTTTTGCCTCACTCAATCAAGCATTCATACCAAAAACATTTTAAAGTATCACAGAGTCGTCCCCATTATGCATTACCTCATCTCACTCATTGCGCTAAAAGAGCAAAAACAATTTAACCTTGGATATGTTTTCAATACATTCAAAGTCAATAAACAAATTGCATCTATCTTTATAGTAATGGTCCAGCACCAAAGAATTTAATGACATCTACAGTATATGCAAGCATGTGTTCTCCCTCCCATTGTCCAGTGCAAGTGACAATGATGAAAAAAATAATCATCATTGCACTGTAGCTACAGTAAAATATTTCATGCCTGGGCGCAGGCATTAATACACACCAGCAGTCACAGCTGCGTGCATAAAGATACCGCTGCAGTTATCACTAAAAACTACTGAGTAGTTTTTACTAGTTTAACCAGACTTTTGTTATTACATCACACAGAGGGGAACAAGCATTATTTTATAATCAAAATATTTATTAAACATAAAATGAGAATGTCCGAACATTGGCTTACTGTTACCACCAGTTAAACTAGTTTACCTGCCCATGTTGGCTTTTATCTGTGAAATTCATGGGTCTACTGAAGTGCAGAATGTTGTGTTTTTTTCCCTAAGTACTCAGCATTTTATTGGAATATGAAAGAAGACATCATTCGATCATGCAAATCTTTGTGCAGCTTTAAAGAAAGGTCAAAACCCCATATTTTTATATCCAGAACACACAACCCATCACGATAAGAATACAAGCTGAGTAGTTCTTATGAAATTCAATTAAAAACTGAGCAAATTGTTCACTCAGCTGGGGACAGTTTCAGGAATTAATGAGCCACAAATTTGTGTGGGCCGTAGAATTGATGCTGCAGCGATTGTGCCAGATGAGGGCTGCCACAAATGTTTTGGTTGTTTCTGTACCTGACCATATAGGCATTAGTATACTTAACAACGTCCATGTTCTGAGCACTGTGTATTGCCTACCCTGTAGTCAATCTACCTGAAATAGCATAACCCCATTATCCATTTATCAAAAAGAAGATCTCTTCACAGTTGCCTCCAGAAAAACATAGCCCTGAACACAACCCATTTGTGGAAAAAAGTTATTGTGATTGGAGAGAAACATTATTGGCTTTGGTCTGATGAAAGGTGAGTGATAGCCTTCTGAGAAATAAATGCAATTACAAAAATTGCTATCCTTCAAAAAGAGTCCGATGAATACTACTTGTGGGTTATGTCATCAGAGAATGTGGGAGTCTCACGCCAGATAACGTAAAACTTGGCAACCCCGATCCCGAAGTGTGATTTTTAATTTGAATGTCTTCCACGCTGTCGTTTTTTTTAAATCCAGCTGCTAAAGTAGCTTTACGATTGTGCCTGCGTGAGTCTCGATGCGAATGCAAGTGGCAGTTATAATCCAAATGGGGGTGTCAGTGCGAGTGCAAATGCAAATTTAAGTGCTAGTCTCACAGTTGCACTCATATTCAAATTACCATTTGCACTGAACAAAATTTGGCATCATCGACCCACATAATCATACTTTGGGAATACCCTCAAGTTCGCAAGAGAAGCGCGGAGACGTGTTATAAACTGAAGGCCTCATTGGAGATTATGCAACTGTTAAATTGAAATTAAAATAAACTTTATTGCCCCTGGCAAGAGATGGTTTTACCTTTCGTTGACATCAAACATTTTTGTCTCTGGAGTCTTTGGGTAAGTGAGGAGTCCAGGTTCAAAACACACCTCTGGCAAATCTAATGAAACTTCCCAACAGTGAAGGAAATATGAAACCAAATCACCAGCAATCACAAATAATCAGAATAGCCTCTCTCCTCTGCAAGAAGTGAACACAATCAACTTGATTGGTTCAGGCTTTATGACCACAGGGGCCATACACATACAGAACATGAATGTCACACTCTGAAAGCCATTAGGCGACCACTCAGGTGCCGATTGCTCCAAAGATGAGGCCATTATGCTCTTCAAACACTCCTTTCTCAACATGAATGAGCTGCATTAACTTGGGGTCAAAATGATGACTCACCACAACTATGTAGCAGCTGTCATTGACCCTGCTTTCAGTATGCCTGGTCAATGCACTATATTGCGCACCATCAAAGCAGGTTTTCCTGTATTTAACCAGTGTCTAACAATTGTAATTACTACTTAACCAGAAGGACCTACTCACTCTAATTCATAATGAGCTTGTAAGTGTCCAATTTTGACCTGCATGGCTATGGCATCATATTTGCGTCAGATGACAATATTTGATAAAACATGCTCACGTGTGTATCGTATTATTTCACATATGCAGATATTAACTACCACTTGCAAAATGTAAATAAAATGAGCAACAGATGTACAGGCAGCAGTGAGCCAGAACTATACACTGGAAGAGGTAAAGAACAATACCTGTGTGTCCATCTTGACTACCCCTTCTAAGCATGGAAGGAGGGGAGGAGATGCACAGCGTGGTAAAATATGAATGTGTGTTGGCTCTGAATGCACATTGAGTGCGTTCCTAAATCCAATGAAATGCCCTACACTCACCAGCACTGTTCTTTGAAGAAGCAGAGTTGTTTTTCTAAAGGAAAAAAATGAATGTTTATGTTCGCTCTTCGCTACGGTCATGGGTTGTGGCTATCTCCCCCTGCTGTTCTGTATCTCTATCAAGGCTGCTGCCCCTCCCCTCTCAGCTACTGGCAGGAGCTCTCCCTCACCTGGGCATTTCCCACCTGGGCCCCATCAGCCTAATTGGAGCTGGGCTGCATAAAACCAAGGAACACCAGCACGCTCTCTGACAGCACTGTGTGTGCATTTATGTATCTATTTATCTGTGTGATAGCCTGTGTGGCATATATATTGGTGAGACTATACTAACTGTGTGGTATTTTGTGTTTGATTCTTGCCTGTTTGTTTAATTGCTGTAATCTTGGTTTTGGTTTAGTCTGCAGTCCTGTAGCTTTGTCTTATAGTTTTTGTGGCATTGGCCAGTGGTAGCCAGTTAGTTTTCTTCTGAGGCCTTTTCATGCATTTGTTGTAGCTTCTGTTTTGTCCTTTGGAACCTTTGTTTAATAAATTATTCATTGTTTGTACCTTTTCCCTGCCTCCTTTTGCCTCCTGGGTTTAGTTTTAGTTAATATTGTGTTACTCCCCTTTACCCTAGACTTGAAACATTTGGGGAACGTAGCATCCTTAAAATGGATTACAAGTTTTACCGCCTTCTCGATGCAGTCTGATGAGTTTTACTGCAAAACATCCAGAACACATTTAAACTCTTAATAAATGCTATCCTGAATTAGACACAAACCATTCTTTCTCATCTTTTTCTGAGAGCGTTGTCACCAGCTTTCCTTGCATTTTTGCCCTCCGATAGTTTGTATATAAACCCATATAATCTAAGTAAATAATTTTGAAATAGTACGCTCAGTGGGTAGTGGTAATACACCAGAATGGTTATGAACTGACATTAAACTTGAGAGAAAAGGAAGAAGAATCCTGGGCTTTTCTTCAGACCTTACATTGCGCAGTTATAAATGGGTATTTTCAGAGTTTAAGTTTCGCAAGATAACCCCGCTGGAAATCATGCGATTCTCAGGCTTGCAGTGGGTGTTAAAAAAAACATCTGCAATGCGAATACAAATTCACATCCGCTGAAGTTTCAAAATGAAGATTCAACCTTTGGAAACTCAAGTTTTAACATTTCAACACTTTTTTTGCCAAGATATGCATATTCTGATCATCAGTTAGGTTTCAAAACTGGAAAATAAACTAAATGTGCTAGGAAAACAGTGCCAGATTTGAAATTCTGAAAATGAGCTGGTGTGACATTGTAAGGGAGCTGCAGTTGAGAGAAAAGAGAGTTTTTATTTGAGTTAACGTTTGAAGATAGTCTTTTTTTCTGCCTATGAAAGCAACATGCAAGCATTCATTACTGGAACAATGTCTGAACATTAACGCGTACAGTGCTGTGAAAAAGATTTCCCCCCTTCCAAATTTCTTCAATATTTTCCTGATATATTTAAATGTCTCAGATCATCCACTTTACTTTAAGACAAAAACAACATGAACAAACAAAAAATACAGCATTTAAATGATCATTACATGTAAGAAATTAGTTATTCAAAACCAATATTACCCATGTGAAACAAATAATTGCTCCCTTAACCTCATACCTGTTTGTGCCTCAGTTGGAGGACACGATTGCAATCAAACATTTGCAATAACTGGTAATGAGTCTTTTTCATTGTCGAGGAGGAGTTTCGGCGCACTCTTCTAAGCAGAATTGTTTTAACTCAGCCACATTTTAAGGTTTTTGAGCATGAACTACCTTTTAAAGGTAAATGCACAGCCTCCCAATCAAATTCAAGTCAAGCCATTCAAAAACCTTTTATTTTGTTTCTTTTGAGCCGTTCAGAGGTTGAATTGCTCCTGTGCTTTAGATCATTGATCCAGCTCCATAACCCAACTGCACTTGAGCTTTGGGTCATGAACTGATGGCCAGACATTCTGTTTCAGGATTTTCCGATAGAGAACAGAATTCATGGATCCATCAAGCAAGTTACCCAGGTCTTGAAGCAGCAATGCAGCTCCAGACCATACCATCACTGTGTCGGATGGTTGGTATTATGTTATCCCTTATTATGGGATACTGTGTTAGCTTTACACCAGAAACAGTATCCATGTCTTCCAAAAGGTTCCTCTTTGGGCACATCAGCGAGTCAATAAGATGGGGAAGAAAATATGTATGACTGCTTCAAATATTCAGTAAATCCTTATTACACTCAGTGTTCCTTATCTCCATTATATTACTTTTTAAGGCTTTTTAAGCCCTTGATAGAGTGAAATTATCAGAAATAGAAGTGAATAAGTAGTGGATTTTCATGGGAACATCAAACATTGCTCACCTCTCTGAGTACAGACAAGAACTCATACATTTTCAACTGCAGCCAGAACAGAAGAATCTCCCCATTTCTTTTCCTCAATCTTGCCTCTTTTATTTTTCCAAAGAAATTACATTCCTGCTCGACCTAGTCACTTGGATTTTCAGATATTAGGCAGATCTTGACATAAATTGATCAATAGTCACAATGTGTTTTTAATCCATCCATCCATCCATCCATTTTCTATACCCGCTTATTCCTCACTAGGGTCACGGGGCGAGCTGGAGCCTATCCCAGCTGACTACGGGCAAAGGCAGGGACCCACCCTGAACAGCTTGCCAATCCATCGCAGGGCACACACACCATTCACACACCATTCACTCTCACACTTGTTTTTAATCCATTGAAGAAAATATGATTTTACATATTATCAAACCCTCACAAATTGTACCAGATAAGTTGTTCCTGCTGATATACCACAATAAAATGGAAGGTGTAAGGCATAAATATTTTCATTTTTACGTGGTAAGAAAGGCCAGTGCTTTCTCTGGGACAGGGTTCAGGCTGGCTCATGAGGTCCATGAGAAGCAAATGGTACACTTTTCCATAAAATCTGTCCACCTCTTTGAATGATCTATTCTGCAATTTCTTCTTTGATTGTTCACAGAGCAATGACAAAAGCAAAAGAAACAAACACTTACTTCACATTTCTTCTGCTTTTGTGGGTATTGGCAATAATTTAATTGCAAGATTGTTTAGAGAAGGCCTGGCACTTGTATTTAAGTCAATGTTTACATGCCGAAAGTGATTGTCTGCTTTTGTTGACAGTGTTTGAGTAATGACAGAGAGGTGCACTGGATAGGTAATTGGGCCCTCTGGATGCATACTTAATTTTCTGCTGGTTTGACTTGTTCTACTTTGAGGAAGTTACGGTACATGATGTAAATTTTCACACTAAAATACCAGGATAAATACATTCAGTCTATGTTCAAATGTAACCTTTACCACTCTGAAAAAAGTTTCAGCAAAATGTCACAATATGATCATTATAGTGCTCTTAAAATACACAATATGATACTGAGTTACTCTGCTGAGTATGCATGGGGATTACACCGCCCTGCATTTTGAAACGTTTTTCTGCTGATTTGATAAACCGTAATGATTTAATATAATTCAAAGGCGCTGATTTCAAATTTGCCCTAAAAATTTGTGTATCAAGTCAGGTTTTTTTTTCACAAATCGCAAATTCTTTTCTTCATATTGATATATCTAAAAATACACAATGATAAATGAAAGCAGAATGACACAGATTTTAAACATTCTGCAAGATTTAATAAAACAAAATGCAGCTTACCTAAGGATTAAATTTTCTTTTCTTTGATCTACGGGAATAATTACATTCGGGGCAGCCATCATGCAACAGGCAAAAGGCGAAAAGGGGATTGGCATAGGCTGCTTGGGGTGTGTTTTTTTCCATGATGATGCAATTCTTCGTGGTGGTGATTTGGAGTGTTTAATTCATAGGAAACAGCAGGGACTTACTATGCTTGAACCGGATTCTCGTTATACCAAGGGCAGTGATTTGTGACAAAACCTGAAGTGATAGCCAAAAACTCATGTGATATCTGGATACAGCTCCCCAAAATGACTTAAAATCAGGTATCAGCTTTTACTCAGCAAATTTCATGCAGGGCGGTGTTACCATGAGGCCATGCAATTTTTAAATTTAGGTACTTTAGGAACTTTACAATGCTGTGAACTAACTGCATTTTTTGGGAGGCTCTCAGTGATTGCAGATTGGAGTTAAGGAATAAAGTCAATGACAGGCTAAGACATAGTATACAGGGTAGTACATTACATGGAGCTAAAAGGAACTTGGTTTTCAGGACAGAAAGTGAAACTCATCTAATTAATTTGGGCCATCCCAATGCCTTTTCAAGCACTTTTGTTATAAAGTAATTACCAAAAGAACTTAGATCTGTAATCTAAATTCACTTTATCACCCTATGTACCAACTTAGTTTGAACAGATCAGCCATTATGGAATAAAGTTTAGGTTTTAAGACTTTATATAGTTCAAAGTTAAATGGTGAATCCCCTTCAGGGTAAGTGGGAATTTTTTCCTCTCCTTGACAGTTTAATACATTAAAAGTAAAATTGATAGTTCATGCGTGCATTACTGACTTTAAGGAAAAGTTATCATATTCTGGCAGGAGTCTTTTGGAGGTAGACGATATGGGTGGCCACAAGACCAGTCACGGACCACAACTGTGGACATTCTTTTTATTTTAGTACACGGCTTATAAGTTTTCTTTTTTAAAGTCTGTTTTTTTTTAAATCTATCTTTAGCAGTTAAAGCTCTAAGACTCTAGAATGGCCTACCAATTAATATTAGGAATGCTCAGTCTTAATCTTCTTTTCCATCGCTTTCGGAGACTCACTTTTATCGGCTTGCGTTTAGTGACTAAATCATTTAATGTACTATTGTTGTTTTCTGGTGTTATTCTCTGTTGTGGTAGCCTCAGAATTGCATCTCTACTGTTTGCCGACGATGTGGTCCTGTTTGCCTCATCATACTGTGACCCACAACGCACACTGAAGTGGTGTGCAACTGACTGTAAAGCAGTCAGATTGAGTGTCAGCATCTCCAAGTCCGAGGCCATGGTTCTCCACTGGAAAATTTTGGATCGTCCTCTCCGGGTGAGGAGTGAGTTGTTGCCCCAGGTGGAGGAGTTCAGGTATCTCAGGGTCTTGTTCGTGAGTGAGGGTAGGATGGAGAGGGAGAATGACAAGCGAATAGGTGCAGCATCTGCAATGAAGTGGGCTTTGTACTGGTCAATTGTGGTGATGAAGGAGCTGAGAATTAAAGGCGAAGCTCTCGATTTACTGGTTTATGTTCCAACCCTCACGTATGATCACAAACTTTGGGTAGAGACCGAAAGAACGAGATCGCGAGTACACGCGGCCAGAAATGAGCTTCCACATCAAATATGCTTCTGGAGACACCCGATATGCAGGACCTGTTTAAATTTGAGGGCAGTCCCTATGACGGTTTGCAAGCTAGAGTGGTAACAATCTATGGGAAGACAGACAGACAGACAGACAGATGGATGGACAGATGGATAGATACTCACTACTCACCAGTTTGGGCCATAAAATGAGACCAAACATGTATCCTTTTACTGGCTTTTATTTCATTCAACTCATTTAATGTAGAACATTCATTTCTGCAATACAGGAAGTCTGCATTTGAATTGCTTGACACGGGATACTTAATAGCCAGTTGGCAGATTCGCAGTTGCAGTCAAAGAGTGTACCTTCAGAGATGGTC
Source organism: Gymnothorax reevesii (assembly GCA_029721435.1). NCBI lineage: Eukaryota > Metazoa > Chordata > Actinopteri > Anguilliformes > Muraenidae > Gymnothorax > Gymnothorax reevesii. The sequence goes on from CM056586.1 coordinate 58,089,362, forward strand.
ATTCCTGCATTTAACTGCCAGGAAGGGCCAGAGACATCTTTCCCTGAAGGTCATTGTACATTTGTAATCTAAATTACCTCCCCGTTGCACTAAGAATGACTGTTACCCTGACCTTACTTCCCACTGTGTCAATCCAGAATCCACTTGAATACCTAAACAACATGTGAACCCAGTAACACAATCTGATTTTACCTCATGAATCGATTAAATGGTCTTCCAAAGTAATTTTGGTGAGATTTTATTGATATAGCGCCACATCCTTTTCAAAGCACTTTCAATTTAAAATATTTTCCTCTCCAAAAATGACTGTGACATCATTTCCAGTTCCTTCACCCTCAGAAAATCGCAATAATTTACCATTGAAAAAGAAATTCAAACTGTTTCTCTTGAATCCCAGGTGCTTCGAGATTTTTAGAAACCAAGTTATGAGGATTAATTTGATCCAAAAATGAAAGAAAATGGTGAATCTGCAATCAGAATCTGAGCAGGAGGCTTGAGGAGCTGTGAATTCTGTCCTAATTTGATTAATGAATGAGAACATTTCTGAGATGTATAGATTTATCAGAACAGTTTCGTGAGTGTGTTGTTCACGACATGGTTATTATCTTATATTGGCTACTGTACTGTACACTACTTTGGAGATTAGATATGATTGCGTTTTTGAGTCTTCACATCCAAACCATCATATAGGTCATTTGTTTCTTCTTTTGATCCAACCCATATGCGCGTTTCTGATAGCAGAGGAGAGCATTTCCTCAGTTACCATAGCAGCTGAATTGCGCCTTCAGAAACGAGGTGGCAGGAATAAAATTGCGGCTTTGGCTAAATTTACTGTTTCCTAAAAGGGGACGTTAAGGTTAGGGTTGAGGTTACGTTATAGTCAGGGTTCAGGGTAAGGGTAAGGGTAAAGCAATTGTTTTCCAATTAAAAAAAATAAATAAATACAGTCATGACCAGCATTTTCAAGTGTTCAGCTTGTGGTTAGAAATGTTAATCAAACACCTAGTCTGTTTTTGGAAAGTCCCCAGAGTTATTATCCCACCCATCCACCCCAACCAAGTCCCTACACAAGATTGCCTCCCTATATGAGGAGTCATCCATTTTCCTCCTTTGCTGTTGTCATAATTACCATGGGCACCAGAGGGCATCTGCTTCATAAATGTAAATATCTGTAGCTCATTTTGACTGCTTGCATTTACAACCATCCATCCATCCATGGGAACACAGTCTTGTATTTACTGTCTAGACGTGCAATGGATAGCAGAAGTGCATATTTCTCATTCAAGAGCATGATGAGGTTTGTTTATCAACGGTGAATAAATAAAATCCTGGCTGCCATGCAGCTGTGATAACGGTTCTGATGAATCTATATATTTCAGAAATATTCTAATTCATTTATTGGATCAGGACAGTATTTACGGCTCTCAAGCTTCCAGCGCAGATTTTCATTGCAAATTTACCATTTTCTTCTTCTTTATTTGTTTCTCAGAATAAAACATTGCAGATGTGGTTTCAGCAAAGTAAGATGTGTTAATACGCAACAGCTCTGCCTTTGTAAAATGAGATCGGAAACCAACCAGCAGTCTTAATTCAAGGATTTTACTTCAATGTGTGAGACACTCGGATGGAATTGTTAAGAAACTGAAATTGAGCATGTGAACTGCATTTCAGGTTATAAAAATGCTTATATTATCATGGTTTAGGCGTGTGTTTGTTGGACCTTTCTTTGTTCTATGTCTGGGACAAAATCAAGTTTCTTTTCCATCGAATTCCTGACCCAGCTGGCTGATTGAGCTGGGCCGGAGTTTTCCGGACTCTATATTTATGGCCGGGGGTTCACCACACCTATCGCTAGAGTGTCTGATTGTTTCTAGCACTTCGGCTGAAGAAAATCTCTAGTCTGATTTCTTAGTGATTTGTTATATTCTATTTATTGTTATTGTTAGGAATTGCTTCTTTTAGAAATTTTCTCTCTTCTCTCATTGTTTTTTCTCTCGCACTGCTTCCGTGTAGCGGAAATTTGCACCTTGTTTGTGTTTGTCTCTTATGTGAGCTGCTGTTTGTTTTCTCTCACTGGTCGCGGCACCTGGCGTCCTGTCACCGCCCATATATATATGTCATTTCACGATACTGAGAAACAAAAGTGGGACCGTTAAACAAGCAGGAAAATGCTGATACATATTGAAATTCGAAAGTTGTCATCACTGCTTACGGGTAACATCAAACTGTAAAATAAATTCATGTGATATTTTATAGGACGTTATTCTGAAGCATACTTTCATCACGATGGATTACAGTGGACAAGAAATGGTCACAAACGAATAATAAATTGCACTATTATCCTAACATATGAAATCAATAATGCCAATTACGCAGAAAAGTCATGGAAATTGTAGTCAGTAACACCTTATCTTGCGGGAGGATTGCCAATTGCTGAACGATGATGAAGAGTAAGGATGGATTCAGACAGGGGGCGTGCTGGGGATCCAATTCAGGCCGGGAGACTACCAAGCAAGCAGGCTACTGAAGTGTTGCGGTGGACGCAATGCGCATGCGGCGAAAAATTTGTGGGGGTTTTTCTTCAAAAAAAGACGACTTTAGGCAGCATTTAGAGTTGTCATAGCAACTACAACAACACTATTAGACGGACAGCCACACAACAACACTCTATTAAACACAACCATGACGACAGCTCCACACAGTCCTCCATACCAGTACTTTTGTTTTCTCTAATCTCTTCTCTACGTCACACCGTGTCCTTTTGTTCTATATTATTTATATAATATGCAGAATTACGCAAAAACATGTTTGTATTATTTTGTCAGCAAATCGTTTAGATGTCATGCCAGCTTACAATAGTTAGCCTATTGTATTGGCTGTCCTAAAAGTCGATAGATGACGTCATTACCTAATTTGCATAATACATCTTGTGCATGTGTTTTGGAGTTGCCATGTGTTATGGCCCCAATTTCTTATTACATTTACAACATAACAGCAACAGCAACAGCAAGGGATGACAGACACAGTTCCAAAAACTCAAACACATTTAATTAAACAGACAAAGACAATAACAACTAAATAACAGCTAAGACCAAGATTGATTATCAAGAAAAAAAGAAATAATTACAGTCCCTTGTTTTGGTGGGGTTTCCTGGTGATGTGCTGGGTGAAAAACAATCCACAACAGACTGCACAGGTCTTGAACAGAATGGCAGGTCTGGTCATCTTCTTGCAATTTCTCCTACTACTTTACTGTCTCAATTCTTTTCCTTATATACTCTTTTGCAGACCCCACCCACATTTAGACCTCTTTTTTTTAATTTTCTGAGACTTGCCCCAGACATGTCCAGTACATGTCTAAACATGACTCCCAGTCTGAGCTTAACAAAAAAAGGTAAATACTGCCATCTAGTGGCCTATATTCACATTACACCTCCATTCCAAAAGGGAAAAATTTTGACTCATAAAGGCAAAATTTTTCTTTTCAATACAAAATGGTTAAGTGAACACTTGTCTATATATACATATCATACACATTCAAACACATGATATATATATACACATTCAAACACGGGATAAGCAATCAGCAATTACATTGTCTGTACCCTTCACATGCTTAATTTCCAAGTCAAACTCCTGTAACATCAAACTCCAATTCAACAACCTCCGATTCTTGTTTTTCATCTTACTCAAAAACATTAACGGATTGTGGTCAGTGTACACAATCATTGGCTTTTGTCCTGTACAAACATAAACCTCAAAGTGTTGTAAAGAAAGGACCAGAGCCAACAGTTCCTTCTCTATTGTGGAATAGTTCCTTTGGTGGCGATTGAACTTCCTGGAGAAGTATGCCACGGGATGCTCAATGTCATCAGAGTCACTTCTCTGTAGGAGCACAGATCCACAAGCTTGGTCGCTAGCATCGACCGCGATGGAGAACGGTTTGTTGAAGTCAGGAGATTTGAGCACGGGGAAGTGACACAGCAGAGACTTCAGGTGATCGAAGGCTCTCTGGCATGCATCATCCCAGGTGAACTTTACGCCTTTCTTCAGTTGGTTAGTTAGACTGAGAGCAATCTCAGCAAAGTTCTTGCAGAACTTGCGGTAGTACCCGATCATTCCAAGGAAGCGGCGCAAAGCTTTTTTGTTGTCAGGAACTGGAAAGTCCATGATGGCTTGGACTTTAGCATTTATGGGTGCCACCTTACCCTGGCCTATGACGTAGCCAAGATAGGTGACAGTAGCACAACCAAAGTCACTCTTGCTCAGGTTAACAGTCAGGTTAGCCTGGGTCAGGCGCTGGAACAACGTCTCTACATCTTTTAGATGTTCTTCCCAGGAGTCACTCCATGTGATCAGGTCATCGATGTACGCACCCGTGTGTGGCAATCTGGCGATTGTAGACTGTATCATCCTTTGGAACGTGGCTGGGGCATTTTTCATGCCAAAGGGTAGGACTTCATACTGGTACAATCCAGATGGTGTGGCAAAAGCAGAGATGCTCTTGGCCCTCTCAGTTAAAGGCACACACCAATAACCCTTCAATAAATCAATCTTGGTCAGAAACTTTGCTTGCCCTACACTATCAATACAATCATCAATCCTAGGTATTGGAAACACATCAGTTCTAGTTACAGCATTGACTTTGCGATAATCTGTACAGAATCTAGTACTTCCATCAGGTTTTGGAACTAGCACACAGGGTGAACTCCAATCGGAGTTGGAGGGTCTGATAATATCATGGTTTAACATGTACTCAACCTCTTTCTCAGCAATCTTTCTCTTTTCAGGATTCATCCGGTATGGATGCTGTTTTATTGGTTTGGCATCACCAACATCTACATCATGAGAGGCTATAGTAACTCTCTTTGGAACATCAGGAAACAAATCCTCATATTTCTTGATCAACCTTTCAAACTGATCTCTCTGTGAGGGTTCTAAGTGCTGGAGTTTTACATCAAGATTTTGCAACACTTCAGTGTTTGACAATTTACATGAAAGAACTTCAGCTTTAATTCTAGGTTCATCATCTTGAAACTCCCCCTCATCTTCACACGTTTTGACCATAGGAGAATCTGAAGTGACCGCAGCAACCCTAGTATTTCTGTCATGATAAGGCTTCAGCATGTTAATGTGACACAATTGTTTTGGTTTTCTCCTATCTGGAGTCTTCACAATGTAATTGAGATCACTGAGTTTTGTCAGAATTTCATAAGGACCATGAAATCTAGCCTGCAATGGATTGGACTGCAAGGGAAACAACACAAGGACCTTTTCCCCTGGTTTAAACTCACGGCTTCTAGCCTTATGATCATACCAAGTTTTCATTTTTCCCTGACTTGATTTCAAGTTCTCTTTGGCAAGGTCACAAGCTGCACGCAATCTTTCCTTGAACTTGCTAACATAGTCTAACAGACTGATATGCGGCTCTTTCTCTTGCCATTGTTCACTCAATAATAGCAAAGGTCCTCTCACTTCATGACCAAACACTAGCTCAAATGGACTGAATCCAGTAGACTCCTGCACTGCTTCTCTAGCTGCAAACAACAGCAAATGAACACCTTCATTCCAGTCTTTCTCATGGTCATAACAATAAGTCCTCATCATTGTCTTGAGAGTGGAATGAAACCGCTCTAAGGCACCCTGACTTTCTGGATGATAGGCACTAGAAAGAATCTGCTTTGCACCTAGTTCATACACAACCTGCTGAAACAATCCTGAAGTGAAATTGCTACCCTGGTCTGACTGAATTTCCCTGGGAAGGCCAAACAACGTGAAGAACTTTATCAAAGCCTTTGAGATTGCAGTTGCCTTGATGTTGCGTAGAGGTATGGCTTCAGGGAATCTGGTAGATGCACACATGATTGTCAACAAGTACTGATTTCCAGATCTAGTCTTGGGTAATGGACCAACACAGTCAACAATGACCTCAGAGAATGGCTCCCCAAATGCTGGGATAGGCTGCAATGGAGCTACAGGTGGGTCTAACTGGTGTTTTCCAACTACCTGACAAGTGTGACAGGTTTTGCAAAAGTTGGAAACGTCTTTCCGAAGCCCAGGCCAAAAGAAGTGTTTCATGATCTTATCAACAGTCTTGTTAACACCAAGATGACCTCCTAAAGGTAAACTATGAGCCATTGTTAAGATCTCATTCCTATAGACCTTCGGAACAACAATTTGCCTGACCACTGCCCAATCTGCATTGGCAGGGATATCAGGAGGGCGCCACTTCCGCATCAACACACCATCCTTGAGATAATACCCAACTGGAACTGCGTCTATTTCTTTATCAGGAAGGGCTCTCCTCTTTAGTACACAAATTTCAGGATCATTAGTTTGCTCCTCAATCAACCGCTTTCTGGACAGAGACAAGTCTCCAGACACATCAGAATCACCAGACCCATCCGGCTGGCTGAATAGAGAACTGATTAAAGTATCTGATAAGTCCTCAAACGGAGAAACCATAGTAGGCCAATCAGAGTCATGAGGCGAACCACCTGAGTCCTGACTATTCAATGTGCTGGGCGGCACCACAACATCATCTTCTTTAGCCTTCTTGGCCATAGCACGAGTCACTGCGCAAGAAGGATACAGAGATGGGTCCTCATCCCCATCTTCAGTGCTCGGCTGTGAAGTAAGATGTACAGGGGGAACTACTTTGCCCCCAGCCAGGTCATTGCCTAGCAACAGAGAAACACCCTTTATAGGTAGACTTGACATAAGTCCCACCTTCACCTGTCCTGTGACTAAATCTGACTTCAAGAATATCGAGCGCAGGGGTACAGATACAGTCCTCCCTTCAATACCCTGTACAAGTATGAAATCCCCTGAAGCGGTCTCATCACGTAACTCCAAGGAGTCCATCAACAAAAGTGACTGAGAAGCTCCGGTATCCCTTAGGATATATATGGGGACAGGAGTAGTATGCTCATTCAGAGCCACAAATCCCTCTGACACAAATGGAAGAAATTCCTCCCTCACGAAGTCAGCTGTATCAGGCTTTTTAGCCCCACAAGAAGCAGGCAATTTAGCAGATTGGTTATCTACTACAGGGGTTTCTAACCTTGTTTTCACAAAGGCATTTGGTTTGGTATCCTTTTCTTTTTCTTTCTTAGCTTTAAGGAACCAACAGTTAGTTGTAACATGACCAGATTTCTTGCAATACCTGCAAACTAGACCACTTTTGTCACTGTCAGCTTTCACACTTTGATCAGACCTGTTACTGGATTTCTGAGCACCATCACCAGATTTGTCTTTGTCTTTGGGTGAGGAATCTTGGGTATCACCATAACCCTTTTTCTGAAATTGGGACCATCTATTGTTACTGCTAGACTGAAATTTAGACTTATGTGTGAGAACATATTCATCTGCAAATTTGGCAGCTGATTGCAAATTCAGTGCTTGCTTCTCATTAAGGTAGGTCTTAACATCATCTTTAACACAGTTCTTGAATTCTTCAACTAACACCATCTCTTTTAGTGAGTTGAAATCATCCTTGACCTCCATAGAAGTACACCAGCGCTCAAAGCAAACCTGCTTTTCATTAGCAAATTCAACATAAGTCTGATTTTCAGATTTCTTCAGACCTCTGAATTTCTGTCGGTAAGCCTCTGGAACCAACTCATAAGCTCTCAAAATAACCTTTTTGACAACCTCATAATCAGAGGAATCATCTGCAGACAAAGCCGAATAGGCTTGTTGAGCTTTACCCTTGAGGACAGTTTGCAACATCAGAGGCCAGTGTTCCTTTGGCCACTGGCAACTCTTTGCTACCTTTTCAAAACACTGGAAATAGTTGTCAACATCCTTTTCTGAAAATGGAGGCACCAGTTTTACCTCCTGGCTAGCCCGAAATTTATTTTCAGTTGCAATTTTTATTTTTAGTTGCTCCATTTGGAGTCTTTCTTCTCTATCGAATTTCTCTAATTCAAAATCTCTCTGTCTTGCAAATTTTTCTAACTCAAATTCTCTTTCTTTCTCTCTTTCTTCCCTTTCTTTCTCTCTTTCCTCCCTTTCTTTTTCTCTTTCCTCCCTTTCTTTCTCTTTTTCCTCCCTTTCTTTTTTCTCTACTCTTGCTAATTTTTCCAACTCAAACTGCCTTTGTTTTTCTTTTTCCTCCCTTTCAATCTCTAGCATTTTTAATTTAAGTTCCATTTCTATATTTGGATTTTCCACTGGAAACTGTTCCAGATCTCCTGGTGCAAACACATTTTCATCAATGTAATATTCAACTATCTCTCTAGCCAGTCTTGCTTTTCGCATGGCTGGTTTTACCTCTGTTAGCTCTAACTGTCTGCAAATTTCTAGCAGTTCCGTCTTTTTAAAAGACTTCAAAACCCCTACGGTTGGTGATGCCAAGAAATCATCCATTGCTGTTGTCAATATATATCTAGGAAAATTCACAAAAACAATTTCACAATTTGAAATGTTAGATTTTCAATAAATTACTCACAAAATGGTCTATCCCGGACCTTGAGCCCCCAATTTGTTATGGCCCCAATTTCTTATTACATTTACAACATAACAGCAACAGCAACAGCAAGGGATGACAGACACAGTTCCAAAAACTCAAACACATTTAATTAAACAGACAAAGACAATAACAACTAAATAACAGCTAAGACCAAGATTGATTATCAAGAAAAAAAGAAATAATTACAGTCCCTTGTTTTGGTGGGGTTTCCTGGTGATGTGCTGGGTGAAAAACAATCCACAACAGACTGCACAGGTCTTGAACAGAATTAAAGGTCTGGTCACGTATCCTTCTTCTTGCAATTTCTCCTACTACTTTACTGTCTCAATTCTTTTCCTTATATACTCTTTTGCAGACCCCACCCACATTTAGACCTCTTTTTTTTAATTTTCTGAGACTTGCCCCAGACATGTCCAGGACATGTCTAAACATGACTCCCAGTCTGAGCTTAACAAAAAAAGGTAAATACATCTAGTGGCCTATATTCACATTACACATGTGTTTTTTTATATCGCTTAGTTTGGCAAAGAAATCAGCCTTGCAATATATGCAGTATGCCCGAGTATCATCCCCAATAAACTGCTTCAACCTGCCTTTAAATTCAGGGTTTGATTCCCATTCCTTTCTGTACTTTTGACTGTACAGTTTAGACTGAGCCATGTTAAACTAGAGGTTTAGCTTGTGTCACGGAGAAATGCAAACACACACGGAACTGTCTGGATGACGCGAGTATCTTTATAAATACAGTCAGCGGCGGCGTTAGACCTGGGCTAATATCCCTCCCTTTATTAACAATTAGTCCTGGCTAATTCTAGATGATTTTCCTTTATTAACGTTTTCCATTTCTAGAATAATCAAGTGGCAATTGAAGACATGGCTTCTCTACCCCATGCGATCTGTACTGGGCTTCAGTGCAAAGAAATAATTTAATTGTAATTAGGTCTTTGGACCGGCACTCGGCGATTGTTTCAGAACTCTTCTGTGAATGAAGGTAATTCTGGTCACTAGTACGTGGTTTCGACCGTTCACATTTTTCAATCAGACAGCTGTCTATTTTTTACAGCGAGTTGCGTGACCCTGCTGCAAAAACAGGTGTACGTACTTGTCGACGAAATTACCTTCATTCGCTGAAGAGATCGCATGGGGGAGAGGAGCCGTGTCTTCAATTTCCTCTTGATTATTCCTGAATTGGAAAACACGTTCATGAAGGAAAACCATCTAGAATTAGCCAGGACTAATTATTAACAAAGGGAGGGATATTAGCCCAGGTCTAACGCTGCCGCTGAATACAGTTATTTATTTAGACAAAAAAAATCACATTTATCCCGCCGTGACTGTAAACCAACACTGAGAAAATGCGGCGAGTTCGCATGTGCGATCCATTTGCAGTTTGGACACGGTGGGGTGAACATCTCCTGCTCCGACTCTAGCTAGGAGGGGCGGCTGCGAGAGGACTGGGCCGCCTGCGAGTGCTCTGTGACGGGAGACAGGCCGACGGAAGCACCCGCTGCAAGTCGAGAGTAGTAACGATTAAAGTCGCCAAGTTGGCAACACTGGACGCGTTTCTCTCACTCATCCCCCCTCCTCTCACAGACTGCTCCATGTGCTTCTCTACACTTCCAGTGTTTTGGCTATGTAGAGGCGGGCCATAAAGCAACTAACCAGTCTCAACACGAGTCCTCTAAAAGAAAAACAGTGATCGCTGTAATGTTCATCAATCCTACCGTCTGATCACAGAGTTCATGTTGGCTACGTGTGCACTATGCAGTGAGGGGGCGTGTTCTCTGTCAAGATAGTGCTGCCAGCACTGCTGCTGTTGCAACAAGTGTGTTTTGTCTGCCTGGAAACAGCGGACCAGTGGCTGCATTTTATTTATTGGCAGCCAGGCAGGCCAATAAGGACACAGGCCACCGGGAAAAGTCCAGAGCGTCTAGATGGGCCTGCAGGCGCCTGGATTCAGACGATGTCTATCATAATTCCCTTTTCACTTAACAGTTGTTGCTGCATACAAAATTGCGGACACCAAAGGTATGGTCGCAGAAATCAGCCGACTCACAGAAGCACATTGGAAAACTTTCGTTGCCGATAAAACGTGTGCACAGCGTCATTCCATAGGACTTGCAACATGAATAAATTGATGCGTATAATTAAAGTATAAAAATCATACTTTGACTTTGGAAACAGATGCGATTTACTGGGCATTACATGATTTTTAGTATATGACTTAATATTTTTCAAAATTGATGGAAATTGGCGGATATTAAGTTGGTTCATCAGTGTAAGGAAAGTCAGTGCTTCTGTGGCCTAGCAGTGCATTTGAGCAGTGCCAGTGACTCAGGACTGCCTGTCCTGGTAACAGTCGCTAGCACAGCGGACACCTCAGGCAACAACTGTAACCTGATAATGTCAGTCTGATATCGTCCTGTGTTCTGACCAGAAAAGTTTTGTAACAAAGTGGAATTTATTTACTGGACTGTGAATGAATAATTTGTGGACAAATGCACCAGATAGTTTCTCATTTTAATTTCCTACATCCTTTTTGTGAAAAACTTATTTTTCATGGCTCATTTTGGTGTCCTAATTTGAATGAAAAATCATTTAAATTAATTGAATTTAAAAAAAAAAAAACTACTTGGGTTATGTGCGCTGAACAAAATGAACACAAATTAAAAGCATAAATCATTATCTGCTGATAACAAAACAACTATCCCTGAAATCTCTGCAATATTGTGAAAAGACTCATTTGGGAATTAATTCACAGCTTTGATAGATGGGTTCTCTAAAGGGGAAGGCACAGTGTCAGGTGGGAAACATATCCTCTTGATCTGTTTTTTTTTTTTTTGTTTGTTTTTTGGATGTATTTGATTTCGGAAATCCCCGCTTCATTCAGGACCTCTGAACTTTCTCAGTCCAGTACGGCCTTCTCTCTGTAGCTGTTCTTTTCCACCTGTTGCTTCCACAGGGAGGAAAAGGGAGCAGCACTTTCATTCGGCTTCGGCTGTATCTGCCTGACAACAAGCCAGGGCCATGTTGCATCGATCAACACTCGCTCAAGATATTATAACACTCATTACTGGATGTCTTCTTCTTGGCATTCCTCTCTACGCATGTGTCCAAGTAGATATATCTTCACGTGTCCCCATTCGCAACCCACCGCTGCCTTGATAATGAGGTTACTCGGCGCGCCGTGTCAAAGGAAAATCCTCTGAGGTAAAATCCTCTGCCCTCGTTGCAATGGAAAATAAATTGGATGGCAGTAGGTCTTTGAAAAATGGTCTGGCCCAAATGAGTATCAAATCGTTGAGGGTAGCAGCATTTTCCAATACGTAAATAAGAAAGTTGATTTCAAAGTAGGTTGAATTTAGTTGGTTTATTTGAATTAATTGTTCAAAAACCCAAAATGAGCCAAATATTCCTTTCCTAATTGGCACAGCAAGCAAACTTAATCTTGAACGCTGGCCTGCTTTGAAACACCTGTTTCTGACAGGACCGATATAACAATAGTGAGAGGTGTATGTGTGTATGTCACCCTCCTGAGCTCTGTCCTTCACCAATGTGCTTCATATGAAGACTGTTAAATATTTACTGAACCCAGAAGTGTGGCACAAGAAGATGACTCACATATGTATGGAACATAGAAGGAAGCCGTACATTGTACAACGTTAATGCAGTTTAATTGTTCCTCACAGAAAAGTGAGTAAAATCAGAAACCCTGAGGAGGTGGTGATCATTTTTCAGTTACTGATAATGTTCTTTTTTTTCAGTTTCAATAGTGGAACCTTGTAACGTGCTGCTGCTATCTTGTCCCCTGCTAGGTTCAACTTAATACAAGTGCCTGTGGTTTTGGAAAGGTTTTGCAGCTGTTTGGACATGAAGTAAGCAACAAAGTGAGTGTATATTGATAAACTGCGGATGGATATTGCACGGTACAGGAAGCTTGTATTCTTGAGCTTAACCTTGCATTGAACCAGAGCCCAGTATTTCAGTGCGCAGAATCTGGATTGAATGATTTAAAGAGAAACAAAGTGAACCAGTACCTTTCCTCTTCATAGACCAAATAAACAGACTGATAATAATTTGAAAATAAGCGAATTACTAGAGTATTGTTAGTCAAATTATGTTGATTATCCATAGTACTATAAATAAGGGTCCTATTCCACAAAGCAGGATTTCCGGAATTGGTCAGAAGCCCAAAATGAGCTTGTTCTTTTCCAGGCTGACAAAGCAAGCAAATAGCTTTTTCAGAGGCACCCCAGCTTGTTCCAGCAGGACAACGCTAAGCCTCAGTCTACTCGTATTATAATAGTCTGGCTTCGTGGTTACAGAGTTCAGGTGGCAACCTGATCCTGTCTCCCGTGGAAAATTTGTGACAAATTCTGAAGAGCAAAATACAGCAAGTGATGGCCCAGTTTCAAAACAACTACTGAATTTCATGAAAAGGAAAGGTGGTGCAACATAGTGGTTAACATGCACCTTTACCCATTTCATAGGGATGTGCGGCAGACATCATGTTTTAAAATAGCTGTCATTTGATGAATTGATGATTTCACACTTTATGTTTTGAAGTATTAGACGCTACAGCAAACCGCCAATATTCCCGACGACTACTATCATTTATCTATTATTTACTGCATTTGAATTCATTCATCACTGTATATAATGATTGAAATGCACAGCTATCCCAAACCGCTGTGCAGCATTTTTTAAATTTTCTTATTTTCTGAAATAACTGCAACTCTGTCAAGTCTCTTGTTCTATTAACATAAATCTTCATAATAAGGATAATTTGGTCTTTCTTATCGCATTAACACCAACATTAGAAATGCATTGCCATGTATTATCTAACCTTGTTATATCACTCAGTTTCATGTCAATAGGCCTGGGCCTCATTAGCATGAAGTGTGATGCAACTGAAAGTCAAAAAAGCTTCATTATGAAGCCACGGAGGCTACTGACAATGTAATACTTTTATACTGACCTGAGATCTGTCTGTGTGCCCCGGTGTCTGTTTGTTATGCATCCAGGAAGTTTGATGATGCTGCTTGAAGTCAAATGTAGAAGCTTCTAATCAGGTCCATTAGTGCACAATAGATTTTCCTCCTGGAGGCAGCAGTAGTCCTACTGAGAATACTTATTAGCCACCTCTGCACTCTGCATAAGGCTTGCTGAAAAGTGGAGCATTTACTCACATATTTTTCCAAATATACTCTCTTAGCCAAGGTTGGTAATGTAGCGCTCACAATGCTAGTCTAAAAGACATTTGAAAAGCAGTAGTATGAGCTGCCTAACTTGTGTCTGAAAAAGCTGGACCAGTAAAGTACAATTTAAATAAACAAAATCAATTGAGACAGGAATTTGCAAACTTTCCATTACTTATAGCCATATAAAATACAGTGAGACAGTACATCAAACATTAGCTAGTTAAGTTGCCCATGGAACCAAAGGAAAAATCTTAGCTAGCTAGGTAGCCTAAGTTTGGTGGCCTTATGTTTCAGTCTCCCCCAGCTGTATGTTTCTGCCATTGCTTTACAGTATCCAACCAAAGGATCCAACACAGACACCGTGCTACTGGAGATCAGCTGGCACCCAAAGGTGCTGGATGCAACTGTCCATTCTCTAATCTGTTCGATGAGAATCCTTCAAAAAAAATTCAAACTTAGCCACTACGCTCTGTAAAAATGTGGTGTTCTCTTTGCATAGGAGAAAAATAACAAAAATGGTTGAATAATTCATGGCATTGTTTAAAAGAACGAAACAAAGAAACAAAAAAAAAACAGTGAGTTGCTGATTGTATTGTTTGTACATATATTTGGAAGTGATGGAATCATTTGAGCACCATCTATAGCCTAAAATTGAGAATAATGTGGACAATATGTAAGATGTACTGAATATGAAAACCAGCAAATAATTTTAAAATCCCTTTTCTCTTGTATTCATTTGGAGAAAAGCTATCAAGACAAAATAATTAATGCTTTAACTCATCAACATAGTAGTTATTTGGAATTAATAACCGTTTTAAAATGTGTCGAAAAACAAGGTGAGACAGGTGCATGTGCACCGCTGCGTAACATCTCCTTTCTTTTTAATAACACGCAGTTGTCATTTTGGTAGGGAAGGCAGGAATTGATGGAGTCTTGAAAGTGGGCATTGTTCCCATTCTTGCCTGAGGTGGGACTTCTGGTGGTCAACAGTCTGGGGTCTCTGTTGCTGTATTTTGTGCTTCATAATCTGCAGTTTTTTTGAAAGCAGACAGGTGTGCGCTTTTGGCAGTACCCGCAATCTATGAGCATGAATTCATGCTGATGTAATATGTGCGGAGTGCTGCCTGGGGTTATGCCGCTGAAACACAAATCACAAACTGGGCCGCATGGCCATGTCGAAAGGGAGACAGGCACACTATCAAGCCAATTAAATTGTTTATTTTAAAAAAGAGAACAGAGAACTTAAATTATCAGTAGCAAATGGGTATCTCAGATAGCAGATCACCAAGCAACTGAGTTCAAATTAGGGTTTTTGAACCTTTTAGCGAGCATCGGCTCGAGGGCAGGTCGCTAGGAATAACTGCATTTCTAAACTGTCAAATATTGTGTTACGTTGTGGAACTAAATATCATTCAAAAGTTTGAGGATTCAGCATTCTAACTGCATATGCCATTTTATGACGCAAATATAGTGAAAATAGTTTTTACAATTGTCATAACAATCCTCAGCCTGATTATGCTGTCCCATAGGTTTAATTGTATATCATTGTTCAGATTTGTCAAAATATGTTGAAATCAATGTTCATAGCTTGTTGGCGGTCCAGTTATAAAAATCTATTATAGTTTTAATCCACAGAACTAGCAAGTTCAGACACACGACACGTAAATAGTAGCTGCACGTCTCTCCGAATTTCACTATAATTAATTTTCCTTTATTTTTTATTTGAGATACCTAAGGCAGTGCTGCAGATATTAAAGAAGCCCTTTAGCAACAAAATAACTGCATCTACCAGCTAATATGTGCTTGTTGAACAGAACAGTAAGTGTTTTAACCTATAAGCTCGTACTCCTATATGACAGGAAAATGTAATTATTATTGTTTAAACTGACTGCCAGTGGTCTGAAACTTCCAAATGACGGATGCATATGGTCGCCAAGGAATACATTTTTATGAAAAGTAATTGTTTCTGTTAAGCGAGATTTTGCCATTGAAGCAAAGGAGCTTTGGAAGTGACTTAATTATGCATAAAACAATCGTACATCAGTGCAGGGAACTGGCAGGGTATATTTGAGTGAAGGTTTACCTACAAATGGGGATGAGGACTTAAAAGATGGAAGTTGTGATACTATTTTAAAAGCAAACATGGCCGTGACTAGGAATTTGTTTTGGTTCTGTGTTTTTGCTGCCATGATTCTGTGTTTTTTCCATGTCTTTTCTTTATTCATTTTGCTTATTATACATCCTGGTTTTTCTGTTCATGCCATTTCTGTATTCATTGCACTTGTCACCCCTGTCTTGTGATCAGTTTGGTTCAGTCCGTTCTCCCAGTCTGCATGCTGACATGCTTCGGGTGATTTCAGTGGTTTCTGGTATTACTTCACTTTTCGTTTACTTCCTTCGCCTTGCTTTTCTTGATTACTAATAATACTAACATTATATTTTGTATCATAGTTTACCAACCTAACTAATCCATGTACATATTACTGACAAACTAATGAACACTTGCGTTAATTAGTAAAGTTGCACCGCTAATAATTACTCCTAATGCAATCTCAGCTCTCGCCCTGTTCTAGTCTCCGCCTCTTGCTTTACTCTCCCTCCATCTTCCTGTGTTTCCGTGAGATCTCTCGCACGTGCTTAATTGCTATCCTGCACTCATTGTCTGTGACCGTAGAACTCCTTGACTGGTGCTGTTTATCTGTCATAGGTTGTCTGCATGGATCCTGTCCATGTTTTGGCAATTGCCAATGATTTGTGGTTTAGGACCTCCCCGTGTGTGCTTTCCTTTGTAATTAGTTCTCATCCAATTCACCTGTTCCCTGCAAAGCATGTGACTTCCCTCTTGTCTATTTAAAGTCTTCACTGCAGCTTGTTCCCAGTCAGAACGTTGATCAATTTTCACTAGAGCAGAGAGCCTCATATGCTTTTTGATTATTGCTTCTCCTACGACATTTTTTGTACGACCTTGGTATTGCCTTGCCCTTGCTGTTCTTGTTGGTTCCCGTTTGGATTTAGACCCTTTTTCTGTACGACCACGATTCCTGTTTTTAATGCCCTGTGTATGATCTACCCTTCTGGATTCTGAGTACGATTTTGGATTACTGTTTTCTGTACCGTTGCATCGGCTTCCTCAAATGTGGAAAACATATTGAAATACACTCTTCCAAAAAAGAAACCATACAAATATTGAATTTTTGAATTGAATTATTGATTACACTTTCCTTTCAATCTGTTTTTCACATTTGTCAAAACATTTTATGTATAATAAATCGATGCTAAAATC
This sequence comes from Gymnothorax reevesii, assembly GCA_029721435.1. Taxonomy (NCBI): domain Eukaryota; kingdom Metazoa; phylum Chordata; class Actinopteri; order Anguilliformes; family Muraenidae; genus Gymnothorax; species Gymnothorax reevesii. The sequence continues at coordinate 58,106,319 of CM056586.1, forward strand.
AATGTATAGTTTCTTTTTTGGAAGAGTATACATTTTTGATTGCAGGTTCAAATATTATGATTTTTCAATCATTGAGGTGTCTGGTTGGGGTTTTGTAATTTTTTTCTAGTCTGATAAGACTTGATCACAGTGCCACAGGGGTGGAAGAAAACAGATTAATTTCTTGTCTGACAAAAACTTTTATTTCCAGGGTCATTACATAATTGTGGTATTCCTTTCATCGTTTCTGACCATTTGAGAGCAATCTAATGAGTGTCACCTTTCAAACATAATCATGATTGTGCCTGTACTTAATGTAGTTCCAGAACAGCAAGCATTTTAGTTTGGGGAGAAATTTGCTCAAAAAAAGACTGCATTTGAAAGGGTTAAAGGAGCACCGGCACACAGGGCCCTAGTGGTGCCAGTAATAAAAATTAAATTCAACTTGGCCCAACCCCAGTACCTGCAAAGAAAACAGTCATAGATATTTAACGTGTGCCTGAATACCCATACCCATTTACTCTAAGGAAGGTGAAAACATGATTGTGAAATTTGTACTATGTCCAAAACCTGTCAGGATCAAATTTTTTGCAAAAAAAAAATACCTAGATGGCTGACTGCATTCAGCTGTTTTCTGCTACTTGTGACCATGGACGCTGTGCTATTCCATAAGGCAACTGACACTGAGAAGACAAGCTCTTTCATGACGACGAAGCAGGCGATAGCTCTCTATAGAAAACGATGCATGAAACAGACAATATATAAAATGTACGGAAAAGCTGTATTGTAAGAAAAGAAATATGAATGCCACCAATTCTATGGTAAAGTCGTGTTTTTATTCAGGGTGAAGATTATGTTACATTGTGGGTAAACCAGGTCCAGAGATTGATGAGATGGCAGCTGGATAGTCAAGTTTTTTGCATACAAGATTGATATATTCATATTGTACCTTCATCGACGGTTGAGTGAGCCCGTTGATTTCGCAACTGAGGGGATAATTAATTTTTCATGTCGGGTTGGATACATTTTTTTCCATAAATCTTAAAAACTGCATTTTATGTTTATTCAGGTGATTTTGTAAAATATTAGAATTAGTTGATGATCGGAAACATTAAATACAACAAATACGCAAAAATAAAATATATCCCCCATTCCCCATTTCTTTTATCACACCACTGTATCCTCTAATCTACATTACCTCTGCTGTCATATAAACAACTCAGGTATTTTTTATTCATTTTTTTGGCAGGTACAGATCCAGTCTTGCTTAGAAAGAACCAGCCAGTCAGCCACCCCTCTCTCAAATCATAGGAGGGAGCATGACCTAGACTTTTGCACTATATTTCATTCTTGGATGAAACCTGCAAGAGAGTTTTAATGAAAGGATGATCCAGTGCTTTCCCAACAGAGCAGGAATAAGAGTGGTGACCATGCAAGATCCCCAAGGGAGCCATAATGGTGGTATAATACTAATTAATTTCACTCTGCAGTACTTGATATGGGATCAGTAAGACACCAGATGCGGGGAGAAGGGAATGAGGATTTAATAATAAACAAAACAAAACAGGCACGAGGGCCAACAAAAAACTTGGCCCAAAGGGTTGCAAAAAACAAACTGAGGTAAGCTACACAGAGCTTTAAAACAATAAATGCAAAAGGCAAAAAACAAAAGGCACTGGAAACTCCAGGCGAGAAGATCAAGAAAAATAAATAACAAGACTAAATATATATACACAAAACAAGAGGCTAGGCCGAGACTTGAAACTAGAAATGCTAGGGGACTTGACAAGAACTTGGCTAAATTTGCACATGCAAAGAGACGCGACTAGAAACAAACTTGAGACACTGTCTGCCAGCCAACTTCCACCGCAACCAGATAAAGGCTTGGTAATCATGACACAAGGGGTAACACCTGGAGAGAGAGAAACAAGAGGCATGGCAAGATCAAGACATGGACAGAGATTGGATGACATGACCTGCTCATTAAGAAAATGAGCGTGCTTAGCTTAAGTACCAATTAAGTATGCAGTTTGGAAGCAAGCATGAATGTTAAGAACAGAAAAGCACAGCAAGATCTTGAAATAGCAAAGCAGGAATCATGACAATAAACTCCCTGTCTAAATTAGTAGTATTAGTAATGTGCCTATCTAAGAATTACATCAACCCAGTGAGTGTTAGTAAATGTTAGTAACTTAAAAACAGTTAATTGTCAATTAAGCTTAGAAAGGCCCGAAGCCAGCACAGCACAGAAGGAAGAGGGAAATACCAAAGCCAACCCAGAGCTCTGAAATGTGCAACAACGAAGGCACGGGGCGGAACGCAGACGAGCGGTGGAGTGGCATGGCAGACCTGGCATGAAACAAAACATGGAAAAGTAAAAACATGGAACAGGAACATGAATTATGAGATGAGTAATCCTAAACAAGAAACTGTTAAAACTATGACTATGGAACTATGAACTATGAACTATGAACTCTAGAAACATGAAACTGCTAAAACCATGAATAATACTGTTCTGGCCAAAGGCCAGAACCCCGGAACACAACAGTACCCCCCCCTTACAAAAGCGGCACCTGACGCGGACAAAAAACACCAATAACTAAAATACATGAAGCCGCACAAAACTAAATACAACCCCCACAAGACAAATAACTAACGAGAATACTAAAGACAAAAACCCTATGACACAAAACACCTAACCAAGAAACAGTACAACAAGAAACACTAAACATAAACAAGATTACTTGGTCTCCAGCAAAGCTGGGGCTAAGGCTTAGGGCTATGGCAATGGCTTGGAACTATGGCTATGGCTTGGCTTGAGGTTAGAGGCTATGGCTATGGGCTATGGGCTATGGGGTTGGGGCTGTGGCTATGGCTTGGAGCTATGGCTATGGCTTGGGGCTATGGTAAAGGCTTGAGCGTATGGCTATGGCTTGGGACTATGGCTTGGGGTGTGACTGATGGTAATCACAGATGAGGTTCCTGTCGAGGATGTGCCTGGCCGGGACCCAGGAACGCTCCTCTGGGCCGTACCCCTCCCAATCCACGAGGTACTGGAGGCCCCGGCCCCTCCGTCGGCAATCCAGCAGAGCTTTGACTGTGTAGGCCTCCCCTCCGTCGATGAGCCGAGGAGGAGGCGGAGGCTCAGGTGGGGGCATGAGGGGGGAGGTGGCAACAGGCCTCAGGCGTGAGACGTGGAATACTGGGTGGAGACGTCGCATGGTGGATGGGAGCTTGAGCCGGACAGCAGTGGGGCTGATGATTCTTTGAATGGGGAAAGGACCCAGGAAGCGAGGAGCCAGCTTGCGGCTTTCCACCCGGAGTGGGATGTCCTGCGCCGCTAACCAGACCTTCTGGCCGACCCGATAGTGAGGGGCTGGGCGCCGACGCTTGTCTGCCGTGGTCTTCATCGTCTTACCCGCCCGAACTAAGGCGCGGCGAGCAGACAGCCACACACGGCGACACCGTTGGATGAATGCCCCGGCTGAAGGCACCCCGACTTCCTCCTCCTGGCTGGGGAACAATGGAGGCTGGTAGCCCATACAGCACTCGAAGGGGGAGAGGCCGGAGGCAGAGGCGGCGTGGGAGTTTACGGCGTACTCGACCCAGGGTAGCATGGTAGACCAGGATCTTGGGTTGGTCGAGCACACGCATCGGAGGACCGTCTCCAGGGTTTGGTTGGCCCGCTCAGTCTGTCCATTGGTCTGTGGGTGGTATCCGGAGCTGAGGCTGAAGGAGGTGCCAAGGGATGTGCAGAATGCTTTCCAGAACTGGGAGGTGAATTGGGGACCACGATCTGACACAATATCCACAGGAATGCCATGGAGACGGACAACATGCTGGATTAATAGGTCAGCTGTGGTTTTAGCAGAGGGGAGCTTGGGAAGGGGCACGAAGTGGGCAGATTTGGAGAACCGGTCAACTATGGTGAGGACAGTGGTGTTTCCATGGGAGACGGGCAGGCCAGTGACGAAGTCCAGAGCTATGTGGGACCAGGGACGGTGAGGAATGGGCAGTGGTTGGAGCAGACCAGAGGGAGGTGCGTGGGAGGACTTGGCGCGGGAACAGACTGAGCAGGCAGAAACGAACCCCCGGACCTCTGCTGCCATCTTGGGCCACCAGAAACGGCGCTGGATAAACCGCAGGGTCCGGCCGACCCCAGGATGGCATGACAGGTTGGAGGAGTGGCCCCACTGGAGAACGTCAGACCGGGCAGCTGCAGGGACGTACAGGCAGTTGGCAGGGCAGGCACTGGGCGTAGCTGCACCGTTCTGGGCGTTGCGGACCAGCTCCTCGATCCGGAGGCACACGTTGTTGACAAAACATGTTCTGGGCAGAATGGAGCTGGGCTCTCCCTTGGCCGAGGAAGCGTCGAAACGCCTGGAGAGCGCGTCAGCCTTGGTATTCTTGGACCCCGGCCTGTAGGCCAGGGAGAAGTTGAACCGGTCGAAAAAGAGGGCCCATCTGGCTTGTCTGGGTGTCAACCTCTTGGCAGAACGGAGGTACTCTAGGTTTTTATGGTCCGTCCAGACCAGGAACGGAACCCTTGCCCCCTCAAGCCAGTGCCTCCATTCCTCCAGGGCCAGTTTCACCGCCAGCAGCTCCCGGTTCCCGACGTCGTAGTTGGACTCCGCAGGCGTCAGCCGGTGGGAGTAGAACGCGCACGGGTGTACCTTCTGATCATTGCTGGATCTTTGAGATAGCACCGCACCAACCCCGACATTGGAGGCATCCACCTCCACAATGAACTGCTTGGCGGGGTGGGGGGTGGTGAGGATGGGCGCGGTGGTGAAGCGCCTCTTCAGCTCACAGAAGGTCACCTCGGCTTGCGGAGTCCAACGGAATGGCACCTTGATGGAGGTAAGGGCCGTTAGGGGAGCTGCCACGGTGCTGTAGTTCCTGACGAATCGCCTATAGAAATTGGCGAATCCCAGGAAGCTCTGTAGGGCCTTGCGGTCCTTGGGTGCGGGCCAGTCCACCACAGCCTTGACCTTCTCCTCGTCCATGCCCAGGTGGTTAGGGGAGATGACGTGCCCCAGGAAGGAGGTAGTGGTGGTGCTGAACTCGCATTTCTCAGCCTTGACAAAGAGGCGGTTCTCAAGGAGGCGGCGGAGCACCTGGCGAACATGGTTTGTGTGCTCCGTCTTGTCCCGGGAGAAGATCAGGATGTCGTCAAGGTAGACATAGACGAACCTCCCAATCATGTCGCCGAGCACATCATTCACCAAGTTCTGGAACACTGCGGGCGCGTTAGTCAGGCCGAATGGAACCACCAGGTACTCCCAGTGGCCGCTAGGGGTGTTGAAAGCGGTCTTCCATTCGTCGCCCTCCCTGATGCGCAGGAGGTGGTAGGCATTCCGCAGGTCCAGCTTGGTGAATATGGCCGCCCCCTGGATGACATCAAATGCCGAGGACATCAGTGGAAGCGGGTAGCGGTTCCTGACCGTGATCTTATTGAGCCCTCGGTAATCGATGCAGGGGCGCAGGAAGCCATCCTTCTTCACAAAGAAGAAGCCTGCCCCCGCGGGAGAGGAGGATGGACGGATAATGCCAGCTGCAAGGGACTCCCGGATGTACTTGTCCATGGCCCCCCTCTCTGGCTCAGACAAGGCGAAGACACGCCCCCTAGGGGGTGCTGTACCAGGCTGGAGGTCAATAGCACAGTCATATGGCCGGTGCGGGGGCAGAGACACCGCACGGGACTTGCTGAAGACAGCCGCCAGGTCATGGTATTCAGGAGGCACTCTGGAGACGTCTGGCTTCCCCTCGGAAGCTGGTCCACCCGCCGAACAGGAGGGTCGGGAGTCGAGGAGGCAGCTGGCCGAACAGGAGGGACTCCACTCCCGCACCTCATGGCGGGCCCAGTCAATCACCGGCCCATGTAACGCCAACCACGGATGACCCAGGACAATGGGAGAGCGGGGTGTCTCGGTCACGAACAGCCGGACCTGTTCGTGGTGATTGCCTGACGCCAGCAGCTGGATGGCAATGGTCTGGTAGCACACCTTAGCAAGGGGTTGCCCACCCAGCCCTGAGATGGACAATGGGCTGGGAAGTTGGGAGAGGGGAACCCCCCACTCGGCGGCAGCTCTGGCGTCAATGAAGCTCTCCTCAGCTCCTGAGTCAATGAGGGCGGTGGTCTTGCGGGAGCAGCCCTCCCAGGTCAGGGTCACCGGGATGCAGGTCCGGCGGTAGGAGGAGGTTTCCTTGGCTGAAGCACCCACTAGTACTCCTCCAGACGCTAGTGGGCGTTGTCTTGATGGACAGCCTCGGACCGCATGACCCTGCTGGCCGCAGTAAAAACACGCCCCCGACCTCCTTCTCCGTTGGCGCTCCTCCTGGGTGAGCCGGGACCTCCCGATCTCCAAGGGAGATGCCTCTCCAGGAGAGAGTGTGGTGGCGTCCCCCCTCGGCTGGTCCTGAGGCGACGCGCGATCAGGGTACGGGGGTTGGATCTGGCCAGAGGGGGTAGAGCGTCGGCCAGGGCCAAGGGTGAGCGCCCTCTCCTCCAGGCGGCTGTCGATGCGCAGGGCCAGGTCTATAAGGGCCTCTGGAGACTCAGGGATCTCACAGAAGAGCAGTCGGTCTTTGACTGGTTCGGACAGCCCCTGGAGGAACACGTCACACAGCGCCTCCCTGCTCCAGCCTGACGTGGCTGCCACCGTCTGAAAATCGATGGCGTAGTCCGCCACCGATCTCCTCCCCTGCCTCATCCTCAGCAGCTCCCGTCCTGCGGCTCTCCCCTGCCTGGAGCGGTCAAAGACACGCAGTAGCTCCTCCGCCAAGGCCCGGTAGGTGGTAGTGCAGGGCTGCCGAGCCTGCCATGCGGCAGTTCCCCACAAGCGAGCCCGCCCCGTCAGCTGGGAGAGGACAAAGGCGACTCGGGCCGGCTCTGAGGCGAAGGTGGAGGGCTGCAGAGCGAAACACATCTCACAGGAGGTGAGAAAAGCCCTGCAGAACCCTGGTTCTCCACCGTACCTTTCGGGCGGTGGAAGGCAGGGCTCAGGACCAGGGTGGACAGCTGGCTGCAGCTGAGGTGCTTCTGCGCCAGGCTGGCGCACAGGGGTGACGGGTGGCTGGTGTGCTGCAGGAGCCCGGGGCTGGACAGCTGGCATGATGGGACCCTGGCTGGGACTTGCCCGGGGAAGGCTGGCCCTCAGTGTGGCCAGCGCAGCTGTCAGCTCCTGGATCTGCTGCCGTTGATGTAGCAGCTCAGCCTCTCGCTGGGCGATCCTGCACTCCATCCCGCTGGTGTCTGGGAGACAGTGTCTACTGATATGGGATCAGTAAGACACCAGATGCGGGGAGAAGGGAATGAGGATTTAATAATAAACAAAACAAAACAGGCACGAGGGCCAACAAAAAACTTGGCCCAAAGGGTTGCAAAAAACAAACTGAGGTAAGCTACACAGAGCTATAAAACAATAAATGCAAAAGGCAAAAAACAAAAGGCACTGGAAACTCCAGGCGAGAAGATCAAGAAAAATAAATAACAAGACTAAATATATATACACAAAACAAGAGGCTAGGCCGAGACTTGAAACTAGAAATGCTAGGGGACTTGACAAGAACTTGGCTAAATTTGCACATGCAAAGAGACGCGACTAGAAACAAACTTGAGACACTGTCTGCCAGCCAACTTCCACCGCAACCAGATAAAGGCTTGGTAATCATGACACAAGGGGTAACACCTGGAGAGAGAGAAACAAGAGGCATGGCAAGATCAAGACATGGACAGAGATTGGATGACATGACCTGCTCATTAAGAAAATGAGCGTGCTTAGCTTAAGTACCAATTAAGTATGCAGTTTGGAAGCAAGCATGAATGTTAAGAACAGAAAAGCACAGCAAGATCTTGAAATAGCAAAGCAGGAATCATGACAATAAACTCCCTGTCTAAATTAGTAGTATTAGTAATGTGCCTATCTAAGAATTACATCAACCCAGTGAGTGTTAGTAAATGTTAGTAACTTAAAAACAGTTAATTGTCAATTAAGCTTAGAAAGGCCCGAAGCCAGCACAGCACAGAAGGAAGAGGGAAATACCAAAGCCAACCCAGAGCTCTGAAATGTGCAACAACGAAGGCACGGGGTGGAACGCAGACGAGCGGTGGAGTGGCATGGCAGACCTGGCATGAAACAAAACATGGAAAAGTAAAAACATGGAGCAGGAACATGAATTATGAGATGAGTAATCCTAAACAAGAAACTGTTAAAACTATGACTATGGAACTATGAACTATGAACTCTAGAAACATGAAACTGCTAAAACCATGAATAATACTGTTCTGGCCAAAGGCCAGAACCCCGGAACACAACAGTACTGTCCTTCATGGAATCCGAGTCATTCAAACAGTGCTTGTTCACGCTTCAGCAATCATCTTAAATACTGGAAAGTAGCCGGAAGGCCCTCAGCTTCCAGCGGCTGACAGCAAGGGGTATATCTCCAAAATTCCCCAATCCTCGAAGCCCCCTTTATTAGATTCCCCTTTACTAGACATACAATATGAGGCAAATTTGAGGTCTGTGTAAGTAATTGTTGCAGAGATATGGTTAAAAAACTGATTGTTTCAATATATAGCGCCACCTGTTGGCAAACTAAGGAGTGCATACTTGCCCAAAATCAATCAGTTCATCCTCTCCACTATATTTACCCATATGCTAAAAATGAGAAGCCAAGTATTTTGTGAGTTATCACGCTAACGGCTAAAATCTGCAGACGCGGTGGTGGGTGGGACAAAACCATGATGTCCCCAAAACTGGTATTTCGGGGAGATAATGAAATGACTGATGAGATTATTTGGCTAAAATTATAAATAACATGTCATGAAAAACACATACCAAAATTTCAAAATGCTGTGGCAACTATATGCACAGCTATGCTACATCCTGACATTTGAGTCTATAAACTGTCATTGGTCAAAAGCCTGACAGTCAGATATGTCCCATAAGTTACTGTAATTGTTTAGGAATATTCACATTGGAGGAGTTTGCAAACATATTCATCATTCAGAGTAATGGTATTAGGACTTAAGCTGGTCTCGAACTGGGTCGTAATCACGGCTGAATTGCATTTTGGCCTGGAGAGGGGATATGGCCGACCCCAATATGTACACCTTTCAGAAACCTCCTCACCATAACAACTCCCCCTACTTTCCTTCTCTCCCACTGCTCCCCAGGAAAATGTTAATCTCCACCACCACCTTGTTCATAATTCATAGGTTGCTTTTCAAATGCAGGATTTGATTCAGTATAATATAGAAATTGTCTCCAATACCCATTGAGCTGGAAATCCATAACCAGCCACATAATTACCACGAGATGTGAAGTCTCATGTACATTACGTTTGAGGAGTTTATTCTAAAATTGCTCCCGCATAAATGCCCGAGTATCAAGATGGCTGAGTTCCAGTCATGCTAATGACATGATTAGTATTCCAGTAATGGATCCCATCCCATTAAGTATTAGTCCCGCAGGTGTGACTGCTGTTTGTGATTCCACTTACACTGTGTATTGCTCTGAAGATAGGTGACTGCTCGGTCAGGGGATGTTCATAAATAAATCAAAATTCAGGTGGCTTTTAAAATAAGCTAGACATGGGATTTTTTCTGAGGACACACACCTGGCTATCAGCACATTTTTAAGAGAAAAAAACGGGATTTGTGCATTTTAGAAAAGATTAGTGTGATTAACGAGTGATACCCTTATGTTAAATATGAGAAAAAACCTTCAACAATGATTACAGGTAAGGGGAATACATGCTGGGAGGAATATAAAATGCCGAACTTCAGCTTTTCAATGAAAAGTACGTCCATTACCACAAATGGCCATTGCCAGCACTTTTGTTCACATTTAAAAAAATAAAAAATAAACAGAAAATAATTTCAGTGAATGAATAGTCCTAAGGGCAAATGGTGATAAACCTTAATATATCAGATAGAGACAGAATAATTAAATTATCCACTGAGATATTTTGAGAAAATTTAGCAAGATTACTCCATGCAAGAACCCTTCATTTGGAGAGTTTCTTTGTTTATATTGATTTATACCTTTGGCCTTTTAAATGCAAATTCAACCTTTCCATTTCTGTCACACACAGAAGCCCAAGGAGGCCACAGCCCAAGGTGAACATAGATTTTAAGACACTTGCACCAGACTGGAGAGGACTGGAGACAAAAAGTTGGAGCCAGTGCTGGAGCACAACAAGAGAAAATTTATAATGACAGAGTTTTGAGTGTCATATCTGATGATGTAATCATAAATTCAAATTTTATATTGGAGAAATTTAGACCTAGTATGTTTCCCCCCTTTTTATCTGCTATATTTTACCCTATTACCTTAACAAAAAAGCTCACTAAAAATAAAGAAAATAAAATAATAATAAGCGGTGCCAGGCACGACAAACCCCGCCCCTCACACATTTTTCACCCACTTGAACGAAATTCAATAGGGATCTATTCTGGGTCAGTGGCAATCGCTATACCGAATTCGGGGTGAATCTGGCCATTAGTTTAGTCGCTACAGAGTTAACAAACAAACACAGAAACACACCAACACAGAAAGAAACCGAACTGAAAACAATACCCCTTCCCTCACCCTTCATCTGGGGTAGGGTATTAATAATAATAATAATAATTATTATTATTATTATTATTATTATTATTATTATTATTATTATAGCTACACAAGAGATGTGTGATTCTTACTTTCCTGAAATAATAAAATATACATTCAAACAAGTGGTGCCAGGGACAACAAACCCCGCCCCTCCAATATACTTCCACCTACTTTTCCTAAATTCCATAGGCATCTACTCTGGGTCAGTAGCAATCCCTAAACCCAATTTGGGGTGAATCTGGCCATTAGTTTTGCTGCTAAAGTGTTAACAAACAAACAAACAAACAAACAAACCGAACCAAAAACAAAACCCCTTACCCTCCCCCATCGGGCGGGGTGGGGTAAAAATCAGTGAAAAATTGAATCACAATGATGCACACCTCTCCCTGCCATGGTTTACATATAAGTGCTTTTACATCAAAATTTCAGTTGAATTTGTTTTCTAAATTGTATTTGTTACTCATTGTTCAGATTTAAATTTATGGCCTTAAATTTTGGGATGAATGTTTGAATCTAGGAACAGTTTTCAAATGAGGGGCCATTCCAGCTAGATATTAGAGAGGCAGCTGTATAACTGTTGGTAAGAGTTGATAAAAGGCCTTTTTATTGTCAACTGAACCTTTTGAAGAATACAATCATTTTTCAGAATGTTTTTTTTTTTCTTCATCTCACAAATTAAGTCTTTTTACTGTTTTCAGTCACCAGAGGCCATTGCTACATCAGCTGTAGAACTATCAATCAAGAACAGTCTTACTTTCATTCTAAGCTTAAACATTCTACTCAGGTATTGGTATTCTCAGCTGGAAACATTTTATCACGTAATTTTAATCTTATTCTGCAAAGGCCTGATGAAGTCACACAAAGGGATGTTTTGTGCAGCAGTGGAAAAAATTCTAACAGTATCTTACTGTTAAATCTGGATATTCACCGATTCGGCAGTGATATAGTAAAAGCGATGGCACTTGACCTTTTTGATTTCACGGATGATTGGTCTACTTTGACATCTCCCTCAGTCACATCTCCACGTACCCCACTTCATCACTAACCCGATCATATAAACCTCCTATTCACTGCACTGTAGATTAGTCTTCATACAGTTGATGTGCTGTCCAAATGATTACCCCACACAACTTTTTTTTATCGACTTTCAAAAGACTCATTCATCATAACAGACATTGCAAAAAAAAATAAAAATCTTTATTTTATTTCAGAGGTAGCAAAAAATAAATAGCCCTCTCTTTAAGGGAAGCCAGTCTTTTCGCCAACATTGCAATTATGGACATAAACTGCTTCAGAGATTTTTAGAAAATAATTCAGCTGATAAATGAAAATCACATATCCACAATTAGAGGATTGCCTAGTAATTTTGAGGCCGCAGACCGTTATTAATATCTGCCCAATATTCCCTCTGAAAACTTTTTTTCGCATCCACAGCACTTCAATAATACATATTACAAGCAAGAGAGTTTTGGAATTTCTTTAGGTCACTGCTATCAGAGGTGCTGGACAGCTCATTAAGTTCAAACATCTTGCTGTATTGCCATTAGATTTATAAACTCTGAAGGGGGAGTCTCACCGTGATTTTTTATGTATTCATTTATTTTTTTTACAGGAGAAAATCAAATTGATGTCCACACTTTTACAAGTTTGCTCAGGCATCTGATGACTATGTTGCAACCCAGTAGTGGAATGCATCTCCCTTCAACCTACTGTATGTAATTGAAAACATAAAACATTCACATAAATCTAGACTAACCGCCACTGCCAATATCATGCCTGAAGCCTTCTCTGCTGCCATGGTGACATTGTTGGCATTGTACTAAGAAGGTTATATTGTGATAATGAATGAATATATGAATAAATGAAAAAATGAATGAATGAATCGATTAATTGGTTTGAGAGGAGAGTTCTTTTAATGCCATCAGTTTTCTCTGAATGGATAGTAATTATTCATGATTCTTTCAGATGAGTGACTTACAGTTTAAGATCTCTGCTTCCTCTGATTGGTTCAGGCTCCAGGAGAATCCAGTAGGTAATGTACATCCAGTATCCTTCAGCAGTTCTTCATTTAGACTTCAAGCTGAACACAATCAGAAACAAAGCAGCTGCGTTTTCACACCTCAAAAACGGAGGAAATAATGCAGAATATTCTCATCACCTTTGAAACCATCTATATTTCTTTTATTAGGTTTAATTAATTGGGGGAGGATTAATTATGCCTTACAAAATACCTCCAAGTCTCCAAGGTTTGTTAAAGCTGGAGAAAAAGACAAAGGCAAAAATGTCAAGGACGACTGTAATTCAAAAGAATAAGTGGTGCAAATAAGGACATGAATTCAGATTCTCACACACTGGCAGTCTTCAAAGGCAAAACCAGGGCACTTTGCCCTGCCTTGTGTTCATTTCATGCTCTGTTTGGCTGTTAATTTGGAGGCTGCTGAGAGTGTTGATCAAATGCTGAGAAATCAGTGCTTAAACAATGCAAAAGGAAAACACAGAGATGCGTTAAGTATAGTTGCAAATGTCTTAATGCCACAAGCTGATAGCAGCTGTTCACGGTATTGCTATTTTACATGGTTGTTATAAATTACTCATGCCTTTATAGGTCAAAGCCATATTGCAGAGAGATAAAGATTTTAATGCTGAACCAATGTAACATAAATCAAATGTAAAAATTTTCAAGTTTATGGATAAAATGGGCATAAAATAGTATAGCGCACCACCGGTCTTTGAAATCAATTTTTAAAAAACCACAGGACTATGATCAGCAAATTTTACAACGTAAAAAAAAGCATGCATACAGCTGGTGCTGAGCAATTTGTTTCCAAGAGCCCTGTTGCATTTCGACTCACCCAGACACTGTCATGGAAGTGTCAGGGGAATTAATTGCAGCCTGCGGAGATGTTCGTAAATAAACCTGCGGTTCATTTTGTTTTCTTTCCCTTCTAATTTTTCTCTTTTTTATATGTAGGCCCTACCTATAAATACAAACTTGTAGAATAATTATTATTATATAACAAGTAGCCGATATCTCAACTTTGCAAAAACATGACTGGCAATTATGCTATGATATGAGATCGCATGGATGGCAATTTACAAAAATTTCTCAAAATTCCATCTTGAAGTATAACATTATGTAATAAATGCTGCTGAAGATGATATTTAGAGAAGTTTTAGATTTTGTCCCAAATTAATAAATTAGAAAATTGCTATTCACACAATTTCACATTGGAGCCTTCCTACTACTTGAAAGCAATTATGCGTTTAAGAGTTAGAGGCTCACGGCATGCCGTTGAAAATTCTGACGTTACCGCTAGGGGGACGTTGAGCTTAAGGGTGTTAATGTGATTATGTGAGCACATCTAACGGATCCTCCTATTTAAAGAGCTTAACGGCTAAACTGTGGCTGTGGACTAAGGTGCTGATAGAAGACTGACTGTATTTTTCTACATGTGATTTTTGTTTTTCTTGTGCATGCAAGACTATTTTACAGCAATCTCGCAGGCACGTTTCCACCACATGGTACGATTCGCCTGTGTTTCTTTACACTTCAGCTGCGCTTCTTCATGGGAACAGTATTGCTAAATTTTTGTAACAATGATTACCTCATGTTCTGGTTTTTATCATTAGCTGAATCTTTGATCTTTACACTCCAAAGTCTGGAGTTTTATTGATTATTGATTATTGTTATTGTTGATTATTGTTGTTATTATTACTGAAAGTGTCCACCACTGTGTTTATACAGTTTGCTTGTGAGCACTCCACAGGCCACAAATGTCCATCAATTCATTTTATATTTGGCATGGGCCTTGTGTGCGGTAAGGTCACAAAGCCTATTGATTTTGGGAAGGATTACATCAGGGGGTCTGGCGATACACGTCGACCAGCAACCAATCGACTGTCTTCTTATCATTAGTAGTTAAATGATTAATTGGTCCCAGTCAATCTCCTAGGCATTGAAATGACCACGGCTGTAAACCTCTTCATCCTCTGCTTTGTGGAAGTAGCTATTTCCTCCACTGGTGGTTTTGTTCCTCACCTGAAGAAATTACCTGTTCAGTATAGCATTAACGAACTGAAGGAATGACAGCGGCTGATCTGATTGGCCTTAATGGAGACAAACCACCACTTCACCCACAGGTAATTCATTAATCTTAGTCAACACTTTTGATAAGAGTGCCACAGATATACTTGTCACAAATTTTCCGAAATGGATTACAGGCTCTTTTTATATCCGTGACACATTTAGCATTTGCTTTTTCTGGCTGCATTTTGGTCATAAAATAGAGAGTGAATCATAGATTTCAAAGCATTGGTTAATTTGGTGAAAATCCTGCATAGTGTACATACAGTATAACACCGTGGTTTTTAACCCTGTTTCTGAAGATGTAGCATTTCACAGGATTTCCCTTCAACTCGAACAAAGCTCACAGATTTTCAATGAGAGCAATTTTAGTGTTGGTGGACTGAGAGTACTACAGATCTGGTAAGATTTGCCAACCACGTTTCTCTCTGTTCAGGAGTTGTACTGAATAAGGAGGCCTCAACCTAGGGAGAAATAGCACCAGTAGTTGATATTTTGACAAGTGACAAGTGACAAGTCTATTTGCATTTAGGGCCACATGACCCACATTGCTAGTACAGAAAAAACGGCACACAGTGCGCATCACAGTATATATATATTATCAAATTAGCAAGTTTCTTTTTAAATACAGTGACAAAGATTCAATAAGTTTTGCATTTGTAGATGATAACAGTTGATACATTTTAAAGCAGACAGATTATTACAATAATATGCAAGTAAAAACTGTAGTGAGCTTGTCTTATAATAGGGACAAATAAATAAAAAGTGGAACCCGTATTCAATACAACCTAGACTTCACTTTGTACATAACAAAGCATTGGAATTATTGTAACATTTAAATCTAGATAACTGAACTTTCAATTTATGTGATGCACAACGGAACTTACAAAATAGCCTCAACAAGTAATTTTCTGGAAACAGTTCAAGAATATACTTTTCAACACCCAAAATAGATTTAAAACCACTATAATGTTTCAGAAATGAAGACCCTGAGATTTTACAATGCCAATTTTGGAATAGTATGTCCTTACATCTTTGTGAAAACAATTCCTGAAAAAAATTTATACTCCCAAAATCTAATGCGAGCCATGCATACGAAAAACCAGTTTCACACAATAATATTTGAATACGTTAAACCCAACATACTTTATTCTGTTCATCAAATTATTTCAACATTTCATAACAAGCCCTTGGATATCTTGACCTTTCCATATGAATGAGTGTACACCAGTAACTAATACAACGACTATAATACTTAACACACAAGTAACTTCTGCCAGCATCTCCAAGAATAGCATTACTTGATGTTCGTCTGGAGACCCCAAGACACCTCTTGAAGAAATCAGATTGGACCTTTTCTACTGACTCTCTGAAAGTATGACCCCATATCTCTGCACCATATAATGGTATTGGAGAAACTTTAAAATCGCATATTTTAGTAATAGTATGAAATGGTAACGAAGGAAATGATTTCATTAATCCATAGACTGGAAAGTTCGCCCTCCTTGCCTGAATGGAGAGAGTTTCACAAGCTCTGGACCAAATCAGTCTTAAAGAAAATATGAATCCCAAATACTTATAATACGAAACACACTTTAATTCTGTTCCAGCATAAAACCACAGTTCTTTCCTTTTCAACTAGAAAAGCACTCAGAGAGCGCAGACCTCCGCCAGGGGGCAGCGAAACCCAGAAGCACGGCGATTGGAACTCCGGCCCATTGGAAAGACTTGACATCTTGAACTTTGGCGTATATCTCAGCAGTACTTTAGCCTAGATATGCCAAAGTTTAAGCACCTGTTCCTTGACCTAATACCCACCTTCTCTGAAAATTTCATCAAAATCTGTCCATTACTTTTTGAGTTATGTTGTACACAAACAAACCAACGAACAAACAAACCAAAAACATAACCTCCTTGGTGGAGGTAATAAACCACCATTTCTAAACACTACAATATTTGACTTTTCCAGATTCACTTCAAAACCCCATTTAATACAAGCTTTTTCAAGAAAGTCAAATTTTCTTTGCAAACCTATAATTGTATCATCCACCAAAGCAAGATCATCCGCAAATAAAAGTAATAATATTTCTTTTATGTTTTCCTGAACAAATATGCCCCTAAGGTTACTTTGATCAAATTCAGACACTAGCTCATTAATAAAAAGGATGAAAAGAATTGGACTTAACACACAACTCTGACGACCGCCAGCAGAAGTAGTAAAAGTATCTGTAACACATTCCTTAGCTTTAACACAAGCCTTGATCATTGAATACATGTCGCAGAGAACATCAAAAAGTTTACCGCGTATACCCTATTGATGAAGAACATACAAGAGTTTTTGACAATTAACCAAATCAAAAGCTTTACGGAAATCTATGAAAGCTACATAAAAACGATGTCTTGGGTTTCTTAAATATTTTTCACAGAATGACTGCAAAGTGAATATTTTTTATTATCAATGGTCGAATAATTGCTCCGAAAACCTGCTTGTGATTCATATTTAATATCATTTAATTCAACCCATTTCCTGATCCTGTCCTCTACAACTGAGGCAAAAACTCTACCTAGAACATTCAATAAAGAAATGCCACGATAGTTATTAGGATCCAGAGCCTCACCTTTCTTAAATAAAGTAACAACCATGTCAGTATTCCAACTGTCTGGGAATAACACCACTATCCAGAACTGAGTTAAAAAATATTTCAAAGTATGGAACAAAAACTATAGCCTTTTTAATAAACTCAGGAGGGATACCATTCACACTGGCAGATTTGCCATTCTTAATTGAATTTAAAACTTTCAGCATCTCAGCTTGTGAAATTGGTTCAGATAATAAAAAAAGAGTTACTACAACTACAACTATTACAACTTTCAATATCATGTTTGGTTATAAAATTAGCAACAGAGTCATCAAAACAAGAAAGACAAATTGCGTTAACAGGAGCAGTTAGAGCAATAGGCGATTCCTTCCCCTTAACACTCAACAACCAAAACTGTTTACAATCCTTTTCAGCAGTAGCCAATTTAATTTCCTCAACAAGGTGATCCTTATATATCTGCTTCTTATTTTGACAAAGAATTCGAAATTCCTTTCTGCAATTCAAATACTGTAACTTTTCAGATTACCATCAGATTTACATCTATGAAAAAAATTCAGATATGCGTATTTCTTTTGTTTTACAGTTGCACATTCACTGTCAAACCAAACAGGTTAGATCTACTTCTCACATGAGATATTACTCTGAACTGTTCACTAACAAAATTAAAAATATTTACTAACTTATCTACAGCACCGTTGATGAGCAACATGTAAAAAATCCTCCAACATTTCACTGTCTTTTGGTGACTCAAGTCGTTGTAAATGCAAATTCTCACCTTCTACTTCCCATCTATACAGGGTTTGCACATATCGTAGAACTTACAGAGTCAATTTTATTTGCAGATGATAACTCAACTCGACAAGTCACAGGAAGGTGATTGGATTCTGTTCTGGAAACAATCACAAGATCAAGTATCTTTTCAAATAAACATGAGGAGGCTAACACAATCAACTAAACTGGTTCCTTTGTGAGTTACGCACGTAAACGCGCCTCTGACGTCTCCTGGCTTCCGTCCATTAACAACGTGAATTCCCCACTCACGACAAATGTCTAACAGTTCCAGTTCAAAACGGTTTGTGACTGCATCTTGCGTTGCACGAGGTGCACGAAACGTGTCTATTTCATACAGGTCACCAAGCTGTAAAATATCAACAACCGACTCGTCATTAATGATAAAGTCATCATTTGCTCCAGTTCGGGCATAAAAATCCCTGAATAACATGAAATCTTGTCATTACCAAATTCCTGTTTGAGATTTAATATATACTTATCTAATAGACCATTGGTATTAAGTTCATATAGAGGTGAATTTTCAGGCAGAATGTAAACAAATCCCATATTGATATTTGTGCTGTTTTGATTACAAGGTAGATCACGTAGCACCACACATCTCCCTCTGCCCTTTTTCTTGTTTCATATAGTAATCTGCAAATATAGTTGCACTGCAAAACTGAATGAAATATGACCAGATCAAAGTAAGACTCCACTGAGCCCCATTTGAAAACTACAACACTCAAGCCATAAATTAGTTTGGGTACTTGTGTGTGTCAACTGAATTTCTATTACATCTTTACTGCAAACACAGAACAAGTTCTAAAAAGTTCTGAAAAAAGCCAATTTTTTTGTTTGTTTTTCTGTGTGTTTTTAAATGTGTGGATATGCTTTTAGCTGCTGCGTTTAGCCCTTTAAAACCCACACTTCTTTTTTGTTTAAATTGGACAATACAGCCTGCAAGTACAGTTAATTGGCTTCCTTGTGTTTATATATATATATATATAAATTGTGGTCTTACTGGCCTTTTGGTATTTGAGTTCAACAGAATTGAGTTCTTTCTTTTTGCACTTACAGCCAGGGGTTTAAAGTCCGGATTCAGAAAGTAAAAATCCTACCCAGAACTTAATTTCAATCACCTGGATTTACCTCGGCAGGAGCCAATATGAATGATCAGCTCATTCTGAAGAAAGGAGAAAAACTTGGCGGGACTTTTACTTTCTGATTCCTGGATTTTACACCTCTACATACAGCAAATGGTTTGCCACCGCTTGTCATGAATTGGTCCTGCCAGCTGAAAACTACAAGCCGACGGGCACTGGGACCATGGGCCCAAAAGCAGGGAAAAGGTCCCACTCGCACAGGCTGGAAAAAAGATAAAAGTTTTTTAATATAAATTTACAAGAAATAAACAAACTTTCTATCAACACACAGGGGAGCAGCAGCAACAGAAAACACCGGGGCTAACACCAGAATGCAGCTGCACTGCCAATTGCCAGTACAGCTCTTATATACTCTAAACTTCACCTCCACTTCAATGAGCAACAGGTGTGGCTTGTTGAAGTGGAGGCGAAGACAGCAAGAGGGGGAAGGACTGCAGGGCAGAACCATCACACAGCTAATGGTTGGCAGTGACAGTTGTTTGGATTTCACATCAGGAGATAGCATATACTGATTCTAAATTTAGATGTAATTCTTTACATCAACTTTGTTCATTTTTTAATGAACTTTTTCGGGAATAAGACTCACCTGCCCATGAAACAGCTAAGCAGCTAACTCTTCACAGAAACAAAAAAAATGCCATAATTTCTATTCTGTCTGCCCAATCTACAAACCCTAATTCCAGTGAATTGGAGCGTTGTGTAAAACGTGAATAAATACAGAATGCAATGATTGGCGAATCTCATGAACCAACATTTTATTCACAGTAGAACACAGACAACAAATCCGATGTTGAAGGTAAGACATTTTACCATTTAATGAAAAATATTAGCCCATTTTGAATTTGATGGCAGAAACAGATTAAAAAAAAAACTGGGACAGGGGCAACAAAAGAATGGAAAAGTAAAAGGTACTAATAAAACAGCTGGAGGAGCATTTTACAACTAAGTAGGTTAATTGGCAACTGGCCAGTAACATGATTGGGTATAAAAAGAACATTTTAGAGAGGCAGATTCTCTCAGAAGTAAATATGGGCAGAGGCTCCCCGAACAATTTCAGAAAAATGTTCTTCGAAGCAAATTGCGAAGATTTTGAATATCTCACCATCTACAGTACAGAATATCTTCAAAAGATTCAGAGAATCTGGAGAAATCTCTGTGTGCAGGGGACAAGGCCGAAGGTCAATATTGGATGCTCGTGATCTTCGGGCCCTCAGACGGCACTGCATTAAAAACACGCATAATTCTGCACTGGAACCCCCTGCTAGGGTTCAGGAAAACTTCCAGAAATCATCGACTGTGTACACAGTTTGCTGTGCAATCCACAAATGCAAGTTAAATCTGTATCGTGCAAAGAGGAAGCCATATGGGAACACGATCCAGGTATGCCATAGTCTTCTCTAGGCCAAAGCTCATTTAAAATGGACTAAGGCAAAATGGAAAATTGTTCTGTGGTCAGATTAATCAAAATTTGAAATTCTTATTGGAAAACACTGACGCTGTGTCATGCGGGTAAAGAGGATAGGGACCATCCAGCTTGTTATCAGCTGTCAGTTCAAAAGCCTGCACCTCTAATGGTATGGGGTTGCAGTAGTGCCGATGGCATGGGCAGCTTGCACATCTGGAAAGGCATTATCAATGCTGAAAGTATATAGAAGTTTTACAACAACATCTCTTTCAGGGAAGGCCTTGCGTACTTCAGCAAGACAATTCTAACCTGCCTACTGCATCCATCACAACAGCATGACTTCGCTGTACGAGAGTCCGGGTGCTGAAATCATCTGCCTGCAGTCCAGACCATTCACCAATAGAAAACATTTGGCGTGGCATAAAAGAAATATCTGGCTAAGAATACCCAGGACTGTTGAGCAGCTAGAATCCTATATCAGAGGAAGAGGTTATGCTACACAATGGTAAACATGGCCCTGTCCCAACGTTTTTGAGATGTGTCGCTGCCATCAAATTCAAAATGAGCCAGTATTTTTCATGAAATGGTAAAATGTCTCACTTTCAACATCTAATTTGTTGTTTATGTTCTGTTGTGAATAAAATGTGGGTTTATGAGATTTGCAAATCATTGCACACTGTTTTTATTCACATTTTACACAACGTCCTGACTTTGGATTTGGGGTTTGTAGTTGACTGCACCTTCAGATTGAAGCAGTACGTGCAAACCACTTTGAACTCATATTCATTATTTAATTTCAAAACCAATGTTCTATAGCAGACTGCTAAAATAATGACATTGTCACTGTCCAAACATTCATGGATTTGGTTCTCTCGTTTATTTAATCTTTGACAATGTCATTGGTGAAGTTCAAGAAATAATTCAAACTGAGTGCATAGGCACTTCATACTAAGCCCTCAGCAATTTCACAATTCCTATACACCCAGAGCTATGTAAATAAAAACATGTTCATTTCCCCTCACCCCCCTTACTGTTTGCTCGCTCCACGGCTTTTCCTCACTAATTTCTCCTCTGTGCTCACACATTTGCAATTATTTTCTGTTAGGGACGCACATAGGCATAGGCATAGGCACACACATTGCGCATATTCAAAGTATGCCTAAAAAAGCAAATAACCAATAATACATATTACCACTGTGTTATTATCATACATCTGATCTGCTAACGACACATTGCATTGCACTGACTGATTTCCTTATCAAGCCAATAACCTCATTAAGATGCTGAACACATGCTGTCTGCAGACAGCTTTCTGCTGTGTCTCCAAGCGTGTCTCTGTTTTCTTACATGCTGAAGCGCACTTAAACTGACCTCAGTGATTCTTGAAACCAGATTTGACTGCTGCCTTCATTCATTTTACTTTCATCTTGACACAGAGGAATCATACTGATTGGATTCATTTGTTTAATCATCGATAAATATGGTCATATATATGAAAAGCAAAATGGAAAAATGATCCGAGTCACATTTTCACGTTGAGGAGAAATTATGAATTAAAAATTCAACTGATCGTAGAAACAAAGCATTGAAAAAATATGCCAAAAAAAAAAAGCAAAATATTATAATAATATATAATATACTCAGCCAAAATAAAAACTTCACACTTGTTTGGAGGTCGATAGGTTGAACATACAAGAAATTAGGTTTTAAATAATGATTTTATTTAATTCTGTACTGATTAAAGATGGTGTATCATAAAAATAATGTCCATAATGTAAACAGTTCCACCGGAAATGCGACGGAAATGTCCAAGATTAAAAATGGTAAGTTACAACTTGAATAAGAGCACTGCGCAGGTGATTACGTATGGTTTGGGCAGTCACACGACCTCTAAACAATTCATTCCCAGTGGACGTTGCAATGACAAATCGATTATGCAAATGATGTAAGACAATTTGTCGGTCTTCTGCTTTTGACGTCACACGTGGGCTGCCAGAACGAGGTCGGTCAGCTGTGGTGCCAGTTTGATGGAGACGTGTCCGAAGATCATGTATAGTCCGTCGACTGCATCCCATAACCCTTGCAACGTCAGTGACGGACGTTTCCGTATTCAGCATGCCAATGGCACGTTCACGCTGAATGTTTGACAGCCATGGCATTGAAAATCAATGAATAATTAACTGTAAAAACTTGTTTTTCCGAGATGTCACTAACGTGAGCTCAGTTGCACATCTCTCATATGGTCACGTGACTAGGAACACAAGAAAACATGGTTTTAGCTTAAAGTACGCTCGCACATGCTACATACCTGTGCATGTCGGAGTTGATGTGTGTCATGATGTCTTTGACAATGCATTTACCCCTAGTGATAGTAAAAACTCTTTTATTAAAAGTTTCAAGAAAATTTTTACAAATTTTTGAGTGTGAAGTTTCTTTTTTGACTCAGTATATTATTATATGTTATTAAAATATATAAACTATTAAAAAAATGCAACATTTGGACTTTTTTTACTCAGTGGTCTGCATATTTGCAGAATGAAACTTGTCTCATTTTTATGGATAAGCGATTTCTCATACCCATATTCATTGTTCCATGTTAAAGGAAATAAATTTAGTAACAATGAGACCCAGGTGCACAGACAACAATGATGTAGAAGCTGTTGCAACATAAGGAGTGGAAAAAACAGTAGCAATTGCAGTCCAGAGTATAGCCAGAAAAGCTGGAAGTGCAGTGGCAGTGACTGGCAGGAAATGATGCACAGCAGATTATGCTTCAAGTAAGCTTTGATTATCTTGACTCTCATGTACTTTGCTGTATTCAATATTCTGTGGCTCCTCGATGTGTCACAATTTTACCATAATCTGTACCTCAGGAGCTCATGGTTGCATGCACAAACATGCACCCTCATACTAACACACTCACACACACACACACAGGTGTATGTGTGCTCTCACCTAAACAAACAAACAAACATAAACACAAAAACATGCAAAAAAAAAATACAAATGCACGCATACATGCATGTGCAAACACACACCATTACTAATGCGGGAACACGTGCACAAAAGACGTACCCACGTGCCATAAAAATTTGACAAACAATATGTTCAATCCCTGCAGATGTTTATCAACACAGCCCATGCCATCTGTCCTCCAATATGCCACTTATGCACTGATAGCGCGAGTCCTCCTCTCCTCCCTCTCTAATTCTGTCACTCACCTTCCAGCCTCTGAGGGCAAAAACAATGGTTACAGAAGAAAGTGATCACACAAAAAAAGCCTAGCCCACCAGGCACAAAGGAGCACCCTCAGTCATCATACTTAAAGTGCGCTCTTCCGCAAATGAGGGGAAATAAACAGTCCTCAAGGGCGCAATATAGAGCTAACACAAACAAAAGGTGCCAGTTTTCTCTTGTTGTTTCATGCTATAGCCCCTAATAGCTGTAATACACACACTATGGCTTGCACGTGTAACGCACATATGTTTCTATGTTTCCCACCCAAAGAATCACTGCTGCTGTCACTGAGCACACCACTTGAATGTGTGTGTCTATGGTCACATTTACTCTGCTCTATAGCCTGTCTCCTTTGCCCTGTTTGACCTTGACTTGCCTGCTGCAGCACTGTCTATGTCCTGCCACAATAAAACCATTTCAAGACTTAAAGCTGCAGTTGGTAAGTTTTAGAAAAGTAACTAAAAGTAACTTCGCCAAGTGATGGTGCATAGACCGAATTATAATCAAATTATTTTTCGGTACTGACTGTAGCCTACTATTTTGTCGCTTTTAGATCGCTTGGGGGAGAGAAGCCGTGTTCCACCTCATAAATGCTTTTGCCACCATGAACGATCATCCTACATTAAACCCACGATAGTCCTACGAATCCTCCACCGTTGTACGTCCTTTCTGCAACTGTCATGAGTCAATCGAAGGACTACAATTGTATCCTACGTCCATCGCATGGCTGTCTTTAAATTTTTTATTATATATTTTCCTACGATGGAAGTACAACACATATTGTTATGTGACCACTACTACACAACCTTCAAATCTTCCTCTCCCAAATGGCGTCAGCCCCACTGTCTTGGACCAGCTAAAATTGCATGACATAAAAAAATTCATATGATATACATGAAAGTCCCAAAAGGGTCAGAGGTTCACAGCACGCCATATCCAGCTTGCCTTCAATGCCAGTGGCGTTCGGGCTTAAAAGAGTAAAACAGGACTATAAATTGTGTTTTCAGTTCCACATATATCTTCTGTGCTTTGACAATGATTACATCATGTGGGAGAGCTGGAGTATCAAGGAGTCACCATCTAAGAATTTCCACTTTAAGCGTATTCTCTTGCATTTTTTTTCCCCTGTAGGATGCTGGAAATCCCTCCTTCCTGTGCCACATAGGACAATAGTATCCTCATAACTTTCGGAAGGTCACTCTATCTTCATCATGGATAAATAAACAAATGTAAATTTTGGTGTTCACAATTTTTATGTGGAACACTGTTCCCATTGGACTGTGCACACTGCAGTAGCATTGCTCACATGCATCAACAAAAACAATTCTTCTTGAGTGCACCCCATGGTATGCTTCCTTGCTTTGAATTCTTAGTACCATCTGGGGGGGACATTCTCCATTTCTAAATTAAAGCTTCTTTGAATATAAATACTGGAATCCATCACAGATGTCAAGAAAGTGTACCCAGTAGGAGGCACTGAAAATGAGGGACAACTGTCATCCATCATGTAATTATGCTGCAGGAAAGCTCAAGTGATTAATAATATTTCATTGTTATTATGCCATTTCAATTAAGGATAATTGGCAAGATCCTAGATCTCCATTGGTATGCTTTGCTCGACTGTAGAAAGAAATAAACGGCCAGTCTTGGGGGAGTACCTGCATTCATGATAAAGGGTAATTATCATCATCACGAGACCAATAACAAGAGAAGGGAGAGATAAATCATTCAATGTATTTTTCATCAGAATCAATAAAGGAGGAGAATTTATATTAATCTTCATATTCTCCAGTAATTGCATCATATGGCCTTTGAATATACACTGTTATTGAAAAATTATCACACGGAGTTATATGTAATATAAAATAATGTTTAAAAATGCAATTCATATTTGGGATATGAGGTCATGTTTGCATTCAAAGTAAATTTATTCAGTAACATCAACATCAACCCCAACCCCTAGGGAAAAAAAAGTTAAAATGAGGATAAAAGCAACCCTTCAACATTAAAGGGGGGAAATTCAGCATAAAACAATGCATCACATGCATCACATTCTTTGACTGCAAAACAACAATATTTGCAAACCTTTCCCAGTTTTAAATCAATGCCATTTTTACCACTACTGAACAAAAAACCTTTTCAAACCAAGACTGAATAAGGGATAAAAATGTGAAAACCTAAGGCTGCAACATGCTTTACATTAAAAAATGCCCACCAGTTGTTGTGGTTCTTGTGACATGCAACAGAAAAGGAAGTAAACTTCTTAAAATTGGCTAATTAGTCTAAGTGCACTGGGTACAACTGTTTCCCACTGAAACTTTAATCAGGATGATCACACTTATCATTGAACAGTCTGGGCCCTTTGACACTATGGGAAGAGACACTATTTAATATTGAGGCTGATCTGCACCTTCCCTAATGGCTTTCATGCCTCTCTAACCTTTGGGATGGTGGAGATGGAAAATCTGCTCAATGGATGAGATTTAAGGGCTTATCACAGGCACGATGCAAGTGTCTGCTAATTTATGACCAGTGCAGTTGGCGTTATCCCATCCAGTGCCCAGTTTGCATTAATAGCAAATGTACTCATGCCAAACTGACTGCCTGTGAGTGTGTTGGTCTTAAAATGAGGTATAGCCAGGCTGATTGATGGTGTGTTGTTATCTTGAGACAGCAGAAAGGGAGTGACCAACAAAAAACTGGTCTGACGTCAACTGTCAGTCATCGACTGCTAATTCCAAGGCACACACAGAGGATCTTGAATGAGCGGCTGTGTCATATGAAAGTTATGGAACGAGTTGAGTAAATTTTGTGTTTGTTTTGTGCTTTATCGAGCAACAAATGCAAAATTTACTCCACGAGTTTAATAACTTTCATGTGATAAGATGGAGTGTATAAAGTACTGTTATCACATCACTGAATTGCATAATTTAATATAATTTAATGTAATTTCTGTTTGTGCCTTAATAGTACTTCCCATTGTATTTTAGCACTAAGCTAACTCCATCACTCTGCTAACTTATTAATTCAGTCATTGAGTCACAGATATTTGCATACAAACAAGCTAAAAATGATTTGCAAATTCAGTAAACTGAGTAGCTAGCTTACACTAGCTAGCTAACTAGCTAGCTTGCGAGCTAACAAACTAATATCATGTAATTGTTATGGAAAGGTACTGCATGCATGGTAGCCAGCTAGCCAAGTAAGGTTAACTCGCATTAGAGCTAAGCCATATCAATTTAGCCAACATTACACCTTGTATTCAGGTTAGCTAAATATTAACAGCGTGATGTAACTTGGAGTGATTTTTTCCCCACATTCTCAGCCAATGAAAGTTTTACAAAAGTGATATGTACCTAGGGTTATTTAAAAAAATGTCATGAGCTGGGCCATGGGAAAAGTACTACAATAATGTGATAAAGCAAGATTGTGCACTCGCCTACAAAGGCGCGTAGTACTATGTGCATACACTCTGCTCGTTACGCACTGAAGTATGGTGACCGACGGGAGCAAACATGCTGCAACGGCCCAAAACATCTCCAGTTGGAGAGACACGCTGCAAAAACAGAAACAATGCAGAGTCAAAAACACATAAACCTCAAAAAAAAATTGCAAGGGAAAAACGCTGCATATCCGTCTCAACACAAACGCGCTGCAATGGCCCAAAAAATCTCAGATTGGAGAAACGTACTGCAAAACCAGAAACGATATGAAATCAAAAGCACACAAACCTCAAGAACAAATGTATGAGGAAAAATGCAGCATATCCACATCAACACAAATGCCCTGCAATGGCCCTAAACGTCTCCAATTGGAGAAATGCGCTGCTAAAATATGGAAGCGTATAGTAAGCAAAATTAAAATGAAAATTCAGTGTCAGAAATGCCTTTTCATTTTCAAGATACAAGCGCATTATTTGTATCATAATGAAAATGAAAATTAATCCTCCACTTGTAAATGATTTTGAAGTCCATTTATGCATTTTTTTAATAGTAAATGGAAAATTAAAATGCATTCCTCATTTGCGTTTGCATTTTCGAGAAGTGCCCCGCAATATTACTGACAAAATGAAAACGAAAACACAAATCATATGAAGCAAATACATTCTCGGAAATGCCTTTTAGTTTTCAAGGAGCTCACGCATTATTTGTATCATCACGAAAAAGCAAAAATAATTCTCCACTTTTCATTTGCCATTATGCGTCCACGCAGGCACTGTTTTCATTTGCTAGAAGTGCCCTGCAATATCATTAACAAAACAAAAACGCTAATCTCACAAAGCAAATACATTCTCCAAAATGCAGATGTGGTATGTGTCTCATAATTAAATCGCTAACACAGTTCGCCACTTTTCTTTTTCATTTTCATGAGAGACTGCAGTGCCTGGCCTTGCATTTTCCATTTCGAGGTCCCAGGCGCTTTTCCTAACAAAATGAAAAAGAAAATACCCTCCCTAGTTGGATGTGGCCTGGGATTTCCCCCATAATTTGGTACAGATTGGAAATTAACAATCAATCAGAGGGAAATTCATGCTGTCCAAACTTGTTTGCCAAAGCACAAATGCTAACTTACATACACTGAAAAAAGTGATTTTGACCCCTAGTAAATGTTCCATATATTAATTAAGCATATTTTAATAGAAATAAATGTGTTATTTAACTCCACTTAAAAAATATAAGTAATTTCCAATAGTCAACATAATAAAAATATCTAGCTTCAGATAAAAATATTTTGTGCAACCACTTACCTTAAAAAAATTATGTTCATTCAGAAAACATTTTTTTCAGTGTAGTTGGAGCCACTGACTGTGCATGTACGCATCCCTGGACATTTAATTTTTTTGAGAGTATAGGTAAAGGTTTCCCCCAAAAGATTCTGCGAGCACTTGTATTAGCGCTGCTTCCACTGAAACTGTGTGCTTTCACTCTCTCAATCTTCGGACGATTTATCTGCGCATAATCTGTTTAGCAGTTCAGTCTGTTACAAAGCAAGTTCATACGATCCTGCCCTTCATGTACTTCCATTGCTTTCTTCACGAATTTAATAATAATAAATAATAATACATTTTACTTGTAGTGCCCTTTATATCCAAGGATCTCAAACGGCTACATGTTAAAAACAAAGAAACATCTCAATAAAGGGATATTTTTTAAAAAACTGGAATTTGGAGTGAAAGGACAGTTCATATTACTACACCAGTGCCTATGCGTCTCTTTACCATAATAGCTAGCTATATACAATGGTAGCCAGGTAACACTTTGACCTCCAGTTCTCTATATGCGAGTCTGTGGATAAATCGCAGAGGTGGACTGAGCTAAGAAAGGGACAGATTCATCCCGTTCACTTGCATCCTGCTGCTGCAGAAGAAAGACTTGCGAAATGCACAGATCTATAAGTTCTGTTTTTATATCGTAAAGTCGCTTCTAATAATATATTGTCGTTGGCATTGTCAGATGTCGACACAGTGATTTGTTTCGGCCAATTGATGTATTTTTCATGAACAGTCAGATTGTTACACTAACGCTTCATTAATTAGCTAGCTAGCTATTTTCCTGTAAGATGAAAAACATTACAAATAACTACTGTATAAAACTTTCTTCCAGTCCATTAAACTTGACCAGATTGAAATCAGTTTCACAAGTATGTGGCAACACTATGCTTGCAGCAGGACGCGTCTCTCTCCCGCAGCTCAGTGGCTGCGGCTCCAGATCCTATAAATTGGAATGGAACAGCACTTACCCCCTTTCACGTTACCAAACTACACGCAGTTGTGACAATCAATGTTAATACTTACACCTAAACTTTTTGTTTCTTGCTCTTTCCATTACCTCCATCAGACCGACTTTGGTTTATTTACCGTTTGTTTGTTTGTTTGTTTACATTTCCGGTATGCTGACAGCATCCCCTGTATTTGAGTTCACAATGCTATGAACTGTGGGTAATTTCCTCACCCAAAGTCAGCATCGGTGCTGACTAATGGTAAGGGGGCAGTAAGGGCTCATTCACGGACTCACTTACTTGATGATCTGACAATTGAACAGCCCTCACACACTCACGGACTTCCCAAGAACACGCCTGTAAGTCAGTGAGTCCATACGGGGTGAGATAGGAATTGGGCCAATTTATCAGTGGCCAGTATCTTTGCAACTGAACAAAAACCTTTAGATTCTACGGAGCCCACAAAGTGACATGGGGGAGGGAAAAAAACAAAGGAGAAAAACGTACTGGGGACAAACAGAGACTATAGTTTTGTGAGAACTTGAGTTTGTTTTGCGAGATCTCGAGTTTGCTTTGTGATATCTTCGGCTTATTTTGCGAGATCTTGAGTTTGTTTTGCAAGATCTCCAGTTTGATTTGCGAGATCTTGAGATGGTTTAGCGAGATCTCTAGTTTGATTTGCGAAATCTTGCAAATCCAACAATGGCTAAAGCCGTCTACGGAGAGCTTAACCACTGAAATTAGGTTTCAGTTCCTTATTTACCAGCACGAGGCGAACAATTGCAAAAAATATCCTAGAGTAAACTATGGATGTATAATAAAAACTGGATACTGAACTGAACATGGCCGCCCAGTCATTTCAATGGAAATTACAACAATGAGGCCTTATTTCAGGAATCACGCGGACGAACGCTGAGTGACTTTTAGTCCACACATGTGTAGTGTGGGGCTCATGAACGTGCTGATGCTTGAGGTATCTATGACAACGGTGCACGCTGTTGGGGATCCTGAGAGGATCCTTAATGAGGCATATTCAGAAGCGTATTCGACCTTTTAATAGTAATTTAGTCAGAGTCCCAATGTATAAAATAATGATTTACTAATGATCAGAATTGAGATACAAAGGCACATGCAAAGAAACAAAGAGTGTGTCCTCTTTGGAGAGCGCTCTGCTGACTTCCAAGTTGTCCCAGTTTATATAGTCTCTAAGTCAAAAGTCTTGTGATTCACTGCTCCTTCGCCGTCTGGATCTCGGATAATTTCTCTCCTCCAATCAGTCTTGATCCCACACTTAAGTTTCTATTTCCCTGTAAGTCTCCCTCTCCGTCTCTCGTTTTCCGAGAACTGGGAGTCGGCTGCGCTTATCAGCTGTTAGTGACCTTGAAAGCAATGTGGCTGGCAAGGCAGCACAAGTGTACCTTTATACTTTTATATTCTCTGATTTGCATATCGGCAGATTGTGGCAGCTATGCTTAGGAGATAATGTGCTTGACAACATAGCAACATATTAATTAGCATTACAACATCACAGCGCCCGAAGCGTTCCCACACAGGACGCGTGTTCACAACCGGAAAAATAGCAAACTATTTCCACTGCGAAACCATGCAACAGCTCTCTACCGAACGGGCAAACATAGCAGTCGGCTTAAATATAGTTTGGAAAAACAATTTGTATACCTAATAAGGGTATAGAATGTTAATGGACTATTTTTATTTAACTGGGAAATAAAATTATTCTCTATTGCAAACAAAGTCAACAAATCAGTTCATCGTAGTTTTTGGAGGCTTTGAAAGCTTTCTTGGTTGATCTCGTCCGGGACAATATCGGTTTGCCCACTATTGAATTTTTGGGCCAGATGGCATTAATTGGGGCGTTGCCCGGATTCAATTTACGCCCTAGTTCCGCCTCACTGCTCTTGCATGACAGTGTTATGTTTGCACTTTAGCCAGTAAGGTCTCTAGTAAGATAGTTGTTGAGGTATTAGCCGCAAAAGAGGATAAGTTCTAGATAGCAAGGGAATCATTCTGTTTTTCCTCTTTCTTGGCACCATTCTATTTCTTTCCTCTATGTCACTTTGGGGGCTCCGTAAGATTCTGGACGTGCCAATAATCCCTCCAACCATTGATTTATCTGAGCGTAAGCACATGGTTTGAGTGGAAGCAGGTCTAATCCAAGTGCACGCAGGGGCTAATTGAGTGCGAGAGCAGGATCTTTTGAGGGAAAAATTTAGCTATATTCTCCGTGAAACTATAATATCATGGGGTGCATTTATCTATAAGTGCGTCCATGCACGGTCAGTGGTCCCAACTTCGTAAGTTAGCATCCTTGCTTTCACATACAAGCTCGCACAGCAGGAATTTCCCTCTGATTGATAATCAGTGAGATCGCTTGTATTTGTGAATATCCAATCCATGCCAAATTGCGGGGTAAGTCCCGCCTTCTCACTGACAGGCCAAATCCAAATAGGGAGGGTATTTTCTTTTTCATTTTGTTTGGAAAAGCACATGGGACCTCAAAATGGAAAATGCAAAGCCAGGCATTGCAGTCTCGTGAAAATGAAAAAGTAAGTAGCAAACTGCATTAGCGATTTAATTATGGGACACATATCGCGTCTGCTTCTTGAAAAAGAAAAAGAATTTTGCAGAATGTATTTGCCTTATTGGATTAACGTTTTCAATTTTGTTTTGTTAGTGATATTGCAGGGCACTTGCAAATGAAAACAGTGCCTACATGGACTTGAAAATGCAAACGCAAAGTGGAGGATTACTTTAGCATTTTCGTGATGATACAAATAACGCTAGTGCTCCTCGAAAATAAAAAGGCATTTCCGAGAATGCATTTGCTTTAGAGAGTTAGTTTTTTGTTCTTTCTTTGTTAGTGATATTGCAGGGCACTTCTCGAAAATGCAAACGCAAATGAGGAATGTATTTTAATTTTCTATTTGTAATAAAAATTGTATACAGGGACTTGAAAATGAAAATGCAATGTGGAGGATTATATTTGCATTTTCATTATGACGCAAATAATGCGCTTGTATCTTGAAAATGAAAAGGCATTTCTGACATTGCATTTTCAGTTTCATTTTTATAATATGCATCCATACTTCAACAGAAACAATTCAACGTCAAAAACACACAAACGTCTCAAACAAATGTGGGAGAAAAACGCTGTATATCCACATCAGCACAACAGAAATGCTCCTAGCCACTACGGGGAGCTTTTATTTTTGGCATGTGCGAGACCAGCTGGCGTATTTTGTTTTCACGCCACTGTGAGGGGTTTGCTCAGGATTGCGACTTTTTCTGAATGCTTGGCCTAGATAAAAACAGTTGAGGAGACCCCTTCTTTGTGGCGCTGCTCAAGTGAATTATATTATCTTTGCCCAGCTGGTCTTGCATATAGCGTATGTTTTTACTGGCTGTTTTTGCTTGGGACTTGAATTTTGCCCATATATCCATTTTTTTTTTGTTTTCTTGAACCCATTCAGACATGTATACTTGCTGTGCCCATAGTATGCGTATTGTGAAAAAGCAGGCACGCATTTTATTGCACCAAGTGATTTCTACATTACACACCCAATACAGGTATTCCAGGGAGCTTCTCAAAAGGCAGACTTTACGAAAAAAGAAATATGTATAAATAAAGAAATTATAATTAAAAAAATAAATAAAATAACTTCGTCCGAGGAATGCGTCCGAGAAATGCTATAAATAACCAGAAAATGTCCGCTAGAGAATTTGAAAGTGCCAGGGGATACTGCATGGATGTGAGGGGGCTCTACGTGGTGGTCAGGCTCCAGACTCATTGATAGCTCCATTATGACCTCAGGCAGTGGCAGGGGAACTAATCAGAGCTGATCAGGGCAAGGATAAGTTGGATCATGGAAGTTGTTAGTGTGTGTCTATGCTGTGGTATCACAGAGGTTTGCATGTATGTCTGTGTCTATTCAGTATTGGATCTGTTCTCCCATTAGCTTCTAAGTCCTTTTTACACAATTCGAGTTAAGAGCTTTTGAGTCACATGTATTCTCCCTTACTTGCTTCGATCACGCCCACAGCGCTTAACTTCAGAATGTAGGCGGCCTTATGAAAGAGGTGTGACTGATCCAAAAGAGAGGCAGACTCTGTACAAAGCTCGTTGATTATGGCTATCAGGAAAATATGGAACAATGATTTTCTGATTAACCATGAAAATGCAGTTGTGGTCCATGGAAAACACAAACGAGACTTTAAATTTGAATATCGTGGGCCTGCTGATAAAACCTTGTATCTCCAAATTGATAAACAAAAACTCGTATGTCCACTATTCTTACATGCAGAATTAAACATGTTTTATTTTATTTATATTTTAAATTATATTTATCAATTTATATATATTCTTTATTTTATATGTATTTGTTTTCCTGTGAAGTTTGTCATTGTGAAGATAAGAGGTTTTATCAGCAGGCCCACAATATGCGGCTGTAATAGTAAGCCTATGTATGTCTGTGCCAATTACAAGAAGTAATGCGGACATCTCTTTTTTATTTCTCACTCTAGCCACCATGGCATTAAAGCTATGCAAACAAACTAATTGCCGCAATAATGAAATAATTCAGAATTTAGCGCTTTTCAACCAGCGTAATCAGAGCATTGAAAATGTGCCCCTCCTACACCAGCCTGTTTGTTCCGTGGAAGACAGGGAAGAAGACAAAGAAAAAATTCTAGTCACACAAAAATAACAATGACAGTTAATAAGATCTCATTGAGAAATTGCACGCTTGAAATTTCTAACTACTCCGATGACCGGTTTGCAACTGAGGGACAAGGCAACGCTTTAACAAACAAGGGATTCTTACCCCGAACACGAAAAAATCTGCGGGGCACTGTAAAAGCCAGGCTCTCTGCACACTGGAGAAGTGTGCACGCAACAGGTGGTGATCAATCATCATCCCCGGTGCATTTCACTGCACTGAGGAGGAGGTGGCATCCACTCTTTCTGCAATGGAAGTGCATGGCGAATAAATTGGAGTGGATACGGATGAAGGAGTGTTACGTAAAATGGTCATATTTATTTGCCAATACTCAAAGGGCCGGATCTACAAAAGCTTTGCGTGTATAAAAACGTGTGCAAACTCATTGCACACGCAAAAAAAATGAACAAACTGATTTACTAACAGTGCATAGTAAGGGTTGCCTCTTTCAAAGGTGCAAAATAGCACGTCTGCATCCAGTTAGTATGTCTGCCACAATGAATATGCAATGTGGGGCGTTTACACGCAATTGTGCGTGTGTTGGGAGGAGAAAATGTAAATATAGTAATTTAGCACGCGCAAATTGATTTATCAAACCTGAAAGAAATTTTGCTAATAAAATCTGCGTCTATTTTAACACGTGTCAAAAAGAGGTGCAAACGGTTTGTATGCGTAATTGCGCACACATGGCTACAGTGATTGGTCGCAAGAAGGAGACATCGAATTCATGAAAGGAGACGCAGAGAACGCATTTTTCACCCTCGTGTGAACATTTTTGGAATGAACGAGGAAAAAAATCATTAAAACATATCGCCTATCCAGCACTGCCATTTTGGAGCTGTTGGAGGAACTCAGAGGATTTGGAGCCAGCCACGAGAAAGAGTCGCGCAATACCTGCAATGACAAAACTCCTTGCAAGTTGGCATTTTTTTGCATCTGGGTCATTCCATCGTACGGTAGCTATTACAGCTGGGATCTCCCAATCCCGTTTTTCAGATATGCTGTCTGAAGTCCTAAATGCCATGTCGTGCCGGATGGCCAAGTTCATTCGGATTTCCACGCACTCGGCACTTATTGAATGAGACCAAACAAGGTTTTTTTTGCAGTAGCTGGATTTCCTAGAGTTATGGGGGCGATTGACTGCACCCATGTGCAGCTTGTGCCCCCCCCAGACACTGAGCACGTGTACAGAAATCGCAAACACACGCATCCATTGAATGTGCAGTGCGTTTGTGATGCCAAAGGCATCATTTCCAACGTTGTGGCAAAATATCCCGGGTCAGTACATGATTCTTTTATTCTGAGAAACAGTTCTGTTTTCCAAGTTGCGAGATGGCGAGTTTGGAGATGCCTGGCTTGTAGGTGAGTCAATTTGTAAAATCCTTAGCGAAATTTATTTCATTAAAAACAAGAGCATGTTTCACATTGATTCATATGTTTTTTAAGGTGACAGTGCATACTCCCTACACCCCTTCCTCCTGACACCTGTTCTCAACCCGACCACTGCCGGAGAAATAAGATACGAGGCCCATATCCGTACACGGAATATTGTTGAGCGCACCTTCGGAATCCTGAAGAGCAGGTTCCGTTGTTTGGATCGCACTGGTGGAGCACTGCTGTACAGGCCAGAAAAAGTGGCCCAGATTGTAGTGACCTGCTGCATGCTACATAACATCGCCAAGCAACACGGGCAGGAGCATGAGGCCATGCCCGAGGAAAACGCCGACCTGCCCCCCTGTATGGAGCGACAACCCAATGCTGCAGGGATGCAGACATGCAGCAATCTCATTCGAAGTCACTTCTTGTGAGCTGTTTGGTATGTGAATTTTTCTATTTTCATTCAATAATGCGTTGTAGATTGCAATACAATGCCGCTCCCTCTGGCTAGTGTGACCCAACAAACTGCAGAATATTGCAAAGTTAAGCAAATCAACATTTATTGAAAAAAAGACTGAAATCACTTTCTGAATTCCAAACATTATCAAACGAAATACTCATTCACGTCTAATTATGTTAAGTCCCGCAAAATCATATTAAAGACA
Organism: Gymnothorax reevesii; assembly: GCA_029721435.1. Classification (NCBI taxonomy): domain Eukaryota; kingdom Metazoa; phylum Chordata; class Actinopteri; order Anguilliformes; family Muraenidae; genus Gymnothorax; species Gymnothorax reevesii. The sequence continues at coordinate 58,142,667 of CM056586.1, forward strand.
CATTGTTTCAGTCAGAAAATGTATTAGGCTATAGTCTTAACATTTATGGTGGGAAAAAAAAAAAGAGAAAAAAAAAAAAAGCAGTTCATCATATAGCCCATTTTATACAAAAAAAAAAAAAATTATATATATATATATATATATATATAAAAAATTCACAGCCAATAGCAGACAACTGAAACGTGACAGTTGAATGTATCACTTGTGTTTCCTTTTACGCTGGTGGAACTTGCCCGTCATGCGCACCTCTCCTCCCTCTCCGGTGCCCGGCTGCCTAGCTGTCGCTGTGGGACTCGGTCGGCCCGCTTCTCCACCTGGATTGAGGGCAGTCATTGCCTGCATCCCTTCCCGTAGCCCTCTTGCCACAGATTTGACGGCCATCGTCAGGGCAGATACTGCGCTGACCATCTGTCTGCAGTGCGTGGCAATGGCCTGAGTATTGCGCCTTGCCACCCGTGCCAACAATGACGCCGCTCGCATCTCCCGTGCAATTGTCTGAATGGCTGCAGACTGTTTCTTTTGTTCCTCCAGCAACTCCAGATCAATGTCCTCGGGACCCTTTCGAGGCTCTGCAGGGGTGGTGGCTACTCTGGGGGGATTTGAGGTGGATGGCTGGACTTCTGCTGAAGATTCTACATGTAAAAAAGAAATGTTTTGTTTGGGATTTGAGTTTAAGGACAGCAAAATGTAACCACAGGAGGTACATTCATTTTTCACTTACTAAATAAATATCTTTACAGAAAGAGTGTGTTTATACAGTATTATTGTGCGCCTACCTTGTTCTGCTGTTTGGTCCAGTGTGTCATACCCGGCAATTCCGGTGACTTGCGTCTCGCAGAACGTTAACTGCACCGGTTCCTCAATGCTGGTCAGAGGCATCTCATCCACTGTGCCCCCTCCTGTTTTCTTTGCAGATGTTTTATTATACACCAATTTTTCATTTGTTCGTCTTCAGATATCTTGATATCGTCTTTTCAGTTCATTCACTGTTCGCATCGTTTTACCCACAGCATTTACTTTTTCACAGATTTCTGCCCATATGGCGTTCCTTTGTGCGACAGTCAGATTTCTTTGCTGCAGCTCATTCACGTGTTTATTGGCTTCATCTACCAACACCATGATTCCATAGGGTTGAATTTCATTTTGCGCTTTCTTCTCTCCAAACTCTCCATGCTACAAACCATGAAACACGCACAGCCCTCATTTAAATAGGGTGTGTCCAACACGTTTGCACCTGTTGCCATTTGCGCAATCACTCTTAGTAAATCACCTGCAAACCGCGGTTCAGCCCCACACGCAAAATTCTAGATTGCACGCGCAAATTAGTACACGCAAATTGGGATCTTAGTAGATCCGGCCCAAAGTATCACTGTGATAGATTCTGGAAACAAGCTTAATATGTTTTCAAATATTTATTGTATTTTTTGGCATTTCAAGCAGTTGCGCAGTACATAGGCGTCATGGGCCGAGCCAGGGAAATTTGGCGCAGATGCTTAATATGCGCATATCATGATCGCACACAACCTGAACATTAATGCTGTGCCAATGTCTTCGGTCTCTGTACATATTCTAATTAGTCGAAGGGGTTCTGATTGCAGCGTGAGTACAATCAATGGCTCCCACAACACTGCGGAACCTGGCGACCTGGTAGAACCCCCCCTTAACTCTCTGTCTTTCAGCTGGTGTGTTCGGGGAACTTTAAAGTGGCTGATGTGGTGCAGCATAGTGTCAACCAACTGTGTCAGACACCTTGACACAGACGCCTGTGATATGTGCATGACATCACCAGCCACTTTCTGGAACCCCCCAGATGCCAGGACCGATAGCGCAGTTGTGACCTTGATGACCACCGGTATGTTTGTAATTGTTTGTAATGCATTTGTAATTGAACTAATTGGAGAACAGGAGGTTGCGTAATATCATATGATGATTTTGTTCAATAATTTATTATGGTTATGAGAAATGTAGTTTAGAAATTAGGATGAACATTTGAAAATTGAATGTCTCAACCTTTACCATGTTAAATAAAATAAAATTAATGTTAAAATTTGGCCGATAACCGACATCAAACGCAATATTCAATTTCGCCTTATGTTGGCGCTTGACCTTAATACAGCCCTCAAAACCGCTTAAGAAAAAAAGTGCGTAAGCTTGGGGGAGAATTACGCTTAAGTGTTATTTGCTTGAGAAACGCCCTGAAACGCCCCGATTTTGGTCTTGCTCCGCCCCAAGCGCGTAACTGCCTTCGGGGCGTGTAATGCACAGACTGAAGTTGGGGGGAGAATACGCGCAGGGTGAAAAGCGCTTAGCTATGCGCTTTTTTCGACTTATACGCATGGGAGAATAGATCCCTATGTGTGTTGGCTGTGGTGGCATCATGCAGGTACACACCCTTGTACGCATTCATATCTGTGTGTGTGTGTGTGTGTGTCAGTGGAAGTAATCAGTGTTAATCAGGACAGGTGGCGATGCCAGGGGAGAATCACACAGACACACCTGCGTGCTGAAGAATCATAGAACTTCACATTTTTTAGATAGATAAATATATAAGTTTACTTCAGGCTCATAGCCCTTATGAAACATACATACACAATTTACAGCATTAGAGTAATCAGATCACATAAATGTAAAAAAAAAACAAAAAAACGGCAGATTAAACAATCGTACTCAATTATCGACTAGGTCATTTCATATATTTTATGAAAAGAATAACCACAAGACTTAATTAATAGAATGACCATTTCCATTCAAATGAACATCCCAGGAGGATCATTTTTATGTGCAGCGTAGGGAACTGTTGGGCTAGCTTTCGTATTTGCTCACCTTTGCGTAAACTGACATACAGCAGCTGGGTGCTGCAAGCAGCCGAAAGACGTTTTGCAGTGAAAGTCTGGAGGCAATTCAAGGATTGTTGGGCTGAGTTGGGTTAATGTTCAATCAACTTTTTAAAATTCAAAATAAATTTTTTTTATTGCATGCTAATCAGGCAAAAAACAGACCAAAAGATGGCTCTGGAGAAAATTTTTTTTTAAAAAACCGTCTGTGTCATCGGGTCATACTTTTTCCAGGAGTTTAGCTTTTTTTTCCCCAAATGGAAAATAGCTGAGTAGATCTTTCCATTAGCAGTTTGAGAGGACATTAAGTGAATTTACCCATCCCCGAAAGCTGGTTTGAACTCAACTCTACGTAAGTTTAGCTTTTGAAAAATGGGTCAGTGGTGAATTACACCTTGGAGAGACAGCTGAAGCTGGCTGGACCTTAGGATTACCACAAATAAATTTCACAAAGTGATTTTACTTTAAGTGCTTATGAGCCCTTTATTTCTTTTCATGTGTCGTGATTAAGTCGATTGACTCATTATTAGGTATGTGAATGACAGTTATTATAATTATAGGGCACAAAATAATTTGTCCTTAACATCACATTCGGTAGGCCGAATGTTAGGCTGTTGCACTCCTGCATTCAGGAGTTTAAAAGCTATGAGAAGGAAAATAGAGTACTTTTTCTCGCACCATTCATCATTGGCTTCTGAAAGTGAAAATCAGTATACTGTGAAATTAATATGAATAACATATAATGAATGAAAATATGTATTTAAATTGGCTGAGTTACAGAGCAAAAAAAAAAGTTCTGGTTCACCTTTTTTGGTTATTATTTTAGCAAGTTCATGGTTGCACATACGATAGGCTGCCTTGGACAGTCAGTGCCAGTGGTGAAATTTTTCTCTAAATATGCGGACACCCTGGTATCATCCCAGATAATGTGTATGATTATTACAATGGTGAAAAGAGTGGTTATAGAGTCCTTAAGATATGTTATCATGACGAGGCCAACAACTAAAACGCTGAAATAGGGAAATCTGCTTAGTATGTACTTGAATAGAAAGGAAGCGGTGTGAGATTCGTGATAGTCAGCTGAGTGTCTTTTTTTCCTGATTGAATAAAAATTCTTCTTTGAGAATGTCTCTATGTCAGATTATAAAATTATAACCATGCAGAATGCCACTTTTTTTTCATTCCTGCAGTTTACAAGTTGTCAGATTTGAAAATAGTTCATGTCAGCAATACTTCCCTTCTGTTTTTACTGGGCCACGACTGCCATTCTGGCACCATAATATTTTCAGTCAAACTAAGGTGTTGGTCTTCATCTTTTTTCTCTTTGTCTTTTTCAGTGTTAAGAAATCAAAATTTGTCTATTCTTTTCAAATGGTAGTTTGTATATTACCAAAGCTCTAGGCTCTTCTTTAGCTCAGAGCCAATAGCTTCAATATTGATTTGACAGTTCGATCGCAGAGCTTTATCACGAAAGGTCAGGAAGTCAGTTTGAATTTCAGGGCATTTGCATTGTCTGTGATTAGTTTAGAAATCATAAGATTTTTCAAATGGCCAGTTAAATACAATTTTTACATATCTCTGAGCTTTGCAATGACTTTTTTATAGGATTTGGAAAAAAGATGTATTTACTTACTATGCCTGGCAATAAGCGGTCTATTCAGCCTTTCATAATTGCTGCTGAGTGGTAAATCAATTCTTGAAATAAAGCAACAGGTATTTGACTTCAACAGCCATGAAAAAGGTCAACACTGACGTATTTACACAAGAACACAACCAACCCATATCCTAATCAGTGCTGTCTGAATTAAATTTTGCAATTCTGCCCCAGGTTTATCTTTACAAGGAGGCAGAAATGCTGTCAAGCTCTCCATTTTTTGGGGTCATAGGTCTTTGTCTGGTAATTGCAGGGCTATTTATCTTCTTTTGATGCAGAATTGTTAATTATTGCCCTCTGTCATTTTACAATAACATTTTGGTTCTTGTCCACTTGACTATAATTTGAAGTATTATTTAATATGCATCTACTTAGTTCACCTCATGAATGTATGCAGCTTTCCAAACAATGACAACAGACATGTTCAATATGTTGCGTTGAACCCTGAATCAGAATTTACTGGGACATCATGTTAAATTAAGATTAAAATTGAAAGTGGAGAATTTTTATATTACCTTTTGACCTGTATTTTGAAAACAATAAAACACTAACTTATTTGAAGTTTTACCAAGTGCATTTTATTGATTTTTCAGAATAAACACATTTTAATTATGATTCTCACAAAAAAAATATTGGGACAGTAAAGTATCTTCCACTTTGTAATGTTGGCATTCCTTTTCTCGACACTGAATACTAAGCTAATGCTTCTAGAGGACCGGCATACAGGATAATAGCTACCAGGGAACGACATATCGACAACTGGCACATAAGGAAACAAGTGTGGGTCCTCTATGTATCAGCGACTGCCAGTACTAGGGTCGATAAGAATTGGGACTGAAACACCAAGATCTGAATCGAGATCAGGTTGTAAATATCCCCTGCTCTGTGTTATAGTATGTGCTATCAAATATGTATAAAACTTTGTTCAGTATTATAGTTTTTAGTAACATACACATACAATGATCAGTTGCACTGAAACTGATGAATTTTCCTGCCGTTTAGATGCCGAGGCAGCGACTACTAGAAAGCCAGTTTGTACTATTTCACATTGTTTGGAGTGGAATTTTTACATTAACTGATTTTGAATTGTGATTTTCTAAATGAGGGGGGGGAAAATGCTGACTAGTTTAATGAATATTTTAATTCTGTATTTTTATCTGGTTTATTTGCAGGTTATTTTGTGGAGATCCCACCTAGGATGCGATAATTACCACAATTACAACCTCTGATGTCCTTTGTTTTTGAATTTACATTTTTTGCCTTAGTTTTTAAATATTTACTTGCTCGAAGGGTTTACAATGACTTCAAAACATCTTAAAGTTACATCTTAGAACCTTATGACCATCTCTACCAAGAAATAATAATGCTTCTGATACGGGAACACTTCCCTGTCAGGTATATTGCCCTGATTTTGGTATTGAATAGTGTCGCCAAAAATATGTAGAGTCCGCAACGGTATACTGTCAAGCACATATCTGTCAAGACTTGGCCAAGTGGAGTTACCCCTCCTAAGTTGTAAAATGTCCCTAAGATAAGGTGTATATTCAGGAAAATCAATCGGGCAAATGTCGATGAGACGTCACTTCCATCAAACTATTTGCTCTCTCGTCTTCATGTACTCTCTCCCCCTCATAAATTCATGTTCAGCTCCTAATCCCTTTCCTTAAGCATGTCATCTACTGGATACGAGCATTCAATAAATGTAGTTAATGTGCCTTCTCCGTCATCCCGTACTCCGGCATACAACCCTGCATTTCAGCACTTAACATGGTGGTTTCCTTCCCCATGTAAGGAAAGGAATTAGGCCTGCTCTGTTGCCCTTTATCCACAGAAATTTCTTTTGATTCCTTGAATCTTGAATTTTAATCACCATAAAGGCTAAAAGATCCTCCACTGGATGCTGCTTTTTTCACAAAATCGTGATTACAATTACCTACTGATATCATGTTTCAAAACACATCATTATTATCCCCCCGGCATAAAATGCGGGGGGATATAGCGATAAGTGTGTCTGTCCGTCCGTCCGTCTGTAATAAAATCGTTTTCGGACCAGAACTCGAAAACTATACCACTTACAAACACCAAATTTGGTATGGAGCTTCTCCTTATGGTCTAGTTGTGCCTTTTGGGGGTTTCGGTCCGTCCATCTGTCCACACAACCTGTAGGTCACACAACCTACAGCCGGGGGGATCCGCCATTGCCAGATGGCTCTTGTTTGTTTTTTTTTTAACTCTTTTCATAGAGAACAAACAAATGCATTGGACCATTTGTTGGGATTTGGTGCAATATTTGGTGTGTGTGTGTGTGTGTGGGGGGGTGGGGCGGTGCAAGTGGGTTGTCTGTCTGTGGATTATTTTGGATGTTATGCTTTTGGGATGCACACTGCCATCCAGTATTTTGGGCATTATGCATGTGGAGTGACAGAATTAATGTGAAGTTGCAGAAACCTGGTCATTGATACGCATGTACTCTGACATTGCTTATTTGAGCTACTTACTCTGCATGCATAATGTCCAATATTTTTGATAGGGCATAGACTCAGATTTATTCCAACAAATAGACATGCATTACATAGGCTATGTGTTTTCAGTTTGTGCTATATAATGTAATTTCATCCCCCAACAGAAAAAAAGTCTGATCATAACTTGAACAATATAAGACTATTTCTGACTTTCGTCAACTTACCTCTTACTTACGGATACAGCCATTGTGATTTTTTGTAGTAAATGTTGCGACTAACCAGTGAGGCTCCTATTGAGGAAATGATCATCTGGAAATGTCCAGTTTAATGTACATTTTGTGTTTTCTGGGTGTCAGTGAGCCTCGAGAAAATAAAACCCACGTATGTCCAAAATATTGGACAACATGCAACAAAGTGTTAACCTGTAAATTGCACACATTCCAACTTTTGTTTTTGCATTGCAAATTCATTGCAGGCCAGAATGGCAGCAATGTATGTGTTTACAAAGAAAATGAAGTTGACCAAATACAATGTTAAATTTTGTCTTCATGCTGTCTGCCGTGAAATACAAGTCAAAGTAAATTTAGAAATCACTGCATTCTCTTTATATATGTATTTTCCACATCACTCCAACTTCTTCCAGATTGGGGGTTACGCAACCACATTTCGAGAAAAGTTGGGATAGTGTGTAAAATGTAAATAAAGACAGAGCCCAATGATTTGCAAATCATTGGAAACCTACAGTATATTTGATTGAAAATAGTGTAAAGATAACATATCAAATGTTGAAACTGAGAAATTATATTGTTTTTTGAAACACATCTGCTCATTTTGAATTGGATGCCAGCAACATTTCAAGAAAGTTGGGACAAGGGCTAAAAAAAAAAGACTGGAAAAGTTGAATGATGCCAAAAAAATACACCTGGTGGAACATCTCACTGCAACAGATCAGTAAGATGATTGGGAATAAAAAGTCTTTCAGACATAAGTTGGTGATGGCCTTGCCACTCAGGAAAAGACTGCATGGGCAAATAGTTTTAAATGTTTCTTAATATGAAATTCCAAAGAACTTGGGGCTTACATCCTAGTACATAATATTATCAAAAGGTTTTGAGCATTTTTGTACACGAAGGACAAGACCAAAAACCAATATTCAATAGCAATGATCTTCGGGCTCTCAGGCAGCACTGCCTTAAAAACTGATGAGATGCTGAAGTAGAAATCACTGGATTGGCTCAGGAACACTTCAGTAAGCCATTGTTGACAAAAACTGTCATACATGATGCCTAGCTCATTTTATTTTCAAGGTAATATCTGCATATTCGTCCAAAGTCCCTCACAGAAATAACAAGAATTTCATGCAGTAACTTATTAATCGCATGTGAAGACGTGGAATTGGCATCACATTTGATCCTAAATACTTGTTGACTTGTGACAACTGCATGTAATATGTAAACCAGTCATTATTAACTATGGCAAGTGAGAGGAGACAAAAAATTATGATATCAACTATGTAATACACAATAGTATGTAATAGTATGTAATGCTATTTGTTATATTTTGAAACATTAACAATAACAAGGTCATCAATTCTTTCTTGACCATACTTATTTCCATTCTATGAAGATTGAGTTGTGTATTTAGGAAGAGAAGGAAATGTATAAAACAAATTGGTTTGATTATGTTTATTTCATCACTTAAGCAAGTCACTGTCAGATTCACCACATTTGATAAAATTGGATTCACATCATTACAGCTTGTACACATCCACTGAAAGGATATACAGTACACTGTTACATCCACCAAAAGCAATGTTTTCTATTTTGTCTGTAATGCAGTTTCTAGATGAATATGGCTCAGAGGTCCTTAGTCTAAATGTAGCTAAATTAAACAAAAATAATAAAATAAAAATAATAATAAGTACACAGAAGAACATACATTCAAGTAAACATACCTTTCAAAAGTAATTTTCATCCCCACATTTATTTGAGCATTTCACTGTGGTTAATGAATTTGAAGACAAATTCTACATTTTTTCACAATTTAATGAACAGACACTTGTCTTTTATCTAAGATGCTTGTATAGCAACTAAAGGTCCCAGACTTTTTCCTACTGGAATGAAATAACAAGGACTCTTAAATTCCCACATGGAAAGAACCTATATAAACATATAGGTTTTAATCCCCGCCTTGTATCAACCAGCAGTAGTGCACAATAGGCCAATGCACTAAAGGAATGCAAATTACGAAGGGCCTGCTGGGAAGGGTTATTTATATTAGAGTTCCCCTAGGCACGTCCTGTTGGCTAGATGGGTGCTATTAAATAAGATTCTGACAGCATATTTGACTGGCAGTCCTCTGCCTTCATTTTGAGCTTGCAAAGTTTCGCCCAGCGAAAGGCAATTGCTAACAGTGGCGGGCTGTGTATACTCTACTGACTTGTCAACAAGAGGCCGCATATGTGAATAAGCTGAAGAACTCGTATGTAGTTCCCTAACTGGATATTCCAGATTCAGGTGGGATTGGAATTGCCTAATTAAAAAAAAAAAACTTTACGTTTCAATTGGCCGTTTTCATATATTATAGGTATATATATGTTTATATAGGTTCTTTCCATGTGGGATTTGGTGCAATGTGAAAAACAAAGGAGTCTGCAGAGTGCTGATCAGCTGAAAGCCTACATCAAGCTGGAATAGGAAACCATTTTGCTTTAAAAACTAAAGTAGGTGGTCAGCTGAGATCCCAAACACTTTCAGAGTATCGTTAAAAGAAAAGGTGATCCAGTGGTAAACTTCCTTGAAATATCTCCCTGTCATAAAACTCAAAATAAGAAAAATTTTTCAAAAAACAAAAATATTTCTCACTTTCAACATTTAATATGTTGTCTTTGCTCTCAGGAATGGAGTCTCTGCGCCCTCTAACCAGTGTTGCCATTCCTCCAAGGCCAGCTTGACTGCTAGGAGCTCCCTGTCCCCAACATCATAATTCCATTCCGTTGGGGTTAAGCGATGGGAAAAAAAGGCACATGGATGAACTTTACCATCCCTAGCCGATCTCTGTGACAACACGGCCCCCACTCGCACGTCAGAGGCGTCAACTTCCACAGTGAACTGACGTGAGGGGTCAGGGGAAATCAAGATGGGCGCTGAGGTAACACAATACTTCAGGCCACCTCCGCTGCCTCGGACCAACAGAACCTGTTCTTGGAGGAGGTAAGAGATGTTAAGGGTGCAGCTTTAGAACCATAATTGCGGATGAACCTCCGATAAAAGTTTGCAATCCCCAAGAATCTTTGCAGCTCCCGGTGGTTCTGCGGAGTGGGCCAGTCAACAGTTGCCCTGACCTTGGCTGGGTCCATCTTCAGTCCCCCTTCAGAAATGATGAATCCCAAAAATGAGGTCGACCTCTGGTGGAAATCACACTTCTCTGCCTTAATGGAGAGCTGGTTCTCCAACAGCTGCTGGAGGACCTTCCGAACCTGCAGAACGTGCTCAGAAAGGGACTGAGAAAAAAATCAGGATGTCGTCAACACATACTTATTGACCATATCACGCAGAACATCATTGATGAGGAAAACAGCTGGAACATTAGTCAACCCAAATGGCATGACCAGGTACTCATAGTGGTCTGTTGGGGTATTGAAGGCTGTTTTCCATTCATCGCCTCCCAGATACGCATAAGATGGTAGGCGTTCCATAGATCAAGTTTAGTGAAAACTGTCGCCCCTTGCAGTGACTGAAAAGCAGAAGCCATCAGAGGTAGTGGATATCTGTTCTTAATGGTGATATCATTCAAACCACGGTAATCAATACAGGGCCTAAGAGAACCATCCTTCTTACTAACAAAGAAAAATCCAGCTCCTGCTGGGGAGGAGGAGGGGCGAATAATACCTGCCGCCAGAGATTCCTCAATATACTTCTCCATAGCCAGCTGTTCGTTAGGAGACAGTGAGTACAGGTGACCTTTTGGGGGTGTGCTTCCAGGGATCAGGTTGATGGCACAATCATAAGGTCGATGAGGAGGCAGGGACATGGCTCTGGACTTACTGAAGACCAGCCGAAGATCCAGGTACTCCTCGGGAACCTTAGACGGATCCTGGGTCTCCCGGGGTCTCTCAGGGAGCAGAGGAGGGTTAATAACAGACTTTAAACAGTAAGAGTGGCAGAATGCGCTCCAGCCCAGGATGGATCTGTTGGTCCAACTGACATGAGGGTCATGCTTAATTAGCCAAGGATGCCCAAGAACCAGTGGAACCTGAGGAGACTCAATCATGAGAAACGTTATCTCCTTCCAGTGATTGCCAGAAATCAAAAGACTCACCGGTGCTGTGCGACGAGTCACTCAGGTGAAGCTCCTGGCATTAAGGGCAACCGCCGTCAGGGGGTTCTGGTGGGTGGACACCGGGAGTCGCCACAATTGGACCAGCGCAGAATCAATGAAGTTTCCTTCAGCCCCTGAATCAATCAGGGCCGAGATAGTGTGCTGATGGGCCCCCCACATCACTCATGCCTTCTCTCATGGTTATGAAGATGGAGAGCTTTTGGGAGAGGATGCGCTCACCAGAACTCTCCTTTCTACTGGTGAGCTTTCACTTTTACTGGACATGTAGAGACAAAGTGCCCCTTCAGCCCACAATAGAAACGTGCCCCAAGGTCCTCTTCTTCTCTGCTGGCGTTAAACGCGTCCGGTCAACTAGCATGGGCTCCGGCTGTGGAGAGGCGATGCCATGGCAAGGTCCCACCAGATTGGGCATTGACGAAGTCCATTCCTCCGGTTGCAGAGGGCTGGATGATGATGACCTTAGGTGCCGACGCTGGTTTAATCGAGCGTCCAGTCGGATAGCCAAGTCCACAAGGTCCTCAAAAGAGGAAGGTAATTCTCTGGGAATCAGTTCATCCTTAACCTCCTCAGCCAGGCCATCAAAAAAGACATCATAAAGGGAGTCCTGGTTCCATCTGGTTGAATTCAATAGCATAGCCACTGACAACACTGACCGACAGCCTTGGCAAAGGTGAATGATCTCTCTTGCAGCCTCCCTGCCCTGTTTTGAGCGGTCAAACACCGTCCTCATGTCTGAGGTGAACTGGGTGAAGTTAACACGGATAGACTCATTGTTCCTCCAAACAGCAGTTCCCCAGTCTCATGCTCGCCCTGTCAGGAGTGTGATTATATAGACCACTTTTGCACGATTGGAAGGAAAAGTGGAGGGTTACAGCTCGAAGACCAGCTTGCATTGTGACAGGAAAGCTTGACAGGAACCAGGTTCCCGCGTGTAAGAGCAGGAGGTGCTTGAGCTGATTCATCGTGAGGGGAGGAGGCTCACTGAACCTGTTGAATATCTGCTGCTATTCTTGTTAAACTCACAGCCATAGCCACCACAGTGTTGGAGATGAGGCGAGCCTGGACTGATGTTCCCCCAGCATGCTTCTGGGCAACTGAAGAACAGTCTTGACTTGGTTAGGATCTGCTGGGTCCATGTTTGGTCAGATTGTACTGTCAGGCTTCAGAATAAGGTTTGGACCCAAATGCAAAAAAGGAGGTATTTAATGAAAAAATCCTCACAGCAAAGCATTGGCGAAACAAACAGGTTTTGAACCAAAACACGGGTAGCCAACTTGAAAAAGCTAGAACGAAACTACACAATTCTAGAATGCCAAATAGTACTAAGACTAGAGCTCCAACAATCTGACAAAGAGTGCAATCAGACAAGGGAGCTAAATAGGCAGGTCTAATAAGGAAATGGAAAACAGGTGAAAGCTAAACATGGCAGGGAGAGATAAGACAGGATATGAATGCTCAGCACAGGGGAAAAGAGTCAAAATAAAAGTAAAAAAAGGGACTAGCAAAAATTCATAATAAAAGTCCATAGCAGGATCCTGACACTGCACTAATTTCAATTAAATATAGAGCTTAATATGCAAATCATTGCATTCAGTTTTTATTTAAATTTTACACAGCGTCCCAACTTTTCTGGAAACGAGGTTGTAATATTCTTGCCTAATCGTCTCTTGAGTTGGCAAAGAGCAGAGACGGAACTTATTAACTTTGAAAACAGTGAAAAGGATGAAAACTTTCCTTTCCTCAGCAACAGTCAAAGTTGTAAAAGTAAATTTCTGAACTGGGACTTCTTAATGATAACTAACTAAACTATCTTAAATTTCATAAATTTATTTAAAAGGCCATCAATTATTTAAGTGACTCCTTTTTAATTATGGATGTGTGGTAGATTCAGTGGGTTTGCGCAGGCAAACACGATTGACATTGTGGTCTTTTTTCACTAAGCATGTTAAATTTTTCTCACATCCTGTCGTATGGCTCTCTCTCTCTCTCTCTCTCTCACCCCCCAATTTATATTTCTCCTATAACTAATTTTAAGCTTGATGTCCTATTGCCCTTTTGTCAGACAAACTTGCCATTTTTTACACTCTCCTTCAGAAGAATTATTATATATTGCTCTATAAGACAGCACATTTCCTGAAAGTTCACGACTTGACAGGTAATAACTCTGAAAATAAATATATAATTTTTTGAAGCAATTCAGTAAACTATTTCCCATCCAACATCCACCTTATGAGGACAGATTCTTGTAATTTTAGAGAGAAAGGGAGAGAGGGAGACTGAAATGCCTGGCTATTTACCTTTAATTATTATGACCTGAAAAGAGAATGAATTATGGACTTCTATCGATTAACCCCTTAATTTCAGGACTAAGGTTTTTATACAGTTCATGTCATGGGGTAACTTGCAGTGGTGGAATATACACTGACCAAAAAAAAAGTCACCACCTGGATTTAACTAGGAAAATAACCAAGAGCACTAAATTTGATAATTACAGCAAGTAATTATTATGTTTCAGCTGGCGACTAATTATTTAACCCTTACGGAGGCAGTGAGCAGCTTCTCATTCTTGAAAAACCATGTCAGAAGACATATCCTGGAGTCGTGGAAAAGATGTTATTCTGTTTCAGAAGGATTACTGGTCTTGAGGAAAGAAAACAACTAAGAATATGAAACTACAAAAATTAGGTTAAGAACTGTCCAACCCATTATTAAAACCTGAAAGGATAGTGTTGAATCATCATCTTCGAGGCAGAAATGTGGTCTGAAAAATATTGAATGATCGTGATCAGAGATCACTTAAACAATTGGTGAAATCAAATCGTAAAAAAGTCAACAAAAGAAGTCATGGTAAGGTTTAATAATGAAAGTAAAAGCATTCCGACACGCAGAAAGAGAACTTGAGGAATTGGAACTAAACAGCTATGTCGCCTTAGAAAACCACGCATCAGTGAGGCTAATCGAGAGAAAAAAAAGGTTTCAATTTGCTAGAGAGCATAAAGCTTGGATTCTTGAGCAACGGAAAAAGGTCATACGGTCAAATAAGTCCAGAATTATCCTGTTCCAGAGTGAAGGGCGCATCTGGGTAAAAAGAAAGGCTGATGAAGTCATGCACTCATCATGCCTCGTGCCTACTGTGCAAGCCTGCGTTATGGTCTAGGATTGCATCACTTGGTCAACCAGGTCTAGAGCCAACAACAATAAAAAGAAAGACAACCTGTTTCTTTTCTATGGTTTTACATATCTGCACAAAATAAAAATAATAAACCCGCTGGTCCTGACCAGGTCCTAAAATATTGTAACCTCAGGTGTAAAACAACACACAACAGATTCCACCGTTCCATCATTTGTTTTGCAAAAATTCAGCCAAAATGCTGAAGCCATGTGTAAAAAACTAAGTACATAGTTACTGCTTCCATAGAAATTAAGAAGGTAATTAACAGCCAATTGTTGCTGATCAAATGCACTTGATCAATTGATCATCAGCAAGTGTGACCATCTTTATTAAAGTAGAAGTTTTTGCATTCTGCTGGTCTGGAGTATTTAGGTGTGTGTTAACACAATTCCTAGAGGGAAAGACATCAGCAGTCATTGTAGAGAAGCAATTGTTGCTGTCCATCAATCTGGGAAGGCTATTTCCAAACATGGACTGTGTCGCATGCGTAATTTTTGCAATTCGCAAGTTTTTACGAAAATCAGTGCAATAGAAAGGGTGAGACTTTAAATATTCTTGGAGCACATAGGTAAAAGAGAATTTACAAACCACTGAACTCTGTCTTATTTGCATTTTACATTCTGTCGCAGTGTGATTGTCAAGGTTATGGTTTCCTCAAAAGGATCTCTGATATCCACCCCATTGAAATTCAGCCTCTGATAGGATTCACCAGAGCTGAGCAGTGGTTTACACATTCTTCCTTCTACTGCAGCACTGAACGCTCCACCCACCCATCAATAGGTTACAGCAGTTAAAGATGGCATTGCTTTGCCTAGTTTTATAGTTTCAGGGAAACACATTACTTATTACTGTGATGGGCAGGGTACTGCACACTGTAACGGATTGAAGGGTGGAGACAGAGGGCTGTTAATGGAGGCTGCTTTCAGTACTTTCGTCAAAGGAGAACTGTGCCTTTGTTCTTCCTTCAAATATTCTGCTACTGCAGTGCCAATTTGTTTAGCAAAGCCTCACTTCATCACTGTCAGCGTTGCAAGAATGTGCTTGCTATTTCCCTCCTTCACCTATTTTACGTTCTCGGTCATGCTTGTGTACGTTTACTAACAGACCGTATCCAACAGGCTCTTGATGCATTCAGGCATCAAAATCTAGCCCCTGTAGAGTTAGACTAATGGTGAGGAAAGATGAATGCCGTTGGTGAGACAATCATGTGGGCTTTCACGGTCCATCTACCAAAGTGTATCATGCATGAGAGTTGGAGACCAGCTTTGATTAATTATGGGATTAAGACTTAATATTATTTGCAGATTGCTGACCGGAAGGGGTGTGAGGGGTTGATGGGTAACACAATAGTAGCCTAGATTGAAGTACCAACTCTGATGCTGACTATCATAGATCCCTAATAACATTAACTGTGAGACTCTCTCAGAAATCTCTTCATTGACAGACGAAAAACATGTTAATGTTCTCAAAAAATTTTATCTTTTGTTTCAAAACAGAGAAGACAGCAATGCATACGCTCATTTTATCTATCACTCTGTCTCGTCCTCTCTCCATACTGTGGCATTGCGCACTCCCCTGGCAACATGTTTGTCAGAGTCGTGGTAGTGCATCGCAATGTGTAAACCTCTCTCTTGGAACAATATCTCGCTGATGTGACATACCCATCACATGCTGACCACTGGTAATTGCTCAAATGAAGGGTTTTCCGCCTCTGCAAAATACCTGGAGAGAGGGAGGGATGAAATTGAGAGGGAGAGCATGTGCGTTCATGTGACACAGATAGCAAGAGAGGGAGGCAGAGAGAGAGAGATTTTATTTACGCTGACCTTTATGCACTGAAGCATTTTATTGCAGGAACCAGGATTAGATGGTTACATTTGAGAGCAGATTACTGACATGAGTTGATTAACCCCCCTACTTCTACACAACTATCTATGATTTAGTTAAGGGGTAAGCATTTAGTATTCTTTTTTGTGGTTATTTTTCTTGGCTGCTGAAATTGCACAACAAATTACAATACTCATTATCTGAAGATCTGAAAATTTTTGTACCCCATTAGGCAATTCATCCACAGCAACCAACCTCGTTGTGTGGGACATCATCAGTTTGGCACCGAGCAGTCAAACAATCTGAGATCAGTGCCTTAAGGCCCGTTTCCACTGAAGAAGTTCCTGGTTGTATTTGGGGGGCAGGAACTGCTACAGGAACGTCCTCTTACTCGGCCCTCTCAACTGCCGTGTCTCCACCGTGAGGGCGAAGTAGGAGAACTCCTTATAAAAATACGACTCCTTGTTGTCTGCTGTGTTTTAAAAATGCCGGCTATTTTGTCGCTTTCTATGAACGTTACATCCCGCCCGATTAAATCCAATCAGCGCAAAGTAAACCCCAAGCCCTACCCAGGAGTTTTTCTTGGCCGTTCAGAGTACCTACTCCGAGCCCCTGTAAAAGTTCAGGCACTCTGTCCTTTGGGAGTGCTTCCAGCGGTGGAGACACGCAACAACGGCCCCAACCCCGTAAAATTACCCTGAAGTTCCTGCGGTGGAAATGGGCCTATAGTTGGTAATACCAAGCCCCGTCTCATCCTGACGCATCATATAATGTCGCTACCTGACCAAGCATTGATGTACGACACAAAAGGAGGCTTTTGGCGTCATTATATAAAACGAACCCTACGTGCTAACCTCTAGCCCTTAACCCGAACTCAAAGCATCAAATAAGGATGCCAAAAGTCGTATATACGCGCTTGGTCAAGTAGCCAGATTACCCAGAGCAAGCCTACATAAACCTGGGAAGAGCATGCAAACTTCATGCTCAGAGGATCTGGCTGGCAAAAACTTGATTTACCACTGAAAGCTCCCGATTGTGAGGCAACGCTCGCAAACTACTAAACCCCTGTGTGAGCTAATACTTTATATTGTAACTATGCTCTTAAATAACATCTTTTATTTATTTTCAGAGCCGCATATTAGCCTATTTTTTAACATCCTCGGCTCTTTTTATAATGTGTACCAGATGAGGCAAATAAGCCTCAGAACTCAAAAATCGCCCAGGGACATTTTAAGTTTCTTTTTTTCCTCTTCTCAGAATGATGACAGAAGCAGATGCTGTCTACATTTTGATAAAGGTAAAAATTTGGCCTTAGTTTGTTTATGGAGACATTTCATAACCACATGCAACTTCCACCTTTGCTTCATTGCTTCTCTAACCCTCAGTCTATGTCCAGTCTGGAGCTGTGGATCGGTCTTGAAGCTACAGTATATGGGCTGAGCAGTTTTGCATTACTTTCATTGCTGTGCTATTTGATGAAATAGCTGTAGTTTTACCAACGAACTCTGAGTGCCCTGTGTGATTAAGCCCGCACCCCTCCTCCAACACACACAACCCCTGAAGTTGCACAATAGGTTAATGAAAAACAATTATGGTCGTGTTAAAGGATTTCACATCAATCCAGCAGTGATTACTGCGAAATGGAAAAATGAGCCTTGGGACAGTCGGAGTAGGGGGCATCTGGATGTCAGCTTCCAGACCAAAATAATTGGATTTCTCAGCTCTGAGTGTTCCAAGCCTCATCCCCGTACGACAGTCGTTTTCAGCGAGAGCTTCTCCTTGAAATGATTTATACCATTACTTCTTTGAATTAAATGACAACTTAGAACTGTATGATGGAAAAATGAAAGCACTTTTAATGTTACATTTAATCTGAAGCAAAAAAAAAGAAGACATGTGTACTTATATACAGTTATGAAAATGTAAAGAATCGTTTCTTTCGCTTAGGTCACATTTTCCCTCCTTTGAAACTTTTAAAACTCAAATTGCAAAGAATTTAGCAAATCATGGAAAATGCAGTTAAAATCAGAAAGGACTGATTTGACCACTCCACTCATCCTCTTAATAGAAAACAGTACAACACATTTGTTGAATTGAAGTTCAAGCATTTAATTACAAATACAATGACTGCAATGGAGACTTAGAAATTTGACCCAGTCAACCGTTTAAAAAACACAGTGATGTTGCACAGTGGTAATCACACTCATGCATAGCCGTGGGACGTGGGGTGCTTGGGGTTTCGCAGCACCCCCTTTTGGCTCGACAGCACCCAAAAATGTATTTATCAAGAATTAAATAAACTTTATGAAAGTTGATAAATATTCATTAGAAACAGTATAATTGCAACATTAAGCCATAAATGAGAGCGAAGTTTTGTCATTCTACTACTTAAATCATTGATGTCTTTTTCCATGGCAGCAACAAAAATGTTATTTGTATTCAGGCTACGTGAACACCATGGGGACCTTGTCTCTAAGCATGTTTTTGTAGCACAGCTGTGGATATGATTACCTAAGTGTAGAGCATTGGAGTCTTCGGTGATTCTGTGCTGCCAAAGGTAATTGCCAAGTCGGTAAAGTGAGCAGGCATGACAATGTAAATATTTTCATAAATTGTTCAAGATGTACCGAAACTGAGTTGTATATTTCAATTACTTTGAATATCTTCCACAGATTCAAGGTACTGTGTTTTGCTGCTTTATGTATTATAGGCTGGCTACATAGCTAAGTAGCACTGATTACGTCCATGTGCACACTTAATAAAATATAGAGCTAATCATTTATTTACCAATGCAAGCACATTCTTAATTATTAAAACAATAGCAGATGTGTATACTTGATATCGTAGCTTTTCAGCAACTTTTAAGTTACGAAATATTACGTATCTTATTTCATGCATGCGCCGAACTTGCATGTCAGCAGCGCACAAACAGACACAGTATTTGAAGCTGAGCCTTTATTAGCTAGAAGTTTTGAGTTGGTAGAAAACGCTGGACAAGAAGAAATGTGAACTACACACCGTTAGTGAGCAGCATCAGTACACGGGAGTGATTCTACAGAGATTTGATGGTGCGGCTGAACTCCATTTGCACCAAGAAAATACTTTTGTACGAGAGTCCCAGAAGGATGAAACAGATGATAGCGAAACTGAGATCGACTAAATGTACATCTTATAGCCGCACTGCTGATTATGAGGTGACTTACGAATTTTAATTCGAAGAAATTCGCGATAGCCAATTGTGCGCTTCTCTGAAAAAGCTGCCGACCCCTGCCGTTGGGTACGCCGGGGCTCGAACTCGCGACGCGTTGATCACCTCTGCACTGCAGAGCAGTGCCTTAACCGTGTGTTTAATTTCTAGTGCTGATATACGTGGTAGTGGTATATTAGTATTGCGACATATTGTATGTTGCCATGGTGCTAAGCACCACGGATAGCATACAAATACTCCATAGTAAAGTCGCGCCCGCCAGTTGACCATATATCGAACGGATTGATAGTTAAGCGTTTATTTGCACACTGATAATGTCTTTCCGGCCAGTAAGACCCGCACGCAGCCCTGTTTCCTCAGCACCCCCTGTTCAGAATATGTTCCCGCGGTCATGCACTCATCAAGGGTTTAGGCAGAGAGGACACCAGTCGGCCAAGTCTCCTAAACAGAATTTTACCCCATTCTTCCATTATGTTTATACTCAGTCATGCCATTGCAGGAGGCTTTCTTTTCAGTATATTTCATTTCATAATGCTCCATACATTCTTTATTGGCGACCAATTTGGACTGCAGGCAGAATCCACACTTTCTGTTTACGCAGCTTTGCACTTGCAATCTGTGCAGAACGTTGTTTGTTGGTGTCTTGCTAGAAAATTCAGGATGTCCTTGGATCAGTGGTTGCTAAAGTCGGTCCTGTGGGTCCGCTTGGTATGCTGGCTTTTCCTCCGAGCAGAGCCGCAATCATAGGATTTTAACAAGATGTTAATTTGTCAGTTAAATTGGGTGCATTTGTTTAGAGCAATTATTTAACCTCTTTAGCCACATTTTGTCTGAAATGTCAAAAAATGCCACGAGGAATACAAGACTGTTCCACATTGTGTTTTTCTTCAATATTGCTAGGGATTTCTGGTAATGATATTTTCAAACAGATTAAATTAGGCACAGAGAAGTTCAGTAAGCTCAAATTAAGGTTACAGAACACAAATGTGTTACATTCTTACAAAATTCTCACTTGAACTTAACGTTAACCTGACACAAATTAGATTTGACTTTATTATTCATTTGCCCAATAAATGGTTAATTTTCAGGAACATGGGCTCTATCTTACACCGGGCAGTGAGTAATGCCACGTGTCACGGAAGTTTCATCGCTAGCAACTGAAGCAGTCGCCTCCTAATTGGCTGCTTTCTTCCTAACTTGGGCTAATTTGCTCAAGTGTGTACTTTTCCTGCATGCACATTGTCTTGCAGCAGGGTAGTGGTATACAAACTGAGAAAATTCTTGATAACACAAAACAGGCACGTAGAGGTTCACACTCTTTATAAGAGATATACTCAAATGTATTCCCAGGAGCCAGAATCATTGCTGTTTTTCATGCCTCCTCTTTAATAAGGGACCAATGTAAACATGATTTTCAAACTAAGAGAGTGTCATCTGCTGCCAGAGGCCTCACTGGTCCATGTTCCATGAAGCAGAGTGGAGGGCAGCTCAGGAGGTAGAGCAGGTGGTCTTGGAATCTGGAGGAGCCCTGGATCGAACCAGGAACCTTCTGAGTAGTGTCGAAGTGTCCTTGAGCAAACTGCTCCTGATGTGCAGGCTGGCACCTTGCAATGAGAGGCATAATTGGGGTCACTGGGGTCATGTCTTGTGACTAGAAAAGTGCTTTATCAATGCAATCCATTTACCATTAGTACTACTGAATAGAAGTGGAAGGCCAGACATGAGTGTCCCTGCTTTATAAGTTATGAAAAGATCTTATTGTGTGGTATTGCTTGAAGTAAAGAAAATGTAATCTGACAACAACATCTACATTTTATAATTAGCAATTTTTCACACCCATGCTAGAATTGGGAATTTTCATGACAGCGTCATTTGTATTATGTTTAATTAATTCCCCGTAAGGGCTACTATTGCCAATTAATCTCTTTACGCCTCAGTTCTTGCAGATAAACAATGTTATGCAAGTAATAAGCAATAATTCATTGACATGCAAGTGGCAAATCATAAAACTCACCACTTCAAAACTTATCCTGACCCTTTTTTTCCTCAAAGGAGACAGAAACACATTTCTGGTTGACAGAGTAGATTTCCTGTGTAGGTCCCCTGAGGCAACTTGACTCTTGTTCAATGCCTTAGGTTAACGTCATTCCTTAAGGCTGGCATAAATTTTATTATCATTTTCTTGAAGCCAAGGGTAAAAGGAAGTTACAATTCAGTCCAGTTCGTTTATTTTGGCTTTTGTATTGTCTGTCTGTTGTCTGAGTCCCTTCATTCTCATCTAGCCCCCAAGAACAGTATTCAGGATAGGTCATATATTTATATGGCTGATCTCTTTGGATCCTGAATTTAACTCCTCCCAACCCCATGCCTCCTTTGGACATACTGTAGCTTTTTATTACACTTATCCATGAGTCAACATTTATAAAACTCTCATTTGGTACATTCGTCTATGAAATATATACTGAACAAGCCCAATGATATAACTCACAGAAACAGTCTGTACACCAGCACACTTACCCAGAAGACCCTCAGACAGGCAAAGGTGTAAATCCTACTTCAACTTTGGGTTACTTCAAGTATTGAATTTTCTCAGTCGTATTCTGTGCAGTGGACATCAATATTATCACAAAGGATTTTCAATTTATCGACTGTAACAGCGAGGGCCATTGATAGTGACTTTAACTGTTCATTTCATTTTTTAATGGTTAACTATTAACACTTTTTCTCAGTTGTCCCAGAGAAGAGCCTTTTTTTGTCATATCTACCAAGAACATAAATAAAAATAACAAATTCTCAAATTTACAGGGCTGCTTCTCTCATACAGATATCTAACTGCTACTGTGAAACCTTCCCAAAGATGCCACATCTGTGTCTCTGTGCACTGCTGCTGCTGCTGTGGTTGCCCTCAACAGGCTGCCTCCAATTGTTGTTGAGTTGCAAAATTTGACTGGACACAGATAGCTGCATCAGCTAGCAAGGGCACTTCAGGCTGGCTTTTTCAGACTCACTTGTCGGCGAGGTCACTTCTGTTTCTTGGTTCCGATCAGTTGCCTGCCTTGCTTATGCAATGGTGATATCTCTCATGAACAGATATAGGTGCAGTTTCTTTGCTTATTCTGTATGGGTGTGCATACCGCAGCCTCGCAGTGACATCCCGTCCTTACAAATGCAATGTAACCACTGTCTGCACTCATACTGTAACCGATATTTTTACATCTCCTTGAAGTAGTTCAGAAAACACAGGCCTCGCTATTAAAACCATGCACTTATATCCCATAAAGAAAGTGTTGTGATTCTGTCTTTGCCGGCCATGTTCCATGTTTCATGCCCTTGCTCAAGTTCAAGTTCTGTGCCTGGCCATGTTTAGTGACCTCTGCTTATGTCTGACCATTCCTAGATTTTGTATTGTGTTTTGGTAACTTAGATTTCTTGTTTTATTATTTTTCATGTTTTAGTTTATTCATAGTTTCCATGCCCTGTTTCATTTCGATGCATTGCACTTCGTCTCCCCCGTCTTGTCTTGAGTGTTGTATTTGCTCACGGTCCCTTGTCTTGCGTGCCACTCATTCGGGTGATTTATTGGTTTCTGGGTTTCAATCTTCTTTCATTATCTCGTGTTCTTCCTTCCTCTTACTTTTGCTATATTACTAACATGAACTAACAGTTTGTTATTTTGATAATTGCTAACCAACACTAACCTTGTATATTTTGACTAACTTACTAGCAAGCACTCGGGAGTGAATAGCTGCACTTACTAATTGACTAAGGATCTCTCAGCATTCACCCTATTCTAGTCTCCGCCTCTTGCCTTTCCCTAATCATCTCTGCTGCACTTTCTGTGGGTCTCCACTAACTGCTTCATGCTTTCCTTTCTCTAATCTATGCACTTTTAGTACTCCGTGACTGCAGCTGTTAGTCTGTCCATAGGTTTGTCTTGTGATTCCTGTCTGCATTTTGGTTACGGCCAAATTCATGTAATTAGTTTGTTCCTAATGTGTCTCTCCATGATTATTGTTTCCATTGATTGCACCTGTGTTCACTAGTCATGTGGTTACCCGGAAATGTATATTAGATGTCTGTTTGTCACACTTCCTTTGTCAGATCTTGCTAACTGTCCCACACTTCTCTCATCTTGTGTCATTGTGATTATCTTTCTGACTGGGTCTTCCTCGACTTCGAGCTTTGCCTACTCCCTGTACTTTGCCGCATTCTTGTTTTTTTGTCTGACTATGATTTTTGTGATTGATGCCCTGTTTATAATTCCGGATTTCGCCCCTTGGACTCTGATTTTGGATTGCGGACTTTGTACTGTCGTCAGCTCTGTTGGGGGGTTTCCCTCTTCAGAAATAAAGCCTCCTTTTTGCATTTTACTGGTGTTTGCTCTTGGTTCATTTCGTAAAACCTCACAGAAAAAGGCTGTGTGTTAAGAATATGCCATCAGCAGGTTATCATTGCAAAACTTTTCAGAGACTACAGTGGCCTCCAAAATTGCTGGTGCCCCCGACTGGCAATGCACAAACTATACTTTAGAAAATTCTGGAGAAAAAAAAAAATATGTAGCTTTGATTATAGTGCATATTCGTCCTGTCATTGTTTTGACAACTATATGCAATGCCAGAACATTTCTTTTCGATCAGAAATGCCATAATTATTGGACGATATCTTGTCTTCTCGACATAATGATTGAACCACCCGGTGGTCTTTCTTGAGGACATCCCAATAACTTTTAATGTGTTTAAGCTCAGGACTTTTTGGTGGCAAATTTGTTTGTGAAAATGATTCCTCATTCTTGTTTTTGTCATTCGACAGGCCAATAAATACAGGCCAATAACTTGCCCCGTTCTGAAATACCGTAACATCTATTCTACCATCAAGGGATGTGTCTTCCGACATGATTTTTAAAGAAATGAGTAGTGATGTGCTTCATCAGTCAGAGTAAAAATGATTATTGCCGGCTAAAACATTAACAACTGCAATAATTATCCAATTATAGAATTTTTTCATTAATTTCCAAACGGTGACTTTTTTTGGCCGGACAGTGTGTGTGTGTGCATATACAGTGTGTATATATATTCATAGTGAAACTCTAAATAACGACATGTTAGAAATACTGTATGATATTATGGATATGTATGATAGTATATTCAATGGAACCAACTACCGTAAAATCGTTCACCAATTAAATTAAAAATCTATTTCCTCCAAATCAATGTTTCACTATTAATGGCACCCTTAAAGATTATTGTAAATAACATCTTCCAAAAAATTTACCAGGTATTTAATGTCACTCGTTTGAGTTTTTATGTTAGTGTTAAGGAATTACATTGAGCCATTACATTACTTCCTGTTTCACTAGGGTATAAAAATGAGGTAACACACTCGCAGTATCCCTTTGTCAACCATCATAAAAAAAACAAAACAATTTTCCATTCTAAAGAGGAAGTTGTGGGGGGGGCAATTATTTAAAAATTCCAAAGATATGGAACTGTCAAAAACCTCAAGGGTTGAGGATGCAACTACATTTTGCCCTCCAGGATACTGAGGAGGATGGTGAGAGAAGCAGTGTAATCCCCCAGAATCAGTGTGAAGGAATTTCAGGCCTTGCTGGCATCTTGGGGTCACCAGGTTTCAAAAAGCACCCTCAGGCACCGCCTTCACAACCACAGGCTCTTTGAAAGGGTTGCCGGAAGAAAGCCTTTTCTGACCAGAAGGCAGAAAGCCAAGCACTTTGAGTTTGCCAAACGTCATTTAAATTATGATTGGAACTAGGTGCTTTGGTCAGATGAGACCAAAATTGCATGTTTCGGTCAGATACAGTATCTGAACATTTGGCGTTGAAACAGAAATGCATACAAGGAGAAGTAGTGAAATATGCTGGTGGGTCTGTCATGTTTTGGGGCTATTTTAATTCAAGAGGTCTAGGGGCACTAGTTAAGATTAATGGCATAATGAATTCCACCAAGTATCAGGATATTTTGGCTGACAATCTGGTTGCTTCCACCGGACAGCTGCGTGTTGACTCTAGGTGGATTTTCCAACAAGACAATGACCCAAAGTGTACTTCAAGATCCACACGGAAATGCAGTCGTTCTGTCACAACAAAATTCACCTTTTGGCTGAGTTGGAGAGGGCAGTTAATAAATGCTAACCCAAGGATGTTAAGGATTTTGAAAGGATCTGCTTTGAGAAATGGTCCAAAATCCCCCCAACTGTGAGCTTTAACCTTGTGGAAAATTAGGAAAAAACCCCATGCTGTTATCCTTGCCAGAGGTGGTTGCACTATGTACTAAATGAAGGATGCCAATTATTTTGAAACCTTGATTTTTGTTGAAATTTATTTTGCGTTAAATGATTGTCTTGATTGTGGTTGTTTCCATCAAAACAATAATAAAGTATACTCAGCTAAAATAAAAGCTTCACACTTGTTTGGAGAACGATAAGTTGAACATATAAGAAATGAGGTTTTAAATAATGATTCTGTTTAATTCTGTACTCATTAAAGATGGTGTATCATAAAAACAATGTCCATAATGTAACCAGTTCCACCGAAAATGCTACGGAAATGTCCAAGAGTAAAAATGGAAACTTACAACTTGAATAAGAGCAGTGCGCTGGCGATTACATATGGTTTGGGCAGTCACACAACCTCTAAACAATTCATTCCTAGAGGTCGTTGCAGTGAAAAATCGATTATACAAATGACGTAGGACAATTTGTTGCTCTTCCGCTTTTGAGGTCACACGTGGGCTACCAGAACGAGGTCAGTCAGCTGTGGTGCCAGTTTGTTGGAGACGTGTCCGAAGATCATGGATAGTCCGTCGACTGCATCCCATAACCCTTGCAACATCAGTGACGGACGTTTCCGTATTCAGCATGCCAACGGCACATTCACGCTGAATATTTGACAGCCATTGCATTGAAAATCAACAAATAATTTTTCCAAGATGTCACTCTAACGTGAGCTCAGTTGCACATCTCTCACATGGTCACGTGACTAGGAACACGAGAAAACATGGTTTTAGCTTAAAGTACGCTTGCACGTGCACGTCAAAGTTGGATGCGTGTCATGATGTCTTTGACAACTCATTTACCCCTAGTGATAATGAAAACTCTTTCATCAAAAGTTTCAAGAAAATATTTACAAATTAATGTGTGAAGTTTCTTTTTTGACTCAGTATATTTCACACGTTAATATATTCTCTGTAATAATTACCTGTAATTATTATATCATAATAATAATTCTCTATAATTACTCAATTATTTATTTTTGTATTTTTTGTGCATTGCCAGTCAGGGATGCCAGTAATTTTGCAGCCCGCTGCATATCTTAAGGCTTATGTCAAAAACCAGTAGAAAAAAACTTGAAGACAAGGTTAAAAACTGCAAGATGAGACAATCTGGTAAAGGCTGCTGATCCAGGCATGGCTTAAAAGCAGTGACTGACGAGGGGAGGGGCAGCAGGTGTGCGGAAACAGCCACTGATGATTGGTGAGTTCCTGGGGTAAAACCTGGCCCGGAGCCAGAGAGGAGCTGACATCAGAATGAGGCATGCATAAAAAATAAGGGAAAACATGTACTAGACAGGGATCACCAAATCTGGACCTCGAATCCAAATCCAGCCCAGGTTTTCTGTTATCCCAGGCGAGTAAACGAACAGTTAGTGCCTCTGATTGGCCAGACTGAGTTAACACCTGACTCCCAGGCAAAGGGAGGGCGGAAAACCAGTAGTTCTCAGACCTTGTAGGCTGTGATTTGAGGATCAGGGGACTAGGAGGTTCCTGTACTTGCTCAGACTGAAATAATAATTAACTGGGAGAACAATTTAATGTTCCTTAACAGTTTTGGTGGGCACATCCCCCCTGTCCCCTGTGTCATTTGCACCCTTGAAAATGGAGTCAAAGAAGATTTCTGACTATCGCCATTGAATAATTGTATGTACTGAAAAACCTCAATAAATATTGCATAATTCCTTTGTATACTGCTGTGCCAACTGGCTCTGATACCTTCTCAGATTCTGAAAGAACCTATACATTACATGCTTGACAAAACTTGCAAAGAATCTACTTGAAGTGATATTTTCTCCAGTTGAAGGAGGCTCTCAACTGACATAATGTAAGAAAAACTACCGCAGCAATATATTTTTTACTCATGCTGCTAGACATGCAAATTATAACAAGGAAGAATGGACATTTGGGTCATATTAACATTTAAACACATGAATTGAAGGCTCTGATAAACAAAAAATAATAATTTAAAACTTGCAGCATGAAATAGAAAAAACTTCAATAATGCTCTCAGATTTTTGTATTGATCAATAACATTGATTTGTCATCCTTTTGTTGCTCCATTCAATGATGGTCTTTGAGACAATTGGTGAATTTACTGCGAGTTAAATATGCCTGGCTGAGCTTTCAACCCACTCACATCCTTAGCCAATAAAGCATGAATTATGTGAATAATCAACCAAGTGTATATTAAAGACTGATTCCCTTAAATCCCCTGTGAAATGCATTGCCAGCCAACAGTTCAATCTACACTTACTGCAAAATACAGCACGGAACGATGAAATTCATTTCTGTTATTCACAGTTATGTCCTGGTATGCTGCAATTTGATGGCAGGATTGTATTCCGTGGCTCTCCATTACCCCTATCATACCCACTCCATGGTATTACCACTTGCTAGGATTTGTTTTACTAAGGTATGTGTGTGTGTGTGTGTGTGTGTGTATATATATAGATATATAGATAGAGAGATAGCGAGAGAGAGTGCTGCAGTTGTTCCTTTATGTTTTTGTATTCTAGTGCTGAGTAATGCAACAATGATACAGTATTAAATACTGATTCTGTCCATTGTTTATGCTTGCATGTGTACCCTCCAGCATACATGTAAATCCACGGGTCATTTCATTTTATCGCGAAATAGTGACTCTTGAACAGGAAAATACATAATCCTTCAGGTTATACTGAGATTCGGAACTCCATCAGAATATTGATATGCTACAGTAAGCAATTTATTTCTTGGCGAGAATGAAATATGATGATCTCTGTTTTAGCTAAGGGGCTGGACACGACTGGAAAAATTAAGATTTAATAACTTATATAAATTGAAAATAGAAATTTAGCATCAATGAAAATCATTTTACGTATCATGCCGTATAGTTTTACATCTACAAGCATGCTACGCCGGTTATCTTTTCTATATTACTTCATCAACTTTCTCGTTCACCAGCCAAATACCTGTAGTGACAGTCAGTGTGATTGTAATTAGTGATGTTTCTTTTTTTTTCTAAGACCAGCCATGTCTGAAATGACAGCACTGAAAATGAGAGAAAAAGAAGACATGAATGCACTGCCAGCTGTTGGAATAACATAATAGATTTTTCCTTCAGCGAGGATTGATTATTCTATTAAACCCCACAAGCACAGGTCCTCAGTGTATTTTTATTTGGCATAATCTCATATTCATTCACAATTTAATGAAGTGGATCAGATGAAAAGTATTTAAAACTGTCAATTTAAAAATTTACGCACCAAATCGCAATGGCATAATTTACACTTCGGACCTGGAGAATCCCCCTGTGTATTCTACTTTTCGTTTCAACAATTGCAATCCCGGAATTTTATATACAGTAGGTGTTAATTTTCCATCATTCCACAGCTCAGGGTACAATCTATCAGGGAGTATTGAATGACAGGAATATGTGAATAGTAATGGGATGTGCTGAAGCTCAGAGCTGAGAGGAAAGATGTCCTGCTAAGTTAGTTATGACTGGAGAGGGTTGTGGTGTGTCTGCGCCCAGGACAGTGACCGTCCCGGGCAGAATCCAGATGGTAAATTCCCCTCGCCGAAGCAGGATTGTTTGACTGTGGAATCGAAGGGATCAATAGGAACACAGTCCCAATCCTGGTGACTGACAAAGACTTGGGCAGTGTTATTAATAAACTGGCTCAGAGGAACAGACTGGAACAGGAAACCAGAACACGGTCCCAATCCTGGAGACTGATATTAAGGCTTGGGATCTAGTTCTGATTAATGGGACTCCGAAGAGTAATTGAGCTTTTCTGATTAATTTAAGCATTAAAATGCAAGGAAGACCTAAGATCAAGGCTTGAAGATACAAAATGACTGGTTGGCCCTGCAACCCAGCAACCATACTGGACAGAAATTAAGCCTTCATAGACCAGACTATCACACAAAAGGAGCGGGAAAAACAAGATCACAAATGAATGACAGAAAACCACAAAACACATTTAGGTGACTGCAAAGGGACAGGAACCAATTCAGGACATATGGGGATTGTGGCAATGCATGCCCTGAAGAGTTTTGTATTCATTTGGTAATGTTTTCTATTGCACAAAAAGAAGAGAGATTGTACCTGATGAAATGTAAGAATCAGCTACTTTATCACAGCGCAGGTTCGAGCCTCAGTCGTACCAACCGGCAGCGGTCGGCAGCTTTTTCAGAGTAGCGCACAATTGGCCGTTGCGATACAGGGATGCAAATTGGGAAGGGTCTGCCAGGAAGGGTAATATAAATAGTTGCTTTGTTCGTTGCTCAAGTGCCTCCTGTTGCCCAGCCAGGAGCTCGTGAGGAAGATTCTCAGCTTGCTCATGTTCTGGTATCCTCCGCCCTCTTTCTGAACTTGCGAGGATTCAACCAATGGGTGTAAAGAAGCAGCACTTGACGGGCACGTGCTTTGGAGGAGAGCCGTGGACCATTTCTCTCTCCTGAATGGGCAACAAGGGGTCGCATATGAGCAAGCCTTGTACATAGTTCCCCTATTGGGCATTCTAGATTCAGGTGGGATTGGAGATGTAAAAAAAAGAAGAATCAGCTGCTTACTATCTTGTGAAAATATGGACCAATTGGCATAGCCTAACCAGGGATAATAAGGGATAAGACAGTTTAAATATATGAGTTAATCACTTTGTAGAAACCAGTTCTGGTTGGTCAGGTGTATGTAGCTACACAAACTAAATAGTGCGCTGACTTTTTGGTCCTCCGATGGCATAAGCAGTGTGTAATTGGTGGTGCAACTGCATAAAGTAAAATAAGCGAGGGCAGGTCGTTGCAAGAGTCAGAGGAATCACTTGCCATGGCATCTTCCTCCTGAGTCGATGGTAGAAGGTTGCTTTGCTGTGGGCTAAACACTTCGGCTGTGTTCAGGGTGAGAAAAAGGGGGGAACCAAAAATCAAATAAAATAAAAAATATAGACACATCGTCTCTGGAGAAATTTCCATGTAAAAATTTCAAATTAAAAGAATAGGAAATTGAAAGCGAGCCAGACCTGGAATGTTAAAGGGAGAAATTTACATGCTCATCAAGGTGGTTTGGAAGAACCTTGTTGAGTCATGAGCTTCACCAAATGCGTATATTTTCTGCAAGTGTTTACAGTAAAGCTTTTCCCAGTATATGGTATACAGCTTTAGCTATTTCAATATGGCTAAGAGATTAAATAATCTTTTTAAACATGAAGAGGATTCTTGGGTGGAGGAGGGTTGGTGGTGGTAATTAAGTCAAGAAAAAAATAAAGAAACAAGAATTAACAGAATGTTATAACAAAAAATGCACCTAGTTTATAGCCTATATTTATTTTTCAGGGTCTGTTTCCACAGGCAGCTGTTCTGATGCTGGCTGTCTCTATTTTCAATACAAATTTTATGAAATTACGTGATAACATCGCTCAGCTTTTTTTTTTTTTTTTTTTGTGGCGCTCTTCATTAAAAATATCTCAACTTCTGGAACTCCAGGCTCATCAATGTCACCTCTCTCTCACCGACCAATCACAATAAAGAAGAGAGAAGGATTCACAATATGAACAACAATAGTAGCTAAGAAACTATTCCTGGTTGTCACAGTCATATCCCTTATCAGTAAGAAACAGTTTAGGTTCGCAAAAAAGTTAGCTGGAGCATTTGCGAGTACTACAGCTCAGGAGTGTAGCCAGTATTGGGCCATGATTGATATATAAATTAATTAAATAGATAATGAGCAGTCAAAGCATTTTGTCTGTTATCCTCAACACAGACTAAATTATAACTGGAACATTCAAAATGAGTCCCTGGAAGAATGTGGAATGTGACTGGTACCTATTCAGGCAGCTACTAAGCCAAAAATAGAGAACGCACAAAGCATCAGTTTTAAATAATAATTCTTCTGACTTTTTTTCATTAATTTTCCTGATTCATATGCGTGAATCACTTAGCACTATCAGTTTTGGCCTTTTCTTCTCCTCAAGGAATGAGGAGAAAAAAAAACTGCTTATGAGGATGCAAAATTGTACGCTTTTCAGTTAATGTTACTAAAAAAGAATCGGTAGACTGCATGTCCCAAATAATGGACCTGCATGTCCCTCAGGCGCAGCAGCGCACAGACTGGTGGAGGCCAACCAGACAGCTGTCACCGTTCCATGAGCACTTGGCAGCGCTGATAGGCTCCCCCTCTATCTTGGGAATGCGAGGCGGTGGGGACATGGGTGAGTCCCCATCGCCTCGATCGGAGCTGCATGAGGGTAATTGTTGAAATACAGTCAACAGAGATCACTCTTCATTGTAGTTTCATTAGTGTTACTCCATGACATTTCATTGGGTGCCACACAAAATGATCAGCCACTCGTCATTTTCCCGGAGGAGATCTTCTTCTCTCAGTCGAAAGTTCTGTGAGGATTATGAAAGGGACCACAAGCGAGAACCGGTAAAATACAAAAAGGAGGTTTTATTTCTGAACGGGGGGAAACCCCCAACAGAGCAGGCAACGGTACAAAGTCCACAATCCAAAATCAGACACCAAAGGGCGACAGGAGACAAAGTGCAAAGCATGGTAAAAACAAAAACATGGACCGGAGTAAAAACATGGTAAAAAGTAAAACATGGAAAAACAAAACTAAAACAATGCATGAATAAATCTGAGTAACCAAATCACAATACAGATTTCAAGAACAGTCTGACATAGCAAAAATCAAAATATACACATGGCAATCAGATCAGGAACATGGCAAGGCAGAATTAGAATCACAACAAGTTTCTCTCACTTCCGACAGAAGCTTATTCCTCTGACAACAGTAGATCTGCCATTGTCAAAATGTGATCACGGTCAATGTGTCTGTAGGCATCTATATACTGAGCAACAAAAGAAACGCAAGTTAGCTAGCTAGTCAATGTACTCTTATGGTTACTCAGTTGAAGTGACCACAAAATAAAGAAAAGTTTGATGAAACGAGTGTAAATGCTCACGTGCTAGTAATAAATTTGATTTTCTAAAATATACTCAGCAACAAAAGTTTCTGTGACACCATTTATGTGTATGTTATAAATGACACGCAAAGATCTCAATGCAATCAATATGTTTATTTAACAGGAGAAACACTGACTTTTCAGTGCCAACGTCACTCAAAACGAAAAATGTCATGTTCATGCGTCATGAAGCACTTGTCTGACGTCTAACCAATTGAGACCTTCACACTTCAATACCGGGTGTGACTTCCTCGTGCCATGATGCAAGCAACGCATCTCCAGCGCATGGACCGAATCAGATGTGCCAGAAATTGCTGTGGGATGTCATTCCAAATCTGACGTAGACGTTGTCGCAATTCCTGGAGTGTAGCTGGCGGGTTATCCAACCGCCGCAAACGTCGATCCATCTCGTCCCAAAGATGCTCGATTGGGGACATGTCTGGGGATCTGGCTGGCCATGGCAGGACATTGACATGTTGTTGCGTCAGATACTGCTGTACAATCCTTGCAACGTGTGGTCTGGCGTTATCATGTTGCAGCGTTATTCCGGGGCCATGTTGCATCAAAAACGGTACCACCAATGGCCGTAGCACTTCATCGCGATATCTTTGACCTGTCAGATTTCCATCAATAACAAGCAAATCTGTTCTGTTTCTAGCCGTGATCCCTCCCCAAATCATGACACTACCACCTCCAAAACGATCAAATTCCTGAACACAGTTGTTGGCATAACGTTCTCCACGTCGACGGTATACACGTAAACGACCATCACATCAGTTAAGCATGAATCTTGATTCATCAGTGAAGAGTACAAGATCCCACTGACGTTGGATCCACCGTCGATGTTGTTGTGCCCACTGTAGACGCAGTCGTCGGTGTTGTACTGTGAGTATTGGACGTCTTGCTGGCCGACGTGGGACAATGCCAAAATGACGGAGACGGCGACGGATTGTCTGTGCAGACAGTCGCCTCAAACCAGGTATCGTTCTTGCAGTTATGGTTGCAGGTTGGAATCGATTTCGGAGATGGGTTGTTCGAATCCAGTTGTCCTGTCTGGGAGTGGTTACTCGTGGACGGCCGCTGCGAGGACGGTCTCGAGGTTCCGGATTCAATCATCCCAATGGCCCTCCACCGATCATTTTCAGACAGTCTTGGCATTTAGAGGGTAGAGTTCCTGATCCGAAATGGCTGAGTTTTCGATAAGTGATGCTTCCGTCGTTCATCAGGCACAATGTGAACATTCCAAAAATTCTCCTCTTTTATTGCCATCCACAAGCATGATTTACGCACATTTGCACGTGCAAAGTCATTTTCTCGCATTTTCATGATTTCCATTTCAATGTTGTGTTTACGTGTACTGTTTCAGTCTGATATCACCATGTATGACAATTTCATAATTGCCTTATGAAAAATAATTAACAATATTGGTGTCACAGAAACTTTTGTTGCTGAGTATAATTACGTGCAAACTTATTTTCCAGTCTGCCTTTAATTAGGTCAACTTGCATTTGATGAGCATCTGACATACCACACTGCATAACTGCCAAGCTGTGCATTGCGCTTAATCAAATTGATTGTAACTGTCAGCCGTCTGGCCAAAGAAGCAGGTTGTCTCAAGATATAAATTTAATTAATTTCTCAACACAGGTGTCTAATTTATTGATTTATTTATTTAATTCATTCATTCATTAATTAATGTAGCCAAATTATCTTTTTAGACTATTGATTCATTTTACTCGTAAGAGCAACAACAGCATAACATTCGCATCGCTGCATATGGTTTAGTACTCATTTTGACCGCTGCACTAGTTCCTGCATGTTGTTTGCTGGTTTCAGATTTACGTAGACCTGGTCAGACCTGGCGTGAGATTTTTGCGGACTGTTCGCTCACGGTCAGATTGATAAATGCTGATCCTCGCGGGAGTTTTGGCGTAGACCCTTTTTTTTAGGTGTACGCACATTTGATAAATGAGGGCCACTGTCACCATTGAGTTTCCCATTTATATTAACTGTTGAGGAAACAAACATTCATTTGCTAAGACAAATTGTTAGTTTTTTCTATGGTTTTAGCTAACCTTTCTAAGGTAATACTAAAGAAGAGAGACTTGACATTCACAACGATGGATTTCAGAAGTCCTTGTAAAGAGGGATTTTTCAGCTTAGCAACAAGTACAGAAGTGCACTGAAAGTGGAGCCATGGGCTTTAAAGTGCAAAAAAAAGAGCCATCTGCGGACTAAGGACTTAACCAAATTAAAATATTAAATTTGAAGAACCACCCTTGATTGGAGGCTCATCTTAATTTTGCACTTAAGGGCAATGTCTATCTCAAAACAGACAAATGAATCAAAGCACATTTACTTGAATGCAGGCTTTCATCATGTAATATAGCAAATTTATGATTAGTATTTTATGTATTTTCATCATATCATATGCCCACAGGTAAATCAATGACTATAGCATAAAACCAGTTCATCAAACTTTCCCGCGCCAGTCAAAAGGAGAGCGCCACAGAGAAGTGAAGCCATACTTAACGGCTGTGGGGGGCATTCCAGCTCTACGTGCCACTTTGGTGCTTTGCTGTTGAGGAAAGTCTGAAAGCCTGATTGGTCAACAGTGAGTTAAACATTGACATGCCACCAATAAATTGAAAACATAAACACATCATAAATCAACAGACAATAAAAAAAGAAGATAAAACAGAAGTAAAACACACAAGTGGATTAAAATGTCATAAAAGTAAGATTACAGATATCATGCACTTTGCAACAACAGTAATGCGTGCATTACAACACGCAAAAATGTTCGTCAGACGTTGGCCTTTTTGTGAAATGGATGAGGGTAAGGTTCAGCTCAACCATTATATATTCCAGTTAATACTCATCACATTTTGCAGTAGCCAGCTTCACATCTGTTTTTGAATGGAAGATTAAAACACACAAAAAGGTTTTACAAACTATTATGGGCAGTATAGCACTAGAAAGATCTAATTATCTATTACCATCTATTAATCATATGAACAATGAACAATGTTGTAAAATACCGACAATACATGTATTTGAAGTGACTGCTCAATGTTATATGGTGTAATATTTAATGTGGAGCTCAAGTTTAATAGTTGGTACGTTTTAGTACTCTTCAACCAGCTTTGCAGTGCTCAACTCCATAAAGTGAGGAAATGTCTGCTGTGTATTTTATGAAATGTTCAAAAAGTGCTCCAAGCTTGCCATTTGTCCTCGGCTTTGCCTCAGTACTGCACAGATTCTGTTCTCAAAAAACAAAACAAAAAAAAAAAACAGACAAACAGTAGTAACAGCAGGCTGAAAGGATTTACGGCTGAATGTGCTGAATGTACTTCTGTGACATTAATCCAGAAGATAAGAGCAACAGAAGAGAGGAAACCAAGGGGAAAATGAACAGATATTTGAGGAAATCCAGCACCAGATGTTCCCTTGATCAGCCTTTTTTTGTTGTTAAAGGTTAAAGGCAGCTTAATAAAGCACAGTTAAAGTCCCATATTCATCAACCTCTGCATGATTGAAGGGTAAAAAAAGTGACACAAATTGATAAAACTAACGGCGCTGTTTGATCTGCTTTAAACGGACCAGAGTTTGTTTCCTCAGATAGTCTGGTTCATTTGGGCAGGTGTGAAAGCTCATCCAAACAAGCAAACTCTGGTCCGCTTGAAAATGTGGCTCTTGGTTCGCTTGCAAGTGAACCCTGGTGCAGTTCCCTTACAGTGGGAAATGCAGACGGACTATCCAACCAAAGAGAGGAAGTAGCCAATCAATGAGCCGGGTTTTCTTCTTCTTCCTCATGCTTCTGTTTCATCCTGTTAAGTGCTCATTTTGGGCAATATCGTCCCAAACAAGCAGATGTTGTAACTGCATGACGTTATCCAGGTAGTTTGGTCCGCTTTCACAAGTGCAGTGCGAAAGTGAACCAAACCAAATGAAGGTGTGAAATATTTTGGCATTCCTTGCCCAATTGAACCGAGTCCTTTGGACTATGCTAGTGTAAAAGTGCTATATAAGGCATAGCGGCTGGTGCAATTTCAAAATGCAACAAGTCGACATGGTCTACAACATCCCCCGCCAATCGTGCGCTTCTCATTTTCGAACTCAATCAAGGCCTTTATGGTCTGAAGCTACACACCAAATTTGGTTACTGTATCTGTAGTAATTTCTGAGTAAAGCTGTCCCCTTTATCTCGGACGGACGGACAGACGCACACACGGACGGACGGAGGTCAAACCTATATCCCCCTCCCACTTCGTGTTGGCGGGGGATAAAAAGGCCAATCGAATTTCATTACCGAACCAATTTGACCCAATATTTATTTATTTTTTTGCTTCCACAGGGTTGTTTACATAATTATGTCATTCACATACAGCAGGGGAGGTCCTTTACTGCTCAGTTCATAGATACTCATTAATTTTATGTATCACACCAGTGGCAATTCTAGACCCGGGAATTGGGGGGGAGCAGACACGTCCCTTTATGACAATTAGTCCTGGGTAGTTCTCAATCATTTTCCTTTACTGACGTGTTTTCCAATTATCATAATTGGCAACTGAAGACACGGTTTCTCTCCATATGCGATCGAACAGCAATGAAATCATGGGCGAAATTCAATACAGAAAAATAATTTACTTATTAATAGGCCAGTGCTTCGCGTAGATTGATCAGGTCCGTGTTCCAATGAAATATCGCCTTTCACTCTCGGTATTGCGTGGGTTGATTTAAAAAAAAGAAGAAAGTGGCACTTGGCAGTGAAATAGGCAGTGTGCTGCTCAAGCTATTAGCGTGAGAGTCAACAGGTATGCAAGATTGACTAACATTGATTCAAATACTGCAAATAAGCGTCCAGATGAATGATTGTCTTCTTACGTAATCGGGCAGAACAAGCAGCACCTGTTAACTGTGGAGCGCTCTGGGAGTGAAGCTTTAGTTAATTATGAAAATGACTGAGAACAGGTCAGGACTAATAACTGATTAAAACTGATGTTGTGTCACAATTCTCAGTTCGGGTTCCGCGACTGTGTTGAATTAAGCCCATGATTTCATCGCTATTCCATCGCATATGCAGAGAAACCGTGTCTTCAGTTACCAATTACGATAATTGGAAAACGCCTCAGTAAAGGAAAATGATTGAGAACTAGCTAGGACTAATTGTCATAAAGGAACGTGTCTGCATCCCCCCCAATTCCCGGGTCTAGAACCGCCACTGTGCCACACAAATTTGGCACATCCGCAAGCTGTCAATCTCAATTACACCCTGACATTAACTTTTTAATGAAGTGCTGGTGTATCCTGCTGGTGACTTGTGTGGTAGGCATTGAGGTGAGTACTGAACAAAATCAGAATTAGATCCAATGGCTTCCTCTATGCCTTGCCTTTCCTCCATCTCAGAACCACCTGCTCACCCAGAAAGACTGGAGCACTCTGAGAGCACAACATCACCCACCAGAGTCTATCTGCAGGATATGTGCAAAGTTTCAGGGATGTCCCATGAAAACTACAGAAGGAGTTGATTTCAAGTGTCTTCCGATATGAACAGATGGATGGACGGACGGACAGACAGACTACACCACGACATAATCCCCTATTGGGCTATTACG
Organism: Gymnothorax reevesii; assembly: GCA_029721435.1. Lineage (NCBI taxonomy): Eukaryota > Metazoa > Chordata > Actinopteri > Anguilliformes > Muraenidae > Gymnothorax > Gymnothorax reevesii. The sequence goes on from CM056586.1 coordinate 58,181,018, forward strand.
AGCGGGGCATAAAAAGTATGAAAAGTGGCCGGAAAAAAGGCGTCACATAGTAATTTATAGGTGCAACCTCAATTCCATTACAATTACAATGCATAAAATGTAACTAAAACCAGAAAGCAGTAATTTGCAAATCCTTTTTAAACTGTACCCTATTGAAACAAGATCTTCAGAAAACTCAAAATATTTTCATTACCAGGCACACTGTCAGCAAAAACAATGAAGGTAACTATAGTATCTTTAGAAGTGTAAGGCTGGACAAAATGATTTTCCATGTTATGTATGTAATGTACGGTGAGTATAAATTAATGGAATATAATAACCTAATAAAATAACAGATGTAATCCATAAATTAGCCTTGGGCTGTAAAAGAATCAAATTGAGTGGGAGAAGTCTTCACTTTGCATGTTCACATATTTATTGAGACAATGAATCAAAAGTAAATAAATTGATATTTTTGATGATTAATGTATAATTAGTTGGTTTTTATTAGTAACAGAAAATCCATTTGGAAGCAGCACTATAATGTAATCAATTTAGGCCACGTTTTGCCAGTCTATATTGGCAGAGAATGTTATTAATTTTGACTACTTGTGTGAAAAATGTCACTGCTTCACTTGCCACTCATGTTTGCGTGGTGCCACATGGTAACAGATAACAATTAAATTAACCTTCATTTTGAAAGAATCCTTCAAGAACTGTTCAAGGACATGCATTTATAAAGTTGATATTTGAAGGGGGAATAAGTCTTGGAAAAAACTCAAAAAAAAAAAAAAACGAGCAAGGCAAGGCGTGGCACAGGGCGCGTGCTTGTGCCAGGGCGCGTGCGTGTGATGAAACGAAAAACTTGAAAACGTTAAGCTAGCTATTTCAAGTTCATAGGAGATGTAAGCGTTTCAATCTGTTGATATCGCGTTCATCCTTGAGAAGTTCATTGAAATTTTTACAGTAAAACTATCTTTATTGATCACAGAGCCTATTCAAGAATCAGTTAGTCATAGTTTGGGTTTTTGTAGCGTTATAATTGCTTTTCAATCAGCCTGTGTTGATTGTTATGTCGTCCCATGATGGCCGTTGAACTGGAAGTGTTACGAAGAAAAGTAGAGTTTATAAAAAGACGCAGGACTCCGTGCTGCTTTTGTCAGGTTGGTAGCTGTAATAATGTGAATGAGAATTTGTTTTACAAATAAAAACATACATTTATATCTTGCTCCATGTGATTCACAACATGCGCCTTTTTTCTCACAGTCCATTGTCTGAAGGTACATTATCTCTCAGAATGCAAGTCCTGTATATGTGATCATCAACATTAAAATAAACTACATTCATTTTCAAATGTTGTTTTAGTCAACTCATTTTCAACCCCATTAACAGTAAGGCCATCAACCTGACAATAACCAAATGTAACAACAGCATAACATTTCAGGATAAGCATCACTTATGCCTCACGAACACTTCTCTGTTAATGCTGAAAAGGTTACCAAAATACAATGGACAAATATCAGTCATTATTTACTGTATCGCAATAGTCTTGCTTTACATGTAACTTGACAGGAATTCCACTTAAGGGGGTCAAACTATATAATCACAAAAATAATAATGAGAATCGGCAATAATGAAAGCTATGTCTTCACAACGCTAGAGATGAACCGCGCCCCTGCTCTATGTTAATCAGAGAAATAATAGTGAGAATTGTCAAAAATGCAAGCTACGTCTTAACATTGTACCTCTTATGATGATAGCGATGAACCGCATTCTTTCTCTATGCTAACATTCACTTGTTGGTCATTCCTGGCAACCCTTCTACACTTATGAAATAAACATTACCAGCGTCGAACAACAGGATTCTTCCATCAGCATAGTGATACAATGCAGACCTGCAGGAGTGGAGAAAAGTATTGTTTATAAAAAGACACAGGACACCGCGCTGCTTTCATCAGGTTGGTAGCTGTGATAATGTTAATGAGAAGCTACTTCCTGTCTTTAGATGCAGCACATTCTCCACAATGGTCTTTCCATGGTCTTTAGGGTCTTTTGACATCCCTGAACCCACCAGAAGATTCCACCTTGATTTAGATGATTTAGCCCTGCTTGGTGTTTTTGCTATTTCTTAAATATGTTAATTTTTAATGCAACCTCATATTGGCTGATGTCACTAGTAGTGATAGCTCTTCAGAATGAGAGTTAACGACAACAGATTCCGAATAAACATGCCACAAAAAATGTATTCAATTCCTTATATCTGCTTACTTGTAATGTGATGCGTGACACACTTTCTATGTATGAAGGTAATTACACATCCCTGGCCATGAACAGCTCAGCAGTTAATTGTCTTATAACTTTTGTATGCTGATAAAGGGGGACCACATTTTAAAATGTCTGGAATTTGAACACCTATGCTGTAATTAAAGCTGAAAGTCTGTCAGGGTATTCGTTTGAATTCTAATATACTGTGGTAGACTGCTAAAGTAATAACTTTGTCAATGTCCAAATTTTGGAACTGAATTTTTGTCACAATGAAGGCCATATTTTGATTGAATCCCAAATGATAGTACGACACGTGAGCCGGGTGAATCATAAAAACTTCAGTCAAAAAAATTACCCTTTATGCTCTATAATAATTATTTACGAGAATCTCTGTTGGAATATCTCCAACAGATAGAGGAAGGGCCAACTCTTTAATTTTCTTCCAAAGAAAACAACAAAGAAGATGCCAGAGTGTTGTTTGTTTTTTCCCGTATCCTTGACTTCCCCTTTGTTCCAGATTGAGATGGGCCTCATTTAAACCTCCCAGCAGCAGACTACCTCCGCTGTGCATATTGCACTCTCTCTTCCTGTAATTACTCATTCAGTAGATAAATAGACAGTTCCATTAACAACGTCATTATTTTCAGTCCGGACTGGAGTATTTTTTAGACCTAATTTTGCTGTCTCTTTGTATGGTAGCACCCTTTTCCATTACTGTTAAATGCCGACCTAAGAATGGCTGACATATTTTATTGAATCCAGAAATATTCATTCGGCAGGCCTGGACTTACAAACTATGACCCCGCCCTGCCATGGGCCCTGTGAACCCCAGGGGCTGGTGCTGACCGGGCTGATCTTGCATATCACCTGTTAGCACTCTGTGGATATGAGCAGTGGCCCTGAGAAGAGCTGCACAACAGGGATTGCAGGCAGAGATATGCTGCCTGCATGCATTGTCCCTGATTCATTCTTTCTTTCAAGTAATTATCTTAATAAGGCCCCCTTTCCCCTCATAGCTTGTTTACAATCACGTGACTGATGATGGGCAAATTTCAGATGTAAGTGATGACATTTGAATTACGAATCGCCAAAATGTAATTTAACCTAATGAAAATGTGCTGTAATGAAAACTTAAATTGTTCATTACTGTTGTCAGGTAATAAACAAAGTCAACGACGTGACAGCCCCTCAATTAAAACTTTTCTAAAAAGGTAAGAGACTAGAAACTAGGTTAGGAAGAGAAGACAGTTTCCCAGCTGCAGACAACAGTCCTCTCAAAGTCAATGGAGGTCTAAAAAAACGTTTAACTAAACAGCAAAGTTACATTTCTGAAAAGGCTAAACTGAAAATAGTCCTCCTTCTCCCAGATTACACATACTTAAATTTTCAGGACCCAGGACAACTGACTACAATCCCGTGTGATTTTGAAAATTCAAGAAAAATGTTTTGCTACTTCCTTCAGTAACACGAGTAAAATGTGTGGCAGTCGGAATATACAGTAGCATGTAGCTAATGCAGATTCTGCAAGTGATTTTTTTTTTAATCAAGTGTGAAATAGCTCCACATTCCGACGGAGATCATTGATTATCATATCTGATCCTCAACACAGGTCTCTCAGTCATTGCCTTCTGCAGTAAAGCAGAATGTTAAATTCTGGAGTCACCCACTGCCTCTGTTCAGTTAGGTGAGAGAATGCCATAAAGAGGCGGCCCTCTCTGCTTGTAAACGCGCAGACAGCTGAATCTGTGTTGTTACTGCACCTTCTGTCAGAAAAAAATCATTAGCAGAAGAAGAAGAAGAATCTGTTTTGACATTGTCTGAACAGAGAAAGCTTTCGATCCCAGCGCTAAGAGAGACAGCATAGACAATTAAGCAGCCAAAGCGGCAAGAACCAGTAAAGGAAAGGAATAAGAGTCAAGGAGGAAAAAATGGGAGCTGGCCAAGAGCAGTGTATATATCACTGTCGCTTCTGGGAGGTGGATAGACTAGCTAAAAGAATCCAACTGTCTATCCAAGTGATGGGCAGCTAGACTTGCAGCTACTGGACAGATAAACTATGTTTTACTCTGTAGTAGTTATAAAGTTTCATAAGTTTCAGTTAGGCCTGTTGGTGGTTTGTAATTTTGCCAATGTTAGTTTATAAATGTACAGTCGACATTTGTGGCAGACTACAGCTTGATTAGCTGTGTAAGAATTGCCGCAAAACTTGGTAGCTCACTGTGATCTATTTGTTCTGACAAAGGGAGGCTGTTGTCTCACGATGACGGCAATGACGTATTTTTATGAGGATATAAATAAAATATGCTTTAAAAAGGCTAGCAAAAAGTGTTTTTATAGACAATTCAAATTTTTTCTGTATCAACGATCTCTTCACCATTTTCACGGACACCATCATGCCATTAGCTACCTGTGGCTATAGGATACTGGCTAGCTTTGAATACCTTCAAAAAGCAATTTGTACCGAAGTTTCTGTATGGATGTATTGTGTCATTGGTCCATGTTTTCAGTGTGGCTTTCACACGACAATCACTGTGAGTGTCAGTTTATATTGTACTTATATTGTAAACGAGTCACTGCTGGTCGCTGCTCTCCATCTCTGCCTCTGTCAGAAACTGATGCATTCGTGTGTGACTTAGGAATGGGAGGCAGGGACCATACGGACTAAAATGACCAAACCAGTGACAGCAGCTTTAACAGCAAAGGTAGCCTAATACTGTAATTCAGAGTTTTCCTTGCACATTTTTCACGGTGTTCATCATGCGTTTGTATTTTTCTTTGCTGTGCTGATTGTGATAAATATGATCCCCTAGGGAAGCAATAAATTGTTTGACAAATTGACTTGAATGCCATGAGTGGATTCAACAATTTATTCAAGTCACTAACAGACTTCAGTCAACAAAATGTGAAAAATTCATTGGCCATGATCGCTAACTATCATAGTCAAATCAAAACTCCAACTAATATTTGTTTCATATGAGTTGATACCTACATGTAAAGTGCAGTTTATATTTCCTTTCCAGATCCTTTCCTGATCATCATGTGACACAATGCAGTACATCTTGTTGTATTATATAGAGAATGAATTCACGGCATCCAGTACTTTTTGTTGATATTGGTCCCTAGGAGCACAATCCTACAATGGCTTCACATCTGGCTGGGGACCCCCTCCTGTGTGATATGCGCATGTTCTTCCTGTGCTCACATGGACATGTTCCCTCTCACAGTCCAAAGACATTCATGTTAGTCTAAATACAGACAAAATTGCTCATAGGAATGAGCTTGTGTACAAATAGTGCGAAAGCTGTCCCGGGTGGGTTCCTCTCAGTCCCTTACATCCACTGAACCCTGAAAGAAACCCCCAGCCCACCAAAAATAAGTGGGTCATAATTGATGGATTGAGGCAATCATACTTACAGTTTATATTCAGTGAAAGCATTTTTTTTTCTTATTGGCAACAACTCATGGGCAACCAGCAAACAAATTTTCAATATCACACTGCATATAAAAAGATTCAATAAATATCCCCATTTGTCCTTTTCTCTTCATTTTTTATCCCTTTTCCTTTTACAAAATAAAAAACCCTGTTCCTAGTGATGTTCTTCTATACTCATCATCTTCTTTCAAGTCAGTAGATGATCACCTTTGTAAATTGTATTTCACTTCAGCATGAAGCTCATTTCAGCATGGAAGCATTCAATTATTCATCATGGTCTTACTCCCTGCTTTAAAGAAAAAAAGACAAATAGCTATGTGGGGGGGAAAAAAACCATACCTAAACTATATCTATGGACCTAGCATCATGAAAAACAGTGATTACCATGGTTTTTAAGTCTTTGATATTCTCCAATTCTCCACCACTAACCGCCACTCAGATGCCAAATTGACTCATAATATCAGAGTTGAAGCATTGAACGGACCATGCGTTCAAGCTGATGAAATGTTAAATGATGTAGTAACACAGCTGTGATATCCTCTGCTCTATCCAAGTCTCCTCCGCACAAAGTGTTCCATCAAATGAAAGAAATATATTTCCCCTTCAGAACTACTGCTCTATTTAATTTAGCCTGACAAGTGTTTAAATTATTTATCGGATGATCATTGAAAGTCAGGAAATGATGTCATTTTAATGTTCTTTCAGTCCAGCCAAGTGTGGAAATAAACTGCACAGTCATCAGTGTAAATTCAGAGCAGGCCCTCTGAGCAGATCCACAGCTCGGCTGGTCTTTATATAATATAGTTAGACTTGTAGTAAGCATTACGTGATTGAATTGACAAATACGTGTAGCATTATGATTAGTGAATTGCTACCACTCATTCAATACAGGGTAATACCCCAATGGGAGTGTGTTATTTCATTATAAATGAAATTCTGGGAGCAACACTGTTTCAATAATACAATTCTATTTCTTTGAATGTTTTATAATCTCAGTGAAGCATTTCTAATTCATGTGATTGATTATAATTGCAGATTGTACCTTGGTGTGGGAAATGGGGACTATTAATGTCCTTTGTGAAATCTTAACACAGTGAAACAAAACCATTCAAAAGTTCCCACAAGGCATCAGAAGGGCGAGGTTTCCAGGCTCCAGCCAAATCCAACAGTCCTGCAATCACTGTACTTGCAGACCAGCAGACTTCATTAGCACATTTTTGTGACATCTCTATTGGCTGGGGCAAACCAATTCTGCAATTAACCATGCCCAAAAGGAGGTTCATGCACACTTTAGACCTCCAGAGAATATGCTCCCTTACCCGATATTCAAAGAAATAAACACGCGACAATATAAACTTATCATGAAAGCAATCGCAAAAAAGCGAAACTATCATGTTGTATGTATATATATGGTGGAAAACAACCAAATGTGGCCTTCCAATGTATCCACAGAGCATTTAGCCTAATTGTATATTTATTTGAAGCCATTAAATTATTAGTGTTAAATATTGAGTTGTACCTATAGCAATAGATGAAATTAGAAGTCCAGTCTTTGTTGTGCTTTTAAGATTACAACCCAGTGCTCTCATAGACTTGATGCAATGATGCCTCGTACCTCAGTCAATGTCATATTTGGCTAACCCAGTGGTACTTAAAACTCAGTCCTGGCGCCCCACTGTGTACCTGTGTTTTTGTTCTGACCACAATTGCGATCTTAGGATTTAAACAAGCTGTTTATTCGTCGTAATTAGGTGCATTTATGTTTGGAGCAGTTATTTGTCCTCTTAAGCCACATTTGACATACCTGCACACCCCATGAAGAATTAAAATTTCATATCCACAATGAGATACGTTAGAAACCAGTATACACCCCCATTTTCACGTACACGGTAATTTCGACAAACGGAGAAATTTCCCTGCGTTTGTGCCCTTCGTTTACACGCACACGGAGAATTCGCCTCTGAAAACGATTCTTTCTAAAACCTCCGGCCAGAGTGGAGATTTTGGAAAACTTCGATTGCAAGAACTTCGGTTGCAAGTTTGCATGTAAACTGAGAAAAACAGAACTTTACACTGCCGACATCACAGTATGCGCCAGAACTTGCACCTGCGTCAAAAGTGTGACTTATGTTTACATTTTTATTTGGCTGTGGTGATCATGGGGTGCATCTCATAGCGTAGGCTGCATTTTCCGAAGGCTGTATTTTTAAGGGCCGTCTCTTACTTCCATCTGCCAAACTGACATTTAGGGTAAGGCACAAGGTTAAACTTAGGGTTAGGTTTGGTGTTAAGATTAAGGAAACCAGTGACGACTCGCTTAAACCAAAGCTGTTTAATTGAGATGAAATGGCGTTGTGGGAGCCAATGAGCACAACTTAATAAATAGGAAACAATCTTTGTCCGGGCAGGTGTTCCGCCCGGAAGTAACAGTTTTTGACCGCTGAAGGAGCCGGTATTGTGAAATGTTTGTTCGCGTTGTATAAATGTTGGATTATGATTGCTTGCATTAGCAGAAAGTTTTGGAGCAATAAATGCACAGATTATTGCAACGCAAGCTATTGTCTCGGACTCTCTTCCTCAGATGTGGTAAAGTTTGTCAGCGCGTCAATTAGATAAATTCCCAGTGAAGCGCCACTGGGGCTTCAAGCATTGAAGCCTCGACAGGAGTTATGTCAGTTTCGCGGATTGAATTAAGTGACGACCCCTAAAAATGCAGCCTTCGAAAGATGCAGCCTAGGCTTTGAGATGCACCCATGGATGACCGTGATTTGTTTCTGTTGTTGCTATTTTCGGGATTATGATTGGCTAACGTGGGTTTAGAGCTTATCGTTACACTACAACCCACAGGTTTGATATGTTCTCCACGGCATATACACGGGTATGTGTAAACGAAAACCTTTCTGAAAACTGCTATGTGTGCATGATATTATTTTTGAAAACAGAGACGGTGAAATGTTTTTTCATGAAAATAGCCGGCCACTTGTAAACAGAGTGTAAATCACTAGAGTTGTGACCAAGTCATCATGTCCAAGTCAAATCAAGTCACTGGTCATTAGCACAAACTAAAAGCAGACGAGGGAGAACAATGAGGAGTGAAAGGGGGCAGGGGAACAAATTAGACAATGAGATAACTAATTAACATGCAGAGTGGGGAAAGCTGAGAGAGCCATGAGCTGCATTTCATGTTGACATTGACCCCTTTCTGATCCTAAATGTATCTAAGCTGTTAACTCTCTCAGCTTTCCCCTCTCTACTTGTTAATTAGCTCATTGTCTATTTGTTCCCCTGCCCCCTTTCACTCCTCATTGCTGTCCCTTCTCTGCTATGAGTTTGTGCTAATGACCAGTGACTTGATTTGACTTGGACATGATGACTTTGTCACAACTCTGTAAATCACTGCAGAGGGAAACAATTGACTGAACCCTTAATCAGTGTAAACTATCAATAGGTTCCTCCTTGGCGAAACCAGCATACACAGTGGGGTGCCAGGAACAATTTTGATAACCACTGGGTTAACCCAATGACTGTGAGAGTCAGGTCCTCGAATCTGGAGCTCGAGTTTGTGCGCATGTATTCGTATGGATTTGCTCAAGCACATGAGCATGCTGGTGTGTGCTTGTTTGGTGCCTTTGTGTATGGCTGTTATGCTTGAGTCAGTTGTTTGTACAACCCCAGTTCCAAAAAAAGTTAGGATGGTTTGTAAAAATTGTAATAAAAACAGAATGCAATGATCAGCAAATTTCATGAATTGAAATTTTATTCACAATAGAACATAAACAACATATCAGATGTTGAAAGAAAGATATTTTACAATTTCATGAAAAATGTTAGCTCATTTTGAATCTGATGGCAGCAACACGTCTCAAAAAATTTGGATTAGGACCATGTTTACCATTGTTGAGTATCCCCTCCTCTGTTAACAATAGTCTGTAAATGGCTGGGAAGTGAGGAGACCAATCGCTGAGGTTTTAGGAGAGGAATGTTGTCCCAGTCTTGTCAGATATAGGATTCTAGTGCTCAAAAGTCCTGGGTCTACTTGACCAGATTTTTTTTTGTTTCATGATGTGCCAAATGTTTTCTATTAATGAATGGTCTTGACTCCAGGTCGACCAGTTCAGCACTCAGACTCTTGTACTGCAAAGCCATGCTGTTGTGATGAATGCAGTGTTTGGTAACGCATTGCTGAAATATGCAAATAATATTTGCTGAAATATGCAAAGCCTTCCCTGAAAGAAATGTTGTCTGGATGGGAGGATATGTTGTTATTAAACCTCTATATACTTTTAAGCATTGATACTGCCTTTCCAGATGTGAAAGCTCCCCACGCAATATGCACTAATGCAACCTGATTCCATCAGAGATGTAAGCTTTCGAGCTGTGCGCTGAGAGCAAGCTGGACGGTCCTTCTCCTCTTTAGATCGCACGACACGGTGTCTGTGGTTTCCAAAAAGAATGTCAAATTTAGATTAAATTGACCACAGAACAGTTTTGCATCTTGACCCAGACAATTTTAAATTAACGTTGGCCCAGAGAAGACGGCAGTGTTTTTGGATTGCGTTCACATATAGCTTTTTTTTTTGCATGATACAGATTTAGCTTGCATTTGTAGATTGCATTGCGAACTGTGTTCAGAAAATGATTTCTGGAAGTGTTCCAGAGCCCATGAAGTGTATTCCAGTGCAGAATTACATCTATTTTTAATGCAGTGCCACCTGAGGGCCCGGATATCACGAGCATCCAATATTGACCTTCGGACTAAATAATGATAATAATGCATCACTTTTATATAGCACTTTTCTGGGTACTCAAAGACACCTCACAATGGATACATTATACATTCATTCATGCTCTGATGGTGGTAAACAACGTTTTTGTAGCCACAGCTGCCCTGCAGACTGACGGAAGCGTGGCTGCCAGTACGTGCCTACGGCCCCTCCGACCACCACCAAGCATTCACACACAGCCATACAGGAGTGTTCCTACACTGCATGTTTTGTGGGTGGGGGAAACCGGAGTACCCGGAGGAAACCTACCCAAACATGGGGAGAACACGCAAACTCCACACAGAAAGGTCCCAGGCCAGATTCAAACCCACAATCTCATTGCTGTGAGGCAGTAGTGCTAACAACTGTGCCAGATTGAGGAACATTTTTCTGAATTGGTTCCACAATTTTTAGTTGCAGTTTTTTTGCAGATTGGGGAATCTCTGTCCATCTTTACTTCTGAGAGAATCTGCCTTTCTAAAATGCTCTTTTTATACCCTGTCATGTTACTGACCTGTTGCCAGTTAACCTAATTCATTGTAAAACGCTCCTCCAGCTGCTTTTTTATTAGTACCCCCTACTTTTCCCCTACTTGGTTGCCCCTCTCAAAACTTTTCTGAGATGTGTTGCTGCCATCAAATTTAAAATGAGCTAATATTTTTTTAATGAAATGGTAATGTCTCACTTTGAACATCTGATATGTTTTCTATGCTCTATTGTTTAATAAAATGTGGGTTTTTGAGATATGCAAGTCATTGCATTCTGTTTTTATTTACAATTTACATGGCACCCCAGCTGTTTTTGGAATTGCAGATGTAGATGTCTGTAAGCAAATGGGGGAAAAATGACCTCATCCCCATTTCAGGGTATTGCCTGAGTTATGGACATTTCCTCCACATTTGTTGAATATAAAGCACTGAGCTTTGAAATAATTGCATCCTCTTTACATCATCTCCGTATGCTGGGGTATCCTGGGCACTAACTGTGGTATTATTCCCATCAACTGAGCCTGGTTGTTTTTGCAGTTAAAATCTGTACCTCTTACCAATGTCAATTCAAATTTTGCTTGGGTCTTCCCTTATTTCCCTTCCCTGTTTCTCTCCTTTTGTCCTGTCAGTTATGGACTGGAAAAGAAAGTCCCTAAACATAGAAGTGATGGCTTTTCTATGTCTGTTTCATGAGCACAAAAGCTTAAATAACCGCAAATGAGGTATATGACCACAAATTTCTTGTCAGAAAGTTCTTAACCCCTGTTTAGTGTTTAAATCAAAATAACCTGTTTTATGACACCATAATCATGTGAGGTACAATTCAGGAACCACTCGCGAGAGACAGAAATCCAAAAAACGTATGCCTTTAATGGGGTCAGAGTCAAAGCCAAAAAACACAGGAATTGCGACTAGACAGGCAGGGGTCAGAACCTGTTAGACAGATGAGCAGAGGTACAAAAATGATAGGCAAAAAGTCGTAGTCGATGAACAAAGCTAAGCGTCATACACAGGGCATCCAAACACAGAAATCGTGGTTGTACAAAAATGGGTTGAAATCCAGAAAGACAAAAACAATACAAAAAGGGCAAAGGAGTGGCTCACACGGTTAAGGCACTGCGCTGCAGTGCAGAGGTGATCACCACGTCGCGGGTTCGAACCTCGGCGTACCCACCGGCAGGGGTCGGCAGCTTTTTCAGAGTAGCGCACAATTGGCTATCGCGCTACAGGGCTACAAATTGGGAAGGGACTGTCGGATTTGGGTGATCGATAACAGCTTTGTTCGTTGCTCCAGCGCCTCCTGTTGGCCAGACGGGCGCTCGTCAGGAAGACTCCGGCTTGGTTCATGTCCGGGTATCCTCCGCCCTCGCTCTGAACTTGCGAAGATTCAACCAGCGAGTGTATAAGAATCAGTGGCTGACAGGCACGTGCTTCGGAGGAGAGCCGTGAACTGTCTTCACTATCCTGAGTTGGCAGCAAGGGGTCGCATACGAGCAAGCTTTGTACATAGTTCCCCAATTGGGCATTCCAGATTCGGGTGGGATTGGAGATGCGAAATTTAAAATATTAAAAAAAAAAAAAAAAAAAAAAAAGGGCAAAGGCAAGAATCGAAGTCGGACAATCCAGTAGAAGAGAAACAATACTCAATGGCATATAAGGCGCTCTGCACAAAGAAATATTGATCGATGTTCTGACAGGAGCTGTGAGTGAAATGACTGCTAAAATACACACAGGGGAAGTCACATGCTATGCAGAATCATGTGTAGTGAATCAGACTAATTACAATGGGAGAATAACATGAGGGGAGCCCTAACCACGAAAGTTGGCGAAAGCCAAGGCACGAACTGAAATCACACAAACAGCCTATGACATTTAAACAGCTTCGGTCCAGGAGTTTTAAGTGCACAGATAACGAATACAGGAGAGTAATTAAGCACATGCGACAGATCTCGCTGAAACTCAGGAGAAGACAGGAACAGCTGAGCGAGAGGCGGAGATTAGAGCAGGGCGATTGCTGAGAGGGAATTAGTCTAAAGTAGTAGCGGTGCAACTTTACATAGTTAAATAGAGTGCTTGTTATTAAGTTAGTAATCTATATACATGAATCAGTTGTGTTAGTAGACTATGATACAAAATACAAATGTTAAGTCTTGTTAGTAATCAGAACAGAAAGATGAAGGAAGTAAACGAGAATCGAATGAATATTTAAACACCGGAATTCATTTAAATCACCCGAAGTCAGTGGGCACGCAGACAGGTAAGACGAACTGAACCAACTAGATCACAAGACAGGGGAGACAAGTGCAATGGAACTGAGAAATGGAATGAACTAAAAACCTGAGTACTATAACTAATACTCAGACCAAAAAGAAAAAATAACCAAAAAGAATAAATAAAAGACAAAATCATGAACACAGAACATGAACATAAACATGACAACGAGGCAGAATCACAAAAAATCAATGACATAATACTTACTTGATAAACATTACTTAAAGCCTTCTTTACATGCCCACTCCTCAGATGGGTGTTTACTGCAAGTGCCTCTTGTCCATCCATCAGTCCATTCACAATTTATTGCTCTCACTCTACTGACTATAATTTTTGTTGGATTCTTTTCATTTTTGTTTCTGGGTCAATGATGATATGAAAAGGATCCTTATTGATTTTGATGATGATTGGAAAATTTTATAGTCAAATATGTGATTCGCCAGGGCAAAACCAGCAACAAGTTGGCAAGGCTGAAGCTGTGTAAATGAGGAAAATACAAAAAAAACCCCAAACTTTTCGTGATTTTTGTTTTTTTTGAAAATATGATATATATTTAAATAAGAAGCCACTGGATGTTTCAAATCACAGTATTATGTGCTTTAAAAGTATGAACTTTGTGGTTGAGTTTTCATTATTTTGGAGGATCTCGCTGCTTCCAAGATGGGGTGGGCCAATACAAAAAGCTAATTTAAATACCAGGTTTTGTTGGAAGTTCAAAGGCCTTTGTTATTTTTTGTGGCCAGCAGCACGTTCAAGTGCAATGGCATGGCTACTTATGCTGCAATTCATAGGTCAAGCCTTGTTGGTTTCAGTACAACTTCGGATAGAGATGAGTGTTGAATTGCGAAGAGAAGATGGACCTGAAAGAACGCATTGCCAAAGAAATCAAAAAAGGATCTTACAGCTAAAATCTTTGGTGGGACTTCAGCGAGCCAGAACCTGGTGATCAAGTTGACGCTCTCTCTTCTGATTCTGAACTAGAAGATGAAGCAATAGATGAGAGCAACTGTATCACGCTGAAGTGCATTCCTAACCTAGAGTTGACCATAGCTGAGGACGAGGAATCTCTTGGCCTTGGGGCAGAAGAGCTCCAGCGTAAGATATCCGAGGCTATTTCTGTTGTAACATTTGAAGAGGACAAAGATTGAGAGATGGAGAAGATTTGTGAATTTGATTGTAAATGCTATGGAAGGAGGAAAGAGTATTCTCAGCTGGGGACCCAGACATGCAGCCACAAACTGTCTCCTGAGCTGATGTACAACATACGGATGGATTCATTAGCAGCCGAAAAAGAGTGGCAGGTAATGAGAATTATTGGACATCTTGAAGCTAACAGGTGCACAGTTGTTACTTCCGAAATGACGGCATCCACTAAAAGAAAAGAAAGGCAGCCAGAAACTCTTATTTCATCAGAGGCACTGAAATCTGTTGGAACACTTTTCAATTTCTCATGGGGTGAGTATCAGAACGTACGTTATTTACTTTATGTTGCATAGTTACAGTACGTTGTTAGCTTAGTCTAAGGATTGTAAGTTGCTTTGGCTGGACAGTTTACACAGAGTTTGCTATCGTCTATCAATCCACCATGATTTACAGAGTGTCCGAGTTATTTACTTGTTACTGTATGATTACACAAGTGCCATTGTTAGCTCAGTCTTAGCTTTGTAAACAACTTACACTTGCATAATGTTTATCAAACAGTTGCTTTGTGTTAAATGCTATCTTTTGTTAATCCACAATGAGTTTCAGAATTCAGGTGACGAATGTATGACTTATTTCACTTTTATTGCTAGTTCAGTCTTACTTTGAACAAAGTCTGCAATGTGTAGAATTGCAAACAGTTTAGATGCTATTTTCCAGCAACACTGTAAGGTAGACAAAGTTTATGAGGGTGATATACTTGTTAATGTTATTGTTTGAAGAGAGGCTATTCAGAATGGATCTGTATGAACACAATGAAATATGCAAATCATGCTCACATCGAAACTGGGTGAGGTTTAGGTCTGAAAGCAACTGCTATTCATTTGAATAACACACGAGCAAATTGATCTTTATGAACACGATGAAATATTATGCAAATCATGCATATATCAAAACTGGGTGACGTTTAGGTGCGGAAGCAACTGCTATTCATTTTAATTACACACAATACTATGATGTTTCCATACTACACATATATTATAAAATACATAAACCAAGCCGTATCTTTATTAGTATTTTTCAGAATTGGCAAAGAAACTCTCTCTGGCATCGTCAGACACTTTGATGAGACTGGGGCAAGACCACACTTCAGGAAGAAAGGCCCACGGCCTCAGCATCACAGGCTCCTCAGCCAAGAACAGATTGTCAGGGCCGTAGAATTCAAAAAGAACTACGCTGAAGACAATGCCATCATGCTGCCAGGCTGGCATCCTGGACATAGGGATTGGCATGTGATGTGGCTGCCAACCCATGTATCTAAGGCCTCTGCGTGGCGTCTCAATGTGAAGTCTGCCGAGGAGCTTGGTATGTGTACAAGTTGATTTCAGTAGAAGAGTGAAATGCTTCTAATGACGAGCGATGTTAAACAGTGTTGGCAGGTAAAGCAAAAACTAAGAAATATTTGTGTTTTCAGGGGAGCGTGCAGTTTGCAAATCAAGCTTCAAAGCGCTGTGGAACCAGATGCTGCTGCACATCAGGAGCTGCAGACCACGCACAGATCTCTGCTGGCAGTGCCAACTGAATAAAGACCAACTGCTGCAGAACGCAAACTTTCCAGAGGGGATCAGGTCTGCAGCGGTCAAGAAGCAGCAGGATCATTTCAACCTGGTACAGAGAGAGAGGGCCGTGTACAATGAGATGACTTCTGCATGCAAAAAGATCAGCAGAGACTCACAGCTGTCTTTTGGTCCTTCCCCTCCAGCAAGCAAGAAGATCATAATGCATTACACTTTTGATGTTACACAGCAGGTACTACTTGTCACACGTCACAAGCTATTAGGTTATTTAGTTTTTGTGTTTTGGTTCTTGTGTTTTCACATTGTTTAGTTTATCTGGTGTTTTGAAACGCACAGCTTTCATGTTAGTTAATCATTTTTCTCCTTCCTATTTTCTACAGATGCACTTCCCCTCAAATCCTCTTCAGCCTGGGCCGAGGTACTTCCTGACACCACGGAAATGTGGCCTGTTTGGGGCGTCATGTGAAGGGCTGCAAAAGCAAGTAAATTTCCTGATTGATGAGGTCATGTCATCAAGTAAGGGGAGTAAGGAGGTCATCAGCCACATGCATCGCTTTTTTAAGAACTTTGCAGTTGGAGAATCGGATGTGGATCTGCATTATGACACCTGCAGTGGGCAGAACAAGAACAACTGCATGCTTTGGTATGGGGCCTAGCGCGTTTGACACAACCTTCATTCCACGCTTTGTATCCATTTTCTCATTGCTGGCCACTCCAAGTTTGCCTGCGACTATGGTTTTGGACTGATAAAGCAGGCATTCATGAAGACCAGAGTCAACAGTTTAGCAGATATTTCCAAGGATTGTTTATTTAGTTTGACAATTGTGAAATATGAACAGCATGTATTTTTAAAAAGTCACTTATTTCCTAAAGTCATTTCCATTGTGATCTTTGCTGTTAATAGGTAGTGGACAACAGCTCTCATGAGAGTCATCTGAACATCCCAAAGCTTGTTGGAATGGCAGATGGCAGTGTGATAGTCAAGACCTTCAAGTGGCAAGAGCACTGAATCCCCACTTCCGAAAGCTCCCACATATCAAGATTTATCAGCACTTCAGGTGTTTATATTCAAAATTTCACACTCTGTGTATATATAAAAATAATTTCACATACTTGATTCTGTTTCATGAGAAGACTGTGTCAAGTATTTTTAAAATCCTTTTTTGTGTGCATATTCTGCCACAGCTTTGATGCTAAACACACAAGGGTTGTCTTCGCGAGAACTCACAGTGGTGCAGAGCCTGTCAAGTTCCAGTTGCTGCACAAGCCAGGGGTTCAGCCCCTGGTTGACAGTCTTCCTGTCCTGGGTCCACCTGGACTATCCATGGACAGGGAGGATTATTTTGATGAAAAGATCAGGCCTTTCTGTTCAGATGAGGCTAAAGACACCACATGCCCAGCATCAAAAGGCACATCACGGCGGAGCATGCAGAAGAGAATCATTGTGTGAAATCCTTAGATCCTTAATGGATTTAATGTTTTGCAATTTTTACAATTTACCCTCTTGTATTTCTCGGCTGAAGTATCTATACAGTACCATAGGGACTAAGGGAAACAGCATTTCAATTTATGCGTATGTCCTGTACAAGGCAGAAGAGACAATAAAGTTGACTTTGACTTTGATAAACAACTTGCCTGAGGTGTGAACAATTTAATTCCTTTTCTCTTTCTGGGAACCCGTATGAACATCATAAAGGATCCCTGATGGTCCTCAGACTTCTTTTTGACAGCCAGTGTGGGGGGTTGTTCACACTAGTGTTGGTAAAAATTGAAAGCTATTTTTACTGCCTTTTGATACATATTGTTACCTCCCCCACCTGGGCTCTGAGGAAGGTGAGAATCTTGGGAAACTTTGAGGCTTGATTTCTCAGAAACCTATTTTGTGGAGTACCAACATTCAAATTGCTATATCTCAGTCATTTATTGTCAGGTTTGCATGAGTAAGACCTCATTAGAAAGCTTAGAAACCACAGTTTCAGAATCTGTAAATAACTCAAAATATCCCCCGGTAGACCTGTTCCTGGTTTTCCCGTGGCTGGTCACATATCATGTCATCAACAAGGCTGCCATGTGGGCGCATTACCATGCTTTTGATTATGAAACTTGTTATGGCCCCAATTTGTTATTACATTTAAAACAACAGCAACAGCAAGGGATGACACACAGTTTTTAAAAACTTAAACACATTTAATTAACAAAGACAATAACTAACAATAACCTACAACGAAATGACCAAGATCGATAAATAAGAAAAACAGAAATAATTACAGTCCCTTTTTGGTGGGGTGGCTTGGTGATGTCCTGGATGAAGAAAATACTGTAACAAAGGCAAAAATCCACAAAAGAAAACTTCACAGGTCTTGAACAGAAATGACAGGTCTGGTCACATGTATCCTTCTTCTTGCAATTTCTCCTCCTACTTTACTGTCTCAATTCTTTTCCTTATATACTCTTTTGCAGACCCCACCCACATTTAGACCTCTTTTTTTTACTTTTCGGGGACTTGCCCCAGACATGTCCAGGACATGTCTAAATATAGCTCCAGTCTGAGCTGAATAAAAAAAAAGGTAAATCCAGTGGCCTATATTCACATTACAAACTGCACTAAAGACACATTTTAGCGCACATGCTACACTCCATTACACTTTCAGATCCAACTGGAGAACAGAACAAAACGTTTTAAGCTGGATTTATGGTTTCTGCGTCGACTACACGCAAAGGGCATGCCGTCGCCTCGACGCGGTTGTGGACCTTTCGAAGTTCTGCGTTGAAGTCGTTTGTGTCGTAATGTGCCGCGAAGCAATTCACTGACAAACCGCTAGGTGCCGTCAGGTTTCCGAAGGACCTGTCGTGAAATCACGTGAGAATCGAGTAGAGTGGACCAATCAGTGCCCATGCGGTCTGCGTCGCTTTGACGTGCGGTTACATTACTTTCGAGGTGCACAGCAGGCGACGCCGAGGCTCTGCGGAGGGGTTCACGTCGCCGCAGAGGCTCTGCGTAGTGACGGCGCCGGTTCGACGCAGACCCATAAACCCAGCTTTACTGTACATTCTAATGTCACAATCACAGTACTCAAAAATAATAACCGTAACATTGGCATGCATTATTGCAACACTTCTATTAATGTTATGTACTGTATCTTTGATGCCTAAAGCCTGACCACATTGAAAGAGTATGCTTCCAGCCCAATAAATAACCATGAAACTATGACTGTTTGAGACTGAATATTTTCCCTTACTGCCAGCAAACAAACTTTCAAATGCATGCTTCTTCCCCTTTTGCAAAATATGAGTGCATTGCATCACCGGTATACAAAATATCAACATGCAAGTGCTTCAAGCAACTGTCAGAGAAAGGCAGACAGGAAGATATCACCATCAAAATTCTAAATAGCATCTGGTTACCTGACTGGCATGAGAATGAGATAAAAGCCTCTCTCCTGTCAGTCAAAAATGCAGTCTCTCTCTCTCTCACTCTTCTCTTTTCCTTCTATTTACCTGCCTCAATCTTTAACTTGCTCACCTTTATTTCCTATTCACTCTTGCCCGAGAATCATTTCATGTCTTCCCCTTTGGTGACCTCCTCTCTGAATTCTGCCATGTGCCCCCCCCCCCCCGGCAAAAATTTTTTTGCACTGGCCCTGTCCTCAGTTCACACACAACATAAGCCACACATACAGTATGTGCTAATTACACTATTTGATGGGCGCTGCATTCATTGAGAGTACACTGTGAGCCAGAGTAAAAGCCAGTAAAAACTTTGAAAGAAAAAGTCTCCATAATTAAATATTGTCGGGCCCTGTATTACTGAGGTCAATTAAGGAATTATAGAATATAGAATATATGCACTGTCAGACAAGAAATTTAATTGACCAGATTAAGCAATGTAACCAGTCCCCATAAGTGCAATGACCTGAGAAATGCTTACAGTACATTTCATGCCCATCTCGTACTAAATATTAATCC
The DNA here is from genome assembly GCA_029721435.1 of Gymnothorax reevesii. Classification (NCBI taxonomy): domain Eukaryota; kingdom Metazoa; phylum Chordata; class Actinopteri; order Anguilliformes; family Muraenidae; genus Gymnothorax; species Gymnothorax reevesii. The sequence goes on from CM056586.1 coordinate 58,200,900, forward strand.
TAATGATACTCATCAACTCACCTCTCATATGAATTAAACCACCATGCAGACACTGCCTGCTGTCTAACAGTGGCGATGTCCAAAACCCTATTAAACCCTGTTAAATACTGCATTCTCAAAAAAATAGGCAAAACCTTCTTCGTACAGTTCAACAGATAATTAGTATGCAGTCAACTGAGAGTTTAAAAAAAAAAAATCCAGCTTATTTCCAATTTGCCTAGTTTCCTAATTTGCCTAGTTCATGCACTAAAAAGAATTGTTATCTTCCTGTCTGATCAATGAGTCCCAGTGATGCTTCTTTTTCTTTCGGGAACTCTTCCAAGAATTTATCTACCAGACAGTGTATGCTCCTGAATATGCTTGGTGAAATACCTGAAATGAGGGTTTCCTCCTGGTTTTAACAGAAATACAATGGGGTGAATTTTGCCATCATCACTTTCTCATCCCACATATTAAAGGTTTGTTCGGTGAGAGAAAACTGTCCTGGAAACTGCCATTGTCACCACTTTTCTTCTGAATAGAAAATACTGAAGCCTGCTGATGAGGCTGTTTCCATTGTCTTTAAATCCATTGATGAAGCTGTTTCCAGTTGTCTTTAAATCAGTTGATGGTCACACTGTGGGGGGTTTCTCGTGTTGTTCAATGCCTTCCTTTCTGTGCGAAGCAAGCATTTTATCTTTATCTTTTCTTTGATTCCTATTTTTATAGTTTTTTTTTTAAATGTAAAGCACTTCAGGCCGTGTGTGCAGTATGTAAGGTGCTGTACAAATAAAGTTTATTATTATTATTATTATTATTATTATTACTATTACTATTATACACAGAGCCATTAAAAACGCTCAGATGAGGTATGTACTGCATTGGCTGCAAATTGAAGAATCAATCAATTTATTCAACAGTTTACATGCACCCGAGCGAAGTCGATTTATGTCTGTCTCCAGTAAGATAGGTGGTGATATGCCCCCTTTCAGCTTCTTCATGTTGGACCTTTTTCTGGGTGACCTATAACATCATAAACCAATCAACAAACATGTTAGCTGGTGGCAAACTGGTTGCATGTCTAGTAAGGAGAACATGGACAACTTTACGGCTCCATAAATTTCATTTGGGCTGTACGATATGCTTTTCGTACAATTGAGATGTACACTATCCCTGGTGGTTTTGGCATTAGCCAAAGCTAGGAGGCAATGCCACTATGCTCTACTTTGTACCCTCTCTACTGCCCAGGAGTGTGTTTCCAGGAAGCCTTAATGCTAACTAAGATAGCGGGTAACATAGTTCGACGAACCACAGACTGTGGTTCCAACTATTTGAGCAAGCGTTTTGGAAACCCACCCTTGAGCTTTTTGTATTTAACTGGATCACCGTGCTTGCATGCTTACATTCTTGCAATATACACTCGCAGCAACATTATTTGCCGTTTAGAGGAGAATGGCATTTGTATATGCCTGCAGGTGTGCCTAAAAACAGGTCAATCGGAGCGCTCCATTTGCCTCTATTTCATTTGCTTTATCAAATACAAAACCCCTGACCATCAATATGAGGAAGCATTGTGTCTTGCCTCTAATTTCAATAATGAGTGAGAATGCTGCCAATGCTAAAATTAAATGTTCCTGTAAATATAGACACAACAGCGATACAGAGGAACAACATCTGCCAATTTCATTTTGTTATTCCTATGGTCATAGAATTAAGAGATAAAGAAAACTATTCATGCCAACAAGATGTTCAATTTATTTATTTATTTTACCAACTTACTTATTCATTCATTGATTCAAGTGAGGCATCTCATCGTCATATGTTAAATGTTAAGCAAATGTATACTACAAATTCTAAATAGTATTTCCCTCAGCTAATATATGTTTTGTTATTTTGTAACCCAACTTGACTGAACGAAAGCGCTGCACTCATCGCCGTCTAATAGTCTTGTATCATATCATAGTCACTTTGCTAATTATGGTGCAATTAAATATCCTTCTCAGGTCTTGTGGTGTGGCACTGAGAAAATACGCGAGGGATAGAATGAGGCTTTGTCTGTACTCTTCCCTTCAGGCTTCATTGCTTGGCATTTATGGATTATTGTAAATACAAACACTGCTGCTGAGATTCTGCTGCTGGCTCTTTAAATCACACTGACAGCATTATTATTAGACAGTGGCATTGAGAGAGCAAGCCATCCGGTAGGGAGGCGTTCATTTCCCTGGATGAGAACAGAAAATATGGGCAGCCTTGTCTTTCACAGGGAGTTGATTAGCTCAGCCAATCTTCCTCTGTCATTAAGCACATTCAGTGAAGTTACTCTTTTTAATAAGGTCACAAGACCTGCTATGTCACAAGACCCAAAACTAGGGCAGTCTTTACCCTGACGTAGTGATAGAAAATCACTGCAGAAGACATCATAAGCTTAAATAAAAAGTCTAGAAAATTCATGATAGTTCCAGGATTTTTTTTACAGTTAACTTCAACTGTAGGCAAATATTGAGAATTTCTGCTGTTTAAAAAAGCCTTATTAAATCATTAGCCCTGAGCTGCCGGATAGCTCACAGTAAAGCATCGCATTGCGAAGCAGAAGTGACTATCATGGCGCGGGTTCGATTCCCGCCTCATACCAGCCGGCAGTGGTTGGCAGCTCTTTTCAGAGTAGTGTGCAAGTGGTGTAATGGCCGGTAGTATACGGAGGCCAAGCGTAACGACAGAGAGAAAGAGAGTAGCACAAACACAGAGAATAATATGGATCAAACGCAAGTGCTCGCGCTTCCAAAGGAATTATTATAGTTCGAACCACTGAAGCAAAGCAAGATAGAAAAAGGGAGAAGAAACTCCCACAATAAGAAGATAGAAAGTCATACAAAACCTGACTACAGATATCTTTGGCTATAGTGCGAAGCTAAACACAGACACTCTAGCGAATGAGTCATGCCGGACATCCTGCTTATATAGATTCTGGGGAAGCGCCACCCCAGCTCAATCAACCAGCTGGGTAAAGAATTCGATGGCCCAGAAATTCGATATTGTTCCAGGACAAGAGCCGCAAAGAAAGGTCCAAACAACACGCGCACTTCACAAACCATGCAAGACCCCCCACCCCACCCCTCTAAGGACCAGCCCCAGAAGTTGCCAGAGAGCCCCGCACACAGAATTCAGAATTAAGGGAAGGATCCCCGAGAAGGCACCCAGCACTGCTCCTCAGGACCATAACCCTCCCATACCCCTACTAAAAACAATGCTCCATGACCCACATGCGTCTGGGCTAAAACACAAAGCGCAGTGTAATCTGGCCCCCCCTCAATCATCTGCGGCGGCGGCGGCGGTAGGGGTTTGTCGACCGGAGCCAGGATGCAAGTGCTAACAGATTTGAACCTGGAGACATTAAAAGAGGGGTGGATCCGTAAGAATCTAGGAAGCTAGGAAGGGATCTAGGAAGCCTTCTATCTGCGGCGGTCTTTTGTCTCTGTCCACAACAAAGCAAGGAGGAACAGACCCTGGCCCAAACTGACCAACAACGCTGAACAAAGTAATTAACTGACGGAACCTCTGAATCCCTGTCAGTCTCAGGAAACAAAAGGAGGCTGATAACCCAACTGAGTCTCAAACAGGGAAAGACGTGGAGGAATTACCCAGTGAACAGTGAGATTATACGGCCCATGCAAAAAAATGACTTAATGAAGATGGGTTGTCAGCCGCGAAACATCGAAGAGTACTCTCAAAAGACTGTTTGGTTCGCTCAGTCTGCCTCTGGGTGGAAACCCGAGGAAAGGCTCATGGTGGCCCCCAACTGATTGCAAAATGTACGCCAGAATTTGGCCATAGATTGAGGGTCCCGGTCAGAAACCACATCTTGAGGGATGCCATGCAGCCGGAAAACATGGTCCACAACAAGAAGGGCAGTCTCCCGCACTGAAGGCAGCTTGAGCAGTGCGATAAAGTGGGTGGCTTTAGAAAAAGACCAGGATGACCGTGTTGCCCTCCGAAACAGGCAGCCCCGTAATAAAATCAAGAGCGATATGGCTCTATGGGTGCTTAGGGATGGGTAACGGCCACAGAAGACCAGAGGGGGGAGGTGGGAAGTCTTGTTCCTAGCGCAAATACAGCACACTGCTACAAACTCCCGGATGTCTTCCATCTGCTGGGAAAACTGGCTAAGGATTAGGGTCACGACCGGAGCAGTCGTGAATTTGCGACAAAGCGTTGGGGTTGATGTCTTTAGACCCCGGGTGATAGGTTAACGTAAAATTAAAGCGGTTGAAAAACAACGACCACCGCACCTGTCGAGAATTACGTCGTTTAGTCTGTTGGATATACTGGAGATTTTTGTGATCAGCCCAAACCACAAACGGCTGTTCAGCCCCCTCCAACCAATGGCGCAACTCTGGTAACGCAAACTTGAGGGCCAACAACTCCCGGTCACCAATACTGTAATTCCGTTCGACCGCTGACAACGACCAGGAAAAGTTGCGCATGGGTGCAACTTTTTGTCCCAAACAGGGTGCTGGGACAAAATGGCACTACCCCGACTTCTGACGCATCCACCTCCACAACAAATGGGAGGGAGGGGTCAGGCAAAATGAGAATGGGTTCTTAGCTAAATTGTTTCTTTAACACCTGAAAAGCAGCTTTAGCTGCTGGAGACCAAGCAAACGACGAGGAGGTATTCTTGGATAATGGGAGCAGCTACCATGGTAAAATTACGGATAAACCTCCTATTAAAATTAGGAAACCCCAAAAACCATTGCATTTCCTTAACATTTTGAGGGGCAGACCAATCCCTGACCGCTGACACTTTGTCAGGATCCATGCAGACCAACCCTTCTGAAATAATGAAGCTAAAAAAACAAAACTGTCTTGGCATGAAAAATGCATTTCTCAACCTTGACAAAAAGCTTGGCTTTGAGGAGGGCCTCAAGCACTTGTCTAACGTGTTGTTTATGCTCCGAGAGAGTTGAAGAGAAAATCAGAATATCGTCAAGGTAGACAAAGACAAATCTCTCCAACATCTCTTGGAGGATGTCATTAACGAGTGCATGGAACACAGGGGGGCGTTAACCAATCCAAACGGCATGACCAAATATTCGTAGTACCCGTTATGCGTTTTAAATGCCGTTTTCCACTCATCCCCATCATGGATCCAAACCAAGTTATAAGCAAGTTCAAACACAGAGTTCATCAACGGAAGTGGGTATCGGTTTTTAAAAGTGATATTATTCAAGCCCCTGTAATCAATACAGGGTTTCAGGCCACCATTTTTTTTTTGCCCACAAAAAAGAACCCCACTCCGGCAGGAGACATGAAGGGCTGAATAAATCCATTAGTCAGGGCCTCCTGAATATATTCTCGCATAGCCTTCTGCTCAGGCCATGACAGTGAGTATAATGAACCCCTGGGGAGAGTTTTATCCGGGTGGAGATTGATCTCGCAATCGAACGTGTGATGAGGGGGTAAAATCGAGGCCCGTTGCTTTCTAAAAACCTTCGCAAGATCTGCATAATCGTCATGAACATTAGGAGGCAGACAAACGTTCAGAGCGGCCCCCAAATTCTCACCCTGAACCTGCCCCCTCTAAGTCAGACTCCTAGTCAGAGAAATCCTCTGAATAGCAATCCTCCTCTGGCTGCTGCTAGTAAAATTGAGGATCCCACTCCAACCCCTCTTCCACCCTTTTCTGTAGATTATGAGGGTTGTGTGAGGCAAACGCCTCAGAATCACTCCAAGCGACACCCTCCCCCACAGGTCGATGCCCAGGATGACACGCCAAACTACCCCTACAGTGGGACATACAATCAGTCCCCCACTGGACATTTGGGTTATCCTGACTTCCCCCAAATGATATGAGGCCTATGTTCACATCGCCATGAGTGTCCTAAAACGACAGGAAAAACAGGAGAACTGATAATAAAAAACCGGACCTCCTTAAAATGGCTACCAAAAGAGATGAACATAGTCAATGATTCAGAAACTTCTGTTATAAATCCAGTTCACAGCGGGCGACCGTCCAACGATCTAACAGAGAGTGAATGTAAAAGAGGGTGGATGGGAATGGAATGTCTCCTAGCCCACTCTGCATCCATAAAACAATCCACGGCGCCAGAGTCCACAAAAGCTTCAATAAATATTCTCTGTCTCCCCACAGTCAATTCTTCAGTATAGTTCGGAAGGGAAATTGGGTCTATCCCTTTAGTGCCCCCTTCCCGTTTCCCTTAAGCTCAGGGCAGCGTGGATGGATATGTCCCTGTTTGTTACAATTATAGCAGATTATACATTTCTGAATGGGCTTATGATTCCAGCTCTCATATGAGCCATTAACCTGCATAGGCTCATCTGGAATGGCATTTTCAGTGGGCGGAATGGGAGCTTTATGCATGCTGCTATTAGCATTAGCTCTGTTGCCAGCAAGAGCCAATGCAGTACATTTCTCCCTGTTTCATTCCCGGATGCAATTATCAATTTGCACCGCAGTGGGAACCAACGAATCTAGAGACAAACAAGGCTCCAATGTAGCCAGAGCGTCCTCCTCTGCCAATGCGTGAATGAACACTGCCCAAAAGAGGGGCTTCTGGCCAGCCCTGTCTCTGTATCCAAGGAGCGAAATGTGATTGAAAACGCAGCAACACTCTCAGACCCCTGCCTTAGATCCATTGAACGCGTAGTTGCATCCTGGCCACAAACATCCTGATCAAACACCGATACCATTTCTCTAAGGAGAGTCTCCACAGTATTCACTACTGGTGAATTAGATCAAATAAGTAGGCCGACCCAAGTGAGTGCTATGTGTCAGTTAACAGGGATAAAATAAATGAAACCCAAGACTCTTTGTTCACGAACTGTGAAGGCTGCACTTTAAAAAAATATTTCACATTAGGCAATGAAATCTTTACATCTTCCTCCCTCGCCTCCATATCTAGGGGGTAATTGAAGCTTTAGCTCTTGGGGAAGATTTACTGACTGTGTAGAATTCAATGGCCCAGGAATTTGATATAGTCCTGGGATGAGAGCCGCAAAGAAAGGTCCAAACAACAAGCACACCACACAAAACATGACAATTACCCAATGGTACAGGAATGTAAATGGGGAAGGGTATAGTAAATAACAAGTTCTCCAGCTCCTCCTGTTGGCCAGATGGGTGCTCGTTATGAAGATTCTAAGCTCGTTCATGTTTGGATATCCTCCGCTCTCGTTCTGATCTCGCGAAGCTTCAACCAATAAGTGTATAAGAAGCGGTGGCGACGGGCGCGTGCTTTGGAGGAGAGCCGCGAGCTGGCTTACTCTCCTGAGTTGGAAACAGGGGGCCGCATATGCAGAAAGCCTTGTACATAGTTCCCCAAATATACATTCCAGATTCGGGTGGGATCAGAGATGCCAAATTTAGATTAAAAAATCATTAGCTGCACTGATGCTCTTTGCACTTCCCAAAAAGGCAATTGGGGGAACAATATATGGATATAGATGGCTAGGAAAATCAATCAATCAAAATATGATTTAAGCCAAAGATAACCTCTCATGATCAAATTAATAACTGGGGTGATAAAAGTTGCAAGATCACTCAAAGTTATTTAACCATTTCTTGTGTCACAAATATGTGACCGAAACATTTGAAACTGAACATAGTCATGCTAAAATTGCATTCACTGGAAAAATGCAACAAAAAAAAAAAACAAGCTGTAAATGGATTAAAAGAGTTTTTTTTTTTTTTTCTAAAAATGTTTACTTGTCTGTAAAAGTTGTCTGGCAGTGGGAGGCATGTTCGTGGTTTCACTCCGCCCAGAGGCAGATGGTTTGTCACCCACAGCAGAATTACAACTCGTAGACTAAGTGGCTGCCGAGAATCAGCATAGCAATCGTATTTCAAGAAAATTCCATTAGAGATCAGAAAGAAAGCAGGTACAAGAAAGGATCTTAAGATAAACAAGGCTAATAGTGTTTCTCAGTGTAACCATGAGCTGTATAACATTACTCATAAAATCCAAGTCCATGTTCCTGCCCGTTCCTGTCTGTACTTGTTTTTTTTTTCATCAGCGACTTATAAGGTCATACTTGCTCTGACAGAGAACTACCATCTGAGCCTAAGCAATTGTGGTCTATCATTGAGATTGGACTGGATTTACGGTGACACAATGTCACGCAATAGTGAATGTATATAGCCAATGACATGACGATTTCTGGGTAGATAACCATTTTTAACAACCATTAAATAACTTCCTTGTTGATGTGGACCAAAATAACCCACTTTCAGCATTTAATAGATAGGTAAGTCCACAGAGCAGACAGTGCTGAACACAGACTGAGCAGAAGTTCAAATTATGGCACACCCCCTGTGTCTCCTCTGATTTAGAATTTAAGAGAAAGCATTAAAATGTCACTTCAAATTTTGCTAATGCGAGCACCAGTGCTAAAAAATCTGCTCAGCTTGTCTTTGTTATTTATGGCCAACTGTAAATAGTAAGTATTATGGGACCATTTAATAAGCTGCCCCACTGAAGTCCTGGGAAGCTCCCTCTCTCCTTTGGGACTTAAAATCTTTTCTCTAATTTTCCTTCACGGAGGACCGGATCCTCACTCACTGAAGGACCTGAGCTTCTCTTTCAACTCCTCACCTCTTTTCCCTTGGTTCCCTCTTTTCTGACCATGGATATGTGAATTACCTGGCTTTTAAATATTAACAGCTATCTCATCCTTGCTTAATGCAGTGCATCTTCTTATCAGAACACTTCCATGCCTCATGAGTGAAGATGCAATGTCCTGGTTGATTCTCGCTGTGTATTCTTCCATCAAGCTTCAAAATTATGTACAAAGTAGTTTTAAAGCTACTAATGTTAAATAGTGAATTATACACCATTGCTGGGCATATGAATTACTGTATCTACTCAAGGTTTTGTGTTAAATTGTGCGAGGAATGGACATTTTACCCATTTTTTCAGGCAAAAATTATTAAACATCTTACCTACACGTAAGATCCTTTAGAGCTTCAATTAATGTGGTAAAGAAAAATAAATTAAAAAAAAAACAGAAGCTGTCAAAAAGCTGATCAATATCCAAGCAGTTCAAGCATAAAAAAACAAATCTACTTGACCCTCTTGCAGTAAGGTACCAGAGCTACCGCACCCAGTTGTCAAGCTCTGGTTCTAAAAAGTGAGCCAGTGCGGAAGTACAAAAAACTGCCATTCGTTGAAATGCTAAAAAGCCCAATTTTACTACAGAAATAAATACATTTACAGCCATGAACATTTCCTCCAGTATGAAACTAATTGTTAATATCAAGAATATCTATCTAATATCTAGTGAGACCTGAGTTGTATATATCTTTCATTAGAATTGCCAGTAGTCAAAATTACATTATGAATATGTTGGCTTGGAATTCACAGTAGTCAAAAAGCAATTGTTGATATGCACAATTGTTATTACTGCTTCTGATTAAATTTTAAAAAGGCTTGCCATATGAAGACCCCATTAATGTCGAAAAATATACGCAGGTTTTGGAGCAACATATACTGCCATACAGCGTCTTTTTCAGTAAAACCTTGCTTATTTCAGCAATCCAATTCGAAACAAATTCTACATGTTTTGCTACATGGCCTCTTAGTGAAAGAGTCTGGGTGCTAAACTGGCCTGTTTGCCATCCAGACCTGTCACCAACTGAAAATATTTGGTGCATCATAAAAATAAAAATATGACAGAGGAGAATGCAAAGTATTGAACCACTAAAATCCTGCATCAAGCAAGAATGAGAAAACAATTTGCTTTCAAACTACAGCAGTTGGTCTCTTCCGTTCCCAAACACTTATTGAGTGCTTTTCAAAGAAGTGGTGACGCAACGTAGCATCAGACATGACACTGTGCAAAGTGTTTTGAAACATTTTGTTGGCATTAAATTAGAAATGAGCTTATATTTTTTTGATTTTTTTTTTATGATTTGCAAATTCTGTCTTTATTACCATTTTACCTTTGTGAAAATTCAGTTTTTGGAACTACACTGAAACTGGGAGAATTTCCATTTAGCCAATTTTATACGTAAATGGATATGAATACTCATTTACTTCATTCAAACGACTTTTTAATCTTTAATAATTTTTTTTTAAACATGGTACTGCCACAACAAGCCACTTCACATTTCTCTATACAAGTTGTTTGGTATAGAGATGAGGTCTCAGATGGTTTAACTGAAGCTTGTCAAATTTTGTACAAATATACCAATGGATGGGACCAAATTGAGCAAATATGAGCAAATTGTGATAAGGGGGGAGTGGTTGTGTATTTACATGAAAAGGGGCCCTTCGCTCCAGTGAGGAAAGCTAATGGGACAGTGTATGACTGTTAATGTTTCCCAAGAGAGCGCAGGATGAGCACACACTGCAGTCACTGTCGTGATTTCTCCAGGAAGAATCACCTCTTAAGTAAATTTTTTTCTTTATGCTCACATGAAGATGGAGATAGTCAGATGGGGAATGTTATTGAGACGAGGATCAGTCAGTCTTAACGCTGAAAGACGGGGAATGATCGGACCCCTGACATATTAGCAGACAGATGGCTACAAAGATATAGCCTTAATGGACGGATGAACATGCAGTTAGAGCGCAGTCGATACTCGCCGTCAGATACATGTACAAGGTGATCGAATCAGAAAGCATGATGAGACGACATTAGATGACAACGGATTCGAAATGAAACAGTTAATATTTCCTCGAAGCTTCAATTTTAGGGTTTTATCAGAGATATTGTATCAACCATGTAGAAATGACACCAATCAGAGAAACTAACATCATTTTCAATTAAATTTCTATTTTTTAAACTCTGTGGCAAACCTTTTTGCAGTCAATGATTACCTGAAGTCTTGAACTCATACACATCACAAGATGCTGCATTTCTTTCCAAGTGATTCTCCGCCGGGCTTTCTCTGCTGCTGTCCTCGGCTCCTGCTTTGTTGTTGAGGCCGAGGGAAATGCACACTCAGTTGGATTCAGATCATATGATTGACTTGTCTACTGAAGAAAATTCACAACTCTGCCTTCTTGGTTTGCTTTTGCATTATGCGTACAAGTCGTCATCCATCTGTCAGGGTTTGGCCTTGCAGTCTCTCCCCCTACTGCATTCTTCACCTCCACCTTTACGGGCAACAGGTGAGGGCTCGTTGAGGTGGAGGTGAGGGGCTGGCTATTTGTGCTACTATTCAGTGCAGCAGCATTCTGAATTTTTGCCCTGCTGTTTTGTGCTGCGGCTTCCCTTTTGTTATGATTGTCTTTTTCAAAAGTCTTGATATTTTTACGCAGCCTGTACGTGTAGGTCCCTTCCCCAGCTTTTGGGTCCATGGTCCCAGTGCCCGCCGGATTGCAAGTTGCATCCCGCGGGACTAAACCATGACACCATCTGCACTGAAAAGCCCAGCCATCGTCCATCTGCACTGTGAAGCCTCGTCCAATATGTTGGACAACAATCAGCATTTGTCTGATTCAAACCACCAAATATAGTCCAAGACAATTCAGAATTTATCCTCCGGATGTGTTGGACAGTCACATAAGAGGCAGACCCAGCGCCACAGGAGTGCTTTCTGCCGCTTAGTTTAAGTTTTATGTATCCTCTTGAAAAACAGCTTAACATTGTTCGAGACAACAAACAGAACAAGGCTCCCATGGCTCCGAAACACAGTGCTGCTATTTCAGATCCCAAGAGAGAACTGCTTGCTGAGTGTTGTCAAATAAGCTTCAACCTCGATTTAAAAAAAAAAATCAAACAAACAGTTAAAACTGGTAAAACCTAAGCTAGCCAACTTGCCAAAAAGTCTATAATATTATATCACATTTATACTGTATCACATAAACTGATGGCTAATACTAAAATTGTCCTCTCAGTCTTTCCCCTTCCATCATCCAGTGCAATCAAGGTAAGGAATAATCCCACCAATCATGAGAAAATTTGATTTTGCAGGAAGTAAATTCGGCAAGATTTAGAGGTACTTTAACATTAATAGATTCCATGATTGCACAAACACAAGGGTTTGGGGGGATGGAAAGGAATAGGTCTTAAATCAGTTGAGACAAGGCTATGTTTTTTCCCTAAAATAAATGGATGTAAAGGACACTTCATTGCTGCAGGAACCCACCAGAGAACACAGCCTCATGTCTGTTTGGATTTAGATAAATTGCCATCTCAGATCCCAGCACTTTGCCTGTTTCCAGTTTGGCTAGCTTACTTTGTCCTTATTAGATTTTCCTAGCCTTGTCCATTAAGGATAAAACAGGTGATCCTGCGCTGATTCTATTTGGGCTGTACTTGCTGAAAAAAATATATAATTCAGAAGATTCTCTGAACAAAAATCAGCATTCTCTGTAATGCATTAAATAAAAGAAATGTTTCTGAGTGGAATCTGATTATGTAGACCGAGCCAAAACTGTTCATAGCAATGCTTTGGATCAGAAGATAAAAATGGTTTGTGATGTGATAGTCACTCAGGGTCAAATAGAAGCTTGGAAGACATAGCTCCTTAGCTTCAGGTTGGAAGCCACTCACAGTTGCACTTCTGAATTGCAATGATGTATGAAACAATTTCTGACTGATTTAACCTCAGTGAACTTTGTATTAGAAACAGGTTTTGTCCCATTTCTGGATTATTTATTATTCAAGGTACAAAGTAAAATGACCAGTGTTAAAATTTTAAGTACAACCAGTATTGATGAGGTTTGAACACAACAGTTGCAGCTGGTGAACTAGCGATAGGGGAGGCTCCAACTCATCCCTTAAAAATAATGTTTGGTCATGATCTGTTTCCAATCATTCATTTAAATTACCATTACAGAAGCTCTGAAAACTCTCAAAATTATCATTTGTGGTCAGTTCTCATTGATAATGCATACCTGTCAACTCTAACGCATTCGGCGTGAGTTTTGAGTGGCATATTTACGTTCCCCTGTTGTCGTCAGCGATTATTCAATCAATGCATATTCAAGAGATTTTTGCATGGAATTGAAGTCCTTGTGCATGGTGGTTAATCAGTTTCACATGCGATTATGACTCCAGACCTCTCACACTTTTCATTACTCAGGCATGTGTTTCACAATCATCTAAATTGTTTAAATGAAATTAGATCATATGAATTGCCGGCAAGGTGGTTGATTGCTTATTGCTTGCAGCTGTGGAGAGACTTCTTCCACCACTGTTTGGTGCTTTTCTCTCAGTCTTGCAAGGACTACCAAGCCCTTTGTCAAAGGAAACTCCTTGAAAGAGTTCAGTGTCTGAGAGATTTGTATTTGTATGTTTCATTTACTGTTTGTTTGTCCGATTTATCGTTCTGTTTGTCAGAGTATATGTTCTGTCCCGCAGAAAGTGTTGTTTGTTGCAGCATTCTCATTGCTCGCAGACCTCTGTCGGTTTGCTCCTGCTTTAGTACAAGGGAGTGGTCTCTCACGAGAAAGCTCTTATTTTCTAGATGGATTTTCACCACTTTTTCTGGGTTGTTTTTTGTTGGCAGAATTGCTGGGGAGTCGCACGCCTCTTTTCTGTTACCATTTCTCCCATTAATGGTCATTTGCGTTTTGTGGGTGGCTTTTAGAAACCTTATCTTGTGTTGCGTCTGGGCCTCCATCCCCCCTACCCCCCCCCCTTACATTTTGTGGAATTACATTTCCTTTTTCAAGTTCATGTCATTGTTTTAATTTATTCCCATATAAACTTCCATGCTAGTGCTTAAGCCTGGTTTTAAATTCTTTGTTAAACCTTGAATGTGAGAGAACAGGAAATCTTTGATTGCGCTATTTTTATTTGCACTTTGCAATACTGATAGAACAATAACAAATGGTAATTGAAAGCAGTCGAGGTTCAGAACACAGAGAAGAAAGTACCATTTAAAGCCCTATGAAAAGTGCACAGTTCCCACTTTTTCCATCTTCAAAAAGTATTTCCCCTCTTCCCAGCTGCCTCGAAAGGTTCCAACTTTTCACGATTCACTCTTTTACAAAGCAATGCCGAAATTTAACTGCCAAACAAATCTAAACAAAATGGTATGTCTCTTTAACTATAAGCATCACTGGTCCTGATAAATATTCATTGGTCACTTCAAATGACAGAGATGTGAGGTAGCCCTGAATTTAAAAGGTATTGGAGGAAAAGAAAACACATTAAAGCAAAGAACAAACTGACAACCCTTAGAAAGAGGACATCTCTCCGACTTGGGATGTGTACATACAGAGTATTCTGAAAATTTATTGCTACTCCCATGAAAATTAACAGTTGGCAGACAGACAGTTGGAAAACTGCAAGGGAAAAAAAGCCTTCAGTCAGAGTGTTTGTACATGTTCTGTATGTGTGGGCTGGTTTGTTTTGTCCTGATTTAACTAGTAAAGCACGCATAAATTGCCATAAACCCAATTGCCTTTGCTGTTAGCCTTACAATAGCCAACAGCAGCAGAAATGTCCTGTTGGTATCTTTCAGTGTCCCTGAAAACATACAATGTTCTGTCATATGTCACATGGTAATTGCCCCTTTAGTTCTCTAAAAGACATTCAATTATGCTGTAGTAAAATTCTCAGTATTAGCAAAGCATACCTGAAGGCCGGTACCCTGAGTGTGTGTGTGTGTGTGTGTGCATGTACGGTTGTGTGTGCGTGTGTGTGCTTGCACTCACATGACTGACCTCTGTGTCACACATTTGTGGGGTGTGTGTCGATGCATCCATGAGTGTGTATGTATACAAAGGCACCACAGATGCATAAAATGCTGAGTGTCTTGTTTTGTTAATTACCTTGTGTGAGCGGTGCCATTTGTTTGGGAACAAGATAATTTCAGAGATATCCGTTCATTACTTTTTGAGTGGGTCGCCATTACATCAGGGATGCACCCTATTGATTTTTACTGCCATCAGTCAAACAATACGGCAGCCATCTTCAACTCTATGACCAGTGCTTTAAGTAGGCAGGTATGCACCGGTACCAGCAGTTCTACATTTCAGCCCCTGGCATACCTGGACTTTTTACAGCGTACCGGGACTTGTCACAAGCTCGTAGTACCCTGTCCTGTTCTATTTCTCTCTTGGTGATTCATGACCCATGGTTATACTACATTATCCACTGTGCACTAGTACACGCCGCACGCCAGTCCCTTTATTCGCAGAACGTTCACTCACAAGGAGATCTCGCGAAATTGAGTCTGTCTGTGGAAAAGAATGTGAAGAAGAAGAAAGTAAGTTGAATTTCTATTTATACTAGAGGCGGTGCGTGGGCTACTGCGAAGGAACGCTCAATCCTCACCCTTCAGTGCTGAATGAATTAAACCTGTCGCGGTTTACTTTTCTTGATTAGAAAGTCTGTCAGACTAATTGGTAGAACGAAAATCAAATTCATTTTTGATTGCATTGTTATACGTACATTGCTTCACAAATTTATGAGGCGTTTCTTTCGTACATAAATAAATGACGATGTGAAATATAGCAGCATGCCGTCATAAATTATGCGGTCGAGTGGCTCGCGAAAGGCGCAAAACAGCCTGTGAGGCTCAGTAAGGAACATGAAACGTGCCAAACATTGCCCTCTACATTCAGCAATTAAGAATGTAGAAAAGAATGGAGTCTCGTGACTTAGGGTTAAATGAGCCTCGCAGACCAATCCACACGGCGCCCCAAGAGCAAGTTGAGCGCATAATTTTCCAACCCATTAGTAAAGAAAAGCGCGAGAAATCCAAATGCATGAGAGTTGACAGGTATGCGTCATTAATGAAAACTGGCCACACCTGATAATGTTGAGAGTTTTCAGAATTTCTCCAATGGTAATTTGAATGACTAACTGAAAACAGAGCAAAATTTATTAGTTCTCATTCTAACTTAGTGCGGCTCAAGGGAAGTGTTCCCTGCACTCAACCTTCACTCAGAAAGGGACAGTAATTTCAGCGTGAGTGAGCTCTCTGAAAGCAAATGAGTGATAGGGAAAGCTCTGACTCATTAGGCTTCTTCGAGATAAACTACGCCTCGCCCGGAAAGTAGACGAAAACAGGCGGCTGCTGCGGGGGGCAGGGACAACAAGCTGCAGTCAAGTCGGACACTTTCCAGCAGCCTTGAGAGAATATACAGAAATATGTACATCCTATTCACCCGGGGTGTCCCCCCCTAAAAATCCTCACATCCCACTTACCAGAAATATTTGCACTGCTGAATACTTCAATAATTAAAACAGCACCCTTAATAGTCCAAAAAGGTTCATACTGTCTGTAGTAACTAAATAGCTTTGACGTTCTCATTTTAATCAGACAGACAGGACAAAACCTTCTCTGTCTGAAAATAAGAATGTCGACGCCAATAAGCACCCCTAATATTTGTCCTATGTTAAAACTTCAAAGACCATTTCAAAGGTCTTTTCAAGTTCTTTCAAATGCTAACAAATGCACTGCAATCCCCTGGATTTGGTTTTTTTTTCTTTTTCTCACGTACCTATTACAGGATGATTTTTCTTAAAATCAGCATCATGTTCTAGTGTTTGAATGTATCAATTAATGATCTGCTGGTACCGACCGCCAACCGCCTAATTTACCTGCCAGTAGTTGAAAAGGGGGATTATCGGCACTTCTTTTTTTCCACTTAAAGCACTGGTAACTGAACTTTGCTTCCACTCACCAAGATTTGGACAGTGCTGCCTTGGCGGAGGTTTTCACTCTGGAGGTGCCTTTAGTCTATAATATATTTGAGGTTGATGTCTGTCTGTCTATGTGTATGTACATGTTTTTCTCCTACATTTCTCAACTAATTATCACCAAATTTGGTGCGAATATCCACTTGGACATCAGGAAGGACTTGACGTCGCCCAAGTTTTGAAAAATGGTCATGCACACAAAAAAATGGCAATTTCACTCCGGGTAGCGGGCAGCAGCTAGTATTTTACATAATTCTATTAAAAATGGATTACTTAAAGTTGTAAAGTGGAAAGGTTATAATATAGGTCACAACAAGAAAGGTCATAATAATGATAACAATGATTGTTATTATTACAGCCTTCATTGGCAATGAAAGCTGACTTCAACATCAGGCCTACCAAAGAAAACGTAGCCTCAGCACACAAAAACTTTGAAATGCCTACATTAATCGCGGAAATAGCAACAGAAAAATAATACCCCGCTACCGAAACTACAAAAACCGCAACATAAACTGTTGACTCGTAGCATAAGACTATGAAACTGCAACATCTTCTGTCGCATCCGTCTTTGCCATTTACTGCGCTTGCGCGTACCGGCCCAGGCTGCTTTCAGAGATAGCGGAATCAGGCGTGTCTCCTTCGGTTGGCAAGTAAAGCTTCCAAATATGACGTTATTGTTAATGCAGATGTTTAACAATGAATTGTAAGACGTAGCTGTTACATCCACATTCTCGTAAATTCGCTTATTTTAGCATGTCACCCTGCCGAAAATGAACGATGCACTGTCGATTTCGCTAAAGTCTTAGAGTTGCCAACTTGACGACTTTCTCGCTTAATCTGGCGACTTTCCAAATCGGGATTGTTTGTCCACTCAAGACGTATGTATACGTCTTGAGAAAGTCGTCAAGTTGGCGACTCTAAGACTATAGCGAAATCGACAGTGCATCGTTCATTTTCGGCAGGGTGACATGCTAAAATAAGCAAATTTACGAGAATGTGGATGTAACAGCTACGTCTTACAATTCATTGTTAAACATCTGCATAAATGATAACGTCATATTTGGAAGTTTTACTTACCAACCGAAGGAGACACGCCTGATTCCGCTATCTCTGAAAGCAGCCTGGGCCGGTACGCGCAAGCGCAGTAAATGGCAAACACGGATGTGAAAGAAGATGTTGCAATTTCATAGTCTTATGCTACGAGTCAACAGTTTATGTTGCGGTTTTTGCTGTTTCGGTAGCGGGGTATTATTTTTCTGTTGCTATTTCCGCGATTAATGTAGGCTATTCAAAGTTTTTGTGTGCTGAGGCAACGTTTTCTTTGGTAGGCCTGAACATATTATGACGAAACATGTCAGTTCACAGAGCTAGTTACCTTCCCATCTATGTGGTGCAAGTGAATGTTGAGTGAAGCTATAAATTTTGCTGCTTAGCCACTGAAGAAGAGGAGCAGTGAGGGAGGCCTTCCCACATCTCCTCATGCCCCCCTGATTCCAGAGAGCAGGGAAAAAGAATTATATCCCAACAATGTTTTCCACGACAATTTCCTAATTAGAAGAAGGTCAGTCATACTGTGAATGCGTGGTTTTTTCTCGCTATGATATACATCAAACAAGACATTCAGGTGGGGACAAAATGCTTTATTAAGTCTTTCTATTACACAAATGGGGCACTAGCTTGAACTTGCAATACAGCGTAATCTCAATGTGATGGTGCGTTCAGGAACCACACGCAAGAGAGAGAAATCTAAAAAAAAACGTATGCCTTTAATGAAGTCGGAGTCAAAACCAAAAAATACAAGAATTGCCAAGCCACAATACGAAATCCAAAAACACTGTCGACTAGATAGGCAGAGGTCAGAACCAGACAGATGGGCAGAGGTACAAAAACAATAGGCAAAAAGTCGTATTCGTGGAACAAAGCCAAAGGTCATACACGGGGCATCCAAAAGCAGAAATCGTGGTCATACAAAAATGGGTCGAAATCCAGAAGGACAAAAACAATACAAAACGGCCAGTAGAAGTGAGACAATACTCAATGGCATACAAGGCGCTCTGCCCAAAGAAATATTGATCAACGTTCTGACAAGAGCTGTGAGTGAAAGGACTGCTTAAATACACACAGGGAAGGTCACAGGCTATACAGGACTCAGGTGTAGAGAATCAAACTAATTACAATGGGAGAATCACATGAGGGAAGCCCTAACCATGACAATTGGCGAAAGAAAAAACACAAACGGGAATCACACAAACAGCCTATGACATTTGAACAGCTTCGGTCCAGGAGTTCTACGTGCACAGATAACGAGCGAAGGAGAGTGATTAAGCACGTGCGAGAGATGTCGCTGAAACTCAGGAGAGGACAGAAACAGCTGAGAGGCGGAGATTAGAACAGGGCGATTGCGGAGAGGGAATTAGTCTAAATTAGTAGCAGTGCAACTTTACCTATTCACACTAGAAGTGCCAGGATTTTATCACTCCTAGAACCCAACATGAATGGTTGTTTGGACTGCTAGGTTCAAAACATTCTTATCCATCTCTCTGAGCACCTAATTAAGCAATTAGTGCAACTTGTATGTTACCATGAATCACAAAAGAACGAAACAACACCAGTAGGTAAGTGATAAAGCACGTGCGAGAGATCTCGCTGAAACTCAGGAGAGGACAGAAACACCTGAGCGAGAGGCGGAGATTAGAACAGGGCGATTGCTGAGGGGGAATTAGTCTAAATTAGTGGCGGTGCAACTTCACATATGAGATTGCTCGTTAGTAAGTTAGTGATGTTATATACATGGATTAGCTGAGTTAGTAGACTATGATACAAAATACAAATGTTTGTCTTGTTAGTAATCAGAACGGAAAGACAAAGGAAGAAAACCAGAATCGAAGGAATATTTTAAACACCGGAATTCATTAAAATCACCCGAAGTAAGTGGGCACGCAGACAGGGAAGACGGAGAGAACCAACTAGATCACAAGACAGGGGAGACAAGTGCAATAGAACTGAGAAATGGAATGAACTAAAAACCTGAGTGTTACAATAACCAAAAAGAATAAATAAAAGACAAAATCATGAACACAGAACCTGAACATAAATATGACCAAAAACCATATCCATGACACAAAAATGTGGGTGTTATTACCTTTTTTCAGTGAGACTTGAACATCGGTTTTTCTTTTCTTTTTTTTTTTTTTTTACATCCAGCGCCTTCGCTGATAAAATAGCAAATGATCATACTTAGAGTTTGGCAAGTTGGTCTTAAATGTGGCTACTGCAATTTTTCAAGGCACTGCTATTTGTCGCTGTTCAATGTTTTTGGCATTTGGACCAAGCAAAACCTAGTCTTTATTTCAACTGAATTAAGTTGAAAGCTTTGTTCAGATTCGGCCAGATTACAGCCAGCACAGGGCTTGCACATTTTATTCATCCCACCTGCCCCGACCCCCAGTCAACCCCATCTCCCTGATGCAAACATGCTTCACTGCTGCGTTTTAGACAAACTCTGAAGTAGGGATGCCACAGTGAGAAAAGTTTCCTACTGGTCAATAAACTTGTGACAAGGTGCTCTAACTGATTACAAGTTAAAATACTCGACAATGATGCTCAATATCAGCAGATCTCATACTTTGATGTTTTCAAGTGCTATTTGTGGCGTTCAGAACCTCCTAGATGTTGCACTAGAGCACCAGCATCATCACAGACCAGAGTAAATGAACATGTCGGCCACACCTCCCCTCTCTGTCTTGGTATCTGGGCCAGCACGGGGAGGAACAAAGAACCAGTGAAGCTTGGATAATGACAAACAGAGGGGGTAAGACTTAATGCTATGCTCAGAACATCAACATTGCATGTATTGAACTTCGATGGTTAGATCTTTAGATCGTCCCCTTACTTTGAACAAAATGAAAGCTTAGAAGGTTGGTTCATTGTTTTTTTTTCTTCTTTTTTTTTTTCAAAAAACACAACAGCAGTATAACAGGCAAAGCAATGACAAACTCAAGAATATAAAAAATACTGTAGAAATAGACTCCATAAAACTAATACGATGGATAACAGCTTGGCCCACCAATTGGCGTATCTTGCCTGTGCTGTGACAAAATAGCCTATTCAATATCTTAATATCTTCCCTTTGAACAAAATTAATGCTTAGAGGCTTGGTTCATTAAGATAATGGGCTCTAATTTCTTGGCGCAGCGCAGGTGGCGCAGCATGGCGCAGCTCACGCAGTGGTAATTTCGTGAGGTGCGCAGCCTTTGGAAGACGAAAGTGCGGCGAGATGGGTGTGGCGGCGTAGTAGGGGGAGGTGTCACATATTCATCAAGACGCAGTGACATTTTCGTAGAAAAAGTCTTCGCTGGAGTTGCGCAGGAAACTCGCCAGCTCCAACCTGGTTTAATTTCTGTGCAGTGGCAATTTGGCTGACTGCGGGCAGTGCGCACACGTCATCGATATCTCACAGGCAGGTTTTCAGAGTGTCAGGAACATTTCAATGCAATAAATAATTACAGGAAGCACTATTTAATGTAACTTTCTGAATGAGGACATAAATTATAGTATCTATATCGATTGTCCTGATGTCGGATTACAGTTTTTTTCAGTTGCTTTGGTACGTTTCTCAAATTAGAAATTAATTTCTCAAAACTACTTGTTCAATCTTCACATCATCTTATCACTTTTGCACATTATATTGGCACTTTCTTATTATTTTGACCTATTTGCAAATGCTTTGGTACATTCATGCAATTGATTAAGTACAATTCTCAGCTGTGAGCCATATTTTCAATTGATTATGTCATGTTGATAAAAACATTTAGTACCATTTGCTTTTGAATAGTCTTATCCCCAAAACATCTTGGCGTTATTTCATCATATAAGTCATTCAATGCAAAATGAATGGACGAGTTGTCATAATCTTTTCAGATATATTTTTTTGCGCATTTCTCAGGGACTTTATTTGTGAAATGTCTCCCTAATAGATTAAATTGCTCTCACTTGAATCTCGGCTTTCAGTAGTGCCAGGGGAGGGTTTGAAGTGTCAAATCTACCCACGATCAATCAGTTCACAAGGTGCATTTGATGAACCTTAAATTGACAAGCATGTGTATATATACAGGGCACAAAACAGTGTTACTATTTCTGAACATGGAAGAACAAAGAGTTCATGAGCGTGAACATGCAGGGAGATGGAAAAGAGGAGTAAGAATGGGTGGTGGAAGGCGAAGGAATATCCCATATGAAATAAGGGCCACACTCATTGACCATGTTATCAATCATGGTCTAACCATGGCTGAAGCGGGTCGAAGAGTGCAGCCAAATGTTGGAAGAACAACTGTGTCATCAATTGTCCAAACATTTTGTCGGGAGAACCGGTATGTATCTAATGTATCATGTCTTGAAATACAGTATACATACTGTGGTGCTTCATTCTATATCCACTTCATGCGAACATGCTGAAAATGCTCTCATATTTGTAGTCTTGCTTGCTCTTGTGATTTTTTTTTTTTTCCTAGACAGGGCCGCAAGACTACCTCACAGAGGGCCCATTTTTACACCTCAGCAGGAGGAGGCTGTTAGTGCCATGGTTAGGGAAAATAACTCCATTAGATTACGGGAGACAGAGTGCAGTGATTGCAGACAACAATGTCTTTGCCAACATCCCAAATGTCAGCATATCAACAATTGACAGAGTGCTGAGAACACCAGATTGGCATGAAACAGCTGTACCGTGTACCCTTTGAACGTGATGGTGACAGAACAAAGGAGCTGCGATTCCAGTATGTTCAGGTAATGAACTGTGTTCACTCAACAGGAAAAGGTACATGCTTTGTCTGTGGAACATGCAATATGCTTTGCATTTCATGTAACTATCTTTATGTGAGAACCTTTTTTTTTGGTCCTCTGTAATACAGCGTGTGATGGAACTGGAATCAAGTGAGCCATTGCACACCTTCGTCTACTTGGATGAGGCAGGCTTTAATCTGGCCAAATTCAGAAGGCGTGGTCGCAATCTCATTGGCCAAAGGGCTACAATCAATGTGCCAGGCCAACGAGGAGGGAATATAACAATGTGTTCTGTTCTCACTCATATTCCCATCATAGGCCCATACAACACCAATCATCTCCTCCACTTTTTGGAAACCCTCCACCGGGATCTCATCCCTGAGGGGGAGTGGGGTATGATTGGTGATGCTTTGCCGAAGTTTGTTATAATTCTGGATATGATGATGATTGAAATCCCCCCTCCCTATTCCCCCTTCCTCAACCCAATTGAGGAGTTCTTCTTAGCCTGGAGGTGGAGGGTATATGATCACCAGCCCCATACAAAGATGACCCTGCTGGAAGCCATGGGTGCAGCATGTGAAGACATCACTGCAGACGCCTGCAGGGGCTGGATAAGGCACGCAAGACGATTCTTTCCTTGGTGCATCGCAAAGGAAGATATCTGTTGCGATGCAGATGAGAATCTGTGGCCAGACAGGAGGGAGCGTCAAGAGGTCTAAATGCACTGCATGTCACATTTTGAGTGTATTCCCTCCCTCCAACTTGTGCTATAATTTTCAAAAGATGTCATTTCAATTAAAGTACATTGTGAACTGTAATGTGACTCTATTGTATTCTTCCCCATTACTCTGCAAACTTGTCATTTATGAGCCAGACCAGAAAAGGGATGACCTTGTATTTCCAGTAAAAAGAAAAACTAGTGTTCAATTGACAACATGACTAAGCCATTTGACTGTCTTGTTCATGGACAATGAAACAAGGACTTAACATTTTGATGGCACTGACATGTTCATTGATAGAAATACTTACTTTTGAGAGAGGGACAGAGGATTTTGAGAGGATGACGAGCTTTTGCTCGTAATCCAAAATGTGGTGCAGTTTGTACTAATTGTTTTGAGAAATGCACTTTCTGTTCTGCAAATTTAGCCGGTGATTCGAGAAATGAGTCAAAGCAACTGGGAAAAAACTGTAAAGGCGGTTGGCACGCGTAATGGAAACTTGACCCGGCTTAATCAACCCAGCTGAATCTGCGATGCAAACTAAGGACTTCACATCTTTCTCAGCCAACCATAAACTGGATACATGCGTTCTGTGCTCAGTAAAGCCGCTTGCACACTGGACAGGAAACAATTTTTTTTTTTCCGCACGACTGATTACAGGCAAAGTCAATGCAAAGACGCGATAGTCGGACAGGGTTTTAATTTAGCTCCGTGTCCGAAAGTCATAAGTTCTAATTTTTCCGAGTATTCCAGGAATTATTAGACGTGCAAACTTGGCCATGTTTATTTTCGACCTTCACAGAATGCAAATTGATAGCTATCGACTTTTCTTGGTCTTTTTAGCCTATTAGTCTGTTTTCTTCCGTTTGAAGATAGACAGCAGTCTTTATTCGGTCTTTCTTTTGAAAATTAGTCATATGGATCGAACAGATTCTCGCTTTATTTCCACAGCAGAGATAAAATAGTGCTTGTAGTCAGTGAGCAAATCAATTCCATGACCATTGACAGAATATTATCGCATGCATGATCAAGACTGTCCGACACGAAATGCAAAATACTCCATGTCCTGCAGCCAGCAAGAAGTAAAAGTATTGATATGAGAACAGATTTATAACGAAATAAAGAATAAAATATATCACCAACACACGGAACATCCAAAAAGATGACCCGCAAATAAATAAATCGCTGTGTTCATTGGATTTTCTGTTAAAATGTTTATTTTTATTCTTTATTTCGTTATCAATCTGTTCTAAACGTCCTTTTTTTTTTGGCTGTCAGACACGGAGGCATTGTACATTGTCTCGCGCCAGTGTCTCCTCACTTTGAGCAGAGCTTAAACAGAAACATTAATTGAAATTCTCGGTACTCATCTCGAAGAACTGAGCCCTCTTATCAAAACATTCACGTTTAATATCTAAAAGAGTCGGTAGATTTGAAGAAATTAAAAACAATAATAGGCTGTCGGACACGGAGATATATTAAAACCCTGCCATACTTTCGGAGCCAAGACACTGCGTTCAACGCAATCTGTGGAGCGAAAAATTCGTTTCGCGTCCAGTGTACAAGCGGCTAAATACTAGGCTGCTATTATTGTCACTTAGGTTTTATCGTCTTTAGTGGGGGAAAGGAATACAGCCTGATTGCTATGATCTCGTGCTGAGTTAAGATCGCATAAAATAAATGTGTAACGTATCTTGCATTGTTGTCCATGCATGTAAATCCCAAAATTTTAAGCCGCAACAGTTTGTAATAATAGGAACACGCTATCCATCGTTTCTCTTGCCAATGAGCAAGATTTGACTCGCCTGTGTCGCCTTCTTCGCCAACTTGCGCTGGAAGGTGGGACAGAGGCGGGACAGAGGAGTACTTGCGCCAGGCTACGTCGGGCACGAAACTGCAACATACGCCTGGACACACCCCGTTGGCGCGGCGCACCCCCCAATCGCCGTGTCTGCGCCTGGTCTAAAAAATTAGAGCCCATTATCTTCCAATGAAAAACACAACAACAATAAAACAGTGTAAGAACAAACTTGCTAATATGAAACAGATGTATTCACAAAGGGGTCTATTCTCCCATGCGCGTAAGTCGAAAAAAGCGCGTAGCTACGCACTTTTCAGCCTATGCGTATTCCCCTCAACGTAAGTCTGTGCATTACACGCCCCGAAGGCAGTTGCGCACTTGGGGCAGAGCAAGGCCAAAATTTGGGAGTTTCTCAGGCAAAAAACACTTATGCGTACTCTCCCCCTTGCTTATGCGCTTTTTCTGTTAAGTGCTTTTGAGGGCTGTATTAAAGTCAAGCGCCAAGGCGAAATAGAATATTGTGTTTGATGTCGGTTATAGGCCGAATTTTAACATTAGTTTTATTTTATTTAACATGGTAAAGGTTGAGACATTCAATATTCAATTGTTCTTCCTTATTTCTAAACTACATTTCTCATAGCCATAATAAATTATCAGACGAAATCACCACATGATACTACGCAACAGACTCTTCTCCAATTAGTTCAATTACAAACGCATTGCAATTAATTAATACGAGTATACATAAGACCATCATTCTACTATGCCCTCAAAATCAAAAACCAAAATGCCAGTCTTGCATTTGCTTGCACTCTTGTGTGATTGGGAAAGAGTAAGTAGAGCGCGCCAAGCACGAAGATGACCACGCATATATCGGCTTCGTTTGGACATCCTGGGACTAACAAACATCGAGTGCATCCAGCACTTTCGTCTGGACCATGCATGAGGCAATCATCTATCTTTGCTGACTTCTGGATGAACAGCCACCCAGCCACTGCAATCATCCACAAAACATACCCGTGGTCATCAAGGTCACAACTGCGCTGTCGCTCCTGGCATCTGGGTCGTTCCAGAGAGTGACTGGTGATGTCATGCACATACCACAGGCTGCTATGTCAAGGTGTCAGACACAGTTCGTTGACGCTCCAAGTTCTTCTCCATTCACTTCCACTGCAGAAAGAGTGGATGCCACCTCCTTCTCTAGTGCGGTGAAATGCACAGGGGATGGTGATTGCCCACCACCTGTTATGTGTACACTTCTCCGGTGTGCAGAGAGCCAAGCTTTTACAGCGCCCAGCAGATCTGTCCATTTATGCTTTATATCGGGGATACTGCGCTTACATCTCCCCACCGAGCCACATCCAGAACGATTCAAAGCTTTCTGCCTCGGATCAGCCTTGACTGCCCCCTTGCCATACAATATCTCATGGTGCCTCTTCACTGATTTCACCAATACCTCTGACTCCTCATCTGTAAAATTTGGTTTTCAGCTATAGGCACAAGTTCATCAGTGTAATGTGGGGGGGAGGGAGCCACTAGATGGCAGCATAGACATTTTTTTTTTTGTTAAGCCCAGTCTGGAGCTAGGTTTTGGGCATGTCCTGGGCATGCCTGAGAGGGGAAAGTCCCAGAGAATTGTGAAAAGTCTAAAATGTGGGAGGGGGCTGGAAAAGAGTATATAAGGAGACAAATTGAGAGAGTAAGGTAGTAGGAGAAATTGCAAGGAGAAATAGTGGAAGGATACATTTGACCAGACCTGTCACTCTTTTCAAGACCTTTGAAGCTCGTTTTTGTGGATTTTAGCCTGTGCTGGAGCATTTTCCTGTCCCAAGACATCGCAACAAAGCAACCCCATCTCAATTATCAAGGGAGTGTAAATATCTAGTTTTTTATTCCAATCTTGGTCAATGCTTTGTTCAATTAAATCTGTTTCAGTTTTAAAATTTTGCCTGTCATCCCTTGTTGTCTGATATGTCATAACAAATTGGGGTCATAAAAAAGAATTGGGGCCATAACACCAGAATGTAGCAGGCTGAAGGAGGGCCCGGGCGAGGAATTGAACCTTAGGTAAGAGACAGATTCGCACTCCGCATCACCAAAGAGCCAGGCTCGTTGGCAAGGTAGCCAGGGCGCGTACTTATGAGGAGACATTTCTAGTAACAGGACCAGGACCCTTCAACTGTCACACACAGAAGCAAAACGAGATAGAAAAAGTGAGAAGAAACTCCAATTAGAAGATAGAAAGTCATACGAAACCTGACCACAGATATCTTTGGCTTTAGTGTGAAGCTAAACACAGACCCTCTAGCGAAGGAGGCGTGCTGGACTTCCTGCTTAATTTAAATTCTGGGAAAGCGCCACCCCAGCTCAATCAGCCAGCTGGGTAAACAATTTGATAGCCCAGGAATTCGATATCCTCCTGGGACGAGAGCCGCAAAGAAAAGCCCAAACAACACACGCAGCTCACTAACCATGACAATAGATAATTTCATGCATAAACAGTGTTGGATAACATCCACCACATAGTCATCTCAATGATTATAGTTGCTTCTTGATAACCTTGACCAACCAATCTTTCTGCGAATGCTACTGTTGTAAATTTCTATATCCGAACAACCATGGAACTCTTAGTCCATCCAGCCAATGAAATATTCAACAGGCAAAGAACACGGTCGAAAGACACTTTTTCATTTTGGCTCTCAAACACTGTTGACAAACATGAGTCTTACAGGATTTAGATGACCTTGTAAGATGGATGACAACTGGGCTTAGGCCATGCTGTAATATAAAATGCCACAAATAAATCACACTTTTGATTAAAATGCATTGTAAAAAAGGGAAATTAGAAAACCAAAGAAGTCAGTAATAAATTTAAATAGGGACAACATAGGCAGTATAAGAAATGAAAAAAGCCTTGCACATTGAAGCGTGACACAAAATAAATGGCAGAAATCAACAGGCTAACATGTTCACCAACTCTGGATTTAGAGGAGATCTGGAGAGGGTGACTCGTTTGTGTTCCCTGTTGTGCTGAACACCATCTTGGATTTGCAGCATGTTGCACACACACATTTTTTTTTTCTTGCTTCCTTTGCCAGCCTTTATTCATTCATTCCACAGCACCAGAGGATCCTCCTCCACGTTGATGCCGGACTCATGGACGTAAGTGGCCATACTGGTGACTAACTTTTCGGGAACAGTTGGTATGGCAGCACCTGCTGCTCTTTTTAATAAAATCAGTAGTTTTTTTTCTTTTTTTGTTTTCCTTTTTGGCTGAGGCACAAGCTTGGCGGCACAGCAAACATCGTCTCTTGATCACATGTTTAGTATTTAACAAATTAGAGTTTTTTTTTATTTCAATTAACCTGAGCGCTGATACACAAAAATGTTTTATTTGTAATAACAGGTGAAACAAGTGTTGGGGATATGGCTCATAAATGTAATTGGTCTGTGATTGGTGTCTGCCAGACCACCGTGTAATGCCCGTAATATCGAGAACAGTGGCAAGCCTAATTTGCTCCATAATTGCATGGCTTGGATTAAATGGACTAATCCTTTTATTAACTTAATGAATAACCAATAGTTAGCTAACCTCCTCAACCATGAGCATGTTTGATTGCTTGTAAAAACATAAACTGTAGTATCGTTACGACAATACTGCAAATCCCTGATATTTTACCACCCAGTTAAATGCCTCAAGATTGACACATCCCAGACAGAAAGCGGACCCGCATGTCTCAAGCCTTGATTAGAAACCCTCTCCAGTCCTAAATCAGAGTTGTACCAATTGTCAGGTACTTCGTTTCCAATGAAAAAAATCCCCAAAAAATACAATGGCTTATAACCTATAATACCCACTCATCAGATGCTTTCATCTGGAATAACCTACACGCATCTATTTTTAAATTGATTTCACCGGTTACTCCAACTCTGAAGAAAATGATTTAAATGAGAAACAGAAGTCTAATTGAGAAAAGTTTAACATTTGCAAACCAGAAACAAAAACAAACACGCACCAAAGTGTACAACTCAGGCAATTTTAATGAACAAATTAAAGCATAGGAAATTATTGGTATTTAATGTTGGGTCTCAGTACCTTAATTTGCTCTAATCAGGAGACTGCGCTGCTCTTTGTGGCCCATTTAACTCCACAGCCATGAATAACATTGAGCAGTATATAATGCTATTGTCATATTAAGTTACAAGAGTTAAGACATTTATTTTTTGATTAATACTTGAAATGTGACGCAGTGTGAGAATGAATGTGTCAGCCATGCCAGTCAAATCTTTAACAGTATGGCATACAGTCCTGGTCAGCATTATAGGCACCCCTTCATTTTTTGCATAACTTTTACAATATCTTCAGAAATAAATGGAAATGTACCAAATTTCTATCATCAGGATCCTTTGTTTGGAGGTCCAAAATATTATAACAAAAGAAATCATTACAACTTACATATTGTAATTTCAAAGAAGAAACAGAAAAAAAGCATGTGCAGCAATAATGGCACCCCTCTTCAGTACTTGGTTGTACACGCTTTGGCAGTGATGACAGCCTCTTAACATTTTTTGCAGTCATCTATAAGCTTCTTGCACTTCTCAGCTGGTAATTTCTCCCACTCTTTCATTGCAAATTGTTCAAGCTCTCGAACATTTGCAGGCTTCTTTTCCCCAATGGCAGATTTCAGCTCATACCAAAGATTTTCAATCGAATTGAGATCAGGACTCATTGGTGGCTATTTTAAAACAGTCCATTTTTTTCCTTTTCAACCATTCCTGTGGGAGTTTTCTTCCACTGGGTAGGACATTTCGCTCCAAGATCTCTTGATGATTCTGATTTCATGATTCCTGTAATGCAGTCAAGGCCTCCAGTACCAGATGCAGCAAAGCAGACCCACAGCATAATGGAACCTTCACCATGCTAAACTGTTGGAAGGGTGTTCTATTCCTGGCTTATAGGCTTCATTGGGCCATCTGCAAACAAACTGTTGGTGTGCATTGCCAAAGAGCTCCATTTTTGTTTCGTCTGTCCACAGATAATTTTCCCAGAAGGATTGTGGTTTGTCCAGATACTCTTTGGAGAAGATTAGTCATTCCTTTTTACTACCCCTCAGCCCTAAAGGCTGACAGGGTATTGCTATCCTTCGGGCGGGCGTTTCCAAAAACTTCGACATCGGGCTGAGGGGTATTCCGTGCATTGCACGCCTATTTTGTTTTTTCTCAGCAATGGCGTCTTCTTTGGCCTTCGCCCATAAAGTTCTGTTTGGTTTAGTGTGCGTCGTATGGTATTTGAGACCATGACCCCAGACTGTTCAAGGTTGGCCTTCAGGTTTTTGGATGTTTGACGTGGTGTTTTTTCCACCATTCGCACCAACCTTCGAAGACTTCTCCCATCAATTTTTCTCTTCCCCCCAAGACCAGGGAGGTTCTTGACAGTTCCATGCTTGGTAAACTTCTTGATAACATTATGCACAGTTTTAACAGGTATACTGAGGTCTTTGGAAAGGCCTTATATCCTTTGGAGGTCTTCTGTTTGCTCATCACGCCTGGACTGGCTTAATCTAATTCACAAATTTTGCATTTGCTTACTTAATCTGTATCGAGAACGTGATCGAATACGAACAAAGGGAAAACAGCGGAGGGAGAAATAACACTTCAGTCAATAACGATCAAGATTTCGCTACCAATAGCGTAGTTCATGAACAACGACTTCTGCCTTCCTGAATAAAATAAGCAAATACAGATTTGGCGGAGAAACTTCATTTCCATCAATAATTGCAGAAAAGATCCTTCAAATATTCATAAGAAAAAATTACGTCAAGTGGTCAGTTTTAGTCCTCCAAAGGATGCCGTAAATGCTATTCTTGGTCGTGCAAAGATGATTTTGGTCATCTCTAATGACCAGATCAAAGGTTAGTCCTGGTATTGTGTGTCTGCTTTTGTGTGCTCTCATTTTACATTGGTCTGCTTTCTGTGCGAGGGCCCGGGCAACTGCAGATTCACCAAAAAATTATTCCTGAGGAATAGATCCATTTCACGTTTCTGGAGAAATTAGAAATTTATTTTCCAGCTAACAGAGCATTTCAAATTTCTGTTAATGATTTAAACTGAATTCAAAATGTAGTTATACTGGCATGGTAACTAGTTGCATGGTGAATGTCATCATTAAAGTTGCTTAACCTACGCAAATGACCTTTCCATGATCATTGCCTACTTCAATACTCAATCAGTGGTGAGACTCTAACTTGTTTAGACTGGGATTTCAATGTATTATTCGCTGTCTTTTGACGTGCATAGGGAGGGGCCAGTAGCTCTGTTTGCCAGCCAATCAAAGCAGAGCCAATCACAGAAGCAAGCTCATTGAACAGCCTGTTCTTTTTAGGGAAGAGAATTGCATGCACTGAGTGGGAATCTATGGAATCATTATGAGGATTTTGATTAAAGTAGACATGTCTTGAGAAATCAAAACATGGACAAATTATACTCCTATGGAAAGCTAATGTCATGGAGATGATGAGTAAAACACTTTCTGGACAGTCACGCAAATAGAAAGAGAGTAAAAGTCATGTTGAACACCCTTTCAACTCGCACAATCCCCCAGAAAACAGAGTAAAAACAGCTCCTTTCTGACAGCGTAATTTGTAGGAAACAGGGACACACAGTGAGGAAGTCGAGTGCATCGACCGTCTGCCTGTCATATTTTGTTCATTTCTTGGTCTTGTTTCATTTTATATTTCCAGCAGATAATTCCACCAGGTTTATGATCATCAAAAAGTATGTTATTGTTTGGTTATTTTTTAGCTCAACTGCTTAAGGCGGCACTTTGCAGAGAAGTGCTGAGCACCATGGTCCGGTTTGGAGCCTGAGTTGCACAACGGCCTGGTAGCCTTTTCAGAGCAGCACATAATTGGCTTTGCGCTGCAGGGTGATACATTTGGATGGACTGCCTTTTCGGATTCTAAAGGGCGAGGCCCCTTTCCCAGCCGGGCGCTCGTCAGTAAAATTTTGTTCAGCTTCCCTCCGGCCTCACTCAGGGATAGGTTTCCTGCAAGCATAGTTGCCTACTACAATAGCTTGGTCGACCCTCTCTCTGGGATAGGTTTCCTGCAAGCATAGTTGCTAACTACAATAGCTTGGTTGACCATAAACAGAGAATGATTCCAACTAAGTTAGTTTGAAACTATGCATTTGGGAAAAGCAGCCCAGAGCTTGCTTCCCGCTCACTCACCCATGCTCCTGTCTGTGCTTGTACGCTTGCGGTAGCTGTAGGCATTCAGCTACATCCCTATCGTCACGAATTTCTTCTTCATTTTCCATCTGTCTTACCTCTCCATCATCGTCATCACTTTTGCTAGTTGTTGAACTTGAACTTAAGTGTCCAAATCAAGCAAAAATTCTGACATTTTCAGTGTATTTCCACGTCTTGCTTGCAATTTAAAATACACTTACGTTAGTCTATGTGTCACAATTGATCCCTCAAGTGATACAACTCTTGGCCTAATCCACAGTGCTTTTTAAGAATGATATTGGGGGTTGCTAAATGCCTGCTTTACATCCATAATTATTCTATTCCATTATCATCTCTGTTTCGTAACTGTTGATAGTTTGAGAGTATTGCATGTCCTTTCGGGTGATACCAAATATAACAATTTTTTCATATAGTTTGAAATCAATACATGTCTACTTTGTAAAAAATGTATAGATCTCCCTTTTTGGCTTTCAAGAATATCATTACTTGGAAAAAAGAAAGTAATGTGAGACCTTAAAAAGTTAAACTTTACATATTTTTTCCTTTTCTGCTTATTGGGATTTTTGGGAAACAGAGCTTTTTCATTTTGCTTGTTGTGATGAGATCTTTTTGTTACCAGCCTAATCTTCCCTTTATCACCCCTTCCTGCTCTGTCAGGACCATCCAGCCAAATTATCATGACGACAGAAAGATATATCACCTTTCCTGAGTTTCAAATTATTGTGTGCTGAACGATGCCATGATAATTATGCAACACATGCTATATATTCATTTTGATTTTGATGTAAGCCAAAAGCCATTAGTTGACCTGAATCAGCAGCTCATTAATGGTAGTGAAATGGTGGAGATGGTATCCAGTAGTATCAAACATGGCATAGGAATGCTCTATTCATACTTTTTCTTTCAATTCCATCAATAATTGACAGGCATAAGAACCAGAAACTCAAAGCGAGCTGGGGATGTGCTAAAAGCAAGCTTAGAAATAGCTTATATGGTTACATATGACCCCACTAAAAGCCTTCTATTTCCAGACCCGGATTCCTTTAGAAGTTCAGGTACCCACAGAGCCTACATTAAACTGGAAATATGGAAATAGGTTTGTCAACAACAGCAGGTTATATCCCCCAAAACTATTGCATTCTCCTCATTGGCCAAATTTGCATTTTTGTCTAGTGTTTGTGCGACAGGGGGCTACGGTGAAAATGCTCTGTCATTTATAAAGAGTTTGATATGGGTGAAAACATCCTCACATTATTCATATTATTGATGATAGTTTGAACATCAACCTCATTGTCATTGTTTCCTTTAAACCTTGAAGTGCTAGACTACGGAACCAAAAATAATAAAAAATTATTTTTGATTAAATCAATTTCTGTCCCTTTTATGGGCCCTTGAAATTTTGGCCCCAATGGTAAAGATAAGTATTTAAAAAAAATATTTGTCAAATACTGCTGGATTTTTTTTTCCAAATCAGGCAATCAACTTACCTTGGAACCTTCAATGTACAGCGCAAGCACCATTTTGATTGAATCCACGGAAATGGGTCTAGTGGGGGCGCTGTACTTCAGCATTGGGTCTTATGGAGAATGTGCAAAGGAGGCCAGATGGTTACAGAAAGAAATTAAGTTTGTTTTATTGAAATTTGGGAAGTCGTATATGACCTATATTGTGTTAGTGTTAAATTTGACCTTAGACAACCATGAAAGGTCAAACTTGAGGTTAATCAAAATGTTACAATTTTCAAAGCCTCCTCGACTTGAAAATATTGGAGGTAGAGAATTTGTTTTGAACACTATAGGAAGTCATATATGAACTTTCATTCTTGAGCTTTGATAACTTTCGAAGGTCAAACGTGACAGGGATTTTCAATGACTTACAGTATATCACCAAAATCATTTCAGATAAAGTGGAGGTTTGTATTTGAGACATATAGGAAGTCATATATGCCTCTTACATTTGGCAACCTTCGTATTGATCTTCAAAGGTCAAATGTGGCCTAGTAAAAATTTACTGACTTGTATCACTAAATTGGTCACAGATGGAGCCTAGGTTTGTGTAACAGACATCTAGGAAGTTACCCATGAACTATCATTTGGTGGAATTCAACTTGACTGCTGGTGATCTTCGAAGTTCAAACTCGTCATAGTAAAATTACAATGACTTGTACCATCAAAATGGTCGGAGGTAGAGCCAAAGTTTGTATGACAGACATTTAGAAAGTCGCATATGAAGTCCATTTGGTGATCTCAACTTGACCTTCTGTGTCCTTTAAAGTTCACAATTGACATAATGAATTTTCAATTGCTTGTATCCCAAAAAGTACTTCAGAGTTTAGGATTGTTTTACAGACATAAAGGAGGTCTTATCAATGTAAGTCAACTTTTATTCCGTGGCCTTGACATTGACCGTCAATGTTTTTAAGGTCAAACTTCACATGAAATTTTCATAACTTGTATCATCACTATAAGATTGCTTGCTGGTAAGCTGCAAGACTGTTGGTCCTCTTTTTATTTATTTATTTATTTATTTACAGAGATAACTAACAGGAATGAGGTGCCAATCCTGGAGACTGATGAAGGCTTGGGAGATTTTCCTATTAAACTAACTCAACAAAGGAGCAGGCAGGAAGAAGGGACTAACAGAATCGTAGTCCTAATCCCGAAGACTGATTTAAGACTTGGGAGGTTGTTCCAATTAATTACACTCAGAACAGTGATTATGATTATACACTTAACTCAATACTAGAAAACACAAATTGACTGGAAGGTTTTGTAGGAAATGAACAATGGCAATCCGGCGACTAGACTGACACCAGAAGCAAATTATATAGATGAAACACTTCTCAAAGCAGGAAAGGCGTATGAATGATGACTCCTGGGAGTAAGGGAGAAGGGAGAAGATGAACCAAAAAAATAAAGGAGGCAAAGTGCAAAACAGGTGGACTGCTGGAACAAGGGAGGAGCCAACTGACACTTTCGGGTTGTGACACCCCAGAGATGAGGCCTATGCATCTCCTCTGCTATTAGCTAAAAACGTGAAAAGTTTTACCTCCTTATTCCCATTGTTTTTCAATAAAGAAAATGTCCTGACTTTACAGGGGAAAGTCATGGAATGGGTCATAATACATGACACATGAATTGTATTGTATTTTGCATGAATACTAAATCTTCTGTTTATTTGCTACAATACCTTTAGCATTGCACATACTATGTATTTATATTTATATCGTCCAGCTAATGTATGAATATTATAATAGATTTAATTTTGTATCACCGATGTTTAAATGAAGAATAGTGATCATATATCACACAGAAAGCTGAGGGACTTTTTTAAAGTTCTTCCACTCCCTCACTGAAGACAGCTCATTGTGCATTTGTACCATCAAGGTATTTCAACCCTGCAGCATTCCATTGAACAGGGATAGTGAAGTGCCCAAATTGGACAAAATTACCTTTGATTTATGGCAATTCGTTGCACTTACTGCAATCACACATTTAAGACAGATGTCCTTTTATTGATGAGGAGTAAGAAAATTATTTGAGTTGAAGATTACAAAAGAAATGTTGGTACTAAAAAAATGCTCCATAGCAGACAGCTCATTCTTAGCGGAGGGGGGATGTTGGGGGATCAAATGATAAAGGGGCAGAATTTTGTCACGCCATCATCCACTCCTTGTTTTGTTTCATGCCCTGAGTTTTTAGTCTGTTTCAGTTTCCATGTATGTATTTAGTTTCAGTTCATTCTCTGTTCATATTAGGTAATTAATTACAATCCTTACATTGTTGTTTCTTTTTTATGTAGTTACCAGGTTCATTTCTGTACATTTACTGTTGTTTTTGTTATTTTCAAGTTAATTACATTATTGTTTGCTTACCTTTACCACGCCCCCATAGTTCTTTTTCGTTTATCTCCTGGTACCCTCTGTGTTTTTATAGAGCGCCCTGCGCAGCTATTCTTACGGAGGATGTCTAAGATTCTGCTCTTACAATCCCACATTCCTCCTTGTGTTTACATCCTTGGTATGACTATTCCTCATCAACCTCCGAGTTTACCTTGTCTGTATATTATCTCCTGTAAGTGGTATGACCCTTTTTGTTTACTGGATTACAATTTGGATTGCCTATGACTGATATTCTGATTATAACTGGACTGTGCACTGGATTTTCGCCCTGGTACTTCTGCTACTCTGACAAATCTTGTGCATTTTTGACCTCTGGTTCAGCGCCCTGGATTTTCGAGATCTGTCTCGCCTCTTTGTTCTGTCACTTCTCAAGCTGATATTTCTGGCTACCTAACCCTTGCCTGGAACTGCGGATTCTGCCTTTCCCTGTTGATTTCAAGACTGTCAGTAAACTCTGGAGTGGATCTCAAGTGGTTCCTCATTCCGAGTCTTCAAGGACCATTCTCGGACCTGACAGATTTCGGATTGGGCAGAACAGTGCAGTGGAGCTCTGGCTTCTGGCATATTTATTCCGATTTAATCATGGTCTGGTGGGCACTGCCTGGCCAAAAAATGCTGTTTGGATTCAATTAAGCATGATGATGCTATCCAAATCCACATGAGTAAATCAAATGTTTTACTATTTATACATTTTCAAATGCATGTGTTGAAAATAACTGATCAAGAAAGTTGTCATTTGAATTTAAATAAACAAATTACGAGCCAATGATTGAACCATTATTGAAGTAATTTATATGTTTCAGCTGGCTACAATTCTTTTAACCCTGACTGGTGCGATGTGTTTTAAGACACCCATGTCAAAAGTTGTGGAAAAGACTTTACAGTGTTTTTGTACGGGGTGAATTATGAGCCAGCATCAAGCAGAGAAAACAACAGGACATTATTGAAATCACTGAAATTGGATGATGAACTGTCCAAGGCATTATTAAAACTTGGAAGGACAGTGGAGATCTGTCGAATTTGTGGAAGAAATGGGTAAAATTATAACGAAACGTCGCGATCCAAGATCAATAAAGCATCTGGAGATTTCTCATCAGGAAAAGTTGACAGTAGAACTCATGGCTATTTAGTTTTGAGAGTAAGAATTTCCACATGCACAATTCAGAAAGAATCTGCAGGATTTAGACTTAACAGCTGCATGGCCATAAGAAAGCCACTCGTTAATGAGGCTATTCAGAAATAAATGACTTCACTTTGCCAGGCTGCATTAAGATTGGACTGTGGATGGAATGAGGGAAGGTCATGTGGTCTGATAAGTCCAGATTTACCCTGTTCCAGAAGGAAGCATGTCAGAGTAACAAAGGAAGCCCATGAAGCAATGCGCCCATCATGCAAAGTGTCTGCTGTACAGGCCTCCGGAGGCAGTGTTAAGATCTTGGGTTGCTTCAATTGGTCATGTTTAGGCGACACAGCATAATGCGACAAAAATAAATAAACAAATAATCAGGTGGACTACCAAAATGTTCTGAATGACCAGGTTATCCCAACATTGGACTTTTTGATTCCTGACAGGACAGGCATGTTCCAGGATGACAATGCAAAGATTCATCTTGCTCAAATTTGGAAAAAAATGGGTCAGCAAGAATGATGGATCATTTTCACACACGGACTTGTCACCACAGAGTCCTGACCTGAGCCACATAATAGTAATTTACAACCATGCGTGATTGTTTTTGTTTTCTTTTTTCAATTGTTCATTGTTCCATGATGAACGCAATGCAAATTGAATTTCAAAAATAATCTGTATTTATTCAGTTATTCATCTATTCAATGTGCCCTACGAAGCATCACCACCAGCCCCTCAACAAAAGCTGCCCATAACCCGGCTAATTAAAAAAAATAGTGGTACAAAATTATTTACAAAATAGTTGCGAGAGGATGAAAAATACAAATAAAAAAGGGAGCAGTGATCTGTAAATTATGCTTGACCTGTACTAAATTAAAAATGATAGAAAGACAAGAAATGTCCTACTTTCTCAACATGCACTCATTTCAAATGTCATGCCTAAAATATGTTACAAAAATGTTTGGAAAGGAATATGTTTCCCACCGTGATACATCAAATCTCCCTTTTGCAATGCTTAAAAATGACTCTGAACTCAGGACTCATGCTCTTGCCTTCCCAATTCATTGACATGGGTCTTCAGCTTGAAACATATATCTTTGTCATATTTTATGCTTCATAATACACAGCACACTTTAATGACTGTAGGTCTGGACTGCAGGCTGGCCAATCTTGCTTCCACACTGTATGGAGCCAAGCAGAATGACTTGATTTTCTCTTGTTGAAATACAGTGAATAATGTGTACTATTTATTTCATTCCACTACTTTCCAAGTCTTGCACTGCCCATGTCCCAACATGTTTGGAATGTGTTGGAGAAATTAAATGCAGAATTATTGTTTGTAGTGGAGCAGGGTAGTTGAAAAAAAGTGCAAATGGTGATACAAGCAACAGACTTTGCATGAGAACTCTAATATCAAAATCAACCCCCGGCCACTTCAATTTATAGTTATATCCAAGATGGCTGACACGTTTTCAAAATAGTGGCAAATTTACTCTATATTTTGAATATTTTCAGCGTATAAGCTACAAAAATTGCATATTTTCTTCACAATCATTGTGAATTCATATATCTTGGCATTCTTACAGTCATAAAGAGATAAACTAAACCAACCCTTCCAATCCTTATCCTTTTACCACCTATACAACATGTCAGCACTTTCAGATATGGGATACAACTAGGCTCAGATATGTTACAATCCTACCCCTAGCCCGATCATTCATCCAATGCTAATTAATTCCCGTGTGATCTGTACACCTTCCAGAAGACAATAGCCCCGTCTTCTTTGGCTCGGCTCTCCGGCCGCTGGCACATCCTGTCAATTCAGGTGCGGCTTTTTAACTTTAAAATTGGGCTAGAGAAACAGCATTTAGGAAACTAATGACAAATTTCTACCATTAGCTAGCATTGAAGCCCATGCTGAGTTTCACAGCTATAGTGTCAACCAGTGTGCCCTGGTAGTGCAATGACACTACACTATTACAATGTTATATTTACCTTTATGTTCATGTTTTCAAATTAGAATGAAAATTAATTAAAAAGAGCTTAATTATTTTCTTACTTGCAAAAATAAACTGATCCAGCTAGATTTACCCCAGATCAATCCAGTACCTGACCTTTTAGCGCACATATGAACTTATACGCAAATATTTTGTTCTTTGGCGACCATTTTGGATATGATGACAGCCATCTTGGATGTTTCTAGAAACTATTTTACATAATCTTAGTACTTGTAGGCTTGCTCTCAATATTTTAGCATAAACTGACAATGATAAAGAAATGTTTAAGTGATTAAGGAATTAAATGTCCATATTCATAAATCGGAAGGAAGCCATTTTGAAAAACTGTCAAATTCTGGGTGGCCAGAGGTTGAGTATGAGACAGGAGATAAAGAAAAATAGTTATGCCGAATTTCATGCTTGTATCACTATTTGCACTTTTTCCCTGCTATTCTCAAGTTACCCGCTCCAATAATGCTCTCTCAACTTTTTTTGTGAACACGAACTGATCCTTCTGTTTCTGACTGTAATTCCATTGGTTGATTTCTGTTCAATATTAAAAAAAATAGACAGATATATAAAAGAAGCAAACAACCAACAAAAATAAATTACTGAATCATATTAATAAATAAGGTAAATATGAATATTCTTATTTTACTCCCCAGGTGGTAAAAACAATGACTCTCAAATCAAGTTGCACAAGGAGAATTACTACTAAGACCTAAAAATGTCTTGAACAAGACTGCGTGGTTTTTAAAATTAATCATATTCAAGGTATAGTCCAAGTGTAATTTGGTTGAGTTTATTTCCTGAATTTTCTGTTGAGTGCATGAATTCTTCAAAGCTGCTCAGAAAAGTATTCTAAATTAGATTAGACAATCCTCAAAAATGAACAAGTGCTTGCTTGATGGGGATGAATCTGAATATGCCACGAAAACTTAATTGGAAAAGTGAAATGTGAGCGCATAGAAGAGTATGTGAGACAGTGCATATCAAATGTTCCTGTTAATATTGCAATGTCTTTCAGGAATGGTGATAAACATTAAAGAGAAGGCATGAAGAATGAATCGGACTCAATAAAAAACTGCACTCTGGTGCTGTGACCTAACATGATGTTTTTTTGTTCTTCTCGGTTATTTTCAGAACACAGAGATGGTTATTTCCTTTAGGTATCATGGATTACTCCATGATTCCCCTCCTTCTGGCATCTGTAAAAAACTTATATGCTGGAGTCAGCATCACGCTCTTTATGTCTCATAGCAGATCAATTTTAAATGGATCTTTGAAAGTCATTGGTCCTCCAAGGTTTTCTGCATGACTATTGTCACTAAGTGATATTTTTTCATAACTCACTGAACTTCTAAAGATTTTCATTGGATTAAAAATTATTTCAACGAGGACATCCCAATGAACTGCTTAAAGGTAACCATTTATTACAGATAACAGAATGATAAGATTAATGGCTGTTATGATAGCTTTAAAGTCTTTGACGTTTGAACTCAACAGGGAGATTTTGCAGTTTAGGAGCCTTGGGCCTGAGGTGCAGCAGGATAAATTCCCCAAAAAATCCAAGCCCGATTTGAAAAAACAGCCCTGTATGCCCCCCAAATAATGCTTAGAATGCTGACTCACCGAGCAGGAATGAAGCGCGTTGAAATGAAAGATGGCGTTGACTACTTGGGAATGAGACACAAGAACATGGTATTGAGGTATTGAAATAATTGAGGATTAGTGATTGTTTAATATAAATCAGCTTAGCGAACAATTGCTATTACACAGAAATGCTGGCCTTATGAGCAGCCTGAGCCAGAACTATCGCCTGCACAATGATGGCATTATGGGCGTAGAAATATGCACTAGTGAGCATTATTATCCTCCTTCATCAAAATGAAAGTGAATGGGAACCATTGGCCTTTATTTTCATCTTTGCTATGGGCACAAGCTCTAAAAGAGAGGCAGAAAATAAAGACTATATGAAACATCTTTGCTTTGCTTTTGTATTAGAGCTCGAATATGTTTGAGAAGTGCTGGTGTTGAATTATAGCTGACTTTGGGGAAATGGGACTCTGAAGAATCTTTCTAATGCATCC
This sequence comes from Gymnothorax reevesii, assembly GCA_029721435.1. NCBI lineage: Eukaryota > Metazoa > Chordata > Actinopteri > Anguilliformes > Muraenidae > Gymnothorax > Gymnothorax reevesii. Next base: position 58,242,163 of record CM056586.1, read on the forward strand.
TCAGTTGAAAATCCCCCTGTCCCCTGGTAAAACATTCAAGGAAAATGGTAAATAAAATGTCATATGTAGCGCACTTAGCAAGCTCTGCTCACTATTCCCAAGAAAGAATTTAATAAAATATTAGGTGGAAAAAAAAGTCGAATGTTGCTATTTTTTGAGATCAAGTACGTAAGGTAAGCAAACTCAGCAGTTCTACTGTTCAGGCTAAGTGATGTTGTGATTTGAAGTTTTGTTTGTTTCATTTCTCATGTCCTCCATGGCAACGCACCATAGCAAAGTTATTTGCTGAAACATAATTTTGGTTTTCAGGCTTCATTCATGGAAATAGAGTATTATGCTTAATGGCAGAATAAACTATTACAGTGATAACAGTAATAATCAGGATATTAAGATGATAAAAATTTGATTTCTTAGGAATAAGTGAAGTTAGACCAGAATTTTTTTAATTATTCTGAAGTCTCAATTTAGAAAACCGTGAATAAAGAATGAAAATGTTTCCAGCATAAATAGTCATAACCATTTTATTGTTTACAAGAGAAAATGGCAGTACTGTCACTGTACAAGAATGAGCAGATTTTGTTTGTTATGCCTGTAAGGCATGGGCATTTTCATTTCAACTTTGAGGCTGGCACACTGCCTGACTGGCTACCTAGCCTTGTTTAGTCAAATGTGAAGTCTCACAAGCATACTAGCTAGTCTCACGATGAGTTCATTTGAAAATATTAAGAGTGACATGTCTCATTGATGCCCCTCAGACCTATGCATGCATCCTGAGGGAAAGCCTTGTCTTTGGACAGCCAGTCAAAATATAGATAACCCGTATCCTTACGGCATTGAACTAAATTTGCTCAAACTTTGAGCTCACATTCTCATAGTTCGCTATCTGATGAAGAAGGGTCTGTTCACACACTCAGTTTGATTTTTCACCACATTTACCCTGAAAACTATGCCACATTTTTTTTTCCCCCAAGTCGTTGCTCACCATTAAACCTCCTTTTCGTTCAGACAACCAAAGAAAAAGAGAGAAAAAGAAAAATCAGTGACTCATATTGGGAAGTGATATGAAAGGGAGCTATTATTTGGCTTATGTACGAATTGCAGTTTTCTCCCATTCAGTTCAGGTCACCTACCGTCGGCTAGGAACTTGAGACAGACATGCTGTGAGAAGGAAAATGAGCCGGCAGATTTCATGAAAATTAAATTAAATTATTTGATACTGAAAGCCTACCTTTGCCGCCTGTTAGTAGTGACACCGTTGTGTTTTTAATGTTATGGCCCCAATTTGTTGTTACATTTATAACACAACAGCAACAGCAAGGGATGACAGACACAGTTTTAAAAACCTCAACACATTAACAAACACCATAACAACTAACTAACCTAAAGACCAAGATTGAATTATGTACAAAACATAAATATTTACAATCCCTTTTCGTGGGGGTGGCTTGGTGATGTCCTGGATGATGAAAATGCTCAAACACAGGCAAAGAAATCCACAAAAGAAACGTCACAGGTCTTGAACAGATTGGCAGGTCTGGTCATCTTCTTGCAATTTCTCCTACTACTTTACTGTCTCAATTCTTTTCCTTATATACTCTTTTGCAGACCCCACCCACATTTAGACCTCTTTTTTTTAATTTTCTGAGACTTGCCCCAGACATGTCCAGGACATGCCTAAACATGACTCCAGTCTGAGCTTAACAAAAAAAAAGGTAAATACTGCCATCTAGTGGCCTATATTCACATTACATTAAAAATATATATTTTAGTCCATATTTTTCACTTCACTCTGGAAATAGGTGACAAATAAACAGTTGCCAACAATGATACATGAACATTCTCATTTTCCAAAGATGTTGAATAATAATGGTTAAGATTCTCTTATTAGGTTTCACCTGTAGCTCTTCTGTCATTCTCAACACACCCACACACAAAACACAAACAGGAACATGTGCATGCACTTGTACATACACACAGACATACTCCAAAATGCTCGCACTTTCATGTGCAAGAAAAAAAAAAAATAAAATGCACACACAAAAATATATTGCTGTCACATTTCAAATTTTGACTGTTTGCTGCAACAAATACAGCTATTCCCACTGGACACTGTCATCGCAATAAAGAAATCGATGCTTGTGCCAAGAAGTCAAGGAGGCACGGAGCAAGAAGAGAAATCATCTGTCAGCATCTTTTTCTCAGTCTCCCACCGGTGTGATGTCTCTGTTGAACACCGTCATCTGCCAAAGTGAGGGCTGCCGTCAAACAGTGGGATAACCTCCCCTAGTCCCCAGCTCACCGACTCCATGATGCACTCTGCCTCTGGTTCAATGAGATAACACCAGCGGCGGTGGTAGCTATCCAGTCCCAGGTACGTCAACACAAACAACAGGCTCTGTGTCAATTCCTTTTTAGAAAAGGAACAGAACCACAGTAAGAACAAATGCAAAACGATGGTCCTGACACAAGGGCAAAGCAAATGATAATGGAATTGCATTTTTCATTGAAGCAGCTCTGCATACATGTATTGCACCTGGCGAATTCATTACGAGAAGATTAACTGCATTTAGGCAAGCAACCTGAAAGAGATAACCAAAAGCATGGGCCAGGGGAGATTTTTTAAATCAGGATAATCTGCAGGGAGTGTGCAATTAGAAATATGCAGATATCTAGCAGAATTATTAAAGACCATTTCATTAAATTTACAGTACATTACATGAAATGAATCGGCAGACGTTTTGATCTATGACAACGCGCAATAAGTGAAAGCAGATCGTAACAGCAACAGCTTGAGAAATGGCAGATTGGATATAATTCATAAAAGTATCCCAGTATTAACTGGGTTATTCATGGCCATGAGCACTGAGTATATGTTAGATGGTAAAAAGTGTCAATTCTACTCAATCGAAGGCGTGAGTATGGTAAAAATGTCAGCAAAAAAAAAAAAGCAACAAAATAACAGCAGCAGCAAGAACACTGGGGAAATTTCTTTTTAAATTTGACATTATTTAATTGTGATTTTACACAAATTATACACCAGATGTTGCATCCCTGAAGACAGCATTCAGTCGCCCCAATGCTGCTTTTCAATAATGCATGTAATGTTGGAGTAAATTCTGAATCCTCCACATAAACACTATGGGGTCTATTCTCCCATTAGCGCGTAAGTCTTTTTTTACGCGCTTCGAGTTAAGCGCTTTTGAGTTACGCGTATTCTCCCCTACTCGCTTCGATCACGCCCACAGCTCTTAACTTCAGAATGTAGGCGGCCTTATGAAAGAGGTGTGACTGATCCAAAAGAGAGGCAGACTCTGTACAAAGCTCATTGATTATGGCAATCAGGAAAACATGGAAAAAGGATTTTCTGATTAACAATGAAAACGCATTTGGTGTCCATGGAAAACGCAAACCAGACTTTAAATTTGAATATCGTCGGCCTGCTGATAAAACCTCGTATCTCCAAACTGATAAGAAATGAAAACTATGTCCACTATTCTTACATGCAAAATTAAACATTTTTATTTTAAACTATATTTATCCATTTGTATAATAATAATAATAATAATTATTATTATTATTTTATTTTATATTTATTTTTTATTTTTCTGTGAAGTTTGTCATTGTGAAGATACGAGGTTTTTTTATGCCGCTGTAATATGAGGCCGAACCAATTACAAGACCTAATTCAGACATCTCTTTATTTATCCCCCGCCGCGCGATTAGCGCGAAGCGGGGGATATAGCATTGGGCTCCGTCCGTACGGACACATAAAATTGCGGCGGCGGGGGATATGTTAGTGACAAGCACTTGTTATTTCTTACTCTAGCCACCATGGCATTAAAGCTAAGCATACAAACAAATTGCCGCGATAATGAAATAATAAATAAAGAATTTAGCGCTTCTCAATCAGCGCAATCAGATCATTGAAAATGTGCCCCTCCTTCACCAGCCTGTTTGTTCCGTGGAAGACAGGGAGGAAGACAAAGGTAATATTCTAGTCACACAAAGACAATCAAAGACAGTTTATATGATCTCATTTAGAAATTGCGCACTTGAAAACTACTCCGATGTCAGGTTTGCATCTAAAGGACATGGAAACGCTTTTACAAGGATTCTTACCCCGCACGCGGTCATCTCCCCGCCCCGAAACCGCCTCAGTAATGACGGAATTCCTTATCCATAGCCTATCATCCTATTTTATTTGAGCAACACATTCACTTGAACTTGACACTAATACTTTATTATAATCAATTATCCAATTTACTGATAACGATTCTTTCCATGTCGGCTATTCTTTAAAGGCTAAAATTGATGAACAAATGGATAGTGCTTTGGTATTTGCCAGGGTAGGGCTCAATCTAGAGTAGCCTATTTAATAATATCTTTATTCACATATTAAATTACACAGTATTACCAATGGTAAAAAATTACTAGGACTCGAGTTAGTTAATTCAGATATCCTCAATTAGAAAATCAATCCCCTCACTCGTGAGAATATCACAACTTTTTAGATTATCACGAACATAAAGGGCAGTCGAATTTGTTAATAGAACATGAAAGACAATGATGGCGAAGTCGAGCCAAAGCCGAAAACCAAATTTCACAGATGTTGGTGTTGTATGGCAAGCAAGCAATGAAGGCTGATCCGAGGAATTAATCTGCGAATAGTTCTGGATGTGGATTCGATGGGGAGATGTAAGCGCAGTATCACCGATTTAAAGCATAAATGGAGAGATCTGCGGGGCGCTGTAAAAGCCAGGTTCTCTGCACACCGGAGAACTGTACACGCAACAGGTGGTGGGCAACCATCATCCCCTGTGCATTTCTCTGCACAGGAGGAGGGGATGGCATCTACTCTTTCTGCAGTGGAAGTGCATGGAGAAGTACTTGAAGCGCCAACGAACTGCGTCAGACACCTTGACACAGACGCCTGTGATGTGAATGACATCACCAGCCACTCTCTGAAGCTACCCAGATGCCAGGAGCGACAGCGCAGTTCTGACGTTGATGACCACGGGTATGTTTTGTGGATAACTGCTGCGGCTGGATAGCTGTTCATGCAGAAGTCGGCAAAGATAGATGATTGCCTCATGCACGGTCCAGGCGAAAGCGCTGGATGCACTCGATGTTTGTTTGTCCCAGGATGTCAAAACGAAGCCGATATATGCGTGTTCGTCTTCGAGCTCGGCGCGCTCCTCTTACTCTTTCTCAATCACGCAAGAGTGCAAGCAAATGCAGGACTGGCATTTTGGCTTTAGATTTTGAGAGCATGGTAGAATAATGGTCTTATGTATATTCGTATTAATTAATTGTTTTGCGTTTGTAATTTAACTGATTGGAGAAGAGGCTGATGCGTAATATCATGTGATGATTTCGTTTGATAAATTATCATGGCTTTGAGAAATGTAGTTTAGAAATAAGGAAGAACAATCGAATATTAAATGTCTCAACCTTTACCATGTTAAATAAAATAAAAGTAATGTTAAAATTCGGCCTATAACCGACATCAAACGCAATATTCAATTTCGCCTAATGTTGGCGCTTGACCTTAATACAGCCCTCAAAAGCGCTAAACAGAAAAAGCGCGTAAGCCAGGGGGAGAATACGCGTAAGTGTTATTTGCATGAGAAACGCCCGGAAACGCCCCGATTTTGGCCTTGCTCCGCCCCAAGCGCGTAAGTGCCTTCAAGGCGCGTAATGCATGGACTTAAGTCGAGGGGAGAATACGCGTAGGCTGAAAAGCGCGTAGCTACGTGCTTTTTTCGACTTAAGCGCATGGGAGAATAGACCCCTATATGAATTATTGCTTCTGCAGGTGTATAGATGTTCAAGTTGGAGTTGTTTTAATGAGCAGTGAGAAGGTAAACAAGGTGAATGTCATGAGGTTCAATCCTGAAAGCAAAGAGTAAAAGATGGAGAATGGAGAAGAATTTGAAGATACTGAAAGCTTTGACTACTTGGGAGCAGATGATAACATCATATCCAGACATGGAAAAGCAAGAACAGTGTTTGTTAAAGATGATGAGTGTCTGGAAAAGCCAGCAAGGTAAGATTACTAAAATGAGGACAATCAAGTTCAATGGAGAGGATGTGTTGTTGTACGGATGTGAATCGTGAAGGATGATCACTTGTTTAGGGGTCCTCAGGGTGAAAATGGGCTGTTTTTTCTAAATTTTCAATATTTTGATTTTCTCATAAAATAAATAAAGGAATGCAGTGAGATGCCAGTAAACACCAAGATTCTATATTCTTCCTCTGCCTCAATTGTTACTTGTGACTTTCAATGCAAATCACCGAAAATCACGATTTTGACTGATTTTCAATGTTGTGGCATTCATAGAATCATTAATATTCATCTGATTGACTTGAAATTTGGATTGAAGTTGTATCTGTCGGAGATCTATGAAATAGCATATGATTTTCCAGATAAGTGTACCCCTAAGGGGTTAATTTTGAAAATGAAGCAAGTTGATGATAGCAATTTTCATTATGGTTACATAACAGAGCTCATTAAATATTCATGAATGTTCCAAACAATAAAATCCTACGTCATTTCAGAGAACTAACTTAAACCTTTCATATAAGACTAATTGGAGTACAATCTGACCATGGGTCATTGAAATATCAGTGCCACAAAATACATTATCTGAGGTTAAAATCATGTTGAGTATGTTTATTTCTTGCTTTTTACATTATTATGGTTATTTCTACTCTTTACCCTGAAGACCCCTTATGGGTTTTGAGGCAAAATTTCATTTGATACCTCCCAGAAAAAGTTCCTACACAGGCGATTAAAAAATCTACTGGCCTATGTGAGTGTCAAATGATGACGTGTGCATGAGGGCCAACACCGAGATGGTCAGTGAACAAGAAAGTAGATGGACGTGGACAGGGATAGAGCATGTTCCCCACATTGACTGCAGTTGCCTCCCACAACTTGCACTGACTTGGGCACCAGAATAAAAATGTACACAAGGCAGACCAAGAGAAACGAGGAGAATAACAGTGCAGAAAATCCAAAAGGTGATCAGTTTCCACTCTTGGGTTAAGGCAGGATTGGCTGCAGCAGACAGAGTCTGTTAAAGGTGTACAATATCAGGCCCTATTCTCCGTACGGAGAGGGGGAAATGCTGAAAAGGGCCACGAGACCAAGGAGCCAAGCACATGATTCAGACTGGCATTTATTACCCTGTGCAGAAGGCATGACTAACACAAGCCACTCTGTCTCACTTTTATCCCTCCATTTGGCTGCAGTATGGAGTGGAAGAAAGCACAGGCAAGGAAAATGCTGAAGATTAGCTCACAGTCAGGAATGGAGGTTGTGATTAATAGACACTTACCCTGACCGGTGAGATGTCTCTGTTTATCTCCTGTTCTGCCATGAGACCCTGCTGGATTTGAAAAGCAGGGCCATGAAGTGAATGGAGCGACATGATCCAGCTCATTTCAACATGGTTGGAACACAGACCAGAACCTTCTGGAACCTTTTATAAAACAGTGGAATTTGAAGACGTGGTTACACAGAGACCATTTTAGGTGCATAATTAAAAAAATAAACTAAAACAAAAAAGGAACAGTTTTAGACATCCAGCAATTGCATAGACTTTACACTGAGCACCGTAATTCACTGGACAGTAACAATAACACAGTTATTGTAAATTTAGTTCTGCTGGCCAGGTCAATCACTAGATCTTTTTCTTCTTTTCCTCCCACTGACAATGCGGACAAGAGCTTTGATTTAACTTTTTTTGGATCTTGAATTAGGCCGACCATAATTCTTACAGACTCAGCTGTAACGTGTCATATCAATGAATAGCCCCACGGCTTATTGTGTCCTGATGGATAGCCATGGCCGGCAGTTAGCAGAATACAGAATAGCACCTGAGGGCGACAGTTAAATATTAGTGTTCATTGGGTCCTCAGCCCTCAGAGCTAATGTTGGGTTTTTTTTTTTTTCTGGAGCACTTTTGAACTTAAGCTGAGAATCCAAAACTAGTTTTCGTACAGATGAGGCTTGGCTAATGAACCCCCTACATTATTCATGCCACATCATTTATTTTTTGTCTGATATATCTTTTAAAACTTTTCAGACTTTCCTGTCCTGTTGATCAGCACTCTCCCATCTCCCCTGGTATAAGTCAGCAACTTTGCTGCATTATTATGACAGAGAATTTGAAAGAATATGACGGATATGAGTATGACAAAGTAGTGTTGCCAAACAAAATGTCTTGTCACACTGTATAAGAAGAAAATACCGCAGTGGCGAAATCATGCCAATTCAATTGGCCTAGAAAATAAAAATGAAAATCAGATCAGAAAGCATAAATAACTAATAATATCCCAAAATGCTAATACTGACATACTACATAGGCAAAAGTTAAGCACCACCCAAATCTTAATACAACTTCCATTATACCAAAGGACTAAATTCATAACATCAACCAACACTGCCAAGTATTTTGAAAATATGACTTGGAAATGTCTTTCCTTGCATAAAAACCAGTTTGAAAAAATTAATCTTCACATTTATTTAGCTTTTAAAGAAAGGGTATATGTTTCACTTAATACTGTTAAAATTTTGGTCCTTTAAAGATGGCAAGGAGACCTGTGTTTACAGGAAAACTGTCCCCTGACATCTGAACTTTATTGGAAAGAAACAGAATCAATATCTGACAAATAAGAAAATGAAGTTTTCAGAAGTGCTGCCCAACTGCCAACATTCAGCCTGCGCAATATTGCATGGTTCATCACAAAACCCTTTGAACAAGAAATGCAAGTGAAATGAATACTTATCCTTCAAACAAATTTTGGGAGCTCAGGACTCACCAATTTTGGGTAAATTTCACTTTGAATGTGGAAGTGTATAACCTTGCCTAAGCACATATAGTATGTCACTGCGGTGTTGCGACTGATCAGGCTGATACCAAATAGTGCGGTTTTTACCAGTTCTTCATTCCTGACCCGTTCGTGGAGTCCACTCTCACCCCAACTCGTCTTTTAGTGACGTCACTAGACCAAGCGTCATTATACAACAAAAAAGGAGGCTTTTGGCATCCTTTTTTGACGCCAGTTTAAAATGAACCCTACCCCCGAACCCCTAACCCAAACCATAACCGTAAAAGTAAAATACGGAAGCCTACAGCCTTCTTATTCATTGTATATCGACGCTTGGTCAGGTAGCATCACTATATGACGGGATGAAAATATGTTGGTTTTTGCTGTCACTGGTGGCCGGAAGGGTTTATTATTATGATATCCTGGGTGATGGCCTTGGTAATATTTTTTGAGCAAACATTATTGTTAAATTTCAGTAAAACTGAAGATGCAAAACATGAGGAATTTGCAATAAACCTAATAATTTGGTGCTTTATTTGAATTTTAGATGGACGCAGATACTTATTTAAATGAGAATTATCTCTTATCATCAAGTTATTGTGTATAGAACAAAATTGTCAGCTAAACTACAGTAAATAGTTCATGCAGTCTCTATTGGACTCACAGAAGTTCTATGAGAACTAATCCCACATTTTTATAATGCAACAATGATGAAGTTCCATCAAAACAAACTACACAAGATGTTATGGACTATGGTGCATTCATATATTTATGTATTTTTCTCAACTGAAAAATTTGGCATTCCAGTCTCACTAAAATTATGGGCAAGCCTGCTTGAATTTACTTTCTAAGAACAGTTGATAATGCACTGAAAAAATGGTGCTTCCGCTAGCCAGTGATGCAGATAGGTCGTGCTCATAACCCTGATGAGAGCAGGAACACTTCAAAGAGGGTTATAATGGGAATGATTATGTTGATCAGATAACGAATGCACATTTTAATGAGGGGCCATATTGACCACATCCAGATGAAAGCTCTTTGGCTGTCCCAAAGGCGCTAGCCGGCTGAATGGGCTTGTGATTGAATGTGATGGCGCCGCGTGTGATTGGGTATTAAAAGAGACCCATCTCCGGCTCCGCGTGCTTCCCTCAATAGGGCAGCCCAGGTGTGACGACTGAAATGAGTCCAGTGCCACGCAGATTAATTGCACGCAACCCCATGCTTTGTGGCTGTCCAGTGCTCAGCAATCATAGACAAATTCATGGGTAATGCTGGTGCATTTGAGAAGATCACCTCCCTCCTCCAGCTATGCCATCTGTTACTTTACACAGGGGAAAAACATTTTTTTCAACTCACTGGCAACTTATTCTCATTTCATACATGCAGCATATTGAGTTCTGCTGCTCTTTGGTAACTAGTCTCTGGCAAAATGCCTTGGAATACAGGTGCACAGTAATGAGATGCCATGCATTGAAAAGGTTAAAAAAAAAACTATCCCCCACTGCATGAGGATGCATACAAGCCATCATCAAACTTCTCTCATTTACGTTTTTGACTGATTTTTAATTTAACCCAAAATTACCTGTAAACTCTGGAGGCTGTCGAGCAGGAACATCCGGAGAGGAAAGTTGTTCCTCAGATTTTAGAACCACTGTATCAGGAACCATCAATCACAACGTGATCAATATCATTAAAATTACTCACATTATCTTGCCTGTTCTATTGTTACAGCATGTTTCCATGATTTCTATGATTGACTTGAAGCTTCGTGATCAGGTTTCTGGAAGATACCAGTGTGGACGTGTTTATGTTGAGGTGCAGAAAATGGAATGGCTGATGAGGGTTTGATTTACATTCATCTGATCTTACACGATTTCTAAAAATCTCCAGCAGCACCACAAGGACCCTCAGTTGCAGCAATGTCTATTGTAAAAATGAAATGGCAACAGATTTATTGCTTTGGTTTTTTTTGTTGTTGTTGCTCCTAATGAAGAGTAACGATGGATGGCATTGCCTTCAACATATTCTGCTGGTCGCTGCATGACCTGTGTACTGAAGTTAAGGGAACTCTAATACTGGAAGATTTGGCCATGCTTGCCTCAGAGCTAAAATCAATTTTCCTGCTTGAAACTCTTGCCCTTGCTTTGCACAAAGTGCCATTTCCGTCCTTGCGCAAAACAAACTTTGACACGTTGCATTTTTTCTTTACAAATAGGTGCCTCACAAGGTCATTTGTTCCCTTGCCAAAGAAAATGGGAAATGGTTCTAGCCCATAGTTATTTTTATGTCCCCGGGCTTGTGCCACAGGGACTTAATCTAACTGTCTGGAAAACGATAACCTCTATTTAGTCCAGAACAAGGATTCTGCTTTACTTCATGTAAACCTGAAAGAAAAATAAACATAAGCCTATGACATTAAGCATGTAAAATAAACTATCATTTCAAAATGCTGCTGTCCCATTTGCATTGTTTTATTAAAAAAATGCAGATGTTGTGTTCTCAGAAAAAAAAAAAGTATTGATGTGAAATACGGAACATTCACTTCTTCAGCTGTTTCCAATTGTATTAATCTTAAAATATCCAATTTTAACATGCATAGTCATTTTAGTGTTTTTTTTTTTTTTTAAGAATGCAATCTGGCACATTGCACAATGTTATGGTCATTGGGAACAAAGGGCTTAGAGAGTGGAACACAGTCACTTGTACCACAGTCTGTTAAATGGAATGTTTCTCATCGCATGAGTAAGACTAAATACAATGCATACTTATTTACAACAGTAATATCTGCACAGACATGTTCTTGCCAACATTTATGTTAACCTTGGAAACAATTTTTTATACTTTCAAGTAATTTTAACCCGGCAATTTCATCTGTCATTGCATTGTCTGTTGCAGACTTCATCTCCTTCTGGAGCTGAGCCTAATTAACAGCAAGGGAAAAAAGCGTTCCTTTTTAGTTAATGATTAGAACTCAGAAAAGATTGTGCTTACCCGATACAACAGGTGGTTTGCAGGAAACTTGGATTTTGAAAACAGTGAGTGGGAGTGTTGACAATCAGGTATAATTAGCAAACAGGAATTTTCTTTGTTGTAGTTTTTAGGGTTTTTTTTTTTTTTTTCAAACACTCACTGAACAATGGCCCCAAAGTTCCCAAGCATTTTCTCGGCATCTAAAAAACTGATTTATTCATCAACAAAGCTGATGGAATAAATCAGTAGCGCTTTATTGTATGGATAATTGCATATATTTAATAAGTGACATGATAAAAGTAATAGTGACATGGTAAAACAATATGTTACAAGATGAAGGTGTCCATAAATTGCATGTGAATTTCCTGATAATTTCTTAATGGTTATACTATGGCGCAAAGCAATATTTAGGTTGTTCTGCAGGAATATGCTGGTAAATAAGTAATAAGTAAGAAAAACATTCATAAGTGACCCTCTTAAATCACTGTATCTTTCCTAATTTTTACCAAATCGCTAACTGAGGGAGCATCAGTGCAGTGACTTAAATAATGAAGAAGTATTAGCCATTTTGTAATCACCTGGCAAAAAGCATACATGTGCTTTGTAATACAGTTACAACTAGAGCTGCGCTCAGAGAGCGCAAGTATCTCTGCCAATGAAATCATTGTTATTTTTGCCAGTAGTAGCTAGCTACCCCTGTGTTTATGCAGTCCTGTAGTCTTCGCGAAAATATGTTTGTAATGTGTTTTTGACCTTTTGCATGCCGTTGACCTTGACCTCCCAAAATCGAATCACCGCTTCCTTGAACAAAACTTAATCATTCCACCAAATTTGATGACAATCCATCCATAAATTTTTTCATAATCCTGCTAACAAACCAACCAACAGACAAACGGTAACGATCACATAACCTCCTCCAACTTCGTTGGCCGGAGGTAATAATTACCAAGAAAGAGAAAACAAGCGGTGAATCCCTGTAAATACACTCCACTATGACACAACCCTGACTTTTTACTTCACAAAACCCCATTTAGGTTCAGCACAAGAAAACAAAGAGGGATTACACACCTTCACCTTGTCTTTTGGAATAACACTTTTTTATCACTTCTCAGGACTTGGTCCAGAGGTATGATATCAGTGAAACACAATACATTCAATATAGAGCTGTATGATAAATTTATCACAACAATTTTAAGCGCAATAATATCGACATTCGCAATCGGCTGAACAGACGAGCTTGTACCATTTGGCTGTCAAAAATCAAAGACCATATGAAATGCTTCCTGAAAAGAACTGCACTGACATCAGTGACGTGCTTAACAGAGCAATGTCAAGTCCCGCAGAATCATCACCTTTTAGCCAGCAATTGCTCTCAGCCCTATTCCATTTCTTAGCTCAATTAACATACTCTTGATTAGCTCAATCACTAATTTGCATTGGTAGGCAGTCCAATTTATTTTAATAGCATTTATGCTTGTTGCATTTTGAAATTTCACTGACCATTAAACAGCACTGATTTTCTTGACTGTGTTTGCCAGATTATTTTAGGCTTGCTTTTGACCATTTTATGCAAGTGCGAAAATAATCCATGTCCTATTGGATGTGCATAACAAAATGTTTTCCACCTACACTGTTGGCTATTTAGATGCTCAAAATAACCAAAATTAAGATCTATAAATCACTGTACTTTTTCAATTATCACATAAATATTTGCAGCACAGATTTGCCTGAAATGTTTGCCTTTTTTTGTGTGTGTACATTTCACCATTTTGTGCCATGCAAAAATAATTTGTATCTCACATTCACGGTCAGCAAAATGTTTTCCAAATTGCATCGCCTATTTTTTTTGGATGCTGGAAAACCCAGATCATTTTAGAATGAATTTATTTTTGATGCTTCTTTAATAAAACACAAAAGTGCTACAATGAGAAAGAGAACCCAGAGGAAGTTTTTTTGGTCGATACATCTGATATTGAGGGCTGACTGCAATGAACAGTTATGTCCAGATGTTTTACATTGGACATAACTGTTTACTGCAGTCAGCCCTCGATATATTGTCTTTGAATTACTTTCAAATACTTTTAAAGTTCAAATGATTTGAAAATTAGTGCATTCTTTTTTTATTTACAATTTACACAATGTCCCAACTTTTTCACTTTTTTGAAATATATCTTCTAGATAACAGTTGTCATTCAGTTTTGCAATTGTATATAGAGTTTCAAGAAGATTTGAGACATTGTCATCATTATACCATATCACCATGGAGTTCAGTTATTTAACCCAATCAAGGTCATGACATGACTAATAAGATACACACAAAAAACATTACCCGAGGCAGTTTCTGAAAAAAAAAAGTATCCTCACTTCCCCAGGCATTCTCCAATGCAATATTCCCCGCTCTACTTCCTGGCTGGGGGTAATTAAGATCTGATATTTAAAAAAGCTTTGGGAATAGGCAAAAATCTCTTTGCTGTATACTTTGAACAATCGCGAGATACTGCAGTGAATTATCTTTCAATTTCTTTCATGCACATGAAAAGATCCCGTAGATTGCAAACATTTGAATAGTACCACTTCCTCAACTAATGATGTTTACACAGTAGATGATGATGGATGTGTGGAAAACCTGGTGGTGATGGATGGATCGCCAGCATGGGAGGTTCTTCATTGGGAGTAGATTGATTATAAATGGATCCTTTTGCAGGTCATTACAGGACAGCACTGGGTGTGGATAAATGGCTTTTAATCACAGAAGACTGATAGTGCTGTGATGGGAGGATGCCATGAGCCCAATTACATTTATTTTTAATAGTCCCTCTGCACATTACCACCATGGTGGCTTCACAAATAATATCCGTTGTCTTTGGTTAATACACTCTGTCCTCCATATTTTAAAATAGGTCATTAAGCGTCACGCTGTGCATCCCTTATCACACGTTAATTATTGAGATTCCCAGTGCAGTGTCCCCTAGCACAGCCCAAGAGCATTGCTCCTCAGCTCATTTTCAAATTTCTTTTCTTTTCTCTTTTTTTAAAAAATCAGTCTCACTTTAATTCACAAGCCAGTGTGAGAAAAGTCATTATGGGTTCTATATTCACTGCAACATATTTGTGTTTATTTTAGTTTATGCTTTAGAGAGGTTGTCAGATATTGTTTAATTGGATCCATGATCAGGACTGGCTCGCGGTATAGGCAATATAGGCAGCTGCCATGTGTGCCACATCCTGGAAGGGCACTGCTGGATGCCCTCAAAAAAAAAAAAGGAAAAATAATTATTGTGGGCTCCAAAATTACTGGCACCCCTGACTGCCAGGCACTGCACAAACAATACAAAAAAAAAAAAAACAACAACAACAACGACAATACAAATATAGAGAAATGGAATATACTACCAATGTGAGTGGCATACATTACTTTATGAATGTTTTGATGGGAACAACCAAAATCATAACAATCATTTAATACAAAATAAATTTCAAGAAAATCAAGGTTTCATGATTATTGCCACCCCTCATTTAGTACATAGTGCAACCACCTCTGGCAAGGATTACAGCAAGGAGTCTTTATCTGTAATTTTTGACGAGGTTCAGGTATACATTTGGAAATATTTCGGAACATTCCTCTGAGCTGATCCTTTTAAGGTCCGTCAAATTCTTTGGCTTGCATTTATCAATTTCCCCTAGTCAACTCAGCCCACAGGTTTTAAAGTGGATCGAGGTCTGATGACTGAGGCCATTATATGGGCAAGACACATCACAGAGTAACACTGCAAGGATGACAAAAACATTCAAAGGTATGCAAAAAAATCCAAGAGAGATGGATATATTCTATTTACTCATCTACTCAACTGTAATTTTTCATATTATATTGAGTTATTTTGTAAATATTTTGTATTTGAACATAACACTTTCTCAATGGATGTTGTGGGAGGTGTCACTAGGATTAACTAGGACGTAAATAGTTGCAAAACCTGCACTGGAACTTTGATTTTATTTTGTATTGTTATATTGATCTGTTTTATTTATAGCCACAAGCCAGAATAGCCACAAGTCCACTTCCCGGTAGATTTTCATTGAACCTTTTGGGTGTAATTTGTCCTCTGAATCTGACCCATCTAAGTCACTCAGGAGTAGTGGGTAACCACAGTACTACACCCAGTTCCAAAGCCAGTGTGGTACACAGAGGCAATGGTAGGACTGTTCCTATAATGCATGTTTTTGATGGATGAATAAAGTAAATTTGCCTCTGGGTCACCTTATATACATACAATACAAGCCAAAAGTTTGGACACACCTTCTCATTCAATGCATTTCCTTTTTTTCATGACTATTTACATTGTAGATTCTCACTGAAGGCATCAAAACTATGAATGAACATATGTGGAATTATGTATGTATCTAACAGTTGTCCAATAGGGCTGTCGGCTGTATATCCACCAGACTTCTGCACAAGACAACTGATGGTCCCAACCCCATTGATAAGGCAAGAAATTCCATTAATTTACCCTGACAAGGCACACCTGTGAAGTGAAAACCATTTCAGGTGACGACCTCTTGAGGCTCATCAAGAGAATGCCAAGAGTGTGCAAAGCAGCAATCAGAGCAAAGGGTGGCTACTTTGAAGAAACTAGAATATAAGACATGTTTTCAGTTACAGGTATTTCACACTTTGTTGTTAAGTACATAATTTCACATGTTCATTCATAGTTTTGATGCCTTCAGTGAGAATCTTCAATGTAAATAGTCATGAAAATGAAGGAAACGCATTGAATGAGAAGGTGTGTCCAAACTTTTGGCCTGTACTGTATATACCACAGTGGAGCAGGAAGTCATGGGTTACTATGAAAATAAATACAGTAAACTAAAAGTGACTGGTTTTCTTTTTCAGTTATGTTTCCAATTTAGTAAAGCCCTCTAAAGCGCTTTGGAAAAGGGGAAAACAATCTAATTTGAAATGTGATATAGTGTCATACCCTTGAGCTGCGAACGCAGCACAATTGCCCTCTAATCACCAAAAATGTTTTCAAGATTTATTTTTATTTTCACTACTACCACTTGGTATGTATTCACAGTATTTTTTCACACCTGTATAATTGGCTTCTAATAGACTTCAATAGACTTGGAATTATTCACTTTCCATTCACTGAAATCAACTCACTCGAGGCAACACGATGACTCAGCTGAGTCAAATCATGTTGTTGCTTTGACTGAGGCAATTTCAATGAGTGTAGAGTCAAGTTTATCACTACTCTATATAATCAGAGAACTTAACAACATGGCTTGACGCGGTCAAGCTAAGTGAACAAATAATTTTTTGCGGTGTACTGGAGGTGCTTATCCTGATCAATGAAAAAAATGATTTGTTCACTCAACTTGACTAAGTCATCTTGTTGTTTTTACTGAGTAAACTTCTGCGAATGTAAATCGTGAAGTTAATCATTACTCTATACATTCACATTGCGACAAGATGACTTGACAGTCTAGTTGAGCGAGATTTTTTTTTTTTTACAGTGTTTAAATTGTTTATTAAAATGAAAGCCATTTCAGTAAACCCAGGGAATATCATTCTCAAGCAAAATACATAATGAAATTTGAAGGTCAGGAGATCTCTAAGGATCCTCTGCATACAAAGAGTAAAGATTGTGCAAGCATGCAGGCCAAAATGAGGCCTGCTTAGTCTAAATCAAAGTCAAACTGTTCAATGTAATCTCCGTGAAACAGATCAAGCATAAACCATTGCTGTTATAATCTGGAAGATGCAAAAAATCTTGATCAACTTGCTGTAAAAAAACTGGCTTGAAATGTTTGCCCTCAGTTGTCTTTCGACTCAGAACCAGCCTAATTAAAAATTGCGTACTGTTTATGTACAATAAAAAAAAATTTTTGTCCTGGAAATATAATAGTCATTGTTTTATTTTTTTATTTTTTGTAATGACTTAGATAAGAATCAACTACAGCATTGTATCCCAGTTCATAACTGATTTTATAAGAAAAATATTTTAAGTTTCATGTACAGTTCTAATACGTAAGTCTTTCCAGCTTTGTAGACACCTGGAGTTGGTGTCATACTAAAACATTGTGGGCCAAAAGCAGACCGTTTATCGCTCCAATTAAGACATTGTCACCAATATCTCTTGCCACCATGGAATACTGTTTGGAACCCAATCAAGGTCATGACTTGAAGCATACACACACAATTTCATTAATCTAGGGGATACTAGTTTCTGAAAAAAGTTGTCGCTGCTTAATCGGACAGACGAACCGAAGGACAGAAAGACTGACAGACTGATAAGCATCATTGCAATATCCACAATATCTGCTCCACTTCATGGTGGGGTATAATGAAAAAGTTCTTCAGTTGTCCATTTTAAATATGAAGACAATTAAATTTGAAAAATTCTCAACATTTAGCCAATATAGTCAGATGGGTAGATTTCAGGAAGTGCTTTTGAGGAACAATTTCAATTGCAATATGCAGCTGTCATGTAGATTTTTTATTTCTAGGGTGTGTTGCGTAAAATGATGCGCATACCACTGATAATAATTCAAATAATTAATAATTTAAAAAAAAAAATTTTTCCAGGACAGAAGGGCTGAGCTTGTGCCGATTTTGCTGTGATTCTGATTCTGCCTTGCCATGTTCCTGATCTGATTGCCATATGTATATTTTGATTTTTGCTATGTCTGTCTATTCTTGAAATGTGTATTGTGATTTGGTTACTCAGATTTATTCATGCATTGTTTTAGTTTTGTTTTTCCATGTTTTACTTTTTACCATAGTTTTACTCCGGTCCATGTTTTGTTTATACCATGTTTTGCACTTTGTCTCCCCCTGTCTGGTCTTTGGTCATGTCATTTCTCACAGCCCCAGTACTGCGTGCCACTCCTTCAGGTGATTTAATGGTTTCTATATTTCAACCTTCCTTCCAATCTCGTTTACTTCGTTCACCTTGCTTTAACTATATTACTAACCAATACTAACAGTTTGTTGTTTTTGTTAAATTACTAACCAAGACTAACATTGTATATAATACTAACTTACTAACGAGCACTAGGGATTGTATAGCTGCACTTACTAATTGATTAACATGCTCTCAGCATTTGCTCTGTTCTAGTCTCCGCCTCTTGTCTTTCCCTAATCTTCTCTACTGCGTTTCTGTGGGTTCTCCACACTTGCTCACGCTATCCTTTCTCTTAGTATCTAGGCACATTAGAACTCCTTGAATGGAGCTGTGTATTTGTCTATAGGATTGTCCAGTGATCTCTGTCCGCGTTTTGGTTTCAGCCAATTTCATGTTATCAGGTTCTCCCTAATGTGTTGCTCCCTTGTAATCAGTCTGACTGCCTGCACCTGAGTTCTGTTATCATGTGATCTCCCAGTAGTGTATATTAGGTGTCTCTTCACAGCACTTCCTCATCAGATCATTCTCCCTTGTGCCACGTTCATTTTTGCCTAGTTCTCACTGTGATTATCTTTCTGACTGGATCATCCTTGATTATCGATTTTTGCCTAATCCCTGTACTTCGCCGCCCTCTTGTTACCAAACCCTTTTTTGGACGACTCTGATTTTTGTGATTGGTGCCCTGGTTACGATTTTGGATTGTGGACTCTGTACCGTTGCCTGCTCTGTTGGGGGTTTACCCCTGCACCCCCCCCCCCTTCAGAAATAAAGCCTCCTTTTGTATTTTACTGGTTCTCGCTTCTGGTCCCTTTCGTAATCCTCACAGATGTGGGAGACCGGGAGTATGCAATCCATTCCACCTGACTTCAAGTCCTTTCAAGTCAATTTTGTCGAAGACGTTCTATGGAAAAGTAGAAGAAAGAAATATTCTTTTGTTAAACATTGCTGATTGAAGTTTGGTGCAAACAGTATTACTGATCAGTCTTGTTTTTATCTGAGTAAGAGAGAGAAAAAAGCAGTACACTGCAGGGTCCTAGAGGATTTGGTGCACATTCTGTTCAGCAGTATCCAACCATGTTCCTCGATAGCCACCATCCCAAAGGTTCTCATTTCAAACAGACTTTGGCACCTTGTATTCTATTAGTACCTCATTGGGTTCATCCAAATACTTGAAAAGTACAGGGGTAGAAGTATCTGTAGAAATTGCCGTTAACTTTGAAGCCACTATTTCATAAGCATCTACACAGGTAATTTCTATTGATTTGAATGGTAATTAGAGGCATATATCTGCTTGAGTGGTCTAATCAGCAGCACTTTTTCCAAGGTAAGTCCAAAAGAGTGACAAGGGTAACACAAAGTAATGGAGTTCCAAAGGGACCAACAGTTTGTGCCCAAATTGAGGGTGTGTTGGTACCTAACTACCAACTTTCCACAGTTTTGTAATTCTAAAACGTTTAATTATGGAGGCCAATGATGTTAATTACAAAAGCAAAATGTGAGAAGCCCCATTGACCAAAGGTGCGTTTCAATGATACTTTTTAAACACACTTGGAAATGAAGTTTTTCATAACTCAAAGCACATTGAGGTGGACCCATATTGTTTCAGCAAGCAGGCTCACAACGCAGGAGATATGGTCCATCCGTTTATAAGCCAAAACGGTAATTATTTAAAAAAAAAAAAAAACAGACCAGATATCAATACCAAAGACTGTGTACAATACTATTGGTAGGTAGATTCTGCAAAGGAAGGCTTTTAAGCAAAACTCAGCGTGATAAACACTGACTTGTACCAGAGGTTCAGGTGGCGATAAGAGTCGAGGTGATAACAATAGGGAAAGGCAGATAGCGAGGTTCCAAACCAGGTAGGAGGGGGAGCATGGAGTCTGCTGGTCTATTCTCATATGGAGCCAGACAATATAGTGTGGGGAGTGATGGGTATAATTTGGCTAGGACCAAGTGAGTGCAGGTGAAGTCAAAGTGATTAATACTCAGCCGACTGTCATTGGTGAATCAGCGGAGAGGGAGAGTGAGGAGTGGGCGTGGCTGAGTGGGAGCCTCAAGCGGTTGTGACACATCTTCATGCACTTTGGAAAAGTTAAGTGGTATTTTTGTGAAGAAACTTTATTGATGCAGAATTGGCCTTTCCTTTGGCCGCAGTAGTTGATTTGTTTATGCTGCTATGTTGGGTTGATTGGCAGAACACGACAGGTCAGATCATGTTGCTTCGTCAGGCAATCTGTTGCCTTTGTGATTGAAGTCATGTGACCCGGTGGGGAAGAAAACAGTTGCCTGGGACGGAAACTCGAATGAAAATGGAAACTGATCAAAGTGAAAAGATGTTTGTTTCTTGAGAATACTTTCAAAAAACTCTTTGACTTTTGATTGGCAAAGCACAACATATCTACCCTTTAACTATTGGAAAGAAAAGAGCAAAGTGGCGCATGAGCATGGCCAGATTGGCACAGTGCAGCAGTACTGCCCTGTGGGGAGAATCCTGCTGTGTATCCTGCTTTGACCTTAAATTACCATGATGTAACCAAAGAGTGGATCAACTCATTGAACAGTTAAAATATGAGCGAGAAGTTTGTTGTGCCTGGCACCTCTTGTTAGATTATTGCATTTTGAATTGTTACACAAATAATACCTACGTAAAAGGAAAATTGTTTTATTACAACCCACATTTTGAAATAGTTGGGACAAAGTGTAAATTGTGAATAAAATCAAAATGCAATAACTTTCAGATCACATGAGCCAATATGTTATTAACAACAGAACATAGATAACATTACAAATGTTGAAACTGAGAAATTTTAGATTTTTATCCACAAAATGAGCTTATTTCAAATTTTCTGGCTGCAACAGGTCTCAAAAAAGTTGGGACACAGGCAAATAAGGGCTGAAAAAGTAATTAATATATTAGAGAATCAGCTGAAAGAACATTTAGTTAGTAATTAAATTTCCAGGCATCAGGCATGTAACATGATTGGCTATAAAAGGGACTTCTTAGAGAGGCAGTGTCTCTCAGAAGTAAAGATGGCTAGAGGCTCTCCGACCTGTGAAGGCTTGCATAAAAAAATTGTGGAATACTTTAAAAACATGTTCCTCAACGTCAAATTGCAAAAGTTTTGAAGATCTCATCATCGACTGCATAACATCATCAAAAGATTCAGAGAAACTGGAAAAATTTCTGTGCGTAAGGGACAAGGCCAAAGACCTTTACTGGATGCCCGTGATCTCCGAGCCCCCAGACACCACTGCATCACTCACCGGCATGATTCTGTCATTGACATTACAAAATGGACCCAGGAATACCTCAAGAAACCACTGTCTGTAAACACAGTCTACCATGCCATCCACTGATGACACCTAACACCCTATCATGCAAAAAGGAAGTGATTGCTAAGCATGATCCAGAAGCACCGCCGTGTTCTGTGGGCCAAGGCTCATTTAAAATGGACTGTAGCAAAGTGACAAAGTGTCCTGTGGTCAAACGAGTCCAAATTTGACATTCTTGTTGGAAATCATGGGCGTCGTGTCCTCCATGCTAAAGAGGAGAAAGACCACCCCTCCTGTTATCAGCGTTCAGTTCAAAAGCCAGGATCCCTGATGGTATGGGGATGCATTAGAGCAGAAGGTGTGGGACACTTGCATTTTTTAAAAAGCACTATGAATGCTGAAAGGTATATAAAGGTTTATGAGCAACATATGCTCCGCTCCAGATGACATCTATTCCAGGGAGGGCCTTGTGTATTTCAGCAGGACAATGCAAACCACATACTGCAGCTGTTACAACATGGCTTCGTAGTAGTAGAAGAGTCTGTGTGCTGAACTGGCCTGCCTGCAGTCCTGATCTTTCACCAATTGAGAACAATTGCTGCATAATTATAGGAAAAGTCTGTCAAAGGAGATCCAAAACTCTCCAGCAGCTGGACGCCTGTATTTAACAAGAGTGGGATCAAATTCCAATGGCTCAACTCAAGAAACTTGTCTCCTCAATGCCCAGATGCCTCCGCTCTGTGTTAAATAGAAGAGTGGAAGCTACACCATGGTAAACAAGCCCCTGTCCCAACTGTAGCTGCCATTAAATTTGAAATGAACTCATTTTGTGGATAAAATTGTAAAATATCTCAGTTTTAACATTTGCTATGTTATCTCTGTTCTGTTGTGAATAAAATACTGGCTGGTGTGATTTGAAAGTCATAGCATTTTGATTTTATTCAGAATTTACACTGTCCCAAATATTTCGGAATTGGGGTTGTATTTTGGAAAGATGTTTTCATTTTCAAGTTCATAATATCACTTTGTCATGCTTTATATTATTTTTTCATGTGATCACACCATTTGAAAATAGCTTGTGAAGTTCCAAGAGCTTTGGCCAGATCATGCAAGTAAGCGGCAGTAGCCTGCAACCATGAACCTGACTTACTTTACATATTAATCAGCGTGTTGCTGCAATTACTGTACATTAAATCTGTATAAATACCTGAAAACATTATTCACTGCTATTCAAGAATGTCTAATATCTTATTAAAATAACATTAATTTGTTCACTATTGGCCTAATGTACCTATACTATTACAACTTACGTATTTTATTTTGTTCATTAAGGCTCATATCAGCAGCAGACTTTCCACCACAGCGGGTAACCACTCGTGTAGATGGCAACCTGCAGATCTACATACTGGCTGTAGAGAATACTCCGGTTTGCCATCTGGAATCTGTCAAACGGCAGACACAGGCAATTGACCTCGCCTGCGGGAGAGCCAAGGGTATAAAACTCTGCACCTGCTGATTAATCTGCTGAGACCAACCTTTGGAGGATGCTCAGACAGGCATCCTGGAGGTGAGTTCTTGTTCTGCTTAAAGTGACAACTTTTAAATAGGTTGATATGCTCTTTGGGCACTTACACAATCAAGAAAGGTCCAAGGAAAAAGGTACAGTTTTATGTATCACAATTTCAGACACGCTGAAGTTTTTCCATCCTTCGCTGTTGTTATTATACAGTACTTTGCTAATGTTTTAGACACCCATTTTGCTTTGAAATTTTAATTTGGTTGTAGATGTTTATTGTTTGTTTTCCTCATTAATCCCATAACAACTATGGGTCGATATACGGGTCCATCAATTGCAGCTGCTGAATTGAAACCTGTGGAACTTCAGTCCAATATTTAATTCTTGTGGAGATCTTAAGGTTTCCAATGGTCCAAAGTATGTCATGTAGAATTATAGGAAAATGTGTATGAAATGATTTCAAAGATCTAGATATTTTTGATGTAGAGCTATGGCTATTAAAACATGGGGCCTTGGGTTTGAATATTTTTCTTAGAGTTTACATCTATTGATTTGAAACCTTATAAAAAATTGTCGTATTTCGTATAATCCAAAAGGGCATGCGATACACACACTAGCAGTTCCCCCCATTTTATTTATTTACAAGGCAAAACCAATTGTGCCCTGCTCTGAAAAGGCTAGCAGGCACTGGCGCGACCCGGGATCCAACCCTGGCCTTGGTGTACAGTACTTCTCCTTAAAGCGACGCTTTAACCGGGTAAGCTAGCCTAGCAAAGCAGACGGACCTGCCTGATTCATTGTCTGAAATCCTGCAGGTCTGTCTTGCCAACTACCATCATCCAACAATTTCATGGCTAAATTTTTTACGACCCAATCAGGGGAAAGAGAGGCGGGAGTTCAGACATGACATCACTGTGAAGCAACTTTGTTTGAATACAATGGCGCATGCAAAGCGGTTCCAGTGGATGGGTCAATATCAGCAGTTTTATCAGAAATGGACTCAATTTCTAGATTTAAAGAGGAGCAAAGAACGTCATTAAAAGCATTTCTGACGGGAAACAATGTTTTTGCTCTTCTCTCGACCAGTTTTGGGAAGAATTTGATCTACCAGCTGGCTCCTCTGGTAGTGAAAAAGATGGGAAGGATTCCAAACCCGCTGGTTGCCCTCATGGACAATCAAATCAGAGAAGCTGGGAAACTGGGAGAGAACGCGGAAATCCTCCAAGGACAATGCAAGTTAGTCTATAGTAGCCCGGAGTCATGGTTACTCAACGATACCTGGAGAAATCTGCTCTCCTCAGACGTTTACCAGGAGAACGTGGTGGAAAATGTCGTCGACGAGGTTCATGTCACATATAAGTGGTGAGTGATACATCTATGTGGTATAATTTAATGTAAGATGATAGTCTAAGGACTGAAACATAGTTCAAGCTAACGGCTAACAACAGGGTCTAGCTGCTTGTATTGTGTACAGTTTGGTGTCAATTGTGTCACAACATCCCACATCAGCCCATGTATCAAGGATGGTATTGCTCGACAGTCTGTATTTTTTAATGGCGAAAAGTATGCCACGTGTAATGTTAAACAAACGTTTTGATTTCAATCCATTTGTACTGTTAATAAAGACTTAAAGCTGTTGAGTCTGCGAATGGCTCATGCCCGACAAATCCGGATGGATCTCAAGTCGTCATTTTTAAAGTTAAGCCCAGTCCTTGAAATCGTTTGGAAACCGTTTGCTCATTTAGCGCCTTGTTTTATTCAAATAGTTTCTTTGTACTTGTCAGTGTCTCCTTGATTCTCAAATTTACTTAACAAAATCGGCAAAATTCGTGTAATGCCATTATCACAGCTGTTTCTCTAGCTCCCATTTGTTTCTATTGCTTCTCAGCAGCGGTGCACATCTACTACGTCGTACTGTGGGTTAATGTGGATTGGACGGTCATGAGTGTGACGAGAAGAACCATCGTCCAATCAGCAGCCGCAGATGTTTTTGAAGATTCCTCCTCTGAAAACTTTTTTTGAACGGCTCTTTCCCAGATGTACTTATGATATATTTCCGAGGCGGATATATGGAACAGTCCGTCTGGCGTGTCAGGTTACGGGCAAGCTAACCTGGTAGCCAAACAATTACATACTTTCTGATGATCATAAATCTAATCCGCTCAAAATATAAAATGAAACTTGACCAAGAAATGAGCAAATGATGACAGGCAGACAAAAGTGGACACACTCGTCTTCCTTAATGTGCATTCCTGTTTCCCACAAATTACGCCATCAGGAAGGGGCTATTTTTGCTCGGTTTTTCTGGGATGTGCGCGAGTTGAAAGGGTGTTCAAAATGCCTGTTATATTCTTTTCCTGTTTGAGCGAGTGTCCAGAAAGTGTGTCATTCATCATCTCTGTGACATTAGCTTACCATAAAGGTTCGATGTACGTTGCGCACACTGCGCTGCTGAAATGGATGTGATTTATTTTAAAAAAAGACTTGCCAAACTAGCCTTGAAGTGTTCAGTTACATTTAGAAGATTTAAATGAGATAATGACATGGTCAATGGGAATCATTGGTTAGGCTGCTACTTTTGCTTTTTAATTTTTGAATGTATGCCATACTCAACAAAGTTGAATGCCAAGGTTTTTTTCCTGTTTAAAACTGCCCATGCATTTGAGTGGACCCCCTGGTATGTTCGATGCACCGTTCTGTTGAATCTGGGGAGGCATATATTGTGTAATCGTCCCTAAAAGTGGAATGTCTGTTTTGTTAAAATAAGGTATATTTCAGAATTCAGATATTACTGAGTTAGTGAGTTGTACTTGTTTCTTTATAAGTGTTGAAATGAGTTTGTGTGCTCGGAAGAGGGAAATGGTAGCTTCCATTACAGGGTGAATGTTCTGACTGTTTAATCAGCAGTTTATTTAATGTCATGTTTGTGCTGGCTTGGGGGACTTTGAAGAGAAATGGGCAAAACTCTAAACTTTATGATGGAGAAAAGGAATGTTTTGTGTTTGGAGAGGTTACTGGTGACCACTGATGTTCAACTGCACTGATATTGATCAATTCATGATAAACTAAACCAGAAAATCATTTGTTCATATTAAATTTCATGCCTCAAAACTTTATTTATGTTAAATACATAATTATTATATGATTTGACAGCGCATTATTTTGAAACTTTGGGGAGCCACTTGGATAGCTGTATAATTTGGCTAATAGCATGTAGGTAATCTAGTGTAGAACCTGAATATTTGATTTGGCTCAAAACATATGTTAAAAATTATAGTGTTGGAACACATGCTCATTACACTGGTAGAATCTGAATGCTTGGGTGATCTGACACAATCCAGAGCCAGCGGTAAACTTTTATAATCCTACAGCCTGCCGGTGAGAGTGGCATCCTCTGTTCTGTTCACAGCAGGAAGCCGGAGCCACTAAGTCCAGGCTATCCAGCGTTCCTCAGAGTTCCATCACTGGTCCCATTGAAATTTAAGCCCAGATATATTAATCTGCTTAAAACAATCTAGATCTCTGTCAAATTCATACTATGTTTACGTTCAATATCCTAGAAAGGAACCTCATATATTTATCATACTATTGGGCTATAATATTCCATTTTAAGGCTTTTCCATGACAACTGCATCATTTTAGCACATATTTATATCATGTTTGGTCTCTTTATTCTCAGAGAAATCTAAGGAATTGACTGGAACATGTTTCATTTACCTTGGAACAGTGGTACATCTTGTTTCCAAGATTCATTCGGGCAACTACCCTAGTCTCCTCTCTATGCAAATTATCTTATCACCTAGGCCAGTAAAACTCTGATTCGGCCACCCCTTCCTCTACCTTGTTCGGAGGTGTGGTTTGGAGCCTTTAAAGGTACGAGATCCTAAGGGGGCGCTCTTCTTCTTTTCCTGTCTCTTCTTTTTGACCGTTCTTGGGGTAAGTCACCTGTTGCCTTGTTCCGGAGCGAGGGAACATTTGAGTTCTCCCCGACCACGTGGAGCGACTTTAGCTCCGCGTGGTCATTCATCTGTTCCAGGTATGAAAATATTCTAAATCCTTCTAAATTATATGTAACGGTAATTGGCTTATCATTGATTTGTTTGATTCAAGTTGTGCCTACCTGGTGAATTAAATTATTGTTATTCCTTTTTCAGCTTGCGTGATTTTCCTTGATTTGTAACACTCGTATATTCTAGCCTTGTTGCGACCGGGACTTAAGGGGAAATTCCTACCAAGACGTGTAGGTAACGATACTTCTAAGTTAGATTGGGATTATGTTCTACCCCTTAAGGATTTATGAAATACCGGCTCTTAAGGTTTAGCTATTAAAGACACCCATATATGCCGGTGTCTGGTTGATCTTTCTAAGGAGCCCTTGGATATATACATATAATCTGGGTTCTTGATACGTTCACGCTCAGTGCTATATTGTTTCAGCATCGATGCTGCTATCAAGATAGTCTCGTCTAACCAATGGAAGTATTGTCGAATTGATTCCAGGACAGTTGCGTTTAATTAACCCTGGGGACGCATTTACTGAGCAATGATGGTTTGCACTGCCGCATCTGATGGCAGATTTGTCTCGAAATCCATGCAGGTGTTCCCTAAATGATCAATTCTAATTATAACTTGGAGTCAGATTTTTAACGAGGTTATAGCTAAATGTTGTATTCTACTTGTTCTATGGAGTCAGATTAATCGTAACCATTGCGTTTTCATGCCCCGTCCTCGGACGGTGAAAGATTATTCATTTTATTGTGATTCACATTAGCCAGAAGAATGCTCTAATTAAAGTTAGACTAAAAGAATACGTGAGGCCTTCAACCCGGGCAATATCCGTCGTTTGGTTGTTGCTTTATTGGGGTTTTACACTAGAATGTAATGTTGAAGATGAATTCTACTTGTGCTCAAGAAGTTTATGATACCAGAAATGTAAAGTTTTAAGCCCCAGCAGTTTTTCAATCCTCAGAATTATTTTTTTTGCAATTTCGATGGTGAATTCTCATAAAGATTTTTGATGTTTGCAGCCCATTTTCTTCACCAAAATCATGAAAATAAACTGAAATACAATGCAATTCTAAATGCTGTAAGTGTCTTTTCTGAGTTGAGCCACATTTTTCCTCTTTATGAAGCTTAAATCTTGAATTATAAAGCATTAAATTGGGTAACCCATAAATAGCCAAATTTGGCTTCTGCACAAAGGGGTGAAGTATGATGTAGCTTCAGTGAAGCAATACAACCAGCAGATACAGAACATGTATATGGCATTGCTCTGTGGAGGGGAGAAAAAAAAAGTTATTTAATGTTGAATCTACTGAAGGGAAAACGTAAGTGATGCAGCGTGAGTCTAAGGGGTTAATGTTTCAGTTGATAAAAAGCACATAAAGACCCCAAGTGTTGATTAATATTAAGGCAGAGAGTAGTCTTGCCAAATTTTGACTTGATTTAGTTTTTTACAGCTCACAGATCATTTTTCAAAATCCAGAAACCTCTCTTTTCATGATTTTTTAAGGCATCTTCAGCTTACAAAATTGCTTATAATGTGCCTAACACTTATGCACAGTACTGTAGCGTTTTTTTTGTCAGAGGAGGGGAAAAAAAAACAACCTGAATTTCAAGGTTATTTATTTATGTCATGCCTGAGGACTCGGGATCCAAGAGCAGACTGCGGAATAAGGGTTTTCCCAAATTAAAAAATACAAGCAGAGCCTACACAAACAGACAGATCCAAACATGAAATAAAACTTGATCTTCATTGAGCAACAATCCAAACAAGACTTGTTCAAAAATGGGGGAGAAAAAAAAAACGAAAAAAAAAAACAATGCACTCTGGAGAGAAAACACACAAAACCACAACAAACTGAGGGAGGCTTGATACAAAAAAAATGGCAAGAAATATTTCACATAATACAAAAAGTCAATGACAAAACTAATCATAGCAAACCACCGACAAAGACACTTGGCGTAGCAGCCGCTTAGAGTCCATGGGCATGATAACTCAGCACCATTAGTTCCTTTGTGCTGAGTTTAAATGCAATAGCTGATGAGGGGGAAACAGTTTGCAGGTGAGCAATGGTGGAGCACAACTGTATCAGGGGGAAAACGTGGCGTGGAGTGGTGAAACGAGGATGAACCCAGCTCAGCAACTGGAGGAGCTGGGCTGAACCGAGAAAATGTATTCATTTATTTATTCCCTGGCTGTCTCAAAACATTACAATGATGCAGTAAATTGTGCTACACAGTACACAAAATGTGTTTGCTGGTTTGTCTTGTATAATTCACCATAAATGCAAAATCTTGCACTCAGTAGTGTAGCAAGTACAGATACCAGTGATTCGCATTAATGCAGAGTTGTCAAACTAAAATCCTGAAGGCCCACAGTGTCTGCTGGTTTTTGCAGTGTTTCTGTACCAGTCATTAACACAAGTCAGCAATTGGCTAATGACTCCACATACCATGTTCTCAAAGTGCTAATTAGCAGCTAATTGGACAGAAATCACAAAAGCCTGCAGATACAATGCCCCTCAAGGACTGGAGCTTAACACCCCTGCATTAATGGATCACTGCTATTGTAAGAGCATCTTTTATTTGCTTTAAAGGATAGTTCACTCAAAAATGAGAATTCACTCATCATTTACACACACCTTTTCTGATAGAAGGGTGGTTGAAGTTTTTTTAGTCCACAAAACACTTTTGGAGTTTCTCAGGAAAACAGTGGTGCCGACAAATCCAATTCAATTGAAGTTCATGGTGACCATGCTTTCAAATTAAAAACCAAAAGAAAAAAAGTAAAATGCCTTGAAGCTTGTGTGGTGTAATCCAACAGTCCGTAAGCCCTGAAATTCAAATCTTACTCAAAAAACCATCATTTGCACCATGTTTTTACACTAAGGGCTCTAATTTCTTGGCGCAGCGCAGGGTGGTGCAGCGTGATGCAGCCCACGCATTGGTAATTTCATCCGGTGCAGCCCTCACTGTGATAATTTCCTGCGGTGCAACACCGTGCGCAGCCACTTTGACAATTTGGTAGACAGACGTGTGCCGAGATGGGTGTGGCAGCATAGTGGAGAGAGGTGTCACATATTCATCAAGACGCAGTGACAATTTCGTAGAAAAAGTCTCCGATGAAGTTGCCCAGAAAGCTCGCCAGCTCCAACCTGGTTTACGTTCTGTGCAGTCGTAATTTCGCTGACCGGCGCACAGTACGCACACGTCACCGAAACCTCACAGGCAGGTTTCCAGAATGTCAGGCACATTTCAATGCAATAAATAATTACAGCAAGAACTATTTAATGTAATTATCCGAATCAGGACATAAATTATAGTATTTATATCGATAGTCCTGATGTCAGATTAAAGGCGGTTGGCACTTGTAATGGAAACTTGACCTGGCTTATTCAACGCAGCTGAATCTGAGATGCAAACTAACGACTTCACATCTTTCTCAGCTAACCACAAACTGTTCTGCTTGCGTTCTATGCTCAGTAAAGCCGCTTGCACACTGGACGTGAAACGAATTTTTCGCATGACTGATTACTGTCAATGCAAAGACGCGAATACACACGTCAGTTTATTCGTCTGTTTTCTTCCGTCTCTTTTGAAAATGAGTCAGATGAATCGAACAGATTCGCGATTTATTTCCACCGCAGAGATAAAATAGTGCTTGTAGTCAGTGACCAAATCAAGTCACAATTCACAATTAACATTGTGAATTAAATATGGCATGCACGATCAAGACTGTCCGATGTGAAATGCAAAATACTCCATGTCCGGCAGCCAGCAAAAAGTAAAAGGATTGATATGAGAACAGATTTATAACGAAATAAGTTAAGTTTGCATTTAATGTTCGACAGGCATTGCACATTGTCCCCCGCCAATGTGGACTCACTTTATTGAGCAGAGCTTAAACAGAAACATTGATTGAAATTTATCGGTACTCATCTTGAAGAACTGAACCCTCTAATCAAAACATTCACGTTTAATATCTAAAAGATTCCGTAGATTTGAAGAAATTAAAAACAATAATCGAATGTCGGACATGGAGTTATAGCCTATTGAAACCATCCGACTGTCAGTCACAGAGATACAGGGGAGACCGGGGTTACCTCGTCATGATTTTGTAATTGCCCTCATAACTCTTTGTTGTTAAGACTTTGAGAAATACCCTTATGGTCTATGTGTAGCGCAGAATGACCCCTAGAAAAGTTGTATTGATACAATCTCAATAAAACGTATATTCTCATGACAATATTCAATTTTCGATATGTCACAAACATGCCGAAGTAACCCCATACCTGGGGTTACTTCGTCAGATGGGTGGGGTAAAATTGTCATAGTTGGCAGTCAACTGAAGCTGAAAAAGACAGTCCAATATTCTCATTACAGAAATGGTGAGAACTGTTTTATTTTTACAACAAACCAACTCTATTATTTACGCATAATCACCATCAGAGTAGCAGATATGACATATTTAGGCGAGCACCCTGACATTTGCAGTCCTCATGTGCCCACCCTTTGCATGAGAAGCATTGGACCCCCTCCTCTCCACCTTTGGTTGATGAGTAAGGACCACGGCACCAAAGAGGAGCAGCAAACATTCCCACTGATAATGGAATGAAATGCAGAGGCCCCAGGGCTGGCATCTGCCAACCCTAAATACTCTGCCAACACCTCTACTTTAATGGGCCCCACCTGTGGCCCATTCAGGTGGAGGTGAAAGAGTGAGAAAGGGGAGGGGCTGCAAGAAGCAAACCCTTACAAACCCATACTTGTGTCCTCCAAACAAAGGCCCTAATAGGTCCTCTATCATAAACATAAAATAAATGCAAATATTAGAATTATTAAGACACTATAGGTGTCTGAAAAACAATAAATCAGCTCCTATGTTTGACTTTGGAATATTTTAATGTAGGCCTAACACAGGACCTACAAGCGGGGCAATCTCAGCATCCTGACAAACTAACCCCAAGCTGCTTGGCCAGTCTAGCCCTGTGCTCCCATTTTGGAAATAAGGCTGCATTTCTCATCTCATGATCGCAGCAGGTCTTTATCTTATATGTTCTTAATAACTCTAGTTACAAACGTTTATGAAACAGTAAAAACACAGTGGAAATTTTTGTCTTCAAAGAAGCTAGACGCATTTCTTTCCAAAACTTAAAGTTTGGAATTTGGGCCAAAATTCTGTTATTTAGGCAGAAAACATTTACATGACACTACAAGTCCTTCATCTTTCCAAGAGATGACGTTGTTGGGATGCCACATAATTTGTAAATTTTCGTTTTCCCGTCTGTGCGTTTGCAAAAAAAAACTGGGTTGACAAACCTTACCCCGTGACCAAAGTAACCCCGGTCTCCCCTATTAAAACCCTGTACGACTTTCGGACACGCGGACACTGCGATCAACGCAGCAATGCAATCCGCCGCGCGAAAAATTCCTTTTGCGTCCAGTGTGCAAGTAGCTGAATACTACTATTTTTGTCACTTAGGTTTTATCGTGTTTAGTGGGGGCAAGGAATACAGCCTGATTGCTTTGATCTCATACTGAGTTAAGATCACATATTGAAAATAAATGTGTAACGTATCTTGCATTGTTGTCCGTGCATGTTAATCCCAAAATTTTAAGCAGCAACAGGGTGTAATAATAGGAACATGCTATCCAGCGTTTCGCTTCCCAATGATGCAGGCAAAAGAAATAAATGAGCAACCGTCGTATTTCATTCCAAGTTCATAAGTTTGAATGATTTGACGTAGTTTCATTTTAAAATTCCATTCAAGTTCGCGAATGGTAATCATTTGAGAATGCCTCATATTCTTAATCCTTAATATAGACGTAAGTGGTGCAGAAAACATGCCTGAAGCAGCAAAGTAAAATGCAACATTAATGCATCATGCAGATAGGCTTCTTTTTTTCAACAATTTAAAGGTTAGGAGAGGAGCTCATTTTATTTGTATAGAGTTGACTCGGCTGTGTTAAACCCACTTAAGCCTTTTCTCCTCCCCTTTTGCCTCTTGCGCCGGTAGGAGGGACAGAGGCGGGACAGAGGAGTACTTGCGCCAGGCTAAGCCGAGCACGAAAATTGCTACATATGCCTGGACACCCCCTGTTGGCGCGGTGCTCCGCCTATTCATGACACCTGCACCTGGTCTACGAATTTAGAGCCCAAGGTGTCCGCTGTAGCCACTTGGCTGGAGCTGTTGCGGGCGCACACCCAAAACAGTGCGATACGGAGGACTCCAAAACTAAAAGATGAGGAACAAGAAGACAAGGAGAACTTCTGTTTACTGTGTTCATATGCTAGCCGGAACTGCGCCACCAAAAACAGAGATCTGCTCATATTGCAACTTGTCATGCTTACAGTTGAATTTGCAAACTTTCAAACAAAAAAGAAATGTCCGAGGACTTTCATGCAAATTTGGAAATATGATTATGATTACTTTGCTTAGCTTTTTTTGTTTGAGCCAGAAGATACTGACCAGGAACTCACACTGATGGACACAAAGCTGATGCTGATGAAGACAACTTTTGTTGATCTAAAAGGTCCCACCGTCTTTTCCCAAGTTTTTGTATTCCCGCAGGTTTGTAAAATTACTTAAAATCCATAATTTCTAGGTCATTGGCTGCCCTCAGAGGATCAGGCTTCCTGGAGTAGGTGTACCTTCTAAGATAATAAACTCTGCCGTGATTGGCCGGCTATCAGGGCTAAATTCAAATAAAGTAGGGTCAGCGCTAGAAGGGAGAGGAGAGAGGAAAGACTGAATGAGGTTGTGGTGAGGAGCAGGGAACACAGGCAGACAGCCAAGCTGGGGAGTCATCAAAGCAGCGTCTCTGGGCTGATCCAGTGGAGATCTCTGTACAGGTAGACTGAACTGGCAAAAAAAAAAATGTTTTATGCATAGAGATATATAATAGAACGAGAGATAACAGCCAATTAGCATGTTAGCTTCCTGCTTCCGCGTTTCCCACTGGAGGCAATATTGTGGCCAAAGATGCGGCAGCTCCATAGACATTAATTGAAAAGTGCAGATTTTTATCTTGCCAAATAAAGCGAAAACAAAAGCAAATGTATTCAGTAATCCTTCATTATTTTGCCCTTTGTCTGACGCAACTGTTCAATGTTTTCAAAAGGGCCTGTAAAATAAGAACTGATACTTAGAGCTTGATGACAGCTCGAGCACGAGCTTGGTTGTACAGCTGTTGCTCTGACTGAAGCCGTTCATCGAAAAGAGTGAAAAGTGCGTGCGCATTCCGGATTAGCAGCGTTGCTCGTCATTTCCCCTCGAAAACATTCGCCAATCCAACGACACACTTTCTTGGCAATTTGTGCCGTGTAATCAGATTTGCAATCTTATGAAATGGTGCCGGAAATAAGCACCCATGGAACGCCATTTTTATAGATGGCGTCAGGCAATTCCGTACTTCCTAGGCTGAAGTAGCTACCCTAGCATCTTCCAGTAATAGGGGTGGTACTTCCTCACTCTCTCCAGTTCTATTATATTACCTCCATGGTTTTAAGTGAGTATTCTTTTGTTTAACTGTTGTATTTTTGAGTTACTTCTCCCCTTTCTGTTATTCAGTTCATTAGCCAATTGTACCATTTTGCATCCTCTCCTTTGTATCCTATTCATTATCTCTGCCGTCTTCTCTAATTGCATCTTTGTTTAATTCCTGGCACCTCTCTCCATCCATTCCTCTCACCAGATTCCTCACCATGTATATTCTCCCTTTTTTCTGCCACACTAGTTCGTCATTGTTGATTCTGCCTCAGAATCACAACCAGCCCTTTTTTTCTGTCTACCCATCTTCCTGGTGCTTTGATCCCGTTCCACTTGAGTTCTCAGTGTTTGCCTGTGTTCTTATTACTCTGGCTGTCCGGTTTCAGTTTGTTTATTCAACCCCATTTCTGGCTTTTGATTTTGCTCCGTATTCTGTGAGCTTTGGTTTTCTGAACTTGGCCCGTTTTTGATTTTGACCTTGCATTGCAATTAAGGCACTGAATCTTGCCTGCGCGGAACCTACCTCTGCCTGCCTGATCATCTTAAATTTTGTTATGTGCCTGTGTCCGCGTCTGGGTCCATACCCCCATACTCTGATAGATTTCTACGATACAGATCCTTTATAGGCAAAGGGGAAAGGGATTGGCAACAAAATAGAAAATTTCTTTTCCCAAAATAATTCTGTGACATCGACTTGAAACAAATCATCTTAATAAATGGAAGATTCCGGTGAGCCTATACAATTTCTGGTCACACTTTAGATGAAGTGTCGCTCATAAAGGCTTTATACAGCATGTATAAAGCCTTCATAAATGAGACAATGTCTTCATAAATCATATATAAGTCAATTTCATGCTTTGTAGAGGGTGAAATAACACATTCTTATTCAGCATGTGATGCCAGATGTCATATAACTGACAATGTCACTTAGCTAGTGGCTAAATACTACAAGGGTAACATTGTCAGTTAAGTGACAATGTCGTTGTCACAACTGGCATCACATGCTGAATAAGGATGTGTTATTTCACCCTTTAAAAAGCATGACATTAGCTTATGTATGATTTATGAAGACATTATGTCTCATTTATGAAGGCATTATACATGCTGTATGAAGCTTTTATGAGCAACACTTCATCTAAAGAGTGACCCAATTTCTTTAGCAATTGCAAGAGAATTCTGTACCAGAGCTGAGCAATTCAAAAAGGCTGAATTTTTTAAAAATTAAAGAAAAAAAACTCACTAAGATTGGAACAGGTTTCGTTTTAACCCAACATAAAAATAGACATTCTACTCTACTTAAAAAGTTTCTCGACTGAATCTAGTGTCATAGTTATGAAATAAAAGCAAAAACCTGCATTGGTTTCAAATAAGAATTAACATCTCCCTTCTCCTCCATTAAAGTTACTTTCTGCATAAGTCAGCAATGTTCAGAGCCAATCAGCATGCATTTTTAATGCGTGATAATGAGTATCGAAAAAGTTCTGCAACCGCCTAATTAATTTTGAGGTTGCTCCAGTTGCGAAAATGATATAACTCTTGCATAAGACAAGTTTGATTTCTGCATAAAAATATTTTTTACTTCATTTTTTTTAAACAATACTCAAAAAATGGTTTTAAAACTCCCTTGATGTTGCTCACTATAATTTTAATATATGAGCTTTGTAAATTATTAATTTTTTCCTTCCTCTTCAGGCACTTTATTGATATCCGCCCAAACATTGATGAAATAAAACCCCGCAGGGCTTTCGTTGTCACATTTTTAGAAGCTGCCATGTTTTACATTTGGATCTTTACTTCAAAAATAGCTGTATTTCAAAATTTTCACTTCAACAGCCTGTGCATCCTACCTGTAACAAATATTTTGGAATCTTTACCTTTTTTTTCTGCAAAGGTAGGTGAAGTGATTTTCATTTTATCAAAGCCATGACATCCCATCCAGCTTCCTCCTCACGGTGCACTGCGTACTTTGAACCTGCAGGTGGTAGCAATTTAATCTCCACTGATGGGACACAATAAAGTGGAAAGTAGTCCATAAGCCAGCTTGTGCTGGAAATTCATAATCTAATTCAGACCAAACAGCACTTCGTTGGGGGTCGTGTCTGAAGTTCTGGTGTCTGATTCGAATGAACGCCTTTGATCTTTGTTGTTCACTTGCATGCTTAATATCGCTTAACCCTTTGAGCGCTGAATGCATTTTCAAGGAATTAAAAATTTTGTTATCCTGAGTTGTTGAAAACCTACCATGTGGCATATTGTTTAAAACAGGTTTTCGACAGCGTCTG
This sequence comes from Gymnothorax reevesii, assembly GCA_029721435.1. Classification (NCBI taxonomy): domain Eukaryota; kingdom Metazoa; phylum Chordata; class Actinopteri; order Anguilliformes; family Muraenidae; genus Gymnothorax; species Gymnothorax reevesii. The sequence goes on from CM056586.1 coordinate 58,279,436, forward strand.
ATTTTGATGTTACACCATCGGGCAACTAAAGTTGCGCATGGTGCTGAAAGGCTTAATCCAGTCTGTTGCTTAGAAATGACTGAATTATTATAGATATCATAGATGCAGACTACTTTCAAAGATGCATTATCCACTCCAAATGTGTTTTTGTGTCTGTGTGTGTCACCTTGAGTAAGAATAAGTAAAATAATTCCTCGGCAAGGGATGTGGCTGTACTGGCTGTTTTTTTTTTTCTCTCTTTCTCTTGCATTTTCTGTCTTGCATTGAGGCTGCGTCAGTTTGAAGGTCTAAGAATGGGCAATAATTTTAAGCATAAATATCATAAAGGTCAGACTTAATAACTACATTACTGAAAAAACTAAAACTAGAATAATTAAGCGAGAGCCATTCTCACACAATCCATTTGGTATGAACACAACCCATTTTAGGGTTTACAATGGTTGGTTGATGCAAGTGTTCGGATGAAGATGTAACCAGTGTCGACACAGCCTGGTGTTTTCATTGAATGTTGGCCATACCTCAGGCCAGATTTCAGCAAATTCCCCTAGTTTGTCATGGCCGGGAACTTTGTCAAATTTACCGTCGTTTACACACGTGGCCGTTGGAAATCTCCATTTCAGAATATATTTTTTAAACATGTCTTCCCATATCTATCTATCTCGGCAGTATGACATCAATTTCAACAAATTCTTTTTTCATTCATTTGGAAAATATATCAGTTACAATGTGCATTGGTAAGCACATGATTATAATCATTGGTGACACTTTGTGGGGCCCCAGAATGGGCCCCCCCCCCCAAAACAAAAATAAAGACTAAAAAATGTTAAAAATATCATTTTTTGTCATAAAGAAAATTGATTTTGTAGGTTTCTCTGGTGGATTCATGAACCCATGGGGTGATTTATCAATGCTGAAAATTATTTTGAATTTTGTGGTTTGGGCCAGAAATCGCCCTTAATGGGGCTCCACCTTTGTTATGTCATTGTTTTGACTGTATGCAATGTCAGGGCATTTATTTCCAATTAGAGTTGTATTAATTTTTGGCCTAGATCTTGTATTGATGACGTGATAGTTGAAGCACTCTGTAATTATCTCCTGCACATCAGTGCGATTAAGGTCAGGACATCGTAGTGGCCAATTAATTTGTGAAAATGACTCCTCATACTTGTATTTCTCATACCTTGTTTTCTGTGCTTGATGAAAGTCAATAATTTGCCCCTTCTGAAACACTGTGACATCTATTCTGCCACTAAGAGATACATCTTCTGACAAATATTTTTGAAATGAGAAGCAACTTGATTCATCAGTTGTTGCCTGCCGAAACACATGAATCCCTGCATATGATTCAACCATGGACTTTATTTGTTGTTCAAAATCCAAAGGGCAACTTCTTTTTTTTTTTTGAACTGGCAAAGTATTTTCAAATAGATGAAGCAGTATCTTTGCATCTCCCAGAGTCATTGGGAATTCATTTAGTGCAATGGTGGGCACGGAGACCAGGAAAATGTGGACTGGACTCAAGTGCAAGGGTGGACTTAGTTGTGCATTTTATTACACACAAAAATACAGAAACAATATAGCAATTGCAGTTCCAAAAAAAACTATTTGTTGTACAAACAATGCATACTAACACAACAGTACTGGTATTACAATAATAGTTAAGGGATCTTCAGGGTAAAAATTTCTGTTTTTTTTTTTGGAAAAATGTGAGTATTTTAGATTTTCACATAAAGTAAATAAAGGAATGCAGTGAAATGCCAGGGTAAGCGGAAAAGACAAAGAGGATTATCTGGCTGGATTATCTAGCGCCATAATCATTACTCCAACAGTTTGACCCTTGTTGGGATACGTGCCCCATCATTACTCCAACAGTTTGACCCTTGTTGGGATACGTGCCCCAACATTTAGCAGATGACCCCAGGGTCATGGGAATGGACTCAACCAGACTCTCTGGCGCCAATCTCATCTTGCCACAGGGGTAATGGTTAATGCAGATGCCTGGGAATCTACCAAAAAACTGCTGTCCGCAAACCTTTGGCCAGCGAGACTCATGCCAGACAACTCCACAGTGCCATCCAATGGACTCTGACATAACTGCACCCGTACAATTTCAATACATTACAGTTTCGGTAAATATTTCTAAAGACTTTTAATTTCCTGAGTAAAACACTAATCTCACTCACGATGTCACAGAATAATGTGTATTTTGCTATACTGAAGGTTAAGAGTGGAATAATAGCCTTAATGCAGATTATTCTTGTAATTCGGTATTGTGTCGGACGTTTCATGACCAACTCTAACGCAAGTAGGTTAAGAATATGCTTCAGTTTTCCTTGCGGTCATGTCTCCTCCCACAGCCCCTCCGGAATGGGGGAGCATTCTTGGCTCAAATGACACAAAATGACCTATGACCCCGCCATAGGACGCATTGGGCATAAAAGAGGGGGAAACAGAGAAGTCGGGGAAGCTTGCATTCATCCTTTCCTCATATACGTTGTGTATATGTGTAGTTTTGGGTTGCGCCAGGTATGAACTGACTTATTTTTCTCTTTTCTGTAATGATGTAATTGGGTCTTGTGATTTAAGCTTGTGCCTGCCTGACGAAATAAATTGATATTCGCATCTGTGGTGTGTTTCTGACTTTGGACAAACGTATACCTACCGGTTCGGACTCCTGGATCCCAATATAGTAACGTAGTCCGTAATCGCGTGCCTGATCAACGTGCTTGGCATCTGCGTTATAAGGTGGATTTTCCATGCTGTGTATGGTGCCATTAATATTGGCTTTGAGTAGATTCCGTTAATATCTTTAGACGGAAATCTTAAAAGACGCAAGGCCTCTGAACGATGGAACTCCGTTATGTCTTGTAGTTGCTCGCGGTGGGCCCCGGTAATCCCTAGTCATAGCGAGGTCTATGTCAAATTACTGTGCTTAATAGGCTGCCAGCCTCTGAGTTCTTTCGCCGGATTGGGTCGTTTGGATGGTTTTGGTCCGGCGGAGTAGGGTATAGACCTGTTGTGAGTCCAATGCACAACAGAGCTCCAAATTAAGTCATAAATTGACTAATTAAAATCCGATCATATTTATGCAAACACATACTAACCGCAAAGATTGAATCTACAAATTTGTATCTTAAATTTGATATGGAGTCAGATATATAGTAACCGCCAAGCCATTAGGGCTGCAGCATCCGCGAGGCACGTCTCAGGCCAGTCAAAAGCAGAACGTGAAAGACGTCATCACATGAGGCCTGGGGCAGGGGTCCAGAGCAGACGCTGTAGCCAGACCCCATTATTACAATGGAGACTGGTAAATCTTTATTTCTCTCGCAGCATACGAAAACGCGCTGAGACCTTCCGCCTCAGCTGGGACCCTCCTTGGCCTAGTTGCACGGTGTTTACACCAGCAAACACCAAGAATCTATGTTTCTCCTCAGCCTCAGTTGTTACTTGTGACTTTAAATGTAAATTCCCAAAAATCACAATTTTGACTGATTTTCAACCTTCTGGCATTCATAAATCATTAATATTCATCTGATTGACGTGAAATTTTGTATGAAGTTATATCAGTTGGAGATCTATGAAATGACTTCGGAATTTCTAGATAGGTGCATCCATAGGGGGTTAATTTTGAAAGTGAAGCAAGTGATGATAGCAGTTTTCATTGTGGTTACATAACAGATTTCATTAAATATTCATTAATTTTACAAACAAAAAAAAATACTCTCTTAAACCTTTCATATGAGACTAACTTGAGTAAAATCTGACCATGGTGTGATGACTGGTGAGTTGAGACGCCAAACACAGCGGCCAGAATAAAAGGAGGACACGCAGATGAGAGAGACAAACAAATAAAATAAGAGAGCTAGACTCGCGTTTCCAACGGACCAAGATGTCGTCCGAGGCAAGGTAGCAAGGCGAGCTCGACGGGATGAATAGAAAGGGAAAAAACAGAAAGATTCCCTTACAATCTAGAACTTTTCCTCAAATATGCAGCTAAACCTCAACAACTCTCTTACTAGAGACCTTACCGGCTAAAGTGAAAACATAACACTGACACTCTAGCAAGGGAAGTGAAGCGGAACTAGGGCTTAAATAGAATCCGGACGACGCCCCCAATTGATGCCAGCTGGCCCAGAAATCCGATAGAGAGCAAAAAGATATCGTCCCGGACGAGAGCAACAAAGAAAGCTCTCAAAGCCTCCAAACCATGACACATGGGTTATTGAAATATCAGTGACACAAAATTTTTTCAGATTTTGTCATTAAAGTGCCATTTCTATGGCAACCATGTACAACCCCAATTCAGAAATAGTTGGTGTAAATTGTGAATAAAATCAAAAGGCAAAGACTTTCCGATCACTTGAGCAGATATGTTATTTACAATAGAGCATAGATAACATTTCAAATGTTAAAGATGAGACATTTAACATTTTAATCCACAAAATGAGCTCATTTCAAATTTTCTGGCAGAAAAGGGATGAAGAAACAATAAATATATACGAGAATAAGCTGAAAGAACATTTAGCAAGTAATTAAGTTATTGGAATCAGGTATGTAACATGATTGGCTATAAAAGGGATGTCTTAGAGAGGCTGAGTCTCTCAGAAGAGAAGATAGCCAGAGGCTCTCCAACCTGTGAAGGCTTGCGTAAAAAAAAAATGTGGAGTACTTTAAAAACATTGTTCCTCAATGTCAAATTGCAAAGGCTTCGAAGTTCTCATCATTGACAATGCATAACATCATCAAAAGACTCAGAGAAACTGGAAAAATCTCTGGGCGTAAGGGACAAGGCCGAAGACCTTTACTGGATACCCATGATCTTCGGGCCCCCAGATGCCACTGCATTACTCACCGGCATGAGTCTGACATTACTAAATGGGCCCAGGAATGCTTAAAGAAACCACTGTCTGTAAAAGTCCGCCGTGCCATCCACAGATGCCACCTAAAACTCTTTAATGCAAAAAGCAAGCCATTGTTGAGCATGATCCAGAGGCGCCGCCGTGTTCTGTGGGCCAAGACTCATTTAAAATTGACTGTAGCAAAGTGTCCTGTGGTCAGACGAGTCCAAATTTGGCATTCTTTTTGGATATCATGGGCGTTGTGTCCTCTGGGCTAAAGAGGAGAAAGACCACCCCTCCTGTTATCAGCATTTAGTTTAAAAACCAGCATCTCTGATGGTATGGGGATGCATTAGTGCATATGGTGTGGGAGACTTGCATGTTTTGAAAAGCACCATGCTGAAAGGTATATAAAGGTTTAAGAGCAACATATGGTCCCCTCCAGACGACATCTATTCCAGGGAAGGCCTTGTGTATTTCAGCAGGATAATGCAAAAGCACATACAACAGCATAGCTTCGTTGTAGAAAAGTCTGTGTGCTGAATTGGCCTGCCTGCAGTCCCGATCTTTCATCTATTGAGAACATTTGGTGCATAATTAAACAAAAAGTCTGTCAAATGAGACCCAAATCTCTCCAGTAGCTGGAAGCCTGTCTTAAACAAGAGTGGGATCAAATTCCAATGGCTAGCCTCAAGAAACTTGTCTCCTCAATGCCCAGATTCCTCCACTCTGTGTTGAAAAGAAGAGGGGATGCTGCACCATGGTAAACAGGCCCCTGTACCAACTTTTTTGGAGACCTGCAGCAGCCATCAAATTTGAAATGAGTTCATTTTGTGGATAAAAATTGGAAAATTTCTCAGTTTCAAAATTTGCCATGTGAACTTTGTTCTAGTGTGAATAAAATACTGGCTGGTGTGATTTGAAATTCATTGTGTTTTGATTTTATTCACAATTTACACTTTGTCCCAACTATTTCGGAATTGGTGTTGTAAATTTCCAATGAAAATACTTCATTTTATGAGGTTAAAATCATGGGAAAGCAATGATATACACTACCGGTCAAAAGTTTTAGGACAGCCCAATTTACCACTCATTTATAGAAAATTACAAAGGTTAGTGGTGAACTGTCAGAAGTTTTAAACAAAAGGTAAGATTACCCAGGGTTTTTGTACACCTTTAAGTAGGCGAAAGGATGGTTCCTCAGTGTGTGACATCAACTGTTAAACGTGCAGAAGAAAGCATGATGGTCTGGGGCTGTTTTGCTGGATCCATGGTCAGTGACCTTGAACCAAAAACAGCTACCACAGCATTCTGCCGCGCCATGCAGTACCCTCTGGGATGTGCCTAGTTGGACAGGGGTTCATCCTACAGCAAGATAATGACCCAAAACATCAGTCCAACTAAAAAGAACAAGATGGTAAGCTTGAAAACATGGAGTAGCAGCACAGTCTCCAGACTTAAACCCCATCGAGATGGTTTGGGATGAACTGGACAGAAGAGTGAAAGCAAAGCAGCCTACAAGTGCCACACATTTATGGGAACTTCTGCTACAGAGTTGGGAAGAACTTTCTGAAGAATATTTGATTTCCATTGCAGAAAGAATGCCACGAGTGTGTTCAGCCGTTATATCTGCCAAAGGTGGCTAGTTTGAGTTAAAAGTTTAAAATACAGTTTGGTTTATAAATTGATTCCATGATTTTTTGATCTTTTTTAGCTTCAATTGTTAATTTGTTCCATCATGTCTATGCTTTCATTCCAGAGTACAATGAGACATTAAACTGCACGATTTTCAATTGAAAAACTGGATAAATTGGGGTGTCCTAAAACTTTTGACCGATAGTATATATACATACTACTACCAATCAGCAGTAATCACACACAGCTGCTCCTAGTGTGTTTGAGTGTGACAGCGCACCAGGTCTTGATTGGCCCTGCGTGCTGGACCTGCAGAGGCAAGACAAGACATTTAGACTAAATGGCATGCTTCCTCATCAGTTTAACAACTATAACGATGACTTCCATACACAATTGACATGGTCCCTGTCAACCATTTGGTACTCGTTTGTTCTCTTGCTGCCTCAAGAATGAACATCACCTGGAGTTTAGTGAAGGTCATTCACAGCCTGACTCAACCATTGTGTGGTGCACTCATTTTAAACATCTGTCACAACTCAGAGAATAAAAATTACTCAAGATTTAAATAAATCCGTACTGTACAATCAGAATGTAAAAAAAAAAATGTAAATGTTTTATTTGACAATGATCCACAGAGATATGAAGGTAATCCATGCAAATATCTGGCTTGCTTCTTCGCACGGTGAGGGTCCAGACAAAGGTTACACATGCATTGCCTGCATAATGATTTATTTGGTATTATACCATGGTCTGGGTGATTACTTTTTTCTGATTGGCTGGCAGGTAAGCATTAAAACCGTGGAACCGCACGGGTAGTTCGGCAACGGTAGTTTCACCATTCGAAATTCATCCACTAGCAAACTTGTAACCCTAGCAACGTTTAACCTGGTATTCGGCGGGGTACAACAGAAACCTCGCTGCTCATTTATTTCCATTAAATTTGGTGGCGTCATATAAGTTGCGTCCACCAGGGCGGTTAACTATAGGTACCCGAGCGATAATGACCAGGAATATTATAGCAGTGAAGTTATCAAGCTTTATTCATTAAACGATTGTAATTGTGTACGGTTACAAAGGAAGCTAACGTGTCCACTTCAAGTATCAGCAACTGCTGACAGTTCGCTAGCTACGTGCTATGCCAGCAGACTGATTTTAGCTCGCTGACTGCGGAAACCGTCATAAGTTCATTGTAATTTTGGGTAGCAAGTTAGCAACAGTCTGCATAATCGCGCATAATTTTGCGTTATGCATAATCTCCAATTCAGCTGGAATCCGTTATAAAATCATCAGCTGGTAAACAGATGTAAGCGTGTGCAAAAATTCCTTCTCCATGAACGCAAGATGAACTAAGATAGCTGGTTCAATTTAGCTTGGCCTATAGTATTGGGTATGAGAAGGCGGGGCGCCTGTTTAATGATTACCAGCTCGTTTTTTTTTTTTTTGGTGCAAAACTTAGACCAAAAATTTCTGAATGCTGCGATTTGATATTGCTGGCAAATGACCATGGAATAAGCGGGATAATCAACTCGAAGGTGAACATTCCATGGTTTTAATGCACTTCGCAGAGGCAACCACCCGACGTGAAGCCTCCGCGTCGTGCATTAAAACCGTGGAATGCACACCTTCTCGTTAATTATCCCTTACGTAACCAATTGGTATATGTAGAAATAATGCATTCTGTACATTCCAAAAGTTTTTGCCGGTAGAATTATTATTTAAAACTCCAAGCTTAAATTTAGATCATCATATCTATCAAATTTGATAGTTTTGTCCAAAGGAATAACAATTTCGGCTTTGTCTGCAAAAAATAAAATTTTCATGTTTCTTAATTTATGAGTATTGGTTAATAACAGTAAACCACCACAGAGGTGGGTGGGAATTCATGATTCTTCTGATTCCGTTCATAACACATACCTAATTTACATATTCAGAATGATTGTACACAACCCCCTAGTGCAGAGATATCCCAACTTTCATCAATCATGCATACCCTACCTAATTTTAACTTCCACTATTTTTGATGCCACTTCATTTCTGTGAATTCTTTGTACAAAACCCAAAACCAGTGAAGTTGGCACGTTGTGTAAATCGTAAATAAAAACAGAGTACAATGATTTGCAAATCCCTTTCAACCTATATTCAATTGACTACACTGCAAAGACAAGTTACTAAATGTTTGAACAGGTAAACTTTGTAATTTTTTGCAGATATTAGCTCATTTGGAATTTGATGCCTGCAACATGTTTCAAAAAAGCTGACACAAGTGGCAAAAAAGACTGAGAGAGTTGAGGAATGCTCATCAAACACTTATTTGGAACATCCCACAGGTGAACGGGCTAATTGGGGAACAGGTGGGTGCCATGATTAGGTATAAAAGCAGCTTCCCTGAAATGCTCAGTCATTCACAAACAAGGATGGGGCGAGGGTCACCAGTTAGTGAACAAATGCATGAGCTGATTGTCGAACAGTTTAAAAACAACATTCCTCAACGAGCTACTGCAAGAAATGTAGGGATTTCATCATCTATGGTCCCTAATATCGTCAAAAGGTTCAGAGAATCTGGAGAAATCGCTGCACGTAAGCGACAAGGCCGAAAACTAACATTGAATGCCCGTGTCCTTCGATCGCTCAGGCGGTACTGCATCAAAAACCGACATCAGTGTGTAAAGGACATCACCACATAGGCTGAGGAACACTTCAGAAAACCACTGTCCGTAACTACAGTTCGTCACTACATCTGCAAGTGCAAGTTAAAACTCTACAATGCAAAACGAAAGCCATTTATCAACAGCACCCAGAAACGCTGCCGGCTTCGCTGGGCCCAAGCTCATCTAAGATGGACTGATGCAAAGTAGAAAAGTGTTCTGACGAGTCCACATTTCAAATTGTTTTTGGAAACAGTGGACGTCGTGTCCTCCGGACCAAAGAAGAAAAGAACCATCTGGACTGTTATAGGCGCAAAGTTCAAAGGCCAGCATCTGTGATGGTATGGGGGTGTATTAGTGCCCAAGGCATGGGCAACTTACACATATGTGAAGGCACCATTAATGCTGAAAGGTACATACAGGTTTTGGAGCAACATATTTTGCCATCCAAGCAACGTCTTTTTCATGGACGCCCCTGCTTATTTCAGAAAGATAATGCCAAGCCACATTCTGCACTTGTTACAACAGCATGGCTCCGTAGTAAAAGAGTGCGGGTACTAGACTGGCCTGCCTGTAGTCCAGACCTGTCTCCCATTGAAAATGTGTGGCGCATTATGAAGTGTAAAATACGACAACGGAGACCCCGGACTGTTGAACAACTTAAGCTGTACATCAAGCAAGAATGGGAAAGAGTTCCACCTGAAAAAATTGGTCTCCTCAGTTCCCAGGCGTTTACTGAGTGTCATTAAAAGGAAAGGCGATGTAACACAGTGGTAAAAAAGCCCCTGTGCCAACTTTTTTGCAATGTGTTGCTGCCTTTAAATTCTAAGTTAATGATTATTTGCAAAAAAAAATTAGATTCCTCAGTTTGAACATTAAACATCTTGTCTTTGCAGTGTATTCAATTGAATCTAAGTTGAAAAGGATTTGCAAATCATTGTATTCTGTTTTTATCTACGATTTACACAACGAGCCAACTTCACTGGTTTTGGGTTTTGTATAATGCTTGCAGAGGGGATCTGACCCATACCCAGAATTTGCATGACATTTACTTAAATAAATGAAAGAATGTTCAAAAAAGACAGTAAATATGCTTTAAAATGGATTTACCAAGGTATCCTTGTAATATAAATGGCTCCCCACAGCACTTTTCCCACAATATATTCAGACCATTGTACAAACATCTTATAACCTGTGTGATATAAAACAGGTTAGCTTGAATACTTTTAATGCCTTCAATTTTGACCAAGTTCATAGCTTGCTTACCTAATAGTTAATTTTTGGCAAATGTGAGAACAAATCGGTGAAAAAAACAGCCAGCAATTGAAATCAATAACATCAGCCATCAATTTTATCTGCAGTTGATTGACAAGAGCATTGAATGAGCATTTACAAAACTGGCTTTGCAGATAATTTTGCTGAAATCGGTGTTTTTAAAGTAGTGAACCATGTCAACCCTTCGGCCAGGTGACCACATGACACCCATCTAATTTATACATGATCAGAATAAATTAACCAAATTTATATCGCAGCTCAATTAGTTTATGCCAGAATACTCACAAAGCATCATGTGTTGAGCATATAATATTTGTATAGTCCTATCAATGTGAGTTGGAAAAGTAGGGCTGCTTTGAACTTTTGCCAAACTGCCACTTTGCAAAATGTTCCCTGCAATCTAAAAATTTCCTAAGATTGACATGTCCCTCTTGGCTTAGTCAAATCACTTCTATCAGCAACTTTTTTGGAGGAAGCATGCAATAAAAATAGTAAACTTGACAAGCCCCCACGTAACAAGGATCTGGACACTATCTGTAATATAAATTTATGAGGTTCATGGTTTTCTGAAATGGTGGGTTATTCAACCCAAAAAAAAAAATTGTAGATGTTAATTGGACGAGACTTTGAGTAAATTAAAGACAATGAATCCATTATGTCACATTTGAAGTCTCCTTTATAAATGTCTGGGCAGATTTTGTATCATACATAAAAAAAAAACAAACACTTGCAATGGGACTGTACCAGACTGGCCCATGGAATGGAATGGCTTGGAAAATTCATGTCGGTCCACCTGTGATAGAATTGCAGGAAGTGCCTCTTTTAAATGCTCTCTATTCCAATAGATTACGCATCACAAAAATGGAGAAATGAATGAATTAATGAATAAACAAATAAAGAAATAAATATGTACAATTGTGGACAAGATTAACTTATGGTTTACTTTTGTAATTTCCTCTATTTCCCAAAATAAATGTTGCCAAAATCTGTTGAAAAAACATTTCCAATCCCTCATTTTAAGGACGCAATATATAACTATCGCCTTAAACGCTAACTTTTCACTGAAGCTTTCTCTGATGTAGGATGAAAGTTAAGGCTTTCATATATTTAGCATGATTTTTTTATGTTGAACGATTTTAGCGGGCCACAACAGAAGGAACTGATGTACGTTTGGGAGAGGAGGATTTGAAGGTTGCATTGTCGCAGTCACATAACAATATTTGTCATACTATCGTCGTTTATAAATTTCAAGACAGCCCTGTGACTGACATAGTATCTAATGCAATCCAAAAAAAGATGAGAAACAAAAGTCTGACATCAAGATTGGCCGAGCAAAAGTCCTCACGTCAATCTGATTTAGATGCTGTGACATGACTTTAAATTGGCAGCTCGCGCTTGAAAACCCACCAATATGCCTGAATTAAAACAATTCTGCGAAGGAGAGTGGGCCAAAATTTGTCCACACCAATGTAAAAGACTCATTGCCAGTTATTGCAAAATTTTGATTGCAGTTTTTGCTGCCTCTGGTGGCACAACCGGTTATTAGGTTTAGTCATAGGGGAGAAAATTACTTTTTCACATGGGTGACACAGATTTTGAAAAACTCTTTACCTTCAATCAATGAAATTATCATTCAAACGATGCTTTTTGTGCTAACTGACATTGCCTTTTTTTAATTTTAAGTAGTGCACTCCAATGACTTATGGCTTCTCTTATTTACTCACCATGGAGGTGAGAGAGGTTACACAGATGTTTTGTTTTTTTTTTTTTTTTTGGTTTTTTTCAAGACTTTTTTTAAAATAATAAAATTAGTTGGATGATTTGAACATTTAGATATGACATATCAGCAAAAATGGGAGAAATCAAATAAGGAGGCAAATACTTTTTCACAGCACTCCATGTGTGTACCATCTACCTGGGGAAGAGATGTCAAGACTAGCTGGTAGAGGGAGCGTGATGCTCTGTGAAATGCTCTGCTGAGACACAGTGGGTCCAGGAATTTAAGTGCATGTCAGTTTGGCAACACAGGACGGACCCACACAATATTAGGCAGGTCATTTTAAAGTAATTATATCCCCGAACGCCGAATGGCGTTCCAGGGATATTATGTTTTTGGTCTGACCGCCGCCGCCGCACTACGTTTTAACGCGATAACTTCCGTAATATTTCAATTACAAATTTTTTATTTTGCGCATAAGTAAGTATCATAAAGAGGAAGAACTGATTCGATTTTGGACAATTTACGATATCTAGATTGGCCACCAGGGGCCAAAAACGGAAAAAATCATTGTTTTTATCATATCTCTGGAAATATTTGTCCGATTGACCTCAAATCAAGTGCAAATAAAAGGTCATGACCTGAGGATGTGTCCAACGATGACATTACACCTGTTTGGTTCAAAATTCTGACACAAGGTGGAGCTTTGTCACATAAAATTCACCATTTTTGCTATATCTTTGGAACTATCTCTCCAATTGACATGAAACTATGTGCAACTGCAAGGTCATGACCTCACAACGTGTCACATGATGACATCATACCTGTATGGTTCAATATTTTGCCATCAGGTGGCGCTTTGTGATGGAAAATTACCATTTTGGCCATATCTTCAGAAAAATTTGTCCGATTGACCTGAAATTAAGTTCAAATGCAAGTCTATTCAAGGTCTATTCACGGATTGGGAAATTGGAGAATTGGGGGCGTTCGGGGATATACCCCCAGCCGTCGCTTCTGACGGCATAAGCCTAGTTATTTTGGAGGATTTTTGCTTGAGAAAATGCCTGTTAAGTCACTTTCTATTGCTGAATAAAATCACACAATAAGGAGCCAGCCTGTCACCTTCTGGTGAAAGCCATTGCATTTGCACTATTTACTTTGATGATTTCTACAAGACACGGCAACTGGATTTAGATTAAACCACAGATGAGCATTAAATTGAGTGTTCCAAGGACAGAGCAATCAAATTTAAGAGGTCGCACAACTTTTCTCAGAAAACGCCAGTTTAAACTTTTTATAAACTCCAAACTGCAGCGAAGTTAATGACAGAGCAATAACCCCTACATGTAGCAGGTAGAGACTGTCGGGATATCTTGCTGCTGGCTGTTTGTAAATTGCTTGTTACAAGCTTGCATCGTTTCACAAAATCCATATAATAGTTATTGCTGTACTTTTGATTCAGAAACTGCAGTTTCTTGAGGACACATAAAAAGAGAGCAGCGAAACACAAGATGGGAGAGTGAATAAATGAAATTACATAACATAACTTTTATTTTCTGAACCTTGGACTTTCCTGTAGCGTCTTTACACAAAGAGACTTCAAGGTGTTGGGGTGCGCAACTGTCTGTCTTCACATTTAATTAGCAACCCAACATTAATTTAAGCATAATTATGTCTCCAACGGCACAGCACTGAAAGTTCTGGGTGGAAGAGGTTAAACTGAAAACCTGGCTGGATTGGAAAATACTTTTTTGTTGATAACTTCTCAGAAATGGTCCAGTATTATTTAAATGACAGCCATAATGAGTGCTGTTCAAACTCTCAGAATGCTGAGGAAAGGTGCTTCAATACTAACTTACTGATCTCCTTTAGCATATGGCAGTGTTTCTCAACCCTGCTTTTGGAGTACCCAGCACTGTGTGCACATTTCATATGTCTCCCTGACCTAACACACCCAGTTCAGGTCATTAAATATTCTACTAATGAGCATTTCAGCTGAATCAAATCAAGGAGACATCCAAAATGTGCAGGGCATGGGGTACTTTAGGAGCAGGGTTGGGAAAAACTTGAACAGGTGTAACCGCTCTGAGTGGCACTTTATTGTAGCTGGCTGTTTCAGTCAACTCCTCGACTCTGCGTTGTGTTTGCGGAATGGTGAGCGGGAGGCTTGTTGATGGTTTATACCACAGTTTAATATTTCAGCGTTTTCCATTAGCTGAACAGGAACAGACAATATGCTGGTCAAGCAAACAGTTGGCTCATTATTGTGACTCAAACACACTATAGGGAAATAGCATGTGATAATAGCACGGGAGCTAGCTAGCTAATGTAACAATGCAGTAATATGGGCATTTCAGCAATTATAAATGATGATAATCCACTCCGAACGCATCGGTACAACATTCTCATGGAATACAGTGCAGCGGAAACACACATTAACACACAGCATTTGTTCACAGCACTGCACCCTGCAACTCACCTCATGCATGTCTCTCATAAAACTGGCAATGCAGTACGGCTGCCGATCAATTATATAGTGCAATGAGAGAGGGTGCACTTGAGCCTAAAATATGAAAACGCTTGTATCTCATATTGTTGCACATGGGATGATGGACATTTTAAACTCCGTTACATAGGGTGCACTTAAACAGCCTATATGATAAGAAAGGCGATAACACTGTCCTTCAATCCCCTACAGCAGCAATATTTAAAGAGATGCATCAACCGCCCTGCCATTCACGAAAGCAAGGAAACATGTTGGACAAGGGATGCATGTGAATGTCGCCTGGTATAAGTGCAGTTGGATTCTCTTAGCACCATGGTTGTCTTTTCCTAAGTCCCTACGAATTCTCCTGTGCATCTTCCCTTAACCTCATGACGTTTTCCACCAAGGTTAAGGAATAGTAGCCAAGAATTAGGCAATAGGATGCATTTTTTAACTTGAATAATTGACCGCAGCCTCAGACTCGCTCTGGTCATTGAAAATCCCATGATGCTTTTTGACTTTTAGGAGGTGTCCTGGCTATTTTCATAACCTGGAGCTTTTAACCTGCCATCAGACTGTCCCCTAATATAACTGTTTATGCAATCTGCCCTCTTCCTCTCAGCTGATGTGTGATCAGCATTCTGGCACAAAATAGCTGCACTGCATCACCCAAGTGGGTGTGACATTTTGGTGGTGGATGAGGTAAGATTCCCATATACGACTGTAAAACACTTTTACACTATTTAAATTCACTGTTAAGTCTTCTGAATTTGGCTGGGGATATCCTCTTTCATGTCACTTACATAGACCGATGCCATATCAAGAATTTTTTATTATACGCCCGTCTTAAGATGTCATCACCCCCGTCCGTCCGTCTGTTGTCTGTTAGCAATTTCTTGTCCGGGGCATAACTCCTGAGCCGCTTGAGCTACATTCGTGATACTTCACATACACGTGCACCATCACTAGGCGCTGTGTCATGCACCATGATTTCGTTCACCCGGTCAAGGTCAAGGTCACTGGCAAAGGTCAAAGGTCACATGGGGCCCAGATGGGGCTTGTCCGGAGCATAACTTCTCAACCGCTTCAGATACATCCATGATATTTCACACACACGTGTACCATCACTGAGCGGAGTGTCGCGTACCATGTTTACGGCCCTCCCTCCAAGGTCAAGGTCACGGACAAAGGTCCAAGGTAACATGGGGCTGTTGTCTGTTGGATATTGGTATCATGTTGTCTGTCCACTTCCTGATCCATGCTCATGATGCGCGTATTATGCACCGTTGGCGGTGCTCTTCTTGTTGTCATTAATGGTGCAATGTCGCTTATCTTTCATGGCATTAAGCTGAAATATGCTTTGGATCAATTTTACAGTGAGCACAAGTGGGTGAAAAGTGAAGGCTGTGCTGTGTCTTTATGATGGTGTGTTTTTGACTTTCACAATAAGGGAAATGAATGCTTTGTCTTAGATAAGAGGAACTTGGAGAGAAGTAAATAGGGTGTATGTGCAGAACTGCAGTTAGCTGCAAAAGCTTGGCACTTGACTAATAATGTGTCAATCATGAATGTGTCACAGCTAGAATCCAAAATCAAACCAACAAAAAAGTAATTTAAGAACCACTCTCACATGTGCATGTGAAATAAGATACTTCATCTATCTGAGCTCAAATAGAGCAACTTTGTTGTATCACTAAAATTCCACTCATTCTATGCCTCGCAGGATGAGTGGAGCCTGGATTTCAGGACAGTGTGTAATGGGTACAACATGGCATCTGGTGCGATGGATGAGTATGCAACATAAAGTCATGCTTGAACTAATCAGATGGGCATGTCTTCCCGCAGCTTTTCTTTGCTGTGTTGTGAGCTCTTCTTTGAGAACAAAGGGGGATGGGTAATCATAACACAGACTTATTACCCCCAAGAGGTCAGTTGGAAGTAAAAGTTGAAGCCAGTATACTAGCCAGGGGTGCATTTCCCAAAATCATCTTACAGAGTCCGTCCGTCCACTCACAGTCAATGGTTCCAACACCTGTGGTTTTGTGAAACGCACCCCAGGTCATCCTGATGTGGTGCAATGTGTGGTTTTGAAGGCTTGCTCGGGATTGTATCTGAGGCGAGTCTACATTTGCGTTCAGGGAGAAACTGCTCCACAATTCTTCTAGTCGCATAGACCTTGTACAATTATACATGCAGACTTGTGACAAATTGAAAGAAAGAAAAATGCAAGGACAAACATAACATGCAGATGCTACTGAGCACTTACCTTGCATGGTTTGGGTGTACCGGAGGTGGATGGGTCACTGCAAATCAAACATGAGCCATCTGGCAATGGCAGATCCCCCCGGCTGTAGGATGTATAACCTACAGGTTGTGTGGACAGACGGTGGGACCGAAACCCTCAAAAGGCATAACTAGACCATAGGGAGAAGCTCCATGCCAAATTTAGTCTTTGTAAGTGGCATAGTTTCCGAGTTCTGGTACGGAAACGATTTTATTACAGACGGACGGACACACTGATCGCTATATCCCCCCGCATTATATTCCGGGGGGATAAAAATTATCCTCAGTGATTCACTGTATGCCTCAGGATAAACAAGCCCTTCTATAGTGGGAGTGGTTTCTTCTAAGATGAAAATGGCCCAAGCAGCACAGGGCTCAAGAGGTCACTGAGCGGTTTCATGGGTGTGAAAATTATCCTAAGCATACGTCACCACCTGCATAGTGACCAGATCTTAAACTGGCTGAACTCGTGGGAGATTTTGGAATAACATATCACTGCTGTTTGTCACCAAACCAAATAAGGGAATATCTCTTGGAGAAAAATTTACCACACCCCTGCAGTAAACTGTGACACTTATTGACTCAATGCCAAGGCATGTTGAAGAAGATGATCAAGCAGCTTGTGGGGGCCCAACACCTTATAAAGACTACAAATGTTGATTTTGCATTAATTTGGGACCCATGGGCACATTATACAGCCAAAAGTGTCAGGAAACATGGAATTTCCATTGAACAAGAGTAATCAGAAGATGACATATCCCCTCAGCCCTCACAATCTGCTCTCAGAAATCCCAAAATATGAAAAAGCACCAGTCTAGGACCTGATCAATATGCACAACGAATTTCATTTAAAAAAATGTTGAACGGTATTCAAGCTCTGTTCTGGAAATAAAATGTCTACAGACAGATGGACAAACAGACAACTGCACTGACGACTATACATCCCCAGCATTATATGCCAGGGGGACAAAAAGCTAATGCAAACTCATTTTCTACCAAATCTCCATAATACAGCATTTTTATTGCAGTCAGATAAACTTGTTTTCCTCCCTGCAACCTGATTTCATTATTTTCAGCATGAGCCATTCTTTCAGAAAGTTTCATGGTTGTCATAGAAACAATACAGGACCCTTGACATTGCTCTATAGATTTAGCATGGAAAGAAAGTTTGCCGCTGTAATTCCCTCCCCCTTCATGGCATTCCTTTTCCTTGGCTACCTGCCTTCTATTATTCAATTATCCCCCTGCTCACTAATTGCTCCTGGTTTCTATTACTTAATAATCATCCTATTTATACCTTAGTTCTCCTTTTCAAAGAATAGCATTCTGTTCCAATTCCATTAAGTTAAAAGAGAAATTCCTTGTTTTCCACCAACATTTTTTGTGCTACTTTTACAACATAAATTCTTTAACATTTGGGACAATGTGTAAAATGCGAGTCAAAATAGCTGGCAGACATTTGTAAAATATTTTTAACCTGTCTGCAATTAAAAAAGGACAAAGACAAAAATAATGTTTAATCAACACTGTTTTTTCCCCCGCTATTTTTGATCATTAAGGCCGTAAAATGTGCCAATGTAGTTGGGAAATTTGCACGCTCTCCACTCTGTAACGTCCCCTCTCCTTTCAGTAGCACAGTCCTCGTTTTCGAACCAAAGTCACTAAATGTTCCAGTTTCGACAGGGAATTCATGGCTCGATCTTCCCATTGTTTGCCACTAGCCAGGTGGCCTGTGAGAGAAAAAAAGTCACAAGCTCATTCAAGATTTTACAAGCCCGACTGAAAAAGACAAGAATATCATCTGAAATTTAATGGTACAGGTACAAACTTTATTGAATGCTTTATATAAGTCACAAAGACATTTCAATCAATGTAAAACGCTAACAGTTTAAATGATAACTTAATAATTTGATCATTTCATTTATCTTGTATTCATACACTGCCTGGCCAAAAAAGTCACCACCTAGATTCTACTAAGCATAAAGGTACGAGCCTTCCATTAGATACGTAATCACCACAGTGATTAATGTGTTTCAGCTCGCAAGTTATTAAACCCTCACTGATAGAGATGAAAGTTTCAAACCGTTGAAACAGTTTCGGAACTTTTGAAACTACCACTGTATCAGAACGTTTCAAGATGTTTCAAAACAGCATTTCTGCCAGTAGTGCACTGACCACTAGCAGAAACTTTTAGTGCCACTTTTATAAATGTTTTGACCTGAAGAAAGCATGGATAATCGCTGGAGTCTCAACAACAGATGGCTATTTCTGTGTGTTTTACTACCAAACTTTATCATAATTGTATTTAAAAAAGATACTCAATGTAGATTATTTTGCTTTCAAAACATATGCCCATTAGGGCAACAAGTAAACTTTTTCTTCTTGAACAATTCACACATTGTAATGGATTAGTTTGGTTGATATTTTATTGGAGGAACCATTGATAAATCAATTGTTTAAAACCGCTGCTCTGCTTGGAAGGAGGAGATGAAAAGGTGGAGCTTCTACAAGTTTCGAAAGTCCAACACAAAATTGACCTTGGAGATGTTTTTCATATCATCACATTGTCTTTCAGCGTAAAGCATTATCCACATTGATAGTTTGCAATGAGAAGGTTTCTCGATATCCTTCAACAAACAGCATAGCCTCCCTTTGACTACCGGGAGGGGGAACCTTAGTTCCAAAGACAGGTGAAGCAAGAGTCCACGTGAGTTGGGGCTAGCTCCGTCTGTTGCATATTTGGTGGCCAGTTCTTTGTATGGTGTCGCAAAAATCAAAGTAAGCTAGCCCATATTTGAAATTGTCCATTGTGAAAATGCATTCAGAAGCCGAAGGACAAATTTTATAACAAATAATTTGGGTGCATTGGTTGGGTGCATTAGCTGTTTGCAGTTAGAATACATAATTTTGTACTGCAGTCGTTCAAGGGCACAGGGGAAGAAAAATGGCGGATGTGAGAAAGTGCGCAAAGATGTGAGGCATTCATTAATGCAAGCCATTGCTCTCAATCGACAGTTGGTGGGAATTGGAGAGTTTGACCTAAAACACTATTTAATTAAGCTTCTCTCTAGGAAAGCCACAAAAAGGTTTGATACCCTCCTAAGATTTGTGTAGATAGTACAGAGCCAATTAATACCCTCAGTGAGTTTCTGATCCATTAGCTAATGTATGACATCAATAGAATAATCCAATTTGTTTGACTACTTGACATAATGAAAAAGTTATCCATTAAATGATCAATCAATTTAACTACTTAAGTTTAGAAATGAAGCAAGTGTTGTCTGGGTTTATGGCTTTGGTGCCTGGAGATATAATTTCAGAAATAGAAAATTCAGAGATAATTCCCCAACATTCAATTACATTGTATTAATATCAATACTGTGCTCATCCCTGATGGCTGTGGGCTTCTTCGTGATGTTTGCAACCACAAACATGCTCACCTTTGTGCTAGAATTTGTTGACTCTCAGTATTGACTTGACTCACGGCTGAAGTCTATACAGTTCTCTGCCTCAACTAGATTCAAGATAGTCTTTATTATCCCCAATGGGGAAATTAGTTTTGCAGCCAACAGTCAAACGAACCACAACGACGACAACACAAAACAGTTACAAAACAATTCAGGACATAATATAAAAGTACACATCAATTTAACAAATAAAAAAATGAATACATACATGAATAAATTAATTAATAAATAAATCACCCAACCTTATTCAAGAGCCCAAAGGCCACCGAGAAAGAGGATTATTTGTTATTGCTCGTGGCACCAAATATCTGCGTCCTGAGGGGAGCAACAGAAAGTGGCCATGAAGGAGGTGACTCTGATCGGCTAGGACTGAGCGAGCTTTCTTTATGGTCCTGGTTTTTAGTACAACCTCCAGGTTGTACTATTTCTCAATTCTTCCCACTCCTCTCCTGTATTTGTAAACTTTGTCATAGAATTGAAGCATACTTTGCGCCTACTGCTTTTTCTCCTGTAATGTGAATATAGGCCACTAGATGGCAGTATTTACCTTTTTTTTGTTAAGCTCAGACTGGAGTCATGTTTAGACATGTCCTGGACATGTCTGGGGCAAGTCTCAGAAAATTAAAAAAAAGAGGTCTAAATGTGGGTGGGGTCTGCAAAAGAGTATATAAGGAAAATAATTGAGACAGTAAAGTAGTAGGAGAAATTGCAAGAAGATGACCAGACCTGCCATTCTGTTCAAGACCTGTGACGTTTCTTTTGTGGATTTCTTTGCCTTTGTTTGAGCATTTTCTTCATCCAGGACATCACCAAGCCACCCCACAAAAAGGGACAGTAATTATTTCTGTTTTTTCTTATTTATCAATCTTGGTCTTTAGTTGTAGGTTGTTATTAGTCTTTGTCTTTGTTAAAAATTAAATGTGTTTTAGTTGTTAAAACTGTGTTTGTCATCCCTTGCTGTTGCTGTTGTGTAATAAATGTAATGACAAATTGGGGCCATAACAAATTGGGGGCTCGTCCGGGATAGACCATTGTGTGAGTAATTTATTGAAAATCTAACATTCCAAATTGTGAAATTGTTTTTGTGAATTTTCCTAGATATATATTGACAACAGCAATGGATGATTTCTTGGCATCACCAACCGTAGGGGTTTTGAAGTCTTTTAAAAAGACAGAACTGCTAGAAATTTGCAGACAGTTGGAGTTGACAGAGGTAAAACCAGCCATGCGAAAAGCAAGACTGGCTAGAGAGATAGTTGAATATTACATTGATGAAAATGTGTTTGCACCAGGAGATCTGGAACAGTTTCCAGTGGAAAATCCAAATATAGAAATGGAACTTAAATTAAAAATGCTAGAGATTGAAAGGGAGGAAAGAGAAAAAGAAAGGGAATTTGAGAGGGAAGAAAAAGAAAAACAAAGGCAGTTTGAGTTAGAAAAATTAGCAAGAGAAGAAAAACAAAGAGAATTTGAGTTAGAAAAATTTGCAAGACAGAGAGATTTTGAATTAGAGAAATTCGATAGAGAAGAAAGACTCCAAATGGAGCTACTAAAAATAAAAATTCAAACTGAAAATAAATTTCGGGCTAGCCAGGAGGTAAAACTGGTGCCTCCATTTTCGGAAAAGGATGTTGACAACTATTTCCAGTGTTTTGAAAAGGTAGCAAAGAGTTGCCAGTGGCCAAAGGAACACTGGCCTCTGCTGTTGCAAACTGTCCTCAAGGGTAAAGCTCAACAAGCCTATTCGGCTTTGTCTGCAGATGATTCCTCTGATTATGAGGTTGTCAAAAAGGTTATTATGAGAGCTTATGAGTTGGTTCCAGAGGCTTACCGACAGAAATTCAGAGGTCTGAAGAAATCTGAAAATCAGACTTATGTTGAATTTGCTAATGAAAAGCAGGTTTGCTTTGAGCGCTGGTGTACTTCTATGGAGGTCAAGGATGATTTCAACTCACTAAAAGAGATGGTGTTAGTTGAAGAATTCAAGAACTGTGTTAAGGATGATGTTAAGACCTACCTTAATGAGAAGCAAGCACTGAACTTGCAATCAGCTGCCAAATTTGCAGATGAATATGTTCTCACTCATAAGTCCAAATTTCAGTCTAGCAGTAACAATAAATGGTCCCAATTTCAGAAAAAGGGTTACGGTGATACCCAAGATTCCTCACCCAAAGACAAAGACAAATCTGGTGATGGTGCTCAGAAATCCAGTAACAGGTCTGATCAAAGTGTGAAAGCTGACAGTGACAGAAGTGGTCTAGTTTGCAGTTATTGCAAGAAATCTGGTCATGTTACAACTAACTGTTGGTTCCTTAAAGCTAAGAAAGAAAAAGAAAAGGATACCAAACCAAATGCCTTTGTGAAAACAAGGTTAGAAACCCCTGTAGTGGATAACCAATCTGCTAAATTGCCTGCTTCTTGTGGGGCTAAAAAGCCTAATACAGCTGACTTTGTGAGGGAGGAATTTCTTCCATTTGTGTCAGAGGGATTTGTGGCTCTGAATGAGCATACTACTCCTGTCCCCATATATATCCTAAGGGATACCGGAGCTTCTCAGTCACTTTTGTTGATGGACTCCTTGGAGATACGTGATGAGACCGCTTCAGGGGATTTCATACTTGTACAAGGTATTGAAGGGAGGACTGTATCTGTACCCCTGCGCTCTATATTCTTGAAGTCAGATTTAGTTACAGGACAGGTAAAGGTGGGACTTATGTCAAGTCTACCTATAAAGGGTGTTTCTCTGTTGCTAGGCAATGACCTGGCTGGGGGCAAAGTAGTTCCCCCTGTACATCTTACTTCACAGCCGAGCACTGAAAATGGGGATGAGGACCCATCTCTGTATCCTTCTTGCGCAGTGACTCGTGCTATGGCCAAGAAGGCTAAAGAAGATGATGTTGTGGTGCCGTCCAGTACATTGAATAGTCAGGACTCAGGTGGTTCGCCTCATGACTCTGATTGGCCTACTATGGTTTCTCCGTTTGAGGACTTATCAGATACTTTTATCAGTTCTCTATTCAGCCAGCCGGATGGGTCTGGTGATTCTGATGTGTCTGGAGACTTGTCTCTGTCCAGAAAGCGGTTGATTGAGGAGCAAACTAATGATCCTGAAATTGGTGTACTAAAGAGGAGAGCCCTTCCTGAAAAAGAAATAGACGCAGTTCCAGTTGGGTATTATCTCAAGGATGGTGTGTTGATGCGGAAGTGGCGCCCTCCTGATATCCCTGCCAATGCAGATTGGGCAGTGGTCAGGCAAATTGTTGTTCCGAAGGTCTATAGGAATGAGATCTTAACAATGGCTCATAGTTTACCTTTAGGAGGTCATCTTGGTGTTAACAAGACTGTTGATAAGATCATGAAACACTTCTTTTGGCCTGGGCTTCGGAAAGACGTTTCCAACTTTTGCAAAACCTGTCACACTTGTCAGGTAGTTGGAAAACACCAGTTAGACCCACCTGTAGCTCCATTGCAGCCTATCCCAGCATTTGGGGAGCCATTCTCTAGGGTCATTGTTGATTGTGTTGGTCCATTACCCAAGACTAGATCTGGAAATCAGTACTTGTTGACAATCATGTGTGCATCTACCAGATTCCCCGAAGCCATACCTCTACGTAACATCAAGGCAACTGCAATCTCGAAGGCTTTGATAAAGTTCTTCACGTTGTTTGGCCTTCCCAGGGAAATTCAGTCAGACCAGGGTAGCAATTTCACTTCAGGATTGTTTCAGCAGGTTGTGTATGAACTAGCTGCAAAGCAGATTCTTTCTAGTGCCTATCATCCAGAAAGTCAGGGTGCCTTAGAGCGGTTTCATTCCACTCTCAAGACAATGATGAGGACTTATTGTTATGACCATGAGAAAGACTGGGATGAAGGGGTTCATTTGCTGTTGTTTGCAGCTAGAGAAGCAGTGCAGGAGTCTACTGGATTCAGTCCATTTGAGCTAGTGTTTGGTCATGAAGTGAGAGGACCTTTGCTATTATTGAGTGAACAATGGCAAGAGAAAGAGCCGCATATCAGTCTGTTAGACTATGTTGGCAAGTTCAAGGAAAGATTGCGTGCAGCTTGTGACCTTGCCAAAGAGAACTTGAAATCAAGTCAGGGAAAAATGAAAACCTGGTATGATCATAAGGCTAGAAGCCGTGAGTTTAAACCAGGAGAAAAGGTCCTTGTGTTGTTTCCCTTGCAGTCCAATCCATTGCAGGCTAGATTTCATGGTCCTTATGAAATTCTGACAAAACTCAATGATCTCAATTACATTGTGAAGACTCCAGATAGGAGAAAACCAAAACAATTGTGTCATATTAACATGCTAAAGCCTTATCATGACAGAAATGCTAGGGTTGCAGCTGTCACTTCAGATTCTCCAATGGTCGAAACGTGTGAAGATGAGGGGGAGTTTCAAGATGATGAACCAATAATTAAAGCTGAAGTTCTTTCATGTAAATTGTCAAACACTGAAGTGTTGCAAAATCTTGATGTAAAACTCCAGCACTTAGAACCCTCACAGAGAGATCAGTTTGAAAGGTTGATCAAGAAATATGAGGAATTGTTTCCTGATGTTCCAAAGAGAGTTACTATAGCCTCTCATGATGTAGATGTTGGTGATGCCAAACCAATAAAACAGCATCCATACCGGATGAATCCTGAAAAGAGAAAGATTGCTGAGAAAGAGGTTGAGTTCATGTTAAAACATGATATTATCAGACCCTCCAACTCCGATTGGAGTTCACCCTGAGTGCTAGTTCCAAAACCTGATGGAAGTACTAGATTCTGTACAGATTATCGCAAAGTCAATGCTGTAACTAGAACTGATGTGTTTCCAATACCTAGGATTGATGATTGTATTGATAGTGTAGGGCAAGCAAAGTTTCTGACCAAGATTGATTTATTGAAGGGTTATTGGTGTGTGCCTTTAACTGAGAGGGCCAAGAGCATCTCTGCTTTTGCCACACTATCTGGATTGTACCAGTATGAAGTCCTACCCTTTGGCATGAAAAATGCCCTAGCCACGTTCCAAAGGATGATACAGTCTACAATCGCCGGATTGCCACACACGGGTGCATACATCGATGACCTGATCACATGGAGTGACTCCTGGGAAGAACATCTAAAAGATGTAGAGACGTTGTTCCAGCGCCTGACCCAGGCTAACCTGACTGTTAACCTGAACAAGAGTGACTTTGGTTGTGCTACTGTCACCTATCTTGGCTACGTCATAGGCCAGGGTAAGGTGGCACCCATAAATGCTAAAGTCCAAGCCATCATGGACTTTCCAGTTCCTGACAACAAAAAAGCTTTGCGCCGCTTCCTTGGAATGATCGGGTACTACCGCAAGTTCTGCAAGAACTTTGCTGAGATTGCTCTCAGTCTAACTAACCAACTGAAGAAAGGCGTAAAGTTCACCTGGGATGATGCATGCCAGAGAGCCTTCGATCGCCTGAAGTCTCTGCTGTGTCACTTCCCCGTGCTCAAATCTCCTGACTTCAACAAACCGTTCTCCATCGCGGTCGATGCTAGCGACCAAGCTTGTGGATCTGTGCTCCTACAGAGAAGTGACTCTGATGACATTGAGCATCCCGTGGCATACTTCTCCAGGAAGTTCAATCGCCACCAAAGGAACTATTCCACAATAGAGAAGGAACTGTTGGCTCTGGTCCTTTCTTTACAACACTTTGAGGTTTATGTTTGTACAGGACAAAAGCCAATGATTGTGTACACTGACCACAATCCGTTAATGTTTTTGAGTAAGATGAAAAACAAGAATCGGAGATTGTTGAATTGGAGTTTGATTTTACAGGAGTTTGACTTGGAAATTAAGCATGTGAAGGGTACAGACAATGTAATTGCTGATTGCTTATCCCGTGTTTGAATGTGTATATATATATCATGTGTTTGAATATTGTATGATATGTATATATAGACAAGTGTTCACTTAACCATTTTGTATTGAAAAGAAAAATTTTGCCTTTATGAGTCAAAATTTTTCCCTTTTGGAATGGAGGTGTAATGTGAATATAGGCCACTAGATGGCAGTATTTACCTTTTTTTTGTTAAGCTCAGACTGGAGTCATGTTTAGACATGTCCTGGACATGTCTGGGGCAAGTCTCAGAAAATTAAAAAAAAGAGGTCTAAATGTGGGTGGGGTCTGCAAAAGAGTATATAAGGAAAATAATTGAGACAGTAAAGTAGTAGGAGAAATTGCAAGAAGATGACCAGACCTGCCATTCTGTTCAAGACCTGTGACGTTTCTTTTGTGGATTTCTTTGCCTTTGTTTGAGCATTTTCTTCATCCAGGACATCACCAAGCCACCCCACAAAAAGGGACAGTAATTATTTCTGTTTTTTCTTATTTATCAATCTTGGTCTTTAGTTGTAGGTTGTTATTAGTCTTTGTCTTTGTTAAAAATTAAATGTGTTTTAGTTGTTAAAACTGTGTTTGTCATCCCTTGCTGTTGCTGTTGTGTAATAAATGTAATGACAAATTGGGGCCATAACACTCCCACAATTGACAACAATACAGAGAAGGAAGTTTCACACTTGAGGACTGTAATCTACCAGTTTATTTACTCTGGAGGGGCACAAAGATAAGCCGATGGCAACCATTGTCTTGGTCTGTGTCACATGAGTCGAAACCAGCAATTGGAATTGAAAGGCTTGATTTCAGTCTCTTCGCTATCTTGCAAAATACATTATTAAGATAGATAACATGATGAAAATGAAACAAGGATAGATTATTTCTGACTGGATTGGCAGTGCTTTCCTGAAACTATCAGATCACGATATAAACAGATTTATACGACATTGGCTAATGAGCCCTGGCTCAATCAGTTTTTGGATTGATCACTTTCCTCAAGCAACTCTAAAATTTTGTGACAGCCGTGAGCAGTCGAAGCAAAATACCACCCCATGTGCTCACAGCTGTTGTAATATCAGGTAGAGAGTAGTTTTTTTTTTCTTTGTTTTTATTTTCTTAATCTATTTTATCTTTTTTTTTTAACCAGACAAGAAAGACCTGTGAAATGAATCTCATTTTATGCAATGGGTGTCAAGGTTATCCTTGAGGGCAGTTGAAGGCAGTTGACAGGCTGACAGTGGCTAGTTTGACATTTTTTGTAATGAGCCATGCTGGGAGATTATGTCCCTCCCCACCCCCATCAGTATCTCCTCTTCTTGACACCATGGTGAGAGTGGTGTGATACAGCATGAGGTTCAGGCTTCTTAGCTGTCTTATTTGGACTCCCTGAGGTTTAATCTGATGGGGAGAAATATCTCCCTGTAGTAGCTGCAGAGACTGGGTGCTGCTGAGGTCACAAGCATCAGGTATCATCTCTGTTCCCAATATGAAGGCGAAGGATTGCTTCACTGCTTTCGACCTCAAGGCTTTACAGAGGTCAGTAAAATGCTCCTCTCCAGTCTGAGAATGTCATGCCTGCAGTAAAGGCCCAGTACACAATGACCCTCATTTATCAAATGTGCGTACACCAAAAAAATGGGTGCATACCAAATCTCCTGCAAGGATCAGGATTTATCAATCTGAATGTGAGCGAACGGTCCGCAAAAATTTCACGCCAGGTCAGACCAGGTGTACGCAGATTTGAAACCAGCGAATAACATGCAGGAACGAGTGCAGCTGTCAAAATGAGTAATAAACTATATGCAGCGATGCGGGCGTCATGCTGTTGTTGCTCTTACTATAAAATGAATACATAGGTTAAATAGATGAACGAATGAATAAATAAATAAATAAATAAAACACCTGTGTTGAGACATTATCTAAACGTATATTTTGAGAGAACCTGCTTGTCAGGCCAGACGGCTGACAATTACAATCAATTTGATGAAGCGTAATGCGCAGCTTGGCAGATATGCAGTGTGGTATGTCACATGCTCATCCAGTCAGATATACGCTGACAAACAAAAGAAACGCAAGTTAATTAAAGGCAGACTGGAAAATAAGTTTGAGCGTAATTATTTTAGAAAATCAAATTTATTACTAGCGCGTGCACACTTACCTCGTTTCATCAAACTTATCTTTATTTTGCGGTCACTTTGACTGCGTAACCATAAGAGTACATTAACTAACTAGCTAACTTGCGTTTCTTTTGTAGCTCAGCCTACACTTTAAGTGTGATCACATTTTGACAATGGCAGATCTTTTGTTAGAGGAATGAACTTCTGTCCGACGTGAGAGGAACTTTCAGCACAGAGAAGATCTCCTCAGGGAAAATGATGAGTGGCTGCTCGTTTTGTGTGACACCCAATAAAATGTCAAGGAGTAAAAGTAATACTAATAAAAGTACAATGAAGAGTGATCCCTGCAGACTGTATTTTAACAATTGACCTCATGCAGCTCCGATCGAGGCGTATTCCCATGATAGAGTAGGAGCCCTACTGCCACGTGCTCCTCGAATGGTGACAGCTGGAGGTTCGAGTCTGGATGGCCTCCACCGATCCGTGCACTGCTGCGCCTGAGCGCGATAATTGGACTCAATTATGTAGGCTATATAAAATGAAATATCAGGGATCTATAAATTGAATTTATTAAGGCTGATGTTATTCACACTTTTACATGGCCAATGCGGAATTTTTTATTGGCCACACTTATAAGTGCACCAGTTGATGACCATTCCAGTGTCACTTAGAGAAAGTACTGCTTAAAGTACTTAAATTTGGCCAAGAAAAAATTTTTTAACTTTGGACACACTTCGTATAAATATGGGCAGTGGAGAAATGTGCAGCTTGGCCACACTTGTAAGTGCGTCTAACATGAATTTCGATCAATAATTTTGTTTGGCCGGACTTAAATAAGTGCAAATAGTCACTTTGATTTACTAATGAATTAAATCAAACCTTTGCTGCACTCTGGTTTTCCACCGCAACGGTGTTTACCGCAGCAGGACTACCTTTAAGCCATGCTTAAGGCTTCCAAATAAATTATTTTGTTTTTCTCCAGCTCAGAGACGTGATAATTCATATGTCTTTCCCAGTGAAGTTATTTCTTCTTTGCAGTCTTTCGAGAGTCTATGTCATAAAGTGGGCAGGACTATGCCTCCCGGAGCATGAATTTATAGGGGTGTGTCATGTAAATTACGATGGTATCTGCCGCCAGATTTATCAACGCCATGCCAGTTTTACACTGAAATCAGCAACATACACAGTTTTAGTAAATCAGACGTGACACTTGGAGAATGCTGATATTTACACCAGAATCTACATCAGATCCTACACAAGTTTGATAAATGACGGCCAATACGGGCAGTGACTGCTCGGTTTCTCATATAAATGTGTAGCATACGGTATATATTCAGGATACAGTGTCACAATGTGTTATTTGTTCTCTCTTTAGAAAATAAGACCATTACCATCTATTACCCATTCAAATTAACAATTTTCCTTCGTGGTATACACCCCACCTTCTTTCATTCAGCAGGAAAAAGGAACATTCTAAAATCCTTATTTGGAAAATGCATCAACTACGATCCAACTCTAGATTGACAAGGATCCAAAACGTACAGTACTGTAT
Organism: Gymnothorax reevesii; assembly: GCA_029721435.1. Lineage (NCBI taxonomy): Eukaryota > Metazoa > Chordata > Actinopteri > Anguilliformes > Muraenidae > Gymnothorax > Gymnothorax reevesii. Next base: position 58,309,308 of record CM056586.1, read on the forward strand.
TTTTCCGGGCACATTTTGAATTTTGTTTGTCAGGTAGGTCATGGAGTTGATTTTTGAATGTTGAATGTTCATATGAGCTGTGTATTAATTTTCTGAATATACACATCATTAATTTTTCTGTGATGTTGTTCCGTGGTTGTGAAACATGTCAAATCGAGAGTTGTGGTGCAGTTCCAGAGCAGTGGTTCAAGCCTAGGTTTGTTGTCCCTCTGTTAGACAAATAAAAACATCTATGCCAAAATCACTTTTTAATGCTTTAATACATTTCTTCTTTCATATGTGTGATTAAAACATCAAATCTGGGGGTGACATTTTTCTAATTTTTCCACTTAACTTGAAACACAGTCATTAGTTGCAGCTTTGACAAAGCTTGGCCACTGAGATGAAATTGATAAACAATTGTTTTGTTCCTACAGATGTGTACCACTGCCACCCATCTCTTTCACCAAGATACAATTTTATTCCTTCAATATAAGCCGTAAATTTTGCCTTAAGGAAAGCAGGTTTAATATGCTCATGAAAGAAGTTTCCCTGAGAGATTTTCACTTCTGAATTCTGATGTTCATTGGGTGCATCTTTCCTCCTTCTTCAGCACATTTGACAAAATTACAGCATCAGTCTAACAGCCCCATAACTTCAATGCTAAACAGCAGAGTAATTGGAGTTAATTGACTCGATTACATTTGACTGCACTTTGCCTAATGCCTTTCTCCCACTGTGATGTACTTTCATTCTCACTGCCCATTCAATTGTAGTGCTGACCTGAGATTACCCATGAGTCACAGACTCCTTAGATCAACACTCATGGATGTATATTGTCCTATCCTCCACATTATGAACATGCCCAAAACACATTTTCAGCCCATTGTCTACCACAACTTTCTTCATCTTAGGAAAGTGCAGATGAGCCTTCACTTATCATGTTGGTGGTGCTGTCCCATTTATTGTTCCTCAATCTGTCTCAAGACCTGCTGGCTGGGCCGGATCTACAATATGGGCAATCTGGGCACGTGCCCAGGGGCCCTTGGGCAGGGAGGGGCCTTCCATGATGGGAGAGTTTTTTACGCTTTTTGCCGTTCATTACGAGAAGAGAAAATGATTTGCACCGAAACATTAATCGTTAGCGTGACGGTGTAGTCATTTAAGCCAGGACACTGCGACATTACGACAAAAGCAAATCGAGCATCGATGGCATTTTATCCTTTCGATGTGTGACGCACATCATTGCTTTCTATTGCTTTGCCACTCGCCACAGTAATAAGGCTAGCGAACACAGTTCACAGAAAACAATTACAAGTCGCCGTACTGAATCTATGCTCAAACATCTCATTATTATTGCGATTTTTCCCCTTTAACCATGCAAAAATTATACGAAGTTGAGGGGTGCACAAACCATAACATGAAAACTAGTCTCATGATTACATTCAATGCATTTCCAAGCGAAGACTCACATCCTAATCGCCACAGAAAGTATATTTATCTGCTTACAAAAATGAGTCGTTAGTAGCAATGGAATTACCTGGACTCCTGCAAAACTTGAACTTTTAATTAGTTTGATTTGATTCTGCTTTGTCAGGATAATCTTGTGGGGGAAAAAATGACAAGTTGCGCAATGAATGCCCGAATTACACTGCGTGTCATCGTTTAATACAGTAATTTAAAAAATATTAAATTTATTTATTTTTTTAACGGCATCTTGTTAGTAAATAGACCTTGGGCTGAGGGTTGTCGTCAGTGGCGGAGCCAGACAATTTTCATCGGGGTGGCCAGACTGAGGCCATTGCTCACATAGGGGTGGCACAGAAACTGACGTCTTATTTTTTCGTATGTGATAAATTGCTGTAGATCTAGTAGTGTTTCTTGGTCACTCGTTTACTTAGCTATACTGGCAGTGGCTGCCATAATAAGCTTTTAATGTATGCCTAAACTAATTTAAAAAAAAAAAGATCTGAAACAGTTGTGAAATTAGTATCATTGGTGATAAATCTCACAAGATGGTTACAATCACAGAGATATAAGTGGACTACTTGTAGGCTGGACGAAAGCAGAAACAGCAGAATAGCTTCGCCATCTTGTGTATGTATAAATGTCCAATGAGCCACATGTAAACATTAGGCTAAACATGGGTGTCGAAAACTTAGAGACTTGTTTTCCGTGTTCTTTTTATCCTTTTATACTTAAAATGGACACGAATAAGGAATTGTAATCAAACAACAAAATATATTTTTTTAAATATTTTTTTAAAATCTGGTGTATTCGAAGTTTATTTCATCGGAAGACATTACAGAGAAATTGGAACTTCAGCGATTGTCCCGTATGGGCGAGTTTCAGGTTTTTTTTCAAGCATGGTTTAGGCCAGTTATAGTGCATTTTCCATTGAACGTCTGCCCCGGTACACATACACAAGATGGTGGCGCATGCTGCCACGGAAACAACGGGATTGTCCACTATAGTTTTCTTATATTCCCGTGGTTACAATATATGACAAGAAGATTACAGAAGACACTTTTATCAACAAATCTACACAGTTGTATTCTCTTGCCTTTTGCAGCAATATTAATTTGAAGGGCTGTAATAAAATGTTTCATGCATAACTTAACGAAGAAATGCACATTTGTAACTTAAATAGAAAAAAAATCGCTTTCTCATGCTAGTTAGCTAATTAGCCGTCCCGCTGACTTGAATATACCACTTACTAAGTACAAACGCTAGTGATTGAAAATGGTCACTAGCGAGCTACCTTGGTAACCTTACCGTTGCGGGGACTGCATTGACTTAGCCACCGTGTTAATTTTATTAACTACTAACAAGCTAGCTACTTGTAATTGACATTCAATGACGGTATTTATTACCTGCTGTATTATTTAAAAATATTTAAAACAGTGGACAAGTCGCTTTGTCTCTTTATACAGAGCTCCAAAAGACAAGGAGGGGAGAAAGGCTCGGCTATTAAAAATCAGTAGGGGGGCGGGGGGGGGACTTTTTTCGGTCCCCTCGATCCATGCTAAGCAGTGATCATTTCTGAGAACAGTGTTTTAACAGGACATCGGCAAAGATGAAGCTGCGGAAAGGAATAGCCAGAGTTAACTAGCGCTTCCTTTAATCAACGTTGGTATAAGGCATATGATTCAATATAAACAATTCAGTTGACGGCAAATATGCTCAACCAGGGTACAATGGATTGAAGAAACCAGGGATTAATTTGATAATGTATACGGACATTCATAAACATTTCTTATGATGGCGGAAACGTCCGAACAATTATCTTATCAGAGGGTCATAAGCCTTGGTCAAGTTAACACAGCAATTATTCAATCAACGTGCATTGAAGAAAGTCACTTGGGAATTTAAATTGTTGTGCATCAAGTTAATCAGTTTCATGTGCATCACGGCGGGTTTCCCCACTAGTGACACGGAAATCAATTCTGACTCGGGAATTCTCAGGCTTGTCTTTAAGGGATTGGAAACAATGGAATTGCATAAAGAGGTTTCGAATGGTCTTATCTCATTAAAACAATTTAAACAATCATGAAACACATGCACTGTTTCCAATCCCTGAGTAAAGATAAGTTTGAGAAGTCGGGAGCCATAATCGCTTTCCGTGTGACTTGTGGTGAGGTCAACCTTTAAGCAAGTGAAACTAAAACGCACAAGGAATTTAACACCTCGTGAGAATCTCATTAAGCCTGCAAGGAATGATTGCGGACTACGGAGAATCAGCCAAAAAAATGCGTGAGACCTACGCCGAATGAGTGAGACTTGGCATCTCTGTTAACATTCTGCTCACACTTTAACGTTGACACCGAGTCACATTTAAATCTTCTCATTAGAAGTGTGCCGCTTTCCATCCTCCAAAAAGCACTTATTTAGGGAGACAACATGTCGCTCCGCTCAGCAATACCAAAATAACACCGACTCACATGCAAGTGTTTTTGAAAATGTAATTTTAAAGTCGGTGAAGATGAACGGGAAACTACCGCGAATTTTACTTCCGGGTGCTTCACTTGAGCGCAACGAGCTAGATATACTGAGCAACAAAGGAAACGCAAGTTAATTAAAGACAGACCGGAAACTAAGTTTGTGGGTAATTATTAGCCTTCAGAAAATCAAATTTATTTCTACCACGTGCACTTTTAACACTTGTTTCAAACAAAAAACAAACTTATTTGTTTTGCAGTCACTTTGACTGAGTAAGGACAAGAGTACATTAACTAAATAGCTAATTTGCGTTTCTTTTGTTGCTCAGTATCGTTGCTTAAGCGAACCCTCGCAGCAATCTAGTGTAGTTGGCACCTTCACTCGTAGAGCCAAGGATGTTTTATGAATGGAGCAAATGAACCACAACTCCTACTTCTTCTTTGTGTGTAATTTTGTTGGTGTGTAATAATGTCAAGTTGAGTGTATTACTTGTATTAGTGTAAATTTTTATTTTTACAGTAGCGGATATACAACTTCAGCCTGGGAATGCATCAGCTCCATAAATCCGCTGATTGGTTCTGTGACGCCTCAAGGTTCGATTATATCACATTTATTTTTGAAAAATGTGTTATGAGGGAAACAATTTTGTAATTATAAGCCGAACCCCGCTTACTGAGGACAGAACCTTTGAGGTTAAACGGAGATCAGGTGAGTGGCCTGCTTAGCTCGCAAGCGAAATAATTGGGGAAAATGACAGCTAGCCACCTAGCATCGGTTTACAGAGCAATCATAAGCTATACTGCCTTCAACTAGCCATAATGTTAGCCGTGCTACAGTTAGCACGCTTGCGATTCTTGACATAGCTGTTCGCACTGTTAGCTGGCGCATAAAGCTGTGCTGCCGTGTGGCTTTTTCTCGGCTGTGAAATGGCTTATTTTTTAAAATAATGTTTGCTGTGTGGCTGGAGTAGCATTATAGCTCATTACACGAATAACGTTTTCTCGGGCAATCTTTTTACTTCGAGCTAAGCTGGTTAGCCGAGCAGTTATGACTAGCTGCCTTAGCTAGCTGGCGGGGTCATTAAATGTGAATGGTTTCCCAATTGACTTCAGTTGTTTTATTTCAGTCATTATTGTGTAGCTAATTTCCGCGAAATGACTTGGCGCTGAGATGAATGTTATTGTCATACTTTTCAGAATGTGATGTATTTTGGTGAAAAGAGGTCAGTTGCAGTTTACAGCACATCGCCAATGCAGTGTTGACCCTAGAAATACAGTCGGTAAGAAATGTTTGCTCAGTAATTTAACTGCCTGCTACACAGCTAAACCCAGTGAGCTAATGTTAAATGGGAGTTTCTGTAATGGCAAGTCGACCGGCATGTGTTGGCAGTTGCAAGTAAACTGAATGGCGTTTAGAAAGTTAATATGGTACGCTGAAATCGGACAAGTAATTATTTTTGCAGTCTGATTAGGGTGGTTGTGCTATTAAGCCACTTTCGCTCTGGACGCGAAACGAATTTTGGTCGCACTTTAGATGAAGTATTGCTCATAAAGGCTTTATACAGCATGTATAATGCCTTCATAAATGAGACCTAATGTCTTCATAAATCATGCAAAAGCAAATTTCATGCTTTGTAAAAGGTGAAATAATTAATCCTTATTTAGCATGCGATGCCAGATGTAACAATGACAATGTCACTTAGCTGACAATGTCTTCCTTAATGACATTTAGCCACTAGCCAAGTGACATTGTCAGTTAAATCACATTTGCCATCAGATCCTGAATAAGGATGGGTTGTTTCACCCATTACAAAGCATGACATTTGCTTATGTATGATTTATAAAGACGTTATGGGCTCTAATTTCCTGGAGCAGCGCAGGTGGCGTAGCGTGGCGCAGCCCACGCTGTGGTAATTTCGTCCGGCGTAGCCCGCGCAGTGGTAATTTCTTGAGGTGCAACACAGTGCAGCAGACGAACGTGCGCCTAGATGGGTGTGGCGGCGTAGTAGAGGGAGGTGTCACTTATTTATCAAGACGCAGTGACAATTTCGTACTAAAGTCTTCGCTGCAGTTGCGCAGAAAGCTCGCCAGCTCCAACCTGGTTCACTTTCTGTGCAGTGGTAATTTGGCTGACCGGCACACAGTGCGCACACCTTACCGAAACCTCACAGGCAGATTTCCAGAATGTCAGGCACATTTCAATACAGTAAATAATTACAGTAACCACTGTTTAATGTAACTATCTGAATCAGCACATGAATTGTAGTATCTATATCGATTGTCCTCATGTCAGATCAAAGCCGGTTGGCATGCGTGCTGGAAACTCGACCTGACTTAATCAACGCAACTGAATCAATGATGCAAATTAACAACTTCGCATCTTTCTCAGCCAACCACAAACTGCCTCGGCATCAGGCAGTGCGTATATAATGCTTGCGTTCTCTGCTCGGTAAAGCCGCTTGCACACTCGACGCGAAACAAATTTTTCGCACGACTAATTACAGTCAAAGTCAATGCAAAGAGCTATCGACTTTTCTTGGTCTTTTTATTCGTCTGTTTTCTTCCTTTGAAGATAGACAACAGTCTTTATTCAGTCTTCATTTTGAAAATTAGTCAGATGGATTGAACAGATTCACGCTTTATTTCCACAGCAGAGATAAAATAGTGCTTGCAATCTGAGCGCAAATCAATTCCATGACCATTGACAGTGTGAATAAATTATCGCATACACAATCAAGACTGTCCGACGTGAAATGCAAAATACTCCGGCACCCATGTCCGGTACCCAGCAAAAAATGAAAGTATTGATATAGGAACATGAGTAACGTATCTTGCATTGTTGTCCATGCATGTTAATCCCACAATTTTAATCAGCAACAGTCTGTAATAATAGGAACACGCTATCCATCGTTTCTCTTGCTAATGAGAAATATTTGACTGGGCTGTGTTATACCCAAACACGCCTTCTTTGCCAACTTGCGCTGGAAGGAGGGACAGAGGCAGGACAGAGGAGTACTTGCGCCAGGCTACGCCGGGCACGAAATTGCAACATACGCCTGGACACACCCCGTTGGCGCGGCGCACCCCCCATTCGCCGCGTCTGCGCCTGGTCTAAGAAATAAGAGCCCTATGTCTCATTTATGAAGGCATTATGCATGTTGTATAAAGCCTTTATGAGCAATACTTAAAGTGTGACCCGAATTTTTCGCTCAACAGATTTCGCACGACACAAAGATATGCGTGTCTTTGCATTGACTTTGAATGTCATCTGTTGTGCGATATATTCGTTTCGTGTCCAGAGTGAAAGCAGCTTAGACTCTCGTAGCGGCTGTCTTTGCCATTACAGGAGGAGGCAGCAATAGGAGTAATTTTTAGAAAAACGTGTGTGTGTGCACACGCTTGTCAGGGTTGGGTTTCTCCTGACGATTCCAATCTTAACGAGGAGCTATCAAGTTTTTCTTTGAGTCATTTACCGCTGCGAGCAAATGATTGTCTATTTGTTCAAATTATTTAGAATAAAATATTTTGTATATCCATTTTATTGTTACTCTGCTTTTCAAAGTGTTACATTTAGTTTTTAACTCCCCCGCATAGGACGTAACCACTTTTGCTGGCCGTTGATGTCACGGCTTTGGAATTCCACAGTCTGCCTCCCACTGAGCCTTAGACGTCTATTACACATCTCGTCTAAGTTTAGACCGAATTTCGCCCGTCTATAATCGGTCTATATTTTATCCCGAATCTAGACGATTGAATTTAATCCATCAATGATTAAATATTAAATTAAAAAAACAACTCTAAGTTGTATAAATGATGGCCAAATGTTGGATGAAAACATTTTTAACAGTCATTGATCAATGTACCGTGCAGTTTAGATTTAGACTCGATTTAGACGTCTAAATCAAGACCTTATATCAACGTCTCTTTTTAGACCAAATCTAGATGATTGAATTAAACACATTAAATAATGAATATTGACCAAAAAATAACTGTAAGTTGCACAACTGGTGTCCAAATATCGGACTTGAGTAATCTGAATGGCCATTAATCAATATACAGTAAAGTTTAGATCTACCTTTGATTTAGACATTTAATCAACATCTAGATTTAGACCAGGTTTAAACTATTCAGATATTTTTAGGCATAACATTATAAAAGGCATAAGATTATGCCAACTATAATTAGAAATAATTAGATACCACTATTTACCTATAGCTAAATAAAGGCAGTTTGCAATAAAGTTTATCGGGCAGTAATGCAAATAATACCTTTGAAATTGTCATGGTCTGGCCCTGCAGGCCCTCCCCTCTCCTGGTTGCTTCTCCACCTCAACGAGCCACAGCTGCTGCTCGTTGAGGTGGAGGTGCTTTGCAAGAGTATTTAAGAGCTGCACTGGCAGTTATTCAGTGCAGTGGGGCTCTGTAGGCTTTGTCTGTATGTTGGCTGTTTGATTATGGAGCCCTTTTTGCCGCTGCCTGTCCCTGGGTATATGTTTGATTTTTAAAATTAAATCTTTATATTTTACTCAGCCTGTGCTCTTGGGTCCCTCCTTCCTTGGGTACATGGTCCCTGTGCCCGCCGGCTTGTTGCCTTTAGCCGGCGGAACTAAACCATGACAGAAATAGAAAATTATTTCGGAAGAGTAAAACAAAATGGCATTTGGCACAAATGGCGATTGGGGACAGTAGCATAAATCTTAATAAACATGGACCAGTCACTGCATGTACTGTCAGCGTATCCCTCCCTTTACAATGCTATGATCCCTCTTCATTAGGGGGCAGCAACACGCAGAAAGTTCCAGCCGGTTTAAACGACGTAGTCGTTGGAAAATTTTCTTAAGGGACTCTGAGAAGGGTTTTTTTTTTTTTTTTTTTTTTTTTCGAAGCAAGCGTCAACTACAACTCATCAAAGACACAGAGAGACTGTTTATAGGTGAGTGCTCAAGGGTACGTTATTGAATGTTTTGCCCTGCAGTGTTTGTTGATTTGATCAGTATCAAACCGATTGTAAGCTAGCAGGCAAGCTATAGCCTGCCTGCTACCTTGCAAGCTATAAGCTATAGGTTGCCTGCTAGCTTGCAGTTAAGTTGCTATCAAATGCAACATTGTTTTATTTTTTTTTTTTTAATGATTTGGAAGAAACGTGCTTCTTACACAAACGTTAACATAAGTTGCATGAATGTGGGGATGGGGTAGCTTCTTTTCATTTCTTTCTTTTGAATAGCACTTTGTGCTACATGAAATATATGAAAGGTGCTATACAAATGAATAAAGTTTAAGTTTAATGTCGATGCATGGTGTACGTAGGCTACATGAATTACCTTTTCCACGCTGAAATAACATTCTTTTTTTAGCGGTGGCCATTTACTTAAGTAAATAAAACCTTTTTGAAAGTAATTGACTCAATGAGTAGCCTACATTTCAGAAGCAATTGTTATTTGTGACAGTCATTCATGGTGTATGCATGTACTTTAACATGTTACTTTTTTTTAAATGTATGTAATACAGTATGGCTTGTACATCAAATGTTTAAGTTTTTTTTTTTTTTTTTTTTTTTTTTTTGGAGTATTGTACATAATTTCCTTATCTGATATTTATTGTCTCATTGTGCAATATTTTTCAATACTATTACATTTAAATAAAACTTCAGTAGTGATGTTGCATTAATGACATGTAATTGCCTTGTCTTTCACTCTAAGGAAACCGCGGTGGAAGTCAAAGGCCAAAAACCCCAAATATTCCAGGTACATTTTGATCATTTTGAGGATGACTTGTAAAACAAGTAATTTTATTTATAGACAGAACTTTTTTTTAAACTTAAAAAAAGGTTATTTATTGGTATGTACAAAAACCAAATTAAAATATAACATATCCCAAAGTGCAGGGAGAATGCCTCATACTTTTTTCAAACAAAGCCAGGTTTATTGTATTCGGAAAATAGTTAATTTAAAACTTTCAGCTAACATTTGTTTCATTCTTTAAATTAACAGCTAGGAAGAAGGCGTACAACTACCCCATGACAGAGAAAAGTAAGACAGGAAGTATTATTTAAAGGGATTAAACTAATTTATTATAAAATGGTGATATCAGTAGTAATTAAAGTTAGTGATTATGTTATTTTTATTTCTGTTTTCTCTGAGTTTCAGAAGGTAGTTGTGGAGACCCTAATGGCCATCTTGGATGAGTTAAAGAGCCTCAACTCTAGGGAAGAAATTGAAGCTGAGAGTGGACAGTTGCCCATAAAAACTCTGGAAACTTTCGACATGATGTCCGGGGAAATTGAAGAGAAACAGGATGTACGACGGTCAATGGTAAATCAGAATAATAAAGCTTTAAAATGTTTCTCAAAATTTTGTATGTTAGGACCTCCCCTTTACTCTGACAGCTTACAAAAGGAACCACATGGAACCATTAGGGTCTATTTGGGTTCATTTATATACTATCAGTTACAGACTTGTAAGGGTCATTTTTCCCCTACCTAAAGGAGTCCCTGAATTCAACTTTGAAAAGCACTTCCTTGAGCAATTCCAGACTTTTGGCTCTGTTGATAATTTATAATATCATACAGATTGCAAAGCTGTCTCATGTCGGGGTGAAGGATGTGAAGACGTTCACCAATAAGACCATGGACAGGTATGATTACACATAGAAGTTTAATATCTATACTGTAGAACAGACAACATAACAGTGGGTGGTTACGATGTGGTAGTGTAATACAAGTTATATAAGTTTTCTGTTGACAGTTGTCTTTATTTTTTATCTGTTGCAGACTCTTCACAAATGACATTATGCGAAAATTCTATATGCAAGGTGGTGGGCCACATGGAAAAAGGGCCTTCGAGAAGACTTCCTTCTACTCTGTTATTACTGGTAAATGGAAAAGCTGTCTGCTAGTTCTTTGGCGATTTCTTCTTCATGTTAGACATCTGTGACTGACATGACACACATTAACAAACAACAATTTGTCTGGACTGTATTAGGTAATCTCTGTAATACTGACAGTTATGAAACTTAACTGGTGTAGTTTCATGAAAGGGAACCAAACTACAGTTATAGTCAGACTTTATTTATTCCTTATTCGTTATAGTCAGACTTTATTTATTCATTATTCTTTAGAGTAAACCCAAGGTCTCAAATGGGTGGTGCCCAATGTCCATTGAGTCAAGTCCTTTGAAAACATGTACCTTTTCTCATTGGATAATATCTCTGTAACATCACGTATAACAATAGGAAATCACACTTGCAATTTTTCTTCATTTGTTCCATTGCTTTGTTCGCAGAAGCTGTTCGGAAAACATTCAAAGAGGCTACGGATGACATCATAAGCTCAGCAATGGCCGTACATTTTAAACTCCGCCCCCACCGCCAAGAGCAGCAACTCGCACAGCGAGGGTGACTACCAGCTGGTGCAGCACGAAATCCTCTGCTCCTTGTCCAACAGCTACAAGGTGCTGGAGTTCCTGGGTCGCGGCACCTTCGGTCAGGTCGCCAAGTGCTGCAAGCGTGGCACAAAGGCGATCAAGGCGGTCAAAATCCTGAAGAACCGCCTCCCATACGCTCATTAGGGGCAGATCGAGGTAGGAATGCTGTCAATGAAGTAATGCTGTTTCAGAGAATTAAAATTAATTTATTCCTGAAAGTTTTAACTGAATGTGTTGACATTGTGTATGAGAATAATGGCTGGAATGTGGTTCCAATTTGACATAATATTGCAGTAATAAATGTGAACGACAAACACCTCTGCAGTTTGATAAATATATTTTCGTTAACATTGTTGAAGGCACTGTCTTCAGAATGCTAAGATGAAACAACCCATCCCCCCCCCCCCTTCCAAACCCCCCACTCCCCCGTGATAATGGCGTACAGATGAGGTTACAGGAACATGTTTTGGGATCAAGATTTCTGCTTTCATTTGGAGTCACATGTAGGCCACATTTGGAGTAAACAGCAGGCAATTTACCTGACATGGGTGTTGGTGGGTGGAAATGAAGTCAGCACGTGCTTGCGATTGTGAGAGCTCTGCACAGTGGTCACAGCAGCCCCGGCTCCAGGACCATATTGTAAGGGGGGCATGTGGTGATCACATGGGGGCAGTGTTGATTTTCCCACAGACCTGCACATACAAACATGCATACATACTTAACTGTACTTAATCTATATGGTAAATTCAGTGGTGTGCGGTGACTTTCACAGCTAGGCAAGCGGTGCTGAGGATGCCCCCCCTCCCCCGGCCCCCACCCACAGACACGAGTTTGCCGGTGGTCTGAAGAATTTCCTAATATCCATTGCCTACACATCTCCTTGGGCTCCTAGACGGCAGTGTGAATGTAAACTACTGGTCGGCGCATCACTTGCGGCAGCACGTACATGTCACGTGACACAAGCCGAGAGATATCTGCCGTAATGAATAAAATTATTTTGGTAAGTATAATTTGCATTTTAAATCGCAGAGGATATTTTGCCGTGAACCAGTTACACATTTCTACGGCTATTTGGCCATGACTTCCGGTACACAGTTGTATTGAGCAGTTGTATTATTTTTGAACTTTCTCATAGAAATCAATGGATAATAGTGAACAGTTATAACTTTGCCATGTAGTTAGCTAGCTCGCATTTACATACATTAAATATTGCTAGCTAAGTCAGCATAAAGGCTCTCTTGCTAGCTAATGTTATATATTATGCCATTTAAAATGTGTATAGCCATTATTATGAAAACTAACTTAGCTGGAGTTGCACCGCAAGCATTTCGCTTGGTAGCTGGCATTAATACGCACCGAATATAAAGGTTGCCAGCTAACATTGACTAAGAAACCAACAAACTAGCTTGAATGCGAGGCTAGCAAGCTAGGTCGCTTGGTCAACTACTCATTTGCGTTGCATATAAATCAATAAAAAATAGTGCATCGCAATTATTTCACATTAGCTGTGTAGCTAGGTCAGTTTTGCATTGACGAGGCTAGGATGCGTTTCCCGAAATTACTGATGCTAACTTGCGTAGTTGGGCTCATTTACTTTGAATGGACGTACTATATAAGTTGCTAACATAATTAGCAACTACGCTTTTGAAAAATGCCCTGATTAGTTGTTCGCTAGCTACCGAGTTCTTAAACTAATGCTGGCCGAACATTCTCGATTGATTTCTGTCGAAGTCCAAAAATAATACAACTGCGCATGTGTACCGGTGGTCACGGCCAAATGGCCGATGTAAAACCGGTTCACGGCAAAATATCCACTGCCATTTTAAATTTTACTGATTAAGTTAACTGAATATGAACTTATACAAATTGACACACAAAACAAATTATGTCTCATCCCAAATTTTTTTTCAGCTGGAAAAAACTCCTCTGACAGCCAATGGGGAGGCAAGGAGGCAGTGGCGGGGGGGCATTGCCTCCCTAATTGACCCCCTGACGCCGGGACTGGCTCACAGTGCTGATACTGTGCTTGTCACGTGCCTTCATGCACAGCAGGTGTCGCCATAGATGCTTTGAGTGCACCATTGACTTCGGAATGCATAGCTAGAGAGTTGTACGTACAATGAGTATGAGCTCTATTGTGGCTCAGCTAAAAATGTGACTAATTTTCTTTTTTTCATTAGCCCATTTGTTGGCAAACAATTCTCTTGTGGGTAGTGAGCACACCTCTGCCTTCTAGTAACTACCATTTTTACATGATTTGCCTTTGCCATGAGATTCTAGCTCTCTTCGTTCATGTATATGCATCATAGGAAAAGTGTCTTGCTCATCTGTTGCTCAATCTCATCTCTTGAGATGAATTTGGGCTTCTCATATTTGCATAATTCTTTGATCATTTGTGTCTGAGTTACTTCTCCTAAAGTCCCTTAAGAGCAAGAGAGAAGCGAAAAAGAGACAAGACATCACTGAGACAAAGGAAGTTGAGTTGACATAACCATTTGAGCAATACTTGAGAAGTGGGATAAACAGAGGAGATCTCATAATTGTTTGCCCCTGATCTCAATTATGTCCTGGTTATTTTGAAGGAGAATTAAAGAGAACAATAAAAAAAAGATTTCTGCGGTAATCACAGGTTGTGATTACCATAGAAATCTTTTTTTTTTGCTTTCTGAAAATCCAAGTATATGTCATAAGCCCTGCTCTGGTCGTAAGTACTGGTGGCCTCCAAATTCCAGAAGATTTGTTATGCATGACCTTCCCTTCCGAAAAACATATTGGCTATCTCTCAAGACACTGTTACGTTCAAGAAATAAGTCCAGCTCATCTTTTATGATAGATTCCAATATTTTGCACGAAATGCAAGTTAAACTCACTGGCCTGTAGTTTCCTGGCTCGGTACGGTCTCCTTTCTTATATATTGGTCTTATATTGCTCTGTTTCCAATCATTTGGTATTTCTACAGTTTCTAAAGACCGTCTGAAGATGGCAGATAGCGGCTTAAATATGAACTCATCAGCTTCCGTGAGCACTCTAGGATAAAAGCCATCAGGACCCGCGGCCTTATCTGCCTTTAGTTTATGTAACTTGTTTAATACTTTGTTATCCTGAACCTCAATTTCCGCTAAATAATCGTGAACATTTGACATGCCCTCTGGCCAAATAAAGACCCCCTCTGAGGGAAAATTCTCAACAAAGTAACTGTTTAAGGCATCCGCAATATGCTTGTTATCATATATCAGCGATCCATTTTTATTCTTTATGCACTTAACCTGCTCTTTAATTTTCCTTTTCCTGCTACAGTACTGAAAGAAGCGCTTAGGGCTAGTTTTTGCCCCCTCTGCAATTTGTCTTTCATACAGTCTTCTAGCATTCCTCAGCTCTTTTTTGACCACAGCCCGCATTTTACAGTATTTAGCCTTAGTATTCTCATTGTTATCCTTTATATACATCTTATAAAGATTCCTCTTTTTCCTCAAAATCCTACTAATACTTTTGGTCATCCACTGAGTATTCTGCTTTTTCAGCTTACTTGTGGACACCTTCGGAATGAATCTGCATTGTGATTCAAGTTAAACCCCCTTAAATCTTTCCCACATCTCATTTACGGACTTACAGTCCAGGAGTGTCTCCCATTTTATTTCAGCTAGATATGAGTGCATCCTGTCAAAGTTTGCTCGCCTAAAATTGAAAATTTTTGTATTAGAATACACCTTTTTAACTTCCCATGAAAAATAAAAATTAACAGCAGAGTGATCACTTGTCCCAAGTAGCTCCAGTACCTCAACATTGCTAATTCTATCAGGGTCATTACAGAGCACTAAGTCTAAAATTGCCTTCTCTCTGGTAGGTTTATTAACATACTGCACCAAGAAATTATCATTTATAAGACCTAGAGATTCTTCCTCCCCCCTATCCTGTCCTTTCACCATTTCCCAATTGATACCAGGATAATTTACCCCATGATAATAGTCCCACCACCACTACAAGCTTGCGTAATCCTCCGAAAAAGCATTTCATTGATTGTACTGTCCAAAGCTGGTGGTCGATAGCATACACCTATGTTTAAACCTGTCTCGTGTTTGCCAATGAGCCTGACCCAGATATCTTCACAGGACAAGGAATGTTCAATTTCGGGAATTTCCTGTACATTAATGTTCTCGTTCACACAGAGTGCTACGCCCCCTCCTCGCCTATTACATCTATCCTTACGAAAGAGCTTATAACCTTCTATATTATATTCATCTTCATCCTCTTCACATAGTTGGGATTACAGAGACCTGGCTATGTCATAGCCCTCACTGATCACTACAGCCTCAAGTTCTGGAAATTAATTTTTTATGCTTCTTGCATTTAAATAAAAACATTTCAGGTTATTACTAATGCTCTTCCCCCTTGATTTCCCATGTGGCCGCCGCCTCGAGCCCTCCCACTATGCTTTGTTGCTTTAAAAGTAAAACATCAATACTGCATGTTACGCCGTCAGCTTCCATCGGGGCTGTCTGCATCACCCTATGTGTAACACTCAGTAACCTCCCTGCCCCCCAAGTCCCTAGTTTAAATAATCCTGTGCTACTCTCAACATACGCTGGCCCAGTGAAAAGGTACCCCTTCGGTTCAGGTGCAGCCCGTCAGGCTTGAACAGGTCACCCCTGTCCTAGAAAAAGTTCCAGTGCCCCATAAACCTATACCCCTCTTTACTACACCAGGTTCGCAGCCACGTGTTAAACCTCCAGATAAAATTCTACTTACCTCTGCTTGCACGTGGTGTCGGTAGAATCCCGGAGAACACTACCGTTGAGGATCTGCTCCTAAGCTTCTCAGCTAATTCCACAAATTTGCCTTGCAGAACCTCAAACCTACCCTTACCTATGTCATTTGTCCCAACATGGACCATGACAACTGGATCCCTCCCGCTCTGGCCAGGAGCTTGTCCGCACGTTCCAGGAGGTCTCCTACCTGGGCACCAGGCAGGCAACACACTGTACGAGACTCCTTGTCGCGCGAACAGACTAAGCTATCTATTCCTCCAAGTATTGAGTCCCCCACTATCAATAACTCTCTTTTCTGAGGGTTAGAGGCCAACAGGGTGCCCTGCTGCTCATCAGTCCCCTCACTCTCAGGGTCAGGGGCCAAGTCGAGTTCCTGCAAGGGCTGGAATTGGTTGGACACCTCAACCACTGGAGAAGCTGTCACTGTATGGCGTGCACACCCTTTCCTGCGCTGCCGACCTACAGTCACCCATCTTTCTCTCCCAGCCTGCTCTGGGATCCCAGTACCACCCTGCTTTGGCGTACACACCATTTCTCTAAATGACATACTACTTAGTTCCTCTAGGAACTCAACTGATTGCGAACTTTGTTTCGCCGCCAACTGGCCCCTGAAGATTGGATTAACCGATATGCTGGGGCCGGTCGCACGCACCTACTGGATTTACGCCTGACTTCATGCCAAGTTGTGCGATCGCAAAGGCATAACTTTAAGACCACTGCACCAGTTGGTAGTAAACAATATTCACAAAGCTGGGGTGAAAATTCAACGCCAATCTGACGGGAGGGGTAAAGTGAATTTCCTGGCAGTTTCCAAAGGGAACCACTTCAGACCTCCACAAAATGCAACAGTTCCACACATCATACCAATTTCATATTTCTTCGAGATCAATAAATGCCGCTTCCTACTGAAATGTTATAATAAAACTACACAGTCTAATTAAGAAAAAAATGACTTTGTTCTCACAATTTTTTTTCCCGCAAAACTGCATCAATATACAAAATTTACACATATCTTAAGATTATGGAAATTATTCAAGCGCAACATTAAAAACACACACATACACACACTAACAAGGTTAGGCTAGGCCTGTATGTTTTCTGATTTTTCCAACTAGTTCATAAATTTTTCTGCCAATAAAAAGCCATAACTTTTAAAATCAAAAGCACATTTTACATTGAAAAAAGGTTCATAGCAACAGAATCATCAAACCCAATAAATATTTTGAGCAATGTCATTAACAGGCATATAAATGATGAAATCAATTTATGTAAGGTTAAGTGAGTTTACAATCTCATAACTTGACTGAATTTAACAGTTAAATGAACGCATTGTCCCGTTTTTATTTTAACTTCAAGTAAAGTCTTGTGCGCACTTATCCGTGGTTTACAGTTAACATACACGGAACCTCGGTTATAAACTAATTGTAAAATTACAGGTGAAATAACCGGCAAAAAGGGGGTGCCAGTTTATAACAGTGTGGCTCCGTCAGATCAGAACAACGCGTCATTATTTATCAAAGAATTTCCGTAAAGTGATCGATCTTATGTTTTCCAAGACTCAAGCGACAATATAATAAATAAATAAATAAATAAATAAATCATTGTAACGTTAGATGGCGGATTTGATCCATTCTAGAAAGTAAAACAATTATGGGCTACTGCTACGTAAACAATGGATTGCATTTATCAGTTAAATCAACGCACTTTTTATTTTATCCTTATTTTAATCGTAGGTGGAGTCCGGCGCGCATTTTACTGTGGTTTACAGTTAACATTCTCAGAACCTCTGTTATGAACTGATCTTTAAATTACAGTTAAAGTAACTGGCAAAAAATGTGCGATTTTATAACAGTGTTACTCCAGCCTTAAACTCGGCTATTTTCAAACTCATGGAAAAAGTCATATCAATCGATGACCGAATAGCGACTGGGCACATCACTTTCATTTCTTTGCACTTAACTACCTCTATTTTGATACCGATATTTTGGTTACTTTAGATATGATCATAAATATATTTAGCTAATGCAAACAGTTGCTGGTAGCTATATGCTGGAATAAGATCTTGAGCAAAGTTTTCCTGCTTTGCGATTTTTACTGTAACGCGTCGTCTTGGACGCAAGCAGCTAAAAAGTCCGTTTTTCCTGGCACTCAATGTGCTTACGCTGGAGGCGAAATGTTTTTTCCCCCACTAGAGTTCCGCGCACCAACAGAAACTCATTTGCGTACAGCCAATCAGCGGTCTTGTGCCAGACTTCTGAAGGAGTGTCTTGAGACAGTTAGATTTTTTTCTGTCTTCATTGGCCTTGCACTAATAATGTAAAAATAACAGATTGCGTCAGCTTATTCTAGAAAATATGCATGCTCTGAACATGATTTTTATCAATTCGAGCTGGAAACATTAAAAATCAGTGGCAGGATTGGAAATGGGCGCTGCATTTTCAAATGAAGAACACAAAGATTTTGCAGTGACAATCTTGAGGCCTGGAAAAAGGCCAGCAAAGGGCAGAATCTAACCGCAAATAATCCGTACCTAAGATATGTGAGTTTATGGCTGTGTCATTTAGTTCAATGGAGATTTTAGCGCAGGCGTTTCTTACATATTGCGACTTCTAACTCAAAGATGCTAAGTCCAATCTACGAAATGGAGGTACCATATGAAAGAGGAGAGTCTACTTAGTAAAATATGTCAAAATTGTGTTTGTAGGGCCAAAAATATGGAAACACAAGCAAGTTAGAAAACTGTGCGCTTAGGAACCTGAATTTTCTTGTTGCATTTAACATTGGAGTTAATGGAGCTTTGGTGAGTGGTCCCGTTGCTTTTCGGCACATACTGCCAAAACCGTTTGTCCAATTCCTTCCATAGTTACATTTTCCTGACAAGCACAACTTTTGCTACAACTTGGGTATAAAAATATTTATGCAGAAATGTAAACTGTGGGAGTTAGAGCAAGTTTAAGAGAAGACTTCTTGACCGTTTTGCAGATGTTCGCCACTCTAGCCATGATGTCTCCACATACTAAGTTCCCAGAATTAATTGTAAAAAAAATAATAAATTTAATTATAAGTAGAAAATTATAGGAGCTACAAAAAATTTGAAGGGTAAATAAATTATCCAAATGTAGCTTAACATTTTACAGTTTGAATGACCTTTCTAGCTAAAAGTATGACAGAGTAAAAAATAGCTACATTTTAAAAAATCTGTTTCATTGTTTCCTATGGAACAAAAAATGAATAACTCAAAAAGTATGAAAGATATCATGAAGATAAATACAAGCAACAAGTTTTTTTTTAAGTTTAAATGGAGTTTCTAGGGTAAAGTGTGTAGGAGTAGTGCATCAGCACAAAATGCTGGGAATAAAGAAAGAAAGAAATAAAGAGTAAAAAGTGTAAAAAGCTTCCAGCTTGCCCACTAATTAGATTAGCTTTATGACCCGCGGTATAAAGAGTGGTTTATAATGCATGAGTGATGCATGAGATGTGTTAAGGCCTACCTGTTTGCCCACCGCAAGATAAACATTTGATTGACTAAACAAAAAAAGTGCTGAGTGGGAAATCAGTTGATGATTTTCCATTTCAGGAAAAGCCAACTAGAAAAGTCTGTATCATTTAATGGTTTTGAAATGAAAATTCTGAACCTGACCCAAGCCCCACGTATATTTTGAAAAGGGTGATTCTCGCATTACGTGTGCGACATTTGGAAGATATTCTTGACATTTTTCAATGCACTATACTTTAATTAGGTTGCAGATGGGGATCAATGTTGGACAACCTCAAGATACCTGAGCTTAACTATCAATGTGGTGCATCAACTCTGTATTTGCCTAAAGCATTGGAAGTACAGGGTCAGAAAGAGGCTGCGTTACATGTGTGACACAGAAAATGGGTCAATTGCTACATTTAACTTACATTCAAAAAGTTCTGGGATTTGAAAGAAGATTATGATACTTTGGCTTGATAAATTTTAGCAATAGTTATTCCTGTTTGCATTAATTAAAACTTTAGTCAAAATACCTCACTCATTTCCATACTACAACCTCATTTGCATGCGTTGCATGTGTGACGCCTTTGTTACGTGTGTGACCGCGTGCAAATCCTGCAATGCTTAAGTCCTTTTCATTTAAATAAAATCATATCTCTGGTTATTGTAGGTCCTTGTAAGTAAGCATGGATGTGTTTAACATGCATCCTTTGTACTAGCCAATGTTCATGATCAGAATATTGGGTTTGGCAGTATTAATATGGTGGACAGAGGTGAACTACAAACATTTCACAAGTTAGTTTAAGTCACCTTCAAATTTGGAATTGTAATCAGCAAACTTTCCATCTGAATGAACGTTCTGACTCTGAAATAAGCACTTCCTTTAATGAATAAGTGTGCTTGCTGATCCGGCTTTGTAGAAAAACGGAGGAAACTCTGAACTTTATCATGGAGAAAAGGCATGTTTTTGGTTTGGAGAGGGTATTGGTAACCATTGATGCCCAGCTGCTCCTATATTGATACACTTTTGCTAAATTAAACCAGAAAATCATTCATTCGTATTGATTTTCTTGCATCAAAAGTTGATTTTTGTTAAAAATATGATTGTGCCATTTTGAGGGCTGTGTGTGCCACCTGGATAGCTGTCTCATTTGGCTTTCTCTTTCAAAGCCAAATAAGATTAAAAGCTCAGATAAAGTACACTTGTGGTCTCGGAGTTAAAGATCCCAAAAATGCATTGTTTTAACCCCTTGCAATTTTTCAATCATTCAATTAAAAAATCATTTCGATGCAGAAATTTCATGAAGGTTTTTTATGTGTGCAGCCCCGTTTCTCGACCACAGTGTTTCTCAAACCTCTCCTGGCGTAACCCCTGTCCTGCAGGCTTTACATCTCTCCCTGCTGCAGCACAGGTGATTCAAATGATCAGGTCATAATTAACCCCAGAAACTGCTTGATAATATGCAAATCATTTGAATCACCTGGGCTGGAGCAGGGAGAGATCTAAGGCATGCAGGACAAGGGTACACCAGGAGGGGCTTGGGAAACACCGATCTACCAAAATCATGAATATAAACTGAAATAAAAGGGAATACTGATTGCTACAAGCATATTGTCTCAGTTGAGCCATATTCCCCCTCTCTATGAAGTTGACATGTTGAGTTATAAAGCATTAAATATGGTAACACATAAATGGCCATATTTGGCTTCTGTGCGAAGGGGTTAATTTAATCCAACAAACAGCATTTTCACATTATTTTCTGAACATTACATATTCCACAATATTACATCTAAATTCTTTCCTGCTTTGCACATGGGTATACACATCATAGTTGCAAAAATCTGGCGAAATATTTAGGTCAAATGATGCAGGGGTTGGAAAGGACAGCAAGGCCCACAGGCCAATGGCCCATGTCATGGAAAAATCAATGGACCATTTTCAAACTGGAAGGGCCATTACCAAAATTCAATGCACCAATAATTTTAACCATAATAGACCTTTAATCAAAATGAATACTGCATATACACATATATATAGACATACATTTTGCTTTGTGTGCTTAACGCTAAAAACATACTGATGCGTACATTTGCTTTTAATCTTTAGCATTCCAATATTGCCTAAAACAACAAGAATCAATTTCCACTGAGGACAGGGGAACATGTCCCCCCCATTTTTCAAAAATCTTGTTGAAGAAAATACAGATTTTGGCTTAAGATTGTGAGACCTAGAATGGGCATACAATTGATTTCATTGCAGTTTTTAATAGTGCTCTGATATGTCTTTCAGTTCTAGCCATCTCTAATTCTTAGATACAGTTATGAGAAATCAAAAATGCTGGGAAAAAACAATGTTTTAGAACGCATGAAATTTTGGCCTACTCCTGTGTAGCGGTACTGTATTGTCAATTTACAACACTTTGCTGTGTGTTAATTCACCCAATTTTTTTCTTAAAATTAAAAACTTGCAAGGGCGCAATTTACACTGGGGACAGGGGGAACATGTCCCCCCCCCCATTTATCAAAATCATATATTTTGTCTGCCCCACTTTTTAAAGTTTGAGAAGTAACAGTAGG
This sequence comes from Gymnothorax reevesii, assembly GCA_029721435.1. Lineage (NCBI taxonomy): Eukaryota > Metazoa > Chordata > Actinopteri > Anguilliformes > Muraenidae > Gymnothorax > Gymnothorax reevesii. The sequence goes on from CM056586.1 coordinate 58,331,466, forward strand.
CTGTAATTGCAAAACAACAAGACCCCGCAAAAGCGTCAACCCCCCCCCCCCCCCCCCCCCCCCACTCAGAGCTACTCTAGGTGCTGAATCACAGACACAGACAGGACGCAGTGCAGCAGCAAAAAGATGAAAAGGAGGCGACAGCTCAACTTAAAGTGGTTATTTGGAATGGGACTAAAAAGAAAGAGAGAAAATGAGGGTCTATTAGTCATTACTGGTATTTCTAACGTTACTCTGTATGCTATTGCACCTAGCTAGCTAATATGTTCGCAAAATTTAGTTAGCATAGTAACTACGTCTGCTCAGCACTGTTGTGTAACATGACCTTGTTCATGTCAACTGCTTTCATGTCAGAGAGCAAATGACGTTGAAGCAGTGGTGCAGGGAGAGGGAAGCAGCAGCGCTGTGTCGCAGGTAGGCTGTGCAGAGATGGGCGGAGTAGCCAAAAATTGTGCTCAAGTAAGAGCATTGTTACTTAAGAACAATGTTACTCAAGTAGAAGTAAAAAAACTTATCGTCCAAATAATTACTTGAGGAAGAGTAAAAAGTATTTGGTGAAAAAAACTACTCAAGTGCTGAGTAACTGTTGAGTAACGTCTGATTTATTTGACAAATAAGAGCATGGATATGATCAATCAATCAAAATGATAATCTGCAAATTGATACCCCTTTTACTGAAACAAAATAAATGAAATAAAAAAATAAAGGCACAAGACAAAAAAATATATATATGAGGTGGAGGATTCATTAAATATATTTAAGTTATTAGAATAATCAGCTGATTCTGAGGGAGTCAGGCGAGAAGCGCTTGTAGATTTCATATGGAATAACACAATTTATTATGAATAACAAAGAAATTACCAAAGAAATAAGTAGAATAAAGGAAATTCATGCAGAAGACCTAAAATGGCAAATCAATTGTAATCCTGAGTGAACATAAATGGTCCCCATCGTAAAAACGTACCCTCTGCGGCCACCTGCCGTTTTAAAGCATCACAAGTTTTATTTTGTTAATTGGCTCTAAATTTATCTAGTGGATTCGGCTAGTCAGACTGCAGTGACCAGCATCTGTAACCACGCTTTGAAGGCTGAATTTTACACAACACTGGCGGGCATCGGCTCCAAGTTCATGTTAAGACAGTGGCCTTTCATACGACTGTTGTCAACTTCAAGTTGCATTTGGACTGCTCGCAATATAATGGAGAAGCATACACCTATAAATAAAGTTTCAAATGAAGTAGCCTAAACTATGGTTCGCATTACAATAGCTAACATATAACAACTCAGTCTTAAGGGAGAATTCCGATGTGAAATTGACTTGGGGTGTATTGAAACATGATAATGAGTATGAACTTTTGTCGAATACCCCACCTCCATATGCACGCAACTTTTTCGAAATAAAGGGATTTTTAGTCAAAGCTCCCAACAGGCTTACAATTGTTGTGAATCAGGCATCGCGTTGCCATGCAAAGAAATCGCAATTTTTTTTCATCATTAACAAGGCTCAAAGTAGCTCAACACTTCATCGGTAGAATTCCGAGGGCCCTGACATTTAAAACGAGGCACTGAGGACTTTGAAAATGCACCGGTATTGTATCAAAAAATTCTATTTATGCAAACAGTACCTGAACGTAGTTTCCAGTCGCCTCCATCTTGAAAGTCACGATAAGTCGATTGAAGAGCACGAACGAAGAGGAACGATTGGGGAACAATCTATTCATTTGTGCTCGTCAATCGACTTATTGTGAGTTTGTGCAGGATTAGGATGTTGAATTATTATCACGGCATATTCTGCTATATGACCATATACCTTGAATGATTCATTTTCCTCAGTAGCTCATACTCAGCAGAAAAATCATTAAATGTGAGCGCAAAGTGTTTGGAACACAGGTTTCACAGGTTTCAAAGCAATGCAAAATATACCGAATGATTCAAATGTAAAATGGAAAAGCGCTTCGACTTATAATTGTAATTCACTGTGAAGCTTCCAAGCAATTGTTATTGGAGTTTGTTGAACGTTGAACAGTCAACATCTGTTTCCGCCGTCCATATATCTGGAGTATTTCTCAGCATTCTGCTATTTTGTGATGAATGGCGTTTTTATGTTAGCCTAAATGCATTAATTGCCTTATCAGGAAGTAGGAATTGGTGTTCAGAGTTGGGTTGTGATTGTACTGTTTCATTGCTCTCAGAGTTTGCTGGTCTGCTGGATTGCCGAAGTTCTGCTGTACCTTATGTTGTTACTCGTCAGGCCATTCTGGTGCCCCTCTTTGTCCCTTAGGACTGCAGACCTCCAGTAAGCACTCTGGATACCTGGTGCGGATGGACAGCTCGGTGCCCATGGTCCCGCAGAACCAGTCCTCCCTGTCTGTGCAGTTCCAGCCCAGCATGCTGACTCAGGTAGGCCCAAATGCAGCCTGTGTGGTTGGGTTGGGCAATCGTCTCCATTTTCATTTATGTCTGATATATCATGTCACTGGAGATTCAATTAGCGATCCAATCGCCAGAGGGGGTGGCCAGAGTTACATCACAGCATGCATATCTGTATGGTCATGGCCGACAGCAACTTGGTATAAAAAAAAACAACAAACGCTTAATCTGTTATTTGGGCATATCATGGGTTTTATCCAGATACCACTGGTGAGCCGAAAGACATAGCACAGCCATTATTTTAGCCCTCATCTTATCTTGAATTTCAATAAATTATACCGTTAACATTACACCACTTATGGCGCACAGAGAAAAGTGTTCGGTGAGCAAGCAAGCACATGAGGAACAGAGAAGACCTGTAAAAAAAGAAACGGCAACAGGGTTTGTAATCAGTGCTTTAAGTGGAAAAAACCGGTACTCCCCCTTTTCAACTGTTGGCAGGTAAATTAAGTTGGTGGTGGGCAGTCGGTACCAGCAGATCATTAAGTGAAACATTCAAATACTAGAGCATGATGCTGATTTTTAAAATAAGTTGTTTTAAAACGCCACTAAGAGTTTTAACAAGTATTTTCTCTTTAAAATCCATCTATGAATTATCTACCGACAAAACTCGTCCAATTGAAAGGAGATGTTGTCCAACACTCCGTACACAATGACACAGTTCTCTTTGGTTTTTTGGCATGATATAGCCTAGAGTGTAGAGCTTGTCAAAGAAGATCTTACAATAGTTAAGTCCACCAACCTCCTTGAGAACATTGCCAACTCCCAATTCCATACGGTGATTTGAGCAGTGCCACACAAACAGGTCTGGAAATCTGCTCCAAAGTTTTGCAGCAACTCTTCTGTCCGGCATTACTGATGCTCCATCATATACAAATGCCACAAAACACTCACCCGAGAAGTAGTAATCAAAGCCATTTTTATGAAGACACGCTAGCAGTTTTTCTCTTATATCATTTGCTGTGGTCCCATCCAACTCAAGCAGGTCAAAAAATATTGTGTCTGGCTCTGCCTAGCCAATACCTGACCACAAACACACCCCCAACACAGACTTTCCACTGATTGTTGTGGATACATCAATCAATGCACAGTATTTTCATCTGTTTTTGACTATGTCATAAACCGCTTTTTTTGGTAATTAATCTAGCTAGCTAGTAGTTGAAGAACCCAATATGGCGTTCAGTGCACCACACTAGTTTCCCATATTATCCAACATGTAGATCTGACCGAGCAATCTGATTGGTCAATTAGACTTTTAAAATGTTCTCAAATGAACAAGACCTTACGGGTAGCCTGTGCTCAAATTAAAAATACCTCATCACTGAAAATATAACTCCGCCTATCTTAGGTGCCAAGGCCATTGATTTAACTAACTTGCCAATTTGTTTGCATTTGTGCATTGAAATGAAAATTCAATAAATCAACAGATCTGTTAAAACTGCTTATTTCAGAGGTAAAGTTAATATGATAATAGTCTGTAAAGGTGATTATCGAAAGCCCCCGAAATGTGGGGTCGAAATATTTAACTCTGTTCAGCCTTAATGTTGCTGGTCACTTTTGCTGCTTTGGCCACATTAATCGGAGCTTACGTTAATTAAGCATTATTACACGCGAGAGTGTGCTTGACCGTCATTCTTGTCACGACAGTGATGTGGCCAGGCACCGAGTTCGTTAGCATCACCGAAGTGAAAAGAATGACGGTCAAGCAAACCCTCGAATGTAATAATGCGATTATGCAATTATTACTAACAAAATAAAATGTATAATCTACATTTATTCATACTATGGGCATTTCACTCTCAAAATATAAAAGTTTTTTTGCGAGTATTCTCTCCGTTTCCGTGGAAATACATGAGATCTGACGTTAACTAGTCCTTGTGAGCCAGCCAATTTGAGCCGATGTTTTCTACACATCATGATTTCCCAAAACTGAATAAATAACTTACCGCACATGGCAACACAAAACTGCTTTCCTATCTCAATCATGTTGTAATTAGAATACCCACTTGAAACAATATTTTTTTCATGGACTGCCAACATCAGTCATTTTTTAGCTAACAGGTGCCGTGACAACGACTCGGCTCATCTCTATCGAATGAACTTATATTAACGGTTATATTTAAATAGAGGCAACAGCTTTCCAGCGTCAGCGCCAGAACAAAAATCTGTCTTTTAATAAACTGACCTGCAAATGTTTCATTTCAGATGGGGGTGTGTCATTCCAATGAATATAATGGAGAAATCTGAGCCATTTTCTTTTAAATTAAAGGGTCTGGTGCTGTATTTTCAACACATATATAACTAGAATGCATATAAGAACAAGAATCAATGGGTTATGGGATGATGAAGTTATTGGGAGTGTTGTTTTACTCATCACACTCAACGTTAGAGCGGCCGATTGTGTGTATTCAGTAATGAGGACGAATTGCTGATGAATAGCTTACAAACCCCATCATGAATTAGTTAAATGTTGGCAAGTAGCTAGCTAGCAAGATTAAAAACACCCCCACCAAATTAGCTAGGTAGCTAGGGCAGCTAAAACCCGTCTCTCAGCAGCAAAACCCATCCACAACGAGTCCGATCTACGGCCAGAATTACTTGGTACTTGCTATTGATTGTTCGCCATGAGACTGCCAATGCATCACACGGCTCGCTCAAATAATGTTTGAAAGGGATGCCACTCCTCCTCGAGATCTCCTTGCGAGTGAATGTCTCGCGAGTAAAGGGACAGACGTGTGGCGCGTACTTGTGCACAGTGGGTAATGTAGTATAGTGATTGGATCATGAATCGCTTTGGACACGCTAAAAATAAGTGTGGGCAATGGAGAAATGTGCGTCATGGCCACAATAATAAGTACGTCTAACAAGAATTTTGGTCATTTAGGTGCGTCCAAGCACAAAAACTAAGTCACTTCGATTTTTTAATGAATTAAATAAAACATCTGCTGCAGTCCGGTTTTCCACGCCAACAGTGTTTACTACTGCAGCAGCAATAGTTCTCCAAACTGCAGCCTACTGGGCTTCCTTTATGCCACTCTTAAAGACTTCCAAATAAAATAATTTTGTTTTTCTCCATCTATCGTCGGCCTGCTGATAAAACCTTGTATCTTCAAAATGATAAACTTTACAGGAGAGCAAAAAAAAAAAAGTTTAATTTTGCATGTAAGAATGCAGTTGAGCTGTGTTCGGGTAGGATGACTATTTTTCCTCCAAGAATGTATCCAATCAATGAAATTTTGTATTTTGCCATGTATATGCTATTATCGTGGACATACGAGTTTTTGTTTCTCATCAAATTGTAGATACAAGGTTTATCAGCAGGCCAACGATATTTCCTCCTCAGTTAAGTTCTTTCTTCTTTGCCATCTTTCGAGAGTCCATGTCGTAAAGAGGGCAGGACTATGCCTCGCGGAGCATGAATTTATAGGGGCGTGTCATGTAAATTACGATGGTTTCTGCCACCGTATTTATCAATGCCACGGCAGTTCTACACCGAAATCTACGATGTACACACTTTTAGTAAATCGTGACACCTGGTGAACGATGATATTTACACCAGAATCTACACCAGATCCTACGCAAGTTTGATAAATGAGGGCCATTGTGTTTTGATTTTATTCACAATTTACACTTTGTCCCAACTATTTTGGAATTGGGGTTGTACAATATCTACTCAGAGGTGGGTAGAGTAGTCGAAAATTGTACTCAGGTAAGAGTATTGTTACTTTAGAACAATATTACTGAGGTAAAAGTAAAAAGTATTGTGCATTAAAACTACTCTGAAAAGTACAATTTAACCATAACGTTACTCAAGTAAATGTAACTCGGTACTACCCACCTTTGGCTATAAGTGCTGTTTGAAGTATGGAAAGCACATAGTCCCTCTGCTGTTAGTTCACTCACTGTAATGTTGGACTCAGGCCACAGGCTCAAACTCAGCGAAAAGCAGCAGCAGCAGCGTGACTGGCATGTTTAAAAAACTATTAAAACAGCCCATCGGTAATTCTCTGCCCCCTCTGTGCTGAGACCCACGCTCCGCCACTGGCAGTTTGGGTTAAATAGAAATGGCATGATTTGAGCTAGCAGGCAGAAATCGAGCGCTCTATGCGTGCACAAATTTGCTGTTCCTACTGTGTACACACAACAATTGGGATAAAAATAAAATTAAAACAGTAACATATAACAAAAAGGTTAACAGCCAGTCAAAACCACAGCTCAGGTGAACAGGATGACAAAACCACATATTTCAGCACACTGAATAGCTTCCAGGGCACAACACAGCAGCGGGTTAATGCATTCAATCCATCAGTTTGTTTTTGAGTACCTGGATTTTGGCTGAAAGCCTGTATGTATTGAACTCCATCAGGATCTTTTGAATGAATTCAAAAGTGTACCTGAGGTCAGTTGGGTAGCTCAGGTTCAGGTCGTATTCCAAACAGTAGGGCACAAGCATTGGCGACATCTTTGAGTCCCTGAAGCACCTGCACACCTTCAACTGTGATGCCAACATCTTCTGGATCATCTTCACCATTAGCGTCCGGACATAGACACCCATGACAGTCTGGTCCATTTCTGGCTGGGTTTCCTCAGGGTTCTCGCTCTAAAAACAGACATGAAAGGGACAAGATTCTTTAATAAAAACTATGTAGCAGGAGAGCTACAGTAGGTCTTGGCTGCACATATTTTATTTCGGTCATTTCCGATGGTAGCACTCGGGGACCTAGAGCTGTACAACTTAATGTTGAATATGACCGGAGTTCTAAGGAAAGCCGAAAGGGTCACAATTCGAATCCTTTTCCCTTCCGTTTTAAGTTTGAATGTAGACTTACATCACCACCTGCCGTTTATAAACGCCGTTACATCAGCTGCCGTTTATAAACACTGTTGTAAAGCGCCAATATGTTTTAGGGGATCTTATTATTGAGAAGGGGCTTTAGAATATTAATATCCCGAATGCACGCTGTGCGTGCCCTTGCAACCCGGTGTGTCATCACTCAGTAACATGGATTTACCATGTCGAGCAGCACAAGAAATTAAACTCGAAATTTTTCTTGACTGAATTTCGGAAGCTAAATAATCAAAATTGCTCCCTACAACTGTCAAACGCGAACCCGTCATCTTGGATTTGCTCGGAGACGCGTCCGCGCATGCCCACTCTGACTTGCCGTAAATATAGCCTCGAATCACTGTGTTCGGCGTCGTAAATATAGCCACTGCCAAATTAATCTGACCTGCTTTCTTTTGTCAGAAACCTGTTCATGATGATTGAAAGTGAACCATGAAACTTTCCCATCATGAGAACAAAGTAAACAGTCTCTGAAAGACAGTTAAGAAATAATTGTCACATTTCGAGGAGCAACGCTGTACAACATTTTCTGCTCCTCTCTTAGGATCAGAGCCATGTTGGAGGATTGTGGAGCAGAACTTTATTGCCGGACGGTAGAAAATGTAAAATCACTCCCCCAGAATGCATCTGCGGTGATGTAGATGGTTGTGCAAGTAAAAGGTTTCGTGAAAAAGCCAGTAGTCAAGCCACCTGAAATGCATGTGCGCTAAGATGTGCTTAGCAACACAGAGGACGAGGACCACAAGAAGTTCCCTCCTCCCAGGAAGTTCCCTTACTTCCTGCTCTGCAAAAGAGTTGACCCAAGCAGGCTCTTGATGTTCTCTGTGGGTAACTGGTTGTTTCGCTACTTTGGCTTTTTGCGACTGCACTTTCGCTATTATGTCTAAGTCTGTTCGCTGCTGTAATCAAAGAAAGGTCAGATTGAAAATCGCTGAGTTATTCTCTGAAGTAAATCGATTTTAACACATAAGCTTCAGGTTACAGTTTTTATAAAGTTTTACCACTGTTTCTTAAGTAATATTTATGTCCTTAACTTGCAATGATGTCTAGTAGCGAAAGTGTGGTGTGCCATAGCGAAAGTGCAGTAGAAAAAGTAGCGTAACCACAGTAAACCTCTCTGTGCCATTTCTGAACCTGAGTGTGAAGTTCACACTGCAGGTGTGTGTTCTTTTATAGCCGGGGCTGCCAGTGGGGGCAGTACAGCGGAGGTGCACAGGCTCATGTCTCGCGGGCCAGACTCCCCTGGGTTTCGGCCCAAACTGCCTACTCAGGTGCGGCTAACACCAGAGGCCATTGGCAGGCGACGTCTGGAAAGAAGGGCAGGAACCGTCAGATTGACTGCGGGGCCAGGTATCGCCGCACACAGCAAACTAGCGCTATTCAGCTGAAGCAAATGTAGGACATGAATCGCGCAGGGATTGGGACTTTTTATTTGATGTCATTGTAAGGAGCACATTATCCATAAATTAATTCCAAGTTGGGCCTGTCTGCCAAAGCATGATTATTGCGATGAGTGGCAACTGTGCCGAGAATCTCCTGAAACCTGGATCATGGATTGTCCCATAGAATCATGCATATAAAATTTATGAATGAAAATTTATGAAATGAAATGCAAGTTCTGCACAGCATCAACTGATGAAAAAAATTATAAAAATTTGTATGCTTGAGGTTGCAGAATGGAAAGTATGTTTATATATCAGCACTTAAATGAAGTTGTACGAATAATTGATGCCCTCGGCCCACTGACACCTTAAATGGGTCATTTGGTGTAATTGACCTGATGTTAAAGAATAGTGCACTCCCTGGATGTGGCTTGCAGCAGATCTTGAGTGGGGCGTAAGCCATCTTGGTGGCGGCCATTAAGTGACAGCCTTTAACATGGAGTCACTTAGCTTCCCTTGACAGTTCCTTTAGTTTTTTAAGGTTTGTGAAGTTTCCTCGTTGATGGTCATAAATTATAAACGTCGATACTCAGTTATCATTGATGATGTCACCTCCCGCTGGCACTTGCCTGCCCAGTGCTCGAATCGCCCGTCTACAGAACTCAGCAGTCGCAGCCAATCCTCATCTCCGACACGCCCAGCCCCACCGTCAGCATCATCACCATCCTCAGCGATTCGGAGGACAAGAACGACAGGAAGTTCCCTCCTGCCAGGTGCCCTTACTTCTTCGGTGATCTTCTTTTCTTGGATGAATTAAAGAAAATACAAATATATTCTATTAGGGGTTTCAACGTCTACATGTGTAAACGGTTACACGAATAACAAATCATAACCGTTTAGAAAAATTAATAACCGTGTACACGTCATTTTTTCCTCCTCCTTGTTCATTTCTCACCAATACATATACTTGCCTATTTTTTGGGGTGATAATGTTGCCTGAAAGCTCCAGGTAATAACATTAACCAACTATACACTTAAATGTTCCCACTAGTGCATACAGATGCATGGGGCGCAATGTTGCCTTGATATTAAAAAAAGAAAAAAGAAAAAAAAAGGAGGCCAAAGCCAGTGTCGCGCCACTTCAAGAATAGGCTGCAGAGGACTTGAAGAGCGCGGCGCTCATCTTCACCATGTGCAAATGTCGTGCAGCTGAAAACCAAAACTGTTAATGGCTTGTTATTTTAGCCTATATTGTTGCGTGTTGTTGAACGTTATATTGTTGGTTGGCATTTCCCGCAATCAAAGATGCTAAATTACATAATTGGACCCATTGACTGTGAATGGACGAACTATATAAGTTGCTAATTTAGTTAGCAGCTACGCTTTTGGGAAACGTAATCCTGATCACCAATGGCGTAGCCAGCGGGGGTGCTGAGACACGTTCCTTTTTGACTGCAATTCTCTATCATTTTCATTTATGACGCGTTTTATAATTATCGTAATTGCCAACCGAAGACATGGTTTCTGTCCGTATGCAATCTATCGGCGATTAAATCATGGGGCTCTAAATTCAGAGACCAGGCGCTGGCGCGGCGCAGGTGTGGCGAATGGGGGATACGCCGCGCCAACGGGGTGTGTCCAGGCGTATGTTGCAATTTCGTGCCCGGCGTAGCCTGGCGCAAGTACTCCTCTGTCCCGCCTCTGTCCTCCTTCCAGCGCAAGTTGGCAAAGAAGGCGACACAGCCGAGTCAAATCTTGCTCATTGGCAAGAGAAACGATGGATAGCGTGTTACTATTATTACAAACTGTTGCTGCTTAAAATTTTTGGATTAAAATGCATGGACAACAATGCAAGATACGTTACACATTTATTTTCAATATGTGATCTTAACTCAGTACGAGATCATAGCAATCAGGCTGTATTCCTTTCCCCCTCTAAAGACGATAAAACGTAAGTGACAATAATAGTAGCCAAGTATTAAGCCGCTTGCACACTGGACGCGAAACGAATTTTTCGCTCGACAGATTGCGTTAAAAAGCAGAGGGCTCAGTTCTACAAGATGAGTACCGAGAATTTCAATCAATGTTTCTATTTAAGCTCTGCTCAATAAAGTGAGTCGACACTGGCGCGAGACAATGTATAATACCTCCATGTCTGACAGCCAAAAAAAAGAAAAAGAGGACGATAAGAACACATTGATAATGAAATATAGAATAAAAATAAACATTTTAACAGAACATCCAATGAACACCGCAATTTGTTTATTTGTGGGTCATCTTTTTGGATGTTCCATGTGTTGGTGATATATTTTATTCTTTTTCTCGTTATGAATCTGTTCTCATATCAATACTTTTACTTTTTGCTGACTGCTGGACATGGAGTATGTTGCATTTCGTGTCGGACAGTCTTGATCGTGCATACGCTAATTTATTCACACTGTCAATGGTCATGAAATTGATTTGCTCACTGGCTACAAGTACTATTTTATCTCTGGTGTAGAAATAAAGCGTGAATCTGTTTGATCCATCGGACTAATTTTCAAAAGAAAGACCGAATAAAGACTTTTGTCTATCTTCAACAGAAGAAAACAAATGAATCGGCTAAAAAGACCAAGAATAGCTATCAGTTATCAATTGTCAAGTCGATAGCTATCAATTTGCATTCTGTGAAGGTCTAACACAAACATGGCCAAGTTTGCACGTCTAATAATTCCAGGAATACTCGGAAAAATTAGAACTTTTATGACTTTCGGACACGAACTTATATTAATACCCTGTCCGACTATGGCGTCTTTGCATTGACTTTGTCTGTAATCAGTCGGGCAAAAAAGTAGTTTCGTGTCCAGTGTGCAAGCGGCTTTACTAAGCACAGAACGCAGGCATGCTATATATATATATATATATGTTTGGCTGAGAAACACGTGAAGTCGTTAGTTTGCATCACAGATTCAGCTGCATTAAGTCAGGTCAAGTTTCCATTACGCGTGCCAACCGCCTTTAATCTGACATCAGGACAATCAATGTAGCTACTATAATTTATGTCCTTATTCAGATAGTTACATGAAATAGTGCTTCCTGTAATTATTTATTGCATTGAAATGTGCCTGACACTCACGAAACCTGCCTGTGAGATTTCGGTGACGTGTGCGCACTGCCCGCGGTCAGCCAAATTACCACCGCACAGAAATTAAACTAGGTTGGAGCTGGCAAGTTTCCTGCGCAACTCCAGCGGAGACTTTTTCTACGAAATTGTCACTGCGTCTTGATGAATATGTGACACCTCCCCCTACTACGCCGCCACACCCATTTTTGCGCATGTTCGTCTACCAAAGGCTGCTCACCGCATGAAATTACCACTGCGCGGGCTGCGCCGGACGAAATTACCACTGCGTGAGCTACGCCACATGTGCTGCGCCAAGAAATTAGAGCCCATGGTCTTAATTCAGTCCAGTTGTGGAACACGAACGGAGTTGCACAAAACTTCCGTTTAGAACAATTATTAGTCCTGATCTGTTCCTAATTGGGGAGAACAATCCGCACCTGTTAAGTGTGGAGTGCTCTCGGAGTGAACCTTCTGTTAATTATGAAAATGACTGATAACAGGTCAGGACTAATAATTGTTTTAAACGGAAGTTTTGTGCTACCCAATTCTCTGTTCATGTTCCGCAACTGGACTGAATTAAGCCCATGATTTAATCGCTGTTAGATCGCATACGGAGGGAAACCGTGTCTCCGGTTGCCAATCACTATAATTAGAAAACGCGTCAATAAATGAAAATGATTGAGAACTACTAATTGCAGTCAAAAAGGGATGTGTCTCAGCACCCCTGCTGGCTACGCCACTGCTGATCACACATCCTTGCGTCTTAAGAGGAGGAAGAAAACATTTTTTTTCGCCAATTTTAGTGAATAATTGTTAGAGTCCCCCTCTACTTTTTAACTTTGTGCATATGGCTTCTTTGTGAGGTGCTTTCTCTCGCCATTTCCACATTACTTTTACAATGATTCGTATCTTAAAATTTAGACGCAGCTCCCGTTGCGAGACAGGGATGCAGTTTGCGCTTTAGGTTTAAAAAAAAAGTACAAAAGTCCGCAATAGTCAAAACAATGATTAAAAAAAGGTTAACCCTTTTTCAGCTTTCATTGTACGTATTCTTATCTGTCAAAATGATAGAGGATTATTATTATTCATTTTACTTTCTGTGGTTATATAGCACAACTGCGATGGAAAAAGCTCATAAATCCCTAATGTCTAACCAGGTACACGTCGGTTAGAAGTACCGTGTACACGTGTACAAAAAATTGTAGACGTTGACACCCCTACATTCTATAAATGTATGTCAAGGCATGGGCGACCTCCAAGTGTCACCTTTTGGTTGGAAACGCTTGTTTCACACACCGGTCGTGTAAAATGAAGTCAATGGTTTTCAGTTGATGAAACAGGCTTTTTTTTTGTTCGTTTTTTGCTGCAGTAACTGCATGGAGCTGCGGGGCAACGTAATCAGCTGCGTGACCATCCACGACTCGCACCTCTGGCGGTTCCCCAATGCTGAAGCTTTCTCAGGTCATGGCTGAACCCAAACGCCTGGATGTGATTGTGTCCTCAGTGAAGACCCAGCCCGCGGAGGGCGCTGAAGCCATGGCAACTGGTCAGCAGAGACTGCACATCGGGCTCGATTCTACTATTCAACCACAGCACTGGGGTTCAGTATTATGGGGACAACCCAATCCTATCCCTTATGTCATATGAGGTTTGGTGCCCACCTCTGATCATTAGCCAAGCATTTCCTGAGTTCACCTGGGACAAAGGTTGGAGAGAATCACTGACCCTCGGATAGCGCATGATTTGGGTCACTATGAGGATCATCATCATGCATTAGGTACATTCATCATTTTTATCATAAGCTGTAAAATTGGACTACCGTTTGAAAGGTTCATTCAAAAGTGAAAACATGTCCTTTACCTTTCACCCCAGTGGAGGAATATGATTAGGTGTTTAATGATCTGTATTGGAATAAATGGCTGAGCATTCTCTGCCTGTGTTTTATTGCGCATTGGTCTGGCCCACAACTACACCTGTGCATTTTTGGAGTGTTATGGCTTTGCAAACCCTGAAAGCTGCATTCACAAGACTTCAGGCCCATGGCAACCAAACCCTGCCCCTGGACATATACCATTCATCAACTTTAAGCTCTAACCATAACAAAGTACACCTCATTCAGCACCTTGAGATCTTTTTGGGCTGCTAATTAGTAGTCAGTGGTTTCGAATTTGGGTTGAGATGGTTACCTATCGAATGGTGGACCTCTTAGAAGTGTATTTTGGTTGCCACAGCTTTAATTTTCTGCAGTGTCACGGCACTTCTTCACAAGTGTGGATCTTGTCTCATTGAATACTTTAGGGCAGCTGGCACATGTGTACGGTCTGCCAAAGAAGGGCTCAGCCCACTAGGCCTGTGGCTCAGGGTCTTCCGGTGGGGATCGTCACCACCATGCAGCTCCCACTCCCTCCCAGCCTTTCAGCCTCAGCCAGGTTAAGCCCCGAAGATGAGCCCCACAGCACCCATGAGCTCTCTTAGATTTTGACAATATAGTTAAGCTATCGTTTTCTCGACCTGAATGGTAAACCAGGGCCATTGCCTTGTGTGATATTGGATTTTCAGAAAGCATTTGAAATAGTACCATATAAGAAACTAATTTTTAAAATGAGCTCCATTGGAGTTACAGGAGGTATTTTGGAGTGGATTCAAAACTGGTTACAGGACAGAACACAAAGAAGGGTGGTCAGTGGTGTCTCATCTGGGCTGGGTATGGTGGGGAGTGGCATCCCCCAGGGATCGGTGTTGGGACCCCTGCTGTTCCTCATCTACATTAATGACCTTGATAGGAATATGGAGAGCAGATTATTTAAATTTGAAGAGGATACTAAATTGGGGGGTTTAGCAAATAGTTTGGAGTCCACTAAAGTGATTCAGGATGATTTTGATAGAATCCAGAATTGGGCAGAAATGTGGCAAATGAAATTTAATGTAGCGAAATGTGAACTTGTATATGTAGGTAATAAAAAAATTAGATGGGATTACTTCATGGGAGGTCTAAAACTGGAATGGCCTCCACACGAGAAAGATCTGGGAGTGATTCTTGACCAAACCCTCCAAGGTTCTAGCCATTGTGCCGTAGCAGTTAAAAAAGCCAATCGGATGCTGGGATACATTGCAAAAAGTATTGAGTACAAATCTAAGGAGGTGATGCTTCTTTTGAACAACACAATTCGTCAGACCACATCTGTTCTCACCATTCATGTTATGTTATGTTATATTGTCCAACTGAAAATGGCTCATAAACAGGAAATCCCCTGTATCACAAAACTGCTTTTACCACATACCTGTAGTTTAGTTTTTATTCATCCCAGCTCATTACGTATTTTTGAGATTTCCCTAGCTACTTAATGCTATTGCGAAAATTTCATTGGTTGAGCGCGTGGGGGGAAAAAATCACTCCGCGTTTTTCAAACTGTTAATATTTAACCGGACTGAGTACCAGGTGAAGCGTTAGTTAAATCGGCATGGCTTAGCATTGTAGACGAGCTTGCTAAGCGCCACTGTCATAACAAAATGTTACTTGGCAAGCTACAGTACAGCCCTCAGTAAAAGTAGAAGCAAATGCGCTAGCTCCTACCGGCTGGTGCGCAATGCCTGCTAGTCACGCCTGAATGGTACCCAGAATGTACCCTTTCTTGGGTATTATAACTGAGACATTCAATGCCACTGCGTGTCAGCAGACCGATGTCTGGTACGAAAAGTACTGTATGCTACGAGTTAACAATCTCTGTGGCCACGACACAAGTGGAGGCGAAAATTTCGTTCCCAACAGATTCGCGCTTGGCAAACTACGAGTGGCACACAGAATGTCATCCGGAATTTTCTGCTGGTTTAGTGGATGGCAGTTCTTGCCATGCAAACAGACAATAGTTTTTCACTTTTACCTCGAGGTTACGGATTATTTGTAATTTTATTATTCAATTATGTACCAGTGAGGTCTTTGGAAGAAGTGGGAGTTTGAGAGTGAAAATGATGCTGGGGCTTGAGGTTCTGTTACAAGGTTCTACATCCAGAAGGTCCCAGACCAAGAACCAAAACCAAAGAATGAGAGAAAGCAGGAGATGTGGAATGTAAATGGGCTACATATCGACACACAGCAGCACAATGCCTATGGGTCTGAACAAACCAAAGGTACACTGGAAAGAATTTGCTTCGCACCTATTTCAGAGACAACCTGCTGAAACAATCCGGAAGTGAAATTGCTACCTTAGTCTAACTGACTTAATCTTATCCTGGGAAGGTAAACAACGTGAAGAACTTTATCAAAGCCTTCGAGATTGCAGTTGCCTTGATGTTGCGTATAGGTCTGGCTTCAGGGAATCTGGTAGATGCACACATGATTGTCAACAAGTACTGATTTCCAGATCTAGTCTTGGGTAATGGACTAACACAATCAAAGATGACCTTGGAGAGGGGCTCCCCAAATGCTGGGATAGGCTGCAATGGAGCTACAGGTGGGTCTAACTGGTGTTTACCAACTACCTGACAAGTGTGACAGGTTTTGCAAAAGTTGGAAACATCTTTCCGAAGTCCAGGCCCGAAGAAGTGTTTCATGATCTTGTCAACAGTCTTGTTAACACTAAGATGACCTCCTAAAGGCAAACTATTAGCCATTGTTAAGATCTCATTCCCGTAGACCTTCGGAATAACAATTTGCTTGACCACTGCCCAATCTGCATTGGTAGGGATATCAGGAGGGCGCCACTTCCGCATCAACACTCCAACCTTGAGATAATACCCAACTGGAACTGCGTCTATTTCCTCATCAGGAAGGGCTCTCTTCTTTAGTACACAAATTTCAGGATCATTGGTTTGCTCCTAAATTAACCGCTTTCTGGACAGAGACAGGTCTCCAGGCACATCAGAATCACCAGATCCATCTGGCTGGCTGAACAGAGAACTGATAAAAGTGTTTGATAAACCCTCAAATGGAGAAAGCATAGTGGGTCGAACAGAGTCATGAGGCGAACCACCTGAGTCATAACTATTCAATGTGCTGGACGGCACCACATCATCTTCTTCTTGAGCCTTCTTAGCCATAGCACTGGTCACTGCACAGGAAGGATACAGGGATGGGTCTTCATTGCCATCTTCAGTGCTCGGCTGTGAAGTAAGATGAACAGGGGGAACTACATTGCCCCCAGCCAGGTCATTGCCCAGCAACAGAGAAACACCCTTAATAAGTAAACTTGACATAAGTCCCACCTTTACCTGTCCTGTAACTAAATCTGACTTCAAGAAGTGTGCAGGGGTACAGATACAGTCCTCCCTTCAATACCTTGTACGAGTATGAAATCCCCAGAAGCAGTCTCATCACGTACCTCCAAGGAGTCCATCAACAAAAGTGACTGGGAAGCTCTGGTATCCCTTAGGATATATACTGATCAAAACTTCCAACGCAACATTTGAAATTTTGAAATATTTTTGGTATACCTAATTTTCTACCAAATTTCAGCCTGCACCTTGAAAGCTCATAAAGATTTGTTTAGTTTGTCGTCGGGACAGTCCATTCCACCTGAATGCACACAGCTGAGATGTTTGCCACACCACTCAGACTGAGCAGAATTCACTGACAAATCCTTATGAAATGTGACCAATAAATAGCCAGAGGAATGGGGAATTTAAATATTCCTTGGCATTCTTCTGGTGCAACTTTAGACCTTTGGACGTCTTCAGCAAAATCAGCGAGAAAGAACCATTGACATGCTTGCTGATAGAATGTCACAGAGACGTGTTGTAGTGGATCTGGGTGTCCATGTGTCGACCATTTGCGCCTCCAGAGGTGGTTCCACGACACAGGAAGCACAAACAACTGTCCACATGCTCCCAGGTCATGTGTAACCACCCCTCAACAGGAGCGCCATATTCGTCTCCAGCACCTCCGTAATCGTTTCCGACTAGCCACGGTTACTGCTGCTATGAACAGAGGTCGTCACATGAACAGGAGTAACCAAACTGTACACAATAGCTTACGTGAAGCTGGACTGAACAACTAACGTCCACATCGTGATCTGGTGCTGACTTCTGTTAGTCGTCTTGCGCGTCTGCAGTGGGCTAGGGCACATTTGGGCTGGAATGCACTCAGGTGGAGCAGGGTCTTGTTTTCAGACGAGTCCCGTTCCAAACTGAGCGTGGGTAACGGCGGAGTATGTGTTTGGTATAGGCAAGGGGAACGTTATGCCAGCGGCAAATGTCTTTGAGCGTGACCGCTGAGGTAGATCTAGTGTCATGGTGTGGGCTGGAATATGTGCCAGACACAAGGCAGAGCTGGTTATCATCGATGGAAACCTGAATGCTGCTCATTACTGTGACAACATTTTAGCCCCAGTGGCTGTTTCTCTTGTGAGTCGCTACGGCTTCACGCTGCAACAGGACAATGCAAGACCACACGTCGCCAGGGCCTGTCAGGATTAAGTACACCAAGTACACCAGCTCTCAAAGTAAACCTTCTTCTCGTTAGCAAATTCCACATTAGTCTGATTGTCAGATTTCTTCAGACCTCTAAATTTCTGTCAGTAAGCCTCTGGAACCAACTCATAAGCTGTCAAAATAACCTTTTTGACAACCTCATAATCAGAGGAATCATCTGCAGACAAAGCCGAATAGGCTTGTTGAGCTTTACCTTTGAGAAGAGCTTGCAACATCAGGGGCCAGTGTTCCTTTTGTTGTGATTCTGGTTTTACCTTGCCTTGCCTTGCCACGTTCTGACTGACATATGTGCATTTTGATTCCTTGCCATGTCTGACCAGTCCTTAGAATTGTGTATTGTGTATTTGGTTGCTTTTCATGTATTGTCTTAGTTTTTGATTTTTCCATGTTTTACTTATAGCCATAGTTTTTATTCCAGTCCATGTTTTTGATTTTTCCATGCATTGCACTCTGTCTCCCCTGTCTGGTCCTTAGACTTGTCTTTGCTCACGGCCCCAGTAATGCGTGCCACTCCTTCGGGTGATTTAATGGTTTCTGGGTTTCAATCTTCTTTCCCGATATCGTGTTCTTCCTTCTCCTTGCTTTTTCTATATTACTAACGCATACTGTTTGTTGTTTTAATTAATTTACTATCCAAGACTAATATTGTATATAAGACTAACTTACTAACGAGCACTCGGGATTGTATACCTGCACTTACTAATTGATTAACAAACTCTCAGCACTCGCCCTATTCTAATCTCCGCCCCTTGTCTCTACCTAATCTTCGCTGCTGCATTTCAGTGGAATCTCCACACCTTTCCTGTCTCTTAGTTTTTGTGCACGGTAGAACTTCTTGACCGGAGCTGTGTCATTGTCTATAGGTTTGTCCCCTGATCCCTGTCCGCGTTTTGGCTTCTGCCAATTTCATGTGATCAGGTTCTTCTTAATGTGTTGCTCCCTTGTAATCAGTCTCGCTCCTTCCACCTGTGTTCTGTCATCATGTGACCTCCCTGAGGTGTATATTAGATGTCTCTTCACAGCACTGCTTTTTCAGGTCATTCTCTCATGCTTAGCTGTGCCATGTTCATTTCACCTTGTACCCATCCTGATCTTTCTGACTGGACCGTCCTTGACATTTGAAATTTGCCTACTCCCTGTACTTCGCCGCCTTCTTGTATTTAGAACTTTTTTGTCTGACTTTGATTTTTGTTATTGGTGTCCTGATTACAAGTCTGGATTTCGCCCATTGGATTCTGATTTTGGATTGAGGACTCTGTACCGTTGCCTGCTCTGTTGGGGGTTTCCCCCTTCAGAAATAAAGCCTCCTGTTGTGTTCCGGGGTTCTGGCCTTTGGCCAGGACAGTATTGTTCATCGTTTCAACAGTTTCATGTTCCTTAGTCATAGTTCATGTCACAGTTTTAACAGTTTCTTGTATTAAGTCGTTGCATTTCATAATTCATATTCATTGTCCATGTTTTTACTTTTCCGTGTTTTTGTCTTTGCCAGGTCTGCCAAGCCACTCCACCGCCTGTCTGCGTTCCGCCCTGTGCCTTTGTGTTTGCACATTTCAGAGCTCTGGTTGGCTTTGGTATTTCCCCCTTCCTTCTGTGCTGTGCTGGATTCGGGGCTGTCTAATCTTGATTGGCAATTAACTGTTTTTAAGTACTAACATTTACTAACATTCACTGGGTGGTGTAATTCTTAGATAGGCACATTACTCATATTACTAATTTAGACAGGGAGTTCATTGTCATGATTCCTGCTTTTATATTTCAAGTCTGCTGTGCTTTTCTGTTCTTAACATTCATGCTTGCTTCCAAACTGCATACTTAATTGGTACTTAAGCTGAGCACGCTTATTCTCTTAATGAGCAAGTCTTGTCATCCAATCTTAGTCCATGTCCAATGATCTTGCCATGCCTCTTGTTTCTCCTTCTCCAGGTGTTGCCCCTCATGTCATGATTTCTTACCCTTTATCTGGATGCGGCGGAAGTTGGCTGGCAGACAGTGTCAAGTCTCGTTACAAGTTCTTGCTCAAGTTTCTTTGCTCAAGTCTCATGTTCATAGTTCTTGTCATTTTGTATGTAGCCTTTGCATTCTTAGCATCTTTGTTCTTTTCTGTTTATGAATTATCTGCCTGGAGTTTCCAGTGGCTTTTGTTTTTGTCGTTTTTGATCCTTTGTTATTAGCTCTGAGATGCTCTCTTTAGTTTGTTTTGCAACCCTTTGGGCCAAGATTTTTGTTGGCCCTCGTGCCAGTTTTGTTTATTTCCAATAAATTCCTCATTCCCCTTCACCTCGCTCCTGGTGTCTACCTGATCTCGCATCACCTCCTTTTTGCATTTTACTGGTTCTCGTGAGTGGTCTATTTCGTAAATCCTCACACCTTAGGCCACTGACAACTCTTAGCTACCTTTTCGAAGCACAGGAAATGCTTATCAACCGCCTTTTCCGAGACTGGAGGCACCAGCTTTACCTCCTGCCTAGCATGAAATTTGTTTTCAGCTTCAATTTTGATTTTTAGTAGCTCCATTTGGAGCTTTTCTGTCTAACTTCTGTAATTCGAAATCTCTGTCTTTCTCTTACTGCTCTTTCCTCATTTTCATCACTGTAATATTCAACATTCAACAATCTCTCTCTCTAGCCAGTCTTGCTTTTCGCAGAGCTGACAGAGGTAAAACCAGCCATAACTGTTGGCATATTTCTAGCAGTTCTGTCTTTTTAAAAGACTTCAAAACCTCTACGGTTGGTGACGCCAACAAATCATCCATTGCTGTTGATCTGTCAATACATATCTAGGAAAATAAAATTAAAACAATTGCACAAATTTGAAATTTAGATTTTTCAATAAATGACTCACACCGTGGTCTATCCCGGACTTGAGCCCCCAATTTCTTATAGCCCCAATTTGTTCTGGCATTGATGACAGACAAAATTGTAAAACTTCAACAGATTAAATAAAACAAAGGCTGACCCTGATTGAAATATATATAAAAAGTAGTTACAGTTCCATAGTAACTGAGATGGGATTTCTTTGTTGTGATGTTCACAAAAAGCTTCACAGGTCTTGAAAAGAGTGACAGGTCTGGTCAAATGTATCCTTCCACAATTTCTCCTTGCAATTTCTCCAACTACTTTTACTCAATTTTTCTCCTTATATACTCTTTTCCAGCCCTCTCTCATCTTCCTGACTTATTTCAATTCTCTGGGATGTCCCCTCTCAGGCATGCCCAGGACATGCCCAAAGCCAAGCTCCAGACTGGCTTAACAAAAAAAAGTCAATCCTGCCGTCTAGTGGCTCTTTTTTACTTTTTTTCCACATTACATTACTCTTTAGCTGATCTTGCTAAATGTTTTCAATTTTGGGGTATTCTTTTTCACTATGAAAAGTGTTTAACTTCTGAAATTTTTCGGTTACGAATGCATTCTTACAAAGTTAAGGATGCTGCAAACTGTATTCAGAACATTCTGCAGATCACAAAATCTTAACACTGAAAAACATCAGATCTTGGATATATTAATATTTCACAGTCATTTAATATTTTTTAGCAATCGGGTACATGTCTGAAAGAAATCAACGACTGATCTATGAGGCATTAAAAATTAAAGAAACGTTCCATACATTTCTGGTGCAAATAGCCCATATCTTGCTCTGTCTTTTACAACTACAAAAAAATAAAAGCTGGAATGAGCTGTCGTGATTAGCTATGAAAAAAGTCTAAGTTAATCAAAATTATGCAAATTAATGTAATTAAAGGGACTTTTAAATTGAAATTCAAAAATGATGCAGTAAAAATGAATAATTTCCAGTATGTGAATAGTCAGAGCTGCCCTCTACTCAGATACATCAGGCATTGCCAGAAATTACGGAGCAATTTACTTTTACAGTATCTCAAATGTGGTAAATGTAACCATATTAACGTTCAGATGTATGACATTTAAATTTCTCAAAAATTATACAGAAAATCATTCATTTTTATCCCACCGGTATGTAATACCGAGGGATATAGTCATCACTCTGTCCGTCCGTCCGTCCGTAATCATTTTCATTTCCTAAGCAGAACCTAAAAACTATGCCACTTATAAACTTCAAATTTGGTATGGAACTTACCCTTTTGGTTTAGTTGTGCCTTTTGGGGGTCTCAGTTCCATTCTGCCCAAAATTTTGGATTTTTATACCAAAAACAGTGCAAAAATTGGACTTTGTCCCTTTTCTAGAGCAGAATTCAAAAACTCTGCCACTTACAAACTTCATATTTTGTACGCATGTTATTCCAGTGATCCCATTGTGCCTTTTGGGCATTTTGAAATCTTGGTGCCCAAAATTTATCCGTCCGTCCGTCCGTAATCATTTTCCTTTCCGGAGCAGAACTCAAAAACTATACCACTTACAAACTTCAAATTTGCTATGGAACTTATGGTGTAGTTGTGCCTTTTGGGGGTTTCAGGTCCATGCTGCCCATAATTTTTGAAATTTTCACCAAAACCAGCCCTAAAATTGGACTTTGTCTCGTTTCAGGGACAGAACTCAAAAACTATGCCACTTACAAACTTCAAGAACTCCAGAAGTCTTGGCTCACACAGACCAAGTGAAATAGAGTGAAATGTCCTTGTTGTATCTCACATCCCAGCCATGGAATGAGGAACACACAGAACTGTAACTTACCTAGGACTCAGTCGCACACCAGCCATCGCTATTGAAAGAGTATGGGTTACAGAACACTGTCGAGTTTGTGGTAGACAAGATATCACTATGGAAGTAACATCATTGATTATTTATAAAGGTAAGTATATGTTAACATATATGGAAATAGGTGTTCCATTTCATACTGTGGTAATAGCATATCTCACATTATTGTATTCCCCACACTTCATGACACAAGACCCTAGTTCTGAATCAATACATTCATCGTTACATGCTTGCCTTGATAACAAACCAATCAATCCTTCTGTTTTATGAGTAAAAAATTACTACAGTGATGATATTAAGAGGATACAATTCTCCTGCAATGAGTAAATCACGAATTATGTAGAACCGGTGGGATATTTCATCTTCTGATGACTCTTGTTTCTGTATGTGAATAGTCAGAGCTGCAAATTTCTCGAAAATGATGCAGTAAAAATGAATGATTTTCAGTGAGTGAGTAGTCAGAGATGCCCTCTACTCAGATGCATCAGGCATTTCCCGAAATTATGGAGCAATTTGCTTTTACAGTATTTCAAAGGTGGTAAATGTAACCATATCAAGGCACAGATGTGGGACTTTTAAATAGAAATTTTTCAAAAATGATGCAGTAAAAATGGAAAATTTCCAGTATGTGAGTAATCAGTGATGCCCTCTACTCAGCTACTTCACGCATTGCCAGAAATTAGGAGAAATTTGTTTTTACAGTATGCAAGACTTTCATAAATGTAACCTTATCAATGCACAGATGTAGGACTTTTAAATTGAAATTTCTCAAAAATGATATGGTAAAAAACTAATAATTTCCTGTATGTGAGTAGTCACATGCCTTAAACTCAGATACATCAGGCACTGCCAGAAATTATGGCGCAATTTGTTTTTACAGTATGTCAAGCTTTCACAAATGTAACCATATCAAAGTACAGATTTTGTATTTTTAAAATGAAATATCTCAAAAATTATACAGTAAAAAATGAATTACTTTCACTCTGTGAGTAGTCAGAGATGCCCTCTACTCGGATAAATCAAGCAATGCCAGAATTTATGGAGTAATTTGTTTTTACAGTATCTCGAACTTTAATACATGTAACCATATCAAGGTACAGATGTAGGACATTTAAATATACATTTTTCCAAAGTGATAAAGTAAAAATGAATGGTCTTCACTGTGTCAATAGTCAGAGATGTCTAGATATCACAAATTCTTCATTAACTGTTTCCAACATCTTATTTTGAAAAAGGGATGTCCCAGCCATGCCAGCCTGCTCGCTCGGGATCGTTTCAATGCATTTACTGCAAAAGCTAGAATACGCGGGCACTCTAATTTTCGTGTCGGCTGATTTGACCATGAGGAAACGAACGTCGGCTGGCTTGACTGCAGTAGAGAGCTTGCTCAGGCATTTTTGAAGTATCCGGCTGATCCTGATCATGGGTAAGTGAAGCGATCACTAACTGTCGTGGCTACAATCGGGCAATATTATGATGAAACTGCCACATTAATGCTTACCAAAGTAACATAAGCATAACGATCAGAATTACAGCATATAAGTTAACCAGGAACATTTTTAAGTAGCACGACAGAAACTAAAATGCAGTAGCTGGTAACCGAGCAATCATAACCAGAGACAAACCCTTCCAATACAGGTTTTACAGACAGCAAGTTTTGTTACTGTGAATAGTTGTACCAAGCATCCAAATTACAAACAAGTATTAAAAATTAGCTTCAAATGAAGTTCATGTTCACCAACCTACTGTAGAATTTCCCCTGATATTACTCTTTCATATTTAGGACACAAACATTAGCACCAGTAACTTGGCTACGTTAGCCGCTGTGCTAGAGTCACAATCAACTGGCTATCACGTCAGGTTGGCTTATGCAGTAAAAGCAACTTGCAACTTCTGTGTCCGAGTCACGGACAGTCGCGACTGATACAGGCTTTATCTTCAAATATTTTACAAAGCCTGCATTTGAGGCCAGTTGCTAGTGCTAACTATCGCTAGCGGTCCTGCTAGCCACCCGTAACACGTTAGCTTCACTTACAATATTTGCTGTTATATGGTTACTTACAGCTTGTGGCTCTGAGCTCTTGATCGATGCAACTGCCTTAGGTTTGAGAAGCAGCTGAAACGCTTACCCTGTGTCGAATTATCCTTTATTTTTTCACGTCCAAAAGTAAACGGACAAGTAGCTTTGGGTGAGATACTAACAAAATTGCACCTCAAATGATCTGCGGTTCTTTTTTCGTATTTCCAAATGTGTCAACTCTACTAAGGCATAGTATGATCTGCCGTTGTCAGGGCCTGCTAGTATAGTTTCCGGTGTGGGCAGGTCCACCGCAGTGATTGGCTCTGGCCAGGTCTGTACTAATTGGACAGCACAACCTTGATGTCAGGTTTTATCCAGATCTCGTGAAGATCTCAGGAGGAGCTGTTCAGAGGGGAAATCACGCTCATAAAGTCATGTTCTTGGATTTCGGCAAAATCCCTGTATCTTAGGTTTAGAAGTTTTTCAGAGGTTGAGCATGGACAACCAATATTATAACATTATCAATATGTATTAAAAGAAGGATCAGCATGTTCGGTCCCCTTTAACTCCAACTCCTGGTAATGCAGGCATGACAGGATTTTCAGTTGCATGCTGTAAACTTTTCACACATGATCTTAATATTGTCTCACTTTAGATGGCCAGATTAACAATCAAACAATTTATTCACCAAATAAACAAGACCAATACATAAGCCTATGATGATTAGTAAATGATCTATAAATGACTTAGAGACCACTGAAAGGCTAAATGGAAAATGCACATATTACAAGAGATGTTGCAGGGATGACAATTATACATGTAATTAACAAATAAAAAAAACTGAATTCCACTTCCCATTTTTTACATTTAAAATGTTCAACATCTTTTCAGGACTGTTGTCATTAGCTTTGTCATCGCCTTCTTTGGAAGGTGTAGATGTTAGGGAGGGGAGGGGGGCCCCATGACCTTCAGTGCCCGGGGGCCCCTGGGGTTATTAATCCAGCCTTGCCTGCTGGCCACCAGTTCTGGAGGCTGGTAGCAAATTATTCAGGGGCCTAAAATGGACTTTTAGACCACTCTATCATCAATCACAAATCAGGAAAGAAAAATAAAATGTTTTTATTCATTTTTTGACTCTATTAATGACTCTCTTACCTTTAGAAAAGCAATACATGAGTAGTTCCATTAGGAGAAAGGTATATTTGTAAATATTATGAGATGTATGACTCGCTATTTTATACCCTACAAGCTAAAGATAAAGGGCTCTAAATTTGTAGACCAGGCGCAAGCGCGGCGAATGGGGGGTGCGCCGTGCCAACGGGGTGTTTCCAGGCGTATGTTGCTCGGTGCAGCCTGGCGCAAGTACTCCTCTGTCCCGCCTCGGTACCTCCTTTCGGCGCAAGTGGCAAAGAAGGCATGTTTGGGTATAACACAGCCGAGTAAAATCTTCACCGATCAAATGAGCTCCTCTCCTCACCTTTAATGTGTTGGAATATAGAAGCCTCTGTCCTATATCTGCATGATGTGTTAATGTTGCATTTTACTTTGCTGCTTCAGGCATGTTTTCTGCACCACGTATGTCTGTATTAAGCATTACGAAAATAAGTTAGCTGGCTGAAATTTCAAAATGAAACTACGTCAGATCATTCAAACTTATGAAGTTGGAATGAAATACGCTCATTTATTTCTTCTGCCCTGCATCTTTGGGAAGAGAAACAATGGATAGCGTGTTCCTCTTATTCCACCCTGTTGCTGCTTAAAATTTTGGGATTAACTTGCATAGACAACAATGCAAGATACGTTACACATTTATTTTCAATATGTGATCTTAACTCAGCACGAGATCATAGCAATCAGGCTGTATTCCTTCCCCCCACTAAAAATGATAAAAGCTAAGTGATAATAATAGTAGCCTAGTATTAAGCTGCTTGCACACTGGACACGAAATTAATTTTTCGAACGACAGATTGCGTTGAACGCAGTGTCTACGTGTCCGAAAGTCAGACAGGGTTTTAATATATCTTCGTGTCTGACAGTCGATTATTGTTTTTAATTTCTTCAAATCTACTGACTCTCTCTGATATTAAACTTGAATTTTTTGATAAGAGAGCGGTTCTTCAAGATGAGTACCGAGAATTTCAATCAATGTTTCTGTTTGAGCTCTGCTCAATAAATTGAGACGACATTGGCGCGGTACAATGTATAATGCCTGTGTCTGACAGCCAAACAAAAAAGGAGGATGATTAGAATATATCACGAAATAAAGAATAAAAAGAAACATTTTATCAACAGAACATCCACTGTGATTTATTTATTTGCGGGTCATCTTTGTTGGATGTTCTGTTTGTTGGTGATTCATTTTTATACTTTATTTCGTTATAAATCTGTTCTCATATCAATACTTTTACTTTTTGCAAGCTGCCGGACATGGAGTATTTTGCATTTCGCGTTGGACAGTCTTCATCGTGAATGCAATTATTTATTGTCAATGGAATTGATTTGCTCACTGACTACAAGCCCTATTTTATCTCTGCTGTGGAAATAAAGCGTGAATCTGTTCGATCTATCTGACTAATTTTCAAAAGAGAGACCGAATAAAGACTGTTGTCTATCTTCAACGGAAGAAAACAAATGAATAAAAAGACCAAGAAAAGTCGAAAGCTATCAATTTGCATTTTGTGAAGGTCAAACACAAACATGGCACGTCTGGCAAGTTTGCGCGTCTCATAATTCCTGTAACACTCAAAAAATTTGAACTTTTATGACTTTCGGACACGGAGCTATATTAAAACCCAGTCCGACTATTGCATCTTCGCATTGACTGCAATCATTCATGCAAAAAATTTGTTTCGTGTCCAGTGTGCAAGCGGCTTTACTGAGCATAGAATGCAAGTATTATACGCACTGCCCGACGCCGAAGCAGTTTGTGGTTGGCTGAGAAAGATGCAAAGTCGTTAATTTGCTTCACTGATTCAACTGCGTTGATTAAGCCAGTTTCGATTATGCGTGCCAACCGCCTTTGATCTGACATCGGGACAATTGTTATAGATACCATAATTTATGTACTGATTCAGATAGTTACATTAAACAGTGGTTGGTGTAATTATTTACTGTATTGAAATGTGCCAGACATTCTGGAAACCGGCCTGTGAGGTTTCGGTGACGTGTGCGCACTGTGCGCCGGTCAGCCAAATTACCACTGCACAGAAAGTAAACCAGGTTGGAGCTTGCGAGTTTTCTGCGCAACTGCAGCGAAGACTTTTTCTATGAAATTGTCAGTGCGTCTTGATGAATGTGTGACACCTGCCCCTACTGCGCCGCCACACCCATATCGGCGCACGTTTGTCTACCAAAGGCTGCGCACGGTGTTGCATCTCACAAAATTACCTCTGCGCGGGCTGTGCCGGACAAAATTACCACTACGTGGGCTGCGTCAAGCTACGCCACCTGCGCTGCGACAAGAAATTAGAGCCCTAAAAGGCTAAAAATTTTTCTCCACACCAGTATTTCTCCGCTGGGATTGCATATTTGCAGAATATGCATTTTTTATTTGCCCTCTACGAAAAGGAAAGCAGAATTGTGATTTGCTTTAATTTCTTTCGTGCCTCTATTTCATCATCCCACCTAATGATTGAAATACAGTATAGAGCAAATGACCTGCTCTTGTGAACAATGCAAATGTCAAATGCATGTATGGTACCTGTTAAGTTTGGAAACAATATCCCAAAATAGAGAATGGTAAAATTAAGTGGTAAATAGGGGTAAGTTAAAAACTGTATTTTAGTGTGTGAGTGCGTGCGTGCGTGCACACGTGTGTATGTTTTAAAAGGGGAAATGCATTTTATGTATGTGTTACGTCCTTCTGTACAGTTTTTCCCTGCTGTCATTGTCAGTTTCTCATTCAGTTTCCCAAATCAATTCTTATTGTTTCATGATTGTCTACTGCATTGCCCTTCCCTTTTGTGCTCCCGATTTCACCTACATTCTGTTGTTAAATGTTGTCTTGCTCCTTTAAGTTTCTGGTCTGTGTCTTAACTTTGCTATATTGTTCTGTTCCATTGTCATTGTTAACTTCTGCAAATAAAAAGGTGCAATGTCTTTGGGAATCTCTTCCCAGTTTTGTGGTCAAAGCAAGAGGCTTCAACTTGTCTTTCCTACACCCCAGTTCGAAGCTGTACACCTACGTGCATTGCCCTGGTGAATTAGGCTTGTCCTCTCAGTTACTGACCTTGGGCCAGCTCTTTTGACTCATCCTTGTCTACCCCTCCTGTGATCCAGTTCACCCCCGCCTGATTCCCGACTGTATCCTGACCGCGCAAACATAAATCTCTTTGCGTTAAAGCCCTCTTCAGAAAAGTAGCCTGTTTGCCTTTATCTGTGATCTGGATTTTGCTTTTGCTCTGAAATGTGTGACAGCACCTAACTTCATCAGGCAGCCACCAATGGATTTACACTGAGCTTATGACAGCTCTGAAAACCCAAAAATATCCCTATTTTTCCATGCCATTGGTTGCATATTACAGCATGTAGTTGCTTTTCCTATTGTCAAAATAACAGAGTAAAGGCATTTGGTTTACCTAATTTCCGAGATTGCGCAAAACATCATTGATATTTGTGTCTAAAAATAACATTTTTAATCACCATTTTGTCACAGTTGTCAATTTATGCATTCAACAAGACCAAAAGTAATGGAACTGTGAGAGGTTTTAAGTGAATTACAGGATAGAAAACCCAACTGCAGGAAATGAATAGCAATGCAGTAGCAACCAGTTACAAAGAAAAGGCTTCAGTGATGACCAGTGCTGCATATTCAACATGAATAGTATGAGCAAATAAAATACATGGGAAAATGCAAAGCACAATGTACTAAAAATAAGCGATTAGAATCCCAGTATTTTTGAGGGAGTATCCCCCCCTGCTTTTGCTACTCTTCTCTTTTATCTGCTTTCTATTTTACCTGCCCTACTCAAATTTGTCTTTCATAGGCTTGATTCTGTTCACTCTCATTCCACACGGTGAGAGGGTCTGTCAGCAGTTAGAGCAGAAAAAGGTTGCTCTGCAGTCCTGTCACACTCCCTCATAAAAACCTCCCCACCTGCCTCAACCCCTCAAACAGATTACCTTTTCCTTTCACCTCTCTCAAGACAGGAAACTCCGACATGGTTGGCACACTTGTTGCCAGGAAAAAGGACCAGTTCGTTTTTATTAATCTTCTGGCATCTGACGAGTGTCAAGAATTGTGGACAAGTAGAAATGCGGGTACGGGGCCATAAACACAGAACAAAGGGATGTCAAATTTCAAATCATACCCTATACTGTATATGACAGAAGGTTGACCCAGGGCTCGAGCAAAGACAGTCAGTCAGTTTCGCAGGTTTTATTGAAGAGAGGCTCAGGGTCAGAAAATCTGATTCAATACCAATTAGGCAACGTGCCACAGAAAAGGGAGTATCTAAATTGTAGTCAGAGAAAAGTCTAGGAGTCGAGAGCCAAACCGTGGGAATGCCAAATCCAAAGGAAAACGAAATCATAAGTCAGGAATTGTGAAGTCAAGCATTGTAAACTAATTGCTCCCTGTAAGGTTAGCTTGTGGGTTGTTGAGAGTTTTACCAAAGAGCGGGTTTCTTATTGGCCCAAAACATTCCAAATGCTTGAAATTTTTTGGTTATTTTTTTAGGTAGGCTACAGAAAATGAAGAAATGCCAAATGATTGGAAGCAGAGCAATATAATACCAATATATAAGAAATGGGACCACACTGAGCCTGGAAAATAAAGTTTAGAGTCGACTTAAGTTGTCCTTTAAATAGAGATCAGAAGTGGGCAGAAATGTGGCAAATGAAATTCTGCATAGCTAAATGTAGAGTTCTACAAGTTTGAAATGAAAACAATACACAGGATTACTTTATGGGAGCTTTAGTCAAACAAATACATCACAAAACATGAAGGGGCAAGAAAACTCAAAAACCCAGGACAAAAAAAAAAAAAAAATCAGGACCAGAGACTGTATCGAAAGGTGGACGAAGCAACCGTGATGTCATCCATTGGTTTCAGCATACCAATTAGGAAGCCTCTATTTTGGCAATCTGAACAGCGCCATTTTGTCATTTTGAAACTGGATGTTGGACGGGAGCGTGAAATGAAGATCCAGGGAGGAGCGAGGGGTGAATCTATGGGTGGATCTGACTGTATCTGATGAGGACCAGAGGATAGCTACACCCCCAAAGCATACCTGGCTTTATCCTTTATTCTAGTCTATTTGGGACCATAATTTACAAAAATGAACATCATAATATATCAAAGGAGGCTTAAAACTTGCGATAGATACCATAAAGTAATGTGGAAAATCATTATTGAAACACTAAGTCAGGTGGGAAAGTAGAGCCATTTTCATATAGACTTCTATAGCATTGAACTTCTATCAGCAACCACCTGCTGGCCATTAAATAGAAAGCATTTTTGGCTTCACTTTTCAGACGCGGATGCTGCGTCCATCTTTTTATGCAGTCTATGATCAGAATCAGAGAAATACAAAAGGAAATACAAGGCTTGTGAGGGACTGTGAAAGGCAACAAACTTGCAAAGTAAATGGGGAAAAGCAAGGCTTTAAAAAGGGAGAAAATAGCAAGCAATTAGCCTATTACATGTGATGGCCACGCCTACCGAAAGACAGGTAATGTACTGGTTCTGGTTTGCACAATCGTGCAGCACTATGAACATTACCGAACGCTCAGCTCGACAGGTCTGAAGCCTGCTGAAGCTGGGCGTACATATTTTTATAAGCATGCGCTAGCTAATATCATCCAGTTCAGCTTTAAAAAGATAATGTGATTTACACTCGACAATGGCAAGCAGTTTCACAATTCACGTCACTTCTCATGTGAGCGCTGATTTAGCAACCTTGATAAGTTTACATTGCGTTCTTTTCAGCGAATCCACTTTCGCTTCGTAGAAAAATTAGCCGAGCTTCATGACAGCAACTAGGTGAAGACAGCGCAAAAGAAAACTCAATACAAGACATCCATTGGGACTTACAAATGCATTATGCGCGATTGAATCTCACACCCAGTGCTTCTATAATACATAATATAATAAATACAACGGTTGACAAGATGCAAGCTTACGGTTACTTTTTTTTCATTAGTTTTTAAATCCCCCCACCCAGAATAATAATAATTTGTGCAGGATTGACGTCTTGTCTTCTTCAGTCTCATTACTTTGGACTTCAATTTTGTTGCACCACTGCCCCACTCAGGCGGGATGTAGAAAAATCCGTGGAGATTTCCTATGGAACGCACTCATTGGTCACGCTGTCAAATGCTGATATTGTCCGTTGAAAATGTTAAAGGCACGTACAACTGCTGCTTACTGTAGTTAAATCTGTGGTCTTTGAGGCATTTTTCGTACAGTCAGGTCGATCTGAGAAGGAAACATAAAATACCACCTCTTCCGTGTCTGTGAAAAGATATCTTCTTAATTAATTATTTCGGCTGCAACGTATTCAATGTGAGTAATGTTCTGAGATTATAGTTGGGCATACCAATATGGCGGCAAGGTTACTTCAAAATTATGACATCATCAGCTATCCAGTTCTTATGCTGTGTTCCAAACAACTCGGAGGTCGGATTTTTCCAACTTGAAAAAGTGCTCTAGAACGGCCACTGAAGTTGGAGCTCCGACTTGAGAACTCGGTAGAAAAAAATCTCCCCCAACTTCACAGAGATTGGTTCATCTAACGTCACACGAAAAGGGCAGCATCCACTGAACAGCCACAGCAATACTACTGAAGTGTTCAGCTACAGTGACATTTGGCAAGGCGATTTATGTTTGAGAATATAAATACAACGTAAAATGAAATATATAAAGGCATTTTACCTTACACCTCGTTTCATCCCATCTTATTAATTAAAATATACCAGAAGGCAGAGTTATCCGCGTACAATTTTCTTGCCCCTTGCCACGAGAACATTCACTTATCATTGACTGCCATTTTTTTTGTTTACATCCAACACAATACATCTGGAACGCTCTGAAGTCGGAAGTCGTAGTCTTCAGCTCATTAAGATCCTACCTCCGAGTTGTTTGAAACGCAGTCTTATTATAGATCAGAGAACTGTGCAGTTACGCAGAAGAGCCTGAGTGTATGATTGAGTGATTGGTTATCAACACCAGTACTCGGGTGGATATAGGGGAAATGCTGAATTTGTCGATGAAGGAATCTACACGTAAATCCCTTGATGGTAGGGAACTATGCATTTTTTTAAAGAGATGACTGTAATTGACAGTAGAATGTGAGAGAATCAATACCATGTTGAATTTTTTGCTTCAGAGAACTGATATTTCTGAACCACTAATTGGAATACTATCAGTTCACTGTAGCTAAGGTGGTTGCTACTCAGGACAACGATTTCTTCTGTCACAAGACATAATTTTTTTTTAACTGCTGGATCGATACGATGGGCAAGGATATTGACCAGTTTTCACATCAGGCTCAGCTGAGGAGTTTAATTCATGCAACTCTTGAAAAACAAAAACAGAGAGTGGAGTGAACTTCCCCATATTCAAAACTGCATCTCAAACATCTGCAGAAAGGGGTTCATTCATTTTTGATTGTATAGGTATGGCTTATGATAGCTCGCATTTCAGCTAATTTGGCTAACTTGCCTGCAAAAGAGCATAGAACTTTATGACTTCAGGGCTCATGCTACCTGTTCGTCAATTTGCAATTGATGACCTCTCCTGCAGTTTGACGATCTGTAGGTCACATTTGACAATAAATTTGACATAGACCATTCAAAAGTGGGGTCACGAGATATGCGCCAATCCGCAATAATAATTGGGGGGGGTTAATATATAATTTCGGATCGGCCAAGAAAACAACTCACAAGCCGACTCTGGCTCTCCGACTCTGCGTACCGCACTCCGTCTCCCGTCCGGGGCACAAGCTCCAGGAACGTCATGAAGAAGCGTGAAACGAACCGCATGTAGCCTACTGTACCTTTATTAGGACGAAATACTCCACCTACCGGCTTATGCTCGAGCCAATAGACTACGCAGCTGTTAGTTGGGTTGAGTGGATTGCATAGTAACGTGCATAAAAATCATGCTACTAGCACAGGAAATAAGGAAGGCGAGGGTAAGGTCCGGGCCACACTGCCTGCAGTTGCAAGGCTTATTCCGCACATCGCATGCGTAATTTCGTTTCGGTTCCCATGTTATTCAATGAGAGCAACCACACTGCATGCCGAAGCATAAATACATGAATTTCGCTAAATTGCCAAGGATGCATGTCTGTTGCAAGCATGAAGCAAACAAAAAATGTAACAACACTTCTGGCATGTTTATCATATTAAAAGCCCGTTTATATAGACATAATCCCTTCCGCTCAATTCAGCAATGCTTCGTGAAATATTGAAACGTGTAGTGGGAAATTTGCGACTTTTATCGTAGGGATATATGGAGAAGTATTTAGTCATTCTAAACTTATTTTTTAAAAACTTTAATACGACGTTGCTCATTTTATTTTGGATTTAGTTGTCTAGATTTTGCGGGAATATGCTTTTAATTGCGGTGCTAAGCCAATGAACATTGCTTATTATGTTGATGATTAAAGAGTACCAGAGCAGTACTTTTCCGTATCTCTCGCTCTGGCCATGACATCTTATCATTTAGGCCAGTAAAACTCTGATTCGGCCGACCTTCCCTCTACCTTTTTCGGAGGCGTGGTTTGGAGTCTTTAAAGGTACGAGATCCTGAGGGGGCGGGCTCTCTTTTCTCCGCTTCTCTTTTCGGCTCTTCTCTTCTTGCTTGGCTCTTGCTCTTCTCTTCTTGCTCCTGCTCTTCTTCTTCCTGTTCTGTCCTTTCTTGGTCAAGTTCTGACGTGCGAATAGGTAAGCGGGGAGAGGTCACGTGCTGCCTTGTTCCGGAGCGGGGGAACATGTGAGTTCTCCCCGACCACGTGGAGCGACTTTTAGCTCCACGTGGTCATTCATCTTTTCCAGGTATGAAAATACTCTAAATCCTTCTAAATTATATGTAACGGTAATTGGCTTATCATTGATTTGTTTGATTCAAGTTGTGCCTACCTGGTGGATTAAATTATTGTTATTCCTTTTCCAGCCTGCGTGTTCTCATTGTATATTCTTTCTGGCCTTGTTGCGATTGGGACTTAAGGGGAGACTCCTACCAAGACATGTGTAGGTAGCGATACTTCTAAGTTAGATTGAGATTGGGTTCTACCTATTAAGGGGTTATGAAATTACCGGCTCTTAAGATTTAGCTATTGGTTAATCTTTCTAAGGGGCCCTTTGATATACATAAACCTAGGTTCGTGGTACGTTCATACTCAGAGCTATTTGCCTGATGTTGCTACCGTGCCAGTCTCCTCTATCCAATGGATTTATCGTTGAATTAAACCAGGCAGAGACGCCTATTTTAACCCTAGGGGGTGTTCTGCTTAGTAACAATGGTTTTCGCAGACAGAGTTTGGGTGCGTAACTGCCCTGAGATTCACGCATGCTGTTTCAAAATTATCAATTCTAATTTGGAGTCAGATTTTTAACGAGATTATAGCTAAAATTTTGTATTCTAACTATTATATGGAGTCAGATAAATCGTAACCATTGCGCTTTCATGCCCCGTCCTCGGACGGTGAAAAATATCCATTATATTGTGATTCACACCAGCCAGAAGAATGCTCTAATTAAAGTTAGACTAAGAGAACACGTAAGGCCTTCAACCCGGGCAATATCCGCCTTTTGGTCATTGCTTTTTTGGGGTTTTACAACACCCATGCCATTGCTGAACCTACATACGACTCCCCATTTGTATCAGCAAGTTCAGGCGACTTTTTCCATTTGTAAAGAGAGAAAATAAACTAAGCAGGATACAGCATGAACCTATCCTTTGGATATAATGGCCAGACAAACGTATAGCACATCAGCCAGTTTCTGAATTGTCTGAACTGTTCCTTTCACGGCCGTTCGGTGCATAGCCTTTACGAATGATTTCAGCCTCGACTAATGTAAATTAGATCGCTTTTGAAAGCACATTCCACATCCCGACACCCTCCCCCTACCCCGAAATTACTTTTGTACCTTTGGAAAGAGCAAGACCAGTTCAGAAGGGTTTGCTGTGTATCGTAATATGATGGTGTAATTAGATTGTTTGTATGATACGCTCAAGCATGCTTCCCTAACTGTCAATACAAAATGAAGACTTCAGGCGCAAAACCCTGTAAACGCCATTTATATGAAAATTTTGTGAAATGTGATTTTGATAAGCTTTCAGTGTGTGTATGCCAACAATATAATCAAGTTTTTGGCGAAACCCCAGAAATTCCGTATTAAAATCCTTCAGCAACTTCAGTTGACACCTGACACCACATTTAACACCAGGTAAAAATCTTCAGTTGACAACAAAAGAGGTCAGGTGGACTTACTGGGTTTTGCATCTGAACTCTTCGAATATAAATCACGTGTAGTAGGCTATAACGATGCGAGACTAAATAATACACTGCTCAAAAAAAATACAAGGAACTCTGAAACAAGAGCAATCCGAGATTTCTTATCTCCGCCAAAGGATGACATTGATACAAATGCAAGATCTGTCTCTTGGGAAGATTTTAGGACTGGATCCAGAATCCAGATCCGGATCCGGATCATCACCAAGATCTATCTCTGGTGAAAATTTCATGAAGATCCGTTTCGTAGTTTCCGAGAAATGTCACTAAATTTGTAGATCCGGATCCGGATCATCACCAAAATTTAATGGAGTCGTCCCTGGACCAAGATCTATCTCTGGTGAAAATTTAATGAAGATCTGTCCAGTAGTTTCCGAGAAATCCTGTGCACAGACAGACAAATAAATAAATAAATAAATAAACCGACCCGATCGCATAATAACACATCCTAGATCTGAATGAATGAAATATTCGTATTAAATACTTACATAGTTGAATGTGCTGACAACTAAATCACACAAAAATAATTAATGGAAATCAAATTTATGAACCCATGGAGGTCTGGATTTGGAGTCACACTCAAACTTAAAGTGGAAAAACACACTACAGGCTGATCCAACTTTGATGTAATGTCCTTAAAACAAGTAAAAATGAGGCTCAGTAGTGTGTGTGGCCTCCATGTGCCTGTATGGCCTCCCTACAATGCCTGGGCATGCTTCTGATGAGGTGGCAGATGGTCTCCTGAGGGATCTGCTCCCAGACCTGGACTAAAGCATCCGCCAACTCCTGGAGTCTGTGGTGCAACATGGCGTCGGTAGATGGACCAAGACATGAGGTCCCAGATGTGCTCAATTGGATTCAGGTCTGGGGAACGGGCGGGCCAGTCCATAGCATCAATACCTTCATCTTGCAGGAACTGCTGACACACTCTAGCCACATGAGGTCTAGCATTGTCTTGCATTAGGAGGACCTCTGGGGCCAACCGCACAAGCATATGGTCTCACAAGGGGTCTGAGGATCTCATCTCGGTACCTAATGGCAGTCAGGCTACCTCTGGCGAGCACACGGTGGGCTGTGCGGCCCCCCAAAGAAATGCCACCCCACACCATTACTGACCCACTGCCAAACCGGTCATGCTGGAAGATGTTGCAGGCAGCAGAACATTCTCCACGGTGTCTCCAGACTCTGTCACGTCTGTCACGTGCTCAGTGTGAACCTGCTTTCATCTGTGAAGAGCACAGGGTGCCAGTGGCGAATTTTAAAATCTTGGTGTTCTCTGGCAAATGCCAAACGTCCTGCCCCCACCTGTGGGCGTCGAGCCCTCATACCATCCTCATGGAGTCCTTTTCTGACCATTCTCCACCACAGCTTACTGACATTTACTAAACCAGTAATTAGCAACTTCGGAGACGTGATATCTAGAAAACAAATTCATAGATGTATGTTCGCCCACAAAATGGTGCAAGATATATTTGATACTAACGTAGTCAAGTGAACATAGACTACCAAACTATCCACGGATTACAGCCTGAACGATAGGCAGCAAGCTAATGCTAGCATTTTTAAGTTCCATTAAGTTAATTCTTGATGCCAATATTGTGTCAACTGGCCAATAACTCAAAAATTTTCCGGTTTAACTTGCTTTGCATATCCAATTTTTAAAGGCATGGTTAAAGTTTGCTGCGTGATTTGCAAGAAGCAGCAAAATAGCTAGTTACCTGCAGGAGGACAGCAATTGTAGTCAATGCTCCAAAAGTTCAGCACCAGGTGAATCTGTTTTCTTATCAGTTTTTCAAATTCAACTCCATCGCAGACCCCTCTCTTCGCTGTTGCCGTCATTCGTATTTTTCATGCCCCAGTTCACTTGGATCTGAATGGGACAGCTTAGTGAGCATTGCACACTCAGGTACCTTGGTAGCTACATCTCATAATCATAAATCTTCCTCTGTCGTCTCTTCTTATGGACAAAGTCCATCTCCTCACGTCGTCTTCAGGGGGCAAACCGAAAAAAGAGAGGTTGGTTTGCTTCTTCGAGTTACAGTTTGAACAGTCAGGACAGTGAACACCCGACTACTAGCACTCTGCCATTGCTGATTCACGAAGCATCAAGCTAGCATAAAATAATGGAAGTCAGCTTACCTGCCTTCCGGTTTGTATACCCAAAAATGTGAAATAGGCCTATCAACAGAAATCAGTTGTGCTAGAATAAGGAAGCATGACTGGAGGTGTAGCTACAAATAAAAGAAGTAAATGGGAAGTAAATAATTGACAGAATGTGGGGGGCAAGTTAGGTAGTGTAAAAGAAAACAAAAACAAGTGTAACTCAAAAAGGGAATGGAAACAATCAAGAAAATAAACCAAATTAATGAAATAACAATAGTATAAATTGAAATATTCGTTGTACAATGAGCAAGCAAATACAAGAACCAACAGACAAATCTCAGATATTGACAGTACAGGAATTTTGATACCTTCAACTGATTAGTTAATTGAAGATTTCCCCCAACAGATAAGACTTGCAAAACAGGTACAAATACTTATTTATTCAAAAGCTGGGATCTTTGGATTTGCACAAAGTATTGACCCAGGGGCGTTGACAATTTTTCAACCTTTTTTTTAATGGAAAATAATGCTGAGACATGTTTTCTCATGTGTATGAACTTAACATGGAGACTACAAACTGAATTGTTGATAATTGCCTATTATCCTATTTTTTTATAAAGGATGCCGGCAAAAAAGGATGCTGGTAATACTGTCATTTTACAGAATTACCAAAACAAAGAGAACTCCTAGTGCTCGTACTGATAAATTGTTGTGAAATACATAGACGACTTCGATTAAATTAAACGTGTTTGGTTGTCACTATTGAGACATTGCTTTGTTGCCCTTGATTTTGTTGCCCTCGGCTTGGTCTTTTCATCAGTATAGTTGGTGTTTGCCTATTGGTTTGGACCTGTAACAACGGAATGTGTTCTCTGTCACTTTAATTGTTAGCACTTGTACTTGTCTCCTAGGAGCTCTGTACTTTTGTACCGATCTTTTGCATTTCTGTACGTCGCTCTGGATAAGAGCATCTGCTAAGAACCTGTAATGTATTGTAATGAGACAGTTGTTCCTTTTAGACAGAAACTTAAATAATTGTATAATTTACCCCTCAATGAAATTCAGAGTTAATACAGTCAGTGAAAGGATAGGGGTATGAACTTTGTGGAAAGGAGGGCTAGATATGCATACTGCAAGACTCAAGCATAAGGGGAAGACTGAATGTTCTCTCAAACCCCAAGTGGGCTTCCTGAGGTCAATTCGATGTCCTGCCTCATTCCAAAGACATGCAGGTTAAATTAACTGGAAAGTTGAAGTCGCTGTTGCAGTACGAGTTTGAGGGTCAAACTTTTGCCTTATGATGGACTGGCAACCTCCCCAAAGGCCATTTCTACTTACAGTA
The DNA here is from genome assembly GCA_029721435.1 of Gymnothorax reevesii. Classification (NCBI taxonomy): domain Eukaryota; kingdom Metazoa; phylum Chordata; class Actinopteri; order Anguilliformes; family Muraenidae; genus Gymnothorax; species Gymnothorax reevesii. Next base: position 58,371,248 of record CM056586.1, read on the forward strand.
GTCCTCAATTCATGCTGGGGAAGGCTTCAGCTCTACTGAGGCTCTGACCTGGAATAGGTGGTTTAATTTCCTCCACGTCAGGGCCAAATGGGCAAAATACTGCCTGTTTTTTGAGAGGTAAAACAAAAAGCTCTTTATCTCAAATGCTGAAAAGAGTTTGTTTTTCTCTTTTTTTTTCCCCCAATTGTGCACTGGCTCAGCTAAGCAATTCCCTGACATGTGAACACAGTTTTTAATTTTTTAATAACTCTTTTATCCATTCTTAAATATATATTTTATAATTCACATTCTTGTTATGCATGTTTATTAAGAGTATGGGTAAATATGCTATATTTCAGTGATTTTTTTAAACTACAAAAATATGCAATATTGTAAGGATTTCATTCACTGTTGAAGTCTAATTTAAAAAACATGAATTAAATTAGGCCTACATTATTCTATTTAAAACATCCCAAAGTCTGCTTCGCTTCGCTGTCTCACAGAAGGGGGCATATGCTTCAGCATATGTTGGTGTCTCTCTGCATGAGCCAGATGGCTTGAGGGAAGCATGTTTTACACCTTAATGCAAAATTAGAGGTCAATGTATTACGCCAGCTCACGCCGGCCACTTTCCCTAATAGAATGCTGAGATATGTTATTTCACTTGAGCATCTACCAATGTCAAAACATATGTTACACTGAACTTCCGATAAAGCAAGTTTGGGCAGGGGTAAAACTCAGATAATGGACTTATTACAGGATAATATCTGATTTTAGACTGTCATGGCCTGAACTGAGAATGATAAAAGTATTTTCAAAGTATCTGGTTTTTCTGGAAAAGTAGAATAACATTTTTGGTGGTGGTGCCAGTGGCACTTTGCCAATGGTTCCCCTTTAATGTTTGAAGAGTGCCAGGAATGTGTTGTTGTCATTATTGGCCTGATATTTAATGCCATTGTGGTGCCAATTGAAATGGCATTGACAGTATGCTAGCCCACCACACTCTGAGATATGTTTATACCAAATCACGGCACTGAAAATTTTCTGTTATTTTCGGTATTTTTATGTTAGCATGCCTTCTAATATATTCCTCCCAATCATCACTAATCAATGACACAGTCCAGATTTTTTTCTTAGCCTAGCATCTGATGTTTTATAATGCAAGCCTTATCAATGAATTCAAGAACTGCCTCTGTTTGTGCCTCTGTTAGTGAGTGTATGACTTCAGTCTGTCTTTTCCTGACTCTATATCATCCTATTATGAAAAAAATAAAATAAAATAAATAAATAAAACACAATGCTAATGAAACTGACTAAGTGATGCAGCTACACGGTCAAATTTGGAGAATGCATGACCTCTCACAAACCAATCACATCTGCACTCATCACATCGATAATGGAGTACACTCTTCAAAAACAGCCAATCAGGCTAACACTCTGCAGCTGTTCACACTTTGCTTGCCTTGCACGCTCACTGCTGCTTTTTGCTATGTGTTTGCCATGTGTACCTGGTGCCTGCCATTGCTGGTTTGCAGTTCTTGCACCCTTTGCCACTATTTTGCTGTGCTCCACACCCACCGTCACTCTGGCTTCCCCTGTTATTTAAGTCTGCTTTGGGTACTCGGGGGATTTGATACCTTAAGTTCATGAGGTAGTTGTAACCTCTCCCTGAATTCAGAGCAGTCCCCAAGTTTGTGCGCCTTGTACCCAGAGCAGAGCTGTTCGGTGCCAAACCAATAATAACTTCCCACATCATACCCAATAAATGGCTCTTCATTTCAATATATGAGCTGTCCCAACTTGACTTCTTCATACTCACAGTCCTTTAATCTCAGCCCTGGAATATGAATGCCACTCGTGATTTATAAATAAAGGGAGGCCAGTGTGAAATATAGTGAATCACTCCAGTTTATTCTGCTGAATATTGGAGGGGAAAAGAATACATTTTAGAATCAATTTTCAATATAAGTCACATCAGAATTCACCAGTGAGAGATGATAAAATTTAATGGCAACCAGAAAGGTCTGAGACGAACCAAAGGGAACATGATAATGAATAATATTTAAATGAAATAAAATTTTGTTTCCTCTGGAGGAAAGATAAAAGAGAACTCTATTTGATATATAATGTGGGGCTTCAAAAATATTGAGAGTATTGTTTATTTGTATTGTTTATTTAAGTATAATGATGATATCAATGAGCGTAATATTTTTAAATGACCACTAGGTTCATTCCATTTGTTTCAATATATTTGCTGTCTTGAACCTTGAAGTCAAAGGACTGGCGGAAAACATAATATTCATATATAGCCATACTCTGAATAATGGCGATTTCACTGAGTTTGACTTAATGCAAATGTACTACTAAATGCATTGCATTTGATATAATGGCAGAATTTTACAGCTGTTAATAAATTATGTATTTATGTTCCACCCTTGAATTTATATTGGGAGATACTTATAATGAGTATGATATAATGAATCTTAATGAGTTATTTCCATTGCACTTTGGTATCATTAGTAGATGGGCGTAATCTACAAAAATTCCAATGCAAAAAGGCATTGATATTATTATATGTGAGGAAAAATGACAACCGATTTATATACCAGGTTAAAAAGTGAGCAAAGAGCAATGTAAATATTCTCCGCCACCATCAACTGCCATTGCATCATAATGGCTTCCCCCAGCACAAGTAATAATGTAAAAAATTGCAACGTTTCCAAAAAAAAAAAATCTCTTAGAGTGTGTGTTAACCCCATAATACATTCGGCCCCATATATGGGTCTATCAAATGCAGCTGCTGTATTCAAACCTGTGGAAGTAAGTTCGGGCCTATTTTAAATTCTAGTGGAGATCTCAAGGTTTCCAATAATCAACCATGTGTCTTGCTGAATTGCAGGGAAATCTATATAAAGGGATGTAGTAATCTAGATATGTTCCATTTGATGCAATGCTGTGGCTATTAAAAATGGTGTCCCGGGTTTGAATATTTCTCGTAATATAAGTGTAATATGTTATGATACATACAACAAACAAAATGCAGATTGTAGTTATCAACAGGAATGCAGTAATAGTAGAAGGAAAGGTCATAGCCCAGGAACGTGGAGGGAGGAGTCCTGTATGTAATGACTGGAGCGTCCCAGAGCTGAAGCCATGCAGTTAATCCCCTTGCTGAAGCAGGACTGCTTGACGATGGAACCAAAGGAATGCAGTCTGGATCTTTGAAACGTTGAAGACTTGGGATGTCTTACTCGTAAATTTACTCAGAGGAACAGTTGGAAACAGTGGATTGACAAGAATGTGGTCCCAATCCTGAAGACTGATCATCAAGGTTTGGGAGCTTGAGCTAATTAATAAGACTCTAATGAGTAGTTACATTTTTTGCTATCATTCATTTACCGAAAAGAAAGGAAAGAAGAGAATAGCTCAATACTAGAGGACACAAACTGACTGCAAGTTTTGGGTATGGTAATTAAGCTACCAAACTGAAACATACATGCCATACATTTCCGGCGCTGTTACTCAATTTTTGTAATTTTCTCTGTAATTCTGACTATTTGAGAGCAATGCACTTAGTGTCACTTTTCAAAAGAAAAAGTATGTCCAAGTAGTTTGTTGTTTGAACAGTAAGCAGTTAAGTAATGGTGAAAATTTTCTCAAAAATCGAAAGAAAATTAAGTAGTTAATTTCAATTAAAATTAAGGTTAAATTTTATCATATGATGAAAAAATAGCTAGTAGAATTGTTGCAATGCAAATGCTTTATAGAAATAGACTCTTTCGGTTTAAGGATGTGAATAAGCAAGGTTTGGAGTGCACATGCTCTTTACAGCAGTGGTGTAGCCAAAGGGTGGGCAAAGTAACGTCACTTTAGGAAAATAATTAGTCCTGGTTAGTTCTCAATCATTTTCCTTTATTGACACGTTTTCCAATTATCGTTATTTGCAACTGAAGACACGATTTCCCTCCATAAGTGATCTAACAGCGAAAATCATGGGCTAAATTCAGTACAGTTGCGGAACAAGAACAGAGAATTGGGTAGCAGAGAACACCCGTTTAAAACAAATATTAGTCCTGACCTGTTCTCAGTCATTTTCATAACAGAAGGTTCACTCTGAGAGCACCAAACACTTAACAAGTGCTACTGGTTCTCCCCGATCAGGTAAGCTGACATGCATTCATCTGAAGGCGTATTTGCTCTATTTAAATCAGCGTTATTCAAAATTGCATGTCTGTTGACTCTCACGCAAATAGCTGGAGCTGCACACTTTTTATAGCCTATTGAATTGTCGAGAGCCACTTTTTTTTTAATCAACCCACTGAATTCCAAGAGTGAAAGTCTGCGCTTCATTGGAACATGGGCCAGTTCAATCAACGCGAAGCTTTGGCCTATTAATAAGTTAATTATTTTGCTGTACTGAATTAAGCCCATGATGTCATCATTGTTAGATCACATATGGAGAGAAACCGTGTCTTCATCTGCCAAATACAATAATTGGAAAACATGTCAATAAAGGAAAATGATAGAGAACAAGCCAGGACTAATTGCTGTCATAAAGGCACATGTCTTTGTTCACCCTCTGGCTACGCCACTGCTTTGCAGACTTTGTGAGGCAGAAGATATACTAATCGAATTGACAAGATGGGGAATTATAAGTTCTTTCACTTTCGCGAAGGTAAAAGGCAGGTTACAGAGTGGATTCGGACAGTGAAAAAGAATATTTCTTGTTCAGAAACATTCTAGGGTGTGCAGCGTACAATTTGTGCCTGGATGGCGAGATAAGAATTGAAGCACTGATTACAAAAACCCCACAAGTCAAGTCAAGTCAAGTCAAGTGTGACTTATGGGGTCTTAGTAATAGGTGCTTCAATTCTGTATTCAACCTAAGCCTATTTCGGTTGATGTTTGGGTACCCAGAGAAACATTAGGATATGTAAACACGCCAAGCGTATGTCCAGTTAAGGAAATTTAGAGTTTAGTTTCCAGTGCTGCTATTTGTGTCGGCAGCATGTTGTTATCGGCGGCTGTCATGTCCCTGATGACACATTGAGTTGCTAGGCAGGCACAGAATATGCATTTGTGAAATAAAATATTAATATTAAATTTTAAACCCCTTTCCCACTGATAAAAACCCCCTAAAACATATTGGTGTCCCCCTTTTAAAATCGTTATGGCAAAGAAAAAGCCAGAAAAGGTGGAGGTTGGATCCGAAATTGTTGTGATTCTGCTCTTTTGGTTTGGTAGTTCTGCTATGCCATGATCCCTAGCCTAGTTTAAGTTCTGTGCCTGGCCTTGCCATGATTATTGATTCTTGTGTTTAGAGACCACTGCCTTTGTCTGACCATTCTTAGAATTATGTGTTGTGTTTTCGGTATTTTAGATTTCCTTGTTTTATTATTTTTCATGCTTTAGTTTATTAGTTATCATGCCATGTTTTCTTTGCCATGCTTTGCACTTTGTCTCCCCTGTCTTGTCATGTGTATATCTTTGCTCACGGCCCCTTGTCTTGCGTGCCACTCATTCAGGTGATTTATTGGTTTCTGGGTTTCAATCTTCTTTCATTATCTCGTGTTCTTCCTTCCTCTCTCTTTTACTGTCTTACTAACACATACTAACAGTTTATCGTTTTTGCTAATTACTAACCCACACTAACCTTGTATATTTGGACTAACTTACTAACAAGCACTCGGGATTGTATAGCTGCACTTACTAATTGACTAATAATCTCTCAACAGTCGCCCAATTCTAGTCTCCGCCTCCTCGCCTATCCCTAATTATCTCTGCTGCTATTTTCTGTGGATTCCACATTTACTTTGCGCTTTCCTTTCTTTTTACTATGCACTTTAGTACTCCTTGACCGGAGCTGTTCTGTTCACCGGTTTGTCTTGTGATCCCTGTCTACGTTTTGGCTACAGCCAAATTCATGTAATTAGTTAATTCCTCATGTGCCTCTCCCTGATCATTGTTACCATTGATTGCACCTGATCTCCCTGGTCATGTGTTTACCCCGGGTGTGTATATAAGATGTCTGTTTGGTTAACATTCTTGTCAGATCGTTGTTCCGTGTTACCTGTGCTACGCTTCTCTCGCCTTGTTTCATTGTGATTTATCTGTCTGACTGGACTGTTCTTAATATCGAGCTTTGCCTATTCCCTGTACTTTTGCCGCATTCTTGTTTTTTGACCTCTTTAGTCTGACTACGATTTTTGTGATTGGTGCCCCGTGTATGACTCTGGATTTCGCCCTTTGGATTCTGATTTTGGATTGCGGACTTTGTACTGTTGCCAGCTCTGTTGGGGGGTTTCCCCCTTCAGAAATAAAGCCTCCTTTTGCATTTTACTGGAGTTTGCTCTTGGTTCATTTCGTAAAAACCTCACAAATTCTTTTTCCTCTGGCGACAAAGCTAGACTAAGCTCTGTTAGTTTTCTTCTACAGACTGAAAACATTGACTTCTTCGGGGCAACAGAGACTTGAGAGACCGTATCGGTGAGATACTGTCAATGTAAGTCCTGGATGTTATTTTCACCACCGATGAAAATCCGAAATCAAATGTGCAGCATTCAGTCAAGCATTCATTATATGGCCTTGTATTTTACAACCCCAATCCTGAAATAGTTGGGACTATGTGTAAATTGTTAATAAAGTCAAAATGCAATGACTTTCAAATCACACTAGCCGGTATTTCATTCACAATAGAACAGAGATAACATGGCAAATGTTGAAACTGAGACATTTTAAAATTCATCCACAAAATGAGCTAATTTCAAATTTGATGGTAGCTCCAGGTCTCAAAAAAGGGATAGGGGCCTGTTTACCATGGTGTGGCATCCCCTCTTCTTTTTAACTCAGAGTGGAGGCATTGTGGAGACAAGTTTCATGAGTTTAGCCAATGGAATTTGATCCCACTCTTGTTTAATACAGGCTTCCAGCTGCTGGACAGTTTTGGGTCTCCTTTGACAGATTTTTTTGTTGAATTATGCACCAAATGTTCTTAAGTGGTGAAAGATCAGGACTGCAGGCAGGACAGTTCAGCACACAGACTCTTCTACTACAAAGCCATGCTGTTGTAATAGCTGCAGTAAGTGGTTTTGAATTGTCTTGCTGAAATACACAAGGCTTTCCCTGGGATAGATGTCGTCAGGAGGGGAGCATATGTTGCTCTGAAAACCATTATATATAACACAGCATTCATCATGCTTTTTAAAACATGCAAATCAGAGATGCTGGCTTTTGAACTGAACGCTGATAACAGGAGGGGTGTCTTTTTCCTCTTTAGCCCGGATTTTCAACAAGAATGTCAAATTTGGACTCGTCTGACCACAGGACACTTTACTACAGTCCATTTCAAATGATTGCAATAGTCACTGCTTGCAATAGTCATTTGGTCTCCTTTTGATTTTGATTTCATAATTACCTGCTATATATAGCCAATAAAGTTGAATTTGCTTGCCAGCTAGTTTTGCAGACATGAAATAGGCTTGGTTTACACTGCCAAATGTGACACGAATCGGATCTTTTGCTCAAATGCGGCCAATAGCCGATCAGTCCCATGCCTGTGCAAACAGAAAAAAAAAACACATTGATTCAGCCCTCGATCGGAATCATCAGACTGGATCCAGGCCTCATTCAAATGTGGTTTTTGTTCGGATATGTATCTGATGTGTATCGGATATGTGCCAATGTGCCCGTCGCGCATTTCTCCGATCAGATCGCTCTTTTCTTTTAGCTTGCGTCGGAGTGAGATCCTTTCGTTTGAAGGGGAACACAGAGCGAAGTCAACAACATTATTTGGGTCAACGAAGTCGGGCCATACCCTGACAAAATGAGTGCAGCAGACTCTAGTGTGATCATTTGTTCTTCCGATTCATGGCTCGAATCCACACCTGTTGTTGTCTCTTTAGGGGAACACTTAAAAAACCCTATGCCCCTGTCTTTACGATACCGGTTTGTGTGCCCCACCCTGCAACAAGTAGCCACTATATTTCTTTTTGCTCCACATCAGCTCTATTGCGCATGCACACGTGGACTTCCACCTCGTCTATTGAATAATTATGTGAAATCATGTTTATTATTTTTAAAGTAATCGATCATAACAGCACAAACAGCAGAACTGAGAGGATTTAGTTACAACTGTGAGTCAAACATCTGCCATAATATAGCTGCCTTGCTTGTGCCTGTTATTTCTAATGACAAGTGGCTGCTTTTGTAGATAGAGCAGCATATACCTTGTACTGAACATTACTTTACATAATAACAAAACACAATATGCCCAGTCCTTTTTTTAGCGGCAGATTTGCCTCTTATTAAATCCATAATTTATCATTGTAATGCAGCATGCAGTGCAGTACCAGTTGTTGGAATGGTCATTAAACTACTTGTAATTTTGATACAAAAAAAACCTGAGTAAACACAAAATGCAGTCTTTAAATGATGATTCGTTGAAGGAACAATGCTATCCAACCCTACCTGGCCCTATGGGAAAAATTATCCACCGCTCCCCCACATTGAGAGGAGTGAGGTGGTTCAGGCATCTGGTTTAGATGCCTCCTGGACGCCTCCCTTCAGAGGTTTTTCAGGCATGTCCAAGTGGGAGGAGGCCCCCAAAGCAGGCCCAGGACACGCTGGAGGGATTACATCAATCGGCTGGCCTGGGAACGGCTTGGGATCCCCCAGGAGGAGTCACAGGAAGTGGCAGGGGGAGGCCTAGGCCTCTCTGCTTACTCTGTTACCTCCGTGACTTGGCTCCAGATAAGCGGCAGAAAATTGATGGATGGATGGATGGATGGATGGAAAAATACAATACACACAGCTAATATCAGCACCCTTAGTAAATATGAACAAAAGTAATTATAAATTCATGCCTTTAATGCTTATCCTCTTGATACTGAATTCAAAATATTAACAACAAGCATTTCACTGAAATTCGAGGACACGAGCAGAAGAGAATTATCATTCTCATGAAATATTTTCTCAAAAACATGTGGAGTGATTGGATCCCCTTCATTTAATGATTGGTGCAGTCTCCCAATCATGCGCAAGGACAACAGCTGTGAATCCTCTCCTATAGCATGTAATGAGGTCTGAGACAAAAAGGGACCATTCCTGGATGTGGATTCTTTCCAGGTTCTTCAAATCTCTTCAGCTCAACAATACATTTTGATTGGGATTTGGTCAAGGGACTGGAATAGTCACGGCAAAATTTACATTCTGTGGTCATCGTACCATTTTTGTGTTGATTTCAGTACATGCTATATGTACGCACGTATATGAGTGGGAATATACTTCAGTTAAATTCTCTTATAAGAGCGTTTTGGGGTGCCAGTAATTGTGGTAAAAATTTATAAGGGAAAAATGTTAAAGGTAAGAATGATTTTTTTAAATTAAATAATTCTATTGAGTTTTTGTACAAGAGATTGAGAGGGCTGACGACAACCACATTTTTTAGGCAGATTTTTAAGCAAACATCTACCAACATTAGTGAAGGGGAATGGAGTCATTATGAAAGAGAATGCTCATGCAAACACTGAGAAATCATTTTCAGTTCATAGTTTGAGTGCATACTCCTATTTATAAGCCTTGCAAAAGAGTGAGTACTTTTGAAGTATACATTAGTAATGCTCACATTAAATGACTGTCTGTCTATAACACCTGGATGTGCTGCCTGTTCAGAGCAAGGTGAATAGAAAAAAAAAAAAAGTCCGAGCATAGCCAAATAGCAGTTAAGATTCTGTGTTCAATGTGTTAGTGTCATGGTTTGTGTGCGTGCACTTTTGGCGAATCCTTTTTCCATCGGACTTTTTTACCCAGCTGGCTGATTATATCTGGGTGGAGCTTCCCCGGAGTCTGTATAAGCCGGAGGTCTGCCACGCTCCTTTGCTGGAGTGTCTGCTTTGTAGTTACTCACTTCATCGTGAGATATATGTAGTCTATTTGACAATTTGACTATTATCTTTATCTTTATTTCTAGGAAGCTCTGCTTCTTTAGGGATTTTCTCACACTATTGTTTTGGTGCCTTGTTTTTTTCTCGTTTTCTCGATTTCTTTTTCTCTGTGTAGGCTCGCCTTGTTTCTGGCACTTAGTCTTTCGTGTTTCTGAGAATCGCAAGCTGTCTCCCTTCCATTCTCTTTATCACATTCAGCTGTGCTGGCTCCGTGCTTGGTGCACCTTCGCTTGTTGCTACATATGAACTCCACATTTACCGGCCTTTAAAGAACACTCCTGCCAAACATGGAGTCATTAGCCGCGGCTGTGTTGGAGAAAGTGGTAGCTAACCAACAAGCTATCCTGTCTGATCATGGCAATGGTCTCGCGTCTCTGAATGCTAAACAGACGGAGTTTGCGGAGAGACTACGCTTACAAGAAAGTACTACGCACAGAATGAAGGCTGCTTTACTCTCTCTCTGGGCGACTGTTAGAGCCCAGTGGGCTCAGATTACACAAAACATCGCACAAGCACAATCTATGAACTCCTATCGAGAACCTAAACTACAAATGCCTTCAAGATATGGGGGTGAACCAGGGAAATGTAAGGACTTTATTGCGCAGTGCAAAATTTACTTTAAAGCCCAACCTTTAATACCTTTTTTAAACCTTTGATACCTGTAGACTGTTATATGGATAGGGAATGGGCTGAGAGACACTCGTTTTCCTTTTTGTTTTCCTTTTCGCCCTCTTTTGCAGTCACGCTCTGTTAAAACTTTGGATAGTCGCTCGTTGGATGATGGAGTTATATCCGAAATCTCTGAACCATTGTCTTTGTTCAATTCCCAAGGTGGACAGTCTGAGGAGGTCTGGTTTTTTTGATCAGTTCCCGTTTTCCCAGTTTTGTTAGGACATTCTTGGCTATGAAAACATAAGCCTCATATCCTTTGGGGGAATAAGGATAACCCAGTTGCCCAGTGGGGTTCAGATTGTAGGTCACACTGTATGGATAAATCTATGTGTTGGCCTGGACGTCAATCCATGAGAGAGAGTGACGCCTGGAGCGATTCAGGGGAGATGATCTCACACTACCCTCCTAGCCTTGAGAAGGGGGCTGGGGAGGGGTTGGAGTGGGTATCGACATGTTGGTATGCTTGGGCTAAGGTCTGTTTCTCCATGTTGCGGGCTGGGCAGAGACAAATCTGTGGCTGACAGGAGGCGCCGTTTAGCCCCATCTTATCGAGTGGGCCAGAGAGTTTGGCTTTCCACTCAGAATCTGACCCTGAAAGTGGAATCTCAGAAGTTGGCCCCTCGCTTTATTGGCTCGTTTAAGATATTGCAGAGGATTAACCCTGTCACTGTGCGGCTTAAGCTCCCGAGATCTTTGCGGATCCATCCCTCCTTTCATGTGTCCAGGCTCACGCATGTTAGCACCAGCGTCCTGGCACCGGCCGGCAAATCCCCGCCGCCACCGCAGATGATTGAGGGGGGCCCGGCATACACTGTATGTTGTATTGTTCCTGAGAGGCATGTGGGTCGTGGATTCCAGTTTTTGGTGGACTGGGAGGAATACGGTCCTGAGGAACTTTGTTGGCTCCCAGTTCAGAAATAAGAGCAGGGTGCAGGATATCCTGAGTTCCGTGCACGGGGTTCTTTGGGAACGTCGGGGACCGTTGTTTAGAGGAGGGGGGTCCTGTCATCGTTTGTGCGTGCGCGCTTTTGGTGATTCTCGTCCTGACGACATTGAATCCTTTCTCCATCGGATTTTTCACCCAGCTGGCTGATTTTATCTGGGCAGCGCTTCCCCGGAGTCTGCATTAGCCGGAGGTCCGCCACGCCCCTTTTGCTGGAGTGTCTGCTTTGCAGTTATTCGTTTTAGCTTGCAATATCTGTAGTCAGGGTTCGTTTGACTATTATCTTCTCTTTATTTCTGGGAAGCTCTGCTTCTTTAGGGATTTTCTCGCACAATTGTTTGGTGCCTGGTTTTTTTTGTTGTTTGTTGAGATTTCTTTTTCTCTGTGTAGGCTCGCCTTGTTTCTGGCACTTAGTCTTTCGTGTATTCAGAAACATGAGCTGTGTCCCTTCCATTCTCTCCATCACATTCAGCTGTGCTGGTTCCGTGCTTGATGCACCTTCGCCTGCCATTGCATCATTTACCAGCCTTTACAGGTTAGAATATACGATCAGTTCCTCAAGGTCAATCAGAGTATACAGTGAGAGAAATGGGATTAAGGCAAGGAGGTATGCACTTTATTCCCATTTCACACTTAGTATTCTTTGGTCGGCCAAGTGTCTGAGTCTGTCTGAAAGCTGTATGATATTTCAACTGAAAAGGGAAAACGACTCAACTCACCGTCAAGCCCCTTGAACTTTTTCTGAAGGACGATGGGCTCTTAACTTTAGTCCAACTGCTGAAAAAGTGGGTAATTTTATTTAAAGAATAACTGTTTCATGGTAGAGAAATGCCTCAGGAACATCTTAACCCTTTAACTTCCTTACAAGAAGAAAGCAATGCAGCAGCATTGGTCTGCTCTACAAAACGGTTGAGCAGGAAGTTAAAGGGTAAAGGTAACACTTTATGCCCCAACACCCTCAAACTGTAGTGTCTCAATGGAGAGATCACATGAAAGGCTTCTTTGACAGAGCAATGCTGGGAAGTACAACAACATTTTCAGAAGATGAGTAACTGAAAACGATTTGTGCCAACACAAGATCAGCAAAGTGATGTGGTGTGAAAATTTAATTTTTTTAAACAAATATATTAATTCAGTGGGTTGACTCTTTCAAGTTAAAACCAACGTACTGCAATATCAGTCATTTCTGACCCATGATGGGGTCTCTTGAGCGAAGCATTTGGTCTCTTGGCCTACTTGAAAAAGGTTTTGGAAAATGATCACAATTCTTAAGCCATCTTGCAAATACAATTCCGAAATAGTTGGGACAAAGTGTAAATTGTGAATAAAATCAAATGCAATGACTTTCAGATCACATTAGCCAATATGTTATTTATAGATAGATATTAGATATGATTATAGATATCTATAGATAGCTTAATATGTTATTAATAGAACATAGATAACATTTGAAATGCTGAAAATGAGACATTTTACATTTTTATTCACAAAATCAGCTTATTCCAAATTTTCTGGCTGCAAAAGGTCTCAAAAAAGCTGGGACACAGGCAATAAAGGGCTGAAAAAGCTATTAATATTTAAGAGAATCAGCTGAAAGACCATTTAGCAAGTAATTAAGTTAACTGGCGTGTGTAACATGATTGGCTATATAAGGGATGACTTGGAGAGGCTGAGTCTCTCAGAAGTAAAGATGGCCAGAGGCTCTCCAACCTATGAAGGTTTGCATAAATAAATAGTGGAATACTTTATAAACAATGTTCCTCAACGTCAAATTGCAAAGGCTTTGAAGGTCTCATCATCTACAGCGCAAAACATCAAAAGATTCAGAGAAACTGGAAAAATCTCTGTGCATAAGGGACAAAGCCGAAGACCTTTAATGGATGCCCATGATCTTCTAGCCCTAAGACGCCACTGCATCACTCACCAGCATGATTCTGTCATTGACATTACTAAATGGGCCCAGGAATACTTTAAGAAACCACTGTCTGTAAACACAGTCCGCTGTGCCATCCACAAATGCCACCTAAAAGCGCCGCCATGTTCTGTGGGCCAAGGCTCATTTAAAATGGACTGTAGCAAAGTGGCAAAGTGTCCTGTGGTCAGACAAGTCCAAGTTTGACATTCTTGTTGGAAATCATGGGTGTCGTGTCCTCTGGGCTAAAGAGGAGAAAGACTACCCCTCCTGTTATTAGCATTCAGTTGAAAAGCCAGCATCCCTGATGGTACTGGGATGCATTAGTGCATATGGTGTGGGACACTTGCATGTTTTAAAAAGCACCATGAATGCTGATAGGTATATAAAGGTTTTAGAGTAACATATGCTCGCCTCCAGATGACATCTACTTTAGGGAGGGCCTTGTGTATTTCAGCAGGACAATGCAAAACTACATACTGCAGCTATTACAACAGCATGGCTTCGTAGTAGAAGAGTCCGTGTGCTGAACTGGCCTGCCTGCAGTCCTGATCTTTTATCGATTGAGAACATTTGGCGCATAATTAAATGAAAACTCCATCAAAGGAGACCCAAAACTCTCCAGCAGCTGGAAGATTGTATTAAACAAGACTGGGATCAAATTCCAATGGTGGAACTCAAGAAACTTGTCTCCTCAATGCCCAGACGCCTCCTCTCTGTGTTAACCCTCAAGCGACCGAGTATTTTTAGCAACTGAAATGAAATGAAATGTCATAAATAACCCCGCTGTGTTTTTATGTAAAAATACTTATTTTAAATGACTATTTTTATGTTCATCACATCCAGACAGCTTAATTTATGTATGGCAGATATAAGTAAATGATCAAATGCGAAAAATTAAGCATTTGGATGCCAATAAAAATGCAAAGTTTTGTGGGGTCATGTATGACCCCAAAAAATATACATGTTATCATAGATATTATCATATATTTATGCCAATGGTCAATTTTTTTTTTTCAAATTTGGCATCTCCAATCCCACCCGAATCTGGAATGCCCAATTGGCGAACTATGTACAAAGCTTGCTCGTGTGTGACCCCTTGCTGCCAACTCAGGATAGTGAAGACAGTTCACGGCTTTCCTCTGAAACACGTGCCCGTCAGCCACTGCTTCTTATACACACGTTGATTGAATCTTTGCAAGTTCAGAACGAGGGCGGAGGATATGAGCAAACTTTGAATCTTCCTGACGAGCGCCTGTCTGGCCAACAGGAGGCGCTTGAGCAACGAACAAAGCTGTTTATTTATACTTACCCGGCAGTCCCTACCCAATTTAAATCCCTGTAGCGCGATGGCCAATTGTGCGCTACACTGAAAAAGCTACCGACCACTGCCGGCTGGTACGACCGCGGATCGAACCCACGACGTAATAATCACTTCTACGCTGTAACGCAGTGCCTTAACCGAGTGAGCAATCCGGCAGCTCGCAATGGTCAATTTTTATTCACTAACCTTGCCTCTCAGAACTAGAATAACATGGTTTGCAGCTGTACCCTTACCAAGTAAGATATATTTTAATTTGTGTGTGTGTCTATCTGTCCGTCACAAACTTCACCCAAAAAACTAATGGTGCAATCTGCACCAAAATTTACATATGGGTCATTATTGGCTCAAGGACAAAATTGCTAAAATTTGATCTCATCTGAGCCGAGTACTATGAAACTAAAAATAATTTTTGGATTAAAAATGGATGTATTTGCCAGATGAACGGATTGAGTGCTTTTTGTCATTTGATGGATGGTTTGTGGCCCCTAACAGTATGCATTTTCTACCTCAATTAAATCATATAATCATAATAAAAATACTAACATTTGCTTTGAATGAGGTATGACACCTTGGAGTGCTTTTTTGTCAACAAAACTATCTCTGGGGTCATAAATGACCCCATATATCTTTCAGTTGTCTTTGATACAGCAAAAGGCCAATTCCCCTGAAAATCTATGAAAATTTATTGGAGGAACAGCTTGACAAACTCATTGAAGGAAACATTTTTCTGATATGAAATGTGCACATAAATATATGAATAATAATATGAAACAGCATATAAAAATGTATGTCTGGGGTCATAAATGACCCCACTGGGTCACTTGAGGGTTAAAAAGAAGAGGGAATGCTACACCATGGTAAACAGGCCCCTATCCCAACTTTTTTGAGACCTGTAGCAGCCATCAAATTTGAAATGAGCTCAATTTGTGGATAAAATTGTAAAATTTATCAGTTTCAACATTTGCTTTGTTACCTCTGTTCTACTGTGAATAAAATACTGGCTGGTGTGATTTGAAAGTCATTGCGTTTTGATTTTATTCACAATTTACACTTTTTCCCAACTATTTCGGAATTGGGCTTGTATTTTAATATAATTTTACACTGAATAATTCTAGACCTTGCTGTACTGGATACTTGTTATTTTTCTCTGCATGAAGGGTGTCATATTAGAGCATGAAAACACTGAATATTTTTCCCTACATCTCTTTGACAGCCTTGCAAGATCAAGCTTTTCCATTAAAGTTCTAGCATTTTTGTGCTGTTTTGCTGAGTGCTTTCTCTTTTCAGATACCTGACGGTGTGTGTTAAAATTCATACACAAGCTCCCCGGTGCTCTCTATCTTTAGGACAGAAGGATGGTCTCTCTCTTAGTTTTCCTGGAGCTAAGTGGGTAGTTTTGCCTGCAGCTCATCGTGGGTTAGAAGACGAGAAACATCTTTTGTGGGGTAGGTGGTTTGACTCCCTTTTTTTTTTCATTTCCGAGTCAAAATACGTTTGCATTACTTCATTTTTGTTGTAGTACTGTGTTGAGTTTACTCATGCGTCCAACGCCCTCTCAGTGGCACCGGTTTACTGTGTCCCAATGTCCTACCCCTATTTGAACACCAGTGATTATTATCAGACATAATCAGGAAAGATGAATGAGAGAGATTAAGATTCAGATCATCTCATGGAATGTGGGGGTTTGAAGAGACCTGTGAAGCGGGCCAGTGTATTCTCTTACCTGAAACACTTAAATGCAGTTATAGTAACCGGTTCCCTCTATCAAACTTAAGCGGCTCTTTTTTGTGTGCACGCCCCAAATTCCAATGACGCTGATTTTATGGAAAAAAAAACCTTCTCACAAACGCATATTTGAAGGAGACATTAATAAAAAAAGCTGGAGAGATTCAGCTCCAGAGCTGTTGCACCTTTCAAATTGCATGTTCTGGCTACCTTTGTGAATTGTTGTGACTGCATTGATCCATCGAGATCTTTCCATCCAACTGTAAGGCTGTATTCTTTTTATTTGCATGTTCATAACTCATATCCCGGTATTAAGTTATTTTTGTATACAGACTCTTCCTCCCTCTGTAATGTCAGTTGAATATTCCCTTGTAGTTGATTTTGACCAATCCCTGGTGATATTTGATCTAAATTTTGAAGTCCATAATAAAAAAAGAGTCATTCCTTGAGACTAGATTCCATGCTCCAGTCGGATGCCAAATTTTTTTGATCTTAGTACTCAGTCTATTTTTGCAGACAGACAAAACTGATGATACTAGTCTAACCTTATAATGTGAAACGCGTAAGGCATTCCTAAGGGGTGAGATAATCTTGTACATTGACATACAGTGAACAAAAATTACCTGAACACTACAGGTTTTCTTACTATTTTAGCACTAGTACTATATGAAAACTTGCCATTTTGTGTCCCTCCTACAAAACTGCTCTGTAAATCTGAATAAACAATTAATTATATATCCTTGGTAAGTCTAGTAACATAAAATCTAATTAAAAGGTTTTTTTCTTTTGTTTTAAGAGTTTTAAACCCTTTTTCGTGGAAAGAATCTTGCAAGAAATGTAAAAATGGCCTGTCCCACGGTATGCTTTCTCTACCTTTACCAGCTATTAAGGCCAAAAAGTCAAACTATCATCTAAAAACTTAATGTGAATACATGAATGTACACCATATGGGGTCATGACATTTACCACATGGCTAGTAATGGCTGCCAATGACATTTTCTGTCAACCCTGTTACCATTCTAGGGTAACAGGGTTGATGAAAGTTTATGCTTTTGTGTGTACATGAAAATACTACTGGACAGAAAAATATATTTACATAATTTACATGTTTTTGCAGGTTTCCTACCTTTATATCATATTTTTCTATTTATTCTACTGATAGACGGGCTACAATTAGTTGAGGTTACTGACCTATACTGGTCTATCTTTTTAGATAGATTTAGATCTTTTTATTTTAGGAATGTGCTTTTTCAATCAAATTCATTATTATTTTTACTATTATAACTTACTACATGAAATAGGTTAGTGTTAACAATAAAGGGATTTATGTGTTTTACATGATTTTGTAAGGATGCCTCTTTCTGCAGCTCAAAAACCACACAGATACAGACAACCTAGAGATCACGGGCGTTTCTAGATTTTGACGACAACCTGGGCTCAGCTCGGCAGGACCTGATGTAAATTTGAAGATGAGCCGAGGATTTTTTTATTTTTTATTTTTATACAATACATAGAAGGTGTTATTATAGTAGATAAGAGACTACATTAGACTCCCCAAATTATTTATTTATTTTGTAGGTGCATGCACGTTTAAACAGTGTGATGTGGTGCTTATGGCTGATGTCTTGTTGCCTTGGCCAAGCAGTGACGCTAGAATGGCTGCAAGTAGCAGCTTTCAAGATTCAAATCAAATTTTGCAAATCTATATGTTGGAGAATCAAATACCAAGGATGTGAAGTGTCTTGCATTACTTTACAAAACGTTTACAGCAAATAGAACTGGCTCCATTGTTGAATTTTAAAATGTAAAGATTTGACCTTTGAGCATAAAAACATCGCCCATTCCATAAATCTCCATGACATGTTGTTCATCAAACCAGATAAAGGTCAAATAGAAATGGGTCATATCTAAGCATGGTGAAAATTACAGCCTTACCTAGTGGAATTCCTTTCGTTTGTGAGGCTTAATATAGAGAGGCAAATTTGCCTTTATAGGTATATTTCATCATTTTATGAATGAAGAACTGTTTGGAGTACCGCTCTGAGATTCAGCAGGACAGCAGATCACAGACAGGAGTATGGACATGATTTCTTTTTTTTTTTTTAAATCCATGACATGAACTGCGAAAACTTCTGAAAACTGGGTGAGTTTGCATGGAATGACCCTTAACCATTGTAAATAAATTACACCAAAATAAATATCCTAATGCTCCTAATCCTAATGCTCCTGATGCATTTGAGTATTATAGAAGTGCTTCCTTCCTTCCTTAACTTACTCAAGCACAAATTAAAGTTGGTTACTCTAAATAATGGTCAGGTTACCGATGTCCCTGCCTGAACCTGACACATCTGCTCCTGCGGCTGCCTCCTCCTCTGTTTGTAGGTCATCTTTGCTGCTATTCTCTACAAAATAATGAATTCAGATCAGTGTGTGGCAAACCAACAAAAACAAATCAGAAATAAAAATAGAATGTAATACTGTGGACAACAATGCAGGATACAAACACCTTAAACTTGGTCTCCTTGGGCCTTCTTAATGCTAATATGCTTTACAAATTTTTCAGATTGCGATTTTCAGCTGAAATTACAAATGCTTTGCGAGAGAGGAAGATTATCTACCAATTTTTATCTGGACGAATAATCAAAAAGTACCACATGCAGAAATATGGACAGAGTGCCACTGGTCTTCAAAGAAGAAGGTGGAAGACTTTAGGTAGAAATGCACACTCTTTCACTCGTAAAGAAAAGCTCCGGATCCATTCCCAACACAGTTCAAATCAGGTGTCCGAGCCTTCTATGACCGAGATGATGTCAGTCAGGTCACAACTGGAAGGAAACAGACCATAACGTGACACAAAGTAAAAAAAAAGAAAAGAAAAGAGATTTCTTGTTGATTCATTGTTAAACCTTCACAGGAAGTTCCAATCTGAAAATCCAAACAGATCATTGTCCTACAGTCTCTTTTGCAGACTTCATCCCTTCTGGGTTGTACATCCGAACATTCAGGACAGACATACTTGCATGTGCAAAATCCATGAGAACCTCAACTTTGTGGTTGACTAGCTAAAGCAACTAAGTTTGCTGACAGAGGAGGTCTCTTGCAGCATCAACAGTAAAGAATGCATGTATGGAGAGTGTCCCACATGCAAACTGAAAAGCTTCCCACTGGCTGCTGTTCATGATGCGTCAACGCGTGTTACATACACTCAGTGGGTAATGGAGGAGAAAGAGAAGACTATGGCACAAGCTAATGAGGCTATGTCATGCAAGGTGACAGCCAAAAAACAAATTGTAAGTTCTTTAGAGGAGCTCATTGGGCATTTTACTTGTCTGCTGCATTAGTTTAAGAAGCATGTGTTCAACATTAAGCAGCAGTTCTCATTCTTATGAGCACTAAAGGGAAGTCTGTCCTTACACGAATGCATCATAAATGTGGACTTCTTAGAAAACTACTTGTGTAAGTATAGTGCAGAGATCAGGCTGTGCATTTCGGTGCCTCACATCAACAGGCAACTATGCACGCTGGTGAAAATGCAAACCTCTCTGCTTCTGCACCATCTCACAGTCCAAGCAAAAAGGTCCCCCGACAATCTGGCAACATTTTGACCAGTACTGGACTAATTAAAAGCCCATCAACCATCTGTGTCTGTGGTCCACCTATTCAGCGATGGCCTTTGTATTCAGTACAGGCAGAAGGGTAATTTCTTCCTGTTCAGCACTGAATTGAGCAAGAGATGCTTTGAGAGTGGCACCTGGAATTTTTTTGAGGTGAGCCATGGCAAGGGAGCTCCTGATGGTGTTGGGGGGTGTTAAAAACACTGGCAGATCAGCTTGTGAGTCAAGGGTATGACATCCCTGATGCCGCAACACCGAGCGCTACTGACAACTGGCACCACAGTGAAGCTATTCTATGTGGAAACTGATGACATTGTGGATGCCGCAACATGCCAGTAAACGTCCCATAGGTCCCAGGGACAATGCGGTGGTTACCATCAGAAAAGGCCACTTGATCTCCAGGGATGTGAGCAATCTGTGTGCCACATTGAGGAAACTGCCCTGCACATGTTTCAACACTCAGCACTTCTATCCTCCACTGTAAGAGGACCATCAAATCATCCAGGCTGAGGAACCTGAAGCAACCAACCCAGTCAGAGGAGCATCAGACAGAAGAACCTCAGGGACCCCAGGACATCGACTGGAATAATGATGAAATCTTTGGTAAATAGTGTGTCCTGACATATGATTAGGAGCTCTACCCAGGAATCATCATGGCAAAAGATGAAGCATATGCCCAAGTGAAGTGCATGCACCGTGTTGGCAAGAATAGATTTTTCTGTCCAGCCCACGATGGCAGTATCTGGTTCATGTTTGATGACATTTTGAGACTGATTCCCGCTCCTGTTAGAGTGACAGCACGGCACGTAGAAATACAGAGAGACATCTGGTCAAAACTTGTTAGGTAGGCAAACAGGAATGTTACATGAAGTGATCGGGTGAGGGTTAGTTTTGAGTTACACAGGTGTAAGAAAGTTCTGAAAATCTCATATCCAGCGAGGAAAGGTGTGGATTCCTCTTCCATTTGTCACTGCATTCTGCTGCAGTTCAGTTCCCAAGATTGTTGACAGGAAGGTTGTTCCGCTGTTGCTCGTTGCATTCCTTCACTGCTTTCACTGGGTGCCACTGATTGTGTTAAGAGGCACAGCAGATATAATATTAGGCTTTTGTTTCTTCTGTGAAGGCCAAACATGTTCAATACATCATTTATTTGTGACGTAATTTCAATATCCTTCATGTCTTGAATAAAACAATTGAAATACATTTAGCATCATCATCTTCTATGCTAATTCCTCTCAAAAAAATCTGTCATCAAAATATTCAGATTAGTCACGTTGAATGAAAGATTTAGGAATGTCCCATTATAACTTGATTTTCGCCATAACTGTAACTTAAGCAAGCAGTATAACCAATACGGTAACTGTTGTCAACCCTGTTACTGAGATGTCAGCCCTGTTACTTGTGTAATATTCTAATATAATGTAAAAAAAGAAAAGACAAAAGTAAAATCAACTAATTTCATGTGAAGTAAAAGAGACCAGTAATCCACTGTGAGAAATTGAGGTATTATTATTTTGTTTTCATAACTTTTTCTTAAAACAGAAGATGCTGTGAAAGAGTCAATTGTAAATGAGCATATTCATTCATGGAAAAAAATTCAATCCTCAATATTCTCACTTTGAAAACACACTTAGTGTAATGAGGGGGGTTGTATCTTTCACTTTATATCAGATTTGTTTTAAATTTGGATTTAAATCCTTTTCAAACGGTAACTGATAGGTCAGTAACAGGGTTGACAAAACACACATGTATGTTGATTATATGTAAAAAAAAAAAAAAAAAAGATGGCCTGAGATGCACATTTTTCTGAACGGTAAGGATATACTTCATCCAAAAAGGGGATTAAATACTTTTAAAACAGTACTTTGAAAATCAAACATTTAGAATGGTAAATGGCACGTTTTCGTATAATGACCCTGCCCTTTCAAAATGTGCTTCTTTGGAATGAACCGATCGCTTGGCCTCCAGTATTATTGCTTTTATAGCATTCTCAAGAACTGCTCAGCACAAAAAATTCAACCAACATGCATAGAGTCAGAAAGGGAGGGAAACAGCCAGAGTAGTCCCAAGATAATGTAGCAGGTTAAATTAAAGTAGTAGCCATTGAAGAGTTCGATATGGCGCCACACTGTCACTTAGCCTCTATGGGGGTCCTTGGGAGTTGTGTTTGTAGAAGAAAAAAGAAAAATCAACTCCAGCTGCTTCTTATCCACGGTTTCTGTAGCATGAAGCAACTAGGAGTATTGCTACTCCCCCTAGATGGAATGATAGCCCATTGCAGGTTAGCCCCCAGCTCTTAGTCGGGTTTCCCAACCCATTTGCTGATACCCAACTGGATAACTCGGTTACCACAGGGACCGAAACCTGTATCTCCCCGATCTCCAAATTTCAGACAAAATGGCCACTGGCAGCCATATTGGACATCCAAAATTGCCAAAAATCAGTCTTGAGTATTGTCAAATAAATATCTTTGCCTGAGAAAATTTAGAAAAAATTCCTGTAATAATTGTCACTTCCAGAGCCCGGAACAGAAAATCTCTGCGGGCGCGGCGGCGGCGACAGCCCCGGAACTAAACCGTAGTGTCTCCCTGTCATGGATTTTCCCCCGCCGGCTGAAAACAAGAAACCGACGGGGACTGGGACCATGTACCCAAAAGCATGAACAGGGACCCAAACGACAGGCTGGGAAAAAATATAAAAATCTTTAATTTAAATAAGATAAACAATCCCAGAGGGGAGCAGTAGCACACATAATGGCTCCAGAAACAGAATACTGCTGCACCCAACTGAGGTGCAGCCAACCCTAAAATAACAAATCCTCACCTCCACCTAAACGAGCCACACCTGTTGCCCTTTAAGGTGGAGGCGAAGAATGCAGCAGGGCAGGACCATCACACTCCCAACTATCGTCGTCGGGGACGTCGTTGGAGAATATCCCACAGTTCCTTTGCAGTCTACCCAGGTATTCTCTGAGACAGCCTTGATGATGACGCGATCAGGGCTCTGACATGGAGTATTATTTGTATCAACTATCTTTAGTGACATACAGAGTGCTAATGAGAGATTTTTTTCTCTTAATTAACATTTGATATTTCAAATATGCGTTTTTATTTACAGCACCACTAATACAGACAACAAAAATAAAAATCCAAGATCAAATTTAAATTTAAAAATTCCAAAAAAAATTTTTTACATATCCACTCATTTTGAATTCAAAATGAGTGAATATTTCTTTAAACAATATAGTTTATCAGTTGTAACATTAAATATCTTGTCTTTGTAGTGTAGTCAATTGAATATAGATTATACAGAAGGATTTGCAAATCATTAAATTCTGTTTTATTCACAATGTCCCAACTTCATTGGAATTGGAGTTTGTAAATTAGACGTAATGGAAGGCGCCAAAATAATGACTTTTAAAAGACTTTAAAGTCTTCATGACGGTAACCGCCGGAGGAGGAATGAGTAATCGGCGACATCCCCGCATGCCGTGGCTTGCCGACCACTTGAACAGACAGAGATTCCTTGCATTTATAATGAGATTTATTATTCAGTCAAAAATGTTTTCTTAGCGAAAACTGAACATCACAGAGAAATAAAATTTGGCCGATAGGTTTCTTTGGCCTTTGGCTAACAGTTCTCAGAATAGCCTGGTGTTGCTGCTGTCATGGTTTGAGTGTGTGTGCTTTTAGTGATTCTCATCCCTGAAGACATCGAAGCCTTTCTCCATCAGATTTTTTACCCAGTTGGCTGATTATTTCTGGGCGGCGCTTCCCCGGAGTCTATATTAGCTGGAGGTCTGCCACGGCCCCTTTGCTGGAGTGTCTGCTTTGTAGTTACTTGCTTCGGCTTGAGATATCTGTAGTCAGGGTTCATTTGACTATTATCTTCTCTTTATTTCTGGGAGGCTCTGCTTCTTCAGAGATTTTCTTGCACTATTGTTTGGTGCCTTGTTTTTTTTTTTCTCGATTGTTGAGATTTCTTTTTCTCTGTGTAGGCTTGCCTTGTTTCAGTCACTTAGTCTTTTAGTGTATTTAGAAACGCGAGCTGTCTCCCTTCCATTCTCTCTATCACATTCAGCTGTGCTGGCTTGCCTGCCGCTGCATTTGAACTCCACATTTACCAGCCTTTACAACTGCTGTAGAAAACTACTACTTTTCTACGACAACACAACTGTGTTTCCCGAGTTTAAATAAAGATTTTGATTGAACTTTTAGCTGGTAATTAGACCATTGCCATTGTTTACTCATTCGAATTTTTTTGAAAAATCTTTGAACACCTTGAACACCAAATCTTTGAACACCAAAGAAATTATGAACTTGATACTTGATTGTGTCCAATGAAACATTTGAATCATGGAGTTACGAAAGGGCCCAACTCCATGATTTTGAGAAATCCAGGTTATCTGCCTATCTTGTATATTGGGTTAAGACCTATGAAAATGCATTGAAGAAAGGCCGAACTCCAGTGCATAAAGCTGTTAACTGAGGTGAGTTCTTTAGCTTTGAGTTGAAGAACGGCCCAAGTCCAGGAGTTGGGCCCCTCTTCAACGAATTTTACTGGTAGCCGGTAGATGGCAGCACTAGTTCAAACATGGAAGCGCGCACAGAACAACACATGTCCGATTCTGAGGATGAAATAAGACCAAAAAGCACCCACTGGCAGAGTTTTGGAAGTAAAGCAGACCTACTGTCATACCCTATGCAGAAGCAATGTTGTAGCTTGAAATAAAGTTCAAATTTCATTGGAGAAATCATTGTAGTTCTTTCATTTTGTCCGTTTAACCCCTTTGTGCAGAAGCCAAATTTGGCTATTTATGGGTTACCCACTTTAATGCTGTATAATTCAAGATTTAAGCTTCACAAAGAGGAAAAATGTGGCTCAATTCAGGAAAGACACTTACAGCATTTAGAATTACATTGTATTTCAGTTTATTTTCATGATTTTGGTAGAGAAAATGAGCAGCAAACATAAAAAATCTTCATGAGAATTCACCATTGAAATTGCAAAAAAAATAATTCTGACGATTGTAAAACTGCTGGGGCTTAAAACTATACATTTATGGTATCATAAACTCCTTGAGCACAAGTAGAATTCATCTTCAACATTACATTCTAGATTACCTACATGCTATTAGCCAAATTATACAGCTACCCAAGTGTCTCCCCAAAGTCTCAAAATGATTTGCTGTCAAATCATTAAAAAAATCATGTATTTAACACAATTAAAGCTTTAAGGCATGAAATTTAATATGAACGAATGATTTTCTGGTTGAGTTTAGTATGAATTTATCAATATCAGTGCAGTTGAATATCAGTGGTCACCAGTAATCTCTCCAAATACGAACGTACCTTTTCTCCATAATAAAGTTTAGAGTTTTGGCCATTTCTCTTCAAAGCCAGCACAAACACGCATTAAATAAACTGCTAATTAAACGGTCAGAACATTCACCCCGTAATGAAAGCTACCAGTCCCCTCTTCAAAGCTCACGAACCCATTTCAACACTTATAAGGAGCAAGTACACCTCATGAACACAGTAATATCTGAATTCTGAAATATACCTGATTTTAACTGAACAGACACTCCACTTTCAGGGAATATCAAATCCATTGCGTCTCCCGATTCAAAAGAAACGTGCAATGAACGTACCGGGGGTCCACACCAAAATGCACGGGCAGTTCGCGTTTTAAACAGGAAAAAAACCTCGACATTCGACTTTGTTGAGTACATATACATTCCGAAACAGAAAAAAAAAAAAACAAACAAAAATAGCAGCCTGACCTTTTTCGTGAATCCCTCCTCCAGAGACATTGACTGTATAAAATAGAGACCGATGTACCCAGTAGCAAATACCCTCCGGTCCTGTTTCATTCGAAATAATTCCAATAGAGCATATCGTTCTCATTTAAATCCTGTAATGTAACTGAACACTTCAAGGCCTGTTTTGCGAACCGATTTTCTATAAATCCCGTCTATTTTAGCCGCGTAATGTGCATAATGTAGACAGGATACAACCGAGCCTGCTGATACGCATTGGTTTGTATGCTCTGTGTTTGTCCAATCAATGTGTTTCACTTAGTCTAAAATGTTTAAACACTCGGGAATTGGATAAGAAACGAGCCGATCAATACATTGTTATCAGGGAAACTTCACGAGGCCATGAAGTGTAACTCTACAATTACGCAGAAGAGCTTGAGTGTATGGTTGAGTGATTGGCTATCAACGCCAGTACTCGGGCGGATATAAGGAAGCGCTGGATTTGGCAATGAAGGAATCTACGCGTAAATCCACGGTAGGGAACTACAATTTTTATTGTATGGGACAACTGTAATAGGCAATAGAATGTGAGAGAATCAATACCATGTCGATTTTTTTGCCTCAGAAAACTGATTTGTATGAACTACTAATTGGAATACTGTTAGCTCACTGTGGCTAAACTGGTTGCTACTAAGGATAACGATTTTTTCTGTGTCAAGATATCGTTTTTTCAAACTGCTGAATCGACACTATGGGCAAGGATACTGACCAGTTAGCTGAGGAGTTTAATTCATGCAGCTCTCAAAAAACAGGGAGTGGAGTGAACTTCACCGTATTCAGAACCGCGTTCGAGGTCTGCTTGCTTGTGAACATTCAATAACTGATCCGGGGGTGCTATCTAGTGATCGAGTACAGTAACAGCGTACTTCCAATGTGCAGGTCTATAGACGCGGGCATCTACATCTGCAGAAAGGGGTTAATTACAAAAGGGCCCAACTCAGCCAGGCTTCAAGTGCTACCATTATTTTATGTGACAGGCAGTATACTTCATGTTCAGCCTAAATAAACCTCTGTTTGGCCTTAACACGTTACACTTGGCCGTTTGAAATATCCTTTTATTGCATCAACAGCAAACAGAAAAATGCTCCCCTGAAAAAAATACCATGGTGGAGTTGGGCCCTTTTGTAACTCCATGATTCATTTGTCCCATTGGACTCAACTCTAAAATGTTTTTCAAATTCCAAGTGTTCACATTTCAAAAACATGGCCACCGTCAACCAATAAGTAGTGTGACTGTGGCTAGTGTGCAATCTGCCAGTAATTTTTATTATGGGCAAAGATTTATCATCTTGAGAATTATTCTAATCTTTCTGAACTAATTTTCTAATCTTTTTAAACCCCACAGGCAAATTTCCTGATCTCTATTTACTACATAGCATGGCAAGACTGGACTGAAATAGACTCCGTAAGAGTAAATTCCACTCCATAAGAGTCAAATTTACTCAGATCATTTTGCTATGCTCAATCTGCCAATTTGCCAAATTTAATTGATAATTAGGTTAAATTTAAAGAGACGCATCCAGGCGGAATAATTGCCAGCCCTGTAGAATGTAAACATCTCTGCCGCCCTTTCATTGTCACAAACAAATTTCAAATGTCAGAATACATTATTAGAGTTTTGCTGGAGTTGAGTTGTGCTCCTGTCATCTTGATTGTTTGGTGTAAGGTGGTCATAAAACTCAGTCTTTAAAGGTGACCGAATATGCTATTTTCCAGAGTTTATGTTTGGTCTTTGACTCCCCTAGAGTACTCCTGATCGTGCGGAGTAAAAAAAGGGTACTTATTTTGCTCATACTGCCATCCTCAAAAGACCCCATTTGTAGTCCATAGTAGTCGCCTCATTGGGGAGGCTCTTCTGCTATGGCCCCCACTCCCCATGTGCCCACTTTCTTCTGACTGGCCAGCTCTGTGGAGGGCGGATCTAGGCGGGATGAGGCAGCAGAACGCAATTTTCCTGGTCCGGCTCCAGAGGAATCGACAGGCATATTCTGCAATCTAACACACTACGTGTGTATAGATCTAATGAAACTAGATGCAGTCCAGTTGGTCGCCCGCGACCGCGACTGGTGTCCCCCGATGCGCAGCTGTCAGATGAAATTGGGCAAAGCCCCATGGGCATGTCCATTGCCCATCTAGTAGATAATGCTGTTCTTGTAAATGTGAAAAATGGTGTATATATATATATATATATATATATAATTATATCTGTTGGGTTCAGGATTCCCAGGAAGCGGCTTAACCTCTTAAGCCCCAGCCTCTTTTTTAGGTTTCTGTTTGAAAATGACATACCCAAAATGAATAGAGTATATCTCTATTTGTGTAGCATGAAGTATCAGAGAGGGAGACATGGAAATGTGGAGAGAGGGTTGATTTTCTGACGCTACTCGGATTTTGATATTTGAACATTAATATGCTTGGCGTTTGAGTTGTGCTTGGTGTATGTAAAAATGACTTATATGTGCTTGTAGCAGAGGCTCTCTTTCATTTGATGTGTAATATGACTATATTGCTACTTAATTAGCGCGGCGTTGTAGGTATTTTGCTGTGGTGAGTCTCAGGGTCCCCCAATTGGGTTTCGGTTCGGCTCGGTTTTGTTATGAACATAATACAGGTTTTGCAGACGTGAGTTCCGTTAGTGCAGACAAGTCGCTTATGTGGAACTAGCGAATTGATCACTTCTACAGGAAAGAATTACCTGTTTAATTTCCTCCCTTTGTTTAATTTCCTCCCTTTTCGGCTTTTTATTTGGCACAATTTCTAAAGGGGGATAGAATTATGTCAAGGTAGGGCAGAGAAATCATTTGTGAACCGGTAGAGCTTCTGCATTTCGCATTGCTTTCATGGTAGCACCAGAGCTTGCTCAGACATTTATGAAGTATACAGCTGATCCTGGCCATGGATAAGTGAAGCGATCACTAACCGAAGTGGGTACAATTGGGAAACGCTATGATGAAACTGCCACATTGATGCTTTCCGAAGAAACACAAGCATACCGATCAGAATTACTGCATATAAGTTAACCAGGAGCATTTTTAATAAGCACAGCACGCAAACTAAGATGCAGTAGCTGGTAACCATGCGGTCATAACCACAGAGACAAACCCTTGCAATACAGGTTTTACAGACAGCAAGTTCTGTTTCTGTGAACAGTTGTACCAAGCATCCAAATAACAAACAAGTATTAAAAGGTAGCTTCAAATGAGGTTTATGTTCGCACCCCTTCTGTAGAATTTTCCCCTCTTGCATATTTAGGACACAAACCTTAGCAACAGTAACTTGGCTATGTTAGCCGCTGTGCTTCAGCCACAATCAACTGGCTATCACGTCAGGTTGGCTTATGCTGTAAAGGCAACATACATCTTCAGTGTCTGTGATTCACGGACAGTCGCGACCCATACAGGCTTTATCTTCAGATTTTTTACAAAGCCTGCGTTTGAGGCCAGTTGTTAATGCTAACTATCGCTAGCGGTCCTGCTAGTCACCCGTAACACGTTGGCTTCACTTACATTATTTGCTGTTATATGCTTACTTGCAGCTTGTGGCTCAGAGCGCTTGATTGATGCAACTGTTTCAGGTTTGAGAAGCAGCTGAAACGCTTATCCTTTGTCGCATTATCCTTTATTGACAAAGCTGTCTTTGGTGAAATGCTGAGCACAAACAGCTAACGTTCCCTTTGGCCGTGGCTGTTTGCTGCCAGCAAACAAAAAAAGCTACCCACTGATTTCTAGGGGCATCGTATTTTGGAAGAGAAATATTTGTTTTTCTTTGCATCCAAAAGTAAACGGACAAGTAGCTTTGGGAGAGATACTGACAAAATTGCACCTCAAATGATCTGCAGTTCTTCTTTTGTTTTTCCAAAAGTGCAGACGCTACTAAGGCATAGTATGATCTGTTGTTGTTAGTGCCTGCTAGAATCGTTTCTGGTGTGGGCAGGTCCAGCGCAGTGGTTGGCTCTGCATACGTCTGCACTAATTGGACAGCACAACCTGACCTCAGGTTTTGCCCAGATCTCGTGAAGATCTCAGGAGGAGCTGTTCAAACAGAAAATCACGTTCTTGGATTACAGCAAAACCCCTGAATCTTATGTTTAGAAACATTTCAGAGGTTGAGCATGGACAACCAACATTATAACATGCCTAATATGTATTAAAAGAAGGATTAGCCTGTAAGGTCTCCTGTAAGTTGTTTTGAAATTTCGATGAAATCATTCGTGTTCAACTTTCTTGGAAGTCAAACTGTCATTTTACAGAAGGTAATCATTAATCACATGGGTAATTTAGAGGAAAAGTGACTTTTTAATTCAATAAATGAAATGATACATTAATGACTATGTTTTGGTTTTGCCTCATGCTCCTTGTCATGGCTATTAGCCAGTAATATCTATCTCTGGTTTCAGCAGAACCACAGAGTAAGACTTATAAAAGTTGACACAGGGGTAGAAGATTTCTTGATATGACCTCAGTGATTTTAGGCCTGATTGGTCACTTGATTATTAACGTAATATTGGCTATACTGTATGTACTTGGACTGTGTGCATGCAGTTATGATGTATATATTCCTGTATCAGTTTCAGTGATATGGCCACGATTATATGACATTATTTGCTTATAATATCAGCAGGGAGAGAGCAGCTGTAATTAAAATTCATAAAGCAACCATTCATGCAATGAATCCAAAATATTTAAAAATTTGTTGCTTGTGCCGGGCTGCTGGAGCCTGTCTTTTGGCTCGATTTCAAATCTTGACAAAAGTAATCATGAACTGAGCTGACAGACAGTAGCACAAAAAGAATCTAGCAGTCTCTTCAGCCAGAAAAATGCATAAAATCTTGTGAAATGTTCCATTATCCTCAGCATAGAATTACCATGCTGTTGTAAATGCAAAAATTCTGGTAAAAAAGGTAGCTCATGCAGCTATTCAAGGGTATTTTACAATGGCTTCTTTACTTCACAGTGCACTTATTCAATTCAACAAATCACTCTCAGTCATTTTAAAAGTGGTGAAATACATTCCCCACTTTTCCTAGCATGAAGTGCATATTGCCCTTGAATGCTGAACATGTTGAGCACATGTAAAATGATGGCAGACCCTGCAGATAGAGGAGTCATCTGGTCCAGTGCTGTCACATTCCAGACTGCTATTATTTTACCTGCATTCCTTTGTGTATTAAAATGTAGCACATCAATGATTGGTTACCTTTGCTCCACGGCTTCATCACTTTAAGATTTGCCAGTTGCCTGGTAATTTCGTAGCCAGGTAAAACCAGACTCTGCTACTTCGCTTTGCTTTGTACACAGAGTCTGGGTAGGTGTCATTGACAAGTGTTTACTTCCTGGTGGGTGGGCGCTTGTCAGAACTTTAAAATCATTGGGGTTCCCGTAACTAATCACTATCGTTTAGTGATGATGTGTGTTATGCGCCAGCTCAGCCGCCTAGTACTTCTGCTGGAAACTACACAAACTGATCAGTACATTAAAGTTAATACTGTAGCCATACATATGCCCATCTTCCAAATTTTAGGCTTCACTCATTCACTTAAAAGAACCAAAGGTGCTCTTTCTGTTCTCCTTACAAGAAACAAACTGTTGAGCTATCGTTTTTCCTGCAGATACGACTGCTGTTGAAAAAAAAAACGTAAGAGACCCGAAATCAACGGCAGAATCGGCAAGAATAACGATTTATTCACATCAAGTAGAAATCTGCCTTGACACAAAAACTGAACAGTTAACCACACTTGCGGTAACATTATACCGAGCTCGCTATCTAACTTTATAGCGACACAGTTTGGCTCTAAGCGTTTGGTTGTCTCAGACAGCCATTTCATTCATAGATAATAACAACATAACACTGAGACAGCGAATAGGTCTTGTGACTTGAACAAAAACCCGGCTTTTAAAAAGTTCACTACTAACTTAAATAGCGTGAAATTTGCGGGCAATGTAACACTAGAAGCTACAAGCTAGCTGAGGTGGTTTGGCTGTTTCTCACAGAGATGAACAGGGTACCTATTTGATGATGGCTATTTAGTAGATGTGACAATCTGTAGGGAGTGGCACTACAACATCATTTCCATTCAAAAAAACGAATTTAACATTCATCTTGACGTGGCTATAAGTCGCTAATACCTGGGGATTTTCTCCACGACAGATCGAATGGCCTGCAACATATCTATGTCATTGATAGTAGCCATTGATGATTTCGGAGACGGCAATTTCAAACTCAGTGCAGCGGCTACATCGTGGCTCTCGGCCACGCCTTCTGTTCATTGGTTGGCCCGGCGTACTTTCTGCCGGGGTAAACGGGGCAGAGCTCAGAGTGATCAGACTGAGTACTGAAGCTCAATTAAATTAAGCGGAAGTACGAAAGCTGGCGGAGTCAGGCTAGTAATTTTGCACCTCTGTGGGCAATTCAAAGTGAAATATAATTTGTGGGTTTGTCATCCGCCCGGGTCACTTGTTCCTCAATGGCTTGATACCGAGAATGTGAGATTGACTTGATGCTTTTATCGCAAATGTATCCTGTCCTCACATCTGGCCTTTTAAAATGGTTTGTAAAGGAAAATGAGACGTTAAATGCATTCTATTATACGGCTGTTGGAATATATCAGATTCAGAATTGGAAGCTTTACCCAGGCTTTTTGATGAAAACATTTAGGAGAGATTAAACTAGTCTGCTCTGAAGGGTGACACAGAGAAGCCAAGTGACAGGGGTTGAAAAGTGTCAGCCGAAATTTCCATTCTTTTTTTCACAGTCTGTGTCTCACAAATTTGTCCTGATCAAACGGTCATCATTATGGAAATTGATTTCAACCCCATTTTGCAATCTATTTTCCGGGAAAATAGTTTTCCTGGTCTTGGCACTTCAGAAATCATGTCCAAGCAAGAGGATAATGTGCTCTGAGGTGATGAAGGGTAATCTCACTGAAGGCCATTCGAGTCCGCCAATATCAGGTCTCTCAATTACACCCTGAAATAAAATGCTCCATGTCTGCATTCCCATTTCAGGCCCAATCATACCTTTTATTGATGCATGTATGTTTCCAACCATGTCCTGACACTGAGTAAGCACCCTAAGGTCAGAATAAAATGTATACATTACCAAATACTTTCATAAAATGAGTTATTGGTAGCTAGGGAACAGGCATACACACAATTTTCTCCGAAGAGAATGAGATTCACTCTGCTTAGCTCCTTTTTGCACTTGGATACCACTTGATCCATCTTTCTGATTCCAATGAGGTTACATAAAGGATCATAGAAATGAAGTCAAAACCAGTATCTCATCCATGCAACTGAAGATACGACTGCAGTGTTTTAATGGCATCATGAATATTAAATATACAGTTTATAGAAGAATGAAGGATGATATGAAGCCTGGAATTACTCCACCAACCTTGGCCATGAAATGAGCTCATCAGGTGCGTAAATGGAGTGCGGATTAAGTAATACAATGTGGTATGAGTTATCTGGCTTACATGGAAGAGAGCAGATTGGTTGTGTTTAGCAGAATTTGGCGCTACAGGTCAGAGGACCTTCTCAAGAGTCCCCTCCAGTTCCCCTCCCACCTACTCCACAGCACAAAGGCTGCGATGCCTTAATGCATCATTACGCTTGGAAACTGCTGCAAACCAAGGAAGAGTACTGTGAAATATCAAATGCACTACCCCCATCAACCTCCAATCACATAGGAAGGGCCCCTGTTCATTAAAGTAATGGACTAAGACCAGGCTGTCAGCCACAGTTGATGTGGACTCTTATCTTATTACTGAAGCCCCAGTGCTTTTGGCAGAGTGATGATTGCTGTATCAAACCCTGCTCTCTCTCTCTGTCTCTGGCATGAAAAACCATTTCCATGTTCAGTCCTCTTGCAGGGTCGTAATCAGTTTTAATCACGGTAAGATACCCCTCATATAAAATCCCCCACACCTGAAATAACCATTAAATCATTAATCTCGTGGTGATGAGGATGTTGGTAGTGGTGAGTGTGGTTTTAGGTTTCTCATAATATCATTCATGTTTTAGTTTTCTTTTGCGTTTTAATGCAGACATTATATTCACAGGCAGCTCCAGCCCAGTAAAACTCAAGTTGCCTTTCCATTAATACAACATTAAGCCAACAAGTTCTCACTCTCAAACAAAATAGATCATCTGTTTTCTCATCTTATATGATCCATAGGAGCTTTTCTGATTGCACTGGAGGAGCGTTTACTCACCATAACCACAGCATTGCTCCTTCAAAGCCAAAGAGCTAGCAAAACATTGTGGCCTCACAACGAAAATTTAATATAACTTTGAGTTATGACAATTACAACATATATGTAATATTATGTAGGCCATCATCAGAGTATAAAATCTCTCATCAGAAACGCTAATATCCCCTGTGCATTTGCCCACTAATTTCAGTGAGTTATGTCACTTCCTCCAGATTGTCAATCACTCAGTCAGACTAGTGGGCTAGGAAGATTCTGGCTTTTTCAGAAAAAGATTTATGATTATGAACGTACAGTGCAGTGAAAAAGCATTTACCCCCTCTCTGTTTCTTCTATTTTCACTTCTATAAATGTTTTAGATCATCCAATTAATTTTATTATAAGAGAAAAACAACATGAGCAAACTAACAGTTTACACTAAAAACGTAAAAAAAATGATTGCTTAAACCCTAATACCTGGTTGTGCCCCCCTTTGGCAGCAACAATTGCAGTCAAACACTTGCTATAACTGGATTTGAG
This sequence comes from Gymnothorax reevesii, assembly GCA_029721435.1. Lineage (NCBI taxonomy): Eukaryota > Metazoa > Chordata > Actinopteri > Anguilliformes > Muraenidae > Gymnothorax > Gymnothorax reevesii. Next base: position 58,405,904 of record CM056586.1, read on the forward strand.
TCTTTTACATCCCTGTGGAGAAATTCCAGCCAAGTCTTTTAGGAAGAAATAGGGGAGTGTTTGAGCATTACCTGCCCATTTAAGGTCATGCCACAGCATCTCAATCGGATTCAAGTCAGGACATTGACCCGGCCACTCCAAAATCCAATTTTGTTTTTTTTGATCCATTCAAATGTAGACTTACTTGTGTGGTTTGGACCATTGACCTGCCGCATAACCCAATTTTGCTTGAGCATTTGGTTACAAACTGATGGCCAGACATTACTCTTCAGTATTTACTGGCTCCGAGCAGAATTCATTGTTCCATCAATTAAAGCGAGTCGCCGAGGCCCTGAAGCAGTAAAGCAGCATCCATCATATCACAAAGCGGCAAATCAGATAATCACACTACCACCACCATGCTTCACTGTTGGTATGATGGTCTTATTGTGGAATACTATATTATGTTTATGCCAGATGTGACGGGACCCATGTCTTCAAAAAGTTTCCACTTTTGACTCAACAGTTACCTCTCCTTTCTGCGCAACAATCGGCTCATCCAAATGAGGCTTCGCAGTGCGTGAAGTTGCACTGTGAAAGAACTCGTACTGATTGATTCGTTAGAAACTTTAACATAGTCTGGGTGGGTGGGCGAGGTTTGCCTCACCTACGTTGTCCCTTTCTTTCCTCCTTATGCTCCTTCCGTGTCACGGTTTCACCGTGCGACTAGGCTATGCGGACGAGTCCATTGTACTGGCTGGTGGCTGTTTTGCCCTTTTTTAGCAGGTAACGTCACTTCCTTAAGTATGAACCGATCGTCGTGCAGGAAAGGTAGTTACCTATCCTTTCTGCGCAATGATCGGCTCATCAAAATGAACCTATTGGGCAGTGGCTTTTGTCGCACCCCCTCCTTCCCTCTTTACTTATTTCTCATTTTTGCACCTCCATCTCTCGAAGTCTCTTCCCCTTAACATCTCCACCAATCTCATCCCAATCTCCATTTCTTCATTTTTCTCTCTCTGCCATATGCTTCTCTTTTCCCCCTTTTCCTATTTTTTATCCCCCTGTCTTGTCCCCATTCAGAACGCATTCCAACTATCCGAGACAAAATCGTACTTGATCCTTCTTTATTTAGATTCAACATGACTCTGTACATATCTTGTGATAATTTGTTCTCAAACAATCCATCCTATCATATCTCACTCTTGTACCTTACGTGGGGGAGTGTGGGTGAGTGGATACCCTGGGGTGGAGGATATGCTCGTTACCAATAATGTGGTTAGTTATTACCCTGCTGCAAGTGTGACCAAAACATATGAGGCATGTACTGTGGTCGAGAGTTACTGCCATTCATCTGGAATCCCAAAGATTGCCCCTCTCTTATGTCTGATGTTGCGTGTGCCTTAACAAACATGGCGATGCCTTTATTCACTTGTTTCCAAAGGCCTGAACTGGATTGGTCAATGATAAGGTCTTTAAAGTAAGATTTGTGGATGTGGGGCCTTAAATGTGAAACAATTAATTTGAACTCTTCAGCCTTCTCGTGTCTTTCGTTCCTAGCTGCGTCTATAAGTGCCTCCATCAATGTCATGGCTTTTATCGCATCAAATTTGGGCGCAGGACAGTTGGCCTAGTCTAGAAGTTCCTCCTATAAGGCTTCGGTGGACCTAGCTCCAGTCTCTGGGTGGTCGTCTCCAGCTGGGCTATCCTCTCTCGTAAAGCCTGAGTGCATACGAATTCCACTTGAATAAGAGGCATGCCATTCACGTTCTAGTTCTTCCAAAAATAAATCAGAGTGTCATGCTAATTGTGCTTAAGCAATTTCACATACACCAAACTATCACATCTGTGACATGCCAAAAATCGAGATTGTGTTGATTCATACGTGCCATTCACGCTCCAGTTCTTTTTAATACAATCGTAATGCATATTACAAATGCCAATTATTTCGAGCCACAAACGCCGCATGTGAATTTACAAACGGAAATTATTGCAAAGTCCAAATTTAATTGGTTCTTGTCCAATAAAAATGAACGTGCATGGGTTAGAGGCCATTTACCCTCAGTTCCCTGTCCATGATACACATAAAATTCTACCTGATACTAAGGGTAAAATTGCAACCACTCGAGGCCTACCATTCACCCTCGAGCCGACGTGTTACAACAAAAGGGTTTGTTACAAGAAATTGTCATGCATATTACCTCAGGTGGACCGGCACCTTGAATTGGCTCCAACTCGTTTAAACGAAATTCCTACGGCACCACATGGCGCGGTGTGCCCATGTAATGCATCACAGTAAAGATGAACAAAATTACACCCTGTCTACTTGGGATATAAAAATTCCTTGCCCAAAATGTACAAAACCTATTTCTTCAGCGTGACTGCATGCAGCACACCAGAAGTAGGATGTTCTTACAATCAAGCAAGGTCAGAATGACACATAGGGAGCATTCCCTAATTGTGGCTGGAGTCAGGGCATGGAATGTACTTGATGATAATATAAGGATGGCTGGAGAGCTGAAGGTCTTCAAATATTTGTTGAAATGTGCATATCTGAGTAACGATAAACATGTTCAATCTTGTTAATTGTATTTTGTTAATTGTATCCTGTCACTGGACGCTTCAGACTAACTGTCCGAAAGGCAACTCACATGCCCGACATGCCCGGATGGGACATTCCCGGCCGGTTACGTCATGGATTCATGGGGAAAGTGTCGTTCACTGTGATTGACAGTCCTGGACATGAAGATCTAGAGGATGTGCTTCCTGTCATCTAATCCAAATTAGCTGGAACAAATCGAACGATCAAGAATGGGGTTTTCGGGATAATGTCGCTTTGGATCAAGAGTGGCATTTGAATCTAAGTTATATGAACACTCACTTAATCAGCAATTATAATTCTTATGATATTCATAAGTTTTCATGATCTTACTTTCTGACGTTAAAACGTAGCGTACATGGACATTAACTCTGCTGTGATTTATAATCCTTATGATATTTTAACCATTAACAAACTGTTTTTTTTGGAAGCTGGGGGCGGGACTCTGATAAGCGATTTCGCTTCTCCCGCGACCCTTTTGGTCATGATACATTTTGTGTCGTGTTGAAATTGTCATGAAATGATTTACAATCATGCCGAGAAAAAAAAAAAATTCAAAATCCCACAGTTCGCAGCAACTAACCACACTACAGGACTTGTATGTGGCGCCTTGAGTTGAACTATTTGCATAACAGTAACAGGAACGAAATTCAAAATTAGAAAATTATTTAGGCGTTTTCCCGCTTTTACTGCAGTCAATGAGCAGTGTGGGATTTTGACAACATTGTAGACATTTTCATTGATTAGTAGAGTTTTATTGCTGCTTTTCAGCGCTGGGGACCTCACTGTTAATTGCCCCTGGCGTCTCGCTGTTTTCAGGTGTGCTTTGCTTCTAAAAGCGCTCCTTTTTGTTTGTTTCTTTCTGATGCTTATTTACTTTATCCTATTTATATATAAATCATTTTGTAAAAGGTGATGTCACCCTCACATAATGTTATACCCAGCTATCAATTAGAGGAGAGGCCTTGAAACACTTGAACCGAAAATTAAAAGTAATGTTTCCATCAAACCAAAATAAAATGAAAAATGTTTTGTTTTTAGTCACTGGTGAGAGGCACCGTTGCATACTATTTGAGAATAAAAGCTCCAATAATATTGATTTCCGCGAACTAAAAAAAATGTGTTTTCTTTTTTTATCCCCATTTGCAGCTGATGTATCCAGACCTGTGGCGCTTCAGGTCTATTTTTAAATTCTAGTGGAGATCCCAAGGTTTCCACCACTCTCAAATAAGTCCTGTTGAATTACAGGGAGACGTGTGTAAAATAATGTACAAGATCTAGATATTTTCCATTAGATGTAATGCTCAGGCCATAAAAAAACTTGGCGGCCTGGGTCTGAATATTTCAACCAAGTCTAGCAGGTACAGAATATTTGAGACATTTTTATCAATAAGAAAAAAGTGAACAGTGTTTAAGTGGTTTTAACTGATCATTCAGTGTTATGTAAAAATGCATCAATTAAATCTAATTGACTAAGAAATACAGAATAATACCATTTTCACTCCAGTTCCCTGTAATTTATGACTGTTAAATAATTAATATTGTAATCATTTGAAATATAAAAACTCTAGAAAAAATGAGGGGACTTCTACATTCATCAAAACATGGTTTAAATGGCAGCGTTTTAATGCACCAGTGGGTTAGACTGGATTAATGTTGGTTATTCTCCAAAGCTGACAATTGATTAATGCTCAGCCTAAGCATCAGCATTCATATGAATCCAAATGATACAGTTTAAAAGAGTGGCCCAGTGTTTTGAAGGATTTCATTAATCATTTATGAGTGTAAGGATACACTCAGAGGAACCAATCGCAACTCATGGATAATCCAAACATCGTAAGCCTTTATTGCAAAAAGGCTCAGGACCAGAAGACACAAGAATTGCCAAGCCAAAAACAATGTCCAAAAAGCGAAGTTGTCTAGACAGGCAGGGGTCAAAACCAGTAAGGCAGATGTGCAATGGTACATAGACAGGAAGCCAAAACTCGTAGTCAAAATCCAGAAAGGTAGGTCATACACAGGGCATCCAAAACAGAAATCGTACAAAAACAGGTCAAAATCCAAAAGACAAAACAGGAATAGAAAGGCTATGTGTAAGAAGAGGTCAGAGGAACACTAGTTGCAGGATCCAGAAGTGTCTATTAAACACAAGACACTAGGGGAAAATTGGCAGATACGTCAGAAACAAAACACCGTGCACAAGCACTGAACAAATGAGAGAACTGAAGTACACACTCCAAGAGTGGATAAACTAAGAAAACAAAAACTGAACCTAACTAAACTGACAGACACACTGGGATACTTAAACTCGGGGCAGACAAGACGAGGGCGGAGCAAAAAACAAGACTCGGGAATCATACCCAGGAGAAACTCAGAAGGCACGAGGAGCTGAGATTTCACCAGGTAGAACAGAGTCAGTACGAGGATCCGTCTGATCTTCCCCTCCCAGCTCTGCCACATAAAGTCACGAGAGGAGGCGGGGACTCTAAATGCAATCTCGGAAGGAAACAGAAACATATGGGATTAATAAACAGTTACACAAGAACCGGGTTAACAATAATGACTCGTGACAAGACGCTGCGACCATCAATCAAGCTAGACAGTTCAGATTAAGGCAATCTGAACGTGAAAAGTAAAAAGCACCACAATAAAAGCAAAGGAAAGCATAGTTTTCAACGCAGTTATTCAGAGACAGCTCAGGTCGAATGCACAAAATCTAGGAAACGCAATCACTTGCTAATGAGTTAATAAAAGGTTAATACTATGTGACGAGATATTTACAATCACCCTCAAATAAGTGCTGGTTAGTACGGGTTAGTAATAATCCTATCAGAGAGCGCATTCACTCAGAGTTTCGCGAGACCCAGAATTAAACACAGCTGGAAGCAATGAATGAAATACCAGAGCCGAAACCGAAAGAGGAAACGTGATTGGACGATGAGACGCCAGCATGCTGAAGGCAGTTACGCGACATCACTAAAGGTAGAGTGGGAGTGGATTGTCAGACGGCTGAACTGCAAGCTAGAAAATAAAACGAAAGTAAGGCACATGCACAAAGAAGCACGAGACAACACACGAAAGGCAGAATCATAACACTATGGCAAACTCAAGGTCGGGCAAAACAGTCGTGAAGAAACAATGAACAAAAGGCATACAAGGAGCTCTGCACAGATGTAAATTGATCAACGTACTGACAAAGAATGAACCACAGTGAAGACTTTAAATGGATGAGGGAAGTCACATGCTATGCAGGGAACAGGTGAATTGGATAAGACTAATTACAGAGGTAAGCATACATGGGGAAGCCCAAAGGCACAACAATTGGCAAAAGCCAAAAACGCAGACAGGATCAACGCAGACAACCTATGACAGATAAAGAGCTCTGGTCAAGGAGTTCTAAGTGCACAGACAATGAGTGCAGCATAGCAATTAAGCACGTGCGAGAGATCTTGCGGAAACGCAGGGGGAGATAGCAAAAGCAACAGGGGCGGAGTTACAGAGCAGAGCTGGTCAGCGTTAGTTATATTAGCACCTAATCAAAATACATGATAGTAAGTTAGTGACTGTACAGACAAAGGGATTAGTATACAGTAAAATTGCCAGTACTAACTCAGCAGCCTGGCGGTAAATTAATATGGTAATTTCAGAAAAGAGGGAAGGGAGATAAAACGAGACTAGAAGGAAGTTTGTGAAATACCGGAAAACTTCCGATATCACCCGAAGCCTGATGACATAGATCACATCAGACATTACAAGGGAGACAATGCGCGATGCAATAATGAAGTAGATGAATAAACATGACAAATAATGCATACAAACTTAGACAGATTCAGACCATAACAATGAGGTCCTCAATCAAACGCTCTGCACTTGCATACTTGCATTTGCATTTAACACAGTCCCTATGTACTGCAAACTTTTGCATGCATAAATTTTACTATTCACAACAATTGAGCAAAAATTTAACAATTCATTCATTCACATTTCCCAGCTACATTTTGCAATCTCTTCATTCATATAGTATATTTAAAATTTGATAAATCATTGTTAGATGCAGTGTCTGAAATAGGTCAGTTGTATTATATGACAGGTTTTTGTTCATCATGGTCAAGGATGCAAATGATTATGGAAATGGAGCACACATACTTATTTAAACAAAAAACTACAGTACATATGTATAGAACATTCACAAAAATTAATTGACATTGTGTATGGAATGTGTTTCAGATTTTCCATGTGAAGGGAAAAATATTTCTTGCTGGGTGTGCATGCACTTGCCTTCCTGTGTGCTTGATTGTGCAATTAGGTGAGTGTATGCGTGTGTGTGTGTGTGTCTTTGTGTGTATGTGCCTGCATGCAAGTATGTCTGTCTCCTGACTTCCAACTGACTAATAAAAGGAGGTGAAGAGGCCATTGAACAAAAATTAACTTGACTAGCATCAGAAAGATCACTGAAAGCAGTGTGTTTTGAGCCTGACACAAGTAATTAATGCTAAATTCTCAGACATGAGGACAAAAATGATAATGGTCCATTAATTGATTTGTAATCACCTCAGGCACAAATGAAGCATGTTTATTTCATGACTGCGCCATCTCCCACAGCAATATGCCTTGTGCAAACACATTAGGCAGAGATCCATCTTAAGCTCTTATCATGTTAGATCACAAATATATGATTGGATTATTAGCATGTAGTTGGAATAATTATTGTTGGTAACCAATAGCAATTTAAGTCCCAAAGCAGACCTGTAATGTTTGAGAATTACTTCAAGGGTTAAAAGCAGCTTGGGATGTCCAATAACCTTTGAGGGTCCTATCTCACAGTCAGCTTCACAAAAAAAAAAAAAAAAACATGCATGTTTCCCAATCTTGGCTGGTTTGCCCAGAGCCATGTCAAAGAGCCCAATGCAAGAGGCAAGAGCAGTGGGGACTGAAGGCTCCTTTTTCTCCTAAATCTTCCTTGTCATCACACTTAGGGGAACAGTACAAAACATACCAAAAGTGCAATTAAATGTTTTTATTTTTTAGTAACTGGGGTCATATTTACGAGAGAATGAGGGTATCTTTTTTATTGTAATCCTTTGTCCCACAAGTTTTTTGCATGAATTTTGGGAAAAAATACATATAACCATTTTTTTCTCTAAGATCCAAACATGAATGCAGAGAGACACAAGAGAAATTGTCTAACACTAGAGCAAGAGGTAGATTCTTCACCAGTGATCAGAAGTGTGGAAAATTCTATGGTCATCCTATAATAAAGTTTCCATGATGACATGATTTGTTTATTCAGTGTGGAGCTCCTCTTTGGCACTGTGTCATGGACACCTTGGTTTGACGTCTCAGACATCTCAGACTAGAGCCAGTACAGAACCGGTTGTTTGAAAAACTCTTGCTTTTGAGCACCCTTGGGGCTCAAAATGTAGTTTTCACGGGTCTGAGAGACACGAATACAGTCCTATTCAAACCCCTAATTACTGGGTTTGAATCATTTTTTAAGCTTTTTTCCCTTTTTTTTATTCCTTGATCAGTAATTGTGTGCCACCCTACGTTTGTAATTGTGTCCCCTACGTTTGGATGACAAGCACCCTTTCCTAACCCTACTGACCAGTTCTGCCATCAGCTCTCCCCTATCCTGTCTTAAGACCAAGAAATTCAGGGATCACCTCAACTCAGTAGACAAAAAGTAAGTACAAAATGCCTCTGGGAAAATAACCCCAGCATTTTTGTAGAAGGTTCTAAAGAGATTAGTTTGTTAGCTGTACTTGTGCAGTTATAAATTAGATTCAATGGCATCATTTAAATAACTTCTGAAGCGTGGTGGCGACAGAACTTTGAATTGAAACACAAAACAAATTTGTACACACCCCTTTCTCCAGTTCTCTGCAACACTTCTGACTCGACATATTTCTTAGCAACAAACCCAGCATGAGCTAATTTTCAGCTGCCTGATGGAAAAGGAAATGAAACCATTTCCTCTAACTGACTTCAAGATTTAAGCCGTATTTCATGCATCATTATCTTTAGAACAGCCAGCCATTTTCCGAGCTTTAATAGCCCCTACAATCCATTTTTATGGGTTTCCCTTTTAACCATTAATTGGCCTAATGACATCAGACATAATTACAGCTTTGAAACCTTATCTGTAAATAAAATATAAAGTACATTAATTAAAACATTGAGAAATAATGGAGAATGTTTAATCACAAACTGCTGCATATGACAGAACAGGACGGTCCATAAATGCTTTTGCTGCAACACACATAAGGCACATGCTCACCATCCCACACACATAAAAACACACACACGCACTCATGTGAAGTCTAAGTAAATGCAAACTCTTTTTCTTCGCAAGGATCTTCTTCCAGGTTGTGCTTAACCTTCTACTTATCAGGTTACGCATCAAAAAACAACCTACGTTTCTGATAAAGCTATATATCATGATTATATTTTTCGTTATACATTTTATAATATTACATAATACATAATATAATATTTTATGTTTTGGCCGGACTGCTTTCATAAGAAAAAGTTCATCACTGAACAACGTCTGTCGTCTTTGGTTTGTTTGAAATGACTGGGCTACAGAGAGTATCATGAACAGCATTACAACATATCAAGGGACAAGACTGGCCATAGAAAGTAATGTAAATGTAAGTGAGTAAGTAATGACATACAAAATAGTTCGGCCCTCCAGCAACCCAAAGCATTTATAACACACAATTCCTTGAGGAACTGCGTGATGCTGATCATTTGATTAACTCCTTAACGTTCATCAGCAGTTGCCTTAACATTCAAAGTACATTAGTGCCCATGATATCCTCACTGAAATGCACTCAATATCAAAACCTATGTTTCTTGAACTCGGAGCGGTTGCCTACAAAAATGGCTGAAATGGAAAATTGTTTCTGTGTATTACAGTTGTACAGTATAAAGGATTCACAGTATACTGACATTTGAAATATGCTTCTTTGAAAACATGACAGATCTTCAGAGAGAAGCATTGTATTGTGCACGTTTAAAAGATGTATGAAAATGCTTAGAGCTAATACAGCATGAAGACAACAAACTTTTTGCTGCATGGAAAATTAATTTCCTTGGGGCAACTCGTGAAAACTTTTAATTTCCAAAAGTAACAAATACATAAAATTCAAGCTCTGACCCTGACACACCCAGTGTACTACTGTGCTTGAGAAGACAGCATGGAGTATTAGTATATCCCTCCTTACATTCCCCCTGTGGGAAAAATTGACACCACAAAGGTGGATGCCGGATGATGCAGCAGCAGAGAGTGATGTAGCAGATTACCTCCAAATAATACATTTTCAGATTATCCATGCCTTTTCATTGGTGAATAAAGTGTCAAGTGATTTTCTTTAAAACACATTATTGCCCTGAAAACCCTCGTGCTGTGCAGCGATCAAAAGTGATATGTCCTTGTGGTTTAACCAAAGAGAAGATAAGGAGAGAAAAAATTCCATACAATCAATGAAAGCGTAATGGAAGCATCGTTAGCAAACTAAATGGTAATTGATCCGACATCATCCACATTTGAATTAGTGTTTACATTTACTAAACTCAGAAATCCGATAAAATTGTTTGCGTTTATGTGATAAGTCAATTATTGACCATACGTCGGGCTATATCAGATTTTATGGACGCAAAGAAACCGATTTTGACCGAGGCCATTCTTTGGGTCCATAAAATCTGATATTGCCCTCCTGCATGGTCAATAATATAAGGAAAAAAACTGGCACGACTGTCTTCTGTGGATGGAACATTAAAAAAGTGTATTTTGAAATATTTTTTATCACGTTTTTAAATACTGTTAACACAACTTGATCAAGTTGGTGAAAACTTTTTTTTTTTTCAGGTAATCATTGTCCACATAACATTTAGCTTGCAAGGCTTGCGATAAGTGTATCAGTGGACACAACTAATTGTGCTAATTATTACCCACATCAATAGCCCATTGACCGTCATTAGTATGAGAAATGCTCGTAATCAAGATGCCCTTATCAGAGCCTCTACAGTATTTAAATAAGGTGATGTTACCTGACGAGAGTTTGCCATTTGCAGGCAAGATATAACTTGTCAATGTTAACTTACAGCAGGCAAGAGTGATGCAGGAGCAGAGTGTGATCTAGTCTATCAGCAGGCAGAGGCATGTTTGCTTTGGAAGTAGGTGAGCAGCTTTAAGTAGCTGTGACACTTTTCAACCCAACGGTAATAACAGTAATCTCTGAAACATAAGAACATTCGTGACATTGACATTTTTATGTACTGTACATATTAATAGATTTATCACTGTTTAAACTTCCCACACGAAATTTCCATCACTCGAAAACTCGCGGCTCTTGCCGCCTGGCAGAGATCAGTTGTCTGATCAGGGTGTGAAATTGCACAAATTCGTTGGGTATTGGCTTCGGTGACTAATACTGCAGATCAGAGAGCAACTTCTGTGATATCAGAAAGAGAGGGCGATGTTCGACGTGTTATGGCCCCAATTTGTTATTACATTTATAACACAACAGCAACAGCAAGGGATGACAAACACAGTTTTAACAACTAAAACACACTTAATTTTTAACAAAGACAAAGACTAATAACAACCTACAACTAAAGACCAAGATTGATAAATAAGAAAAAACAGAAATAATTACAGTCCCTTTTTAGTGGGGTGGCTTGGTGATGTCCTGGATGAAGAAAATGCTCAAACACAGGCAAAGAAATCCACAAAAGAAACGTCACAGGTCTTGAACAGAATGGCAGGTCTGGTCATCTTCTTGCAATTTCTCCTCCTACTTTACTGTCTCAATTCTTTTCCTTATATACTCTTTTGCAGACCCCACCCACATTTAGACCTCTTTTTTTTACTTTTCTGAGACTTGCCCCAGACATGTCCAGGACATGTCTAAACATGACTCCAGTCTGAGCTTAACAAAAAAAAGGTAAATACTGCCATCTAGTGGCCCATATTCACATTACAGACGTTATCAGCCCAAAAACACAGTCTGCTTAGTGACCGTATAATGTTCGTGACAGGCCCCGAGTTGAAGTATTGAGCAGATTAGCATATGCTCCTCACTGGAATTCACTGGTTAGATTTTACCAGTTAGTTTCTGAACCAGAATTTTGTACATCTGCTGTTCAAATCAACAAAATACTATTGAACGGATCGCTGGCTAATTATCGGAACACCAAAGAAAATATACTAAAAATCTTTCAACTGCAGCTTTTCTCATCATCGTACTCTAATGGAAATATATCTTTTTGCACCCGGACTAACCAGTCACTGACTTCATATATGCTGCATGAATAATCATGTACGTGCAGGACATCTGATTAGAGTGGAAGAGCGCATCCTGTCTTATTCATCAAGATTGAAGGTTAGTGATTTTAAACGAGCTAACTAAATAAAACCATTTGCCACTGGACACATGCATCCATAACTGGTAATGCCTCCCCAATGTACTGCAGTGACGAGTGTATGCCTATCAGCAGATAGCAGCCTGTCAGGAACAGTCTATGGTCACGAAACAGACTGTGTTTTTGGGGCTTATAACTTCAGACATCGCTGCGTCCATCATTTTATACAGTCTATCCTGATGACACACCGGGTTGCGAGGGCGGGCGCAGCATATGCATTGGAGATATTAAATATTAATATTAAATTTTAAACCCACTTCTCACTGAGAAACCCCGCCAAAATATTCTGGCATCCCTTTTAAAAGAGACATTCTACAATGCTGATCGTGAAAAAGCTTAATGTGGCTCAATGCTCCAAAACAGCGACCAATAATCACCAAATTCCTCTTGGACATTTTTTGTCTGGAGCACCTTCTCCAATCAAAAAATAAAAACGGAGGCGTCAAGAACTTTCTGATTTTTGGATTGTGGACTTTGGACTGTTGCTTTCTGCTCTGCGGGGGTTCACCCCCATTCTTGAACACACATTTTTTGGATTGCTTGGTTCTCGCGTCTGGTTCCTGAGCGTAACTTTACAGAATTGGGTGCTAATCAGTAGCTGTTTTGGTACATTAAGCCTTGTTAAGCTTTTTTCACGTTAAGCATTTTAGAATGTACCTTTAAAAATCGTTCTGGCAAATAAAATTTAAAAAAAAAAGCCAGAAGAAGTGGAAGTTGGACATGGAGTTCTACCCTTCCAATACGATCAATTATTTTGCCACAAACGCAATTAGCCATTTACAATAGCGCTAAATGGTTCCAACCATGTCAGTTTAAGCATTTAGTTAATAAAACACCAATTCACTTATACTATGAAGCAAATATAGGGTGACCAAGGTTACTGTTAGCTGTGGTCCTCGCAGCTATTCGCCTTCAAATGCGTTATCCACTTGACATCCCCGACAACCACTTACTGATGTTTACTAATCAATTCAATATAAGCTTTGGAGATGTGATATCTTGAGACCAAATGCATTAAAGAATGTTTGCCAGATTTACTGTTCAAGACTTACTTTTATCCTTTTTGTGCGAAAGCAGCAGAGACTAGCCAGTTCGCCGCAGATCACAGTATGACCCATCGGTAGCCAGCATGCTGCTACTCTTACGTTCTAGCAATTATGTTCATTGTTGATGATGTGATTTTTTGTTAATTGGCCAAGAACCCCATAGTTTACTTACAGTCTAACTGGCTTTGCGGATTCTATTATAGGCATAGGACCACTGATTTTAAACAGCAAGGTCAAAGCAATGTGATTGACATTCTGGGCACACATGCTTGCACACACTGATGTGACGTCACGCATGCAAACGAGTATAAAGTGGAACTTGGCCTTGGGTAATATGGAACCGATCCACGGGAGGCAAAATACACAGAATAAAAAGGCTTATTATAACTAACTCGCTGAACTGTTTTTTGTGTATTTGGTATCAAATGACAGGAAAAATATCCGGACACATAAAAAGTATGTGTTTATTGGTCCCCAGGCCATGCAGGGGAGTTGAAGATGCCACTCACACTCTTCTTCATGTGCTTCTCAAACACCTTGAGGGAAGTGGGTCCCATGCACAAATTATTTTTATTGATTTTTCTCCTGCTTTTAATACGATTCAACCCCACATTTTAGCCAATTGCCTTCTTGAACAATTTGATCTAGGCTCCAATCTCATTGGCTGGATTTTTTAACGAACAGGACACAGAGTAAGGGTAAATGAGGTTTTGTTAGGCTCACCACAAGGGTCCGTTCTTTCATTCCTCCTGTTCATCCTATATGCGAACAAATATGTAAATGGGACCGTCATGAAGTTTGCTGATGACTCTGTCATTGTGAGCCTGCTACACAAGAATGAGAAAGGTCATAGACCAATAGTCGAGGACTTGGCCCAGTTGTGTGAGGAGTCACACCTCCAACTCCAAAACAAAAGATATGTATATTGTTAAAAAAGTAGGCAGGAGGACACCAGATGCAGGATCCAGAAGTGTTTATTGAACACAACACAAGGGAAAAGATGGCAGACAAGCCAGAAACAAAACAACATGCACATGCACTGAACAGCTGGGAGGACTAAAGTACACTGCCCAAGGCAGGGGGAAACCGAAGTACACACTCCTCGAGTGGCTAGGCTTTAAAAACAAACACTGGATCTAAACTAAATTGACGGGAACACTGGGAGACTTGGACAAGGGGCAGACAAGACGTGGGCGCAGCAAACACAAGGCTAGGGGAAAACTCAGGAAACACAACAAAACAAAGTCCCGTCTGACATCTCTTCAATCTTCCCTGCTTAACTACACATGGGAGGTGGCGGGTAACATGAAAGTCAACCTCAAGGGGAAACAAAAACACATGGGATTAATGGGAAAATTCACAAGGACCGGGTAACAATAATGACTCGAGACAAGACGCTGAGACGATCAATCAACCTAGACAGTTTGGATTGAGGTAATCTAAACGTGACGAGTAAAAAGCACCATGAGAACAGCAAAGGAAAGCATAGCTTTAAACACAGGTAATCAGGAAGTTAAAAGTTAAAGGGCTGGCTAGCAGTTAAAAGGAATTTACAAAAGCTAGAAACACTTGCATTCGCTAGTGAGTAAATATACATGACTAAATATTTACACACCCTTAAATAAGTGCTGGTTAGTACGGTTAGTAATGGCCCTATCAGAGAATGCATTCACTCTGAGTTTTGCGAGCCCCAGAATTAAGCACACGTGGAAGCAATGGATGAAATACCAAAGCCGAAATTGAAAGAGGAAACGTGATTGGACAACGAGACTCAGGTATGGCCAAAGCTGTCACACGACACTACAGGAGTCAGGGCAAGAGGGAATCAATGGTCAGACCACGTGAATGGAGCTGAAAAACAAATCAAGAGAGACACGGGGAAAACGCACAAGCACAAACAAGCACACAAGGCAGAATCATAGCATATTTTGATTTTGGTAAAACTCCAAACTCCACAACCATGAAAGGTCAACTAGTGCAACGAGTGGAATCCTACAAATATCTTGGGACAATTATTGACTCTAAATTAAATTTCCAGGAGAACTGTGAAGCTGTGTGTAAGAAAGGACAACAGCGTCTCCACTGTCTCAGAAAATTGTTCCATTATTTCATCGCGCTTCTATCAAAACAATTTTATCTTTCCCTCTACTGTCATGGTTTGGGTGTGTTTCAGGTAAGTACAGGAATCACCTAAATCAAATCATTGTATGGTCAAGTAAGCTGACTGATGAGCCTCAGTTGCATCCTTCATCCCTATATGCCAGATAGCCATAGCTTTCTGCTGTAGTTATCTTAGAAGATATCCTAAAACCTTTGAATAGGGAATTTCTGTACTTTCCCTCCAGTGGCGTCGTTAGCCCTGGGCTTCCGGGGCTTTAGGCCCGAATGTTTTAAACCTAGCCCCGGACGGTTTTGCCCAGGAAAAATTACAGTTTTTAATACAGAAATAGACACGTCAAAAATCTCCCACTACAGGCAGTCACAGCCAGAGATGACTCTGGTCACAACACTCATAGCTACAGCCCCGCCCCTCCAAGCCCAGACCTATGCTGCGATGCTAATGCTGCGTTCGAGACAAGTCGGAACTGGGATCTTTCCCAGGTGAAAACTCTTGAGTTCCGACTTCAAAGCGTTCGAGACACACCAGGTCGGAATAACCAAAAAATGGCGGACCGCGACAAACTTTGCATTTATGGTGCTTCACTTAGGGCACAAAAACATTGCAAATTACAGGTGGCATTCGATTGCTCTTTTTCAAGTCGGAGGTCGGAAAGATACCTGTTCCAACTTGTCTGGAACGCAGAATTAGTTGCCTCAACAAAGTAATGCGGAGAGACGTCTATGGATATCCAAAGCTTTTTCAGCCCAAAGGCGAAGCCAGAGAGTCAACAAAAAACCAACTTCAGGGAACGTTACCTTAGTATTCGTAATGTTTACAACACCTAATGTTTGTAAGGTAGGCTAGCTAGTTAGCTAACGTCAATGTTTGCTTAGGACCTTCGCTTAGCTACACTAGCTAGCATAAGCCAGCAACGCTTGCACATTTTTTTCAAAACATGAAATAAGTTCTGAAGCAATTATGATAAAGATGACTCGTAAACAGCTTCTGAATCGTGAAATTCTCTGCTTTCTGAGGGTTTTTGAATGGTGCCTCTTTGACAACAAGGGACCATAAAGGGTGCGTGTGTTACTATTGTGAATCGCTTTGTTACTTGTTACCTCCGCCAAGGAGGTTATGCGATCGAGTCGGTTTATTTATTTGTCCGTCTGTTTGTTTGTGTGTTTGTCTGTGGACAGGATTTCTCGAAAACTACTCAACGGATCTCCATGAAATTTTCACCAGAGGTAGACCTTGGTCCATGGACAACTCCATAAAATTTTTATGATGATTCGGATCTGGATCCGTATTTTGGATCCAGATCATTTTTTTACAAATTAAGTGACATTTCTCCAAACCTAATGAACGGATTTTGATGAAATTTACTCTGAATGTAGATCTTGGGCAATTGTTTATATAAGTGTGAAGATCATGTGGCTCAAGATTTTGAATCTGGATCCAGATCCGGATCAATATTTTATGATTTTCAATTAGTCAATTCTCCATAACAACTGCAGCATTTCTACCAAATATTGACCAGAAATATTGACATGATAATGAAAGATTCTCAAAAGATCAGTAACGACTTCCATTCTGTTGTGTTCCGGGGTTCTGGCCTTTGGCCAGGACAGTATTGTTCAGGGTTTTAACAGTTTCATGTTCAAGATTTCATAGTTCATGTCCATTTCTCATGTCTCAGTTTTAACAGTTTCTTGTATTAGGATTACACATTTCAAAGTTCATAGTTATTGTTCATGTTTTTACTTTTCCGCGTGTTTGTTTTTGCCAGGTCTGCTCAGCCACTCCACCACTTGTCTGCGTTCCGCCCCGTGCCTTCGTTGTTGCACATTTCAGAGCTCTGGTTGGCTTTGGTATTTCCCCCCTTCCTTCTGTGCTGTGCTGGATTCGGGGCTGTCAAAGCTTAATTGACAATTAACTGTTTTTAAGTTACTAACATTTACTAACGTTCACTGGGTGGTGTAATTCTTAGACAGGCACATTACTAATATTACTAATTTAGACAGGGAGTTTATTGTCATGATTCCTGCTTTAGTATTTCAAGTCTTGCTGTGCTTTTCTGTTCTAAACATTCATGCTGCTTTCAAACTGCATACTAAATTGGTACTTTAGCTGAGCCGCTCATTCTCTTAATGAGCAAGTCTTGTCATCCAATCTCTGTCCATGTCATGATCTTGCCATGCCTCTTGTTCTCCTTCTCCAGGAGTTGCCCCTCATGTCATGATTTCTCACCCTGTATCTGGATGCGGTGGAAGTTGGCTGGCAGACAGTGTCTCAAGTCTCCAAGCCTTGTTCAAGTCCCTTGTCAAGTCTCATGCTTTTCATAGTCATAGTTATTGTATTTTTGATTATAGCGTGTTGTTTTCCTAGTTTTTTGTTGGCCCTCGTGCCTGTTTTTCTTTTGTTTCAATAAATTCCCTTTTCCCCTCCACCTCGCATTTGGTGTCTTCCTGATCTCGCATCACATTCTCATGGGTCTCGATCCAGATCAACAAATTGGACTCTGAGGTTAAATTTTGAAGTTGCGGACTTTAATTACTTTAATTACAAACTTTAATTACTTTGTATATTATCGAGTAATACAGCTTACGAGATCAGACAAAAATTGTGATCTTATGACTCCACTGGGACACATTGGGATGAATAATGTATTTCCACAAACAAATGCCCATCCAACCTTCTGGATGTTCCATCTTCAAAATTTTGGAGACGCAGATAGTGTTAGTGTCGTCTATGTATGGACATCATTCTGCAGAAACTACTGGACAGATCTTCATGAAGATTTCAGCAGTGATAATTCTGTCCAACTTTTGATGCAACATCATCCCTTGGCGGAGGTCAGAAATCTCAGATTGCGCTTTTTTGTTATTAGTTTTATTATTACTTTCATCTCTATGATCAATCTTTTGTCTTCAGAAAGTTCCCATCGGTCTTCAATTTATCAACAGATTGGCTATTTTCCAATATAACACTTTTATGAGAGCCAAAGTCATCATTACACCTACTTAATTATTGTTGGTATATGATAAATGTTGACAAAATGTTCATTTTTTTGCTGTTAGTTGCTGATATTTACCGTATTGTGGGTGTATTCTAGGCCTTTAGAGGTAGTCTGCCTCTATGGTCATGATTAATTAACTGTAACTCCTGGAAGAAAAGTTTATTTTCACAAAACTTCTCATGTAGCTTCATAACACCTAAGCACAACTTTTCACATTTGAAAAAAAGAAAATTCCCTGGTTGACTTCCCTGGGTGTGTGATTGGGGGATATTCAACAAAACACAAGTTTTCTTTTCTGAGTGATTTTATTAATATTATTATCATTATTTTTGTGTGTGTGTGTGTGACACATGGCATGCTTACCCAAATATAAATAAATATAAACATAAATGTGACTTTACACAGCAGCAGATGAAATGGCAGGTTTCCCTGAATCATATAATGTATGGTACTACTTGAAAAAATAAGCTCAAAATTGGATAAAATATGGAACTATTTCTAGTCTTTAGGGCTATGTAGGCTTTTAAAGGAACATTATTTTTGGCTCCAACATTTCTGGTTTCAAAATGTACAAGAGTCGTATTTATAGGCTACTATTCAATTTATACCTCAAAGGCTAATACTGGAAGCCCTGCACTTCAGTAAATTATGCAATACAGACCAGATTGAATAGAATTACATCTTTATTTCAGATCCATAGATCCTTAAAAAATTATAGAAAGCAGCATACATCATAAAATGTTTCCCCTCATGACCATAATGTTTCAACTGTGAATACTCTGGTTTCACATTTTTAGAAAACAACATTGTGCAGATGTGAGTGCAGTTTTGTTGTGATTGATAATGTGTAGGTCCAAGTCACATAAATCCATCTTGGTGCAGCTAGTCAAGCTAATTGTTTATTTCGTGGAATATTGTTACAGGTGAGCCAGAGAGGAAAGTAGGGAGAGAGAGGAGAGAGGGGCTACTAGGCACCAACACGAGTCCGGGAGGAGAGCAAAGAGTGAGAGGAGAGTGGAGAGAGAAAGAGGGACCACCTGGAATTGGACGCCAAGAGCAGCGGCCGGAAATAAAAGGCAACTCTCACTGCGCAATGAGAGACTAAAAACAGATAAAAATAATGAGACTCGCGCTACCAACGGACCTGACGCCGCCCATGGTTTCAACCAGGCGAGCTCGAGGAAAACAAAGGAAAAGGGAAATAAACCAAAGATTCCCTTACTCGCTATTACTATTCCTGATAAGCAACTAAGTGCCTGACACTATCTCTCTAGAGACCTTACCATCCAAAGCGCCAAAGAAGGACTGACACTCTAGCAACGGGAGCGAGGCGAAATAGGAGCTTAAATAGAGTCTGGGCCATGCGCCCAATCAATGCCAGGTGGCCCAGGAATCCGATATGGAGCAAACGATATTGTCCCGGACGAGAGCAAACAAACTGCTCTCAAAGCTCCCAAACCATGACAGGACCCCCCTTTTTTTTTTTCAGCTTTAACAAAAAGTTTGGCATTGAGCAGGGCTTCCAGTACACATCTGACGTGTTGTTTGTGCTCCGACAGTGTTAAACAAAAAATCTGAATGTCGTCAAGATAAACGAAGACGAATTTCTCCAACATCTCTCGGAGTACATTGTTGACGAATGCCTGAAAGACAGAGGGGGCGTTAACCAGCCCGAACGGTAAGGCCTAATATTTGTAGTACCCGTCATGAGTGTTAAAAGCTGTTTTCAATTCGCCCCCTCCCGAATGCAAATCAGATTATACGCATTACGAAGATCTAGCTTCGTAAAAAATGATGTCCCCTGCAGACGTTCAAACGCGGAATTCATTAACCCAAGGGTGTATCGGTTTTTAATGGTGATTTTATTCAAACCCCTGTAATCAACACAGGGTCTCAGACCGCCATCCTTTTTCCCACGAAAAAGAATCCCGGTCTGGCAGGAGACGTGGACGGCCGAATAAAACCATTGTCAAGAGCCTTCTGAATATACTCTCGCATAGCCCTACGCTCAGGTCCTGACAGCGAGTATAGCGAACACCTACGCAAAGTTGTCCCAGGATAAAGATTCATTTCGCAGTCAAACGGACGATGCGGGGGTAACGTAGAGACTCGTTGTTTACTAAACACCTCAGCGAGATCAGCATGATCCCTAGGAACATTCGGAGGCAAGTCAAAGTTCAGGGTGGCCCCAAATTCCTTACCCTACTCAGAATCTAATGACTCCATGACTGATTCCAAACTGCTGAAGTCCTCTAAAAGGTAATTGTCTTCTGGCTTTCACCAGTCAAACTGAGGATCCAATTCCAACCCCTCCTCTGCCCCTTTTTCTAGTCTAGGAGGGTAGGGTGGGATAGCCACCTCACACTCGCTCCAGGCATCAGCTTGCCCCATGGCTTGATGTCTGGGAAAACAAGATTCATTATCTCTAATATGAGAGCTGCAATTGGTGCCCCAGCGGACAACAGGGTTGTTCTGCTCCCCCCAGCTAATGCAAGGTCTGTGTTCCCGTAACCAAGAATGCCCTAAAACAATAGGAAAAACAGGGGAACTGACAAGAAAAAACCAAACCTCCTCCGAGTGGCCACCAAATGAGTAGAACATATTTAGCGGTTCAGATACCTCGGGTATCACTCCCGATCCGAGCGGGTGACCGTCCGAAGTTCTGACCGAGCGTGACTGTGGAAGCATAACAGTGGGAACAGCGTGCTTCCAAGCTCACCAAATATCCATGAAACAATCTACTGCGCCGGAGTCTACGAACGCTTTAATACTAAATCTCTTGCAGCCCACAGTCAGTTCGACAGGGATTAATGTTCGGAAGGGAAATTGCCCCTCTATCGCCCCCCACGTAGCAGGGGAAACCACGTACTAGTCACCAAAATTACCTTCATTCGCTGAAGAGTTCTGAAATGCCGTCATCGAGTACTGGTGCAAAGACCTAATTAGCCTACAATTAAATTATTTTTCTGTTCTGAGTACAGCCCATTATTTTGTCGCTTTTAGATCACATGGGGGAGAGAAGCCATGTCTTCAATTGCCACTTGATTATTCTTGAAATGTTAATAAAGGAAAACCATCTAAAAATTAGCCAAGACTAATCGTTAATAAACGGAGGGATATTAGCCCAGGTCCAACGCCACCACTGCAAACCTAGTCTACCCACGGGTACCAATAAAGTAAATTGAGCTGAACTGAACTGAAATTCATATCGGTGCCACTTTAAATAGTCCTTTATCCACAGAGGTAGAACAATCACTTATGCGTGGGGGTGTCGAAGGGATGTAGGAATGTCTTGAGTTGTCTCCCAGCACAAGCTCCACAAGCCCATGCCCATTTACTCTGCCCCAAGCTGTAGTGGTGAACACATCGTTTCTGACCTTCTTCTGTTAACTGTTCGCTGTGTTTTCAACCGCACAGCGGAGGAAATTCTCTTTTGTTGTTCTTTCTTTCAATATACGTATCAGTCCTTAATGGAGTTAAAAATATAGACTAAATCATGAAATGGTCATAACATACCAGAGATTAAAGAAATGTGAAGTAGAGATATTGGCTTTTCCAAAACAATGCTATAGCCAATATGATCTCTTTTGAAATTACCATTCCTTCCTAGCACGTTTGTGTTTTGGCCTGTGCGATCCCACCCACAGCCTATTTTGACACCCATTTTGAACTGCCAGATATGACACAAACTGGCCGGCAAACACAGCATGGTGCAGCCATAGCTGCAATTTTGCACGCTGCATTAATAGAGCTATAGTTAGATTCTACCCAACCTAAAAATCTTCAGCATTCCTACTAAAAAGCTAAATAACCACAGACATAACAAGTCGACATGGTCTACAACATCCCCCGCCAATCGTGCGCTTCTCATTTTCGAACTCAATCAAGGCCTTTATGGTCTGAAGCTACACACCAAATTTGGTTGCTGTATCTGTAGTAGTTTCTGAGTAAAGCTGTCCCCTTTATCTCGGACGGACGGACGGACGGACGGACGCACACACGGACGGACGGAGGTCAAACCTATATCCCCCTCCCACTTCGTGTTGGCGGGGGATAATAAAATACTGGTTCAAATGAGGAATGCATCTGAAAGAACACAGCTTAGAACCCAGAATGATGGGTTTAAGACTATTAACTTGCTAATGTTTCCTGAGTAAGTAAGCAAGCATTAAACCAGCTGATATTAATTTATTGCAACTACCACAAGTTATTTATTCATCTAATCTGATAGAAACCATACACCCATTTTAGGAGTTCATTCAATTTGGAGTCTTAATCAATGACTGTATTCAAATTTCACTCGCTTTAAATTGTAAGATGTTTTGGTGAAACTTTGTTGTAATAAATATCCTGCCAATAATGTTAGTCGTTAATGGCCTAACAAGTAAGATTTGTTTAGTTGCAGCTTACTTTACATTTTCTAAGTAATCTGCAAAATGATGGCTGCAAGTCAGCAAACAGCTTGTTTTATTGATTTTATTTTAAGCCGTGTTTTTCTTTGTTTTTGGACTGGTGCTTTGGTTTATCCAGTGAATGTGTTGAATAACTTTCAGCTGAATGTTCTTGAGAAACATTACAGGAGGTGAAGCTTCCTTCTGATTGTCATTTAACTTATATAAATGGACTAGCATCGTGATAAACATGAATGAGTACATATTGATAAAAGTAGAATTGATATAGCTCCTGCTCGTTCGTGTAGAGTCACTATCCTCAACCTTGCAATCGTGTAAGCTTTGAGTCTGGGGTGCAGGGAGCGGGGGATGAAAATATCTGCAAATTTGGACTGCAGTTTCCATTTCCATTTGCATTCAGTGTAAAAATTTTCCTCTTTAATTTGAAGTAGGGTGTGTTTTGCAATGCTGGTATAATCTGTCTTTTATCATGTTTCTCATTTTTACTAAGGTTGACAGCTTGTATGCTGAATGTTTTCGACCTTTTTCCTTGCCCTTGAAAGAATAAAAATATCCCCATGGAAATTTCAAATTTAAAAGATGGCTGGGTATATAATGATCTTTTTATCTCACTGTGTAGATCTATTATTTATTATCATAAATAATTGATTAACTGTCAGGTAACCCATCCTTTTATGTCACTGATGCTGAATATGAACACTCATGACTACTGACTGCTTCTGTCAAGGTTCCTGAACCTCAGTTTGCCTCAATATCCTTCTGAGCACCTCAGTGAAAATATGATTATGTACAATTTTGGCAAAAGCAAGAACTGTCCATGCAAGTAATTACTCGTAAAAACACACGCCCCCCCCCCCCCCGGTCCCCTTCCCTGCCTAACTCACCGGACACTCGGACAGACGGACGGACAGACAGGCACAGACTAAAAGGCTCCCCTGCTGGACATGAGTAGTAAGTATGCAAAGTTTTGTTGAGGTCATGCGAACTGGTTAGGAGTTATGCTCCAAACAAGAATAAATCACAGCTGGACGGACAGACAGATGGTCGGACAGATGGGCACATACTAAAAAGCACCACTTCAGGACCCAAGTAGTAAGTATGCAGAGTTTTGTTAAGATCATGCCAACGGTTTTGGAGTTACGCTCTGGAAACGAAGTGAGAACCCTAACGCGAATGCGTATGCAAATGCAAACCAAGCCTAAAACAATATGTTTCCTCTCTATCTCTGGGGGGGAGACATAATTCACTCGAGGGCTGTGACAGAAACAAGTAAATCTCATAGAGGAGTATTCTTTCAGTTGAAATGTGTTCATATGCGTCATGATTAATGCATCTCAACACAATCTCAAGCATACTGCAGGGGCCAAAAAATGCAGGGATGTCAAAGAAAATCTTGGACTGGAGTTTATATTCATAATTGAAGAGTGCTTTGAGCCTTTGTACCCTCCTACCAAAGCAATAAATAAAATGAATAAATAAATAAATATAAAATAAGAACAGTATTCCTGAAAAAAAGCACATAACAATGCATGGCTATATGAAACAAAGCAATCTTAATTCCACAGGAGGACCCTGAGGAACGACAGAAATGTACCCATGTAATCAGCACTGCACTTTGTAAGTTGTTGCAGGCCTTTTGTCCCCCATATGAAGTAAAAATGTCCTGAATAGAAAACCTGAAGCCTAACAGGCTGCAGAGGTAGAAGTTTGGGGCTGCAGGCTCTCGGAGTCCTGAGTGAGTTTGCTTGAGGGTTTTGAGTACTTTTTTTTTTAATCTCCAGCATGAAGATGTATGAAAGGATGAAAGTTAAGGACAGACAGGATCCTTCAGCCCCCGTGTGTAAAATGGCAGCCAATGACCTTGCTGAATGTCGCCTATGATGTGAGCAGATGCTCATGCTTCACTTCCTGCTTCACTGCCGCTCCCTGACATGCTTGTTTACTGTGATGTGTCTTTGTTTTTTTTTTTTTTTGCTTGCGCTGAGAATTATCGGTTGCCTTTTATCCTTACCCAAGAGGTCCTGATACGTCTTCAACAGGAATAAGACAAGCTTTGTTGTAGAATGATAAATGCTGTTCCAACTCTCGGGAACGTGTTTACCTCTGATGTGAACAGGCTATTTTCTAACAATGAATAGCAACTAAATTACATACTTATTACAATGAATAATGAATCTGGTTTGTGTATCATAATATCAGAATCATATCAGTACAAACGCATTCCTGAATGACCTTACACTTCATTATGAGAATATAATTAATTGCACAAGCTACAGGTTTGTACTGCAGTTGATCCAAACTGTTTGCTAACATTGATCCTTACAAGAATTGTCCTGCCAGACAAAGAGCATATAGGATTTTCGAAGAGCCCTTTTGCTGCTTGCTCAGTAAATGTTCAACATCTCTCCTCATACTTCCCCTTCTTGCGCTATTCCACAGAGAGCTTCCGCAAACTGACAAGATCTCTCCTGAGAGCTGGTTTTTGAGTTTCCCCAGAATGCAGTCTGTTTGTTTCATTCAGGACAGAAATGGAAAATATTTCCGCGTCCGTCTGAATCCCCTCATGTAGCGTTTGAATGTGCGTGTGCGTGTGTGTGTGTGTGTGTGTGTCTTACTGTGAAAGAGAGAAGGTGAGTTTATAAAGCCTCTGAAAATTTTCTTTGACTCTTAGATGTAGCACAAATTTAATTAGAAAAAGTTTTTTTTTTAATTAGAGTGACAAAGGCTGATCCACTGATTGGTCATTTTATCTTTAATAATCACTAATAACATGTAAAAGCTGCCATAAATTGTGTCATTTCACTAAATAAGGTGGTTTCAGTGGTGTCAAATGTCTTCTGCTTGAGGACAGAAAATAGGTTATTAGTTGCAGTGGGTTTTCAAAATAAATATAGCTTGTTTTTGCTCACCCATAGTCCTAAGAAAAAAAATATATTTTTACACATTCCAAATTGGAGACAGATCAGGACTGTAGGTAGACCAATCTGTCATCTATCTATCACCAATGTCTTTTGGCTTCCGCAGTCCCACAAATCCCTGCAGAATGTAGTTTAGCATTGTCTTGGAAAATACAGGGATACCCCTGGAACAGGCAACATCAAGACAGCAGCATATATCGCTCCAAAATTTGGACAAATTTTACTGCATTGATGCTGCCCTTGCAAGCCACCCATGCCAGATGTGCAGACGCACCCCCATACCATGACAAATTTGGCTTTTGAGCCTGATGCTGTGAACTGCTTTGGTTGTCCTTGTTGTCATTAGCCTGGAGCATTTAAGCAGTAATTGTTCATGTATGGCTTATGGGATGTAGCAGCAAACAGTGTTGACTAGAAAAGGCTTACCAAAGTACGTAGTATTTTTGAGCCGACATCATATAAATGTCAGTGTCAGTGGTATGACGTTTCTGAAGACTATAATGGTAGAGGGATCTCAAGTCACGGGCTTTCAAAAGAGGTTTTTGGCCTTGCCCTTCATGCAGATTTTACTGGATTCCTGCCATTGTTCAATTGTTTTACGGAGTATAGAGAATGAAATGCCCAAAATTCTACAGATTTGTATCTGGGCAATATTGTTCACAAACTGGTGAATTATAAGAACGAGGCAAATTGTTAAGCCTCAACCAAACTTTGCTCTTGAGAGATTGGGCCTTTTTTGGCAACAGCTTTCATATTATACCTGATGAGCACACCTACTTAACATTGCCTGCTTGACATCAGTGACAATAATTGCAATAATTTGATGGTCATTATTGAGAGGGGGCTGTATCATGTTGTATACTGTACTGTTCTGTGGCACGGGACTTGGAGCTATGAAAGCAGTAACTGTCCTGCTCCACTAGGGGACTGGCTCGGGATAGTGGCTAGCTTCTTGTGGCTTGCCAGTACATTAACTGTCCTGCTCCTTGAGGAAAGTGGCTTGAGACAGCGGCAGCCTATGGTCTCAAAACCACTTGACTGTACAGTCCATGTTCTGAATACTGCAATTACATCTGCCGTACCCTCAGTATAACTGTGGGCCAACTCACCCATCTAGCCCGCCATTTTGATCAATAAATTGTTATGATTGTAATTGTTCACAATATTTGAAGCCAGTAAAATGAGCTAGTTACAACCAATGTAGCCTAACAATATACGGTTTGCGACTTTTTACTGCACTAATTTCACATATCAATAAGCTAGCTAATAACACAATGGCAGGCATGAAACGGTTAACTTTTTTTTTTTTTTAAATAATACGTTTTGGGGTTACATTTAACTTGAAGGTATTGTCATAAGAGTGACATGACACTGTCATAACTGTTGCATGACAGTCATGAACGTGTCATGAACATTATGTCAATGTCATAAATGTTAATGACTGTTGTCATTAGTTGTCATTAGGTTTTGGAAATGAGAAGTTGGCATTGTTTGGGTTGTCTGGAGTCATAAACATTTATGACATTGACATAATGTTCATGACACATTCATGACTGTGTCATATAACAGTTATGACAGTGTTATGTCGCTCTAATGACGATACCTTCAAGTAAAGTGTTACCAAATTTTGCATCTCCAATCCCGAATCTGGAATGCCCAATCCAAGAACTATGTACAAGGCTGCTCATATGCACTCCCCTATTGCCAGCTCAGGAGAGAGGGACAGTTCACGGCTCTCTCCAAAGCACGCGCCTGTCAGCCCCTGCATTTTTACACTCATTGGTCAAAACCATCGCAAGTTCAGAACGAGGGCAGAGGATACCCAAACATGAGCAAGCTTAGAATCTTACTGACGAGCGTTTGGCTGGCCAACAGGAGGTGGTTGTGCAACAAACAAGGCAATTATTTTTAATTTCCCTTCCCAGCTGTCCCTTCCCAATTTGCATCCCTACGGTGCTCCAGCCAATTTTTCGCTGTTCTGAAAAGGCTACTCACCACTGCTGGTTGGTATGACTGGGGATCGAACCCCTGCCATAGTAGTCACTACTGCTCTGCAAATGTGGCGCCTTAACTGAGTGAGCTAACCCGGCAGCCAAACTGCTAACATTTGCAATTGTTAGTCAAGAGTCAAGACTGGGTTTTAAAAACCAAGATCGTTTACTCAAACCTTAATCCAACCCTAAACTTTAGGATGTAGTTAGTTTAACTGAAGCTGGAATGTTTTCATGACCATTTGTTTTGGAAGGCGCAGACAACGCCTGATCCGTATCTCCTGCCACAATTGCCGATGGAAATTTATGACGCGGTCCAATAAGTCGTACCAAAAATGCTCCAACAGATTGTATCAGAGGGGATAGAGAACAAACATGGTCTTTTGAGTAGGAGGGCTCATTGACAAGTTTGCTTATAATAGGAATGATACTGTATGTACTTGTTACCAGCTGATTTAATTCTGAACATAATTTTTCTGGAACTCAGAACACTCCATGAATAGGATTTGAACTGTGTTCACTTACCATTTACAATAGCAGTATTATTGCCTCTTCAATGCGGCCTCGTTCTGTGGAAATAAAAGACTCTAGTCGTGCTGTGGATAAGTGATTGGAATATGGAGAGCGAATGTGACAGATTTAAAAGGTCTGGGAAAGACATGCGAGAAGAATTTCCGGAAGGCGATGAATAAAACTTTCCACAGCCAGCCTGTACATCACATCCATCATCGTCAGAGATACAAGGTCATTCGGCCCGAGTGAGATATTCCCTTCATGACTGAATAATTCAAATGTCTGAACAGATATCAAAGGTGCAGGGAAGGTAACTCACAGTACTGCTGCTGCTTGGGTGAAGGCACATAGTAAAATATTTGGATGCAATTCAACGCTTATCCAGAGGTTTT
Source organism: Gymnothorax reevesii (assembly GCA_029721435.1). NCBI lineage: Eukaryota > Metazoa > Chordata > Actinopteri > Anguilliformes > Muraenidae > Gymnothorax > Gymnothorax reevesii. Next base: position 58,434,297 of record CM056586.1, read on the forward strand.
CAGTCTAGGGTTGAAAAAGTACACTCCTGGGCAAAAACTGGGCCAAGCCCAAAGTGGGTAGATGGTTTTAAATAATATCTTACAACAAATCACTGGGTCAAAAAATTAGGAAGGATTTAATAAATGCACTCCTGAGACCATCTGTGCCAATATTTACTTGTTACGTTTTGCTGCAGTGAGCTCTCTGGGAAAAAGCTGGAAACTGCTTCACAGAGAAGCTGCTTCACCGTGAAAAGCCAATGCTTTGGAGCTCAGGTGACTATTGGATGAAGGCTTCCTTCCCAGCACTGAAAACTTGTTTTTGAAAGATTTCTGATCAGATTCTATTTTTGAACTCCACTGGGTAAAAAAAGTGGGTAAAAAAAGCATGACTGTGAAACAAGCGAGGAAACACAGATTCATGTCGAATTTCAAAAGTCATCATCACTGCTTACAGGTAATGCCAACAATCAATTTCATGTGATATTTTATAGGACAACGTTATTCTGAAGCATAACTCCCATCACAGCGGATTTTGGTGGACAAGAAATGGGTAGGAATGAATCCATCTCTACATCATAAGAAATCACATTATAATCCTAAATTAAATCAATAAGAAATTATATGGAAAAGTAATGAAAATAGCTATCAGTAATGTCTTACCTTGCGGGAGGATGGCCAAGTGCTGAAAGGTGATCAAGAGTAAGGATGGATTCAGATGACGTTTATCATAATTCCCTTTTACAATACATACAAAATCGTGGACACGAAAGGTATGGTTGTGTTGTGGATATCAATCGACTCACAGCAGCACATGGGAAAATTTTCCTTGCCCGTAAAATGTGTACACAAGTCATTTCATTGGACATTACAAATCAATAAATTGATGCATATAATCAAAGAGTTAAAATCAAACTTTGATAACAGTCGTGATTTACTGGACACAACATGATTTTTACTACTTGAGTTCATATTTTTCAAAATCAACGGAAATTAGGGGTCAAGAAGTTGGTTTATTGGTGTAAGGAAAGTCAGTTCTGTGGAGTGGCAGTAAATTTGAACAGTGCCACTAACTTAAGACCTGCCTGCAAACATTCATTTGCCTAGCGGACACATTTGGCAACAACCGTAACCCAATAATTTCCATCTGATATCATCCTATGTTCTGACCAGAAAAGTTTTGTAACAAAGAATTTATTCACTGGACTTATGGGCAAATGCACACGCACATGATACTTATGAATTTTAATTTCTCACAGCCTTTTTTATAAAACCTTATTTTTGATGTCACATTTTGGTGTCCTTATTTGAGCCAAAAGTCATTTAAATAATTGAAAAAAACCAACTACATTTCAAGTGGTGGTTTTATCCTCACTATTTTTTTTATGTGTGCTGAACAAAATAAACATGCATTAAATGCATCAATCATTATCTGCTAATAATAAAAAAAATGAACAACAACTATTCCTGACATCTCTCTAGTATCATGAAAAGACACACACGCAAACACACGCACACACACAGACACACACATTGAGGCGAACCACCTGAGAATCAGGCATCCACAGGGAGCAACAGGTTGGTAAGAGTCCAGCCCACTGGGCGGTAATTTTATTGACAGGAATAAAGCAAAAGACTATAAACTTCTTGAGAACAAAGACCCTTAGGGGAATTAGCTGCTGTCACATAGTACAGTAGCAGCCAGACCGAGGCTTTCTGGAAGGAGCGCGCACTCGGGGTCCCTCGTCTCCTCACCTTCAGACTCTGATAGTGAAAGCAGAGAAAGAACAGCAGTTAGGAAAGCATTCTCGACACGCTCTCTCAGCCAACCTGTCCCTGTCTGCTGCCCTGCCGGCTTTATACAGCCAGTGTCCCTGACGTACACGGGGATCAGGTGCGTGGCCTCGTGCAGAAGGCGATTGCAGAGCCCTTCTCATCGGCCTGGCCGCAACTGGAGAGAGCTGTCCAGTGCAGAGTGGTAGTCAGGGGTGCTGAACGGAAGCCCGTTCCGCAGGCGCTGTCCATGGTGCTGCTGGAGGGGGAAGAGAAAAGGAGGGGAATTTATGGTTCTGGGTGGTACGACGGGGATGGTGGGCATGTCTGTCGCCCCCATCGCCACACATATAAGGAATATGGCCCTGAGTCTCCGAACAGGCATTTTTGAAATAAATTCCAATACTGGGCAACTTTTGATAGGGTTCCCTTCAGATGAGTAAGGACCTATGCAGATTTATGTGCACTTTATTATTTTTAAAATCACAGAGTGTCGAGGCCAGAGCAGATTTCCACAGTGAATATATGAAGGCATTCACTGGAGTGATAACTCTTTGAACCATGGTGTCACAATCTTCTGGCACAAGGGACAGATTTGTACGACCTGTGTATGTCTTCTCTTGCACTGTGCATTTTAACAAGGTTAGGTTTTTATCTCAGCACCCAGTCCTCAGCTGGTGATGAACACAGTATCAGTAAACAGTTGCAATTTTTTCTCAGCATTTTATATGCTGGGAGGGTGTTTATGGGCCAAAAATCTATTTTTAATGGTCCAGTTTTAGCCTATTGGCTGCAGGTTACCAGACTCTCACTACTCTATAGGGGAGCAAGACCATATTTATTTTGTATGAGTTGCTTTAATACTGGCCATTTCACAGCGCAGTGTTTTATTTTCCTGATTTATTTCCACTATTATTCCAATCATTCAATCGCAGATACACAAATTCATACACTGTGAAGTAGTATCTAATTCCTTCTATTTTTATTTATTTTTTATATTCAAACATTATGGATCATCCTTATGATTTTAATATAAGACAAAGACAACGCGAGTAACCATAAAATGCAGCTTTTAAATGATAATTACATTTATTTAATGTACTTAGTTATTCAAATCCAATATCACAAAAAAAAAAAATTGCCCCCCTGTACCTAGTCACTGGTTGTTCCACCCTTAATGGCAACAATGGCAAACAAATATTTGCGATACCTGGAAGTGAGCAACCACTGCAGCAAACACAAAACTCGTGGTCGGGCAAAAAAGGTTCGATACACAGATGCAAACAAATCCAAGACAAAGCCAAAATCGTAATGACGGACGGTCCAGTCAGAAGTGCATCACGGAGAGTACAAGGCATTAACAGTCGCAGCACAGGTATACCAGGAGAAACATTCTGACAAGGAGCTGGCTGTGAAAAGACTGCTTAAATAGACGAATGGGAAGTCACATGCTGCAAAGGGAAACAGGTGAACTGGATCAGACTAACTACAAAGGAACATGAACATGAACATGAGGAAGTTCCTAATTACAATAAATTGGCAAAAGCCAAAACGCGGACCGGGATCATGAAGATAGCCTACTGACAAACAAACGGCTCTGGTTAGGGAGTTCTACCGTGCACAGAGTGAGAGGCAGAACAGTGATTTGCTAGGTGCAGAAAATCTGCTGAAGCACAGCAAAGTAAGTTGAGTGAAGGCAAGGGGCGGAGACTAGAGCAGAGCGAGTGCTGAGAGCTTGTAAGTCAATTAGTAATGTGCAGTTATACAATTCCTAGTGCTTCTTAGTAAGTACTATAAACAATGTTAGTCTTGGTTAGTAGGTTTAACTAAAACAACTAACTGTTAGTACTGTTAGTAATATAGAAAAGCAAGGTGAAGGAATTAAACCTTGGAAGGAATGGTTGAAATCCCAGAAACCATGAAACCAAAAGTCAGGCACACAATACTGGGGCAGTGAGCGATCACGTGACAGAAGACCAGACAGGGGGAGAGAAATTGCAATGCATGGTATGAGACAAAACATGGACCGGAATATAACTGCAGGAGTGGAATATGGCAGACAGACGAAGACAAGGCAAAAACAAAACATGGCATGGCATCTAAATCCCAATTCAAAATACAAAGCATGGTCAGACAAAGCAGAGAACAAAATCCAGACATGGCAGAATCAAAAATAAACATGGCAACAAGGCAGAATCACAACATTTCAGCGCATGAACTGTCTCTTTAAGGTCATGCCATTGCATGTCAATTGGATTCAAGTAAGGATATTGACTTGACCTTTCTGGGCATTTTGAGTGGTTAACCACAACTATTTTTATTACTTTTGTCAGCCTATTGGTATGGACAATGTATAAATATGGGTGCGTTTTCCATTTTCAAACATGATAGCCAGACAAAGATCAGAATTGGATCAAATTTTTGTCCCTTTCCAACCCTTTAACTGCTTGCTCGACCTTTTGACAGAGCACATTATGAGTCACTAATTTTAATTGAAAAATGTTTTGAACTTAACAGATCAGATTTTTTTTTAGCATTACAGACTGCAAATGATTACTGGAGAAGGCTTCATCAGGCTAAGTTCAACACATCTTTCAATTTAATACAGCGACTCAAACTGTGCTTGACCAAAATCGAGCAGGCAGTTTAAGTGTTAATAAATGAAGGAAAATTTTTGTGGCTTGGAGAAAGTGAGCAGGAGAAAACGAGTGTCCAAAAACATGCAAATGCAAACTCGAAATGGGATACTGAGTGGTGATAGTACTCGCTACTGAACAATCATACTGCCCCTCCAACCAACTTGCCTGTGAGATTTAGCTAGGGAAATATATCACTTATTTGTGATGAGATGAGAATTAAGTATCATGCTACACATGCAATATTATACATTATGATGCTAGTATTAATTTATTTCCTCTCTCTGATGCAGCTCTGCAATTTCACAGCTGAGGGAACCAGAGACGAGGAAAGAAAGGAATTAATTGCCCTAGCCCGGTAAGGTTGACAATGTGGATTGTAAATGATTATTTCTTTTATAACAAATGAATCAGAAGGGAGAGTGAATCCTGTTTACCTTCTTGGGAAGATCCAGTTGATAATACCGCACTGTCTGCGGTGCTACCCTTGATAAATGTAATTTAATTTACTCTGGTTCCATCTCATCCATTCGAACTAGCCATGGAAATCATGCCCTTTATTGGAAAAGCTTGCCGTAGCAGCAGAAATGACTGTGCTCTGTGTTGATCTTCACTGAATATTATATCATACTATTTGAATCCCATCAGAACACAACCAGTGAAAGATTCTCAGAGTATACAGTGCAGTGCCAAAATATTTGGACCATGACACAATTTTAGCTTTTTTGGCTTATTAATCAAGCACATTGCATTTAAAGACAAGAATGTGAGATAAGAGAGTCTCTCTGCTTTAATTTGTCGGTCTTTACACCTACATATGTGTGTGAAGCATTTTGGAATTCCCCCCCTTTTCATGTAGGGTCACTGTCTAAACTCAGGGTATCCACGACTTTCCTGTGAATCACATTGAGCGTCACCATGACAGACGACAATTCCTCTATCTGGAGACAAACTTCCGGTTAAGTAACCAGCTAGCAAAGACACAGGCCTGTATTCATGTTCCGAAGTGAATCAAGTACTTCTAATGTAGAATGTTACAAATTAAGCGATGACTCCCGGTGGTTTGTCGTGTGCTGTTGTTGGATGTACAAATACATCACAAAAAGTGAAAAATTTTATAAATTACAACATAAACGGACCCGCTGGACCTGTTGCCCAGCACCCTATGCTCTCCATTCGATGACAAAAGACGAGACGATAACAAGGGAATGGTTAGCAGCACTAAAGCTTAAAAACCCACCAAAAAAAGCGTATGTCTGCTCGTATCATTTCATTTACCATAAAACCACTGAGGCCAACCCGAATCCTGAGCTTTTCCTCAGCTACGACTGACCACAAACCAAGAAAAGACGAAAACTGTTTTGAAGCTACACCGAAGCCCAGCAAGACCTGGAAGAGCCTCGTAAGTAATATTTGTTTTAGGACACATTTATTATGGCATGTGGACCTGTAAATTAACCTCTTGAACTCACCGCAGCAAAATACCTACAACACCGCGCTAATTAAGTAGCAATATAGTATTACACATATTACACATCAAATGAAACAGGAGAGCCTCTGCTACAAGCACATGTAAGTCATTTTTACATACACCAAGCACAACTCAAACGCCAAGCATATTAATGTTCAAATATCAAAATCCGAGTAGCGTCAGAAAATCAACCCTCTCTCCACATTTCCATGTCTCCCTCTCTGATACTTCATGCTACACAAACAGAGATATACTCAATTCATTTTGGGTATGCCATTTTCAAACAGAAACCTAAAAAAGAGGCTGGGGCTTAAGAGGTTAACTGCAGCATTTCACTAACTGCACTCTAGTGTTGTTTTCTCTCCTCTCAGTGCTTTACTCACTTTCTTTTTTAGTTTCAATTGCTTTCTTAGATTTCCGCGCGAGTGCCCACCTCTCTCACTCTGAGACAATCCTGGGGACTTGCTTGGATGAGTCGTTGGCAGCCACAACCCATGAGCATTGTCACGGCAGACCATGGATTCACAATAAGAGATGTACTGTTTGAAAGGAAAGTCAACCTGATCACTCCCTCATTCACCAAAAAAGGTGCACAACTTACTGAAGAACAGGTCACTTCCACGAGAAGAATTGTGAATGTTAGAATCCACGTGGAGAGGGCCATCAGACGCCTGAAGGCGTTTTGAATCTTATCTCCAGTTGTACCCATTTCCCTAACCTCAAAATTAGACAGAATCTTATGAATATGTTGCGCTCTTGTGAAGTTGTGTGGTGAGCTCATGCGCGGTGGCGAGCAGTAGATAATTTCCAGGCCTGTATAAAATGAAGCACAGGGAGAGTTCAGGTGGAAAGAAAAGTAATTCAAGAAATGTAAAAACCTTGTGATGTAAAAACAATGAAAACACATTTAATAATTGAAGCACTGATTACTAAAACCCCACAAGTCAAGTCAAGTCAAGTGTGACTTATGGGGTTTTAGTAATAGGTGCTTCAATTGTAATTGTCCAATTGTAATTGCTTTACTTGTCATTAATACAAGGCTTTGTCAGTTGAAATTATTATTATTTTTTTAAATCAAATGAAAACAAATTTAAAGACTAGAATAAGTGCACTTTAATAAATATTTGCACAATAGACATTTCATCGCTGTTTTTTTTTTTTTTTCCTACAGTGGCAATAATGAGGGCTTTTGGCAATGGTTGTCTCTCTCCTACACTTTCCTCACAATTTCAGTCTATCTGCCATCAAGCCTAAGCCGCCCCTCAACAAATTCATCAACAATTTGAGGCAGCATGTAAGAGAAGTAGAGAGCTCTCATCCGTTTCACCTGTTCTGTGACAAACAGGTCATCAAATAGCACACTCAGTATCACAGTCTCATCTGGTGTCCAAATCATCAGTTTGGATGTTTTGAGACCTGTGCAAAGCATTCCTAGTTGGACTTGTTTGTAAAATCCCCCGCTACCAGTTTTCTGAACCACAAGATTACTTGATTACTAAGATTACTAAAATCCACCCGCTACTTTGAGATCACTGAACCTCCGAGGCAACATTTCACTGAGTGACTGGTGGTTTTTATTTGGGACAGGGCACTTAATTTCTAAGAGCTCACATGCGTTGATGATTCCATTTGGACTTGCTGATAGCCAAGGCTCTCTATGGCAAACAACTGTGCCAGAACGAGTTATATTCATTCTCTGACCTTTCAGTTGTTGGCAAGCTGCGTCTTCATTTATTCACCATAATTGGTAGCATAGTTACCACAGAAGCTAGGGTAGAGGTGTTCACAAAGGAACTTGTCACAATTTATGCCTGGATGAACAGGCACCTTCTGGGCAGAACTGGCCGTAATCCTAATTTTCCTAGAACTGTAACATAGGTCTGATGCACTTTGGCTTCTTATCTCCCGCTCCAGTGTCTCAGCTTGTTGGTCATCCAAATCAACATATACCTGATAAAATGTATTGCATTTTATACAGCTGAGTTTACCAATGTCATGATTTCCATGTGACAGAAGCGTTAAATCAGATATGGTACTGTTTGCCTGCTCTCGTGAACAGCCCTGGGCAGCTGATGGAGTGGCCCTTAACACTTGGCTAGGATTGTGTTCTGAATAAGGAAGAGTGGTTTTGTGTGAGATTTATCCACAGTCTCTTCAAAGTCATTGTGGCACCGATACTTTGGTGTGTTCGGTAGTTCACTGTCAACTGCTCTACTCTCACCCTCATAGATATTCTGAGGCTTGTGGTGCTTAAAATGCATCTTGCTCAGACGCTTTGGCTCAAGGTTCTTAGAGGTCCCCTCGTTCCACTTCTGCTGCTCATCAGTACATGAGATCCCTGTCTTGCCACTAACAACTGCATTCTGGACTTTAATCAACCACAACTGCACGCGTATTGTAGCGCGGTTGATAATCACGTTTGGTTTTTTTATCTGTGAAACATCTGTAATTTATTTTTATCACATTTTCCTGTAACACACATGATTAGCTTGCCCGCTGTAACACGCACGACTAGATGCCCGCAGTGCCCAGAGAGAAGGATGCCTAGAATCTAGATGGCCAGTTTTCATTAGTCAGCTCGTAGGCGACGTAATAATTGAAGTCTATGTCCCTTGAGGTTTATCAGTTTCATGTGCGTGATGGTGAATTTCTCATTTAATATGAAAACCAATTATGACTCTGGACGGAATTGGAATGAATCATCATGAAGATACAATTAGGTAGAGCAGCATGTTAACACAGAAGTTAACGTTGTAGTTTATCGTTTTGCAAAGTGAACAAAATATTTTTCGATAATTGTTGCTCACATTAAGAAGAGAGCAGCACGTTTTACTGCCGACGGCTAATTTTTATTGATTGGAAAACATGTTCATCAAGCAAAATGATTGACAGGTCAAGAATTATTATTGCTCATTTAAGCTTAAGAAGGAGAACTGGCGACATCTGATTGCCCATAGGATTTTCGGAGTTTGTTTAGAGTCGTTTTAAATATGGCAGCTTTTATTTTGCCATGGCGATACACCACGATCAATTACATGTAGTGGAAACCCTGATATTCCTACCTTCCAAATGACAGCTGCTGCATGGCTATAGCCCTGCAATGCATGCTCAGCTGATCGTTTTAATAATACCAACCGGCCTCATCATTACCCAGGCTAGGTGTTTGGGCTTGTTTACACTCTGACTAGTCTCAACCTCAGTGAAGATAATTGTAAGCCTCCATGCTCTTATAATTCCTTAAAGTCTCGCTATCATTTAGAATGAAGTAGCTAACATCTGGCCACAATTTCATATCGTCTTCCCACCCTGTCAAGGTAGATGAGGCACTTTAACTGTGTCATCTCCAGAAAGAGTGAGATTTGTTAATTTTACCAGAGACGTTATTTGTAATAGTCCTAGCTGTGGGCTATAAGGTAAACCGGAAGTTCGTCTCTGAATAGTGTCTACATCATAAAAGAAGCCAACGTTCGATAAAGTAGATTTACTGTCTACTGTAAATACTGTACATACTGGATACTGCACTGTAAATACTGTACTGGATACTGTAGATTTTTGTCTTTATTTCAACAAAAGACGATCAGATGATTTTTGACCCCCAATGTTTTAACATTTGAAGTGGGATACCTGAAATAATGTATCATTGACCCAAATTCTTAAGAGACATATTTTTATTATGTGAGGTTTTATGCGAGCCTGTGGGAAAATAGACAATGAAAAGAGACAGTAATCACCAGCCGTATGGTTCACAATGGGTGTAGGAATTGACATGAAATCTGGAAGAAGAAAAAAATTCCACCAATAACCTGTGCCGTGTTTACAGCCTATCGTTTCCTCTCGCTCAATAAATTGTTGGGATAAACTCCAGCCTCCATGACCCTGACTGAGAATAAGCAGGTAAGATCATTGATGGAAGAACAATACATTACTACAGTAGCAGTAGTCTATAAAAAGCAGAGTGATTTCCACATTTTAAAATTAATCCTTCCTTTCTTCCATTATTACCTGTATATACAACACTGCAGGAAAGGGTTATGCTGACCTGGGTGTTTCTCATTATAACACACAGTAACAGTGAGCAGTTAACAGCCGGAGCTGTTAATAGGTGCAAGCTCTCGGAGGGACTGTCTGTATGGCTAATGCCCTCACTCCATGCAAATGGATTCATAATGACTGCTGAGTGGTACTCTGAATTTCAAGCATTGGTTGATTCTGTGTATTAACACCTGTTGTAATTACTGTTCTGTGATCGTGAAAAATCTCCATAGAATGTAATTGTTATCTCTTGATGTGAAAATGAGACCCAATGCAGAAGGGGCATGGTGGTAGGCCTGAGACTGAGTTGCTGCAACATTTGGATTTGTAATCGGACATTTTTGTTTGTCTAGCATGATAAAAAGTCTTCTGCGGTGCCCCATTGATTTTTACATCCATATGTGTAGTTTCATGTGGAATACCCCGGCATAAAAGAAAATAAATAAAAAATGCGAGGAGCCATATTTGTGCAGTGATTCTGTGATTCAGTGTAGGAATTCTGTGTAGGAATTTAAGCCCTGTACAACTGTGTCACTGTCCAAATGTAGTGACCATCCAAAATACATTCTTCCAAGAGCTGCAGAAGCCCCTTGCAGTAATTAATATCCCTCCTTCTAATTTTTATGGTCTGTTAGCGCTGGCAATGGATTATCGCATCAATAAAGATGACTGGTGCTAGCGGAGCTCTCATGGGTGAGGTGGTTGCCATGCACCCATGACGGACATGGGGACAAACCTCTTAACCCGATATTACAGAAATATTACGCATACATTTTCAACCTTAAAAACCCAGCCGATGTTCAGGATGTGTCTCTCCCTTGCGAAGACGGTAATGAGATATGGCAGCCAATACTACTGTTTCTTCTTTCTGCTCTGCTCATTGTATGCGGATGGTCACGCTTTGGGACACTGGCCCAATCTCACCATCCTCATTCACCAACTCACTGACTTTGAGGTCCGTTGCTGCTAAGTCGGCTCAGGATTGTCTCACTGACAAATCCTCAAGTGCATGAGGGCTCCCCTCAGGACTTTTTGAGACCTTTATGAACACTTTTAGTAAGTCTTTTTTTGACAGAAATATCAATGCATGCCATAATGAATAAAAATTCCTTGTCCACATTGTGATATATTGGGGGGAAAACTGCATGAAAAGAAAACAATTAGTAGGTTCCTAATTAGTAATAACTAACTACCACATGGGCATGAAACTACCCATTTTTTATGCAATGAAATGATAGAGTTAAACCTGTTTTGTGTCATGTTTATGCAAATAATTCTAAGAAAAGTATTTTGGAAAAAAAAAAGCACTCACAACCTAATCTGGGGCTTAGTGATTTTATCAGGCTAATTTAAAAAAGTTTACTGCATGCCTGAAATTACCTACAATGTAGAAAAAATGCACAATATGTATATCTGTATCTATATCACTGTTCATTCTACAAGGCTGCTTGGCTACTTTTGTCAAATGTGGCCTCTGAGAGTAAATTAATGTTCTAAACCTGAAATCCAACTAATTAAAGAAATCAACAGTTTGTTCAAATCCTCCAATAGCAAGTGCTGTTGTAACAAAAACCAGTATGCATACTGGGCACCAACAATGAAAATCACTAGTTTAAACAGAACACTGCCAAGAGGCACAATATTATCCCAATATCACATTCTTCTCCCGCACTGTTTCCTGTGATATTTAATCCAAACCTCAATTGCATGAACATGCATCCACTTCACGTACTCAAAATGAGAACAGGGCGCAGTCGCGCAAGATCTCAAATATCTAACCAAAATTCAGGTCCTGCCCCTGATAACACATTTAATACTATAGTGAGCAAAAATAAAGAAGAAATGAGAAAATTCAACTAATACTATGCAGCTTAATGGCTGATTATTTCACTAATGATGTGTATCTTCACAATAAATCCAGTAAAAAATTGACTCAGGCCTACGCACATGCAGTGTGGCGAAAAACTGTGTGTGAGACAAGCACTGCTGAGCAGATTTGGTCGCCTGATGCAGCCCAGTGACCAGGGCAGAATCCCAGGATCCAATATGCATTGCACTGAGGCCTCAACAGGGCCAGGCAAAATAAATGGGTTCTCAGACAAATGACTCAAACCACTGGAATTTTAAGTGAGTGGCACAGGCAACCATAGACGATAAAACAAGGCCGAAACAGATATAACCCAGTAATGAAATGGGTAATGAAGCTCCTGCCATTAATGGAGCTCTGTTAATCAGCAAAGGCACTGAAGCTCGGCAGCTAGGGAATTAAGAAGAGTTTGAGGAGAATAAGAAGTAGAACCATTGTACAGGCCATGAGCAAAAAGAAATTTGCTGCTTCTTTGTCTATGAATACTAATGTTGAATAGTAGCATAAAAAATAAATATAGAATCATAGATGTTACTAGAATGCATATCAGGGGTGTGTCTGCTGGGGTGATTGGGATGGCATAAACCACCTCTGAGATTTCATTAGTAACTCAGCAGCAGCCAATATAAGCACAAGCACATAATGACTGGCTAATTTATCTGTTAGCTATAGTGGCAGGGTGCAAGTTAGCACCTCACCCTGGGGGTGCAAACGAGTACTGAAATAAGTAAGTACTCGCCAAATAAATCATAATCGACAACAAAAATTTGATAATTAAAATAATTTTGTCATCCCATATTTATTCTACATTTTATTCTTGTAAGTTCCTGTGTTATGTCTGTATGTGTCATTTAAAAAAGCAATCATGCTTGTTGCCTTATGTTTTTCAATGCGATGAGTCGCTTTCCTTAAATTGAGGACTTTGTCCAATGATTTTTTTCTTCTTTTTGTGGTGATGACACCCTGTAGCTCACAAAATAGCGTTTAGCATATGATGGCCACAAAGGAAAAATGAAATTTTGTATATTTAATATATTAAATATTATTATAATAATATTGTATTTTGTCATTTTTTTGGATATTTTTCAGTGCTTCGTTTCTCAGATCATTTTGAATTTTTGATTAATCATTTCTCCATAACATGAAAATGTGACTGATAATTTTTCCATTGTGGTCTTCATATGACGTCACTGTGCGTTACTGCTTTTCTGGGTTCGGCACAAAGACGTTTCCGCTTCCGATGTAAAAAATTCTGAAACGAGAGATGGAATTCAATTTTTTGATTGATTATTTATGTGCATAATTATCATCTTTATAATATTACATGAATTAATATTCACATTTTTTTTAAGAGCCGTTGTTCTCTTAGTCATTTCGTAATAAATAATTTCTTTATCATTTTACACTTATGTAGTGGTTATGGGAATTCAATCAATAGCTTGATTACTAATCAGGCGATCTCAAATGGGAACGAGCTGGGATCTATCACGCATAAGGCTGAGAAACTTTTATGAGACGGGGCTCAACTGAAAATCTTGTTATGCCAACATTACCAGGAACTGGGGTTGGAGAGGTTAAATTAGTTATTCTTTTTAATTAGATCAACTTTCTTTAATGAATGTAGCTAGTCTGTGCCATCAATTTAACCCCTTTGTGCAGAAGCCAAATTTGGCTATTTATGGGTTACCCACTTTAATGCTGTATAATTCAAGATTTAAGCTTCATAAAGAGGAAAAATGTGGCTCAATTCTGAAAAAACACTTACAGCATTTAGAATTACATAGTATTTCAGTTAATTTTCATGATTATGGTAGAGAAAATGAGCTGCAAACATAAAAAATCTTCATGAGAATTCACCATTGAAATTGCAAAAAAAATAATTCTGAGGATTGAAAAACTGCTGGGGCTTAAAACTATACATTTCTGGGATCATAAACTCCTTGACCACAAGTACAATTCATCTTTAACATTACATTCTAGATTACCTCCATGCTTTTAGCCAAATTATACAGCTATCCAAGTGTCTCCCCGAAGTGTCAAAATGAAGTCCTGTCAAATCATTAAAAAATCATGTATATAACACAAATAAAGTTTTAAGGCATGAAATTTAATATGAACAAATGATTTTCTGGTTGAGTTTAGTATGAATTTATCAATCTCAGTGCAGTTGAATATCAATGTTCACCAGTAACCTCTCCAAAAACAAAACATGCCTTTTCTTCATAATAAAGTTTAGAGTTTTGGCCATTTTACTTCAAAGTCCCCCAAGCCAGCACAAACACGCATTAAATACACTTGTTATTAAACGGTTAGAACATTCACCCTGTAATGGAAGCTACCAGTCCCCTCTTCTAAGCTCACAAACTCATTTCAACGCTTATAAGGAACAAGTGCAACTCACTAACTCAGTAATATCTGAATTCTGAAATATACCTTATTTTCGCAGAACAGACACTCCACTTACAGGGAACAATCCATTGCCTCCCTGGATTCAAAAGAAACGTGCAATGAACATACCAGGGGGTCCACCCAAATGCACGGGCAGTTCGCGTTTTAAACGGGAGAAAAACTTCGACATTCGACTTTGTTGAGTACGTATACATTCCAAAAACAAAACAACAACAACAACTGGAAAGCCCTGTCCCCTTTGGTGGATATTTTAGTTCGAGGAACAATTAAAAGGCTGAAGTCCGCTGATCTCAATGCCGTGGTTGGGACATGAGGCTTAAGCAACTCAGCAATATAGGTGGGTGCCTGGCCATGTAGGGCCCGATAAGTTAAAAGTAAAACTTTAAAATGAATCTTTAGATTCACAGGTAGCCAATGCAAAGAAGCCAAAACGAGAGTAATGTGTTCAAACTTTCTTGTTTTGGTTAAGAGTCTAGCAGCGGCGTTCTGCACGAGCTCCAGACGGTCAATGGAAGCCTTGCTGAGGCATGTAAAAAGAGCATTGCAGTAATCAAGCCTTGACGAGATTAAGGCATGAATAATCATTTCAAGCTCAGGTTTAGATAAAATATGCCTGAGTTTGGCATTATTGCGTAGGTGGAAGTAGCATGTAGGGGTCAGTGCCCTGACGTGGCAGTCCAGGTTCATGGCCTGATTGGAAACAACTCCCAGATTTCGTAGATTAGAGCGCACATTATGGCCAAGAGACCCTACACAGGAACGCAACTCAGCAGCAATATTATTTAGAGCGACGATAAGAACCTCCGTCTTGGCTGTGTTTTACTGCAAAAAGTTACAAGACATCCATTCCTTAATGGCTGCCATACAATCGAGTAAAACATTAAAACAATTGGGCCTAGCAGGATTAAAAGAAAAGCATAACTGTAAATCATCCGCGTACAGATGAAACAAGATTCTATTGAACCTGCCAATGATATGGCTCAGAGGTAAAATATACAGAATAAAAAGAATAGGACCCAGAACCGAACCCTGCGGTACTCCACAAGAGTACACAAGATTCAACAGCCACAGAGAAACACCGATCCGATAAATAAGGGGCAAACCAGTCGAGAGCACAACCTGAAATGCCTACACTATCTCTGAGCCTGCCTAACAAAATATGATGATCAACTGTATCGAAAGCGGCAGTTAGATCAAGCAGCACTAGAATTGTGCAATTACCAGCGTCAGAAGCCATCATAATATCACTAGCTACTCTAAGTAGAGCCGTTTCTGTAGAATGCTGGTGTCATTAGCCAGACTGAAATTTGTCGAAAATGCCATTTCCATTTAAAACAGTGGTTAGCTGGTTGGCTACAACTTTTTCTAAAATTTTTGACATGAATGGTAATTTTGAAATAGGCCGGTAGCCGCAAAATAAAGAAGGGTCGAGATTGCACTTTTTCAAATGAGGCTGAATTACAGCTAATTTAAAAATTCTCAGGAAAAAAACCAGAGACTAGTGAGCTGTTAATAATGGTGAGAAGAATATGGCCAATAGAGCTGATAACCTTTTTCACCAGGGATGCAGGAAGGCAGTCAAATGGGGATGAGGAAGGTTTTATACTATTCACCACCTCCGTTAGCTCAGATAACATTATTGGTGAGAAGGTTTCTAAAATGGGTTGCCTCGATAGACAGGCAGATGGCACGATTGAGGGTATAATGGCAGACCTGACTTTGGCAATTCTTTCAACAAAAAACCCAAGAAACTTACTGCAATCATCATCTGAAAGCACGGGTGGGTCAAAAGCAGACTGTGGGGGACATGTAAATATATATATACAACCCCTACTTTTATGGAAATGGGGCCGTAATTTCTATCACTTCATGTCATGATTGAGTTGGGTTTTGTAGGAATACCAGTATATGATATGCATATTGGCAGATCTTTTCTGCTATTTCTTTGTTTGTGATCCCTGTGATTTAATTATATTGTCTCATAGCTGCTGCTAATGGTAGTGGAAGGGGTGGACATCATTGTCTGGTACCTTAGTGAAGTGTAAAACTTCAGTATATTAGTCTATTGGATATAACTTCTGCCCTGGGAGTGCTGTGTAGTGTTTTTCTCCGTTGGATGAACTAAAACAAAATGTCTATAGTCTTGAGGAGCAATGTCCAGTTCACCTCACGTTCCAGTTAAGGGATTTGTCTGCATAGATTGAAAGGACAATGGTTTTAAATTAGTCTTTTTTGTGAGCTGTAAGAATGAAATCTTTGAATCTGCGTGTGCTGTTTGATGACTGTCTGTCCTTTATTAATCCCATTTTATAAGACCAGCTCATCAGTTGAGATGCAGTTTACAAATGCACTGCATGCGAGTACTCCTGATTGCTCTCCTTCAATTTTCAGAGGGCTTTGTTTTGCTTGGTAAAATTTGGAACCTGGAGAACTAAATTGATTGTTGTATCCTCAGCATTGAGTTCTCTGAATGCAAACAACTTATCATGATGTTTTTTTTCCCACCTGTGATGAATATGAATGTTCCTGATGCATTCATGGGAAATTGTTTTAGAGAGGGGGTGTCAGATAAATTGTTTCAGATATAATGGCAGCATAAATTATTGATTAAGGCTGAATAAAAACAAATTATGATGCATCATATGCTGTAACAACATCTCCTAATTGGCTACATTCCATCATCAATAGATCAAAATAGCCAAAATGTTTATTTTCATTTTATGTCACCATTTGTAGTCATTCATTTGGAATGCAGCCAATCTTTTCGAAGACATATTTTATATTTAAGCACCATTAACAGCTGTGCTCATTTTTTAAGACCAGCTCCACTGAGACTATGATTCACAAGAATGCAGCAAAATAACTACCGTGGCAACGGGCTGTGTCCAGGCCTATTTTGCAATTTTTTGCCCAGCGTAGCCTGGCGCAAGTACTCCTCTGTCCCACCTCTGTCCCTCCTTCCGGCGCAAGAAGCAAAGAGGGAGGAGAAAAGGCTTAAGTGGGTTTAACACAGCCGAGTCAACTCTTCACCAATGAAATGAGCTCCTCTCCTCACCTTTAAAGTGTTGAAATAAAGAAGCCTCGGTCCTATATCTGCATTATGCGTTAATTTTGCATTTTACTTTGCTGCTTCAGGCTTGTTTTCTGCACCACTTACATCTGAGAATATGAGGCATTCTCAGATTATCACCATTAGCGAACTTGAATGGAATTTCAAAACAAAAACTACGTCACATCTTTCAAACTTATGAAGTTGGAATGGAATATGACGGTTGCTCATTTATTTCTTCTGCCTGCATCATTGGGCAGTAAAATGATGGATAGCGTGTTGCTGTTATTACACCCTGTTGCTGCTTAAAATTTTGTCATTAACATGCATGGACAACAATGCAAGATACGTGACACATTTATTTTCAATATGTGATCTTAAAGCTATTCTTACCTGAAATTCTGGAATTTTTACACTTTTCTTATCGATATTCAATTCTCATATATTTCTGATAAACGTCTGACCAATCATTTTCTTCGGTCCGAATAAAATGATTTGCCGAGCTTCCTGTCTGTCATCCGTTGCTGTGCCCCTTTCAGTTGCCTACCGCTGTCACTGCTTGCGAGCCTCGCGCCTCTCTGGCAGAGTGGTAGAGACAAAGCAGGTAGCTAGTCAATGAAGCTAGCCTGCAAACAATGCAGCTGCAACTGCTCTTGATTTAATGACTAACGTTACCGGGACAATTCTGGCGAGGTAAGAAGTTATGACTAGCCGTTTTGCAAGAAAATGTATTTGAATTCTGCCAAAACTCGAAGCACCTGACTGTAAACAAACAGCCGCTGAAATACTATATTGACTAACTTTAATGGTAGTTTGTCAGACGTTACGAGGGCATTTTATTTTATAGCACATATAGAATTGAATATAATGTAATTACTCTGAATCTGACTCCATTACCCCGTTTCAATTTGCTTTCACACCAGACATGAAACTAATTTTTCGTATGACAGATTACATTCAAAGTCAATGCAAAGATGCGAATACGCGCAAGATTCGCGTCTTTGCATAGACTTTAAATGCAATCTGTCATGCAATAAGTTCCCCAGATAGAAAGCACCTCCGCTCCGGATCTGGCGCGGCTCTGGGCCAGATCAGCTGGAGCCGGGCCAGATCCGGAGCGGAGGTGCTTGCTATCTGGGACATTTTGCTTCCGGTATGAAAGCAGCTTCAATTGCACATCTCACTTACTTACCACACACGTCAGGGGAGGAGGTCAGGCAGGTGGAAGAGGGTGGGACTTTGGAGGGAGGCGGAGTTAATCATGTTCAAATTTCTGTGCTGCGCCGCATGCCAGAAAGGTAAGAATAGCTTTAACTCAGTACGAGATCATAGCAATCAGGGTGTATTCCTTTCCCCCACTAAAAACGATAAAACCTAAGTGACAATAATAGTAGTGTTAAGCCGCTTGCACACTGGATGCCAAATGAATTTTTCGCACGACAGATTGCGATACTTCGTTGAACCCAGTGTCTACGTGTCCGAAAGTCGGACGGGTTTTAATACATTTCTGTGTCCGACAGTCAGATGGTTTCAATATAACTCCATGTCCCAACAGTCGATTATTGTTTTTAATGTCTTCAAATCTACTGAATCTTATAGATATTAAGCGTGGAAGTTTTGATAGGCCCAGTTCTTCAAGATGAGTACCGAGAATTTCAATCAATGTTTCTGTTAAAGCTCTGCTCAGTAAAGTGAGTCGACATAATGGCGTGGGACAATGTGCAATGCTTGTCGAACATTAAATACAAAATACTCCGTGTCTGACACCCAAAAAATAGAGGGCGATTAGAACAGATTGATAATGAACCAAAGAATAAAAAATACACATTTTAACAACAAACAGAACATCCAGAACACTGCGATTTATTTATTTGCAGGCCATCTTTTTTGGATGTTCTGTTTGTTGACGGTTAATTTTTATTTTTTATTTCATTATAAATCTGCTCTCATATCAATACTTTTACTTTTTACTGGCTGCCGGACATGGAACATTTCGCGTCGGACGGTCTTGATCATGCATGCAATATTTAATTTCACAATGTCAATGGTCATGGAATTGATTTGGTCACTGACTACGAGCACTATTTTATCTGGTGTGGAAATAAAGCGTGAATCTGATCGATCCATATGACTTATTATCCGGCAGGGGATATAGCATTGGGCTCTGTCCGTACGTACGTATGTCCAGGGAAATTGCCATATTTTTGGCAAACACTTGTTTTCAAAAGAGAGACCGAATAAAGACTGTTGTCTTCTTCAACAGAAGAAAACAGAAGAATAAACAGACGCATGTATTTGACTTTGACTAAGCTTGCGAAAAATTTGTTTCCCGTCCAGTATGCAAGCGGCTTTACTGAGCATAAAACGCAAGCATTATATATGTGGTTGGCTGAGAAAGATGTGAATTCATTAGTTTGCAAAACAGATTCAGCTGCGTTGATTAAGCCAGGTCGAGTTTCCTAATGCGTGCCAACCGCCTTTAATCTTACATCAGGACAATCGATATAGATACTATAATTTATGTTCTGATTCAGATAGTTACATTAAATAGTGCTTGCTGTAATTATTTATTGCATTGAAATGCGCCTGACATTCTGGAAACCTGCCTGTGAGGTTTCGGTGACGTGTGCGCACTGTGCGCCGGTCAGCCAAATTACCACTGCACAGAAAGTAAACCAGGTTGGAGCTGTCGAGTGTTCTGCGCAACTTCAGCGGAGACTTTTTCTCCAAAATTGTCTTGCTGTGTATGTGACACCTCTCCCTACTACGCCTCCACACCCATCTCGGTGCAGGTCCGTCTACCAACTTGCCAAAGTGACTGCGCACGGTGTTGCACTGCACGAAATTACCACTGTGCTGGCTGCACCAGACGAAATTACCACTGCGTGGGCTGCACCGCGCTGCGCCAAGAAACTAGAGTCTATAGAGGAAAATGACAATGATTGTAATATAACTGTTCCCCGAGATCTGAGTGTGCGCAACGACATGAAAAATAATTTGCCCCTTCCTGATTTCTTGTATTTCTTTCATATTTCCCATATTTGAATCGGGTCATCCGATTAAATTTAATATACGAGAAAGAAAACGAGTAAAACCAAAATACAGCTTTGAAATGATTATTTCGTTTATTGACGGTAAAGAGTCATTCTAAACCTACACCACCTATTTGAAAAAATAATTTTATCATTGAGTTTCCAAAGGCTCCAACTCCAATGATTTAGAGGTCTGCGTATCTTATAACAAAAGGGGGAACGTTCTTGTAATTTCAGCCAAAAGTATCCTAATGGCATTCTCTTGTAAAGAAATAAACTAAAAATATGTGGGTCATAACATATGGGCAAAAATTAAATCAATTTTTCCCTTTCTTGAAGAAGTGTGTTCTGCGGAGTAGGGCCCTTTGGAAGTTCAATGATTCAATTGTCCCCGTAAACCTAATAACTGGTTCTGCCTCTCTTGGTGGAAACAGGTGCAATCAAATGTTTTAAATAACTGGCAATGATTCATTTACACTGCTGTGGAGGAATGTTGTTCATTCTTTGCAGAATCATTTTAACTCAGCCACATTGGAGGGCTTGAGAACATGAGCTTCCTGTTTGAGGTCATGCCACAGCATTTAAATTGGATTTGAGTTAGGACTTTGACAAGGCCTTCCTAAACCTTTATTTTTATTTTTTTATTTATTTATTGAGGCATTCAGGACCGGACTTGCTTGTGTGCAGTGGATCATTGCGCTGCTGCATCACCGAACTGTGCTTGAGCTTTAGTTCACAAAATGATGGTTGGATATTCTCCAAAATGATATTCTTGTGGCGAACAGGATTTGTGGTTTCATTAAGTATGGCAAGTCGCCCAGATCCTAAAGCAGCAAAGCAGCCTCAGTCCACCACGATATGTTTAAAACTGAGTTTAACTGCTGCTATGGTGTTCTTATTAATGTGGCTGTACACATTATGATTTCATCTAATATTAACTAAATTGACTCTCATTTCAGTAAGAACTGCACCCAAGAAATCCAGATAGTCTATGAATGCAAGTGTGCCTGTAAACTCAGTAAAGAGGGACCTTGTGGCTATTTAAGGCTACACTGGAGGATATGGTGAAAAGATGACATCAAATTATAAAAATGATGAATGGTAAGAACTAACATGCTCCTTGTTCTCCATTTTATGGGTATTAATTTAAGGCATAAAATCACCAGAGCAGGCTATACCTAACAACTATTAAATAATAAGATATAATATAATGGCTGTGATTAAGGGTATAGACTGGTATCAGTAGCCCTTAGCCTGAAGTAAGGAGCCACATCAATGGTCAGTGTCCTGAAGATGCAGATGGTATTTACCAATGACGTCATGAAAATGGACTAATCAGTGACCAGAGTTCAAGGCAATACAAATACAGCCTATTTCTAACTCTAACCCTATAAAGACTAAGTGAGATTAATGTGAGATGGCAGGCTGATTTTACGACTTAGGCGCCATAAAGCTTAATTTGGTAGATGCCCTGAGCATCAGTGGAAACATGGGAAAGGGGAGCTTTCGCGTCAGTTTTCAATGCCATGGGCATTCCCATATATGTTGTACACTACCGGTCAAAACTTTTAGGATACCCCAATTTTTTAAGCTTTTTATTGAAAGCTATGCAGTTCCAATCCAAAGAATAGCTTGAAATTGTACAAAGGTAAGTGGTGAACTGTCAAAAGTTTTAAACAAAAGGTAAGGTTACCCAGGTTTTTTGTACACCCTCGAGTAGGTGAAAGGATGGTTCCTCAGTGTATAGCATCAACTTTCAAACATGGAGGAGGAAGCATTATGGTCTGGGGTTGTTTAGCTGGATCCAGGGTCAGTGACTTATAGAGTGAAAGGCACCCTGAACCAAAACGGCCACCACAGCATTCTGCGGCGCCAGGCAGTACCCGCTGGTATGCACCTAGTTGGTCAGGGGTTCATCCTACAGCAAGATAATGACCCAAAACATGAGTCCAAGCTCTGCCAGAACTATCTTAGGACAAAAGAACAGGATGGTTAGCTTGAAAAGATGGAGTGGCCAGCGTAGTCTCCAGACTTAAACCCCATCAAGATGGTAAGGGATGAACCGGACAGAAGAATGAAAGCAAAGCAACCTACAAGTCCCACACATTTATGGGAACTTCTGCAACTGAGTTGGGAAGAACCTTCTGAAGAATAGTTGATTTCCATTGTAGAAAGAATGTGACAAATGTGTTCAGCCGTTATATCTGAAATACATTTTGGTTTATAAATTTATTCCATGATTTCTTTTTTAACTTCAATTGTTAATTTGTTCTATCGTGTTTATGCTTTCATTCCAGAGTACAATGAGACATTAAACTGCATATTAATTAAAAAACTGGAAAAATTAGGGTGTCTTGGTCAGATGAGACCAAGATAGAAATTTTTGGCAACCAACACTCTAAGTGGGTCTGGCGGAACACAAAAGATGAATATGCAGAAAAGCACCTCATGCTCACTGTGAAGTATGGGGGAGGATCGGTGATGCTGTGGGCCTGTTTCTCTTCCAGAAGCCCTGGGAACCTTGTAAGGGTGCATGGCATCATGAACGCTTTGAAATACTGGGACATTTTAAATCAAAATCTGGTGGCCTCTGCCCGAAAGCTGAAGATGGGTCGTCACTGGGTCTTTCATCATGATAATGAGCATAAACATGTGGCCAAATCTACACAGAAATAGTTCACCAGACACATAATCAAGCTCCTCCCGTGGCCCTCTCAGTCCCCAGACCTCAACCCTATTGAAAACCTGTGGAGTGAGCTGAAGAGGAGAGTGCAGAGGAGAGGACCCAGGTCGCTGGATGATTTAGAGACATTGTGCAAAGAGGAATGGTCAAAGATCCCTCTTTCTGTATTCTCCCATCTTGTGAAACATTATAGGAGAAGACTAAGTGCTGTTTTGTTGGCAAAAGGGGGTTGTACAAAGTATTAACATCAGGGGTGCTAATAATTGTGGCACACATGATTTGATGTAAAATAATTATTTCTTAATGTGGGATTTTTTTTCCCAGTGAATAAATGCACTTGAATTAAAGGTTGGATTTTCCTCTTTTTTCCATTGTGGTCTTATGTTATTTAGAAAAAAATTGAATTTATTAGAAGCTAAAGAACACATCTTAACCAGGGTTGCCAATAAATATGGAGGGCGCTGTACTTCTTCACAGCACTGTCATGTGTAAGAAAATGTGTGTACGTCTGTTTCTTTGTCTGTGTGTGTGTGTGTGTGTGTGTGCGCGCACGCACGCGCACGCGCATCCACGCTTCTCAAAGGGAACTAATAACTGTTTTTGGACTGCAAGTCTAGCTGAAAGTAAATTATAGCAGACAAAGTGTGATAAATCAATATGTAAAAATGGTAATCAACCTATCAATTACATGACATGTCTCATGAATTATTGAAGTATTATTATCAGGCTTACATAATGACTACAACAACTGCACATAATGAAGAATACAGATATTAATTATTTTACTTCATCCTGGCAGTGTTACAAATGCACTTTTCATCAACAGCAGCATCATGACCATGCTGTTTTGCAAATTAATCTGGTGTTGTAAATTAAGGCCTCCATTTGCTTGATTTTTAAAAAAATACATATTATTACTAAAAGGGCATATAAAATGAAGACAAATCTCATTCTCTGTTAGGGCTGTGCCTGCTTGTTTATGCATTTCTGTTAATAATAATAATAATAATAAAAATAATAATAATTTAATTAACAATAATGTTAAGAATAATGATATTAATAATAATTATTATTATTTATTTATATTCATTTATTATTTGTTTATGTTGTTTTTATTTATTTATTTATTTGTTAGTCAACCTCCATTAATTGCTGCATACTCTAAAGGAGTAGACATAGCTCTTATCTTTCCTACTGTGTCATGGTGTTGGCCAGCAGGCCCTTCCCCCCTGCTGCATTCTTCGCCTCCACCTTAACGGGCAACGGGTGTGGCTCGTTAAGGTGGAGGTGAAGGTTCCCTATTTAAGGGCTGGCTCCACTCTTATTCATTGCATCAGTATTCTGGAGTCCTATGGTTGTGGTCATGTGTGCTGCTGCATCCCTCCGGTAATGTGTTTTATAATTTAAATAAAAGTTTTTCTTCATTTTCACTCAGCCTGTTCGTTTGGGTCCTTTATCCTGCTTTTGGGTACATGGTCCCTGTGCCCGCCAGCTTCATGCCTTCTGCCGGCAGGGGCAAATCCACGACATACTGACTCCCTCTCCTCCTTTTAAGCAAGTATGTCTAGATGCTTTTCTTAAAACTATAGCTCAAATTAATTCTTCCTGCAGCACATTAGATTTTGTTCCTACTAGACAACTGAAGGAGATTTTACCCACTGTTGCTCCTCATTCATCTGTAATTAACAGCTCCCTGTCCTTTACCATTTCTTTTTAAGATCTGCTTTGGTCCTACCTCTTCTACGATCGCTAGGCAACTGCAGGCCTCTTTCTGAACTCCATGTTCTGAGTTCGGATGAGTGAAAAAGTAGTTTTTAAGCAGCAGCAATCATTCTGTCCTGTTCTGTCAATCGCCTGGAGAAATGTAATGTCATCCCCAGTCCCCATACACTGTAGTGTCCCCCTCGGCTCGATTTTAGGCCCCATCCCTCTGCCCTGTGGAAGCTCCCTTTGGGTGACATAATATGCAAATTCAGTTTCATTTTTAAATGGCCATATGCAGCTATATTTTTTACGAAAGTGCCATGGTACTATGGCTCACATGGACATCTGGATTAATCAATGCACAGGATATTAATGTGATTAAGTTGAGTTAATAAAGGTACAGCAAAATTATTAGATTTGGCAATGAAGGGATTTTACAAAATTTTCTGAAAACATTATGTTTGAATTAGACTAAACTCATCATGTAGAACACAAATATTTTGGTACCAAAAGCATCTCTGTCGACAATGTATGAAGGATTTCTGTGCCAGGATATTGATGTCTTTGATTGTATTGTTTTTACGTTCGGTGGAGAAAAAAAGCTGTGACCATTGTTTGTGATTCTTGAACCTCCTATAGTAATAAAATACTTTGCTGAAAGTATCAGTAATTATATTATCATTTTTCTTAAAACATATCTCTTTATTCTTTGTTTTGTTTGTAAACTGCCCCTTACAAAAAGAAAGTATACCTCAAGTTCATTTTAAAAGTTAACTTCAAGCACAGTACAGGCCAAAAGTTTGGACACACCTTCTCATTCAATGCGTTTCCTTTATTTTCCTGACAATTTCCATTGTAGATTCTCACTGAAGGCATCAAAACTGTGGAATTATGTACTTAAGTGTGAAATACCTGTAGCTGAAAACATGTCTTATATTCTAGTTTCTTCAAAGTTGCCACCCTTTGCTCTGATTACTGCTTTGCACACCTGGGGAGAGGGACGATGACTGGGGTACGGTACAGGGAAGAGATCCTCAATGTGCTGGTGCTGTTGGCCCTGATTTCATCTTGATGGATGATAATGCCCATCCCCATCGTGCTAGGGTGGTGAATCAATTCCTAGAGCAGGAGACAATTGTCCGCATGGACTGGCCCACGCGTTCGCCAGACCTAAACCCTTTTGAGCATATGTGGAACATGCTACAGGTCACCATTTCAGGTCGTAGGGCACAACCCACAACTCTAGAAGAGCTCGGAAATGCCCTTGTTGAAGAATGGAACAACATTCCAATTGCAAGCATCCGGGTTCTGATTGACTGTATGACCCAACATTGTCAAGCCATCATTCAAGCTAGGGGAGACCATACCCGTTATTAACATTAACCGTGGTAATGAAACATCAAACAAACACTGTCTGTTTTCACTTAACA
The DNA here is from genome assembly GCA_029721435.1 of Gymnothorax reevesii. NCBI lineage: Eukaryota > Metazoa > Chordata > Actinopteri > Anguilliformes > Muraenidae > Gymnothorax > Gymnothorax reevesii. The sequence goes on from CM056586.1 coordinate 58,460,362, forward strand.
GAGGTCAGAGGTAAAACCATGAAGTGTTGGCGAAAGCCAAAAGTGTGAGGCTGCACGCTCATTTAATTAAATGAGATTGCAAATGTGTTTTGTGTCTGACTGCATGTCATTTATCCAATATATTGCTAATCAGTGGCAGTTACCAAATTTGCATGTTTTTTTCACAAAAAATTCCTATGATCCCTATCAAATTTTGATTAGTATATATACAGCTGATTTTATAAGCATCTGACCCATCACACTGCATATCTGTGAAGCCACGCATTGCGCTTAAACAAATTGATTGTAATTGCCAGGCTTCTGGCCTGACAAGCAGGTTGTTTCCAAGTAAGTGTAATTAATTTCTCAACACAGGTGGAATTTATTTATTTATTAAGTAAGTTTATTAAATAAATTAATAAATTAATTAATAAATGACATCTATGTTGAGAAATTAATTACACTTATATTTGGAAACAACCTACTTTTATTCATTTATTTATTCTTTCATTTATTTAGTCTATTTATTTATTTTACTAAGAAGAACAACGAAAGAATGACGTCTGCATCACTGCATTGAGTTTATTGCTCATTTTGACAGCAGCACTCGCTCCTGCAGGTTAGCTGTTTTCAGATTTGCGTACACCTGGTTTGGGCTGGCGTGAGATTTTTGAGGACCGTTCGCTCACGTTCAGATTGATAAATGCAGATTACTGCGGGAGATTTGGCGTCCACCCATTTTATTGGTGTACGCAACTTTGATAAATGAGGGCCTTTATGTCTACATTTCCAATGTCGCCTATTGGTGGTTTTTGGTGATTTTCTAATTAATAATTTCTTAGTAATGATATGATTATGCATGAGGCTTAGTAATTCAAAAAAATAATAGTTTTATTGTTAATCAGGTGATCTCAAACGGGGAGGGGTTGTGATCCATCAGGTGTGGAAAGTGAGAGGCAAATCCCAGAATGCCAGCATTACTGGGATTTGGGGATGAAGCCAAAAAAATTGGCTTCCCTTCTACCAAAATAAGGGGGGAAACAAAACAAACAGGAGGGAACAATATGATCAAGGTTACTGCTATACAGCTGCTTGTACGCTGTAGTGGACAACAACTTGAATATTGCCTGGGTCTCTGCTGATCTGCACCATTCTTGTCATTTACCCTGTTTTTAAAAGCAAGCAAAAACCTCCATGAATAGAAATTATGTCCTCAGCCACAATTCTAATGCAATTAGCTAATGGTAGGGGCACTCTCCCCCATCCTCTCCTGAACTGTGGACCCAAACAGCATTGTAATGTTACAGGCTTTGCAATTACATTTACATCCTGTTCTCAGATTTGCCGTGAAGAACGGTCATGGCTGCTCATGACGACCTAGTAAACTGAATGCAGGAGCAAGCGTAGCCTGAGGCAAGGACTACTCCCCGAGGAAATGGATTATCTTCACTTCCCATTTGTTAGAATGCATGCATTCTTCTCCTGTGTGCAGATAAAAGCCATAAAAAATGCCTGAGGTTTTGCAAGTCTTTTGTGACAAGGACTGTTTTATGTGGGTTGCATGCAAGATGCTGCATGCCAAAAACCCTAAAATAACCGGCCGGTCAGGAAAATTGAGGTTTAGAAAAAAAAATTTTGCCCATTACTTCTGTTTTTACTCATTTGTTAAATGGAAACGTTTCACCTCATCAAACTAATTTTACTATAAGACAAAGACAGTATGAGTAAGCAGAAAATGTGGCTTTGGTATGATCAGATTATTTACTGAAAATGAAGTTATTCAAAACCTGCATCACCCATGTGAAAAAATTAAAACAGCTAAACAACTGGTTGTGCGACCCTTAGCCGCAACAACTGCAATCAGATTTGCAATTACTGGCAATGAATCTGAAGAGCAATTTTGACCCACTTGTACTCCAATTGTAATTCAGCAACACTGAAGCATTTTTGTGCATGAACCGCCAGTGTAAGGTCATGCCACCCCATCTTAATCAGATTCAAGTCAGTTTTTTGACTCCAAGGCCTTCATTGTGTTTATGTGAGCCATTGCTGGACTTGCTTCTGTGCTTTGCATCATTGTCCTGCTGCATTACCCAACTGCACTTGAGCTTTAGGTCACTATCTGATGACCGGACATTGACTTTAATATTTTTCTGGTTGAGGGCAGAGTTGATGGTTCCATCTATTATAGCAAATCTCCGCTGCCGGGTTAGCTCACTCGATTAAGGCACCGCAATTGGGATGTAGTAGTGACTACTACGGTGCGGGTTTGATCCCCAGTCGTACCAACCAGCAGTGATCCGCAGCTTTTTCAGAACAGTGCATGATTGGCTAAGGCGCTGTTGGAATGCAAATTGGGAAGGGACTGCTGGGAAGGGAAATTAAACATTAAAATGGTTGCCTTGTGCGTTGCTCTAGTGCCTCCTGTTGGCCAGCCGGGCACTTATCAGTGAGATTCAGAGCTTGCGCATGTTCGGGTATCCTCCGCCCTCATTCTGAACTTGCGATAGTGTCGACCAATGAGTGTAAAGATGCAGGGGATGATAGGCGCGTGCTTCGGAGGAGAGCAGCAAACTGTCTCTCACTCCTGAGCTGGCAATAGGGGGTTGTATACGAGCAAGTCTTGTTCATAGTTCTCACATTGGGCATTCCAAATTCCGGTGAGATTGGAGATGACAAATTTAAAAAAATAAAAAAATTATAGCAAATCTCCCAGGTACCAAAGCATATATAATCAAAAGAGTCTTGAGGGTCATCAAGCTGTTTTTAAATGTGCAATGAACCTTTGTTTTATTTTTAGTCAGCAGTGGTTTTCACCTTGCAGCTCTCCCATGGTTGTCATTTACACCCTTTCTCCTTTTTATTGTGGAGTCATGAACTCTGACCTCAATTGAGGCAAGTGAGGGCTGAAGTCCTTAAATAATGGTCTAGGTTCTTTTCTGACCTCCTGGATGAGTCATCGATGCATTCTTGGTTGAAATTTTGTTGGCAGGCCATTCCTGGAAAGGTTCACCGTTTTTTTTCCCTCAATTTGTGGGAAATAGCTCTCAACATGGTTTGTTGTAGTCCCAGAGCCTTAGAAATGATTTTGTAATTCTTTCCTGATAGATGACCGATAGATAGATGACTCTATCTGATAGATGACTGATAGATGTCAACAAATCTGTTTCTCATCTGCTGCTTTTTGCCTACTTTAAATTGCCCAAGTGGTTTTATTTTAGTGACGCTCACATTTAACAGGGCTAATTTGTTTAAATGGTTGATTTATGTAGTTTAAATATATATATTATGGCAAGCCAAACAGGAATTATATATTGAACTTTGATATATATACAATGAACTTTGATATATACAATGAACTGTTATGGCCCCAATTTCTTCTTACAATCTACAACACAACAGCAACAGCAAGGGATGACAGACACAGTTTTAAAAACTTAAACACATTTAATTAAACACAACAACTAACTAAACTGACCAAGATTGAATAGGAAAAAAAAAGAAATATTTACAGTCCCTTTTTGTGGGGTGGCTTGGTGATGTCCTGGATAATGAAAATACACACAGGCAAAGAAATCCACAAAAGAAACGTCACAGGTCTTGAACAGAATGGCAGGTCTGGTCATCTTCTTGCAATTTCTCCTACTACTTTACTGTCTCAATTCTTTTCCTTATATACTCTTTTGCAGACCCCACCCACATTTAGACCTCTTTTTTTTAATTTTCTGAGACTTGCCCCAGACATGTCCAGGACATGTCTAAACATGACTCCAGTCTGAGCTTAACAAAAAAAAGGTAAATACTGCCATCTAGTGGCCTATATTCACATTACACCTCCATTCCAAAAGGGAAAAATTTTGACTCATAAAGGCAAAATTTTTCTTTTCAATACAAAATGGTTAAGTGAACACTTGTCTATATATACATATCATACAATATTCAAACACATGATATATATATACACATTCAAACACGGGATAAGCAATCAGCAATTACATTGTCTGTACCCTTCACATGCTTAATTTCCAAGTCAAACTCCTGTAAAATCAGACTCCAATTCAACAATCTCCGATTCTTGTTTTTCATCTTACTCAAAAACATTAACGGATTGTGGTCAGTGTACACAATCATTGGCTTTTGTCCTGTACAAACATAAACCTCAAAGTGTTGTAAAGAAAGGACCAGAGCCAACAGTTCCTTCTCTATTGTGGAATAGTTCCTTTGGTGGCGATTGAACTTCCTGGAGAGGTATGCCACGGGATGCTCAATGTCATCAGAGTCACTTCTCTGTAGGAGCACAGATCCACAAGCTTGGTCGCTAGCATCGACCGCGATGGAGAACGGTTTGTTGAAGTCAGGAGATTTGAGCACGGGGAAGTGACACAGCAGAGACTTCAGGTGATCGAAGGCTCTCTGGCATGCATCATCCCAGGTGAACTTTACGCTTTTCTTCAGTTGGTTAGTTAGACTGAGAGCAATCTCAGCAAAGTTCTTGCAGAACTTGCGGTAGTACCCGATCATTCCAAGGAAGCGGCGCAAAGCTTTTTTGTTGTCAGGAACTGGAAAGTCCATGATGGCTTGGACTTTAGCATTTATGGGTGCCACCTTACCCTGGCCTATGACGTAGCCAAGATAGGTGACAGTAGCTCAACCAAAGTCACTCTTGCTCAGGTTAACAGTCAGGTTAGCCTGGGTCAGGCGCTGGAACAACGTCTCTACATCTTTTAGATGTTCTTCCCAGGAGTCACTCCGTGTGATCAGGTCATCGATGTACGCACCCGTGTGTGGCAATCCGGCGATTGTAGACTGTATCATCCTTTGGAACGTGGCTGGGGCATTTTTCATGCCAAAGGGTAGGACTTCATACTGGTACAATCCAGATGGTGTGGCAAAAGCAGAGATGCTCTTGGCCCTCTCAGTTAAAGGCACACACCAATAACCCTTCAATAAATCAATCTTGGTCAGAAACTTTGCTTGCCCTACACTATCAATACAATCATCAATCCTAGGTATTGGAAACACATCAGTTCTAGTTACAGCATTGACTTTGCGATAATCAGTACAGAATCTAGTACTTCCATCAGGTTTTGGAACTAGCACACAGGGTGAACTCCAATCTGAGTTAGAGGGTCTGATAATATCATGTTCTAACATGTACTGAACCTCTTTCTCAGCAATCTTTCTCTTTTCAGGATTCATCCGGTACGGATGCTGTTTTATTGGTTTGGCATCACCAACATCTACATCATGAGAGGCTATAGAAACTCTTTTCGGAACATCAGGAAACAAATCCTCATATTTCTTGATCAACCTTTCAAACTGATCTCTCTGTGAGGGTTCTAAGTGCTGGAGTTTTACATCAAGATTTTGCAACACTTCAGAATTTGACAATTTACATGAAAGAACTTCAGCTTTAATTCTAGGTTCATCATCTTGAAACTCCCCCTCATCTTCACAAATCTCAGCAATAGGAGAATCTAAAGTGACAGCTGCAACCCTAGCATTTCTGTCATGATAAGGCTTCAGCATGTTAATGTGACACAATTGTTTTGGTTTTCTCCTATCTGAAGTCTTCACAATGTAATTGAGATCATTGAGTTTTGTCAGAATTTCATAAGGACCATGAAATCTTGCCTGCAATGGATTGGACTGCAAGGGAAACAACACAAGGACATTTTCTCCTGGTTTAAACTCACGGCTTCTAGCCTTATGATCATACCAAGTTTTCATTTTTCCCTGACTTGATTTCAAGTTCTCTTTGGCTAGGTCACAAGCTGCACGCAATCTTTCCTTGAACTTGCTAACATAGTCTAACAGACTGATGTGCGGCTCTTCCTCTTGCCATTGTTCACTCAATAATAGCAAAGGTCCCCTCACTTCATGACCAAACACTAGCTCAAATGGACTGAATCCAGTAGACTCCTGCACTGCTTCTCTAGCTGCAAACAACAGCAAATGAACACCTTCATCCCAGTCTTTCTCATGGTCATAACAATAAGTCCTCATCATTGTCTTGAGAGTGGAATGAAACCGCTCTAAGGCACCTTGACTTTCTGGATGATAGGCACTAGAAAGAATCTGCTTTGCACCTAGTTCATACACAACCTGCTGAAACAATCCGGAAGTGACATTGCTACCTTGGTCTGACTGAATTTCCCTGGGAAGGCCAAACAACATGAAGAACTTTATCAAAGCCTTCGAGATTGCAGTTGCCTTGATGTTACGTAGAGGTATGGCTTCGGGGAATCTGGTAGATGCACACATGATTGTCAACAAGTACTGATTTCCAGATCTAGTCTTGGGTAATGGACCAACGCAATCAACAATGACCCTAGAGAATGGCTCCCCAAATGCTGGGATAGGCTGCAATGGAGCTACAGGTGGGTCTAACTGGTGTTTTCCAACTACCTGACAAGTGTGACAGGTTTTGCAAAAGTAGGAAAAGGCTTTCCGAAGCCCAGGCCAAAAGAAGTGTTTCATGATCTTATCAACAGTCTTGTTAACACCAAGATGACCTCCTAAAGGTAAACTATGAGCCATTGTTAAGATCTCATTCCTATAGACCTTCGGAACAACAATTTGCCTGACCACTGCCCAATCTGCATTGGCAGGGATATCAGGAGGGCGCCACTTCCGCATCAACACACCATCCTTGAGATAATACCCAACTGGAACTGCGTCTATTTCTTTATCAGGAAGGGCTCTCCTCTTTAGTACACAAATTTCAGGATCATTAGCTTGCTCCTCAATCAACCGCTTTCTGGACAGAGACAAGTCTCCAGACACATCAGAATCACCAGACCCATCCGGCTGGCTGAATAGAGAACTGATAAAAGTATCTGATAAGTCCTCAAACGGAGAAACCATAGTAGGCCAATCAGAGTCATGAGGCAAACCACCTGAGTCCTGACTATTCAATGTGCTGGGCGGCATCACATCATCTTCTTCTTTAGCCTTCTTGGCCATAGCACGAGTCACTGCGCAAGAAGGATACAGAGATGGGTCCTCATCCCCATCTTCAGTGCTCGGCTGTGAAGTAAGATGTACAGGGGGAACTACTTTGCCCCCAGCCAGGTCATTGCCTAGCAACAGAGAAACACCCTTTATAGGTAGACTTGACATAAGTCCCACCTTTACCTGTCCTGTAACTAAATCTGACTTCAAGAATATAGAGCGCAGGGGTACAGATACAGTCCTCCCTTCAATACCTTGTACAAGTATGAAATCCCCTGAAGCGGTCTCATCACGTAACTCCAAATAGTCCATCAACAAAAGTGACTGAGAAGCTCCGGTATCCCTTAGGATATATATGGGGACAGGAGTAGTATGCTCATTCAGAGCCACAAATCCCTCTGACACAAATGGAAGAAATTCCTCCCTCACGAAGTCAGCTGTATCAGGCTTTTTAGCCCCACAAGAAGCAGGCAATTTAGCAGATTGGTTATCTACTACAGGGGTTTCTAACCTTGTTTTCACAAAGGCATTTGGTTTGGTATCCTTTTCTTTTTCTTTCTTAGCTTTAAGGAACCAACAGTTAGTTGTAACATGACCAGATTTCTTGCAATAACTGCAAACTAGACCACTTTTGTCACTGTCAGCTTTCACACTTTGATCAGACCTGTTACTGGATTTCTGAGCACCATCACCAGATTTGTCTTTGTCTTTGGGTGAGGAATCTTGGGTATCACCATAACCCTTTTTCTGAAATTGGGACCATCTATTATTACTGCTAGACTGAAATTTGGACTTATGTGTGAGAACATATTCATCTGCAAATTTGGCAGCTGATTGCAAATTCAGTGCTTGCTTCTCATTAAGGTAGGTCTTAACATCATCTTTAACACAGTTCTTGAATTCTTCAACTAACACCATCTCTTTCAGTGAGTTGAAATCATCCTTGACCTCCATAGAAGTACACCAGCGCTCAAAGCAAACCTGCTTTTCATTAGCAAATTCAACATAAGTCTGATTTTCAGATTTCTTCAGACCTCTGAATTTCTGTCGGTAAGCCTCTGGAACCAACTCATAAGCTCTCAAAATAACCTTTTTGACAACCTCATAATCAGAGGAATCATCTGCAGACAAAGCCGAATAGGCTTGTTGAGCTTTACCCTTTAGGACAGTTTGCAACATCAGAGGCCAGTTTTCCTTTGGCCACTGGCAACTCTTTGCTACCTTTTCAAAACACTGGAAATAGTTGTCAACATCCTTTTCTGAAAATGGAGGCACCAGTTTTACCTCCTGGCTAGCCCGAAATTTATTTTCTGTTGCTATTTTTATTTTTAGTTGCTCCATTTGGAGTCTTTCTTCTCTATCAAATTTCTCTAATTCAAAATCTCTCTGTCTCTGTCTCTCTCTTTCTGCTCTTTCCTCTTTCTCTCTCTCAAATTCTCTTTCTTTCTCTTTTTCCTCTTTTTCTCTTTCCTCTCTTTCTTTCTCTTTTTCCTCCCTCTCAAATTCTCTTTGTTTTTCTCTTTCCTCCCTTTCAATCTCTAGCATTTTTAATTTAAGTTCCATTTCTATATTTGGATTTTCCACTGGAAACTGTTCCAGATCTCCTGGTGCAAACACATTTTCATCAATGTAATATTCAACTATCTCTCTAGCCAGTCTTGCTTTTCGCATGGCTGGTTTCACCTCTGTCAGCTCTAAATGTCTGCAAATTTCTAGCAGTTCTGTCTTTTTAAAAGACTTCAAAACCCCTACGGTTGGTGATGCCAAGAAATCATCCATTGCTGTTGTCAATATATATGTATTCAATTAAAAAAAAATCAATTTTACAATTTGAAATGTTAGATTTTTAATAAATGACTCACAAAATGGTCTATCCCGGACCTTGAGCCCCCAATTTGTTATGGCCCCAATTTCTTATTACAATCTACAACACAACAGCAACAGCAAGGGATGACAGACACAGTTTTAAAAACTTAAACACATTTAATTAAACACAACAACTAACTAAACTGACCAAGATTGAATAGGAAAAAAAAAGAAATATTTACAGTCCCTTTTTGTGGGGTGGCTCGGTGATGTCCTGGATAATGAAAATGCTCAAACACAGGCAAAGAAATCCACAAAAGAAACGTCACAGGTCTTGAACAGAATGGCAGGTCTGGTCATCTTCTTGCAATTTCTCCTACTACTTTACTGTCTCAATTCTTTTCCTTATATACTCTTTTGCAGACCCCACCCACATTTAGACCTCTTTTTTTTAATTTTCTGAGACTTGCCCCAGACATGTCCAGGACATGTCTAAACATGACTCCAGTCTGAGCTTAACAAAAAAAAGGTAAATACTGCCATCTAGTGGCCTATATTCACATTACAGAACTTTGATAGATATGGAATGAACGTTGATATATATATATGGAGTGAACTTTGATATATATACAATGAACTTTGATATATACAATGAACCTTGATATTTATAGAATGAACTTTGATATATATATATATATATATATATATATATATATTTATAAGTAAACTTTGATATATATAGAATGAACTTTGATATACTCCGCTGTATTACTTCTGGTCGGTTACATCAAAAAGGAAGTATGGTAATGTTATTTTCAGCAAACCGTTTGATTTGCGGAAGTTTTATGTTCCCCACTTCCATTTCCACTCTTCACCAAATACCAGTTTTGATGGTAATTCATGCATTATATCAAGAGTATTTTCTACTCTAATTTATCCATTTGCTTAATGTCAAAACACTTGTACTCTAACAAGCAATTGTAAGTGCTGATCTGGCATCATAGCACCTCATCAAAATCGCACCCATCACCTTGGCCAAACTACCAACTTCCTTTCCTGTTTATTATGTTTTTTTTTTTCACTAATCGATCACAATTGATTATAATCGCAAATCTTTCAAATTTGCTTGCGTATGTTTCTGAACGAAGTACACATTCATTTTTGTTCAACAAGCCTCGTTATATCTTTCCATGTGACGATTATTTGACAGCAAGTACATCACGTAATGTTACTAACGTGATGTCTGCTGTATTTGCGCATTTTATTATTAGCTGTGACGGTATAACCGTCGTTTTCCGATCTATTGATAGCTTGACCGATGTTCAGAAACGTCGCTACCTCCAGGGGGTCAGGCTCATTCTGTCTTCTGTACAGCCCCAAGCATTTTAAAATCCCTCTTGTACGCATACTAATCACAGTGTCGCCCATCGTGCACAATAATAGCATAATCTCGCCATGTTTCAAGACAAGCAAGAAGTAGAACTTAATCAAATCATGTGAATGAGCCAAAAGTTTCTTGTCATAATGTGATATTTTCGCGTTGAAATAACGTGAAGATATCTTGGTAAAACGTGAAAATATGTTGTCATAACACGAAAAGGATCTTGTAATAACAAGAAACTTTTTACTCATGCCGTGATTACAGACCCGTTTTTTTTCCAGTAATGGCAGCAATACGCTACTGTAAGTCAGGGACTCTACCACATGATCTTGACCATTCATAAGTTTCAATGACGATTGACCAATCAGAGGAAAAGTGAAAGGTGCAATAGACATAATGTTTGGAGAAAAATAATTCGCGGCCCGCCTGCGTCATGAATATCCATGAGAAAATGCGAAATCTGGCCTCGCTTGGTTACGAAAAAAAAAGACGCTTCCCGCGCTGATAATGCTGGTAGCGAACAGACTGTAAAGAAGTACTCTTGAGGGAGAAGACCCCAAATTGCTGACCAAAGTGGTGCCTTGTAGCAAATCGAAGTTAGATGTATATATATCAATCATATTCATTCAATATAAATTTAATACTTGGCGTTTTCATGTAAATTTCCCAAATTAATATTTTTTTAGTGGTGAGCGAATGAATATAAATCACTCCCTATTCATTACAACGCTATACAATCTGTCAAATATCTTGCGTTTCATAGCACTGTTGATCACTGTCGAGTTACAATTTTTTAAAATTATTATTCTAACAAATCTGCGGGAACCTAGTGTACCTTGAAAGCCAACTTACCACGAGAAAGGGGCCTTTGCACTGTTTATTTTTTCCTCTATGTCATTGACATCCACGAGTTCAGGTGTTTTATGAAAGTTACAGAGCGAGCAGTGTGAATTTTTCAATCAAAATATATTATCTTTTTTTTTCATTCAAAATATATCAAAGTTCATTCTATAAATATCAAAGTTCATTCCATATACATCAAAGTTCATTCTATAAATATCAAAGTTCACTCCATATATATCAAGTTTATTTTCTATATATCGAAGTTCATTCTATAAATATCGAACTTCACTCCATATATATCAAAGTTCATTGTATATATATCGAAGTTCATTCTATAAATATCGAACTTCACTCTATATATCTCAAAGTTCATTCTATATATATCAAAGGTCATTGTATTTATATCAAAGTTTATTCCATATATATCAAAGTTCATTGTATATATATTAACGTTCACTCCATATATGTATCAAAGTTCATTCCATATATATCAAAGTTCATTGTATATATCAAAGTTCATTGTATTTATATCAAAGTTCAATATATAATTCCTGTTTGGCTTGCCATAATATATATATATATATATATATATATATATATATATCGAGCCAGGTAGGGTTTTTCCCATCAATGAATGAAATCATCATTCAAAATAGCATTTTCTGTTTGCATAGGTTATCTTTGTCCAACAGCAAAATTTCAGTCAGGTAAACTCATGTAAGATTGAACAAATTTATTGGCATGTAGATGTAATGACATTTGAGCTTGACTGAAGGTTCTGCTCTGGAGGTGCTCTCTACCAAACATAGCAAGAACATACTAAACAACAAAATCAGGTAGGGAACAGAACTTAAGAATCCCCCCACTGTCAGACAGAGCAGAACCAAACAGGTAGAGGCTGGGGTGGAGGTGGCCAGCAAAACACATTTCTCACCTTGCACGTGAGGCATTAGATTGAATAACAAAAGTGATTGGGCTGATAGACCAACGCAATAGGTTCTTTGCGGTTTCCGCTCTGCGATTGGAGTATTCTTGCTGGTGCGGACAACTTTATAGGTAATGTAAATGCCCTGAGTTTCCTGCCTGAACTAGTTCCTGTTATGATACCGCTGCTACCTGACCATGTTTTTGGAATGACCCTGATTCCAAGCCATGTTTTCTCAATTAGTCCATGCCATGTTTTGTATTTTGCCTGTCTTTCTTTCTTATGTCCTTGCCTGCCATTTCCCATATTCACTGTTCAGTGATCATTCTGGTTTTTGTAATTCTCATACCCTGCGTTGCACATTGTCTCGCCAGTGTTCTCTTGTGTTCTGAGACAGTTTTATTCCCCAGTCTTGTGTGCCACAGTTTCAGGTGATTTCATGGTTTCTGGGTTTCCAAACATTCCTTCCAATCTCATTTGCTTCCCTCACCATGCTGTTCTATCTTTACTAACAGTTGATTATTTTAGATAAATTACTAACCTACTAACAAGCACTAGGGATTGTATAGCTGCACATTACTAATTGACTAACGAGCTCTCAGCACTCACTCTGCTCTATTCTCCGCCCCTTGCCTTTACTCAATTTACTTTGCTGTGCTTCAGCGGATTCTCCACACCTTGTTAATCACTGTTCTGCCTCTCACTCTGAGCACTTTAGAACTCCCTAACCGGAGTCGTCTGTTTGTCATAGGTTGTCTGTCTAATCCCTGTCTGCGTTTTGGCTTTCTTCAATTCATGTGGTTAGGAACTTCCTCTTGTTCATTCCTTTGTTAATTAGTCTGATCCAGCTCACCTGTTCCCTATTATAGCATTGTGTATTTAAGCAGTCATTTCACTTCCAGCTCTTGTCAGAACATTTTCCCCGTGCTTCGATCATTAATGCCTTTTATTCTTAGCGTTATACTTCTGACTGAAATGTCCCGGATTTTGATTTTGGCTTTACCTTTGAAATTCCTGCGCCCGTGTAGCGACCCTGAGTTTCGTCTTTGCTGCCCTGTTTACGAATTGGAGTACGTCTACTGCATTTTGGCTTTGGTCTCATCTCTGATATTCCTGTGCCCGTGTACCGTACCTGCTTTGCCCGACCCTGAGTTTTGTTTCCTGCCCTTTGTTCGAATTGGATTATGACTACTGGATTCTGATTTTGGATAGTGGATTCTGTACCGTTGTTTGCTGCCCTGCAGGGGTTTCCACCCCAGATCCAATAAAGATAAAGTTTTCTAGATATTTCTGGTCTCGCTTCTGGCTCCTGAACGCAGTTACCCATCTCATATAGTATATTGTTCTTTCCAGTTTATTATGAAAGTGCCACGGGCAATATTGAAAAATTGTTCAATTCTGCATCCATCGGAAGTGTCGCCATTTTCTTGCACTGTCTCTGATCAGGGCAGAAAAAATTAGTCTAGTCTGGAAGTCTCAATGATGGAGGTCGCTCACAAAATATTGCATGCATTTAGAGGTATGGGGAAATTTTCTGAGGAAGCTACGTGAGTCAAGACCTCAAATCCATCTTTTTTTAGGAAAGACATCACGTTACATTTAGTGCGGCACTGTTTCTTAAAAAAAATAAACCAGGCCTCCCTTAGCCTTCAGGAGAAAATACTACTGCACAAATTTTATTGAGTGAGCTTGGGAGAAAAATGTAGGATGCATTTCGTATTTACCCTATGGTTGGGGAAATAGCCTCTCCGTATACAAAAATAGAAGAAATCGGGAAGGGGGCAAATACTTTTTCACAGCACTGTGGACCACGAGATTCATGTCCCCGTTGTTCCTGGTAACTGGTTCACCACTGGCTTTTTATTACTGTACTTTTGATACTCCACACTGTACTTTCGCTACAACGTCCAAGTCTGTTTGATACTATAATCAAACAAAGATCAAATGAAAAATCGCTGAGTGTTTCTTTGAAGCGTAACACATCAGCTTCAGCTTTCAAAACTTTCATATTTTGTTTTCTTGAGCCAGTCAATGGTTAATTTACCTGAAATAAATCTCTTTTACCTGGATTTGTTATGAGCAAAAGTGGGGTCAAAAGTTGAATAACCGAACAGGCTCAGGTCCATGAGTGTTTGTTGATCTTTGTCTGATTCTCCATATTGAGTCAGAACTTGAAAAAATATTCTCAGGTCTTTTTTTTTTTTACAAAGTTTTACAACTGATTCTTAAGGGGTCAAGTCGAGGTTCAGACTTGAAAAACAATGTTTGTTTTTTTTCATTTTGTTAGAAATCTTTCAAAACATTCATAAAAGGTTTTAAGACCAAAAAACTCTTTTAAGTGGATTTTTATCATGTGAACACCTGAACGCCAGTTTGGTTCGCGACAAAAACACGATTTTCTCGAATTGCAAAATTTCATAGTTTATCAGGCTTGTGGCGGGCATAAAATCCACATTTTTCAAGGTATTGCTCTGAAATGAGTATATCATTGTATAGCTGGTGACATTAGCTTCAAAACAAAACAAAACAAAAAAAAAGAATTACAGGAAAATATGGTATAGTTTCTGACATATAGTTGCCACAAGATTTCACATTTTTCGCCAATAAGGTACGGTTTTCACAGTAACAAACTTATTAAATTTGATTAAAATCCATTCAGAGTTTTTTTTTTAATGTGTTTTTAGTGTTTAGAAGTACTTGAATTGAGTGAACCCAGGCTTTACCCCTGAAGTAATATTTATTTATGAATTTAACTTCCATTTGTCTATTGTAGCGAACGTTCGTCGACATATTTGTGAAAGTACAGAAGCGAAAACTCAAAGTAGCTAAACCAACGTAAACCTTGTTCCTGAGCTGCAGTGAAAAGGATGGAGCATAGTGACACACAACTTGGCTTTGTTTGCCAAGAAATACAGAAACTTAAATTCAGAATACAGACACTCACTTGCTCTGACACTCTCTTTTTTACTCTGACGTAATATGCAAATATCTGCTGCTTAATAATGAATAAAAACATTTTATATGTATTTGTACAGATGGCACAATTGTGTTTCAGCACAGTGCGCAATTGTGCACAGTGCAAACCTGAGAATTTCTGGATTACGCTATTTGTTTTTCTTAATGTACAGAATTTACAGTTTACATCATAAGTTTGACAATCAGACATTAATTTACTTTCCATGTTCACAGTAATTACTGAATAGGATTGTGAAAAGCAAAAAACTAAAAAAAAAACTTCAATATGGAATGCTTTGACAGGCTTGTCAGCATCAGATTTGGTTGAAAACTGTAGTCTGTCAAAAATAGCTTAGTTGAAAATTTGCAGCTTGTCTACACCTCGCTCATTCTCTTATGAGCACAATAAAAACAGCTGGTTGTGAGTAACAATCAGTAGTGCAGACATCTCCTGTGTAAATATTAACAGCAACTAAATCAATTGTGGGGTATCTATTCTAATGCAGGGATATCAAATCACTCTGCCTTTATGAAGAGTATGCCTCTCCCATTCTTGTTTACACCATTTGAGACAAAATAAAACATTAAATGCATGTTATTTTTTCTGTGGGGCAGGAAAACAGCAGTAATATCTGAAGGCATGGTTGTAATTGAGTCTTTGAAGGCAGCAATTTAGATTAAATTGTCCAGTTTCAAAGTGTTTTACAGAGGCAGCGAACTGGAACAAGGAGCATCAAATTGAGGTTATCGGCTTTTGAGGCAACTGAAGGTTGAGACAGACAGTTCTGGTGTTATCACTAGATGAGGTTTGTGGTACATTTGTTATTTAGATGGGGTCAGACAATGGAGGGTTTAGTAAAAGAACATTAACCCCTTTGTGCAGAAGCCAAATTTGGCTATTTATGGGTTACCCACTTTAATGCTGTATAATTCAAGATTTAAGCTTCACAAAGAGGAAAAATGTGGCTCAATTCAGGAAAGACACTTACAGCATTTAGAATTACATTGTATTTCAGTTTATTTTCATGATTTTGGTAGAGAAAATGAGCAGCAAACATAAAAAATCTTCATGAGAATTCACCATTGAAATTGCAAAAAAAATAATTCTGACGATTGAAAAACTGCTGGGGCTTAAAACTATACATTTATGGTATCATAAACTCCTTGAGCACAAGTAGAATTCATCTTCAAAATTACATTCTAGATTACCTACATGCTATTAGCCAAATTATACAGCTACCCAAGTGTCTCCCCAAAGTCTCAAAATGATTTGCTGTCAAATCATTAAAAAAATCATGTATTTAACACAATTAAAGCTTTAAGGCATGAAATTTAATATGAACAAATGATTTTCTGGTTGAGTTTAGTATGAATTTATCAATATCAGTGCAGTTGAATACCAATGGTCACCAGTAACCTCTCCAAATATGAACGTGCCTTTTCTCCATAATAAAGTTTAGAGTTTTGGCCATTTTTCTTCAAAGCCAGCACAAACACGCATTAAATAAACTGCTAATTAAACGGTCAGAACATTCACCCTGTAATGAAAGCTACCAGTCCCCTCTTCAAAGCTCACGAACCCATTTCAACACTTATAGGAGCAAGTACACCTCACGAACACAGTAATATCTGAATTCTGAAATATACCTTATTTTAACTGAACAGACACTCCACTTTCAGGGAATATCAAATCCATTGCGTCTCCCGATTCAAAAGAAACGTGCAATGAACGTACCGGGGGTCCACACCAAAATGCACGGGCAGTTCGCGTTTTAAACAGGAAAAAAACCTCGACATTCGACTTAGTTGAGTACATATACATTCCGAAACAGAAAAAAAAAACAAACAAAAATAGCAGCCTGACCTTTTGCGTGAATCCCTCCTCCAGAGACATTGACTGTATAAAATAGAGAGCGATGTATCCAGTAACAAGAACCCTCCGGTCCTGTTTCATTCGAAATAATTCCAATAGAGCATATCGTTCTCATTTAAATTCTGTAATGTAACTGAACACTTCAAGGCCAGTTTTGCGAACCGATTTTCTATAAATCCCGTCTATTTTAGCCGCGTAATGTGCATAACGTAGACAGGATACAACAGCGCATGCTGATACGCATTGGTTTGTATGCTCTGTGTTTGTCCAATCAATGTGTTTCACTTACTCTAAAATGTTTAAACACTCGGGAATTGGATAAGAAACGAGCCGATCAATACATTGTTATCAGGGAAACTTCAGGAGGCCATGAAGTGTAACTCTACAATTACGCAGAAGAGCTTGAGTGTATGGTTGAGTGATTGGCTATCAACGCCAGTACTCGGGTGGATATAAGGAAGCGCTGGATTTGGCAATGAAGGAATCTACGCGTAAATCCACGGTAGGGAACTACAATTTTTTTTGTATGGGACAACTGTAATAGGCAATAGAATGTGAGAGAATTAATACCATGTCGATTTTTTTGCCTCAGAAAACTGATTTTTATGAACTACTAAATGGAATACTGTTAGCTCACTGTGGCTAAACTGGTTGCTACTAAGGATAACGATTTTTTCTGTGTCAAGATATCGTTTTTTCAAACTGCTGGATCGATACTATGGGCAAGGATACTGACCAGTCTGCACATCAGGCTTAGCTGAGGAGTTTAATTCATGCAGCTCTCGAAAAACAGGGAGTGGAGTGAACTTCACCGTATTCAGAACCGCGTTCGAGGTCTGCTTGCTTCTGAACATTCAATAACTGATCCGGGGGTGCTATCTAGTGATCGAGTACAGTAACAGCGTACTTCCAATTTGCAGGTCTATAGACGCGGGCATCTACATCTGCAGAAAGGGGTTAACCTGCCGTGTTTTGTGTATGCAAAGACTGTCAATTTAGAAAGGAATGATTGGCTTGAGAGGTTGGCATATGAACAAATATGATCGCAAGTCAACTGTTAGAATTGCATACAGATATAAGAGATACAGTGCTATGAAAAAGTGTTTGCCCCCTTTCCAATTTCTTCTATTTTGGCATATTTGTCATGATTGTTTCAAAAAATAATTTTAATAAAAGACAAAGTCAATGTGAGAAACACAAAATGCAACATTGACTTATCATTTTATATACGGACTTATTTAAATCCTATGTTACCCATGTGATGAAAAAATAATTCCCCCTAAACCTAATCATTGCTTGTGGCAAAATGCAACTGCAATCGAATGTACGTCATGCCTGGCAATCAGTCTTTTTACATTGCAGGGGATGAAATCTGGCCTAGTCTTTTTTGCAGAATTGTTTGAATTCAGCCACATTGGAAGGTTTTCGAGCACGAACTACCTCTTGAAGTTCATGCCTCAGGAATTTGATTCCTGTTTCGACTCTGAATATGCAACGCCAAAACATTCTTTTTTTTTACGACGTATTTTGAGCTATTCAGAGGAGGACTTGTTCATGTACTTTGAATCTTTGTCCTGCTGCAAAATCCAATTGTGCTTGAGCTTTCGGTCGCAAACTGATGGCTGGACACTCTCCTTCCAGATCCTCTGTTAGAGAGCAGAATGATTTCATCTATTATGGCAAGTCTACCTAGCCCTAAAGCAGCAAAGTAACCCCAGACCATGACACTTCCATCACCATATTTGTCTGCTGGAATGATGATCTTAAAGTAGAATACTGTGTTAATTTTACACCAGAAGTAACGGGACCAATGTCTTCCAAAAATTTCCACTTCCACTTGCCTCGCAGCTCACCCATGGATGGCATTTTCACCTAGCCTCTTTCTTATTGTTGAACGGTGAAAACTGACTGTAAGGGCTTTTAACCCATTCCAGGATGATGCCAATGACTTTGTTTCTGATCTGTTCTTGAATTTCCTCAGATTGTAGCATCGTATGCTGCTTTTTGCCCACTTCACATTGCCAGTCAAGTTGCATTTAAGGAATGTTTAGATTCAACAGGGCTGGCAGTTATCAAGCCTGCGTAAAATTGAACAGAATTGTAAATCTGTTTAATTGGAGGATTTTGAAACTAAGGGGGCAATTACTTTTTTCACGTAAGCCCAGGTAGGGTTGGATTGGTGAACAAAGGAATTTGTTCCATGAACAAATCAAATCATGATTTATTAATTGCATTTTGAGTTCACTGGGGTAATCTTTGTCCAATATCAAAATTAGATTGAAACATTAACGTGAGACAAATATGCAGAAATAGTAGTCATCAGGATAGGGCAAATATGCTTTATCACTGCAGTGTATGTGCCATTGTCAAGAAATATGAGAAAAAGGTTTTTCTCATATTATTCTCATATTTCTCCTAAGTTTTTCCCAGGGGAAACTTTAGTGTAAAGAGTTTAAGGGGTTAAGAGATGATTTCCCCTTTCCCAAGGGATCTACTTAAAAGCACTGCACAAAGTTATTTAAAAATTTATTACAGGTAAGGGAAATCATTGAGGACTTCACTGCTGCAGAAGTGATTTGTAGTAGAAAGGTTCCACTGTTTCTATCGAGAGTGCCAGCAAGCTTAACGTCTTTTCAGCAACAGCAAAAACCTTACCTTGAAGGTGCAACCATAAAAATTGAAGATAATTGGACAAGAAAACTGAATTGGACCGAAGAGGAATAGTTTTTAACAGAAAAATATATAAAAAAAGAAACTCTGAACTGCAAATTCAATCCATACATACAAAAGTGGGGCAAAATGATAGCAAATTCACAGAGTTTAAAGGAACACACCAATCAGCCATAACATTATGACCACCGCCCCAATATTGTGGAGGTCCCCTTTTTGCTGTCGAGGGAGACGACTCCTTGCATGACTCTTGCATGACTCCTGTTGAGGCATGGACTCCATTAGAGCTCTGGAGATGTGCTGTGGTATCTGGTAGCAAGACTTCAGCAGCAGATCCTTTACATCCTACAAGTTGCTATGTGGGGCCACCATGGATCAATCTTGTTTGTCCAGCACACCCTATGGATGCTCAATACCATTGAGATCTGGGAAAATTGGGCGCCAATGCTCAAACCATTTTTTTTCAGTGTGGCTAGGTGCATTATCCTGCTGAATGAGGCCAGTGCCATTAGGGAATATTGTTTCCTTGAAGGCATTTACTGAGCAGGCATGAGAGCGGGTTTTGACATTAAAAAAAAAAAAAACTAAAAATCATAGTGGGGTTGAGAGGCAACATCTTTATAAAGGTTTAGGAATCGTAGGGAAAGCTTCAGTAAATTTGCATTTAAAGAGTGTGGTCTGAAGCAATTTCTCAGTTAAAATGAGTTAGCAACATTAAAAATATAGTCATGAATATAGTAAATACTGATGATTTTTTTTTCTGTAATTCATACATTCATTGAGAATAAATTCTCAGATTTTCTTGACGTAATTCCATTTTAACTTGCATGAGAAGGAAGGAAGGAAATGCTGATTTTAAACAATGAAAAAATCAATGACTTCATCTGGGTGGGTACATTTTGGGCTGGTTTGGAATGAACTGGGTGGTTTTCATCCATAATTTGCATTTGTTTAAGCACTCAAGTAATCTTTTAGACGATGTATATATTTCTGTGTATTCGGAAAAACGTTGAATGACTTTTAAAACATTGATTAACATTCATTTCAGCCACTTTTATTTACGCTGTTTAACAGCGTTTTTGTCCGATTTGACAGGTTGTCTCATAGTCTTATGTTCAAATACACACACAAAAAAATAATGGGACATTGATCGATTTACTTTGTAAAATACTGTATCTCTGATAAGTTAACTCGCGACCTCTGTTGTTTCAATGATAGCAACCACACCTTTGTTTCTAGCGCCCGTGAAGTTACGCATTTTCGTTTAGGTTGATAAGACATTGCCTAATCCTTGTCAATACATGTGATTTTATTTTGTTTCTTTGGAGATCAGTGGCTAAAATGACTGCTTCATTTCTGGGGTAAAAATAAACAAACTGGGATCCGATGAAAACGTGATAAAGTGCATTTCCCATTTTACGATTGAATGCACATGTGGCCGCTGGTACCTCTGGATCTGTTTGGAATGACCTCTTACCAACCAAGAATATTTCTTACATACCGTTCCCCATTACATTTGAGAAAATCTGATGAGTCCAGAAAAATGGGGAAAATGAGCCATTAAAACAATAAATCATGATATAATTTATGTGTTGAACTTATTTAGGCTGAAGATTTTTCACTTTAGAGGCATAACAAACTCAAATGTGGCTGCTATCACTGCAGAGTGGTCACAAGTAAATGTAGCAGAGGCATTTTAAACCGGGAAACCAATATTCCGTTGTTTTTTTCTACAGGCAGGTGTTTGGACCATTCAAAGGTAACGAAAGCAGGTATGGCTTAGCAGTCTGACCCAATTTGAAGAAAGGCAATTTCTTTTTTTCGATTTCGTTCCTGGGGTTGAGTGTTGGTGGGGATTTTTCTTTTAAGCAAATAAAGCAAAATTTTTAATTTCTGTCATCCCACAGTTTGACTGAACTCCATTGAACAACAAGAAAAGGAATTATTCAGATTTATGGCTAAGATAATGAACACCACTTTTATTGACAGCCAAGGCCATGTTGTCACATCTATTCCTTGTGAGCTCATGCCCTCCCTCCCCCTCCTTGATCTCAATAATGGAGCCTGTCCTCCAATAAAATATGCCTGCAAGGGTCGTTTGTCAAGAACCTTATTATGACCTAAAGTTACATTTAGGAGTTAAGCTACGTCTAGTGGTCATTTAAATAAATACAATCTGGTTTACATCGTCAGCATCTCCGTCAGTAAATTAGTGGAGCGGGTAACTTGAGAATAACAGGGAAAAAGTGCAAATAGTGATACAAGCATGAAATTCGGCATAACTATTCTTCTTTGTCTCCTGTCTCATAATCAACCTCCGGCCACACAGAATTTGACAGTTTTTCAAAATGGCTTCCTTCCGATATATGAATATGGACATTTAATTCCTTAATCACTTATACGTTTCTTTATCATTGTCAGTTTATGCTAAAATATTGAGAGCGAGCCTACAAGTACTAAGATTATGTAAAATAGTTTCTAGAAACTTCCAAGATGGCTGTCATCATATCCAAAATGGCCGCCAAAGAGCAAAATATTTCCGTGTAAGTTCATATGTGCGCTAAAAGGTCAGGTAATAGATTGATCTGGGGTAAATCTAGCTGGATCAGTTTATTTTTGCAAGTAAGAAAATAATTAAGCTCTTTTTAATTAATTTTCATTCTAATTTGAAAACATGAACATAAAGGTAAATATAACATTTTAATAGTGTAGTGTCATTGCACTACCAGGGCACACTGGTTGACACTATAGCTGTGAAACTCAGCATGGGGTTCAATGCTAGCTAATGGTAGAAATCTGTCATTAGTTTCCCAAATGCTGTTTCTCTAGCCCCATTTTAAAGTTAAACAGCCACACCTGAATTGACAGGATGTGCCAGCGGGGGACAGCCGAAGAAGACGGGGCTATAGTCTTCTATAGACTAGGTGTACAGATCACACAGGAATTAAATAGCATTGGATGAATGATCGGGCTAGGGGTAGGATTGTAACATATCTGAGCCTAGTTGTATCCCATATCTGAAAGTGCTTACATGTTGTATAGGTGGTAAAAGGATAAGGATTGGAAGGGTTGGTTTAGTTTATCTCTTTATGACTGTAAGAATGCCAAGATATATGAATTCACAATGATTGTGTCGAAAATATGCAATTTTTGTAGCTTATAGGCTGAAAATATTAAGAATATAGAGCAAACTTGCCACCATTTTGAAAACGTGTCGGCCATCTTGGATATAACTATAAATTGCTCTGGAACTGAAACTGTAACTGTAACAGTGCCTTCCTGCTGCCAGTGGGGGCGCAATTATAGGAAACGCTCCTATGGGTCATAAATCATAGTAAATGAGAATAATCAACCAATTTGAGAGTGTGGTTGGAGGACAGGGTGCGATAATGTGAGCGCATGCTGTTATCTCAGACAAGCCATCTGTGCAGTAGCCTAGCCTTTACCTACAGCTATTGACGCCAACTCCACTGCCAAGACAACAGCCATTAGTGTATTCCATTAGCATAATTATACAGGTGGGCAAAAAACTGAAAAGTACCCTAAAAAGTGCGAAAATGTGGTTGATCTAAAGCAATGGGTCCTGTCTGTCAAAGCTGTTTAGTGTAAAGTCCATTGCAAAATCTGGAGGACCAGGCTATATAAGCTAGGCCTCTTAACAAAGACTAAGGATCATGCTGAAAATAAATACACTGATTTCAGATTTCACTCACAGTAAAAACGTTTGATCCCTGGCACAGTAACTTAATCAAGTGACATAACTGTTGACCAGCAGAAACTTTGTGAACTCTGGAAAAGCCACCTAACATATGTTGCATTTCATGAGTCAATAAATGTTGAAGATGTTATCAGATATTGCAAGTTTGCTATGAAACTAGAGTGTTTAAGGGTGCTTTCTCACTTGCCCAGGGGTGCATTTCCCAAAAGCGTAGTTGCTAAGTTAGCAACATACATAGTTTACATTTCACATACATAGTTCTAACCGTCGTTAGAACAAACGTTCGCAACCACTGACGTTAAGTTGTGTAGTTCCAACTACTGCTCCCCAGCTGTAGTTAGAAGCTTAGTTCCGGGTGATTGCGTCGGAAAATGCAGTCCACGAAAGGTAAACATAAGGTCAGTACCTGCAAATGTTTGATGATCTTGCTGTACAAACATAGGCCTATATAACATCAACACAGTGATTTGAAAATGTAGCTACTCGGGAAAAACACTTTTTGTTGTATTTCTCTGTTCACAAGTGGGCCTATTGTTGGATCTCTGGAATTATATCTCTTGTAGCCTTCGCATGCGTTAGCAAAGAAACTTTAATGTTCGGCAACGATTAACTACGCTAGTCTAGTAATTCAACATTTTTTTTTCTGCTGTCATTGGAACGGTAGGTGGTTAATTAGCCTATCATACGGGATCATGGTCCAAGGCGGTAGTATTGTTGAGTAAATCTGTAAAGCTTATGACTTTGTGTTGCTAGTCATAGGAAGAACATTTGATCTCGCTGTTTACCGTATTTTTATGTATCGATAGGAGAGGATGTTGTTTGCCCATTTGCAACTGTGAATATGGTAGAAATCATTATATCTGTTAATGACAGTGGAAGGGAAAGTGTTGATAAAAAGAAAGGGGGTGGGGGAGATGGAGGTCTTTTTACATAACATTTGTCATTCCTTGTGGTCCGTGGAATGCAAGGTCATCTTCAGCATCCTTTACAGAGATCGACTCATCTTCAGGGAGCTGGATTTTTGCTGTGACGTCCATGCTGTGCAGGACATAGACGAACTGCCAGTCTGAGGGGATTCTGGAGACTCAGGGGAAAGAGCTTGCCAAAGAGCAGAAGCCCATGCCAGAGAGGGCCCAATGTGGAGTGGCCCAGTGAGAGGATGGCCAATGTTGAGGGGTCCTGCGTGTGGGTACCCAATGTTGGGGGGGCCCTAGGAATCAAACTGCAAGGGACAAGGCGTAAATGGGCTTAGAGGAAGTGGGCAGAGGGGGGAAGACACTCATGTTAGGGACTCGTGTATACCACAGATACCTATACCCCTGGGACTCCCGCCAGCACTTCTGGGCTTAACATGGACAAAACTCTCCTCAGGAGTAAGAGGAGGCCAACAGACCGGCGCTCCCACCACCAGCCCTCTGTAGTGCACTCCTTAGAGCTGCTGCTCTCCTTAGTATTGTCTAGCTGGCAATCCCTCCATCACCCCCCTCCCCCCCACATCCACTGAACTGCATCTCCATCCGTGGCCGTCAGAATAAACTTTTTCTGTGGTCTAATGCCATTTTTTGTTCTTTGAGTCAATGAAATAATTTTTGATTTGGGAAAAATGAGTAAAAATGTTTACTTTTTATATTCCATTTTTGTCTGCGTGTGTATTTCTGTGCCCATGAATATGGTGGGTGACCTTAAATAAATATCTACTACATATATTAAAAGAGAATGTGACACACAAATCGTCTAAATTTAATGATCACTTGTTCAGAGGAGCACACATTGCCATGAATAAAAAGACAGCGTGGAGAAAAAAAAGCAGCCTCTCTGTGGGAGTTGAGCCCTCAATCTATAAAGGTTTCACAATTATGAGTAGTCAGCTTTATCCACTACACCACAGAATTTACATTATGAAAAGAGGCTTAGTGTGTATGTATGTACAAAGCTAACTTCCGTCGTTGTTCGGGAAAAGCACCCCAGTTTGGTTCAGTTGAATCAAACCCAATTTTTTTTGCCCCCCAAGTGTAGTTTGATTGGGTGTTAACAAAGCAATCATGCTTAGGTGCGCACTAAAATAACCAAACCAAAAGCTTCTAGTTGAGGTTCTCTCAGTCCAATGTTACGTACCCTCTGGTTTCCTATTAACAGCTGACCTTTGTTAGTAAATGACCAGAGTTTCTTGTGGCCACGGCAGATGTTCCCGCCATTGAGAAGAAGCGTAGCTGACCGTGCAAATGCCATACTGGTTCTAATTCTGTACCACTCAATTAACAAGGATATTCATCCGATTACTGTAGTTTATTGATGGCGGATGGCATTTAGTGAAACTGTGTGATAACAGAAATTCTAAATTGCATCCTGGGATTCAACAGCCCAGATATGAAATGTAGCCTACAAAAATGCTGTTTAACGGCGTTTTTGTCCGATTTGACAGGTTGTCTCATAGTCTTATGTTCAAATACACACAGAAAAAAATAATTGGACATTGATCGATTTACTTTGTAAAATACTGTATCTCTGATAAGTTAACTCGCGACCTCTGTTGTTTCAATGATGGCAACCACACCTGTGTTTCTAGCGCCCATGAAGTTTCACATTTTTGTTTAGGTTGATAAGACAATGCCTAATCCTTGTCAATACATGTGATTTTATTTTGTTTCTTTGGAGATTTGGCTAAAATGACAGCTTCATTTCTGGGGTAAAAATAAACAAACTGGGATCCGATGACAACATAATAAAGTGCATTTCCCGTTTTTACAATTGAATGCACATGTGGCCGCTGGTACCTCTGGATCTGTTTGGAGTGACCTCTTACTAACCAAGAATATTTCTTACATGCCGTTCCCCATTACATTTGAGAAAATCTGATGAGTCCAGAAAAATGGGGAAAATGAGCCATTAAAGCAATAAATCATGATATAATTTATGTCTTGAACTTATTTAGACTGAATATTTTTCACTTTAGAGGCACAGCAAACTCAGATGTAGCTGCTATTACTGCAGAGTGGTCACAAGTAAATGCAGCAGAGGCATCTTAATCCAGGAAACCAATATTCCGTTTTTTTTTTCTACAGGCAGGTGTTTGGACCATTCAAAGGTAACGAAAGCAGGTATGGCTTAGCAGTCAGACCCAATTTGAAGAAAGGCAATTTATTTTATTAGATTTCGTTCCTGGGGTTGAGTGTTGGTGGGGATTTTTCTTCTAAGCAAATAAAGCAAAATTTTACATTTCTGTCATCACACAGTTTGACTGAACTCCATCGAACAACAAGAAAAGGAATTATTCAGATTTATGGCTAAGATAATGAACACCACTCTTTATTGCTCATTATTAAGGTATTTGCATGGCCAGCTACACTGCCTCTCTATGGTTGGACCATTTGAAGAAATAAAGGTCAACAGTTATCATGAAAACCAGTTGATCCGTAACATTGGTAACAAACTCTGGCACGGTTCGTTGGCAGTGAGTACATGTTCCGACCTTGATTCGAAACAACTCTCCATTCACATCAAAGCAAAAAAAGTTGAAACTAAAGCTGTGTTAAAAGCATACCTGACGTATCTTTGGGAATATTGTTGCCTGATGAGCATGTTACACTCCCCAAGAATTATTAATGCGCGCCGCCTCCTGTACTGTCTATGGTTATTTGGTGCTTCCAATACAAGATGAAACTTGCACTTTGGCAAATTCCAATGCTTTCTAACATATTTTGCCAGTTAAATTATATTGAATATATTTTTTGGTCATTATTACCCACGCCCGACGAGGTGGCGTGGGTATACAGTTTAGCACCGTCTGTCTGTCTGTCTGTGTGTGTGCGTGCGTGCGTGTCTGTCCGCGCGACGGCTCGACCACCACTGAAGCTAGGGTGACCAAACTTTGTGGGGTAGATGATCCTAGGGTACCCTGTCCAAATTTGCATTTTGAGGTCGAAAGGTCAAAGGTCAAGGTCAACAAGCGGCCTGGGTTAGCATCTCTATAGAGTGCGCATCATCTAGTTAAAATTGAAAGTACAAATAATTATTAAAGATCAGATTAAAAAGATTATTATTTTACCTCAATACTAGGTGTAATGAGTTCATAATTAAATTTTAAAGCAAATTTTAATGTAAATTTTGAAAAGCTAATTTTAATATAAATATTTCAATATACATACTTTTAATGAGCAATTAAATTCATATTTGTTCATGAACTAAGGTGTCATTTTTCTGAGTTTCAAATCAGTCCATTTTGATTTTATTTGCATTTTCTATGATGCGCAAACTTTTAGGAATTAGGAATTCCAGATTGGCTGTACGAACAAGGCAAGTGGCTTACATTACCTAGCCAACATAATTCCCATGCTTGATTTCTGATAGAAAAGTTTTAACTGACCCACTATGTAACTTCATGTTCACCTGTTAATACATTTTTAGAATTAAGGCCAAAAACCTCAATCGTCTCACTGGGCGACAACAGATTTACTCCACATGGTTTGGAGGTTCTGTCTATCATCATCCATGGACCCCCAAGGAAAATCATCAAAAGCCTGTGGAGAAACCTTCAGAGAACAATATTAAGAAACTTGATTATTGTTCATTTTTTTTTTTTTTTTTGCATAAAAGAGAGCCTTAAAATTTTTAGTGTTGATAAGCAGCGGAGACTTATTCTCAACATTCGTTGCTACAGTAACTTCTGTAGTTCCCCAAAGTATTTGTAGAAGTGTATAGAAACTAATCCAACCAGAGTGTTGTGGGTTGTTGATTTAAAAATTCCCATTAAATATTTGTTTTTCACTTGAATTTCATTGGTTGGATGGAAAAGCCTATATTTTATGATGTTGCTCTACAGCACAGGTCAAAAACCTGCAATTTTCGTAAGGGTGTGCAAACTTTTTTCCTTTATATTCACAGAATGTGCATACACGCTGCACAAAGTTTGTACCCCCGCAATCTGTTTTCTCTCTTTCCTCCTCCTTGCTCTCATTTCCTTCCCTCCCTCTCTCTGAAACATATGGTATGGTAAGGTAGTGCCTGACAGATGCAGGCACCCCGACTTCTTTGTGGGTTCTGGGAGACGGGGATGTAGGTCACGTCTTTCTTACTGGGAGTGGAGCCGTGTGGTTCTTTTGGGAGAGTAGAAGCACCCTGAATGCTAACAACTGTGCGCTAAGATAAAGGGAAGTGAAAACATGCACAGAATCGCAAAGCAGATGAAGTGCTGAGAACATGCAGAATATCAGAAATGGTTAAGGGTTTATAAATGAACCAGTCTTTTTTCTGCAACCCTGCTGTAAAAAAGTATTTGCCATCTTCCCGACTTATTCAATTTTTGCTCATTTTGCAATTTAATAATTGACAATTTGGTTCAATTCCACTGCACTCACCTGGGCATGATTAGTGTCAGCCTTGCTGAATGTAAACATCACTTTAATAGAACCAGTCTGGGAATATGAAGTAGGCAAACAGAAGCAACTGATGCTGCAATCTACAACCCCAATTCCAAAATAATTGGGACAAAGTGTAAATTGTGAATAAAATAAAATGCAATGACTTTCAGATTCCATGAGCCAATATGTTATTTACAATAGAACATAGTTTCAACATTTGAAATGTTAATCTGAGACATTTTACATTTTTATCCACAAAAAGAGCTCGTTTCAAATTTTCTGGCTGCAACAGTTCTCAAAAAAGTTGGGACACAGGCAAAAAAAGGGCTGAAAAAGCAAATAATATATACAAACCCAAAACCAGTGAAGTTGGCACGTTGTGTAAATCGTAAATAAAAACAGAATACAATGATTTGCAAATCCTTTTCAACCTATATTTAATTGAATACATTGCAAAGACAAGTTACTTAATGTTCGAACAGGTAAACTTTGTAATTTTTTGCAAATATTAGCTCATTTGGAATTTGATGCCTGCAACATGTTTCAAAAAAGCTGGCACAAGTGGCAAAAAAGACTGAGAGAGTTGAGGAATGCTCATCAAACACATATTTGGAACATCCCACAGGTGAACGGGCTAATTAGGAACAGGTGGGTGCCATGATTGGGTATAAAAGCAGCTTCCCTGAAATACTCAGTTATTCACAAACAAGGATGGGGCGAGGGCCACCACTTAGTGAACAGATGCGTGAGCTGATTGTCGAACAGTTTAAAAACAACATTCCTCAACAAGCTATTGCAAGAAATTTAGGGATTTCATCATCTACGGTCCGCAATATCGTCAAAAGGTTCAGAGAATCTGGAGAAATCACTGCACGTAAACGACAAGGCCGAAAACCAACATTGAATGCCCGTGACCTTCGATCCCTCAGGCGGTACTGCATCAAAAACCGACATCAGTGTGTAAAGGACATCACCACATGGGCTCAGGAACACTTCAGAAAACCACTGTCAGTAACTACAGTTCGTCGCTACATCTGAAAGTGCAAGTTAAAACTCTACAATGCAAAGCGAAAGCCATTTATCAACAGCACCCAGAAACGCCGCCGGCTTCGCTGGGCCCAAGCTCATCTAAGATGGACTGATGCAAAGTGGAAAAGTGTTCTGTGGTCTGATGAGTCCACATTTCAAATTGTTTTTGGAAACTGTGGACGTTGTGTCCTCCGGACCAAAGAGGAAAAGAACCATGCGGACTGTTATAGGCGCAAAGTTCAAAAGTCAGCATCTGTGATGGTATGGGGGTGTATTAGTCCCCAAGGCATGGGCAACTTACACATATGTGAAGGCACCATTAATACTGAAAGGTACATACAGGTTTTGGAGCAACATATGTTGTCATCCAAGCAACGTCTTTTTCATGGACGCCCCTGCTTATTTCAGCAAGACAATGCCAAGCCACATTCTGCACGTGTTACAACAGCATGGCTCCGTAGTAAAAGAGTGCGGGTACTAGACTGGCTTGCCTGTAGTCCAGACCGGTCTCCCATTAAAAATGTGTGGCGCATTATGAAGCGTAAAATACGACAATGGAGACCCCGAACTGTTGAACAACTTAAGCTGTACATCAAGCAAGAATGGGAAAGAGTTCCACCTGAAAAGCTTCAAAAATTGGTCTCCTCAGTTCCCAAACGTTTACTGAGTGTCGTTAAAATGAAAGGCGATGTAACACAGTGGTAAAAAAGGCCCCCGTGCCAACTTTTTTGCAATGTGTTGCTGCATTTAAATTCTAAGTTAATGATTATTTGCAAAAAAAAAAAAAAAGTTTTTTCAGTTTGAACATTAAACATCTTGTCTTTGCAGTGTATTCAATTGAATATAAGTTGAAAAGGATTTGCAAATCATTGTATTCTGTTTTTATCTACGATTGACATAACGTGCCAACTTCACTGGTTTTGGGTTTTGAAAGAGAATCAGCTGAAAGAACCTTTAGCCAGTAATTAAGTTGATTGGCATCAGGTGTGTAACATTATTCGCTATAAAAGGGATGTCTTACAGAGGCTAAGTCACTCAGAAGTAAAGATGGCCAGAGGCTCTCCACCCTGTGAAGCCTTGAGTAAAAAAATAATTGCGGAATACTTTAAAAGCAATGTTCCTTAGCGTCAAACTGCAAAGGCGTTGAAGGTCTCTTCACCGACAGTGCATAAGATTCAGAGAAACTGGAAAAATCTCTGTGCGTAAGGGACAAGTCCAATGACCTTTACTGGATGCCCGTGATCTTCGGGCCCTCAGACGCCACTGCCACAATCAACAGCATGATACTGTCATTGACATTACTAAATGGGCCCAGGAATACTTCAAGAATCCACTGTCTGTAAATACAGTCCGCCGTGCCATCCACAGACGCCACCTAAAACTCTATGCTGCAAAAAGGAAACCATTGTTGAGTATGATCCAGAAGCGCTGCTGTGTTCTGTGGGCCAAGGCTCATTTAAAACGGACTGTAGCAAAGTGGTAAAGTGTCCTGTGGTCCGACGAGTCCAAATTTGACATTCTTGTTGGAAATCATGGGCGCCGTGTCCTCCGGGCAAAAGAGGAAAAAAACCTCCCCCCCTGTTGTCAGCGTTCAGTTCAAAAGCCAGCATCACTGATTGTACTGGGATGCATTAGTGCATAGAGTGTGGGACAACTGCATGTTTTAAAAAGCACCATAAATGCTGAAAGGTATATAAAGGTTTTCGAGCAACATATGCACCCCTGCGGCATCTATTCCAAGAAAGGCCTTGTGTATTTCAGCAGGGCAATGCAAAACCACATACTGCAGCTATTACAACAGCATGGCTTCATAGTAAAGGCGTCTGTGAGCTGAACTGGCCTGCCTGCTGTCCTGATCTTTCACTGATTGAAAACAATTGGTGTTAAGGAATAGGGGAGGGAAACACTAGGAGCACTGGGAACTTGGAAAACTCGGAAACAAGACTCGGAACTGAACTCGGAACACTCGGAACTGGGAGAAACAAAAGGGGAGAGACGCCAGGAGCGGGGATCCAAAAATAATAATTTATTAAACAAACAGAAAACCAGAGAAGGGGGGAAAAACGGGGCACTCAGGCCAACATAACCACCATGCAACTACACTGAAAGGGGAGAACTAAGGAATCCAAAAACTGGACCACAAGGGGCAGACTAGGGACATTCGGGACAACTCAGGAAGGGGAGCTAGGGAAACACTCGGAAAGGGGACACTAGGGAACTGGAGCTAGGGGACACTGGGAAGCAGGGTCTAGGGCAGGCACAAGACAAGACAGTGGGCACAGCTGGCAGATTGCTAACTTGGATAGCACAGCTGGCCGGGAGAAGGGTAAGAGAGAACATCAGGAGGGGGGCAGACAAGACGGCAGGAACGTAGGCTGGGAAGCCGGCGAAGGCGGCCGGCACACTGCGGACTGGAGACGAAGGAGACAGGCACACTGGGCTCTGGAGATGGCGAAGGGGACAGGCACACTGGGCTCTGGAGATGGCGAAGGGAACAGGCACACTGGGCTCTGGAAATGGCGAAGGGGACAGACACACTGGGCTCTGGAGGACAAGGGCACCAGGGGCTGAGCAGCAGGAAGGGTAGGCTGGGCTGGGTAATCGGCTGACTGGAACACAGAGAAGAAGTGTGGGGACCAGAGGATAGTGCACAGGGCCGGGAGTAGTGAAGGGAGTGGGAGCGAGAGTGGGAGCGAGCGAAGTCAGATCTGACTGGCTTGCTTGAGGGCTGACAGATATAGGCAGGGGGAACACACAGACACAGGTGCAGGAACTTAATATAATTAACAAGGGGTGGAACACGAGGGAAACCAACTACATGAAACAGATAAACATTAACACACAAACGAGGATCACAAGACAATCCCAAAGACGGGATAAATAAACTAGATTAAAAGACGCCTAAGTGTACAGAATAAGAGCCAGAATAGATAAGAATGCAGAGGGTCTGCAGAAAATTTAGCAAAGCCAGTGAATAGAAAAGCAAGGGGGGGAGACAAGAACAGGGCGACCTCTGAGAGATAACTAGTCAATTAGTAAGTGCAGCTATACAATCCCGGGTGCTCGTTAGTAGATTAGTATTATTTACAATGTTAGTAGTGGTTAGTAATTTTAGAGAAAACAAACTGTTAGTAACTCTTAGTAGATAAAGGAAAGCAAGGGGAAACTAGTAAACGAGAAGGGAAGGAAGGATGAAACCCAGAATCCATTGAATCACCCGTAACAGTGTCACAATCAATTAAGACAGAAACTGCTACCAACAATGACGCGACCAGGGAGAAAGCAAAGACAGTACATGGGTAAAACGTGGACTGGACTAACACGGGAGAGGAATGAAATGTGGACACTAAGACATGGACTAAAAACTGACAAAACCAAAATAATGAAACCATAAAATAAACTAACCAGGCACGCAGACCACGGAACACAACAAATTGGTGCATAATTAAACAAAAAGTCCGTCAAAGGAGATCCAAAACTTTCCAGCAGCTGGAAGCCGGATCAAACTCCAATGAGTAAACTCAAGAAACTTGTCTCCTCAATGCCCAGATGCCTCCACTCTGTGTTAAAAAGAAGAGGGGATGGTACACCATGGTAAACAGGCCCCTGTCCCAACTTTTTTGAGACCTGAAGCAGCCATCAAATTTGAAATGAGCTCATTTTGTGGAAAAAAATTTAAGTTTTCTCAATTTAAACATTTGCTATGTTATCTCTGTTCTATTCTGAATAAAATACTGGCTGGTGTGATTTGAAAGTCATTGCATTTTGATTTTAGTCACAATTTACACTTTGTCCAAACCATTTCGGAATTGTTGCGGTAAATGAATTCAAGAACACATGAGAAGCAAAGCGACTGACATCATTCTGGATAGGGTTACAAACCATGATGACAGCCATTATCTCCAAATGAAGAAAATTTGAATCGATGATGAACCTACCCAAAAGTGGGCAAACGACCAAAATTCCTTCAAGAATGCATGAATGACTCATCCAAGAGGTCACAAATGAACCCAGACTAAAATCTGAAGGCCTCATTTGCTTCAGGTAAAGTCAGCATTCACGACTGCATGAGACTGGGCAAAAATGGGATCCATTGTGGAGCTGCAAGACAAAACCACTGTTGACAAGAACACAAAGGCTTGTATCACATTTACCAAAAACACTTTGATGATACCCAAGACTTCTGGAATAATATATGTGCACTTGTGAGTGACTGGAACTTTCTGGAATTCATAGGTTCTATTACATCTGACATGAAGCTAACACAGCCTTCTGGGGGAAAAACATCATAAAACAGTCAAACATGGTGTTGGTAGTGTGATAGTTTGGGAGCTGCTTTGCTGCTGCAAGACCTGGGTGACTTTCCATAAATCACTGAACAATGAATTCTGCCCTCCACCAGAAAACCTTGAAGGAAAATGTCCAGCCCCCAGTTGGCAACCTCAAGCTGAAGCACAGTTGGGTTATGCCAGTGGTTCTCAAATTCGGTCCTGGCGCCCCCCTGTGTATGCTGGTTTTTGTTCCAGCCGCAACTGCAATTCTAGGATTTTAACAAGCTGTTGATTTGTTTTAATTAGGTGCATTTATGCAAATATCCACAGGTTCCTCATTGGTGAAACTCTTAACACATAGAGGAAAAACCCGACAATTTACTTGGCAAACAATGGAGTCACACCTGTTGTGTTTTCTGTTGATTTTGCTTGGTTCTGGCAGGTTATATGGGAAAAACTCAAAACACCTGCATTCAGAAACCTAATTTGGAGCTTATTGATTTTCTCAGAGTCTAATTTGATCTGTTTGAAAAAGTTTTCACCTGAAAATCCCAGCAATATTTAAAATTAAGCACAAGATGTTCAAGGGTTTTTATTCTCCATGGCAGAATGGATGTGTCCATCCAAATGTGACTTAAGATGGTGAATAACTACTCTAAACATGGAATGCTGCTAATTAAGACAAAGTAACAGCTTATTAAGATCTTAGAATTGCAGTTGCAGGCTGGAACAAAAACCAGCATACACAGGGGGGCGCCAGGACCGAATTTGAGAACCACTGGGTTATGCAGTTGGCAATGATCCAAAGTGCACAAGCAAGTCCATCCATAGTTCAAAATAAACAAAATGAAGTTCTTAGAGAGGCCTAGTCAAAGTGCTGAGTTTGTCTGACATTGAAATTGACATTAAAAAGATTCCAGAAACTTCTCCAGTGACATCAGTGAAAAACAATCTAAAATTAGTTTTTGACCGCAAATGTAGGAATTTCAAATTTCAGCTTCATAACTTTAGTCATTTTGGCATTATGGCCCTGGGAAATTTGGATTCCCCGCCCAGTTTTTTCCAGCACTTAATCTGTAACCATATCTAGAGACCATCGCTTCTCTTTTATTTGAGCTTCAGGGCTAAAAATTGATAAAGGTGTCAACCTCCTCTCTTAGAAGCAATCCTTACAAATGGGATACTAGTTCCATTGTATACAATATAAACCCTTTAAAACTGGATTTTGTTTCTTGCGATAATGATTTTTGGTATGTTGGAGGGTGCAGGATATTGAGATTTGTGTATTTAAAGGCTTTTTGACAACTTTGTCATCAAATATGATGACATTACTGTAATTCAGATGATTTTCAGGGACACACCGCGTCTCCACGTGAGATTGACAATTTGCTTTTAATATGATCAACTTACACACCTTATCCAGCTCCTTCTGTCTGAACTAATTTTTTTGAAAAATGGATCCTTTGGCCCACATTTCTTAAAAAATGACCGAGTCCGGAAAGTAGGTCAACTCTGATGAGCTCAATGTTTTTGTGGCTGAAATCACACTCTAATACCAAATAATGATATACAGAATGTAATGTGAATAGAGGCCACTAGATTATTTACCTTTTTTTTTGTTAGGCTCAGACTGGGATTATGTTTAGACATGACCTGGACATGTCTGGGGCAAGTCCCCGAAAATTAAAAAAAAGAGGTCAAAATGTGGGTGGGGTCTGCAAAAGAGTGTATAAAGAGAAGAATTGAGACAGTGGAGTAGTAGGAGAAATTGCAAGAAGAAGGATACGTGTGACCAGACCTGTCATTTCTGTTCAAGACCTGTGAAGTTTCTTTTGTGGATTTTTGCCTGTGTTTGAGCCTTTTTCCTCACCCAGCACATCACCAGGAAACCCACCAAAGGGACTGTAAATATTTGTTTTTTTTTATTCAATCTTGGTCATTTAGTTGTAGGTGATTGTTAGTTCTTGTCTTTGTTCATTAAATGTGTTTGAGTTTTTAAAACTGTGTCTGTCATCCCTTGCTGTTGCTGTTGTTGTTGTGTTGTAAATTGTAATAACAAATTGGGGCCATAACAAATTGGGAGCTCAAGGTCCGGGATAGACCATTTTGTGAGTAATTTACTGAAAATCTAACATTTCAAATTGTAAAATTGATTTTTTTCAATTGAATAGATATATATTGACAACAGCAATGGATGATTTCTTGGCATCACCAACCGTAGGGGTTTTGAAGTCTTTGAAAAAGACAGAACTGTTGGAAATATGCAGACATTTGGAGCTGACAGAGGTAAAACCAGCCATGCGAAAAGCAAGACTGGCTAGAGAGATAGTTGAATATTACATTGATGAAAATGTGTTTGCACCAGGAGATCTGGAACAGTTTCCAGTGGAAAATCCAAATATAGAAATGGAACTTAAATTAAAAATGCTAGAGATTGAAAGGGAGGAAAGAGAAAAAGAAAGGGAGGAAAAAGAGAAACAAAGAGAATTTGAGAGGGAAGAAAAAGAAAAACAAAGAATTTGAGAGAGAGAAAGAGGAAAGAGCAGAAAGAGAGAGACAGAGACAGAGAGATTTTGAATTAGAGAAATTCGAAAGAGAAGAAAGACTCCAAATGGAGCAACTAAAAATTAAAATTGAAACTAAAAATAAATTTTGTGCCAGTCAGGAGGTAAAACTGGTGCCTCCATTTTCAGAAAAGGATGTTGACAACTATTTCCAGTGTTTTGAAAAGGTAGCAAAGAGTTGCCAGTGGCCAAAGGAACACTGGCCTCTGATGTTGCAAACTGTCCTCAAGGGTAAAGCTCAACAAGCCTATTCGGCTTTGTCTGCAGATGATTCCTCTGATTATGAGGTTGTCAAAAAGGTTATTTTGAGAGCTTATGAGTTGGTTCCAGAGGCTTACCGACAGAAATTCAGAGGTCTGAAGAAATCTGAAAATCAGACTTATGTGGAATTTGCTAATGAGAAGAAGGTTTGCTTTGAGCGCTGGTTTACTTCTATGGAGGTCAAGGATGATTTCAACTCACTAAAAGAGATGGTGTTAGTTGAAGAATTCAAGAACTGTGTTAAGGATGATGTTAAGACCTACCTTAATGAGAAGCAAGCACTGAATTTGCAGTCAGCTGCCAAATTTGCAGATGAATATGTTCTCACACATAAGTCTAAATTTCAGTCTAGCAGTAACAATAGATGGTCCCAATTTCAGAAAAAGGGTTATGGTGATACCCAAGATTCCTCACCCAAAGACAAAGACAAATCTGGTGTTGGTGCTCAGAAATCCAGTAACAGGTCTGATCAAAGTGTGAGAGCTGACAGTGACAAAAGTGGTCTAGTTTGCAGTTATTGCAAGAAACCTGGTCATGTTACAACTAACTGTTGGTTCCTTTAAGCTAAAAAAGAAAAAGAAAAGGATACCAAACCAAATGCCTTTGTGAAAACAAGGTTAGAAACCCCTGTAGTAGATAACTGATCTGCTAAATTGCCTGCTTCTTGTGGGGCTAAAAAGCCTGATACAGCTGACTTCGTGAGGGAGGAATTTCTTCCATTTGTGTCAGAGGGGTTTGTGGCTCTGAATGAGCATACTACTCCTGTCCCCATATATATCCTAAGGGATACCGGAGCTTCTCAGTCAGTTTTGTTGATGGACTCTTTGGAGTTACGTGATGAGACCGCTTCAGGGGATTTCATACTTGTACAAGGTATTGAAGGGAGGACTGTATCTGTACCCCTGCGCTCTATATTCTTGAAGTCAGATTTAGTTACAGGACAGGTAAAGGTGGGACTTATGTCAAGTCTACCTATAAAGGGTGTTTCTCTGTTGCTAGGCACTGACCAGGCTGGGGGCAAAGTAGTTCCCCCTGTACATCTTACTTCACAGCCGAGCACTGAAGATGGGGATGAGGACCCATCTCTGTATCCTTCTTGCGCAGTGACTCGTGCTATGGCCAAGAAGGCTAAAGAAGAAGATGTTGTGGTGCCGTCCAGCACATTGAATAGTCAGGACTCAGGTGGTTCGCCTCATGATTCTGATTGGCCTACTATGGTTTCTCCGTTTGAGGACTTATCAGATACTTTTATCAGTTCTCTATTCAGCCAGCCGGATGGGTCTGGTGATTCTGATGTGTCTGGAGACTTGTCTCTGTCCAGAAAGCGGTTGATTGAGGAGCAAACTAATGATCCTGAAATTTGTGCACTAAAGAGGAGAGCCCTTCCTGATAAAGAAATAGACGCAGCTCCAGTTGGGTATTATCTCAAGGATGGTGTGTTGATGCGGAAGTGGCGCCCTCCTGATATCCCTGCCAATGCTGATTGGGCAGTGGTCAGGCAAATTGTTGTTCCGAAGGTCTACAGGAATGAGATCTTAACAATGGCTCATAGTTTACCTTTAGGAGGTCATCTTGGTGTTATCAAGACTGTTGATAAGATCATGAAGCACTTCTTTTGGCCTTGGCTTCGGAAAGACGTTTCCAACTTTTGCAAAACCTGTCACACTTGTCAGGTAGTTGGAAAACACCAGTTAGACCCACCTGTAGCTCCATTGCAGCCTATCCCAGCATTTGGGGAGCCGTTTTCTAAGGTCATTGTTGATTGTGTTGGTCCATTACCCAAGACTAGATCTGGAAATCAGTACTTGTTGACAATCATGTGTGCATCTACCAGATTCCCCGAAGCCATACCTCTACGTAACATCAAGGCAACTGCAATCTCGAAGGCTTTGATAAAGTTCTTCACATTGTTTGGCCTTCCCAGGGAAATTCAGTCAGACCAAGGTAGCAATTTCACTTCAGGATTGTTTCAGCAGGTTGTGTATGAACTAGGTGCAAAGCAGATTCTTTCTAGTGCCTATCATCCAGAGAGTCAGGGTGCCTTAGAGCGGTTTCATTCCACTCTCAAGACAATGATGAGGACTTATTGTTATGACCATGAGAAAGACTGGGATGAAGGTGTTCATTTGCTGTTGTTTGCAGCTAGAGAAGCAGTGCAGGAGTCTACTGGATTTAGTCCATTTGAGCTAGTGTTTGGTCATGAAGTGAGAGGACCTTTGCTATTATTGAGTGAACAATGGCAAGAGGAAGAGCCGTACATCAGTCTGTTAGACTATGTTAGCAAGTTCAAGGAAAGATTGCGTGCAGCTTGTGACCTAGCCAAAGAGAACTTGAAATCAAGTCAGGGAAAAATGAAAACTTTGTATGATCATAAGGCTAGAAGCCGTGAGTTTAAACCAGGAGACAAGGTCCTTGTGTTGTTTCCCTTGCAGTCCAATCCATTGCAGGCTAGATTTCATGGTCCTTATGAAATTCTGACAAAACTCAATGATCTCAATTACATTGTGAAGACTCCAGATAGGAGAAAACCAAAACAATTGTGTCACATTAACATGCTGAAGCCTTATCATGACAGAAATGCTAGGGTTGCAGCTGTCACCTCAGATTCTCCAATGGCTGAGATGTGTGAAGATGAGGGGGAGTTTCAAGATGATGAACCAAGAATTAAAGCTGAAGTTCTTTCATGTAAATTGTCAAATTCTGAAGTGTTGCAAAATCTTGATGTAAAACTCCAGCACTTAGAACCCTCACAGAGAGATCAGTTTAAGAGGTTGATCAAGAAATATGAGGATCTGTTTCCTGATGTTCCAAAGAGAGTTTCTATAGCCTCTCATGATGTAGATGTTGGTGATGCCAAACCAATAAAACAGCATCCGTACCGGATGAATCCTGAAAAGAGAAAGATTGCTGAGAAAGAGGTTGAGTACATGTTAGAACATGATATTATCAGACCCTCCAACTCAGTTTGGAGTTCACCCTGTGTGCTAGTTCCAAAACCTGATGGAAGTACTAGATTCTGTACAGATTATCGCAAAGTCAATGCTGTAACTAGAACTGATGTGTTTCCAATACCTAGGATTGATGATTGTATCGATAGAGTAGGGCGAGCAAAGTTTCTGACCAAGATTGATTTATTGAAGGGTTATTGGTGTGTGCCTTTAACTGAGAGGGCCAAGAGCATCTCTGCTTTTGCCACACCATCTGGATTGTACCAGTATGAAGTCCTACCCTTTGGCATGAAAAATGCCCCAGCCACGT
Organism: Gymnothorax reevesii; assembly: GCA_029721435.1. Lineage (NCBI taxonomy): Eukaryota > Metazoa > Chordata > Actinopteri > Anguilliformes > Muraenidae > Gymnothorax > Gymnothorax reevesii. Next base: position 58,500,206 of record CM056586.1, read on the forward strand.
TCCAAAGGATGATACAGTCTACAATCGCCGGATTGCCACACACGGGTGCGTACATCGACGACCTGATCACATGGAGTGACTCCTGGGAAGAACATCTGAAAGATGTAGAGACGTTGTTCCAGCGCCTGACCCAGGCTAACCTGACTGTTAACCTGAGCAAGAGTGACTTTGGTTGTGCTACTGTCACCTATCTTGGCTACTTCATAGGCCAGGGTAAGGTGGCACCCATAAATGCTAAAGTCCAAGCCATCATGGACTTTCCAGTTCCTCACAACAAAAAAGCTTTGTGCCGCTTCCTTGGAATGATCGGGTACTACCGCAAGTTCTGCAAGAACTTTGCTGAGATTGCTCTCAGTCTAACTAACCAGCTGAAGAATGGCGTAAAGTTCACTTGGGATGATGCATGCCAGAGAGCCTTCGATCGCCTGAAGTCTCTGCTGTGTCGCTTCCCCGTGCTCAAATCTCCTGACTTCAACAAACCGTTCTCCATCGCGGTCGATGCTAGGGACCAAGTTTGTGGATCTGTGCTCCTACAGAGAAGTGACTCTGATGACATTGAGCGTCCCGTGGCATACTTCTCCAGGAAGTTCAATCGCCACCAAAGGAACTATTCCACAATCGAGAAGGAACTGTTGGCTCTGGTCCTTTCTTTACAACACTTTGAGGTTTATGTTTGTACAGGGGAAAAGCCAATGATTGTGTACACTGACCACAATCCGTTAATGTTTTTGAGTAAGATGAAAAACAAGAATCGGAGATTGTTGAATTGGGGTTTGATTTTACAGGAGTTTGACTTGGAAATTAAGCATATGAAGGGTACAGACAATGTAATTGCTGATTGCTTATCCCGTGTTTGAATATGTATATATATATATCCTGTGTTTATTTGAATATTGCATGATATTTATATATAGACAAGTGTCCACTTAACCATTTTGTATTGAAAAGAAAAATTTTTCCTTTATGAGTCAAAATTTTTCCCTTTTGGAATGGAGGTGTAATGTGAATAGAGGCCACTAGATGGCAGTATTTACCTTTTTTTTTTTGTTAAGCTCAGACTGGGATTATGTTTAGACATGTCCTGGACATGTCTGGGGCAAGTCCCCGAAAATTAAAAAAAAGAGGTCTAAATGTGGGTGGGGTCTGCAAAAGAGTATATAAGGAGAAGAACTGAGACAGTGGAGTAGTAGGAGAAATTGCAAGAAGAAGGATACGTGTGACCAGACCTGTCATTTCTGTTCAAGACCTGTGAAGTTTCTTTTGTGGATTTTTGCCTGTGTTTGAGCCTTTTTCCTCACCCAGCACATCACCAGGAAACCAACCAAAGGGACTGTAAATATTTCTGTTTTTTTTTATTCAATCTTGGTCATTTAGTTGTAGGTTATTGTTAGTTATTGTCTTTGTTCATTAAATGTGTTTGAGTTTTTAAAACTGTGTCTGTCATCCCTTGCTGTTGCTGTTGTTGTTGTGTTGTAAATTGTAATAACAAATTGGGGCCATACCAAGAATAACTTCATAACATCATATCAGGACGGAATTTCATCAAAATGATTATGATTTAGCTTGTTACCCCTTTAAAGGCCATATTGGCGTCCGGAAACTGGGTAAACTTCTGACAAACTCTGTGTTTAGTTCTGGTGGTTGGAATTATTACACGATAAATTCAAATGATACGCAGAATAACTGTTATGTCAAGCTGAAAAAGATTGGGCTTGTTGACCCTTTCAAGGCTGTCTTTACCTTTTAAAACTTTGTGAATCTGGGAAATAAGCAAAACTATTGTTGCAGTTAAATTATATATGTATGTATTAAAGCCCCAAAATGATGTGCAGATGTGTTTCTTTAATCATCACATCATGGTAAAAACTCCTCAAATAAATCAGGATATGACTGAATCGCTAATCATTTTACTAATACACAAGCTATCATTGGTCAGCAAACTAACTGATACAGGCTGATCAAAGAAAACGGCCAGGCTGTCACTAAAGTTGATCAGATGTCTACGTTTTTCAAATTACCAGCACCAAAAAATCGAAAACACGTCACATTTCATCAAAACTTTGCACCACAATACTTTAAAGTTGTTACATTTTCACAAGAACCAAACTCATAAAATCGGACAACATGTTACAAACCAAGAGACAAACTAATTTTGCATGCTTTGTTGTCATAAATAGATGTATCTTTGCCCCCGAATTTTCAGTTCTGGTGCCGGCCCTCACATAAGATATCTGTATTTTTGAGAAAGAACATAAAACTTCCTTGCTGTGTTTTATGATCCTTGGGCATTTTCTCTCCGCCAGAACTTCCACAGGAGAGCTTGCATGCGCACATGGTTCATCTCAGGGTTTGTTAGAGGCCGTGCGATTTAATTTTGTTCTGGTGAACGTGAAAAGACTTTAAATTATTGAAATGCAACGTTTTGCGGAAATGTTTTCGATTTTGTGGTGCTGGTTATTTGAAAATGTGCACACTGACCAACTTTTGTGACAGCCTGGCCATTTTCTTTGGTAGGCCTGTGATAGAAGCAAAGTGCAGTCCTACTGAATTGAACAGAAATGTGAAATGTTGTGCATTTTTGCATATTAATTTTAAATGATGCAACTTTATCTGTTAATTTGCAAAGTTAGAAGGTTATGGCTTGTACCATTCATGAGATTCTGAGTATAAAAGGATTGTGACTCACTCCTCACTCACTCACTTATCCATTGACTTCCATTATGGTCATATTAGCCTGCCACTGCAGAGTAAAAAGGACTAATTTTGAGAATTGCTGCTCAAAGTCTGACCTTACAAGTCAGCCATGACCTCTAAGTCTGTTACAGTAACACTTGTCAACTGGATAATTGTTCTGAAATTGTTGTTTATTTTTTAGCTACATTGCTATGGACAACTGGCTATTGATTTAAAAAGTTTAGGGCCAAGATTTCTTTCTTTCTTTATTTACATATAAAAACATGAACATTCCTGAAGGGGGGATTGGGTGGGTCTGACCCCCCTAGTTAAGACTCGAACCCACCCCCCCAAATGAGTTAAAAACAACAGGGTAGGGGGTTCCAAACATTTATCCTTATTCTTCCTCTCATCATAAATATTACACTAGATTTATTATATTAATGCCCGGAAGAATCTTGCAATGCAATTGCAGACACCCCTAAAGTGGGCCATACCATTTCTTAAACTTGACGTTTATTAAACGTCTCATCTGCTAGTGTCATTCCCATCATTGACTCACTTGTATGCATGTGTTGCGCAAAATGGTAAAGGCTACTATGAGTAGCTATCAAGCTAAGTCTAAACGCACCTTCTTACCCTCAGGGTTTTTGAGTGAAATTGTATCGAGTGTCTACGGATAAACGCTAATGTGTATCGATGGCTTGGAATGTCCTATCCAGTAGTGGTCCGTCAGTGGTAACCAAACCTTTCAATGTTTAAAAGCCTAATCCTCTTGCATTTTACTTTGTTTGATTAGCAACAGTTGCTTGAACAAATCAGTCGAATGTTTCACATTCCATCACAAAGTTTTCTTGTGCGCATAAAAGACGTTGTTAAATGTCAATGCGCCTTAATAAATTCTGAAGTCATGTAACTTAAGCTAATGAAATGGTCCAGATTTGCGTTAATTAGTTTGCGAGGCTCATCAAACAATTAGGTAGAAGGATCTGTTCAATATTCTTATTAGAGTTGTGACTAAAAGGCGCAGTGAGGCATGACGCACAGAGAAGAGTGATTATGTAATAATAAAATAAATTTAAAAAATCCAAGAGGGATGAAAGTTTTGGATTTTTTGCAGTCATTGCCATCCTTGCAGTGTCTCATCAATTTTAACACCATAGCCAGTTGGCAATCGCTTTGTCATTTGCATTTCTGAAATATTTCTGACGGTTGTTCAGTCAATACATTGTTTGATTGTTAATCAAGCGAACTCGATGCAGCAAAGTGTTACCAAAAGCCTTCATAAGATCTGATGGCACCACTGGTCATATTTAATGCCAGCTTGCGCTAGTGCTCAGTCAGGATGAGGGGCGAGACAACAGAGGACTAGTTGCATAGGTAATGTTGCGTTTTGACATTAATACAGTGCTGGAAGAAGTACTCAGATCCTTTACTAAAGCAAAAATATCAATAACATAATGTAAAAATGCTTGAATACAGGTGAAGGTCCTGCATTCAAAATCCATGGAAGTAAAAGTAAGGTATTAAAGTACTGGCTTTGCAGAAAATTTTACTGGACTAATGTATTGAATAAATGTAACATTGTAAACACACTGATGAGAAAAGGCATTAGCAGTAATCAATCTGGAGCTGGTTTGACCTGGTTTGAAAGGGTCACAGAGTAAATCTGAGAGGTTGTGAGATGATGGATAGAAAAAAAGAAAAACTCTGCCACATAAATTTGGATTAATTTTTCAGATTTTTCTTTGCATTTTTGCAATATTGGAGAGTTTTACTACTTTGGGCCTAAAGCAGTTATTTGAAACCATGAGGAGGGAAATGTCTCAAGTACCTTAAAATTGTATTTAATTACAGTTCTTGAATAAATCTACTTAGTTACTATCCACCACTGAATATGGAGTTTATTCTTTCATTTCAATTACCTTTTGTGTGACTTCGGTGGTTTATTTAGTCTTTTATTTTGATATTTGCATTTATAATAGGCATCCCCTTTATTTTCACTCAGAAACTGGTGTCATCGGTCATCTACGTATATCATTATCTACAGTCATTACATTAAACAAGCAAAATACTGTTAGCATTGTAAAACTTCAGTTCACTGAAAAACATGCACGTGAAGTACTGGGTTCTCTTAATATCCGGGAGAAAAAGTTGACCCCCCCCGATACTCGCTGTATAATTTGCACTCTGGCTTAAGTATTCATCCAATTTACACTTCGTCCCTACTATTTTGGAATTGGGGTTGTATAATGATGGCGTCGGTCGAAGGCCCGACATCGGACCGATTGGCCCACGCTCTCAGTCAGAAACTGGGATCTTAGGCAGAAACTGACGCAGGGTGTGGGCGGCCGCTGTGGCCAAAATCGGTGGCCAATAGTCATAAACTTGGTCAAATAACATGCATGTGGTCGGGGACATTATATATTGTGTTTTTGTAACGTGTTGAATAGTATTTTTTAAGATTTAATTGAAAAATATTGGTGGCGTTTGCCCATGCTCTCAGTCAGAAACCGTGATCTCAGGCAGAAACTGATGCGGGGCGTGGTGGCCGCTGTGGCCTCAATCGGTGGCCAATCAGTCATTAACGTGTTCAAATAACATACATAGGTGGTCGGGGACACCAGACAACACCTACGACAAAATTACAATTACTAAAAGACAGAAACATGCAGTCATCATAAAAACCTCAGGCTAGGCTAGGGGAACCTAGGACCCAAAATAAAGAAAGAAAAAAAAAACAGAACTGTCAAGCAGCCTGTCCACCAGCCTACAAGTGGTATTTTCTATTGGAAAGTAATGACTTACCAACTTGAGACTCTTATTCTATCTATTAGTTAAGGTTTCTGACATAGTCGCGGTTTTTGACTGACATGCTGATATTTTGAGCTAATAGACTCCTGTTCTGGCTTGGTATTGCCTAGGCTACATACTTTAAAGCAATAGGTTTTTTTAAGCCACAGTGTTTCAAGGAGATTTTTGAGTTTTGATATAGGTTTTTATAACATTTTTCATGTATTTGCAGACCAGAATTTCTATTTTTCAGCAGCAACGGGATCCTGAGGTAAAAAAATCACTGTAAGGTTTCTAATTTCAGGTGATATACCTCTGGATATCACTTATATACAATTATAACACTGATTGGAGGCTTAACTAATTCTATTATCACTAGTTATAGGCCTCTGGATGGATTGCAGGCAAACAGTAGGTTTTCGCGTTTCTGATTTAGACAAGCAAGAGTATAGGGTAATGCGTATAACTCACCAAATATTCAACCAATGACCATGATATTTGATATACAGAGAGTAGACAAATACCTTTATAGGTATCACATGCGCATGCAAAACATACCCCAACTTCAGGGCCATGGCAGGGTATTAGCATATTACCTATATACCATTTTCCCATCAGCTATACTATCCTTCTATACATATCAGGGCATTTTGAGAAGATATAGGTATATATATGCATGTACGAGGCTTTAGAATATATGAATATCTTGAAACTAAGGCAGAGACCCGACCCAAAAAATGAGTTGAGGGACCCAACTTTGAACAGGTACCAAGAAAAAATGAAAAACGTCGCACGGCTTTGGAATATGATCCCACAACACCTATAGATTAAAAAACCACTCACTGCTAAGCTGTATGGGTACTTTAATTATTTTTCAGTACACGGGGTGGGGGGAGGGGGGGGCATGGGGGGCTAGCGCACATTTTGTGAGCCTGGCCCATATATTTTCAACATATTTAATACTGCAATGCATTTTTTCCTAGAATTACAATGTATGGATATAACTCTAAAGGGAGCTTGCTGGTGTGATAGACTTTTCATTGGGGCAATACATTTATCCATAAATGGGTGTGGGTATATGTTTACTGATACAGTAATTGAGCCAGCACTCAAGATTGAAATATAATTCAAGAATATTTTATTCCTTTCTTTTATCTCCTGATTTCTTATTCAGTCTGGAATAGTTTTAAAATTCATGAACACTCCTTGGCACACAGTGACATTTGATTATCCTACCAAATTGCATATCCATCTCCAAATTCTGCAGAAGGAACTTAAAGAGCTTAGGACATGCACTCAGCAAGTTTATGAATATAAAGGGGTACAATGAAAAGAATTCCCATCGTCTGCCTAAAAAAATGTAGAAAATAAATTTTATCCCAATTGCAATTTTTTGTTACTTTCCCCACCCCCCTCATTAACAAACATTCTGAGTAACACAAAAACGCGACTCTGGCACTCCTCTGTGAGGTCACGTCATAAGTAGCACACGATGGGCGATTGTGCGTCCAACAACGTTGGCATTTGAGTCAGATTCCGATAGTTCCTCAAAATTCTCAATTGAATCTGTCCATTTTGATGAAGAAGAGTACTTTTTTATGGAAGATGAGGAAACTCAACATAAAGCTGCTGTCACACCGGACGCGAAACAGATTTTTTCGCACGACAGATTACAGTCAAAGTCAATGCAAAGACGCGAATACGTTTTGCTTGTATTCGCGTCTTTGCATTGACTTAATGTAATCTGTCCTGCGAAAGCAGCTTAACACTGGATTCAGAACCATAGAACCATACAGATTCCAGCCTGAGTACTTAATGAAGACGGCTAATTGTCAGTGTCTCACTGTACAACGCTTACCAGCCAAGTAGCGGAATGATTATTATTCTAGTTCTACAATTGTTTCTGTGCATTGCATGTTGGATAACCAGCCTACTCACTTTTCAACCTTAAGTGAGTTCAATAGACCTGTTGTTTGGTTACCTTACCTAAAAAGACCATAATATATTACTCTAAATTGTGGTTGAACTCACGCCTGATCTAGCCAGTAGTGAAATGATAATGTTTGCTGCTCTACTCATGTCTGTCCACTGTTTCATTAGCTCTCGAAACAATGCATGTAAGCGGTACGTACCTCGCCGCTTGCTGTTATTTGCTTGTTAGCCAGTGAACACGCAGTGCTCAGAAATGTAGAGTCGTGAATGATATCACAACATGTGTAAATCATATTTTGCAGGTTGCTATTATTAGGGCATAAGCTAGCAAGCGCACAGTGTTCAGAAATAAAAAGAGCGCTGTGAATAGTATCATTTCACTACTTAGCTGGCCAGTTCACATGTTGTGGATTTTCTTCAACATATTGAGGTTCCTCCATCCTCAAGCAACTGGAGAGAGACAGATTCTGAAAAAGAAAATTTAGGCTTTATTGTGTCATGTTGATAAATGTAAAGCCGAGTTCCTCCCGCGCAGGAGGAACTCAACTCCCCAAGAAGAACTGCAGAACTCCCCCCTGAAGAACTGATTTTTACAGGCCCTTTTTATACCTCTGATTCTCGCACTACCATTGGACGGGTAACCTGAGATCCCAGTTAGGTAACCCTTCAGGAATGCAGAGCAAAGACGCATGCGCGTCACCTTAAGAGACCTACAGCCACACCCAGCAAGAAATATACAGAGATACACAGACAGATGAATATGATAAAAAGAAAAAGATACCAGTGGATGAATTTGATGCATATCAAATTATTACACATAATTCAATTATGTTTTCAGTTGCAAGTAATGATTTTGCTGAAGAAATATTGATCAAAGCTACAGAAATCAAATACATCCTCTGATTATGTTTTTTGAATCAACTAAACAGAAGCCTGTTTTCTACAGAACTACAGAAAACTACAGAAGCGCTGCTTCTGTGTGTGTGAGCTGCTCATGCATGTGTGAACTGAATTGCTTGTATGTGTGTGTCTATCTGTGTGTGAACGGCCTGCATGTGTATTTGTACTGCAGTATGTGAACTACTTGTATGTATGTGTGTGTTATATGTGTGTGTCTTTTTGCTGCCTACATAATATGGTTATTGATTATGAGTATGAGGAATGAATGAATCCTAATAGAAAAATATATATAATCAATATTAGTGAATATAATGAATAATGATGAAATAAAGTCTTCAACACACACTGAACAGCAAGTTGGCTGGCTGTTGAACAGGCAGTGCAGAGAAATGATTCGGGTTCTGCAAATAATAATAATAAGAGCAACAACATGTAAAAACATGAATACTCGAAATGTTGCCCAGTGTATATCGTAGGTTTCAGTGATCCGGGCTTGCCTGGGCCAGCAAAGTCGGCACCAGTACATTGGACTTGTTTTGTCCATATTCTCGATATCTCTGCATCTTTCGGCCACAGAAACATTCCATGGCCGTATGCATGCGTTGCACTGCATCCCCACACTACACATCGCTTTCCGTTCACTCTCAGTGATTTTTGTTGGTCCATTCTATAAGATATTCTCCGTCCAGACAAGAGTTGTAAACTACGGCTAACCACCTAGACCAGTGGTTCTCAAACTCGTTCCTGGCGTATATGCTGGTTTTTGTTACAACCACAACTGCAATCTTAGAATTTTAACAAGGTGTCGATCTGTTTTAATTAGCTGCATTCCATGTTGAGTGCAGTTATTTACCACCTTTAGCTGCATTTTTATGGACATATCCACTGTGCCATGAGGAATAAAAACCCTCAAAAATGTTATGCGAATTTTTCCATATTGTGAGGATTTGCAGGTTAAAAAAAAAATCTAAACAGATTAAACAGATCAAATTAGTCCGAGAAAATCAGTAAGCTCCAAATTGGGTTGCTGAACACAGGTGTTTCAAAATAATTTTCCTGAACTTAATAAAATGAACCTGAAATGAAACAGGTGTGACTTTACTGTTTGCCAAATAAATTGTTGGTTTTCACGACCTTGTGTTGGCAGTTTCACCAATGAGGAACCTATTGATTGTTCACGTTGATTAAGGGTTCAGTCAAATCGTTTCCCCTGGCAGTTATTCATACTGGTTTCTAACATATCTCATTGTGCATGAAATTTTAATTCTTCATGGCATGTGCAGATTTGTCAAATGTGGCTTAAGAGGGCAAATAACTGCTCTAAACCTCAATGCACCCAATTAAGGCAAATCAACAGCTTGTTTAAGTCCTCAGATTGCAACTCTGGTTGGAACAAAAGCCGGCAAACTCAGTGGGGCGCCAGGGCCGAGTTTCAGAACCACTGACCCAGACACAATCAGTGTACAACTTATGACGCTAAGCGGCTGAGCTGGCCCGGTGCAAATGTTCTCAATTGAGGCAAAGGGGGCGTTCGCTGAAGTGGGCAATTTAGCAGAAAAAATGCGTTTTTTTTTTTTTAAACATTGCGTAAAGTATGCGATATTAAAATCATCGCTAATTGTTCAAGATAGGTATTTTGTAGCATTTTATCACGTTAAAAAAACAAAGCTGAATTTCATGTCCTTAACTCTTTAAATAAGTGATTCTTCTCGTCTGCAGGTCTGTATGCTTGTGTGTTTGTGACTGCGAGTGAGTGCATGCTCATCCAATCATACTTGTGTGCATGCGTGCGTGAGGCAGGCACGGGGATCAGAGAACCATCCAATGATCCAGTCACAGATCCTGTGTATTGAGTCCTGCGGTGCATCGCACCTCTGTGATGACGATCATAAGACTGTGATGTTAAGATTAGGAGATAAAGGACACAGCCGCATTTTATCATTGTAAAATCCCCCTTATATGCTGCATCTCACAGGTTTCTCTTCATAAAGATATATTCACTGTATACCCTATTGGCTCATTTTATGAGGCCTAGGTCACTGAGAGCCCAGTTTTTAGGCTCTGAAAGATGCCTTGCTAAATGTGTGAAAGCATCTTTCCCATTTTGTTCAGAATTTGCTGCATTGAAGGGGGAAGTTTAAATTTTCACTTGGAAGGCAAATGGCTACTCGCATATAGCTAGGAGTGTGCGATGATTTCATGCACCATTTAAAACAGCATTTAATAAATTGTCAACTCATGCACTCAAGAGAGTATCATTCAGCATAATCATGGGCAGTGGTTGCACACAACATCACTGTGCATTTGGGACTATAAAAGAAAAGGCAATTGGACTTACTGAGTTGACCTACTAAACAGTATATGTTGTACTTAATAAAATTGCATGCAACTGCTATCCTTCACTCATTTCTTCATAATGTATGAACATTTTTTATCAAAGTTTTGGTATACAACCCCTGAGTTTTTTTTAAATATGTTTTAATTTTTATAAACTGAAGTTCTTATCCACTATCCACCAAAACAGAACACTACTGTTTATTAATCAGCCCCGTGGATTCTGTTTTTTTTTTTTTCCACTCTTTAATTCAGAGAAGCCTGTTGCTGCAACAGATAAGCATTTGCTGTGAGGCATGACCAGAATGTCTGACAGCAACCAGTCAATCTCTCTCAATTGATATGGCTTGCAGCTTCAAGATGATTGGGAAAAAAAAATACAATGATCTGATTTGGATTTTATGAATCAACGAGCACTGTAAAAAAATAAGCATTTATTGTAGATCGGACCAGAATATACAGTGGTGCATAAAATACACCTTGCACCTGTTTGTGTCTGTGTGTGCGCATGCGTGTGTGTGTAAACGCATCAGTTAGTGTTCCTTGTCCCTTAGAGAATGCATGCACATGTATGTGTGTGTGTGTGTATGTATGCATGCGTGTGTGCGTGTGTGTGTATGAAGGTACATGCCTTCAATGTATCCATTTTCAATTCCATACCGTCCTTTGCATGTCCCAGAGAAACTGTCCAGAATGAGGCATTTCGTTGGTTTGCTTGACACTGTGAGATATTCTCCACAGGTAGAGCAGAGACAGGCATATTTGGGAGACACAGGGGTGTAGCATGACCTTGACAGCCTGAGCTCCCTCTGTTCATCCACTCCTGCATGTGAATGCGAATGAGGGTACTCAAGCCATCGGATCCTCAGGCTGTAGAACATAAATGGCGATGAAAAAAATGCGCAAGACTGGTAGACAAGCATTTTTAGCTCCAAGATGGATGAACTCAGTGTACCATCTGCGGAGAAAACATCAGGCCCCATACTGGCTTTGGAAAATCTGCTGCTGCCAATCGTCATCTCAGCATGTTCAAGTTATGCACAAATTATGCATAAGCATCCTGAGAATTGTCATGTAAGCACTGGCATTCAGTAATGCTTATCACTTCCTCATAGGGGAACCATTGAAATAAAAAGAGTGAAACCAAACAAATTATTCCTTTGCTTGGTTGTGGCAGATAAAGACTGCATATTTAATATGCAACTGAATTCCAGAGTGTGTTTGGTTTTAGCTGAGCCGGGCTGTGGGTTTGAATTAGGCCTGGAGGCCCTCTGTGCAGAGTTTGTATGTTCTCTCGAAGCTTGTGAAGGGACATGCATGCCAGGCTAATAGGAGACTCTAATTTGCCCATGGGTGTGGATGAATGGGGTCTGTGCCCTTTGGACTGGTGAGCTGTCCAAGGTGTGTACATGCCTTTTGCCCATACTTACTTTGGATTGGCTCAAGCTTCTCCACAGCCCCAATGAAAAAGTGCCATATGGATGGAGGATTTTCTTTATTTTCTTGGCATCTAATGTATTAGTATAATCAAAAAATGTTTTATATTTCAGATTTTTTGTTAATAGATTAATATAGCCATCGGGTATTGCAAACATCTTGTGTCCGTCTGTCTGTGTACACAATTACTCCTATCCTATAAATGTCAGGGTGATGAAATTCACAAAGACTGTTCTTGGGACATATAGTTTCGACAAGTTTGAAGATGGGTAACCTTGGCCTACTTTAAGGGGTCAAAAGGTCACATTCTTTGTAAACACTTTCCTTCATTACATCTTTACAGCGTGTATGTTCTGGATAATCAGCGCGCAGAACATGGTGGATGGCCTTCACCTGGTTAATGGGGTAAAAACATTGTTTCTGATCAGTGTTACTTTCATTACGCCTTTGTACTACCATGACATTTTTTGGTGAAGCTATGTCTAATTCATAAGGTGAACTCACTGGATAATCAAATTGGAGGACATGGAAGCTACCTGGCCTTCACCTACTTTAAATACCTTCTAATTACAATTTGATGTAGCAACATTATCAACCAAACTGATCAGTCACCTCATATCAAATTTTGATGACTGTGCATCATGTCAGACTTCATATTCTGAATGCCAAACGATGTAAACTCCCAGCTGCCCTGTTCCAGGCTTTCCATAATCTGCCAGGTCCTAAATGAAAGTGGACAATTACCTCGGTCTTCCTTTTGACTCTTGAAACTTCTCTCAAGCCCGAAAGGATTAAACACATCGTGTTACATAGGCAAACATTAAAAAACCCTTTATGTTGTAATTTCTTGCCTTATGCCCATACGGCCGAGGGTACTTTAGCATTGCGTTCTATGAATTGTTTATTCATGATGGAATTTCATCGCATACGTACATTTAACACAAGCAGTGTATATTTAGTGTATATGTTTTTTTTCCTCATCAAAAATACTGTCTAAACATTGCCAAGCAGTTCTAATGTGCTTATTTATGAAAGAGTCTGTACACATTGCCTCAGGAAAATTAGAAATTGAGCATTAAAAGGTCGAGATACAGAGGATAAAGCATTTCACCCAAGAAATGTCTTCTAAAAAACAAATGTATATGTATGTTACATACAGACAGTTTGGGATACAGCGGATGTGCAATGCACATTTCCCTGATCACTCACATGAGAAAAAGACAGAAGGAAATGGCTGGTTTTTCTCTTGAAAAGGGTCCCATGGTGGTCATGCAGGCTCCATGCAGAGGAGGATAGGGCGGAATGATCCTGTACTTAGAGGTGGATAAATAGCATCGAAGGCAGATTAGGGCCGTTTGCGGTGCTCATCTGCTGGGAGGGGTGGGCTGTGTATTCGCAAAAACTGGGAGCAAGGTGAACAGTAAAGGCCTCAAACAATTAGTTATCAGGTAAGTCAGGTAGCAGCTTATACTTTCAAATAAAGTCAGGGACATTAATATTTGGACACTGGGGGAGTGGTTTTTTAAAGCCGTGCACTACATCATTGTAATGTACCGATCAGGAACCAGTCGCAAGAACCAGGAAATGCAGTAGAGCTTGGTTTATTGATAAAGGGGGGTGACCCCCGCAGGGCAGAAAGCAACAGTACAGAGTCCACAATCCAAAAGTCAAAATCCAGTTGGGCAAAAATAGAATCAAAAACCAGTGCAGCAAACGGAAACGGACAGAAATGGGTCTGGTACACAGGAATAGTTCTATCAGAGAAGCAAGCCAGAATCCACAGGACGCAATCCGAATCGTTACCAGGGCAGATCTCGTAGTCGGGCAGAAAAATGGTCAAAACACACAGATGCAACAATAATCCAAAATTACAAAAGCTAGAATCGAAAGTCGGGCTATCCAGTCAGAAAGATAAACACTGAGAATTCAAGGCGAGGAACATGGCACAAGAAAACTAGGGAGAACGATCTGATGAGAGTGAACCAAACAGACATCTTATATACACACCCAGGGTAAACACATGACCAGGAGAACAGGTGCAATCAATGGTAACAATGATCAGGGACAGACACATGAGGAATAAACTAATTACATGAATTTGGCTGTAGCCAAAACACAAGACAAACCTAAGTACAAAACAACAGCTCCGGTTAAGGAGTACTAAAGTGCCAAGATAAAAGAAAAGGATAGCATAAAGTATAAGTGGAAATCCACAGAAACTTGCAGCAGAGATAATTAGGGATACGCAAGGAGGCGGAGATTAGAATTGAGCGACTGCTGAGAGATCGTTAGTCAATTCGTATGTGCAGCTATCCCGAGTGCATGTTAGAAAGTTAGTAAAAATATACAAGATTAGTGTGGTTAGTAATTAGCAAAAAACAAGAAACTGTTAGTATGTCTTAGAAAGACAGTAAAAGAGAGAGGAAGGAAGAACACGAGATAATGAAAGAAGATTGAAACCCAGAAACCAATAAATCACCCGAATGAGTGGCACGCAAGACAAGGGATCGTGAGCAAAGATACACACATGACAAGACAGGGGAGACAAAGTGCGAAGCATGGAAATGAAAACATGGCATGGAAACTAAATGATCTAAGACATGAAAAATAATAACACAATGAAATCCAAACTACCAAAACACAATACATAATCCTAAGAATGGTCAAAGGGCAGGCAGTGGTCACTAAACACAGAAATCCTAGACATGGCTAGGCCAGGCACAGAAATTAAAACATGACATGCAGAATGCAGAATCACAACAATCATAGTAGATGAATATGATCCTAAAACACAAACTTATAGTTTCAGTTGCAAGCACTGTTGAAAAAAAATAAAATACATAACAACAACAACAACAATAACAACACTAATAATAATAATAATTATTATAAGTTAAGTGAACTTAAAAATGCTTTGCAGCCAGTTATCTTTTGAGTTTGGTGAACTTCAAATCCCAGTGGTTGCTCAAATTTACAAAAGAACTTGAAACTTGAAGTTGAACAAACTCAAAAATGTTTTGCAGCTGGTTGTTTAACTTTCCTAGGTTTAGTCAGCTTTTCATCATTCACAGTTAGTAACTAGAAATATTAGTTTTCGCAAACGAAAACATACAGTATGTATCCCCCGAGAACCCCATCCCCAGTTGAACTTAGAGACATCCTAGGCTAAGAAAATCAACAATAGAGATGGAAAGTGATAGTACATATGTCACAGCCAATTATGCTGATGCTGTCATAGGATGACCTTGAAAAGGTCACCATACCCAACAAAATCCCCTGGGCCTGATCAGTATGGGTGGTCAATATGTAATGGCAACTCAAAACCCCCCAAAATCCGAATTTAGACAATCTATCAAATGACCTTGAAAAAGTGTTCAAACTTGTCTGAGCCCCTCCAGAGATACATCTGTGGTATCAATTTCAAGTGTCTTGCTCAAATCCCTCCGAAGTTAGAGAGTGCACAACCCCTGAATCCCATAATGCCGGGTGACCTTGTAAAATCAGGCCAAGGTCAATGTCACCATACCCAACAAAATTCCCCAGGCCTGGTCACTATGGGTGGTCAATATCTAATGGCTGCTAAAAATACTCTTGGAGATATTAGCAAAAACATTTGCGGCGGCGGCGGCTTCACACTACTGAATACATACATGCTCCCCCTGTTGGGGGATGTATAATTAGATAAAAAGACTTGATTTCAGATGTGTTATTTGCATTTCTTATATGTTGCTGTTAATTATCAATATGACATTAAGCAGTCAATCCAATTAATTGCAATAAAGCTCTGGGGACAAATTTCACTTTTTTAATCTATATCTGCATCTGCTGTACAGTATCGTCCTAAGGTTCCATCTCACATGTAAGATTTTTTTTGACAAATTAGAAGACAAACAAACACAGAATCAAAAGATTGCAATTCTTTTTCTAACCATAAAAAGTGTATTTTCATCTTATCCTGGTTTTGCTCATCACGAATGCAACCAAACATCTCATTGTGCTGCTTTCTATTTGCCTATGCTTAACCGGTGTTATTGAAAATTTATTTTAAAATTGAGGGAAAAATGACCCAACTTGTTCACAAAATGGAAATAAAGGCTACAGGTAACTCTAAAATTTGTGTCAATTAACCCTAAAATACATAATCTAGTGAAATGAATGAACAAAAAAGTAATGGAAATAAAAGAGATTGCTGAAGTAAAACATTGCTAAGATCAGGGCCATACTTACATTGTTTATTATGAACTGTTAGATTTATCCTGCTGAGGCTAGTGAGAACCACAGTGAATAAACAAGCTGAAGGTTATGAGAGTAAATCATATTCTTGTCCCATCACATTCTCAATAGACATGACTGAGAAGTATATGATGGATCAAAGGCAAACTCAACGGTGCATTTTATTAACAAAGCATAAGTGGATTCAATGACTATGCAGGAAAAAAATTGCCTTAAAACTTTAAAAGAACCATTCTAACCCATTGTTGCCGTCTTTTTTCTTTTTTTCAGTTAAGAATACTGAGTTTCTCTTACAAGCCTTTGACAAAAAGGAAAGATAACACTAATTCATAATTTACAACAGCACAAAAACCATGCACTCTCCTCCAAAATGTTTAAATCGGAACTCTCAAAACTGTTTTGTTGGAAATAACGCGAAATGTAATGCCACCATTTATATTTAGAGGCGTGCACATTTTCTGTTTCACAGACTGAGTCAAAAACTCTTCCTAGTAAAATTTTAATGCGGAGTCAATTGCGACAGAAGAGATGTCCACAAAATAGCATAAAATTAGTTGCACTGCATGCAAAAATCTTATGAGGTTCCAAATTAACAAATGCAAATATAGTGGCACAAATAGCCCAGTTGTTCTACATGCACTGTTCTGCATCTATTCTTATTTTTTTTTCAGCCGCAAGGGAAAACTGGCATGCTGCGTATGCTATACATATGCTATACGTGAAGGTATATCATGTTGCCTGGTTCACTTTTTTCCATCATGCTGGAAAACTATTTGGGGGCCTGTTTTCATCCCCTAAGTAACGCAAGACCCTCTATTTGACGCTTTTTTACACAGACTGATGTAGCATTCCATATAAGCTAATGAATTGGTTGATCAATTAAGCTTACGCAAGAGGACAAAATATCTGCATTAAGTTCACGTAATTACATTACCTTACATGCATATCCTTACTGTATCTACCCTACCCTATCTACCCTATCACATGCAAAGGGGCGGCTAGATGAATATCAAGGGTGTATTTCAGGGGGAATTTTCCATGAAAACTAGATGGCATCAGTGGCAATGTCATGTAAATTAGGTCACACAAGGCTATAATGGGTATCTTTCTAAAACACAAGGCAGACCATGTAGGAATTGGGAACCACATGTAAGCTAAAGTGCAGCCCATTTTTAGTTTCACCTGCTGGTGCCATAGTTTTCCATTTTATGTGAAATTGGGGTGCACTTTTCATTAGAAGTAAAAAAGATCCTGACTCCTCAGCAGTTAATGGTGAATTAGCTAGAATTCCAATATAGTAGAAATCTGATGAATAATAAGTAAATAGCGCAGTGAAAAGCTACACCCATAAACTATGAGGTGCAATATGCATTTCCCACATAAACAAACCCAGTAATTCTTACTTTCAGGAATATGTTGACATTAACTGCTCAAAATAGACAGGGAAACACACTCAGGCTCTTAAAAAATTATTTCATACATAAGTACCCCTGAACTGAAGCATAACTAGGAACATAACAAAAAATACAGTTTTTGCCCTACAATTTCCTTCAGGCTTGCTCGGACCCTCTGGGGAAAAAAACACCACTCGGATGCAGCAGTCAGTTTGAAGGCGTAGCAGGTTGTCTTCGATTTATATTAGCATGAACTCAATTATTTAACTCTGTACACACATACACTGTGAAAAATAAAATGTTGACTTTGTTTGAAAAAATAAGGCAACCAGCTGTAAAGGATTTTTAAGTTTCCTCAACTTCAAGTCTCAGATGTAGCACAAATTCATTTTTGAAAGAACTTGGAAGCTGGTTCTCTTACTTTTTTAAAGGGAACCTAACATGCTGATCCTTTTTGTTTAATACATATTAGTAATGTTGTGCATGCTCAACCTGAAAAGTTTCTAAACATATGATACAGGGATTTTGCCGTAATCCAAGAACGTGATTTCATGAGCGTGATTTCCTGAACAGCTCCTCCCGAGTTCATCATGAGATCTGGGTAAAACCTGACGTCAGGTTGTGCCGTGCAATAAGTATAGACCTAGCCGGAGCCAACTACTGCGCTGGATATGCCCACACCGGAAACTACTCTAGCAGGTACTAACAACGGCAGATCATACTATGCCTTAGTAGCGTCTACAGTTTTGGAAATACAAAAGAAGAACCGCAGATCATTTGAGGTGCAATTTTTTCAGTATCTCTCCCAAAGATACTTGTCCGTTTACTATTGAACGCAAAGAAAAACAAATATTTCTCTTCCAAAAGATGATGGCACCAGAAATCAGTGGGTAGCACTTTTTGTTTGCTGGCAGCAAACAGCCACGGCCAAAGGGAACGTTAGCTTTTTACTCAGCATTTCACCAAAGACAGCTTTGTCAATAAAGAATAATTCAATACAGGATAAGCGTTTCAGCTGCTTCTCAAACCTGAAGCAGTTGCATCGATCAAGCGCTCGGAGCCACAAGCTGTAAGTAACCATATAACAGCAAATAATGTAAGTGAAGCTAACTTGTTACGGGTGGCTTGCAGGACTACTAGCGATAATTAGCACTAACAACTGGCCTCAAACGCAGGCTTTGTAAAATATCTGAAGATAAAGCCTGTATCGATCGCGACTGTCTGTGACTCACAGACACAGAAGCTGTTAGTTGCTTTTACTGCATAAGCCAACCTGACATGATAGCCAGTTGATTGTGGCTGTAGCACAGCGGCTGATGTAGCCAACTTACTGTTGTCCTAAATATGCATGAGTGATATCAGGGGAAATTCTACAGAAGGTGTGTAAACATAAACTTCATTTGAAGATAACTTTTAATACTTGTTTATAGTTTGGATGCTTGTTGCAACTGTTCACAGTAGCAGAACTTGCAGTCTGTAAAACCTGCATTGCAAGGGTTTGTCTCTGTGATTATGACCGCATGGTTACCAGCTACTGCATATTAGTTTGCGTGTCGTGCTAATTAAAAATGCTCCTGGTGAACTTATATACAGTAATTCTGATTGGTACGCTTGTTACTTCAGTGAGCATCAATGTGGCAGTTTCATCATAACATCGCCTGGTTGTAGCCACTACAGTTAGTGATCGCTTCACAAACTTATCCATGACCGGGATCAGCCGGATACTTCACTAATGTCTGGGCAAGCTAACTGGTGATAAAATGAAAGCAATGTGAAACGCAGAAGCTCTACCGGTTAACAATTGATTTCTCTGCACTACCTTGACATAATTTCATCCCCCTTTAGAAATTGTTGTGGATAATAAAAAGCCGAAAGAGGCCGAGATTTAAAAGATAATTCTTCCCTGTAGAAGTGATCAATTTGCTAGCTCCACATAAGCAACTTGTCCGCGCTAACGGACCTTACGGTCAGCAAAACCTGTATTATGTTCATAACATAACCGAGCCCTCTCTAGCTGTCGCGTACTATCCATGAGACTGCTTTCACATTGTACACAAAACAAATTTTTCACGCAACAGAATAGTTACATTCAAAGTCAATGCAAAGGCACGAATCCAGACGTTATGGGCGCGTTAAGCAGCTTTGAAACCGGACGCAAAACAAATTTTTTGCGCGACAGATTACATTCAAAGTCATGGCCGCTTATCAGCTACTGCATGTTAGTCTGTGTGCTCTGCTAATTAAACATGCTTCTGGTAAACTTGTATGCAGCAATTATGATCCATATGCTTGTGCTACCTCAGTAAGCATCAATGTGACAGGTTCATCATAACGTTGCCTGATTGTAGGCACTACAGTTGAAGCTAAATGGAGAGGTGCTGTATGTGCCTGCCGAGTTGGGCTGCAGACATACATTTTGCAAAGCTTGGGGTACGTTTTTGGGTGCTTATGAAACAATCGCTTCACTTATCCATGATGGGGGTCAGCCTGATACATCTGCAATGTCTGGGCAAGCTCTCTGATACTACTAGTGAAGGCAATAAGGAAGCGCACAGGTTATAACGTGTCCGGTATAAGAAACGCTGCATTGCCATCAATTGAATATTAAGTTCTTTCCTGTAAAAGTGATCGATTCGCTAGCTCTACATAAGCAATGGTTTACGCAGGTGGAACTTACAGTCTGTTAAACCTGTTTTATGTTCATGACATAACCAGAGCTCTGTCTAGCTGTCGCATGCTATCCATAATGCCCCCTCTTTCCGCAAGGAAAAGTTGGTCATTCCGAAGTAATAAGTAAACCCTTACCATAGGCAATTTCCGAAAAGGCCGTTTTGATAAAAGCTTTCGCCCCACCGTCACATACCAGCGTGGATGCTGTGCATTTCTCCATGCTAACACACCACAGTTATGCTAATGAACCAGCAGGTCCTAATACACACTGAAGCAGTCCATAAGCTGTTGGTCCACTTTTAGCTGCTCCTCACTGTCCATGTTTCCCTCTAAACTCAGACCCACCAGATTTCTACGTTCTCCGGTCTACACTTGGGCATGTCGACTCATTCTACAAATGTGTCTATATGGGGTGGATTCTAGCTTTCCCTGCATCTGAGCTTGTCGTCGTCAAAGCAAACTCTGATCAGAGCGTGGCTTCTTTGACAGTACCTTGAAACCATACCCTGTCTTTTGCCATCCTTCTTGCTTGTTCCATAGAGCCAAACACATCAACTATGGTCTTCTCCCATTTACATCTTAGACTTCCTCTCCTTCTCTCTCCTGGAATGTAAGCCTCCAACACTCTTTTCTCTATACCATCTTGCCGCTTAATGTCACCAAAGTAGGATTATTTCTGCTTCCTTACATACTGCAGCAACCAATCATTTGTTATGCCAAGCTCCTCTCTTATGCTGTCATTTCGATAGCATTTGTTTCCAAAGGCAGTGATGAGTTGTTCCACAGTCTTATGCAGTGCCCCGGTCTCAAAGGCATATGTGGCTACTGGAAAGACACAGGCTTTAAGAATTCGCAGCTTGGTTACTTTGTCTTGTCCATGCCACAGCTTCTTCATTCCAATGAGTGTTTGCATTCCCATTGCCAATCTGCTTCTGATTTCTTTGGTGTTATCTCCATCACCCTGGATCCTGGCGCCAAGTTACATAAAATTATCAACCTCCTCTAGTGCAGATCCATTTATACAAATTTTCCGTATGCTTTCATCATTCAATCCTCTAGAAACAGACACAACTTTGGTCTTTTTTGCATTGATCTTTAGACTATGAGATTCACTTTCTTTGTTCACGGAATCCACAAGTCTGATGAGGCTAGATCTTCACTTGGACATTAAAGCAGCATCATCTGCATATTGTAGATCACCTACACCTTACCCTCCAACATGTAAAAGATCATAGCTTTTGCATTGTCCTTTTGCCTTAGCATCACGCATTATGTCCTCTGTGTAGATATTGAAAAGGGCTGGAGAAAGAATACAACCCTGTCGGACACCCCTTCTCCGAGCAACGGACTAGTAAAACCGCTGTACTCACCAACTGTTGCCATAGCAAACTGTAGCCAATAGCAAATTTGTGCTTGAGCTTCCAGACTTTAGCAATGCGTCCTCACTTTCGCCGTTGCACTTATTAGAACAAGTTAATTTCATTAGATCTATACACATGTACTGCGTTAGATTGCAGAATTGCCCATCGATTCCTGTCAGTTTCACTCTGGAGCCGGACCAGGAAAACTGCGTTCTGCTGCCTCATCTCGCCTAGATCCGCCCTCCACAGAGCTGGCCAGTCAGAAGTACGTGGGCACACGGGGACTGGGGGCCATAGCGGAAGAGCCATCCCAATGAGGCGACTACTATGGACTACAAATGGGGTTTTTTGAGAATGGCTGTATGAGCGAAGTAAGTACCCTTTTTTATTTTGCGTGGTCAACAGTACTCTAGGGGAGTCAAAGACAAAAATATAAACTTGGAAAAATAGCAAATTAGGTCCCCTTTTTAGCATTGGCAACTGTGGCATTCGCTCACTTCAAAGAAGCAGACGACAGTTGCGGACCTAGCATTAAACTGTTTAATGAGTCTTTAAGTCGCATATTTCATAGTCAAATTTTGTCATGATAGCACAACATACTAAACCAATTAATAAAAATTTTATTAATTGCTTATTTTTGAGACCTGTGGCCTCGGGCGAATACGGTGACCCTCCAGCCAGTACCACGGCAATACGGAAATAAGCAATTAATAACATTATATTTATGGCAGCTGGTGAACTGGCAATGCATGTGTTTCATGATCGTTTAAATGAGATAGATCATTTGAAACGTCTTTATGCAATTTCATTGCTTCCAACCCCTCCGATGCACAAGGACTTTAATTCTGCGTGAAAATCTCTTCCGTATGTATTGATTAAATAATTGCTGACTACAGCAGAGGAGCATAAATATGCCACTTAAACTCACACTGAATGCGTGAGAGTTGACAGGTATGCGTTATAGATGAAAACTGGCCACACCTGATAAGGTTGAGAGGTTTTGGAGTTTCGGTAATGGTAATTTAAATGAATGATTGAAAACAGGTCGTGATCAATCCTTAATTTCAAGGGATTGTTTTGAGACACCCCTATTGCAGTTCACCAGCCGCCACTGGTGTGTGTGTGTGTTTGTATATATATATATATATATATATGGATATTCTGCTAAGGCTGACATATACGTAGCTCTGAGCATTCACTCTGCTGTGCATGGATATGTTCCTGTGCTGCAGTTTTTGATAGCGTACCCTTGACCTTGCTGTCCAATTTGTCTCACACTAGCTTGATTTAAATTCTCTTGTTGATAATATAATGAATTGGTCTATTCTTACAATCATAGCTTTTCATGAATAAAAACATTTTAGGAAGTTAAATCACTTCATTTTCACTGAGTGCCACAACACAAGTAAAGTGCCACCAAACTTATAAATGATTTAAAGGTCCGTTTTTTTGTACGGAGCAGTATGGTGCTATTAATTTTAATAGGACTTGCAGGCTATGGAATGGAAATAAGATGTTAATAAGATGTTATGGAAATAAGAGTTAATTGTCGTTGCTCAAGATGTAGGCCTGCCTATATATGGCTTTTATAGGGTTTTATTTATTATGATTTCATGATTTTGGGAGCCACTGATATAGGTTTTATCCATTTTTGGTTACCCCTTGGATACAACTTTCTGTATTGAACCTGAACTTATTTATATTGTGTCGATTTTTGTTTCCATGTTTTTAATTGTGTACTTTATGTTATGTTTAAATTAATTGTTGTATCCATAAAGCTTAAAAAATAATAAAATAAATAAAATAAACTTTTCACTGCTTACAGTGAGCCATATGGTTGAAATATACAAATCAGTTACGGATGCACATCGAGGATGCTTTGATGGAAGGCCTCTTCTCTAAGCTGATATTGTGTCAGTTTTAACTTTTGCACCTGGACATTTGCTTTTAGACATCAATTTATCTCCATATGATATGCAGCTCGAATTCTCTGGGCTCCTCTGAGTGCTGTGTATTCTTTAAAAGGCAGTGTTTTTCTAAACTATAGACTGTCCCAAGAGACAGGTTATTTCCACAGTGATTCAGCCTCGGGAATTTATTTGTTCAGAGTGGAGATTGTGTGTCCTTTCTCTTCCTTCTCTCCATTATATAAGGCTACTATACTGTCCATGAAGCCATTGCAACTATCTTTTCGACCAGATTGCATCTGCCATTTCCTTTTCTTTTTGCGTGTGGATTTTGCGGAAAAGCAGCGTCTCAGTATTGGAAAGAGAGTGAAGACATGTAAGATTATCTACTTAAGTCTGAAACGCTGAGGCAACAATGCAAGCCAGCCAGACAGTTTCAGTCACTCATCATAATAACAATGCAGGCTGTATGCACATGCTACAATTTGTCAGCAGTCATCAGCTTAGTTCTTCATTATAGAATAGCAACTAGGCGTGATTGATCTGAGAACAATTTCAACCAAAGAGACACCATTTTCTCAGGTTGATGGCTGCGCTTCTGGGATAGGTGTGGGTCCAAGGACATACAGTCCAATTTAGATGTCTGGCCAGTATCAAAGGCCCAGTATTGCATAAAAAAGCCTCTTTTGGGGAAGTTCAAATTGACCCCAGGGAACCCAGAGGGTGAGTACTGCATTTCTGACATCTGCTTGTTTTTTTTAGAAATAGTGTTTTTTTTTGTCACAAGAATTAGAGTTATTAGAGTAATTAGCAATATGCATGCTGGGACAAAAACCTAAATTCAAAATGTTGTCAGGCACAGAATTATTTGCATCCTTTATAAAAATGGAACAAAAAGCCTGCCGATGTAAACAATGCGGTTAATTTCAACATATAGGATATACGGGGAAACTGTAGGCTTGCATTTAATTACATTGATCCTTTTGTGTTCTGTTACCTTGTGTTGTTGATAGAGGTCAAAAATATTGGTATTCATAAGCAATTACCAAATATAAATTAAACAAATTGGAATTGGCAAGATATTTTCACTTAATTCAGTTCATCTCAGTCTAAAAGAACTGTATTGTTACATCTTGTGTCCCTTTAAATTTGTTTCACTTTTTTTTTGGCTGATTTCCATCTGTTTTTTTTTTTTTTGTTGTCTTATTTGTTTGAGTCATTGCTTCCTGCATTCCTTATGCCCTGCCTGCACCTATGTCTCATTCTGGCATATTAATGTTATGAATTTGAGTTTGTTTTTGTCAGTCTTTCTTTGCAGGATGTCCTTTGGCTTGCTTGTCCGTTGTTGCTTGTTTGCATGCCTACAGTTTTTTGTTACAGTTTTCCTAGTCTTAGCTCCGGCTACCTGTGTGGTGCTGTTTCCCTGCCTTTGCTTTGTCCGTATGATTTCACTCCTCACCACATGTTCCTCCACTCCTGCCCTGTTCTCTCACACTGATCTACCTGCTATGACCCCGACTTGCTCCATGGACCTTGACCAGCCTGCCCTCTATCTCTCAATACGCCACGGTCTTGACCCGGACTGTCCCCTGACTGTGATTTCTCTGCTCTTCATTGTTCTATTATTTGGTTCAGACTCTGCTCTTCATTGTTCTATTATTTGGTTCAGACCCTGTGACTCTGACCATAAGAAATAAAGTGCAAGTGTTTCTTGCTATACTTGGGTCTATGTTTGGTTCCTGTATTCTTGTCTGTAACATATATTTTGTCAATCTATCAATTTAAGTTTCAGTTGGGTAAAAAAATGCAGTGACATAAATGCAGAATCCCTTTGTAATCCATCACCGCAGAACAAGCAAAAGAGCTGTCACAACAAGCAACAGAAGCATCACAAGAGAGGAGTATAAAATGATAGTAGAAAGAAATAATAATGAAAATAAATTGGACTCCCTAACAATTTAAATTAGTAACTGAGCTAATCAACTGTTTGATGGCCATTTGAGCTAAGTAAATGGTAACAGGGTGAGAGCGATTGTCGGTTAAAAAGTAATGATTATGCAGACGTTGCTCTGTTCAGCATGTTGCCGGTTGAGGCTTAAGTTAGTGAAGTTCTTTTCTGGAAGCATTCCTTATGGCTTTCACAGTGTTTGGCAGCCGTTTGCTCAAGACCGCATCAGGTGTGATTCGTGGAAAACAAAAGGAGCGAGCTTCTTCGTCTACCCCATGGCAGGACTTATTACTACTGCACTTAAAAGCATCACAATAAATATAGCGTCCCTCCCTATTAAAACATTGCCTTTTCTGTCTTCGTCTGGTTTTCTTGAATACAGGTTAAAAGGGATTTTGAATTACTGCTTACTGTTTTTAGTAAAATTTTACCCAATGCCCTAATTCTTTTGGAGCTAAAGATGTATTTCTAGTGAATGTTTCCCCCAGTAACCAAAATAAAACTCCCAGGTAAGCATACAGCTCTATATCTTGCACATCCTTAGAAGCAATGGCAAGCAAGCTGTTTCCCTTTCCATAAAAAGGCCAATGGTAAGACATCCATGAAATAGACAGCTAGACAGACTTCTTCATAATTAACTCATCCTTGCACTGCAGTTGTCATGTTCATGTTCTTCTCACCTGGGGCTGTGCCATGAATCACACTGAAGCTGCCGTGCCAGGTTATGTTTGATAATGAGAGCACAGCCTCAGATAGCTTCATGTCACATGCCTGCATAACTTTGCATAATACCTAGGAATGAACACCTCCCTATAAGTCTTTCTTTGAGTATTCTCTCAGCCTCATCCAATTAGCCACCTATCTACTCATTACCTAACCCGCTTATTCCCAGTCAGGGTGCGCTGGAGCCTATTCACGGCATAAGAAGAGTAAAGGCAGGAAAACAACTTGAGCAGTTTGTCTGAGCAGCGATCACACGAAATTCACCCACACGTGGGTAATTTAGAGTCTCCATGCCTGACATGCATGTCTTTGGACTCGGCGAGTCCTCGGAGATTACCAGAGGTGTGAAGTCCAGGGCTCAGAAAGTAAAAGTCCTGCCAAGTTTTTCTCCCTCCCACAGAATGAGTTGATCACTCATATTGGCTCTATCTCCTGTCCAAAGTAAATCCAGGTGGTTGGAATAAAGGTCTGGGGAGGATTTTTACTTTCTGAACCCGGACTCTACACCCCTGGAGATAACCCAGGCTACCTCAAGGAGAACATGTGTACCAAGAGGCAGAAAGACTCTGGGCCGGTTTTGAACCCACCACCTACTTACCATGAGGCAAAAGTGCCTACCATTGCGGCGCTTTGCTGCCCTGATCCAATTATATTTTGAGATAAGATGTCAGTTTTGTTTCCTTTGGGTCCCACTAACCTGCACAAGATACTGCAGTAAGATGCACTCAGCTGAAATGTGCCAGTCTTTATTGTGCACACTGAGCCAAGGCAGACAGGACAGTTCTCTGTTAAAGGTTCGCTTCACCCATGCACAAGCGTTAACTCCCAAAAGTGAAATATGGTGTCAATAAAGTTCATTCCTCCTCCATGTGGCCCTGACAGGTTGTTATCGTAGAACATAGTATTTTGTTCCTTGTTACCAGTGGCTACACTATCCAGTCTGTCTGCATTTGAAAAACAGTCTTCTGCCTCTAGGAGAAAAACCCTTGCAGGATAGAGGTGACAGTCAGACCTTATGAAAGAGGAGGAAACTTTTTAATGAAAAAAAAAAGTCTATTTGAGAAATTTGTTGATTTTCTGAATTTAGTGTTTGATAAAGAAACTGGGAGTTGATTCTCCTCTGGAACAATGTCCTTCCCAAATGTAGGTCTTATTAGGGGCAGTGTTTCGGCTTCCTGGAATTGCTGGAGGTAAACGACAGCCAAGTGTTGCATTGCTAAATTAAATGGGGCACAGCTCAAAGTGTAACATTGATGAAAGAGAGAATAACAACAGTTCCACTGAGTTACTGCAGATGTGGGCGTTCTTGTAAATCTGCATTTTTGAATATGAAGAGGCAGAGATGTGATGGACTTTCTCCATCAGCTGGCATTATTTCTATGATGCCTCACTGATTTAACCCTTTAAAGTTTACCAGCATATACTATTTATATGATTAGCATGTTCTTATCTGGACACTGAATTCTGATGTTATTCTCAAAACTGGTAGTACAATAGAGTAATTAAAAAAAATTAAACTTGGCCAAGATTTCAAGGGGCTAATGCAATACATCATCAAACTAAATTGGCACCTCTGTCTGCACGTCTGTCCTTAGATTTTCTCGGCAACTGATCGATTTAACAATTTGAGGGGTTTATTGCTAAAAATCCAAGGAAATTTGTTGTCAATTCAGAAAGTTGTTTGGCTGAGTGGTTCTTGAGGAAGCTGTAAGCACCAAGACCTGAGAACAAGCAATTGGCCCTTTCCAAACAGGCACATTTTGAACCAGCACAGCATTAGTCAAAATAAATAACACAGCTGAAAGAGATTAAGATTACACACATGCATTGCAGAACAAATAGTTTGCAGTTATTTACAAGATGAGCCATGCCATTTGAATTGTGGCTGTGAATGTATTGCAATCTGCAATTACACAGTAAAGCAAACCATCGAGGATAATCTAATGCCAAAGCATTTTTTTTTCACAAAATAACTTAAATGATCGTAATGCTTATTGCCGAGATCATTTAGGATATGACTTGTATCTTTGCTGATGGAGAAACTACCTGTTTTTACATTGCAGGAGGACTACATATTGCTAATAAGCACATTCCATAGTTTTTTCCAATTTTTTCAATTTTGGTTTTGGTGATGGTGATTAGCCTCTTAAACCCGAGCGACCCCGATACCAGGGGCAATTGTTACACACCATAAATATAGCATGTAGCCTAAAAGCAACATCATCATACAGCATATCCACTTAAAGGGAAAAAAACTCAGTGAAAAGCACACAGTGACTATTTTTACCTAAACCAAACACATTTCAAGCACCAAGAAAGTAAATAAGCTGTAGCAAAGCATAGGATAAAATAGTATCAGTGCTAGATTGCTAGGGTTTCTACTGAATTTGTGCTATGCAGAGAAACGATACATCAAATGA
Organism: Gymnothorax reevesii; assembly: GCA_029721435.1. Lineage (NCBI taxonomy): Eukaryota > Metazoa > Chordata > Actinopteri > Anguilliformes > Muraenidae > Gymnothorax > Gymnothorax reevesii. The sequence goes on from CM056586.1 coordinate 58,528,931, forward strand.
AAGAGGAAAGTCCACAGAATCCAGCGATGTCATTTTAGACTGACACCACATTCAAATAACAGCAGGCACGCACTTTCTGCAGTGATGAGCATAAAATATTTTCTTAGCTTTGAAATTTTGTAATAAAAAATTATGTTTGTGGGTAAATCTGAGCTTGCTATTGTTAGCCCAATATGTCCGTGTTGTACTAGAAACTAGATCTTCCAGTCTCAATACATGGTTTTTTTTCCCAGGGCATTGGTTCAGAGGATGTCAGGTCATGAGCATTCTGCTTGCACACAATGTATTTTCCTCTCTGTGATCAGCTTGTGATGCTGTCAGTAAAACCCTAGTCACACTAGAGGCGGAATGGGCCGGAATGCCGTCAAAATGAAAATTCTTTGTATATTCCTGGATATTCAAAGTGCGTTCTAAAAATTCTGACTGCATTCTGAGTCCATTCCAAATATTCCGACCCACTCTTGTGGCCGGCCCAAATGTTTTACTCATGCTTAAAACTTTCCGGGTGCATTTGATGTGGAGAAATATCGAACAGCATTTGAAGTGTATTATAAAACGGGTGCTTCTGATCCAAATGTGATTGGCTGGCCGCGTTCCATGCCAGTATAAAATTACTGTAACCCAATGTGGCAGGCCCAGCACAAAATATCCCTGTGCGCAACAAACTACTCTGTGCTCAACTGACTCGTTAAGTTACGTTTATTTCAGTGTTAGCAAAGTTTAGCCTTTTAACCCACTAACCAGTTGGCTATCTATCTAGCTAGCTATTGCATTACAGAATTTGATATCACTTTTGTGTTGCTAGCTACATTTCTAACTAGCTCGCCATTTCAGTAGCCTATTAGTGATAAATTGTTGACTTTTTTCTTGTGTGTTTATTTTATGGGCTATGTGTGGGGTAACCACATCCATTGTGGTGAACACAAGCCAGTTGACAAGCTGGCTAGCCAACTAATGCACAATTCGACAATTTTTTCCTGGAAACCGGCAAATGTGGAGGACAAAAGTAAATTGTTCCCTACTCCCCCTGCTGGTTGTAACAATATGTCCGATCGGCGCAAGTTGAGAACAAGGAAACTCGAAAACCGAAACTAACGTCACATTATTTAACGGAGATCGAAGGAGACATTAAAAATAGCCTGCTTTTATAGTATATCTCCATACACTTTACCAAATAGCCTGATGTGACATGATAATGGCGCTAGATGAAAAAGCAATCTTACCGTCTGTGTTGCTTGCCAACCATTCTGTCCCCTCTATCTTGCTTGGTCGAAGAACGAATAGTTCTCAATTTCATTGTTGCATTATTACCAATAAATTGTCGATTTTTTTTTTCTTGTGTGTTTATTTAATGGGCTATATGTAGGGAAACCATCTTATAAAAGCAATAAGCCCCATGAAGCACTGGGTTACAGTGATTTTATAACGGCGGAGGGGCACTAAGGCACTCCACAGCGCGTCGTGCCTTGGAACGCCCCTCCGCCGTTATAAAATCACTGTAACCCACTACTTCTCGGGACTTATGCTTTTATTCTAACTGCATAATAAATATTCTTACTGCATTCAAAACATTCTGATTGCATTCGAGGGAGAATCAAAACGGCAAGCCACGTCAAATCCTGCCAGAATGTCCTGAATGCGCCTCGAATGAGCTAGAATGCATTCAAATGAGCCATAATGCCCCTCAAATGCATCACTATTGCTGCAGGAATCTATTTCGATATTAAAACAATTCACCTAGAATGCACTTTGAATGCCGCTGGAATCAGTGGCAGCTGATGAACTGGCGATAGGTGTAATAGTAAGATTACAAAGTGGTAAATACATCACTGTCCCAACTTTTTTTTTGGAAATATGCTGCAATAATCAAAATTGATATGTGTTTATTTTGAAAAAAAAAATCTCTATTATTCATGGTGTGAAACATCAAATGAAGGCCTGTCATATTTTCTTCAATATCCTATGGGTTAAACATAATTTACAAATCACTGCTTCCAGTTTTAATTTTAAATGACCTGCTTTTTCTCATTTTGGGATTTGCAAAGCTCTATTGTGTCATTGCGAATTACATAAAAGTAGATCAGTGCTATTTATATTTATATTGTGCTATTGTATTTATATCATTAGTAATAGCACTAAAAAACATTACATTAAAGGCTGAAACTACTTTTCTCATATTTAATGAAAAGCATTATTTGCAGTGGAGAAATAAACACTGGAAACCAATAAACAATATAATTTCTTGCAAGTTAATTTAATCTACATGGGTATCAAGACGCATCAGTGTGGAAAAATGTACAGGGTAGTTTTTATGCAGGTGAAGTTGTAGCATAAAGAGCAAGTTGCACATAAGAATTTATCTGTTAGGCCTATTATTATGTAGTTACAGACTGGAAAGCATTTTTCGGGGTTTGCACATAATGCTGGTCTGCTTTCCAAATGCCAGTCAAAATAGTACTGGTCCAGCGAAAGCTTCGCACAAGAAGTCCAATGGACCAGTGAAAAAAATCTGGGAAAATGGAATAGACTCATGCCAATAAACCGCTAGAGGTAATACCCTGCTGGAAAAAAACCCAAATAAAAAATACACACAGGTGGCAGGCAAATTCGCTCTCAAAGTACCAAAAGTGCTCCTGAAAATCTTATTATGGTGCTGTATTATTAATACATTGCCATTGTGAACATAGGCCAGCCGCCGCACAGCCGCCTATGAGCTTTCATTTTGCAGACCTGCAATACCTGTGCAGCTCGCAAACTTGCGATTCCCAAACCATGCAGCTATGTGGGACGATCTGACTACTCTGATTGGCTGAAAAATTATGTACATGATGCCTACCATATCTGAGCTGATGGAGAGTTTACCTGTGGAGATTCGCTGTAAAGTAGTACGGTTTTGTGTTGGGTGCACCATGGAGTATTACATTACATAGCTATCTCACTTGATAGCTAATGTTTGTCAAATCATTGTGAATAAGGATCATGTGATTCAGTTTTTGCCCTAACATCACTTGCTAGCTGTAACAGCGATTGCTCTTGAGCTAGTGAGCAAGCTAATAAACTTCCCAAAAATCTAAAAGTACAGCTTGGACACTCCAAAGTGCCACAAAACATATCAAATAAGTTCATGCCAATCACCACTGGCAGGTAAATATAAGGCAAAAGCCAAATAATATCTATGAAATATGATGACTATTTACAAAGAGTTTCCTTTGCTGATGTGTGCTAGTTGGCTAGATTGCTATATCATCTAAGGAGTAACGTGCCATGGGATCACATGCAAAGCAGTATAATGCAGTCTAGCCACCATAAAATGATCAATAAGCAAGCCATAAAGTTAGTCCGCCTTCATTACCAGCTTTCATAGAATGTCATTTGTCTTCAGCTCCAGATCTCTAGCCAAGACTCTTGTGACTAACTAGCTAGCTATGAAATAATTTAGTGTGGGTGTGATCACACTGAAAGTAACCAATCATAAGAAGGCCAGTACCTCCATAGAGCATTCCTGCCTTCCCGCGAAGCTGATTACCTGGTATGCTAATGAGGAAGTCTTTCTATCCAGGGACTAGGTGGGCATATCCGAAACTTTTTTTCAACTTGGATAGGCGATAATCAAGGGGGTTGCGATTGCCACTTCCACCTATAGAGAGACAGAATGCAGTTACTGCAAATGCTCAATTAACCTGCTCGGGTAAGGCAGACACCTGGAATGGACTTCGATAGCTGAGGGGCAAAATCAATCGGTAACACCAAAAATAAGTAAAAATAGAAGTGCACCCCCAACAGAACAAAGAAAATAATCTCCCCAAAATTATGATATTGTCATGGATCAAAATATCAGAAGCCCAAAATTAGGCACGAGGGGAGTGAGCAATTAAGATATTATTCAATGCAGTCAACATTGCATTATTTCATATTTGTTTTCATAGCTCTGACTATGTGGTTTATAAGCTGCGGTTTCTGTTAATGTAGATGTTAATATCGAGGGCTGACTGCAGTAAACAGTTATGTTCAATTTAAAACATCTGGACATAACTGTTTATTGCAGTCAGCCCTCAATATGATATCTTGAATTTACATTTCTTTTTGAGCAGTTATTGCAAGTTTGTTTCCGAACTGTTATTGTACATCACAAAAGGGTGACATTTGATTTGTTTTCGTGGCTGATTATTCGCTTGTGTAAAAATATGAATTCTTAATTCATCATGAGACATTTATCCTTTTTGTTAAAACCAACTCTTTGCATTTAGTTAATGGTGATTAATGTGACTAATTATTTTTCTGTTGGTTGATATTGCAATGTTTTTGTAAAACCAAAGGTATTCTTGACTGTAAAGGATTCGCTCCCACCAAATGAATATTGCAATCCGGTGGGAGCTAGGACCATGGGTCTAAAAGAAGGGAAGGACCCACATGCACAGGCTGATAATACTTGGAACTTTTAATAAAATAAAAAATAAAATAAAATAAAAAACAGTCCAGAGCCAAAAACTGCAGACTAGAACTGAACACAAAATAGGTTAAAATGTGGCAGCAACACTGCATGGCAGCTGCCAGCCCGTTAAACACCGCCTTCACCTCCACTTTAACAAGCCACACCTGTTGCCCGTCAAAGTGAAGGTGAAGAATGCAGCAGGGGAGGGACTGCAAGGCCAAACCCTTACACTTGACATTGCTCATGCCGATTCCATTTTATAAAATACACTGCCCGGCCAAAAAAAAAGTTGTACACTGAAATATTTAGTTGGAACCCCTGTAGCTTTGATTACATTGCATATTCTTCTTGTCATTGTTTTAAAATCTATATGCAATGCCAGAACATTTATTTTAGATCAGAAATGCCATAATTTTTGGCCGAGATCATGTCTTCTCGACATAATGGTTGAATCACTGTGGTCTTTCTTGAGCACATCCCAATAACTTTTAATGTGTTTAAGGTCAGGATTTTGTGGTGGCAAATTTGTTTGTGAAAATGATTCCTCATACTTGTTTTTGTCATTCATGGTTTTCTTTGCTAAATACAGGCCAATAATTTGCCCGTTATGAAATATTGTAACATCTTTTCCACCATCAGGGGATGTGTCTTCCAGCATGATTTTTTAAGAAATGAGTAGCGACGCGCTTCATCAGTCAGGGTAAAATGATTATTGCCAGCTGAAACATATTAATAACCACAACAATGATCCAATTATAGAATTTGTTCGTTAATTTCCAAATGGTGACTCTTTTTTGGCCGGGCAGTGTAATATCCTCTAGACAGCACCATCATTGGGTCTTTGTCTATTTTTGTATGTTTATCTGTAATGTGTTCGGGAACAAGTGAAAATTCTGTCAGACCAGTGAAATTGGAAGGCTACTGGTCCAGCGGGGGGAAAAGAAAAGTTAAGAGAAATCCCTGCTTGATGCTACAGTGTGTATTGTTCCTTGCAAACCTTTCTTGTAAGAGCCATAGTTGCAGCATTGCCAAAAGGTTAACCCACGTTTTTCAGCAAAATTTTATTCCACCATTGCACTTTGCTCGAATTCACATGCAAAGTTTTCCAACTGAGCTTGACATGTCAAAAAACCTTAAACCCTAGACACACTAGAGGCGGAATCAGTCGGAATGAAAATTCTTTGTATATTCCTGAATATTCAAAGTGCGTTCTAAATATTCTGACGGCATTCTGAGTGCATTCCAAATATTCAGGGCCATTCTTGTGGCTGGCCTAAATGTTTTGCTCATGCTCAAAACTTTCCAGGTGCATTCGAAGTGGAGAAATATCGAACGACATTCTAAGTGGATTCTAACTGCGCTCTGACTGCATTATAAATATTCTTACAGCATTCCAACAGCATTCAAAACATTCTGATTGCATTCGGGGGAGAATCAAAATAGCAAGCCACGTCAATTCCAGCAAGAATGTTCTGAACGCACCTCGAATGAGCCAGAATGCACCCCAAATGCATCTCGACTGCTGCAGGAATCTATTTCGATATTAAAACAATTCAGCCGGAATACACTTTGAATGCCGTTGGAAACTTTCGATTGCCGTTGGAATCAGTGGGGGCTGGTGAACTGGCAATAGGTGAGGCTGAAACCCATCCCTTAAAAATAATGATTGGTCATGTTATGGCCCCAATTTGTTATTACATTTATAACACAACAGCAACAGCAAGGAATGACAAACACAGTTTTGGAGTCTTTCTTCTCTATCGAATTTCTCTAATTCAAAATCTCTCTGTCTCTGTCTCTCTCTTTCTGCTCTTTTCTCTTTCTCTCTCTCAAATTCTCTTTGTTTTTCTTCTCTTGCTAATTTTTCTAACTCAAACTGCCTTTGTTTTTCTTTTTCTTCCCTCTCAAATTCTCTTTGTTTTTCTTTTTCCTCCCTTTCTATTTCTCTTTCCTCCCTTTCAATCTCTAGCATTTTTAATTTAAGTTCCATTTCTATATTTGGATTTTCCACTGGAAACTGTTCCAGATCTCCTGGTGCAAACACATTTTCATCAATGTAATATTCAACTATCTCTCTAGCCAGTCTTGCTTTTCGCATGGCTGGTTTTACCTCTGTCAGCAAATTTCTAGCAGTTCTGTCTTTTTAAAAGACTTCAAAACCCCTACGGTTGGTGATGCCAAGAAATCATCCATTGCTGTTGTCAATATATATCTAGGAAAATTCACAAAAACAATTTCACAATTTGGAATGTTAGATTTTCAATAAATTACTCACACAATGGTCTATCCCGGACGAGCCCCCAATTTGTTATGGCCCCCAATTTGTTATTACATTTATAATACAACAGCAACAGCAAGGGATGACAAACACAGTTTTAACAACTAAAACACATTTAATTTTTAACAAAGACAAAGACTAATAACAACCTACAACTAAAGACCAAGATTGATAAATAAGAAAAAACAGAAATAATTACAGTCCCTTTTTGGTGGGGTGGCTTGGTGATGTCCTGGATGAAGAAAATGCTCAAACACAGGCAAAGAAATCCACAAAAGAAACGTCACAGGTCTTGAACAGAATGGCAGGTCTGGTCATCTTCTTGCAATTTCTCCTACTACTTTACTGTCTCAATTCTTTTCCTTATATACTCTTTTGCAGACCCCACCCACATTTAGACCTCTTTTTTTTAATTTTCTGAGACTTGCCCCAGACATGTCCAGGACATGTCTAAACATGACTCCAGTCTGAGCTTCACAAAAAAAAGGTAAATACTGCCATCTAGTGGCCTATATTCACATTACAGTCATGACCTGTTTTCAATCATTCATCTAAATCACCATTACAGAAACTCCGAAAACTCTCAATGTTACCTGGTGTGGCCAGTTTGCATTTATAACGCATACCTGTTAACTCTCATGCATTTGGCGTCAGTTTTAGTGGCACATTTACGTTCCCCTACTGTAGTCAGCAATTACTCAATCAACGCAATATGGGACACTCATGTCACATTCTCAGTACATTCTGAGTATTCGAGCTGCATTCTGTTTGAATTTTTGGATGTTCCAACCATATTTGGTGGCCAATCCAGGAGCGTTCTGACTGCATTCGAGGTGAATTCGTACAGCATTCGAGACACCTTCCACCCAGACTTCGGGTGGTGTTCAGGCAGCAATTAAACCGCACTGGAATGGCATTCTAACAGCATTCAAAATATTCCTACTGTGTTCCAGCTACATTCTAGCTGCATTCGAGAGCTAATACACCCAGAATGCGCAAGAATCATTTGAGGCGGGTTTGAAGCGCATTCTAGGTATTCGAACAGCATTCTTTCAAAGCTGCAAGAATTTTGGTCAATTTGAAATTCCCGCCCGAATGTCGCGCGAATTCTTCATTCTGGCTGCTTCTGCTTGATTCCCGCTGATTTTGAATAAGTGTGACCAGGGCATAAGAGACATACCTGAATTTTACCATGCTTATCAACATCTCTCTGACAGGTTGTCATAACTTTTGTATGTGGTCTTGTATAAGGAACTGCCTCAGTCTTTTGTGTCGTCTCACTGTCAGTGCTGCTTCTGATAGCAGGAAGTAAATAGTTTTGTTTTTTTTTCTTTTTTTGACACCACAGTAGAACCAGTGATCATATTAAGAGAGGAAACCTGTTTCTTTTATGTCTTTGTTGTTTATCCATTTTAACAGGAACATTTTCAGCATAGTTGTCATGGTATTAAGATGGCATTAAATGCGGTTAACCAGGTGTTTCGAAATGCATACCTAGACTGCCAAGGTTGTGGCAATCATTGATACAGAGTAAAGGTACTTGAAGCCAAAATTTTGAATTGCCAATACTCAGTACCAGTCAGTACTAAGCCACTTTAGGCACTGGTTAAGGCTGACATTGGTTGAGGTCAACAGGAATACAACAGCAGGACGATCTGTTTTTCAGTAGAAATGAATCAAAGTTTGGTAGCAGTCTTGCACCTTGAGAGCAGGGCTGCTACAACATTTTTATTCAATTTTGATAATTCTAGAGTGTCAGGCAGTTCACTGTAAAGCTGGAAAATTCAAAGAACAAGTGTAGCTGTGAAGAGTGAAAGGTGCTGGAATGTGTTTGTATCGGGACTCTTGAAATAGCTTTTGGTTACTGGCAACATAATGCTGTCCTTACGTGCATGGCAATGCTCCGTTGGAACCGAACTGAACTGGTTTTAATGGACATTCAGTTGAAAGGTGGGAGAGTTTTCCCAGATGGCACTGAGTCAAACATTCAATCAGCCAATAATATCCATTTCCCACAGTCCATTTACTCCCTAGAAAATCATTTTGCTTGTGAAGTATGTGTCTTAATGGTACAAATCACTGTCAGTTCCCAGATCACCTACTCTACTTCCTGAAGGCCAAATCTTAAATGCAAGCTAAAAAGACAGACCATCCTGCCTGATGATAGAATATCTCTTGGTTCACCGTCTTAGAGCTCTAGAGATAATTTTTGCAAGCATTGGAATGAGCCCAATAGTCGTCTCGTTTCAACACTTCCACAAATAGCTGAAATCCTGTGTCGACTCTGTGGATGTGAATACAAACATAATTTATCTTTAACATTGGACATTTTTTCCCTCATTAACAATTTGTTGAGTTAACGCTCAGTGGACTTCAGATGATCATGATTTTACTGGCTAATGTTTATTTTATCTCAGCCAATCCATTCAACCCAGTTGATTATCTGCCAGTCTATCTTAATGTGGATACATACAGTGATCACCATCATTCAGCGGCGAGTGACACATTTTTTTTATTTGGGTTCTGTTGACCAAGTAGGATCTGAATCCAGCTGAAAGTGTATTTTCATGCTGAAAAACAGAATGAAGGCAATTTGCCCCTAAAGCACGCAGGAGTTGAAAACTCCAGCAGCACAGGCCGAGCAGAACATCACCCGGGAAGATACTCACCGTCTATGTGCACAGACTTCAAGCAGTCATCGCATCAAAGGATATGGAAACAAATATTTGTTTATTCTACCTGATATTAAACTTTTCGATATTTTTGATGAAAAATGGGGGGGGAGAGAATGCGCGAAAGGTGCTGTCATTTCAAAGGATTCATCTGATATGGATGAAAACACCTTTAAATTAAAGCTGACTGTCTGCACTTCAAACTCACTTTCATTGTTTTCTTTCAAATTTAAATAGCTTGAGTACAGAACTGGAATAAACAAAAATGCTGCACTGTATAGTAAATTATGGCATTCATGTATATCTGAATAAGACAATGCCGAATTATAACGTGCATACCAGACATAGAAAATAAATAGAGAGCAATTACTCTCATTCTTCTGTCTTTGCTGAGCTCTGTATTAATCCACTGAACTCTTCAAACACTGGCTGACCACAGACCAGTTCCTTTCCTGGTTGTTTTCGAGAATTAAAATGAAGGATTGCACCAGGCTGATATTATGACTGGAGTATCTTCAACTTCCTTGTTCCAGATGGCGCAAGGGCTCATTTAAGCCTCCCAGAAGCTTTCTTTTCTGAGAGGCAGCCACCGCTGTGCCTATTACTCCCTCTCTTCCTGTAATTACTCATTCACTAGATAAATAGATGGTTTAATTATCATGGTTATTACTGTCTGTATAATATAGAGGCCACAGGCAATTTCATGCCCCTAATATTGACTGGCTTGGCTCCCTTTTAAAAAGGAGTTCAAAGCTCCGGGCGTGTATTATCATGTCTTGTTAGGACAAGTTGTTATTACATTATAATTATAATACTATTAATACTTCACCTTCTATAGCTACTACCATTACAATAATATAACAAGAGCAACAGCGAAAACAACAACAACCATAATAAAAGTGTCGAGTTTGCATGTTCTCCCATGGTTGCATGGGTTTTCGCATCCATACAAAACATATATGTATGTTATTAACAGCGATAATGAGTTGCAGAAAGGAATAAAACAAAGAGTGGAAACAGAACTGCACTGTACTAAAAAAGGAAACTCATTGAATTTTTGGAATGCTGTAGCATAGTAGTCATGAAATCAAGCACTAACCCTATAATGCCCAAACGCAGCCATCAGTATAGGAAAAATATGACCCAGTTATATTTTTGAAGTATTGAAGGGTCAGATCCACTGTTCATCATTAGGTTTTTTGACAGCAAAATATACATTGCTGAAAAGAACTTCTTCTTATTCCAGGAGTATCATATCTGATACAGCCAAAATCAGCACCCCTCTAGAACTCAACATTCGAAATTTCAAATTATTTGTATGCTCTCTACTATTATAGCTATCCCTTGACATGTATAAGAATACGTTTTTGTGTAATATTTACCTTGGAATGCCGAACTTCACTGCCAAAGTCCAAGGAAATTCATGAATTCCCATTCACATGGGAGCTACTACCTAGAAGTGAGTGACTAGGAGAGAGACTACTCCTGTAATCTCACTTCTTCCTTCCTGGCGCCAGCACTGTGAACCAGATATGATACAGTGAGTAGTTCTGGTTGTGTTGCATCTTACCAGGTGGACATGGTCCTTCTGATTTGATGTATCATGTATGATACAGGGGGCATTATAGGGTTAACTTGCATTACGATTTCGACTTTGCTGCAGGAAAGAGATTTTTAATTACCGTTGGAAACATTTTCAGGACTAAACAAGCAATCGTGTATCACTTTCTACAAATTTATAAATTGCAATCTACAGGGCCATCAGGATTGCTTTACAGCTTTGAGCACTACAACAGTGCCTTATCATGCAGCAAAAAGCCAAGATAAGCAGTTAGGGATCACTGAATTGAAAATAATAATAATAATGATAATTATAATCATGACAGATGCCACCAAGTTCCTCTCCCAATGAGGTTAAATACTATTTCCGTGTTTTGTCTTTTGCCAGGTCTGCCCAGCCACTCCACTGCTTGTCTGCGTTCCGCCCCGTGCCTTCGTTGTTGCACATTTCAGAGCTCTGGTTGGCTTTGGTATTTCTCCCTTCCTTCTGTGCTGTGCTGATTCGGGGCTGTCTAAGCTTAATTGACAATTAACTGTTTTTAAGTTACGAACATTCACTAACATTCACTGGGTGGTGTAATTCTTAGACAGGCACATTACTAATCCTACTAATTAGACAGGGAGTTTATTGTCACGATTCCTGCTTTGCTATTTCAAGTCTTGCTGTGCTTTTCTGTTCTAGAAACATTCATGCTGCTTTCAAACTGCATACTTAATTGGTACTTAAGCTGAGCACGCTCATTCTCTTAATGAGCAAGTCTTGTCCCCCAATCTCTGTCCATGTCATGATCTTGCCATGCCTCTTGTTTCTCCTCCTCCAGGTGTTGCCCCTCATGTGTTCTGATTTCTTACCCTTTATCTGGATGCGGTGGAAGTTGGCTGGCAGACAGAGTCTCATGCTTCTTGCCTCGTTTCTTTGCCAAGTTCATGTTCAAGTCTGCTTTTCATAGTTCTTGTGGTTTTGTATATAGCGGTTTTGTATTCCTAGAATCATTATTCTTTTCTGTTTATGGTTATCTTGCCTGGACTTTCCAGTGCCTTTTGTTTTTTGTCGTTTTTGCATTCTTTAGTTTATAGCTCTGTGAAGTTTTCTTTAGTTTGTATTTTGCAACCCTTTGGGCCAAGATTTTTGTTGGCCCTTGTGCCTGTTTTTCTTTTGTTTAATAAATTCCCTTTTCCCTTCCACCTCGCATCTGGTGTCTCTCTGATCTCGGATCAATTTTTATTATTATTATTATTATTATTATACGCCCGTCTTAAGACGGGACGTATTATGTCATCACCCCCGTCCGTCCATCTGTCTGTTGTCTGTTAGCAATTTCTTGTCTGGGGCATAACTCCTGAGCCGCTTGAGCAACATTCGTGATACTTCACATACACGTGCACCATCCCTAGGCGCTGTGTCGCGCACCATGATTACGTTCACCCGGTCAAGGTCAAGGTCACTGGCAGATGGGGCTTGTCCGGAGCATAACTTCTCAACCGCTTCAGATATATCCATGAGATTTCACACACACGTGTACCATCACTGAGCGGAGTGTCGCGTACCATGTTTACGGCCCTCCCTCCAAGGTCACGGACAAAGGTCAAAGCTCACATGGGGCTGTTGTCTGTTGGATATTGGTATCATGTTGTCTGTCCACTTCCTGATCCATGTTCATGACGGGCGTATTGTGCACCGTTGGCGGTGCTCTTCTTGTTTTCTTTTCTTTTTCTTTTTTTTTTTAAATCAGTGAGCTCATTTTCAAACTCATTTGACGAAAGGGAAGGTTAGGAGGAATATGTAGTCTGCTTCATCTTGAATGCAGGGCAGGGGAGGCGGACTTGAACTCAAATAAGAAGCTGGAACATTCTAAAGAAGTCCACTAACTGTGTTCGACAAATGAGCCTGTCCTTGCTTAGCATCATCCCCTTGTAGTACTATTCCTAAAGACAGATGAAAGTGAGGATCTACTGACTTCCAAAGAGAGAGGCAAATGTCTCAAGGGAAGGATGGAGGGAAGGGAGGAGGACGTTGGAGGTGTGAAGCATACAAAAAAGTCATTTTTGATCAGTTATCTTTTGTGTGTACATACCCCTTTTCCCTTAAGGAGGCATTTGGCCATTGGCTATCACGGCTTTAGTGTTAGTAACCAATAAACAGGGAGTTATATCACATTGCCAATCATAGATGCCACCCTCAGTTACATCATGGTACTTTGTCAGAGATAATTGTGTTTGGCTTTGCTTGGCTGCAAAAGAAGCTGTCTTAGACTGATGGATGGTACCCAGCTTGTTGTCAATTAACTTCTGGAGGGCTACCTCACTTCCTTGTAAAGGTATCAGCGACAGGTAAGCAATTTGTGAGCTGTTGATTCCTGAGGGGAAAGGAAGTGGATTTGATCGCTAGGGCAGCCGATGGCAAAACAGAAAAATTTGGGCCTTGTCTTCCTGATGCATTCCTTCAGATTGTCTGTCACTTCAGGGTATAGTTTATAAGTGGTGCTACATTTATATTTGTCACATACCACATGTTGATACAGTTAACAGTGTCTGCACTTATGTGCCAGTACATCCAAAGTAAAATAACACAAGTGAATGTTTCCTTGTTGGGGGTGACCAGTAGCCTAATGGCTCAAATTTTGATTGTGGCCCTATCCCTCCTGCCACACGGCTCTTAATCCTGGCTGTATCTGAGTAACTGTAATTTACAGTTAAGGAGCCGTGTCATGATTACTGCGCATGCTCTGCACGTACATCCCAAGAAAGTGAATCTGCTTGACTGCAAGTCACAATCTGATTCCATGCTTTGCAATCGGTATTTGTTTTGCATTGTATTTATATATTTTATCTACTTCAACAATGTTTTTTATTTCAAGCTTTTTATGGAAATTTGATGATTCAAAGTGCTATTTTTAGCTTTAGCGAAGGGATACAAAGACTGTAAGCTAGTTGCAATCATCAATAATCACAAAAGAAAAAACAAACCCTCTAGATTTTAACTGGCAGTTAGTCGAATTTACTTTGTTGAAAATTGAGAGCATGGTTAGTAATCGTGACACAGCTCCTTTAATATTCATCCACTGTCGAAAATACAAACAATATACTGTGCAAAGACAAGCACATCCTCACTAGTTCAAACACAAAGGAAAAAAGAAGGAATGTTCTGAACCACCTTTTCAAAATAGCAAAAGTCTGAATCCATCCCATACATTAATTCAAAAGGCTTTTCCAGCGACAGGATACACAAGTGAAATGCAACTTCACCTGATCTAAATTCTTTCCAGGGCTCTACTAAAGGCACTGTGCCAGATAACCTCAGCAACCTGGCAGGCTCACAGCCTACAAGCAAGTCGAAAATATATCATGGATCTGTACCATTCAGTACTATCTGAACAAGGCACAAAGGCACAATGATGATTATAGAGGGTACAGTGAACTACTTCAGTGATCTTGGGGCAAATGCACTGTAATCTCTGTTCTTTGCCTAAGACGGTATTATGGCTGTGATATCTACTGTCGGTTAAAGCCTATCGCTAGGCCTTTTTCTGTTAAATTATTACATTACTTCAACTTGATTTGCAATTGAAAACAGGTGGATTGAAAATGATCCCTTAGAGTAATTAAAATAGGGGCAGAAGCATTCGTATTGTTCTGCTGTGGTGGGCCATTGGAGTGCAAGTGCAGCGACTATCCTGGTCCACCAGGGAACTGGCTTAGGACTCTGAGCCACTGTCTACCTTTTTTTAAAGATACAAGCAGTCTTCAGAAGTTACAAGCAAAAAAAAAAAAAAAACAACAACAGGCAGAAAAGATTTAGTTTTAATTTTGAAAGAGATTTGAAAGAGTAATACTGTCACATCTGGTCAACAATGTGGCTTCTTATAAAGACATAAGTATCAACGTCCTGATCCATCAGGAAATGTGGTTGGACGCCTGGCCTTTCAAAATCTGGTCTTGGATTGAAGTAAGACAGCTTAGACCCATGAATAGTAACATACATGTGCATATTGATACATTTTTGAATTGCTAAGTCTATGCCTCCAATCACTGTTGATCCTCTTCATGGTTGAGATTTCCTCTTCTACATGTAGCACTGGGAGTGGATACAAACTGGTCAGATGAATGAACTTCACAACGTTGCCGTAGTCCAGCCTATTTGCATCTCCTCAGCTTGCACGCTGTTACACGCTGGAGAGTGAACACAATGGTATTGGGGATTGCAGCAAACATATGCACACCCTGAGCTTTGTCCGCTCCGCTTGGACAGCCATGGTGTCACATGCACAGTCCTCAGAGAGTTGTTTGAAATGGTGGGTGATAAGCCTGAACTCTTCATTTGAATACTAACAGGAAAAATCCAAGTCTATCAGTCTGCAGAAAGCTTGATCCAGAAAAATATTGGTTATTGGCAAAATTAGATTTCAAGATGCATTTTGCATCTTAGTGTCCATAAAATTTGAACCCTGGATAAAAACAACCTGTGTAAACACAAAACGTGCAATGTCTGGTGCCCCGGGAAGGTGTGTGGGCACCTGGAGAACATAGAAAGCGGAGGACCTGAGCGCGGAAGACAATTTGTTGCAGAAAATAACATCAAAGCTGCAAGTAATTAAATTCTGTATTTCTCTTAAGCAAACAAAACACATTAGTGCATGAGTTGGACCAAAAAAGTGCTGGTACCCTAATCCAGCAGATGTATGACATCAGCATCACTTTTTTGAATATACTTATATTCATGGCTGCTGATGACTCAAAAATTGGGGACGACAGGACAGAAATTATTGATAATCGTGTACGAAGAGGTGAAATTACATTATACTGTGCCCTCATAAAATGAGAAATAAAACTTTAAAATATTTCAATAGAAAAAAATCCTAAATTAAAAGAAAGGTTTAATAGACTTGGCAAATTTGAATAAAAGTTGATTTTGTGCTTGCATTGAAATTGCGGTCTATTGTGCTATGTTGGGCTTTATCGGGTAATTATGATCTTACATAAAATTGTGTCAAAGTTACACTGAATAGCATTTATAACATCACTTTTAGCAATATTTCTGCTACCCCACATGCATAGTGTCCAAAATACTGGATGACAGTATGCATCCCCCAAGCATAATGTCCAAAATGATGGACAGACTGACCACCCACGGGTACCCCTCCCAAAAATAAAACTGCAACAAAACCCATCAAATGGTCCCAAAAGAATATTAGATATCCAATTTTAACATAGTGGAGGCATTTGTTTACACTCTATGCAACAAAGGGTTAATAGTGATATCAGCTGCCAATGGTACTAACTGAAAATAGTAACACAAACAGGTACTAGATTGATTCAGGTGTCTGAAACAGTCCAAATCAGGCGAAGGGCTTAACAGGTTTAAGGAGGAGAGACAAGCAGTGGTCAGAGACAGGTCTGAAGTCAGGTGTGTGCATTTGTGTGTGTGTGGGTGTGTGTGTGTGTGCGTGTGCGTGATACTTGTCTACCTACCCATGCGGGGAAAACATGTCCCCAAGAGTAATGGAATACCAGATTTCTTCATCCATATGGGGACTTTTTCGGGTCCCCATGAGGAAATTCAGCTATTTTAGGGTAAGGGGTTAAGGTTAGGGTTGGGAAAAGGTTAGGGTTAGGGTTAGAGTTAGGTATGTAGTGTTGAGAGTTAAAGTCAGGGAAAGGGGTAAGGGAATGACTCAAGTCTATGGAATGTCCCCACAAGGAGCAGTTGTGGCTCGAGTCAAAAGGAAAGAGTGACAGTAATATAAAACTCAAGAAAAATAGGCAGTAAAGTCCAGAGAGTACTCAGAGAGTGCATTATGACATTGCAGACGTCTCGCAGAACTGAACATTCCACATTAATTTTCAAAGAAAAAAAAAATTTAAATCAAGTATTAATTTCTCTACTACTATAAAAGATAGCATACTGAAATTGAAAAATTATGTACAATAATCAGAAATTGTACCTGAGAACACAAAGTTATCTTTGTCTTTCCCAACTTCTGAATGATAGTGCAAATACATGCTGCAAGAATAAACAATAGGAGGCAGATGAGAGCAGGAGCACGAAGGAAAGGTGATGCAAGAGACTAATTAAATAATGAGGACTAATTAGGGGAAATGGAAGGAAACCACTGACAAGGACAGCAGGATTTTGGGTGAAAACAGGAAAGAATGTCTCAGGACTTAACAGACTACATTTCGCCCTTCTGCTTGGGAGGAGGAATCGCTTTCTGCCTCAAATTATGTGGCAGTGCTGCAGTGAGAAAGGGCTGACTGAGCTAAACTAAGCTGATTGAAAAGTCTGACCTGCAGTCATTAAAGTTACTTGTGAAACGATAACCTGCCGACTCTTTTCTTCTAACGTTCGCTGATCAGTTAAGATTAATCTGTTCAGTTAATTCTGATTTTAGTTCATAAGCCAACTCAATCTCAGTTATTGTTATTTTATATTCCCTTTTTTTGTTAGATGTCATTGGCTGATGTCATAATTCGTACAGTTCAAACAGCATACTGTGGTAGTTGCCACATTGATCATAACTAGCTCATTTTACCCCCTTGAAGTATTTTCAAAAACAACATTCAGAAAGATTTATTTTGAGTTTTGCATTTAAGCATTCAGACCCAATATGACACCATCTTAAATGGCAAACAAGAGAGATGACTTGAACTGCAATTCTACTGAAGCAGTACAGTTTACGTTTGGAAGTCCTGTAGTGTAGGGCAGGCATTTTCTGTGTCATTTCAGTGACCTGAGATAGTACTGCTGTCTTGAGCTAGTCTCCTGCTTTGACCAGGCCAATAACAGCAGTAGTTTGAGTTTCTCAAGACAGTGGCCCAGTGTCCCAGCCCAGTTCCCTGGACTGGCGCGCAACAGCAATACAGCACAGTATGGAAAAATCTTTTAGCCCCCTCTTCCAATTTGTTTGCTTGAGGTAGGCTGCAGCAGGCTGTATTTTGGTTTTGATTAATGGGAAATATTAAAGCAATTTAAAGGTGTAAGTACCAGCTTCCAAAAAGCATTGAAAAAGTCACTCTTTGCTCAATTATTTTCATTATTTAGGTAGGTTAATGAGCAAGCTTGAAAGAGCATGGATTAACTGTCTCAAAGTGGGAATAGATTCGCCATAGAGGAGACCCAGAAGTTTTTGATCACTTGAGAGTAAGAACTTGCCTTATCACAATTAATCATGTAGCCTCAGCTGAATAGTACCTCCTGAGTGCAAGAAACTGCAGTACCTAGTATTTTTTCCAAACAGTGGTAACTTCAGCTGAGCACATTTAATATAGCTCCGTTTGTGTTTTATTGTGTGCTATTTCAATTGAATAATGTTCAATCGACAATCCAAACCGGCATTGCAAAGTTAAAGTGATATTTGAACTAATTTACAACATGTACTGGAGAAGGACCACATGAGTTCATGTGACTATGTTCATCTACCTTTATGACATCACAATTAAGTTCCTTCAAGGAGATTTATCTGAGAGGTTGAAAGCATCATTGAAACATAATAAACGTTGGCTCTTGTTTGGCTGATGTTCTTGAATCCTAAGTTTCAGTTGACAGTAGCACGTTCAAGCATCCATTTGAAGATATAGGGCATAGCAAGACAGTGTGAACAAGAAGACAAATTAATGGCTCATCCAACTGTTCTGGGACCACTCAGAGGCCAAAACCTATTTCATCTCATCAAAGGGGCGGTGCGTTGCACTTGGCCGATTTACTGCTGTTTGACATTCACTGACTAATGAAGGTTTTATAAAAATTTGTATGAGAATTTACTTTCAGTTGATTTTTAATGTGTAAAAAATCTGTGATCATGTTAAAAAATGCTGATAAATAAATCAATGACACAACAGTTTCCATTGTATCAACTACAGTTTGTTTGCAGTTAAACACGGCTAAAAGAAAATGGATCATATCAAGAAAAGGCCTTCTCGCAACATCAAGGTAGTACTGTCTTACCCTTTGGTCAGACAGCCAAAGAGTGACCAAATATTCACTGTGCCTTTGTGACTCCTTTTCTTTTTCACATTCAGTATTTATTGCCTGTAATGTTGTGGTTAATTTGCATTAAAATTGAATTGGCTGAAATACATTAAGGCACGAGGGATTCGTCTATTTGTAGAGCACTTCTCCCAGTCCACAATGGAGCTTCATTATCCTTATGGTTTATGTATAAATATAAAAGACCCATCAGGAGAGGAAAATGGAATTTGCCAGCAAATAGGAGCCATACATTGTTCTTTAAAACACACTAAAATGACTCCCCAGCCAACGAATGTTTTGACAGTGCATTTCATTATTTCCATCATTTATAAAAACTCATGTATCCACACTGTTGTGATTCTGATCTGTCATGCCCTGTTTTGCCATGTTTTTGTCCTTACCGTGTCTTTATTTTTATGATTTTCCATTTATTGTACGTTCTGGTTTCTGTTCTTGTCATGGCTGTATTTCATTGCACCACTGTCTCGCCTGTCTTGTGGTCTAGTTGGTTCAGTCCGTCTACCCAATCTGTGTGCTTACCTGCTTCGGGTGATTTCAATGGTTTCTGGGTTTCCAAACATTCCTTCCAATCTCATTTAATTCCTTCGCCTTACTGTTCGAGCATTACTAACAAATACTAACAGTTTATTATTATGTTAATCTACTAATTGCAACTACCCTTATATATTATCCTAACTTACTAACGAGCACTTAGTAATGTGCAGCTGTAAAATCCCTAATTCACTAAAAAGCTCTCAGCACTCGCTCTGCTCTAGTCTCCGCCCCTTGCCTTCACTCAATTTACTCCAATTTGGCAGATTCTCTGCACCTTGTTAACACTGTTCTGCCTCTCACGCTCTGTGCACTTTAGAACTCCCTAACGTCCGTTTGTCGTAGGTTGTCTGTGTAATCCCTGTCCGCGTTTTGGCTTTCGCCAATTTCATGTGGTTAGGAACTTCCTCTTGTTCATTCCTTTGTTAATTAGTCTGATCCAGCTCACCTGTTCCCTGCATAGCATGTGACTTCCCTTCTGTCTATTTAGAGTCCTCACTGCGGTTCTGACTTTGTCAGAATGTTGATAGTTTCCTTTCGAGCAGAGAGCCTTGTATGCCAATTGTGATTTGTTTCTTCTTACACACCCTTCCGTATGACCACAAGATTGCCTAGCCTTGTGTGTTCGATACTCTGGATTTTTTGACCCCTGCCTGTTTGACAAAGATTGCTTCTACTGACGCCCTGTGTATGACCAATGCCTGTTTTTGTACTTCGAATTTTTGCCTTACATTTATGTACCGTGAGAACTCTGATCCTTGGGTTTTGACCCCTGCCTGTCCCTCGACTACTGTTGTTGATTTTTCCTCCGGTACTGCAATCTCTGCTTTTATTGGTCACGACTTGGAACAAATAAAGTTTTACGAAGATTGGCATTTTGATTCTTGTGTGTAGTTCCTGAATCGTACCTCACACACTTGTGCACTTATATGAGATAACATATAGCTGTATTGAGCACTAAGTGGAACTGGAGCTGAAAAATCAGGCCCTCGGTGCAGTTTCTCCAACAGGGTGTGTCCTAGTTCTTCTGATTACTGAATAAACCACCTAATCATGGCATAAATTGAACAACCAGCCAATTCAGTGAAGGACAATTTTGTAATCATGTTTCTCAGGTTTTTATATGTGTCTATATATTTATATTTTATATATATATATATATATATATATATATATATATATAATATATATCCACTTTCTATTGCTTTGATACTGCTCTTTAACCTGATGCCTATTAATTTCTCTTCAGCATATAGGAAGACCTTGGTATGAAATATAGGCCTATTCAAAAGGCCTCAAGGCACCTTTCATTGCAAAAAGGAATTCATTTCGCTATTTGCAGAGGGGAAAGAAACAGAGAAACAAATGGGCCAGGCAGGTGAAATAGAGCAAGCAACACACTGAACAGCTTATCCATATTATTGCACTGTGTCCTTTGTGCATTTGCTACAACAGAAAAAAGCTAAGCACTGCTCAGAATCTAGCCTGCGCTGAAAAGGTATGTTTTAATGGAGTGCATTTTGGATTCAGAAAAAATACTGCTGTGTTCAGAATGAGGGAAGTAGTTATATGATTTATTTTTGTTACACAATTTAATTTGAATTCCTTGGAAATAAAATGCATTTCTGTTGCCTTATACAGGTTGGTTAGACAGCTATTGTATATAGTTTTGGAGAGGTGAAAGGTAGTAAATTATTCATTGCACACTTATGCTGTAAGCAATATAATTAATTGGATGATGACATATAATTGGTAACTCTGGTTCTGTTCTCTAGCCAGCACCCCCAAACACCAAACACACACACACACATAACACAGTCCGATAGTAGTATTTTTCCCTGACTACTTTGCCTGACTGACAATGAATCAAATTAGAAAATTAAACTAAGCATTCTAAGGATAGGTAGCCACTGAAAATTCAGAAACACAAAACTGCTGGACAATATTGGCACCTTACTTTTGGGTACAACTGAAGAACAAAAAAATTCCATAATGTTTGAATTGCTGTAGCCCAAACACCAATTTGTGAATCGTTGTCGGTGTCTCACAACAATAGGCAATAGTTAAATGCATGGTGTGTCTCATTTTATAATGTGTGCTGATGGCTGAGAATTTGGATTTAAGGATTACCAGTCCACAGGCAGAAAAGGTTTGTGAATAATTTTCTGTGTCAGAATTTCAAAAAAACTCTAAATAGCAGGAATATGTTGATTTAAATGGTTTGGCACTGTTGGTATTTATTATGTACCAGCAGTCAGGAATATTGAGTGTACCATCTTCCCCATTTACCGTTATAATGATGATTTCTACATGGCGCATTCAAAGTGAATACTTCATTTACAGCTTGAGTAGACTTTAAAAACAGAACATATGAAACTCATTTTAAAAAGTCTTCTTTTGGTGCCCAATTGCATTGTTGAAAAGCTGCTTAAAGCGGCCACTTTTTGATTTTCGTTTAAAGTGGACAGAATCCTTGTCGTAAGAGCAATTTTTTTTTGCCTCAGCCAACTGAGCTGAATAAATTAACAAATTTAACTTGGAAAATGAAACTTTTATGAGGCCAACTAATCGTCCGTAATACGATCTCCAACTTTCCAGTATGTTCCTTGATGCAACTCTTGCCTCTATCCGCCTACCCATCGCACTCATTGTCTGCTGGCTTTCAGTCATTGGCGTGTGGGGGCTAACTTCTGTTTTTGAATTCAAACTACTCCTCCAGGTCTCAGCTCCCTTTTTTCTCCATGAATGGAGAAAATTAACTATCGCTCCGACTCCCTAGATCTCTCTGTTGCGGCAGCCCAGAACGTGTCATGATTGAAACGGGGGCTTTTCTTTAACCATACATGTACAGTATACACTGACTGAGCATTTACAGTGCAAAGAATGGAAATCCCCAAAATAATCCAAGATGCAAAGTTAAGTTGTATTTTTTTGACATAGCGAGTCAATGACAGTATTTCCTTGGCCACTTCATACAAACATACTCATGCAACAAGCAACTGGGCAAATTACTTTGCATCCTGATTTTAATGTGTTGAATAATAAGGAAATGCTGGATATTAGCATTGCTACTATTGTAGCACGCGGCCGCACAGTCCTTTGTGCTTTTATTGTGCATCACTCAATGCTACCATTGCACAGTGCTCCTTCAAGCTCATTTCTCCACTGATGTCTTTCTCAGTGCCAGGTCTGTCATTATAAAAGTCCAAGTTCTGCTCAGTTCCAAAATGAAAACTGCAGAGCGCTGTATATTGTGAGTACAACTCCGGCTGTAAATACATTGTGCTGGCATGGGCAGTAAATTTAAGATTGGGCACAAATACATTTCATTGATTTAGGTAGATTCAACATTGGGTGAGTATGTCAGAAATTTCTAAGCGCATACAGTGCATTTTATTTGGAGCATTAACTTTCTAATGTGTAATATAGTTTTGATATGTGTTAAACAACTGCTGTAATGTAAAAAAATGTATTATTTTTCTTCACATTCCAGTGCTCTGAATTTGCTTCAGAGAGTGCAGTTCTAAATGGGAAATCTTTGATTTAGAACTTATGAACCTATTACTCATTAATGTGACCATAAGCTATCCCATCATACTTCGAAGCAAATTTGCTGGCCAAAAAGCAAGAATTAAATGGTCAAAATCAGACTCATACATTGAGCTTCATGTCTTTTGAAAGAAAATTAGTTCATAGTAGGTGCAACTGCTCCTAAAAACAGCATGCAGACTACTACTGTGAATTAAATATTTTACAACGTATTATAAATTATTTACGTATAATGATATTATTTATGCCAAACAAATATGTTTTCCTGCCTACGCAGAGTAGTCACAGCATCCCATCTAATGTAATCGAGGTACAAATTAGCAGCTGAGGGTTTTTAAATACCAGGCTTTATATAAAAGCTGATTAATCTAATTTCAGTGGCTCACAGTGAGAGTTATAGCGTTATGCTATGGCATGTTCTGTTATGATGTGTTTTGCTATGCTTCAGTATGATGTGTTATACTATGCAACTTCATGTTATTATTACATTATGAGGTGCAGTCTACAGTACGCCACTGTTTAAGCTCCCAACTTCTGCTTCCTCCGTATGTGTCAAAATAGATGTTTCTGCTCTGTTATTCAGTCTGTTATTCAATGGAACTCCAAACCTAATCCCTGTGGAGACCTTGGGCAGAGAAAATTTCAGGCCCCTCTCCATGCACTTTCTAGGGCATGACAATAACCAATGTCTTGGTTAAAAAAAAAAAAACTGGAAGATTATGCCTTGTCAGAAATGACAGGCGACAGAACAGACTGAGACTTCCTGATCAACTGAGGAGAAGGCACTCTGGTTTCACGTGGATGCTCTCTGTAAACACGTCTCCCACCTGTCTGCCAGAGAGATTGTTCTCTCTTTCTCTTCTCATTCCCTCTCTTTTCCCCCTTTTATCCACCTATTCTCTCTCCTTCCCTTGTCTCTTTCACTCACCTACACATTCAAAGCGCCACAGAATGAGTGAAGCACTGCATAATTAACAAATTGCTATGTCAGTTTAAAATGATTTCATATGTTGAGATGGATATGCCTATGCAGTAGGTGCATATATCCAACAATATGCAGAAACACACACAAATTGTACAGGGAATGAACCTGTATCTCTATGTGCTCACACTTGGAACCAGAATGTGAAACTCCATTTCCATGAAAGTTGGGACACTGTGTAAAATGAAAATAAAAACAGAATGCAATGATTTGCAAATCGTTTAAACATTATATTTAATAGAAAATAGCGAGAAGACAACATATTAAAATGTTGAAAAGGAGAAATGTTATTGATTTACGAAAAATATCTGTCCGTGTTGAATTTGATTCCAGCAATATGTTTAAAAAAAATTGGGACTGGGGCAATGTTTACTAGTGTGTTGCATCATCACTTCTTTTAACAACACTCTGTTAATGTTTGGAACTGAGGAGATACAATACAATTACTGTTGTATTTTTGAAAGCAAAATCATTTCTGATTCTTACTTGAGGTTGGATTTCAGCAGATCAATGCTGCATGGCCTCCTTTGTCATATTTTGCATTTCATAACATGCCAAACTTTTTCAGTGGGTGACAGGTCTAGACAACAGGTAGGCCAGTTTTGCTCCTGGACTTTTTTACTCTGGAGCCATGTTGTTGTGATATGAGCAGAATGTGCTTTGGCATTGTCTTGCTGAAATAGGCAAGGCCTTGCCAGAAAAAGACAATAGGTGCGTTTCCATTGCAGTTTTGCGCAAATTAAAAGTGATATTTCAAATGATTAAGCAAAGCACAATTTCGAACTGCGAGTGTTTCCATTGGAGATGCTTTTGCGAATAAACTTCGTTATTTTCGTAAATTCTTGTCAGGCAATACTCTTTCTGAGTCAAAATGGATGCTGTGGATCAGAACCTGTTGCGTGTTGCGTCCTGTGGTTTGTAAATGCGCAAAAACATTTTCGAAAAGTTGCTTCGAAATGTTGACACGGCTAAAAAAACCACCTCATGACAGCGCCAAAATGTTTTAGCAATATTTGAGAGTTTATTCCAAATTCACGTGTTTCCATAACTACTTTCATTTCGCTATTAAGATTTTGCGCATTTCCAAGGGCGATGGAAACTCACCCAATGTCTGGACAGCAGAAAATGTTGCTCTAAAACCTGTAGATATTGTTCAACATTAATGATGCCTTCACAGATGTGCAAGTTACCCATGCCATGTGCAATAATGCACCTCCATACCATCACTGATGCTGTCTTCGGAACTATGCGCTGACAACAAGCCAGATGGTCCCTCTCCTCTTTAGCCCAGAGGATGCAGCGTTAATGATTTCCAAAAAGAATTTCGCATTTTGATTGTTCAGACCATTAAAAAAAAGTTTTGCACTTCACCTCAGTTCATCTTCAATGAGCTCGGGCCCAGAGAAAGTGGCAGCATTTTAGGATCTTGTTCATATATGGTTTTAACTTTATATGGTGGAGTTTTAACTTGCATTTGTCCATGCAGCCACAAACATTGTTCACTGACAGTGGGTTCCTGAGCCCAGTGGCATTCCTAAGCAACTTGGCACCCTAGGCAGGATTTCTGGTAGTGACCTGTCTGTAACTAGTTGAGTTCAACAGAGAGAGAATTACCAACCCAACTTACCTCAGATGCAAGCGCAGTAGGACTACAGGAGAGAGCAGGGGGGCGGGGAGGAATCGTGTCCAGGTCGTGTCCTGTGTGCAATCCATTGGGGACCGTGGCGAAATTGCAAGCAGGTTGTAGGCAGACAGACACTTAAGCCCGAATATAAATGCTTCATTTAGCCATTGCTTAAAGACTTTACGACTGTATGTACTGTTGTTAGATTGCTGGGTCTTTGTTGTTGTTGTTTTATATTGTGAAATAAAAATTATTTATTAAAAAAAAAAAAACTTCTCCGCTCCCTGGCGCCCTTTCTGCACGCGAGCGCCCCTGGCATCCGCCTAATCCGCCTAATGACAGGAGCGCCCATACATTCATTTCCACAACAGTGCCTCTTGAGGGCCTAAAGATCATAGGCATTCAACACTGGTTTTAGGCCTTGTCCTTTGCGCACAGAGATTTCCACGAATTAATCTGCAAATCATTGAATTCTGTTTTTGTTCACCTTTTATATAGTGTTCCAACTTTTCTGGACATGGGGTGGTTGAAATCATCCTCAGTAATCATTTTAATAAAATTTGTCATTCTTATTCATCCATTTCTATTTTATAATCTCAAATTTCAATGATAAATTTAAAAATAACCACAAATAACTCAACTGGTTCTTCGAGCGAAGAGACTCAAGCACATGACCATTTCCTGAGAGAGCGTGGCGGTCATGACAGTCTTCCTTTCTCTGTTCATAGTATGTCTTGGTAAACCTGTTTGAAATGTTGTATCATTGCCCTGAGTTTTATTGACGTAAGCAATGCAAGTGATCAGTCTCTGGGCCAGAGGCGCTGTTTTTAATGTTTCTGCTATTGGCATAGCGGGCTTTCAGATTATATGATTTGGGGCTGCTAATTAACCTCCGCTGAGGAGGTTTATGTTTTCGGTGCCGTTTGTTTGTTGGTTTGTTTGTTTGTGTACAAGATAACTCAAAAACTAATGGCCGGATTTTGATGAAATTTTCAGGGTAGGTGGGTATTAAGTCAAGGAAGAGGTGATTAAATTTGGCATATCTAGGCCAAAGTACTGCTGAGATATACTCCAAAGTTCAAGATTTCAAGTCTTTCCAATGGGCCGGAGTTCCAATCGCCGTGCTTTTGGCTTTGCTGCCCCCTGGCGGCGGAGGTTCTGCGCTCTCTGAGTGCTTTTCTAGTTTTTATAAGTATCCAGAATTTTTCAGCACTTTTTTGAATGCTTAAAAGTAGAGTTTATTGGCAAAATTCTGCCATGAATGCACTGTGTAGGTTTTTGCCCTGTACCCAGAGGACAGTTTTTAGAGTCAACAGCATATATGGTTTCAGTTGGATACTTGCCTAATTATACTGTTACAAGTCGGAAGTGGACCCCACCCTACACGCGTAAAAAGTGACATTGGTATTATCACTGATTCTAAAATATTTGAGCCAGATGCTAATTGGATTTCTTTTTTTTTTTCTTTTCGCATTTCAGTGATATTTTATGGCACTGCGTGCCCCCACTTCCTTTCAATTACAGTTAATGCATGGCCAGGTTGGAAGTTCTAGTAGGACTGAATGTCAAGTCTAAATGCTTGTAATTAATCATTGATTCTATTGTATTTTTCAAAGGATTCCATATTCTGAGTGATTTCTTCTGGTCTGGATCTATCCTGGAAATATATTTTCCGCTGTATCACATTATTTGTGAATGAGTACAAGCGGGTCATCAGCATACCTTCAACATTTCATTTCTGAGTCATGAAGAGTGAGCCCCAGTGTTGCTGATTGATTATGTCAGTCCATTGGTTTGCATTTAGAATAGAGTACTCAAACTGCAACCTCTCTCTCTCTCTCTCTCTCTCTCTCTCTTCCTGTGAAATCCTGAGATTTTCCTCTGTTTCTCAGAAGGAGGCTCTCTCAGCATCATCCTGTAAAAGGCTTCCTAATGTTGTTGATGTCCGACCAGTCGGCAATATCTCTTCCCTCCTCCCATCATCAACATCCCCCTTCTTTCTTCCCCCGTACTCTCTTTCTCCTTCCAACCCCCCCACTTCCTCCTGTCAATCGCATAAGGACTATTTCCCTGTCAGACGGCCTCTCAGTGTGTCTTTGTGCAGTCAGAGTTTTGCTACCCCAAGGCTCTGCCTCCTTGAAAATCCTGCTTAGTCACTGCCTTCCCGAGTCCCCTCTGCTCTCCTTCAATCTCTCACCTCTCTCACTTATGCTCTCCCTCTCTCCACCTCTCTTACAGTGCTCTCTTGAGCTCTGTCCCATCCTCTCACTCTGTTTTTTTTTTGTCAAAGTGCAATTAGCATTATCCGCATGATATAAAGACACACGTATTGCAAAGCACTGACTCAGCAAACATAAAACAGGCTTACGATATAAACAAATATGTATGCTCTCTCTGTCTTTCATTATTGCTCTCTCTCTTTACCTCTCTGTCTCCCTCGGTGAGGCAGTAGCAGCCCTGCTATCAACGAAGCGGCCCACGCTGCTTCTCAATTGTTCTCCATTAATTAATACTCCAGAGCCAGCTACTGAATTAATCAGAGCTGCTTGCAAAGAAAAAAAAAAAAAAAAGTATTGTGTATGCTGCCAATTATGCACTGTGGACAGACTGAGACTTCTATCAGTTCACCAAGCCATTGGGCAAAATGAAAAATAGAATATGATGTGATGAACTTTCGTAACTCCCGACCCCAGCAAATGTCAACGTAAAAAATCGTGCTATTTTTAAGAATGATAGTGGAGAGCTTTGCCATCCATTATAATATTTACCAACAATCAAGCAGGCATCTTGTTAACTCAGAAATCAGAGTAGCTTGCTCCCAAGGGAAAATAAGGACTGATTTAAAAATAGTTAAAATTATAGATCATATTTTAAATATAAATTCTCTTTTTAATTTATTTTGTTGACATTATTATTATCCTGGATGCTTCATGAATGCATTAATCCTTATTTTGACATGAATCTTAGGGATTTTATATTTCCACAGTTCTGGCCAAATCAAGGAGGTGAATTGCAGTAGCATTATTAAAATAATGTTTTTCCATTACTGGCTTTGTTACCCACAGTCCAGAACCCAACAGCGGTACAATGCATTTATCAAAGTAAGCGTGACAGTCACTGCTCCACAGAGGATTTGTGAAAAAGTGACAAGTTCATTTTTCAGCGGCGCATGAAGATTTTGGGCTCAGACTTCAAGGTCTCCGCTTGACAGTAAAATGCACCACCACATGGACATCCTGTCAAGAAAAACAACAACATAAAGATGAAATCATCAAAGAGAATATATAAAGGAAAAAAGCCTTTAACGGGCATGCACCGTTCACATCCAAGGACAGCTACATCTTTCACAGCCTGGAGGCTGACTTCCCAAAATTCTAAATCTGTCAACCCCACTTTACCTCTCAGGATACTAAGTCACGTAGACACTTATGGTCGCTGTCAACTGTCACTCCTTTAAAGCTGCTTGTTCTAGGAGGCAATGTTCCATGGTCAATTGATGATACAAGCTGTGCCCTATTAAAGCTAAAGACAACTCTTGGTGCAGTAGATATCCAATTAAAGTACACTGCCCCTACTATTTAAATATACTTTTGGGTAATTTTTTAAAATTTTAAATGACCAAATCAGCTCGAGAAGATCAGATAAATACGCTGTAGGCGGTATGCCATTTTTGTTGGAATTGGGGTAGCTTATCACATCACTCATAATTTTGTCAGAACAGGATTATTGAATGCTACAATAGATAGGTGGAGCTTGGGTGGAGAAGGGTTGTTAAGCCGGCACACCGATGAGCAGCTCCTCAGGATGGCAAACTTAAGTAAGCCAAAATATTAAAGGCTACTGAATCATGTGACAGCGAAGTCAGATGACAGTTAAATGCACAGAGATGACTCTCCAGCAGGAAGAAGCAGCTCCTCTACGTTAAGCTAGCTTGACTCTGCGGCCAATCAGAATTTACGTCAAAGCATCATTTATGGAACAAGAAGAACATGTACTTTTATTGGGTAAGAGGTGAAACAAAAGTTTTCTTAGCCTTTAAGGAAACATAATAGACACTGTTGGCTTCCTTTCTATGAGATTCTGAGTTAAATAAAATAAATACACGATCATTATAAATGAGGGGAAAAAAATACATTTGTGGCAGGATTTGGTTTGAAAAAAAGGGGGAGACAAGGCAATGAGAGGAGCATGCACACTGATTAAAGCCCACAGCTAAACAAGCAAACATTCTCCAATCAAACACAGACAAACACAAACATTTGTTTGGTGTGCCACGGCTGTCTGTCCTTGTACGGAGATATTTCTGCCATGGCGGGCAGTTAAACAACATTCAAAGACAACATTCAAAGACAACTGCCAACATTAGAATGTTTCCTTTTGTTGGAGAACTTTTGATTGGTGTGCCAAGGGCTTAAGCTGACAGACACACCTAATTTGAACAACAAATCAGCCGGGTCAAGGAAAGGCTCCTACTTTTTATAACAGATGTCTGAGAATTGAAATCTGATTGAGAGATGAGTTAGTGCTGCCAGACTGAAGAAAAGCATAAACCAAGCTGCTGGTCTGCGAACATTGCAGCTCTGGTCCCGATCCCAGCCCCTAATCGACAATAAACTGAAGAAGATGGGATCAGAGGACGACCCAAAGGCATTAATTGAGATGTTTGAGTGGCCTTGGTGTGTAATTGGCCTGTGGAGGAGTGGATATTCTGCTTACTGCCACTGCTATCTTTTGCAAGAGCAACTCAACCCTTCGGTTATGCTCCCCTGTTTTTGTTAACACAGGCAATCTAACATAGCGTGTTTCTTCTAGTGGTTTGGGCTGCACCGTTATAATTCAGTCAGTACTTCCCTTCCCCAACTTACAGATTATTGAAGCAATAAGGAAATTGAGGTGAGCATTTCAGAGGACCACTGATTGGTGCAGTAGCTCACCCTAGCTAACTTTTTAAGCTCACTGTGTGTGGCCTGCTGTCTATATTGTCAGGGAGGGAACATAAAAAAAACTATATAACTAGTTTCACATTTGCTTAACGATGTGATCGACGCATACTTAGATGACTAAATTTGTGAAACAGTGGGGTTTCTGGGAAAAAGCAAGTTTTTAAAGTGACGTTTCAGGAACAACAGCAACCAAAATCAACAGAAACTGCCTCTTGCAATGCACGAAAGAATTGATACGAGTAGCTGAGAACAAAAACAGGAGGTAAGCAGATTTTGAATGAAGACATTCTTTTCAGCATTCCATGAATAAGAGATTGTATCATTCATTAGTTCTCGGAGCACTGCGGCTGATAACACACCTCAAACATTCCAATCCAATTAGCTGCAGGCAATGCAACTCATTCTCTGGAATGAGCGGAAGAGTGGACATCGATAGGAGGGAATGCCGCAAGGGTGAATTAAAGTTTCACGGAGCGCTGTTTTCGGACTTTTTAATGGCATGGTTTTTGATACAGAGTTTAGATCATGGATGAATGGAATTAAGAAAAAAAAAACTATAATGTGGCAGAGGGAGTAAATAAAGAAAAAGAAATTGAAAACGGAAATAAGTAGGGGAGTGGTCAGAATCAAGGCAGCTGTAACTGGTGGTGAATCAACCCACATTTTCAGGGATGTGCACCAATGAGAGAGATTTATAACAGAAAAAGTCAGCGATGCGAGTGCAATAAGGGTGTCACGGGTCGGAATAGTGATTTTGGAATTCCGAACAAGCACATCACAGAATAGAGTGCTGAAAATTAATATGTAGATCTTACAAGGGTAGCTTGTTTCCTAATGAAGAGGAAAGCAACCATTAAGGGGGAGGACAGGATGTTTCTCTTTCAGCAGGGACTGATGCTTTTTCGGAGGCGCAGGAAGTGTGTCAGGTAAAGTGACTGAGAAGCCATCAGGATAGAATGATGCTGGAAAGTTAGTATTATAGGAGCTCAGCAGTGCAGGAAGCAAATTTTTAGATGACATTAGTCAGACAAAGGTTCAAAGTGTATGAATGGATGTCAAGAGTATGGGCACATAGCATCAGTGTGTAAGATGGGTGCAAGAGGTATAGAAGAGGAGATAAAATGATGGCAAGTTGAAGGATGAATGTAGTTTGTTAAAAAAAATGTTTTCAGTGTGAGGAAATCATGAAATACGTTTGATGCAGTGAGAGAGAAGAAAAAAGGGAAAGCTGAGGAAAGAACTAGAGGTAAAGATTGTTTAAAGTAGGTTAAAGTTTTCAATGCAAAGACAGCTAAAATGATTTTTAAAAAAAGGTAACTGGATTCTGGTCTACACTTCCCCGTCAGTCAGTGGATGACTAAGAATTATGTTGATACAGTACTGTGGAAAAAATATTTTCCCCCTTTCTGATTTCTTTTTTTTATTATTATTCATCATTTTAATTTTTTCATATCATCCAACTTTTTTTAATATAAGACAGAGGGAAGGTAAGTAAAGAGTAATGCAGCTTAAAAGTGATCAATCAATGTATTGAAGCTAAAGACTTAATTAAAACAAATTTCTCCTATTTCTCATTGAAAAAACTGATTGGCCCCCCCCCCCCCTTTTCAAAAAAGAAAAAAAAAAAAAAGGAATCAGTGGTGGCAGGGCCCATGGTGGAATCATGTACAGTCAAATATTTGTGATAATTGGCAGCGAGTGTTTTATATTGCTGTGGATAAATTTTAGCCCACTCTCCTCTGCAGAATTAGTTTAATTCAGCTACAGTGGAGGGTTTTTGAGCATGGGCCGCCTGTTAAAGGACAAGCCTCAGCATCACTATTAATTCAATACAAGACAGGACTTAAGCCACCAGGAAACCTTTATTTTGTTTTCTTTGAGCCATCTAGAAGTGGACCTGCTTGTTTGCTTGAAATCATTGTCCTGCTACATAACCCAACTGCACTTGAGCTTTAGCTCAAAAACTGCTGGCTAGACTTTCACAATTTTATAGCAGAGAGCGGAATTCATGGATACATCAGTTTTGTCAAATTAACCAGGTCCTGAAGCAGCAAAGCAGCCCCAGACCGCCACCATGTTTGACTGCCGAAATGATGTCCTTACTGCAGAATGCTGTATCAGCTTTACACCAGATGTTATGAGTCCAATACCATCCAAAATGTTCTTTGGACTCATCAGACCACAGAAAATTATCCCTAAAAGGATCATCATGGTGTTGTTTTTCTGGTAAATGCCGGATGAGCCTTTTTGTCCTTTTTGGTCAACATTGGTTTTCACCTTGCAGGTCTCCCATGGATGCCATTTTTGCCCAGTCTCTTTCTTTTCTCAACTAAGAAAAGTGGGGCCTGCAGGCCTGGACTGGGTTGCTGTGCAATCTCTAGGATTAGTAATCGATGCACTCATTGGGGAATTTTGGTCGGCTGGACACTTCAGGGCAGGATCACCACCATTCCATTTATTTTTTCTCCCTTTGTAGATAATGGCTCTCTTTGTGGTTCACTGGAATCCAAGAGCCTTGGACTTTGACTTTGTGACCTTTTCCAGACTGAAACATCTTTGTTTCTAATCTGTTTTTGAATTTCTTTTGATCGCAACATCATGTGCTGCTTTTCGTCTACATAAGATAGCTAGATAGGTTCTATTTGTAAGTGATTTTTACATTCAACAGAACTGCCAGTATACATGCCTGGGTGTGTCTTGTGAAATTTAGCTCAATTATCTATAAAATTAGTTTACAAGTTTAATTAAGTCAGTAAGAGGACACTTACTTTTTGACACTGGGTAGCTTTTTCCTTCAATTAATGAAGTCATCACTAAACCTAAACACAAAGCTTAGTTTTTATCTTTGTCTAATATTAAAATTTGTTTGATGATCTGAAACATTTAAGTGAGACTTATATGCCTTCACTGTAGCTGTTTTCAGTTCCTTCCTTGTTGTTGGGGTAAAGCATTTGCCAATTAATTTCAATGCATTTGGCTGAATCTAAGTGTATAATATAGTCCTATACAATTCAGAATTCATCATCCAGGTTTTGTCAACAGCCTCATCACCAGCAGATACAAGGAAACCAGCTCAACAGCCATTCATGTCCATACATAACCACTATTGACTGATGAGGCGACATGCCTCAGATTATCAGCAGTTTCACCCATTATCCACATTGTTCTTCTCCTATCTTTTCCGTCATAATTTTTCTATTGGAGATCCTGATGATTTGTTTTGTCTGGAGAGTTATGAATGTACTTGGTTGATGTCTACTCTGACACCTGTAAAACAGGGTAAAGCATGGTCAGAGAAGTGTATGACTCACTGCCAACTTCCGTCAACTTAAACGGGTGGGGAATGAGGGAAATCCCTTAGGTGGCCTGTGTTGAGAGAGGGGAACCATGGCACCTATCTTAGCAGACAGCAAATCAGCTCTGACTCAGAGGAGATATAGGTTGTGCAATGCTCCCTGACATGTTGGAGCTGAAAAGAAGAACGTAACGCCCAGCCACCCAGCGAGCTAAAACAAACCCTTTGCTGAGTAGTATTGGCTTTGTTAAAGAGGGCCAGAGGCTAACCATCCTGGGTGGAGCAAAACAAAATCGTCTTAGACCACCCAGGGGTGGAAACACGAGGGCAGACCTGAGGAGAAAACCCCAGTTTCCAGTGGAGAAACTGTATTATCCACAACCCTGAGACCAGATATCATCATGTGGTCTCAGGAGGGTAGGCTAGCCATCCTGGTGGAACTGACAATCCTGTGGGAGGAGGCTTATGCGACAGCAGCTGAGAGAAAGCTCATCCAGGTGTGTTGGGACAAAGGCTGGACAATTTAGATGTTCACTGTGGAGATGGGATGTCGAGGATTCCCTCGTCAATCAGTAGGAACCTGTTGACAAAAGTAGGAATCAGAGGGCAGAGGAGGAAAACAGCTGTTCGAAGGTCTGGTGGAGCTGCGGAGAGGGAGTTTCCTGTTGGCTCTGACATAAGAGGGAGGACACTGCCTGGAAGCCTGGAGGGGAGGGGTCATGACGTGGCCACCACTGCCAACCCGTCAAACAGAGAGTGTCGTTGTTAGGCCGAAACACTAAATGATGGTTGGGAACCACCTGATGACTTCTCCTCCAAGCCAAGGCTGCATCTACTGGAAATATATGTATTACAGTATATATGACTTAGGTTTTAACATATAGTTACGACCCATGATGGGAGAGCTAATGCAGTTCCAGACCATGACAGACACTGACTTTTGAACATGTCATTGATAACAGTCAGGATGGTCCTTCTTGGCCTGAGGAACAAAACATCCATTCTTTCCAAAAATAATTTGAAAGATGGACTCATCAGGCCATAGCTCTCCTTACCAGGTTGTGTCAGTCCATTTCATTGTCTCATGGAAGTCTTGATGAATGGCCTCCATAGTTGAGTGTTAACTTACTTTTGATTATGCTGCAAGACACTGTCCAATGATGCAAGTCTTCAAAAGTACTTTATTTAAGAGCCCATGTGGTTATGTCCATTGCAAAAGCTTATCAGCTCTTAATGCAGTGCCGTCTGAGAGCTCTAAAGTCATGCACAGTCAATATTAGTATTCATCCTTGTTTTCTACACAAAGAGATTGCCTAGTTATCTGGATTCTTTGAATCTTTTCACAGCATTATGGACTGCCATGGTGAAATCCCTAAATTTTGTGGAATCACCGGTTGAGAAACGTTCATAAACTATTTGTGAAACTATTTGTTCTTTAGAGTTTGTTCACGCAGGATTTGAAAAAAAGGTGAACCTCAAACCATATTTCTGGAAAATATATGTGCTTTTAGTGACTCTCCACTAAATACCTCCTCATAATGAATTTACCTGTTCCCTAATCACCTGCGGAATGTTCCAAATGGGAATTTTTCTGAGGGTTCCACAACTTGTCTAGTCTTCCCAGTCCCCTGTCCCAGTTGTTTTGTAACGTGTTCCAGGCACCAAATTAGTAAGACACAAATATTTACGAAATCAGTGGAGTTCACAACATGATACTTTCAGGATAACTACAAGGCACACGAAGCAGTGCATTAACGTAAATGGCACAGAGCAGGGTATTTACAGCTACAGAGAATCTTTGTAGCGTGTGGTCGCGTGCCAGCTTCACTGATTTCGTCAACTGATAACGCCATTGGTCATTCAGGACTTGGAACCATAGGCTGTATTAATTGGTATTGAATCATTAACAGGATAATTTCAAACAAATTTTGGATGCATCAGCCTAATTTGATTGCATTATTACCCACGCCCGACGAGGCGGCATTGGTATATGGTTTAGCACCGTCTGTGTGCGTGTGTGTGTGTGTCTGCGCGACAGCTCGGCCACCACTGAAGCTAGGGTGACCAAACTTTGTGGGGTAGATGAACCTAGGGTACCCCGTCCAAATTTGCATTTTGAGGTCGAAAGGTCAAAGGTCAACAAGAGGCGTGGATTAGCATCTCTATAGAGTGCGCATCACCTAGTTTTAATGCGCCATTTGAGGCACTGACAGGGCTGCTGTGCTGCATTGCATTTTCTCTGGTGCAAGGAAGTATTTCTTTTCATAACTGTTAAACAGATTGCACTGGTTTTTCACAAATTCGATTTTTTTTACCAGCTGAAGGGTCACGTAACTGCGCTTCTGAAGAAAAAAAAGAAAAAAGGTCAGCCACATAAAAATAGAGATGAGCAGCACAATGCCCACGGCTGCCATGGCCAGTGAAGCAGTGTTGCAGCGTCAGTTGATTATACTGGGCACGCTGTGGGCTGTGTCTGTGGCCCAAGCATTTTGGCTGTCACAGATACTTTTCTTTAGGCCATTAGCAACAAAATGTAAGTAAAAGAGTATTTATAAACCACTTGGTTGTGGTTTTATTGGCATTTTACATACTGCTCCAATTTTCAGTGTTCCAGTGTTTGTGGAATTCAGGTTGTGTACATATCAATCTTATATAGAATTTAGAAATGTACCTGTCTGTACTGCAGGTAGTTGGGAACACTTTGTAACTGGCTTAGAGGGGCAGGAATGGATAGGAGTTCCCGTCAATTTTGCCCAGAAGCACACAAATAATTGTTGTGCTACTTTTGGCCATTTCATTGCCACATATCCCACACACACCCTCTCAGGTTATTTTTCGACTTCAGCCCAACGTTATAGTTTTCAGCCTGTCAGGAGACATTCATACCTCTAGGCTATACTCATTTGTATCTCAAAAGGCCTCCTGAATTATTAATCAAACTGCAGAGCAGAGATGACTCTGGGTTCTTTTTTCTCTCCTGTTCTGAAGAAGAAATGTCTGTTTGAAACTGTTTATAAAAGAAAGGCGCAGAGGATAAAAAGTCTCACCATCCTGTCTCATCTTTCAACTTCCTTGGCCAGTCTTTGTACTTGAACATGCTTTCACTTTCTCAAATGCCAGTGGGGAGCTCTTTGTTGTGAACCTATAGCATGCTGAATTGAAAGAGAATGGAGTTTTCACTGTGTACAGTGCCAGTAAGTTGGTGGGACTGAATAATTCATAAACATCAATTTAACATTGTACAAACTGCATTGGCTGTCAGTGGATTTTAGCATGTCTTGCCAGTTAAAATTGAAGGGTTAATATTGCGCACAAAGTAAACAACTTAATTGGCTTGAAAAATTCATATTTTAGCTGAGGAGGATGCCTTGCATTTCAAACAAGCTTACCTTATTTTAAACCATCAAGCAAAATATTCAACATTGTACATTGGTTTACCAGTGTGATCGAACATACATTTACACTGAACAAAAATATAAACGCCCCATGTCAAATATTGATGCCACAAGGAGTTAACAACTCTAAGTGAGCATATGCTGACTTTAACTTGTACAATAGGGATATTTCTCTTGATTTGTGTTCCATTTTTAATCCATCTCTCTGTCAGGGAGCATTTGCTCAGTGATGCAGTGATTTCACTCAGTACATGGGTGTGGCATTTCCAGACGGTAATCAGACAGAATGAGCAGGACCCAGACACTCCTTATACTGGGGACAATAAAAGGCCACCCCAAAATGTCAAATTTTTCAGAAGTCATCATGCCTCAGATGTCTCAGGTCATGCGGGAACCTGCCATTGGCATGCTGGATGCAGGGATGTCCACCAGAGCGGTTGCTGCGCAGCTGAATGTAAACTAACGGACGACAGGCCGTTTGAGAGTTTGTTTCCGACAGACGCAAATTGACCTCATCCACGTTGGCGACGTGTGACCACACCAGCACGTCCGGCACATCCACCTGCGGGATCAGCGACACGCACAGCGGATGAGACCGTTGGTCTGCACAACAGACGCATCACACCACAGACAGTCCGTAACCACCTGCGAGAAGCCAACTTGCACGCTAGGCGTCCTCATTGTGGTCTGGATCTCACCACTGTCTGGCGTCGGAACTGACTCGCATGGGCAAATGCACACGTTCGATGGCCCTTGACACGCAGGAGAAGAGTACTATTCACAGACGCATCCCGGTTCCAGTTTTTTGTTAATGAGAACTCAAAAATTTGACTGGGGCGTTTTTATTTTTGTTCAGTGTACATTGCTTTGTCAGTTATTATTAAGAGGAAAATTTTATATTGAAAAAATATAATACACAATTTCCTTTTTTTCCAATATAGGGGCATTATTGTTATACAACAACTTTAATTCTGAAGTGGGAAAGCTATTTTTGTCACGACGGAAATCAGTCACTTCATCACTGGCAAATGGATAAACTCTGCTGTCTAAAAGCTGGAATTAAACTTTCAAGAAGCTCATAAATCATGAAGATTTTCTGTGAGACTGGAGTATTAGCCAGAATAATGAAGCTCCTTGAGGGCAATGAAGTGATATGTAAATATGCTTCACAGCTACATCAAAATCAGATCCAAATGAGTGGAGAGCACAAATTTCCTCTGAGTACTGCTGGACTCATAGAGTTCAAATTTCTACCAAACAACTCACAGGCAGCATAAAACAAACCAGCTCTTGATGATGGTTTTACCTCTAATGAGGCAATGGCTGTGATTGTTATGTTATAGTCATATTGTATCCATTCTCCAACAACAGCTCTATATTTGTCTATTATTTTACAACATATTATATTTAATTACCACTGGGTAGACTATGTAAGATTCCATTCTTCTCTCAAAAAATCAAAATCACAGGATCGGATTTGAGCAAACTCAACAATTTTGGATATTGAATCATACTTTGATTGTTTGTTTCCTGCATTTACAGCCCAACAAGCCGATGGTACTAAAATAACTTATACCTACGTTTTCAATGTATTATTTGTACTGTACATGCATTACATTTTATGATATCATTTAAGCTTTGGCCACTTTAAGATCAAGGGTGGACAGTCAACTTTGACACCGTTTATATCTGATTAATTGGACAGTCATGTTATCAGATTTGGAAAAAGCATGTCCTTGTAACTTGGAAAATGGTCAGCCATTTTCTCTCTTTCTGTTGCACAAGGCACTACTGAAAATGCCTGGGCCTAAATTTTGCATACTGCAAGAGGTATCAACCAAAACCACAATTCTCAATTCCAAGAAAAGATATTTTACAGCTGTTTAACCCCTTCCTGCTGATGCCAAATAAATCCAGTCCTTGCCTTTTTTCCATGACCGTACTAATGGCTTAATAACTCAGCATTTGTGTGACAGAAACTTGAAAAAACTAGGGCTGGACTCGCGAGAGCCCATACCTCTGCCAGGATAGCTGGATTTGAATTTTGGCCCATATCTCAGCTGTACTTTGGTCTAGATATACCTAAATATAATCACTTGTTCCTCTTGTGCTACTTTAACATCCTGCAAAGTTTGGTTAAAATCTATGCAACTATTTTTTGAGATATCTTGCTTACAGACAGGCAATCAAATAAATAAACAAACAAATGGAAGCAAAAAATTAACCTCCTTGGCGGAAGTAATTATTTCAGTGAAGCAAGACTCTATTTGGAAATTCAATTAAAGAATTATTCAGCAATTAAATTTCAGTATTTTGTGTTTGCCAGTATCTACATCTGCATAGAGGGATTAAACTGCATTCCACATGTAATCAGTTGAATCTATGAACTACACATTTTGCATATTGCCACCTGCTCATCAGCGACAGCAACTGGCAAAAACTTCAAGGAATCTCGAGAGAAAAGTAAAGCGGACGCAGAAGGAAGGAAAACCACTCAGAAAATTATAGTGGAGTCGTATAGCCCTCCCTGACAAAGAGGGGTCTCCATAGACATTCACAAGCAACCCAATGACATGACACAATTTACAAAACATAGCATTAATGGGAAGAACAGGCCATTCAGCCTAATAAGGCTTGCCATTTTCCTAACATTAAAGTGCGCCTGAATCTTGGGATACTTAAAGACAGACAGTATGTAGCATTGTGCCGAGCTTTGTCTTGAAAACTCGCAGAGTTTCTGCCAATGTGACATGACTTGGCAAGCTATTTTACCCTGCGACCAGTGTGTGGACAATAAAATACTTCCTTTCATCAGTCATAAATGGAAGTTAGCCAACAGTAAATTTATGAGCCCTAGTTTCGCAGACAAAACACAGCCGTAAACAGTTCTGTTGTTGTCGACTTTGTTAATGCCTTGTACACATTTGAGAGATCACTCCAAAATCTCCTTTTACTCAAAGTGAAGAGATTTAGATGCTACCACCTTTCCTTATTGCTTTTATCCTTTATACCAGGAATCAACTTTTTGGCTCTTCTTTTAACCTTTTCTGGATTATCTATATCTTGCTTGTGGTACAGTTCCCAGAATTGTACACAGTTCTCCAAGTGTGGTTCGACAAAGACACAAGAGCAGTTTGCTTTGGTTCAGGGTTGAGTCCCTAGAAAGAGTTGCGACAACTCAAGGACAGGAGTCATTTTGTTTTCCTTGCGCAAAATCGAGCCATTGCGTACAATGGTTTCCATTCTTTTCTTGGAAGGAAAAGAATAATTTCTGGGAGCAAAACTAAAGAGCAGCTAGCAGTGGTATCGACAAGCCTAATAAGGGAAAATGTTAATAAATAAGAAGACAAAAAACATTAAAAAAAAGATGAATGAACAGGAAGTCTCTTCTTTAGGACCATTCTGTTGTATTTTCAACAGTTTTTTACAGTGTGAAACTAGGATCTCTTAAAATGTGGTTCTCTCCACGTTTGTTTTCAATAACTTAGTGTTAAAGAAAGTTTTGTATTTTTTACAAAATCATTTGACTGAGAACTTTTACAAGCATACAACATGTAAAATATGGGAATTGCCTAATTATCAATTGCTACGCAAGTTCTACGGTCAAGAAAAACATTTGTTCCAATGGACTGTCCAATGGCAAGGTGATGCAGTCAAAATACTGTAAATAATGGTCATTTAAAAATTCATTTCTAAGACTCTGGGATTTCAGCAAACCACGATGAGATCCAATATCTACAAATGCAGTCAAAACAGAATTGAACCTTCTCAGGAGTGGTTGGCGCACCAATATTCCTCGAAGAGCACACTGATGACTCATCCTGGAGGCCAACATATGTATCTCAACCGCAGCCAACATTTAAAGAGCAGCAGGCCTCACTTACCTCAGTTAAGATCAGTGTAGGATTCTACTGTAAGAAAGAGACTGGGCAAAAATGTCATCCATGGGAGAGAGAGCTGCAACTTAAAAACCAGTACTGACCAAAAAGAACACAGAAGCTCATCTCACATTTTCCCATAGCATGTTGATAACTGCAAAAAATTTTGGGATGATATTCTGTGGACAAATCAGTCAAAAGTGGAACTTGTTGTAAGACAAGGATTTGCATACATCCGGCATAAAACTAATGCAGCATTCCACAATAAGAACATCATACCGACAGTCAGCCACGATGTTGATAGTTTGATGGTTAGGGGCTGCTTTGCTGCTTCGGGACCTGTTTCAGGACTTGCCGTAATTGATTGAACCATCAAAGCTGCCTTCTGCCAGGAAATTCCAAAGGAGAATGTCCAACCATCAGTTTGTGACCTAAAGCTCTCGTGCAGTTGATTTATGCAATAGGACAATGATCTAAAGCGCACGAGCAAGTCCACCTCTGAATGACTCAAAAAAAAAAAAAAAAAAAAATGAAGGTTTTGGAGTGGTTAGTGACAGTCCTAACTTGAGTCTGATTGAGATGCAGAGGCATGACAAACATTCCTAATTAGAAACCCTCCTGTATTGCAGAATCAACAGAACTCCGCACAGAAGTGTGGGCCAATATTACTCCACAGCAATGTAACAGACTCATTGCCAGTCATTGCTAAGAATGATCGCAGTTGTTGCCGCTAAGGGCTGCACAACCTGTCATTAGGTTCTGGGGGGGGGGGGGGGGGGGACTTATTTTTTTCAGGTAAGTGATTTAGGCTTGAATAACTTCAATAAATGAAATGATTATTTAAAAGCTGCGTTATACAAGGAAAGGTGGAGCAATCTGCATTATCTTGACTATCTGATGCATCGTTTGTTTTTTGCAGCGTCAGACTCCCTTTGGCAACCTTGTTCATTTCCGCTAGATGGCTGGTGATCTACTATTGGTTTCTTGTCTGTTTTGATGTTGTTCTGCCTCTTTGTTCTATCATTGCAAGTAATTAGGTGCACCTGTGTTTGCATTCACAAAAGATATACTGTCGCGCTCATGCACCTGGGGCCTCTGTTTCTCCCATCAAAGCCTGTTGTTCTCTTTTGCCGCTGCACAGCTCAAGTTCTATATCTACGATGAAGTGTATATTTCACAAAAAAGAAAAACTGAAAAGCAATTCTCTAAGATTGGACCACTAAATCTATTTCACATTTTGCTGGGATACAGAATTCTGGTAGTTGATTGAAACATGCACGCCTTAGCCATGTCTCTTAATAATCAAAAACTACGTTGTACATTTTAAGGTAAATGTTTGAATTGTCTTTATGAATGGGAATATACTTCAATTAGATTTATCTGATACAGTTTTCATCGGTTGTATCACATGTATTTGGGGAAAAAAAAATTCCAAAGAGTATTTTTTTCCTTGAGCCTTTTACTTTGGATTCAAGGGTAGATTTTTTTTGTTTATATATAAGAGCAACCACATTTTTCATAGCTTCTTTATCTAACATTTATCATGGGTTTCCATGTGAGTTCAGGGCACTGTATTTCACAGTAAACCCTCGTTGTATGTGCGGCATGTGAAGGGGTACTCGAGAACAAATTAAAAAAAGGCGTCTTTTTTTGTTTTTTTTTTCACTAGTTTAAAGGATTTAAGATATAGATTTTTTGAAAGATATACAGGTGTGAATTTCTTCACTTTTATATGTTAATGATTGATAGAAAAATGTGCGTGTCTCCAAAAATTTGACTGGTTCTGTGTTTGTATGGCCCAGGCAATCTTCAATTGCTCCAAGGTCCGGTTTTCTCACTTGCGTGCCCACTGTAGACGTATCATGGTGAACAGGGGTTAGAATAGGAAATCTGACAGTCTGCAGCTACCATTCTCCATACGGAGCAGTTTACAATGCGTTGTGTGATGCGACTCATTCCTCTCGTAACCATTATAA
Source organism: Gymnothorax reevesii (assembly GCA_029721435.1). Taxonomy (NCBI): domain Eukaryota; kingdom Metazoa; phylum Chordata; class Actinopteri; order Anguilliformes; family Muraenidae; genus Gymnothorax; species Gymnothorax reevesii. The sequence continues at coordinate 58,572,033 of CM056586.1, forward strand.
AAGACCTACCGTAACAGAATAGCCTTCGTTGCCTTCATGAACCTTGTGGGCCCAATACCCTGTTCCCAGTTCGTGGTTGTTCCTCCTTGGAACACAGCCAGTTGGTACACATCACTGCTGACTGGGAACAAGGAATTGGGCAAAATCACATCATGATTTTTCCCTTTTCGAAGTCACTCAAGTCCCACCGACAACAAGAGCACATGGTTTGCTTACTGTCTCGGGTCTGTTCACAGACCTTGTCATGCATCATTGTTATGAGATTATCAATTCCATTCATCTGTAATAGGTGAAATTTTATTGGTTTTCATACTGAATGTGTTTGTTGTCACATCAGTGGTTCTTCTGAGACAAAATACTTTTCCTCTTGGGACCAGAAGTTGAGCATTAACAGTGTATATATAATTGGTTTAAATTTAGATAAATGCAAAAGAGACCACTTTTATTTTGGTGGATTACGCTTAATATTTTTGGGGCTGCCACATTTCGGCAAGGTACGAGGCTTACATTTCAACAAGGGAGGCAAAAATAACTGGTTTCACAGCTGGCTGCAGTATTTATAAGAAAATGCTTAAAAAATGAGCATTAATCTTCAACTTTGAAATGCACACACTTTGGATTGCAGAGAATTAAGGTGATTTGATGTCAGGCAAATGCTTAATGTCTGTAATAGGCATTATGAGACAGTGTGGCATTTATAATAGAGCATTTACAGAACAAAGGCATAGATTTTTACCTTCCTTAGGGATTAAATTGATATATGAGATATAAATGCGCAAAAATTATTGTGCACACAGACATGTAACAATTTAAAACAAAAAACTGCATACGTGTGAGGATACACAATAATTTCAGATCCGAACAGTCCTTCCATGTACTGAATGTCACAGATAGGTCCTTAACATCATATCATGCTCTGTGGCTTGAAGTTGCATGAAAATGCTGAGCAGGCCCAATCAACCATAGTTTTAGGTCAATATAGCAAAAGGATAAGATCATTACTAGGTTCATTCATGGGGCAAAAGACAACAGTTAACAGGGTTGGAAATAATGATTCAAAACACACATTCTATGAGTAGATAGTTTGTGCATTTGTGACATAATGTATTTAAGGAAATCAGAGGAGCAACTCTTTTTCAGATCACTGATAATGTCAATGCAGAAAACTGTTAGAAAGAGTCAAGAAGAACGGTCTGTCGGTGACATCAAATAATAGCCAGTCAGTAGCCGAGTGTACAATGACATGCCCAAAGATATTTGTGTCATATAGTTTGTAGAACCCCACAAAACAATACCAAGGACGGACATTGCAGAGGGCTGAAGGTTTCAGGTGTTCTTTTTGGCTGGCGTTAATTCAAGCAACTTCCTGGCGTGAATCACAATAGAATGGATATTTTTTTCCATCCAAAGACGGAGCACAAAAACACAATGGTTACAATTAATTTGACTCCATAATACATTTAGAATACCAAATTTAGTTATATCCTTGTTAAATATCTGACTCCAAATAAAAAATAAAAATAAATAATAAATAAATAAAAACCACCACCGGATCTTAGTTCGGTGATAGTTCTAGAGGATGGAAGAAATTACCATGATAGCAGCATCTAAGCATAAACAAAGTAGCACTGAGCATAAACATATCACGAACCTAGGTTTATGTATCCCAAAGGGACCCTTAAGGAGGTCAATCAAATACCGGCTTCTCAGCCCAGCGGTATTCTTTAAGATAGAATCTCCAGGACCGGTATTACATAAACCCTTTAGGGGTAGACCGTAATATGCAATCCAAATTAAAACTCATTCTATCTACAACATCCGCTAGCTAGTCTGGAATGGTAAGAAATCGCCCCCTAAGTACCAGTCGTAACATGGCTAGAAGGAATGTACAAGAGTCAAGGAGACCACGCAGGCTGAAAGGAATAATAATAATTTAATCACCAGGTAGGCTCAAACTTAGATCAAACAAATCAACGTTAAGCCAATTAAAGTTGCACAGAATTTAGAAAGAGAGAATAAATTCAGACCTGGAAAGATGGAGGCTGCACCATGTGCCTGGGGAGAACTCGGATGCCATCCCTCCCCGCCTACCTTGATCCACTGCCTATGCAGAGACCCAGGCATGCCGAGAGAGCTGGGATGCGATTCTACATAATTAAAAGACTACTCACCCCTTCCGCATGCAGGGAGATCGAAATATGATTCTCCCCCAATGGCTAGAATCTCTTGGTTTTAAGCCAAACCACGCCTTTGATCAAGGCAGAGGAAGGGAGGGCCGAATCTGGGTTTTCCACCATTGAGGTAATAAAACCATCTAGCATAGGGAGGGGAGCGGAATTTGACCAATTTTCAGGAGTTTCCCAAAGGGAATGAAACATAATTTCAAAGGAAATGAAACATGCTCCATTCAATTCCTTGGATTCCCCCGAGAATAACCAGACCAAACATGATAGGACTATGTGCACTAATATGATGCATTTGTCAAAAAAAGACTTAAAATGGAGTATTATATAGTTTAATTGGGTTATAAGTATATAAGTGATTTCTTTACATGATATTGAAAATATAAACATATTATAAATTTCCCAGAGATTTAGATTATTTTAAACAGATTAATGAAACTGGACTATGGGGACAGTGATATGACTCTCACAGGAGCCTTTGGACAGCCAGGGGTTTGCGACTCCGAACCCCCCCCCCTCTCCCCCTGCTGAGCAAAACCAGAGATGCTACCCCCCACAGGCAGGCTGCAGGAACATCCTAGGGGAATGTCATAAAAGTTTTACTGCTGGCTCTGGATCGAGCTTCTCAGCCATATGTTCAGATTCTAGTTTGTACAGAACTCCATGATGACTGATTGGGTGGAATTAAAGTGAAAACATTCATTCGAATTCATTGAGAACAAGGGCTGAGTATTATTTGAAACATAACATTTGACATAACATTGGCCATTTGACATAACATTGGGTAAGATTTTGGATGAGCAGGTGTTTCCACATAGTGGCTAGGCAATGTTATGTATCAAATGAGAATGGCTGTGCATGTGAAGAGGAATACATTTAATTACATCCATCCTCAGCCTTGTTTGCCCATCCAAAATCCTTAAAGAGATGTAGAGATGCGTGAGAAGCACAAAAATGCGCAAAGAGAGACAGTAACATAGAGAAAAGAGATATCGAGGAGCATGGTTTTGAAAAAGTCTGGTTTTCATTTGCCCTCATGGCCATACAAATATCCATACATTCGTGTTACATCAATTCAACATACTATATTTTCTGATAGCCCAGGCAGTCCTGAAAAAAGAGATACATATAACTTGATTGTGGGTTGCAGGGTTGAGGTTATACAAGCATTCTCACGCAAGGAGACCAGACAAACCAAAAATAGGAAAAAATTACTTTGAACTCAGAGGGTTAAGGAAACATTAAATGACACACTTGTTTGTCCCCTTTAATTTATGATATGATAATTTATAATGAATCTTTCGCTTCAATATATGAAATTATAATTCAAAAGCAGCATTTTCTGTCCACTCATCTTGCCCTTGTCTTATGTTATAAGAGGTCAGATGATCTGAAATATTTAAATATAACAAATATGCAAAAAACCAGTAGAAATCGGGAATAGGGCAAATACTTTCCACAGCGCTGTATGTATTATTTCCATACATATAGTAGATGCTACCTGGAGCCTGTGCAGGGATTACTGTGACCTCAAAATTCCAAAGAAATGAAAGGCCCTAAAAACCAATACAAACCAGATAAATTATTGATTTATTTATTGACTCATCTGTGCTACTCTGCTCAGGAAAACAATGTTTGATGTCGTTAAAAAGCCCTTACTGCAGGTGCACTGAGCTAGAAATTAGAACTAAATAGAAGGGCAATTTCCCAAAGACACAGAGCTATCTGAAATATTTAGAGGATGCCCAGCCTCCAGCTAAAAATGTTAGGCATGCAGGTTAAAGGAACAGTACACAGTGGCCCTTGTTTTCTTGTGAAATGCTAATACAACATATTTTTTTCTTCAACTTTTTATTGTATATTGATATTCAAGCTAAATACATCCATAAATACCTGTGCATTTTTGTTTGAGTAGAATAATTTGCATGATAATGATGTGAAGAAAAAAAATCTGTTTTTCAATATGATATATATAAACTTGGGGATGACATTTTTCACTGAATGAATTGGCTTGAGACTTATGCAAGTCTCATACGTCACCAGCTAATTCATCCAGCGAAAAACATCATTCCCAACATTACTCCAAATGTAATGAGACATTCGATCACAGAATAAATTTGACTGATATGAAGAATTTTTTTCTGAAGTTTTAAATTAGCAGATTGCTCAGGTACTACAGATACCCAGCGTCGACCTTTGAATGAGGAGTGTTTTTTAATGGCAGTCATACAAAGACAGAGGATGCTGACTACTTTTGTATGTTGCCAAAGTTGACTCAGAATTCAATTTTTCATCCACAGTCTGAATTAATTTACTTTAGCTTGTACTCTTACTTTGAGCGCTGATTCGGTATCCAGGTAACAACAATAAAAAGAGAATTCATGCTGCTTTTGTGTTGACATACCGCGGCTTGACTGACAAGTGCCGTCCTGCTGACTTTTGTAATTAAATTGAAATTAGAGTAATCAAGGGCTGCTTCATACTGGCTAATCAGGAATGCCAAGGTTGTTTGTGAAGGCAGCATGGTGCCAGGTCACTTACATCTACGCATGTTGGCTTCCGATGCCAAAGGTTATTTAATGGTTGGAAACTCAAGCAGAAGATTGGAAAATTATTTTAAACTGCATAACAGAAAGAGAACAAAATATTACTGGGCTAGTGGATACGTAGCAGCCGACGTTTCAATTGACAATATTATACTATTTGGTTAATGTATAGAATAGTTTGAATTGGAACCATTTAAAACAAGTTTGCTGCAAAATAATAAAAATAAAACTACTTTTGTGCATTTAAGGTAGATTTTTGCCCTTTGATCTACAAACCCAAATCATATAAAGTTGGAATGGTATGTTAAACCAAAATTTGCTGAAAGGAATGCTTTGTAAATGATCTTTGACCTGTATTATATGGAAAATTATATAACAGCACATTATTTGATGTTTCATCCTGTCGACTTCATTGATTTTTCAAAATACACACAATTAAATTTAAATTCTTCTTCATTAAAAAAAGAAGAGTTGGGACTGTAGAGTATTTACCAGTCTTTTGCATAATCCTTAATAAACACTTATTACAGGGACTGATGACACCAAGTAATTCAGTATTTCATCTGTAATTTTGTCCTAATCTTCCAGCAAACAAATTTTTGAAGTCGCAATTTGTATTTCAAAATGCACCACATTTTCTCTTTTGAGGACAAGTGGGGAATGGAGGCAGGCCAGCACCCAATGCCTCTTCATACACATCCATGCCTTTATAATGCATGTAGAATGCGGTTTTGCATTGATTTCCTTAAATATGCATTGACATCCCTGGAAAAATGTATTCTTGAAGGCAATGTAATGTCCTGCTCACCAGCTACCTCTGGAATTGATGTATCTTTGCAAATAGAATGAAGTTAAGGCATTCAATATCTTGGGCCCTGTTTGGTATTTGGAAAGCCTAAATACAGTCAGCAAACGCAAATGCTAAGGGTATCACAGATCAAAACTGCCTTCCGATAACTTTGTGACCGCCGGTGGCTGCACAGTTGTGGCGTTGTTTTGAAAAGGGTTGGACAAAGAAAAACTAATTACCTGCTGGTGAGGTGGTGTTTGCTTCCATGGAAGCCAATCAGATTAGCTGCCATCATTCCCTTTAAAACCACTGCATTAATGCCACAGCACACAGGCAATTTTGTTCGTCAAACAACAAGCACATAACTTGCCCTACTGCCACCTTTGTTCCCCTAAGAACCGTGCTGCAATGTAGTAATGCAAGGAGTGGTTTGAGGGAAATAGAGACTGATTCACCAGGTAATGAATTTTGTATTAAAAAATATGGCCGATTTAAACCTTATACAAAATGGAACTCATGGTATTAAAACAAGGAGAGCCTGAAGTTAATTATATGTATTTCTATCACCACACAAAGAAAACAGTCACTAGTATAAAAAATATCCCTTTACCCTCCCTTTCATATCAGGCCCCACCATTTTGCAGCCATTATTTATTGAGTACATTAAGGAAATGAGAATGGGAAGGAAACATTATGTGTTTATTTGCAGTTTTTGGCTGCCATTCAGTCCCATGAAACTACCATAGAGGAACAGTGTGGGCATTGAAATTTGGTTTTGATGCGTCAAAATCCAGACAAGGTATGTAACATGAAAATTGTGCAGCACCAGCCTTATACATTGTCTCACCTCCATTTGTGTTTTCCCCTGCTTAGGATACCAATGCCTATATTTTAGAGACTTCCAAACTGGGCAGAGGCGATAAGTATGCCGTTTACGACAGGCGAGGTTGTGCACAACATTACCACCATTTGCGTTTACATTTGGGAAGGCATGAAAATAAGAGTCCCTTGTCTTAATGTCTACATTAAAATTTGAGTAAATTTAGAAATGCACATAAAATCACATTTAGAAATCACTGTTTTTCTGTTTTTATCTGCTATTTCCGTACCATCGTAACTTTTTTGAATTTTGGTTGCAAAATAAATTTGCGGTACGGTTGACCACAGCACACCAAGACAAAAGCTGTTGCGACCTGACTGATGCATGGGTTCAGGTCTGAGACTAAGAAAAACTTTATAACTATTCTTCTGGTGATTCACTTTCTCTTATGTGACACTTTCATTTTCTAAATTATAGAATGCAGGTTTTGTTTGCATTGCATTCATGAATTTCCATGCTCAGCACATGCTATGTACCACTGAAGGAAACTAACAGGTCTGTATTCTGCCAGAGTGTTTCTTCGAAAGAATGAGTAATTACTCAGCTGATACTTTCAGTCATGTACAGTTTATCATAAATATTAGTAAATATCTTTGGTTCATTCTTTAATTCAGTTTAGATTCATTTTTTCTCACTATCAGCACATGCAGTTCTTACTGAGAGCACTTTATTATGGTAAATACAACTGTATGTTTTTGTTTTTTTTTTCACATAGGCTAATAATGTTTGGAAAAAAAATAAACTGTCTGTTTTGAAATTGTGAGTGTAGTGTACTATGCCATTCAATGCCTGGTCACATGGTCTGAATGGCCAAATGGAGATTATCCAAGACAAAGCAACAGATGTGTCATAACTGACCGAAGCCATGACCGAGTGTGAGCTGAAAGGGACAGCTGATTCCGTACCATTACTCTTACTCTATAGTGCTGTAGGGTGATGTATTCCCCACTCCCTCTCTATCTTTCTCTAGATACACTACCCACTCAAGGTTTAAGGTTTGAGTGAACACTGATTGCTAAGGGCCTGTGGCCTTGGCAAGTGTGAATGGAGTGGGATTCTCAGAAACCACTGGCTTATAAGTGACTGATGAAAGGCTTTTCTCACTATACAGAGCAAGGGCAACTGCTGAAAATGCAGTGGCTCACCCAGGAGACGCTGATGTGTGTGTACGTGTGCTTGTGATCGTTTCTTCCATTTTATCACTATCAGTTTTCTCCAAGGGTGATGTTAGCTTTTACAATTTTCCCTTTGAGGGACTTGCTTTTTCCAAAAGGATTTTTTGTTTTCTTTGCTTAATGTGAATGAAGGGTACAAAAATAATTAAATTGCCAGAAATGGAGCTTGTTGTAATTCTGATGGGCACGGAGTCAAGCTTGCAAACTATAGGAGCCGCTTCTTGAGCTTGAATCACCTGAGTGCTCTTGGATGTCATCTGATTTGCCGTCACATGACTGCTTGAATGATTGCGAGCTTAAGTAAACTAGCATTTCTGAGCAAAGGCTCTGCAGCATATACGCTTAACATCCCTCCTCCTCCCCAGCTCCTCCCATCATTTTCAGCATTCTGTAATCCTGTTCTTTCATGTCTAAACTGTCGTTCAATAACAACTTCTCTTCTGTTTGAGGTCATTGTTGGTGTTGGCTCTGTTCTATGGAAGGGGGGTTAATAGCAGCTCCCTGCCTTTGGTTCCACGCTGGACGGGCAGGGATCTCTCGAACAGAGCCATACTGCCAAACTCAATGTATGCTTGTATGTTTTTAATAAATATTCTCTTTGACAAAGTGTCCTATCAGAAATGCTTGTGCGTACAGTTGCATCAAATTTTTTTCAATAAAAGTCCTCATTCAGCCTGTAAAATATGGCCATAGCTGAAAAGATAATATGACAAAAATGTAGCTCTGTGGACAGCTCTTGAAAAAGTGAGCACATAGTTGTTAAAGCTGTCAATTATGTGCACACATACATTCACGCTTCAACGCATTCGCTCACAAAACCTTACAAAAATTCGACCTCTGTGGGGGAGGGCTAACCCACATTGCTGAAAAAGTAACCTTTGCTGACTCCAATGATGCCTCCCAAAAGAGTCTAGGAAAACCCATTCATACACTATGAAAAGGTGAAAGGTTACCTTATAAGGGGCAGGTGTAATGTGAATATAGGCCACTAGATGGCAGTATTTACCTTTTTTTTGTTAAGCTCAAACTGGAGTCATGTTTAGACATGTCCTGGACATGTCTGGGGCAAGTCTCAGAAAATTAAAAAAAAGAGGTCTAAATGTGGGTGGGGTCTGCAAAAGAGTATATAAGGAAAAGAATTGAGACAGTAAAGTAGTAGGAGAAATTGCAAGAAGATGACCAGACCTGCCATTCTGTTCAAGACCTGTGACGTTTCTTTTGTGGATTTCTTTGCCTGTGTTTGAGCATTTTCATCATCCAGGACATCACCAAGCCACCCCCACGAAAAGGGATGGTAAATATTTATGTTTTGTACATAATTCAATCTTGGTCTTAGTTGTTAGTTGCTTAGTCGTTATTGTCTTTGTTTTAAAAATTAAATGTGTTTTAGTTGTTAAAACAGTGTCTGTCATCCCTTGCTGTTGCTGTTGTGTTATAAATGTAATAACAAATCGGGGCCATAACAAATTGGGGGCTCAAGGTCCGGGATAGACCATTTTGTGAGTAATTTATTGAAAATCTAACATTTCAAATTGTAGAATTGATTTTTTTTAATTGAATACATATATATTGACAACAGCAATGGATGATTTCTTGGCATCACCAACCGTAGGGGTTTTGAAGTCTTTTAAAAAGACAGAACTGCTAGAAATTTGCCGACATTTAGAGCTGACAGAGGTGAAACCAGCCATGCGAAAAGCAAGACTGTCTCGAGAGATAGTTGAATATTACATTGATGAAAATGTGTTTGCACCCGGAGATCTGGAACAGTTTCCAGTGGAAAATCCAAATATAGAAAAGAGAAAAAGAAATGGGGAAAAAGAAAAGCAAAGAGAATTTGAGAGGGAAGAAAAAGAAAAACAAAGGCATTTTGAGTTAGAAAAATTAGCAAGAGAAGAGAAAATAGAAAGGGAGGAAAAAGAAAAACAAAGAGAATTTTAGTTAGAAAAATTTGCAAGACAGAGAGATTTTGAATTAGAGAAATTCGATAGAGAAGAAAGACTCCAAATGGAGCAACTAAAAATTAAAATTGAAACTAAAAATAAATTTTGTGCCAGTCAGGAGGTAAAACTGGTGCCTCCATTTTCGGAAAAGGATGTTGACAACTATTTCCAGTGTTTTGAAAAGGTAGCAAAGAGTTGCCAGTGGCCAAAGGAACACTGGCCTCTGATGTTGCAAACTGTCCTCAAGGGTAAAGCTCAACAAGCCTATTTGGCTTTGTCTGCAGATGATTCCTCTGATTATGAGGTTGTCAAAAAGGTTATTTTGAGAGCTTATGAGTTGGTTCCAGAGGCTTACCGACAGAAATTGAGAGGTCTGAAGAAATCTGAAAATCAGACTTATGTTGAATTTGCTAATGAAAAGCAGGTTTGCTTTGAGCGCTGGTGTACTTCTATGGAGGTCAAGGATGATTTCAACTCACTAAAAGAGATGGTGTTAGTTGAAGAATTCAAGAACTGTGTTAAAGATGATGTTAAGACCGCCCTTAATGAGAAGCAAGCACTGAATTTGCAATCAGCTGCCAAATTTGCAGATGAATATGTTCTCACACATAAGTCCAAATTTCAGTCTAGCAGTAATAATAGATGGTCCCCATTTCAGAAAAAGGGTTATGGTGATACCCAAGATTCCTCACCCAAAGACAAAGACAAATCTGGTGATGGTGCTCAGAAATCCAGTAACAGGTCTGATCAAAGTGTGAAAGCTGACAGTGACAAAAGTGGTCTAGTTTGCAGTTATTGCAAGAAATCTGGTCATGTTACAACTAACTGTTGGTTCCTTAAAGCTAAGAAAGAAAAAGAAAAGGATACCAAACCAAATGCCTTTGTGAAAACAAGGTTAGAAACCCCTGTAGTAGATAACCGATCTGCTAAATTGCCTGCCTCTTGTGGGGCTAAAAAGCCTGATACAGCTGACTTCGTGAGGGAGGAATTTCTTCCATTTGTGTCAGAGGGATTTGTGGCTCTGAATGAGCATACTACTCCTGTCCCCATATATATCCTAAGGGATACCGGAGCTTCTCAGTCACTTTTGTTGATGGACTCCTTGGAGTTACGTGATGAGACCGCTTCAGGGGATTTCATACTTGTACAAGGTATTGAAGGGAGGACTGTATCTGTACCCCTGCGCTCTATATTCTTGAAGTCAGATTTAGTTACAGGACAGGTAAAGGTGGGACTTATGTCAAGTCTACCTATAAAGGGTGTTTCTCTGTTGCTAGGCAATGACCTGGCTGGGGGCAAAGTAGTTCCCCCTGTACATCTTACTTCACAGCCGAGCACTGAAGATGGGGATGAGGACCCATCTCTGTATCCTTCTTGCGCAGTGACTCGTGCTATGGCCAAGAAGGCTAAAGAAGAAGATGATGTGGTGCCGTCCAGTACATTGAATAGTCAGGACTCAGGTGGTTCGCCTCATGACTCTGATTGGCCTACTATGGTTTCTCCGTTTGAGGACTTATCAGATACTTTTATCAGTTCTCTGTTCTGCCAGCCGGATAGGTCTGGTGATTCTGATGTGTCTGGAGACTTGTCTCTGTCCAGAAAGCGGTTGATTGAGGAGCAAACTAATGATCCTGAAATTTGTGTACTAAAGAGGAGAGCCCTTCCTGATAAAGAAAGTAGCAGTTCCAGTTGGGTATTATCTCAAGGATGGTGTGTTGATGCGGAAGTGGCGCCCTCCTGATATCCCTGCCAATGCAGATTGGGCAGTGGTCAGGCAAATTGTTGTTCCGAAGGTCTATAGGAATGAGATCTTAACAATGGCTCATAGTTTACCTTTAGGAGGTCATCTTGGTGTTAACAAGACTGTTGATAAGATCATAAAACACTTCTTTTGGCCTGGACTTCGGAAAGACGTTTCCAACTTTTGCAAAACCTGTCACACTTGTCAGGTAGTTGGAAAACACCAGTTAGACCCACCTGTAGCTCCATTGCAGCCTATCCCAGCATTTAGGGTCATTGTTGATTGCATTAGTCCATTACCCAAGACTAGATCTGGAAATCAGTACTTGTTGACAATCATGTGTGCATCTACCAGATTCCCCGAAGCCATACCTCTACGTAACATCAAGGCAACTGCAATCTCGAAGGCTTTGATAAAGTTCTTCACGTTGTTTGGCCTTCCCAGGGAAATTCAGTCAGACCAGGGTAGCAATTTCACTTCAGGATTGTTTCAGCAGGTTGTGTATGAACTAGGTGCAAAGCAGATTCTTTCTAGTGCCTATCATCCAGAAAGTCAGGGTGCCTTAGAGCGGTTTCATTCCACTCTCAAGACAATGAAGAGGACTTATTGTTATGACCATGAGAAAGACTGGGATGAAGGGGTTCATTTGCTGTTGTTTGCAGCTAGAGAAGCAGTGCAGGAGTCTACTGGATTCAGTCCATTTGAGCTAGTGTTTGGTCATGAAGTGAGAGGACCTTTGCTATTATTGAGTGAACAATGGCAAGAGAAAGAGCCGCATATCAGTCTGTTAGACTATGTTAGCAAGTTCAAGGAAAGATTGCGTGCAGCTTGTGACCTTGCCAAAGAGAACTTGAAATCAAGTCAGGGAAAAATGAAAACTTGGTATGATCATAAGGCTAGAAGCCGTGAGTTTAAACCAGGAGACAAGGTCCTTGTGTTGTTTCCCTTGCAGTCCAATCCATTGCAGGCTAGATTTCATGGTCCTTATGAAATTCTGACAAAACTCAATGATCTCAATTACATTGTGAAGACTCCAGATAGGAGAAAACCAAAACAATTGTGTCATATTAACATGCTAAAGCCTTATCATGACAGAAATGCTAGGGTTGCAGCTGTCACTTCAGATTCTCCAATGGTCGAAACGTGTGAAGATGAGGGGGAGTTTCAAGATGATGAACCAAGAATTAAAGCTGAAGTTCTTTCATGTAAATTGTCAAACACTGAAGTGTTGCAAAATCTTGATGTAAAACTCCAGCACTTAGAACCCTCACAGAGAGATCAGTTTGAAAGGTTGATCAAGAAATATGAGGATTTGTTTCCTGATGTTCCAAAGAGAGTTACTATAGCCTCTCATGATGTAGATGTTGGTGATGCCAAACCAATAAAACAGCATCCATACCGGATGAATCCTGAAAAGAGAAAGATTGCTGAGAAAGAGGTTGAGTACATGTTAAAACATGATATTATCAGACCCTCCAACTCCGATTGGAGTTCACCCTGTGTGCTAGTTCCAAAACCTGATGGAAGTACAACATTCTGTACAGATTATCGCAAAGTCAATGCTGTAACTAGAACTGATGTGTTTCCAATACCTAGGATTGATGATTGTATTGATAGTGTAGGGCAAGCAAAGTTTCTGACCAAGATTGATTTCTTGAACGGTTATTGGTGTGTGCCTTTAACTGAGAGGGCCAAGAGCATCTCTGCTTTTGCCACACCATCTGGATTGTACCAGTATGAAGTCCTACCCTTTGGCATGAAAAATGCCCCAGCCACGTTCCAAAGGATGATACAGTCTACAATCGCAGGATTGCCACACACGGGTGCGTACATCGATGACCTGATCACATGGAGTGACTCCTGGGAAGAACATCTAAAAGATGTAGAGATGTTGTTCCAGCGCCTGACCCAGGCTAACCTGACTGTTCACCTGAGCAAGAGTGACTTTGGTTGTGCTACTGTCACCTATCTTGGCTACGTCATAGGCCAGGGTAAGGTGGCACCCATGAATGCTAAAGTCCAAGCCATCATGGACTTTCCAGTTCCTGACAACAAAAAAGCTTTGCGCCGCTTCCTTGGAATGATCGGGTACTACCACAAGTTCTGCAAGAACTTTGCTGAGATTGCTCTCAGTCTAACTAACCAACTGAAGAAAGGCGTAAAGTTCACCTGGGATGATGCATGCCAGAGAGCCTTCGATCACCTGAAGTCTCTGCTGTGTCACTTCCCCGTGCTCAAATCTCCTGACTTCAACAAACCGTTCTCCATCGCGGTCGATGCTAGCGACCAAGCTTGTGGATCTGTGCTCCTACAGAGAAGTGACTCTGATGACATTGAACATCCCGTGGCATACTTCTCCAGGAAGTTCAATCGCCACCAAAGGAACTATTCCACAATAGAGAAGGAACTGTTGGCTCTGGTCCTTTCTTTACAACACTTTGAGGTTTATGTTTGTACAGGACAAAAGCCAATGATTGGGTACACTGACCACAATCCGTTAATGTTTTTGAGTAAGATGAAAAACAAGAATCGGAGATTGTTGAATTGGAGTTTGATTTTACAGGAGTTTGACTTGGAAATTAAGCATGTGAAGGGTACAGACAATGTAATTGCTGATTGCTTATCCCGTGTTTGAATGTGTATATATATATCATGTGTTTGAATATTGTATGATATGTATATATAGACAAGTGTTCACTTAACCATTTTGTATTGAAAAGAAAAATTTTGCCTTTATGGGTCAAAATTTTTCCCATTTGGAATGGAGGTGTAATGTGAATATAGGCCACTAGATGGCAGTATTTACCTTTTTTTTGTTAAGCTCAGACTGGAGTCATGTTTAGACATGTCCTGGACATGTCTGGGGCAAGTCTCAGAAAATTAAAAAAAAGAGGTCTAAATGTGGGTGGGGTCTGCAAAAGAGTATATAAGGAAAAGAATTGAGACAGTAAAGTAGTAGAAGAAATTGCAAGAAGATGACCAGACCTGCCATTCTGTTCAAGACCTGTGACGTTTCTTTTGTGGATTTCTTTGCCTGTGTTTGAGCATTTTCATCATCCAGGACATCACCAAGCCACCCCCACGAAAAGGGATTGTAAATATTTATGTTTTGTACATAATTCAATCTTGGTCTTAGTTGTTAGTTGCTTAGTCGTTATTGTCTTTGTTTTAAAAATTAAATGTGTTTTAGTTGTTAAAACTGTGTCTGTCATCCCTTGCTGTTGCTGTTGTGTTATAAATGTAATAACAAATTGGGGCCATAACACAGGGCTCCCACATTAAGAAATAATTCTTTTACATCAAATCATGTGTGCCACAATTATTAGCACCCTTGATATTAATACTTTGTATAACCCCTTTTTGCCAACAAAACAGCACCTAATCTTCTGCTATAATGTTTCACTAGATGGGAGAATACAGAAAGAGTGATCTTCAACCATTCCTCTTTGCACAATCTCTCTAAATCATCCAGCGACATGGGTCCTCTCCTCTGCACTCTCCTCTTCAGCTCACTCCACAGGTTTTCAATGGGGTTGAGGTCTGGGGACTGAGATGGCCATGGGAGGAGCTTGATTCTGTGTCTGGTGAAGCATCACCGATCCTCCCCCATACTTCACAGTGGGCATGAGGTGCTTTTCTGCATGCTCATCTTTTGTGTTCCACCAGACCCAATTAGAGTGTGCGTTGCCAAAAAGCTCTATCTTGGTCTCATCTGACCAAAGCACACGGTCCCAGTTGAAATCCCAGTACTGCATAGCGAACTCCAGACGTTTGCGTTAATGATTGTGAGTGAGAAAAGGTTTTTTCCGTGAATGCCTCCCAAACAGCTTGTTGGAATGTAGATAGCGCCTGATGGTTGTTTTGGAGACTTTGTGACCCCAAGATGCTACCATTTGTTGCAATTCTTTAACAGTGAGCTTTGGAGAACTTTTTATTTCTCTTACCATTCTTCTCACTGTGCGTGGTGGCAAAATGACCTTGCATCCTCGTCCAGGCTTGTTTACCACTGTTTCAGTTGTTTTAAACTTCTTAATGATTCCTCTGACAGTAGATATGGGCAGGTGCAGGCGAGTGGCTATTTTCTTAACCAGGAGTGCCAATAATTATGGAGGGCGCTGTATGTGTCTGTCCATGTATCAGGGATTGTATGTTTCGACAAATTTTGGTTATGTTATGTGAATATGTTTAGAAGTTATTTACCTTTTTGTTATAGGCCATACCTACTGCCATGCCCCCATTCCCACGAACATTTCATCTTTTGGCTCGTGAATAACTTTTCCACAAAATTTCGTGCAAGTCTGCAAACTCATTTAGAGGTCACGTGCCTTTTCGTGAAAGGCCACTCCCATTGCCACACCACTTTTTAGCTAATCGACATGAAGAGAAACTGCAAACACATACTTTCACAAAATCACACTTGACATCCATGCCAATTTTCAGCCTTCTAGGCTGACAAAT
This sequence comes from Gymnothorax reevesii, assembly GCA_029721435.1. Classification (NCBI taxonomy): domain Eukaryota; kingdom Metazoa; phylum Chordata; class Actinopteri; order Anguilliformes; family Muraenidae; genus Gymnothorax; species Gymnothorax reevesii. The sequence goes on from CM056586.1 coordinate 58,587,749, forward strand.
GGGGCTGCCAGAGGGTGGAGAAATTTTTGTGGACCGAACAACCGATAGAGTGAACTGTAGAGCTGCAGGTCACTGTTAAGAAAATGCTTTTTTATAAATATGTGGAAAAAAGAGCAGTGCTGTAACTAAGGATTCAATAATATTGCCGAATACCAAATATAGCATATAAATTCGTACTTTTTTCCCATCAATCAATATAACGTAAATTCTCAATATAATAGAGAACAGAAATTCACAAGCACTTCATATGACTTGAAGCAGTACCGCATCATAAACTGCACATCACAAATTAAGATTGAATCAAACAGCACATAAAAGCTCTGGCCATTATGGAAGCAAACTGACCTCCCCAGGGTATGGACACAGGAGATTCTCCAGAACTGTATTATGCTTGCAAACTGTGACATAAAGCTCAATATATCAACGGTCTTGCAAATCTGAGCCATAGTTGCGTGTGACTGCTTTGGTCTATTGCAAAGCCTCGCCTCCATCATAAATATGAATTATGCAGCGCATTTTTACATTTGCTTTTGTATCAGGATCGTAGTTTGTGGCACAGCCGTCCCAAAAGTCACATGCAAAACACCCTCATAATTATACCTCCACCAGGAGGTAATGTTTTTTCACCGGTGTTTGTCAGTTTGCCAATTAATTTGTTCGTTTGTTCATCAGCTAATGAGATATCTCAAAAAGTTATGAATGAAATGTCAATGTCAAATAAATTCAGTGTGTTGATAAATACTGGGCGAAGTAGGAAGTGATTTTATTTTTGTTAAGATCCGACTCGTATTCTTGATCCATGATCTGAAAGAATATCTATGCGTGCAAAGGCAGCACTGTCGAGCACCCGTATCACAGGACACGAACGCCCTCATCAGTGTCAGATGTTTTTCTGAAGACATAAGAAGCCCGCTTAGTCCCTAGAATCCTTCGGCGCAGCTATCAGAAAATGAACTTCATGCCAACAAGATTTAAACTCAATAACATTGCTTATGATTGACAAACAGTGAATTAAATTTTCTTAAACAAATAATGTGTTAATATTACTGAGAAAAATGTCAATGATTAATTCTCATCCAGAGATTAATGAAAATGGATATCCTATAGCTACAGTATGTGGGAAAAAGCTGAATTTTTTTTTCATTTTGCACAAGACAAAGAAAAGATCCAAAGCTGGAAGACTGGTTCTACATGCGCTAGTAAGCTTGCTGCCTTATTAATGATTAAACATGACGTTTCCATTTATTGTGAAATTCAACAGAGGAATTGCAATTCCAGTGTAACGGAATTTGAAGAAGGGCGTTTGACTGCAGGGAACCAGCCATGATTGGCACTGCTCATCTTCAGGACAGCTTGTTATTGTTGCAATAAATTTTAAATGGTTTTGACTGCGTCCCTGTTGCAGACTTAATGTTTTCAAAAAAATGTGACGAGCCCACTATATGGTGGCAGAAAGCTGTTCGTTAGTCAGCTGAAGTGTATGGTGTTTTGTTTGCTGTGAAAGCTGTGAGCCTCCGGCAGTCCTTCTTGACAATAAACCAGAAAGCTCAATAAAATAAATGTGTTCACATGATTCCCATGGTTCGTCAACTCAAGAAAAAATAGTTTGAAGGCACAGTTGGTTAACAATAGGACTGAATAAATATTGTAGATCACCTGTCCTTTCCGTCTTTTTAGTGAGTGTTCGACTCAACTGCAGTGGTCACATGTACACTTACCTACTAACACACCATGCATATGATTTATATAAGATGAAATCTTATTTGTTCGCTTGATACGTTACAAACATGTAATTTGCCACCACAGTCAAAATGTTATGGCACCTTGATGACAGGCGATCTCAGTGCAGTGCAAACGGAGGCTCTTCAAAGTTTACTTTAATGGCACAAGACAGCGCTATGCAATATCTAAATCATTGTCAATACAGAACAAAGCTCTTTCAAAATTTCTTAAATGTGTTGATGGCTTCAAATTTAAAATGAGTGCAAATATTCCAGAAAACAATAAAATTTCTATTTCAACATCTGATATAGGGTGTGAAATGATTTGCAAATCATTTTATGATGTTTTCTTTGACACAATGCACAGCATCCAAACTTTTATTGGAAAAGGGATTGTACTAGGTAGGATAAATCAAAATTTGACTCCCTCCGCCCATGAATTTCAGAACACCAGTTGTTATGCACTATCTGAGTGCCTTCTAGTATTACCAATGGATTTGCATTCAATGCAATAGAATTCTAATTTCTAAAGTGCTTGATAAAAGGGGAATCTCAGCGAAAACATTGCAGAGATTGCATCACATCCTTGCTCAAAATTCTGGCAAAGACCAGCTGGGATTAAAACTGGTTCATGATGCATTAAACTGCGTTTCAACACTTGTAGCTGGTTAAAACATGTCTGTGGCTGGATAAATCTGGTGTAAGTGGCAGAGCGAACTGATAGTGAGCGGGAGATTTAGCTAAATAAGGGCTCCATCCTCATAGTCTAAATGTGCAGTCCACAGACATGGCGTGCAAGTCCCATGAGAGCACGGACAGGTAAGGTTTGCTAGCTGACAGTGCAAATTCAGGCCACAACATTCAGAATGGCTGGACAATGTGGCTTAATAATTTAATGCATGTATTTTAGGCATAAATGTGATTAACCAGTTATAATGTCATTCTCGATTCCCTTTAAAGCCAATGGTGCTTTCCCTGGCAGCCTGCTAATATGGTTGTGAAATTCACATGACATCCAATGTGGAGATTTACCTTCAATGAAGATCAGCTTGTGTGCAATTCCATTAAGTTGGTCTGAATCTTATAATGCAGTATACACCATTGAATGCAAATGCATTCAGGGAAAAAGCTATTTCGCTTCATATCAACACTTCAGATAAAATCGCAAACAGTGTGTCGCAGTTTGTAACATTGTTGTATGGTGCTCAGTTCAAGATAGAGCCCTAAATTGGTCAGTCAGCTCAGGAACAGGTGTTTGACCTGGTACATTGAACAAGACTAACCAGCATGAGGTGGTTTTCCTGGAATCGTCAATTGTGGTCAAAGTTAGCTAATTTTTCACCCAATCGAGCTCTGACTATTCCCTACTTGCTTTTTATATCCATCCTGCACCATCATTTTTATGCATGAGCTCCAAGCATTTGAGTAGCTTTGTTTTTCAGATAATTTTTCTCCTTTTCACTGACCCCCAGCGCAAAGCAGGGGATATAGTATTGGGCTCCGTCCATCCGTCCGTACGAACACACAAAATTGAGGCGGCGGGGGATATTGCTATGTTAGCGGCAAACACTTGTACTTTATTGTAGTTCAAACCATATAATCCTTGCAGACTCCTAAAAGCCATTTAGTTTATTTCCCTTGCATATTTGTCATTCAAATCACCAAAGGCTCTGCATTTGAATCCCAAAGGGCTTGATTGGATATGCTTTGCACACCTGCAAAGAGGTAACTTGCGCTCATTACTGTGTTTTGGTGTAGAGCATCACCATCAATCACTGAAAACCTTTATTACAGCTGATTTATTTTTAAATAGGCCACTCAGTCTGCAGCGATAAACATTAGTTTAAATTAACCGAGAATCAAACCAGCAGTAATCGGGATCTCATTTGCACACTCATTGTTTTTTGTTCTCTGTGTCGGCTTTCCAAATGAAGCTTCTCCTTCTCTGTGACCTTATCTTTGGTTTGTTGTGTGCTTTGCCCTTACTCTACGTCGTCATTATATGAAGGACATTTGTTAACTCTTTTTCTACATTGTCTTCCTATTTCTTCAGTCAAAACACCTTCTGTCTATATGGTTGAATGTGTGCGTTTGTGCAAATTTACAACACAGTACATAATGTATATTCTGGAAACATCGTTCTTAGCGAACAAAAAAGTGGGGAGAAGGTGCCAAGAAGTGTTCATTCGAGTAGAAGGAAGTAATAGCAGGAGTCCCCTGCTAGAATTACGATGTGTCAAGTGACAAATGTATCACCAGCTCTAGATCTAATCATAAAAATGGTGGCATCCACCTAGTTTTACTTTTTGAACAGTTCCTCACTTCATTGCTCAGGCAGAACTGCACCAAGCAAGTGATTTGCCATTAGATGGGTATCAACTGCAGACTGTACTTCCGGCCACTCGATTCTTACTGTGCACAGTGGAAATTCACTACGCTGAAAGATAGCTTGGCTCCCATGAAACACTGTGGCTTGAAATATCCTTTTGCTTGTACATTTATTTCCCCTGTCACTATTATCTCCTGCATTGCACCGCACTTTAAATTGAAAGTGGAATTCCAGATAGCTCCAAACATATTTTTTTTTCACTCATACATGTAGCTCAACGAGCTACAATTGAATGTTCCCAAAAATAGCCTCCCTTAGTCTGAAAAAATATTTTATGTCTGCCATCTTAGATACTGCAAGCCCAGCATGATACATTTCATTGGAAACTGTTAGACCGATGAGAATGTGAGTGCAGGTTTTGTCCTAAGCCAGTGCTTCTCATGCCTGATAGGCAATACTTACCTGAGAACCATGAAAGCCTGTTTTTATTCCAGTACCTGTGAGGATTAATGCAATTTATAAAACTGATTTATAATGACATATGCATTTAATGACATTTAAATTACAAAAGCAGTATCTTGCAATGGTGTTAAATCTGCAAACATTTGGCAGCAGGTTTCCTCACCGATAAGCTGCACTGCCACCCTCCGATTAAAATGGCCTGCATTTTTATATTAATGCATACTTTTCTCTCACTAATATAATCAAACTGAAATGTTTATGCTCATAAAAAGGCATGCCAAATTAAAGCAAGCACAGTGAAGGATACCAGCCTGCCTTTCTAAACTTGCCTCCCTCATCAGTTCAGGAGAACTGGTAGCTGAAGAGGGGTGGTCATGCCTACTGCCGGCTCGTAGCATTCAGACAGATGTTATGGGAATACCACAATGAGATCGGTTTTGAATATAAATCTTTTTTCTTCTTTTCCGCAATTCCGGAAAGCCAGAGCCTTTCCGCCCTAGTGACTGCATTTTTAAAGATAAAATTCCATTACTCTGAGTTGACTGCACATTTAAGAAGCCTGTGAAACACATGAAGTTTGAAGCTGCCTCCCTTCATTTAAAACAAATTCTGTTAGAATGTAGAGCACAGGAGCTAAACATAGATCTCAGTCTTACGGCGTTTTTCCAGAGTATGATACATCTCAACTCAACTGAACTCTACTTGGTTTTTTACGCATTTCAATCGTGGATAGTACCTGGTACCAGGTTCTTTTTTCAGTATCACTTCAGGCACGGCTCCAAGCGAGAGAAACCAATAATAAAACTCGACGTCATGTGCAGCAGCCAATTGATTTATCACAGGAAATCGTCTTTTGCAGAACAAGCCAAAAACACAATACATCAAATAATTGACATTATGGTGAAATAGGATGATTTGTGCAATCATGCAGTCTAAAGTGTAAGCAATTAGATGTGATTTCAGTAGTTAAATTTGCATTCAAATCAACAAGCTAGCTAGCTTTCTTGTAAGCTTATTTATCAGAAATTAAATGTTTAGGGGTCATATCCCGGCTGAAAAAAACAGCACAGACCAGCATGTGCTGGTCTTACTGATGACCAGCATATGTTGTGTTTTTGGACACATGTATGCTGGTTTATGCTGGTGACCAGCACATGCTGGTTTATGCAGGTGAGCAGCACATCCCAGGCTTGAGACCCAGTAGACAAAGGATTTTAAAGTTTTAAACATGTAAATGCCTCTGTACTACTAATATACGGTTTAATTGTTATCACATTTGATTATCATAATCAGTATCATATTTGAGAAGCCATGTGATCAATACTCACAGGCAGTGGACTGGGTCCAGTCACCCCATTCTGAATAGATCTCACTGGTTGGTGGAGCAGGACTCAGGGAGGACTTATCAGACACCAAGGCAGATGCAAAAAAGGGGAAAATGCAACAAGAAACAACATGAAGAATATCTTCAACACGGTAGATGATGACTGTAAATTCACTATATTATTGCATTTTCTAGCAGAATCATGCATGTTGACAGAAATGAAACAATCATGCTTCCTCTTTGTCCAAAATGCTATTGATTATTTTTGATATTATTACTGATATCGACAAGCTAGCTCTGTAAAGCCAAGCTGCAGTTTTTCAATTACGCTACTGAATGTTAAAAACCAAGTGTGTGTTGCTGGTCCAACAGAAACATTTATTCAGTTCCAAGAGAAGAAATAAAACTTTGATTCAGTGGGGTTTTCATTGCAAATAGTGGCAGAATGAAGGCTCTGAGCAGAACAGTTATGTTTTGTCAAGAAGTGATTACTCATGAGCTGAAGTAACTCGCATACACATGTTCTGTATCACCTTAAGCATCCTGTATATAAACATTATCACGACAGTTTTCAACTAAGATGTGTTAGCTAATCAGTTCCTTTCTTTGACTGCAAAAAGTGTCATTAAGTGAAGATACACATTTTTAAACAGCTGAATTAAAGTAATATGCTATGTCAAGTATAATTGAGTAGTTACGGTTAGGGCTAATACACAACAAGACACCTCCCTAACACACCAAACAAGATTTTAAAAGTTCAATCTCGCAAGCTAACTTATATTAGCTTGTGACAGTCAAGTAAGCATTCAATACATCTAACATAGCAAGGTAACTTAGCCATGTTAGCTTCACCTTGCTGTAGTGGCAACATCTGATCATCGAATTAACTAGCTAGCTATCCTGCCTGTCATTTAGCGCTTTTCAGACAGCTGTAAATATTTTCATGATACTGTATTATAAAATCAGATAATACACACATTTCTAGCCATTTATATCAGCTTAACTCCCAAAAAACAGCTAGTACACAGTACGACTTGAACACAATGGCAACCTACCGTCCAGCTGACTTGATGTTGAACGTAGTGATGTGACATTTGAAGCGAGGCACCGGAGCCTTCGTCGAGCAAAAAGGGGCGTGCCAGATGAAGCCCTGATTCGAGGCATGCCTCGTTACCATAAAAATCACGTGACTGATGACAAACGAGGCCTCGGTTTGTGGAGAGTACGTCATTGGTTCGTTCAACTTATCAACTCCTCATAAATACGCTTCAAATCTCGCGCTAAACTGTGGGTGTTGGCAGCGTTTGTATAAGATGGAGAGAGGTGTAGTGAGTTACATATTATTTTCCCCGTTGTTGGACATTGATGTGAGAGAGCCAGTTATTTCGTTTTTTAAATGTCACTCCTGTATTTGTGTTTTTTAATAAAAATGATTTAAAAAAGCAAAGTATCATGATTGTTTCATTGCTATTTCAATTATGAACAAATGTAACTACCTACACAATTACGTCCATATACTTACACATGCATACTACATAAATTGTTTATTGTTACTGCACACAAAAGTTTTTCATGGATTTCTGCTCAGGTCATGGTACTGTTCATTGACTGTCATATGTTGTTTTGCCCAGCCGATGGCAGCATTCAATGTTTCATTGAGGCCTCGAGTACTGAACCTGTTGGTGAAGCAATGGGCTGTAAAGCCTCAGTGATTCATGAGGCTTCAATTGACCATCACTAGTTGAACGTTAGCCACTTTGAATTTCGATTTTCTCACTGACGAGCTTGCTAGCTAGCGAATTAGCTAACGTCATGTTCGCCTGAATTTGCTCAAGTAAATCTAAACTAATGCCTCTCGCTTGTTACGTTAGAAAGCCATAAAAGGGTTTAAGTCTCAATTACAAAATATTAATGACTGACTTTTCACATATGGGAAAATAACATTGCTTAAGACCTCAAAATCCCAAACATTACCGTTACTTTAGCTTGGCCCCACGTGAATGAGCTGTGAAGCTTGCTGATACGATCAGTGATGCACACGCTACAGCTCCATGAAGACCAATGCACGGTCATCGACCGTCATTCCCAACGCTCTCTCTCGCACAAGGCATGCAATAAAAAGCCGAAGTTCCTTTTTCATGTTGATACATTCATGGAGCAGAGAAAACAGTGGCATTCTCATCAATTTCCCAAGCATAAATGTTCACTTCACTTAATAAATTCTATTTTGATTTTAAGTTTTTTTTTTTTTTACTTGATGTTATGACATTTTTAATTAATGTCAAATGCTGAATTAAACATTTATTGGTCAAAGCAAAGAAAGGAAATGCAATTATAACAGTGAAATTTTTGTATGAGTCCACTATTATTCCAATGACATGTTCCAGACTTCATAATGTCTAATCTGTTGTGTTACTGTTTCAGTGACATGGCTTATTCTTTGCACTTGCTGTCCATGTTTTTTTTTAATCAAATTCTCTAACAAATAAATATAAGGTAATGAAATTATATTAAAAGTATAAGAATGCATTTTGTGTCATTAACAGTACTTATTCATGCTTCAGTAATTTGGTCTGTAAGCCTAATTATTACCGAATGTTGTGTGCATGTGCATGTCTTCTTTTAAAAAGATATGATATCACACACACACACACACACACACACACACACACAAATAAATATGCAGTAAAAAGTGCAACAGTCAACATAATGTAATAGTAACCTAAAAATAAAAGTTATTCGATAAAATAAACAGACCAGGTCAATGCACGTAGATAAGAGACAGAGGTTAGTAAAGCAAATACAATATGGCCATCTAGATGCATCCCATCAATTCAGATCTTCATAGAAAACAAGAGACTGAAAGTAATGTGTATCTACCCATCTAGATAGCTGTAACTATGACTACTCAATGCACAGCAGAGGCGTAGCCAGAACTTCAAAATGTGTTTGCACGGCACATCCCTTTACAACAATCATTGGTCCTGACTTGCTCTCAATATTTTTCCTTTAGTAACACGTTATCCAATAAGAATCATCCATTGGCAATTAATGACACAGGTTCTTTCTTGATGCAATCCATAATGAGCTGAATTTGGTTTGGAAAAATAAGTTACTCTTACATAGGTACAGGTATTTGCTTTTTAAAATTATTATTATTATTACAGGGCTTAAAGCAAAAAAAAAAAAATCCGAGGACTGAAAATTTCAGACGTGGGATAAGACATTCTGAAAGGGGCTCTGAGCTTGCAACGGTCTTGCCCTGGCCCCTGTCCTAGACAATGGTAATATAAGAGAAATATAAACAACATTGTGCGCCCAGCACACACCAATTAATTGGGTGATATGCTACTTCACAGTTCTCAAATGCCTTAATTGTGAATGTGTACAATTTGTGCTTCATTTTAACATAAACACTGGCTGAAGTTGTAGTCTGTCTATTGCTAGTCTGGTCTTTTTCAAATATTAAAATTATTGTAGGATTTTAAAGCAAAAGTGCGTAGCAGCAGCAGACCTGCCATGCTTCGCAATTTTTTTGAGAACACATGCGCGGGTGCAAAGCACCCGCAGGGCCCACGGCGCAAATTTTGTGGTTTTCCCGCATGAAATTTTATTTTATTTTTCTTTTTATTTCAGCATGATTGTAAATCATTTCATGACAATTTCAACACGACATAACATGTATCATGACCGAAAGGGTCGCGGGGGAAGCGAAATCGCTTATCGGAGTCCCGCACCCAGCTTCCAGAAAAAACAGTTTGATTATGGTTAAATTATCATAAGGATTATAAATCACAGCAGAGCTAATGTCCATGTACGCTAAGTTTTAACGTGAATGCGCACAGACCGCGTATATTTTGGGGGGTCCCCAGTCCCCGCACGCCTTTTTGGGTGGGAGCAAATTTTATGTTGACTTACACTAAATGGAGGCAAGCTGTTACAACCTTTTAAATAAAAATGCCAGTGCAGGGAAAAAGTAGTATTACCAGGCTGTAATGTTGCATTGGCAATATTGACAAATCTTTAATATACTAATTGCACCTGCTCAGACTTAGTTAACACTAGTCTAGCAAAACAGTCTAATCATGTTATTTTTTTTACACACTGCTTCAGATTCTGATAAGCAAATACTATTCATTCTTTCTTTTTTTTTGCAACAAATGCCAAAGCCTGAAGCTTGGCTACACCAGACATTCTTTTCAGTGTTGACCTGAAACCTGGTTCATTGTTGTGCTTGAAAAGCGTTTTTTGCTTTGAACCGAACAACAGCTTTCTGTTGCAAACAACAGGAACAGGCTCCTGGTTCCTTCAATTTTTGACACCAGGACCTCAAAGGTGACACAGGAAAGCCAATCTCATCCAACCAAGCCCACCTCCATTTGTTTTTGACAGTGCTGTCAATATTAATAACGTCTGATCCTTCCTTCACAACTAACCGCTCCATGATTTTTCGCAGACTGAACCGATACCACAGCAGTGACAACACACGTGGGTAATATTTTGAGTCAAACAATGCAATGCAGTGAATACACTAACCAATCATGATACAGTAGTTGCAGACGCGGTTGATCTAAAACATTACCCAGAATAGTAGATTTGCACACGTAACAATGCTTTTTAATGCAAAATAACGTAAGAATACATTACAACAACGATTCAATGACCGTTCGTGTGTGCAATCATAAAGTGCGTATCTGCACATTTATTGCAGAGCACGACCTTTCGTTCACAGCTGCACAGTCATTGATTGATGACTTTATTAGAAGTTTGCTATTTCATACAGTTTCATAACGGTACAGTTCACTAGTACATGGTCTACTAAAACTAAAACACACAGGCGTCATATGTGTACATCCATGGAATTTCCTCTCAGATAAAAAAGCAGTTATCAGACAAGTTGAACATGATTTATTTTTCTCCAAATGCTGACGAGGCCACCAATACAAACATGGACCGTGTGCTGAACGTTTTGGTGCGCTTCTATGATGAGGATTTGGCCACTGCTACCTTCCCAGTAAATATACGCTAACGTTATATATTTGGATCATACCTGATGTTCACAAGGTGTAATCCACTTTCGATGTTTAAGAAAAAAATCCACTGACTGCCATTATTCCTTGTGATTTCATCTGTTGGACACCGTCATCCATACTGAGCGAATTTCATAACTTCACCGTTAAAATCTGTAGCACTATGAGTCATGAAGTCACATTGCTGATCTGCCATTTAAGTTAACGTTACTCCAACACGACACAACAATCGCTAGCTAGTTGACGCTAAGCTAATGCTTGGTGTCAGGTTACATCAGCGCTCAGCAGCCAGCGGTAACCTACTGAGTGCACTCTGAGCTGCGTATCTTCATAGATGTTTAAATTTACATTATTTCCTAGGGGAGGGATGCATCGCAGTTTGGAAATCACTTCACTAGCAAGTGTATGCAGCATTTTAACATTTTTTTCATTGACATCGCGGCCATGGCTTTTTTTTTTTCTGCAAATCTACATCGATCTCATGAAATAGCCCCTAGGGAATCTCCAGGACGGAAATCCGTCCCCAGGACGGAGAACTTTAAGCCCTGTTGTTATTATTATTATTATTATTATTATTACCATTAACACAACTTTACACAATTTTGAATAAATGCAACCTAATTGAAACGCTCCAATTTCGTGTTATGAATGGTTGTCGTCTTGCGCAATGAGGAGAATAACCAACACTTGATAGTGACGTGCGCTTTCAGCGTGAATGTATAGTTAATTAAGAAAACGACAGAACTAGTCAGGACTTATTGTTGTAAAGGCATGTTTCGTGAGTACACATTTTGAAGTTTGGTTATGACTCTCATGCACAGTGTTATTCAAAATGTCTCAGCTACGATGGTTATGACAGAATAAATGAGGACTAGCTTATTATTTATCTTATTATGTAAAGATCTCATTTTAATCATCATTATATTATTATGTTAACAGTAAATGGCTTCATAGATATGCCAGTCTGAAGGTAAAACATGAAAAATTCAATCTAGTAAGCAAATTAGCGGATCACATTTTTTTATCTTGACTGTGCGTTTATACGCTGAGTTGGCATCAACTTCAGTTTACCATGACTGGGCGGTCAAGCACTTTTTCCAGTGTACCACAGCCATTCATTTTATTGAAACGTTTCTGCCATTCAACAAAAATATAGCCGTTAGGGTGTCAGGAACATGAAATATGCTAACATTTTTTTCTTGCCTCAATTTTCACCGTCACCTGAAGCCAAAACTTGGAGTTACCATGGTCACCGATCAGCTTCCGGTTTTCACAGAGCTTTCAGAAGATTGCCACCCATTGGATGTAATCGGCCTTACATACTCTATGAATTAATTTACCGAATAACAGACAAACGCACCATATTGTAACGGTAACTGAGTTTATTTATTTAAAAAGTATTGCATTGGAGTATTAGTTACAGTCAAAAATAACGGCGTTACAGTAATACATTATTAGTAACTCGTTACTGCCTAACTGTAGTGTTTCTAATGCAAATTAACACTAATAACACGGACACTTCGAGGTTTTACTGCTTTACTTTATTCCCCCTTTCGCCCACATGCAGTCGCTTACTAACTACGTTCCCTGTGCCGTAGTAATTCAGAGCATTTAAAGCGATATACACTACATCCCTCCCCTTCTTAGATGATGAACACAACCAAATTGAACAAAAGCTTGGTTCTTCATAATAACCTCTCAGACTAGTGATAACAATTTAAACCTAAACACTACATATTTAGCATGTCAAACTTACAACATAGTCTTCAACATTACTATATACTCCGTACTTTAAGTTCCCAACACGCAGTGAATGTAACCCACACATTCAGCTATTCGTTACAGAGGCTTTTGGGCTCACATATCAATGTAAACAAAACCTTTCAGCTTACGAAAAACATATTTAACCTCCTCGATGCGAACTACCTTATAACAAATATTTTCTGTTAAACATCTTTTCTAATTTTTTCCAAACTCCTAAGTGTTCACTAACAAATAACAAAACTTTACATTCTTTCAGACATCGCTTTTTTTAAGTAACATAATCACCAAACCAAGTTGGCAACTTCTTAACTCTCTCAGGGCTATCGTCCTGTTGAGGAATTTCCTCAGGTGCTGGCTCAGTAGGTCCAGCCACACAGATTGGCACAACAGTCTCTTGTTCAGGCTGAACCCATTGCTTCACAAATGACACCTGACGCATGATTTCCTTGCCGTCCCTTGTAAGAATAACTGTGTCCCCCTTCCTATTTACCACCATGTAAGGGTCTCGTTCATATGCTGTTGAGAGTTTGCTTTGCTTTTGCTGACGGAGCAAAACTATGTCTCCCTGTTTCACTGTACTTTCTTGTGCGTGTCTGACTCTGTTTGTATCAACGCGTCCCTTCTCCTTTCTCTCCGCATCGGTCCTTCGAACAGCGGCATCCTGTCTAGCAGGTTCCGGTTGTTGTTGTTCCCCCGATAGTTCAGGAAGTTTGGTTCTGATTTGGCAGTTGAATAGCAGCTCAGCCGGACTGCGGCCTGTGACACTGTGGGGAGTGCTGCGGTAGGCCAAAAAAAAAACGTCAAGCTCTGCCTGCCAGTCTTTCCTCCTCAGCATGAGCTGTGCGTATGGCTTTACAGTGTCCTGTCTTGCCTTTCCACTTCACCATTTGCCTGAGGCCAGTACGGCGTGACACGTTTGTGTAAGATGCCGTTCTCCTGTAAATAGGTTTTGAACTCTTTTGACAAAAATGGAGTGCCATTCTCAGTCACTATAGTCTCTGGAATTTCCATGAGTTGCAAACGAATTTCTCAGACATTTGATTATGCTCAATGAGGTGGGGCTCTGCAGGATGTCGACACTCACTTATCTGGAATAGTAATCGGTTAGTACTAATAGATGATCTCCTGATGGGAATGGTCCACACATATCCATAGCGAGTGTTTGCCACGGTTTCGCTGAGAGCTCTGTCCTTGTGATAGGGACCTCCTGTGAAGTCGAGCTGTTTAGTTGACAAGCATGACACGACTTTACTAACTCCTCTGCTTCACGATCGATTCCAGGCCACCACACTTTCTTTTTAAGTCTCTGCTGTTTTAACTATTCCCTGATGTCCCTCATGGGCCAACATCAGCGTCTGGCGTCATGCAGCCCGAGGAATCACGATCTACGTGCCTCTCCGCACCATTTTCCAGACCGTTGAGAGTCCGTTTTTCCCAGCACAATAGGCCGTATCACCTGTATTCCACTCACCGGTTTTAATGCATTTTCCTAATGAAACTAAAGTGGGATCCTCCGCTGACGTCTTCCAGTTGCCGTGGTGTGAAAGCATGTGGCACAGCTTGTTGAGCCACATAATAGATGTGATTTTCCATAGTGCCCATCTGTACTGGCGCGTTGACTGTGAGGCGTGAGAGCAAATCAGCTGCTTTCTGTGGACCCAGTTTCTATAAAACTTTGAATCGATAGGGCTGCAAACGCAAAGCCCACCTTTCTATTCTAGCTGGTGGTTTGGACTTTGGGGAGGAAATTGTCTCCAGAGGCTTATGATCTGTTACCATTACAAAGTCCTTTCCATATAGAAACGCATGAAATTTCTCGCATGCCCACACAATGGCAAGAGCCTCTCTTTCTGTCTGAGAGTAGCGACGCTCCACATCCTACAAGGCTCGGCTGGAGTAATAGACATGCTTGTGTGCTCCGTCGCTTTGTCTCTGGCTCAGTATTGCCCCTACTCCTACAGGACTAGCATCCACAGTCACATGTGTTTCTGCATTCTAGTTGAAATATACCATTACATGTGAACTGGCCAGCTGTCTCTTTAACTCCATAAATGCCATTTCCTGCTCTGATTCCCAAGTCCATTTGCAAGATTGGCACGTGAGCCTCCTCAGAGGTTCTGATGTTGTGGCCAAATTAGAAATGAATCTGGCGCAGTTGTTCACGAGCCCCAAGAAACTCCTGACTTCAGCCGCGTTTGTTGGACGACGAGCGTTTTTCACTGCTTCGATTTTTGACTGAGCAGCTCCAATGCCATTTTTGGACAGCACTTGACCCATTAACTCCAGCTGTGACATCCGGAATTGGTACTTCTTACTACTAACTGTCAGCTGCCTCTTGCAGCTGTTGCATGACTTGGTGCAGTCTCTGCTCATGTTGCTGTACGTTTTCACCGGAAATTATGATGTCATCCGATATGTTGTGCACACCAGGGATGCCGTGCAAGACTTGCCCAATAACGTGTTGATAAATTTCAGGTGCGGACGAAAATCCGAACATCATCCTCTTGTACCGCCAAAGCCCTGCACAAGCAACAAATGTGGTGAGCAGCCTAGATTCTGGTTCTAACTCTATTTGGTGATATCCCCACTTCAGATCCAACTTTGAAAATACTGTGGCTCCCATCATGTCCTCCAGTATTTTGTCAATGACTTTGTTTGCTCTGCGCATGTCCACACACAACCTTGGCTCTTTCTTGCCATGCACCACAACTAGCGGCGACACCCATGGCGTTGGCCCAGTTACTCTCTCTATTACATCCACTTCCTCAACTTGTTTTATTTTCTCTTCTACTTGTTTTCTTACACTTAGTGGAATTCTGCGAACAGGCTGAGCCACTGGCTTTACACTGCCATCCACATGCAGTTTCTGCTGATAATCCTTTAGTTTTCCAAGCCCCTGAAAACAGTCTTTGTATTTATTCTCTAGCTCCACTGTTAAAGCTACTGTATCTTTTGGCTGGACGGCGTTCTCCGCCGCAATAGGCCCAGTATGAAGAAGTTGTTATTCTCTAGCTCCACTGTTAAAGCTACTGTATCTTTTGGCTGGACGGCGTTCTCCGCCGCAATAGGCCCAGTATGAAGAAGTCCCAACTTAACAGCTGCCTGCCTCCTCAGCATGCAGATTTGTGCTTCTTCAATTATTTAGACACTTGCGGTGACAGATTTTTATTTATCACTTGTTTTGAACTCGGCTGTGAAAATCCCTTTTACGTGGAGTGGTGATTTTGATCTAAATGAATAGACTCGCTTCTCAGGGCACAGTAATTTAATGTCACTTTTAGATTTTAGCTGTTCAAATTTAGCTTGGGTCACAATGTCACACGAAGCCCCTGAATCAATTAACATTTTGACTGGCTGACAATTGACGAATACTGTTAATGTTCCATCTCCAGCCATGTCAGTAACTGTAAATACTTGATCATCTTCACTGTCACTGGTTTCCTCAGGTGGGGCTATGGTTTCAACTCTATTTACTTTATAGGATTTCTTTGCTTTACACACAACGGTAAAATGCCCTTCTTTAGCACATTTTATTTTTTGTTATTGTGCATTCACAACCCTTGTGTCCTTCACGCCCGCACCTGTAGCACTTCATGCTTTTCCTTCACTTTGTGACTGATTCGGAATTACAGAAGATTTGGGTCTTACTGCTTGACCCCTCCCCCGTGCGGGGTTTTTCCCTGGCGCATTTACAGATAATTTTTCCATTCGTGCAGCTTGTTGATTAGCAGACTCCATTGCCCAGCCAATTTTAAATCCTTCTCGCACAACAGTTTGAACTGCGACAAACAGAGTTTGAACTGCACTTGTCAATCACTTGATCACAAATGAAATCATCTCTGTTGTCTCCAAATTCGCACGTAGCAGCCAGTTTTTTTAATCGGCTAACAAAACTATCCATAGACTAGCCCTGTGCTTGTTCCGTTTGTCTAAAAACATGTCTTTCTTAGGGAATGTTTGTCTGCGGCATAAAATATGCATTCAACTTGCTTACCACACCATCATTATCAGCATCATCTGGCCTCTCATCCCCCAGTGTGGAGTTTATATCCTGAACTTCAGTCCCGGCCAAGTGCAGCAATAAAGCTCTTTTCCTTGTGGGTTCGGGGACTCCTGACGCAGTCAAATAGAGTTTAAAACTATTTATCCACTTTTGCCAGCTAACACCAACATTAGCCGAATCATTTAGCACAGCAAAAGGAGCTACAGCCGGTAAACTTATTGCCATGTTTGCCCGCAATTAACTTTCTTTTCTCACCCCCTCGTCAGTTCAAACTTATGCACTTATTCTTTGCCCGTGCACACAGCAAGTAAGTTACTTATCCCATCCTCGTCGCCATTGTAGTGTTTCTAACACAAATTAACACTAATAACACGGACACTTCGAGATAGTTTTACAGCTTGCTTTATTCCCCCTTCCGCGCACATGCAGTCGCTTACTAACTATGCTCCCTGTCATGTAGTAATTCAGAGCATTTAAAGCAATATACTTTTGTACACTACACCAACACTGGTTAGGACCCAGATAAATAGCCACCTAAAGGAGAACCAAGAACAGCTGCTTGTCGCAATCCTTCATTGTTTGTGCGACATGAGGCTACAAATGATTGGAAACAGGGCAATAAAAACCAGTATATAAGAAAGGGGACCGTACTGAGCCAGGAAATTACAGGCCAGTCAGTTTAACTTGCATTGCGTGCAAAATATTGGAATCTATCATAAAAGATGAGCTGGACTTATTTCTTGTACGTAACAATATCCTGAGGGATAGCCAACGTAGTTTCTGTAAGGGAAGGTCATGCCTGACAAACCCTCTGGAATTTTTTGAAGAGGCCACCAAGACTTCTGACCAGAGCAGGGCTTGTGACATCATATATTTGGATTTTCTGAAAGCATTTGACATAGTACCACATAAAAGACAAATTTTTAAAATTAGCTCCATTGGAGGTTACAGGAGGTATTCTGAAGTGGATTCAAAACTGGTTGCAGGACTGAACACAAAGAGTGGTGGTCTGTGGTATCTCTTCTGAGCTAGGTATGGTGGGGAGTGGCGTCCCCCAGGGATCAGTGTGATCGGTGAACCCCTGCTGTTGCTCATCTACATTAATGACCTTGATAGGAATATTGGGAGCAGATTAGTTAAATTTGCAGAAGATACTAAATTGGGAGGTTTGGCAAATAGTTAAGAGTCCACTAAAGTGATTGAAGATGATTTGGATAGAATCAAGAATTGGGCAGAAATGTGGCAAATGAAATTTAATGTAGCAAACTGTAAAGTTGTGCATGTAGGTAATAAAAACATTAGACGGGATTACTTCATGGGAGGTTTTAAACTGGAATGTGCTCCACACGAAAAAGATCTGAGAGTGATTGTTGACCAAACCCTTACAGGCTCTAGCCATTGTGCTGTAGCAGTTAAAAAAGCCAATCGGGATGCTGGATACATTGCTTAAAGTATTGAGTTCAAATCCAAGGAGGTGATGCTTCTCTTGAACAACACATTCATCAGACCACATCTAGAGTATTGTGTATAGTACTGGGACGCATACTTTAGAGCCTCTATGTCTTTCTTAGAGAAAGTTCAGAGAAGAGCCACTTAGCTAATTCCGGGTATAGAATATGAAAGCTATGAGAAAAGGCTGAAGATCCTTAATCTCTTTAGTCTTAGGAAAAGGAGACTAAGGGGTGATCTGATTGTTAATCCCTTTAATATATTTAAAGACCTCAAAGTGAATTATGTACGATTCCTTCAACTAAATGTTGTTAGTAGAACTCGGGGTCACAAATGGAAGCTGACCAAAGGTAAATTGGTAAACTGAAACGTAAACTGATATTCAGAAATATTTCTTCACCCGAAGAGTAATTTCGATGTGGAACAGCTTGCCTGACCATATTGTCAGATATGCTTGACTTAAAGCTAGATACCATTGAGTCATTGAGTATGTGAAGTGATATATTCACAAAAGTATAAAGAAATTGGGCTGAATAGCCTGTTCTCACCATTTGTGTTATGTTATGTTAGGTGATGTTTTTTTTGTGAGGTGAACATGATGTCATGGCACTTTCCATAGTCGATCCCGCCTACAATCAAGAAGGCACTATGCTGTGTGGAAAGTGAGTAACTGGTTCCAAACCTGAGAAGAGTCAAGAAGAGCCAGCATCATGCAGTGGAAAAGTGCCATTTAATAAATACAAGAAGGCAATATTTATGCAAGGATCAAACGAAGAGGGAAATCAAAAGACGATCCACGGCAGAGGGGCGGCAATCAGGCACGCTAGGGACTATGATGTAGATGTAGGGCTTGTCTGAGATCAGCGGCCATTGGAGGAAAGAAGAGGATAATACTCAGAAAAACACCAAAAAGACACTGAGTAGAATAGAACCGCCGAGGCTAGGCACCATGGGAAATGGTGTCTCTGATAAACAGCTCAAAGCACAACAATAAAACACAGAAGACAGGCGATAACAGTCTAGCGTTGGGTAGACGACAACCAAGAACTTAAATGCACAGGTCCAACAATAACAAAGTGGGTCTGTGGCTGTAGAAACAAGAACAGGAAACACAAGGGGAGGGGAAAAGCATGAAACTGTAATGTTGCGCCAATCATCCAAGATGTGACACAAGGTGTAAGCGGAATCCACCATCAATGAGCCAGGGGGAGGAGATGATCAGGCACAGGGGCTGCAAAGATATGAACAGACAGAGTTTACATGACACACATGGAAAACAGGATGGATGAGGCAAAGTGGAGGTTGGAGGACATGTCGCCCTGCCAAGGGTGATCAGACTTGGGAAACTGTTAGGAGGCCAGTGAACATTGCCTCTTTGATTGGACCCTAAGGGGGATGTCACTGGTTACCAACTATGCCTTATACCCCAGTTGTTACTTGGAAGCCAGCAATGCCAACAGTCCACTTGGCTTTAGCAGGTTGAGATGTGGAGGGGGATATTTTGAGACCCACCACTGTAAGGGAGTTGTGGGCGAGTTCCATCCACGGAAAGAGGCAAGACCATCAGGGGGAGCCTCCCTCAGAAAAGCAGCGATGAGTCTTGCTCAGCTCCTGGTTAAGTCTCTAGGTTTAACTAATGGTTTGAAATTCCAATGAGAGAGAGAAGTAATGCCCTCCAGGGACTGGAAAATCTTTCAAAACTGGCAAGCAGAGTAATGACCATAATTAGAGGCTAACGCCTGAGAAATCTTGCGAAGTTGAACTATGTACTTCACGAGGAGCTCAGCCATCATAGTCATGGGCAGCTTTGCTAGACGGACAAAGTGGGCTGCCTTTGAGAAACCGTCCACAATCGTAATGATTACTATGTACCTGCACGACTAGAGCAGCCCTGTAACAAAGTCCACGGTAATACATGTCCATCGCCGTTGAGGAGCTTGAAGGGGCTAGAGGAGGCCATTGGGAGGGTGGACGCTGGATTTCACCCAAGCACAGGTGTCACAGGTGGCAACATACTCCCAGATGTCCAACAGGACAGGTGGTCACCAGAACCAATGATGGACTAGGGGAAGGGATTGGGTATGCTACAGGGGAGGCATGGGCCCAGATGAAAACCTTTCCCTCCTCCCCTTCTGGGACTAATAGATGGTTTTCAGGGTGCCTAGGGGAGTGGAACTGGTCTGGAGGACCTTTTTTAATAGTGTGCACAACCTCCAGCTTTGAGGAGGTTGAGCAACCTCCTGTGATGGTCGGATTTTTGAGACGCCAAGTGCTGTGGCCAGAACGAAATGAAGGATGACAAAATAAGAGACAAACATTGACAGTAATCAGAGAGGGAGACTCGCGCTTCCAAAATGCTCCAGTCCGTGAAACAAAAAGGAAGCGAAGGGAGTTCGACAGAATGGATTGAAAGGGATAAAATCTTGGAAACCGAGATAAAAGGAATTAGCACCAGACGGTGCCAAGAAAGAGGAAAAACAGAAAGAATCCCTTGCTATCTAGCACTTTCCTCTTTTGCAGCTAATACCTCAACAACTCCCTCACTAAAGGCCTTACCGGCTGAAGTGCAAACAAAACACTGACACTCTAGCAAGGGCAACAAGGCGGAACTTGAGCATAAATAGAATCTGGGCGCCGCCCCCAATTAATGCCAGCTGGCCCAAGAATATGATTGTGGGCAAACCGATCTCATCCTGGAGGAGAGCAACCAAGAAAGCTCTCAAAGCCACCGCCAGCCTCCAAAACCATGACACCTCCAGCTACATTTAGGATATAACTTATTTGATTTACATTTGGCCTCAGACAAGAATATATGCAGATTGTTTCTAGGTGTCTGAACAACAGATACAGAAGAAATTGTCTTCACATGTTGATCTTCCTCTCTTTCTTATTAATATGCCATCATGTCTGAAAAATATGATTGTGTGACTTAAGCATGAGTTTTATCCTAAAAAAATTACGCGATACAAAGTCATCAATCTATGCAGTATACGATCTGCATGCATCATGCTGCAGCTGCCAAAAAAAAAAAAAAATTACAAACATTTGGAGCAAAATATTAAATTCCCACTATAATTTGCCTTACTTTTTGCAGCAGTATATTGCCTCCTTTAGCCTTTCAAGGCTTCCATAATTCGCGAGCTAAGGGGAAATAATGAAAGGCAATCCAAAAAACCCATTTAAATTGGAATGTCTTCAAGGATTTCAATGTGTTTTAAAGCTGACAAATGGCAATCAACCTCAGTTAAAGCACAAATGTGTAGCCCTATAAAATAAGGTACTGCAAAACTGTTTTTCAACCCTTATCCTTGAGGCCCACTTTTACTCCAATTCAAATCAGGCTTTAAGTCAAAATCTTTCCTTCTTTTGGAAAATAAAAAATTGCATGAAGGCTCAGTATGATATCTGTGAAAATTTATAGCAGTGACTTCATCAAGCTTGGGTCACTGTTTCATAAATCTATTTGATTTCATGTAACAAAGGTCAGCCAACTTTTGATTGGCCGGAAGTTTTAAAAGAACACCCATTTTGTGCCTTAAACCTTTAAATGCAACCTCAATTTTTTTTCAGCAAAATTGAGTAATAACCAAATAACATCAGATAATTGCATTATAGTTTCAGTGAACTAGATAAAAAAGAAATGCATTTATTTGGGATGACCATAGCATGGTTTATATCAGGGGTGGGCAATCACGGTCCTGGAGGGCCGGTGTGTATGCAGGTTTTTATTCCTATCAATTACCCTGACTAATTGAGTTAATTGATTGCATGCACAAATATAGATTTTCGCAAGATAAGATTAAAGGAAAATGTTTTATGAAGGGAGACAAGACTAGTCTTTGTAGTTTCATGATAATGTAAAGAAATGCACATGAAACGTCAGATTTCATAAATGGTTTGGCTAATTGAGACAATCAACTAATTAAAGGCCAGACGTTGGTGTGAAAACCAGGGACAGATACGGCCCTCGCTGCCCACCTCTGGTGTATATACATCTATTTGTGAAATAGCCGGTCTCTGTGGGCAGCTGACAGTTTTCCACTCTCCCTTCATCAAAGTAAGGTGTTAAGCCAGTCTGCCCAATCAGGTGCTCTTATTTTATTTAATTAATTATGCCGCAATTTGGCCTCACTGCTAAACTTTGTGTTCTGAGCCAATACGATACTTGCATTTAAGTTGCTGGTCATGGCTGGAAAAAGCCTTCCTTGACCGACACTGCTGTTTCTAAGTCGACAGCCGCTGGCCTGCTTCATGGGGAATATGTACGCTTTAAGTATATGTCCTTCACTCGACAACATACTTCACACTGTCAGTGAGGAGGGCTTTTCATACAACTTTACTCTCAAAGTGATTACTTAGTACTTGTATATCCATCATGTATTTGAGGCACCTGATAGCATGTCTCCACGCTGGCCACTGATTTGTGTTTCCTCAAACTTGCGTATCTTGTACACTCACTGCACTGCACAATATAACAAAATAAAATACTGCATGTTCTCTCAAGGATAAAAATTGCTGACTGAATGTCTAGCAATGATTTGTATTTTTCAATGCTCGCATGTTTGGTATGTTGTACTGCATAGCATCACACAATACAGTTGTACATGTTCTCCCATGGACACAAACCTGTCTTAACTTACAGTTTAACAGTTGAAATTGTCCTGGGAAAAAAATTGAAACGTCTGAACATGAAATAAGCATGGCATTCGTCATAGTCCTATATTGAAGGACACATATTTTTTGGAGTCAAGAAGGCTAGGATTCATCTTTTGCAAGTGACAGCTGATGTCAGAACATTGGTTATTGTCCCCATTCCCCAAATGTACACACATCCTCTTCCCAAACCAGGGAAGGCTTGTATCAGTTGTCATTATGCTAAGCTGCTAGGACAAAACAAACCTGTGGCGTACGAGAGGTCCTAATGATGACCTTAAGTCCTTATAAAACCCTGGTTTTAAAAGAAAACAAAAACATGTTTGATTTGATTATGAGATGGTTTCATAAGGATAATAAACCATGAATACAAGGAATCATGCTCTATGAAAATAGCAACAATACATACTGAAATGACTTAACATTGATTTCTTCAAAGAGTTTTTGTTCAGCTTTTCTTTGAACAAGGTTGCTCTGGTGTTGGTGAGGTCCACTGCATGAACCAACAGCAAGGGGTCAAAGGATCATGGTGAATTTTAACATGGCTACCAGCAAATCTGCACATTGCAGGCCCTAAATCTGAGCATTTTCAGGAAAAAAGAAAAAAAAAAAACTGTCAGCTGAAATACTTTGCGTTATTCATGTTTTTCAATATTTATCTCCGAATACAGCAAAAAAAAATTCTTGGACCTGCTTGCATTTTTGTCAGATTCGTTTCAGTAGTGTAACCTTTTGCATTCATGGCAGGCAAATCATTTTTTATAAGGTTTTATACATATGAGAACGACAGAGGAACACTAAAACCTATTAGCACCGTCACCCGACTGAGATAAAACTTTCCGATCCAACAGCGATCTTCGACCCACGTTCAGATTAATGGTGGCTTTTAAATTACTCAATATAAGAGCAATGAGGAAGAGGCTGAGAGCCTGGCGAGAAACGGCCACAATGCTGGATCTTTATTCATGAGTCACAAAAGAGTGTCCTGCTTGGAATATTCTGTAATATTTGCAAAGGATGAGATTATTGTTTATATTTCATAGAATGTGAGTTACCAAGACCCAATTACTAGATGAGAGGAACACTCCACGTTTGAAAAAAATCATTTCATGTAAGCCTAGTGGCTTTATAGGGTTTCTATCACAAAGGGCAACATAAATTATATGGAGATCCTGGCTGTGTCTGAAATCTTTCCCTATTTACTGTATAGTTCACTCGTTAGAGTGTCAGCCATATTGTAATGCTGTCCGAATTCTTAGCGGATATTCTAATTTCTTCAATAGTTCGCTAAAATATTACACCATGGTGCACCACAAATGTAGCGTACTGCCGAGATTTGCAACCTGTAATCGCGGCAGCATTGAATAATCCAACAGTTTTATTACAACGTTTTTCGAGACAGTTGTAGTCGTGTCCTCCGAGTTCGAGATCGAGTCTGAGTCCTTGGTGTCCGAGTCAAAGTCCCTTACTCTTTCTGATGTCTGAGTCCTTATGTAGCGAATTCACACACCAGGGCTTTTACCTATACCATAGAAAAAACTATTGCAATGTATATGGCAGTATCAGTCTTCTATTTATGTTTTTATAAATTCCATATTGCTATTCCAGGGCTTCCTCTGGCTTTTTTATTTTGTAGCCAACCTGTTTAGCCAAATAATTTATTTAGTCGCCACTTGATTTTTCTCCTAGCCAGGTTTTTTTTTTTTGTTGCCATTTCTCCTCTTCTGTACCCACTACACCTTGGGAGAACAACTGGACCCGGGGCCAGCTAAAGGACTGTTTTTCAACATTACGTTGCTACTTCGGCCTGGTTATCTCCTTCCTTTGCAGAGGAATCCATTCCAGACAAGGAAGCCTACAAATACAGGCCTGAGGCATTATAGATGGGGCATGGGAGATGAACCTCAGTCAAGGCCACAACCTGTTTTATCTTGTGCTAAGTTCATAGGGGAATATTCAGCAACAGGAGAGGCTGAGGCTGGCTACCCGTTCTCATTTTAAATGCATATGATTAGTTTAGGAAATAAATACACAATTAGATACACAATGGGCGGCACGGTGGCACAGTGGTTAGCATTGCTGCCTCACAGCAAGAAGGTTGTGGGTTCGAATCTGGCCTGGGGCCTTTCTGTGTGGAGTTTGCATGTTCTCCCTGTGTTGCATGGGGTTTCTCCGGGTACTCCGGTTTCCTCCCACAGTCCAAAGACATGCATATCAGGCTAATTGGAGACACCAAAATGCCCTTAGGTATGAGTGTGAGAGTGAATGGTGTGTGCGCCCTGCGATGGATTGGCAAGCTGTTCAGGGTGGGTCCCTGCCTTTGCCCGTAGTCAGCTGGGATAGGCTCCAGCTTGCCCCGTGACCCTAGTGAGGAATAAGCGGGTATAGAAAATGGATGGATAGATACACAATTAGTTATGTGATAAACAGAATTTTATGCTCTTGGTAGTGGCATAAGAAAGCTATGAAACTTGTTCAGTAAATTTTGGGCTTGTTGCTCGCTAAAGCTGACAACAAAAGTAAAATTTACATGTTTCATAGGTTTCATATGACACACCCAGTTGTGTAAGATCCTCTATTTGTCAATGACAATCCATCTTATTTTCATGATTACAACTAGAGATGAATTTTACAAAAGACTGGTGTTAATTTGATATTTATGAAAGTAAAGACATCATGGGTTCAGGAGATCGCAAAACAGAGTGTTGAACTATGTAACAATTAAGTTGAAACAAATATTGAAAAATAGCAAACAATCTTCCAGGTTACATTATTTGCTAAATTATGTGAGTCATCAATAATACAATATTACGGGCAAGAAAAGTATATTGCGGAGTTGAACTGTAAAACTGATAAATTTGAGGAAAAAACATATATAGAAAATCTGTTGGCACAACAGTTAAAGTCATGTTTACCTGAATGTGGTATATTATTAACAAACTAGTAAAGTATAAGTATACAAAAGTTTCTCTTTGCTAACAAAAATTCTAATCCAAAAATAAAGATTTGAGCAAACTTTTAATTTCATTTCTTGTTTCTAAATTTGCTAGGTACATCACTAAACTAAATACTGATGGTTTTCTTGATCTTTTCAGGCAAACCATGTAAAAAATTGTAATTTGAATCATTATTTGTCTATTTGATATTCAAAAACAAAACTTACATTAAAAAATCCTCAGTTCAATCAGGAAATCACAATCCATGCTAGTTTTCATACGAGCACTGACTGCTGAATTTGGATGCCTAGCACACAGATTTTTGATAAATTAACAATGTAAAATGCATAAAAAAACCCTGGACTCAGTGATAATGATGTAGTCTTTTAATCCCTCTCCAAGCAGAGGCAGGCCCTCAAGGCTGCGGAAAGCTAGGCTGTTAAAGAATAGAAAAGTACTTAAAAAGAAGAAGGGAATGAACAAAATGTGAAAGTTATCAGAGCCTGCAACTGGTGCAGCTAAATTAAGAAAACCTTTCTTAACCTTGGAAAATTTGTTCAAAATCTGAAAGAAAATAAACAGATGAAACTTGAACGCAAGTAGGTTTTTTTTATATTAAATTAACTACAATGATTTTTTTTGGTTCAAATAAGGACATGAAAATGTGACATCAAAAATAATTTCTTCGATAAGGATATGGGAAATTAAAAATAATAAGTGCTGTGGGCCAGTGAATAAATTCCACTTTGTCACAAAACCTTTCCGGTCAGAACATAAGACGATATCAGACTGAAATGATAGGGTCACAGTTGTTGCGCAACGTGTCTGCTGTGCTAACGACTGTTACCATCGTAGGCAGGTCTTGAGTGGAGTGTGCAAATGTACTATTATTTCACAGAAGAATTGACTTTCCTTACGCTGATAAACCAACTTCTTGCCCGCTGATTTCCGGCGATTTTGAAAGATTTTAACTCAAATACTTAAAATCATATTGTGTCCAGTAAATCACGACTGTCATCGAAGACAAAGTTTGATTTTTATTATTTGATTATACGCATCAATGTATTGATTTTTCCTGTTCTGTGGATTGACTCTTTGCGCACATTTTATCGGCAATGAAAGTTTTCCTGTGTGCTACTGTGAGTCAGCTGATTTCCGCGACCTTATCTTTCGTGTCCACAATTTTGTACACAGCAATAACTGTAAAGTGAAAAGGGAATTATGATATACATCATCTGGATCCATCCTTACTCTTCATTATCTTTGAGCAACTGGCCATCCTCCCGCAAGGTAAGATGTTACTGACTACTATTTTCATAACTTTTCCATATAACTTGTATTATTGATTTCATATTGTAAGGATAATAAAGCGATTTCTAATCATACAGTGACCAATTCATTCATACCCATTTATTGTCCACCGTAATCCATTGTGATGAAAGTTATGCTTCAGAATGAAGTTGTCCTATAAATTATTGCATGAATTTACTGGACAGTTGACGTTACCCGTAAGCAGTGGTGATGACTTTTGAAATTAAATATGAATTGGTATCTGCTTGCATGTTTTATGTTCACGCTTTTGTTACCCAGTATCAAGAAAAGACACATACAAACACACACGTGTCTTTGGGGCAACACAAGCTGTCTTCTCGATGATGTCTTTTCCAGGGATTTTGTTGCTAAATTAAACAGGGCAAAGCCGGGCCAGATTCTGCATCTGCTATGACAACCTGACCCCATAATCTGTGAGTGAGGTTGCTAGACTAGCCTTTCTGCAACCATAACCTGTCTCCCATAAAAAAATGTGGCACATTAAGGCATGGAAACACTTATCCCAACATCTGAATAGCTAAATACTTATATTGGGAATTGGGAAAAAACAAATTGAACATTTAGGGTCGGTATTTCAAAAATGATTGACCTTCCTGTTCTGTAATAGGATCATATCATAAACATAATGTTTTTTTGCAAATCGAAACTAATAAAATGTACCAGAATAAACCCAGACCCAAACCAGAGCCAGTCTCAAGACAAATGTCAAAAAAAGCAACTGTGCCATGTTTCCTCTCTGTACTGTGCAACAAAATCAAACTCAGTGATTGGGGCATCAACAATGCCACAATATGTAGGCTGCTGCATAGATTTGCACCGGCAGCTCAGTAAGGACATATGAGGATGGCTCATCACTAATTCGTCACTTAAAGTGTCCATGACAATAGCAGAAAACTGAGGCCAGTGGTTACTACAAGAACAAGCTATTAACAGATGTTCACTGAGTGTTGCAATATATACCACCGTGGAAAATAGGTCATTAAATATGTAAATATGCCATTTTTAATTTTAGTCATGGGAAAGGGGCTCGGGGTTGCAGTTTTAAAATTGTGTTTACATCTCTAGAAAAGATTGAGTTGTGCTGAAATAAAGAATTGTCAGAATCAAATCAAATCGAAGCAAATGATCTTCCCTTGACAGGTTGCATATTTGTTACTATAATATATGCTTATCCTGAGCGCATGTGCATCCATATCAGTCAAGCATGAAAGTAAAAGCAAGAGACATAATATATGCGGGAATGTGAAGGTGTTTAAAGTGATTATCATGAAAATAATTCTTGATCTCACAACAGGTGCCTAAAAGAGAGGCAAAAAAAAAGGATCCATGGCATCAAAATTATAACATCCATACAATGAAAAAACATACATGTAACTATCGCTGAAACATGGCCATATTGCAGGCATAATTCTCAAAGACAGATATACAGTGCTCAGCGTTCCTTGATAACACACTGGCTAGCCAAAAAAAAAACACAATGTCAGAATGCAGTGCACAGAGGTCAAACTGAGATCTCAGACTTGATCCCATAGGGTGTTTCTATTAAATATATCAAGAAGGCACAATAAATTCAAAGAACAGGAAAAGAGGATAATTATAAAACGGTCTGGTATCAGATAGTAGTGATTAGGAACACAAGGCTATGACATTGGAGGAGGGCTGGTCCGGGGTCAGGGGCAGAGGTTTTGGGCTGGGGGGATATGAACACTCTGGGCAGAGGAAAACACTCAGAGGAGGATGAAAAAGACTCAAAGAAGAATGGAACTGCCAAGACCATGGGGTACAGTGTCCCTAATAAATAGCTAAAAGCGTAAGAGTTAAACCTCAAAGATGGGAAATCATAGTTTAGCAAAGGGAAGTTGAAAACCAGGAACTTAAATACACAAAGATAGCAATTAAAAAAGTGAGTCCAGGTGAGTGAGAGCAGTGGGACGAAACACAAGGAAATGGGTGAAGCACAAGATGATAATTGAATGATAAGAAACGATTCACAAATCGGAATCAGAACTGGCACAGATGGTTGGATGGGAAACACATACTGACACAAGTTCTGGACCTGTCACTCACACTCTAATATTTTGCTTTATTCGTCAAGGCATTGTTTTGACAATCTTGTGCAACGTTATTGCATTCATTTCCAAACAGGG
Organism: Gymnothorax reevesii; assembly: GCA_029721435.1. NCBI lineage: Eukaryota > Metazoa > Chordata > Actinopteri > Anguilliformes > Muraenidae > Gymnothorax > Gymnothorax reevesii. The sequence continues at coordinate 58,616,899 of CM056586.1, forward strand.
TTACATTAATTTTTCGCCGAGATCTTATATTGATGACGGGAGCATCAAAGCACTCCGTAAAGCTATCGCAAAGACTTTCAAATGGCAAAGGTCAGGATTCTGATGTGGCCAATTCATGTTTGAAAATGATATCTCCTGCTCACTGAACCACTCTGTCACAATTTGAGCCCAATGGATCTTGGCATTGTCATCCTGGAATACGCTTCTGCCATCAGGGACAAAATAAAAAAAAAAAGAAGAAAAAAATCCATTGATGGGATAACCTGGATATTCAGTATGTTCAGATTCTCTGCCTAGATCTTACTTGTTGAAGCATAACCCTGCACCCAGAGTGTTGTGAAGTGAGCACTGTACCTGATGGATACATTGCTTCATGGGCTTGCTCTCTTACCCCCTCACCCCATCTGGAATTCAGTAAATATGGACTCTTCAGACCACTTAACATTTTTCTATTGCTCCACAGTGCAATCTTTATGCTCCATTAAAAATTAGTTTTTTCCCGAGTATCTTCACTAACAAATGGCTTTCTACTGGCCATGCAGCTGTTAAGTCCCAACCCTGGAGGTCTTACACATGTATAAATGCTCTTACTTTCACAAATAAACATAGCCTTGAGTTCTACTGTTGATTTTTTTTTTTATGAAGACTTCACGCCAACATTTTAGTGACCTATAATCACAAACATTCACGATTTTTTCCTGACCGATTTCTTCCTTGAAGTTGCCAGCTCACCACCATCCTTCCAGGTTTAGTACTTCTCTAGAACAGCGGTGAGCAACGAGGGCTGTATCTGTCCCTGGTATTCACACCAACTTCTGGCCTTTAATTCGTTGATAATCTAAATTAGCCAAACTATTTCTGAAATCTGACATTTCAGGTGCATTTCTTGAAATTATTACGAATGGCCAACAAAGACTGGTCTCATCTCTCCACATAAAATTTCTTCTTTGACCTAATCTTTGCACAAATCAATACTTGTGTATGCAATCAATTCACTCAATTAGTCAGGGTAGTTGATAGAAATGAAAATCTGCATCCACACTGGCCCTCCAGGACCGGAATTACCCACCTCTGCTCTAGAGAGTTCTTTGCACAGTGATTTAAGCAATATTTTAGTTGTTTTCTTTCCTTGATGCAGGCCATTACTTTGCCCCTCCTAAAACACAGCAACATCTTTTCCACGACCATGAGTACATCGTCCAACATGGTTAATTAACAAATGAGAAGCTACACACTGCATCACACAGTAGTTAAAAAAAAAAAAAAAAAAAGCCTGCTGAAACATACTGATTACATTACTACAATCATGATTAAATTATAAGCTCTGAAGTATTCGCTTATTTAAAAGCAAAAGGCAACTTTTATTTATTAATTATATTGCCTAACAGTGTAAAAATGAAAGGTTTCAACCATAGTTATGAGTTGTTAAAGTCTCAGTTTCGGAATTTCGGAACAAGATGGAGGCAGAGACTGCTGAAACACAAAAGATCAAGTGAGAAAAACCAGTAGATTCAGTCAAGATGCTGCATACTTTTACTCTGATACTGTATGACGCAAGACCCTGCAACTGGCTCAGCACTGGTTCATAGAATTATTTTCTTAGGAAAAATAGTTTTGATTTATGCCAGCATGACCAAGAGCAGCAGGACAATCCAAAACCTTGCAACCATCAGACAGTCAGTCAACAAAGGCAAAATGCCAGTCTGAGGAGATTCTAGAGACTAAGAAGAAAGAGCAGCCCTGACACACAGAAGGCCATGCCAGAGGGGGCCCAATGTGGAGCGGCCCAGTAAGAGGATGGCCGATGTTAAGGGGTCCTGTGTGTGGGTGCCCAATGTTGGGGGAGCCTGGGAATCAAACTGCAAGGGACAAGGCGTAAATGAGCTTAGAGGAAGTGGGCAGAGGGGGTTAGATACTCATGTTAGGGAATTGTGCATACCACAGATACCTATACCCCTGGGACTCCCGCCAGCACTTCTGGGCTCAGCATGGACAAAACTATCCTCAGGAGTAAGAGGAGGCCGACAGACCGGAGCTCCCACCACCAGTCTTCTGTAGCTCATTCCTTAGAGCTGCAGCTCGCCTTAGTAATGTCTAGCTGGCAATCCCTCCATCACCCCCCTCATATCCACTGCACTGCATCTCCATCCATGGCTCTCAGAATATTTTTTTTTTGTGGTCTAATGCCATTTTTTGTTCTTTGAGTCAATGAAATAGTTTTTAAGTTAGGAAAAAGGAATAAAGATGTTAACTTTTTATATTCCATTTTTGTCTGTGTGTATCTCTACACCCATGAACAGACAACGTGACACACAAATCATGTAAATTGAATGATCACTTGTTCATCGGAGCACGTTACCATGAATAAAAAGACAACATGCAAAAGAAATGCCAAGTCTCTGCGGGAGTCAAACCCCCAGTATAAAGTCGCTTTATAGCTACGATGTCACTCGCTTTAATCACTGCACCACAGAATTCACAGTACGCAAAAGTAGGAATCTTAGTACATATAACTGTTGAGATGGTTAATGTAAAATGAAAATAAAAACTTTGTACTCGCTGGTGAAGCTCATTTCATTAAATGCATAGATATTTAGATATTTTCTTCATCCACAAGAATCGTTGCCTAAAATATATTTTAATTTAAATGGTAAATTGCATTGTAGCTAGTGTGTACACGATCACAAAATAATATGCCAAAAAGACAAATTAGTATTTTAATATAGATCACAACTGCCGTGTTTAGGCACAAGTACGAAGTTTTTAAGTTTCCCGTGGTGAAAATAAGACCGTCGTGCTCCTGGAAACATTGTTGTTCGTGCGACAATCGCTCAAACCATCATGGTTCAAACTAACGTCGTTGAAACCAACATGGTACGAACAATGTAGGAAGGTTTTGGGAAACCATCTTTCCTCTGATGTTCGTAAGTTTAACGATGCATCGTACCATGTTAGTTCAAGACTAACTTCTGTCGTTGTTAGGGAAACGCACCCCAGGCTGGTGGCCGTGGTGTAATGGTGTGGGGGATATTTTCTTGGCACACTTTGCGCCCCTTAATACCAAATGAGCATCAGTTAAATGCAAAAGCCTACCTAACTATTGTTGCTGACTATGTCTGTAGGATTTAATGCTATATATAAGTCCACAGCTTTATGTCTGAACTCAGAATGCAAGTGTCACCCGGCTGTATTGACATAGCTGTTGAGCTGAGATCAAAAAAGGGTTCATTGTGTGAAATTCTAAATCTAAATTCACTTCGAAGAAGAACTTGACATCACTATGAATTGTGATAATCATTATCATAGACCAAAAGTATCATCCTCCACAGAACCAATGCTGTTACCAGGTTGATGCTGCTCTGTAACTCATGAAGGTTATATTTTGAGGGAGTTTGCATGACACTTGTCGTAGCCATGAAGAAATCTTTATAAATGCATGACTATTGTCATGAAATGTCATTCAGGCAATGGGTTGGGTTAGGGTTAGGGTTAGAGCCTGGCTTAACGTTAGGGTTAAAGACATTGCCAGGTTATGTTATCTTGGTTAATGTCAAGTTTTTATGACAGAGACATGCTAAACAATGTCAGCATCGTATTAAAAATTACATTATTGACCAAATGACACTTATGAATAGGAGCCTTAAACATTCATGAAGATTCCTTCAAGTTAATAACAGGTGTCATGTAATTGACTTATGTAAACCTCTTAAAATAAAGTGTTACCAAAGTAACCACTCGAATACTCCAGAACATTAATATCCTGTTTATTAATGAAATCAAGTTTTAGGTATTGTTAACCTCACAGCACACTTGCCTATATCATTTTTAAAGGTTTATTATTATTATTATTATCATTATTATAAGTATTTACAAGAATTGATTTTATTTTTTTTTTTTTTGAGGTTTTGAGAAAAAATGCATTTTTTCGCCAGTATGAACGAGCAGGCAGCTGATATCTCAATTTGGCCAAAATATGATTTAGGCAATTATGCTATGACACTAACAAAATGTTTTGACATAAGCTGAACTGGCTATCCTCAATATAGCTCAGGTTTTACCAAAAAATAATAAAGCCTTCCCTTTCCAACCAAATTTAATGTAGGTGATAATGGTCCTGGATTTAATGCAGGTGATAATGGTCCTGGATTATCAGCATCAATTCCAATTATTGCACAGTTTCAGCCGATTTGTAAGCACTCTTCACTTCAGTTCAGAATTGATAACTGCATTCCAACTTACTTGATCCTGCTTCGAAGGCCCCTGTTCTGTCACTCCCAAGCCAAAGAGAGGCACGGCCTCCATATCGGAACCTCATGGCACAGGTTGGGTGCCACTTTGAAAGACAATATATCACCCTGCTGGGCTCCAAACTCTAATTAACTGAAGTAACTCCATGGAAAAACGCTTATGACAGCGGAAGACTGTGTGAGAGTTGTGGCCGCACTAATCAAGTCCCAACAATAGGGAAGTGGTCTGCATTTTCTTTTCTGATCCAAGGATATAATCTCCTCCCAGCTGAATGGCTTGGTCTGCCTGTGTCTAATAATAATGCTGTCGGCATGATTTAAAGAGCCTTTGGCAGGATTACAAGAGCCACCTACAGATTTAAGATGATTCATAAATCTAAAGCAATAGAGCTTGAAGAGAGGAGTATATATGTAAGTACCATCGAGTATGTCTTTCCTCTCCTTCAGCTGCCTTGTACAAGCAAAAACCTATATCTAATTGTTGATGCAATTGGTGAACCTACAATGGAAACATCTGTTTTGACCATATGACAGAAAAGGCCTTAAAGTAAAGTACTTCTTCTTTTTAGAGCACTACAATTACCGTAGATTGTAGTTCTATTCACCAGTACCCCTGCTAGGACAACCTAGCTGTGTGGAAGAGTTTAAGGTTGAAAGAGCCCGCAGTTACAAAAAACAGCGGTCTGACGTTTAGATAATCACCTAATCTCAAGTATGATATACATGATTTGGATATGATCAATTGGTATGGGCGTCAAAAATACATAATACAAACCACCTTGGTAAAAGAAGACTAGGTCAGTTGAATAATATGAATCTTACTGTGGTCTGGGGTAATACTCTTTTTTGATTGGCTGGCAGGTGAGCACTGAAACCATGGGTGCATCCAAATTCTCTAAAGAACAAGGGGTCTTCCTCACAAAAGGAGATGAACTGGAAATTGTTTGTCTGGTATACAGCATGTATAATGCTTTCATAAATGAGACATAATGTCTTCATAATTCATACATAAGCAAATTTTTTGTTTTGTAGAGGGTGAAAAAACACATCCTTATTCAACATGTGATGCAAGATGTGACAATGTCACCCTTCATAGCATTCAGCCACAAGCTAAGTCATATTGTCAGTTACATCAGTTCTGGCATCGCATGCTGAATAAGGACGCAATATTTCACCCTTTACAAGGCATGACATTTGCTTATGTATGTTTTAGGAAGACATTATGTCTCATTTATGAAGGCATTATACATGCTCTATAAAGCCTTTATGAGCAACTCTTCATCTATGAACACTCTTTCTTTAAAACGTCAAAGAAACTGAAAAATTATCAACAGTCCAAATGAAATTGTATCAAAACTCTGAATTACCACATAAAATAGTTTAGTATCGGCCTGAAAGTGTCGCTAGAAATGTCCTTCCCGTAAAACTGTAAGTATTAGAATATAAAATATGCTCTCCTGCCACCTTGAGGTATCTAATGAGATTAAAAATAAAACTGAAATACCACAACTCCCAATGTTTATAATGTGACCACAGGTTTGACAAAGTGGCCAAACCCAACGTTTCAAATCCACCAGAATAGGTGGATTTCCATCCAAATATATCACAAATTTTAAACAAATTTTCAGAAATTTGGCAAAACAAGAATGCGAATTTATGCACGTTTCCATTCACTACTTTTGCAAATATTTGAGGTTGGTTCATCAAGATAAGCAATAGGCGCGCCAATTCTCCAGCCGTGTGGCAGTGCACCACTGCAGAAGAAGAGTGTGCAATGTGATGACGTAATACAGGCGTGACTTTCAAACCTCAAATCAAACAACAGCAACAGAACAAGAAAGCTATAGACCAAATGGAAGAAATATCACAATAATGCGCTCTTAGAGGAGTATTGATAACAGCGTTCATAATAGTGTTGAAAGCATAGATATATATTTCGAACACTAGATTGCTGGTGATGTCATATTTATATTATCCATAGTGAAGCACCCGGTAGCAATACTCATACACCAAACTTCTTCGTAAAAATGAATTGTTTCCTATGAGGCCAATTTCACATAAGTCAATATAAGCATTAAAATGCCAAGATGTGCGGCTACCTTTTGCAGCAATATTCATTTGAAGGGCTGTAATAAAATGTTGCATGCGTAAGTTAATGTACCAACGCAAATTTGTCACTTTAATAGAAAAAACTGTCTTTGCGTGCTAGCTAATTAGCCATCCCATTGACTTGAATAGCATGCTGGCTAGAAGCAAACGCTAGCGATTGATAACGGCCCCCAGCGAGCAACCTTGGTACCCTTACAGTCTCGGGGACTGCATTGACTAAGCGATTAACAATTAAAATTAACAAGGTGGCTAATAAGCTAGCTACTCGTAATTGACATTCAACAACAATAGCTACTTCTTATTTGCATTATATGAAAGACCGTGGACAAGTCGCCTTGTCTGATTATACAGAGTTCCAAAAGACAAGGAGGGAAGAAAGGCTTTGCTGTTAGAAATCAGGAGAAAAAAACCTTTCTCTATACCCTCGATCCTTGCTGAGCAGTGATCATTTTTGGAGCAGTGTTTTAACAGGAAAGGGGCAAAGATGAAGCTTAGTAAAGGAGTAGCCAGAGTTAACTAGCACTTCCTTTATCAACGTTGGCATTTGCAACATGATTCAATATAAGCAATTCGGTTGACGGCAGATATGCTTAACCACGGTACAATGGAGTGAGGAAACCTAAGAGTAATTTGATAATGTACAAGGACATTCATCGACGTTGCTTACAACGGAGAAAACTTCCAGGCAATTATCTTACCAGAGGATAAATGAAATCCTCGGTCACATTAACTTTTCTGCTCGCACTTTGGCGTTGACACCGAGTCAGATTTCAATCTTCCCCTCAGTAAGTGTGCCACTTTCCATCCTCCTAAATGCCTATATTTAGAGGGACAAAATGTTGCTCCGCACAGTGATACCAAAATCACCCCTGCTCGCATGCAAGTATTTTTGAAAATGTAATTTTAAAGGTACACTAGGCTCCTGCAGATTTGTCACAATTTTTAAAAAATTCTTATTCTACCTCTACAGTGATCGATAGAGCAATGAAACACAAGATGTTTGCAACTGGAATGAAAAAAAAAGTCTATCCTGTAAAGGGCAAGAGCTATAAAACAACAGCTAATCAAACGTACGACTAACTCAAATTATTGGAATGATACAGCTGTCAATCAAACCCCACGCGCACAGGTTTTCAGGCGTGGCTTTGGAAGCATCATGGTGCGCTGCGATTGGTGGTGGGCGTAGTCACATTGAACTGCAGGATTTGAAAGTTCTGCCCTCAAACCCACGGGCGCCTAGTGTTACTTCAAAGTATGCAAAATTAATGGGAGTCTACGTGCAAAATTCACTTCCGGGTGTATAAGCTCCGGGAACAGATGCTTCACTTGAGCGAACCCTATCAGCAATCTAATCTAGTGTTTTATATGTATATATATTAGTTGAAAGCCACCCAGAGACGAAAAGAGTTTGCAGTGGCCTAGGTCATGTGATTATGAGCATCACCGTTTATACGCAACATCTCTTTCCAGACCACTTATTCGAATTTTCCTTTTATCGATATGCCAAGTTTTCCTCCTCCCCCAAGCTTAAAAACTTTTTTTGCGATATTTGGAAATTTGAATTTTCTAACGCGCGAATTGAGAATGAGAAATGAGAATTGAGATTAAAACAGGTGGATGGAAACCCAACTTATGTCTCTCCTCACTGAAAATTTTGGGCAGGGACACTCTTTCTGGCTCACCACATAAAATGTGACTGAAATGCTCAAATTTGAAATGCACAAAAGTCCAAAAAGTTTTACATTCGAAAAATTCAAGCTTTTATCTATCATACATTGGCCTTTCGTACTGTCCAAGAACTTGCATAAGTGTTGCACTGATAAAATTCTTTTACTTACTTTTTGGTTGGGTGTTTACCACTGTGAGCGGGCCACTCTCAGAAGGCTCCTCATTCCCCGCCATGCAGTTCCTCATACTCTGAGGCCAGATCATGTTCCCCAAACTCAGAAACATCGTCCTGAGAAAAAGTGACAGTGCTATCACCAATGTATATGCCCTCGCCAGGGTGAGGTCTGAAACCCGTCTCCTTTACAAAGCTGATCCTGGTGGATACGGCTTTTATGTCTGGAGGCTGAGGTTCTGAACTAACCATTTCAGACACTCCCTCTCTACATTTCTCCAGTCCATGCCAGGAACTGTTCGCATGGTGATGGGGAGCTTACTGACTGCATACGAAATCGGGGAGTCCACACACTGCCTCGTAGCAACTCTCGTCGCCCGTCTTTCTTTTAGCTTTTCTTAACTTTATGGGTGCGGTCTGAATGCCCTCTGAATTGATGGTTGTTTCACCGCTAACTGATGTAGTGTCAGTTTCCATCTCGCCCGCCAGTCTTTTTACACCAGCACCTAATTCAGTGCTCTCAGTCTCACCATTTTCGCTGAACCTTTGCATCCCTGCTCACCACCATCCCCCGCAGGTTTCAAAACATTAGCTGCATTACTCAATGGAGATGTCTGTCTCAAATGTCCCGGCTGCCCACAGCTAAGACATCTCATTGTTTCAGAGCTAATAGATATTGTGTATTTCTTTCCCTCACCGGAAAGATTGTCACCGAAAGCTCTAAACTGTCATCTGGATTATTTAAAATCCCAATGACTTGTCCACAGGAGGACATGACGTATCTTTTTTCAGGAGTTTTCCACCGAAGCAGTATTTTCCTCATTGGCTCAAGTAATTTGCCATGGCATTGAAGAATTTGTTCCTTACTACCATTTTCAATATAGGGTGGAACATTCTACAAGTATTTTCTTTTAAGGGGATGACAAAAGTCATACCGGCACAAAAAATTCTTGAACCTACAGCCTGCTTGCAATTAATTTATATTCCATTTCTACTCCACGTAGGGACATGACAATGGCCTTGTTCATTTGCGAAGCCGATTCAATATTGTTCACCCCAACCTCTTTCCTAATGGAAATTAGAACCTTTTCCACAGATACCGGTATACTACTATCAGGCCTGCATTTCAGATCATGTTTTGCTGTCAACATCCGAAACCCTGCATTTGACCTCATTTCGAAGTTCACCTTAACCGACATTACCAGACTTTACCCCAATTCTGCTAAACAGACACTATTTCATAAGAACAGAGAGAGAGGTTGTCATCGCACATCTTATGAATGTTCTCTTTTCTAGTAATCGTATTAGTCACTTGCTTTTTTAGCTGGTGCAGATGGACCCCCCCTAAAAACTGGCCCTGATATGTACGTGCTGAAGAAGCAGTTAAGCAAAGTTTTGTCACCACTTTCCTCAAGGAGTCTTGACATCGCACTCTCGAATAAGAGAGGGCCCAGATAGCTTGAATGGCAGTGTGGTTGGCATAGCTGTACAGCGGTAGATCAGTGGAGAAAATAGATGCTTGAATGCTGCAATATATCCTGCTTCTGTCTGGACAGAAGTCTGCATGTGTGGTACATTTCAGCACTGAAAATCTAAACAGGATGTGCTAACCTGTTCTGTTTCCTTGCTAGTAGTAATCTGATTTACAACTGAATATGTCAGGATTCAAGTGCTCATTTTGACTGTTTAAAGGTGAGCAGTTTCTTCCTGGGGTGTAATGGAAAATTTTTTGTGGATTGCCCTTGAAAACCAAATTACAAAACCAATATGAGCAAAATTTTTGTTGTGTTTTGCCACATTGCTTATCTAAATGACATGCTAAAGCACTGGATAGGAAATCAATCATATTGATTTGCTTCCTTTTCGATGAATTCTCACTGAGTTCCTTCAGTTCACGATTTATCTATCAACCTTTCAGCTTTCTAACTCATATTGGATTCTTTCCATCACCTTTGGATTTTGCTTCGCACCCAGGGGAGGATAACTCGATGCTTTAACTTTCATTCCACTTGGGTTGTATTTGCCTGAAAACAAACTAGTGCCAAACACTGTGCCCTTCAACACACATTACTGAATATCGTCCTCCAGGCACCTGTAGCTGTACACCTGTCCAAACGGATTTCCCTCTAAGCGCAGCCCTTTTAAACCTTCAATAACTCTGGAAATGAGATTTCTTACTGTGTAGCATCAAGGGAATGGTATTTCTCCTTTGCTGTCATTTGAGTAGGGAAGCAGCATGTCTATGTTAATCGCATGAGCCTGTCCCTCTCTCTCATCCTCTGCTAGTGTTTTCTTATCTCTGTCAAACTCCATGCAGTGCACGTGCCGTAGAAGGAGAACAAATCCAATGTCTCCAAGGAGTCTACTCTCGATGTATATATACCTTGCCGGCTCTCATCTGTTTCAATTCACGAAAAGGAACTGATGAAATCAGAAAGGGAATGTATTACAGACTTGGGGAGAACACTCCCAGATAAGGCTTCATCTTTTGCGGGGATCTGCATAGAGGATGTGTAACTTTTGATATCTTGTTTTCCAGGATTCTAAGCATTCTCACAGCAATTCAGGCCCAATTAGAATGAACCTATTCTAGCAACCAAGTCCTCATATTTTGACACTCTGGCAAATGCACTAGAAGTCACGTTATAACAACAAAAAAAAAAAAATCGATAACTTTCACTTCACTTTGGATGCTCGGGGTATCTTCATAGATTTCAATACATAGCTGTTGGGCCTCAGTTTATGACCAAAAAAAAAAAAACTCTCCCCATCTCAGACCAGCGACGTAAATTATGATTTTATAGAGCACTGCTGCCTGAATCACGGTAAGCCAATCACAACAGATTGATCTTTATGGGAAGGGGCCTGTAAGGAAGAAAAGTAGCCTGTTTATGGCTGAGTGAACCTGAGGTCCTACATATACAGCCTGAATGCATAATCTTATATCGTTGTATGCTTTGTATCGGGATCAACAGCATAATATTTCTTCAGGGGTAACCCCTAGATTCCATTGGGTGCTTATCTGCAACATAATAGAGCAATGCTATTCGGCGCCATCTTGCACGCGACATCATGTCCCACTGAGGGCAAAACATTAGCGAAGCGTCCAGCTAGCTGATACAATTGACCTGCTCAGTTTTCACTTATTTTGTCAGTTTTACCTGGATATTTGTGCTTCTACTATGGGTGAGTTGGTCACGAAGTTAAATGCTTTCTGTTTTTGTCTGCTTTAATTGTATTTAATGTCATCTCCTATTTTGTTGAGCTGTAGCCTACTACAACGCAGGCATGAATCCCATAGATCAAACATTTGAGCCTGCGTTTTAGTTAAAAACAATTTTCAACTATTTGCCGGTGATGTTAACTTATCAACAAAGTATCAAAGATTCATGGTTAGTTTCTTGTAGTTAAAAGCATTTCCCCCTCGATAGTTACTTTCTGCCTGGCACGATCTGGGATGCGTTTCCCATAAGCACAGATGCTAACCTAGTTGGAACCAATGACTGTAGATGGTAGAACTATGAGAAAACTATCCCTGTTATATCCCTGCGGCCCACCACCATCAAAAATGACTTGTCGCGTATTCTCCGCAGATCAGAACGGAGAGCCGCTTCTAGGATGCTGCCAAAATGTGCCCGTGGTGCAGCTGGTGGAATCACAAGCATTGTTTAGAACAGCCGCGATGAGTTCCAGCTACTGTTTCGCGGCAGTAACACGGCCAAGACGCTTCCCGTGGAATCTAGGGGTAAGATTTTATTCCACTAAAGAAACGTAGCTCTGCTTTGAAGACGTCACTAACCTACAACTGGCAAGTTGCAAGGATGTCAGCAAGCACTTTTAACCAGCGAAATCCACAAAGATTGCAATTTAAGGATGAAAGCATGGGTTCATTGTCAAAAAATTGCCAGTCAAGAAGTCTTTTGGGTTCTCTTGAGAACATGCATCTGTGCAAGTCTCTGGTCATCTGCAAGAAAAGCTTGCTAACATTAGCTTGTGTACTGAATACTACTTGTGGACAAGCAGTTTTTTTTTTTTTTTTTGTGACACAACGATACCAGATTGTGCCAGCTTGTACAGCTGTAACTTAGTGTTGTTTGACCATAAAAAGCATGCTAATGTTTATAGATAGACCATGATAGTAAAAATATCAAACTGGGAATGGGCATAATATGACTGCATTTAAACTGCATGCACGCATTTGATCTTTCTCTGATCTTTGCTCATCGAGTTGCACATTCTGAGAAGCCATTCACAGCTATCATTGTAATACTAACAGCCAGATTTTGCTCTAAATCCCTGGGGTGGCATGCCCTCTTCGACCCACTAACTCTTACCTAATCGTGGCTCTCATCAGCGCCTTAGAGACCTTGTCCCCCACCTTCAGTCCCCTTATTTGGAAAGGTATTGGCCACTGTTGATCCATACAGAATCGGTAAACTTACACCTAAGCCTTGGCATTACCATCTGTCCATTCATTACCAGCCTGCTGAGTGCTGATAAATATTAATCAGTCTGTTCAAATGCCAGTCATATGAGAGGGATTCAGGTTTGAAGGACACTATATAAATAAAATTATATACTCAACGCCATTAAAAACACACAGGTGAGGTATGTGCTGTATTTGCGGCAAATTGAAGAATTGATTGATTTTTATTGCTTTTCCAGTGAGGCACGAGAGGACATACAGAAAAGTGTGTGGTATTGTAATCCTGACGCGCACCACGTACATGCGCTAAGCACTTCAGTAATAACAAACATTGAGCTGTTGGTGATGTGTACAGTGACACTTGACTTGTTATTTTTGGTGTGGTCAATAGCCTACATAAAGCCAACAAAAAAAAAAAAATGCTACTGCATCAAGAAAATGGAATGGCTTGTGACACAGGAGAGAGAAAAAGAGCCTTTGGCATGTTACGGGCAGATCTCAGCCACCGAGAGGTGGTGCGTCATTTGCACTGTCATCGTTCAATCAACAATCAGTCGGCTGTCTATCTGACCGACCCCGCTTAGGGCAGCCACGAGCGGCGATGGCAGCTCAAGAGCGCCACATCTGGTTACAGTCTGTACGTGACAGAATCCGGACAGCAACCAAAACTGATCATGAGATGAGGGGTCCGAGACGATTGAGGGTGAGCGCAAGAAGCGTTTGACGTCGTCTACGTGAGCAAAACATGCGTCCACATGGCCCCTACAGAAAACCCATTTTTTGCCCATCAACAGGAGAAGGAACTCTTCACTCCTTACTTTGGGCGCCTGCCTTTGTGTAATATTTTGGCACTTTACTTCCCTGTTTCTGTCTGAGAATGGAAAACAGGGACTGTCGCCGACCAACCACGGTAAGGGCAGCCATGCGCAAAAACTGGGTTTTCTGCTGGGCCCATGTGCACGCACTTGTTGCTCACATAGACGGCATCAAACAGTACTTGCGCTCACCCTCAATTGTCTCGGACCCCTCATCTCATGATCAGTTTTGGTTGCTAAGTGCATCGTCCTGGTCTGTTTATTTTATCAAATAACTTTTATATTTAGGATACTATTACATTATGTTGACTGGTGCCCTTTTTGCAGCATGTATATTTATGTGTGTGTGTGTGTGTGTGAGAGAGAGAGTGTAAGTGTTAGTTTAAGAAAGTGTTAGTTAAAAAAGAGATTGCATGAGTCCATTAATTTTTTTTTTCATTGATCCAAAATAAGTAAATGCCTTATGAAAAAAAAAAACGCAGGAATATAATATACAAGCACTTAGTATGCAGTAAGAAATTTCTAAATTGAGCAGAATAAATCTTGGGAAGAAAATTCCATGTGTTATGGCCCCAATTTGTTATTACATTTATTACACAACAGCAACAGCAAGGGATGACAAACACAGTTTTAACAACTAAAACACATTTAATTTTTCACAAAGACAAAGACTAATAACAACCTACAACTAAAGACCAAGATTGATAAATAAGAAAAAAACAGAAATAATTACAGTCCCTTTTTGGTGGGGTGGCTTGGTGATGTCCTGGATGAAGAAAATGCTCAAACACAGGCAAAGAAATCCACAAAAGAAACATCACAGGTCTTGAACAGAATGGCAGGTCTGGTCATCTTCTTGCAATTTCTCCTACTACTTTACTGTCTCAATTCTTTTCCTTATATACTCTTTTGCAGACCCCACCCACATTTAGACCTCTTTTTTTTAACTTTCTGAGACTTGCCCCAGACATGTCTAAACATGACTCCAGTCTGAGCTGAACAAAAAAAAGGTAAATACTGCCATCTAGTGGCCTATATTCACATTACACCTCCATTCCAAAAGGGAAAAATTTTGACTCATAAAGGCAAAATTTTTCTTTTCAATACAAAATGGTTAAGTGAACACTTGTCTATATATACATATCATACAATATTCAAACACATGATATATATATACACATTCAAACACGGGATAAGCAATCAGCAATTACATTGTCTGTACCCTTCACATGCTTAATTTCCAAGTCAAACTCCTGTAAAATCAAACTCCAATTCAACAATCTCCGATTCTTGTTTTTCATCTTACCCAAAAACATTAACGGATTGTGGTCAGTGTACACAATCATTGGCTTTTGTCCTGTACAAACATAAACCTCAAAGTGTTGTAAAGAAAGGACCAGAGCCAACAGTTCCTTCTCTATTGTGGAATAGTTCCTTTGGTGGCGATTGAACTTCCTGGAGAAGTATGCCACGGGATGCTCAATGTCATCAGAGTCACTTCTCTGTAGGAGCACAGATCCACAAGCTTGGTCGCTAGCATCGACCGCGATGGAGAACGGTTGGTTGAAGTCAGGAGATTTGAGCACGGGGAAGTGACACAGCAGAGACTTCAGGTGATTGAAGGCTCTCTGGCATGCATCATCCCAAGTGAACTTTACGCCTTTCTTCAGTTGGTTAGTTAGACTGAGAGCAATCTCAGCAAAGTTCTTGCAGAACTTGCGGTAGTACCCGATCATTCCAAGGAAGCGGCGCAAAGCTTTTTTGTTGTCAGGAACTGGAAAGTCCATGATGGCTTGGACTTTAGCATTTATGGGTGCCACCTTACCCTGGCCTATAACGTAGCCAAGATAGGTGACAGTAGCACAACCAAAGTCACTCTTGCTCAGGTTAACAGTCAGGTTAGCCTGGGTCAGGCGCTGGAACAACGTCTCTACATCTTTTAGATGTTCTTCCCAGGAGTCACTCCATGTGATCAGGTCATCGATGTATGCACCCGTGTGTGGCAATCCGGCGATTGTAGACTGTATCATCCTTTGGAACGTGGCTGGGGCATTTTTCATGCCAAAGGGTAGGACTTCATACTGGTACAATCCAGATGGTGTGGCAAAAGCAGAGATGCTCTTGGCCCTCTCAGTTAAAGGCACACACCAATAACCCTTCAATAAATCAATCTTGGTCAGAAACTTTGCTTGCCCTACACTATCAATACAATCATCAATCCTAGGTATTGGAAACACATCAGTTCTAGTTACAGCATTGACTTTGCGATAATCTGTACAGAATCTAGTACTTCCATCAGGTTTTGGAACTAGCACACAGGGTGAACTCCAATCGGAGTTGGAGGGTCTGATAATATCATGTTTTAACATGTACTCAACCTCTTTCTCAGCAATCTTTCTCTTTTCAGGATTCATCCGGTATGGATGCTGTTTTATTGGTTTGGCATCACCAACATTTACATCATGAGAGGCTATAGTAACTCTCTTTGGAACATCAGGAAACAAATCCTCATATTTCTTGATCAACCTTTCAAACTGATCTCTCTGTGAGGGTTCTAAGTGCTGGAGTTTTACATCAAGATTTTGCAACACTTCAGTGTTTGACAATTTACATGAAAGAACTTCAGCTTTAATTCTTGGTTCATCATCTTGAAACTCCCCCTCATCTTCACACGTTTCGACCATTGGAGAATCTGAAGTGACAGCTGCAACCCTAGCATTTCTGTCATGATAAGGCTTTAGCATGTTAATATGACACAATTGTTTTGGTTTTCTCCTATCTGGAGTCTTCACAATGTAATTGAGATCATTGAGTTTTGTCAGAATTTCATAAGGACCATGAAATCTAGCCTGCAATGGATTGGACTGCAAGGGAAACAACACAAGGACCTTGTCTCCTGGTTTAAACTCACGGCTTCTAGCCTTATGATCATACCAAGTTTTCATTTTTCCCTGACTTGATTTCAAGTTCTCTTTGGCAAGGTCACAAGCTGCACGCAATTTTTCCTTGAACTTGCTAACATAGTCTAACAGACTGATTTGCGGCTCTTCCTCTTGCCATTGTTCACTCAATAATAGCAAAGGTCCTCTCACTTCATGACCAAACACTAGCTCAAATGGACTGAATCCAGTAGACTCCTGCACTGCTCCTCTAGCTGCAAACAACAGCAAATGAACCCCTTCATCCCAGTCTTTCTCATGGTCATAACAATAAGTCCTCATCATTGTCTTGAGAGTGGAATGAAACCGCTCTAAGGCACCCTGACTTTCTGGATGATAGGCACTAGAAAGAATCTGTTTTGCACCTAGTTCATACACAACCTGCTGAAACAATCCTGAAGTGAAATTGCTACCTTGGTCTGACTGAATTTCCCTGGGAAGACCAAACAACGTGAAGAACTTTATCAAAGCCTTCGAGATTGCAGTTGCCTTGATGTTACGTAGAGGTATGGCTTCGGGGAATCTGGTAGATGCACACATGATTGTCAACAAGTACTGATTTCCAGATCTAGTCTTGGGTAATGGTCCAACGCAATCAACAATGACCCTAGAGAATGGCTCCCCAAATGCTGGGATAGGCTGCAATGGAGCTACAGGTGGGTCTAACTGGTGTTTTCCAACTACCTGACAAGTGTGACAGGTTTTGCAAAAGTTGGAAACGTCTTTTCGAAGCCCAGGCCAAAAGAAGTGTTTCATGATCTTATCAACAGTCTTGTTAACACCAAGATGACCTCTTAAAGGTAAACTATGAGCCATTGTTAAGATCTCATTCCTATAGACCTTCGGAACAACAATTTGCCTGACCACTGCCCAATCTGCATTGGCAGGGATATCAGGAGGGCGCCACTTCCGCATCAACACACCATCCTTGAGATAATACCCAACTGGAACTGCGTCTATTTCTTTTTCAGGAAGGGCTCTCCTCTTTAGTACACCAATTTCAGGATCATTAGTTTGCTCCTCAATCAACCGCTTTCTGGACAGAGACAAGTCTCCAGACACATCAGAATCACCAGACCCATCCGGCTGGCTGAATAGAGAACTGATAAAAGTGTCTGATAAGTTCTCAAACGGAGAAACCATAGTAGGCCAATCAGAGTCATGAGGCGAACCACCTGAGTCCTGACTATTCAATGTACTGGACGGCACCACAACATCATCTTCTTTAGCCTTCTTGGCCATAGCACGAGTCACTGCGCAAGAAGGATACAGAGATGGGTCCTCATCCCCATTTTCAGTGCTCGGCTGTGAAGTAAGATGTACAGGGGGAACTACTTTGCCCCCAGCCAGGTCATTGCCTAGCAACAGAGAAACACCCTTTATAGGTAGACTTGACATAAGTCCCACCTTTACCTGTCCTGTAACTAAATCTGACTTCAAGAATATAGAGCGCAGGGGTACAGATACAGTCCTCCCTTCAATACCTTGTACAAGTATGAAATCCCCTGAAGCGGTCTCATCACGTAACTCCAAGGAGTCCATCAACAAAAGTGACTGAGAAGCTCCGGTATCCCTTAGGATATATATGGGGACAGGAGTAGTATGCTCATTCAGAGCCACAAATCCCTCTGACACAAATGGAAGAAATTCCTCCCTCACAAAGTCAGCTGTATTAGGCTTTTTAGCCCCACAAGAAGCAGGCAATTTAGCAGATTGGTTATCTACTACAGGGGTTTCTAACCTTGTTTTCACAAAGGCATTTGGTTTGGTATCCTTTTCTTTTTCTTTCTTAGCTTTAAGGAACCAACAGTTAGTTGTAACATGACCAGATTTCTTGCAATAACTGCAAACTAGACCACTTTTGTCACTGTCAGCTTTCACACTTTGATCAGACCTATTACTGGATTTCTGAGCACCATCACCAGATTTGTCTTTGTCTTTGGGTGAGGAATCTTGGGTATCACCGTAACCCTTTTTCTGAAATTGGGACCATTTATTGTTACTGCTAGACTGAAATTTGGACTTATGAGTGAGAACATATTCATCTGCAAATTTGGCAGCTGATTGCAAGTTCAGTGCTTGCTTCTCATTAAGGTAGGTCTTAACATCATCCTTAACACAGTTCTTGAATTCTTCAACTAACACCATCTCTTTTAGTGAGTTGAAATCATCCTTGACCTCCATAGAAGTACACCAGCGCTCAAAGCAAACCTGCTTCTCATTAGCAAATTCAACATAAGTCTGATTTTCAGATTTCTTCAGACCTCTGAATTTCTGTCGGTAAGCCTCTGGAACCAACTCATAAGCTCTCAAAATAACCTTTTTGACAACCTCATAATCAGAGGAATCATCTGCAGACAAAGCCGAATAGGCTTGTTGAGCTTTACCCTTGAGGACAGTTTGCAACATCAGAGGCCAGTGTTCCTTTGGCCACTGGCAACTCTTTGCTACCTTTTCAAAACATTGGAAATAGTTGTCAACATCCTTTTCCGAAAATGGAGGCACCAGTTTTACCTCCTGACTAGCACAAAATTTATTTTTCATTGCTATTTTAATTTTTAGTTGCTCCATTTGGAGTCTTTCTTCTCTATCAAATTTCTCTAATTCAAAATCTCTCTGTCTTGCAAATTTTTCTAACTCAAATTCTCTTTGTTTTTCTTCTCTTGCTAATTTTTCTAACTCAAACTGCCTTTGTTTTTCTTTTTCTTCCCTCTCAAATTCTCTTTGTTTTTCTTTTTCCTCCCTTTCTTTTTCTCTTTCTTCCCTTTCTTTCTCTAGCATTTTTAATTTAAGTTCCATTTCTATATTTGGATTTTCCACTGGAAACTGTTCCAGATCTCCTGGTGCAAACACATTTTCATCAATGTAATATTCAACTATCTCTCTAGCCAGTCTTGCTTTTCGCATGGCTGGTTTTACCTCTGTCAGCTCCAACTGTCTGCAAATTTCTAGCAGTTCTGTCTTTTTAAAAGACTTCAAAACCCCTACGGTTGGTGATGCCAAGAAATCATCCATTGCTGTTGTCAATATATATCTAGGAAAATTCACAAAAACAATTTTACAATTTGGAATGTTAGATTTTCAATAAATTACTCACACAATGGTCTATCCCGGACCTTGAGCCCCCAATTTGTTATGGCCCCAATTTGTTATTACATTTATTACACAACAGCAACAGCAAGGGATGACAAACACAGTTTTAACAACTAAAACACATTTAATTTTTCACAAAGACAAAGACTAATAACAACCTACAACTAAAGACCAAGATTGATAAATAAGAAAAAAACAGAAATAATTACAGTCCCTTTTTGGTGGGGTGGCTTGGTGATGTCCTGGATGAAGAAAATGCTCAAACACAGGCAAAGAAATCCACAAAAGAAACATCACAGGTCTTGAACAGAATGGCAGGTCTGGTCATCTTCTTGCAATTTCTCCTACTACTTTACTGTCTCAATTCTTTTCCTTATATACTCTTTTGCAGACCCCACCCACATTTAGACCTCTTTTTTTTAACTTTCTGAGACTTGCCCCAGACATGTCTAAACATGACTCCAGTCTGAGCTTAACAAAAAAAAGGTAAATACTGCCATCTAGTGGCCTATATTCACATTACACATGACTTTCCCATCTGAGTGACAGAGAAGGGAAGAGACTGAGAATTCATGGGGATGGAGAACAAATCTTTGGTATACAGTGGAAATGGAGATCATTGTAATAAATGCTCTTTGCTGCAGGTCTTATGCTAAGGCTGTATGTCAGATACAGATGTAGAGTGGTCTATCGCTAATGTTTGGGGGCAGAGACACAGAAATCTCCCATCTTAGGATCACCCTCTGCTTGAATATGTTACTCGGATTGTACACTCAATCTACTACACAGGAAACTACCAAATTAGGCTCACCTCATCCTCAGTTAGCTAATTTTATGAGGCACTCAGTGGTATATTACAGGAGATGAAAAGCTGTGTAAAATTTAATTTGGAAAAAATGTTCATGAATGAGCTAGCCATCTCTGCCCCAGAGTGTGTTGTTTTGAATCATTTACTGTTAGGGTGACCAGATGTACCCATTTTCAGTGGGATTGCTCCCTATTTTTCAGCGTGTCCAGCATGACCGTTTTGTGAGTCCAGATTTATTCTAAGAGAATCTTCATCTGTTCCTCAATTCAGTCACAGATAATCACAGTGGATTTTCGGACTGCCACCCCCATTATTGCACAACAGGATTTTCAGAACACTGAGAACAAATGCTATACACAGTGACAAACTGCAAGAAGCTAAATAAAATCAGTACATGGTGTGACCACTCTAACCTCTCAATCTGTACGTATTGGGGGCACTAAGCAAAACTCACTTTTATTCAAATTTTGACTGTCATGATGTTCTATGCATATGGGAGACTAATCCGTTCTTATGTTGACAGGGTGTCTCAATTGCTCCTCCACATATAATTCCAGGCAGCTTTGATGATGCTGACATCATTGGTGGGATTAGGGGGGGGACTATCTTTTACCTTCAACAATAAAAAAGAAGTATTCTTCTGTAGCATTCCTATTTTAATGGAAAATGAATGTTTTTAATTCTCCAATTTGACACTTTTCTCTGACACATAATGGAGAAAACAAAAAATAAATAAAAACAACAACAAGTTGACCCAAGAAAATAATCTATGGTTCCTAAGACTTTTCAACAGAAAAATCATTTAATATAATGAATTACTATTGTTGCTATCAGAATCATGCTGAAGAATGAAATAATTTTCGAAGGAAATACTGCCACCACAGTTTCCATTCTTATTGAAAAAATACAACAAAAATGAAGACTTGACGTTAGTTCTGATAGGCTATGGAGTCAAGCCAGCTAACAGAGGAGCAGCTTCTACCTGAGTGCACATGACTGTCATCTGATCTAGCTGCCTGATTGCTTGGCTGGTAATGTGCTACTCTACTTAAGTTCGCATGTGAAGCTGCTCCTCAGTGCGCTCGCTCAACAACCCTCCTCCACCCCAGCTCCACCAATCTATTGTATTCTTTAACCCGGCTCTCTTTGTCTAAATTTACGTTCTATAGCAATGTCTCTTTCGTGAGGTCATTGTTGCTTTGGCTCTGTTTCTTTTGAGGGGGGTTACTAGCAGCTCCCTGCCTTCGGTTCCTCGTTCGGACGGACAGGGATCTCTCATAACAGAGCCATGTCGCCAAACTCAATGTATGATTGTATGCCTGTATGTTGCAATAAATATCTTTTTTGACGACGTGGTCCTATCACAACTGAAGCATTATCTGTGCAAGCATTACAAAGTTTTGAACAAGTGTAATTAAAGTGATGGTAAGTAGATTCTAATTACTGAAAATAACCAAAGAAAATCTCAGCAGGATTTACCCACAACATACCCATCTAATATCTTTCAAAGTGTTTATAATAAAATGTACATCTACAAGTATGTTAATAAACTCACCCTGGTAGACAGAAAGGACTGTGTAGATGTGGACTGTTTCTGTGCCCTAGTCAAAATATTTACTTTGCACAGTTATGGACCTGGTGTAGATAGCCAGTCAAGAACGGCAGATGGAGATGCTAATGGAATCGGGGTCATTCAGGCATATATGTTTAAGCTTGATGAAGGCCAGTCTGAGCAAACAATTCAGCATGCCGCCAAATGTACATTCTGAACAAATTTTTAGCTACTCAATGGTTTGTTTTGTAGGTTTTATAATTACCTAGCTAGAACTACCGAACAATTGCAATTTATCATATGACTTCCACATAGCACTGTTTGCTTTCATATTTGGCTGTCACAAGAATTTATTTCCATTTGTTTTGGTGAAGGAGATCGTTGGAGTTCTAATGGAGGGACAATTGCTGTTGCCTCACAGCAAGAAGGTTGCAGGTGAGAATCCTAATTGAGGTCTTTAAGCATGGAGTTTGCTCATTCTCTGTATGTTTTGGTGGATTTATTCCAGGTCCTCTGATATCCCCAAGTCAGTTGAATGACATGCATAGCAGGCTAACTAGTGACTAAGATACCTGTAGATATGAGTGTGTGAGTGAGTGATCCCTCCAAAGGTTCAGCAGGACTGTCCAGGTTGCGTTCTTGCCATCAACATGCTGCTATAGGCTTCTGATATTTTCTCAAACATTTTCCCTAATTAAGTATGGAGCATGTCAGATACCTCGGTATTACTCTGGACAATTACCTCAGTTTTGATCACTGCACCACAGACATTCATCAACGCTGTCAACAGAGACTTTCAGCCATCCACAAACTACTCCACCTGTCCATCCAACTCCATCTTCTTCTCCTTTTGTGCTGCAACATTGTTGAGCCACTTTATTTATATGGAGCCATCTGTTTCTTCCACATGTTGACAGTCACCAACAAGAATAAAATTCTCAAGGTAACCCACCCAGCCAGTAAAATTATAGGCTTCCCCACCCCTAACCTATCGGACTTTAAGTCACATCCCTTATGCGCAAAGCGCTCACAATTACACAAGACCCTGGCCACCCACTCTACCAGCGCTTGGCCCTCTTCCCTCTGGCTGTAGGTGTAGGCTTCCTTTGAATAGGAAAAGCTTCACTAAAAGCTTTGTTCCTACAGCAATCCGAGCCCTTAAACAAATAATCAGTTTTTTTTTCTGTTATTTGCCTGTGGTTTGTTAAATATGTCTGCCTCTGCTGCAAGTTAAATTGTGAACTTTTTCCCATTTCTGTTTCATATCTTGTGTGCTATTGGTTTTTCTACGACTTTATTTTTTGTGTAAACTTGTCCTTTATGCTGTGGCTATGTGTGTATGTCTGTACATTCCTACCTGGGAAAAAAAAATTTCCTCATTGAGGAGAAATAAAGTATCTATCTATCTATCTATCTATCTATCTATCTATCTATCTATCCACTCTGAAATCACTCCACACTATCAGGTGTTGATTGAAATGCAGCAAATTTTGCATCCAAATGAATGATTGTCGTCTTTCAGGCAATGAAAACCATTTTACAGCTCTTACCCAAAAAGCGTACACTGCCCCTATTATTCAAATATATTTTTGGGTAATTAAAACATTTTTTTTTAAATGACTAATTTAGCTCTAAAGGATCAAATTTATACGCTGTTTGTGGTGCGCCGTGTTTGTTGGAATCGGGGTGGTTCGCTGCATCACCCGGACACAAAAACTCTTGAGCATTCGAAGGTTATAAATGAAATAAACCATGGCTATTGTAAGCAAGAGTTCGTCCAATGAATTATCTGTGGTTTGGTATAACTACAATGACTGAATTCCGCTGACACGGCATCGTCTTTCAAGACGTGCAGAGTGCAGAGCATAACCATTGACTCTTCGTTGAGTCTGATGTTGCACAACCACTGTCATAACCACTGTCAGGCTTCGCCGAGGGAAAACTGAGGAAGCTTATGCCCATGGGTAGGTCCGAGTTTCCCGTTATGTTGGGGCAATCAACAGCCGCACACAGTGGCATTATGACTGGTTTTGTGATTTTGTCGCTCAGGTTCTAAAAAGGATTGACTATGGTTTTCCAGACGCATGAATTCCAGCAGCTTTGCTACTCAGTTTGGCTCACGGGGGAAGAGGCTCTTAAAACAGTGACGTTCATGTGCAGATCTCTGTACATCACAACTGTTTGTCCTAGGGAAAGCAGTTGTAAAATCTCAAACAATGGGATGTCCTGGCGACCAATGCGATTGATTGAAGGTTCAGAATTAATACATATGTAACAGGTCACAAACCGTGGTCCTACTCGGTCAACTTGCGATAAAAAATGTATGAACGTTCTCTTGAGTGAACTGAATAAATACTCCAATATCACCTTTGATTCCAAAATGGGGCACGGCACCGCAGGGAATTTGCACACGAATGCCTGCAATTCCGACAATACATATTTGCATTAAGTGAAATGGTATTCATTGACCTGTCCAGGGTGAATATATGCCTCTAGCCCAATGCATATATATCAGGTCTAAAAAGTGGATGGATGAATGCAATGGTATATGAACTACATTTACATATTAGGTTAAGTGAACAATACGCATCATATATGAATCCATCAAAGCTGCCATGTGCTGTCACACTTGTCAAGGAGTGACTTCATAGGCTATTAAAGAGATACCAGTGGTGCATTTGAACAAAGGCCCAGGAAACAAGGCCTTTCTGATTGATGTTGCAGTTTCTTGAGAGCAATCAGCTTCACACTTTCCGAGGCAGGCCTCCTGCTTGCTGTTCCTCTATAAGAGTGGGCATGTTCCAAGCTTCTTTTTTGAACCTCTGGTCATAGCAACATATGCAGAAAACCTTGTGATGTGACATCCTCTACAAAGACCTTCACATGCCTATACGTCTTCTTATTCTGTTCTGTAGTTCATCTCTTGGCATTGCTCTACAAAGGCAGCAAAGTGTAATGGCTGGTCACTGTGCTGTGACCAATCAAAAATGAGAAAACAATTAATGTTCAGATTGCAGGGTGTTCAGTCAGAAAATTGAAACATGAACCTGGAAAGCTTGAAACTGAAAAACATCCATTGCCCTGACTCCTCAGAGTGTGGGAGAAAAAGCAGATGGAGATATGACATCAGTCTTATTTTAACCCCACACCTCAAATTATTTCACTTTGCAGTGAAGAACTGCTTGAATATCTCTCACTACAAATCATCTGGCCAGTGACCCTTTTAATCTGTAAAAGCTATGATGGTGAAGTGTGAAGTTTGATCACTAATGCTTATGAAATTAAGCATATATATATATATACACGATACTCTCTCAGCCCCAAAACATAAAGAAAGATATTAAGCTCGGAAAAGAAATATGTGCAGAATCAGACAGGTATATTGGACAGGTGTACATATAGATATATTTTCTGAGGCACCTCATGATGTCAAGTGCTGATATGACAAGGTACGATACAAAGATTTACATTGCTGGAAGTGTCTGACCAATACTCTTTGTAGTGACCCAAATGATCTTTGTGATATAGATGGGTGATGATATAGTGGTGCAATATTTCTTACTTAACCTGATGAATTTTCTGTACACTGAATGGATGGCAAAATTCAAAATGACAGCAAGACACATAGGCAGATATACTGTTGCATTATATGTGATGCCTGGAAATGATGACTCTAAATATTCTAAATATTCTCTGGAATGAACAGTTGGTGGAAAATATGTTGCAACAACATTTACAGGCTCGTATGGTTTTTACTTGAATAAACTTAATATACAGACATGTAGCCTGAAAGTAGTCAGAAAGGTTAGAAGGAATGGCAATAGAAAAGACAGGAAGACAGTTGGAAAAGAGAGGAGGAATCATATGAAAAAAAAATTTAGCATCAGACAAAAGAGAATAGAATGCTACCTCACATTATTTGGTCCTCAGGGCCATTTTTCATCGTGTTCCAAAGCTGCAGAGCTTGCAGATGAGGAAGTGGAGATGACAGCAAGCAGCAGGGACAGATGCCATCTTCCCTCTTCCTCCCAGATGTCTCCTCACCTGACTTGACTCCCTTCGTCTTGTGACAGTACCTGACTCAACTTCTTTAATCCTGTGGCAGTAGCAGCGCTCTTACTAAAAGCCATGCATCCATGGGCTTGCAATTCCTTGTTTTAACTTTTGGGGGAAGGGAATAACATTTTCTCAAGGTTTTTCTCAGGAATGCCCTAACAATACCACCATGACACAGACTGCCTTGCTGAAATAAAAACTGCATCTTGGAACAGCAAGATCAGTTCAATGGGTTAAAATGTTATTAAGCATTTTATTATTAAGTGAAATTATTTTCTAATTGAAGTGCTCTAGTCAATTATGTACATATTTCCGGGGTCCACCAAGTGTATTCAGAGAAACACTTTGTTACATGTAATCAAGACCATCAGGAGAGGAAGCTCTTACTGCAGATTGTATGTAACATGCTATACCATGAAATAGAAGACTGAAATGAGTTTGGAATAGCATACCTGGCTTATTTTTCCTATGGCATTACCACTTTATATATTAGCGACGGGGGGTCTTTGAAAGTGAGCAAACCTGCACCGGTGAGAAGCCCTTCAATTCTGTTAAAAGGGTGGAATAAGGTATTTGAGAACTTCCTTCTAGCTCTGGGGGAGGAGCTATCAAACGAACAGAAGTGCACCATGTTGATTTATTGCCTCTGGGCAGAAGCGGTAGATGATGCAAGAACTGTTACATTATCTGCTAAGATGGACTCATTGTTTCCAAGTATGCTTCTTATTGCTGATTGTTACAGATGTCTCCGATAGAACCAGCTAGCAGATGAGGCTGGCTTGCATAAGCATGCTGCTATATCCAAATTTGGTCCTGTAGAGCAAAAGATGATCCGCAATCACCTGGTGGAAAAGACGACTTTTACTTACATCATAGAGCAGTCACTGTAAGAAATACAACTGGCCCTTTAGAAGGCCTTAACGCCAGAGGCTGAAGCCATCCATGCTGGTGTTCTCAGACAAAAGAGCATGCAAGCAGTTCTACAACACAGCACACCATAACAGGGTCGAACACATGGCTCATGACTACAGCAAGATAAAGTTTACTAATGATGCGCGGATCGACTCTCAACTTATTCAAATCCGCATATATGCTCATCCATCCGCCACCCATCCGCAACCTTTATTTTCTCCGATTTATGGACCCCCATCCGCATCAATATCTCAATTTACCTCTACGCTATATTGTCTTTAAAAATGTTTGTTTCATTGATATATGAGTGTTTTCATTAATGGTTTACTCCATAGATTAGAGATGCTGCCAGTCCTCACAACAGAGTTGTTTCAGCTCAAGCACAAACGTTTTTGTTTATTTTATTTTATTTTTTTTGACAATGCAACATTACCAGTTGCCTACTCAGGTCAGTCAGGGAGATACAAAATGTTTATGCAACACTGTAAGACATGCTTAGCATGGTTACATAGTAGAAAGTCAAGCATTTCCGGTGCAATATGTCAAGAAAAAGGACAATCAAATATTGAAATATTTTAATAGATTACATTTCTTAATGTAAGTATATGACAAATCAACACCCGACTACTGCAAATGACTTTTCAGCGAGGTCATTGGCGCAGTATGTGCTAAAAAAATACTCATCTGAAATTAGGCTTCTCTCCTGCTATTTTTAGGCTGAATACATAATTTACATCCAAGGCCTCTCCCTCTTCATTGGATTTTCCAATCGGTTGTCATCAATTTTTATCAATTTTTAAGGAAGCTGTGATAATTTTAGATCATTTTCATAGTTTTTTTTAAATCACATTTTGATTACATTTTTTTTTTCAAATAATTGAAAGAGTTGCCCAAGATTGACTCATTTTTTTCAAACTGACAGATGCCCTTAATACCCTTGATTGACGTATAGCCAAAAAAAAAATTGGTAGCATCATTTTGTAGCATCTTTCGGTCACACTTTATTTGAAGTGTTGCTCAAAAAAGCTTTATACAGCATGTATAATGCCTTCATAAATGAGACATAATGTCTTGATAAATCATACATCAGCAAATTTCATGCTTTGTGAAGGGTGGAATAACACATCCTCCTTCAGCATGTGATGCCAGATGTGACAATGACAATGTCACTTAGCTGAAAATGTCGCCCTTTATTGCATTTAGCCACTAGCTAATTGACACCGTCAGTTATATCAGCTGGTGTCACATGCTGAAGAAGGATGTGTTATTTCACCCTTTACGAAGTATGCGCCAATAAACTTATTCTTTTCCTTTAAGTTTTTATTTTAATCTTGGACTCCCCTAGAGTACTCCTGATCGTTCAAAGTCCAAAAAATGGCCCTTATTTACCTCATACTGCCATCCTCAAAAAACCCCATTTGTCGTCGATTGTAGTCTGTGCCTGAAACACCTGGTTTGGGTGGCTCTTCTGCTATGGCCCCCCCTCCCCGTGTGCCCACTTTCTTCTGATTGGCCAGCTCTGTGGAGGGCGGAGCTGGGCAGGACTCGGCTGAATGCAGTTTTCCAGGTCTGCCTCCCTAGTCTGAAATGCGAGACGGGTCTGCCATCTGAGCTAAGGAATCGGCGGGGATATCAATCAATTGCTGTACATGTGTATAGATCTAATGAAATGAACTTGTTCTTAAAAAAAGTAGCTGCAAAAGTGGATGATGCAGTGCGCTAGGATTGAGGGAAAGCTAGATTCTACCCCATTCAGACACATTTGTAGAATGGGCCGACATACCCAAGTGTAGACCAGAGACCGTAGAAATCTGATGGGTCTGAGTTTATAGGGAAACATGGACAGTGAGGAACAGCAAAAACTGGACCAACAACTTATTGACTGCTTAGGTGTGTTCTATCAGGACCTGCTGTTCCGTGTGCATAAATGTGGTGTGTCAATAGCATGGAGTGACAAACAGCTTCTGCGCTGGTTTATGCCTGAGGGGTGAAACACCAGGTGAAATGGTCTTTTCGGAAATTGCCTGTGGTAATGGTTTACTTATTGCGCCAGAATGACCAGCGTTTTCTCGAGGAAAATGGGTGCGTTATGGATAATAAGGGGCAGATAGAAAGAGCTCTGGTTATATGATGAACATAATACTGGTTTTACAGACCATAAGTTCCGTTAGCATGAATAGTTTCTTATGTGGAGCTAGCAAATCGATGACTTCTACAGGAAAGAATTTCGCATTCAATCACCGCCATCTTCCACTGTTTATTAGCCAGAACAATTTCTCAAGGTAGATGAAATTACACCAGGGCAATGCTGTAGAGAAATTGTTTGTTATACCTGACACGTTATAGCTTGTGCGTTTGGCGATCGTTTTCACCACAATAGCATTAGAGACCAGATATTGGTGCAGTATGTGGCTGACCCCGTCATAGATAAGCAAACCGATCATATCACAAGCACCCAAACACACACCCCAAGCTCTGCAAAACCTACATCTGGTCTAACCGCAGCATCTCTCCAGTTAACTTCAACTGTAATGGCTACAATCAGGCAATGATATGATGAAACTGTCACATTGACTCTTACCGAGGTAACACAAGCATACTGATCAGCATTACTGCATATAAGTTAACCAGGAGCATATTAAACACAGAACAGCACGCAAACTAACATGCAGTAGCAGGTAACCGAGCAGTCCTAAGAACAGCCACAAACTTTACCCTGCGATACTGGTTTTACAGACTGTTCTGTTACCGTGAACAGTTGTACCAAGCATCCAAATTGCAAACAAATATAAAAAGTTGGCTTCAGATGAGGTTTATGTTCATACACCTTCTGTTGAATGTCCCCTGATATTTCTCTTGCATATTTAGGACACAAAAATTAGCAACAGTAACTTTGGCTACATTAGCCGCAGTGCTACAGCCACATTCAAGATCGCGTTAGGTAGGCTTATGCAGTAACTTACTGCTTCTACGTCTGTGAGTCACAGACAGTTGCGACTGATCCAATATCATCTTCAGATATTTTACAAAGCCTGTGCTTGAGACCAGTTGCCCTGCTAACCACCCGTAACACATCAGCTTCACTTACATTATTTGCTGTTTTATCGTTACAGCTTGTGGCTCTGAACGCTTGATTGATGCAACTGCTTCAGGTTTGAGAAGCAGCTGAAATGCTTATCTGTTGTGATTCTGATTATGCTCATGTCTTGTTTAAGTTCTCTGCCTGGCTTTGCCATATTTATGGATTTCTGTGTTTAGTGACCATTGCTCTGACTGACCATTCTTAGGATTGTGTATTGTATTTTTGTAGTTTGGGTTTCCTTGTTTTATTATTTTTCATGTTTAGATTATTAGTTATCTTGCCATGTTTTCCTTTCCATGCATTGCACTTCGTCTACCCTGTCTTGTCTTATGTAGGTCTTTGCCCACGGTCCCACAGTGATTTATTGGTTTCTGGGTTTTCAATCTTCCTTCACTATCTCGTGTGCTTCCTTCCTCTCTCTTTTACAATTGTTACGGCCCCCAATTTGTTATTGCCCCAATTTGTTATTACATTTACAACACAACAGCAACAGCAAGGGATGACAGACACAGTTTTAAAAACTTAAACACATTTAATGAACAAACAAAGACAATAACAACTAACTAAAAACTAATTACCAAGATTGATTTACAACAACAATAACAGAAATATTTACAGTCCCTTTTTGGTGGGGTGGCTTGGTGATGTCATGGGTGAGGAAAATGCTCTATGGGGCAAAAATCCACAAAAGAAACTTCACAGGTCTTGAACAGAATGACAGGTCTGGTCACATGTATCCTTCTTCTTGCAATTTCTCCTACCACTTTACTGTCTCAATTCTCCCCTTTATATACTCTTTTGCAGACCCCTCCCACCTTTTAGACTTTTTTTTTCTTTTCTCTGGGACTTGTTTCAGACATGCCCGAAACATGCCCAAACCTAGCTCCAGTCTGAGCTTAACAAAAAAAAAGGTAAATACTGCCATCCAGTGGCCTATATTCACATTACACTATCTACTAACTGTACTAACAGTTTATTGTCTTCAATAATTACTAACCCTTATTAACATTGTATATTTTTACTAACTTAATAACATGCACTCGGGATTGTATAGCTGCACATACTAATTGACTAACGATCTCTCAGCAGTCGCCCAATTCTAATCTCCGCCCTCCTTGCCTATCCCTAATTATCTCTGCTGCAGTTTTCCACTTATATCTCTTGCTCTCCTTTTCTTTAGACTGTACACTTTAGTACTCCTTAATCGGAGCTGTTGTTTGTTCATAGGATTGTCTTGTGATCCCTGTCTGCGTCTTGGCATTTGCGAAATTCATGTAATTAGATTATTCCTCATGTGTCAGTCCTGATTATTGTTTCATTGATCACACCTGTTCTCCCTGGTCCTGTGCTCACCCCCGATGTGTATTTAAGATGTCTGCTCAAGCACTTCCAGTGTCAGATCGTTCTCCCTAGTTTTCTTGTGCTACGTTTCTCGCCTTGATTTCTCAGTGTTTATCTTTCTGACTGGATTGCCCGACTTTTGATTTTTGCCTTTGTGATTTTGGATTACTGTTGCATCGGTGTGTTTTGACCATTTTTCTGCCCGACTACGAGATCTCTGTTTGCTGCCCTGGTAACGATTCGGATTACGTCCTGTGGATTCTGGCTCGTCTCTCTGATAGTACTATTCCTGTGTACCAGACCCATTTCTGTCCGACTACGATTACTGTGATTGCTGCCCTGGTTTTTGATACTATTTTTGCCCAACTGGATTTCGACTTTTCGATTGTGGACTTTGTACTGTTTTTCGCCCTGCGGGGGTCACCCCTCTTTACCAATAAAACAAGCTCTACTGCATTTCCTGGTTCTCGCATCTGGTTCCTGATCGCAACACAATATTATCCAATGTTGAATTATCCTTTATTGACAAAGCTGTCTTTGGTGAAATGCTGAGCACAAACAGCTAACGTTCCCTTTGGCCATGGCTGTTTGCCGCCAACAAACAAACAAGCTACCCACTGATTTCTGGTGGCATCGTCTGTTGGAAGAGAAATAGGTGCCTTTCTGTGCATTTAAAAACTAGGCTTATGCCGTCGGAGGTGACGGCTGGGGGTATATCCCCGAACGCCACCAATCCTCCAATTCATTCAATATACCTTGAATAGACTTTCATTTGAAGTTAATTTCAGGTCAATCGGTCAAATAGTTCTGAAGATATGTCCAAAATGGTCATCACAAAGCGCCACTTGGTGGTAAAATATTGAACCATACAGGTATGATGTCATCATGTGACATGTTGTGAGGTCATGACCTTGCAGTTGCACATAGTTTCATGTCAATTGGAGAAATAGTTCCAAAGATATAGCACAAATGGTGAATTTTATGTGACAAAGCTCCACCTTGTGTCAAAATTTTGAACCAAACAAGCATAATGTTGGGGACACATTTTCAAGTCATGACCTGTCATTTGCACTTGATTTGAGGTCAATCGGACGAATATTTCCAGAGATATGATAAAAAATGTTTTATTTTTGGGCCCTGGTGGCCGTCTAGAAATTGTAAATCGTTCAAAATCGAATCAGTTTTTCCTCTTTATGATACTTACTTATATGCAAAACTTGGAATTTCTATTTGAAATATTACTGCAGTTATCGTGTTAACATGCAAATCAGTTTTTGGCCCCTGGTGGCCAATATAGAGATCGTAAATTGTCCAAAATCGAATCAGTGCTTCCTCTTCATGATACTTACTTATGTGCAAAACTTGAAATTTGTAAGTGAAATATTACTGAAGTTATCTCGGAACAGTGATTTTTTCAGTTTTTGGCCCCTGGTGGCCAATCTAGAAATAGTAAATTGTCCAAAATCAAATCAGTTCTTTCTCTTTATGATACTTACTTATATGCAAAACTTGGAATTTCTAATTTAAATATTTTTGCAGGTATTGCGTTAACAGTGAAATCAGTTTTGGGCCCCTGGTGGCCAATCTAGACATTGTAAATTGTCTAAAATCGAATCAGTTCTTCCTCATTATGATACTTACTTATTTGCAAAATTTGGAATTTGTAATTGAAATATACTCAGCAACAAAAGTTTCTGTGACACCAATATTGTTAATTATTTTTCATAACGCAATTATGAAATTGTCATACATGGTGATATCAGACTGAAACAGTACATGTAAACACAACATTGAAATGGAAATCATGAAAATGCGAGAAAATGACTTAGCACGTGAAAATGTGCGTAAATCATGCTTGTGGATGGCAATAAAAGAGGAGAATTTTTGGAATGTTCACATTGTGCCTGATGAACGACGGAAGCATCACTTATCGAAAACACAGCCATTTCGGATCAGGCACTCTACCCTCTAAATGCCAAGACTGTCTGAAAATGATCGGTGGAGGGCCATTGGGATGATTGAATCCGGAACCTCGCAGAGGGAAGTTGCTCATCGCCTGAATGTCCACCGAAACACCATTTGGAACTTATGGCAGCGTCATCAGCAGACAAGACATGTCAGAGACCGTCCTCGCAGCGGCCGTCCACGAGTAACCACTCCCAGACAGGACAACTGGATTCGAACAACCCATCTCCGAAATCGATTCCAACCTGCAACCATAACTGCAAGAACGATACCTGGTTTGAGGCGATTGTCTGCACAGACAATCCGTCGCCGTCTCCGTCATTTTGGCATTGTCCCACGTCGGCCAGCAAGACGTCCAATACTCACAGTACAACACCGACGACTGCGTCTACAGTGGGCACAACAACATCGACGGTGGATCCAACGTCAGTGGGATCTTGTACTCTTCACTGATGAATTAAGATTCATGCTTAACCGATGTGATGGTCGTTTACGTGTATACCGTCGACGTGGAGAACGTTATGCCAACAACTGTGTTCAGGAATTTGATCGTTTTGGAGGTGGTAGTGTCATGATTTGGGGAGGGATCACGGCTAGAAACAGAACAGATTTGCTTGTTATTGATGGAAATCTGACAGGTCAAAGATATCGCGATGAAGTGCTACGGCCATTGGTGGTACCGTTTTTGATGCAACATGGTCCCGGGATAACGCTGCAACATGATAACGCCAGACCACACGTTGCAAGGATTGTACAGCAGTATCTGATGCAACAACATGTCAATGTCCTGCCATGGCCAGCCAGATCCCCAGACATGTCCCCAATCGAGCATCTTTGGGACGAGATGGATCGACGTTTGCGGCGGTTGGATAACCCGCCAGCTACACTCCAGGAATTGCGACGAAATCTACTTCAGATTTGGAATGACATCCCACAGCAATTTCTGGCACATCTGATTCGGTCCATGCGCCGGAGATGCGTTGCTTGCATCATGGCACGAGGAGGTCACACCCGGTATTGAAGTGTGAAGGTCACAATTGGTTCGACGTCAGACAAGTGCTTCATGACGCATATAAATGACATTTTTCGTTTTGAGTGACGTTGGCACTGAAAAGTCAGTGTTTCTCCTGTTAAATAAACATATTGATTGCATTGAGATCTTTGAGTGTCATTTATAACATACACATAAATGGTGTCACAGAAACTTTTGTTGCTGAGTATATTACTGAAGTTATCGCGTTAACACGTAGTGCAGCGGTGGCGACGGCGGCGGCGGCCAGACCAAAAACATAATATATTTTGTAATAATATAATAATATATATATAGTAAATGGATGCGCAGCTTTTGGAGAAATACTGACAAAACTGCACCTCAAATGATCCGCGGTTTTTCTTTTGTATTTCTGGAAGTGTAGACTCAACTAAGGTATGGTATGATCCACGGTTGTTTGTGCCTGTTAGAATAATTTCTGGTATGGGCAGGTCCAGCGCGATGATTCGCTCTGGCTAGGTCTGTATTAATTGGACGGCACAACATGACGTCATGTTTTGCCCAGAACTTGTGAAGATCTCGGGACAAACTGTTCAGAGAGGAAATCATGTTCACAAAATCACGTTCTTGGATTATGGCAAAACCCCTGTATCTTATGTTTAGAAACTTTAGAGGTTGAATATGGACACCCAACATTATAACATTACTACTATGTATTAAAAGAAGGATCAGCATAATAGGTCCCCTTTAAAGTACTTTTAAAAACTCACTATTTTAGAATGGTATTTTATTGACTTTTTACTGCATGTCATATTATATACTGAGAGGCAGTAAAAACGCAAAGTGGTTTTTATCGTCTAATTTGAAAACTGATAGTTTTTCCTTTTGCTGATTGACATGACGACCATCAGGTATGGTAAGCATTGCAAAATGTCAAGTGTCTGGGTTCGAATCCTTTCTTGGTTTAACGCATCATTTTGATTATCTAACTGCAGCACAGTTCCCTGGATCATGGTCGTGAATCACATAGGGAAAAATCATTTTGCGCATGAAAAGTTGAAGGTCAGGGCCAATAAAAACACACATTAACAAAGTCACATCATTCCTACTTCAATTGCCACAAACAAATGAATCTCGGAAGAATCAAACATTGTGAATGTTGAATGATGGCCAGTCTCAAAGCAAAGATTCTGGACGCATTAATGTCCATTAAATGACTGTATCCAGACTGCAGGGATGACACAGAATAACCAGATGTGTCAGCTGTCGTCCCCGACAAAGTGCGTCATCTGCGCCACAAAAACACATTCCATAAAACGTCTTCTGCTATGTCAGATAATGCATTAGAACTGCTGAATTGACTTCCAATGTAACCATAACAGCGAGGGCAAGTCTCAATACCAAAAGCACAGTTTCCCAAGACCCTGTTTTGCAACTACGAAAGAAACCATTTACCACTTCTTAAATCAATATATTTTATTATGCGTTTTTAATGCCTCTCAGTATACATATTATGTTTCATCATGTAGTTTAACTGTTCGCTTATTTTTTAACTGCATGTCAAGCACTTTGTAAATTGTTTTAGAAAAGTACTCTATAAATACAGGTCATGTTTTTATTATTATTATTTTCATTATTATGATTACTACGTACTACTAAATAAGTAGTAGAGCGTATTGCCATCGGCTGCTCTCATCTCATGATCACAGAAGTTCACCGGTGATCTTTGTATGTTGTGCACAGCTTCAGCTTTTGAGTTACCAGTTGCTACAGGCAAGAAAACCAGGTTTTTTTCTCGCAAAGGTATTCATAGAGAACAACATTCCTTTTCCCTTACATAGAAGAAAACAAACAGACATGTATGCTCATGCACATACAAAAGCACACACAGGCACACTCACATACACCCTATTATTGTGTACATCTTAATGACCCTTGGGGCTCAGTAAAGCACATTGCTGCTTTATAGCATCCCTTAGCCTGTGGCAAGTTGTTTAACACATTGTTCCAGCCACAGATTGTATCACAAATGGCCTCATCTAAAGCACTTTAGGTTCAATGTGCCTCACCGTTTTTTCCAAGCACATTAGGCACTTCTCAGGGTACACCAAATTAACTTGAAGGACATTAATGTAATGTACTGTAATGCATGTTTTCTCAAATTGGAGGTATTTACCGAATGGCCCTGGCAGTATTCTTAAAAAATATTGTTTTATGATGTGATAGTAGAAAACACAATGTCCATATGTGATGCATCCGAATAAGCTCTTAAATGTGCCACAACAGTTGTTTGTATAATCTGATGACTAAGCCTCTAGTCTCCTGTAATCACTACCAAACATACATTGATCACATAAATCTACCCCGTTGTCCCAGGCAACCAGCCACTTCTGAAACTTTGAAATTCAGCAAATACTATAGTTGATATGCAAGACTGCAAGTAATTCTGAATCTTGAGTACATATGTAGAATAAATGAATTAATGAATAAAATGAAAATTAAAAGATGGGATGATACATTGATTTTAAGAAAGCAGTGTCTGCTTACAGGGGTCTTGCAATTTTCAGGAATAATACAAAATTGAGAGTACACTTTCAGATGAAAACAATCAGAGATTACAAATCTTCTCCAAGGCTGAAAAATCCCCAGTTCATCAGGACCCATGAAAAAGATTCTCTGTATTTTTGTTCTTTCAAGGGCGAAGGTTTGTATATAGAAGGTTGTGACATGTCCCTACCAATATTTTGGGAAGCCAGATTGTCCGTACCTATGTTAAAGCGAACTCGTTCTCATTATCTCATCACAGATGAGCCATATAAGACCCAATTGTGAAGGCTACGTCTCCAAGACAATCTATTTATGCATTCTAGCATTTGATTGGTTGAAAGGGAAGGGCTATCTGAAGGCTAAAAGTCAAGAGTAAACAGACCACGCTATTCAGGTTATAAATATTCATTTTTGTCCAAAGCGGAGCTTGAGACGTGCGACTGGATCGCCAGCTTTGATTACGTGTTTGCAATGGCTCACCCGGAGAAGAGAACCGTAATTTGGCATTTGTTCCAGATTTTTCTTCATCGCGTAACTATAGCACTTTTCCCATGGCCCAACTCATGACATACATTGATATTACCTTAGGAACGTATAACCTTTGTGAAAATTTCATTGTCTGGGAGCATGAGGAAAAAGAAGTTGCTCCATGTTAAGTCATGCTGCTAATATTTTGCCAAACTCAATGGCAAGTGTAATGTTGGTTGAATAAGTGATCTAACTCGTCAGAAACGGATAGTTACTTAAAGTCAAAACTTGCTAGCTACCTTAAATTAGTTTTTACCGGAAAATAATGTCAAAGAATGTTAATGAAACACGTTCACTAGTTTCAACTCGCAAACTAAACCTGGTTTCTGTCATATGTCGGTTAGTAATCGGGTTGCTAGAAGTAGTAAATATAAGCCAGGTGGATATGTCAAATAATGAGGTGAATTTCAGTGGAGAAATCCCGCGAAGGTGCCATTATTAATTAATTATTTTTTATGCAGGAATCATAGCAGCAAGCTAGAGAAACAGAGCGAGCTGTTGGGGATACAGGTGTATCAGGGCTTCATGGTGAGGTCATTATTATGACTTGTTCTGTGGAATTAAAGGGAAAGCATTAAAGTTAGTCTCATGATGTTCAGCAAATATAACCTTTGAAAGTCACATGTCACTTTGGCTCTGTGGGGGTGGGGGGGGGGGGGGGGGGGGGGGGAATGAAAGAAACACGTAATAGTAAATCTAACATGATCCGTCACTGGATATCCAGTCATATCCAGTGTGGATATATAACATAGTTATATATCCACACACTTGGCATCAATGTCCAGGTAACTAGATCTGAGTTTCATGAGTGCGCAGAGATGGTTTGCAGCTGTCAGTAAAGGTTGTGGCAATGTATGTGGCATCTTTGTATGAAAAATTTGGAGGCACCTTGCGTAGCATAATATAAAAAATGCAGAAACACTCATTCGGATAATCTCTGTGTACAGTAAAGGCAGTATCTGCACTCAGATTTACAAAAAATTTTCAGCTCGCGTGCTATGCGCACTGGCATCACAAACCTGTCCCAACCAATTCTAACATTAAACCTACACCCTTGTGTTCTTTTCATGTTGCAGAAATCTGCATTCTCTAGTCGAAGTCTCTGCCTCAGTGGGATAGTTTGTAATAGTGATATTTGTGCCGCTTCCAATTTTGGGTGAGTTGATTCCTTGGATCCAGAAAGATACCCAAATCCTGACCAGTTTATGATAATTTCACAACACCATTGAGATCATGCACTACAATTTTTATCCCCCCAGCACATTATGCGGGAGGATATGGTCGTCAGTGGGGTTGTCTGTCCATAAGTTTGTTCATCTGTCTGTCTGTCGATGGACATTTTGTTTCCGGAATATTGTTCGATAATAAGCGCATCGATACGGTTGATGTGCATATTAATCAGGTCCTAACTGGTCCAATTTGATATTTTTGGATTTTTGAGGTTAGATTGTGGGGGCCAGGGGTATGGGTCATCCTCTGTTGGCTCTTGTTCTTACTAGAAATAGTTAAGCATTTGTGATAATGTGACTCAAAATGGCAAATCTCACTATGGTGAAGAATCCTTCAAAAAAATATTGGATCCAACTCTGGATCGCTCCCAAAAGCAAAGACTTGTAAGTTAGAACAAGGTCCCTCTCTGCTAAAAAATTGTCGTTCAAATCCATCCAATATTTTTTGCGTAAAAGTGCTTAGCAACCACCATACAAACAAATTAAACAGACCGACTTATAAAAAATGGGAAAAAAACAGACTGAGACTGAGGAATCTGAAATTGTCATTGATTATTTTGAATTTGACAACTACTTTTTGCCGGACCACTCATTTGACAGATCAACCATCTGATGATACTTGCTGAGCATTCGTGGAGGTTTGGTTGAAATCAAAGATTTCAGCATGTAATAACAGGCACTTTTATAGGTGATAGGGATTTTCACCACCATGGAAATGGTCAGTGTTAAAAGGTACAGTAAAATTTTATACAAAATTTTGGGAGTTCACCTAGGGCCATAATATCTAACATCTCTGAAAATTGGAACAAAATTTATTATTGTATAATAAAGTTGAAATTTGACCTTGAACTTTTAAATTTTGATGTCAGTTTGTACCAGAAGAAGTTGTGATTGTGGATGAATATCACCAATTATTGCTAGAAGCGAGAAACCTGGCTGAACATTTAGGCATTGGCCTCCTCTTTTGAGCTTGCCTAGCTCACGAGATAGTCAGCAAAATGTGATTTTTCACCTTTTAGATGACCTTGACCTTTGACCTAATTAAAAAAAGCCAACCTCAATGGACAAAATTCAAATTCATGGCTGTTTGGGAGAACTCATCAATCTGGATATTTAATGAGATATTTGATCATGATAATGGGAAAAAATACGCCCTGTCATATGAGATAGGTATTTTCGTCCCCATTGAAGTGGCTGTGATAAAAAAACAACTTATAAAACGGGTGCTTCCCATCCTTAAATGTGATTGGCTGAGCTGCATTCCATGCCGGTATAAAATTACTGTAACCCACTGTGGCAGGCCGCAGCACAAAATATCCCTGCGAGCAATGAACTTCTCTGCACTCAACTGACTCGTTAAGTTATGTTTGTTTCAAGAGTTTTAGCTGGCTATTTCCATGTTAGCAAAGTTTAGCCTTTCACCAGTTGGCTGTCTACCTAGCAAGCTATTTCATTACAGAGTTCGATATCACTTTTGCATTGCCAGCTATATTGCTAACTAGCTCACTATTTCAGTAGCCTATTAGCCTTAATTCATGACTTTTTTTGTGTGTGTTTATTTTATGGGCTAAGTGTAGGGTAACCACATCCATTGTAGTGAACGCTAGCTAGTTGACAAGCTGGCTAGCAAATCAATGCATAATTCAGCATATTTTCCTGGACACCGGCAAGTGTGGAGGACAAAAGTCAATCGTTCCCTACTCTCGCTGCTGGTTGTAATGATTTGGCCGATCGGCGCAAGTTGAGAACAAGGAAGCTCGAAAGCTGAAACGAACGTAAAATTATTTAACGGGGTCTTTGGGAGACCAAAGGAGACATTCAAAATAGCCTGCTTTTATTGTATATCTACATTAGCGAGCCCAAATAGCCTGATGTGACATGATAATGGCGCTAGATGAAAAAGCAATCTTAGCGTCTGTGTTGCTTTCCAACCATTCTGTCCACTCTATGTTGCTTGAAAGAACAAATAGTTCTCAATTTTATTGTTGCATTATTACCAATAAATTGTCGATTTATTTTCTTGTGTGTTTATTTAATGGGCTTTATGTAGCGTAACCATTTTATAAAAGCAATAAACCCCTTGAAGCACTGGGTTACAGTAATTTTATAACGGCAGAGGGGCACTAAGGCACTCCGCTGCGCCTTAGAACGCCCCTCTGCCATTATAAAATCACTGTAACCCACCGTTTCTCGGGACCTATTCCTTCATTGTCTCATTTTGACCATATTTGAATACATTTCAGAGTATTAAACAGCATTTGTTTAATCGCTATTGTTTAAGAAAGTGGAGGTGTCATACACTGGAAATGAGTGCTTGTCACAGTATTTGAACCAGACACAGTCTCTTAACTGACTCAAAGCAGGATAGTCACATTATAGGCTGCAGACATAGAGCCTCATTCAACTTGTTAGTCAGGTTGTATTACTCACACAACAATGCTCTGCACTGTGGATGACAGAAAAGGTATGACTAATGCAGCACGTGGGGAGATTTGAAAGAAATTCAAAACATTATGTCCTTGCAAAATGAAGTGCAAGTCTGAACATCAAAGCCGCATCGTGAATGATCATATTTGCACCACTGTACATCAGTGAATCTTCTCAAATATCAATTTAAATGATTAACCCTGAAGTTGAATCATTGAGCAGAGAATTATGTATATGGAGACCTTTTTCTTAATTTTCATTTGAGATGAATGAAAATAATACACTACTATAATGTTTTTTTCTGGAGCTGAAACATTCCATGGGGTTCTCACCTTTAAGAAAGTTACGCTCGTTGATCGCATATTGCTATAACCATGATAAGCCTTTTTTTAATCATTCAGGTAGTCCTCTTTGAAGTGCAAAATGAATACCCCCTGATATCTGTTAAAAAGGAAACTACATGAAGGCTTTTAAAGAAGAAAAGAACTCAAGCTAGACACGAGTTGCTGTACAGTGGCACAGAATAATGCTATTATACTGTCAATGAAATTATGTACCATGACACAGTTGTCATAGATGCATCCTTTTGTGTGGCATTCTGCCTGCCAGTGAGTGAACACACTCATGCAGCCTCACGTTATAATTCAGCTCAGAATTTTGATCCTGCTATTCAGCTATTGAATAGGAGAGAAACAATGCAGTTTGCCTCAGAAGCCTTCATTGACAAGCTCTATAACTTAGGGGAAAATAGAAGTTTTGTTCTTTGAGCAGTTTTGCATGTCATGATGATAAGTAAAGGATATCATGAAGATGAGAAGGTTCCTAATGTTGTTTATACAAAAAATGTGGAAACCTAATGAAAATACTTCATTTGTCCTCTGAAGGGCAGTAACTCATAGAATGAATGCTTGAGCACAATGTTCTTGTGGTGAGGACACAGTGCTTACTGATCTGAAAACAATTGATCACAGATAAGGGGTTTATGATAAATAAATAAATAAATAAATAATTTATTTCTTCAGCCCCCATATCAAAATCCATACGCGCACATCAAGTACACGACTGTACGCTAAAAGAAGTTAAGACAGGCAAACAAGTAAAAAACACATTCTAGCATACACGATACAGACTGAAGCCCGAGACCAGTGACTAGATCGGCAGGACTAGCAACATGGCACTATTTATGACATGTAGTTATTGAAGGCTACGCAGGCTAGCAACGAGTCATGAGAATATGGACTGACAGTGACCTTTGACTAGTAACAAGCAAAAATCATAATAACACAGGGACTACAACAGTATTCACTACGCAGGGCAAATAATGAATTCATATTAATATACCCTAGTTAACAGGGATACAAGATAATGGGAGCTGGAATTACGATTCCGAAATTCTGGGTCATGAACAAGATGTGTAAGAGAATCAACAATACCATCCTCCATTCCCAAATGAGCACTTTTAACATGTTTAGGCAAATACCCTTTAATTACAATATCCACTGGGGAGAGACCTATTTGTATGATCCTACCTGCTAGCATATTTGGAATGCATTCTCCTGTGATGCAAAGCAGTGATAAGAAATAGGAGCACAAATCTCTGACAGGAGACTCAACAGGAAAGACTTATTAAGAAAATGCTACATGAATGGTTGGATTTTTTTTTTTTTGTAACTCTAGATACTAGATAAGGCACGGATTTTGGCAACTACTCTGTAGTTATGGCAACTGTGTATTATCGTCATTGCTATTTCAGTCTTTAAAAATTGAAAGCAAACACAGTAATGCAAAAATAAGAAGAGAAGGCATCACATTTTTGGTGGAGGATAATTGCTTTCTGGTCGAGAATATGAAATAGATATTTTTTGCTTTAGACTAAAACATGACCTGTTAGCGATACTGCACTTCAGCAGCAACACAAGGGAAGTTGTAAGTAATTGCTAATAAATTACAATAAAGTTAGTGAACAATCATTTTCAAAACATCTAACCAAAATTTTACTGATTATTAGCACTAATGCATTTGGACAGAAGTCCGTTCATGCATATTTGATAATAAGTCAATACAGCTACACATTTATCTGGTTAAGAGCCAATCAGAGTAGAATAATAATACCAGGGGAAAAAAAACATGAAATAGGAGGAAATATGTTACAGCATGACATAATCTCACACAACCGAGTGGCAAGAACGTGACCAATAAAACTCTCCATTTCCCTATAATCAATACGTACATGACAAAGGTCTTGTAGGCCTCAGAGTTTTAGCATCTAATGCACAACCACTAAGGACTGTAACCACACTGTCTGGAGTATACTTAATATCGTAGCAAAATTTACCTTCAGCTTTAAATTCCATATATGAGTACTCAGTTCAGTAATTAAAGTTTGACATAAAGAAATTTTGGTAAACTTTCTAATTTTATTATACAAATGATTAGTGGCCACTTTATTAGATGCATCTTTGTGTTGTAATGCTTTGCTCTCAGGGCAGCTTGAATTCTCAACAAACAAGTTTGAATTCTCAGTGGCATAGTTTTCACATGGAGCTCGAAACATTCAATTGATATTCTTGTGCATGCTGACATAGTAACATCACGCAGTTGCAGCGGATTTGTCTGCTAATAATCATAATAATAATAATAATAATAAAAGTTTATTTGTAAAGCACCTTTCAAACAACATATGTAGCTCGCTGTGTTTTAAAAATTTAAAGATCAAGATCAAAGTTAAGATCAAACATAAGAAGAAAATCCATCAATTGTGGTGACCAAAATCCACACAATTCTGTTCCACAAAGCAGCACACAGCAGCATGAAACCAAAACTTTGAGAAATGAAAAGCCCAGATAAAAAATACAGATATAATAATAATAATAATAATAATAATAATAATAATAATAATAAGTATACATAAATACGTAAAATAAAAATACTAAAAAGAATAGACATAATAACACTAATAAAGATCAGTTAAAACCTAAAATAAAAACACACATACATACATTTTTA
The DNA here is from genome assembly GCA_029721435.1 of Gymnothorax reevesii. Taxonomy (NCBI): domain Eukaryota; kingdom Metazoa; phylum Chordata; class Actinopteri; order Anguilliformes; family Muraenidae; genus Gymnothorax; species Gymnothorax reevesii. Next base: position 58,660,812 of record CM056586.1, read on the forward strand.
GCTGCTTCTTAAAAATGTCCACGCAGTTTGCCCTTGAACTATTCTTGACAGTGCTACACAGCCTGGGTGCTTTAATCAGAAATGTTGCCTCATCGTCTTTTAATGTGGCAGCATTGAGACGCCAACAAGCTAGAATCAGATGATTTAATGGCTTGTGTTGGGGCATATTAGAGACTCAGCTGTTGCTGAGATACTCAAACGATCCTGTTTGGCACCACCAATCAGTCAAAGTCACATAGATCTCATCTCTACTCCATCGTTCTGTTTGTTCTGGACACCAACTGAACCTGTTGACAAAACTGACACCAACTGACAAAAGCAGCATGCTTCAATGTATGGAGCTGCTGCCAAATGATTAAGTTTTTGCATTAACAAGCAGTTTTATAGGTGTACCATATAAAGTGGCCATAGAGTGAATTTATTAACTTCAATCAGAACACTCTGTTACCTCTCAAAAAGCCTTGAGAGACTTTCTTCAGGTTTTCCTGATTTGGTGGCTTTTTTTGAACCTTTTCTTGAGCCTTAATATCTCCCTTGTCGTATTGCCCTCAAAACTGCACAAAATACTCTAACAACATGCGCATTTTCTAAAATAAATACCAGTGCATGGAAAGCAATTATTCACAACATTGGCTGTTTCACAATATTTCAAACACAGCCAATGAGAGGGGCGCAAATGTATTATGTTCAATGAGATTATAATATGACACATCTCACTCTCTCCTATTTGACCTGAGGACTGTGCCGTTATGAAAGTGGAGTGGAATGGGCTAACAACATCCTAAACCTTAAGACTAATGTGTGCTGTGGTCATGATTAGTGCTAATGAGTCAGTCACAATACTGTAAAGCCAGTCAATCCTGTCCTACAACAAACACTGACACCTCACCTCCCACAAGAGCGCATCAAAGAAAACAATTCCCCTTAATTTTGGAGCAAACATTAAATCTGTAACAATTGCAGAAATGTACGTTCTAAATCTTACCCTACTATGACGATGGACTAAAAAGATACAGTTCAAATTAAAAAATAAACAAATTTAACTCCACCTATTTTCTTGAATTAACTTTTATGAACGAACTTGAAAATTGGAGTATTTAAATTAAATAGTGCGGCAAACTGGGGCGTGGCTATGCCCATGTCAACCGATTCTCCAACCTCTTGCTCCTGCCGCAGAACATAACTTCAGCACCCTGGACAGCGGCGGGAGAGCCAACGCCTGTTCAGCACTCTCTAGACTAGAGTAAAGCTGGACAGTTCCCACCAGCTGGGACTTGTAAGGCTAGGCGGGTCTGGGAAAAGAGCCCACAAGCTAACACAGCTAAGACCCATGACTGGGCAGTTGCGAGAAGGCCACCGAAGAGTGCAGACGTAAAGCTTGTGTTTATCCATTCTTTTGTTTTTTTCTCCCCTAAGATTCCGATGGTGGGGAGACAGTGGATTTGGACAGTGTCCTACAAAGCCTGAAAACGACGGGAGCACTTTAAAAGAACCCTAGAAAAGCATCATACAGTTGGCGCAAGAAAGATCTGCTACCTGAACCCCAAAGTCCCGACTAAGGAGGCTTCACCCTCTCTACAGACAGCTATTTTCCCTGTGTTTACGTCATCATTGTGCCTTTCTGTTTTGAAGGTTTAATAAAATTGCTGTCCAGTGGGCCGGCTTCGACTCCCACCTAGACTGCGCCGTGTTTTCCGGTGTCTCACTACAATGGAAAGAGAGATAGAGCCATTAGATAATGACAGAATGATGCAAAGAGAGAAGGAAAGATGAGAAAAAAAGTAGTGGATTACTGAAGTTGCCTCTAGTGCATTACTTCTGATAAAAGTCAGTAGAGAGAACTACCATGAGAGAGAGAGCCACTGACCTGAAGCAGACTTTAGTGGAACACATTATGATGCCATAAAGCCCGAGGCAAAGTCTGAGGGGAAATGTTAAAACTAGAGCTATGGAAAGATAGAGTAATGACAGCTTTTGATGTCGCTGCCAGAGTGGTCACGTGGATCATGTAAGCCTCAATAGTTCCGAACACAGCCTGCGCAGTCATGTTCTCCTGTGGGACAAACAGCAGCGATTGCGCTATTGAATGGTAAATAATCAATTAAACCTTAAACAATTGCCGCAAACATATTTCTCTAAATAAATTACATTATTTACATACGTTTTATAGAGGCCATGCTTTTATAGTGACGTGGTGACAACTTCAATTAATATAACTACTCAGATGTGTGAACGGTAAGCCTACATGACACAATAAAATGAGCACAGAAAAGTAATACAGACTAACCACAGCCACCACATCTCTTCAAGAGTAAATCATTTAAAAGACCATCTTTTTGCAAAATACAACATGGCATATAATACAGCTAGCTGACTACAGCTAGATCGCTAGGAAGCTAACAGCGCCTGGCATGGCAAATGCGAATTGACAGATGCAATTTCAAAGAGCTAGCTAAAACATGATGGGTGACACGTCACTCGTCAACGTCGTGAATTGAAATTTTATCCAATTTTATGAATTAACAAGTGGTTTTAATCTAAAATGGTTATTGAGAGCTAAACGAAGTTTGAAACTCCGCAACCGTTCGTGATTAAACTTAAAAAAGCTGATCAAGCTAAGTTTGGTAAAAGCATGACAAAATTGTCAAAGCTAACTTTTAAACAAAAAAACTTCACTGAAACTAGTCACAGGCACTTCATCCCATTATTTACCATTGCGATTTATGTCGGTTTTGTGAGAGATAGAAATAGAAACTCCATAGAGTTCATGACTGAATTCCCACAGCTGACCAAGCTAAACTAGAAGCAAAAAATGAGCATAAATTATCGATTTCTGTGTCATTACAGGGGAAATCCACCGTAATGCACGTGAAACTGATTAACTTGATGCACAATGACTTCAATTCCGCAAGTAAATTTCTTCAGTGCACTTTGACTGAACAATTGCAGACTACGGTACAGATATGTGAATGCCATCAAGAGGAAAAAATCACGCCTAAGACGTAAGCCTTGGTATCTCTGCTAAACCAAAGAAACTTAGCTTTATTCTAACTAGCTGCAATTTATTGAAATCAAATAAGCTAATGCGGTTGAAACAGTCAGCAAATTTAATAAGCGAATATAAACTTTGCACGCAAACGAACACCAATAACTGCAATTACAAAACCCAAAACCAGTGAAGTTGGCACGTTGTGTAAATCGTAAATAAAAACAGAATACAATGATTTGCAAATCCTTTTCAACCTATTTTCAATTGAATGCACTGCAAAGACAAGTTACTTAATGTTCGAACAGGTAAACTTTGTAATTTTGTGCAAATATTAGCTCATTTGGAATTTGATGCCCCCAACATGTTTCAAAAAAGCTGGCACAAGTGGTAAAAAAGACTGAGAGAGTTGAGGAATGATCATCAAACACTTATTTGGAACATCCCACAGGTGAACGGGCTAATTGGGAACAGGTGGGTGCCATGATTGGGTATAAAAGCAGCTTCCATGAAATGCTCAGTCATTCACAAACAAGAATGGGGCGAGGGTCACCACTTAGTGAACAAATGCGTGAGCTGATTGTCGAACAGTTTAAAAACAACATTCCTCAGCAAGCTATTGCAAGAAATTTAGGGATTTCATCATCTACGGTCCGTAGTATTGTCAAAAGGTTCAGAGAATCTGGAGAAATCACTGCACGTAAGCGACAAGGCCGAAAACCAACATTGAATGCCCGTGACCTTCGATCCCTCAGGCGGTACTGCATCAAAAACCGACATCAGTGTGTAAAGGACATCACCACGTGGGCTCAGGAACATTTCAGAAAACCACTGTCAGTAACTACAGTTCGCTACATCTGCAAGTGCAAGTTAAAACGCTTCAATGCAAAGCGAAAGCCATTTTTCAACAGCACCCAGAAACGCCGTCGGCTTCGCTGGGCCCAAACTCATCTGTAATGGTATGGGGATGTATTAGTGCCTAAGGCATGGGCAACTTACACATATGTGAAGGCACCATTAATGCTGAAAGGTACATACAGGTTTTGGAGCAACGTCTTTTTCGTGGACGCCCCTGCTTATTTCAGCAAGACAATGCCAAGCCACATTCTGCACGTGTTTCAACAGCATGGCTCCGTAGTAAAAGAGTGCAGGTACTAGACTGGCCTGCCTGTAGTCCACACCTGACTCCCATTGAAAATGTGTGGCGCATAATGAAGCGTAAAATACAACAACGGAGACCCGGGACTGTTGAACAACTTAAGCTGTACATCAAGCAAGAATGGGAAAGAGTTCCACCTGAAAAGCTTCAAAAATTTGTCTCTTCAGTTCCCAAACGTTTACTGAGTGTCTTTGAAAGGAAAGGAGATGTAACACAGTGGTAAAAAGGCCCCTGTGCCGACTTTTTTGCAATGTGTTGCTGCCTTTAAATTCTAAGTTAATGATTATTTGCAAAAAAAAAAAGTTTCTCAGTTTGAACATTAAACATCTTGTCTTTGCAGTGTATTCAATTGAATATAAGTTGAAAAGCATTTGCAAATCATTGCATTCTGTTTTTATCTACAATTTACATAACGTGCCAACTTCACTGGTTTTGTGTTTTGTATTTTAAGGTAGCTCAGTGAAGGAAAAATTACATCTGGTTATGCTAGATCATCAAGAGCTGCTCACGTCATCTACTTTAACTTAAATTAGAATTTAACCAGTTGTTATCTGACAAACTACGTAAACTAAAGCTGGGTACAGAAAATGACGCTATCGAAAAAATTCATCAGGGGTCAGTTAATGCGTCAAATTTCCCAAAAATGCAGTCATTTGATCCACTTACCTGCAGTGTTCCAATGAAAATGAATGGTGGTCATTGTTGGAACTATTCATAGTTTGGAACTATTGTTTTCCCCATGACACGCATTCCTTCCGCATTCCTCGATTCCTATTGGAGTCTATGGAAGTGTCGTAACTCTGTTTTTCAACGGCTCAGGTTAAAACGTTTCTATTACACATCTCAAAAATTATAAATCATCAAAAAAAGGAAATAACTTTCCGCAGGTGTCATTTCCAAGACCTCTGCAGCAGAGTTTACCAACAGTGTCCACATTAAACTGTTCAAGCTGGATTATTTATTCAAGTTGGTTAGAAGAAGAACCAGTGATAATAATCATAACAACAACAACAACAACAATAATAATAAGGAACCATAGAAATAACATTACAAAGCATTGCTTTGCATGCACTGCAAATACGGACAGCCAAAGGTAGATATACATATAAATCAATGACTATAGACCTTGTTTGTCTTGTGGACTGTGACAGGACTGTAACTAGAACCTGAATGGATTCTGTTCTTCATTACATCCAGGTCTCGTTCAAGTCGTGCACATTCCAATATGGAACCTTTCACCGAGTACCTTATGTTTTCAACTCCAACAGGAAGAAATTCAGATTTCGCTGCATCATTTATTATTTCTGTGGTTTCCAACGCTCCTGGATTATGTCTGAATTATTCAGGATCACCTTGATAGATCTCAAACTGTGAGCTAAACCTCCAAAGTTTGTATGATCTCCAAGTATGACCAATTTACTTTCAATATTCCAGTCAAGTTAATTTATGTCAATTAGAAACAGTATTCATCCCAGCATAAATCCCTGTTGGACTACTCATCCCACAATACCCTGTGAAAACTATATCCCCCAACTAATCCAATTAGTAATATTCCCCAGGTTTGGGTCCTAAAATTCCTACCTTCACCATTTTTATAATGAGCCTCTAGTGTGGTACCTTATCAAGTGTTTTTTTTTTGAAAATCCAAAATATACAATCTCAAAAACCCTGCTCAGATCAAAGGTTATGGTTGCCTCATGGAAGAATTCCACAGTATTAATCGGGCATGACCTTCCCATACAAAAATCTTGTTGGCCATCCCTCGGGATTTGTTATCGAGAAATCATTCTAAATATTCTCTAATAAAAGATTCCAGTATTTTCAGTGATAAAAACTTCAAAATGACTGTCTAGTTTGTGGATTAGTTCATATTTCTTTCTCTTACATTGGTATTACATTTTCTTGCATCCTGGTATTTCTCCAGAATCAAAAAACTGTGAAAAATAGCTGATGAGCTGAGCCAATTCTGTATGTACGCTTGGAAATGAACCATCAGCGCCAGCTGCCTTATTTGTCTTTAGTTCATGCCATTTGGCAAGTATTTCATTACTCTCAGTCTCAATATCAGTAAAAACAATCCTTACCTCTGAATATTTCTTGTGACCTATTAGAAACCTGGGGCTGTTTTCAAAAAGAATTTTATCTAGGCAAAAGGAGTACTCCTGAAGAGAGATAAAAGTTCCTGATCTTAGAGCCACTTCTCAGAAGTGTTTCGCAAAGCTGCTGAAAGTAACTGTAACTGAAGACTGAGGTGAACTTTTACATTTAGAGCAGGGTGTGTAGTTATCTTGTTGCTTAGGGTTTCCCATATTTCATGAATGCGTTTATCCACTATGTCTACAGTGATTGTTTGATGAGGGGGCCTATTTGAGTCTTTTTCTGACACCGACCTGTCAACCCATACATTCATCATAAGGGAAGGTTTACAGTCGTGTGTATTTGGATGATGTCTCCCACTGAAATAATAACTTTTCTCTAAATGTTTGGCTCCTTTCTAGCACACCTCGTCAATGGCCAAAAAATAATTATAAAATGGATATTTAAATAAAGCATCACATTACCTGTAAAAAGAGACGTGGAATGACATTTCTGTATAAATGCCTCCTTTTCACTGCTTACAAGATCCGCCGATGACTATGGGTAACTGTAGTATTTCCTGCGGCTGCATACAGCGGCAGAGATTGCAGAATAAAAGTGGCAAACATCTGCCGCAGGTATCTAGGTCTCAAGACTTCCAAGACTAGACCGTAAGGTACAGCGCTGTGAAAAAAGTATTGCCCCTTTCTAAGTTTATTCCATTTTTGTTGTCTTCTCATATTTAAATGTCTCAGATCATCCAACTTGTATTTTGAATTTTTAATTCATTTTTTTGGATGTAAGGAGTTATTGAAAACCCATATTACCCATGTGAGGTAATTGGATGGATTCCATTTTTGCCAGGTTTCTTTCTTATTGTGGAATCATGAATATAGTCTGAGGCAAGTTATTTTTGTCTAATATTACAGTTGGTTTGATAATCTGAAACCTTTAAGACCACCCTGAGGGCCATTATCTTCAAGTGGAGAAAACTTGTATAACAGTGATGACTCCTCCCAGGAGCAGCCACCCGACCAAAATTCATCCAAGCAGTCACAAAATAACTCCGATGTTAAGAACTGCAGGGCTTACTTGCCTTTGTTAAAGTCAGTGCTCACAATTTCACTGTAAGAAAGACGTGGCAAAAATGGCATCCATGGGAGAGCAAACAAGAAGAAGAAGAAGAAGAACTACATCATCATCCTCATCTTCATCATCATGGTGATGATCATGACCATCACTATTTATGTAAGGCTGACCTGTCACTTTTTCTTCCAGTCTTAGTATTTCAGGGCACACACTACGCAAGCGGTTGGGGAAATAAAAGAAAATGCAGTTCCATTTACTCTTTATTTTTTCATCCAAAAAAAATGTCTTAATGAAAACGCGTGTTATTTTAGCATATTTCCAAGCATATATAACATGGCATCACACTTGAATTTACATCTTAATAGGTATACACAACAGAGTGCATTAATATATCAAAACATTGGCTATTTGACTTGGAAATGATTTTGTCTGAAATGTTCAGCTGCTGCAACCCACATCATGTCTCTTCGCACATCCTCCTCATCATTTATTGATTCATTCTACCCACCTTGGAATAAACAGTTGAATAACTGACATCTTTTCAGATACGCTGAGTACCTTTCCTCCCACATATGTGATTTTAGCAAATTAATTCATGCCTATACAGCACTCTATTTTGTGTCCCAAGAGGACCATCCATAAAGTATTACCTTGTGCAGCCCCTTGTGAGGTTCTCGTGTTGAGTTTCTCCTTTTCATTGTTGATTGGTGTGGTGTATATTTAAGTTGCCTTGTCTGCGTCCTTCCCTCGCTGGATTGTAGCCTAACCTTTTATCCTCCGTGCATAACCTTTCTTTATGCTTGTGTCATCATTGTTCATCTAGCTAAGCCAAGTTATGAGCCTTGTCTCATCATTGCTGCTCTGGCCCGCCCAAGTTCCAAGCTTAGCGCTGTCCCTTCTTTGGATATTCTTCAAAACAAGTGCTATTTACTGTATTATGGACACTCTCCCCCTGCTCTTCCGTGGTCTCCAGAGTGGCAACTCTCCCCGGGGTTTTCCAGCCCTTTTATTCGGAAATTTAGCATGTTCAGTTCACTTCAGCATGCCCCACTATTATGGATTGCCCCCCAGGTTTTGAACTGACCATAGCTTACCTGACCGCCTTGATCCAGTTTGCCCCTCGCCTGATCTGGACCATTTCTGACCTGTCTCACCTGTGCTCCTTTAAGTTAATACGTTCTGTTAGTGACAATTGTGACTTGCCAGTCATTTTCAAAGTACCTTAAAGGCTTTCCTGGATCTGCGCCTAGTTTCTTCCTTTGAAACTATGACAGGCGCACTTGATTTCTCTCTTTGAAATTTTTTTGCTTTTTTTTTTTTGCTTCCCACACCAGTGTTACGGATGGTAAAATGCTGATTCGAGATACCAAATAGTAATTTTTAAAAGAAATACTTTTTAAACTAAATAATGCAGCCTTGACAGAGCCCTGATCTCAACTTCATCATGGCTGACTGGGATTACCTGGAGAGGTAGAAGTGAGACTGTTACTCTGTAGAACAGGGGTCCCCAATCTTTCCCAGAAAGGGCCGGTGTGGGTGCAGGCTTTCATTGCAACCAAGCAATTACACACCTTATACTACTAATCAACCCCTGGACTCTTTGCTAATAAGCTTAATTAGTAGCTTAAGGTGTAGAGCTGCTTGGTTGTAATGAAAGCCTGCACCCGCACCGGCCCTTTCTGGGAACGATTGGGGACCCCTGCTGTAGAAGAACTACAGCAAGTTCTCCAATACGTTAGAAATGAACAAAAAGCCAATCATCCTCAAAAGCTATGGAACTACATGATTGTGTAGCTAATTTTTAGGCAAAGGGTACTCACGCCAAATATTCATTCGATTTAGGTTTTAACAATTCATGCCTCTTAATGGTAAATTTTTGGATATTAAGAAACATCTAATTTAATGATATTTTGAAGCATTTTTGCCTAAATGAAGAGCTTTTAATGTGCCTAAATCTATTTCACAGTACTATATATGAGCTGTCACTCATTGCATTGATGATTTGGAGCTGTCACTCAAAGCGCAAATGTAGTTTCTGTGAGCTGCCACTCAAAGCTCTGATCAAGATGAGCTGTCACTCATGGCCCTGATGAGACATTTTAATAGGGGACATGCAATGTCTAGTATGTCCTTTGCCTCCTCACAATGAATGTGAAATTCACTTCAGAATTGTTGGGAGTGAACATTCACCAATTCAAATGAAAGCTGAAAAAATAAAGTAAACGTTAAAATGACAAAAACCCATGTGAATGGAAGTTCTTTAAAAGTTCTGCAGAGTTTGCACTGGCAGTGCCCTAGCAGTGCAAAACAGTTATAACGACATGTTATTCACAAATGTCTGTGTCAAAAATACTCTGCCATGCAGACTTCTATTTTTGCATTGTGTGATTCCTTTTGTGCAGCGAAATTGCAGTGGCCCATTTACTTTCATATGCAATCATAAATGAATATGTGCTATTATTTTGGAGCAGCCCAAGGCTGGTCAGAAACAATTTTATATCATTTCTGCCTTTTCATATACAATGAACACCAGCGCTGCTCGTCGCCTAGAGTAAGCCTCCAGCTGTGTGCATTACAAGACTCGGTGATTTAAACATGTGCAACAAAATTTCATTCCCTTAAGATTGTGCTACTGAAAGAAGAAAAAAGAAAGGAAAAAAGGTTTCCAGAAACTTTTTGTCAAACTTTGTGGGCAATAATTTTTAGGAACAGAATATGGGAAAAAAATATGACTCATTTAAAAAAAAAAAAAATATATATAGAGAGAGAGAGAAAGATTTAAAATATCACAATGTCCTCTTGATAAATCTGTCTGCACCATTTTTTTTTTTGAGGATGTGATAAAGGCACATGTGGGAGAGCAACAACAACAATAAAAAGATGGACACTCAATAAAGCACAGACAATCACCAAGGATGGAGATGAGGTGTTGGAAGCTCCATGTAAAAATGTTCATTTGAAATTTCTGAGATGTCTCGGCGATGGTCTAACAGACAGATGCAGCTAAAAATTTCACCCCGTTACCTCCTTGAAAGAAACAATCAGCTACAAAATATGGTGAATTGTGCTGGTCTACACAACAGTAAATACAACAAAAATAAAATTGTAATATCCAACGACTTCATACACAGCTCATGCACTTCTCGATCCAAAATGTATAATTTTAAGCTGTAAAACATAATATAACATTTGCACACTCAATATCAGGATGAGAAATAACATGAATATGAACACTAAACTCCAGGTAAAATACCAGTCATAAGTTGCGCAGTTTGCGCAGCGGACCTCAACACATTTATCAAGAATTTGTGGGTTTGAATGACCCTGACACAGTACTTTAACTCAATAATGAACTTGGCCACTTGTTGCATGGTTTCTCAGTCCCTGTTATCACTATAATCCTGATACAGTATTCACCAATGAGAGCAAGAGAGAAAGTGATAAAGAGAAAGAAAGGGCCTGATTTTCTGGTCTTCCACAATCCGTCAGTGGGAGTGGTTTTTAAGTGTAAATTTAAACACTGTCCTTTATTATGCAATAGCCACAAGTGAATAAAGAAGAAGCCACACATAATTGACTTCATTCTGACATTTATTGTGTCTCCACCTCCAAGCAATTCTGCATCCTCACTCCTTGTACATATTCTGTTCACCAAAAATTTATGTTCTAAACAGTGGGCGGAATCAAATGGCATCCAGTGAGCAGGTAACTTTTGATCTTTGCCATATTTCACTAACAGTCCAGTTTTGAGTATTCTATAGACATGCTCAGAAATACACCTGTGGTAGGATGGAGATGGTCGCAAAAAATAGCACAGCCTCCACAGTGAAGTCAGATTATTATAACTGCCAAATATTAGATGGAAAATAATATCGCTAATTTTAAATTATTTTCAGTAAAATAATAAACCATATGATCATGATGCTGCACTTTACATTAGTACTCACAGTGTGCTTTACCAAAATCCAGGATTAAAAAAATTTCCTTGGTGCCAAATTTTGACACAAATTTTTGACAGCCATTATAAGCTGAAAAATAAAATATTGGAAACAAAATGAAGGTTTTGAGTCAACATCCTGACTTCAATCCAACTGAAATGCTTTGGCATGCCCATAAATAGTCAAAAAAATTTTGTCCCCAGGTTTTTTGTCCCCTAGGAATTTTTGTCCCTGGACTCTTCGTACCCGGACTTTTCATCCCCATGAACTTTTTGACCCCAGACTCTCCATCCCTGGAAGGTTCATCCCCAATAATGCTTTTCCCTCTTCCTGTATTATAAGACTATCCCTAACCCTAATCTTTTCCCTGATAATAGTCCTCGGGGACGAAAAGTCCTGGGACGAAGAGTCCTGTAACCTCTACAAAGCAATGTACAAGACTCATTGCGAGTTATTTTAGTCATTTTCGCCAAGGGTGGCACAATTTGTTAGTAGGTTTCGGGGGAAAATTATATTTTCACATGGGCTGTGTAGGTTTTGAATAACTTAAGCACTCAATAAGTTTAAAGCTGCATTTTGAGTTTACTTACAAATTTTTTGTTGAATTTTAAAATTAGTCAAATGATCAAGAAACATCTTGATATGGCCAAGAAGCAAAAATTTAAGGAATCAGGAACTGAGCAAATACAACACTGTAAGCGAAATTATGGTCCATCAGTGGAAGTGGCCCATCCTCCACTTCTGCTTGCATTATTTGACAGCTGCACATGGGTGTGATAATTTAGAGTGTATGTGGTGCATAGAAGGAGGGTGAACTTCAGTATCAATACTGCCGGCATCCATCAGGCCTCTGATATACACGCAAGAGGACGACGCGCACATTATTGACTTGATTTGTACGTTTTCTTTTTTATGGATGCTAATGACGCATCATATTGATTTTATTAGTTATTATACCAGCATTAAAGCAAGATCTTTTATGCGTTAATGTTGTTCATCAAACAAGCAAATGCATGAAAGGTATTCATCAAGGGAACAATTATTCTGCTAATCTTACCTCTCTCTTCTTTTTGAGGCATGCTGGTAATGTTTGGGTCCCATAAGGTCAATCAGATCATGGTTTGGTTCGGGATGGTCCTGCCCATCCCCCATATTTGTGAGAAAACGGAGAACTAATCTTATGATTTCATGCTATATACAAAGATATTTTTATTCAAGGTAATTTGAACATATAATGGTCAATGTTATTGCTCTTTTTTCTACCAGAACCCAACTGAACCAAAATGCTGAACTTAGCTTCTACTTACAAAGACCTTGTGCCAGGGTCCGAGTCACTTTTTTATTGTTTTTGAGTTTTACTGTGTATTTTTCATTTATTTTCCATCATTGAATATGTACTCATTGCACTCCTCCCCCCTGCCTCCCCCTAATTACCAGTGACAACATTGTTACATAAAGCACTAGGCCATATCACATTAATCAATCACTGCATTAACCAAGAATCAAGAAAAAAATCACAGCAACCAGTCACACCCATGTAGACTACCAAGAAAAGACTCCTGGGACACAAGCAAAGATGCTGCGCATAAAAACATACGTGCCTCAATGTGCACGGGTACAGCCAGGGACATCATTCACACCCCAGCAGCAACGATCTAACAAAATCCAAAACTTGAATAGAATTAAAAATCTATCAAACTCACAACTGCTTGTTCTTTGAAAATGAACTCCATCCTCCTCTCTTTCTTAAAAAAAAAGATCAATGACGAGGTCCTATGGCATATCAGTCCCTTTGAGCTCCATTAAAAGGTCCTTCAGAAATGCCATGGAGGCCACTGCTCATAGTCCAGCCTGTCCAGCCACATTTCGCAAGTAAGTTTGGATGCGTTTAAAGGGATGAAAATGACTATTTGACAGAGGCAGTAGACAATGGGATGGTTACCACCAGACATGCCAGTGCGTGACATTGATGCTTGCTCTCACATAGATCGCATCGATGCTCAGTTGACAGTGAATTTTAAAACCACAGCTAGCAAACTGTTAGTTTAAATGCGAATGTCTGACTCTTCGAGTAGACTGTTTGAGTAGCAGTAATGGAGTTAGCTCAGTGCTAACTCGATGAGTAAATTTCAGGCTTCTAGCTCTTTGAGGCTCGAAACAACTGGAAAATTTTCTGTAGTCTTTGCAGTATGTTCATATGTCACGCCCACTCATGTAAAAAACTATACAGACTGTTCCGTTAGCAAATGTAAACAACCTGTTGTCAGCACATAATGTCCTGATGTAGGCAGAGGCCAGATAAATGGCCTTGCTGTATGAAAGATTATGCCCCACTGGGTATACTCGCAATCTGATTGGTTAACAATATGACAATCAGCAAAATCGCCCTGCTCTTTTTCATGGGAGAGGGAAGCAATTTTCATTCTGAAGGCCTTGAGACTTGAGAGCAGCTTTGACCCGGGGACAGCAGAGAAAAAATCTGATTAGATAAGATGAAGCTGTCCTTTATAAGAGCTGTTTGCACAGTAGAAGCTGTGCACCTTTGAGTTAAGCAATAAAATCACTTAGATTTAATGATCGAGGATTTTGATTGACTTTCTAAAATACATGAAGCTTTAATTAAAGTATTTTATATTTAGTATAAAAGTATAAAGTATATTAATATTTAGGCCAGCAGAGAAGGCCTTGCTGGCCCTCATGGCACACCACTGCACATTCACCTGTTCCTCATCCTAATTAGCCTTCTCTCTCGCTCTTTATATTCCACTCTCTGTCTCTGTTTCAGTTTTTCTGCCTACTTAGGACCATTGTTATTCTTGAACACTTTTGGTTAAAGATTTCTTTCAACCAGGATTACGATTCAGCCTAATCCTTTTGTGTATGATTTTTCCTTTTTTTTTTAGTGTTTGGTTTTTTTTTTTAATGATCTTTGCTGGCTTCAGTGACTCACGATTTTGTATGTAACTTGTACTTGGCATACTTAGAGTTTGGCTATAGGTTTGTGGTCATTTATGAGACAACTGGCTTCTGTCAGCCCCATTTCTCCAAAAGTTCACAGTCTTTGATAGTTTCTCAATAACCTCAGATAATACTGTGGCCATTGAAATTGTTGCTACCCCCATTAAAATGGCTGTTGGCCTCAGAAAAAGACTCAGAAAAATGTTCTTAATGTGATCTATTGGCAAATTGGTGACCCTCCACTTATCTTGATGATTGACTTTTGAGGGGGGGTGTTCTTTACACCGTAACACAATTGACTCATTTTTTTAACATCATCTGTTTCACATGACCTAGTTATTGCAACTTCTGCCTTCATTATTACTCAAAAAATTGCCCCTTCACCAACTTCTTTGGAGTGTGTTACAGTTTTTTCAATGAACAATTGAATTCATAAGTCAAATCACCAAAGAATATGCTGTTTCGGAATTTTTCTTATATCAGAGAGTGAATGGACTTATTAAACCCTTTCTGATTGAATTTGCCAGCTCAGAATTGGCGTTATATTTGATTACTCCTATCCCAAATAGGATGTGCAATGTCTCACTGAACACAAAGAGAAGAAATCACTCACTTGTTGTGACTGAACTGAATTACATTATTGTGGCCCATTCTGTTCATTGGCATGTTAATAACTATTGTTTTATCTTCTACTTGGTGATGCTGAATTAAAATTAACTTTCCTTGGTAGCAAGGTATAAATTAAAGGTATCACGTCGATTTTAAGATTTTGAAATATATAGCCATACATTTGATACAGACTGTTTTGCACGACAATGCTTTCAAGGTGGCTTACTGCCAAGCATTTTCGTGATACTTTTCACACAGTGCTGATAAGAACTCATATTTTAAATATGCATTATCTACTTGTGATGCTGTTCACATCACTGGCAAGTTTCTTAACCTAAGCGATGTTTGGTTAGAGCAGTGGTTCTCAAACTCGGTCCTGGTGCCCCACTGCGTATGCTGGCTTTTGTTCTGACCACAAATGCAATCTTAGGATTTTATCAAGCTGTTGATTTGCCTTAATTAGGTGCATTTATGTTTAGAGCAGTTATTTGTCCCCTTAAGCCACATTTGACAAATCTACACATGCCATGAAGAATTAAAATTTCATATCTACAATGAGATATTAGAAGCCAGTATAAATAACTGCAGAGGAAAACAATTTGACGAACCCTTAATCAATGTGAACAATCAATAGGTTCCTCGTTGGTGAAATTGTCAACATATGGTTGCAAAAACCAACAATTTATTTAGCACACAGTAAATTCACACCTCCTCCGTTTCATGTTTAATTTATTAAGTTCAGGCAAATTATTTTGAAAGAATTCAAAACACCTGTGTTTAGCAACCCAGACTGGAGCTTCCTGATTTTGCCAGAGTATATTTTGATCTGTTTAGAGATGTTTTTACCAGAAAATCCTCACAATAAGGGAAAATATTCAAAACATGTTTGAGGGTTTTTATTCTTCATGGCACAGTGGATATATCAGATGTCCATAAAAATGCAGCTAAAGATGGTAAATAACTGCTCTAAACATGGAATGCAGCTAATTAAGACAAATACACACCTTGTGTTATGGGCAAGCTTTCTGTCTCCCCTGTGCCTGCCTTTCTGTCTGCCTGTCTGTCATTCCAGGAGGGCGGGGCTGTGGCGCAGGTGTACCTCGTTGAGGAGCTGGGCTGGGGCTTTATAAGCAGCTCAAGATGGCAAGGGGTCCCCCCTTCTCCTGAGGCGTCTTTTTACATTTGACTGATCTCACTACATTTTTATTTCCTTGCTCTTACATTTATACTGATACGGATTGATATTTTTGCACCACACCAATTTATGTTAATAAATTATTATTATTGTTTAAAACTTTTTCATCCGCGAGTGGTCTCCCCTTATTGTTGCGTGCCCTAACGAGCCAGGGTTCCGTAACATATGGGCGACTCGTCCGGGAGTTTTTTTTTGATGGTGTAGTTTTTTTTTCTCAAGTAGGTTATTGGTTCCGACTGTCGGTATTTGTGTTTGTTACTACAGAGGAAATTTGTGAATGGGCTGTGCGAAGTCACGCAGATGGCTAATTTACATAGTTGATTGGTCGCACGCTTTTGTTTGTTGGAGTACAGCGTGTGTAATATTGGGGAGCCACTCGTGGATTTTCGCGTTTGTGTTGGTAAGAGTTTTGGTAAATTTTTTTTTTGGGTTTTGTTTGACGCTGGAGAGGGGGAATCCAGTCTGGCATAGGCCGGACTGTTTCTAGAACGGCCGCTATTTTGGTGAGTACATGGCATTGTTTGCCAAACTGTTTTGATTTTGAGTTGATGTGAACCCCTGCGGTTAGGTTCTAGATCGCCTTGCGTTTTTTGGGGTTTTCTTATGTTGTCGTGCCACGCCCTGGATTGAGGGTACAGCTGCGGAGTTCCATGTTAGGGGGGCCAAAAGCTCGTCTGACCTGCCTCCGGCGGTATCGTACATTGATAATCTCGATTCTTGGGGCTGGCAGAAGATCGTAGGCATAGCTCTAGTTAGCGTATACGGGTCTATTTAGATGCAGGGCAGCTCATGGGTGGGTGGTTTTTTTCTGTTTGGCGAACTCTGCCATGTGCATGTAGGTTGTTCTAATTGGTAGTTCAATTTGTAATTGATCAGTCACTTGAAGTAGATTGATATTTTTTTTTTCCCTGGTTGAAGGAAACTTGTGCGCTTGTGCTACACTTTGCATTTCTGATTGTATTTGTCCAATTGGCTTTAATTGTGTGGAATTTTAAATCCCGTTTGTAATGGATCCTGGGGACGCATTTGTGGCCGCTCCTAGTGAGGAGGGTTTGGAGTGTTTAACTAAAGAGCAGTTGAAAAAAGTGGTTGAACATTTTGGTTTGAAAGTTCCTAACATATCCAATACTAAAGTAGCGAAATTGCGTCGTGTTATAAGAACACAATTAGTGGATAAACTCGTTTTGGTCTTGTCTGATAATGAGGAAGAGGATGATGAGGGGCAGTTGAAGCGGGGTTCAACTTATTTTTTAAATCCATCCACACTTGCTTTTGGTCTTACTTTTGAAGAACGGAAACAGTTATTGCTTTTGCAGCTAGACCAGCAATCAAAAGATCAGGAATTAGAAAGACAATTTCAAATGGAGCAAATTAAGTCTAAAGAGCGTGAGTTGGAACAATCACGTGAGTTGGAATTGGAAAAAATACGATTGGCACATAAGTTAGAAGAGCAGAAATTGGCGCAGGAAGCCGAACGTTTGCGTTTAGTGGCTAGTGGCAGATTTGGGCCGAATGGGGAGCCATTCCACGATGGTGAAGTTCGTACCGGGGCTAATATAGCGCAAATGGTGAAGCTGCTGCCCAAGTTCAATGAGAAGGATCCAGACATTTTTTTTTCTATGTTTGAAAGCATTGCAGAGGATAGAGGCTGGGGTGATTCGGAGAGAACCTTGCTTTTGCAAAGTATTTTAGTCGGTAAGGCCCAGGAGGCTTATATTTCTCTGCAAGGTTTTGAAAGGAAAAAGTACCAGTCTGTTAAAGACGCTGTTTTGAAGGCCTATGAGTTGGTCGCAGAGGCATATAGGCAGCGATTTAGGACTTGGCGAAAAATTGAAAAACAGGCATATGTGGAGGTTGCTAGAGAGTTGAGTACCCATTTTCAGCGTTGGCTAGCAGCGGAGAATGTGATTGAGTTTAAGGCTTTGTGTGATTTGATTGTGTTGGAGCAATTTAAAAACATTGTTCCGGAGAGTATTGCAACATATATCAATGAACATAAAGTAAAGACTCCAGCAGAGGCCGCTGTTTTAGCCGATGAATTTGTTCTTATCCACAGGCCTGCGAAGGATCGTAGTGTTTTTGTGCAATATGAGGGACGTCAAGGAGAACCGGTTGTCGCAGTTGCCTCTGCTTTGTCCAGGCCTGATTTTCAATCAAGGCCTAAAAGTAGTTTAAATGCTTGTAATTTTTGTCATGAACAGGGGCATTGGAAAAAGGAATGTCCAGTGCTACGTGCTAAAAAATTGAATCAGAGACAGGGGTCTGGGAGGCCGGTGTTTGTGGCTAGTGTGGCTCAGGGGGGTCAGGCAGATTCACTGGTGCGGTCGGAGTCTGTTGATGAGGCTAGGCCAACTGGCTGTGCGGCTTATATATGCAAGTCTATGTTGTCTAACGCAAGAGTGTTGCCTCAAAAGAGTTTTGCGGGAGAGGTGTTGGATGTAGAGCCTGATTATGCTCCATTCATCACCGATGGTTTTGTATCATTAGTTGGTGGGTCAGATAAGGTGGCTGTTAAGATTCTTCGTGACACAGGGGCATCGGAGTCATTTATCTTGGAGTCTGTTTTGCCTTTTTCCTCACGGTCCAGTATTGGTTGTAATGTCTTGATAAAAGGTATTGGCCTTGAAACGTTTTTTGCTCCCTTGCACAAGATTGTTTTGCAGTCTGAGCTGGTACAGGGGGAGGTGGTCATTTCTGTGAGACCATCGCTTCCAGTTAAAGCAGTTCATGTCATCTTGGGCAATAATTTGGCAGGTGGACGGGTATGGCCCGATGTAATATCGCCCCCTGTTGTAAGAGATGTGCCGTTAGTGTCTGGATCTGATGTGTGTGCGTTGGATTTTCCTGACACTTTTCCAGCTTGTGCTGTGACGCGTGCAATGAGTCGTAAGGTGGCGAACAAAGATGTGGCTGTTGCTGACTGTAGGTCAGATAAAAGTGAGTGTTTTCCTACTTTACCTGTGCCTCTGTCTCGCAGCGAGTTCATTGCAGCGCAGCAAGATGATGCAGAATTGAATGACTTGTTTAAAGCAGTTAAAGCCCCAGAGCAGGAGGATCAGGTCTCTTGTGGATACTTTCTGCGAGACAACCTGCTGGTCCGTAAGTGGTTACCCTTCAGTGATACGGAAATCGCTAGTCCTGTGTACCAGGTGGTTGTTCCATCTAGATTTAAAGATCTTGTGTTGAGTACTGCTCATGGTGAATTGTCCGGCCATTTAGGCGTGCGGAAGACATATGATCGGGTCTCGCGTCATTTTTATTGGCCTCAGATGAGGAAGAGTATTGCCCTTTTTATTAAGACTTGCCCTACATGTCAATTAACTGGAAAACCAAATCAGGTGATTAGACCTGTACCCTTGTATCCAATTCCTCCTGTTGATAAGCCTTTTGAACATTTAATTGTAGATTGTGTGGGTCCTCTGTCTCCTTCCAGGTCTGGTTGTGTCAACTTGGTGACTGTGATGTGTCAAGCCACACGTTACCCAGCTGCGTATCCAGTCAGGACTATAAAAACTAAGTCAGTAGTTAAGGTTTTGACACAATTTATCTCTATATTTGGTATTCCAAAAACCATTCAGACTGATAGAGGGTCTAACTTTACTTCAAAAATGTTCAGTGAAGTGGTTAAACAGTTGGGGGTTGTACATCGGCAGAGCAGTGCTTATCACGCTCAAAGTCAGGGGGCCTTGGAACGTTGGCATCAGACCCTGAAAGCACTGTTGCGTGCCTATTGCACTGAATTTGGGAGGGACTGGGAGGAGGGTCTTCCATGGCTCTTACTAGCAGCTCGGGAGGTCACGCAGGAGAGTCTTGGGTTTAGTCCCAATGACTTAGTCTTTGGTCATCAGGTGCGCGGCCCCTTGGCAGTGTTGCACGGTGAGTTGGAGGTTACTGAACCACCAGCCAATTTGATTGACTACATCAGCGGGTTTCGCCGTAAGTTGTTTTTGGCGGGTAGAATGGCAAGAGAGAACCTGACTAAGGCACAGAGGAAAATGAAGAAATGGTTTGATCAAAAAGCTGTGCAGCGTGATTTCAATCCTGGGGATGAGGTGCTTGCCTTGTTGCCCATTCCAGGTTCACCCTTTATGGCTAAGTTCTCTGGTCCATATTCCATTGTAAAGCAGGTGACAGAGCGGGACTATTTGGTCTCGACCCCAGGTCGCAAGCGGCCTACTCAACTCTGTCACATTAACTTGTTGAAGCCATATTTTTCTAGGTCTTCAGTGACGGGGGGAGGAGTAGACTCTGGAGTGAGGCCGGTAGGTCGGTCGTCGCTCAGTGAGCCTGTGTGTTTAGTCTCTTCTAGCTTGGTGGCAGCATGTTCTGAAGATGTCTGTGTTCCTGATGATTCAGTTTTTCAGCCACGTCTGAAAAATTCTGAGATGTTAGCAGATATGTACTCTCTGTTGTCTCATCTGTCTAGCGATAAATGTGACCAGTTGAAATGTTTGATTGTCGATTTTCCTGCTTTGTTTAGTGACACTCCTACACGCACTCATTTGATAGAGCACGACATTGATGTGGGAGATGCAGCACCAATACGTCAACGGTTCTACCGTGTCTCGCCTGAGAAGGGGAAGTGCTTGGAGTCAGAGGTTAAGTACCTATTAGATCATGGGTTGGCAAGGCCGTCAAGTTCATGTTGGGCTTCTCCGTGCCTATTGGTCAGTAAGCCAGATGGCAGTTACCGCTTTTGTACTGATTACAGGAAACTTAACAGCATTACTAAGCCGGACTCTTTTCCTCTTCCCAGGTTGGAAGATTGCGTTGACAGGGTTGGAGCTGCTTGTTATGTCAGCAAGTTTGATCTTTTGAAGGGTTATTATCAGGTCCCCCTTTCTTGCCGTGCTCAGGAAATCGCTTCTTTTGTTACTCCATCTGGATTGTATTCGTATAAGGTCATGAGTTTTGGTCTCCGGAACGCGCCCGCAACCTTCCAGCGCCTGATGAACCGTGTGGTATCAGGGTTGGAAGGTTGCGCTGTATATCTTGATGATGTGGTTGTTTACAGCGATACGTGGCAAAAACATGTAGATCACATCCGTGCGCTGTTTGTGAGATTATTGGAGGCCCGTTTGACGGTCAATCTGGCTAAGTGCGAATTTGCAAAGGCCACGGTTACTTATCTTGGTAAGGTGGTTGGGCAAGGCCAGGTGCAGCCTGTGCGTGCTAAAGTTCGAGCTATTGATTGTTTTCCACCGCCTACTTCCAAGAGGGAACTCATGAGATTCCTGGGTATGGTGGGGTATTATAGGAACTTCTGTGTTAATTTTTCAACAGTGGTGGCTCCGCTAACAGATCTTTTAAAAGCCAAAGCTAAGTTTGACTGGTCTTTAGCCTGTCAGAAGGCATTTGAGAATGTCAAATTGTTGTTGAGCACGGCACCCATTCTGGCTGCTCCACGGTTGGACCAACCATTTCAGATCCAGGTGGATGCCAGCCAGGTGGGTGCTGGGGCTGTGTTGTTACAAACGGATGATGGGAGCGTTGATCGTCCAGTGTCTTTCTTTTCCAAAAAGTTTAATAAACATCAATTAAACTATTCTACTATAGAAAAGGAAGCTTTGGCTTTAATTTGGGCGTTACAGTTTTTTGATGTGTATGTGGGTGGGGGTGTGCCGATTGTGGTCTATTCTGACCATAACCCCCTCACCTTCCTGCACTCTTTGCAGAGTCCTAGCCAGCGCCTTATGCGCTGGGCCTTGTTCCTTCAGCCGTACAACTTGGAGATTAGGCACATTCGGGGCGTAGACAATGTGTTAGCTGATGCGTTGTCTCGTGCCCCTT
This sequence comes from Gymnothorax reevesii, assembly GCA_029721435.1. Taxonomy (NCBI): domain Eukaryota; kingdom Metazoa; phylum Chordata; class Actinopteri; order Anguilliformes; family Muraenidae; genus Gymnothorax; species Gymnothorax reevesii. Next base: position 58,682,612 of record CM056586.1, read on the forward strand.
GTGATCCAGGGTGATTTGTAATTGTTTGTCTTGTCGCTTACACTCTCTCTCCCACTTTACAATGATTTTTTCCAGTGGCAGGGGTTGGTCGATGGTTCAGTGGGATTGGAGAGAAGTTTGGCGTGGAAATGTTTCCCTGGTGACCTTTCTGGGTCACTGGTATAAGATAAGTCCTGGCAGTGACTGATTTTTATAATGTATTAGATAATTTGGTATAGCTTAAATGAGGATGTTTTGGGTTCTTTGTCACTTGTTTGTTTTTTTTTGTTGATGGATGTGGGGGAATACAGAATACAGAATACATCAGAATACAGAGTACCTCTATCGGAGGTCCTCTGTTTTAAGGGGGGAGGTGTTATGGGCAAGCTTTCTGTCTCCCCTGTGCCTGCCTTTCTGTCTGCCTGTCTGTCATTCCAGGAGGGCGGGGCTGTGGCGCAGGTGTACCTCGTTGAGGAGCTGGGCTGGGGCTTTATAAGCAGCTCAAGATGGCAAGGGGTCCCCCCTTCTCCTGAGGCGTCTTTTTACATTTGACTGATCTCACTACATTTTTATTTCCTTGCTCTTACATTTATACTGATACGGATTGATATTTTTGCACCACACCAATTTATGTTAATAAATTATTATTATTGTTTAAAACTTTTTCATCCGCGAGTGGTCTCCCCTTATTGTTGCGTGCCCTAACGAGCCAGGGTTCCGTAACATTGTTAAAATCCTAAGAAAGCCAATACGGTTGGAAAAAAACCAGTCTACACAGTGGGGCGCCAGGAATGAGTTTGAGAACCACTGGGTTAGAGGTATACTGCATTAAAATGAGAACAATAATGCTTGAAGTATTTGCCAGAATTGGATCTTGCCTTAGGGTTGACACCTGTTTGTTCGGGGCTTCTGGAATGTAAAATAGTACAGTACAATAGAATATGATATTGGAAGCACTTGCCCTGGTTTAACAACACCACAATACAGCTACCGCTGATGTAAGCCAAAGCTCATAAACTGGAAAAAAAAAAATTGTTGTAATTTAATCGCTCCCTTGGCCATTAAAACAGTCACCAATACCATATCAGTATGTCAAAGAGGAGATGCATTGAGTTGTGGGATTAACCATTACTCACGTGTAGTTTATTAAACTTTATATTTTGATTTGTCGTCTGTGACATCTTAGAATTTTTCCCTCAGATTTCCTCAGGTATCATAAGCCTAACACGGCATCTTCTGTTTTTCAGTTTAATTCTTGTTATTTTAGATTCATTGACCAAGACGGCTATCTATCTCGCAGAGAAATAACTGGACCTAACTAAAAAAGAAAAAAAAAAAACAATGTAAATTCCTTTCCAATGGAGGTCGGAATGTTTTGTATTTCTAATACAGCAGTAAGCCTAAAATATGCAGAAGCATACACTGGAAACCTGAGCAGTAAGATTCACTCATTGGAGTGCATCATACTTAAAACTGTGAAAAGGTTAACCGACTACCAAAACTGAGCATCCTAAGCAGGAATGGTAGTTGTAGTTTTAGGTGGGCTTTGGCTCTATTTTTTTTTAGTTAGTCGTGAGTGGTATAATAATTAAGTGTTACTTAATTACTTAGCCTCGTGTGTACAGATGCTTTGCTTATTCAGTTGGGTAACTGTGTATGAATTATGGGTGGTGAACAGTGCTTTTAAGTCTTAGGTCTCAGGTATTCAGGGCATTTGTCACTATAAGCAATGGTAGCTGGAGTAAATATTTGGGTCAAAATGATACCAAGAATTTGAGTGTATTTTCATAACTCTTTTTTTATCTTCCCAGTCCGCTGAATATTCCATATATAAAAGGAATGATATCACCAATGTGACGTGTCACAACCCTCGTGTGTCTTAATTGGTTCTTCCCCATTCTTAGCTGCCTTCATGGGTTTTGTGATTTTGTCTAATTTAATTGATTTAATGTCTCATTTCCCCCTTGCTCCCAGATGTTGTCATTTATAAGTCCTGCTCCTTTTGTATGATTGTGTGGTCAATATAAACCTATTTTATATCCAGTATGGTTGCTGGATTGTAATTTTTTATTCCCAACAAAGCCTAGCTCTGAGTTATCCTGTCTTTCAATGTGTTTTGGTAAAATAAAAATAAAGAAAAGCAAAATTACTCTCCGGAGTCATATTAATAAGTGCAAGCTCCCAGGATTGGGACCATGTTCTTGTTTATCCAGTAGGAACACCTCTCAAACCTTCATCAGTCACCAGGATTGGGACAGCATTCCTGCTTAACCATGTGGTTTAACTTAAAAGCTGCCCTGATTCAGCGAGGGTGATTCACCACCTGGCTTCTGCCTCTGGCCTTGGCGCGGACATGTCCTTACCCTCCCCTCATTAAAGTTCGCAACAAACCCAATTTTTACTCAACTCATTTCATATGACATGACCACTCATGTAAAATCTTCTATTTTTCATACATTTCGTTCTGGTTATCCAGGGTAAATCCACCCAGGGATGAAGGTCATCCAGATTTTTTTTTTTACACCAAAATTACCACAAATACTTTTTACCTCCGCCAAAGAGGTTATGTTTTTGCCAGGGTTTGTTTGTTTGTTTGTCTGTCTGTTAGTTTGTTTGTCTGTTGGTTTCCAAAATGACTCAAAAAGTTATGGACAGATTTTGATGAAATTTTCAGAGAAGGTGGGTATTAAGTCAAGGAACAGGTGATTAAATTTTGGCGTATCAAGGCCAAAGTAATGCTGAGATATACGGCAAAGTTCAAGATTTCAAGTCTTTCCAATGGGCCGGAGTTCCAATCGCCGTGCTTTTGGGTTTTGCTGCCCCCTGGCGGAGGTCTGCACTCTGAGTGCTTTTCTAGTTTTTTAAGGTTTTGAACAGCACTTGTTGAAGATTAAAAACAGATTTAAGCTGGGATTGGATTACTTGAAAAAAAAATCACAATCCTGATTTTGGTTTTGATCCACCCATTTTCAGGATGTAGCGCAATCTGATAGCCTAAATCCAGCTGGATCACTATTTAACTCCTGGGCCCGACTCATGTCTGCTGTTTCAAAAATCATTCTTCAATAATTTCCCTGTCCAAAGGTTTTTTCTTTTCTTTTCTTTGGAATTTTTGCTTTTTTTTATATTTATTTACGGAAAAAATGATGTTGACCAGACAGCCACTTAATATCTTCCCTTCATACAATCTGCAGTGAAATATATGGCAAATGTAATTTATAAATCACCTGTCTCTTTTTATGTGCATCTTCTGTTTTTCCGAACTTTTCTGAGTTGGGGCTGTAGTACAGTGGGCCCTGATGTGGCAATACTGGGTATACCCTCTTCCGCTTCACATGACGAAAGAAAATGTGTCATGGAGAAGAGAGATCGTCACAGTTGAGGCCAAAATGTTGGTTTTGGGTTGAATTGTAATGCTGCTGGTTCCCATTGGGGGGCACACGGGGTTCACTTGGGGCACATAAGGGTTAGCGGAATTGTGTCCGGGGGAGGCTAATGACCCCGGAAGTGCAAACGGTTTTTGACCGCAACGGAGCGTAACAACAACGTATGAACTTGTTTGATTCTTGGGTTTCCTTTGTTCCTTTTTTCATCGTACTGGGTTTGGATGTCATTTTTTTCTTACGGTAATAAACCTCTACTGAAAACGCAACAAGGAAGCAGCCTGGACATTCATTCATTCACGCCCGCAGCGCGTCAGCCACAGGTACCCGGAGCCAGTTAGCCTCAGTAGTTCCCGTACAGGACAGGAACTCCTTTAACAGTCACTTCTAGCAAATAACCACAGGTACATTAAATACATAATTTTTTTTATTATGATGTAATTATTTTTATATTTCATAATATTGCTGATTCATTATGTATCATATTTATTAAGCACTGTCGACACAAGCAGCGTTTTGCAGAAGCCACTTGTGCAGCGATTTGTGTCTTTGTGTGTGTGTGTGTGTGTGTGCGTGTGCGTGTGTGTGTGCGCGCGTGTGTGTGTGTGTGTCTGACCTCTGTAGGTCAGCCAGAACTGCAATTACAAAAGGAGGTTAAAGGATTCTGCCTTGGCCACCACTGCGGCCTGTCCTCCAAATCAAATTGAATCGATGCCTGGATGGAGAAAAAATGAGTGTAGGTGTGGAAGGAGAGAACATGTACAGTGCTGTCCTCGCTCATCTTTGTGAGGCTCTTTAATGCATGTTAGACTGAGGGCCAGAGAAAACCAGCTGTCTCTCATCCCTCTCTGCACCGTGGTCATGCTGATCTTGATCTCTCACTGAAAATATTTAAAAAGCATTGCATACCTTCATGTTCAAATCAAATATTCTTCAAATTATTTACTTCAAGTCTTGACGCGAAGTCTTCAAAGTGATACACTTTCAAAATTTAACCAAGGTTTATACAAACTTTCTTGACACTGTAAACGTGGCTGTAGTGTAATTTAATGTGGCACATTTAGTTCAGCAACAGAATAATTCACTCAGGAAACCGTGTGCCAACCTGCACAATGTTCTAATGACTCTAACAGATTTTTTTTACATAATTTGGATTTTATGAAAACTGCATTCAGTTCTTTCCCACATTATTGTGACAGTGAATCAAAATATCCTTACATATTTAAAAATATTTAATCATCATGCAATGTTTTACATCTATAATTCCATATATTTTATTATCTTAAGTAACATTAAAGTCAATTTCTATTGAGCCCAATAAGTGGTGAACAAAATATCTAACTTTGACAATCTAACCTTGAAAAAATGACCAACTTTGAATAATCTAAACCACCATTACAAAGCATACACACATAAACACAGTCCAATTAGTTTGAATACTAATTAGCAAAAAGTGTCTAGTTACAAGAGCTCTGACCAGCGGCACTTTGCTCAGTCTCCAAAGCAAGATGTCGACATCTACCTGCCAGGGGAGGACACAAGAGAGTAAACAATGTATGCACACCTTATCGATTGCAGGGTGGAGAAATATATCCCTCCATATCGATGGATCATTGGTACATCGTCTTTTTTCAGGATTCTGTGCACCAGGCCTCCTTTCAACGAGTCAGGAACTCTTGTGTTTTCCTGTCAGACATTAAAAATGTTGGTTAATATCTCTCAGGTTTGTGTGGTCTTAAGGATTTCATACTGTATGTAACCCCATAAAAGCCACCGACTTTGTTATTTGGCGATGTTTGAAAAATATTGTTTACCTCTGCACTTGTCAAGTGTGATGTGTTGAGAAGAAACGCTGGTTCAACTGGAGGCAGTCTCTTGCCAAGGTGGAAACGGAAGCAGGTCTTTAATTGTTATTCAGCTCTGACATTTATTTTCCAAATACTTACCGGCTGCACTGTGCGAATTTGCATGCACTCTGACAAACACACGCACACAGTACACAGACAAAATAATATATTATTTATCTATTTTATCTTAAGGCTAGTGGGTCAAATCCATATATGATCCACTTTCAGGGAAATCATCCAAATTTGAGGTTATTTACAGTAATAATTTAATTTCATTTAAAGATATGAAATGTGCAATGGACGCTTGATCATTCACTGCCCCTGACATGTAATGTGCCTCCTAAGTAAAACTATTTCAAATACACTGGACTAATCTATATTCAGATGTTCATCCTTATTTGAGACTTTCATCTGAGGACAATCAGAGGTCTATCATCACTGGGCCTAATTAGTATTTTGCTTGTGGGTGACTGATAATAACTAAACATTCAAAGCTCTATTAAATTCTTTCTACATCAGAGATTAATGCTTTCTACATGAAAAGTAAATTTTTCCAGACATTGGTCGTTTTGGAAGCAGCCCTGTTTGGTCTTCATTGCTTTCTGAAGAAGTTTATTCTGACAAATGCAGCTTAATGGTTCTCATTTCACTACTTTCATAAAAATATGATGACTAATCTTTTTGATACAAATGTACTGCAGGGTGCTGATTACTGCACTGTACCATTCACTCAAATCCATGTATAATAGAAACATTTGAAATAAAATTGGTCATCTAAAATCAAGAGTATCATAGATAACTGTGGGTACTCGCATTTGTGGTCTGATGATATGTTTGTGAATCATAACTCGATGAAACTTAGTATCGAACAAAGAATCGATGACATATGCAAACAAAATTGGCTATCTAATATTGCTACAAACAGCTCATGTAACACCTATCGGCTCTGTAAAAGAGATTGTCAATTTGAATCATATATAAATAGCCTATCTCCTTGTGATCGAATAATTTTTTGAAATGTCGTTGTGCAAATAAGAAAATCCCTGACAACATTAGTCGATTTAAGAAAGATGATCAATTAGGATACTGTACTTTGTGTAACAGTGGTGATATGGGAGATGAGATGCATTATATTTTAAACTGCTCAAATTTTAATTCTGAACATGCAAAATTTATTTAAAAATGTTACTACTCAAAACCTAGTATAATTAAATTTTGGAAACTTTTTCAGACTGGAAATGTTAGTAAATTATACAACTTGGTGAATTTCATAAAAACTGTTTTATCAAAATTTTGATCTCTCTAGGCCAATATCTTCTAAATTAAATAATGTGTCACCGTGTAATTGTCTCTCATATTGTTTATGTTGCTTGTAGTTTTATGTTGAAACATCGTTTCTGATTATGATTACCTCTTGTAAAAGGCTAACTATGTTGGTAAACTAGTCCCGCCCGCTACTGCCATTTATTGTTATTTCTGTAGTTCTCTCATACCCTGGGAGGGGTTGTAAGAGTTAATAAATTCATTCATTCATAACAATAAATTCATTCATTTAATTCATTCACTGTGGACTGAGTAGATGACTAGAGAACTGCTGCCCATCATTCACAGCTCAGCTGAAGTGGGTACGCTAACACATGCTGAAATGGATACGCTAACACATGCTGAAGTTGGTACACTTACACATGCTGCTGGCTCGTCTTTACCACATCATGAAGAGGGATAATCTCACGCTGCTAGCTGGTCTTCACGAGATTGTGGAGAAGGCTTTGCTAACATGTGGATCAGGATGATTCTTAGTGCTGATAGCTGAACTAACACATGATCCTGGCTAATCTTCACTGCATTGTAGCACAACCTAAGATATCATATGCCTTAGTCTGATTCTCATTACACTGTGGAGAAGGTTAAGCTGACACATGGTGCTGGCTGGTTTTCACAATGCTGTAGAGAGGGCTAAGCGAACTCATGCTGCTACATACTCCCTCATTGCTGAGGGCTACGTGGGCTGTAGTGGGTTTGTGCTGCAGAAAGCAAAGCAAACTCATGCCTCTGGCTAGGTTTCAATGCACTGTGGACAGGACAAAGCATACATATGCAGCTACTGTAAATTGATTTCCTTGCATTGGGATGGGCTAAGCAATGGACATTGCTAAATATTTTTTACTGGGACACATGACCAACTAACATTTTTGTGCCCCTGTAAAATCTTCATAAAAAATAAAATGTATCTACATTCTGTCAAAAACTGCCATGAGCACTGTGAAAAATTTTGAGGTTATTATTCGGTATAGTCTCAAATAGTCAATGACGTAAATGGCAAGCAAACAGTTAGGCAGCTCAGGGGGCAAACTTACCTGGAAGCTGCCATTGCAAAGCTGTCAGCCGAATACAGTAAACTCAAGTATATTCTCGTTCAGCCCAAGAGGGTCGAAGTACCGCAGCATATGAGCTAGTTTTCAAATAAAAAATGTGAATCGTGAGCACGAAACTGATTAGCAATAACTGTACTCTGCATAACTACCTAGTTTTTACAGAACAGAAGCAATCCTCATCCGCACTCGAACAGTCATGTCTTGGGAGCTCATAACTTCTCCCATTAATCCACATTATTTATCGAATGACATGCACTTCATCCGAAAATTTTCATGCGAAAACTCTTTCAAAACGATTCTCACCCACCAGTCTTTGTTCCTGACCCGCATCCAACATGCACAGAAAGCCCAGGGGGACATTTTCCGAAAGAAAAGACACAAACTTGCATAGTTGGACTGCGAGTGGACAAACTATATAAGTTGATAACTTAGTTAGCTTTGTTGGAAATGGACCCTGGGGTAGTAGGGAAGACACAAAGTGGAGCATAGCAGAGCTGGCGCTGTTGGAGCACTCCAGGAGCATATAGCGTTGCTGCCTGCCTTGGATTAACACCATTACTACCAGGGATGGTAGCATGGTGTAAGCGGCAAGGAAGGGCAGAAAGGATTATCTGGCGCATAGTCAGGATTCCAGCAGCCAGGTCCTTGCGGTGATAAGGGCCCCGCCATTTGGCAGTTAACCCCCAGGGTCATGGGATCAGACTCAACCAGACTCTCTGGCGCCAATTTCAGCTTGCCACAGCCACCTGGCCACTTGCCTCAGAAATGAGGGACAATCTCTGGGGTAATCGTTAACACAGATGTCTTGCAAAAATCACCAAAAAACTGCTCACCACAAAACTTCTGGCCTGCGCCATTCATGCCGGACATCTCCACAGTGCCATCCAATGGACTCTGACATAACTGCACCCGTACAATTAAAATGCATTACAGTTTAGGTAAATATTTCTAAAGACTTTTAATTTTCTGAGTAAAACCCTAATCTCACTTACGATGTCACAGAATAATGTGTATTTTGCTATACTGTATGATAAGAGTGGAATAATGGCATTAATGCAGATTATTCTTGTAATTGGTATTGTATCGGACGTTTCATGACCAACTCTAGCGCAAGTAGGTTGTGTTTGGTGTCATTTTAATCCTCTAAATTTCTGAAATCGCATAGGAAGTATTTCGAAGGAATTAAAATTGTGCCCAAACGACCTATGACCCCGCCATAGGACGCAGTCTGGAGTTTGGGCATGAAAGAGGGGGAAACAGAGAAGTCGGGGAAGCTTGTATTCATCCTTCCCTCATATACGTTATGTATATGTGTAGCTTCGGGCTGCGCCAGGTATGAATTGACTTCTTTTCTCTTTTCTGTAACGATGCAATTAGGTCTTGTGATTTAAGCTTGTGCCTGCCTGGCGAAATAAATTGATATTCACATCTGTGGTGTGTTTCTGACTTTGGACAAACGTATACCTACCGGTACGGACTCCTGGATCCCAATTGAGTAACGTAGTCTGTAATTGTGTGCCTGATCAACGCGCTTGGCATCTGCATTATAAGGTGGATTTTCCATGCTGTGTATGGTGCTATTAATATTGGCTTCGAGCAAGACTCCGTTTATATCTTTAGGCGGAAATCTTAAAAGACGCAAGGCCTCTGAACAATGTAATTTCGTTATGCCTTGTAGTTGCTCGCGGTGGGCCCCGGTAATCCCTAGTCATAATGTATTTCTATGTCAAATTACTACGCTTAATAGGCCGCCAGCCTCTGAGTTTTTTCGCCGGATTGGGTTGTTCAGATGGTTTTTGTCCGGCGGAGTAAGGTTTACACCTGTTATTAGTCCGATGCACAACGGAGCCCCAAATTGAGTAATAAATTGACGAATTAAAATCCGATCATATTTATGCAAAAGCATGATTACCGCAAAAGATTGCTACTACAAATTTGTATCTTAAATTTGATATGGAGTCAGATATATAGTAACCACTAAGATATTAGGGCTGCAGCATCCACTCGGCACGTCTCAGGCCATTTAAAAGCAGAACGTGAAAGACGTCATCACGTGAGGCCTGGGGCAGGGGCCTAGTGCTGACGCTGTAGCCAGACCCCATTATTATAATGAAGACTGTGAGGACCATCTTTTAGCTGGCTGTCAAGGCAAACACGCTGAGACCTTCTGCCTCAGCTAGGACCCTCCTTGGGCTAGTTGCACGGTGTTTACAATGGTAGCATGCATCTCAACTGTACATAGCATACAGCATGTACAAAATGTACTGAGTCGTAAAGTTGTACACGTTTTCGTCACTCGACATGCTACCAATATGCCGTCGGCTAACTTATATGTTAATTGTTAGGTCAGCGACATAATAGATCAACCAGAAAAAAGTCTGAACACGAACAAGCTGAAAGGGGGCATATAGCCTCCTATCATAGCGGAGACGAACATGCTTCAGTCAATAAATTGATTCCCATACCGTGCATGTATATTGGGACAAGGACAGTAGTCCAATTAAATGGCCAAATCGAGCTCTAACCATAGCTGAGCTTCACTGTGGATGTGAGCATACTGACTGTGGAAGCAGAACTAAATAAAAGCAATGTCATTTTTGTATGAACTCAATCTTGATTCTATCTCATTCTGTGAGATTTCTGTGGCTGAACACAAACAAGCCCAAATATGAGAGTATGTTTATTAAAATTTGCTTAACTGCTAATATTTCATGACACTTCAGAAAAAAAAAACAGCACAAAGTCGCTGATAACATGCGAACATCACAGCCTTGCATTTGAGACAAGGTTAGCTCATGATGGGGTAATTAAAGCATTAATTCAACAAATAACGCACTTTTTATGAGCATTATTCTGGTAGACTCACAATTCTGTCAATATTACAGTGCCGACCCCGGTAATTTTCCTGAATAAAATATGTTGTTGCAGTTTTTGAAAGCAATATATGGGTTAAGGAGTTTATGTGTCATGTATGGTTGAGCATTTTCCTAGCAACCAAGGTTCTTTTCATTAGCAAATATGATTCAGTTATATGCCTATTTATGATGGGACCATTTTGCCAAAAAGAAAAGATTACTGAAGGCATACAGGTATACTTGCATACACTGGGTTTGATGACCTGGCTTTGTTCTGAGATATCCCTACATGTCCAGACATGGAACCAAAGGCAGGGAGCTGGAGTAAGTAAGCCTGCATGCTGAAGCAATACAGAAAGTCCTCAACATTGCGCATGCATATTTAATTCACATAGACTATAAAATAAACTCACCCAAACACGTTATCAGCAAAACTAAAGGCACCAAGCAAAATATGATGCAAATCCAGGTCAGACCCAATAAATGACACAGCCTCTGTAATACTCAGGTATCTCAGGCCGCCATGTTATGTACTCCATAAAAAAAGAAATTAATAAATAAAACTAACGTGTCCTTGAAAATACACCAGGACAGCAACATATTAACCTGTGTGGGAAGTGCAATATTGTATAATTGTAAAATACCAATAGAAAAAAGGTACCATGATCCATGATATCCCCCCCCCCCCCCAATTAAGAGGGGAATATCACTCTTTTTTTTTTTTTCACGTGATGGAGATCACTACAAAGCCCCCGCTATACACTGGGTTTGATGACCTGGCTTTGTTCTGAGATATCCCTACATGTCCAGACATGGAACCAAAGGCAGGGAGCTGGAGTAAGTAAGCCTGCATGCTACCAGCCAAGTAATCAACTGACGGCAAAGTCTGATGACAGTCATGTGCACTCAGTTTACGCTTCAGTAGGTTGAAGTAGCTGCTCTACGTTGATAAAAGAGCTAGACTCCTTGGCCTATCAGAGTTTACATCAAAGCTCCATTTGAGGCATGCCACCTGCTATGTCTGCATTTGGCCTTATTAATTATTAATAAGTTATTAATGTTTAAGAATGAATCATATTGTAATGCTAGCAGGATTAAACTCTAAACAATTGAGACTTTGGATCAAATTCAGAATATTGCTTCAGTTTGTTACATTTAATTGTTTTCTCAGCTGATTTTTTTTTTTTTTTTTTTTTGGAGCATTTCAGCTTTTTTTTTTTTTTCAAAAGTGCAGAGACCGAATTTCGTAAGGTTAGACTGAATAGAATTCTCTCTTCACAAAAATAGCAAGCCATTATCACTTTTTTCAGAGAACAAGGCATATTTCATTGCAAAGCAATTATTACTATGCCTCTGCCTACAATAGTTTCATTAATGCCAATAGTTGATATTCAACCTCTCATATTACTGACCTTATGTGACCTTGATTTTAGACCCAGTGACCTCCAAAACCTAAACAGTTCTTTGGGGAATTACCACATCTGTTTTACAGAAAATCCTTTCACTCCTCAGTCAATATAGTGCAAATGTTTATGACGGATGGTGTGACGGTCACACGCACAGATGGACAACTAGAAGACAGCATGCTTCCCGCCCGTTGTGTGCGGCAGAGGCATAATACTAGGAATGAGCGGTTGAAAGAAATACTGCAAGTTATTGTTGAAGCAGAATGAGGATGGGAAAGGTCAGAAAAAGGATGGTTGAAATGTGACATTTAAAACACTGTAGAATAAAGCACTTATCACATCATTTTTAGTGAGGGCACATTTTCTAAACTAGCGCAGGGAAATACCAGACTGACATCAGAATTGATTGAATTGCTTTCATTTTATTATGGTTTAAAATATCATTGAGAGCCCAGAAGATTACATTTTACAATGTGTTAACATGTGTTTCCTACATGGCTCTCGAAGCAATACAGAAAGTCTTCAACATTGCGCATGCATATTTAATTCACATAGACTATAAAATAAACTCACCCAAACACGTAATCAGCAAAACTAAAGGCACCAAGCAAAATATGATGCAAATCCAGGTCAGACCCAATAAATGACACAGCCTCTGTAATACTCCGGTATCTCAGGCCGCCATGTTATGTACTCCATAAAAAAAGAAATTAATAAATAAAACTAACCTGTCCTTGAAAATACACCAGGACAGCAACATATTAACCTGTATGGGAAGTGCAATATTGTATAATAGTAAAATACCAATAGAAAAGAGGTACCATGATCCATGATATCCCCCCCCCAATTAAGAGGGGAATATCACTCTTTTTTTTTTTTTCACGTGATGGAGATCACTACAAAGCCCCCGCTAGCCATGTTCGGCTAACACAGTGGCCTGCTTGCAATGCTGTACTACATTGCCGGTAATAATGACATACCTCCAGACAGCTTTAAGAGTCTGCTGAGTCCAGTTTTAAAACTACACCCAGACTATAAAGTGGTTTTACAGTGTCTTTTGGGGCATTTCCAGGCTGGCTTGTGCTGTTCCCGCTGTTCAGGATACATGCTGGCATCACAAAAACCCATTTAAGAGATGATAGTTCTCTATTTGGGGCGTCCGTCTTTTCCATGTGCTCTCTTGTGTTTAATTACTGACTGAGGTCTGGGTCGTAATGTGCCTGCCATCCACTAGAGATACACGGATTTCTGGCTTTCCTTCCAACTCAAATTTCCCTTATTAATGTTATGAATTTGTACTCATTGAGTGGACTGGACCTTGAAATACCCAGTATTCCCTCTGCTTGTTATGAGGTCTCTCATGAACTGCAGTTACTCATCTCCATGACATGGAGATTAATTTCAAATGCTCAAGCAGTTTATCCTCAATTTATTGAAGAGAACCTTATTTTTCTTTAAAAAAAAAATTGGGATAAAAATCAAGTTTAGATGCTTTATCACTGCAGGACGTCTGAGAGATGGCCATTTAGACTGAACAATGGACTTATGGAAATAAATTAGAAGTGCATGCAAATGAAAACTGTTATAAATAAATCATGTTAAGTAGAAAAGAATACAAATGGTATTTCATGCAATCTCTTGTGATAGCACAGACATATCATAGAGGGAAATGATGCAAATTAATGTGAAATTTTGACAGTGAGGGCATATGCTAATAGGACACAATGTCAGCTGCGTTCAGATTGATCCACTGCATGTGGCATCACAGCACCTTCCCTTCTGTGCAGAGGGCCCAAAGGCCCTGTGCACCGAAGTTCTAACCCACTTATTCCCTGTCAGGGTCATGAAGGGAATTGGAGTCTGACGAAGAGAGTAATGTTGCCAGGGTGACATAGTGATGCAATGGAGACCTCTGTTTGTCCACTGAATAGCCTATTTATGAGGACTATGCAAAAACATGTAGGTAATAAAAGTATCTCTGTACTCTAGGTATGTAAACTTTGTGCGATGGAATGGTGCCTGTACTCAGCGGTTAATTGGCAGCGACTATTCTTGATCCTCACTCAATGTTATTTGGGATTGGTCGCAACATCCCCATGAAATACAGTTCATCTAACATTCATACAAACTATGCTTTTAGTCTTCTACCAATATCCAAGCTCACATACCCATCCAGAAGGGTCTACAACTACAATTCCAACATTGCAAATTTCCCCTTCACACTTCATATTAATTCTGAAAAATGTACAAATAGCTTCTTAATTACACCTCGCCATGAAAACCCATTTTTCTGTTTATCAGTTGATGAATGCAAACTTCCAAGTCAGTTGTATGAAAGTGTAGCATCAGTATTTATATACTGCTCTAAATTATCCACTTTGGTGAGACCTGTCTGGTGCTGGGCCTTACATTAAGAAATCAACCGTAATTCTGACAGATGCCCATATCTGAATTACCATTGTTTTTAATTTGCTTCACAAACCCTAATTGGGCCAAATAGTAAGTCTCATGTGAACAGTTTTCAAAGTGAGATTTCCACCTACCGGAGACATCCATCAACTTTGCTAGCTACATAGCCAGCACATAATACATATAGCAGCAGTACCCTGAATCTGCGCAAGATATTCAATGTAATGAAAATAGGCATAGCAACCGACTTGCTACATAACAAAGCCCATTCATTTAATACAAGAAATTAAAATGTTTGTATCATTAAGCCTGCTTACTTTGCTGACTTGGCTATAATGTCAGTCGCAGCAGACGGTAGGAAATCTCCAAACACCACAATGCTCCACACCCTGTATTACTCATGAGAACGCATTTAGAAACAAGGTCCCCTTGGTGTTCACATAGCCTAAATGAAAATTTTTAAAAATTTTGTCGCAGCCAAGGTAAAAGGCACCAATGATGTTAAAGAGAAAATTTAACAGATTATATATTGATCATCAGTGGTTGCGAGAAAAATGTATTCACAGTCTTTTTAAATTGTTCCCTTTGGAAAAATTTCTTTTTACCCCTCATGGCATCATGTGTCCACGTGTGGCCCAGCCCTGGCTCTGGGGACCTGTACTGCATGCTACTGCAATCGGCCATGTTCAGCATGCACTGCAGACTTATTTTGTGGTCTACGAATCCTTTTGTGGACGTTGTTGCCCAAAGCTTGTTATTTTGCATGCTCACTATCTCCAGATGCTCTTATTGTAATAATCAGAGCAGTTTACATTAATATATACTGTTTTTGCTTTTATTGTGATAATATTCTTGATTATTCATAATACTATGCACTAATTATGAACATATTTGTTTGTTTATATTCCTTTAAATGACCACAACTATGCACATTGGCTGTCTATATGGCTTATTATACGAGATTGTTGACTTAACTCCTGGACTGCTGCAGTTTTTCTACCCGAAGACTTAGGCCAGACCTTGTTACGCCAGCATCTCTATTTCACAGTGCCTCTACACTAAATTCCCATAGCTTAGGTAATGATCATGGTAACCTTGAATTGAAAGGTCTGAAAGACTGTCTTTTGTGAGCACATGAAGAGTAAAACCTGTGAATATCAAAAGAAAACAAGATTGTTCAATTTCAAGAATGGGTATACCTGAGACATTCAGATATCATTGCCTTGCCCGAGACTTGGCATTGCGAATTTGTCAATGACAGTGAAATCCTCCCTGACGGATGTGCACCGTATCACAGGGAGAGAAATGCCAAGATGGGCAGTGGTGTTTTTATTGGCGTGAGAGGTGATATTTTAGCATGATGACAAAATTCTTGCTGATTATGAATTTATTATTCCTGAAGTGTATCCATCTAAATCGAAAAAGATGTGTTTTACAAACTGTTATCGTCCACGAAACAGTACCTTGCCATCCTTTGCCAACAGCATGTCAGCAACCCTCGCTAAATGTAGTGCAGAGTACAGTTCCATCATCCTGCTCGGAGATTTCAATCTTCCTGATGTTCCATGTAACAAAAAAACTATTGTCAGTAATGGTCACCCAATTTGTAATATAACTAACAGCTTTCGTCTGACACAGATTGTCAGCGAGCCGACACATAAAAAAGCAGATGAATTTGAATTTGTTATTACCCCGGCGTTACTGGCCAAGGTATACCCCCAGCCCAGAGCATACCCAGGGTTAAAATGGGCTTGCCTGTTTTATTCCCTGAGTATAATCTAGGCTAGCCTGGTTTATACCTGGGGTGTAATCCCACACATTAAGTCACATTTTATATTCTGAGGTATATTTTGGCCTGGGCCAGATTATACCCGGGAAAGGTCTGGCAGGGGCTTAATCTGGGCTACTACACCAGGTCATGTGTTAAATGTTCGTCTTTGGGTGACTTTCACCCCCCTCTCCTCACAATCTGCTGTGTGGGCGTGTCTATAATCGTGTTTGAACAGGTGGGGCCTTGCGAATGGTCCCACCGATGGTCCTGCTGCCTCCAGACTGGTTCACTGATTTACTGCAGTCTTTGTAAACCTCCATTTGATTGCAGTCTTGGTCTCTACACTCTGCCTCTGCCAAAAAAGAGCCAGATGTTACTTCCCTGTGTTTAATATGAGGTTTTTATGTGAGTAGACTACCAGCAGAAAATTTTTTTGAAAGTCTGTTCAGTGCTGTATGATTAGAAATCTTGATAAAAATTAACATATATTTTGTGAACACTGCAATAATTGTAAATTTGTAAATATTACCTTGTAACTATAAATCATATAGTTGCAGTAGGGGGAATGGAAAGCCATTTTTATTTTCAATCATCTTTTTCTCTTGTTTATGTATTCAGGGTTAAGGATGGAAAATTGTCATTTGTTTTACATTTGTCTTTTTTGATTAGGGAAGGTTAGGGCTAATTTCTGCAGTTGCGTTGATTATTTTGGCCTTTCTCATCTCTGAGAATAATCAACTGCTAAATAGAACTTTGAGTCTGTCTAGCTGGGAAGAGTAGGGTGCACTCATATCATGTTATGTCCACATTTCCCCTAAACTGGAAACATAACACTTGGTATTCAAATGAACCCAAGCAAGACTCTGATCCAGAAATTTTAAAAGCATTCCCAGTATTGTGTGTTTTAAATTATTTGCCCTGATATCAACATTTAAAGCTGGACTGTTTAGTCATTATTATATCCCCGAACGACAAATGGCGTTCCGGGGGATATTATGTTTTTGGTCCGACCGCCACCGCACTACGCGATAACTTCAGTAATATTTCCATTACAAATTCCAGATTTTGCACATAAGTAAGTATCATAAACAGGAAGAACTGACTCGATTTTGGACAATTTACCGTGTCTAGATTGGCCACCAGGGGCCAAAAACTGATTTCAGTGATAACGCGATAACTGCAGTAATATTTCAATTAGAGATTCCAAGTTTTGCATATAAGTAAGTATCATAAACAGGAAGAACTGATTCAACTTTGGACAATTTAAAATTTCTAGATTGGCCACCAGGGGCCAAAAACTGAAAAAAAATCAATGTTCCCTGATAACTTCAGTAATACTTCAATTACACATTTCAAGTTTTGCACATAAGTAAGTATTATAAAGAGGAAGAATGATTTGATTTTGGACTATTTACAATCTCTAGATTGGCCACTAGGGGCCAAAAACTGATTTACATGTTAACGCGATAACTGCAATAAAATTTAAATTAGAAATTCCAAGTTTTGCATGTAAGTTAGTATCATAAAGAGGAAGAAATGATTCGATTTTGGACAATTTACAATTTCTAGATTTGCCACCAGGGGCCAAAAACGGGAAAAAAATCACAGTTTTTATCATATCTCTGGAAATATTTGTCCGATTGACCTCAAATCAAGTGCAAATGAAAGGTCATGACCTGAGGATGTGTCCCACAATGACATTATACCTGTTTGTTTCAAAAGTTTGACACAAGGTGGAGCTTTGTTACATACAATTCACCATTTTTGCTATATCTTTGGAACTATTTCTCCAATTGACATGAAACTATGTGCAACTGCAAGGTCATAACCTCATAACGTGTCACATGATGACATCATACCTGTAGGGTTCAATATTTTGCCACCAGGTGGCGTTTTGTGATGGAAAATTACCATTTTGGCCATATCTTCAGAACCATTTGACCGATTGACCTGACATTAAGTTCAAATGAAAGTCTATTCACTATTCAAGGATTGGGGAATTGGAGGATTGAGGGTGTTCAGGGATATACCCCCAGCCGTCGCCTCCGACAGCATAAGCCTAGTTTTAAATCAGTGCTCACTCCAAACATTGAAAATTGAAATTATCCTGTTGTAAATGAGTTTCAAGAACCTGGACTAGGTGATAAACATTTTACTATCAATAATGTTGTTAGTGTTCGAATTTGGATGTAAACAAACCTAGTGTTCCGGATGAAATTGTCCCGTCACTTTGTTCATGATTAAATATATATCTCAAAACTGGAACTTTACCTGTTGAATGGTGGGCATCTAATGTAACTCCTGTACCTAAGAAAGCTGGAAAAGCCAATCTAGAAAACTACTGCTCCGTGTCCTTGCTCTGTATTTTCTGGTAAGTTTATGTTATGAAAATTTATGTTTGGCAAAAAATTGCTCTTTTTTTTCATTATTAAAAAGGCAATTTTCATATTATCTTGAACTTGCACCATTAAGGAGGCTTTTTTTTATCACGGCACTTGTTGTATCTGTTTCTCTAAATTAATTTTTTTAAATTTACGTGATCCAGACCTAGTTCTAGGGTTTTCTCTCAGTCAGATGAAGTGTGGGGAATTCGTACTGCCACAGTATTACATAAAAAAGCTAGACTGTATGCGTGTGTATTTGAAAATGTGAGAGAAATTAAGCTCATTTAAACCAATCAAACCTTTATGTCTGATTAATACTGCCCTCATTTGGTATCATGTATAGCATATGCAAGGCCAAAATGTGCCTAGAGATCACATGAGTGAGATCGCATGATTGGATTGTACGGCTAATACACAAGTTTAGTACCTTTGTTCTCAATGAGAAGGGCACTTACTGGCTTACTGTACACTGACAGCTGAGGAAGAATTTCCCTTGAGGTATGTGGACTGGGATTTCATTCCTGTTTTCTTTTGTTAATGCAACACATCTGCTCCTGTCTGAGTTGGTGCTTTGATAGTGACAGCCCATCTCACCTCTGCCCTCTCAGGTTCTGTCAATCACCTTCACAATTCAGTCCAAGCCTCTGACAATCACTGCCCCTGTCACTCACTGCACCATTAGATTTTTTTCTCTCTATTTTTTGAGGTCACACATGGTGAGATGCTGCGATCCGTATTGTCTGCTCCTGGCTGACCTTGTAATGCCGACAGCACCTACTGACTTCATATTATATGGAGTATAATGTCATGCCTTATATATAATTATACAACAGTAAGTACTGGTCAAACTGAACAGACAAGAAGCTTCCTAAGACCAATGATAGTTTGGATAACATCACAGCTCAGGGACGGATCCAGAGTAGTTTAAGTAGTTTCCGCAACTCACTCAAACACCTCATTAATTGGCTGGAAACACTTTCATTGTGTTGGAACTCACTCAAACCTCATTCTGATTGGCCATCCATGTCACAAACTACTCATGGAAACTACTCACTACACAACCTGAATATACAAACTCCTGTATGGGCTTTTATGTGACACCATGATGTTGAGTGACCTTGAAAGGTCAAACCTAAGGTCATGAATTTTCAAAGCACTATGAGTTGAAAACGGTTGAGGGCGTCACACTTGTAAAATTGAGTCAGTATGAAAAGCAGGTTTGTTTTGCTCAGCAACACTTGTTATTCTTATTATTTCTGCCTGGACTGGAAATAATAATTGACTTGAATTTGTTCTCAGTTGCATGGTATCAGACTGATGCCCGACCTCCAGAGTAAATGTCTATTATGTGATGCACCTTTTTTTCTGTCTGATACTCCTGTTGCCTTTCTCTATATGTTTCATGTTTTTTTCTTGTTCTCTATTTCAGCTCAAAAGTCTTCAACACTTGACACTGCTCTTCTGTCTGTCAGCAATCCTCTGGAAAATCCTTGAATGTCAAATTATTTTTGTACACCTACATTCCCTTCATCTGTTCTTATCCTGTGTTCTTTCACCCCCTGTCATTGTTCTTAAATTATCTGCTTTCACACAGTTTTCAGTTGCCAGTAGGGCCTGCATGGAATGAAAACATTACAGTAATTGAAAACACATACTTGTGATCTTATATTACCAAGAAAGGGTTTTACATTGTAAGCTATCTCTTTGTTATGGTTTTCAGAAACAGGAGCCAAACGCAGATCACAGATGAGCATTAAAGGATTATTAAATTAGCAGAAGATTGCAAGAATTCGAGCCCAGTCTCATCCTGACTTCTTATTGTATTGACGCTATCCAACCAAGCGTCGATATACATCAAAGGAGGTGTCTTTTGACATCCTTTTTTGTAGTCAAGGAGTTTATGATCCCAGAAATGTGTAGTTTTAACCCCCAGCGATTTTTAAATACTCAGTATTTTTACAATTTCCATGCAGAATTTTCATGAAGACTTTTTATGCTTGCAGCCCTGTTGCTCTACCAAAATCATGACAATAAACAACTATGATGGACTTCTAAATGCTCCAACTGTCTTCACTCAGTTGAGCCATTTCATTCCCCTCTGTGAAGCTGCAATCTTGAATTATAAAGCCTTAAAGAAGGCAACACATACATAGCCAGATTTGACCTCTGCGAAAAGGGTTTAAGTAAATGCAGATACATCTATTTCCACATTTTGTGTGTGGCAACGTGTGTGTGTGTATAAATATGCATGTACAGTGTGCCTTTATGCTATTCACAACAAGAGCCGTCAGAGACAGCAATATACGCCCGTCACGCAACAGTTTGATGGGAAGGTACATCTTCACTTTGTGTCCTTAGTTTGTTTGCCTCAGCATGTTTCACTTTGTGTCCTTAGTTTGTTTGCCTACTCTTTTTGTGGAAGTCTGGCCATTAAAGGGTTAATTTTGAGAAGAAGGGTGATCCAATCAGGCTGATTTCTGAACTCATCAAATTTCCACCTGATATGATCATGCTGTGTGAATTTGGATAAAATCGATTGAGAATTGGCGGAGTTATTGTGAACGCAACGGACAGACAGACAGACAGACATCATGATTCCATAATACGTCCCGTCTTATGACGGGCGCATAATAATAATAATAAAAATAGAGAAATCACCCTAGAAAATACCATGAATAAAAATAATGTAATGAGCTGCCGGGTGGCTCACACGGTAAAGGCACTGCTCTGCAGTGCAGAGGTGATCACCACGTCGCGAGTTCGACCCACCGGCAGGGGTCGGCAGCTTTTTCAGAGTAGCGCACAATTGGCTATCGCGCAACAGGGTTTCAAATTGGGAAGGGACTGCCGGATTTGGGTATCTATTAACAGCTTTGTTCGTTGCTCCAGCGCCTCCTGTTGGCCAGACGGGCGCTCGTCAGGAAGACTCCGGGTTGGTTGATGTCCGGGTATCCTCCGCCCTAGTCTGAACTTTCGAAGATTCAACCAATGAGTGTATAAGAATCAGTGGCAGACAGGCACGTGCTTCGGAGGAGAGCCGTGAACTGTCTCACTATCCTGAGTTGGCAGCAAGGGGTTGCATACGAGCAAGCCTTGTACATAGTTCACTAATTGGGCATTCCAGATTCGGGTGGGATTGGAGATGCCAAATTAAAAATAAATAAATAAATAAAAGATAATGTAAAATGTAAAAGCATTAGTCTTGACTTTGATCACTGAGTCAAGGGGAGCATCTCGTGGTGCCAACATGGGAATACCAGGACCAACTTATTCTCCATTTTGAAGTTTGGTGGTCTCAGTGAGAGAGTATTGAGAGAGCATTTTAAATGGTGATTTAATATTAAAATACAAGGTCTGAGGAGTGTCTCTGCAGCATATTGAGGGCCATAACATTTATAAGAGCCTTGTGATGATTTAATTGGTGCAATTAAAAGCTGATTCCCAGCCAATTCTGCGGTAATGTCCATGCCATCTCAAAAAAAAAAAAAACTGCCATAATCGGTACCAGATGTCCCATCTTAATTCTGAAGAATGAGTTACAATATAGACAGATTTATTGACCAAAATAGAGTTTATCATATTAATTAATAGGCATTTTTGCATCTTTTTTTCAATGTGATTTATTTGTCAGCCATGTGGTTTAAGTACTGCAGTTAATACATATACAGTATAATATAATTTTTGTCATGAATAACACTGGCTGCGTACAACTAAAGACATTGAATGCCTTCTCTTAAAAAAACTTTCATTCAACATGGCCCAGCTGTTTTATAATCAAAGTGCAAACACATATTTGTCATTTAATCATTCTTTATCTCTCCCTATCTACCCCACCAACTTAAATTCTTTGACTGACAATTTCTTTTTTACTGAGGTTACAGAAACAATTGAAAACCAGAAGGTTAATTGGAAAAGATGCTTTGCAACTTCAGCTTCTAACTTTAAAACAAATTTTGAGCTGGCAACACTTCACACATTCTATTCCCTCATTGTAAAAGTTTGTTTCTCCTCCGTTTCCATTCTACTGCTACATACTATCACTTAAGTTTGGTGCCTGGAGGTCATATAAAAACTAACAGTTCAGCACGAGGAGAACTGTGTGTCTGAAAAAAGCCAGCTGCTTGAGAGAGTTAAAAGCCCATTCCTGCTGGTTATTTGCCTGAAAAAGAGAAAGCTCCTCTCTGTTCCCAGTTTGCTGTCTACCTCTCTCTTTCCCTCCCTCTTTCTCCCTCTCTCTCTCTCTCTCTCTCAAAAGAACAGTGTTAAATAACAGATTTTTCAATCATGTAATTACAATTCATCAGTGATTTCACGAAGTGACGTATCTAATTTTTTTAGGGTTTTGAGTTTGGGCATCACATTCGTCCTGGGGGTGAGGTCTTTTGATTGATCTAGGTTTCAATTCCATATCTAACCTTGTTCCCATTTTATTAAGCAACAAAATTTGACATATGTCGTTGATACAAATTCCTTGATTTCACACACTGAAATATCTCACTTTGACCCCGGTTAAATGAGTTCAACCAGTCATTGATATCCAATGCACAGCTGCAATATGCTAGCCAGGTACCTCAGTGACCCAGTGACTGGGTGAACTATTGCCTGCTAAATATAGGTCTATGACTTGTATCTGCCTTGAGTTTCTATATTCCTGTTGAACATGCATCAACGCTTCGCCCGAAAACCAAGAGTCTAGACAACTGACAAAGTTCAATGTGAGTTGATGTAAGCCGTGCTGCCAAGGCAGGGAGGACTGTGTGCACTTTCTCAGTTCCATTGCACTAGTCTCCCCTGTCTTGTGGTCTAGTTGGTTCAGTCCGTCTTCCCAGTCTGTGTGCGCACTTACTTCGGGTGATTTACATGAATTCTGGTGTTTAATATATTCCTTTGATTCTCGTTTACTTCCCTCGTCTTACTGTTCTGATTACTAACAAAACTAACATTTGTATTTTGTATCATAGTCTACTAACACAACTAATCCATGTACATAGATTACTAACTTTCTAAAGAGCACTCTAGTTAAATCTGTAAACTTGCACTGGTACTAATTAATGCTAATTCCCTCTCTGCAATCGACCTGTTCGAGTCTCCGCCTCTTGCTCAGCTTAACTGTCTACCCCTGCGTTTCTGCGAGATCTCTTGCACGTACTTAATTACTTTCCTGCACTCATTATCTGCGCACTTAGAACTCCTGGACCGGAGCTGTTTAAATGTCATAGGCTGTCTGTGCGATTCCCGTCCGTGTCTTGGCTTTCGCTAATTTCTTGGTTAGGGTTTCCCTCATGTGATTCTCCCATTGTAATTAGTCTGATCCAGCTCACTTGTTCCCTGCGTAGCATGTTACTTCCCTCCTGTCTATTTAAGAGTCCTCACTGCAGTTCTGACTTTGTGACAATGTTGATCAATATTTCTTTGTGCAGAGCGCCGTGTATGCCATTGAGTATTGAGTACCTCATGATCAGTCATTACATTATACCATGGGATCTCTTCCTTGTTAGCGTGTCATGTCATGACTTTATCCTTATTCCCATGCAAAAGTTCATGTATAAAATCGGACCCTCTTGTGTCGAAAGTTGTAAGGACCATATGAGGCACGAGGCTGTCAGAAACTGTCCATATTTACTGTCAATTTTTGTTGCATAGTTGTCTGAAGGGAAGTACAATCTCCAGAGTTTCTGCAATGGTCCGACTGCTTTGATGAAGAATCCTGACCACATCTCAGTTTATCATGGACTACCTCATTGAAAACATGACGTTGGATAAGACTGCCACGACTAGCTGTTTGATGCATAAACATGTAATGATATTCATAGTTGGATTTCGAAAGCATGATCAACTCTCATCTACCCAGATATGATAAAGAATACTTCAGAAAGTGAATCAATTTCTATGAGGGTTTCAGATCACCCCCCTGGCCAATTGCATTCGGAAATTTCAGATCATTTAACTAAGTTGTGATAGAATTTGCCCATTGCTTGAATATATTAACTATATCACACATCAGTATTAAGAGTTTTACAGAAAATAAAGAAATACTGTTTCGTTCTACATGGTAGACAGGGGAAGACAAACTGTTCAACTGCAGAAAGTCCCAAGCAACAAATAAAAGTGCAAATCATTCATGAGACATCTGTGATCAACGCTTAAGCAAGATAAGCTAGACCACAGGCATCCTGTTGAGCATAGTGTTAAAGAAGTGAGAAAACTGTCCTTTTTCAGACCTGAGGGCATAAGGTGACTGTTCAGAAATAGGTCTCTGGGGAAAAAAGGTCACGCCGTTATGCTCACCCTAGCATATAAGCTGCTTGCCATAGAATATTTTAGAAATCTCCACCTAAGATGTATAAATGTGCTATGATGATAATTCCTTTTTGGAGAACTCTTCCTGCATTACTGGGAGCAATACCCTGTGTAGCTGGTTGTATTGTTTTCCCTTCTTGCAAGTCTTGCAAGGATGAAGGACCATTGCATTTGAAACTTGGACACAGAACTTGTCTTCATTCCTCACGATATATGCAACAAATTTGAATTTCCACAACAAAAGTACTTGAATTCTGGGAAATGTTTTTATTTGAAGCAAAAAGGGTTAATGAATTGTCCTGGGAGTTTTTTTACCAACAAAAGCAACCTGATCTAAGTTTGATAGTATTTAGAGGGTTACATCGTTTTCTTGAACCTGATTTTGTCAATTAAGTAATATTGTATGGGTACAAGTAACTTTTCACATTTATTCGTCATAAGTTACTCAGCTATCAAAAGTAGAAGCCTTTACAAACTAGACGCCCATGGGCCTTAACGGTCACCTGAGTTGTATAAAAACTGATGTCATTGATGTGAATGAACCAAATATACCCAAAAAATCATTTTCTTATATAAAGTATAGTAAACTTCACCCCCTCCCCAGGGGCAAACATGAAGCCTGGGGGCCATGAAATAAACAATTTTGATAAAGCACCTGAAGACCCTTCCATTTATGAAGAGTATTGTTTTCCAGCATATCTGGGTCTGGAGAAGAAGATTTTGAAGATTTCAGCCAATTTGACCACTTTTAGCCCCTTCCCTCAAAGCCCCTGGAGGTAGGCACCATATAATTCACAATTTTTGTGCATATTTGACCAAGGAAGGTTCCTGCAAAATTTTATTGAAATCGGATCAGCGGTTCCTTATAAGAAGTCGAAAATGTATTGACAACTTTTAGCCCTGCCTCTTAGAGCAGCTGGGGGTGGGCACCATATAATTCATAATTTTGGTGCATAATCGACCAAGGAAGATTCCTGCAAAATGTTACTGAAATCAGATCAGCGGTTCCTAAAAAGAAGTCGAAAATGTATTGACCACTTTTAGCCCCGCCCCTCAAAGCCCCTGGGGGTGGGCACCATATAATTCACAAGGTTCCTGCAAAATTTTATTGAAATCAGATCAGCAGTTTCTGAGAAGAAGTCGAAAATGTATTGACCACTCTTAGCCCTGCCCCTCAGAGCAGCTGAGGGTGGGCGGGCACCATATTGATGGTATTCGATGCGCGTCATCAACGTTCAATGCGGCCATATTGTTGACATCCCCACTAAAATTCCTGACGCGACTCAATCGAGAGGCTTCTACCTCGCATTCTTTAGCGATCATATCAATCCTGGTTGGTTCAACATGGTTAGCTGTGTGGTTCACGGCTGTTCTAATAACAGCAACAAAAAAAGCAACGTTAGATTTTTTGCTATATCCACTGTTTTGAAAAGAGAGGGGAGAGAGGCAGAGGAGCTGAGCCAGCGGAGGAGAGACCTGTGGCAAGCTAGAATCAATAGGAGAGACTTCCAGGCTACTCCTTACAGCAAAGTCTGTTCCGATCATTTTAGCACAGGTAACGTTACAGTTAGATAAGCCAGTAAAGTGTGAGCCCAGCATTTAATCACTGGTAGATAACGGTTTTATTAGGCAGAGATCATTTTGTCTGACTGTGAATGTTTGATGTGATAAAAGATGCAGGTGCTAGCTACCGGCGCCTGACATCGTTCTGGTAGGAGGCGACGTCAAGACAGCTGATAGTCGATATTATTGACTTACGAGAGTCACGGAGCTACTGTTGAATGGAGTTAATGACTGCATCCAAAAGCTCTGAAATTAAATCCTCGTTCTGTAGCTACACTTGCATCCTTTCTGTTCTATGGAACACAGTTTTATCCAAAACCTCGGTTTTGGCGTCGGCATTGAGATTTTGTATTTGTGTCTTAAGACGCTATAAAATTCCCGGTTAGCACTCTCTTATTATACAACAGAAATAGCCAATTAAGACGTCAGAAAATGCCCGGTTAAGACACAGAAATACAAAATATTAATGCTGACACAAAAACCTACGTTTTGGACCAAATGCAAGTTTACAGAACGAGGATTTAATTTAGGCGCTTTGGGAGACAGCCAATGTTAGCTCCTCCCTATCTCGCTCACTGCCGTTTCTGACGAATGAAGGCGGACACTGTGGATTTAATAGTGGCAAATATCAGGGTAATCCACGGCTGGCAGCTAAGATATATCTCGGCTAAATGCTGCTTTGTCCATTTTATATGGATCGACACCAATCAAACAAGTTTTCTTGCCATACCGCGAAGATGATGCCATGACGGCTTGTTTATCTCAATTGAAATCTTCGCTCTGCTCCTCAGCGGTATGTCAAAAATATGGCCGCCGTGACGTCAGAAGGCTGTCTGCAAATACCATCTATAATTCACAATTTCGGTGTATATTTGACCAAGGAAGGTTCCTGCAGAATTTTACTGACATCGGATCAGAGGTTCATTAGAAGAAGTGGAAAAACTGAGAGAACGTGGAAAAATGCATTGACCAATTTTAGCCCCGCCCCCCAGAGCCCCTGTGGGTGGGCACCATATAATTCTCAATTTTGGTGCAAATTTGACCCAGGAAAAAACCTGTAAAATTATATTGAAATCAAATCATCAGTTCCTTAGAAGAAGTCGAAAATGTATTGACCACTTTTAGCCCCGCCCCTCAGAGTCCTTGGGAGTGGGCACCGTATAATTCACAATTTTGGTGCATATTTGACCAAGGAAGGTTCCTGCAAAATTTCATTGAAATCGGATCAGCAGTTTCTGATAGAGTTTGTATGGATAGGGTATCTAGGAGAGGACTGCACATCCTGCAAAATTTTCAAATTCAATTTCTGACAATTTGTAAAAAAAGAGATACGTCAATTGGTGAAATCACCAACAAATTTGAGCAAGAAAAAAAAATTACACAGCTTTTTAATATGCTCTGGCTCCCTTGAAAGAGAGATTTCAATCTCAGTGGGACTTCCCTGGTTAAATAAAGGTTAAATAAATAAAAAAGTTTTTAAAAAGTTGGACGATGCACATGCAGAATAACTGCATGTTAAACTATGGTACTGCAAACAAAAACCTGAGATCAGAGCCTTCTCTCTCAAAATGCCTTTGGATTTTGGCTGAGAATAGTGCAATAAAAGTACAAGGCACTTAGGTCAGAAACATTGACAAGATCAACCATGTCACAATATAAATATTGAAAACTATGAAATAACATTTAGAAAACTAGACCAGGTGAACAGAGCAGTTCGGTTAAAGAAACCGCATCATTTGCTGTCTTGCATCTTTTAACCGAGGGACTGTTGTTCAAAGTAAAATTAAGTAATCCGGATAATTGTGATGAACGGTGATGGTTTTATTTCACTTAGCACACGGAAGAAAATGTGGACGGATGGACTGATGGACAGACCGATGTCGTGTGTGATGACAATACCCCTCTGCCCCCTTAGTCAGGGCTGAGGGGTAAAAATGGTGCAAAACAGAAATGGAATATGCTGGAGTGACTGCCTTGGAGTTTGTACAAGTCCGCAGAGATGACAGACAGGTTGTTGCTCTCTCTGTATGTTAATGTAGTGTTTTCATTATTTCTCCAGGAAACTAAACTTAGCTGAAGAACCAGTAGAGAACCTCTAAAGAATCATACAAGGGCTTAAAATTTCTTTGTGAGATTGCAGTGCCATATAGCACTTCAAACCATGTCAATAACTGCTGAGGAAACAACATTTTTCTGTTTGAACTCTCAATCCAGCCTTGCTAACCCTCAGAATATGTTTGTTTGACCCTCATTTCCTCTCATCATAATACGTGCTATGAACATTAAAATCCAAATAAAAATATCCAAAGCCCTGAACTAACCCCTCAGCCAGCCAAAACATCCCTGCCTGGAATATTCAAACTGCATAGTCTCAGAAACAGAACACAAATAAAACAGAATGACAGAACAAATACAGTGTGTGAGGGAAAAAAAAACATCATGAGGAAAAGAATGAGAGAATAAGAAAACAGTGTCGGCATGAGAAAATGAAACAGCAACTCAAACTTTATACTCTGAAGAAATCCTTCAATGTTCGGTGACCCTAAGTGCACAGGCATGAAGTTCCATGTCAACCCAAAACTTTCATATTTTACCACCAACCAGTATTCCACGTTTGCTTTGCTTTGTCCTTGGAGAGAAAGCACCTGTGCACAGATTTTAAGAGGCAGAAGTAGTCTTCTTTTACACCACATTTTTGATCCAGGGAGTATTTTGAATATAGCCCCACCTTAATTTTTAATTTGCATTGCTGAATTACCACAGAATAACCAGTGTGCACTGGAGTCTCGATGTTGCTAAAATTGCTGAGGTGACTTCCAAAGAGAGAATCGTTAGGCAGGAGGAGAGTAGAGTGTCCGAAATCTGAATTCAAAAACCAGGGCAACAAAACACAGAAATCGTGATCGGGCAGGAAATGGGCCGTAATCAGAGAGCAAACAAATCCAGGCAGGCACAGACAGAAATCGGAATCGGGCGAAAGGATGTCACAGAATCACAAACAGATCACTGGTGTACATGGAGCTCCGTGCAGAGAAAAGTTGATTAACAGTCTGACAAAGCTAGGTAGAAGTGAGGGACTATATATGCACAGGGGAGGTAACAAGCTAGGCGGGGCAAAAGGTGTGAGGAATAATCTAAACAATGACTGAGAGGAGAAAAATCAAGAGGTAATTAAACAATACAAAATGGGATATGATGACAAAGACTAGTTTTCTCATGACATCCTTAAACAACAACGGCTCCATTTAAGGAGTGCCTAAGAGGGGAGAGATGGAAGAAACGGGTAAGTAGAAGAGGTAGTTGCAAGGTTCTATTTCGTATTAGCTTCGCCCTTTAAGGCTGTCGCCATTGGTTTTATCCCTCAGCGCATGCGCAGCTCTGAAGATTTTCTTTCCCGCCATTATCCTGTACGATGGCCCCAATCAGGTCCGCATCCACCGTATATTACATCTGCGTGACCTGAGTTCAGCTCCCACTTTTTCTTCAACGCAAGAAAGTGAATGATGCTGTTCTGAGGATGAGTATTTCTCGAAGAGTGGTAAGCCTCTGCCCTGTGTGTAGCAAATGCTACAATATGCCGTACGACCCTCTCTCACGCAGCGAAATTACCTCTGCGTTGAACATGCCGGGCTAGCCTTGACGCCTGAAGCTTTCTGTTCGTTTTGTGCTCTCCTACCTTCAAGAAGGGCCAAAGTTCGATAATTCTACTCCCTTCTTTATCGCTTGTACTAGTGCTTCCCTCTTCCCACTGGAAGACTTGGAGTTTGGCAAATAGGGTGCCCCGCTTTTGCGAACATCCCCTGTTCTCGCCGTTTCATCAACATGCTGCTAGTGAATCCCTGCCGGTGGAGCCTGAACTCCATGTTATGCAGTTGGTGGACCTCGCCAATGCGGCATGGGCTCAACCTGGCCGCACCCTGCTAAGGCGACCAGCATGTTCCCTAGCTCCCCGACTGAACTGCCGGTAAAACGCAGGAAGCTACGAGGAGCTGCGGGAAATGTGCGACTACCTCACAATCGGAGGCAGCTTCAGATAACAGTTTGCCCCCTTCTCCCCTGAGCGTTCTGCAGCTATATCTCAGCACACTCTCTGCTAACCAATATTTCCCACAGGAAAAGAGGCAATTCACAAAGCGGAGAGGGTGAGGAAGTGCACTCAATGGGGTCGAGTGAATATTCGCCCACAGCGCGCTCACGGTTTTTTGCGAGACTGGAGAGAAACTGGCTCTCTACAGCGGCGCCCGGTAGCTCCTGCTGCCTCTGTGTTCCGGGCCGCTTCCCACCATTCCCCCATCGTACAGCCAACACCCATTATTGCCAACAGGGGATATGTGTCCGACTTCTCATGTTGGTCCTTTTCAGGGCCACTCCCCTTGAGTTGAGAGGCAGTTCCTTTTAAAGCAGTTTGCCTGTGTCTCCACTGAGTTTTTTGCAACTGTTTCGACACGTATCCCCCACACACCGGAGTCCTCTGCTACACGCAAACAAAAGGCAAAGCCCGCCAGTCTGTGTTTAAACAACAGTCCTAACTCAGCTGTGAGCTCGGAACCCCCTATGCTGAACATCACAAGTCCGATCGTCAGTGAGGGTGGTTACATTTTACGAGCTAATGTGAGTGAGTTTGACTGTGCCGCCGTTGCAACAGCAACCGTGCACTCCACGCCCAGCCATGCTACCCACACAGGTGTGCAGGCTATTGAGTCTGGGGAGATCGGCAATGCTGCTCTTCCCGTCTCTCCGCCCTTTCTATCCTGCCCTCCCGTCGGCTGTGCTATTACACGCTACGGCGGAGAGGGCTCTGCTCTGACTAACAGAAACGTTAGTAAAAACTACCCTTACACGCCCGCTCTCAGGGCACTTCTCAGCATGGCAAAGTCTGTTTTTCTTAAAAAGATGGCTGAAGAGAATCATAGAAAGGGGATGTACTCTCCAATTCGCGTTCCAGTCTCCGCTATTCAGCGGCGTGATGCTAATTGCCAGGGCATTTCAGACAGAGTTAGAGGCTCTGTCTTCATACTTAACTGAACTGTTGAGAAAGGGAGCAATACCCGCAGTTCTCCCAGGCGAAGAGAGCGTAGGATTTTACTCTGGTTGCTCTCTTGTGCTGAAAAAAGGTGGAATGAGACCGATTCACGATCTGCTCTTTTTCAACAAGTACATTGCGAAAAGACAGATTCACATGCGCACTGCAAATGCATCAAAGCGTGTGTACAAAAGTAACCTGATCAAACTGACTGGAATGTTTTAAATTACTGTCGTAGAAATAGAAACAATCATACATTTGTTTTAAACATTTTAGTTTTCTTCAAATGTTTCAAAAGTAAACCTAAACATGTTTAACGTGCAATTGGTCTATTTATAAAAAATTTTAAATTACTTAGCCAAGATGAGGCAAATGTCTCCCCACAAACAAGACATTCCTCATCATTCCCCTGAGAAACTGTGGTTGCAGTGTGTCCACTAATCAACGTTTTCTTTAGGCGTTTTGAAGAGGACTGATGATAGTCAGAATCAGCTTGTTTTTATACAAGCAAGAAAATCAAGAAAAGTTAAAAACGACACTCTGCTCACCTCTTTCTGCCTCTTCTTTTATTTTCTTTCCTCGAGCCAGCCTTTGGATATGGGCGAACCTTTCCTGGGCTGAACCTCTGTATTGGTATGCCACTAGATGTTCCTGGAACCACAAGTATGCCTGGATAGATAATATTTTAAAAAGACACAAACTCTCACCATCTACAGAAATGGCAGACTCATGGGGATGCAGCTCAAATGAGCTCCGGCTCGGTTGGTGGTGTCATAAGGGAGCGGGTGCTGGTGATGGAGCAGACATTGGTGATGAAGAGGGCGCTGGTGATGGAGCTGGTGCTGGTGATGAAGAGGGCGCTGGTGATGGAGCTGGCACTGGCACTGGGGATAGAGCTCCTGCTGCTGCAGGACGGTAGGTCACAAAAAAGTCTGTCTCACTGAAAATATCGGGATTCAAGGGCCAGTTACCCGTACACTTGAACACAGATGAAATGTTGCTTGCTGTCGCAGCTTGAGGCAGAGCTTTAGCTACGTACAAGACTTGGGATGTTGTAGATGGTCAAAGTTCTTCCAGGGTTCATTCGCATCCAATTGTCCGCCGCACTGTTAATGTAGTGCTTCAGAGGGCCAAAAACGCTTCGGTCGAGTGGCTGAAGGCGGTGAGAGCAGTGCAGTGGAAAAGACAGGAGTACAATGCCATGGGACTTGCACAAGTCAATAGCTACCACAGAGAGGTGTGATGGATGATTGTCTAAGAGTAGCAGCAACTTTAACTCCGGGTTCACGCAAGTGTGTCTTACAAAATGCTGTAAAAATGCCAAGAAATCTGTCTCCTGCATCGACAGAACCAGAACCAATGCAGCCAAGGGGGACCATCCCGGATGAAGTGGTCATGGAACTTCTTCCTTGGGAAGATAAAGTAAGGGGGAAGAAAGTTGCCTTGTGCGTTGGCAGCAAAGGTAACAGTCACCAATGTCCCTCTTTCCCCCTGAGGTCACAGCATTGACCTGGCGCTGAACCTTGGTGGCAGTGATTTTGTCTGGCACTTGAACCATTGTGGTACCTGAAATAATAAATGAAATTAATTATTGCTGTTGCAAATCACTGTCGCTTCTTAATTTATGTAAATATAAATTTTCACCTGTTTCATCCATGTTCCAGATGTCCTTTGCTTCAAAATTATAGCGAGGACAGTCTTTAGGTTGTTAAAAAACGCTGTCACGTTGGTCTTGTTGAAGCTGGTGGAACGGGACATGCTGGTGGCTTGAGGTCGACGGATGAACAGGGCTTTGTTGCGCTCGAGGAAGGAGGTGAACCAATCCTTCCCTGCCATCTGGTTTTTCTCCTATGAACATGGACATTTGAGGCTAATATTTTGGGCCAGCTCATATGCAAACTTTTGCTCCTAAAACAGCATGAAAAAAGAAGTTAATTTTCAGATAGCAAGCACCTCCACTCCGGCTCTGTGCTGACTCCAGCTGATCCGGCTCAGAGTCGGTGCATATGCGGAGCAGAAGTGCGAGCTATCTTAGGCAAATGGCGGTAGTGTTGCAGCTCTGTCTGCAGTGTTACTCCAACCTCTTTAGGACTCAGGCAAAAATATATATCAGCAGCTCTCTTCTTATATGCCTGCAGTCTCTTCTCCTGTTCCTCTGTGAAGATTTTGTAGTGAGCCCTGTACCCCGGGGCCCTGGTCCGCTGCCCTCCTGCCTCTGCCCTCCTCTTACAGTACCTGAACAGGATGACATGACAAACACCATGCACCTCTGCTGCCCTCCTTATACTCTCACCTCTTCGGACATCAGAATAGGCCGTTCTGTAAACCTGCTGGTCAACCATTCCTCTCTGGGTCCTTCTGACCCTAACTCTTGGCATTTTCTGTTGGTAAAATATAACACACGCATTTTTTAATGAGCTTTAAAACACAAAATGCGGCCGCATTAGCAGAGAGGAAGGAACGTAGCTGTTGGTACTTCCGCCTCGACAGTGACTCCTGACATTTGAACCAGGATTGCTTCTAAAGTGGAAAAAGTCTGACACTTCAAACTTCAGGATATGTTACCAAACTAAATGACCTATCATTTCATCATAAATATGACACATGGAGCGAAAAAGAAAAAAGTTTACCATTTATCTGAATTTACTCACCACTGTGGAAAACGGTCTTCACGGTCTTGTCTCACGGGGAAGCGCCGAAACCTCAAGATTTTTCCCGGGTCTGGAGAGTGTCGCAAGCTGCACGTAATGACCTAATCTGATGCATCGCAGTGCGGATGGTTGTGAGTAAATCGCCGTATAACTTTCGTCCCACGTTACTTTCGCACCGGCTCTCCCCTACACAAGGTGGAAAACATTAAAGCGGATGAAACGTGAATGTGAGCTATAAATGATCACAATCACACAAAATGGCCAAATACGCGTTCTTGCAAATCTATGCCTGTTTAACTTTCAGAATGCAGCAATCAAACATGCTGTCTTAATAAACAGCTCTACTCATTCAGCAAAGTAAAAAAGCGAATTCTCTGTTTGATTGCTAATTGAGCAAACTAAACAGGGACAACATTAGAGTAACCTAATTGCTTAAAGGGGACCTAATATGCTATTTTTCCAAGTTTATATTTTGGTCTTTGACTCCCCTAGAGTACTACTGGTCGCACAAAGTAAAAAAAGGGTACTTATTTCGCTCGTACTGCCATTCTCAAAAAACCTCATTTGTAGTCCACAGTAGTCTCTGCCTGAAACTGTTGTGTTCCAGGGTTCTGGCCTTTGGCCAGAACAGTATTGCTTACAGTTTTAACAGTTTCATGTTTCAAGATTTCATAGTTCATAGTTTATAGTTCCATAGTTCATGTTCATAGCCACAGTTTTAACAGTTTCTTGTTTCAGGATTTCACATTCCATGTTTTTACTTTTCCATGTTTTTGTTCATGCCAGGTCTGCCATGCCACTCCACCGCTTGTCTGCGTTCCGCCCCGTGCCTTCGTTGTTGCACATTTCTGAGCTATGGTTGGCTTTGGTATTTCCCCTTCCTTCCATGCTGTGCTGGATTCGGGCCTCTCTAAGCTTAATTGACAATTAACTGTTTTTAAGTTACTAACATTTACTAACATTCACTGGGTTGGTGTAATTCTTAGATTACTAAGAAGGCACATTACTAATACTACTAATTTAGACAGGGAGTTTATTGTCATGATTCCTGCTTTGCTATTTCAAGATCTTGCTGTGCTTTTCTGTTCTTAACATTCATGCTTGCTTCCAAACTGAATACTTAATTGGTACTTAAGCTGAGCACGCTCATTTTCTTAATGAGCAGGTCATGTCATCCAATCTTGTCCATGTCTTGATCTTGCCATGCCTCTTGTTTCTCTCTCTCCAGGTGTTACCCCTCATGTCATGATTTCCAAGCCTTTATCTGGATGCGGTGGAAGTTGGCTGGCAGACAGTGTCTCAAGTTTGTTTCTAGTCGCGTCTCGTTTAGCCAAGTTCTTGTCAAGTTCCCTAGTATTTGTCCTAGCCTCTCGTCTTGTGTATATATATATATATTTAGTATTGTTATTTATTTTTCTTGAGTATCTTGCCTGGAGTTTCCAGTGCCTTTTTGTTTTTTGCCTTTTTGCATTTATTGTTTATTGCTCTGTGTAGCATACTTTAGTTTGTCTTTTGCAACCCTTTGGGCCAAGTTTTTTGTTGGCCCTCGTACCTGTTTTGTTTTGTTTGGAAATAAATCCTCATTCCCTTCTCCCCGCATCTGGTGTCTTACTGATCCCATATCAGTAGACACTGTCTCCCAGACACCAGCGGGATGGAGTGCAGGATCGCCCAGCGAGAGGCTGAGCTGCTACATCAACGGCAGCAGATCCAGGAGCTGACAGCTGCGCTGGCCACACTGAAAGCCAGCCTTCCCCGGGCAAGTCCCAGCCAGGGTCCCATCATGCCAGCTGTCCAGCCCCGGGCTCCTGCAGCACACCAGCCACCCATCACCCCTGTGCGCCAGCCCGGCGCAGAAGCACCTCAGCTGCAGCCAGCTGTCCACCCTGGTCCTGAGCCCTGCCTTCCACCGCCCGAAAGGTATGGTGGAGAACCAGGGTTCTGCAGGGCTTTTCTCACCTCCTGTGAGATGTGTTTCGCTCTGCAGCCCTCCACCTTCGCCTCAGAGCCGGCCCGAGTCGCCTTCGTCCTCTCCCAGCTGACGGGGCGGGCTCGCTTGTGGGGAACTGCCGCATGGCAGGCTCGGCAGCCCTGCACTACCACCTACCGGGCCTTGGCGGAGGAGCTACTGCGTGTCTTTGACCGCTCCAAGCAGGGGAGAGCCGCAGGACGGGAGCTGCTGAGGATGAGGCAGGGGAGGAGATCGGTGGCGGACTACGCCATCGATTTTCAGACGGTGGCAGCCACGTCAGGCTGGAGCAGGGAGGCGCTGTGTGACGTGCTCCTCCAGGGGCTGTCCGAACCAGTCAAAGACCGACTGCTCTTCTGTGAGATCCCTGAGTCTCCAGAGGCCCTTATAGACCTGGCCCTGCGCATCGACAGCCGCCTGGAGGAGAGGGCGCTCACCCTTGGCCCTGGCCGACGCTCTACCCCCTCTGGCCAGATCCAACCCCCGTGCCCTGATCGCGCGTCGCCTCAGGACCAGCCGAGGGGGGACGCCACCACACTCTCTCCTGGAGAGGCATCTCCCTTGGAGATCGGGAGGTCCCGGCTCACCCAGGAGGAGCGCCAACGGAGAAGGAGGTCGGGGGCGTGTTTTTACTGCGGCCAGCAGGGTCATGCGGTCCGAGGCTGTCCATCAAGACAACGCCCACTAGCGTCTGGAGGAGTACTAGTGGGTGCTTCAGCCAAGGAAACCTCCTCCTACCGCCGGACCTGCATCCCCGTGACCCTGACCTGGGAGGGCTGCTCCCGCAAGACCACCGCCCTCATTGACTCCGGAGCTGAGGAGAGCTTCATTGACGCCAGAGCTGCCGCCGAGTGGGGGGTTCCCCTCTCCCAACTTCCCAGCCCATTGTCCATCTCAGGGCTGGGTGGGCAACCCCTTGCTAAGGTGTGCTACCAGACCATTGCCATCCAGCTGCTGGCGTCAGGCAATCACCACGAACAGGTCCGGCTGTTCGTGACCGAGACACCCCGCTCTCCCATTGTCCTGGGTCATCCGTGGTTGGCGTTACATGGGCCGGTGATTGACTGGGCCCGCCATGAGGTGCGGGAGTGGAGTCCCTCCTGTTCGGCCAGCTGCCTCCTCGACTCCCGACCCTCCTGTTCGGCGGGTGGACCAGCTTCCGAGGGGAAGCCAGACGTCTCCAGAGTGCCCCCTGAATACCATGACCTGGCGGCTGTCTTTAGCAAGTCCCGTGCGGTGTCTCTGCCCCCGCACCGGCCATATGACTGTGCTATTGACCTCCAGCCTGGTACAGCACCCCCTAGGGGGCGTGTCTTCGCCTTGTCTGAGCCAGAGAGGGGGGCCATGGACAAGTACATCCGGGAGTCCCTTGCAGCTGGCATCATCCGTCCATCCTCCTCTCCCGCGGGGGCAGGCTTCTTCTTTGTCAAGAAGAAGGATGGCTCCCTGCGCCCCTGCATCGATTACCGAGGGCTCAATAAGATCACGGTCAGGAACCGCTACCCGCTTCCACTGATGTCCTCGGCATTTGATGTCATCCAGGGGGCGGCCATATTCACCAAGCTGGACCTGCGGAATGCCTACCACCTCCTGCGCATCAGGGAGGGCGACGAATGGAAGACCGCTTTCAACACCCCTAGCGGCCACTGGGAGTACCTGGTGGTTCCATTCGGCCTGACTAACGCGCCCGCAGTGTTCCAGAACTTGGTGAATGATGTGCTCGGCGACATGATTGGGAGGTTCGTCTATGTCTACCTTGACGACATCCTGATCTTCTCCCGGGACAAGACGGAGCACACAAACCATGTTCGCCAGGTGCTCCGCCGCCTCCTCGAGAACCGCCTCTTTGTCAAGGCTGAGAAATGCGAGTTCAGCACCACCACTACCTCCTTCCTGGGGCACGTCATCTCCCCTAACCACCTGGGCATGGACGAGGAGAAGGTCAAGGCTGTGGTGGACTGGCCCGCACCCAAGGACCGCAAGGCCCTACAGAGCTTCCTAGGATTCGCTAATTTCTATAGGCGATTCGTCAGGAACTACAGCACCGTGGCAGCTCCCCTAACGGCCCTTACCTCCATCAAGGTGCCATTCCGTTGGACTCCGCAAGCCGAGGTGACCTTCTGTGAGCTGAAGAGGCGCTTCACCACCGCGCCCATCCTCACCACCCCCGACCCCGCCAAGCAGTTCATTGTGGAGGTGGATGCCTCCAATGTCGGGGTTGGTGCGGTGCTATCTCAAAGATCCAGCAATGATCAGAAGGTACACCCGTGCGCGTTCTACTCCCACCGGCTGACGCCTGCGGAGTCCAACTACGACGTCGGGAACAGGGAGCTGCTGGCGGTGAAACTGGCCCTGGAGGAATGGAGGCACTGGCTTGAGGGGGTAAGGGTTCCGTTCCTGGTCTGGACGGACCATAAAAACCTAGAGTACCTCCGTTCTGCCAAGAGGTTGACACCCAGACAAGCCAGATGGGCCCTCTTTTTCGACCGGTTCAACTTCTCCCTGGCCTACAGGCCGGGGTCCAAGAATACCAAGGCTGACGCGCTCTCCAGGCGTTTCGACGCTTCCTCGGCCAAGGGAGAGCCCAGCTCCATTCTGCCCAGAACATGTTTTGTCAACAACGTGTGCCTCCGGATCGAGGAGCTGGTCCGCAACGCCCAGAACGGTGCAGCTACGCCCAGTGCCTGCCCTGCCAACTGCCTGTACGTCCCTGCAGCTGCCCGGTCTGACGTTCTCCAGTGGGGCCACTCCTCCAACCTGTCATGCCATCCTGGGGTCGGCCGGACCCTGCGGTTTATCCAGCGCCGTTTCTGGTGGCCCAAGATGGCAGCAGAGGTCCGGGGGTTCGTTTCTGCCTGCTCAGTCTGTTCCCGCGCCAAGTCCTCCCACGCACCTCCCTCTGGTCTGCTCCAACCACTGCCCATTCCTCACCGTCCCTGGTCCCACATAGCTCTGGACTTCGTCACTGGCCTGCCCGTCTCCCATGGAAACACCACTGTCCTCACCATAGTTGACCGGTTCTCCAAATCTGCCCACTTCGTGCCCCTTCCCAAGCTCCCCTCTGCTAAAACCACAGCTGACCTACTAATCCAGCATGTTGTCCGTCCCCATGGCATTCCTGTGGATATTGTGTCAGATCGCGGTCCCCAATTCACCTCCCAGTTCTGGAAAGCATTCTGCACATCCCTTGGCACCTCCTTCAGCCTCAGTTCAGGTTACCACCCACAGACCAATGGACAGACTGAGCGGGCCAACCAAACCCTGGAGACGGTCCTCCGATGCGTGTGCTCGACCAACCCAAGATCCTGGTCTACCATGCTACCCTGGGTCGAGTACGCCGTAAACTCCCACGCCGCCTCTGCCTCCGGCCTCTCCCCCTTCGAGTGCTGTATGGGCTACCAGCCTCCACTGTTCCCCAGCCAGGAGGAGGAAGTCGGGGTGCCTTCGGCCGGGGCATTCATCCGACGGTGTCGCCGTGTGTGGCTGTCTGCTCGCCGTGCCTTAGTTCGGGCGGGCAAGACAATGAAGACCACGGCAGACAAGCGTCGGCGCCCAGCCCCTCACTATCGGGTCGGCCAGAAGGTCTGGTTGGCGGCACAAGACATCCCACTCCGGGTGGAAAGCCGCAAGCTGGCTCCTCGCTTCCTGGGTCCTTTCCCCATCCAAAGGATCATCAGCCCCACGGCTGTCCGGCTCAAGCTCCCATCCACCATGCGACGGCTCCACCCGGTGTTCCACGTCTCACGCCTGAGGCCTGTTGCCACCTCCCCCCTCATGCCCCCACCTGAGCCTCCGCCTCCTCCTCGGCTCATCGACGGAGGGGAGGCCTACACAGTCAAAGCTCTACTGGATTGCCGACGGAGGGGCCGGGGCCTCCAGTACCTCGTGGATTGGGAGGGATACGGCCCAGAGGAGCGTTCCTGGGTCCCGGCCAGGCACATCTTAGACAAATCCCTCATCCGTGACTACCACCAGTCACACCCCAAGCCATAGCCACAGCCCCAACCCCAAGTCCAAGCCCAAGCCATAGCCATAGCCCCAAACCATAGCCTCAAGCCATAACCATCACCCCATTGCCATAGCCTAAGCCTTAGCCCCAGCTTGCTGGAGATTAAGTAATCTTGTTTATGTTTAATGTTTCTTGTTGTACTGTTTCTTGGTTAGGTGTTTTGTGTCTTAGGGTTTTTGTCTTTAGTATTCTCGTTAGTTATTTGTCTTGTGGGATTTGTATTTAGTTTTGTGCGGCTTCATGTATTTTAGTTATTGGTGTTTTTTGTCAGCGTCAGGTGCCGCTTTTGTAAGGGGGGGGTACTGTTGTGTTCCAGGGTTCTGGCCATTGGCCAGAACAGTATTGCTTACAGTTTTAACAGTTTCATGTTTCAAGATTTCATAGTTCATAGTTTATAGTTCCATAGTTCATGTTCATAGCCACAGTTTTAACAGTTTCTTGTTTCAGGATTTCACATTCCATGTTTTTACTTTTCCATGTTTTTGTTCATGCCAAGTCTGCCATGCCACTCCACCGCTTGTCTGCGTTCCGCCCCGTGCCTTCGTTGTTGCACATTTCTGAGCTATGGTTGGCTTTGGTATTTCCCCTTCCTTCCATGCTGTGCTGGATTCGGGCCTCTCTAAGCTTAATTGACAATTAACTGTTTTTAAGTTACTAACATTTACTAACATTCACTGGGTTGGTGTAATTCTTAGATTACTAAGAAGGCACATTACTAATACTACTAATTTAGACAGGGAGTTTATTGTCATGATTCCTGCTTTGCTATTTCAAGATCTTGCTGTGCTTTTCTGTTCTTAACATTCATGCTTGCTTCCAAACTGAATACTTAATTGGTACTTAAGCTGAGCACGCTCATTTTCTTAATGAGCAGGTCATGTCATCCAATCTTGTCCATGTCTTGATCTTGCCATGCCTCTTGTTTCTCTCTCTCCAGGTGTTACCCCTCATGTCATGATTTCCAAGCCTTTATCTGGATGCGGTGGAAGTTGGCTGGCAGACAGTGTCTCAAGTTTGTTTCTAGTCGCGTCTCGTTTAGCCAAGTTCTTGTCAAGTTCCCTAGTATTTGTCCTAGCCTCTCGTCTTGTGTGTGTATATATATATATTTAGTATTGTTATTTATTTTTCTTGAGTATCTTGCCTGGAGTTTCCAGTGCCTTTTTGTTTTTTGCCTTTTTGCATTTATTGTTTATAGCTCTGTGTAGCATACTTTAGTTTGTCTTTTGCAACCCTTTGGGCCAAGTTTTTTGTTGGCCCTCGTGCCTGTTTTGTTTTGTTTGGAAATAAATCCTCATTCCCTTCTCCCCGCATCTGGTGTCTTACTGATCCCATATCAGAAACGCCCCATTGGGGTGGCTCTTCCACAATTTCCGCGGAACAAAAGCATACCGATCAGAACTGCTGCATATAAGTCTGCCAGGAGCATTTTTAATTCGCACAGCACGCGAACTAACATGCAGTAGCTGATAAGCGGTCATGACTTTGAGTGTAATCTGTTGCGCAAAAAATTTATTTTGTTTTGCGACAAGTGTGAAAGCTGCTTAACGCGCATATAACACCTGTATTCGCGTCTTTGCGTTGACTTTGAATGTAGCTAATCTGTCGCGCGAAAAATTAGTTTCGCGTCCAGTGTGAAAGCTCCTTGATATTGTGACGGCCTGAAGCCTTGTTCTGCTTGCTCATTGCTGCTGTTCTGCTGCTGGTTTGTCCGTAGGAAATTGATGGGCTGGTTCGAAGTGATTTCCTGTTTGGACACACCTGAGGAGGCGGGGCTTGGAGGTTATATAAGTCTCCTGCAGGCCTTATTGTCTCTCTCTCTCTGCTCCTGGCCATCTCGCTGTTTGGTTGCTGTTGCTGCTGCCTGCACTTACTACCATGCACTCACACATACACCACGCATCCACCACCGCAGACATACTGTTTACATTTACTGATTCCTCCTTTCTTTTGGTAACAAATAAATAATCAACTCTAGGCCTGTGTCGTCTCCTTTTGTCACATGCTTTTGAGCCAGAGTTCGTTACAATGTGCCCAT
This sequence comes from Gymnothorax reevesii, assembly GCA_029721435.1. Taxonomy (NCBI): domain Eukaryota; kingdom Metazoa; phylum Chordata; class Actinopteri; order Anguilliformes; family Muraenidae; genus Gymnothorax; species Gymnothorax reevesii. The sequence continues at coordinate 58,724,571 of CM056586.1, forward strand.
TACGTTTATTTGTGTCTTCGCATTGATTTTGAATGTAGGCTAATCTGTCCTGTGAAAAATTAGTTTCGTGTATGATGTGAAAGCAGCTTTATGGTTAGTACGCGACTGCTAGTGAGAGCTTGGTTATGTTATGAACATAATACAGGTTTCGCAGTCTGTAAGTTACGTTAGCGCGGACATGTTGCTTATGTGGAGCTAGCGAATTGATCACTTCTACAGGAAAGAGTTACCTATTTAATCTCCGCCTTTTTCGGCTTTTTACTAGCCACAACAATTTCTAAAGGGGGATGAAATTATGCCAAGGTAGTGGAGAGAAGTCATTTGTAAATCGGCAGAGCTTCTGCGTTTCACATTGCTTTCATGGTAGCACTTGAAAGCTTGCTCAAACATTCATGAAGTATCCGGCTGATCCCGATCATGGATAAGTGAAGCAATCACTAACTGTTGTGGCTACAATCGGGCAACGTTATGATGAAACTGCCACGTTGATGGTTACCAAAGTAACACAAGCATACCGATCAGAATTACTGCATATAAGTAAACCAGGAGCATTTTTAATTAGCACAACACGCAAACTAGTATGCAGTAACTGGTAACCGAGCGGCCATAACCACAGAGACAAACCCTTGCAACACAGGTTTTACATACAGCAAGTTCTGTTACTGTGAACAGTTGTACAAAGCATCCAAATTACAAACAAATATTAAAAATTAGCTTCAAATGAGGTTTATGTTCACACACCTTCAGTAGAATTCCCCCTGATATCACTCTTGCATCATTAGGACACAAACATTAGCAACAGTAACTTGGCTATGTTAGCTGCTGTGCTACAGCCACAATCAACTGGCTATCACGTCAGGTTGGCTTATGCAGTAAAAACAACTAACAGCTTCTCTGTGAGTCATGGAAAGTCGCGACAGATACAGGCTTTATCTTCAGATATTTTTCAAAGCCTGCGTTTTTGGGCCAGTTGTTAGTGCTAACTATCGCTAGCGTTCCTGCTAGCCACCCGTAACATGTTAGCTTCACTTACATTATTTGCTGTTATATGGTTACTTACAGCTTGTGGCTCCAAGCCTTTGATCGATGCAACTGTTTCAGGTTTGAGAAGCGGCTGAAACGCTTATCCTGTGTCAAATTATCCTTTATTGACAAAGCTGTCTTTGGTGAAATGCTGAGCACAAACAGCTAACGTTCCCTTTGGCCATGGCTTTTTGCTGCCAGCAAACAAAAAAAGCTACCCACTGATTTCTGGTGGCATCGTCTTTTGGAAGAGAAATTTTTTTTTTTTTTTTCATGTCCAAAAGTAAACGGACAAGTAGCTTTGGGAGAGATACTGACAAAAATTGCACAACAAATGATCTGCGGATCTTCTTTTGTATTTCCAAAAGTGTCGACGCAACTAAGGCATAGTATGATCTGTTGTTGTTAGTGCCTGCTAGAACAGTTTCCGGTGTGGACTGGTCCAACGCAGTGGTTGGCGCTGGCTAGGGCTGTACTAATTGGACGGCACAACCTGACATCAGGTTTTACCCAGATCTTATGAAGATCTCGGGAGGAGCTGTTCAGAGAGGAAATCACGCTCACGAAATCACACTCTTGGATTACAGCAAAATCCCCGTATCTTATGTTTAGAAACTTTTCAGAGGTTGAGCATGGACTACCAACATTATAACATTACTAATATGTATTAAAAGAAGGATCAGCATGTTAGGTCCCCTTTAAAAGGTAACAATTCTGTAGTCCTCTTCTTGGTTCCGTGCAGCATGTCGTCGAAACAGTCAAGTCTTTTCCCCGGAAGCATTTCCCTTGCCCTTTGAGGTTTGGCACTTTCGTTCAAGACTGCAAAAAAACATTGATTCATAATTGTTACATCCCTATTAATCATGTTGTTGCACATCAAGAATAGTCAATGGAATGCAGGAGTAAATCTCTCAAACTATTACTTCTGGTGGGGGACTCCAAACAGACAATCCAATCCTGACAAACCAAGAAATCTCCCAACTTCTGAGGCTGGCAAGTTGGCCTTTGTCTCAATCCACAAATGCAATCAGGAAGACATAGCTTGACATGCCCTGCATTTGGCTCGCTGCCGATGCATGCATGCTATAATCAATTTCATGTACAAAAGTACATCAGGCCAAGCATTTTAAGGCACTTTTTAGATGGAGTATTCTGTATTTTAGAATAAAGCAAAACAATAAATCCAAAAATTTCATCAATGACTGCAGAAACCGCTTCCTAGGAATATCAGATGTTACTAGGTTTATGAGTCCAGGCAGCCCTTTGACATGAGTTCAGCTCAGAATTCATTCTGCATACAAATTTTTTTTTTAATTTCTTGATGGCCAGGAAACTGTTATTTTTTCAGACCGATTAAAATTATTCTCCAAGAGCTTCAGCCATTCTACCAACAGCTTGACAGATCATTGGGAGTTGTCAAGCCCAGCTCTTTGGGCAGGAACAGGGAGAGAAAAGAAAACTAAATTCAGCTCATTAACAGTGAATATGTAGTCAAAAAATGATGGCTGACCCTAGCAGCTCTGGATTCCTCCTGACACCCTGTGTTATGTGCCATATGCTCACACTTTTGTACATTAAATTGATAGTGAAAATATTTTTTGCACATATGCAGGCTTTCTTTCTGAAGAGTATACACAGACTCTCTCTATGGTTACTGTGTACGTCAGTGATTGGACTAATGTGCAAATGTTATAGTATGTAAAAAAAAAAAAAAAATTAAAAAGAAAAGACCAGACTTGAAGATTTGGACTAAGACAAAAAAATGAGAGAGTACTTGCAACCTACACACTACATGCAATACAACACCATTTCCAGAAAAGTTAAGACGCTGCATAAAATCTAAATTATAACAGAATGATTTGAAAATAATTTAAACCCAACATTTAATTGAAAATGGTGCAAAGTCAACATATCAAATGTTGAAAGTGAAGAATTTTATTGTTTTCTTTTGTTTTTTTTTTAAATGTGTTTTCATTTTGACATTTTTGACAGGAACTTGTTCAAGAAAGCTGGTACAAGGGCCACAAAAGACTGGAATTGGTTTAAATTAGAAACTAGGCCTTGACATCTTCCAGAATGTCAGCCAAGGTCGAGGTAATGGCGTTACAGCGCAGCGTTACATCAATCAGGTCCTTAGACCAGAGGTTATGCCATTTTTTGCTTGTCATTACCGTTAAATTTTTCAACACGACAATGCTCAACCTCCCATTGATAGGGTGAAACAAGGCAACATCATAACATTAGTTTTGCCTTGGCCAGCACTCAGTCAAGATCTAAACCTCATCAAACAACTGCGGGATGAGCTCGAAAGGAGGCTGAATCGAGTGCGACCAAGGCCAACAACTCGGGCAGAGCCTGAACCAGCCATCATCAGAAAATTGTCACAGATTGCTATGGCTAATATCAACTGACACATCCATTCCATGTATTGAAGATGCATGGCAGTTGTTAATGCCAATGGTGGTCCCAAAAGAAAAATATTGACTGAACATTCTGTTATTAAAGTACAGGACTGTGCAATTTTTGAGACGTATTACTCTTTTAACATTAATTAAGGTCAATGTCAATAAAGTTTGTGTTCATTGGTGATACAATTACTGTTCCCATTATAATCACATAAAATGATGAATCAATATTTGTACAATCCAGACTTGCATTTCTCTTGCTATTCAGTATATTAAGGGAATGCTGTAAGTGAAATAGAAAATCAGACCAAAACTTTGAAGCTGAAGATTGTGATGAACTCCAAAAGAACAACAAAATCAACCATTTTTCTCGGTATCAGCATGCATATTTCAACAGCATATCTCTTTTCATCAAGAATTCAGACAGTTTTTTTTTCTTTTACCACATGCTGTTCATCCTCTTACACATTTAGAGGTAATGGCTAAAGCAGAAGTCTTGTAACTTCACAAAGATTTGAGAACAATACAAGTATGAGGGGTGATGAGATGAATTGATGGCACATCAATTAAATCAAATGCACAAAGACTCTTTTGTATCATATAATTTTTTAAAAAGAATGTCATCCTTGTGCAGTGTCTCTTTGTGGAGCAGTGAATTACTGCAATTATGCTGGAGGCCAATAGTGTCGCTTCGATTTATGCTTCATTTCCAGACAGATATCCACAAATTCATCATGCAAAATGCAGTCCGGTCCAAAAGTATTAGGACAGTGGCACAACTTTCATCTTTAATACTCTGCAAGCCACCAAAATTGATTTGAAATAGACCTCCAGACTTAATTGATGAAGTTTTGTCAAAACTATTGAATGATCTGTATAGGAATTAGAATAATAATTCAGCTACCCCCTCCCCCCACCCCTCAAAAGTAGGCCTCGGAAACAATTATACAAACTAAACTAGCCATAAATTGCCATGTATTCCTTCAGTTATTGATTTCAAATTATGCAGTTGATGATTACTTGAACTCTGGTGAACTCTGGAACCCATAGGCATTACAGAACACTGGGTATCCTCTGTCAGGCCTTCACTGCAGCTGTTATCAGTTCTTGCTTGCTACTGTGGTGCTAAACCTCTGTTTTGCCTTTAGCAAGCAGCATTTTTGCTCAGTTGGATGCAGGTCAGGCGATTTGGCCAAAGAGCTGTAATCCACTTCTGTGTATTTTAGTGCTCTCCACTGTACGGCCAATAGCATATGGACAAACCTTGCAGCCTCTTTATTGGTTTAGGCTTGGCCTCTAGAGCAAAGCCAGGTCCACACTGACAAAGCAAAATTGTTAGTTGTTGATTGTTGACCAGCTGAGTAATTGAGATAGTGTAAACTCCATTGTCGTTGGCAGTCTGTCCTCTGTTAATAATTCAACACAAAACCTCTGGCGGTCATAAATATTAATAGAATTTGATAACTTGGTATGCGGTATTTTTAGCACATGAACTACTACTGGGAGTGCATTCCAGCTCTGCATCCTCAAAACTGTGTGTGTGGCAATGAGGTCATTTTGAAATACTGAAGTTCATTTTAGACATGAGTAATATAGATTGGGTTGAGATTTGGTTCATGCATATACATAGTAGACAACATATCTCAATGTGTAATTAACAGGTTTTTGGTTAAATCTGGAAATACGGCCATTTTGTGACCTTGGAACTTTCCTTCAGTCTTAGACACTATTTTAAAAACCTATAACCTCTTATAGTCATTAATGTTGATCAAGTTTGATGAAACTTTGCAAACAGTAGCTTTAGGACATAAAATTGTTAGCTGTTTCATTTCACTCTTATGCCTCACTCCCAAATGAGCGAGGCAGGGTGGCAAACCGGTTGAATTTCAGGTTCACTTGACCCTCTAGTTATTATCCTGGTATTGTTGTATTAAAATTGCTGTTATTATTTTATTTAATAGCCGAGTAGAGTTTTGCATAATAGTGTTGGAGTCAAATCATTTTAGTTTGGCCATTATCAAGTTAAAAATATTACAAAATTTCATTTGAACAACATCAAATCCAAGGTCAACTTCGCAAACCACCTCCCGATTGCACATATAAGATGACAATATAGAAACCTCAATCACGAATGATTGGTGAGATCCTTGTCAGTCATTGAAAACTTGCAATACTCCCTGGGCAGATCCTTTGTATGGTGACATACAATAACCTGTGGTCACCATAAAACCGTTACCAAAGACCCCTCAAGACTTCAAGTCAGGCAGAACAAGAAGCTCAGAAGGCAAAGTTTGCTACTGCTATGAAAGTGATTGCACACCTGAAAGGGCAAGACCGCCAGAGAACGATGAGCCAAATAACCGATTCATTTTTCGCAGAAGGGAATGTTTCTTTGTCGCATGGGAGTGACTCACAGCGCAACATCATGAAGAGAAAGTTGATCTTGTGAAATGACCTTGTAAAATCTAATGGCCTATGCTTTGGGTGTCTGACTAAAGGACACCTCAGTAAACATTGTAAACAGTGAATGACTTATCAGAACTGTCATAAAAAGCATCCGACCTGGCTCTATATATAAAATCAAAAGTCAGACAGACATTCTTTAGAGAACAGTGGATCATTAGAAGCAAGTTTCAAGCTATGAAGTCACTAGACTGGAAGTTGAAGGTGACCGTTTCCTTTCAATACCTGAGGTGCACACCCAGAGGAAAAAAACAGAAAGAATTGCAGATTTACTCCGGAGGGTATAAGAGAATTGTGCTATTCAAAGGAGAATAATTTCTCCTAATAATCAACACTGATGTGGAGCTTTTGATTAGTGTGAATATTTCAAAAGCTATGGAACCCTGGCAAGTTAAAAATAGCTGAGATGATGGACAGTATGCAGTTAAAACCCTTTTAGGATGGGTGGTGAAGGGCAGGGGCGTCGCCAGCCGATTTTACCGGGGCTTCAGCCCGGGGTATTTTGAGTTCAGCCCGGGGTAGCAAAAATAGTTGTTTCACTTTTTTATTTCATTCTGCTCTCTATCCCTTGCAGCTTGTTAAAATAAGGAATCCCGAACACTACTTCTGGCTCTGATGAGGAGAAGCTGGGCTGGGCTGAGCTGGGGGTGAGTAGAGAGCGGCGGGCGAGATTTTTTTTTCCCCACTTTAGTTCCAGAAACTCATTTGCGTACAGCCAATCAGCGATCTTGTTCCAGACTGAAGGAGGGTCTTGAGACAGTTACATTTTTCCGTCTTCACGAGCCTTGCACCGACGCACATTCTCGGAACCACTGACATCACAGTCCATTCCCAGAATACTGTGATTACATCGTAGATGCCTGCCTTGGTCTCAGCAACACTGTTGGCCAAATCATTCGTCTAGCCTGCCATTTAGATAAATGAAAGTTATGAATGTATTTTTTTCAAATATCTGAAGCTGGTAAAATGAGCTGGTTACAATCAATGTAGTCTAGCAATACCCAACAATACCCTGCTTTTTTATTCTGCACTGATCATATTAATAATAAACTAGTTAGTGACACCAAAGAAAATCCAATGAATATAAAGCAGAAATAACCGAGATTACGTCTCTAATTCTCCAAAATATGAATGCTTTGTAGGCCTTCAGATTATTTTTATCTAGCCTCGCTACTGAACGTTCTAAACATATCAACAGGTTTGGAAAGTGCTGTTAATGAATTGTATTAGCACTTTGCTGTCGGCTGTTAATATTTCACGATTATGGTGCTTTCTTTCTGCATCATAGAGACAAAATCTTAAGTAGACGGCCATAGCTATGCTCAGGCAGAGGGGTGTGATACAGCCTAATGATTTTTTACTTTGAAAGAGGTATTGAATAAATCTTTGTGTCCTTGAAAATGCAGTGGCCGTTTCCAGACCTGCCAATCATTACCTCCGCCAAGGAGGTTATGTTTTTGCCAGGGTTTGTTTGTTTGTTTGTTTTTCTGTTGGTTTCCAAAATAACTCAAAAAGTCATGGACAGATTTTGATGAAATTTTCAGGAGTTGTACAGATTGGTATAAGGAAGAAATGATCAGATTTTGGAAGTGATCCGGATCTCTGTCTGGATCCAGGAATTTTTTAAAGGATTCTTTAACATTGGGAGATTGGGCCATTTTCAACATTTATGCATATGACTCCACCAAAAATGGTCAGGGCCTTTGGAAAAAAACACAGGACAAGTTTTGAACATGTTCTACAATATATCAAAGACTGATCCTGAAAATGGAATAATTCCGGATATTACGATACTATGATCCAGAATACGAAAGTAGGGGACCTTCGGAACTTTCATTATAGGAAGAGAACAAATGAAGCTACAAACATGCGACAAACACCATTATATAGCCAAGATATTGCAGAATTAGCAAGGTGTCACCGGATTTACTGTATATTCAAAAGCCAGGGAACTAGATCCAGAAGAAAACCACCATTACGGAAAATTTGATTTATGATGAAATAAATGTAGGACTAATATTTATGTGCAAATCACAACATGAGGGGAAATGTTGCATCATAAGAAAAAAAACAAAACATATGAAGCTAGAAACATGCACCAGACATCTTTTAACAGCCAAGACGCTGTGTAACTAATATTGATATAGCATTATGAATCAAATTGCCATGTTTTTATGGTCAAGGAATCTAAAAATCAAGGTAAAATAAATGTAAGACCAATATCTATGGTGGAAGTCACAATATGGAGGGAAATTTTGAGCTTTGCGGAGGTCTGCGCTCTCCGAGTGCTTTTCTATAGTGCCGTGAAAAAGTATTTGCCCCCCTCCTGATTTCTTATATTTTTGCATAATTGTCACACTTAATGTTTCACACCATCAAACAAATTTCAATATTACACAAACATAACCTGAGTAAATACAAAATGCAGTTTTAAAATGATGATTTCATTCATTAAACGGGAAAAGCAATCCAAACCTACCTGGCCCTATGTGAAAAAGTAATTGCCCCATAAATCTTAATAACTGGTTGTGCTACCCTCAGCGACAACAACTGCAATGAAACCTTTGCGGTAACTAGCAATGAGTCTTTAACATCACTGTGGAAGAATTTTAGCCCACTCTTCTTTGCAGAGTTGTATTAATTACACTACATTGGAGTGTTTTTGAGCCTGAACGGCCTGTTTAGGGTTGTGCAACTGCCTCTTGAGCAAATTTAAGTCCGGGCTTTGTCTAGGCCACTCCAAAATCTTCACTTTCTATTGTTTTAGCCATTCAGAGGTGGACTTGCTGGTGTGTTTTTGATCATTGTCCTGCTGCATAATCCAAGTGCGCTTGTGCTTGAGCTCACGAACTGATGGTCTGACATTCTCTTTCAGGATTTTCCAGTAGAGAGCAGAATTCATAATTCCATCAATTTTGACAAGTTGTCCAGGTCCTGAAGCAGTAAAGCAGCCCCAAACCATCACACTACCACCACCATCTTTGACTTTTGATATGATGTTCTTTTTATGAAATGCTGTGTTTATTTTACACCTGATGTAACGGGATGCACAACCTCCAAAAAGTTCAACTTTTGTCTCATCAGTCCACAGAATATTTTCTCAAATGTCTTGGGGATCATCAAGATGCATTTTGGCAAATGTGAGACAAGCCTTTGTGTTTTGTTTTTTTTTTGGTCAGCCGTGGTTTTCGCCTTGGAACTCTCCCATGGATGCCATTTTTCCCAGTCTCTTTCTTATTGTTGAATCATGAACACTGACTTCAACTGAGGCAAGTGAGGCCTGCAGTTATTTTGATGTTGTTCTGGGTTCTTTTGTGACCTCCTGGATGAGTCGTCAATGAGCTCTTGGGGTAATTTTGGTTGGCCAGCCACTCTAGGGAAGGCTCACCACAGTTCCAAGTTTTCATCATTTGTTGACAATAGCTCTCACAGTGATTCGCCGGCGTCCCAAAGGCTTAGAAATCATTTTTACAACCTTTCCAGACTGATAAATGTCAAATTCTTTGTTTCTCATTTGTTCTTGAATTTCTTTAGTTTGCAGCACAACATGTTGCTTTCTAAGATCTTTTAGCCTATTTCACTTTGTCAAACAGCAGGTTCTATTGAAGTGATTTCTTGATTCAACAAGTCTGGCAGTAATCAGGCCTGTGTGTGGCTAGTGAAATTGGACTCAAAAAATGTAGTTAATCAGTTAATTCATAATTTGAGAAACGGGGGCAATTACTTTTTCACATCAGGCCAGGTAGGTTTGGATAGCTCTTTTCTCTTAATAAGTGAAATCATAATTCAAAAACTGAATTTTGTATTTACTCAGGTTATCTTTGTTTTATATTAAAATTTGTTAGATGATCTGAAACATTTGAGTTTGACAAATATGCAAAAATATAAGAAATCAGGAGGGGGGCAAATACTTTTTCACGGCACTGTAGTTTTTAATGTTTCCAGCTAAGATTGATAAAAATCATCTTTTCAAAGCATTCATATTTTCTAGAATAAGCTAACGCAATCTCGCTTATTTTTACACCATTGAAGAGAGAAAAAAATCTGTCTCAAGACACTCCTTCAGAGGTCTAGCACAATGTTGCCGATTGGCTGTATGCAAATGAGTTTCTGTTGGTGTCCGGAACTCATATGGGGGAAAAAAAAATTTGCGAGTCACCGCAATAGGTTGCAGTACGTTGCTAGCAGGCAAGTAGACAGCAGACGTGACATGGCTAGTAAAAAACAACTGAAACTCTTCGGATTTTTTAGAGGAAAGGCAAAGTAATCATCACCAAGCAACCCCATCTCAAGGGACTGTAAATATTTTTTTTCTTGTATATAATCAATCTTGGTCTGTAGTACAAATTGTAGGTTAGTGTTGGTCTTTATTTAATTAAATCTGTTTGAGTTTTAAAATTTTGTCTGTTATCCCTTGCTGTCGTAAATGTCATAACAAATTAGGGCCATAACAGTAACGAGAAACAAAGTGGCCACTGTTAAAGTAACGAAGTAAAAGTATACTTTTTATCTTTTAAATATAAAATATATAATATATAAGAAAAACTCAAGTACAAACCCTCAAAAAAAATTTTTTTTGAAATATTTAAGTTATGTAACTATACACCTCTGAATTATTTCTGTTGCTTGGGAGGCCTTCTTTTTATACCGTGGGCAGTAACGTGCTCTAAAGCTGCCTTGCATACACGTTTCATACGTAGAAAGCCTTGACAGACCGTGAAAAACATGTCAGACCTTGATCAGAATGTGAAACATGAGAGACTCCATCAGAACGTGACGGGCTTGGATGGATTATACCGGTATTTGTGGTAGACTGTAGGCCGAACCGTAGTGCGCCTGGGGTCTCAGTAGCCCCTTTCCCCCCACAGCCCATCATGGATACCATGATAGACCATGAGTAAACTTGCCAAGACTTGAATACAGAGGGAAAAAATGGCTAAAATCCCACGGCGTTCTACATTTCGGGCAAACAGGTCTGCTGTGGCCGCCAGGGGACATAATGGCAACCTAGCATAACATTATTGAAAAATTTCAGTTTTCATACGCAGAAGGCCTACGATGATGGATTTTTTGTAAGAGAGATGTTTTAACTGTGACAGACTGTAAATATCACGAGAGGGGGGCGAGAGCTTTCATTCACCCTGTAATGAGCCATTTAACCATCATTGTAACTAGAAAAAGATGGTAAATTAACATAAAACAGCATAAAAAATCAATGTGTCAGGGGAATGAACATGAATGCACGTTTCATGCGAATGTCCTTAAATTGAAATCTATAAAAATGTCCACTTAAATGTATGCAAATAACAATAATGCATTAGCAAAGCGTTTGTAATTTCAGCTGAAAATAGCAATCTGAAAAGTTTGTAAAGCGTATTAGCATTAAGAAGACCCAAGGAGGCCAAGTTTAAGGTCTTTGAATCCTGCATTGTTGTCCACAGTATTACATTTTATAAATATATTTTATTTGTTTTTGTTGGTTTGCCACAAACTGATCTGATTTCATGATTTTGTAGAGGGGAAACACTTTGGCTTACCCATACACGCTTTACATGACTCATACTGATCCTCATGTTATACCATTTATGATACTTTTTTTTCAAAATAAAACTCTTTTGTATTTCAGCTAGCTTGTATTGTCTCCCTTTTTTTGTCTCAGTGTTGTGAATCTGCATTTCGGTCATGTCTTTCCCTAGTTCCATGTTTTAGTTTTGTGCCTGGCCATGCCACGTATGCTGTTTGTGTTTAAGTGACCACTACCTGCCTCTGACCATCCCCATGATTATGTATTGTGTTTTGTTGTTTGATTTCATGTTTTATTATTTTTCATTTTTGTTATTATTTATATCTTTGCCATGTTTTATAGTCTTGCCATGTTTCACAGCCTTGCCATGTTTTCATAGCCTTGCCATGCTTTCATAGTCTTGTTTTTAGTTCTAGTCCTGCACTTCGTTTACCCTGTCTTGTCTTGTGTAGGTCTTTGCCCACGGTCCCTTGTCTGACGCGCCACTCATTCGGGTGATTTCCTGGTTTCTGGGATTTCAATCTTTCTTCATATCTCGTATTTCTTCCTTCCTCTCTCTGTTACTATCCACTAACCATACTAACAGTTTATTGTTTTCGATTAATTACTAACCAAGATTAACATTGTATATTTTTACTAACGGACTAACTTGCACTCGGGATTTATAGCTGCACATACTAATAGACTAACGATCTCTCAGCATTCGCCCAATCTGTATCTCCGCCCTCCTTGCCTATCACTAATTATCTCTACTGCAGTTTCCACTTATATCTCAGGCTTTCCCTTTTCTTTAGACTGTACACTTTAGTACTCCTTAACTGGAGCCGTTTATTCGTTCATAGGAATGTCTCGTTATCCCTGTCTGCGTTTCGGCATTCGCCAGATTCATGTAATTAGATAAACCCTCATGTGTCAATCCTGATTATTGTTTCATTGATCGCACCTGTGCTCCCTTGTCATGTGTTCACCCCGGATGTGTATATAAGGTGTCTGCACTTTTAGTTCCTTGTCAGATCGTCTTTACTCCTTTGTCTTGTGCTACGTTCCTTGCCTTGCTCATTGTGATATTTTCTTCCTGACTGGATTGCCCGACACTTGTTTTTGGTTTGCCCTTTTGGATCTGATTGCCTTTGTGAGTTTTGACCTATTTTTGCCCGACCACGTCTATTTTCTTTTGCTGCCCTGGTATTTGGATTCGGACTGTTTACGGCTAATGAGTTTGCCTCTCCACCAAACCCACGCCTGTGTACCGAACCATTTTTGCCTGACCTTGAGTTTTGTTATTGGTGCCCTGGTTACAGTTTTGGATTTTGCCCTTTGGATTCTGCTTGTGGATTGTGGACGTTGTACTGTTGCCAGCTCTGTTGGGGGGTTTCCCCCTTCAGAAATAAAGCCTCCATTTTGCATTTATCTGGTTCTCGCTCTTGGCTCATTTCGTAAAACCTCACACTCAGTCCTTGAGAAATCTGTGACACCACAAACAGAAAAAGATGATCAGAGTTGTATTTCACTGCAAAGCCACATATTAACGTAGGTATATTTCTCAACATGGTCCAGATCTTTCCAGCATGCTCTGGGTCTACTACTGCAATTCTGTCAAGAAAAGGTTGCAATGAAGGCTGACGTCAAAAGGATTTATTTATCACTTAAGAGTTTGTCCTGATCATCTCGATTAATTTTTGCTTTTTTTTGGTGGCCTACTGACAACACAGACTCAAAGCTGAAGGAATATAAGACGGAAGACCATTTCTTTGGAGCTGCTTTGTTACCAAGCTGTGCTTACTTTGCACTACAAAAAAACAGAAAATGACCACAACTGCAAGTATGACGAAGAGGAACCATTATCAAGCTCAGCTTCTACACACATGATTGCTTGAAATCCATAGACACTGAGGAGTATGCCATGTTGCTTGAGAGAACTTCGATGTCTTTTGAAGAAGTTTAAATTTGTGGGTCGGAAACTGTTGATCTGCTCTGGCTTCCATCCCAATAGAAGACAAAGCAAATCAAACTTTAGTGCTGGATCTGGACTGTGAAAAGTTACAAATTGGAAGGGGTTCAAGACTACCGTGGAACATCAAGAATCCTTTCCCCTGTCAATGTTAAGTGAACCGATCACAAGAACATTCTCTCAACCATCTTCTCAACGGTCAATTAAGTAAACTATTCGCTTGGCCTCTTCACCATTTGTTTTGATGGCAAAGCTGATTTTTCAAGAAATGTTATCAATGTTATTGGTATGGGATAAATTAATTCCTGAGAACTTGGCTAAACCTCAGCAAAAATGGTCATCAGACCTGTACCAGCTGCCCACCTTTCAAGTTGTCCAATGCATGAAACCTGTCATGGTTTAGGCGTGCGTTTGTTTGTTGGACCTTTCTTTGTTCTATCGTCCGGGACGATACCGGATTTCTTTTCCATCGTATTCCTGGCCCAGCTGGCTGATTGAGCTGGGGCGGAGTTTTCCGGACTCTATATATCAAGGGCTGACTGCAATAAACAGTTATGTTTAATGTAAAACATCTGGACATAACTGTTTATTGCAGTCAGCCCTTGATATACGGCCGGGGTTTCGCCACGCCTATCGCTAGTGTCGGTTTGTTCCTTGCACTTTGGCCGGAGAAAATCTGTAGTCAGATTTCCTAGTAATTAGTTATATTCCCTTTATTGTTAGGAATTGCTTCTTTTACAAATTTTCTCTCGTCTCTCTTGTTGTTTATTTTCTCTCGCACTGCTTCCGTGTTGCGGAATTTTTATTCGTCCTCGGAAGCGCGAGATTTTACCGGAGGTGCGTACCTCTTTTGTGTTTGTCTCTCATCTGGGCTGCTCTCAGTTCTTTCTCACTGGTCACGGCACCTGGCGTCCTGTCACCGTCCATTACAAAAACCAGACAGCTTATGTGGAAAATCAAAGCAGTGGAGCTTTATCATTTTGGAAATGCAAGTGAACTTGGACACGGCACTGCAAGCAACACAAAATGTTTTATTGTCCTCATGTCTGTGTTATTGTCATACATTCTTCAAATATTCAGTGGCAGTGCACTGTTCACGGCATGAGTTGTGCTTTTATTGACCTCATGTGTGTGAACATGCACATCTAAATAAGGCAATCACCAGTTTTGATAATCATTTAGTCACAGCACTCGCATCTGATTTATTGATTGCTCGAGTATGGTTTAATGTAATTAATATTCGGTATGTTTGGATTGCATCAAATCGTGTGGTCACGCCAGAATTTTCATACAAAATCACCTCTGGTATTTTACATTTATGACGAGGTGAGGGTTTGTGCTGTGGTCTGTTGTTATGCAATCACCGTCACTGTCAGTGGTCTTATCCCCCCATATGTCAAGAAATCACCTTGGCACAGTTGTGTCAGCAGATCATGACCCAACTGAAGTTTTAAACTAGCTGAAGTAATGATTTTTCCCCTTTCTTACCTTCTATTCTCTCTAAATCTTACTCAGCGAAATGCCAGCATCAGGAGTTGTTTGCTGCTGAATTATTTATATTTTGCAGTTCAGCTTGCATATCCATTTGTGAAGACAGTGCTTTTATTTGTTTTTCATGCTCAGCAAGAGGAGGGATTTGGGTCAAACCTCACAAATTCTGCATTTGACAGGACTGTCCTGCCCCCTTGTCTAGCCTTGATATTCGCATGTTTTCAATCTTAACAACTTATTGTTAGCTCCAGGACTGAGTGTAAAAACCAATGGCTTGGCCAGGATTCATGGGGCGCATCTGAAGCTGTGTACATGCATAATATTGCTTATTTAAATTAAGCGCACTGGATGAGTAAGTTATGAGATATGCATATACAAAAGTATATATAAAATTTCCAAATGATTCGTATTTCCCATATTTCTTGGAATGCAGATGCAGACTGTATCAACTGCTCATCTCTGTCGTCTGTTCATTTTTTTAATGGTAAGACGTCCGACCCTGAAATAAAAAGCACTTTCCCCCTCCTCCTCTATCATCAAATATGGGACCGCTTTCTCTTCTCTGTAGGACTCGTTATAAATTTCAGTGAACTTTGTAAAACCTTGCAATTATGCTTGTAATCTGGGTATTTTAAGTAACACCCACTAAAGCACAAAAGCCAAATCTGGCTATTTTCACTCAAAAAAATGAAATGTTAGATTTACTTAATAATATTGTGTCAACTGGTTCCACGCAATGGCTTTGCGTGACCTTTATTAGACTTCTAACATTTTAGGCCAGTGGAATGTACTTAACTCGGTTTTGTGGAACCAGTTGACGTAACATTATTTAGTAAATCTAAGTAAATCTAACATTTCATTTTTTTGAGTGTATGTGTAACCCTATTTAATGCTTTATGATTCAAGATTTGAGCTGCAGAGAGAGGAGGAAAATGGCTTAAAGGAAACATGACACTTGTAGAATTTAGAATTCCATTGTAAGGGCCGCAAACTGTACAGGCTGGTTAATGTGGGGTTTCAGATGCCGTGGCTGGCAAAGGTGCACCAAGCACGGAGCCGGCACAGCTGAAAGTGATAGAGCAAAAATGGAAGGGAAAAGAGCTTGTGTTTCTAAATACACAAAAGACTTAAGTGCCAGAAGTATCAATAAACGAGAAAATAACAAGGCAAACAATTGTGCCATAAAATCCCTAAAGAAGCGGAGCTTCCCAGAAATAAACATAATATATAGTCTGACAAACCCTGACTACAGATTTCTCAAGCCAAAGCGAGTAACTTGAAAGCAGACTCTCCTGCAAAGGTGACCTCTGGCTTTTATAGACTCCGGGGCAGGACCACCCAGGAATAATCAGCCTGTTGGGTGAAAAATCCGATGTTGTCAGGGATGAGAGTAACAAAGAAAGCAAAAAGCACATACACAAACCATGACACACACACACACACACACACACACACACAAAAATTCACGAAAATTCCACATTGAAATGAAAAAATACTGAGAATTGAAAAATGGCTAGGAGTTAAAACAATACATTTTCCAGGATTCTAAACTCCACAAGTGTGCTTCATCTGAGTATGTTAAAAATTATCTACTGCTAATAAGCCAAATAAGAAAGCTATCTAAATGGCTCTCCATGCACTCTGATCCCTCAGTATTGTGTACTGTCAAATCATAAAATAGTCATATTTTTCACAATAATCAACTTTTGACTCATGAAGTTCAAAAAGAATGAATGATTTTCTCTTGGAATATGGCATTAGTTTATCAAAATAATGGTCACCTGTAACCTCTCCAAACTAAAAACAAGTTTTTTCTCCACGATCAAGTTCAGAATTGTGTCCACTTTTGTTCAAAGCCCCATCAGCTAGCACATATCTTCATTAAAGAAACTGTTTATTTTACAGTCAGAACTTTCACCAAACAATGCAAAGCTTGCCATTTCCTCCTCTAAGCACCCAAGCAAAATGCTTGTATAAGTGGTTTCCACACCCTATAAGGAGCTAGGATTACTCAAAAACACAGTAATTTCAGAAAGATACCTTTATTTTTACAAAACAGCCATTCCACTATCAGGGAAAAAGCTGGCAGGATGCTACCCTAAATTGAACAGAATCGGTGCAACAAATGTAGCAGGGGGTCTACCAAAATCATTAAGCTGTTGGCAATTTAAATGAGCAAAAACCAGCATTCTATTGTCCAGAGGTGTATAATATAGGGGCCAGAAAGTAAAAATCCTACCATGCTTTCATTCCACTCGTAAACTCCTGCAGCAGATTTCACTTGTTCGTTTTACCTCCCAGCTGAAGAATAAGGCCAACTGACAGGTCTTTTGTGGCTGGAACAATATCCTGGGAAGGACTTTTACTTTCTGAACCTGGATTATACACCTCTGCTATTTTCTTGAATAAGGTATAAATTCTGAAAACAGATTAGCACATTGAGCAAAGAATCAGTGATATCCAACAAACAAATCAACAAACAGTGCTGATTTATAACTGTATTTTAAATAAATCCTCAATTCACAGTAGCTTGTTTGCTATATTAAAACTAAGATGACCAAACAAATGAAAAATATTTAAGTAAATGGTTAATATTCACCCAGTTGCTTGGTGCAATGTCCAAGGTAATCCTAATTAATGTTCCAATACGATGATGGAATTGTTCCAATGGAGATATCAAAAAAAAAAAAAAAATCCAAGGATTTTCAAGAAGTCCAAGAATTTCTCTGTTCCTCGATGTAGTTGAGAAGGAAAACTGTAAGGCCGACAAGAGACACAGGCTTGACTGTTTTTTTGATTTGCTGAGTAAATGTTGTAATGTGTCCAAGAACTGCCTCACAAGTCCAGAAGTATTTATATATCCAAAAGAATTTCCAGAGGTTTCCACAGTCTACTTGATTTCTGAGCGGTAAAACATCAAACTGCAAAGAAATGTTACATTCACCATGGCAAGAAAAAATCTGTACCATCACTGCCCTGATTGAAACTTCTTTTAAGTGTCGCAATATACAGACATTTACAGGGCATGGCATCATTGCGAAGTGGTAAATACTGTACTGTCCCAACTTTTTTTTTAATATGTTGCTACTATCAAAATAAAAAAAAAAGGATTATTTTGATAAATCAATAAAATTCATGAGGCAAAACATATTTTAACAGGTTTTTAGTAGAATACAGATCCAAGAATTTACAAATCACTGCTTTGAATTTTCAAATTAATTTACCATGCTGCCCCAGCTGTTACTGGTGTGTGCTTGTAGATGTCTCATTCCCTGCTTTGGTCAGGGTGTTCAGCCTTGCAGTTAAGACCAACAGCTGAGCAGATCTTCTGGAGCAGGGTTGGCTACAACGGCAGAATTGTTCTTAATCCTTCCCTCAGGTATACAGTAGTAACCATATAGCAGATTGCCAAGGAATTACCTTCACATAATTTTTGCAACAACGTACAGAGGTATCTCCTCGCAACCCGATTTTCTGTCCTGTCATTCTCATTCATAACAGGTAAAGTTAGCAGAGATGAGCTGCGCTTGGCAGCCATTGTCCTTCACCTGGGATTCTGATGTTTGATTAGTATTCAGCAAGCATGCTGATTGGGTTTGACTGCTGATGTGGAAGCTATCCCCCATCCTCTCTGTTTGAAGATGACGACTTGCAGGACACTGTCACTTTCAATTTGGAAGGAGGAATAATATTGATTAGGCTTGTCCTTGCCCCGTGCAGATAGTGTGAACAAACACATAAGCCTGGTGAATCCCTGGGGCTCTGCCACGCTTACGATAATGGTGGGAGGGGGAGGGGGAAGAAGGTGACAGACAAGTGCAGCTGGTTAGATAATCCTCTGAAGCTGAGTGCGGAATCTATCATTTGAAACTCGAGTCAGCCTTGTGACATCATGTGGGAAATTCAAATTCATTATGCACGTTATGTTTTTGAGCTAGATTCTCAGAGGAGATTGTACCAGGTCTTTAATTTGAATAATGTCTGCTGATCATATATTATTCCCATTGATCTCCAGTATAACAATATCAGACAGCTGAAGATAGTGAATCCGTGCAGTGGTGCTGCTATTACACGATTCTCCCCTTGCTCATCTTATTCAAATAAGGATTCAAGAGTTATCTTTAGAAGGATTAATACATTAATTAATGCATATTATTTTCGCGACTCTGCGACTGTGCTCATTTTTCTTGGTACAAACATTTTATTCAAGCTAAAATTATGTATAATACACTTTGTAACTTCTGATTTGGTTGCATTAAAAATGTTCTAAAGTGCCAGTAGCAACACAACTGTGTGGGCGGTGTCAAAATGTCAGTGAGGAAAAGAAAGAAAATAATTAACTTTATTTCCTGTGTGAAATTAAACAAAGCATGTATTTTCAGTATGACATTAATTAGTTATGTATTACATGAAGGATAGCAAATTTGCCAAATGTTATGACACCCTCACTAACAGGGAAAAAAAATCAGACATGCATGCATACTCATGTTCTTGTGTTCCTGTGAAGGGGGCGTGAGAAATTTTAGTTTTCTAAATCCCAAATTTTGAAAATCCTACATTAAAGTATACTTCTTTACAAATCAAGACAATTCCCTGGTGTCTGAAAAACAATGCTCCAAAGCTTGTACTTAAAAACACACAAATTCAGAGTGTGCAGCCAGTCTCCAGTCTCTTTTCTCCTGTCAGTAACTATACTTTGTATCGAATGAGTGGTGAGTCAACCTCAATGCAGCACAAAATGAACAATAGCTCAAGAAACTGAAATGTCTACATTGGGTCATAGTTTGTAAATGACTGTACTTGTGATGTTGAAAGGGACACTGAATCAAAACGGGTCGTTCAGAGGTGCTGCAGCAACAATTCTTGGAATATTTGAATTCTTGTTTTGTCAGATGTTAGGTGGAGGGAGAACCAAATTGTATCCTTAAGTGCAAGGAAAAGTTTGATTTTCATAACAGGGGACTTATTATGATATGACCCTTTCAGCATGTCCTGGTTCATCCTTTAATATTTTCACAGATTCCGAGCGAATTGATTGCCTGGAGACCACTTTTATTAACTCAAGTTCACTTTCACATTGAAGACAATTTTGTTTAAATTATCAGAGTGTGTTTGAACACTTGAATTCAATTACACACACTTTTTAACTGACTTTGTATTTATAGCAGTAGCAGAGTCATAACATGCATGCTAATGGAGAGATCAGATTCATCCAACTGACCTGAACCGCAAACGGCTGGTCAAGGTTCTGGATGGAAGGGATCGAGCCTTTCAGCTTACAGTGGATGAGAGGCATAGTTAGAGGTTGTATCGTCTTGAACATATCAGGACTTTGTAGTATGATATTGTCACTTCATATGATTTATTTGTGTTTGAACAAGCTTTTTTTACGTGGTGGAGACTGGATAAAACATTGAATGAATGCGTGTAATGCATGCAATATACATAACGAAGAATGTGGAGCATGCTCAGAGCGCATAGCCCAGTTCGGTTCAATTCCAACGTATACATGCAGGCATAATGCGACTATTAACCGCATTATCTGGGTGTGTTAGTCGGACTACGAGAAATTCGATTTAGCGCAATCTCAGTCGGACTAACATGTTTACATGCATTTTAAAAGTCCGGTTAAAGTTGGACTAAGACAATAATTAGATTTTCTCCACCGTCATTTAAACTCACTGTCTGTGTCTTCTACATTCTCAGCATTGCTAAGCGAAAAAAAAAGCAATCCATAAATGGGAAACTGCATTGATCCCCTCCCCATAAGACATGGGAGAAAATTAACTTGAATCTGTGGCTTGTGGGAGTCTAACGTCTTCCCTGTCCTGGTTATCTGTCTGTTTCTGCTCTCTCCATCTTTACCTTTTTTCGATTAGACTGTCATATGCTGATGGGCTGTTATCTTTCAAAGTTGGGGGGAGGGTTGCAGACACTGAGAAATGAGCTCATCCTAAAGCATTGGGTGGACTAAGGCTCCAATTAAATACGAAGGGAAGCCACTGAAAAAGGACTTTGTGGATACTGGTCACTTTGTCACCCAGGGCTCGGTCATTTCTTGGATCTCTTGTGATGGCATGCTCCATCTCAGTCAGTGCACCGTCAGCACTCATGCTACCTTTGTCAATTTACTTTGGGAGAATTTACTACGTGTTTTTCTCTCTTTGGAGTATTTACGCGTGTTCGGGTGTTTCTGTTTGTGCGTCTGTTTGAGTGAGTGTATGCAAGCTTGTGTGAATTCACGTATGTTCAGTATGATGTGTGTATGAGGACATGAGTGTGCAAGTGTGTGTGTAGAGATTCAGACTTAGAGAGGAATACTGTGTGTCCATCACTGTTTTCTCATAGATTGTATAGTATGAATACATCCAATGTATTCTATGTTAACTTGACATATCTTGCAGAGCTAGTTCAGGCATACTATTGTAAGGTGGCATACTTAAGGTGCCCTGGTTTGTCTGTTTTGCACAATCAGGCCCTTATCTACTCCTGCTTCAACACTCTCTGCTGCTTTTGGTAATATGTCTGACTCTCCCTGGGATTTGAATCATTGCATGGCCTTTATTAATTCTACAATTAACTACACTTGGGTTCACTGACTGACCTATACTTGTGATTATGGATGCATATGGGTATGTTCAGCTTTGTTCGGAGTTTGCATGTTCTCTCCGTGTTTGTGTGGGTTACCTCTGGGCACTCTGGTTTCCTCCCACAGTCCAAGGACATGGATGTCAGTAAATGGGAGATTCTCTATTGCTCGTAGGATTGTGAATGTGAGTGAATGGTGTGCGCGCCTTGAGATGGATTGGTGTGCTGTCCAGCTGTCTCGGTCTTTCGCCCATAATCAGCTGGGATTGGCTCATGCTGCCCAGTTACCCTATTGAAGAAGAGGCTTAGAAAATGGATTGATGGATGGATCATGAAGCATATTTTGAATACTGAATGAAGAAATCTATGTCTGTTGTCACATACTTGTTTATGACTTGCAATCAGATTATATATAGTAGAAATTGTTCTTCATTTATCTTGCGGTGAGAGCAAGAGTAGTACTAGATACTCATAGAGATCAAGTGTTTATGATGTGTGTGATGCTATTTCAGTTGGCAAACTGATACTCAGTTTGACAGTTTATTCATTTCTGTGTTGTGATTCACAACATCAAAGCAACAGGATACAAATCATACTGAGAGCCTGTCCTCCCCAGTGCCTGCCAGTAACCATCCTGGCCAAATTCCACATTAAAAAATAGGCATGTAAATTCATATCTTCGTAAATATGCTGACCCAGACTTCTGTCTGGTAAAAATTGTCTGCATAAAGCCCTGTCCACAACCAAATAACTGCAGTCTGGGTTCCAGTGAGTTCTGTTCATAGCCATTACTGTCCTTGCACAACTCCAGATGAATCCCCGAATCTTGTCCAGCTCCAGTCAGATGCCCTGCAAATTACTTCCACTGAATGATTAATGGGCGTAGACTTATATCGTAGATGCGCGTGCAGCCCAGCTAAAACACACGTGAGCCGCGGCACCTTTCTGATATGCTGCGTATTTAGACGGCAGATCGTCTGCCTGTGGTCCACATCTACCCATTTTTATTAGTTTTAATATGGCACTTGGAACTGACATTAATAGCTTTCCTAATTGATTTATCAATTAGCTGAACAATATATGTGTGGAGGACTAGGAAAAGGGGTCACATGGGATTTTTTTCCATTCTGAGATTAATGGGGTATCTCAGTAATATCCCAGTGATTGTGATATCCCAGCACTGCTGTACTGTCAATTTACAACACTTTGCTGTGCCCAAATTAACCCAATTTTTTCTCAAAATGAAAAACTTGGATCACTCTTTGATTTTGTTGGAAAATTCTCAATTTTCATAAAATGACCCAAGTGACCCCTTTTCCTTGTCCTGCACACATATATACAAAAATCAATATATTTCATCGGGTAAGACTTCAAATAATTTTTATTTGTGCTGTTGTCAACTAAATGTGTGTTTTACCAGTGACCTCACATTCTGCCCCATTTATTATGAAAATGAGGTTATAAAAGGGAAAACCAATACAAATAATACATGGATGGACAGTTGTATTATAGCTTCATTGTATTTGATAATTTTCTCATCTTGTTTTAATCTAATGTCTGTAAGTTAATAACACCTGCTGGAGTGAGCCAGTCATTTAACTAGTAGCTGCGGACATTATCACATAATCTTTTGACCCTTTTGCTTAAAAGGAATGATCCAAAGGTATAATGCGAAATTTCAACAAATATGCTATTCACATCAATACCTGCAAATATCCAGCAGGGGTTTCATATTAACTTATGCAAGTAATTTTTTATTTATTTATTTTTAAGAATTTTGTTGGGTTTCGTGGTTCTGTGTGTTTTGGTTAGTTTGATTTTAGGTTTATTTATTCAGTGATGTCAGTCTCAAGTCTAGTGTTGCACATTTCAGATTTCCCCTGTGTTATTCCAGTCCATGTCTTACCCAGGTATTGTCTTTGCTTTCTCCTCGGTCAAGTCATAGTTCGTCAGTTTTTGTCTTAATTGATTGTGACACTACTTCGGGTGATATATTGGATTCTGGGTTTCATCCTTCCTTCTGTTCTCGTTTGCTAGTTTCCCCTTACTTTCCTATTTGTACTAACAATTACTAACAGTTTGTTGTTTTTCTAAAATTACTAACCAACACTAATATTGTATATAATACTAACCTACTAACTAGCACCCGGGATTATACAGCTGCACTTACTAATCGACTAATTACCTCTCCGCGTTTGCCCTGTTCTAGTTTCCGTATCTCGTTTTCTTAACTGGCTTAGCTATGCGTTCTGCAAAACCTCTGCATTCTCATGATCTATTCTGGCTCTCATTCTGTACACTTAGGAGTCTTTTTATTCAGTTTATTTGTTCCATTTAGGGAGAGTCTTGTGATCCATGTCTTTGTGGTAGTGTTTTCTTTTCGTTTCTTGTAATTGAGTTTCCCTCGTGTGATTACCCCTTGTTAATTATATTATTTTCAGCACCTGTTGTCGAGCTGTGTGTCTCTCTCCCCTCCCCTTTATATTCCCATGCAGCAGGCACAGAGGGCAGACGGGACTTTACTTTGCCTTACGTTTATCTGCTTTCGTTCCGAGTGTTCCACGCAATTACCATCCAGAGGCGTGTGCCCCGGGGGCCTGGGCGCTGTGCGGGCGGCGTCCAGTTGTTGCTGGGTTTTTCCCGAGTTTCTTGTGCCTGCTGTTTCCTTCCGCGCCACCTGGATTTTCTGAGTTCCCTGTGCCGCTGTGCGATGTACCTTTCTACGCCAGTCGGATCCCGAGTCCCCTGTGCCGCTGTGCGATGTTCCATGCTGCGCCAGCCGGACCCTGAGTTCCCTGTGCCGCTGTGCGATGTACCATGCTGTGCCAGCTGGACCCCGAGTTCCCTGTGCCGCTGTGCGATGTACCATGCTGCGCCAGCCGGACCCCGAGTTCCCTGTGCCGCTGTGCGATGTACCATGCTGCGCCAGCCGGACCCCGAGTTCCCTGTGCCGCTGTGCGATGTACCATGCTGCGCCAGCCGGACCCCGAGTTCCCTGTGCCGCTGTGCGATGTACCATGCTGCGCCAGCCGGACCCCGAGTTCCCTGTGCCGCTGTGCGATGTACTATGCTGCATTTGCATTTGTTGCTATTAAATTTCTGTTTCCCGCATCTGGTGTCTGACCCCACTTTCTTAACAAATTTTCATTAATTAATTATTTCATTAATTTCATAGTCTTTGCCGGGCTATCATATTTGTGTTGCTGTGAGAGGATGTGTTAACTCTGAATCCAGGCTTGGACTTAAGCTTTCAGAAACTTGAAAGATGATGAACTTCATTTATGCATTTTACAGCTGAGACAAACATAGGGTGCAGCTTGTAGAGCCAGTTCTGACACACACCTGAAGCCTGCTGCTGGACTGCACTACTGTCTGCTTGCAATCATTTAATCACTTTTTATTGTATTAATTATTAGCTTATATTAAACCAGGGACATCCCTTGAGGATCATAGTGTCTTTTTCACGTAAGACTTGGTTAAATCAGCTTGCAGTTTTTGATAAATTAGAGCAAGGCCAAAATGGGTATTACCAAATAAGGGTGTTAATGATTTATTTAATTCTATGCTTTGAATAAATGATCTATAAATGTAAAATTACACATGAGTAATTGCATTTATAATTGTTTATAATTGTAAACAAATTATAAATTATTTGCTTGCATAGATTTTATTTTGTATCATTTATATTATATTATTTTATTTTATCCAAAAAAAAAAAAGAACTGGGGTCCATCCCACCCCAATCTGAAATACTCAGTCAATGAACTTTGTACAAGAGTGCTCATATGCAACTAATGCTACCATCTGGGGAGAGTGCGGATAATACACCGTCTTCCTCCAAAACACGTCTGTCAGCTTCTTTATACTTGCCCCTTGAATCCTTGTAAACTCGGAACAAGGGCAGAGGAAACAGGAACATGTGCTTGCGTAGAGTTTTACTGAGCAGCTTATAAAGTATTTCAGAGGCATATTGTCCTTATTCCAACATTTTGTTTCAAAATGAAATGAAATTGCCAGTGAAATGTCTGCCAATGTAATTAGGTCCCAAACCCGTTCATTGTTCCAACCATTTTGAAATGGCAACCGTGAGCACCAGCCTAATTCATGACTTCGACTACTGCCCCATGCCTCCTCTTACATCAGAAGTCTTCTGCACCACTTTACTGGGTTGAATGGCTAACCAGCAAGCTCCAGATTCAATTTATAAGGAAGTATGTTGATGATGGTTCAATGCCCTTCGCAAAGACCGTCTACAAGTGACGCCACACGAACAACAGGCAAACAGTACCCCAATTCAGGCAATGGTCAATACGAAAAAATTCCCAGTCAGATGTTGCAGTCATGCTCCATTTTCGATGCTTTATTGGATAGTTCGGTGGCCAATTTGGTTCTGGTCTCGTGGAGCTGCAGAAATTGTGGTAGGTTACGTGGATACGGATACTTGGCCGTACACTACCGAGCATAGAAGCCATATTAAGAAGCTTTTAGCTGGAAAATGGTCATTTTCTCAAAGTTTTGAGATGGGCCTTCCATGGCGATATTCAGGCCATTGATACAATTTCTAGTACAATTTTTGGCTTTGCCGTCAACAATCATCGATGATGTAAATCAGTCCTTCTCAAACCTCTCCTGGAGTACCATCTCTCCCCACTAGCACGGATGATTCTAATGATTTGCTTATTATCAAGCATCTTCATGGGTAATGGAGCAGGCAGAGCTCTGAAACATGCAGGAGAAGTGGTACTCCAGGAGAGGTTTGAAAAGCGCTGATGTACTGTAGATTGCTATCATTCAATGTTATCTTGTGCATTCAATAGACCTAAGCACTAGCCAGCTGCTCACCGGAAGTTTGGTAGTCGCGGAAGTATAAGAAATTTTGGCAAAAAAGCTAGGTCCGGCTATTTTTTTGTGTATTGACAATTGCTTGAATTCTCAGCCAAAGACTGCATCAGGCAGCAGATTGCTTGGTCTATTCCCAGCTTAAGTTTTTACACATTTAATAGAGTGTCTCCAGGTTCAACCCTAAATTATTTAAATTCACGGGAAGTTCTTTTTGATCCAGGATGTGAGATGGCTCCATCACACACTTGACTCCAATTGCCAATGCCACCTCTGCCATCAGGCCATAAACAAGTTTATACAGGTAATCCATAATGCAATTCAGGCTATATTTACTTTGTACGTAGGTTTGATTAAGTTGCGAGCCTCCGAAGCCCACCCTCCTCAGAATGAAATCGATACGTTTGATCTTTCATGTCCCCATATCATGCTACCTCTGCCCTATTAGACTTGTCTTGCTCAGTCTAGCTTCAAGGAAATGAATTACCCCAGTAAGTGGCACTTCACAGAGCTGCAAGAGTCTGAACTTAAATGACCTTTGACTCCTCTGCATGATTGATGATGTCTTCATGGGTATGAGAAGTTTGACAGGATGTTCTCTGTGGTCTCTATGGGTCATTCAACCGTGCAATTGTGAAGATAGTTGATTGAAATGTTTTCAAGCATCTTGACTCTCTCGGAACATCCGAGAGTCATAGGGTATGTGTGATCCCTGATACCCAGAAGAGGTCTAAAATCTCCTGTAAATTATCTCACTACACTGCAGGCGGTTGAGGAATTTAGGAATTTATGTTAACCTGCACGAAAATGCCAATCAGGAAAACACTTTGCAAATTCAAGAGGCAAAACATAGTGCCACGGCTTGCACTAATGCAGTATAGCCCCCTTCTCTCACTCACAAATTTTGCTGTATGGCACAGCTATTCAGTCATTCTCCTGGATATTTGGAGAGCCGGGATGTCAGTGTTTAAATCAATAAAATCTAAAATAAAAAGCCTTTTTTTTACCACATTGTACTTGCTCTTATAGTGATGTCTTGTTTTCTGCATTATAATTGCTTCAATGTAAATGTATGCGATTGCACTGAAGCCTGTGATCCCCCACCTCCCCAGAAGGAACATTATAACTCAAATCAGCTTTCCTTGCTGTGAACGTTCCGATAAAATAAGGGGCAATCCATGCTGAAATGTGATGTTAAATTATGTGTGACATTGATGAATAGTTTTCATTTGTAAGCTACAAAAACTGAATAAGTAAACAGCCACTAAATCGATGGAACATTATAACCGAACCAATAAACATCTGTCACATAATAAACATTTATCATCAATTCAGCTATAATGTTAAACCGCATCATTAATTATGATGCAAGAATGCAGGCATATTCACTACCAATTGCACAGGAAACAGAGTGATCAGGAAAGGAATCATAGTTTGAAATTATGTGCCTTTTTGGTATTTAATTTTCATTTGAGTCTGATTGTATATGGTGTTACCATGTATTTATGGTATCACAGCATTTAAATTGAATAACAGGTATATCAAATATAGTTTCAGTACATTAATTGAATTCACATGTGAGAAACTGTACCATACCCTGTACCATGATTTGCAGTGTAGTCCATAAATACAGTACCAGTCAAAAGTCTGTGGACATCTTACTAATGACATAGGAAGCTAAAAACAAAAAACTAAGTTTTAGAAGTTTAACTTAAGGTTTTAGAGTTTTAATTTGAGTAGCCTAAAATTGCAGACGTTAAACAAAGAAATAAGAAATAAACTTCACATTAGAGAGCCCAAAACTTCACATTACAGAGCCCAAAATGCATGACAAGCTATATTCAGCCTTTTAACCAAAGAAAGAGACAGTTGGAGACAGGTTCAGAGACTGAAAGGTCAATGACAAGCAAACTACAATTCTGTGGGACTTTGGGATTTGTTCACATTTATCATGGAGTGAATTGCCATTGTTGAAAGGGGAAAAAAGGAAATTTTGATAAAAATGCCACTTCTGGGTATTTGTTATTATTATTATTATTATTATTATTTCTTATTATTTATTTATTTATTTGCATTAGCGATCACTCAAATTGTAGATACATGGTTTCTAAAACTACCAATTTGTTAGGCAATTAAGAATTTAACATTAAAGTCAATTATGATAAGTAAAACTTGCTTGGTGTTATTTTTGTGATTGGTTTTAGGAAAAACAATCGGAAAGAATTAAGTATTTGCTTTCAGAAACCTGATGAGCCGCTTAATGATTTACCATTGCCCTGAATTTGATCAGTTAAAACATACTGCCTGCTTGGCTTGCTTACTTGGAATATCGCAAACTAAACAGTATGAGCGTAGGGCTTTTAGACAGCATGGAATGTATAACCATTTCTGTCAGCACAGTTGAAGGAGGTGAAATGTTTCTCTGGCCTGAAGAGCAACAAATGAAAAAAATAGCACCTTGTTAATTCTGTGATGAGAATTGTTGTTGTAACAGCAATCTGCATATACAATGAGTCCTGAGGACAGAGTTTGGGTACCACTGAAGTAGAGCTCCAATTCTCAGGCATTGGATTCCAAGTACACTGTGCTCCTCAAGTGCACTCCCTGTAACTCACATGATCACTTCCATTGAATAATTACCAGAGCTCATCAGTAGAAAGGATAGGCAATTGGAGCTTATGCTGTTGGATTGTGGAGAGCTGTGCATCATTTTAATTAGTGGAAATACTGAGAATGTTTGTTGCACTCTTTCTAATGGGAGTGAACAATTGCTGTTTTATGATTGAGTGGATACAAGGAGTGCAATTAAAGCTGCAAGCAGTGTTGAAAGGGCCCTCGCATCCCTCGTGCACGTTGGGGTGGTGGCGAGATGTTGATAGGTGCAGGTGTCCATCCACAGCCATTGGACTTTGCTAGACTGTGTACAACATGTTTCCCTGAGGGGAGTGCAAAAATTTTCTTTAGGGCCCTATGATACCATTTTGGCATGCCTGTGTGCAAAACCTATACCATACTTATTGTGATACTGGCTTCATGAGTGTGTTGATTTTTGTAAATTTTCAAGCATGTTGAGACCCTCAAAAGGGCAGTTCTTTAAAAAAATGTTAAGGGGGCGCTACAGAGGCATTGTGCCATATTAAATGCCAATTGGGATAAGCCCATTGGGATATCACTTCGAAGATCAAAAGACAATGACACTTTGTGCAATGTTTGGCAAGCTTTGGCATATCAGAAGGCCTTTAAGCGTGTGTTTGTAAAATTTGGAAAAATCACAGGAAATGGCTCATAGCTCAATTCCTGTTTGGCCATAAAATTTCTAATCAATTACCATATTCATGAATGAGAAATTCAACTATCACACCAAATTTCATGAACATTCAAGCACTTTTATCTAAACATGGCTGTGACTAGAAGGCACTGTGGAGCTACCTGCCCAGGCCCAATCTAATATCAGCATATATTTATACTTGGAAGGAGACCGTTATCAAGCCTGTAAAGTTTCGGGCAAATCTCACAAAGTATGTGTGAGTAAAATCAACTTCCTGTTTCATGGCGAAACATTGAAATTTGCTGCAACGCCACGGATACATCGTTTGAAGTATCCAAAAAACCTTCACAATGTAATATCAGAAAGGTCTTCAGATGTCATAAGCCAAATATTAAGTTGATCGGATAAAATCTGTGGGAGGATTTCGTTACAGTACGATGCCTGTTATGACTGAAAATGTTAGAAAGTTGAGATTTCAATTAAAAATGGCGGACTTCCTGTTGAGTCTAGGTCATGGCACCAAGAGACGTTTTTTTTAGGTCTCAGCAAAAATCACATGTCCACTGAATTTTGCACATGTATGTTTACTGAGCTGCAAGGGCTGCTTTTTTAAAAATTTTCAGGGGGCGCTATCATGCCATTTTGCCACGCCTATGTGTGAGCTTTTGATCATAGTGATAAACATGATTGGCTTTATACATGTACAAAATTTTGTGAGTTTTCACGCATGTTAAGACCCTCAAAAGGGTAATTCTTTTAAAAAACTGATTTGGGCGCTATAGAGCCATTATTCCATATTTAATGCCAATTGATGGGTGAAATTGAAGACGATAAGACAATTATAATTTGTGCAATGTTTTGCAAGTTTTTGAGTATTCTAATTTATAAATCTTATGACCAACTTAATAAGTGTGCAAAATTTTGTGAGTTTTTGAGCATGTTGAGGCCCTCAAAAATGTAATTATGTATTAGGGGGCGCTAATTTTGTCAAAAATTTTGACAAAGCCCTTCATTATGACTACTATGGCCCCACCAAATTTCGTGAGAATCCGAGCAAGTGCGTTCCAAAATTGCCACTATTTAGTGGCACTGTAGAGCCACCGGGGCAGATACATGTACGTTGCCTGCATAAAACAAAAATTTTCGCTAGGCCTGAGGTGCCTGCCAATTTTCATGAGTTTTTGACCATGTTAAGGCCCGCAAAAATGCAATTAATTTCGGTTGAAAATAATAATAATAATAAACATTACAATTACAATAGGGTCCTCGCACCATTCGGTGCTCGGGGCCTAATTAAAGAAAATGGTGTCAGTAGCTGAGGGAGTGCACCATTGTGATATACCACAATTTTTTTTTAAATAAATACCCTCAAAAGTTAGCAGTCTCTATTTCATCGCATGGTCAAGTCCAGTGTGCTGGAGCACAGAGCAGAAAATTGTAGCAGTGACCACATCCCAATGGACTGTACTGCATGTGTCTTAGTACAATTGGAACGAGAATACTTAAGAGTTGAAGTGGGTGGGATGCTGCATTTGTAGTGAAGAAATAAAGAATATCAGTTCAAAGAGGAGAAAAAGAGGCTCTGAATGTTCTTTCTGTATACTCATTTGATAGTGAATAGGCAGGCCTGAAAAATATCCTTTTTAGAACAACATTCAATGAAGTATGAAAAGCCATTTAATCATCTAAAAAGTTCAAGGAATCAAATGACTTTTACCTGCAGCAATTGACGTTTTAGGTATTGGTTAATGTTTAAATGAGGCATGATCAAATTGATTAAGACGCAAAGTAGTCATGTAAGCAGCTGGAACTATGCACGGATACATGAACAAAATAAGTAACGGCCATAAGGCTTGGCCAAAGTGATTAAATGTAAACGGCTAGAGCCTAGGTCCTAAAATCATGGTCCTCGATGTCCAAGACCTGCTGGTTTTCCACCCTCCCTTTATCTGGGAGTCAGGTGTAAAGACAGTCTGACCAGTCAGGGGCAATAAATGCTCATTTACTCACGTGGGATAAAAGAATTGGACTGAATTTGGATTCAAGGTTCAGATTTGAAGACCCCTGGGCTAGAGGAACTCGGCCCAGTCATTCAGTTCACTGTATGAACACGATATCTGGTGTTAAACCAGCACCCAGGGCCAATGAGTTAGAAATGTGGCATGAAAAAGTACATCAGCCATGTCAAAAAGAAAAAAAATGGGGAGAAGGGTGTAGGGATGAGACTGTGACCACAGGAGGCAAAAAAAATCCAATTAGCATGGTTAACGAGCTGATATTCAGATGCCTTGATCTAAGACTCTCCCGTGGTCCATTTGTCCAACTGCCAATAATCACAGTCAGGCCTATGTGTCTGCTTTTGCATGAATGTCCCGGGCAAATGGGGATGGGAACAGGACTCAAATGAGGGCCTGCAGTTAAAGCATTTTACTTATCCTTTATACCACTGTTTTTGGGTGCATTTGTGGAATTAGCATTTGTGGAAGGTTCAATAAAGTGTGTGGGTCTGTGCAAGTGCTTTGGTGTGTTTGTGTGTCTACATGGGCACATCCCTGTTGTTGTTGCAGTCAGAGAGGCAAAACCAGCATGGATATAATCTATACATACTGTGCTGGCGATTTGTGTAATTTCACACATCCCCTCTGAAACCACCGTAAATAATGAGTCTGTTTTCCCGCACACACCGGTTTTACTGTGTGACGAAGACAATGAGCCAGGTTTCAAACATAGTCATGCAGTGAAAACTGCATTTTGCAGCCGTTTCTGCAGGTAAAACTGGCTAATTCAATCAGCTGTTATCATACCCGTGCATATAGCCCATGCATAGCACTGGTATCGGCTATCTATATTTTATTACTGAGTTGGCGATTTGCGTAATTTCACACATCTCCTCCGAAACCACCGTGAGTAATGAGTCCGTTTTCCTAATACACCAGTTTTACTGTGAGACAAAGACGATGCGCCAGGTTTCAAACTTAGTTATGAAGTGAAACTGCATTTTGACGCCATTTTTGCAAGTGTTCACTTCTGGAAGAAAGCATGAAAATTTATATACAGGGGTTTTTGAGTATGCTGAATCCGATTTTCAATGAATCCACACTGGCAAATCAACGGTTCCCACTCAAAAATGTGAAATTCAAGATGGCTGCCACCCATATTAGAAATTTCAGTTTTTGGCCATAACTTTGGTTCTATTTGACATAAAAACATGACCTTGGAGGCAAAATGTAGGTTTTAAGGGTCATGGAATTCAAATGTGTAGTTACCAACATAATAAATTGTACTCGGACCAAAATCCAAGATGGCCACCATATATATTTGTTCATTTTAGTTCGGGACCATAATTTTACTTACTACTGACATACATGCAGGATCCTGGTGGTAAAACATAGGTTATTGGGATCAAATATGGCAAAATGTAGGTTTTAAGGGTCAAGGAATCCAAATATCTAGTTAGCAATATCAAAAATTGTACCCAGTGCAAAATCCAAGATGGCCGCCACACATATTTGTGAATTTTAGTTCGGGACCATAAAGTTAGTTCCAGCTGATGTACATGCAGGATCCTGATCGTAAAACATAAGTTATTCAGGCCAAAGATTAAAACGATATGTTTTTTAATAATTCTCACTCAGGTCATATTCCAAGATGGCCACCATAGATTGCAAATTTTAGTACCTTGCTGTAACTAAATTATACTCAAAGTCAAAATTGAAGATATTGTCCTGTTTCATGTTGAACCATTTAATTCAAACCAGTCATTTACTTTTTTGTGTAATCATGGTAATTGACACTTTTCACATAGTTGCTCTATAAAAGTTGAAAAATCTTATCTGGATAATATTGTTCACTTCATATTTCAGCAGTAGTGACAAAAATATTAGTACATGTGACAAAAAAAAAGGTTTCGGTGACATGAAAATAACTGCTAAACTTTATATTTGGACTTCATGAGCAACGCATATTGTTCATTCCCTGAAAGACTCTGCACGATCATTGGATGTCCCGTTGTGCGCACTGGCCACCACAGAAACAGAGTTGTGTGCAGGGGAGGCTGGATTTAGAACATTGGCATCGTCCTGTACATCGCTTTTTGCAGGCACATTTGATGAATTCTCTGCACCCCTTTGATACCTCGGGGAGAGTGCTCCACAAGGGCACCCAAACCCCTCCACTGTCCAGTCTCCATCCCCACTCAGACGGACTCGGAAAGGGTAGGTCTGGCTGTACAAGCCTGTCCCCAGATGTGTCCCACTTGGTAAGCTGCTCGCTTTACGTGTTCTACCAGTGCTGCTCGTGGCGGTGGGATGTTTTCCAGCGTCCGGTTACCATTGGAAAACAGCTGCTTCCTAGCTTCATTGTGTCCATCTGTGATGTGGCTGCTCTGTGACACGTTTCAACCACTTTTTGGTCACCAAAGAAGCAGAGACTTTCCTCAGTCTTACAGGAAGCTCCAGGAAACGCAGAACGCAGTTTACTTTTGAGTGGGAAAGCATCATCCATTTTGTCAGCCCTTTTGCGGGCACGCTCAACTTTGTCTTGGTTGAACCGCATGTGACATGTTTTGTGCCATTTTGCATTGTGCTCAAGGAGAGTTGCAGCGATACCTTGACCTTCATCCTAACTTGACAATTGTATGTTCATTGGCAGGGCATCAAGTGTATGCAGTACTTGTATGTGCTCGGCTAAGGATTCATAGCATTTGGAGTCGTTTACTCTCTTGCTTTGGGATGAATCTCTCAGGGGTTCAGTTGAACTTTTTTGACACAAGACACACAACGTCCAGTCTGTTTGTGTTGTTTCTGGGAGATGGACTGTACTATCAAGCTTTATTTTCTTAGATGCCAGCGTTCTGTACAAGTTCGTGGTATTAGACTAGTCAACTGGTTAGTTGCTACATTCTACAGTACATGTACTTGGTACCATCCATCTCAATCCCTGAAAAAAAAAAACAGGAAACATATATGTAGTCATGCCCTGTCCATTCAGTATAATTTATATGCAGGGGTTGCATTTATGCATGAAATAATGCTTATAATGATACTCTTGGAGTTTCTGTGAATCAAACATCATCGGCATCCCATACACAGGCAGTGTTTATGGAGTTTCTGAAAAACTAAATAAAAGCGTTCATATTGAAATTCTCAGTTCGAATGGCGGCCAACTTGGAATGAGCTTTAAGTGGAATTTGCTATATTATAAATGATATTATTTTAACCTTTGACCCCACTTAACTATTTTTGGCAACAATGGTCCCACATGTGTCATCATTGTCAGGTAAAACTAAAATTATGTTCCTGAAATGAAATTTTTAAAAAATGTGTGACAGCCATCTTGGATTTTGGTCCGAGTACAATTTATGATGTTGGCAACTACATATTTGAATTCCATGACCCTTAAAACCTCTATTTTGCCACCAAGATCATGTTTTTATGTCAAATAGAACCAAAGTTATGGCCAAAAATAGACATTTCTAATATGGGCGGCGGCCATCTTGAATTTCGCCTTTTTGAGTGGGAACCGTTGATTTCTCAGCTTAGATCCATTGAAAATCGGATTTAGCATACCCAAAAACCTCTCTATATAAATTTTCATGCTTTCTTCCAGAAGTGAACATCTTTTTGACATATCTGCCCAGCTATAGTGGAGCCATGGGTTGCTCTGGAGTAGCCTGATAATATCAGACTCTGCTACTTCGCTTTGCTTCGTACAAAGAGTCTGGGCAGTCGTGATTAACAAGTGTTTACTTCCTGGTAGGTGGGCGCTTGTCTGAAGTTGAAAATCATTGGTGTACCTGTAAACCAATCACTAATGTTTGTCGATGACGTATGTTAGCGCCGGCATAACAATTTGGAATTTTGGAAAGGTAAAGGGCTGTTCCTTCAAAAGATTTTTTCTTCATGGGATATTGTTACCCAAACGATAAATGAAGCTCTCAGGTAGGTTCTGACTGGCTGCTTCTGCTTCACCGTATCTGCTTTGCCATTCTAAGCTTATGCTGCTTGCCATTACTCAACTTTGAAAGTTAATTAACGACCGCTGCAGAAAAAAGGATAATCTACATTGGCTATAGCGAATCGCTGCATTTCAGGTGGCTGATCTCTTCTGGGTGTTGTAAACTCTGCTAGGATGGTTTTAAAAATGCGGTAAGGGTAATAAGAAAATGTCACAAAAAGGCAGTCTGCAAATTGGATGGGTGTGTCATGCCTGAATAGCCAATGTGCTGGAGTATTAAATAATTTTTTGGAGTTTTGCTTATGTTTCAGGCTCTCTGCCTTAAAGCAATTTGTATTTGTTTCTCCTTGCGGTGTAATGAGTTACACTAATGTTGTTGCATTATGGGAATTTACCTTAACAGCCAGCTGCTCCATCCATTTTTAGTATCCCCCCGGCATATAATGCGGGGGGATAAAGCTATCGCTCTGTCCGTCTGTCTGTCCGTCTGTCTGTCTGTAACCATGAGTTCGTCTGGGCCATTTCTTGGAAACTATATGTGCTAGCTTCACCAAACTTGACACACGTCAATCATGATGTGTAGATGTGCCTTTTAAAGGTTGTTAGACAAGCTACAGCCGGGGGGATCCGCCATTGCCAGATGGCTCTTGTTTAAAATATACAAGATTGTTCAGTTTAATACCCTTAGTCAAGGAAGGAGATTGAGAAAGACAAGCACATCATAAAAGTATTATTACCCATGGCACTGAGCGAGCTCACTGCTTCTAAAAATTGCCATCCTTATCTCGAGTTGCATTCAAGGCAGCCTTATTATTGAGTTAGTGAACTAGCTACATGAAAAATAATTTGGCTATCCAGCCAAGATTGCTCTGTTATGCAGTATTACAAAACCCAAAACCAGTGAAGTTAGCACGTTATGTAAATCGTAGATAAAAACAGAATACAATGATTTGCAAATCCTTTTCAATACTCAATTGAATACACTGCAAAGACAAGATGTTTAATGTTCAAACTGAGAAACTTTATTTCATTCATTCATTTTCGATACCCGCTTATTCCTCACTAGGGTCACGGGGCGAGCTGGAGCCCATCACAGCTGACTACGGGCAAAGGCAGGGACCCACCCTGAACAGGTTGCCAATCCATCGCAGGGCACACACACCATTCACAGACCATTCACTCTCACACGCATACCTATGGGCAATTTAGTGTCTCCAATTAACCTGATATGCATGGCTTTGGACTGTGGGAGGAAACCGGAGTACCCGGAGAAAACCCATGCGAACACGGGGAGAACATGCAAACTCCACACAGGAAGGCCCCAGGCCGGGATTCAAACCCACAACCTTCTTGCTGTGAGGCAGCAATGCTAACCACTGTGCCACCGTTGCAAATAATCATTAACTTAGAATCAGTCAGCAACACATTGCAAAAAAGTTGGCACAGGGGCCTTTTTACCACTGTGTTAAATCGCCTTTCCTTTTAACGACACTCAGTAAACGTTTGGGAACTGAGGAGACCAATTTTTGAAGCTTTTCAGGTGGAACTCTTTCCCATTCTTGCTTGATGTACAGCTTAAATTGTTCAACAGTCCAGGGTCTCCATTGTCGTATTTTACGCTTCATAATGCACCACACATTTTCAATGGGAGACAGGTCTGGACTACAGGCAGGCCAATCTAGTACCCGCACTCTTTTACTACGGAGCCATGCTGTTGTAACACGTGCAGAATGTGGCTTGGCATTGTCTTGCTGAAATAAGCAGAGGCTTCCATGAAAAAGACGTTGCTTAGATGGCAACATATGTTGCTCCAAAACCTGTATGTACCTTTCAGCATTAATTTTGCATTCACATATGTGTAAGTTGCCCATGCCTTGGGCACTAATACATCCCCATACCATCACAGATGCTGGCTTTTGAACTTTGGGCCTATAACAGTCAGGATGGTTCTTTTCCTCTTTGGTCCGGAGGACAAGACGTCCACAGTTTTCAAAAGCAATTTGAAATGTGGACTCATCAGACCACAGAACACTTTTCCTCTTTGCATCAGTCCATCTTAGATGAGCTTGGGCCCAGCGAAGCCGGCGGCGTTTCTGGGTGCTGTTGATAAATGGCTTTCGCTTTGCATTGTAGAGTTTTAACTTGCACTTGCAGATGTAGCGACGAACTGTAGTTACTGACAGTGGTTTTCTGACGTGTTCCTGAGCCCATGTGGTGATGTCCTTTACACACTGATGTCGGTTTTTGATGCAGTACCGCCTGAGGGATTGAGGGTCACGGGCATTCAATGTTGGTTTTCGACCTTGTCGCTTACGTGCAGTAATTTCTCCAGATTCTCTGAACCTTTTGATGATATTGCGGACCGTAGATGATGAAATCCCTAAATTTCTTGCAATAGCTCATTGAGGAATGTTGTTTTTAAACCGTTCGACAATCAAATGCTCACGCATTTGTTCACTAAGTGGTGACCCTCGCCCTATCCTTGTTTGTGAATGACTGAGCATTTCAGGGAAGCTGCTTTTATACCCAGTCATGGCACCCACCTGTTCCCAATTAGCCCGTTCACCTGTGGGATGTTCCAAATAAGTGTTTGATGAGCATTCTTCAACTCTTTCAGTCTTTTTTGCCACTTGTGCCAGCTTTTTTAAAGCATGTTGCAGGCATCAAATTCCAAATGAGCAAATATTTGCAAAAAAGAGTCGAGAAACTGTTTTCAGGTCATGGTTACCTTGCTGCTCATTTAAATAACTGGATCAAATTTGGCTGCTTAGTAATGTTAACATTAGTGATGTGCTGCTTCTTTTTGAACTATGCTGACACCCAATTCCATAACCACTTGCTGTGATATTAGTGTTATTCATTTATCCCTGGCAGGTTCTCTTTTTATCTGCAGTGTAATGATATGCAAAAACAACATTCAATGAACCTTGCAATGGCTGCTCTGCTTAAGATCGTAGCAACTTGAGTGGTCAGCAATTCAAAATCTTTTATCAGGTCAGGTGGACCTTGTTCCCAAAAATATTCTCCTCCTGAGGCCTTGAAGAATGTTCACTGCTCGGATCAGCCACCCCAGCTAGCACTGGAATTTCTGTGATTGACCATGCATGCAAGTATCATGCAATGAACATTTCCCATGTCTTGACTTCAAGACAAATTTTCAGCCAACAGGCTGAACTAAACACACTAAACACACAATGCTCCACTATTTCTCTTGTATAGGCTTCAAGAGAAATCTTGCCAACCACCAGTCTACCACTACACATAGCATATTTCTCTTCTTTTGGCTTTGAGAGAATTTGCACTAGCTGCCAGGCTCTAAGTACACATAGAACATTTCACACCAGATATTTCTCTTGCGTTGACTTTGAGAGAAATTGTGCCAGCTACCACACTATCACTGCACATAGAATACTTCACATTGCATATTTCTTTTGAAATGGTTTCAAGAAAAATTTTGCTAACTGTCAGGCTGTCCCCACACAATGCACATCATTTTCACTCTGAAGTCCAGTTTGCCTATGCCTAACATGGTTTTGGTCGAGGGGCTATTTGTTGCTCCCTGCCTTTGCTTCCATTCCTGGACAGACAGAAATGTTCCAGAACAAAGCCATGTCAACAACCTCAATATCTGCTTGAATGCTGTTAAATGAAATATTTTGACAAAGTGATCTTGCTAGAAATAAGAATTTTTTAACGTCTTAAAATTCCTGTAAAATTTGCCGGAAACAGCGGACATACCCAAAATAAATTGCCAGTTGTTCCTGAATCATTTGGAAAGCATGCATAGTTTTGGTCTCTTTTGAAAGATAACACCCTTTAATGTATTACCCAATAGTAAGAATCACTGTAAGAGCTACTAACATTGATTAACAGAAGTTTGAACACACTGAAGTAAAACTTCTTTGTTTCTATCTGAATTTTGTTTGCAAACAGATGCATGCAGATAACTGTTACTGAGACTTATTAGCTGGGTAACACATTGGGACCATAGTATGAGCCTGCACATTGTTCAAGCTCAAATCTGATCACAGTACCACTGACGAAAAAAAAAGACACATTTTTCAAAGGGAATGTCAATGTCTCAGTACTGAGAATAAAAAGGCTATTGGTCTTGTATGCTTCAATATATGGCCATAATCTTAGGCTCTAATGAAAGATGACACAAAGGAGTATTCAATCTTATAAACTGATTAGCCGTCAGTATCGCTTAAACTGAGTAACTAAAGCATAAACTTCTTACAGTGCTTTTTTCCCCTGCTTTAAACAAAATTTTCTGCATATGAATGATTCCAAACAAGAGTGTTGGTAAAAAAGTAGTTTATAAAAAAGTAACAGACAGCAAACTATTTAAACATTTATATTATTCATAATTATACATTTTACAGGTTATTTGCAACATGCCAGTCATTGAATCCGTCACGTCCAGGGACAATGTACTGTTATGGCCCCAATTTCTTATTACATTTACAACATAACAGCAACAGCAACAGCAAGGGATGACAGACACAGTTTTAAAACTCAAACACATTTAATTAAACAGACAAAGACAATAACAACTAAATAACAGCTAAGACCAAGATTGATTATCAAGAAAAAAAGAAATAATTACAGTCCCTTGTTTTGGTGGGGTTTCCTGGTGATGTGCTGGGTGAAAAACAATCCACAACAGACTGCACAGGTCTTGAACAGAATTAAAGGTCTGGTCACGTATCCTTCTTCTTGCAATTTCTCCTACTTTACTGTCTCAATTCTTTTCCTTATATACTCTTTTGCAGACCCCACCCACATTTAGACCTCTTTTTTTTAATTTTCTGAGACTTGCCCCAGACATGTCCAGGACATGTCAAAACATGACTCCAGTCTGAGCTTAACAAAAAAAGGTAAATACTGCCATCTAGTGGCCTATATTCACATTACAGTACAAACACATTACAAGAGCAGCACTGCAGTGGAGTCTTTGCATGGGAGTGCCTGGACGTCAGGTGACCAGCAGTGCTGATATGCATTAGCATGTGATGTGCTCCACGCGGGGCAGGAGATCATTTGGGTCTGGGTTTAGAGGCAGACTCAGCCCCGGCCAGCTCCCTGGCAAGCATGTCTCTGAATACCTTCTAGTGCAGAGGCATCTCTCCTTTACCCTTATCAAGGCCTTAAAGAGGTCCACTTCGCCCATGCACCCAAATGTACATAAAAAACACAACATCGAAAAAAATATATATACCAAAACATTCTTACAGTACACTAAGCACACAAAGCATTACATTTTAAAAGGAATTAAAAAAAGTCGAATATATAGCACATAACAGTTGCACTACATCAGTGCTGGTGGAGTTGTGACGTCCTTCATCGCCCGCTACCCATCTGCCCCTTTGACCCTATTTCGGACTGTGTCCCACGTATAGGCCGCGTGGAGTGCTGAACACTGGGAGGCATCCCTTGTATCTTGCCACTGGACAAAAAGGAAGGAGTCCTTCCTAATCCAGTGTATGCTGCCGCAGGGAGATTTTGAGTCCAGACTGTTGGCTTTATTTTTTGCTAGTCCAATTCTGTTCGTGTGGATGGTTCTATACACCCAGATCCTCTTTTGAGGAAGATCGCAGGATCAGGCAGGACTTTTGTAGGTAAAATGAGTCTGCTAAGAGTTGGTGCCCAGCAACTTCATGCCATTTAGCTCCATCACAGAATCAAAATTGAGCCCCTTGCCACGACTTTCCTGGAGCTTTCCCTCATTCACAAAAAAGTCCCACGTATAACCGTTCCTGGAATCTGCCAGAACAGTTTGTATCCCCCTGCAAATGAGCTTTTTTCATATATTGTTCAAGCCCAATCCAGGCTTTGGAGGCAACCGTTCTCTATTAAAATTTCCTAGCTCGGGCAATAGTTCCTTCTGCAGACATCTCTCATCTCCTAAAAGAGTGGCTTTATTGAATTTTGCTCTACATTGTAGCGCAGTTCTCAAAGAATAGCAGGAGGTGGCGATAACGCTTGCTAGGTGCTTGTCCTTTGCCTGATGAAACAGCTAGATGTGATGTTAACCCACTGGTTTTAATGGGAATGATAGCAGATCATGTGATTGGTCGCAATGGAGCCAAGCACCACCCGAGTCTCAAACTTTTATAAAGCACCCATAAAATTACTGGTAGCAAGAACAAAGCTTTGGTGCAACTGGTTTTAATGATGCAACAAACAGAGAAGCACTTATGGGAGATGGTAGCAATGCACGATTATGTCAAGTCCTAACCTGACAAGGCTTTCATTCACATATGAGAGGGAACACAACAACAGGAGAAAAACGTCTTCCACTCAATAGGCAAGAAAAGCAGGGACTGAAAGCTGAGGCATTCAAGGAAATATTGACTTTCTGGGGGTAATAAGCAATGGAAATTGAAGCATGGCAAGGGACTCTCTTAAGCGATATTTGTAAGGATGAATCACCATGTTGCGGTACCTCCTCAAAGCAAGTAGTTATTTCAGTGACGGACATGATGATGAGTGATGCGTTATTGGCTGCCAGTCTGTAAACATGAAACCATCCTTAGTCTCTGTGATTGAACTTAAGTTACCACTCCCATTTGCACACTGAATGCTTGTTTATTTATGTGTCTCTAAGGGTGTATGGATTGCAGTGCAGTCTATTGTGCTCCTTTCAAGGTTACTTCGTTGAGGATAATGAGTGATTGTACTTTGAATGGTTAATTTTATGTCCTCCGGGGTCTAATAAACGCATGGGATCATTTGAAACACTTCAGAGGTTGACTATTTCTAATGACATTGATAAAAAATAAATAATTGAAACAGCTGATTATGTTTTCCAATAAAGATAAAGGTCAGTAATGGTACTTGTTTACTGAGTACACAGTTCTAAAAAAAAAATGAATTGTGCACGTCTTATGATTCGAATATGACAATATGGCAATGTGAAAAAGGTAATTCTGGTCACAAAATTAAAGTGCAGTATAGTTTTGATTTGTGAGTGTTTGTCCACATAGCTTTGTATTTTTTAATGTTTTATTAAATGTCTTATGTAATTTATGCTCTGCTGATGCCGTTAAATGAATGAAAGCTATGAAAAGAGGCTGAAGATTCTTAATCTCTTCAGTCTTGGGGAAAGGAGACTAAGGGGCGATTTGATTGAGGTATTTAAATATGTTAAAGGGATTAACAAAGTGAATTATGTAGGATTCCTTCGACCAAGTGTTGTGAGTAGAACTCAGGGTCACAAATGGAAGTTGACCAAAGGTAAATTTAGCACTGATATTTGGAAATATTTCTTCACCCAAAGAGTAATTTCAATGTGGAATAGCTTGCCTGACCATATTGTTGAGGCAAAGACCTTGGGGGTTTTCAAGAGCAGGCTTGACTTAAAGCTAGATACCATTGAGTCACTGAATATCTGAAGGGATATATTCACAATAGTATAAAGAAACTGGCGAGTGTAGTTGGGCTGAAAGGCCTGTTCTTGCCATTCATGTTATGTTATGTTATGTTATGTTAAATAACTATTATTTCCGCCTTTTGCACCTGTTTGCTATAGCGACATTGTGAGACTGGAGGTGATCTTTAATGATTTCTTGATCCACATATTGAAACAATGTGAATCTGATTTAAGTACTTTTAAATTTAGTGAAATCTTATCACAATGGCCTCCCAACTTGAGGAATTCAGTCTTCAGATTCAATAAAAAAATCTATGTTTCACGTACCAGAGGGGAAAGTGCCTTCATACTGCTTGCATGATTAACTGGAACAGGATTACTTTGATATTACCTTGATTATCTGACTCCAAAGTTTGTCTTAAACTTTCTTTTCAACAAACTGTTGGGCACTGCAAATCCTCACCAGTTGTGATCCCAGTGAAAGCAGTCCAGTGTTAGCTGGCTAGATGCCAGATTATGTGAGCGATTGGCTCAAATGTAAGTGACATTATCATATGTTTCAAATGTAAGCTTCATTACCATATGGTTCATGGTAATAATGCACTTAATTTATGCCTACTTTATTGAGCATTTGCCAAATGCAGTCCAAACCAAGTTGGTATAAATAAAATAAAGGTAGAATACAACACAAAAGAGTCCTCAGGACACTGGGTCTGGGAAAGAATAGATTCTCTCCTCAGAGACCTTTTCAGGGCTGGCAAGTGGAAGGTGGGTACACTAAAATTATTTGTAGGGCTCATGAAACTAAAAATATTTTTCTTCAATAAAATCAAAATAGGACAGCAACAATAATAGGCTAATACAAACACCATCACATTAAAGGACAGAAAGAAATAAAAAACAACATGAAGTCAACAGATGAAGGTCATGTGGCATTTCAGGCCAAAGGCGCAGCCTGATATTTTGGCCTCTAGCACCCGGCCCAAAAATGATGGCCCAAGTTCCCACCATTTAAGCAAATTAATTTTGTATTCAACTGTTTAGTGTTATAAATATTTGTGTCCAGTCATACATATTTGCCCATTTCCAGCCTTTTCTTTTACGTGCTAGTGAAGCTGTCTACTGTATTTAATCCCGGAATTTCCAATAAATGCATTCCCCGGTTCAGGAACAACAGATACGTGGCGCATCGATCCTCACCACAAATTAAACTGACAAACGCTCATGCCGGGATCAGTTTGAGCACAAAGACTGCCCTGTGCGGTGGCAGCACTGATAAATCAAAGGGAACAGGTTGGACAAGAAGAAATAAATACTAGCCCCTGTATCGACAGGTACTGTAAATCACATGGGAGGACTGGGGTGCGGGGGCCCCCACATATCCGGGCTACATGTATAATGCAATTCCAGGTAATTCCTGAGGACAAGTACATTGTGTGTGTGTGTGTGTGTGTGTGTGTGTGAGTGCATGCGTGCATGTTCTTTAGGAACATGTTCTCTGGAACTGGAGAGAAAAGAGATCTGAATCACAGCTTGTGTAGAGAACTTTTACTGGAAAGCA
Source organism: Gymnothorax reevesii (assembly GCA_029721435.1). Taxonomy (NCBI): domain Eukaryota; kingdom Metazoa; phylum Chordata; class Actinopteri; order Anguilliformes; family Muraenidae; genus Gymnothorax; species Gymnothorax reevesii. The sequence goes on from CM056586.1 coordinate 58,769,014, forward strand.
GTATACGACAACCTCAGTTCTAAAAGAACTGGGGCAGTTTGTTAAATGCATGTAAATCAAAATAGCAATTTTCAAATTCTCTTTTGCCAACATTTAGTTTAAAATATTCCAAGGAAAAAATAATATGTTTCACTAATTGAGCTCTGTATTTTTGTAAATATACAGGAATTCCAAATTTGATGTTTGCAACGTGTTCCAGAATATTTGAGACAGGGGAACAAAAAGACTAGAACAGTTGTAGAAATTTCAGAAAACTATACTTGGAAAACTATTGAATCAAGTTCCGCGTTAAAATGAGTATTCACAAAAGGCATCATGGTCATTTACCCGCAGGATGTTTCATGATCTTTTTTAACGGCTGCAAGAACAAATCGTCATAAATTTTCAGACCAGCATTTCTAAACATCTGATTGTGCAAAATTAAGGGAATTTTCCCTCAACTCTCCAAAATAATGTGAAAAAAATTGCGGAGTCCAGAGCAAAAAAACAGAATAGATGACATGGTCAAATAACAATATTGGATGCACATGACCTTCGAGCTCTCACACAGCACTGCATTTAACGCCATTAAACCCTATCTTTTCACTTCAGTTTTTTTCACATCGTAGGAAAATTTTCAGTCACATTCTGAATCTGCTGTTTGCTACATTGTTCTAATATTGAGAGAAATATTCAAACTCAGGATGCCATGTTTTTACTGTCACAGCAATAATCAAATAGAAAAATATCTAAATTTTTTTACTCACTTTCTGCGATTCAACTGGACATATTTCGGAAACCTTGGGATCTTATAAAACCCCACGGCAATACCAACGACGGAAACTGCCAAAGGCGAAGGCTCAGTGCTTTCTTCTGGCTGGTGCATTAACTTTTGGGTTGGTGTAAATCATAATAAGAATGAATCAATTTTCTCTGTTCGTAGAACAGGACACAAAAGCACAACAGTTACGATTAATCTGACTCCATATTGTTAATTACAAATACACTGCTCGGCCAAAAAGAAAGTCGTACACTCAAATATTTCGTTGGAACCCCTTTAGCTTTGATTACAGTGCATATTCATCTTGTCATTGTTTTGACAACTATATGCAATGCCAGAACATTTGTTTTCGATCAGAAATGGCATAATTTTTGGCTGAGATCTAGTCTTCTCAACATAATGGTTGAACCACTCGGTGGTCTTTCTTGAGCACATCCCAATAACTTTTAATGTGTTTAAGGTCAGGATTTTGTGGCAGCAAATTTGTTTCTGAAAATGATTCCTCATACTTGTTTTTGTCATTCATGGCTTTCTTTGCTAAATACAGGCCAATAACTTGCCTGTTCTGAAATACTGTAACGTCTTTTCCACCATCAAGGGATGTGTCTTCCGACTTGATTTTTTAAGAAATGAGTGACGCGCTTCTCCAGTCAGGGTAAAAATGATTATTGCCAGCTGAAACATATTAATAACGGCAATAATGATCCAATTATAGAATTTGTTCATTAATTTCCAAACGGTGACTTTTTTTTTTGGCCGAGCAGTGTATAGAATTTTGTTGTAAATGTGTTGAGTTTAGAATCATAATATCACAGTTGGTCCTTTGCCAATTTTACACTTTTGTGCTTCCGGACCCACGCAATCACTAAACCTTAGTTCGGGGAGCCCTGCATTGGTTAGCCAGCAGCCACCGTAATACGCGAGTTCCTTTACCTCGCTACAGTTACGGACCCGGGTCAACTAGTATGATACTAATAGTACCTATCGGGCTCCTTAAGGAAAATTTGACAAGAACCGGCGTATTACGCCCATGGGTCCTCTTAAGCCAAAACTCCAGAGCCAATACCCCGCCAATCCCGTCAGCAGTCGAGCGTGGCCCCCGTTCTAACTTACCAAGGCTCCCAAAAACTCTGTCTGCAACTGGCTACTGACAGTAGGTCTCAGTCAGCACCCGTTTCCCCTAAGTATTTAACCATAATTTCGGCTAAAGGAACCAAGATGGATTTAAAATCATAAAAACCACACAAATTACAACAAGACAAGTTATTAATACAAAACAAATTTAATTATACAGGTAGGTAGGTCCACACAGCAAATTTAATTAGTCCGTTACATAATTTAGAAATGAGCAATTGAATGTAACAGTCTCTTACTGAACCTGTTTTGGCTACACACGCTCTAATGTGCGCGGGGAGAGATCAAATATGATCTTCTCTGACTATATGGTATGGGCTATACACGGCAGAGAGATGCACTTGAGGGAAGTCCTCTGCAATCTTCCCAATATGGATTGTCTGTCTTTGCTTTCGGCCAAATCATGTCTTTGATCCAGGCGGCATGGCTGTAAATTACCTGGGAGGTAATTTTGGGTTTCCGCCATTAGCAGGAGGTGATAAAACAATTTAGCAGAGAGTGAAAGTTTCTGGAGGATAACAAAAAGGGGAGTGCTCTTAACAAAAGAGTGTCTTAAACTAAAACTACCTGCCAGGGCAAGGAAAAACTAAGGTTTAAATGGGAATAGGAATGATAATTAACTAAAGACAATCAGGTGTAATAATTAACAGAGAGAACGAAGGGGATAAGGTAGCCAAGGATTTGGAATGTCAAGGAGCAGGGGCATTACGGGTTTGAATGCAGCAGCTGCATTTGACAGGCGCATATGGAGTCGGAGGTTTCAATGGGTCAAGTACCAACTTTCTTTTAATAAACATAAATATGGGCTTTTAAATACTTTATAAGACCTGTGTCAGGGAACCTAGTTTGTTGCGACATCATCAAATGAAATTTAACACTTTACTGTGCAAAGATGAAACCGTATATCAACACAATCCAGAAGCACTGCCAATTTCTTTGGGCTTTAGCTAATCTTAATAGAATGATGTGAGGTTGAAAGAGGTGCTGTCATCGGATGAGTCTATTTTTAATACTGTTTCTGGAAATAATGGACGTCATGTTCTCAGGGCCAAACAGGAGATGGGCCGTCTTGACAGTTATCAGGAAAATATTCAATAGCCAACATCTGTTGTACACTGGGGCTGCATTGATGTTCTCTGCATGAGCACCTTGCGCATCTGTGAAAAGCACAATTGACGCAGAAGGGTGCAGGCATATTTTATAGCAACATTTGCTGCCTTCCACATCTTTTTTAGGGATGCGTCTGCTTCTTCCAGTAGAATAAAACCAAGCCTCACTCTGCAGGTCTTAAACAGCATGGCTCTTGAGTCACTATGTGCTGCTACTAGACAGGCCTGTTGCCAACGTGGACCTGTCTATCATTGAAAATGTGTGGTGGATTATGAGACGCAGAACATAGCAACTATATCGAGACTGTGTACAAAGAGACTCTGTACTGTTGTCTAATTGTCGTCCTATTTCGAGCAGGAATTAGCTCGAATTCTGCATTCAGAATTCCAGTGCTCACTTCCAAAACAACTACTGAGTGTTATTAAAAGGTGAGATTACATATTCATGATCATACATCAATGCCAACTTCATTAGAACGTGTTGCAGGCATCACTTATAGCTAGTATAAATAGTTATTACATAAAAAGCTCAATGAAGTTGATAAGTTAAAACATTTGGTCCTTTTTAAATTGATTATATGACGTACATTAAAATGGATTTGTGAATTGAAGCATGCTGTTTTCATTTGCATTATATGCATTGTCCCACTTCCTCTTGAGATATCGCAATACACATTGTTAACATGTAGTCAACATGAATTCAGCATGCACTGCTCGCGTGAAAAAACGTGTACTTTTGAATTGAATGGCTGTCCATACCCCTGGGATGCATGGCTATTGAGTTTACTGCGTCCTCGTTTAATACGTCTGAGACACTGGACCTAGCGACATCACTGCCTTATAAAATGATATTCTCGTATTACCAGCAACAAAGTTTTTACAAAATCACAATAGACTGACCATTCTTTAATGCTCATCACACCCACTGCATTATGGGGACACGAAGAAGTGTTTTGAAATGAAATCACAGGCTCTCACATTACTTAATGTTCACAAACGTGTTGTCATGTGCTAGTCTTATTCTGGATTTCCCCAGAGTGCATTGGTATGGCTCCACATGTACTTTAGAATTAGCTGAGGTCAATCCTCTGCTCTTATGGCACAGTACACGAAACATAGTGCACGCAACAATTCAGACCACATCAAACATGGGACCACTTGATATTCACATGAAACACTGTTTATGTAGAAAATATCCTGGGTTTGTACTTCATGACTCGCACTGTTGCAGTTTTCCTAAAAATAGGTAATATGCACAGACACACAATATAACTACAGTAGAAAGTCTGTGGCAACTAGCGGCAGCAGCAAGACTAACTTATTCTGCATGCAAGATGTCTTGGTAAATGGGAAGTTCCCTGTTTAAACCTCCCACTTCCCACCAATGCATGTTCAGCTCAACCTGGGAGAAACAACAAAACAGGGTTGTTTGCGCGACTGTTTTTACCCTACAGTTCATTTAATGTTGTCTTTTCCCCTGTTGCAAACATTGCAGACCATGTTTATTGTATGGCCATACAGTAGCTTGTGTTGCTATAGGATAAAATTTGTGATGAGCAGGTCATATGCACCTAATTTTTCTGAGCTCACCTCATTCTGTTAATGAAATATTTAGCTAGTGAAAAACCGCCAGTTTTGTCAGCTGCCATGCTTTGACTGCATGCAGATTCTCTCAGTGAACTGGGGATTCAAAGATCATAGCGGAGATCCCCAGTGGGAACTTTCCCAACTGGGACATGAGATTATTCCCAGTGCTCAGAAAATCTTGAATATCCCAATATTCCAGCTTCTAAAATAAAGTTAGGCAGCGGAGCAGGGAAAGCATGTGGCCCTGCGAGTACAAGACAGTGGCGAAAAGGTCTGTGACATTAGTGCCATCATTATCCCATAGTATTTTGCAAGACAAGCAAGAGCCCCAGTGGAAAGACATGACATTACAGATGCAGTGGCATTGTTGCCTAAGTTATGGCGCCCGCCAGCACTGTTGAAAAGCATTGGTTTATTCATATGCTACATCTTCATAAAAGTGTATGCCAATGTCTTGACAATAGCAAACAAAGGTGAATTTCCATATTATGATTAATAAATTGCAAAGCTCTCTTTCATCAAACTTTTTATTAAATAAAAACTGGCTCATGAAAGAATGTTTTGTGTCCAAGCAGAAAATATGTTTTGCTGACAAAATTAAACATGTTATTTGGATGCTAAATTAAAAAAAAGTCATAAATTGGGATCTTGAGATTTTGTTATGAAGCATGCAAATAACATTTTAACTTTTCCACAAAACTCTTCTTTTCAGCAGGGATACAAAACATTTTCTCAATAAGTAAAAGCCACCTCTTGCAAAAGCTGAAGTGTGGTGAAACTAGGTTTGCACTTTATTGATTCCAATATAAGGCAATTCATCTTTTGTTTGCTTTTATTTATGTCAAGGTTTAGTCCCGCCGGATGCAACAAGCAATCGGGCGGGCACTGGGACCACGTACCCAAAGACTGAAAAAGGGACCCACTCGCACTGGCTGGTAAGAAAAATAGAAGACATTTAATAAACATACTTTTTAAAAATGACAGAGACAGGGGAGCAGCAGCAACACATAGAAGGCTAAAATACCAGAAAGCCTTTAAATACTCTAAACGTCACCTCCACTTCAACATGCAACAGGTGCGGCTCATTGAAGTGGAGGCGAAGACAGCAGGAGGGGGAGAGGGACTGCAGGGCAGAACCATCACAATTTATCATTTTATTTCATTTTATAAGGAAACTTATTTGAATAATTCATTGGTATTTTTTAATTAAGGACAGAAAATGGTGAGGTTGATGCCGAGAGCTCTTCTCAGGGAGACGGAGGAGGTGATGAAGCGATGGTCAACTGACCCGCCAGCTTGTTGGACAACAAGGCTGGTGGGATTATAGAAGGAGCACAATGCTTGGCTTGACATGAAGGATGGACAGTTAAGATGCCTGGTGCGTAAGAAAGCAAAGAGCTTGCTGCTCTCAGAAAAGGGACCAGGTATACATCTCACAGAGTGGTGGATCAATGGTGGGGTTACAGGCCCTGATGCAAGGAGGCCTCAGAAAGAAAGAAAAATCTACATACAAAGGGACAGCCAAGCCCACATAAGGTCAATGTAAGTAGCCCAGGCGAAAGAAAAAGAAACTCTCCCTCACTGCCTCATTGATATACAGGCTGACTTACAAAAGAAACTAAAGAAAACAACAAATTCATCCAGAACAGCATACGACATGGCAAAAGAAAGGCCATCGTATAAAAACCTCAACCCCTCGTGACATTGCAGGAGCTTAACGGGACTGAAGTCAGCAGTATTCAAAAATCTGATCACGGCTGCGCTGACATAATTGGTCACGTTGCAAAGTCAATGCACAGCAAGTTTCTCTGTAATGTGAAAGAATTACAATCAAGGGAAAGCGTCTCAATTTATGAAAGTACTGTTCCCGAACGTTCCTGTTTAATCGTTTATGTAAGGCATGATGTCAGCAGTAAGGATGACATAGTGGAACTTAAAGATGGGCTCGATGCTGAATCCATGTATAACACAACGATGGCGAACTTACATAATGCAGGAATGGATGAAATTTTTTGGAAATGCATCTCATTAGCGCAGCCACCAATGGGGCTGCAGTGCTCCCAAGGAAAGCCAAAAGACAAATTGCCAGGGTTTTTGAGCGTGCAGTCTGTGCACTGTATGGCACACAGATTGGACCTGTCAGTCAATGATTCGCCTAAAGAAGTGGCTGGCTGTTATCACGTGAATTCTTTATTTCAAAGTTACACTCACTCCATCACCAGTCAACCCAAAATGCTAGAAGGCAGTGGCTGAGCGCAACATGCAAATATTAAAAACTGGCCAATTTTTTTACGATCAGATGGGTGTCCAGTCGCTATCATACAGTAAGACCTGTATGGAAGGATTTCCTTGCACTTGCGCTTCATTTCAAAACATCCAGTTAGGACACGTCATGCACAGATGTTGACACATAAAAGTACAAAAGGCTTCACAATCTCCTAACTCAATCAGGATTTGTGGTGGATTTGCCTGTCATGAAAGACATCATTTTTCGCAAGTTGTCTCTCAAGTTGCAGAGAAGAGAAATGACCCTTGTGGATTTTAAATCTCTACAGCCAACAAACTATCAATGTTTAAACAGCCTTAAAGACATCTGGTGGGAAATCAACGACAAAGGGTGAACAGTGTGTCTCAACTGGCTGTTGCAAAGATGTGAAGGTGACCGACGGGACATTACATAAGCCTCGCTTCTATGAATCTCTGGTTATCAGCCTAACTAAGTGCTTACTGAAGTCACACATCGTCCAGAAGCTCAAGGTTCTTGACAAGCGTTTTGGCCAGCAGGGCAGGCCTTGACTTTTTACGGGAAGCAGGAAGTACACGGCCTAGCTAAATCTTTAGTTGAACCTACCAGGGAGGCAGCGGAGCAGTTTAGAGATTCGAAACTGCAAGGCCTACCAAAGGGCAAACAAACGCAGCCACACAGAGCTGCAGCAGGTCGCCCGAAGAGAGCCCGTCTTCACTTACATTTGCGGACTGTAACTGACCCCCTTTGGAAAAAAATTGATCCAGTGCCATTCATGAGAATCTGAATTAATGCGGGACATTGTCTGTTCTCCTCTTGAATACCTGGACAGCAACAATAAGAAACCAAACCAAACCAAGGCCTCTTTGGTCCATTCTTTTCGAAGGGAAGAAAATATTTTTTGAAATTCAGCCGTTGTGCTGTGAGTGAGTTGTGATTGACTTATTTTGTTTAAGGTGAAGAATTTTACAGTGTGACACATTAAGTGTGCTTGTGTCAGGTGGGAAATTTACTTTTAAAAAATGTGGACACCTACCAACCGTCACAGGTAAATGTTCAAATACCAGCTACTTTTATTTTGTGTCTGAAATCTAGAAGAAACTTTGGCCTTTTACTAGAATTTAGGCAGGTGTGTGTGCCCCTGCGCTCGTGCAGGAGAGGAGCGAGTGTGCTCTGTGGATTCTGTTGCAAGACAGTTGTCGCTGGGTTGTGTATTTGTGAGAGTGGCCTTGTCATTAATGGTATTAGTCTTGGTATTGTGCGCTAATTGGTCCTGGAGTGCAATAGACTGCTTTGGCTTGCATCCTTGTAATCTTGAATATTATGCATTGAGTCTGTGTAAGACTTCAGCATTAAGTTGGAGCTCTAGGGAGGGGGGGACCCCCAATTGCCACCAGGTATTTCACACTGTGGGTTAAAGAGTAAATAAAAAACAACATGGATTTTCTTCAGCTATGGACACATTTACTTACATTTAAATGTTAAAACTTTTTGTGGCTCATTTTATATTGGGTTTTATTAAATACTGGACTGTACATCACGGTTCATAACAAGTACTCTTTATCCTTGAATTTCATATACTTACAATGTTGTAAATACGGTAAATGTATTAAACACTTCACAGCTCAACATTTTGGGATGACTAATCCTTGCATGGAAGAATCTTTGTGTTTCAGCACAACAGCAATTTGAAACAAATCCAAACTCCGCAGGGACTATCTGGAAAAGAAATTTTGAAATATGGAGTTGCCAGCTCAATCATGTGATTGAAACCCCATTGAGCTGGTGTGGGATCATCTTCATTGTAAAGTTTGTGTTCTGCCCATCTACAAAGACAAGCCCATGGGAAATATCCCAGTTCCCAAGGAAATACATCAAGAATGGCACCTTACAAGAATTAATATCACAGATGCCAAAAAATTGCAAGGCAATTCCAAATGCGGTAAATCTCATGGACTTTACTTACACAATAAGTAGCTAAACTAGATAACTGGTATTTATCAATGGAAATGTTGCTTTTTGCATTACCTTATCATTTTGTATTAATCAAGCACATTTAATGAATAACATTAATAATTGATGAGTTAATAGCATTCTTCAATCAGAAGTAATTCCAAACATTTGTGGTCTATGATGGTAGAGTATAATGCAAATCAATCAGGTCAACGCTTATTTGACTGCAAACATCATTTTTGCAAGCAGCATTTTCCATTGTAAAATGAGCAGGGAAGGGTAAAGGCCTTGAAAGAATGCTTTTGTCAGAACACAACAATTATTGATTCAAACAAGAAGCTACAAAGTTCTGGGAGTTGTTTCCCTGAAGAACTATCTGTTCGTTGATGTGGAGCACTTTTTTCTTGATGTTCCCTTGCCAGCTCACTGATGAGAGAGTTTCAGTCTGTCCCTGCAGCTTCATCTACACCTGGTTTCACTGAGAGTGGTGATTGAAATAGCTCAGCTTCCAGGGGATATTAGTCTTTCGTAGCTCTGTGCTCTTCTTGTGCAATCCTCCGGTAACTGCAGTATGATTGCTGTACAATGCCCACTTTATAATCAAGGGAGGTAGCCCATTGACCCATTGAAGAATGGATTTTTTTTTGTCTTTTAAATTCTTTTTGTATTATCAGTCTGTGTTCTAGGACAACCATCAAGAATATTTCAATGAAAGAATATCACAGGAGCCTTAGTGATTAGAATTAAATGTCATGATTTGACGAGTGACAAAATGAACGAATACTGCACAAACTTGAGCATGAAATGGCATTTATTATACTCTTTAAAGGGAAGCTGGGGCAAAAAAAGAAATTTTTTTTTTGGAAACTAAATCAGTCTGAGACCAAAGTATTTTTAGAGTGGTTCCACCATGGGCATCCGAGAAAATCTATTCCAAAAACTCAAATCGACTGATTTGGACGACGCCATATTGCATTTGCTGGCTCAGCGAATTTGGTCAGCGCTGTCACAACGTCAACTTAAAAGACCATCTCTCTCCCTTTACAAGCATTTTATCGCTCTTTGCTGAAGTTTTTGTTCTCTCTGTTTTACAGAATTTTCCAAGATTACACTTGCAGTACCAGAAAATCATGTCAGACAATAGTTCAAGGCCAGGAGACTCAGACAGCTTGAGTGAAGTCTTTTCTCAAGAGGTTTTATGAGTTTGGTATATACGGTTAAAGAATTGAGCCAGAGATCAGAGTCGCCTCCGATACCAATGAGAGTGAAGCATTAAACAGCAAACATAAAGATGAGCAGGACAAATATCGGCTTTAAAATTTTAGCGGATGTGTTTCTCTTTGCGTGTGCTTTGTCGGAGAAAACCGTGATAGCAACAGTCTGTTTCTGACATCTGTGATATAGCGCATATTTCCGAACTTCAGAGGTATTGATGTTTTAGTTCATCAGAAGAAAAAAACATAAATAAAAAATAATACCATTAATATGTTGTGAGGAGGAGACAAATTAATGAAAATACTAAACTGATGCTTTAAATATGCTCTATGAGAAAGACAAAGCAGATACTCTGTTGTCTGCCAGTAGGTGTCTTAAGTAAAAATAGACTTACAGTACTCAACTTTGAGACTTGCGGTGAGAGACAGGGCTTCCTCCTCGCACGAACATTCACAAGTTAGCTTATAGACAATCCATGCCATCCAGTTAGCTTTAATGGAGAGATAAATTTCAGACACCTCTTCTTAGTCACAGAGACAAGGAATCTTGGTGAGTCAATGGGAAAATGTATTACATGCATTAGTAATTGCATATTTAGAGCTGCAGAAAATATTGCTCCACTGTGAAAATGAAAAGTAAAAACCCCAATTCCAGCAGCCATACCACTATTTGATCTGCTCCAGCTGCGTGGCTGAAGCTAAGCAGGTGTGGGCTTGGTAAGTACCTGAATGGGAGACCACAAATTGCTGCTGGAAGAGGGGTTGGTAGGCCAGTAAGTTTTGATCCTCCATCTGGTGATATAATGCCCCAGTACAGTGAGGGGGACACTGCTTTGGTGTGTATTAAGACCTGTTGGTTTGTGTGCGTAACTGTGATGTGTTGTTAGCCTGGAGAAACAAACAGCTTCCGTGCTGGTATATGACAGAGGAGCGAAAGATTCAACCTAAGCGGCCTTTTCGGAAATTGCCCGTGGTAATGGTTTGCTTATTTGCTTTGGAAAGACCAGCTTTTCCTCGCGGAAAATGGGTGCATTATGGATAACGTGCGAGAGCTTGACAGAGCTCTGGTTATTGCAAGAACAAAATACAGGTTTTACAGACCGTAAATTCCGTCTGCGTAAACCGTCGCTTATGTGGAGCTAGCAAATCGATCACTTTTACAGGAAAAAATTTAATATTCAATCGATGGCAATGCAGCGTTTGTTATACCGGACACGATATTGCCTGTGCGCTTCCCTATTGCTTTCACCGGTAGTATCAGAGAGCTTGCCCAGACATTGGAGATAAATCAGGCTGACCCCTGTCATGGATAAGTAAAGCGATTGTTTCATAAGCACCCAAAAACGCACCCCAAGCTCTGCAAAATTTACGTCTGATCTAACTGCAGCCCAACTCGGCAGACACATACAGCACCTCTCTGTTTAGCTTCAACTGTAGTAGCTACAATCAGGCAACGTTATGATGAAACTGTCACATTGATGCTTACCGAAGTAACACAAGCTTACGATCATAATTGCTGCATGTAAGTTAACCAAAAGCATTTTTAATTAGCAGAGCGCGCAAATTAACATGCAGTAGCTGGTAAGCGGTCATTACTTTGAATGTAGCTAATCTGTCGCGCGAAAAATTTGTTTCGTGTGTGATGTGAAAGCAGCTCCATGGATAGTACGCGACAGCTAGAGAGAGCTCGGTTATGTTATAAACATAATACAGGTTTTGCAGTCGATAAGTTCCGCCCGGACAAGTTGCTCATGTAGAGCTAGCGAATCGATCACTTCTACCGGAAAGAATTACCTGTGTAATCTCCACCTTTTTCGGCTTTTTATCAGCCACAACAATTTCTAAAGGGGGATGAAATTATGTCAAGGTAGTGCAGAGAAATCATATGTAAACCGGTAGAGCTTCTGCGTTTCACATTGCTTTCATGGTAGCACCAGAGAGCTTGCTCAGACATTTGTGAAGTATTCGGTTGATCCCAGTCATGGATAAGTGAAGCAATCACTAACTGTGGTAGCTACAATTGGGCAACGTTATGATGAAACTGCCACATTAATACTTACTGAAGTAACACAAGCATACCGATCAGAATTACTGCATATAAGTTAACCAGGAGCATGTTTAATTAGCACGACACCAGGGTTCCCACTCTTTTCTTGAAATTTTTTTCCAGGACTTTTCCAGGACTTTTTCAGCTTCCACAGTACGAGTCAAGTTATCCCAACATATACTAATAAATTCCACCCCCAAGCTTTGGGGTGGACGAGTTGTTTCTGCCGTTTTCGTTAGCATACCGGCTACATCCTGTACAGCACTGACCTGCGCCTCGGCGTCATATCTGAGATACTGGGCACACCTCTGTCTCCAAACCTCCACTTTGCAAAGAAATTTCTACTCCGATGTTTTTTCTCCTTCCCCTCTTTTCTCGCATTATTTACACTAACAGAACAGTGTGAAGTGCCGGCTGCTCCTTCCTGCTCTGCCTCTGATTGGCAGGTGTTCGTACGTCTTCACCTTCACAGAAATGCGTTTGTGTGTGTGTGACAGACGTCCATAAATGCTTACTACGCTAACAACATTGTTCAATTGAACATGCAAGTCTTCAGTTTTCACTGCCTTCGTTCCTCATTTAGGCTATGGGGTGTGCATCTCACTCATGGATATATAAGATCCCACTTGGATGTTGACATCTAAATTACTTTCATTGCAAAGTAGCTAGCTAATAACTGCATGAAAGTCGGAGCTCTGCTCTCTGTGCACAAACACAGTATTTTAATATAATTCCTAATGCCTAATGGGACAATGGAGCAAGTCTGAAATACTGAGTGAAACGTGGCCCAGTAAGACTACCTGTTACCCGTCACTTTCTCGAAGCTGTAGTCATGGTTGCTGTGGCTCTACTGAAACCAGAGATGCATTTCATCTCAGAGCGCACAGCCAAAAGTGACGGCACGCCCACTATAGCTCTCCACTGCTCCTCTGTCACTCAACAGAAGATACAGAGAGAGGGAGAAACACCTCACACTCGATATACAGCGATGGCATCACTCATGAACTGAAAGTCGCTAGTTTTGGTGCTTCCTTGGACAAAATAAATCCTTACTTGGGTCTGAAAAGTCGGTAAATCTAGCAACAAAGTCAAACACTGGGCAGCAGAACTGCTAAGGGAATATGCAATTTGATTTGGGTCACTTGGGGCGCTGTGCAGGCATTCACCCCCAAGGAAGAGAGAAGCAGAGGGAGGAAAAATAATTTTCCAGGACAACTCAAGCTTTTCCAGGACATTTTACTTTTTTTCGCCATTTTCCATGTGTTTTCCATGGTCAATCATTTTCCAGGATTTCCAGGTTTTCCAGGACGCGTGGGAACCCTGGACACGCAAACTAACACGCAGAAGCTGGTAACCGAGCGGTCATAACCACGGAGACAAACCCTTGCAATACTGTTTTTACAGACAGCAAGTTCTGTTTCTGTTCACAGTTGTAACAAGCATCCAAATTACAAAAAAGTATTAAAAGTTAGCTTCAAATGAGGTTTATGTTCACGCACCATCTGCAGAATTTCCCCTGATATCACTCTTGCATATTTAGGACACAAACATTAGCAACAGTAACTTGGCTACGTGCTACAGCCACAATCAACTGGCTATTACATCAGGTTGGCTTATGCAGTAAAAGCAACTTCCAGCTTCTGTGTCTGTGATTCACGGACAGTCGCGACCGATACAGGCTTTATCTCCAGATATTTGACAAAGCCTGCGTTTGAGGCCAGTTGTTAGTGCTGACTATCACTAGCGGTCCTGCTAGCCACCCGTAACACGCTGGCTTCACTTGCATTATTTGCTTTTATTTGGTTACTTACAGCTTGTAGCTCTGAGCGCTTGATCGATGCAACTGCTTCTGGTTTGAGAAGCAGCTGAAACGCTTATCCTGTGTTGAATTATCCTTTATTGACAAAGCTGTCTTTGGTGAAATACTGAGCACAAACAGCTAACGTTCCCTTTGGCCGTGGCTTTTTGCTGCCAGCAAACAAAAAAAGCTACCCACTGATTTCTGGTGGCATCATCTTTTGGAAATGAAATATTTGTTTTTCCTCGCGTCCAAAAGTAAACGGACAAGTACCTTTGGCAGAAATACTGACAAAATTGCTCCTCAAATGATCTGCGGTTCTTCTTTTGTATTTACAAAAGTGTAGACGCTCCTAAGACATAGTATGATCTGCCGTTGTTAGTGCCTGCAAGAATAGTTTCCGGTGTGGGCAGGTCCAGCGCAGTGGTTGCCTCTGGCTAGGTCTATACTTATTGCACGGCACAACCTGACGTCAGGTTTTGCCCAGAACTCATGAAGATCTTGGGAGGAGCTGTTCAGAGAGGAAATCATGCTCACGAAATCACGTTCTTGGATTATGGGAAAATCCCTGTATCTTATGTTTTTAAACTTTTCAGAGGTTGAGCATGGACAGCCAACATTATAACATTACTAATAAGTATTAAAAGAAGGATCAGCATGTTAGGTTCCCTTTAATTCTGCACATGCTGACCTCGGCCAATACAGCTTAACGTCAGCCTATACAACTCGGCCAATACAGATGGGCCAATACAACATATATTGGCTGGCCATTTTTACTGTACAGCGCCCTCCATAATTACTGGCACCCCTGGTTCAGATGTGTTATTTAGCTTCTAATAAATTCAGTTTTTTTCTAAATAATATAAGACCACAATGAAAAAAAGAGTAAATTCCAACCTTTAATTCAAGTGCATTTATACAGAGGGAAAATAAAACCCACTTTAAGAAATAATTATTTTACATCAAATCATGTGCGCCACAATTATTAGTACCCCTGATGTTAATGCTTTGTACAACCCCCTTTTGCCAACAAAACAGCACTTAGTCTTCTCCTATAATGTTTCACAAGATGGGTGAATACAGAAAGAGGGATCTTCGACCATTCCTCTTTGCACAATCTCTCTAAATCATCCAGCGACCTGGGTCCTCTCCTCTGCACTCTCCTATTCAGCTCACTCCACAGGTTTTCAATGGGGTTGAGGTCTGGGGACTGAGATGGCCATGGGAGGAGCTTGATTCTGTGTCTGGTGAACCATTTCTGTGAAGATTTGGCCACATGTTTAGGGTCATTATCTTGCTGAAAGACCCAGTGACGGCCCATCTTCAGCTTTCCGGCAGAGGCCACCAGATTTTGATTTACAATGTCCTGGTATTTCAAAGCGTTCATGATGCCATGCACCCAAACAAAGTTCCTAGAGCCTCTGGAAGAGAAACAGGCCCACAGCATCACCGATCCTCCCCCATACTTCACAGTGGGCATGAGGTTCCTTTCTGCACACTCATCTTTTGTCTACTGCCAGACCCACTTAGAGTGTTTGTTGCCAAAAAGCTCTATCTTGGTCTCATCTGACCAAAGTACACGGTCCCAGTTGAAGTCCCAGTACCACTTATGGAACTCCAGACGTTTGCGTTTATGATTGTGAATGAGAAATGGTTTTTTCCGTGCATGCCTCCCAAACAGCTTGTTTGCATGTAGATAGCACCTGATGGTGGTTTTTGAGACTTTGTGACCCCAAGATGCTACCATTTGTTGCAATTCTTTAACAGTGAGCTTTGGAGAACTTTTTATTTCTCTTACCATCCTCCTCACTGTGTGTGGTGGCAAAATTACCTTGTATCCTCACCCAGGCTTGTTTACCACTGTTCCAGTTGTTTCAAACTTCTTAATGATTCCTCTGACAGAAGATATGGGTTGGTGCAGGCGAGTGGCTATTTTGTTGTAGCCGTTGCCTGAGTTGTGAAGGTTGACACACATCTGCCTTACTTGAATGGTGTGTTCCTTTGTCTTTCCCATGTTGAAGAGTAGATAAGAGAAATAGTAGATAAGAGCCTCTCTGTCATGTCATATTTATACCCCAGGGAAACAGGAAGTGATGAATTACTAATTAAATGTTCCTAGATACTCTGATCAATTTTGTAAACTATTGTAGAAATGACATAAATACTTCAATTATATTTATTTCCTAGGAATTGTTAGGAGTCTATAATTGTGGAACAGGTAATTTTCTGAAAAATAATTATTTATGAGTCAAGGCTATTTTTTTCCCCTTAAAATTCACTTGAGTTGGAGGTTAAATTTTTCTACAATTTTCAGTAAGAGAGTATGCTTCTGCAATAAAAAATATTGAATATTAATTTATGCGAGAAATAACATACATAACCAATTAATAAATATATACATATATCTATATCTATATCTTGTATATTCTATCTACATATCTATATATAATATATTTGAGGTTGATGTCTGTCTGTCTGTATGTGCACATTTTTCTCCTACATTTCTCAACCGATTATCACTAAATTTGGTGTGAATATCCACTTTGATACCAGGAAGTACTTGACGTCACCCGATTTTTGAAAAACGGTCATGCACGGTAGCGGGTAGCAGCTAATATATTTATATATATATATACATATACATATATACTAGCTGCTATCCGCTACCCGGAGTGAAATTGCCTTTTTTTTTTGCGTGCATGACCGTTTTTCGAAAATTGGGCGACGTCAAGTCCTTCCTGGTGTCCAAGTGGATATTTACACCAAATTTAGTGATCAAGCAAGGCTGACACTTGCACGATTCTGTGGCACAAACTAGTTGTAAACTGGCGTGAAGTGTGCGTAAACCCGTCGTGATTGCGTGCCATGTCGGGACTAGAATTTTGAAATGTTCAAAATTTTGGTCACGACAAAATTTCGCGACCGGGCCGTGAACTATGCGCAAACTGTTCGTGAACTCGTTGGGACGATGCGGGAGGATGCGTGCCAGTGCGTGGCAGTGCGCACCATGCCACAACTGTCACGATCTGCCACGAATAGTTCACGAACAGCTCACGTCGAGTTCATGAGTAGTTCACGACATGTTCACAAATTGGTGCGCGTCGCAGCGTGGCCATGCCTTCCCACTGACACGGTCACGTGTACTTCACGCATTGATGGCACGAGCAGTTCACGACAAGTTTACGCACTTCACGAACAGTTTTCGCATGGCACGAGCAGTTCACAAACAGTTCATGAGCAGTTCACGACTACTGCGCGACAGTGGCGCTCGCGTCGGTGCGGGGGTATATATAGGGCTTCCTGGACACTGCTCGCCACTTTTCTTGCTCTTCAGCATCTTCCAGCCTTTTCTGCTGCTCTTCAACAATGGCTAGAGCAGCTGCCAGGTATAGGCATCTTCTCTTCTCTGCAATGATTGTGTCTCTGGAATTCAGCATGTTGTCTCTTCCACAGCCAATCCAAAAATGACCAGGGGTTGGGGAGGCCCCCTTTTTATATGGCGTGCCCAAGTCGGCACGACACCGTCCGAATTGCGCAAACTCGTCGTGCCAGTTCGTGTCGATGTGGACACTGATTGGCACGCATTCGTGAACTATTTGTGAACTCGTCGTGAATAATGCGTGAACTAGTCGTGAACAGTGCGGGAGCCTCCCAGTTCCTGCCCCAAAATGGCACGACTTGCCACGACAAAATTGTCGCCAAAAGTCGTGCAAGTGTCAGCCCTGCATAATGTGAGAGAGATGTAGGAGAAAAACGCGTACATACACACAGACAGACAGACATCAACCTCGAATATATTATATATATATATATATATATATATATATATATATATATATACATATATATATACACACACTCAACATATACAGTTGCAAATATTGGAGTTTAAAATGTTTTTATTTATAATGTTTTTATTTTTTTCAATCATTGATTTCATGAAAGTGTGGGTGTGTCCAGTCTTTTGACTGGTACTGTATATCTGAAAAGAGAGTTGGTCATTGGGTTTATTATTGCCAATAAGCTGTAGGTGTCAGCCAGCTTTATAAATGAGCTTGGCACTGATCACTGTCCTGCAGGCCTCCTCGGGAGCTACAACAATGGTTGTGCTGACTGGACAAACAAAACCAGCTTTTTCCTGGCCCACCCCTCTCGATGTGGACACTTTGTTTCTTACCTGTTCTCTAACAGAACCTCTCACTGCCATACTTAATCATTTTTATGTTTCAGACTTTGCTGCAAATGCAGAATGGAAGAATGTCAAAGTTATTTTATGGCCAAAAAAATGTTTTTTTTTTTTTGGTTTATTGGATTTTTAAAAAAAATATTCAAATTTCTCTTCGGTGTTATATCTTGAAATATTTACTTGTATCTTGGTGTAGGATAATATATTGTCTTTTATTTATCTTTTGTCTGTTTCAAAATATGACCTGCTTTCATCAACCATGTACAATCAGTACCGAGTGGGAGAGCAAGTCCCTGCACTAGTCGGCTGTTATTTAGCCATTTTGTAGCAATATATTTGGCGGGGATGTGCTTTTATTTTAGACTTAACTCACAGATGTTGCATAATGCAACTGACTCTGAGGTATACCATACTAATGAGTGAAATTCACACAGCATTCCCCTTTAGATAAAATCTATTTCCCACAAGCTGCTTCCCCCCAAAATCCCATATGTTCTCATTAATCAATAATTATTACTATTTACAGGTATTTTTTTATCTACATAAATGGAGCAGAAAAAAATCATGCCCCTGGATAGTAGCCATGTTACGATTCTTCCTCGTGTGCTTGTTTGTGCTTGTGTGTTTTTTCCCCCATGTCTCTCTTGATTTGTTATACAGCTCCGTTCCCGCAGTCTGACCATTGATTCCCTCTTGCCCGACTCCTGTGGTGTCGTGTGACAGCCTGCATGCCTGAGTCTCGTTGTCCAATCACGTTTCCTCTTTCGGTTTCGGCTTTCGTATTTCATTCATTGCTTCCACTTGTGCTTATTCTGGGTCTGGCAAAACAAAAGTGAGTGCATTCTCTGATAGGGTCATTACTAACCGTACTAACCAGCACTTATTTAAGGGTGTGTGTATATATTTCGTCAAATAGTATTAACCTATTTAACTCATTAGTGAGTGCGAGTGTTTCTAGCCTTTGTAAATTCCTGCCTAAGCTTTCCCTGAAAAACTGCCATTTAAAGCTATGTTTCCCTTTTCTGTTCTCGTGGTGCTTTTTACTCGTCACGTTTAGATTGCCTCTATCCAAACTGTCTAGTTTGATTGATCGTCTCAGCGTCTTGTTTCGAGCAAGTGGCAACCTGCTGGGCTGAAAGGTGTTAAGCAAATATGGAAGTCTCAAAAGCTGCAGTTCTTCAAATGACCACTTGAGGCTGACTACAGAATGGAGTCAATCCCCATTGACCCCTATGTTAAAAAGCTCAATTTACATCAAAATTAAACATGTTTACAGCCTGGTTTAAAATACGGTTTTGGTCTCTATGGATAATTTTCCCCTCCGTGAAAACTGGGGGGAATTAATTTTTTTTGTCACTCTTCTATTATCATTATATAAAGCCTTAAATTTTTTGCATAATTAAGGGCGTTGCCACTTTGAGTGATAGAACCTTGAATTACACAGTCTGTGGGCAGGAGTTGTCTCATCAGATTTTGTCATGGCTAGGCTACAGCACAGGCCTACACGACACCGGGCTTTAGAGTAGGAACGCCAAGCCTTGCCGCTAACCACGGGTCTAGCCTGGCTGTCTGAGGGAGGGGGGTTACTACAGCTCGGCTAGCCTGGCCTCATACTCTTGGACCTTTCCAGTCGTCTGTGGACCATTATCCTACCTAGGCTCATTCGAGTCACGGAACTTGATCCATTGGCCGTGTTTCTGACAGGACATTTTTTTACCGAAAAATTAGGATGGTAATGTCTTGGGAGTCTGTGGTTTATTTTCTAAGATGATGAAATTCTAATATTATTTCATATAATATGCCAACACGAAGTAACGTTAGTTCATTCTCTTGCCACCGAGCCAGAGAATGAATGCAGCAAACCCCCCCTCCGGTTAGTTTTTGCCCAAGATGTCCAGCTGTGCCAGCGGAAGTGTATGCCTGTGACAGTTATTATGCCGGCATGCAGCGAAGTAATAGCAAAACAGAAAATTGTCAAAATTTCGGGTACAAAGTCAGTTAGTCAGTTACATCATTAAAACCACCATAGCACGCTCCCAAATGAGGGGGTCCCTTAGTTGATTCCCCAGATTATTTGGTTGGGTTGACCGGAGATAGTGTATAACCACGGATCAGGGGATTCGCACTGCAATATCTGATAGAACTGCATTTGCCAACAATGGATTTGTTCCATTTTCCATGCGATTGCACCCAATTTCTGAATGTAGGCGGGAATTATGAATGTGTATGATGGAAGTTGTGAATGAGTATTATGGACAACAGATGGAAATTAGCTAAAGAAGCTTAATTTCTGATGCAGTATCATTGTAAGTAGAAAGGCTAGCTAGCTATATAGCTAATTTAACATATCCCACATTATCTAGCAAGCTAGCTAGCTACTAGCCGCTAATTTTCAGCGGTGTATAGCATTAATCGCGCTACTGCCTCACGGATACGAACAACGTTCGTCTCGCAACCGCTTCACGAATATAAACAGCGTTCAACCCACCACCGCAAGCATCTTGGCAGGATCCATTTCTTTACTAGGACAGATCTGACCCCGCATCTCTGCCTGGGCGAACCATGAAGCATCGAGATAGTTCACTTTTTAGTCTAGTATGGAAGCTGTAGCTAGCTTGGTAGCTGCGAGCTTAGAGACCGTGTTTCAGCAAACAGGCTACTTCGGTCCCACCCAAAGGGCTCGCCTCTACTCCAGCAATGGCCCCATTTTTGGATTAGCCAAGAGGTAGGTGGAGTCAAGTAAGTGCCAAGATGGCAACCGAATTTGCTTCAAAATGGATATTCAAAAACCTATGGGTGACGTCATGGAGGCTACGTCCAAGTTTTATACAGTCAATGGTCTCGAGTCATTATTGTTAACCCGGTCCTTGTGAATTTTTTCATTAATCCCAGGTGTTTCTGTTTCGGAGATTGTTTCTGATTCGGAGAATCTCCGAAACAAAAACACCTGGGATTAATGAACAAATGATGAAGTGGCTGATTCTCATCCCAGCCGATTCGCACTCGGCTGCAAACCGCCCCAGTACATGGTGAAGGTCCTGGTTCGAAGGAGCCATCAGGACAACATCATCTGCAAAAAGCAGCTTATTCTGGTCCAGGGAAAAAAAACTTGGCAGGGCTTTTACTTTCTGAGCGCTGGATTTTACATTGATGCTCATATGCATGAAAGGATGGAAGGACTCCTGTGGAGGAGCTTTGAGTAAACATTGGCTGGACAAATCTGGTTCTCACTTCCTTCCTTGTAGCTTTAAGCTGTAATTGATTTTCAGTCAGTAATAAGGGCCTAACAGATGTGGGGAAGCAAGTGAGGTCATTATCCCAATTTAACACATTAGCTTGAATAATACAAGCATATATCATGGATGCCACTGCCAGCTAGAGCCAGTCCGATTTTAAACGTAGGTGAGGAGAGACCTGAGAGTTTGCTTACACACAATACGGTTATTTATCTTTTTTTTTATTATATGGTTACTATTATTTAAAGAAATACATTATGTCACCTTTCTGGTAATATTCTTGACACCATTTATTCATGTAAACGAGCATATTCCAATAAATAAGCAAATTGCTTTGAAAAGAAATTATGTAATGCAGATATTGCCACATTACACATAACTGAAGCACTTTGGTGCTCAGGGCCAAGGAATAGCTCGGCATGTAGACTTTTGATAAGATATCGGGCTTATTACTGGCAATAAGCAGTGGATGCCACCCTGCCTGTGAAAGGCCATGCCTACAGCTTTTAGACTCATGGACTTTTAGACTCTATTAACACCTGGACTCCATTCTCAGCCCTGCAACCATTACCTGCAGCTGTTTTTCATTGCCACTATGCGGTAGTGTTGTTCTATAATGTACTCAAGACCAAGCCTCGCACTTAGCCTTTGCGAAGTCTTGTAAACCCCATGCCTGTGTTGTATTACTAGTCTTACATAGACTTATCCTCCGCGAATCGCGCGTATATTCTACTTCTCTAATATAGGACTGTTTAGTGTTGATATCAGCACTTTAACTAGATAATCCGGGAACCTCGCTTCCCTATTTTTTTGTATTTTAATAATACATTGTTACTGTTGCTGAAACCAGTGTTTGTATTGCTAATATGTAGGAAGCTTGTTTCCCTGTTTGTTTTGTATTGCTTCGTGTATCGCCTTTCTGTTGCTCAAAAGGCATGTTGAATACCACCAACTCCATCCTTGCACCTGAATCCAGTCCTCAACTTCCTGTCCTCTGTGCTCTTCACCTGTGTCCGAAGCACAACCCTTACAGCCTGCTAGTAGTGCTTATTCAGCACAGGGTGAAGTAAGTAAAAAAAATAGCCGACAAAAAGGGCTACAGCACCATGGGTACCATCACAATCACAGAAGTAACTCTCTCCTACCTCAAATTTTCTGTGTGTGTGTGTATGTGTGAGTGAGAGAGAGAGAGAGAGAGAGAGTGTGCGTGTGTGTGTGTGTGTGTGTGCGTGAGTGCACGTGCATAAATATTGTGAATAATTAGATGCAGTGTCGACATTCGTGACAGGGAAGTCATTTTAGTGCATTTTAAGAATAGCCTCATTTGCAGCCGAAACCCATTTGCTTGTCCTGATGGACCGTTATTTCAGAGGAACATTTTAGCATAATCAATATATATCATAATTTTGGTCTTAACCCAACAAATTCGCAAGTAAAAATGTGTGTGTGTGTGTGTGTGTGTGTGTGTCCCCACCCCCCCATGTACTGTTTCCAGTACCACCAGAGTTCTCCTATCTTTATCACAAGGGCGGCCTTTGATTGCTACTTCCCAGACTCCTTCATCTTTCATGTTGTCTGTCACAGGTTTGCACCTGAATGCAAGCTTTGTTTGATAAATAGCTGCAACCAGTAATGGATATCCTGTCTGCCTAAGACCCAGGAGAGAAGAGGAAGAGGGAAAAAAGTTATTTTATTTTCTATAACATCTCTGTGGATTATTGCAATGCGTTCAGTGATTTATAATGGACCTATTCATGTCTATGCCATTATGCGCTCATTGCATTCAACGTGTCACGCACGTGATTATCAATCTTTTTAGCCATTATCTTTTTTAAATGGAATGATGTTAAATGGAATAAGTATGGAGGGAAAAATTTGTCAAAATTATCCGTAAAGGCACGGACTTTTGTGTGGATCAAGAGATATTTGTTTGTGGATTGCAAAAAAAGCAAATGGTATGTCTCAAAATTACATCATTGTTAGAAGGAATGAATGTGTGTATTTGTCAACCCACAGATGCACATTCAACACTTCCCTCCAGAAATTTCATGAGAAATACACACACAAGTATGAAATATTTTTACAAATTACAAACACTATATTTACAAAAAGAGATCTATTTTTAGAAATCATGACTAATTTCTTTAAATTCCAGCTTAGCAGTCGCGAATAAGGAATTTTGTGGCTGTGGACAGTAAAAGACATTTGTATATTGTGGAATATTTGTTGATCATGTACATGCATTTCCAAGTAAAAAAGTGTGTCACCTTGAAAGGCAAATAAAGAAGTAGCGAATTACAGAGCTCGTTAACGCAAAATAACTCTAAACCCAAGGAAAACTTAAAATAATGCAAAAACAATTAACCGGTGAATGCTGATGCATCAGCGTAAGAATGAACATTCCAGCCATATTTTTGTAATGGTAATTCATAAAAGGGTTAAAATGATTTTGGGTGGTGAATTCTGACCTCCTCCTTCTTAACACTGCAGCTGAGTTGAAAATTAGTAATTAGGGTGTAAATTATTATTTATAACACACCCATACCTTAACCAGCCACTGACCGTTTAAGGCAGCATTAGCACTCTAATCAGGCTTGGGAGGCTTGAATCTTTAAGCCCTGCAGCAGATATCCTCAGAGTTTAGAGGGGGGTGTCATATTTTTTGCATTTCCAACGGCAAAAATACAACTGTTACTGAGTAACCCCTTAGGAAATATCAATGCACCATTTTATGCACTTTACTGATTATATGATATAGCATAGTGCCGACAAAGTCATTGGGAAATTTTTTCGAAGGGTTATCGAAAACATGGGGTTATCTCAGCCACTAAATCATGGACTTTGAATGGCTAACCCCACCTGTAAACGTCCACTTACCAGCTCCCTTTGTTGTGACCGTCAACTGGTCTCTGCTTGCAATCATGTCTGGTCTTCGTGACCGCCACTGTTAACATGTTGATCATCTTCATTTGTGCCATTGCTGTGGCAGACTTGTGCAGGACGTATTAGGTTTTCCTGTCGTGTTTTTATAAATTCAAAAAGTGGATCAAACCCTCAATGTGGGGGCAATATCCCAGCTCGCTTTGAAAAAAATGGAAAAGTGGGATAATTTAGATTTGCTAGCAATGGGTAAAAACATAGTTCAGTCAGGACAACTCACGTTTCAATGAAATAGAACAATTTATTCATGGATATGAGCATTACATTGTATTTTGGCGGCAGTTCTGCTCTGGAGGAATAATCTACTTAGGCACAGCAAACATACAAACATAGTCAGGAACAGAAATCAAAATCCCCCCGATGTGAGCAGAACCAAACAGGTGGAGGCTGGGGTGGAGGCGGCAAGCAAAAACCAAACAGCATGTTGCATAGCATGAAGCATCATTGCGAACAGCAGCGGAAGCAAGTGAGCTTGACGTCTTTCAAATAGACCGCTGTATGACCTCGTGATGTGTATCCTCCAATTGTTCGCCTGCTGGTGCTGACGTGCTGGTAGCTTACCAGGCTGCTGTCAGCTGACGTAGCTCTTCTCGAGTTGCCTGCCTGAACTAGTTACGGTTCGCAGACGGTTCCGTACAGTGTTGGGGTGAATGAATCCACATCATCCTTGGACTTGAGCAGCCGTTCTTGTCGCTGGTAGTGTTCGGTCTTGGACATGATCCCGTACGATCCCTGACGTGCCGTTGTCGCACGTTGTTGACCCGGTCGAGGACGGTCCCGAGTGCTCCCCGTTTGCAGAAACCTTTGATGGAGTCTTGCGATCGTTGTGTGTGCGCAGTGTAGTCGTCTGTAGTTTCCCTGGTGCTGGCGCCAATTTGAAGCATGCCTATGGCACGTTGCCATTCGGGGGCTGAAAG
This sequence comes from Gymnothorax reevesii, assembly GCA_029721435.1. Classification (NCBI taxonomy): domain Eukaryota; kingdom Metazoa; phylum Chordata; class Actinopteri; order Anguilliformes; family Muraenidae; genus Gymnothorax; species Gymnothorax reevesii. The sequence goes on from CM056586.1 coordinate 58,794,140, forward strand.
TCGCGGCATAGTGTCGACGTTTCACAAGTGTCAGTGAAGAAGTGAAATTTTATTAGGATTCACGTGCTTTTAAAGGCAATGTGTGCACAAATTCAGAGTGAAATTCATTTTTCCCGTGGTGTGCGTGCAAGATGTTGCGTTTTTGCAAAAAATTGCCTAGCTTTACAGTTAACTTGAAATTCTCGCATTTCTTGCACCTGGCATGTCAGGTGACGTCACTGTAGTGTTGCTGTTGTATAAAAATTATATTGAAGTTCATTTGAACTTAAATATTGTCTTTTTTCGAGTGGTGCATTTTCATTTGTTCTCAGTATATTAGTCTTTATATTACAAAATAGATTTTAATATTAGTCTGGAACTGTTTTAAATTATTTTCCTTGATTAGTGATCTTTTAACTCTCAGTATTTCCGAGTGCAGCCAGTTCTCTTTATTACGTTAAGACGTGAAAAAGAACTCTTAATACGCATGCTAAAATGAGGGAAATATTCTCATCGTTGTCATTATTCAGCAACTGCGGGCGGATGTAAGTAGCTGTTTTACTTAAAACAATCAAGAAAAATTAAATTAAGTGGCTAGCACTGCATGACATGCCGCCAGCAAACACGGAAAATGACAGGCTTATTTGTCTTTCTTCATGAAGCGTAGGTCATGAATAAAGTAGCAGCTTTTATCAACTGGAGTTTTATTTTTTGATCATTCTTATTGTATGAGGTAGTGTGTTTACCAGCCAATCAGTTGTTCTAATTATAAAAAAAAACTTTTGATAAATGCTAATGTTGGAGAATGGTTCAAGAGCTTTTTACAGCTCAGCAGCCTCCACTGGTTTAATGCATTGCAAATTTAGTCATATTGCCTTAAAGTGTATTGCATTTGTCTTGCACAGAAAAGAAGGAAAATACATTTATTGGTTTGATTTATGACTGCTGACAGGTATTATTTGTATCTTTATTGAAGAATATGATCATTGCCATGTATCTGCTGTGGACCATTTTGTAGCTGCTGTCTGGGATAACATCTTACTTTCTCATGTTTTATGAGAGCAGATGGAATACAGATGGAATTTCCATACAACTTTGAAGACTAATAATTTAAGTCCTTTTGTTTTGATGTAAATCTCACACATAAGGTGCAAAATAATGACACTTTTTGTATTTTATGAAAACTGCCACCAGCCTTACGGCTAAATAACCACGCTACAAACCAGTGCTTACCAGGTCCTTTCATATGATTGGGTACAAGCCTATTCTTTGATATAGGAGTGCTATGACAAGCTGTAGGATTTATATCTAGGATTTAGAATACAAAACTTTGAGGATAAAATTCACAAGCTTGTGCCTTGTGGATGTGGATCAAACTGAAATCTACCAAGAAACTCAAGGACTCCACAGTAAACCTTCAAAGGAGAAAGCAGCGAATAATGAGACAAAAATAATGTTTTCAAATGCCTCCAAAATTACTGAGAGTAGCACAGGGGTTGCGAAACATTACAGAAAAAGCTTTGAACTAATAGCAAAATAGGGCATCTCTGCTGTAAATGCATGTCTTTAATGTGGATTTGTTTAAAAACTGGAGGCAATAACCAACGCATTTACAGCAAATTGAATTTAAATGTCTATACTCATAATAAAACACAAAAATGAAAAAGTTGTAAAAAAAACAATGCAATATTGGACATTTATAAGCCAGGGCACGTACTTATTAGGAGACACTTCCAGTGACAGGACCCTTCAACTGTCACATCTCTCCTCCTCTTTCGTGAGCGTGTCCTCACGCTCCATGCTTTACGCATGCTGCCATCCATTAGGATGCCCCAGATCCTGCCGATTACGCCAGAATGCAGCAGGCTGAAGGAGGGCCCGGGCGGGGACTTGAATCTCTAGACTGCCGGGTAAGAGTCATGCGCACTGACCACGTCGCCAAAGAGCCAGGCTCGTTGGCAAGGTAGCCAGGGCACGTACTTATTAGGAGACACTTCCAGTGACAGGACCCTTCAACTGTCACATGGACATTTATAAGTTCATGTAATGGCAAGTCCCACATTTGGTTGCAGGAACAATGACTGTCACAGAAACCAATCAAACTTGAGGCCATTGGTTAATTTTTTCCTTGCATGTGAGAAGTGAATTGTTGACAATAACTGACGTGCATTTTTATTCTACTCATCCCCACTGTATACAGCAAAAATGTTGCTTCCTGTCCTGACATTGACTCCAGCAAAAGTTTCTCAGTAGTGATTGCTTACACTGTAAAAATCTTTGGCGCCTATCTAACAGTGACAGTTTATGAGTCCAAGGGGAATCAAGTGTACTGATCAGAATTAATTCAAAGCTAAACATTTTACAGTTTTTATCACATTGAATTTTTGTTTTATTGTTACCCCCTTCCTGGCGTATTCTACACAATTCAACCTCTCCGTTTTTATCCTTCTTAATTCTAAGCAGTGGTTTTTTCGGCAGGATTTAATTTAGGGTGTTTTTCATCAAACTTGAGCCAAGAAATCTTCTGCTGAGAAAGGTGTTCTTGAAAAAATGCAACTGAACAAACCGTTTTTACTTTAAATCCGTTATTTTGTCTCTCTTTTGTCAGGAATAACAGTAGCGGCAAGCATTTATATGAACGGACATAAACACAAGCTGGAGCATATGCCCCTTCTCTGAGACAGAAAAAATGCCCTCTTGACTTCACCTTTATTTTTAATGGAAGCTTATCTATTAACTGCCAACGGGAAAAAAATGTTTTGAATTTTAGAATTAGTCAGGATTTTTCACAGAGCATTTTACTGATCCAATCAAGAAACTTGCGTAAATCCTCTTAAGCAAACCTTCACTTAACCTGGAATTCATTCTTTGAGCACCCAGCTACCGAAAAATGAAAGACACAGCAACTACCTTTTGCCAGAGTTGAAGGATGCCTCACTGTAACAGCATCTGCAGATAACCTGGAGTGATCAGCTTTGGGTATTTTAAATAAAAAGGAAAAAATTTCTTTTGTAAAATGGGACAAATGCCTTTCATCTTTTCTCAAAGCTTACCATTTGCCCAGTACAGTTTATTTATTTATTAATTTTCTTAATTTTGAGTGTATGCTCTCTGAATGGTCTCAATACAGCCGTAAGGGACAGCAAACTAAGTTCATTGAGTTTATCGAACTATTTTTGCTTAATCTGGACATAATCTCCCACACTGAGGCAACATGCTACTTTACTTCATTCATTGAATTTTTCATGGGCAGCTCCCTGAAGATTCATGTATGATTGTATATCCCGATAAGAAATGGTGAGCTAAAGCCCTTGGTGGGTTAAGAATTGAGGGATTAAAGGAAGTATGCATGTATCTGGACAAAAAATAGTTTATGAAACAGATAAGATTGTCAACATCCACTTCTCAACTGTATGGTCCAGTTTTCAGATATTTGCTTCGAGTCTGGACAGAGGATCGATCGGACACCGCTTGGGCCGGTCGAGTTAAAAATGCTTAAAAAAAAAAAAAAAAGTCTGTTCATGTAAATTTATCAGCAATGCAGCCTAATTCTGATCTCCTTTATGATGATAGGTTTGTTGCTGTGCTCACGTAATTGCACACCAGTCTGATGTGGTCTCCGAGAAATGCTTTGTATCAGAAAAATTACACGAGACTAACAAAACTCAAGACACTCCCAACAAGCATGGGTGTTCAAAGTGGAATTATAAACTACATGTTGTTAACTTCAATAGCAAGCCTTCATATTAAGCGCTGACTGATGTTTTAATCGGCAATTAAGTGAGTGACTGCAAGCCGCGGTCAGTAAACAGAGTATGTGATAAAAGGACTCATAAGCGAAAGTTAAGTGCTGTCTTCTGGAGAGCTTTTGAAACTGTTGCATTCTAGACAGTTGCAGGTGAGAAGGGGAGCCTGTTCCATATTAATGCCTTGAATTTGGTAAAAAAAGTTTGTCTGAGTAAATGTGAATCTATTCTGCAGTTGAGTGCGGTGCACTCAACGCTGCAATGTGTCAGACTGACACGAATAGCTGCCCAGAGCAACAGTGGGAGGAACTTTCAGCCCAGGCGTAACGATGCTAACGGCCCGTGATAATAGCCCCATGCTGGAGGTCTGGGAGCACGTGCCCTCTGCAGAAAATGTTGACCTCTTTTACAACAAAATGCATCAATGCTGTGGCCTCTGAGGTTAAAATGTATTAGTTTTGATTAAACAGACCAGTAATGAACGCATGCCCAGACCAGTAATGAACGCATGCCCAGACCAGTAATGAACGCATGCCCAGTCCAGTAATGAACGCTTGCCCAGACCAGTAATGAACGCATGCCCAGACCAGTAATGAACGCATGCCCAGACCAGTAATGAACGCATGCCCAGTCCAGTAATGAACGCATGCCCAGACCAGTAATGAACGCATGCCCAGACCAGTAATGAACGCATGCCCAGTCCAGTAATGAACGCATGCCCAGACCAGTAATGAACGCATGCCCAGACCAGTAATGAACGCATGCTCAGTCCAGTAATGAACGCATGCCCAGACCAGTAATGAACGCATGCCCAGACCAGTAATAAACGCATGCCCAGACCAGTAATAAATGCATGCCCAGTCCAGTAATGAACGCATGCCCAGTCCAGTAATGAACGCATGCCCAGACCAGTAATGAACGCATGCCCAGACCAGTAATGAACGCATGCCCAGTCCAGTAATGAATGCATGCCCAGACCAGTAATGAACGCATGCCCAGACCAGTAATGAACGCATGCCCAGACCAGTAATGAACGCATGCCCAGACCAGTAATGAACGCATGCCCAGTCCAGTAATGAACGCATGCCCAGTCCAGTAATGAACGCATGCCCAGACCAGTAATGAACGCATGCCCAGACCAGTAATAAACGCATGCCCAGACCAGTAATGAACGCATGCCCAGTCCAGTAATGAACGCATGCCCAGACCAGTAATGAACGCATGCCCAGACCAGTAATGAACGCATGCCCAGACCAGTAATGAACGCATGCCCAGACCAGTAATGACCGCATGCCCAGTCCAGTAATGAATGCATGCCCAGACCAGTAATGAACGCATGCCCAGACCAGTAATGAACGCATGCCCAGACCAGTAATGAACGCATGCCCAGTCCAGTAATGAACGCATGCCCAGTCCAGTAATGAACGCATGCCCAGACCAGTAATGAACGCATGCCCAGACCAGTAATAAACGCATGCCCAGACCAGTAATGAACGCATGCCCAGTCCAGTAATGAACGCATGCCCAGTCCAGTAATGAACGCATGCCCAGACCAGTAATGAACGCATGCCCAGACCAGTAATGAACGCATGCCCAGACCAGTAATGAACGCATGCCCAGACCAGTAATGAACGCATGCCCAGTCCAGTAATGAACGCATGCCCAGTCCAGTAATGAACGCATGCCCAGACCAGTAATGAACGCATGCCCAGACCAGTAATGAACGCATGCCCAGACCAGTAATGAACGCATGCCCAGTCCAGTAATGAACGCATGCCCAGACCAGTAATGAACGCATGCCCAGACCAGTAATGAACGCATGCCCAGACCAGTAATGAACGCATGCCCAGTCCAGAAATGAACGCATGCCCAGTCCAGTAATGAACGCATGCCCAGTCCAGTAATGAACACATGCCCATGTATCACCTGTGAGTATCAAGCATCACAATGCGGAGAAGTGTACTAAAGAAATGAATTTATTTAACATGATGTTAAAAGATGTTTTGACTCCGTGTTACCATTCAGAATGACTTTCCTGTCCAGTAATTTTAAGCTATTTCAATGTATTACAGTGCAACTTTTATTTTAAGTGTGATTCAATTGTTATAGACTTGGTAACCATTCCACATTTCAACTCCAATATTCTCTCACACTGCTCAGTTGCTGCTGTGGCAGATGCTTAGAATAAATCACAAATTTTTGCACATTTTCTGCATCATCCTCCAGGCTTTTTCCTTTTTATTTCCAGCTTTTAGGTGTGTGCATTTGCGATATTCAGTGGACGCAGACATCCAAAACAAAACCACATTTGCAGACTAATATTGTCAAGTTTAATAAAAATAAGCACAATACAGTCAATTCTGCAAAAGGTAAAAGGCTCACGGGAATAAGGGATCACAGTAGAAATCCAACCCGTGCCTAAAAGGCTTGCCGGGCTAAGGGTGGCCACATCATGCGGACACAGTCTTTACATTCAGATGGCATCCGCACTAAGGAAAGCCATTGTCCACCGCGGATGAAAAGCTCTTTTATGGGCAGGCTTTTAATGAGGCGGCAGGATGGATGTTTGTGAACTTATCTCAGTCATTACCAGGGATCCCATTAGAGCTATAGCCCGTGGCAGAGGCTGGGTTTTATTCTACAGGAGTCAGCAGGGTCACAAATAGCTTTGGTGTGCTAACAGATCAGCTAGCCAAAGCTAACCTTTGCCTGCCAACTTCCATTCTGTGAACAAGGAATTATAGTATGGAGGCTTGTGCTATGTCCTTGTTTTTGCTCAAGGAATATGTTTTGAGTGAGTGAGTGAGATCGAGAGAGTGTGTGTGTGTGTGTGTGTGTGTTGTGGTCCGTGTTTACCTGATGTTGTGGTCCGTGTTTACGAAATGTCCTCATAAGACATGAAATTCCATATTTCTTGATCTTTATAGGGTCATTTTCAGGTCCCCATGAGAAAATTGAGCTATTTAAGGGTTAGGGTTTAAGGTTAGGGTTGGGATAAGGTTAGGGGTTAGGTTAAGGTTAGGGTTAGGGTCAGGATTAGGTATGTACTGATGAGGGTTAAGGTCAGGGAAAGGGGTTAAGAAATCAATAAAAGTCTCTGGAATGTCCCCAGAAGACATGAAAACCCAACATGTGTATGTGTGTGTGTGTGTGCGCAAGGGTGCGTGTGTTTGTGGGTATCTGTCTGCGAGTGTGTTTGTGCTTTTGCTTGCATTTGCAAATGAGTGTGTTTGTATGCTTGTGAATGAGTGTATTTGAGTGCACATGTATATGTGGATGAACAAAATGACCTCACCTCCCATCATCTGGCTCAGATAGCTACCCTTCTGAATATTCAAAAGTTTTGAAAATGATGAATATTGTTATCTCATGCTTTAGCATCATAAGATGGCAACTCTCTGCTCAGATTATGGTCCAATAAGTTTGATTAATCCTCTCATTAAATCATCCGCCAAGCTGGAGCCAACAAATCGCAGTCAGGATTCACAGATCTAATTCACCTAGATCCAACAGGCTTCATCAAAGGCAGATACACGTCCAACACCCTGTGCCGCTCATTCCTCCTCAGAGTATACTGGAAATACAATCATGGGTACCACTTTACAATAAGGGTACAGTAGTAAATGCAGCAATGAGCATTATACCAAGTAATATTATTGGTATATTATGTTTTTGGTTTTTCAGTAATATTTCCATTAGAAATTTCAAGTTTTGCATATAAGTAAGTATCATAATATAAAGAGGAAGAACTGATTCAATTTTGGACAATTTACGATTTCTAGATTGGCCACCAGGGGCCAAAAACTGAAAAAAAAAATCACTGTTTTCATCATATCTCTGGAAATATTTGTCCGATTGACCTCAAATCAAGTGCAAATGAAAGGTCATGACCTGAGGATGTGTCTAACGAAGACATTATACCTGTTTGGTTCATAATTTTGACACAAGGTGGAGCTTTGTCTCATAAAATTCACCATTTTTGCCATATCTTTGGAACTATTTATCCAATTGACATGAAACTCATGTCATGACCTCACAACGTGTCACATAATGACATCATACCTGTATGGTTCAATATTTTGCCACCAGGTGGTGCTTTGTGATGGAAAATTACCATTTTGGCCATATCTTCAGAATCATTTGTCTGATTGAGCAGAAATTCAGTTCAAATGAAAGTCTATTCAAGGTCTATTCAAGGGTTGGGGAATTGGAGGATTGGGGGCATTCGGGGATATACCCCCAGCCGTCGCCGCCGACGGCATAAGCCTAGTTAACAGTTAACTAATGCTTCAGACAGCTAAATAAGCATTAAGTAACCTAAACTTACCATTTATTAATGCTCTTCGACATCCTTGATGTTGAAAACAACCCTTAATTATTCCTTAAGTAACATCTCATACTATCGAACTATTCAATAATGTACTATAAATTAATACCTTTGTTAACATGAACACCATTAGTAAATGATTAGTAGACCCATGACTGTTAATTAACTTATAGTTAATGCTTCTTACTGCATTCAAAAATTTAATTAATATATCCTTATTGAAAAGTGTTACCCAATCATGCAATCACAAAAAAAGTAATTGATTAAATCAGTTGTCATTTCTTATTTGCTAAAATGATAGCAATATTCAATGGGTTTATACACTATATAACTCCCCCAAACCATTTATAATCTCTATTGGCCTAACTTCACAAAGTTTCATAATACACAATGGCACCAAAAATGGCTGTGAAGCACAACTTGCCATATGCACAAAAATCCAGGTGAAAAATCCAGGGGTCAGAAAGTAAATGTCCTGCCAAGTTTTTCTCCCTCCCACAGAATGAGCTGAATCCCACAGAATTGGCTCAATCTCCTGTCTGAAGTAAATCCAGGTGGTTGGAATAAAGTTCTGGGGAGGATTTTTACTTTCTGAACCCAGACTTTACACCCCTGCATATCCTGTATATTATAGTATGCATTGCTGCCTATATTTGATAAAAACAATAATATTATCTGAGTACAGACATCAGATTCATCCCATTAAATAAAAAAACCTATAACATCCCTGCCAGAAGTCTGCGATATAATTAACACTTGTTCAAAACTGCCAGGCTCTTCAGTTCAATGGACCTAATCTACAGTCTTGCAATGAAAGTTGAAAGTCTGAAGATCTGTGACATAGAAATTTCATTTTCTCACTTCTGGCAACATGAGATTCCTGGTTAAATTTCCACCCATAGCATGGCTGAAAACCAGAGGTTGAAATTAATTTATGGCTGAAGATAGACCATTATTCAACCAACATCCAACTGGTTAACTACTCTAGATTTCATAATCATCAGATTGAATTGGAAAATTATACAACGTATTAAAAAATTTAATTAAACTGGCTACCAAAAAAAAAAACAAGATCTTTGAGGCATAGCAGACCCAAATTTCATGCACTACTTCTAAGCAAACCACCTTCAACGGACGTTAAAATGGCCCCTCCCCAAGAAACAAATATACCTATAACTAGAAAAGTACAAACGGACTGCAGAGGAATTTCAATAACTGATTTAGCTTTCCTCAGTCAGCTACAGATTGAAACATAACTTCTTCAAGAACTCAGTAATTCTCTCAGCTCTTAAAGCTTGGTGGAAGGTTAATATGATCACAGCTTTCACTCCCTCCCCGAAGCTAATTCACTCTGACATGGCACAATCTAAACTTCAAAGTCCAAAAGAAATTTTTGCTTTGACTGTGTGAAAACAATAATGAATAACTCCTCTTTGAGCACTTATTTGAAAACAACTCATTAGGCCCGCTATCTTTGAACCAGAAATATATCCGAAGTGATCAGTTTCTTCAATGCATTGAAGAGAGTAACTACCTGAAGTCAACTGTAAATTTATCAGACGGCCTCCAGCCTCCACGGCTGAGAGAAGGACCCTCCACATTGCCTTATCAAAGGACGTTTTATCTACATTTTACAAATTAAGGTCTAATATAGATACCGGTTTCTCTCCACCAATTTCAAAATACAAGGACTATACAATGACAGGGCTGCTGAACGCTTTTCCCAGGAGATTTACCATCCTATAGATTTTCACTCCAAGTCTAACACAGCGCACCTCATTCAGCAGCTAGTGATGTTATTGAACTGCTTAGAAGCCCGTACCGTATGTCAAAATAGGGATCAAATGGAACCTACAGGGCTGTAGATCCTGGAACTGGATTGAGAAGCCCTGATCTGTGCTAAGCCGGCCTGATGCATAGCCTAGGGGAGCTAAGCAGCTGCTTAGGGCCCCTGCAGCCATGAGGGGGCCCCAACAAATGCTTGAAATGTCTTGGAAAAGTTTTTTTTTGGGAGGAGGTGGGGGGGGGGGGTAATATTATGTCAATGGTATTACTAATCATAAAACATTGTGTGTAATTGTGTGCGTAATGTGCAATGTCAACGCACATCGTTGGAACGAAAGTCTGGAACTGAACTGCGTTTGGAAGAGGAAGTGGCTATCTTTTTCTATCTGCATGACTACAGCATCCGTATTAACATAAATATTCACAAGCACAGCTCTTTCCCCGATTGTTAGTTAGCTAGGTAGCTCTGGAAACAGCTAAGTTAACCAGCTTTGGGTGCTGTTTGCATTATAAGAAAATGCTAGTTAGGTGTTTGGCATTGTGCTCCGCTTATTTGTCAGTACACGAGGTGATGGTGAGTTTCAAGCGGAAAAAACGTCTGCTTAACAGCCCTCTTTGAAGCTGATTGGTCATATGATCTGACTTTATTGTCATGGTTCTTGATGTTTGTGTGTGTGTTTTGGACTTTTCTTTGTGGCTTTCGTCCCAGGACTATATTGTATTCCTTTTCAATCGGATTCTTTACCCAGCTGGCTGATTGAACTAGGGCGTCACTTCCCTGGACTCTTTATAAGCCAGATGTTCTCCATGCCTCTTTGCTAGAGTCTCTGTTTGTAGCTACACACTATAGCAGAAGATATCTGTAGTCAGGAATTTTTTGACTTTCTATCTTCTTGTCATTATTGGAGTTTCTTCTCCCTTTTTCCTACCTCGCTTTGCTTCTGTGTTTCAGACTATTATACGTCCTTTGAAAGCGTGAGCACTTTCCAGTGGTCTGTATTATTTTCTGTGTTTGTTTTGTGTCTGTGCTGCTCGTTTCCCTCTTGTCACTGCAATTGGCCTCCTACCTCTACCGGCCATTACACTGTTACGTATGAGAATTTTATGTACACACTGTATATCATTTGTAAATAGAGATTTGTTAGACACTATTTAAATGCCCATTATGGCTGGTCAACAATTTTTTTAAATTTTGGTTATCATTCAGCACCCTCTGGTGGTATGTCTGTAGAAAAACATGATCTGATGCAATTCCACTTCTTTGTGATGAAATAGACTAGTGATGTCTAGAAGCTTCTGGCATCTTCCTGCCTGGAGAGGGCCGGATTACCCAGGAATCCTGTAGATCTTTCCAGAATGTTACTACTCTATATAAATGCTATGATTTTGGTCAGTAGAGGCAGAGTTTTTGTTTTGGCAACAGAGTTACATAGAGGCATCAGAGTGTTATTATAAGATTAAATAGTGGATTATTTGTGGAAGTTTTTTTTTTTTAAATCAGTGAAGAATAAATTTGATTAAGTGGTCATTGCTGGATTTCTCTGTTGTGATTTTCACGTCATAACAACACTTATAGCCTACAGCAGGCCACAAATCACACATTACCTGATTTTGGATTCAATACTATTAGGCATGGGGCATGCTCTCTCTCTCTCTCTGTCTGTAAAATTGAAAAGGTAAAAAAACAGTAATTGATGAGGAAAAAGTTTACGTAATAAAGAAAGTTGACAGCCTGCCTGAGGAACACAACTGACCTCTCCTGTCTCTTTTTGTCTTGTTTAAAACAGGAAATATTCTCTGTGGTTTGGAATCTTCTACCGGAGGCCAGTAATGCATACCAGGAGATATAGTCCATCCAGCACATCCTGGGTCTGCATCAGGGCCTTCTTACTGTTGGAAATGTTTGCAAAACTTCTAAAGGGAGGCATCAGGAGGCTTTTATTTATGTTGAGACTTCACCAAGCATTTTAGTAATCTCCAATCAGGATCAGTCATGATTATTCTCCAACCTATTTCTTCCACAGAGTTGACAGTTCACCTCTATCCGTCCAGGTTTTCATAAATTGCTGGACAATTCAAGACAAAATTGTGGTGATTTCAGCAATTTCCTTCGCTTTTTTCTTTGCTTGATACTGGATAGTAATTTGCCCCTATTGAAACAAAGTATTATCTTTTCAGCAACGAGCATGGTTGTTTGAAAAATGAGAAGTTATGCACTGAATCACTGAATAATTCAGCATTAAAAAAATAATTTACAATTATTGAAAATTAGATGAAGAAAATATGAAAAAAAAATTATGTTCAACAGAGTTTGACACTAATGGTAGATGAATAGCAAATCAATTGTATAATTGTGTTGCATCTCTTGATAATGAATCTACTGAACACTAGTTGATTTGGCTGGCTCAAATGTTGCATCCCTCAGTAATGAAACCACAAGACATTCACTGGCTTCAGTGGATCTTTCTTCAGCAACAGAACACAGGCAACTGCTAGCAATAGCCACTGCCAAAATAACACTCCTGCCTGTTTTACAGCGTGATCTCTGAATTAGTATTTTACTTCAACACGTAGACTAACACATGCTCTCGCAAAGAGAAAAAAGGTTTTACAGCGTGATCTCTGAATTAGTATTTTACTTCAACACGTAGACTAACACATGCTCTCACAAAGAGAAAAAAGAATAGCAGGACAACCGCCCTCTCTAACTCAGTGCTAATCATAGGTATGCTATCTCACACAAAACAATGTCATTGGTGGCTGAGTAACTGACAGGCTTCACAGCACCTGAACATATCATGTTCATTGACATCCCAGAAAACTCAGTAACTGCAAAAAATTCGCTGCTTTTTTATATCTTAGCTGAACATACTACTGTAGCAAAAACATAACATAACAATTACCACCAAAATATCACCCATTTACCAACAATTAAGGAAGCCAAAACTATGAATGCATTTGCCAAGTGGTGGTGAGTGGTTTACAGAATAGCGAGGCTGTGTTTGGTCATCCCTGTGTACATGCTCAAACATTCTAGCATTCGCTCATCAGCAAAAATAGAATATTTTTTACATTCGCATATTTAATTTCTATGAAAGGCGGTGTGTGCGCGTGTGTGTGGGTGCACGCGTGCATATGTGTCTTCTTTTCTCCGGAGACAATACTCTCCTTGCGCAACCTTTCAAGCTAACCAACCTTATTTTGAATGAGGGAACAAAACACCAACAGAGCTGCATTTTTAAAAAGTTAGGTCAAACCTCCAATCAGTCATATTCATAATGACTGACTTATATTGTCAGTCATTCATCCATGCTTAAAGAGCTGGAATAAAATCACCACCTGCTGCTACCTGTAAACAGAACCGAGAGGTATCCCTGCTGATTTCTCAGCAGCTGAAGGATGTCATCTGATGGGGTTTCAGTTGGAATGATTGACAGACTCATGATTCCAGGAATTGCACTCTTCCTGCTACCAAATCAGCTCCCTTTCACCCATGCCGCACTGACTGGCATCAACACACATTCTACAGGATTATAGCCCACAGTTATGTTTGAATTCTTCTAAAAACTAAAGCAATAAATTAATATATTAAGTGTTCTGTTTTATTTCTAACTTTTCACACATAGATAATGAAACTAATGTACACCTGAAAGTGGATAGATGCGTAGGAGAGGACTCAAGGTCGGCCAAATATGAAGAGGCAAAAAAGTCCTGAACACACTCCTCTACGATTGCAATACTTTATTAAATACACGCAACGTTACAGTCGTAGACCTTCGTCAGGTACTACCTAACGTCAGGTACTACCTAACGAAGGTCAATGACCGAAACTTTGTATGATTTTAATGAAGTATTGCAAGCGTAGAGGACTGGTGCGCGGGACTTTATTGTCTTTTCATTTTTAACTTTTTACAAATGCAAAAAAATAAAATTCATGAAACTTGATATGCTGGAATACTTGTATGGCTTTAATTTTTAATTGAGTTTGAGTAGTGAGTAATTCTCAATACAACAGGTACTCGTAAATGGCCATCACAAGCGCACATTCAGCCCAAGGGCAAAAATTGCTGGTCCAGAGAGCGGCTTTTCGATTATGCTGGCCTACTGTCCAAAGAGCTAAAAGCCATCATTCATACGCAGCTCTTCTCATAAAATAACCTTCTATAAAAGGAACGAGAAAACAGGAGCAGTGAAAAGGTACAATTCCCTTTGTGGCCACCATGCTAACTCCAAAAATATGGGCTTTTTGCCTTTCTCCTTTGACAAACCACTGCTTTTAACTACTGTCTTGCCTTTAAGGTCAGAAATGACCCTTTACTATGTCTAACAGCAATGAAAACCCTTAAACTCTTTTCCCCATTGATGCTCCTCTTCCTTTTCCCATAATGACAACAAACTCCTGCTGAATTACAGAGAAACATGTATTAATTGATGTACAAGATTGAGATATTTTCTATTTGATGGGCATAAAAATATGGTGCGCTGGGTTTGAATATTTCCAGCAAAATAAGTGTGATGTAGCTTTAGTGAAACTCTGCAACCTGCAGGTACAGATGTTACATTGTCCTAAAATACAAAAAAAAATGTTCTGTCTGACTTTGAATCTACTTCAGGGAAAATTCAAAAGAGAAGTTATAGTTGAAAGGGTTAATAAACTGAACCTTTTGCCCTGAAATGAGTGTAATGGGCCCTCCAGGGGTAGCGGGTACATTGCTAAGACGCAATGATGCCGTTTTTCTTCCTTGACAATGGCTGTCCGTATAAAGATCAAGAGCAGGGTGCTTCCCAAATCAAATAAGAAATTTGAGGAAAATGACTTTGTGGACCTTTACGACGACACAATGGTTAATGAAATCCTTTATCTTCTCTATCATACGTGAAAAATATGAAAATAAAATTGTCTGACAAAGAACCATTGAACTAGACCAGTTTCTTTCTGTGGAATGACAGGGTTCCTTTTGGAAACATTTTCTATGAGTGGATAAATTAGGCTTCAATTGGCCACACTTCTTAGCCATGGCAGCGCTGACATGCATTGTTTCCCGTGTGTTTGCTTATATGTGTATTTGCATGTGTGTTCGCACATGTTTGCGTGCGCGCGCGCGCGTGTGTGTGTGTGTGTGTGTGATCAGAGCAAAATATGGTCCTGGTGATACCTCTTGTAGCAGGAATTTGACTCCTTTTTGACTCCTTCACCCGGTGTTTATGTGGGTGTCTGTTTGTCTTTCTGTCTGTCGATGGACAGATTTTGCAAACGCAGTAGTGTCACAACCGTACAAGCTGCAGTCATGAAGTTGCGTATGTTATTAGACGGCGTAGCGGAGGTTATAATGATGACGGAGCTCACAGGTGGGTGTGAACTGAGGAAGGGCAGCAGGGGCAGGAGACAGGAAGAGCAGCTGGAGTGATCTCATCACAAGAGAGTCTCTAGAGTAAAATATCCTCCAGTGCTGATCCACCTTCACTCCACTTTTCCTGCACTGTAAGCACCCAAACAAGCACACGAAAGCCTGCTTTTGTGAGCCAGCAGGACATTCATAGGGTACTAAAACGTGAGAATAATGGGATGCCTGGTAATACAAGCTCAGTGTTGCTGCTATCGTCTGATTTCTCAACAGGCAGGAATCAGATAAGTTTACAAAGTCAGGGGCAATCTACAAATGACAAATCAGGTTGGGAAACTAGAAATATATCATATACTGTGGTCCTGCCAAAACAAATGTATGGGGTCACCAGAAAATGGGTTAAAGGGGTTAAAAAGACAGATTATGTTCCATTTTTCTTTCTTTTTTCTTTTATTTTGTAAAAAGCTCTCCTGCTGCAGTGACTATTTCTGTTAATTAGTGGCATCTGCTGAGTATTCTACTTCAATAATGATTGATGAAACGTGATATCACTGTCAGATGGAATCAAAATTAATGGAAGCTGTCGAATGATGTAGTGCAGGCCATGCTGAATGAAATCAGAAGTAACATAAGACAAATTGCTGTTCCGGAAAAAATTGCTTCTACTTTTAGTCTGGCCTCCATCAGTGTCAAAATTTCCAGGATTCAGGCACCCAATCCTTTCCATCACAGACAGAATCTCAGATTTTATTCACCTTGCCCTATGCAAGCGAAGTTACTTTAATGTCTAATCCACTGTACTGATATAAATCAAAATAGGATGCAAAACCAAGATAACCCAACAGTCAAAATCAAACAAATTGTGTAAACCACCAACGTCTGGTTTAAATACACCCATGGTTGGCCTATTAGTGCAATTGGTATGAAGCACATCAGCGGTCACTTCAGTGACTGCCAGTCTGAAATACCTTTTTAGTAAAATGGGAGTCACTGCCTGTTGAGCCATAAAACCTTGCCTTTTAAGCCTTTATGTTACTCTATGTTATCTAAGCTGATAACAATAGAATCCTTAGATATGTGATCGTGCCCCATACTAAGCTGCTTTCACCGCGGACGTGGAACAAATTTTTCGCTGGACAGATTACATTCAAAGTCGATGCAAAGACGCGAATACACACGAAATGCGAGTATTCGTGTCTTTGCTTTCACTTTGAATGTAATCTATTGTGCGAAATATTTGTTCTGCGTCCGCTGTGAAAGCAGCTCTTTAGACTCCTTTTTATATCTCAAAATTGTGTACATTGTGTACTTTTTAAGAAGACTATGGAGGTGCACACAGGCATGACCAATTTGGATACCCAGTCATTGAGCTTTGTATCTCTTTTCGACATTCAAAAATGTTGAAATTTCACGCTGAGAAAAAAAAAAGCTTTGATTTGTGTGTATACCCACAACTCCCAAAGACTGTTCCAGGTACTAAAAATAGATTTGTATCTGTAGGGATTTTAAAGGAATGGCAAATGTTCAAAAATATGAATTACGGCCTTATATGTACTTGTTGCTTTCTTGAGCATTGCCAGGGTCTGTGATGATGCTGCCTGATGATGTTTCTAGAAAACCTCTCTTAAGTTCAGTAAATCTGTCAGATTAAAAAAGGGAAAAAGCAACTGTCAAATACTCAAGTCATGGATTACATTTGGAAAACAAATGATATTCACCAAAATATATATGCAATTACACATAATATTAATACAGATTTTTTTTCTGAAAGAAATGCAGAGATAGGAGGCAAGAGAGAGGAAGTGAAGCAGTGAAAAAACATTGATATAATTTGTTCCATTTTATTAGGAAAGCGGACACCATGCAATATGTTAACAGAACTTAACCCTTAACCAGGCTTCCACTCACGCTTAGTAGCTTATTGAATGTGGCTCATTCATGCAAATCGTTTCGGAACCTTGAGTCATGAATGACTTGGGCTTCAGCCCTGACGCAAATCCCACCTCACTAGAGCTCGTTGGCTGCCGCGGCAACCGCAGGAACCTGTTTCCAGGGCGCAAGCAGGGCCTAACTGCTCGTTTTCCCCTGGGGAGGGGGCAGCGTGATTGGACATGATCACAATGAATGCATTACCGGTAGAATGGATGCCCTTTAGTGCCAAAGGCAGTTCCTTTGATTACCTCCGGGCACTAGGCATTATACTCCCACCAATCAGGTGACTCACACACATTTCTGAGATAAAAGCATGTGCAAATGTTCGTCTCTGTTATTTGTCGCTGGAATACAAGTCATGGACTTATTTGATAATAGATCAGCAAAATAGATAGTATGAATGCATTCGTGCATCTCCCTTAATCTTTACCTGTTTTGGTAACATTTTACAATAGGGTCGCATGAAATGACATTAACTACTGCAGGCTTTTTGTTTCATTTCATATAATGTATTCATGATAGGTGCATAATTCAGGCTTGAAAACCCCACAATTCATAGTATCATTTACAAATGAGCAAAGCCTTGGATAAGCAGTGTGAATTATAAAATCCACCAGTTTTTTAATTTAATTTAATTTTTATTATGCCTGTTGTTATTGTTAATGACTTATTTTGTTCTCCAGTTAATGGATGGCAATCATTATTTCATGCTAATTTATTAGGGCATTATTGTACTCTGTTATCTCTGCTATTTTAATGTTATTAAACCATACTTATGAAGCAATTAATCACTGTCTATAGTACGAGGACGGGTGTGACAGTTGATGGGTCCTGTCATTGGAAATTCCTACAAATAACTGCATGCTCTGGCTACCTTGCCAACGAGCCTGGCTCTTTTGCGATGTGGTTAGCGCGTGTGACTCTTACCCAGAAGTCTGGGGTTCAAACCCCTGCCCGGCCCTCTATCGGCCTGCCACGTTCTGGGGTAATTGGCAGTATTCAGGGAATCCTAGTGGATGCATGGAGCGTGAGGACACGCTCCTGAAAGAGGGGGAGAGATGTGACAGTTGAAGGGTCCTGTCACTAGAAATGCCTCCTAATAAGTGCACATCCTGGCTACCTTGCCAACAAGCCTGGCTCTATGGCGATGTGGCCAGCGTGTGTGACTCAGACCTGGGAGTTGGGGGTTCAAACTCCGCCTGGGCCCTCCTTCGGCCTGCCGCACAAGAGATGAGTTTAGACTTATAGAAATATGGTGTAATTACTGAGTCCCAATTGTATTTAGTTTTCTGTGGTGTGGACCAATGCATAATTTAATAACGGATGATTAATTATGTAACTTTAAACTCTCTCTTCAAAATTGGCGAATCTAATAGACAGGCAAATGTAGTAGACTCTTGAATATAAATCACTGCTCAACTAATGCAGGAATACTTATCATACCCAGTGGACAGTGTTTGAGAACCATTTGATAAATGAAATTTTAAGTCTTAATCATTGGTGTAGGACTAGCATGAACCTTGCCACAGCATGCAAGTCTAATCTGCTACTACCACAGCATATTTGAGTATCTACCATATTTGATTCAATACTATTTGATCTGGACGAATTTGTTAAACCGCAAAGCAACAACATATAGCCATACATAGCTCTAAGAAGAAAAAAATTTCCAGGTAATAACCAAAATGCAAAGATAAAATTGTGCCTTCTCCGCTTTTTCTTCCCATGTTGGTATGAGTTTTTATTGGGTACTCTGGCTTGCTCCCACAGTCCAAATACATGCATATCAGGCTAATTGGAGACTCTAAATCTCCCATGAACATTGAGTGTATAAGTGAATGGTGTGTGTGCTTTGCAGTGGTTTTGTGAGTTTTCTGGGGATGTGTCCCTGCCTTTCTCCCAAATTCTGCAGAGGTGGGCTCTAGCTCCACTGCAACCCTTACCCAGTCAGCAAGTCTAACTGGGCCCCAGGTGGGCTTCTAACTGGGCTACCTCTGTCCATGGGCTCCACATGGGCCCTATCTAAGCAAGCCCATATCTGACCTTTATTAATAGAGATATCAGCAAACTCAGCTAGTGAGATAATACTGTGTCCTAATCACACAGAACAAAATCTGATTTAATCCATATATTTACTGGTCTATCCATGTTAAACTCTTTAATATCTCAATGTTACTAATTGTTCGCGACAATAATAGCCAAATATTTTCAATATTTGCTTTAGTCTTAGTGCTGCTATAATACAAAATTATCTGTGCTTCTTTGAGTTTGGCAGCCAGCCGCATGTAGTGCAAATGTGCCTCTTGTGTGGTTAAATCTCGTGGGAGCTCACGAGATCTGGGCAGCCAATGAGGGACTAACATGGAGTCCTGAGCCACGCCCACTTAGAGCCCAGCCCATTTGTGCCCAGTGTACCCGCTATTCTGAAACATGGGGCTCAGATGGACAGGCTGACCAGGTGGTGAGGATAGAAGCAGTGTAGATAATGGATGGATGGATGGATGGATGGATGGATGATAACACTGTCAAATGATACAACAAAGCAGTTGCTTTGCAGTAAAATATATGATTACTCTCCTGCCAGTACCCCTGACCAAGGAACTGGCTTTAGAACTGGAGTTGGTCCCCGGGCGCTGCTCTGTGGCTGCCCACTGCTCCTAACTATTGGATGGGTTAAATGCAGAGGACAAATTACCCCACGGGGTTCAATAAAGTGTATCTTAATCTTAATCTTATAATCTTAATCTGATTACTATAGAATTTACATCAAAGTCAAGAAATAAAACATATGATTACACTCATATATGCTATAGGATGGGTTAAATGCAGAGGACAAATTATCCCAGGGGGTTCAATAAAGTGTATCTTAATCTTATAATCTTAATCTGATAACTATAGAATTTACATCAATGCACAACTATCTCAATTGTTTGTTGTTTGAAAAGTTGGGGGTGGGGTGAGGTGGGTGCTTTTATTTGGTCTCACAGAAAATCAGCACTTCTCAATATCAGCCTCAGATATAGCATAACTGTGTTGAATGCTAATCCAAAAAATGTATGGTTTTACCTTCAAGCCATTTTTTTTACTTTTGAGTGTTTTGTTTTAAACTAAACTCAGCGTCATTGTTTTTCTATTTTTCATGACGTTTCTATGCATTTTGTTTTTATCTCAAAGTTATGAGAATAAAGTTGGAATTCTAAACTTTTTGTGTCTTGCTTCATTAAAGCCATTTTCCCAGTCTCTGTGATGCTCAAATCCTGAGTTATGAAGCCATAGGTATGTATCACAACTTTAAATTAATTGTCACACTTTTTTGGCAGTCTGTGTGTCTCCCTCTCATTATTGATTGTTTTAGTTCACTGAATGATTCTGATTCCCATGTGTATATCTAATGTGCTTTCCCACATCACTGTTCCATTTTTATCACACCGGTATGGAATACCGTGGGATATAGTCATCGCCCTGTCCGTTCGTCCGTCCATCGGTCCGTCCGGCTGTCCATAATCATTCTCATTTCCGGAGCAGAACTCAAACTACATCACTTTCAAACTTCAAATTTGCTATGGAACTTACTCTCATGGTGTAGTTGTGCTTTTTTGGGGTTTCACTTCCATGCTGCCCATAACTTTGGAAATTTCCACCAAAAACAGCCCTAAAATTGCACTTTGTCTCATTTCCGGGACAGAACTCAAAAACTAGGCTACTTACAAACTTCACATTTACAATGGAACTTACCCTTATGGTGCAGTTGTGCCTTTTGGTTTCAGTTCCATTCTGCCCAAAATTTTTGATTTCTACACCAAAAACAGCCCAAAAATTGGACTTTGTCCCTTTTCTAGAGATGAATTCAAAAACTCTGCCACTTACAAACTTCATATTTTGTACGCATGTTATTCTAGTGATCCCATTGTGCCTTTTGGGCATTTTGAAATCTTGGTGCCCAAAATTTATCCGTCCGTCCGTCAGTAATCATTTTCATTTCCGGAGCAGAACTCAAAAAATATACCACTTACAAACTTGAAATTTGCAATGGAACTTACTCTCATGGCGTTGTTGTGCTTTTTGGGGGTTTCAGTTCCATGCTGCCCATAATTTTGGAAATTTTCAACAAAAACTTTGTCTAGTTTCCGGGACAGAACTCAAAAACTATGCCACTTAGAAACTTCAAATCTGGTATGGAACTTACTCTTATGCTGTAGTTCTGCCTTTTGGGGGTTTCAGTTCCATTCTGCCCGAATTTTTTCATTTCCATACGAAAAACAGCCCAAAAATTAGTCTTTTCCCTTTTCTACAGCAGAATTCAAAGACTCTGCCACAATTTACGAATTATGTGGAAACGGTGGGATATGTCATCTTCTGATGACTCTTGTTGCTCATTGTCTCTGCACATTGTAGCTGGTATTTTCAAGTTCTTCCCCTCAGATTCTCTTGTGCCTTTGCAGTGCTGTGCCCAGGTAGATCTCGTTTAGTCTAAGACTGTCGACGTCTGTTAACGTTTCCACTTTTTCCCTTTTTTTTGAGTCTGCATGCAGGTCTTTTTCTGTGTGTTTGGCAATTAGGAGTCATGCAAAGGTTGGTGTGATTGGCGATGGGATCAATTTTTGAATGAAACATTGAAAAGGCTGTCAGTGGTTTTTATATGAGATGCGTTTTCCCCCCTCATTCAATAACAATAACAACATGAGAATGGCTGCTCATTGATTTATTAACAAGGTGTCAAGACTAGGGCTGCACACACCCGAAAAATACTGATATCAACTAGATTAATTAAATATTGGATCATTTGGGATTTGATTATTGCCTAAAGACACAACTAGGGGAGGCAGAAGAATGCCTTCTCCCCTGCCTGTCAGAAGCAGCTCTTAAATCAGCCCACAGGAAAATGGCAGCCCCTTCAGAGAAGCCTGTCTTATAATGTCACTCTAATGACTGCATGTGAGAGGTAGGAATTCGTAATGCAGCTGGAGGCCGGCCAAAGGCTGCACCCCTCTCGCTGGTGAAGGGCACCAGGATCTTGCTGATTGCTCAGTCTCAACCCGAGATGCGGAGAGCAGGAACCCTGGTGACCTCCAGAGCTGACCTATTCACGTGACCGAGGTAAGCAGGATGGGTGCAGTCAATACAGCCGCATCAACATGCTGAGTGCAGTTAGATATTCATCATCCGACATTAAAAGATTACTCTGTACTCTTCTTACAGCAAAGTGTAGTTTTATATGGTGCAGAACAGCACAGAAGCAGCATTGGCCATTATATGATTCTTACAGTCATTAAAATGTGCATGATTGCCTCGAGTTATGACGAAAAAAATAAACCTGTTATGAACTTCAGGGGAGGTACCAGACGAAGATCCACAGAAAACGCCTCTTGGCACTTTAATAAGGAATACTTTAAAGCTGCAGATGGAACAGAAGAGTAAGATTTCAAAACAGGACTAGGCTGAAGAGTGGTATAGGGCAGTCAAGAAAATTTGCAGAATTTCATTTATTACTAATCAGCTTTTGTCTCCCTTTAAAGCACTGATCGAATATCATGTTTCAATTGTGTTCATAATGTACCAATAGAAAATGTAATCAAAATGACTGTACTTTCAACTCTCAAAGCCTTTGATCCAGACCGGTATCAAACTATCAGCTACTGAATAAGCACTTGATTCAAGAACAGTGTCTCCAGGCAATAAAAATGCAGGACAAAGTCTGACTTAGCAGGACGCTGGAAAAGAGACGAAAATGCAGTTATGCGGTACAACGCAAAGCGTGACACCTGGTCACCCTATTTGCGGACTGTTCACAGACTGTTCTTCGATTAGTTGGCAACTGTTCTCCAAACAGTTACCATACAGTCAACCACAGTCGCCATATTTGCCAAAATGTGGCTGACTATTCGCAGGGATTTGCCAACTGTTTGTCAACTACTCACCAAAATCACCGAAATATCATCAAAAAGTCGCTAGAAAATCATAAACGAATCGCCAATTAGAATCTTACTTACTGGCGGATACTTTGTGAATAGTTCACAACGCTAGGATCGCCAAAAAGTCTTCAAAAAAGTGGCGAACCACTTCTCGCCACTTTTGCCGAATGTTCGTCATTCAGTGAGACAGTCACTTAAGAGCTGCAAAACAGAGGGTGTGATCTTTCATAAATCATAGCTGTTTAAAATCTCAGGTTTTCTATAATATGGAAGGTTCAAAGCAGAAAGATTGAACAGGCTAGATGCACTGTGAAGAGTAACAATCCAGCAACGAGCAAATGAAGCACAGTAACTTAGATACAGACTACACCACTTATCACAGATGGGAAAGAGGGCAGGCGATCATGTGGAGACGAGGGGAGTGAGATGAGACAATTAATTAATGAAGGAAAACAGCACTGAAACCAATGAGGTTGGACTGTGGGGGTAAATAATTAAGGAAACTTTTGGAATGTGACAAAAATATAGTGTTAGTTTTTGCAATGGAAGGAGAGTACTTTACCAGTTCTTTTCAGGTAAATGTTACTATCTGTTGAAAAGAGATACAGTGAATCATTTGTAAGTGGTTGTTTTAATTTTTTCTCCAATTCACAAAAAAATACAAAACGATAGGATTTTCTATATGATGTTGAAATAGCCTAAAGCTGATATAAGGAACATGTAAGGAAGCAAACAAAGATAGCACACGTGCGCGCACACGAGCCCACACACACACACACACACATATGCGCACGCGTGCACAACACCTGCACTTATTCAAAAATGCATATTCTAAATAGATGTCTTCACAATGGAAACTTGAGGTCACAAGCATAAGCCTAAGTATGGCTCATGGCTATGACCAGCACACAGGAGGAAAACATGCATATCCAAAGGAATGGGAAGCCAAGATAATCCGTTTCCTCTGGGAGTAGTTCTTGCTTCAGGCTGGGCTCGCTCCTACATTTGGTTTATTAGGCTGACATGAGCTGCAATGGCCATACAGCACAGAGACTCTGTGAACCGGGCATTAATGTAATGGCCAAGCCTGAACATTTACAATGCTGTTTTGTTCCACAGTTCAGCACCACTGTTGAATTATAAGAGGCTGCCTCTCCCATTAGCTAATTGCTTTTGAATTGTGGTAAAGGGCATTGTTTCTATTCAGCAGGGCTCTTTGCCTGATTCTGTGCGCATGTACTTAAGCATAAAATCATGGTAACTACACAAAAAAATGAAGCAAATAAGCAGAGAAATTAAGTTGCGATCCATATAGTCTTGGCAGCATGATGTAATGTGATATATTGTTCAAAAAATAGTTTATTTTACTTTGTAGGCCCTATCTTTTAGCCCTTTGCCTAAAAGGCCATTGTGCACAGTCTGTATTTTCAAATTGAATGGATAAGCCTAAGGGTAGTGCTAAGTTTGGATATTAGCAATGGAGTATTACTCCAAAAAAAAACCATTCAGGAGAGGCACCATGCCTGTGTTGTTGTCCCCAGTATATGTGGCAAAGTGTGGTCGGTCACTCACTCACTGACGCACTCACTCACTCACTCATGGATGTCAAGAAAGGATGTTTCATGGAACCAGTAAACATGTCAAGCTTGTTTGACTTTGCTCAACTACAAGTCCCAGTGGTTGCAGTCTTCGCACTAATTTTTGAAATGACTTGGAACTTGGAGTTGAGCCAACTAAAAAATTATTTGTTGCTGGTTACCTTACTTTTTAAATTGAGTCAACTTTTCAGTATCAATTCGATGTTCATACACATTATATGAAAACACATATCTCTGCGGACAAATTTGAAATAATTTATAGAGGGAAAAATTCATTGTAATGAACCCATCTACCGGCAAATATTTGGTGCAGTTTTATTTTTACAGGGAAGTGCCATACATTATGATAAGTACTGTGAGCAAAGCTGGTACTTATGTAAATATGTACTTCATCTTCTTTAATGTTTTATTTTACATGCTAGATCTAGGTTTGCATTTTGTCGCTCAATTTCGAAGTACTACAATGGTCCAAAAGTGTTTTCTTTCTTTTTTTTTTCTTTTTTTTTTGAAGGATACAAGATAGGTATTCGCAAGGACGTCGCGCAGTGAAACTGTGGAGCTATTTAAAAAAAAAAAACTCATTTGCCAGAAATCGCCGCCCAAAAAATGATGGCAGTATCCAATTCATTTATTGCCCTCTGACCCTACAACGTCTGAGCATCATTATCCTCGTTTTAAGGTCACATGACCTGCCTAAGTGCTCAAGAAACCGCGAACCTACAGTGATGCGGACGCCGAATTTCTGGCAAGATTGGCCACCAAAGAGAGTGCATTGCGTATGGTCTGTTATTTTGTCAGATTTATCAATACTAGAAGAAAGGCAAGGTTTCGTCCATTCAGAGCTTCGCTGTCTTTTTTTTCGTCCAAGAATGAAACCGATTTCGCGAAAAAAACGATTCTCTTTGCACCTGTCGGCAAAATGAACATTGTAAGGACACTAATAAAAATGCCGCACAAGTTTAATTGTAAACTATTGATACTTACCTTTTATTATAATCCATGAGCACCTGTCTTAATTTTCATGATATTGTCTTTTAGTGTGGGTAGCCAGTGTCCCCTATGGGCAATCGTCAGTAAAGCAGTCGCTATGAAGGGTGTGATCTTTTACGGGGTCATCAGTATTACGAAAATTTTATTCACCGTTTCGTAACGTTAATCGGTCGTGATCCGAACGATTGTACAGAACTTTTTGAAGAAAAATAAAAGCAAAAAAAAAAACTGCATAGCTCGTTTCACTCCAAAGCAGTCCACCCCCCTCCCCAGTCCCAATCCCTCTTAAACAATTAAGTTATTCCATTGGTTTCCTTCCAGTACTATTTTCATTAATTAAAAACTAAAGCTACCTCTTCACAAGGGTGTTTCGATTAGCTGCGATTAGCAATTCAGGGGAGCCGCGCTTTTCCATGTTTGGGCTCTCTGGTTAAAGGAGAACTAATCCGCAGTTCAGTCTGGCGGAGTCTGGTGCTCGCCTGAACAGCGGCAGTGCTGACACGGACTCTGTCCGTGGTTCTGAACAAGTGAGCGCGCTTCTGCACGCTCGTGAAGGCAGACGATCGGGATGAATCGCGCTTCTGTTCTCCACTCGACTTGCTTTGGTTGAACTTGAGTGAGACCGATTTTTTTCCCCCCCTCCAGGACTCTGCTTTGCATCAGCGCTGTAGGAGCGGGAAGCAGCCGTGCCTCTCGCTGTGACAGAAAACGGATAAGATTTCATGTAACGACCTGTTATACGGAACCTTTAACTTTGCTGGGATGCGCAGTGGAAAATGGAATGCTAGCTCTTGTTCTGCTTTAAATTGGCATTTTGAAATAAAATAACAATATATATGTCATTGATCAACTGGAGATATACATCAAGATTATACGTGAGCGACAGTATGTTGTATATTTTTGCTTTTATTAATTATTATTATGTATTGGTTTTTTGACATATCTGCAGAATTTGGAAGTTCACGGAATTGCTTTTCTGTATATTGGATGCGTGAGTGACATGGAATTATTGCCACATACATTGCTTTTAGCGTTCACGTTTTAACATTGCAGTTAAGCTTTTTTCTAGCCTTTTCATTTAAACGTACAAAAGGAAAAAAATAATAATCATGCCACCAATCAGATTGTAGGCAAAAAAAAAAAACGTATCGCTCGTGCTACTCACAAAATATTGGAATGGACATCGACAGTGATACATTCATTTCTTCAAGAGACGAAGTGATATATGGATTACTTATCCTTGCAGAAGTAAATCTGTCTTTGCCAAATGGTTCAAGAGGAACTTGTGCTCTCCGTTTAACCAGCCCGAAAGGGGAAGGGATCCCTACGATTCCTAATCCAACAAATTGGCACCAGACAATTTAACGCGGTGAGTCGGATGGAACCATTGCCACCTCACGCCCATTGACAGTCAGCTCAGCGCACCACGATGATTCGATCCTATATTAAAATGCATGTTATGTCCATTTCCAGTATGATAGCTCCTCAGACATCACTGCATGCATGGTTGCGATGAACAAAGTCATTCTGTGATAACTAGAATTTTTTGATGTAAGTACTGCCATACAGTAAATAGCCTATACATGTTTGAACAGACTATAGCCAATGAATGTTCACCAATCAATACGCGAGCTGCCCTTCAGCTGTGGGGTGATAATAAACATCACCGTGCATTCTGGAATCAAATTCCAGTCATATGCGATTTGATGGCTCATTTCTGCCATCACGAAGAAGGTGTCACTTGAAATGAAGTCAGCAACCTGGGATTAGTTATCAGCGACATAGAATTTAGAACAAAAGCCTGAGGCAATTAGTATAGTTTGTGAGGAGCATGAAAGCTGAACGTGATTTTACCGCAATTACTGAAAGGTGTTTTGAAAGAAGGGTTAAGTCATTGATGTAAGAGATGAGCTACTTCAGCTGTTGATCGCTTCAATGCCAAATCAGTGGAAATGTTTTCTGGAAGTGGTAAAACAATATTAGTCAGCATTACTCTCATAAAGCATTCTTTGTGACTTTCGAATCGCACGAAAAATTAAAATAATTTATATTAGATACAATTGAGAGGCCTTCCAGATAACGTTTAAACCATACAAGTCCATACTTAATCAGTACATAACAGTGACAAAACCGATAAAGCACTTGCTATTCATAGAAACACTAATTCAACCAATTCGTGCGTAAAATTGTGCTAATCGGATTCCTTTGGTTTGTTCATGTGACACTTCAAAAATTCTCTGTTTCATACGATAGGGCTGTGGGTGCAGTAAGCAGTCGAATTTTTAAAAAGAGCGAGCCCGTATTCAGCTGGATCAAAAGACCCCGCAGAAGTTTCCGCTTCATTTTGGATGTGTCTGTTCCCACCTCAGCGAACTGGGCGTCTTCAGTGATTGTAGTTGTATGAAGCCTCAGAGAATTAATTAGACAATAGACATACTCTTCCACATATAGGCCTAGCGACAGTACATTTCATTTGCTCGAAAGGTTTTCTTTTAGAGGACAGTCACCACAGCTAGGAAGAAAAATTCTTAACCCCATTTTGAGTATTTGAAAGAGAGAAAAAAAGAATGAATTTAGAGTTACCGCCTGAATCAGAATTTGGATGCGACAGGAGGGAACAGGAAACGAATAAATTAGAAGGACTGAGAGTTGGCGAAAAAATGCCAGGGAAATCATCCGGACTTTATGAAAGAAAGTAAGCGGCAGAATTTTGCCTGTGGCCTTTCTTGAAATAAGCAGGGGAACCAAACTAAATATCCTTGCACTTATGAGGCACCCCGAGCCATCCAGTCAAACGTCGCAGTTGATAATGAATAAGTAAACAGGTTTTAAAAAGTGAGAATATCAACTCCCCGCTTTTTTTTACAGTGCAACAGAACGAAGTGCAATATTTACGTAGCAGGTTCTGCTGATGTTTGCTGGATTTATCAAATGGTCAAATGTCCCCTTGCCTGCCGCCTGTAGACTTCAAGATGATTTGACATATTCTGAATTATTTATTCCTAAGCAGCATTGATGAAGGAATAGATATTGTTGACTCATAAAGTAACATAGGAAGCTTATTTTACCTTATTATTTTTATTTTTCACAAAGTATTTTGAAGCCATTATGAAGCCAACAAACATGACTGACGCTACAACGTAATGTACTTTACATCCGCAATCAGAGGACTGTGAGTAAACACAGGATTCATTCCCAGAGCATCCAGCGACAGCAAACTAGTACATTCTGTGGCTGTCTCACGCCAAAGGCCATCACTCAGTAACTGCATCTGCAGAGCACATAGTGATTTACTCTGGGAATTTTACCATGAAATTACAAAACTCAGTACTGGAACAGAATCCTATCTCAATGCGTATTCAGTTCATAACATTGTAAATGTGACTCAGGAAGACATGTTACCAGAATCTACTCATTTATTCCACAAAGAAAAGGAAAGGGCAGAAAGGTGAATATCCTCATTGTGGCGATGGATCTATGGCAATCATTGTGTACGAGTATTACAGAAGTATGTAGCGTGGCCAAATGTATGTGGACACTTTTTAGTCAAACTCTGCTGTTCATGGTTCATGCTCTCTGTTTAATTTGTTAAGTTAAATTTTTAACATGATAGAGCAGAGAGACAGGAAGAACAAGAGAGAGAGAGAGAGAGAGAGAGAGAGGGAAGACTTGGGACAGAGGTCGGTAGCCAGATTTGAAACAGACATCGTGTCTCTTGATGAGCGTGTGGATAGCGCTCAACAGGCAGAACCAGTGAGACACCCAGGACTCCATATTTGAGCAAAGATAAATCTTCACACAATAGTATAAAATTTTAAGGAAGGCCCTTTCTTATCTCAGCATGATAGTGGCCACATCTGTAAAGCGCGGTGGATCCATGGCTCGTTTCGATCAGTGAATTAAACTTTGACTGGTCTACATAGAGCCCACATCATGAAGCACCGTTATCATGAACTGACTTTAAGGCAGGCCCAAAATCACTGCCCAAGATAATGTGTTGCTGTGTGGTACAGAAACAGATCCCCGCATTATTCTTCAAAAATCTGATGGACTTGGGTTCCCAGAACAGTCTATCATAGCAGCAAAAGGGGAGCCAACTTTATCTTGATAGCCCTGCTTTTGAAATGAGATGGTCATCTAACTAGTTTTTGCTATGTAAAGTATTCAAATGTAAGTGGCTTCAAATCATCATCCTTGGACATGATTGCCATAGATGACATACAGTGTCAGTCAAAAGTCTGGACACACCAACATTTTTCATATGGTCAATTATATTTAATAAAAAAAATTAACCCCAAATCCAAATCGCATATCCACCAAACTCCACTATTCATAATAACAATTACTGAGTATAGTCATCTATTTTATTTTCACAAGGGCAGCCACATGGTTATTTGATTTCCCACCAGCACAAATGTTGATGATCCCAAAGATGACCATAACTAGTGGTTTGCATCACTTTTGTCTTTATTCCCCATCAGTCTTAAACCACCCTGAGCATAACTGACTCGCTGGAAAATGGAAATAATTTTTTTTTTCTAAATATGGTGTCTTTAGGCATTTCAAAATTTTATACATCATTCTGTGTAAAGTTAATTATTAATATAATTTTTTAATTTTTTCTGACTATTTACCACTTACCACATCATCTGAGGGTACACACAGAAATGAAACTTCTCCAATTAGTGTATTGAATCAAGTTCTTTGGAGCATTTAACTGCATTAAAAAAGAACAAATCCACGCAAGGGACCAACAAGCGGATTAAAATTTGCATACTAGTTTACGCCATACTGTATACTTTGCTGGTACAGAACTACATATTGGATACTACACACTCTCTTCATATTGGTGTAGTGTATTCATCAGTATGTGACAACAGACATGTTGAATGACACACTGCCACACAGTTGTGATTTTACTAAGATCACCTGCATCTCGGGGTGACTTTACCACTGACTGTGTTGTGGAATCCAGTACC
Organism: Gymnothorax reevesii; assembly: GCA_029721435.1. Classification (NCBI taxonomy): domain Eukaryota; kingdom Metazoa; phylum Chordata; class Actinopteri; order Anguilliformes; family Muraenidae; genus Gymnothorax; species Gymnothorax reevesii. Next base: position 58,824,733 of record CM056586.1, read on the forward strand.
CTACACCACTCTGGCTGTGTTCTGTAAAATGTAGCCATCTTAGTATATCATCCTATTATTTTTGACGGGTTGAATTCATGTTGATCACTCTGTATACTACTTGATACTGTGGCCATGGTCAGTAGCTGAGAGGAAAGCACTAGATGATTCCAAACATGGCCAATAACTCCCAAACTCCTCTTCTGTGTGTCGTGCATTCAATCCAGCTTCTCCATGCCTTGCTCTGTCCAGTATGTTCTGTGGAACTTACTGCTAAAACACAATACCAAATTCTGGAATTAAAATTTTACTAATAGAATTTATTCAAAATTTGATTTCAGTTAGGCATGAAAGTGGATTGTGGACTGACCCAGTGGTATATGTGGCCAGGGAAACTGTCATTTTGTTTGCTTCTGGGAGTTTAATTTTGACCTCAAGGACCACAGATGTGCCACAACCTACAGAGTAAAAATATTCTTTAACTGTACAGTCAATGAGTTGATGTACCAAATTGTTGGACTGGCCTAAAATTTATATATATATATATATATATATATATATATATATATATTTTTGTATTTTAGCTATTTCTCTGATGAGTCTGGTTTGATTTTTCAGCCAAATGATGGCTTGCTCTACAGCAGGGGTGTCAAACTGACCCGTAAACAGGCCAAGAGGCTGCAGGTCTTCAACCCTACCAAGCTGAAGCTCACCTGAAAGCACTGATTTAATCAACTGATCTAGGCCTGCACAACTGATTAGTTGTATCAGGTGCGCTTCTGCATTGTTGGAGTAAAAACCTGCAGCCTCTTGGCCCGTTTACGGGTCAGTTTAACACCCCTGCTCTACAGGTTTAGACAGCTGTTTAGATTTCATATTGAGAGTTAAAAGCAGTAGATTCCAAATGCGAATTCCAGTCTTTAGACCTTTTAATTGTTCACTTGCAAATGAAACTATGAGGGAATGCACACACTCGCTGTTATGAAACAGCCATGCAAATGAAGGGGGGATACATATAAAATATGTAGTAATTCCTGAATTTTGCAACTGATTTGGATGTTACTACCCTAGAATGAAAGCTGAAGGTCTGTACTTTGAGACATTGATCACTTTTTTTATTTCAAGTTCAAGATGCTGAGATAAAAAGTCAAAATACTCAATGTCCAGATATTTATGGACCTGAGTGTACACTTCTGTTACAGCATGCCATTTTATTCATTTGATTAAAAGAATTCCCTCAGCAGATCACTGTATGCTCCGCTGATGCTGTTTGCATGAGATGACCTTCAGCTGTGGTACTGCATAGTCATTAATCTGTTGGTTATAGCTGGGTGCTTTGGAGATGAACCCAGTGTGCATTAAGAGTTTTCCCGAGAAGGATGTAAGTTTGACTTTCTGTTCAGTCATGTTCTGCAAGTTCATATTCAAACAATTACATAGACTGGATGATGACCTCGCAGCTGTAAACGATCCAGTTTGGAGACCACTGTTCCACAGGTATTTTTCCCTGTTGGCAAGGGGAAAAAATGCTAAAAAGTCCTAATTTGCATCAAAATGTAAAAAAAAAAGCAATTAAAATTGAATTTTTCTCAATTTAATTTTCAAAAATAACTTTTATTGTTGGCAGTAATGAGCTTCCATTGACAAGTGATTAACCATACCCATGCACGCAATTTATAAAACAAAGTCACATTTAAATATTATACATTAACTCAATTCAGTATATCTACTTTTTATTCTCCAACTGGCAGCATATTCTGTATAGTGCAGAGGTGGACTGCTGCCTTAAGAGCTGAAGTGCCTTTCATTAAATGCACAGGATTACCGCGGCCAAAGATGGGCCCTCCTGTTCCAGCAACCTGTGTCGTCCTTTTCACCCTGAACGCGGCTGTCTTTCCGGCCTCCATCTCTCCTGAGGATTACCCCGCGGACGAGGCCGACCGAACCGGCAGCAATGACATTATATTCGACGACTACAGAGGCAAGGGCTGCGTTGACGACAGTGGCTTCGTTTACAAACTCGGAGAGCGTTTCTTTCCCGGACACTCAAACTGCCCCTGCGAGTGCACGGAGGACGGCCCGGTGTGCGACCAGCCGGAGTGTCCGAAAATACATCCCAAGTGCACCAAAGTGGAACATAATGGCTGTTGTCCTGAGTGCAAAGAGGTCAAAAACTTTTGTGAATATCGGGGAAAGACTTATAAAATCCTGGAGGAGTTTAAGGTAGGGTCTACGTTTACATGGGCATCCATTTAAAATAATGAATATTTTTTCCATGAATTTCATCCATCGTTGCTACCCACTGAATTGAAACAGTACATAGACTATAGCATAAAAAAATAATAGATGCTAATATCAGTATGGTGCATTTGTTGTAGCGTAATGAACTACACAAGGTTTGCACTAACTATATGTGGTAATCATATGCTTGAGCCAATTAGCAGTTGGTGAAAACTATGAAAATGCACCTTGTGCACAATCATCATGTTTGATTTGGTCACAGTTCGCGTCATGTTGAAAACTTTGCAAGGTGAATACGGTAAGTCTTATTTAACAGCAAAGTTATAGGACTAAAATCTCTACAGCAAGTATGGATAATCATTCAAAAGAAACCCATACCTTTTCGTCTGACTTTTTGTTTTATGGTGAAGAACTATTATTTGAACAGATTTGTTTATTTGCTCAATATTTATGTCATTCAGCATTCAGCAGTGGATGAAGTTACGATAATATTCACGAATATACAAAGCTATTAGAGTACCTGAAGAAGGGCAGATTCTCAAAGTGGAAGAGCACACCTGTTTTAAACCACCTATGAGTATGTAGAGTGCATTCGAAATGCATCACACTTAAAGGAAGCAAAAATATTCCTATGGAGTGAATGAATGGGGGAAATCTAACATTAGGATAAAAAGAGCAGGCTCTCCCTCTTCACCAGCCCAAGCCAAATCCCTTCCCACAGACACATACGCACACACACACACACACACACACACACACACAAACAAGAACGCACTGCTCAAATGCCCCTTTAACTTGTATTTAATTGCAAGATATCGTGTTAGCAGTAATTTCCTTATCAATAATATTGCAACTACAGTCTGCCCAGTGACCATAAACCCCAACGCAGACTCATTTTGTTTGGAGGCATCACTGAATCATTTCATTATAATGGGGGAAATACACTGGTGGAAACCCAATAGAATACACAAGAATACACAATCAAATGTTTGCTCTGAAATAAAAATTAAAAATTAAAAAAAGAGCCAAAAATGGATTACATATGCTCTCCCAGGATAAAGTGTACTCTGTCAGAGTTGATTTACCACCATTCATCTAATTAATGATGACACACAGAGAAAAAAACATTCCTGCTGTCTTCCCAATTAAACAGCCACTCTACAGATCTCGCTGCAGATTCAACACAAGCTTTATCACTGCATTTTGCCAAATTCATACTGACTTGTGAATCTCAGTCATTGGGGTTGGATGAATCTCATTAACATCTCTGTGTCCTGGACTGTTTTATTGTTCCAATGCTAATTTTCCATTACATATAATTTTATTGTAGAGAAAATACAAGGGAAATTACAAGAGATTGGCCAGTTTCAAAAAAGCAAAGCATGCATTATTATAGTATACATTATATCCTGGCATATTGAATGATTTGGCATTTGCTTGTTGGCCTTTATAGAGTTTCTGCAGTAAAATGTCAATGCGCATCGGATCATTTCTGCTTACACCAAATACACATTAGTGAGTCTTGTCCTCTCTGGCAAGCTTTTGAGAGAGTAATTGCGTGGAATTCGTCCATTAAATAGTCAGTTTCTGTTTACAATACAACAATCAAACAACCTGATTTCACGGGTGGCGAGGCAGCATTCTTGTTTGCCGTTGATGTGCTGGTTATTGCCACGGAGGTTGACGACTTAAAAGATATACCCAGGGTCACTGAATGTCAAAATAACTGAATGCTTCTTTGCCATTTCGGGGAAATCTTCAGGCCTTCTCGTCTGGGCTGTCGTTTGGCCTTTGTGGAGATGCAATGCATGCCACACACACTACTACTTTATTCTCTCAGTGGGGTCAATTTCTTCAAAATGTGAGCCCATCATAGCTACACTGCCTAGACAAAAGAAAAAGTCTGAACTTAAATAAGCAAATACCACAGAGCATATGGTTAAAACATTATTGCAGTGATTAATATGTTTCAGCAGACAACAATTCTTTTAACCCTGATTGATGCAGTGTGTTGCGTTTCTTTTCTCAAACTAACATATTTTAAGACATATTCCATGGTTGGGCAAAAGATGTATCAAGACAGGCAAAATCAAGCAAAGACAACAACTAAGGAGACTGCTAAAATCCCGGGAATTTGGTTCAAAAATGTCTACCCGGAAAAATAGTGGTAAACCATCAACTTTGCAGAAGAAATGGGTTTGAGAGATATATAAAAGATTGTGATAGGATAGGATAGGAAATCTCATCATAAAAAAATCGATAGTAAACCCTATGGCTATGTTTGATTTTGAAAGTAAGAGCATTTCCACATACATAATGCTCACAGGACTGAGACAAAACAGTTGAGTGGCCACATGAAAGCCTCTTGTTCATGAGGCTAATCAATAAAAACTGCTTCAATTTGCCAGGGAGCATGAAGATTAGACTGTGGAACAATGGAAAGGGGTCATTTGGTCTGATGACTCCAAATTCATCCAATTTCAGAGCATCAGGAGGGTCTAGGTTAGAGAGGACGCCCATTAAGCAAAGCACCCGTCATGCTTAGTGCCCACTGTACAAGCCACTGGAGGCAGTGTTATTATCTGAAGTCGACTCATTTGGTCAGCAATGTTATGTAGCAATATAGTGATGTCAGCAGACCATCTGAATTACTGGATGACCAGATCGTGCCATCAATAGATTTTTTTAAAATCCCTGATGGCACAGGAATATTCCAATATTCCAGGATGACAATGCCAAGGTTCATCGAGCTTGAATTATGAAAGAGTAATTCAGCGAGCATGAGGAATCATTTTTCTACATAAATTTACTCCGACTGAGTCCTGACCTTAACCAACTGAAGGTCTTTGGGATGTGTTGGAGAAGGTTTTCGGGGTGGTTTTACTTACCAATACCAGATTTAAGTTTCATGAAAATCAACTCAACATGTTACACAACTCAGACTTTGGGTAGTAATTCTCGGCAGTTCCAATGCCGTTTTCTCATTTGGCACAAAATGCATTTCAGGCATCAACTTTTGGTCCTTTTTTGGAACTCTTAGTCTCAAAAATGAAAATCTTGTGCACAAGGGTAGGCCACCAGCTATCAAGGAAAATATTGGGTCCATTCTTCCATATGTTTTTGCAATGCCTGACTATACTCATACTATGGGTGTGGATTCACAAGAAACCTATTTTAGTTCTTCAAAGGACACTTTTCACTGTTATATAATCTCAAACAGCAATGTCCCTCATGCACGATTGTTCACACTCTGGGAAATGCATTCTTGGTTATTTGCAGCCAGCGAAAGTTGTTAGGCTAATTTTTCTCAGTGCATGTTTGAACAGCTGTGATGTCTGACATCTAATATTGGTTTCGTCTGTAGTCTTCAATGCTGAGATTTTTACATTGGTTCAGTTTGTGGGTTTTATTGGTTTGTAAGTAGCAGGTCTTGGTTTCTCTCAGGATTTATTGCGCGTATCTCTGCTGTACTTTGCCATCCTAAGATTCTCATTCCATGTTAAGGGTTATTGCAGCTGGGCCTGTCAAGTGTGTGTTACATTTCAGTAAGATCTTACTGGATTGTACATTATTTTTAATGTGTCTATAGCCCAGGTAACCCCAAACTAACAGATTCACACAACTTTTTTTTCTTGTAAAACCTGGATACAGTTGTGGCACTGATGATGATCACATAGGCGTCAGGGTTAACTTGCAGTGGGCATTAATCCCAGCAAAGCTCTTGAAATTGGTAGAGCAGCTTATGTGGAGAATACAGACTGATTTAAAAGATTTCCCAGGCCAGTCCAAAGAAATATTTCTGCCAACACCACTGCTTCTGAGACGTACCTCGCATCTAAGTGCTGCTTTGATGTGTTGCTGCTTAGACCCACTTGGGTCCTTTTTCTCAGAGTTGAACCAGGGACCCCCGAAGAATACCGATTTTTGTACCAATTGCAGCTCCATTCACCATTAAACAGCTGTCAATATTGCTTAATTTTGTTCATTTCATGTGTCATTGTCAACCAGCTTAAATCACATTGTCCTCAATAACTATATGGGACACAAACTGTGCATTATTACAAAAATTTGCAAAAAAAAAAAGGTTATTGATTTTTAGCTGATTTTAATTGATTTACATTGGTGAGCTTGCAGCCTTTTCTCTTTTACAGAAGGTTTGGCTCGTTATTAATTACCTTGCCTTTTAATTTGTCATTAACTACAAAGTGGATTTTTTTTTTTTTTTTTGTGACTAAGGTTACATTTGCATTACCTGGCTGAAGTTTCGTGATTTCGGGGGGATTGTTTCATTTCTTTGTTCTGTGAGGGGTGCACTTTTATTTTTACTCATTTTTGCTGTTACCGGTTGGGTTTGGCCAACTATCAAATCCCTATCCAGATGTCTGCCTTACCAGAGCTGGTTAATTGATGATTTGCAACACCTGTGTTAAGTCTGTATGTTTGCCAATTTGGCACTCACTTCCTGTTTCATTGTCCTCTATACACGATAGCTGGTAACAGCTAGCAAGTAGCTCTAGGTTTGTTTGCATGGTCTTTGAATTCATATTGAGAAAGGGATTAGAAGAAATTTTGCTTTACTTATTTTCTCCCTTTTTATACACCCCATTTTGGTGATGATTGGGAGGGTTATTCCAATAGGTTTCTCGGGTTTAGATTTTTTGATTCCTCAGTCTATCAAGACCTTAAAGGCTGCTTGTTTCTTAGCACCAGCTTTTACACCTGATTCATAGTGGTAATCGGTCTTCACCAATTCCCACGTCATTACAGAAGTGACTCAAATCTGATTTTTTTTTTTGCCTTAATATAAGAGATCTGATGTTTTTAGGGCAGTATAGATACAAAAATCCAATCATTAAATCCAATCTTCGAATCAGTATTGAGTCCCCGTGTGGTCCTACATCAGACACAAATCTGACTCGTGGCCCTGTGACATGAATGGGACAATCTGATCAGAATCTAAGCGGCTTTTTGCCTGTACCAATGCGCTAAGCGTTAAGTGCAAAAGCTAGCCAGCTGGCTTTATTTTTTTCACCTTTTCTATTTCATGACATATCGCTGACAAACTTTCTACCATCTTTCAGAGCAAAATCCCATCCATATATTCAACATAAGGGAGTCTATTTTCTAGATTTGAATTGGGTTTCAATAGAATGAATGCTTGCACAAATATGATTTTTTCATTGACGCAGATGACTTGTGCAAGAATGTTTCAATATGCACACATGTGCCATTGTAATGTGAACATGGGGCATGTGTCCACACTGACCAGTTGGAAAGCCATTGATACTTTTTATCTCCTCTGTAATAATTCCCCCTCATTTTATGCAATAAAAATATATGTTCTGTATGGGTCAATATGAATATGGGACTCCTTATCACATTCATAGCGATTTGTGACAGAATACCGCTTAAAAGGGTAAATTCTCCTGATAAGAGTCAGAAATAACAAAAATTGAAACCTTGTTAAAGTTCTGGGATTGCAGATGGAACAAACACCTGCATACAAGGAGGGTCCCCAGAACCAGTGTTAAGAATCACTGCTTTTAGATCGGATGAATAGTTTAGAAATATCACTGTTAAAGCCATTGTTCAGGGGAAGGTTTGGTTTTTTCCTTGCCCGCTGTGGTCCTTATCTTTACATTTTCTTTCTTCTTCAATTTCTTCTTTACATTGTGCATAAGTGGCTGCTAAGCTGAAAAGAGGCGGCACAAAAAATCCTTTAAAACTAATTACCCTGGACCTATTTTCAATAATTTTCCTTTTAACAATGTATTCACTCCCAAAACACTCAGTACTCTCAGTTGTAGCCAGCTCTCCTCGTTGTGGTAAGTGGAGAAATAGAACTAATTTGCATGCTAAATTCGGCAGGATACACTCAACACTGCTAAAAATCTGAATAGCTAATAATTGTTTTAAATCAAACAATCAACCAAAGGTTAGGTAGCCACCACTGCAGGATATGCCACAAAAGTATGCCTGACAATTAATGTTATTTTCTGCATTCTCTTATGAATTGCATTTATTTTTGAGTCACTCTTGCATTGCATTTAGGATGAAGCTGTATGTTAACCAGCCAGTGGGTTATTCCAATCATTGAAAAATTGCAAATAAAGTGAAAATAATAAGTGACAATTTTTCTCAATTGTCAGATGAAAAGATTGTGTCTGTCAGTGCACCAGGCTTCCCTTGAAGAGCTTTCAATCTCAACGGGACTTCCCTGGGTAAATCAATAAATTAATTAAATATGTAATACATTCTATAATCTTGTTTGTTCATAAACACATTACATGATGTAACCATGTTTTGGCAGTGTGGTAAATAATCAAATGTTCTCTCCCACTTTTGAGATGTTTGTTTCATTTTGATTTGCTCCTTCGCCGTTGATCAGGGTTTTATAATACTAAACCCAATTTCTGGAGATGTACCACAGCGAACTTGTGAGATTTTCCCACTCCAAACCTTACAGACCTCATCTCATTCCACAGCAAGACATCTCTTTGAACTGCTAATTACCGGAATTTAAAAACGCAAATTAGAGTTGAAATGAAAACCCACTGGCTGGTAGATCTCTGGAAATAGGACTGGTTTGGAAATGAATGACCTTTGATCTTCCTCACAGAGCAAACTCACTGGCACAGAATCAAATCAGAGACTGGAAATTCTTTTAGAGATTCAGGGAAGTAGGGGTTGTACTGAGTACTGAATTCTGAATCTGGTTTGGATGTTTTTGCTCAGCAGTTAAACTCCACCTTAGTTATCTGGGCAGCCCATTTTGACACGGATATATACTGAATGCACATGCTGGTGATCTACCAGGGCAGAGGCAAACTGGGTAATGTCAATCTGATGACTCCATATCCTCTCAGTAACCCGAAAGCAGGGCTCCTCAAATCATGGTCCTCGAGGGCCGAGAACTGCTGGTTTTCCACCCTCCCTTTACTGTACCTTGGAGTCAGGTGAGATGACAATCTGGCCAATCAGCAGCATTAATTGTTCACTTAATTGCCTGGAAGGAAGGAAAACCAGGACTGTATTTGGATTTGAGGGTTGGATTTAGAGAGCCCTGCCCTAGAGGGTAGCTGTATAACTGCACTGAGTAATATCCAGTACAATTCTTTTGACTACATTCTGCACTCCAGATTTAGGAGAGCTCTGGGTCCTACTTTGAACTCTTATCATGCCAACTTCGTTTTCCTGCTTCATTAAATACCCTAACAGGGCTTTCACACCATATGCGCAATCGCGACATCACATGGAGCAAGACCACTGTCAATGAAGGAAGCAACACTGCTCAATTGGTGGTGCCACCTTAAGCGGCGCGAAGCAGCTTGATTTTCCAAGAAGTTTTGCATCCGAAGCTCAACTGCATTGAACCTTGACCTCAAATTGCTCTGACCTCTCCAAAGCGTGACATCCAATGACATTGCAGAATTTGTGGGACATTTGAGGAAGTGCCCGAGAAACAATCAACAATAAAGGAAAAATTAATTCTATGTGTTTCCGAGCATCCGGAGTTATATAACTACACAATTAAAATGTACAGGAACTTGGGCAAGAAAACACTGGCATGGCCAATAGGGATATACCATTTGGCAAAATTGTCCGTTATTTACATTTCACATTCTGATTCCTAAGAAGCCAGACAGCAACATTGGCAAATAATTTAAAGTGACACAACAGCCATCTGCGATAAGTTTGCTACATTAAACTGTGGAACGTTGAATATATTCTCCCAATAAACACACGGGGTGGCGATCCGGTAAAAAAAAAAAAAAAAAATCTCTTTCATAATTTATCAGCTTTAGCTACATTACGCTAAAGTAATCCCTTCGTGTGAACTTGCTTCCTCATGACGTAATGCGCTTGATCTTGCTCTCAACCTCGCGCAAACTGTGCGTGTTGTTGCTTATGGTGTGAAAGCCCCGTAAGTCTTGGCACAGGTATAGATACAGTGACATCTTTGACCACCGCAGAAGGTGTATCTCTGTTTGGGGACCCTACAAGCGTTTGCTGCTAGCAGCCACATCCAGTGAATGTCACAGTCGAGTAACTAGTAACATCCAAAACAAGTCTTATCACTAAATTCCATGATTCAAGTTCGAGAGTTTAAGGTTTTATGTGGAACTCATCCCTATAACTCAGTCATACTGCTTGTCACATAAACCCAAGTCATGAATGGCACTTGGCACAGATAATGACCCTCCTGCTCGAGGCAGAAGGCATATCACTGCTTGGGGATGTTGGTCATCAGTTCCGCATGTTGCTGACAGCCGCATCAGATGAACAACATTAGCAAAGCTTCAATTATGACCCCCAACAGTGTGAATGCCGTAGTCACGCAAGGGCCTGGATTTAAAGGGACAGTCACTAAAGTAATTTCATCATCACAGCACAAAGAAATGTAATATGAGTATACACCCCAAGACATCCCACTGTAAATAAAGCTAGGTTGGACACTGTTTCTGGTCTATGAACCAGTGGGCCCTTTGGTGTCCAGAATCTAAGGCAAACACCACACCTCATATGAGAGATGTTCTCATATTACAACTGAGAAAACATTAAAAAAAGAACAGAGTACAGTGGTCTGGGGCAGCATTTTTTGAGAGCGTACAATCAGCTGGACGCAGTAGCTCAGGAAGTACATCAGTGTCATGCAGGTAAGGAATAGGCAGTGTAAGGCAAAGTTGTATTTTTTACAGTATGTCCTATAATAGATGCATCGATTTACCAGGTGGGGAACAGAGATTCAAAATTAGCACAGAGACAACAAATACAAGGACATAACTAATGCAGATTGGAGGCTGAAAAGCACTGACACAAAAAACTGCAATTCTCCATCAAAGAGTGACAGCGGAGAAATGATCAACTCCAGTGTGTTCTGAGGGGGAAATACTGTAAACCACTGATCTGTTCATCCCAATCACAGCATTAGATTCATATTATTCAATACTCAATAAAGTCTTTCCTCTATGTTTAGGACAACTATCCCAACAAATACAGTATTTTCTCCTGTGGTATTATATATACAATTATTTTTAGCATTGTTTTGGAGGGAGGGGTTATAGACAGTCACAGTGTGATGTACATTTAAATGCAGCTTTGTTAGTAGTATTTTAGTTCCAGTTCCTACGGTCTGAGGTCTAAGATGAAAAACATGATGGCGCTAATGAAAATGGGCAAAAATAGCATTCATGATTTAATGCCTGTAAAGCATTACCGTTTTGTGTACTGTGGTGATGTGGTTGAATACTCCAAACTTTTTCAAAACAAAAGGCTTTGAGACCTTAAAAGGCAAATGTTGTTGTTGTTGTTGCTGTTTTAGTAGTAGTCAGGAAAACTCATGTTTCAATAAAGTAGAACGATTAATTCATGGGTATAAGCATTACATTGTATTTGGCAGCAGTTCTGCTCTGGAGGTATGTCCTAGCTAGGCACAGCAAACATACAAACATAGTTAGTCATGAACAGAAATCAAAATCCCCCCCGATGTGAGCAGAACCAAACAGGTGGAGGCTGAGGTGGAGGTGGCAAGCAAAAAACTAAACAGCATGTTGCTTTGCATGAAAAGTAATTGCAAACAGCAGCAAAATTGAGTGAGGTTGACATCTTTTAAATAGACCGCGGTATTACCTCATGTGATGTGTATCTTCCAATCTTGTGCCTGCTAATGCTGACATGGCTGGTAGCTTACCAGGCTGCTGTCAGCTGATGTAGCTCTACTCGAGTTTCCTGCCTGAACTAGTTACACTAATTAATGTTATTGTCAAGTTGACGGAAGTACAGAAGTACATTAGCCACTAGTCTCAGATCATTCGTTCATTCAAACATTGCACATGCCTGTAGTTCCATTATTTTTCGTGAAAGCACACAGTTAACAACATTCCAATTTTATTAACAGAGGGTTTCATTTTCATATAGTTGTTTAGTAACGCGTAAAATTTCTAACTAGAATAAACTTACACCATTTTGGGCAAATATTTTACTCATGGGCCTTATTTCCCCATTCATTTAGCAATAGAACTGAACGTACAGAAATGCTGACAGTCGTACACAATGGGCTTTGACTCTCTAGAGCACTGAGGTGACACAGCTTCTTAGCTTCTGGTGTCCGAAGTAAAATCCCTACGAAATTTACTGTGGCATCACACAAATTAGAATTAATTTTATACGTGAGCAAGCTACAAGATTAACCAATGCGGTACATTAATGCAAGCCAGCACATCAAATTTGTAGTTAATTGTTCAAAATGTGATGCTATTGCATTTGTAGTCCAGTTTCACAAACTTCATATGCAATAAACAAACGTGAGAAGCCTGTGATTCCTTCCCAGCCAATAAGGGGCGTGTTCTCGCGACCAGGACCGGAAACATGTTTGTGATCTCAAATGGGTGACCAGAAACATTTACAGACAGATGCGCGTGAAAACGCTGCACCAAACATTTTCCGTGGATATGGTTGTGGGTGAGCATTCGGTTACATGCGGTGAAGCAAATCTAAATGATCTGCGTTTTCATATAGTTGAAGTGACATCATCCTGAATGATTGTTTATTTTAGAAATGAAGACGACATCCATAAACAACACATATGGGATTCCTGACACCTTCAAAGATTAGAAAATGCTGATCATTTGGCCCTACTTCCTCCTTCACCCTATGTTATCTAATATTGACTAACATGGCACAGAGCAATTCAGCTTCAAAATATGCCTGCATTCCCTTTCTGCATTCTTGGATTTGTGTTGAACCTACCCCAATCTTTTCTTTTGGAAATAGGGTTGTGTATTAATATCTGGGAGGTTGTTCCCACCAAAAAATATTCTTGCTGTTAAAATTTTTTTTTTTGCCATGTGGACAGTAAAATTTTGTCACATTGTTGTATGACAGATTTTGAATTATTTTCTGCTTAATTAACTCCAATACATTTGCGTGATTGTGTATTGTTCAATTGTGATCTTAAGATGGAAGAAACCAGTGTCTTTCACAGATTTTTTTCCAATCGGTGACTCGTCTGGCGTTCTTCCAACATGCTGCTGCAGGCTGGCTCTTTCTTTATCTGCGTTTTTGCTGAGTAATGAATAGTATTGAAAACCTCTTGAATGAACTTGGCCAAAATCCAACTCATTTCAGTGCTTCACCCAGATATCACTCCTGGGGATGTACCCCACTGGTATGATGTGACATTCTGCATGACCACTGCGACATTAAAGTTCAATGTGTAATTTGGCTGCTACACTTAAAGTGTATGAGAGGCCAAAGCAGTAATTGCACTGCTGGCACAAATCTTGCACAGAAAGGCACAGCATTCAAAGTTGACTTCAAGATCTGGGAGGTGCTAAAGTTCTACAGCCCTCTTGCATCCCTTACGGAGGAATGACACTTATACATGTGCCATCATTTCGTCTACGTTCTTGAGTACATTTAAAAACTAATTTCTCAATTCTGAGCATTTAGCGAGTTGCTATTACATGTTAACAATATCCTCACTCCTAAGTGCAACAAATTCTGGACTTTCATGCATCAACCAGTGGTAAATATCACAATGCATTGTCACTGTTGTTTTTAACCCAAAAAGTTGAATTCAGAATATGTTGTTCCTCTTTTTCAAGGATTTCCTGGTTGAAATACCGGATAGAACACTGGCATGGGGAGGCTTAGAGAAAAACGGGGATAAAGCCCTCAGAGCAATTTTGGGTTTCAGAGTCTTGCTTAAAATCCAAACGTTTTGTTGCCAACACAAATGTGCCCATCATGTAAGTGCCTTAATTACCGTAATATTTGTGCTATAGAAAAAAATACCAACTGTTCCTGAAGCTGAGAAGTTGCGCTTCAGCCAAAATACAGGTTACTTTGGTAAACACGGCAGCATGACGCTGTCCCAGGATTTTTGAATTAGGCCTTATAGGGTTGAAGGCTCAACGGCTGGGTTCATCCAACATAATCCCTCCGGATGCAAGACAAAATCTCAAGTCCCACTGAGGGCTCGAACCAGCAGCTTTTCAGTTTCCAGTCAAGCGGCCAAGCAGTAGCCTACCCTGCCACCCCTGGGTATTTTACTGCTGCTATTTAGGGACCAAGTACAAAAAGGGGCATAGGGACCTCACATAATTGTTTAATTATTATTGTTATGTAAAGCACTGTATATCATTTATAAATGGAGATTTGTTAGGTACTATTTGTGCCACCTTACCGGTCTGCTATTTGTTTATATTGTTCATCATTTAGCACCCTCTGGTGGTATGTCTGTAGAAAAACATGATCTGATGCAATGCATCATCTTTGAGATGAAATAGACTAGTGCTTTCTCGAAGCTTCTGGCTTCTTCTTGCCCGGAGGGGGCTGGATCACCCAGGACTCCTGTAGATCTTTCCAGAATAATCCTGGTCTTTATAAATGCTGTGATTTTGCTCAGTGAGGCAGAGTTTTTGTTTTGGATACAGAGTTACAAAGTGACATTAGAGTGTTATTATAAGATTAAATTTGTGGATTTGTGGATTATTTGTAGAAGTTTTTTTCTAATCAGTGAAGAATAAATTTGTTTAAGTTGTCATTGCTGGTTTTCTTTGTTGTGATTTTCAATTCTTAACAGTATTAACTATATCAACAATATATTCATAAGTCCATTATCTATAGCGCTTCTTCCTCATTGGGGTTGCTGGGGAGTGTGCCAGGCCTTCCTCAATATTGTTTCTGTCTTTTCCAGTGACTGTAATGTCTTATAATGATAAAAACTCTTACATGTTATAATCCTGTACAAGCGAATTGTGCCAGGTATGATACAATTTCACACACAGGCCATTTTGTTATTAACAAAGATGGGAAACAGCTAATCTGCATACAGCCATTTGGCTGATTGACATTAATCTAATTTTGCTTGACTCCATCCATCACACTACATGTAATTAATGATGGTACGTTTGAGCCCTTTTGCTCATTAAGGCGACCATTATGAAAAATCTTGAAAATCTGACATTTTTCGAACACCATTCAACTGATTGGTTGTAATTTTAATCTTCATTTTTTTGGAAGTCATCTTCCAAAAAGTTAGAGTATAAAATATGGCCTTGATAGAACAAAGCATACGCATACATTATTAAGTCAAATTTGACAACCAAGATTGCATATTGAAAGTCAGATGTCAATGCTGAGCTTTTTCATATAGAAATGGGAAATTTTTCGCAAATGTTCAGAAAAAGCCTTCTCAAGTCATAACGGGAGCGTCAAGTGTCCAGTTGTGGATCGGGCCTCAAATTTGATAAAGCTGATGCTACGTTACAAGAGGGAAATTCTAGGTTTTTTCATATTCACATGGAAAATTTTTTATACAGACTCAGAAATGGCTTAGGACCAGCTCATAAGTGGATAAACAATTTTTCATTTGTTAGAGGGGCATTTGCATGGCTCTTTAAACACTACTTACAGCTTTAATGCTGGTGTTTCTCTTTGGACTTTCCTCAAGCAATTCAAATCTTAACTTTAAGTGCTTCCTGTCTGGCTAATGGTAGCTTTGCACTGTAACAGAGGCGGATACATACTGTAAATAAATAGCAAGAGAGTTCCTTTATTAATAGGCAAAATAATTACTGTATCTAATTCAGTAAGTAAATACAGGTTGAGAAAGATGTTATTGGGAGACTAAAGATGAAACTCCCATAAGTTAACTCATATTATTTCATTAAATTTAAAATTCATTTCAAATGCTGCCATTCATTTGAAGAACTCATCCATCCGATTGTTTTTTGGTTTACAGATTTTGGGCTGTAAAGGGACACTAGCAAGGCTCTGAGTCGTAAAAAAATCAACTATGAATGAAACAGACTGTGGAGAGCTATCATGGAGCCTAAGAATCCGCAACTCAACATGCTCAAGGGTGCAATTTATATTCAACATAGGATATATTTTATTAAATTTGGGCCTGCATCATTTGTAAGGCAAGGCGAGGAAGTGATGTAAATGGGCACAAAATTGACCCAGCTTCGACTTGTTAGGGCAATTTTGAGTGTTATTAAGAACAATCAATATTCTTGTTTTTTTTTTTAATTATATGAGCTAGGCTTTACACTGGCTCCTATAATGACATGTCATTCTAGTTTTTTATGGTGTGTCGGTTTTATCAGCAATTACACCGCACATTGCTTGAGTAATTGACTTTTATGTCGCTTGAGGATTACAGCATGTATTTCTATGGTAACAGAAAACTGTTATCCTTTATGAGAGACTGAATGTCTGCAACATATTTCACCCTCTCTGCCTCTAGATTACATTAGACAACAGCAGGAGAGGGTGGAAAATATGCTGCATATTTTGGTAAGGGTGATGGAGCACATTTAGCCCTTTAGCTCCAGTAATTTATTATTATTATTATTATCATTATTATTATTCCTGAAACTATGATGCAGCTACATAATACCTGTGTCTTGTAAAATGAAAAATGAAATTTTGTGGGAACTTGTTTACCAGGCATGCCTTTTTCAGTTCATCAGAGGAGCAGCAGAGATGGCAACAGTACTTCAGCAATAAGGTGAAAGCTTTGTAATTCTTTACCACCATTATTCCTAACATGGTGCCATAAAGTTACAGTGCATAAATTATGGATTGGTTGTGCTTGTACTTAGTCCTACATCATGCTACGTACGGTCATATCTTTTATAGATAACTCATTTTATATTTTGAATTCTGCAAGTTATTGCAGATGAAGCCAAAAAAATCCCCTGCCTTTTTTTTCCCCACCAAGAGACTGCAAACTACAGAAATTTCTGAATTGGAAAGAGGCTCTAGAGATTCTCGGATACAAACTGGAAGCCATTGTGTGACCACATACCTTGCTCTCTTAGAAATAGAAGTAGCACGTATGCTTCCAGCATTGATTTTCTGCTTATTTTAGTCGGCTTCACTTGAGTAATAACCATGACAATTTGCTGAATAACCCTAGTCAATAGATATCACGTTTGTCCAAGTTCTCTTCACATCAATATGGAACATTGACTGGAACAAGTAGTTCTTTCCCTCTCCCTATGAAATGCTATGAAAATTCTACCCAATCCATGAAGCAGAACACTTGAGAGCATCCAAATTATTAGGCGCCAATATGCTTTAATGCACATTTTAATCAAAATCCTCAGGTTATAATTAGGAAGAATGAAAACTTTATCTACAGTGCTACGATAAAAATGGACCGCTTTATACGCAATGAAATAATCAGAAGAAGCGTGATGTAATTTCATGATATGAACACAATGCTCAAAATGTAATTAAGTCAAAGGCAATTAGCTGCTGCCAGGTGCAGATTAGACAGATAATTAATTGCTTAATTGCTAACCAAGCAAAGCAACTACTGGTAAGGTGAGAATGCAAATTAGTTGAAGGTTGAGGTTTCCGTCTCTGCTTCATGAGCTGTCACTGTTGAGGGTAATGACTGAGCTGCTCTCCAGAATCTAATTAACCAATATGTAGAGCCCCACTGGAATATGCACGCATGCTGCCACATACCAATTCAGTGTGATTCTCACAGAAAGATGTGTAAAATCTTCAGGAGACTTTCCAAAGGAGCTGAATAACTACACAGCGCACAAGCTTTTTTCGAATGATGATTCCCGCTCAGGGTCATACAAGGTGATGCCTATCTAGGCAAGGGACATCAGAATACCCCCAATAAACACACCATACACTGACGCACTTTACCCATTGGTATGTATAATTTGTGAGTAAAGTAGGCTCTCCTCTTAATGTTACATGCCTCATGACTGTGTGGATATTATATTACCAAACACCCGGTTTTCCCCAATCACAGCCCTCGAGGGCTGACACAAGCTGGTTTTCGACTCTCTCTTTGACTGAGAGAGTTGAGAGGGAAACCAGTATGGCCAGTCAGCAGTGCTAATTGTCCAGTCAGATACCTGGGATGAGAGATTTGAGGTCCAGATTTGAGGATCCCTCACCTAGAGGGAAAGCTCAGAAAATGGGGAGCTGCATCGACAGGCTCTGCCCTCTCGGACCATCTTGCTATGACATGACTGCGCAATCCATCTGAACCACAGTGCTAATTATTTTAGTCACCTTACATGAAATCTACAAGTCTAAAATACATCTGCCCAAGGTGGCAGTTTGTTACCAAAGTTACCATCCCCTTTATAGCATGATTATTCTTCTAATTTGTAGTATAGTCAATAACAATAGCAGCTGTGGCAGGAGCTGTTTAAAGTCTGTGACTTATGTTTAATTTTTCTTCTTTATTGCTGATTTCAGCACACAACCATGGTAAATCTCAGCAGGAAGGCAAAGAACAAATAAAGCATAGGATATATTGGGATATTACAGTGGTTCGTCTAAATAAAATGGAGACTGTGTGTATTTACTGACAGGAGGGGTTTGTAGAGGGGGTGTGTAAGTCGTATATATTAATGGTTGTAAAGGCCTCTGAGATCACCCCGCGTATTTAATCTATTCTAATCAGAGGCTAGGTGCTTCTGGCAGAGGTCCACTAAGCCTGAGTTCTGATGTGTGCTCACTATCTTCTGAAAATGGCCTCCATGCATAAGCTATCTGCGTTATGAGGCATCAGGTCCAGACTGAACAATTGGGCTGAGTTGGCTGAAAGATCAATTATTGCCTGCTGGATAGTTTTCCCTATAGAAAGGAGGGAGAATGTGTAGGAGGGAAATAGATAGAAAATGTGATGGCCATAAATGAGTTGTACAACTGGTGAATGTGGGGATAAATCAAACTCATCATTGGCAGCGGCGTGGGCTGAAATTTAATTGCACATAGCGATGCTTTCACTCACTAAACGAGAACAAATGTAATTTTTGCTTCAAATGAATTTGGCCTTTTAATGTCATGTCCAAAATATTGTCTTGGGCAAAACAGTCAAATCTTGAAATAACGGTCATTACCGTGAACAATGGAGCTTTAGAGCGGTAATAAGGCGGGTTAAAAAAAAATTAAAATTAACTGTTCGGAGGCAAGATTGGATAGGGGCTGTGTGGTATTTTTTCCTGGGCTTTCCGAATGATTTTTGTTGAGGTCTGGAATTGGTTTTCATTTCAGCCCCGGCAAAGACAGGAAATTCTTGACACGCTAAAGAATTACAAGGAAACAAAGCCATTAAAAGGAAGCTCAGCAAGATGGCTGAACCTTTGAGAAAATGGGCGAGAGAAAATGACTATCAACAGATGAAAATTAGACAAACCGGCCCCAGTCGCCATTTGCTTGGATACTTCATCAACTGTTGAATGGTGCTAAACTGCAACTGTGCTGGTCAGTATGTATGGGCAAAATTCATTGCCTGCCTGAAATCGGGCATCTTTTCAACCCTTATAGCTGGCAATAACTTTTGAATTGAAGAGTAAACTGGTGGCCAAACTGGCCAAGTAGGTTATTATAGAATGTTAATCACAAGAGCAGCAGAGTAACATACCAAAAACCAGCTAATTTTTATTTTTTAACCTTTTTTTAATGGCTTAAAACATATCAGCTAACTTAAGATGGAATATTCAGCAGGCGGAAATTTAGAGAGAGTTCAGTGATTCCAAAAATTTTTTTTTTTTCTTTAAGTATGCAAATAGGAGCGATCTGATATACAATACGGCACAATTCCAGGCGGATATGACGGCAGAAATTCACGGGTCAAATGTCAGAATGTCGACGAGGGAACTTCTGCTCATATCCGCGCGCGGCCGAACGCTAGCTAATATGATGGTGATTTATAGCGTTTAGTTCCAGGACGTGAACTCCGGCTTTGACTCGAATGTAGCATTTATTTGAATTTTGCGGTATTTTCATATTCAAATCTGTGTAGCCACGATGGTATTAGACTGCGAAGTTGCGCAATGCTCATCGCATTTTGTCATGCATGCACTGGCTTGGCGAAGCTGGTCTTATTACCGGAAGTGCGGATGTCGACAAAAGTGTGAGATGTCCTTCATCTCAACTCCTGATTTATAACAGTTTTGCGCTGTATCAGATCGCTCCTATTGAGCAGTTTGAGTTGTTTTTGATTAAGAATAATTAACACAACAATAAATAAAAATAGAACAGCAACTAACAAGGGTACTTCTTGGAGAACCTTTGCTTTACCTGTTTTGCCCTATTGCCATTTGCCTACTGTAACCGAGTGGCATAACAAGAAGGGTCGCAGTCCTTTATGTTGAGCTTACCACAATCTAAAATAGGCTACCAATAATTATGCATACCAACTTTTGTGGGGGGGGGACATATTCAAACTCTAATTCTACTTAAAACTAAAGAGAGTATGTTAGTAGAAAAATGAATTATAATGGCCACCAAGTTAATCACGTTTGGTGTAGAACGGTGAAATTTCACACAAGTATGAGTGCAATGGAAAAGTACATGTAACACTTCTTGAAAAGGTTTCAGTTTATCATGCCTGAAATGGCTGTTTCAGTTCATTTCTGTGTATAATTTTAAATTGTGAAGATGTTAATTGATTGAAGGTAAAGCACACTTGCTTCTCACTATGTGAGACTAATTATTGGATTTTTAATGTCAAGGCCAAATTGCTCAGTAGTCAGTACAAGTCGAACTTTATGAAAATCTTTGACAAATTCTTCCTGAGGAGATGGAATTAATAATAACGGATGATTGTAATTAGGCCTGAATGACAGACTGACGTGCCAGAACAATAGCCTTTTTGCAACCATTTATTTTTACCACATTTTTTTTCCTTTCCTTGAATTTTTTTTCCTTTCTTTGCATTCTCTGAATGGTGGCGCTAAGAAACAAGGCAAGAAAAGGGAAAAAGGATAGAAGACTTGAGAAATCATGCTCTTTGAATCCACACCAGTTACGGACATGGTGAGGAGTGGACAGAAAGGATTCACATGTTGATCACCCTTACATCATACATTCCAAAAAAAGAAAAAATTAAATCCTGAAAAGAATGTGAAAAGGATATCCTTGTGTTTTCTCAAACAGGAGTTCATCCATAAGCTTCTAGATCCTTCCAGATGAGGATTTAAAGAATGGGAATGTCTATAAAGGTGGCAGATTAAGATCGACACCTGGTCAGTTGAAGACATAGGGCCTTTATTAAACCAGCCCCTCTTCCCTCGCCCTGTGCAATCCCCCCTGTGCATTCAAGCGAAGCGATCGCCACTTTAAGTGTCATTCCAAACCAATTAGAGCGGAATAGAAGTGGGTTACAAAACCTTCAGCCGTGAGTCTATTCCGATGGAGGATTGTAAACCACATTCCTCAAGTGCAGCACGTCTGCTGTGTCTGACATGGACTAAATGCCACATACCTACAAATTCGAGTTTGGTGTGGTTATTTCCAAAAGATAAGTAACAAGTTGCATCACCGCAAACAAACATTCGATAGACAATTTCACCCACACATGACAGACCTAGTTACCCAGGTAATAATTGGACATTGTCACAACTTTTTGAGCATGTTGTGTGTTAGCTGGGTATGTTGTATCTTTGGAATGAGCATGCCGCTGTAGACTGAAGAAAAAAGAACACCTTTAGGTTTCATTTGACTCAGTTGCCTGCCTTGTGCGATGTCAGGGACTGTGGAAATATCAAGGGCCTATTTTAGTACCAGACTGGCAAACAAAAAAAGTGCAAAAAATATATAGGCTATGGAAACGTGGGAGTGAGTTTTCATTTATTAAAGTAAAAATATTTCTTTCCAAAAGCTTACTATGCCAGGAATGTCATGAGTGCACCATGTCATTGCACTTACACCTTCCTCTATGTCAATCCTGTGTAGAAAATTATCTTTCATGTAAATATTTATTAAATTACAATATCTTCAGCAGAATAATTTGGGTAAGGCACAAATTCATAAGGGACTGAACCGTCATACACTATGCAACACGTTTATCGGCAGGCATGGTGATGACTACATGCTCTTCCCGTTGGGTAAAGGGAACGAGCCTCCCAAAGATTACATATATGTACCTACACCTACCACCTTAATAACATTCGGTACTGAAGTTCTTGGAGCCAGGTTTGGGACAGGGCCGAAGAGCCAAAAAGTCAACAAGACATGAACTACAGTATTGGAAAGATCCAATTCTCCCAAACTCGGTCAAGCTGGGCCAGAAATCTTCTCCATGAAGCTACATGCATGGCATACTGTCAGAAGACTTAACACAGCACAGCACAATGGGAACAATACACCACTAATCCTATTTTCCTTTCACTTAAGAGTTCTTACTCAGCCTATTTTATCTATGAACTCTATAGTATTTAGTACTATACCTGTCCTGGTCTGGAGTCCCTGCTGCAGAGTTCGAAAGTACATGCCAGGTCTGCGAAGGGCCGGACGGGGCCTGTTTTGAGATGTGGTGGAGGGGGCGGGAGGGTTGGGATGCCTGTAGGCTACTGCAGTTGTGTTGTGCTGCGCTCGTTGAGATGTGCCACTCACCCTCAGCAGGGGTCTCACCTACAGGGCTCCCCATTGGCTGAGGAAGGGACCCACCCACCCGACCACACCACGCGGCTGCAATCAAGAACCTGGAGCTATAGGGTGAGTTCAGATCCCAGGCGGACTGGCTAGAGCTGGGATGTGAACTCAGACCGGTCCCGTCCGCGCACTTGGGATCGCCAGGTCAGGGGTGTGGAGCAAAGGGACAGAGGTAGTCTAAAGAGACACAACAGCAAAAAGAGGGAAACATGAGGCAACCAAAAACCTTTCTCAAAGCAGGATAGTCGTCCCTAATCCTGATAGTCCTGTTATTTTACTCCAAGAAACTACTACATTGGCAAATGAGCACAATTTAAGACGAAACATATGAGAGGACATCACTGACCCCTGGGCTGTCCACCTCCCACTCACTAAAGGCTTCAGTTGTCTAAGACAAGTGCTAACAGGGAATGACTTGGACAATCAAGTGGAGAATTAGATATATAATGCACAGTTATATTCCAGTCTGTCAGTACTGCATTTGAATTTTGACACAGTATGACAAGCACTGAAATTACATGCATAATTTCCATTATGTGGATGTGACTTCTCTCTAAAATGTGACTACTTTGGCCCCAGAGTTATTATTTTTCCAATCCAATGTATTAAGAGAAGACTCACAAATTGGGTATTCAGCAAGACTACAGAGGTAGAAAATAGAACAAAATTCATGATTACTCACCTGAAGAAAAAGTTCTGTTTCTTGTAGAAATTAATGAATCCTCTCTAACCCAAGGTCTCCACTATTCCCTCTTGTCAACTCTCTTTCTTGCCCTACAAATTATATTGTAATTAGAAAAAAAAATACATTACAACTTCATTCTGGCCTTGCCAACCCAGGATCTGGGCCTCACCTCAAGGGAGTTTTATATCAGGAACAAAAGACATCCACTTAAGTAATTACCCTAAATGTAGCATCACTGATGGTGTGGTCTCACACAAGCTCATGCGTCAAGTTTGATGTTATTTTGGGTCATTGTTGATTGAAACAAAAGTCATCCTAATCGACTTAATTTAGTTATGATTTATTAATGTTGTAACAAATTAATAGTGCCTTGTTTTTTAATTATATGGATAACTCTATATTAATCTGGAATTTCAACTAATGTTGTATACAGAACATATTATATGTACGCAGTGACACTACATCCATACTTAATATTAACACAGATCTCAGCTTCTTTATATAGAAGTCAAGATGAGCTGAAATCTCCAGAGAAACGCGATGCGCTATATTTTAGAGGAGATCAGGCTATCCCGTGAAGGACATTGCAGTGTTATCTTCCTAACTGCAAATTGCTAATTTTAATTCACTCTCCAGCAATACAAGCAATTTTTAGGGATGCAAATCATTTGAGCTCGAAAATTGCTCCATGCAAGTAATCAGGAAAGATATCAGCCCTATAAAGGGACTCGCAGATGTAGTATCTCTTTAATTGCCTCCAGCACACAGTTAATTAGTCATTAGACATGTACTATTAAATAGTGACTCAGCTTTCACAATTTGTAACATTTGACAAGATTATTTATATTTCATAGCGCCCTTTTCATTTTAAAGAAAGAAAGGTTGCCTTGTGTTCCTTTGTCCTGGATCCTCCCGGTCTCTCTGCTTCACATCCCCCGACGCTGCTGAGATGTGTTTTTCACGTTAGCGGGCTTGGCATGGATTTTCCACTACTGCCATTATCCATCACCAACCTGAACCCCAATCCCCCCCCCCCCATACTAGCACATTGCATGGAAACCCCTGACCCCTCTCCGTTCATGGTACTGTTCAGGCAGTATCTGCAGTTTAGCCATAGTTCCTGGATTCAACCTTTTGTTTGACTTTGAATTCAACATCAAAGGGGACATATCATGTGTTTGCCTTGAACACCACTGACCCACACCCTCAATTTTGAGTGAATTAAACTCATTTGGCTCTCTTTGGTACACCAGCATGGGATCACATCTTGTGCCTCGGGGGCAAGATACAAAAAAAGTACCAACTACACATCAATACATTGATGGATGCACTCCAATGTATTATAGATGCATGAAGTATATTTCATCACTTGGTTTTGCAAAATATACTGCCGTCAGATTTACGAAAAGCACTGAACATGTTGATCAACAAAGCACTATTCCTATCCTGGTAAGTGCATTTGTGTTTATGTGATCACCTTAGATGGAGGCTTTGTCAAGCATGTTATACAAAAAAAATGTGTTCCTGATGGCGACTATGGTTGAATGCTGTCTCAATGTGCTTTTCAAGCTGTTAATAAAAACAGATCTTATCATTGGCAATAGCTAAATCATATCTTGCTGTGTGAGCAAATGTCATTTTTTAATAGCTTCTCTTTGAGTACAAGAGCAGAATTGCATAGAAAAGCAATCTTGCTTCAAGAATATTTCAGGAGAGCCATTAAAAAAAGCACAGTGATAAAAATTGTGAAATAAGTTGGAATAATCAAAATGGTTCACTTTTCAGTGATAGGCAATTCTCGAACTACATCTAAAAATGCCTGGACTGGAGCACTCAATTTCACTCAGTAAGAATGGCAGCATTGTTGCAAATAACTGAAGCAGTGATTTCACAGGTAAACAAAATCAGAGGAGTGAACACTCTCAGCCAGTCTTTCATCACAAAATATGTCCAATATTTTCTATAAGTCAGCGTTTGAGTCTCTTGAGGAACGCGTACAAAATAATGCTAAATCTGATTTAAGAGGATTTTTGATGGAGACATTATTTTTGTCATTCTTTTAGAAAGTTTGTGCTGGGGTGGCAGAGTGGTGAAGTGGGTTTTGTGGTTAATTTAGAGCAAGGTCTGAGCCTTGATTTTGAGTGAATGTGTGAAGTTCTGAGTGAAGTACATGCTCTTCTTGTTAACATTTGTGTATTCTTCGACATTGTATTGGTAAGAGTGTGTGAGTGATTGATTGACATGTGCCCCATGATGGATTGGCAATCTGTCTGGGGTGAATTTTTGCTCAATGCATAATGAAAGCCAGTTCAGAACCCACTGCAACACAGGCCAGGATTAAGCAGATGAGGCAACCGATGGATGGATGGATGGATGATGGATGGATAGAGGCTGTTTTGAATTTCACTCTTTTCACTCTCTATTTTGAGCTTTGCTTCTCTAATTTACGTGCCAATCTCTCCTCCAATCAATTGGCAATTAATTGACCATGCAAGAGACATTAACATAATGGCATTATTACCAGGATTATATACCGAAAAGAATATATATTAAATAATGTAGCTGAGAGAGAAATGTTTTTATTACTGCCAAAATCTTTTTTTCATATATAACTACTGTAGACAATCAAAGTTGCTTTCAACTTTGGAAACCTCACTCAAGTGATTGCAGAAGTGTCATATTAACCCTTAAACTTGTCACCCCCTGTGACAAGTTTGTCACATGATTTTGGGGGTTGTCTAAACCACTGACCCCACATAAATTTTGCAACCTAATGCCCATAGTGACATATTCAGACCACCAGTGCTGCCATCTGATGCATAAAACTGGAACTGACACTACAGTGGCTGCACAAGCTAAGCTTTCCAATATGGCCGCCCCCATGGTGGAATCCACACGATAGATCACCACCCATTCATCACTGGATAAAGTAGACAAACAGGTAAGCTAATTAAAAATAAGCTATGCCTAATACTTCAGCTATATGTCAACTGTTTTATCATTCAAATTTTAGTAATAAGGTCCCCAAAATGCCCATTGTGACATATGTTATGAAACTAAAATGAGGTCAAATGTCACCAAAGATTAGAAATTGCTATTGGGTTGTTATTAGGCCCTCCCCAAGACACATTCACAAAATACATAGATTTTTCTTTTTTTACTTTTATTACTATAGTTGGGCATTAAAGGTTTAAACAGAAGTAGCATAACACACTTCCATTACAGGCACTCTGCATTTTTAATATTATCGTTTTTTTTTTCCCGCTCAATGTATCATAAAATTCAAAATTAATCTATCCGAATTACCCCGTGATTTTTGATGTCATCAGGGTATACTGATCATTCAGACTACGTGTTCAGCTTTGTCCCTTGATGAGCACTCTTTTTAATTCTTTGCCAAGCAAGCAATAGCAAATGCAATGTGATCGATTTAAGCTAATGTGGTACCCATAGATTTTAGGAGAGAAGCTTTCTAATCACCGGCTCTGATCCACCACCAGTGCCCTGCTCAAAAGGATCACTGGCAGCATACCCATTTTTAAAAGCTGTCTCTAGGAGATTAGGGCAACTTAAATGGGCTGCTGTGACAGTGAGGCTGTCAACACGTGAGCTTTGGCTCTCGATAGCAGTCATCACCTTCACCTTGCTAATGGCTCAAGGCCATGAGTATGCTATGTCAGCAATATTCAATGTATCAATTTACAAGCTTGTCACACCATTTGGAATCCTGCTTTTCAATGCTTCTGTAATGAAAAAGCTTGAAAAAGCAAAAGTATACTCTCACAAGACACCTCATTAACACAAACAAGAGAACTGCCAAGACCAAAGGGCAGCTACACTAAAATTACTTGCATTTTTTACGAGCAGAAAAATACAGAATGTGTATTCCAATATTTATTTAGTTGTAATAATATTTCTGTGGTGCCAAATGCCAATTTTTAATGTTTTTTTAATTTGTCTTTTTTTTGTTAAAACTTTTTCATACTTTTATGGTCCTTGAAGCGAGGTTTTATCCCAACCTAATATGTAAACACTGTTAAAGTCTTGGCCCTTTTTCTTTTTTTCTAATTTTTGCATATTTGTTGCACTTAAATGTTTTAGCACATCAAACCAATTTTAATATTTTACAAATACTATCTGAGTATATACCAAAAAAAAAATGCAGTTTTGAAACATGATTTATTGAATGGAAAAAAGCAATTTAACCCTATCTTGCCCTATGTGGAAAAAATAATTGCAGCTTTAGTACCTAAATGAACCAATTCAGCAAAGTAATGTGAAAATTGGGTTAAATTTCCGCACAAACACCCACACATGATTACCCCCAGCCCTGTTGAATCTAAATATCACATCAATATGACCTGTCTGGCAATCTGAAGAGGGCAAAAATCAGCACATTTGTTTTCATCAATTGTTTTCATCATTTCATCTTGTTTTCCAATGGTTTTCAGCTTGTCTTCCGTGTTTGGAACACCTCCTGTTACGAAGTGGCAGCTCATGAACTGGCAATAGGGGAAGCTCAGAAAATGCCTTAAAATTAATGATTGGTCATGGCCTGTTTCCGATAATTCATTTAAATGACAATTACAGAAACTCCAAAAACTCTCAACATTATCAGATGCGGCCAGTTTCCATTTACAACAAAAAACGATTACGACTCCGGATTTCTCATGCTTTTCATTACTCAGGGGATGGAAGGAACACGTGTTTCGTGATCGTTTTAGTTTAAAAATATAAATTAAAACATCTTTATGCAATTCCATTGCTTCCAAACCCTCCTCGCATAAGGACTTAAGCGCAAGAATCTCTATATGTTGATTGAATAATTGCTGACTACAGCAGAGGAACGTAAATATGTCACTTAAACTCACACTGAGAGTTGACAGGTATGCGTTATAAATGAAAACTGGCCACATCTGATAATGTTGAGTTTTCAGAGTTTCTGTATCGGAAATTTAAATGAATGATTGAAAAGAGGCTGTGACCAATCATGAATCCTGTTGTGAGTTCACGAGCCGCCACTGCTGTTTCGCCTCATCTAATTGGCAATTTGAGCCAATCTTATTTTTGTTTTTGGAAATCTCCGCTCAGACCTCAATAAAAAGCAGCAAATTTGGGGCATTTAATCAGCAGGATTCTGTTCATGAACTGTTTGATCAAATATATTCCAGATTAGTTTTTGAGAAAATTTGGTGAATTTGTGCTTGAAATATTTAACTAGAGAATGTATTATGTACAATGCATAGCAGAATTTCCACAAATGGCAAGGCCAACAGTGGTAAATCTCACTTGATGTGTGTGAAAACATCACGTTGGCAACACCGATGGTGGAACTCCCTCTCTGATATACCAAAAGTCAGAAATGTCTGAACGGTGAAGGAACACGTGGTCTTATCGTGTTGCTGTATCAAGAGTAATTTAAAGCTTATTAAAATGATTAGACTCATATAAAATTAAACGCAACTTTCTTCTACTCTAACAATGAATCACAGAGGGCTGTACATGACTGTAGTGTGCCTCAATAAGGATTGATCTCTGCTGTGTAGATGCGGATGTGCCTCTGGCTGGTACACGCTGAAATTAAATACATTTGGGATGCCACTATGTGTACAGGTGAGTTATGAGGTGCAGATATCCTATGACCCATGCGTCAGTCAGAACTGAGAATACATTATTGCACAATGGATATTCATAAAAGAAATGGGAATGCCAAATTAAGATGGATAAAATTTATAATCCAAGTGCATGAATCACAAAATGTAACAAAATGACTATCTGTGAATGTCATGCCAGAGTTTCCCAGAGCCATTCCTCTTTTCCATTTATATACCCAAAGATCAAAAGAAACACGAAGTCAGCAAAATAGAGGCCTAATGAAAAAAGAAACAGCCAAATCAATAATCATGCCGTATGTGCACCGTATTTGAATGTCTAACACACTGGTTACCCCTTGGCGGACACCAATTATACTGTATTCGTATGATGAACCTCACACACCATCGTAAAACACTGCACAACAGTTATTAATTTCTACTTATTTTATTTTAAAACCTCCTTGAAAGGAGAATACAGAATATACACAAAGGACAGAGTAACACAAACTAAAACAATACACAATAAAATACGGACTGGAATGCGCTGACCAGGTATTTTACCATGATACGCTCTGCCGAGTCTGGGACACCATAACCATCACTGAAGAGGAAACTCCTCAAGGAGTCCACAACCCCATCTTCAGCGCCAGGCAAACCCGGCAGAGATGTCTTACACGAATATGCAGCCATAACAGGGGAGTGGCCATCTTTCATTATGTTGTGCATCAAGGTGCCAACAGTCTGATCACTCCCGTGCGCCAAAATACTTAGACAGCAGTGCTACATTAACATCGCGCGCAGGGAAGCCCAACGCTCACTGAAGGCGTAAGATGAGCATCAAAAAAATTGGTTGCATTAGTTTCAATGGAGCAGCGCCCACTGGCAGATTTTTAACGTTTTGCCACTGCTCAATTTCTGAAGTGTTAACACAATAAAAGCGCATTTGAAGCACTGATTACTAAAACCCCACAAGGTCAAGTCAAGTGTGACTTATGGGGTTTTAGTAATAGGTGCTTCATTTGTCTTTTAGATTATTCAGCGATTTCGCCTTGTCATGGTTAGTGGCACACATTTAGCGGCAACCTCACATGCAGTTGTCAACCTGCTTTTTTAACCAAGTCGCAGTTTTGAAAGGAAATCCAGTGTTTTGCGGTCATTTAAGTTATCAAGCGATCTACAGTTAGACAGTACCTAACTCAAGGTACACTGCTAAGACCTTTACCCTGCTAAGTTTGCTAGCTAGCTAATTCGCAGCTGGGTGAAGTAAAGTGAATCATTATCTTAATTTACTAGACGGCTAAATTTAGGAAAAAAATTTAACCTGAATATAACGTATAGTGCATAGTAACCTGACGGTAGCACTTTGCCATCACTTCAAAATAAGCTTAATTGGTAGGTTTTTTCAAAATTAAATGTTGTCTTGTTTAATATTTTGATAGTGACACCCATGGCTTCTCAGTCATGTTGAAAGTTGTCAATGTTAATGTGGCTGACGCTTTCAGTGGGCGTTTAAAAGCGCCAAGGCAACATTCGGAGTTTGACACGACCCTTCTCTTCGCGGCCAGTGGGCGTTGGGCTTTAAATGTTTCTGCAAATGCAGCATAAAGACTGGGAAACAGGGCAACATGACCACTCAGGTTTCCCTAAGTTCCAACACAAGTTCATCGCCCCATTATGTCAGCTCCAAATCATTTCTTTCTTTCTTTTTTTTTGTGGGGGTGGTGGGGGGGAGAGGGTTTGACAGGGGCTGTAAACACCCTAAAACATTATTTTCAGACAACAGCGCATGGGTGAAGTAGTTCCAAACTTTTTAGCCTTGACACTTTGGGCCCGAATTTGATGACCCAATCGACCTAAATAGAGCCCCTAGTCTTAATTCAGCACTTCTTAATTCCAGGCAAAATTCAAGTGACACTGGACTTTTTTTGTGCATTTGTAAAAGGGAAGCCTGTGGTGGTGACATTATGCACAATTTTATCAGTCACAAATGGTTTATTTATTCATTCATTCATTTAATGTTGCCTTAATTTCAAGGTTTTGTCAAAAAAAAAAAAAAGAACCATGTTGCAATTACCATCATTTCTATACACAGCCCACTGATTTTACAAAGTCAAATTTAATTAGACAAACTGACAGAACTAGTACATGGTTACAAATCCTCAGCAGCCGATACCTGCCTGAAATCTGGAACCCACAGATATTACTGGATGCTGAGTTTCCTGCCCAAAAATGCCCTCATGCTGCATTATTATTGGGGTGTTTGCCTTCAGCCTTGAGCTTATGAGACTGAAAGTAATCAAACTCCACATTTGTCTTTCTTATGGTCTCATCTAAGAGGTCAATCTGTTTAGTGCAATAATGGATTAACTCTAGTTCCAGTTCTAAACAACAGACGGGGAGTATGTTCTGCACTTCAGGAAGGCATAAAGTATTCAGTGTAAATGGGAGGAAAAAAAAGTTGGACCAGTCTTGTTCTGAGGGACTCAATTCATACTCAGCTAGATTCCAGTCTGGTGATTAATTTGTCTGATGCAGATTATTCCACTTTTGTCTCAATGTCAGAAGTTGCTTTTGCAGCATGCTTTAGTTTATTGTCCATCTGCACTGAGAAGAGCTCTCCCGTGAGTTTTGCATAGGATAAATCTGAGCACAGAATATAGACCAATATGATGAAAATTCATCCTGCTGGTTTTGCCCGCAGCCATTTCATCAATAAATACATGAGAACCAGCTCCATTCTCCTTCCCTTCTCCATACTTTTCTCATCCCATCATTCTAGTGCAAGTTGATCTTTGACACGTCTCTCCATAGGGTGATATTGTGCAAGAACTGTGCAGTCTTTTCAGATGTATTTTTTTGTCAATCTGCCTGGTTTTTAAGCCTAACCAACAGCTTACATCTTGTGGTAAACCCTTGACATTGACTCTGAAATCCACTCATTTGTTGGTATTGGCACAGATATACAGTACATTCCTCCTGGAAAATACCAACGTATATATTCCACCCAAACACACACACACACACACACACACACACATATATATATATAAAGGGGGGGGGGGTTACTTTTGTACATAGGGCCAGGTAGGTTTGGATAGTGTTATGGCCCCAATTTGTTATTACATTTACAACATAACAGCAACAGCAACAGCAAGGGATGACAGACACAGTTTTAAAAACTTAAACACATTTAATTAACAAAGACAACAACTAACAATAATGACTAATCTAATATCTACAACTAATGACCAAGATTGAATATATTAAAAAAACAGAAATATATACAGTCCCTCTTTGTTGGGGTGGCTTGGTGATGTCCTGGGTAAGGAAAAATGCTCTAACACAGGCAAAAATCCACAAAAGAAACTGCACAGGTCTTGAATAGAAATGATAGGTCTGGTCACATGTATCCTTCTCCTTGCAATTTCTCCAACTACTTCACTGTCTCAATTCTTTTCCTTATATACTCTTTTGCAGACCCCACCCACATTTAGACCTCTTTTTTTTAATTTTCGGGGACTTGCCCCAGACATGTCCAGGACATGTCTAAACCTAGCTCCAGTCTGAGCTCAATAAAAGAAAGGTAAATGCTGCCATCTACTGGCCTCTATTCACATCACAATAGTTTTTTCGAATTAATAAATTAAATCATCATTTCAAAACTGCATTTTGTGTTTACTCAGGTTGTCTTTGTCTAATATTAAAATTTGTTTGATGATCTGAAACATTTAAGAGCGACAAATATGCAAAAAAAATAAGAAATTAGGAAGGGGGAATATACTTTTTCACGGCACTGTATATATATATATAATTTATTTATTTATTCATTCCTTGCTCCCTCCTGCTGCCCTTGATATGACAAACTGTTGAAGGGTTTTTTTTTTCTAATTGTGAAATTTTTATTTTATTTTCGTAATTCCATTACCACAGATCATGTGCTGTGCATGTAGAGTGCTTCTCCTTCACCTCTCAGTCCAATAAGTCCAAAACTAGCTTCATTTTAATTACACTGCTGCAAACTGAAAAAATACTGCCATTCTGATCATATATGCCAGCAGCCATACCACTGTTCGATCTGCACCAGTTGTGTGGCTGAAGCTAAGCAGGTGTGGGCTTGGTTAGTACTTGGATGGGAGATCACCTGGGAAAACCAAGTTGCTGCTGGAAGAGGTGTTTTTGGGCCAGTAGGTTGCGATCTTCCCTCTAATGAAGTAATCCCCAATGCCCCAGAGCAGTGATGGGGACTCTGTCCTGAAAGAGACAGTCTTTCGGATGAGACGTTAAACCAAGATCCTGACCTCTCTGTGGTCATTAAAGATCCTATGACACTCTGATAAGAGTAGGGGATTCCCCGGTGTCATGGCTAAATTCCCAACCTGGCTCTTTTGACAAGCCACCTAATCATTCCCTGATCTAATTGGCTGTGCAATTTGTCCTCACCCCCTCCACCTCTACCCCCAGGGCTCCCTTGAAAAAGATATTTCAATCTCAACAGGACTTCCCTGGTTAAATATAATATTTTCAAGTATACTTTTTTTTACTAATTGCAAAAATTTGGTCGCCAAACTTTGAACAAAATTCATTCTTTTTGAACTTCTGACAAAGTTTTTTACATTTACTCCCATGATTATTCACAGAAATATCACTTAAACTTTGATAATACTGATAAGGAATCAGGTAGACACCAGATGCGGGGAGATGGGAATGAGGATTTATTAAACAAAAAACAAAACAGGCACGAGGGCCAACGAAAAACTTGGCCCAAAGGGTTGCAAAAGACAAACTAAAGTATGCTGCACAGAGCTATAAACAATAAATGCAAAAAGGCAAAAAACAAAAAGGCACTGGAAACTCCAGGCAAGATACTCAAGAAAAATAAATAACAATACTAAATATATATATACACACAAGACGAGAGGCTAGGACAAATACTAGGGAACTTGACAAGAACTTGGCTAAACGAGACGCGACTAGAAACAAACTTGAGACACTGTCTGCCAGCCAACTTCCACCGCAACCAGATAAAGGCTTGGTAATCATGACACAAGGGGTAACACCTGGAGAGAGAGAAACAAGAGGCATGGCAAGATCAAGACATGGACAGAGATTGGATGACATGACCTGCTCATTAAGAGAATGAGCGTGCTCAGCTTAAGTACCAATTAAGTATGCAGTTTGGAAGCAAGCATGAATGTTAAGAACAGAAAAGCACAGCAAGATCTTGAAATAGCAAAGCAGGAATCATGACAATAAACTCCCTGTCTAAATTAGTAATATTAGTAATGTGCCTATCTAAGAATTAAACCACCCAGTGAGTGTTAGTAAATGTTAGTAACTTAAAAACAGTTAATTGCCAATTAAGCTTAGAGAGCCCCGAATCAGCACAGCATGGAAGAAAGGAGAAATACCAAAGCCAACCAGAGCTCAGAAATGTGCAACAACGAAGGCACGGGGCGGAACGCAGACAAGCGGTGGAGTGGCATGGCAGACCTGGCGAAAACAAAAACATGGAAAAGTAAAAACATGGAACATGGATAATGAAATACTATGACTATGAACATGAACTATGAACTATGAAACTTGGAACATGAAACTGTTAAAACCATGAATAACACTGTTCTGGCCAAAGGCCAGAACCCTGGAACACAACAGTACCCCCCCCTTACAAAAGCGGCACCTGACGCGGACAAAAAACACCAATAACTAAAATACATGAAGCCGCACAAAACTAAATACAAATCCTACAAGACTAATAACCAAGTAAATACTATGGACAAAAACCCTAAGACACTAAACACCTAACCAAGAAACAGTACAACAAGAAACACTAAACATAGACAAGATTACTTGGGGTCTCCAGCAAGCTGGGGCTAAGGCTTGGGCTATTGCTTGGGGTGATGTAACGGCTATGGCTAGAGGCTATGGCTATGGGGCTGTGGCTATGGCTTGGGCTTGGACTTGGGACTATGGCTTGGAACTATGGCTTGGAACTATGGCTTGGGGTGTGACTGGTGGTAATCACGGATGAGGGATTTGTCTAAGATGTGCCTGGCCGGGACCCAGGAACGCTCCTCTGGGCCGTACCCCTCCCAATCCACGAGGTACTGGAGGCCCCGGCCCCTCCGTCGGCAATCCAGTAGAGCTTTGACTGTGTAGGCCTCCCCTCCGTCGATGAGCCGAGGAGGAGGCGGAGGCTCAGGTGGGGGCATGAGGGGGGAGGTGGCAACAGGCCTCAGGCGTGAGACGTGGAATACAGGGTGGAGACGTCGCATGGTGGATGGGAGCTTGAGCCGGACAGCAGTGGGGCTGATGATCCTTTGGATTGGGAAAGGACCCAGGAAGCGAGGAGCCAGCTTGCGGCTTTCCACCCGGAGTGGGATGTCTTGTGCCGCCAACCAGACCTTCTGGCCGACCCGATAGTGAGGGGCTGGGCGCCGACGCTTGTCTGCCGTGGTCTTCATGGTCTTACCCGCCCGAACCAAGGCGCGGCGAGCAGACAGCCACACACGGCGACACCGCCGGATGAATGCCCCGGCTGAAGGCACCCCGACTTCCTCCTCCTGGCTGGGGAACAATGGAGGCTGGTAGCCCATACAGCACTCGAAGGGGGAGAGGCCGGAGGCAGAGGCGGCGTGAGAGTTTACGGCGTACTCGACCCAGGGTAGCATGGTAGACCAGGATCTTGGGTTGGTCGAGCACACGCATCGGAGGACCGTCTCCAGGGTTTGGTTGGCCCGCTCAGTCTGTCCATTGGTCTGTGGGTGGTATCCGGAGCTGAGGCTGAAGGAAGTGCCAAGGGATGTGCAGAATGCTTTCCAGAACTGGGAGGTGAATTGGGGACCACGATCTGACACTATATCCACAGGAATGCCATGGAGACGGACAACATGCTGGATTAATAGGTCAGCTGTGGTTTTAGCGGAGGGGAGCTTGGGAAGGGGCACAAAGTGGGCAGACTTGGAGAACCGGTCAACAATGGTGAGGACAGTGGTGTTTCCATGGGAGACGGGCAGGCCAGTGACGAAGTCCAGAGCTATGTGGGACCAGGGACGGTGAGGAATGGGCAGTGGTTGGAGCAGACCAGAGGGAGGTGCGTGGGAGGACTTGGCGCGGGAACAGACTGAGCAGGCAGAAACGAACCCCCGGACCTCTGCTGCCATCTTGGGCCACCAGAAACGGCGCTGAATGAACCGCAGGGTCCGGCCGACCCCAGGATGGCATGACAGGTTGGAGGAGTGGCCCCACTGGAGAACGTCAGACCGGGCAGCTGCAGGGACGTACAGGCAGTTGGCAGGGCAGGCACTGGGCGTAGCTGCGCCGTTCTGAGCGTTGCGGACCAGCTCCTCGATCCGGAGGCACACGTTGTTCACGAAGCAGGTACTTGGCAGGATGGAGCTGGGCTCTCCCTTGGACGAGGAAGCGTCGAAGCGCCTGGAGAGCGCGTCAGCCTTAGTATTCTTGGACCCTGGTCTGTAGGCCAGGGAGAAGTTAAACCGGTCGAAGAAGAGGGCCCATCTGGCTTGTCTGGGCGTCAGCCTCTTGGCAGAGCGGAGGTACTCCAGGTTCTTATGGTCCGTCCGGACCAAGAACGGAATCCTTGCCCCCTCAAGCCAGTGCCTCCACTCCTCCAGGGCCAGCTTCACCGCCAGCAGCTCCCGGTTCCCGACGTCGTAGTTGGACTCCGCAGGCGTCAACCGGTGGGAGAAGAACGCGCATGGGTGTACCTTCTGATCATTGCTGGATCTTTGCGATAGGACCGCACCAACCCCGACATTGGAGGCATCCACCTCCACAATGAACTGCTTGGCGGGGTCGGGGGTGGTGAGGATGGGCGCGGTGGTGAAGCGCCTCTTCAGCTCACAGAAGGTCACCTCAGCTTGCGGAGTCCAACGGAACGGCACCTTGATGGAGGTAAGGGCCGTTAGGGGAGCTGCCACGGTACTATAATTCCTGACGAAACGCCGATAGAAATTGGCGAAGCCCAGGAAGCTCTGTAGGGCCTTGCGGTCCTTGGGTGCGGGCCAGTCCACCACAGCCTTGACCTTCTCCTCGTCCATTCCCAGGTGGTTTGGGGAGATGACGTGCCCCAGGAAGGAGGTAGTGGTGGTGCTGAACTCGCATTTCTCGGCCTTGACAAAGAGGCGGTTTTCGAGGAGGCGGCGGAGCACCTGGCGAACATGGTTCTTGTGCTCCGTCCTGTCCCGGGAGAAGATCAGGATGTCGTCAAGGTAAACGTAGACGAACCTCCCGATCATGTCTCCAAGCACATCGTTCACCAAGTTCTGGAACACTGCGGGTGCGTTGGTCAGGCCGAATGGTACCACCAGGTACTCCCAGTGGCCGCTGGGGGTGTTAAAAGCGGTCTTCCATTCGTCGCCTTCCCTGATGCGCAGGAGGTGGTAAGCATTCCGCAGGTCCAGCTTGGTGAAGATGGCCGCCCCTTGAATGAGGTCGAATGCCGAGGTCATCAGTGGGAGTGGGTAGCGGTTCCTGACTGATTTTATTCAGGCCTCGGTAATCGATGCAGGGGCGCAGGGAACCATCCTTCTTTTTGACAAAGAAGAAGCCTGCCCCCGCAGGCGAGGAGGATGGACGGATGATGCCTGCTGCCAGGGACTCCCGGATGTACTTGTCCATGGCCCCCCTCTCTGGCTCAGACAAGGCAAAGACTCGACCCCTAGGAGGTGCTGTGCCAGGCTGGAGGTTGATAGCACAGTCATACGGGCGGTG
Organism: Gymnothorax reevesii; assembly: GCA_029721435.1. NCBI lineage: Eukaryota > Metazoa > Chordata > Actinopteri > Anguilliformes > Muraenidae > Gymnothorax > Gymnothorax reevesii. The sequence continues at coordinate 58,862,389 of CM056586.1, forward strand.
CGGGGGCAGGGACACCGCACGGGACTTGCTAAAGACTGTAGCCAGATCGTGGTATTCGGGGGGCACTCTGGAGATGTCTGGCCTCCCCTCGGGAGCTGGTCCACCCGCAGAGCAAGAAGGTCGGGAGTCGAGGAGGCAGCTGGCCGAACAGGAGGCACTCCACTCCCGCACCTCATGGCGGGCCCAGTCGATCACCGGCCCGTGTTGCGCCAACCAGGGATGACCCAGGACAATAGGAGAGCGAGGCGTCTCAGTCACAAACAGCTGGACCTGCTCGCGGTGGTTACCGGACGCCAGCAGCTGGATGGGAGCAGTCCGGAAGGACACCTTGGCAAGGGGTTGCCCACCCAGCCCTGAGATGGACAATGGGCTGGGAAGTTGGCATAGGGGAACCCCCCACTCGGCAGCAGCTCTGGCGTCAATAAAGCTCTCCTCAGCCCCCGAGTCAATGAGGGCGGTGGTCTTGCGGGAGCGGCCCTCCCAGGTCAGGGTCACAGGAACGCAGGTCCGGCGGTAGGAGGAGGTCTGCTTGGATGAGGAGCCCACCATTACTCCTCCAGACGCTAGTGGGCGCTGTCTTGACGGACAGCCTCGGACCGCATGACCCTGCTGGCCGCAGTAAAAACACGCCCCCGACCTCCTTCTCCGTTGGCGCTCCTCCTGGGTGAGCCAGGACCTCCTGATCTCCAGGGGAGATGCCTCTCCAGGAGAGAGTGTGGTGGCGTCCCCCCTCAGCTGGTCCTGAGGCGACGCGCGACCAGGGCACGGGGGTTGGATCTGGCCAGAAGGGGCAGAACGTCGGCCAGGGCCAAGGGTGAGCGCCCTCTCCTCCAGGCGGCTGTCGATGCACAGGGCCAGGTCTATAAGGGCCTCTGGAGACTCAGGGATCTCAGAGAAGAGCAGTCGATCCTTGACTGGTTCGGACAGCCCCTGGAGGAACACGTCACAGAGCGCCTCCTTGCTCCAGCCAGAAGTAGCTGCCACCGTCTGGAAGTCGATGGCATAGTCCGCCACCGATCTCCTCCCCTGCCTCATCCTCAGTAACTCTCGCCCTGCAGCTCTCCCCTGCTTGGAGCGGTCGAAGATGCGCAGCAGTTCCTCCGCCAAGGCCTGGTAGGTGGTAGTGCAGGGCTGCCGAGCCTGCCATGCGGCAGTTCCCCACAAGCGAGCCCGCCCCGTCAGCTGGGAGAGGACGAAGGCGACTCGGGCCGGCTCTGAGGCGAAGGTGGAGGGCTGCAGAGCGAAACACATCTCACAGGTGGTGAGAAAAGCCCTGCAGAACCCTGGTTCTCCACCGTACCTTTCGGGCGGTGGAAGGCAGGGCTCAGGACCAGGGTGGACAGCTGGCTGCAGCTGAGGTGCTTCTGCGCCGGGCTGGCGCACAGGGGTGATGGGTGGCTGGTGTGCTGCAGGAGCACGGGGCTGGACAGCTGGCATGATGGGACCCTGGCTGGGACTTGCCCGGGGAAGGCTGGCCTTCAGTGTGGCCAGCGCAGCTGTCAGCTCCTGGATCTGCTGCCGTTGATGCAGCAGCTCAGCCTCTCGCTGGGCGATCCTGCACTCCATCCCGCTGGTGTCAAGGAGACAGTGTCTACTGATAAGGAATCAGGTAGACACCAGATGCGGGGAGATGGGAATGAGGATTTATTAAACAAAAAACAAAACAGGCACGAGGGCCAACGAAAAACTTGGCCCAAAGGGTTGCAAAAGACAAACTAAAGTATGCTGCACAGAGCTATAAACAATAAATGCAAAAAGGCAAAAAACAAAAAGGCACTGGAAACTCCAGGCAAGATACTCAAGAAAAATAAATAACAATACTAAATATATATATACACACAAGACGAGAGGCTAGGACAAATACTAGGGAACTTGACAAGAACTTGGCTAAACGAGACGCGACTAGAAACAAACTTGAGACACTGTCTGCCAGCCAACTTCCACCGCAACCAGATAAAGGCTTGGTAATCATGACACAAGGGGTAACACCTGGAGAGAGAGAAACAAGAGGCATGGCAAGATCAAGACATGGACAGAGATTGGATGACATGACCTGCTCATTAAGAGAATGAGCGTGCTCAGCTTAAGTACCAATTAAGTATGCAGTTTGGAAGCAAGCATGAATGTTAAGAACAGAAAAGCACAGCAAGATCTTGAAATAGCAAAGCAGGAATCATGACAATAAACTCCCTGTCTAAATTAGTAATATTAGTAATGTGCCTATCTAAGAATTAAACCACCCAGTGAGTGTTAGTAAATGTTAGTAACTTAAAAACAGTTAATTGCCAATTAAGCTTAGAGAGCCCCGAATCAGCACAGCATGGAAGAAAGGAGAAATACCAAAGCCAACCAGAGCTCAGAAATGTGCAACAACGAAGGCACGGGGCGGAACGCAGACAAGCGGTGGAGTGGCATGGCAGACCTGGCGAAAACAAAAACATGGAAAAGTAAAAACATGGAACATGGATAATGAAATACTATGACTATGAACATGAACTATGAACTATGAACTATGAAACTTGGAACATGAAACTGTTAAAACCATGAATAACACTGTTCTGGCCAAAGGCCAGAACCCTGGAACACAACAAATACATGTGAACATTTACACCTGTCATTTGAAAAATGATAAATGTATAAAATGCTTACTATTATCACAAAACATGAAAGAATGTTTTATATTTTTGGCATCCCCTAAATAATAACACAAAATTGTTTCCATGTTGTAATATGGGATACCTTAAAATGCACAGAATATCAGCTGGATCTGTAAGGAGTGATTTCACATTTAAAAATGCTCTTCCCTTATCATTATCCTCATTTTGACCACTGCTTTCTGCCATAGATTGACTAGGGATTTAGTCCTAAGCAGGCAAGGCTGCACAGTATGACCAAAACAAACAATTTTATCTAACAGAGCTGAGGAAAGCCAAGCACGGCTCAGGGTCTCTCTAAACTACAGTTACAGCATTGGCCTGACAATCAAATTTTCCCAAGCATGCAAACTGTGCCAATTAAAGGCGATTTCCATGGGTAAATTCAGAAGGCTCAGCGCTGTGGGGAAGTGCTCTTATCCGCAGAGAGCAGAGAATGATCATCAGCGCTCAGGCTACTGATGTTCCCAATTACACTGCATGTGAAACTGAGAAGCTGGTATTGTTTCAAAGGCAATTTGAACTCTGAGCCTCTATTCTTTCACCCCCCACAATGCAGCCTTTCACCCTCAAATACATTTTTCAAAATGTGCAACTGTATTGAATCAACTTTTCCCTCCAGAGCAATTTAAGACCTGCGTGCAAGAAGTACTTAAGTCATATTTTGAACTGACACTAGTATTAAAAGCCAGAGCATCATCCGATACCACAGAATTCTCAGAGGAGGTACTCAAGTCCTGTGTATTGTTGCGCTGCCATAGTCAAATTCACTCAAATTTAGTGCAAGAAACACGGAAGTCCATAATGTTTAAGCAAGAAGTACCTTGGCTCATGACTGTCCAATCAAAAAGTAAGCAGGTGTCACGTGACAAGCTGTGAAAATGGTGATCATAGAAGAGGAACAATTGAATTAATCTGTTAAAATTACTCAAGTCCATCAATTTAGTGGAAAAAAACGCTCTTAAGCGCTGGTATTTAGCAGAAAAAGTACTGAAGTCCAAAAGAAATTTTCTTATTTACTTCTCATACATGAGTATTTTTTGACAAAAAAAAAAGGGTCAGTAGTCTATAGTCCCTGGGAACAGCAATAGGCCCCACAATATGCTTCAATTTAAAAAAAAAAAAAAGGTAGTCATCTGCGACATGTTTCGAAAACTTTGACCGCCAAAATCTCAAAAGTGTTACTTTGTGAGTAAGGTACTTCTTGCAAACAGGTCTTCAGTTGGCACAATAGGTAGCTCAGGAAGGTTCTGCTGACTCGAGGAACGTTTAGCCTCGAAGCCACAGTCATCACAGCTGTTCATACACTGACGGGAGTGTGGCAGCAGTCACCCATGGCGTATATCCCAGCAATGTAGACCCAGCAGTTTCTGTGTAACTTGGCCATGCTGGAAGACTATGAGCTGCTGCTCAAATGTTCCAAATGGTGCAACATAGAGTTTCCCATCCCTGTCCCCAAGTAACGTTACCTCCACCAGCCAGATCCACCCCTCCGCTTGTCTGTTCATCTTTTTATTCTTCTTGCATGTGTCTCCAATAGATAGAGCTGAGAGCAAGAAAAGAATAAATATCACATTCTAGGTCAGAGCTGCCCGACTTTGTTCTGGGAGGTCTATAGTCATATAGTTATTAAATTCAACCTTAAGACACACCTCATTCAAGGGATCATGTTGATATGTGAATTAGCAGTGGCATGTACGCAAAGTCATGAACAGACTGAAGTAAAAAATAAATGATGGTTGATTTGCTTGAACACCCTTGGTTTAGGTGATTTTGACTGTAATGACACTGAAAAATGTCCCTTCACTCAACATGAGACAGTGAATTTTTTTCAACGTGGCAGAATACCTCATATTTTTCCGTAGTAATAGAATGGCCACTGTCATTTTCATGCTGAGAGACTAATCAGCCAGTGCACACCATTGTTTCAGGAGCCTAATGTCTTACAATGAAGAATCAACACCGTCAACTTGCCAGCTAAATGCATATCGCTTTCTGACACGTTTTCCCATTGAGACACGTCTGGCATGACTACAGTCTCCACCCTCATGTGCATAAAATAACCAAAATGAATAGAATATAGCACAAAAAGCATTTGCAAAGGGCTGTTGAAAGACGATCTAATATGCCATTATGTTCCTGGATTTGCAGTGTCAAACAGTGGTGAGTACCCAGTACAGACAGAATTTCAAAATGGATTGCACGCAAACAAAAATGTTGGAGTTGTGCCCAGTGGGGTGAGTTATTTCACAGTGATGCTGACTCCAGGCATTTTTCATTTTATGCAAATGAGCTGTGGAGGCATTTCAGATTTGAGAACGCCTGATTGGTTTACCAGAGACAATGCAGTAATGCAACATCTATGTTGCTGGATCTTCCACTGACAAATGCCGCAGGTTTTACAGTATTCCACCGACTACTACTACTACTACTACTATTGCTACAACTACTTCAAAGACCGGCCCTCTACTAAAACTACTACTACATAACTACAACTACTGTTATTATTATTAAAGTACGCGTGTACGCGTGTTGGCTGCTGAGCTGAAAATCAGTAGGAAAAAAAAACTTTGAAACTGATGATTATTCTTGACCTGTATTCAGTCATTGTCTTTGATTAAAAATATTTTAACTCCAAATACTCTCAAAACTTTAAGGTGTAGCACTGTCACCAGTTCTCCTTGTTTACATGAGATTAAAAAATATATCTCTGGGGCACTCCGGTGGCTCATCGGTCTCAACACACGTACCATTAAGGCTGTGTCCTTCCCGCGGCGACCTGGGCTCTATTCCGGCTTGGGTCATTTGCCGCATGTCTTCCCCCATACCTCTCCCCAACTCACCTGTCTCTACACTGTATAACCATCAAATAAAGGAAAAAATCCCAAAAAATAATCTTTAAAAAAAACAATATAGCTCTTTATCTACATGTGAAATTGGGTTCAAGAGATTCATCCATGCTCAATACTGTGGGTACATGATGCTTATCATTGTTGTTGTTTCAACCATCAAGTGCTGGTAAGGTATTCTGCATTGCAAGACATGCCGCAAGCTAATGCAGAGTTGTGTACATTTTTTTTTCATAGTGTACTTCTTGAATAAAATATCCACTTTTCTACAGGAAATAGTACTGGGGAAAACTTATAGATAAAGAAAATGGTTAAAAATTGGTCAAGACTTTGAATTTTAAAGGGATATATTTGTTCCTCCTTGGTTTTTAGTTTAGCAGCTGCTGCTAGTGTACACACACCATCCTGAAATCTAAAGGCATCAAAGGTGTTTCATCTTTTCTCCGGGGTGAGCTTAGAAACTCCTTTCGGAATAAATATTTTTTCAGGCCATGAATACCTACAGTACTTGCATAAGGATTTCTTCCATTACTTCCATAAGGAAGGTCTTGGTGTTCTAGCCAACGGCCTCATCTAGTCATCATTATTACCTTTACATACATTACATAGCATTACATTTATTTAGAAGAAGCTTTTATGCAAGGCGGCATACAGTAAGGTCACTGACACTGTAGCCCAACAGACTTGACAAGGTACAATTAACACCAAGCATTAGTCACCTGAAGTCATGAACATGTAGAACAAAGACTATACAGAAGGCAGTAGCACACAGAGGAAAAGTAAACAAAGCAAATGGCGACAAACATTAAAGGGTTTAAAAAAAATAAAAGCAGGGGAGGGGGGCAAACAGGTCAGAAACTGTCCAAACAAGTGAGTCTTAAGGTTACGGTGGAAGCGCGGCATGGATGGAGCAGTTAGTTACCTGTCTGTAGTTTCATTCTAAATTGATTTTTGACATCTATGCACTCATGAACACCTGGCGAATTCACATTATTTGTAATTGGGATGTCTTCATGAAGCACTGCAGTTGATTAGCATGCACCCATCTTCTGAGTGTGATTTCTGCAGCACTTTTACTCCACTGACAAATTCCGATACATGCATCCAGACTACGCCGTATATGCAGAGCCAAGGTTGCACCAGAAATTTGTTGTTCCAGGCGCTCGAGGCTAGGGACATGGGAAAACATGGGCTGTGAATGCAGGCAGAAATGAGACCCATCCAAGAGTGTGATTCATAAAACAAGATTCAGCTGCCTGCCATCCAGAAAATAAAAACTATGTCCAGGTTTTTTACATCAATTCATAAAATTACTCCCATGATTAGAGTCACGATATCAGGCTATTGTAACAGAGATTAAATTAGCTACTGAGATGCGTGATGCCAATTTAGACATACCAAAAAACTGTTTCATCAAGGTCATTCGGAAAATACAAGGGTTATACATGGATGAAATGGACAACAGATCATACACATCTACAAAAACTGAGGATGTTTCCCAATTCAAAGCTGCTGCTTTAAAAAACTGCATTTTAAAGCTGCATGTCTGATGGACAAACAGACTACCCGCACAGAAACTTCCAGCACAAGTATCATGCAGATCAGGTGCGCAGCCTTAAAAATCAGTCAAACATGGCTGCAGCATTTGACACGGGACAGTGATTAAATATCAAGTCAAGAGCAAGAAGGTCCAGCATTTTCCTTCAAAAAGAGTTATCATCCTTCTCGGATTAAAAGGGTCATACAATTTCTGGACCATACATTATGGGTTACTGGCCCATTTTTCTACAGCAGTCTCAAGTTCTTTGAGGGAACTGGAAGCCAAGCTCATGTTCTGTGCTCCAGAACTGCCCTTAAAAGTCAAATTATTTATAGTTCTGGTAAATTGGTGGGCCATGGAAGGCATCTGAATTCATTCTTGAGGTTTTTTTTTTGGGAACAATTCTTTAATGTCCTTTTTTGCAGTTGTTTAGTGTGCATGGGGGAGTTACCATTTTGGAATATGGGTGTTTGCACTATAGGGTGTACCTGGTCTTGAATATGATTTCATATTGTTTGGTTGTTACATGATCGTCGGGAGCAATCATTGGACTCAATAGGTTCCTTGAAAAAGCTCATACCATTACAGAACAGAACATTACCGCAAACTCAGCGTAGTGGATCGTATGCCTTCTTTGACTTTCTTCAAACATAAACCCGGAGAGGAAAAAAAACAGAAAAAGATGACTCATCGCAATATTGCTTTTCTTACATTGTTCAAAGTCGCAGGTTTACCACGTTTGCGTGGGTTCGCTCGGAGCATTCTGGTTTTTTCCCACAGTCAAACAACATGCATGCCAGACTAATTGGGGACACCAAATAGCTCTTAGGAATGAGTGTGTGAATGAATGAAAGGTGATTCCCATGAAAAACTGGCGGATTGTCCAGAGTGTGTTCCAATATCTTGCTCACTGTCTGCTGCCAAAGGCCCCAGCCCCCCTGCTGAGTAATCAGAGTTAGATCGTTTATAAATGGGTGATCATTATTATGAAAAAAATCTAAATTTAAATAGCTCCAGTGACAAATCATTTTCATATATAATGTGATATTATTGTGTATTTGAGGTTTCAAAATGAAAGAAGCACTCCTCTCGTCACCACAACCTTATTCAAGTATAGATAACATCACTGTACTGGGATATTGTGATACCTTTCTGCAAAATATGGGCTGACTTTGGAGAAGAAAAATCTTGTAGATGTTCTAATTAAGAGAAAGATATTGTTTATTCCATCATTCATAGTCATTATTTACAGCCAGTATTTGCAGATGAGAATTGAGTGTTAATATTTTTGATGCAATGGATCTTAAGTGTCCTATAATGAATTTTCAGAAACACTTTTATATTTCAAAATGAATTTCTGATGCTTTTGACATTTAATGTTAAGAATTGTGGCAATTGCCAGTCGCAAGCGTTATCTTTAAGATCTGTTAGGGCTATATTAGTGTTGCAACAACAAAAATCCTCAGTTAATCTTGACTCGCACGTGCACATTCATGAATCAGAACACCCTTCACCAAAACTTTGGCGCTAACGTAGCACAAAGCTTGCCGCTAACTTTTCAGTCACTATTCACATTTCATGTGAAACAATGAATGATTCTTAACTCCATTTGTTTATTTGTGCACTCTGACTTACTAGCCCTGTTTCAGGCTTTCCTCATTAAGCATGCGCTCTGAAGTTGAATGACAACATGCACTAAACCGCAAAGGTAGGCACAGGCCACTGGGAACAATATCACTTGTTTACTTACTTGTTCATTATGTATTGTAAAATACCGCCTGCACACAGTTTGAGTGGGTAAAACACCCACTGTTTCTCCATTAGTCAGCTTTTATGATCACACAATGTCAGCTTCTAGCATTCTTGTCTGAATGGCTGAAAGGTTCAGCTTTTAGCGAGTAAGCAAGGTGTCACTTTGCTCACCAGATTCAAATCACACTTTCCTCTTTCTCTGTCTGACTCTCATATGCCACTTTAGCCGTCCCCTTGCGAGTGGTGTCGCTGTGAACCGAACAACGAGGTCCACTGCGTCGTGGCTGACTGCGCCGTCCCAGAATGCGTCAACCCCGTCTACGAGCCGGAACAGTGCTGCCCGATCTGTAAAAACGGTAAGACCACTTCCTGTCCAAATTTTCATATGGAAGTTTGCGACAGGAAATACTATTCTGTCTCTAAATACTGGCATGGGCATCAATTCTCCTGGATTGGCGCACTCGGTGCTAATCATTATGCAGTAATAAAAGAAAAAAAAATTGTGCATTTGGAGTTTAGTGTTTGTGATTTAAATCAATGTGCTACATTTATGCACAAGGTTTTTTTTGTTTTAAATTTTCCTTACCATAACAAAACAGAAAGCTCAAGGAAAGCATGCAACAAACACGACTGCGAGAACCCCAATTTAACAAAAGAGAGCGCACATAAGCACATTCAGCTGCAGTATGAGCAGTTACAGCCATATTTCAGCAACGTTTCTGCTCAAGAGCTCATAGTATGACTGTGTGCAGTAGGATTGCCAGACATCCAGAGACAATTGTTAGTAAAAATTAGAGCAAGTTGGATTTTTGGTCCTGAGCTGACCAAAAATATTCAAAGAAATCTACCTTATATGTACCAATATTTGCCCATTCGGTGACTGCCCTATCCCCCTGTGTGCTCTACACAATGGGCTTCTAGCTGCTCATTATCCGGTTTACCTCGTTACCCTGCGCAGTGTGCTGACACTGTCCTTACCAAGCACCACACCAGAGGACTGCACAACAACGACATCCATTTCAGGCAGATTATTGGCAGCCCATCCTTTGCTGCCTGCAATGTTTCCTCTCTGGGTAGTGCAGCATTGAGTCAGTCATCGGCATGTATTGCTCCAATTGATTTGTCTACAGATCGGTGGTTACACATCTGGCCGCCCGATACACACCTCACAGAGCTCCGAACTCGACGTGACCCGAGCCACTACAGCACGTGGCCAGGATGATCCAATGCAAGCAAGATCTGATCTCGGAGCACAGACTTTACGGTTAATGTGTCATCGCATGATTGGATGCCAGAAGTCACATTTAAAAGACAAAGTTTAACCATGGTAGGGCTGCACAATTTGGTGAAAAACTCATTGCGATTATTGTGGACAATTTTGCGATTAGATTCATCTTGTAGCACTAAACCACAGCCATTCATCTCGCGAGTACCTCTTTTATTTCCATTTTACCAAAGCCTATATAGGCTGTGCAAGAAAATAATTCTTAAAATCAATCTTGACACTAAATTCATATTTTAAGGAATCAAGCAAAACTTGTTCAATGTGAATACTGGATTAGCGTGTTGTTACTGTGCTGAAGTTTGTACCTCAATCAAAATGGCTGCTGTCTCGTTTTGACTCCACAAGCACCTCACCGCTGACATCAGCGAAGGCAAATCAATGTCGAAATTTACAATCAGCATTTGTGCACTCAGGATTAGAAGGAAACAAGCATAGCCGGAGACATTCAAGTCAGGAGCCACAGATGATATCTTACGATAACATAACAGCGGGCCTCTTAGAAATGTCTGAGCACCCACCAGGCAAGAGTAACACCCTATAATACAGCATTTTAAGGATATATGATTTTGGAAGTTATTGTTCAATTGCCAATGATTGCCATATGGGGATTTGAAAAGGGCAGAATAGCATACAAGGCAGTAGGTAATGAAAAAAGTTTTAAAGCTGGCAGGTATATATTTTTTTTTCTTTCTTGAATAGTAAGGTGTCGAATATATCAAAGACCTGAAGCATTAATCTTCCTGTTTGAAAGTGTTTTCAAAGCTGCGAGATTCAGTGGTATTTTTTTCATATAAAGAGGAAAGAAATGAATATCCTGTTGATGTGAAGTAGGCTATTTCTGAAAAGAAGTGCAGTGGGTCTTCCACAGCTAGTCTCCTCTGAATTGAAAATTAATTTGAGTTTAAATCTCATTGGCTGTGCAGCCCACTGATTTTGATACATTTAAATAACATTTGTAGGATAATATAAACCGACTCCAAATGACTAATACTTCATCCTTCTTTAATGAACAGTATAAACATTAGCTTTCAGAAAAAAAAACAAATTTTAAACCTGAATAAAAATAGGTTTAATACCATTTTATATATATATGTATTTGTTCTTTGTGGATACAATGCAGTCCAAATGGTAAGAGTTTGAAGAGTGACATTTTTTATTATTTTGGATGATTGCTTCAGATTATTGAGAATGAAAGCAAAGAAAATGTGCAGTTTAATTATAGAATCCCAACTTTAGTTTTGCAGTTATTTACAGTCCGGTCTATAAGCTTTTTGACACAATTTTATTCTTTTCAGTTCTGTAGGCTGCCTCAGTGGATTTGAATCAAATGGAGATGGGCTTGATGTGATGACTTTTTAACTTTTCTTTTGTCAAACATTCTGTATCAATTATGTTGGAATTACAATTAGAATTATACCCAGCCCCCCTAAATTAGACAATTGGACAAGCTAACAAATTAAATAGTCATATTTAACCTCTGATTGCAAATCCTTTCCAGTAAATGGCTGCCTGAAGTTCAGAACGCACATGCTCATCGGATGCAGCATTTCCTTCCTGGTAATATTTTACCAGTGAGGCTTTTTCCTCACTAGGGATCATTCCTCAGCCATCCACCTGAGTCAGTACCTACAGACTCCTGTGCCATTTGATGTTCGTGAGCTCAACGTTGCATTGTTTTTTTTCTCACAGATGTGCCAAATACCATCAGATACTTGATTTGGCCACTCATATTGTTTCTGCTGTCTCTCAGATGGCTTTGATTTGATTTTGCAACCAAATGACTGCTTGCCTAACCGGCAGTGACAATTCTTAGGTCCTCACACTGAGAGTTGACAGCAACAGGCTCCACACGCGCATGCCAGGCTTGAAATCAACTTTAGACCTTTTTATGCTTACTATTAAATGAAATAACGAGGGAATAACACACGGTTAGCCATGGAACAGCTGAGCAGGCAATGGCCCAATTAACTACGGATCTCATAAAAGGGGTGCACGTATAGATGTGGTAATTCCTCAGTGGCTCACTCAATGGAAACACCATCAAATTAATAGTGAAGACCTGCACTTTGAGCTCAGTCATTATGTAATCTCACCTTCAACAAGCACTGGTAGATGGCTTAAAAAATAACTTTAATATAATAAAGTCTGCACACAATGAAGATGTTGTGATTGAAACAATGATGTCTGAGCGATAAATTTTTGGGAACCTACAGTGTGCAAACTTTATTATACCATTTTGTTCGATGCAGATTTTCTGTTTGCCTTTCACTGGAGTGGAGGTGCATGCTCTATCTTTTTTAATTAAAAAAAAATAATAATAATAATAACTTGACTTAAATAATAACTTTATCAATCTCCTAATTGTGGAACTAACTGTATAACCATATGATGTTAATCTCAGAATTGCGACGCTTTTTATAAAATGCAATTATGAATAGATGTGGGCAACTGTGCGTAAGCATAGGCCGTATCAATTCATCATTGAGCACACGAAAGTACATTTCAGCTTTCCCTCAGTACTGGAACAGAGAAAAATCACTCCCCGAAGTTTATTTAGGTATTGCCTGGGGGCTGATTTCTCCATTTACCATAATGAGTCAATTTGTGGTTAATTATGACCGGAGCACCCGGAGAATAACGGAACTAATTGATTAAGGTCATCTTGAATTGTAATTGGGCTCCTGAAGGTCCTCTTTCCCTCATCGCTCCAATATCCTTGTCAGCGTGAGCCAATCAAGCAAATGGAATTATAGAATTCCAATGCCCATTGGACACATTTCGTACGGGGACAGTGCACGGTCAGCACATTGGCTGGCTAAACTTAGAGAGGGCATTGAGGCTTCTATGATTTCCATGGATATACAAAAGAAAGGCTTGCGTTACCAAGCTGCCCTGTACAGCTGGATCTCATGGCCAAGTGCGTTCTTTCTTATAAGAAATGAACAGTTAGGCCAAGTGTTCCTAGAAATATTCTGACCTTAGCCTCAGTGGATGTTGGCAATCTATCTGGTGTTTTACCCATTAATGTATGTACTGTTATTCTTGTTCTCTTGATAGAAAACTCAAAATCATCATTTAACTTTAAAAAGAGCCTATTTGAAATCACACAAAGCAACACTGAGATACTCGCTAATTATCTTTGCTCAAGACCCAGGTTAGGCAACATTTCTTCAAAAGCCACAGATAGGCTCATGATTCACACACGGTACGAACCTTTAAAATGTGAAATGACTTGTTGATTTAAATGGAGCCCTACAAGGCCAGCAGACACTGCACCCCTCCTTTAGCAGAGTTGTCCATCCCAGCTCAAGACACACAATCTAACAGTTATTGAAGAAACTAGTCCAACCAGTTTTGTGCTTGTGGCTGAGTCAGGACCGCACATTTCGCTCTGACACCAATCGTCGGCATTACTTCATGCTTTAGGTCGTCCTGCAGTCCTGGTTGTGGATTGAAAATTGGTGAACAACCTCAGCAAGTGTATCATGCAGTAGCATTACCCAGCCAGGCGTTATTACTATTTATAGTTCTGGTAATAATGAGAAATAATAGGCATATGTGCTACAACAGCTCCAGGAAGAGAAACGCTCTGTATTGTCTGAAATGATACAAATTCAACAACATATACAAAAATATAAAATTTAAAATACACCGGAAATGTGCTGCAGAAATCCAAACAATTACATGGAGAGGAAACATGCCAAAAATACAGAAACTATTGTAACATCCTGAGTATTTGTTGGGGGTATGCCCCTTTAAGGGAGATGTTTGGCACTTACAAATTCCAGTCGGAGGATTTCAGTCCCTATGGTAGTGGGATTAGGGGAAGAATTTTTCCTTTATTTGACAGTTGTACAGTATAGAGAGACAGGAAGGTTGGGGAAAAGAATGGGGGAAGACATGCAAGAAATGACCTGTGCCGGAATCGAACCCAGGTCGCTGTGGGAAGGACACAGCCTTTATGGTACATGCGCTCAGACCGATGAGCCACCGGGGTGCCACCAGGGGGAGGGTTTTGATGCTTCTTTTCTGGTAGTGGGGGCTGTTAGATGCATAAGCTGGAAATGGCGATAGTGCAGGACATGGGCAGACAGCCATTTATTGTTTTCGGCGTTGGCTACGGCCCACAGTAGCCTGTGTAACTTTCGTTGAATAAACGTACAACATTGCATACAAGCAGTCGACTGTTTATTGCTGAACTCCACACTATGTTAAGTCAAAAAAATACTAAATGCAACAGAAAAACTCTGCAGATCTAGTGCTGGAAGTGCTCCAGGTGGGGGAACAGTTCATGGAACAGCTTAATTTTAGACTCCAGAAAGAGAAACCAGATGAGAGGATTTGTGTTTGAGACAGTTTTGACCCTTTTCAAACTTGCACTCAGGGCCGTCGTATGGGGGGAAAGGTGATGACAATTATAAGGGCCCACAGCCCGTTGGGGCCCACAAAATCCACAGTAACCGCCATGACTAAATTATTATGCATAGACCTAACTGCTATTCATACTAATGCCCCAGAGTTAATCACAAAGCCACAAAGGCATGCTATATTGATGTAATAAGTTTCAACAACCCTCTTCTTAAAAAATGGTTCGGTCCATGCTTCATGCTCCTCATGGAAAATTGTCTGTTCGTTTTTGATTGCGAGGTTTGCGAACTACGGCAGTCACTAGTACGCGCAGCCCACACACACGAATCTGGACACCAGAAAAGGATAGACAGAGAGAGGCCAGCAGAGCAGGGACCCAGAAAATTGCAAAATTCTTTTAAAAGAAAGGTGAGAGTATTAAACTAGCTTGCCATGTTAGCTATTCGGGCTGGCTGTTCAGCTGCTAACGTGACGTTAATGTAACATGCGGTAAGCTGAGTAAATAATCACCTGACAAGAATGACATTACTTAGTTATTAACGGTATCATCTACAGAAAAGATCAGCATGGTCATCAGTCGCCACTCATGATAGTTTACCGTCAAAAAATTCGGTAGCAGTTGGAGTCGTTCCTCCATTCTTTTTATGAATGGATACTTGGCTCTCGTGACTGTACAGGCTAGGTGTGGATAGTGAACTACATGCAGTCAGTGTGGTAACCTTAGGTGTAATTGAAACAATCGCTTGACAAGGCTGACATTTTACTTTCTTACAAAAGTGTTCACTAAAACTAAACTGATACTTTATTCTGTTGACATAAGTCTTGTTAACGCGGGGGGTAATTTTACAGAGCTTGCCCTCCTCATACAACATCAAAGTGAAACTGTGTGCTTAGAGCTATGGTACTGAGAGAGAAGCCCATCTAAATTTGGTTTATTCCAAGACTAGGTATGTTAGTTCTTCATTAGTTGGTCCATAAAATATAATTTTAAATGTTTACAAAAGCAATATGAAATGGAATAATTAAACCTTTAAGTACCGCCACTTCAGAATCAGCTGTGGTCACTTCATCTGAACCTGACCCAGCAGTAGATCCTCACCACCAGCAGTCTGAAGATGTTTTTGATGGTGAGTGAGTGAGTGAGTGAGTGAGTGTGGCAGAAACTGGTTGGCTGTTTAGATTTATTAGTGAACTGTTGTACCAATGGCAATTACTTACATATAGGTCAGTCTCTCAGCCATTTGAATTATATAATTAAATGGCAAAGTTGGCTGGATTTATTTATTAGTCTACTTAAGTCACTATCCATCCTGTTGACAGAGCCAGGCCCATCTCCCCAAAGCAAGGCTACTTCAGATAGTTTAGGGAATAGTGAATCAGATCACAGCTGAAGGCTACAGCAACAACAACCGAAGAGAGGTTTAATACCCTTGCCAGACTTTCAATTGAAAGTCATTTAAGCAGACAGTTGGACTTCAAAGCCCTTAAGCTGAGAAGAAACAAAATAACGTAAGCTCAAGTTGAGATAAGGGAAGACTTAAAATGATAGTTTTTGATATTTATTTTACAAGAAAGTATTTCATAGTGATGTCATTGCAAGAAATTCAAATAGTTAAGTTACATAGCTACCTTTGTGATTTCACTATGACAGCTCCACCTTGGGTTGTATCTTCAGCCGGTATACTTTGAATTATTGTCTGTTGCACATCAGTGCTTGATGTTTTACAATAGAATACCCAGTACCCATTTGCTGGGTGGTTAATTGAACATTTATTTCTGATCAGACTAAGTGTAATAATGTGGTTTCAGGTAGCCTCTTTTGTGAATACGTGCCACATCTAATAATTTAGAATTTGCATAATAATACTCTTGACTGGGTGTTGAGTGGTAAATCGTAAAAAAAAAAAAAATTGCGCAATTGGGTGTATTGCATCTTGCACTGTCAAGAACACTGAGAAACAGAAAAATGAATAACAGCCATTGTTGTAAAAAAAGGCAATGAAATTCTTTCAAGGGGCCCAGAATTCCTAGCAACTGCCCTGCTTGCACTACTGGGAATTTACTGTCAAATTTGATTTAGTTAGATCTACTTTTCTTTAACGGTTTATTTTTTCTTTGGCTTCATTATCACTCATAATTATTATTCTTAATTGTTTTCAATACGTTAATAAATGAATTTTATTGAATTCCATTTACTTCATTGAATTTTATATTTAATCACATGACATTTACAATGTCCTTTAACTTAATCAGTTGAATCATTATTTCTTTTAATAGTTTTTAAGAATAGTTCCTCTCAATCCGTTGGTTTGTGCAAGCCAAACAGCTTCTTCCAATCGGTCCGGTGCTTGTCGTAGCCATTATGGGGACCTCTGTAAATGCAGATTGTTATTATCCTGATCTGCCTGACCATGTTTTTGCTTTGATCCTGTCCTGCCTGACCATGTTTTGATCATGAATTCTGCCTTGTCTGACTATGCTCTGTATTTTGTATTGTGTTTTGGGGTTCCATGCCATGTTTTGTTTTTTGCCTTGTCTTTGTCTGTTTGCCATTTTCCACCATTGCAGTTATATTCCAGTCCTTGTTTTGTGTCATACCAAGCATTGCACTTTGTCTCCCCCTGTCTGGTCTTTAGTCATGCGATTGCTCACTGCCCCAGTATTGTGTGCCACACTTTCGGGTGATTTCATGGTTTCTGAGATTTCATCCATTCCTTCCGATCTCATTTACTTCCTTCACCTTGCTTTTCTATATTACTAACAAAACTAAAAGTTTGTCGTTTTAAGTAAGCTTACTAATCAAGACTAACATTGTTCTAACTTAATTGTTAGTACCAACGTACTAACAAGCACTAGGGATTGTATAGCTGCACATTACTAATTGACTAACGAGCTCTCAGCCCTCGCTCTGCTCTAGTCTCCGCCCCTTGCCTTCACTCAATTTACTTTGCTGTGCTTCAGCAGATTTTCTCCACCTTGTTAGTCACTGTTCTGCCTCTCACTCTGTGCACGGTAGAACTCCCTAACCGGAGCCGTATGTTTGTCAGTTGGCTGTCTTTGTGATCCCTGTCTGCGTTTTGGCTTTTGCCAATTTCTTGTAATCAGGAACCTCCTCGTGTTCATTCCTTTGTAATTAGTTGGATCCATATCACCTGCCTCCCCTTTGTAGCATGTGACTACCCCTATGTGTATTTAGGCAGTCATTTCATTCACAGCTCATCAGAACATTTTCCCTGGTTTGCTTGTGCTGCGACTGTTTATGCCTTGTACTCTTAGTATTATACTTCTGACTGGAACCTCCCAGATTCTGATTTTGGCTTCACCTTTGATATTCCTGTGCCCGTGTGCCATACCCGTTTTGCTCGACTCCGAGTTTTGTTTGGTGCCCTGTTAACAGTTCAGATTACGCCCACTGGATTTTGGTTTTGGATTCTCTAACAAATTCGTGCCTTTGTACCGAACCTGTTTTGCCTGACCACGAGTACTGTGATTGGTGCCCTGGTTATGACTCGGATTTCGCCCTCTGGATTTTGATTTTTGGATTGTGGTCTCTGTACTGTCGCCTCTTGCTCTGCGGGGGTTCTCCCCCTTCCTTAATAAAATCCAGTTTTACTGCACTGCTTGGTTCTCGCGACTGGTTCCAGAACGATACCTCACACAGATTCCTTGTTTTAAGGCATATGAAATGAAACAAATCAGATGCAAAGTTTGATGTGATTAAACATAATGTTAACCATTTGCTAACTTTATGTTTATGCACAATGGCAGTTCCTTTGACTTTCTTCACATAAGATCCCTAAAAAAACACTTCCACATTTACACTTCCAGGAGTGAGGTACTTCCATGTGGCTGTGGCTCCTGGCCATAAAGCCTGCATGGCATCTATGGCTTGAGCCGTAACTACCCCTCCCCATCCAAATGCAGGCGAACTTGAACAAATTTGACTGTTAATGCTACATTTTTCTCTTTGTTTTGCAAAATAAAACTAACAAGAGCTAGGGATACTGTTAGCAACAATAGCTACAGCTGGGGCTAACTAGTATCTGACCTTTCAGAAAATACATTTTCACACGGGGGGATAAAAAAAGTCAACACTTTATAATTGGCAAATTATTATTGATTCAAAATTTGTTACTGTATTAGCCATCTTAATCTGCATCAGCGTATCTTGAATATTGACAGTAGGTTAACATAAGTGAACATGTGGTGACAGCAGTATGCAGGACAGCAGGACAAATATGCACACAAAACAATGATCCACCACTTAACCATAAATAAATGAGTATTCAAAAATTGCGTGGTCTGTGGTCAGATCGTTTCCAGGACAGACTGAAATAAACGTTGATTCAATATTACTGAAATCAACACTCAGGAACAGGCAGATCTCATCTCCCAGTCCAGCATAAATCAACATTTATACAATGTCGTTGATACCAATGTCAGGAGCAGACAACTTTAATTGACTGAATTAGTGTGCTTTAATATTATTTCACAACAAAAATGAATATTCTGATGAAAAAATAGTATTGTATAACATAGAGACTTGGGAGAGGAGCCAGGCACTGATACCAAGAAAATACGCGCAAATACTTTATTAAAACGAAAGAATAAACAGCAAAAAATGGGAACACTCACAGGTGTCAGGTAGAGACACACTGATAACATCAGACAAGACGGCAAAAAATGAATCACAAGGACAGAACTTGACCCTTTGAGCGCCAAATAAATTTTCATGGAATGAAGAATGGAAATATCCTGAGCTGCTGAAAACCTACCTTGTGGCGACTTGTTGAAAAGAGAAGCCCCTACGGGAGCTCTTTTAAACAAATCGCTACATGGTACGTTTTCAACAGCATCTGGTTTTAATATCTTACACCATTGGGCAACTATAACCCTTTGAGCGCCAAAGGCGACTAAACAGCCAGCGAAAAAGAGAAACAGGCAGGGAGTGAGTCATGTGACGGAAGAGGGGTGCAGAACAACAGAAGAAGAATGAGGTGAAATACAGCAAAGGGAGACGGGACATGGGGAGGAACAATTCACAAGAGGCACCGGGAAAAATGCCTGCGCAAGGGAAAGGAACTCTAAATGAAATGAGAAAAACAATAACCAACAAACTCAAATAAGAACCAGAAAGATAAAACACAGGGAACCAGTAAAGGGAACATAGCAGTTGAGCAGGCTGAGAAGCAGGGACGAGGCATTGACACAAATGAGAACGAGAAGTAATCGGGCACAGAGCGGGGAGGAAAGGAGAAAGAAACAATTAGAGGGGGAGGTAGAAATATTAAATTAACTAAACAAAACAATAAATTAACCTTCACACAATGCATAATAATAACAGAAGTGAACAAAAAAGACTAAACTGAATAAGACTGCTGACACTGTATCTATGTTAAATCGCCACTTTGCTCAACTTTTCTTCTCGCTTCAAAAACTCTCATCAGGGGGATTTCTGCAGTCCGTCCCTGTTTCTGAATTTGGTTTGATTTTCATCTGTTGAATTCGTAGCATTTTTGAGCCAAAGCGTATTTTCAATTTGGTATGTTTTGGCCCATTGTAGCATGTGTGCCTTTGTTGGCGACTGCAATGTGTACCAGAAGATACTGTATATCATTCAGATGGAAGGTTAAAGTTTAACAAAAAATGAGATGAAGACATTTTCTCCACCAGGGCCTACTCAGTGTCTTCTATTTTTCCTTGTAGTTTGGCTTAGATTGGATAGGTTTTTGAGAGAACCATTGCTACTTACCCTGATATATTGTATAATCACATTACTGTTGCAATGTGTAATGGTTAACTACAATAGACAGATACCATAAAGAACAAATCTCAAACTCAAGGGATATCACATACTTTAGGTAAATGGAAACTTCATTTTAATTCATATTTTGGTGGACTAATCATTTAAACAAAGGTCCTGACTGATGCAGTAGTTTTTAGGAGATCTGGGATTGACTACTGCTGCTGCTCACAAGCGCATGTGATTACTTGAGATATTTCTGCTTTTTAAGACTATGGTGCCAATAAAGCAAATATGTCTCTACTGCAAAACTATTCATTTTTGACAGTACTTCTAATTTTTTTTTCCCGCCCCCACTGAACCAATATCTCTGTGGATACCATTCACACAGACAATTAAGATTCAGCTCAGTCCTATTAATCTCTTCCCATTTAGGAACCTAGTGCACATGTCCTGGGTTCCAAAATAGCCGGCAATATACATGCTCTGGTGCCAAAAAAAGCAGCCAAAATGCAAACTCTGGTGATAAAAAATCCCCACAGTAAGACATGGTAGCCTCCGTAAATAGGAATCTTGTGGCACTGAGCAGCTCTCGTAAGAATGGATGGAACCCAGTAATTGGAAGCAGCCTCATTCATTACATTAAATACCATGCAAAAATAACAGCCTCCTCAGATTTTTGTTCACGAATTTGGTCTTTGATGTTTGTTTTGCTCCCTGAATTAGAGCATCAGAACAGAGCAAATTTGAGTCAGCTAATCTGCAGAAGTGTGGGGAGTTAAACAACATGCTTGGAACAGCCGACCAGTAAATTTTCTTACAGAACTTGAGGAAGGTGTACCTAACAGGATTGATGGAATTTCAATTTTATGCATCACTCTACATAGCATTTTTTAGAAACGTATCATTTTCGAAAGCTTCTTTGCTTTATTTGCCTCAATCTCGCATTGAGTACTGCTGCTACAGTTGGCGAAAATACAAATCGGTCAAACTCCTTATCTCCCTCCACAGCCAATAGATTGTGATTAAAATAAAATAGAGATCTCTGGGCCTGGCAATCGAGCAGAAAAGACCAACAAAAGTCTTCTTAGCAGTCTAGTCTCTCCATTTCTTCCCATTGCTTCATAGCACCAGGTCTTGCCAACCCTAGTCCTACAGGGTTATGGGGTGTGCTGCCTTTTGTCCTCACCACCCTCTTTAGACCCAAGACACCAAGTGAGGTGCGTTAACTGTGTAACTAGTTGTTTTAACTAATCAATTAAGTATAACGCTAAAAACAAGCATACCCTGGGGCCCTCAAGGACCAGAGATGGCTACCCCTGACCAAAGACCTTTTCTGTTCCTAGTCTTAATGTCTGGTCTTTTCTGCTGCCCCAGTGTTAAGATGACTTCTTATGAGTTCCCCTTCGGCAGTCAGAGGGAGAGAGATGCTGTCTGTCTTTTGCCATAGACCAAACGCAAACTAATATTCAGGCCGTTATGACCTGCCGATGAACTTCTCAACACCTTGAATGGGTTTCATGGCCTGACGTTTCCTAAATCCAAAACTCTATCCTCTGATCTCTCCTTCTTAATGGCACCAAATCCTTCATTTCATTCTTGTACCAACTTAATCTTATCATGTTTTATCTTTAAATGTCGACTGCTATCACTTGTGACCTGAATAACTTTTAAGCTTCGTTGGCAGGCAAAACTTGAAAAACACCAATGCATGCAGCTCAGGATAAGAACATTTATCTGAGTCCTGGATGTAACTTTAATGATACCATAACACTTCTGAGAGATTCGGAATGTAAACCCTACGGTCCTGCCTCACATTTAAATCGGGCTTTGTCAATCACCAGAGCTCCACCCCTTTATGAGCACTCATAATAATACAAGGGATGATGTGTTTTTCCATTGCATTTATGAGCTTTTAGAACGGACTATCAATGTAAATTATCAAGCATACTCATTTCTCTAAGTCATCTTGGCCGGTTAAAGCAAGGTAAATAAATGAATCAGCTTGCCAATATACCTTCAGGGAATGCTTTGAGTGAGCCAATTATTTCCAACCCCAGCTGGTTTACCGGCAACATTTTACCAATTTGGAAAGCCAAAGTCAGGCTAGAATTGGCATGAAAATATTTCTTCTTCTTTTTTCCGATAAATATGGGTAATAGGCGTAACGTTTCCTGGGAGAGTGCATTTCCACATATTCTATGGCAATAGACTGCCTCCACTGGGTTTGACAAGTGCTTCCCGGCTCGAGCCACTGCACCGCGCATTGAATAGCAAGCAATATCAGACTTGCTTGGGTATTACAGTTCTGATTTTGAAAGCAGAGATACTTCCTTTCCAGTGAACACAAACTGAAAGAGAGAGAGTCTGTTTGAGAGGTTTGTTTAAAGCTTTTATAATCGCAGTATAATGACTGTAGCACCTCCAGGCCCAGGAACATGTTGCAGAAAAGACAAGAACGAGAGAGAGGGAGAGAGACAGAGAGAGAGCTTATGTTTAATGGTGAGCGAACCGGGCTTGTTCTTTTCATTTTACTCTCGAAGAAACTCATTTCAGCTCCAACATGTCCCGCAGTGCAAAAGCCGATGACAGCCACGGAGAAATGAAACAAAAAAAACAGAACTGTAATTTTCAAGTTCTCAGATCAAGATTCCCATTTCTTTTCTTTTCATTCCATCCACCATAACCCTGTAGCATTATCGGACCCTGATTAGGGGCCTGGACAGTGGGCGCAGAGGCCATAAGGTCTTCTGAGTGACCCCCCCCAATCACCAAAACCTTGTGTGAGGCCAAAAAAACTGTTAATCCAGATAGAATGCAGTGACATAGCGACTACAGAGACATTTTGGAAAACCACAGCCAGCCAGAAGAATTTAGAAATGAATATCATACGTCTACTTCTTTTTTAACGCCTATTGAGTAATTTTAATTTGGCCAAAGCCCTATAAAATAATCATTCAAAATAAAATATGAACCATGCTCCAGCTCATAATTAGAGGTGAAAATAAACCTGCAGGGAATATGTTCAGGTATTGTGTCATGTACAAGAAATATGCAAATGTAAGAAGAATATGTGGAAGAAATCAAAAACCGTAAACTGAATACTATATACTTTACCTGCACATGATTGTTAGCAAGTACTATGCCAAGAAAGAGTGAAATGTTTGTTGTCCTTTAAACCCTTGTCTAACCAAGGGCTTTTCTACTACAAACAAGAGTCATCAGAAGATGACATATCCCACCGGTTCCACATTATTCGTGATATGTGGCAGAGTTTTTGAATTCTGCTGTAGAAAAGGGACAAAGCCCAATTTTTGGGCTGTTTTTGGTACAGAAATGAAAAATTTTTGGCAGAATGGAACTGAAACCCGCAAAAGGCACAACTACAGCATTAGGGTAAGTTCCATACCGAATTTGAAGTTTCTAAGTGGCATAGTTTTTGAGTTCTGTCCAGGAAACGAGACAAAGTCAAATTTTAGGGCTGTTTTTGTTGAAAATTTCCAAAATTATGGGCAGCATGGAACTGAAACCCCCAAAAGGCACAACGACGCCATAAGAGTAAGTTCCATAGCAAATTTGAAGTTTGTAAGTGGTATATTTTTTGAGTTCTGCTCCGGAAATGAAAATGATTACAGACGGACGGACGGATAAATTTTGGGCACCATGATTTCAAAATGCCCAAAAGGCACAATGGGATCACTAGAATAACATGCGTACAAAATATGAAGTTTGTAAGTGGGAGAGTTTTTGAATTCTGCACTAGAAAAGGGACAAAGTCCAATTTTTGGGCTGTTTTTGGGGTAGAAATCAAAAATTTTGTGCAGAATGGAACTGAAATCCCCAAAAGCCACAACTACACCATGAGAGTAAGTTCCATACCGAATTTGAATTTTCTAAGTGGCATAGTTTTTGAGTTCTGTCCCGGAAACGAGACAAAGTCCAATTTTAGGGCTGGTTTTGGTGAAAATTTCCAAAATTATGGGCAGCATGGAACTGAAACCCCCAAAAGGCACAACTACGCCATAAGAGTAAGTTCCGTAGCAAATTTGACGTTTGAAAGTGGTATATTTTTTTAGGTTCTGCTCCGGAAATGAAAATGATTACGGATGGATGGACAGATAAATTTTGGGCACCATTATTTCAAAATGCCCAAAAGGCACAATGGGATCACTAGAATAACATGCGTACAAAATATGAAGTTTGTAAGTGGCAGAGTTTTTGAATTCTGCTCTAGAAAAGGGACAGAGTCCAATTTTTGGGCTGTTTTTGGTGTAGAAATCAAAACTTTTGGGCAGAATGGAACTGAAACCCCCAAAAGACACAACTACACCATAAGAGTAAGTTCCATACCAAATGTGAAGTTTGTAAGTGGCACAGTTTTTGAGTTCTGTCCCGGAAACGAGACAAAGTGCAATTTTAGGGCTGTTTTCCGTGAAAATTTCCAAAATTATGGGCAGCATGGAACTGAAACCCCCAAAAGGCACAACTACGCCATAAGAGTAAGTTCCATAGCAAATTTGAAGTTTGTAAGTGGTGTAGTTTTTGAGTTCTGCTCCGAAAATGAGAATGATTACGGACGGACGGACGGACCGACGGACAGGGCGATGACTATATTCCACGGTATTCCATACCGGTGGGATAAAAAGGGGGTTTGCTATACCCCCCCCTCCCACCAATTATTTTGAAATTAAGCGATAAACATCATCTTGTTTGGTATAAGTTTCCAGCTACAGATGTCCTCTGTTCAAATCGAGTACAAATAAAACACATTAGAACATTATCACGTCATAGTGATGTCATAACTAACACTATATTAGGAAAAAACATCAAAATGACAAAAATCTATTTTTTTAAATATATTTTCATTCATTTTAGCTGAAAATAAGTAACTTTCTGTAACCTCTAGAACTACTGATACTACAATTCATATTTTAGTATTATTATAAATATTATAAACTCATGAGTAACATAAATTTGACATAACTATGTCATAAATAACTCATTTTGGGAAAAACACACACAAAAAGAAAACAAATAGTTTTCTGAACATTTTTCACATTTTCTTGATAAACCTTTTATGCAAGTGTGTTCTATCTATGAATTATGAAAACAACTTCATGAGCAATCCTATGAACTTGTACATTTTGTATAATAGTAGGCCTATAGCACAGTATAAAAACAGTATACAGTACAGTAACCAGTCAAACACACAAGTAAAAGTATGTCGGTCATGCACTTCTAATATTATTAGGTGAAGATCACTTCAAGGTTTCTGGTCACCGCTGGTCATTGTAATTCCAAGATTTACAAATACAAGGACAAGCCACATCAATAAATCAATAAGGATGACAATCAGTGTGGTCTACAGAGTTCACTGAGCATGAAACATAATAATATAATACAATTTTCAACTAATTTGTAAGCATATTTAGTATTAAAAACGGCAAAAATTGACGCTGGTGGCAACCACCCCCCCTTCCCCCACCCTTCGACTTTGACGACCTACCCTACCCCCATGGGGTGAGGTGCCCTCATTTGTTTAAAGACACGTCCATTTTAGTCCTGGCTAGATCTCAATCATTTTCCTTTATTGACGTCTTTTCTAATTATCGTAATTGGCAACTGAAGACACGGTTTCTCACTATATGCAATCTAACAGTGATGAAATCATTGGCTAAATTCAGTGCAGAAAAATAATTAACTTGTTAATAGGACAATGCTTCACGTGATTGAACTGGTCCGTGTTCCTATGAAACGCGGACTTACACTCTCTGTATTTCGTGGGTTGATAAAAAAAAAACCAAAAAAAAAAAACAACAACAAAAAAAAAAGAACAGTAGCACTCGGCAGTTAAATAGGCTAGGTTATAAAACGTGTGCAGCTCAAGCCAATTGCGTGACAGTCGACAGGTAGGCTATGCAATTTTGAATAACGTAGTTTTAAATACAGCAAATACACGTCCCGATGAATGATTGTCTTCTTACCTATTTCGGGAGAACAAGCAGCAACTGTTAAGTGTGGAGCGCTCTCGGAGTGAACCTTTTGTTAATCATGAAGATGACTGAGAAAGGTCAGGATTAGGATTAGGATTAAACAGCTGTTTTGTGCAACCCAATTCTCTGTTCCGCCACTGTATTGAATTTAACCTGCGATTTAATCGCTGGTAGATCGCATGTGGATAGAAACCATGTCTTCAGTTGCCAATTACAATAATTGGAAAAAGACGTCAATAAAGGAAAATGATTGAGATCTAGCCAGGACTAAACTAGACGTGTCTTCGCCCCCCCCAAACCTCTCTCGGTAAAAACAACAATAATGCTACAAAACTGAGTTTTCTTGGAGTCACACTGAAAGCTACAGTATTTTCATCAATAAGTTTTGTAAAAAGTTTAGCAACTTTGCAATGTGTTTAGCTCCATTTCCAGGAGTGCAGTACATAATCCAGTCACAGTTGAGGTAAGGGAGGTAGAAAGGACTGATGGAAGACTAGCTTCAGTGTGATTCAGATGGGGCATATCCTTAAATAATTTAAAGCTGCAGTCGATAAGTTTGGAGAAAAGAGCAAGGGAGATTTTAGTCTTTTTTCTTTAATTTGGTATCTCCAATCCAACCCGAATTTGGAATGCCCAATATGAGAACTATGTACAAGGCTTGCTCGTATGCAACCCCCTATTGCCAGCTCAGGAGAGTGGGAGACAGTTCGCGGCTCTCCTCTAAAGCACGTGCCTGTCAGCCCATTCATCTTTACACTCAGTGGTCAAAACTATCACAAGTTCAGAACAAGGGCGGAGGATACACGAATATGAGCAAGCTTAGAATCTAACTGACGAGCCCCCGGCTGGCCAACAGGAGGCGCTTGAGCAACGAACAAGGCAATCATTTTTTTTAATTTCCCTTCCCAGCAGTCCAGCAATCCCAACATCCCTACAGCACTTCAGCCAATCGTACGCTGTTCTGAAAAAGCTGCCGACCACTGCTGGTTGGTACGACCGGCGATTGAACCCGCACTGTAGTAGTCACAGTGCCTTAACCGAGTGAGCTAACCCCACAGCTAAGCCTCCTTCCAAACTTGTTCATGAGTTAAGTTTAGCAAGCAGCATACAGATATAAATGTCGAGCTTTAGTGCATCTTATCGCAAAGTAAGGAGCACAGTAAGCATTTTCATGTTACTAAGCACGTACAATCTGAAAGTCATTGTTATTTTGCTTGGTAATCAAAAGAAAAGGAAACAAGGCAGCATATCACACAAGCAAGAGAGCAAACTAATGTAACCTGCACAATGTTAGCATTAGCTACCGAGTCGAGTAACAAGAAAAAAGCTACCAAGCGACAAATAAAATTAATCTTT
Source organism: Gymnothorax reevesii (assembly GCA_029721435.1). Classification (NCBI taxonomy): domain Eukaryota; kingdom Metazoa; phylum Chordata; class Actinopteri; order Anguilliformes; family Muraenidae; genus Gymnothorax; species Gymnothorax reevesii. Next base: position 58,889,929 of record CM056586.1, read on the forward strand.
ACATAATTGGAATGCACAAGATGAGATGCTTGGCTCTGATAAAAAAAACTCTAGATCCGGAAACTGGATGAGGCGTTGACAGATGAGAAAACGACAAGGTAGTTTGAATCCCTGTACAGTGGAGCAAAGCCCGCTCCCGAGCTGCTAGCTACCTAGCAACTGATTGACTTTGTGTGAACTGTTATTTTCCCCACTACGCCAAGCTAGGCTATGCAAAGCTGCGACGCTTCGCTAAGCTGTCCAATAAATGAAGGTATGGGTTATTAGAGCTACTTTTTCTAAGCAGTATGTGCCATCTACTATTTTGTTTCAGACATTATCATTTTAAATAAAGGTTTGCAAACTAATGTTAGTGCACTGTAGAAGCAAGCAAACAAGCTACTTACCAACACAATGCCAGCACATCTTCCAAATACCATTGCAATTATTACAACAGAACTCTACCTCCATCTTGGTTGAAAGCTTTTCTGCTAGTGTCTGGTCTTTTATTCTGCTAGTATAACAGTAATGCAGTAGTTGATAATTGAGGAACTGGAAGTGTAGATGAAGACATTTTGACGTATCTGGATTTCCGCTGTCTAAGTCCCCCATACAGAGATCCAAATTTACTGTCACACCACTTCAATTACTGATGGCTGAAAGCATAATATTACATTTTTACCAAATAAAACACAAAGGAAATTACTGACAGCAAGTTTATCCTCCTTCAAAAACCTGGCACAGATGATAATGAATCCTTGACTAAGGGAAAGAACATGCTAGAAGGAGGCAAGCTGAGGAGCATTATGCATGAGAAGTGACTGATGATGCATTACGAACACCTGCTGGCTCTGACAGATTAATTTTGCTGTCGTGCCGTAGATTCTTGCCAGTATTATTAGGAGAACTGAGAGGAGCCAAATGTCAATGATTTCTTTATGTATTTATTAATTTATTTAATTTTACAGATTAACAGTCTGAGGTACTAATGTCAGCATAAACACATTTTTTTAAATGAAAGTTCCCAGTAGCATTAATGATCTCTGCCGTGTCATGAGTTGACCACGTTTTCGACATGCAATAGCCAATATCATTGTCATGTACTGCTTGATATATTTATCCCAAGGAGTAAATAAACAAGTCCCAGGGGTCAACCTCCATGACTTCCATGAAGTCAATAAGAGGTGTAAACCATGTCAAAAATGCTTGGAGGGATCTAAATACTTCTTCCCCTTGAAGATAACAGCATACTTAACTGGAGTTCTTGCTTCCATTTCAGTGATATTGTTTTCAGCAAGCAACTTATCACTTTCTCCCAAAATATATTATTCATTGAAAATGTGGTCACGGATAGAGAATATAGTTATTACAGCTATTTCATCAACAGATCCTTAAGGATGGAGACCGTCAGAGTAGCAAATGCTTGGCCCTCGTCCTCTTCGGACTGCTGAATCCAATCTAACTGCCAGTGGTTTTCATGAGCACTCTGAGTGTCGATCGGTGATAAAATAAAAGTTTTACGCTTGCATGCACACAGCCAAGAGAACTTAGAATCTATATGCATGCATAAATATTGCCTATTAGCCCCACTGTAGCTCCAACATCATTGATTGTTTTGGGAAGCATTCGAAGATGTGCTTTTGTACAAAATCGAAGGAGCTGAGCAATAAAGTTTGTCTTCTCCTTCCACAGAGCAGCACAGAACGCAAAGACATAGCGTTCGGAGATTTACTGCCGCCGAAAAATAGGCACAGACTCGCTGGCATGCAAACATAATAGCCGACATTCAGAACACACATCAGTGTGCTTTTTTTCCCACAGGGTGTGGACATGGTTATGAAAAACCTTTATTACTTTGCAAGCGAGGGGTCTCTCCTGATCTACCATTTCCTCCCTGTTCCAAGGTGTCTTTATGCAAAAGGGTCATAAACAATTGCACTTGGCAGCCCATCCCTTTTCTCTGGAGTTTATTTATAACCTTCTCCAAGCATTCCGCGAATCAATGAGAAGTAGGGCCTGGCAACTCCTTGTGTCGTTTCTCATGAGGATCTGATCGATGGGGTTTCATCCAGTTGGTTCCGATAAGGTTTTCGGGCAAGACCGACGGTACCGCAGATGTGCCATCTGGCTTCGCGTTGCATTGACAGTGTGGCTGGGACACAGCACGCTGGTCGGTTTGCGGATTCCCAGAGGATATTACTTGAGCGATGCTTAGAGGAGAGCTAAACAGCCAACAGGAAATCGACTGTGCTCCTTCCACGACAGCATACAGCTGACACCGCTATTCTGGAGGGGCTGCCATCACACCCCGGTGGCCTTATAATGGCTGTCTTGGGGAGCAGAGCGGCTCCTTCAGTTCCAGGTGCAGCGGCAGACGGCCAGAGGGACAGAGGAGAATTCCGCCCACACAGGCCCGCAGTAGGACCAATGCCAAAGGATCGGCACCAAAACTTTTTTCAATTGGTTTACAGTCAAGGTAATGAACAGTCACTCCAACAGAAGTGGTGTGACAGAGGTCTTAGTATATATATATATATATATATATATATATATATATATATATATATATATATATATATATATATATATATATATATATATATATTTTGCCTCGTCTGCTTGCTGTTTGCAATTCTTAAGATTTAGTTTTTTTAATTTCGTGTTGTAGGTGGGGGGGGGGGGGAGAATCTGTGGATTTTTCCTTAATTAGATAGTATTTGTTGTAGAGAGACAGGAAGGGTGGGATAAGAGTGGGGATGACACAAGGCAAATGGCCCGAGCCGAAATCGAACTCAGACCGCCATGGGAAGGACTCAGCCTTATGTCTTAAGCCGATGTGCCACCAGAGTGCCCCCAATGGATTCAATTTTGATTCAGATTTGAAGTCAAACATGCATTTGGCCACGCAGACCTGCTCGACTTCCAGTCAACCCCTTTTATGGGGAGCTCAAATGGGTATTAATAACATTTAGTGAGTACTTTGTATTGTCTGTGGCAGCAAGTGACATTTTTCCCATTTTAAATATTGACTCACAGTAAAAAAAAAAAAAAAGTGTTGTTCTGCAGAAATGTTATAACCTTGAGCTACACTGAATACAGTTAATGGAATCAAAAGCATTTCTGCCAGTAAATTGCCCTACAAATTACTGACAAACATTGCCTTGGTCTGCACTTGGTCCGGAGCTAGATAGCTTCAGGTCTGCAAAGACAATTAAATTTTCTCTGAACCCCTGTATCCCTGTCATGTAATTCCAGCATTAAAATATTACCTCAGTCTTATTTGGCAAACATAAGTGGCATTGCACCAGGTAGCTCATCTTTCAATAAGGGTTTTATGAGGTTGTTTTTCTTTTTCAAAGAGAAACTTCAATTATCATACATAATTATTTTATTAGATAAGGATCCTGCCATCTTCCTACTGCCACTTTTAACACCAGTGGGAATTACTCTGATTTCAAGTAGTGTTGGGTATATGGTATACGTGCCTATCATAACCACATGGTCCACATGAATACAGCGTTTTGTATCGCGGCACAGCGAGAGCAATGGCTAATTAAAATAATTTCAAAATCTGAATCCAGTGGTTCCAACGATCAGTATACTTGATAAAATGTTCCACATATATTCAATTTACTTTTTTTTTTTTTTTGAATATGTAGCATAAGTCCTCGCAATGAGCTAGGTCTTGGGACAAATGTAAAATTACTAAAATATGGCTTGAATTTAAAAATAAATAAATGAATAAATATTTTCTACACATTTAAGAAGACATTTAAAGTGGTGTCCCTTGCCAGAACCCCTTACATAACTAGCATGTCACACATTTTGTTTAATTTAGTAATTATTATTTAAAATTACAATCATCAAGTAGATCTCCAGTTATCTCTAAAGTTAGTTCTCTACAGTTCTCTGGTGGAATCAACCAACAAATTTAATCAAGAGACAACAAACCTTTTCCTGCGGCTGTCATAAATATTGTACCCAGCAGCGCATCAAGATGTTTGCCCACATAGGACATGGGGCTTTATTCCTTTCAATAAAATGGAAGAGCTGATTCAGGATGACAGTTTATGAACAGATTATAGTCCTTGTCTGCCTCTGATGAGACCAAACATGAATATATAGCAAGGGTAATTCTGCATCGCAAAAGGAATACTTTTATTACTTGCACAAGATGGAAATATACTCCTGCATTAGACATAATGCATGATGGAAATCCCTGAGGAATAAAATAATACACAGGAAACTGTTTGTGGGAGAATACAATACAACCCCCCCCAGCCCCATTTACACAGGGCCATATTAAAAATGAAAGAGATGTGAATTATTGAGATAATAGATACTGAATGAGTTGTCCGGGTTCCTACATACAGTACTTGCTCTCACCACCAAGGTTCAAAAGAACGTGGGGCTCACAATAGTCGCTTATTTAGTCAATCCTTCCTTATTTGATGTAAGGCCTCATTATTCACACCAAAGTTCACCTTATTGGTGAATTCACTCAATTTCTAACACTGCCCCTCAGCCTATACACGACTCCAAATCCAAAAAAGTTGACCCATCATGGAAACTGCAAAGAAAAGCAATGAGGACTGATCTGAGAAGTCTATTAACCTAAACAGCGCAGCAACTTATTTTTGATGTGCTAACCTGAATTTGATTGTTAATGAGCATACAGAATATGACGACTACAAGTCCAATAAAGTTGGCACAGCTGTAGCACCACTGTGCAACATGACCAAGTCTTTCAATCGTGCTTATTAAATGTTTGGGCACTGAAGAAACCAGCAGACTATTATTGTCCATCACAGGTGACAATGAATCAGTGTTAGTGCTTGGCTTCAGCTTTGCATCGTAAAACTACAACTTCCATCTGTGGAATCGGTCCCAAATGGTGTTAAAATAGGTTTAACAAAAAAACTTCCAAGCCAATAAATTATATCCATTACAGGCTGTTCTTAACGCAGAGACATCTGATAGATCGGACATCATACGGATGCAGAGAAATGGTTTTCAGCTTTGACGTTTTTGCGCTAAGAATCATTTGGATTTTTCCCATCTTTTAAGTGCACACGGTAGAGTGTGAAATGCCCAAACTACTCCCAGCCTCTCTTTGGGAAATGTTCTCAAAGTGATGGATTATACCGGCACGTGTAGGCAAACTGATCAACCTCAACCCATCTCTGGTCTTGAGGGACTTTAATATAATGACAGAATTCGCTCATTTGTTCAACCCTTTATCTCCCCTTAAAGTCTGTACACAGGTTTGCATTCGAGCCACGATCGATCTGTGGCTACAAATGTGCAAAACGTAGTTTGATAACAAGCACTTCAGGATGTGGGTCCCTCTGGCATTTGCATCGCGAAGTCCCTGGAATGACCGAGGATCAGTTGCTATAGCTACCCAGTCAGCTGGGATATGTATGCGCATGTAAACAAACAGTCCAAATTGAACAAGACCACAGCCAGTCTGAATATTTATTTCAAACATCTGCCTTAAAAGCCCATAAATGCAGACGAACAAGTGGTCTGACTCCATGAAAACCTTTCCAACTTTGCTTTAAAGCAGGATCACATCCTTCACCGGGGTTACAAATTCGTGGTGGATGGTTGGAGGAATGGATGTAGAATACCATCTGATATATGCAATAGTGTGAATGTTAAAATCCCACGCACCTCAGTAGCCAGCACGTTCTGTGAGATTTTTTTTCTATTTTGCACAACAAGTTGCAGCATTTCTGTATCAAGACCTTTAAAAGGCATATATTTTGGGAAGTTTGCGAAAACAATCCTAAGATCCGAAAGTTGTGGTTGTCACAGTCCAAAAACTGCTCTTTTTCCAACATTCCTTTAGTTGGGATCAAGGTATAAACAGTCTGACCAACCTAAAGCACTAATTGTTTAATTACTCACATTGAGGAAAAGTAAATACTGTGCAAAACTGTGCCCGTGCTGCGCTCACAGGGCATTGAAATACTGCTACAAATAGCCCCGGTCCCTGGGGGTCATTGCTACCCAGAATGAAAGAGGTCAGCACTGTGAGTGCGCAGATAGTGACAGGTCAAGTGGAAACATTAATGCATAGTACAGGGGTGCACCAGAGGGGCTCATCTTTTTTTGGGTTTTAGCAAACTTCTGCTCTTAGATCTGCTCTTAACTTAATAAACTCAATCACATCTTGAGCTGACTTGTGTATGCATGGCTTTAGCTGTAGGAATATCCAAAAGATTGTGCTTTGCTGAAGTGGCAACTAGCCCAATTTAAAGCCAAGGTAACTGGCTGGAATAAAAACCTAACAGGCAGACCAGCTGTCCACGATCTGTTTTGTGCACCCCTGGTATCAGTGCCCAACCACTGGCAGCGCAGCAGTGTTGGATTCTGCTCCCGGATCTGTGTTAACAGCACTCAGTGAGGTGGCTCAGATTACATCAGCGCTGTAGAGCTCAACTGGACCTGCGAGCCAGGAACACAGATTACCTGAGGACAAGCACAGCTGCTCAGCAGAGAGCATCATTTTAGCTTCCCAAGAGGAAAATGGGCATCATCATTTCCCTTGGCAATACAACACAATGAATTACCCTCGCCATGTCCCTGGGAAAATTACCGCTCTTGTCCTCAGAGAGCCTCGCCGTGCACACCGGAGAATGGAAAAAAAGAAAAGGTTACGTCCTGAAATCCCCCAGGTCTCTCAAAGACGTACGGTGAATCGACTCCTCATCCTCTTACAACCCCCCCCCCCAACACCTCCTAGAGTGGGACCGCAAAAGCTGATATTCTGATTGTTTCTTCTCTTCTCTCTCTCCCCCCACTATTTATCACCCCATTTCTGCCTACTGCATTTCCCCTTGTTTACCTTTCATATTTCACACCCTCTTCTCACCTCAATCATTCAACACCTACCCCACCTAATCTCAATCTCATTCACATCCTATTTCCCTCTCTCCCATCCTCTCTCCCACCGTTTCCTTGGTCCTTATCTCTACCTCCTTCCCTTTTTCATTCTCACTCTCGTTCTGCGTCAACGTCTCTCCCCACCTCTTTCTCTCCCAGGGCCGAACTGCTTCGCCGCCGGCACCACCATCATCCCTGCTGGTATAGAAGTGAAGGTGGACGACTGCACCATATGCCGCTGTCACACGGGGGACTGGTGGAAACCAGCTCAGTGCCTGCGCCGGGAATGCCTCAACGGACTGAACACATCATAGGAGCACCGCCCCCGACCGCCCCCTCTGACACGGAGGCGTATACAAAGGAGGCAGGGGCGGAGCCGCAGGGAACGCCCACTGGCTGAGATGACAGAGTGGTTGGAGCACAAACCTTTGGCGAGCAAAAGCGGAAATATTTTTTGTTCGGCCAAACTGTCACACGCAACATCTCCACGACTCACCCTATCGGGAAGTCAACCGTACATCCTTCAACACTAGTGGCTGAGTGTGTTTCCTATTGTGACTTTATGGAATTGACATATTAACTTGTTTCTGCTCCGTATTCTGACAAGCTGTGCCTCCGAGAAGAGGCTTTTTGTCCCGACACTCGGCGCGTTTACACACGAGCTCTTTTTTCAGGCTGCCAACTCAGACTGTCGTGGCTCACCAGTTTGACTGAGAGAGGAGCAAGACAGGATACAATTGCAGAGAGAAACTGCTCCCCTACAGCACAAGTAAAGACGGCCTCATCTCAAAAATGGCGTATCACTCGGAGTTGTTTGGTAGCTTGAGGATTAGGGAACGCCTGACTTTCTGAAACGGTTGACTTTCTTAGGCCTGCTAATTTAACCTTTATCTTTCTCTGGGCAGGGTCAGATCACAGATCGGGTACATGAGGTCGGATTCAGAATCCTTGATTTTTGAATCTCCCTCTGTAGCCAAATTCTACCATGACTCACAGGATATATAGGGGACGTCACATATAGTAATGTGCCACACCCTCTGCGATGGTCACATGGACTGCGGATACTTTACTCTCCGCCTGAGAGAAGTATGCAGTTGCAGGGGCTACAAACTTAAGACTACAAACTTGGTGACAACATGGCGGCCTTGGGAGCTGGAATATAAACACAGTTGCAGAAAAGTACGGCGGGCCTTGATAGAATCAAGTGAAATGCGACTGCAGAATAAATAAAAAGGAAAGGGGAAAATGAGGAGAGCAGAGAAAAGAGGGATGGCGGAGGAAGTTAAAAGTTTAAGACTAATTACACTGATCCCACTAATTACGTGCTTTTGGGGGTTAAGACTAATTAGCCTGTATTATATTCACAATGGCCCGCGTATCGTCGCTTGCAAGCAGAAGCAGACATCTCGTCCGGAGGACTGTTTGAGGAACTAAATCGAACGTTAAAAGGATTCAGCCTCAAGCTCCCATGCTGCCACTGGCCAAACTCCAAGTTACACACCACCCACCCACCCCCCGCCCCCCCAACAAATCTCCCAAAATGCTGCAGCAGCAATATGCTGCATGCTCCCATTTTAATTGCCTTCAGTTTTTACCAATTTTCTCCCCTTCAAAAAAAAAAAAGAGGAAATGATTACAATAGGCTAATAGTTTGAACTCGTTATCTAAGTAATTAGAGTCAAAAATGGCCTGCTCTCATTTCCTTTAATCGGACATTTTTTTTTTGATGAATCGCCCCACACTGCTCTCAGCAGATCAACAAGCAAGGAGGAGAGTGAGAACTTTTCACGAAGAGGAAAAAAAAAAAAAAGAGAAAAAAAAAATCAGCACAAGAGCATTCAGATTACGGCACCAGACGTGCGATACCGGGGCCCGGTTTTTCACCTTTCATCCTGCGCAATTTTGTTCAACATTCACAAATCAATTCATTATGCACCTTCGCAGCCAGCCGACGAAGCGATAGCATTTAGAAGTAGTGGACCCCTGTCCACAAGTCACTGACCTTACAATACATTTTCAGTTCTGCAGGCTGCATCAGCAGATATATACGCATCCTCATTCCATTCCCACTGCATTGCATGCATTTGCATATAGATTCATGGGCTGAACTCTGCGCAAACAGATGGGAAACATGCCCACACCGAATATCGCCCTCTCCCCCCTCCCCTTTTTATTTCAATGATAAATACAGGCCATTAATTCAGAGCTAAATTCCTTTAAGTCCCGGTGATGTATCGTGCCCAATTCTTCCCGCTGAAAATCCGTAACTGTTAACCTTTTTGGACCCCTTACCCCGGTATGTGATTGATGAAAAGTGTAACAAAAAAGGAGCCAAGACTTGGGCAACAAGACAGAAATTAATTCAACTGCCCAACCCCTAAGGAGGGGGGTGGATATTCCATTTGTATAACCCACCCCCACCCCCCCTCCCCCTGTCCCTCCACCCCCTTCTGCAATTACCTGAAGATAGTCTCCAGGGAAACCATAACCCTTTTTTGTGCCAGAGGCGTTGTTCTCATTCTGAAGGATGTTATCAAAGGAAATCTTTTTTGGCTGCCCTGGTTTAATCAATTTTCCATTGTGTGGGGAAAAAATAAGTCATCCCATTTCAACGCATATAATGTTTACAATTCATTCATTACACACTTATTGAGTGAGAAACACTTGATGGTAGACCACTTGATTAATACAATGAGGGGAATTACCTTGTTTTGATTTATAGACGTTTTCTTTTTGATCCTGAAAAGGTCTCCTTCAGCATACAGCTGTCACTGTATGTCTAAAGTCCAAATGTTTCCCTCCATTTTTTCTCCAAATATGCATTCAGGTGTGACAGGGATGAAGAAAATAGTGTTTGTTCTGCATTTTAAGCTTAGGGACACGGTCCGTTTTCTTATTTGGTCACAGCAGAACGCTAAAGATAAGCCATTGCCGCCAGCAGTGAAGGCACAGCTGTGACATCATCACTTCTATATTTATCAAAGTCTGCTCTTTGTCTCACAATTCCCAAGAACCCGTAATGTTCCATCAGTCTGTTCAGCATACCCCCCATCCACCAGGGGGCAGCGTTCACATGGGGTGTGAAGAAAAAAAAAAAAAACAAGCTTTTTGATGTAGCTTCAAACACAGACAGCTTCCACAAACTCAAGACGTGGCTACACACTCCACAGCTTTCAGTCTCAGTAGGGATCCATGCTTCTGGCCCATTTGTATAATTAACTAATTAACATCTGGCAAGGCCCAGAAATCACTCCAATTAAGCGCAATCAGTTCAGTTCCAGTGATTCCGGGATTCCACTGGGGTAAAGAGCCCAGACTTCTTTAATTAGAGAGAAAAGCATTCCCGGAACTGACACAATACAAGGAATATTATTCTTCGTGTCTAAGAATTATAAAAGGATTCATGATCCAGCACCGACTCCTCTATTAATAAGTACATACTCATCTTCAGGGATTCTCCTCGCCTTTCTGATCATAAGAATAATAATTGGGCAAACCAGTGGGAAAGAAAATGGAAAAAAAGTGACAAAATGTTTTTTTTTTCTTTTTTAACAAACAGTTAAGATCATTACACTGCACTTCAATTCTATAATGATGGCAGCTCACGACACTAAAGGGAGGTAATACTGTCCCTCAACAGAAACATTGTGCACATCATCAATCTACTCCCTGATAAGTAAAGACACACAAAAACGAGCAAATTTGTCATGCTAAAATCCCTTTAATACATAATACTGCAAGTTCGGCAGTGACGTGGAGATATAACGGTCACACTGCGCTCTCGTTGATGAAGATAATCAGCTGTTATGGCACCAAGGGTCTGTCGTTGACAAAATGACATGCAAGTCATTTCTTTACGGTGTTTGCTCATGTGAGTTGTCACAGAAGGTAATTATCTTCTTTTTTTGGACAGGTCTGCATTCATATTTATGTGTTTGATGTTGTAAGCTTCTGAGTATGGCCTTTTGCAACTGAGACACACTCACACACACACACACAGCCCCAATCCATTCACTGTGCTTTCTGTGAACTGAACCATTGCTCATTCTGAGACTTTCCACAGCTGGAGGCAATGAAAGATTGTCCCTTTTGTAAAAGAGAAATCTGTCAACAGTTAATACTCTGCCTGACAATGAACTCTGACAACTGTATTGATTATGACGATAATACTGTTAAGAACAATCAACTGTTATGATTCAGGGGCACTATGAGTCTGCCAGACAATAAGAATAATTTACCTGATCATTTACATCATTGGGAACATTAAAATTCATGCCATACTAGAGTTAAGACATCAATTAAACTTTTCCTGGAGCAGGTGATTAAAGATCAATTAATTTCAAAATGGTGTTTAAAAACTGGAGACCAGACTAAATGTCTGGCTGGACATGCCAAGAGTGCAGTGGGCAGATGGGTACACAGATTTAATGGGCAACGCCTGACATGGCCAACCAGCTCCTCTCTGCTTTCTTTTCCAGAGTTCAGCTCGAGACGCCCTTAACAGACACTTTGTATGTAAAACCTGTAAATATATGCAAACTTAACGTGTATTATGAAATCTACGGTGGGGAAAAATGTACTATTTATTAAGACAAAACTATTTTGTTAAATAGACAGATTAAAAAAAAAAAAGTGTCATTCAGCAAAACGGTGTCCTGATTTATTTCTTGGACATTCTTTTTGTCATTAAATGGGTCAGCATTACATTTCACCAAAACACCTCCAACCCCGGAGTACAGGCGCTTTCTGGAACCCGACGAACCTGATACAGAAAATAAAAGCAATTCATCATAGCAGACAGCACTGGTATTCTGCATTGGGAAATGCAGTCAGGCTGTAAAAATACTCAGGCCCTCCCAGTTTCAGTCCAGCGGGGCTGTAGCAAGCACTTCATGACTAGAGTTTTGGAGCCAGTTAAACAGATACAGATCAATCCTCAATTAAGATCATTTTTGAATGGAGAATCTGCATATAAAACTCAATTTTCTCACGGACGGGACCTAACCTGTGCCAAAGACACCAGGCAAATGAGTTCAACTGAAATCGTCCAACAGCGAAAAACCAACACCAACAGTAGAAAAAGACAAAGCGCTCTTTCTCCTCTCCAGCAAAACACTTCCTTTTAAACTCAAATTAATCACGCCCTTGGACTCTTGTCTGTGCCACTAATTGCACATCCCCACCCCCCATACTCCCCCACCCCCACCCCCACCCCAAGGCTCGGACCGAGGAGGCAATTTAATGCAACGTACAGGAATCCATAGCAATTAGGAGCATCCCTGAGTAATACTACTGAGAGCTGCATCCTGGGACCAGGCCAGAGAAAAGCTACAGGACCCCGAGCCAAATATCTACAGCGCAGCCCAAAATTTATTTCCCCTCTAAAATAAAAGAGGGGGGGAAAAAACCCAAACTTGCTTGTTTCTTTTGTAAATGAATGTCAGGCAGCCGGTCCTAAGATTAATTGCTTTGCTTTTCAGTTTTGTTTGTCTTATCCACTTTATTGAACCTGGCGCGCATACAGAATCGGTCGGGCTCGTTTTCGTGGGCCAGCGCTCCCTCCCTCTCTGCACCAATCCGGCTGTACGGCCCCGATTAGATTACAATTCAGTTTTAATCTCGACATCAACACCAGCACCAGCCTCTCTTTCCAATAAAGAGGCAACTACCTACATACACCTGAGTGTAGACACAAAACGTGGACAATTCCATACAGAAAAGTAGATTGCTGTGAAGTTATGCTCTCAAAATGAAGACCTTTCGGATTCTTAGTGTACTACTTGATGAGGAAACTGCCAATGAGCACAGAACGAGTGCTCTTGCCCTGATGTGTGGATGCTGCCATGTCATAGGTCAACTTTAAATGGGAGTTCTCAGCAGTAATTGGCATCATGTCCCCTGAGGTAATTGTTCAGCTCAAGAGCTCCAGGGTTCCTCTGCTACATTAAAGCACTCTGCAGTGCACCTCTACACACCTGGCACAACCGTGGATGTGTAGCTCATGGTAATCTACTCCGAAATGGAAGAAAATAAGCTGAAGTGAGGTGATCAACCAATGTGAGACTCAAAATGCCCTTAAGCATATTCCTTACCGACCGGTCCACCAAGTTATAATGACAAAGGACAACAACAGTCTGCAATGTCAGTGGTCCTACTCAGTCGCTTTTATTTTTCCTTTTCAAATTTAGCCCTCGCAATAAATCATTCCGAGTCACTGCAACAGCCATGCGTTACTATAAATCCTAAGAGACCACATACAAATTGAAAACCATTACGTGATTGCAGCAATGGAAACCAGGGGTTTTACATGATTAAGTGTCCCCAGCTCAATGGTTGATGCATTCCTATAGCTGTCAAATCACATGATTACCAGGTGTAATCGCTGGTACGCTACATATTCACCTACAGCTCCGGCACAGGAAGGAGCTGGAAGGTGGCGATGCAGTCCAGGAGCCAGGTAGAGGGGGCTGACCACACTTTGCCCAGGCGGACCCTGGGGGGCTTGTAGGAGCTCTGGGGGTCGTACAGGATGTACTGCGTGCTGAGGGCTTGGTCCGAGCCCGGGTGGGCGTGGTAGGCGGCTGCAGCGAGAGTCTGAGTGACGTCGCTGTCGGGTTTGGGCTGCCTCGTCAGGACTTGCCCGCCCCCCTCCTTGGCCAGCTGCATCAGCTCCTCCTTGGAAGGGTTCTGGAAGGATCCGAGGAAGAAGAAGAAGCAGCCATCGAAGAGCAGGGGCAGCTGTGCGTGTGTGTGTGTGTGTCGAGGAGAGTGAAAGAGAAAGACAGAGATACAGAGGCAGATGGAGATCGATAAAATGGCCAAAACAGAAAAACAAGAACATTTTAAAACCCTTACTAACCCACCCCCTCATCCCTGCCCATCTCTGCTATTACTTCTCCACTTCAAAGCTCAGGAGACTAGGTGGTAACAAGGCCCACAGAATCACACTACAGAATTCAAGAACAGGTTTTAAAAAGTCAACAGTGTGCAAAGCCGGCGGGGGAGAGCGTTCTGTGGCAATGCGAAGCTGGTCAGGATTAGAAGTGTTCATTACTGCAGGCTTACAGAAGAGAGTGGGGACCCTTATCCTCTCGAAATGGGTCCAGAGCATCAGACTGTAACCGCTGCACTAAGCTAAGAGGTTACAGGCTCTGGTGCATGCTGCAGAATCAGCTACTAGGCACATTACTCAGGGATTCCCGAGTTGGGCAGGCATGGATGATGTTGCTATTGGCAAGCGTAAGGAATTTTAACCCCTTCATACCCATCTTGTGAAATTAAAGGAATACAACCCCTGGCAAAAATGATAGAATCAACATGCAGAGGATGTCCATCCAGGTTTTTACTTCACTGTAAATAAACCACTTGCAGATATGACTCAAAACAATTTTCGTTTATTAGCTTAACATTCAAATTTGATTTTTTTTTTCCATAATCAAGCAGAGGAAAAAATACAGAATCACTTTTTCTTGCCAGGGGTTGTACAAGGTGTCAAAATAGTGCTGATCGACTTACTGGACCAGGGAAAACATTTCAAGTGCAAAATATTTCTATTGATTTCACAAGTAGTCTTGCAACAGTTTCTTGCCCGCCAAAGTTAAAGAAACCATGAGAGGAAAGTCAGAGCAGAAACGATTCCACAATACGTTCATCCGAGTAAGTCACAAAGTTCAGTGAAACTTTAGAACGGATGAGAGTCAATTCTATTGACGTTAAACATTGACACGCTTTCTGAACCGCAATGATCAGAATATGCGCAGAAGAACAAAGATTGGACAGGAGTGGAGCGTATACTTTTTTTTGGGTGATTCAGAATTGAATAAATTGAGGAAAATGTCCCAGAAGGCTGCAGTATCTGCAGGTTTAACTTCAGTCTTGGAAGGCAGCAGTGTCGACCTCAGGCACCCTCAAGAAAAGCATTCTAAATCCTAAGGCACTGTTTGAAGACATTTATGAAAAACTTGACTGAACTGCCAAAGCTGAACAAAACCTTTATTTTTCTGCCTCTGCAGCAGATAGAAACATGAAATAAAAACTTTTACCTTCATTGGAAGTTATTGCCTTTGCGATGATGTCCAAAAGTCAAAGAATAAAAAAAAACAATCCGACAAATGTACACAAGCATTCACACAGGGTAATGACGTTGCTCATGGTGAAAGCATACATACATTTTTGTGTCATAATTTATTTTTTTCAATTATCGTCACCATTAAATATTGTTAATAATAATAATAATCTCATAATTTTTTCAACTATCACCATAATCATTTTTTACCATTATTATTTTTATTATCTCCAGACCATTCCAAATCTGTCCCCTGACATGGTTTCTCATTTTCATTTCTTTCAAATTTTCTTTCCAAGAATTGCTAGATTAAGTTTCACTCCTTTGTTTCCTATATGATTAAGTCTCAGTCACAAGTCGCAACCACAAATATCCATATCTGTTGCATTGTCAGGTCAGTCTTTCCCCCTGGCTTATGGCGATACTTGCTCTTTTGGTGTAGGTGACCATTTTCCGGTGGTCATGAAATCTGCCAAACCCTTGAAAATCCTCCTCTTCCTCCTGAAACATGCATCTCATCCGCTTTACTTTTAGGCTCGTGGGTCTGCACCCACATCATCATCTGGGTCTGAACAGCAAATTCATTCCTGTTTCTGCCGAAGTAACAGCTTTGGAAACTTAAAAAAAAAAAGTTTATACAAATCCTACAATGTAATTTGCCCACCCACCGTGTTTTGCTGCGCATCACAATGCAATTAATCGATCATGTTCCTTAAAAATGATCGCTTCATTGACAACACGCAAACGTCACATCTGGACTTCAAGGGAGGAGCACGCAAATTATGCATCTGGTCTTAAAGCGAGAGTGCATGCAAATTTTGCCTCCAGTCTTAAAGGGTTAACGCCAGTCGTGGCGGGTAGCGGTCTTTGCAGGTTCAGCATCAGCCTCTGTAGGCAGCAGTTACATTCTCTCTATAATATTACATTTTTCTGTCTATGTTAGTAGTTCATTTTATCCACTGATTGGCCAAAGCTGGGTTGGGGAACTCCGGGAGAACTACATGTTTTAGATTATGCCGCTCTCCAACACATCTGATTTAAACTATTCGCTCATTATCAAGCATCTGCCGCACTATCAAGGCCTTGACAAGACTACAATACTTTGAATTAGGTGTGTTAGAACAGAGACATGTACAACATGCAGGGCTGTGGCACTCCAGGAACAGGACTCCCTACCCTAGTCCTTAACCTACCTGGTTCTTCAAGTCTTAAGTGGTCGCTGATTTAAAGGAAACCACAGACACAGCAGCCTTCTAGGAATTTAATTTGACACCCCAGGTCTAATTCTTTTTCAGTTACGATGCTGCAATGCCGCAGCCTTTTTAAGTTACCTGGGAAACCAGAGCACAAGCTTCCTTGCAGGAATTGCATTAATGTGGGCCATTTATTAAGTTGAGAGGAGCTTTTCATTGAGTACACCAATTTAGCAAATTGTTTTTCACCCCTGCAAATGGGTACTCTCCAGAGTTACTGTGTTTAAAGGTTCATTGCTCTAATGCGGTTTTCATGCCTTCAGGAGTGCGAGTCTGCGACCGAACCACAATATCTACCCAAAGAAGTAATAAAATCCGAATGTCGCCAGAGGAATGGAGCTGTACTCGATGATGGGAAGGT
This sequence comes from Gymnothorax reevesii, assembly GCA_029721435.1. Lineage (NCBI taxonomy): Eukaryota > Metazoa > Chordata > Actinopteri > Anguilliformes > Muraenidae > Gymnothorax > Gymnothorax reevesii. The sequence goes on from CM056586.1 coordinate 58,906,478, forward strand.
TCAATGAGAAGAGTATCAGCAGCAATCTTGTTTTTTTTTTCTTTTGTCTCCAGCGACTGGGGTAGCTTGCTAAAAATCAGGCATTTTTGTGGGATGGCTCTGAATTTGGCAGCTGACCACAGAGTTGAGTCATGGGTTACGTGGAAGTGATAATAGTTTCACCGCCACCCCCTGCTGGTCAGCCCACTCACCAGATTGTCTCGATTGATACGACTGCGCTGAGGCCCCTCCCCCGCCACAAACTCTGTCTCTTCCACCCAGTCCTTGACCTTCAGGCACTCGACCACCCCTGCGGAGAGAGAAACTGTCAGCAAACTGGGCAGGTCAGAATCATGGCTCAGGTTCAGTGAAGTTTAATGGGAGCAGGTCTTAATTCATTGGTTAGGCCATAAAAACGTGTCTAAAAAATTAATCAAAATAACAGCAAAAGTGAACTCCAATGTTGTTTTTCATTAAATGTATAACACGCCGTTTCATTAAAAGATAAATAAATCTGGCAACTATTGCTACAGTTTTCGGTAAATTATGGTTCGCATCCTTGGCTGCTGCAGCCACCATGACAGAGAGGGAAAATTGGAGGCAACATTTATGAAGGAGACAAACCCAATAATCAGCTGACACATGACTCATCGTAAAATACAGGTCACAATTTTCTAACAATATAAAATTAACATAAAATGCCAAGAATGCTTATTTGTAAAACAAAACCACACCCGCTATTTGTCAATAAACCAGAAGTGATAGGGCCTGTGCTTTTCTGGATTAAACCTGCATCTTATGCCAGGTGGCTGCCTCAAATCACTTCTTGACAATGGGTAATGCAAAACTTAGCACTTGGAATTATTAGGCCAAATTAAAATAAAAAATAAATAAATCCATAAAACTCCACGCCATAGAAAAGAAACATGAACAGGTAAGTTGGCCATGATGTGAGCTTGAGTTCATTTGCATATTCCTAAAGTCAGTAACAAGAAAATATATTTTAATTTTGTAAACAAACTCAATGCAAGGAACATGTTCAATGCAAAACAAATATCGAACCACCATACATGAATCTGAAGGGGTAATTTTAATATGAAACTAGAATGTTTTTTACACGTAAAAATAGATGTCTCCCCCTTCCCCCATTTTACATTTTAGAGTTATGGTCCGGAAACGAGTCCCACCCTTCAATATGCCCGAGTCCAAATTGTTGCCATGGAAACAGAAAAAATTAAATTCAAAAGCAGTTCAAAAGGCACATCTACATGTTATGGAGAGACACTATATCAAATTTGGTGAGAATCGGTCAAACAGTTTCAGAGTTATGCTCCCGAAACAAACGAGAACGCCGACGCCGACGGGAATTCAGGCAAAAACAATATCTCCCCACCCCACCCCAAGAAGGGGGAGACATAATAACTGTGATTCAAATGTGTGAACACATCAAGCAAAAATAGACATTTTGTGACACCTGGATTTTGAGTTTCTTGTATGCACCTATGAAGAATTTGATGTGAAAAAATTAAGAGTGATTCACATTTCAGTTTAAATGGAATCTTCTAAGAGGTAAACAGCATTCGCAGATCAAGTATAATTAGTTCATTAGTTCTTCCGGTCGAAGTCCAGCAACAAGCCTCCGAACAGCCTCCACCAGCCTCTCATAGTCCCAAACCGGCTGTGGGCATGCAAAGCCACAAACTTTATAACGGGGCTGCTCCAGTCAGATGGTACAAGGTGGTTCCCACCATCGACGATTGTATTTCAAAGACAGCCCACTTTGTCCCTACTACAAGGTGGCAACGGCGAAAAAAGGTCTCAGCTGCTCTTCCAGCAGGTGGTCCGGCCCCATGGTTCCCCTCGGCAGATCGTCTCCAAACGCAAACCTCAGTTCACCAGCTGATTCTGGAAGGCCTTTTGTCTCACGATGGGTGCTACCCCAGCTCATCGAAGGTGGCCCTGCTCACTCAGTGTACAACATCTTAGATGCTCGACATAGAGGTCGCAGTCGCCCGTTTTTGTGGCTTGAGAGGGGTATAGCCCCAAAGAACGTTCCTGGGTACCCCAGCAACACGTCCTGGACGCGTCCCGAATCCTGACTTCAAGCGCCGACATTCAGGATCAACGGCTCAAGGGGGAGGGTTGTGCCACGTAGTATTTGGTAATTAGTTCTTCCAGCAGTCTGGCTGCCTGTGTCTGTTTTCCATCATTGATTCTCATTATTCAATTACGGTCTCGTGGCTTCGTCCCTCTCCTTGGGAATTCTGCCCTCTCCCATACAAAATCCTTGTTGTTAGTCTTTGCTTCTGTGTATTAAAATTCCAGGTATTCATTCTCTCCTTGTTCGGCTGTTACTCTACATTCAAGTACCGTTACTCTATACCTTTTCTTTTGTTTTCATGCCATCTCTGAGTTCCCAGCTTCTGCATCCTCCCGTCTCCACATCCTCTGTTCCCTGATTACGGTCTCCCTGCTCCGAGTCTTTCGCCTGCCAAATGTCTGCTGGTCCCCCAGACTAACCCTCTGTCACCCTCTGTCTCTTCCTCTGTATCCTCAGTTTGGCTCCTTCCGTTCTGGAGTTCATGAGAATTTTTCCCCTCTTCCTGGCTGTTTAACTTTTTTTTTTTTTAAACTTTTTTTTACATTTTAATATCTTTCAGCACCATGCCCCACCTGCACATAATTAGTTTTACTCCCACCCCTGAAATTTTTTCTGTGTTTCAATGCACGCATTAAAACAGGACCCCAGATATTCCCTGTGCATGATTATCTTTTTAATATCTCAATATCATTAACCCTTTAAGACCCGGTGCGACATCTGCCTGCTTCATGCTTCTTCCTTTGAGACCAGATGCAATGTAAGTGCATTTTAGATAATGTCATCATGTTCGAGGAACTTGACCGATGAAGTGGATTGCGATTCGCCAAAATCCAAATAGTAGAGGTGGTGGGGTCACGATACAATATGTGTCCCGATACACTACAAATTATTTTATGGCTGATTTTCTTTCCTCTTACAAGTAAGCAGCAACACTGAAAGATTTCCCAAGAAGGCCCTTGAAGTTTATTAAAACAAAGGAATGCAGTTGGTTTACCTTTAGGTACCACTGTGTGTTTACTGGTTAGGTCAATGTCTTCAACTTAAAAAAATGATAAAAGCTGAATAGCTCTCCACTACCATTCATTAGAAGAAACAGTTATATAGCAAACTACTTATCATGAGCAGTTAACCAGAAGTCTGGAAACTTAGGCCCAATCCCAATTCTCTTCCCCTAATCTTAACCCTTGGTTTCAAGTGCACTAAATGGTAAGATTCCTTTTAACGATGAAGGGGTAGTTTTGAGGGGGAAGGGAATTTCACCTAAGAATTGGGAAGGCACTTCATGCAAATTAGGGTAACGTGTGCCCACTTACGTCACGCATACGGCCGACGTACACTTATAATTATTTTATTATTATATTGCACTTATTTCGAGGCGTTTACATTCTATCATGTAATCTGTATTGGTTTTGTACACTGAACTGTAACCTACATTATACGGTTACCGACTCAATGCATGGCTAGCCAGAGCGATCACTGCAACTTTGAAAGTTGACATATGCAGCCACAACTGGGTAGCCGTCGTGGTATGCTCGCATTCACAATCACAAACCAGGTCATGTCAAAACACAAATTTCAAAGAAATTGGAATATAACACGCGCAAAACGCAGGCATGCTCATCACGCGTAACGATAACATTAGCCAAATGCGTGCAGCATTACTGCTATACAGAGAACTCGGTGGATATCATGCTGGCTACAACATAAATTAGCGATGTTCAAACATTCATATTCACAATCAACGCTTACAGATAAAGATATATACCCACAAACTAAGCATCAGCCATTTTTTCCACCGATATGCTGATAACATATATACATGAATACATTTTACTTTTTAAAGTGCTGTGTTGTCCTTGCCTGTCACTGCCTGCACTCACCACTTTGAGGTCTCGAGCAATGTCCCGCCCACCACACCATCTGATTTGTTAGGCACCATGAATCCAGCCAATAAACACGGAAGGCTAAATTCGTGAAAGTCTGTTTATATCAACAATCTTCAGCAGCAGAAATTTATCTACAACATTTACAACATGTATACAAAAATACAACATTTAAAAAAATTTTTTTTAATTCTAAAAATTATTATTATTTCTGCCAGTTTTGTTGCCTATACAATTTCCCATTCAAAGATAATACATACAATGAAAATGAAGTTTGACTCCACTGGAGCAGATTTTAAAAAAAAAAAAAAACAAATCAAATAAATAAAATTATAAATACAAAGGCAATGCAAAAGAATGTTAAAAGAAGGTAAGAATAACAAAAACCCCAGCGATTATTTGTAGAAGGAAACTGCGATTATTTCCCCCCAAAAAATGCGTACCTTGACCAGGAATCAAATCTTCAAACTCTCCCTTGCAACGTGGCAATTTAACCATTAGGCTACGCCAACTGACAAGGACTCTGTGGAAAAACTGCCCATTTAACGAATGGGTGAAGAAAATACGTACTGTACTGTTGTAGTCTCAGTATTTGTGCGGAATAGTGCAAAGATTCTGTCAGAAAACAACTTTGAAAATGAATAATGAATATTTAGCGGATAATTATTCGGACAATACCTCAAACAAATAAATGTGTTAATATTGTCGCGCTATTCAAGAACATGCAAATTGCCCGTGGACTCAGTTTGACGCACTGGAAACGCAAGGCTGTAGCTCAGGCAAGGTTTCTGCGATTATGGTGGTTTAGAGTTCGTTGGAAACATCAGGAATCGGAGAATTAAAGGCCTACTGGCATAGTCTTACTGACAGCATCACAAGCCAATTGCAGAGAGGAAAATACAATGCAAGCAAGCTGAATGCTAAGGAGCTGAAATCTTTGAAGCAACGCCCTGGCAAAGAACAAGCAAGGATACAGGCAGATCTAGTTTCGTTATAACACGAACACATTGGGCTAACAACAGCAAGCACAGATTTACCCTTGAGCACTTTCTCATTACAAAATATCAAAGTTAAGAATTTCTTTTGCTCATCTCTGTAGACTGTAAAGTGTATGTCTGCTGTTCTTTGAGTGTGGTGTCGGTTTAAAATGACTGGCCATACATCGTTGGATTCTGAGGGGTTTCCTCTCTCATTTGAGGTATTGTTTTTATACATGGCACAAATTCAGGAGAAATTCTCGCGATTCAGCGCTGATATGATTTTATCCAATTTTTTGCTGCATGCTTATTTACTTGCTTGGTGCTTGAATTCTGTTCCGTTGAGGTAAAAATGGTCTACATGAGCTTTTTGCCTAGTTTCTTCGTGAAATGTGGATATGCCGCACGACAATGTTGCGATTTGGAAATATGCTGTATTTTTTGTGCGCAACAACCGGCCCCGGTACCGGGCTTTTAAGAGATTAACCTCAAACAAGTTGAAATAACACTTCAACAATTTGCGCTTGGAGCGATGCAACCACGTGAAATATGAGGCAGATCACTACATTTTCATTGAAAGTGATAGAAAATGTTGCAATTTCTGGGTTTAAGAAAATGTGTGGGCTATTTTAAAAAGCCTTGTGTATCCTAATATGCGTCCTCCGAATCGATGTATCGTATCGGAGGCTTTTTATCGTGATACGATACTGTATCGGCGTATCTTATACCACTACTAAATGGAGAAGGCTAAATGCACGAGAGGGATTTGCATTTTTATTTATTTACTTATTTTTCTCTCCTTGTGGGCCGCAAGAAGTTTCCAAAGCTGCTCTTCAGACAGTGACAATGGCTGATGACGTGAGCGAGGAAAGCGGCGCTGACTTTTTGTTCTAATGCCACTTTACTTTGTCCACCATCACTTGTAAACAAATCAATGTTTATTAGTTTTTTTTTTTTCTTTAGTAATGTTACCGAACATTAGGGCTACAACAGTAATTTTCAATTAAGTACCAAGGGCTTTAATTTCATGTTTCTAGATGCTACACAGGCTGAGAAATAAAGGTTTTAATGAAAGTCGATAAGCCTATCAAGTTTTAAGGAAAAAACCTCTAGCGTCATCCAGTTGTTTTCAAACGATGTCATTGGTTTTAGAATGCTTTTTTTAGAGGGCACTTCAGGTCTTAACCCCTTAGCGCGGAATACTAATCGACAATTTTTCCTGCTGTGCAGAAGCCTTTTTAAGGCTTTAAAACGCAGTATTTGTGTCACAAAGACTGTGGAAAATTATTCCAGCGAAGCAAGACATTTGGAAATTTAATTATAGAATTATTTAGCATTTAAATTTTGGAATTTACGGATGCTGGCGTCTAAATCTGCAGAGGGTTTCATTAAACAATATTTTAAAGAATATTCTTCGTCAGTGTTTTTGACGATTTCCAGGTTTCAATACTTTCAGCAATGATTTGGTCATGCACCACTCCCTCTGCAGAGAGGCATTTTTTTCTGACCATTTGGTAAATCTGCCACTATAATAGTAATCCACCAAGATTCTAATGCACCTGGCTTTTAAAGGGAATATAGATGACACTGATTGGTTGATTTCATGTTACACCCAAGCGCACCTATGATTAATTAAGAGACCAATCTCAACCTCTTTGAACCATGCACCTTGCTTAGAGCTCAGATAACCTGCCAATAAACGAGCAAAAGTGGATTTGGACAAACCCCAATAGCATATGCGACATGCGCTTCAGACTGTGCGATCGTTAAAATCGTTAATGTTTTAGCCATTCCTATGATGAGTTCACTTTGATTTTTTTCAGCTGAATGATGGCTCGTTTCACTGGTAGTAAAAGCTTTTCAGACTTCATGCAGAGTTAGAGGCAACAGAGCCCAGTGCAAATGCCACACTTAAAATCTGCGCTCAGCCTTTTAACGGCTTACGTGTAAATGAAATTATGAGGGGAATAACATCCAGCCATGGAACAGCTGGGCAGCCAATTTCTCAATTAAAAAAGAAGGGACCACATTGAAATTGCTGTAATTCCACACTGCACACATGATTTAGATGCAAATTCTCTCAAATTAAGGCTGAAGGTTTGCACTTTGAGCTCATCATCATTATTCAATTTCAACTGCAATATGCTGCCGTATACAGCTAAAATAACAATAAACTTTGTCAAACCCAAAATATTTACAGACCTGACAGTAAATTGGCTAATATTTCCCCGCACCATTACAACACTAAAACCAACAGCACGGTTCACACACATAGATCAATAGATTCACGTCACTTCCAAATTTTGATATCCATCAACATGACAAGCACCTTTATTGGCCCAGTTTTCAGGATATGTTTCCAACTTCGCCTAATCACCCTCTTATGAGATGAAAAAGAAACTGGCGTGATCTTTGACAGCAGTTTTCCAGATGCCTCAAAATTCAACGTTTTGTTGTCGGACATGCTGTCCTGCACAAGAATGTCATAAACAGCCACTGTGTGAGCATTTGTGACCATTGCGTTAGCCTCAACGGCTCCGTCTGTTCTCCTCTGAACATCGTCTAATCAGACTAAAAATTTAGCCACAAACCATCTGTGCAAGCTTTGCGAACTAAATAGTAAATACATAATTAGCAGTTTTAAATATATGGCCATCTGCATAAATGTGACGCTGTAATATACATATTTCGCAAAATATGTACTTGAAAACTTTACATGTCACGTTTGGATACGCTTAAAAACAAAATGTTTTCCATCTTCACTGTAGGCTATTTAGAAACTCAAAAGTAACAAAAATAAAGAGCTAATGAATTACTTCATTTCAAATTAGGCCTGATCAATTATTAATTCGGTGCTTTTGTCTATTGCGTGCAATGCGAAAATAATTTCTCACATTCACGTTTGATATGCTTCACAGAAGCGTTCATGAAGTGTTTTCCACTTCGCGTATTTTTTTAAACTCTTGAAAACCAGGGATTTCAGAAATCTTTTAAATGATACGTAAAAATGCAACAATAAGAGGTGACTTCGGAGATCTGCTATTTATTAGATAATTGACATTCTTTCAGTCTAACACCGTAGCCTGGTTAGGTCTGTCTGCTTTTCATCCCTCTTCTACATCATTATGGGCCACATCTTGGTTTTTATTAGTCAGATGGCTGAATAAATGGCTTGACTGGAAGTTAGGCAAAGTACACGGGAATTGATTTAAGGTAAGCTAATTACGTCAAGGTGAAGGAAGCTGTCCAACTTCGCAGGTAATTAGCAGACTTCAAATCGCAATTTTTTTCTGGAAACATTTCAAAAGACCTCAGATGTTTGCTCAACGCAGCATTAGGTATAGAAAAGGTAATGAGCAGACACGCCTGCCTGTCCCATAGTGAAAGTTAGTTTTATTGCGCTTAAAGTTATCGCGATACATTTATCGCCCAGCCCTAGAAGAAGCTACTACCTTCAGAAGAGTGGTACCTTGCGGATTCCTCATTTGAACCCTGTTGAAACCCTCCCACCATGGCAGCGACCAAGTCCCCCTTGAGAGCGTTTTTCCTGCAAATTCCAAGCTTGGTTCTGGTCATTAGCGGTAATTACCCCCTCCCCCGCAACACAGGACTTTCATTTGGACAAAGCCTGTCGGCTAACCGCGGTATCGGGGCTAATCCTGTGTGAATGATAGGGCCAGTTCGTCAGCCTAGTGGCAGGCCTCCATTAGCATATCTCTTAATTAGATTTGAGTAGACTGGCCTCGGCAATGCCAAGCAGGCACAGTGCGGCTGTCGTGGGGGAGTTTGGAGAGAGGGAGAGAGGAGGAGAGATGGAGACTAACAGACACAAATGGGGAGAGAGAAGGATAGAGAAGAAAGACTGAGACAAAGAGACAGGAAAGAGGGAAAAGGGTGAGAGATTATATGCGTGAGTGAGAGAGAGAGAGAGAGAGAGAGCGAGAGAGAGGAAGATAGAGAGAGGAGAGAGACAGGGTATAAAGAATGGAGAAGATCCCTGTCAAATGCTCACAAACCATGAAGACAAGAGGGGCAGTGAGCAGAATTTAACACAGTCCTGTCTATGAGTGCACAAAGGACAGTGAGGTGGTGTTCTTTCCAGCATAACACCTATAGAGTGAGCCAGGAAACGCTTTAGAAATCCCACTGTTTATCACAAGGCAGTCGGCTCCTTTTGAGGCCAGCTCTTCTGATAATATAGACACACTCAATTTGCTGGGAAATTGGAGAGCTTCGAATTCTCTGCTTTCTCCTTATTGATTCGTTTCTGCATGCTGCAAGCCAGAAGCTCTTGCTCGCGTATATGACACAAAGCTTATTGGAAAAGCTACCTACCCCAATCTTCTCTGTCTTGCACAGTCAATGTAAGGTTTAAAACTGGGACGCTGTGTGTGTGTGTGTGTGTGTGTGTGTGTGTGTGTGTGTGTGCGCGCTCACACACATCTTTGAGTGTGTCTACGACTCAACCCTTTCAAGAAATGGAAACAAAGCATATGAAAGGAAACGCAGAGCACGTTTTTCTTTTCTTTTTCTTTTGCTGAGGAGATCAGCGATAGAGAGAGAAATAAAAGCACTAACAGACAATAAGGCCACCCAGGGCTCGTCTCAGAAAAACAGTCATTTTAAAAATTCAATTAGCACAAGTGCTCGATTATGTTTTCAGATAAAAGTTTCGAAGAACTCAAAAAGTCAGGGAAACTTTTTAAGTATAAGGTGGCGAGGACGAATCAATGGTCCTCACAAATGCATTAAACATCTCCCAAGGCGACAGGCTCCGCTTTATCTGCTTTCCATGCGAACTCTCCCAACTGCCTTCACAGGCACCTGTTTGGTCTTCCTCTGTTGGCATTTTCAATAGTAAATTGGGCTCAGGCCACAGGACAAAGAAGGCCGAACCTGACCAGAAGCAAACCAATCTCTAAAACGCAGCACGAGCCCGTTTAGATGCCTTTTAGCGAGGGCCGCATAGCGGTTCAGTGAATCGCACTCTTGCCTCACATCAAGAAAGTATCTTCCTTTTGGATATCCTCAGGGGACTCCAGGTTCCAGAGCAGAACAAAGACATGCAGCTTAACCCTTAGAGCGCTGTAGGGAACTATAGTCGCCCAATGATGTAAGATACGAAATCAGATGCAGTTCAAAATCATCTGCAATCATCAGGGGAGCAGTTCTAAACAAGTTGCAACATGATAGATTTTCAACAGCTCAGGATAATTATATTTTAAATTCCTTGAAAATCTATTCAGCATTCAGAGGGTTAAGTCAAGTGCAGAGTTTGAGTTGTTAAAATGTCTGTGTCCAATCTGTGCGTGCAGCATGCGCTATTTGCAGCCTGTCTGGGGTATAAACAAACCTCTCACCACATGCATGTCTAGCTTTCCAGGACCTCCACGGAGCTGGATAACAGTCGGAAAAAGTTTCGCCTTACGCTAAACTAATACACTGTGAATCACTGGCATAAAGCAATCACATACTGTAACCGGTTTTGCGTGTGGCAAAAGTTGGTTTTTTTCCTCCCATATTTCAGTAAAACAGTTCATCTCCACTTTATGAACAAGATGACAGTGTCACTACAATCCCCCACCACGATCAAGGGCAATAACTCCGTAAAAAAATATGCTTCGACATCCATTTTCGAACTTGACGTAGATCATGAGCAGCTTATTAAGCAAACAAAATTTCATGCATGCAGGAACAGTTTCAGCGAAATCTTGTCCCCATCGTGGCCCAGACAGACAGACACACGCAAGCACACACACACTGATAGACGGACCCCAATCCAATATCCCCTGTCCCACTTCTTGGCGAGGGATAATAAGTAATTGTGAAAGAACTGACCCCGAAAAGGTCAAGCCGAGGCAGTGGAACAGAAATTCAGAAACTTACAGGAGAATCGAAGGACCCAGCAGCCATTCAGGACTCCTCTGAAGCAGGACAAAGTGGTAGGCATCGGACCCTCAGGAACGAGGACGTGGGTCACTGGGGGGTGGAGGTTGATTATTTTTTTATCATTAAAAAGATTTACATGTTTGAATGCAACACTCAGGACGCCACAGGCAACACGCATTACCTTGCATGTCAATTCAAGTAAGTATTTGTACAGCGGTCATACTCGCTTTTTGAATCTGCACTGTACACACATATTCTGCGTCAAAGTGGAAAACTGAAGTCGACTGTCAATGTTTATCGGCACGTAAATTACATTCACAGCATATCATCCGTGGGGGCTTTTTATTTATGCAGCATCACTGTCTACGGACACCACGGCATTCAATTTCAAAACGCAACTCCTGCTCATCACCCCATCATCCAAAGAGCAATCACAACACTGCTCCGGTTTTGAATACGCTCAGTCCACTACGACCATTTTATCGATGCGATTTAACCTGACATAAGATGCGCTTTGCGTTTCAATCAGTGAACGAGTGACTCAATCAAAACAACCTTTTAAATCATAAGACACGCTCCGGTGAAGCTACTCATTTCTCATTTTGATCAGTGTCCCCCAAATGCACTGGAACAAATGGAAAAATGCCAAAATCAATCAGGCCTCGTCAATGGCGATATCCCATTGGGCAGCAGAACATGCACGTGGCCACAGAGGAGCTGAGCGCACTTCGACTGCTGATAATTGCCGCGAGTATTTCACACTCACCACTGCTTTGAGTAAGGATCTGGTAGCAAATGCACAGAACGGTTTCCTTCTGCAGTCTCCAGTGTATAGCTTAACTCATTCATGCAGAATCAAAATATTGCCATTTTTTCCCCCGTTATGCATGAGCCTATTTAAGGCCTTGTAACTCAGCATGTATGTCACAGAGACTTTGGAAAATTATTCCAGAGAAGCTAGACATTTGGAAATTCAACTTACAACTGTTTAGGAATTTAAACTTAAAAATTTCGGAATTTACGGACGCCGGCGTCTAGATCTGTGCAAAGGGGTTAATACCAGGGTTTTCCCTTTATTTTTATTTTGACCACATTACTTACCAATGAATTAAAAGGTGCTAGAGCTCCAGTCTGAAGCTCTACATAGTCCCTAAATTGCTGGAAATGCATAATACCCTCAAATCTACCATTATAGCCATCCATGCATCTCCCATCAGTCCAATACATCACCTATCTTCCTTCCCTCCGTGCGTCTATCGGAGGTCCTCAATGTTTTATGAAGTGGGCCAACGGGCTTTCAGACAGACAGGATAAGATATATAATTTTTTGTTTGTGGGGATGGCATACAATATATCATACAGATAATCTCTCACTAAACATAACGGTTTTAATTCAAAAAATGAGAAAAGCGGTCGTCTTCCTAAGAGTCTTCGCTCATTAACATATATTCTTTATTCTTTAAATGGCGAGGATGGCGGATTATTTCTTCAGCTTCATACGAGTGGAGTGAGTTCAGCTCTGGGATGTGCCACACAGCGGTTAAACAAAATCTACCAGACACAAAGCAATCCAATTTCCATCATCATTATTACCGGATCAAATTCATGAGTCGTGTTTTTGAGAGATTGCGGGCAATAATTTCGAGCACTGCAATACACGAATACTGCAGAAGAAAAAATTTTCATGAATCTACCATTCACCGGGCTTGTGAATTCATTTTATAGTGGATTTGAAGCATGTCAATGAAGGCTCTTTATTAAAGGACAATTTTGCGATTTCTGCAAAGACAGGCTTTGCTTCAAAAAGCTACTTGAAAGTCTAGAATCTCTTTATTTGAACAAGGTTTGGGGAAAAGGATTTCAAGTTAGCTTATTTCCAATAGGGCGATGCGGTTGTTTCTGACAACCATGTGCATTTTTGTGCAATAATGATGAAATCAAAGCTCATTTCAAAGAGGAGACACCCACTCAGAACAGCCTGTTTTTCAGAGTGTTAGGAATGAAAAGAATCAAACTGCCTTAAAACCAGGGAATTTTAGCCATTTTTTGCAAAAGAGCTTATAAACTTCCCTTTTGGACATCCAAGAATATTAAAAGTTAATAACTTCTTAAAGCGTGAATGTTCGATGTAATAATGCTGAATTTCTTGTCATAAAACTCAATCACTAAAAAAAGGTATATGTGGAGTGATATGATTCTTATGCTACAGGGTACTAATACTAAAGTACTAATTTTTGCGCTGAGAATCAGCAAGTACCCAAAGGCGAGTACTCGCATGTGTACTCGTACTTGCTCCAAAAAAAGTGGTCATGGTTCATCCCTAGTAAAAGTGTCTGCTAAATAAAGACTGTGTGGTCTATAAGAATTTGAGAAACGAGGTAAATTTAAAAGTTGTAGTTCCTGCTCAGTTCACTTGAGAAGTATATAACGATGATGGCCCCACTCAGATTTGAGGACACATGGAGTGAACAGTGTATTTCAGCCTAATAAATTTCGTTGCAGTCTAAATCATGATGAATCTCACTATAAATACACTGATGAATGCACCACATACAGAAGCAGGCAAAGGTCCAATCACACTATTCACCATGACATGTTCACAGGCTCCTGAATGAGGGTGCAGTACCTGCAGAACAGAAGGAGTCCATGCACTGCACGCCGAGGAGTCGGCTTAATTTGGACAGATGTCCTCTCTGGTGGACGGAGAGCTTACTGCCAAGGAACATTACCAGCCCCTCTCTCCGCCCGCCGCCCGCCACCTAGGACAAGAGAAGAATAAGTCATCACCAAAAATCATCTCCCTTTTTCCAGCTGTCGCAATGCTGCAAATTAGTGGGGTGCAAAAATTTGGTCACCCCTGGTTTAAATGTCTGTTCCAATTAATCTTCGAGTGATTGAAGGCAAACCTGTACACTAAATGCCACAAAGTTAAACATGATACATTTCATCACATTTTAAGGTAAGAATCATTTTTATTTAGAACTTTTTACACTTACAAAATAAAACAAGGAAAAAGGCCTTGTACAAAAGTTTGAGAAGCCAGTCAACTAGTACTTTTTAACTTCTCCTCGGGCAGCAATAACAGCTTGCAAATGCTTCCTTGCAAATGCTTAGCTGTAGCCAGCTAAGAGTCTTCCAATTCTTGTCTTTGGAATTTTCCCCCATTCTTCCAGACAAAACACCTCTAGCTCAGAAATATTCTTCGGCCTTCTTGCATTTACGGCATGTTTGAGGTCTCTCCACAGATTTTCAACAATATTCAAGTCTAGGGACTGTGATGGCCATTCCAAAACCTTCATCTGTCTTACCTGGAGGTACTTCATGGTGGATTTTGAGGTATGCTTCAGGTAATTGTCTTTCTGGAATACTCAAAGTCTCTGCAACTTCAATTTCTAGACTGAGTTTTGAACATTAGCCTCAGGAATGTCTTGATATTTGGTGGAATCCATTCTTCCTTCCACCCGCACAATATTGCCTGTGTCCCCATCTGCTACACAACTCCAAAACATAATGGATCCACCTCCATGCTTAACAGTTGGCAATGTCTTCTCTACAAATACTTCACCCTTTTTTCTCCAAACATTCCTTCTTTGGTTGTGGCCAAAAAGTTCAATTTTGGTTTTGTCAGTCCTTTTGCATACTTCAGACGCTTAATTTTGTGTTGAGTTTGTAGGAAAAGCTTCTTACTAGCAACTCAGCCATGTAGGTCTTTGTTGTTTAAGGTACGCTGTATCATTGTCCTGTGAACAACTAGAACTGTGTCTGCTACTCTCTCTTGCACCTCTTTTGCAGTGATGTGTGGGTTCTTCTGAGCATTTCTCACCAGATCTCGGGCCATTCTATCTGAAATTTTTCTTGGTCTTCGAGATCTGGCCTTCACTTCAATCGTTCCATTTATTTTCCACTTTCTTACGATGTTTGTGGCAGTAGAAATGGGTAGTTTTAAACATTGCAAGAGTTTTTGGTAGCCCACTCCTTGTTGGTGGAAGATGTGTTAAAAGAGGCCAGATGGCTTAAATTGGTCAACGTCTCTCTCCTACTCTCATCCAATCCCCTCGCTCTAGTTGACACTCCCCCGAGAGTGTCAACATTGGTCAACATCTCTGCAGCCCTGCAGCCACTAGAGTGAATGGATTTTTTTCTTTTTTTTTTGCTCTTCACATTGTGTAGATTGTACTGTAGGACCAAAACCACCATCTTAATGGGGTTATTAATAATGATCAAACTTTCAAATCGAATACTACAGCTTTAATTGTAACAGACATTTAAACCATGGGTGCCCAAATTTTTGCACCTCACCATACGTTTGTCTTGCGAAGCAATTGTCATGGAATGGGACTTGAAATCTGATTTTTTTCCCCCCTCCTCCTCTTAGCAAAAAAATACATGCTTGTTTTAAATTCTCATGACAAACACTTACGATGGACGCCCATGAATACCGAAATGATTCCAAGGCGTCACAACTCAGTCTCTTTTTAGCATATTTAGTAAGAAAAAAACAATCAAGATATAATTGTAACATAACTCCAAAATACTGGCTGAGACTTGATAAAATTTAAGGTACCCCTTTGCGCCCAATCCGACAATGCGCCAGTCTCTTCAATGAATCCCATTACTAACGCAACAGGATATGATCCCATCGCCTACTCGCTCATATGAGGTAATAGGATAATAAGTCCTGCAGCCTGCAGAGGCAGAAGAGGCTTAGCCCAGCCAGGGAAGCAGGGAGTATAATTTCATTAGGCCTCGGCTTCTTGGATTACGGACGCCAAGTTGCCGTGAGTCTACAGGATACAAGCATCTCTTATGGGTTCTATGCTCTTCTAATGTGTAGACTCTGTGGCATGGGAAAAAGATGTCGATTCAACGTCAACAAAAGATTATGCTGAAAAACTGACCTAGTTTAAACAAACATCTCCACGACAGTTTGAAGAGCAGGAGAGTGGAATATTTGCTTTCCCTCCACAATACTAAGACAGAGTTCGAGACCTCCATTCAAATCCAACAGTAATTATAATCAGCATTAAAAATTTCAGATCTTTTTATCAGATTTTTTTTTTACATTCAAGAGCCGACGGTCAGAAGGAGCCTATAGTTTTTCACCCTCGGTTGGAGTTACTTGGGTAGATCGTGGAGTACCTTGCTTAGACTGGCTGTAGGGCTGACAGGAGTGCTGACAGGGTGGGGTCCTTCAGAAGGTGGCCGAAGAATTGCCAGCATTTCCTCCGTTGCAGCGTAATCCACGGGACGCAGTCCGAAGGTGTTCCTGCGTGAGCCGCGGACATCACGTTAGAGCGCGTATCACATGATGGGACAACAGTGGCATAGTGACCTGCCAATAAATACGCCAATCTAAGGAAAAGGACTGAACTGCGCAACGTCAAGGAACCCATCGGCCCTGTCAAAGTGATCACTTGTGCAGGTAATCAAACAGCCAGCTACATA
Source organism: Gymnothorax reevesii (assembly GCA_029721435.1). Lineage (NCBI taxonomy): Eukaryota > Metazoa > Chordata > Actinopteri > Anguilliformes > Muraenidae > Gymnothorax > Gymnothorax reevesii. Next base: position 58,922,752 of record CM056586.1, read on the forward strand.
CAGTGTGCAGTATATTACATGTAGCATTAGGGTCTGTGATCAAACAACTAATTGTAAAAATGTAATTATGAACAAGGCAACCTTCTTATGCTAAAATGTTCACAAAAAAAAAAAAATTCACATTCAGTCAAATAAATTATTTGGTATAACAAGTCAAAAAAACACTCTTTAACACCAGGTAGTCTACATTGCTGAGAGTTTTAGCCAAGCTTTCCAAAACCGAAAATTCTCCCACACCAAAAGTGCGTTAGACAGAAGCACTCCTTAAAGGCTTCACTCAAGTAATTAATACGGCGGTTGACAATACTCCAGTGAGCAGCACGCAGCGCCTGACGCGAGCCATTAACTTCCCCTCATTAGTGCTCCATCTTTATCCAGCCTCTGTTCGGCTGAAATTATTTTCCAGATTAATTTTTGTTTCCCCATTCCGACAGCAAACAGCATTGACAGGCGCAGAGTGGCATTATGAATCATGGTCATAAAAGCGTAATTTTACGAGCCCGCCTCAGTGTAACACAAACTTTGTACTGCGCCTCCCTCCAACGGTTTCCATTTCCAATTCAGCCTACACAGCAAATACCGCGCTGAATCGATAAGAACACCCAGGCGATTTTAGCCAGGGGCCTTAACTCTTGGTAATTATACTGAATTACATTCGCCATTGCTGAGGCAGGGCGACACAGCGGCATGCTGGGTAATGCTGCCGCCTCACAGCAAGAAGGTCATGGGTTTGAATCTGGCCTGAGGCCTTTCTGTGTGGAGTTCCGTGTCCTCTCTATTTGCGTGTCCTCTGGACGCTCCGGTTTCCTCCCAGAGTCTTGAAACATGTATGTCAGGCTAACTGGAGACTTCAAATTACCCATGGACATGAGTGAATGCAGTTATCGCTCTGGGACGGATTGGTGAGCTGTTCAGGGTGTGCCTGCCTTTCATCTAAAGTCAGTTAGCAAACACCTTCAGCTCTCCCATGACCCCAATGAGGAAAAAGTCGTTTAGATAATGGATGGAAGAATTTGGGACATCGTTTTTATTTTGCTCCCATTTCTACACAAAACACCCTCACAGAAAGGGACCTCACCTCAGTAGGTGAGGGCACAGTGTCAGCTCTCCATCGAGGCTTCTAATCAACAGGAGTTGTAATACACATTTCCCTGGCCCGTGTCCTCACCGCTCTAACAGCCCACAATAACAAACGCCAACATGAGCAACGGAGAAAAGGCAAGAGGAGTCAACACTCCCAACACACGACCAGCAATTAACTAAGGCAGGCAGGAGGAGGCACGGTCAGTTAGCTGCATTATCCGCACTCCTCACGACCGCCAACATTACCTGTGAATGTACAGCGCAGTCAGAACAGATTTATTAACTGTGCATGTTGGTAAATGCATTGCGATCCTGAGTTACACAGCAATGATAGCTTTAGCAAGGTAATTAAGCAAGTTTATGCACTAAAAATCCAGCTGCACAAAAATGGCTAGTTTAGCCATCTGAGCGAATGTCTACAGAGACATCATTGCAGACCAATTCCACATGTGGGTGATCACAGGGCAGACTGTGACTATGCTGCCGGAGGTCAATGCAACCATTTTGTTTTCTGGACGGAACGAAGGTACGAGCATCTCCAGTCAAAGACGTCGGGCATAGGCAGCAAAAATATACAGAAGGACTCCAAAAGTAGAGGACAGAAACATTTGGAACAAGACGACAGTGTCATCACAATCCCCCCGCCACGATCAAGGGCCACAACTCCGTAAAAAAAAAAATGCTTCGACATCCATTTTCAAAGTCAACGTAGATCATGAGTAGCTTAATAAGCGTACAAAATTTCACGCGTCTAGGTATAATCGTTTCAGAAAATCTTGTCCCCATTGTGGCCTGGCCGAACGAACGGACCGATAAACGACCAGATGGACAGGCGGTCCCCAATCCAATAAACCCCGGTCCCATTTCATGGTGGAGGATAAAAAGTACACAGTGAAGGCAGAGCAGCCATTTCCCATCAAACACATACATATACGTTCACTGCTGAGGATCCCTGTGGGGTATAATTTGTTAAGAATCAGTCCTTGCATCAGTGGCGCAGGCAGAAATTGTTTCTAAAAAATGGGGGTGGGTTGATTTTTCCTATCAAATATTGGCTTACAGCTCACATTTGAAGAAAACGTATATGATACTTTCATGGGGCATGTAACGACAACTTCTGTTTTCAATCATTTTACATGATCAATAAAATTTTCAAATTATTGCAATGATCTATAGGCTGTTAAACACACCGCTTCCACTTAAATGAAACGTCTCGGCGATTAAATAGTAAATTCAATTTTGAAAAATGTTTTATTCACGGAGTATACTTCAAAAAAAAAAAAAAAGATGAACTGCTCTGTTAACTTCTGCATTCGTTTTGATCGCATCCGGCAATACAGGCTGTCAAAACGACCATGAAGTGCAGGTTTAACTACAACCACGAAAACTGATATTGCTGACTGTTTTCTGAGTTCAGGTAATGTAAATCAAGAAAAACGACTGAAAATGGATAACGACTAATTATGACTTAAAAGGGATGATTTGTGCCTCTTCCATATTTGGCTCAGCAGCAGCCAGAGTCAGAACCAATTACATTCAATGTCGTTTCCCCGATATATGTTGAATGTTCCAGATATCTTGTGCATTAAATAAGGACACAGACAAAACTAAATTGCCTGTTCATTATACATCTAATTAAACAATAAACAAATTAATCCTTTAAAAAATAAATTAATTAATGGAAAAAAATCAGGGGTGGGCGGGCCAGTGCACAATGAGGGTGGGCCAGGGCTGCCTTAGCATCATACTGGCTACGCCCCTGCCATGCAAGGGTCAGGCAATGGATCTGAGACATTGCTTGTTTAACACAGAGCTTGTGCTAGCAGAATCCACAGCAGTAGCATACACTTTAGACATTCAGCAAGCTTCAGGCTTTGAAGTTTTCCAGGTAGCCATCACAGTACAAGGCATGCTCCCACTGCAACAGTCGTTAGCTCACCTCTAGCATGCCGCGTGCCTTGCAGGAAGTAAAATGGCTCTGGTGAGGCCAACAAAAAAAGTGCAAACGCTAAGCCACTACAGCTCCCCGTACAGGGGGCTCTGGCAGGCGATAACACAGCAGCACTGCGCAAATTAGCAATTCTGGAGGAGGGCGAAAAGCTGTTTCCATAGCAATAAAAAGGCACCACCGTGCTCCACCTGTTCCAGAACGTTCCAAGATTCCCAAATCTGTACACAGTGCACCTTTTATGGAACTGCCAGCTTTTATCATATTCTCTGCCAGTGTGATTCTAATGGAAGATGAGAACAGGTTCAGTCAGGAAGGCTTCATGCCACGGACTCAAAGAACTGTGCCATCACATTCTCCTGAAGCGATCTGCACGCTTGATTCCCACAGAGGCAAACAAGCACCGTCTCGTCCACGAGCCGCGCGGGGCCCAGGTATTCATGGATACAGCAGGGGTCCGTGGCGACGAAACCGGCGGCACCAGAGTGAAACGGCGTGCGACAGCGGGGCCACGTCAAGCGATTAATTAAAAAATAAATAAATATTAAAAAGGAAAACGTGAGCTGTTTGGGGTTGGCGATTAAGCGCCGGCGCCGCGATAACACCTGGGGGACAATTAATAGGTCCACTGGTCCATAAAATATTTCATTTGAATTCATGAGTCCCACCCCCCACCTCCACCCCCCACCCCCAAGATCTGACAACGCCACCCATCTCTCCAAGAAAATAAATAATAAAAAAAAAAAACATTCTGGGCAAAACAGATGAGAAATACAAATAAGTAAAGAGATTGAGCAGAGGCAAGGTGCACTTGGCGTAACAATGTGAAGTGCGACTGTGTGCGCGTGCGGTGTGTGTTGGAGATTGAGGTTCGGGAGTTCAACCAAAATTCCATCAGCTAAGTAGTAAATTGAGAAAAGTATTCATTCATCAAAACAGAGTGGAAAACAGGTGACCTCTGCAGCTTCAACAGGAAGTACCCACAGGAATTTTGAACGACCAGAACAGGCAATGGGCCTTTTTTCAATGCCATGGCTATAATTATCAAACCATAAATGTTAAAATTATTAAATGAAAGTTAAAAATCTAAAACTAGAACTGAAGTGAATGGCAGAAGTGGGAAACCATAATTACACAAATCTTAGCTCAAACGAAGTTGCTTAATGCTGCTGACAATGTGAAAGAAAAATGTAAGCAGTACACACATACATGAGCTTAAAAGTGAACCAATCCTATATATTAAAACAAGTCGACATGGTCTACAACATCCCCCGCCAATCCTGTGCTTCTTATTTTCGAACTTTATCAAGGCCTTTATGGTCTGAAGCTACACACCAAATTTGGTTGTCCTATCTGTGATAGTTTCTGAGAAATGTCGTCCCCTTTCTCTCGGATGGATGGACGGACGGACGCACACATGCACGGACCTCCCACTCTGTGTTGGCGGGGGATAATATAACAGTTTACCGGACTGTGGATTAACTCCTCCTTCGTGTAGTGTCATTGATCTGTTTATGGTGACCTGTCATCTTGCTGTTGCAGTTACCTGTCAACACGGCCAGTTTTCACGGGACGGAACATCTTTGCTTCGTCATATTTTGGCAGATATTTATCCACACAAGTCAGGCTTGGCTTCACTGGCTGCAATGCTGGTAACCAGCAACATGTGCCAAACCTTTTTGATAGATGGGAGGATGGTCTCCACTTTTTTTTTTTTTTAATTATTAGGTTGCATTTTCATTATAACCTCTGCCAAACAAAGTTGGCAGGAGGTGTGTGTGATCAGTGCCGTTTACCTGTTTGTTTGTGAACAAGATAACTCAAAAAGTAATGAATTTATATCTCTGAAATTTTGTGGGTGGGTCGCCATTACATCAGGGATGGGCCCTATTGATTTTGACCACAATCAGTCAAACAATATGGCCGCCACAGCCGCCATCTTGAAATCCTATTACATACGATAGCTGAACTTAGCTCCCACTGACCAAGATTTGGACTGTGCTGCCTTGGCGGAGGTTTGCACTCAAGGAGTACCTCTAGTTTGTGTCATACAACTTGATAGAAAACTCACAAAAAATCCAAGTCACTATATCAGGAGTCCATAAGGGTAATTTATTTTCATATAAAATAAAGCATTTGTTTTCTACTTGTGTCACGAAAGCCAGGCAAAACATGCCCCACCATAACCACAGATGTGGGAATGTGAGGCGACTGCTTTGTTAGGGCTCAAAACAGGGAAAAAAAAAAAAATAAGCAGACATGCTAAATACTCAACTAAATAAATAAGGAAACATTCTTGTAAAACACCTCGCATCAAATCCCTTTAGTGTTTTAATTAGTTGCATAGAATTTTTGTACGCCAACTGTTTGAAAACAAGAGTGAATTTATTTCAAGCAAGGTCAATATTCTCAAGCAACAGTTTTGCTGAAGATTAGTTGCGCTGTAAGCATAGCAAATAAGGTTGAACATAATGACATGTTTCGATTACAGGAAATATGTCATGTGCTCACCCTCCACCAATATGGGCAACCTTGGTAAATATATGCTGAAAAGGCTACAAAAATATACAGTTGCCTTCATTCCACACAATTTTTTATTCAAAATATTACCAATAATTAAACCTTCAATCTGAAGAAAAATTTTCAAGGAAAAAAAAATGCCCCTACTATCCTTCTTATTAAAATAATTTTCCATAAAACTTTGCCACAATCACTAGCATTCATACAAAACCTTCAAAGGAAAACTCTAACTGAAGTACATTCCAACTCATAATGAACTTCAAAGTAAAATACAAGTGTAAAAACTTAAATGGCCACCCATGACTATCCGTTTCTCTGGGTTATAAGTATGAAGTGACACAGAAACCAATTTCCCGAAGTCATCCCTCACCATAGTTAAGACAAAAGTATACAGCAATGATATATGACAGGAGGGCACTGAGCCCAACCAATGTGAAAATGGCTACTATAAATAGGAATTCCTTACTTTTCTGCCAATTAAGAATACCGGAGCAATTATTAAGATGTGTAAGGCATGGTAATGTTAAAAATCTACAGATTCTGGAACTTCCGAAGGGAGCAGGTTATACGGGCAGATGAGGCCAAAATGTCTTCGGTGATAAAAAACCAGAGGTGGGTTTGTGTAAAAACTAAGATAAGCCTTTCGGTAAAGAAAGCCGTCTCTGCTGTGGAGGATTGGGTCGCACGTTTGAGTAAGAGACTCCGAGCTGTTATCTTAGCAGAGGCAAGCTGCTCAGAGTATTAAATGAAAGGAATCTAGTAATTGTGGCACAAGTTTCTGAGAAAAATATGTGTTTCGTGATAAAATATTTTTTCTTTCAGTCATTACATTTCAGATAAAGGTTATTTTTTTGTTAATATACTGAATTATACATCAAGAGTTTGAACAATATAAGAATTATCAGTCAGTTCGGTTTATCAGAGAGCCACAATAATAGCACTGCATTTTAACCCCTTTTTTTCAGCCGTATAAAGCAGTTGATGACAGGAGAAAAATGTCTCCTAATTTCCCGCAATAACTGGCATACTGACTGAAAATTTTAAAAACTTCTAATCATCTTGGAAAAACCATGACCTCACATTGTTTGCGATTGAAATTCAAGGATCACACTTACTGCAATTTAGCAAGTTTCCATAGTTTCTATACAGGTGTCCATATTTCTTCGAATACAGCAGGGTTTAGGGGTTTACTCAAATCACCTAAGGTGTTTTTGTGAACCACTCCAGTGGACCACTCCCAGAATCCAAAAGCTAAAAGTGCACAAGCACGTTTTTGTTTTTACTCAGGATGGTGATATTTGGCTGAACTGATCAACTATAAATTAAGGCCAACAGTCAAGACCTTGACGAGCAGAATCATGCATTTCGGTGCTCAACTAAAACTATGGGCTCAAGTTGGATCCATCGCACATAAAAACAAATGTGGCCATAAGATTATGCACATTTTAACCCAACGCAAAGGCTTATTTATCAGTTTCACCCACTACGATGCCGTGACACTAAAAGCGTTTGCGACTCAGTGGGTTGGTCTGCACATTTAGCGGGTGTGTCAATGCATAAAGCTGGCACTGCGCATTTTTTATGTCCAAAAAATCTCTAACGTTTTGACTCACCCAGACAAACTAGGAGCGCAAATGCTGCACTCCATGACAGTTTCCTGGGAATGAATCCCAGCCAGCTGAGCTGTTCACAAATGAATACATACCTTTCAAATAATTCTTTCCCTTATAAATTTCATTTTCGTTATATAGGCCAACCCAATAAATAGGCAAGAGGCATAAAACTCCTGGTAGAATCTGGGAAGGGGAGAATGCAAGGGAACTTTTATACAAGGGGATATTTACTCCGTGTGGGGAGAAATAAAAAAACAGTCTTACGGTTTAAATTGTCCACACCATTTCATACAAAACATATTACTTAGTGAACCGACCTCCATCCATGATTCCATCTGCTCTCAGGGTCTCAGGGGCTCATGGGGAATACCAAGTACCCACCGGTCCAAAACAGACACATTAAAGTCCTTGATTTAATGTGAATGTTTGTTTACACTCGCATTGCACATCTATTTTAAGGCATTTAAGAGCTAAAGTATAGGGCTGGACATGAGTTCGTTAACGAGCATTGCAAGCAAACCAAACACACTGTGAAAATTGACAAATTTACCTTTGAAAAAAATCGAACATTCAACAATCCAATGCATCTGCAGACCACAATGGGGCAAGGAAGGCTGAACTGTGCTATTGTTTGAACTGTCACAAGAATATGTTGAGGAAAGAGAACCTATATCCATCACAGAAGAATTCATCAAGTGTTTGGCTGGGACGAGAAACACGTCTACCCACAGAAATAACATTGAGAATGTTGAGAAAAAAAACAATCCTAATTTTTATAAATTTTGACCATCGCTTGAGCAACAATCAACTGTATATTACTCCATATGCTTGAATGTGTTTCCACATGTGTGATTATTGTCATAGCTAGCATAGAGCGGTCTCATAGATTGTGCATTTCGCCTGTTATTATTCCTGCTCATGGGAGTTTTACCAAATTATTTCCAGGGAGCATTGTTTACTTCATGTTCTGGCATGTAGTCTTCGCTGAAACTTTGATCTCAACACTCCAATGTCTGCATTATTATTATTATTATTATTATTATTATTACTTGTAGTAGTAGTGGTTGTATTATTAGTAGTAGCAATCGTATTATTGGTCCTAGTATTAGTAGTGGTAGAAGAATTATTATTAATTTGAATTAATTCAATTATTAATTTTTAAAATAAATTTATAAAGTTATCAATTTACTGTGTCTGATCGGTTACTGTTCATTCCTGTTGGCGCTGAAATGACCATGGGGGTAAACACATTCATGCTCTGCTTTGTGGAGGGAGTAGTGTTTGTTCTCCGCTGGAAGGAATAGCCAGTTCACTATAGTGTTAACGCACTTATTTTAAAAGGAATGGCAGCGGCTGATATGACTGGTCTTTAACCCTCTATTAACCAGCGTAGCATATCTGCTACATGAAGTAAAAGGGTTAACAGCCTGGACACCCCGTTGGTTTTGTTTCCTATTGCCAAATAAACATTTGAGAATAACTTGAATGGTAAGTCACTTTAATTTTTTCATTAGCATTATTACCCAATGTAGCAGATTTGCTACAATTTGGAAAGGTGGGCCAAATGTGTCGAAAAATTTTTTTGTTTACCGTATTTCCAATAATGGCCCAAAATTAACATTCTTGCATAGGGAAATAATTTTAACACAATTGGAAATGGGTTTGGTTAATACAGGGTTAAGGAACTAAACCCCCAGCACTCTCACAGGTAATTAATTCCCCTTAGTCCAACCCTTTTGGTAACAGCGCAACACCTGCACTATTGCCTTCTGTCACAAAATTACCAAAATGGAGTTGGAGGGACACAGCCTTTATCTGCAATATCGTTAGCACGTCTGCTGAATGCATTTAGTTTGTGAAAATAGTGCACCAAGTCTTTACGGACGACCAGGAACAGCTGATCCCCTCAGATAGGTGACGTATAAATTCGTGGGGGGAGGGAAAAACAGAACCCACATTGGCCCTTTGCAGAAAAGATTGACTGTCCCAACTCAACCGTTCTAAAATAACAGAAGGCGAACGTGAACACTCCAGCTCATATTTAACACAGACACAAAAGTGCATTCAACTGGAAGTGTGCGTCTAACTGCTTTTATAAGTGTACCTTCCCTTTTTCCAAACACAAAATGTCTCCAATCTGATTCTGGCAGTCAAGTAAAGAACTTGGCCGACACAAGCCATCACAGGCAGCAGCTGTTCCGGGACTTCACTTCATTCAAAATATCCGGAAACGTCTCGAGCTTCCACCCTACCCCAGCACATCGGCCATCCTGCACCTGACTAAACAACGGGAAAAGCACAATAGACGCAGTTGGGGCAGGAGGGACATGCCATTCGCAGCTCATATCGCCTGGGCTTCTACACCCATGTATGACACGTATGAATCAATTTACGGCATCAAAGCACTACCCCCCCAGACCATCTCGCTCGAGTCAGTGATTGTGAAGAAATCCCGAGACGGCTCTCATCTCTACTGCCCTCTGTCCCCCCGACAGTCCCGATGCCTCAGAGGCTGTAAATCTACCCAGGCTTTCATTAGCCGATTGGATCTGGGAGCCTCCCCCAGGAAAACGTCTTCAAACTCAGTGCATTACGCAGCTGGTCATGGAGGGGAGAAAAATAAAAAACGATGAGCCGACTCAGAGCGCTGCCTCAATAACCAAGGACTCCTCGCTCATTCCAAGCGCTCCCGCTGACAAATGTCCATTTGACCCCCTTACCCTGCCACGGCTAATCCCAGTCACCATCAAACACGCGTCCCGCCCCCAGCGACTAAGCTTGCGGATTGATCCACCCCACACACGCTAAGAACATAAGCCCTGTCCGCATAGACGCCTCAGACAAACTGCAGTGAGGCACAAACTCAACACGGCAGTGCGGCTCTTCGCTATGTGAAGCATGACTAGCACTTCTGAAATAAAAGTAAGGCAGCACGATGTCTGGGGGGGGACCTGTGACATCACGCTTGCACACTAGCCAAATAGTTGCAAAGTAATTTGCATCATGAGAAAGGGGGTAAAATATCGCATTTCCTGTACTTTACCACAAAATCACTAATGTGTCAAAGCGTGTGTGGCCATTATTCTTAGCAAACTGTAGCAAAAGTTTTTGCTTTCTCAAAGGCTGGTGACTTATAAGCTGAATTCAGATGGTGCCCATAGCACGGTTTCTTATGAGAGCGTTATCTCATGACATTGCTGTCTTATAGCGTGACAATTATCGAGAGCAACTTATAAACGATGCCACCATTGTTAGAAACACAATTAAATAGAAACAACTAGATGAAGCCTAAGGACCCTTAGCCTGCTACAGAATCCCAGTGTAAATTAAATTTGTACACGTCAACCTTAGCATTTTAGGATTTTTTTTACTTCCTTTTCTGCTCCAACAGTCCAGTGTCTATGCAAAAAATGACTGGGGCTTTTAAAAGTCAGCAAAAAGAAGGTCCACGACCAACTCACGTTTGCAATGTGTTACCGTTCTGTTTACTGTGATAATGCGGTTGAATACTCAAAACCTTTTCAAAAACGAAAATGCAAATGTTGCTCCCGACTCAGTAAGGTTGAAGTAACATAGAACATCACCAAATGGTCTCAGATTAGGAGCTCGTTCAAACGTCATACATAAGGACTAAGGGAGGGGTCTGCAAGTAGTTCACGGTACCACGTCATGAACAACATTCGCATTTTATGGACACAAATTGCGAGGTCACGGTTTTGCGAGGAATGGAACTGCGATGCAGCGTTCTGGGCTTAGACCAGAGTATTGTCGGGGAGGCGGGAGAGAATATGTTGAGTGTCATCAGAGTAGCTATGGCAGAGGAGGTGACAGAACCACTGGAGTGTACTGAAGATGTCTGCCTCTGGCCCGGTCAGATAAATACTTGTGTGGTTCCACAATGTATGAACAATGCAGCAGAGTGCGGCAGTTTGTCTCATCCGTGTCATAAGCTTGAGGGTAGAGAGTGGGCTGTGCAAGACAGGACACTGAGCCGACTAGGAATAAACACATGACCGAGAACCACAGTCTGACCTTTTTAAAATGCAAACGTGCATCTTCTGAACTGATAGAAATACATTATGTGAGGAAATTACCGATAGAGCAGCGGGGCACGCTGATGCCGATAATGTATTTAGACAGTCGAACAGCTCTGCAGCGTTGGAGACAGAATTTTGGCTCCTGCTCATCAAATGACTGTCCTCAGTGGGAAACGGCAGCAGATTTTCCATGCTCTGTTTGTTCGATAGTCAGATGCAAGGACAGACTAGCCGATGAATTGCACCGACTGTTCAGTAAATTGCATTGGAGGAAAGAAAACGTCGAATTCGGATTTGAACAGCAATAGGGCAGCACAATTACTTGAATCGAGATTATTTTCAGCATAATGGGAATAACTTCGACCGTGGGGCGAACAGGCGAGCTCGCGCCTTTTCCACAAATCATACCTGATGCGGTCTTTTAAAAAATGGCTGCCCGATGTCAGAGGCCAAGCAAATGTTTCCAGAAAAAAATTTTACTGAAATCCATATTTATCAGTGACGCGCTGAACAGAGGTTAAGGTCTGCAGAATCATCACCTTTCAACAAATGATTACTCTATCCTTGTTCCTGTTTACTATGTTCAATTAGCGATAAAACAGTTCCTTCGCTCAATTACAAATTTGAATGCTCTAGGTGTAGCCAAGCACTTACAGTGGCAAGTTAGGTGTGGTTATGAAAAAGTATAAACTAATAAGTATCTTTCCGATGACCTGCTACTGTAGGCAAGGGAGGAAGAAATAATTTCACTGCAAAAACCATCTTATGGAGCATCTTGATCTTGTATTTATATCTGATCACAACATTTTTTTCTCAAGACAAATAAATTGAAGTAATGGTGACTCATTTCAAGAATTGTCCATGAGGCAAGTAAAATCATCTTACCCCACAGACTATTCTAGAAATGAGTCAAATCAAATTATCAAATCAATAGCTCACTCGGTTAAGGCACTGCGTTGCAGTCCAGAAGTGACTATCACGTCGCGAGTTCGAGCTGATTTCAACGGGGCCTAGTGGAGGCCCATTAGGAACATTCAGGACGGAGGCCATATCCTCAGAGACCCCACACATCAGCAGCAGCTTAGACCCATGATCTGAGGGGTGGGGGCAGATCTGGGGTAATTCAGGGGCAGCCGGACAGGTACTCACAGCACTTCTCGAGAGGCTCCGCGCTCCACCAGCAGCCTGGCCACATTCACGTGACCGTTCCGCACGGCATCGTGCAGCGGGGAGTCGTTCTCGTAGCCCGGAGTGTTCAGCAGTGCCCCCTGCTGGAGCAGTACTTCCACAACACCCAGGTGTCCCAGGTTGCAAGCTTCGTGCTGAAATAGCGAATATAGCCATTACCAGAGGTGCACACTTCAGGGGTCAGAAAGTATGAGTCCTGCCATGTTTCCTTTCCACCCATTAACCCAACCAGCTGATTTCACTGATTAATTCAACTTCCTGACTCAAATCTTGTTCTATTAGTTTCTGAACCTGGATTATTCACTACTGGCCATTACACTCACTTTAAATGACACAAAAAAACTTGCCAACACTTTTAGCGTAGTGCAACTCACGCACATTAACAAATAACACAATGAAGGTCAGACGATATGCAATTCTAATGAAGTCACAATTACGTAGCTAAAAACATCAAGTCCCGCTCACACAGTGCGAATACGCAAAGTCAGTAAGGTTATGGCAAATTCATAATGTAAAGAAAGGAGATGGAACAATATCGAATACAAAGCTGCTGCACCTGGCAGAATACCCAGGTGCCAAGAGAATGCGCCCGATAAAGATTCCAAAGCGACACGGAGTGCTGGGAATTCCAGGTCCGAGAGACACACGAGTCTGCGTTGGAAATAACCATGTGGGGGAGTAGTGTCCAAAAAATTGCTCAACAGGATTCTACAAACTGCTGCACTTCAAAATGGAGGGAGTACAAAGGCACATAAAGTGAGAGTCGCACAGAATGCTTTCCATTCTAACTGGCGTATATGCTGCAGTAAACAAAAAAAAAAAAAAAAAAAAAAAAGACAAAATCATAATTTGGCTCCTGACTTTGACCCAGACACATCCTGCGGCCTACTGAACTTGAGGAGAGCAGGGAGGGTGAGGATCCCCCTCACCCACTCCCCCCCCCTCTCCCAGAAATCCAGAGCCTGCAGGTGGATATTGGAGTGGAGAGGAAATGTTAACTAGCAGCAGGCGAGAGGAATGCAGCAGCCCAGCAGCAGGTAGAGGCAGGTTTGCCACAGAGGCAGAGGAGTTTGAATAGCCCACCTTCCACTGGGACAGAACAACTGACATTAGCTTAAAGCAGAGGATGGAGCAGAGTTAGATATGCACTGAAGTGTCTACGGGAGTGAGGAAATGTCTCATTCCTCTGCCAGAACTCGCAGTGCAAGGTACACCCCATTTATGTAGCTTTTGTGCAGGTGACACCTTTGTATAACTACCTCTACCTCAAGTTGCACTCAAAACGACTGCACAAAACGATTCATAAGGACACCAAAGGTCTCACAAATTTTACGCGCATTTTCTGTGAAAGCGTCAAGCATTTTGTGGCGCTAATGAAAAGGAAAGAGATTGGCCAATCCATGTGAGAGGTTTCCTACAGGCTAATAGCTTAGGTGCCCGCCAAACAATACCAATAGTGCTTTCCGAACGAACAAAAGCCTGGATAGAAATGCTTCACAAAGCGCAGATTTACTCACCGAAAAGGAATTTGTGAAACACCATATTACGCTGGGGAAGCGAACAAACCAAACATGGAAAACACGGAGTATGAAAGAGAGATGATAGGTGATCAAAACCAAAAATGTGAGCTTTTTGTCCTCAACAACAACACTTCAGCCACTCAAGACCACAACTGAATAAAGCATAGCGCCGACAGGTGTAATTTTTGAAGACGCCAACCCACCCACACACTCTTTTATGGAGCCAAATCGTGTACACATAGTGTAATTGATCAAAGTTTCTTTTGACCACAGGGGACAGAACCAGCAGTGTGATGTAGCGGTTAAGAGAATGGGTTTGCAAGCTGGAGATTGCATGGCCTATTTCACAGGTGGCTTTGTGCGGTTTTTTTTCTGACGGACAATTTATTAAACCACAACTCTAGTCCAGATGCTGCAGTGCTGGCAGTACACTACAGGCAAAAAGTCTGGGGCCACCCTCAGATTAAAAAAAAAAAAAACAAAAAAAAACAAAAAAACATCAATTGTTCTTTCCTTTTTTTTTTGCACATTTAATGACTTCTGTGCATAAAATATATGAAGCCAATAGGTTTTGGGTGAATTCCAGACCTCAGACCACATTTTAAAGCTTTCTTGACTGATTGATCACTGAACACAATGTTTTAATAATTGAGTTCTAATGCCTTTGTGTTACGTGATTTCATGTCACTAGGATGTGAAAAATTGCATGTAACAAGAAGGTATGCTGTATAAATGCCTCCCCCGAAACCAAATTGCACTTTGTGCACCATTAAAAATCTGAGGGTGGCCCCAGACTTTTGTAGTGCAAGTATCAGGACAATAAAATTGGACAGAAATTGACACATTTTGCACAACATTTGAATGCTTGCAAGTCAAAGCAGACTGTCTCAACTCAGATCAATAATTAATTGCATTCAAATGAAACATGATGAGTGCAGAAGTGAAAAACCAAACTTATACTAGTGCCCAAATACTTCCTGACTGTATTGGAAATCAAAACGCCAAAATGCAAGAATTCTGCTCGCACCACAACCAAGAGCTGGATACCTCATAAGCAATGGCTGTCAATTTGAGGCAGCAATGAGGCCAAATCATGAAGCAGTGAGGGCCTAGAATAAATAGGTTTTCATGCAAGCCTAAGGTTACCTTTCAGAGCGCCAAAACATTTCACAAATACGTTCCATCTTCTCTTGTTGAAATTGCCTTAAATATTGAAATGAGCGAGTCCAGCGAATATTTGATATGAAAACCTGAATAGATTCTTGATCTGGTACTACTGATTCATGGGCCACTATGGCACAGAGCAGTCTATAAGAACGCGAAATGTGACCATTATTTTCGCTCTGGCTTGGTATTCAAGCCCAAGACATTTGAAAACAAGCCTATTCACATCCACATCATCTGCAACAGACTGCAGTTTCAGCCGCTTTCATACAGTGTTCGTGTGCAAATGCTAGTGCAATTACATAGATGGGTACACTGTTGCGCAAGGGTGGGCGGTGAGGAGTTATGACCTACCAGTGGGGTCCAGCCGGCATGGTCTTTAAGGTTAGCGTCCGCTCCTTGATCCAAAAGTTCTTTCACCGCCTCCACATCACCCTGTGAAGAGATATCTCATGAAATATTAGGCGAGTAAAAATAAAAAAAGTAGATAATGCGATGATTGAAATACAGCCTGCCTCATCAAAATCTGACAGCGCTTTAGGAAATATCCATTTGCATATCCGCAACGCCCGCCCCTTGCCCTAAAATAGACTTGTTAATTGCCGATAGCTAGTGGGGTTCGATGGGTCAATGCACCCAGCCACACGATGACGCAACCAAAGTCTGTACAGCTTCTAATTACATCCCAACAGTTAGGATTTTTGATCAGTGGCAAACGTCTATAGGACATCCGCAGAAAACTTATCTATAAATCAGAGCAGACACCCAGAAGTCGAATAATATTAGCAGAGATTTCGAAGAGATGCATATCCTGTACTTCATAACAATCATACACACTGTGGGAAATACTGCCCCGAAATATTACACAATTGTCCAAATTCTTACAATCTTTGCTAAATTTGAAGATGAATGGCAACTATATACAGAATGTCTGTTGAAATATACAGTTGAAAAGCACCTTAATGGCTGCCAGATGTAATGGTGTCTCTCCTTTATGGTTCCTCCTCAGGTAAGCGGGGCTGCCTTGGGACTGTCTGCCCCTAAGGAAGGCAGAACCACCTGGAGACCCTCTATTCGGAGTCCGAGGGGAGCCCAAAAGATTCCCCTGGTCTTTCGGAGACTTCCTGACAGGAGTCCCAAGATCAGGGCTGGCCTGGGTTGAAGAAGGAGTGGGGCTACCATCTTGACGTGCCCTTGAACCCCTCCTTCGGCCTGGAGAAGGTCTGAGCCTTTTTGGGGTACACTCAAGTTGGGCACCCTCTGCTGGCAAGGCTCTTTTAGATGATCGACGAGCCAGGGCTGACTGCGCCGGCTTGGCTGAGAGCACGGCTGGGTCGGTGGTCTTTGCTGATGGCTTCTGCACTCTTGTAGGGCTCGCAATCTCATTCTGGATGGTCACAGCCTCTTCTGAGGCCGGCCTGTCATCGCTCGATGCTTCGCCCTCCAATACATGACCATTTGGGGTATGTGGGGGATCACCACACTGTGGACCAGGCTGCATGGGATCCCCCGAGACACCAGGGGGAGCTTGAGTAATTTGGAAGGATACTTTCCTGCAGGGCCGGTCTCTGCTCGGATTTCCCCCTTCCTCATCCTGCCCCTCCTTCCCTGACACACCCCCATCTCGGTTGAAGCCCCACTCTTTGTTAATGGAAGCTAGTTTCTCTTTCTTGAAGGCCGTCTTGGTCTGTCTGCGTGTCGCAGGCCTTGAGCAGTTTTGGGGCCGTTTTCTCATTGCTTTCGTTGCCGCCTTCTTCCTGAGGCTGCCATTTCCACGACTGCGCTGAGGAGACGAGCTTGAATCTTGAGAGGAGGAGTTAAAATTGTAGACTGAGAAGTCTTGGGATGGCTCTTCTGGAAGTTTCCTAGCTCCCTCGCTGGACCCCTCAACTTGACAGCGGACTTTACGGCTGCGAGGACTAAACCAGATCTTAACGTTCCTCTTGGGCTTAACTGTGTAGACCGCAGGCTCGGCAGAGGAGCAAGCCGGTGGTGTGGCTGAAATTGACAAAAATTAAACGACCTCAGAATCACAGATTCACACAGAAATACTGGAAAATAAGGGAGGCTCCTCGTGTCTTCTTTGGCTTCCTCATGACCTCTGAGAAAAGCACAAATCTAAACTATGAGAAAGAGGTGAAAACTTAAACATACTCTTCTGTAAACATAGAATAGAAACACAAACAACATGTGATCATAAATTCAAACGCAGAGGTCACTGGCAGAGTCTAAGCATTCAACACAAAAAATTCAACAAGCTGTACAGTGGCAGTTCAGCAAGTCCGTTACAACTACCTCAATACCAGAAGCCTGTTAGCAACATTTCCAGATAGGGAATTGCAACTGCACTGCACCAAATATAATTCATAAGGATTAAAAATTGTTAGGTACACATTGAATTGTGATGTAGACATCAGACACACAATTGAATCAAAATGTAAAAATGTTAAGACATGAGAATACTATGAACAGCTCTGAAAAGTTGATTTACACACCCACCAGGGGAATACATCCGCCATCACTCAAGAAACATTGGAGTTTCCCCACAGCATTTCCTACATCTGCCACCTGCCATACAGACACTGCCCTGTACCCAGCCTCCTAAACTGCTTATGCCTGGAGCAGGCTCCGTTATAAACTGTCACTTTTGTCTCATTAACATGCAGGTTGTGACTTACCGTGCATTTAAATGAATACCACCACCAAAAAAATAAATAAAACAAATTAAAATAGCTGGTATGAGACTTGTGCTCTGCTTTTGTCACTGAAAGAAACCTTTTCAACAGCCGGCCAGACTGCTGCACACAACAGTCAGTGCTTGACCCGGCACATCAGACTTTGACTTCTAATTGTTCCCAATTAGCAATTAGTTGACCCCTTTTACACTGCGCCACCTCTTTCCGAAAGACCATGTCAGCTGAGACGCAAAAAAAAAAAAAAAAAAAGACATTGTTCCCTCGCTTCGCCCCTGACACACAGCCAGCAACCCTAGATCTTATTTACATGAAATTACGGTGCCCCACCTGGAAAAAAGCTCAGCAGGAAAAAAATCATTCTATGGGGCAGAATTAATTCCAGCTCCATAATAATCACAGTTTAGAGTGCACCATTGCTTTTATGGTAAGAGGAACCTTTAGCCGAACACAATTTTCTCATGAAAGATGAGACTTCAATTCCAGAGCCTGGCTTTGAGCTCATCATGCATGCCTTTTCATTGGTTTTTTTTTTTTTTTTTTTTGTCCTTCTTCGATTATAGCAAATACATTCCTACACATTAGTAATCCAATAATTGCATTTCTGGGGTGTGCCAAGGGTCTGCGACCACACCTACAATCATAGCCATTTGCCTTTTACGAGTTTAAAAGTGCAGATTACCTTTCACTTACCATTAGTATAAACTTGAATCTTAAGAATAGTGACATATTAAACATTCCATTATCCTCAAAAACACACAAAGAATTAACTGTGGCAAGTATTTTTGTTTTTTTAGGCAGCATATAACAAGGCGCTTCAATGGGTGACCAATTATTCAAACTGGGTTGCAAACATGTATGTAGTTAAATAAATGAGGGACAACAAGAAGTGTACACAGAGCTGCTAGGTAGTTAAGGAGGCGCTTGCAACACAGGGGCAAGGACTATAGCCACAAGTTCAATCAGACCCCTGCTAGCGTTGACTAAAGCTAGCGTATCTACGCTCACTGGGGCCATAATATACCACGATTAAAGGGGACCTATTATGCTGCCCCCCCCCCTCCAAATTTAGAATATTCCTGGATCTCCAAAATTAAGGTTTATTAACCTTTTCTCAAAAATAAATACGTTTAAATCCATTATTTCTAAGCAACTTGATTATTGTCATTCCTAACCCCTGTAAAACAAATTGTTCTGAGTGGGCATCCCCTCCATGAAATAAGCTCTGTTCTGATTGGGCAGAAAAGCCGCCTGCTCTGTACACCAACAAAGAGCGAAAATGTAATAATCCCGGGCTACTGGCAAGTCTCCAAGATAAATCCAGATGACTGAATTACTGTTACCAACAGTTAAACTACAAATGATAAAGGAAAGGTAACACCAGCAGGTTAAGCAAGGATGGTAGCAACATGCACCAAAATGTGCAACATGCAGTCACTATAAAAGTTTAACTACACTTGGAATTCAGTCTATAACCTCAAAAATGGTCCGTAGCTAGCATACGTACAGTAGAAACTGTTAGCTAACATAGCTAACATTCCATTTTTTGTGAACGGCAGCACTATTCTTCTGAATTGAATTCGATTAAAGTACTCACCCATTCTGTCTGTTTCGATCTAGAATTCTCAAACATTACCTCTGGCTAAATTAGCAATGTTTTTCAAATTCATGGTCAATTTAGTAGCTAACTAATACATTGCATAATGATCATGGACAAGTAATGTGTGCATGCAAGCTAACAAATTTTAAGAGTGGCACTTAGCTAGCAAGCTAGCCACACTGACAACCAAGCCATACAAATTTTACAAACGTTTCACTTGGGATTCAGTTTAAATATTAACATAAATTCAAAACACTTACTTGGCTGTGGATAGCAAGCACGCATAGGTTTTGCCAAATGAATCAAGGCAGGGTGCCGAGCAGTGATGTGCGCTGCTCATTACAACCAACAATGCGGCAATTATTGTGCTTCACTATCTGTTTGGACATATTGCGAGCGGGTCCAGCATTTGGGAAAAAAACAGGGCACCTTCTCAAACAAATCGTGGGTGGAGATGTTCAGATAAGTGGCAAAATAATTCTCATGAGCCTGCATGTGACATATGAAATGGAGCCAAATCTGAATGACAAGCCAATGCCATTTTTTCTGAAAAATGTAGCCCACAACAAGCTAACTGAGATGTCTTATTTCACAGTTTGTGAGTTGGTAGGCACTCAAGTTTTTGCATAAGCCCTGAAAAAGTGAGTTTTTATGTCCCCTTTAAGATACTGTGCAAACAATACACATTTTATATGTAAATAAAAGCACATGGCCAGGTGAAAGCATGCCAGGTACCTGTGAGCTCCTTTGGGTTCAGTAAAGAGTCGAGCTCTCGGAAGAGCTGCGTGATGCTGTTGAGTTGTCTGTTGACTTGAATGTCTCTAACCCAGGACGGGCTGTGACAAACAGAGCAGCCATTTCCCACCTGTGTACCTGCACAGGTCCTACAGAAGACAACAAGGATAAATTGGTCATCAATATCCCCCTTTACCATGGAACACGTTTTTGAATGCAATCAAGGTCATGACAAGTAACATGCAGCCCACAGAATTTCATTCATCCAGGTGAAGCAATTTCTGAAAAACTTGTTCCTATTAATTGACGCAGACTGACAGATTAACGGAAGAAATGACAGACAAACGAACTCTGTTGCAATATCCCCTGCTCCAATTTGTGGCGGGGTATTAAAAATCACTTGCATACATAAGCTGAACATAAAAGGTGCCAGATTAGCTCACTCAACGCATGTTGGTCGACGGTCCAGCCTAGTAATTTTACTGTGAGACTGTATAACGTTATTTGAGCCGACTTTCCCTTTAAGTTTACTGTGCGGTGTTTGAGAAACTTAAACTTAATTTTATATTGTTTTGTTTGGGTTGTCCAGAACAGGACGTCATTGAAAATTTCGGCAAATGTCTTCAGTATTTTTCCTATATGACAGTTAAAATGTGAAGAAATTATAATTCATAAAATGTAATTTCAGCTGACTTTCTCGGTAAATTTTCTCCCAAACTGCACAGTATAAAAATTTCACATGGTTATGGTCAGGGTGATCCCCAACAGAATTTCAGCAAAACTCTTTAGATTATTTAAGATGACTATGAGAAAATGGTATACTATGATGGATGGTATAAATTTAATTTGAATTGACTTTCCCTTTATTTTTTGACTAAGGAAGGACATTAAACAAGACTTCATTGAATCATAATGCATAATAAAAAGTGAGCGATTGCTGCACTACAGAGCAGTAAAGCAAGCCTTTCGTCAATTTTGACCGCTCCAAGCACTGGTACCGTAACAGCGGTAATAAACGCGCATTAAAGGCTAAGCGGCTGGCTGCTGGTATTAACATCCTTGGGTTGACCGCGTTTTCGTATTACGTATTACAGATGTTGTGGAATCCGGATGCGTGGATCTCGTCCTTATCCCGCGGAAACAACCTCGATCGTTTTGGGTATTTGCAAATTGATCAGTTTGGACATCTTTTATTCGATAAATAATGTTTTCATCCTCAGCTCAATCACTCACAAGGATAAGATCCTGGAACTAGCGCAAAAGACAATAAGCAGTCCGTTAACATTACAATATTTGTTTGGTAACGACATCCATACATCCATCTATCTATTTAGCACGATGCGTTACTCTAGGTAACCGAACAGTCGGTACAAAGTACTGTATATGATACAAGAAACCTAGTATTGCTCATACATTACCTGCAAAACATGTGGTCACAAGTTCCAAAGCAGACTGGTTCACTCATGAGCTTTGAACTGCGAGGGCATGACAACAGGTACATGTTACGCAAGTACAGCCAGCCATCCAGCTAAATCACATTAAATTTTTACACACGAAACATTGGCATGTACCGATCGTGACTGTCATTTTCTGCAGTTAGTTGGTTCTACTGTTTTGCAATGGTTTGCTAACAAGGAAGTAGCACAAGTCACCATTTCGCGCACAACAGAAGTCTTCGAAACTCCGCGACGGCCTGCCGAGTCTTAGTCCAGGCACAGCTATTATGATCAACGTCAGAATCAAGATCCATGATTATGTTTCGTCGCAATTAGTCAACGTGAACTACCAATTTCTTCTTAAATCTGGCAGAAACGTGCGGTACATCCGCTTGTTTTCAGACGAGAATTATCCGTAAACTCTTTCGCATCTCCCGCCACAAGCGGAGGAAAGGGAGGAGTTTATGGTTCCTGCAGAAAAAATTAGCAACGACCATGGCTCAGCTGTACACAAGACGAAGTTTTGCATTTCGCTCGTCTGTGCTGGTTTATTCCTTCATAAAATCGTTTTCTGTGTGTGGTTGGGATCGTGATGGGAGAAAACATTTCTCCTTGACAACATATTTGATTGGTACCATTTGGCGACGTTGAACGCAAACTGCATGTGCTTGAAGGATTTTGAAGAAAAAATGTCATTTCATGTCTTCTCATTTTGGTCCCCAAAAGCTCCCTCGGAATCAGTTAGAAAAAAATTGTTTATCTTTATAAGAATAATCAAAATACACAACAATTTTGATGATGATGATGATCATAATAATTATCATTATTATTATTATTATTATTATTGTTGTTGTTGTTGTTTTCTAAAAATGACTTTTGGCTGAAATTCCCCAAAACATGAAATCCTGAAAAGCTCTACTATGGGTATAAGAGAAACATTGAACTCTGACACATAAGGATTGCTTTTATCAGGCCTGCCCATCCAGAAATGTAATACTGCATGGATAATGTTAAAAGATGGTGTTGTATGCAGGTGTTCAACTAAGCAGTGCTCTTGAAGGGACTGTGTATTCAGCAGATTTTGCCACGTGGGTCACTGAGTTGAAACTATTGTTTTTCCCTTAGGATAGCCCTTTAAAATTATGTTTTTAGATCAAATAAGGTGTACCATTTTGTCTGTATCTATCTATCTATCTATCTATCTATCTATCTATCTGTCTGTCTGTCTGTCTATCTATCTGTCGTCTTTGTTGAGAATAGGAAATCGTCCAGAAATGTTTGGGTATCACATCTTGAAAACGAAGTTATTCACAAGGTCACTACCCTTTTCCATCAAGGTCGAGGGTAGCCCAAGAGAAATCCTGCTTGGTGATCTTGTTTAATTGTCCATATATGGCCTCACGCAGGAAGAATTTTTGAATGACATGGGTATTTTCTTCAGTGAGAGAATGTATTAAACCCAAAAAGGCTCGATTGAATCTGTTATTTGATATTTAAAAATATGGGTAACAGTTCCAACATTAAAGCACACCTAGGACTGAGAATAGCTCTGATACAATTTGAAAGTCATGGTCTGAAAGCTTCTACTTATGCCGCCATTATGTTTTTTGGCAGGGGCTTCAATCAAACAAAGCATGTCAGTTATTGGTACACAGCACTGGTCATTTCTTGCTTCAAAGGCCATGAGAATGCCTTACCTCTCTCCCCACTATAATCTTTATATGATGGCGAGTAGAAATACAAGGCTGCCTGATTAAAAAGATATATTTCATTCAAATCTGATGAGGGCGCATTGAGATATGGAACTCCTCAAAACATCAGATTTTTCTGCATTGCTGAACTTCTTACCCAGACCATTTCACGGAGAGCTAAAGAGCTAAATAACTCTCCTGAGCTCAGTTAAAAGACACTTTAATTAAAACAAGGAAAACTGACATTTTTTTTTACATAATAGCGGTGACGTCTGACATCTTTTAACTACCAGGAAGATTTCGTCCACCGTGGACACGTCAGCCTCCCGTTTTAATTAAAGTGCCTTTTTTTCTGAGCTCAAGAGTGCTCCAGCTCTCCTGATTTCAGGCTAGTCCCAGTGACTTAGGAGCCAAATTTTGCATTATGACTGAACTGAACACCACTTATACTCTAACGCAGGGGTTCCCAAACTTTTCCAAATCAGGGCCCACTTGAGAATCTAAAAAATGTCCGCGGCCCACCTTTGTCCTGTAAACAGTACATAGATGGAATTATGCATTCTCAGAACACTTAACAGCAACAATAATTGTTGTTGTTGTTGTTTAGAAAATAAAATAAATAAAAAACAACAATATTTTGTATTATTATTATTATTATTATTATTATAAAGATTCAGGATTGAAATGAAAGCAGGGGGATAAAGGAAGCCCAAACTTTTAATCTGTGGCGTACATACAAGACAGAATTAATTATCGAACACAGTACGTGCTCCTCCGATTATGACCCCCGGTCATGATGACCAGAAAGCTACGTTCCGATCATAAACTATATAAGGTTCCTAAAATATTGTGAGGTCAATAACACTCAATAGGTTATTACTTCTAAATATTTTTTTTAAATCGAGCAATAAATATTTTACAATAAAAATCATAAAAAATCATATTTGCAAAAATGAATCATATTTTTAATGACCTCTCACGGCCCACCTGCAGTACCACCACGGCCCACACTTTGGGAATCACTGCTCTAACGCCTTCATCATCTCACATTACTTTCAAGTGGCACAGAATTGGGCTTGTCAGTGGAATCTTATCGTCCATAAACTAGCATGGAATGTTGAGGGCGCAGTCCAAAAATGCCTCAAATATACAGTAAATGTCACTTCAGCAAAAAGTCCAGTCTTGCATCAGCTCCTATAGGTGGCGCTCTCAAATGCCCACAGAAATTTAGCAATTTTCCCAAACTCCTTCCATTGCTGATTGACATCAATCAAAAACCTGGGCAGTCACTGGCACATTCAACTGTTTCAACTTGCAACAGCTAGATTTCATGAGATCCACCTCTGGCACAGAGGAAACTGGCCCTTCTAGGGCCCCCAGGAAAAAATATTTTTCAATGTACCCATTCACCTTCCAATAAAATCAGGCAAATCTGAGACAGGCATTAATCGCTCACTGTCTTTTCATAGTAATGGCCTGTGTAGATCTGTTTCTAATTGCGGTAGAAGTTCAATCCATTTTCAGGGATGCTTCAAATATTTTTCTTCCCCCATGTATACAATTCACATTCAGTACGTTCAATACAGTTTCAAAATGACATTAATATATGAGAAGTACGTAGGCAAGCATATGCTGATAAAAAATATTTTATTAAATATTCAGGTAATTTTTTTGCAAGAGATTTATTCACTGAAACCTAATAAGAGCACACAAATCATTACAAAGAAATGAAAGATAAATCATAATAATAATGGCAAAGGTATATGCTTTACAGTAATATTTTCACAAATTTCTCAGAAGAACAAAAGTGAAAATGCTTGTAAAAAAAATGCTTGATGTGTTGATTGGCATTGCTGGCACATGAAGACCTGTAGTATCAAGATCTTAATTCATCCAATCAAGATACCTACTATGAATCACTGAATTAAATAATAATCATCATTATAGCAATGGCTTAAGGTAATAACGATTTGATCTTAAAAGTACAACCCCTATATTTTTCTAGTCTATTTGTGCAGGACAGTTTGCGATTGTTCAATCTGCGCTTATAGTAAACAACTTCATTGTATTTTTCTTCAGCGCTTGACCCAGTAGGGGACTATTGTAGCATGTGGCTCATTCATTTATGGAGAGGTAAGCGATGCATTCTTAGCATTTCTCTAACATTACTGTCACCTTGTGTTAATATTATATAACAGAACTACAAAATCATGCATGAACAAGTGCTACTCATGGACCCCCTAACTGAAGGGCCAAGCTTAATGTGCATTGATAAACTATTTAAAAAAAGCATCTGATGCTTTTTGATGAAAGGTGCATATAATAGATTAGTTACTTTACAAATAAGGCATCCTTGCAATTAAATGAGTTTTCCAGAAGAACAGTTCTAGGCACGTATTTCACTGTCATTTTGAGTACTTGAAGTATTGGCTATAATAGGCTATGGATGCGATGGTGCCCCCTTCCTCTCTCTCTTCCTACGTGTTGGTGGCGTCAATCGAGTCTAAACTGTCCGAGTCTGAGCTTTCGCTATCAATGGGAATCGTCTCCATGCCAACCTTCCCCATGGCAAAGTTGATGAAGACCTAAGCAGGGAAAGACAGACAAAGGGAGCAATGTTACAAAAGATAATGGTCCCTAACTGACTAATACACTCAGGAGAGAGCAGGCCACTCTCACGTCGTGCCGTAAAATAAAAAACTATCCAAAGAGCAACAAAATTTTATGAGCCTGCGATTCTGACACGGATCAATTCATGTGAATGCCAATACCCAAAAATTAAGTGCACTCTGAGGGCAGGTACATCCATATTTTAGCAGACTGTACCTTTGCATTCAAATTCTCACTCATAATTGTAATCTGTAAGTTGTTCAACCAAAATTTTAATTTTATATTAAATACACTGGTATACAGTTGACTTGACAATTTGAAGCATAGTAAAAAAACAGAAGGCACGATCATTTTTTTATATTTTATTTTTTTTACAGTGAATGCAATATTTTGAGTGACGGTTTTTTCTGAAGCGAGGGGAATTTATGGCATACCTCATCCAGCGTGGTCTGGCTGACAGAGAAGTGCTTGATCTGCAGCGCGGCCTTCTTGGACTCCAGCTGTTGGAAGATGTCGGCGACCCCGCCCAGGGCCACAGGCACGTGGTACTCAACCATAGATGAGTGCTGGTCCTGTGGGGGTAGCGAGGTAGGAGGGGTGGGAGTTGGGAGAGTCAAAAGTAGGCAGGTACTGGGAAACCTGGGACATGCATCATCCAGTCTCCCGAATGCACGGCTGCAGTCACGGAATTGATGGCAAACAGTACCCAACCAAGGCTGTAATAGGTACCTTACGTACAGTATAGCAGTATTTTTTAAACTGTGGGTTGACATTCAAAACGGGTGCCAGTGGCCAATGAGGTTGATCCTGGAATAAGCCTGTAGTGTCCTCCACAAAAGAGTACTTTCACAATAGTGATGCTGAAATTATGGGAGGATAAAAAAATCCATTTTAACTGTTAGGTAGTCTTGACCTGCTTTCAATCATTTTCCTTTATTAACAAGTTTTCCAATGATTAGAATAATAAATTGACACGCACAGCTTCCTTTGTAATGCAATGCTACAAAAAATTTTTGTGAGCTCAGTTCAGAAAAATGTTTCATTTACTTTAAAAAAATGTGCTTTCTGCACATCCTGTCACAATACACACTATCTAATCTGCATTTTGTGATCTTTTGAATGAAAACAAGAAAAGCAAAGACTAGCAACAAGTATCCACAATTGAATAATATTGATTGAAATGCAATTTTGCGTCAGAATGAGGGATTTTATTTGTCGTCTTACGTTAACCAGAGAAACTGGCTACACCTGACAGAGTTGAGTGTTTTTCGCGTTATGTTATTTGACATAAATGATCGAAAACTGGTCAAGACCAATCATCAGTTTAAAAGATGTGATCAGTGATAGCAAAACGAGTCTTCGTGACTTAAAATCCATAATTGAGTTCTCTACCCCATTGCATAGATGACACTGATTTGCGTCATCGCCAAAGTTGGACCAACCACCTTCCAGGATTGGGAAGGGTCACGACCTGTAGCATAGCAGCAAGGCTAATTTGTTCACAACTTTCTACTGATGTTATTGGCTGCTTGTGACGTGTAATATTATAATGAATACCATATTTGCAAAGCATAGCTTGCGCATGTTATTTTGGTACATAGATGATGGGGATTCTGCCCAAAAAATGTGGACAAATTTATCGATGATATTGATTGATGTATGGCTTTGTTGCAGGTAATTATTCCATCATGAAGAGACCTGTTTACAAGTAGCACAAGGCGGAATTTTAACTTTATAAAATGGCTGAAAACGCACAAAGCTATTTTTTGAAAATGTATGCCCTAAGGCGCATATTTGGCATTTACTGGAAATGCATTAGTGCAACGTAAGACTCATTCTGCTATCACGGGTCACATATGTTCTTTCCCTCCCCAGGTTTCAGCTCAGGAGCTGCCACTGTTTGTAAATGTACTCACGAATGTGGTGTAGCATGAATTCTAATGGAACTGTCAGGTGAGCCCTAAATTAGTCAAAATGTTTCTGATAATGGGCTTTGGTGTCCCAAGGGTTCTAATTTCCAGGCTTTCAGGTCTTCAGTGAATGAGCACCGCTTTGAGCAATAAGAAAAGACATCATTATGAAGGGTGAGGACGGCTTTCTAAAAGTAGAATGTGCCAAGAGAAATGATGTGTGTTGTGAATCTGCAGCAGGAATGGCACTGTGCCACAGGCTGTTCGTGTCCAGCATTCACACTGCTGTAGGTACTTTCTCTGTGAAACTGCCCGGTCCTGCCTCACCTTCAGATAAGTGCTTGGGAAGTGTAACTGCATGAAGTCGGTGATGTTGTCCACACTGCTCGAGGCGGCTGCCAGGTACATTTTGACTGTGAATCCGCTGCCAAATCTGAGGGATTGAAATGGCCGCAGTCATTCAATCATCTTTTTATTACTCTCAATCATGAACGGTGCTTTATGGCTCGACTAAAACAGTAGGTATTGGCACAAAAAAAAGGACCATAATGCAACGCTATAATGAAATTTTAGGTCTGAGAAACAAAGCGAAACAGCATGGCGCATCTAGTAAAGAGCAAATCACTGTATTTCCCTTGCAGCCCAAATGAGTGGGACGCCCGTCAGGCACAGAGAAAATTGAGTGTGGTTTAGAGCAGAGAGAGCAAATGGTAAGTGGGGTTAAGACCAGACAGAGAGGAAATGATAAGTGGGGTATGAAAGAAAGTCGTTGGAGGAGGAACAGTAATCGTAGCTTGGAAAAGTGACAGAGAGGAAACAGGAAGTGAGGCTTAGTGCGAGGAGGAAACGGTAAGATGGGTTCACTGCAGGCAAGGTGGAGACAATGTGCAGTTATGCAGGCAGAGAAGGAGCAGAAATGGGAGTTTCATACAGACACAGTGGTCAATGTAAGTCGGTTTCATAGCAGACAATGTGAAAGGGGCATAGGATTCAGAGCAGAGAGAGGATATTGTAAAAATAGTTAGCACAGATACAGAAGAAACGATAAGTGGGGTATAGCACAGCCTCCGGGAACAGGAAATAGAGCAGAGACGATGCTGACCTGTTCTTGATGTGCTGCAGGGAGCCGAGGCATCTGAACTGGCCCTTCACCATGATGGCCAGGCGCGTACACAGGGCCTCACACTCCTCCATACTGCAACATACACACACACAGAAGGCAGAGGCTGAGTCACGTTGCTTCAGCCGCAGCGAGCGGACGTAGGCACAAACGCGGCGTGACGCAGGGAAGCCGCGGGGAAAATGACGCAGCGGAGTACCTGTGTGAGGTCAGAACCACGGCGCACTTTCCTCGCACTTCCTCCGAGATGATCCTCCACAGGTGACGCTTCGTTCGAGGGTCCATCCCCGAGCTGGGCTCATCCTGCGGGTGGGGTTAGGACAGGTGTGAGGGTTTGGGGAGCGGAGCCAGCGCTAACACCACACGTGTCACACACGCACTCATTTATGACTGGCTGATATATACAATGAGGGACAGGACTCAGACCATATTTACCTCCGCCAGGAGGTTATGTTTTTGCTTCCGTTTGTTATTTAGCTGTCAAAATCGACAACCATGTCACTTTGTTCCGTTAGTCGTTAGTTCTGTTTGTCAGTTTGTTAGCAGGATATCTCAAAAACGGCTGAATAGATTTCAACCAAACTTTGGATGTTAGGATGTTACAGTAGCATAAGAGGAACAAGAGATCACATTTAGGCATATCTAGTCCAAAGTACAGCTGAGATATAGGTTGAAGTTCAAATCCAACTATGCTGGCAGAGATTTCAAGTCATTCCAATGGGCCAAATTTCCAATCAGCCTGCTTTTGGGTTTTACTGCCACCTGGCGTTAGAACGCAACAATACTCTGCATCAGCCAATGAAAATAACTAATGCACAGAGTCGCCTTACCTGGCAGAGGTATGCGCTCTACCGAGTGCCTTTAGGAAATATTATATTATCCACTTGTCCTGGGCCACATATTTAAAGTTCTGAGGCAAAGGTCAAAGTACTAAGTGAATGTTCATCACGTTACGAAATTGACCCTAGACTCGAGTCAGACACCAGACAATTTCAACAACGGTCCCGCTAGGCGGGAGTCATTTATTGGTTTTTTGTTTGTCTGTCTGTCTGTCAGCAGGATATCTCAAAAACGGATGCATAGATTTTCAACAAACTTTGCAGGATGAGTAGTAGAAGAGGAACAAGTGATTAAATTTTGGCATAGCGGGGCCAAAGTACAGCTGAGATATAGGCCAAAGTTAAAATCTAGCTGTGCTGGAAGTGGTATGGGCTCTCGCAGGCCCAGCTCTATTTCATGAATATAAAAGTCGTTTGCCCACCATCTCCAAGACAATATACTGTAATATCAGCCTGCACACCCCTGTCCTTGGTGATCCACTATCCTGTAGAGCCCTACTCCTCAAATCAACGTCCTTGTAGACTGAGAACTGCCTGGCGGTCCACACTACCACTACCTGGGAGTCAGGTTTACAGACACCCTGGCCAATCAGTTGCACAAATTGCTCAGTCAATTACCTGAGAGATAAGAACACTGGGGCAGCTACAGATTTGAGGATCAGATTAGGAATCAGTTTCCCTGCCGCAGAGCTTCATCTCAGCCAGGAATTAGCAACTCAAGCACTTCTCTAGATGTCACATGATGTGTGTTTTGTTAGGCACGGACTGACAATTTACAAGACTCTAGATCTCTCGGAACAGGGCTGAGACAGCCCAAGAATAATGTGCTGCCTATCTGAAACTTGTGGGACCAGATAACCGATGACAATATTGACTCGTTTGAATGCACAGAAGGACTCACTGGAAAAATCGACGGGCAGCATCGGTCCCTATGAATCTACACTGAGCCGTTCAGGACAAGCAATCCCATTCATTCTGGTTCCTCTCAATGTGTCTTTGTCCATCTCAGCAATTTTTCACCTGTAACCTGCTGCTTCCTTTTGTAAGCCTTTTTTTTTTGTAAGCGCTTCTGAATTGCGTTATATAAATGTAATTTGATTTTATCTGAGTCAGCAGGTCCACAGTGCAGCCGAGCAATATCACAAGAACAAATCATCGCGTAAAATATAAAATGTCCCATACCTGTGGCCTTTTGCAGAATGGTATCTGCACAAGGATGCACAGTCTATCTGGATTCAGTAATTGATGGGTCGTGCATAAAAGACCCTTTTGCCGACTGTCATCTTTCTCCACATCCTCACCTCCGATTTGTCAGACCAGCTAGGAGAGTATTTTTTCCCGCAAGGTAGCAGTGCGGCGAGCAGCAGCCATTTTACCGGGAAATGTCAGTCACTTTGATGCATTCAATTACTGAATGGGGACCTGGCAGCGCTCTGACTGTTGTTTGACTTGGCATAGCTTTGATTGCTATTCCCTCCAGCATCTGCCCTAATTATGGGCTAGGGGCTGCGTGCGCCATGAATACGCCTCCTTCATAATTCTCTAACAGGCTCACAGCAGAGAGCCAGAGAGACCCACAGAGGTGCAAAATGATAATACACTACGGGCCTGATTTAGTAAAACGCAAACTTAGCGTACACAAACGCAAAGATATGGCCAATAATTGGGCATGTTAATACTTCAACAGCTATTGATTGCGTTGTTAGTTTCGCGAAAAGGTTTTGCACATCGAAAGTTGTTGTCAATTAGGTTTGGGATGAGGGAGTGGGAGGGGTCGTGAGATGGGGGCGTTGAGGTGCAGATACGGTATGAGGGCGGTCCTCACCAGCAGCAGGATCTGGGGGTGTCCAATCAGGGCCAGGGCAGTGGAGAGCTTCCTGCGGGTCCCGCAGCTGTACCTCAGGCTGGTGTTGTGTCTGTGGGAACCCAGTTCCAGCTTCTTCAGCAGGTAGTTGACCACCTGGAGCAAAGGAGAGGGTATTTACACAACTCAGCTATGGGGGAAACCCTGATTACAGTTTATAGATTTTTCAAAAATGACCACATTAAGCTCTGCCTATATAGCGTACTTCACAAAGAATTGTGCTTCAAAGATAACCCTCCCACAAGAGCAGGCCTGAGGCAACAGCGGCGAGGAAAAAAACTCCCAGATTGCCAATACCAAGAAACCTTGGCTTGGCCCAGACTCAGGGGAGTCGGTGTTGAGAAAACAAAAGTTTAGCAGCAGCTCGGTGGGAAGTCCTGTGGGAGCAGCTCAGATGGGGGGTGACACATGGTAATTTAGAGGAGTGTAGGAGCAGGTGTCAGTGAAGGGGTGGCAAGCTTATCCAACACTGCTGGAATACATGAGTTAAAAAGACTCACAATGTGTCACTTCAACACTTCGCCATTCCTAAGTTTAGTACAACAGATTTTGTGATACTTTCAACGCAGCAAGTGGTACTCAAGAGTTCATCCATTGAAACAAAAATATTGCATATTTGTGACACAAAAGTCAACACACTGGAAAGAAAAAGTGTTAAAACACAAAGGGAGCAAAAAAATAAGAGCAGTGGATTTTAAAATATCCTTCCTGAGAGTAAAATAACAGCACTTAGTATGAGACTATGGTGCAATCCTTGGAGATGCTGACTTCACCATTCAGTAAAGTGTAAATCCTCCTCAGTGAGAGGCTCTTAACTGGAAACCCATCTCAACATGTATCTCTCTCATTCCCCCAGCTGTAAAGACACAAAAAACTGCAGGAGACCCACTACGGCCTGCTCTCCTTTCTAAAGAAAAATGAAAATAAATCCTAGCATAACCAGCGGGCACGTACAGAGAGAGAGAGAGAGGCTCTGACAACACCTCAGGCAGAATGCTTCAAAAATGCAAGGTCACAGCCCTTGTAAAACTCATAATTAAACACTACCGGTGCGTTATTACAGCGCTGTATCATTAAAGCAAGTTCATTGGTCACCTGGAACCTCGGCAGACTGTGTCTTTGTAAGCCTGAAAGGACTCACCTCATTAAAAGAGAGAGGTGGTGAGACCTGAGAGTATTTCGCATTGCTGCCAGTATATTTGCTGGCGCAGAAGGGTGGGCTAAATATAAAATTGTCTCCGCGAATTAACTAATGCTGATGTCATTCACCATTATCCCCATCATCCTTATTATTCCATTTTGCTGCACAACAATAGATGTAATGACGGCAATTAGCGGCATCATTGTAATCTCTTTTGTTGGACTTGTATCTTCACAGTTCAGAGCTGTCAGCACTTAGCATAGTTAGCGCTGTTAACGGTAATAGGAGGTAACATTCCCCATTAAAAGCAAACTCCAGTTATACAAGCTGCATGAGGACAGGCACCAAAGTCGATAGCGAAACAAACAGCCCTTACATGCGGCCTAGTTTTTTTTAAATCCTGCTTTGGGCTTGACTTACAGTGGGACGCATTTTTAGAGATGTTATGTTTCATTTTAGCACCTGACTAATCACATAAATTAGGTTCATCACCTTTCCCCAGAAACCAAAGTAAACAAAATCGGACAAAAGCGTATAGCTGAGTTGTTGTATCCTGTCCCTGGAGATATACTATCCTGTAGGTACTCAAACTCAACAAGCCCCACCTTTATTCAACACCTAGAGGCATAGTTGAGCTGCTCATTAATATAATTAGGAAATAATTAGGTTGGTTAAATCAGAGATATAATCAAAACCTACAGGACAGTAGATCCCCAGGAAATGAACTAGGCAGCCCTGGCCTACAGTCTACCGCATAATATTTTCTATTTTTTTCCCCCCTTGCATATTATTCTCTATTACTGTTTACAGTGGGGCACTACACAAAGCACTACAACACCATAACAGCGGTATTGCCAGAATGTTATGCTGGATGGGAATGCTAATGGCATCATTATTACACATTATATTTTCCACTTCAAAGCCATTTGCCATTTTCAACACACAGCTCACATCTGCCCTGGCACTGCAGAGGCACAGCCCTGAGTCAACATCACTGCGCTTCGCTCAAGTAAAGGCGAAACCTTTGGCAGCCATTTTGAGGTAAGTGCGAGCCCTAATGAAATGCACTGGATGAAAAAAAAACATTGGCTCAGTCATAGTTTCAGCTCTTCTTCTCACTCAGCCTGATCACACTGCGATGGAGTGATTAAAACAACAGTGCACGAATATACATTGTAGATTTTCATATAATGTGACAGTAATGGATTTTGCCGTTTTCAGATTTATGATCAATAATGAGCGTCAACCTGCCGTATATTTACCAGCCGCAACAGCTTGGACTGGAATTTTTTTAAACCTTGTGAGTCTGCGCGTGTGTGTGAGTGTTTGTCTCTGTTTGTATGAGTGTCATCATTTCGAAGTTTGGTCTCAGGAGACGCCTATCATAGCGCAAACTACCACAAAATTAGTTTTGAGTGCTTTGTCAGGCATGGTATCTGTCTGTCTGTCTGTCTGTCTGCCTGTCTGTCTGTCTGTGGACAGAATTTGTCAATGCAATAGCGCCACAAGCACGCAAAATGCAGTCACAAGACTTGACGAATGTGTCATCCTTATAAAAGTGCAGACAGTTCAAAAGTGAGCGTGGTTCGAGCACGGGCGCACGAAGTAGGGGGGGAGGAAGAGCAGCTGGTGTGATCCCATAGCAAGATGGATTTAAGTAACCAAATTAAAATAAATATTAAGCGAAATCTAATGCTTAATTAAATGATTAAAAGCTAGTCAGGCCTACAAGTATTTGCACCACAACATAATTTTTCAAAGGCTGTAATTCTTATACAACTAACCAACTATGAATGCGAGAAACCTCATTGCTGATTGAAGCTGCTTTCATGGGGGCATCTTGACCCTTAAAGGGTGAACTGTGATAGATTTACCGACAATATTGCATCACTATCCAAAAGCTTACTGACCTAACTGAATGCCTCCAGCAGGATGGGTCTAAACATTGTCCCATTTATTCTGGGCCATGCGATGACCCTCCCAATTCAAGTTGAATAGAACATTCCGGTACCACAACACTATAGCTGGGGCGTATCCTCCAGTCTTACCCTATCAGTCTCCGCACTGGAGATGCCCCGGATGCGACAGTAGAAGTACAGGTGCTCCTCTCCTGTCAGAAGGTCGTCCAGGGCATCCACCTGGGGGCAGTACCCGATGTTGATGCCCTCATTTCGGCAGTCAATGAGATCAACCATCCTCCTGTAGGGTTCACACACACACACACACACACACACACACACACACAAACACAAACAAACGTGAGCTTCAATTGTAATGTTCCCCCAAGGGTGCACAGACTTTTGAGAAAGGAAACCACCGTGAGCAGTGCCACTGTGGCTTTAATAGCTCAATCATCCTCATTCTGATCAATCATACTGATTTCTTAGGACGGTGGTAAAGTCAATACAATAAAAACTAATTAATTTACGTACAATTGCAAATTAAAGATGGCAGCGGACACTGGGAATCATATGTTTTTTCGCTATGGCATTGCTCTGCAGTGCTAGTGGGCACGGGAAAAGCAAACTTTCCCAGACTGTTAAGTATACTGAACAGCAGGGTTCTGCACTGATTAAAAATGCAGGAGCTCATTAATGCATTCCAGTTAGCGGCTGCGGTCCAAAATTTTTTATTCTCTTAATTAGCACACATTCATTTTATGAGCAAAAACTCCTTAAAGCGTCGAGCAGTCGAGCCCAGAAAAGGCTAACGTGATGAGAAGCTGGAGAGATGTACAGTCATGCGAGTTCAGGAATGCACTCTGAATGCCAGATGACACACGGATAGAGCAGTGCTTGCAGGCCCAATATCGAGATGCATGGGCGTCTGTGTAGGAAGAGGCCTCCTACCCGTCCCAGTCACGGATCTGTGCCACTCCGGCCGTTGGGCTGACGTCTCCAGTCAGCATCTTGAAGGTGGTGGTCTTTCCTGCCCCATTCACTCCCAGAAGTCCGAAGCACTGGAGAGGGGTGGAGAGAGCACTTCATTCAAATCAATTCAACAAACTCTCACAAGTTGAAAATGAGATTCAAAGACCAGAAATAAATGCTACTATGATGTAGTGTGAATTACGCCAAATAATTCAATAGAGCGGGGAAGGGCTATTTCAGATATTTTTGTTATAAGTATTAATTACAACAAAAAAACTTTTAGTTGTGATGTTTTCCTGTAAGATAAACAAACCCCTCGCAATGCAATGCCATAATAAATGTCACTGCAAAACTATGAAGTTAAAAAAGAAAATTAAAAAATAAGGAGAGCCCCGTACCATAACAGCGCCATCTATGGACGGGACACAGTAATTCAGAGGACTGATTCCTGCCATGTCGTATGCTGTCGTGTGCAAAGGCTATATGACGACGAGACCCTCAAGTGCTGATGGAACCATCAGCGAAATAGGACTACTGCTATGATTCACTACTGAAGAGATAAATCTTCTTCTCTGGATTTAATGAAGCAGAAGCTTAGAGATCTAATATACCTATGGGAGGCTAAGAGGGAAAAAAAAATATTGGATATGAGGATCTCCTGATACCTCATAAGAGACACTTCAGAAATCTATTACAGTTAATGTCAAGTGAAGAATTACGTCTCCAGGCAGAAACCAGTCAAGTATTAGTTTCAATGAAATAGCTGGATCGCTCATATTCTTTTTATGTTTTCTGCGTCTTTGCCTCAACAACCTAGAAACACTCACCTACTTCATTACTGCCCAAGAAACACTGGAGTAAAGGGTGATATTATACCATTTATGTGGAATGTCCTTCAAAAAGCTGGCTTTTTTTTTGTTCTTAGACTTGAGTAAGTCATCTTAAGCTCATGAGCCGTACATAAGACCACACTGAGGCCTACATTATGAGAGTTATAAATTTAACTCCAATAGGGATCCACTTAGGTACACTGACTAAGTTGATTTAACACCAAAAATTTTATGTAAATGACCATTCCATAAAGATCATTTTTAAAAGTCTTCAATGAAACATGATTCTGTCGCTGGGAATCAAGCAAATTAATTAAAACAGGAAAAGAAGCTCATCAAATAAATCTGACTTCATTAAGCTTTAGCAATGAAGACAAGAACTAACTTGGTAATCTGGACTCGCAATATTAGACACCTTAGAGCATAAGAAATGTTTAAGAGAAGGGATGTTCCTTGAAGAATTATACAAATGCATCTGTTTTTTTTAACAGTCCATATACTGCGTGGTGGGTAAGTATAGTACCCTTCCACTTGAATTTAAAGTTCTTTTATTCCGAAAAAGAAACTCCATTGCTGGAATAAACAGTTTGGACTCTCACCTCGCCGGTGGGGATGCCCACAGACAGTCGTTTCACCGCCAGCACCTTCTTGTTGAGGTGCTGGTACATCTTGCTGAGCTGATGGACCTGCAGGAGGTCATCGTTAGCCTCACCGCGGGCCACACGCTCGCGCTCCGCAACCACGTCTTCGTCCTCATACTCGTTTTTCAGGGCCGAGTCCTTTACCGTTTTCTTTGGGCAGATGAGCCTCCTAAGGATTAAAGTAGGGGCAGAAGAATTTAGTGGGGTCGAAAATGAGTTAGTGACTGCAACATGAGAAAAACGCATAACGCAATGTCTAAAATTTGGATATCGAGACCCACCTCGACAGGTCGTTGCCACAGGAGCCTGAATTAAATGCATTAATTGATTAGAATAAGAAACAATTCTCTCTGCCTCTCCCTACCTATCTCTCTCCCTCTCTCCTTCAGGGCCTATGATTGACTGAGGGTTTATTTACTGCCCGGTACATGGTTTCAGGGTTTATGTGATATGTTTTCTTTTTGATGTAATGAACAATATTGCCACCAAGAGGATGGTTTTCCCATTGAGTTATGGGAATGGCCAAATCGTTATGTAACGATATTACTAGGGTTACAAGCAATATTGTTTGTAGGGAGGGTTCTGCTAATTTGATGATGGGAGATTGGGTTTGAATGAGTAATCTATACATTTTAAATGGTTAATGCTTATACAACGGCTTTGAATTCACCCCGTTGTGAAATAGAAGAAAATTGGTGAACTGCAGGGAATGTGGAATGTTTTTCTGCTGATGGTATGATATTGTAACTGGACAGTAATATTAAATTTATTAAGTTTAAATATGGCATTAAAATGTAAACCTTTTTTTCTCTCCAGTCTCGAGAAACCTTTCCTTTGGCTTCGTTCCTGTTTCTATCCCGCTCTAGTCCGGAAGTCCACCTCTGTCCACTTAGAATAAATAAGACATTCAGTCCCCTAATGCTATCCACAGGATCCATCCATCCATCATCTAAACCATTTCTTCCTCACAAGGGTCTCAGGAGAGCTGGAGCCAATCCCAGCTGACTATGGGCAGAAAGCAGGGACCCACTCTGGACACCTCGCTGATCCATCAAAGGGCGCACACACCATTCACACGCCATTCACACACACTGATACCTACAGGCAATCTGGAGTCTCCAATTTGCGTAACATGCACTGCTTCAGACTGTGGGAGGAAACTAGAGTATCTGCATAAAACCCACGCGAACACGGCTAGAACATGAGAACTCCGTTAAGAAATGCCCCAATCTGGATTCAAACCTATGACCTTCTTGCTGAAAACGTTTTCATATAGCAAGATATAAAATCCAGGTTCCAAAAGCATAAGTCCTGTCCAGTATTTTGCTCAAACTGCTATGATTTACTAATCTGAATAATTCCTCGGCCAGATGGTAGAGCTGATGGGCAAAATCAGCTAGCTGAGGATCATGGGTGGAACAAACACATTGCACGGTGTCTAGTTTCTGACCCCTGGACTTAACAGCACTGCATATCAGTGAAATTTCCATCCCTAATTTGGATGAGGCCTATACAAGGCAAGACAAGAAACGCAGGGGGTCGCACCTGATCTTGCGGAGTAACCATTTATTGAGCAGCAGGCGCACTGCGAAGAACACTGCCCCCTGCAGGAACATGGACACGAACATCCATCCCAGCACGTCCATGTCAAAGGGGTTCTTCCGGGCGTCCACGCCATAGGCGCTCAGAATCTGGACCTGCATCTCCACCCGGGCCAGCTCCATCAGCCCATTGCCAAAGCTGAACTGGGGGAATATCAGGAACACGTAGCTCAGGGTCTTGTACACGTCGTGGATGCTCTGTAAGAGAGGGAGAGAAGGGGAGAGGACGAGACAGAGGGGATGAGATTCAATCTTTCAGAGATGGCCCACCCACTGCAAACATGTCAGTCTTAAATGAGCAGTGCGCCATTTTCTTCCACAAGCAGTCAGTCAAAATAACAACTAAAACTTGGATGATGTTGAGAAGTAGCATAGGATCATGGGAGTTCTTGTCTCCATTGCTAAACAA
The DNA here is from genome assembly GCA_029721435.1 of Gymnothorax reevesii. Classification (NCBI taxonomy): domain Eukaryota; kingdom Metazoa; phylum Chordata; class Actinopteri; order Anguilliformes; family Muraenidae; genus Gymnothorax; species Gymnothorax reevesii. The sequence goes on from CM056586.1 coordinate 58,961,815, forward strand.
CCAACTTCCACGGAATTCCATTAAAGTCGCTCTCGCGTCATGTCATTTCATTCGAATGCTAGGTTCCCACTATCGAGATTGATATCATGGTCTTAATCGTGGAGTAATCGTGGTGATCCTATCGGATCTTATCAGATCTTGAGGTCAGTCGTGGCAATCGCGTTGATCGTAGAAAAGCTTTGGACGGTTCCTACGATCAACACGATTAATTGTCAATCGTGATTATTGCATCACTTCGTATCCCAACCTGAAATTTTAAGCTGCTTTCACACCGAACGCGAAACAAATTTTTTGCACAACAGATTGCATTCAAAGTCAATGCAAAGATGCGAATACACACATCCAATGTGAAAGCAGCTTCATAGAAGTTGAACATAAATCTGAGTGGCTGAGAGCAAAAGTCTACTATCTGACTTTTCCAAGTTCTGAGAAAATAGTTTTGTTGTAACAGAAAAATCACTTTATTTTCTACAAAGAAAATCTGCATATTATCGTAACAGAGTCCAGAAAAGTAAAAGTAAAATAAAGTGATTTTTTCTGTTCAAACAAAACTTCAAATCTTATTTTCTCAGAACTTGGAAAAAGTCAGATAGTAGACTTTTGCTCTAAGGCACTCATCTAATGTCAGGCGATAGGGCTGGAGTCACTGTTTCCTAGTAAGAGAGTGAAGACTATCGCTACATTAAATCTGTCTTTTCAAATGTGGCCCCACCCTTCCCACCATCTCCTTCCCCACCCTCACCTCTTCCATATGGTTGAGCTGCCAAAGAAAGTAGACCACAGAGGTGGAGATGATGGTGTTGACGCTGACGAACAGATTGATGCAGACGTAGCTGATGAAGGCCATTTCGGCATCTTTGAAGACTTCTGCGAGCACGTACATCCAGGGGAACGTGGAGAAACTGAGAGTGACAGTGCAGAAGAGAAAGATCAGACATCACAGGTTATAGAAGAAAAGAGAACCGAAGACAAGACAAAGGATTCCCCAGGGATTGCATTCATTATGAAAAATATATATCCAGCGCTTTCTTCAGTTTTATCAAAGGTGCCAATAATTTTGGGCCTGACTGCAGGGTTGTTATGATGTCTGACTTGTGACGGTCTTCTTTTCTCCATTAACGTCCAATAATCTGCACTCATACGTCTCACGGACCACAAAGTCTTCTGGACTGTGTTTTTGCGTTAATGGGGTTCAGCTTGCGAAACTAGTTCTTGCAGACAACTGAGACATTCCCCCAATTAACATGGACACCCCTGTGTATACAACCGGTGGGTGGGCAACATAAGTTACTCTTATGCTCTTCTTCTGCGGTAAAACATGCCTCCGCCTCATACTGCTTTGCTTTCTGCTGCTTGTTAATATCGCCGGCTGCTGCGTCACTCTCGCCTGCTGCTACTTAACATCCCACCTCCACCCCGGGATCCACTTGTAGGCTCTAAATTTCCCTCAGAGGCAGGGCGCGAATGCTGACACCCCCTGCTCTCTTTTTTTTCGAGCTCAGTAGGCCGAAGGGTGTGTCAGGGTCAGGGCTTAGATGACAAACTATCATTGTATCTATTTGATGACACTGCAAATCACAGTTTGCATGTGAGCTGGCTGACAGAAATACCAACTAATTCAAGCCCGCGAAATAAGATGAGGTGTGCCAAATGTGTAAAAGCAATTTAGCGGTAAAACCAAAAGCTTCCAGAACCTACATCTGATCAGAATATTGAGAGAGACTGTCATTCAACATTGTTTCCTTCAGCTTGGAGACTTGAAGGAACCTTCACCTTGACATGCAAGACCGCATGATGTGGCTAAAACGCATGACATATTGTGCTAAGACAAATATATACTCAACTGTCTTCCGCCATCTTGTTGCAAAATGAATGGTTAAAGCAGATACAAATTCCAGCAGTGAGTACTAAAGCACGATTATTGAACGCAAATAATTAGTGCAAGGGATTATTCATCAATCCCTTCAGTCAATTTTCAGCTCTTAAAATGAAGACAGAACAGGCCAATAACTTTTTGAAGAATATGAAAATAAATTATAGATAACCATTTCCGCAGCAGATTTAGCCAAACAAAGAGGAATTCGAAAGTGCCCGGTTCCTGCAAATAAAAAAAACCCGGCATTCAAAAACAGAGTAATTACTGGACTTCAATTCATCTTGGGTAAAAAGAACATGTAAACACAATAACAAAAGAGTGCCCAAAAAAATAACTCCGGTAACAGAGAGGACACATTAGAGAAACAAAGCTAAGAAGCTTAAAGATAAATTGCTTCATTGGGCGATGAAGCAAAGTCATCCATTTCCTTTCCTGCAAGTAATCTAGTTTTATTCATTACTCTCGATGATTGGGGTGCTGAGGTCAAGAGAAAAGATGTGTTTAAGCACAGGGACTGGGCAAGAAAAGAAAGAATTTGTGTTCTAGAAGAAGAGGGAAAGAGTATCCGAATGTTCATACTCAAAATAAGAGAGAGAGAGAGAGTGCATGTGTATGTATGTGTGTGTGCGTGTGCGTGTGCGTGTAATGGAATGAGGAAAGGGTGTGTGCATGTGCAATATAATAAAAAAAGAATGAGAGACAGAGGATGAGATAGAGAATGGGTGCATGTAAACAATTTAGGAAAGAATGGGTAATAGACCAGGTCTGTGTGTCTGTGTGTGTGTGTGTGTGTGTGTGCGCGTGCGCGCGTTTTTGTGTGTGTGTGTGTGTGTTTGTGTTTGTGCATGCGTGCGTGCTTTCACAAGAAGATGAAAAAGCATATATTGATCTGTATGTAACAGGAGAGAGAGAGAGTGAATGTGTTTGTATTGAAGAACTGGTCAGAGAACCAGTACATATGTGATCTAGAGGGGGGGGGAGAGAGAGAGATGGAGAGAGAGTGAGAGAGAGAGAGAGAGACAGAAGGAGAGAGAGAGGGAAAGAGCGGGAGACTGACAGACAGAGAAAGAAAGGGAGCGAGAGGGAGGGACTGAGACAGAAAGAGGGAAACAGGGAGAGGAGAGGTCCGTCCTCAGCACCAGTCTAGGAACACAAACCCATTAAGCATGCAGAGGTGAGTGCGGAGCAGACAAACCTGTTTGCAGTGCAGTTATTTATTGGGGAGAATTAGGCGGCGATGTGATGAATGGGGACCAGTGAGGCTGACAGGGATGTGTTTCTGAGGAGCTAAAAACCCTCGGAGAGTCAGAGCTCATTACAGCTCCGGGGAGAAGCAGCACGTCTCTGCCTTCTCTCAACAACACAGTCCTCCAGTCAGGAGGCGGGCGACTCTGTGGCGACTTCACCGCGCACAATAAACGCCTGACCACTTTTTCCTCCCTCCAAACAAAAGGACGCCGTCAGCAGTAAATCTCTTTCTTTTTCAAATTCCTCATCGATTAGCTCGGCCATAACTAGCAGGCACACCCTGAAAATTATGTAACTTCACATCAGGGCATAAATCTCTATTGATTGATAGCTTAGTGAAGGGATTATGCCTCTCATGAGAGGATTGTAGAGTGACAAGCACAGTGTTCTTTCCCGCGATGAAAGAGATGATCATAATGATGATGACACCTGACAGACAAAGAAGTTCAAGTATTTTGTTTTTTTTATATTTATATATTACTAAAATCCTAGCCTGTATAAAAAAAACGGATGAAACTTATATCAAAAAATACAGTTCCCTTTATTTTTTTCCAGATTGCCCTTGTGAGTGTCCCCTACTACAGAACAAAAATGAATTGCCAGTTCTAAAGTGGATATAATAAGTGCCTCCAATGGTGTTGCAGAAGCCTTTAGAGGACTGTGAATGCAGCAAAGAGATAGTTTGTTTAGAGTTTCTTCCAGAAAAAGCCTTAGAGTATGTGGCACTCAGGGAGGCACAGGACTCCATTTTCCCAGGTCATTTTGCATGCGAGGGGGAGGTGCTATGCCTTGCCGTCCTCACAATAAAGATGGCCAAATAGGCTGAAAATGCAAGTAGCCAAAAAAAAAAAAATGGTTTAGATGAACATTTAAAGTCTGCGGACATCTTTTAATAGCAATAAAGTTTGCAGCATTGGTGGTTGGAGAGAAAGGTTGGATAAATAAGATCATTGACTTTCCTGCGGGAGAGCAGGCTTCAATTCCTGCTTCCGCTAAATTAATCATTGGAACTGCAAGTTGAAACTGTTCTTTTGAAACCACGACTTTCTTTTAAATACCGCAGTTGCTTTGCCCTAAGCCTTGCCCTGAACCAGAACCTCGACCAAACCTTAACCAGCAAGAAGTAGTAACTTTAAACTCAGGAACAATGTTTTCCTAATCAATTGTTTCTTATAGAAAAGTACTGCCATTATTTATGGTAAGGGGCAATGCAACTGATACAAATCATGTGACTAGTCATTTACCGCCGCAGAGGCCATACATGGAGTGCATGCAATGGAGTTAGCTAGGCTAGTTCACTGGTAAGGCATGGTCAACTGCTGCAAAGTGAAGGTCTCAACAAAGGTCACTGTGACAATCCTCTCTGATGATATAACTTTGAAAATTCAAGATAGCATTGCTATCGTTTGCTTGCAAGAACAAGCCTTATGCCGTCGGAGGCGACGGCTTGGGGTATATCCCCGAACACCCCCAATCCTCCAATTCCCCAATCCTTGAATAGACCTTGAATAGACTTTCATTTGAACTTAATTTCAGGTCAATCGGAGAAATGGTTCTGAAGATTTGGCCAAAATGGTAATTTTCCATAACAAAGTGCCACCTGGTGGCAAGATATTGAACCATACAGGTATGATGTCATCATGTGACACGTTGTGAGGTCATGACCTTGCAGTTGCACATAGTTTCATGTCAATTGGACAAATGGTTCCAAAGATTTGGCAAAAATGGTGAATTTTATGTGACAAAGCTCCGCCGTGTGTCAAAATTTTGAACCAAACAGGTAAAATGTCATTGTGGGACACATCCTCAGGTTATGACCTTTCATTTGCACTTGATTTGAGGTCAATCGGACAAATATTTCCAGGTATATGATAAAGCAGTGATTTTTCAGTTTTTGGCCCCTAGTGGCCAATCTAGAAATTGTAAATTGTTCAAAATCGAATCAGTACTTCCTCTTTATGATACTTACTTATATGCAAAACATAAAATTTCTAATTGAAATATTACTGAAGTTATCGCGTTAGGGCGATGGCGGCAGCGGCGGCGGTCGGACCAAAAACATAATATCCCCGAAACGCCGTTCGGCGTTCAGGGATATAATTACAACTCTAGCTGACCGGAATGTGTTTGTCAAAGAAATTTTAGGACGAGTCTGAGGCCAGAGTTCAAATACTACACCTCATTTGTTGGCTAATCTTAACCCCCAACACACAGAATCAAAAATATTTATGATGAATCAATGGCTTCCCATAACACTCGTACCCACCCGAAGAGCACCAATAGCAGTGCGACTGCTCCCAGGTTGTCACCGTTGGTGAAGGCTGGAAGTTGGAAAGCAGCGACCATGGCGATGGAGATGGTCACGGGGATCATGTACAGGGCCTGTAGAAACAAGACAGCGCAGGTGCTCAAAAAATGGGCATAACTCTCCCATCCTCTCACACCTTCACCAGCCAGAATGCGCTTTTCATTGGAACCCATTCACCTGCTTTAATTCTTTAATCCATGAGGTCACAAATATACAATTAGAATGTTCAAAACTTTCTAATGGCCATTATAATGCTGATTTCACACTTAATACTAGTAATAAAATGTGACAGCCCTGGTGGGTCGGCCTCTGCTCCCATGTGATTTAAGCACTATCTCGCTGTCTCCAAAAAACCTGTTGCTGAAAGCAAATTACTCAGCGTCTGCTCGGCCTATCACCTCCATGCTGTCCACTCTACTGTCCGCCCACCAATGTGTCTGATTGGTCCGGTGTTCCTGTTTCTCTCTAATCATGGATCAACACATCGGCTTTTAGCTATAAAGGACGCTGTCAAACACTCATTCGGCACGGGCTGTGATTTAATGTGAGCAGTCTGTCTCAGCGCTTTTGTGCCGTTAAACTCTGATGGCTACTTGTTGTTTTGTGTGTTATACTTAGTATTGATTGTTAGATAAGCGTATGAGGTATAATGACTTGAATCTGCAACTCTAGAGTTTGACCTTGTTAGAGTTTTGTGTGAAGTCCTTGGAGACAAGACCAGATAGCTGAGCACCACAGTACATTCAACTCTAACCTCTGTTAGCCTGTAGCCTCTGTTAGTCAGTGGCGCTACTCACCAATGTTTTTCTTTTGTTTTTAGTTAAAGCAGGTCCTTTGTTTTAATTTCTTAGTTTAAGCATTTTGTCTCGTAATTCTAGGGTAGATTCCACTTTTGGTTATCTCAATTTATTTCACTTGAGTAGCACCATTGTGGTCTTTTGTTTCTCCCTTTTAACCTGTGTATCATCCACATCCTTTTGTTGTTCAATTTATCCACTAAATCCTCCATTAAACCATTACCTTCATTCCAACTTATCACATACTGGTTGTTTATGTTATTTCCCTCATCCGTAGCCCAATGGGGATGTAACAAAAAAAGTACTGATAGAATACTGATTTAATAAAGTTGAAGAACACTTTAAAATTTTGCTATGCAAGTAGACAAGCACTGTATTGACGAGTAGGAGATTTAAGATGGAGAACGTATTAAAGGATTTATCAATGTATTTACCAGGTTATAAAACCTGAAACACCGGAGTTTGGCCATACCACAAGGTATAGGAAGATTAAAGCATGCAGGTGCTGTTGTAGATCTTATAGAGTGCAGTTACCACGTTTCATTTTACAGTGTGAGTTGGAAAAGTGTTGCTTACCATGTCATAGAGGAAATTCACTGCCCAGTAGAAGGGCTCCCCGATACCAGAGATGTGCTGGAGCCCCTTGGAGCCGCTGTGGTGCTCCTGGACCTCGTAGATGACAAAGCTGGCCGTCATGATGGAGTATCCCGTGAGTATGCAGAGGGCGACCAGGATGTGAACCAGACTCCGTACCCTGTCGCAGAAGGGACACGGAGAGTACCGACATCTTTACGATCTGACATGACAAGCTGCTGGTACTCTTACACTACAAGCTCTGCCCTCAATTACTGCAAGGCAGCAGAAGAGTTTTTCAATTTCAGTCGCAGAATAAATTGGATTCTTTAAGATGAAACAATGACAAACACAACGGCCTCGCGAAGCACCAAAGCCGGCCACCCCTCTGGAATTCCCAGATATTGACTGTTATCCTTTGTTCCTGGTGAATCGAGGAAATGAAATGAATGCCATAATCATTGTCATGTTGGTGACTTTTACGACACATTTTACAGACAGCCTGATTCTTACATATTCAAATTTTGACATACATTAACTACACATAAACACTCTCTGAACAGTCCATATGTATTTGGACAGTGATGCAATATCTGCTATTTTGGCTCTGTTCCTTGGAGTACTGGATCTAAAGCAAAACAAAAATGAGGTGAAATTGCAGGATGTCAGCACTAATCTCAGGGCTGGCATATCTCCTGAGCTCCCTAGGAAACACAGCCTTGTTTCCAAATGTTCTTACTCCCATTTAATGGAGCACATAAAAGAGCACACATTTAAATATTTAAAAAAATTGTTTGGCAATGCAGCACTGAGAGTGAACCCCACACGAAAGACACATGTTGCAATCTTTCTTCGATTGAAATATTCATCTTGCTTATGAGGCTGAACAATAACGTAACAGAATATTCTAGGTGGCAAGAGCAATAGTTTTCCTAAGTTCAATAGCTGAGGCTGGGGTTACTCCTGTGAACCATTACGAATTGAGCAAAGTCTATCCCGCTCCATCAAAAAATCTGACATCCATTTTCGATACTTTACTGGCAAAGGTAAAAAAAAGCACACTGGTAGCCTTAAGCTGCTTTCACACTGGAGGCGAAACAAATTTTTCGCACGACAGATTACATTCAAAGTCATTTGTATTGACTTTGAATGTAATCTGTCGCGCGCAAAAATTTGTCCCGCGTCCTGTGTGAAAGCAGCCTTACAAGAAAAACAGAAAACAGGGGCATGTGGGAAAAAAATTTAACTGGAACCACAGGACCTGATCTTGAAATATAGAGGACTTCATCAACGTCTTCCCCCGCAGGAAAAAGCTCCCTTTGTTGAACACCACCGTAATTTGTTCTGCACTATCTAAAGGTCGATGTGTGTTCTTTTACGCAAGGGTCAGAGTGCTGTAGTTGGTAAACTGATGTCATAATAGCGCAGGGATATCGCGCTAGGATGGCGCGCGACCCCAACGCGGCTTGAAAAATGACATCATGAGCGGCGAACTATGGTGTCAAGCGCCAACTCAGGAGTGACGCAAGAGGGGGTTAACCTGGCTCTTTGTTTCTGCAGTGATGGGAATCCCTCAGACGCCCAGTCCTCCAGCACCTGCGTGTTGGTTTGCGAGTCGGGGAGAGATTAATTCACCCCCTCCCTCGGACCCCCGCTCAGGCCCTGACAGAGTGCTGTAGCCCAAGCATCCCTCTCAAATACGCATTATCCTGAGGTAATACGCCAGCGCCGTGGGTGGGCCCACTCTTCTCTCCGTGATAAATGGCTCCAGTTTTACAGCAGCAGGCTGAGGGCTCGCCGCGTCGGAGCACTGAGCACTGGGGCCGGCAGTATTACTCAGCATTTAACACTCCGGCTCCCGCTTTACCAGAGGCATTTATAACAGGAAACACGCCATCGATTCAATTAACCTCTGCATCGTTTTCAGAGTTAACACGTGATTCCGGCCGGTTAATCGACTAAGAATGCTTCGGTAAATTCACTTAAAAGGAAATGTGCAAAAGTTGGTGGATCGTATGATTTGTCGGCTACGTCCAGTCAAAACGCCTCCAAGTTCAAACTGGATTGCTTCATTTCACAGGGTTATCTTGGCTGAAAAATCTCACACCCCAAATAGGGTGCTCATATAGGTATTTCTAAGTCACAAGTTTTATACAGGCCCAAGTACATGAATATCTCATGCTACATTTAGCAAAATACACTTTATTTTACTCCTTAAAAAGTTATTAGCAATCATAAGCTCTACACAGCGTTTGTCCTGACTGGTCATGACCTCTCTTTGCATGAGTTGGAAATAAACTTGACCATGAACATGTGGCTTTTGAAATAACTTTCAGTGTGACATTTTACAATAATTCCACAAGCAATAATATACCATGAAGTAATAAACCAATTGACTTCAAACAACTGGGAGGCTAGTTCGCATTATTTAATGCTATAAACTACATTAGTTAATTCCAGTTAATACCAGAGATGCCAAGGCTCATGCATTCAGCGTAGGTCTTACGCATTTTTTAGGCTTATTCATCGTAGTCCGTAATTATTCATTGAATGCTTAATGAGATTCTCATGCGGAATTAAAATCCTTGTGCACTGAAGTTTCCGATTCACTCGTGTAAAGGTGCACCTCATCACAGGTAACATGGAAAGCGATTATGACTCCGGACTTCCCGTGCTTCTCTTCACTCTGGGATTGGAAACAATGCATGTGTTTCATGAAATAAGACCATTTGAAACGTTTTTATGGAATTCCATTGCTTTTAATCCCTCAGTAAAGATAAGCCTGAGAACTCTCGAGTCATAATCAATTTCTGTGCCATTAGTTGGGAAATCCATCGTAATGCACGTGAAACTGATTAGCTTGATGCACAACGACTTCAATTCCGCAAGCGAATTTCTTCATAGCGCTTTGAATGAATAATAGATCACTACGGCACAGAAACGTGAATGCCACTAAGAGGAGAAACTCACGCCTAAGACGCAAGGAATTTAAGGTTTAATCTATTTCCTTTATTATATCTGTAAATAATCAACTAATGCATTAATGCATTTATGTACAATTACTTAATGAGAGGAATTTTTTTATGCATAATTAAACTTCTGTATTTGTAAATCATTAATTCATGGTAACCAACTATGTATGATTGATGACGTCAGTTAATGTAAAGTTGCTGATACCTTCAGTTAATCAGGCCAAGCTTCATAAGAACTGGTTCTGTGGGCCATAGTTGCTTGATTTGCTTGAATTACAAAAGTATTACTGAAATATACAGAGTAGATTCTTTCCAAGAAGATTTTGTAATTTCAATCAATATTATACTGCAAGGCTGTCTTATATGGCCAGTTATACGCCCAGAATGCTCAGAATACAATTCTCTAGGTCCCCCATCAGAGGAGAGATGTCTGCAAACAGAGCATATTCAAGCAACCATAGCGAAGCAGACGGAGAGATTATGGCTCTTACATGGCATCTTCTTCCTGCACCTGGCCAGGATACGGATGGCTTGACACAGAAATTGCTGCGGGAGACACAAAAATATGAACAGAGGATTGCAAGGTTACTTTCAAATCTCTCCGTTGATAAAACACTACACATGGAAATCCAAATCTTGAAAGGTGACCACTCATACAGAAATTTACTAACCGAGAAAAGAGAGAGGCCAGTTTTTTTTTTTCAAACAGAAAAATGAAAATGCAAATGTTTTGAATAGAATCGCAAAAAACTAAAAAACTAAAAAAATCAGACGATCAGTAAGTATTCATTTCAAGTGAGCACACACAAATGCACTAGACACTGGGATAACAATTCAGTCTCTGCTGTGAATTCTTAAAATTAACATTATGCATAATCTGTGTGAGCAGTCATTTTCATGGATAAAAAAAATTGTTATATTTTCATTAATTTTTCATATTCGCATGGGAGCATTTTATTTCACAAACACAAAAGCGAAAATACAGTTTTTCCGAGGTTTAAATCAACCAACATCACATGACAGATCCTCCGAGACCAGCGTGTAATGTGATTCCCCCCGACTTATTTTCCTTGTTAACTTGACTGAGTGCACAGGCCTCTTCTGCATAATTGCATTTTCTACCCATTTCTTTATTGACTCCACAACTGTATTTATCTCACTGGGAAGCAGACGGTCGAACGCAGCCACTGACACCGCCAAATGTCAAGATAAGCCCGGGATGAGATGCAATTTCAGTATCAGGACTCCATTTTGCAATAATTTCTGGACGAAGAGGCTTTTCGGAGTTTTTTAAACCAAAATTGGTGTTCAATAGTTCCGTTGTTTTCAGATCCCAGTAATTATTGCTATATCAGTATGAAAATGTTCAGGAGACAATATTCTCATCACACACTTGTAATTTCTCTCTTTAAATGGCTGTAAGGAATATGTGATGTCATCGTCCATATACCAGTCGGAGCTTCGCTCAACTCCAATGAGATAATGGTGCTTCTGTCACCATTAGCTGCAGTAGGAGCACTGAGAAACAAAGGTCAGGGCTCTGGCTTATTCACATAATAATAAAAAAAAACTAACCAAAAAGGACTTGATAAAGATATTATAATGAGAGACAAGTTGTTTTCTACATTTCCTGAATCACACAAAGAAATTCATGGTTGAAACCATTTGAAAACATTTCACTCGTTGTGAATGGCCACATTGTGAAGCAATGAGTAATAACCTTACAAAGCAGTGCTCAGCCTGTAACTGCCTGGAAAAAAATAAAAAAGTAAGACAACTGGGAACTTCACTACAGGGTATCATTAAACTCGGATATCAACTAAATGCTGGGAATGTTTCATTTCGATGTATTCTCTTGATCCATAAAAACAATTTGTCATTTGTTAAGTACGGAGAATGATGGCGCATGACAACAAATATTTAACCAGCCAAAAAAGAAGCCATTTTGACACAAGCCACCTTCAATATTGAAATTTGGTCACACTTTACAATACTTATATGCTGAAATAATGCTGAAGTGATGCATGACTCATGATTTAATGCAAGAATTGATGCAAGAAGTACCATGAATTCCTGTTGCTCACCATTAAAAAATAATCACATCATTTTATGAGATTAGTTCACACCTAATAGATCATAAATAAAGGAACGCAAATTTACAGTTACTTCTACATTAATACAAAAAGTCGCCAAATTAGCTGGATTTCTCTTCCATTAGTTTATTTCAGGATGACGCAATTACACGATGTAAGGCGTAAATACTTTTACACTCCATGATGTTATATGACCCAATACGATTGATGTTATTTGTCTTATTGTGGGTGCCTTGAAAAATGGCTAGAAACAGTCCTCATCAGTGAGTTATAATGTAAGCCAGATACGATTGACAAATTGAGTGGAGAGTAAATGGAGTGTAAGTTAGCTGGTTTAAATGTATAAAACCGCACAGTATTGGAGGGAACTAAATTTCTTACATTTCATAGACAGATTGGTGTGGTATGATGCAGAAAATGGGTGCGGAGACATCGTCCTGTAGATGGCAGCAGAGGGGGGCTGATATGACTCACCGTATGTCTCTGTCTCCGCATCCGCTGGAAGGTTGGACCTCAGGATGAAGTTGTTGAGGCTGCTCAGGTAAGCAGGCATGGTGTGGTGCCCCTCGGGGTTATACCAAACCTGATGGAACATATACACACACATAAACACACACACACACACGCACGGACGCACAGACAAGCACCAACACACATTCACATACAAACAAATGTGAGAACTATTTATACCTGCTGCTATAAAGTGCTTCCGATGCCACAGAAAACATTGATAAACTGAAGGATTTTTCAAGAATTAATGAAGACCTTAAAGGAGTGGCAAAAAGATTGATAAAAATGAAACATTACACCTGAGACAATGCTGTCCTATTCCATGCCTAAACCGCAGTGATATACACTGTAATGTGCCAAGGAACTTTCTGTGACATTTCTGCATCATAATGCGTGAATATACCTCAACCAAAACAAGTAGCACCTAACAACCGAGAAAGTGCACCTTTTTTTGAGAAATTCCTACAAGAACTTAGAATACGCCGAGGTTTACTGAAGATTCGAGGCCAACTCGGTTAAATTCAGAAAAAATTTAACCGAGGTAGACCGAAAAATGTTCAGATGTATGAAGAAACATGAATATTCGTCGAATTTCGTGGGAGCTTTGGAATGGACAGTACTGTAGTTCAGCCTGCTGTGTCCCTGCTGCATACAGGAAAGGGCAGACCACGGCCATTATATTAAAAACAACAAAAACACGCTCAGTATTCAGAATATATTCAATCTGTAAGAGCACCAATTTACAAACAAATCAGATACACAACGTAATCTTTAAAAGAGTGCACCTTGAGAGAAAGTGAACATCAAGGTGTCGTCCAAACTTAATTATACCGGACAGACTTCAGGATACCTCGGTAAAATTTTTCCGAGGTTTACAGAGTTGGCCCCAAATCTACAGTAAACCTTGGTTAATCTAAATTTTAGAAGCAATTTCTCAGAAAAAGGTGCTTTTTCTGAGTTTTTAAGTGTTAGTAGTACAATGAGCACAAAACACCAAAAATGCACTAACCGTGGTGAGAGTTCTGTTGCTTGGCACATCCAAAAGGTCCATTTTCAGGTTGGAGGGGAGGGATTGTCCAAAGGAAAAGCCGCCATATCTGTACAGTTTTTAGGAGAAACCATCCATTATTTCACTGATACCGTCCTGGAGAATGCCAGTACCATGCACTCATCATGGAGGACATATTGCTGTGCTAGGTTATGTGCTGATAGGGTAGAACTGAACAGGGAGACTCTAACACTGAGGGCAAAAGCTCTTTCAACACAGTAATTGCACTGGGGTTTAAAGTTTGTATAAACAAAAACAATAATTGGCATTATCTGCAATGTTACTAATCACGATCCATTGGGAATCACTGCGTGACATCTAAATACATTTCTTTAATGCAAGTACACAGTGCTAGTTGTTTCCCAGTGCTGTAACTAAATAAGGAAGGGTAAAAATGCATTTTTTGTGATTAACTATATGCTGCCAATAGAGATGATTGTATTTAATACAATTTGTGTAAGACTGACAGACCTCAAGGGAGACAGTGGGGCTACTGATATGCAGGACCCTTCACCAACACAACAGCTGTTGATGCAGTGTAGTGTTGTACCACTGATAAAACATTCATGTGACATCGTGATGATTTTTTAATTTTGTGTAAGCTGGGAGAGGTAATGGTCCTTCTCACCTGTTCCGGATGAAGTCGTTGGCGGTGGCCAGCAGGTATGACTCAGTATTAACGCCCGTCAGGTTATAGACTATCTGGGAGGAAGGGGCAGTCTTGTGGGGCGGCTCATAGCTGTATCGCGGGCAGATCTGGATCACAGACAGACATACCCAGTGACTGTCACGACACACATCTTCTTCACAAATAACAGGGTCCAAGCAAAAAGAGGCAATTGTTGATTTTGAAGCAGCGAAGACCAAGGACATGGTTATGGCTTCAGCAACCGTAAAGACATCATTAAAACATAGCTTATTTTTCCCCTTGCCATGTGCACAGCTGAGTAGGCACGCACACACACACACACACACACACACAAACATAAACGCAGACAATAGTTGTGAACTTACAACTTGACCTGTCTCTCCTTCTCTCTGCTAAATGCTTGCAATGTAGCCTGAAGTTAATGAGACATCTAGTAGGCGTGCACTCCAACTACCTTGTCTGTAGCCTCGTAATCACGACAGGCAGAGCCCTCATGATGAAAAGCCAAAAGGCTTCCGGGTAATTTCAAATTCTCAAGGTAGATGATAGATTTCAAGCCTCATCTTTGAACAAACGTCGAATGTAGGTCAGTCAAGGGCATGGTTTCATTAATAACCCAACAGACATTTCCAGAAGTAAAAGTGAAACACGTTATATTAACTGGGACCAAGTCTGGCAAACAATGAAATGGAGTAGAGCGCCTTTCTGTTTTTTCACGAGCAAATATAGATGCAGAAGATACCTGCTTTGTTCTTTATCAACTTATATATCATATCTACAGAGGACTGAGATCAGGGTTTCAATATTTCAGCAAACTTTCATAAAGCCTGCAGAAGCGAGACCTCGAGAATACTGCTACGTAAGCATAGCATTGTACTGAGGCTCTTCCACCACACTAGAACAATTTGTGTGCATTGGTTTGCTCTAATGTTCTTCATTTAACTCACACAAACTCACTCACCTGTTCTGTCTTGGAGCAGTGGCAGGGTTTGAATTCAACTTGGTCATCATTTTTGCCTGAGAACCCAGGCTCCCCCTTTGCAAATCTTGGGCACACCCTGAGGATAATATCATTCAGTGAGACACCATTGAATCGTGAAGTAACATTTCTACATGCGTTACTGAGCCAAAGGTGTGTGGACAATACACTGAAACCTCATTGACATATGTGGAAAATGGACATTTTCCATTCAAAATATTTGACATTGTTATTGAATTTTGAATCAATGGTGCAGGCTGTAGACTCCCAGCTCTCATTTGAGGGTATTTTGCAGATTTTAATACCCTTAAATGGAGGCTGAATGTCATCCCTATCAGGTAATACAAAGCAATTAATTGCAAATTCAAACAAAATGTCAGATGTTTTGAATTTAAAAATGTCCATTCTCTATGTTTGTCAGCGATGATTCAGAGAGGTGTGCGTACACTTTTGGCTATACAGTGTAATTGCACACAGTCAATGCAACATTAAGCATAGTTCAATACATGCCCAGTGGATGAAACAAAAAATGTTGCTCAATGGCTTCATATTTTTCAGCGTTAGAACTGTCTGATGGAAGAATTCCATCACTAGCTACCAACTAATAAAGGTATAATTAGTAAGTGACAGAAAAATCATTCTTAATGATTCATATTCATGTTATTACAGCATCAAGTAAAAGCTAAATGGAAGATGTGACAGAGTGTAGCAGGTAGAGAGAACAATATTTACGCAGTATCACGAGAGGGAGTGCTCTTACACTAAATATCGTCACAGGTGTGATTCGGTCATGGCAGATAATCACAGGCGCGACAAAATTGAGCATAAGAGCCACAACCTGGAGTGTGATATTGTGATTATTCCACAGTTCGATAAACAGTAATTGTATTCTAACATAATGAACAACTGACATTTCAGACAGGATACAATCAAATCATTTGTTTACATTTTTCTCCACCAATAAAAATAGTTCCAAAAAAAGACAAACTGGGCGCAGTGCTGCCTGCTACTATGCAACACACAAACACAAACAGCCTGTCTGTTTCTTGCTTCAGCGCTATCAGGCTGGATACATTGATTTGCACATCCCTGTTAAAGCTGTATCCAATGAAACATGAATTTGGTGACATTGAGAGAGTTGTTTGTTGCTTTGGTGGTATGATAGTTTGGTTCCGCTCTACTAACATTATAGTCCAACACTGTAGACGTTGCTAACTTTCCTTTAGCCAACTAACAGTTGCCTTCAACGAAACAAACAAACTGTTAGATTTAATATGAATTTCATGTAACAAACCCTGACAAGCAGAGTGAAACAGTACGTAAACTGTCAGAGTGATGCTATACTAATTATCAGCAAGCCGAGAAAACTTCTTGTCCAATTAGAATGCTCAACCAGAACTGACTGCTGTATAAACAGAAACAGAGAGGGGTAAAAGGCAATATACAGAGGACTGCGGAGGCAGGGAGTGAGAGGGCAGTGTTTGTTCTTTAATGGGGCTTTTTGATCTTTTGCATGTCTGTCAGATGCCCACTCAACATGCGCTATCTCTAGCCATGCAGAAATTCAGCAGGAGAAAAGCAAACTCTTTCCTTCCCCAGCTATTAACCCCGGAATAGCCACAACCGTATTATAAAATGTGAAATTTCCACATCAGCACAACCTATCATTCAAAAATCCCTCATATAAGCGTGTCAATGGCAACTGGCATTTCTCCATTCAGCACGAGTCTACCCTCCTCATCCCTAACAGTATAAGCCTCCATCTTAGAGAGCCAGGCTTTCTCAGGAGCACCCGTAGCCCACTTAAAATTCAAGCCCACATGCATCTGGTGGAGAAACTAGGTCCCTGAAGATCATACAGTGTATAAATCATTGGTATAGAAAGCTGGCCTGAACACTATACACAGACCAAAAACTAAGTAAAGGTTTAAGGCTTGAGGTGACATAACTGTGTGATTAGACAGTTTTTTATACCGCATTCTAATGGCATTGAGTATCTCGGAGACAATATTCTAAAAAGAAAAGAAAAACATCCTCGTTCAGAGGGTTAAAACGAGAGCAGAGCAGACAGGCTTGTTTGCTGCGGTGTTTTATTTAGGGAGCTGGGGGCAGGGGGTGGGGTGTGATCTATCGGGGGGGTACAGCCAGGCTGACAGGGATGTGTTTCTGAGGAGCTAAAAGCCCCCCCGAGACTCAAAGCTTTTTACAACTGCAGGAAAATGACCCCCTGGCACATCCAATGAGAATAAAGTGTAGGGGGTGCAGTGTACAGAGGATAGCGGTTGGGCTGGGTTAAATTGGGGCAGATGGGGGGGGGCAAATACTCACGTCTCGCTGCCGCCTTCAAGGCACGTGTTGTCTAGTCCAGGGAGGGACATCATGGTATCCACCAGTTTACTGGAGTCGGCATTCTGGTTGCTGTTAACAAAAGGGCAGTCTCTAAATGCCTGGCTTGCATCTAGACAATTTGATAATCATTGTAATGTAATTTCATAACATCATCATAATAGATTTATTATTCCACTGCAATTTAGGCAGAAAAATCTTCCCTATAGGTCAATTATAAATGGATTAGACCCTTTCGTGAATTTGCTAATCCAACGCAACATTTTTGGATGGCAAGCGGTCTTTGCAGATGTGAAAGGTCCAGGTTTCACAAATCAGCAGAAACTCCGATCTGTAAACTAATGCCAAATACAAACTCCAAGCAGATGGACCAAGCAGGACTTTCCAAATTGTGATGAATATGCAGCACGGTTGGGTTCAATTACTTTTTTCAATTACAATTAAAATTACAATTACTTTCAGGACGGAAAATTCAATTACAATTACTCTTCGAGAAAAAAAAATCAATTAAAATTAAATTGCAGTTATGAAAGTAATTGAATACAATTACTGTAATTGTTATTGAAAAAAGTAATTGAACCCAACCCTGATATGCAGTGTACTGGAGGACTGGCCATTCCTATGATGCATTTGTGTGGAGTAAGAACACCTCGGCATTGGCACACCTGAAGAAGGAGTACTGCTGGTCAGTATGGTAGAGAGCCGGAGAGAGCGTCATCTTAGGGAAGGACTGCAGGTCACTCCGGATGGAGCCCAGACCCATGGCCGCGATAACAAACAGGACAGGCAGTAGGATCTGGGAGATTAGCCCCTTCCAGTCCCGCCGCGAGTGGTGCACTCGCTTTATGAGCATCGCTGCCACCTGCTGGCCAAGCAGTGCCAGGCCTCTCACTGTGGAGCGTCCAGTCAGAGCTGGGGAAAATGGAAGAGGAACTAGGATTACAGTCACGAATGAGGCTGTATAACAACTACCACTGCGGACGCTGATCAGCTTGATGAAATGCCTAAATAAAACATCGAATTCAGCTGCAGTTAAGGAGAGGAATTAATGGTTTTCATTATTTCTTCAAGTAAAAGTCCAATATAGAGACATAGCATGTACATCAAATTAAGACACACACTAAGCTTACTACTTGACCAAAATGAGTCATGAATCTCAATTCAGTACTGAATTTTCCATCTTTTGGATGAGATGTTAAACTGTGGTCCTGACTCATTGTGGTCATTAAAGATCCTGTGACACTCTTCGACATGAGTAGGAGGTTCACCAGTGCCCTGGCTAAATTCTCAACCTGCCTCATTTAACCAGCCCTGTAATCATCCCAAATTTAATTGTTTGTGCCATTTGCCCACTGACTCTCCAAATCAAGCTGATGTGCGACGAGTGCTCTGGTGCAGCAGAGCTGCTGTTGGATCACTGAGGTGGGTGTTGCTCATTGGTGCTGGTGAGGTGAGATATACCTCATATGACTGTAAAGTGCTTTGAGTAATTATGAGAAGGTGCCACATAAATGCTATGTACTTTCATAAATTGATTCATTCTTTCAAATTAGTCTACACACTGACCCTTGGACTTCAGAAAGTGTCCTCAAAAGCGAGAAAATTCAAGGAGGGAAACAGTGTTTGTCTAATCCCTACCACCACCAAACCATCTGCGCTTTTCAGGTTCCGGTTAAGTTCCTGGTAGCGGTGATTGATAAGGTGGTTGATGTGCTGTGGAGTGGGAGGGAGGGGGAGGGGCCTCACTTTCTTTATCTCCAGCGCAGCTTCCTGCCGCGCCCTCCGGCAGGCTGTCACAGGAAACAGAGAGGTCCACCACCGAGTCCACCTCAGGCCCAGCTCTCGCTCCAGCCTCCTCTGGCTCATCCTGAGTTAGCTGAAGGAAGACCTGCAGAGACCAGACTGGAGTTTATGACCCAAACTCCTCACCCAAGGGCCGTCTGTGTGAGTCTGAACACCAGCAGCTCTGTCTATCGCAGCCCCCTCAAGGTCTTTCATCCTTAGCATGTGTATGTGTGTGCGCGTACGCATGAGTGTGTGTGTGCGTGTGTGCGTGCGAGTGCACGTTTATCTGCGTGCATGTATTGTGGGCACGTGTTTGTGTGTGTATGCATGTGCTCATTTGCATGTGTGCGTGTGGGCGTGTGCGTGCGAGTGCACGTTTATCTGCGTGCATCTATTGTGGGCACATGTTTGTGTGTGAGCATGTGCTTATTTGCGTGTGTGCATATGTGTGTTTGGGTGCATATGGGCAAATGTGAGTGCGCATCCACGTTTGTGTGTTCCTGAGTACGGGTATGTTTATGTGTGTCCATGCATGTGTTTGTACGTGTGTGTGTGTGTGTGTGTGTTTGGTGCGAGTGTATGTGTGTGTTGATGCGTGTGTGTATGTGTGCATATGATGGGGTGTGTGTATATATGTGTGCGTTGAAGCGTGTGTATATGTGCGTGTATTGGGGAGTGTATCTGTATGTTTGTTGGGGCGTGTGCGTATATGTGTTTTGATGCATGCGTGTATAAGAGTGAGTGTTGGGGTGCGTGTGTATATACTTGTATTGGACCACGTGTGTATACGTGTGTGTTGGTGCGAGTGTGTATATGTGTGTGTTGGTGCGAGTGTGTATGCGTGTGTGTCGGTGCGCGTGCATATACGTGTGTGTGTTGGTGCGAGTGTGTATGCGTGCGTGTCGCTGCGCATGTGTACACATATGTGTTGGTGCAAGTGTGTATGTGTGTGTATGTGCACGTCTCCCTCACATCTTACCTCCTCCAGAGTGGTGTCAGACACCCCATAGCAGCCCAGCTGCAGGGCATCCAGGTTTCGATCGAGGCCGGTCAGCAGGGCGTGATAGTTCTCCGCGTTGTGAGAGCCGAAGGGGGGAAGGCTGTAAACTACATCTCCCACCTGCCCCTCCTTCAGTCGAGCCTCCGGGAGGTGTGACTGGATGAAAGCTTTCACCTCCTCGCCATCAAACCGCATTTCTGAGTCTGGAGTCTGGATCTGATAGAGGAAGAGGGTAGAGGAGTCACATCGGAGAACAGCGATCAAAAGTAAATTAACGCCAACAAAAGAAGAAGACATGCAGAAAGAGAGATGGCAAAAGGATGAGAAATAACAAAGAAGAAAAAGATTAGTCTGGTACGACTAAAGGCGAGAGAAATTCTAAAAGAACTTGAGTGTCTTATCTTAAAACACCTGAGCTCAGAGTACAATAAAGGCAGAGGGGAAACTAGCTCCTGCTTCAAGATGCCATTAAAACCAAGACACCCTGAATATATTTAAAATTCACTGCTTTCATGGGGCTTCAGGACAGATAGCCCAAGCCTCCCTGTTTTCATATTTTTTCAGTGATGTGCCTTTGGGAAATTTTCTTTGTAAAAAAGAATTGAGCGGATGTAATTTAATTGAACTGAATCACATTGAACGGAGCTGAGCAGAATCAAATTGAACTGACTTGTATTAAACTGGACTGAATTGAAAATGTAAATTTTTTTCGAGATAAAGAAGTTGAGTCAAAGTAGAGAAATAAACAGAAAAGACCGAATGAGTGGTTGAGGGTTTCGCGAACCACCAAGAGATGGTAAGAATCATCGCAAGCTGCCAATAGTCAAAAGGCAACAAGAAAGAATTGCCAAGACTCGTCAAAAATCACCAAGAGTTAACAAAAATGGTTCACCAAAAAGAGTCACCATTTACCTTCTTGGTGAGGGTGAGGTTGTAGCCTTGTGCCAGCTTGTCTTTGAGGTAAAAGGGTGAGCCGCAACATTTGAGTCCCCCTCTTTCCAGGAAAGCAATGCGGTCACTCAAAACCTCCGCCTCGTCCAAGTGATGAGTGGACAAGATGATGGTACGCTCTGTGCACATGAAACATCATGGTATCACATAACATCTCATCCACGCACAGAAGCTTTTAAAATATTAAACCAGCCGTGGCGTACACAGAACATCAAAACTTCCAAATATCATTCAGCATTAGCTTCACAGATTCAAAACATCAAAACACCACAGACCAACAGCTTTAGATGCACAAAGTCAGCGCACGAAAACACCACACACCATCAGCTTGAGATACACAAACTCAGCACACGAAAACACCACACACCATCAGCTTGAGATACAAACTCAGCGCACAAGAACACCACGCACCATCAGCTTTAGATACACAAACTCAGCGCACAAGAACACCACACACCATCAGCTTGAGGTACACAAACTCAGCGAACAAAAACACCACACACCATCAGCTTTAGATACACAAACTCAGCTCACGAAAACACCACACACCATCAGCTTGAGATACACAAACTCAGCGCACAAGAACACCACACACCATCAGCTTGAGGTACACAAACTCAGCTCACGAAAACACCACACACCATCAGCTTGAGATACACAAACTCAGCGCACAAGAACACCACACACCATCAGCTTTAGATACACAAACTCAGCGTAGGAAAACACCACACACCATCAGCTTTAGATACACAAACTCAGTGCACGAAAACACCACACACCATCAGCTTGAGATACACAAACTCAGCGTAGGAAAACACCACACACCATCAGCTTTAGATACACAAACTCAGCGCACAAGAACACCACACACCATTAGCTTGAGGTACACAAACTCAGCGTACGAAAACACCACACACCATCAGCTTTAGATACACAAACTCAGCTCACGAAAACACCACACACCATCAGCTTTAGATACACAAACTCAGCGCTTTAAAACAACTCACACCATCAGCTTGAGATACACAAACTCAGTGTACGAAAACACCACACACCATCAGTTAGAGATACACAAACTCAGCACATGAAAACACCACACAACATCAGCTTTAAATACACAAACTCAGCGGAGGAAAACACCACACACCATCAGCTTTAGATACACAAACTAACGTCAAAAAAAATATCCTACGAAATCAGCTTCAGATACACAAACTCAGAGCATAAAAAGATCCCACATCAGCAGCTTTAGATACACAAACTCAGAGCAAAAAAACACACCTCAACATTAGCTTTAGATACACTGACTAAGAGTATGAAAACATCACACAACATCAAGTTTTGATATACAAACTCAGACCATGAAAACAGTCCACAACATCAGCTTTAGGCACACAAATTCAGCGGACCAAGAAAAGTTTTTAAATTAACTTCCACGGTAACATCTCTAGCGTAAACTGACAGGCAAAAATAATTAAAGTTCAGAAACGCATATCTGCAAATGCGCATTGATAACAATCGCTTATTACCAACACTGCTCAGGGATTCAAATTTTTTTCCATCTTTTTCAATCAGGAAATACTGCACGTACCTTGAGGAAATCAATTCTGTGCTCATTAAATTCAGAAAGAATGGCTGTGTGAATGATAAGAGGAGGCCAGGACTCATTAAAGTTATAGAAATAATTTAAAGTCAGTGAATCCGTGCAAAATCTCCACATCCAGTCATCGGCCTGTCCAATATTCGGCGAGCGCAATTAGCAAATGCTGAAAGGTTGCATGCATGCTGGTTTTTGTTCCCACCAGGGGGCCTAATGACCTAATTTTCCCCGTATTTGCTAAATATTAAGTCTGTGCCTCGCTAAATGAGGACTATGCAACCGGTAGGAGTCCCATCAAGCTACTGAATAAATACCACACATCTTGATTATGGCCGCCAAGTCCCAACAGATGCACAATTTAACGCTCAAAAAATATTGCTTGGCTCGGGGCTACCAAACAGTCAGGCGCAGCCTGGATCAACACGACAAAAGGACAAATCTCAGTGTAAATAAGCATCTCGGTGATGGTAGAACCTCAGGTTAAAGTGCTGTTTCTTAAAGAAGCAACATTGATGGACAGGGGTGGTGCAACAGGTCACTGTGTAACTGGTCAGAAAATAATCCAAGGGAAAGATGGAGATGACAATCCTGTGAGTCAGTCAGGAAAACAGGAAATAAGAGCAGTGAACACCATTTACCTTTCTTGTGCTGGATGACAATGTCCCAGATACTCCGTCTGGAGCAGGGGTCCACTCCAGTGGTGGGCTCGTCCAGGATCACCAGATGGGATCCTCCGATGAAGGCGATGGAGATGGAGAGTTTTCGCTTCATGCCGCCGGACAGAGTCCCCACCCGCTTATGTCGATGTGCATACATCCCTGTTTCCTGCAGGATTCTGGGGGAAAAAAATGGTACCAAAAGGTCAGCGTTAGAGGAAGTCTGCATAACTTCCCCACAAAAAAACTGATCTGGGTATAAAGCGAGAGTGCACATGATGAGAAAACCGTGAAGCAGAAAATTTTATCTCCAAGGGTAAACATACGTAAATCCCAAAAAGATTTCTATTACTTTCTGGCTTTTGCTGAAGGTACGTAACTGTAAACTTTTCAGGGCAGGATAGTTTAAAGTCAATTTCAGACACGGCCTCAGATGTATCCCAACATTCAAAAAAAGTAGCCTGCTTTCCTTCACTACCACCTAGCCTACTAACAGGAAATTGACAAAAGAATGCATTTTTTAATGCATCTGGGCTCATTTTAGCACTTTCCCTTATTGCTCCCTCACCACTCACACTTCCTTCAACACTCCATGTGACGTCTCCCTCATAACTATTGAGGGCCTCCTCATTAAGGGACCCGGTATAAATACATGTGCGGATGTGATAAGACGTGCGCACTAGATCTAACTGAACTGCTCCCAGGGAGGGAGAGTGAACTAGGACACAGCATCAATGCAGACTCCCCACCATAGGGTTTTACAGTTCACTTCTACTGCGAAAAATTAGAATGAGACAGACTTTAACATGGCAGCTCCTCCACGTGAACACGCAGATGGGAAGGAGTGGGTAGGGAGAGAGTGAGGCAGGGGTTTGAGCTGCACTGGATTCTCACTTGCGCACTTCCTGATGCAGTTCCTCCTTCGTCCAGTGGGGGGCCTTGATCTGAGCGTACAGTAGCAGGTGTTCTTTGGTGGTCATGTGGTCAAAGTGCACGTCATACTGCATGCAGACTCCCAGGTCCTTGCGAATCTCATTTATGTAGGTCTGCATGTCCCTCCCATACACCTCAATGGAGCCGGAAGTGGGGCCAAACAAACCGGTCAGGAGAGACCTGCATGCAGATGGTGGGACATTTGCATATTACTTACAGACAATACTGAGCCATTCAGACATCAAGCAATTATTTCCAGGGATCAGTAATAATGTAAACCTTCTCCATAAATGTCCCCCCTAAAGAATTTGAGTTCGCTAAATCCCATTCTTCTACTTTCTCATTGAAGTGTCTATCCTAAATTTTATATATTGGTGGATTTTGCAGTCACTGAAGTTCATTTTCACGCTCCAAATATCACAGTTTCATTTATAACAAGTATAAAGTGCTGCTATTTTTCTCAGACAATCCAGGGGCAGAACTATATTGTTTGTAATATTTTTTTTCCAGAAAGAATACACTGCAAAAACTAGAGCAGGGATCACCAACTCCGTTCCTGGGGGGCCACTATCCTGTAGGTTTATGCTCTACCTGCTGTTCAGCACACCTGATTCAACTAATTAGCCACTCAATTTCCCAGCTCGTGATCTTGTTATGTAGCTAATTAGTTGAATCAGGTGTGCTGAACAGCAGGTAGAGCATAAACCTACAGTATAGTGGTCCTCCAGGAACGGAGTTGGTGATCCCTGAACTCGAGGTTCAAGTGAATCTAAGTTTCAACTGGTCTGCCACCCTGCCACGCTCACTTAAGAGAGGGAAACGAGGCCAACATTAAATACCAATGCAATTTATATCCTAATGATGCCACGTGCAAAGTTCATGACATTTGCTCAATATTTGTGCTACTAAAGGTTATGGGTCATTCAAACCGGAGTCTATGGGTTTAGGAATGTGAAAGGTCACAAAATGGCCATTCCTTAAAATCGTGAATACCCATCGTTTATGTGTTGAGACAAGTTGCATGCTACTTACATACAAAGTTTCATCCCTTATTAGAAAGGTGTATTAGAAAGGTTGAAAATGGACTAGTTCAGTTTTTCAATATGACTACCCCGCCACGCCCACTTTTAGTGGAAGGGGGCTGGAATGGAATTCAAAATTAGTTCCTGTGGTGAGGATGTCGCACACCAAGCTTTGGTGAGTATTTGTGACTGCGAGAGGTTATAGGTCAAGTTGTTAACGGACGACAGATAACGGTCAGACAAACCAACAGGTGACAGCGTTTACATCGTCTTAAAAACTCAAGCTGGTCAACAACCAGTTGATTGAATTATTATATCAAGCCAAGTCATCTTGTTGCTTTGACTAAGTTAAGTTCTGTGAATGTGAAGAGTAGTGATATACTTGAATCTTTACATTCAAAGACCTTAACCCCTTCAGACCTGAATTATGTTCCAAGGTTGTGAAAAATATAGCAATCCCTTTTTTCTGAACTATATATGATGTGCTATTTTTATAGTGACAAATTCATTCTTCCCTAGTGTAGAATTGAGTTCAATGACATAGTTTCAGACCCACTGTCCATTCAAATGGACAGCAACATTTGAAAAAATTCTGAGTTAAAACTTGCCGTTAAACATTTGATATTATGCTTTAATTCAAACATTCTGTCGGTCAATATTGTTTTAAAAGTATGATATCTTTTCCCAAATATCTATAAATGTGAATAAAACTGTTGAAAATAGTCCTTACTTCGTCGTGTGGAGTGAAGTCCTGCCATGCCTCTCTTCAGTGTGTTGTATTTTTTAAAAATGGCCACAAGGATACCTATACTGCTGTTTGATTGGTTGCTAAACGTCCACTCAAATGGTCTTGAGGACTTAGGTGGTGTTAAATGTTGCAAAAAAAAAAAACATTTGTCATGTGATGTCCATCGTAATGGACACAGGGTCTGAAGGGGTTAACTTGGCAACAAGAGGACCTGACTTTATTAAGTTGAGTGAACAAAATTGTTTTTTACAGTGCACTGCCAATGCACAACCGACATTCATATCATTCATTCATTTTCTATACCCGCTTATTCCTCACTAGGGTCGCGGGGCGAACTGGAGCCTATCCCGAAGGCAGGGACCCACTCTGGACAGGTTGCCAGTCCATCGCAGGGCGCACACACCATTCACACACCATTCACACTCACACTCATACCTATGGGCAATTTAGCATCTCCAATTAACCAGACATGCATGTCTTTGGACTGTGGGAGGAAACCAGAGTACTCGGAGAAAACCCACCCGAATACGCGGAGAACATGCAAACTCCACACAGAAAGGCCCCAGATCGGATTCAAACCCACAACCTTCTTGCTGTGAGGCAACAATGCTAACCACTGTGCCGCCCGTTACAATGAGTAACATGTTGAACCTCCTTTCAAAGATGTTTTATTGGATTTCAGGTGTCTGCTCTTTAGCAGGAGGCGTAGAAGTTCCTGAAATTACATCATCACATTTGAATATGCAGCGTGAATGTTACCCCCGGCATCTCCATAGGAAAACAGCACGGAGAGGATCAATTTCAGAGGGTAACATGAGGCATAGATATTGCAACAGAAATGCCATTGTGGGAAGACATCAAAAATGTTGTTTTATGAATAAATAACAAACTGATACTCCAGGGTACATGCAGTTCAGAAGTACTAAAACATCCAAGCTGGAGCAGATATGTTATTAGAGATGGAAACTGCAGGGGGTCAGGTACTGTCGTAGCGGTCCAGTCATCATGAGTCTGTTCCGCTAATAAATGCAGTTCTGCCTCCTGGCTAAAAAGCCTTGCTGATAAATAAATCCAGGTCAAGGCAACAAAATATCGAGAAGAACTATTTTCTGAACCTGGATTTTTCACAGCTCTGAGTGTCACACAGACAGCAAATGAAGAGAATAGTGCCCTCACATGGTTGTAGTCTTCCCTGCGCCATTGTGACCCAGCAGTGCGGTGACGTGGCCCTCATAGAAGGAGACGTTCAGATTCTGTACCGCGGCTCGGCTTCCGTACATCTTCGTCAGGCCGTGGAGGGAGACCCCGACTGGCAGGCCAGAAAACTCAACCTCCTCTGGAGAGCGGAAACCGTCGGCAGCTGAGAGAGAGAAAACGAGAGAGAAACTCAAACTCATTTCGATTGCAAATCTACAGATATGACCGGAGTAGCAAGAAAAGCTTTTGCACACCGGTAAGCAGACAGGCGCACTGGAGAAAGGCCGACTAAGGGCTACAGTAACGAGAAAAACTCTCGCACACGGTCTTCTCACTTGCAATTAATTTATTAGTTGACATTTCAGTCAACAGGTCGATTGACCGAAACGCCGGCTAATAAATTAATCGCAAGTGAGAAGACGGTGTGCAGGAGCTTTTCGTATCGCGAACCTCCGAAAAGTGGAGTAACAAAGTATGAAAAATACAAACAAAAATATACAGTGAAAACAACAAAATTATTATTACAACAAAATATGCAGTGAAAATACGCTGAAGAGGTCGAGCAAGATTATACAATCAAAGGAATGCTAACTGCCATTTTGTGAGAATTAGGTGACATTTCCCCTTCGCATTCAGAGCGTTAAATTGATTTTTTTTCCAAGGAGCAAATGCACTCCGAAGTCAAAAGAGTTGAACGAAATACAATTAAAAAATATCAGAACGCTGCATTATACACATACAACATATCTACAGACATTTCTACCCTCAGTTTTTTTTTTTGTGGGAAGCACTGCGCCCCCGAGTAAAACACTTTCATGGCCACAGTCCACGTCATGTTTTTTTAGGACTTTAAAGCTAATAAACAACAATTCTTAGACATGAACAACAAAAAACCCAAAAGAGGGTAGCATGGTGGCGCAGGTCATGGCACTGACTGCGCAGTTTAACAGTTTTGGGTTCAAAATCTCGATACTGCTTTTCTGAGTAGTGCTGGGATGTTGCATAACTCCAACAGTCAGAATTTGACATATTAGTGCCATATATCTTACTGCTGAAAAAGTTTGTAGTATTTTAACTGAAAAATTTGGAATCTTACATTTCCAAATATAGTATTTGTATTGTTCCCAGCCATAAAATTGGGTGATGAGACTGTTGGGTTTTCCATAATGACAAAGGGTCAACTTTTTAAACCAAGGGCTAGTTTCCACTTGTAAAATTTGTAGTCAGGGCTGTGGATGGCACCTGCCCATTCAGGCTGCATTTACTTCCATAAACTTCATATTCGCAGGGGCATTTTATAGATTGTTTTAGAAATGCATTTCACTGAAAGTCGTATATGGTCTCTTGAGTCTCTGAGCTCGATAAACAATAACTCTCTACTTTGAGGAATTTTTTAATGAAATGTACAAACTCTTCGGCTGCAGTATTTATAAAAATAAAGATTGTGAATGGTTACCTCTTGCGCTGTCATGGAATTTTCTTTCCAAAAATTAGATTACCATTTGTACTTAGACTGGAAATGTTTTAAGCCAAATTGAACCATTATGACATATGGGCGACCATGGCTGGCTCTGGGTTGTGGCTACATGAGCTCATGCGGGGAGAGGGCCATAGTCCCTCTCCCTCGCCCCTCAGTTAAGCTCCTTTTTAACAAAAGATAAGGTCTCATGAAATGGCAGCTGTGTAAATTACAGACAAAGTGCTCAGCGTTCCAACAGGCAATTAAGAGGGCATGTTCCTGAACAATCAAAATGTAATAACTCTCAATTTCCTGGACCTCAGGAGATTAGTCATGAGGATGGGTGACGGAATGCATGTGTGTGGGTGTTACGGGCCGTATGTGCTTCCATGTGACTTTTCTTATCCCCACCCCCTCCAGGCTTCAGGTTTCAGCTCCATCAGCTGAAAAGGATTAACAATCACACAGGTGTGGAGCCTCACCAATTAACCAGGAGGATTTAAATGCTGGAGGAGCGTTGGAGGCACATTTATTTTCCCTCTCCAGTTTCAGCTGGTGTTGTATGTGGTTTTGGTTTTCATTTTTTCAATGCCGTTCAGCTTTTCTGTTTTTGAAACCAGTGATTTTTTTTCTTTCATTCACTGTTTCTATTTCAGTTAGATTTTTTTTTGCCTCTGTTAGATTAAATTAAATTGTTTTTATTTTTTTAAAGGAAGTTTATCTTTGTTCTTCCTTCTCTCCCCAAGTTTTATGTCGCCTCCAATCGACGGAACCAGACATATTTTACTGGGGCATGTGCCCCAGTATAATTTCACCCAGGAGGAAAAAAAAAAAATCACGTTTTAAGTCTACATGGCCACATAACTTACAGTAAGAGAATCTACAGTAACAGAGTGCATAGGCACACAACTACTTGATATGATAACTGTAACTCGTTGCCACTTTATTCACTTCACTCCGTATAGTACACAGTTGCATGTGGCAACTTAATATTCATGTGGCTTTGGCTGTGATTCGGCTAGTGCTCACTTCAGAACTTCAGAACACAAGGTCACACACAACTGTGTCTGTCAGTGCTGACTGCTCTCGCCGTCATTCTTTCCACCTGTCTTCAGGTTAGTGCTGGGCAACTGCCTGTCCTTGTTTGTTTTTCTCCTCTGTGTCGCCATTTACATGGGAATTTAAATGTCACAACTTTGCTTAAACTTTGCTTTGCTGGCCATCTTGCCAGCTAGCTCAGGCTGTAAATTGAAGTAGCCTAGTGCAGACGTTAGCTGCTGCCTTGTAGCTAACTGGCTCATTATAGACATAACGTTTATTCATAATGGTTAGCTTAGCACTGTCAACTCGGTTTCTGGAGATTGCTATCGATGTTTGATGAGCATATATGAGCTATTTCACGTTAAAAATGGGTTCTGTATGAACAGAGAATCGGGCTCATCGAGTACTTTGGTTATGAGACAAGATAATCTGACATGAATGTATACTTATACGCTTGCGTTGTTTGTGACCCAGATGAGTCCCAGTACAGTATTAGGTCTAGTAACGCCCCTGTCACCTCCCTCATTCCATAGATCACCAGGGATGTAACATCAGGAAAGTTAAGGGACGTAAAAGACCAGGATGAAAAGGGTTTATAAACTTGAGCATTTACCCATACAATGCGAGTAACTGAAGTACAGAGACAAGAAAGAATTCCGTTCCATTGCACCCGCATTCGAAATTTGAGAAATGTTTGATTAATTGAGGCTTCTTTCTGCCATAGTCTGAATATCCAAATTTAAGATGAATTTCACCATAATATATACTGAACGCACTAGTCTGGAACTTTGAAATATGTCTTGCCCGTCCAGTTTTGCTTTTCTTTCCTCTTAATGTTACTCTGCTCCTCAGGAAGCAGAACTTTCAAAATGTCATTTTATGTCACGCATTTGCTAAGGGAAAAGAACAGCAGTTATTTCAACAACACATTCCTGAAGGCTCTCAGGCAAATGATGCTGGACTTAAAGGATGACCAGCCAATCATGCGGTCAAATGAAAAGTTCTAATTTGCATACACTGTTAGCATACAGGTGGGAGGTATAGTTTTGATTTTAATCAGTTAAACGCTGTAGTGCAATTTATTAGTTTTAGCAGACGTCTGAAGTCACTCGCACTGCGCGCCAGCACAACTTTACTTTTAGATGAATTCTGTAAATTTTACACACAAATTCGTTCACAAAACTTTTTAACCTTTCAATTTTCAGGCTTTCTTAAGTGCAAATTCTACATGCGCATACAAATAGCACAATGGAGACTTCGCTACAAAGACATGCACATGGGAGACAAGTAGGGATAATAATAGGGTCACATACTAACTGTGTGTAAATGCCACTAATCATATATTAAATATCCGCAATAGGAGCATGGCGAGACATATCGATGAGGAGTACCTTGGGCTTTGCCCTTTGAGAAGTCAAACTGATTCTTCTGCATGTTGTTGGAGAAGAATAAGGACCGATCCTTTTCCGAGGTCTCTTTTCCGGAACACCCAAACAGGTCTGCCCAGAACGAGGGCATCACAGGGAAGTACCAGGGCACTGCTATACCATAGTTTCCTGGGATAGAAAGCATACAGTGTTGCACTTCCTGTTATTGGATTCCTACACCTTCTCAAAATTAGATTCAAGCACCTCTCAACCTCTTCCCAAACACTTTCAAGTTGCATTTAGCAGCTTTTCCTTACAGCTGGGCTGAATAACATAGTTATTTAACTACTCAGGCTGATCATGAGATATACTTATGAAAGTAATGTAATTAACATCACAAATTTAAGCAGTTTTGAGCACTTTATTCGAAATCCAAGCATTTTTAGAGCTTACAAACACCGCATTAAAATCACAGATTTTTCAATGATTTACAGTACCTGGAGGAAGCCTGCATTCATTAGCAGATATACCACTACCAGCCCGTGTAACTCTTCAAGCAGGACATCCAAAACAAATCATTATAATGCTCTTAACTGAACACTCCAGTGGTGATTTCACAGCAATGGAGTGCAATGGAGGCCTGTATCTCTGATTTGGAATTTTGAATAAGACTTCAGAAACCAGCTCTTTAAGGGGTTAAATCTGCAAATTTAATTAAAGCTGAAGTAAACAGCCCAAGGCTCTGTTGCTCTCAGAAGCAACACATTATTTTTAGGCATAAACTTGTTAAAATCTGTCAACACTTAAATACATTTTGCGCATTAAAAAAAATAACTATTTCCCTTTGGGCGATAACTCTGGACACATAGTCTAAAAATGGCCAACACGGAACAAAACCATCTCTCTCTGCTTTTAATAAGACATGGCACAGTGAATATTTTGCTTGTTCGTGCGTGCACAATAGGTATCACTGGTGTATTCATTTTTTCATGACAGGCATGAGTGCCTGCGGGCGTATACGTATGTGTGTGTGTGCGTGTTTGTGTGTGTGTGTGCATGAGTGCGTGTGTGATGCGCGTGTGTGCATGTATGTAATCTCTGCATTTATACGCAGATACAGTTTTTGCACATATGCCATGCATTTTTTCATACCAGGGAAAACCATGCGGATGTATGTCCCCACTAAGAAGTAGATGATGGAGTCAATTAAGAGAAGCCAACAAAGCCAGCCAAAGGAGCAGGTGTCGCCCGCCAGCGGTGAGATGTAGGAGTTGCTCCACTGGATCCCTGGAGGAGTCGGGGAGTAATGAAACAGCATGTTGTCAGGGGGAGAGGGAAGAACCTGGTTTCACAATGTTCTGTCATAAAGAACTGCACAATGAGACCAGCTCAGGTACCTACCATCTCCCTGACTCTCGTAGCGAGAGATGTACTGGCTGGCGTAACTGAAGCAAGTGGGCGCAAACAGACTCTGAGGAAGGAGAGAAGACATTTCGTTGACAAAGAATGTGTCTATCTATCTCCGTTCATCTGTCTACCTGCCAGTCTACAAACATGTATATCTGTCTGTCTAGGCCAAGTCATCCGCACTATTAGCTTGGTTATGAATCAGCTTGTAAAACAGCACGTTCATGCCAATTTTTTATGACCAATTTATTACAAAATACATGTGGTGATCGGCTCATCAGAAACACATATGTAAATACCAGAAGTGACAAGATCAGGACTGAATGTTTTTGTGACCGGTTTCAAAACTGGTTCTGCAGTGATTTTTAGAGCTTTAGTTCTGTGGTTATTATCAACTACACAACTAAGTTTCTGAGTTTCTGAGTGGCCGCTCTTTTTTCTTTTACTGTTTTTCAGTATGTGTTGCCATGGTTTCACTCGCCACATTGAATAATTACGCTGTTTCAGAGCCTGATATGCCTGTAATTCGGGCACCAAGTATTTGCCCCCTTTGGAAATCTTTCAGTGTCCCGATCTTGCAAGGGAGAATTACCAAGCAAAGTGCTGCAGGTGCGACAGAAGTTATGCTTCTTTCTTAAAAAAAAAAAAGAACCTAAATATTCTATTAAATAAAAGCAATGGCCAATTTAGAACCTCCAGCTGGCCTGATATGCACGTCTTTGGGAGGAAACCAACACAAACACAGAGAGCAAACTTGAACCCACAACCTTTTTGCTGTGTAAATCTGTAAAAAAAAAAAAAAATGAATATACCTATCAAATAAATATGAAGTTAATAATGAATGAAGTAATTAGAGAAATGCTGCTAATTAGCTATCATATTCATAGAACTAGCCTGTGCAGATGCTTTTGTAGTTGTGGTTCAGAGATTTTGAACCTTTTATCAGGGGTGCTTCCAATACTTTGTCCACCTCCTGTATTTGACTGTGGTGGACCCTGCTAAGTTCGGCATTTAAGACCTCCTAGGCAAGTGCAAGTCCAAGCAATTTGTAAAAGTTCCCTAACACAGAGAGGAAAAATAAGGGCTTTTTTTCAGTCAAATATTTGCGCCCCGCATTCATTTAATTTCCATTGATTGTGATTGAATTTCAGACTCTGTTGTACCTGTAGAGTGATTTGTTGTCAATTATCCAATTAGTACAGGCAAATTCCACACAACATGATGATGGCACTGTGCCAAAATGTGTTGGTATTCCCCAGCAGCTAAAAAATGGCCTCATATTGCTATGGAAACTGCCTCCCCTGGGTCAAATGTTGAGAAATGACTGAGCGCAGATGTACAGTAGAGGCAAGCTGAAGTCTCAACCACCATACTTATGCGCTAATGGGTTAGCGGTGCGTGCGTCTGTGTCCGTAACTCTCACCAGCGCGCTCTTGGCAGAGAAGGAGAGTGACGTCTCCAGAGATATGACCACGATGAAGGGGAAGAAGCAGATGACGTAGATCAAGCTGCCGCTGAGGCCTGCTATGTTGGTTTTGTCGAAGAAGGCGCTGACCAGGAAGCTGATGGCCAAGATGGAGAGGCCATAGTTGCAGAGATAGAGGAATAGTAGGAACCCATCGCTGTGGGGCAGTACGTGGCCGGCCTTCAGAATAATGGTGAGGATGATGATGGTCACGACGAGGAAGGCCGAGCTCTCCAGGAACCACGCGCAGAAATGGCTGAAGGGGTTGACTCCCATCATCTTCATATACTATGTAACGGCCAGGGGACAGAGGTAGCTTTCATTAGAAAATTCTGTATTTAAGTCCATATTCAAAAATTAATTCAGTAACGACAGCCATTTTCATATCAGTAGTCCCCATCAGTTTAGCGGAGCAAAAGTAATCAAAGATATTTTGATATTAAGTCATTTTGTTAAAAACTTGGGCGAAGACCGCCACCAGTATAAAAATCCAGAAATGGTCATATATTTATAACCAAAAATAATAGTTGACACAAAAATCATTTGGATGTGGGAGAAACGGCAGACAAAGCAAACAGTGCTTTTCACGAACTGTTCATAACCTATATGTACTTTAACCTCTTAAGAGCCTGCATGCTTAAATGTGAGGATATCACATTTAAGCTTTTATGCAGCTTATACATCATTGCCGTGAATTTAGACGTGCTTTCCTCGCAACTGGGCAGTTTGCCTGCCATCTTGTGGTATAAATAATGCAGTACACTAATTTGCGGAAAAACAAGATGGCGTCCATTGTGGTGAAAGTCCTCTATTGCAGTTCACTGAATAGAACTGGGAAAGATTTTTATAAATTTTTTAAAACTGCGCAATTTTTCTTCTTCTTTTCATGAGGTGCAGGAAACAGAAAGACAGGGGAATTTGAGAACATAAAGAATAAAAATGCTTTGAATATGAATCTCCAAAACTAAAACTGCACTCTGAAAACCTAAGAACTGACTTGTAGATGCAAAAAACGTGATTCATCAAAAATTTCACATCAGGCTTATGCAGAGAACCAAACACTGAGAATTGACTCAAAAGTGGAAATATTAAACATTGTCAACTTCAATTCCGATACCAATTAAACTAATAATTCACAAAAATGTCCTGAGCAAAGGACACCAAATTACAACTGATTATGATCAAAGTTGGCACACAAATTCTCACTCCACTTCAGAATTTGTATGAATATCAAACCTCGTGCAGCCGCAGTTCTCTCTCATGGACCAGCTTCTTCACAAAGTTGGCAATGAACAGAACCCAGGCAATCATGAGCACCAGTGGGAAAGCGAAGGAGATGCTGTTCAAGTACCTGAAATGTAACAAAAAAAGGCATGAGAAAATGCAATTGCTAACACTGCCGAGCAATAAAAAATAAGCCTGGCATAAACACTGATAAAACCATGCGCTCCAGCTGAATTCCTCCAAGAGCCTGGCTCTGCTAACATCAGATATTGCATATGTTCATTTGAATCAGTGGGCTCAAGTGTTATCTGCATTGTGGCACAAGTATTGGCTTGCAGCAGAACCTCCTGTGAGACATGCTTTTCTATTATAAATCCATGTAGAAGAGATACATACTCATCCATCACAGAAAGCCTGCCTGCCCCCGAGAAAGCACTGTTATGCCTTCCTCCACTGTCACATCAATAAAAACGTGTGGAACTACACAATTTGTTGCAAAAATGAATGAATGTTACAATATACTTTGACACAAGGTGTGATATTGGAGTCAAATTCTTTTTTTTTTTTTTTTTTTTGCAAAAATACATTTTATTTGTTTAAATTTCTGCAATGAAATGCAGATTCAGCAAGCTGGTATTGGAACAATTACGACACCATGCATTAAATGCCGCTAGCTCTTCCCTCTACAAATGTTACAGTGAGCCCCAATTATTAAAGGAACATAATTGAGGCATGTTTGGATGCTGAATTTTGCCTGCATTGTGGTTAAACAAATACCATAGCTCTGTACAGCAGACATTTTCACAGCTAATTCCAAGCTTCAATAGAGTAATGTATGTAAATTAAAGAAAAAAAAATATGCTTGATGATTTTTTTTAATTACAAAAAAAGATGCATTTCTATATGCTTCAAAATCTACAAAATGCATAACACTTCAGCACCATTACACCTCTGCCTCAACATGCATTGCACTGGTGGAAAAAACAGCCAATCATATAATTTGGTGTATTCTAAATGCAAAATGTATCCATTATTTAAAATAACACCCACATGAGAAGTGTTGATATTTCATATATTAATGCAACTTCAGTTGAATGAGAATTGGGTCAGTATTTAAATGCAAAAAAAAAAAAAAAACAGAAATAAGTGAAATGTAAATTCCATTTATCTACATATAAATGACGGAAACACAAAGAAAAATATATAGTTCCTCTCAACAGACCGTATTACTTTTTGTAACTATTTTAAAATTTGGTTTGGTGCCTGAAACATGTTCCAAAAGGGAAAAGACACAAGAAAAAAAAACATTGCGGAAGAACATTACTCAGGTGAACAGGTGAATAGGTTACAGGAGATTCAATTATGACTGGGTATAAAATGACAAAAGGCACCATCGCGTTTGCTGGTGTGAGGTTGTCCAATTTGACAAAAGCTGCGTGAAAAACATTTCTCAACATGCAAATGCACATAATTTATTGTTCTCGCCATCAACAGTCCATAATATCCAGAGAATCAAGAAAAACCAGAGCAATTTCTGCATGTAAAAGAGAGGGTCAAACACTAATATTAGTTGTACATGACCTCCGAGCCCTCAGGCATCACTGCATTAAGAACCATTTATTGTATTGGACATAGACGTGTGGGCTTGTAAAAACTTCAGAAGACCTGTGTCATTGGAGAAAGTTTATCCTGTCATAACAGAATGCAAGTTATGACTCAACTTTACAAAAAGGGAGCCATGTAGCAACACCAACCAGGAGCACTGCCGACTTCTCAGGGCTTGATCACATCTGAAATGGACTGATGAGAAAGTAAAAAAGAGTGCTGTGGTTCGACAGGTCCATCTTCCAAAACTGTTTTTGTAAATAATAGATGTTGTGTTCTCAGGGCCAAAAGCAAGGACAATCCTGACTTATCAGTGACTTGTTCAAAAGCCGTCTGTGATGGCACTATTGACGTAGAGGGGCAATGCTATTTTGGACCAACAAATACTGCCTCTCAGTATATGTTGTCTTTTTCAAAGAAGCCCCTGCTTGTTTCAGCCGGATAGCACCAAGCTACACTCTGCACATTGAACAGTGTGAGTTCGTGGTCTCAGAGTGCAGGTGCTAGACTGGCCCGTCTGCAGCCTAGACAAGTCTCCCATTGAACATGTGGTAGATCCAAAGACTAGATGCAACCAAGTCTATGGCTGGGCCGCCAAGTGCTGTATGAGAATTTGGGTCCAAGAAAAGGGTGGTAAGTGAGGCAAAGCTCACGTAATTATATGAAGTTCAAGTTTAATAATGAGCTGGAGCTGATAAATTATTTACAAAGTGGGTGGGGAGAGAGTGGGAGTGTGAGAGTGTGCAAGAGCGAGAGTGTGTGAATGAGTGTGTGAGGGAGTGGGAGGTGGGGGGGAGGGGGGTCTTGAGTAAGGAAAATATATGAAAAGCATGTTATACATTCTAATATTTTACTGGCAGTTTATGAACCACTATAATTGACTACAATTAATAGTAGAATTACATAGTATCAATACCATGTCGAATTTTTGCTTCAGAAAACTACTAATTGGGAAACCATTGGCTCACTGTAGCTGAAATGGTAGCTGCAGAGGACAAAGATTATTTCTGTAGCGAGAGATCATTTTGTCTGAACTGCTGGATAGACACTATTGAGCAGTTTGCACATTAGGCTTGGCTTTGGAGTTTTATTCAGGTAACTCCTGAAAAACAGGGATTGGAGTAAACTCGTCGATATTCTAAACTGCGAGCTTGGCTTCTTTGTGAACATTCAATAACTGATCCTGGTGTGCCATCTAGTGGTAGAATATAACTAACTGCGTGCATATATTTGCAGCTCCATGTCCGCTGACGGACACATCTGCACAAAGATACCCTGCCGAGCACCGCTGTTCTTCTCGAACACGCCAAATCCAGATAATCCTTAAATCATGAATTACATTCACATTTTAATTTTAAGTGGCCAGTGTGAAAGTATACTTTTTATCTTTTCAATGCAGTACAGTAAAAGTCCCAGTAAAAAAAAAAAAAGAAACTCAAGTGCACATACTCAAAAAAAAAAAAAATTAACTACTTAAAGGTGAACTCAGCTAGAAAATCTTTTGGGTATTTTTTGTATTTGTAATTTGTATTTGTATTTTGTATTTGAAAGCATTTGTAAATGCTTTCTATAACTTTTTATCATTATTTGAAAACTAAACTTTGGCTGGTTTTTACAGTCCTAAGCCCCACCCCTCAAAAAAGTTGTTGCACACGGACCTCGTAGTAATATGACCTGTGACGTAGGAAAAGTAAGTTGCAAACGCTCCCAGCTGATCGACCAGTGGTTTGTTCTATACTGATAATTGATTTTGCCTTGATCAATCCTTGATTTCATTGATTGTGAGATAACATTCATCAACATGCCAAATACGTGTGTAGTGGTAGGCTGTAACGAGACTCCAAACAATGGTATGAGTTTACATCACTTCCCAAAAAAGAGATGCCAAGTCTCACGCATTCGGCTAAGTCTCTCGCCTCTTATTGGCATTCACCACCCTGTGCTGAGGTTCATAATTTTCCAATCAGCCCGCACTGGAGAAAGTCACTTGCGGAACAGAAGTCATTGTGCATTAAGTTAATCAGTTTCACGTGCATTACAATCGATTTCCCCACTAGTGCCACGGAAATCGATTACGACTCGGGAATTCTCACGCTTGTCTTTACTGAAAGCAATGGAATTGCGTAAAGATGTTTCAGATGGTCTTGTTTCATAAAAACAATTTAAACGATCATGAAACACATGCATTGTTTCCAATCCCTGAGTAAGAGAAGCACGAGAAGTCCGGAGTCATAATCGCTCTCCGTGTTGCTTGTGTTGAGGTTCACCTTTACGCAAGTGAAACTGAAACTTCAATGCACAAGGATTTTAACTCCGAGTGAGAATCACATTAATAATCTTTCACTGAATAATTGCGGACACGGTGGATAAGCCTACAAATGCGTAGGACCTACGTACAGTAGAAAGTACCAACATCGTAATCGTATGTCTTTTTATGCATATAGTATATGGAAATGTGCATACAATACACACTTATGTGTATGGTTTGGAGTGTGCATGTGTGTGTGATCACGTCCGTGCGCAAATGTGCAGCAATTCAACTAAAGAAACGTACTTGTCCTGTAGGTAGCAGGGGTAGGGGAAGGCCTGCATCTGGACGGCCGGCTCCTCCACTTTGCGGCCGAGCTGCACCTCCATGATGGCTCGATCAATGGCCTCCTGCAGGTACACAAACCCCCGGCTGTATCTCTGTGTCTTGAGGGTCGAGATGAAGGACCCCTTCACCCAGAAGGGGTTTCGAGCGCGATCGGTGCGCATGACGTTCTCGATATTCATGCGGATTGTGTAATCCACTTTCCGGGGAAGAGAGGATGAAGAGGCTTCTCTTCGGTCTCGAGACGATTTCGACGGGTCACTTTTCGGAAGATCAAAGATGATACCTGGGAAGAAATTTGGTGATTATTTACGCACCGAAACAAGCCTGTCTAATGTGTTAATGTCCAATTTGAGTCTTTCCTCACAAGTTGAAAATGAGCTTGCTCTAAGTTACTGCTTGTTTGATGGGCTACATTTTCTGAAGTTTAAATACTGCAAAGAGTCAAAATGAGGAAATATTTTAGATTTATTTAGAAGAAAGTATCAGGACATAGAATTTAAATCAACATATCTAGATGGAGAATTGACTTTTTTTTTTCCATTTCATTTTTGCTATGTGGGAACTTTCCTGGAAAACACAATGCATGACTTGTATATTCATAGGCCGAAGAACAAAGAGTTAAATCAGATAGTAAAAATATTTCCTGATAGATTCAATTTGTCCAATTATCAAGCGTCAAATTAACATCAACAGCTTTATTACCATCTGGATGATGACTAAGCCTGCTTGCTTTAACTTGTAGCGTCATTAATTCATGTCAAATTTGGGGCCAGTATCAGAAAGCAGGATGACGAAAATTTAACTGGATAACTGTGCCGCGTAAAACTGGAGAGTTATTTTTACTTAAGTTCATGTCCCCCACTCAAAAGGGTTTAGGGTTTTACTCAGTGCGGTTATCAACTAACTTACTCATCCTGATTCATGATGCAGTTCCCTTGATAGCCTTGCGTAACGATTGTCGGACCTTTGTGAATGCAACTAAAACACCTTTACCCCATCCCAGCTGATAAGATTCACTAACATTCCAGCATGACTAGATAGAATCAAAATGCATTTAATAATGCTAGCCGTGCGTCCGATATGTTCTATACAGACAACAAAGACGCACATTTCCTTTATTCACAGCAGCGCAAACACACTGACTCGCAGACAGAAAGTCTAGAGATATGGGTTCCTTTGGATTCTTGTGGTGGTAGGCGCTTACTAGCATGAAGGTCGCGGGTGAGGGTGAGGTTCTCGCCGAGCTGGTCGAGTTCCTGGGTGGAGTTGAGGCCCTGGAATCGGTCAAAGTTGATGCAGGAGGACAGGTTGGTCATCAGCGTTGAGAGCGTTGTGATCTGCTGGATGATATGCTTGTTCTGCTCGAGCAGAACAGTCATGTTGGCTGCGCAGAGAAAAAAAGTATTAAAGGCAGGGCAAGATACTGCGGGATGACAGGACAATCTTATGCAGAGGTTTACAACTTCAGCTCATTTAGGGTGTTGGATTCCAAGGGAAAAGTACGAGGCAGGACTTGTAGGAAGTAGAATTCTGTATTCTGTAAAGACAGAGTTAGCTCTAGCAAGTTCTAGGTTCAAAGACCCACTGAGAAACAGTCCCTATGTGCGTCCGTAAAATTCTGTACATATTCCTTAGCGTCTATGTTCAGCTATGTAAAAATCATCACTGCTCAGCATGGAGAGGCAAACTGAGTGCTGGAAATATGAAACTGTGTTACATCGATATGCCGAAATGTTAGGGAAGGAAGGGCAGGGCTGCAAACGAGGCGTTTCAGGCAGTTCATGACCTTTACTTTCTGTTGGAGAGAGTAACTCCCTTTTGCACAGTCTTCGAGCTTTGTAACTGTGCAAACGTTAAGCATGCAAAAAAAAAAAAAATTTTTTGTTAAAGAAGACTATATATTAACTTTATTTATATATATATATATATATATATATATATATATATATATATATTCTGTATATATATATGTGTGTGTGTGTGTGTATAATTTTTTATTTATTTTTTTTTCGAACACTGAAGGTAAGGGGACAATCAAAATAGCATAATATAACCCCTATCTGAAAAATCTGAAGATAAAATATACCTTTTTTTATTCAAAGATTATTTTTTTGGGTATTTCTGTATGACTTTATTAGTTACATAGTGGAGATAGACAGGAAATTTGGGGAGAAGAATAGGGAAGACATGCAGCAAATGACCCTGGCCAGAATTGAACCCGGGTCGCCGCGAGAAGGACACAGCCTTTATGGTGCGTGCTCTTAGACCGATGTGCCACTGGGGCACCCCAAGATACAATATTCTTTGCAATTCTATTTTTTGTTTGAGCGTAATTTCCTCCGCAAAGGGGGTATTTCACCCATATTTTCACCCATTTGTTTGTCTGTCCGTCTTTCTGTCAGTTAACAGATAACAGGATAACTCTAAAAAGTTATGAACGGTTTGGCACAAAATTCAGTACAATGATAGGAGGTAGTCCAAGGATGAGTTGAGTCAATTTTGGAAGTGATCTGGAATATATTTTGGATTCTGAATCCTGAAGAATTACAATATATCTGTCTAATGCAGGTCTGTGTGATATTTCTGACCAGATAACTCAAAGTTATGAACGAGTTCGCATAAAATTAGGCAGGGATGATAGGTGGTAGTCCACGGAAGAGTTGATCTAATTTTCGAAGTGATCCGGAACATATTCTGTGACCAAAAGAACAGACATATGGCGTGGCGGAGGTATATGCTCTACCGAGTGCCCCCCCAGTTAATCATAGGATGGTGCTTGATTTCTTCAGAATTTATAAAAGAATATAAATTCTGTGGAGGAAGAAATCTTTGACATATCGATCCATACCAAACTCTCAGATAAAAAGCTTGAATTA
The DNA here is from genome assembly GCA_029721435.1 of Gymnothorax reevesii. Classification (NCBI taxonomy): domain Eukaryota; kingdom Metazoa; phylum Chordata; class Actinopteri; order Anguilliformes; family Muraenidae; genus Gymnothorax; species Gymnothorax reevesii. Next base: position 59,004,146 of record CM056586.1, read on the forward strand.
CAACAAGCTTTGCGAAAAAATTTCAGGAAATCTGTGCTTTCCTGAGCAACATGAATTCAGAACCTTCGAAAGCCACATCATTTTGCAATGTCATTCATGTGCAGAGGTAAATCCCCCATAGCTTTGAAAAGCAATGTACAATAATGTCATCACAAATAATTCGATCAGTCATTCTGCCAATTAGTTTTCACTTTTGTTCATCAGGCAAAGTAAACGGCAACATGTGTAGGTTAATTAAGAATTGAAAGATGAGGTTAACGCAAGCCTTTCATACCGATGAAGACAGGTAACTGCAAAACAAAACTTACAGAAGCTGCCAAGGGTCTGTTGCATTAGCGGAACATTGATGTTCGTCTGCAGCTGGATGAAGTTTTGCACAAAGGGATTCTTCAGGGAATTCTAGGAAGGCGAATACAGATAGGCCGATAATTAAAGAGAGTGAACTTTGAACTGCCATTTAATAATGATCACAATAATAATAGTAGTAGTAGTACTCATTTAACACAGACAAAGTGTTTCAAAATTTAAAAGAATGTATAAAGCAATAGTATATGGAAAATAAAAAATGCAAAACATAGAACACTGCATGCTACAGTACCAGATTACAAAGTGCTTACAAAATAAAAGAAAATAACATGGGATAAATTAAGATATATAAGGAAAATAAATAGTACAGTATAATGGAAAGCCAAAATGAGTTTTCTTGAACGCCCCTTTGCAGGTAAACTGATGGAATCAATCCAGTCAAGGAAGGAGCAAAGATTACAGGGGGAGAAAAATCGGCGATCAAAATGTGTTGAAGGGTCCCCTCGTGTAACCAGGTCAAAGGTCAATGCAGGCAGCTGCAGTGTTTTGTTACCTCGAGTAAGGGGAGGGTTTTCTGCAGCAATTCTGCTGATTGCATCACATAGCCAGAGGACTTGAGCCAGTCCTGGGCGTACACCTTCAGGTCAGCGAACTGTTGCAGTGTAGCGTTGGACTGGGAGGCAACGGAAACACATTATATACATACTCCTTAAAATGCACCAAGTTTTGCACATTATAAGATGTGTAATAGACCACTGGAACTCAGATTAGTTCCTTTGGGATGATGATGAGTTCATTGGCTTATTTCCCCTGTCTTCTTTTATCACATTAACTAAATGAGCCAATTATCCAACACTGATTTGGTGATAAACATTTGTCCAAAAAAATCTGCTTCAAGTTAGGATGGAAGCAAGTCTGTAATTAATTTTTTTCCCCTCAAAGGTCAACAAGAAAATGATAAGGTTGATTAAATAATTAAGAGTAAAAGTTGGCAGACATTTTATTACTATGAATGATCAGAGCAGTACAGGAATTGATGTAAAGTTTGTGACCGAGTATGTGTATGTGTGTGTGTGTGTGTGTGTGTGTACACATCAGGGCATGCATTTGAATGTATCTCTGATTGTGAGAGACAGAAAGCCCAAGAGAGAGCGTGAAAGGTGAATTATTTTCAGATGTTTACATACTTGTACGAACATTAACATATTTGTCGCAGCTAACTGGCGGGTGCATATTTATGAGGGCAGGTGTGCATGTGCTTGCGTCCACGTGTGAGTGTGTTTTAGGTACCTTCCTGATAATTTCTCTGGTCAAGGGTGTATCAGGGGTGAACAGGACTCGACCCAATAACAGAGGCTTCAGGAAAGCCCAGGCAACAGCGCCCCCTGTGGTGTTCACCATATCCAGGTAGAAGTTCATACAAAATGGAGCTGGGAGAGGATCGGTCATTGTTATTACCGTTCATATTCAATATTTATCTACAAACCAAATGTTATACTTGAATAAACTCTACAAATCTACATAAGAGTTCACTAGGAACTATTTCTGGTTTGCAAGAGTAGTTGTAACACTACGTGTTTGCTGTAAATTTAACTTGTCATTCAGCTTCTGACATTCAACACAATCTGTTGATGTGATGAATCACAGTCTGCACATCAGTTTCCTGTTACATGTCCGATGTAACCCATTTGCATAGTTTGTTACATACAAGTGGTCATTTTCTTTACATTTTGCAATATCTCAATGTAGTCAATGCACTAATCAAATTGTGATTTAAAGCCAATGCAAAACATCCACAATAGTGATTAATGAGAAGTAAAATGACCGGGCAGTAACAAACTGGCGATAGTTAATCATAACTTTGGAGGCATTACTTTGCGGTAGGAAAGGTAGTGAAATTATCCAGTCATCAAATCTAACAATCAGTGAACTCATCACAGATCACTGCATTACATTACAGCACTGGATCACTTCCTGGGAGCCACAGTGCCAGCTGTACTGTGAAGGCAGTAGCACTGCCACTGGTTGGAAGAGATAATGCCTCAATCTCATCAATATACATGTATTTTCTCAAAATTTAGTTCATTCAGCAATTCAGTTACTATAAGGATTCTATGCCAAATAAATAAAAAACAGATAGACCTGTGGCTTTTCAGCTAATGACTAATTTATCTACAAGCAGCAGGCGAAAATGACGCCGTAACTTCTATATCTCTTGGCACAGACAAATGAGCTGTCCCCCATTTTATTCACATTTCTCAACACAAGGAGCACAGTTCTGCATTACAACATGGCAGTAATGTCTCACTAGCATGGCGAGGAATCTTGAACTTCTCGATGAGCTCCTCGACTTCAGGGTCCCCCTGCGTGGCAGGGTCCGAGTCAGCGACGATGGGAAGCTTGGTAATTCCGAACAGGGACAGCATTCCGCTCGAACACATTGCCCGAGATATTGTGGCAAATGTTGCCTTGCTGGACATGGCGGAACGCTGTCTGTGCACCAACTGGATGGAAGTGCGACGGAGACAGAAAGAAATGTATAAAAGAGATGGCATTCATCAGCCATCATACGCATTACATGATTTACAGTGAAGAGGTGAGCACGCATGCTGTTGTCACCGGCACATTAGGGGGTATCCCGTGAGAAAAATAATCTCCATATTGCTAAGTCCACATTCCACAGCTGTTTTCTTTCGCAGAACACGAGTCTCAAAAATGAGAAACATGCTAATGGTGACAAAAGTGTCAACAACCGGCCCACAATGCCTTGAGGATTTTTAATTCATCAGTGTTCCCACCGCGTCCATTTTGGTCTTAGTGAATGGACTTTGTTTATTTAAATTTTTGTAATGAATCTGGAAATTGCAATTCTGTTTTAAAGGAGTTTTCTCTTAGCATTAACTGACGGCACACCAGAATCCCTGAAGATCCTATCACAATTTCAGCAAGTCGTAACTAGACTGGACACTCAGTCCAGGAAAAAAGATCCAAGCACTCAAACTTTTCAACGTCTTTATCTCTTTCTTTCTCTCTTTCCATATCGCTGTTTTGCCACTCATACGAGCGCTTTGTGGTTTTCTTGATTTCGTATAAGACTGGACAGACTGGCTAGCACAGAGAGTTTCACGTTTGTTATAAATAATTTTCTGGTTTGACGTTCTTGTTGTGGACTGCTTGGTTTTTATCGTGCGTGCGTTTGTTTTTTTATCAGTACATTCTAATCCTGTTTGGTCTGGTATGTCTGTGACAATCAAACATATTATTATCTATCTTTTGTTGAAGCCTTTAGCTCAGTTGGCCGCTCCCAAGCTAAATAAAGGCCTTTAGGTTTTAATGGTTGAAGACGGGGGAGTAGATGATGATGGAGGAGCAGACTCACACTTCGAAACTCTGGGTTAGCAACGAGGTTGAGATCCCCAATGGAGACCAGGTAACTCTCCAGCTGGTCGATGGCAGGCAGGAGTTTGTCCATCATGTCCATCAAGAATTTGACCACCTCCAGCATGAACCCGATCAGGCTTTGCATGTCAGTGGACAGCACCACCTGAGGGGCGGGGCCAAGGGGAAGAATCATTACAGGGTGGTTTTGTTGAGAGGAGACAACTAGTCAAATTCAGCATTAGCATTTGAACAGACTGTTACACCAACCAAGCTCACTGGTCCTGGATACCTTGAACCGAACCAAACCTGTGTACGTGAGCAGGTATCCAGTTTTACACTCATTTTCTTCATGAGTCTCTAAGTTCAATTGAGGAGCTCGTCAATAAAAATGTACTGTCAATGCACATACTCCATTAAGGTTATCACACAGCCACAAAAACTGCGCTAGCCTAGCTCAAACCGATCTCCATCAGAGCACTGGTATGCTTTATCTCTTGCCTTCTGCCCCCTCTCTCTTGAACTCTTTGCTGCAGTTTGTGATGGTAACATGGTTCAATCAGTAATGGGGGTTTCCATGAGATACTAGTAGGGTGTCTGAATGGCTGACAACCTCTCACTGACAGCCTCTCATGGAGAAGCACTGGCAGCGAGAGAGATAGACAGGCTGACTGACATTTTATTCAGTGAAATGACCATTGGCTCAAAATACATACGACAACAGAATATACTGCACTTGCTCTTTGATGAATACATGCTCACACACATACGAAGAGGCCCTCTTACCCTGTAAATGACATTCTCCACATTGACGTAGCGAACCACCAGCACCAAGAAGTTGTACCACTCGTGTGGACTCAGAGAGCAGAAAGCTTTGAAGATCTGCTGCTCGGTGCGGTTGAGAGCCAGGGAAGACGAGTTATCACAGTGTCTCATGGTTGTAAGCCACGCCAGAAGCTGATAGAGAAAGACCGCAAAACAGGATCATGTATTTTCAGAACCATGAGCACCAGGGAGAATAAAGTCACCAAACCAGAAACATGGTGTCCTGCCTTTGAATATTTCTCTCAACGTACGAGTGATGTTGCTTCAGTGAAGCACAGTAACCAATTATATACAAAATATATCAGAAACATTGTCCAACCATATAAATTTTTCTTTCTACGTTTGAGCCCAACTAAGGGGAAATTAGTAAAAAAAAAAAACCATACAGGGGGTAACTTAATACATGAAAATATTGCATGCGCATGGCATGCATAAATATTTCACTTAATAAATGACCAACTTCATCGAAACACCTTTTTTCTTTGTTCTACAGTATACTATATGTGCAATCTATATGACCTTTGCATCATACTTTAGTTTTAAATCAATTTCAAGTATCAAATGCCTCAATACCCATAAGTGGAGTGTGTACTTACAGTGCCATAACAATTTCTTTCACTTTCAAATGAAAAATGTTGGTAAATGGCCGCCATTTTCAATTTTCATGTGGATAATGGTTTTTTGTTCTTACATGACTGGCCTATATGTAATCTGAATGCCAAACTTGATGCTTGTATAACAATTTAAAACGTTTTTCAGTTCTGCTCTACGACAAGATAATACAATATTCGTTTGTATTTGACTGTATGGAAGTAACATCTTTCCCATCAGATGTTTAAATAGGCTGGTTAACACCTGAATTTTGCCATTTGCCATAAGCAAATTTATATAATTCCAAAATTTTCAAAAGGGCTTTTCGCGGGGAAAAAACACCAAAGTTCCAGACCATTATATTGCAGTGAGGTAAATTGCTAACTGCATTCCATCGTCAGGTCACTGCCTTGTGGTCTCACCAACCAAAAATGAGCAAACATGAGTCAGTCGCTTGTTCATATTTATACGTAAGTTCATTTATTTTAGCTTTCCGCTGAATAGGAAAAAAGGCAACAGGTAAGGTGAAATGTTAAACTTGTTTGCCATGCTAATGTTGACTGGACAGGAGAGGGGCAGCACCTTGAGGTTGTCGTCAGGTAGAACTATGTTCAGCAGATGATTGAGGACCTCAGCAGGAATTCCAGTCAGATGATGGACATCCTCCACAAAGGCAGTTTTGTTCTTCAAAAGGCCAGCCACATTCACCTGACCTGCGAGACACAAGAAACTCAATGTACTCAAAAACAGGTCACAGACCCACAAAGAAGGAATGCTGTTTCATTTAGCCACAAGCATAAATCAGTGTTTCCCAAACTGTGCGCTGTGGCACGCCGGCGTGCCGTGAGAGCTTCCTAGGTGTGCAGAAAACCCACTTACTGTTTTTTTTTTTCCTGACAGCCTAATAATATAAAACGGATGAACTTACAGGGTATAAAAATAACAATTCGTGTCATCGTAAATTCATTCAATTCGGTTCATTAAAATGCCTTCTCTATGTTTCCGCATCATGTATACAATATTCAAATTTGATTATGAATATTTTCCATTTGCATTTGTGCATTTGCGATATTGATGTTAAGTGTGTGTTCTGTCGAAATGAAAATGAGTCTTATAGTCATTTATTTTATGATTGGATAAAAGCCTGAAACTTGGTTGGAAAGCTCGAGTGGTTGTCTCGCCATTCGGTCGTGCTGCGGAGTAGGTAGTGCAAGCAGAACGCTGCAATATCATAGCGGTGTGCCGTGAGATTTTTTCATGGTAAACAGTGTGCCGCGAGAGAAAAAAGTTTGGGAAACACTGGCATAGATAATGTTAAAACGATTAGGAATTAGAGACTAGCAAAGGTGGAAGTGTACCAAGGGCTTTGACACTACTGGTGTTGAGAAAAGTCAGGCTCGACACATTGAACCCCAGGTTACTGGAGAGGGCAGACGTCCTGAAAAACAGAAAAGTGCCGTCAGGACTCGCAGATTGCTGCAATGAATAGTCCATTCCAGCGCACGCACTGATACAACAAAAGTCTAAGCAAATCAAAATCAAGACAAATGTATTCCTAAAGTGCTCTTTTCCCCACTCAAGGGCCTAACAATGGCAGGCGCCGTACCAGTTGGTGTTTAAGTGGTACTTGGAGGGATCTCCCACGATGGTCTCAAACAGCGCGTCGCTGAGGGCTTTGAGGCTGGACCCCCCGTCTCTCAGCAGGCTGGCTGACACCATGTGAACCGCTTCGACAGAAGGGAGTCCCATCTCACACAGGAAGCCCGTGGGGACAGACACCACCCTGTATAGGTCCTGAATCGAGCTCATCCTCTCCAGTTGACACAGCTTACACACAGAAAGAAAGGGGGTGAAGAGTTTGGGGTGGGGCGGTCATCAAAATTGCAACCTCATGAATGCACATTGAACCTACGGAAGTCAGAATGTTCTCTGAGCGGGTAATTCTTCACTTATGTGAAGCTCTGTCTGTGCTTACTTGTCAAGGTGATTTTGTAGGGTGCATGTGAATCAGTCAATAGTAACAAAGATTCCTTTTGATGAGGGTAATGCAGAAGGCCACAGTACTTGAGTCATGGAGCCAAGATCATGGCAGGAGTGGTCCCTTTTGTACACAAGCTTATGACTGCCATGGGTCATGTGACTTCCTATTTCTGTTTGCCTTTCTGTTTCTCATTTTCAGTCCCATCAAAATAATTTGGCTCCCCCCACATCATCAAGGGACTGGCATCACCTGTTTGGAGCCCTTTCGACTTCATTCACCACAGAATCAAGGACGTCAGGCCGATGTCTACTTTCTAAACCAGCGCCCATGTCAGCACGCGACTCAGTTCAAAGCAGTTCAGTGGAGGTAAATAGAACACGTTGAGTCGTCTATTTTTCACAAGTAGCTAGGTGGGTTTAATTCCGATTCTCAAAAAACACCTCTTAACGGGGAGCATAGCGAGTGGTGAGAGAGAGGCTGTCCTAACATTCTGCTTTCTGTTAGCGTTTCTCAGCAACCTCACCACTACAATGCTGTCTTTGCCTTTGCCTGAACAGACTTTTTGTCTAACTGGAAATTAAGTGGCATAAAAATTAGATACGGAGGTGTATGAAGTGGCTGAAGTTGCATGAGACCAATAAGCTGAGTGTTTTCAAGATGGCTTCCCTCTCACCCCTCTGAAACGCAAGTGCCTTTCGGACACTCAACTTGAGCATGTTCGGCTGGTGATTGTGTTTAGTTAAGCCTTGATTTATTTTACAAGTAGTTCAGGCTTGCCTCTGTTATCATTAATAAATAATTAATTTTACTGAACTGTAACTGAATGGACCTCCATTTTTTTTGTTATGTTCTTGAAATGAGCCAGACATAGCAATAATACCACAGTGTATGCAAGACACAAGTAAATAAAACTCTGCGTAGTGCACCAAAAAGCTTAGGGATGCCCCTAAATACATGAAGGGATGCCTGTAAGTGATATAAGATGTACTGCATATATTTCACCCCAGTTGAGCACTGTAAATGAGTGTTCTGTCGTAATATACTGTAAAACTGTGGAATATGTGACATGTTTATAATCTAAACGCCAGTGCAAAAAAGTTAAATATTTTTGGAAATAAGTGTTCTCATTCAAAACACTGATGTTTATTGGGTGTTGCAATCAAGGTTTTTCGGATTTGTTGAATACACTTTAAAACAGAATCTAAACACTGTGACATGTTTAAAAAGTGTTACAAAAAGTATTTAGAACTTAAATATTTGGAGACCACAAAGGAAAAACGACCAAATTTTTTGTATTTCATATATGCAAATATATGTAAACATTTGCATATTTTTTGTTTCTGAGATTGTTTTGAATTTTTAATTCATCATTTCTTCACAATATGAAAATTTGACTGATCATTTTTCCATTGTGCTCTTCATTTGGTTTTAGAGTGTAGATTAATTAAGGTTTCTACTTTCCTGTAAGAACATAATTTGCATTTAAGCTATTTAAAGACAGAAATATATCCCTTTGAACAATTAATTGATTTTATGGCTGAAATAAATCCAGCAGTTTTTCACTTTTTTACCTGGATCATCAGCCTGTCTAAGCGAGGGACGTACTGATCGGACATCCAGTCGGTCATGATGATTTCAGACGCAGTTTGTCCAATCAGAGCCAGGTGAAGAAGTGCGTCTGAATGAGAGAAAGGGAGGGACAGAGGAAAGACGAATCAAATTCTTCGCCTCAAGCACAGTCTCAGAAAAAAATGTTCCCCTCATCTCCGAAACACCCTTTGGAAGTTTTTTTTTTATTTAAGGAACCATTCTTGGCCCCTTTAAACAGTGTGAAGGATCTCAGCAGCCGCGCACATCCATATAAGGCCGGTGTTGGACTAAAAACAAATCCCCCCCCCAAAATAAAAATAAACAGAAGAAAAGTCCCCACACTTCAACTCCCTTTTCGGTGCATTAATTTTTTTTTCTTTTTTTAAAAAATTTGGCATCTCCAATCCCACCCGAATCTGGATTGCCCAATTGGGGAACTATGTACAAAGCTTGCTCGTATGCAACCCCTTGCTGCCAACTCTCCTCCGAAGCACGTGCCTGTCTGCCACTGATTCTTACACACTCATTGGTTGAATCTTCGCAAGTTCAGAACTAGGGCGGAGGATATCCGGACATGAACCAACCCGGAGTCTTCCTGACGAGCGCCCGTCTGGCCAACAGGAGGCCCTGGAGCAACGAACAAAGCTGATATATTATATACCCAAATCCGGCAGTCCCCTCCCAATTTGAAACCCTGTAGCGCGATAGCCAATTGTGCGCTACTCTGAAAAAGCTGCCGACCCCTGCCGGTGGGTACGCCGGGGCTCGAATTCACGACATGGTGATCACCTCTGCACTGCAGAGCAGTGCCTTAACCGAGTGAGCCACCCGGCAGCTCCGGTGCATTAATTTAGCACATCCGCCAATGGTGAATGTGCTAAATGAATGCACCGAAAAGGGAGCTGAACTGTGCAGACTTTTCTTCTGTTTATTTCAAAGATCTCAGACTTTAACTTTTCTGACAATGGAATCCTAGAAGAACCTCATTTGGACCACCATCTAAAAGTGCTAACAGAGCCCAAAGGAACATCTGCCTTAAAAAAAACAGGGTTTAAAAAAAAAAAGACAAAACCCTCGTAATACTGCAGGATCTGACTCTGGGCAACATTGTACAATACAGATTAACTGGAGCATTGAGTGAACGGCTGCAGGCGAATTTTCAATGTTACACATCCATCATAAAGCTTCATTGTGGAAAATGCCTGCTGTCCTACGTGCACCCATCCTTTTAAGCAGTTCTTTTCTGTATACCTAGCAGCAAGGAATGCAATAAAAACATGCATAAAGTAAACTGACAAGGCTATAAAGCTCAATACATCCTGGAGAAATTACCCAAACAATTTTCTTTATGTATTATTCCACAGGCATTAAAAATAACTGTAAAATGTCAAAGATTTAGATTCAAAACAAGAACAATGCATCTACGTATTCTGTAATAAATCAGAGGAAGGCAATCAGAGGCTATTGGTCAGGCGACAAGCGGAGATTTAAAATAGGATGGCTTTTACAATCGCACAGTCTCAAGTGTGCCAATTTAAAACAATTCCATAGTATCATGATAAAGTAATTGCACACCGTAATTGAATGGTTCAACGGTTACCATAGGAATACATTAACGTGCTACACAAATACAAACACAGAGAAATCTCAGAGCTTAATAACTAATACCAACTAAGTGCAGGTAGCATGTTACATTTTTTTCCACTTCAAAAGTTGGTGGGGAGACAGAAGTAAATAAAGGAGGTGATTAACAGAGTTCAGCCCAGGATTAAACCTTAGACAAGGGGAAATATGGAAGCCTCCGAGGGGTCTGGGCGTTTCTACCCCAGGAGAAAGGGTATGTTAGGTCATATAATTCTGGACTGTATCACTTCTAATGCAGTGAGACTCCATGACTGTCATATTACTAGGAGTATAAAATTTGAAGTGACTATCGCATAACCGCAAAGAGCACAATGAGCAAGTTTCTGTTTCTGATTCCGAGAATCTGTAATTGAAGGTCATTTTGGTAAAATAGTTTTCATGTCTAAAATCTGTTCATAAAATCATGATGATTGAATGCCATTAACCGTTTTAATTCTTTTTTCAGCACATGACAATAACACAAAGAAAAAATGTGAATTACTTCTAGGCTCATGTGTGCATTTCCATTTGCACACAAAGAAATAAAACAAACTGTATTTGTCCTTGCCCTAAAGTCTAGCCATTCATTCGTCCCAAATTAGTTGGATGATCTGAAACATTTAAGTGAGAAAAATATGGAAAAATAGAAGTAATGGGTATTGGGGTCAATACTTTTTCATAGCTCTGCAGAACTCCAAGGAATGTACATATACACCAAGCACTTCTGAGTGTAAAAATACCTGACTTGCCCCAGTAAAACTATTATGGCTAACTAATACTGAATACGGCTTTTGGCTGTGAGAAGAATGACAAAATCCTTGACTGTCATTGTCATAAAGCAGCAACAGAAAATATTAATTAATCAGGTCATGCCCGTGTATGAGCTGCATTGCAGCCACTCTATTCTCACATCATTGCTTGCTGTTGTATTGATTACAGTGTAGATCCAGGCCTTGAACTGAAAATGATGTATTTCTTTGATTCGAAGCTGATTGTGGCATAAAAAACACCCCTTCAAATTTTTTAAATGTATTCTTTTCCCCAGCACAGCGCTTGGTGATTCCAACGCGGTGCAACGTCACGTGTGCTGGGAATAGGGTGAACCCTGATTGAATTTCGCCAAGGTCATGAGATTTAATAAGCCACTGAATTTATTCTCCTGAACACTGGGTACATGCCCTCTGGGCCCTCATGAGGTTTTCAAAATCTGACATTAAGTCTAGCATGTATGGTTTCAATTTGACTAATGTGTAGTTTTACGCTATAAGAGGGAAGAAAGGCTTTGGTTGATCCATCAATATCAGGGGAGGCATTAAAACCAATACGTGCTTTAGAGCCTAACACATATAGGTGCTGTATTTTGGCTACTGCCATGTAGGAAGCATTGATATGATATTCAGATATAGCCAAATGGAAAAAAAAAATGGTGAAACAAAACTTTCTGGTATTATTGAATGCAAAAAGTTATAATTCAGGATTAAAGCTATCTAATGGAAATCAAAGGGAAAAAAGTTGTATGAAATTCAAATTCACAAATGTAAAGGTAGTGCGGGACAGTCAAGGAGTCAGAAAGCAAAAGTCCTCCCAGGTTTTTCTTCCAGCCATGAAGTCAGCCAGCTGTCTTCACCAGTCAGCTCAGCCATCGCTAAAGAATTGTGAAACCTAGAAAATCCAGGTGATTGAGTAAAAATATTAAAATACTTCCTGAATCTGGATTTTCCACCTCTGTAAAAGTCATCGAGGGTCAAAAAAAAAAAAAACATCAGAGTAGATGCTTTATTCAACATGAAGGTCATGATGGAGCGATTGCAGAATGATAAGAAAAATATAAGCATAATTACCTTGGGATTCACTGAAAAGGTTCCTGAACAAATAAGCGAAAGGGAGCCCAGCTGGAATTCTATCACCAATGTCAGCCAACATTAACGGGAGCCTAAAAGATAAATAAATAGCAATGAAGACTTGCTTTGCACTTCTCCAATTTTAGCTTTTTCTCATTTTCATTCTGAAAATCGCACACCATACATAACGCTCCTGTGATCTGGAAAGACAAGGGACGTATTTCACTTCGGGAAGAAAATGAGTTTGACCCTCATTTGCAATAATTAAGAGTGGTGAAAACCTTAAAGCACTTGCTATTAGCGTGATTTCGACTGTCAAAATCAAGCTTCTTTTACTTTTTTTTGTTAGGAGAAGTCCAGAACCTTAAAGTTTTAGTTCAATTGCAAGACTCTTGCCACTGATAAACTCACTACATTTTTCCAGATTACAGGAGAACTGTTCAAAGACACACTGTCGCGGACTCACTCTCCATGAAAAACTTAAGTTAACCTGATGCTAAAATTGATGAACAACTGTAAAATCAACTCACTTGTTCACCCAGTTTGTTGAATTCAAGGTCAGCAGATGGCCCATATTCATCTTCGCAGCTCCGATCGCTATCTGCGCTATTTGGGCCTCAGTGTCGTTAGTGGTTGGGGTGAGCATGTTGTAGATAGACTTCAGGAGTTCTTGGGAGATGCCAATAATCTGATCCATTGGATCAAGATCAGAAGAGGTGATAACCAGGACTCTTCGGAGGGTCTGCTCAAAGTCACCAATGATGCTCTCAGTGGCCTGGAGTGCTGGGTGCGGTACCATGGCTAGCAGAGACTGGACAGAGGCAGCTATTGTGGAGGTGGCAATGCCTATGTCAACGTCGGTATGGTTGAAAGTACTGGCCATAGTCTCCAAGATTAAGAAGGAGGATTTAAGGTAATTTCTGTTCTGTGGTGGTAGCATGGGGTTCAGGAGGACAACTGCTTGATGCAGAGATTGGAGTACTGCAGGTAACTGGTTTATGGATGGGTCCTGGGATAAGCCAGTCCACAAGCTCCTAGACACTAGGTCTGACACAGTGAAGAGAATGGGAACAAAGCCATCGGTAGACATACTTAGGTCCTCAGGAGATTCTGTGATATTCAGCATGATCAGAAGAGAGACAGTGATCTCTCTGGAGATGTTGAAGAAATGATGGGGGATTTCAGCACTGCTGGAGATACCTTGAAGTCCATTGAGGAGGGGGGTCTGGAGAGGGAGGACATAGTTTCTCTGCTCTTCTGGAAGACCATGGACTAAATGTTCCATCACCTGTGTAACTGCCTGTGCTTTTTCCTCATTGCTTTCAAAGGTCATGTTGGAGGTTGAGAGGTTCCAAAGGGCTTCCGTGGCAAGTGCACTGTTGAGAATGAGGTAATATGAGATATTCTGAGAAGACTCCCCAGCTGGAGGTTTTTCCTTCCCAGCAGCCATCAGGTGGTAGTTCAGAGAGCTTGTTATCAAGCTGACGGATCCCAAAAGTTTTACCTTGTCCTTTGGGCAGTACAGAAGCCCAGCAATCCCTTTAATCATCTGTGCAGAGGAATTGATGCACTGAAGTTTCTCTGGTGGTAAGAAGGTAGCAAAAGCAGTGACAGACTGATCAAGTGCCATCATATAGGGGGCTAAGCTTGTCTGGGACTCTGGTCTTGATAAAGAAGTTTGGAGATTGTAAACAATGCCAGAAATCAGGTCATCAATATTATTTGGAACCTCCAGGTTTTTATTCAATATGCCATTTACTGCTGTCAAAAACTGTATAGCTGTATCAGTGTGGTTGCTCATCTGGTTATTAATTATTTTAGAAACGATGGGGCTCAACTCCTGGATCATGTGCTCAACGTTCAGAGCAATGTCAAGGGAAGGCTTCCGGGACAGCACCATAGCTACGTCAATGAGGGTACTCATACTTTCTATAAGTGTCTCCATTTTCCCGAGGTCGTCTGGATCCCAGCCCTCTCTAGCAATCTGTGTGAACACATCAAAATACCTTTCCCATTGGCCAGATACTGTGATAAAGGACAGAACACGGAGGAAGGTGTCAATGGTCTCTGACTCACTGGAGTCTCCAGTGAACTCCATGGACAGGCCCTTCAGGACAGTTGCAAGGTCCGGATTAGCAAAAAACACATGAACTGTTTCCATAATGTCGTCCATTGTAGGCGGGACAGAGAGGGCCTTTAATAGAGCTGGGTAATCGATTTCAAGGAGGTCCTCTATCAGAGGCCTGTCAGCCATACGCTTGACCCTTTTGGTGGAGGGTGTCTTAGGCAGGAAGCCAACCTGCTCCGCGAGTCGCCCAATGAAGTCATCAAGGGGGGCAAAGACATCACCCATGTCGACCATCTCCCACAACATGTAAATTGCGTCCCCGACTGTACCAAAGAAGATATCTGAGTCTGAAGAAAGAGGAACATTCATCTCCATGACGGCAGACAGGATAACCTTAAATGTGCTGCAGATTTGTTCCATGGCCTCCCAAAAGAACTCCATTCCAGAGGTTTCTGTTGAACTCCACCAAGCACTCAGCTCAAAAGCCTTTTCTAGAACCAGGGCGGTGGTGTTCTCACCCAGCAGCAGCATCATAAACTGGTAAGCCTCAGGCCAGTCCCCCAGTATCTTCAGCCTGATAACCTCCATAACGGTGTCCTTTAGTACTTTGTTGATGAACTTGCTATCAGTGCTGAAGAAGCCTGCTCCGCTAGTTAATTGGTGAAGGGAGTCATCGGTCCAGTTCAACCCGGTCAAAAAGATCTGGAAGGCCTGGCCCATATAGTTAGGGGGGGCAGAGAAGTTGTCTTGCTGAAGGGAGTTCTGGAGGGTGAAGTTTATCGTCAGGTCCAATGCCTCCAAGAATGGCTGCATCCACGGACAGGCAATGGCGCCCTCCTCCAGTGAGGAGCGGATAAAGTCAGGGTAAACCAATGCACTGGAGAAGAGAAATGAGACAATGACAACAATTGAGAGAAAATAATTAAATCAATAGTTTGGAGGGAGTGACACATTGTCTACTTTTCTGGCTGGACTGATATCCAGTATTTGAGGGCCTCCGCTGGTCCCAGACTTCAGGCCTTAAACAGCAAGGCATTGCAACCAACCATGAAAAAATAAAAAGACTTTCAATAATTTACATATTTACAATAAAAATGGCTCCAATTCCTAGACAGATCAATCCTTTAATATTTATTGTTTAAAATGTGTTGGACTAAAGAGCCAAAATGATAAATAACACTGCCTTTCATCAGTTTTGCTCCAGCATGTTACATTTTCTCACAATGTATGAAGTACATCTCTTAGCACTGTCATTTTTGACAACCACTAGTAAGAATAACAAGTGTATCATCCCTTAATCACCAGAAAAACTGCCACAGAGACATGATTTCAATCTTCCTCTGAGCCAGGTGAGAACTATTTGTTCAATTCTTGGCTGATTTTAACACTTATGAATGATTCTAAAGCCATCAGTATATGCCCAATCCTGATTTCAGGCTTAGTAATAAAGCCACTGAAAGCAGAAAAATGCAAACATGATCCAGATGTTTTATTTTGCATCTGTGGGTGTTTTTCCTACACCCAAACAGTGACAGAAAATTACAGACTTTGTGAAAAAAGATATATATGATATATGTGATGGTCCTGCCCTGCAGGCCCTCCCCCCTCCTGCTGTCTGCACCTCCACCTCAACGAGCCACAGCTGCTGCTCATCGAGGTGGAGGTGCTGTTAAGAGTATAAAAGAGCTGCACTCCCAAACTGGGAGTGCAGCTGCATTCTGTGTTTTTACTCTATTTGTTTTGGAGCCCTATTAGTTGCTGCTGCTCTCCTCTCCTTGGTTTTTAACTTTAATTAAATATTTATTTATATTTTTACTCAGCCTGTGCATTTGGGTCCCTTCTGTTTGGTTTGGGTACATGGTCCCAGTGCTCGCCGGTTTATTGCCTTCTTCTGGCGGGACCAAACCATGACATGATATAACTAGAACGGGCACTCGGTAGAGCGCATACCTTCGCTGACGCCACTGAATCCCTCGCCACTGGCGTTGGTTTCATGTCGATCGGATAAAAATTGACCGAGATATGGCCGAAAGTCGGTTTTGACCTTTTCGTGGCCTTGACCTTGACCTTTGACCCGATCACTCCCAAAATCTAATCGATTGATCCTCAGGTCATGCCAAATCAACCCACCAAATTTTATGAAATTCCGTTCGGTACTTTTTGAGTTATTCGATACACATACACACAGACAGACACACAAACAAATAAATGCACGGGGATCAAAACATTACCTTCGTCAGCGAAGTCGCTGGCGAAGGTAATAAGAAAAATCTCCTGTCTAATTTTGGGGGGAAAAAATGGACATAAAAGAAACCTTTTCTAGCAACTCAGCTTCCTCAAATTTGGCAATATAAAATCTTGTTCAGGTAATCAGCAGAAGTTTTTTTTTCAACATGCAGCAACAACATTGTGTCCTTGCTCCTACTTCTGACTGGATGTGAAATACACTGTGCATGCTGCTAAAAAGGGCTAATATAATGACATTATATTAGGAGGCAAGTAAACAATTATTACAGGGGGAAAAAATTTCTCCAAGAAGAGTGAAATCTTTCATAAACAATCTGATATTCAATCTAATGTAGTAAGAAAAGTCAATGGAGAGACAGCAGCGACAAACCACAAAGTTTGATTTTCAGTACCAGTAGTTTCTATGCTATATCACCGGCTACAGACGCATTCGCTAAGTTAAGTTGTATAGCAATTCAAACTAAAATAAATACACAGCCAAATCGTAGCTTCGAGAATGATGTCATCGTTGCAGAGCTGTGCAAAATAAATTTAAGCTAAAAAATAGAAAAATCTTTTTCAGTTTAAGTTAATAGGCTACTTCCAATCAACACAAGTATAGCTTCCTAAGCAATCTATATCCTTCATGAAATCATTATTGCCGTCAACAAAAAAAATATGATTAAAAGCAAAGTATTGTGTTATGCTAAAAGTCAGTTTATTAAAAAGCTACGTCTTGATTATCAGTACCAGTTTTCTCTGCAGAGTTATTTATTGATTTAAACTGGATCAACTGACGCAACTGAATTTGCAAGTACACCCCTAAAGAAGTGAAATAGACATATTCCTTCGATAACAATCAGAATTCATCAATGGAACAGAGGATAGCACATGGTTTGTGGCGGCACTACCTTGTAGAGTACTTTTAAATGCACGGTTGAAATCAAAAATCAATCGCTAAAAACTCTCCGGTCGAGCTTAAAGGTTAAAATGCGAGGATTGCACTAGCACAGGGCAGCACACTGAGAAACATGTCTCCTGCACTCATCCTTCCCCTCCATCACAACGCTAAAGTGTCAATCATTCACCTCTGGAACAGCTGTTCGGTCATCCAGTCCTCTATCCTGTCCGGCTCTATTGATAAGCTGTACTCCAGAAGCCAGAGGTCATGAGTAAGTTCACTCTCGAAGCTTTTCACTGCCAGGGTATGGTTCAGGTGAGCCCAGTACAGGGACTGAATTTCAGCCACGATCATCTCGGCGCTGACCTCCATGGGCATCATCTGTATGGATAGATTGATTCAACATTCACCCACACGGTGTCTTCAAATTCACCAAGACAGCTGTTACCTAGCTAAGAAGGGGAATTGCAAGCATGAGATCATGATATTTTGCAGCAGAAATGTCAGTTTTGATGTAAAGATTACTCGTGGGGACTGACTTCAGTGGGATGCGTGAACGCAAACTCTGAAGAGTACATAATCTAATCTGTATGCTTTGTGTAGACTGACACCTGGTGGCTTTCATATGTAAATATCCATACGATATGTGAAATTCTGATTTGTCTCACCTCAGATGAGGGGACTAACTTAATCCAAAAGCAATTCATATTTCATTTAAACTAGTGCAAAACTGCGCAGGCCCACAACACAAAATGTGCTTGCATTCCAGTGAATGTCCCAACTATGTGCCCCCGTTAAACTTCCTTGAGTGAGTGAGTGAGTGAGTGACCGCAATTTTTAACAGCATGGACCACAACAGCACTTTGCTTTTAGTGGGAAAAAATAGCTATTTTAGTAACCATAAGTAGAACATAGTAAGGGATTTAGAGGGGGAGCTCACAGTCATGTTTGTCTTTTCTGGGGGGGAGATGTATGCGTTCACAGCCTGAAGGAGCCTAGGACTGCACCAACTGCTCAGGTTGGCTCCGATCATCCCAGCCCCATCTGCAACCACTTCCCAGGCCACCAGAGCATCGGCGCACTGGAAGGCCCGGCCGGTCTCCTTAGCCTGAAGTTAAAGTCAAAATCAGAATTAGAAGAGAAAGTTGCCAAGGAAAGTACCATTCATAAAAACCGATTTCAATGGGAGGAGGATGGAAGCCAGGGGACATCGATATGGGAGACCGTCATTGGAGGAGCTGAACAATTCACGCCTTTTATTGTTTCGTGACAAAGAAAATGAAAACCTAGAAGCGCATTCTCCTCACACCCATCCAAGGGTATACAGTTTCATCTCTGCATTAGCCTCATGTAGTTACAGCAGAAATGGACACTACTGGCACTGAAAATGTGATGCGTATCACAAATGTGGTAGTCAGGGATAAATTCATACGCAAATGCACAATATACACCCACGCGCAAATACGCTGCTGCTCGATCGTATGGCCTAATTTCTCATCCAACAATTTCTTCCTCTTTTACTCACAACAAAAAGTATTTCAAGATTTTTTATTAGTATTGCAAGTATTTGGGCAAAGAAAGGTTCTTAAATGATAATACATACATGTTACATATCCATTTTAGTGAAATTGTGTAAATTTCTCTTCGCAGCACCCCTAAGCAATTTCATCACGGCTTTGAAAATTTGTGGCATTTGAATTATTTCAGATGTAAATGTTATGAAGGTTCCATTCGCGATGGAATCCACATGGACAGCAAGAACGCCACAGGAAGCTCACTGTGACACAAAGTTACCTCGGTTTAATCCATGCGGAAATCACAAACGATTCCAAACATTTGAGTGAAAGTAAACAAGTACACACACGTACATTGAATGAAACGAGGATCAGAGAAGAATGCATGCCATTAATAATTACAGGAGGCCCAGACGAATCTGTTTTTCAGGACCAACAGGTTCAACCACTTTACATTACAATGTCCCCCATGGCAGCTGATTCCCTCTTATGTTATAATTGCAGTCTTATCTTAATACACTACATTGAACAAATTTAAAACCACACATAAATACATAAACATTACTTTATTATCATATTATTAAAAGATAATAATATACAACATATTTAAAATTTCAAATATATAATACTATAAACTATATCTAACTGATCCATATATACAACATATATATATACATAAATACATAGAGAGAGTGAGTTAGAGAGAGAGAGAGAGAGAGAGAGAGAGAGAGAGAAAACTAATATAATTACCTCCGCCAAGGAAGTTGGGGCAGAGGTTATTTTTTTGCCCGTTTGTTTGTTTGTCTGTCTGTTTGTGAATAACATAACTCTAAAAAATAATAAATTAATGCACGGATTTGTCGGAAATTTTTTGGGAGGTTTGCTATTACATCAAGGATGGACCATATTGATTTTCACCCCGATCACTGAAACAATATGGCCGACACGGCAGCCGTGTTCAAATCCTATCACGCGATAACTCAAAAAGTGATGCACGTATTTGTCTGAGATTTTGTTGGTGGATTGCTATTACTTCAAGGATGGACCCCATTGATTTTGACCGCGAACAGTGAAACAATAAGGCCGGCACGGCAGCCATCTTGAAATCCTATCACACGCGATAACTCAACTTTGCTCCCACTCATGCACATTTGGATTGTGCTGCCTTGACGGTGGTTTGCACTCTACGAGTTCCTCTAGTTATTATTGTTAGTATTACTATTGGTGGTAGTAGTAGTAGTGGTAGAAGTCAGAGCAGAATTTTTTTATTCAAATTCCCACTGAGCAGAGGAGACACTATGGGCTCTATTTTCTTGGTGCAGCGCAGGGTGGCGCAGCGTGGCGTAGCGTGGCGCAGCCCGCGCAGTGGTAATTTCGTGCAGTGCAGCCCGCGCAGTGGTAATTTCGTGCGGTGCAGCCCACGCAGTGGTAATTTCGTGTGGTGCAACACCGTGTGCAGCCACCTTGGCAATTTGGTAGACGGATCTGCGCCGAGATGGGCGTGGTGGCGTAGTAGGGGGAGGTGTCACATATTCATCAAGACGCAGTGACTATATCGTAGAAAAAGTCTCAGCTGAAGCTGCACAGAAAGATCGCCAGCTCCAACCTGGTTCACTTTCTGTGCAGTGGTAATTTCGCTGACCGGCGCACAGTGCGCACACATCACCGAAACCTCACAGGCAGGTTTCCAGAATGTCAGGCACATCTCAATGCAATACATAATTACAGCAAGCACTATTTAATGTAACTATCTGAATCATGACATAAATCATAGTATCTATATCGATTGTCCAGATGTCAGATTAAAGGCGGTTGGCACGCATAAAGGAAACTCGACCTGGCTTAATCAACGCAGCTGAATCTGTGATGCAAACTAACGACTTCGCATCTTTCTCAGCCAACCACATACATAATGCTTGTATTCTATGCTCATAAAGCCACTCGCATGCTGGACGCGAAACGACAGTCAGATGGATCGAACAGATTCACGCTTTATTTCCACTCCAGAGATAAAATAGTGCTTGTAGTCAGTGACCAAATCAATTCCATGACCATTGACATTGTGAATTAAATATCGCACGCACGATCAAGACCGACCCGAAATGCTCCATGTCTGGCAGCCAGCATAAAGTAAAAGTATTGATATGAGAAAACATTTATAATGAAATAAAGAATAAAAATAAACCATCAACAAACAGAACATCCAAAAAAGATGGCCCGCAAATGAATAAATAGCAGTGTACACTGTATGTTTTGTTTGCTGTTAAAATGTTTCTTTTTTTATCCTTTATTGCGTTATCAATCTGCTCTAATCATCCTCTTTTTTTTTTTTTGGCAGTCAGACACAGAGTACTTTGCATTTAATGTTCGACAGGCATCGTACATCTGTCCCTAAAACAGAAACATTGATTGAAATTCTCAGTACTCATCTTGAAGAACTGAGCCCTCTTATCAAAACTTTCACGCTTAATATCTGAAAGATTCAGTAGATTTGAAGAAATTAAAAACAAAAATCGACTGTCGAACACGAAGTTATATTGAAACCATCCGACTGTCGGAGAGGGAGATATATAAAAACCCTGTCCGACTTTCGGACATGTAGACAACGCAATCTGTCGAGTGAAAAATTCGCACGACAGCGAGCGGCTTAGTACTACTATTATTGATACTTAGGTTTGATCGTTTTAGTAGGAGAAAGGAATACAGCCTGATTGCTATGATCTCGTACCGAGTTAAGATCACATATTGAAAGTAAATGTGTAAGGTATCTTGCATTGTTTACCATGCATGTTAATCCCAAAATTTTTAGCAGCATCAGAGTGTAATAATAGGAACAAGCTCCATCATTTCTCTTCCCAATGATGCAGGCAGAAGAAATAAATGAGCAACAGTCGTATTTCATTCCAACTTCATATTTTTGAATGATCTGACATAGTTTTCGTTTTGAAATTCTATTCAAGTTCGCTAATGGTAATAGTTTGAGAATGCCTCATATTCGTAATGCTTAATATAGACGTAAGTGGTGCAGAAAACATGCCTGAAGAAGCAAAGTAAAACGCAACATTAACGCATCATGCAGATATAGGACAGAGGCTTCTTCATTTCAACACTTTAACGGTGAGGTGAGGAGCTCATTTTATTGGTGAAGAGTTGACTCGGCTGCGTTAAACCCACTTAAGCCTTTTCTCCTCCATCTTTGCCACTTGCGCCGGAAAGGAGGGACAGAGGCGGGACAGAGGAGTACTTGCGGAAATTGCAACATGTGCCTGGACACAACCCGTTAGCGCGGCGCTCCCAATATTCGCCGCGCCTGCACCTGGTGTACGAATTTAGAGCCCTATGTGTACATTGTGTCCAAGATGAGGGAACAAACTAAATGCAATTCTCTGTTGCGTAATGCACAACGTTTTCACTATTCATGCAAATAGAATACGCCCTACTTGCAAGACTGGACAGTGTGGTTTCAGCCAAATTGATTGCATCAGGGCACAAAACAGTTTTGGTGCCAGCTGCTGGTGTCATATATCTGTTGTTCTAGATGGCAGTTGTCCTCTACAAAAAGCTGTAATTTTTGAATATTTTGTAATGGAGGCTAATAATGACTAAAGTGGAGGGCAAACTATATTATGCATTTAGATGATAATCCTTTTTGACAGACATGTCATATTTAATTTAGAACAGAATGTGGATTTTCTCAGCTCTAACAAAGAGTAAACATGTATGACACAAGCTTAGAACCACAGACTGTCTTCTATCAGCAGCTATCAAAGCATTACAATAAGTGCGCTGACAGTTAGAAAACTGAATTGAATACAAGTCAGTCTTTCCAAAGCTAAAAAAGACAATGCTGACATGCCTCTGATTTGTGACAAATTCTTATCATGCTTTCATCAAATCAAAAAAGGAATGTAACACGTACTTCTCGGATGACAAGCATGGTGTGCTTAATTGCATCGGGTATTAGGTAAATGACGCCGGTGACATCCACATCGCTGGAATTTCCAGCTTGCGCAATATCAGACATCAGGTGGGACAGAGGCTGCTGCAGGCTGTAGATCAACTCTGTGGAAAAATACAAAAAATACACTGTACATCAAGTGTGCCAAGGTAAGTACAACCCCAATTCCGAAATAGTTGGGACAAAGTGTAAATTGTGAATAAAAACAAAATGCAATTACTTTTAAATCACACCAGCCAGTATTTTATTCACAATATAACAGAGATAACAAAGCAAATGTTGAAACTGAGAAATGTGAAAATTTTATCAACAAAATTAGCTTATTTCAAATTTGATGACTGCTACAGGTCTCAAAAAAGTTGGGACAGGGGCCTGTTTACCATGGTGTAGCATCCCTTCTTCTTTTTAACACAGAGTGGAGGCGTCTGGGCATTGAGGAGACAAGTTTCTTGAGTTTAGCCATTGGAATTTGATCCCATTCAAATACAGGCTTCCAGCAGCTGGAGAGTTTTGGGTCTCCTTTGAAGGACTTTTCTTTTAATCATGCGCCAAATGTTCTCAATCGGTGAAAGATCAGGACTACAGGCAGGCCACTTCAGCACACGGACTCTTCTACTACAAAGCCATGTTGTTGTGATAGCTGCAGTAAGTTGTTTTGCATTGTCCTGCTGAAATACACAAGGCCTTCCCTGGAATAGATGTCATCTGGAGGGGAGCATATGCTGCTCTAAAACCTTTATATACCTTTCAGCATTCATGGTGTTTTTTTAAATATTCAAGTGTCCCACGCCATGTGCACTAATGCATCCCCATACCATCAGAGCTTTTGAAATGAAAGCTGATAACAGGAGAGGTGGTCTTTCTCCTCTTTAGCCTGAAGGACATGACGCCCATGATTTCCAACAAGAATGTCAAATTTGGACTCGTCGGACCACAGGACACTTTACCACTTTGCTACAGTCCATTTTAAATGAGCCTTGGCCCACAGAACACAGAGGCACTTCTGGATCATGCTCAACAATGGCTTCATTTTTGCATGATAGAGTTTTAGGTGGCATCTGTGGATGGCACAGCAGACTGTGTTTACAGACAGTGATTTCTTGAAGTATTCCTGGGCCCATTCAGTAATGTCAATGACAGAATTATGCCGGTGAGTGATGCAGTGGCGTCTGAGGGCCCGAAGATCACGGGCATCCAGTAAAGGTTTTCGGCCTTGTATTTTACGCACAGAGATTTTTCCAGTTTCTCTGAATCTTTTGATGATGTTATGCACTGTTGATGATGAGACCTTCAAAGCCTTTGCAACATTGAGGAACATTGTTTTCAATGTATTCCACAATATCTTTACGCAAACCTTCACAGTTTGGAGAGCCTCTGGCCATCTTTACTTCTGAGGGACTCAGCCTCTCTAAGACATCCCTTTAATAGCCAATCATGTCACACACCTGATGTCAGTTAACTTAATTACTTGCTAAATGTTCTTTCAGCTGATTTTCTTATATAATAATTGCTTTTTCAGCCCTTTTTTGCCTGTGTCCCAACTTTTTTGAGACCTGTTGCTGCCGGAAAATTTGAAATTTTGTGGATAAAAATGTAAAATGTCTCAGTTTCAGCATTTGAAATGTTATCTATGTTCTACTGTATCTATTGTTCTATTGGCGTTAGTGATCTGAAAGTCACTCCATTTTGAATTTATTCACAATTTACACCCAGCTATTTCGGAATTGGGGATGTAGATTGCCAGATTCAGAAAATAAGTTATCTGACAGTTTCTGAGAAATAATTTTTTGAAATTTCAAGTGGTATCTTTTAACATTGTTCATACATTCCTTGACCTCGAGTTTGACCTTTCAAAGTCATCTGCGATAAAATTTAACATTGCCGAAATATGGGTCATATATTCCTTCCTATATGTCGATGATACAAACTTAATCTCTATCGGCAACCATTTGGCCTCTGCAGGTCATTTTACATATTCTCCATAAGACCCAATGTCAAAGTGCAGCGCCTCAGCTAGACGCACTTCTGTGTACGGTGTACTTTAAGGGTACCAAGGTAAGCTGATTTAATTTAAAAGAAAATTTATTGGGCAGTTTTTCAGAAATGATTTTTTTTTATTTCTAAGTCCTGTCTTTAACAAAATTTCAAGGGCTCATGAAACAAACAAAAATTATTCAATAAAAAGATCCAAAAAAAAAAAATGTTGGGAATATGGTCCAGGCAAATTTACAGGAAAATTCATCAAGCCAAAAAACATTTTTTTTTAAATGTTTCGGACGACGGACACCAAACCACAACAATACACACACAACTGAATCTGACACCATGTTCGGATACCAGTAAAACCATGCACACACAAAACTAAAACCATTCGCTCATACAAATGAATTTATGATCACGTAACACAACAATAATGCACATGTACTACTAAAAACATCGACATATGGGACTGAAATTATGCTCACATGCTACTAAAGCCATTTCCTCATACTACTGAACTACATTATGTACCAGGGCTCGCAAAAACCCAAGATCTTGGATGAAATACGCAGTGAACAAAGTCAGTGTGTTTTGAGGATGCACACCATTTTTTGAAAATATATTTTTGAATACCCTTGCACCCGTCTCCTGGTTTTTGCAAAGCCATTTACGCAAAGGCCAGCCTTTGAACCAGGCCTTTAAAACATCCTGCAGACCTCAATTATTGTAACAGACATGCCGAAATGCTTGCTTGCTTCCCAATATCTATGATACTCCAATCACCCACCAATTAAACAACCTCCCGAATCTACGTGGAGCGGACAAGAAAACCCTTCAAATGATGAATTTTTGACTTTTTTACATACTATTCATAACATTCGA
The DNA here is from genome assembly GCA_029721435.1 of Gymnothorax reevesii. Classification (NCBI taxonomy): domain Eukaryota; kingdom Metazoa; phylum Chordata; class Actinopteri; order Anguilliformes; family Muraenidae; genus Gymnothorax; species Gymnothorax reevesii. The sequence goes on from CM056586.1 coordinate 59,029,810, forward strand.
AACAGATTATTTTCCCTGTTGATATCTTTTTGAATTACTGCAACATCTCATCCAGAGCCAAACTTAAAGATTTTAAAACTTTATTTACAGGGAAGTGAGGGCAAACACTGCATTAAAAATTCCATTCTATTTACAAGTACAAGCACAAAAAAAAAAATGGATGACTGGAGCGTCTAGCAGGACCGACCAGGGAAATCCTTTTCATGAGTCAGCCATTTTCAGTTAAAAAGACTGACTTGGTTTAAAAATCTAAACTTTTAAAAACAACCTAATACTGAAAAAATACAGCTGGACAGAGTGACATCACTGGGCATCGACCTGGCGTCTGCACTGACCTGTCTCGGCCCTGGTGTCATCAGCCATGCCTGTTATGACATCCCTAATGACAGCAACAGCCTCTGGCAGGGTCTCATTGGCTGGAGTTCCTTCAATGGCGAAGAGAAGATCGCTCAGCATCATCTCAGCCCTGCCAGAAAAACAAGGCAAGAGACACAGCGCTTTTAGATCAGACGACGCCTGCTGTACTCACACGTGCAATGTATGCAAGAGTACGCGCATGCACACACACACACAGACACATACACTTGCAAACTTGAGGTAAACTATGGATTTACCTCTCCCAGGTAGACTGGTCAGCTTCCATTTCTAAGATCTCCAGCAAAACTGGGACCACGTCCTGGGCCGACAGCAGAACCATGCCCCAATCCTGCCCCTCAGGAAGGAGGTAAACCAGAGATTCCAGGACTTGTTGGACCTGTTAACAAAATCACAGCACAGGCTAGAACAAACAGCTGCACATTCAGGTGGAACAGTAAAAATTAGAATGTGTTTTTTACTCGTAAAAACGTATGACTCCCCCCCCAGTCCCCTTCCCTGCCTAACCCACTGGAAGGACGGATGGACAGAAAGACAGAGACAGACAGACAGACATATACCAAAAAGTGCCACTGGAGAACCTGAGTTGGAAGTATGCAAAGTTTCGTAAAGGTCGTGCAAACAGTGTAGGAGTTATGCTTCAGACAAAAATTGATCACATCCACACTGACAGACAGATGAACGGACAGACAGGCACATACCAAAAGACACCACTTCAGGACCTGAGTAGTAAGTGTGCAAAGTTTCGTTACGATCATGCAAATGGTTATGGAGTTACGCTCCGGAAACGAAGCGGGAACGCCGACAGGAAGGGGACCCCAGACTAAACAATATGTCTCCCCTCTCCCTCCGGGATGGGAGACATAATAACAGTTTTGACTCAGAAAATTAAGAATCCTTGTGAGTACCAGGTTAACTCTGATTCCTACCTTGTCACTGACTTCAGCGGGATTTTGGGTATCGGTTTCCTCCAGGCTTTCCCACAGGGATTTGTTTCCCCCTGTTGAAAACAACGGAGTCAACACACATACAGCATTGCAATTTCCTCATTTTCCACAGGATATGGATGTAAAGGCCCGCAGAATACAGCTGAGAGTCATCATCTTAAGATAATATCAATCGTTTCCACATCCAAATTTCAAGAATACAGGGCCATGGGGTAAATATCCTGCCCCCATCTAACTATATTAATGGACCTCACTGTATTTGTTAATTACTGCAAAGAAGACCGGAATCAATTAATAAATAGAAAGAATTGGACGTGAAACTCTTGGCAGTACAAGCACTATGACGTTTACGAGGAAAATCAAACTCATTTGGTTATCATTTTATGATCACAAGGCAACACAGGCAACAGGAGACAACACAACAATATGCCAAAAGTATGAAGCCAGTATCTCACGAAATGGCACGCTGCAATCACTCTTGTATGGAATGGACTTGCCTTGGGTTTGGTTTGCAAAGAGCTCTGACATGTTCATCATGAAAGGCAGATAGGCAGCAGCACTTGATTCGGCAGGGATGAAAAATTCTAATTCCCTCAAGATGCTGAAACACACAGGTATGGGTGAGTTAAATACTGAGCAAATGTAATACATGCCCAAACAAAACTGCGAAGGGATGCAATACTGCAGCTAAATGACAAATTTGTGGTTGTAAATGCAATATAATGAGAAGTGACTCACATATAGTTAAGGACTCAAATAAATGCTGGACAAATACATGCTAAGGAAATGCCAATTAAAGACAGTCTAAGAGGGCAACAAACTACATTTTATTGCAGTTGTGCATACTATTTGAATACAGAAAGCAGACATGAGAGTGTGTACTGCATTATAAGTACCTGTGGAGCCACATGTTGAACTAAAAAGGACAACATACTGGTGCTCATGGTTTATAATACAAGCCAGGCCGATGTCAGCAGGTGCTAAAACTCTCCGCTTAGAAGTGATTGTCGAGAAGGATTACTGCAGCATTAAACTATATTTTTACTAGCTTGTACCATCGCATAAAATAATGCTATGCCATCTCTAACATGAGTTTGCTTCTCAGGTAAGTACTTACATCTGATTCATAATGTCTGAACCCCAAGTGTCAGAGATGGTCTGCAGATACACGGTGAGACCCTGACTCATCGGCAGAAGGGCAGAGGAGATCTCCGGAAACAGAGTCTGAATTAGGCCTTCAGCCTTCTCAAGGATATTCAAAGAGAGTAGGCGAGACTGCTCAAAGCTCAGATCAGGATTGAGGATCAGCTGTAGGGAGCTTGAGAGGACCTCCAGGGAACATGTGATAAGAGGCTCTGGAAGAGGTCCCGTCTCTGTGCTGACATTTTGCAAGGCCATTCGCACCGCTTCTGAAATGGATTCCGTAAATTCAACACTTTGTATCCCACCCTCTTGGCTGGCCACTACGATAGCATGCTCCAGGGCAAGATCGATGCGACCCACTAAGTCTATCATGGCTTGCTCCTTCCCTGAGAGCAAGGGAGTCATGGTGTCAAACAAACTGCTAAGGCTCGGCCCCGAAGAGTTTTGGCTCGGAGAGCTGAAATCCCATTGGAGGATGCCGCCAATTATAGAGCTCAAATGAGCCTCCCTCAGCCAATCAACAGTTAGGTTCATGTATTTCACCATTTGAGCATGACTCTTTCCTTGCATAGCTGGTGCTTTTTTATTTAAATCCTTGTGATAATCTTGCTGTAGTTGACAGTATTGTTTCATCAATTTTAATTCTGCCTGAATGACACTGATGACATACTGATCAATTTTGTTGAAGTCCGTATCATTGAAGGGGGGCTTTAGTGACCAGATAAGGTCTTCGGTTATCTCTGTTATGAAAATCTGGAACTCAAGTTGAGCCACCTGTTGTGCTAACTGCATCTCAGCCATCCTGATCATGGGGTAAAGGAGACAGGAAGCATTGTTCCCGTGTGCAATATCCTGCAACTTCTTTAGGTACCACTCCATCATTTTTATACAAACAAATTGAAAGTCCATCTTTTCACTGGAGTTGATAGTGGAATATGGGGATGTCTCAACTGCAAGATTAAGTAGACCCTTCAGCAATTCAATCTCACTATTGATCTTTGGCCATGATTCTGCAAACAGGCCATGAAGGTCCTCTTGAATATTTCCAAGCAGGAGAGTTAATGTATTTATGTTTGTGACCAGTGGGTCATCTTCAGGCTGGGAGTTATTTCCGAGGCCCGAGCCTTCATCCAAATTAGAGGCCCAAAACGGGCTCATATATTGTAGGGTTGTAATTATTATCTTGGATTTCTGGGGCAAGTTCAGACTTTGCAAAAACCCTGTCGTCCTCATGAAGAGCTCAACTACACAGTCAGCTTCTGGTTGTTTTGGGAGCTGATCATCCAAAGATGCATTGTTGTGATGAATTTTGAAACACTTTTGAACTTCCACAATGCCCATAAGGTCTGCCAGCAATGTAGACAAGTTAGGCTGTTCAAAAGCACTGACAATCATGTCTAACTTCTCAAGGGTGAGATTAGATGTAAGCAGGGCTTCTTGTAAGGACTCTTTGCTGATGTTTGGTGCAGACATAACCTTTTGAAGAAAGTGCATGGTTTGGGCGCTAATCTGCTGTATCGACTCAGGAGAGGAGGAGGAATTGGTATCATTTGACCACAGCAGCAATAGGGAAAGCAGATTCACAGTTGCAGAAAGGGGCAGGTCCACCTGACCAGGGGAATCGGCTTCAATGGCAGGTCCCAGCTGGATAGTGGCAGTCCCATTGGCTGTCTTCAGGAACTCTGTGGCCTGAGCTAGGACTTGAAAGGCATGAGAGATTGCAGCGGGGCAGTCCAGCCCAGCAGCAGAGCAGGTGGATAGTTGTCCAATCAGAATCTGGGTCAGGCTGATTGTCGCCATATATTGGGCATCAAGCTCTGGAGGGAAGAAGCCACCCAGGTGTATCAGGATGGTGTCCAAAGCTGCAGGATCACCAGTCATGCTCAAATTCGAGAGGAGCCTAATGGTCTCCAAGAATGCCGGACGAAGATCAGCAAACTGTTCTGGGGACACACCACTTTGCCCAAGAAGCTGTGTGTTGCTTTGCAACTGCAGGGCAGTGATCAGGAACTCCTGCAGCTGATTCAGGTAGCTGAGAATCACCACCGAGGGGTCATCTGGAGCCTCCATCACCTGCTTCAATACCTGCAGGGCATGCAGGACTAGCTCAGACGCACTACTTGCACTTGGGTTAGTTAGTGGTTTGAGGATCTCCTGGAGGTGTGCTACATCAGAGGAGTTCAGAGAAACCGAATAGGTGAGGAGGGTATCTGCCATACCGAGGGACAAGGGGAGGGACAAACTGCCATCCCCAGACAACCACTGGAAGACTAGGGCCTCCAATTCCGCCTTAGATGAGTCTGCCATATCCTCAGAAAAATCCAAGACAGACAAAAGATTCTGGTTGTTTTGAGCAGCCATTATTATGGCATTCATTGTTTCAGAGGCATTGAGTGCATCTTGTGTCCAGAGTACTTCCACAGGCTTCAGGCCTAGGGCCTGAAGTGCTTCCCCCAGCAGGTTCTGTGAGAGCTCGGTATCAAAATGTTCTAGGCGTGAGATGTTGGAGAATATCTGCAGGTTTATATCAAGGATTTGAATAAGAGAAGACAGGCGACTCTGAAGGGTTCCATCTCCAGGCAGTAGGTCAGGGGAGCCAAGTTGGGATACTGCTGTGTCAACAGCAAACTTTCCGTACACACCTCGTAGAAAAGCCACAGCGCCCTGAACAAACCTGAAAATCAGAAAAGATTGAGGCAGCACTGTCCACATAGCAATATGACTAGTTCTTTTACAACAATTTATCATACTAATGTAATGCAGAGTACCTATTTATACCATGCCATTATTCAGGTTAAATCATGACAACATCCTTGTGATACTAGCATGAAATCCATATAAAATGCTTTTAGGTTCTCGCTTACCTCACTAATTGAGCTGTTGACTTTGTGGACAACTCCTGCTGCAAAGCTGTGACCAGAGGCACAATTTTTTCCCAAGAGAATCCAGTGTCACAAAGAGGGACCATAGTGACTGGGTGAACAGTGCCTAAAGAAAGACATGGCCATTGCATACAGTTTAAAAACAGGACTGGCTCTGAAAACCACATGCTGCACATGGGCATTCGATTTAACCAGTGAAAAAAATATATTTGATTTCCAAAATTAAACAAGACCTGCCCTATCATTTTAGCCCTAATTTGGCATGTTTGACTATTATAACTAAAACTATCTTTTTTTTTCCTTTTTTTTTTTTTTTAGCTCATTAAGTTAAACAAATCACATAGTTAGTGAAACCTGACACTCAAGTATCAAACCCCCAGGCCAAATTTGCACAACTATACGGCCATTCTCAGCCTCAGACTTCTTGCGAAACACTACGGACAATGTTTTGCAAAACAAAAAACACACTTCTTTACAAAAAATCTAATATGGCGTCACTTCTTCATCATTTCAAGGCACTGCCTTTCAAAATACCACACCAATGAAGCAAACACATTCTCTTCCCGATTTGCCATATAGCAAGACTACCTGACCAAGTGACGATATACAACAAAAAATGGAGGCTTTTGGCACTTACTGCGTTTCGAATACAAACTTTTCAAATGACGTGAGGTGATCTGGTACTTGTATATACGGTTGCGTGAATTGTTTGTACTGTTTTGACAAAATGAGCCCTGTTTTTTAAAATTGTGCATAAGCAATAAAAAAACAAATTATTACGAGCAAACAGCTAATCAAGATTTCAAGCTATTGAATGATGTCTATTTTTGTCAAGGAAGGAGTGTAATTCTACAGGATGGTAGCTCTGGAGGAACATAAGATTATATAGGGCACTGAGCGTGCAGTAGGTTATGCATTTGTGAGCATATTTAAACCCTAGCATAGTATTTAAATGGAGCATCAGGGCATTTTTGATAGGACCACTTTTTCAAAAAGAGAATATTCATTGAAAGCATACAGGCATACAAGCATATATTGGTTGGTGACATGGCTCCATTCTGAGAGATCCCTGTCCGTCCAAGTGTTGAACCGAAGGCAGGGAGCAGCTACCAATCCCCCCCCACCCCACAGAACAGAGCCTCCAGCAACAATGACCTCATAGGGAAAGACATTGTTATTGAATGGTAATTTAGTCATAAAAGGACAGGATTAAGGAATGCCAAAATAGACGGGTGGAGCTGTGGAGGAGGAGGGTTGTTAAGCGAGGGCTCTGAGGAACCGCTTCTCAGGATGATGAGCTGAAGTAAACCAGCATAATATCGGTCAAGCAATCATGTGACAGCAAAGTCGGATGACAGTCATGTGCAATGAGGCGATTCTCTGGCAGGAGAACCAGCTCCTTTGCGTAATCAGCTTGACTCTGTGGCCAATCAGAATTTACGTCAAAGCTCCATGAATGTATGTGTGTTGTGTGCGTGTGCATGTACATGTGTGTATGTGTGCGTATGAGTGTGTGTCTGTTACTTACAGTTTGGGGGTGGTGTAAGGTCAGGTTGGTACATCATGATCCAGTAGGCTGCGTGGAAGTAGTTCTCCATGTCAGGCCATTTGGGGCACTTCTCCAGCTGTAAGCCCACTTCTACCAAAGTTTCAAGGCCCCTAAGAAGCACAGTTTTTTTAAAAATTTAATTTACCTTTATTTGCTCCATATATTATAGGCAGTATGGAAAAGTTTCACTGGCTTTTCTCCATAGGGAAAATCATTTAGGATTTTTACTTCACAACCCAGTATAGCAAATGTGAAAAAGTTCAAGCTCTAAGGTTGCCTCAATTTTGCCTGGTGGGAGACACAGAGGAGAGTGGGGAACCTTCTCCTCCAAAAGCATAGGGATGGGTGACTGTGCTTGCATATTATTTGCTGTCAGATACCAGTACCACAAGACAGAATTTCATAATTCAGCAACAAGGTAAACTCAAGATTCCATACTGGAAAAGATTCACAAATTTAAGTAGTCAATGTCAATCTTTTAATTGTTAATTCAAAAACAAGGATGAAATACCCAGATCTCCTGCCTAGGGATAGCTGATGTCTGGCTTGGAAACAAATGCGATGGAGGGACGGACAAATGGGCAGTAGGACAGATGGAAACAAAAGAAAAAAAAGATTTATTCATGTCAAAAAATTTAATTGTGAAATATTGAATGGTTTAGGAGTCCTGGGCCAGAGAAGAATTGGCATGGCTGATATCTGGCCTGGAAACAAATCATGGTGCAGGGACAGACAGATGGACGGGAGGACGGACGAAAGTCCAAAACAGCACATCGAAACAATAAGATGTATCCATATCTAAGATTTTGTTGAGAAATACTGAACGGTTTGGGGAGTTCTGGCCCAAGAAAGAACAGGATGGCTGATATCCAGCCAGTGAAGGAATGAACAGACAGACAGGGAGATGAGCTGCAATATAAGTTCAGGAGTTCTGGCCTGGAAAAGAGGCATGACGGATGGACACACGGATGGATAGACGGGCGGACGAACAGACATGCGGAAGGACAACGCTTTTCCACAATCCCCCTACACTTCCTGGGATTATCATGACTGTGAAGTCACAAATGGAAATCATCGCTAATTCCAAATATATCTACATCAATCTAATCATATGGAGACTGCAATTCTTTTTATACTGTATTGCTGTCCAAATATGTACAGTTTATATTATATACCGTATTTTGCAGAGGGGAACCCTCAGGGCCTTCTACGCCGCCAGAGAAGGCCTAAAAAATCTGGACCAAAAAATAGTAGTAAGTAATAAATAAAAAATAATTATTGTTTTTAAAATTTCTATCTCATTTAATTTAATTTAATAAAATACAATTAATACATTTTCTCTCATTTATGTTTTAAGTTAAGCTCTCTGTCAAGTTCACATCAGCAATGAAAGGGTTCTTGTCCTGAAAACATGTTATCCAATCAGAATCGCCCATCTCAATCAAGACCCGGTCGGCTGGCTCATTAATTGGTTTGGACTTCATAAATCCGGGGGAAGTCCAAGCTATGCATAAAGCTATGTATCTTGGTTTGGAGAGTGAGGGGCAAATTGACCAATCACGGTTTGCTTTTAAGTGGGCGGGACAAAAACAAAAGATTTAATGTTGCTTTCCAATTTACCTCAGAAGTCAGAGCTGGGAATGACATCACAGCCGAGTTATCAGCGTTCCAGTTACAAAGTCGGAAAAAAGTAGCCAACCGCCATAAACCGGGAAGAAGAGTAGTAAAACAAGATTCTCACATCTACGAAAGCTATTCTCGCATTTGCCTTGTCCGAATATAAGCAACTTCTGGACAAATATGCAGTCCTTCTGCAACGTTCAAACACAGTGGATTTCCATATACTTACGTCGAACAATGTATATGGCTGATTTAGTGCGACAAACACAAGTCAGAAGTAATAAACAGAATATAACCGGAGCTTCTAATTACTGTTTACACCTGGGGCAGCCATCTTTAAATGTTAACTCGGGGGTAGTGAGGATTCTCTGACTTTCCGAGTCAGAAATCCGACCTCGGGGAGCGTTCCAGTTGAATCTTCCGACTCGGAACTTGGAAATTCTGACTTCCGAGTACAAATGGAACGCAGCATTAGGCGTTTGGGAAGTCCAAACATCGTAATCTCGGCAGAGTGTTGAGGGTGGGTGAGAGGCAGAGTTAAATGGCGGAAGACGAGAGCGTCGTTGTGGCTAGCCTTTTTCAAGGCGGCCTTTTGCAGAAAAACTTCAAATAATAAAAAAAATGGAAGACCAACTCCAGAACCGGAATAAAAGAAAAGGTTGAGAAAGTGGAAAGGCATTTCAAGATGGAAAATTATCAGCGCTATCCGTGGACAATGGGCTGCAAGTAAACACAAGAGATGTATAAAGTACTCAAAAAAAAAAAAAACAAGTAAAAGCAGAAGTATCATAACTGAGAGATACTTTGGTAAAAGTTGAAGTCACCCATACGAAAATTACTTGAGTAAAAGTCTTGAAGTAGCTGACATTAAATGCACTTAGATACCAAAAGTATCTTGTGAAAAAATATACTTAAGTGTCAAAAGTACAAGTACAAGATATTTTTCATAGTACGCATAGAAAGTAGCAAAACAACCCCACATTGTCCTCTCCTTGTTCTCTTTAATCAACTTTCAGGTGAATGAAAGTATTCAAAAAACACAGGCAATCTCTGCGTTATAAACTTCCTCCTCTTCTTCTTCTTTGAGTTTACTGGTGGTTTAAAAAACCACTATAATTGACTATAATTAACAGTAGAATGACATAGGATCAATAATATTTCTAATTTTTGCTTCAGAAACTGATTTTTATTTACTACTAATTTGGATACCATGGACTGAAGCTGAAGTGGTTGCTACAGAGAACAACGATTGTTTCAAGCAAAAGATAATTTTTTTAACTAGATAGATAATATGGGCAAGTATATTGAGCAGTTTGCACATCAGGCATACCTGAGGAGTTAAACTCAGGCAATTCCTGAAATACAGGGATTGGAGTGAACTCGTCCATATTCTAAATCAGGCCTGCCCAACCCTGTTCCTGGAGAGCTACCCTCCTGTAGGTTTCTGCTCCAACCCTAATTCAACACACCTGATTCAGCTCATTAGCAGCTCGTCAGGATCTGTAACTGGGAGAGCAAGTGTGGTTTGCTTTGGTTGGAGTGAAAACCTTCAGTATAGTAGCTCTACAGGAGCAGGGTTGGGCAGCCCTGCTCTAAATCGTGATCCAGCTCAGGCTTGCTTGTGAATATTGAATGACTGATCCAGGTGTGGCATCTAGTGATAGAATATTGGAACTGTATGCATAAATTTGCTGCTCCATGTCCACTGGCGGACACATCTGCACAAAGCTCTCATGATATCCTGCGGAGCACCCTTGTTCTTCTCGAACACGCCAAATCCAGATAATACTTAAATGATGAATTACATTCATATTTTAATTTGTAATGAAGTGGCCAGTGTCAAAGTAACGAAGTATACTTTTTATGTTTTAAATGTAGCAGAGTAAAAGTGTTGTGATCTGTGATTTCAGCTTGTCATGTTTAAGTTCTGTGCCTGGCTCTGCCATTTTTAGGATTCTTGTGTTTAGTGACCACTGCCTGTCTGACCATTCTTAGGATTGTGTATTGTGTTTTTGGTAGTTTAGATTTCTTATTTATTATTCTTCATGTTTCGATAATTTAGTTTTCCATGCCATGTTTTCATTTCCATGCTGTCTTGTCATGTGTGTATCTTTGCTCACGGTCCCTTGTCTTGTGTGACACTCATTCGGGTGATTTATTGGTTTCTGGGTTTCAATCTTCTTTCATTATCTCGTGTTCTTCCTTCCTCTCTCTTTTACTGTCTTACTAACACATACTAACAGTTTATTGTTTTTGCTAATTACTAACCACACTAATCTTGTTTATTTTTACTAACTTTCTAACATGCATTCGGGATTGTATAGCTGCACATACTAATTGACTAACGGTCTCTCAGCAGTCGCTCAATTCTAATCTCCGCCTCCTTGCTTATCCCTAATTATCTCTGCTGCAAGTTTCTGTGGATTTCCACTTATACTTTGTGCTTTCCTTTCTTTTATCTTGGCACTTTAGTACTCCTTAACCGGAGCTGTTGTTTTGTTCTTAGCTTTGTCTTGTGATCCCTGTCTGCGTTTTGGCTACAGCCAAATTCATGTAATTACTTTATTCCTCATGTGTCTCTCCTTGATCATTGTTACCATTGATTGCACCTGTTCTCCCTGGTCATGTGTTTACCCCGGATGTGTATATAAGATGTCTGTTTGGTTCACTTTCTTGTCAGATCGTTCTCCCTAGTTTTCTCGTGCCACGGTTCTTGCCTTGATTTCTCAGTGTTTATCTTTCTGACTGGATTGCCCGACTTTCGATTTTTGCCTTTGTGATTTTGGATTACTGTTACATCCGTGTGTTTTGACCACTTTTCTGCCCAACTACGAGATCTGTTTGCTGCCCTGGTAACGATTCGGATTACGTCCTGTGGATTCTGGCTTGCTTCTCTGATAGAACTATTCCTGTGTACCAGACCCATTTCTGTCTGACTACGATTACTGTGATTGCTGCCCTGGTTTTTGATACTATTTTTGCCCAACTGGATTTTGACTTTGGGATTGTGGACTCTGTACTTTTGCTTTCTGCCCTGTGGGGGTTCTCCCCCTTTGCCAATAAAACAAGCCTTACTGCATTTCCTGGTTCTCGTGACTGCTTCCTGATCGGTACATTACAAAAAGTTCTGGTTAAAAATAAAAAATTCAACTAAAGTGTAAACTCTCAATAACTAAAGCCTTTCAATTCATCGTAACGTTGCTTTTTTTCCGTGATATCTTTTCTTGGCAGTGATGGCTGAGGTGAAGGCCCAGCTGTAGGGCTTACGGTTAGCTCTGGTGTATGTTTTCTTTATCAGAGTCACTGGGAAAGCACTGATCAAGATCAAGAAAGGACTTATTACCAAAAGGTGCATCGTGCTGAACTAAGGTTGCTGATGTTCTTAACTCATATAAAAAGACAAATGAAGAAAAATTGCACATTGCCCCTACTTTAATGGAAATCACTGTGAGGACCCAGTAAGGGGGAAGCTAATCACAGGACGCAGTAAAAACAGTGAAACAACAATATAATACCAGAAAATGCACAGGTAATAAACAAGGACAGCAGAAAGGACGTACAGCAAGCAAACGCATCCAAACTATCTACAGCAACAGAAAGTATAGGAAGCTTGGCTTTTAAGATATGAGGATACAAAATATATTTAAATGTTCTGAACCTAAAATTGTAATGCTGATACATTAATTACTACCAGTAACTGACAGCAATTGGGTTCCTTAAAAAATAGTTTTACATTGGCAGGTATAAGCTGGGTTTGGAATTACATACGTGTTTACGACATATTGCATACTATATACTCTGTACACTATATGCTCCTCTCCGTAGCAGCATACGGTGCAGTTGCTGGTATATGACAATGACCTTACTGCATAGTTACATGACTACCAGCCTATTACGTTCAAAAGGGTCTGTGTTAGTGTTACCATTGACTGTGTTGCATTGTGGGATACAGTTAACCATCAAGACAGCTTAAGGAGCTTTAGGTGCTGACTGTGAAATTTGGCCAGTTTAGTCCATCATCTGGATATCTTTGGCAAAATAGCACATTTAATTTTATTCACACACTGTAATCACTTGCCACTATAGACCACGATTAGTAATCAAGTGGTAAATAGTCGGTGATTCAGAACATCAATCACGGTGCACACACCAAAGTTAATGAAAACAAATACGTGTACAAATATACTCTGATGGGAAAAGGAACAATGACACAAATTAAGGAATTGTCGCTCTGAATATGGTTTGTTTTATGGGCATTGCAAAAGATCCGACTGACCTTCTCTTGAAAATTCCACACCAGTCCACTGTGATGTTGCCAGGGCGGGTTATTGAGGAAGCCAAGTCACTATCAACCAGCGCACCAGGAAATTCTTTCAGGAAAGGGCAGAATTCCAAGAAAGATCCAGACAGACTTTGCCAATCAGAAAGCAGCATGGGAATGGTGACATTGAAGGTTTCGCGGCCATCCAGCACTCCCGCGAGTCTGTTCAGCTGTCAGTTAGAACAGGTGACATGATCACAAAGAGCAATTCTAAGACCTCGCGTGAAACTCAGAAATTGTCCTTCACACAAACAATACACTTCTCAAGACCATTCCAGAAACAAAGATGATGAAAGGAATTTTATTTAATCCTTGTATCTGCTTGTGCTTCAAAACTGTCATATTAAGTTCTGTGACCTTAACAAAAGGACTCCACCCCTTGGGTTCTGACGCTTCTTCCTAAGTCATTACCAAGAAGTCCACTGTTGTTAGAAAGACATCATTTCTTTCTTTTTTAGGTCTAAACTCCAGCAAATTGCAGCACATAGTGACTGTCCAAATGCCTGAAGGCAGCACTGGTTCAGATGTAGCCCAGTGGTTTCAGGATATGGTGGTGTGCTCTTTGTAAAAGTTTGTTCCCGTTAATTACACAATAGGGAAAAAAATGACAGAAAAAGGGAAGCCCCAGAGCTTACGTCAGGAACTGTCACACCAAGCCGTGGAGCGACCCCTCTTTGATTTAAATAGTCCAATATCCTCCTACATTGTTAAACAAATGAGCCTCCAGGTGCAGCTTAGCCTCTAGGCAACTAATTTGTCCATATAAGGATCACTAAGTTCGGCTTTGGCTTGCCTTTGTCCTCCAGCCACGCCCCGGAGGAAGACCCAGTGACGGACGAAACCGATTGACATAGTTCTGATGATATATAATTTTAGAACCATTTCTATGTCTTAGATATGCCCTCTCTAAGGAAGGCTTTTTATTTACTCCTTGGCTCAGAACAAATGTGCCTGAAGTAAGCTCAGAGACTTACCTGTCTTTAATGTTGACTAGCTTAATTTCCAAGAGTACCTTGCACTCAACTTCAGTTCATCATTCTACAATCATGAAGACTCAGTATTGGTTTTTATTAATTATGAGAAAACACTGATGTGCCAACCTTTGTGGCACTGAGTTTAGTCACAGTTCCAAGGTGACCTCCGTTACGTGCATCGCAATCATAGCATGAGGATCGTAGATCAAGCAAAGAATTAATTGTTTACTCCAAACACTTTCACAAGCAGGAAACACACAACAGCCACATAAAAAAAAGACCTTGAACAGACATAATGCGGGTTTCTCAGCAGCTTATATCATATAAAGGCTCACCCCGCAGGAATGCTGTCAGGCCAGTTCAGCCAGTATAAACAAAACACCACACTAACCTGAATCACTATGGGGGACCACTGTTTCATCAAAGCATCCAATAAGCGGGACGAGTCGTTTGAGGGGCAGATGAGAGCGTCCAACAGCTCAGGGGTCGCAGAGCTCAGATTGAAGAGCCAGTCCCACGGACGGAGGAGGTCACTGCATGCGACGGGACCCGGCGAAAAAAGCACCTATGGGATGTATATTGCATATTGGCAGATACATCCATCCAAATAATTTTATAACTAGTGCTCATTGAAGGTCAAAGAACCTTCTCCAGAGTATCGGTTAGACAAGGAACAATTTTCATACAGTCAAGTCATGTTTACTGTAACTATGAACATCAGTTATAGTTTACATAGCAAGAATAGGATAGGTCAGTAAATTAACAATACGTTAGCTCAAAATACATAGTGGATGAGCGCAGAAAAAAAAAATCACAGCTTATGAAATGTGAAATTCCTCTTTTTCTCGGGTGACTAATTTTAAAATGCGAACAAAACTTTTCTGTAAAGGCATACAGATTATGACTTGAAATCACACAGGTTAACCTTTCCCACACTTTGCTTAGTTCAGCCTTCTGTTAGCTCAAGCATGATTTTAAAATGTGCTTTTTTTTTGAAGTGGATATAAATACAGCAGGCGACATTGAAACATTATAACACCCAATGAACCATTAAAAAAACACCGCCATCATTCTAATACGTGATTACCAGTGATTGGGACCTTTTTAATGCTACACAGAAATACAGCACAGCCTGCAAAACACAATTTTCCTCATTTCACAGTAAAGGTTTCCAGTGAAGAAGAGATACAATTACATGCCTCCAGAAACTTTAGAATCAGTCGTAGAAAAAAATCTCAATGTTGCCAAAAGGTGTCTGTAGCTCAGGTCACAAATGAGGCACAGTTGAGAAATCGAAGGGAACCGGTCTGGAAGTATCTTAACCATTATGCAAAAAAGGCAGAACGGGCTTCGCGTCGGCGCTTAGCTTTGCTCTGTTTTTTATATAATTGTAAACGCATATCAATTGCCCTCAATGAAAACATGATTTACTGTATTTATGAATTATCATTTATTCTGCATGTTCCTCAGAGAAAACAACCCAAGGCCATGTATATTCAGCTTAAAAAATTCTTCGTTCTCAAAAAACTGAATCTTACATTTGAAATGGCTTATTTTGACCTGAACGCCATATTAACCCCTTTGCGCAGATATAGACGCGGGTCTTTGTAAATTCCGAAATATAATTCTGTAACTGAATTTCCAAAATGTCTTGCTTCACCGGCATAATTTTCCAGAGTCTCTTCGATGCAAATACGGAAAAAATTGGCATTATTTGTACTCAGCGCAAAGGGGTTAAGGTTCAGCAAATATTCAGCTCCAATAATGCTCACCTTCATGGCGGTCAGCACTGCAGAATCCGCTGCTCTTTCGGCTGAGGCATCATCCTGCATCAGGGACAGGAATACCTGCTGGATGTGACGGCTGTCTTTCAATACGTTTTCCATCATCTCTGAGGGTAAAAACGCAAAAGGGAAATCACTCCTAGCTCATGCACAGACAATCCACTCACTAAGTTGGCAACTTTCATAGTTCGTCCATTCATCGTCAATGGGCCCGAGAATGCAAGTTAGCATTGGTGATTTCGGGAGCACCCCTGGTCAGGTTTCACTCATTTTCTGATGCATGCAGCAAAACAGTGAGTAGCTGGCTAAAAAGATTGCCACCTCTAATGTCCTTACTGCTCTTATTATGAAAATAACGTTTCTGCACAGATACAAGAATATGGCATGCATTACTGCAAACAGTTTTTTTTTTGTGTTGTAAATGCATATTGCCATAAATACCAATGAGCCAAAACATTACGACCCCCTGAAAAACATGCCATTGGTTCTCCACGTAGGAAAAACAGCTCAGTGGAGCTGACATCCGCATGGATGCCCAAACCCTCTAGTTTCCCAACAAAGCATTTTCCAGAGCATCACACCCCTTCCATCAGCTTGTCCTCATCCCACAGTGCATCCTGGGGCCAGCTCTGCCCTAGCGAAACAGTACACATGGACTCGGCAAATGCACACAATGTTAAAGGAAATGGGATACATCAGTCCAGGCCACCACTCCAATGCTCATGGGCTCATTGTAAGCGCTTTCATCGGTAGACAGGGATTCGCATGGGCACTCTAACCATTCTGCAGCTACAAAGCCCCATACCCGGCAGGGTGTTATGCAGTTTTTTGAACCAAACTTTTCCCAGAACCACCCTTTTCTGCATTCCTTACCGCAATTGACTCTCTCTCGGTTTCAGACCATATGGGAAAGTCTTTGTTGCCCTTTGAGTCGATGAGACTTAGGCGCATAAATCCCAACCCCAGGTTCACGGTTTTCAAGTAGGTATTCATCACTGCTGACATACGGCTTCATGCATGCTCCAAACCATTTGTCTGGTCATTGCAATTTGGCCCTCATCAATATCATTCAGGCCCAATTTATCTCACAATAAAAGTACTGTGTGAGGTGTTATGCGATAATCAATGCTATTCACTTCATCTGTGAATGGCCATCATCTTTTGGCTCATTAGTGTTTATAGTTCAGATAACCAGCATAAAAATTAAGGTATCTTCCTTTTTTAGCATAATAAATGTGTCATGGATGACAATTTATTCACAAATAAAATATTTTAAAAATATCTTGTAACCTTATGAAATGACCGCAGTAGTATTGTTTTCTGAATCGTGGAATGCATGTTTTTTGAGAAAGGTAAGAGATTCCTTTGTCTATCAGGGAATAAATTCATTCTCCAGGTTAAGTGGATTTTTAAGATTTCTCAGTACATTTAAAAGTCCCTTATTCTGTCACCAGGTGCATGGCCAATAAACTATGACAAGCCATTTCAAAATCAGTTCCTTCGTGACATCACTTGGAAAAGGTACTGCCCTGAGGCAAAAATTGTTATGTTATGTTATGTTATGTTATGTTATGTTATGTTATGTTATGTTATGTTAATATGCGTTGTATCTGGGTGTAACCTCAACACTAAATATGGCGCAGGCATTTGTTGGAAAGTCAAACTAGTTAGCATGGTATGTACTACAGGAAAATAAACAGTTGTATCAACACAACCAGAAAAGAAAAATGGCAATAACAGTGAATCTAGTTAATAGATGTAACACATGCAAAATAAATGAGCATTAAGACAAGAAGGAGTCACAATAGAGTTTACTTTGGTAGTCAAACCCTGTTTGAATTAATGGATGAGTTCTCCCTTGAGCCATATTGTGCACAAGAATCAGACTGAAACGACAGTATTGGCAATAGATTTCCATGTTAAAAGATTTTCTTTGTGCTAGTGTTGTTACATTTGGCCATGAAAACATTGCTATTCTCTGCATTCATCTCTATACATTTTCTCATTTCGCCATCAGGAAAATTGATTTTCCTCTCCTCTGGGTTGGCGTTATCCATAGCTAGGTATAACTTGCTAGCTGGGTTAGCTTGTTTGAAAGGATAAGTCAGTGTTTGCTCTGAAAATAGGCTATTGCTTGGCAGCAATCTTCTCTTTTTGTGTTTTCAGGTGGATGAGCATCATAAGACCAGGAGCATAGCTGCTGGGTTAGCTCACTCAGTTAAGGCACTGCACTGCGGTGCAGTAGTGACTATCACGGTGCGTGTTCAATCCCCAGTCGTACCAGCCGGCAGCGGTTGGCAGCTTTTTTTTGATTGGCTTTGCGCTGCACGAAAAAAAAATTGGGAAGGGACTGCCACGAGGGGAGAATAAAAATAGTTGCTTTGTTCCTTGCTCAAGCCCCTCCTGTTGGCCGGACAGGCGCTCATTGGTAAGATTCTAAGGCCCGTATTCAGAAACGACACTCACACTAATTGAGTGTGAGTGAGTACTAAAACTTAGTTGGTGTCAGGTTATACTAAACGAGTCAGAGGTAGCACTAATACTCATTTGCTTTCAGAGACCTCACTCATGCTGAAAATAGCGGCTCTTTCTGAGTGAAGGTTGAGTGCAGGGAACAGCTCCCTTGAGCCGCACTAACTTGCGCCGGTATTTCGTTGTCATGGCTTTCAGGTGGTTACAAACATTGGAAACTCTGCATCATTTACAGCCACATGCTCGAAGCAATCGCAACTACGCAAATTTTAACTATAATGATAACTATGCCGGTAACTTGCTGACTGACCACCTGGTTTCAGAGTTTAGGAACTGCACTGTGATGAAATCCAGATAGCAAGCACCTCTGCTCCAGCTGATCCGGCTCAGAGCCGGGGCAGATCAAGAGCGGAGGAGCTTGCTCTCTGGGTTAGCATTTGTGCACCCGCCAGTGGCTGCTGGTGAACTGGCAATAGGGGAAGCTCAAAAACATCCCTTAAAAATAATGATTGGACATGACCTGTTTTCAATCATTTAATAAAATTTTATCTACTTGAACTCCAAAAATCCTTATGATTATCATGTGTCGTAAGTTCTACTTGTTAAGTTGTGAACTGGTGATAGCTTGACCGCAGTTAGAAAGAGCACTGATAATTATTTCCGTTTTCAATTCATTAAATTACCATTGCAGAAACTCCGAAAACTCTCTACATTATCAGGTGTGGCCAGTTTTCATTAATGATGCATATCTGTCAACTCTCATGCATTCGGATTTCTGGTGCTTTTCTTTACTGATGGGTTGGAAAATTCTGCACTCAGCGGCTCGTGGGGCGTGTGTGGATTGGTCTGCGAGGCTCATATAGCTGTAAGTCACGAGACTCCATTCTTTTCTACATTCTTAACTGCTGAATGTAGAAGGAAATGTCCGGCACGTTTCACAGCTTGTTGCTTAGTGAGCCTCGCGGGCTGTCCTGCGCCTTTCGCGAGCCACTCGACCTCAGAATTTATAAAGATATGCTGATATTTTCGTCGTCATTTATGTGCGAAAGAATCGCCTCAATTTTATGAAGCAATGTATAACAACGCCATTAAAATACATTTCATTGTCGTTTTACCAATTAGTCTGAGAAACCTTATAATTAAGAAAAGTAAACCGCGACAGGTTTAGGTCATTCAGCACTGAGGATTGAGCGACCCTTTGCAGCAGCCGACGCACCGCTTGTTTTACCCAGTGCCCACTACTGTCAGTTATGCTCGGGTGGCGTTTGTGAATATCAACTGGCGAGGAGTGGGACCGCTCCCTCGGTAAGTGGTAGGTCTCTCTCTCTCTCTCTCGCACTCCAGTTACATTTCAGTCGTACTCACAATATGGTGAGTCGAGGGTGAGTGTGAGTGTCGTTTCTGAATACGGGCCTATGCTTGCTCATGTTCGGGTATCCACCACACTCGTTCTGAACTTGCGAAGTTTCGACCTATGCATGTCAAGAAGCAGTAGTTGACGGGCGCCTGCTTCGGGGGAGAGCAGCAAACTGTCTTTGCTCTCCCGAATTGGCAAAATGGGGTCGCATACGAGTAAGCCTTGTACATAGTTCTCGAATTGGGCATTCCAGATTCAGGTGGGATTGGAAATGCCAAATTCAAAAAAAACATTTTTTGATAAATAAGCCAGGCGCAGCTACAAACTTTTTCAGTCAGGCTCGGTGCACTCGGAGTAAATTTAAATCACAAAGTTGGACATAGCTAAGACCAGTCTAAGAGTTAGTACCTTCCTTTTTATGCCCTGCTGGTACACTCTTTGCCTGATAACATGATAGGGAACCTTTAATTTGCATTTATATGAGCTGGTGTATCCATTTGCAAGTCAATACAGAAGTTTACCAAATGAAGAACAAAGACTCAAAATCAATGAGGAAACATTAAGTCATGTTTCCAGAGCTGCCACGATTAAATCATTTGGAGGACTTATTGTGGATCAGGGGTAGATCATCAAACTGAATAAGACAGAATTTCAAAAAATATTGAGTGTACTGTTATCACTTCTTCGGCAAACAAACACTGTGCATTGCCAAATTAGTGCTCATTTCAAGATTTGTCGATTAAGAATTTGAATTGCTAGTAACGTGCTTCCTCAAGCAAGAAGTTAACTACACCAGCGGTGATTTTCAAACTTTTGAAAAATAAATGGGAACTTTGTTCCAATATATAACCCTTCTGGGCCTTCAACCTTTGACAACGGACAGGCAGCTGAGTCATACCCTGCACTGAGTCCAGGAACTGTGTGACCAGCTCCATGAATGCGTGAGCTCCCATGAGGGCGGTGCCGATAGAGTTTCCCACAGGAAGTCGATTGAGCAGGTTAAGGACCATTGTACCCACATTCAAGAACCTAAACAGACACAGCAAGAGGCCAATGGATGAATGAAATACAACAAATAATTCAGTCTCAAAAAGTGCTTAGATTTTAACCCTTTGAGCGCCCTAGGCAACTATAGTCGTCCAATTGTGTAACAAATCAAAACCAGATGCTCTTGAAAACCTTGAAGATGTTTAAAAGAGCACCTGCAGGGGAGCTCTTTTCAACAAGTTGGCACATGTTAGGTTTTCAACAGCTCAGGATAATTACATTTTTAATCCCTTGAAAATTGATTCAGCGCTCAAAGGGTTAAATCAAGACTTACAATCTTATTTCAATCACTTAGACAAATATATTACCTGTGGGGCAAAAAAATTACACTTGTCAAATAGAAAGTAAATCTTTTCAAAAGTGAAAAGTCTAATAGGGAAAGCAGAATAATCATATAACAATAATATTTTTGGCACTGCTGGCTGAACAAACCCTGAGTATTAATCACCCTTTCCAAAATAACACCTGATGAGCATAGGTATTATATTGCAAGAGATGAGACACAACATAAGACGATGCCAATTTCCTTGAATGGTAATATAACTACACCTTACTTGTATTACCTCACATTCAAAATCTCTCTCATGTGATGCTTTTTCACCATGTTTACATCATATCTACTTCCATAAACAGAAAAAAAAAACTGATGCATGGTGGACCGCAACTTCAAGGAAGATTGTTTTCATGATATACAGTTGATGAAGTTGATGAGTTCATGATATACAGACTTATGAATGTCTCTGTGACAATTACACAACAAGACATTTAAACAGCGTGAATCAATCAACATAATCACACATCAACGCTAACATAAATACACACAAACACTATCACACACACGCACAAACACACAAATGCAAATACACACACACTCACGCATATGAAAATACACACACAAACACATAAAACACACATACGCACGCACACGCACGCACATGCACACATCCACGCACACATACTAAATGAGGTCCGAATGCATAACTCCTCCTTCACAACTGAATAGTAACTGTCACCTCAACTGATGAGTTGAATTCATGTGGTCTTGATATCTATCAAGCACACATGGGCCATATTTACAACACACACGGTAACACACACATGAAGACAAAGATGAATATTTAATGGGGGCCTACACTTGCTCTCCAAAGTTCTGTGGCTGAATGCTGCCAATGGCCATGGACAGGATAGGGATGTTAAAGAGATCCTTGCTGTCCAGGCCGTACTCCTCCAGCAGGGTCCTCAGCATGCGATTGATGAAAGCGATGTCAGAGGAGGACACCTGCTCACTCCAAAGCTGGAACACCTGTGAGATTCCAACAAGGTAGGCAGTCACAAGGCAGTCAGAAGTCGGCTTGAGTCAAGTGTTAAAGCCAGAGCAGCTACAGGGTGGAGGGTGTCACGGGCTAGAGTGAGTTCCATTGCCAAGTGAGACAGGTGGTAAAGTTCGGGCAAAAACATGTTTCACGCGAATACGTGAGCGTGGAAACGACGTGAGATCAATTTCGTGCATTGCCGCGTTCTGGGCTGCGTCACCTGAAAATGCTAACGAAACGCCAGCACGAGCAGCAGTCTGAGAGGTGGAGCTAGTGGATGCTATAAGCATGGAAAAACATCAAGGGAAAGCTGACCCCTGCTGTCTGGGTTCACTTCTGGGTTTGCAACTCCGGAAACGCGAACACTCGGATTAGCTCTATGTGGACCCCTTGATGACCTGACGTTTGTAATTTCCACCAGAGTGAGGTAGTGCACTTTGAGTATGTTCACTCGGGATGAGCGTGCATGACAGCTGGGCCAGGCGTTGTTATTCACGTTCGCATACTTGTCTGTTTCCACGCTAAGTCACAAGGCTGAGTGAGTTACGCAATAGTGTGTGTTTAACAACGGCAGTGAAAGTAATATAGTCGAGTGAGTAATATAATAGTAAATCACAAGGTGAGGTCAGCTCATTAAAATCACTCTTTTTTCATGTCTTAATTTACTATGTGCCACTCAAATGCATAGACTGAGGTCCACTGCCACCAAATCCAGTATGTTCAAATTAGTTATGAAATAGGTATGAAGACTTTTCAAGATATATTGTGTAAGAAGCCTTGACATTTTTTTTCAGGGCATTTAAATGGTAGCCCCGAGGATCCACACCTTCCAGTGTGTCGAGCCTATAAATGACACCACTTGGAACCGATATTCTAAGGAATAATGCCATTCCAATTGACAAATTTTTCTTTCTTCAACACCACCTTCTTGTTTCTTGACCTTATCTACCCGATGAGTGACACGCAAATCGAAGAAAAGGAAGGAGGAGGGGAAGGATCTGAAAATGGACTGGTACAATGAGGGGAGTGTGACAAGGCTACGTGATTCAGAAGATGGACTGGAGACGCACAATGGGGAGAAGACTGATTTTGCACCATTTACTAAAATTGTTGCAGTGACATAGTGGGAAAGGTACTAGTGCTAACGCGTCAGTCTGGCGAATAAACCTAGATATCGAGGTTGAGTGATGTGTTTTCACAAAAAGAACAAGGTTATCCTCGATACGGCTCAGGTTTCACCAAGACGTAGCCTGGCTATATCCTCATCAGCAGGAAACCTGGTTACCATGCAAAGTTTTTACCCAAACTCCGGACAATATTAACAACTTTTTATCAACATTAGTCACAAAAATACCCACAGTTTTTCTGCAGTAAAAGAGTTTCCATTTCCCGCAAACGAAAATTCAAACTGCATGGGAAAGGGTCGACAATAAAAGCAAGGTAAATGATAGCAGGTTTAAATAAAGGCCCAGTCACACAGCGAAAACGCATGAATTACGCATGAATTACGCACAGATTTTCGTTTCTGCGCGGAGCGTACGTCGTATGCGTAATTCGTAGGTGGAACGAACGTGGACTGTCAGTGATTGTAAGTGGATGTGCGTCGAAGGCGGTTTGTGCGTGATTTTGAGTTTTGAACGGTTCAAAAATTTTCCGACACACAACTGTGCGTTGGTGTGCGTAATTCATGAGTCGGCATGCGTAGTTTATGCGTCGAGTATGCGTAACTATGCGCGGGATACTCGTCGGCCGTCAGTGCTTATGCGTCAGAACTGGTTTGAATCCGCGCACGTCCACGTCCGTCCACTGATGCCCCACGTTCATATCACGCATGAAACGCGCATGTATCACGTTCATTCCACTGACATCCACTGACAATACGTGAAGCGTTCGTGTTTGGACGTGCTCCGCCGGTGATTCATGCGTCGGGCGTGCGTCGAATGTTCGTGGAATACTGCACCGTGTTTGCTATTATGCGTCGACGTGCGCGATATGTCAGTGATTGTTAGTGATACATGCGTGGTTCATGCGCGATTCATGCGTGATTCGTCCGAGATTTCTACCCCCGACACCCCGAAAAATTGGTCAATTTCTCAACGCACAAGCACGCACAAACCCAATCTGTGCGTGATTTGTGAGTGATTCGTGCGTGATCGGCTGTGTGACTGGGCCTTAAGCTGTTTCCGTTTGAAATGAATTTTGTCATCACATGGATAAACTTCTCCCATGGTATCTTATAACTCCCAGCTAATCATAAATAATGACTACAGTGATAGTGCTATGGTGCTAGGCTCAATTAATAATTACTGCTCACATCCGGAACGATCACTGCAAACAGTGAAAATAATTAGAGTTGAGCTCTTTTCATGAATCCATGTCTCCATGGCTCCAGCAAGACAGAGGTATGCCTGAGGTTGTTGCTGTGGTCAAAGCTGCAGGTGCATTGTCCTATAGTAAAATATCAAGTGCCTCTATGGCAACAATTCCTATGAGACCTCAATGAAAGACAGGGAGGAACAAAAGGGATGGGAGAGAAACAGGATAAGCATATGAATAAGGGAAAGAGAGACAGAGAGAGAGAGGGCGAGAGGGCAGTGAGAGAAACGTCAGGGAAAACAGGAAATGAAAAAACTGCCAAATGCGCAAGAAAAAAGAACACAGAGCCAAACATTTGACTCTGGAACATCAAACGTTATGAAAAAGTCATGAATTTGTTGGGTAACGTTGCAGAGCAGTGCGCCATATGATGGCTGCTGAACAATCTGAATGTGAGTAGAAATTTTAGAGGCTATGAAAGCATTCAAAGTTACAGTGAAAAGTTGAAAAACCAGGTAAGACACCACCCGGTGTATTCACATTTTGTATTTCTGGCCTGCATTTTTGGACATAAGTGGGCCGATCTGTCAGCTGCTGATTAATAGCCATGATAGATGCAATAATGTCGCTCTAAATTCAGAGAGTGCAGGCACAAGACTGACCTGCCTGGAGCCTTGACCTGTCTATCATTGAAAACTTGAGATGGATTTTGAAGTGCAAAATATGGCAGTAGAGATTCTGGACTGTTGACCAACTGAAGTCCTATCTCAGGCAAAAATGAGAGCAAATTCTGCTTCAGAACTCCATTAAGTAATGTCTCCAGTTCAAAAATGACTACTTAATCGTATTAACAGGAGAGGTTATGTTAAACAGTGGTGAACATGCATTTGTCCCGACATCACAGGAATTTTTGGCATCACATTTCAAAATAGATTTCATTTTCAAAAAACTATCAAGTTGATGAGTTAAGCTTATTTTGTCTTAATTAATTTTTTTTAACTGAATATTCGTCATGAGAGATTTGTGAATAATTGTTTTTTTATTTTTTTATTGTTTTTATTAACATTTTAAACAATGTCCCAAATTTTCTGAAACTGAGGTTGAGCATTTCCAGTAAATATATACACTTGTTTTGCAGTTTGAATATAAGGCGTGTTGTTCAATGCGTAGGCGTTGGCACCAGTTATAGTTTCAATTGTGCCTATGAGGTGTCGCTAATAGTGGTTCCAAGCACTTAGAATTGCCAGTGGGTGTAATTTTTCACTCGAAATGTTCAGATATATAATGAAATCCACTGTCTGAGTTTATGGGTGGAAATACCACACAGCAGGACTCTCTATTCCCTGGATCTTATACTCTTTCAGAGAAATACCTGTCACTGGCATTCTGTCTGCTCTTGCCCCCCCAAACCCATTGTAAGGTCCTTACATGCTGGGTGACTTGGTCCGGATGAATCCACGTAAACAGGCGATATAATGTCCAATAGTCACAGGAGTGGACGCTGGTACAGACATAATCCCGAAAGGTGAAATAATCCATCAGCACAGAGGCCTAATGAGAAATGCAGTCACATTAGAACGAATGAAATAAATATCAGGTGCCCTAAAAATGACTGGGACACAATACATCACCGTTACCAAAACAACTGCCAAAGGCAAAGAACTCTGCAGTCCACGTCATAATATTCATTTCGGCAAGCCTTGCAACAGCAAATTAGTAGGTTACAGTCAAGTACAATTATGCTTCCTGTGAAATAATTGGATCAAATTTTTATTTTTTTCACAAGTGAGCAATTTAACCTTTGCCTTAAATTGCTAACAGATCAGTCACTTATGTTTGAAAGATGTAGACACATACGAAAACCCTTGTGTTGCACTTAGCATATCAAGTGAATGCCAGTGCCTTTTATATTATCAACAAGAATGACAAGCATTTACAGACATGTGACCTCAAAATGCTTTCCAGTCATGAGGAGATGCTCATTAAAACTGCAACAAGTGGGGTGCAGCTAACTGAGGTTCAAACCTAACCAAGTTGATCAGGATTAAACGATTTAATCTGACCAACGAAACCAAATGTTTGTATGCTGATCCTGTAAATGCTTTTTATCTGGATTGGCTGTTGTCTAGGCTGTTTCCAGCCAACATTCTGCAACACAATCTCATCCTGACTCGTCATATAATGACGCTACCTGATCAAGCGTTTCTTCATGCTTATGGTGTCATGGTTATGGTTTATGTTCATGTTTATGTTCAAGTTCAGTGTTCATGATTTTGTCTTTTATTTATTCTTTTTGGTTATTGTAATTCTCAAGTTTTAATTCAGTCCATTTCTCAGTTCCATTGCACTTGTCTCCCCTGTCCTGTGATCTTGTTGGTTCAGTCCATCTTCCCGGTTTGTGTGGTCACTGACTTCGGGTGATTTAAATGAATTCTGGTGTTTAATATATTCCTTCAATTCTCGTTTCCTTCCTTCGCCTTACTGTTCTGATTACTGACAAAACTAACATTTGTATTTTGTATCATAGTCTACTAATACAACTAATCCATGTATATAGATTACTAACTTAGTAATGAGCACTCTAGTTACATCTGTAAAGTTGCACCGCTACTAAGTAATGCTAAGTCCCTCTCAGTAATCGCCCTGTTCTAGTCTCCGCCTCTTGCTCAGCTGTACTTGTCTCCCCCTGTGTTTCCGCGAGATCTCTCGCACGTGCTAAACTACTTTCCTGCACTCATTATCTGTGCACTTAGAACTCCTTGACCAAAACTGTTTAAATGTCATAGGCTGTTTGTGTGATTCCCGTCCGTGTCTTGGCTTTCGCCAAGTTTCGTGGTTAGGGTTTCCCTCATGTGATTCTCCCGTTGTAATTAGTCTGATCCAGCTCACCTCTTCTCTGCATAGCATGCGACTTCCCTCCCATCTATTTAAGAGTCTTCACTGCAGTTCTAACTTTGTCACAACGTTGATCAATATGTCTTTGTGCAAAGCGCCTTGAATGCCATTGAGTATTGTTTTCCTTCGACTGGTTTGTCCGACTTCGATTTTTGCCATAGCCCTTCTTGTATTGTTTTTCTCTTTTTAGATTCCGACTTATTTTTGTATGACCACGATTTCTGTGTTTGGATGCCCTGTGTATGACCCTTGGCTTTGTTAATCGACTATGACTTTTTGCCTACCGTCTATGGACCTTTGCTCATCTGTTTTTCTGGTTCTGACCCCTGCTTGTCTAGTCGACTCTGTTTTTGGATTTCGTATTGTGGTTTGGCAACTCTTGTGTTTTTTGGCTTTGACCCGGACTTCATTAAAGGCATATGTTTTTTGGATTTCCATCTCTTGCGTGTGGTTCCTGAATGCTACGTCACATATGGTTAGTACACTGTAAAATTGTGGAACAAGTGACATGTTTATAATCCAAACACCGGTGCATAAAAGGTAAATTCCTGGCAACTGTTTTTGTAAATAAGTGTTCTCATT
Organism: Gymnothorax reevesii; assembly: GCA_029721435.1. Lineage (NCBI taxonomy): Eukaryota > Metazoa > Chordata > Actinopteri > Anguilliformes > Muraenidae > Gymnothorax > Gymnothorax reevesii. The sequence continues at coordinate 59,057,387 of CM056586.1, forward strand.
CAAAACGCTGTTTATTGGATGTTGCGATCAAGGTTTTTCAGATTCGATTAATACTTTAAAACTGAACCTAAACACGATGACATGATTAAAGTGTTACAAAAGTGAATAGCATATGTTCAGAACTTACACATTTGGTTTTACAGTGTAGCTTTACTATCTGACGAGTCGGGACGAGACTGGGCTCTTTTCTGGTATTTATTTGTAAGTTACATGAGCGACATAATGGAGCTTACCTTATCCAATGAGATGTTGACCTGCTTGATTGCATCCTCCTCTGTGACAGTCAGATTAGTATTTGAAGGCACATCGATGACATCCTCCAGATGAATATACACACCTGTGCGAGTTGGCAATTTTTCAAAATTAAATTTCAGTTGGCGGTGACCCGCTAATTTTAATACTAATATGCGCACATACACATGGAAATGGAATGGTCCTGCATTTACATGGACACCCACTGACACACAAGTGAATTGTCTGTATGGTCATCAGTATTTGTCAATCATTTTAACTCTGCTTTCTTTTTTAAGACAAGAATAACAGTGATGCCATCCAGAGGAAGGTGGTTGCTTTAACTAAGCTGCATTTACAACATGTCATTCTCTACTCCTATGGAAAATGCTGTACATTACATCTCTTTATGATTACTGAGAATTTCTGAGCTCACCTTTGCCAGGCCATTCTTTGATGTACTGCAGGAGCCTGACGGCTTGATCCAGGAGAGGATTCACCTGATGAACAGGGATATCTGGGAAACGGTCGTGTAGAGAGACCAGAGCCCTACAAAGAAGATAAAAACGGTTTCAAATCACACACTACAGGATTTAGGTCAAATTTACATATTAAACAAAGCGAGTATCACTAATATAGGCAATATAAAAGGTAATAAAATACATATTACACATCCATATGCATATGTATTACATTTCTCTCTCGTAGGAATTTAAGTCATAAACATTCGGTAGGCAAATGAGAGGTTTTTTTTTGTTTTGGCTTTGAAATTTTTTCACTCTAGAAAAGATCAGATCAATTCCAGTGATTTCATTGTATCACTGCAATAGTTACTGCTTCAAAAAAATGTTTCCAAATTTAATTTTGAAATTGTGTCTTTATTCTGATCCATTTGCTATAATTATTAATATGTGCTCACATGAACGGTATTAGTAGCAGTATTTTTATGTAGCTAATTAACGCATTAGCACATTATTTGCGCTGCAAACAATGCTACACATTATTTAACATCCCAACGCGTGAATTCAATTACTTATTTAAAAGCCACCATGAATTCACTGCAACAGAGACCAAAAAAATTGGCATTTTTGACTGTTTTCCACTGTGTAACAGCATATCTTTTATTCAAACTCATTGATAAGCCACTGGCACTTTTGGACAAAGTTGACCAATGGCCTCAGGTGTGCATGGAAGAACTTGCATCTGTGGGCGCAACTGCAAATTTTGTTGCCTGACAAAGGTTCACCAAATTATTTCCGAGTCCTTGTTAAGACATCCGCTACAGTCGCAGAACAGTTCTTACAACAGTGACGTCTGAGGGATCGGTGATTGCACACATTCACAAGTGCTCTTCAATGCACCAATACTCAACAGAATTCCTTCCATATTTTAATTATATTGGACATTGTAGAGGGTGAAATGCCCAAAATCCTGATTTATCTGTGGCGAACATTGTTCTCAGATTTATGGATAAAAAGACACACCTGTTGGCAAATTGGCAGACCTCAAACCATCTTACCTCCAGAGGATTTTGAAGAGGCTGCTTTTATACTATAAGACGACTGCCACACACGCTTCTCATCATCTGTTTCGTGTCACCTTATTACAGCTCGACACATTATTTGTCCTAAATTGGCCCTGCACCAACTTTTTTGCAGTCATAAACTTTTAAATAAGTGAATATTTTCAGAAACGTTTTGGTCACTCTTTATTTGAAGTGTTGCTCATAAAGGCTTTATACAGCATGTTTAATGTCTTCATAAATGAGATATAATGTCTTCATAAATCATACATAAGCAAATATCATACTTTGTAAAGGTTGAAATAACACATCTTCAACATGTGACGCCAGCTGTGATTTAACTGACAGTGTCAATTAGTTAGTGGCTAAATGTGATAAAGGGCGACGCTTTCAGCGAAGTGACATTGTCATTGTCACATCTGGCGTCACATGCTGAATAAGGATGTGTGATTCCACCCTTTACAAAGTATGACATTTGCTTCTGTATGATTTATCAAGACATTATGTCTCATTTATGAAGGCATTATACATGCTGTATAAAGCTTTTATAAATAAAGTGTGACCTGTATGATCTGTATGCATTTTCCGCATGTGGGTACTTTTTCTGAATTGGAATTGCTGTAAATGATAAAAAAAACTAACACCAAAATGTTTTTTTTTAACAACATAGCATTCAGTATTTCCAGAATTAGGGGCAAAAAGTTATCCATAGGCAAATAACATTTATTGTTATTAATTTATTTTTTTGAAGTGTCACCATGGGATTTAATCGCTGCCAAACTACAAACTCTTTCGATCATTTCGAGTATCTTTGTAATTTTTACGAAGATATCATTTTAGGTGGATCTCAATATGCAAACTAATTTTTCTCTTAAATTTCTCTTTGAAGATGTGCGCACTTCACTAACTTTACGATCCAGGTGATCCAACAAGAGCTCTCCAGTGATAAAATCATCCTATTGTGCTGGCTGGCTCATATTTTGCCATTTCTTTTCAAGACCTTTTCAAGAACATCCCCGAGGCCTTTGGATTTTTGTTTTAGGTCATACAGCTTTTATTACAGATGAAAACACACGCATGCATAGGCACTGATAAGCACACACACACACACGCAAAGCACACACACACACACACACACACACACACACACACACACACACACGCACACACACACACAATGTACACAACCAAACATATACACACAAACACATAAACACACATTTCTGCCCTGTCTCACCTCTTGAGGTTCTGCAGAAAAGAGTGCACATCGTTCACTTTTCCCTCTTCGCTGCCTGGGATGAAGAGATGGGGCAGAGCAAGGACTGCCTCCCAGAGAGGATTGTGTTGCTGGAGCTCATTGAACATCAATAACCCCAGCCCCACAGTTTCCAGCGTCTTCTCTGGGTTGTTCAGCAGCTGCTCAGCCAATACCTGGGGACCAGGGGTATAGTCGTATATTCACAATGAGTTAGCACTACATGTCGGTTTTGTCTCATCTGCGTGGAAGCTTCTTACTGTGAAATAAATTTCAAGCTGCTTAAACTTCAAAAGTTCACCAGATGCCTTTAAAATGTGAGTTAAAGCAATTAAATGTAAATTAACTGAACTAGAGGACAAGTTTTGTCTTGTCTTGTAACTCACAATTACTGAAGATAATAGATAATTTTAACTTTTTTATTCCCCACCCTGAACACAGTTGAACTGTTTAGCCCACCACGCACGATTCCTCTGACTTGCGTGACGACTAGCCCTCCCATCTTTATACACTCCTGATCAAAATCTTAAGACCAGTTAAAAAATTGCAAGAATTTGCATTTTGCACTGTTGTATCTTAAGAAGGTTCTAAGTAGAGTTTCAAACTGCAAAAAGAAGAAATGTGAACAAGAGACCAAATGTTTTGAGCAGGCAATTTATTGAAAAGAACAATTTAACTGAAATAGGCTGTTCATCAGCTGATCAAAAGTTTAAGACCACATCCTTTAAAAGCCCAAATCTGTGGAAAAAATTTGGATTCCATGTCATTTTCTGTCAAGTAATCACACTGTCAAGACCCCTTGATGGGAAAAGCAAAAAAACTCACTGCCTTCGAACGTGGCAGGATTGTTGAGCTGCATAGACAAGGCCTCTCGCAGCGTGCCATCGCTGCTGAGGTTGGACGCAGTAAGACAGTCATTTTGCATTTCTGAAAAGATCCTGAGGTTTATGGAACAAAAAAATCAAGTGGTAGACCCAAAAAAATCTCACCGGCTCTGAGCCGGAGGATCCGAATGGCTGTCCATCAAGACACGGGACGATCCTCATCCCAAATTAAGGCCATTACTGGTGCTGACTGCAACCCAATAACCATCAGACAGCATCTGCAAAGGAACGGCTTCAAAAACAAAAAACTTCTTCAAAGGCCACGTCTCCTTCAACGCCACAAAATTGCCCGTTTGGCCTTTGGAAGGGAGCACCAAACATGGGACGTTCAAAGTTGGAAGAAATCTCTGATGAGAAAAAATTTAACCTTGATGGTCCTGATGGCTTCCAACGCTACTGGCATGACAAGGAGATGCCACCTGAGATTTTTTCAACACGGCACAGCGGAGGGGGCGCCATCATGATCTGGGGTGCTTTTTCCTTCAATGGAAAAATGGAGCTCCAGGTTGTGCAGGGGCGTCAAACAGCAGCTGGCTACGTGGAGATGTTGCAGCGGGCATCCCTCATGACTGAGGGCCCTCGTCTGTGTGGTGATGACTGGGTCTTTCAGCAGGACCATGCTGCAATTCACAATGCCCGTCTGACAAAGGATTTTTTTCAGGAGAATAACATCACTCTTTTGGATCATCCTGCGTGTTCCCCTGATCTAAATCCAACTGAGAACATTTGGGGATGGATGGCAAGGGAAGTTTACAAAAATGGGCATCAGTTCCAGACAGTGGATGCCCTTCGTGAAGCCATCTTCACCACTTGGAGCAACATTCCTACAAGCCTTTTGGAAACACTCGCATCAAGCATGCCAACACGAATTTTTGAAGTGATCAACAATAATGGTGGAGCTACTCATTACTGAGTCTGTTTTTGAGACTTTAATTTCTGTTTTAGGGGTTTTTTTGAGCTATGGTCTTAAACTTTTGATCAGCTGATGAACAGCCTATTTCAGTTAAATTGTTCTTTTCAATAAATTGCCTGCTCAAAACATTTAGTCTCTTGCTCACATTTCTTCTTTTTGCAGTTTGAAACTCTACTTAGAACCTTCTTATGATACAACAGTGCAAAACGTAAATTCTTGCAATTTTTTAACTGGTCTTAAGATTTTGATCAGGAGAGTACTATACAGTTACACCACCTATCACACACTCTCTATACTGTTGAAGGATCATGTAGTCAGCGTACTATTTCAGTTTGTGCAGGTAAACGCACCCGGCTAACCATAAGTAGTCGCGACAAAGCTATGAGCTAACGAATCTTTAACCGGTTTAACCCTTAAGTTCCCTGAACGTCGTAGCTGTGAGCCACCTACAGAGAAGTTATACTTTTGAAAACATAAACTTGAGTTCAATATCTAAAACTTGTCATGATACGTGGAGTTTAAGAGAAGAAATAAGTTCACATAAGTCATTTTTTAATGTAAGTAGGGAGCGTTCTTAGGAAATATAGCTGCTTTGGACTGTCTCATTTCAGTAGGAAGCACGCTACACATTCTAGTTAGGTACCTCGATTAGGTGAAATTTCAAGTCAACATCAAGTGGTACCTTCACTGTGAGGGAAATTCCAAAATGCCTAGTGACACGCTGGGGATTCTCCATTTGGATCATAGATGTATGGTGGCAAAAGACAGTTTTTTAAATAAATTTTAGGAATCATGTCATCATAAAAATATCTTCTGATAATGTTTGGGAGGAAAACTGACAGCATGCATATCAAATACTGGCTGTTTTGTGGAAAAGGAAACTGAATTAAAAATATGCACTGATGTTTTTGGAGCGCTGAAGCTGTAGTAAGCCACTCTAGTCACATGACACCTCCTAGTCAGTGAGTTTCATTTCATGTAACCATTTGAACAACTGGTTCCTATTCCGGAAGGATCCTAACTGGGTATTAAGGTGGTAGGAAGCTTCATTGCAAATGAGACAAAGTCAAAGTTCCCCGGTGTAAAAATCACGTCCTTGCAATGATAAATGGGAGAGATGTGTAGATTTTACATAGAAATGTGAAAGTTACAGGACAGGCCAATGGATCCATAAATGCGGGTCTGTTGGAAGAATAAGGTCCAACATGGCATGGAATTGTAGCCCAGGGGAGGCCAATGCAGGTCCTGGAGAGCCACATTGGTGCGCTGATTTTTGTCATCACCACCCACTTTAGACTTAAGAAAGCAAGCAGTCCAGTTGACTGTGAGCTGCTTTAATTAGTCAATGAAGTGCATAGAAACAACATATGAAAGCAGATAATAAGGCAGTGCAAATGTGAGGTCGGCCAGCTCCGCTGCTGGCAACTCAGAAGGTTGTCAACAGGAAGTTGTGGGTGGGAGGGCCTGTGGGTGTGACCGTGGAAATGTGTGGGGGAGCTAATGTACTTGCAGGTGTGCCAGGAGGTGTGTAACCATGGCAGTGATCATGGAATGCTCTTTTCAGTTGAAATTCTGGACAAAATCGCAAGTGTGAAAACTGATCTTTGGGTTTGTCAGGGAGTCAATACCAACCTGGTTGATAGTAAGAAGTACGGCCTCTAGCATTGTGTCGTTGGTTTGGCAGAAAGTGATCAGCCCGTGGGTTAGAGGCTCTACAGAGGACAGGCTCTTGGCTTTGAGCACGGACAGAGAAATGTTGCACAACGACTTCTTCAGCATGTTCACCGAGCCCATCATGGCATTCAGAACCTCCTGCAGACGAGAGTAGTTTATGACATAAAAAAACAGAATCTTCCCACCCAAGTGATTAAATGTACGGTGTAGCCAATCACAAGAATGCAAAATAATTTATATTTGTCAAATGTCTTTTGACCTTTCTTAGATATTTCAAAAACCTTACATTTTATGAACCAAAAAGGAAGATTCAGAGCAATATACCGCAGGCCTCCTTTAAAGTTCTAAATCCATAACTGACACAGAGAATCATAATAAGGAAGGGTGCATGTTGACCAGCAAGGCTCATGGGAAGCACGTTCAAATATCCTAGGCTCAGTAAATACTGTATGACCCAGATATCCATCTGCTGCAAGGTGAGTATTGCCCTTCAGATAACAAACTGTATTGTCATTCAATTCACTTTATTGTTACCGAGCACAAAAGCAATGAATGCAATCGAGTTTTTGATTTGCAAATAATACAACGTTGTATTTTATTGACAGATATTATCATTGAACAATCTTGCTAGCTAAATTCAATTGTTGCTCTAATTTGAAATCCATAAATGCAAACATGAGAACAAATAGTATATTAAAAAAGATACTGATCATAACCAGGGTGCCTCAGTGAGACTGAATATTTTTGCCAAACAATATGGCCACGTCCACACGGAGACGGAGATATTCAAAAACTGTCTTTTTTTGTTTCTAAAAAATCTCCTGTCCACACGGCATCGTTTCTAAAAATATCTGTGTCCACGTAGAGATGCCTAAAACAACCCAAAACGCTGTAGTAAATATTCCAGGCCTGTGTCTGGCACTGTATGGCGCTGTAGCGTGTCAACCAAAAAAGACCAAAAATGGAGAGGAAGGCGACGAGCTGCGTATATAGCACAAACACAAGCATGTTATCCGCCATTGTAATTGTTGTCTGACGCGCTTGGACTTTTGGTTAGGTTGGGGGCGGGGGCTGTGATGGTGGCTATCATGTCATCGTATTAAAAAAAAACTTGTTTTGGTTGTCCACACGAAAATGCTGTGGTGACATTTTCAGACTTTCTCACTCTGGAACTCGTTTTCAAAAAATACCATTTTCAGGCTGTGTTATCGCTGTCTCCATGTGGACGAAAGGCCGAAACGATAAAATATTTACGTGTTTTCAAAAAAATCATTCTTGTGTGGACGGGCCCTATGATTAAAAGTTACCATTTGTAGACAAAGCCAAGGCAATGACAGTACTTTGCAAATGTATGCTAAGACAAACAGGTGGATAAAGATGGATAAAGCAGTGTTTTAAATCACTTCCAGTAGGTAATGGATTGTCTGCAGCATGTCTCTAGCAGGACAAGATTGATACAGAAAGCTAGGAGACAAGCTGTTGAGTTAAAGCAATTCTTACCTTTCTGCCATTTTTACACTTTTCTTGTGTAATCTTAAAATGCTCCTAATAAGCGTGTGGCGCACTAAAATGTAAAAGAAATCCACCAGGTGTTGAAACTCAATATTCAGTTCTCATATATTTTTGATAAAAGTCTGACCAATCATTTTCTTTGGTCCAAGTAAAATGATTTGCCAAGCTTCCTGTCTGTCATCCGTCGCTGCACCCCTTCCAGTTGCCTACTGCTGTCACCACTTGCGAGTCGCGTGCCTCTCTGGCAGAAAAATAAAATAAAACAACGCATTTGACTGTACATAAACGGGTGCTGAAATGCGATAATTAAGATAATAACGTTAATGGTAGTTCGTCAGACTACGAAGGTAACTAAATGTTACGAGGGCATTTTATTTTATACCACATATAGAATTAAATATTATGTAATTACAGTTGGTTAGTTTTTTGGTTTTCACTTACTGGTGCCTGAATTTGACTCCATTGACCTATTTCACTCCGACGAGAAAATATACAGCATGCAGCGCAAGGAAGTGAGCAGCGCAAGTGAAACAGGTCAATGGAGTCAGATTCAGAGGCACCAGTAAGTGAAAACTGTTTTTTTTCTCCATAGGACAAGTCTGGGAATCGAGGGGAAGAGGGTGGGATTTTGGAGGGAGGCGGAGTTGTTCATGTTCAAATTTTTACTAAGTGCTGTGCGACATGCCAGAAAGGTAAGAATTGCTTTAACTGGCGACATGAACTGGACAGCTGGTGAATAGCTGGTCAAATAGCTAACATAACTTAAAACATCGCTTGACCAGTTTAGGTCATTAAAAACAGAACTTTCAGCAGGGCTAATCATCTTAGTTGAGTGTTCTTTTGCCATTTATTAATTTATTTGTTTATTTAGACCCTTTTTTCAAACAGGGAAACCCATTGAGTCGTCAGTCTCACTTGCTTTACTGCTCTGGTAACAGCTATAATCACATTGTCACAATAAAAAGACAATATACAGTACCATAAACAATAAAATGTTCATACATTAAGACATTTAATACATTTATCTGATAATGTTAAGGTAGCATTATTTAAAACATAAATTGACCTTGACTTCCTAATCCTTAATCCCTTTTTCTTATTTCTCCAATGAAGCTGAGGCATCCAATTAAAAAGTTATGTTAGGATGATCAGAGCTTGAGAGAAGGATACCTTCTTTTTATGTAATTTATTGAAAGGAAAATTCCGGTGTGAAATTGACTTGGGGTGTATTGAAACATGATAACGAGTACTAACCTTTGTCGAATACCCCACCTCCATACGCACACAACATTTCAGAATAAATGGCTTTTTAGCCGAAGCTCCCAACAGGCTTACAATAGTAGTGAATCGGGCATTGCGTTGCCATGCAAAGAAATCGCTATTTTTTTCATCATTAACAAGGCTCAAAGTAGCTCCACACTTCATCGGTAGAATTCCGAGGGCCCTGACATTTAAAACGAAGCACTGAGAACTTTGAAAATGCACCGGTATTTTATTAAAAAAAAGACGATTTATGCAAACAGTACCTTTAGGTAGTTTCCAGTTGCCTCCATCTTGAAAGTCACAATTAGTCTATTGATGAGCATGAACGAATAGATTGCAATCTGTTCCCCTATCCTTCCTATTCGTTCGTGCTCGACTTATGATTGACTTGATGATTGACTTATCATATATTCTCATGTGTTACAATGTCCTATTAATTCCTACCACCTAGCCTAACCAGAGGTGGACAATCCAGGTTCAGAAAGTAAAAGTCCTCCCCAGTATTTAGTTCCAACCTCCTGGATTTGCTAAATAAAACAGCCCTTCAGACCAGAGGTTGGACTAGTCTAGAAAATCAGCTGTTTGAGTTGATGGGTGAAAGTAAAACATGGTGAGATTTTTATTTTCTGACCCCTGGAATGTCCACCTCTGAGCCAAACCTGCATGTCTTTTAAATACAACCTCAACACATAGAAGCTGTGAAAGTACAGAATATGTACCTAAAAACTAAATACAGTAATTCATAAATTTGCTTTGCCTTTATTTTATTGCAGACAGTACAAAGAGAAGATATTGAATATCTTCTCAGGTTAACGTCATTTTATTTCTAAATATATATTCATTCCTGTGCCATTCTATAATAATGTGCCATTCTATTGAGCTGTATTATAGGTTATATATAATGAACAAATCCCTGCTTTCTTGTTTAAATTTGAATTTAACCTAGAGTCCCAACTTTTTCAGATTTGGGGTTGTATCATTGCAATGACAAGCTCACCTGGTCTTCTAGCAATGTGGAGTTCAGGGCGTGCATGATGACTGTCTTATTGGGCAGTTCCTCAAAGCTGGATTCTGTGAGAAAACAAAAGTAGGCTCAACATGCGACCCACCGCCATTTGATCATCCATTTGACACCAATTCTTCAAAGAGTTATTGTGAATGGCTGGCGCACCTTTCTTTAAAAGAGCTTTCAACAAGAATCAGCGATAGGATAACAGTCTTAGCTTTGTAATTTGTCGTTGTTGTCAAAGTTCATACCCAGCATTCTATTCCAGATTTCATTCAAGCGAGGCTGGGCATCACCGTCCTCCGCGTCCAGATCTTTTTGGTGCAAAATGTTCCGCTTGATTCCAGCAAAACTTTCATTGCTGAAATGTAGCAGGGACACCCTAAAACATAGGCAGAAAGGCGAGATGATGAAGAAGTCAGGATGAAGCGATCCCAAACTAATGCTCATACATTTATGACTCCCTAACACCTTATTCACACACTTGGCACCCAGCACTTTTTAGCATCTCTATATTGGAGATACATACCACTGGCTTTCATGCGTTAATGTTTTATTAATTGAGCTGTTGAGATATGATGACAAGTAGCAAAGAGAGAAAAAAAAAATTTTTCCCCCAAATTTTCAGAAAGTTCCAGCAGCCCCATTTTGGGTCATTACCCACAGTTTGGTAACCTTTGCCTTAGCGTATAAACTTCACAGGTTTTCCACTGACAGAAGCATCTGCTAACTTCCTGCAATGCAGTGTGTAGTCACCATCAACATGTCAAAAGTATTTGAGATATGGCATAATTGTTGCTGATGACACAGAGTCATAACTACTGCAGGATGATTGACAGCAAAAAAAATAAAACCATTCATGCTCAACAGACCAGGCCACTATCTGGCCTGGAAAACAGGTTCTAATGTTGTCATTACACTCGCACGCAGTATAGTGCTTATTCACGATTTCAGTCATGTGACTCATCTTGGCAAGCAGAAGGCGGAGAAAATGTCAAACAAATAAATGAATAAATCAGAAACACTTTCGTTTTTTTTTTTTTTTGGCGAGAGCAGACACACTCAAAGGGGCCACATATACAAGTTTATCATTCAACTTCATATGTATGATATATTATATTTACGTTGTCAATCTAAAGATGGTTACAGAAACCAATGGAGGGCTTTACCAACAGCTTATGCTGTCATTCCGCAGGTGCAGCTGCCTTTACGGGGATTGTGTTTGTGCGGGTGGATGTGCCTCTCAGCTAGAGCAAGCGATGCATGCTTGGGTGTGATTGTGTGTGGGAACTTATGTATTATTGTGTAAGAATGGGTGCATCTCACTCAAATTCTTTTTTTCACATGACAAACAGGTAACAATGGGGAGGAAGATTCCAGCACAAGTATTTCCACAGCACTGTGCCAGTTTCCTCAGTGGTAATTTCCCGCAAACCACCTCACGTGCAACATTTCAGCGCTGAGCCAGTCTGATACATTGCAACCGCCAAAAGTGTCTCATTCTTGAAATGTCAAAACACTGCCATAGACTGTCCATTAGAAACGTATTTATTAGAAATCACAGTGTCACTGTATTAACCGACACAACAATAGTCATATTGATGGAAGAGAAACAGGGTGAACTTTTTGTCTTTCAGGTGCCTCTGTCTTACAATCTGAAGCCACATAGCTCAAACAGTGAGAATTCGGACTATGAAACAGTTCTTGTGTTTGTGAATGCGTCAAAGTAAAAATGGGCATTTCATGACATATGAACTTTTTTGCTACAGTTACCCTTGCCCCCGAAAGGGGAGCGTATTGTTACCGGGTCCGTCTGTTTGTCTGTCCGTCCGTCTGTATGTCTGTCTGTCCGTGCACATATCTTAAAAAACTATTGGCACGATTTACACAAAAGTTTGACAGCAGAAAGGTCCTACCCGTGGCTTGGTCCTCCTCTAATGTCAGACTGCTAGGTCAGAAATCAAAGTCTCTTGAAAATTGCAAAACTCCCTATCTTTAACATGGGGGCGACATTTCAAGAAATCATATATCCACCAAGACTTATTGAAATGACTTGAAATTTCATACACATACTGTATATAGGGTGGCAATATTTATCATCAGAACAAGCTTCATCCGGATCTGATCTAGAGTACAGATTTGGTGGCCATTTAAATTTAACATTGAAAATCCCATTTAATTCACATATTTTACGATAATTCAGCCTGGAATAAAGACACTGCCTTGAAATATTTAGGTTAGAGGCACAGTACCATTGCTTATCAACAGCTGATAGACAGTCCCGGCACCAGTACTTGACTGTCACCCACTATCCAGTATACCGTCGCTGTCTCCACGAATGACACTCCAATTCACTCCAATGTCAAATGCACGGTACCAAGTTCTCTTCGAAATATACAGCGGTGGCTCGTGAACTGGCAATAGGGGAAGCTCAAACAATCCCTTAAAATTAATGACTGGTCATGACCTGTTTTCAATCATTCATTTAAATTACCATAACAGAAACTCCGAAAACTCTCTACATTATCAGATGTGGCCAGTTTTCATTTATAACGCATACTGATTACGACTCCACACTTCTCACGCTTTTATTTACTCAGGGGTTGGGGATGGAAGCATTTGTTTCATGATTGTTTAAATGAAATAAGATAATTTGAAACGTCTTTCTGAAATTCAATTGCTTCAAACTCCTCCATGAACAAGTACTGAAATTCCACGCGAAAATCTCTTACATACGCGTTGATAGAATAATTGCTGTCTACAGCAGAGGAACGTAAAAATGCCACTTAAACTCATGCCGAATGCGTGAGAGCTGACAGGTATGCGTTATTTATGAGAACTGGCCCCATCAGATAATGTTGAGTTTTCGGAGTTTCTGTTATTGTGATTTAAATGAACGATTGAAAACAGGTCATGAACAATCATTAACTTTAAGGGATAGTTTGGGCTTCCCCTGTTGCCAATTCAAGAGCTGCCACTGGAAATATATCTTTTGGGGTGCAAATTCCTCATATATAGTTGTTGTATTCTGGTGGCCGTGGCCGAGAGCGACACAACCCCGTCTTCTTCAGCTTTTCTGACAGTATATTTAATAAATTACAAACTTTTACAGCTTTGATCAAAGCAGTGGCGGCCCCCACCAAAATGGTCTGTTAATATTTTGTTCTGACTTGTAATGTATAAAAACATCTTGCCAAGAAAGCTGGCGAAGTTGGGGCTGTGCCGCCCTCAGTCATGGCTGTCAGAATACAGCAAGTATGTTCAGAGAACTTGCATGACAAATGATATATTTCGAAGAGAACTTGGAGCCATGAATTCGTCATTGGAGTGAATGGGTGCCGACAGCAAAGGTATATTGGATAGTATACCGGAGCGCAGTGGCTATGTCTGTACCATACCCTCCCAGCCCAAACTGTCTAATTGTCGTGATGTTTTGTCCATGGTCTGCCCGTGCATCTATCCCTCCCTCCCTTGTCTCTCCATTTCATGCTCGAGGAAATAAAGTCATGAATCTCCAATAGGCCTACCTATGTTACTATGGACACATACATCTTACGGTGGAGCCACCGTAAGAAATAACCCCCCCCTCCTCCCCCCACAACAGATTATCAATGACATTTGCCTCTGACCCTTGGAATCCAAAACTCAACGACAGTGACGTCATATGCATGGTCGGTGCCATTTTCATTTGTGGCCGCTTCCCCCACTGCGAAAATGTAATAAACTGGCAATTCAAAACAAAAACAACGACATGCAGAAATTGAAACAAATGTCAAAGGGGGCAAGGGTTTGCAATCTCTGATTGTCGCGTTTGCTGTGTGAGCCTATAAAAGATTTGATGTAAAAAAATTTGAGTAATTCACCGATTAGCTTCAATGGAATCTTGCATGAAATAAATCGCTATCACAAATCTAGTAAAAAGTGCCCAACTTTAACAGCCTTTATCTCAAAATCACAGTGTCATGAAAAGTCCATTTTCACTTGATGCGTTCGCATTTGGGTTCCATATTCCAGCGCAACAAATGCGAAAACAATGAATAAGACGCTATGGCTTTCATTTACTCGCATTCGCAAGTGTGCAGAAATTTTAACTCTTTATATAGCTTCAAAGTCGAAATACTCGCAGACTACATGATAATTTACAACTTCCTTATACATTATACGGTGTACTATCAATAATAAACACAAAAGCATAGGATCCATCTCACAAACAATGCAAACAAGTTAAGAAAATCACAAACTCTGAGACGACGGGACTAGAGAGTGTTAGGAGCTGACAGAAGGTGTGGTGAAAATAGACAGGTGTACCGTTTATTGTCCTCAGACGTCCAGGATGAAGACCTGGAGGTGCTGCTGCCGTGCTTCGACGCGAGGTGGGACTTGTTGGAGCAGGTGCTGTCCGTGGTGCACATGAGGGTCTGGAGGAAGGGGAAGAAGCCGGCGCTCGGCAGGTTGCGAGGGGCCACATAGCCTAGGGAAGAACGGTGTGTGAGGTGGGCAGGTGTGGGGAAGTGAGGAGGAGATGGAGGGAGGGAGGAGGTTGACTGATCCAATCCTCAGCTTGTATGGCAGCCTGTCATGCAGGACCAAAATGCAGGGTCCGGGGAACTACAGCCTGATTGAGTTGTGTCTCTGTCTACAAAGCATCTGACTGAATCTGGCGGCTATTTCACTGCGTGCTTCCTACAACCTCAACTATAATAGTTCCAAAAGGCTCATATGACTTTGCCAGGCGAAATGATTCAGTTTGGGAGTTTTCACACTTTAAACTCCTATGGTGGAGTCTGTAGAAAAAAAGCATTTCCTGGATGGAGATAAATCACAGAACCTGTCCCCCCCCCCTTCTAAAAGTAAAGGTGTTTCCAAACTGCCTCAAGAACTCGCAATTCAAAAGATTGATGGAGCCAATCCCTTGATCAGTAATTTATTTATTTAGTTTGCTTATTTATTTGGTTTATTTGTACAGGGCCAGCGCACTTTAATAAACATTTCCGTAAATGTAAATGAGCCAGTTTTAGCTGAGTAGCTCATTTTCACCTGTAATACCCGGGCTAGGTGTTGATTGCCAGAATAAAGTACATACAAATATAGAAGTGCATCATCAGAGTGAAGACATACATCACATTTAAGAGGAAATGAACAGCAATTTAAGCACATTAAAATAAGAGAAGAGGCTTCGGCTAGTAGGCAAGCGACATGAGGCCACAAACACACAGACATAGTAGCCATACAAAATATGGGCAGGACACCAGAAAATACAAAACAAAATATTCCACATGAATGTACATTTAGCAACATGTAAGGTAGGCAAGCAAGACAGACAAGCAGACAGGCATATAAGCAGGCAACATGGAGGCGGGGAGGCAAGCAAGAAAATAAACAGAATTGGATTGAGATGGATGGAATCCAGGATGGAATTGGCACTAGATATGCTTGACTGTTTTTTCCCCCTGAAAAGTATGAAACCACACTTCTCCATTCGCAGTAGTTTTGCTTTTTTTCACTTTCCACAAGTGATTTAGTTTCAGAGACTACAGTACAGTTACATTCAGCAGACACTATTTATTTCATTGCTTTAGCCTATGAAATGATTCAACCGACCATATGAAACTTGTTCCACTTGACGCGCTACATGAAGGTATTTATTAGTGGATCAGGGGCATGTTTGATGCTTAAACAAAGAACTTCAATACCCGAAATAGCTTCACAATTTCTAAAATGATGTGCCTGTGTGGCAGCAAAGCATCCAGTGCTATGATTAAGTGTCTAATAACAAGCAAATAAAAACTTGAAAGAGTTCCGTGCGTCTGAACTATCGCTGGATGAAAACCAGCAACGCACAGGACTAAGGTTTAAGAACCACTAAACCGCTTAGGTTCAAACCAGGCTACACCTCATATACAGTAGCACGATGCACCAAAAAAATAATTATCAGCTCACAACGGATGATCACTTAGGACATTTGGGCAGTGACAATCAAAACCCTACAAAAAACTCAGAACCTCAGATATTTAAAGATATTTACCTCATAGAACTCACGCCATGTTTCAGCTGGAAACAATTTTTTCAACACTGACTGAAGCAGTTTTAGCCTCTCATTTCTCAGACAACCGTGTCAGAGGACATACCCCATGGTTGTGAAAAACATGTTACTGTGTTCCAAAAGGAGCAAACTATTAGCCTGTATCTAGCAATAAATCACTGGTCTTGGGTTAAGAACTGTCCAAAGCAATATTAAAACCTGGAAGGGTAGTAGTGAACTGTCAACCTTGCCAAAGAAAAAGGTATGGAAAAAATCACGAATGATCATGATCGGAGATCTTTATAACACTTGGTGATGCCTCCTCCTCAAAAAAGAATAAATAAGCAAATTAAAAAAAAAATGTAAAAAATCGACCATAGAACACATGGCACAGTTTAATTGCAAAAGTTTAATTGCATTTCTACAGGCATAATGCGACAAGAACTTGTAGAATTAATACTAAACAGCTGCATCACAACAAAAAAACTAATCAGGGCAAAAAAGGATTGTCACTTGGCCAGAGAACATAAAGATTGGACTGTGCAGCAATGATAAAAGGTCGTGTAGTCTGATGAGTCCTATTCCAGAGCAACGAGGGCATCAGGGTATGAACAGAAGCCCGTGAAGAGATTCACCCATCATGCATCGAGGCTACTCTACAAGTCTCTGGACGCAGTATCATAATCTGGGGTTCCTTAAACTGATCAGGTCAAGGCTCAGCAATGCTATAGAGCAGTGAAATGAAGTCAGGGGACTACCAGATTTACAGAATGATCAGGACATCCATCCCACGAACTAATTTTTTAATCCCTGACAGCACAGGCATATTCCAGGATGACGATGCCGAAATTCATCAGGCTTGAATTAAGAAATAGTGGTTCAGCAAGCACGAGGAGTTATTTTCACATGTGAATTTTCCACCACAGCGTCCTGACCTTAAGAAAAGCCTTTCAGATGTGCTGGAGAAGGCTTTCGGGAGGAGTTCAACTCTCCCATCATCAACACAATATCTTGGCGAAAAATTAATGCAACTTTGGTCTTAAAGTGAACCTATTATGTTTTTTTTATTATTTTAATATCATAGCGTGAATCATATCATTTTGATGCACATTTAAAAGGTCTGTGTCGGAAAATAACTCAAGGTCACTTCCAGAAGAAGTGCTCTCTGCTGCAAAACTCACTGCTCCAGAGCTGACTGAAATTGCCCAATTTATCAATTGGTGATGTCACAATTTGAATTTATGCACCAAGCAGTTAGTTTGGAATGCCCTTGAATCAAGTGGGTTTCGCCCCTTAACTGGTATTTGTTTCTAACGCGGAAGTCCATTTATGTTAAGGGGTTGGGGCAAGAATGATGGACCAACCACACGAGAGTGATCAAGTTGACCAATCGCAGCACACTGCGGTTTTCGAGAGGGTGGGGGCAGGACTTTCAATGGAGCATTTTATAAATAGGTACTGCAGAATTGGCAAGCAAGAAAACTCAAGAGAAAAACTCAAGAGTTTTTTTTAAACAATGATGCATTTAAACAGACTACATGCCAACAACAGACTATGACAATGAGGAGGTCGAAGCAGTTTACGATGAAGTGGAGGATGCCATCAGAAGAGGAAGAGGGGATGATTACGTCATTGTAATGGGTGACCTCAATGCAGTGGTGGGAGATAAGAGCGAAGATGACGTGATTGGCATGCATGGCCTGGGGAACATAAATGACAGCAGCAACTACTGCTAGAGTTCTGCAAGAGAAACAAGTTCTGCGTCACAAACACATGGTACAAGCAGCATAGGCACATACGGTGCACATGGAGGGCACCTGGTGATTGAAGAAGAATGTAGCTGGATTACATCATGGTGAAGCAGAGATATCACAACAGCGTCAAGAATGCACATCCCTCCCCTGGCGCAGACGCTGACTGAGACCATAACCTTGTTGCAATGAAAGTCAAGCTGAAGTTGAAGCGATTAAAAAAACCAACTCGCCGCAGAAAATGCAGCCTCGAGGCACTCAACGGCCCAGCCAAAGAAAAGCTTAAGAACAGAAACAAAACCAAACTGCAGGACATGAATACCACCACAGAGAATGACACTGACGCTGAGTGGAAAACCCTGGAGAGAGCAATAACCGAGAGCGCAGAGGAGAACATTGGAAAAAGAGAGGAGGAGACAGGCAAAGAAACCCTGGGTGACAGAAACAATGTGGCGGAAAATGGATGAGAGGAGGAAGTGGGAAAGAGTGTGCACTGTTGAAGGAAAAAGAACGTACAGGAAGCTCAGCAACGAACTGAGAAGGGAAACGGACAAAGCCACTGAGAAGTACTGGGAGGAGAAATGTGAAGAAATCCAAGACTTGGAAAGAGCTGGAAAGATGGATCAAATGTATCGGTGAGTGAAAGAGCTCACTTGGAAGAACAACCAGTGACAGAGGACAAACAGTGTCATGTGTAAGCGAGGCGCACCGCTGAGAAGAGGAGATTGTGGTGAGCAACTGGGCCCGAAATTCTGGAGAGTGAAATCCTGCGGGCCATTCATGATCTGAAAACTGGAAAAGCAGAAGGAGGAGATGGAATCCCAGCAGAAACATTGAAGGCACTGAGCGAAGAAGGAGAACGATATATGGTGGAGTTGTGCGAGGACGTGTACAACATAGGAGCATGGCTGGGG
Source organism: Gymnothorax reevesii (assembly GCA_029721435.1). Lineage (NCBI taxonomy): Eukaryota > Metazoa > Chordata > Actinopteri > Anguilliformes > Muraenidae > Gymnothorax > Gymnothorax reevesii. Next base: position 59,076,334 of record CM056586.1, read on the forward strand.
GACTTCTTGCACAGTGTCATCGAAGAAACCAAATGCGCAGAGATGTGAAGATCACACAACTATAAACCTCATTTCCCATTCTTCGAAGATCATGCTGAGAGTGCTGAACAACAGAGTGAGAGACAGGGCAAGTGATTACAGCGGACGGGACTAATTCGGTTTCAGGAAAGGAATGGGAACAGGAGAAGCAATAGCCATCACAAGAACGGCGGCGTAAGGAAGCTTGGAACATGACCAAAATGTGTATGTGTGTTTTGTAGACTACGAGAAGGCTTCTGATCGGGTGGACTGGGAAAAACTGATGGTGATCCTGAAAGACCTTGGAGTGGATTGGAGAGACAGGAGACTGATTGCAGCACATTACATGGGACAGGCAGCTGCAGTACGGACAGACCACGGGATGGCTTTCATCGGAAGAGGTATGCGTCAGGGATATTTGCTGTCTCCTCTGATTTTTAACATCTATGCAGAGGCGATGATGAAGGAAGCCACGGAAGAGATGGAAGAAGGTGTTGAAATGGGTGGTCATTGGATACAAGCAGTAAGAATTGCAGACGACCAAGCAATGACAGCAAGCGCTGCAGAAGGACTCCAAGCCATCATATAAAAGCTAAATGAGGTTGTGGAGAAGTATAAGATGAGGACCAATAAGAACAAAACCAAAGTGATGAAGATGGGGAAAGGCTAACAAGAGCAGCTACAGATTAGTAAGATGGTAACATCCTTGAACAGGTTCATCAGTTCAAATACCTCAGTAGCCTGATAACTGAAGACGGAAGGAGCGAGAGGGAAATGAAAAGAAGAATCTCCATGGCCAAACGTGTGCAACAAACACCGAATGCTACTCACTAAGAACCTCAATCGCCATCTAAAGAAAAGACTGGTCAAGACCTTAATATGGAGTGTGGTCCTATATGGCTCAGAAATCTGGACGCGGAGGAAAGTTGATATCAAGAGATTTGAAAGTCTAGAAATGTGGATATGGAGAAGAATGGAAAAAGATCAGTTGGATGGAGAGAGTGAGAAATGAAGTGTTGAGAAGAGTAGGAGAATGAAGAGCATTACTAGATGCTATCTGGCAAAGAAAAGCCCGTTGGATTGGACATATTTTGAGATCAGAAGGACTGGTGAGAATGGTGATTGAAGGAAGGGCAGAAGGGAAGAGATCAAGACGGAGAAAGAGAATGATGATGCTGGATGACATCAGACAGGGATAAATGTACCACACAATGAAAGAAACCGCGCTGGACAGAAGTGAATGGAAACAACATGCCTGCGCAGGTCTAAAGAAGAAGAAGAAGAAGCATTTAAAACTTTTTTCGTAGACTTCAAGAATACAAGACTGATCGCTGAAAAGCCACATAATAGGTGCACTTTAAATAAATGTTGCACCATTGAGAAAGATTGTCCAAGCAATGCACAAAGAAAATATTGGAGTACAACGTTTTAATTGTTAAATTATTACTAAATTACGAAACTGAATAATGTTTCAGCTGTTTAAACTTTTATGTTCAACATGAACAAATGAATGAAAGCTTCACATTTGGTAGCTCATCACCAAAAAACAATGTCAATATTATGTTTTTATCACTGAAGTCTAATTAGTGACCATTAAAACCAATACTTTTATCGGTTCTGTATCATTAGCATCTTGTGCAACTTTTCATAATACAGGAGTTGGGGTTTCAATGAGCCCCTTAGAACAAGAGTGGTCCAATTTTTTTTTTTTCATTTTTCATTTGGACCACTATTGCACTGAGCACAAAGTGAGGACCATATATCTCTCATATTGCGTAGTACTAGATTTGCACTGAGTTAATGTATTATTGCACTAAACAGATAGAGCACTCAGAAATAATTTTATGATTACAACTTAAAAAAGACAAATATGGTGTAATGGCTGGTAAAATATAGAGGGCAAGTGCGACGGCCAGGGAGAGAACGAGCAGCACGGAGACAATACAAACACAGAGAATCACACAGACCTCCATAAAGAACTCGCGCTTCCAAAGGACGTATAGTAGTCTGAAAAAACGGATGTAATGTGAGAGATAGAAAAAGTAGAAAAGGGAAAATTCCTTAAGAGGAAGGAACTTCAAAAATAACTGCAAGATATAAAGTCACTTAAATCCTGAGGAGAAACATCTTCGGCTATAGTGCTTAGCTTCAAACAGACGCTCTAGCAAAGGAGGCGTGGCGGACTTCTGGCTTATATAAAGTCCGGGGAAGCGCCGCCCCAGTTTAATCAGCCAGCTGGTTAAAGAATCCGATTGAAAAGGAATTCGATCTCGTCCCAGGATGAGATGAGAGCTTCAAAGAAAAGTCCAAAACACATGCAAGCCTCACAAACCATGACATATGGAGTTAAGCCACTTTTGTTCTCAGGGGCTCATATATGCGCAACATTCACTAAAGTGAGCATAAGTATCCAGTGTTACGGAATTGTTCTCAATTCATCAGCTTAATGATGTAAATGCTGTCATTTTTGATCTGTGTAGAAATAATGACACCAATAATCTTCACACAAGAAAGGCACAAAAACACAAACTAATCCACACAAGGATGAGTAGAAACTTCAGTAGACAATGTGTATTATAGGAACACTTTCGCTGAAAGTGTTTTGTGTCTTCCAAAACATAACAACAACAAGCATTCAGAGAATTCATAGTCTCGCCCATAGTTATCCGCCAACATGATGACCTTGACCTTGACCTTTGACCTATGACCTTCAAATTTATGTCATGTCGAAAGACTCTCACAAGGAACCCGCCTGTGTAATATGAAGGCAATCGGCCTCGCGGTTCCAGAGATATCAGTCCGGACAGACACACACACACACACACAGACACACGAAGCGATTACAATAGTTTCGCGAAACCCCTTCGGGGGCTCGACTAATTATACATTTTGTATCTTTCCAAAGCATGTAGTCTAGAAATAATTGACTCATGAAATTGGAGGGCATTCAAAGAAAAAAAATCTGATGAAACAATATCTTTTGCACTATCCAACTGACTACATTTCAACCATCTCATTCATAATAAAGACTTGACTACATTTCAAAGCTTTCCACCAACATCTGTTTGTCTAAATCATTGCTAACATTTCACATACCAATATGGAAATTTGCTTGCATTAACCTAATGAGGACATTTTACTTATTGTGTAATCATGCAGCCCAGTCAAAAAATGCACTTGAAAAACAGGCTAGTTTAACAATGTCTGAATGCCCGCACACCCATCTGCGAAGGGGATGGCAATACCCCTCTGCCCCTTAGTCAGGGCTGATGAATAAAAATCTCATTGGGTGGGGCTATTTTGGTTGATTTAACAGATTTCTTGATTGTTTTATCCAAAAACTTGGTTAATTTTTATAATATCTTGATCATAAATAACGAAAATCAAGGTTATCCTGTCAATCAACCCTGGTTGGTTGGGCATGAGCTATCAATCTGCTTTTAGATTGTGGGTTAGTTTTCAAATACCTATGAACTGATAGAAAAGTTTCATATATTTACTAAATAAACCCCAATTCTTTAAATTCAAAATTAATATTTTCTCCCAGACAAAAGATCCTGATCGATTTCGGCAGCAGGAACCTGTACCTATGAGTGCCATGAATGAAATTGCTTTGATAAAAGAATGGCAGCCAATCCAATATGAAACAGACAAAATGCTATTATTAAAACTGATTTATTGAACTGAATAAATCAATAACATTATTGGAATCTTATCTAATTCCTGTTTTACAAATGCAATTGTGATTATTCAGCCCTACAATGGCAAAAGGCAATAACTGTGAGGTTGCTTTCAGGAACCTGTCGCGCGAGAATCCAGGAGTGCAGGGAATGTGATTTTATTGAGCGAGCGGGGAAAACCCCAGTAGGGCCAAAGGCAACAGAGTCCACAATCCAAAAATCACAATCATCAGGGCAGAATCCAAATCGAAAAACCACGGCAGCAAACAGAAATCGTAGTCGGGCAAAAAAGGGTTCGTAAACAGAAGTGAATAGAGGTACCAAAAAACAGAGCCAAAAATCGAAAGTCGGACGGTCCAGTCAGAAGAGTAACACGAAAGAAACGTTCTGACAGGGAACTGCTGTGAAAAGAAACAAGACAAGAGACCAGAAAGGGGGAGACAAAGTGCAATGCATGGGTGACTGCAAAACATGGACCGGAATGATAACAGGAATATGGATACTGGTAAAACTAAACATAGCAATAACAAAAACATGGAAAAACTAAACTAGACAACACATAACATATCTAAGCAACCAAATCATTATACACATTCCAAGGCATAGCCAGACACTGCAGAGATCAAAAACCATATAAGACCAAATGTAACAAATCGTGGCAAACGGATCAGGGACATGAAAAACAAGGCAAAGCGGATCAGAATCATAACAGACAGGGCAGAATCATAACAGTAACTCTAAGGGTCATGTATTGGAGTTACCGCCTTTTGCCATTATAGGGCTGTATTGTCCATGATTACACAATATTTGCTCAGTATTTTCAATTTATGTACTGCTTGAACATATATTAACGCTATGATTTACTTGACTTTATAGTCGTGCCAGACCAAAAGCACAATTTCATGACTTGAGAAAAAGTCAAAGGTGCATAACTGTACTTGAATTAGTTTAACCCGAAGATCATTCTTGTCTGGGCTGCATTGACTTCAATTAACTGAAATGATTAATTTTCAAATTCATTTCCGGCCATGGTTTTTGCAAATAAATTGCTCTGGGTCATAAACGTGCATTGTATGCCAACATAATTTACCCATTAAAAAAAACGTTTCAGCAATGGCCAAAGTACACAATCTATTCAATGCAATCTTATCTGTAAAGTCATGTTTTTTCAAAGGAATTCATCATTCTTTTGTTTGCATTTTACACCACCCTCCATGAACTTAAAAAGTCATCCAAGAAACATGGTTATATAACTCTCACAGGCAAAGGAGGATTTATTAGGATTCAGGTTGGAGCTCTTCATGAGACCACAGCATGGTTTCTGTGACTCTAAGGTTAAATTAATATTCCTAAATGATGTGGATTATTTGATTATCAATACATTGATATTAATTGATAATTCAATAAACATCAAGATTTGATCTTACACCCTTTCTGCCTAGTTAAAGCACAAGTGATGGATGCACACTGTGAAAAACTTACTAAATAAATTAATTAATACATAACCTAGCACCAACAAGCATTTTTAACCCAAAATCCTATTTTTGAAATTTTCTGTGACCAGGTATGTTTCAAATATTTCCAGATTTTGCAATGGGGTATGAAAACCTCACCTGGCAAAAGTAAAATAAGATTCTTAGTCTCAAAACAGCACTAAATCACAAGTTAAGTCGGCCTATTAGGGGTCGTAAAGCGAGAAGACAGTGGAGAGGTTATGAAGAAACAAACTAAGTCCCCTTCGGGACATTATTACAAACTTAGTAAACATTGTAAGCTTGACACATGGAAAAGTACTCGACCAAGACTGAATCGTGGTCATGCAGAAAAAGCAGAAGCCATCACAGAAATGGTTATTAAAATCAGCTCATCAGTAGCAGAAAAAAGGAACTTCAAGTTGAATTTTTATAATGTAACGTGCAAACTTCTCACACTTAGCACAATATACAAATAAGTACTTTTAAAGGCAAAAAAAAAAAAAAAGAGGCATAAATAAATAATTAAACCAATAGTTAAGGGTACAGTATTCATACAGAGGGGAACCCGTCCAGTTGGAAGTGATTATGCACTGGAACATTGGAACTTTGTACCCTTTTTCTTGGAAGAAACATCACCATGTATGAATAGTACAGATCTGCCTCACCGGACTGGGGAAGCACAGGTTTGAACTAAAGTAAACCCAAGGTCACTTGGAAACTGGCATTTAGGTGGGGCTCCAATTGTTGCTTCATTGTGCGTTTTCTAAGTAGCAATTCATCTTTTTAACAAGGTGCGATGACGGAGGCATTCAATACACTCCAAGCAACCCAGGCTCTTTCAAATGAAAACACAGAGTATCAGGGGCAACCCATGTCAATGCACCAAAGAGTTTTGTTACAGGTTGGACAACACGAGTCTAGCATTTCCTTGACATAAGCTCAGGAAAGAGAGGAGGTGCATTCGATTAATGCAGTGAAAAGAGAAAATATCAAAAGAAGTGATCTGGTGGAGTACAGCTGCAGCTTGTAACCTGGGACATTTCCACACACCAAAAGCTCAAACATACAAAAATAAATAAATAAATAATAATAATGTGATATGGAAGTTTCAATTTAAAAAAAATCCAGTTTCTTTTCGTTCTACACAAACAATATTTGATTATTAGCCAGAATATTTTCAATTATAAGTAACTGCTAAAGTTTTGAGAAGTTAAATATAATGAGAGGCATCAAAAATGCATACAAACATATAATGTTTTACAGTAGTAGTTAATGGTTTCTTTCGTAGTTGCAAAACGCGGTCTCGGGAAACTGTGCTTTTGTTAGTGAGACTTGCCCTCGCTGCTATCGTTACATTGGCAGTCAACTCAGCAGTCCTTATGCATTATCTGACATGAAAGAAGACATTTTATGGAATGTGTTTTTGTGACTTCACAGATTACGCACTTTGTCGTGGATGATAGCTGACACATCTGGTTATGCTGTGTCATTGCTGCAGTCTGAATACAGCCATTTATTGGACATTAATGTGCCTAGAAACTTTTCTTTGAGACCGGCCATTATTCATCTTTCAAAATGTTTGATTCTTCCGAGATTCTTTTATCTGTGGCATTTGAAATGGGAATGATGTGACTTTCGTAATGTGTGTTTTTATTGGCCCTAACCTTGAACTTTTCATGCGATAAACGATTTCTCGCAGCATGTGATTTGCGACTATGATCCAGAGAATTTGGTTGCATTAGAGTAATCATAATGAGGTGTTAAAAAGGGATTCAAAAACACGACATTATCCAATGCTTCCCACACCCGATGGTCATCATATTAATCAGCAAAAGGAAAAACCACCAGTTGCCAACATAGACCATAAAAACCACTTTGAGTTTTTAATGCCGCTCAGTATACTCATACTAAATAACTACACAGTGCAGTAGAATGTGTTTACATCCAGATTAAGTGAACTGTCAAACTGCACAGGAATTATAGCCCTTGAAATTTGTACTGCAAATTTGAATATGAATAAAATATGAATATGAACATGAAGCGCATACTCACATGATTCTTTTAGTTCTGGCGGGAACTGCGAGCGAGTTATGGCGAGGATGATGAAGATCACCAGGGGCCAGACGAGAAGTGCCACAGACCAACCCTAGCATAACACAAAGAAAAATTAAACCCAGTAAAACGACTGACCCATATACGGGTCCATGACATGTAGCTGCTGTGTTCAAACCTTCAGAACTTGAAGCAAATTACAGGTAAATGTGCATATAATCATGTACAATACATTGTTCATATGGGATACATTTTTTCGTTCTATATGAGGCTCTTTATTATAGGTGTGATAAGTATGAAAGTTCCCAGATTAAGCAACGTTGCCCTAATAAAGGACCCTTAAAGCAGAACTAGTTAGACTTCCTCAGGATTCACAGAGGTGTCTTTTGGAAATGTTTGTGTCTAGAGTGTGCACAACACACGACTAAATAAGATTCGGGCTCAGAGATGTCGAGATGTCACAGTGTAAGGAGCTTCCGGAGGAACAAGTCAAAGAAGCATGCATTTTCTTGATATCACCAATGTACAATTCTGCATGACCCCCGCCTGTAGCCTACAATAGGCTGTAATCAAGCATTGAGAATGATACATTTTTGAGGGGCTACATACTTTTAGCATAGTTCACTCCATTTACAGCTATTCGTGTAAGAATTTGAGCCTTTCAAAATTGTGTATGTTGTGATCCATCCCAAAAATATAGAGAGAAACCGACCAGTTTTCAACCCCACAAGCACGCGTACTTACTGGTTGTCTAATAACGCTCAGGAAATTTTTCCAAAGAAGAAGCTTTAATTGGTGGAAAAATGAAGCCATCTGTAGGAATGTAAATAAATACATAAGTAAATAAAAGTATGCCGATCAACTTCAAAAACTGTTCACAAATACGACTTCGCTGAAATATTCGATTTAACTTAGTCAAATTGGAAATGAGATAACAAAGGCAATTTTCATCATCTCAAAAACATTGCTCGTAGATGAATACATAGAACTGACCAAATCATACACAGTGGGTTGACCGGCTCCGCAATTTGACCGATTCCGCTAATTTGCAGAAATCAAACTTTATTTGCGGATAAATGACTTCGCTGTCAGCTTTCAGTTTGACACCGCTGGAACAGTAAATTATTGTGGATTTAACTCTTAACTACCGTTCCGAGATATTCGGCTTGATAGAGAAATAAATGCCCGATAACTGTTGCTTGCCGTTCCAACAGTATCAAATCAATGCTTGTGATAAGGCGAAATGTGCAGTGTGTGGCCATTAAACGCGTGTATTCCCGGGATTCATCACATTTCATTAGTTTCATTATGATCGGAAATTATCGTAGGCTATATTTTACCATATAAATCCCAATTTCGTACTCTTGACACTTTTTTCATCAACACCCATTAAAGTGACTGCTTGTCGTTTGACTAGTTCAGCAAACGCCATTTTGTAGGTTTTCAAACTTGTAATTTATGAGACGTTTATTCTTGCACTGTAAAAAAAAAAGTTGTCTCAACTGAAAAAAGTTAGTGTCCAGGCTGCCTTAAAATTTTAAGCTCATTGAACTTAAGATTATAAGTTGAATATTACCTCAATTTATCATCTTAAATTCAGATAACTTGAAATTTTTAGGCAGCCTGGACACTAACTTTTTTCAGTTGAGACAACTTTTTTTTACAGAGTGTTTATTTTTCTGAAAGAATTTTATAATCGTTTAATGTAGTCAATGTGAAATAAACCATCTTTTCCCCCGCCATAACTGTTTCTCAGTGGCTCAATGGGTTGATCATTACTCATGTCCTGTATTAATCTGAATTTGTAGTCTCATCCCGATAATTTTAATGTAAACTTGGTACTTGAATTGGACAAAGTAAAGAATCATCCATAGTCGCTGAAAGCAGTTGAATATCGATGGATGTACAAAATCGTCTTGAACCGAGGCCAGCGCACCAGGATTCCAGTTGACACAATGTCGACACACGGAACATTTATCCATAAATTTGACTAATTATTCTACCCTGCAGAGTAATGCTGACTAAAATTGGTGGAAAATACACGGCTCTGTTCCTTTGTGGCCAGGGGCACGCAATTATGCCAATAAACAAAGAATATCAGAAGTTTGGCCTGACAAAGGGAGCTTTTGGGAAACTGGAAATTATTTGCGGAGCCCTGAAAAATGACTGTGCAAGGCTTTATTCCCGATGACTGAAGAAAACTAATTGATCAACAAATTGCGGGAGTAATTTCCACAAATTCGTGTACAGATAACTTTCCAACACCGAATGTTGGATCGATGCAAGACGCTTCAGACAAATTCCGTTTGCGGAACCGGTCGACGCACTGTAGCTTTTCTATTCATAAAGTTGCAGCATTTTGACAATGCCAAACACTGCCGATTGAAGTCATCCGAAATACACAGCGATAGCACTATCAACCACAGTCTACAAATATTGACCCAACAAACGACATAAACATCGGATCAATTTCGAGGCAAATGATATAGGCTACACACGAAGTATAATCCATATACGCGACTAGCCGTTAAATAAATAACCTTGTTTGAAGTCACGGGCGTAACAAGTGTTGTGACAAGTAAATCAAACGAATTTAACTGGAATATTTTGAAACATTTAACTAAACTGAACTGCGCGGATGAAGAACTCAACTTCTGAAGACCTAACATGGATAACCTTTACCTTGTTATGACTCCTTCGAGAAGTTTTCGCAATTTATATCCAATGAAAGTAATAATTCCGGGGAACACATTGTGCTAGGAAGACCCTAGCGTACAATTGTTTCCATCAGATTGTAGCTCTTGTTAAAATGAAAAACAGATAGTATTCAACTTCTGGACAAAAATGTTTCGCGTCTGAGTGAAAGCCTCCTGTTTGATGAATAGCCGGCTGCGGTTTAATGATAGCTGCCTTCCAGTTTTCAGTATTGTAGTAGTATATGTGGGTGTGTAGGTGCTCTTGTGTGTGTGGCGAGAGAGAGAGAGAGAGAGAGGGAGAGAGAGAGAGAGAGAGAGAGAGAGAGAGAGAGAGAGAGAGAGAGAGAGAGATACCAACGGGCCGTCATGGTGCTGCGCAGCAATCTCAGTTTAGCGCAGGATTATTCTCTGTATCTCGGTTGGCTGTAGGCCTACTACTTGATCAAGGCTAATATCGGCAATTTACAAATAAAAACGAAAGACAGATGAGATATCTATCGGTCACAATGTGGGATTTTAAAGATGGCAAAAATCTGAACGGTGAGTCAGTGAAGAAAAAATCTGAATTGTACAAAATTCCATCAATCATTTCCGTATATTTATCGCAGATTATAAAAGATTAATTTCCTTAATAAAGTAGCCTATTTACTTTAAGATGGCAATTTCATTTACCTTTAAAGGTTAAAAATAAGATTTTGCATTTAAAGCGGAAAATATCTTGTTAAACCTGCATTACCGTTTACGAAAGTTTCTCAGAATTTTGGAGGTAAATGTATGCTTTTCCGTGGGGTTCAAATGGAATTAAAACCTGCGCGAAATCTTCGAAAGACATTCAAGGGGAAAAAAGTAAGTTAGGGTAAGGACTAACAGTTCAAATTAAAAAAAAATATTGCCACCTGATTCACATTCATCACAGCAATAATGATTCAATCATAGGCTCTTGAGTATTTATTATTATTATTATTATTATGATTATTTTGACAAGCAGTGTTTCATATGTATGATACGCCGCCCGTCCCAATAAATAGTCTCCATAAATAAAAAAAAATGTTATATTTCGTCCGGAGGACGGGAAGCGGAGGACTGGACCCAGGCGCAGGCGCACGATGTATAAATGAGTTTATTAAGAAACTGCACTGCAGTCCAGCACAAACGGTCCACAGAGAGAAAGTAAAGGAAATTCCAGACAGTTACCTAATAGTATAAAACTATGATTATACAGAGTGGGATAACACAAAGGGAATCGAAGTTCCTCTAAAAATAACGTGCTGGCCAGGCACGAGTAAAGGTATTAATAAGTATCGGCCTATATATCATTTATTCGTACATAGTTAAAAACAAATACAGTGTTTTTAGAAATTATATTGTTAGGCCTAAATGCAGTTATACATGTAAGTAAACGCGATATACGCGGAAAATAGCCTAAGCCTTAACAGACTACAAATCTAACGCGCTAGAGATACAAAAGACTACACAAAGACTATCCTTAAATAATCCTAGTAGACCGGCGAGCTGGAGGCTTGGAGGCGTGACCTTGCATGAATAAATAAATAATAACTATAAAGGTAATAATAATAAGCAAATACTCAAGAGTCTACGATTGAATCTTTATTGCAGTGATGAATATGTTTCAGTTGGCAATAGCCTAATTCTTTTAATCCTGACTGATTCAGTACATAACTTCTCATTTCTTAAAAAACCATGCCGGTAGAGGTATCACATGGTTGTCGAAAGGATGTCACTGCTTAGAGGGGCAAATTATTGACCAGCATCAAGCAAAGAAAACAGCGCGGGAGACAGCTGATATCACTGGAATTGGGACAGAAACTGTCCAACAATTTATTAAAACCTGGAAGGATGGTAGTAAACTGCCAACCTTGCGGAAGAAATAGGTTCGAGAAAAATCATGACTGATCATGATTGGAGATCAATGAAATGCTCGGTGAAGTCTAATCTTAACAAAATCAACAGTAGAACTCATGGATATGTTGACTTATGAAAGTAAGAGTATTTTCACTCACGCGATGCAACTCAAACATGGAGAATAGGGACTAAACAGTTGCAAGACCACAAGAAAGCCACTTGTTAGTGAGGCTTATGGAGGGAAAAAAATGACTTCACTTTGCAAGGGGGCATAAAGATTGGACTGAGGAGCTATGGGAAAAATCATGTGGTCTAATGAGTCCAGACTTACCCTGTTTCAGAGTGATTGGCACATCAGGGTAAGAAAGGAAGCCCATGAAGTGATGCACCTGCCATGCATAGTGACCACTGTACAAGCCACTGGAGGCAGTGTTATGATCTGGGGTTGCTTCATTTGGTCAGGTCTATGCTCAGCACTATCCAGCTGCAATAAAATTACACTGAACAAAAATATAAACGTCCCATGTCAAATATTGATTCCACATAGAGTTAACAGCTCTAAGTGAGCATATGCTGACTTTTACTTGTACAGTAGGGATCTTTCTCTTGATTTGTGTACCATTTTTTAATCCATCTCTCTGTCAGTGAGCATTTGCTCAATGATGCAGTGATTTCACTCAGTACATAAGTGTAGCATTTCCAGACAGTGATCAGACAGAATGAGCAGTACCCAGACACTCCTTATACTGGGGACAATAAAAGGCCACCCCAAAATGTCAAATTTTATCAAAAGTAATCATGCCTCAGATGTCTCAGGTCATGTGGGAACGTGCCATTGGCATGCTGGATGCAGGGATGTCCACCAGAACGGTCGCTGAGCAGCTGAATGTTAACTATCGGATGATAGGCCGTTTGAGAGTTCATTTCCGATAGATTGCCTGTACTGCAAATCGACCTCATCCATGTTGGCCACGTGTGACCACACCAGAACAAGATCACTACATCCGGCTCACCACCTGCGGGATCGGCTCATAACAGCGACACGCACAGCGGATGAGACCGTTGGTCTACACAACAGACGCATCAGACCACAAACAGTCCGTAACCGCCTGCTAGAAGCCAACTTGCCGGCTCGGCGTCCTCACTGTGGTCTGGATCTCACTGCTGTCCGGCGTTTGAACCGACTTGCATGGGAAAACGCACACGTTCGATGGCCCTTGGCACGCTGGAGAAGTATGCTATTCACAGACACATCCCGCGTACAGTTCTTTGTTTATTAGTAAGTAGTAGTAGTAGTATTTTTGTTGATAAATAACACAAAAATTTGACATGGGGCGTTTATATTTTTGTTCAGTGTAATTTCATCAGACTTACTGAATATACTGAGTGACCAGTGAAGAAAATCTCTGTCGTTTAGTTTCTTCTTTTACCGCTAATTCGACGATTCCAAAACAGGCTGGTTAATTCACAGTTAATCTCGGATGGAAATAACTTGTATATGGAGTCAGTGGTAATAATGAGGCACGTGAAGCACTTTATTACAAGTTCAGTTGCGATGGAAAAACAGACCTGCCCATGAGAGAGGTCAGCATCACACACAGAACAACACACAAGCAGTATATATCATGTGAGGTAGCACCCAGCCAGACAGTCACCACCACCTGGGCCATCCCATGGAGGTGGCTCTCAATTCACAGTATTCATAGGCAACCCTAGTCTAGATGCTTCCCTAACAGGATGTCCAGACCCCTCACCCTCACTCAGTAATGCAATGGTGATTGTGCTCAGGTGCCAAACTGATTTACATGTTTATGGGGCAAGCAGGTAGATGGCAATCAACGTATTGGCCGAAGCTCATTCAGATTGGGCGAATGACTCCCAAACCGTCCACTGCCGCCCAGTTGATTTGCATAGCTAATATACTGAGGGAAACGTGATAGTGAGCAATCAATCCATTGGCCAAAACCACTTGGCTTTCATGGCTCACCATTTGTTCGGAAATATGAAAGAAAAACTAGGGGAACACGCTGAGAAACCCCGAAATCTTACAGCAGTTACCCATCAATTGACTTTTTAATACCTGGTGGCACAGGCATATTCCGGGATGACAATGCCAAGATTCATCAGGCTCCAGTTGTTAATGAGTGGTTCATCAAGCACGAGGAATCCTTTTCACCCATGAATTGAGCACTGCAGAGTCTGGACCTTAACCAACTGAAAGTCTTTGGGATGTGTTGGAGGAGGCTTAACGGAGTGGTTTCACTCACCCATCGCCAATCCAAACATAAATGCAAATGTGGTGGTATATAAATGTTGTAACATTGTCTAAGATTGTCAGAGCAAAACCACAAGGAATATGCACCATGATCAAGTATGCACCAAGCTAACAGTTCTATTTCATTGAGATCTAGGAAATTTCAAGGCCAAGTCAACACCCTGAACTCGTTGCTGTAGTCTTCAAACCATTCCTGAAACGTTTTTGTATTGTGGCTGGGCGCATTATCCTGCTGAGAGAGGCCATTGCCGTCAGGAAATACCATTTCCATAACAGGGTGTACTTGGTCCGCAACATTCTTTTGGTAGGTGGTACGTGTCAAAGTAACATCCACCTGAAAGGCAGGATCCAAGGTTTCCAGCCGAACATTGCCCAAAGTATCAAACTGCCTCAGCTGGCTAACCCACTTCTCATAGCGCATCCTGGTGCCATGTCTTCCCCAGGTAAGCAACGCACATGCACCCGACCATCAATATGATGTAAAAGAAATCATGATTTATCAGACCATAGCACCTTCTTCCATTGCTCCATGGTCTGATGCTGACAAGCCCATTTTCGGCGGTGGATAGGGGTCAGCGTGGGCACACTGACCAGTCTGAAGCTACGCAGCCCCATACACAACAAACTGCAATGCAAAGTGTGTTCTGACATCTTTCAATCAGGACCAGTTTGAACTTTTTCAGCAATCTGAGCTACAGTAGCTCTTCTGTCGGATCGGACCACATGGGCCAGCCTTCGCTCCCCACGTGCATCGATGAGCCTTGGCCGTCCACGATCCTGTCACCAGTTTATCGGTTTTCCTTCACTGAACCACTTTTGAGAAGCACTGACCAACGCAGACTGGGAAAACCGCCCAAGATCTGTTGTTTTGGAGATGCTCTGAGCTGGTCTTCAAGCCGTCACAATTTTGCTGAAGTCAAAGTCGCTCAGATCCGCAAGCCCCTTTCTCCTGCTTCCATCACTTTGAGGACAAAGTACTCACTTTTTGCCTAATATATCCCACTCACCGACTGGTACCACTGCAATGAGGTAATCCATGTTATTCACTTTACCTGTTAGTGATCATAATGTTATGGCTGATCATGTAAAAAAAAAATTTTAAAAAGATCATTTTGGGAAGGAAGAGCATAATAATTTGGTAAACCTGAAGGAAGAAGTGCCCCGCCTCCCCCCAGGGAGGGGCTCGAGATTATCGGTGTAGCGAAAAAAGGAGGGCTGCACATCCGACCTCCTGGGTCCCTTTGGAACACCTATTGTCCTGGAAAGCATGTCCCTATTGTGCCTGCGTAGCAGCGACCCTGGTTAATATACGTAACCAAATATTGACAAACCTGAAGTACTGGAAACTCCAAAACTGTGAACAAAAGGCCAGAGCCTCTCATGTTTTCCCTTTAGTCGTCTAACTACATAATTTCA
The DNA here is from genome assembly GCA_029721435.1 of Gymnothorax reevesii. Taxonomy (NCBI): domain Eukaryota; kingdom Metazoa; phylum Chordata; class Actinopteri; order Anguilliformes; family Muraenidae; genus Gymnothorax; species Gymnothorax reevesii. Next base: position 59,091,809 of record CM056586.1, read on the forward strand.
ACCCTGAGTGAATATCAGTAAAGAATCTTCTGGGCTATGTTTTTTTTTTTTTTTTTACCTGGGAGTGTAATCAGATATTTCACCAGTATGACAAAGAGGAGCTCTACAAGAACAATCTTTGTAGAAATATCAGACCTAAGATACCTTAGATACTGACCATAACAGTATCTAAGTATTCAATAATGTTCTGGAATGCACAGCATATCAACCGGAGCGGATTTTTGAACAGTTAAAGACAATATAACGCAACTGAGAAAATAGCCTCTAAACAAAAAGCCACTCGGCTGCAACTTTCTCCCTTGCTAATTTCTGTCAGTTCCAATTTCTCCCTCTTGTCCGTAAAAATACCGTTTTCCCACTGACATCCATCCGAGAAGCATTTAAAGAAGTGAGCATACTATTGTCATAAGGTCCACAGTGTTCAATTTGATGAACTTGTTAAAAAAAAAGAAAACATTTGGTATGTTTACATGCATACAAAGAATATTCCGGTTACTGAGATTATTCTAGTTGTGATCACATTTCGCAGAACCCGGTTTACGTGTCAACGACCGATAATAACCCTACCATATTCTGGTGCACGATACACTTGCCTATTCTACAAGCCCTCTATTGCCAGAGGAAATACACATGCGCTGATCTCAAACACCTACCAACGGCTGAAGATTCAGCGCATTTTGTACCTTTTGTGTGAATGTGTTTTTTGTAGTATTACAACACCAAATTTTATTGCGAACAGTGGTTGTACTTCACGTCTTGCATTATGCATGGCAAGCGGGACAGGCGATGCAAGACATCTCCAAGTTACAGTTTGCGACCATCAGAACATCCGCAGAGTGAGCATGAAAGTAAGTAAGCAACTTCGATAGTTTTCTGATGCTGCCTGACCCGGTCAACGGTCCTGACACAGCCAGCGTCCCTCGATCTAGCCTATCAGCGACCGATTTAGATGAATCAGTGTTTCCTATTGCAAGATAAAATAAAATCGGTACCCTTATTTCCCCCAAAATGTAAGCTTTTCCCTTTGTGTGCCGTTTTTCAAGGAATGACTTTCCAATGCTAGCTTTGTAACTGCGCAAGCTCAGAGCGTGTACAGACTGTAGCAGCCTAACCAGGTAAGGCGTAAATATGTCAAAATATTCCGGTTATTGGCGGTGTAACCCAGCTATCTTATTCGGGCTTCTCACAACCGCAGTTAGGGTTAATCGGGAAATGTTTACTGGGGTAAGGTGTCAACACAGGTCACTGTGTCAACTTTAATCGCTGGTTACTTGCGTAACCGTGGTTCTATGACTGGGCGGATACAGACAGTGCGATGCTGAAAGCATTAGTGGAAACATCCTCATTCCCCACATCCGCCCTGAATCGAGAATCGTGTTGAAAAATTGTCATCTCGTGATATCTGACGTGACCAGCCTATATATCGGCACCACCTACATCATATCGGTCTCATGATCATTCTCGCACATTCCGAGAGACTAAAGACCCTGACGGTCTTCCACATACAGTCATAGAACCACGGTTACGCCAGCTGGCGCCCTGAGTTAGTACTAGCTAGTTAAACCCTCCAAGCACAATTTTAACCATCAAAGTGCACAGTCTGAAGTGTGTGGCGCAAGTTAAACACTGACGATTAATTTCAGATTAGGTTTTTGCTGGTCAATCGCATAAGAGCTTTGTGCCGCCCTGAGGTACCAACGTGCCAACAATGCGCCTTACCACATTTCTTTTTAGGACCAACACGTCTGTGGGTGCTCAGTTTCGCGCAGGTCTTTGTGCTGTTAATGCGAACTGGACTGAACAATGACTACAACACTGGTACACCAATCAGCAAAGACACTTGCATCATTCTCAATATTCCCGGTGAATGTCAGTCAGGTTTTAGATCAGGCCATTGTACCGACTATGCTAGTCACTAATGATATTAAAGCCTAAGATAGTAAACAGCACTGTGCAGCCCAATCCATTGATTTGTCTGAAGTGCTTGACTCTGTAGATCACCAACTGCTCTTACAGAAACTTGCCTGTATAGGCCTTCATAACATGACCTCGAATTGGTTCAAGAACTATCTAACTGGAAGAATGCAGTGCGTCTCAGTCGAAAACTATTCCCCAGCCTCGCTTACAGGAAACAAAGGCGTACCTCAGGGATCAATTTTAGCCCCCATTTTTATTTTATATTTTTATAAATGAGTCAGGTCATGGAATAAGTCCTGCTAAGTTACACTTGTATGCTGATGACACAATTATTTACACGGTAGCACCCTCTTTCAATCAAGCCAGAGCACTTGGAGGATGCTTTTCAATCTCTGCAGCATTCATTGTTAAAATTGAAGTTGGCCCTCAATCCAAAAAAGACCAAATACATGACCTTCACTCGTTCTCCCTCTAAGACTATTGATTCTACATTGTTGAAATTGGAGAGTACATGTATATAAAGAGTAACTTTTTATAAATATTTATAAATAAAAAAATTTATAAATAGACAACACTTAATAATCTACTAAAAAAAACTTTGACCAAAACTAGGATTTCTTTTCCACCTAAAAATGCTTCTCATTTGAGGCCATTTTATATAGAAGTCATAAAATCAATTCTAAATCAATAAAATTATTTATAAATCAATTTGTTGTCTCAAATCATTGATTTAGTAAGTTACTGTGTAATACACAGGATAATATATCCCTTCAGGGTACTTCAAAACCCCACCGCTTTTTCGTCCGGGTCCAGCATCACCCTGCCTGGATTTATTTTGCAATGATGACCGGCACCCTGAACATTATCCTTCACGTCACATCATCATTAATCTAAGTTTGCTCCATCTTTTTTTGGATTCTCTTGCAGTTATCAGATTTGACATCAGCCGGCCCTCCGAGAGGCTTACATCGGAGACGTATGTCTGGCAGCCCTGTGGTCGTGTGTTCAAATCCCAGCCATGCAATGACCAATGGCTGCAGTTTGGGTCCAATCACCACCATCCTCCCCACCCAGTTGTGGTTTTGCATGAAGGGACCACCATTTTAAAGTCTGTCCCAATACAATGAGTGGCCAGTGGGTGTAGACAGCAAAACCCTCCAACAGGGACTCTGCATCAAGAGACTTTCTCATCTCACTCACCTTGCTGGAAGCTAGATTGCTAATTGCTAGAATTATATCTATTAGATGAATACACATTTCAAATCACTTTTTGATTTTAGTAGTATTTTCCGTAATGCACTACCTTTAAATACAATGTTCATTTTGATAATTTGACAATGGACGTGTCAAGTGTATTTGATGAAATCCTTAACCCTATTCCTGTGTTTTGGGGTCCAATAGACCCTAGAAGAATTTAATATGGCATCTCTTTGTCGGATGAGAATATACCAAGTTTTTCTTTCACGTAATCCTCAGGCAAGTCGTTTTACACTTTCACCAAAAAAAAAAAAAAATGGTCAATTCAACGAAGCGGTTCCCTTCAGTAGCCATGAAAAAGGCTTTGGGGTCCAATGGAACCCAGTGCAGAACTTGCCTATTTACAGGGAATTTTGTCATGGAAAAAGCCAAATAAAATACCCCAAACATAAAGAAAACAGTGGAGATGTTTTCATAGGGATAATTTGTCATGGATATGTGGAATTCTAGGAAAAAAATATTCCAATGTTCCAAATTACCATGATTTAGAACATTTGGAACATTTTGGTGACATTTGGAAATTTGTTTTGGAGGTATTTGGAATGTTTTCTTAGCTCAATATCTCTGTAATCGATAGTCATACAAAAACAAAGCTTATATTTTTGGAATCCTTGGAATTTAGACATTCAAATCCAATCTAAATATTTGTCATAAAAAGTGATTTGAAAAAAAGTGTTTTTTATTGTGTTCCAAATAGAATGTTTCCCTGCATCAAAATATTCCATTTGACAGATTTCCATCTTTCCACATATTCAATGGTTTTTACAGCTCACCAATCAAATAATAAACAAAAAAAAAAAAAGTTATGCGAAGTGATAAAATTAAGTGATTTTCTTGTGACTTAAATTTGGAAGGTTTCACATAAAATCCGAACTGTGCCCTCAAAATGGTGATTAAATTGTTACATGGATTTGTATTATAATCACAAGATCCAACGGTAATAAGCGAGAAAAGATTTGTCAAGTGCAACACATTTGTCAAGAAAATGGTTGGAAAATGAGCTTGGGATCCATTGGATCCAAAAACACGGGCAACGTAGGTAAAAAAGAAACAAGACTAGGGTTAATATTGTATTTTTAAAAAAAATTGTTTCCTATAATTATTCACACAGCAAAAGGATCTTTCCACCGCATTTTATTTGAACTTGTTTTATTTTTAAAATAATTACACATGCATCCCTCATTTAAATGAAAAAATATACTTTTTTCAGGTCATTTTGAACTGCTGGCCCCTGTAGAAACTCAAAGCTAATGATTCTTCACAGTTATTTGTCCTTTTCAATGATGAATGCCACACAATGGTCAATCAATGATCGAAATTTACTATTCATAATGAACACTGCAGGGTTCTTTCTAAAACAATCACAAACATACAGCACTCTTTTTGGCTAAATTACAAAATGGCACATCCAGAAGGTAACACAACAAATACCACGATTGCATACACCTCTAAATAATCCGAAACATCTGCAAAAATGTCAATTTAGTGACAGTGAAATAAATGGACCTTCGGATCACACCTAACCGATACAACCCTGTGAGCAAAGAAGCATGTTTTTACTGAAAACTGATTAAAAAAATCTGAGATTCATTCTTCCTGCCTGTACAAAGTTGAAGCTGAAATACGAATGATTTAATACAAAAAAAAAAAATCCCCCCCACTAACTATATTGGTTTTTTCCCCCATTTTATCACTTTTCTTTGTCGTTACCGTGTACTTTTGTACAAGCAGGGAAAGAGTAGGAAGGAAAAAAAACATGAGGCTAACTGGGCTCCAAAGCTGGCAGAACGGAGTGGACTCCAGTCATAGAAGCATTATTCTGAGTTATTTACCCTCTTTGGCGTTCCTGTTTTTTTCCCAGCCCATTTGTCGCAAACTCATTTCTATTACACAGCAAGTGTGTGCTGCAGTCCCATTTAATACTGTTCATGAATCGATTTGCACATGTCAAAGTAAAATTCAATAGTTGAGGCACGATCTTCATGTTCAAATGGCATTCAAGCTCAACGGAGCAGGGCAATCCGAACAGGTTCAGTCACTTCTGCGACTGGTGCATTTTTTCTTTGTCCTTCTCTGAGCTTTGAGTACAAAAAACATTGCTTTTATCAAAAGAGTCTATTTTGTAGACCATAAAACGGTCAAGTGAATTTCAGAATAAAATTCCACATGAAAACTGACATTTCGCGAGTGTCTGTGAGGCGGGTCGAAAGGTCAGTAAACAATTTTCCAGTGGGTCGGCTGCTCGCAGTCCTTCTCATTGTCACCGCAAAATCGGTTGTAGGTAGTCTTGGGGTCAAAGCCAAGGATTTCCCTCTCTTCATGAATTCGGAAAGAGAAAGTGGACAGTGCAGTGCCGATGAAAAACCTGGTCAAAACAGAGGCAGAATGGCTCTTTAAGGGTCACACAAATGACAAATGTGGTGATCACAGAAAGTTAGCTTCCGACCATAATTAAACCAATACATTCAGACAAAACGAATCTGGCCCTAGTTCTGGTACAACATAAGAAAAAAACATTGATTAAACTGCGCAATTTTTCCATTTGCAAAGCACAGTGTTGGATACAAACTTTTTATTTTGACTTTGGTTTGACGACAAGAAGCACAGTCTGCACTGTCTGATCTCTACCATATGATAATTACAAATGGCATTAACGTCTTAACTGCATGATATCACAAAATGTCATCTGAACGTTCTAATGGTGATGAAATGATGTCAAGTAGAAAATTCTAGAGTTCTGGAACTGAGATAGATTTTTGAAAAAAAAAAAAAAAAAACTTCATCCTTTAAAGATGAGCTTATCAGCAGCAGCATCTGATACCTGTGCCACGCATGACAGAAAGATACTTGTCTATCAGAGTTAAAGGATGTACTTTTACTTGCTGTTCCACTGTCTGAGAGGAAGTGGGATGACAGTCTTTATATTCTATTCTTTGTGAGCATTTTAACAGCTTCGGTTGTGTTCTTCAGAAACGAGCCCTGAAAAGGTTGATCGCATTCCAATACGAAGAGTAGAAGCAGGATGAGGGTTTGCAGGTGACGTCTTACAGCAATTGTTTTCACAAAATTACACGTGAGTGATTACTACAGCTTTCTTCAGTTAGAAAAAGATATAGTACTTTATTTCCTGTTTGCTAAAAATCTTCCCATCCCCTTACGTATACATTTATTTGTGCTTCTAATCAATTTAATACAGAAGTTGAGAAAACGTGGATACTCCGTCCTTAAGAAATTAAGAACGGCAGGGTGGGGTGGTCGTAACGATAGAATGACTAGATTATTCTACACGATAAATCATTGGGCTCTTGATAGGAAGAATCAAAGAAATTCAAGCACCTGGCATGCACGCAAATCCATTGGTCAATAATGGCCACGCCCCCGTCCTTGAGCAGCTCCAGATCCTCCCAGGTGGGCTCGAAGCGAACCATTTCAGGCAGAGTCCTCTTCAGCTCCTCCAGCTCTGGGCAACACGAGGGGGAATAACCAGGGTCACCACAGTTTATTAAAGCAAAGTCCATTCCATATGTTTTTAGCTGGCAGTGCCATTTTAAAGGGCTGTGATCCCTTCATTTGGGGCCAAGCACCAAAGGAGGGAGGCAATGTTCTTTTCAGTTTTCTTCCCATTATAATTTTGCCATGGAAGTGTATAGCAAGCCATGGAAAAAAATACTTCAAAAAAAAAAAAAAAAAAAGCCAACACTCTCCACTCATACCAGTTTTGTAGGCTATGCCTCAAGCACTTTCACTACACCATCAGGTTAAACTTGTGCTCACATTTCTGGTCAATAACTTCTGAACCGTGTCAGAAATTTACAAATGAATAAAAATATTGATATCCCAAGAATCTCTCATGTCATACAGAGTCCATTTTCTACCAAACTACTGTAGATATTTCACCATTCTAAAATTGTTCAAAAACTTTTTGAATCTTCTCCTTCACCTTTTGTCCAATCTTCTCCAAACTCGGCTCAGATGATCACTAGACTACGCCTAACAAAAGCCATCCCTTAATTTTTTGTTATATTCCACAGCTTCGATAATAAAACAATGAAGTTAACAGCGATGACGTCGTAACAGGAAGTGGTGCCAAAGCTTGGGCACAATTTGTCCCTGTTACACCAAACTCGAGACAAGCATTAAGGACTACTGGTTATGGCCCCTACAAACAATTTGGTGCTAACTGCCCAATATGTGATACTGTAATTAACGAAAATGGGACACTGACAATATCTAGGCAGCCATTTGGCCGTGACATAAATCTGTTTTTAGTTGACTCCAGAATTCATGCAAGAAATAATTATGATTAATCAATCGAGCCCTTTTGCTCATTTTGGCTATCATTTTGAAAAATCTGAAAAAAATTTCATTTTTTACACCAACTCGCCCGGAATTTGGTGCGTGTGATCTTTTGAAGCCATCTTAAGTTAAGTATTAGTATTAAGTATTAAGTAAATGCGGCACTAATAAGACAAAGCCTAAATGTGTGTCAATTCATCAGGACAAAAATGCAGTTCAGGAAGTCAGATGTAAATTCTGAACGTTTTCATACAGAAATAGTGCATTCTTCATGACTGTTGTGGATCAACTCTGAAGAGGAGGATCAACAGACAGCAGCCTTTGCTTGGCCCCTGAAATGCTGTTGTAGCTTTAATTAACCTCCGCCGAGGAGGTTTAGGTTTTCGGTGCCGTTTGTTTGTTGGTTTGTTTGTTTGTGTACAAGATAACTCAAAAGCTAATGGCCGGATTTTTATGAAATTTTCAGGGTAGGTGGGTATTAAATCAAGGAAGAGGTGATTATATTTTGGCATATCTAGGCCAAAGTACTGCTGAGATATACTCCAAAGTTCAAGATTTCAAGTCTTTCCAATGGGCCAGAGTTCCAATTGCCGTGCTTTTGGTTTTGCTGCCCCCTGGCGGCTGAGGTTCTGCGCTCTCTGAGTGCTCTTCTAGTTTTACTTGTTACTGTTATTTAGCTGATGCTTTCCTCCAAGTGACTGACAGTTGAATGGGAAAACCAAGGTTCTAATAGCTGCACTGATCGTATTGTGGCTACACTGGGTACATAATAGTTTATTGGGACTTGCACCACCTACCCTCTAAAATCACAGTCAAATACCTTGTCAGCTCAATGCATTCCTTCACAGGTTACACAACCCCAGTTCTGAACAGGTGGGTAAATCGTGGAATATGCAGATCATTTCAAAAAGGACTGATTTAAAACGTCCACACATCTTCTACAACACTGAACACAGTACAACAAAACATTACTTAATCTTTGAACATGTGAATTTATTGCAACAATATCTCAAGCAATAGCACTGTTGAAGACTTGTATAATGAAGGAACGGGAAGAATTCTGCTTGTTAGACTTGACTGACTTGGTGTCTTCAGAGCCCGAACATTTCATGAGAGTGATCAAACGACATTGTGATGTTAGAGAGAGGTTAAATGTTCCAAATTCTGCGGATGCAGCTGCCGGCATCACATTGTATATTTTCAATATGCAATTAGGTTTGCACATTATAAACTAAAATGGTGCGTTGTTCTGTTGATTTTAAAATAGTAGAGAGTGAACAAACTTTTCAGATCAGCCCTTTCAGTTGTTATTCACAACCTCTTTTGATGCACCAACTTTTTCAAATTGAGGAAGGATAAAAATAAATTATAGTATTTTCATTTTTTGAGGGCTAAGTATGGGTAAAGACCTTACTGAATATCTTATTTTCATGATAATAAAGGATAAAAAAGGGTCATCAGGAGATGACATACCCTTCCAGCCCCTGATCATTTGCGTAAGTCATGTCAATCCTACACCTTCAAAGAAACTGAAACAAGAATGTTGAGGTGATTTTCCTCTGGAATGATCTGGAAGATTGTACTGGCAACATCTACCAAAGACTATGAAGCACACGTCGGCAAAGGCAATAAAAAAAACAAGGGTCAATAATGAACAGTGTTTTAGTTCTGCTCCGGAAACAAATCCAGCCCTGCGACTGAGTCCATATCCATGTCACTTCCATGGAAAGGAAAAGAAAAAAATCATTTCAGAAATGTGAAAATATGAAAAGGCACCACTTCAGTACTCAGGTAATGCACATACAAAGTTGCAGAAAGATATAATGAACGGTTTTTGAGTTTTGCTCCAGAAATGAACCCATCTCTGTACAGAGTCCAAATCTAACTCGTTTCCATGAAAACTAAAAAAAGTTTTTTCCATAAATCTGACAATATCAAAAGGCACCACTTCAGTATGTGGGTAATGCACATACAAAGTTTCAGAAAGATATAATGAACAGTTTTTGAGTTGTGCTCCGGAAACGAACCTATCTCTGTACAGAGTCGAAATGCAACTGGTTTCCATGGAAATGAAAATAATAAGATTTTCAGAAATCTGAAAATATCAAAAGGCACCACTTCAGTATGTGAGTCATACACATGCAAAGTTTCAGTAAGATATATTGAACGGTTTTTGAGTTCTGCTCCGGAAACAAACTAGGCCTGGTGTGCACTAAGTCCAGATTTGTTTCCATGGAAATGGCAAAAATAGTAATGCTGAAGATGTTTCCAAAGTAGCAAAAGGCACATTTAGACTGTACATAAAATACATGTAGAAAGTTTGGTGCTGATATCTTACATAGTTTTTCAGTTCTGCTCAGGAAACAAACATAGTGGGATTTGCACAAAGTCCAGGTTTGTTTCCATGAAAACGACAAAAATAGGAATCCTGAAATTTCCAAAGCAGCAAAAGGCACATCTAGACTATGCATAGAATACATGTACCGAGTTTGGTGCTGATATCTTGCATAGTTTCTGAGTTCTGCTCCGGAAACAAAATGATTACAGACGGACGGACGGACAGATGGAGGCGGCGATGCCTATATCCCCCTGCATTCTATGCCGGGGGGATAATAAAAATGAAATACTTGAGACATTCATTGCTGTTAGCCCATATGACGATTCTAAATTAATCAACATATTTTCTATTGATTGAAAGTAAAATTTTAAGTCTTGCATCAGCTTTATTTGCATTTTCATCCTAATACTTTGTCAGTTAGTGCTCCGTATTCTTCATGCATTGACCCTTATAGCAATTATATAGTAGTTTGTCAATGGAAGATATTGATAGTCATATCATACTCATCTACTGGATTACATAAACATTAAAAAAAGCTTCAAACAGCTATGGTCGTGACTTTTTCTTTGTTTTCTCTGCCCTTACTTGCAAGTCGTCAATAAGATGGAGGAAACATGTCCATCAAAAACCTCTAAAAAAGAGTGTTTATTCACTCGTAAAAACCTCCCACTCCCCATTCTCTCAGAAACCCCAAAAACACCAAAAGGCATCGGTTTAGCAGACAATCAATGTAGCTTAAATTTTTGGTAAAGAAATATTGACAGGTTTCTGAGTTTAAAAACTCTTTGGGAATACCAACGCCGACGGGTAACGAGCCACGACCAGCATGTCCCTCCCTCTCCCCACAGAGGGACCACAGAAATGAACAAATCTACATCTAAACCTGTCCTAATACACACAGCAAGTCTTCATCTTCATAGAACTGGCACTAGACCGAAAAGGTTCTGAAGGTTAAGAATGGGCCCATGCTTTGTAAGTTATTCACTTTTAAAGGATGTTTCCAGGATGTTTTCCATGTTTTAAAGGATGTCTTTTGTCAACCCCCAGGGTATTTTTTTCTATTTCTGTAAATTTCACCCTTGGTAGTTTTACTTTAACATCATTAAGAATGGTTGGAATGTCATCCAATCCAGTTCTTACTACGACAGGGAGTTGTGACAAACTTGCCTCTGAAAATATTTTATGCAAAACTTGTACTGAGTGAGGTTTGTACAGTTTGTACACTACCAGCAAGGCTCGCAAAAGAAGTCTTTCAACTTTTGTTTTGAACACCCCTTGTATGTCTATTTTAAAGGCATAAGCTTCCCAAAAAGTATCAATGATAACATTTGTAAACCCTCAGTAAGGCTCACAAGTCTTTAAACTTTGTGATTCATACAGTACGTCCATCTCATGTGCAATACCTTCCTCAACAGCATCAGTGGCGACAAAGACTCTCTCCAGCTTGTGCTTCTTCATCAGGCTGCGAATCTTCTTCACTGCCCCTTTGAGGCTGGGCACGTCCTCCCTGTGACCCCAAATAAAGTCCTTCCGTCGCAAGTGTACCCCAAGATACGGGCCACCTTTAGCACTTCCAAGTTTAACCTGGGGTAAGAAAAGTACAAGATTCACCACAAAGAAGGCACATCTTAATACCACAGAAAAAGAAACCATTCTCAAGAATATTAAGTTTATTGAATTTTATCACAATGTGCCTTTAAAAAGTAATGCTTTGAAGCAAAAGTAGAAGTGCTTGTGCTGTACATCATCATGTATTCTAAATGTGCCTAATATCCATGTAAAACATGAGTATAATGCACAGTGCAGTCTGTGCCTATTTGGGAGGTGGCATAGTGCTAATGGCCTGTAGTTCCTACCCTACACTTTCAGACCATAGAGTGGAGAAAAATCAGAAATTGCCTCAACACACTTTTCGAACTTTAATTGCATTTGTGCACATTCAAGTTCATACACATCAAATCTTGTATCCAGAAAAGTTGGGATGCAGTGCAAAAGGTAAAGAATAGTGCCATAGGTACTGAAGCTCACTTGGTTTATTTCAGGCTTTAGTGTTATTGTAAGTTCACAAGCTATATTATTTTTAATGCTTTGGTCCAACATTGGGAAAATGAAGGCACCTTTTGGAATTTGTGAAAAAACAAAAAACAAAAGTTCAAGCAAAATTCTGCATCAAGGTTTGATATTTCATCATGTCATTTTTTTTTTTTTGTGCAGCTCAGTGCTCTTTCCATGGTGCAGCTCCATTGAAATATCAAGCCCCTCTGAGAGATATCAGAGTTTTGGAGTCAGAGCGGCCCTGTTTGGATTGTAGATGGTCAGCTATGGGGTTGTTGGGAAGGTGGGGGCGAATCATGGACAGTAGGCTTGATGGGAGGAGAGACAGTGCCATTTCTCGATTGTTACGCTAGGGTAGACCAACTCATTTTCTGCAGGTATACTGCCTCCTTTTTCTTTGTAGTGTGAAGATTATGAATATAATTTTTGGCTGTCCATCACACAGGGTACCTTTAAGTGGTTTGCCAGAAGAAGATCACAGTTAACGCAGATGCGATCCCATGAGCTTGCTTTGGTCCATTGGACCAAGTGAGCCGATAAAAATAGAATGCAAAGATTTGCAGATGATTTAAACTCTGTATTAAATTGGAAATAGTATCAAGAAAACATATCAAATGTTGAAACTGAGAAATATCATTGGTTTATAAAACTACGGGCACATTTTGAATTTGATGCCAGCAACAAGTTTAAAAAATGTAAGACACACGGCAATGTTTACCACAGTGTTGCAGCATCTCATGCATTAAGAGCACTCTGTAAGCATTTGGGAACTGAGGAGACCAACTTCTATAGTTATTAGTGCAAAGCGTTTTCCCATTCTTGCTTGATGCAGGATTTCAGCTGCGAAACACTTCTCACCCTCCTTTGTCATATTTTTCATTTCATAATGCGTTGAATGTTTTCAGTGGTTGACAGGTTTGGACCGCAGGCAGGTTCGTTAACTTTTACTCCAGTGTCTTGTTGCTGTAATACATGTAGAATGTGGTTAGGCATTAGACTGCTGTGAAAAAGACAGTGGCTGGATGGCAACACAAGTTGCTCCAAAACCTGTATATATCATTCAGCATTTATGGCATCATCACAAATGTGCAAATTACCCATGCAATGTGGACTAAGGCACCCCCATACCATGACGGTTGGGGGCTTTTGAACAGGGCACTGATAACAAGCTACATGATTCCTCTGCATGTAAGCCTGGAGGGTGTAGCAACCATGATCATCAGAAAGAATTTCACATTTTCATTGGTCAGACCACTGGACAGTTTTCCACTATGCCTCAGTCGATTTACTGTAAATGAGCTCGGACTGACAGTAGGCAGCAGCATTTCTGGATCTTGTTTATAAATGGTTTTATCTTTACGTGGAGGAGAGTTGACTTGCATTTGTGGATGCAGTGACAAACCGTGCTGACTGTGAGTAGTTTTTACACTTGTTCCTAACCCCCGCCTCACAGCAAGAAGGTTGTGGGTTTGAATCCATCCTGGGGCCTTCGTGGGTGGAGTTTGCATGTTCGCCCCATGTTTGCGCGGGTTTCCTCAGAGTACTCCAGTTTCCTCCCACAGTCCAAAGACAAGCACATCAGGCTAACTGGAGACACTATTGTCGCTTTTCCATTACGCAGTTTAAGCACAACTCGGCTCTAGTGGCCTGCAGTCTGTTGACGTCACATTTTCAGCTCGACTCAGCTCGCTTGGAACCCCAGCTGAGTAGGTACTAAAAAAAAAAAAAGTACCTAGTACCTGGTACCATCACCTAATGGAAAATCCTAAAAGCGGAGTCGAGTAGGTGCTGGTGGAAAAGCCCTATATATTGCCCATAGAAAGGAGTGTGAGAGAGAATGGTGTGTGAATGGTGTGTGCGCCCTGCGATGGATTGGCAAGCTGTCCAGGGTAGGTCCCTGCATTCGCCCGTAGTCAGCTGGAATAGACTGCAGCACCATAACCACCACCACCACCCCTCCATGACTGTAGTGAGGAATAAGCGGGTATAGAGAATGGATGGATGGTTCCTGGGCTCAAGCATCGATTTCCAAAACAGACACTTCATCGGCCAAGAATCAACTTGATCTATCTGCGTTTTTGTGAATATTAGATATATTCTGTCATAATGATTTTTAAGTTAACAAGGTCTATTTTAGGTTAGGACCCTGCTTAGATATGCACTCAATTTATGTCAAAGGTCAATATTAGAAGGGGCCATTTTCAAATTTGCCGCTTCACCAAGTTTTAAGTAGGTCTATCTGCAATTAACCAATAATATTAGAGGGATCGCAATCAACTGACCTCAGGCCTCAGAGACAAAATGGCTGCCAAGAAGAAATTTACTGAAGCAGAGTTGAGGAAATTGCTGCATTTCCTCATTTAGGTGAGTGCTTCGAGAAGTCAGATTGAACAGTGTTATTTGCTGAAACTTAAATGACATGCTGAAAAATTATGTTTTATCAAGTTAATCGTGTAAATTGAGTTCAAGGTTTCCTTTTCTATGCGGAACAAAGTGAAGAATATTGACCCAAAGGTTTCGAGTCAAAAAATTACATTGTTTATAACTGTGAACAACTTAAAGTATATAATGTTCACACTTCCTTGATGTGAAATCATTCAAATTAACCCTGGGATTTTATGAATTCTAAAGTTACAATGGCCTATCTGCAAAATTGGGTACCCAGAATTCAATGTCGCCATACGAATAGAGGTATGTAAATTAGCCCAGTTTAGTCTCATTTTATTTTAATTATTTAGGGCAAAAAAATCTATTAATTCAGAAAACCCGAAGGGGATATTTTTAATACCAAATCTTTAATCACAGTTTCCTCGAAAACACAAAAATGGCAGATAAACCTAGTTAATCCTTGGCCGACGACTTCTCTGTTTATTATGTAGTGCAGACTGAGGATCATGGTCATTGAATATTGGTTTTCAGCCTTGTCCCTCATGTAGAGAGATTTCTCCAGATTCTCTGAATGTTATTATATTAGACACCCTAGATGATTAAATGCCAAAATTCTTCTGCAATTTAACATTGTATTACTCTTGAATTGTGGTACTATTTGCCCTTGTGGTCTTTCAGAGTGGTAAGCCCTCGCCTTCTTTATTTTCAAAAGACATTTATACCCAATCATGTGACTAACCTAATGCAAATTAACCTAATTAGCTGAGGGATCCACCAGGAGTACTTTTTTTTAGCATCATACAAATTTTCAAATGTTACTTTTTTGAAACGTGTTGCTGGCATTAGTTTCAAAATGACCAAATGTTTTTCGAAAAACAATATAATTTCTTAGTTTTAATGTTTGAGGCATTGTCTCGGGACTATTTTCAATGAAATCTTAGAATGAATGAATGACAAATCACTGCATTGTTTTTATTTGCACTTTATGCAGCATCCCAACTTTTCCAGAAATAGGGTTGTATTATACAAAGCCATTTTCTGAATTTTGTGTCGACGCAATACAACAAAGTATTCAAGGATTAGTTTGCAAATATTTGACAGTCGTCCAAAATAGTGGATGTGCACTTTAAGAACATTCCAGCCAATCACCTACAGATAAACTCGGGGCACTAGAATTGAGCTCATGACATCAGTACTTCAATGTATGCGGGCTTTGCCTCCCTTTAGACTTAAACAACAGACAATACTCAAGCTTTGCCAAGCTAATTCTGAGGGCTCCACACTGACATCAATCTACTCATGCATTCATAATCTAGTGAAACTCTTTCTTGGCCAAGGAAACCTAAAATTCTCGAGGGCTGAAATTGCTGGAATCTGTGATGTTGGCATTTCTTGCATACATGCTATTCGTCAATCTATGGATCATTTTCTGCTGATTTCCACATGAAGAACATCTTTGTGATATACTTTTTTGAGGAATTAAGATTTGGTCAAGAGTGGTTGCCCATGCTGTTAACAATGTAGGAAGATCTGCTCCTCTCCACCTAGCATTAAAGGACCCAGTCAGCAACTTTGTAGCTTCATTTGCAGAGACATAAATTCTTTGTCTGCAGATCACGGAATCAAATTTCAACTCATTTAATACATTTTACAACACAAACTTGTACCACGTCAATTTGAAAATTATGCTTTCCATAAATTTAATTCTGCTGATTTATGCAACATGGTTTAACTGGAGTGCACAAGTCTGTATTTCAAACCTTGTCTTACTACTACGCCATCTTAATTTTACAGCCTTCTCCTTCCAGTCACACTATCACATTACTCTACTGGTCTTGTATGCAGCCTTAAGCCATTTTGTCTCTAGATCAGAGTTGCCTGAGTGTCCGGTTTAGTCAGCCATTGTGTGCTATTGAAGAAGCAACGTTTAGTTCTACTGAGTGTGCACATTCATGATGTCATACAGAGCTCATTGACTAATAATAAAGGGCTCAAGCTTCTCCTTTTCAGCTTAAAGCTGGACCAACCAGTTTAGTCAACTTTTGCCATTTTCTCAATATACTTGATAAAGAAAATACTTCAACTACATTGTAGTTTGATTTATAAGGGTAATTGGGTC